>CM065174.1:13549497-18549497 GCA_033026295.1 Channa striata
TCAGTTTGAAAAAGAAACGAAATGATGTACTGAATGAAGTGCTCGAGCATCTGCTTGTATATGAACATTTACTGTACACCATGTGTGTACCTAAAAGTGCATTCCTGTACATACTGGCTACATAAGTAGTCATGTTAAAAAGTCATATTTAATTATTATATTAATGAAACTAACAAATATTTCCATTAGCGATTAATATGACAACTATAATTCTCAATAACGAGATGTTTATAAATCCTTATGTCAATGTTGTGAGCCTCAAACAAGCAAAATTTGTTCTTAAAAAGACCTTTTGACCTTTTTTCTCCCAGATCCTTTACAATCCTTCACAAACCGCAGTCATACCTGCGCCTTCAGTCAGAGGAAGCAAAGTGCATGAACCTTCTGACTAATTGTTTGAACCCTGCAGACAGACGGCGAAAACAAATCCTCCAGTCCTGTGATAAAGTCACTTAGAATAAGTGTTCGGGTATAAACAGAGCTCGAGAGGCTCAAAAGTTAATCAGAACAGTGTGTCTGACAAATAGTCAGTCACTCACGGACTGTTTTACCCCCTGGTTTGTTTTAACCCCCCCTACCCCCATTAGTTACTCTTGTTAGTGCCCCCCCTCCCCTCCTCTCATCAGGTCCTCCCCTTCCTTTTCCTTCCTTCTTTTCCTTCTAGATGATCTCACAGGAAAAGCATCAGCCATAGATTTTGGTTTATGAGCCAATTGTCCCATTTCTTTCTCACATTTTCTCTCTCCCACTAACAACTTGACTTCCTTTCTTATAGCTGATCATCTATCAATCTGTGGTGTCTCTTTCACAAAATTAAAAACAGTCGTGCAGGTTTCATATTCCCTAACTATTTACAAACTTTAAGAGAGTATCAGCACATTTAGTAAAACTTAAAACTGCTTCCTCATATGTCTAAAGCCACACCTGATCTACTGTTGGCTAAATAAATGTGTGTCAGACTTTAAAAGATGCTGTTGCATCTCCACAAAATATGATGTAAAAAAACAAAAAAACAATTATTTTAAACAATTATTTCTTTGTCCCCATTTCTAGCCACACAGAGCAGTGCACCCTGCAGTTCTCCAGATCTGACCAAATGGGACAAAATCTTCTCGATGCTGGAGAACAGTCAGATGAGGGAGAACATGCTGCTTCAGTATGCTGAGGATATCATCAAGGTAGAGATGGGGTCCCTACGTGAAGAAATGCTCAGGTGGGTTGGATAAAGAAGAGTATTTAGGTTCTCAAATAGAAGAAATGTGTTTTTATGATAGTTGGACAAACTGGGCTAAAACTTCTCAGATGAATCAGCAACTCAATCCGGTTTTCACATATGAACTCCAAACAATGCACGATGTGTCTGATGCAGATTTCTCCGGACATCGTCCCGAGAAATCAGGATCAGACAATGTTTTGGATGCCATTTTTCAAAGTGGGAGATTGTCTGAGTAACTAACATCCCAACGTGTGAAATCATTGTGCACAGGAGGCACAACATGATAGAAAACTTGAGCTGTGGGAAAGTACACCAGGAGAGCTTTGCATGTAATAAAAAGTGCGTTGTAGTCGTGAAAACACACACGGCCACTTTTAATCCTAACAACAATTTGACACAGAGCAGCGCGCTGCATGTACAACCTCACACACAAAAAGAAAAGGACATTATAATGGGGGGCATGGAGGATAAGGACTGGATATTATCATTTCCCTCGGACATTTGTGTTCACACATGTAAAAGGGGCTTTAGTCACTATGACAACCCAAGGCTAACTCTCAACATGAACTCGGATGTCGGTTGATTGTCAATATGATTTCAATGCAAAACTATTTAATCAGTTGACTTCAATATCATTATCATAACTTCAAAACGTCTATACTTCTGCTCAGATTTGTAGCCCAGTATGGTGGCTCCTGTGGGGTTGCAGTGGAGAGTGCAGGAAAAAGGATGGCGTCGCAGCTAGAAAGCCACCTCAGGGAAGTCCTGGGGCGCCTCAGAGTCGGAGATCACACTTCTGTCGCTGCTGCTGCTGCTGCTGCAGCCGCAGAGAATTTTGTGGAGAATCCCAACAGTCTGGAAGAGACGCTACAGCAGCTCCTCTCTGCAGCACGAACACAAGCGTCCCGACTCACCAAACTGGAGACTAGCTGCTTCAGCGGTCCAGGAGTTGGGATGGGCGTGAATACAAAGACAGGATTCCAGCGTCCAGAGAGTGGCGAATTTGGGCACGAGGAGCAGGAGGTGACATCAAGAGACGTGACGTTGGCCGAGGTGCTGGCTGAACTGCAACGGATGAGGATGCAGCTGGAGCAGATGCCGAGATCACCAAAGCAAAGACACCTACCAGCAGGTAGAGTAAGATCATTTGTCTTTTGTTACATTCTGCTTCCTTTATTTGTCTTTATGTCTTTTAACTGTGCCACAAACAATCTTCAGTGCGTCTGTGTTGACACATTCAGTTCATGCTTCAGGTAAATGAGTGTCTACCATATTCTCATGCATGTACACAACATTACAGTCCAGAAACATAAATCTGGCTTATATAGCGAGAGGAGGGAGGGGAAATCGTTAGCTGACCCCCACAAAAAAAAAAGAAAGAAAAAAAACACACACCAAGCCACCTTCGGAAAGCAGAAACAGATGGAATCCATCATGACCACACACACACACTCACACTCACACACACACACTCACACACACACTCACTCACTCACACACAGCATGTTCTTAATATCTTTTCCACCTCAACTTTTTGAGTGTCAGAAATTTGAGATAAATTTAGCATCAGTATTGGAGATCTCTAGCTAGACCTCCAGAGAACGAAAAGGAGGAAGGGAACAGAGGTGGTGGGGTGGCAGACAAAGACAAGATCAAGAGTCGTGAGAAAGAAGAAGGAGGACGCAGGTTAGGACGATAATCAGAGCTATCCACATTGTAAATTACATTAGTGTAATGTTTGCACACACACAAACAGCCCACCAGCGGAGCCTGGACAGGCTTCCCTCAAAGAAATACACCACACACACACCCGTTTCTGTTACATGCTGCAAAGTCAGCGAACAAAACTAGGTTTCACAACGCAATATGAGTTTGAACGGGAGTGTTTATGAGAATGTTTGGATGAAAAAGACAATAGAACAGGGGAAGGAATCAAATTCAGCTTAACAAGCCAATGAACCAAGCGACCCGGAGCAGGAGGTGTGTGTGTGTGTGTTGGTGGGGCAGGAAAAACACTCACCAGGATTCATGATCTCATCACCTGACCGTGAACTGATCTTTGATTGTCTAACAGCTAGACTTCCATGTCTAATCCTCTTTTCGAAAACAACTCTTTATTGTGTTAATACTGACGAGTGTGCTGTGTACTGTAGCTGTCACTTGCCAGTAGTTAATCGATACAGTCCCTCAAAGCCCATGACCCTGAACAGCAATTTAGTTTTTTTTTTTTTTTGCTGTTCGATATGGTCTCCTGAATAAATTTAATTAAATCAAAGTCTGGCAAAACTTTGTTAAATTCCACCCCACTCATCTTGACAATGGCTGAAAATATTTTTTTAGTGACAATGAACAATATCTTATCTTTCTATTACATGCAGGCTGTGACACGGCCCTCCTGTTTCCCATGCGTTCCCGTCGAATCTACACCGCTGTCATAACAGATGTCCCTCTCTCCACCTCCACCTTCACTGTCTGCATGTGGGTGAAACCAACCACCGTCTCCAACAAAACGGTTCTGTTCTCCTATGGGAACCGACGCAACCCCTTTGAGATCCAGCTGCTACTTGGTCAAACATCTGCACTCTTCACCATCGGAGGAGAGGCTCACCTGGTGGAGGCACGGGGTGTGGTGAGCCCAGGACAGTGGACCCACTTGTGTGGGACTTGGTCTTCTGAACAGGGCCTGGCATCCCTGTGGGCAGATGGCAAAAAAGTGGCTTCCACACCCGGAGTGGCTGAGGGGCACATCTTACCTGATGGTGGATCACTGCAGCTGGGGCAGGAAAGGAATGGTTGCTGCCCTCTGTCTCCAAGCAGCAACGTTCCAGGGTTCGAGGGAGGATTTGACACGAAGTTGGCATTCGCGGGGAAGATGACAGGGGTGAACATGTGGGACAGGGTGCTGTCAGAAGAGGAAATCGCTCAGCTGGCTCTGCAGGAGGGTGACGGCTGTGAGGAGAGGGGTAACATGGTGGCGTGGGGCGTGACGGAAATGGTGCCGCACGGAGGCGCCCAGTTCATCAACTAATAGACTTTCTAACGTTGTGGTGTTCATCCTAATTGTCCTACTCATCATCAGTATCATCATAAGTCTTTATGCAAAACTGAAGAGAGCAACGTACAACTTTTATCAACATCGTCTCTGTCCCTTAATGTCTATATTGTTCTGTTGTAATCAGTTTCCTTCATCATCTCCATCACAATTTTTGTGAACACTAAAATGCTGCAATGAACTCTACTGGTACTATTCAAACAAGAGAAACTGAATGCTTTATTTTTGTAACCTAACCTTTCAAAGACAGGCCATATCACACACACACACACACACACAAACAGACACACACCCACACACACACACACACATTATTATCCTACATTCAGCTTAAAAAATGTGAATCAGGAAACGTGCTGCAACCATTTACCAAATATTTAATTAGACTCCAGGAAAGACAAAGAGTCTATTGTTACAGTGAGCAAGTTGAGAGCCAGCAAACAGAGTAATCACCAGACAGACATGCAGAAGAAGGAAATAAAAGGTCAGAGACCTTACAGGAGATTATCGTGTAATTCTGTTTAAAAACAGATTGCATTCATTTGTTTTTTAAAGTAATAGTTCATGTATACAAAGATTGATGCACAGATTGCAAGCGCAATTAATCCGCTGTTAATGGAAAGACTGTTTTTCCCTTTGCATTTTCCATCAGGAATATTAATATAATCCATTTTGTTCTATCCTACCTTTGCAGTGTCGTAAGTAAAAATTGTGTGCTGATGCAGAGGTATCATAATGATGTGTTGTGATGTAATGTGCAGAACAATATGTGATACTTGTGTTACTGAAAACTGCTGTACTTGCTTTCATTTTAATTAGCAACTCTAGAAATATGCAATTACACTTGCAACTTATTGTTTTGTTGTTATATTATATATTAAACTTTTTTTTAACTTGTGAAAGCCTTTAAACACCCTTTAGGATATTCCATTTCAAAATCTGTACTCATTCAAGTGTTTACATTAATGAGTTCTATCATTCCTTCTCCTCTTCGATTTTTTGTCAATAGTTGTCATTTAGTTAAAGGTTAAAAGTTTTTGTCATGTTATTTGTGGTTTTGGATTTGACAAAATAAACTGAGGAACATGTTTACACAATCTAATCTTTTATTAACTAAGCTGTCTTGTATTATACTGTAAATTGCCTTTTTGTTCTTGTTCAAAAGGTGGAACTGAATGTATTATGTAAATAAGAACATTTTCCATAAAAAAGAAATGAGTTATGAATAAACAATTGTTATAATATAGTCTGTTAAATAGTCTTTTTTTCCATATCAAAGTTAAGCCAATGTTTGACCATCAAGACTAGTTATGGCTCGAAGAGACATTCAGAGGCAGGTGGGCTTACTTATACAGTTTATATCCAGAAGACAGACCAAAATGATTTCTGTTGTGACAAATTCATCAACGCACACACCCACAAATTCATCAACGCACACACCCACACCAAGTGGCCAATTTGGGATTAGTTGCCCCTCTTAAGGACCTGGTGGTTTGCATACAAGTCTGAGCACAGAAATGTTTTCAGTGAAAAACAGTCCTTATGGTGAGCAGGGGACGCAGTTATTCCTGATAGGCATTCACAAATAAGAATGACAAGAAGGAAAACAAGCGCCCAAATCTTAAGGTAGAACATTAAAAGATCTTAAGCTGCTCAGAGCAGTAGTCTGAAGCCTGAAACAGTGATTACAATGAGCCGTACACAGCATGCAATACATGCAAATATATATTAAAAAATACTTTTAGAAACTATACATAATCCCTTGCTGATTGTCTTATGTTAGAATATACATTTTCACACAGCGTGCATGGTTTTTGCTGCTCGCATATGTTTAGAGTTTACAGTTGCGCATCCTGTCATTAGTGAACTATAACAACTAAAACCTCTGCATCGTCTCCAACTGTGACAAGTTATGAGCTGGAAACGTCCCAACGGCCCTCACTCTCCTCCTAACATAACCAATCAGAGAGCTGTAGCTGCATTTGTTCAACGGCATGACGAGAAAAAAGAAAAAGGATGTGACACTGACGGATGACACATTCCAAGCTTTAGTGTTACCTTTAGATCGGGTTTTACTTTGAGAAGGAGGAAGCTCTAAATCTCTGTGGGGCCAAAGCCATGCCATATTTAGTCAGCGTGTATGTGTGTGTGTGTGTGTGTGTGTTTAAGAGAGAGAGATCTGATAATGACAGACTCCTGCTGTGGTTTACTGTAGCAGCCTATAAAATGTTCACATTGTATCCTGCTGCGGCCTTCCTGTAGCTAGTAAACACACATGCATGCCTGCATAAAACAACTGGATGGACAGAGATGCAACACAAATACAACAAAGCACAAAATACAACCAGGGCCTTCCAAAAGACAAACTGATGTCAATAAAATGTGTACAATCTGCCCGTGGCTAGTTTAGGCCTCTTTTTTTTTTTTTTTTTTTTTAAGTGTAAACACACTCACTCATGTAACATCCCCATCATCGACATCAAACAAACCCCATTACATCAGCTCCTGAACAGAGGACTGCTGGGGAAAAAAAGATGTCATCTGTTATTGCTTCTATGAGCGACGCAGTCCTGTGTTTATCTTCTGCTCGGTTTGTGCTGAAGTTTCAGAGCAGAGGGGAGAAGCAGAGGTTGGCTATGAGGGCAGCGTGAGGTGGAAAGAGCACGGTAGACGAGTCTCAGCAGTAAGTTTCAGTAGGGGGCAAAAATTTTAAACTGCCTAAGCTGCATTAAAAACTGCCCAAGGAAACATAAATTAGAGCTCACCATACTAAAGCCCTCAAGCCAGCTGGGTTCGCTTTCACACTCCCCTGTTTTAGTACGTGAGTTCATCACCCCCTGTCAAGCTGCAGCCACTCGAAGCTTTACTGCATATTTGCATGTAACTTATTATCTCTGCCACCCTTTCCTCTTCTTTCTTTTTCTCATTTTGTTCTGCGCAATAGTTACCACAATGGCCCCATTGGTGTGATACTGGGTGACTTTGTCATAAAGTTAAAAGAAATTTTGGGGACAGTGATTTGAAACATTATGACTCCATCTCACCCGAGTGGCTGGCATTCAGGAATGTGAGACACATATGTGTACCTGACACTGTAAAACTAAAATGAAAGACACTGATTCATCCTATGTGAGACTTCCTTTCTTGCTTTCACTTGACCAAATGAATTGAGTTTGACTGGGGCATAACACTGGACGTATAAAAGCATATAAGTAAATGCTGGCTATTTTATACTTTATGAGTCAAAGCTTAAACAAAAAAAAATAAATAAATAAATAAAATAGAGAGAGACCTAAATGTCATCACAATAATTAAAACCTACAGTCTAAGTATGCAATTGTGTTTATCAGTAAGGTTATATCATCCTCATGTTTATGCATAATGCAAACAGAACATGAAGCTAAAAAAGATCTACAAACTGAAGTTTAAGGAAAGATGAGTCTTTATGCAGCGCTGACATCAACATTATGTCACGGTGACTTGTTTTAAACAGAGTATCCGATTGAAAAGCGGCTCTTTTTAGTTTCTCAAGTCTCTGATCAGCAAAGAAACACCTCATTTCTTTTCCCACTGGCAGAAACCAGTTGGCATCTCAACTTTCACCCACAGTTTTATAAAACCAAAAGTGTAAAGTGTCTTCAAACTATGTGATGCTCTACGCACAAAAGCCTGGCTAAACTCCACTTGTAAAATGAAGCAGACAGCAGAGAGCTAAGCTGTTTCATGTGCTGGGCTGCTGGCTGCAGAATGTGTGCTTGGTGGGAGCATCACCGTGGTGGGTGCTTAGCTGTGATTAGTGCCACGTGCTAGTGTGTGGGGGTCTGTGTGTGTCTGTGTGAGAGGTGTTAACACACATAAACTAAATGCACAACCTGAACTCTGATCTAAACCTAGTGTAACCATAACTCTAAAATCAAGTTTCAGTCCAACCAGCCTTGTTAAAAGGCCCCAAAGTCCTCACTCCCATAGCCATACAAGTATACAACCACACACAAACACCCAGACTCCATTAACAGGAAGGAGTTGCTGGGTAGGTGTTTAGTTTATGACATTGTTTAGAAATTATTAGAAATTATTTGCACATTACAAATTGTGAGAACGTGTGCGTGCCTGTGCAAGGCCTGAGGGGTAAACAGATCTCCAGCAGGCAGTACTGACAACAAAACTTTAGGTGACTTACACTAAATTAATGAGCTTGAACAGTGTCTGTGTTGAATGAAATGCTTAAATGTGTGGAAAAAAGTTTCAGGGAATATGTTTAACCACTGATCAGACCCCAGCTGGACTCCCCTCTCTGATCTTAACTGTTAAGAAAGCAGTGATCACATCAATGCCTGGGGAAAATAAAAACAAAAACTGTTTTTTATGTTCTCATCAAAAAGCTAAAAAAAAAAATACAACCACCACATAGCAAACACACACACACAAGTGCACCGAACAACATGTATCTTTCTCGCAACAATATGTTCTTATGTATGAATTTCCATCCTGCATCAATGAGCCGTAAGGGAAAAGATGATTTTTAACAGCTGCTATTTGCCATCCTCAGTGCGCTGGCACTCATTATAACAGTATTCACTGTGGTGGATAAGACTGCAACTAATGACTGTATCTGTAATTTATTTTTCCATTCCAATAAAACAGTTGATCACATTTTCTGCAACCAGCCATTACAGTAAGAAAATACGAGTACTATTTGTACAAACCAAACACACATGTCAACGATCAACTGAATACAGACACCTAGAATTCATTTACTGTTCACTAGTAAACACATATTTCCTGCAAAGCTTTTTCTCTGGCTCTCTTTGTCTTTATAGTCTCACAAAAGGCACATGAGAGGAGAGGACAGGCATAGCATGGAATTGGAGATGAAAGGGTAAAACATGGATGACACAGAACATAGATTTTGAAATAGTCTGCACATTAAGTAACATTAGTACTCTCCACTTTTTAGCGATGTCATGCAGTTTTCCATTTATTTGTTTTTCCCCAGGAACATGTGTGTCTTACCTCCCAGCACGCTGAGTGTTATGGCCTCTGTGTGTTCAGCCAGCAGGTCAGCCTTAGCGATGGCAGCCAGGGAGAGATAACTGGACATGTTCCTGCTCAGTTCCCTGTTCCCCCTCTGAAGGAACCGCACTGCTACTGGGACAGCCAGCACCATGACCGAAGGACAACTGTAATTCTGCGGGTTCGGAAAATGAGCAGGTTGAGTTGACAGTGTTCAGGTATTTAGTAAAAGGCAACATGGGGACATTTACACAGTGCACTTACAAATGTGCACTAAATAAAACGAAGTTATCCTTTTACATTTTAAGTGACAAACCACGATTCTTTATAGGTGCTGAGGGATAAGCATGATATTAACACTCAATATACGGGACAGTGTGAGTCAAAATACTCTCACTGACAAAAACCAGGTATCAATCCGATTTGTGTGTTGCATTTGAGGATGTATGAAAGACAAGGGGGCAAAGACAGTAGGCAAGGCATCTGAAAGGCACTAGCACCCTCAACTGGACACATGGATAACACGTCTGCCTGGATATGTACATTATAATATGTGAGTGTCTGAGAGGCAAAGACACAAAAAGACAAAAATATAATAAATGAAGTAGATTGTGGTTGTTCAATTTATTGTTTAGAGCTGATATTTTAGAGAGCTTACATTTTTACACTCTCCCATACCTCTGTTCCGCCACATGATGTCAGTGTAGACAATGTGTCCACAAAAATGTTATTCCATCCATCAAGATAGTCTGTCAGTCCTATGTCTACATCACATTATAGGGATAATTTTAATTTATATTGTACTAAATATGAGATTATGAGGTTAGATTTAGTTACCTAGGAGATTGGCTGTGTTATTTCTGAAGATATGAGCGTGTTGTATTATTGTGCACAAGAACTTTCAAAGCCAACTGCTGCTGGAAAAGGATTTGGGGTGTGAGACAGTAGAATCCTCTGGTACACATTTCCTCTCACATGTTCTTCGTGTATAGATGTACAGACTGATTTTTCTGTCCTGACTCTCACTCTGTCATCTTTCAGAAGAGTCACTTTAATGTGAGGCACAGCACAGATCAAGGAGTTCATTAAAAAAAAAAAAAACACTCAAGATGTGACCACAAGCCAGAAATCTGTGTGCATGTGTGTGTGTTTATGTGTTTATGCCCACTGAAGACAACCAATGTGGTGAAAAACTCGTCCCTCAAAAGACTCACTGCTCTCCTCCTCTCTTTGGGAGTTTCAGTTGAAGGATGCGACAAGCAAATGTTCAACTGTGGCTTCAAAATGACAGAAAGACAAAATGACGATGAGGAGATGTGAGACACTAAGACAAAAAGAGGGCAGGAGACTGTAAGAAGGGACAGGTGAGACAGGGAGGCAAAGAAAGACACAGAGACAGTGAGAAGACAGACAACTCCTGAACTGATAACTGCTGGCGTTAGGTCATCAGCACCAGGAGCTGTTGTCATACAAGTTTAAATCTCACCTCCACTTGTGTGTATGTGTGCATGCTTTTCCTCAAGAATCAACCTTATTACAGCGGTAGAAACCACGTTCCCATTCCCACAGTGAATAGATAGAGAGGGTGGAGGAGAGAGAGTCTCTCTGCTTTTAAGCCTTTTAGCTGTGGAGGTCTGATGGGGAGTGAAGGAAAGATTTAGATTTACATTTTGAAGCCCCTTGGCAGTGATTACATAAAGTATATCTGCTAGCCAAGGCTAGCAAATCCCACTTTGGGAATGTTGCATATGACATTAATCTGTGACGTTCCCTTCACTCCTTGGATCCTTTCTGAATCCGATTTTATTATTTATTTTGCAGCCGTGTCCCCACTTTCAACCTGAACCTTTTTAATCAACTTCTACTTAAGAATAGCCCACAGTGGAGTACCTTTCAGCGACAGTGCTTCATTGTTTGTGGCAACAGGTCTGTTCTGAATGTGCAGTGTGTGCTTCAGGAAAACCATGACGCAGTAAGACAATGGACACAGTGTGTGTGTGTGCGTGTGTGTGTGTGTACCTGTAGGATACAGCTGGTGATGTCGGACGCTATCTTAGCGTGAGGAGTGTCCTCTGTGTTTTCACCTTGTGGGGTGAGTTTATGTTCTAGGCACGATTCCCACAGCCCCACCAGCGCCGTACTGTGCCGCTCGATGGAGCCCGTCTCCCTTATGGCCGTGGTGATGCGCGTTATGCAAATCTCCACCACCGCCTGGTCGTTGTCATTGGTCAGATAGTCCTGCCAGCCAGCAGACAGTAATAAGATGCAAGATTAAGGACACAATGATAAATTAAGGACAAAATGATTATTTATGGGTGAGTTTATGAATAATTCATCAAAAATAAAGTTTGACTTGAAGTAGTTTGTGTAATATACCAGTGAGCAAGATATGGCCTTGATGTGGTCCAAAGCCTGAGAGAGACAGTCTTCAATCTCTCCATCTTCCAATGAGAACAGGTCACCTGCTCTGGACAGATCCCTCTGGCTCAGCACCTGGCTGAACAGCTGGTGCATCCTGGTCCTGGGTCTAGGCCTGCTTTCGGACCAGTTAGGAATTGGAGCTGCCCAGTTTAAGATTGGGCGAGATAAATATAACTTCCATAACAATCAAGGAAATTAATATGTAAATAATGTTTTAATCTTGGCTTTAGGGGGCCATTTAGAGAGCATAAAGAATCCTCTGCATCATGATCCCAAATGAGGAAATAGAAATACCTTCTAAATTTATATAAACCCAAGATGTAACCAACATTTTAGGGACAATTTTTGGGCTTTCAAAAAAAATAGATAATATTACTAATGTTTTAATAATAAAGTGGTGAATGTGACGTATAAATGCTCTTCAGCGCAGTTCAGGATCAGGCAGGTTGGATGAGAGCAGGAACAGTTTGGTCCAGTGTTTTTCTGGGTCTGCCTGAGGCCTGTTACCATGGAGACAAGACATATTCTGGAGAACAAAGTCTCTCTACAGCAGGGTCCTGAAGGAGAGAGGGAAGTAAAAGCGGGAAAGAGGGACAATTAACTAGAGAGACTAATTTATTTAGTATGCAAAATCATCTTTTGTCAAGAAACAGACTGACCAGCTAAGGCTGTTAAAACCATTTTAGAGACTTTCATAAGAGATTTTTGTAATGGATTTTCTCATGAGCCGTAAACTTGGACATCCAAGATTATGAAATGGGTGGATCATATAAAAGAAAAAGAAAAAAATAATATCATAATGACTTCTACAATAAATTAAAGATATTATCACTGTAGTGTTGCCAGGAAAGGGGTTGAGACTTCAGTGAGTCACTGTCCCCACCAAGAAACTTGACAAAAGTGTAAAACAATGAGCTACAGATAAATTTAATAACTTGCAAACATGATCTGAACTGAAGGCTCCTCCCAGTGATGTCATCTGGAGGAATTTTTCAGATATACATAGTAATGTAGGGAAGTCAGAGGGAAATCTAATGGCATTTCTGCTTCTTTTGGATCTCAAACAAGATCCAAAAGAAGCAGGTTCACTATCAGTGAAGGCGTCCTTTAATGCACAGACATAAAAGTCCTTCTGTCCTCCCCCTTAATTACTCTCTCACTCTTTCTCCTTCTTCTCCTCCTGTCTAAGGCTGCAGCAGCTATAAGCCAATACGTGATGATGTGAACTAAATGAGTTGTTGGCAGTGTGTGACATATCTGCTATAAAATCATAGCTTTATAAATCTATAACGTTTACACTTAACAGGCTTCTTACAAACCACAAATGCTCTCTTGAAATGCTAGCGTGGACGTGAACTCTTACATTTCACATCGGATGCATGCTTTACCATGCTTTTTAATAATTCCCAGTATTAATTGGATATACACTTCTTTTAACACACAGCTTCTTCCATGAATGAAGTTAGAGCTGTGGGATTTCGAGACTATAATGTTAAACATTTACTTGCCATTATTGCAGTTTGTGTCAGCCTAATTAAAGATTAAAACATTAACACTATATGGGACACTAGAAGGGCACCGTGAACCCTCCTCAATACTTCTCCACATCATTCCATCATCATACGCTACAAACTCAAATTCATGCATGCATCAACGTTTTTTTCTGTGTATTCTGTGCATATGAAACGAATACAGTCATTGACTTTAAAGTAGCCGCCCAGCCTGTCTGCTGCCTCTGATCATGATGACTTAGCTCCGATCTGAACTCCTTTCAGAGGATGCAGTTAAGCGTATGTATCTGTGTCATTGTCTGCTTTCTGCACCCGCTTCCCCAAACAATGAGGCGTCATCTCATCCTCACACCACTTTTCTGAAAATCCACACTGGAGCGGTCCCAAACTAGACCAAAGGAAAGCACAAAGTGGAGAGCACTTGGGAGAGCGTTATCTGTTCTGCCAAGCTGGTGAATGCCGTGGAAACCAGCCCATTGCCAGGATACCACATCAGGAATTCCTACTGGTCCAAGCCCAGTCTCTGGGACAAAATAACAAAACATCTAGAAGCCCAAAGCGGAACGATTTATCTGTCCTACACACACACACACACACACACACACACACACACACACACACACACACACACACACACACACACACAGTATCATTCTTTTTGTGTGGAGCAATGATTACCGCTATTTCTGTGCTAGGCTGGAGCTATATATAGCTCATGCGTTGTGTCAAAGTGTTTGTGTGTGCATACCGGTGTGTGTTGGAGAAGTATTATTTACCAGATATCAGAAAAATTATATATAACATTTACATTAAAAGACACGCACACAAAAAAACCAGAGCACTAACATTTTGGACAAAGATAACTGCATTCCTCAAAGCAACTGATTTGTAATTATGTTAAATATCTTGTATCAAATAAGCACAACTATTGAAAATGTAAGCCATCTTCATTCTGCGCGACAAGAAACGTAATAGAGATAGAAGAAAGTGTAAGACATCGTCAGAAGGTAAACGATAAACAGGTAGGGGGATGAGAGAGAAGGCAAACAGAAGCACATGCAGTCAAAGCGGAGAAAGGAGAGTTGGTCACACATAGTCAGAGAGAAAGAGAAACGGATACAAACACACAGAACCAGAGAGAGGATAATGTTTCGGTGTCCTGAATTCCCTGTTCAACCAGCAGTCAACTCACATACTGAGCTGACATTATTCCAACTGAATGCTCCACCAAAACACACACACCTGCACACACACACACACACACACACACACACTGCCTGTACAGCATAAAGTACAGTACATAAGCCACTTCCCTCACTACTAGAATTGTTGTGTTTATTTACTGTGACAAGTGTATTTTGTGATAATTAAAAATATAGTTTCTTAAACTCTCAGACTATACCACAGTCCACATGAATGGCTGAGTGCGTGTGTCTGAAGCAGAGAAAAATATGTGCCGGAGGAATTTTAGTTCTTAAACAACCAGCTAGTTACTATTAATCACCCAGCTACGGCTCAGCAAACTCAGGAATGCAGCCTTTACACACGCACACACACACACACGCTAAATGACTCCCAGCTTGTTTTTACCTGCATGTTGTGAAACAGGCTTTAATATCAATTCTTCACATTTCACTAAACAGCATATACTTGAGTTGTGCTTGTCCTTTTCCATTTGTTGGTATGTTGTCTGTCACACTTCTGCAAATTCTTGGACAACAATCCTTTCTGCGAAATGCAGTTGAATGGAAAGCTCAGGCAGGCAACCACATGCTGCAGAAGAGCTGGTCACAGGGTGAGGGGTGACAGGGCGTGCATGCTGGGGGGGGCCGGTGAGAGCGTTGAGGGCTAAGTGAGGACAGTTTGAATGAAGGGCCTCCCTCTTTTTACTCCACTACTGTCTTTTCTCTGCGCCCTGAGAGGGAGAGAGAGAGAGAAAAAACACTGGCTCTTTTGTAGGACCTATAAGACAGACCACCCCTCCCTCCCCCGCGTCTCTCTCCCTGCTCAGTCGGCCCTGTCTTTCTGTGTAATGTGCACCTGCTCGGCCTGCAAGACTCACACAGACACACACACACAAATACTTAGGAAAGACGCTATGTGAAAGGGAGAGACAGAATGGGACTACAGATGAAAAAGTACCACGTTGAAAAACGGTTTTTCCATTCAGTACGTAGAACCCTGGAGGAAGCTGCTTTGCCAAAACCTTAACTTCATCATCTTGCTCATCTTTCCGCCCTCAGGGTTTGGTACTGTAATGTAGTCTTTGTCATGTTTGAATTGTCCGTTTCTGATTATTCACAATGTTACTTTAATGAAGTAGAAGACAGGGTCAGGGAAGACAGTCAAACCCGACGTTGAGGGTCAGTAGCTGTGGAAAAGTCCTACATGTGGACAGACCACACGGGAGCCACACGGCTACATTCCAGAAAAGCACTCACTAAAGTAAATTCTCAAACAGCCACAGTGATGGACACATTAGCACAGGCTCAGCTGATCTGGTTTAAGTATGGAGGTTTAAAGGACATTCCTGAGTGTGCCACACTGCACCTGGAGCCACTCAAGTCAAGTATTATATCCAATATATTACAATTGTCCTGATGTTCTTCTCACATCCTGAGCAGAAACCCACCTTTCATACCAAAGTCTTGTGAAATCATTAGATTTTGAGAAGTTATTCACTGGCCCAATTGGTTATGTAACTGTTGCTATGAATTTCATGAATCAGTAAGCTGAATAAGTCACAAAGTAGAGACTCCCAGAAGACTTGTTGGGAAAAGGGTCCACACTGCCTCACAGAGCTCAGTTAAAACTTGAAAGATAGAGCCCCAAGGTTTAGCACAGAAACATATTGGATGTATTGTATTTTATGTGTGTGTGTGGAAGAAAGTTCTCCATTATTTATATCCTGCAGTTATGCAGCTGTGGAGCAACTTTTGGGAATTACAGTATGACAGGAGCTGTAGAAAATAGCTACTGTAAAACACACTGAAGCCTCTGAGAGATGAAGAGCAACAGAACAGAAAATATGGAAAGACAGAGGGAGGAAGCAAAAGCTGAAGATGAGGGAAAAGCACAGCGTGGTCACTGAAAAGAGAACCAGGGGAACACTTGTTACACTTGTTAATGTCACATCTGTAAGTGTAATGTAACACTAGTGGATGCAATGCTGTCTAATGGAGAAAGAGCATTAAAAAAACACATCGGAATCACACACACACTGATATCTGCTGTGCATATGGGACATGTTAGTCCCCAAAAATGAACACACTCCTAACAATGTTTTATTAATTACCACAAAATACACTCCACTATTTTTAGAATTGTTTAAATCAAGTAAATCTGCTACAAACTCTTGGGAGAAAATGTGAGGTTTATGTATTACTTTAAATTTAAATTATGGTTTTTGCTTTGTTTATTTAAATAAAAAGCTTTATATAGGTTTCTGAGACGCATTTTTGCTTTGCCAACCCTGCTTTATCCCCAAATGGTCACACAAAAATGTCTTCTGGCAATAGGTGCGCTATATCCTAACAATAAAGAATATCCTCTTCTAAAAGCATAACTTCATGGACTAATATTAGCTGACTTGATTCACTTTTCCACTTTGTCTTTCTGCTCATAAGTGCGGATGCAAATGTGTGTGTATGTAAGAAGCATTAATGTGTCAAATGGCAGAGAATCCAACCCAAACTGTTGCAGAGGGTTACTTTAGCTCTCAGCTATGGAAGAGCTGAGAGCAAAAGCGCTTGTTCAATAGTTCATTATTGCCACAGTCAGCCAACTAACATTCACACACATTTTCTTAACTATTCATTATTCATTGCTCCCTGCTGCCTTCCGCAGCCCGAATTCAGAGTCTCGTGCTATGAGCTGAACGGAAGCGTGTTCTGGTTTCAGTGTACAGGTCCGACCCAGGAGTAAAGCATTAAAGGAATAAATTCAGCGCGTAAAATACTGACCTCATTCCTAATAGCGAGCTGCTTTCAAATATCCTGAATACATGTTTAATGGGTTTCTAAGTTTAGAAATCTTTTCACAATCTACATCCTTCACATTAACTAGATTTCCTGTTTCCTGAGTGTATGAAAGACATGAATAGCAGAAATGAGCAATGAATCAAAGACTTCACTAGGTGAATCATATTAAATATGCCCAACCTTCTATTCTTGACAAAGATGAAAGTCATCTAACTGCCATCATGACAATAAAATGCAGTGATGCAAAAAAACATCTTCACATAAATCCAGTTTGGCCATAATGAAAAAGTGATGTGTCCTCCTTCCAAAATAACATGTGCACCTTTGAAGAAACCACATAACACAATAAATCAAAAAGACTTGCAATCCAGTGTAAAGTACCTGATGAATGTTCCAAATTATGTCAAATTTAGGTCGTGCACAGTCTGAAAGAAGTAAATAAATGATTATGGGCTGGTGCTTCTATCTATCTATCTATCTGTCCTATTATATGATAAACTGTCAGCTGCCAAGAACAGGATGGATTTGACGGAGACACTAAATAAAAAAATGAATGACTAATTGGATTACAAGCTACATTTAAACAAAACTGACAACAGCCTCATACACAAACTAAATGTATTAAATTTCCTTTTAATTCCATTCATTTAATATTAGTTTTGAAATAAAAACACATACAAATAACACCATCACCCTCCTGATAACGTCCTTCCTTTCTTGGACAGCAACACCTGTCTGTCTCAGAAGTCTGTGACCTTGAGGAGTCCCCCCCCAGCCCTACACTTACACACACACTCACACACACACACACACACACACACACCTCAGTATTCCCACAGAGGTGCATGTCGACTTGAAAACAACACCAAGAGAAGAAATGCGCACATTAAATGTGAATAATGCCCCTGAACTTGCCTTTCAAGCCCTCACTACACATTCCACCGCAACACCAAGACCGTGCAAGGGACAGAGGCAGCGAAAAAAGAGAGACAAGTGCCATTTAAGTCGCCTGGGACAGCGAAAAGACAGACCATTAAGTGTCACGTGTGTCCATCTTTCCTGTCAAAGGGACATTTGTGGAGCCTGTCAAGTCACTGGAAGCACAAGTTAACGCAATATTACTTTTCAGTGCTTGTTGGCAAAAGCCCAGGAGAACACCTGCACGCCACACCGTGCATTCCTATTGAATCTCCCATAGAAATATGATATTTAAAGCACAATTTTTAAGACTGCGGTGCGTCATCGATTTCACCTCATCCACACAACTTTGCCAACATCAGGAGACGTGGGGAGGATTCACGCCTTTCCCGTCCTGCCTCACAGACAGACAGACAGACAGACAGAACGAACGAACGACAACACAAACCTGCTCGGATTCCTGACTTCCGCTGACTTCCGCTGCTCCGCGCGGAGCGACGACCCACGGACAATGAACGTGGAGTGTGTGTTCGCCACCTTTCAGTCGTCGGTCCACACACACACACACACACACACACACACACACTGTCCGCGCACGGCGTCAAGTTCCTCCACAGAGCAACACAGCGAGGCGGTGTTTGCATCGTCGTTGGCCGCCGTCGGAAAGTGCGCCATCGTGCGGCGGACGAGGGCGCGGCGCAACAGGTGAACGGAGGGAGACAGGTCGAGCCCTCCGGGGAAATACAGTAGCTTATGAATTATGACACATTGTCAGCACCAACTTTTACTTATTTATTACTACTTCCGGCCCTTAAGGATAAGTATTCAACATCCTAAACCATTTCAATTCCCTCACCGCATACCTAAAGGTTTCACCGATTACACATTTTCAAATAAGTTTTCTTCTGACATTCAGGTGGTTTTTGCAGCCTCCTGGATGTTTTTCATGTGCGACCTTTGACCCATGTTCGCATGTTTTCACTTTCAATAACTACTTTGATTATGAATCACTCAGGCTGTTTACTAGGAGCAAAGTTCAGCTGTGTAACATACAAACATAGTTTCATGTATATCAATTTAACATATTGTCTCAGCATTGATAACAAAAAACAAATAGATTCCAACATTAAAATAAAATGAAAACAATTTGCAAAAAATAAAAATAAATTAAAGCTAATGTGAGAATGAATGCTATTTATAAAATAATTTTCATATATAAAGCATCACAAATAGAATAAATAAAACCTCAATTGTTTAAGCATATCAGAGAAACAAAGACTTTATATTTAGTTAAAGATTTCTTCGTAGAGGCCAATTGTGTGCTGGGATTTAACATTTGTAACAATCTAACAGATTTAATATAATTGTCTACTTCGATATTAGAGTGATTCGAATGATGGAAGGGTTTTAGAGAACTTGGATTTGTGAATGTGAAATTTATCAATCAAAATGAATAAATTGACCATATGTTGTATTTTTCAGAAAAGGATAGCTGTGGGCTAATGACGTCACAGCTGCACAGCTCAGTCTTTTTAAGGTCAGACTGACTGATAGGCCTGATGAAACATTAATGTATGCAGGAGTAGTAAGTAGCAGTATCAGAATTTGATTTTTATTTATTTATTTGCTCATAAAAACACAATAGCTCAACAAAAATAGGCTTTAAAAATGTAAAGAAAGATGATTTTCCCAGTGTTTGTGGTCTATATATTTATTGATAAGAAGACTCTTATTTGTTTGTTAGTTTGTTTATGTCTCTATGATGTTCGTGTGAAAAAGCAGGTAGAAGCATCTAACAGGATTCATCCATCGGAAGTGTAACTGGAAAATGTACCTACTGTTTCCGGCGTTCAAAGTGTTACTTTCGCCTTCACAGTAAAGGCACAAGAATTGTCAAACGTGGCTATTTACAAATGAGAAAACAGAAACTTCTAATGGAATATCGGATTTATTATATTTATGATGATTCAAGTTTTAAAATAGTTGCCATAAATCGTACCTTATTCTGGCTCAAGGCACGTCCTGACGAAAAACAAATATGTTCTGTGGTCTTTTTCACCTGGCCAGACCATTGAAAGATTTTAACATATGCAAACAATTTTAAACATATACGAACACATACAATATATATTCTAGAAACAGATGATTTCAAGTTATTTATTATGCTACATAATATGTAAATCCAATTTCACCAGAGCTGTGTGTAGGCTAAAATAGTGTATAAGTCTCTTGGAAAAAATATATTGTGGAACTACTGGTTCCAGACACCTCGAGTGTAATCTTGCATCCAGGATGTCTTTTAAGGGTTGTTTATTTTCTTTCAAGAGAGAAGTTTACAGAGTTTCGTCCCCTGTCTATTGCCGTTCTGAAGACTGATGCACCATCAAATATTTTACCCATCTGTTGCTGGGCAAAACATTCCCACCATCAGGCTCCCAACATTCCCACATGAAGGTGGTTATCTCCAGGTCACTACAGTTTACTATCAGATAGCAGACAACCTTGGCACGGTTATGCAGACACTTCAAGACAAAAACATGCACATGAGATAAAGGATGCTATGTCTCAACATTCCTCATAAGCACACTGAATATCATTTGACCTTACAACTAAGCTAAACGTAACCATTAAAATGTAACCACTCTTAATTTTTACTTTACAATAAGACACCAATAAGACACCAACCGTATTAGTAATGATTAGAAATAATGTTAATACATATATCTTATCATCTCTCTGCTTATCCGGGACTGAATATCGCAAAATATTAACCAGTAAGACTATTTTGAAAATCCTCACCGGACGTTGCAATGCTAATCCGGATGTCTTGACACTTGGAGAAAATCAGAGATGGATGATGATATCTGTGCTGTCTGGGATGGTTAAAGGTTTATATTTCTTCCGGGATCATATGAGGATGTGGGAAAAGTTCACCCTGACCCACAAACAGTCTGTCACGGGCGCATTTTGTCAGGTGAGAGGCTACAGGAAGCTAATTTCCACTGCCTGCGTTTGTTAGCATCTTTACCTCAAGTGGGTCAAATTGTGTCCAACAATGAAAGTGTCCACAGGTTTGACACGTTTAGCTTGAATTAGCCGCTTATCTTTTTTGTTATTATATTAAGAGAGTTTTCTAAATAAGGAAACGTCACAGATACAAAATGATATCTAGAAATGTGTGCGTAATGGCTAACTCGGGCTTAAGTCTCGCCATTGCTTTGCTTTGTTGCCCACATAAACACACAGTAGCTCTCCAGCCGGCGGACAGGGCCAGTCTCTCCCCATGGCCACCGCGCGGTTCCCCGGGAAGACTGCGGACGTGGCCGCGGCCAACCGGAGCGCTCCGGCGCCTCTGTGTGTCAACGGGACGCGGTGGATCCTGTACCTGCTGGAGGAGTGTGTGGACAATGAGTGGGAGTACTGCAGCGTGGTGATAGGGCTCATCTCCATGTTGTGCTTTCTGCTGTCCACTGTGCCGTAAGCACCAGTGATCTTACACCCTGATCAAATGTTTAAGGATTGGGTAAAGTACACATCAGACGTGTTCTCTATATCTGTCTACTTAGGCAGGTCTATGAGGCCTATCGTAATGGGAAAGTAGAGGAGGCCATGTCTTTTGGCTTCCTCTTCTTCCTCTTCAGTGGAGACCTGACCAACTTTGCGGGGTGCTACCTCACCAGCCAGCTGCCCATTCAGGTACATACAAATCAAATTTGAAAAGTCACATGATAGAAGACATGGCTGAACTGTAATAAAAGTTGATGAAAAGTAATAAATAAAACCCCCTCATGCACCCGGGAAGGAGTTTTAAAATTTGTGGACACAAAGTTTACTAAAATAAGAAAAACATCCTTTTTAATGCGTTCAGAACTGTACAAGTGCAATATGTCAAAATCAGTATGTGTTCCTATAACTTTGGTCTGCTTTTTGTGTCCATGTCAATGGTCTGAGACCACATTTGTTCAGGTCATTTTGCTAAAGGCTGTTTGACATGTTCATTTAAGTTTTCTCCACTCCCCCTATATTTGTATATAATAACATTCAATTCAATTCAACTTTATTTATATAGCACCAATATATAACAAGGTCATCTCAAGCCACTTTACATAATAAAGTCAAGACTATACAAACATTTAGAGAAAACCCAACAAATCCCCCTTAAGCAGCTAAAGGCAACAATGGAGAGGAAAAAATTCCCTTTAACGGAAGAAACCTCCAGCAGGAATATTATGGCATTTTCATGCCACAGCAAATTAGTTACACAGCGCCTTCAAAAATCTTTTCAGTTAGTTACATACTGTAGGATAAAATCACACTTTTGCTGCATTTGTTCCTCTTTCTCTCCCTGTCTGTCTCTCAGGTAGTTGCAGGGGTGTTCTACATCTTCACCGACCTGATCCTTATCTCACAGTTTCTCTATTACAAGATCAAGAACAGCTCCAGCAGAAGTAAGCCCTGACATTTTCTCTCTCTCTTGAATTTAGGCGATATTAAGTGATGCCTGGGCTTTGAGACTCAACGAGTCAGTCACCAGATTAATGAAGATTAAGCCTAACTAGGAGGAAAGAAAGGTCTTCTCATTATTGACTAATTAACTTGAACTTCGTCATAGACATTAAAACACTGTTAGTTTTAAAACTTTGTTCATGAGAAAAATTTTTATTCAGTTGTAATGTGGTGTATACAGTATAATGCGCACATGCACACTAAAAATAAAATCTTGGCATTCAGGATCAGTACCAATGTTCCACTAATAGAGAAGAGCGCATAATTTAAAGTATGGTTTCATTGTGTTGCTGTTGTAACTGTAACCTGGCAATGGAGATGACAGCAATTCATATCTTTGTGTTGTAAATCAAAAATCCTATCCTAAAACTATGGAAGCTTTGCCACTGGACAGAGCTATTTTATAATGCATAAATACTGAAAACAAGTTAATTTCAAGCCTCCTATTAATTGGCCACTTTACTGATGAATCAGACTCACAAAAAGTTGGTAGTGTTAGTGTTTTGTTGTTATACAAATCCAACTCCAGAAAAAGTTGGAAGCATGCGTGAAACATAATAAAAGCAGAATGCAGTTATTTGCAAATCCAGTTAACCAATATTTTTTCACAATACCACATAAACAACATATCAGATGTTGAAACTGAGACATTTGATCGTTTCATGGAAAATATTAGCTCAATTTAGTGGAAGCAACACATTTTTAAAACGTTGGAAGAGGGGCAAAAGAAGGCTGGAAAAGTAATTGCTGCAAATCAAAAACAAATGGAGAAGCATTTGACAACTAATTAGATTAATTTGCAATACGTCAGTAACGTGAGTGGATATAAAAGGAGACAAGCCTCTCGAATGTAAAGAGGCAGAGGTTCACCAATTTGTGTCAAACTGCGCCAAAACATTTCGTAACAATCTTAGAAAATGTTTTCTTAACATAAAATTGTGAAGACTTTGAAGATCCCAGCATCCACAGTATATAATATGAAAATATTAAAAAAATCAGGTGGAAACTTGCAAGGCACAAGGCCAAATGTCAAAACTGGATGCTTGTGATCTTCGGGCCCTCAGGCGACACTGCATTAAAAACGGGTGTGGTTCTCTATTTGACATCACTGCATTGGTTCAGGAACACGGTTCGGCATGCAATCCACAAATGTCATTTAAGGCTGTTTCATGCAAAAAAGAAGCCATATATGAACACAATCCAGCAACGCTTCTCTGGGCCAAAGCTCATGTAAAATGGTCTGAGGCAAAATGTAAAACTGTTCTGTGGTCAGAGGAATCAAAATTTGAAATTGTTCTTCGAAACAATGGATGCCGTGTTCTGCAGACTAAAGAGGAGAGGGACCATCCAGCTTGTTATCAGTGGACAGTTCAAAATCCTGCATCTCTGATGGTGTGGGGGTGCATTAGTGCCTACAGCATGGACAGCTTTCACACTTGGAAAGATACCATCAATTTTGAAAAGTACAGAGGTTTTAGAGCAACATATACACATCATAAAATGAAAATCCAGCAACAAAGACCCAGGACTGTTGAGCAGCTAGAATCCTGCATCAGACAAGAATGGCTCAACATTCCCCTCCTACAACTCCAACAACTGGTCTCTTCACATGTCAGACGTTTACAGATATTTGTTAAAAGAAGAGGGGATGCTGCACAATGGTAAACATCACCATATTCAAATTCAAATTTAGGTAATATTTTCCATAAAATGGTGAAATGTGTCACTTCCAACATCTAATATGATGTTTAAGTTCTATTATAAATAAAATATGGTTTGATGAGATTTGCAATTCTTGCAAATAGACACTTTTAGCTTATTGCAGAAAAATGAATCACCCACAACATACAGTACCACCTGGTGGTTGTCATATATGGTATTATGTTTTTTAAATGAATTAGGAAATGTTGTTGCATAATTATGGATTAATCAACTGTCAGCACATAAAGTAGTTACAGTCACTGTTAAACTGTCACCAACACCTTTATCAACTGTGATCTTTGAGCCTTATTAATTACTGTACATGTTTTTCTATATTTAGCATAATCAATAGTGTTACATAAAGTGTGTTACACTTAATACATTTGTTACATAGTGTTACATTTAATACATTGTGTTTAGTGCAGCACTTTTACTTGAGTGAAAGATTTGAAACGATACTATACCCAGTAAAAATGGTATCATTTCAATACGGGTATTGAGTTTGTGTACTTCTAACAGTTGAACAGATATGCCAAACTGCACTTATGATGATTTAGATGCACATGTTCTATGTATTATAGAGCCTTTGTCACTGAAACATCAAAAATGTAAACTCATGTGTTGCACTTGTTGTCTTTACAGCTTCAGCTGAATGTCACTTAATGAAACAGTTGGATTTCCTTTGGACATTCGTTTGTGCTTGTAATCACTGTCAGTTTGTTGTGTCATGTCCTCTAGAGAGCCCTGCATTAAAGTGGCTGTGCCTCATGTGGTGTGGTGCTGCTACATTAGTTCTCCTGGCTTTGCCAAAGCTCATCATAGACAATAGTTCAACCTTAAACACTCAGGTGGGTGCTGTAGAGTACTTTTATATATTTGTACCCATGTGTTAAGAAGTTAGATTTACGTAAGTGTTCAGAAATCAGATTTATTCTTTTATGTATTTATCTTTTAGAATCCAACTACATCAAAATCAGTGCAGATTACTGGCTATATATGTGGATACCTGGCATCTGTCTTCTACCTCAGCTCCCGTTTCCCCCAGCTCTATAAAAACGTAAGTGACAATGTGTGTTGGAGTCAGTTGAAATGTGGAGTTTGTTTCCATGGTGTGACTGTGACTAGTGTCAACACAGGGGACTGCTTGCACGTGGTGTGGCCCCATTGTGTCCACCTAAAACTCTATTTGCTACATGTCAGTAATTCATAAACAGGGAGTGTTTGTTTTCCAAGACACAGGTTGTGTTTGTGTATGCTGTATGTGCGACCAAATAAGAACCAGGCAATAGAAACAATGGAGTTGTTGTGCTGAAGAAACATCTTGGCTCAAATGAAGCTATTAATCACCAAGGATTGTCTGAGTTGGCTGCCAGTGTCAGGGAGACTTCTGAGTGGACACACACACACACACACACACTCTACTTTATTGTCGTTTTTATAGAACGTTCTTCAGATCATTGCTAGTTACATATCCAGTTTGGTGCAGTTACACAGACACAAAATATGTTATAATTCTGTGTCTGTTTATAGTAAGGGTTAATGGAATAAGCTCAAAATATGAGGAATATTATCTTATGTTTAAAGGAACTACAATATAACATACCATGTATAACAACTTATTTCTACGATTCACTATATTGTCTGTAATGACAAGGTAAATTGTTAGTGGTTAAAAAAAAGGGTGCGAATTATCCATATTTTAGTTAGAACTGACAAAACAGTCCAAGCTGTAATCTGTTTAATCATGCTACAGCTACACGCAGTACAGAGCCTGTCAGGAGAATTAAGTCACTGTTGAACATCTCTTTAGGGCAGGGGTCTCAGACAATCTTATTAAAGTTTAATGTTTAATATTGAGGAAATGACGTTCTTTGTCGTCGGCAAACACTTGTTTGAAACTTCAACGCGACAGCTAAAGAAAACTTTAAGAACTGTTAATACAGACATTTGAATTTATTATAATTATTATTATTATTTTATTTACTTATTACTGATTGATTGATTGATTTTCTTATTAATTTCTTATTTATTTTCTTCTAATTTGTTTATTTATTTTTTCATATTATTTTGTAAAAATAAAAAATAAAGACATTTGAGAAGATTAAAATTATTTAAGTTTTCTTGTGGAAACCTGATGCGCCCAGCCTCACCCGACTCTTTTGAGTTTGAGACCCCTGCTTTAGGGGTTTGTTTATGGCAGTAAAACAGCTTAAATAACCAGCAGTTTTTTAATCGTGTGACATTTATCTGTATCTGTTTAGAGTACAAAGAAAGTTCATTTATTGTTTGATGTAAAACACAAGCCTGTCTTGCAGTAACATCGACAAACCCAACCTTTTCCTTTCATTGACTGTGGGGTTTCACTTTTAAACACTTTGAAATGAAGCTCTAGTAAAAGCAGGGAGCTAAAGATTAGAAAAAGTGATAAATAATATGACCAGGCCAGTTCAGACCCCGTACAGAAATGCTTTAAACACTGCGTCTTGTAGTTTCAGCGACAGTCTACGGAGGGCACCTCTTACCTGCTGTTTGCTCTGGCCATGATGGGAAATGGGACATATGGGTTGAGCGTCATAGTGGTCCTACCTGGACTGAGGGACTCCAAACAGACCTTCATCATCAAACATCTGGCCTGGCTCATTGGCAGCCTGGGAGTCCTCATACTTGACATCTTGGTATCCTTTAAATGACCAGGCAATGACCTGTTGGTTTTCTGATAATACCTGCAAGTGAAAAACTTTTAACACTCTAATTCCTTTACCAATATACCTCTATGTATATTACCTATATATTACACGTAATTAAATACAGTGGTGGACTCAAACACTGTAACTTAAGTAAAAAGTACAAATGCACATGATAGTTAAAGCTGATTTAGCGTTATGACCTGGTGCTTTCTTCAGTTTAATTTCTAAACTACTTCATGTTGTAACATCACATACAGTGACAGTAACAGCCTAACTACCATCACTCTAATTTCAAGTGCAAAACATTAATAAGGTTAGGATGCACAGAATCAGAGACCCAAAAATTCCCTTCACGAGCAGAAGATAGAAGTATAAAGATCTATGGTTAAATTGTAGCTTGATTCAATCCAAGTAAGCACAGTGTTTGGTCACCCTAATCCTACTGCAACACTAGAAGAAGAAGAAACTTTATTGTTGTCACTGAGCTCATATACATATTATAATGAAGTATGTAACCCATCCCGCTGGGGGCGCCCGGGGGAGCTAGCACTGGGTGTCTTGCTCAGGGACACACCTGATGGGTAGGCTGGGGATTTGATCCTGCACAGTTCTGCACCCTATTTATATAATATACACCATCCAGCTGCTCTACCCATTGAGCTACGAGGCTGCCAGTGCATGTGGTTGCCTACCTTCAGAAGGTAGGGTAACATAAAAATTGCCTCAGTCAGTCATAATATATGAATCAGTATGGACAGTTCTGTCACAGTTTTCAGTGCAGTAACACCAAGAACTCGCTTTGCACAGCTTCAGATCGCCTTCTTTATGAAGGAGGTAGGCAACGGCAACTTCAAGTTCAGGAAACATTACAACTTTGATATGGCGGCGTGAATTTGACTGTGCATTCAATGATTCCTATTCAAAAGCACCTTTTACCATGAATCCAGTCACTTTATGTCTAAAAACAGACCATTATTCTGAGGGCTTATACTTTGGCTGTGCGTGCTCCTGCCAGCGAACACAGATATCGGTAGATAAGCAGTTTTTGGTGCCACATTGAATTTCTTCAAAATAGCGAAAAAAACGTCACAATGAAGATGAAAACCAAATAAATGTGTATGAGCTTTAACATTGTCAGGTGACGGCCCAGTTCATCATGTACAGGAAGAACAGCTCTGCCAAAAGCAGCAAACTAATCAGTGTCCCAGAAGTGGAACCCCTTCTGTGTGAAGAAGAGCACCTGACAATCTTCTAGCAGACAGCGGCGTAGACCACTTTGAGAAGCAGACTTGTTAGTCTAGTTTTTCTAGTTCTAGTCTTTTCTTTGAACCTCAATTTTCTGGGGTTATTAACTCACAATAATGTGAGAGACCAGAAAGAAACTTCAGGAACATTTTGAACTGATGAACTAGTGGAACCAGTGAGGAAATCGAGTACAGCGAGTACTTCCAATTGTCTCATTTTCTGCTGTGAAAAGGACAAAGACTGTGACCATTTCTTCTCTGTTTTCCATGAATTTTTCTTTATTAGTTACTAGTTAAGCACAACTTTAGAGCTGGTTTCCCTCACAGGCAGACATTTCAGCATCCCTTTCTTCTTGTCGTCATCTGTAAATTTGATTAATAATTTCAGTTGGATTTCTGGATTTGACTTTGTGCCTTTTTATTTGTCATCATGCACATTGTACACAAAGAAAAGGAAGCTTCATGCCAGTCAACTTTTTCGAAATTCAAGTTTTATGGAAGACTGAAGTGCCTGTTTTGCATAGATACAGTATTTTGCCTCGGTAAATTCTGCTGTGGGGTGACTGCAACATGATCACGTGGGATTTTTTGTTTTTTCTTACCTTATTCAGTATTTGTGGGCCATAAGAGTTGTGAGAGCACAACAATAGAGGAACCAACAATGTGACAATGACAGATAATTTGTTCAGGATTTGTCACTAGAAAAACACAGACAAAAGAGAGGACGTGCATGTCTGCAGATTGGCCATTTGACTTCACATGTAAACTGGCTTTACTCCACTGTATTTCAAAGGCTTTTTTCAGCTTTCCTGTTCCAAACTCTCTGCTCTCCTGAACAAACACTTTGCCTTTTTTGAAACTAAACAGTCTTAATGTAAATGTAGTGTATATGCATTGTAGAACTAAATTATTTTTTGTTATGTTAAGCTTGATTTCTAAACCATCAACAGTAATTAGTAACTTATTTGTTCTTGAAAGATGCAGTGGAACTATTTAATTACTTTAACCTTTCCAGTTCAAACATACTTATCTGCTTCTGTGAGTGTAGCATTAACTGTGAACTGTTCTTGTTTTGGCGTCCTGACAAACATGTTCACGCAAAGATATTTAAGGGTCGGGAACAGTAATAGTAACATTGGAATGACATTCTTGAGACACCTGCCAATGTAATGAGGTTGAACTATTCTGTCATCAAGTATAAAACAAAGAAACTGCTGCTGTCAAGTCAGTTATTCTTAAGAAACCTTCCTTAATTACACAACCAATTGATAACAAAGGAGAACAAAAGCAAAAGAGGAACAATCTGTCGTCCAGTTGAGGAGCTGTTCAAGCAGAGCAAACAATTCAGGTCAACAGAATCACTAGAATCTCAAAGTTGTTTAATTTGTGAGGGAGTGGGGTCATTGTTGATCGTCGTCATCTGCATAACTAAAGTACTGTATTTGCAGAAAGATTTCTCTACCTCAGTATGGTTTGTTTGGTAACACCTGAGCTACTCTGTTTTAGAACATATTTTTTTTCTTTGTCAGGTGAAGTGCTATTGTGGATTTATGTGGAAATTGGGGTTTCTCATGAATTTGTCTACTGAAAAATAACTGTGCAATTTTTCACCTTTTTTTTTTTGGGTCTTGTACAGTTGTTGTACTTTGATGCCTTGTCAATTTCTCCTAATTCTTTCATATGGTATTTCAGGATATGACAACAAAGTAGTTACAGAATGTTGGCACCCTATACACCTGCATGAAGCGGTACTCGACGTGTTGAACCGAAAAGCTCTTTCCCTATGCGTAAGATAAAAGAAGAATGAAAAGAGTTGGTTTTATGTTTATTCTTTGAAATTGTGCAAAATAAAAGTATTTCTAGAATAATGTTGTCTTCAGTGTGCATCCTAGGTGTCTTATATTTATTAGTCATTCAGTTTAAATAGAGGAAGATTTGCATTGTGTTTGGTATCAATGTGTGTACAGACAAGAGAAGGAAAAAGTAATCAGAGAAAATACTGAAGAAATTACTGATATATGTGGTTGAGGCCACAATCATCAAAACAGTTTGACATTCCTGTGAGCTGATTGAAGAGAAATGTGAGTGGTAGAAAAGAAACCAAACAGGACTATTCAGTGACTATTCACATATTACTTTCTGAATAAAAATGGACCCCATGTATGACAGAAACATAAAAAAACTGAAATTTGATAAACTCTGTTGACAAGCCACGGTGCCAGTGGAAATATCCTTTGAAAAGATGAAACAACAGAAGGGCTTTTTGGCCACATCAGCTCTGTGTTAAACAAGTGAAGATGAAGCTTTCTAAGAACCCCACCGTGAAACATGAAGGACACTCATTTTACGTTATGGACCTGCTTCTCTTCATCTGGCATAGGTTACCTTGAATCTGTGCTGGCCACAGTGAAATCACAAGATTATCATGGACTCCAACAGGATAATGACCCAAAACATAAACCTAAAGAACCAAGAATGGACAAGAAAAAAAAAAAAACACTGCACGGCTTTGAAATGTCCTGCTGGGAGTTTTGATCCTAATCCTTCTGAACATCCATGGACAAATTGGCAGTAGAGAAATACAGAAACCTCATTAGGAGCCACAAAAAGCTTTTAACTCTTGCATTAAAGCAGTGTAAAATATATATGGTTAGAGTCTCAGTAGTTTTAGCCATGCTTGTTCAATTATTTAAATTAACATATTGCACTGAAAATCAAAAGCAACTATTAAATATGGAAAAATGCTTAGCTTTGTCGTTTTCAACTTATTTGAGAGACAACTTTGCGCTTTGAGTTCTACAGACACTTAGGTGTGTTACTACTTTACAATATCTACAAGGCTGTATCATACAGACGCATGGATTTAGGCATAAAGTTAAACTCTTCAGATGTATGCAACTGTACAGGGCCCTCTACTCACATCTCAGCTCTGTCTAAAGGATGTGGGATATGTCTACTGATAAATATAAGTAAATCATTCAAAATATTATTTGGGTGTAGGCTATGTACAGAAATTGAATAGTTTGTATTTTCTCAGATAAGAAGATTAGTCTGGGCTGTTTTGATGAGGATGCATTTGATAAATCGGACATTCAAAAACAAAATTATTGTGTTTCTAGGATTGTTAATTGACATTATCTTACAAAAATATAGTTTCCTCCAAAATACAAAATTGTCCTGTGATTTATTGTAAATGTGTGTGAGTGTGATTTGAATGCATCTAAAGGTTAAGATGAAGAAGAAGTAAGCACTTTCACTATGATCATTTTGCAGCAGTAATGTAGGATGCTGGCTCCATGAAATCACAACAGTGTGGCTCTTCCGTAACACACGCCTGGATTTTCTAGCTTTGGTTCCAGCCTCCAACACGACTGTTCTCCCCGTCCTCCACCGGGCTTGTTGAGACGCTACCTACCCGTCCCCTCCCTCGTCGTGCCCGCTGTTTGATCGAGCTCTCCGGTGACCAATTGATCAAATGTCTTCCTCAGGGGGGCGGGAGTGGGGACAGCCGCGGTTCTCCGGAGGAGGGACTTCCTCTTTAGTCGCAGTTGGATGGTTGGGAGCTGCCGAGCTGACACGTAACTCAAGTTAAAGGTGCAATGGAGGCCTCGTCGGGGACTTGAACTTTTACTTTTTTCCGTAGCCTGGCTTGGAATTGCGGCGGAAGAACTACGCCGTGCAGCGGGAGAGCAGGACGCCGACGGGAAGTTGTCCTGCCTCGGGTTGCTCCGCGTTTGAGCGGCGCACGGCCCCCGGAGTTTGACGTGAAAAATCTGAGCGGCTACTTTGAAGTTCCACGGCGGATCCCGGAGCGGACGCGATGCTAAAATAACGTGTCCGCGCTCCGGTGTCGCTGCTTCACCCGCCGTGTGTGTGCGAGCAGATGCCCGGCGAGCGAGCCTGACCTTCACCGGGAGGGGGAGAAAAAGTTGAGTCGGAAGTTTCCAGCAGCAGGACGGGGCGTTTGTTGAGCGGACCGCGGGGAGGGGTGCGGGTCCAACATGGGGAACGGGGTGTGTTCCCGCAGGCAGCGGCGGATCTTCCAGTGTCTGCTGCTGGTCACGGTGGTCTGCGGGATGATGTACTGGGGGATGATGTCGTATGAGATGCACAAACAGCTCAAGAGGGCGGAGACGATGGCGCTCAAGTACCAGCAGCATCAGGAGTCTCTGTCGGCGCAGCTCCAAGGTAAACGGCGGTGTGTGTGTGTGCGGAGGTGGCCACGCCAAACTCCACCGAGATCGCGCTCGTTTTGTCGTTTGCGTTTGCTCTCGCACCCTGAGACCTCTGAGAACCAACATCTGGACTTTACACGATTCAGTACACACCGTGGTTCAGTTCGGCTTCCTAACGGGTCTGAGTTTAGTTAGGCAAAGTTTTTGAATTGATTGTAACCACACATCAAAGTTGGCTCAAGTATTAACATGATCATAACAGTGCATGTTAAATGTAAGAATCTCTCCACAAAGGCAGTCTGACCTACTGTAACTGGACTGTAGATGCCAGACTGTGATTTACCTAGAGCCCGTGTTTGTCCATCTAATCCTATACGATAAAGCAGGGATTTAAAGTTCAGCAGTGAGTTCACTTGGTTGCACAGAGCTGCCTTATTTGCAGGTCTGCTGTCAGAATAATTAGACGCCACAGCAAAGCACAAGTGAGGTGGACTGCAGACTGGAGTCTACACAAACACACCTGGTTGCAGTTCACAGGATAAAGAACAGTGTACTTTAAAGTCACAAGGTCACACAACATCTGTTTCAGCAGGAACAGATGAGTAAAGGCTGACGAAGCGTTTTTTTGGAACATGTATTTCACATCAACATCAAGTGATTGTGTTTGTGTTTTAACACCAGAGACCTTTGTACTGTATTAGTAAAGTAAGTATGTAAAGTCACTTTGCTTCAGTGTAGATAACACGTTTCTTAAATCCCAGACCCAGTTAATCATTAATGTGACCTACACATTAAAACACTCTCTCTAAGTGCCATGAAACAGTAATAGCAGGCTGAGTGTAGAAGTTTTAACACATTCCAGTCTTACAGCCGAATGGTGGGTCAACAGGTTAGTTTGGATTTAGACCAGAGGTTGTCCCTTTGCATAGTCACTGAAGGTTTTCACTTCAAAATATGGTGCAATACCTGTATTGTCACAATTGCTGGCATGGAGCCAGCAGGCATTTAGTAACAGCACATAGTAAAACCATTGGTTTCACATTCAAAAATAAGTAAATATGAATTGACCTGCTTTATTGTATATGTAGAAAAAAAGCAGCACTTGCAGTCGCTTTAGTAGACCCACAGTTTCCGCTTGTTGTGTCAATGTGATGCTATTTAAACATACATTTGGGAATTCCTTACACATCCCACCTCTGCAAACAGAAACCCGGGCCGACCTACAGTAGCCTTCCGGATTTGCTCCTCAATATAAACATGCTCTGCTGTGTTGACAGGATGTGAGGTTTTGTGTTAGGCCATTATGCCACGAACTGCAGGGTGGAGTACCTGCTCCCACATGGCTTCATGAGTGTGTTTCAGCCAAGAATCTCCCTGGACCCGATCATTTAATGCAGCCTTTGATCCATCTAACCACCACTTATCAGTCCCTAATGTCCAGAGCTTGGTCCAGCAGAAGAGCTGCTGTGCTTTCTTAAAAAACATATGAATACACGTGAAAATAGTACTGTATCTGTTTTATTGCTAGGCACAGCAGTCTGTCACAAATTTGCAGTTTGGGCTTTAAAGTGAACAGCTTTCCATGAGAAATGTGTAGTAACCACTTTTGCCCTAATCCCTTTTTGCAGTCTATTTTATATCATTTTGCAAAACAGAGGAAGTTGGGAGAGGGCAGATGGGCGGATATAAAACAAACCACTTCATGTTAGTTTTCCGATTCCATCACAAGCTAAAGAGCTTCCTTTAGTCAGTCTCAGGTACCATCATACACAAGGCTCACGTTTCATTTTTTTTAAAAAGATGCGGTAAACCTGATCCAGAAACAGAGAGCACTGCAGTATACTGTGACGACTTAAATTAAATGGCTATTGCTTCACTCTATTTACATTGCTCAGCTCATGGGCTCCACACCCGTACTTTCATTGTGAAGCAATGGGTCGTTAAGCCAATCATGAGGCGAGGGCCACTTGATACCCGCGGTCGACTGGTGATTTCTGTTTCTCTTGTCCTATATTTAGAGGTGTGCCATAGCTATGGGGGTTGTGAGCCATCCATATTGATTCACAGTTACCCACTAAAACCACAGGCTGGCAGTTGTCAGTCATTTAAAAGGATCAACTGGCACTTTGTGGTTATGCATGCAGTCCAATAAATCTGTTCCAGTGGTTTCACTCTTTCACACACACATCATTGTTTGTATGTCTGCTGCAAAACATTAATCAAATATAATAACTGCAGTCGTCTCTAAATGAGTGTCGTAATTTATTCTAATGGAAGCTCTTGTCTCAAAGGATGAACGTTAGATTTTGTTGGAATGAATGCATATAGTTCTGTTGTGTCGCTTCCTGCAACTGAAGTACTGGGTTGTTGTAGTTTCTAACAGTACTGAAAAGGTCGGATTATGTCTGGCAATGTGCCTCCAAACATTAATGCCAAGCGAATATTTAAGGGTTGAAGAAAACATTAAAAACATTAGGACCTTTGTAACCAGCTGTAATTATTTGTTATGTGAGTATTAGATTATTATAGCTGAAGTCTTATCTTGTATAGCAAGTTCAGTCTAACCTGCGTTAGAAGCCATTATACCAACTTTCTTGGATTGACAAATGTTTAAATCTCTCTGTCCTTCAGATCACTGATCTAACTCATTGATGAGAGAGGAAGAAGCATATATCAGAACTGTTTGTGATTTGACACTGATCAGACCCCTTTGAAACAACAAACTACATTGGCACAGTTTTATGCCAAAATACTCAAATAACATAGCCAATTTATGACTCCCAAGTCATATTTTATTATTTTTTTAGATCCAACGTCTTGTTAAACATGCTGATCTGTTAACTATTGGTGAGATTGCCAGGAACCTTGAACAACTTGCTTCATTCATTACCAGTGTTTTCTTGTCAAGATCCATTATTTCTTACTGTGAATAGTTCCATCATGCATAGAGGGAGAGTGTGATAATTGTCCACCATCCTTTTATTGCCCATGTGAGGCTGAAACACCTTCTTTATGAAGTAGAAAGTTTAATATGATATGTAAAGGTACATAATTTATTTGTCCAAACGTGTGGTTCACATAAACATTCTGCCCTGCAGCTATTACAAATCACGTGAGAAAGTATTTGGGCACAGTAAATGTACAGAATGCAAGTTTTTAGAAATGCACACACATTTATATTTAAACATGGGCAGACTGGAAAAAAACACAAACTGTAATAACTGTGCACTGTAGATACTGCCATTGTGCCCTTATAAACCAATACAACCTTCAAACCAGCAAAAATTAACACAGTGTTGAAATCTGACTGACAGCTGATCCAGCCAAGTCATCGTCATCACAAACAGATGTTGCTTCAGACGAGGGCTTAAAGGAAAGGTTGCCTCATTGCCTCATTTCCTGTCTCCTGATGTTATTTTCACGGCATTTCTAACAAAATACAAAGAAAAGACACGAGGGGAGAAAACATTTGTGCCTGTAAACATTCAGGATGTGGTGTGTTATTTAAGTGAGTCTATTGCCAGGTTGCCACCTGTTTGTGGTTTATCGTTTTGAATATGATTTGTTTAAATATTTGATTGCTCATTATAAGAATACCTGTGTGTTTTGTTCACCAGTGAGAGGTTAAAAGAAAGCCACAAGATTTGCTGTGTGAGCAGGAAGTTTAAACCGACAGTAAGTTTCGGAGGAGCTTTACGCAATTTTGCTCTGACAAAGCAGAAAAGTAGATGTTATTGAAATGTTTTGCTGTCATGCAGTGAAAGCTGTGAAGTAAGACTACAAAAACAGCGGCTTGTAAGTTGATATATCTTGGTCAAAAGCATCAACAAAAATCTTTGATATTCGAACCTGATCAGCTGTGTTCATGCAAGTTTACTCAAAGTGTGAGTGAGAACACTCACAAAAACACCAAAGACAAAATCCCTCAGCCCATTTCCCTGTGTGATTGATAGCAGTCAAAGTTCACACACCAGCCAACTCACACCAATCTCCTCCACATCTAAACCACCGAGCCAGTAAAAGTCACTGCCATAGAGAGCGCCCTTGTTCTCACTGCCGATGCACTTTAACCACACTGAAAGGCAAATGTTCCTTCGCTCTAAGGGGAATCCTCAAACGGTAAATGCTCATTCCAATGCTAAATAGGCTTTGAACAAGATAAGGGCATGTGGACAGCGAAACAGTGTGTAGATGTTTCTGGATAGTTGTGCCACATAATATCAATTATTTGAATCACTGTGCTATGTAATGGGTTTACTTAGTGACTCACACGCATTTGAATTATTAAAGCCACATTCGGTTCACTTTTTTTTTTTTCACACACAGCTCTTTCGTTGCTCTTTTGCCGGGTCAGACCTTGTTTTTCTCCAGAGGGAGGGTGTGTGCTTTGTGGTGTGGCCTGAGTGAAGCCAACAGCGACACGGCCTCATCTCTGGCACTGCTGAGAGGGGACAGAGCCTCAGAGGAGCAGGATGACATGTCCCCAGATGCATGCAATATGTGATTAAGCTCAAGGAAAAGAAAGAATTCACAATTATTTGTTGAGAATTCAGCCAATGTTACAGGGGTTAAAGCTGAAGATTGCTTGTTTCTTCTGAGACCGTGTTACAATGGGAAGTTTACCACTGTCACCACAGCTCTGCACATTGATGGCTCTGAGATTACAGTGTGTCATAACTGGCAGTGACAATGGTTATATTAAATGTATATTTTCAGCGCTTGACCAGTAAACACCTGGCAGAACCACTGCATGAATCAGATGAAATGACTTGCCACATTGTGGTGTGTTTCGTTGTGCACAGCCACCGTACTGTAAGTGGTATCAGATAGTACAAAGACTGTGAATCTTTCCTGCTGAGGGCAGGCAGCAGAACAGAAAGCACAGTCACCTTTCTGCAGTGAAGACACTTGTTCAGGCAAATGCCTCTGACAGCAGTGAGGAGTGGTGTCATTTACATCAAGCTGCATTAAAAACACGGTTGTTTTTTAACCTGCCTGACTTTTGTGGTCGGGTGTGTGAGCGCTGGTGCAAGGATTAACAAAAAATGACAGCACCAGGTAGACCAGTTTGTCTGTGAACGTCGGTGAAACTGTGGCTCCACGATGTTTGTATAACAAGATCTATTAGAAGGTCTGGCTGTTGAATAGAGCACTTCATGTTCAACGAGGTGAAAAGAGTAATTTTCAGTTAACAGATCAAAGAATACAGCTACTGGTCTACCAACGCAGGAAACTCAAAAAAGCAAAGACTTAATTACAACCCAAATTTCAATTTTAGGAGTCAAAAGTTATTTAAATTTGTCTGAGTGGATTTAAGTAATATATTTTCATATTAAAGAGGAACATTTTTCTGCCAAAGTATGATGTCATTTAAATACATTATCATATCATACAAATCATATTAAATAATAAAAAACAAGGCCTTAAGGACTCACTGCTCATATACAGGGCTTTAAAATGGCCATCAAATCTTCTACGGTCTACTTACATTCATGAATAAGTTGAATTTTGAAGGTAAGAATTATTCCTTTTTTCTTGTACTACTTACCTCAAGTGAGAATTTTTGAAAAGTATTTTAGACGGAATTGATATGTATTTATACACTCTATGATTATTGAGAATCCTGCACTGTACTACTACTACTAACCCTAAGATCAGACATCAACATGTGGAGACGACTCTGTCCACCCTGAGCAAAGACTTTGCACATAAAAAATAAAACGTGGTCTTAAAATAAAGCTGTCTCGGCAGAACAGATCCAATAATTTTTCAAGTCTTATCCTACCTAAGTAGCGTTCATATGTTTGCAGTTGAAATGCTGTCTAATTTCAAGCTTTGTTGTTTCTTTTGGTAGCTGTTACATCATTTAAACCCCTTCTTAATGCACTCAAACACACTCATGCATGTCACATACACACACACAGAGCAACAATAGCTTGTTTTTTGTAGATTTGGCTCTCAGGTCTGTCTTGAAGCCTTTTGTAGAAGCTTCGGGCAGCGGCAGCAGCAAGACGTGTCAGGTAGCGCAAGTAGATGGAAGTTGATCATAAAAAGGACAAAAAGGATCCGCAGCTTGCCAGCCTGTCCATTACACATTGTGTGTCTGTGTGTAAGTGTCTCTTGTATCAGCTTCATTACGTTGTGCACTATCACCCCATCCTTTAGTCTGCTGCTCTAATTCCCCACAGGGGTTCTTTCCACTTTATTTGATTCGGTCTTGAATCTGATGAAGGTGAGAAATGGAGGCAATAAAAGTGGACTCAACGAGAGAGTGTAGAGAGTTTAAGGAGGACACCTGGAAGGATTAGGAGTGAATCGAAGAACTAAACCAAACTCTCGGTTCAGATAAAGAGGTTTTGTGTTAGAAAGGCGTATCGGGGACTTCTCTTTGCTAAGAATTAAATACAAGGCGTTTACTCTATCGCCTACATTGTCAGAAAGGTTTAGCATTAGATTTGTGAGCTGTTAATGAAGGCGACCCCTTTCATAAATCCTTATGTAATTATCTAAAATCTCTAAAGCTTGTAATGGATCATTTGTGCTAGGCGCAGCCCACCAGGCTCAGGAGCAGCCTGAACCACACTATGAGTATTCTTAAATATCTTTAAACCGCCAGTGTTGTGAGGAATACCACAGCTGTATGTCAGTGCTGCCATCACACTGTGGCTGAATAAATATCACACCTGGCTCTCACGTCAACCACTAAAATGTATATTCTGTCTGTGTTTGCCGCTCTTTAAGTGAATGTTTAAGTGTTTTTGTGAGTGCATGTGTTTTCTGTGGTGTACATTTTTCTCACATAGCTCTTGCTGTTTTGTTAATCCTCCACCCGGTTTGTACAGAGTTCAAACCGATCACTAACCATCAGTGTGTTTTTTACCTCCATTCATCTCCCTCTATCTGCTTCTGCTTTATGTGTTCAGTGGTGTATGAGCACCGCTCCAGGTTGGAGAAGTCTCTGCAGAAGGAGAGGTTAGAGCACAAAAAGGCCAAAGAAGGTGAGAAAAATCACTCCTACGCTCTGACTGATTAGGTATACAGTATCGTCATTTGAAGGAGTTTTCAGCGATTCACATATTGTGCTAAGGCTGCAAAATATAGGATTCAAAATAAGTTAATATATGTACCCGTTTTGACCTTTATAAATGTAGATGCTAAATATAAGGGCATATGTATTTTATTTTGCATTATAATAGTTAAATGTGTAAGCTGTTCAGGGATAATAGTCATCCTGATCAAAATAAACAAATGTTCTCAACTGCAGCATCCCAGCAGTTTAAAAGAATGATGTCATTCACCAACTTTCTCATATGTGAAATTTGTCCCTTAGCTCTGAGTGAAATTCGTGAGTGGTTCAGACCTGTCATACACAGATGAAGTTTATTATCTTTTTCCACAAAGGAAAAAACACACTAGTTTTACATGAGAATTATAGTGGCTTCATCTCAATGAATGACAAAATATTTGACATTTTTGTGATCGAAACCTTGTCACATCTGAAGCAGAGCATGTACATTTACATGTTAATTTTAGCAGCATTTATTATGCTGATAATAAGATCTCATGGACAAGCAGCTGCATGATGTAGTGGTGATACGTTTTCCCACTAAACAGACTTTGGTGAATCTGAAGTGGAAACTTTGTACATTTGTAAGAACAAACCTCGATAAGAAAAGTAAAGAAAAGTTAATAAAAGATTACCAATTTGTCATTTTTATGCTTAGACTGAAGAGTTTATGAAAAGGGGAGTGTTTTTTCAAAATACCAGAGAATGAACTTTTATAAGTCTGTATAGTGTTATACTTTTTTTTTTTTAGGTCAAAGCTACAGTACGAAACAATTAGCATTCAGCCTGGATGTAGCATAGGACTCAAAAGGAATCCACAGAGTGATGCTGTTTCAAAGTCTGTAGCATCTCATAGGTATAAGCAAGGTATTTTTTGTGTCAGCATGTAAGAGACAAAGTTGGCCTCCTCTTATTGGATAGAAGGTTGAGCCTCACTCATTACCTCTGAATTGCTGCCATTGTGGTTCTGTGCTTGTCACTGGACGCACACACAGCACTTCTCCACATTAAGTCATGGGGAGTATCTGTATTTAAACACATCCTTTAAAAATACCGTACTGTAGCTTCAACAAATAATTTTCTATTGAATCCATAACAATGTAAAATTTATATTTCATCCTGTGCTGTTAATTGTTTACTAGATTACCTGGTTTATAAACTCGAAGCACAACAGTCACTGAACAAAGAGAAGGTAAGTTTTTATCCACACAGTCACATTTTCTTCTAATAATCAGTTTAATGTGTTCAGTCTCTGCTGAAATGTTTGGAAATGGCTTTGTAGCACAGCCGGTTTAGTTTTGAAAAGTGCTAAGCAAACAGAGCTGCTGTACTGTAAATGCCACCACCAGCTATAATTAGTCTCCGTCTGCTATTGAATATGTGAGCATCGACTTCGAAGTCATCAAGTTTTGTAACCTGTGGTTTGTTTTTACTCAAACAGCAAGACTCTAGCAGCAGATTAAACTCGTTACAAGTGCAACATCAGATGTTAAAGGTATGAAATGGTTGTGGGGGAAGTGGGGGGAGATTGGTGAAACATTTTCTATGATGGCAAAAAGAAAACAAAGACCATTAGGAGACAGGACTTTATGTTGCTCTCTGTCAGAACCAGCACGACGATCTGAAGAAGCAGTATTACGAGCTGCAGGAGCAGCACCAAGTGCAGGGTGACGACCACGGTCGGCTGATCAACGAACACAAAGAGCGATATGAGAAACTGCAGCAAGTTAAAGAGCTGGAAGTGTCTCAACTCAAAGGTACTCAAAGCCGCACACAGATGTATAATATTTTACAACAGAGACATTTATTTTCCAGTTATTGTTTACTCTGCCATAACCACAATTTATTGTGCACAAGCACAAATATAGAATACATGCAAACTCTTACACAGGGCTGTGCAGTGTGTCTTAATAGTGTCATCACTAAATGCTCTTATCCCCAATTCCCAACTTCTAATGCTTTCTGTATATTCTCTAACCTCCAAAAATCTAGATTTAGACTGTAAATTATGTTTTTCCTATTTTGTATTTACTATGTAGTTAAAACCATCTGTGGGCTGAAAAAAATCTGAATTTCATTTGCCATCATGATGTTAATTCACATTTAGTCATTGTTTTGAACAGGAGACGAACTGAAATAAATGAAACAAAATTGTTGTTTTATGTGTTTCCTGTTCAGTCGCATGCTTTCTGTTTTAACTGCAGACAATGTATTTAACCTGAGAGAGGAAAATAAACAACTGAGGAAAGCCCACCATGACATACATGTACAGCTTCAGGATGCACGAGTAAGAACACAGTCCTTCTTTTTTTTAATCTTCTTTGCATTATGCCTTGGTCTGGACTTGGACTTTTTTTTCTTTTAAGAATATGAAGAAACAAAATGTGCTTTTCGCTTCTATCGTAACAAAATTAACCAGCAACTATTGGAAGAACACGTGTTCATCTTGCATATAAAATAAATCTTTTTCCAGAAAATCTTATAGGGCAATAAAATGTAAGACTTACGTTGAAATAAATGGTTGATTATACTTTTTTCAGGTGCAGCACCAGGATCTGAAGGCAGCCCATGACCAGCTCGTACTGACAGTGGCAGACCACAAGAGTGCGCTGGCTGCAGCTCAGGTAGGACGGCAGACAGATGCCATCTCATTGTTTACTGCAGTCACTTTATACAACGGCGAGCTGAAGCTGCTAAACGCTTATTCAATGGCTGTTCAAGGTTTGTGAACTCTAGAGAATTTAGCCTTTTTCTGCATAAATATGACCTACCCTGTGATCTGACACGTCCTAGACATAAAAAAAAAAAATAAGACAAAAATGGGACATTATTAATAATTATTTACTATGGAAAATTATCTAATCCTAAATATTTGTTATGGCAAATGTATGTGAACTCATGCCATCAGTTACTTGTGTGATAGTTTTTAGAATGTGTGATGTGAACGGGGTTCACATTTTTTCATACACCACTGTTTATAGCTGCATGCATATAACATCTCTGAGGTCTTTTGGTTTTTATGTTGCAAAGTTGGTTCCTTTTGAACTAATTGTATTGAGAGAGAGAAAGAAATGTTTTGTGTTTCATTTTATCCTAGGTACTGCTTTATCATTTTGTTAGTTTTTTGGCATGGTAACGATGAAGCTACAGCTTCTAGAACACCATGACTGGGGAAAAACGCTCATGTGCAGTGCTATATGTGCTTTTTTTTTTACAAGCTGAAGCTGTTACGGAACCGGAAAAAAAATCATCAAAAGCCAAACTGAGTGTCAAGTGACATGGCAGAGTATTATAACTGCATTTTAGAAAGCTATGACTCCACGTAGTTTTGTTTTGGCACATTGACGCTGAACACTTACAGCAGCGCGACACTACAATGTATTCCTAGGTTTCTGTTATTCTTTTCCAATGCACACAACCAAAATTTGCAGTATTATGACAGTCGTACTTTAAATGTGGATATTTAGAAACATTTCCTCCCGTGTGCCAGTCACACAGTTTTCAAAAACAGAAACAGAACAGCTATACAACTAATATAACCTTTAAAACCCCTAAAAAAGCGAAACTTGTTTGGCAAGACAAACATAATTATATAGAAGCTAACACCCATATTACCCGTTCGAAAGTCTTCTTAGTGTATTATGTAGAGCGTTTGTCACATTTGCTAACCCTCTGTTGATGTATGTGGAGCATAAAGACATGTTTAGCCATGCTAACAATACCCATGCATATTGCTATAATACACAACGTAATATAATATTTAAATATTGTGTGATAGTTTTTAAAAATATTTTATTTATATAGATTAATTAATAATTTAAAAATGAAAGTGATTCCTAACATTAAAAGTGGAGTAACTGCTAATTTAGGCTGGCTGTGCTGAGAGTTGTGATGCCATTCATCTTACAGTGTCAGTGTACTAATGAAATGATTTTGAAGTAGTTATTTTAAAGTGAAATGTTACATACTGTAGATCTTAAAGGGAAACTCTAGAATAAGGCCTGTAACCAGGATACGTCAAGAGCATCCTCTGTGCTGCACCCTCCTGTCGGTAACCTTTACTTTAGCCTTGTGTATTGCTGAGTGTCTTATGCAGTGAAATCAATAATCCTCAGTAGAAAAGGGGAAAAATACCTGAGGAGTTGATGGGTTTTTGGGTAATTAGATCAGATGTTGCTGTTTCTCCTTGAGAGTGACCTTTCGAAACACCTCAGTGGTCAATTGAATAAACACTTCTCTGCTGATTTGTTTGAGATGCTTTCCCTCGCTCTGTCTGCACTGAAGAATTCTCCCTCACTCTCCTCTTTTTTCGTCTTTCTCTCAGTTCCTGTCTGTCTGCATTTGCAAATTTGTTGTAAAGCCTGTCCTGCTTTCCATCAGTGCACACACACACACTCACTCACTAACACTCACTCACTCACTAACACTCACTCGGTCTTCCACTCCAGGGGGTTTGGTTTAGTCAGGACTGTCAGAGCCGCAAGTTGCAGCCAATCAGCTGGAAAGATGTAATGCAGGGACTGGAGTGAGACGAAGGGAGAGGGGAGGAATTAAGAAAGAATTTTAATAATTTAATGCCAGGTGTCGTTAAAGCAGGTTCATATGAGTCACTGTACACTACTGCAGTGAATTTGATATGAAACAGAATAAACACTTTCAGCTTTAATTCAATGAAGGTAATACTTGCACTTCATGACTGCCTGAAGTCTGGAACCCATGGACATGATCAAATGCTAAATTTCATCCTTTGAAATGCTTTACCAGGCCTTCACTGCTGCAAGCTTCAGCTACTGCTTGTTTGTGGGTCCTTCTGTCTTCAGCCTTGTCTTCAGAAAGTGAAATGGCTGCTCTGTTGGGTTGAGATCAGGACACTGACTTGATCACTGAAGAATATCCCATTTGTTTGCCTTGAGAAACTCTTTGGTACCACCAGGATTCTCTCCTAACTCTCCTGCTGTTTCCTTTAGGTGCAGGTGGAAGCATACAAGCAGCTAAAGGAGTCTCTAAACAGGGATTCGACCATGAGAGAGGCTAAGCAGAACCCTGTCCCTCAGCAGCCACAAGCAGCTGTCAAAGCATATGGGTCCCATGTTAATGAAGAGCAGCACATACAGCGTCTCAGCAGCACAGTACTACCACACAAGGAGGAGCCTGCCCAGGCACATCACCAGTCCAGGGTAACAAAGAAAAATTTTCCCTTTTTACATTTAATATCTACTTATATATGTTTTTCACAGGATAAAACTGTTGGTTCTTCTCAGATGGACCACCAAGATGCACATGCACACTCCGAGTCCCATCCCACCGTGTCCCACAATGCCTTGTTGGAGAAAGAGGAGGATCAAGAGGGAGAGGCAGAGAGGAAGAGGGAGCTAGCAGAGGAGGAAATGGCTCAAGCGGGACAACCTCAGAAGCTGGAGGAAGAACAGGATGAGCAACAGGAGGAGGAGGGACCAGAGCAAGAGGAGCCAGATGAGAACGCTTTGGCCCGCCAGAGACGTCACCCACAACCGGTCAGAATTGGTTTAGGCTAGTTTAGTTAGTTTTAACCCTTTTAAATTAGCCTGGTATCCTCATACTGGGGACACAGCTGTTGATAACTTTTGGTTTAATGTCGACATTAGGTTATCGTTATGTGCTGCATTCATATTCTGTAATTTGCTCCCTCCCCCTTTCTCTTTATGTTGATCAATTTGCATCTAATTGAAACCTGAAAGGATCCGCATGCAGAGCTGCATCCGGATGCCCAGCTAAAGCAGGAGACACACAGTCAGGTGGAGGAGGTGAAGTCACCCTATGAGCAACAGCGGGAGCAGCAGCGCCTTGAAGCTCAGAGGGCCCAGGAGCGCAGGCAGATCAGATGCGACAGGAGGCCCTGCAGGCCGAGAGGGAGAAGGTCCTAAAGGAGAGGGAGCGGAGGCTGAAGGAGGAGAAGGAGAAAGAGGAGCAGCAGCATAGGGAGGCTGACAGACGGGAGCAGCAGCTGCAAGAGGAGCATCAAAGGTCAATACTTCTGCTGCTGAAATCCTTTAAAAATTTACACCAGTCGTTTTTGTTTTTTGGAGATTAAAGTCACATTATTTAGCTAAAACAAACCAGTTGATCTTCCTGCAAACTGTTCTTCCCAGTCAGCGAATTAGTCATTCTGAAAACTCTGGAGAAAACATGATGATTTGATTAAACTGAGAGACAAAAACTTAGTATCACACGCATGTCTACTTCAAGACAAACAAGAAAAATATTATGCAGCTAGATATGTATTAAAACAGTGATACAAGGCAAGGAGTCCATTTTAAGCAGTTTTTATATTTGTCATTATTATAAATCTGTTCTGATAGCATTGCATTCATCTGACTGCCCTGTACTATTGTTTTTTTTTGTTTTGTTTTTTTTAAGAAAGAGGACTGAATATGAGAACACAGACAACGATATTGTCCCTGAAGAAGAAGATCATCACACTTACGAAGAAGGTTAGACAAACAATTTATAGCAAAACAATCCAGATTAATTGGAATTCTCAAAGTTTAATAAGGGGGGTAATTAATGCAGAACACCGCTTAGACAAAATCCAATAAAGAAACAAATAATTTGTTGTTCATCTAGTATATTAAAAAGCTTTATTTAGTCTGATGGTGCCCTTTTATTTTGACTTCATACTTGTATAAAAATTACTTGTGTGTGTGTGTGTGTGTGTGTGTGTGTGTGTGTGTGTGTGTGTGCGTGTGAACAGAGGGAGATATGTTACACGAAGAGGAGAAACAAGTAGTGGATCACAGAGTGCCATCGCATCAGCAGGTCTGTCCATCCATCCCGTCCTCCTTTTTATTTTTGCTATTGTCTCTGTCTGTTTAAACGTGTCATCTCTTTATTCTTTCGTCTCATTCACTTATTTAGCTAACATTCACGCCAGTGTATCACATGTCACACATCCATTCATACGGACATCCATCCAGAAAGAGAATCCTTTAACCTCCCTGCCCTCTGTCTCTCAAGTCATCTCCCATATATCCATCATCCATTTATCAGCCTAATGTGTTTATTGTAGTATTAAGGCACTTTTTATACAATTAATATAATTTCTCGTATTTAATCTCATCCTTTTTTTTTTTAGGCTGCTTTAGATGGTGAGCTGGACCCAGAGGATGACCCCAACAACCAGGGAGAGGATGAGTTTGAGGAGGCAGAGGATGAGCGAACTCAGCACAGGGTGACAGAGCCCAAAGAGGAGGGGGTAGAGGAGGAAGAGGAGCCCGCAGCCCCAGCGCAGCACATAGGTGCACACCCAGGCCCTGAACACCCTGTTGTGGAGGAGGAACTGGTGGTGAGTTAGGAGTAGGGCTGGATATTGTTAATGTTTCAATAACAATACTTTTGATATTGGATGCTGAAGAATACTGATTTTTAATACCAATTTTGAATAAACTTTTAACAAAATTATTCCAAACTCAATTTTGACTAAAAGAAAATCACATTATGCTAGATTTATCTTTTGTTCTATCTTCCACTGAAAGCAGTTTCCACGTGAAGGATGATTTATTGTAGGACTGTTGGGTTAGACTTTCAGAGTTGGTTTATGATGGTACACCTAGTCCCTCCAGGATTTCGTAGCTTTTTTTAATGTGGCAGGCTAATATGCCTGATTTTGTGACCGCTTGTCCAAAAAAAACCTATGGCCCATGCTGCAGTGCATTTAGAATACCCAGGTTGTGAGAATTCCCCAGTCATTGATTTAATTAAATGCTGACTGTAAAGTGAACAGCAAAAGAAATAACAAACTGAGTTATTGTTGGACTTTGTGTCTTTTTGTAGATGGCAGGAAACCCAGATCAACAAGAAGACCCGGTGGATGACCAGTACCAGGAGGAAGTAGAGGACGAGGTTTGTAATGCTTCACCAAATAAAAATAAAAAAACAGAATAAGATGAAGTATTTAACATCTACACAAATATTTATAATACTGGATGTCATGTCACGTATTATTAAACATTCTCCTGCTCTTGCTGTTGTGAAGGCCCAGGAGGATGTAGCTGATGGCCACAAGAGAGGGGAGGAAGTGGAGGAAGAAGGAGAGGATCCATATAATGAGGAGAACATAGAACAAGTGAGTTCCGGTGGGAGTCCGACGCGTTGATGGAAGTTTTGCATTTTCTTTTCACACCCTTAAACCAGAGCCTTTGCAAAATGTACTTACACGGTGTTCAGGGGGTTAACTGGGCCCGGTGTGTTGTGTCCTGTAACTTAAACCCGGCCCATGCGTGTCATCCTAGTGACTGAGGGAGATCAGGTGTTGAGCGTGTTTCGGTGTCATGTTACCAGCTGAGCTCAGTTTGTTTGTCGTATGAGGAAAAACCATTTGAATGGAAAGCTTATACAGTTAATCATTTTAAAAACTATGATATTAAGTCACATACTGTTTATTATACAGTATTGTGTCAGCTTAATGAATACGTTAGTCGCCATTATGCCTGTTAGATTGGTTGTCTGCAAATGTAAAATTATATGAAATTGTACACTTAAAGCCTAAATGGTAAACATAAAGACTTTCAAAGAAAATGGAGAATTGTCATTTTGTAGTTTAAACTGTAGAAATTAGATACCTGTGATGGCTGTTAAATCTTAGTTATGTGCTTTTGTTTGTTCTGCTTCAGGATGAAGTAAAAAACCAGCGGGGACCAAGAAAAGAAGGGGATCACAGAAAGGACACGGGGAATAATGAGGACGAGAACTACGAGGAGGAGGGAGGGGAGGATACAGCTGGTCAAAACAAGGGAACCAATCGGAGGGCAGAGATGTAGAATGGACGCAGACGTTGACCAGTTGCAGTGCCTTGTCGGCTGCCTTTACAGCCAACCAGGTTTTTCTTTTCCACCTTTCCCAAAGGAATAAAAGCAGCCATCCATACAGGGCTCCACTGAGGAAAGTTGGGACATTATGCTGGAAGATTAGATCCTTCTGTGATCGGCTTACACTGTGGAGATGGACAATTTATAGGAAGGAAATAAAATATATATCATTTTACAGCGTTTTTGCTTTTCTGTCTACTTGCACGTCTGCCTGATTACCTGTCTGGCTCTTTTTTTTTAACAGCAGACAGGCAGAGAATGTATTTTTATCATGTGCTGCTTTTGTGTAAAGAAAGCAAAAATAACTTGTTATTCTAATGTTCTCATGTTCAGGCCTTTATAGATTTGTACGTTTTATGCAAAAGTTCTTGTAGAGTTAAATTTTAATTTACATCTTGCATTATGACCAAGTGATTTTCTGTTATTTATTGTTACTTGTAACAACTCAGACAATCGTGAAAAGTGCAGCATTTCTTTTTGTTTTCCCCTGACTGAACTTTACCAACTTCTTGTTGGTGAAGTTGATGCACAGGAATATTTTCTCTAAATATTTCTGCAAAATAATGCCAATCAAAAAGACAGTCTGTGCTGAAAGTCTCAGACTAACATGTGCCTTTCCATTTTTGGAAACCTCTTCCATGTCTTAGTCATCTTATGTTTCAGTAGGAAAAGAAAGATTAGAGCATCCAAGTTAGAGCTGAACCTCGTGTGTTCTTCTTCAGAATACCTGTAAATCAAAAGCTGTTTCATGTTGACTGCTGGTGGGAACTAAATTCATAAAGTCTAATGTAATTTAATGCAAAAATATATAGTCTGTTGTACAATGTATAGAAAACATGCTGACCATTTATACTTTTTTTTTTCACCAGGTGTATTTCATACAAAAATGGGATTTTGGTTGTATTTAACCATGTTTGTCATCCGAATGGTGAGTTGAATAAAGAGGTTGAGGAATTATCCTTTTTTTAATATCTCCAGTTATTTCTAGTAAAGGAATGTCAAACCACAGAATTTTTAGATGACTCAGGCTATAATAGTACAACAATACTCTTAGGAATGTTTTTAGCAGCAGAAATAAATATAAAAAAATTGTATGCTGTTTGAAGAGTCTGAAGAGACCTCAGAGTTGGGCTGTTATCTTACAGCTTCAGCCTCAATAAAAAAATAAAGTTGCACGACTAATGAAAGGCGTATAAGGATGAGGATTATTACGAGCAACTTGTACAACTGTAAATCGGCTCAACATAATAGTAATTGTTGAGCATCTCACGCTTTTACACCTGCACTGCAATGAATGTTCCCAAGATAAATGTGTAGTTCCTCATCTACACTTTTGTGTTAAAGGAAGAGGTGAGAGGATTGTGTGAGTGTGTGTGTGTGTTGCAATTACTTTTAATGAACAGCATTTGTCCCCGACACACAGTCCCAATCAAACCATCCCTTCTCCTCTCAGTTTCTCTGCACCCCCACACTCTTTATGCTTTTTTTTTTTTTCCCGCTGTCATCATCCCACCACTGCTGTGAGATTGTTGATCCTCCCCAGAGGGATAGTGGGATGCTGGAGGTGTACAAGAGTAACAGGTGTCTCATTAATGTGCTAATAGCCGGCCACGGGGAGACACACACACACACACACACACACACACACACACTTGTTACAGTGACAAGCAGTGGCAGAGACAATAACTCCCCCACATTCTCACACTCTTTCCATCATCGTTTCTTGGGTGAAATACCAGGAATTTATAATTTTAACATATCGATTGCCTAAAGCCTGAGTCTATCTTGAGACTTGTGCCCACACGACTGCCACCAATTCTCAAACCTTCCGTTTAACACTATTGCAAGATTTACTTGACAGCTGACGCTCCGAGCTATGAAAGGATGTTTTCCACCCACGTTTTTGGAAAATGATTCTCTTCTCCTATTTAACTGTCCCGTTGGCAGCAGCCGTAGCGTCACAACGAGCTGCAAAGACAACACGATAACATCTTGAAACCATCAGTTGAAGGCAGTTGCTTCTTGACCTGTATCCTGTTTGCAGTACGTGAGGATTCACTGAGCTCATTATACTGTCTCTGCAGTAGTAATGATCTCTCATTCATCAGCTGGAGACTTTCTCTATCTGCTCTCTCTCACACACACACACACACACACACACACACACACACACAAATTGCACAAACAATCTTCCACACTTAAACGAATCCCAATGAGGCATGTAACTGGTAGTTTGTGCCTGGCTGTGTGCTTGTTATCGGCTGCTTAAATTGTGTTTCTCCGCATTATTGTGAGGGAAGAGAAGGCACCAATTGTGTGTCTGTCTCTGTGTCTTCCCCAGTGTATGTATGCATGAGTGTGTGTGTGTGTGTGTGTGTGTGTGTGGCAGTATCATACTACTGCAACATCGGATAACAAAATGTGCTTATGTTTCACGTACAGGAGAATATGCTGCTCCAATGTATGAATCAATTGATGTCAGCTTACAGGAGGCAGCTCTGTGTTTGAAAGTATGTTTGCAGTTTTCTTTCCTCTTTTAGCTTTGTGTGTGTGTGTGTGTGTGTGTGTGTGTGTGTGTGTGTATACGAGATCGTGGGTCATTATCCGGTCAGTTAGAAGACACAAGAGAGCATTATTCTTCGGAGTTTGGACAGTGAATGTTTGATAAGCCTCCAAAGCGGATGTCTTGTTTCTTTCTCATAAATGAGATGAGGACAGCTGCCAATTAAATATGTAGAAATCTACACTGATTTTTTTTTTTTTTAAAGCTGCATTTTAATGTACTAGGTTTGAAGTTCTGTTCAGCGAGACAGATTGATCTACGAAAATATTCCTGTGTATTGTTGGTGCACGTCCTGATAGATGTGGAGCTGCTAGAGATGAGTCATGCAGCAATCTGATTAGGCTTCTCTCTCTTTTCCTCATTCAAAGCCAAAGTTCATTAGACAAATTTAGCTTGTGTCTGTGCACTACACCACACTTCAGTTCAAATCTGAATATAGGTGCAAAAACATCCAAAAATATTTCATAGGGTTTTTATTTCTCACCCAAATCTCCGCTGTACAAAAAATATCTGTTTAAAAAATATAATTCATGTACTACGTTATATAAAATTATCCTTCATGGCTTTGGAGCCTATTACCGTCAAAATGTCTGTGACAGTAGTTTTCAGTGTGATTTCGGCAACAGCTGTGACAGTTTGTGTAAATAACTGTAGCAAAAGTAGTTGGCTTTCCACAAAACGTCATTGCAATTTCTGCCTTGCCATCACTTTGTGAAAGCTGCAGGCACGATTGGGGGGGATCAGAGGAATGTCACAAGATGTTGCACATCCTGGTTGTTTCTGCAAACTGTGCTCTGATGGAGTCTTCTGGCAGTTTGGGGATTCCATCCAGGACCTCGAGCTTTGGCAAACAGGAGAAAATGCTGCGTAGACAACAACAAAAGCTGAAGCTGAAGGAAAAAAAAAAATCCTCACACTTTACATGTCTGTCCCTGTCCTTTTAATCACCATTACACAAGTCTTCTCACCGTGCACGATAGTCCTGAGTGAAGGTCACTGGGTTACGCTTCAGGTTCAGGGAGCGCAATGGGGTGTTCCCCAGAGCTGCCAGTCCCCCCAGGGAGCTGATGGCGTTCTCAGACAGACAAAGGTGCTCCACTGCTGGGAGCTTTGGCAGCTGACGCAGACACACAAGGTGGTTACGGTGCAGGTTTAACATTCTGCACCTGCCCGAATAAGCACAAATGAATCTTAGCTTCCTCTTTGTGGCTGTCACTCAGATAACAGAATAAAAGGAGGGTAGCACTGCTTCTTTCAGTGGGTGAGGAAGCTGTGGTGCAGTCTGGGAAGTGTGGTTCATACCTTGGCAGATTCACAGAACTCAGGTTGGTGAGGGAGTTTTCAACCAGCTGTAGTTTCTCCACACGGATCAACCGGCGGAGAATCCGGAGGAAATTCTCCTGCTGGAAGGGATCCCCCAAGTCTTGGTAGGACAGGTTTAACTCCTGAAAAATTAAATTCATCACATCTGAATATGTCTCCATTGTTCTCATGCACAGATCATCTTTTTTTCAGCACGTGGTAACTTACCAGACAGTTTTCCCAGTTCTCCTGCAGTCTGTCCTCCCAACTCTGTCCTTCCTCCTGTCTCCTTCTGCTCCCTCTCTCCAAACTGATGCCATGCCCCTCTCTCTGAAACAGCTCTTCGTCTGATGGCCCTTTTTGAGGAAATGTACAGTAAATCAAAAAAAATCCCAATGTTTACAATACTGGCTTCCTGAATAAATACAGCTTCAATCATAAATACATTTCAATGTTAAATTAAATTTAATGAATCTGTTTTTTTATGGCAGCATATAATGAATGTTTTGATTATTAAAATGACATTGGTGTTTTTTTATATTGGCCACACACCTTCTCTGACCCTGGGGCAGGTCAGCTGGTCACCTGTAACGTCGCAGTGCTCCAGGCGATGCCACGACAAGAAACGGAATCGATTTGATGGAAGCTAAGAATATGAAACAGGATGTACAGGATGAATGATTTCATTGCCAGGTTTTATCAAAATCTAGTCACCATGGGAAATGGCGTGATAGTGTCAGAATACTAGATGACGATACCACTGATGACACATATTCTTTCCCAAAATATAATCAAAATTCCCTCTGAAATTCACTTCAGCAGAAGTTCTTCACAGTCTTGTGGTCAGAAAAAATATACTGACAGGAAATGGAGACGACTTGAAAGAGCAGGAGGAGGCCTTAGTAAAGTTTAATCTACCATGGCTCTCCATTAGTGTAATATAAACTCCAGCCCCTCAGAGCGGATAGTATACGGCCAAAATCAATGGTTCATTTTTATGGCCTTGAACTGTGTGTTAACAAGGCAAAAACACGCTGCACCGTCTCCTTCAGAGTGACAGGTAGTTGATGAGAACCATTAACGTTTCATCACCTACTGACAGAGGGTGCTAACCCCTTTTCTCTCTGTCCCAAATATTATTTTTTGCCAATTTGCCAATCTTTCCACCAGTCGCATTATTTCAGGTATTGCATCACAGTCTGTGATTACGCTGCAGCTCCAGCAGACACAGGTGTTTAAAAAAAAAAAACTAACTCTGCTCGGTTCATGTCAATCTCAAAAGTTTTACCTTACACACAAATGTCACTTCCAGAGCGAGAGTAAGACACTGGTGTTTGCCAGGGCTTTACTGAGATGTGCTGAGGGAAATTAAATATTTAATATTTATTAAATATCTCTATTTTGGAGCTTAAAAACAATCTGCATCTCACAAATGTCCGAACGTCAGAGAGCACACTATTACACCAGCCTTATATAATGAAAAGGCAAAATTGTTTATGAAATTTAGAATGATAAAAATATTAATAAAGTGCTTCCTTTTCTCCCCACGTGGCCTTTTCAACCTGCTTTCATTCAACCTGTTCACCCTTACTTTGTCGGTGTAACTCTACACCTCTCCCTGTTAATCTAGACATAAGGCTGAACCCGGCTCACTCGATCACTGCTCCTCATTACCAAGGCTCACAAAACATCCCCTGATCACCTGTTCACATCAAATGAAACACAGAACCAGAACCAAAACAGCTTCATAGAGAAAGGTGACTTGCAGATGTCTATTATGCACTTAATAATAAAATGATGAGATACTTTATGTTCAGAAATGCATTGGCGACAACAACAATGAATTAATCAAATGATGGCTGCTTTTTTCAGTTTTTTCCACTTACAGGTGTAGAGACCAGTCCAGAATCAGGACTCTGGTCCACGGAGAGATGTGTACGTGTGACACTGAGGTCGGAGGAGTGGGACCAGTGGGATTTGGGGAAACTGCCACTGAGAGTTTTCACACCTGAGGAGCTGAGACAGACAAAGCTCTAACAGACAGACACGTAGACTCGCTGCATAATCACACGGTGTATGTGGCCTCTGTTTGAGGGGGGGCCGTCTTTTTGTAACGCAAGCCCAAGCGTGAAACCCTGACCACTGGCAGAGTGGTTCGAGTTACACTGAACTGGGCCTGACAATGCGTATTAGGACCCGTTGCCATGGCAGAAGTGGACACCTGAGCAGCTGCTGTTAGCTTCTAATAGTGGCTGTGTGCAGGGGACAGTGGGACACGGGAGCCTTCATTATCGACCCTGCAAGCACGGCTGGTTGTTATTCAGTAAAGGGATGTAAATGACTTGAATTGCATTGTGGTTAAGGAAAAGTTAGCCAAGGCCCCCTGGAGCAAGACATTACAAAACAGGTTGTTGGCTTTAGTCTTGACTTGTAATAACATTTATTTAAATTATTTAAATTGTAATAAAAATGTGGTTACATTTAACTACACATATTGAACTAATCCATGCAGACGCAGACAGTGTATCCTACCTTTCTGACATGTCCCAATCGTCTTGAGAAAAATCCTCCTGGCCTTCTTTAACACATTGCGAACGGCTCGGTTTAGCCCTGTCGAGTGGTAGCTGTTACCCATGGAGCCCGCTGGGTCTGTGACTGTTCACTGGGAGGAAGTTCACTGACCTATCGGTTCTGGAGGCTCCGGAGACTGACACCATGCGGGCCCGCTGCTGGAGCTGCTGCAGGACACTGCGACACTGCGAACCGTTGGCTGCCGGTTGCCTGGCAACAATGATCAGGTGTGTCACATTAGACAGGTAGAAGCGGCCAAATTTAATTCTCAGCTTTTGTTAGACACAAAGTTTTAAATGAAACTGTGACAGCTTAATTACTCTGAGCGGCCAAAGAAATTTTCACAACATTTTGTTGTGTATGTAACGCTAAAAGATGCTTTATTCTTTTATTATTTTTTTGCTTATCACATCTGATCTTGTTCTCATTCTCACTTATCATAATTTCCTTTGTGTATCTTGTTTAAATGCTATTAATTAAAAACCCCAACCAAGGTCTGGAAATATAGTGCATACCGTTAATAAATATCAGTTTGAATAACGTTTTTCTTATCTGGTTCACAAATTGCCAATAATTGTTTTCAAAGTAAATACTATACATTAAATGACATGAGCTTAATCTTTTAAAGTACTAAGTGCATGTAGTGGAGTGAGAAAAATACTCAGCTATCTCAAAATGACATACCTCCATGTCTTGTTCTTTTCATTTCTGTGTGTATGTTGTTGTTTTCAGTGAAGACATAAGGCACAGCTATAATACCAGCTGGTGAAAATAATTTGGATTATAAATAACCTCCTCCACCCATGGGCTGTCATTCATCAACAATGCAGCTTGTGTTTAGGATATCGCGGCGCAGAAACATGCTGTGCACAACGAAGAGTTGAAAAAAAAAAGCTAAAGCAACAAAAATCTGGTAGATGTTTCCTTTAAAAAAAATTAAACAACACAAACAACAGGAAATGTAGAAATGATTCCTTTAACTATGGGCAGAGCATCTCCATGGTTTTACTGGTTTGTAAATGGCCGAGCTGCTGCAGTAATAAGCAGTATATCTTCTTTTATGACAATCAAGTCAAATATATTATTTAAACAATTATTGTTGTTATCTGCAAAGGACACATGGGGTGTACTAGATGTGACATTAATTTTTAATTACTTTTAGTGCAACAAATGTGAGTTCAAGACCAGAGGTGGGAACTAACTAAGAACATTTACTCAGGTAGTGTTAACTACAATTTTGGAACTAGTTTCGGTAAAATTCCACTTTATTTATATCGATATGTCCACAGTTTAAACAAACTACCGTATAATATTGTTTCTGCTACTACAGTGATAATTATTATTAAATGATAGTTGTAAATATATATATATTTTTTTAATAAGGTTTAAACACGTTCAGGCCAGAATAAATATATATGCTCATACATCGTGAACTTGCTAGCTCTGTTCATCAGATTAATATGCAGGTCTCATTTGTCCTTGGTCACAGTGTACCTGGCTTCGCCAAGTGATACGATCAGTTTCCTTCTGTGTGTGTGTCTGTGTTCACGACGTGATGCCACAGACCTGAAACTGCTCCAAGATCCACTGGCAGTACATTGTTACACTGAGAGGCAACACCACAGATGACGAGCCAACGTCTGGCCATAAAACTCTGTGATATATTTAGTGCCAGAATGTACGGCAGACCTGTTAACAGCAGCTCCGATAAACTCGGGAAGCATTCTATGTTTCCCTTTTGTAGGTTCAAACTTAAACCTTACAATTGAAATGAAAACACATTAAAACAACCTCCACACATGTTTTTTCATGGGAACACATTCATGTTTTTATTGAGTAAAAGACTGAATACAGCTGGTGTTACTGTTTTTCCCTGTATGTACACCCAAAGCAGCGCGGCGGCGGCCTTCGCCTGCCTGCTTCAGTCGGACTCTACTGCAACCCACCTTAGTTGCACAGTCTCCTTTGCTCACCTGTAAGATGCCCAGCTGGGGCTTTATCAACCACTCAAATGTGATAAGGCATATTTGTTCATCAGCAGTTTAGTTTGTGCCTACAGTGTAAAAATGACTAGAATACTGTCTGGAACCGATATATTACTAAGATTCATTGTATAGGGACAAAATGTTCAAACATTTATTCTGCAATAAATACTGAGCATATATACTGTATGTTTATATATAGAGAACACAATGTCCGATGTATAAATTAAAGTGACACAGTGTGCACATACTGCATCTGGAATAAGAAAGAATACATATTTTTCAAGAAGAGAGAAGAGAAAACTGTTTTTGTGCATTGTGTGTGGGCGCAAGTGAGTACGAAGCTGCTGAACTTAAAGGGGTTGTGCGTGTGTCATGTGTTCATCTTGCACATATACAAACCATCCTTTACTATAGAATATTTACAACTTCCTCTTTCTGCACGTCTGTATCCAAGAGTTTAAAGCTTCCAGTATCAAAACACAGTCACATTATATGTTGCATGTCGTATTTCAGTATATAATATATTATATAATATCTACCAGTTTGTTTTTTGTTCTTTTCATAAAGAGTATAAAACACAGCTGAAGATGGCAATAGAGGATAGGTAGCATTTATGACACCAGGATCTAATTGGCAGAGACTGAGGGACCTCACACCATGGCTACATGGAGTCAAAGTCATGGTCGTTTGGCTCGATGACTTCGGGGGTCATGACCCTGCCCATGAAGAGTATGGACCCTAGAGAGGCAAGGGACAAATACAAAGTCAGGCCAAAACACGCACAAATGAACAGTTGACACACAGAGCATTACACGTTATTAAAAAGACGGGTATTAATAACACAAAGCTAATAAAAAACCACTTACCTGTCCTCCTGTTTCTGATTACAAAGAAGAACGGGTGGTCGGCCATGACTTGCGGGTACAGCACCAGAGTCCTAGTCAGGGCGATCATTCCTACCACACAGAAAGGAGGAGAGGAAATCAACGACCTTCATATAATCATGTTAAAGCTGATCCAGAGCTATTGGATAAAGAACAAAAGATCCAGTCAGACCTGATCCAACGGCTCCCTCGGCCCCCTCTTCGGTCACCTCCAGGTAAGCCTTCTGCACTGCCTTTCCAATGTACAGGTCCTTACCGTCTGGACACAACATGCAAAGAAGAAAACACTGCACATCAGCATTAATATTAATCATAAGAGACTGAGTTGAGTCTCTTTCTCTCTCTCACTTTTCCATTAGGCTGGAGCTTTTTAATTTACTCACTGAGTGAATATATACTCTGTTTAATGCCATTATTATTTGGGTTTACATGTTACTTATGTACATTTCATTTATTTGCTTTTAGTTTTTGCTTTTCACTATCTTTTTCAATATGTATATCCGTCTCTTTCTTTGGATCTATTTTTACCGAATGACAAGACAGCTCTGACCTGCCCACTCAATGCCAGTTACCTTGGTTACCTTAGAAAGTACCAGAGGCTACTTCACAGCAGCCAAGAAGCAGAAATATTAAATCAACTTCTTGAGCTGTTGTTATTTCTCTTGCCATTTGTGCCAATATCTATGGTATAATATAGGTGTGTGTGACATGTTTCAGTGATTTCCACTGCGTGTGCAACCTGTCATTGCGGAGAGGTCAGCGTCACTGGTAAAGATGTCCTTTATTCCAAGCTCCTGCAAAGTGCTCCTCAAGTCGATCTTCTGCTCCACCTTGAACCTTGAGCCGGGTAAAACAGTTTTCATATGTTTATATTAATTATGCATATGTATTTATGTGCATACAGTATGTATGTGTTCTGTATAGGAAGGTTTGAAGTTATACCAAGTTTATGGTTTTAGAAGATTATTAAACCCTTTTACACAGGGTTATAGTTTCTGGAAAATATTATTATATATATATAATATAACTCTAACATGACTGGTATTGTAGGGAAATCCCTTGATGATACAAAATAAATATTCATAAATCTGAAACACAATGGTGTCACAATCTGGAGACGCTGCGTAGCAATGTGTGAGCATGTGATCATCAGTGCATTCCTCCTCTGATGGATGCATGACGTGTGTGTGTGTGTGTGTCTTCTCTCACCTGGGCAAATAAACCTCCACCTTCTGTCGTTTGACATTGTTCGCCCACTCCTCCAGCAGAGGCGCTTTAATGATGGGCTCCAGCGAAGCCAGCGGCACTTCCTGCCGAGGCAGAACGATCATCATGGACATGTCCTCTCCTTCGTATGGCATCTCCAGTACCTGGTATACCCCACCGGCTTCCTGGGAGCCGTCACTGAACTCGCCTGGTGTGGAGACGTCATGGGCACTGGTTAAACTTGACATTGATTACATACATACTATATGTTCCCTCCTATCAGAGTGCGGCGAATCCCGCCTTACGGTAAATTTAATTAAGCAAGAGAGCTTTGTATATGTTAGTGCAGTAAACTGATCTGTGATCTAAGAAAAAGAAATGCAAATCCAGCTGCCCCCACACACACATTCAGAGACGAATTACAGGCATAAACATCTTCGAGAGCTTGTATCTTCTAACAGAGACACTACAGGGGCAACAAGTGATATCTTCATGGCCTTAAGGTGGATATTTAACAGTCGTCTCCCTTGTATCTAATTAAAAACAACCCACAGGTGGAGAACCAAGACAAGCTGGGTAACATTTAGTTGAATTAAGTGAGACTGTATTTGTCAGTGAGAATGAGATAATCCTTTTATACTATAGACAAGTCCAACTAGATTTTGAACCTAAATATAAGATTATCCCACTTAGGGTTTTGCAGTGTGAGATGGAGATAGAGTAATGATAGTGTAATTAACACTGCCAGATGTTATCCCACTTTTGTACATGCTTTTCTTTCAAGCAGCTTAAAAGGGAAAATTACAACAAAGGGATTGATCATCCTCCAGAAACTGAGCATTCTGTGTTGCAGCTGCTCGTTCAGAGTAGGGCAACACTGCAGCAAAGAATAGGCCGTGGTTTCTCAAAACATTTCACTTAACCAATATGATTGTGCTTGAAAATGTGAATGCAAACGCAGTCGTGTCCTGAGGGACGTGTCCCTGTTCTGCAGCTCTCAAACATACCCATCTATTGCACACACACACACACACACACACAGTTTACGTATACAAGCACGCAAGTGTGCAGTCACACTACACACAGAGTCTGCACCAAAATAACTAAAATGTGCCAACTTGAGTAGCTGAGCACAAATCTGATGTAACCATCTTTGGCAGTATGTCAGACAAAAAAACTACTAGATGCAAAAGACTGGGATCATTCAGTCATAACAGCCGAACAACAGGACTTTGTACAAACAGTCTTGCACCTCACAGTGCTGGCAAAACACCAAATAGAATATCTGAGGCGCACAGTGCAGCCAACACAGACCAGCTACATTAGGACATTGATTAAAGAGTCTTAAAAATAATAAAGTAGGCTACAGAAAACCAGACAGTAGTGCCTAAGTAAATTTAGCTACATAACAACAACCTCAATACAACTTACCCCGTCTGGACACACACACAAAACAATTATACAGCTGATCAACACAAGAGGAGGTGGAAGTAAGAAGAAGAAACAGAAGAATCCTACTTACTTTCCCTGTTTTAAATGAGATATATTTGGGATTTGGACTGTTGGTCGAACAGCACAATCAAATGTTGACATTGCCTCAGGCTCTGGAAATCAGCAAAATGCCTTTATAACTGTCTCCTAATACTTTAAGAACATGCAGTAAAATCGTAATTTACTGGTTATCCAGTAATTCAGTAAAGTTACAGCATATACAGACCTATAGAAGATGCAGTATTTTATCATTTTTATACTTTCTTCAACTGAACATGTTTTTTGTTCCAATAAAATGAAAACATGTGTACCTGTGTGCATGCTCTTTGAAAAAACATGTCACGGCAAAATAGAAAAAGTGACATGTCTGCTCAGAGATATCTGCAAATCCACAATGACTTTACCACCCCAAAATGACTAAAAATCTATCTGTATAACAACTGATACTTTTTGGGATCCCATAATACGACAGCTGACTTTAATAAAACATCCACCAGAACAGATGTGGGAAATACAGGTGTGTGACGGGGGAAAGAAACAAAATGAAATGAAAAACTAATTTGTGGAAATCCAGTGTTAGGTTCTACCCACTGTCAGAATAGATTTAGAAAACCTACAAAAATACATGACTTAACACAAACTGTCATAGTCATGCTAATATTGCATGACATTAATGAATTGCATTTCAAAAAGCAGAGTTAAATCAAACGGACATAGCAGACAGGTTTGTGCAAGCAAAGAGAATTTTAGCAGCAGTATTCGCTGAGGAACCCTTCCTGGGAATATCCTTCTATATACTGCATAAATATTTTACACCGAAGATTAACATTTAAAATAACCTCAGAGCTCAAATTCGAAAGCTGCAGATAAAACACCCGACGTACAAATCTTGCAAACTGTACACACACAGACACGCACAGCTGATCCTCACCATAGTAGAAGTCTCCCTGTTGGTACATCATGAGTGTCTGGACTTCAGAGCCATCGTCCTTGCTGAAGGAGAAGGTTCTGGTGTTTTCTGGTCTGAATTGATTTTTCCAGGAGCCTCTGAAGTAAACAGCATTCACCAGGGTGAGTCGGGTCACGCTGCTGAAGTCATCAGCCGAGAGCAGCTCACGGATCTTACCTGGCGGGAATGATTTGTGCCGTTTATTCGGAGCTACATTAGTTTTCACTAGCCTAAGGACAGCAACTGCTGGGATGCAGATTAAGTCAAGCGCAAGCATAAGGATGGAGATTTGTTCAACTGAGGCATTTCAATGTATTCAGTGTTCATGTAGGATCAAACGAGTAAAGATGTATATTTAGACGGTGTCATTTAATGTTATCATCCTCACTCTCAGTATGGTTTTCCACCCAGCTGTTGATCTGCTCAGCCACGGCCGCGGATTCGCTGAAGTCTACTGTTTCCACGTGAGCCCGGAAGTACTTCTTCATCAGATGTAGGAACTCAGGGTTAAAAGTCACGCCTTCCTGCAGGAAGAGGCTGTTGGCAAATCGGATCACGTACTGGGTGTCGTCGTTTGACAGAGCTGCTGTCAAGTTCTGGAGCAAAGAGAACTCTGCACCTGACGCACAGAGGGAGACACACAACCGAACATTAGTATGGAAAAAATGTTGGCTTTAAACATGCAATAACGTTAGGGATTCAAACAGTACAAGAAAGGAAAAATTCAAATTTTAAAACTATAAACACAAATAATTGACAAGCAAATTCATGAGCAAGTCTGTTTTCATACCAGCTATTATTACATGTTTTTAATCCATCTTTTGTAAGTCTCACTTCTTAGATGTCATGTTCAAGTAGAGGCACCATTTGGACTTTTAGCAGGACTTTAATCTGCATTTATGTTTTTAATCAAGTCTCTTACTGGTGTATTGATTCCTATTATGAAATGTACCTTTCTGGTGTCATTCAAAATTCTGTTCCCAGGGTCAGACACGCTCATGTTCATCAAAATGTGTTTAGAATTTGATTTACAAATGTGTCGATAATTTGGAAAATAGGATTAGGCATCACCTTTAAAAATGGAATGAATAACAAACGTTACAAACGTGCTGCTTGAGAATACAGATTATTAGATTATTGAATGTGATAAAAAATACATAATAATACACACAGCGGTTACAGAAATTATATCTATGATATTATTATTTGCTACCGAACTTTTAGCCACTTAGGACGTTTCTGCGTATTGGACTTACTGATGTGTTTTACTGGCTTTTGGAAAAGAATGAAGGTTTGTTTCATCCACGATCCGGCTGCAGGCTGACAACTTACGCCAGTAAGAAACACTCAATGTTGGCTTTTGTATCTGTATGTTGATTGTGGATAATATGACGGAAATTTTCCTTTAACCTGACCTAGTTCTTTGTTTTTGTATTGGAAAGCTAGGGGCACCTTGACTAATTTGAAGAGATTGTTCGTTTCCATGTTTTCTTTGTTTTTCTGGTTTGCTGGACCTTCCTTTTTTGTTCTGGAGAGTTTTTGGCACAAAATAAACCTGCGTTTGCTTTGCCAAAGACTCTCTATTTTCACAGTCTGGAACCGACTACTGTTCCCTCACCCACTAATGCCTCTGATGCTGGTGAACCTGTTTACGAATGTGCGTCTCACCTGGCAGCAGATGGCTGAATCCTACAGCCTGTCGTATCTCCTCCAGAGAAGCCCCCCTGGCTCCAAGCTCCACCATGCCCAGAGCCACAGCAACACTCAGCGGGGAGAAAATGATATTGTCCTGACCCCCCGCTGCCTGCAGCCGGTGGTACAGTCTAACCGAGAACTCTGATGTAGTGTCCTCGGGAATGTCCGCCGCCCGGCAACCGTAGCCCGGCAACAAGATGGAGAGAAGGAGGAGCGGAGACAAAGTGTCCAGGATCAACATTGCAGCACAGACCACAGATATCTGAGTGGAACAGCCATGTATGGAGAGATGGGAGGGAAAAGAAGTGAAATGTAATGAGATGAAGGAAAAGAGGAAAGATGGAAAAAAGAGGATGGAGAAAATATATGTTTGCGTGACAGAGAGGAAGTGTTAAGTTACAAGAAAGGAGAGATGACAGTGACACGGGAAAGTTTAAAAGAAAGAGAAATGAAGTGAAGACGAGACAGAGCCAAGCATGGAGACAGGAAGATTGCAGAGGTGAATAAGAGAGAGAGTGGTAGAGGTGGAGTTGATTGCATAAAGGAGAAAAAGGAGATGAAGGACAAGAGGATTTGGGGACAGAGATGAAAGTAGAGAGAGCAGGGATGTTGGATTATGATAAGAGAGCAGAGGTCCAGAGAGAGAGAGAGAGAGAGAGAGAGAGAGAAACCATCTGTCACTTAGTCGTTCTGCCAAAAAAATGAACGCACTGATAAAATTTAGCAGAAGTGAATGTTTAAATGCAACGAAGAGCGTTTCTCATGAAGACGCAGTTAAATACTGAAAACCTGTTAAAATGGTTCTGTAATATGAGGACTTGAGTTTACACAGGAGAAAAGTTCATGCGTCTGCGAGGAGGTAAAAAGACGACTAAAGAAAGAAGAAAAAGGTAAAAGCACACATACGAATATGCAACAAAGAGTTAAAACTCCTGCACGGCGGCAGAAATAAAAGAGCCTGGGAGACAGAGAGCAAGAGCAGTTTGACAGTATGATAATATATAAACAACAAGAATGTGCAATAACTGCAGCAGTGATGCTGACTGCAGTCAGTATTGCTGTTCAGAGCACATCTGCTAAATGAGCTCATACATATTTCATGGCCATTGTTATCAGCTTGAGTTAAATCAGCTTCTTTCCTTCAAAATCTGCTTCGCTCTGCTTGTGTGTGTGTGTGTGTGTGTGTGTGTTTGAGGCTTTATATGTGAGCGGAAGAGCTTCTGTCTGTCTAGTCTGAATGTCTGAATAGGATAAAGCCTTCACCTCCTCCCATCCTCCATCCTTCCCCTCCTCCTTCCACACATCCATACTTCTCTCCGTCTTTTTCGTCTCCCTCTCATCCATATGTTTTCCGTCAGCACCGTTCTCCTCCTACCCCCTTCCCCCCCCCATCTCTCAACTTTCTCACTGTTTCTGTCTCTTTAACTCTCTCTTCGTAGCTTTTAAAACGGTGAGGAACGTGCACACGCCGCGCCATCTCACTGGCACCGTTGTTGTCAGGCAACAAAAGCAATGATGTATTGCGTAAAGATGGATATCTAGGAAAGAGAGTGAGAGCCGCACGCTTGTTTAGCTATTTTCCTCTGCTGGGCTGTTGTCGTTATTTGTGTAAAGGATTCAATTAGCAGTCCCATGCAGGGCTGGAATCTGCTGGCTGCTGCTCAATGTGTTGGATGGCAGGTGACTGCGGTGACAATGTACCTGGGTGTCAACAACATGAACAATAGGCACCAGCCAGAAAATTAGTGCCCCATCTTGTTGTGTGCTTTCCTCCTGTGCTCTCTAGCATGTAACAATCAGCCTTTTATTCCCAGGATAAACCAGGTCAATCTAGGGATCCATGGATTTCACATCTAAATTTTAAATCACAAATAGAGCAAAAAAAGAGATTTACTGCAGCCGTTTGTCAGAATACTTGTAAAAACATATACAATAATGTATAATTGTGAGTTCTGAAAACCCTTGACTTTAGTTAAAAAAAATGTGCTTAGGCCTGTGACCTACATTCAGCATAGGAAAGTCAGAAAGTACTTCCCTTGGCATTAGATGAACTAATGCCAGTTTTGAGGTCAGGATATGTGTTGACAGTACAAAAATATGGAATCACATCTGTTTTTTTGTTCTATGCATCTATTCGTCACATTCAAAGTGAGTAAAGGTTGTAAGACACGCTGAAGTCCTTGGACTGAAATACTGATCTCATAGCATAAAATTATATGATAGTTAACTCATCCGGGAGCAGGAGAGCTCACCGGCTGGCAGGTACAGAAACTGTGGTTAAAGCTTCAGAGAAGGCGGGTAAACGGGGAAAGGAATAACGCCCAAAGGTACAAACCTGCGCCGCAGTTACTACACTGTTTGTCACATGTTGTTGCTCTCACATGTCCTGCTGTGAGTCAGACATTGCAGATAGAGGGAGAGAGAGAGCGAGAGAGAGAGAGAGAGAGATCCACAGAGAGTAAGAAAGGCTGAAGGGAAGGAGGGGGCCGCTGGCAGAGATGTAAATGGAGGTAATGTTCCTGACCTTCTGTGCTGTGGGAGCTGAACTTTTCTGAGACAGACAGTCCTGTTTTCTGTTAGGCAAGGCCCAGCCATGCAGTTAAGCCAGGAAAAGTAGTGTGGGCCATCAATGTGTGTGCACCTGTGTGAGTCTGTGTGCAAGCGTGCATGAGTGAGTGGGTAATAACACCATGGGTGGCTGGCTTTTACTTGTAACGGTGACACCATTCTGACCTTTTGAGTTGTGGCATGCTGTCTGCAAGAGGATCACTCGCTGTGCCAGTTTGGCCATTGATGACTATGAATCCCACTCTGCTCCAATCTTCTTAGGTAGGGTTCCCAGCACACCTCACAGGTAAGTGGGGAAACCCAGCACCCAGCTATTAAATGTTTTTTTTTTTTTTCTGGACTAAAAGAACTGAATATGTTGGAAAATCTCTCATGGTTTAAGTTGCAAAAGTTTAATCCCGACAACTTGATTAATTCCATGCAATTAAACTCGCTGGCCTTTAAAAGCGGGCTTTAATCTATCTGACGTGACGTCACCCAAACCTCCAGCATGTACGTTAATCCTTACTGCCATTTAAACCCAACACCTTAAGACAGCATGCTTCAGAGGCCAGGGGAATTTATTAAACATGGACATCCTCATTCATGGTTCACAGGTACACACATCTGCAGTACTTTGAAGTCCACATTTCCACATGCACCCCCGACTCAAGGTTTCCAAGGCAACTGCAAGTGATGGACATTTTCCATTTTGACAAGCTGTTAGAAAGAATTTTTAGCCTTAAAAAGATGATTTTTTTCTTTCCATAAACTCTCCTTTTTTAACACACTACTAACATTTTCTGCCTCACACAACCCCTTTGTTTGCAGGATCTCTTCACACCAGCTCCAGTTCTGTCACTTAATGCACTCTCTGACATAGTGCAGCACAAACACACACACTTTCACACACACACACAAACTCTCTAGACACACAGGCAGTGTACTGACTGCACTCAGTAAATTTGCAAAAATGGCAAGCTCCCACTCTTCCTCTTTCTTTTGGAAGTGATCATTATGTAGCAGAAGCAAAGTTCCCCCCAACATTATCTCTATATCCAGCTCTAATCCAGCACATTGGTCAATGTAGACTCATCTTTCAAACTGCGGAAACTCGCAGGTGCTTTGGTGAATTCTGTAAAAATGCCAACATTCCATTTTATCAAAGCCTAACCCTCTGGGAATAAACTGTAGAAAATGTCTATGATTATCTCTAGCCATGAAAAGCCCTTAAAATGACGATGATGATTTTTACCATGAATATTTCTACTTCACATAAAGGACTTTGCAGTACAGAGATAATGTATTTGATTATGTCTTATATGGTTTCTCTTCGAGGTGCCATTGCAGCGTCTTTCTGCATATTGTTCTGGTTTTGAACTGAGGAAAATGCAAATGCATGAAGCACATGCACAGCTGCATTCTTTCGTGAACGAATAAAATTAACAATTACAGGTCTCAGTTTCACTGTTTGATTAGACACGTCTCATGTTGATGTGGAGACTCTCAAACCGAGCACAGCATTTACACAGGGAACCTCAGTAAAGTCCACCACTGGGTTTGTTCCAGTTATTGTGCTTGCAATAAAGTGAATCCAATTCATCAATCAAGATGTCCGTTGTGCTTATTTGCACCTACTGTAGCAACAGCCGCTAATGCTAAAGTGGCTTGTTTATTATCTACATTTTTAATCTGAGAGTTAACTATATTACAAATTTGTTGATGCATGACTCCACCAATCATCTACATCTTGCTTGTATAGAGCAAACAATGTGTAAGCTGTAATGACTGGGAAGATCCAGTACAGCACAGTTTTTTGTGATGGCAGAATCTCAAAATGTGGAAGAATGAATGACAGACAATTTGTTCCATTATTCATTCATGTAAGTAATTGACAACTATTGTTAACTGTAATTTGCCTGCCATTCCAACCTGCATTTGAAGAGGGCTACAATATTTCAACATTTTCTTTGAAAGGAGTTTACATTATTTCATACTATGCATGTTAATCATTTTGACAAAATCCTCTTCAGGTTCTTCAGAAGCAGTAAACTCCCTGAGAGAAACCACCACCGCTTTCATATCCAAAGTTTTTATAAAAAAATAATCTACATTGCATGTATTTTATTTTGCCTTTGAAGCTGTTCCTGAATGTCTTCAGTGAATTACGTTTTAATTAAACTGTAAATCTTAGATGAAAATGTAACACAAGTTTCATCACCGAATGAATGTGAAGATCAAACAGGAACAGTAAACTACAGCATTGGTCCCAAGTAGACTTTCATTTTAATAATGGCTACTGTATATTTTCTTGTGCTTGTGTGGATGGTGAAGCCCAATGTTGCTACTGTTACTTTAACCAGCCTCTCTTACACTAGACAATGATCACAGCAGGTATTTTGACTTGTTCTAGTAAAAGCACGTGTTGACAATAACAGTGATTTAGTCAGCGTCCCACTAAGCTGTGACCTCACAGTTATGCACAGAACCAATTCCATACATGACAGTTCACCAGCTGTTTTTTATTATTAAAATGTTTTAACTTAAGAGCTATATGCGCTGTTTAAACAGGCGGAGAGAGGATGACAGATTGATGACACATGCTTTTCTGAATTTCAGACCCACCCACAACTACTTTTGGTTTCTAGTTATCTGTCAGGGCGTCGCAATAGTTCAGCGGTGCGCATTAAACTCATAGAAACAACCAACTCATCAGTACAGAGCACTAATACCGAATTCTGAGCTGAACTGCTGCCAACTGATGGTACCTGTTGGTTTTTTCTTTCCTTCCAGTTTATCCCATAACTTCAGAGTCACCACAGCAGATCAGCGTCTGCATGTTGACGTGCCACATTTTTACAACTGATGCCCTCAACTTCTACTGGGCTCGGGACCGGCACTGCACAACTGCACAGTAATTATAGCTGCCTGTTTGAATTGGGAAATTGCTAACAAATAGTATTTTGTTCTTTCTGTGAGTAACACAGAAAATATTTTTCATTGCTATATCGTTTGTAAACCCCCCATGCACTTGCAGCAGTCTGATGTGACTGTGATTATGACTATTCTTTATTTAAATTGTACCGATACAATTTACTTTATTTCCGCTGGCAGACCTGTCTACAGCCCATCCCCAGCTCAAGACCTTAGCTCATTCAGCCACTTGTTAGGAAATGACATAATGTGCTATGGAACCAGCCCAAAGTCCCAGGATGCTCGCTGTATACTCCACAGAGGGCAAACAGAGGTTAACAGCCCTTTATTAATCCCTGCTAACAGAGACACCCAGAGGCAGAGACACAGAGCGAGAGAGAGAGATAACGAGGTATAAAGGCAGTCGTATGGACTATGAGAGATTAGAAAAAAGATGAGCAGAACCAAAAACCAACAACATAAAGAAGGCGTGGGTAGAAAATTAGCAAAAGAGAGGAAGACACACGGACAGACAGCGATAGGATGTCAAACATAAAACGAAATAGAGTCAGCTTCCATGCAGATACCAGATTTGACTCTGAGCCAATGATATCTAACGGCCCCCTGCACAGTATCGTAAGATGGTCGACTGCTCCCCACACTCTGCCAAGACACACTCAACAGTGTCTCTTTTCCGTCTTTGTATCAGAAACACACACACACACACTACACTAACAGCTACAGCGCTGTGGGAACACAGTTAGAGGTTTGAGCTGTAATTGGATCGGCCTCTATTTGGGGTCAGTGGTAAAAGTGAAAAGACTGGAGGCTTTTTCAAATGGACTAAAGACCAGGGAGACACCAGAGCAGAAGAAGGGTCATTATCAACTACTCCTCTGGGGGAAAAGTTTGTGTAGGTGTGTGTGTTTGGACGAGGGGAGGGGGACGCGGGTAAGAATGGGAAACAAAGTAGGTGATGCTGAATGAGAAGTGAGGTGAAGGGGCTGAGATGGAGAGAAGCAGGAAGATGCCAGGAAGATAACAGGCGTCGCTGAATTCCTCACAAACTTGACTGTGATTGTTTTGCTTTCTTCCAACGGCGAAGCATTAGGAGAATAAATTAGGAGAATTAAAGTGGATGTGGTAAAGTATTTGAGCTGTTCCACAACCACAGAGATAAAGCTTTGTCAGAATTACCAAACCACTTGTCTCATGTTCCCCACTCCACACTGAGCCCACTCCTCAATGTCACCAGTCAATCGACAGACAAAACTTGAGACAATATTTACAGACAATAAGATATGGCAGTATTCCCTTAAATATGAACAACTTTGAATCAAATTATGTATATAAATATAATGTAAATAAAATGTTAATACTGTAATAGTGTACAGGATTTTTTTAAAAACAAGGTTTAGTGGAGAGGTTATTGAAAGCCTCGTGTTACTCTGACTCACTGAACGACACTATCATTTGTGCAGATGGATAAAAGAAATGCCACAAAATTGCAGTATACTTCCCTTAAATATTAAAAGGTAACTTGAAGCTCCAGTATGTCTTCTCCTTGATTAAGATTAATCTACATTGACTGATTTATTTAAATGTTTGACACCGTAACGTAATGACACATTAAACAAATATTGCCACATGCAAGAGATAATATAATTCAATAAAACTTAAAAAAGAATATAACAGCGACAAATGATTCCATTATGCTGCATACAAAATTCTTTGTTGCCATGCTCTGTCCATAAATCTGACACATCAAATATCTTCTCCTTAAAAGCATTGCAACATATCACCTTCTGACAACTAAAACAATTCAGTGATTTTTACCTGAATCTGTTTAGAAATATGTTCCAAATCTTACAATACCTTACATTAAAGTTATTTTAATTCTAGCATTTCTTATTTCAATTTCATAATGGAAACTACAGTTGAATATTGTAACTTTCATATCAATATGTACATGATGTGGGATGCCACCCATTCACTTTGCAACTTAATTCAAACAGAGAAATTATTTCTGTTCTTTTGATTTGCTCAGTCCCTCCATGTCTTTCTATCGGTCTCCCTGATGTAACTCATGACCCCTTTCTCTCTGCGCTCTCTCATCCTCCGTGTGTCGCAGCAGCAGCAGAATGTGCAGAGGACAAACCTGCTGCCTCAGTGTGTACTGTATGTGCAGGTGGTGTGTCTTACTTAGAAACTGTCTACAAAAAGTGTACAAATTCCATTTCTGGAAGACGTCTAAGTTTTTTTATGCTGATCACTTGCAGCTTTTTGTTCAAATTCAGTAACCGGGAAAATGTATTCAGGACACAGACTGATTAAAACTGATTTCTCAGTCAAAACTGCATCACATAATAAGCTTAAAAATATACAATATCTGGTGTAGGGAAGATACCTGCAGATTCCCCTTTATTCGTACTGCAGAACACTGACAGAAACATGTCAACACTCCCGCACATACTGTACACACACCGATTTGAAAGGTTATATGGTACAGCAGACACTGTGAGGAGTGTTTAAACCCAGACATTTGCTTCTCCCCTTCCCACTCGTTTTGTTTCACTAGGCTGATTCAAAGACATTTAATTATTGAAATGCAATTACTGCAGCGCTCAGTGGGAATAGGCAGAACACACACACACACACACACACACACACACATACGCAAAAGCACTCACACCATGGGTGGACATGAGGGGAAATAGCAGGTCATATATCAACCGAGATTATCCGGTGGTTCAGATACATATGTGATTAATACATTTAAATTATGGTGGAAAGGAATACAATTATTTAAAAAAATGAAGCTGCCAGAACTACTGTATGGACCTACATAAGGATTTAGGAAATCATTATTCAGCACAGATAAAGAAATAATAGGTTGACTGACAAATTGTTTCTTACTGACTTAACATTATACCAAAAAGAAAACTGAAAACCTTAGAAAAACATAATTCTCTATGGATACATAAATGCAGTACAAAATGATCTTGGTTATTTAACTGTTGAGATGTTAGTGTTGTGGCAAATTAATGTATGTGTTTGTGTATTTACTATTGTCACACCATTTATTACAATTTGTCCCATTTTCTGTCTTTCCTGTCTCCCAGCACAGAATCACTCTATCCGGTGCATTGTCATTTTTACATACAAATACATCACTGAAGCCCTGAATTATAAGAGATGTGCTGTCTCTCCCTGTATAGGTGTGTGTGTGTGTGTGTGTGTGTGTGGAGGAGGGATAGGGCAGGACCAGGCTACTACAGCCTACCTCGTTAATTCAAACACATTCACTCACTGCGCCTTTGCCTTTATTCCAAGGACAAGAACCGCACGGCCACGAATAAGCTGGTGTCAGAATAACAGAAAAGAAGAAAAACAAGCAACACAGTCGCAGACCACCGACCAAAAATGAAACAGCCCTGGGTGGTAATTAATCGGCTTAAAAAAAAAGCCTATGTTTGGCTACAACGTGCGTCTCCACCCTCCCCCTTAATCAAAGCCCACACATGTTGATTATCGCAGCACAATGATTTTCATAGCTAGTGTATCAATAAATTCCATATTACAGCATAACATTCCTACACCTTCCTAAAAACGATTCCAACAGAAACTCAGAAATAAAACATTTGATATGTAAGACATTGGAAAAGCTCATCGGCTGAGCTTTTATCTTCTTAACAAGGTTATTTAGATCTAAATCAATGTAGGCTTTGTGACTGAAGCTGTTGTAGGATATTTTAGAAGCGGCTCTTACCAATAATCGGTGTTAAGTAGGATGGATGGATGGATGGATGCGTGCAGTCCGTCTCTCTGATGCTCTCCTCCAGCGCTGCAGCTCACTGCTCGTTCGTTTGCCGCAGACCCCGCCCCCCTCTACGCTGATTGGTCCAATGAAAGTCGCCCAAAGATCACGGAAGTCAAACGAAATAGTACCCTTTACATACTTCCGGTTTTCGCTTTCGCTTCAGCGACCATTTAGTGTTCTATCACGCAGCCTGAAGGGGTTTTGGTCCTCCGTCCCTTCGCTCTCGTGTTTTGTTAATCTCTGAAATGGTGTCACAAAGGCTGTAACTGTAATATTGAGTCGTACGGCTCAGTATGTATTTTCAACTTATTTTAATTTACTACCACGGGACTGAAATTAACTTGTTACCACAGCGAATATATTTTTTTAAATAATGCGTAGTTCTGTAATATACATACATTGGGAAAGTGTGAATATTTTTGGAGCCAGTTGTAATTTAATAATTAGTGACAGGTCACTTGTGTTTAAGCGGAACACTGTCAATTGGTCGTTGCCATGGGAGATGAAAACTTGACACGAAGCAAAACTGTTTAAGTTCGAGCTGTAGTTACCCTTCAATGTAGTTTTGGCTAATAGCATATTTTAACTATTTCTAAATTATTTACTATGCGATTTAAGACACATTCAAATCGTTTGCCTTCTTAAAACTAACATGTAGCAACTTTTCCGTTCTTAGCTTGGTTGACGTAGGCGTCTCTTTGTGTGTTGCTGGGATTTGAAGTCTCCTCTGGAGGCCGGTGCCCTTATACAACATGAGCTAGACTCCGTGAAAGAACTACAAGCAGCCGCCCGTGTGTTACCGGCTCCTAACCCCGCCCACCTTGCTCTAGTCCACATAATAAGGCTGAAAACTTCCCGAAAGAGAAAACAGCAGCAACAAGGAGGAAGGCGGGGCAGCTTATGGGAAAAATAAATCGGTCTATTATTATATTTTCATATGGCCGCTGTTGTTTTAGCCATGTTACATTAGCCCTGGTTAGCCGTAGGTGACCGTCACCTGTTCTAAGCTGCTGATCCTACATTACCACGTTCCTGCGCAGGTATTTTTCTGTTCTACTTTTCTACCTGCTTGTCACCGCCGCCCTGGTTTTCGTCTTCTTCTTCTCTTGGCAACACTTTTACAGCAGGTAAGTACTCGGCTTTTCATCAGTGAACTAAAATCAACTGTGTGTGTGTGTTCACAGTGTCGTATGACACTACAGTATCACCTCTTCCTTTCTGATCACACATCCACTGGTAAAATAGTATGTGTACACAGAGAAGATGGTGACGCCTGAGCAGAGACTGTAACTACACGTTGGGTTCACAATGACCAGTCCGCCACAAATCAGCTAGTGTGTCACCCAGGGAAAATCACCGTCCGAGTCACAGTCTCCATGTGGCTTTAAACTCTGCTGGATGGTAATAAGGATATGCAAAACAGTGCCTGTGAACTTTGATGTTGTGGCTAGGGTGTGTGTGTGTGTGTGTGTGTGTGTGTGTTTTGTTTTACTTGGGGAGGATTTATGATGTTCCTATCAGATAACTCAAAAAGACAAAACACATTTGTTCTTTCAGTAAAAGGCTGCTAATAAATTCATATTGTGTGTCATCATAAGTCTGTGAAAGTCTTTTATTAGGCTGCATTTGTGGGTTCACCTTTCTATCAGAAACAAGGGAAATATTAATGTCTTGCAGGTTGGGCACATTTAGGTGTTATGACTCTTGTTTTTCAGTTAATTGAATTTATTCACTCATTTTAAATTTATTCCACTTGGTAAGTTTGACAGTAAGTTACCCTAGAGAGCAAGCATGCGCAACAAAATGACCACGCCTATGTAAATGTATTGCAGTCACTTTGGTTACTTGTTATGCCTGTGTTTAAGTGTTGAAGGTTTTTAACATTAAACATAATCAAATGTGTAATAGCTTTAAATTTTGTCTGGGTTTCAGGTGTCTTATATTTAAACCTATAGATGCACTACCTGTATCCATGTCTGTTGTTGCCTCCCAGTGGTAACTGTGGAAAACACTGACACGTTGTCCTCCTATGATCCAAGTCAGCTAGTGACTCTGGAAACACTCCCACACTGTGAATAATATTGTGTAATAATGAGTATCAGACACCACAGCAAATTTTCTGTATAAGTAACGTGTCTTCTGATAGTTGGAGGTACAAGGTCGCCTGTAGTCAAAGTCAGATCAGCAGGTGGTGACTCATTGTAATCTTAAAAAGACAAACAAATGAACGGAGACTTGGTATGTGAAGTGAGTGTCCCTGCCGTCATATGAATGATATGTTGTGTGACAAGTAGAAAGAATAGCATAGCATCATATTTGATCCGGTAAAGTGTCACATACAGGCAGGATTGCAGAAACAAGACACAGCACTATGTATTGCAGATACTTTAATATTAACTACCAGGATTCACTGTGCTGTTATGACAAGATTGAAGCACGGAATTCATGGAACTGGGAAGGCTAGGATCTATATATAATGACACTGATACTTTTATTGCCGCAATAACTCTAGAAAGGGTGTTTCTTATTCAACTATGATGTATGCCAGTTTTGTGGCAATTGCACTAAGTGGAACATTAAAGTACAGGTGATGTGGCTTTTTATGTGATCATATCTGTAACTGAAAGGTTTTCTGGAAGCACTGCACATGAGATTTTATGGTATGTAATGGTAAACATTGTTGAAATCATTATAAAACATTATATTCCACGTTTGACAAGATTTTCTGTCCTGGCTTTTCAGTACAGGAACACCTAAATGTACCCAATGAAAGTAGCTGAATTGATTTCAGAGTGCAACCACGATTCCTTTTTTTAAAATCATTGTTTTAACCTGATGCTCTTTTGTTTTCCTCCGGTCCTGGTTTGCTCCTGTTCTGTCAGTCTCAGTGATTGGTTGAATGCTGTGAAACTGGCATCAGCGGACAAGCACGCACAAAAGACCCATTGATTGTTCAAGGATGACCATGGATGATATGAAGAATGAAGCAGACTCTGCCTCAGTGGTCTCTCTGCAGGCCCTGTATACTGTGATGTATCCTGTCTTTAACCAGGTAAAGAATGCTGGGGAAAAATGAATAAATGAAGCCATGGTTCGTTTATACAGAAAGAAATGTGGAGGATGTCAGGAAGAAAGAGGTTGTAATGAATCTGTAAAAAATGCAGATGAAAGGTTTACTAAATGAGATTTTGTACATTGTAAAGTTTAAAGGTTTGTGGTGAGGCAGAATAGAGAAGTTAAGAAATTGCTTTGTTTACAAGAACATATGTGAAACATGCTACAGCCTGCTAGTCTAAGTATGGGTTTATTAAAAAATGTAATGTACAGTTTTTTCAAAACCAGGGTTACCCCAGAAATGTGAAGGGTAAACGTCAGTAGCCATGTGATTCATTGTTTTCCATAGTCTAATGAGTAAAGTACAAAAATTGTGTTTCTCATGTTATTCCTCTAATTCATAAATAAGGAGACTTGTGGTAGGATAATACTGATGATCTTGGCACAGTTCTTGACATTACATTCTATGACATTTCAAGATGACTGCTCGTATGTACTTTCTGCAGAATTTTATTTCAGGACAGGAGAGATGGAAAAGAAATAAGCTGTGTGTGTGTGTGTGTGTGTGTGACTGTCCAACGTTTGTATTGTATGTGCCTTTGCAGCTGGAGCAAGTCAGCTTATCAGCAGCACACATCTTGAGAACAGCATTTCAAAAGGTATGAAAAAATATTTCTTATATGAGTTTGTTAACTTTTTGTGTGTGTCATCTTTCTTGAACTGTGCCAGTACTTTACTTTTCAAACCATTTGAGACTATGAGCTTTTTGTTGATTCAGTGAAATTCCGTCACAGAAGACCAAGGCTGACTGTGATTATTACCAGTTGTATATTTGTGTGTTTCAAGGCGGAGAAGGAGAACCCAGGTCTGACCCAGGATGTCATTATGAGAATACTGGAGAAAAAGAATTTGAAATTCAACTATAGTGAATCTTTACTTCGAATGGCTGCAGACAATATGGCAGGTAGGAGTCTGTTTGGTTAATGGTGCACACAAACCTGGAATGATGATGGCATGTCATATGTCACATGTGATAGAAAAGGCATATTCAGCTGGCCAATCTAATTTTTCTGCTATGACAGTTAGAATTTTTTCTAACTATATTAATTCCTAAGGAAGCTTTTGTTTTTCTATAGAGGCTGGACTTGTAAACCACAGAATATTCAAGGACACTTGAATAATAATAACCCTGTATAATGCGAGCCTGGTTGCACACGAAGATGGTGCATTGTCGACCTTGGCAGGAAGTAGCTGATATTACCAGGAAGTTTTTTTACCTTGGCAGAAAGGGGCTTTTAAGACAAGTTGTTCAAGGTTAAGACTAGGCTAGTGGTTAAGGTTAGGGAAAGTTATTGGTCAAGGCAGTAAGACCGAGAAGCCGTCCGAAGAGTCTAACTTGTAGAGAAAGGTCAGGGTAAACAGTCCACTCTCTTGTAGTAGTGTGTGATCTTTGTCCGCAGGCACGGCCTCCCATTCTGCTGGGCCGGAGTGTCTGGGATTTTTTTTTTTGTCATGTTGCATTAGTTCAGTCTTCCACCGGGGGGAGCTGTTTCTCCACAAATCAGCTCCTCTGCCTTATTTCAAAGCTTCATTCTTTTCTCTCTGTAATTGAATTCCTTGTGATGTGTACAGTGATTGATAATAATAATGAATTCACATGCACTTGTCACACACTTTGGAGGAATTCTAAATGCACCTCCTGTGTGGTATTGCTCAAGTTTTACCCTAATCGTGCCTGTATGTAACTGCCACATTGAAGTGTGTGTATGTGTGAACACAGTTACACACATACATACATTCTGCCTTTATATTGAACATTTGCACTGTCGAAGTGTTTTTCATACATGCCAACATTAATAATCGCTTCACTTGAGTGTCCTGACTTTGCATATATTGACTTGCCTGTTACAGAGGAGGTCGAGGTCCGTTTTTTTAAATGTATTTCATTATTTATTTATTTACTTTTCCTCCTTCTTGGTGTTTGTAGAGTTTGTGATTGACAGGAAGGAGCCAGAGTTCCAGGAGCTGAACGAGAAGGCCGGAGCTCTGAAACACATCCTCAGCACCATACCAGACGAGATCAATGACAGAGTAGGCTTCCTGCAGACCATTAAGTAAGGCAGCTGAGTGTTTGGATGTGAGTGTATGACTGAAATGTACACCAGGTTTAATTCGACATAATGGGATGAAGGCGAGTCAGCTTGAGTTGAAAATCTTTGAGTAGTTCTTGGGGTTTTTTGAGGTCATTCAGAGTTGAAAGACTCCTCACACACTCGCAGTTGGTGCATTCCTGTGCTGATAGTTTACTTCTAACTCGTTAGTATATTCGGTGTTTGAGGTGAAGATCCACAGATTGTATAAACAGCTCAGTGGTGTGAGAGTCACATGAATATCATAAGGTTAATATTCACTCCCACTCTGTGAGCACAGCAAAGTTGAAATGCAAGATATGGTAAAACAAAGTGATCAAAGAAACACTGAACTCAGATGAACTGCAGTTATATACAACCAGTCTGAATTTTCAGTAGCGCTAATGAACATGTAAAGCAAACATGCAGATGATGATCATATTAACGCTTCTTGGTAATTGGTCCTTAACCATTTCTTACCTACCCTTGACCTTTACGCTAACTTTGACCTAATCCTTAAAATTGAAGACTTTGAATCAAGTGTCCACTCTAAAATGTATTGATTTATGTCTTGGGGACCTGCTTTTATTCCCATGGAACCCCCCAATGTAGCTGTGTAAACATTTTTGTCCCCACATTGAGGGAAATGAAAGCCCACTATAGAGAAAGTGTGAGACATTTCATTTTCTTGGCCCACTTTGCCATTATTTTGATGGAATTCAATACTCTTAGTGAGTCACTGCTTAAATCACTTACCCATTGGATGGCTTAGAAACACATTCAAAGGCAATGCTGAAAAAATTAAAGGTATGAAATAGCAGATTTCGAGTGCATAAATAGAGAGAAAAAGATGAAGGTGAAAGCATGTTTTTGAGGACAGGAAGAAAGACAAGACAAGTACGATCAAAGAACTGTAGTATTAGAGTATTACTGTGTGATAAATCACAGATTTTGAATTGATGTTTTATTTTATTTTTGTTTAACTTACTCTTATATGCACGCGTCCCCCACAGAGACATTGCCAGTGCCATAAAAGAGCTGCTGGATGCAGTTAATAAAGTCTTCAGGAAACACCAGTATCAGAACAGACGGGTAACTAGATACATAAAGGAGAAAAAAAATGCATACATACAAAAACATTTTCTGTGAAATGAGAAGAGCTGAAAAGCTGTCTGTTTTTATTGGTTAGGCACTGGAACAGCAGAAGAAGGAGTTTGTGAAATACTCCAAGAGCTTTAGCGACTCTCTCAAAACCTACTTCAAAGATGGAAAGTATGACACTGTTTCTACTTTATTCTTTTTTTGTGTAACTTTTCTCTCGGTCTTTCTACCCTTTCTGTCTTCTCGCTCACTTGTTTAACAGTTTCTTGTCACATGCGCACACAGCTACATCCCTGTTGTGCACAATCACACACACACACTGTCACCATCATGTTAAATGGTTGTCGTTTGATCACAGACCCCTTCTATCGAATCTACCATAGCTGAAAAATTCCCTTGACCCACTTCCTGTGGATTCCTGCTGACTTGTTTCCTCTGAAGCCTGACATTCTTCTTTCCAGGCAGATCAAAGGGTTTCCTGGATCAATCCTAATATTGTTACCATGGTTTCTTTGCTGCATGATTGACACATGTGTCCTTGTGTCTGCGTTATGTTGTTTCCAGAGTGATAAATGTGTTTGTCAGCGCCAACCGGGTCACCCACCAAACCAACATGATACTGCAGGCCTTCAAGACTGCGACGTAGCAGCCTGAGAAGACATGCAGACAGAAGGTTTTATTAGAGGGAAGTCGATATGAGGCTTTGTAATTTGTAAAGACATATTATTATTCTGTATAATTTATAATTCTGTGGCTTTGAGGGGAGATCAGTTACTTTGAGGTTCAAAGCAAATCAGGTTGACAGTAATTGCCAGGGATTTTAACTCTCTTTTATGTCGTTCCTTTATCAGGTTCTTAAGTGAATACTTCTTTATTCCTTCATATATTTCCTCTGTGCTCCAAAATATACACTAGGAAATGTCCTTTAAAAGTCGAAAAAAGGTTACAAGCGGCCAAAAAAACCAAAAACCCCACACGTTCCTTCAGTTTGGACCTCTCACTTAGTTGTCATTGTCATTTAAATTTGCAAAAACAAACAGTGTTATCTTTTAATATCCTGCCCCGTAGCAGCCCACATTATATTTTAGAACTGATCTGTTTAGATCCTGTCAAGAAATCAAAGTCTAAAGAAATGTATGGGAAATTAAAATGGAGCCAGTGTTCATGCTGTTGTTCAAGTCTGCGCTGCTTCACCCAGCGCATCACAAACACAGGCCGCTGGGTTGAGCAGTGACTCACCGGCTGGACTGTCTTTCTTTTCACTTCAGCTACAGCAAAAAGAAAACAATATTGGGTAAATATTATATTTTTATATTTTGAACTTCTGAAATCGCATGACTCCACCTTAAAATACATTGGATTTGTAATGTTCATGTGATATTCAGGTTAATTTTTCTTATCTATAAACATACTGTGGATAGTCATTTGTATTCCACTATACTAGTGCTAATTTAACAAAATTTTATCATTAATGATAAAAAGAGTTTGCACTGTGTAACACTTGGAACATATAAACTGAGATGGGCTTGTTTTAGGCAAAGTACAACTTAAAAAACTGTATGTGACTTCAATAAACATTTTATTTTTGGCTGCTAAACTAATAGACATGAATGTTCTATACTTTTACAGTTACTCCGCAGAAGTCGCGACACTGAAAGAAATCACAAGAAAATGTTAAGGGAATATATCTTTTCTGTTTATGTTTTCCTTCTCATGCTTTGGGCGTGACAGTCATCCTTCAATGAAATCTTAATGAAAAGAAACAGAGCCTGAAGTTCTTCGAAGATTCTTAAACAAGAGTCAAGAAGAGAAAACGGAAAAAAACACATTTCTATTCTATTGCAAATAAAGGAGCGTTTGTATTTGAGAAGTGGGTTTTTATTCAGATTTACATTATTGTATGAAAGTGCTTCGTTTCTTCTCAGTTACCCTTGCTTTCTCTTTTCTTCGACTGCACCTCTTTCCTTCCAGTACTAAAAGCCGTACCAATTTTTTTCCGCTATTCCAGCAACTTCATTCTTCTCTCTGTATAATAGTGGATTTTCCATGGTGGATTTGTGGTGGGCTATTTTGGGCTCTGTACTGGCTCCTATATGCACCACTGTAATCCAATTGTGATAGTGTTAATTTTTAAAGCTGTATTATTGAAATTGCTGAGACCTAATTTTCTGATCCTGTCACCGTTGACGACCGCCTTAATCGGCTCATTCAAGTTATTCCAGGCCATTAAGTCACACACAACAATTGGTTGTGGTCACTGAAGCAGCAAGAAGAAAGGGAAATGATAATCTTTGTTAGATATACAGATATGCAGCGTTTGTGTTTGTTTTCATGCTTGCAGTCACACAGGCAATACAGTATTTGTTTCACTTTAGCAAATCCATACGAGAGTTTTTCCTGTTTTGTCTGCAGCTACGAGCGGCCCCCAGGATGCCCTCTCAGAGGCATTTGAATGGCACTATAAAGCTCTTGCGGTGTGTCTTTTTATTTTTGCTCAGACTCACATTTGTGTTTTTTAGCTGGTTCAATGGATGAACACTTTTATGAGTGACAGCAGAATACTAATGTTGTGAATTGAGCAGGTGCTGTGTTGGGGGTAATTGCACGTCACACAGATTATCTTCTCTCCAGTGCCTAATCTGTGAATAGCAGTATCTCTCACACTCACACACTCACACATTGTTGTACATACAGATGACTCACAAACACAACTCTTTTTGACTACTTGGTTGCCAGGATACTTAGCCAGAGTCTTGGAGAGTAAGGGACAATAAAAGAAAAGCATTGCGTGTGTGTGTGGTGGGGGTGTTACTGTTGGGGATACCAAGGGCAGTTAGTTAACTCACAGTCGGGGTGTGTGCTGCTATCAGGGTTGATTACTTCTCAAACATTGTTTAGACTAACCTTCGGACATTAAGCTGGGGCTTCGGGAACCAGCTGCATCTCCTTTGGACAAGACCCAGTCAAGTCCAAGACGAACCAGAGACTGAGGACTTAAATGCAACACATTTAAAAATGTCATTTTTCAGCAACTCAGTGTTCTACTGAGTAGGAAACCTTGGCTGTCTAGGTAAGTTTGAGTTTATTACTGTGTAATTACCTGCCCCCAGCTCTTCTATATCAACTTAAAGATGAAAAACCTGATTCAAGTGTTGTGTACGTATACACTTCATCGTCATGTCACCTGTGGCTTGCGATGTTGCCAACGTTCTCATGAAGATACAATCTGGCACTGGCATTGTGTTTTGGACACCTTGAATGTGGTGGGTGATACTCACATTCTAATAAACCCGACATATAAATCCAGTTGTGACAGTTTGGAGATACCCAAACGCTGCTGTGACCATCTTGGAAGATGAGAGGCAACTCGAGTAACAGGTTTTGTTTGCCAACAGATATGAAAACAATGTGCTGCTGCAATTTGTGTTTTTTCATTGAATTATCTTGTACAGCTCATTCAATAGTGTAAAAATAGCTTTGACAATGACAGCATTATTAAAAAGAAATACATAAATCTATTTTACCTTTGTTCAAACAGCACTATTTGTGGTGCATCAGCAACAGATGAGTATTCTTTTTAATTTTATGGAACTGTCGGTGTGATCACATAAAGACTGATGCCAGCTGCTTGCTAGAAAACAAGTCTGCTGATTGAAAGTTATCACACTCATAAACAAAATGGGAACAGACTCTCCCAAAGGTCTCACCATTCTTTTCATTTATTACTTTAGCATAAACATTTCTGTTGCAGCCCTCTACTTGATGTTGGTGACGTAAATTAAAGGTGGAAAACTATCATATCAAGATTACACTGCAGTTAATCACTGTAAAAAAGATAAAGGCCGCAGCAAAGCATTGATTTTTACTTTTATTACACATCCTGCCATCTAACTTTCAGCTCAGTTTGATGTTGCTTCCAATGAAATAGTCTTATAAATATTTATGTCAAGCTGAAAATGAAACTGAAACAGCTTTTTGTCCTCTACTGCCCTTTGTAGTGTTTTGTAGAGTGTTAAAAAGAAACTTTTCATCGTCTTATTTCTCAAATAGGCCTCAAACTTTCTTTTAATCACAGCGCAGGCTAATTTAACAAATCCTAGCTTTTATTCGTACCATTACTCATGCTTCTCATCTACTTGACTTCAGTATTTTATTTCATATTACCTGACATAACAGAGACTTGACATGCTTTGGCAACCTGCCGCCTCCTCAAACTATTTCGAAGACATAATTTGGGGACCTATTCACCCACCTTTGAAAACCACTGAGCTGGGGGAGTATTTCTGTTAAAAATGAAAGACCTTTGCACACCATTCAACACCGACATGTTTGGATAGTGAAAAGAGCCAACAAAGGAAGTCTGCTGCTGCTGTGACTCCACTGTATTATTATGGTGACATGACAATCCGTGGGGAAACAGATATGGAAGGTTACTAAAGGATTACCACAGCTGGGAACATCTGGCCTCATCAGGTTAGAAGTAGGAATGTGGGGAATTTAGTGTTTGACTGTAGGTCAGTGCACATATGCATACGCGTGCTTTACCTTCCTGACTTTGTCTCGGGTCACTGATTGACAGATTTTACTGTAACCATGGGAACGAGGATGGAGGTGACACAGCTTGAGAGCAGGATGAATGCTGAGGATTATAGAAAGCTACAGAGACTTTTTCTGGTAAGTGAGTCAGTTTATTAGTCTGAATCTAAGAAGTACTTTAGAAACCAGGGACTAGTCTGCAGCACGTGTCTTCAAATCCTACATCCTCACGGTGCAATGTCTCACATTTAATCTTGATGCAGGACTCCTCGGGTGCATCTCGCTCCTTATCCAGAGCTGAATTCATCAACCTGGCTTGGTCGTCGATCGGCCGTGGCTCCAGAGAGGAGTATGGGCTCCTGTTTGACACTGTGGTTGTCACCCAGGAGCACCGCGGCCTTCTTCTCGACAGTGACTCATTAGAGGAAGAAGAACGTGTTGACTGGGGAGGCCTGTCCTCCTTTCTTCTGCAGCAGCTTTCTGATAAAGCCAAGAACACCAGAACCAGCAGGGTTCCTTACTGGAAGCCACCACAAACCCTGGCCTGTCCACATCGAGACCCAGTTCAAAAGGTAAAATGTCACTGACGTCTCCACGGGAGGAAGAGTTTTTTTTACGAGGTGTAACTCATTACCCATTTAATACATATGATCCATTGCTGCATGTTATCTGGAAAACATTTTCGCGTTGGCTGACTGGAGAATCCAAAACTCTGCTGACTGGGTGGAAATCCACATTATTAAACATTGTGTGAGGAAACGTTCAAAAGTATTAGGGTCTTGCTCATCAAAATGGCACACCTCTTTCGAGATAAATGGCTCTGGACTCCTTTAAGTTTAACATCTATCAATTAATATGTAAATGAAGTAGCTGCTGTAAAGTGCCTACTGTTGTGGATAAAGTGATGGCTCACCACTTTAATCTTTCAATCCTGCGAATGTCAAAATGTCAAAATGTTGTGTCAGTTTTTTCCCAATTGGCTAGAAGGTTTTCAGCCGGTTAGCTTAGATCAAACAGAGCAGAGCTGCTTAGAAGTCCCTCATTTCAGTTTGTACCAGTGTCAGCGGCATAACGTGAGGAGGGAGGCGGAGTGCATGAAAGTACTTAAAGGTGCACTGATCAATAATTTCATTTAACAGCTGATCAAATGACTCCATGTAATGTGAAAATGGTTGCATGTAGTGACAAGCCCCGGGAGAATTATTACGTTGCTGTGCTGTTTGCCTCATGCTGTAATGTTTTCCTGCTCATCCATCATTTTGAAAACCTCCTCGCAGGATAGTGACTAGCTGGTAAACATCCAGTAGATAATTGGTATTAGTTGAGACCAAAGCGGAACTAAAATTAAAGAAAGTATTGGCGTTACACTCATCGGGTTGCCAGAAACATGACAGAGAATTTGTGGTATTGTTTCACTGTGTGAGCAAAAATGGAAAGCGGCTGTTTTACTTTTAAAGGTTCAGCGAGACAATACTGGATGAAATGCAGCAAGATCTTTGCTTCGTTATCACAAGGGAAGCTACAAAAGCATATCAGACTCAATGGCATTTCAGTTATAAATGCAGGCTGACTTCTTTTTCAAGTGCAGGTTAATGACTGTAAAGCACGTCACTGTTGCTGGAAAGACACTGTAGTGGCGAATCCAGCTGTAGATTAACAGGTAATTAGAATAATTGGAGATAAATATATGACATGTCAATCTGAGGAATCTTGCTAACCCTGCAGCTGGCCGCGGGGAAGTGACCCAGACTGCAGTAATTACATCGGTAGTACATCTAATCCTTAACCTTTGCTCTGTAAGTATTAATAAAGCCTTTCTTTCATTAAAGATATTTGATGTCTCTCTTTCTCTTCAGACGCTGTCAGCTCCAGCCTTCTTTCTGCAGCTCTCGCTTTCATTCTTGCCATCGAGCCAATAAAAGCCCATCATTCATTAATCCCCTTTGTTTTATTGCTTTCAGCACAGAAGAACGCTGCATACTTGGATTCACTTGAAGACAACAATGGAGTTATTTTAGTGGCGTTTTATGGCTTTAGAGCAGCCAGCTCGGAGATGAAATACAAGATAATTGAAATATTTTTCATCATCAAAGCTGTTTCATCCATCTTACTAATTACATTCTTAAAATAATGTTACAAAGAGCATTAAAGTTGTTTCTGAAGGTCATTTTTACAACAGTGTGAAGTATTGATCTGTGACTTTGCCCAGTCCGTATATTTCCCAAGGTTAAATGGATGCTATTGTTCCGTTCTGTCCTCGGAAATGCCCAGGTGTTATACCTGCAGAGTTCGGGTCAGTATCTGACTGTGAGTAAAAGAGGAACGGTGGGGCTGCGGAATGGAGAGGACATGTCCCTTCTTCACACACACCGACTTCAAAACAGCACAGTCACACTCAAAGACCTGTGGGTGACAGACGTAGTGCTGCTGCACAACATACACAAGGTGATCGGCTGAATACCGCTAAGTTAGACGCATTACTGATCATATTCATTAATTAAACTACAGATTTACAGGTGACGGCACACACAAGTTTTCAGTTGTACATGAATTTGTGGAATATGTCTTCAAATCATTATTGAATCTTTTTAATGAGTTTCACTGCCATCTCTCACCCCTTTTCCAGATTGCTGTGTCATTTACAAGTAAAGAGTTGTGTTTCTATGACATACTGTCTGATCAGGACTTCAGCTGCAAGTATAAACTCCAGGTAACTACAGTGTTTATCATCCTGAAAGAAAACAAATACTGTGTATGAATATGCTACATACATCCACAATGTAAATGTAAATGCATTTACTTTGAAGTGGCAAAAGAGTAAAAAAAAGTGTTTTTAATTACAACTACAATAAAATAAGAACATTGTACATTTAGTACATTGCTCCATCATCAGAAATTAATTAAAGTTCACGTTTAATTATTTTAGCAAACTTTTGCACATGAGCGTGTGTGTGATCTAATCATAATAGTAGATTAGATCATACTAGTTTAAATTCAAACAGAGGAAATGGGCAGGACATATAACATTATATCCTCTCTTTTTAAGGGCTTGAAGTTTACTCCATGGTGTCTAGACTACTGGGAGAACCCCTCTCACCCAGACCAGGCCATCCTCACCATGGGAGACATTGGAGGGCAGGTGAGGAAAAAAATAAAAATAAAATGAAAGAAGAAGAGAAGAAGCTGCCTGTCAGTGTGGCTGATCGGCTGTATGACATGTGTTTGTGTCTTATTCCAGGTCAGCGCTTTATATTTTAACTCCGTCCAGATCTCTCTGTTTGAGAAACGTGGTCTGAGGACGGACTCCGATTCAGCAGACATTATCCTGTGGGACGAGCTGGTCAAAGGAAAACATTGCTCCTGTCGCACTGTGACACACCGAGCACATGCACCTGCCTGGGTTAGAAAAGGTAGGAAAGAAGACAACGGCAATCAGAAAGAAGCCACGGTAATAAAATCACATCACAAAATATCATAAAGTTTTCAAAATGACCAAATTATACTGACCAATCGACTGAAAACCCTGCTGGATTCTGTCCACACAGATGAGACCAAAAAAAACATATTAGTAGGATGAAATAAAACGAGGGATGCAGGACCTCAAGGAAAGAGGAGAGTACCCTCTGTGTGTCAGGGATATCACACTCCCAGACTCATGTTCATGCTTAATTTTTCGATATCACTACAGTAACAGCTTATGCAACACTATGAAAATGCTTGGGTGTGTCTCTGTCATTGACACACACACACACACACACACAGCGAGTCCTGAGTCATCCACTTTATAGTCTTGCATACCTAGTCTTTTGACTGTTGTTAGAGCGTCGCAGGCTTGAGACTTTCCTCTTCAGCTCAGTGTGGGTAGAAAAGAGGTTTTAGTTGTGTCTCGATTGCATCATTCAGATAGAGCCCCTCTGAAGAGTCACTGGGCTGTTTGATAAGGATTCAGCCGCAGTGGAGCTCTGAGACGGGCTTGGCTGTGAGGAGAGATCCTGATAAACGGGGAAAACAAGAATAAAGTACATACAAATAAGACAACAGAGGGAAGAGGGAAACGGGGGGAAACGGAGGAGACAATGCCAAAACATTCAAAGAGCTTGTTAATTGAAATTTCACAGGCCGTGCGTGTTTGCAGGCATGTGAGACAGTGTGTGTTGAAGCATGGTGCACGTGTGGCGTCTTGAGAGTGTGAGATGGGAGAAGGACGAACGTGTGCGTGTGCGTGTTTGCATACCTCTGGGGTGCTGGCGCTCTTCTTTTGAAGTTGCCCACCCTGCAGTATGAGTGGGCTGTGTACCATTAGACATGGCTGGTTATCCAGACCTCCAAACCTTCAGGCTCCTGGGCCACGAGAGAGAGAGAGGGAGGGAGAGAGGGGGGCTGGGGGGGTGAAACAGAAGGAAATTAGGAGGAAGCTGGATTGCACGTAGACCCATAAAGTCAAGGGGATCTGTAGAAAGTGTGTGTTGATTAAATAAATAAAATATCTGCATAATGTTTTGATTAAAGAAATGAAAAGGGGACAAACATGAAAACATAAAATCGACAAAATGTACAGCAATCTGTTCCAGAACAAAAGAGACTTTGATGTGATGCGGCGACTCCTGTTGTTCCCCCTTTAAAGGCTTTAAACTCACAGCTATAAAAATGTGCGTTAGAGCAGATGTTATGTATCCAGATTTGCATCACAAATAGTTTGATTTATGGTTGTGTGTGTGTATGAAAGAGAGAAGGCCTCATTAATCAATGATGAGTCGTGCGACGCTGTCTGAAAACCCACTGATCTTTTAATTCACTGAGCGGTGGAAAGATGTGATGTATGAAATGTAATCAGACGTAATTATTTGCCCCAGCTCTGCGGCCGATCTTCGACCTACGACTGTCACATGCCATCTCACAGCCCACAGTTATTTGTGCAGCATTTGAAAGCTTAGCTGCCTCCTAATAGAGATGTGTGGCATCCAATTTAGCTGTTCTCAATCAGACTGTTAATTGAGATAGATGGTGATGCAAGATCCATTACATTTTCTGTAATATCAACGTAGCCTAATTCTATGCTGCGCTGAGCGGCTCTGGAATGGCGGGTCGACTACAGCAGGGCTGTGGACAGTGCACATTTACCACGGAGCAATTTCACAAAGTGAATGTCTTTCAGAGGTCTGGTAGTGAAAGCACTTTGGCATCAGTGGAAGGAAGTATGTCATTTGATGAAATGAAATAATACCAATAGTATGTCATCATCAAAATATGTTGCAATGTTGTTCTATATCGGATTTTTGGGAGTCAAAACTAATATATCCCTTCTGTTAGTAACTTCTGCTGCATTATTACTCCAATAGAGGCTGCTTGGAAGCCACTGGTTCTCATTTCTTACCTATTTCTTCTTTTAAATTGAGGTGAACGTTAAGATGAAATCAGCTCAGGTAGACAGTAATTTAAGCTTCTGTTTTATTGAGACATTCTCTCCATGTTTTATTTCCACCATCAGCTGATTATGTGGATATTTCTCTAAAACATACACACCAGACATACAATGTAAGGTGAGCTCTGTTTTTGGAGTTCACAACTTGGTTGCAGTTCATTGTGAAATATAAACTTTGCATGAAACCAGCTGTCGAGCTGTCGAGCAAGCGCCTGGTGCAGATGCATTATAAACAAAAGATTTACAATTTTAATGTGCAGCAGAGTGAACATGGAAGTGAAAAAAACAACAGAAACCAGAGATGAACAGTTAATTAGTCTAATTGTCTGATTGCATGCTGCCCTCCAAACATCCGCTTTCAAAATGACTTGACATCACGAGCAGCCTAGTTTCTTCACTCAGTCTTGTCTAAATAAACCTAATTACAGCAACTGCTACCCCTAATTGACTTCCTGCGTCCTGCAGTACGTTACCTGGACTCGCTGGAGGCCTTCGTGTCGTGTAGCACCAGACCAGAGAGCAGCATGGTGATTGGCTGGAGGGAGAAGGAAAGCAGGAGTCTGCGAGTCACCTCTTTTTTTACAAAGAGGGGCGTGTGGGACATGGACCACCATCATGGACTCAATCTGATAGGTGAGGAGACATTTCTACTCCCAGACAATGTGAAGGGGATACTCCATCATTTTTTTACCTGCGTCTAATGTTCAATAAACTCATCACAAAGCGTATGTCTGGGTCTGCAAAAGCAGTTATACAAATGTCTTCTGTGTCCTATGAAATTGCATTTTTAAGCTTCAAAAATAATGATGTCATAAGGGGAGCTGGGGACTGATCCATATTAGTCATTAAAAGCCTGTATCTCTGACGCACTGATTTTGATCATTGCCTGTTTAATCTGTCTCTGGTGAGTCCCTTAACTTTGAGGAAGTGCAATAAATAGCGGGGGTCCCCTGTGGGTACTCGTGTCTGATTCAATAGTATTTGTTCTCCCTCAACTTATCCAATCAAGTGAAATTTATTTATAGTGTATAGTGCAAAAATAATACCTTTTATTATGTGGTTTTACACTGACGTTGTCTCTGCTTTGATCCTTGATTTGAATAAATAAGATGTCCCCCTGAATGAGAATAGGAGAAATTATGTGTATTTAATGTGTGCTGTCCAGTTTTTCATTATTAATGCATAAAAAAGCAACAATGAATTTTAATTTAGTGACTTGCGTCTGCTAATCTCTGATTGGCTGCAGCCACAGCAGGTGTGGATCATCAGGTCTTGCTGTGGAACCCTTATGTGACCTCAGAGCCGGTGTGTGCACTCAGCGGGGACACGAGTCCTGTCACCGCCGTCCGCTTCGTGCAGAACAAGCAACAACTGCTCAGCTTCTCCAAGGATAAGGTGGGGGTGTGTGTCTGTGTGTGCGGAACTATTCCAGAAAAGACGATGTAACACATTAAGCCCCATGATTGTTGCATTAGTTGTGATACTGTACCTTTACATAATTACTGCAGATGAAGGAGGCTGTTGTGTCGGTGATTGGCAGCCTCTTCCACACTGTTGTCATTGTGGCGTTTCTCAGCGATAAACCAAACTTCCTTTAAATCCTTCTGTCTAATGCAAAGAGGCTGTTGTTGCCTCTGCTTCTTCTCTTCTCCCTGTTGCAGCACGGTGCATGTTTGCTTTCTCTTTAGCTTTTCTGAGGAGAATGAATATTTTAAAAGTGATTTATGTTCCATCTGCCTTCTGCTCAAACACCATCTGCCATCGCAAGAAACTCTGAAAGCTTTACCTTAGTTTCCTCTTGGAGACTTCATGAAACAGCAACAGTCGTCTTGTTTTCTGTTGGAAAGATTTTTGGGGTGAATTTTGACAAAGTGACACTTGAAGTGCAGGGGCTACTGAAGTGACCTTTCTTCTTCATACGATCACGCTTGCTTTGTAATTACTTGTAATGACTTGTGACAGTTTGTTGTCTCTGTCCTTTTCCAGGTGCTGTGTCTGTGGGATGTAGCCAACCGTCAGAGTGTTCACCGCCTGGCCAGTGTCTTCCCAAAGACGCAGGAAGACGCGCACACCGTCATGTTCCTCAACGAGGAGAAACGGCACCTCTTGCTCTCCGTCAATAGCCTGCTCCTGCTGCTGGAAATGACGAGGGAGGAGAGGAAGATCGGCAGCCACGAACATCCTGTTACCTGTGTGCTGTATAATAGTTTGTTCAGACAGGTATGATGGAAAAACGGTCCTCTGTGGCATTTCCTTTAATGATAGGCAGATGTAGAGTGGAGAAGTGGCTGAATTTGTTGGCAGTCACACCGGTAAATGTTGATGGCTGCTCAAGCCTTGAAATTACATTTTGGACCTTGGCCACATGCAGAGGTTGAAAATCAAATTTACTTTTTATTTTCTCTGAGCCCTTAAAGGCCTTTTTCTCAGTTCTTCCTTATCTGCAGGTGGAGTTCATGCCACTTATATGTCATTACTTTGTTAGGATGTATGTTCTGTGTCCTTTGTCCCAGTCAGGGACAGACTTCAAAGCCTAACTTCAGTTTCCCAATTCAGCAGAGGTATGCTACGTGATTCAAAGATGAGTTAATGATTTCAATCTTGGCATCTGTTATTAAAAATAAAAAAAACAAAAAATTCTCCCCCTTCCTGCCACTTGACAGCAGCATTAGAAGCATATTTTTGTCTGCGGTGGCTTAGCATTAAAACAAAGTGAAATGAAGCGTGGCGAATGGTTTGGCTATGTGAAAGTCATTAAAGAATACATCAGGGGAACCTGCCTCTCTCACAGCACAAAATAGATCCAACTCTTTCCGATGATTAATATCCCCTCTTCCTCTGCAGGTAGTCAGCAGCGACTCTGCATCCTCTGTGATCTGCTGGCTGGCGGACACGGGCCAGAAGGTCAAGCAGTTCCGCGGTTGCCATGACAAGGCTGAGATCTCCACCATGGCCCTGGATGGTACCCAGACGCGGCTGTTTACCGCTGGCACTGATGGAGAGGTCAAAGTAAGTGCGGAGACGAGTAGAAAAACACGCCATGAAACATACAGATGCAGGCCAGATGTTGTAGAAATGCAGAGATGTTTCAATATGATGTAAAGAAAAACGTGAAATGAATAATAAACTTTTTTAAGAATTGATGAATGACCTAACTGTGTTGTAGTTTATACTTAATATTCACAAAATGTAAGAGAGGTGCAGCCTTTTCTGTCCACCCAGTTCTTGACCACAGTAAATGATATACGTGTACACATGTGTCTTGATTCATAGTTAAACTTCATATTTAAACTTCAAACATTTCATTGGGCAGAGAGACAGCATGAAGTACTTGATGTTTCCTTTTACCTGATTGCTGTTGTTCAGAAGAAGCTGTCCTCAACTGGCCCAGTGTCTCAGACGTTCAAAGACAATCTGAGTGACAATCTGAGTGTCTTTCTAACAATGTGTTTCAAACATGTTGACAACCTGCATAATAAGGGTTTGTTCATATTTGTGTGTATTTGGGAAAAAAGTTATAACCCTCTTTGACTGCATCCTCTCCAATTATGGGTGTGCAAATGCAAGTATGTGGATCTTTTCTGGGCAGCATTGTGTCAGTTTTATCCTTCAGTTTGGGTTTCAAATTTTGTTGGTGTTTTTAAAAATCTGCAGCACTTTGTGACGACAGTCTGCACCCCACTTTCAAGCAGTGGATAATGACTCCAAGTTTAAAGCAATTGTTCTTAACTGGTAAATAAAATAATTATGCATATTATCATCAAATAATCAAGAACATTAGCTCAGACTCCACGAAGCCACGTGAGGACGCAGCTACGTGCGCACTGTGCATGTGCAAGCTGCGTCTGGTTACTGCCTAAGGAACCATCCTCAGCAGAAGGAGCAGGCTCCCCTATGGGTCAATTAATAACAAGAGGCATCATCTCTCCAATTTTCATCAACATTAAACCCATGGTGTAGCAGTTAGGGCCATTCAAATTTAGAAATTTTGACCTTTTAATTACAGAGTTCCCATTGGGCCAATCAGTGTTTTTGTTAAATGCCAGAATGCAGATCCAACCTGCGTCATCATGCAAAGTTGGACTGATGGTGCGAGATGTCACTCGACTGGTCGTGATTGACAAATGTAGGTTAGTAGCTCAACTGCTTAACCGGGACCGTTCACAATATTTAAACTTAGATCCTTCTCACCACTAAATGGAAAAAAATCTGTTCACAATATAACGTAATAGCTTTAATCTAATAACTTTGACATCTGCTACATGTCCTGAGAAACACGGAGGATACACGTTGGCTGTTTTCTGTTGGCATTTGGCTGAGCACAATTTGTGTGGCATTTTTTTATTATTTTTTGCAGGTATGGGACTTTAATGGCCACTGCCTCCACAGAATGAATGCCGGCCTTGGTCGCGCTGTGGACATCTCACAGGTCCTGGTGTTGAAGAGGAGCATACTAGTGATGGGCTGGGAAAGGTATTGTAGTTCTGCATATTGATTATTTTAAAAGTACATTTTTTTTTGCTTATTGATGCATACGCCACAAAATAATACAGCACCGAAACACTGCAGTAACATTCCCATAGAGTATGTTTTGTATGTTTGCAAGTTAGGTTTTAGAGACTGCACCTGTCAAAGAGTCAGAATGAGTTTGTGAAAAATTGTGTGTGTTTGTGTGTGCTCACACACTCTTCTAGCTGTCCTCTTCTGCTCCCTCTGCCTGCCGGCTACTCAGAACCAACTAGACATCTGGATTCTAATGAGTCAAAACGCTCCAGGGTTCTCCCGTTCACTTTAGTATCACTACCACGTGGACGTGTGGGTTTCTTTGTGTAGCCACATCACATCTGCTCTTCATCATCATCATCATAATGATAATTTTACACCCAGTGAGCTGAACTCAGCAGTGGGCTGTCATCAAGTTATGGTTCTCCCTATCTCTGGCTTTCTCTTATCTACACACACACACACACACACACACACTTTCTTGCACTCCAGGGTGTCATGGTGGTAAAGAGAACATGTACGACAGATCAGCATCACTAAAAGACAATGCTGCCATGGTGACTCTCATCACTCATATCATTTCCTGTTCTCTTCACACCCACCTTGACCTCGGTTTAATTCATCTAGTGTTGTGTCCCATCGCATCTAATTCAGCGACATCAACTTTTACATCTACAGATTAAACTGTTCACATCCCACTGATAGATGTGTTGCTCATAGTGTGTATTTTTAGTTGTATGTTCCATACGCTACCTCTACCACAATAAACAGCAATTGAAGTGTTGACAGAACAAAACAATACAGAAGTTGAAGCTGTTGCAGGTGTTTTAAAATCTCTAAGGATTTGATGAATATTAAAGTGTTTTGCATCCGTGATGTTCTCTTAACCACTGTAACAGAGCAGCTTCCATGTTTATTACAGACACTGATTTGATGCATAGCAGGCATAAATGAAAGTTTAAATCTGATTCAAGCATGAGAGGAAGCATGAAGCATATCAGTGTCTGCTAATAAAAATCTTTCCCATTTAGAATCTGTACAAATGTGTGTAAATATGTATTTTTAAAAAGTCATCTATTCAGATTTACGTTAAAATGTTCTTTTTAATCTGTTACTGCTACTGCCTCCGGTCTTACTATAGTAAAGATGATGATGATAGTGGTAGTAATAATTATAATAATGATAAAAGTGAGTTATTTAACATAGTTATGACAGTTATATTATGATAATATTAATATTTCCACATCAATTTCAGCAGGTTTGTGTGACAAATGTTTCTTCTTACGTCCATGTGTGTGTCTGTGTTTCTGTTTCCAGGATCGTGACTGTTTTCCGTCTGCACTCCTTCTCACAGCCATTTGTTGAACCCTCTGAGTGGAAAGGAGGTGCTCAACACCGTGGTGATGTGCTGTGTGCTGCCTTCCAGCCTCCGCAGACTCTGGTCACAGGTGGGTCAGACACGTCTGAAACCTTGTGTTTCTTCAAATGTGGCCAATGATTTCAGGCAAAATCCCATGCAGCTGAATCTAGTTATTTAAAAGTGATGATACCGGGTTTTTTTTGAACATGGATAAAGTTATCTAACACACGTACTATAAGTAAAGTCAAAAATGATTAAAAAGTTGAAACTATGATCCTTTACTACTCTTATTTTATGCATAGACCCAATTTTACTGGTGTTACTTGGTTCCACATTTAGATCAGGGCTGATGTTGGTGCACGATTAGTAGGCTACACACAACGTGAGCGACAGCCCCAACCCTATGAAAACTCACCTATCTCCAAAAGCTGGCTACCTGTGTAATGCCTGAACTGTTCTCGGCAAGGTGGGAGCTCTGCAGAGTAGCCACTTAATAAATTACAGTGCTCAAATGACAAATTACCATTTTAATGTCAAAGTAAATGCCAACACTGTTTGGCTCATTTGGTTTAACACACATTTTAGTTATGTTTTATTTAATATTTTAAAATCTGAAGAATACAGTGGGCAAATAAATTGTTGAGAATTACATCAACAGAGCATAATGATTTGCCATAATCACTTAAACATCCCGCAAACGTCCAACAGGCCTGCACTCGTGTACATTTAAAGACCTGTTGCTATCACAGCCGCTCTAATTTTAGTTTCAGAACCCCCCATGTTAAATCCCCAACAGTCTAATGTGATAATTTAGTTGTAATTCACCTACCACGTACAGAAACAGGATATTGATTAATCGGTATCATGTTCTGAGTCTCAAATCTTTGAAACTCATCTGAGTTTGAAAGTACATAATATAATGTATTATGCATATTAAGTCAACTTACCTCTGCAAAGAAAATTACCTTTGTAAAAGAAAAATGAAAAGTGACTGGGTTCAGTTAACTGCTGATTAAAGTAAATGGAGGACTCATGCTCCAGATGTCTCTCTCTGCTGGAGATATCTGTGTTTTTATTTTAGTCTATGCAGATATACCGTGTAAAATATATGTAGTGACTTCATAATAAGACCCCTTTATTTCACTTTTTGCACATATTAAAATGTTGCAGATTTAATTTGAAATGGATAAAATCAACAGTTTCCCCACAATGTTATATGTTCAAGAAGAAGGAGAAAAATGTTTCTAGAAAACAACAGTAAAAAAAAAACAAAGATCTTAAATCTGAAACCTCCCATTTCTAAAGTTTGTCTGACCCTGTGGTCGGACAGTCCAAATGGGGGTCAAGTTATTTTTTTAGTATTAAAAGTATTTATTGGAAACTCGGACGCTAGAACGTGACGGCTCATCTGTAGCTAATTGCTTAAACATAGTTTAGAAAGTTACATGTCTAGAAAGTTACAATTCACGCCACATCAGGGCAAAAAAACAAGAGTTAAGTCCATGTGGACCCGCATGATAACATAATGTAAGAAGGAATAGATCAGGACAAAGCTATTAAAATTTTTGTGGCCTCAGGAATTGTGAGACCCCAAGTTTGGAGCCACCAGCTCTCTGGAGTTTCCCCCTTGGCCAAATTAATAACTGGGCAACAAGGACCTTGGTTGCAGAGGACATTTGTTGTAAAGTGGTCAGACAGAAGCCACTCTAAGTGAAATGAATATGACAGCACGAGGAAAAACAATTTTCTGGCCTGATGACACAAAATTAAACTCTTTGGGCAGAACTCCAAGCACTATGTCTGTCTGAAGGAGGAATTCGGCTTCGTACAGACGAGTCCTTGGGCTGCGGTTTTCCTTTCAGCACAACAATTACCTAACGCAAACAGCAAAGACAACACTGCGGTGGCTTCAGGACACGTCTGTGACTGTCCTTGAGTGGCCCACGGGATGGAAGTTCAGAGATGCTTTGATCCCAGTGTTTTTGGGTGTAGCAGGCCTCTGGTGAAGCTGCACTTTTGTGGGTGCATGTGTCTCAGATTGGGCAGCAATGATGGTAAATTTTTTGTGAAAGTTTTTCTTCTTTTATTCCATCCCACTCAGGGAACCACAACAATTATCTTTCCCTTGTTTTACTTTATAATTTATTCACAATGCGTTGTAAACTGACTTGCTCAGTACGGCCAGGATACCCAAGGTTACATCATTTTAAACACAAAGCTTTATAAAATTGGGAAGCCATTGTGATCAGTTTTTCTCTTTTTAAATTTCTCTATGTTCTCTATGTGTGTGTGTGTGTGTGTGTGTGTGTGTCTCCAGCCTTGTTCACCTATGGATGAGTACAGTACCACAACTGAAGACTGGAGACACCAGTTTTGGGCAGTACGGCACTATGACTAGTTTATTAGATTCATATTAGGAACACTGGTCACATCTAGTGACCAGTTTATTAGATTCATATTAGGAACACTGTGGAATGCCACAAGGTTGCCTTAACTTGCAAGTGACCTTGAAGCTTTCTGCAGCATTCCTCCGAGAGCTTAGATGGACAGTGTGTCAGACTAACAAATGTGTTTTTCTTGCCATTTCTTGACTGAATATGTAGCTGATTGGACCGGCAGGAATGAGGGTTTTAGGATCGAAGTTGATTACTCACAAGGTTACTACTTCTGTAGTAGCCTTGTTGTACAAAACATTTGAAAAAGCAAATGAAAGTATGCACACTTATCATCATATTGACACGGCAGCACATAGACGTGGTGGTATGAAACAGAAATGACTCAGATTCCTAAAATCACTCAGCCCTTATTAAAACGCAGTAAATCTAAGCTGCCGCTGGCTAATGGAGGAGCAAATAACTTTTTTCTCTTCTTTGAGTTACTCCACGCTATTTTCATTCTACTTCGGTAAATTCCTGCAGACTTTGGAACTCGGCTCCAAGCTTTATGTTGTTTTCATAGTTTTGTATAGACACTGGAATTCAGCCCTGTGGCATTTTTAAGCCTTTACATGATGCTGTCACATTAAAGAACTCAAAACTAACAAACCAGTACAAAGAAACAAAAATTATGATTATATGTAAAAAGGTAAACATCCTAACAAAAGATAAACAGAATTAGCCAGGTGTTACATGTACTTTAGATTGTGAACTCAGAATTCTTTGAAATACCAGCATTGCCCCTCAGCACTCATCCCTCTCCTTAGATTTTTCTGCCTGGGGGATTAAACTGGCAATCCTCCAGTCACTGGTCCACTTCCATAACCATCAAACTACAAACGCTCTGCACCCAATTTGCCTTAGCGCGCTCTTCAGTTTGTAAAGCTGTATGACTTTAGCTCACGTATCGAAAGTTCAGCTTTAGTTGAGTTCGGTGTGTGAGCAGAGCACAGACATCAACCGCAGACCTTCACTGGCCCTTCAGAGATAAATATAGAGAAAGATAAAGTGAGGGATGGAGGTAGAAAGGTAGATAAGAGTGGGTGTTCTCCAAGCTGGAGGGAGAAACGGTTTGGAAAGAAATGAATGGTTGGAGCTGGAACAAAAGCACAATTCAGGAGCAACTTTGTGAACTCGGAAACTTCTTAAAGGTTGGCTCACCAACTTCTGTGTTGCCATGTTTGGCTCCTTTCTCTCTGGCTGCTTCCTTTTTTGTGTTTACCAGTCCTTGTTTGTCGGATAGTTTTGCCGTTCACCAGAGAGTGAGCACAAGCAATCCTTCATTGATTTCTCTTTGCTCCTAACCTCCTGTCACTCATTGGCTTCATATTACTGATTCCCATCAAGGTTATGGTAACCTGTCTGATGAATGCAAATGATTCTCCTCATAAATTGTATATTAGATTGTAGGCTTAAGTGCAGCACTCTACTTGATTATATCTGTGGCATTGACTCGATAGTCTCCTTTAGAAAGACAAAGGAATAGTATGTGTTGGTCAAAACTCTGACTTCTCTGAAATACTTTTGTGTCACCAGAGGTACTGGTTATATCCAGAACCACTAATGTTTTATCAAAAAAAAGTCAGAATATGATATATTTCATTCATAAATTCCACCTACACTTTAATATCCTGTGCATATCTCTCTCTTTCACTAGCCCTTGGGCAAATGTGAAAAGGGATGAATCACATTCTCATCTAATTTCCCACGTTTCCACACTCATCTATCTACACACCAAAGCAAAAGGTGGCTGTGAACTATCTATTTTGTTATTTCCTGCATTAACAATTTTCGCAAGTAGTTTCTTCTTCAAGTCTCCCAAACACAAAGGTGGCGCCAAAAAGTGATGACACATTAGTTTCAGTTGGCAGCATTTTTCTTTGGGGTTGCAGTGAGCAATGCTGTTTCCCATCAAAGCGTGTGCGCTGCCAAATTATGTGTTAGTGCCGCCAAGTGAAAGCAGTGGTGGCATCGTGGCCACCAGTGGCAAAAGTCAATTTAAAGTTCTGTTGGACACACACATGCTCAAGATTGTGTTTGTGTATGTATGTATGTGTGTGTTTGTGTGTGTTCTTGTGCATGTACATGCATCTGTTGTGTCTCAAGTTAAATCAAGTTGCAGCAGGAACATTTGGCTGACGTGGGACTGAAGCCTCCTCATCCATATTCAAAGTCTTCGCTAGGTTCCGCTTGGCTTCTCAAACACAGACACATATACACAGCGGGCTGAAAGTACACAGGGGTCCTGTGTCCTTCAATCACAGCCTCCCTCGTTTTACTCTTCCTCTTTCCCTGGGATCCCTTAATCCTCAACGCTGAACATCTTTCAAGTACCTGGGGGCCGACTCTTATGAAGGTTTATGGATGGCCAAAATGTATGTTTACCTTGAACACACATGTTTACTCCATGGAACGTACAAGTGAGCACCAGGATCAGCTTGAGTTCAATGTCTCGCCCAAAGACACTTTGACATGTGGACCAGAGAAACAGGGGGTCGAACCACCAACACTGCAGTCAGTTGGAAGACCAGCTCTGCCTCTTGAACCACAGGTGCCCTTTTATTTTAAAAGTTTTATAACTAGACCACCTTACATGTTTTTAAAAAATGGAAATCAAATAACATATTTCTTGAAGTTGAAAGCAAACTTTAATTATGTTTAAACATAATCATACTGTGTGTGTCATATAGATGCTAAAACAATGACTCTTCTCTTCTCATTGTAAGTCACTTGTCACCTGCCGCCTGGAATAGCTTGTTTATCTGTACTATAGATCTCAGTTGTTGTGCAAAAATGATAAAAACACATCAGCCAGACACACCCCTCCCCTGGGTGACATATTGGTCATTCCAAAATATGTGGCTGACATATGTATTTGCCCCATGCTTTAGAATTGTTGTTGCCTTGTACCATCGCCACTGTGCAGGCCCAGGATCTCCAGTGGATTCAAAGCTATTCACTTCACCTTGGACGTTAACAGAGGTCGGTGGTACTGATGAAAACACTAATCCAGGACGCAGGCTGATAACTGACAGCTAAACTTGAAGATTCCGTTTTGGTTGTAACATCTGTGCGGTGATTTTGGCCAAAGTAATCCTTTAAAGTCTTAAATATGACTTTCAAATCAAGATGCGATTACATCTCTTAGAGAGTCTGTGTATGTAAAAACTAGAAAATAATAAAGAAAAACAGAAAAGATGTAATAAAGGCTTTTGCTTTGGAAATCAGATAAATTGCCTGGAGTAGTGTCAGTGCTGGTGGGGGCTGAGGACTATAAAGAAGTAGCGCTCTTGTCATCTCTACTTGAGGCTAGTGTCTAGAGGCCATATTAACTGCTACTGGCATAACACACCTCCAATCAAACTGTCAGAGGCCAACGGCGTGCGATGCTACTCCTTTTAATGAAAAGGAGCGGTGAGAGTTTGTTAGTGTGTACCTTCTTGAATTTCGTGTTCTGTTAATGAACATGTGCTTATGAGCCAATGTGGAGGTGTGTGTGTGTGTGTTTGTGTGTGTGTGTGTGTGTGTGGTCAGAATCGCACACGGATTAGTGCCTCGTAGCACACAGGAAAGTTAATACAGGCAATGTTAATCCATCTACGTCTTAAAGCTCAGCATAGTACAGATGATTGCGTTATTCACATTCACTCCTCCCACATATTTCATTCTGTCACTGTCATGTACGTACACACACATACACACACACGTTGCATGATAAAAGTCGCTTGAAATACAGAAGCTGGCCTTGGGCTGTTTGAATAATGTAGTCGACCCAGACTCTCATAAACTTTATACCTCCTATTGCTCACACATGCACACCTCCCATAGCTAATACACTCCTCACACATCTCATCAACTCCTGCTGTTCAACTGTCAAACCCCCTGATGTACCACCTTATATAATAAACACTCATACGCTTTCTTATATATAATGTACATTATTTGAAAAGCACTTTCTTGAGGTGAAAGCTAAGGGGTTGAGTGGTGGAACAGATGGCGGCTGGGGACAGATGTTGTGTTTTATCATCTTTAAAGTGGTTTTAGTGGCTGGCCTGCATGTTTCAGCAGCACAAGGGAAGTAAAAACGTGTTTGTTGACAAAAAGTGTTGGAGTAGATTGTTTAAATTTCATCGGAAAATATGTTTTCTCTCTCCCTGCGTAAAGGCAATAAATATGAAAGCCTGAAAAGCTTTGGGAATTTCTTTTCCTGTAAACACAGTGCATTTTTCAAAAAGTTTCTGATAAATTCTTCCTTTGTGTTTTGTCTTACTTGTAATACGTGCAGGAAGCTACGATGGAGACATTATCGTGTGGAACAACAGCACAGAAAAAGCTTTGAGGAAACTGCGACCACACGCTGAACACGACTACAAGAAGCAGCAAGGTCTCATGTTCACAAATAAGACAAACATTTTGCTCTGCAATCAGTTCTCCATTTTCAAAACAAAACCAAATGGAACACTTTCAAAAAAAATCAAATGGAAAAAGAACGTGTCTGCATTTTTCTTCTTTTGCCTGCAACACATCTTTCTTCCATTTAAATTTTTTTCTTTCTCAATATTTGACCAAACTGTGATTTTTCTAGATAATTTCCTCGATTCTGGTGTGAACTTGAATGGCAAAGAGGACTCGGAGGACTGCCTCGCCATCACCACGCTGTTCTTCATACCAGGACGCACATCCGTGACTGCAGCTGCAGGTGAGATGGTGAGATGTCAGCTAATGCGGATCTGACTAGACTGTGTTGTTAAAGATACGGGAGAGTGCGAACTGTCTGAGTAACAAGGGTTCGCCTTTTTTTGTTTTGCTTTGAGGCCGTAACTGAACATACAGTGTCTATACTGCTTGTGCATGTTCAGTGGTTTGAGATGTTATGCAGAATATTTTCCATACCAAATATTTTGCATATACAACCTTGTTTTTGTTGCTGAGATCCACAGCTGCACATTGCACTGTGTGTATTGTGTTTACACATGCAGAAATCTTTTAAAAAGAAACTGTATAGTGTCTACACATCAATGACTGTTTGATGCCGTGAGCTCGCTTCAAGTTTTTTTTTAATTTTCATATGCAGCAACTGAAATTCCTCTGAAGTTAACTCTGCCTATTTTATTTATTTTACCATGACCTGTGGCTGCTTAGTTTTCTATCTAAGTTTGAGTTATAATCAATGTTGCTTCTACAGTTGCTTCTGCTAATGCCTGGTCATCTGTTATGTAAAGGAAACCAGAGCAGCTTTGGTCTTTTTTAGATTCAGCATCTGTTTTCTTTTTGAAACATTTTTATAAGAAAGTTTTTTATTTATTTGTAATTTTCTGTCTTACAGATGAAGTCATGGCTGATCACAGATAAAGCATATGTGTTCCTGATTGTGTGTATATGATGATTAATGTTACCTTTTTTGTTGTTTTAGATCAGGGGTGTCCAACTCTGGGCCTCGAGGGCCACAGTCCTGCTAGTTTTCCAACTAGCTTTAGATTTACATGACAGGAGAAACCTAATTACTACACCTCATACTGCATATCTAGTTTTTCCTAGTTTGTGCAGACAGTTATGCATATATAATTAACTGTTTCCTAATTCCCATCAGGTGGTGCAGACTTGGTGTCGTGTGGAGGTTCAGGTGTAGTCAGATTCTGGAACACTGTCCACAGACATCTTATGGGAGAGTTCACAGCCCACAACACAGAGCTTGGATCCATTGCCATGACTGTCAGCCCCTGTGGTAAATATTTGGTCACCGCTGATAGAGAGGGGACACTCAAGACTTGGGACATACAGGTGAGTGTTTGTCACACACCGTACTGTATTTACCTGCAAGCAGTGATAGGCTGACTCACACTAAGTCTTCAGTCCTCACACCACCGTGATGTGTATGAAGAGCGACAGAGTGATGGTGGAGAGACAGAGAGAGTGATGGAGAGCGGTGAACACAAAGCCAGAGGAAGGAACAGAGATCAAGAGACAGACTGTAATAGACAGTGAAGAAAGAGTGAATCTCGATATTTCCGTTAGATCTAACATGTTGTTCACTCTGAAAATGACAGCACTCCCTGTCCTTCCTGTGAAGCTCAGTAACATGCTGGAGTCCGATCAGGTCAGTCAGCAGATGGAAACAGTGGTTCTCTACTTAGAGGCAAACCTGCTCCTCGAGAAAAGGCCAATGTCACGTTTCAATCATTTCTGCACACGGACGCTTCACATATATCCCATCGTTTGGTAGCACACGATAGTTTGATACCTCAGGGAGGCCTTTTGATTCTTTGACTCTTCTTATGGAGACACGGATCATCCCATCAGTATGAGGCACAGTCGCATCACTGCCATGCTCAAAATCACAGTAAAAGAACACCCTCTCGGTTATTATTGCCACAATATTCAGAGCTCAACACACTGTCACAGTTTATAAGAGGGGATGAACTCAGATGTGTGCATCTCATTTGGCTTCCACTTTAATTTATGGAAATGTATGTATATATGTGGCAGACTTGAAGAACTTGGGCAAGCTCAGTGCTCTGGTAGAAATCCTGTCTTTCAGCAAGCGTGGAGCACACTTTGCAATCAGCTGGATGACTAACATGATTGCGCTGTGTGCTATAGTGTTGTGCTCTCAGACACAGGAAATCACAGTTAGGATCTGGGTCTCACTCTAGATCTGTGTTCGTAATTTTTATTAAGCATGTTTCTTGCAGCAAAAAATATATGTCTGTCTGGAGTTTTTTACATTTCACAACTGCTTCTGTGTTTGAAGGAAAGACTTTATTAATCGTTATTAAACAACCACTGCTTTTCCTCTTTGTCTCCCAGCGCTATTGTCTTGAGCCCGATGACAGAAGAACCACAGAACCTCCTAAATTACTGCATAGTTGCCGGCCACACCTGGATCGTGTGACTCACCTGGAGACCTGCATCCATGGCGATAAACTCCTCCTCCTCTCTGCATCATCAGACTGCAGCGTGGCTCTTAGCTACCTGCCTGGACCTACTATTGGTCTCTTTGGACAGGTACACAAACACCTGTGTGGACTGCTAAAGTGCACTGCAGTAGCTTGAATCACTTGACAGTATGACAGCACGTCATTGACTAAGATCCTTGTGGTGGAAACCTACAGCGGTGCAGGCTGGCTCTGATACAGCCTAACCTCCTACTCTGCTGCACGCTGGTGGGTGGTAGGATCCAGTTGACGAAATGGATGTGAAACCCTGCGTCAGCCGCGGTTTAGGCGCGTGCTCACATTCGTGTCAAAGGAGGTCTCTATCAAGTTTGCCTGTGGCAGTGTCTGCTGACTGTTGCCTCATTTCATTTTGCCTTAGGCCCACACACACGGTCACGCAATCAAATACAGACATATGCAAATAAAACCAGAGCCCAAGAAGAACATGCTCGAATGAAGCGTTGTAGATGCCTGCTCACACGTGTAGCAACGCACACACAACTGAGCTGCGGATAAAACAATATCTGTCCGCTTAAATCTCGAGTTGTCTTTAATGTTTTAGGATGTATTCTGCTGCATTGCTATTTGAATAGACACAATTCCTTCTACAAATTAAAGGCAACATCCACATTTAGCATGTCAGTGTGTCCAAGCATGCTCTGTTGATTCTAAAGACAGAGACAGTTATTCAATCTCTGCTGAAATGTTCGTCAGAGAGAATAGTGTGTCCGCGTCTGTCCCCAAATCCACATGGTCCCAACTAATCCGTGGATTTCAGACAGAAATTTAATGGTCACAAGGTCATCTCACAATCCTGCTCACCCAGATGCTCTCGCTGTTTTGTCTCCACTGCTGTCCCATTATCTGCAGGATGAACCGTGGTGCTTCGAAAGACCTGGACCTCTTCACCCACAGCAAGAACCAGAGCAGGACCAGGCGGACCACAGAGGGCAAAAGGACGCCGAGCAGGAAGGGAGGAAGTCACCTCCAGCACCCAGCGAGACACTAGTTGACCCAGGACGTGACACTTCAGCAGAGGGAGGAGAAGCAGGGATAAAAGATGAGCAGGAGGACAGTTGGACTGAGACAGAAGTGGGAGGAAGACAACTTTTGTCCAAGTGAAAAGAAAAGTCTATTGAAATTGCCTTTGTTGGTTACACATTTTCACTATGCTGTGCTGTTTAGTGAGTTTTCTGTAGGTGTAAAGTATGAACTATGATTAAAAGGGGGATAAAAAAGAAACATAGTTATTAATCCATTACTTACTCAGATTTACAAAGACTCTGAAAAGTTGCATTATGAGAACTAGATCTGTTATGTAGTCATGACAGACAATGGGCTCCGTGACTGAAAGGAACTTCAGACAGAAGCCGAAGCTTTCTTGCATTTTATTTCGGTGCCTCAGGATGGCGCGGTGTGTCAGTGAAGACTCATGTCTGCCTGTCAGAACCACAAAGAATGAAGCAGCACTTCTGTGATTTTACTGCGATTTCGGAGAAAGCGGGTGCCTTATGGTTTCAAATGGTTACTACTGCTAGAAGACGTACATCTGTAAAACTTCTCTGGAGTTTTCAAAATCATTCTCACATCTATTGCCAGTGGAGCGGCTTCGGGCTTGACATTTGACACCACACATTCAAAGTGATGATTCTCTGGTGTTATAGAGAAGGTTTGACAGATGAATGTGACATAAAAATGTGCATGAAGGAGTTTTTGTAGTGAACATGTGTGAAATTAGAAACTAACATATTTTCACATAGTCATTTAATTAAGACAAGGATGTTATGAAGCACTATGGTCTGGTAGATCTGTGATATATGTATATATATGTATATGTATATTCATACAGTCTTGCGTTCTGTATATATATATGTATATATCATTTATCTGCTACAACAGCATGCAACATGAAAACTGTACGTAGCTTGAGCATGAAAATCTATTCTTGAACTTTGTAAGAAAAAAACTTTAACTCCATGATTTAACCTCAGTTTAACTTTAACTTTTAGAAATGTGGTTGAAATCGTCACAACTAAACCAAAAATGGGATTTAAAAGTAAAATTATCGCAGATTTTCATGTTTAGAAATTCATTACTTAAAAAATGTGTTATTTGCTTTTGTTGGAACTTTAGAATGGGTGGTGTCCTTCAAGCAAACTGCTTTTTTGTCTCGATATCCAAAGGATACCACTGATTATGAAACTTTGCTCAAATGAAGTTGGTCATCACGGTGATCCCAGCTGTGTGTGTCCGCTCTCTGACTGTTGGCTTGTGGATTTAACTTCATACAACCAAGATCTGACACACAGGAACAATTGGCCAGGGTCTCACTAATTTAGGCATAAATGCTCACTCTTAAATTTGGGATCCTGATGGTGAAGAGTCCAAACTTCAAGCTTCAGTTCTCGACCATCTGTCCAAGATTATCATCAAAATGATGTTTACATGAATTTATTTTTTCTGTTACAAATAAATAGAAAAAAAAAACAACTAAAGTCCTGTAGAAGGTCCTCAGAAATCATGTTAAAATAAAAAGTTTCACTGTGGTGGAATAAAGCAGATTTTGTTTGGCAGTTGCAGTAAAATATGTGTTTAAGTCAAAAAGAAAGAGCCTGTATCTTCAGGTCTAATCAGTAATAATATTAAAATTGTGTGCCTGCCCTGGGGAATAACGCTCTCGTGGTTTCATTAAGTACATTTGTTAGTCCTTAATGATGTGGCTGTGAGAGACAATGAAGAATGTTACGCGTTTTAGAAAAGCCTATCGAACCAGTTTCCCCAAAGCTGTTTCTCCTTTTATTGGCCGCAGCAGGTGTAATATTTAGCCCTAATTAAATATAAAATGAAACTATGTTGAGCTGTAGGGAACAAAAAAAAAACCCCTTTATTTAATCTGTCCAACCTAAGACCAGAAATTATCATTACATGACCATAAAAATGTAAGCAATCAAAAGTGTATTGTAATATTAATCTATAGTCTAATAGTTTCGAAAAGGATAATGAAAATGGTGGATGTAGGGAAGAGAGAGAATTTAAGGATCTGTGTAAGCCCAAGGGCAAGTCAAATGACAAAGGACTGCACATTTTAAAGGAATAACTAACTTCTGAAACACTGTAAAAGTGTGAACTGGGGGGAAAGTGCCCACTAGGACTGTATGAGGCAAATCAATAGTGACTGTGCGATTCGGTGTGTGTGTGTGTGTGTACTGTACTGAGCTCATCAGAAAAGTTTGTGTGGTTGATTTGGTGGAAGGGCCAATTGGCAAGTGTACACTGGGCTGCCAGCCAGCTACTGGGCATGAGGTGAGGAGAGGGAATAGCCTCACTCCATCACCAGCTGAGTGTGTGTATGTCTAAATAGCCTCAGTCCATCAGAGCAGCTATTCACCGGTGAATGAGAGCGTCAGGTCTGTTCCGCTCACTCCATCACTGTGTGTGTATGTGTTTGTGAGCAATACAGGAGTCATGGATATTGATGGGCCTGGGCGCTCAGTCTAATCTCTGCTGCAACACAAAGTGCTCTGGTATCCACTGGAGAAATAAGACACGCTGCCCCGTGACACACACACACACAGGCTCTCACGGAGCAAAAGTGCAAGATTTAATCATTGTGTTTTTACACCGGCATAAATATGACGTGAAATGATAACAAACTGCATTAAGACCGAATATTGCATGGGAACAGGTGTAACAACCGAACCAGTCTGTGAAATGTAGATGTTGTTAAATTTAGGCACCGACTTCACACACACACACACACACACACAACACACAATGTGGAGGTGGAAAAGCAATTACAAGCAGGCAGGTTGATTTTGATTTTAATTAGAGCCCTTGCTGTGAGCTCCACCTGTTATCATCGACAGCCAACAAACATAAATGTGAAGCTGTCAGTCCTGCAGAATTTCTTCACTCAGTTTAATGGAAATTCTTATGACCCAAGCACTAGTTTCTCCAAGTTCTTCTAATAAATTGGTTAAACAGCCAGAAGTGGTGATTGGCAGTAATTAGTAAAGTAAGGTTTCCCATGAATATGATTTTTGCAGAGTAAAACTATACAGACTCTTTGAAGAAACTTTTCCTCAGCGCCAGTGATCATGAAGTCAGATTTCCACTTAGATCCAACCTCAGCGTTGTGATTTCTGTCAGTACCTCATACAGTGTCTTACAGTATCCGCCTCTTCCCTCTTTTCAGAGTTTCTGCGGCAGCCTCAGGGCTTATCTTATGCTTATTTTCATAGAAATGGTATTTTACGCTCATTGAGCTTTTCATACACACTTTTAAATTATTTGTCAGGATCCTAAAAGTTTTAGATTCCCACTTCTGTTGGTTGGTGAGGTTTTAAAGTTTGATGCGCTTCTCTGAAAGTTGAAACTCCTGAGACGTGGTTTTGGAGATTGTTTTTTTCAGGGGTTTCTGCCTATGAGTAGTCACTCTGAAATTCATTTTTTCCTTTCTAGTCATAAATCGTTAATGGCTCTTGTTATACTGTTTTCCTGTGCTTTTCACTTTTGTTGTCATGTAAAATCATCGGATTAGTAATCAATTTTTATTTGCAAGCATGAGCAAATGCTTTTTTATACACCCACGTTTATAGGTTAGATGAGTGTTCTTAAAGCAGGGGTACAATATTTTGGGAAATATTGTACTGCTGAGTGTTAGATGGAAACAAAAAATTCAAAATTATAAAATAATGATAAGGCTACAGTACATGTATTAGCCACTTAGCTAAGCTCAGCAGATAGACTTGAAACAAGGGCAATCAGCCACTGACCATCACCTCTAAAGCCCCACCACTATAGAGAATGTGAAGTTGAAGTTTTGTTTGGTTATTGTTTTTGTCCGCCATAATGAGGATCCCCTGCCCTTTCTATAGGTGCAGGTTTGACACAACCAAACAAAAGGTATAAAGGCGACAAACTGTAACTAGTGGAGCAGGCCAAACTTACAACATGTAACCAAAATTGTAGGAGCGGTTATGTGACAGACCATTTCTGACAATTTTTACCATTTCACATGAGGATGTTGACAGACAATATATAGCATTTGTTAATCAGTGTGATGCTGGCAGGTACGTTTTGTTGCGTTTAAACAGAGCAAACCTGTTTCCCTTCGTGGCCTTTACTTCATCGCTGCTTGTCGGAGTGTCGTTACTGAAAACCTGTCGCCCCCACGTCCTTCCTACTTCAAAATTACAGGGAATCGACCATTTGTGTGAGTGTCTAAAAATGACAACCTGACTTTGAGACCTGCTTCACACAACGATTGACCAGCTGTGTGGAGGTGGGAAAGTGAGCTTGGTTTGAGTAACACTAACTACTACTGCCAATCAAGAAGTCTAATAACCTCAGTTCCCACAGTGTCGAACATCTAAAATGTCTAATAATAATTCTGTGACTTGGTTTTCAACACAACCAATGGCTGAAGAAATAATTTTCCATTATTATATATCATGATGGGGTTTAATTGTAACTTAGTACGTTTTAAACCTACAGTATGTGTAAAAATGATGTAACTCAGTTTTTACAGATTAAGTGGAGCCTGACTGCATCATTCTATTACCATTGTGCAGTTTACACACACCATCAGTTGATTATTTCCTCTCCCTGCAAAACTCCAAACATCTCTAACTGAGGATGAATTCTAATGACAGAGATACAGGGCATCAGCATTAATGTAAACTCTAAACATATGCAAACACACACACACATCTCAGATAAGAAGGAAATCGAAACGACATACACAAGCACACTTAACACACCCTCGGCAGTACATCTTGGCTGCTTCCCTTCCTCGTCTTAATCTACAATTCAAAGCAGGTCCAGCTTGCAAATAGTGTGCGCCCAAAAATCCCAATTAATTTCATCCACTGTGTCAAATGTGGGACCCATGCACAACTGTTGTGTGTTGAAAGAGTATAGCTAAATTGATATGAATTAGGATAATGATGGTAGCCCACCGCTTCACACCCCTGAGCCTGCGCCACTGTTAGCACTTCAAACTGAGTTCCACGCTGAACAAGCAAAGCGGTGCAGGGTTCTGAACGTATCTGTTCATAGCAGGGCCTGCGAGGATGGACTACAGATTTGCACGCAGCAGCGTTAATGCATCTGATTCTTTGTCTTTGTAATATACAAACTCATTACATTCCAGTGTGTGTCTGTGTGCATTAGAGGGAGTGTGTGCGAAGGGACAGTATTTGTGTGTTTTCTCCTGTCCCCTATCGCTGGGGTTTGTCTACGGGGCTAAACACTCATCATGTAAATCAGTGAGCTATTAGGCGCTGGCTCCTCTTCCTCTGCTTTCTTATGAAGATGAATAAGAACCGAGCCAGTGATAAAGGAGAGAGGAGAGGAAATGAAATGAACTATGTGATTAAAGTGCACTGCTTTACTCTCTTGGTGCAGTGTGTGTGTGTGTGTGTGTGTGTGTTTGTGTGTGTCATATAACCTGCCTTTCAGCTTTACTTTATTTTTTAATAGTCTCAGACATTTTCCTCGCCGTTCAAGGTGACATTCAAGTTACGGGAAAACTCATCACACATGCACACGTATATTCTACACACTCCTGCAGCGTGTGCATTAATCTTCATGATCATATGTGTTTCTGTATTTCGTGCCAAAGTTAATATGATTTGTGACATTAAACTGCAGTTCCGAAGCACATATTTCTGCAGGCACATACTCTGAGAATTCGATTGCCTTATTTGTGTTTTTAGGCCATTATAGGGTATGTAAAGTATACATATGTTATGTATTGTATGTGCATATAGTATTTATGTATGTGGCTGTATATTTCACCCATTAATTGGCCTGAAGCACCGAGGCTTGTAATATTGCTTTATAAGTTTGAATAATGCATGGTGGTATTCATATACTCTATTTTTAAGATGGCTTCATTTGTATGTATGAGTTTGGTAGCAGGTGAATTAGTCTGAGTCTGCATGCACATTGCAGCTCAGGCTGCCTGATTGCAGCATAATTACCATAAATCAAATTTACATTTGTCATCTAATTTAGTTCTCATCTTGGTATTGCCTAGTTAATTTTGGCGTCCACCACAAATAAGATTTATTGTCATACAGATTAATAACGGAATGCACACACTCACACACACACACACACAAATGTGAACCTCCCACGCATGTCTCAACTCTGTGTGTGTGAACACTGACACTTCAGATACAGTATTTCACCCCTAAGCTTTCACTCTCGCAAGCACACACTGCGTTATTCGTTCTCCCTACTGTAATTACCAGCCAATTTACTGAGAGCGGGTGTTATGACTCAGATATGTAGATGGTTGGGATGCTCTGCAGGAACTCATCCACAGGACAGATGTCACAACACAGCCTCCGACCTGAGAGTGTTTCCATGTTTTTGTTTGGCTGTGAAATGTTTCAGACACAGTATGTCCACAGTTATAAATGCTGACATTTCCCCCCAGAATGTTCAGACTCTACAATTTTTTTTTTTATGATTGTTTATTTTGTAGTGTTTGCTTTGTGTGAGCTATTCTAGGTATGCGAGGAGCTCGGGCGGCAAACACAATTGTGGGCAGTTTGGCCTGTGTGTAACAGAAAATACAGACTCCATGTTGTTTTTGGAGAAGAATTGATCCATCACACTGTCAGAGCTAAAGTTCTGTGCTTCTCCAACTAAAGCGTTTATTAATAACACACTCACAACAGCCCTTGTGTTCAGTTTATACAACTCAGATTTTTTGGACAAAAATATATTTTGCATAACAGTGATACCAAGAGCGTTTTTGATTTTTGGAATACTATATAAAAGTGAAGCCACACAGTTCATAGAAGATACACACTGGCATCACATTTATGACTGGAGAGGAGAATAGAGTTAATGATAACGACAACGTGGTAACATAAAATAAAAGTCATATTTGCCTTTTAACATTTCTGAAACTGGTTGCACATATATATATATATTTACATAACTAAACATTTATAACTTGGGCTGTACAGTATGTTCTTGTTTTTATTCTAAAAATGTAAACTTTTTGTCTTCCCCTAAACATCCAAAAGTGCAAAAAGTGACAGATTTGTTGTCTCAGTTTAACTCCATTATCTGATTAGTTAACATAAAAAAGCACAAGCTCCTCTAATGTCAGTTGTGATAATGTTGTTGGTTTTCATTGCTTTTTTAATTACATTCAGAACTTGAGGAAATAATTAGCTGAACTAATTGCACAACCAATTAATACAGCAGGCAATAATGTGATTAAGTCACATGTATTGATGAGACAAATCTCAGTACAAATGCAAACTGACAGCCTTCCAGCTGTGAAATGATAAAGTAAGACAAAGCACAACTCATCTAAATACATCTGTTGAGGAAAGGCCAATAACACATGGTGGTGAATCCCAATCTTCAGTCTGTCGATGAAAATACTGACTGCACTGCAGAAGTAGTGACAGCTGAACTTTTCCTTCAAAAATGCATTACTTTAGAAAATTTCAAAACAATCTCCGTTATTTTCTCTCACCATTTTAATGTTCTAAGGTTTTTAATGTTTTAATGTGATTTTTTTCATATTCTTTTTATTATTATTTATCTACTTAGTTTGAACATTTTATTGCACTTGACACTGTAATAACGCGGACCACAGTGACACTGAGGGACACAACACAAACTAAGGCCACCATGACTGACACAATGTGACTTAATAATCAACCATATAGAAATGTACAAATACCTTTAACTGGTTAAGAAGAAGCGTATTTTCCAAATGCGTGAGTTTTTTCTCTCTTTTTAATCATCATCATTATCAGTTGGTGTCACTTCTCTCTTTCCTTCCCGTCTTTCTGTTGACTATTTTTGTTTTTCTCATAACACAGGGTGTTGCCTTAATGTGTTTTTAATTGCTTCATGATTATTGCTGCAGTTGTAAATATGAAACCGACTGAATATTATTTTTTTCTGTAACGGGCGGCAGAGTGAGTAGGCAATGGAATGATGGTATTTTTAACCACGCTACAGGCTGTTTGACCTACACTAACATCATGTATGTAAGGAAACTGCAGCATAATGACCATCATTTAAATTAGGCTGTATGCTGTGTTGTCGTCCCCTTTAGAGGAGCAACGTGTGTGAGGGTGAGTATGTTCATCAATGCGTTTTACCCTGTATCGTAAATTGGAGCAGAGTTGGGTATAAAACGGGATTCTGATGAAAACTATCAATCAGCTTGCTGTAACACTATGTCCAGGGGATCACAGCCCGAGTATTTTCTGTGCAAAATCGTGTATTTGTGTGTGTGTATGCAGCTGGACTAAACCAGTGCAAGGGGAACATTTGACTTAGAGCTAGAAGATGCATCAGAAAGCTTAGCAGCAGTTTAAACAGCCTTAATATAGAGAAGGTGTAGGGCAATAAATTCACTTTGACATTGCATGCTGCTTTCCTGGGCTGGAGCTGCTGCTGATCAGCAGGTACACACACTTCAGGTTGTAAATACTGATGCCCTCACTAGTCAAAACAGGTTTCGTTTCCACTTTATCTACCCTCGTCTGTTGAACTGTGGAGGAGAGTAGCAAAGGGAGAAAAGAAGAAGATGAAGAGAAGTGAGGTGGGGATGGGTGAGAGAAAAGAACACAAAGAAAGGAATAGCCGATGAGCAAGGAAACAAAGAGGGAAAAAATGAGAAGAGGCAAAGGAAGTAAGGACAGAATCAGCAAAAGAACAGAGGCAGAGGCTGAGAAGTGGAGGAAATAGGTGCAGAGATAAAGAAGATGCGAGAGTGTAGAGGTTAGACAGAGAGGAGCAAAAGAGAAATTGGAGATAAACCACAAGAAAAGATAAAGGGAGTGAGGTGAAGCAAAAATGAGGCAGTGAATTTAGAGGAGGTGAAGCTTCACATCCACCTGAAGTCTGTCAGAAAGTAACCTGGCATCACCTGTGTGTCATGTTTATTTGAATCTTCTCATATTATATTAAATGTTTGACTCCTGATATGCTAAACCTCAACTAATGAGCTTTACATCATGTCCACTTGTGTCATGTGGTGTCTTTACATTGAAAGGCAGCGTAGTGATTTTTATGCTCTGATCACTGAAATATTGACACAACATTGATCTTGTGAGCTCCTATAACATATAAGGTAAGGCGTAGCATAGATAGATGCACAAGTATAATTTTGGAGCACACATTAGTAGTCCACAGTAAAAATCCAGCGGTAAAGGTTCTGTGTCATCTATAGGAATGGAGAACGTAGCATTAATATTCATATATTATTACTATTCTGGTACCATAGCTATAGCTCCTGCACAGTTCTCCTTAAGGCCACAGAGAGCTCTTCAAAGCAAATGGATTGGTGAGCACTTATATATTACCGCATTTTAAAAACCTATGTTATGTATGAGTGTGCGCGAACTTGTATAGTCCTCATTGTCTCTTCCGAATGCTAAAAACCCTTTGCCCGACTCACTTTAGTTTGGAAACCTATGGCACATCTGACTGGAGGAAAGCTCTAAAAATATGCACGCACACACTTAAACTGCTGCACTCTGGTAGCTTAACTTCTTTCATATGCTGTGGGCTCTCCCCACACACTGGCTCAGTTGTGTGTTGACTCAGAATGTGGTGTGACAGTTTGGCCCCGTGGCCACATCCCCATGGCTGATTTCCCCTAATAATCTCCCCTCCGTTTCCATTCAACCGCTAACTGGAAGCATGTATGTGTCATGAAAGTATTATGGGCTCCGTTTGTGTGGAGAGAGCGAGATAAAAAGCGGGAGTGTGTTGTGTGACGGAAATAAGACAAATCACAAACATGCAGCATTCACAGATTTTAGCAGGGATTTAAATTTTTTATGTGACTGAAATATTGAAGCCCTCCACCTGCCTGCAGTGTATATCTTTTCCAACCTCCTCTCCCCTCCGATTCAAGGTTTTTAAAATTCCGCACAAGCCTTCAGATCTCTCTCTTTATACAGTACATCTTTCACTTTCTTTCTTATCTCTTTCATCCTGTGCCCTTATACTTGTTCTCGTCCTCCTTCTCTCCCCCATATCCTGTCTATCATTGCTGCCTTCCTTGGGTTAAGTAATCTTCCTCTTTACAGTGTCCCACTCATTCGCTCTCATCTTCCATCCATCTTTCCAATCTACTCGCTGCTTGTTTCATCCTCTCTGCTCCTATCGGTCCACCCTGCCTTCCTCTTTTTCTCCCTCACTGTCTGGCATCTGTTGCCCTCTCTCCCTCTCGCTCTCTCTCTTACACCTTCTTTTTTTTCGGTGTGTTTCTCTTCATCGCTCCCTCTCTTGCTGTCTGTTCTTCCATGAAATTAAAGCGCTCTAAGCTGCTGTTTAATCAGAGCCTGTTTGGGAAAGTGCTGCGATGACAGAAACTGTCCACCCCAAGTGTATGCATGTATGTAATGCGTGTGTGTGTGTGTGTGTGTGTGTGTGTGTGTGTGGAGGGTGGGTGTTCATGATTATAATTCTATCTGATAAAGTGAAAATGCAGAAAGATGCAGGCTTTTGATTTACTCTGTTGTGTTTTTTGTGTATGTGCATGCATATGAAAGTCCATTAATCCATAAATAATCAGCACTAGCAGGTGGTGTGGCCTGATACAGGGATGATTGACTAAAAATCAGGATTGTTTACTGTTGGGGGCTGGATAAATGAACACAGATCAACAAAGCTAATTAAATACCATTTGCCACCACAAAGCAGTAGTTAATGCCTCAATGTTTGACATGGCAGAGGAGGGGAAGGGGAGAAGCCATGAATGGCACCTGCGAGCTGCTGAAAGAGATTGCTTTACTGACTGCAATCAATTTCTTTCTCCACAAATCTTTCCACAATGACCATGGTTTTGTTGTGGCCGACCAATCTGTGGTTCACTGGTAGTTTTACGTTATTGGTCTTAAACACCTTCCCCATCATCCAGTCATGTCCAGTCCAAAAAACATCCGGATGTACTGGCCTAAATGGATCTTGCAATGATGCCTATCAGGATTTTCCAAGTTATAGAGATGCAGTTAGTTTCTTTAGCCTGGAGCTGTGGATCAGGCTCTCTTGTCTTGCAGCCACTTGGTGCTGAGGCTACTCTTTCTGTCATACGTTCTTCCAGTACTGGTTAGTTTCTGCTTTCGATAGCTCCAGTCTTACTGTAATATGGCAATGTGAGTACACCTTGAATAGCACTTTGGACACCAGGACATATCTTGTATCTTTTTCTCATCTGTGTCTCTTGAAAATCTCCTTAACCAAATTGCTCAGATGGAGTCAGGCTCTTGAATTTTTCCACCTTTCACACTCTTATGTAGATCCACCAGCTGACTAACTTCTGTACAAGTGCTTTAAATCTTCACTTACAGCATCATTTATGCACCACCTTTCTGTTTTTTGATCACGTAGCCTATCAGAAGGTGCCTCTCCACTCAACCTTAGTAGTCTGTTTCAAGAGTCGGTTTGTCTAGGAGTCCCTGCCTCATTTCGTTGGTTGTGCTCTGTAAGAAAAGAAGTGGTGGTGAGGACCAATTTTCAGTTGTCGGTTGCACTTACAGTTGTATTTTTATTTTTTTTTTTAGGTCCAGGCTGTAACGTGTAGTTTGTTAATCTGAAGCAGTGGAGGGCTTTTATGCATCCTCTCATTAGGTCTACCAGTGGATCCTGGTTTGTCCATAAATAATGTCTTGCACCAGTAGACATAATAAGATTATCCTGGTAAGGTTAAACTTATAAGATGTATTTACTAAATCCTCACACATACAGTGGGCAACAATGACAGGAGCAGAAATGCAAACAGTTATATCAATACAACACAAAGCGAGATGCAAACACTGACATTTCCTCACACATTGTGATTTTATCAAATTTCAGACCCCATATTGCTGCTTGTTAGATTTGTAAAAATGCAATTTATCTATATTTTTGTGACAAATGAATGGGAAACAAATGCCAGTTGTGATTTGTGCAAATCAGATTCCCAGGAGAATGTTTCATTTTGACCACTCCCCTTCCCAAACTGTTCCATTGTGTGGCTCAGTGGCTCAATCAATCCAAGACACGTTTCAAACACAACCTCTAGATGGCACTATAGGTGCATCCCACCGACTCTGACTATGTGCATGTGCAGGTGTGTGTCTGTACCTGCAAAAATCTGTTTGTGTTTGTGTGAGTGAGGGAGAGAAGGTGCGCAAGAGTGATCAAGCAGAAAAAAAAAAATCCAGCAGTGAAAGGTATTGGAGTTTTATTTTACCTGTGCTCCCACGCATGTTGTTTTACAATTGGAAACATTGGAGGGAAAATTGTCTTTTCTAAATCTTGTTCATGCCACCATTTGTCTCTATAATCCATGGCAGAACAATAGGCTGATGTGATCAAACAGTATCAGCTTGTTCCCTGGTTATTAAATGTCATGCCTGACCCAGATTCCTGTGCAGCAGTTACTGTCACACTCGCTACGTTTCCTGGAGTTGGATGTAATAGAATTGGATAAAATACAGAAAAGGAATGGCACGTAATTTTATTGAGACAGTTCTAACAAGGCAGTGAGTTTTGCTGCTAGACACAAGCACAAAATTTGCAATTCATCATTGCCCAGTAGATTATTGTGGTTTCCTCCTGTCCTTTATTTTCCTGCTAATTTATCTTTGTCTCTTTTCTTCTATGCACCATTGTCATACTTAGGCTCCTATTCTTTCTTTCTTTTTTCTTTCTTTCTTTTGTTCTTTTTTCTGCCATCAACCAGTCTTACACCTGTCACTATCTGCCACATACTCATCCCAGCTTTGACTGATGTGCATGTACTTTGTCTGTGTGTAATTGTGTATCTGGGGGTGTGACAGAGCCCTCAGCTTAGGCTACTCCACATGATGAAGAGCCACTCACATGTGCTCCTGAGTTCTCCTCCCCTTATTCCACATTCATCTCTCACACTCGTCCAGCTCCCCCTCCCCTTCCTCTCTACCCATACTCAACCTCTCAGTCGCTCACTTGGCCTTTGCGTCCAACCCCCTGGAATCTCGTCCCTTCTCCAGAGCTCTCATTACCTCTCTGTCTCTTTCCCTGTGACATCCGGTGACTGGCTGGTCATCAGTTCCTGACACTTCGATATCCTCCTTGCTTTATTCTCTGTTTCACTCACCCTGCAAATCTTTTTACTGCCAATTCCCTCTTCCTTCCCTTTTGTTCTTCCTCTCTAACTTTGTACACATCTTTGAATCATTACACTTAGCTCCTCACTTCCAGTTGGCAGATCTCTCAGTCACATTCTTGGTTTTTCCTTCCACATCGCTGCTACTATTCCCATTAATGTTAGGATTAGTGGGAATGAAATATAAACCTAGATTACAGTTTTATAAGGAAGCTTTGGGTCTTAAGATTGCTCACCTTGTTAAAATTGCCATGGGGGTAATAGGAATAAAGATATTTCAGTCCTGTTATTTTGTACATGACCAATTGGCACTGAAAGGAGCCCAGGATATTCCCTGACTTACACTTTTTTCTAACTTGAAATTCTCGGAGAATCTAGGAGATATTTTACATTATTTGTTGTAAATACCATTTAATTGTTTTAAACTAATTTGTGAATATAACTATTATTATTAAAGGACACCTTAACTGATATTTAACTTGCTGGTGAAGTCGCCCTTTAATGACACGGTTTACTATTACAGATTTAGTTCAAGCTTCAGCACCCTGGTCCTTTCAGCTCGTCAGTTATTCATCTGTGTTCATGTGTTCATCTTCTAGCTGAAAAAAATGCTTTCAGATGACATCACTTGGAGGAACCTCCAGTTATTATTTACTTAATATTGTTGCTCACAGTTTGAAATCGTAGTCAACCTGCTTTTCCTGAGCTGAGATGGCATCATCTAAACTCCAAATTATGAAAAACCCCTGCAGGTGATGTCATCCGGACAGTTGCTTTCCAGCAAGAAGCACAGAAAGTCAGAGGGAAGTTTAAATGCATATGTTACCGTTCCTAAAATGTATTGCTAAATTTGTATAGTTCACTCATTGTGGTGAAGTAGTGCAATAAGGTGAAAAATGATAAGTGTGTAACTGGTGTTTTATGCTTCCTCAATGTCTTGATGATGCATTGCAGCTGCATCAGCCCAGAAAATTCCTATGGGGACACCATATCAGATCATACAAAAAATATGTCACAGTATACACACCAGCTAATCACACACTTTGTGGGACCTTCAGCAGAAGTCAGAGGAGGATGAAGAGATCATTAGGAGAGTTGGTACACTGGACTCTCATGATAAGGTCAAGATGATGGACAGGTATTCCTGTCCATGTTCCTCTATAGTGAAGATACTGACCCTCGTTCTTTGCTCTTTCTTTTTCACTGCCTTCTCATCAGCCAGCTCTCCTCTCAGAGTATCTCTCTTCACATTTCTGACCTGAGAGAATCTTCAGTGGATGGAAGCTGCTGTTGGATGTTCCACATTTGTGAAGAAATTCAGTTGCTAGTCTTGAAACAATTATTTTTCAAGTTTTTACAAAGCATTTTGATGGTATTGGGCATTTCGTACTAAGCAATACCACTGAACCAGCTACATCATTAAATAGAGGCTCCACTCCCCATTTAATAGGCGAAATTATATACTGAAAGGTGGTGTGCAAATTTAAAATGAACGCAGTTAAACTGTAATTTAGTTTAATTTAACATTAGTTCACATAGCAAAAACTAACAGCTTGAACTTTATTTTATGACTGTATACTTTTTATATTTTTGAAATAAAATTGCACTAAAGGTGGCAACAAAGTTAGCACCATACTCAAGTGTTGATATAATGACTTCACTTTCCAGCATCACTGATTCCTTATAATGTTTCATTTAACCGAAGGTTAATTTCATGAGGTTGACTTCAATTAATACATCATTCACATTCTTTTCACTTCAGAGTAATTTAGTTTGACTTGGTAAGATAAATTCAGGTCTGAATTCAGGTCAGGATCCAATTTGTGTAAGGCTAAATGATTTCTCTACTATTCATTTTCAGTGAAGGGCAATACCAGGGCTTGATTACCAATGTTTCCTGACATTCAAAACATGAAAGTCTTGGATTATGATCAAGCTGTTTCTCTGTTAATGTTCTTCCCATATTTCTGCAGGTGAAGAGCAGGTGAGCCAGAAGATTAAAATTGCCTGCATAAATGCATTTGCCTGGTATTAATCCTATGATGGTCTGGTGACCTGCTTCCCTGCCGTTTGTGCATGCAGGGATAGTCTCTATCCCCCCATGACTCTGAAGAATAGAGAGGCATAGAGGATGGATGGATGAAAGCTTCCAACCACCTTTTTCAAGGTTATTTAACAATTTCTCCATTATTTCATCTATACACTCCTAGGATTATCTCGAACCCCGCTGTGCATAATGGGAGTCGCAAAAATTGTGTTGATTCTAGCTGGCTGACTACTTTCTCCTTTATTTCCCTGCGTCCCTCTTGCTTCTACTCTGTCATCACTAAAATGTTTCCAACCATTGCCAAACAGTCAATACAGATCCAGTATGAGGCTGCTGAGGAAGGTTTAACCCAGCAGATGACATTCAGCACAGCTCCATAATCATTGCCTCCTAATGAATTAAATAGCCCTGACATTTCACAGCACTGTGCTTGTCCTTTTCCTGCAACTGCTCTACTGTTGTATCCCTCCTTTTATGCATTTTGTTGCCCACTAGTTTTTCTTTCTTGCTTTGGTTTTCCATGTGTCCAACGCCCAGCCCCTGCCATACCTCCACCCTTTATTCCTCTTTCATTCATTTCTCAGTCCCCCTCTTACTGCTTTTCCCCATACTAGTCTTCTCACTTGTCTGCTCATCTGTATGCTACTGCATGCTCAGCTGTCTATGCAGAATGGGCTGAAAGAGGGCGAGAGAGAGGAAGAGAGAGAGCGATAGTAAAGGAGGGAACGAGAGAGAGAGAGAGAGAGAGAGAGAGACTGCTTAGCAGCAGAGACAGAATCCAGCTGGAGGTCACAACCCTAAATGACCATTCACATTCACACATACATACAGGCACGCTCAATAGGTCATGCACCCATACTTCCCTGATGACAGGGGCAATAGGTCATGTGCCAGCAATGTAGAAAATGAAAGAGAGAGGCTGATAAAAGGAGAGAGGGAAAGTGAGAAAGCTGGATTTAGGAATGCCGAGCCATAATTGTCCTGTGGTTTGTAATGAGTAGGGCAAGAAAGAACAGAGACAAGAAAAAGTGAAAATGAATTAAAAAAGTTTGCTTCCCTATTTACATGGTGAAAAGAATAAAAAATGATATTAACCAAAAGTACAAAAACTAACTGAAGATCAAAGTCTTCCATAACTTCCTTTTCACCCAAAAACAACAAGCATGCAAGCAAGCAAAAGTCCTTATCCGGCATCCATGTTTGACACAACTGAACTAATTTTTTATATGGCACTTTGCAACTTGCTTATTGCTGAAATGGCCGTTTTATTAGGCAGATGTTTAATTTACTGTGATTTCAAAAAGCAAAATCAACTTCAAAACTAAATATTTTTTTGCCTTAAATGTATAACTTTGCAACAATAACATATTGCATGATAAATTAGATATATCAACTCAAATATTAACATTTTAATTAAAAGATTTTATTGTCAGAACCCTGACTATGTAAATACGTAAGTATCTTGTCATGTCTTTTTTTCTCTCTATGCCATTTAATTATTGGTTAGCCTAAACAATTTAATGTAATAAACAGATATACATTGACTCCATTTTTCTGTAAACAGACCAACACATTTGTACACACAAATAATATACCTCACTATGTTCTTTTATTATTTCTAGTGATTTTTTTTTATGGGGCTAATGGTAAATGATGTTGCTTATGATCTCTAATGCTTATCAAAATAAAAGATCTAAAGAACATAATCTTGGATGGACTGGAAGAGAACTGTTGAAAAACAAACGATAATCACGGTTCAAAGCTTTAATCACAGCTCCAAATTTGATCTTGATGCTGTGAGGATTTTAATGAGAAGGAATTCCCACTGCCCATGATGACTGAGGCGGCGGGGGATTTGATGTATTTGAATCCGATGTTTATTCCCTGAACAGCCAAAACCATACAATAAAAAGTTGAAAATGTGTCAACAAATTCAAGAAGAGAAAAAGTTCATATCGAATCATATCGAACAAACGACCAATAAACAAATAATCCGGTTGGCTGCTGCTGCTGCTGCACTGTCGCCAGAGCAGCATTTGTTGTCATAGCAACGGAAGACCAAAACAAACGCTGTGAGCACAGCGACTGGAGCGTGCCGCGTGCTTCACCCTTGATTATTAAAATACATATCGTAAACGACTAATACGTTCCTTCTACTTATATATACCAGGGACGCAGGTTGAACATCAATTTTAAAGACTGAGCCACCACAAACTGCGGACAGTCACGGAGAAACCGAGGTAAGTTCAGTGAGTCCAGGTTTAACGTTAGCTAACGAGCTGGAACTTTAGCTAACACAACGTCCCTGTTAGCTTCACGCTAACTAGCTGCTGTAGTTAGCTGTCAGTTATTTATATATTTTCTTTCTAACAAAGGAAGGACATCATTTAGTTTGCCTCACATTAAGTCAGAGAGCTGAAACTCCAGCTTCAAAAGATGTTGTCAAGAGGCATTAGAATACACACAGATTTGCCAAGAGTGTCTGTTACAATATGTAATATATATGTCCTTTTGACTGTGGACATCATGTGATAAACAGAAAATGTATCAGTCATATTCAGTTTAAGGTGGCGTCCTACTTGTTTTTACCCTAAAGTCTGCTGGCATAGCTTCATTATGTTTAAGCTTAAGCTTCATTCATTGACACTTTTCTTTATAAGACAGGTAAAAATGTCCTCTGCAGAAAAATGCAAGCTGGGTGCTTCCTGTCTCGTGCAAGCAGATTTAAGTCGGTGCAGGTTTCATCAAAAAAAATATAAGGGTCCCGGCCACTTTAATCTTACAGTGATTTAACCGATGTGACCTTGCTGCTTTGTGTAGCTGCCTTGCTACAACTATATACTCTATTGCATCTGACTTACTGTACGGGCTGCTTTCCTTAATTGGCTTTTACTTCCTAAAAGATATTTCAGCAATTTGTCATGTATAACTCTTTCAGAAACAATTTAAGCACACGGGATTTCTTGTCTTAACTACATTTTATACATTTGAACAAATCTGTCTCTTCCATTTTGCTTTTTTCATTGCAGCAGTATTTACAGTCGTTATGGCCGTGTGAAATTTAACACGAGCCCAGCATGATAGTCAGTTTTATGCTATTACTGTTGTTTTTATTGCAGAAGAGACTTTTTGTAAAAAAGGCATAGCAGCATACGCTTAAGGAATACCTGAGCCCCCAGAAAGAAGAGACATGAATTTAAATGACTTTGTGGTGCTGCCTAACAACAAGGCCAAATCTGAGAAGCTCAATGCCAGGTAAGATGAGATAAGATCAATGATTTGATTTAAGGCATGTTGTAGAGGCCCATTAGGGCTGCTTGGCTGCCATACTCCTTCTGACTGTTCGCATTCTAATTTTGCCCAGAGAATATCACACAAAATGAGCAGCGTAAACTATGTGACCTGGATTCTGGCAGCAAATCTGGGTTCTTCATTGTACCTATTGCAAAACTGAGGCAAATTGTCTAGTTTTCTCATTTGGCAACAAGTAATGGGGTGAATTGATGTCTGGCTTGGTGGCATCCTGATCCAGTGACTAATTGATTCAAGTATTGATTGGTCATGGCAACATGGATCTGCCAGTGCAGCAAATAATTTGAAAATATTTAAGGAAGCCTGGCTGTCCAATCTGACAGAGGATTTCATTTCTTTGATTGACTGATTGCAAATATATGAATGTGTTTGCATGTTTCTATAGAAACCTGCAAGAACTGCAGATGGAGACTGTGACTCTGGATCTGGAAAGTAAAGACATGGAGGAGAAACTACAACAGCTAAAAGAGAACATGAGTAAAGAAAAGGAGGAAAGAGGGTGAGTATCAGTTTTAAAGAAGATGAGAGAGGAGATGAGGGCGACTTACGCGGGATGGGCCAGAGTTTAAGTAAGACAATAGAAAGCAGCTGACAGAAGCCCGGAAAGAGTGAAAGGATTGAGAGAGGGGAGAGAACTTGATAAGTGCAATAGAGTTTATCAAAAAACATAAATGGAAGATTTAAATTTCTGAGTCATGTTTTAACAAGTACACAGGTGATAACAGTCCTCGCATTGCCTGTACTTTTAAGTGTTTTTAGTTTGTTGTGGTTCAACTTATGTTGGACTTCATGTAGTGAAGCCAGCTAGTAACATGGGTTTTAAAGGAATAGTGCAGGATCACTATTAGTTTACCTTCTTTGACTGATGAAATTTCAGTAGTGCATACCAGAAAATATTCACTCCTTTATTCTATTTTTGAGGTACCAGTTTGTGTTTTTGGATTATATTTCTGTGTGCATATTTTTTCCTGTGTCATTGAGACAATGTAGATTTATTCCTGCCAACATGGGTCATCTTTGCATTTATTTATGTTGTTTTAAAGAAACCAGCGATAGATAGTGAGAGTATCCTGCAGATTCCCACTGAGACATCATCAACTTGCTTCAAGTTGTGGCTATTAGGAGTCAAAAAAGTCTGACATATCTATTAGTTTGTACTGATTTTCCGACAGCATATCATATCCCTTAGCCATGATTCACAAGAAGAGAAAAGAGTGAACTTTGATAGTTTCAGAATTGACATAATCCAGTGCAATCACTCATACATGTATCTTATGTGAGGACTGAACTGCTGTTTTTTTCAGATAGAAGAAGCCCTGAAAACAGTAGCTCTTATTTTTGTTGATTGGTCACATGTCGGGCAAAAACATTTCCAAACTCTGTGGAAATCAGGAAAATATTTAGTGACCTATAGTCTTTTACATATACATAAATAGCACTTGAGTTTCTATCAAGGACAGCTTAAAATATCCTATACCTTTTAGGGTGGAGCTTTAACCAAGAGCAAGATCAAAATTTATCTGCCTGATATAAATTGAGTACTTGAGTATTTGCAGTATTTGAATTACTCAGAGCACATGTAACATTTATCGTTGTCTTGATCACAGTAACTTTCAGTGTATGTAATTTTTAAGATTGGTGCATTGTATTTACTTAACTATGAATATGTATATCTTACAATAGTTTGGGAATATGTTGTCTTTTAGTGTCACTGTTACGAATAATGTTCAGATTCTCATGCTATAACGGTAGAAGTTTTTTCTCAAAACTAAAAGCTCTGTTTATTTTTATCTCTTGTCCCATAATACAGCTTTTTCTGCCATAAGCTATCACAAAATAGACAGTTATCTAAGTCAGAAAATTCATGGAAGGTGTAGCCACGTGAAGAGTTGTGACAACCTGTAACACCCACACAAAGGCAAAAAATAATAAATGATGGCAGATACCTAGAATTTTTTATTTTTGTCTGGCAAAGGAAAATAATAGTTAAACCTGTGGATGCATGACAGCAGTAGGATTATACTGACACCTAACATGTTGAAGGTGCTACATTTTGAAAAGTGTCACAAAGAAAACAGTGATAAGGGAAGACGAAAGAAAAGGACAGACAAAAAGAGATGGAGGGAGGCCAGGAATCACAGCAGGTAACAAGAAAGATCACAGAGAACTGAAAGGGAAAGTGAAGAACTAAAAGGAGGAAGGGGACTGCTGACAGAAAGTCTATACGAACAACAGGGGGCTGTGAAATGAATACAGTGATTTAGGAGATAAGAGGCTTAACATATAGATGTACCGAACAAAAACGCCACATCCAGACTGCCACAGTTAAACACCGAGAGAACAGAGCGTGAGACTAAAGGAGAAACAAGATGCTGTGACTGGGAGAAAGATTACAGCAGCTGTTAAAGAACAAAGAAAGTTAAGGCACAAAGTAATAGAGGTAGATGAAGGAGGGTGCTAAATGAGAGCGACGGGGAGGTCAATGACTTCTCTTTTCCTATAAAGGTTTCCTGTAAAGGTCAAGAGAAGGTTGGAGTGGAGAAAAACAAAAGGAGCAGCAACTTCCTATGGCTGATGAAGTGGGCTCAGGTTTATTTAGTGGACATTTATGAAGGTCACCCGAGCCATACACAATTAGTACTTAGCTCATGTATTTTTCCCTCAATGGAATCATTGTAAAAGACAATAATTATAAAGTATAGTAAGAATAAACACCATCAACATGAAGGCCTAACAATACAGAGGACACAGATATTAAATATAGTAAAATTAGTTAATATTAGACTAAACTTATTAAATAAATTAGTACTTTATTTTTGTTTCTCTCTTTCCAATCATATAAAAATCTATAAGTCCTGTTGTTTAAACTGTCTGACGTGCATTTTGCTTCACATGCTTTTGTTAGACCTCTGTAATTGTTGCAGTTTTTCCAACGAGGTTGCATTTTTTTATCATATTAAACATTAACTGTCAATACTCTGCGGAGTAATTAGAGAGAAGGGATAAAGAGGCTTGAGACAATGAACAACTTTATTGGTTTCAATTGCCATACCTTTGCATTAATAAGGCAATAGGAATACCCATTTATAACAAACCATACGCTGTATTATTTTTTCACCCAAACACATGGTTTCACTCTTTAAATTGGGTTTCTTTTATTTATTCTGATTCCTCTTTTTTCTTAATATACGATGTACATATTCATATTCACAGTCTAGGCTAGTCTAGTGTGATCATATGAATCCCTTTGTGCTAGTCTCCAACATTCCTTCTACATTATATTATCTATATTAGATTGGCCCATACTTTGAGTATATTTGTGTGTAGAAGACACTTTACATCCACATCTTCACATCACGTTAAAATAAATGGTATAGCACACTCACACATACAGTAAATCGGCAACTATTATCACTAAATACAAAATATATCTGCCCATTAAAACTCTTATCTAACAAAATCAGGTTGGGGGCCGTTCCAGTACGTATAATCAGGTAATTAACTTAAAGAATGAAGACACACACTATTAATGTGAATATTGTATACCACATGCATAGTTTACCTCATTTCACATCATTTTATTAATAACTCCAAGATGTGTTATCCAAAGTGAGGTTGTAGAGTACAGTGTACTTACAGTATATTACACACAGAGTAATCGCAAGAAAGCAAAACACACAATCGTGCACAGAGGCACACACTTTCAGGCAGCACAGCTAATTACAACATTGATTTAGAGCTCCGGCGTATTGAAAGGGTCTCTTCCCATGTGATGTTTTTTTTGTTGATTAGAACAAACACAAATATATCATCACAAACAAGGTAAGCACACTGTAGATTATAATTGTAAGTTGATGTATTTATTGTTTTAGAAAATGTGTTGTGTGTGTGTCCCTTTGCGTCCCAGCGGAGGTCTACCTCTAATTAAGGACATATACATCAGCATGGGGAGAGGGCCATCTTTTCCAGGCTGCACAAACGATAAGCACATAAACACATTGCTTCCTCTCACACTGAAATACTGCAACATTTACTGCTCCACCAGCCCTAAGATACGACAAGGTGTGTGCTTGACTGCCTGGTTGCATTTTTGACTCTAGTGGTCTATAAACAGTGGCACTTGGGTTTGCGTTTTTTAACACTTTGCAGGGTACAGTGGGTACTACACAGGTACAAGACAAATACAACTCCCAGGGTTCGGCCAAACATCTTGAAATATATTTAAAATACACTCTTATAGTAGTTGGAGAAAACCTTTACATTTGTTGGAGATGAGCAAAACATTAATTATTGTTTTATTGTGTCATTCTTTGCTCATAGAATACATGTATTTTTTATCTGTAGAATAGTTTTACTTCTTAGTCAGTGTGCCAGCTCTTTTTAATGAGTGGAACCTGACACCTTTTTAAAAGCCTGGGTTCAAGAGCACAAACATGGTAACAATTCTATGTTTGTGTGTTAGCCAGTTAGATAGAGGTAGAAATTAATAGTGTGTGAGAGGGTGTGTTTTTAAAGGTGGGAGAAATACCCAGTTGGCTCAGTGTGCAAATAGGGAAATTACTGTACTCTGTAAATGTTGTGGCTGAGAGATAAGTGGTAACAGAAAAACAGATAATATCATCTTTAGAATTATTCTGTGGCTTTCCTGTTTAGAAAGGAAAATTTGTTAATCTTGCTTTTCAGACAGGACGTTGTTGACTAATAATGCTCTGCTGGTTTGTTTTCTTGTATTGTGTTTCTAATCTGTCTTGACTTTGCGGAGCTCTTGTGTAGGAGATCATACAACATGTATTCAGTCAAATGGGTCAGTAAACTGTACAGTTTATTTATATATACACACACACACACACACACACACACGTATATATACATACGTATACATACCTTGTTGCGTTAATGAGAGTTTGAAACACAAGAGTCACAACGGCTCCGTCAGCATGGTCCGCTTCAGGTGTTGGGGAAGCAGAACAACCTAATGATACATACCACCAGGATATACAGCCTAGACATCGTGATTGCATTCGGACTGGATAAGTGTGGCAGCAAGGAGAGGAAAGGTAGTCAGAACTGAGGGGATTGTACTACCAGAAGGCAAAATAGCAGATGTTGAGGATAGCTAGACACTAATATCAAGATAAGGAAGCTCCTTACAATGCATGGAAGGTTTCAGCTCAAATCTGGCATCCTGAGACCATAGCCACTATTCAGGATGAAACCACTAAGATCTATGAATACACCAGGAAGATTTGACTCATTTTATTCACAAACGCTAAATTAAATTTAATTAAATTTAATTAAATGGCCACCAAGATTCTCTGTGGTCTGATCACCTGAGCATTTGCTGAGGTGGTGTAGGAGGCATTTGACTTAGCCTTGTAAATGCTAATGCTTGCTGATGTGTCCCTGACAAGGAAGTTGACAGTGCCGGACAGTAAACAGTGCCAGACATGTTAGTTGTTTTGGTGAGAGCTTGCCATTGCTCAAAAAAAAAGCATAAACACCTGCAATGAGCCATAAATGTGCATCTGTTCTTGGAACAATTTTGGGATCTGTTAAACACATTTAAGAGACCTAGAAAACACAATTTTACATACATCTTGTATAGACAGTAAACACATATATACATAGAGAGACGTGTACGATATGACTCTTGTGTACGATATGATATATGATATGACTGTGTACTTGGTTTCACATCACTGAAATACATTTTAAATCCAAGTGCAAACAGCGTCATTGTTAGTTAAGACTGGTCGTGCTGATTAAACTGCAGTTTGGAGTGGTCTGCCAACAACACTCACAGTCAGTGGAATAGCTTTAGGTGGAAGCCTGTGTGTGTGCACAGTGTATTTCTGTATTTGTAAAACTGGGATTGTATCTGTATCAGCGTGATTCTAAAAACAACCTAAAGCCATTGTTATTTTCAAGTCTGTGTGTAATAGCAACATAGCGTATGTCTGTTTGGTTTACAAAATGTGATCTTTGCTAATGCAAAGTTCACAGAGATACAAAAACACACGCTATTTATCTTTGCAGGTTGTCGATCCTGAGGGGACACCCTGTCATCTTGCAATGACAGGGGTGTGCCTCAACTGTCTCCCCTAGCGACAGTCCAGTTGCCAAGGTGATGTCACCAGGGTGATTACCTGACACCTACCCTCAGTGTCAACATTGCACAGCAACACTGTCAGGGGTTTGGGGGACTTATACACCCACAGATACAGACTGACAGATGTGCACACACACAAATCGAGTCTGACTTTCTAATTCTTGACAGGCTGCCAGCTCAATCCAAAATAAACTTCTTTCAAAGACAGCCAGACATCACAATAGCATAAATAGCATAAATAATTCAACAACATGAGCATGAATAACTTGTGTCTAAGTGAGGATCCCTCTTAACTTCTTCACTTTCTACAAATGACAGTAACATCCTACATGAGTTTGTGTGTATATCCAGAGATGCGTACCCAGATTTCTATCCATGATTTTATATTTTCATCTGCCAATAACCTCTTATGTTTATTTTGCTTCCATTGTCTGTATATGAATGGAGACGCCCATTTGATCTTAGACTGAGTTACACAATGAGAATATTTAGGCACATCAGACAGTTATATGGTCCTGTTACTTTTTGTTGATACTATTATATAAAATTATTCTAATCAGTATAATTCATTAGCCTGGCACTGATTAGAATTTATATCCTTCAACCTAAGTACAGGAATAGCAAGCGATCTACTTGGTGGCCTTTGATAAATCTTGTTGTCTGATACAGTTTTAAGGTGATTTTGGCCTCCACTTACTAGTGATGTGTACTGAAGATATTTGCATCAACTCGTGTCAACTCCTTTCACCTCTTTATACTCGTTTTGTTGTATACAGTGTATGCTATCTGAACAGCTATGTTTTCAGCTCCTGTATCTCACATCTCGTCCTGATAGTCATGTTGAATGACGATAATGGTGGCTGTTATGTTAGAGTTTCTGCATAAAAAGAGAACAATAACTGAATGAGAAACAATTGCTATAGCTATGAGGCTAATCTCTCTTACTCTTTTTCTCTCTGTTTAATTAGGCACTCGGGAGCTTTAAGTTGGAAATTTGGACAGTGTGGTCCTTTAAAAAGCAATGCCATAACAAACGGCACCAAGAATAACCAGAAGAACGTGCTCCAAAAGGTCAAAGCAAAATCCACAGTGTGTTGATTTGTGTACATAACCTCACATTTTTGTGTCATTATGATGAACCTACTGCACTCATACACGCCAATGACATAAATTAAGTGTATTATGATGTGTACATTGTTTGCTTTAGCATTTCGTTTCACACTTATTGGAAACTACAGTATTTCTCAGACTCCTTAACCTCTAAAAAACTCTTTCGTGTGTGTTTTTAACTTCTACCTAAGGTACATGTAGACATACACTGACATGTATACACATAAACTAAGAGAAACCTGTGCATCAGTGAAACTGAATGTATACAACCTGTTGCCACTGATTTGTTTCCCCCTGTCTCCTCAACAGCTGTCAGCAGGCAGGGTGAAGGTCCGTGTGCTGAAGCGTGACCCAGTGACAGGTAAGTAGTTCACAGCCAACCGGCTTCAGTAGTTTTTCTTGTCTATCATTAGATCCCTGTAGTCGTCACTGTTTGGTTAATAACTTCCAGCTACATTGTAAATTCAAGCCTTTAGATTGACATACGTTGATGGAAGATTGCATTGTCAGACTTGGAAAACAGTTTAGTTCACTTTTTTTGGTATATGGCAGATTTCTTGACCATTTTGTACATACAATTCAATCTTGAGTCTATTCAGCTCTGCTTTTAGGGTACAATAGTTAAAATGCTTTGCCTGTCAATTGTAACCTATTTCTGTACTTACATTTGCAAAGCTGTAATGTTAATTATATAAGCAAAAGCATAAAAAAAGGTTATACTAGCTACAGTGCCTTGCAAATGTATTCATACTCCTTGAACGTTTCCAAATTTTGTCACATTACCTGTGCAATTCATCTGTGGGTAATCTAATGCCAGTATAAATACACCTGTTCTGTGAAGCCCTCTGGGGTGTGTTAGAGAACACTGGTGAACAAACAGCACCATTAAGTCCAAGGAACACACAAACAGTTAAAGGAGGGTTAGGTTATAAAAAATCCCAAGCTTTGAACATCTCATGGAGCACTGTACAATCTATCGTAAGAGTATGGCACAACTGCAAACCTACCAAGACATGGTCGTCCACCTAAACTGGCAGGCCAGGCAAGCAGAGCATTAATCAGAGTAGCAGCCAGGCAGCCCTTGGTAAATCTGGAGGAGCTGCAGAGATCCACAGCTCAGGTGGGAGAATCTGTCCATAGAACAACTATTAGTCATGCAGCCCACAAATCTCGCCTTTATGGAAGAGCGATAAGAGGAAAGCAATAGTTAAAAGAAAACCATAAGAAGTCCTGTTTGCAGTTTGCGACAAACCATGTAGGGGATACAGGTGCTCTGATCAGATTAGACTGAAATTGAACTTTCTGGCCTAAGTGCAAAGGGCTATGAGTGGCAGGAAGCTAACAGTCCACATGGTGGTGGGAGCAAATGTTGTGGGGATGCTTTTCTTCAGAAGAGACAGAGCAGCTGTTCAGAGTTGATTGGAATATGGGTGGAGCCAAATACAGGGCAATCTTAGAAGAAAACCTCTCAGAGTCTGCAAAAGAACAAAAAGTTCAGCTTTTAGCAGGACAACATGCCTAAACATACAGCCAGAGCGACAATGGAGTGGTTTATAGAACTGAACTGAAAATTGCTGTTCACAGATGTTTTATCTCCAATCTGACTAAGCTTAAGCTACTTTGCAAAGAATAATGGGCAAAAATTCTAGATTTAGCTAGATTTGCAAAGCTGGTAGAGACATAACCCAAAAGACTTAATTTGCAGCGAAAGGGAAGTTCTACAAAGTAATGACTCGGGGCAGCTAAATGCAGATGCATACCACACTTTTCAGATCTTTGTTTGTAAAAAAAATTACCATTTACCAAATTTACCATTTTAATTCCACTTCACAATTAGTATTAATATGTGTTAGTCTATGAAATTAAAAACATCCACTAAAATTACATTTAAATTTGTGTTTGTGAAGGAAAACATGGAAAGGTTCAGGGGTATGAATACTTTCGTAGGGGCCTGTAGAATAGAAACTGATTGTAGGAATGATTCATGAAATGGTGTTTTCTATTATTTTGCCCACCATATTTAGTTTTTCAATAAGGACTGGCTTAACAACAAAATATCCTGTCTGCACTACAGTTCAACAGCAGCACAAAAAGCAGCCTGTAAAAGTGAATTAACTTCTCCGAGTTTAAACACAAACTAAACATTATCACCTTCATGAAGTAGGATTTACTGTGGGACAGGATTTGACTGACTTAGTTTGAGCCGAATAAACTTAACAACTGAGTGTAAGTCATTTATCTATATCTACAACAACAAAGTCACCACATAGACTCAATAACATTTCCCTTAATTAAATGGAAACTGGGTGGAATTTCAGAAGAACGAACACTGTCTCAGTCACCATCACTGATCCCTGCCCTTCAGATAGGGGCTCTGATAACTTAGAGTGATTAAGTCATGTAAAATGAGGTAGGAAAAGTATGGCCATGTCATTAGGCCTACACATCACTAACCCCTGCCATAACATGGGCATGCATATCTTTAAATGCCAGTGATATTTACATTGGATCCCTTTGCAAAGTGTTAACAACAATGTACCTACTTTTTATAGCTTCATCTCTGCCCCTTCCTCCTCCACTGGCCTCAACCACTAGTCTTCAGACAGTGAGAAAAAACAGATTGACGGGAACAATCTGTGGGCAGTGTGAAGTCAAGACTGCTGGACTGGTATGCACATACAAATGCACACAATAGACTGTATGGTTAAATTTGTTGTAATTATTGTGTTGAAGATCCTCTCTGGATAAATAACTCAAACAAACAAATGCCATGTCTTAATGAACTGAGCTCAGTTAAAATTCTTTAAGGTTTATTTGACAGTTAATACTTTACACTCCTAGTTGCACATATAGTTATGTTTCTGACCCACTTTTCCTAATTTTGTTTACCTGTCTGTCCATAAATGTCTTATCTGTCCTTTTTTTCTGGTGCTTTACTGTCACCTGTGCCCTCTGTCTCTGCCTTTTATATTTCTGTTTCTTACTCTTCTTCCCACATCAGCTGTTATCTCCCTCTGCCATCCAGATGCCCTCTATCTTGTGTTCTGCTTCCATCTTCCTCTATGAATGATGTGTTTTACCCATCGTTCTTTCTTACACTTTAACACCTTGTCTTCACTTTCCCAATTCTTTTCCCTCCTCTGCCATTTCCCTGCCTTTATTTCTCCGCACCCTCAGTCATGTTTCTATTTCTTTTACACTCTCTTCCCTGTCACTCTTTCATTGTGCCTCTGCTGTCTGATCTGTTGGTCTATCTGCGTGTTTGTGTTTGCACTGATAACAGTTTAGCTGGATCCATTCATAGATGCTCAAGACCTCTGAGGGCACCATTGTTTATTCTTTCTCGCTCCTCATCCACTACTGTTTAGGAGGAGGGACTGTGGCCTGCACCTTTATGTGTGAACAAGAGGAAGGGAGAACAACTTTACTGTGTGTGTGTGCATGCACATGTATAATGCACTGTGGCAAACTGAGATGAGTAATGCATGCTTGATGACCAGTTGTTCCCACATCCCCGCATTCTAAATCCTCAGCTACTCATATGTAATTTCTATCCTCTGTCTGACTGCAAAGCCAGCAGAGTTAAGTTTTGAATAACTGATGCTTCCAAGAGACAGCGAGAAATAGAATGAGTGGTAATGGTGAGAGAGATTGATGGACGGAATGAAGGAGAGGGAGGGGCTGTGCTGATTGAGCTGACAACCACTATTTTTCTGCCCCCTTTGTTTTAGAATAAGTTATTTTAAGTGCAGCACACGTGTTAAAATGCAATGTGGTAATAGTGCATTTGATGGTGATGGCACTGAATTGTCCAATGAAGGGCCCAGTGCCCCCAGTGCCCCATAGTGATGGGCTTAATAGCAGTGCTTATAGTAGTCTGGGCAAGCACATAGGCTAAATGCACACACAAATGCACACAATCCACCCAGGGACATACACACGTTTTGGATAGCCCTTGTGCCCTATAATGATGGCGATAATGGAAAGCGTTACGACTCTGTCTCTGCTTGTCTGCCTGGAACTGCACTTAAGCACAGAAATGCACACACACTCAAACACACAACCACATACACATCTGGTCTTTTTTTTCAATGCCTCACACATAGTGGCACAGGATTTACCAAAATTGCATATGTGCATGCACACACACACACACACACACTCTGTACTCCTATTCTTATGCTGTATTCCAGAGTCAATCAGGCAAAAAAAGGTCCTCATTTCCTTTTGCATAGCGCAGGAAAGCACAGTGATATGCCACTTGCAGCCTGATAGGGATGCCACATCCCTGGGGAGTGGCTGTATCTTATCCTCAGGCCTGAGAGGGAAATGAGGCCTTGCTTTATGGGACTATTAAGGACAGTGTCGCAGCTGTAGGCTTGCATATAGAGGCACAACACACACGCAAACATGGTGAGAAAGAATGAACACTATGTTGCAATAAATTCTTAATTTAACAAATGCCAAAAATCTAAAATGATCAGCATGACATAAAAGCTACAAAGAAAAATTATAATTTTGTCAATCTGCAAGTAGAAAATTCCACTGAAGACTGAATTTATTGTTTTACAATAGATGCCGGTTTTATTACTTTCTTTATCCAGATAATCTATCACAGTAAGCAATGCAAAAAAAGATAAAAAGTAGCAAACATACACGTGTAAAGGAAATGGGCTAAGCAGGAAGGTTCCAATTAATGAGACCTACAGTAGCTCTATTTTGTAAATGTTGAATGTTGACAGTAAAGTATATTTTAGTTTCTATAATTTATTTTTACACTAATACTGATGATGAGCCACAACAAAAAATAACCAAATGAATGGAAGCAAGTGAATGATTGCTGTCTCTTTATTTGCCCTTTAATTTTGAAAAGCCCTGGTCATGTTCTCCCTTCCTGATATCCTTCTTTCTCATTCACTGTTTCCACTGCTCCTGGCCTCCCCTCTCTGCTCCATCCACCCAGTCTCGGCCTATCCCCCCAACTTGCTGATGCAGGACTTTTTCCCACTAATAAGACTGGATTCTAGCAGATAGAAATGATAATGACCTCCCTTAAGATGCATTCACTCACGCACACAAAGGGACACATCTAGTACCTAGTACTCTCCCTTTCTTTCTCTGTCTTTTACACACACACACACAACCCCTTTAACCCCATCTGTTAAAGTTTTTTTGGCAAGGCTGGGGTAGAAGCAAAGGAAAATATATCTTTAGCTTTAAATTAAACAAGTTTTAAGAAGGCTTTTGCTTTTGACTGCAAATAAGCTTGTTACATACCACATATGTTCACATGTACATGTGCATATACAGTCACTTCGTAAAAGTCTTTTGCTTCCCTAAGAAACAAAAACACAGATCTTCACATTTATCTCTCCCACATATTTGCACACACTAACTGCATTATGTTTCTCTGCTCTGTAGATGTGTCCTGAATGCACAGAGAACTACTGCATTGGCTGCTTTGCCAGATTCCACCAGAAGGGGGCACTGAAGCTCCACAGAATGATCCCCATTCAGGTGCGCAGGTTGCCATGCATCAAGTTTATATCCACTCCTCTGTGATTGTGTCTCTCTGCCTGTTTTTCCTCTATCTTTCTTTTTTTTATTTTCTAGATATTTTTAATAATATCTCTTTTGATCCCATGCTCCTTTTGCTTCACTCATTCTGTCTTCTGCATCTCTGACTATAGTATCTACAATTTCAACCCCTCATATCTCTGCTGCTCTCTCCATTTTACAATTACACACAGACACACAAAAAAGTAGCTGGAAACAAGCACTGTGCATTTTTGTGTGTATTTGTTTATGTACTGCTCCCCAGTAAAATCACCCTCATTAGCTTAACTATGCCTTAATCACAAAAGGTTATTCTGGTTACATCCATGCGCATACACATACTACACACTAACCACATGCTCAAATTAAGGAAGAAAATCAGACTTGCATTACTGTCCAGCAACAGTCATCAGTTAAAGATGGCAGAGGCAAGTCAGCACATCAATTGCAGAGAGTTTACTAAGCAAACACACTAGTTGAATCTACTAAATGGAAAAGGTCTGCATTGCATGTGCCTTATATCTATATCTATATCTATATCTATATCTATATCTATATCTATATCTATAGACAACTTCCAGCCTTTAAAAACAGTGATTTGCTGAATTAAATGTGGTCATGCATATGATTAGAGGGGGATAATTTTTAAAATTCCCACCATATGTCATTTGCATGCTTTAGTAGGTGTAATGTACTGTCAGTTGTTTTTTTTTTTTATTTCTTTGTATTTAACAGAGTGATAACTGAAGTTTGTTTGTGCTAGCTTCTTTTCATGCTATAGTTTTGTTGTTCAGATTGAACTAATCATAAAAAGACTGTACTAAGACACACTTTTAACTAGCTATTATTCACTATAGCTCAACTTATATAAAAATATTTTATAGATATCTGTGTGCTAGCTTGCCTCTGGTTAAGTCTACACACTAGAATCCAGTGGGTCGCCATCTTGGTGGAACAGAGCCATATACACTGGCAGAGACAAACTCTTTGAAACTTCAAAAGACAGCTCTTTCTTTCTCCATATATCTTCTTGGTGTTCATCTTTTCCTGTTCTCACTGCAGTTTTTGTTGATGCATGGGTGGAAGCTCACGCAGTTTTAAGCAGACACACATGCATACTCTTATTCAATCACACACACAAAACTGTGTATTTTGGCAGGACTTAAAGACTGGGGATTATACACATGCAGCTTACACAGGCAGCTCTCTCTCTCTCTCATCTTCTAATCCTGTTTCATTTGCCTTAAAAATGAGGAAGGGAGCAAAAGAATGGTTGACAAAACAAAAAAGATTATTAATTTTATTAATATGCTATGTTTGGGCTTCCATCAGTACCTCATCAGCTTGTCTGTCCAGCTTTAAACACAAACCTGGTTCAATAATATTTGCAAAGCATTTTTAATATTTGATTTAGCCTGCAGTCATCTGTGTGAAATACCGGAGAGGTGTAGTATGCAGTATCAAAACAGTTCATATAATGCCAGGTAATTTTTAGCAGTTATACAGCATAACTTTCCCATTAGCATATTTAATTGAGACAACTTGATGTTATGAAATCCCATTGTCCTCACTCTCTTTCTTTGTCGCTCTCAAACACACACACATGCACACAATGTGCTATTTTCTGATATAGTTACACGGTCTACACAGTTTGTCATCATAAAATAGAAGTAAATACCAATGATTCAAAATTTACTGATGTGGCAGAAATAATTAAAATTGTTTGCCTGTAGTTACTGGTTAACAGCCTGAATGAGAAAGAAAATGATAACAAATAAAACCTGACTTAGCAAACATCATAAAAACAGAGCAAACCTCAGCCAGTGTTAACTTACCAAATTATGTTTCATATTATATTATAACTACAGAATGGACCTGAATTAGGCTACAGGTTAAATGTGCGTGGGTTATTTCTGGAGGAGCAGTGACCCTTTGATTACAGACCAGTTTCCTGCTAAATAAAAACAGAAGGACAGTACAAATGCAGCATTCGTACATCCATCCATTATGTGTGACCACTTATCCTGTACAGGAGGGGAACACGCTCTAGACTCTCACAGCTGTCAGTGAGCAAGAGGCGGAATACACCCTGAACAGGTGGACATCTCAGGGCGCACAGAGAGAGACATAAGTCCCTCGATATGCACTGGAATTCTGACAGTATCCGGACTTTGTCAGAAGGGGATATATGTCTAAATTTAAATGTCCAGACTTTATGATTCAGGGCCCCTAGTGCAATAAATGTATTATGAATGTGAGCTTGTGCGTGTACCACACTGCTCTGTCCCAAATTGAATGAGCACTGGGCATGTTGATGACATTCCTACAACATAACTGCTGTTTCATTCGAATGATAGAAAAGTTTTTATTAGATACACAGCTCTGATGTGTTGTAAACAAACTACTGAATTCTACAGCTTCATATGTAAAACAGGCTTAAGTTGGATAGGTAAAGTTTCTGCCATGTTGTACCTTCTGTGTGCGCTGATTGCACATAGAAATTGAGTGGATTTTTACATGTGTCTTACATGACTGAAATGCCACTCCAGATAATGTCCAAGGCTGAATGGTCTTAACAATGTGCGGAGATCATATGTGAATGAGGCTAAACATAGACAGAAAATTATTTACACTCACGTTCACACTGACAGGCACCACTTAACCTCATATACATGTGTATTGACTGGGGAATGAGTATTCTGAGGAAACTCAAGAAACAAGGAGAAGATGTAAAATTCACACAGAAAGGCCGCAGCTGGTCATTGGATTTTGAACCGTGAACATTCTAGCTGATAGGTACCAGACCTGTACACTCCACCACCATGCTGCCCACAAATGCAACATACAAAATTTAATATATATATATATATATATAAATAAATATATAATCTGAAGGCAAATCTTTGCATGTCAAAAGTATTACATGCTGTATTATATATATATATATATATATATATATATATATATATATTTGTAAATTTTCTTGCCCTGTAATACATTTTGTTTTACCTCCAACATTTTACAACCTTTAAAAATAGTAAAGTGAAAATAATACAAAAAACCCTGACCTTTTCACACTTTTGCTGAGGCAAATAAATTTGTGACCAAAAAACCAAATGGCCACTTTAACAGGGCTTCTAAAGTCCTGAGCAGGAAATTGGAAAAACTGTTAGAATGACAATATTTTCAAAAACACTTTATTAGTCAAAACTTTGTGAAAGCAATGTTTTTCGAGTTTACAGCATTTGCGAGATCCTAGTAGCATAATGGAAAACATTGCTGCTTTTGTTAGAAATATTCTAGGTATTGGTGCAGTTCTCCCAGGTTTGTGCCTAATGAATGAGAAGTACTGCTCATCACCTGGCTAATACAGTACTAATCCTACCACCACGGGTGGAGAGACTGGTCAGAAATGGAAGGATAAATGCAACCAGGGTGGAGGTATGAAGAACCTTTTAGCATGAACATGCGCTGAAGTTAAGAGGTAATGCAATGCTGGAGTGGCTCCAAAGCGAGCTTCAAACTGGCCTTAGGTTTTGTAGTAAAAAGCCCAGTCTTACACCCTCAGAGCATCTCTGGATAGACCTGAAGATGGCTTTCATTGATGCTTTCTGTCCAGTTAGATGGAGCTTAACAATATCTTTCGGGAAAAATGTGATAAACTATGTCTATCCTGGTGTACGAAACTTGTAGAGTAACAGATAAAGACCAAAGTTTCAACTGGTGCTGAAAGATCCTCTCCATAGAACAAAGGGTGTAAAAACATTTTGTAAATGAAAAAGAATTATAAGAATATGTTTTCACTTTGTCAATATTGCTTACTGTGTTGATTATTGGGAAACTAAATGCATTTTCTATTTATCCATCCATCCATTATAAAAGCCTTAACTGTCAATGGGTGAAAGGTGGGGTTTATCAAAGTGCCATAAATATGACATAACAGTAGCACATTCACATTCATACTTACTGACAATTTAGTGTCATTCACCTGACTTTGTATCTTTGAACTATTGGAGGACAATGGAGTACAGAGCTTATAAAAAGTATTTACCCCCTTAGTTATGTTTTACCTTTTTATTGAATATAAATCAATCATGGTCAATATAAGTTGGCGACTTACACACACAAAAAAAATATATCTGAAAAATACCTCATTTATGTCAAACTGAAAAAAGGTTTCTACCAAGTAATGTCAAACAAATAAAAATATGTCAGCTGAAATAAGTGTTACCTGAGTGGAGTGAAAGTGTCTAAGATTATTACAGTTTAAATACCTCTGTGTTTGGATGGTCTAGTAATTGCTTAATCGGTATTCCTGGGTACCGTTACACCATGAAGACAAATACAAAAAAAAATATTCCAACCAGCTCAGAGAACACAAGCAGCTCAGAGAACACATCCAGGTTGTTGAAAACCATAAGTCAAGGGATGGACACAAAAATAATCTCCAAGGCACTGAAAATCCCTCGGTATTCAGTGAAATCCATCATCAAGGGATGAAGGATATACCGTATTTTCCGGACCATAAGCCGCTACTTTTTTCCGACGTTTTGAACCAGGCGGCTTATACAAAGGTGCGGCTATTCTGCAGATTTTTCCACCGCTAGGGGCGCTCTAACCGGAATTAGAATCAATACTAAGACAAAATAAATGCAAAGAACAATACGCTAGTTCAAGAAGAATAAGCTAGTTCCTCTTTAGCAGATATAAGTCGGTAGAAGCAGATAGAAGGACGACAAATTACCAATCCTGTCAAACTCTATCTTTTCAAATCCTCACCCCTTCATCATGGAACCCACACGAAGAAGTTCGTATGATGCAAGTTTTAAGTTGAAGGCCATCGATCTCGCTATACAAGAAGGAAACCGCGCTGCTGCTCGGAAGCTTAGCGTCAATGAGTCTATGGTGAGACGCTGGAGGAGGCAGCGGGAAGAGCTCATGCAATGCCCAAAGTCGAGGAAAGCTTTCAGGGGACATAAAAGCAGGTGGCCAGAACTTGAAAATGTCCTGGAGGACTGGGTGAACATGCAGAGAGCAGGTGGCCGTGGTGTATCCACTGTACAGATCCGACTTAAAGCCAAAACCATTGCCCGCGAAATGGAAATTAAAGATTTCAAAGCGGGGCCGTCATGGTGTTTCAGATTTATGAAGCGTAAAAACCTGTCCATCAGGACACGGACCACTCTCTGTCAGCAACTCCCTCCGGACTATCAGGGAAAAATTAAAAACTTCCACAAATTCGTTCAAACAAAGACACAAGAACACTCCATCGGACCAGATGAGATCATAAATATGGATGAGGTACCTTTGACGTTTGATCTGCCTCTGACCAGGACCGTTAACAAGGCGGGCGCATCATCCGTGCTGCTGAAAACAACGGGCCATGAGAGGACGCATTTCACCTGCGTTCTGGCATGCACTGCATCCGGACAAAAACTTCCACCACTGGTGATTTTTAAGCGCATTACTATGCCTAAAGAACAACTTCCGAAAGGAATAGTGGTCAAAGTTAACAGCAAAGGGTGGATGATGGAAGGCCTGATGAAGGAATGGTTAATGGAGTGCTACAGCAAGCGGCCGGGAGGATTTTTTCACCGGAAAAAAGCACTGCTTGTTTTGGATAGTATGAGGGCCCACATCACAGATTCTGTAAAAGCAGCGATCAAGAAAACAAACTCTATTCCAGCTGTGATTCCTGGAGGTACAACCAAGTATTTGCAGCCACTTGACATCTGTGTCAATCGGGCATTTAAAGCCGCACTCCGGGTTGAGTGGGAGACTTGGATGACAAGTGGTGAGAAATCATTCACAAAAACCGGCCGCATGCGAAAAGCATCCTTTACTGATGTCTGTCAGTGGATCCTGACAGCGTGGAGTGCTGTGAAAGAATCCACCATCACCAAAGCGTTCAGAAAGGCTGGACTGCTACGCGAAGAGAGCGGCGCACCTCCAGAGCCAACCTCACCGGAGGATGACAGTGACACGGAAAGCGAGACTGATGGAGACAGATGTGACGGCGCTGCTGAGTTTGTTCAACTCCGACACTGAAGAAGACGACTTTGGGTTTCAGCGAAGATGGTTAAGGTGACGCGATTTCACACACAGGAGAAATGACGATAAATACTGTAAATACATTTCTCTTGGTTCTGTCCCGTTTTAATCAGCAAAGTTGCTGCCGTGTTAAAATACAGGTTAGGAAAGGATCTATTTAGGTACATATATGTACATTTACAATTCAAAATCGTTCTGTTCCTGTAGTAAATATCTAATCTAAAAACATACATATCTGTGGCTTGCAAAACTTTTTTAAATAGAGCGGCTTGTATGCAGGTGCGGCTTGTTTATTTTTTTATTTTTATTTTTTTAAAAATAGAGCGGGTGCGGCTTAAATTTAGGTGCGCTCTATAGTCCAGAATTTACGGTATATAGCACATGTAGACATGTCCATTTGGACAGAGTCCAAATGACCTTCTCCTTATCTCTGGAGATTTCATCCATGGCCCTCCATCGTCCACACTGCCCACATTAACCCAGTACATTTCATGCCTCACCAGTGACAATAAAACACCAGATTTATTATATGCCAATTCCAAGGAAGCTTACAATTCAGCACCCCCCCCACTTAAGAAGATCAACAACCTGGTTCATCCCCTGCCTGTGTACTACCCCTTGTATGCAGGCAACCAGCTATCTCCTGCTCAGTGAGGACATGGTCTGATGAGACCAAAGAGGCTTTGAAAGACCTTTTGAAACAACTGTGCGGGAGGAATTGTGCAATCCACATGGGAAGGTTATTGACTCTTTAACAGACTGTATAACGGACTATATCGACTTCTGTGTGGAGAACACTGTACCGATCAAGGCTATACAGTGCTTTCCAACAGCAAGCCATGCATTAACCCCGATATAAGGAGAAGAAGAGAGCTTTTAATTCAGGTACCAAGGAAAAGCCGAGAATTGTGCAGAAAGACCTCAGAAGGAAGATCAGGGAAGGAAAGGTGTGCTACAGGAGGAAGATGGAGGACCAGCTGCAGCAGAACAATGTCAGCGAAGTGTGAGGGGGTTCAAAACCATTACTGGTCACACTGGTCCCAGCTCCCAGTCTGAGGGGGATCAGAAGTGGGTGAATGACTAAAATCTATTCTTCAATAGATTTGACCAGCTGCCCACCCCTGCCCCAACCCAATCTCCCCTGCTGCAATCCCCCATCTCTGCCCTTACAGTGACTTGTTCCAGCAACACCTCTCTCTTCACAGCTCTCAGCCCTCTCTCCACTCACCCCATACTGCCCCTCACAAAAGCCCAGGTGAGGAAGGAACTCAGCAGGACCAACATGTGCAGCTAAATTGTGCAGCATGCTACTGTACAAGTTTGGTCTGAGCCTGAAGGTGGGGAAGGTGCAACAGTTTTGGAAGCCATCCTGTGTGGTGCCGGTTCCGAAAACATCTCGCCCAAACAACTTCAAGGACTATAGACTAGTGGTGCTGAACTCACCTTTGATGAAGACAATGGAAAGACTGGTGCTCATTTATCTGCATCTTCTGGTGAGAGAGTCAATGGACCCACTTCAGTTTGCCTACCAGCCAGGCATCGGAGTTGAAGATGCTATCACCTTCCTCCTGAATAGAGCTCTTTCACACCTGTATAAGGCTGGGTGCACTGTGAGAGTCATCTTTTTTGACTTCTCCAGTGCTTTTAACACCATTCAACCTGCACTCCTGAGGGATAAGTTGGTACACATGGGGGTTGACCACAACTCTCTTCCTGGATATTGGCCTACTTGTGGACTGGTGGCAGCAGAGCTATCTTCAGATCAATGCAGGGAAACCAATGAGCTGGTGGTGGACTTCCGCAGGGGCTCACACTGCACTCTTCAAATGGTAAATATCCAGGGAATGGACATTGAGAGAGTGGACTCTGGATAAGGTTTATCTTATCTTATCTTATCTGCTTAGAACAGGATGTCCTCACAAATCTAATGACTGTGCAAGAAGGAGGTAGCGTCATGGCAGAGTTGCAAGGCGAAAGCCACTGTTGAAGAAACTATTGTTAAATCACTACTTGAGTTAACTAAAAGGCATGTGAGAGACTCCATGGTCAAGTGGAAGAAGGTTCTTTGGTCCAGTGAGACCAGAATGGTGTTTTTGGCCATCAGACAAGACCCTGCATATCACCACAAACAAACAATTCCCACTGTGAAACATGGCAGTTCATGCTGTGGGGATACTTCTCGGCAGCCTTCGACAATCTTATTCAGTCTTCAAGAGAACTACTGGGAGAGGATTTCTTTTCCAGCAAGACAATGACCCAAAGCATACAGAAATGATTTACTGATATCAGCATGAATGTTCTGGAGTGGCTGAGTCAAAAGCCCAGATGTCGATATAATAGAGAACTTGTGGCTGGACTTAAAAAGGGCTATTCGTGCCCAATCTCCGTGCAGCCTAACAGAGCTTGAGCAGTTTTGCAAAGAAGAATGGCATAAACTTGCAGTGCAGTGTCCAGATGTGCAAGCCTGAGTGAGACCTATCCACACAGATTCCATTTTGCGCACGGAAAGGTGGATATTGTAGATCTTTACCTGAAGGAGTGAATATTTATGCAAAGACTTATTTCAACTTGCATATTTTTATTTAATTGACATTACTATGTAAAAATCTGTTTTCACTTTGACATTAATGGGGTATTTTACTGAAATGTTGTTGTTAAAGTCACCAACTTATAATGACCATTAATGGTTTAGAATGTAAATAAAAGGATGAAACATCCAAGGGAGTGACTGTGCCTGTTTTATAGGCACTTTACATTCAAGAAACCAAACCAAGCACAGGGAAAACAAAGTCCACACAGATGTGGATTTGAAGGAAAGACCTCCTACCTGTGAGCTATTATATATACCTGCAAATACAGCACTGACACCATATACTGACTAAGGGTTTCATATTGCCTTCATATAAGCAGGAAAATGCAAAAGCATTTTTTTAGTTGGGTGATCTTATTAGAAGAGAGCTAAGTTGTTGGAACCATTGACTTTATACTGCCTAATGCTATCAATGATCCATCAAACCCTCCATGCATTTTAACATAGTGGTAGTGTGTCAATGTGGAAACAGGAAGGTTGGCAGCTCAGCTGTCTTTGATAACAAGGGTTTTGTTAAAGCACAACTTTACAAATATGTACAATATGTCACCAAAAGTGAAAAATAACATAAGAAAATAATAAAATTGGTCATTTTTGCACCCATCAATGGCTAGAAACATGACTTATGTCCATGACATTTCAAAAGTTGTTTAACTAACAGATCTTTTGTTCACACATACAATAACTGGATCACAGACCAATTTGATTTTGAAAAGGGAGTTTCACTTCAGTAAAGCAGTACTTAAGGAAAGTAAGCCTTTTATCTTTCCCATTGACACAGCTTTTGTTGGTTCTTAAATGCTGTAAGCCAGTTTCCCACTGTTACTTATATCGCCCACTGACAAAGATGCTGATAGACTTTGTTTGCCCCAGGCTTTATATATTGTCAACTGCTCAACACCTTTTTTGCATAGTGAATGTCTGAGAACAACTGCAGCTCTGCAGTCCCCTCAAAAAGCCTTAGAATGGCTGGTTCATTTGTTTTTTGTTGTACACTGTAGATCAGTTTTCAGCTTTCATTAGATGGTATTTATGTACACCTCAATATGTTAAATAACACATTATAGAAGATAGCACCTAAACCAAATTGGTTTTGAATCAACTTTTTTAACTGTCTTAGAACATGTGACTGAAAGGTGGTTCTTGTTCTACTGTAAATTTACATTTAGTCATTTGGCAGACGCATATATCCAAAGTGACTTACAGAGTAATTTGGTACACACATACACGATGGCAGTGGCTGCCACGCAGGATGCACATCTGGTCTGGCTAGGGGTTTGGTGTCTTGCCCAAGGACACTTCAACATGCTGAAAAGACAGGTTAAAACAGCCAAAAGCATTGCACAAACATTTGGCATAGCCAGTATTACCATTTATAATGTCTTGATAACAAAATAAGTCTGTGGTGTACTGAACAGGTATTCAGTTCAGTTCAGTTCAACTTTTATTTAGTGGTAATTCACAAAGTCATCACAAGGCACTTTACATAATAAAGTCATGTCATGCAGTGGTGGCATATAAATGCAAGGTGAGAGGAGAGGAGAGAGGGAAGAGAGGAGGAAAGGAACTCAGTGCACTGGGGGGTGGGTCCCCAGCAGTCTAAGCCTACAGCAACATGACTATAACTAACTATAGGCTTTATCAAAGAGGTTAGTCTTAAAAGTAGCGAGGGTGTCTGCTTCCTGACTCTGAACTAGGAGCTGGTTCCACAGGAGAGAAGCTTGATAGCTAAAGGCTCTGCCTCCCATTCTCCCTTTGGAAATTATGGGAACCACAAGTAGACTTCCCTTCTGAGGGTGAAGTGGTCTGTTGGGATGATATGGTACTTAGAGGTCTTTTAGATATGATGGAGCTTAAAAGATTAGAGTTTATATGAGGAGGGTTTTAAATTCAATTCTAGATTTAATAGAAGGCAAATGAAGGAGAAATCTGATCTCTCTTGCTAGTTGGAGTCAGTACTCTTGCTGCAGCATTTTTGGATTAATTGCAGACTTTTTAGGTAGTTACTGGGGAAACCAGAAAGTAGAGAGTTACAGTAGTCTGACCTAGAAGTAAAAAATGAATGGACTAGTTTTTCACCATGTTTTTAGACAGGATGCTGCCAGTTTTGGCTCCCTGGGTGGAAGAAGACTGTTCTAGAGATTTTTTATATGTAATGTAAAGAACAGATCTTGGCCAAAAATAACTTTAAGGTTCCTTGCATTAGTAATGGAGGACAAAGCTATGCAATCTTGAATAATAATATGGTTGGATATTTTTTGGTCCAAATACTGTATCTTCAGTTTTGTCTTAAGAAGTGGGAAATTGTTGGACATCCAGTGCTTTATGTCTTTGAGGCGTGCTGGAAGTTTAAATAATTGATTTGTTTCTTCTGGTTTCATAGATAGGTATAGCTGGGTGTCATCAGTGTAGCAATTGAAATTTATGGAGTGTTTTGTAATGCTGTTTTTACTAAAGGAGACTTATATGAAGTAGCTAATATTGCAGAGCCTTGTGTAACTCCATAACTAACTTTTCTGTGCATGGAAGATTGATCATTAACATGAACAAATTGGAATCTATCTGATAAATAATATTTAAGCCAATATATTGCAGTTACTTTAATCCCAGTTGCATGTTCCAGTCTGTCTTAAAAATGTTGTGATCAATGGTGTCAAATGCAACACTAGGTTCTAACAGAACAAGTATAGAGACTAATCCAGTATTTGCAGACAAGAGAAGATATGTACTGTGATGAACTCTAAATGCTGACTGAAAAGAAAAGAAAAACATGAAACATGGGTCCTTGGAAGCAAATGAAAACATAAAACACAGAGGCCATACAGCAAGATGCACATGCATCTTTAGCAATAAGTAGCAGAAAGCCAAATTGGAATTTGCAAAAAGTACAATTGTAATTGAATGTTTGGTGAACTGTAATGTCAGAAGTTGTCAATGAGCGGCTGCAAAGGTGACAATAATTTAAACCCAAGGCAAAGAACAGAGAAGAATTGAAAACCAGAAACAAAATCAATTTTATAATGAACTAAATTATTTCTCATACTCATTTTCTCTCAACTTATTTTTTTACACTATTTTATCACATTCAAATAAATTATACATTTCAAGGAAAAAAATGGTGTATGTGCATTGTGGTAATGGGTGGATTTTGACAATATATTCATTTTCCTTTATGCCTAAAATAGAATGCAGTGTACAGGCAACTGAAACGAAGAATGGTGTGATTTGCATACGGCAGTGTGTTTCTGCATAGACAATTTGTTGGTAGAGTCACAAAGGTGCAAATGTTAACTTGATAAAATGAGTTCATGGTTGTGACATTTAATGTTATGCCAATGATGTAGGCATAAGCAATCAGAACAATTAGGTTCTACCTTCTACATCTGCCTTACTATACCTTCATATGAGTGTCCACCTAGTATGACTTCAGGAAACATTTAACTGTCTAAAGTTAAAGTAAAGTAAGTAAAGTAAAGAAAACTCTGTCCGCTGTTACTGGTGATCACAGAGTCTATCTCTCTTTTCTTGTGGCTATCCTTTTCTGAATAGCTGTACAGTAATGAAATTATTCAACAGGGATTGAGCAATGCTGTAAGCCCAGTAGATATGACAGACCATAATTGAATCGATTTAGTCACACAAAAATATAAGATTACCTTGTGGGGCAATTTCTAGCCTTTGCATTTACTTTGATTAGTCATTGAATAATTCCCATTAATCCTTGTTTTATGCATTATCACCTCTTTCTCTAATGCTTTGCATTACGCATATTTTTTCTTCTGTTTATTTAATGAATGCACATTGATTTAGTTAATTTCCATGCTTTTATTTGCATTTGTATATGCATGTGAATGTTTCACAACTCACAGCCAGCTACTGCCATTTTATACAGTAACTATTTCTTTCATCTAATCTCATTTTCTGTTTTGTTTTATAGACAGACTTACACACCCATGTGAGCACTCCAGATGTTGTCAACTGCTTCCAAAAACAGATAGACCAGAGTTTAGTTCCCGGTACATTCACAAATCTAGTTCCCGGTCCCAAATTTAAATCCCACTGCAACCCCCATCACACATTTACATCCAGCACAAGTCCCAGAAAAGGTGATCAGAGCCCAGAAGACGGACCAAGGATGTCACAAGCTATGTCGTTTCACCCTGATCCCAGCCAGGTAGTAGGCAGACTTTGCTGGTATTCACAATATTTATGCTTTTTATGGACTACTACAAATGAGTAAAATTTAGAAGGATTATACACACATAATCTACTCAAACACACAAACGGAATTAGCACTTTAAAATCCTGACAAACTGAGGTAAAGTTGTCATTCCATAAAACAGTAGGACACACTGTAGTGCCCTGGGGCTTCTGTGGCTCAGGAGGTGGAGAGGTGCTGCGACCAATTACATATGTTAAAGTGTCCTTGGGCAAGACACTGAACTCTGCGCTGCTCCTGGGTTGGTCAAGCCAGCATCTTGCATGGCGGGTGCTTCCATCAGTGTGTGAGTGAATTGGTAAATGATAAGCAAGTAAACTTATCAGTAAACACTTTATATACAGATAAGGTAGGAAAATGCTAAATAAGTGCAGGGCATTCACCATTTTCCAAAAAAAAGCATTCTTTGAATGTGTATGGAAAAAAACACGAGTTAAAATTCTTAAACCTAGAGTACGGCAAATCGTATGGGGTTAAATAAAACATTAAAGGTCAGTAATTCAGTAATCATCAGTTCCTGTATGTTTAAGTGCTCTAGACCAAAACTAAATATTCTAAATTTGCAGACTGTGCTTCTGTGAAATTTGATTAATAGTTTATTTAATTATAAATAATACTTGAGGTAATCCAAGCCTCATACACCAATAAAATTTTCTGAAATCTAATGAGAATTCAATAAAAGTACTTTATTTTTACCAGTAGTAATTTAGAAAGATATAAAATGGTTATTGACCCATTTGGAATAAATTATATCTTTCTTCATAGGTCACTTGCTGTGACAATATGGCAGAAACATATCAAACAAGCCTCTGCACTGTGTGAGTTTTACCTCCGCACCCTGTGAATCAATTGAAAGGACTTCATACAAACCCTAATTGACGCTATATCCACAGGCTGTATCTACAGGCAGGCTTGTGAACTGTATGTACCTTTGGACTAAAAAATGCCCCCAACAGTCTTGGTTTGGCAAAAACAGTTAGATTGACATTTCCGACACTTTACACTACAGAGCTCAGTTGACCTTATTTGCACAGCAGTCATTTTGAACAGTTGAGGTCAGAAGGTACTGAGAAGATCAGTATACAGTAGACATCTGACTAGTGTTCAACGTACATGTTCAGAGGTCAGATGGGCTGTTTCAAAATCCAGCAACCCAAAGGACTATAGCTGATATAACAGGCAAGGTAATACTTTTTAAACCCTAACTATGAGCATAAACAGGCAACCTATGTTAAAAATGAATTTAAATTCACTGTATGAATTGTTCATTGCAAAACATTGCACATGCATTTCATATTTGAGAATTTATCCTTTCAGAATAATTTCCAGAAATTTGATATGCCAAGATTATAATGACTGCCCACCCACTCTTTATTTCAGCAGCATGTTATGTAGCAAAGTAATTCAAATGAATGAACACTACTGTGAAAAATACAGCAATATTTCACATTTATTTTTATTAAGCTGCTACTTAAATGTCATATATGAGGATAAATATATTCAGGAAATGTCATCAATTTTAAATGTTGTGCTAACAGAGGTATAGCCAAGGTCACTGCAGCGTTTTCATTTTTTTGCCACCTTTAACAAAAACAGTTTTTGTAACCAGTGTTAAGTTAAGGTTTTAATTACATTAAAGTTAGATATTGGAAAATTTGTTTTTGCTTTAGGTTCTGGTTATGAATCTTGATGGAGAGAAGAAGGAAAAACTGCAAGATGAGGAGCTGAAAAGGAAGAATGATGAGGATTTTCCCATGTCTCCTCTTAGAGGACAATATAGTGAAGAGGAGTCTGCAAGATCTTTCCAGGAGGCTCTTAAACAGTGGAGGAGAGAAACGAGTGATCCAACAGGGGAACCCACATATGAGGGTGGAGTCTGGAAACCAATAGAGCCAGGTAAACTGCATAGAGATGTTATCGCAGACAAAGACAAGACATACACATGGACACAGGATGTTGCTCATGTTTGTAACCTAGTTATGATATAACTAAGTTACGAGCAACGGTGTGACCTTTTGGTTAGAAAGAGCATTTTTTAGTCTGAGGGAACATCTAATCCAATTATGGCAATCATCCACAGAGTCAATCTAGAGTCAAACATAGTCTTTTTTAGGTAAGAAGACTGAAATCTTAGGTGTTGTTCCTGGAATCTGTTGGAGCCACTCCCCCACTTTGGGGGTTACAGCCCTCAATGCTCCTATTGCCATGGGTACCACTTGTGCCTTCACATTTCACATTTTTTCAAATTCTGCTTTCAACCCTTAGCATTTCTCGAGCTTCTCATGTTCCTTCTTCCTGTTTGCTATTGCTTGGGATTTCTACATCTATCTATCTCCAGCAGTAATGTGTACAGTTGGTTGGCTGTTAACAGTTTGTCATCTGTATCTGGAACTCCCACAGGATCTTTCTCCACCACCACTTGAGGTGTGTCGCATTTTGACTTTGGGATTTCCTGCCTGTACTTGGCACCATCTTGCACCCCGCTGTTATGTGCTGGATTTTCTCGGGGGCACTATTGCACAGCCTGCACCTGGAGTCCTGCTTGGAATGATGGACTCAAGTCAATATTGATCTTGTACTCAAACCCTGCTTCTGTGCTACTACAATTAGTGCCTCTGTGCTGTTTTCCAGTCCAGCTTTCGCCAGCCGATGTTAGGATTTATCAGCCTTCTCTGCCAGTGGTACATAGCATGCAGGCGGTTGTCCTTCCATGACGGTGTAGGTGATAATCACCTGCATTGTTCTTCCCATTCAGCTGACTTCTCAGGACTTGCCATACTCTTTGTAGGTACCTGGAGTAGCTGCTTACCTTGTAGCCTCTTCGTGGTTACCATTTGCCTGGGGAATCCCAAAGTATTTGTAGCTATCCTTCTGTTAGTATAAGCCACTCTTTTCTGACTATCTTTCCTCTCCTTGTCATCATCCTACCACACTTATCCAGTCTAAATTACATCCCGATGTCCTGGCTGTATATCCTGGTGGCATGAATCTGTGAGTCAATATGTCCTTCAGTTCTGGCATTCATGACTATTCATCCCTATTCCCACGTCTCATCCATGATTGTCCTGTTCTTGTTTCAGTAGTCCACTTCTCATCAGGTAGCCCCTGGTTCCCCAACGAGCTAGTGTGACTCTTTGTTTCCAACTCTCATTAGCAACAAGCTAGGCAAGTAGCATTAGAGGCCAATACTGGGTATCGATTCCCTAACAGCGAACTGAACCCACCCTTGAATCACCACACACTTAACTGGGAATCAAACCCACAACTTAAATACAGCTCTTGTATGCATATAGACAGTAGCACTTCAGTACATTTTAAAAATATTTTTCTACCTTTCCCATTATATCTGTCTCTACTCAGCTCTTTCTCTCCTCCTTCACTCTCATTTTTACTTCTTTTCGTGCTCCCCCTTTCCCTGTCTGTGCTCTGATCTGTTAAGACCTTATAGAAAGTGCTTACCACTGCAGTAGGAGGGTAATCCATGGCTGTTGCATATTGAGATAATGAGGGGAGTGTTAGTGGTGGCCCCACTCCACACAACAGCACTAATCGTTTCAGCTGGGTGTATGTGTATATGTACGAGGTCTGCTGCACCAGGCAATTTTTATGCCTTTTCGCACTTACTGTGTATCTACATGTGCACATGTGCAACAGAGTTTGTGTGTCCAGGTTTATGTGGGTGTGTATTATTAGTGCTATTATTCCAGTTCGGTGTGTATGTGTCTAGGTGTTTGTGCTTTTTATTAGGCCTCCTATTTTCTCTGCTTTACTGTTTGGACAGACTCAGCTCCTCTCTCCCTTCACTCTGCTCTGCAAATTGCTGCTAGGCCCTCCAGCCCTAATTATTTCTGTCAGGCCAATGGCACCCAAGCCCAATTTAAAGCTGCCACTGTGGACTGCCAGAGTGTCTAGAGTACAATCATAACATTTCTCTTTCTTACCTCTTTCTTTCCTTTGCTCTTATGCGCTCACTATGTTCCTTTTGTATTGTGTATATCTTTTTCCTATTCCCAGGGGGCTCTCTCCTGTCTGTGTTTTGGCAGTCTTGGCATAGAGACAAGGTGTTTTCTCACTTCTTGAGGGGAGGTGTTTTTAGAAAGGTGTTAGGAATGAGGCACATGATGTTTTCCTGCTTTCATTTTCTACCCCTTTTATGAGTCGTTCCTTTTGTCTGTTTTCCTCCTTTTACCTCAACTTTTTTGTGATGTAATCTTCCCCTTCCTGCATTTCCCTAGTATCAGTATCAGCTATGGCGACCCAGGTTGACCTCCATTCAGACAGCGAGGCTGGAGAAGGACGAACAAGTGGAGGGCGTGTGGGGAGGATACCTGTCATAGTGAATTTTATGGAGAACAGCCTTACCTACATGGACAGACTGCTTCTCAAGGAGCACCGCAGGTACACACACAGACAGACAACAGTGTCCCTGCCTTACACATATGGAAGTAGGTTCCCTAATAAGTTGTACTTCTTCCGTTTTCATTCACTCGTGCCTTTACAGCAAGCTCACATGCTAAGAGAGACATAGAGTATTTGTTATATTTTACAACACCTTTTATTTTCTCACAAACATATAAACTAGGAACTGTAATTATTACTTTAATAGTGACTCATTAACAAATAATATTAAATTTTTTTGGGATAGTGTAAGTTTAACACTTTTCATCCTTGTGTCTGATGTCTGATGTCATGTACATTTTTTATTCCGTTTGCAATATCCAATGACAATGACGCTACTATGTTTACACTGGTTCTATTTAGGTAGTCTCGATTAATGATTTTTATGCAAACTTAAATCTCAGTTTTGCTAGTGACTTTTCTGTAAACGTCAAGAAACGTCCCCTTGATGTTCCATTATTTTTACTAATTTCCAAACACAGCATTTGGTTAGTATGGGCATCTTTTTATTTAGTTGTGTCAGAGTCAGACCAAAGCTCTTTGAATTCTAAAGAATGATTGTTTCATTGTAGAGAATGTTGAATGTGGAATCTGATAATTAGTAGTAACTGGAATTTTTACTATAAATTATTTCATGTGACATTAAGAAGTAGACTACATAGAGTGCACAAAACATGAAGGATCAGAGTGTCTTTATTGCTTAACTTATCATTGGCAACAGCTGAATTTCCTCACATTAATTGTAAAATGAAAGCAATACTGCATATGTTACTGAAAAATTAACAACTACTACTACACAGAGTATGTTGCTGTAAAGTGTTGGTCTAATTTCACACCCAGGGCAACTTAGTAATTAAGAAACTAAATGAATTACAAAAAGTAAAATATGCTAAAATACATAAAACTAAAAATCATAAAACATAATATTAAAATTTGAGAAAAAAACAATAAAAAGACTAGTTAAAATTATTAAATACATTTACTAACATAATAATATAGCCAATCAGTGAAAGTATTCAGTCAAACGCTTGGTGCCTGTCTTACATTTACAGTTAATAAATTCTACTGATTGACAGCCTGAATATTAAAAGCTGCTACTCTGTGTTTTGTACTTACACACAGAGAGTCAGTAGACCAGTCCTAGATGTTCTCAAGGTTCCAGTAGGTTCATCAGGATTTAATAAGCAATGTATTTAGGGCCAATAAAACTTGCATTATACTGTCTCATTTTTACCAGGTGCATGACAACATCAGATATTTATAGATAATAGATGCCACACACATGTAGACATCACTTGGTGCCAGGTTGTTGAGGCAACTACTTTTGAAATGGATATAACCGCTCAAACAGTTGTGTCTTCTCATATAAAAGACACACACACACTCATACACGCATATACAGTTTTAACATCACACACCTATTGTTGTCATCACACCTGCTTTTCTTGCATCTCTGTAGTCAGACTACATAAGTCAACAGTGTACAAAGCACTTGCTCAACACTTATTGTGCAATAGACTGCCCGAGGGCCTGGCTTCAGCAGGTCCCATTATCACAGCCCTTTATTTAAGCGGCTCCTTTTGGGCTGAGTAGCCCACTGGAGAGCTGGAATGCTCAGTCTCCAGCTGTAGCAGCCTTTAACTGTGGAATAGACCAGAGAGCCAATCTAGAGTGCAATAGGCTTGCAGCGATGATGGTGGCAGGCTGGCAGAAAGAAAGAGTGAGAGGTTGGATTTTAACAACCTTCTATAATAATGGGAAAGAGAGTGAAGGAAGGCAGGAGTGCGGAGGAGGAAGAGGTTTGCTAAAAAGAATTTGCTAAAAGTGCACAGCCATGTTTAAGTCATAAACTCTATCACTTTGTTAGATTTTTGGGTGACCTGCAGGTTACAAAAAGCAAGCTTGTGATGCGGGGCCATTGGTCTTAGTTCCTGAGATGGCTGGGCATAGTGGGCAGGGTAAGTGAACGCTTGCCTTTCCATCAGCTGCCAGAGTATCTGCGATCAAGGCACTGAACCCTGAAATAAAAATCATAGCACTGGATTCGACCCACTGCTGTAAGACTCGACTGTGCCAAATTTAAAACTATTACATAATTTTGTAGTTTAATCTTATCTATGGGGGAAAATATATGTATAATTTAGAATATTTCTCATATGGTGTAGCATGGGTCATTTACAAGGCTACAAATCTCAGGACCAACATAAAATTAGACATTCCTTACGGGGAATTTAGAGTCACCAATCAGCTAACATGCAGGTCTTTGCACTGAGGGAGGAAATCTTAAAGGGGAGAACTTATAGGGTCTCACAGAAGGGCAATGGAAGCAAAGCCACAACCTTCTAGCTGTAAGGTGGAATAACTAACCACTCCATTAACTCCATTAACAGTCCTTATTTTTTCATAATATAGTTAAGATTATACAGATACTGTATGTGGAGAAGACCCAACATATTGCCCTTGAGAAAGCCCGAGGCGATGATTGAAGGGAAAAAAACTCAGGGGTTACCAACATGTCGCTCGCAAGCTACTGGTAGCTCGCAACCGCTTTCTGGGTAGCTCGCCAAAAGGTTAATGAATCCTACACAAATTTGAAAACCTGATTATTTTGAGAGGTCACTCGGCAAACCAACTTACATGTATATCCAATCCAATACAAAAGTGTCCCACTATCTTCTTATTTGCTGCAGCAGTTTGCTGCTGTCAAGACTGATGTGCCAGTGGTGATCAGTGTTTCCAACTTAGTGACTTTGTCACTATATGTAGCAAGTTTTCAAATCCTTCTATCAACTAAAAGCGACTCGCGACAAATCTAGTGACTTCTTCTGGTGTTGTTTGAGACTTTTGGAGACTGACGTGAAAGGATGTTCCGCTCTCACTCTTCTTAACGAGGAATGTGCTACCATAGCCCCCTCCCATGTCCCAAAACACTCACAGCCAGCCCAGTTCTCATCGAGTAGCCCCTCCCAGCTTCAGTTACAGCAGGAGAATGCAAAAATGCTAAATGAAAAAATACCTACATATTTTCTGTGATGTTTTAATGCAAAATATGAGTTGTGGACACCAACATTTATTAAAGGTTTGGGAAAACAGTTTATCAGTTTGTTTGGGTTGAAAAAACTATGGGAATAAATGTAGTAGCTCTTGCCTGTTTTCGTTTTGTAAATCTACCCCTTGGGGGGAAAAAAGGTTGGAGACCCCTGCTTTACAGAAGAAACCTCCGGCAGAATTAGAACACCAAAACATAAACGACTTATAATGGCTACACATTGACCATGTTGCTCCCAGCAATATCAGTAAATATTTGGGGCTCACCCAAAAAACTGTATAAACGGCTGATGGACACTAATTTATTCACATATCTCAATGACAGCTATCCATAAAACCGCTATACGGTGCATTACCATTGCCCCAAACACCTCCTAAATCAGTTCCTTTCTGGCTGTCAAGGTGCCTTGATGGGCTTTTTTGCTTGATCCCCAGTTTTCTTTGTAATTTCCTGTATTTTATAAATGTATTTGTTAGTGAGATTATAGATCCTTTACTTCTTTTTGGGATATCTGTCATTGTCTGACTACAATGTAGCCCCGTGTTCTGAGGTAGAGGTAGCAGCTAATTTGACTTTTGCCACTAAATTACTTTGAGAAAAAGTGTTAGCTGTGTGATCAAAAGTATGGAAGCTTAAATAGGTAGAGTAATGGTTAAAATATCACCTCTGATAGATAGTATATAAATATGTTAAAAATACTATTACAGAATGTAAAATATTCTGTATTAGAATTGATTCTCACAAAGGGAAGTAAAATGGAAGAGAAGACCAAAAGAGCACTGTGTCTCTTTGTACCACGCTCTGGCAAAAGCCTAAATGCAAACAGCCTAAGGCTAGTAAGGCTACTGCATGTGAAGTACTGTATGTGAGGAGAAAAACACATGGGTGACTGCAACAAAGGGATAAGAAAGGGGACATAAGGGATAGGATTAAATATTACCCTCTGAAAACTTTAGATAGAAAGAAATTTTCCAAACTTTGTGAGGTCCAAGGGTATGGAATTTTTAAAAACAGTGTATATAAACCACATTATACTTACTTAGTCACCGTTTTGTTACTGCACTGTGGTCATATTAGGCTGGGAACAAAGGAATATATAATATAAGTGGGGTAAATAAAGAGGGAAACTGACACACGTGTGTATTGCTGTCCTGAGTTTGTGTCATGTCAGCTGGACTTCTTTCTTCCTGGTTGGAGAAGTTTCACTAAGTATCGAAGGCACTTCTTCAGTCTAAGGGAAATTGGCTACTCCGCCCTGTTCTCACCTCTCATAGCAGTCAACTAAAGAAGCTATTCAGGCCAGGTGAGTACAAAGACTACTCTGGAGGACATAACTAGGCCTCCCTATCCAAATTCTCTCAGACTGAAGAAACTGCTTGGATAAGTAGCAAAACATTTTCATTCAAGATGAAGTCCAGTCCAAGTCCAGACTCAACCTCCAGATAACCAACCTGCATGACTGAGTGCCTTCATAGACAGAAAGTGCTTTCACATAATTATTTAGTTATCCGGGATTGGAGGGGGAGGGAGGAGTGGAAAAGGAGCATACTGCAGAAAAGACGAAAAAGAGACAGTTGGTCAGTCCATAGTGTTTTTTATTCAGAAACTGTCCTAGGGACTATAGGTTTCCTATTTAATATTACTTTACTAATACATTTATTTTGCTTATTTTTTTGTTTGTTGCTAGAACGCCACTTGAACTATATCATACTTCTTTGGTCTTTACTAAGGATTTAAAATCACCAGCTAACACATCCACTGAGGAGGAGCCTACAAACAGCCTAACAGGTAACACACACACATTTGAACCTCTATACTTGTGAGGGCACTCACTGACGTAATGCAATCCCTACCCCCTTACTCTAACCATCACAACTAAATGACTAACCCTAACCCCTTACCCTAATTCTAACCAAATCCTAATTCTAACCCTGGCTCTAAAACCCAGTCTTGACCCTAAAAAATCCCTTTTTGAGGATCAAAAATAGTGAGGACCAGCCAAAATGGCCTGACTTAACAAAAAACTTCTCACTCTGTTGTTAAAAACGAAATTTGGTCCTCACTAAGTAGTATCTACAGGAACACACACAAACTTGTTTGTACCTCTAGCCTTGTGAAAACAGTCATTGACATAATGCAGTCCCTAGCCCCTAACCTTAACCATCAGAAATGAATGCCTAACCCTGACCACAACCTAATTCTAACCCTGATCCTAAAACCCAGTTTTGACCCTGAAAAATCCTTTTGAATTGGTTTGGACCACCTAAAATGTCCTAACAACGATGGTACTGAAACTAAATTTTGTCATACACACACACACCTTTTGAAACAAAAATGGAATGCTTACATGCTACTTTTTTTCATACACACAGTTAACAGGTTCCCAGATCAAAGAAACAACTATGGACAGAGTAGCTTGATAAGTGACCTGCACTAACACATCAACACCACCACCACCACCACACATACACAAAAACACACACGACATACAGAAACACATGAAAGCAAAACTACCAAAAAAACCCTCTGCCTCTCAGCAGGTCAGACATATCAGTGCCTGGTCATTCATCCATGGTGGTGTGATGGGTAATCACTGGCTGTGATTGTGTGGGCATAGGGCCGTTAGAGGCAGCTCATGCCTGACAGGTTGCACTCTGCCTTGGTAAGGAATGGAGCAGGAAGATGGAGGTGGGGGTCGGCCTATAGTCATGAGCTAAGGGCCTGGAGCTCATCAGTCAGGGATGTGTCCTGACTGTCTGGCCCCCAGCTGAGGCTGTCAGGAGAAGTGTAGACTAGGGTTATCACTCCCTTTCTAAACCTTTGGACCCTGGGGCTGTCAACTGCCTCTCATCACATCAATCAAGATTCACTCCAGACGGGGAATTCCGACCTCATTAGGATCTGCAATTTCTTGCCTGCTGCTGGCCCCAAAACTGTCTGTATCAAATTGTTGTTTAAGGTCAAAATTCTTTGTTGTGTTCCCCAGAGAAGTCTTTAAATATATAGCAATACAGTCATTGACAGACCAAATAGTAACCAGTGTGTCCTTGTGCATTAACTAAATGAAATATTATAATTTAACAATATCCTCTGCAGCAATCCACTGTGTCTGATCTAAGATATCAGATGACTACGAGCCGGAAAAACACTATACTGTTTAAAATTGAGACACGCCTCATTCTGTAATTTAGGAAGCTTTTAGGGACCTAGACAGATTTTGGGTCTTATTGAGATTGTATGCTTAAAGTTCAGTCAAAGTCATTTAGTTTAAAAAAGCAGACTATTTGTTGCAGATGATTATATTATATTCAGTGGAACATACACTGCACTTAAAGGACATTCTCAAAGGAGGATTTCTCCCTACTTGACCATTCGTAGTTCATTAAACCAACATTAACCTAGAACTTTTCTAACATTTGCCACTTACAACTGTTTGCTGTTCCTTCTCTCCTGTCTTTCAATATGAAAGGGTGGGCCACGTGTGTCTGTGAATAATAAAAGCTGTTCTGACATCAAGTAGGGAGCACTCCCTCGGGTTAAATCCTCACTTTTATGAGCTGTCAGACCCATGTGGGGATGTAATAGAACGATTGTTAGCAGAAGAAAGACAGAGAGAGAGATGGGGAGGTTCACCTGATTACTTAATGTGAAATACCCGCACACAGGTAATGCCATCGATAGACAACACAGGGACTGCAAATGGTCACATGCACCTACTGTCCTTCAGCATCTGCGAACGACTTAGTAGTTTATTAATTTTCTTGTTAGTGTCAAGTATCCAGTTAAGTCCAATGCCGTCTTTCACATGTGGAAAAGTACTGAAAAACAAGCACTTAAAACCACTGCGCTAAGCTAATGTAGTTATCCTGTCCAGTGCCCCCACCACGTATAAACGACACTATGCTTTTAATGTTGTAGCTGATTGGTGTAGATTATTAGTAAAAAAAAGATAGAGTTGTAACAGGTAAAATTTAATGGCCAGGCTAAAGATTTAGTTATTTTATATTTTCTACTTATTTTTTGCTTTTTCAACCATTACTATAATCTGTTTAAGTCTAGTTTATAGCCAAATGTGACTACACAGTGTTTCATCCGTGGAATGTATGAAGAATAAAAAAGAATAAAAAATTTCAAGCTGTGAAAGTGCATAAGGTTAATTTTATTAAAAATACATTGCAAAGGGTCACCTTCAGTGCCATATAAGTTTAACAGTCAATCCACAGATGTTTAAAGTCAACCTGAGGACGATGCAGAACGCTGAGTGCTGCTCGATACATTGGCATCATCATCAAGTTAAATGATAAATGCCAAACACAGTAGGGATTTGGTAAATCAACTAAGTTTTATCACAAAGTAAAAAAAAATCTAATCCAATAAAATCCATATAATTATACTTATCACACGCACCTTTAAAATAACAAGGTAACAAATAGTTTTAGTCTCTCACTGCAGCACATAACAATACTCTTTTTCTTATGTCCCTGTCTTGATTTTTGTATTTGCCTGTGTTCTTATAGCTCAGGAAGAGGATTTTCGTCAGTACTGTGCATCGTTGTTTGCTGTTCCTGTCAGCAGGGGAAGGACTGAGCCTCAGATTACCACACCTGAGTCGTGCCTCATCATTCAAGTCCTGGATGAAGTGAGAACTACTGAAGCATTTTCTGTTAACACAATGTTTTACCTACATGAATTCACAGTTTTCAATTTTTTTAGAAGGTCAAACTGGGGGGTCAACACACATGGCATCACCAACACCAGCATATTTCTGTTTCCCTTTCTCTAAAATTCCTCTCTTAAAATCATATGTGACAATCCTAATGTCTTTTGTCTTCTACAGACAAACAGTGACACAAATGGAATCTTTGCTGCTGTACAGAGGGAAGACAACAACCCTAAGTAAGCCTCAACGACAAATCTTGACCACATTGACACTGGCCTGTGTGAAAAGGTTCATCTGTTTTATGTGCTGGCTGTAAGAGAGAAAGATGATTGTCATCTACAAGGGAATTATATTATTTCAGCTTGTGTTTAAAAGAATAAACAACAACAGGGTGAAATGAGGCATCCTGATTATGTGTGCACACATTCTGTATGTGCACATGTACCGTGCCTTATATGTAGCAATAAATATTTGCTCAATTCAATGTTTTAGAAAAAAATATTTTAAGAGATATTTAAAATGTGTAATAAAAAATAAATAAAATACAATAAACAAAAGTAAACAATCACAATCACATAGATTATAGACTTTTTTGTGTAGATCCATTGAACGCGGTTTCTGTCCAGGTCTTATTACACTCGCATTCCCCGGTTAGAAAGACATCTTACACACTCTACAGTTTCTTTGGAACAGTTTTTTTGTGGAGGGCTTTATCAACAGAAAACAAGTCAATCACTCAATCAATCGGAAAATCACTCCAAATGGAGGACAGAAAACGTTTGCTAACTGGAACTGACTAAGTGCTGTAAAAAAGTAATTCAGGACACTAAGCTGAAAATAAGTGTGAGGGTGACTAAGGAAACACATCTCTATGAAGCCAGAGTGACAAGGGAAGAAAACATACAGAAAACAACAGGGCTGTAATTAACTGAATTATAAAGTGACAAACTAAGCAGTCCATGAGGGAAGCAATTTAACTGAAAGATTTGCACATATACAACACAACTGAGGTTTGGTTTAACAAGGAACCAAACCTCAGACCCACAAGTAAAGGGAAGAGTCCAAACTCAAGAGTCTGGCTGAGCACGGAAGTCAAGAGTCCAATAGATGCGAAGCAATGTTCATAGTAAGTTTGCTAGAAGGCTCAATGTCAGGACATATGGAGAGACGGGGCGGTGAAGAGTGGGAAGAGCTGGGTTTAAGAAAGCAGGGGCACAAGTGAATGTCATCAGGATAACCCACGGGGGTGAAGAAACCAAAGAGACCAAGAACATAAAATGGCACAGAGGGACTACAAAATAAAAGCTGGGGGCAGGAATTAAAGATAGGAAAAGTCAAACTGGAGTCCAGGAGCCAGGACCATGACACATATTTGCACTAGTGACAATATACAAGCTTATTAATCTGTTCAAAAGCATTAACCTGCCTATGGCAGCAACAAGGTTTGGGCCAGCACATTAAGAGCAAAAGTGTGAATAGTTACTGCTTGTTGGGTGTTTATGTCTTTTCTCTCCAGTCCCCCCATATCACATAATCGACACGCTTATTCAGTATATTAGTAATTTAAAAATTTAAAATGAATGAAGTCGGTTTCCACTTGATTGAATTCACTTTTTAAAACATGACAAAATAAAATATTTGTTTATTTTTTCTTGGCATGACCATTTACACAAACAACAATTACATTATGTCTTTCACAACAAAAATAACATAGGGCAGGAAGGTGATACTCTCTCAAATCCTCTATTTCTTACACAGGGTTTCCTCTGTTCAAGGGGTCTCCACCAAGGGAAGAACACTGGTGCCCAAAGCAAGCATAACTAGTGGTGGGTCCTCAAGCATCAGCCACTCTTCTTGTATTTCAACACAACTGTCTCGGCATTCTAGTATTGCAGCACAAACCAAAGCAGCTCAAAGGCTAAATCCATTTAGGCCCCAGACTTCACAGGCAGAGCACTTATTGACATCTACACGGTGTGTGTTTTTGGTTAGACCAACTTAGAGGGAAATACACTAATGTCTTTGTACCAAAAGCTGATATGTTAGATTCTTGCACTATTAAGGCATTATTTGGATTTGTTCAAAGGAATAACCATAAACTGTGTAAAAGTGCACTTTCTAAATATAAAATTGATATATAATAGCTCTTCCAATTTACAAGTAAACATGCATCTGGATTGGATGCAAATGTGTATACTACTGTTGTGTGTGTGACGATAGCATCACCAATAACCTATAAAGTTTGACACACCAGTGACATCATCAATGGCATCAAATCATTGCCTTTAAAGTTGTCAAGGAAACCCATATTTGTATTGCTGTTTGCTAGATACCGACGGGAGCAACAAGTTAGTTGTGAAAGGCCAGTGTGTAGCTGAGGAGGTACACGATTTCTAACCTTGTTCAGTGGAATTTTGGTTATTATATCAATGCGGTTGGTGGACTTGCTTTGTTATCAGCACAACTGTGGAACCTATGGATTCAATAAACCTTCAAACGACTATTTCTGAAGTGGGTAATTGTTGAACCATGGACAAGAGTAAGCCTGCCTCTACACCCACTTTATGAAAACTGGAGAAAATGTTTAGTTGCAACTTTGGTATAACCACAACTGGATAAGTCAGAGTCCCCATAGACACTTAGCTACTGCTTTTGGGAGCATTTTTTTTCTTTAAATAAAATAAAGTATGTGAGTACATGCCTGCCAAAGCAACTAATTTTGTTAATTTCATGTTTTTCTTTTGTGCAGTGATGCCCTCTAAAAGTAAGCCACCAGCCTGCCCCACAGTTGAAACTCCAAGGACTTCAAAGACATCAATCAAGACACAGGCTTCAAAGTCGCAAAAACCCAGTGTCTCCCCCATTGTCCAGAAAACAAAGGCTGACATTGGATCTCCTCAACCTCTGTTAACCCGCTCTTTACCAGATTGCCAAACTAAAATCACAAAATTTTCACATTCCCTTCCATTGTTTTCGCCTGATATTTCGCCTTTTCATAAAAACTTAGACTCATCCCGCCTGCCAGAAGAGACAAAACAACTCGAGTCTTCTGAGTTCCTCCCAGAACCAGTCACATCTGCAAAGTTTTCTCAGTTCCCATTAAACAATATTAATGTCAAAACACTATCCCAACATTCCTTGTCCTCTATGCCAAATCAACAACAGAGTTACCCGGATTCAGATACACCATCAGATTTATCCCTGTTCAGTGAGTGTACTCCACCATATGAACCTGCTTCAGTTTTTACCCCCAGAACTGGTGACCATGAACCACCTTTTTCAAATCCGTTTTTCCCTTCACTTACGTCGCAGCTTTTAAACAACATTCAGATTCCTACATCAGCTGTGAAAACAGATGATGTTCCATCAATTGGTAAGTGAATTGTATAATAACTAATGTTTGTGTGTGTGTTTGTGTGCACGCCGACATGCACTGATTATGTTTAATTGCTTACAAAATACCAATTATACATTAATGCAGCATTAATGTGGCTACAGTTTATTACTCGCCCCCATTTTCTGTACAACTGTATAATGTGCTTCATACTTTAGCTACAGATCTTAAACTACCTAGTTACCACTAGGTTGTTGATCACAACAACCTGTACTACTACTGTGGAGCAGGTAGCATCATTTCTAGGGAGCTGTCATGTCATCTGGTGTTTAGTTTTGTGTGGTTTAATCTGATAGTTCTGTGGAGTTAAATAGAAACAGGTTCTTTTTCACAATTCTACCAGTTGTTGCCACAATATAACAAACTGCCACCCCATTACTTTATTTAATAGTTAGATATTACCTGGCCATTACATTGTAATTTTCAAAGTAGTAATTAGACAGTTATTACCAAGGTATATACATTTACAACATTAAATGTTAAAAACATTTAAATTTAAGGGTGGGGAAGCTCAGGTCTTTGCTCTAAATCAATCCCTGATATAATAGTTTGTCATGCTAGGTGTTCTCCCAGTACAATTTTCAGTGGACAGGCATTTTATGCATAAAGTGAAATGCAATCACAGTAAAAATGGCTGAGTTTTGCCTTAGTATACAGTACACACACACACACACACATGCACAACCACACGCATTTGTCTCACTGTATGTATGGGGACACTTATTAACGTAATACATTTCCTAGCCTTAATTCTGTCATCCCAAAACCAAATTTTAACCTTGAAGCAGCCGTTCTCCTGCAGCCTTGAAAGTGTATGGACCAGGTTGTGACTTTGTCAAGGACATTTTCATTGGTTTTAGGTTTTTATTTGGACATTAAAGATGAAAATGTGGCTTCAGTGGTGGGAAGTATAATAAATGAGGACAGTCAATATTCCCATAAATTATCTTTGATAGCCTCACGTTGCTTCATATATAAAAATAGACTTAAATAGAATTGAATACAATCTTTGTGCATCATGAATCATAATTTGAAGTAAAATGTTAATTTTTTTAAACACGTTTGACTGCATTTTTTGCAAAGACAGTACAGATGAAATATCCAGTGATAGTCTGGGTCTGTCACCGCATGAGGAAGACTCTTCAGACGAGGAGGCACAGATGCACAGACGTACAATGAGAGGGAGATCCAGAGGAGAGGAGCAAGGGAATCCTGCCATATCTCATCTAGGAGATTCCTTTGTTCCTGCAGATGCAGAGCAAGAAGATGATTTGCAGACTGATGAGACAGTACAGCTGCCAGAAACATCTATGGTAACATGTTTTCATATTTCCTTGCTTTTCACTGTTTCGGGAAGGGGGACCTTTAGAGAGCTATAATGGCACTACAAATATCTTGTTACTAAAGGAATGCAATGTGTTTACATGGCTCAACAAAGTTTTACAGGCCTGATGGGCACTAATCAAAATGAAGAAAAGATTTCCCTTCAATGTAACATTTGCCTTTCACTTTTAAACTATATTTAGCCCATTTGCGTTATCAGTAAAAACTTTCAAAAGAAAATCATCAGTCCATGCAATGAAAAGTCTTTGCTAACATACAGTTGGTTTCTCATTGTCGTGATCTTATCTATTAGATAATATTTGTATCTCACTAATTGCTTTACACTATTCATCCAATCCACAGAGATACCTATGGCTGTGGTGTTAAAGGTGCACATCACCGAGGGAATGAGGGAAGAAAAGAGAAACAGAGTAGATTAAAAAGACACTGCTTGAATGGTCCCAAATGACCTATCAGCTATTTAATGGTATGAATCCTTCATGTTGTGACAGAAGAATGAAATAAGGGGCTTGGTGCTTTATTAAAAAGCTTGAGCAAAAATGAGGTTCATGATTGTGACGATGGTGGTTATCTGTGGCCTCTGGACTTGAATCAGACTAGTCCTATAATGATTAGACAGTCATTTTTACCAGCTCCCTATACTCTTTTGGTCTTTATCTTTTTTTTCCTTTCTTGTCCTTCATGTTTTTCTTACTGTAATGGTCCATCTTTTTGTCTCTGTCCCCTTTTCTTCTGACCTTCTTCCGTTTTGTTTTACTTTTACCCTATAGGTTAATCAAAGACTATGAATTTTTTTAACTGTTAGTGTAGTTCCTTTCCTGCTATTCAATTGTAATTTCAATAGGAGTAAATAGGTGATTAACAGAGACTTTTGGCAGCCAGTTCCTTTTATTAGACCATTATTACATCAGTCACAAGAAAGTGTGACAAATCGCAAAGTTTATACAATTTTGGTTTTCTGCATAAATTGATCATAAAATGCACATAGCTGGAATGGGTTAGAGAGTAAACTCAAATAGTTTAGATGTTCATCAGTTTACACATATTGTCTATAAATGAAGACAATTTGGCACTGTGTGACAATCTTGTGCTGTGGCTACTCTCTTTAGAAGTCGGTGCCTGGCCATGATCACGAAGATCTGAGTTTAATAAATGTCCAGAAGTCCTTCTGAACTTTGTGCAGGTCTAATCCACAGCTACAGGAAGTGCTTACTTGATTCCAAAGGTTGTTCAACCAGTTATTAAAACACTTGCTTACTTTTCCACCCTCTCTTTTTGTGTCTAATGGATTTGTTCAATAAAGACTTGACAAATTATGAAAATCACATTTTATCAGACTAAAAAGATCAGATCCCATTTCACGTCTACATGCAGAAAACCAGGAAATTGCAATCGGTGCCATTACTTTTTATTGCAACTGTAATTACATTAGTAGGTAAAAAACAAATACAAAAACAAAACAAACGACTAAAAAACTTTGTGTTGTCTGGTAGCTACTGCCTTTGACATTACAGTGTTGTTGTGTACTGTGAAATATTACATAGTACACATTAAATTATTGCATCTGTATTGAAAAGCAGAACAAAAACATTATATTTAAGACTTACAGTAGGCCTATATGACTAGCAGTGTAAACACAACAAAAAATGAAATCAACAATTTACTTGGAGGCCATAAAAGTGAAAAGAGATGGGTATAAAGTAAAAAAAGAAAAACGAATGTCTTAAGTTAATGTGGAAGACAAGTCGCAGAAGAGTGTGATTCTAGATTAAATTGCTATAAAGCAGTGATGCTAAAGTATTGTATTTCTATCAAATGCTCATATTTTGGAAATGGGATGTAGGATTTAAAACGGTGACCATATGTAGTCACTATTACTATATGTCCATATGCATTCTTAATTTACATCGCTGATTACGTTACTTTTTGTCAGAAAGGAAGCCAGAAATTACTTTATTTCCAGAGTAAGCAGAAGAAAATTCAGAAAAGATGATCTGTCGACTGTGCTGAGCAGATCATGATCAGAAAACAGTTCCAATTCAGTCCAGAGATCCGCATTCCTATAAAGCAAAGGATTTTGTCTACACATAATTAAGGCAATAAAAAAAGGACCTTGTTGCATCACCATAATATTGCTGAATATATCTTTAAATTGTCAGTTAAAGTAAGATACATTTGACACAGTGTTTTACAGTAACAGCCCCACATAGTTTCTTCTTATTTCTTCTTCATCTTTCTTCTTCCTTGTAGCTCTGTTGTCATGTGCCTTTCATTAATATCTTCTCATCGCCCATCTGCAGTGGCCGCCATGTTAATGCTTCAGCTGTCTCGCTTTATCCGTGACTCATACGAGAATACTTATGCAGGAAGAACAGCTAACCCACCACACCGCTGTGAAATGCTCTCACCAGCTCCAGGGGTTAATTAAAAATCAATTCATCACATGGAAACAAGGGAAACAGGGAGAGAGTGGAACAATCTTTAGTGAAAGACACTGGCTTATTAAATTGCATTTACACACTTGAAAATAATAAAAAAAAAAATACAAATTTAACAGAGTTACCTGTCTTAATAAAAGTTAAATTGATATTGAATTTCAGTTTGTCCCTTAAACTGATGTTGTTAGGCTGGAAATGAAACTCAAGCCGTGAGATGTATTTATTCTTTGTTATGTCTTCCCTCTTAACCCCCCAACACACCCTCAACCCCTTCTATAATCTAATTCTTATTTCCATTTCGCCCTTCCTGCCTATCCCTGTTGTTCATCATCCTTGCACTTTATCCTTACATTATCTTTCCGCCTCACTCCTTCCATTTTCCCATCTACACCACTTACACCATTTATCACATACTTATGCCTTCTACCTTCCATCCCTCCTTGTCCCGTGTCCCTCCATCTGTTGCCATTTCCCCTTTAGGTGTTGCACAGCCAGAGTGCTGGGTCTGGATTAGAGCTGCTCTGTGATCTACATGGGTTTATGCCTCCGGGTTTGGACGTGAATTCGGTTCCCTCTGACACACCAGAACACACACAGTGTGACCCACTGCACACAGGCCAAACTTCATCGTCTCACTCAGACCCACTAGGTAAGTTATAAAAAGGAAGGTTCTTAATGTATATTTTTTGAGGATTTTTAAAAATACTTTTACACATTTTTTTACTGGCTCATGTTTTCCTGTAAACTACGTCAGAAAGTACCGTAGCTGTTCGTGGTTCATGAGATTAGATTCTGAAGATTACCCCTGTGTCAAACTTTTGCCTGGAGATACTTTCCAATTTGCAAGCGTTATTCATATCACAAAGACCTCATAATAGGATTTAGAACAAATATGTAAAAACATAGAGCTTACACGAGAGATGAAAATGAGTTTCAAACCCAGAGGAGCACTAGCTGCTTGGTGGAAAAGGAGAGGTGGGGGACAACAACGATAATTTACTGCAGGTGGGTCCAAGGGGAGCTTTCCTGAGATGCCTTTTTATTGTGTCTGTCTGTGTGTGCATGTTTTTGCCTGCCCTTATGTCTCTGTATTTTCCCTTTACCTACATTTGGTGGCTCAATTTTCTCAGGGCAGTGAACATAGGTGCTTGTCCCACCCCTTGTAAATATCCATATTTGATCAAAGCCGAAATCCCAAACCCCACTCTTCTTGTTTCTTACCTACTCTAGGTGACAGTGTAAAAAATAATACTTCTGACAATCACATGGAAACAAAATTTACCCCTAAGAAGAACATTGAAAAGCCTGCTGTTAGTGCAAAATCATATTTCTCACATCATATATATATATATATTTGTGTATATATTACAATACACTTGTGCAATACAACTTGAGTTTTACTTTATTGTAGCTATTTATGTTATTTATTAAATTTACATTATATATTTTTAAATTCCTTATTTCTACCCTTGCCCTGTAAAAGAGTCACACTGGATTTTTCTTTTCTTACTTTTCTTCCATTGCCATGTTTCACCTTATGGCTACACAGAGAAATACTGCTGTACCTAGATGGGTTAAAAAAAATCTTCCATTGGCTCTGTCAGGTAGACCATGCTGTGGCGAATGAGGAAATTGTATCTAATGTTTATAGTATATGATACATTTCCTGTTTGTGACCACAGCAGGGGCTTTTTTACCCCGAACATTAATGATTTGTAAGCTAGTCAGGTCTGCAAGGTACTTAGACCGTCCAACAAGGCTTTTGGAAATCTAGCCTTCACCTCCAAATTACATCAGAGCTAAACTAATAATATTTGGATCAAATCAGGCGCTGTAATTTATCCAGCCACATGGTGCTCATTACACCTTGTACTCTTGTCCAAGACTGTTGAATTGCATGCATTTCAAACAGCGGTTACGGTTATGATTCGCTAAAGATTTCTAATTTATTCTTGGTGCCTTTAAGAAATTGATTGTGAACAAAACTTTCCCACCATTGTTTTTCTTTATCAAGTCTTGCAATACATATTTTTTGTGTTTCATTGTCAAGCCTGTGTTAAATGAATGTGGTTGACAGTGAGAGACTCCCACAAGGGCACAACTACTTTCCTCACACCGTGCAGCCAGCTGCGCATCAAACCCTGCGCTGTCTCTACCACCATCGTTAAAGCTCCAAAGTTAATGAGAGAGAAAGGTTAGAGAGGAGGGATATCACCTTGACAACACTCCACACTCATTTATGTCCCCCCATCTGTCTCCTCTGTTTTGCTCTCTCTTTTTTTTTTCTAAGCAGGGCTGAGATCCAACAGGTTTTATATGTCTGCTGCTCTACCTTTCCACCTCTCTCTCCTTTTTGCTCCTACTCCCTCTCACCCGGTCAGTCAGAAAATGAGGTTGTTAGTGTGCAGTTTCTGTCTCGTGTGCATTCAGTCAAACAAAAAGAAAAAGACACAAACAGAAAGACAGACAAGCCTGACCACAGGGAAACTTACATAAATAGAGGGCGTGAGAGTGAATAGAGACAGACAGCTGTGTGCACACAGCAGCAGTAAGATGTGCTGGGATCAGATAGAAACACATGCAGATGAATAGACGGCCTCCTTAAAAGATTAAAGTCAGGACGAACAGAAGACTGACAGAATTTCAGCGGCGTCTTTGTCTTTTTTCATTTAGAACAACTTCAGCCATCACATTTGTTAGCAATATGAGACTAATGGATTGTAAACTATGAACTTCTTCATGGTCATGGTTTATTCTCATTCCTCTTATTTTGTATAAATGTGCTGAGAATTTCTGACTCGTTGCAGCAATTTCCACTCTTAACATAACATAATTTACGATTACAAACGTATGACCAGAGATTTACTTTTTTAAGCAATTACTGACCATGAAAGTGAATAATTATATTCTGTAAATTACACTGCAGATTAATATCCACTGTGAAAATTAAAACATTATACAAAGAGTTGGTCAGGAAAACAAATGTTTTTTTGTTTCTATTTGTTACATTATTTGTCCAACTGATAGCAGAATGACATTGCATGGTTTGTGTCTTTAGAGTCATTGTTTTTGTATCCTGATATTTCAAATATTTTAGTGCATGTTAATAAGTAGTAAAATAATATGAAAGTAAATAGAATGATGGGATGCCCAGGGACTAGAAAAGATAATATGATAATATAAAATAGTACCTTAGAATTTTTTCTTTTCAGCCATTTTGTGTTACCAGACATTTATGATCTTTGCAAGTTTACTTAATATCCCTTTTAGTGTCCAAGGCTGATGGGCTACGCAGCAGTTTCGGTGTCTATCCTGAAGAACACCTGGTTTTGAAAATGATGGATGGCGTCTCACACTCAGCTACACACGTTGCTGGAGTAGAACTATCAGCAAATGAAGTAAGGACATCTGGTAAGTCTTCTGCGTGTGTGCTTGCAGGCATGCATGTGTTCTGTTGTGTCTGTGCACGTCAGGCATACTGATAGTTCTGCATCTTACTTATTTAATACACGCACCTCCATTTCTTACACAATGAATACACCATATTTCTGCATATAGCTACACTTTTCTAGCACTTAGTATCAGGTCTGAAAGAGATTGTCCTTTGTAACTTGTAAACTCATCATATACACATGTACAGGTCATATACGCCGAATTGGTGGTTGGTCCGGGAATATTTCGTCTCAACACATACCTTGTTTCCCTGAAACACTAATAATCTGATTTATGCTGTGTATCAGCATGAACAGACACACACAAACAAAGACGCCTGACAGACTAATATGTAATTTGCAGAATTTCCTTCCCTTTACTTACCTTACTCATTTTCATATAAAGGATTCTATTTAAATATGACATATTTTAAAACATATAAAGACACATATCATTCCTTCACTTCTTTGTTTCCACACTTTGAAGCTGTTCAGTCCTGCGTTTTTTGTTTTTTTGTATTTTATTAATTTCTGGGGGTGCATTGTTCTCACTAGATCCACGGTTGCAAGTTCAAGAACTCGAAGTGCCAAACGTTTTTAATATATTTACTTTTAGTATTGAAGGGATGCTTGAGCACTCAGTGTATTTTCCACTTGGGAACATAAGCATAAGTTTTTTCAAGTCACGTGACTCACTGTGTCTTGTCACTGTGGGAGTCCAGTGTGCTGTATGACAGCACAGTGAAGGTGGCTTCTTGCCTAACATCTGGGTTCCCTTGTGCCATTAATTAATATCTTGAAACATTTTTGTGGTGCTGAGCATATTTGAGTAGGAAACCCTATTTCAAGTTCACAGCTCTTTGGTTGACCTCCTTTTTTAAACATTAAAGTGTGTGTGCATGAGTTATATATATTGATATTGTAATTTATCACATGAAAGATGCATATGTCACCAATTGCAGGATATAAATATAATGCAAAAAGTGCATGCACATTTAGAAATGTTATCAGAAACTCTCTGGGGCATTTTGGGAAGATCAGCTTTTAAAGTTTCTCTCATTTTATACCTAACACATTTTAAATCTGCAGTTTTATCAGTAACAGCATCAAGATATATGCTGCATCTGCCAGTGTGTTAGTGTGTTAGTGTGTGTGTGTGTGCGTGAGTGTGACTGCATGTGTGAGCAGCACTCTACTGCATGTGTCAGTCCTCCCATGCTGCTTAGTTTGACAGTACAGGTGGCTGTGAAGCACTAAGTGGAGGTTCTATGCCAGTTGAAAGACAGAGCCGGGCACTGAGACAGGAACGAGGGAGAAAGGGAGGGAGGGAGGGAGGGATAAGTAAGGAGACAATGGAAGATTGAAAAAAATGAAAGACTTAACACTGGAGCTGAAACTGGTTAGACAGCACACAGCATGAGGAATCTGTGCCACACACACACATACAGCGTCATAGCTTCTCAATGGGGGCTTCGATGTAATTTACAGTGAACAGGTGGGGATGGATGTTCAATCTGATTCAATTTGATGTGGCTCGCAGTGGAGTGGAATGAGACACCACTCAATCTGCTGACTTTTGTGATCGTTCCTCTGTCTCTCACCCTCTTCCTCGAATCACAAGTTGCATAACCCCTCCCTTCTTCCTCTTACTTTGTCCCATTTTCCTTTAAATTTTGACTTTTTTTTTGCCACCCACACTTTTTGAAGTTGTTGTCATATCATACACTTCACTGTATGTCCTCATGTTTACCACTACAGCCATCCATCTGTCCTCTCTACAGTAAATTTAACCACACATTCCTTTATTTGCCATATCTTTTTTGTTTGCTTTTATGCAGGATCAAACTGGTCTGGCAAGTCCACACCACATCTGTCTCACTCTACAATGACTACGTCAAGTCTGATCCCTGCTTCTGCCCAATCCTCCCCCTCTTTGTCCCCTTCCCCTCCTTTCTGCCTGTCTCATCCCACGTTGGGCTCAGACATGGGTCCAGCTCTCCGTCCATTGTCCAGAGCAGCCCAGGAAATCATGGAGATCTGTAGTGTGGATCAAACAGGCTGTGAGGACCCCGACTTGGACAGTGAGACCTGTGAACACACAATCCACACTCTGGAGCAGGAACTCAGGCTCATGACCCAGGGTAAATTTACATCACTGAGTCAGGATACACATTATCCTTGTATGGCCACCTATAATCCTCATATTCATCGATTCATAACAAAAATAATTATTTTAAATATAAATAATTATAGTGATGTCTGAATTTTAAATAATTGCTGATGATAATGGTAGAACAGGGCCAAAAGTAATAACCTGCCCCAATGTCTGCTTCAGAAATAGGATCTTCGGTGTTCAGTATTGGAAAAAGTGGGAATCAAGATCAGCCTGGGAGTCCGATTTTAACTCGGTGGGTAACATGGGCACACATACACTAAACCAGCTCCCTCGTAATGTTTGTGGTTGCTTTCATAATGTACTAGTGTACTAAACTCATAACAAAGGTAAACAACATATTTTAGTGTTTGTAAAACTGCAAATGTTAATACGCTACACTGTTATGAAGACTGGCCTTTCAGGACGTTTGCATGTCATGTAGAACTTTGTACTAGCTGAAACCTATATATTGGTCACATTTCCAGTCCAATGCTAATATCCTGAGGAAGGCAAAAGTGCTTTTTTTCTCAGTGAGAATCTGAGTGTAGCCCTGTGACTTACTGTTTTCATGCTCTTGTCTGTGTCTTTTCACCACGATCGGCATGTAATCCATTGCTTTCTCACCCCTTCACTTCCCAACACTCTTCTACTCTTCCAGTGGTCACGATGGGGGGTAATCCTCCTTTCTTTGTGCTCTGTCAATCCTTCTCTCTGTCGGATATGTGGAGTGTGTAATGGATCGTTAGCCAGCGGAACGACTTTAGCTTTGACAGCACGCTGGATATCGGGCCTTAATGTGCTGCTTAATGTGTGTAAGTGTGTGAGATGCACAGAGAGAGTGGGCTAATGTATTTTTCTTATAAATCAGAAACCAAGTGTGTGGGTGTGTGTCTCTGAGCCTTGTTGTATTTTGTGTGTGTGCATGTAGCAGGCATAATCTACGCTAGAGGCCCTGTGCTGAGCAGAACACTGTGAATATCACATTGAGACGTGTAATAACTGGATTAGCACATACTACACAGAGGGCTCCCGAAACAGCTTCTTACATCCTTCAAACATGAACAGACATAAAGACAGACAGACACACACACACATACATATGCAGACAGATCCATTTAATCTGTATACGGATGGTCTTTTGTTTCTATATATGCAACTTCAGTAGTTTCAGCTGTAATCCATACCATCACCTGTACTACTGTGTCTTTTCACAGTTATGATTCTAGATTATACAGTAGCTGTCCTTCTAGGTTTTTATTTTAATTGAGTTTGGCTGTTTCGCAGACATTTTAAGATATATAAAACATGCAGTTTAATTGATCCTTTATGTTTATATTTTCTGAGGGTTTATACATGGCTTCGCAGTTTAAAGCCTGATGGAGGTCAGTATCTGCTTGAATAAACCTAATTTAGAAAAACAGTAGCTTTAGGACTCGTGACAAAAAACTGGGATTACTTGCAAGGCCCTGGGTGTTCATGGTCAGTGTAAGATGAAGCTGCCAACAAGCTGACAAGCAAGAGAAAGCAAACAAAAATGTGGACCCAAAAGAATCCCAAGTTCACTGAGCCTGGTCATGGACAAATGCAATCTGAGATAGCATTCCTGACTGCCTCAAGTTTATTGGTCTCCTTGGTTTGGTCAGTTGTACCTCATTTAGGTGAGTTTTTAACACGATAAGCCAAAACTGTATTTCTACATTCAGCTTCCTGTTTGTCTGAAGACACTTTGTAAGGGGCTTTAATACTGAATTGAGATTTAATAACATGCTGTGAAACTCCAAGGTTTGATTGGTGGTTTTGCTTTTGCAGGAGTAGAGTTGACGGGAAACAAAAGGAAGAGGAAGAGACAACACAGAGAGACCGTCAGAGTGTCCTGTTATTACCCTGAGGCACACAGTACACAAACAGAAACACACAAACGCACACACACATGTAGGAATGGGTGACAAATTAAAGAAAAAAAACTATGTAGGTAAGTGTTTTAGTGGTTTGCCTTCAGAGAGCTTCATTGTGCTCTGGTATTGATTCTCATGTCTTATTGAAATCTACAGGAAGAATGAAACACCTGTTTTCCATAGGATATTCCCTTCTTTGGTTTTTTGATGATGGAGCAGAAAGAGCTGTGTGACAAGAATATAATGGCATGATATAAGTATCGTATAGGTGTTCAGTTGGTAAATAAAGCCCGTAGCATTATTCACAAGATTTGTACATTCATCACTCCAAACTATCATCCCTCGCCCGAACATCTATTCCACTCCAGTCATTTATGCAGGGTTTTTCCATTAACTTGTCAATCATCTATAAGTTGTGTCTTGTTAAATATGCCAAAAGCCATTAGACATGCGTGAAGAGATTTTTACTAACAACTAAAGGAACAAATACACACAACAAATGTAATATCAATTGTATCTTGTGCAATAGATGAAAATATAACTGTAATGCTTTAAAAAAGATGGAAGGATTAACTGCTGTGTTCTGTAATTTCAGTTTCTGTTATAATTAATTATAATTATTCATTTTTATGTGCAATGTATTTATGTTACTCATATAAATAAAACAAGTAGTGCAATGCTGTACATGTCTGTGGATGGATTAGCTTAACGTACAAGACAACATGACAGAGGAGGATGTGGAGAGGAGAGGAGGTGACGGGAAGACAAATGGTGACTTGGGTTTAATTCACAGCAGGAGAACGTTTGCATCCCTTTGATTGTGTGTTTGTCAGTGTGTGTATTTGTAGGTTCCGTCAAGACGTGCATCAAGGGACAGACATGGAGGGACAGTTGGCTACGGTGCCAGTTTACCGACAGGGCTTATACAGGGAAGAACACTTTTCTTTGTTGTCATCAGCTTGTTTCTTAATAAGGTTAAGGTGGCACTGGGACAGGTAGGACCACGCAAACCCCATACACATTATCTCACACACACACACACACACTGAGGAAGCTCCAGCAGGTGATAAATTATGTTTGTAAGGGAGAAAATAAGGAACTGTGCCAATGGCTGCCGCAGCTATCTTTCCGTATGGGGTGTGCGGGAGTAGAAGAAGACAAACACAGGCACTGGAACTGGTTTGTCATCTCAGCATTGATTGTGTACCTGTAGTGTTGGTGTGTGAGTGCTTGTTTTTGTTCAGCTTTCTGCTGTTTTGCATTACTCCCCACTAGCCAGCCCTAATCTATTACATCTGCAATTGTTCGCAGCTGAGTTCACGACCCATTATTGGTTCTTTTATCTTCTGGCTGATGTGTATGTGAGAATGAAAACAATAGTTCAGACAACGGGAAAAAAATCACATCTGTATTACAAACCCAAACTTCGAGGCAGGGTGGATGTCGTTGTAATTTTAAGGTTAATTTGTGTACCGTATGTGGTTGTATGTGTGAATATGAGCGTTTGTGCAGTTGGCCTTGCTATTTACTTCAGACACTCTGGAGGGATATAAAGCTATTTTATTTGTCCCAACATTAATCGCTAGAAGCGGACAGCAAAAGCCCTGTAATCCAACAGCAATCAACGCTAGACTGATTGATAGCACAGGGACCAAGAGAGAAAGAGAGAGAGCACGACATAGACAAGGAGAGAGAGGTGGAAAGGTAGATCTTTGTTATTGTGTCCTTCACTGAGTTTATCACTTACTGTTTAGGGGAGGAAAATAACAGACATAAATCTGATGGATATCGAACTAGGCTGGATTTGAGCAACTATGAGATCTGTATACGTTCTGCCATTCTCTCACGCATGCATACAAACATGGAAAGAGAACGGAAAAAGAGAGGTGACCTTTGTTAGATTTGGAGTTTTCTGTGATGTTGTTGTTGTTGTCAGAAAGACTGTGAAACCGGAGGAGTTGACATTTAACTTCACTATATTAACTGACCCTTCTCCGAAACTGGAGTTCAGACTGGGTGTGATGCACAAAAGCAGACAGAAAAATATGCCGTGTTATGAAACTTTTAGATGATGTTGTCATGGGCGAAGTTTTGAAGATTTTATTTATTTCTTTTTTGGGAATTCTGAATACCACTTCTTTTTTATTTGTATACATTTTATAGTGGACACTGGTTGCAAATGTAACAGAAAAATGTAATTTTCCCCAAACTGTCTGTCCAAACATCATAGTTATTTTTAATATAAAAGATTTGTTGGTATTTATTTGGCATTTTCTTCGACAGCAGGTTGGATGATGGAAATGTTTTGTTCTCCTTCTGGCTGCATGTCCACTTGGTACATGATGAAAAGAAAACCCAATAACTTTTCCTCACGGAGAATACCCTAAAGGGAGTTTTTTGTTCACAACGTCTCCTAATAGGGACAGTAGTTGCATTTTTTGACTTTGTTTATTACTATTATTTTTATTATCATTATGTAAATTTGATAAAATCATAATGGTCCATTTCTTTTCAGATGGATTTTTTTTAAATAGAAGGCAAAACATGTAATTTTTTAGCACAGATGGCTAAAGGCCACTTATCATCAGACTGTTGTCATTTTGGTATATCAACAAAGTCATTATATTCACTACCAGTCAAAGCTTGGACACACCTTCTTATTTAATGATTTTCCTTTATTTCCATGACTGTTTACATTTTAGATTCTCACTGAAGGCATCAAAAACTATATATGAACACATATGGAATTATGTAGTGAAGAGAAAAGTATGAATTAACTCAAAACACATTTTGTATTTTCGGTTCTTCAAAGTCGCCACCCTTTGCTCTGATTACTGCTTTGCAAACTCTTGTCATTCACCCGATGAGCTTCGTGAGGTCGTCACCTGACTTTACTTCTGGTTTTCACTTCACAGGTTTGACTCATCAGGGTTTATTTGTGGGATTTGTTGCCTTGATGGGATTGAGACCATCAGTTGTGTTGTGCAGAAGTCATGCAGAAATGAGAAGGTGTGTCCAGACTTTTGACTGTTAGTTTATACTCGTATATACTGTTGTTTTCTTGTAGTGTCAATATGCACATTTGCCCCGTTTTTTTATGATTTAGTTTGCATTTTCATGGTTTGCCCAAAGCATACCCAACCTGAATAGACTGTCAAAGACTGGACAGTTCATACATAGACGTAGACGTGGAAACTTCTTGCGTGTTCTTGTGCCAAAACAAAAATGGAATCTAGTGAGAAATTTAACTTTTAACTTCCTAATTTGTGCATAAATACACAAAAGATTTTTAGAAATGTGTAAAGTTGAGAGCAACAATAAATATAGAGCATACAGAGAGGAATGAAGGTAAAATAATAAAACAATGTTACGTTCAGATAAGTCTGCAGTTACTGTAGGTCTGCCTCAGTTGTGATATCATTAGTTAGCGATACCTATAACCTAAAGACTATAATCTTTACACAACACACATTCACCCAGTTGTCTCTGGTCCTATTGAGCAGACTGGCACTGACCAGGACCAACTAGGCTCTACTAGTCTGTGTGTTGACATCACTGCTTTCATCTTATGCACTTGTCTTTGTGCATTATTTTATTTTTCCTGGAACGTGAAGTGTTTCCAAAATGACAGTGTATTCATAGGGCAGGATGTGGCTCTACCTGTGGCTTTTTGCTTTTGGTAAACACCTGCCTCTCTCTCTCTCACACACACACACACACACACACACACACACACACACACACACACATATATATATCTTTTCTTCTGTGGTTGTCAGGTTGGAGGAATATCTCCAGTGGATGTGCCATCTAATCATGTCCCACGTTGTCTATTTGAGCCTTGCTGCTTCATTACAGGAGAAGATGAAGAAGAAGAGGAATATGTGTTGTCTGTCATTGTGAAACATAAAACCCCTCATAGTTACCTTGTTTGTGCAGTCGGCTGTATGCGTCTACCCTGTTATTCTCAGTGTCTCCATAGACATACAAGTGTAATACAGGGGTGGGATGACTACTGGCAAATATTGTAGGATAACAATGAAAAATCGAGTTTTTACATGTATAAAGCATCGCTGTACACAAAGTTATCTTAGGAGTATAGATAGTCTTACTAAAGCTATACTCTGTTAGTATCTTTACTTACCCCAATCCTTTTTTGTGTATGTGATGTTTTATGTTTGCTTAACCTTGCCCCTGTGGCATCATTACATGTTGCAGCCCACCCCACTTTAAAATGTGGCTTATTACTTTAGGCTTATAGCCCCATGTGAACTTTAATGACCCTGAACTTGGAGACACTGAAGATGGAAATAAAATGTGTCCTGGGCAAGAAGTTCAGGTGGAGAGTTTTTAATGGAAGGGAGGAATGAGGGAGATCAAGTGAGAAAATATAAAAAGCAGGGAGGCTGAGGGGGTGTGGGATGGAAATAAAAGAAAGGTGAACAGAGGAGAGTAAGGAAATGGGGCTGCAACAGGAGGAGAATGTCTCGAAAAGGAAATGTGTTTTTCCCCACCTCCCTTTCCAGGTCTCTATTGTCTCACGCCCTTCGTCTTCCTTTTTTTCCCATCTGAGGCCACCAGTTTTCATTGTTACACTCCAATATTAAAGGGTCATACGTGCCTTTATCAATTTCTTAACTTCACTTTGTCCATCTTCCTCCATTGCTGTTCCTTTGTTTTACCTCCTCCTCATTCCTTTCGTCTTTAATCTTTCCATTTGTCCCCTCTCTGTCCTGTTTGGTAGAAGGTCCCAGAGCCCTGGCTGAGCCAACAGGACCTGCTGACAAATCGATACATCATTGTAATTGATTCTGTCGGCCTCAAAGTGTTTAATGAGAGCCACACTCCTCCTCCTCCTCCTCCTTCTCCTCTTCCTCCTCCTTTTTGCATGTGGGCATAGCTGCAGCCCTGTTTAACGGTTAATGGAGCGAGCATCTCTGTGCAGATGGTAGGTTAGTGAAGGGGCCGGGGCCGTGCAGCAGGTGAGAAGGTTTGCAGAAAGAAGCGAGAGTTTGGTGTACCGAGGGTTAATCAGGGCAGTTCCCGAGCTGCTGGATCGACCCCAGTTAAAGTCAAATGTAAAACGTCTGGCCCTCAGGAATAAGAGCGGTAAAAATAAAGTACGTGTAGGAGAGCTCATATAGATGTGTGATCACACGGGCTTTTAGTAGCTTGCAGCTTGTCTTTGACAACGTGCTTTTAAAAAGCTGTTGGTTGTTGGTTTGATCAATTACAGTCTGTTCTGTGTCCGACCCACTGCCGCAGTGGATAACCAGAGGCGCCAACACCTGCACACAGATGGCAGGAAGAACACGAAGCAAGAACCAGCGGCGCTGTGGTATATGTCACTATAGAGCGACGGCATCAGAAAAGAAACAAATATGAGAGCGAATTAGAAAAAAAACTGAAATCACAGGCAGTAGAAAACAGCTTTTCAGCTGGAAAAGCGCAGAAGGCCAGAGAGCGAAAGAGAGAAGAGGGAGAGGTAGAGGGTGATATACTGTGTGTGTGTGTGTGTGTGTGTGTGAGCCTGAGCTTGTTTTTTGCATGTGAATTCACAGTAGGGATGGGGATTCTTATGGACAGTGAATCATTAATATCAGCAGCCTGTAAGACACTAATGAATAACACGGGAATATATCAGCTCATCGTTTGTTTCTCTCCTCTCCCCCTCGGTCTTCACACTCTGCTCTCTCCCTCTCTCTCTCTCTCTCTCTCTCTCCCTGCGCCGGATTCGTTTCTTCCGGCTTTAATGAGAAACACCTGTTAGAGCTCCTCGTTAGGCATCTCTTCTTCAGGCCCCATTAGACTGCTGGTCCCTCTGCTCTGTACAGCGCGTTTGCTTTTGCACACCTCCTATCTTCCATGCTGTTATAATAAAAAAAAAAAAATAGAAAAGGAAAAGGGATTGTCAGATTGTTGCTGTGCAGTACATTTTATATACATGCATTGTTGGAAATATGAAAAAGGACCAACGTTGTCCGATCAATAAAGGCAAAATGGGGAAAACTCCAAGCCTGGTCTTTTTGTGCAACACTGTGTCAAGCCTGGATCCTCACTGACTGTCCTCCCAGTGTCTGCGAGTAATAATTAGTGAGGGACTGTATCTGAATACACTTTGTGCAGACACTCATTATTTCTTATCTTGACCAATGCAGTGTCCTTGTGTCATGCACAATGAAATCTCTCCACATGACTCAAAATGTAGCGTGACACCTCACACTGCTGTGTCTATCTCTGCCATCGTCAGGTTTACTGTGACACTCACCTACAGAATGGCCAGCCGTCCTTCCCCAACACCTTCCTCCACGCCTGTGATCCACCTCTCCTATAGCTTTCCACTGTTGGTCCTAAGGGATCAGCCTTATTCTAATTCTGCTTTGAACTGCCTTTTGCTCAATACTCAAACAAAAGATGGTTCTCTTCTGTGACTTCCTACTCACATACAGTCTAACCAAAAAGACCCTTACGGATTAATTTGATACACACGCATGATGGCAATGGCTGCCATGCAGGGTGCTGGTCCACCCCATTTAGTGTCTTGCCCAAGGACACTTTGACACCCAGTGGGGAGGGACCACGGATTGACTTCTCCTTCTTCCTTCTTATGCCTTATAACATGGAAGCGTTTCTCGTGATGACACTTTGGTTTCACTTATCTTAGTTCTCTTCCACTGTACATCGCACGTGAGCCACTATGGATAAAGACCTTTGCCAAGTGGCTAAATGTAAAAATGATTTTGAACATCCCTATTTGTGCAGAGAGTCTGAAGCTGCACATAAACTGCTATTAGTTATTACAATACAGTCCATTACTTGTACTTGGCCAGTTCCATGTCATACTTGACATTTGATGGAGGACTGGTGGTCTCTGTGTTCAGGCTGATTTGGAATGAATTAACTTCGTAGGGGTAGTGGTATGGGATGGGAAAGGAGCAATGCAGCTATCCTTAAAACCCAAATTGTCTTAAGTTTGTTCATGTTTGTTCATATCAAATTTATAATGGCTGCATATTGCTATGTCTGCAACTTCTATTCATCATAAATAAAGGATATTAGGTGTTTGTACGTGGTGACTTTGAAATTACTGCTGAAGTTTAATGCTGTCTTACATGTTAAATCTGAGTCCTAAACATTATTTGTGTTCATACAGCAAAGTCCTCTTATTCGTCTTCCTCTAAAATGTGAAAAATATTTTAAATGAGTCATGTCCAAGTTTGACTTGCAGTGCTAGATAAAGCCAGACATAGTCATTAGGCTAATGGTAGTTATTAAAGTTATTTGTAATGAGAAATTTAATACTTCTTTTTTGAATAAGTCAGTATGAGACACAGGGGGGATGCACTGGAGAGTGATATACTGATCAAAATGTTTTCAGGTAGGGATCCGAAGCCAAATGAAGAGAACTTCCTCGTGATGATGAATGTGGGCGGATGTAACACAAATGCAGCATAATAATACTGAACAGGATTCCCTCTTTTTCAAATGTCAGGCTTACCTCTCCTTGTACTGGCCCCACCAAATAAATACTGTAGAAATATTATGTACTTATACGTAAAAATACGTCGGTCACTTTACTGATGTCATGTGACTTGTAACAACAAAGCACGACAAGGACACACTTGACTTCAGTGAGACTTCTGTGCTTCCGTCCGTCCGTCCATCCCAACACTGGCAAACATATGTAGCTAAATACTTCAGGGCTGTATTATTTTTGTGGTTAGTTTCTCTAAGCCTGTATAAATGACCCACTCATGTTTTAAAGGAGGACAGCTTCCTTTTCCTTGTGTTAAGTTTTTCATATTTCTCTGTGTAGGTTTCTCTCGTATTGCTCTCTTGTTTTTTTGTCCGTCTCTTGCTCACATTTCCTATCTCTGTCCTCACACGGACATACAGTATACGTCTGCCAATGAGAAGATTAATGGCTTGTTTGTCTGTGTTACTATACCCTTTCTGTTCATCCTAATTAGATATTTTGCTGATTTGGCGAGGCCCCACCTTTGAAGTGCTGTTTACGCAGCTGATTCCGACAATACCCGTCTAGCTGAGGGTTGTTATGCTCTGCAGCACTTTGATGAATGTCTTTAAATGTACTTTGGGATGGGATGATTATTGCTGTGAAGCTTATACATGCCCAGAATCTCATTGATGTCCCCTGTAAATGTGTGTTGTGTCTATGTGTTTGTGCATATGTTTCTAGGGTTGTATGGACAATTTCACTAGGCCAGTTCTCACAAGGGTTTGAGGATTAAGACTTGGTTTCAGGGTTAAAGTTACATACAGTATGTTTAGTGATTGTATTATGTCAATGAGTGTCCCCAAAAGTTTAGATTGTGTGTTTGAAAATGCAAGCGTTAGCTAATTAAATTGTTTGTGTATGAATTGTTTCTTGTCCTAATTATTCATTCTCAGAAATGTTTTTTTGTTGTTGTTCTTAGATTTCAGACACTGAACTGTAAGAGTTGTCTCAAACGTCCACCAATGTCCACTCATCCCAACTAACTGACATAATTCCTCAATATGATGGGCAAATAGTGTTTAGGTTGGATATAGACTGATCAGCCACAACATTAAATTCTCCCGGTGGATTTTATCTACGTGGCGGACAGAGGGCAGCATGGGAAAGACGTCATGCTGGGTGTGATTGCAGCTTGTTGAGTAGCAATAGACTGTTTTAAGTGCCCATTATTTCCCCTATCTGCCCAACCATTAAAACCAACAGGTGGTGCTAATATTGCGGGTGATCAGTGTGTTCCTCATTGTCAGTGCTTCTTTAGGAATAAGTGCACCTCCTTTTTTTCGCAGTTTGTCTTAAAAGGCTTTCACAGCTTCTCTCTCTTTGTCAAATCCACAGTGGCTTGACTGAAATGTTTTTTCCCTAGATGCAGTCACTATTTAAAACCACTTAATCCTGCAGCTGTGGCCTGTCCCAGTATGTACTGGGGGCAGGACGGGCACTGAAGAAGTTTCTGAATTTATTTTTTAAATGATATTACTAAAAGTTTCTAGTTCCCTGCCTGGAGCATGTTACCTCCACTTAAATGATGTTTGATGTTATGTTATATGTCTAACTGTCTTGCAGGAAATCCGTTTACTTTTTCCAAACCTTTAACAATGAGTAAGTTCCATAAATTGTACCTTAGAGTTGCATCATAGTTTATATGGTCTTTATCTGACTGTAATGTCTTGAAAATGGCACCAGACTGATCAACTTCACCATCTGTGTTTGTCCAGGTTGTACTAATAGTCTCACCCAGTGAGATCTGGGATAGGCTTCCATAACCCTGAACACAATAAAGGGGATGATGGATAAAGTAACTAATGGACGATTAAGTATCTTAAACACTGTAAGTTATTCAAAACTATTACATTTATGAGTGTAATGTTTCGACATCACATAGTTGAAATTTTAACTGGCAAATATAATTGAACAAATGAAAGTCTAAGACATTTTTTTGGCCTGCTGGAGTTGTTGGAACTGCAGAAATGCTCTAATTGTACACTGGTGTTACAGATTGGAGGTTCTTACCGTTACAAATGTTTTTTGGCCAAACACCAGCTGCAGGTAATGCTTTAAACCAACAACAGGCAACTTTAATTTTGGCCTGTTGTCAAGATACAACATTAATTAGCAGCAGCTTAGCTGGCTGTCATTAAGGTGAACAGCGGAGCAAGGATTGGATTTTGATAAGCTTTGTTTTAGCCAGCAGAAATCCATTAAAACATGCCCGGATATCTTCCGCATTGGCTTGGGACACCTCTAATATGGGAGTCTGCGAGAGTGTGTGCAGCTGCTGTATCGGGTACAGCACCGTGTTCAGGCTAAACACACGGTGCTGAGCAATCAGCGAGTAAAGTTTCCTCGCCACTGCCATTAAAGCTCCACATAAAAACTTAAGCTGCTTTTATCCTTCTAAGGAAGAAAGGGAGAATGCCAGCACATAATTAAATTAGATGAAAGGAGGGGAATTAGAGACTCCCTTCTCTTTAAACACAAACTGCTTCATCAAAACCTTGGGCTAAATGAGAGACAGACGGCTACGCGATAAACATCTCTGTCCCGGCCTCCGTTCTTGTTGCCGTTTCTTCAAGCCTTTGGTATTTCTCTAACCTGATGCATTTCTTGCCATCTGTTGGTCTGATTCCCTGAACCTTCTCTCACTCCTTTATTTAACACCCCACCTGTATGTTTGTGCAAATTATAAGCAGCGTCTTCTGCTCTTTCCAAATTGCAAACCAGAGTCCTGTTAACTCCCCCACCCCCCCACTCGCCCCCTGTCCAGCCACCATTCACTCTCATATTCTCACGTGTTTAACTGCATTTGAAATTTCTCACACCACTTACTCTCACCTCCTCCTCTACCTCTGAAGAAAAGTCAGGACCTTTAATGCATACGGAGTTTCAAGTGGTAGAAGCTGTTGGGACCTGATGTATAAACCCTTATCGATTTGAAATATGAAAACCATCATACCTGACATTGATCTGTTTCATCATGGCCCTGGTAAACACTGGTTGAAGGAGGGCATGATGCAAGGGAGTAAGTCAGAGGGAAAAAAGCGTCTGAGATCTTGTTTGTGAGATCGAGCTCTGCCTTTAATGTCCGGGAAGGGATTCGCTCTGAAATGAGATCCACCACTGCATCAAACTGACACTAATTGAAGCTAATGAAGTTATTAGTTATGAACTGGTTTTATTTATTTAAACTTAGCTAGATTTCATGTAATTTTGTAGATACAGAGGCAATGGTAAGATATCAATAATATGTTGGGAAATGTATTTTTGAACAGCATTAGGTTACAGGTTTGTCCTTATTAGAATTGTACAAATATTACCCGTTAAATGTCTGTCACTTCTTCGTGCCCATGCAGCATGTTTCTATATTTGATAGTTTTATCTTTCTGAAGTGTATTTTTTAAATGCTATCAACGGTTCTCAAATAATAGTTGTTATAATCGTTTTCTTAATTTACTTGTGTTTTGTCTGTTTGAATATGTTTTCCTGCAGTTCCAGTGTATTTTTTCCCCCATTTAGAATCTTTGCAAGAGAAACAGCCATAAGATGTTAAGTACAGTGTTACAACCCCTGAGAACTGATCCTCTTTATTGCCAGAATCCTCTTTTTTTTCTGTAATTGAATTCTGTGACTGTTTTTTAACACAATGCATGTTTTGAAATATGTAGGTTCTAGGAATCTAGTATCATTGTTTATTGTATATTTGTTTTTACAGACCTTTAACATATGGTCAGAGCAGCGTCTCAGGTGTAACATGGATAATCCAGTGCCTATCAGCGAGTCTGAAGTATGTTTGAGGATTCAAAGTCAACACCTTTCATGGTCATTTCTAAAGTATGTTTGGTGCATCACACCTCAGGTGAATGTGGTTAGTTCAAACTAAGACGTTTCATAAAGTATAAAGCAGCTGTGGACAACAGATTGTGTCAGTGTGCAGCTTACCCAAGGTCCTGCTCCAGCCACATAATCATTACTGTTTTATGCCAATCCAGACGCATCTGTTGCTTTGGGAGTGTTGGTTAAAAAGTGTCTATTATTTCTGTGCATTCGATATTAAAATTTATTTAGCTTGTGTTGCTATGGTGATAAAGTCACCTTCTAAAACACAGATGTGTCCACTGCTCTGTCTCACCTGTGCGCCGTGCGCTTGGCACCGAAGTACACAGGTGCAAAATTAAGTTTGGAAACGGTGGAAGTAGCTGCTCACGTGCTCCTTGGAATCAGCAGTTTGTGTCTGTGCTGGGTCTCAGTTGTCTGTGCCTCTCCCTGAAATACCCAACGTTAGACGCTGCATCCAGCTTCAGTAACAAACTCTGGCTGTGGTTTCCGCATGTCTGTGCATTTCACAAAGAAAGCCGTTTGTCCCCACCAAATTCACTACAGACCTGGGGGAAGCCATGAGTTTGCTAATTAGCAGCACAGAGGGAAGCAGCCCCAGCGGCCAATCAGATTTGCTTTTGAAACCAGTTCCCCCGAGACGCCATGGAAACAGAGCGACTGAGCAGCCCAGGCAGTGCACTATGATGTCATCTATTTTGGGGTTACAGCATTACTGTAACTTTTATCTAAAACGAGATGAAAGACACTTTTTTCGCGCTCAAACGTGAACATGTCCTCTCATGTCCCACTCACTTTTTTTCTGACAGTTCTTGCCTGGTCTTGTCCCTGCAGTCATCTCGTTTGCTCATTTAATGTTTTCAGAGCGATGAGGAAGGAACTCGTGGAGAGACAGGTTTACTCCGAGTGCAAGTTATAGATGAATGTTGCTTCTCGTTTCATAAAGACATCGGGCATAGCAGGCCCCAGAGTATTGTACGTAGGGTCCAGGCCCTGCTGCTGGGTCAACCACTGCACACAAAGTTCCTCCGGCTTCACTTAGGCTAAGCTAATTGAGACTTGGGTTTAACACACAGAGCTTGATTTGGTATCAATGGCCTCATCTAACCATTAACAAAAGAGTAAACTGGGGTATTTTCCTTAAATTCCACAAGGTTTCCTGATTTATTTCCGATTTGTTTCCTTTTCTGCATTGCGAATCGTGGAGGCTGCAGTGGAAATAATTAAGGAGAGCCGTGATAGCATTTTAAGAGCAAATTCCTGAGGCTCATCCACCTACTCAGCACACAGGCCCATTTGGAGAAAGAACAAACTCAAATCCACGGAATGTGCAAATAATAAAGAGACGTATGACATGCAAGGCAATGTGTGATAAGGAAGATTTATATTTTAAACAGGCTCAACCCAGATTTCTTGGGAACAAATTAAACTGCGTTTCAATCTTATATAGAGAGAGACAGAGTCTTTCATCTGGTGTGAGTGCACTGCATCAATGACAGACATGCAGAGCAAATTTAGACATCAGATATAAGATCATTAGCTAATGCTGGAGTATTTGAGCTTTATGCACATTATGAAAACACAACAGAATAGGAAGTAATAAAAGAAAAACATGTAAGTGACCAAATCAGAACTCACAGGGTTGGTTACACCGCAGACTCCACTACTCTTATGCTCACATGAACAGCATAAGGACATAATTGTGCGTAAAACAATGATAAAAGTAAATCAAGTGTTGGAAAGGACACAATGCATTAAAAATCCATTAAAAAAAGTGCATTTACTCCATGATGCATTAATGTTTATACGCTACTGTACTACTTTGTTGAATGTGCTTTGTACCGAGCGGCAGCCGTGCATTCAATCTTTGAGCTTTTCAGAGGTTTCTTCATCGTTTGAACACCGCAACCATTGTTCGTGAAGGTCTTTTCCTTTAACTGATCAAAGACCTTCAAAGTTTTCTGATCCTCTGACCTTCTCGTCTGATTATATAACTTTGTGAAGCAGTAGAATACATTTTTTCTTTTATGTATCATCTCACTCACTCTCTCATACCAGTTGCCGTGTATGTAATATATAATGCGCTAGATTCTACAAGTTGTTCAGGAACTGTCAACAGGAATGACTTCTGCTTCGGAGTGAGAGTAAGTGGAAGAGAATATGAACATTAGACAAGAGACTGGTTGTTACTTTAGGACAAAGATGTGAATTGGATAAAAGAGTAATCAAATAAATGAAAATATTTTAGACAATTTAGCATCAGACTGAAAAAAGCATGAGCATGAATGCATTAATCAACAGTGATGTCATTTTTTTTTCTTTTTTTTCTTCACTTTTAACCTATAATGCTGGGAATTGATTTGATTGTAATAATAATGTTCAATATAAATCCATTTTTCTGATCGTCATAATTAAATCTCCTTTATGCTACATTTTGCTCCTGTTGTGTATTTATATAGTGCAGCTATGAAACAGCGTGCCATGTTTATGGTAAGTGTAGTATTTTCTATGTGTATTTGTGTGTGTGTTCGGAGGGTTATTACAGAATTGTGCAGAATTTTATCTCTAATCTGTTCAATGACCACAGCAATTAATAACTTTTTTTCTGACGTGTTTCTCTCAGGCCTGGCCTGAAGTGATTTCTGCAGCTGCAAGACTGGCTAAGTGCCCAGATGGGGGACTTGATCTGGATGTGCAAAATTTTTAAAAGCCTTTGCCTAATACTGACTTGTGCACAATCCATGTCTTTGTTGCTTTAATCCTTATTTATCCAGTCTCCCCTGCTTTTACCACATCTTGCTTTGATTATCAAAGGGGATTAAAGGTAAAAGCAAAAAGCGATCCACCTGGATTCACCTGGTCACTCTATAGTAGTCGACACTCTCATCGAATAAAGCGATGATCAAATAGCTGCAGCCTTCTACTTAACACACTTGTGCTGGTTCCAAGCTCGGCGCCCGGATGACTGGTTCAGATGTTGTTGTCCAGCAAGGCTGCAGTGTGTCGGACTGTAAATGAAGAGAAACACTTTCATTTTCACATTAAAGCGTTAATCTTCGAGTGAACTGGTCTTTTGTTCTGTAGTTTCAGTTTCAAGCCTAAATGTTCACGTTATTATCATTAATTTTCATAGGTTTATCGCATCTTCCTCCACCCTTCTGCGTGCTTGTGTGTGAGGTGGTGGGGGTGTGCTCATTTTGTCTGTGTGAGCACATACAAGCATATGTGGAACGACGGTCTGTTTACATTTTATTACTGACATGCCGAAGAGGCTGAGTGTTAAACTGCTGTGTTAATTATCTCAAAACTAATTGTGCAATATGTTCAGAACAAGTACAGTAGACTCTTAAGAAATCACCGTATCTCGTTATGCGTTAATTGTGGGACTCTGATTGGGGCGTTAGTCTTACTGTAATTAGCAGCTAAATCAGCTATATTTGCTGTATCTATAAATATCTATAGATGTAGGTCGGCTTGTGTGCAGTGGTTTTCAATGTGGCACCAGTGCAGACTGCCTGACAGAAACCCACTGGTGTTGTCGCTCTAGCCAACAATAATTAAATGCTGGTGTGATAATATCGCAACAATCGAATCAGTGAAAGTGAAAGTGCATTAACATGAAAGAACATTGACTGAAGCAAAGCATAAACACAGCACAGGTGTCTGTGTAACAGCATTACTGTCACTATATGCATCTGTTAAATTTAATGTAACCCGATCATGATCCACACCAGCAGCACATGCTGCTGCTGGACGACTTGTGCAGCAACATCTGCCGCTGCCACCATCCAGTTATTGTTCTGGACAAAAGTCACCCTGGCACATTCACATCATCACTAATCCTGAGCTCCAGTTCTATTATACTGAGCCCAGCTGTGACGGGTGTTTTGATGGTAGACGCTGCCCAAACACTGGCTATGGTCACTTTTATCTTTATGCACTATTGGTAATTAATTTCCTTATCTCCACCTCTGGCATCTCTCTCTTTTTCTTTTTACGCAGTTTATAAATATGCAGCTGTTTAATATTGATACATCATCACCGTCATTTCCTTGGTTTAATTCTGAGTTGTACTCGGGGGATGAGTGAGTGCTGTTGGACAGTGACAGTATTAGGAATCGGAAAAACCAAACAAACTGTGCACTGGCAGCGTAGTACTGTCATGAAATCTGTTTAACTGTCTTGAGCAAATGACTTTTGCATAGGATATTAGTGCAGCTTTTTCACAAGTTTCTAGATTCCAAGCCGCCGAGGCCTCACCTACGTCTCTGACTTGTTACGTTTGATACTGTGGCCAGTAATGGCTGTGTTGAGCTCACTATGCAGATTTATAGCTACCTGAACCAATAATGTACGACATGGTTCACGATGAGCTTCTTTGTGTGTTTACCTCTCAGTCTATTTACATTTAGCAATTCACTGCTAGTGGCGGAGAAAGCCGTTCCCTCAATTAATTAAAATGGCCTCCACACGTCCGAGGGATTCACCGGGAGCAGCGCATGCATGTAATCTAGGGCAAATTTACTTTAATGATCAAGGCATCACCGTTTACTGCTCACTCTTAAAACACTGTAACACTTAATGCTAATGCAAACAGAACAATTTCCACTGCCGCTGCTTTACATTTAATGCTCTTAAAGCGGATATGAGGGTATATTATGTTGGAGTCTTTTAATTATTGTTAAAGGATGTGACAGCCACATTACATTTCTATGCAACTATTCTGAAAATACAATTACCTTTGACTCCAGAGTCAGTCTGCGGTTTGAGAGTCTTGCAGTTTATACACTCCCCGTCCACGCCAACAGCCTTCTTGCAATTGGCTTTACATTGGGTTATATAACATTTAACTATCAAAAAATGTCATTCATCAGGCAGCTGATGAACGTGTACCGTATTTTTCGGACCATAAGCCGCTACTTTTTTCCGACGTTTTGAACCATGCGGCTTTTACAGAGATGCGGCTTTTCTATGAATTTTTCTGCAGCCCTCAGATGGGCGCTGTAGATGGAAGTCAGTGCAAACAAAAAAGCGCCAGTTTTTATTCTTAGCGCATGCAACCCAGGACGCACAACAGCAAACATCAGCACTTTTACTGCCGTGTTACAGGCACCATTCAGGTTCAGGTGTATGAATAAACACTTATGGTACAAAATCTTTTGTTGAGCGCAGCAACTCCTGCGTAATTCGTGAAGAATAAGAGACGTCTTCTCCTTTGGCTATGGAACAAGCCGTTTAATTATAACAAGGACGTTTTTGTCGGCTCTGTACATTCAGCCACACATACACGTAAACGCACTCTTTACCGTAATGCCGGTAAAACAGCGCACAGAACATCCTCATGCCTACTGTGAACAATGAGTAGGAGCGCATACAACAGATATTATTTCTCAGCCTGGATATTGGCGGCTTATAGTCCGATGCGGTTTATATGTGACAAAATATATATTTCTTTTAAATTTTAGCGGGGGCGGCTTAAATTTAGGTGCGCTCTATAGTCCAGAATTTACGGTAGTTTATGTTTTCCTGTTGTACAAATAAATTCTGGTGTTTTCTTTTTTTAACACAAGAGAAAATAACTATAATATTAGTCAGCAACTACAAAGTAATATATATTAAATGATGACTGATGATCACAGCTCCCAGTGTTATGGCAGAAACCAGTGAGAGTGAATCGCTCCTTGACCACTTACCGTTGTGTTATGTCCAGGCCACTGAGCTTAATTTCTGTCATTATTCGTCCTTCCTGTTGTAAAATTTCTAGCCTGGAAAACGTCTGAGCTCTGTGCCTGAATTGATTTCCGATCCTGTTTGTCCCTGACTGGAGCTGATTGTCTCTTGCTAACACTCTGTTCTGGACTGCTTTTTAATGTTCCGCTTCCATTCTTCCATTCCGTTTGTCAGAATCTCTCCCAATCTGTTTTTATTTTCTACATCCAGCCGCAGCCGTGAACGCTCTGCTGAGTTTCCAAGTGCCGGGGAATGGCACCCCTCCCGCTAATGAATATGCCTTGTGCTGCAGGCCGGTTGGATGGTTAAACGCATATGTCTCCGACAACAACCCTCTGATACACATACAGTATTCACACAGTTGGTATCCGTTTTACAAGGGACGTCCTAACTAATGAAGGCTCTTTCTTTTAATAGCAAGCCAATGAGCCATCAGAGCCTACAGTAAGAATGAGAGAGATTCATGACTGTGAGTTTGTGTACTTGTGAAGGTACAGTTACACACACTTACACTGGTGATCGACACACAGTGCAGTACCTCAGCTCACAGTCGTGTATTACACCGACCAAGCATCACGTGTCTCATGTTGGACACGTTCCTAATCAACAGAATTATGTGTCGTCATGGCTGCTCTTTAATCACCTGGTATGTTTCTGAGAAGGTGACAGACTTCTGCAGTCAGCAGCTTTGGCACAATCCCAGGGTGCAGCCACTAATGTCCAAAGTATCTACAGAATTATGTAAAGTTTTAATGCTTAATAATAAATTTAATAATTTGTTTGAAGAAAAAAATAATATTTAACTCTATAAACTGTGTATAGACATTTGAAGAGGAGCCACGGTGCTCATCCTAGCAGTGTAGTTTTTTTTTTGTGAACCTCACAGCAAGACATTTCTAATTTTGAACAGAACCAGGGATAACTGAATGCTTCAGAGGCCCGTCCATCCAGAAAGTGTCGGCTGCGACAACAGCGATCCTCTCGTATGTCCTCTCAAATTGCGCTCTGCCTGTCACCCTTAATGTGGGCTATAACCCACTGCGTCATTATCAGTCTGGATTACAGCTTACATCCTCATCGAGTGCCATGACACACAATTACAACCCATTCAATTTAGCCTGCAACTATGGAAAAGACTGCAAGAGCACTAATGATATCCCTGGACACTCTAATTGACACTTTCAACTTTAATGCAGAAATTAAAACCACTGAATTGGCAAACTGGATAAAAGACACTGCAGGCCTGAGTACTGTATGGATTTTCTTTTTCTGCAAAACCTTTACAAAGCTCAGCTTCCCTGTCAACTCAAATAAAAAACACCTATATTTCGATGTTCACTGAGTTGGCAGACAGGGTGCACTCTTCAGTGAAGCTGGCGGACTGTGCAGCCATCCTGGCTTATTAAAAATAAAGTTTGGGACTGCATGCTTCATCCAACACAAAATAGCCTTAAGTTAGGTTGAAAAAAAAGTCGATATTACCTCTAGCAAAGGTTGCCAAAGAGAAATTTCTGTTAAAATGTAAGATTAATGTTTAAGATGCTGGAGATTATACTGGACATAACATATTTTACCACATGTGACACAAATGAAGACTGAGATTTTAAAACGCTTTCGGAAAGTACATTCCCTCCATCAAATGTTTGACCAGACGTGACAGTTAAACCCATTTTGTATGTTTTTATTCAGCTTTTTGGAGTTATGATTATGATTTTCTGAATAACACTGTCCACTGGGTTTATTGTAGAAAGGTTATTGCCCTAGTGACAAAAGGCCCAACAATGTGACTATTTTAGAGTCCTTGGCGTTCAGTTGTTTATTGCTCAGCTGTGCCATCTGGTCAAATTGAATGCCAAACCAGCCCTAATGGCAAAACCGTTTGGAGCCACTGAGGAGCTTGTCATGAAAAGACAGACATCCTGGCTTGGACTTCACAGCAAATTAGCAACAATAGCTTACAACAAACCCACTAACTTGGTCACCGTATAAAGGAAATCATAAAGTAACAGATTGTTTCAGCAAAAAAAAAGTTTTTACGATGAACTTTCTCCCAAAATATCTTTGTTGTGTGGTGAATGTAGGAATCATCTGTCCACAACCAAAACAGCCAATTAACATGCTGTAGGATGGTGTGTGTGTGTGTGTGTGTGTGTGATGAATATTTGATGTTTAGAGTCTCACTACATGCTCTTCTCTCAGATCATGACATCATATTGGGACGAGAGATAATTTTTGCATAATACATGAGGTCAGTCACTCATCAAATCTAACGACCACAGATTCTAACCCTTGTCCATTTAACCTTTTCCTTGTTCCTCTTAACTTTTTTTCTGATTTGTTTTTTCTTTTATTAATCCCTATGCCATGCGCTGAGGATATTGTATAAAATGTTGAGTGGTTTAAATAAGTTCAAAACTTCAGAAGAGTAGAGGAGAAGCTGTAAGCTCAATATAGAACATATTCCATCAAAGTTTAATCCAAGAATGTTTTTTTTGCCAGATATGATTTTTGTTTATCTAATTTGAAAAACAAAATTCTTTGACAACTAAACAGGTGTTGCTCAGTTCCTTTCACTTTAAAACAAAATTCTTTGACAAATCATAAACAGTTCTGTTGCTACAAAATGTGGCAATTTATGGTGTGCTTTAATTATGTAATTTTTCATCTTTTTAAAAGTAATATTTGTAAGCTGATAATGTCCCTGACTGATCCACCATCACTGTATATAGTAATTAACTTTTTCCCTTTGGTAAGTAAATGCCGGTCCTTTATTAGTTTTAGGCATTAATGTTAATGTTAGTTTTAGACATTAATATAAAATAAAAATGTGAATGCCAATAATGCAATAATGCATGAGCAACTGGGATGATACGAAGCCTCTTCATTCTTAACTTTTATAATAACTTTTGTGTGTTTAAATTTAAGTAAATTTTAATGCCCCTGGGCCTATGAAACACAAATCTAATTTGAAAACATTTAGAAATGTCAATGTTAAGCAACTTTTTTGCGGGTGTTCTTCAGTTTTTCATTTATTATTCCAAACTGTGAAAAAAAACATTGAAACAAACTGCAAAGCAACAAATTGCACAGAGCCAAGAAAAGAACAGCAACAAAGAAAAGCCAGGACACTCAAATGCAAAATAGAAAGAAACGGGGAAACACTAATTACACTGTGTTTGTCCACGTGCGCGTTTAAGTGTGTGGGAATGCAGACCGCACAGATCCCCAACCGAGAGGCAGAGAGGAGTTTTCGAAGTTGTCCTCCCTCCTTGCTCTCCACATTTCACTCTTAACAACATGTAGGAATCAAGCTGTGCAACAGTGTGAGAAGGAGGAGGAGAAAAAAATAGGAGAAGTGAGAGAGAGAGAGCGAAAAAGAGCGAGAGACAAAGAGAAAAAGATAGAGAGCATCAAACACTCTGTAATAACTGGCCCTAATTAAGACCAGAGGGAGCAGGGGAGTTATTAGCTGTCATAAGCAAGTTTATCAGATCCAGAGAGATACAAGTGTGTGTGTGTGTGTGTGTGTGTGTGTGTGTGTGTGTGTGAGAGAGAGAGGGGGGAAGTATTGCCCGGCCATGTTTATGCATCCTTATGTGGGTGCATGTGTGAGAGAGACAGACAGAGAGAAACAGTAAGAAAAGCTCACGTCTGAATTATTGTGCGTGCGTGTGTGTCTGTGTGTGTGTGTGTGTGTGTGTGTGCGCGCATTCATGCATGCAAGCGGTAATAGTCGAGCGGTGGTATTCCCTCCAAACACCCCAACTGTTATTAATATGTATGCAGCTGAGAGAGATACCCTCTCATCTTCTAGCTCATCAAAAAACACTCACAAACACATTATTATCAATCCCCATTAAACCGTCATTCTCCACACAAACACACACACACACACGTCTTTCTGTGGTTGTGAGGAGAATCACTGACACAATGCATCCCCTAGTTTTTCTGTCACCACTAACTGCCTGTACTGCAGCCCAATGCTAACCATGAGCCGGGTTCAAGGTTCTAAGGTTAAACCCTGAATGAAGGACAGGCCAAAAAGTCTTCGACTAAAATCTGTCCACACACACACAGACAAATGTATAGATGCACAGACATACGCAGAGCCATCAATCAGCAAACAAATAAGTGTTTAATGCAGCCTGAGACTCCACGTTCATGTCCACGATGGAAAAGCTCCTTAACTTTGATGAGTTACTGTTGTGTCGTTTTATTTCCAACACTTTGTCTTCTAGTTGTCTGGGTGTTACAGTAGGTGAGTGAGGGCACACACACACACACCGAGCGGGCGGAACGTAACCGAGGACAACTCACAAGTACAGTATTCCATCGCCGTTTTGAGGGGCGTGATGTCAATTTAAATATTTCAGTGTTACTCTTCTACAGTTGTCTAACAGCCATACAGTAGTTTTTAGCTTTTACACACACAAAAACACATTATCACTACATAAAGTTACATGAATGGGTGCTCGATATAAGTATTTAAAATAGTTTTTACCAATTAAAGAGCGCAAATACTTTTGATACTTTGTTTTTTGTTATTGGTAGTTACGTACTTGTGCTTGCATTATTACGTTTTTTGCCAAATGTAAACATGACATTAACAGATTATTACTCTAGATTTGCCCATTTTGATACCTGACATGCAACATTTACATGGACTTGTTTTAATTCAGTTTCTTCTGCACAATTTATTAGTATCTTAATGGGACAATAATAATTATAATATATATAATAATACTTATTCTTCTATATACGTATGCTTGTACTCCCATGCTCAGTTCCAATGGCTCCACAATGGCTTTCTTGAATTGTTCTACGCAATTAAAGCTGAAACCCCAGTTAGCTCAAAGGGCAGTGTGGCGTTTCAATGGAAATACAGCATGTTGCTCCAACGCTGTTGTAATGGTGAAACTGCCATTAAAGTCCCAGTGGAAATAAAGGCAGTGTCTATTAAAGTTCAGCAGACCCCCCCAGATAAACTCCAATAATTGAGAGGGCAGAAGTCACGTCTGCGCCGTGCGGCTGTCAGCAGTGTTCACAGCTCAGTTAAGCAAAGCAGAGAGATAACAATTACCTGAAACTGAAGATGAATTCATGTGCACAAACATTTTTCAAGGCTTTTTTATTCCCTTTCTTTCATTTTTATGTAAATAAACACAGACACACGCAAGGCTGTGTCTGCTTCCCATGCTGTTTTCTTTGCTTGTCTCTGCTCTGTTTTTGTGTGTCTTTATCGTTCATTTTCCTCTCATTGGAAACAGTTTCTCTGTATTGCTTTTCTTAAGCCTCACAGGGGGTTTGAACAAGCTCACTAAGGCAGCACAATTATGCTGGAATTTGCCTACACTGATAAATGGCCTGCTGTTTTCTCTACATAACATGTAAATTTACTCCGTTCCTTTTTTTTCTACCTCCATGAACTCATATTCCTCTTTTCTGTTTCATTTCCTGTTTAATACAGTTAATGTATTGTTCATCCTCTAATTCTTCTTTGCACATTTTCCCACCTCTCTTTGCTCTCTCTTGGCCCACATTCAGATCTTTTTGTGTTTGCTCGCTGTCTCTCCGCTCGCCCATCCCCTCCGCTTCTCTCTTGACCGTGTATTCCATTACAGTGCAGCCTTCATTGATTTGCTCTCTGGCTGAAGTGCTATTGATTACAATACATGCTCCACTGGTGCTGAGCTTAGGCAGTACTGCTGTGCAAATATCATACATATACACATGCACATGTGCACACAACGGTGCCTCAGACACACTATTTCTGTCTCGTTTTCTTCTGCTTTTTGCCTCCGTCTCACATCCACTTTAAAACATTTTGCAATCCACCCGACTCCTTCTTTATCTTCTCCTCATCTCTATTGACATTGCATCTCGATAGTCATCAGCATATTGATTGGCTCAGCACCACCAGGAGACACAGGTCTTCAGGTGCAATTCCTCAACCATTGTTTTGGAGCTGCCTTGTTAGAAAGTGAGAAGTAAGTTGGAACGGCCCGACGCCGAGATGAAACAGCAGTTTATTCCCGGAGGGAAGGCTTCACATGAGAAGTGTATTTGCACAGGCGAACTCTTCTTTTTGTGTGTGTTTAAAAGAATTTGACAATTTGTTATGTGATTGTGATCAGTATTTGTGCATTTATGCTAACATGCTGAGTACAACCGCTTTCTTTAAACGAGAGAGTTGTTGAGAGAGCACGGGGCCTGATGAGACAGGAAATGTCCGAGCCTTTGTGTTTCTGGAAATGACATACTCAGATGCTATCAAGCACGAGAGTGAGCTTGGTGATGTGGAAAACTGCTGACAGGATCTCTGGCACATGGACAAATCCATACATTTGTGCTAAAACAGTCTCTCTCTCTCTCTCTCTCTCTCTCTCTCAAAACGAACCTGCCATCAATTCAGTGGTGTCACACACACACACACACACACACACACCCGTACACACACACCATGTTCACCTTTTTATTACACACTTGTGGTTCTCCTGCCCTTCGTTTCAGGTGATAAACTGGTCCTGAGTAAACTCTACATGTAATTCACTGAATAATTCCTTAAGCCTACAGAAGTAGTAAAGTCAAATACGTATCTATTGTTAATCCATACTCTACTGATTTTTTTTAAGCCACAGTTTGTTATGGTCGTCTCCTTGAGCTTATTTCTCACCTGGGACATAAAGCCCATCCATTATCACGTCAACCAACCTAATTGGGCACTTAGACTTGATTCATGTTCATTTCAATATCCAGGAGTGTAAACGTACACTAAACCTACGTGTTTGTGCTCCAAAAGTGGCATTTAACCCAAATTAAAAACATGTCAGGAGACTGAGAAGAACACACACTCATTTCTCTGTTCACTTGAGTTCAGAGCACAGGTGCCAAACAGGTTCTCAATCATGTATCATGAGATTAGTGTTTAATTTTAAATCCTCTTTCATTTAAGCTGTGCAGAACATCTGGAGGGTAGAATTATTAGAGTTCACTGTTGGCACGAGAAATTCCTTAACTACTGTAAATGTTCTGAGGTGAAGTGCTGAATTATTGTTCCACAGTAAAGAAGAGTGTAACACCGTAATTAATTATTTCAGTGCCTAAGGCAATGGGGAGCTCCGACTTTCCTAACAATAGGTGATCAATAACCAGTAAATGAGCTTCAGCCTCCAACATGGCTAAGAATATGAAATCTGTCACACGTTAGACTGTGCGGGACAGTGCGATTAATAGCAGGTAGTGGTGCTACTGTATTTGCAATGATAATTCACCTCTTAACTGATCATTGAAAGGTGATTAGTGATTAGTGGGCAGGTAGGGAGAGCAGCCTGTGTCGCCACGCTTGGCTTTTACCCGATTTCACGTGTCAGTGATGATGCAGAGGAGAAATGCTGCACTGAAGATGTGAGACAGAGGTGCAGCTATTACAGCAGATAAGAACGGAAAATCAGCGTTTCCAGGATTTTTTACATCTGTATTACATAAGAGACCTGATGTCAAGTGCTGCATAAAGATTTAGTGACCTGTGAAATCAAAAAAAAAATAAAAAAATAGATGGCTTCCATGCCATTGCAAAGTGAATCAGCATTGAAAGAGGAAAACTAACATTTCCACCAAAGCCGGTTGCTGCAAGTGCAGGATACAGTTCAATTTAGACGTTTATTTGCACTGATAAAATGGGATGATGCTGCACGGAGAGAAAAAGGTCAAAAATAAAAATCAACCTTGAAAGAAGGTGGAGAGGGAAAAACAATCACAAAGAATCAAAATGACAACTGCAATCTCAACTGAATTGGATTGCTGAAATTAAAAACACAGTAAGGTCACACACTGCAGCGGCTGCGCCGAGCGTCTCTCTCAAATCTAATTGTGCTGTTTCACTGCTTTCATTTGTGCCAAATTTGGTTATATTTAAGCTTTTTTTTTTTTCTCGATTTCATTTGCTTAAGCTTGGGCAGAAAACATTTGTGCCTTTCAAGTTAAATTATGGTGCCCACCAAAGCAGCACAACCCTCCAGCAGCATGTACGCCCCATCACACACACAGTTACACACACACGTGGCCCCTACACACACACATACAACGCACACATGTATCGCGGGACAATCAGCAGCTGATGTGATGGATGCTGCATCCTGATGTACGCGCTGCCCTCTGACCTGTAATTGAATGTGCAGAGTTCAGGCACTTTATCATGGCAGGGCCATTCCCTGCACAGGTCATCGGCTGCTAAATGGTTGATAAGCCAGCACGCTCTCCGTCTGCACCTCATATGTCTGCTGTCAAAGCAATGGGCTTTGCTGACTGATTTCCGTCGAGTGTGAGAAAGCAAGAGTTTGTGCGTGAGTTTCCAGCCAGAGTTTGCGCTCCTGAACGCCTGGGTGTGTGCGTGCGTGCACGGGTGAACGAGCGAGCGCGCACGAGAGTGGAGATTCCTCCAATCGATTCAAAATGCTCATCTGCTGGTTATTCTTCATCCGAGGAGCCTTTGATGGTTCTGGAAACAGACATGTGGGAGTATTGCATCAGCATCAGCATCCTGCCCGGTCCATGAACTATTCAATGGCCTCCGAGCTTTAACACTCAACATCATCCCGGGCATTTAACTCTGCGCTAAGACACGAGCTCTGTCTGAATCACCAGCTGTTTTTGACATTAATGCTATGAAGCACAGACAAAACTTTAACATTCTTAACAAAATTCACCCACTTCAGTACAATAAATGCATTCAGTGTGGGATGCAATTTATATACAGAAAACACAGTGGAATTGAACTCATTAGAGTCCAATTTCATGTTTCCAGTCACATTTCCTGCTTTGGTTGAGAAATTCCATTCAGGAAAGTCACAAAGCTGCAATAACTTGGGTAATTGGTAATGAGTCCATCTATTAGAAGTGTTTCAAATAATCATTTCAAAAATTACTCAGTAGAAAGATCAGATAATGCAAACTGTAGGTGCAATAAAACGAGTAAATTGAAAAGGAAATTAAAACCAGGGAAAGATATTTATGTTCACATACTTTTCATACATTTGCATATGTGCTTGAATGTGGTGTTTTTGATTATGGGAGTCGGCTTTATTGTCAGCTTTTTCCTCAGAGACATTCAACAGCTCCCAGCTATAGCGACATAAGTTAAATAGTTTATTTTTTCATGTTTAAAACATTAGTGGCTGTTGCAGGCTGTGAATTGTATCTTGTCATTTAACAGACATGAAAAAAGAGAGTTCTTGGCTATTTTATCCATGTAAACAAAAGCCATGTCAGGCTGCTTCCCACTCTGAAATATCCTGACAATTATTCAATACAGCGTGGTTATCAGGTTATATTTGCACATGGCTGCTAACATGGACTCGTGCGTTGCTCTGTATACCCCAACAACATCTACTGAATGTCAAAACACTTTGTCGGCCAACACTGACATTTCCTTTCAGCCGGTCGTCAGCAGACATCATTCAAGACAGGACTTTTGTTCCTTCAGGACGACTGCATCTTTAGACAATGCTGGAAAAAATGTTGAACGCTGTGAATCACCATTTCTTTTGGGTTGGTCCCAGTCTGTCAAGAGTGTCATCGTCATTTGGGTAACTCACTCCAGTGGATTATGGCCCTTCTTAGATGCAATTTCTTAAACTAAAATATGTGTCAGACATTAAGAAGGGATGTTAGTTAATATGACTAACAATCAGACTCATCACAGTTTAGACTTAGGACCTAAGGAGCAACAGGGACAGATCTATGATCAGAATACAAAGTTTAGTCGAGGCAGACCTACAGGGCGAGGTGGCCTTCTTGGTGTGGAAACAGTCTAACACTGAATCCGTACTCAACGTTACAAGGTTTCGTAACTTTTATGGCCGACATGAACTTCAAAATAAAAGAAAACCAAAAAGCACCCAACAACACGCAGTCCAAACGCTGAGGAACAAACAGCCAATAAGGTCCCAAAGCACAGAGGGTGAGAGGCAGTGAAAACTTGAACATGATCAGAGAATAAGTTCGTAGCCTTACACACACTGACAAGATAGCATGGACAAGAAAAAGGACTCTTCTTCACAAACAAGGCAAGGAAAAAAAAAACTCCATGTCTGAAGACAGACAAGAGATTGGAGTGTAGAGACTTAACTTTCTGGCCCTGAGTGACTGCAGGCATGTGAGTCAGAGCGGAGGAGCTGAGTGTGGGCTGTGTGTGTGTGTGTGTGTGTGTGTGTGTGTGTGTGTGTGTGTGAAGCAGACTGAAGGCTGTGCATGTGTGAAACTTTGACCTGAGGGGAGAGAATAACAAAGTCCAACATGTGGATCATGGCAATATTCTTATATATGGGAGACAAAAGAAAATAATCACATAAAAACCCAGTTTTTAAAGTTTTAAAGCGGGAGCCTTTATCCACCAGCTGTTATTTCCTATCATATTTCAGTTGGCATAAGGTAACAAAGAAACTGATTCTCAAAAGAAGCATTGACAGATTTTACACCTTTCACATTCAAAGAGAATGTTACAGAAAAGTTTCTGATTCTAACCCAGTGTACTTGAGAATTATACTTGAAGGATACACTGCGGTATCCTTGATGCATTATTCTGGAATAACATGAAATGTCAGTCAAGCCGGGCTCTCAATACTGTGTCCTTGATTTTATATGTGCAGGGGAAACAGCCAATACCAAGGAAGATCACATTAATCATGTCAAGACCCCCCAACACCCCCCACCCAATGTGTTTGTTTGTGTGTGTGCATGCATTAGCCTAAATGTTGTTCTGCCCTGGGTTGTGGCCTTCGCTATGTTGTGTTGTTTCAGGACACACACACACACACACACACACACACACACACACACACACACAGGATTTAGCAGGACATTTGGAGGAGAGTAAACAGAGAATATTTCATCAGCTGTGGGAGCTGGCAATATTTGGGCCTGCAGTAACAGTGTTAGGTAGTAAGTCTGTCTGTGTGCACATCAGCAGTGCCACAGTTTCTGCTAGTGTGGGATGCAAACTCACCTGAGTTGGTTTGTTTGGAATAATGAACTTGTACACAGCTTCTCGGGTGCTGAAAAATGCTCGGCGGGTGCTAGAAAAAGAGCTGTGTAGGAACATCTGCTCCCTATGAAGTAGACAGGCCAAATTAGATTAGGTGAGAGCTATGAAATTTTATCTACGGTGCTTGTGAAGTCCAGTGTAAATGATGTAGATGTGAATTGGAATAAATGGGCAAAAACCTTTAGGTTTGAAGTTAATAAACGCAATGCAAAATGAAGGGTGAGACACCACTATACCACCAACGTTGGCAGAATATTTTGAGTTCTGCAGGCATGGCTGACAGCTGGGGCATCTTCTTCATATGACGGGTTCTATTTAAAGGTCTGTGAATCAAACCAGTGTGAGCATAGGACAGGAGAGAGGACACTGGTCCACTCCTCCCCAGCCTCCGTCATTACTCTGTCTGGCTCCTGGACAGTGTTTCACCTATGTGACTGTCTCAAACCGTGTGTCATCTAATGCAGGAATTTCCAGCGTGTTTGCCTCCGAGTTTGGTTCCAGGAGCTACTACTAGCTTGAAGTCTTGGTGCGGGGAGAGGAGTAGGACCAGAAGCAGGTTTACAGACTGACTGACAGTTGTGAACTCCCTTCCCTGACTTTGGCCTCCTGTGTTTGGTCACTATTAAGACCCTTTTAGTGTTGTATCACCGGTATGATACCACATGTAGTAGAGGATCAGGTCTAAGGAGGCTAAGGTCTGTTAACTTCCCTTGATTGACGTCACTTGATTTCCTTTAGAATTGGAGGACGTGTAAAAGCATTAATATGAGGATGACACCCATGTCATGTGGCACCGGGCAAATGTTGAGCTACAGTTTGTGCTGATCGTACTTAACTTATAGTAATAACAGTTTTTTAACCATGGTGTCTTCTCTATGATGTAGGAGGTTACAGAATATTTGACTGGTGGGGATAGAGAAGAAATTATTTATTTATTTTTTAAATAAAAAAATGTAAAACTCATCAGTGTCTCTATTTCCCTTTCCCACAGCTGTGTCTGTCAATAGGCTGCAGAGATGTTCACTTTTAGAAGTCCAAGCGTCTGTGTGTGCGACTTAAGTGTGACTTCAGTCTAAGTCACGGAGTCGTGTCCCCATCTCTGATAGGCTACACTTCACACTGGCTGAACATTTGGCGAGTTAAGCAGACGTCTTGAATGGCATCTCTTCTGAGAAGTTTTCCTTTGTATTCATCCTTTGACTTCCACTGTTTCTCTGCTGTCCCTTCCATCACCCTCATGTTACACCTTGTACTCTCCCTCATTCCTGTTCATAATTAGGTCCCCTGATACTTTCCTCACTGTCCAGCTGTGAGTGTGTGTGTGTGTGTGTGTTTCCGTGTGCTTGGGACGTTGATGAGGAACACATACGCAATTTACCATATCAGAGGTATGTGTCCCTGCTGAATTGAAGGTTTAAGAGTGTTTCTTACTTCTTATATGTGTGGGTTTGTGTGTGTGTGTGTGTGCGCGCATGTGTCTTTCAGACGTGTGTATGAGACGCACGCACTAAGACATAGGCAGCAAATAGAGAGTTGAAGGGCAGTACATGTTCTTGAAAAAAGAAAAGCCGCTGTATCACACCCAAAGTGTTAAAAAGTACTTTTCTTTTCTCCAGTCTGTCACAAGTAGCTTTATTCCGAGCCTGTGGATGGCAGTGTGAGCCCAATAATCCTGATGACGTCTGATGATTGTAGAATAATAGAAATTATTATTGGTACAAAAATATCTTGGTTAGAGCTGCGTGGAATCTTTGTAATTGTATGTTTCTGTCATAAACAAAACAGTAAGTAGTAGCAGACAGTTGTTGTTGCCATTTTCTTCGGTGCAGAATACTTCAGTTTGACAGAATCCTTTCTCAGATCTCGGCACAGGGGAGGGATGTCAGAAGATCTTTAGAGGCCCAAGAATAGACTTTTCAAGTTGACTTGGGAGGGATGCTCAACTTAAAAGTGTCTTTTTCCAGTACAGAGAGAAGGCCAGAAAACACAGAGACAGCTTGGCTCCGGACTCTTTGTCTCACCACTACTTCTAATGTCGGCGTCGGTTTATTTTACAGATATGATTTCCCGCTGATTACATTCTTTTGAGCCCTTACTCGTCGTCTCACTTTATCTATGGTACATGAAAAATTTTAAGAGCGAGGGAACGTTTTATCTGTGACACTGCCACCACACATCGCAGACCGCCTTTTTCGCAGGAGACTCCAAGTTGGCCAATGGTAGGGATGTGGTTCCTTCTGCTATACACGAGTAATATGTTTTCCGGTGACACGTCATAATAAACATGGCACGCTGTATGGATCTGTGGCTTTACAGTGTGTAGTAATATGTTTCTGGAGGCGAAGCTTTACTTAAAAAAAAACATATCAGCCTTACGAGCACTTTCCCAATGTTTTTAACTTCCAAAGGCAACGTCCTGCTCCAGTTTTGGAGTAAAGGGTTACAGGAAGGACGGCCTAAGGAGGCAAACAACTGCATCACTTCTTAGTGGGGATTCTTCATTGTGCAACAGAGAGGGAAGCAGTAGGTGTCCTGCCTCGAGGCAAACAGACCCACGACCACTTTTTTGAATCGTGTCCACATTTGATGTAGCCCTACTGGATACTGCCTGCTGCTTGTTTTCAGGGTTTAGAGTGTCACCACATTTTCTCCATAGCCTTTGCAGTCGAATAGATTAAAAAGTATTGACATCAACGTATCTCATAAGGCAATTAGTAGGATGCAGGTTTGGAAGTAGAGAATTTCTTATAACCTCTAGGAGGTTCTGCCTCACCAATCAGGAGATTCTGACAGCAGCAGCACTGGAAGCTGATGGATCTAAATACGTGGACAAGCAATAAAAACCTGGTCCCTGGCCATAATTATTGTCAGAGCAAGTCAGAAATAGTGGCAGTGGCAGATATGATTGGAACACTGCAAAAGGAGCTGAGTCTCAGGGTAAAGCACTCACAGTTTCCTCAAGTTTCGCTGCTGAGTAAACATTGACATGGTAAATGATTAGCACAAGCTTGCGCCGAGCAGCACCCATCCCGATTGGCTGTTTTTTTTTTTTTATTCCTCGGAGGTTCGGAGTTGAGTTCTCAGAACCTGACAGCGGTGTGTGTAAATCACACGGCACTACTGGTGATGAGACTTTATGAGATTTTTTATTAACCAACAAAAACAGGATAAAAGGGAAGGTAAAACAAGAAGAGGCAGAAATCACAGTGTTCTTATATGTCCCCGTACTATCCTTTGTGCCCCGGGGGGGGGGGAACCTTTGTGATTGCTCCATTGCTCTTTTAAATCCCCTCGATTACTGTGTCTGCATTTGAAATGCTCTTCTACAAAGTACACTACTTCTGCAAGCCGTCAAGCCTTAGGGCTAGAACTATTGCACACTAACTGGGGATTATAGGCTTGTATTTACCATTTTCTCCTTGTTATTGGTCTTCGGTGAATAGCTCCATTTCCCTGGTATGGAGCTCTCCGACTGTACAGCACAGAGGAGAAATATCTCTATGCGTGGTGATGCACTGGGCAGCATGCTGAATTATTGATTGGTTCCCATGGATGATGATGATGATGAGACTTTGTAGTGTGCTGGGTTAGCTCTGGGGCAGGCGCTTTGATTAAGAAGAGTACCCCTCTTCTCCTGCTGAGCGAGAGAAACTGAGAACGAGGGGGGTGGATGGGGTGCCGGGATGGGGATTGGCGAAATCTATTAAATTTATCAGTGGACAACAACTCTAAAAAACATTTGAACAGAGATAGAGGGAGAGAAGGGAAAAGAAAAACGATAGTAAGGAGAGAAGGTGCATGTCGGGGAAGCGTACGACCCGAGAAAAAGGCTGATAAAAGAATAAAGAGAAGGGGACTGAAAGGGAAAACACGGAGCATACAAATGGGAAAACCCCTCCGTCAAGACAGCAAACGTTTTACTGTACGATCCATGGGAAACTACTCCGGGCGTTCAGCCCAGCGCTGACTTTAAGAGGTCTGAGTCAATTTTTTGCAGAAGTAACCTCACAGGCTTGATGTAGCACCACCAGTGTGGAATTCTGTTCAATTTTCCTTCCTGCTGCACAAATATGAATTAAAACACTTCTAATGCTCTCCCAACATTTCTTGCAAAAAAAAAAATTGTGCTCACAGTTGTTTCACAAAGACTTGGCATTGCTTTTAAGCACTTCATTATGTACGGCTGTTCTCTGGGCTTTACTATATTTGTGTTTGGTGCTTCTCAAATCATCCTCCTATTATCCTGTGGTTTTTGAGAGACTTCCTTAAAAAATTATCCTATAAACCAGCTAAAAGCAAAAACACCATTACCAACAAAGATGATGACGAGTCTCTAGATTGTTTTCTGAATGACTCAGTGTTTAATTTACTGCACCTCTTTTGACCTTTTTAAAATAAATGGTTTCCATCTTTGCAAGTGCAGTTCAACAGCCAGCTTGCAATTTCATAGATTTATGATGAGTTCTACCATTATAAACTAAATCATCATCCTCATAATAATAATACATTTAATTTATAATGCACTTGTCATTTACAAACAAATCTCAAAGTGCTTGACGCCTTTGTTTTCTTTCTTTCATTATTTGCTCTCCGTCTGCTCCAAACACCTTTTCCTCGAGGTGTTTTAAAGACTCTGGGTTTTCTGTCCAAATTAGAGCCGATCAATAGGTAGAGTGAGCTCTAAAGTTGGTAATGCGCTTTCAACTGATTATAGACAACACGTAATCTGGTCTAAGGCAAACACATGAATATTCAGAGCCCAGAATGTGGTAACAAGTGCCGACGATGGCCTGTAGAATATGACTCGTTAACCTCCCAGCTGCAAAGGAAGCAGATGCCAAACATGAAGTGTGACGTTCACATGTGTGTGAGACATCATAACAATATAAAGACATCTCCAGAACATGTCTGCATTTTATACTCTGTGCAAATGGTTTTCATGTAGGTATGAAAAGCATTCTTTATGTGCTCCCGATTTGGGCTTTATATCATTATATATGATATTCACCCTAAGTCCCCTGCTTTTCCCATGTGGCTCCCATGCCCGAGTGTGCGGTGGCTATGGATGGAATATGGTAAAAGAACACAACAAAACAAACAAAAGAGCCGGTTTTAGGCCAGCTCGGGATAAATGTAAGGTGATCACGCTGGGAGTCTCCTGAGCTCAGCCGACTCAGGCTCAGTGCATCATTAACAAGCTCTCAGCTCCAATCTCTGACTCTCCAGTCCCAAAAACAGTAAACACACACGTACACACACAAATGAGGACACAGGACACGGCCAAGGGCTGTCACATATTTCTGAAGACAATGACAATAACTCAATCTTTAGCTGTCCCTTCAAGCTATTTGTCCTTATCTCACTCCCAGTGTCACTCACTTTCTGTCCATCCGCTGCTATTTTTGAAACACCTGCCATATACATTTACTGTATGTTCAGTCAATTGCAGTGACTCAGTAAAAATGCAAGCCACACACACACACACACACACACACACACACACACACACACACACAGATATACAGTAGTATGCTGCTCACATGTGCCCTTTACTCTCACACTTTCTCCTTTACACCCACATACAGTCTTTGGGTGTGTAAATACAGTATCTAGTTACTTATGCGTGTCTATAATTTGAGTCATATGCCAGTTTGCACATGTAATTCACATCCAGTGATGTACCCAGTTAAATGTGTGTGTATGTGTGTTTGTACATCCCTATCAGATTGCAGTGGCCAAAAGGCCAGAAGCTGTTCGAGCTGTCAACAAGTGCACGTACGCACACACACACACACACACACACACACACACTTACTCAGAGATCCTTTTTCTTTCTGCAGAACTCCCCTTATTTGTCTGTGAATGGCAAGAACCTCTGCACTAGTCACAGATCTCACGCTTCTTTGCATTAAAGACGAAATTTTGCCTCCAAAAAACTACAGGGCCAGTCGACCAGTTTGGTTGTTATTCACTTTTCAAACACCTGTTGACAAGTCTTACTGCCTTTTCTCTTTCACTCATTAGTCCAATGAATTGCTGAAAGCTGTCTTGCATGTGCCCCACATGACTTGGAAAATAATACAGTGGGACGTAAATGAAATACCCAAAACTTCTTAATATATTTGGAGAAACATTTCAATTCTTTTTTTTTACATGGATTGTATGAATTAGTTCCAGAATAAGGAAGAAAAACTGCAAGAATGGAATCTTATTGTAAGGCACAGCAGAAGAAAGTGAGAGAGCGCCCAGACCATGAAAAGATAAAAAGAACATTATAAAAGCTAACCTCTATCTCTCTGCACTTATTTCTTTACTCAGTCCATTTCCTTCTTTCTTTTAACACTCCTCTCTCTTACGTCTGATGGCTGAGCTGCCTGCCTGCATAATGAGAACAGAAAATCCCTCCCCATTCACTTACATCCATTCACCAGCAGCACAGTAACTTATGTTTCCCATCCCACTAATCCCCATTGATTCATTATTATATGTGTCTTATCTGTGTGATGAACGTGAATTGACATCGGAAATTAAGCACAATAACGCCCGAATGAGAAGAGTTGAGAGGAAAGGTGGTTGGTTTAAATGATTTATAACAAAATTGAATTGAATTTGAATGTCAGCACTTATTGTTTTCCAGGAACAACATAAGAAATAGTGAAATGCTGTGAAGTTGGGGACACTCCTCAGTGTTTGTTCTGTAAGTAATGTCGACAACGTTTCTTTAAACATAGATGGACACAATAAAATCTATATTCTAATCAGACAAATAAATATTCAACCTTACCTATGTGCAGCAACCAACCACCAAATCACTTTTAAATAAACTCTTAAGTCCCATTAAGACCCCTAAACAAGTCCTATCCAAGAAAGGAGTCGGCGTTCCATGATTCAGCCCCTCACTTCCACTTCCTGTCCTGGGCTTTTATTTTGTATTATTATTTTTTCCCCACGTCCTGTTTCCATTTCTCAACTTTACTAGTTTCACCACCAATCCCTGGCTTTGATTATTTTCACCGGTTTCCCCAGCCCATTTATACCCGCCTTCACCTCAGTGCTCCCCAGGGAAACTTTCTGTTTTGGGGATTACCGGACCCCTGACGTCTGCATTACTGACTCAAACTTATTTGGACTCTTTGCCTGTTTTCACCGGGCTCTGAGGTTTGGTCTCTGGTTTTTGGTCTTTGGTTATTGGTCTCTGTGTGTTTTCAGTTATTGTTCCCTCGCCGTTTCGGTCTGCCCTGTTACCTCTTCTCTTCGTCTTCCCCTTTGGCAGTTTAATATAGTTACATGCATACACTGTGATCTTTCTTTCCCTTTTGGTTTTGAAATAAAGTTAACGCCCTTTTTGTGCTCCCTCCCGTTTGTTGCCTTTTTGGGTCCTCACATTCACCCAGACCCTGACTCGGAGTTCACACGTTGTGTTTGCTTTCCTGTCGTTTCTTCATCATTTCATGGTGGTGGTGACACCTTATCCTTACAGCACACACACACACACACACCCCCCTCGTGGCCCCTGTTGTCTTCCTTTTTATCGCTGTCTGTTCTTGTATCCTCCCATCTCACGCTGTCTACGGCTTTATGATACACTTTCTATCACTTCCTTCCTTTTTCCATCAGTTCACATCTGTTCTCATTACCTCTCTTCTATCTTATCTCACTCTTCACAGCTGTCTGCAGTGTCATTCACACTTTACTAACGACTGCTGCACGTCGGCCTGTCTCCCTCGCTGCTGTTTTTTTTTCTTCCCAGCGTTTCTCTCTTTTACCTGTTTGCTCTCTCTCTCTCGCTCTGTCTCTGCCTCTCTCTTCTATCCATCAGCCTAACATACCTCCCTAAGGGCCAGCATTTTCTATCCCGTAATTCTTTGCTGTAACCCCTGATGATTGCCAATTTCTTGCTGCGGGTCTGGATTTGACATCTACTTTTCTGAGGTCACCTTCTATTGGTGTGTTTCTGTAAATGGTATGTATCAACTTTCCGTTATTCACTTGTTTTGTTTTTGTATTACTATTGTTCTCATTTGATTAGACACTTGGTTCCACTGAGCCCCAAGCCACATTTTCAAAACCGTCAACACAAAGGTTGAAACAGAAGATCACTACGCAAAATGACACACTACAAATATCAAACAAACTGTGATTTTCCCTTCAAACAACACAACTTCCAATGCAATATTTTAATTAGTCACTAAACACTGAAATACATCCATAAACATCCCAATAGTCCAAGGTGATTTTACTAAAAGCAGTAAACCCTGTACCTGCACATTTTTGAGATGCACCTTGAAATAAAAAAAGAAATTCTCTCTGGCGGTGAGGGGGCTGGGACGATGGTCCCTGGTTCGAAAATCCGACTGGTTGCAATCTATCTGTGTAAACTGGACATGTTCTCCCTGTTCTTGTGTGGGGTTCTTCTGTGTTCTCCGACAGTCCACGTTGCCTGTAGGTGTGAATGTGTACGTGAATGGTTGTCTGCCTTTGTTGGACCTGAGATAGACTGGAGACCTGTACTTTTCGACCTATGACAGCTCGGATAGGCTCCGCCCCTCCTGCAACCTTGTACAGGATGGTCAGTTCAAGTTCAATTTAAATACTTGTGCAAGTCTTTTCTTTCTAACATGAAAAAAAGGAATTTCAACTAAAATATAAAAATATATTTTTTCTGAGCTATCACACTTCATTCTTTTTTCCATATTATTTAAACACAGAAAAGCTAAACACTGTTTCCTACAACTGTAAAAATACAGAAAGATGAAAACAAATCAAGTAAAACTTGTGGTGAAAATATTCAAAAAATGTAAATGAAGACTGAAATTTTACATTTAGCCCACTCACCTCTTTCAAATTATCATCTTGCAAGTAATTTCTATTAGCTAAACGTGTTTTTCCTTTTTTCTCCTCTTAAATTCAATAAAGTATCAGGTCACTGAATGAGACTTGTTAACTGTTTTGAAAGATGTGAAAAAAAATGTGTAAAACCGATGGAAAAGTGTTAACACATTAGCAAGAGAAGACTTCTGCTGTGCCAAGAAGGTGATGATGAAGATCAACTGGATTCCAGTTTCATTTAACGCATCTTAGCAATAGAAAAACAAAATGTAATGTGTGAAAATGAGTGAAAATATTGCCATAATGGTAAACCACATGCTACATTTCAACAAATCAGTTTTATGGCTTCATAAAATTAAAAATCTGACCCTAGTAATTTGCTATTTGATACACCAACTTCCCCTCCTTTGTACTGTGGCTTCACACTGTAATACATAATTTAATTTGCTGTGATCTAGAAGTTCCTGATTTGGGAAATGGCACTTTCTCTAAAAATAGTGGACATTGTGGAAAATTGCATTGTTTAATTTAATCAGTTCAGTCATTTTAAACCTCCCATTGCTATCAAGCAATTAGCACCCTCTGTGTTTCAATCAATAGTTCCCCTTTTGTTCTTTGTTTGGTCAATGTTGGAGGGTGCAATTTCCTCATCTCTGCATTAGGTCCGTAGTTAAAGTGTAGAATTAAAGTGTACATCTCACTTCACAATAATGTGGCAAATTAGTGGTTACCTCATTAAAAACACATTTTGATTTGCTTTCGCCAAACACACATCCTTTGTACTTTATTTATCCATTAATCAGTAAAATAGTGAAGTAGCAACGGGTGCATTTGCTGCTGCAGATTAAAAGACTTCAAACAGAAACAGACAGGACAGCAGAACAGCAAGTGGGCGGATGCTTTGAAGAAAACACAGAAGCAAATCATTGTTCTCGCTGGTAAAAACATCAGTCTGGGTTTGTGGACATAAATTGTGCAGAGAGTAAAGTGAGAAAAAGAAGGTGAAAGGAGGTGCTAATATTCCATATTTTTGTAATATGTTTCAAAATTAGCGCATCTTTTGTAGGATTTCAAATTTAAATCAATTAGGAGCAATAGCCGAAAGAGAAGTAGTAGTAGTAGTAGTAGTTACACAGATGAGCCAAAACATTATTACCACCTCGTGGTTTTGGACGAGGTTCAGCATAGAAAATGTTTTTCATGTCTTTTTTTAACTGACACTTATGAATTGTGGCAAACAGGAAACTGTGAGATTTATTTAGCTCTTTATAGCCTTTTGGAGATACATTGATATGATCTTTGGGTCAGAGTTGTGTTTCATTTCATTTATCTGCTGGTTTAACAGAAATTTGCGTAGTCATGTATTTACAAAGTGAGACCGTCATATTTTACGACACAAAGCGAGGCTGTCATATTTTATGATTTGATTTTAAAAAGTCAGTGTTTATGCCGTCTATTGTTGTATTTATTGTTGTTGTGATTGTATGTCATGTTTTGATAGATGAATGAATATGAAGCTTAAGTTATAATCAAGGAAATGATTTATGCCTTCTATCAAACTGACCTCAGCTGTTCTTTGGGGGTAGGAAAATCGTGAGGACACCTGGGAGACAGGATGTGATTTAATGACAAACACCGCTCATGCATAAAACACAAGCAACACACACAGTTGCTTGTTTATTGAATTGATTTTTACTATTCCGTGTGTGACTGTTACTTACTCCTGTTATATGTTGTACTCTTTAAAATTGTCACCCATATGAATAAGTAATTCAATGCAGAGTGTATTAATAATCTAATTATGATTCTTCGCTTGACCCATTACTGTACATACGTACCCAGTTCAATTCATCAGACAGTGTGGCCATGATGACATCCTCATTACCCAATCAATACCTACTTTTCAGTATGATACTAATCACAGCAATAATTTAGACACAGTTTATGGCCTTTTGATGCCTTCAGCTATAATAATTAATCACCATTTAGTACAGTCGATGACACATCTCCAGACATTAACGAACGTTACCTTCCCTAACGTGGCCCAAGCAGGGTTTTTTTCAGCTAACAAGCATTTGGGCTTCCTGCCCTGTTACCTCATGTCTTAGGCACAAATTCAAAGACATACCGACATTTTTCCGGCGTTTTGAACCATCTTTTCTAGATTTTAAAATCAGTGCAAACAAAAAAGCGCCGTTTTTATTCTTACAATCAGTTTTACTGCCGTGCCATTTTCAGGTGTATGAATAAACACTTATGGTACAAAATCTTTTGTTGTAAAACTCCTGCGTACATCTTCTCCTTTGGCTTCTTTATTTATAACAAGGACTTTTTGTCGGCTCTGTATGAGTATCCAGCCAGCCTGTTAATGCAAAACAGACACATCCTCATGCCTACTGTGAACAATGAGTAGGAGCGCATACAATGGCCTGGATATTGGCGGCTTATAGTCCGATGCTTTATATGTGACAAAATAATATTTCTTTTAAATTTTAGAAGGATTGTGTCCAGAATTTACGTTTGAATAAAATGACGTCACAATTCATTTTTTTACTGGCCATAGATGTAAAAACATTTTCTCTTTTACTGAACAGGAGCCTGTTAATGAGACTATATGGCCTGGATGGGTTGTGGTTTGAAACAAAAATTTCCACTGAACAGGTGATGACTTTTGGACTTTTAGCTAAAATTGAAAAATGACTTTAGCTGGCAATCTTTTCATCATTTATCTGAAAATCCTTTTAAATGTTAAATTCAATAGAAATCTCAGAAAGCCACTGCTCCCTGTCATAAATTAGTAGCGCACATAACTCTTTTTATTATTAGGTGGATAACTGAGCTTTAAAGTTACTGGTGGGATGATTTTGTTACCTTCAAATAAATACATGCTGTTCTTCACCCCACATGTCTTTGTCTCCTCCCACAGAAACAAACGCCTCTGTCTCACTGAACCATTCAGCCATTCTATCACTCTTTGCATGTAAAAAATATTTAACATTTCAAAGGAAAAAAATAGGACTTGTCCCTTAAACTGTAACTGTTTCCACTCAACATGGTAAAGTCCTCATGCATCCTGGTCATCGAGTGGAGAGGCAGGTTACATCCTGGACAGGTCACCAGTCTATCTCAGTGCTAACACAGACAAACACAGTCAAAGAAACCTAATGTCTTTGTAGGACACTGGAGTACCCAGAGGAAACCCATGCAAACACGGTAAGAACATGGAAACTGCTCACAGAGGGCCACTGTCAGCCGGGGACACGAACCTGCAACTTTCCATCTGCGAAGTGGCAGCACCGACCCCTCCAACACTGTGCTGCCCATTAGGTATGTTTAGACACAGAGTGAATGCATTAATATGAATGTGTGAAAATTGTGGTTATTTCTTTTAAATGTAAATTATGTGTACTGAACTTTTCAGAAACCATTCGCTCTTAGATAAGTTGGCACAGTAGAATTTTAATGCTCCGTAGCCTAGAGATGCTTAGCTACAAAGTCTGATGTCAAACAGTGTATTGAAGAGCTGGGCTCTGAATTTCGTGACAACAGAACTCCATTCTGTTGTCAATTTATTTTTATTTTATAATATCTTTTACTTCAGTTTGAGACATGTATCCACTTCAGCATGATTATCACTGGTGTGTAAATGTGCGCCTGTATGTGTGTGATTGACAGGTACAAAGTAATTTCTTTCCTATATATGGGTAAAAACAAAGTGACTGGCAGAATGATAGTTACAAATAAGATTATTTTAGTTGTTCACACACACACACACACACACACACACACACACACAGTGAACAAACCTCTTGACCAACATTACCCTCGGGTTTGAGGTGAGGTTCAACCCCTGGTGATCGGTATGTGCAGAGCGTATATTTGTTTTATGAACACCCCAGTTCACCAATCAGAGGAGTTCCTCCGCTTCCTTTGGAATGCTAATGCGGGTTGTTGGTGGTGAGGAGAACAAAAGTGAGAACCACGTCTGCTCAGGTAATCCTGTTGGTGTCAAACAGGCTCAGAGTCTTTTTTTTTTTGTATTTTTAAAAGCAGAGGAGACATGAGGGAGGGAGAAAGACTGACTGACATCCTCACTAGCAGCAAAGGGAGACAGACAAGTACATAGTTAGGCGTTAGAGAGGCAAGGGACTGAGACAGACAGTCAGACGGAGGCACAGGCCGAACCAGAGAGAAAAAATGAGCGGAATATTAAAATCTTGACAACAAGACTGATAGTTATGTGTATGTAAAGTGAGGAGACAGGTTAGGATGGATGACACAGAAATATGTAAGACGGGACAAAACAAAAATATGCAGAAGAATACAGAAAAAGGGGAGGACGCACTGAATAACCTTAATTACATCCATTGGGCTGCTCGAAAAGATCTAATTCATGTTTCCGACATCGGCCACATTAATTAGACACAATAGCTGAGATGATCTTTGTCATTCAGCTTTCATTACAGCCACTTTGATGCTCAAATGACACTGCCTTCAGCCAGATTGGGGCCATTATGCCGCAGAGGTTTTATGCTGTTGAGTTAAAATTACAAAGTCAAGTTCCTTATGGGTAAGCTTGCTCTGTCCAGGTGAGTGATATGATCGTTTGAGTGTGTCTGTGTATTGACAGCTGCCACTTACTTTGGAAACTCTTCACTTTTTGTTGCATTTTTACCATCAGTCTATGGGAAAATGATGCCATTAATTTGACTTTTACAGCGTTATAATTTTCCAGTTTTTAAGTTATAACTTAAAGGTCATGATTTAGTGCATTCAGAAAGTTTTCAGGCTGCCTGAATTTATTCGATTCTTTCTGACAGACCAAGTCCAAACAGTTCTGAGGGGAAGAGAATGTGAACTTCCATCTTCAGGTCTCTCCATAAATTCTCTGGGCTTTACATCTGAGCTCTGCCTGGGCCACTCAAACACAGACAGAGCTGGTCCTAAAGCTACTTCAGCATTGCCTCGGCTGTTTGCTTTGTGACACTGAAAGGTATCCTCGGGCCTCACGCATTCCGGAGCGGGTTTTCATCAAGGACTCCTCTGCATTTGGCTGTTTCCACTTCCCCTGTCTTGGCTGTTGTGCTCATTCAAACCACATTTATCGGTGTAACAATGGCAGTGATGCAAGGAAACACTTAGAAACACAGAGAGACGCTAATACTTATATGTGCAGTTACAGGGAGATGAAGCCACACTTGTTTCTAAGTCACGATATTAGTCTAATGTCCAATAAGTGAAGGCTCCATGTGCAATAAAATTTTTAATTATCTTTTATGCTGCACATGCTATGGCATCATTTTTTAATATACTCTAATAGTGTCTGTCCATTGTTCATGTTTACTCTCATGTAAATCAGGGAAGACATAACATGATTTTTTTTTATTGTAATAATGACTATAATAGGTCCACTAAGTGATTTCAAATTTCAGATGGTAGATAGACCTGGGATCAGCCGCAATGTAGTCAGGGCTTTTGTTTTATGGTTATTCACCATATTAGGAGAAATGTGTGCAGTGCACTGAGACTAATATGGAGTTCTTTTGAATTGGAGTCATAACAGTCTGGCTTAGTGCAACGGCTGCATGTGAATAATTTATAGATGCTGTAATTTGCACTGAAGTCATAAAATGCTGCATGAATAAAAATTTCAATTTGATTGGAAAAGTCTTCCCATTAACTGTTTGAGTGCCAGTAAGCTGTGCTAATCTTAGGATTGATCAGAAACACCAGCCTCTGTGTACACAGAGGATCTCCCAACACACCACGCACACACACACACACACACACACACACACACACACACACGTCTCCCTCCACAATCTGTTCCACTGAGTGACACTGCTAATCCACTTTTCTTCACACGTGACCCCCCTTCTCCTTCACTTTCTCGTCTTTTGTCCTCATTTTCACTTTAGTCACATCTCTGCTGTAAAAATCTCCTATTCACACAGACTGGATTTAATTTCCGTTTCTGTATTAATATGCAGTTAAACGTATCTACCTTGGACAGACACGTGTTGCAGCAGTAGTGCACAGTTACACACAATCATGTGGTCCAGTCTTGTCATGCTGCTCATTACATAACCAATATTCACACTCTCAACTGCAAAAAGTGTCTCGTTTAAAATTTACAACCCCATGCATCTTAAGCCTGTATGTTTATTGCCTGAAACGGCCGGATGAAATCACATTCACTACAAGGCCCTACATTTGGAGCTGGCTGCCAAGGGCTTTCTGTTCATGCTGCAGTTAGTTCAGCTTTCCGCCACGGCAATGATGGAGGAAATAACATGGTGTGTGTGTGTGTGTGTGTGTGTGTGTGGGTGTGTGTGCATGCTAATTCTGAGGCCTCCGTGTAGTACAAGTGTCAGTGGAGGGCTGTTAGCAGGGGTTCGTAAATATTTTCACCCTGGGACTCTGGAAATTTAGTCTGTCTCTGCGGTACCGAGGCTCATTAAAACATATTGCTTTTCTTGCCTGTTTCCCATTTTGGATCTGGACCTGCATTAGCAGTGGCAGAAGCCAGGCCCGCTCTGATACCGGCTGAATGCGTGGCATATTATAAGTTATGAGATGCAGCACCGTTTGGGATTAAATTTATTCTGTTATCTTCTCTTACACGACGCAGGCTCTGTCTCGCCTGTGATGAGGAGTCTCTCGCTAAGAGATAGCCAGAGAGAAAAATCTGTGTATGTTGAGCGCTCGCTTTTCTCTTCCTCCATTCCACATCCATAACACCATTCACTCACCTCCATCTCTTAAACTTGCACTTCCTCTCCTTCACCCTCTCCCCCTTCTATACTATGTATTACTTCTCCCTCCTCTCTTCTCTCTCTCAGCTCCACTTCTCGAGATTTCCACACTGATTACAGCTGCTGACAGATTTACTAACAAAACCCCTCTTTACGTCTTCCACCTTCCACCTTATCTGCCATCACCGTCCTCTTTCACATTTTCGTTCTCTTGCATGTGACCGTACTCAAAGCTTTAATAATATGGAGGATGTTTGGAGAAGAAGAAATTGCATGAATTGCTCTAAACCATGTCACTGGGCAGTAGCAGAAATTATCCGTCAGGCAGTAAATCATTAGAATCAGGTTAAGTGTTGCCATAAATAATCCACACATTCCTTTCTTCCACTCTCTCAACTCCTCTTCAGCACCACGTTCTTTTCATTCATTTCTCTTTCCCTCTGTTTTCACTTTCAGACCATTTTTATGTGACTTACACACCACTTTTGTTTCATCTTTTTGTTCGGGTTTACATAATTTAGATTTAGATTTTAGAAATGTAAGCAAAATGTTAGTATGCAATTATATATTTTTATACAATACTCTGATACATCAGCTGATAATGCTTTTATTATACTGGCTTAGTTTCATTTGGACAACACACTGGACACAGTGGACACGCTGCCCTTGCTGTCTTATCTCCGTCACCCTTTTCTCTTTCTCATATATATCAGATATGTTCGTCATATATCTCTACCCTCCCAAAGTTCAGCTTTGATGATTCAGTCTCTTCATTTTCATCTGCAGGTCTGCTGAACACAGGGCCGTCATATGAGATGCTTACCAGCCTTCAATAGGATAAAATTGTAGAGAAAATGAAATTTTCCAGTTTCAGACAAAACTGACAAACTGAAAATAGTTAAGGGTATTAAAATTTTTATTGAACATGTACCAGTCTGACTTTAGATAAACGGGATTTTAGCTGGTCACTTAAGTGAAACTAACCAGCCAGTGTAGAGTGATTGCATGCGACTGACATCATGATGAACACTTGTCAGATGAAGTGTGAGGATAAAGATAATATATTCATAAGAATAAACAACACTTTCTCATCCCACGGCCTTTGCTAGGGGACACTCCAGGATATGACGCCAAGGCAGTGAATATATCAAACCCTGATCTCCTTTGGAAAAGTCCTGTGTCGTGTAGTGAATAGCACGAGTTCAAGCAGGCTGTCAGTAAAACTCAGTAGTTACATGTTTTAGCTTTGATTCTGTCTGTCTGATTTATTGACATAATCAAGGAACCACTGGGTTGAGCACAGATTTTATAATAAGGACAAGATCATTTACACCATCTGTGGTAAAGCAACCAATGAAGTAATATCAACGGATGAGGGTGGAGTTGTTTTTGGGCGGTTTGGGGGGTCCAGACTTCCTCAGTGGTGGTTGCAGCCAAGTCACATTTTCCTCCCCTAAACCTTTCTGTCTTCTCCCTGTCCACTCCCCCTTTTCTCTTCCTTTTTTCTAGACCTCCCTTCCTCAACCCCACGCTGCACACTAAGAGTGACAAGATAAGAGATTGCATTTCCCTGCTCAGGAGTCCGAGCTTGAAGAAGGTGTCATGTTTAAAGTGGGGAGTACCTGACATCCCACATCAAACCTTTGTGACATTTCAATGGGCTTCCTCTTTCTTTCCACCACATCTTGTCAGGCATCAGCCTATTATTGACAGATTTTGGATTAGAGGAGGTGGAGCCGAGGGAACCCTGGGCTTTCAGAAGATTGCTCCTATCTGTGTTTGCTGCTGTCTACAGTGCGGAGAACTCTATGGGACAAACGCTGGAGGAGGCAAAAGGATTTTCTCTGCTTGGATGAGTGTGTATAAGCAATGTCAGTGTGTTGAACAGTGCAGACTTTAGAACAGGTAAACACACAGAGGTGGTGGGGCGAAAGGACGGAAACAATCTTAGTACGAACAAATGGAAAAAAGAGATGCTGAGAAACAAGAATGAAGATGATGTGTAATAAAAACAAGGAATAAAAAAATGTGGAGAACCAGACTTTGTACTAATGCTGTTTACTCTTTTACATTCTTCATCTTGGTTGCATATAAATGTAAATTATGGCTGATAACACATATTATTTGTCTGGACTTGATTTGAGTAGCAACTTTCTGGTCTACCTGCACTTTTACTTTAGTTTTTCTGGCTCTTCCTGCTCCTGAAGCAAACTGTGTTCAGATGTTCTCAGATGGCCTTCGTGTATCAATATTACATTTACCCCAACTACAGATTTAAGGACAAGCTCTGCAGCCTGTTTCTTCCCCATTTCGATCCCAGGCACAGTTAAAGTCATGTGGGTGTGAGGTGGTGACAAATGTTGTGCCCAATCACCACATGTGTTTTCTCTTTTCTCTCGCTTTCCTTGTATCTCCTGAACCAATTTCCTTCACCTTTTTCCTCTGTTGTCCTCTCATTCATTCTGTCTTATCAAACTATCTTCATCCGCTGGTTTCTCCCTGAATCCCTTCGATCCATCCTTATTGCCCCCTTCTTTTCTATTTTCAGATTTCATTTTCTTCCTTCTCACCTTTTATTCATCTCACATCTTTGCAGTTACCACCACCCATTTTTCTTTCCTTTACACAAGCCTTCACTATACTCCTCACCTCCACGTCTAGCTGTTTACCTACAGTCCACTCCGGCATCTGCGATGTGACGGATGCTGCACCGGCTCCATCCCTTTCCGCCGTGTCGCCACTCTGCCTTCAAAATTCATTCATTTAGTGAGACTGCAGTCGTGCGCCATCTCTCATCTCCACCATTCTGGCTCGGTCTGAGAGGCGCCATTGGCATGGCCTAGTGAAGCTCTGGCTAGATATTAAAACAGTTTGGACACTTGAAGCATTTTAAGTCGGATGTGCTTTGATGGCTTTCACTGGTCTCTTGGGGATGCAGGCACAGCCTATTTTGGGATCTTGTGGAGGGAAGGGTTTCTGATGATCCAAACTCAAACTACCTAACACCTAAAACTACTTCCTGAGCCTCTTTATAAAGCAAAGCAATATGAAGAAATCACAATTCATATTCATATGACATGGATTTGGCCAATGGTGAGTTTACACAGGACATAGATGCAAGAGTTGCATTTTGGTCACATTATTTAGGCACAAAATCCTAAGAGACCATTTATTCTGTAAAAATGATAATGTTTAAATGTGCCCAAAGTAACTGTCTAAACTCTTTACCAACTTCACTATGTACAAAAAAAGAATTGGAAGGACATTGTCGGTACCGTCCAGCTTTATTCCCCTTCTAAATCCTGGTTGTCAGTGTATTGACTAAAACCTGTCCTCCTGTCTCTTTGGGGCTGCCCTGTCTGACTGACCTGCTGCCCCTTCTTCCTCTGACTGTTTCCTCCCTTCTTGTTATGTCACTCCTGCTTTTATTTGCTTTTCTACGCTGCAATTTTCAGGATTTCAAAGTCCCCCCACCCCCCCACATGCCCTCCAGCATCTCTTACTTTCTTTCCTCAACTTTTACCCTATGCATCCATTTCTCTCTCAGAGACAGAGGCCAGGTTTGCATTTTCAGTGTAAGTTAAAATATCTCTATTCTAGACTCAGCCCACGTGTGAAATAAATCTGTTGTGATCACAATTTCATTAAAGAGTTTAACCCAAACTTTCCTACCTCACCAGTTCTAGAGGCAAAAATGTATTTTAATAATATTGAGGTTTCCATTTAAACACCAGTGTCTTGTTCCAGACATCTCAAATCTGGATCTTTGCCTCCACAAAACTCTTGTCTCTTTTCTTTGTCAGAGGAGAAAAGCTGAAGAAAGGTTGGTGTCTTTAAATTTTGCACCTACTGTCCTTTTTCCAAGACGTCAAGTCAGTTTTATGTAATCTGTTTATTTTTCTGTGTTATTTATCAGCTTTTCTTCATTTACACTAAAGCCAGAAATAACTGTGTTAATAGGAGAAGACAGACGAGTGCTGCAGTAAAACTGTCTTTGCCACTTCAGATCTTTTACACTTTACTTACTTACTTTGATATTTCCTGCCATGTTTGTCATATCCCCATTTTAAGTAAGTGAAATCATATTTAAATCTTTATTCCTCAAATACCCAGAACACCATTTGTCCTTTAAAATTGAAATGTAGGTTTGTGCCAGAAATCACTGCTGTGCTTTCATGTTTCTGTCATATGTGTAATTAAATGAAACATACATGAAGGGAGATGCCAACTTGATGACGCTGGTGTGACTCGAATGTGTGACACACTCAACACTGTCAGAAAAGGTATTTGGTCAGTGGTTTTTCCTTTTTCAATGGTCCTAGCATTGTTTGAGTGTGTGTCCTCATTTGTGAATTACTAGATCATAAATGTTTATGAATCACCATAAAGAAGTTTGTGTTGCTGTGACTCCTTTAGCCGTGCTCAAAAAAACCACAACGTTGTATATTTGAATAATTTCACATGCAGACATCCACCAACTTTAACTGTACGCTTCTTTCTTTGTGTGTGTGTGTGTGTGAATTGGTGAGTGACTTTCCAAAGTTTTGATTTGACTGCACAACTTCCACTATATGAGCTGCTCAGAAATGTAACTCAGCTCTGTCTTTTACAACCTTTTTAACACTAACACGGGGGAGTTTGTGCAGGTGCTCATTTCCAGAATGATGTACAATATGTGGAGCGGTTCAGCAACAGAGGAGCAACAGATTCAGACATTCAAGTACAAGCAGGTGGTGTAAAGGGAGCGTCAGGGCACAGCAACAGCGTCGATGCAGTTGAATAACTAAAAACATGTGGAATGTGAACGGCTTTGTGCCAAAACAATGAAGGCATGTAGACTCAAAAAATTATTGAGGTTTATTTTTCATAACCGTTGCAGTTGTTGTAAGTTGAGAAATAAGTTTTACAATCGCAGCAAAGGTCTTCTAGCCGTTCTATTTTTTGTCTGTCTGGGCCGTCCACCCTTCTCTGAGGTGGTAATACGAGTCACTAAGGGAATGCCTGCGAGCGCAGTCAGCGCAGAGACAGATTAGAAGGAGCAGTGTGCTGTGAGACAGGTGTCAAGAATGACCTGTGGTTGCCTGGTTGAAAAATAGCCTGAATCCACCACGCATGCACTGCACATATGGTGTAATGGCAGAAACACACATATATATATTTATACTGTATTTGTCAGTAAACTCAGACCTGCCGACTGCCACTGTTATGTCTCTGTTTTTTTCCTTGGTGTTTTTTTAAATACAAGATTACAAGATGTTTAAAAGAGCGACTCATAAATGGCTTGAGTCTAATCTGGTAAAAATTGAAGGGTTAAAGATCAAAATCTGACCATCTGACAGCTCACATCATGTTACAAGCTGCCACTAAAGAACATGGATGGGGTGAGTGTGTGTGTGTGTGTGTGTGTGTGTGTGTGTGTGAACCTGTAGTATTTAGACTGGAGCCATAAATAATGTGTCTTTCCTGACTGAAATCTTTAGTGAGAGTATTTAGAGTGAGGCTCAATATGAGTTTTCTTGTGCATCAGTCAGTCCTGTAAGTTTTGTTCGTGTGTGTGTGCATGTGTGTGTGTGTGTGTGTGTGTGTGTGTGTGTGTGTTGGCAAGCTGGGCACGTTAGTAGGTAAACAAATCAGAGGAGACTCAGGTCTCTCCTTTGTCGTAAATCATATTGAAAGCGCTTAGTCACTCACACAAACACAAAGACTCCGACACACACACAGACGAGCTCGTCTGGCTGTGGACTGGATATATTATTACCCACTATAAAACAATATCGCGTGTGTGTATGTTTTTAGTGGGCAAGTGTTTGCATTTGCATGATCATGAAAGTAAAACTTAACAGTTTTTAAGAGACGCTGAATGTAAGAAAAAAATGCTAAATGAAACAAGAATCTCAACATCTGTTGTTCACAACTCGTGTCATCTCTCATCAGTGTCTCGAGGTGTTTTTCTCACCTCAGTCTATGTGATGAATAAAGACATATGGCCACAGAATGTAGCACCGGTGTCAAGGTTCTTATCACATTTTAGATTTTATTGTTTTATTATTTGCCAACGGTTCTCAGCTGGACAAACATAAAAATGAATGAGCAAGTGACTAAATAAAATCCTTTTGAGGACACACTGTACTTATAATACACATGCCCAAAAACATCCAGCGGTGCTAAGCTATGTGAAGAGGTTTGCATAAGCTCTGTTTTATACCTGCCTAAAAACCTTAATCAAATCAATGATGAAACACAAGGGCAAGTTTGAACAGGGTGGAACATCAGGTAAAAGGAGGGCGGGGAGGTAACGAAGAGGGCAAAGACAGACAGAATAAAGTGAAATGAGCAAATGAGAATAACATGATAATCAGTGTATGAATGCTGAGGAATTAAAAAGATTAATATAGCAAGGTGGCATATTGAGGCCCTTTTAAACCACAATCAGAACATCCGCGATGGTTTGAAACCTCTGTGGTTTATTGTGCTTTCTCTGCCTTTCAAATTAAACTCATTTGAAGTAGCTGTAGTTGCGTGCTGATGTGGCGCCGTCCGTAGGCGCTGATGTGCTTCTGCGTTTGAGCTGCCGTCGACACGAGACGAGCGAAAACTTAGATTAGATTCATTTCACAAAGGTCCCAGCCACATGAAAGTCTGAGATCAACAGGTGAAGAATAATCTTATTGAATATTTATGACAACAAAGAGGCATTTCCTTACCTCTGGGGTTACTGCAACTGATGGAAACACTGTTGCCGAGTTCAGCCAGAGTTCAAACGGGTTTAACTTTTTCCTCCAAGCAAAATCTGTGTTAAAAAAAGAGCCAGAGGTTTCTTCTGGGGGTTCAGACAACAACAATGTTGTTAAAATCTCAGCTCTATTGAGTTGCTGCAATCTCACCTTTTTACTCCGAGGCACTGAGCCCTAATAGAGTCAGCGAGAGCACTGTGGCAGTGTAGCTTCACATGAGTATGCGTGTCTTTGTTTGAGAGAGGGGTTTTCTTTTCATGGTTGCATTTGTGTGTGTGTGTGTGTGTGTTCACGTCTTTCCTCCTCCGCAACTCGGCTGGGTGTCACTGCTGTGAAAACAAGACTCTGCTTTCCATTAAGCCATGCCCAGTTAAATAAAGAGTAAGGTAACTAGTTATCAACTGCTGCCATGACTGACTGTCATGAATAGAACCAGCAGGCTGTCACTCATTTCTGCTGCTTTGAACTGTGCCGCTGAGGTCTATGCATTTCAGCACCTTACCCGTCATTTGCAGCGATGATGAATTGATGATAGTGGGAAAAGTTCAAGAGGAACAGTACAGCTGTGAACCTGGTGTAGGAGGAAAAGTAACAAAGGGGGAGATGAGGCTAAAAGAGCGGAGGAAAAGGTGCATGTAGAGCAAGAGCATGAATGAGAGTAAATAAGAGCATCCAGACAGATAACAAAAGGTTTGGGATAACAGACAGTTTAGAGAAAGTGGAGCAGAAAACCCATTAATAGGTGACGGAGTTCATTACGCGTCGAACGTAGCAAACAAAGATGAAAAGGAGGAACATTGAGAGTTGTCCGTAAAGGATGAAGAGATTATTTTGGTTGTTCAAGCTTAATGGTGTGTGTCAGTCAAACCTGTGTGTCACACACCGTTCCCACACTCCCAGTCTGTGATGAGAAAGCCGAAGCGCCGCGTTCAGGTGTGAACTACACGCCGGTGTCTTACTCATATAGGTGAAGGTGAATCCAGTTAGATACTAGCGCAAAACCTTTGTGTGTGTGTGTGTGTGCGTTCCGGAAAATAAAAGAACACCTACTGTAGCAAGCTGAAATGTATAGCGAGGTAGAGGAGGAATGAAGAACTTCATGAAAGGTGCTGGAGGTGAAAGAGAGTAAAGGAATGAAAATGAAACAAAAACGAGCTTGAATAGTTCAGTAATGGAGAAGGAAGGTAACAGAGAGAAAGAGATTCCCCACAGGGAACACACACACACACACACACACACACACAGCAACAAGGGTATAAATGCATGCTCAGATGTACCGCCTCATAATGGGAAACAAGCTTTTTAACCACACAACACCGAAGATCTATTACACACATCACATCTCCCCGGATGCAGGGAGTGGTTGAAGTTTTCAGAAATGTGCGCATGTGGGCCGGAGTGGATGGTGTGTGTGTGTGTTTGTGTGTGTGTGTGTGTGTGTGTGTGTTTCCTCTTACACATAGACTTAGGCTCTCTCTGTAACAGGAAATCTCTGTCCGGGGAAACATTTTCAGAAGCACTGTGTTCTGTAGAGTTGTGTATGTACTTTGCAGGGCCAGAGCGACCAATTAGAGACCCTCCATGAAAGTGTTTGGAGACTTTGGATTACTGCAAACTTTTTTACACTCGCCCAAATCTGTGCGCACATACAGTAAAGACACACATGTCTGGGATCCTCTAGGAGCATAAACAATTCATATACGGCCTGTATATCAACAAACTTGTTTTTATGTTTGTGTGTGTCTTTACATCCCTGGTTTTAAAACTGCCGAGGCATTTATTTCTCTGACGACTCCCCTTTCATACATGTTTGCTCTCATTCCCTGGATTGTTGTCTCCGCCATGGCGTATTTGAAGTTTTTCTCATTCAGTCGTCAGAGCTCTGTTAAAATTGAACATAATTGCCATCTAAAATATGATAAACTAAGACAATACCAGGCCAAGTTGTTATTCACTTTAAACTTTGTTTAGGATAAAAAAACACATGTGATTAATTCGAATTAAAGTGGTGCCATATTGGTATGGGTTGCATAAGCTGGGAAGTTAATGAATACTTGGTGTGAGTCTTTATGTACAAATTGATTTGGCGAACAGGTTAGTTGGCAAAGCACTTAGGAAGCGGTAGTTTTAAAGTAGATAATTATGGTGCAATGTAGAGATGGGGAAGCGACAAAGAAAATAAACATTGCGTGTGCGTATGTGTGTGTGAGTGTGTGTAAGTGTTCGACAGACGCAGTATGATTAGGCTGCAGTTTCTGCTAGCTGTTTATCCCTATTACTGCTGCCAAGGAGCTTACCAGCTAAATTGGGCAAATTCTGGTCCCCTAAACAAATTACTCGCTCTATTTGAGGAGGGAAATCAAATTAAGAAATTAGCACAAATCCAGCACTGTACCCCCGCCAGTAATATTATTAGCTCTTAGTTTAGTTTTCATTGTTATTCCATCAACTAAGCTCAGGGATAGTCTTTGGATGCCGATACATATGGACCACATTTACCTTGCCAACTGTAAGTACACTCTCAAGTTTTGATTAAATAGGAAAAGTAATTTGTGTCCAAATAATCTTGTTAAAAATAAAGTGGGCCAGTGTGTTCCGCCTTTTGTTCTCTAACTCATGTTCTCCTGCACTACCTGCATGGGAATAATTGTTTGGGAAATCCTGCATCAGTGATGCAGGGTAGACGGTGGCTGAATCCTTACAGGGCCTCAGCAACTCCAGAGAAACTACTGTGATTTCAACGACACGTTTAATGATCATAAAATTTTCCCTAAAGCTAAAAATTTATAAAAAAAACCAAAATCAAATATTTTATTTGATTACATTTCCATATACTGTTCAGTTCTGCAGGTGATATTGTTGTGTCTATTTCATGTAGTTTGTCCACATATTAGTGCGGCCCTTCAAATCAAAGAAAAACGTGTGGGACAGAATAGAGACAGCATGAAAAATGAAGATATTTTAAAAAGTGTTGTTAAAGTGGGAATATGTGTGGGAGAGAAAAAAGCAGTAGCAGTAGAAAATAAAAAAAAAAGGTGCCACAACAAATAAAATGGTTGGACTGGAGTGAAAAAAGAGACTAAACCTATGATGAGAGATAGAGACAAAAGGGCGAGAGTGAGAGGAGAACAATCAGCAGCCATACGTCACCTGCCTCTCTCCTTTCCCATTTCTTTAGTTTCTTCCCTCGCTTACATTTAAACAACCATCTGTACCCATCTGTCTTATCCGTGTCGCCCTTCTTGTTTCTCCCAATGCACTCTCACCTGAGCAAGATTAATCGTTCCAGTCCAATCACATTACCTCCCAGCTCAGCTCCAAACACCCCCTACACACACACACACACATACAGATGTCTAAAGAGAGGGAAAGGGGGGTCTGCGAGCCAGAGACGGGGGAGGATGGAGGTGGGAGTACTGAGGGAGTTGAATGCATGAATGGTCCGCTCATTAAACTCATCACATTATTTTAGCTCTGTGCTTTATTACACTTAACTGGGACACTAGGCACTTACTCAAACACACACACATACCTATCCTGAACTGCAGGTTTTCCATAATCTGTTTATGACGTAGCATGTTTAATTTGAGCAAGAGGATGATTCATGGCCTCTGATAACAATGCTTCATCATGCCACAGCACTTACAGCATAAGGAATGGGTGTGTGGGGCAGGAAAACTGCTTTGAATGGGATGCTAATCATCTCATAATCTGGAAAATGGGCAAACAGGCACGACCCCTCATGCAAATGTGTTTGTGTGCTTGCATTCGTGTGTTTGTTCACATTTATGCACATTTTGGTGTCCATATTTGTGTGTGTGTGTGTGTGTGAGGGTGACTATTGATCTATTGCTATGTGCTTCATCACCCTGCCAAGTATAATAAGGAAGAATGGGACATTAGGCAGGTGCTTCTCCTCTGCAGATTTATTAAACATATGCACTGGAGTAAACACCTCAATCACTACAAGGGGCAAGGTTGTGTGAATTAATAAAATTTACATATGATAGGCAAAACCTATTATTAGTTCTGTGCATACAAGCTATGGAGGTATTTAAAGTACAACTTCCCTTTTTTAAAGGCACAGTGAATAAATCCAGGAGTAACCTCTTCTTGGAAAAAAGAAAATCAATGCGTAGGCTAAATAGAGTCAAAGCAGCCAAAAGTGAACTCAGTAAGACTTTGATATGGATGAGTCTGTCAGCAGGCTGCATTTTAGTATTTACTCTACTGAAAACAAAGTGAATGATAATGCTGTATTTTCTCTGTTAGCCCTGCTTTTCCCGAGCGACATGAATAAAATGTGGATATGAGCTCACTGTTTTGTGCTGAAGAGACTTGCATCAGGCTCGTGTCTACTGCTGTAAGTTCATTCTCTCATGGTAAGAGGGGGACGGCTCTGTCCACTTTGTCCGTCCCCAAACATATTTGCTTCTGAGCTGATGCCATTAGCTGCATCTCTGATGGTTTTTGTTTTACACTGCTGGAAGGACCAGATTTCTGGAGTTTACATCAGTCACATCAAAGCCGTTCAGTTAAGCTGTCAATGTTTGATAGATAGTTACAGTCTAGTGCGGCAAGTTATGGCCAAATTAAGACTAACGATCGCTCATTTTACCACTTATTTTATGCAGCAGTAAATGAAAAGACAATATGTGAAAAACGTGTAAATTAGTTTTTATCAGTCTGTTATTTTACTGTGTCCGAGTGTCCTAACCTCCATGGAGACAAAGTGTTTACCGTGTGACACACAGCCTTGTCTGTGGCTGCACTCCGTGGTGAGTGTGTGTGGGCTTATTTAAATTCAGACTATTCTGGTCTGAACGGTGCGGCCCGTGACGTGAACTCTGCTCCGCAGTTATCTTAGAAGGAGGTAGACCTCTCTAACACCTTCATTTTTCTCACTCTGTCTCACACTATCTCCCGTCCACGTTGTTTTATCTCTTCCATCCTTTCTCCCATTGGACTCCACTCCCGCCATTTCCTCCACTTTTATATCTGGGGTATATTTTTTTAATTTTTCAATTGCTCTGCTTTTACAACAGTCGTTGTTAGTGTTTACTACTCCTTTCACCTTTGTGATTTGTTGGCTGCCCTCTCCGACACAGACATGTTTCTCTCGGACTCCCTGTCAATTTCCTTACCTCTGTTCCACAGCATGACTGTCCATCTCTGAGTCTCATAACACTGTCAATCAATCATGTGTATTATAGTTTTATTTGACATGTGTCCCTGTGTCATTGGCCTCTGATCGACAGTGCTACAATCACCATGGGGCACTTTGTAAAATGAACAGGCCCCTCGTGATGGAAATAGTTAATATATCAGTCAGACTGATAAAGATATTCCCTGCCATAATCTCTTCACATATATACAGAGCGGCATGTGCTGAAAAAGGCACTCTGGAAAAGCATCATAATGGAAATGGAGGCAAAGAACTTAAATGGTTGAAGCCGAGTGGGGGTGTTGTGTAACTGTACCATTTAATATTTTACAAATATTCGATTAAGATTAAATAAAAAGAGCAACATCACTAAGAGGAAGTCTGTCAGATGATTGTATAGGTTAATAAAACACACAATTTTCTTACTAACATCTCACATATGGACATGTTGGGGTTAAAACTAGGGGTCTTTATTGGGATCTTACATGTTTAAGTTCAGGAATGTATTAACCAATGTTCACTGAGAGCATCTGTTGTTCCACTGCATGTTCAGATGCTCAAACACCTGGCTGGGATTACCAGGCATCTTAGAAATGACATGTAAGATTACACAAAAATCTTGCTTATATTAAAGTATAAACTGAGTCAAAAGGCTCATTAGATATAACACAACACCTTTATTTTGTTGGTATTTAACTGAAGCCACAAATTTAAAGTTTATGGAATGACATGTTTGACAAATTTTGCTAAATACACTAGACCCTTTGTAAGTTTCACACAATTATAGATACAACGTACCATATTTTAACAGCATTTTCAAAGGTGATTTAGAGTTGTTCAGGTTCTTTTACGTGCCTCATGATGCTTTTTAAAAGCCAGGTGCTGATTTTATAACACAAAAATTGAGAGAATTTGCATTTAATTGAATATGACTCAATAATGTTACTGTTTGGTACAGTACCACTACTAAGTGCAAGTGCTTTTTGATCATTATCATCATTATTTCATCATTTTGTTTATTCACACAAATCAAAAATCGCTTCCACTTTATTACACAATTACGTATTTATAAGCCGCATTGACAGTATGTATTTTTAATTTAGTTACCCAACAAAACTTTACTGTTTTTGACTGCAGATAAAATACGTTTTTTTTTCATCTATAGGCTGAGCGGTGTGTGCATAAATGTGTTTGTGCCTGTGTGTCTGTCGTCAAATTATTGTCATCAGCTCAGAATAGTCATTTAGTTTTGACCTCACGTAATGTGGTTTGACAGCCAGTGGCTAAGACAATAATTACAAACACACAGACAGCCTGTATCAAAGCCTGCTGACTAGAATAAAAATCATTTGAGCTGTTGTTACTAAAGAGAAGCAATTATCTACGCACAATACTAGGCTCCGAGAGAAAAAGCAGGGAAAGGAGAGAAACTTCTACTGCACTGGGTGGAAGACTGTCCTTTGTTTAAAAAGGAAGGTTCGTTTGTGTTGATATTAAAGGACTGAGCTGAATATGTAATAATAAAGGCTGAAGGTGTGACTTGGTTTTTACATTCACCTTCTGCCTGCTACCCTTTATTGCATTGCCAATGCTGCAGTTAGTCGTCCCCTCCTTGGTTTTCCCTTCATTCTCCCTCACCCCTCTCCTCTCCTCTCCTCTCCTCTCCTCTCCTCTCTCAGTAGATGTCACTGCAGTTCCACCACCAGCCAGGAGAGCAGGCGGATTGCAATGCATGGTGGGACACAGACACCTGCAGGTGACGATAGCAGTGACGAAAGGGACCGGAGGGGAGGGGAGAGGTACGGAAAAGATACAACAAGGCGAGGAAGAAGACAGATAAAGGGGAAGGGAGGGGAGACAACAGTGGGAGACTTCAACTGTGTCTTCACAGCTCCTCTGGTTGGTGGTGTTGTAGAGACCCTCACCACAGAACGTATGTCACATGTCCACCTCAACCGAGAACATGCACCTGTAAACAGATACGTACAGCAGCGAATCACTGTTGAGCTACAATAATGACCCCTGAACAAACACGCACGTGCAAAAACACATATTTTAGAGACGCAGTTAACTGACAAGCCCCCATCTACTATCAGTAAGTAATGAAGAGATAAAGTCTGGTGGCATCGGGGGAAATGTGAGTGAAGATAGAGGTGTTGTTGACTTGTCTCTGTCAAACAGATAGCAATCTGCTGCTCTCCAGTGTTCCACCACTTCCGCTGATTGGAGCTCAACATAATTACTATATTCAGTATGGGAAATGAAAAATATCACTGCTCATTTAGTGACATTTCAAGTAACTTTTTACTTGATGTTTTTCTCAGACTGCGTGTTGGAGTCGCAGGTTATTTGTAGGTTCAGAAGTTTTACTGCGTCACATTTTGTCCCTTTGCATCAACTTAACTAATCCAAACAGCAAACAAATCCCTCGTTTTTTTCTTTTTTCTTGTATATTTTTTATCGCTTTGACCACTTATCGCTTGACCCTGGATCCTGGATTTCTATCGCACAACTCGAGAAGTCTAAATTAAATAAGGCATGTCATTCACGATGGCTGTTTGTCTGCAGTGATCTCACAGTTAACGTCTTCCTGTGTTGTGATCACGTCCAACAGACGTCTGACAACATTTCTTCTATTAGTGTTGAGGAAAATAAATGAATGAGAAAAAATACATCCATTGGTGGTCAGGGTTGATTAGGCACAATTCTGCCCCCTCGTGGCTACACGTTTAAATTCCCCCAACAATACACAAAGAATGTGAGCGAATAATGATGCTGATGATGATGCCACTCATAAACAGGACAGTAGATCCTTAGAGTAACAGTCCCATGAGTTATTCCAATAAACCCAGCAACTACTATATTTGAAATTTTCCTCCCCTACTGCTAACAGAATTACAGAGTAGTTCTGCATTCTTTATCGAAGATGTTGCAGTGTAAAAACAGAAGCTTGACCTAGACCTATATTAAAAAATGCTGCAAGGCATGTGCTAATAATATTCTCTAAACACCTCTATGCTTTGATGTAGACTCCTCACCAATAAGAAAAAAAAAGATTTGTACAAAAACTGAAAGTTTTGAAAATGTAAATCAGAGCCATAACACCCTGAGTTTCTTCAACAGGGATTTGGGACTGATGAAATGCTGCATGCTGCATCTAAGGTGGACTCCTCCTTCCCCTGAATAGCTGGACCATGTGAGCGAAAATAACCATTAAGAGCCCGTTGGGCGATGCCAACTATTTCCACTGATGGCAGAGCATTTACTGTAGATGGTGGTTGGAACACAATCTTCAGCTCTTTTCCAGCCGCCGGGATGAACCACTTAGTAAACTAAGATCAGCAGCACATTTCTGCACTCCATCCAGTTTGTTTTGGACGGGGGTGGGGGTGGAGGATCAGTTAATAAAGATAAAATGGATGTCTAAATTTATGAGGAAGTGACAGCATTTGGTAAGAATCATGAATATGCGGGTGGGCAATATTAAAAGTGCCAGTACTCCACAGGGGTGATTGCCTGCCAAATTCAAACACTAGATAATACCCCTGTCGGTTGCTTCTCTTCCTGCCTTCTGCTCCCATGCGTGCCTACATGAATGCGCATGGAGTTTCCACATTGTACTTCTGCTAAACATAATTACGCTGCTTGTTAACGGTGTATTTTAACTTTGAAAAAAGTAAATTAGTACAGTAAGGATGTGTTCTGTTTTAATGTGCAGTCTGTCTCTTGAGTCTCTTGAGTGTTTGGTTGCACTCTCTGGATACTATTAAACCCTTTTCAAGTGCCCGTTTCACCGGAGAACAGAAAGACATGTGAGTGGTGTTGCAGGAGACTCGCTGAATAGGTTTGTGTGTGTGTGATTTTTTTTTTTATTTGCTGCAAGTGGGAATCTGTATGTGTGGTTGTAAAAAATTCTTGTGTGTCACAGTTCAGCAGCAGTAAAGTGGAGAGGCGCATTAAACGCCCTCTTCCTCCACTAATCAGGGATTAGACACTGTTTAAGAGCATAAGAGAGAACCATAAAACAAATGAGTGTGTGAAAGAGACAGTTGAAAATGCCTGTGAGGAAACAAAATGATGTCTGTTGTTTGGTGTTAGTCATGTCTTGATAGTGCCATGAATGCTTAACTAGCCAGCTTTTGATTTCTCTGAATTTCCCAGTCATTCACAGTTTGTATTTGAGGCACATGGCTCCTTCATGCTGGTCCCCAGAACCCCCCCAGAACTTATTGTGGTTCAGATTCCCTCTCTTTTAGTACACTAATGTGCTGTAGATTCAATTTTAAATTGAGGCCGATTAGCACGTGACTGAGGGACAAGAGCTGGAAATGAGCCTTGTGTGTTAACATACTGCATTCAATATAATAACACAGTGAAATAATTTGCACATTTATTAAAAGTCAGAAAGTAGAAGGTGTCATTTATTGAGTTTTCAGTCTACAATTCAGTACTTTGTAAGAGCCCCATTGGAAGTAATTACAGCTTCAAATCCTATGGGCCGTTTATCCTGCTCTTCCTATAGCAGATCATCTCCATCAAATCTGATGAGAAGCATCTGTGAACTGCGAGCCTCAGGTCTCTTCACAAATGTTCTGCAAGGTTCAGGTCTGGGCTTTGGCTGGGAGACTGAAGGACAATCGGTGACTTGTCTTGAGGCCGCTCCAGGATTATCTTTGCTGTATGCTTCGAGATGCTGAAAGGTGAACGTGGGTCGTGGGCCCTCTGGAGCAGGTGTCCTTCAAAGCAAATCTACGTTTTGCTGCCTTCATCCCCCCCTCAGTGCTGACCGGCCTGCTGTCCCTGCCACCACCTCTGTGATTTGCTGTAGGGATTGTATTAGCTTCACCAATCATGGTTTATTACGTACAGAGTGGAATACAAAATATGCAAAAGTCACTTTTACTTTTTGCTGCCTCACAGTGTAGATAGTAATTTGCTGAATATCCAGGTGAAAATAAAACTTTTGGGATTTAAATGGCCTTAAATGACTTGGGTGTCAAACAAATGAATTTAATCGCTCCCTCACTAAGGCCTCGGTCAGACTGACTTTATTGCAAACTCGAGAAGCATTTTAATGAGAATACCCTTTAAAATTATGAAAATACTAGGGGCAAGAAACTCTTAAAAAAAATCAAACATGGCTCAACACTTTGGCTAGCCAGCATCAGCAGCCAACCTATTGTGTTTAACAGAGAAAAATGTGCAAGTACGTCCTCGGTAGAATCCTCTGTAACAAACAGTTAGTGTGTGAGGCTACAGTAGTGTCTAAATTCAGGTTGGAAGCCTCCAGGCATATTTGGCATTGTGGTCGCACTGGGTAATGAAAGATCACATGAGGCTCTTCAGTGAGTCCAAAAAGACAAACACACAACTCAACGCTCACACACAGTGATTTCAAACAACTGCAGCAAAATGGTGAACTTGGATCAACGTCGCTTCTCCGTCAAGCATAGGTGAAGGCGGGCTCTCTGTGCATGCTGCATATGTCGCAAAATGCCAAGGAGTGAAGTGGAAGCGGCGCCGTCAAAAAATGAAGTAACCAGTGCTCTTCATGCGTGGATTATCATTATGATGACGATTCCAAGTTGTTAAATTGTCCCCATACTTCTGTGTGCACAGACACACTACCCCACTGTGAAGTGTTTTGGAATCTGTTAAACTGTAAAATTCATGGATGTTTCACTAAAACAGGTAATGCTATTTCCAGTCTGAATCCCTGCTTTCATAAAACACTGCTGCTGGAATAAATCAGATTTAGTGGTGCAGCTATTAAAAACTTTTTGGCAACATATTCCGCAAATGATGACTTGACACAACTGGGAGAAAGGTGATACCATTTTTGTTGCACATACATAAATAGAGATTTGACGAGAGGTGGCAAACGAGGAGATAATGAGAGAACAGGGTGAAGGAAAGTGTGGCAGAGAGAAAGATAGAGAGACATGCGGAATGAAAGGGAGGCAAAGAGAGAGATGGGGAGGGAGGCAAGGAAGGCAGTCTTCCTGGGGATGTAGGAATGATTAATGTGAAGCTGTCAGAGAGGTGGAAAGGGGAAACCACAGTGATGGGGGAAGAGTCATGGCCAGGTGCAGAGAAAAGAATATGACGGAAAAAGAGGAGAGAGAGAGAGAGAGAGAGAGAGAGAGAGAGAGATGATGGCGCGGCGTCACGAAAAAGGTTTCAGGACACACTGTAGAGAGTGAGAAGGAGCGAATATGTGCAAGAGAAAGAGCAGTGAAAGGATGAAAGGGGTTTCCGGGGCTTAGAGGTAATGAGAAGAAGAGAGAAAGATGGAGGAACGAGGATTTAACAGAGCCTGGTGGAAGCAGACAGAAGGGAAGGAGAGCGATATAGAGACAGATGGGGGACATCGAGACGGGAAGCAAAGAGAGACAGTGGTGCTACCTGGTAAGATGAGGGACCAGTGATAGAGTGATGGCTTCTGAGAGCCCCATCCCTCTCTCTCTCTCTCAGTTCAGCTGTGTTATTGTCAGCACCGAACAGGTTTGTGCGTGTAACCCTCCGCCACAAAGCCCACCTCCTGCGTAAACCAGACTTTTTATTTCTCTGTTCCTCCAGCTATTGTTCAGCCCTTTTGACCTCGCTTTACTTTATTACCCCGTTTCATCAAATAGCTCCTTCTATTGTTCATACCTGTCATAGCATGTGTCGCGTGTGGGTTGCCTGCCTCGTAACATAGTGCACAAAAATAATTTGTGGGAATGGGAAACAATGTTATTTCCACTGAGCCCTCTGCTGATTTGGCGGTTGATGGATTTTCCGTGAGAAGTGGTAAATCCATCAATGTGGACGGTGAAACATTACACGCAGGCAGGCAAACATGGTACACAATTACACACACCTTTTGTCTTAGATTTTCATCTACTGTATTAAGACTGTAGTCATGGTAAACAGGTAACCTCATAAAGTGGAGGTTTGATCAAAAAGAAGATCATGTCTGCAGTTCCTGCTCGGATGACGGAGACGTGGGGAAAGAACTGGCAGGAACTGATGCTTCTGAGTTGTGAGAGATGTTTTAATATAGAAGGTTTTTCATGCGACTATGTGAACTGCCTTTTAGTTTGTTACTATCCAAACACCTGGTGATTTACTGTGGAAATGACAAAATTACGAATCAAAGTGACTCGTTTCCTGGGCACATAAGCACAGACTTTTTCATGGTTAGTTCCTGTTAACAGTCTGGTTCTGCTGTAAATAAGTCAGCCACGGATTTAACTTGTGTAGGTGTGGTTTGACAGTACGCTTCATCACTCCTGTTAGAAACACTAGATTGAAGAGTCACCAGAGTAAAGCAGAGGCCTTCGGTTTAGGCTACTAACTGTCATGGATGGATTCACTCAATTTACTGCCATAATTGGAATACAACGTTAGTGTCTGTGTGATCACACGCCTGCTGCTTTAAAAAACATCAACTAAAAGAAAAACATGAAACAGGAGCTTGTGCGATCTCAAATAAGAAATAAGAAAGTGATGAAAATACCGTGACCGAAGGAGTCGGGTGCCAGGCTGCACAAAGCTCACTGCAGTGTCTCGCTGGATTGACGTCACCACACGCTTTTCTGTGTTTCTCCTCCCTTTGGGGGCACGGCACATCAGCGACAGAAAAAACACTGAAGGAGAGGAAATCAGCTTAATGTGTCATGTGCCTGCTCCGAAATAGAGTTGTCCAAGGTAATACTGTGTCACACGTCGCATTAGCAACTTGTTGTGCCGAACATGCATCATGCGTGGAAATTAAAAGCAAGAAAATTGAAAACAAAATGTACTCAACATAAATGTTTACTTAGTATTTATGTCTTTATTTGCATTTAATAAGCAACATTTCCCAAAAAACCTAAACCGCTGTACAGCAGGTAGACAGAGGGGATTTGAAAGTCTAAGGTTTGCCGTTAGATCAGACTCGTCTGCACTGACACAGAACAGAACAGATGACGGCCAATGCCCAAAATAATCATTTAACATGTTATTTAGAAAGGCTTAGACTGCAAATGGCAAGGACTGTGAGGGATGTCAGGGAATTTACCAAACACGTTTTTAATGAAAGAATTAAATGTTGGATGATTATTTGGAAGTGCAGAAGCTGCTGCAGACTGCTGCAGTCAATAGTTATAACGAACAGGAAGTACAGGAATTACTCAACTTTCCAGAATGCATGAACACAACGAATGGGCCCGGCGAGTGATGTGTCGTATCACATAAGTATTAACATGGTTCACAGCAAAGTCAGCGGTAAATGGTTTGCATTTACATAACACTTTTCTGCCTTAACGTTACTAAAAGCACTTTACTGTACAGCGTCGCTTTGCACACACACTCACACGCTGACAAGCTGCTGACCCATCACAAGCTACCTTTGGTTCTATGTCTTGCCTAAGGACACTTGGGACATTTCACACTGACTCACAGAGAGGACGAGCAGGGGATCAAACCATCCCAGTAATTGGTATGCAACCACTTTATCTCCTGATCCACAGCCTCCAAATGGACACAAAATGGAGGCAATCACTTCACACACACTCACCGGTCACTGGCAGAATTCAACTGTTAAATGCAACAAGCCAATAGACAAAAAGTGTTGTCCTTCAGGGGTCAGTTACATGGATTTGTATTGTGCTTTGGGCATTTGGAATTCCTCAGTTAGATATAAAAGAGAGTAATGTCTTGATGTACAGTGTTGGGTGTAACACATTACAAAGTATTCTGGTTATTTTTTTGGATTAAACGCATTTGGTCTGAAAATTAAAGTGCTTAGTTGTTTAGTTACATTTTCAATTATGCAATCTGTTCCTTAAAAAAAACAACTTCTGTACTTTTTGTCACAATAACAGAAATCTGCCTTGAATTAACTTTTTCTGGCAGGCCGCACTGGGTGCACACTGGAGTAATATGCATAAGGAATTACACAGAAGTTATGATTTTCCGCAATGTAAATGTATTCTAAACAACTATTATTATCAAAAGGTAGCGCTATAGAGTAACCAATTATGTTGCATGACATTACATTCAATAACAGTAACTTTTTATGTAATCAGTTACTTTTAAAAGTAATGTCCCCGAACTCTGGTGATGTAGTACTTGTATGTGCTCTATTGTTTCATGTTGTACCAGCATTTTGTAAACCACCTGGTCCTTTTGGGAAAGAAATTTCTTTTGCAGTAAAGCAACTAAACATCTACCAAGTCAATTTATTTTTCAGGTAATTTTAGTGTTTATGCAGATCCTCACTGCTCTTTTTGTTGCATTGTGCTGCATACAGTGGAAGGTCAATGATCGAACTAAAGAACAAAAATGACAAACCAATCATCAATCAAACAAAGCGATGAATCATCATAATTTTTCAGAAATGCAATGATGACATCATGTACCTGTTTTTTTTTTTACTGCACCAAACTTGTTGTCATTACAAAAAAAACCTTATTGCTGAACTGCAACCTTTCACCAGGGAAGAAAAACTGATGAAAAGACACACTGTGAGCTACAAAAGGCTACAGTGAAGTATAGTTCATTATCTATTCCACTGGCTTTTCATTGTAGTCAAAACTGTAAAATCAATTTTTATGACATTGCAGTTTTTCTAATTATGATGCAGATGGCAGAGACAAGAAAATGAAAAAAATAAAGACAGGATAAAACACAACACAACGAAGAGCTCAAAATAAATCTCATATTTTGGTCTCAGTGGAGAGATTTAGTCATCTTTGCATGAGGGAAAATACCTACTAGAAACAAATAAAAACTTACAGTAATCGTGCACACACATTCTCCCTGGACTGTTTGTACTGCAAAGTAAAAAAACAGTCACAGTTTAGTATATACACTGAAAAATGTGCCCTAAACATATATAACATTTTTATTTATTTTCCTTTTTCTGTAGCTGGCTGCATCTGCCAGTGCATCTGTCACAGCTTGCTGACAGAGAGACAGAGTATTCATAAGAAACTGAAGCTTACCATATTTAGTCTCATCGAATCAAAGTGATACAGGCCTACAGTTGTATTTGAGACAAGCAGCAAGAAGTTGGTCGGTAACAAGTGTGGAAAACACAAATTGAGCTCTTTTGTCAGGGATGGTACAAATTGCTACTTTCTCCTCTCAATTCTCATGCCAGGAGAATTTTCCCCTCCTCAGCTCTCTCTGTCTGTGTCTGTCTGTGGTGTACAGAAACACATCCATGCATCTATCAATCCATCTGTCTATCTTTCCACATCTCCCCCTCCCATAATTCTACCCCCACTCCTGTTATCTCACTGCAGAGTGTGTAGGTGGTACAAAGTACATGATGACTGATTAAATCGTACAAGCAGCCCATACTAGAGGCTTCATTAGTCATAAAAGGCCAATTCACCAACAATTAAAACCAGCTACACTGACTTTAACGACACCACACAGACAGTAGGAGCTCCGTCGCTTTATGAGATAAAAGGAACCCAGGACCATGAAAGGAAATATGGAAAGAGGATGAGGTTATGGTAGGGTGAAATCGGGGGCATCATCTGTCTGTGCACACACGTGATGAGGAGGATGTTAGACCTCAGGAAGATGGCGATGAAATAAGTCTCTGATGGTGTTCTCACACAGTTTGTTCAGTGTGTTACAGGAAAAGCATTATTAAGACAATGTGCTTCAGGAGAATCACTCTGAAAATAGAGACAGGGAGATGACACAGTACGCTCTGCGATGCCAAGATTACAGAAGAAATGCTGGTGAACAATGTTTTTTTTTAAATATCAAAACCAATGCAAACTTTCAGCTTATTGTTGACTTTAAAACAGGTAAACTAAGGTGGCTGGAAATGGTTTATAGGCTCAGTAAACAATGCTTTTTGTAATCTGGAGCCTCAAGATGATGCTGCTGTTAAAGATTTTGCCTATAATTCACCTAATGTAGGTGTTAGCAAATGCCAGCTTTCATTTGTTCGTCTTGTACATTGATGACTCCTGAAGTTATGTTCTATAGTGTGGGATGTGAGAATTCAGTAGACACTGCAGCCCGGCTGATTTAGCTTTCAGGACTCGAGGAACAATGCCTTTCGATTAGACTCAGTTTTGTAGGAGTGGGAATGACATTGATTGGCCGAGGGAATGGGGATTGACATTGATTGGTCCCAGCTTGTTTGTGCGGGCAGGAAGTGATTTGCATAATGCAGACATTCGCAGTCTGCAGAGGCACTGTACATGGTACCGGGTCAGCATATAAAAATCTGGACTTAACAGTCAATGATGGGCGTCGGTGAGGTAAAATGTAATCACTGTCGTCTGCTCTTGTGTGCATGTACGGTTGTTTTGTGTGCAATTAGATTATTTTGTTAGTTCTGCTACTCAAAAAAAGTTTTCATTGGGCCCAATAATGGAAAATAGACAAAGAAAGACAGTGACATGACGATGTCGGATTATCATAAAGCCAAGAAATTCAAACGGAAGCCTAAGATATAAATAAGAAATTGGTGGGACAAGATAAAAGAAGAACAAAAATAAAAAGGTCTGAGAGAAAAAGAAGAAGTGAGTGATAAAGAGAAAAGGAGAAATGCCAAGGGAAAAAAGAGGGAGGAGGGGGAAAAATCAAGAGGAGTCAAAATGAAAGAAAGTAAGAGAAGAAGGCAGAGGAGAAAAGAGAGCAGACACCGGAGAGAACAGAGAGTGCTGTGTCTCCTGGTTGTCTTTGTTTACTGTGACAGGGACAGGTGGAGGCTGACAGCAGGACCTTTACAGAGAGCCAGTTAAATAAAGAGGGGATAGAGGGATGGAAATGAGCAGAAAGAGAAGAACAAAAGAAGGAGGGAGACTCCGAGACTAAATGCCAGTACCCAAATGGCTGCCAAGCCTTCTGTTCCCTTCCTGCTTGGAGTTGTAGTACCATGTGGTTGATCAGCAGCATAGATCAAAACTGCTGTGATTTATTTGACTATTCTTCGTCTTCTTATTTCAGAGATTTTTGACTGTAATGTCAACAGTGCACGGGATTTCATTGTTCTGTGGTGCAACATAAACTTGAGTCAATGTTTTATTTGTGCCATAAATTGTTTAGAAAACATTTTCTATCAATAACAGTGTGGACTGGCCAGTTTTCACTTTGGTCTCGACCAAAATATCTTGACAGCTGTTAGATGCCAGTATATGTAGTGAAGACGTGCTCATAAAAGAAGAATCAGCCTCCTGACATTAGTGATCTTCATTCAAGTGGGATCACGTCATTCAGAGATGGCCACCTACTATCGGCTAGAGTTGTTATTATAAGCATAATCTGTGAGAAATTGTCAATCTTAGCAGTCATAGTAAATGAGAGCAACTGTGGATGATGTAAAAGGCAAAATATTGTAATAGGGAGGATGTCAGAGTGGGTGGGGGTCCGACCCTCAGCCATTATTTGTCCTTTAGTCATGTTACTTTCATGTCACTTTCTTACAATATGTCTGTTAAAACTTTGCAAGACATAGAGTCACATGATTATGACTAGCTATTGGTTAGTAGTTATGGTGCTGATAACAATGGACGACAGCAATGAAACGCTGTGATAATCCAGTGGCGGTGGAATGGTGGAGCCTTACAGTGAGGAGATTTGTTTGGCTCTGTTATGCTGTGGGTGGCATTTTGTTGGTGTGGCTTCAGTCCACTTGTCCCCTCAGAAGGAAGGGTCATTGCAAATCAATACAAAGTTGTTCTGAGTGATCACCTCATTATCATTTATATCCTGATAAAGGTGACCACTCAGAACAACTTTGTATTGATTTGCAGTGACCCTTTCTTCTAAGGGACAAGTGGACTCAAACCATGCCAGCAAAATTCCACCCACAGCTTAACAAAGCTACCAGATCCCCTCATTGTACGGGTCAAGCAGTCAGGGTTCTTCCCATCATTTGTCACCCGTGTGTACGCTTGAATATATGTTAGATGGATGATTGTGTACCAAAGAAGATCAATTTGAGATTTCAATGTACGGAATCCAAAAGATTTAAAAATGAAGATAACATCAAAGAACGATTGAACTCAGTCCTTTGTTCGTTATGTTACACAATTCTTTAGATGCAGCTGAGAAGAAGGAGGAAACATCTTTACCCCTCTGTCTGTCTCTCTCCCTCTTCTTCTCTCTCTTTCTCTCACACACACAGACCATCCTTTGAACCTGTGGGGTATTATGGGATTGTCTCAAAGTGATTACAGAGGATCAGGGGTTCAAAAAAATCCTCCCACAACAAAAAACAAAGATGCACACACGAGCTGGCACACAAGTGCATGTATGTACACACGCACGGAGAAATCACTCTCACGCAGATTGACTCACACTCGTCAAGCCAGGAAGTTCGGCCTCTTTGACAGGGATAATCCTGTGGCACCGAGAGAGGGTAAAGTTAGGAAGAGACGATCCCAAACCCGGAAAAGCCGATTAGAGACTGAGGGAACAAAACCCAGGCAGCGGGAGAAGGAAGAGGAGGAACAAATAGGAGAATGCCAAAGCCAAGCCAACCCTGACGCAAGACGCCAGTTACGCCTTATAGACCACGAAAACAGAACGGGAGGGGAGAGTGGATATGGGGCATGTGGACAAATCGCAGGGAGGTATAAAGACTACTACAGGGTGTGTGTAACATGACAATAGATGGAAATGAGATGGAGATAAAACAATACACAAGGTTGGAGAATATGAGGACGAGAGAGTATGAGACTCAGATAAATGCACAGACATAAATATTCCCATAAATTCAATGAAAACAAAAGTGCTGGATGCATATGGTATGTCCTTATCCTCTCTGTATCTATAGAAAGACATTAGAAACCAGATAATAATGACTGCAAAGAAAGAAAGAAAGACAGAAGCTGGAAAGAAAGTGGATGCTTTCATTACACACTGGAATATATGTTTTTTTTTTTTTTTATCATATCTCCTTACTGCACATTCTATATGTTATTTTTCCACTTCTCAGTATCTCCTCCTATCTTTCGCTCTGTCACTTTTCTTGTGTGCACTGCCTCTTCCGCACTGTTCCCCACCTCTTTTTCTTTGTCTACGTCTCTCTCTCTATTAATCGGAGGGCTGTAGGGGTTGTCGAGTTGGTATTTCCACCCAGTGATAAGAGCCTTTATAGAATGAGTCTGACACTGGAGGGGTCGTAACGTGTTGGAAGCAATAAAACACGAACACACACACACACACACACACACACACACACACACAAACACACACAACAAACAATCACATACGTTGGCACAGCCACACACACAGAGGAGACTATCTCAGTAAAGTAAAACGCTGTACAGATAACAGCACTGATAGATGGACGGACATTATGTGGATTGTGTATTTCACACGCAGCTACACGGAAATGGAAAAAGATGACTTCCCAGAAATACACCAAAAGCCTCGTGATCAAAATGAGTAGTAATAACACGAAAGTTATGTCTTACCAAATTGGTCACCCGTTCAGCAAAGGCAGATTTCTGTTTTAACGTACAGTCGATGAGAACACAGCACATGTGATCACATGACGCTTGTCAGATTTGTAAAATCTGATCGTGGAAAGTGGATTCAGTGAGAACATTGTTGCCAGATATGATTGGTCCTGCAAACGTCCTTTTGTGTGTTCAGACTGGTTTGTTTTCACATCCACAATTGCTCTTTGATTTTTCTCCTTCCCCTCATGAAAACTATGTGAGTGTGACCACACTGAAGAAGATGAATCATATTTTGTTGTTATTCCTTCACTCTCTGATAACAGACATAAGTGTTTTTGGCCTTTGTATATCTGCTGGGGATATATGTGCATGTCTATATCATGTGTGGCGAGTCCGAGGAACAAATTAAGAGATGTAACATAAAATCTAAAGTACGTCTTTGGAGCCTGACATTGCTTTTTATTGCTTGTTGTTTTTGCAATTCCTAATTATTAAGAATTGGCATAATGCTAAAAGTATTACTTATGCATGTGATTAAGAAATTGTGATGGAACATAAATACAGTGTACTCGGACACAACTCGTTTTTGTGTGAAAAATTACAGTGGATGCTTGACATTAAATATTGAAACAATCTCACAGTGGTAAGAAATATGGACTTCATACAGTTTGTTATAGAAACTGTGCAAAGGACCAAACATCACTGAGGGAACCATTGCAAATGATTTCTAACGGGCTTTTCTATAGGTACATCTACTGTAGGCAGGAATATATTAACAAACCATGGTGCCATCTGAAGGAGGCTGCGGTATAGGGCAGTACTCATCTGAAAAGTTTATTATAGGAAGAAATTGCTGACAATAAAAAAGAAGTGGGCAGTTTAACATGCTTTTATGTGTGTGCTTCCCCCTCTTCATGTTCTCTTTTTTTCCACATCTGCAGGTGTTTCTTTCTGAGATTCATTTTCTAGATATTGTTGTAGGCAAGTAGGCAACACAGATTGAGGTAGCAGCCAGTGTGACACCGGCTCAGATGGAGAGGTGGGGATCCAGAGGGGGAAATATGCAAAATTGAAGTGCCACAAGAATATTAATAGAGACAGGATGTGGCCACAAATTGCCACAGCAAGGTGGGACAATTCAATGCCAGCCTGTCCAAAACAGGCTCATCCAATGGAAGTGGCTGGCTGAATATTTTGTTAAACAGCTGTTGCACAGCTGATGTACTCATTCTCTATCTTTTTAATAGCATCAGTGCAGGAAGACAGAGTGTGATGCTTTATGACAGAGAACAGCAAAAAAAAAAAGGTAAACTGATGTATATGTATTCTTGTATTTTTCTTTTTGCAAGTGTTTGGACAGGAATGAGACAGACAAAAAGAGGAGTTTAAGAATCAAATAAGGTTCGTGACAGAGCTACAGCATATATTCTTACAGCCCCATGTGAGGAAAAGCAATTTCAGCTCTTACAATTTTAGGCAATTTCAGCCAAGAGAGAGAAAAGAAAATAAACAAAAGTATTATTAAGAAGAAATAGGAAAATATGGCCAGAGCTATTGTGGGAAAATAAACCTCTGAGTGTCAAAGTGGGAAAACTAAATCATGATGTGGAGGGGTATACAGTAGCGAGGGAGGGTTAGGAAGGAGGTTAAAAGAGGGAGAGGAGCCCAGTGTAGAAAAGGACAGACAGAGACAGACGAGTAGAAGTATTGATATTTCCAGCATAAACACTCATCCTAATGGAACCGGGGAGTCGGAGCGAGAGATCGATGAGAAGACAGAAGTCTACAGATGTATGGAAAGAAAATATACCTATCACCTGCTGTGAGAAGGACGGAGGACGATAGAGGAATGGTGGGAGGAGATTAGGAGATGGCCAGATGCAGAGGGGTACAGAAAGAGGGCAGAGACTGAATCCTAATGTGCAAAATGTATTTTTCATGAGAGCAGAATCAATAGTGATTTGGAGTTTTCTCTTTGTAGCTGGAATGAGCTGAGTTGGAGCAAACGAAGAGCTAGGCTACATGGACGTAAGTGAAGAGGAATGGAGGGGGGAGAAGAATGGATAAATTGGTAGATGGACAGATAACTGGAAAGACAAATGACAACAGCTGGTTATTAAGACGGACGTGGGAGGAGGAAAAGTGGTGGGTGGTTACTGAGGGAGGAAGAGGCCGAGGACAAAGATCTACCTGCTGTATGAGCAGGCGTTCATGGACGGAGTTAGTTTTTAAATTACATATTTAAATTACGTATTTGTGACCTTATGGGGTCTTTCTGGGACAGTCCTCACTTGCTTGGCGCAGGTCTTCTTAAACAGCAAAGTCCCTGGAGCTTGTCCATCATTGCCTGCCACCTCTATGAATATGGATAGTGTTAATGGGAATAAACGTTACTGATTGGAGGAATTGTTGGACAGTGTTAGAGATACCTGTACGTCCTTGTTTGCCAAGAGTTAAATAATGGAACCTGTATGCTGAAGTGTAAGTAGCAGTGGAGCCAGCAGGTGATTAGTTTAGCTCAGCTAGCCTGGCTCACTGCAAAGCACAGCCCTAAAAGTACACTGTAATAAACTGTAAAAATGACACATTAAGGTTTTATGGGGATGCAGGGTATTCATAAGGCTAGAAGTACAACAATTTATGTATGCCTGTGTGATGACAATGCAAAGCATTTATTTAAATTATGCACAGACGGCAGCAAGAATTACCTTACAAATTTGTGCCAACCTCTGTCTGCAGCTCGCCAACTGAATTGCTCTAAAAACAATGGGGCAGCTTCACACCTGAGTATGTGTGTTTCATTTTTATATTAATGTCTTCACACCTCTTCCTAAAGCGGAGGAGTAATCTGTGTCCTGCAATGTGTGAATGTGAGATGGTGGGAGGCATGACTCTCCTGCTCTGTCTCCTTCACACACGCACACACCCACACACACACACACACACACACACACACAGAGACTCATAACAGTGTGGTCCTTCACATTTACTTCACAAAGCAATGCATTCAATAAGGTGCAGATTTCTTTTAAAACATGTGGTTTTCAAATACATGCAGTGCACATGCTCACACACTGTGTGAGCACATTAAGTGTGTGCGTCAAATTAACACACACACACACGTACATGCAGACGGACCCAGACAGTCTCATAGTCTTTTTACGGTGGCACCTGAGCTTGGCTTTAAGTACATATTTCACACCACATTACCCCCCCAAGGCAACAAACGAGGAGAAGAAAGAGAAGATTGAGGGAGGCTGAAAGATGAAGCGAGGCAATAAAATGCAGACTCCTTTCTCTGATGACTGTCTGCTCCTACACCCCTCTACCTCTTCTGTCCTCTCTGTTTCCCTCTTATCTTTATCCCTTTGTTTCTTCAAGCTTAATATTTTTTAATGGTCGGGAACCAGAATGGGTCACAGTCGTGTTCCTGCTGGGTCCCAACATGACAAGAGTAGTGATATGTTCTAATGAGCCTGGGACCCAGGGCAAGAGATGAAATTTCTCATTTGGGTCTTCCACTGAAATAAAAGTACACCTGCCTCTAGCTGTCTCACTCTCTCCTCTGACACTTTAAGTGTTTCACTTCATTTCCTTTTTTTCATCAACTCCATCTTACACTTTTTAATCTTTACTTATTGCTTTCTGAGTTACACAATCACTAGTTGTGTAATAATTGTCACTTTTCTATCCAGCATTATTTCATTAAATCGATTACTGACATGCAACAGATGTCCCAAAAAGAAAGTGTGGATGGTTGCATCTGGTAGGTACTCAGAAAAATGTATGCCTCAATTCTTATGTTAAAAATTCCATATTACGTTTTTGTATTTGTTAACATTTAATTTACATTTTGTGGAGTCCAGTGGAGTGAAACTATGCTGAGAAAAATATTTGCACGTTGACACATCACAGGCCTCTTCAGTGTGAGAAGTAAATGGTGTTTATCACAAATGTTTCTGATGCTGTTATAGAGCAAAATTATTTAACAATAAAGCTTTATGTCACTGTGCTTTTTACCTTTTGGTTTGTTTTAAAGGCTTGAGGGACTATGGCTTGATGACGAAGGACGTATCTTGCATATGAGATCTACTCTAACATCAATCCTTTAAGCTAAAACGTGGAAGTGTATGGTTAAATAACTCAAAACTGTTTAATATGATTTCAGAACTAAGAGAGTAAAAAGTAGCCACTTGACAAAATGTGTCCAAGTGAAAAGAAATCTGAAAAAATAGAGCAAGTGTAGCCATTGTGCTTTTGCATGACAGTGACATGCATGTGACATGTGTGACAGTGTGTGGGCTACCAATATTATAATAAAAGAAACAGAACTTTTTTAATAAATTGCTTTGTGTCAATCAAACCTTAACTAAAATACAGTACATGAAAATATGAGGTTCAAAGTCAGCCACATAACACAGTATCTGCTGGCTCCTGCAGGCTTACGAAGAAGAATCCAGAGTAGCTGGGCTTTAAATCTGTCTGTACTTAGATAGATTGCTGTGGTCTGTCATATTAGGAATCTGATATGCATGACTGCTCTGCCTTTCCCATAAAACATTTAACGAGGCTATAAGCTTGAACCTCGGTAACCTTTACAGTGACCTCCCGCTGTCTGATGAAGCTCATAAAATAGACTTCTTTAGCACATGTGAATATGTTCAAACATCCACGCGTACTGTACTGCAAAAGTGTTACGATTCGACAGTCGTGAAACAAAGAGATGGAAGATACAGGGTCTGTGCGTGTAAAGGCCGAGCAGTTTTTAAAGGTCATTTTACTGAGGAGTAAATTTTTCAGTGTGATTTGAGTCAAATGTACAGTACAACAATAACTATTGATTAAAGAAAATTATTCTGATGCATAATTTCAATCTTACTACATGTTAACAACAAAGATAGTAAATACAACAGATTTTACAACTGCCATTGAAAATCAGTGCAGAGGATTTTTCACCATGTTGACTGTCGTTAAAAAAAAACATGTCTTTATGCTTGTAAATGTTCCTTGTTTGGATATAACGTTAATTCAGGAGACTAAACACAAACCAGGGCTAAGAGAATTAATAGACAGGTGGGCAGAGAGAATCAGGGCTGCATGAATTTAGGGACTAAAACAAGAACCAGACTGAGTATTTAGATACTAAACATAAAATGGCCTGACTGAACCAAGAGACAAGACATAAGGCAGGGAGAGCATGTGATGACGGAGCTGAGCAGATTAGTAGGAGTAATGGTTGAGGCACCCAGGTGATATGGCAGAGCTGCTTAGGTGAGATGGTGAGGCTGGAGGAGCAGAGCACGGATGGCAGGTGTTATGATGGAGGTGAGCAGGTGAAATAGCAGACCTGAGCAGGTGAGGGAGACGGGGAGTCGGAATCCAGGACATAGTGCCAGGTCAGGCGGGGAAGTGGTCAGGAAAGTGGACTGGCTGAAACACAACATGCAAAGGTGAGCAGAGCAGGTAGGTCAACAGGCAGATGAAGATGCTGAAGAGGAGACTAACCAGTGGGGAGTGAATGGTGAGAGTTACGTAAGGAAGGGACTGATCGTGGGCCAGGGTGATCAAGATGAGAGCCAAGGTAAAGAAAACTACATGGAGAGAGAGAGACCAGGGCAGGGATCGTGACGTTTCTTATGTTTTCTAGCAAACAGGGCGGCTATGGCTCAGTCGGTAGAGCAGTCGTCCATGAACCACAGGGTCAGTGGTTTGACTCCTGCTGATATTGAGCAATTAGCAGTACAATCAAAGAAAATGTTTTCAAGTAAAATTTTGAGATCCTGTATGGTTATGAATATTACAAAACTGGTGCTCAGAGTTTATGCTCAATGAACCTCAAATGAAGAAGTGATATGATAAAAAAAATCATCATCGTTATCATAAATTTTGTTTGAAAACCCCTTTTTTAGGTCATACAAGGTCACCATAAAAGATAAAAATTGCCTAAAAAAGCCAGACGGATTTCCAGACATTCGTGCAGTGCGACTTCGCCTTAGATCCCATGTTAATCAAACGTGCAGAAGGATGGGAAAGAAGACACACTGTAGAAGAACAGAGTATAAGAGTAAAATCTGTGAAAGGTATAGTGGGGCAAGGTTATGAAGGACCTTAAAGGTAAGGAGGAGAATTTTAAAACCAATGCGACATTTAATGGGGATCCAGAGGAGCTTTTGAGAAATGGGGGTGACGTGGTTTGTGAATGACATCCCAGTTGTATTTTAAGAATTCTGAACCAGTTTTTGGAGAAGCTCGTGTGAGATACCAGATAAAAGAAGATTATAGTCAAAATGGGAAGTGATCAGAGAGTGCATAATGATAAATATACTTTACAGGGGAAAGAAGGACAAAGGCGAGCATGTTGTGCAGATGAAAGTAATACTATTGACATGAGATTCAAAGGATGAGGTGCTATCAAAGAAAACACCCAAATTCTTAAAAAGGGGAAAAGAGGAGACAGGGAAGACAATCGATGGGAAGTGAGAGAGTGGCAACCTTTGTAAGAATGGATATGAAACTTAATAGAACATCTGTAAATACCTTTAAGTGATTATAGATGCATCCATAAACAAAAGATGTCAACAGGTGAAATCAGATCGCCATCGTGTAGATGTATGTGTATACCAAATTATTCTGTAAGTCGCTTTGGATAAAAGCGTCAAGCGCCAAATTAATAAATGTAAATCTAAATAGTTGTGAAGGAATGTGATGTGCAGCCCACATATCTGGTAAGTTTGCAGCCATGTGTAAAGCCCTTCTCTGTACAAATGTGGTTGGTGGCGACAGAAACAGATGTCCTGTTTGGACTCCTCTGTCTGTCAGCTCCTCCTGATCAATGCCCTTTGACCTCTTCCCATGCTGCTTTAGGTCTGGGGTTCACAGGCAGCTCATGCTGGTTTACAGTGTCCAATTCCTCGTTGAATCTGTAGAATCCTTGGCATTTGAAGACAGGCTAGAAAGGCCTGGACCCAGAACCGAAACCAACATATCATTGAGGTTTTATTCAGTTTTGGCAGAGATGACATTCAACCGGTGACTCTTTTCTCCCTGATTGTTTCTACACCTCTTCTCAGTAACGGGGACATCCTACCTTTCTCTGATTGGCCAGGACTCGTTGCCATCGGTTCAGACATAAGGACCGACATTAGTCAAAGTGAGAATGTCTGCCATCACAGACGGGCCTCTACTGAACAAAGGTGCAGAAAACCCGCATTCCGAGTCTGATAGAGTCATTGACAGGGAGAGAAAAATATAATGTGAAAAGAACAGAAGTGAAAGAAAAGCGACAAAATTGTAAGTCCGTGTATTATGGCTTGTGCTAAACAGCAGACACATAAATCCGGGGTTTTGATCCTTCATGGAGGGAAGCTGTTGTGGTCAATTTTTATTTCATATTAAAATCTTATTAAATCAATTTTATATATTTTTAAATATTTTATATTATTACTTAAGATGTTAAAACGTATTATTAATATTATTAAAATGATTGCGGTGCTTATTTAAAATTATCATTTGAATGTAAAATGTACTTTGCTTTTACTTTTGTTATTTTATTTTTTATGTATTCCTTATTGTTGTATACAGAGTAGAGTTTCACAGATAATAAATGTTGTTGAAATCGGGGAAATTCACCATTAATTAGAGCAGTGCAGAGCTTCATCAAAATCAACAAAAACCCTCTGTTCACCCTATTCTGAAAATCCTGTGTGCATCGGCATGAGCTAATCGAATATCTTGAACCAGGTTTCATAAAGAAAACAACTCTAATCCATGTTACATAAAGCAAAGCAAAGAAATATCAATATCCTGATTAAACAGGCACATTAAAATTCTGATGCTAACTTGCACAAGTTCACAAATAAGGAACACTGTGTATATTAAACCTGTGTGTGTGTGTGTGTGTGTGTGTGTGTGTGTGTGTGTGTGTGCACCTGAATGCCGGGGAATTGTATGTGTGTTAATTGTGCATATGTGCAGCTCCGAAAATGGTTATTAGCCTTGAGAACTATTGGTGTTGATGTATGAAAACCTTTCAAGTCAAATTTTGATGAGTTGTGTACTTTTATATCAGTTGAATATTATGAGCTTATCTTCATGCACATAGTGTTGAATTTTAAAATGTGTCGCTCTTATGAAATCTTTGCACAACATGCTCAGTTAAACTTATGGTCGTCATCAAACTAAACATGCAACACACGCCTCTCGTTGGAAACATGCTTGGGTTTCCTTTGCACCTTCAATGACAGTGGGTTGGCGCTTATCTTTGGGATTTTTGGTGTGCTATGACCACAAAATAATTCATTATAGCAGGTCATCCTTACTGGGAGAGGAAGAAACATGTTCGGAAAATACAGACAAATTTCCCCTGTGACCTGCTGATGGAGGCTGATTCACAATGTGGGCTAAAGCCTTTCATCTGTGCAGGTTCCCTGGCTTTGTGTCTGAGTCAAAAGAGAAGATTTTGATCATCCAACAAAGCACAAATGTATTATTTAAATATCTAACAAAACAGTTTTCCACAGAATCCAAGAACAGCCATGAATGCTGTAATTTTTTTTTAAAGCCATTATCTTATGAAAACGGGATAATTATCTTGTTATCTCAGGATAACAACTTCATGTTCTCGTGATAACGGGATAATTTCACAGGAAAACGTTTGTTTTTGCATGATATATTTTTCTCGTTATCAGAAGATAACAAAACTCGGCTGTAGATCTGAACATCTGACGGATTAGCCTTTAAAGTGTGTAGTAAAAATGTGATTTTACCATCTTTTAACGTTGAATATAGGCTATTAGATTTTCTGCATGATTGTAATAATGATTAACCATAACGGTTAAGTTGTACAATAACTGGACGTCCCCCTGATCCCCACATCATAAGAGCAGCAGGTGTTGGGTCCAAGTTTAAGGGTATTTTTCTTCTGTCTTAAACTGAACTCCTGGAACATGTCCATCCAATAGACAGCCCATGTCTTATGGACCTGTACTGTTTGATTTTTGATGCTTTATTTTGTCTATGAAAAATGGTTTATGGTCAGTATCATCCTATCAGAGAATGCGTAGCTCTGTCGGAGTGAACTAAAATGACCACTGCCATGTTTGTTTTTCCAAGAGAGGAGAATATGTGATTCCAGCCTCTTCTTCCTTTTCACAGAGATCAATACGCTTAAAAAAAAGTCATATTAAAGGCAGCAGAAAGACCAAAGGTGCTATAACTGTGAGGACTGAGAAAATACCTCTCTAAATCACCAAATAATTGGTAATGTTATTTATTATTAGCCTACATCAATCAAATGCTTTATCAGTCTTTCTACTCACTCATGTAAAATCACACCATCAAAACTGCTGTAAAGCTTTTTCAGAATAAAACATAAAAAATGAAAAACTGCAGGTAGGGAGGTTCAGGAGGCATAGGGAATGATAACCCTTTGTAATCTGTCCCTTTGGAAGTATATGTGTGTGCTTCTTTTGTTCACAGCAAAATCACATTTCATTACACAAACTTACAAGCATAAGATGTTAGATGTGATCCACGGAAGCTCAGACAAAATTGTCTCGGTATCACGAGGAAACAAAGTTGTTACCCTGTAGTTATGTAAAAACACAAACAAATAGTCAAAAAAATGACCATTTATTTAGAGACAAAGTAGGCTCAATGTCGTGTGCTGCATATTTATATTAACCATTGTGTAAAAAGAATAAATATATAAATTAAATAAATATATTTAGTTTCTCAATGCAAATCACACTAATGCATTGTTTTATACAATGCATGTTGTAATACGAATAATTGTTGTACTGCACCACTTATGATATACAATAGCCTTGTTTTCTTTTGTTGAAAGGCAACATGATCAAAAATGATCATCAAAGAAAAGAACTAATCATTATTTTCCTTTTTAGTTTCACTGGCAGTGCAATAAAACTTGCTTGATTTTGTCAAGAAAGAAAAACGTCCTACTTTCTCTTGCACTTATTGTCTTTTTTTTTTTCCTCAGCCTAAATAGTGGAACTGATCTCATCTGCATGTCTCTCCAGTGTTTTCTTTCATTGTATGTAATTTGGATCCTTTAGCTACATACAGGCCGAGTTATAGATAACAAGACCTCTGTCTACCTGTATGAGAGAGACTGAGCTCTAATGATTAGCAGGGATCCTGACCTGCATACCCAGCTTTTTGATGTCCGCTCTTGCTTTTCATCAGCTTTCTCCACCACGTTTTTTTTTTTTTTCAAAAATCCAGACAGAATAGCTCTACTTCTTCCTTTGTCATGTCTACTGCAACTCTTTATGTTTGCCCCATCAGTGGTCTTCCAGTTTCAGCCTGCATCCTACCCCCACAATTTATCTGTTTTTTTCACTCTTCCTTTCCCTTTTTTGGTTCCCTGTTTCAATATCTCATTGCCATTTCTGATTGTATTGTTCAATCTGTCTTTCGTAATCATCCCCAACCGTCACTCTCTTTCTTGAGTATGGACTGAATTCCCTTTTACTTTTCCAACGAAAGTCATTAACTTCCATCCCAGGCTTCTGAAAGATTTTGTGCTCTGTTCTCCGCGCCTGAATCAGCAGTGGAGATGTGTAAAGTAATTACTACTGAAATTTCCATCCAACTGTTGACTCCTTTGAGAAAACGTATTAGTTCCCCCTTTTGTTTCTGATTTATCCTGGAAGCTGGCTATTATTTCACACTCTTAACATTGTTGAAAACCTCATGTTCTTCCTGTTCTTCACAAGTGAATGTCTCCGTCTTTACATATCATTTTAAACAATAATCCCTACAAAATGTTTCTATATTTATTTTGTGGAAAGCTGATGATATGTCCACTGCTCTTGAAGTCCTTTCCCAGTGACACTAATTCAGGGCTTCCAAATCAACGTAAATGACACAAGTAGTAATAACAGCAATAAAAACAAACAATAAATGCAGAAAGTGAAGTATTTTTTTAAGACAAATGATCATTGTGCCTGTCCACTATAACACAGGTAATTGCACTAGAGGTTGGGGATAAGTGGGTATGTTGGGCCTCGAGAGTTTTTTTTTTTTTTCAGAACAGTAATGGTTTTCAAGTCATTAAAACAATCTCTCTTAACCTTTCAATTTTACTAAGTCTTCAAAATTTAGATCATAGCTTAAGGCCTGTGTGTGGGTGTTGAGGGACTGCAGTTTCTCTAGGAAGGAGTTGCGTACAGTAAATGGCACTGGGATTAGGAAACCATTTTGGAACATACTGCACTTAATGAGGTCAAACTGACTCACTGCAATTCATGCACAAATTTAAAATTAATGCACTGTTATAATTTTTAAAAAGTCAAATCACGTCTGCATGTACTATTAGATACAAAGCAATATTTTTGATTAAGCTGATTGGAGGCAGGACTGTTAGGTCACTTCAGGTTTTCTTTGTATCTTGGTCATAATGGAGATAGTGGCCTGTCAATATCTTTTTTATCTTTTTTTTTGCATCAGCAATACATTCTATCCGAGCACAAGCCATGTGTGTGTGTAATTTGTAAGTATTAACATCTTATCTGCACTAATGAGTTGTGTTAAATATTATAAGAGCTTGTAACTGACAAAGACAATTGGATCGGTCATTGTTGTCCATCTTTAATAAAAATTTGCCTTTTTTGATTTTTGATTTTTTGATTTGATCAACTTGACAAGTTAACATGTTGGGACCCTTAACCTACTGTTTTGTTGCACAGTCTTTAGAAGCTATCGCTGCAAAAAATCCATTTCTTTAGATCATAATAAGATTTCTGCTCCCACAAACAGCTAGTTTGGCAGTTCTTAGTGTAAGGTAGAGAGCTCCATGGCTGTGTGGAGTTTTATAGCGTGAATACAAGAAATTGGAGACAAAGCTATACACTGAAGAACGTTTGCCCTGTTGATGTGGTTATTGTAGTTAGATGTCATCTAACACTAAAGTGTTAACTGTCACATCATCAACGCCACACTCAGACATCACATTTTAATCTGTGTACGGCCAGGCACGGGAGGATAAATCGGTGCACTTGTCAATATTTAGAACTATAAAACAAACTACACAAAGACATGTGGGCTCGAGTCAGAATTGGACGTAAAATTTGACCTGAGTCAAGGTCCACTGAGACGTGGGGTTTCTTTTGTTATTCAAACACTGCAATGTTGGAAATCACCCACTAACATTTGTCAGAGGTCTCATGAGATGCTGATTTAAAAGAAAAAACATACACCATTGCCATAGGCTAAAAATTTCAATGCGTTCCTGTGATAACATTCAAACACAGTTTTGTACTCTGGCCACAAGTGTTTTTGTGGCTTAGTAATCGGCTTTGAATACAATAAGACAAGCTTGGACTGTCAAACTTTACACTGTCTCAGTCAGAGCGTCACTGATAGTGGGAGAGCAGGTCTAGTCAGATGGAAACTTTTGTAATAAAGAGGAAAAGGAGCTTTTGAAAAAGCTTTAGATTAGATCATAATATTGCTTTTATTAAAACTTTGCAATTCTACATTTTCCCAGATTGTTTAGGCCTAGTCAGTTTGCATGTACAGTATAGGGCATATTATTTATGAAAAATGTTCAAATCAAAGACAATCTCTCAATTGACTTTTCATTGTGGTATTTCATGGCAGCTGGCAGATTTTGGTTCATTTCTGACATTTGACGTATGAGTGATCTGTCGTCTCAACCCAAGGCGGTTCAGTTGAGACACACAGAACCGAAGAATGAGCCTTGCTCTGCGACATATTTCCTTCTCAGGCTTTGCAATGGGACAGGAGCAGAAGACGGTCCTTAATTCTGTCTTTTCCTCGCTGTCCTTTCTGTTTGTCCTTCTTCTGTGACACAATCAGCTGCATGCTTTCATTCTCTTAAATTTCCACCATTAAGACCTTTTATCATCCTTGTTAATCCCTCTCGCACATGTCCAGCCTAGGATGTAAGATGGAATTGAACAGATTTGTTCAGTGACTCTCTTCTCCTGTGCTGTTCCTTTCATACCATTTGAAAGAGCCGAATTAGCTTTCCCCTGTAGCAGCAATGAGTCTGGCTCTTGTCCTTTTCAGTCTCTCTTTCTCCCATCAAATAACCCACTTTGTGCTCAGAACTGTTATCATTACTTTCCTTTTCAACTGGATTTAACACTGAAGTCAGGCTATGCGGCTCTGCTAAGACTTTAAAAGGAAATCTGGGAACGTGGACAATCACATTTCCAGAACTCACACAATAGGAGAATATAAAAGACAAAAGTATGATAAAATACAAAATTAAAGAAACAACCAGGGGGCTACGCAGTAAAAATAAATAGAAATAAAACTCAAATTTATGAGTTACAGTGGTGTTGGATGAATTCAGTTTGACTATTTTTACTGCTAGTTACATTTTTACCTCTCAAAACTTTTTATGGTGCTTTAGGCAACTTTAGAGAAGTTTGAAAGTATATAAAGTAATAAAATGAGAGCAACAATGGACTTTTCATATTCCATTAATGACTACAGATACAAAATGCAAGCCAAAATCCAAATTATGTAATTAAGAGTAATATTCTCAGAGGCAGCACAACCATCCATCGATGCATTATCTGTGACTGTTTATCTCAGCTGTCGAGAGGCAGAGTAGAGACAAATATTCTCACACACATACAAGCAATTTAAGTGTCATCAGTTAACCTAACATGCATGACTTGGACTGTGGGAAGAGGCCGGAGTAGCCAAAGGAAACCCACGCATGCACGGGGGGAACATGGAATCTCCACACAGAAAGGCCACAGCTGGTTGGGAGCACAACTGACATTGACCAGTTACTGTTGTTTGTTGTTTTTTTTTTAAAATGTTATATTATGTGACTTTGCCTCATGAGCACAAACTACTTACATGAACTGAAGTTTCTTTCCAGCAGACTGCAGCTGCACCCCCACTAACAGACGAACATCGCCATGTGTTTGTGTTCCGTGTACCGACATGCAGTGGGTGTGCATATGTTTGCATGCAGCTGTGGCTCCACTGTCAAAGATCTATATTTGCTTGATTCCTATAATACACAAGCTTGAATTTTTAGCAGGCAGGTCTCAAGTTGCCTCCATCAAAAAGAACCCCGTTGAGCTCGCTGACAGCCCCCCTCAGACACACAAATGTGGAGTCAAACGTGCATATAAGCAATGACATACACCTTTGCAGCTGTGTTTATACTTGTTTTACAAGTGCCTCCATATGCTGTATACTTTATGAACTCTGCATGCATCAGAAACTGGTCATTTTCCAGCAGCCATCCTTTTAAGTGAATGACAGCCTGCTCATTCTCTTTTGTCCCATCTCTGTTTGTCACCGTGCTTCCTTCTCCCTATCACTTTCTCGCTCTCTTCTCTCCATGCCGCCAGGCAGAGGCAGGTAAAAGAAGAGGTCAATTATAGATTCACACCTCAAAACTTGACAAGTTTATGTTGCACATGAAGTCAGAGTTGGTGTGTGTTCAGGCATCTACTGACATTAGCAGTGTGGGCTGCCAAAAACTTCTCCAGCCTGGTTTTTGCCTTCGAATCTTCTTTCCTCTCCGTCTCTCTCTCTCTCTCTCTCTGAACACAGACACACCTGCACACACACACTGTCGGGCATTAGAGGTCACTTTGGTGCTGTGGATAATCTGCACATAACATTGTCATAGTAACTGAAACCACAGCATACCTTCAGTGGGAGGAGGAGGAGTCATGATACAAGCTGCAGTTGCTCTTTTGTGCTCACAGTAACTTCTCTCTTTTTTTCTCTTACACTTTTTCCTACTTTAGGTCATTTTTCATGGCCCTATATGCTCATACTCTGTATTCTGTACCACCTCTACGTTTACCTCTGTTCTGTCTCCTGCATGTCCGTCTCCTAGTTTGATATGAAAGACATGTCTAATAATGTGTTTTGGAAATAGCCTGATGAGCAACAATACCATAAGTCTTCATATTAACACTGTTTTAGTTAGCTCAACAGTCTTAATGTGTTTTAGTTATTAATTTTGTTTTTTGGCACAGCTCCTTACCCAAGCATCTAGATACAAACAGGTGCTACCATGTGCACATACTGTACAAAGAAAAAGAACAAATACAAGGCATCACTTTGGGAGCTTACCTAAGCGGAGGTGTGTTGTGACCCTGAGTTCTAGCAGATGGTGATTGTGGGCATTGCCTGCAAAAACTAAAGCAATATTATGCTTTCCATTTTGCACACGACCATGAGACCTTGTGCTTGCAGAGTACTGTAATATCGCAGATAATGAGTGCATAACAGATTATGTAGCATATTTGTGTTCTCTGAAAATCAGCTTTAAGTACATCTGCTATGGTAAATTTGCAACATAAGTATTTACTGAAAGACCACCCAAATCTTATTAAATCTTGATCAATTAAATCTAAAGCATCCCACGCTTTAGTGTAATATACTTTGGATAGAATCGCATTCAGAACTGGGATTTACTTTAAAACAAACAGATGTAAATTCCTTTGCATCCTACTGGAGACATTGTAGGTGTTGAATGTGTCTGTTCAAGCTGTTTGCTGTTGGAAGAAAGCAGCAGAAGGGTGCAGACGAAAAGAAAACTAATGAGCAAGAGCCCACAGTTGGCTTTTATCTTTGGGAAATAAAGGGGATAAAGTATGATCCGTTTTCTCAAATGGCAGGCAGAACACTTTTCACTCATAATCTGCTGAGGATAATATACTTGGTGGATTACAGGTATTGAACTATTATTGGGTTTAGTCTCTTTTCCCCAAACACTACTGAAGTGCTCGTGAGCAGTTGTGTGTGTAGGAGTGTGTGTGCCTGCCATATACAGTATTAGTTACATTTTGAATATGAAACCTGTTTATACATTTAGTTTTTTTTGGAAGATTGCCTTCATCGTGGGGACCAGATCCTGAAAGTCATCACCTCTTTGTAAAGTGCTTGAATTCATTCAGAACCATTGACTTTTAAATGACGATTTGGTTTAAATTTAGGGTAACGTTACAGTTGGGTAAAGGTTAGGGTGTAGGTAATGAAAGCAGAGGTTATGATTAAGGTTAGGAAACACATGTTAAGTCAACATAAAAACCCAACAAAATGACAGCTATGTCAGATATGTTTGTGAGTGTGTGTGTGTGTGTGTGTGTGTGTGTGTGTGTGTGTGTGTGCGTGCGTGTGTGTGTGTTAGTGTGTTACAGGGGAGAGAAAGAGAGAGAAATGACTATAATGGATAGGAATACCACAGTATGCTTTGTCACTTACCCAATTATGTGGGATTGAAAAACTAATCTACAGCTCTATTAAAACAAGAGACCCTGCAGCTCAGGGTTAAACAAAAGCAAATTGCATTACCCTCTCTCTCTCTCTCTCTCTCTCTCTCTCTCACACACACACACACACACACACTTCACTTTTACTATACACTGTGCCATTCTGTCAACTTGACTTATTCCCGTTCACCCATATCTCCGCTGAGATTTTAGAAGAGCAGCCGTGCATAGAGTGTAAGTCAGCTCTGAGATGATATGGATATGTAGTTGCTCTTTAAAAATCCCTTGTTTCCTTTGAACCTCCCAGTTTCATTAAAATTTGATGTGATGGAAAGGCATGGCAGCTTTCCCCTTCCCTCTTGTCTTCTCTGAAAGTAACGGGAAAGATGTACATGGATTATACAGTATCTGTGTGTGTGTGAAGTGGAGTGAGTTTTTATTTTCAACGTTCGCAAAAAAGAATAGAATTTAGTTGTTTTTTTTAATTGCATCACAAGTAAATTATTCTGAGCTTGGAAGTGGCAACTCTAGAACATTAACTTCTTATTAAAACATTCATGTGCACTTTTGGCTGTATGTCTAAGGAGAGAACAAATGTCCCATCTCAGCTGTGGAGGCTTGTAACTCCTTCAGAGGACTCACAGGTGTATCGGTGGCTTTCCTAGTCTCCTCCTGGCACAGCCTGCTCTACGCTGTAAAAAAATTCCTAAAATTACAGTCAAAAATGCTAGTTTTTTTATTGTATTAAAATCTCAGATTTAACAAACCATCTTTTATTATCAGTGTCATTCCCATAATTGTAAATTACATTTGTTTCCCATTTATCTATAGAAAACAGACTGTATTATTTAAACAGTATTTACCCAGCTTTCGTAGAATACAGTCAAATTTATGCTAAATTACATTAATTACCTGTAATTCAATATATAAGGCATTAAATAAAAGTTCCCAATGGCAGAAAGAAGTAAAAAGACTTGTACTGCACAACTCAAAGTGTCTCAAATCGACCAAAAGGAGGGAAAATATGGTTAGTTCTTTGCCAACAAATTCACCATGTATGACGCAACCAATAACAACTAATAACTAATACAACCAACACTTAATATGCTGAAGGCTAACATAACACAAACTACAAACATAATTTGAAAGCAAAAAAATATTTACAAGCCTCTTTCCATAATGCCTGGTGGCTCCACCTTCCTAGCCTGCTACACTAGCAGGGCTGTTACAATATTTGTAGCACATTAAAATTTCTAATTTTATATTTTTATACAATAATATTGTAATTTTAATTTTTCATGAATTTTAACATACATCTAATTCTAATATCACCTGTTAATCAATCTCTTTTAGGCCTATGTCATTCAAAGTCAAAGGTATTCTTCATGTGAAAGATTTGTATTTATTGTACTGCTCAATTAGTGTTCCATATATCATCTACTGTGTAGCGGTCTGGGGAAATCCTTGTAAAATTTACACCAATCGAATTTTAATTTTACAGAAGAGAGCTGTAAGAATCATCAACAGATGTTCTTATTGAGAACCCTCAAACCAACTGTTTCTTAAACAGTCTAGTCGACTTTAAAACTGTTTAGATATTATATAAAGCCAGCAAAAAAATTGCTACTAAAGAATATATAGAATATATTTTGAGAGAGAGAGTTGTTTTAATCTCACAGAAGATTTTATGTTCAAGAAAATTAGAGCTAGATCATAATCAAAAAGCAAATGTTTTTCAGTGAGACGGGTGAATATATGGAACAAACTTGGGGTGATTAAAAAATATGCAAAACTGTCACTGCCTTTAAGAAGATGTTTAAAATTAATGTGTTGAACAAGTACAAAACAGTAGTATAATATGAGGTTGCATAAAGAGGCAACCAGTTTTTCCGTTTTTTTTTGTTTGTATGTTTCATTATTGCTTAAGAACTACTAGATATTTATATTTGTTATCTTTATTATTCTGGATTTACTGTAACAAGCACTAGAATAGTAAAAGTATAAGTGTTTACAAAGGGGCTGGTTATGAAAAAGCTTTGGCTTCAGCCTGCTCCCTTTTGGTCTCCCTTTGATAGGATATTAAATATTATATAGTACAACACTGACTGTAAATTGTACAAAGATGCAATGGCAGTGAATGTGTATTTATTGTAAAGACTCGAAATAAATCATAATGAAATGAACTGAAATTAAAAAAATATGTCACAAGAATCCATATGCAGTTTGCTCCGTGTCTGTTTTGTAACAGTGGTGTCTGTTGGATATTCTAGTTGATTGATTGGTCCATCTCCACTCATGCTCCATGGTGAAACAAATGCTATTGGGTGTCTCTCCATGTCTGTTTGAACGTGATTGGTTACTCTAGCTGTCATCCAGGAACCTGCCCAGTGACAGCTTTGCACGCCTCTCTGTCAAGTTTGAAATTACGTCGCGTAAAGTGGGTTTGCTGCTAGTTAACAGGCATATTTTAAATCTGTCTGCCAAATGATTATTTGGAGCAAATTTGACTTGTGGGACATCAGTGAAGAACAAAAACCTGGAATGTGGTCAGAGGAAGTTAAGAGAGAACACAGAGGAGCCAGTGAAGAACGGACACGTGGCACCTGCACGAGGTAAATACGTTGTATATGTATCTGCTTCATTATGTTATAATGTTACATGCTAATTGCGATTAGCGCCTTAGCGCGATGCTAACTTTAGTTCAGTGTTACAGTTGGTTACTAGCCTGTGTTTATGTTATGTAACATTAGATTAATATGTAATGTTACCCAGTGGGCTAACGTTAGTTTAAGGATCAAACAAACATAAAATAATAAGTAAGAGATCTTTGGATTAGCAGATAGTGGCCTGCTAATCTAGGTGGGTACAAGGCTACACAATCACGGTTGATAATAGTTGATAATAGTACACCTGTCTTTTTTTTGTGTTGATCCCTCCTGTTTGCTCACACAAATTAACTGAATCTGCATGTCTTTACATTGTGATTCTAAATTTGCTGTAGGTGTGACGCACAAACCCCGAGGTTTAAAAGGGACAACAGGCACCCAGCAGAGAGTCAGGTCTTCCACTAGCATCAGCTGCCATATATAAGATTTTTTTTAGTCCATTTCAAAAATCAGTTGACTACTTTGTATTTTACTGTAAAATTAGTTATTACAATTAAAGCATTAAAATGAGTCGTAAGTATATTTGTAAGAGGATTTCTCTTTAACAAGGTGCCAAAACGTCTCCTATTGGCAAAAATAATGGAAAAATAATATGTCCTAATAATTGGGGACATTTCACTGAATCTGTGTGTTTTTTGTCAATTCCCCTCACGCCTAGATGCACCAGGGATCCTGGAAGTTTGAGGAGGATTTTCTTATGCTGCTACGTTAAACTCCTGGTACACATTCATTGAACTTTTGTGGTATGTTTAGTTTTTTCTTATTAATACACTGTAGAGTAAGGACTCGAAATTAAGACCTTGTAAGGTTTGAGAGAGGCCCAAGGTGTTGGAAATTTCTGTGGAAAATTAAAAAAAACTAATAAAAAAAGTAACAGCTTTAAAACAAAGTGTTGTGTTCTTTATTTGTAATTAACTTTCCAAATCATTTTAATTGAATGCATGAAAGTCTTGTAGATCAACTTATTTTGTAGTTTTTTTTTTTTGTATGTTTTCAGTTGAGGATATCTGACACAGCACTTTTAAACCCGATGTTATGAGAATTCAAAGAAACCTTTCTAGTGTTAATTAATTTAAATATACAAGATTGACATGATTCTATTCTGTTTTATACTGTATTTCTTTTTTCTTTCAAATTGAAATTGTTTTTTTACAATCTTGAACATGTGTTAACACTTTTTTGAAGGTGTTTGATCGTAATAGTTTAGGAAACAATCTGTGAAATAACAGTATTTTGCCGCTGAACTTTTATTGCTGCCACTTTACTCAAGGTGTTTGATCATAATAATATAAGATAAATCTGTAAAATAAGTGTTTTGGCGCTGAACTATCACAGAAACAATCTGTGATATAACAGTATTTTGCCACTGAACTATTAGTGCTGGCACTTTATTCAGGGTGTTTGATTGGAATCATATGTTTCTCCATAAGTTTTGTAAGAGACATTTCTGTAAATGTATAGGTTTTGCACTTCATTTAAATGAAGTATTCTGCCTTATTTTACCTTAAGGTTAAGGTTTTTGTTTGGCAGCTGCTGCTGTCAGTCATTTGACAGTTTTTTTTTTAAGATTTGCTTTTTTTTACAGTGTAGTCAGATTTATACATGTGCCATATTCCTTCCACTTTGTAATGAATTTAATTTGTTCTCCAAGTGATGCCCAGTGTGTCCATGCTGTATGGAAATATGGTTTTCCATAATATCTTCTTAGAGTTGCATGGAGTGTTTGCTGTCCTTCTTACGGCCAGGATGCTGATTCAGCAGTAACTGGACCTTCCAAATGGTGAGGTTCTACTACGATCACATGAAACATTGAAACAACAGCTCTCAGATGATGTCCAGTTCACTAATTATGACACGTAAAACCAATGGACTACACCTGTTCTGATTACAGGTGACTCATATAAAAGGGTTAATACATATACAGTCACTTGTTTTACTGGATATATTTTAAATTAATTTGAAGTATTTTATAGAGGTTGGATTTATAAATACTACCTTTTGTCCTGAAATGGCAAATTTACTGAACATCTACAACATGTCAAGTCCACTGACAGAAATTGAGGCACAAGACCTTTCTATTGCCTCAAAAACATGCTTAACATTGTTTTATCACTCCAATAAATCATGAATTTTAATTTAATGACAGTCGGTTATAAAACAATATTTTGAACTGATGACCTGTCTCTGAAAGTTGCAATAAACTAGACATGACTTCACTTTATGCTTTGAAAACCCCCATCAATAAAACATTGTAAGGTATTATAAATTGTCTATGATCTATATCCGTGGATGCTTTTGACAGGTCTTTTTATGCAGCACTACACCTCTAAATCTAATAAATCTAGTTGGATTTCTGTTCAGTTTGTTCATAAAACTTTTGCAATAAAATGAATTTATATTTTTTTTTCAGAATTCTTAGCCAAAGAGCGAAGATATCCTTCTACACTCAGTGTGTGATTGCATTTAATCACCATACAAGCAATAATACACTGCAGAAGATCACAAATAGCAGTTTCCCCAGTTTGTCAACAGTTGGTCTTGCTCTAACTCATGTATCATTGCTGCTGTCTACACTCATGTTTGTAAAAATTAGGCCTGTTCTTTAGTAGCTGAAATTCATTAGAATTTCATTAACGGAGTTACACGTGATCCAGGCACATGGACGCCTGCTCTTTATCAAGATTATAAAGTTTTACCCAAGTTTCAACAGTGATTTAACTCTAGCTCGTTTGCCAAAAGTGCATTTCCTTCTGCCCTGCTGTCTGTCACATGGCCTTTACCTAAGGGACTATACCTTTGTGACACCACACTTCTCCTCGTTTCGGGTCAAAATAGAGATTCTGTTTCTTCACTAATTTACTCCACCCTCAGTCTCCCTTCCTACATCTACCACGACCCAAAATCCCCGATGTCTCTTTCTCTGTATGTGTGTATCTGTCCTTCTCTTGTCCAGCTTTTCTTTCTGACCCTTGGCCCCGTCTTTTCAAAAGTTGTTTGAAGTTCCGTCTCTCCACTTCACTTGTCTTGTCAAAGAGAAGGACTCTGTGTAATTTTCTCTTAATCTTTTCATCCCCACCTCTCTGGAAGAGAGCTCACTGTTACCTGTGGATGGAGGAAGAGAGGGGACGGGGGAGTGGAGAACACAGAGAACAAGGCAGGGAGAGGGCCAGGAACGTGGCTTGTGACTGCCCCCAATCAAGCTTCCTTTTTTCTCTATCTTTTTTTCGATCCCTCATTCATTCGTGCCATTTTCCCTGATTTGTGATATTTGTTTAACTCAGATACTTCTTTTAATCTTTGATATAAAGTATGTCAGAGATCAGACACATAAAAAAATAGAAGAAAAAGATGCGGGTCATTAACAAGACAAAAAAGTGTGTGAAGTCATGCGAAGATAAAACATCGTATAAACCTGCACATCAAATCAACTGATTTATCTTTTTTTTTTTTTTACTTTAGATTTGTGCCTTTCGTGAGTGTGATGACGGGTAAAGACGTGTTAAGAAAGGAGGGAGAGAGACAAGATGTGATGGACGTTCGCTGAAGAGTCTGGCCTTTCAGTAATTGTGCCTGCTGCGGAGCAGAGGTCAGAGGTAAATGCCACATGTGGATATGTCCTGCTGTAATGAGTGTAAGAGGGTATGACACACAAAACACACATTCTCGCACACATACTCACACACCCTGCCATGCACACATCAATATTTTTAAAGGCATTAACATGCAAATGTAGTCAACCACAAGTACACAAGCACTCTTCCCATACACAGGATTATTTTGGGTTATTTTAGAAATGTGCTCCATCAGAGTTACTAGTTACCTTATCACGACTATAATCATTAATTTCCTCCAGCATTGGTAATATATTCTGATCTGTGTCAGATTATTTCTGTATATTTGAAGGGAAATAGCGACATGTCTAATAAGTTCGAGGTGTTGACTTAGACACCAAACTATTATTAGAGACTGGCATATTATATGCTTCATTTTCCACATCAACATGTTTTTATTTGAATTTTTGCACTGTGAAGGAAGTTCATTTCATCTCTGGCCACATTTGCCACATGAAATAAATGTGTGAAATTTTCTACTTATTCCTAATCTGAAAAGGAGTGACTATAAATACATTATTTATGTTACATGTTGCAAATGTACATAGTGTAAAACGTGTTTCTTTATTATTTATCTAGACATCAACTTTTAACCCCAGTAGGGAAAAGCGATAAAATGTTGACAAGTTGACAAGTTTACTTTTTCTTCAGAGCAATATAACTAAAGAACAGATGAATCACCATCAGCTTGTGTAGTACTGACAGCAGTTCCGTGTGGTTTTCTCCCATATTTGATGACTCCCAACCCTGTCTGCCCCCACTTTTCTGCATGTAGAATTATACAGTGTGTATAAAGACATATTTACGTATAAAGACACTGTTTTGTGTCAGGTTTTCACTGCACATTTTACTCAGCAGCATTAAACCTGCTACTTCCTATTTCTCCTATGAGGGGGAAAGATCAAACCAGTGATGAGAAGGTTTGCTGTTTTTGTGCAGTCAATACAGGCTGAAAACAACTTTGTAGTAAGTTTAATCTAATGAAGTTTAGTATGTATTCACAATATAAAGTATGATTTTATGTGTGGTTGTGTTCTGTGAACAAAATAGCCATGGAGAGGCAGTTTTGTCCATGCACATATGCTTAAAAAAGTTTCACCGCTGTAGGCAGCAAAAGAACATGTCCAGTTATTAGATTATGTGTTAATAATGGAACAGTAGCAGACTTACCTGTCAGTCCACATTTATGCCATTTTTCTCTTCACCCAAAGGCTCGAAGCTTGTTCCTGGCAATTTGAACCGCTGTCTTCAATATATGCTTAGTGTTTTTGTTACAGTATGAACATACCAATTTGACGCAGGGGGTGTAGGTTGAAGTTTCACAGGTACTGATGTGTCTTAGCAGGTTTGGAAATCTTTGCTAAACTGTAGTATTGCTTTATGATTAATAAAACAGCATGTGCCAGTTTGAGCTTTCAACCCTGTGCAACCAGTTTTCTTTTAGCCCCTTTGGCAGTCTGTTTGGAAATTTCTCATCTTATATTTGAACCATATAGTATGTTACATAAAGTACCTGTTCATCTTGCGTGTTTGTTTTTGGGGGGTTATGGATCAGGAGGTAGAGAGGGTCGTTCACTAATCTGGGAGGATCAGCCTTTAGTCCCCTGGAGTGTGTTATAGTGATCAGCGTGTAAGCTGTCAAGTTATTAAAAACATAATCAGAGCCTGTGCAGACAATGTGGATCAAGGTCTCATTCAGTAGAATACAACAATCTGTATGTGTGACCACACAACATACACACAAACACAGACTTACTGTAGTCAGCAGTTGCTGTTGAGACACACACACACACACACACACACACACACGCACTTGAAACTCCTGGGCAGTATATACCCATATAAAATGATTGATATGTGCATTGTGTAGTAGTTCCATTGTTGATGGGATCAGCTCTCAGTCCTCTGCAACCAACAACAGTATTGCCAATGGAAATCTTAATGTAGCAAAGTCAGTGTAGAAACTACACATTTATGTAGATGATTTAACTGTCACATAGATTATAAATATAGCATAGAGAAGCAGGGAAAATAGTCATGATACTCCTTCACTTTTGTCTGTGTATGTATGTGTGTGTGTGTTCTGTAAGTGTCTATGCTTGTATGTGTTCTGTGCATGTCTATCTGTTAGGCACCTGTCTCCACTTGAATATTCTGTAAATATAATGTACAAGCAGTATGTTTTCCTCAGTTTAGCATTTTTTAGCCTGCCCTTCTGTGTGTTTGTGTGTGTTGACGCAGTTTGGCTGCCTTTCGGGGTGATAATATTTGAATTATCAATCCTGTGCGGTAGTTACAGCAGAATAGAGGCATGTGAACTAGCCTCAGCTCATAAAGCACAAGCACTTGGATACTATGTTAGACAGACACTGGTTAGGACAGCAATTATTGTCTCCCTATAATATTTCACTGTTGTAATAATTGTGCAGCACCAAGTTTCCCCTGACCCACAGAACCTGAAAGTCTGTTGCTATCAGACAGGAAATGGCTGCTGTTAAATGGAGGTCAGCTGAAATGGGGGGAAGTAGTCAGGCACAAAATGGCCATGGTTGAAATGTGGAGGATTGAGCTGTTAGACCTTAGATGGATCTTCTCCAAGACAGTGGGCAGGGAAAATGTTTTTTTTTTTTCCCTCAGAAATATTTTTTGAGTATTTATAAGACATAAATTCTTTTGCAAGCACAGAAACACCCAACAAAAGGAGTAAATTATGAAAGGATGGACGTTGGTGGAAGCATTTAAATGTATCTGCTACAAATTGTATAGTATGCACAGCATTGTGATGAGACCTAATCTAATTTGTAATATTACAAACCAGACATCGGCTTTTCAAAGTAGGTATTTTCTCTCTTATCCCTGGAACAGTTTTAATCAGCATCATCTAAAACTGTTAAACAAATAAATAGATCTCCCTACTCTGCTACATTGGCTACTTACTATAATTAAAGTTTGGTTGTGAAAAAACAAATGTTGGGAAATGGCCACACAAGGTCCTAGTGTGGTAAGCTAACAAATATTTCAAATATAAGCAAAAGGCCTCTCTATGTAAATGGATTCTCAATTTGAAGTTTGGAAAGTCAAAAAGGCCCACACAAAGGTCTCACAAAGGCACACATCAAAATAGCTTTAAGCAATCGAAGTTTGCTGAGACTGAAACTGGGGAGGGTTGAAAGAAGTCCTTTCATGCATAACTCATCAAACCAGCACCACTGTTCTCTTATCATTACCCAGCAACCTAATGTTATGTGATGCCATTCATAATGCAAAAAGAGCAAAGAGAAGACAGTGGGCTTTACTTGATTAATATTTATGCATTTCGGAACCTTGAAAGATGCTGAGATACTGCTGGTCAGAACCTTAATCAAAACATGAAGTATGCATACCAATATTTGTAAAGACTCTGCAGAGTCTCATTTGCAGCCAAAAAATTGGAGATGGAATATATTCTGTTTCTGTCCAAATTAGTTGATAACTCACAACCATTGTGAAAAGCCACTCTTAGTCTGTTTGCTGAGCAGAATTAAAAATGCTAATGAATAATTTAAAGGTACAATATGCAGCTTAAGCCAACACTATCATGAGACTTGAAGTCAATCCACTCCGCTCCCCCATCCGCCCCGCCCCGCCCCCATTGCCCTCACCTTTCACAGCTATGTTCTTCTACCATCTGCTACGCTCCACCATGCTCTGCACAGCCCTTTAGATGGATGGATGGGACCTAATATAGGTCCCATCCAACCATTAATCATCCATTATCTGTGACCGCTTATCCGATTTAGATCGCGGGGGCTCTCCCAGCAGTCATTGGGTGAGAGGCAGGGTACACCCTGGACAGGTCGATATTAGACAAAATCTAATTAAAATAAAGAAAAATACTGAAAAGGCTACTATTCAAGTAGAAATTGTTGAAATTCTTTGATCAGAAACCAGGTCCGTTCAGTGAGTCTGCCTTCATGGGAGGTGTCGACAGCATTTCTGCACTTTAAGATACTATTTGGAAGGTATAACTTCAAAAACATAAATTAAAAAAGTTAAATAGTGGAACTTTAAATTAAACGTTTCAGTGATTTGTTAGCAGCCATGTTGTCGTGTGCATGTTGCTCTGGTTTGTACCCATGTAGTATCTGGATTCATTGTGCATTCAGACACACATCTTGGTGTATATTATCTGTGCGTGCAGCACTTCCTTGCTGTTTTGTAATTAAAACTGAAGTCAAGTCTTTTTTTTCCCTTAGTTTGCAGTTCTTTAGGGTTAATTGTGAGAGCCACGCCGCCCCTGGCAAGCTCTCTTCCATTCTAGTACTTTTCTGTGCAAACTACAGAGAAGATTGTTAATGGTAAATGGGGGATGTGAAGATGCAGTAATAACAACACCACTACCCTCACGGTACATGAAGAGAACATGGTGAGGCAGGGAAACTATTTAGCCTCCATGCAAATATTAGTGTGGGCAAACAAATGCTAATGATGGAAAAATATGCTTAGGTATAGTTTTAATAATGAGATTTCTGGGCCTTGCAATTGTGTGTAGTTGTGTGCATAGTGTGGGTCTTTCCCTTTAGTTAGTAAAACACTGTAGAACAAAGTGACCTTGATAGTGCCTGAGTAACTCAGGTCACTAGGTGAGAGTAGATCATGACTGGCTGCAGTGGCATCAATTAGAGAAAAATTTAAATGAGAAGATAAACAAATGACGTATGTATGTATTTATTTATAAGTCAAGGGGTTGTATGGACGTAATACTTTCTGACAGAAGGACTTGAGTGTGTGACACTGTGTCAGTGTGTGTGCGTGTCTGTGTACATGCCCAGTGCCTATGGAACAAGTTGGAGCTGTGGAACTGACAGACAGCCGCTAACCTTCTCGCCACACAACCCTGTGATTGACGTCTCCATGGTGAGAAAGTGGGCGGTGGGGGGACCAGATATTACTGCGGAGGTCAGGGTTGAGTGGAGTGAGCAATCATTTCAATCCCTTTGTGTGTGTGTGTGTGTGTGTGTGTGTGTGTGGGGGGGTGATTTGTGTGCCCATATCTACCTTCCCATTGCAATTTCCCCCTTGTGATGATATCAATTTAGCCAAAGCATAGTACTTGCTATTGAACTGTAGAGTTATCATTTGATGCTGTTTAATAGCAATACATTTTCCCCACCCTGTAATAGAAATAAACAGAATGACATTTGAACAGAAGGGCAGAAAGAAGGACAGATGACTTTTTCAGAATCTTATCACTACCAGGAAAAATCATTACACGAGGATATGAGAGTGAAAGTTGACAAGGTGGGAGTATCATCCTATTTCTCTGATGGGCTCCTTATTTAGTTTCCTGTAATTAAATGTGGTAAATTGTAAAAAAGAGATTTAGTAACTCAGTCCCTTTTACACCCAGGTACCCTTATCTTTCGACTCTATCACACTTTTGCCCATTAATCTCATCTTCAAGCCAACAAAACAACCTCCAAGTGCCGTGACGAAATTCATACTGATATTTAGACATTGGGACCGTGACCCGCAAATCCTGCTCCAAAACTGAAATGTTAACTGATTTTTTCAGCTGAAATGAATGAACACTCCTGTAACTGTTACTTAAGCCGCATTCAAATAATTGAGTTAACTTCATCTGTGGGCTGCTAGCATGACATACCTGGGGCAGTGAGAGCTGAAGTACGAGTGAGGCAGTTGAAAACAGGCACATGCTTTTACAGATTGCTCTGTATCATTCCTCCCTTACATTTAATAGACTTGTTTCACTTGTCCCCGTGAGCACGGCCTCTGTGGTGTAGCACTGTGGTGGCTGCATGGCGCTGCAGTGTGTGAGAGTGAGACAGCTGCCCCGGCGTCTTCCACACACGCTCCAAGCGAGACCTCAGTTCTAGACTGGAGAGTAAGAAAAATACATCGTGTATAAATCTCTTTTTCAAAGTGGAGTTGGTCAGATAAAATGTGCAAGATAATGTTTATGTAACAATAACTCGTTCATTTTCTTTCACTGCTTATACTGTTGCCGCCTATCCCAGCTGCTATTAGGTGATAAATGGGCTACATTCTGGACGTGTCACTAATCTCAAGGCCAACACAGACAGCCACGCTGGCCTACAGTGCACAGTCCTAATACCAAAACCCATAATGCTGGAGCTTATAAATACTGTGGTTTTTAATAATATAACCCCGTTGCCCTTTTAATACGGGATTTGTTACCCATCCTGTAGACTACTTACTGTACAGGCTGTGCTTGAAAATCTGGAATATCTGGATTGTTTGCATAAAGGAGCATTTAAAGCACTTAAAATTCATATTCTTGGCAGGTAGGAGCTTCAAGTGTATATGTGTGTTGTGTTTTTAAGTTTAGTTATTAATTTAAGGTTTTGCAGGCATTCCAAAATGCGCTTCACATAAAATTAATTCACAATTAATATCTCCTGAAGGAACATTCATTCTAGCTGTGCATTGGAAATCTGAGCCCTTTCACTCAAGCGCAGAACATGCATGAAATGCCCGTTGGGATCACCTTTGTGGTGTAGGTAACTTATTGGACCAGACAAAAAGAGACACGAGTCGTCACGGCAGTTGGTCTTTGTCACCCCAGTTTTCTAATGTCTGCTTGGTTTGTCATTACCGATTGACTTTGGCAAAATCTTCGTCCTAGTATATACTTTTGCTTAATGCCATTTTCTTTTCCTGTTGGTTCATTCATGGTTTTCTGAATGTTTTACAGTATATTTCATTTTTTAAAATATGTATTTTATACTTTCATTAGCAAGTTCTGATAGTAAATGTTGCAGACAAAAGCATGTCCTCAGATTGCATTGCTGCACTTAAGGTGTCATCTCAAAAGTATTGTTTTGATTTTGATTGAAGCTGAAAATAAAGGTGAATGGTTTGCTGAGGGAAAGGGAAAAGCAAAAAGGTCTCAGTGGAAAACGGGCTCAACATTCAGTATAACTGTAATTACCCTTTAACGTTTTTAACTGTCTCTTCTAATTGGACCTTCGTATGAGCCCACCTTGGTCTTTTCCCAAGGGCTTTGGTTAGCACAAGTCAGATGTGTCATTAGTGTGTGTTTGTGTGTGTGTTTGTAAGGGAGGGAATAGATGGAGACGTGTATATTGTCTGGTGGTTTGAGCAAAGCTCTTCGCTGTCAGCTCATTTGTCTTTATCATGCACAATCAGAATAGGCCCACATGGAGAGAACCATTTAGGTCTAGTTATTGTCAACACCACTTTCACAACTTAACAGATATAAACAGACACACGTTGATGTGTGAGCTGCTCGTTTAGCTTTATGACATAGGTAACCACAGCACTCATAAGGACAGCTTTTCAAACACACACTCAAATAAAACAGACAGCCACACATGCGCGCAACCGTACCTTCACAAACCTGAGGACCTCATTATGTTCACATTTTCCAAAAAGTTAAAATGCACCGCCACCCAAGTCGAATTTATTTCTAGCAGGAGACAGACAGTCAACGTGATATAGCTGATTCATAATTTATTAGCACTAATAGCCACCTGCCTGTACCACTAGCTGTTATCTGCCACAAATTACGGGCTCAGAAAACCTTATGTTTTGACCGAGTTTACATGTAGAGTGACAGGCTGAAAATAGATGAATAGAAAATGATAGAAAAAAAAATTATTGTGCTTTTAGAACTGGGATGTAAATACTGTACTTTGTACTATGTGTAGAGGAGACTACAGGCCACAGATTGTGTCTGTGTGGCGATCATAAAGTGCGATGGGGACAAGATCACTTCCCTCAGAGTGCAGCTATTTTCAGCAGAGGCGTTTAGCCGTCCTAGTAAAACGTGTTTCTTTTCTTCATTAGTGCATAGGGATGATTACAGAAGTCTTTTAGCCCCAAGAAAGATAAACTTAGTATTTCCAATCCATTTTTTTATTAGTAAATATGCAGTATCTATGATGGTCAGAGCAGCAGTAAATAATGTGTAGCACTCCTGCACCCATGCATACACAATGACTTTGTGCTGCTTTCCTCTTCTCTCTCCCTTTTTAATTGGCCACTGTTCAGTGACTAAACTTTACCTGCATCAGCAACACCAACAGCATTTGTTCCTCTTTGTTTTTCCACCCTTGCACATCTTTATTACTCTGTGTCTCCTTGTATTGTATCCAAGCAATGACTGAAAATAGTGGATCAATGCAGCTAAATTGAGCTGATGGGTAATTTCAAACAATGGATATGGGAATTGGAACATTATTGCACTGACTGAAACATTTTTTTATTTTGGTTTTTGGACCCTGTGTCTACATGACCATTTTATTCACAATTAAGAGTATTAAGATCTTAAAAGAGCACTCCACTGATTTAGTATTGCACTGCACACACACACACTAACGTTGTCTGTCTCACAACACACAATTTAAAAGATAAAATTAATGCGGAAACAGAAATGGATTTTTTAAAACAGTTATCTGTAAATATTATAAAAATGCATTTTACATTGAACCTGTAAAAGAAGTTCAAAAAAAACTTTTACAAAATTACTTTTTTCACAATCACGTATTCATTAAAAGTAGTAATTTTTCTGCCTAAGTAGACACGGCACCAGAGTAAGAAGGTGATTTTTATCATTTTGATCTTTTTGATGACTTCCATTCTGGGTGGCACAAGGCTAGAGAGAGTTTGTTTTATCATTGCTAAAGCGCTTTACCGGTTAAACTTTTGATCCTTTTTCACCATGGTACATCCACTTCTTTAACTCCCAAGTGTCTTTATCTGTTCATGGACTGGATTTGTGATACACTCAGAGCCTGGTGAGGAAATGCAGTTAAATGAACTTTGAAGCTTTTAATCAAAAGTTAACACAAAGTGTGTTCCGACAGACTAATAGGGTAGTTTGACGTTGCCTATCACTCTAGCAGGACACGTTCATACAGTCGGAGTCATTGTAAAACTTATTTTATGGTTTACAACTCATTAAGTGAAATCATTACAATAAAACTTAATGACATGAAGTAAACCACTGAAATATGTAAAATTGGGTGTTCCTCTGGTGATTAGAAGTGTAAAAGCTCTAGGTTTAAAAAGAGACCAACGGCAACTTCAAACACAATGGCCTTGATATTGGAATTCAGGTTCCCTTCTTGATTTTAACATAGGCAAAAGGGTAATTTCTTTCCGTAGATATTCAGAAAGTTGAAAAGACGTCTTGGGTAGACATAGATTAACTTCCCACTGTTGGATCAAGCCCTGCAAACTACAGAAGTTTAGCAAAACCAAGGAAGTTGTTTAAGTTGGCTTTGAATATACTCTTTATTCAACACATATTTTCACGACAGGACCCCTCTCCCCAGATTTAAAATGGCAAAGTCATGTGGAAAAAGTAATTTAATTTTTGTTATGGGTTAAGATTATCAAATGTGAAAGTAATTAAATGAAGACCTGGGACAAATTTTTTTCCCAAACCATTTCTTTGTCGGCTTCAATTTATTTTTACTGTCAAGTTTGATCAACATATGAAGACCAGGGGAGCCTGTGTGTGTGTGTGTGTGTGTGTTTGTTTTAAATGGCTAGTTTTAAAAAAAGTTAATATCACCTCAACTGGGCTTTTTGCGAAGTACTTCTAAACAGCCCTCATGTTTAAATCCTCCCTATGTGTGTGTACGATTTAAGATGTGGATTACATGAATAATTAAAAAAGGTAATTACACAATGTAATATGGTGACTTACAAAGCTGCGCATATGTCCTCAAAGTCTGGACATCCCTAATTTATAATTTATAGCGAGACACCCGGTCCTTTTTCTGCCTACAGATCTCATCTCTTCTGAGAGCTGGATAGGCGTTAAAAATTCATCATCATAGAGATACACACTGAGCCAATGATAATGACACCTGTAACCTTGGCATGTCTTTACCTCAGTGTGCCACACACCACTTGTAAATATATCAACAGGCTGTACATATTAACAAAGAATATATATTTTTTGATGCTATGTGCACAAGCAAACAGACCAACAGAAAAAACAAGCTCACGCACACGTACGCACACGCGCACACACACACACACACTTTCTGTTTTAGTCTCTAGGTATCAATGCCAATGACAATTTGTCAACTGTCAGTTGCCCGCTAGATTTTAGGCTGCTGCACTGGGGGATTTTGCCAATCCACTTTTGGCACTATTGGCATCAAGACTTAGGTGATCAACAGAGTAGAGGTACTGATAAGAGTTGGAAAAGGCAGAGACACAGAGGTGTGAAAGTGACTCAGACTATAAATTATTTGTGCTTGTATGTCATGTCAGAGAAATGTATTTTTGGTTTAGTGCATCTATTATTTGTGTCTGTGTAAGGTTGCATAGTTTTCTGCGTTTGTGGTTGTGTACGTCCCTGTGTTTGCAGTCATAACTTGTACATCAAGATGAATATGCGATTGATGCATAATAATGCAATCAAAGGCTGTCAAACTTCCCTCTGCTAGGTGACTGCTCTGTCATACTGGTTGTTAATTCTGACTCTGTCACAGCCTTTATTGTCTGTTCGCCTTTGTTGTGGCTGCATACTAATGATGTTTAGAATATGAATGGGAAATTTAGGTCACCCCTTCTCATTGTCAGCACTAGTATGGCAGGCCTACAGCCTCTCAAATTTAAGAGAGCAGTTTGTAAGCAAGTACGGGGAGGCAGAGAAGTAAAACACATGAACAGGAAGACACAAACACTAATTGAGCCGTGTGCTTTGGACAACTGTTTATTTCTCTCAGTAGGGAACTTATCGCTTGTCGCCTAGTCACACCCACACCCATAGCGCGCATCAAGGCTAAGTTGTGTTTTTTGTGTATATATTTCTGCAGATTTTTGTATATAAAGTATAATAATATATACGGTGGAGAGAGCATCATGATTTGGGGCTGCTTTGCTGCCTCTGGACCTGAATGGTGTCGTTGGTGAAATGAACTCCCACATATATGAAGATATCTTCTAGTATAATGTCAGGGTGGGTATAGTGTATATGACCTATGAAGTTTAGTAGATGATGCAGCAGGAAAAGATTGAATTCAGTGAAACTGTTATTAAATCCAGTCAAGTTTTATATCCATTACTCCGAACGGGTGTGTTCAATAAAGTGACAAAAAACTATTTAATGTTGTATTTTAGTAATTTCCGTGATTATATTAGGGAGAATAAAAAAATATATCAATACATTTTGATATTTAATAATATCACATTGTGCAGCCCTGGTATCATTGCATCTTATTCAAGAAGTCATAAGCTGTTTGTCTATATTGGGAAATTAGATTAATATGCAATTACATTTTATGGTCAGTAGCTGCAGAAATGTATCTAATTCCAAGCTGAGTGTATGTTTGCTTGTGTGTACTGTTGTTAACATGCCATATTTACTCTGCATTCACATATACATAAATTTTATTTGTCAGAATGTGAGCCCTGGCATAGGCTGTACATGCATAACATTGTGTCACTTTATGATGACCTGAGTAACAGCATAATTTATAACAATAGATTGTATTTTAACATAGTTTCCTCCAGAATGTTTCTCGTATGAATGACTCAAATGCAAGTTGAGCCCATGTTTATTCCCAGTAGAGACAATATAAGCTAAAAGAGAGAGTAAAATGGACAGATAATAAAATACAACAACGACAGACTCAGACATAAGAACAGACAAAAAGCAGGAATAAAAGAGACTTCAACAGAGACGGATAAAAGGCAGTAGTTAAATCTAAGAGTTTTTTTCATGGGAACTAACCCTGATCTTGTCTGCTTCATAAAATCCTCCTCTTCTCCATCTCCTCCTCTGTACAGGCATTAAGATACCTGTATTATACCAACTAAAGAGGATTTTGTTGGGGGATATTGGCTTATGTTTAATTGAAGATGGTGCAATCAAAGCTTTTTTGGAGCGGTTAGGGACATGATCATGGATTTTGTCCACACACACCAACAAACATATATATATATATATATATATTGCTTAAAGTTGTGAATATGCAATAGTAAAGAGAAAAAAAGAATGGATTAATCACCAGATTGTGTGTGTGTATATGTGTGTATTTGGTTCACCTTGAAGCAGCAGCAGGCTGCACAATCAGATATTTGATTTGGGCTTAGAAGGAAGATTTAATCCCCGGAACGGTGAAAAGGTTTTCTCCCAAGTTGCATTTATGCAATTTTGCCTTCTAGTGCAATTCTATAGAAATGTATCACTGCAATTTCAACACCCCGGCCTGGATTAGTGTGTATTGGTATCTATTTGTGAGCATTTGTGTTTTTGTTTGTGTGTGTGTGTGTGTCTGTTCATGTGTGTCGGTTCTGAGGATTGGTCTGGTCTGGTTTGTGAGTGTGACTGAAGTGGCAAATTCCTCAAAGCCACTGTCAACCTAAAGTGTGAGGGGCTGCTTTAGAAAAGGATGGAAACCTGAAATTCCCTCTTTGTGTGTAACTCTTTAGGGCACACGGTACATACGCACTCTGAAAGTCATCCAAAGATTAAAACCTGAATGTGTGGATACATTTCTACTTTCATGTAATTTCTGAGGAACGGCAGACGTATAGGCGAATGACATGACATGGCGTGGCATGCTGTAAAGCATTGCAGAATGACATAAAGAAAGAAGAAACACCAAAGAGCGCGCAGGGAGCGGGGGAAAAGATCAAAGAAGCGAGGGAACGATGGAGATAATAGGCCGAGCAGGATAGCTTGTGTCAGTGATGTTACTTGAGTGATGGTGTAACAACAGATATTCTAAAGTCATCTGTAGTGAAAGCCAAGCTGCAGTATGTCGGTTTAAAAATCTCACTGTTTTGATTGTCACAATATGGTGTAACCAAGGGGTTCTGTGGAACAACTGTGGGCTTGCCACTGTTTTACCGCCGCAACTCTTTTTTTTTTTAAAGGCTTAACAGAAAAAGAAATTAGTTTTCTTTTGTAAACGCGTTACTTGCAAACTTTGATATAATGAGCTTTAATGAGTTGGCTTGTTATTTTGCTGGGTGAAAAAAAAGAATCCACATTTGCTTTCCTTAATTAGCTTGTTGTTGTCTTTAAACAATGGGGAACCACTCGACTTTTTCATTTCCTTACCTTTTCTTGCCTTTTCTTTTAGTGTCTTCCGCCTTCTCTTCTTTCACTCTGTGTAAAAACTGCCAGGACTTGGTGCTTGGTTAAAGGGATGGACACAGTTCACAGACACCGGGGCCATCTGTTTCCTCTGATTAAAGGGGAGTGTAAATATCTCTCTGGCCAAATATTGATATCAATTCAACGAGAGGTGCCATCTTGTTGCTTATCAGGGCCAAACAGTGTGTACGTATGCTTCTAAATAAGTGTCTGTGCGTCCGGCTGTACAGGCTCATGGGCAGTGACGTCCCCGGCTCAAATCTCGTCTACCTCTTCTCTCCCGAGTCTGCATTTTCATCATTCAAATGTGTTTGCATGTGTGCGTTTGAGCGGGCAAGTATGTGTATTTCCCTCTTCCTGAGTGAGTATGCTTATGTGTTTATGCATAAAACATGTTGACGTGTCTGATTTTGCAGCTCCAAATGGCCAGACCGCTATCAGATGTAGTCAGTCCCAGCCCGAGTTGGGTAAATAAGAGGCAATGAAGGAGCCAAGACTAAATTCTCTAGTGGCCTAACAGCACTGGCTTCAGCTTAAGCATCTCACCAGCCAACATATCCACAGCATAATGAGCCAGAATCTCACTGGAGTATTGGGATAAATCTAAACACTCAGTGTAACCTATCAGTATGTGTATGTTTGTGTGTGTGCTTGTGAATAAGGTTCCCCTTCCAGGAGCACTTGGGTAAATCTAAATTCAGCTCATTGGCATAAGAGGATTTGACTTTTTCGTTGTCGCTGTAATGAGCTGTGATAAACACCAGCTGATAGGTTGCATGTTACACACAAAGTCTCTCTCTCTTTCACACACACACACACACACACACAAATAAAACAAAACAACAAAAAAAAACATAGGATTTACATTGTCAGTGCTGCCATGGAGATTTCCAATGTGCTTTGATGGCTGTGACAGGAAGTGTTCAGCCCTCTTTACTGTCCCTAGCAGAAAAAAAAATAAAATCAAATGTAATAGCTCAAACCACTGCCTGCGGTTAAAATTTGTTACATTTTTTTTTATTTATTTATTCTTTCATTCTAGACAATTTAGGGCTAGGATGGAGCTCTCCATGGTGCTGAATCTAAAGCAGAACACTAGATTAACTGTATTAACTCTGTGTGCTTTTTAAAGTTTTGCTACAACTGACATAAAACAGCTAAAACACTGATATTAAAACTTGGTTATTGAAAAATTTGAGTTCTAGGTACCCATGATAAAAACATATCATTCATTCCAAATAAAGGCTACATAATTGTGAGGACATGTATAGCTTTCTGCCCGGTGGATCACACATCCACACAAGAGCATAGTCATTTGTTTTGCTATAAATGAGCATGCATAGCTTTTTTCTTTAACAAACTAAATCTCTTGTAAATTTGTAACAGGATTTCTGAAATACTTTCAGTGAAGTTGTTTTCCTCTGCAGTGTCTTCTTCTTCTTACCCAGATAAGTGGCAGTCATAAACAAATCTGTAACAGAATGAGAAATAAAAACAATAAAAAACACAACGAAATAAAACTTTTTAACATCTAATCATCAGACACTTGTGATGCATAAGAACAGCAATCGATAAGAACAAATGACATTTGAATTGATGAAATTTAAACAATACCCAAACACAACTGAAACTTCCACAAGCTTTAAAATTTTTTTTGTCAGCAATATTTATTTATATTTAGAATTTTTGGTTTCTACTGCGCAGAAAACAGTAGATGATGAACCTCCTGAAAAACATTAATGTAGCTGAAGTTACTTATTTTATATGCACTGGAACAATGGATGTGTGTGCAGTGCTAGGCTGAGCTGCTGTAAAGGTTACAGCGCACGTTTAGTTTCATTTTTTGGCTCACTAGCACTTTTTGAACAGGTCATAAAAATACAAGACTTTTCATCTCAGTTACAGGATTGTTATATCATGCAGCACCATCACAGACAAGGACATTAAGGACATTGTGTCAGGATATTATCTGCTTTGAATACTTGGTACTAAAGATAACATGTACTTTAGATGTTATCAGGGATTGCCTATTTCATTATTTATCATTTATAATATTTGATAATTTCATCAAGAAAAACTAATAACTGAAAGTATTTCATAAGGTTGTTTAAAAAACTAACCAAAAAGGCCACATAGAAAGATCATCCTTTGAAGCGTCTTAGAGCTGGAGCCATTTTTATCCATTCAGTAAGCAGACAGTCACCCCCACTTGTTCTTTCTAATGCTCATTAAGATTAGAAGATTTTATACAAGGAGACGACTATCATCATCATCTGAATGATTTATGGCCACTGAACTCCGATCAAACACCTTCCAGTCACCTACAGTCAAGGCTGTGGTCTTTGTGCATGTCAGCAGTCATATTGCTATTTGTGAATACATATGCATTTATCAATATACCTCAGTGTGTGTGCGTGAATTTCTGCATGTGTGTATGTGCCAGTGACCGTGCTAAATATCAGCGTATGGTGTAGAATAACTCATGGGTGTCCCCTTGCACCAAAGTGTTAATAATGAACTAAGTAGCTTTATGGGTGTTATGTATTATTAAAAGAGATTATGCACACGCTACATCTACAGGGACAAATGAATAAGCACAGAATAAAACTGTGTGTGGCAAAGTCTTCATGTATAGTTGAAAGAAAAAAGCAGTTGCGCTGTTTGCAATTTTCAGTGTATCTGCATAAATTTTAAATCAAATGTGAACCCTTCTTCACTAAAGTCGCAAAGATCAGCAAATACAGATCAGATAAAATTACATGACTAACATTTGTAGAAAACTAGAAAATGTCAGGCCGTTTGATTGTATATTATAATGTGCCGTTATAACCAAATCTGTGGTTTTTAGTCACTGCTCATTGAATTGGACATGGCACCGACAAATTTTATTTAAAGCTGGCTGTGTGATGCATGTAAACATCTCCCTTTACCTGAATACATTAACAGTTGTGACCACTTCTCAAAGATTTCACATCTTCACTTTGGTGATTTAAATATTAAACATGCAATCAGTAATAGCTAATGTGATACATGGTGCTCTAAAGCTAATACTGAAGTTCTCTCTGATTACAATTACACAGTTGGTCTGTCTTGTGGGTTTCCAAACATCACAGGGACCCAAACTGTATGATTAATCTGGCATATTGGTGAGGAAGAGTGCTGATATGAAAGGTATGAGGAAGTGAGTTAGAAACTGACCTGGATGGAAAAAAGAGAGAGAAATGGATGAATGTGACTAATTGAGAAATAGAATGTGTGCACTTGCCTTCATCACAGGATTTTAACTGAATGACGTCCAAAATGCCTCGGGTTTGTCACTCTGCTGACTGTGCCGTTACTGAACCTCAGCGTAAGTGTAGAAACTCATCAGCAGCTTCCTATTAGTAACTCGCGCTAATAGTCACCATTCCCTGTTCAAATGTCAAATATCAGGTCAGATAAGGATGATGCAAATTAGTTTAATCACAAGATCAAAATATAATGAAAGCCAAACTAAAACATGCTGGTTTTGGGTGTTTGTGCCCTTCAGTAGACAAACAGGTCCAAAGATGGTTAAAAAAAAAAATTCCATGACTAGACCAACACATTCTCATCCCACAGTGTCAGATAATGATGCTTCCTAAGGAGTCAAATTGCACCGCTTATTTACATCCAGCCTCCATGGTGTGTCATATTGGTGCCACAGGTGCTGTTTGGAATTTGTTTTGGAGGCTCGAGGGGCTTCACCTTTTGATGCCAAGGGAATAACTTTTATGAACACACAAAAACAGCGTTGGTAATATGGAAAACAACTACAGTGTAAGGTTACGTCAAGAGACAACATCAGTTAGGTTTGGGCACAAAGCTTCTGTGTAAGGTTAATTTACAAGAGAAGTTAGATTAAAACAAACAAAAAACCAAAATGCTATAAAGGGTGACAACGACATACGCATAATTCCTTACGATAGGAAGCACGTTCGTCACGTTGTGTAACAATCATTAAAGGGCACAAGGTCGAGCACTAAAATCAAATACAGGTCTGTTGTAGTAAAGGCCTGTCTTTTGTTGTACTGTCTAACACCCTGTCCACCTGTGAGAAGAGACTGCAGGTGTCTCTGCTCTTATGGTCAGCATGTAACCGTCCTGCGTTACATGCAGTGTCTTCTATGAAATACATGTATGATGATTTTGACATAATTTATGAAAATAAACAATGTCAGCTGGGACTGGATAATAGTGTCTCCAAGTCTGTATTTGCAGAGCCTCAGCTAGTCCACTTAGCCAACTATGTTTAAGGCTAATGATGTCAGAATTAGAAATATATACACAATATACACATATATATCATATATTGTAAACAAAAAACTTCAAACATAAAACATATAATGTTATATTAGCTGGTCAGCACAGGTCAGCATAGGACCCGTTGGGACTTTCTATGTTGTTAGTATTAATGTTGCAATCATCTCATGATTGTTTGTGGATGTTCCTTGTCTCCAACCTGGCAACTTGCATCAACTTTGAGTGTGCAGAGGACTCTCTCCAGTATTTTGAGTTTGGACTGCAATACCCACTTTAGATGCTTGTTGTCAGTGCTAAATATTCTTCAGTAAATGTTACTATGTACATTCACAACATTTCTGTGAACATGAATTAGGTTTACTCCGATCTCATTGTCAGGTTGTAGCTGCAGGTTGTGAACACTAATAGAATTGCCACCCACAACTCTTCAGTTTCCAATTTTATTTGGTACCTTTCATAAGTTGAACAGTAAACAAGAAGTGGACTGAGGGGCAGGATTTTTCAAACTTCTCTCAATCACTGGCCCTGTTTTAAGTTATGCTAATGACTTTCAGTATTTCTAAGAAGTCTTAGTGTTACATCCTGCCTATTTTCCTCAATTTCAGGGGAGCAAAATATTGTTACCTCTTTATGCCCTTGCTGGTTTGCATCTCTGAACATGAAAACAGAGGTTATATGATGTTTTCCTAAAATGTTTGTATAGACTTACAAATTCTTTATTAAAATTATTTACTGGACTGATGTAGTGTTAAGGGGGTCTCATGTCTTTGCAAGCTTATTGGCTGAAAATGAAATAAAATTGGAAGCACAATTTAAAAAATACATATAAATATTTTTTGGGTTTTCTCCATGTGGTATTATTGCTGTCGTTTGCTGAGCTGTTTCAGGTGTGTGTGTGTAAGAAAAATGTCATGTTTTCATGCTTTATGCTTTTTTTAACAACAGTAAAACCTGAGACTTAATCAAAGAGTAATCATGTAGAACTACATATTGTTTTTAAATTGGTAGCAGTAGAAAAAAAAAACGATTTAAATGAAAGAAAAAGGCAAAAAAAAAAGAAACTGCAGTAACAGTGTTCTTCTGTAATGATGGCAGAAATGAACAGATTGTAAAGTGACCACCATCTGTATCTCTTGGGATCCACTCTCTTGGCACAGAAATTACCTTACTGTTCACTTTTCTGTAATTATTCTTGGATCATTTCCTATTCTTGGAAATCATTGTGTAATCCAATTGTTTAAATATTGTTTACATTGCTGCCACAGCAGCACATGCACAGTCTGCTAACCAACACAATACCCTCTCACAGATGTAAAATACCTTAATGGAACTTTTAGTGTAGCTCCACCAAACCACACAGATTCCACCACTCTTAATGATGTTTCTTATCTCATTATGTGTGTGTGTGTATGTGCATGCATGTGTGTGTGTGGTAATGATGTGCCTTTATCTCCTCTCTCCACAGCCCATTAATCCTGAGTGTGGGACAAGCAGTCATTACATATTTAACCCAGGTCACTTACTGTGGGTGGCTGATAGGTGCTGCCACTAACTGTGTGTGTGTGTGTGTGTGTGTGTGTCTGCCCGTATCACATATACAGCATCTATGTGAAAACACACACATATTTGTGTTCACATGAATATGACAAAAAAACAATTTACAACTTTCGCACAAGCGATCAATATGTTTAACACTCGACGACTCTGAACAACTTTGCATAATTCTTGTGTGTGTGTGTGTGTGTGTGTGTGTGTGTGTGTGTGTGAATATGATATGTAAAACCTGACCTTAAGATAAAACCCTCAGCTCAAGCATTCCTAATATTATCTCTCCCCTTCTCCCCATAGTAGCTGCTAGATAAATTTCAGCCTCAGAGAACAGGTGGGGCTGAAGGAGGTGAATTTTCCATTCGGGACTTCACCAACCCTCTGAGCAGCCTCCGTCTTTTTACTCTAAGCTGTTAAACTAAGAATAACTCTTTATACTATATATGTCCTCGTGCTTTCACATCTGCTATATTATAACGTGTGTAGTGCTAATGAGCTGCTCCTATCAAAACTCACTCCAAGCGTATAGAATTCCTATGGATTTTCTGACATTTTCCCTGTCGTCGTTTTGTTCCAGATGACTGGGCTTAGCCGTTGTGGGATTAAAATGCTGGATTTCTATGGTAACGTTATGGCCATTAGAATTGAAGGGCTTACTTTTTTGTTACACTAAAAAAGTTTAAGGTTGTATCTTACTGGGTGAAAAATTTCTGCCTCTCAGACCGGCTGTACACCTTTGTGTCTGTGTTTTTTTTTTGTCTGAGTATGACTGTGTGTGTGTGGGTAGACCTCAAAGGCTAGAGGATGGTCTAATATGTTTAGTTATCAGGGGAAATAAAGAGCTAATACTGAGGGTGAGACTAATTGCCAAAAAACATGTAAGCCACAGATGAAGACACACAAACTAACAGCAGCGTGTCTGCACATAGACATTCACGTAACATGGACATCGAGATGGACAAAGCAGTCTCTCACTGTCTAGTGTGCTGGTTCTCTCTGAATGTCCTTCCAAATCCCCACTTGTAATGCTTTTGTCCCTCTGGCGTAGCACACCCACTAATGAACACACACACACTCGCATAGACGCTCACACAAACAGCCTTCTTCCTGTCCCCGAACAGGCTTAAAGTCCGTGAATCATCCTTGCATTTAGGGCTACCTAAGGCCAGCCTGGGGTTAGCGTACAGCTAGCTCAGCCAAGAAGTGACAGCAAAATTGCAGCCTGAGTTTTGCTCTCCTTTTCGGTGCTAGTGTTATAAATGAAGGCAGTGACCCTGCATCTGTCACATCACATTTAGAGCATCTAGGTAGAAAAACAGCCGAGGGAACAAAAGGCCTGTGGTTAGAGCGGAACCAACTGATAACCACACTGCAATACAGGGGATGTTAATACTGTGAAAGTTTTGGTGTTTGTGCAAGTGCTGCAGCATCGACGTATGTTCTATGTGTGTATTTCATGCATAGATGGGCATGAAATTTGGTACAGATATTCATGATGAATGTTAATATGCTCATATCTCCAACTTTCCCTCACGCTTACAATTGTGGTTACAAGTAAATTGAGCATGATAGCATCATGATCGTGTTTTAGGATTTGCATCTTACTCACTTTTTTGTTTTTTTGTTTTTTTATAGAAGAAAGCTAACCACCTATGACCTTTGGTGAGAGAACTTTGGTTTGGGAATATGCTTTTGTTTGGCCAGGTGTATGGTTTAGGTGTCTCATACCAACACAATTGTGCAGTAGGCTACATGCTCTGGGTCATACTTGTAAATGCAGTCAATTCTCTGAAGAGTAGTAGTAGTATTAGTATGTGTGGCTGTGCATACATGCATGTTTGTCATGCTTTTGTTTTCTAGTCGGCCTCTTATCCCCAAGAGGGAACTGGAGCCAGTCATCAGGCTGCCTGCTTCCCTAGGAATGACTCTGACTATCTGCTTCTCTACTGAAGCTTACAGTCAGGAGACAGGAGACAGGATGTTTACTGTACTAGAGAGACAGGCAGGGACATGAGGGGGAAGTAAAAAGGAGGAAAGAAGATGACTGTTAGCATGTTCTGTCCTGCAGGACAGAACATTCTAACAGGTTTCTAACCCCTTTTTTGTCTATTAACACCATTATTTTTTGCCTGTGACATAATGTTCCTGGGATTTCCGTGTATATTTTGGTTTAATCAAGGATTCATGTTACACACACTCCTAATCATCACTCTGTGTTGTATTTGTGTTTTTATTTTAGAAGATGCATGTGTGGTGTTGGAGTGGTTAGCACTGCTGCCTCACAGGGTCGCTGGTTCAAATCCACCTTCTACGTGGGTTTCCTCCCACAGTCCAAAGACATCCATGCTAGGTTAATTGGTGTCTCTAAATCACCCATAATGTCTGTCTGTGTGTGTGTGTCTCTGTAATGGCCATAAGATTGACCTGGCTTTCATAACAGACCTAAATCATCATCAAAATGCAGTATTAATAGTTATATTTACATATATTTTAAATTGACTGATTTCTTTTAGTGTTGTTTTCTCCTGATTTGGAAAATAAATGTGAACATTTTTATCATGTCTACAGTTATGCTCAGGCTGAAGAAAAATCTGCATCTTATACATGTACAACAGTATTTACTACGTTAATAGGATATCTGCCAGCTACCACTTAATTCAATTAATAAAATAAATTACCTACTGGCTATCCAAATTTTAAGATTAAAAAATAATATTATGACATCCTCTTTTCAAGCTAGTAAGCAAGATAATCTTTACATTATCCCCAGGAAACTAATTTCTTTTAATTACTTTTTTTCCACTGATGTGTACCCTTGGCATCTAAACATTTGCTGAAAATGAATTTGGTACAGGGCCTTGAAAATAAAGTTATCTTTTGTGATAAAGGGACCCAGAGGTGTTTTTTTTTTTCACTTCACTTTCACACAATGTAACAAAAAAGGTGAGAATGTGATTAAAGTTACCCTTTCAATATTTCCTTCAGCAAAGACCAGGTCCCCCCCCTTTTTTAAGGAGGACTTTATTGCATATCACTAACTTGGTGTATTGCTGTTCTCTCCGTTTGAAGTCAATAAACTATGAAGGATGACTCATTTGAGGCTAATGCTGTTTTGAATGTAGCCCATTTGAATCTAATGTGTTTCAAAGCATGTGTGCTTTGAAGTCAATGCTTGTGCTCCTCAGAGGCCACACTTTTTGGAGAAGTTTTCTCTGAAGTCAAAGCGTGTCCCATTTGGGAGTCAATGCTTGTTAAAGGATGGATAGTAAAGTGTTGTTGAATGCATGGCTGGATAATAGTCTTTTGGTTGGTTGCTTCCTAAACACTGGTCACTGACTGTCCTTTTAAGATCTGTTCAGATGGAAGTTGTGATTGTGGTTAAGTGGATTTTTGTGTGCATTCAGGTGGATGTGCATTTGTGTGTTAAACAATGTGAGACCCATGAACTCTTAATTCTTTGTACGGGAGTTTACAACCGTACTGGAATGCATGGTTCAATGTACACTACAGACAGACTTTATAAAAATTAACTATACGAGAATATGATGACTTTTGTAGAGAAATTAATGACACTGATATACACTGATTTGTATATATATATATGGTCATATTTACTGAATGCACACAAATTGTGAGGCATTCTTAGAAGATACATCTATTAACTTTTCCATGAACTTCAACTTTATTGATTTTTCCAAGCCTGTTTTTTTTTTTCACTTTTTGGACAAAAACATTTTATTTACATATTTAAAGTTTACGTTCACATCTTCTACCTGCACCCACAGGACACACCCATACTAATCCCAGTCATTGCATACATTTTTTTATGTATCTCTCACAACAAGCACACACTCCACCACATTTAAGCAGGCCTGGATCCCCTCCACTACTCAGTAATCCTAGTCTTCACCCCTTCTTTATGGAAACTTATCGACTTGTGTCTCTTCTTTTGCTCCTGGTCTTCAGTTAAATCAGATTTTTTTTCAACCTCCTTGATGTTAACCAGTCTGGCTTTAGAAGTGGTCATTCTACAGAAACAGGCCTCCTGATGGTCACGGAGTCACTGCAAAAGGTAAGTCTTTGTCTTCTGTTCTAATTCTAGTCTATCTAGCTGCAGCCTTTGACACTGTAACCTACTAGATCCTACTGTCTGAATTCTGACTTGAACATCTCTGGTCCAGCTCTGGCTTGGCTCAGGTCTTACCTATCTGGATGAAACTTCTAGGCACGGCCAAGTTTCTAGCTCTTATTGCCGGTCAACAAGTGTGCTACACATCTCAGCTTTTAGCCCTCCTCTCTAAAGCTTCTATACTCCAAGGGTCTGGTCACACGTCTTTGTCGACCATTGGTATGCCAAAGGCACAAGGCTCTTCGTGTCCTTCACACCAGATGACTTCACTGTCTCATTCTTCATTTCTGATATCTTTCCCTGAATGATTGAAAGACATCTTCAGCTTAATCTGTCTAAGACAGAAACTCGGGTCTTCCAACACTGACTTTTCATACTCCACCACAAGCTCATCAATCTTGAATCTTCAGTGGTTTTCTCACCATTGTTTACCAGAAATCTGGGAGTCATCATTGAAAACTAACTAAGATTGACAGACTACATCTCTTCTGCCTATCAGGGATGCAGATTTGATGCCAACACTGGAAATATTGAACTGTGCTTTTCTTTGTGCAGGCACTGGTTCTATCTTCAGTGCTGTGCTGACACGGCTACCACCGTGCACAATGAAACCTCAGATAATCCAACACACAGCAGCAGCACAGGACATGTCATACCACTATGTCTGTACTCGCTTCCAGAAGCTGTTTGTAGCTGGGAATCAGAGCCTTGAATCTCATATTGAACTCATCTGCAACTTCCAAACTAAAGACCCTCATTCAGGTCCTGGCCTTTTTTTTTGTTCTTTCTTTAACTAGCACATACACCTCGTAGCACTTTGCCCAAATGTCTTGTTCACAACGTAGATTTTTGCTTGCTTTGTACCACACTTGTAGGTAATAAATAAATAAAAGTGTCAAAGTGCCAAATGACTAAGTGTCAATGATTCAAGATATGTTCAACTTCTCTCACTTAGTCTAGGTTAATTTTGGTTAAGCCAGTAGAATGTATGTAACTGTATGCATTTATATTTGGGTAAGCTGTAGCAGTTACAAATGCAGGAAGCAGAGCAGACACTCTCAAGTAAAACGAGAGATAGGCCAAAAAATATATTAGTAAAACACACAATATAGGAGGAAAATAAAGGACTGCTTGGAAGAATAAATTTAATGTTGTTTGGGATGCTTTCTCCATATTTTCTTTACCAGCACAACTTCTATTACACCCCTACATGGAGACATAAATTCTCTTTGCCCTTTGTTTACACACACTGGGACCTGCATATCTGTTCTGACATAAGGGTATTATTAAGACAAGGTGGTTAAAAGAGTGCAAATAGAAAAGGAAGGAAAGAAACAGTCAGGCAAACAGAGCCCGAGACACGTAGGCAAAGTCAAAAAGAGAGGAACTGTAACAAATTATATTGCAGAAAGGTATGCTTTTCCTATCTTTACTTTAGCATCTTCAGAGGCAAAGGCAAAAAGGAGCGAGTGAGAGAAAAAAAACATGTTTTCCCAAGGTAATTTCTCTGGATGCTTCACAGCAAATGTTATTTTCTAAGCAAGAAAAAGTGAATTATAGAAAAACCAAAAAGACAACAGTTGCATCTTTGCTGTAAACAATCATCTGTTTCGGTGTCCCAGCTCAGGAGAGCCTTGCACCTCCCTGGTGCTCGATTTGATGGTGGCCATTTAAAAACAAACTAATCTGGTTTATTTTTCAGGCTTTTTACACGTATGTGCATTTTGGTCTGTAGTTCCCGTAGCCCCACTGCCCTTTTCTGTCTGAGTTAACTTTTCTGCATAAATAAAAATCAAACCAAACCCTATCCAGCCTCAATAATTATTTTTAATTTGTTTGTCAGATCACATGGCATTATTTTTAAGCTCATATTAGTAATAAAAAATCAGATTGCTCAACAGCAGTAGCAACTTGACACATTACTTATGTTATTTCACTAAAACTGGCGCATCAAACTGAGTTTAACAAGAAACCAGCCCACAGGTTGAAGCTGACTGCTCTGGTGGGTGTTTGTGGTGGGACACCAGTGTCATTCTCATTTTGAAAGTGTGTGTTCATATACAGTACAGCACCTATTAAATAAAATTGAAAATTCCAAAACATAGTCTGCGCCTTTTCCCAATTTGGTCGGGCTGTGGTGTTTTGCAACACGTCTCTTAATGTTGCACCTGTGGTGTCAAATTGATGAAGTTGTTTTTTTAATTTGCTTGTGTTTTCTTGATGTGCAGTGACATGAGCTCTCAGGGACACAGTTCTTATCAGTGATTAGCCATCTAAGAACAACTTGTGGCTTGTAAATCAGACAACTTAAGGCACTGGAAGCTATATTTTCTTCTTGATGGATGTTAGCTCTTAGTTTTAGCCTTGGGTTTGTACCTGCATAAATCAGCATAAAAAACAAAGAGCTGTCTATTGGAGAAAAGCAAACCATTTTTATTCTAAGAAAAGTATAGCAGTAGATTCTTTTTAGAACATTGCAAATTCTTGTATTGGCAGTAACCAACATCTGCGGAGCAACATACACAAAACTTGTTGGTGAAGGACAACAACAGCAACTGATGGCAGAAGCATGTTCAGAACTGTGGAGAATGGAAACAAAAACTAACCAACGATATTCACAACCATAAAAGAAAAAAATAAGAGACAATTCAACATTTACTACACGTTGTTTTCCTCATACTGGAATTTTTGGGCCCAGCGGAAAGCACTTTTTATATCTCTGTGTTGAAAGTGCTTAAAGTTGAATATACAAGCACAATCCACTGTGGTTACGCGTATAAAACACAATAAAATGAACGTGAAGCGTAAAATAACAACCTGGGCAATGGTTATGCACATTGAGTGGAAAAACAGAAGAATTCACAGTATATTTCATGTTAGTTGTTTTATAAGTAGAAAATGGCAACAAACCAATCTAAATGGAGTTGGAAGACTTTGCCATAAACGTGCTGAATTAGTAACATTGATGACTTGTGGTCATCCAGCATGTCCATCCTTTATAAGCTTTGCACTTTGTAGATCCTCTTCTCTGTTTTTCATCTTCATTTAACGTTTCTTTTCCTTCCTTTAGTTTCTGAGAATTAAACCATTCCCATTCTGAAATTCCTCTATTGTCTGGCCAACAGCTGTTACCTAGCAGAGAGACCAGTAATTATGAGTAAGTGCTTGCTGCTTCTTATCAATAGCTGTAATTATAGGGGAGAGTCTTGAGTTGCGGTGTGGAAATCACTCCTCTGGACTGCAGTGACACTCTTGTGAATCTCCATCAGTTGTTTGGCTGTATACAAATGCTCAATACCGTAGCTTTTGCAAGTTGAGGTATCTAATCGTAGCTTCCACGACCACAATTCAATTGCAAACAGCAGTTAAACGACTTTCTGACTTTGTGGGTTATAGCCTGAATGACTTATGCACATTATTACTTGCTTATAAAGCCCATGTAATGGCATTCAAATTATTACAAAATAAAATCATTAGTATGCTGTAATTACCAACTATCCACCAAAGCATCAATATTAGGCTGAGATCTACTAGCAATTTGACAGACCATTACCATTACAAATAGGAGCACTATGCACTAATAAGCTAATAAACACTTTTCACTTTATATGTTGTTTGGCTTCAGTCTCAAGGTTTACTGATAGTACAGGCACACATCCTTCTGCAGAATCAGGTAGAATTAAGCTCAAAATCATTTAGAAGAGTTTCACACCTCTAAAGCATACTAATTTCTGATTTCAGAGGATTGTGCTCTCAGAGGATCAAAACTGGCTTCAGCAGTTTTTAGTGCAAGATAAAAAAAACTGATAGTGGTTTAAAGTGAAGTTAATGTGGAGTTGTTGTAGCAGAACAGTTTGCATTCACATCCAAACACCAGATGGAGATTGAGATAGCATGACAGTGATGAACAGCGTGACTAGTCTCACAAACTACCTAACAAATTTCCATTATTTGTGGTGATGCTTCAGAAACTCTAATTTACCGTTCCTCATTAGCACATTAGCGTGGAACACATTGTCAAAGCAGACCCAGCGGGGGCATCTCATAGAAGAACACATTTATGAGCTTGAAGTTTGGCTTTTTTTTTCCTCTCTCTACAGATTTGCCATTTGGGCAGGGTGAAGCCATCTAAGGAGGCCATCTTATAAAGTTTTCTGAGGTTTCTGTGGAACGGACGGCATAGTTGACATTTTAGGGCCAAAGTAAAATGCCAAATGGGAATTAAAGCGAATTTGCAATTTCTACTTATGCAAGTGTGTGTTCAGCTGTGTTGCTTTATAAATGTATTGTACGTTACTAAAAAGTGAAGTTTAGTCACTGTGAATGTGGCTGGCCTTTCCCAAATTGACTTAAAACTTTTATCTTCATCTCTTGATATCAACTGATGTTAAAGTAGTACTTCAGCAGAATTACCTGCAGCTGATACTGAAGACTTCCATCTGCTACTCTGTGTTCACTGGAGTGCTGTTATCAAAAAGCAGAACTGTTTGGAAGTGAAAGGTTCCCAAGGGCTGTTAAATCAAGAGCACCCAGCTGTCTGACGACCTTAGAGGGCACTCTAACAAATACACACATTTGTATGTGGCCAGGTTTTCTATATGGCACCTATAAATTCTGCATTTGGAGGAAGTGGCGAATGTGGTTCACCAGGGCATAATACTGTAATTAGTGGTTGATCGGGCCGATCTATGACACTTCTGTTCAGCAATGGCAAAAGTCTGTGCTCACGTGGCCAATTAAAAAAATGTTTACACATGCATCTGCAGGCAACCATGTCTTTGGAACGATGATATTATGTAGCTTATAGCTACTGAACTAATAGCTCAGGACATTAGTTCATACGAATTCAGAGAACCATTAGATGACATACAAATAAACCAATGCATGACTTGTGCAGTGTTTTTTAACTCTGACCCAAGCTAAAAAAAAAAAATTAACTCTAGCTAATCACAGAAATGCTGTCAAAACTCAGTGATGACTTCTGTCGACAGCAACAGAACTCCCCTACCCAAGATTCGACCCTGTGTTTATGTTGATTTTGTCAGATGGTGTGATGGATATATATTTTCTCTGTCTCTTTAACTTTGGTCACCATAAGATTACACTGTGATCTCAGTCTACTGCCCACTCTTAAGTGCAGGACCCTGTCAGGGTCTGCATCTGCCCCAGGGACAACATTCAATTCTGCTATAATACTCCAGACTTTTATTGAGGCTCAAATCAGTTTAATTTTAATTCGAGGGCTATTGCATCTTTGTTAACTTTTTATATAACCTCCTATTTAGATTTGGAATCCATGTTTTTTTTGTTGCTCTCTCTCACTCTGCCACAAAGCAAGCGACCGGTGTCCTCCTTCAAACCTGGGATGGCAAACATAATTATTTCAGCAGTTTACTGCTGCCTTATGTTCATATTATTATAAAATAGTGATTTTGAAAGTTAGTCAATATGGGAGATAAAAGCTGGTGTCAAAGATAAAAATGCTGCAGTTGATTGTGCTCAAACATCTTTTTATAGTTACAAATTTATAGTTACACTGAAAAAATGAATCTGAAGTTTATCTTGGGACATCAGCCTTCATAGAACTTAAAATGGAGCTTAGTTTGGCCTCCTTGAGAGTTGCTGAGGGTCTACTGAAGGTTTCCAGGACCAGAGGGTGTCAACACACCGAGAAGCATGTGGGCTTCAACAAAGGATGAGGAAAAAATCTTTCACCTTGGGGTTCAGAGATGTGTTCTGAGCAATGTCCTCAGGATGCATAACCATGATGAGTAATTGGCCACAATGTCATTTAAAGATTAAGGCTGGTTCAGGCAGTGGATCTTATAAAAATTGCTTGAGCAAAAGTTAAGCTTGCCATTGTGAGTTCACATCTAGCCTGAACTCACAGCTTAAGCTTGACTTTACTTGAGCCCTTTTCAAATTATGTCTACGGTATTTTTCTTAACTGGACTTTAAGATGACAGGCGGGTATCTTCTTTTGTGCTTTGGAAAAGGCCTAGTTTTCATTGTCTAAAAAATACACATTCTGCATAGGCATTATGCTCAAAATCCTGTATGTACAATTTTATTCTATGTAGTCAAAATCATGTGTAATCAAGAAATTACCCAATATAATTAACAAAGCATGCGTTATGTCATGTGATATAAAATCAAATGGTAATAATAAAGGTCAGGTTAGTCATCAATATTATAAGCATTATTGTCATTCGGTGACACTGTGGTTCCATCATACATTTACTAATTTTACCAATTAAAATAATATATTAGCGCATTTCCATGGATTTTAACCAGACTTGCATCAAACATCATAAAATCATTACCTGGTTAAGGTTTATGGTTTTATGACCATGTCTGTTGTCACATCAACATAGAGGAGTCAGAATCCATCCAGAATATCCTGGGTTGTATCTTAATATGTCATCTTAGAGTGGTCCTTTTTATAGGGGAATGTTGATCATTTTCACTGACAAAGTCAGGGGATCAGTGCCCACGTGAATTTACATATCACAGGAAAACAGAGTCTTTGTTCATCTAAAGAAAGTTTTCCTAGACCTGATCTGAGAAACTCTCTTTCCTCTGGTGGACAGATTAAAGGTCAGTTTGTTGTAGGAGTCTCTCTCTGCAGCCTTGTGTGTATGCTACATTATAATAATAACTCCAGTATGACTCTACTGACCACTTTGAACTCAATAATGAACATAAAGTAGAATTATCACCTTCTGACAGTTTCAATCAAAAAACTGAGAAATTATAACCTTGTAAAAACAGAATACATGGCAGAACTGCTGTATTGGATTGGACTAAATTGGACACGTTGTCATAATGTTTTTCCTGATCAGTTTATATTATATTCCAGTACCTTGTTGGTGTGCATATACAGTACTATGGTACATTATAGCTGTAAGTATGAGTGTAAGCTGAGCGTCACCTACAGATGAAATAATCACATGCCATGCTGCAGCACGAGACATAAGCATCTGCCATAAGAGTCACTTTGGAGTGTCTTCTACAGGGAGCAGCTAACGTATCTACTAGTAGCCTTACAGACCATATGTCTAACTGTAGGCAGATTATTATCTTAAGTCTGACACAAATTTCTCTGTGACCCATTCCAGCTCCTGGACTTTTTTGAAGATCTGATTTCATGACTGGTTTATACAGAAAATAAGGATGAAAACCGAACTTTTCTTTGTCCTTGCTGTTTAGCGGCAGTTGTAGCTTGGGGAGCTCTCTGCCGTGCCTCCTGAAGCTGTCCAGTGTTATCACATGTCACTTCTTAAACTCTCTGATGTAAACATAAACTTAATTTCAGTGAAAGCATAATTCACCTTTGCATATAAAATGAAGATAAAATAAAGCTTACACAACATGTAGTTCAAAGCAAGCTTCACATACTTTAAACTATTGCTCATAACAGTAAGTACGTTCACACGTGTCAGGTAGCACATTACATCACGTTAAACATCCTTGTCTGAGATACAATCTGTGTGCAGGAGAGCGCAATTAAAGTGGTCATAATCTGCACATTTATAAAGCATGTCACATGAAAATATTTAGACACGTTGTTAAAATACAGCAACCTGCTTTATGAACCTTTATTCTTGCGATTATACAAATACAGTAGATTTATTCATCAAGAGAGATGTTGAAAACAGTCCAGCAATCTATTGTTACTGGGTCACTACATCCTGCAGCTGAAACAGGGTTTGTGTACTTTGGGTTTGTGTGTAAAGGTATCTCCGTGTTTTTGCATTGTGATTCAAGTTTTTCAGAGGTGTGAGGCATAAACATGCTTTGTATGCATAGCAGTTGCTTTTGAATTCTTTTTACACTACTTTTTTTTAAATGACAAAAGTTTTGCTTATATTTTTAGATCAGGCAATGGAACAAGGTTCAACAACAAGGTAAGGGACAACAGGCACCCAATGGAGAGCCAGACCCAATACTAGTAACTAGCAGCTGCAGTATATAAGATTTTAAGTTAGTTGCCCACTTCATAAAGTTTATATTCTTCTGTAATTTTAGGTATAGCTTCTTTAGTGCATTGATAATAAGTATATTTGTAAGAACTTTTTTTCCCAGTAGCAAGATGCTAAAATGTCTTCAAAACTAATGAAAAAACAATAAGTGCTACCATTAGAATCGGTAAATTAAGTGCGGCTCTGTAAATTTTTTAAGGATATTTTCCATAAATCTATGGGTTTTGCACTTTATTTAAATTAGAATATTAGGCTTAACTTTATGATTTTTGTTTAGCAGCTGCCACCCCCAGTTTATTATATATTTTTTCTAACTGTATTTATCATTGTACTGTTAGTGTTTGGTTTTAGGTTAGATATTAAGAAACTAATCAGCCTTTACAAATGTAAATCACAATAGAGATTGGTTAGGAATTACATTTAATGAGTTAGGTAAGGTAAGGTAATCTTTTATTGATCCCACGACAGGGAAATTTAAGGCAATAACAGCAGTTAAAGCAACAAGAGTAGTGCACTAACTAATGTAATGTAATGTGCAAAAAGTTAAAGTTAAATCAAAATCAATTTATAAATGTACTAACCGCAGTGGGAATGACTGAGTTGCTGCTTGATTGGATATAAATATTATTATTAATACTTTTACTCTAATATATCATTATCCTAATGAATACTTTGCAAATAAACCGTATAACCCAAATACCTGCTCCACCTGGTGGATCGATACAGTGTTGTAACTGTTTTCCAAGGAGGTTGCTCAGGGGCAGAAACAAGGCAGTGCTGTTTCATAAGTTCATCATGGGCGGGGTGTGCAGGACGGCCGAGGATTCGTTAGGGACCCGTCAATCAAGTCGATCTGTTATGAGTTTCCTGTGAGTCAGACAACAGTTTTAGGCTGCTGCATCTGGTTTTGTCCATGTCACCATGTTTCCATATGCTCCAAATTAGGACTGGCCAAGGCTCGAAAGCCCAGTTCATTTTGATTGTAATTGAATAAGCAGAATATAGATACAGCGACTACTACATTAATATACCATAGTGGCAGATACTGTGAAATAATCTATTTATTTGGCTGTCTACATAGTTGAACCTTCTCTTTCTCTCTCTAACCCCTCTTTCTCTAGTAGAACTTGAAGAATTTGCAACATATTGTGTATCTTGACTGTGTGTCTGTGTGTGTGTTCTGGGTGGTACACCATTCGACAGAGGTTGTGTGTAATCCCTATTGTTGCTGAAATGCCACTGCTGTTATTAGGGAAGATTTATGTGCTGTGCTCAGGGATGAAGTCAGAATGCCAGCTTGTGTGTGTGTGTGTGTGTGTGTGAGCGTGTGCATATGTTATTAATACATTGCACTGGGGGATAGAGTCACAATGCCAGAATTCATCCATGTTTATGAGACCCCCTGAGATCTAGCCAGATTTTATACCAATTATTGATTATGCAATTATCATTTTGTTAGTTAGTTACCCAACTAAGAATGTCTGTTTGTTTGCCCTAATGCAATATAATGCCTTTTATTTAGGTTGGTTATTTATAGCTTTTTTCCTTTCAATGTTCTTGACAGTTTTAATCAATTCGTTTTTGTCTACGTGAAGCCGTACAACACTAACAAAAAATGTAGCACTCATCCAAATGGTTGCAAATCACCACTGACCTAAAATCTGTCCTCAACAAACACTGTGGCTGTTGCTAAGAAGTGGTTAATGTTACTGCCTCTACGTAGATATAGTGCTACTTTTTTCACTGGAACTCTAACAGTCGACAATACAACTGGGGGAGGGTTATAGTTACCACAGCTTTACCTGAATGTAGCTTCATTTTCAGTTATTATACTTTAATTTCCTTCTATAGACTCTATTGTCTGCAGTTGTTCTCCCTTTACATCAATGATTTTGCTGCTATTTAAAATTTTCAGTTCAGTTCCTAAAGTCCGACATATTTGTTTTGCCTCAAGAAAACACGTGAATTTATCGCTCTCGTTTATTTTTATTTTTCCAGAACATAATGTCATTCGCAACCAGTTGTTAAGTGTGTTAATCCCAGTTTACTCAGTCACCAGGTGTGTGTGTGTGTGTGTGTGTGTGACTTCAAGTCTATCAGAAACTAGAAATCCGTAAAAGTTGTTGCTTATGCTTATTAAATGTGAAATATGTCTGCAGCACCAGAGAAAAGTTCCATACTTTTTATATTTGCAGTAACAAATGTAGTTGTATAAATGATTTGTCGAGTTTGTTCTAATTTCTTCTATTATAAAATACATTTTGGTTGTTTATAGCATAATGCCATCTTTTTTACATATGAATTCAAAAATGATAATCACTTTCAGTATTTATCTATTATCTATTTGGGCATTTATCATCTGTAAAGTTCTTGAAAAACTTGAACGTGCTTAAACATAACTTTTAAAATGTTTTATGAACCCTGTCAACTGCCTGTAGTTACCATAGCTGCTATGACACTCGCCTTGTTTTTCTGCTGTCTGCACACTGATAAGAACATGTCAAGCTATAATATATTTCTCTAAATTGTTATAAGCCATTGGGTTTTCGTCATCAGAGTTTTAATTCAACGCTAACCTGTGGATTAAACTGAGAATATTGTACTGGGTGTGTGACCTGTGATATTAGTTTGATTTGTCCTTGACCTGCCATTTTTACACAAATAAACAAGAACAAGACCAAAACTAGTGTGAGCTTGTACAATCACGTCTTTATGATAAATGATTTCCACCTTCCTATGAGATGGTTCCTTCTACATCTTAATTTGTCTCCATTTACCAGGTCTGATTGTCATCACAGCGTGACACACGTACACTCTAATAAACACAATTATAGGTGTTCATAATATTGTAGACACACAAGAACATACGTGCACACACACGCACACACAGTACTATGTTAGACTGCTTACTTTTATTGACGAGTTGTACATGTCTGGGGAAACTGAATAACAACGGCAGGATGATGACAGACCTGCACAAAGGATGCGTAAGAAAGGGTCACTCCGTCCTCTCCACAAGATCTTTTATTATTCCTGTGAGTCCTGCTTCTATAACCGTGTACAGTGTGTCACTTGTCGTTCATCTTATTTGTTCCTTCTGGCACGGTGTGTGTGTGTGTGTGTGTCTGAGTTTGCCCTTGTATGTTTATGTGCAGCTGAGTCACATGCGCATTTGTGTGTGTGTCTGTGTTCTGTAAGTTCTTATGTGCAGTTCACTGAGGGACAGCACCTATAAATAAGCAACCAATATCATCTAGAAAGATTCAAGAGGGGAGAAGATCCTAGGACAGGGAGATGAGGAGAAATGAGGCAAAAGGGAATGAGAGGGGCTGATGAGAGGAGAGGAAAGGTGAATGATAAGAGGAAAAGAGGCTGGGAGGAGATGAAACGAGACAGAACAGCCGGAGGTAGAGAGGTAACAATGATTTCTACAAGCTGCTGGCCCAGAAGTAACTCTCATTTAGTTGCACTTGTGTCTGCTTGACAGGCAACTCTTACTTTTTCATCTTTGCCTTTTTTTATTCTGATTTTGACCTCCTCCTTCTCCCTCCGTCTCTCTGTTAGTCAGATAAGTTTTTACCTTTCCATCCCACTTGTTATCCTTGCATTTCTTCTTTCCTTCTCTCCTTCTCAGTATTGTCACTTTTTTCCCCCGTGTTTCTCGAAAGTCCCAATCTTTCGTTTCAGCATCATCGCCGCTGTAATACAGCAGAGATATGTCTGTCTGCTGTATTGTTTCAGCTGGTTGAGCAGCTTCAGGCTTGTCAACAGACAAATGCATCTTCATTTGACCAAACAATCCTTTTTCTTTTTTCTCCTATTGACTGTCCTAATAATTCTGTGGTGTTACATATATCTTGGAAGGATAGTGTATTTATTTTCTATTTTATTACATTTTCTGATCATTCCACATATGTAATAGTCCATGCATAGCTGTGCTGGACACATTGGAAATTAATATAATGCCAAAGCTCTAATTTTGTTGTGTTGCTTGACAATACCGTGGATTAATAGGTGTTGACTGTTGCATAATATTACCTGTTTTTACATTTTTATCACAGGGACTTTAGATTATTTCATTTTCTTGTTATCCCTTCTTCAAAATAACACCAAACTTAAAAGTTAACGTTTATTTTAAATGTGTAATCATGAGTGATGAATTGTCAGGACCTCAGTGGTCACATTATTCTTGTGATTTGTGTGCGATTCCTCTGGGTGTTTTGAATTCCTCCCACAGTCTAAAGTTATGCAAGTTCAGGAAATAGACACTTGCCCATAGGTGTGGTGTTGAGAGCCATTGGCTATCTGCCTGTATGCATTAGCCCTGTGATGGACTGATGAGCCATCTAAAGTAAGCCCTGCCTCTTGTTCAGAGCTGCTGCTTCAGGCTTCCGTGACCCTGCACGGGATAAGTGGGTATAGATTCTGGAAGGATGTCAAGCAATCAGCTACACATAGTAGAAAAATAGAATAGAAAATGAGTGGTTCGAGTCTAGTGCATGATTTTGTATGCTTTATTGATAGTTTCACAATGTGGCGCATAGCTTTTTTAGTCACTGTTTGTAGCATTTTGTTTGTACGTAATATTTCTTCTAACTTAACCTCACCTGGAAGTTTTTGTGCCTAACCTCACTCATTGTAGCATTACTCTCCATTAAATTGCTTTCCATAAATTTAATGTGGGTTTATTTATTTATGTATTTATTTTTGGAGGTGCATATATAAAGTAGTTCCGGTTGCATCAAAAGGTGAAGCACCTGAGCATCCCATACTGACGCCAAAGTGTCCTGCAACTTCAATACGGGATGCATGTGCTCCCAGAACATCAAAAAGTCACAGGTACACTTTGGCACCAATATGATATGCCAAACGATGGACAAAGCAGCACAATTTGACAACTTAGGAGTTAACCTGAGTTAAGGCCTGAGTTCTAAGTACTAAACCAGTGAATCTACAAATGGTAAACAGCCTGCCCTACCTCCTAAGCTACAGGTCAGGAGGTACAGCATATTTCTTTATTTACACACAAGCAAACATACCTTGGTTTGCATATCATGTTATGAGCAACCAAAAAAGTAATAAAAGAAAACACTGGTCCTAATGCAAGAATGACTACAGCCAACATATTTTTTCTTAACTGCCATAAAAGCAGTTCAAGAGAATTTATGGCATTTGTCAATTTCTCTGCACTTTATTGCTGGATTTTCAATCAGGTATGTAATGCAGTTTATGGTTCAGACGTAAATCAGTTGTAAATGTCATGAACATTCTCTTTGTCTCTAAAGGGCTAAAATATGCAGATGTGATTTAATGCACACCAACAAAATTGTTATTGTCTTCTCTGTCCCTTATGTTATCTTACTTTATTCAAATAGTTTTATTTTATTTTACTGTGGTAGATTTGAATTGATGTGTAATTGTTTGTTGTAGGTCACCGAATTTACGTAGGAATGCAACAGTTGTTGGATTAATCCCCAAAGGGCCTTATACACACACCCCGACACACATACAGTGACAGAAACTGTACCAAATCTGTGTGTACGCACAGTTACCGTGGACTGCCGACTCTGTGTCACTAAGTTGCTTGAGGCTTTGTGTCTTACCCATTATTTGAAGTCAAATATCCACAATGGTCCCAGGTTTTATAAGTGAAAGGTCATTCCATATTTCAGATCTAAGCTCAAAGCAACGGGTAAGATAGGGTACGCACACACACACACACACACACACACACACACTTTGCTTGACATACAGAAATATAAAAACTGTATAAAACACACAAAGTCAACACATACAGTACAAAGCAATATACTTGGCATCGGATCAAAGAGACACGCTTGCCAGTTTTGGTGCTTCCATTTCTAATCTTTGAAATCAGTGCCCACTTTCATGGCTGAATGTCAACCGTCACACTGACAAAAATCCAACTTACTGTAGTTGGAGAGTTTTCCTGGAGGTAAGATGCCCGTTACCTGTTCTGTTGCTTTCACTTTAACACATGGAAGTGACAATTGTCAAAAGTCCACTTGTAGCCCACAGTCCACAAATACTTTTAAGTTCAACATATGCAGACACCCTGTTGTCGCATACCTCAAGCATGTAAGAGCTGATGTAAAAGCCTGGAAACACAGAAACAGAGCAGACATGTGCATCAGCCGTCATTCTCATCTAACGGTGGGTTTGAGTCTTACTTGGTAACCTGAATATAACCACAACATAGTAAACTACAAATAAATTGAACACGCACAGGATTATTAAGTTATTCGTTAATGACTAAATATTACTGACACACGAATGGATGTTTTTTATGCATAGAGGGTTATTGTGCAGTAGATATATAGTAACATGACAATCTAAATTAAAGCTTAAATCTTTTCAGCCCATTTGATTAGACCTTCATTGACTTCCGCCACTGTGCTTGTTATTCATCAGTCTGACCCCCTTAATTGTTTTGTTACACATTTAATGACATAATGTAATTTCACCAAAACTTTGTCCAACCTCAAACTAAGCAGTCTAATTAGCCTGGGGAAAAAAAATACAACTCCGTAGGACTGCAGAGCCTGAAAATGGAAGCGAAGTCAGTGTCACAGCTGAATTTTGAGCCATTTTTAAGCTTAATAAAATTATGCCAACAGTGTCATTTTGTAATACAGTTTAGAATGTTGAACACAGTGCTAGATTTTAACCCATTTCAATGTAGTCGTCTTTTTCACTGGCTAATACACTCAGGCATCAGGCAAGTGAAAGCTGAGACTTTCTTAGTGAAACAGCATGTCCGGTTCGACTTAGTGGTCAACTACACTTACACCTATCAAGATCACAGACTGTAGTCCGGAATGGTGAAACACTAATACAGGCTCTGATCGAATTTACATTCACATTTAGTCATTTGGCAGATATGTTTATCCAAAGTGACTTACAGTTAAGGAACACACACTAATAACTGCTGATGAGATGTCATCAATACAATGAAATTGTTGTTCTTTCACTCCCTGGTGGCACATAATTACTGCACACCATGAGTTTGAATTGATAGAGAGTAAATTTACTCATTAAGAAGAGAAAATTAAGAATTAGAATTAATGTGTTTGCCTCAATTAAAATTTCCTTTGATTCTTCTTCTTTTGATTAATATTGTTTTATTATACAGTATATTGCCAAGTCTTGCAATATACTTTTGATGTTCTAAATGCATACTTTGGGGATGCTTATTGCAGTCTGTGTGGTAACTAACCGAACAAATGATGATGTCATTAATCTATTTTATTTTAAATGTTGAAAGAAATTTTATGTAATAGGTGTTACAATAAAAAAAATAATTGTGATGAATTTTATGCGTCAAAAGGGAAAAAAAACTTTTTTTAATAACAGGCGTTTGCTTCAGTGCTCTGCAGAAAGTTTTGTTTTTTTCACAATTTTAGGATGTCAGACTTGGGATGCAGCAGTAGGTTAATAACTCATGTTGAATCAGGTGTATTAGTGAGGAAGTGTCTTGCTGAGACATCTTTTTTTCTACCTATGTATTGTGGTTTGATCTTTTCCCACTCCCCTCATCTCCCCATTTTCCTTTGATCTCCCTCAACTCTGGTCATGGCGCTTTTTCTTAACTAATCCTCCCAAGTATTTGTACCATTGTTCAAGTAAATCATGTTTTCTCACACACTCTTTTTCTCTTCTCACTTGATTTTTGGTTTTTACTCTCCATCACCGCTGCCACTCTCTGGTCTCTGGTCTCTGGTCTCACCTCTCCAAATGACAGCTCACTCTCCCGTAATGGCTCTGTCATTTTGTGTGTGTTTGTGTCTGTGTGTGGAGTTTTTAGCTCTGTATGTACTTGTGTTTATGAGCACTAATGCTCATGTGGCCTATCAGCTTTCAGTCAGAGTAATGTAGAAGTTTTTATTGGATTTATTTAGTGTTTTACTGGAACATTTGTACACATGTGCCTGTGTTGACATGCATTTATGTATTTATGTATGTAGAAGTCACCCATAAGTCATTGTGGATGTGTGTTTTGTTTTTCCATGCGGCAGATTTCTCACAGATAAAAGCATTGCGTGGCTGGGTTTGAATTACATCATTTGCCACAAGGCATACCAGTCTTCCTGCTCTTTTTTTGTTTTTGTTTTTTTTGGCATTTCATTTCATAAATCCTGGAGATGGAGAAGTATTATTACACATGCCTTAGACTTTACACTTACCTCAGGGACTAGCTTGACTATTTAAGATCTTTTTTTTTGGCCATTTCTCAATTAGCACCAAATCCCACTGTAACTAAGTTAGTTAAGAAAGCTGTCTCACTTCCAAGGTAGCTGGCAATTTATCGCTTCTATGAGCAGGTCCTGCTCCTGTGTCAGCCCAAACTCTAACCATATTTTGGTAAATAACCTTAATAAAAAGTTGAGGGACTGTTCATTTTCTAGCTCCAGTTAAAATTAGGCAGAACTCAGAACTTAAAGAATGTCACCATCGAAAACATCAAAACTGTGTGACCCTGCAGAAGGGAAGACAGAAAGGAAGGGGATAAAGTCCAAATAGGAAGTGAACTGGGAAATGTTTAAAGAACAATTAAGTGGACTAAACAAAACATACCAGAGTGCTAAGTAAGCATATTAATTTGTTGATAAATGGCCATAATCAAAATGCACATATTCATTTCACCGTTATCAGCTTGGCATATCACCCACTATGTAAATTTAGTTCTTCTTAGAGGAAGAGACTGTATTGGTGTTCTTTGATAAATTAATGACTTCCAAAAGAGAAGTCACCTGCAGAGTCCCTCAGCACTTTTTAATCTTTACATCCTACCACTGAGAGATATTATCAGACATGATGTACTGTAGATTTTCATAGTAACACTGATGACACAGCTGTACGTCTCCTTTTCCTCTGTGCAAGCCAAATTGATCAAGTATCTTGCTTCATCGACCACATAAACTTAGATGACAAATTATTTTCTGCAGGTTAATGGGGATAAAACAGAGGAGCTTAATTTTGGTGCCAAAGAGGAACAGCCCGCTCTCTTGCTCTTTTGCAGTACTTTAATACGTGTAGAAAGCCTGAAGTGAGGAACCTTAGTGTGATCTTTGATGATGACTCATTCATGCCTTTGTTTCAAACAGGTTGCACTATTTTAATGCTTTGCTTTCAGGCATCTCTAAGAAATGCTTGAGTAAATTACAGATGGTTTAAAATGCAATTGAATGCAATTTCACCAAGACAAAACATAGAGAAAACATTACACCTGTTATTTTAGTTTTTAAAGCTGCGACAGATTACTACAGACTAGCACCAGCAAACATTCCTAGATGCTGTGTATCTGGTTATCTTTCTCTACTTTCATAGAGTCATGACTAGTTTTTCTTTAATGGACTTTATACAGTTTCACAAACCTTGTCATTTATTGTTGCTAAGCTTTGTACATATGAACTATAAAGAACAATAATTTCTTTAAACTATCTTTTTAGACCAAGACCAGTTTTTACAGTATAACACTCAATTGTTAGTTTCAGTCCTGCGTTTAACTGAACACTGAGTTAGACGGAGAAAGTATTGTGAACTCTGACCTCATGTACAATTTAAGATTTTTCATCGTATCGTATCGTATGCCATACAAATGTACTGAAATGACTTGAATGGCCCATTAGTCCACACTGGGACCTGAACCATGGTGTGTGTGTGTGTGTGTGTGTGTGTGTGTACGCTTCTGTTCACCTGACAGAAATTTACAGTTTACAAGGATCTGTATATGGCTGTACAAAAAGAATGACACAGATAACCAACATTGACAAAATAGTAAATCGATTTGTGATGTAGTCTCACAGAGATGTTTATTGTATTTGTGTCTCAGGAGGAAAATGGGGCGTTATTGGTACATGAGTAACAGCAAACTTTATAGAGCTTACTTTACTAGAAACCGTAAAACTCATGTCTGTTTCAAACAGTGTGCTGCTCTGCCGACTGACTGTTGCCTAGGCACGTGCTGGACTCAGGAGGTGGTCTGTAGCATTTTCATGCATCTTCTGTCTATATTTGATTTGAGTTAAACATTTTAATTTATATCAAAATCTAATAAAAAAATGATCAAGCCAAAAGTCAGCTTAATAGAAGATGAGGTATTGGTGAATTTGTTTAAATTCCAAATCTGTCAGAATTTGTATCTTGGAGGGGAACCAAGTGCAACTAGACAAGAGGGAGTGTAGTGAGAAAAATGGCTTTCATTAGAATAATATAAGGTTAACAGAAACACTCCGATAAGGACGATGGAAACTTAAACAGGCCAAAACAAACAACTAAGGAGTTAACCTATGGTGGGGCTGTGAACAGAGAAATCAGTAAGGGAAAATGTTGTTAAACCTAAATGGAGAAGTTATAGTATTAATAAAGGTAATACATCAAATTTTAAAATAATCACTACCTGACCTAGAGAAGCTGAAGATGGGAATGCAGCACCAACAGAGGTATAGGAAACCGTAACCTGAGTTAGGGTTCAAGGAACTAAAAATTTACATTCTGTGATAATACTCTAAGGGAATGAACGAATAGAAGCTCAATTTCTAAAGGGGAGGAGACTTGAAAGGGCTCGACCCTGCTGTCTTTTTTAAGAGTTTACGCATAAAAAAATGTCTTAACCCTAATGGGATCGCCACCCAGTTAAAAAAAATGCATTTGACTGTACAAAAGGTGCTATATAAATGAATAAAGTTTTGAATTTAATAAACTATTTACAAATTGCCAGTATACACTAAGGCCGGATAAGTTGAGTTTACTTAAAAAATTTGAGGGAATCGGTTGCCTTAAAAAAAAAAGTGTTTAATGAAAACTGGAGTGAATTTAACTTAACAATTATAGGTCTTGAAGTTTTTATTATAATTTCAATATACTAAATGTCAAGTAAATTCAACTTAAACTAATTCAACTAAATTTAACTTAATATATCAACTTCTTTGCCCAGTTTTTTCACTTAAAAGCTTTAAGTTCAGTACATTAAATTCCAAGTTGATTTACCTAAAATCATTTGTCATATCAATTTCTTTACCTAATTGCTCCACTTAAAATTTAGGTTAAAAGTAAGTAAAATTGTCTATTTTATTTCAAATCATTAAACTAGATCATTTAAATTATGAAAAAGTAAGGCAAAGCAGAAAAATGAACAACAAACAATGGGAGCTGCAATTCTGATGCTACTGCCAACATTTAATAAAACACAGACTTTAAATAGTGGACAAAAATTTGCCATTATAAGTGTAACATCACAAAGTAACTACCGATATCTGGAACCCTCCCGTCCCGCACTACGCCCGGCAGGGTCGTAAATGCTGAGCAGCTTCCACCAACAGCGGACCTTACATGGGACTGAGGAAAAGTAGCCACTAGCTCGCTAACAGCTGAGAAATGTCCCGTCGAACTGCTGTTTCCACGGCTCACAAACAGCATCTCAAAAAACACAAAACCACACAGGAGAGACTCGTGTCCACTTACTCATGCGCATTAAACAAGAGAAGCGGCATTATGAAATAACATAAATGTTGCGTTTAGTTTGAGATTCCCATCCTGCATTGCCTTGAAAAGTAGCCTATCACGGAGCCACAAATTCTGTCTCCATGGTTACAAAGAGGCGTGGTCATAGCTAAAGCTTGCTACTTTTAGGTGATTTGACTTAGTTATTCACACATTGGATCACTGTAAAATGCATGTAGAGTATATTCTACTGCTTATTAGTATAACATACTTGCATTTGATAGTAATACAGTGAAACTTAAATTAATTGTGTTAGTTATTAAGTAGATATGAAGGCCAGGCTTACAGTGTAGAGAACAAATATGAAGTAGAGTTTTCTACTTTCTGCTTTTTTCCAAAAAACCCAGTCAGAACAAATGCCTCCCTAACAACTGACTCCTCTAAAGAAACACGTCTTTAAAGAGACACTCAAAGGCAGGAAATAACAAAAGCATGACAGCGTTGTTTTTGTGATGCATAATATTTATTGAGCTTTCTGAAACGCTTCATTGCAAAATGGATGGATAGATTAATCATGCCTCTTCTTTCTTATGTCTGATACATGCAAATGGACACACACACACACACACACACACACACACACACACACACACAAATGTTTACGTAATAATGTCTCCTATGGCCTCATTCAATTTACTGATTAGACCAGGGAAGAGCAATGGAACTTTTCCAAATGTGAGTAGTGCCCAGGGGGAATATTTTAATGTGGGACACCGAGTATTCTGACCCCATATTTAGGAATAGTCCTCAGAAAATATACTATTAGTGTAAACTACAAAGTATGCTAACTGTCTTTTTATTGATCCACTTCAGAGATGAATTATTAAATGTAAAAGGTGAACTAAGTGGCTGTCATACCATCTCTCAGTCTCTCTCTGTTTTCTCTCTCTCACACGCTGTGACTGTCATTTAATTACTGGCATTCACAGTAGACAATTGCACCATCACATACATAAGACACTTGAGGATATTTTTTCACATTCATTTTTCCTAGATCTTTTCAAAGCTTCTGACAAATGTTACCTTATAGACGGTTTAATGTCAGTGAAGTTTTTTAAAAAGTGCTTCTGAGTTATCCAGTCATCAGCATAATTATGATATATTTCTAAAGTGACTAATGTGACGGTGGTCTAACCATTTTCTAATAATTCTTTAAGGGGGGTTTTGCTAATTGTGGGTTAATCTGGCAAAACTAATTATTTGCACATAACCGTGACATAAACTGCAGAGATCTTGAGCTGATTAAGTATATATTACTTCACATAAAAAGTTATTGTCAATTTAAATGTTCTTTTAGGATTAATTCACTTTTAAACCAACCAATCAAGGGCGCTAGTTTTCTTATTAAAAAAAAACTCCTTACTTAAACAGTAATTTTAAAGCTTTTAACTTGAAGTCTCATACATTTGAGAGGAATTAATGGGAATGGATGTTCCTGCAGTTTGAATTGCCTGAACAAGAAGAACATCTGGCACTATCATGCAAGAACAAATTTCCCAACTTGTTTAAAAAGTGAAAAGTATGTCCTTTCTGTCTGATCATTTTTTTAGGTTGATAAGTCATATACTTTGCAGGTTACTTTCAAAGTGTATGTTTTTTACAGAGTGATGTGTGTACCATTTTGACCATTTGTCTGGTGATAAGGCAGTCTGGAGAAGGATGCCCATGCCAGGAGGGAGGTCAAGGCACCAACTCATTCCTCTTCCTAGACACTTTCATTTATCAGACCTGACTGCACGAATCACACACCCTCAAGGTAGGACTGTGTGTGTGCATGTATGTGTGTTTGTGTGTGTGTACTTAGACTTGCTACATAATAAGGTCCAAAAAGTAATTTCCTAACAGAGTGAGGACATTTTTACAAAATGAGGATATTTTGGCTGATCCTCAAAGCTTCAAAAGGCTGTTTCAGGTTAGATTTAGATTAGGGATTTAATTGTGGTGGTGAGGGCATTGGTAGTCATTCCAAGTCCTCAAGGGTCTTAAGCCCCTGCAAGGTAAGGGCCTGAAGATTGTACAATGTTAACTGTGTGTGTGTTGGCTGGAGAAAGGGCAACCCAACTTTAGTAGTACAATTGTGTTTGTTTGAGAGACTCAGGTAGAGATATTTCTATCTTTTAAAAAGATAAAAAAAACATATTAATTTAAAGTACTTGTAATACTATTTGCCTAGATCTTTTAAAAGATTTTTAAAAATGCATATGTTTTACATTAATATACACTTTGTGTTTTTTGAGTACATTGTACATCAACAATTGTAACTTCTTTTGTGGTGACATTTAAGTTACTACAGCTACCATATTGCATTTCATTTTTTATATTTAAACCTCCAATTATTGGATACTTGTAGGGTGGGTTAACACATATTTAACATTCTTCATCATGCCAGCTTTGTAAATGATTGATTTGATTTCACATTTATGAAATTGTCATTCAATCAATTGTAACTTCTTGTGTGTTGACATTTAATAGTATAATATAACATTCAACAACAAATGTAAAATGTGCATTTAAATTTTGTTTTTAAACATAACGTTTAAATAACCTTTTGCTGCAATTATTAAAAGGGCTTCTATCCAACTCTATATTCCTCCTGCAAATTCAGAGACATCAAAGACCAGATTATACAGTTGTATTGACAATTGATAATACTGTTATAAACCCTTCTTCATCATGCCTGTTTTGTTAAATGATTGATTTGATTTAACAATCATTTGAAACCTTTAAAAAAACAGTCTTGTAAATTCATTATTAAAAATTCATAGAATCATAAAGAATTATAAAAAAAAAAACATTAACGCAACGACCAGTTCTGACTCTTCAGACTTGATTCTTTTAGCACTGCCAGTAAAGAACCTTTTAGCTTGAAAATTAGAGCTTCATGGTAATAATAGTCAAATCTTAACATACCTTCTGCGATGTAAAATAGCCATGTAAGACAGTTGACATAGATGCACAAAGAAAAACACATAAACACTCACATGTACATGAACACAGATCAGTGGATGTGACATATAAGCAATTAAATATTTTACAGGGGACATCTTGAGGTGTCTTTCACACGTTCTTACATGTCTGGATACAGATCAGGTCTGTTCACTTGCTGCAGCTATGTTTTTTTTTTTTTATGTCACTCGTGTATGCTGCATCGAAGCAGCCAGGCCTGAACCTGTGACAGCAGCACAGTTGGTTGAGCACCTAGAACTGCCAAGCTGTCAGTTTGATGTCTGAATTACAGTGCACACACATCTGCACTTGTCAACCTGCAGTTAATCTCAACATCTGTACTTGTAGCTACAGTTGACTGCATAGAGAGACATGAGGTTTGTAAAATTGACCTGACCAGCTTGGGATGTTGGTTGTTTTTCTCCATAATATAGCCAGTTTTTTTTAAGTGTGCTATCAGGATGGGTGTTGAGATAAAAATGTCTGAGTTCATCAGTCACCAACCACAGGACAAGATGATGGGGCAGCACCCTGGTTACTGCTGCCACCTCACAGTTGAAAGGTTGTAGGTTCAGATCCCTGGCTGGCTGCAGTCTTTCTGTGTGGAGTTTGCATCGTCTCATGCATGCGTTGATTTCCTCAGGGTACGCCACTTTCTTCCCACAGTTCCCACAGTCTGAAGAAGTTCATGTTGGGTTGATGGTTGACTTTCAAAATTGCTGTAGGTGTGACTTGTTGTTACCCTCTGAGAGAGACTGTTGACCTGTCCAGGTTGTACCCTGCCTCCCTCCCAGTAACAGCTTGGATGGGCTTCAGCCCCTGGCGACCCCACACAGCATAAGTGGGTACAGATAACTGATGGATCAATGTTCATGATGGTCATAGGATGAGTCCAAATGACAATAATTATCCAATGCATCTTTCTAATAACATGAAGTTAACATATCTGAGTGAAATATCTAGACACATAATTAATAGATCACCATAAAATTTTGGGACATACATATTTGTGTGATAATGACACTGTAAAAATTATACATGCCTAACTTTATAATATTAGCATACAAGGTTTAGCTATATAAATAAATAAAGGCTATTGCCTTATTACCTCAAGGATGGCTGGAGACTCACTTATTTTATTAGTATGAAAAAAACATAATTATAACATTTAGTTCCATGCTGTCCAAGTACCCCATTCTACCAACATCTCCAATAAAATTCAAAATAGCTGAGCAGAAGTCAACGTTTGCTAAAGACATAACACACTAATACCATGACATTCGTGTGGGCATGCTACTGCATCACACTTTAAAATGGGTAAATAGGAGATTTATTATTTAAAATAGGAGATTTTTAAAGGACGTCAGTGACACGGATCTCTAAATTTGCACCTACATTATATCTGTATGTGCTTTTGGGTAGATTGAGAGCACTTCTGTATAAGAGTCTCTTTTCAGGAGTAGCTCTGCTCTTGTTTCTCCATGATAAGGGCTCGGCTCCAATGAGGATTTCCATTCAAAATTCATAATTTCTAATGTCATTCACACATTATCTATTCAGCTTAGAATGATCTGGATGGGTGTAAAGGCGGCACATTGAAAAGTCTCTTGTGCTAATTCTACATAACACAAAATTCAGGTACATTAGCAAAAATAACCCTGAATAGGACAAGCAGTTAGAGAATGGATGGACTTGTGAATAGTAACAGAAGGCGACGGTATGAAAAAAGCCTTCAGCTGGAGTCAAACAGAAGATTTTACCAACCGAAAAGGTTTTACGTCACTGGAACAACAGTTTTGAGATACATGCTACTGGCATTTTACTTAAACACGAACAGAAGTAACACAGGCACTGTATGGAGTATGGTAGAGATATGTAGTGTTTTTTGGTGACTGCTAAATCAGTCAGACAATATTATTTCACCAGTGATTAGATCTTCCCAAATACATACACATTTTATACTTTACCAAATATACTTAATGTTTCTTCTGTCATAAAAGTTACATTAAATTATCCATGGAAGAGGTGAATTTTTTCATATAGGGACGGACACTTTTTAAAGGCGCTATACTCCTCAACAGATAAAAGGACATTTTTATTAAGAAATAATAAGCATATGGCATCCATAACCAGAACTAAACTTTGCTTTTTGATTAGTATGTTGAGAAAGACTTCGGTATGTGTTTTATGATTGCGTTTGTGTGTGTTCCCCTGTGCCTTGTGGGAAATACAGTAGTTTCCAGTCAGTATGTATTAAGGAATGATCATGTAATCCACAGACTCGCCATTACCAGGTTTCCCAGCACTGATAAAACACAATCTCTCTTTCTCACTTTCTTACTTATACACACACACACACACACACACACACACACAATTCACTTGGACTCCCACTGACTCCTCTGGGCTTGATCACTTGCACTCCACAACATCCGATAACATTAACATGCACTCAGTATTCATTTCCCCCCAAGTGTGTGTGTGTGTGTGTGTGTGTGTGTGTGTGACTACACCTTACTCTTATCCCTTCTTCCCTTCCTGTAATTTTTTTCTGTCCCTCAGTTGTTGAGAGGACAAACATACTGAGGGCAGAATTACCATGGAAATGCACTCCGCTTAGCCACAGGCCCGACAGAGGTATTAGCTTGATAGGATCTATGCTACTCCATCACACACTGACAACACAGCACTCACACACACATATTGCCACTCGCATGTACTGTAGGCCTGCATGAAAAAGCACTCAATGAGGCACGCACAGACACACACATACACACACACGTTTACAATGACTGATTGTTACTTACTTATCTGATGTTTCAGCCAAAGGTTTATTTCCATTCTTCGGCCAGGGGATTGTCTGCAGAATGCTTGCAGTGAGAAAACTCATTCCGATGATCTGGGTCAGATAGAGGCTCTTCCATCGGACACAGGCAGTTCCGGCTCAGACTAACAACAGAACTTTAAAGAGAGAAAAGACACAACACAGGATGAAACAAAGGGGTTTGATATCCAGCCAGTGATCTGCCAGACAGATACATTTCTTTCTGTCTGTCCCTAGAATGAATATTCACAATTCAAACTCTTCACGTTTTCAACTCTATCAAATGTGTAAAGCTGTGTGCTTATACAAACCCATTTCTCCTTTTGTCATGCTGAGCTATAAATTGCTCTGCGCCTCTCGTAAATCCATGGAACACCACTTGGAGGGAAATGGTTTCTGTTTTCTCCGGTAGCACTTTGGCTTTGGGGAAATTGGTTTGCAAACAAAGACATGCATCAAAAATATCTAGCTATTCCACGTCTGAAGAATGTTTTTTTTTTTCCCTTTTTTTATTATACCCTTTGTGTGTAAGAAAACTTTGCCAACTACAATAAAAGAAAATGCAACTTAAAATCAAAGAAAAAAAGAGTTATTTAACCATGTGTACTATCCATTACAAACAAATTAGCAAATTAATACGCAGTCACGTCAACATTTTTGCAACAGAATTTAGCATAGATGCAGTACCCTACTTTGATACACCATTTTGATTGCAGTAAAAGTTTATTGAAAAAAAAAAACACAAATGAGTTTCCTCTGAATTTTGATGTAGCCATCTGCCAAACAGTTTACATTCCCAGTGTTTGTTATGCTGGCAGATATAGAGGGGGTGTGAGCAAATATTTACAGCATCTGTTCAGTCTCTGATATAGGCAGACCAAGTAAACACAGGTGTAATCTTGGGGACAAATTAGAAGAGATAAATTTCCAATCCATCTTGACAAAAGATGTCACTGAAATCTGTCTGTCAAGTTATAACTCCAAGTTAAACATTGGGCGAGGCAGTGTCACTGTGATTAATGTAAGACCAATGATGTCAGGAGTGAATCACCAGCAGGAGACACTTTCTCCTCCTCTGCTCTGTATGAACAGCGTGGACGCGTTCGGTCTCATCACAAACTATAGTGTAGATGTCAGTGTGTAAATACCAGACATATATGATGTTATCAAGATGACTCAACTTGCAAATTGATTGGGATGGTTAGGAATAACACTACAAAATCTTCACATTACCAGATAATCTGTGCTGACAATCAGTTCAGACCGAGCTCTGATCAAGATTTCCCCCTCCAGCTGTCAGGAGCAGCTCTAGTGGAAATTGGTCCCATAATCTTAGCACGTGTCCTGAGATTTACTGATTACATCGACAGTATCAAATCCACTTCAAACTAAATGGGCCATAGCTAAAGTGAATAAGACAGCAGAAAAGATGTTGAAATAGATGAAAAATAATTAATTCTAAGACTGGACAGACTGTTTATTAATATATTTAACAGAATGACATTAAAATGTGTTTGCTTTGATAATTTGCGTAGGACATGAATTCATATTTTTTACGTAAAAAATTTTACATTAGTTAAAAAAAAAGATATAAACAAACATGATACCACAGATCAACAAAGACCAAATTAATTATTTCAATCAATTAATCAGATTTAAGAAGGTAATCCTTTCATTCCTTCCAACTTGAAGCTTTACCTTTCGCTTCTTCAGAACCTGAACTTGCTATTTCACATCACCTTAACATTGACCGTTATTCTGCCCTTCAGACGCTTTTAATCTACCAATGTGTTAATCCAATAATTAAAATCTAAAAATTTTAATATACTGGTAAATTACAGGGTCAGATAAGGATCAGCGCTAAGGACAGCACCATGGAGGAAAACGAGACGGCTCAACATGAGATTAGAAGATGCTTTTGTGTGTCTTTCTAAAGGCATAGAGAAATTACATTTGAATCTGACTAGCCTCTGCATATCTGTCTGTTTGTTTGGAGAAGGGCTAGCAGCTGATAGGTGGAGGTTATCAAGAACACTTACCAAAAGTCGCTTTCAAATCGAAGGGACTGTTCACTGAAGGAAGTTATGTTGAAGCCAGATTCAGTGGCTTCTCCTGAGCCTACCATTAGTTGTAATGTTGCAGTGGCTTTTTGTGCTGAGAAACCATTTTGTCTTGGTGAATTTATGCAGAAGGTAAATTATTACTGCTGTGTCAACATAAACAAACTTATACTCCTTAGACAGCTGACTTGCAAAATATATACAAAGTGCTAATTGGTTTTCAACAAATGCAAAACATTTTAAATGGCAATTGCAAAAAGACAGAAGCAGAAGGATCTGTAGGAGGCCTGGGAAGAGACAAAGATAAAAATATAGACTAAGGGATTGTGTCACGAAAAATCTGCATTTACGTGATGTACTTCATGATGCTAAAAAGAGTAGGGAGACTGTCAGTCTCCAGCTATGCTGCTTGATGGAGATAACACTTGAGTTTTATTGAAGTCCTAAAAGAAAAGTTTTTTCTCCTAAATCATTCTTTGTGGAAGCCTTTTTTAAAACTTTCAGATACCTACCTGACTTTAGCTGTGAATTCATATCATTTATGGGATTAAATGTGTGTTCGGGTGAGGGTGAGGATACACAGAGTTGCAGATGAGTTTTTATCAGCTGATTTATGTTGCCAAATGGTCTTAACAGAAACGGGGTGTTTGTCTGTAATCCCTGTTTGCAATTTCAAACAAAGCTATATTAAATTTAAACTTCTTCCGAATTCTTTGGGTTTATTTTCTAAAAATATTTCTTTGGGTTTAAGTTTCCCAGTAGTTTCAAATACTACTTTGATCTTTATTTAAAAAATTTACCCAAATGGGTTCAAGTAAGTATGACATATTTTTTTTGTTACAACTTGTGACAGTTTGTTGCAGAGAAAGGTGATTCTTTATTAAAAGACCCATTCTACTGGAATGTTTTTAGTCCGGATTAAATTATCTTTACAACTTTTTTTATGGATTCAAATGCAATTTGGATGGCGATATCCATTGTGCCCAGAGGATGAATCCTAATGTCTTCCGCTGATGTTTTCATCTATCTCAATTTTAACTACATGCATAGTTACGAATTTTTATACAGACATTCATGGCTCCTTAAGGCTGAATTTCTTTGAGAATCCCTTGATGATCCTTTGCTGTTTTCCCAGAACACAGAATAAGGGTGAGACTGTATATAATAGGTTTTCATGTAGTCGTAGCATGTTGTTGTTTTTCAGCTGGTTCAGCTGCTTCTGCCACATTATTGCTGTTCTATGAAATTTTATTACTCCTGTACTCCTGCAGATGTAATAAAATAGCAAAGAATCTATGGTGTTATAGATGTTCTGACATATGTGTACAATGTAACACACACACACACATTGGAATACATTTGCTTGATCATTAATGAAGGAATGAAACTGATATCTTGATATCTTACTTTACTGATTTTGTGGGTTTGTGTGTGTAGGCGTGTTTCGTTACTGTATTTGTATAACAAACCTGTTTTGTAGAAAGGACCATTGATGAGAATACTAGGCTTAGGATATTGGATCGAGTAAAAGGACTCATATCTAACACTTTCTCGGGTAAGGATCTGATTCAGACTGTTTTATGAATAAATAATAGATATTCAATTGACATTGTTGCCTCAGAAAAAATAAAAGATTCACGTGGGCAGTGACCCCTTAAGAGATGAGAAATAAAAATTATTATTTATTGTTTTGAGCTGGCTCCAGACCACTGTATAAAATGATTTGAAATGTCTAATACAATATAGAAGATAAACAAACAAAAAATTCCTACAGTGAATTACTAACAACATTTTTGGCTATTTGTCAGGAAAAAAAACATAAGGCTGAGACACTGGAGTGAAATTAAATGTCTTACTTTAAGGTATTTTCTTGCTTTCTGAGAAGAAAACATGGTTCTCACAGATCACATTTGAATCAAAACTTGTCTGAATACAAATCTTACTTTAAATGATAAAGCAATGGCTGTTCTGTGTCAGGAATTAGCACAATTCCTATGTAAAATATTAGAAATGGATCATTGGGGTCTTCCAGTAACTGAGCTTTCATCTCTTATATTATGATATATAAATTCATGTCACTTTCAAAAATGAAGGACCATATAATGTACAGTTCACCTTTTATTTTAACATCTGTTATGGTGTGCACAAAAACAAATTCAGTGGAAGGACACACAATATTATGCATGCATATTAAAAGACTTTTTCTCTTGTGTATGTTTAACCCTAATAGCTTAATAGCAAAGTTTTGTAAACACTAAATGTGCATGCATGCTTTATAGAAAGTCACAAAATAAATATTGCTCTTCCATTTCTATTGACTGTGTTCTGTATGTGTGCTTTTTTGACTCACCGTCCACTGAATGTGTGCTTGTGTGAGTGAACTCTGGCACAGCAGTCACTGTTAGCACAGCTGTCCAATCTAAAGAGACGCAGGAGGCGGGACACAGGTGTCACATTCACAGCAAACCACATCCATAATTATCAGACTGTGTTTATCTCATTGGCAGTTTGTGTTGTTCGTCCGTCTGTGTGTGTGTGTGTGTGTGTGTGTGTGTGTGTGTGTGTGTGTTCATGTTTGTGACCTGAAAAACACATGGCAGAAAAAATAACTGCAGGATAAAAAAAATACTTGTGGTTCATAATTCCCCTTGAGTCAACATAATTACTGCCCCCTAAAGGTTTGGATGTCCCATCACAATGCCATGATTAAGGGGCCATGCTCCTTCCACTCATAGTTACTGATGCAGGGGACATTTGTTTCTGCTCCTCCAGACTCTGACTTTACCTCCAGAGGGCGATTATGAACTAAGGTTTGTCATAGGAGGACAACCCATGAGGCAGATAGTGCTCGACCATGTTATCATTAGTATAGACCATTGTCCTTGTGGTATTTATGAACATCATTTCTCAAAGGCCTTTTGGGATGACACAGAGAAAGGTCACCAACTAGCATTTTAATAGAAATCAGTTATACCCATAAAGTTGAAATGATTATGTAAAATACTGCATGTCATCATTAAGTTGTAGATGTGTTTTGTTCCTTTTTATCTCTTTTCACACAGAATATGTTGAAGAGTCATCTCACACATTTTAAATTGGTCAGAAGCCTATTATACAGTGTCACATTCTTCCTGTGAAAGGGTACTATGCAGCACCCACAGCAATTGCAGGTGACATATCAGATGAAGCTTCAGTGAGTTTGGGATGTATGAATACATACTAAATCAATCTAATAAAACTATTGTTGCCACTCTACCTGAATGAAGGTGTGTTTAGTTGAGTTAAAGGACTTCTATCAGTTAACCTACCTTTACTCACATAGAGGTGAAGAAAACAATAGCAACAGTGTTGTACAGTAGCAGCTGAGCTGTAGGTACTAGTGAACTGGCAGTTAAGTGCAGTTTGCCTTATTTTTTTTTTTTTTTAGAACTTTTGGTCCACTTTTGTATGTTCACAGCTACACACTAAATTGTATTTTAAGTTCATCACAAAAATCCCCAACCCGCTACACCATTTTTGAACACTTTCATTTGCCATTGTGAGCTACCCAACAGTTACCTTGAATCCATTTTTACACATCCATTAAACCTGGAGTGGCCTTCTACCTCCGGTACATTGAGTCTGGTAGATTTACTCTGGCAGGTATTCAGTGACCTCATCATGGCCACAGACGCTCAGACGTTTCCCTCTCCGCTCGCAATCGGTGGTTATCTCTTTTCTCTCTCCTCATTGTGGAATGTCCCGATGCTCAATTCACCTCTCCTCGCCAACAGGTGTCACAGCAGAATGAACTGCAGGGAATTGAGTCCAGAGATTGGCAAGACAGCGAAGTAGAGACTGCGGGTGTGCGAGGGATAGATTCTGTACCCATTTGGGGGTATATGTGCGTTGTCTGTGGAGATCCATGCGTGTTCGTACGTCTATATATTTCTGTGTGGAACGTTGATACTTGTGTGCCAGTGTGTGCACTGAAGGCTATGTAAAAGGTTTTTCATATTATAACCACTTTCCAACCCCCTACCTTCCAAACCCCGCTGAGACAAATGGAAATTTAAACCAACCACTTCAGAGAGTTGATTTTTCTACCCGGTCGCCTGTTCTCACTCTCTCTGGCTGTAGCTAACAAGGCAATTGACATGATATGAGCACCATTTCCATTCTGGCATTTCCTAATGTTAAACACCAGAGTAATCAACAAGCTGCCTGCCTTCCTGTTTGTGTCCCCCGCTCCCTCTTTCCATTCTACACCGCTGCTCGCTTTCTCTGCTTGTCTCTTCCAGCGTTCATTTAATACATCCATATTGGATTTCCTAATGCCTACAGCTAAGCAAGTGGCTTGTGCTGTTCGCATCTTGGTCGCTTTTGTTACAGACAAGCCCAATTTGCGTATGTGTGAATCTGTGCACCTGCCTGTGTAAGAGGGAAAGTGAATGTGACTGTGGTTTGCCATGCCTGAGTGTGTCCTAGCTGTTGTTTGACATGGACAATTTCTGTCAGAGAAATGAAATCAGGGTGTGTCACCGTCAGAGATGATGCATAAACATTGGGGACGTAGGATGTGACGTATATAGAATTACAAGTTGTGTAAAGGTGGTAGAATCAGGGAATCCAGGTGGACTGAAACTGACAGTAAACACTGTGTGTGTGTGTTACACGATGCAGTATTGCATTGAAATAATAGAAAATATCATGCAGTACTACAGATGTAGTAATTCAAAGTTTCATACATTTTCATTGTGTTTTTTTCTCTGTTTCCTACTGGCTTTGCATCAGGACTGCAGTGTGTTTAATTGGAACATCTCAACCTGTTGCAATAAATCCAGAATGTTCACATGGTCTGCTAAAACATTAGTGTGGCAAATGTTGAAATAAACAAGGGATATTGTTTATGTTTTATCTGAGAGTTCACAAGGAAAACCAATCACTGCTCAGTGGATTATTTATCGGGCTACAGTTTGTTTATCCCTACTAATTACCGAGAATCAGGATTCAGCCATTTTTGTAATTTCAGTCTGTGGGCCTCTCCGCTCCCACCCACCCCCCCTTCGCCTGACAAACTGTCACCCCATCTTATGTGAAAATGAGGCATCAGGAATCTTCATAAATTTGTTAAAAGCAACTGAACTCCATGGAAAATTTTCTCTCTTTTGATGGTTTGTAGATTAGACTGGGAGTATGTTATTAATGAGTAACATTACACCCAGCCGTCGCTAACCGGATTATAGTTTAATACAGCTCAATTTTCCTGATCTATCCAGCCCAGCCCAGCCCTCCTTTTTTTTCTTACCTCTGCCTTTTTATTTCCCTCCTCTCCTCTCCCATCACTTTTCACTTGGTGAGTGTGGTACAGCGTTGCATTTGTCTGATCTGTGTATTTATGTCTGTAAAACTGTTTTCATTGCAGAATTCAGGTTCTACATGAAATACAATTAGATGCAAGCCTGAGGGAATACACACATGTCTGCGCACATAAATATGTACGTAGAGTGAACAGTGTGTCGACACTGAGTTAATGATGGATAATAAAAAATATGCTAATGGACCTGCAGGCAGTAGAGAATGAGTCTTCCACCATCAGAAGCAGAGAGAAGTTTAAAGAACCCTATTTTGACAACTTAATTACTTTTAGCTGGGATATTACTTTGAGTTTTACTGATTAAGAATTAGAACAAAGGCACAAAACCAAAGAAGGGACAAGAATGTGGAAAGAAAGGGGAGATTGTTTCCAGCAGCTTTTGTAGTTTGGAGACAGGGAGAGGTGCTAGCTTCCTCCATTTGGCAGTATTGAAATGAAGAGAGAACAGACATAAAACAAGAATGAAATACAGACAGAATGACAGTGGCTGTGAAAAGAGTTTGAGAGAAAAAAAAGCTGACAGTCTGGCGTTGCAAGCAGTGTTTAATTCTGTATCTGTAGCATTCTGCGTTTTCACTAATTGGGGATGCCCTTTCTTCACTCATCCCCTCCTACCCCCTCTCCTGCTTTTCTACTGTAGTTCTCCCTGTGTTTTTACCGCGGCTCTGCTCCTGCTCAGAGCTCTCCTCTTTGATTTGCCTCTTTTCTTTCACCTCTCTCTCCACTGCAGTGAGGAGGATTGCAGTACTGGCTTAGGGAAACAATAGGCCTAAAACTGGGCTTAAGTGGCCACCACCAAACTAAATCAAACATTTGCTGATGATAGTGCTGCAATAATCCTCTTCTTTTTTTAAATTGTTTTTTCCTGCTTTTCCCCCTTCAACTTCCTTTATTTTCCCCTCTGCATTTATCGAGAGACTTGTCTGTTGTATGACTTCAAGGCTTTATTTTTTAAGTTGGTTACAACGACAGCCTGCTTTCTATATTAAAACAGCTTAATTGACTTTAAAATACTAAGATGTAGTTAATTTGGTTGGTGGTAATAAAAGAGTTAAATTGAATCTCAGGTATCAGCAGGTATAGTGGTAGAATTAGTGTCTGTATAATAAAGCGTTCTTGTTCATTGAGATGTTTATAGACACTGAGACCAGACAATGTGCTGGAGATGACTTAATCAATAACAAACTAATAATATTGTACCCCCCGCAAAAAAAGTGCTGAGATATTTTTTTTGGCAACCATGTCTGAGTTGGTATAAAATAAACACGTTGATAGACATGAGAGAGGATATTAATCAACAGTGGGAGAGTTGGTTTTCTTTCCAGAGTCCTTCTGGGTTACTGTGGTCTCTACATGATTCCTGGAAACTAATCTGGTGCCACTCGGGCATTATCAATGTGTAGAGCCAAAATGGCCCCCTCAAAATAAGACAGATGGTTATCAAATTGGACCATACAGTAATCACCACATGCATTGGAAGGAAGAAGAGAGAGTGGGACTATTTGGAAAAAGAAAACAGAAAAATAATATGTGTTTGCAAACTCCAGCTTTCCATTTACATGCTGAATTGTAGAATTTTATGGGAACAAAGCATGTGGGTGTGTTTGGGCATATTTGGAAAGAAAAAAATAATGGGAAAAAGTACAATGGTCATGTTAAACATCCAAATAAGCTGGCAGTTAAGGAAAGAGTCAGAACAAAGGCAAAAACAGAAGAGAGCAGAGACATAAGGAATGATGTCTATACTGGGAAAAGAGGAGGAACACGGGCCATGAGTGGACAAAAAGAAAGTCAGGCCTTGACATCTCTCCAGGCCACTGTATGAAGGCTAAATTTGTACCTAATAAACAGGAGTGTAAAGCAACAACACCCCCCCCCCAACACTTTGTCTAATGTGAACACACCAAACAGCGTTTCCCTTGTTTTCCTCCTGTCTTTTGTCTCTGTACTTTATTCGTCTCTTCCAGGTAGGAGAATGTCATGTGGACAGGACGATATAATGGCTGCTCTGCATGGGCTATGATAACAAGGTGTCAGAATTCCCTTGAGGTAGATTTGCACTACTGGAGTTTGGCTGCTCATCGGATACCATCCTCAGATAAGACAAAAGAAATGCCACGGTGGCGGGTGGGGAAGGAGGGAAGGAAGCGGGCCACATAGACACACTCAAGGTGGAATACGAAATGACATAAAAAGAAAAAGTCATGTGTTCATGCTTATTATCATATTGAGTGCAAGCCAGACAGAGATGAACACAGACACTTACACAGCTTGTCAAAGCCTTCATGTAAATCAGATTTTTAAGAATACTCAAGAGCATTTCTCACTCTTTAAATTTAGTTGATTTTAGAAAATCCACAAGATTATGCAGTGTCACTGTTTCTTGGCCCTGAGCAGTGTTCAGGAAGTTACTGTGACTATGCAAGACCAGTCTGAGACATCAGTGCTGTAAGCCAGCTAACAGGCTTCTCCCCCTTTTAGTGTTAAGTTTACTGAAATGCCTCCCTTCAGTTGGAAGTCAGGGCTTTGCTCAAAGGCACTTCAGTAATGTTGAGAGAGGGGTCAGAGTCAGTCCTGCTAGTCTGTGACCTTCATTCACAAAAGGTTTTTCTAATCATTAATCTGCCATTGCTTATATTGTCTATATGGATAAACAATATGTAAGATGATAAATTATAGTTATAATAGGCATTTTTTGTTGTAGTTAAAGAGAGCCAGCTAACCCTTTTCTGACTGGAGTTTTATATTCACTATGCAATGAATTTAAGACTTTCGCAATGCCAGTGTTCAGTTTGTTCAGGTTGTATCTAGATTGTAATTAACACTTTCCCATTTATGGACTATTACTGTGCTCTTTCCTTAACCTACCATACAGACCTTTCCATATGGCATATGCTATAGAAAGCATGAGTTTACAATGTTGGAATGATGTTTGTGATCCATTGAGTAAAACGTTCTGTGCTATAGCAGCAGTCAGGGAGTGTACTGTTTCTTTAAACTAATGCTGATCATGATAGATGATATCCCATCATCTTTTGTGGTCTTTCGTTTGAATAAATTCTCTAGACAGAGTGGAAGACATAAAGAAAACTCACCTGGGAGCATCCCACCAGGCATTCAGACAGCTGTTCATTTAAAAGATAGATTACAGCTTCATTTACAAACTGTAATTAATGTACAGAGCTTCTCGTACGCAGTGGCGAAGGACAGTAATAAAATGATATAACAATAAAAATGTCCACATCCTGCACCTGGGAAAGTAGTCCATATTTTAATGAATATGTAATAAAAGTTTATCTTAACTTTAAATGTGTCAGTGGAAAGCATCTCAGGGAAAGTTAGCAACCTATGTTAGTATAATTAAGAGAAAAAGGTGTTTCAGCTTCTTACTAAGAGAACGGAGGCAGACTTCGCCTCAGGCATGTACAGATTTGCCTGGAAGAAAATGGCCAAGAATCCATGAATATGTGCAGTTTATACATCAAGGTATAGGGGAGTGAAAAGATGTGGAGATTCTTGAGTGTCTGAAAGATGACAGATGTTTTTGAAAAAGGCTTTGATGTATTATATACACATATTTTGAGAAAACAAGTCTTTATCATACACAATGGGCACAGTAATCCAAAGGCAAACACATATTTTTTATCATACATTATTATATATTTTTGCTTTTATTTTGCCTAGTGTTGGGACACAAAGTTGTTCGGAATGCAGCAATCACTCGCCACGGTTTGTGGTGGAAAAAGTACACACAGTTTGCAATCCAAAAACTATGTCTGAATACCATGAAAAGTACTACAAAAATTACATATTTAAGCTTTTTTTATCCTGGCATACGTATTCAGTGTTTGGATCAATGCGTAACTGTGCTCAAAAGGAGTGGAGATGGACAATTTTGGTCATTGCATTACCATTTTCCGTCCATTTCAGCAATGCAGAACACAAACAGCAGTGTGGCAAATGTACGATGCCAAAGGACATGTTCTCTCTATAGAATCTAGAATAATCTCCTTTATAAATCTAGAATCTGGACCTTTTTATCCAGTTATCATCCATATATCATATATCATCCAGTTATTATCAGTATCATATGTATCTGTAATGTATGTTTGGGTGTGTGTGTGTGTGTGTGTATATATTAGTAGAAAGTAGAAATATTATAGAAAGAAAGTAGCTAAGTACAATAGAAGAACACATTACAGCAATGTGCTGGAGGGAAAGGTTAGCCCCACTCCCCTCCTTCTGCTGTATAGTACTGATAGGAAAATGTCAGTCATGCCATTCAATCATCTAGCCAGCAATCATTTAGTAATCATTCTTCTTCATTGCCTGGTGGAGGCAAAAGGAAACGAGGTGGGGGAGCAACAAATAGAGAGAAAAAGAGAGCAAGAAACAGCATGTGAATAAGGTGAGAAATGGAGAGACAGAGAAGAGGATAAGACGAGAGACAGAAGGGGAGTCAGCAACAGCCTGCCATTGGTAGCTGAAGCGTGCATTGCTTTGACAGCAGACAATAAGCCCAGATGGTAACTCTTCCTTTGTTAAGTTTGATGGATATTCCACATTTGACGTCAAGGCTGTGAAAATTACTATATCACCTGTGCTTGATTGTTAGCCATAATTTACCTTATGGTTCCATCCTGAACGTTTGTTGGGAAAGTCCACGTGTCTTTTATTGTGCGATATACTCTCATGTTTATGGTCACACAGGGCTTTTGACAACCAATCAGTGGCATTATGTATGAAGGAGTCAAGTGAGTAGGCTTGAAATTGCTCCCCATCTAGCATCATTAACTTCATATGTAGCCTTGGTAATGTGTTTGATAGATTGTATATTCAGGACAAATGAAAATACATAGGAGCAAATTAAGTGACAGTGGTGGCCTAATGAAGCGAAAAGCAAGCGTGCTGCCAGTTCAGTCCCCCGGACCAGCAGGACGTAATCTGGTCGGAACAAGTGAAAAAGAAATATTTGCTCCTTCGTCATCAACAAAAACTGTGGGGCTCTTGGGTGCTGCAGTGGAGCCGCTCAATGGCCGGCAGGTCAGAGTGTTGTCAGCCAGTGTTAGTGTGTGAATGTGATCACGGTGTTCCTGCTAAAACGAGGTAGCCCCTCAGTGAAACTACCCTCAATAAAATAAAGGTTGAAAATTCATTTACCCCAGTTATAGTACGTTATTTACAGTCTTGAGGGGTTCCTGAGTTGAAGTTTGGTTTTTCCTTTCAGATATTTTCAGTAGCTTTTTACGGGTGAAACACATTGCTTGTCTTTCCTGTTGTTCTAGCTCTGCACTGCCCTTAGCGAGTGGGGGAGAAGGCCAGCAATATACAAATATTATATATACAATATTTCTACGGCGAGCTGTGTACAGATTAGATTCTTTATACCACATCAGAGGAGGATGCAGTCATAAGCTAGTCGTACGGCATGTGCCTCACCAGAAAGTGAATGATGGCTTATCATTATTAGATAGCAGCTGAAAGAAATTGGTTAATAGAAATTAACCAAAAAAGTAGGAAAAAAGGTTATCTAGCAACATGCAACATCATTACAAGTTTTTGAAACAAAGTTTCTTGAATAGATTTGTCTTTCTTTGAAAAATGTTTCTCAGTGAAAATGATTAACTGCTTGCACTGGCTGGCCTATCATTCAATATGCTTACTGTAGGTTCATTTAGCTTCAGATACTTATTCCAGCTCATTTAGTGAGGACGAGGCATAATAACTAGCAAATATTATGTTTTAGACTGGAGCAGAGTTTATAAATAAATAATTGAAAAATAGGTTGCATCACATTAGGCAGAAACATTCAAAGAACTACATACCCCCAACTGCAATTTAATCATTGTGAGAGTCAGGAGGGAAGATAAAGATTTAATTATAATTGTATTTCCGCAGGCATCCGGTATCGGAAGGTCAGATTGAGATTGGCACCAGTGTTCCGGTTGATCTCTCCCTTTCTAATGCAACTGTTCCGGAATAAAAGAAAAAAAAAAACATGCCCAAATATCCCTAGTGTAACGGAGACAGATAAAAGCGCGTATAGAGTTCTGATAAAACACTGGGGAGGAAGCAAGACAAGAGTAAGCCTGTAGCCAAGAGAGACGGTACAAGCTGCGTACACTTTGTGATGCAGTCAACATTAGAGACTCGCCTCTGCAAAATAACTTGTTCTTTTGTTCTCTTTCGTTAGACGTCATTAGCAGCTTTAAAAAATATATTTTAAAACGGTAAAAAAAGAAAAAAACTGTTTATGGTGTTGAGTTTGCGAACGTGCTCTTGTGCTTGCTCAGACTTATTATGTAGAGGTTGCAGAGTTGCGAAACAAAGGTACTGAAAACGAGTACTGAAAATTGGACACATCTAAAGGTCAGTAAACTCTAAGCTAAAATGCTAACAGTGTAGCTTCCACTTTAATTAGACTGGTTGCTAAGAGAGCTGGGGGCCACACACAAGTATGCATGTAATAAATGAAATGATAACTAAAGCAGCTAAAAGGCACCTTACTGATTTTTACATGCCATGTAAACAGGAAAAGTCAAATCTAATGATGATTCTAAGTAAGGCAAGCAGATAATCCTGTGTTTACCCATTATCTGTTTTCACACAGGATAGTGGAATATACACACAGTAGTGGCCAAAGGATAAATTAATTTGATATTTTGCATATTTACACATTCACACCTAAAATGCAATAAAATTAAAACTGTCTGTGCTAAAAATTGTGTCCCCATACAACTTACCATGACATGTTTTAGTAGGATTGATTAGCTCTGCTGCATTACTTTTTTTCTGATTGGACAATGGAGGTGAAAGTTCAGAGATCTGCAAACATCCCAAACCTGAGTTCTCCTTCAAATTCCTGTGTTTGGTGAAGTTTGGGCAATAAAAAGCACATTGGTTGGAGAAGATTAGGAAAAAGAGTTCTCTGAGAACATCTTTTAATTACTTAAGCAAAGCTCTGTCCCTACGCACACTGCATGTGTGTATATGACTGTGAAGTGGCGGTATTTAGTGAAAATTCTAAGTGGACACTCGCATATGTTCCCACTGGCAAGATGCCACGAACAAAGAGAGGAGGAAAGTGCCAGATGGGGGAGAAAAGAGAGACAATGGAGGTAGAAAGTGACAATGGGAAGCGTGCCTGAATTATTACATTAAAGCGTGTGTTTAATTACAACCCAGACTCTTTCTGTGTCTCTGCAGTATATCTAACTGGCAATAATTAACCATTGATTGGATAACCTCACGATGCGCAAATAATATTATAAAGATTTGCTCACCAACAATGAAATACAGTAGTGTATGTGTTTTGGCTGGAATATACCTTAAATTCATAAAGTCTTGTACTGGAAAAACTCTGAAGTGTCCCCCCAAAAAAGTGTCCCTAATAATAACCAGATGTGTTACTACATTGGAGTTTATGATTGTATTACAACTACTAATATAAAGTTCTAAAATCTTTCTGTGTCATTAAAAGATCTTTTGAGGCCTGAGGCTTTTTGGATGCATTATCAAAGGTTTGTATCTGTCCTTCTCAGTAGCACAGTATGGCCTCCCGTCGAATGCCATGCCTCTTTTTTCCCAGTCTGAGTGCGCACAAAGATTGAATTGACCGTTTGCCCTTGTGACATTAATTGGAAAATAACCTTAAAAATACAATTGATGAAATAATAAATAATTTATATCATCATAAATTTTAAATTAAACAAGGTTTTTAATTCTAAAATAATTGCACAATGTCACAAATAAATTCCGCTAAAATGAGCTTCCTATTAATAGCTGAGAAAACACTGCTTGCATTACTCACTAGCTCTATTTTTTTTTTAAGTTCATTCAACCCTTTGCTGTACAGAAAGGGGGCCCGCATCCATATTTCATACATTTCTATCCATAATTCACAGGCCAAACCTCGGTGCCTTACTAGTGAGGATGGGACATCACTCTTCCTCTGTCTCACTCAGTTTGTCTCTTTGCTTCTTCAGTTTTCTAATGTCTGCTTTGGCTTCTCCTGCCGCTGTCTCTTACACCGACGATCCTCTCCTAAGCAAGATTTTCCAGTCTTTATCAGAAGTTGAGATTAACCAACAATGTTCCAATCATCCTAGTATCTTTGTTATGTATGTCATAGGTATACATGTGTATATGTATTTATGTATACATGTATGTATATATGTATGGGTGTGTTTCTTTTCGGACACTGGCATTTCAAAGTGTATGAAACTGTGAGACCCTTGGATCCATGTACAGTGTATATGCTTCACTACTCTATGGGTCAATTACATGTAAGAGTTTTGTGGGATCAGCGTGTCAAGGGAGGTTGTTATCTATTAGCGCATTAATCAGTGTACCAATTAACTGGTTAGATTATCTATTAAGTGGTTCATCTATTGAAGTTACTTGACCATATCACATCCTGCAAATTCCCTTCTTCATTCTCACTTTCTCCAGTCAACTCGTGCGCAGCAGTTCTGCAGACATTTAACGTTGCCCAAGATAATTTACATCCCTCATCAACTTTTACTAAAACACAATTTTCAATTAATATATATCTTGTAGTGTCCAGCCCAAAGACATTCTCCTCTCTCGCTTTGTCCTTTTTTCTCCAGCCCACTCTCCTCCCTTGGGCTTTGGTTAGTAATTATGGTGCATTTAGGGTCTATTCTCACCACCCCCAGGCCTAAGATACCTTCACAGTAGTGCTCAGCAGTAGTCTGCACACCATAGTCTCTGGCTATGAGTCACCTAAATGATGAGGTGTCAATTAGTAATGATTCACTTTGCCTAAGTGCTTTGTGTCATTCCGTCCCCTTTTTCTTTTTCTCGTTTCCTTTCCGTGCTCTTCATTCCATTTGTTAGTCTCATTTTGCAGGTTTATCTCAACAAGCCATCGTTTCTGCTTGTGTCTGGCCAGGTATCTCACTTCATCCCTAAATCTATTCACTCACCTTTAGTTTGTTTCCACTAGAGTTTGTGTACGTGCAGAGGTACCTTGTGTGGATATGTACGAGGATTTTGTTCCTTTGGCTCTATTAAAACATGACTGGTTGAGTGTAACTGTGATCTGAATTGCATATTTGATAAGTGCATGATGTTGGCTAAGAAAAACATTACTTTCATTAATATCTCTTCTTTAGTTGTGGCAAGAATAACACAGATCAGTTTGTGTGTTTGCTTATTTATTGCCGCTGCTGCGTGTTTTGGGCCGTTATTTGTATTGTAAAGCAAATAGAACAAACTGATTAGAACCTTTAGACTGCAGTTTCTAATAAAAACATTTCCAAACTCAAGGAACTGCAGGCCGATGAAACTGATCCAAAACCTCCAGTCATCTTTTCAACAGCTGAATTACACATGGTGAAACTTGGCCCAAATACAGTCTCAAGGACAAAGCCAACGATCAGAGGGGGACAAAGTCATGGTTTGACAAGTCTCCAGTAAATCTCTAGTATTGATTAAAAAGTCCTAAGTCAAGTCCTTAAGTCATAAACAAGTCATTGTGCATGACGCTTTCAGTTTTCTGAACATAGTTAATAAAGGTCATCTGTGACACAGGCTGCAGTGAGAGCTGATGTGTTTCTGTCTTCAGTGCTACCGACATTGTAGCCTTTTGTAGTAATTTTAAAATTAAGTCATTACGAAAGTTTGATTGCCAAACGGTTTGGTCTTTCAGAGGAAAAACTGTTAAAAGATTGTGTCTGTGTATGTCAAACTGTGGGATTTTGAGAAGCCCCTTTGTGTCCAGGTGGTCTAGAGCTGATTACTTTATTGTCTCAGCCTATTCATAGCCCACATTTTTATGTCATAAACTTAAATGTTAGGGCAGAGGGAGGGTAGCAAGTCATCTCAAGTCAAAGGGCTAAAAACCAAGTGAGATTGGAGTATCTGGTGTTAAAGTCCAAGTTGAATTGCGAGTTTTTGACCATTTTATTAAGTGGAGTCTAAAGTCATCAAATTCATGACTCAGGTCTGGCTGGAGTCCCCACCTCTGTCACAAAGCTGAGTTGCAAGGAGGTGGTTGGGAAGGATGACGAGTGTAGAAAGCCATGGTTTGTCAAGCCAAACACTTGAGTGTTGATTCCTGTGTCCTGTGTCTGGTTTGACTAAGAAAACCGCTGACGTTAGCATTAAAGAAGGATAGTGGATGTGTAAAATGACCATTAGATTTTCCTGTGTTACACCAGACCTCAAACCTCCGCTGACATAACCAGCTGCTTGAACTGCCTAATCACAGCCATAACATAATTTAATAATGCTATAGTCAAATAAACTGGACAGCAAAAAAAAACGAAACCAGATATTTTCTGCAAAATTAGATTTTTAGGCAGACAACAACAGGTTGTTAATCCTCCATCTAAAACAGATTAAACCAAATGGTAAAAGCAAAAATCATGATGACAACGTGTAAGTTTAGACTCTACACAAAAAAGAAGTTGTTTGTGCACATAAATACAGTGTCCTCATCTGCTTTTGTTTTCTATAACCCCAGTGGTATGTCAGAAGATGCTGTTCTTTGCAAAGATGTAAAAAAGTTTCTGTGGTTTTTGTAGATTTCCATTTTTTATGGTAAAAAATGGATTACATGGATTTGCTGTTTAGTAGATTCAAGGACTGAGCCTGGGCAGATAGCTGCAATTTGTCATTGTTGGAGCATTTTTATATTATAACAAGCTTAAAAAAATACTGAGAGAATCTTCACTCTTTGTCAGGTTTTTAGCAACTTATCACAAAACTAGATCCCACAAACAACAGCGTAGACTGTCAGTACCTTGACCGGATTCCTACCAAAGACCTCGTCTAAATATCCAGTTCAATAACCTTAGCTTGTGGTTTTGAATGTGACACAAAGAATCTGAAGTACTTATAACAACTTCACAGGTAACACTGGCCAAGACAACTGCACACACATAAATTCAGGTCAGCACCGCTTGTCGAGACAGTCGACACATCCTGCAAAGCTATATCAACAAGGATATACCAACATGTAAACAGGCACGGTGAAAATGATATTTACCCATGAAACTTTAAACTCTATCCATCTACAAATACTACACACATACACACACACACACCAGAGAATTGAATGTGTCCTCTGACATCGAAATGCGTTACTTCAAAGGGTTTAGCTCAGAATGATCCTGCCTCTGATACCTTAAACAACTCCCCAGAGAGAGCAGACACTCACGCACACACTTACTCATACACACACAGTTTTGCACTTCAGCAAAAATACACTGATTGGTCCCAGTGCAGAGCCACTGAGAGGAAGAGGGGGGGAAAAAACAACTAAAGGAAGGAGAGAAAGACACCGATTTTTCCCTTTAGAGAATATATTTAAAGGTATATTTAGTAATACTTAATTTCCACAATAGCTCTCGCCCTGCTTGTGTTGCTCACACACTGTAATCCCTGTTTTGTTAGTTCAGTCAACCCTCTAATAAGCTTTATGGGCTCACTTCTGCAGAACATCACAGCAAACCCTCGTGCTACAGGCTGTGTGATTGGTTATCACGCTCTCAGTTGACATCCACACAGTCCGCAGCTTGAGAAGCAGTGCGATGATGAAGTTTGAGGGCCCCAGTAGTTGTCATAGACGTACTTCTACAAGTGCATCTGCATACCCAGTGTTCGATTTCAGAGACGCTGTGCCCAAAGGCGATCCGACATTCCTGCACTAAGTGACTGATTTTGATCCGACACCTCACTACAAGCTGGAAAACATGAACGCATATGCTGGGGGGGCACTTCATTGAAAAATAGGATTAAGGTTTCGTGGTGTTGTGGTTACAATAAATGCACAAGTAATTGAACACAGTGCAACTTTTTGTCTTTTGCCATTAACGATTCTATTACAGGTCAGAAAACATTTTTCTCCTAAACTGCTCTTGGCAGACACAATGCAGATTTTATTAATAGTTTACATGTGGTAACTCCACATTCAACAACCTTTCAAAAAAGATATGAAATTTAAATGCTGATTGCCATGTGCTAGAACCCTGTAAAGCTGAACATTTTTACTATTACTATTTTTTTTTTTATTAAATCAAAGTTACACACAGGAGTCACAAATGTCTCATACATATATTTTGATGCTTTGGCTCTGATCAAATGAGAATTACTGGTGATCATACCTCATTAAAAATGTATCCACTAACTTTCAAGACTAATATAGAGTATATTTATATAACAAAGACAACAAAGACAGAACCAGATAATGTAACAAAGGTGACTTTGACTCCAGACTGTTAATGTTTAAGCATCTCGTGGCCCCATACTGTCTCTTCTGTCTTATTCCATTAACTCTTACTGTCTATCTACCGTCTATTATTTTCTTCAGTCCCTTTATTGTCGTCATTATCCACATTAATCTCTGCCGACTCTGCTACTCTGCTTATTGATTGTCTGGGAATTCTTTGCAACCAGCTTGGTTCCAACATGCATGTAGGTTAACAAATTACACTCAATCATGATTTGTTTGGCTAAAAAGAGTGAGACCCTACGCGGAGAAACAAAATTACAATGGCACACAACCCTTTTGGAAGAACTAATAACTGTACATACACAAACAATTTTCCAGTGGCTCTATGCAAGATATTTGTGTAAGGCCTGCACACACTTAATGACTGTACAGTCAATTATGAATGAGATTTATTCATAATAATCCTGGTTGATGTTGGTCTGGCTCAGTCGGCGCTGGCAGTTGTTATATGTGTGTTATGTAAAGATTATAGTAGTCTTTGGTCTTAAGACCCACTCTGTATCAGTCATTACTACAATCGTTACAATAATCAGTCATTATTACAAAGATTTTTTAAAATATTTTTAATGTTTATGACCAGTATCGATCACCAATGATGTCATAACTGTCCAGAAGTACAGTAACTACAGCTGTATTTACACATAGCGTTGCTTTATAAAGTCTTTTTACCTTCACTTGCCTCTGTCGACTCTACAGTCCTGGTCTTCACATTTAACGACCAGATTTTGCTGTTTTTATTTTCTGTTGTTTTTTTGTTATATTGTGCTCAAATTAAGTCAAAAACTGACGCTATAGTTGTTTTGGCACAAGGACACTGCTCTTGCAAGATTTGGGGGATGTGTCCATTTCCAGAATTTCCAGTCACTCCCAACCAGTAGATTCACCAGGTGAGTGCTGTTCCAGATTGTCAGAGACTAGAAATCTCTGAGAGTTTTTGGCAGTCTTTGTGTGAACTGTCCAGTTTTTGGCAGTCTTTGTGTGAACTGTCCAGTTTTTGGCAGTCTTTGTGTGAACTGTCCAGTTTTTGGAAGTCTTTGCTAGTCTTCGAGTGTGTCCCCAGCTTAACTCAAGTGCTGCACAGTCATACTCGTAAAGCTAAGGCACCACCTTTCTTCTGACCTACTATGACAGCAGCACTGACCTACTGTGACAGTCAAAACATGATTCCAACTCATCAACAGCTCGGCAGGAGAAATCTTACAGGATGGCACCCAAGTTGATCCTGCATAAGGTCAGCTCCATATTAATTATCCACAATTGGTCTCATGATTTACAGCATACACTCCACTTTATTATCGTACAATATTTAAAGCTAGCCTTCATTTAGAAGCTATTAATTTAAATTTTTGTACAAAAAGCCAGAATATCTTTTAATCCAGGATTCCTCGCATAAAGAATTGCACAGCCTATACACGGTTTCAGTACCACTTGGTGGAGGAAATGTTGTGGTGGACAGTGCTCAGCATGGTATTTATGACTGTTCTGTGGATAGACAGCTCAATACAAAGCGAGCTGTTATTATAAACTGTTCTGACACAAGTTGATCATGGCCTGCAAAATATTTTTTCCCATTCTGATTCCACCACAGCATTAGAACCCGGATGCATCATTAATGTGGTGGCTCATTGGTGTGTGCAGTGTGTAATGACAATGAAAGACTTTCAGGCAGCTAGAAGAAGACAGGCTCATTGTTGATCCAACGATAAATCCATAATATTTAAACTATTCCTAATCTTTCCCTTTTTGTAATTTTAGTTTCAGAACTACCAATGAGGCACAGGCCTCCAAATAAATACTAAATTGCTGTTATTATTTAGCATATAGAGAAATGCAAAGTTCGTCAGGCCTGCCATGTTGATCTACTGTACAGGAGCTAAGCTATGATTGAAGAAGTCTGTGTTTTTTGCTATCACTGGCTCCAGTATATTCACAAATTACAAATGCAGAATTAGTAACACAAAAACATCAGTAATGATTTGCTGTTTACTATAAACCTGTATAGTAATCTACAAATCGTTTTAAGTATGAGGGATATATCAGCCAGAGTTTTGACATTGACAAAACCATAATAACACCAAACAGACGCTTCCTGTCTGCGTGTCTAACTGTATAAAGCCTTTCAGCGTATAGATGCTCAGCTTGATTTTTCTTCAGGCCAGTGACACAGGCAGAGAGACCCACTCTACACAGCCTTGTCATTGCCTATTAATAACTCTTCAGACTAAGTGGCTGCTTGAACACTGCCTGTTCCCCCTGTTCCTGCTGACTCCCATTTGTTTCTTGGCACCTTTTCTGCACCTCTTATGTCAAAACACACTCATGGAACATGACACGAATCACATACTAATACTGCTTTCATTTAACCTTAGGAAAACCACATTCCATTAATATCACTGTACCAAAGTACTGATGGGAAATGATAAAGAGAGGTGAGTGTTTGGTATAACACTTGGATTTTTAAATAGTGGTTTGCAACATTATTTACTTGACATATTTACTCTCTATCATTTAATATTTAATACGGAGTGTTAAAACGATGGTTGTGGTGTTAGTAGAAGTTACACTATTGCCACTGCAACTAGTTTTAAATGTTTTATTCATTTAATTCCATATTACTTTCTGGATTAATTCCTTTCCCTCCTCTATATTTTCCCCCTTGTCTTAGTCACACCTTACCTGCACTTTTTTTTTGTCACTCATGCCTCCTGATAAACATCTAGCCACACATCTTCAGTGACATATCTTCTGAAAACACCTTAAAGAGCATAAATCAAGTCCCATAAATGAGTGTTCTTTCCACAGCTTTACCTGCAACTATCTTCCTTGCGCACATTCATCATCTGCGAAGCCTTTCTTGTTCGCAAACCTTTGTCGGCATCTTACCATCTCACTCATTTTCTATGTTTTTGTGAACTGCTTGATTGTGATCTTTAAATGTGCCATGGGTAATGTGAGGGTAATTTAGTATTTAGTGAAAAAAAAAACTGCTCAGAGTAAACCATCTTAAATCACTTTCAGCTTTGGCTTGCAGTATATATTTTATAGTGATAAACTGTAGGGTTTTAGGCGTAAATGGCTGATAAACACTTGGCATTTAGAACAGCATTGCTGTTATGTATTGCATCTCTGCAAGACTCTGGACTGCCCGGGACAAACACTCCACACACAGATACAGTTAGTACTGCATACATGTGTATGTACAAAAAACCTGTATGTACAGTACATATACAACAAAAATCTGCACATGAATACACAAACACACACTACATATCACACCCTATTGGTCCCAAATGTGTTTAGCGAAACCAAAACAACATTTAGACTAACCAATATTATTTTAGTCTTCATTGGGTTAGAGCAAGACTTTCTGTTATATGAATTTTTATATTGGGCTGTGTGAGTGTGCATCTGAGACTTACCTATCCTAAACACTGGGCAGTTGATAAATGGGCAGCGAGAAGCTGATGTGGGCCCATCAATCAACCAGACCTTGGTCTATGGCAGGCAAATAAAATAAAACGTCCCAGGTGCATAGGCAGGAAAAATATGGAATGGACCAGAGTGACAATGACGGAGGCCTCCAGACATGAGATACGGATCCACCTAAAATACGCTGGTGCATGCAAACACAAACACCTGCACACATACAGTACACACATAGACGCACTTGCCTGCAGTGCAGTCTACTATTAGTGGCACTTTCCTACAGGACAGTGTCTTTTCTTGAAATCGCTCGCTCTTCATGTCCTGACATGTGTGGTGTTTGCTCTGATGTTTGAGTTAGTTCCTGTACAAAATGTGTCTCTTGTTAACGGCTGCTGGAGAGTTGTAAAAATGAAAAGTTCAATGATTCCGTCTTCACAATATTTTATGAGGTGTGCAGGTCTAGAACAAGGAGAACTTATGACGTTATTAAATGTTTCAGACTATAAAGTGTGATGAATAAGACATAAATCTGTGCTATGTATTACAGTGGTATCAAACAGAAAGATTCACAATTATGCACAATGAGTTTCCTTGCAGGTAAAGACTGATTTCTTCCATGTTCTGAAGGTTAGAAAAGAGTGGGAGAGATGCTGTGAACATGTGCTGCCTTATGTTTGTAGTGACAGGCCAAATGTAATGACACATTTAATGGCCATAAGGGAAAAGTAGAGCCCTGCCAGTTTCAACCTGGTCATCTCTTTCCAAAGAGTCACTGTTGCCAGCAGATATTGATTATCCAATGTGATTAGACACACTTAACTACCATTAGATAGTTGTTAACCTAACATCTGATGTATGTCTTTTGTACAAACTTTTTTAAAATTTAGAAGGACAATTATTGAAACCTGAAATAAAAAAAGAATGACTGTAATGATATTTTTATACAACGTTTATGGCTACTTGTGTATTATCATCATGGTCGTGGAGTATTTTTATTTTACTCCTCGACCTCCGCTGCCCCTGACCTGTTTTGTGAGCGTACACAGCCCTGAGTCTGCTCTCAATCACACACTCAATTGCCCGTTCTCTGCCACACCCACTCTCTCCCAGCTCTTGATCTGCTTCCCCTCTCACTCCTCATTACTTGCAAGCCACATTCAACTGTTCCCAATAACCTGATTAAGGCCTGCCACACACACACACACACACACACACACACACACACACACACACACACACACACACACACACTTCTCTGTGACTTAATGTTAAACATAAATAGCAAAGTTAATCAGCTGTTTTCATGTTACCTGCAATTGAAACCACTTACCTGCTTTCCAGGTAGAAGTCCCAGCACTTACCTTTTTACCTGTTTGAAAGAACGATGCCCTCTTCAACTGCGTATGAAAAAAACATACCTGCTTCCCTGTTACAGGAAGGGGTGTCAGATTTTGTCAGCAGTGTATGCTGTGATTTCTTTGTTTAAAGCATATTTGTATCCTTTCCTCTATCTTTGGATTCAGAACTGCCCTTATGTGATACTTGTTTATAAACATATACACAAACATAAAAATGTATAAATATTGATCTTCTTATTCACAAAAATAGAAAAAGGCGACATGGCTCATGAAGCTTCTGAAGACTATAGAAGAACATTTCATTATGTTCAGTAGGCTGAAGCAGGTTTCACAAAAAACTTCTGTCAGGCATCAGATCTGCAAATGGGCAACTTCAACACCATGTTACCTTCACCCGGAGGAGTCCACCAACAAAGATCACACAAGAACAAGGCATGTAACAGTCCAAGAGGTCACAGTGAAGCTCCAGGAAGCTTAAGGTCTCTCTTGGTGTGGCTAATATTAGCGTTTATTAGTCCAAAAAAACAACAATGAGCCAGAGACGGACTGGGGTTAAGATCCCTTGAAGCTGTTGTGCAGGGCAGAAAAATGAAGTGATAGTTAGTAAAAGCACAGATGTATAGTTGCACATGTGCTTTTGTCAGATAAATGTTTTACACTTTTCACATCTTTCTTAAAACATACAGAATGACAATAAATTGCGATTCTGTAAAAACTCTTTCTCTGAATGTTTGCACTTGCCCCTTTTCTTCCAGCCTTGCCACACTCTGGATGAAATGGAGACAGAAATCTAATACTAGTCAGAAAAGGTTAGGAAATGCAGCTGGGTGCAGAAAAAAAAAAACATGCTGACATTTTTCCTTTCTCTGTAATAAGCAGATTTTTACACACAGTTTTCTGTGTGCACACACACTCACATGTTTGCACAAACACACCCCGAAATCCTCAAGTATGTACCCTGAGCTGTGGATCAAACCTATGTCATGCACTTTGACTGCAGCTGAATATTCATGCGTTGAGAGTTTAAATTTTGCCATGAATTAACCAACAGTATGTACAACTGTTACCACAATAGCAATGATTAAAAATACATTTTATAAGAAAAATAATTTTTGTTGAGTACAAATTTAAAGCAATACACACTTATGGTGTATACCTATAAGGTATCATTTCACTAAGCTGTGTACCTGCAGTCCAAAAAGGGATGTTAAATAATTGCAATGGATATGGAAACTCATCTACAGTTTCCCCCGTGTGATTGCAGGTGCAGACATCATTTTCCGTTTTTTTTTTTTTTCCATTCAGACCACTTTGTTTTTTTCTACGTGTAATTTGAGGTTTAATTTTGGCTCCAAGTGACAACAGGGCCTTTGCCCTTTTGTCTTGAAGACTTGCTATTTGCTTTGGAGTTTTTGTCATCCCTCTTTCTGTCTGCACATCTGTCTCTTCCTCACCATCTCTTTTTAGAGACACTTGTAGTCAAGTGAATTATGTATGAACTGGGCCGCGCTGTAGTCTTTGGGGAGAAGCAGTAAAACATGCATTCACATTCCTCATTCATAGGCTTTGACCCAGATTATGCTAATATCTCCACCCTGCAAACACAAAACAAAATAAATCCTCTATAACCCAAAACAGCCTACAAAAACTATATTACAGTTTTACAGTATAAAGGCATGCATTTTCTATGTGTGTGTCCTCACCAGCGATATGCTGTTTCTGTTTCTGTCTTGACATAAATCAAGTCCTTTTGCAGTGACACACACACACACACACACACAAGAGTTGTGAATGTTTATATGGGGCCATGACATCCAGCAACTCATCGCAGGCTGATTGGCCTTTGTGGAGTGGCATTGTGGTCAGCAGAATAGAAAGTGCTTACTCGATACTTTGTTGAGGTTTCTTTTTTGTTTGTTGCAGATATGAGTGACAGGAGGGTTAGCAAAGGACCCCACGGGTCACAGACTCAGAAAAAGCAAAATGATATTTCTTCTACGCTGAGCTTGTGTGTTTACTGTGGAAGAAAGTGATAAATACATTTCTGTTAGAGTTATTAACTTAGCCCTTAATTGGTTGTGACGGTAATACAGCTACACTATAACCTCAGCACGCTGTCCTGACGTACTCACTAAATCTAAGAAAATCTTAACATTTACTGAACAAACTGTTGGGGGTGTTAAAGGTGTTTAACGAATAAAAGTCCAACCAATTCATAAATTGGGAGCATATCTGTTATCTGTACAATCATTCAACTGTGTTCATTGTTTTAATTAGTGTAAACATTTCAACAGTCAGGTATAACAAGGAATGAAACATACAGAAATTAAGGCAAAATGGAAACAAAATGAAAGGCAGTGTGCCCCATCCATCCAGAAACCTAAGGCCAATTAGCAGAACGTATTAGAGCTGTTTACGTCAGACACATGCCACTTGTTTGGCACAAGTCATCAAGTTTTTCACAGCTCCTGCATATTTTACGTAGCTGAAGTACGCATCATCTCATTTAGAGTCATGTAATTGCACCAAAAGTTTAAATATTCATCAGACTCATAAAAAACATTTTACTGCAGGGAGAGGATGAGCTATGCAGAAGCCTTCTGCTCGCTCCTGAAATTGTACATCTTTTATAGGGGATAACACTCTCTGTGAAACCTAGTGGCTTTTCATGTTTTTAGGAAAATTGTCACGTCACATTTCCAAATTCTTCAAGCAGTATTTGTAAATTACAAGAGAAGCAAAATGGAATTGGTAGACATGGCTACAGGACATGGTGCAAGGAAGAGGGACGTTTTTGAGAAAATAGTCACTATGAATGCAATTAAATTTGAACCTAAAGCCCTCAGTCTTTGCAGTAAAAATATAGGTATATTCATAGTGTATATTGTCTGAATTAAGAATCACCTGGTGCTAAAACTGTCGATTTTCATTTTAACAAAGTCACAGGCAAAACCAACAGAACAACAATTAAAGACACAAACATAAGGTCAAAGCTCGTTCATGTAGATAAGACCCCCGATTTAAGGAAGAGGTGAGTTGTGTTAAGGATTAATTAGATATGCTTAGTAATGTGAATTTCATCCGCTGAGAGCAACCTCAAAAGCAAATGCCTGTAGATACATTTTTAGGAACCCAAAACATTTATAAGATGTCACTGCACTTAATTCAGTTTTAATGCGGAGTTGTAAGCAATAAATTTCAACTTAAGGCAAACAGATGCACAAACACTTGACTGTAGCTGTAGCTACATCTAAGCTGAACAAATTACAAGTCTCCTTTATAATATCTACAACTGTGAAAGAAATCTAGCTCATAAATGCCTTGGAAGGAATTCTGGCTGGTAACAATATTTGTATTTATTGCAAAAAAAGTTTCAAAAGAAACTTTTCACACACAATGCATAATGCAAAGTAATTGATAATAACAATATTAAAAATTATTCAAACTTATTTACTGACAGTAATGATGCTTGAATGACAATGGCAATGATAGCTGTGTTGATAAGATGAGTAATTATGGTTTCTGCAGTGCAAGTGTTGATAAAAAGACGGTGATTATGAAGGTGACAGAGACAAAAAGGATTACTATAATTATGACAAGTGAAGAAATTTGTGTCAGTGATAATGATTGCAACCACAAAGACAAAAAATATCAATATCAGTGATGATAATTATATTTATAGAAGTGATGATGGTTTCAATGACAATGACAACCACAATGATGATGAGTGCAAAAGGCATAACTGTAAAGTTAGCGTTCACTGCCAAGCATTACTCATAATGTAATGCCGATGTCTGGATCTAGTACTTAACCTCTCTATGAGGCAAGGGCAAAAGCACAGGACTGACTAACCAGAACCTAATATGCAATAATTTCATGTGTGACTCACTAACACATGTACTGAACATGCTGTGCTGATATTAATGATATACTGCACATGCATATGCTGCTGTAGAGAATACACAGTTATTCAAACTAATCTAATTTTGGATGAGGCACATAAAGGTAAAAGATGCACCGCAAATGGGAAAACCACATGAGGGGCTAATCGCCTATTTCACTTTCTCCCATCCTGTTTCACCTTTACTAAAACCTAAATTCAACAATATCCAGCCATTCATTAGTTAATTTATCAATTTGCCGTGCAACTTGGTCAGGAGCATGAGTCAGGTGTGGTTTGGAAAAAAAGAAATAAAATGTTTACAGTGCTGCTTAGTAATCCTGTTCTTCTGTTCTGTATTTCTGCCAAATGTGAGGTAAATGTAAATAGGATTCACACAATTCCTAAAACATGGAACTCAGACAAATGAAACAAAAAAACACACTAATTAATCATTTATTGTAGCAAAATTTTACAATTTTAAATATTTTTGTGTGGCAGAAGAATAGTAACCCGTGTCTAGTGAGACACTTGCAGCAACCAGTTAAAAAAAGCCTTCTGCATCAGCCCTGCTTCAAACTTCAGCTGAGGAATATGGGTTTGCATGAATTGCCGTCTTTAAGACGATTAAGCTCAGGACTTTAATTCAGACAGTTTCCAAACCATCACATATATTCAATTTGAACTTCCTGTAGAATCTACTTGTATGGTACAATTCAGAATTCATAGTTCCATAGCAAATCAGGCCCCAATCATGTTTTACACATGGAATAAGGTCCTTGTGTTGATGTGCAGGGTTTGGTCAGAAACAGTCAAAACAATCATGGTTTCTCTCTTTATGAAAGTCCTTTTAGGCTACACTTCTGATGCACACAAAAGAAGATTAAAATGTTGATTTTCCACATCAGAGAGAATTTTCAAAATGAACATGCATAATTTTTCTTATATTTTCAGTTAGATTATCTAGCTTTTGGACAAGTCATTGTTTAGGTCACATTCATGCAGAAATTAAAAAAACATGGGTAGGGAAAGGTTATCGTGCATAAAAGATTTGTACATTACGAGTGCTACATCCAAATGGAACTAAACTGAAGTGACCTGCAACAGAGATGAAAGGAAATGTTCCTACTTTTAACATTGTTTAAATTCTGCATTTCACGTATACATAGATATGTTGCCTTCTGGAAAGACATCAAAATGCTTTTATGTGAAGGAAATGTTTGCTTCAAAACCTACATAATTCACTCGAGTAAACATTTGATGTTGGAAATGAGGAGCTGTGGGGTTTCAACTTGTGACCTCTTGAGTGCCTTGCCAGAATATCCTGATGAAAATTTGACAAGTTAAAACCATTACAGATAATTATGCAAATGTTTGACTTATGCCTATAAGTAGAACATGTTTTATAGTTTCTTATCAAACTGTATTTCAAAATGTAATGATTAATAATTCAATATATCCTTGTTTCTTTTTTCTAACATTTACTTCGCTCTTTAGCCAAAAAAAATGTCAAATACATATTTACTGTACAAATCACTGAAACCTTTCTGAGCCAAAGCACTCGGGCTCTGTGTGTGTTGTAGAGTTAATACATTTGACATGCACTTGAATGTAGTTGTTGTACAGTATTGAGGTGTGAGTGTTGCAGTTTTATGTATATTCAATCCATAAGCTAAGAAAAGATAATTAAAACAAAACTTTTTGATGGTATAAATTTAAAGCCAAATGTTTTACTATGTTTAGTTATCACCTAGAGCTTTCGTGTGTGTGTGCTTGTGTGTGTGTGTGTGTGTGTGTGTGTGTGCGCGCTTGGGTGTGCATGTACGGTTGTATAGGTGTTTGTTGGTTTAATGCGGGTCATCTATCTTTTACCTCCAGCAGCTTAAAGCAAAAATAAATACAATTAACGATCAAACATTTATCCTGAGGAATGTTTCAGTCATAAATATTGTTTAAAAGTCGGATGCTTCACAGCTACAGCTGTAGCCAACGTGTGAGGGCTGTTGCCAGACCATTTGTGCCATCTGTCTCTCGGGGGCCTAATCTTGGAATTTTCAGGGCTACTGTCTCCATTTGGGTCTGAACCCCAAGAGAGACACTGACCTCTCTGACTTTGAATGTTTTGGCTTGCTAGTGTTGACAAAACCCCACATATGTGAACATTTGAGCACAAAGTGAAAGAGGAAAAATTGTAAACACAACATGAAATTGTCCTGTAAAGATATACATACTCTATAACATACACCACAGTCATACTTGCCCACGAGCCTTTATGGCTTTAATTAGTGTGGCTTTAAAACTGCAAGAAAATGATATAACATAAAAAATCTGCTACTAGTAGCATATACAGCATTCACAGTCTCACACACACACACACACACACACACACGCTTCCAAGGGTTCACTGATGATTGCTTTTGTCTCTAGGGAATATTTCAGCCCATAGGATGCTGTACCTGCTTTTTGCCCTTTGGTCCCAGTTGCATGAGCCTACTGGGAATCATGAGATGATGGTCTGGGCCTCTGTTATGTGTCTCACTTTCTTCAGCAGTGATGGTCTGTTTCCTGGGGCTCCAGTGTGAGATAGGAAATCCCTCCTCGTCATCTTTTGACAGCAAATAATTCCGGTGTTTGGGACCCCAAAATGAAACCCAAACCGGTACAGATGCAGTAGGTCAGAGAAGTCAGAACATCTGACCCAAAACATTGTTAAAGTAGACACCTAATAAGGTGATATTATTTAATTCAAAGAATCTCACCCAAAACACATCACTTTAGAACTACAGCAAATAAAAAGCTATGTCATGCATATTACATGAACTACAGGAAGAAGAAATGATGAACAAAGATTTTAAGATAAAATTTTTACTTAAAAAAAAGGAGGAGCACTGCAAATAGTTCTACAAATGAGACTGTCTTTTTGGGTAAATTGAAATATACTTGAAGGTTTGATGGGCATGATTGATGTAAAACCCAGAACCACACTTGTTGGAGGCTGAGGATGGGTTAATGTGACTGACGTTTTGTAAAGACAAATGTCTTATTAATTGTATGTATAAGTGATGCGGGATTGATACCATGTCAGTTCTCGCTTTTTAAATAGCTAAAGAGTAATAAATAAAGGATAATGTTGGCATTACAATTTTAAGTGTGTTGTTCCCAATCACTGTGCATACTAATCACGAGATTTTACACTGTTGTTTTTGACCAGTGGCACTTGGATATGTATGTATGTAGGCTTTGAAAGCCAGAAACAACTTTAGTAAAGAGATGTTGTAGTGCTACTGTAATTGTTGTGCTCAGCACGGAGTCTTATTTTCTGCTGTGGAAGCAGAAATGTACAACATACAGTGATGTAATGTTGCAGCTTTACAGCGGGTGTCTAGCCTGTGAAAAAGCAAAGCAAGACTTGACAAGTTCGCAAGTTGAACCAGTTCTGAACTGGCTCTAGTCTTTACCCAACGCTAGTTCCAAGTTAGTGTGGGTTGAAATGGGTGCGCAATCCATTTTGTTCACTACAACATCAAGCCATGGGATGGCTTTAATGTTATGGCTGTTTGCTATGTGTGTCTTTGAACTCACCAATGGACAATGGTCAGAAATGTCACAGCAAAGGTCAGAGGTGAATTTATTCTGGTCCTGAAACTTAATGCTGAAAAAACAGTTACTGAAGGCACAGATTCACACCTAAATGTTAAACACTGCATATTTTGTTTCAGATTTAAAAAATTTATAAGTGTAACCTCTTTGTTTCATTTGTTTTGAATTCCCTTCATCAGATTTTAAGAAAATATGTGCAATTCCCTTTACATTTTAGTTCATGCTCAACAGAAGTTGAGTACATACATCGAATACATAATTCATAATTATATCAATTCTAAAAGGTTTACAATTCCTACTTGCTAAAATTAAATACACTTTAAAACTACTCTCTTTGCGCTTGGGATATTCTAAACGCCTAAATGTTTAATTTCCTGTTTGCGTGACTTTAATAAAAAATGATGACGTCAGTGTAGTGTCACTCTCTTTAACTCTACTCCATCGCTTTTACACCCTCTGGCTACTTGGCTAGTAGAGGCGTCCGTCTTTCTTTCTGAGCACAGATAGACAGACACACAGAAATATCAAGCTCAGGCTTTACATTATGGATCAGCAGAACCCCCAGAGCTCATCTCTTTACTTTCTGTGGAGGTTGGGCTTTCATCCCCAGAGCCCAGACATAGGCTAGTTTCAGCTGACTCAATGCTGGGGGACACCAGAGTAGGATACTGGGAGTGTGTGTGTGTGTGTGTGTGCGTTTGTATGTGTGTGCTTATGTTTTTTTTTTTTTTAATAGTCCTCCCATACCTGGCTTTGGGCCTTCTGGCCAGCAGCAGTTAAGTCTGCAGCTGTCACTCTGCATGGAGTAGGATGGATGATTGACGTAATTGTGTTTTTGAGTGTGTGTTTGAACATTGTGGCTTTGGTGCATCTTGCTTGTGTGTGTGTGTGTGGTGCTGGGTTTTAGGCAGAAGTGGAAAAATCGTGTGTGTGTGTTTGTGTGTGTGAGAGAGTGTGAGAGTATAATACCTGCTGCAGGACACAGCAGGACAGTAGTGAGCAGATGGAATGTTTGATCCAGAACATGGCCAAAGGCAGGTGGGGTGTGGGACACACACTCAGTCACACTCTCTCCTATCACACACGTACAGACATTCACACAGGCATGAAGATAAATAAAGCAACACGCTCTCACAGAGTGGAAACTAACAGAATCTTTATATCCATTACTGTAGTACAACATATTAGGGTTTGATAAAAGCAGCTGCCGATGTTACCTCCACAATACAATTAATGACAACATTTATTTCTGCTGTATTGCCACAGGTGAGTAGAGCATGGCATCGAACATATCATTTGATGCCAATTATAGGGAAAATTAACAGCAAATGTAGGATTGAAAACACATTATATATATTAAAATGAATGTGAAGTCAAAGGATGCATGTTTCCGTCTTGACTTGAATAACCTGTGCAGCTAAAGCTATCTTGATGCTCTAACACCTTTACAAGTTTCTAATCGTCCGCTGAGACAGCTACACTATCACAGAGAAGATACGCACCAAACATTGATTAGATGACAGGTTTTTTTAATGTGTTCTTGGAGAGCAAGAAAAAAGTAAAAGGTTCTTATCTGGACCTGCAAATTGGCGTCTCACAATGTGTAGAGTCTCCCTAAGTAAGATGTGTGGAGTAAGTGAACTTACTATCATTTACTATGCCGGCAAAGTATTAGAATGCTACAATGTATTACAAGATGATTGAACATAATTTTTGAAAGGTTTAACAATGTTTTGAGGGTGAAGCTTGCATCTTCCGCAGCAGGAGATGCACATTGCTTGTAAAAAAAGCTTCCCCATCCCTCGCTGGAAAATCCCCCAGGAAAGTGTTTTCAGAATAGTTCTTAGGTAAATTTATCAAGGCAGCCGAGTGTGCTTTATTCCTGTAAATGTTTAGTTTACATGTGTGTGTGTCTGTGTGTAGGCATGTGTGACTTTCTGCACCACAGCTCTAATTTTTCAATGGCGACAACAAAAATTAAAATTTGATATCAACCAGCTAAAATAGATTGCTGTAATTTATTGGTTTATCAATATATTTTTATTATTCATTTTATTTCTCAAACCCTCTTTTTTTTTCTTTCTTTTCCCTTTATGTGTTTTTCCACACATAAAGATGGCCCCAAGTCATAGTGCTTCAAACAGCAGCTGTCCACAACATAAATTTTCTCAAGGGTCTCAAGTTTTTTAAAATGACAAATGAATAAATTAATACACACCCGCACATGGGATTGATAATTATTGTTTAGAAATGCTACTTTGGGCCCCAAAATCTCAGGACAGCCCCCTCCCCAAAATACATTTTCCTTAAAACATGGTGGGATGTCCATTTATAAAAGCTCTTGCTGTTCCTCTCTAAACATCCCTGTACATTTTATTTCCTTAAACCCACACATACACAAAAAGCAGCAAGTGTGGTGATGGAAGGCAGGGAGGAGAGGGCACGTTGTCGTCTCAGAGAGTCGCTGGGGGAAACAAAGGCACTAAGAGACTAGCAGTCATTTGGAAAAGCAATATGCTACTGAAATTGCATCATCGTTCTTGCATAATAAATGTCCTCATTTGTTTTTAGGGAGACAATCCATAGTAAAGCATACCGTAAATTCTGGACTATAGAGCGCACCTAAATTTAAGCCGCCCCCGCTAAAATTTAAAAGAAATATATATTTTGTCACATATAAACCGCATCGGACTATAAGCCGCCAATATCCAGGCTGAGAAATAATATCTGTTGTATGCGCTCCTACTCATTGTTCACAGTAGGCATGAGGATGTTCTGTGCGCTGTTTTACCGGCATTACGGTAAAAAGTGCGTTTACGTGTATGTGTGGCTGAATGTACAGAGCCGACAAAAACGTCCTTGTTATAATTAAACGGCTTGTTCCATAGCCAAAGGAGAAGACGTCTCTTATTCTTCACGAATTACGCAGGAGTTGCTGCGCTCAACAAAAGATTTTGTACCATAAGTGTTTATTCATACACCTGAACCTGAATGGTGCCTGTAACACGGCAGTAAAAGTGCTGATGTTTGCTGTTGTGCGTCTTGGGTTGCATGCGCTAAGAATAAAAACTGGCGCTTCTTTGTTTGCACTGACTTCCATCTACAGCGCCCATCTGAGGGCTGCAGAAAAATTCATAGAAAAGCCGCATCTCTGTAAAAGCCGCATGGTTCAAAACGTCGGAAAAAAGTAGCGGCTTATGGTCCGAAAAATACGGTATTCCTTCTAGAAACAAACAAACAAAAATTGATTTGCCACAACATTAATACAACCTGGTGTTTTTAAAATAGCCATGTGTTAACCACCTGTCAGCACTAACCTAACGTGGTTACAACCTCCACCACTGTGTTTGTGTGTATATATATATACACTGATTAATAATCACCTTATCAATGTCATTAAGGCCAAGGGTCATCCTCTAAACAGTCTCATAGTCAGCAAATAAATAACTAAATTGGATTAAAACCAGCAGGTGGTGTTAATGTTGATCAGTATTTATGGGTATGGAAGCATCCTATTGTAGTCTGATTTCCAGGATATTATTGTGTTTTGTAATGTAACCTATTTATCAAGTACAAAAACACTCTTGTGACAGGAAGGAAATGGTTTCAGGAACAGAATAAATTCACCTCTGACCTTTGCTGTGGCATTTGAGTTCGTGAAAAGGTCAGGAATAAAGCAGCTAGTTTTCACCCTGTGTCGGCTAATCAATAAGTAGTAATAGATGTATGACTGAAGTACCTTGTTTTTTTATACAGTATCTGGAAATAGAAAACAGATGCGACATTTTACTGTCTCTTATTAACTCCAGTGTAAGTAGTAGTAGTTGAGAGAGAGAGAGAGAGAGCCATGATTGTTGTTCTGGTAATGAACATATTCCACAGCAGATCAAAGTATGAGCACTCCAACACATTTATTAGACCATAAAACAACATTTCGGTCCCAACAGGGAAACTCCCTGGACGTTGGTTCAGCAGCTTACTGCCAGCTGAGACCTCTGTGAAGCCGACTCCAGCCAGTGCCCCTTGTCAACTTCGGCATGTTCTGCCAAAGACCCAGCTGGTTAGCCAGGCAGGCACCTGAGAGCTGCAGGAGGCTGCCAGCAGCCTGCAGCATCTGCCCTGCTGTAACCCCCTAATGACCGCTACTGTAGGCACTGTTCATCCATCACAAAATGCTAATCAAACAAGACTTTTCTACAGAAAACAATAGAATTCTTTCTGAGTTCAAGCCCAGCTTCCGTGTCCCCTCCAATTTGTCACAATTCTTGTTTTGTAACTTCTTTAGTATATACATAAAGAAAATCACAGAATGAGGCTTTTTGTCCTAAAAAGTACCACCTCACACATTTGCTTTGTCGATTGAGGATCTGGAAGGAAATAGGAAGGACAACTCATCCCATGTGAAGTTACCTTTTCCAAAGCAAGTGAATGCTGGCAATTTGCATCTAGACTGACAAAAAAGTATCACAGAGTTGTTGAGTTTGAAGATTTACATTTTGCAGTGAACAGAAAAAATAACAAGCTTTAATTAAACCCTCATCCTAAAGAAAGAACAGAGGAACTTGTCTTTTGAAGAGTATCCAGTATCCAAAACGTCTAACTCGCCAAATCACTGATCATACATATTCTCTAAAGAGAGTGAATGATATGGAACATTACAGAGTCGTGGTCTTCTAATTAGTGTGTACTACATGTCTTTCCTTGTCAGACATCATTGGCACACTGTACTTTAAAAAGTCCTTTTTTGTCATACATCTAAGTGATCAAAATGTTTATGTGATTCCACTTGATGTCTATGCTTGTGGAAGAAGTGTTTTAATATCTTAAGGTGATGTTTTTTTTAGTATCAGACTGAACTTTGATCAGCAGATTGACCAAACTTTGGAATATATGCTAAAACTTTTGCACACAGCAGCTCAATAGTGTCTACAAATGTTTATTGAGTGATAATATACTGCAGAAAGTCTGAAGATTAGATCCCATTGCAGAGTGCTGCTTTGTAGCACGTAGGTCATTATGGATAGACGATACGGAGAATCCCTCCAGGATCTCGGTGCTGTTGTTGGTGGTGAAGTAACCAGACGAGTGAAGATGTAACATGACATGCCTAAGGGTTGTCTGAAGTTGCCCTAAAAGATTAGGTGGTGATTGGAAGGAGGTTCGTTGCGCAATCGTATGTCTTAAGGGCACATGCACAGAGTCATTTTTAAAAGCAGTCTCAGCAAATGATTGGCTGAAGGAACAATGAGAGAACTGTTATTGCTCAAATGTGATGATGATGAAATCGCCATTAAAATTTGATAGTGCTGGATGATTGTGGTATAAAGGACCCACTATTCTTTCCAAAATACAAAAGATGACCTCATTGAACTCTGCAAAATGTTATTGAAAAGCCGAAGTTAAAGGATGGATGTAAGAATGTTTACAAGTCACTGAATATCCATTAAATACAGGTAAATCCATAATTAAGCAATGGAAGAAACAGGACAGGGTTTTAAATTTGCCTTGAGTAGGTTGTCCTCAAAAACCGAGCAACTGAACTACTACTAAGTGAGAGAGGCCTCCAAGAAAACTCGACATACTCTCAAATTTCAATATTCCAAATATTCAGGCATCATGGAAATTTATTTTGGTATAAGTCACTAAACACTGGGCTCACTGCTTCGTTGTTAAAATGTTTTTTCAGAGTGAGACAGTGTTGGAGACTAAATTTTAACAGAGCCAATGCTGCGATGCTGAAGAGACAGGACTGAGCTCTGGCAGGGTTCCACAGGACTCTGTGTGGATGTCAGGGGCCGGAGTTCAGCTGTGGCGGGAGGGTGTTATGAAAAGTGGTGCACTGAGGATATAATACTACGCCTGTCAATACACAGAAAAAACTGTCAGCAGTCTGTCATGTTGATTAAAGGACCCAGCATATACACAATCGATAGCTCCGAAAACTAGATTAAATCCTGAATTATCACTGGAACTAATTTGAAGTGGATTATAAGGCTCTTTTAGTTGTGGAAAATTAAAGAAATGAACACTGGCATCTTTTATAATGAGTGACAAACAGTGAAGCAAAGATTTTACCTTGCATCTTGAATCTGCATCTTTATGAATTTTTGCACACTTTGTGCATGTGTGTTTCTGAATGGCCGTGTATAGGTGTGCTGGTCGGTTGAGGTGTGTAAATGTCATCCTGTCGGAGCAGCTGTGTCAGTGAGAGCAGGTGTGTTGTGACAGACAGGTGTGACATTTAACTTTAGTTTTTATACCAGAAACTCCATCCATCTCTGTCTCACACTCAGACACACACACACACAAACCCAGAGGCAGTGACACATGCTCATGTGCATTAGATTCATACATAAATTATTTTTAAAATTCTTTTTTTTAATGACTGTGTTGAATTATATCTGTACTAAGTGCCATTTTGCTTTATGTCCATGGATGAGATTTGTAATGCCACAAATAGACACAGCTCATAGCCGGATCTAAACACAACATTTTATTCACGATCAGGCTGGGAAATGTGAAAACAATTCATCATTTATAAAGGATGTTTCAATGTTCCCTGTGTTGTGCCAGCGCATTAACTGCTACAGTACCCCGTGCATAAGGTGTTATAGTTTAATACATTTTAATATTATAAATGTATTTTCAGTTCATTAGAGTTGTGCAATAAAATGATTAGTTATCTCCTCAATGGCTAAAACCTAAATTTGCTTGTGTAAAGTCAATGAATGGTAGTAGTGTATCCCACACAGTAATATCTCCAGCTCCTTATCATCAGTCCTAAAATAAGACCCACAGAAAAGTCAGTTATGGCTGCATGGCCTGACTGGCCATTCAGCAGTTCTGTGCATTCCCAAATAAACGAGATAATTTTTATGTGGAACTTTTTTTCTTCTTAGTACTTTGCTTTCAGTGTCTTCGATTACTTTGCTTGCCTTGTACATCATTGTAAGTTGCTTTGGATAAAAGCACTGGAGCTGTGTGAGACTTCAGAGTTTGTTGCATTGCAGGCAACACCTAATAAGAATGTCATTAAAAAAAACACAAAACAGTCATTTTTTGTAGAGCTTTTAGTCATATCACAGAAGATGACATAGTGACCATAAGCACTTTTTATGCAAACAATACAAACAACCTCATAAAACACAAGTGAAATGCTTTTAGAATAAATGAAATGCTTGGAGTTAAAGGCAATTACAGAATGCTGAAAAATAAATAAATTATGTAAATCAGGAATGATTTTCATTCTAAGCACTGAAACATGTTGCGTGCTCTTTCGTGATGGCTTCAAAGTTAGAAACACAGATGTGTTATTTAAAAAAAAAAAAGAGCTTCCATGTTAACTGATTGCAGGCCTTTGTCCTACCGAACCAAAACATAGTCCTTTAGTGAACGTGGTTGAAGAGCTTGTGTTGTGCATGATTTCCTAGCAGCAGTGTACACGCCAAAGTCTCAGTTTGGGAGAGGAACAGTAAAGCTGGCTTGGAATGCTGCCGGTGAGACAGTTAAGCCAGTCGGATGCTTCAGCACCAAACCTGACACCACCATAATGGGAATTATAGAGGGTTACCACACAAATCTGAGCTGCAGGGAGGAGGAAGGCAGCTAAGAGGGATGGAGCATGTATCCTGTGTGTGTATTTGTGTGAAGGGTAAACATAATATGTCCTCAGGTGGATCTCTGCACGAAAAGGCGAGTACAGTGAGTTTACCACTGCTGATGTCTGGTATCGCTGATACTTTTCTTCATAGTCACTATGTGGTAATCTCAGCCCCCTGCATGCGGAACCTTAAGCATGCTCAGCAGTGGGGTGTTGCATCCAAAGGCATAGTGTGAGTATCGGTGAATGTGTTGAAGAAATCTTGAATTTGATTTATGGATATTTATTAGAATGTTTGCCTGCCTCACAATTGTGACACTTTTGCAAAGCAGGTGCTAAAGGGCTGAAATAGTCTTTCAAAAAGTAATTATGACTACTTGTGTCTGTAAAAGTTAATTAGCTACATCTACCCGTATACTATCGAAGAAATCCATGACTTAAATTAAACAGATAAAGCACATCACCAAAACACCGTCGGATTTTAGTTAAAAATAAAGACATTCTGCCAGGTGCACCTGTCTAGTGTGGTGGTTTTAATTTCCATAGCCTGCACAGTCTTCTCATCCCAAGCCAGCAGAGTTTGTTTGGGAGAAAGCGAAACACAATGTCAAAAGTGATGGAGGATGTAGGAGAGAACATACACATCTGTCAGCTTACGAAGATCAGCGTGCTACTGAAGGAGTTAGTAGCCAAATTTCTCATTTTTTTCAATGGGAAGTGACGAGGAATGATAAATGATCGGTCGGCGTGTTGCTCTATGAGGTTCAGGTATATATATCATACCTTAATCATATTAATTGGCCTTAACTGTAAAGGTCGGTGAAATGAAAGTGCTGAGGCTGATTAATTGACAAAAACCCTATAGGAAGATGAAGATTTAAGAGCACTGCTTTTATTTGTGGGTTGTTTTTACTTGAAGATGTTCACTCCTGCCGCAGTAATGATTCACCAAATATAGTGAGGGCCGAGAAAACTGTGCGTTTTAATACGGGACTCTCCAAGAACCGTCACTCTCAGTTGCAATATATCCTATTTAGTGTAAGTAGACAGCTAGGTATGCTTGAGAATATCCTTCACTCAAACAAAGCACATAAGCAAGTTCTAAAAAGTGTGCCGTGTCAGATCCAATTGAAGTCATTTCCAGCTGAACACACATATTCTGTGTCTGCATGTTCACAGACACACACCAACTTTCTAAGTGGTTGAGCATCATTTATTGAACCTCCTCCCACAGGGAAAAGAAGGCATCCCACTTAACTCAGGGTAGGTCTCACACCAGGAGTGAAGTCTTTCCAAATCACAATCAAGCATTTACACTTGAGACAAAGTCAACAGCTTTCTGAAACTGATAAGCACCTCCAGTGAGTAATTTTGACAAGCATTATTTTGTGTTGCAAATTAACTGAATACTTAGGAAGGAACACATGATAATCACTGCAAACAACTACAGGTGGCTGTTGAAATTAAATGAAAAGAAGCGTCATACTGAGTGTTCTTTTATACTAAAAAAGGAAATGGGAGAAAAAAACATCCTGCGTCTGATTTAAGGTGGCAAGGCCAAAGCATTCAGATTTTTGTAGCCTGCATTATTCATTTCAGATTTTCTGAAACAAGTAAAGTGATTATTTTCATTTTATAAGTTCTGAGCAGACATTTGGAGTAAACATAATTTTATCTAATGAACAGTTAAAAAAATCTTGATGTCCCAATTCTTTAAATTTACCTTATTTTAGTAGCTACATTTTCTGGTTATTATTATGTGAAAGTCTGTTCAACTTTAAATGATGCGCTCTCTTTCATAGCAACTGTAAACTATATACAAAAGAAACAAATGAATCTATCTACCAGAGATGGTTCACTTAGCAATTTATTATAGTGACAAGCAAATAAATATGGATCATTCTATTCAACACAAGGAAAAAAGTCTTAGTATGTCTTGATACTCAGGAAAATGATAATGTAAAATGCAAATTGTTTCCCAGCTAATGACCCTAAACACACTGTAAACATTTTTGCGAGCCTGCTGCTCATGTAGCATTTCATAAGCCCCACCTCCGCCTCATCATCCACCCGTTGACAGGCACTTTGATTTACCCTGGGGTAGTTTTATACACACTAACAGCTTAATGTGAATGCATTCACGAGTGCCCAGCTCCCAGCTTTAAATGACTGCGTGTGTGTTTGAGCACATGCTCGCCTCAAGTTGTCAGATTATTAAAAGGTTTGACACCACAGTCTTGATGCGTTATTATTCATTCTGCATCAAATGCAGTCAAACAGGCTCAGACTGTTGAAATAATAATAAAGTGTAACATTATATTACCATTCTTGTTCTCAAGCTTCAGACAAAGACACAACTCCGCACTTTTGGAAGCTATTAAAACGTGTATGCCTAGATGTCAACTTCAGTTAGTTTTGCAACCTTGATCTTCCTTATAGCAAGGTTTGGGAAGGAGACGCCTAATTTGTCAGTTATTTGCTGTCTCCTAAAAGCTTTGTGACTAACGTTTCATGACTAATTGTTCAGAAATAATGTGAATGTCAACAGTTTGTGGTTACAAATGTTTTGCACACATTCTGACCAAAGGCATCAAAATATGAAACATGAAATACCCTACAGTCCAAACAAGGACAGTCTTCTCATTACCAATTTATCACAAGTTCGGAATGGCAGGGTTTGTTAAAGCTAAAATAAGTTTGTTTTTGATGTTTCTGTTATGCTCTGACAGGAAACATGAATCCATGCGTTCAACTTACTGGAGAGATGAGATCGGACAATACTGAGCTGTCAGCAGCACAAGTACAACCTGACAAACCCGATCCAAAATTCCCAACAGCTCAGTGTGGAGTTCACTTCTAACCAGAGGCTGCCATTTTTGATCAGGTTAGTTTTCATTTCAGTCATTTGTTGTTCATTTAATTGCCTAGAGAACGCTATCTTGACATGGCATGAAATCTGCTGCAAATATTCCCTGTATCCACAGGAACCATTTTCATGTTTTGAGCCCCCTAAAAACTTTCCTATTATAAAAAGCCACATTTTTTTAAAACTTTATTGTAGATTTCTCTTCAACTGAATTTAATTCAGTTGAGTCCACTAATGATTCCCAAAGGATAAAGCCTTTCCACTTAGACACTGCATAACATTACTGTCCTGACATTAAATGTCACTACAGTTAAACATTTCCGTCATCATATTTATAGTCTTTTATTCCCGTTTTTTTGCCTTTAAATTAACATAAGAAATGAAGTAGGCATAGGAAAAAGAAAATGAGCGTTTGAGACAGGGTTAGAGGGTGGGTGTGACTGGTGAATTCTCACTGGATTTCTATAATTACTTCATGCTATTAGACCTATAATTAACTACCTACTGGGATTAGCATGGACGAAGTCAGTGGGAAGAAATGCAGAGAAAAGAAGCGAGTAAGTGAGAGAGAGAGAGAGACTAACATTCTGTAGGGATTGAGGGGAAATTGTTGTGAGATCCAGGAGGAAATACGGGGACAGCAGTAGAAATAGTAAAGTAGTAAGAAGTGAGAGACTGAGAGACTCAATGGCCATTTAATTATCCCACAAACTGCCAGACTTAAATAACACCGTGCCCAGCAAATAGACTGTGTTTTTTTCATAGTTTCAGTTTTAAGAGAGACAGAAAAGTGGGTTCAATACAGCGACTATTTGTTTGTTAGAACGCAATTTGGCTCAGGCATTTTATGTTTTATAATTAAGTGATGCTATTAATTCATGGAGGTTAGGAGGTAAAACTGATGGTGACGCATGTTTGAGCCTAATGAAGAAATATTTATTGAAGTACCGTAGTTTAACAATTCCAATAATTTTAGTTTCTGTCACATTTGAGTAGAACTAAATGCTTGGTGTGTATTTACCAAGATTACTTATGCTTGGTAAGCAAACTTTATTTGTGTAGAGTGTGTGTGTGTGTGGGGGGCGGGTGAGAGAGAGAGAGGTGAAGATGGGCATACTGTATGTATGAAGACAGACAGGGAGCGAGGGGCAGAGAAAGAGACAGAAGGAATTAGTGTGTGTGTTGAGGTGTGACTGCCCTGCTCTACTTGACTAATGAGCTGGCGTTAACTCACAGGAAGTCGGAGCTCAGTCTGGCTATGCTTGACCCCGGCGCTAACACTAACGCTGTGTGACAGCCACCGAGTGCCACCGTCAACTCCACCTCTATTCATTAACTCCCATGGACTGAGTGTGAGTAAGAGCTTAGTTGTGTTTTTGTCGTATGACTATGCCTATTGTGCTCATATATAAAAGTGCAGTGTTTTTAAGTGAGCATAATGCTTCATAAAAGGCCATTCCTGCATTCACAACGGGGAAAAACGGGCGTCATTTTAACAAATAAAATGCATTTGAGTGGTCGCTGTTCATGCTGTATATACTCTAAAAATATGTTCTTAATTCATAACATTCTAAATACTTCATTTCGAATGTGTAAAGAATGTCATTTTCTCCAGTGATTCAGAATGTTGACATCATATACAACATTTTTCAGGACAATAATTTGTGACATTAATTGTAGGACACTGCTTGCACATTAATGAATGACAAAGTAAACGTTGGTCATTATGAAGCATGTAGGACACATAGGGTCATTAGGGGTTAGAATCTAAACCCTGACTAAATTAATGCTTATGCTCATCTAATCAGCTTGTTTTTCTCTCCTGCTGATGGGAAACGACTTATATTCCTCCAGACTAGATGTAAAAATCTTTGTGTGGAAATATAAACCTGTTGAGTTTTTAGGCATGCAGAGCTCTGGCTTTGGTTAATAAACATCCCCTTTATTTCTATCACATGAGCGCTGTGAACTTTCAGATAGCTGGCAGGAGAGCCCGAGGCTAGAGGCAACCTGCCATTCACACAGAATCCCCCCCAGGTGAATGCCCCCATCCCCACCCCATCAAACAGCTGTAGCCAGAGGAACTAGTCCTACCACTGAAAAACTGAATTGAACGGGCTGATGTTGAAAGGTTACTGTTTGACTTATCTACATTTGCCCACATTTTGGCAGACTCTACATTAGGAATATATTTCAAAGCAATTCTGATATTTTGTACTTAAGTAAAAAGGACTGTTCGCAGAATGGCTTTTTTTCATGAAACATATCTATCTTACATGCCGTTTCTGGTGATCATATATTTTGAATTTTAGAATTTGAATTACTTTATGTGCTACCGAGTGGTTTGTGAATATTATGTTGAGGACCAAGAAAGTCAAGAAACTTATCAATATAATCTTTTTTTTGTTACTCTGACTCTGAAAAGAAGGTCATCAAATAAAAGTGGTAAACACAATAAATATATAAATATTCAGTTTAATTTTGGTTTTGTGTGCAGCACTGAACTTAAAAAAAATATTTAATTAGTTCTTTTTTGCCACAGCAGAGTAGCCAATGTGCATAGATGATAAGTGGCATATTGTTATGAATTCCCTGGTGTTCTTGGACATACAAGCAGATAAGTGACTGAGGGCAGACACACATAAAAGCGTTCGCACAGACAGTTGTTTGTTTAAAGATGATGCGTGTCATCATTTGTCCCATGCAGTTTGTATTGTCCCTATCATCTGTATCATAGGGCAGCAGGAAGAAGCTGGGAAAACAGGTCTATCAGACTATGCAAATGGAAACTGTCTGTTGTGGATATTCCTTGGTACATCAAAGCTCTAGAATCGAATGAATCATCTACTGCTGGAGAGGCAGGGAGAGGGAAAGTCTCCCAGTTGTGTTCCGGATCTCCTGCTAACTGCATACACTTTACGATAATGTATGGCTGTGGACTATGACAAGATGATGATCAGCTGTTAATCATGTTAAACTGACAACGTAACATAAATGTTCTCCACTATTTCATAACTTAAGTGTTGCACAGGATGTGTTAAACAACAGCTGTCCTTCATTTCTTCCATCTCATTTCCTTTCTTTATTTCCACTCTTGCTCTCAGTTTTCCATTTATGCCCCCCGCCCCCAGCCCTTCCTTCACTCACCTGCCCACCAGTTCCAACACACACTTTTAATGCATATTTATTCATAACTGCCCTGCCAATCAAAGACCTGCCACAGCAAAGTTCAGCAAGAGTGAAATACTGCTAATATCCAAACATCTCTAGGCTGCATTTGCATAAAGCCAGAAATAAGCTCTGGTGTTTTCAATCGGGTGATTGGTGACACCTCACTCAATTTGAGAAATGACATTCATTTTATGTGGGACTTTGAAGGCTCTTACAATGAACCATGCACATACTTTGAATCCATTTTTTTTAGCAGTGCAGACAGTGAGAGGATGTGTTGACTAATTTTTTAAGTAGCACTATTCTCTATGTCAGAGCCAGAGATAAGACAAAATGTAAGATACAATATACAGTGAGGGTTCAGAATATTCAACTGAATTTCGTGTTTAATACACTAGTTCCATTCCAGGATTTTATAATATTTGGGGTGAAAGAGACATGTAATATGTACTGAAAAAAAAGAAAGTTATTATTAAAAATTCAAATTTATGTGGTTTGTGTCTCATGTGCGAACCACTGTATGTGCACTCACACTCCGGTTCAAGGACTGCAGTAATCCTACTCTGTGGTAGTTGTGCAGCTAACTTTATTTGTATGTGAAAGCATATGTATGAAAAGCCCAAGTTTTCCACATCATTAGAGAAATTCTCCTCTATGGTGAGCACCAGACCAGATAGAGTAGACTGGCTAATTGAGCCATTTAAACTCTAAACTTCATTTGATCCCCCAACTCCTCACTGTTGCAGACACTGCTGGCAGTCTAGCACTATTCTATTCTGCAATAGTGTAACTAGGTTGACTGTGTCTAGAAAAGGGACGTTCATCCCTAAAGGACGGTTAAAAACTCCAGAACATTCACTCACAAATGCAGATATTCACAAGAATATATACTGTGCAGAATATATATTGCATTTGAAGGCTTGCAAATCTATGGATAATTTCTCTGCGTTAGAATTTACATTTTACAGATGTATAGAACCTTTCTAAATACGTGATGTCTAAGAGCTGCCCCATTGTGATTCGCTGTGGTAGTCAAACCTTCAAAATTCATACATTAGTCTCTAGCTTTTTATATACATCTGTACTGTCATAGATAAAAGCTCTGACAGCAGAGAACAAGAAAAGGTATTTGTGCTCTTGTCAAAACTTGTACAAAAGGTAATTTCATGTAATCTGCGCGAAGAGCATGAAATGAAACATTTATCTCACTTAACTTCAATTACAAGCTACTGGCAAATCCACCCTCCAGACGTTAAAGATCTACCTGAAATCTGTAGCCCTCAATGTCATTTTTGACAGTGGCATCACTCTAAACCGAAGATCAGTCAACATTGTCATCCAGTGTATTTGATATTTTTAGAAGCACCGATCTTTTAAATATTATTTTGTATTTATGTATCTATTGGCATTGAGGCTTATATCAGTGAAAGTGGTACAAATTGATCACAGCAGTGTGTCATCGCTATTGAAGTTTGATGTTTTTGAAGTTGATTGTGCGGCTTTGAATTTGTACTTGGAGTTTGGAGCATCATTTCAACAAAGGTGTCCTAGCAATCAAGAAAAACTAGAATTATATTTTTGTACTTCCTGACTCCTGATTTTGGGCTGGAGATATCACTCTGTTTCAGGGACACATCAGCTTATCAAAAGATTTAATTTTTCCTCAAGAAATACAGGTCTTGCAAGTTGTCAGCTAAACAAGTCTTTATTTCAGTTATTTATGATTTAAATTAGTATTCAAAATTGATATCACTGCATCATGGACAGTTTACAATCAATGCTGTTATATAGTATATGTGATGATGGATTTCTTCTTGGGTAAGAGTGAAATCCATCATCAACAGCAACACTAGAGTCTGTCATTGTCAGACAACAGAATTCTGAAGTCTCTCCTTTTTTGTGGCCTGACTTTCTTTATCACCTCCACACGTATGAGTTTAAAGCCTTGGCTCTTTCTAATGGTTGTAAGTTTACTTGGGATGTTGTAGAGGTGTCAAACAGGAGTTGTGTCTTTTATGCCTACAGAGATCATAGGAAGGCAAAACCTTAGTGGAATCAAATAAAACCTATAACTTTGTCCTAGCACTTGTCCAACCAGCTGGCCCCAAACCGCATCCAAAGAGCTTCCAATCTGGATGCTGGGGCAAAAGGAATCAATTCAAGATCAGCAGTATAAAGCCATAAATTAATGAAACTCCTTAAAATATGCAAACTTTTGGATTAATACTCTTTCAAAGTGGAGGTATCGTTCTGTTGTGGTTTCTTTCTTTTCTTTCTATTTGTTTCTTTTAATCTCGTTATTCCGAAACTGTCACTAAAGAATGTGGACAGCCACACACTTGAGCATGTCCACACATACTGATAAGACAATTCTCAAAGTAACTCAACACCTCTTTTATCTCTATTTCTCATTCCGTCCTCCGTCCTCCCCCATCCTCCAGTCCATCCCATTGCCCCTGTGCCTGCTGTTCATCCATGTGTGATTGATGGTGGGGTGCATCCATCCTTTCCTCTGCCACTCAGCGCTTCTCTGTCCCCAAAGCCCCTACATCCTTCTCTCTTACCTGCCGTCACCAGATGGCTCACCACCTGCCTCCAACAGTCAACAAAAGCTGCAATTACCCTTCATGTCCAACAGTGGGGAAACTCACACTTCATCAAATACACAGTGCACCCCCTACATACATATGCATAAGGTGGTCTCTAAATAAGTAACATACAGAGAAAGTTCACTGTGACCATGCACACAATAAAACATATAATATATATATTCATTACTCATTCAGATTGAACCAGTCTGTAAACATTTTAAACTAAAATCAAAATCCATTTTTGTCATATTGACTTTTCTTCAACTACTCAATTCATATTCAGAGAGACTTGACCAGACTTAACTTATGATTCGTATTGCTTGGTCTGCACATAAGGTTTCATTAAAATTAAAAATAATAAAGATGCAAACTGAAAGGAAATGAACCCACACTATTGTAAAGCTAATAATAATAATAATCATTCCTGTTTCCAGAGAAATCACCTGACACATCACGAATCATAGGATTTTTTACAGACAAAATCTTATATCCCTACAGTGAGTTGTATGCATCCCAGATTTATGCAGAATTTCACATTCAGGATGTCACACATGCGCATTTACATATACACCTACACAGTTAAGTTAATAAGGGGTAGAGGAAGCAAAATTTGTTAGAACTACAAGCCTCTGTCTTTATACCTTAATGATGGTTATTATTCTGTCATACTGTGACTCTCACTATGCAGACACATTAATGACTGCAAGATATTTCTCTCCATACACCATAATTACACGATTGATTATGCATGTGTGTGTGTGTCACGGTGTGAGTAGGCAGTTCCATAATGCTGCTGATAATTACATTGATGACTGACAGCTGTAACAAACAGAATCACTGCTACACCTATTCTCCTGCCAAAAATCAAGAATAATGATGCTCAGAAAGAAAGAGGTCTGAATTAAGTGTCACGAAACATACTGTACTATTTTACGCCCTTGACTCGTGTTGATTAGGTGAACTGGAAATGAAAAGTAAGAGCCATTTGCCCTTTATTGAATTTGTTATGCATTATATGCATCTCTTTTGAAATATTAGATCATTTTCTTACTTTCCAAAGTGTTCATTATTTTCACAAATACATAAGAATGACACTGGGATAACTGCATCAGAATCAGCCAGAATATGCTCAAATAAAATGGAAAGTGGAAAAATTATAGTAGCTTAAAAAGACTAGAGCCCTGTCATCTAGTGTATTTAATATTTTTAGCAGCACCCATCTAACTACAGGGTGGCCCGGCTGACAGAAAACAGAAAACAAAAGAATTACAGCAATTTAAAAATTCTGACATAGTGACAGCGTAGAGTGGTTCCACAAAGCATGATTATTTCAGTAAATTCCAGTCAGATTAAATAAGCTTGAGCTAAGGTAACATATCCTATAAAAGATGAACTTGATCCCTCTCAGGCAAGTGTTCTGGCTTAATGGTTGTTCCAGTCTTCTAGCCCAAATGAAACCAACAATTTTACTGTGATTTTGGATGTTTTACAAAGGATTCTGAACCCAAGTCTCCAGACTATAACTTTCCATTTTTCTAACGAATGACGCATTACCAGCACTCGTAGTGAACATAACCTGTATTGTGCGCTACATACTCATGGGAAACGGTACTGAATGGGTTTTATATCAAGATTATTTGTTTTTGCAGTTGCAATTTCTGTAAATTTAAAAGTAGCCATGTCGCTAGTTTGGTTTAGTTCACTTCTGTCCAAATACCATAAAGCAGAAATCAGGACAGTGATAACTAATGAAAGAGCTGTAGGTATTTGGTAGGCAGGTACGGATTATAGAGATACATTTTTTGCAGAGTTAAAATTAATCAGCTAAATATGTAATCTAAATGTCAAAATATAGTGGCTCATAAATAATAAGGTATGCTTCAAAATTCCTCAGACTTTGTCCGTCTTATTTCTTTATTGGCATATTTGATGTTGAATTATATGTCAGAACTTTCCTGTACGCCCCAGTGCTTTTCAATGAACTCACTTCTTCGAATTCATACCCAAGTGAACATTGATTTGGCTTTATTGAAAAGTGGATCCCTTATTTGATGCATGGCCTTGTCGTGGCTTTAGCCGTCAGTGAAATGTCCATGAAGAAGTAGAGCAATGAGAATTACAGCAGGGAAAATGAAATGGAATAAAAAAAAAAACTTCTTGCTCATCCATGCATCACACTGCCTTCCTTCTCCCTTATTCAGTCCATTCCTGGTTATGATGGATATATCAAATATGATTTATTTCCCTCTCATATTTCACATTGCATCTGAATATATATTACTGCAAAGTGATGTTAGTGGTTATTGCTCCTTGCAGATGTGAATGCACACACACGTACACACATGGAAAGGATGTTTCACACACAGGGGGGCCAATCAGACATAGCTTTCTCCTGGTGCAGCAATCACCAATGACAGGCACACCAATTATGTGACTTAATCGTGTAATATCACTTATTTCACTCAACAGATCAAAAACCTTCTATTTTGCATAAAGTATTTGGACATTTTATCACACATTATAACTGATAACGCATGTGCCTTGTTAAAGTATAGAGAACTTTGTCCTGGAATTGTCTGACTATAAAATGCATCGAAAATTGTTGCATTTTCTCTTAATTTGCATTTTACACAGCGTCCCAACTTTTCTGGAAGTGTAAATATATGATTTCTGTGCAGTTGTTGTTATATGTAATTATGGAACTGGTAAATCATCTTTAAATCTTCAAAGGAATCAGTACATTTTGCAAGTATTCATCAGCCTATCATTGTTTTTTGTGCTGCCAAATGAGGATAGTGGGGAAATTTTCAAAAGTATTAGCACAAATTTGCATTTCTTTCTCAAGTTTACCAGACAGTAGCACAGTGTGTACCTAGGACTTTACCACCCTACCCTACTTTCCCCTCTGACAACTCTATTACAGCACAATCAAGGGGTGGGGTACGTGAATGGAAGGAATCCCACCAAGCTGAGATGGCAAACAGTAATTCTGCAGAGCAAATTGAACTTAGAATCCAATTCCATGGACAGATTTGATGTGTTGCTCAGACCTGCTGCAGAAATTAACTACTACAGAACAGGATTTCATATGAGAAATAGAAAATATTGTATACAATATAGTGTGTGCAAAAAAATCAATTATAGTTATACAGATTACCTATACAGTATGTAACATTGTATATGTAAATGTAATATTGTATATGTATCTTGTTTATTTTGTATTTGCAAGAGACTCTTGCCAGGCAACAGCAATTTATGTATTTCTGTATGAAGTAATTTAAACTTGTATGTCACAATAGTGGTCAAGTTTATCTTGTACATAATACACACTTGTGCACGTTATTTTTCTGTCCACGGTCCCCTACACTGTGGACAGGAGGCCAGTAAACGCAGAGACATACACAGACAGACAACCATTCACACTCATCACACCTACAGGCAACATGGAATGACTAATTAAACTAACATACTTGTTTTTGAACTCTTTGAAGAAACAGGTGAAACCCTTACAAGCAAGGAAAGAACATGTCATTGCCACACAGAAAGGCTGGGGATTCAAAACTGAGAGACTGCTTGGGACATTCAAGGACATTCACAGATTTGTCCGTTTTTTCTTGGCTGTAGGACTCTCGAGCAGTTCCTCTCTCTGCAGCTGTACCTGCTCAGCAGTGAATCACAGTGGAGAGAGTAGGGCAGATGAGTGACAAGCCCCTTTCAGACATGCACTGGAATCCAGACACAATTTGGACTTTATTAGGGGGCGTGTAAGTGTGACTGCAAACGCCTCAGTATTTTGCCCAAAACATTAGCTGGATCTTCTCCAGCCAGCTCCCTAGTACAAAGTTTAGATTATCTAATACTCCGGAGGATTCATCGTGAGCAAGCATGTTGATGATGTCATTTTCCCCACGACCGCAGCAAAACTGGGCAACTACAAACACCCAAAGGTAAAAAACTAAACTAAACTAAAAACTAAACTACTAATTCTGCGGACACATCTACCGTAAATTCTGGACTATAGAGCGCACCTAAATTTAAGCCGCCCCCGCTAAAATTTAAAAGAAATATATATTTTGTCACATATAAACCGCATCGGACTATAAGCCGCCAATATCCAGGCTGAGAAATAATATCTGTTGTATGCGCTCCTACTCATTGTTCACAGTAGGCATGAGGATGTTCTGTGCGCTGTTTTACCGGCATTACGGTAAAGAGTGCATTTACGTGTATGTGTGGCTGAATGTACAGAGCCGACAAAAACGTCCTCGTTATAATTAAACGGCTTGTTCCATAGCCAAAGGAGAAGACGTCTCTTATTCTTCAGGAATTACGCAGGAGTTGCTGCCCTCAACAAAAGATTTTGTACCATAAGTGTTTATTCATACACCTGAACCTGAATGGTGCCTGTAACACGGCAGTAAAAGTGCTGATGTTTGCTGTTGTGCGTCTTGGGTTGCATGCGCGAAGAATAAAAACTGGCGCTTTTTTGTTTGCACTGACTTCCATCTACAGCGCCCATCTGAGGGCTGCAGAAAAATTCATAGAAAAGCCGCATCTCTGTAAAAGCCGCATGGTTCAAAACGTCGGAAAAAAGTAGCGGCTTATGGTCCGAAAAATACGGTAATTACATTTAATATTGACAGTAATGTACCACTGTTAGACATTTGTTGAGACATTTACATTGCACTGAACAGGGCACCAAACGCTGCTGGTGAACTTTCAACTTCATTTATATAGCGCCAATTTACAACAAACTTCTCTCTTGCAAGATAGAAAATCCTTAAAGAGATGCTGGATGTTCAAGCTTCTTTATTGATTTACACTGCAGGTGTCCAGAACCAGAAGTTGTCAGGTTTTCCATGACAGTTTATTTGACTACCTCAGTGAGACATCAGCTGTACAAGCCTAATCTCCACTCTCCACTGCTTCCTTAGGAGTTCCTAAGTTCATTGTATACTGTATGTGCATTTGTGGATGTTTGCATGCATGAGTGGCTTAGTATGAACAATTATTGCTTTTTCACTTATTTGCATTTAGAGCTTAAATTCAATTATTTGCCCATTGTTTTTGACTAATGAATTGGTTAAAAGCGAAGTGCCCTCATCACAAGTCAATTAAATTAGTTCAAAGGCACAGTAATTATTAATACTACTTCAGGTGAGCATGTCATACAAAATATAGTCACTGTCACTGTGTGTGTGTGTGTGTAAGGTCAGAATAAGGGGCATTGCAGCTTGCAGATATGCTAATAAGTAAATTCACTTTTCTTTAATCTAAAAGTGCGCAAGCTGCAAGTTTGTGTTCTTGTGTAAGGTCACAGGGAAGGTGGTTAAGAAGAACAGACACCGTGGGAAGCCAGGGCTCACTTAACTGCCATGTGTATGCTTTTAAACACATGCACACACGTGCATACAGTATGTTCACATACTGTATGCGCTATGTGCACATACTGTACACACTACCTCTATGCAAAGCCCGTTTACATAAATTTTTCTCAAGTAAAATTAACGAAAGAGTGGGGCATTTTTATGCTTGCATGTAAGGTATGTTTAAACCGGGAAATGCATGTGTTTTACAGTGTTTTAGAGAGTGTGTGTGTGTGTGTGTGTCTGTGTGTGCTCATGCAATCATGCAGGAGGCAAGTTCTGGCTTGGTGGCAGAGTAGAATTACTTTGTCTCCTGGTGAGTACACACATTTTGCCCTTGGGAGGGTGACAGAGAAATGTGGCTGAAAATGGCTTGATTGAATCAGGGAGAAGGTACTTGGAGTTTTGCACTGTGGTGCCATATGGAGCTAATGGTAGACGGTGACAAGGTTTGGACTTGCCATTCTGTAGCCACGACCTCCAGTCCCTTTCTAACTTGTCCAAATCCTGCTGATGGAATAGTAAAATGCGACTTTGTCAGGCTTCTGTAACTTTTTTCCTGCTTGGCGAAGTGGTAAGCTAGTCACTATTATGGATATGATGACCTGATTATTCATATCCATGTACCTGTGCAAGTGTGTCTGATACTATCTCTGTCACTTTCTGTCAAATCTCCCTCATGCTTCTTTGCAAAATTGCTCGAGCTCAAGAAGCTTGAACTGATGCCCAAAAAGCTCAAATTAAGTCTCTTAAAATCAGTGCCCTCTAAAAGTACTAGAACATTGGGTCCAATTCCTTTATTTTTGATCTAGACTGAAAACATTTGGTTTAGACATCAAACGATGAATATGAGACAGGAGTAATACCTTAAAGCTTTTTTTTCCAGGTATATTTACATCTGGATCTTTTCCAGGCATTCATCCCAACCTTTCAGTCGTTTGTCTCCTCTTTAGCAGGTAAAATGTAGGCCTACAGTGAAATTAGCAAACAAATTTTGCTGTTTTACAGTTGAATAACTTTGTATTAAGAAAATACAAAATACTTCCTTCCTATATAATTTTCTACAACATGCACAGAGAAAAGATCTCAGTGTGAATCTGTTCAGAATTTTGACAAACACTCATTAACCTTTAGCAAAGTATTTCACCAGCAAAATGTCACAGAAACAGACACAAATTGATGCTGTGCCACCATTTTAATGCTGCTGCTGTTATATAAATGAAACTAAAAGTAACCATTATTTTCATATATTTTGTGGCTCAGCAGCTGACTTGCTCACAAGGCCCTTATTATTTCAACTAAGCTGAGTGATGCAATTTTGACAGCTGTAATTGCAGGAGCAGAACATCTGGATCTATAGCCAGTAGGTCACTCCATGCTGCTGTTTTATACTGGCGGTGTGTCAGTAAGATCGATGAGTGGCACAAAGCTTTGTATCACTGACTTTGGTGACTCTTTAGTCAATTAGGGAAAAACATGTGAACAACAGTCATCTTTCCATCGACTATAGGCTTTTTATGTTGAGTTGAATGGGGATATATATTCCATCTGATCAAACTTAAATAGTTCATCATATATATATATATATGATGCCACATAAAAACTGTAACAGCTGTAAAAGACAGAGGCTTGCCCTAAAAATTATGTTATTGATATATTGACATGACCTTGAAAAGGTTTTGCTGACCTTGTGTGGGATGGTAGTCGAGTGGAGGTTTCCTGTCTTCTTGTTGTAACTGGAAAACAAATACTGAAATAAACTGCAGGTCTGCAGGTGAGGTGCGTTTACGTCAAAGTGTAGGTCACTGATGCTTTGTCAGAAACTAGCTATGTGTGAAGTGTTCAGTCACACACACACACACACACACATTGTAGGATGTACGCGTGTTTGGGATTTCCTGGAAAAGGGCTGAGAGACAATGTTTCTTTCCCTTGCAGTTAAAAATACATATCCAGTAAACAATGGGGCACAGTAATGCTGCTGGATGCAAGAAATGACTGACGGGTGTTTCATATAATGAATAGACTGGCTCGGGGCAAAGAGCTACAAAGACTTAAAGCCGCCCCATCCCAGTGGCCAAGACCTTAATGATCTCTGCCAACTACAAGACTTCCACATGAAACAATAATAATTAGGGGTGGGTAGCAGATTGTTGTTACATATTTGAGTTGGTGTTTGTAAGTGTGTGTTTGCGTGTGTGGTTGCATTTTTTCGTGGGAGTGTTTGCCTCCGAGGATATAAATCAATGTGTCACATAATTGCTTGAGTGACCTTTGCTGATAAGAAACGGTTGCCTTTTGAAATCTCTATCTGTCTATGTCACTTTGACCATCTTCACCTCTCAACCACTGCTCTCCCTCTGTCACATTCACTCACATAATTATACTCACATGCACTGAAATTCTAGCCTTGCATTGATTTGCTTATTGTTGAAACATGCACAAATTAATTCAAATTCTGCACACTAATCCAACCACTTATCCAAAAAGTGTGTTTTTAATAAATGGCAGGGCTGACAGAAAGGCCCGCTGAAGAGATTACCCATTGATCTACCTACACATGCTGAACCATTAATCAAGTTTTAACTCAAAAGACAGTAGAATTGAACTCTTATAATTTGTTTTTTTGTTTTTTCGTTCAATCATTTGAACAAAAATATAATTTAGATTGGTCAGGCATATCCGATATAGTTTGAGTTCTAAGAGCAAAAGCTGCATTTTCTTTGTAAAACTGCAGTTGAACTTAATTTACTTAATATTGCCTATTGTGTTTTTTATAATTGAACAACGAATGAAGAATTTGAATGTAATTCAGTTTTATCTTACAGATCTTTAGTCTTTCTGAGATTTTAAACTGAATGTGTGATTCAAAAGACACAGTAATCCCTGACACTATAATTGCGCTACGACATTTGATCACTACCGGCACCTTCTTTGGTGTCAGTAAGTTCATTTGGAGATGCTGCTTTATTTTTTTTAAATGCCACAGATTTTTTTTTACTTCACCATCATTACTATAAAGGCCCTTTACTCATTCACACACTTTCTCTGTTGCAAACCCCCAAGTAAACAGCGTGTAATCACAAAGACAGAACTCAAAATATCTAAACGCCTATTCAGCCTCAGTTACAGCCCCCATTTTAAAATATGTTTTTGCTCACTGGTGGATCTTTTCTGTTTATGTTAATTCATGTAAGTTCATGTAAACCTTTTCTGTCTTTTCATTACACGGAGATTGCCGACCCTCTGCACATTTCGTTGGGCGGAAGTCTCCCTCTCTCTTGTGTATTTCGTTCCCCCATCTGCCAACACATCTGAATCCTCCTCTATAGCTTCCCACTCTCCTGCCGCTCCTCTTCAACTTTTTTTCCTTCTCATGTGTTTGACGGCTTTGTCATTTACAGCAGTGTGTCGTGTTAAATCTCTCCCCTGCTGTGGCAGGAGCCTGTGGAGAAGGAAGGAAAAAGGGGAGGTGGAGAAATGAACAGTGGAGTGATTTGTCGTTCCAGGTAGTTCCTCCTTGGGGACGTGTAATAGCCAATGGCTCTTAAAAGTGTCTCCCATCTGTCATAAATGTTCACTGCAGATGGACACATACAACAGCTCGCTGCCTGGCTGGGGTGCAGCTGCGTGTCAAAGATCGAGGCAGCGTTCGAGCCTTTCGAGTGATGATGTATGTCAGCTGTTGTTTGTGCACATGTAGAGTTTATGCGTATGTGTCTACGTGTGACAGTGGGTATGTGTAGTCACGAGATAACAATGTTTGGATATATTTTTGTGGTGTGTGCAAATGTGTGTGTAGGGGCTGCACTTGCATCTATTTATGGTAATGGATAAATATTGGCGGCTGGTCACAGTAAGTCATATTACGGTAAATAGAAACAAGGGTTGCTTAATAATATTGTCACCTTGCTCTGCACTCAAGCTGAGAAAATTGCTCCATGGCTCTCCTGTCACTCACACTGCTCTCTCTGCTTTTCTGTCATACATGCCATCATTTTTTCCATCCCTACCCTTTCCTCATATTGTTTCGTTCCCTGCCTTGGTCTCTCACTTTCTTTAACTCATTCTCTTGTATGTCACTTCATGTGATTTCCCTCTTCATCGCAGGCGTTATCTGTCTGTCTTTTCGTGCCTATGGCCTAGTTTTCATTGCAGCTTAAAAAGACACCAGCGCTGTAGTTGTCGAATAATGTGTATCATTTTGCTAGAAGGAGCGCATAAAACTCCATGACTTTTTCGGAAAAGAGCACAGCAGCAGGAAATTATTGGAAAGAGCTAAAAATGGCTTGAGTGGAGTTCTTCAATCTAACTGCAAAATGAGAGCCAAAGAAAATCATGCCATTGACTGTTTTTCTTCGTTTCTCTAATACCAGCATATTTTACCTCTGGCTAGATATTTGCTACAATTCAGCATACTCATTCATACTAATTTATGTGTGGACCACTTTAAAAGTCCACTTATCCTAATGACTATTGTAGAAAGCCAGAACGTATCTGAGAATACACGGGCTGAGAGGCGAGGTGAACAGGGCTAACACACATACAGAAAGTAACACCTAATGGGAATTATTATTTTTCAATTTTTTCGTTTTCACACTTTGATACAGGCTGATCCTAGATAGCTAACAGATTCTTGCTCAAGGGCACTCCAGCAGAGAGGCTGCTTGCAGTCACAATTGCCTAAATTTCAGGCCCTTTAGTTAGAGAAAGAGTAATTGCATGGTAATAGCCCTGAATTTATTTTGTGCAGATCTAAATAAAATATTCAGCTGCAATAAAATACCAACTAGGGGGACTTTCTTGCCATATTCAGCCTGAAAGTCATTGTTACAGTAGCTCTTTATTCCACATCGTTCCTGGTCTCTATCACGTGAACTGCAAGTTACTGCATTATTGATTGTCTGAAAAAGATGATTTAGTATTCCTATACTTATTCATTTAACACCACACGTTACAGTACTCTGGGTTGTGTACAGGTTTGCTGTAAATAATTCATAGGGTCTCATAGTATTAGGTGTAAATATTTCATGTGTAGGGAAGATGCAGAAAAACAGGGATTGACGGCCCGAAACATGACCTGCTTTCTGCAAACGTCAATCCCATACAGCTGTGTGGAGATGTTCACTCCAAGGTTGTGCTCTAAATGTGGTCTTTTATGATACGTTTTAAGATTTGGCTGGTAATGTGTCACGGGAGTTGAGTGCTGCTGCTAAAAGGCAGATTTCACAGGTGAATAATAAAACAAAACATCATATTTCTGCAGTCATGGCTTTGTTTAAAATCCTACTTTTCATCTTGTGTTTGAAATGAAATGATTCATTATTGATTTTTGAACCAGGCTCTCTCGTTTTTTTTAAGTTGTCAGACAAAAGTTCAAATCCTCATAATGCATAAAAATGAAAAGTACATTAACAAGTAACTTTGGTTCCCAGGGTTTTGAGTCAAACAATTACAAAGAAAGCCTAGATGTCCATTGATTTCTTCCTAGAGTGTTTCAAATGGCAATCAATGAAGTATAAGTGATTTGAAGTACAATTTGTTTTGTTGATTTTCTTTTGTTGGCTCCTGTTTGCTGAGTGTAGACATATTGAAACGTGCATCTAAGACATTAACCATGATCATGTGTCTAACAGTATGCATGGCTGTGTGTCTATTTGTTGGTGGATCTATTTTTCAAGGCTTCCTCCACTTTGGTTCAAGGAAAAAGTTGCACCAAACCACGTGATGTACTATATTACTGTACAACGTGAATCTTTCTTAAATAAAACAAAAATAATTTAAAGATGGAGACTGACAAATATGGTCCAGTGCAATAATAAAGGAACACTCTTGAGCCTTGATTTATTTGAAGGTGATGGCGTAAAATGAGTTAGTTGTCAAAGATTAAATTCTCTAAAATACTTGGTGTTTCCTTTCTCCCAACCTTACATAAAGAGGAAATGGCTCACGTGCCCTTCTTTCACTATTACCCTGCCACTACAGTCCTTAGGCAGCAGCAGCCAATAGTTGGTGCTCCTACTGCAAGGCCCCGAAGTAAATCCGCAAAGAAAGGACACGATTTATCTTGTCCTGGCATCTCTGCACTGGCTCCCCTTCAGCTATAGAATTTAATCTAAAAGTTTAGCATTTATACTGAGTTAACAGTTAATTAGTATACATTTACAATGTAATTCAATCGAGTGCAGCAGTATTGCAATAAATCTGCCCTGCTGGAGTTCATTGTACTCACTGTTATTGAGACAGCGGGGCAGTTTAACTCTTTGATCATTTTTAAAGCCGTGTGAGTATTTTACACCCCATATCTCTCCAAAAATTTAAGCAGCAAATGTCAAGCATTTTTTATTAAATACAACAGTTTTGTATTAAGTTAATATTATTAAAAAGAGAGAGACCCCATTTAACAGAAGTAGATGTAAACAGAAAATAAAATGGCATTAAAAATCTAAATTAGCATCAAACTGCCATTAAAATCTAAATAGAACTACTAAGTAGTTGTAAAAACAGAAGTTTGTAAATTAGTTAATGCTAAAATGTTTAATTCTACATATCATTAATTTATATTTAAATAAATAAAATGTAATTATAAGTAAATTTATTCATTGGGGTCAGTTAAATGTACAGTAAATATGCTGCTTTCTTTTACCAAATGCATGTATTGATGAAAAAATTAAAAAAAACCTTAAAGTATATATTAAATATTAATGTCATATATATGTTTTTAAATTCTTACTTGCCCCTGCTTTCAGCCAGTCGTATTCCTTTATTCAAGCTCAGGTTCTCTGCCAGGCTCAAAATACAAGTTTAAATAAAGGCTCATGAAGAAAGGATTAAGTTATGAAAGTAATTCTGCACAGAAACCTGTGCATTGGTCTCAGTGCTGATGTTCAAATTTCATAATAGTGTGAAATTAGTGTCTTTATGCAGAGTCTTGTGATAGACTGGGGTAGGCCCCAAAACCCCTTTGACCCTCAACCAGAAGAGTGGTTGCATGGAGCTTGTCTGCTCTTGTATGTAAAAAGTTACTCTCACAGTAACTGCCACCACTGTATGAGTTGTTCAATGTTCTCCAAGTTCTCACTGTCCTGCAAAATGCCTGTTTTTAGCTGTTTTAGGTTTAGGAATGAGAAATTGAGAAAAAGGTCTATTGGAGTTTCAGGTGACAATTAACATCTACATTCCAAGACAAAGCAATGTGTGTGTGTTTATCAAAAACCCTGTCTACATTCACACAGGCTACATGTGTCTGCAGCTGCTTCTTTCTTCCCATTCTAATATTTGCAGTGCATATACAGTTAATACCTATTTAATTCTTTTTTGTGGAGAAACATAATCATCTGGTCATACTGGGGTCTTTGTATTCGACAAATAGGACCTCAGAACTTTATTTCACTGTTCCGTGTATTAGAATAAAAATGAAAATACCTAGAAAAATAAACATCTGGCAAATACTAAGTACCCCCCCTCCCCCAATGCTTTCATAGGATTTAAATGGGGAATTGCAGCAAGGTGCCTGCCATGTTTCGGCAGTTTGCTGGTCTGGAGCGTCCAGTTGTGTGTTACCACAATGTCAAGAGTAATACATCAGCAGTGGCTACTGCACAACAACCTGAAAAGGGTTATAAAAATATTTCCAACAATTTGAGTTCAACATTCTACAGTGAGAAAGATTATTCACAAGTGGAAAGCATTCAAGACATTTGCCCGTCTTGCCAGGAGAGGTTGTCCCAGCACATTCACCCCAAGGTCAGAGCGTGCAATGCTCTGAGAAATACAAAAAAACCCCAAGAGCTGCATCTCAGACCCCAGAGGGCTCACGCAGCATGTTAAATCTTAGAGTACATGAGAGCACAATTACAAGAAGAGTGTACGGTTTGCTTGGAAGAGGTGCCAGAAGAAAAAAAAAAAAAACATTAAAGCTCAACTGCTGTTTGCAAAACTACATCTGAACTAACTACAAGGCTTCTGGAACAGTGTTCGATGGACAGATGAGACTAAAATGGCCTTAACGTTAATGGTCAAACCCAGGAACAGCATTACAGCATAAACACCACATGTTCATTGTCAAGCACAAAGGTTCAGGAATAAAGAACTGGGCTTGTTTTGCAGCCACAGGACCTGAGCACCTTGCAGTCATTGAGTCACCTAGGAACTTCACTCTACCACAGTATTCTAGAGGCAAATGTGAGGCCACCTGTCCAACAGATAAAACTTTTTCAGAATAGGCTCGTGCAAGGGGATTTGAAGCAAACCAATAAATCTACATCAGAATGGCTGAAAAATAAAATAATCAAGGTTTACTGTAGGTGTGGCCAAGTCCAGAGCTCTCACCCACTGACAGCTGGGGTGGGCTCCAGCAGGTACAGGTAAGGACCCTCAACCTGAACGATGAGGTGGATCCTTAATATAGATGCGGTAGAGATTGCAAAAAACTTTAATGAACTGAAGAAATGTTAGAACGAATCAACCCCAATAAAAACTAATTTAAATATGTATTACTTGTTAACTTGTGTAAAATATATATGACCATAGAGTATTAATGAGTGTGTACATTCTGTATGACAGTTCTTTTAGAGGGGTCAGCCTTCAGCAGGTGTTGTCACATCATCAGTAGATGTATAAAAGTCTGATTTGTCACATTTTAGGCTACAGTTCTTTTCTAAGTCAAGTGTATTGATTCCTGACTGTGACTCAGAAAATTATATTTTAACTTTTTCCTTTATTGCGGTTAAGTCTCTGGTGGTCTTTCCCCATTCAAGCATATTGATTTATTCTTAAATGCAGCTTTAACCTTCATTTCACATTTTGCTATCCTTTTTTCCAATTTGTTGTTTTAAGTTGTGTTGGTTTTCTCAGTTTTCCTTAGCTTTTCCTTAGGCAACAGTGTCCATTTATGTTTTCCCCCAAATTTGCTTGACTCCCTAGTTAATATTTTATACAGTATCCATGAAGGGGAAAAAAAAATATTCAGTTTTCCTCACAAGGCTTCAAATGAGCAGTAGTATCCTCCGCATATCAACACCTTCAAAACTGCAATTAAACTGAATTAAAGTAACTGGGGCCAGCCTGACATTTTTACTCAAAATTAATGTTAAACATGCTTCCTCAGGAAAACAGAAAGGTTCATGAAAATTACTAGGTATGACACACCTCCATTTTGTTCCCAAATTAAGAGATGCACTACTTGAGTAAGATGAAAAGAGGCAGGAAAGCAGAGAGGAAAGATGAAACGTGAGAGAGAGAGAGAAAAATGAAAGAAGAAAATGAGCACGAGGGAGGAGAGGGAAATCGAGCGGGGTGGGAGCAAAAACAACCAAATGAAAGGGTGCCACCTGCCACTAAATCTCAGGAACATACATGGAGCCACACTACCTAAATACACCCACATATGCACACATTTTCCAGACACACAACGGCAGACACACACACACGCCACCTGTCTGGGTGTTCGGGGAACTATTTAGGCAAGTTGAGCAACGGTCTGTCACACTCATCTCCAGCGTAAACAAGAGCAGTTGCTGACGGTTACAGGTCTGTTGTCATAGAGCTCTGAAGAGTTTGCGGGTGTGATCATTTGTTTTGCAAGCATTTGTACATGCGTGTGTGTGTGTGTGTGTGTGTGATTGAATCATGCAATGAGATGCAAATAGAGAACAGGGGAAGAAGAGAGTGAGAAAAAAAAGGTGGAACATGAATGACTGAGCAGAGGGAGCCTGCCCATGACAGGTGGCTAATGAGACTGAGGGACACTCAGGCCTCTGCCCTATTTCACACACTCAGACACGCATGTGCCTGAAACACATGACTTCACATCCAGCAGCTATTAAATACGGACTCTCTGGATCTCTGACATGGATTTGATATGGATTTGCAGACACTCTTCACACGCAGGCATTTTAAACACAGACACACAAATCAATCCGCGGCATTCATACAGAAATCAATTCTCTAAGTCGGTTTTTCACCATCTCGTCTTCTCGCTCTTTCCGACTCTCTGTCACATTCACAAAGAATGACAAGCACATGCACGTACACACCTGTCTGAAGTCCCAATAGGGATTGTACAGGAAGCCATGAAGCCAAACTGCAGCCAAGCGTAAACAGTCAATATGGAGAAAGGTTTTCCAAACTAAACTCGCTTCCACATAAGAACTAATGAATGGGCTTGTTCTTTTTTTACTCTTTTCCTTCTTTTAGTTGATAAGAGCATTAGCACCATCAATACACAATTGTTTAAGAAAATCTACAGTTTATCTTGGGTGAGAGTAACAGTGAAGGCAAAGAGGCAGCACATTTTTACCTAACGATCAATAATCAGAACACCGACCCCCAAAAAACTGAAAATGTTTTCAGTTTATTTCCAACTCACCAATAAATTTGTATTCTTACTTTTCTGAAAGTCACTTAGATATTTTTTATATATATATTTAAACAAATTAATTAAACCCAATAAAATCCGGTCACAAATTTACTTGTGTTTTTCTAATACATATAATGTATGAAAGAAGAAGACAGTCTCAGTCAATAAACAAAGAGGTTAAAAGGTACACGGAATCTGAAGGGAGGGGTCATAGAGACTAATAATGATGAATACGGTAGAAAGACGAATGGATTATTGTTATTGTTTATATTGATCTGCGAGCCTCAGGTTGCTAAAGGTAAAGGCGACCTCTCTGATTTATTCCTGCACAGACATGCCTTCACCGCCCTTTATCCCTCTTGTCATCGGCCTGCATTCATTCTTATCTACTGCCTCCTTTGCCTCCAACCTCACCCCATATTCATCTACAACCCATTTCTTCCTGTTCCCCTCTCCTTCCACCCAAAGCCCCATTAGTGTGACGCTGGCATCAGTTACACCTAAATACAGTTGAGGGGCAGATGGGAGGTTAGAGGGAGGAGGAAGTGAGTGAGAGATGTTAGCAAAGTTGTGGAGATTTATATGTACAAAAGTTTCTGTCTGCAGTGATTTGTCATGTTGTATACTGAGCTTCAAGGAGAAGCAGAATCACCAGCTGACTTGCAGTGAGCTATTTGTGTTGAATGTGTGTAGCTGCCTCCAAAAGACTTTATAAAGTAAAAGTTTCGGGGGGTGTCTGCTTCTCCCAGTTTGTAAGATCATGTGATGTGTTGCTTGAGAGTGAGTGTGCATTGATATGTGAGTCAATTGCTGTAGTAAGTTGTGTGTGTGTGTGTGTGTGTGTGTGTGTGTGCCTGTGCGTGTTAGTGAAACTATTGAGGTGGTAGATGGCAAGTGACCCGCCAGGTCAGTGCAGCATCCACATCTCTCATAACCCATCTCACCTCCAACAAAACTACAAAATCAATATCTGTGTCGTGTGTGTCCCTCCCTGTGTGTATAGTGTATATATATATATGTGCGTATAGATGTGTGTGGGAATGTGTGTGTGTGTGTTGACCCCATTCACCCCATCCCTGTTTGTTACTCGTGAGTAAAAGCTTTGTTACCCTGTCTCATCAACAGGGATGTGACAGGGAGAACCAGAGGTAAATAATTAAAAAGCATTTGTATTGTAAAAACCCTGCATTTAAAATAGAACTCAAGTACATAAGTACAATATAAATTTGTCACTTTGCAACTTTGATGCGTGTATATATGGGTATATATCTATATGTATATGCGCGGCTGTGGTTGTTGCACCTTTTCACCACTACTTTTTTCTTACATTTTCCTCTACATCAATTTTAGTTTGTCTTCCTTTCATCTCCTTTGTAAAGCTCTTTGTAGTTTTTGATCTAGAAATATGCTATGATGTATATATAAACTCGCTTTACATACTACACACAAAAAACACAACATTTGTTCCTGCAGGGACAGAACCCCCTACAGCAGCCCCTAGGCATGGATGCCTACACACACTTACACATAGACACAAAGACACACACATACACACATGCACAGGCAAAAAACAAAACCTCAACACACACACACACACACACATTCCATTTCTGCTGTGTTAAAACACTCGAGAGGTTGTTGGGACAGTGGAGAACAGTTATTTGCTGAAACTGTCGTCTGGCGCTCTCCCTGTGGAGTGTCCTTGTTCTTTGTCTGTGTTCTACTTTGCCTAAACATTTCATATTCTCTGTCCAACCAGTGTCTAACAGAAGTCAACCTACTACGTTTGACAATGCATATAGTTTAGCATTTAGTTTAGATATTCAGTACTTGCATGGCACAGAAAAACAAACTTCTAGGTTGTGTCTGACTCCAAACGTTCCCTGCTAAATACATTGGCTTTTTATTGATTGTATCATAGCGCCACACTGGATTTATTAAAGGAGGACTGGGTACTTCATGTTGTAGACATCATTCCTCTCTTAATGTCTCATCTCTTTTTCCCAGTAGTGTTAGCCTAAATAGTTTCCTGGCCTTGAGAAATATTGGGGTCATGATAAACACTTAATAAACTTTAGGCAATAGTTGTATTGCATGCTAGACATGATTTTACGCAATAGTAATCATTCAATAAAAATATGTAAATTAAAAAGTTGTACAGTTTTAAAAAGTTGTAAATTTGCAGCTATCGTGCAATTACAGACAAAGCAACACTAAGTTGTATTTTAAATACTGATTTAATGGAAATCTCCAAACCTTGAATACAGAAACACTTACTGATCTTTGTTCCTACGAGAGCTTTTATGAGCAAGTTGAACTGTTTCTGGATTGTCTGTCAAGTTGAGTTTCTTTGTCTCTGACTTGTTTCCTGTGCAGACTCTTTGACATTCTGACTGTTTCTTGTTTTCTATACTTTTCATACTTTATTCTCTAGTGCTTAACTTCTATCCACCCAGAGCACATTTATTTCTCTTTTACTTACTTCCTCTTCTAGTTTGACTTTGGCCTTCTCCTCACATGGAGAATTTGCAACCACAATGCAGAAAACTTGGATATCTATTCAAACATCACGGCCAACTAAATAGGCACACACACACTCACACACACAAACACACAAAGAGGTATTGGATTCCATTTTAACAAGTGGAATCAACAAGGTTATTTTCAGTCACTGCTCCTCTGAAGATGTGTTAACAACGGGGCAGATTCTAAGTTAACAAGGAGGTGTTATCTGCCTTGAGCTCTGCCAACATCATCTCGTTCATGATTCACAGTCAAACAAACACAGAAGCCCCATCAGTCACTATGGCGGCCAAAAAGTCTGTAACTGAAGCAGAGCTGCGTGGCTGCTGCCTCACCACCTAAACGGCTCCTCTTGAGAAAACATGTTTACCAATCAAGAACAGAACAAAACCCCGCTTGAATTTCAGAGTTAATTTAGAAAGTGCGTCACACTGCCCAGATCCTAAATGTTCGTTTAATAAGATGCACACACATGACAGTATCTTTATACGTGGCTTTTAAAGTACCAAACCACACAACAGGGGCTCAAAATCCTAAATACTCACACACACGAGCAAACAAGCACATACACAAATAAGTACAGCGCCCCTGCCAACCTCGACGGAACTAACAATACACACAAAGTCCGCTTTTAACAAACCACACCCTGGTGGCTTTGTTCTGAGCGACTGCTTTAATCTTTAATGTGCTTTGGTTGCTGGTGGGTGCTGATGTTTGGGCCTTTAGATTGCCTCGGACTCTGCTGTTGTCACACTACAGAGGTCAGTCCAATAACTTACCTCCCCTGGGCTGAAGTACACAAAGCACATCCGGCCAATTACACACACTGACACACAAACACACATGCGTGGACACACACGTCGACACGCAAACAGTTGCGCAGCCGTGCACTCACCCAGAAATAACCCACCTCACGCTGACAAACATGCAAACACACACCCAGTTTTAGTCTCCCGCTCAGTGTCTCTAATGTACTCTGGTTTTAGTTCGCATCAATTAGCGATGCTTTGTCTAAGTGTTGAACCTGACCTTTTACAGTGAAATTGAACGTTATAAAGAAAACTCTGGGAGGCATGTCTGTGACCTGTCTCACAGCTCCAGTGGGATATGATGCATTTTTCAGTTTCACATTGTAGCTATTATAAAATATGCATTTTTTTCTTGAATCCCTGAACAATAAAACACATACAAATAAAACACTGGATACATTCACACATCCGAATGCAAGTATTATATCAACACGCAAACCTATAAAACTGAAAAGTTAGACTTGCAGACATGCACCAGAATCCGGACGTAACCCAGACCTTAGCCGGGTGGAGTGTATGTGTGAACGCAGATGCCCCAGTCTTTTGCCCCAGACATTAGCTGGATCTTCTCCAGTCCAGCTCCCTAGGTATAGTCTGGATTATACCCACCCCAGCTCTGGTGTAAATAGAAGGGGAAAATACTCTAGATCGTTCACAGCTGGTGGCAGTGGTTCTTAACTTTGATCTTAGGACAGCAACCAGGTGACATAATACAAGTAGAATCAGTGAATATGCAAAGGTAAACCTCTTTATTAATAACCAAAGAAAAGAAAACTTACAGATGGAATAAATCAAAGAATCAAACTTCAAGCATGGCTAAAAAACATAAAGGCCTGGATGACTAACAATTTCCTTTTTCCAAATTCAGACAAAATTAAAGATATATTATTTGGACCTAAAATCTCAGAAATATGCTATTCAACTGGACTTAAAAGCAGGAGTACTGACTGTAATTAGCAGGAGAGATCATATTCTCCTTTGTTAGCTTCTCTCCATTGACTTCTCTTTAAATCTAGAATAGACTCTAAAACTCTTCTTCAAACTCTAAACAATCAAGCTCCATCATACCTAAAAGATCTCCTTATGCCATATCAACCTGATGGACCACTACAATCTGAGAAGGCAGGGCTACTTGTGGTTCCCACAATTTCCAGAGGGAGAATGGGAGGCAGAGCCTTTAGCTATCAAGCTCCTCTCCTGTGGAAGCAGCTCCCAGTCCAGAGTCAGGAAGCAGACACCCTCTCTACTTTTAAGACTAACCTCTTTGATAAAGCCTATAGTTATTTATAGTCATGTTGCTGTAGGCTTAGACTGCTGCTTATTTCCCTCCTCTCTCCTCTAACCTCATGTTTATATGTCACCACTGCATGACATTACCTTTTTGTGTCTCTCTCTCTCCTGTAGTGGTGCTTGTCCCTCTGTCTCCCTCTCTGTCCCTGTATTCAGGTGTCCCTGGCTTTGGCGCTGTGTGTCTTACAGTGCACAACTACTTGTCCTACCAACCTGCCCATGTTTTGCTGTTGCTTTGTTGCCCTTTTCTCTTTCACCCCAACCGGTCAAGGCAGACGGCCGCCCGGCCTTCTCCTTGAGATGACTGCATTGAAGCTCAGATTGTGTTGGTCAGCTAGAGAGGTTAGTAGCAAACCTTGTGTACTTATAGCAGGCTTTCACCATAAATGACTAACAGTGGATTATTAGATTATATTTGTACAGTAGATAAAGACAAGCACAAAATCATAGGCCCAGTTGTTAAGCTGTTAGGTCTGAGTCTGCATCCCAGGTTGTTTAGCGCTTTCTCATCCAGGTCAAGCTTATCCCAAAACTGATACTCAGTGGCAACATGAAAGTAAATGTAGGGGAAGAGTCAGATAAGGGATATCTTATACAGCAGTTTATTTCAGACAGCCCGATATTTACCTCTGTCATCATGATCTGCGATATGCTGGGATAATGCTTTGATTTTAGCTGTGTCTACACAGGGACAACCGTTGAGTACCATGCATTTTATTTATGTTGTATCCTCGGCTGAGGATTTAGTTTAAGTAACACACATTAAAATGTAAGCAATGTAAACAGCTGGACTGATTAAACTGGAGCATATCATAGACACCTATGACATGAATGACTGAAAAACACTGATGTTTAATTTAGACGCACTGTAAGACTGTTCACTACAATCTTGTGCTGTGCGGCAGTGCCAGGACTGACTGTTAACTCCAAATTGCGCCACGGGTGGTAAGACACAAATACGTTCATGTTTGGTGATACTCAAGGTTGTCAGCAGAGCTGTTGTACTGGCTCAAACCAACCATGACTCTGGGGAAACAGTGAGGTAGGAATTTTAATGTGACAATCGGCCTTTGAAATCCAGAAGAATAAGTGGTGGTTCCAATGCAGTGGCACACACACTACAATTTGAGGAGATTGCTGGAGAAAAGCCCACTGCTGCCAACAAATAAAGTCTGGCCAGTACTAAGAAGCAATACAGTATTGCTAAGCGAGGCACACAAAGGAACAGCAACATAGACATCAGACAAAGGCATTTTAAGTTTTATTGTCATCTGCAGTTACTGAATGAAAGTGTACAAAGAATGGGTTTGGCAGTTTTATGGACAGCTCCCACAGGATTGAATAGGCTCTGATTGGCTGCTCACATACATACACATTTTCACAGTTTCAGTCCACAGAAGTCAAGCCTAAAAATTACCGTTAGTGGGACTAGCGAGTGTGAAATAGAGCAGAGTCCCACAATATGTGACGCGTAGAAAAAAGACAGTGTTGTTTTAAATACCAATAAAACAAAATGTCATTTCTGAATTGAAATTTTGTCTAAACTTTAAAGCATATCTTGTACAATCCTGATTAATCAAATTAACAAACACAATAAATTGTAACTAAGTAAGTGTGCCAAAAGCACATCAATGAGAGCTCAAGTCAAACAAACATTAGCACTCCCACGGTAATTAGGATCAAGCTGTCACGAAAGCAGCAGTCAGACCCTGATTAAATGCTCTGCTGAAAGGATGCCTCCTCAGATGCTTTTTGCCAAACTGGACAATCATACACCTGCATTCTGTTCACACATACCACACTAGAGCAAAAGACAAAACATTTCACATGCAACACAGGCCGATAACTAACACGCCAGCTCCCTGTACTGCATACACACTAAGACATAAATAGTACAACAATAGGGTCATATCTGTCTGCCTTTATTTAGGGACGGTTTATTTTTGTGATCAGGGATCTCAGCCACCAGCTTGCCTGAAGGAAAAAAATGAAAGTTTATATATACTCTGAGTATATATATATATATTTATCCATACACACTCTTGTTCTATGGGCATTATTATTATTTCAACCATTTATCTTGTATTATTTTTGCTTTGTACACATTTTGTACAGCACTTTGAACTCTCTGTGTGCAAAACATGCATTTTTTTAATGGTAAATTGATATGATGAGGCAAAGACAAACCTCACTAAGTCCTAGATATTGCTCTGTGTATAAACTTTAAAACGTAGTGCTTATGACCCTGCATGACCCTAAACATAATAAGAGGTTAAAGTTAATAGATGGATGGATAATTGCAATAAGATGTTGTAGGGATGGCATATTTTTGTGTCTCCCTGGTTCCCTGTAACAAAAAGCTAGTGGGATTGTTGCATAGTCTCTTACTCTCACTTTATACGTTTTGTTAGGAACAATCTTTAAGAAACATAATAATTCAAAAATACACATGCAAGGTATTGATATGTACTGATATGGCAGTGGAGTGTATGTCATAGATAAGAAGGTGAAACAAAGAGCTCATTTCAAGCATTCAACTGACCCCCTCCACTCCAAAAAAATGTCCTGCTACCGTCAGCACAACTGCTACTGATAATTCAGCTCATTATCATGCGCAAGACTTCACTGCTGATCTTGATCAATATCTCAAGTATTCTTTAGTTGTTGTTGAATTTGACTGTCTACTTTCTTTACCATTGATTTTTAAATTAGACAAACCTGCATGGAATTAACAATACAGTGGATCCGTGCAATCTAGTGCAGGCAAAACAGTGCGGTGGCAAATGTGCACACAGAGGAGAGGAAAGAAATACACAAACAGAGAGAAAACTGTATCATAATCTTTATGTTTTAAATAATAGGAATAATAAAAACATTCAATTTGAAAAAAAAATTAAGACACTGAACTACATATGATGAAAATGGTTATTCAACCCTATTTTTAGTTGTTTGATCTACACCAGAATATCAGCATATATCTAATCTGCATTTTATAGAAAATGTATTTTCCATTGATTAAGGTAATGAGAAAATATTTGTCATTTACATATCCAGTAGGACAGTGATAGTCAACAGTAAAACATATCAAAAAAACATGTGTTTCCAAGCAGAAAATCAGATCTCGCAATCTCTGATATGATGTGTTACCAGCTACTTTGGAAATTAACCAAAACCAAAATAACGAATTCTTAATGAATTTTTTTGTGTCACAAATGGCCTCTTCTCTACAAACAGAAGTTATCATTGGGACAAAGTTTTACCTGTAATGTGCAGTGTCTCACATTTTGAAAATGTTAGAGCTAGCAATGACCTGCTCTTACTGACCTTCTTGATGCTGTTTCGAATATTTTTTTACTCTGCCGTGCGTAAAGCTTTTTTTGCAAATAATAATCTTAAAGAATCTAGGCAGAACTGATGCACAAGCATTTGAACCAACCCCTGCCTGACATTAGATTTGTTAGCTGATTTGAAAGCCTATGGCAGCAGACGCAGGTTGCACCAAACAACGTGAGCTGACACTCGGAGCGTACAAACTGACTAAACAGTCAAATTCAACCGATGCATGGTGAATCGCAAATGGCATCAACCGATGCATTTTACAGAGTAGTGAACATTTACTTGGCACAGGCTCTATCTGTCCCCCTTGATTTTTCTCAGAGATAGTTCCACGCAGCCACAGCTTGGTAATCCATTACATCAAATGTCACATTTGATCTGCTGAATATTTCTGCTAAAGTTTAGCAGTAATATGTGTTTTTTTTTATTGTTTGCTCTAATTTATAGTTTAAGAGGATGCCACACTAAAGCATGTAGAATACTATTTTATGTACAGTTGCTAACAGGTTGGGACTATTATGTACTTGCTTTCTTATTATGATTTTCTTATTATGATTATATTTTTGGTAGCTCTAAGCAATGCTGAATTTACCATCATAACATCTGTGGCAGACTTGAAAAGGGGGAAAAAAAAAAGTCTCCCATCGCTGTCAGTCCTTCCGAAGTAGAAATACCTCAGACTGCACTTGCTGATAATGTCAATGCTTATCATGAATTGTAAAACTTTGTTGAGTTATAAATTCCTACTTTTATTCACTGAGGTGGAGTTGTTCCATATGTATTAAGATTGAATGTGTTTGTTATCTCTTTCCTTCAAAACTTTATTCAGCTTTTTTTCCATATGAAATCACCCTAAACAAGGAATTTCCATCTGTTTGATGTGTACGCTTCTCCCTGTCTCCCTCCCACTTCTTGCATCTCCTTTCCATATTAACAGAGATTCTCTTCTCCAGTCTACCTATCTGTGTAGTGAGATATCCCCGTGGGAAAGCGTGGTGCCTCAACACCTTGCATTTTCAAAGTTAAATATAGTGCTCTTCAGCAAACGAAAGGTTATCCAATTAAAAGTAATTGCCTGAGAACATGAATGGATACGCTGTTCTTCTAGGAAAATAAATAAATAAATAATGACAACAAGTAGCCGATGGTGTCTGTTATTGCATTATTCAGCATGATGTCCCCTCAATCTACATCCCCCCTGGTCCTCCTCCGACGGTCTTTTCTCATATTTTAGCATAAAAATGAACACATCAAACGCTTTTAACTCTTAATTTAGAGAAATTCGTGATAATATGAAACAGGACAGAATGAGAAAGGGGACTGTCAGACTTTCGGAAAATATAGAATATAAAACAAAGCACAGAAAAGACACCGGCTTGGCGTTAAACACTTGGCCCAGACTGGTGCAAAACATTTAGACACAGTGGTGAAGTGTCCAAAGACAATACGACAATATCATAATCTGCTCTATACTGTGGGCAGGTGTGAACTTATTACACCTACACTGGAAATTTAGTGTATTATATACAACCAAAGGAATTCAGCTGAGCCCAAAAGTTTATGCTATAGTAATAAATAGGCCCTCCTTTATTGGAAGGACGCACTGTTCATGCCATGCTATAGCTCATATGTATTAGCACAGAGACAGATACGTTGAACAGCCTCTGCTGCTGTCACTGGCACAAAGAATACACAAAACCAAATATAAAATGGCTATTAATTTTGACATGGGGACTTCTGATATGCAATAAATACTGTGAAATTGGTGTAACACCTCGTGTGGCACAGTAGTAATGACTGTGGCACTGCTGTATTATATAGTTCACCTTGCCTGCTGCTTTTTGCACTTGCTTTCAGTGTATATTTAACATGTCGTTGCTTTTAATTTTTCAGTAGACAACTTTTTATGATTTCATATCTTCAACCTAATCCCGACTTTGCTTTGTTATATTGTCATAGCTTTGGAAATGTGGCCGATGAATCAAAACAAACAAAAGAGGATGAGGGCACCCAAGTGCACACATGCACATTCTCAGTCATAGTTACGCTGTCTTATTTTTCTCTCCCTCTCTGACACACAGAGTTAATCGAAACAGCACTTGAGTGGTCTGTAGACGCACTAAATCAATAGAAGTCCAAAATTTTAGTCATCACCATGCAACTGCCAGGCAGAAAAAGTGCACGTCAGGAGTGGGATTGTACTGCGGGACGGAGACGGAAGAGGCGCCGAGACGTGGCTTATAAACGAGGAGTCAGCAGGAGCCACAGACACCTCGCGAGATAAAGAATGCGAAAGGAGAGCGTAGTATTGAAATGGGTGTGATTGAAGAGCCGCAAACAACTGAAAGAAACACACAAATGAAAGACGCATCAACAGTGACAACAAACAAAAATAAAAAAAGAACACGCCAACTGAATAAAAGAATAGCAATGTCGTCTGCCGCCTTGTTGCCAAAACTGGAGCACAGTTATTGCCTCTTCTCTGCTTCCACCTCTTTCTGTTTCTCTCTCCTGCTTCCTCCCTCTTGCTCCTCTTCCCTCCTTTTGGCCTTTTTACACACCATTTCAACTCTGTGATCCTGACGTCTATCTGCCACATCGTCCTCTCATTCCTCTTCCATGTCCCCCCATCTCATTATTTCCGTTTCTTCTTTCTTTTTCTGTTTCTATTCTTCTGTTTGTCTAACCTACTTTTGAACCCTGTTTTAAACTCTTTCACTTTCTTTCTATCTTTCCTCGCTGTCAATCATCTCTCCTTTTTCCTCCCCACTGTTTCTTACCCAATCCCTCATGCCTTTTGCATTATTCAGATGCGCATTTTTTCTTCCTTTCCCTTCCTTCGCCAGTGTGAGCTTTCTATAGGAGACCATAAATAGTAAATTGACAGTGCAAGTTTGCCATTTATCTTGATTTGCTGTCAAACATCTGAGTAATGGCCATTCAGAATGAAGGAGTGGCATTGATGGGACTGGGGAGGGCGGATGAAAGGGAAGAGATTCATAGGGTTAAGGAGTCAGAGGACATCTCATCTTTATCTCTCTCCACCAGATGCCTGTCTTTTGGCTCGTGAGCCTTTTAACCAGGTGAATTGCAGTGCCACCATAGTGCTGGAAAGAAGTGTGTGTGTGTGTGTGTGTGTGAATACATGAGGTATGAGTATGAGTTTTACATTGGGCATATGAGTGTTTCCCCCCTCATCAAGTGGCTTTGTGAAAAGGTTGGGAAAGTCATTGTCTCTCAGAGATTATTCCCTTTCTACTCCGGCTCTCTTTGAGAGAGAAACTGTTTCAAACACGCTCGGATTGGCAGAGCTGGAAGTGGACCGTCGTGACCTGAAATAACCACGTCACTGAAATTGCACATACCGGTTACAAAAGCTGCAACGTACAGTAAACGCCACACACTCAGACACGCCGTGTGCAGAAACTGGTGCACACCTTCCGCTTTAGCGCCGCAGCCAGTGACAGCCTCAGCGATACAGTCAATGCCAAGAAAGAGCTTAACTCCTCGCACCTTGGACAGTGCTCACTCAAAAGCTTACAGGGCAAGTGCATGTTTGTGTGTGTATGTGTGAGAGCAAGCCATTTCCTATAAGCTGCTGTGACAGGGATGTATCAGAAAAAAAAAGCTTTATCCAACAATACACGCTGTGCTGCCAGTACATTGTGCCTCCCTCCACAGGACTGATAAGGCTGATGTGAAACTGTGGCATGTGGCATTGTGGTCATTTACTTCTGAGATGTTAGCGATTACATTTTCTCGGAGGCCTCTATTATTATTTCTATAATAGACTTGTACTATATCTACATTAATTAATTAACTCTATATAGTCTCTGTTTTGTGGCCTTTCCCACTGAATGCAATCCAATGTAAAGCTACGAGAGGAGCTTTGCTTGTACATTTAGTTTGTCATCTTTACACAAAACAGGCATCCATTATTATCTGCGTTTCTGTCTTTAGCTGATAACTATTGCACACAGCTATCAGAACAAATGAAATAGCAACATCTTTACCAGGTGGCCTTCAGTTGTCTTTTTTTACAAAATGACTGCTCAAGGAGTTTTTGCTGTAGTAGTAAACCGCATTTAGTGTTACCACGGGAACTGTAGCTGTTGCCAGATCAACCAGGACAGCAACTTTAAGAAATGACAGTTTTAATGTTGTCTGGACCATCAGTCCAGGTCGGCTCATTACAGTTTGTGCAGCAGGCTTCACATGGTATTTCTGTAGCCTTCTCCACGTGTAGTGACGTGTTTGAAGAACACGTCGTAAACTGTTAGAAGTCCATTGTAATATTTACATTTACATTATGGCCATTCCACATGTATAAAATAGAAAAACTTAGCAAACCATAGCTTCTATTTTACTGGCGACTGCTTTGGCTATTCTACTTCTACTCCCACATGTAATAAGGGACACACAGGCTGTCCTCCAATATAAACTACGTGCACAAGCATAGCCACATATTAAATGAGATTACATGTGTCACATACATCCTGATCCCTCATAATTAATACAGCAGTCATCGTGTTGCTAATATGTGTACTCTGACAGTGCAGCATTTGGTTCATTCTAAACAACAAACACAAGCAGACAAACGCAGTAAACACACACACACACACACCAACCCTAAGTACGGTAACATATGCTTATACTTTTTGTCACATCAACACTAATAGACAATCCTTTGCCACCAGTTTTTCACCCTGCAGCTAATTAATTCCCCATATAGCAACACACTATTCATTCACTGTAAAACATTTGAACTGAGTTTGCCCGATTTTCCAAGCTTCATTTGCACTAACAAACATGAAGAATGTTGAGCAGATGGTAAAATCATGGTGAGTAATATAAACACAAGACATGTAAACAAAGCAAAATAGGGTTTGATGTCATAAATATGACAGATATGCCAAATCTTGAGTCGAAGACATAAAATACATTCACATTTACATTTAGTCATTTGGCAGACGTAATCATTATACTTCCATTATAACACGGTTCCATGGTGCTTCAAACACAAGGACACAGGAAGGGGAGAGAAGAACGTTTCCAAATTGCTTATCAATGGCTGCATGATTTTCACGGTAAAACTAATTCAAATATAGTATTTTATTTCATTTTAAGTCTAGGTCTATTTTTATCTATTGTACACAGGCCACAAGTCATTTTTTAAAGCTCTAAAACTTTTTTTTTTTCCAATTAAGTCTGAAGACGTCTTATTATCAGGGACCATTAGAAACAAAGTGGATGCTGTTCTAAAAAGGGAAGACAACAAGTTAAATGAGAATAAGGATTAAAGCTTCCATGTAATTCTCTTTTCAATGTAGATATAAAATAATTAAAGGCTTTATGGTTTAGACAAGACCTCTGAAGATAGCTCACACAATCCTCCAAATTACTTCAAATTATTGCTTTATAGTCAATATTGCCTGATCTATATATATGTTTTATACACTGACATAAATACATCTTGTGGAGATTGTTGCCTCTTTTCATTGTCCATTCCCTTTTACAGAAACAGTCTCTTGCACTCTTTGTCCCTTTCTCTCTGTTTTGTTCTTTCCATTTCATCTTCTTTCGCCTCCCTCCTCTCTCCCCAGCTGTCTGCAGCATTATGCTAACACATTTAAAGGCAGGCTCCTGCTGTGCAGCGTAATCCTTCAGTGAAGCTGCACTCGCTTAATGTGTCTGCGGGTTCCGAGCTTCCTCCCCAAACCGATCTGTCTCTCGGATGACACAAGCCCCAAGGTTAAACCAGGGTCACACACAGTCCGCACACACACACACACACACACTTACATTTACATGCAAGAGCAGTAGTTTAGCGACATCAGCACACACATATTAAGAGTATTTTGCTGTGTTTTGCCAAAATTATTTTCTTTAGCTGGGGATTTGTCTCTCGTGATGCTAAAAACATGTTCAGCTGTCATTGCTGTTCGTTATCGAAGTGCATTAAAATTCATCACCAATGACAGCTGCCCGCACAAATAGCCATAAATAGAAACATAGCCATGTGCCACATGCATTACAAACCATGCATGAAATCATGTGCAAAGGCAGAATCATACAGCCATCCATAAGTCAGTCTAATGTACAGAGGGTTCAGAAAGAGAGTAACATGGAGTATTTTTGGTGTGGTGGTCTTTATGGTGTAGATACTCACCAGTAAGTGGCCTCTCCAGATACAGGTGTGTTCATACTGCAGTCCTTTAAACATGATCTCCCTTACTCTGTTTGACGTCAGAAATGCATCAATAGTGATTCTGTACGGTTCCATAATTTAGGTTTTTTACTTTAAAGGTAGTGAAATTTGATGAAACCACTTGTTTTTAGATGTGTATGTATATTTTTTTACTAAATAACATTAATTTGTAGAGGTTGATTTTCACTTTGACGTGAATTTTTTTTTTTCTTTTGTCAAAAAATCCACATAAAACCCATTACAGGTGAAAACTTCTGTAATTGTGTGATTATTTTCTTTAACCCTGAATGTCAAGACACCCAAACACGTGTTAACACTTACCACTGGTTCGGCAACACTAGAACAAATCAGTGACATTAGTTTCTTTCTTATAAAGAGTTCATGTTTCCTTTAAATACTATTTTATTTTATTTCCATGAGCACCTATGCCCATTAAATAACTCAAATGAATTACTCAATGCAAAACAAAACAACACTTGATTGGCTGAACATGTGAGCTCTTCACCAAAGTTCACAAAGTCTGTGCTCTAAATACAACAAACACGTGTTCCACTTTGCTGATCTGTGGCATCACAGTCATTATTTGGGAAGGATTTGGTCGTCATCCCCATCTAAGTTATCACGGCTATTTCTTTCATCAGATTCGGAGACAGAGGGGGTTTATGTGGTGAGGATGTTATTAGACTGCCTGTTGGAGGGAGTGGAGGTGTAGGACAGCAGATCCAGCAGGGGTTCAATTCCAAGAATAGCAGTGATAGCAAAGCTGTACACACAGACAAAAGACGACCCCTTACAGGCTTTGTGGACTTGATAATTGGCACGGTGTGAGAGTTCTCTTGTCATTACCAACTTTGCTGTGAACAGTACAGCAAGTATTTCCATCAGTCTTTGTTTAATGTGAAGTTGCATCATGCTATGTGAACTGATGGTGGACAGATCGAGCATCTTTCGGAGGATGTGCTCAGGCTGCTGCCGTGGTTACAGTGGGCTTTTTTTTTTGCATACTTTTACAGTAGTTGTTCAAGTTTGGCGGAGAACGGAAGAGACAATGCTTTTTTTTGCATGCAGATTTCTGCATCTTTTGAAGTTGAGCAAAGTAGGTTTCAAGTTACTCCATGGATGACTTTTTGGGACCAAGAAGTTTCAAATTTGTGTTCCAGAACTTCGAACATTATGTCTTCAGTTGTGCTTGAAACTTGTTCTTCTTTCACAAATCTTCCCCTACACGTTCTTAAATCCAGGTTTTGCATACTGTGTCGACTTATGTGAGAATAAGCATATGTGTTCACAGTGCTGCTGCTGTCTCTGCTAACAATGCGCGTCTCCTGTTGAAACTCGGGGTGCAATTTTGAATCAAAGCTAAGCAGGTGTCACTTATGGTACAGACAGATGGGAGACCTCATGCTGAAACCAAAATCCTATTCTCTCTCCCTTTCTCTGATCCCGTCTCTGCTAGCATATTTCTCATTTCTATCATTGCATCAGAACTGGCTGGTATTGCACCAGGAGGTTTTTTTACACTGAAATTTTTGTATAAACTAGGAGGGTTTTCCCAAAAATTAAAACACAGAACAATTCAATATGATGGTTTAGATTTTATAGTGCTCAGAAAGTTGTCCACTTCAGTGAAGCAGGATATGCAGGAATGACATACAGTGAGGGAAAAAATTATTTGAACCCCAGCTGATTTTGTAAGTTTGCCCACTAACAAAGAAATGATCAGTCTATAATTTCAATGGTAGGTTTATTTGAACAGTGAGAGACAACAATGACACAAAAAAATCCAGAAAAATGCGTTTCAAAAAAAGTTATAAGTTAATTTGCATTTCCATGAAGGAAATAAGTATTTGATCCCTTTGAAAAACGTGCTTTAGTACTTGGTTTTGTTGGCAATCACAGAGGTCAGCCGTTTCTGCTAGTTGGCCACAAGGTTTACACACATCTCAGGGGATTTTGGCCCACTCTCTTTGCAGATCCTCTCCATGTCATTAATGTTTCGTGGCTGATGTTTGGGAACTCGAACCTTCAGCTCCCTCCACAGATTTTCTATGGGATTAAGGTCTGAGACTGACTAGGCCACTCCATGACCTTAATATGCTTCTTCTTCAGCCAATCCTTTGTTGCCTTGGCTTGTCATGCTGGAATACCCGACCACGACCCATTTTCAATGCCCTGACTGAGGGAAGGAGGTTCTCACCCAACATTTGACGGTACATGGCCCCATCCATCCTCCCTTTGATGCGGTGCAATTGTCCTGTCCCCTTGGCAGAAAAACACCCCCAAAGCATTATGTTTCCACCTCCATATTTGACGGTGGGGACGGTGTTTTTGGAGTCATAGGCAGCATTCTTTCTCCTCCAAACACGGCGAGTTGAGTTGATGCTAAAGAGCTCGATTTTGGTCTCATCTGACCACAACACTTTCACCCAGTCTTCCTCTGAATCAGTCAGATGTTCAGTGGCAAACTTCAAACGGGCCTGTAGATGGGCTTTCTTGAGCAGGGGACCTGGGGCACAGCAGGACTTCAGTCCTTCACGGCGTAGTGTGTTACCAACTGTTTTTTTGGTGACTATGGTCCCAGCTGCCTTGAAATCATTGACAAGTTCCTTCCGAGTAGTTCTGGGCTGATTCCTCACCTTTCTCATTATCATTGAAACTCCACGAGGTGAGATCTTGCATGGAGCTCCAGACCGAGGGAGATTGGCAGTTAATTTATGTTTCTTCCATTTACGAATAATCGCACCAACTGTTGTCACCTTCTCACCCAGCTGCTTGGCGATGGTCTTGTAGCCCATTCCAGCCTTGTGTAGGTCCACAATCTTGTCCCTGACATCCTTGGAAAGCTCTTTGGTCTTGGCCATCGTGAAGAGTTTGGAATCTGGATTGATTGCTTGCTTCTGTGGACAGGTCTCTTTTATACAGGTAACGAGCTGAGAGGGCTGCCAATGTCAGCTCGTTACCTGTATAAGATCCACCTGGGAGCCAGAGATCTTGCTGATGGATAGGGGATCAAATACGTATTTCCTTCATGGAAATGCAAATTAATTTATAACTTTTTTGGAAACGCATTTTCTGGATTTTTTTTTTGTCATTGTTGTCTCTCACTGTTCAAATAAACCTACCATAGAAATTATAGACTGATCATTTCTTTGTTAGTGGGCAAACTTACAAAATCAGCTGGGGTTCAAATAATTTTTTCCCCCACTGTATGTATCCAATACAAGTGAGGAAAGACACAATGCTTCACTGTTTATTTAGAGATAATAATATGAAAATGCCATGACGTGGTTGTTTGGTCTAAACAGTCTATACATTACATCCATCTAACTGATGCACAGTAGTAAAAAATGTTGTCAGATCCTTGAAATAAACAAGGTATAGAACTTTTACTATTGATTTTGGATCACTTAGGGACACACAAGCTGCAATTTTTCTGAAATATTGATATGTTAGCATACATTGACCTCTTTGCACTTCGGATGAAACAGAAATCAATGATGAAAAAAAGGATATGTAATTATTTCGAGTCATGTTTGTGGCCTCTTGAAAAATGAAGGTCCAATAATTACTGATTTTATTGATTTTAGCTCTTTTTTTGGTCTCCAAATACTACTGAGCCAGCCATTTCTTCCTGGGCTGGTAGCAGACAGTGGCTTTATCAGAGCGGTTTTTACTGAAAGCAGCTGTCTGGTGCGGCTTCAAACAAACTAGTCGTTCATTTTGCATCAATGAATGACAATAGCTGTGAGATAAACGCAGCTGAGTGAAACTTTTCCTCTCTAACCTTTCTACCTCTTTCATACTCAGATATTGTCTTGTTATTATGTTTCTCTGGCTCTGTGAATTTTCTTCATTTAATTTGATACCTACAGGTATTCATAATGTTGTTGCAGTGTACAAGAAAACAAAAAAAATCATTTTTCCTTCTCTCTCTCTCTCTAAGCTCTGCCGCTCCTCTCCACCTGATGAGGCCAGCCCCTCCATGGTGATGAGACCGACAGAGGGTGATTAAAGTAAGGGGGTGAAAACTGACCTCAATCAGAACTATTCTACCATGAGGACGCTCACCTCCTCTCTGTTTCCCTTCATCCATGCTGTTCAGTATATTCCTGCGTCTCATCCACCATCTTTGATTCTCCGTGACCTGCTCCATGTCGGTTCTTCCTTTCTCGTCTTCCCTCTCTCCCTTTATACTCTCATTTCTCTTCTTCCCCTACCCAGTCTCAGTGATCACTCTCAATTTGTCATCACTCACTGTATTGTTCTGTGATGGTAATCGGTTCCTTTGACGTTGAAGTTTGCTGTCATCAGCTTTGTGCAAGAAACCTTGTATTAAAAGACAAAAAAAACTTAAAAACAATACAAAAATATACACATATATAAGAATAATGTATATTTTTGAAGTTCTCAGACTAACTGGGATCTGGATTGTCTAAAAACTGTAAAGATTCAGCATTTTCCACTGTTAAGGAAAAAATAAATCTGTTGTGATAATAATTAGTGACAAATAATTGTTGACACTTTATACACTAGAAATTCTACTATAATTATAATTCTACTATAATTATAATTCCTATAATAACTGATTATAAGGGAGATGCCACTGACGTCTGTTATTTCTGTTGAAGGATGCTAAACACGTCACGGCAGAGCACTGCTCCATCTCACGTAACATTTCTCCCTGTGTAGCCTGAACCTACAGGGTATGTTTCTATTAGTGTTGTGATGAAGCTTGTTTTTATTGTACATTTTTATTTAAAATTGCCCAACAATGGAAATCCCCATTAGCTGTTATTGTCTATTAGCTCCTCAAATTAAAAGCTACGGTGAACATTTCCACTAATGTCATACCATACATATTACATAAATACATTATTTTTTCTTGATCTGGTTCTGAGGACAAATAACAAATCACTATATGAAAATAGAGACAAACAATTTGGGGAACTTGTTTGGGATTTTGTTCCAATTTGTATCTTGTTCACTTCTTGTGTTCCTCAGTATCAAAGGGATAAACTTAGTGATAATATCACTTCCTCCATAAGAGTGACAAGCTGAATAAAGGCTGGTAAGTGTTCACATTTACACAATGTGCCATAAACACACACTTGATATTTAGCATTGTATATGTGTATAGAAAACAGAGGAGAGCAATCCCAGTATGTCCTTTATAAATGTCAGCTATGCAGTGTGTGTTGTCATAGCAACATTTATGCACAATCTAAATAAACCATTCCTGTTTTAGCTTTCCAATTACTACCAAACATCATGACTGCAACACTTTTGCTACAACTCCTACTGAAGTGTAATATTTCTTTCCAACAAAGATTCATTAGTCCGTGTCCACACCAGGATTTGGACCGTGTGAGTGGATCATGTATGTGTCATTTTCTGGGTTTGATTTTAGTTTAAAGTGAGGATAGAAGTAGGTGCTTCAATTCCCTTGTTTCTATTGTGGTGTAAAAAAAAAAATTAGGAGGCAAATACAGAATAAACAGCGAGTGTTCAATGCTCTCTGTGCAAATAATAGCCAGGGATTATTCTTTCTTTCCTTGCTCTTCTTTTTTCTTGTCCCAATTTTATCAGCTGACAGCTACAGGGAGCAGCTGTCACATGTATTTTTTCATATTCAGATGTGCCTCAAAATTGTAATTCAGGATTTTAGGGCAGTAAGTTTGATCCTTCTATATATTCCATGTGCAATCAGGCTGATTTTAGTCTACGCCAGTATGTATTTAGTGCTGCATGTCACTGCACGTGCATCACCATTGATGATGCTACTGACATCGATTAGAATGTTCAGTTTGCTGGCGATCACACGTGGATTTGATTTGGGATATTATGCGTATTTTGTGGAGTATTGAATTACATGGCCACCAGAGGCATTTGACTAGCTCTGTTGAACCGGAAGTGATGCAATCACACTGGCCCCATTTCCACTGATATTTAAATCCTTTTTCTGCATGGCTGCTCTGACCAATTGGTAAATCGCTCTTCCTCCATGCATGCGCTGGTTTTGATTTGATTTGTAAGGAGTGTTTGTCTGAATGTGTAAGTGTGTGGGTGTACTGTTGTGCCATTTGATGTGATTTGCAAAGATGTGTGCGTGTGGCCATCCTTTGGTGCTTAATCCACAATCTGCTGTCCGACAGAAAGAAATGTCTTTTTTCGCTGAATGTTCTATCCAGGAAACACATACATAATTTCTTTCTCAATTTGCACTGACTCTTAAAAAGCATTGCAGTTTCATTCTCCTTTGCAGCGATGCCTAACGTGGAAACATCTGATCCAACTTTTTGTTCATTTAGATGCCACCTTATGGTATGGCGTCGTGCATTATTGGCCAATAAGCTGTTTTAAAGCAAAAGAAAAACATGTTGCTTGTTTGCATGCATCATGGTCAACTATATTTGTCAAATGTTCTGTCCTGATTTAATTTATTCTTTTCTTTCAGTCTTAAATATTTACAACACAGGTGAAGCAGTAAAAAGAAACATACAAACATACTTATTTTACTCTGGGTCACTTTTTAACCTTATTCCATTTTAACCCCGGTGCTAATGGAAATTTTGTACAGCTCTTGCATGAAAATGTTTTCCTTTCCTTTGTTCGCTTCGTGTATTTCATCTGAGGGAGGTCATATTTCTGTTCTTTAATAAGACACTTTAGTAGTAATGGCAACCCTCATGACGGTCATTGTCATAATTATGATTGCAGTGGATTATTAGGCATTAGAGACACTATCCAGGATGAAACAATATCCATGACAACATTAGGAAGATGGTCCCAAGTGACGACGTGCTTAGTGAATACCTCAGGCAGCAGAAACCTAAAGAGCAAGGAGAAGAAAAAAGAGAAACGCTGATGGAAGGACAAAGCTCTGCACAGTATGTACCACCGGCAGATATTGAAAAATCGGTGGCTTGACAAAACTAGACTGAAAGACAGCACAGAGGCACTAATCCTGGCATGACAGGAAGAGGCTGTAAGTATAAGATCAGTGGAGGAGATCTGAGATCTCTGTCTAGAAGAGTGCGGTCCTCGGAACAGCTATGAAAAGCTCAGGACCCTCAAGCTCCCAGGCCTCAGGTGTAGAGGACCTGAGCTTGAAGGAAGGAACAAGACCCAAAGGGAAACAAGTGGGAACCATCAGTCATTCTGCTGGTCTAAGCCGACTAAGCCCTGACAACAAGCTCTATACTTTACCCCAGCCATAACCAGCCATAACCAGCCATAGCTGCCAAGTTACAGACATACACGCTCTGGACCAGTTGCACAAGTGACATCAACTGCAGTATATACCAAGGTAATGCTCTGGTCCGTCTGCTGTTCTGCATAGGCCTGAAACCCTTCAGGCAGATATTTACAGTCACATTTATTCATTTGGCACTTTTATCCAAAGTGACTCACAAGTGTTTCATGCTCCAAGGGAGCGTGGTGGGCAGGGGGATTGTAGACCTGAATACGGGAGTCGAGGTGAGTAGGAGCTGTTAAGTTGACCGCTCTGCAGGCAAAAGACAGAGCTTTGAATGTGATGTGGGGATCTACAGGAAGCTAGTCTGAAAAATTGTGTGATGTGTGATTTTTTTTTTGGCTGATTAAAAATGAGACGTGCTGCCCCATTTTGGATGAGCTGGTGGGGTTTGATTGCACACGCCAGTAGCCGAGTCACCGCGGTCTTGGAGTAATCGGGACGAGATATGACCAGCGCCTGCACAATGAGTTTAGTGTTATATTCACAGGGGCAGGGTCTGCTCTTTCTTATTTGGCAGATTTGCCAAATACATCATGTAAGAAGGAAAAACAATTCAGGTCTTATGATGCTATCATCAGTTTAACTTTTTTTGTACAAGAAGGAGAAAAACTCACTAACGCATGTTGTCTTCAAGGGCATACTGTCATAAAAGGATTCAATAAAAGAATGAGATGGCATCAGCACAAAATGGCAGTCATAAATCCACCAAGTAATGTAAATGAAATATTAAATATTTCTCAACTTTTTTTCTTTTTTTTTACTCTTATTGCAGCCTAAGTTGTTTGAAGTGAGAAGGTTTGACTTTGATCTGCCTCTCCTGATGTCTCTCGGGATTTATTTTCCCTTTATTGGCTCAGGTTTTTTCTCAAGAATATTATTACGCTCCTGGTCATGAACCAATAGTGTTCTTTTAATGGGATAGAAACACTGATTAGCACAGTAGGATCTCAGTGGGCAAATTTGTGCGACTTCCTGGTGTCCATGACTGTTCAGACATTACTCCAAAAAAACGAGCACACCATATAGCACACTATATAGTGGGTAGGGATGATTTCAGAAACAGCCCAATAACCCTTTACACTGCATTTTTATATGCAATATTTAATACTTGTAAAACTACGAAAGAGAGTTATTAGAAATGTGCGATGACAGGAGAGCAGTTTCTTATTTTTTTCTCTCTAATGACTCATTTTAAGTTGCATCCTGTTTAAAATAAAAAAATATATATATACAATTGTAGGAAGTATTCATGTGGTTTCATGAACCAGGTTGTTTTTAGTACTTGCACAGAGCCAATTATCACCCAATACATACTTCTGTCAATATTTGTAACTATTAAAAAGTGACTTTAATTTTGCAAAGCTCCTCATAAGTCCATAAAAGTAATACTCACCAAAGTATATCAACAGCAGATTAAGTGCACGTGTTCATGCACACACACACACACACACATCAGTCACGGCTGACAGTCTTTGATGTCGTCAAAGTGTTTTCTGTCTGTCTCTCATGTTGTTTTATCTTTTTGTTTTCCCCCTCATCTGTGGCACACTTGTGTCTGTCAGTCACCCCGGTAACAAAGACACTTTGTTACTGCAACTCATTTAAAAGCATGCTGTCTGGCAAGATGGTTTCTTTTTCAGAAAGTCAAAGAAAGAGCACATTGATCTATGGACAATAACAAAAAAGTGAGACTTTCTGCGAAAACAGCATTGCACTGTGTGTGGAATAGATGCACAGAACGAGTCGAAGAAGAACACTCTGAAATCCTGTAAAATAAGCTTGTTCTATTTGATAGAAACTGGACTTTGTGGATCTTCTAGTGCGTTTTCTACAGACACTTTTGCATATCTTATTGAGTCCTTGAAATATGTACCTGATGGTGCACTAGGAAATCTGAGACAATATTAGGTTTTGCCTTTCCCCACCTACTCAGCTTTCATATGTGTCAAAAAACCAACTGCAAACTGCATGAATGAAATATATATAATATCAAACTGTAACTTGAATACGGTGTGACAAACTTGCCTTAAGCCGCGGTGTTTTCCCATTGGTGTGTGAACTGAACAGCTCCGCTACCGACTCGCTGTTTGACATTTTTTTTACATACATACGTAACATTTTGTACATTGCTGCTTGTGCACCACAAAACACTAGAAATCACTTAGAAGATGTGTCCGTGTAGAAACACTGTAGCTTTGGCGCCTGTGCATTAATTCATACATGTTTTACACATGCACACATATCTAGGACAATGCACTGCATGTAACAAGTCCCAGCACCTGGATAATTCAATACTTTATTCATGAATACAGAAATCAAATAAATATATTTTCAAAACAGTTTTTTCAAAGCTTGAAATAAACACATCTAAGCACAAATAGACATGTGATCCCCTTGATTTCTAAGAAAAAAGACAGATTTGCCCACCCTGAAATGTTGCCTGATGATGACAATGTCAAGGGGCATTTGTGATGAAGTCTTTTCATCCAGCAAGTTCAGACGTGCATTATTAGTTTTATAATGACGCAAAAAAAAAATAGAAAAAAAATAAAAGCCCTCTCTTCTCTTCTCCTCTCTCCTTTTCTTCTCTTCCACTGCCAGCGTTATGAGTTCAGCAAGAATCCAGGAGGACTGTCTAGTCAGATCACCAACTCAATTAGTCCCACTGGCACTCGTGGGTGGCTGGCTTTGTTTTGGAAATCAAAACAGAACTTTTCTTTTCAAAATCACATATTACCTGAGGACAGGGGCCAGATTGAATCATCACATATCAAAACTTTTTTGGACACATTACGGAAATACACACACCCAGTATTCTGCAGTAACCCTCCCTTTGCATTCCTGTCAGTGGGGCTGCGATTAGAGTGGAAATCAATTTAAGGTGCCCATGGCTAAAACGATATCATTATGTTTACTGCAGGCTGAATAATGGATGACTGTACCATCGTAAATGTGCAAGTAATGGGACAAGACAAAGTACAGGTAGAGAGCTCGCTGAAGGTGAGAGCAGTAATTAGAGCCGTGTTCCTGGCACGTCCATGCATGTACAGATGCAAACCCACGTGCATCAGTGGCAGCACATGCAGTACGTGCCAAAAACTGTTAAACTGCTAATATTCTAACATGCATTTGAAGACTAAAATAAATCAAATAGTACTAATAATATTTAATAATTAAAAGCAGTCCTCTCAAGACTTCTTGAGTTTCTTTCCACTGGACATTAGTTCTTTCATGCAGTTTTATAAAAAACCTCTTTGCACGTTGTGCACAACTGTTGGCAAAGTTTGTGTCTTGAACAGAGAGGCGAAGCAACTTTGAAAAGTCACTCACCCTGCAGGTAACGTATTATGGACACAATGATCTATTTCATCCAGTATTAAACAGATTATTTGTAAGTTAAATTAGAAACAATATATTTACCTGTTCAATATTAAAGAAAAACATAAAACAAAGTAGAATTTGTGAAGCTAAAGTGTATTAAGTTAGATTTTGTCAGCTAGGTAAGCATTACAAGAAGAAAATATCATTCAATTTAAATAGTATGCAAATAGATTTTTAGGTTGATGAGATCTAATTTATAGTTATTATTAATAAAATGTTTATATTCCTAAATGACACAGAGCTTTACTGTAGCATTTGAGTTTTTCTTCACAAAAGCTGTAAACTGTGAACAGTTTGAAATAAATACATCAAATAACAAATAATGTGTAGCTTCATTTTTAATTTGTAGTGTTATACTGTGGGTATTCACAAAACAAGATTAGCAATACAATTTACCATTCACAAAACATTTTGTACATGTTAATTAAGTTTTCAGTAAACCAAACAAAAGTTCTTAAAGAGCGGTCGTCCATGTTATGGTGAAAGGCTGATCCACTATGACGGACTTTGGCGTGGCATCGATAATGAGCTCCTACAGACAGAAGAAGAGAAGGGACTTGTATGAACATGTTTCATTTAAACGTGTCCTACAGACCACAGTGCTGATTGTGTCAAAGATTTTAATTTCTCCTTATTAAAACCTAATGTGTACAGTAAAATAAGTTTTAAAAGTTGCTAGAACTGGGCTACAGCTGGATGGACCTTCCTTGTGACCTTGTATGACAAAACTGTTCAAATAACAGAAATCCAACACTTTTTTTGGACCTTGGTGATGCTAATGTTCCATTGTAAACGGTAAATGTTCAGCACTAGTTTAGCACTTTTAGGCTGATGTGCGGGAGCAACTAAGTTGGGGTTCAGTGTCTTGCTCAACACTTCGACATGTGTCAGGTATTAATATAATATATAATGTAACAATTCTCTCATAATTGTAAATCCTGTTAGTGAATGCACTTTTGCATTAGCGAGTGTCGATAGTACAGTAGGAACAGACTCGTATGGATGCTGAATAAAATGTCTTGTCCGCTTGCAGACAGAAATAGCTCTCCCGCCTCAGTCTATTTAAATGACACAGTGCCAGCTGCTTACCGCTTCTTTCAAGTTGTTACCCTAGCAGACAATACTTAAGGAGATGAATGGAGTGTCTCGCACTGAAAAACTACTTATTACAATGCACATAGTGTGTCATCCTTATTCCCTCTCTCCTTCCTCTCTGCCCTTCTTCCTCCCGTCCACCCATCTTTCATTTTCTGTTTATCTCTTTCAACTCTCTCCATCTGTTTTCTGTGATGCATTCACCCTCTTCCCACCTCAGTCTGTCTGTCCTTCCCTACTTTCCAAAGATGGACTGTCTTTTCATTACTCTCAACCCATCCTTGCACCCCAGCACACACACACAACACACACACACACACACACACACAACTTTTTCATTTTGACTTTCTTCATTCCTCCCTTCCCTTCTTGCTTCTCCTTGTCCATCTTCTCCAAGAACAGTGTAAATCTAAGGCTTCATTGCAGTTTGTGTGTGTGTGTGTGTGTGTGTGTGATTATTTATGGAGGTGCTGTAGCTATCATTTTCATTCTGTGATAAGCACACTGTGTACTGTACACAACCTCAGCAGGAATATATTTTCACAGGCCAAATGAGGTGAGGGAACACATTTGTTATCCTCTTAAACTTGGCCTTTCCATTTTCTTCTACCCTACACTCTTGTAATTTTACTCCTTCATATCACTGAGTATCACTAAAATAACTGTAGCTCCAATATACTTCTTCATTTTATACCCTGGGAGTCGTACACCTGCTGTCTCTGAAACTAGAAATGCTCAACTGAAGAACCTCGGCTCAACCTCAGCTCTGTTTTGTTAACATTCACCCTACTCTGAGTTTCAAGTAAACTGGACATTTTTTAAAAATGAAAACATGAAAATATTCTGGATGACGCTAATGATGAAGTAATGAATAAATACACCACTGAAACTAGAAACACCTCTGCAAATTCTTTACTCAAAGTGAAATACCCAGTAAATGAACTGGAATTTACAGTAGTACAACTACTCCACAGAGAAAAGTATGTTTCGTATTTACAGTCCTGGTTGTGTTGCAGAAATGCCAGTTTCCAATGTGTTTGTCAAACTGTCAATGCCAAAAATTACAAATATGTTTTAGAACAAATGATGGACAAAGATCTCTGTTATAAAGACTCGTGTGGAAACAGCCAGTGAAAGTGGACATGATTATAAAAACTTATACACTGACAGGTGGTTGATCTATAATAACGTGGGCATTTTATTAGTTGCCTATATTCTTTATAAGAGTCTATGTCTGTAAAAAAATGATTAAGCTGTAAAGTAAAGTGATGAAGTAAAAAGTACAATATTTAGCTTAAGTAAAAATAACCAATGAGTCCAAATGCCAGTAAAATAAAGTACAAATAAATAATTTTGACTGCAGTACTTGAGTATATGTACTTGGATACTTATCACCTATGAGTGTGGCTTTGTGTGCACATGATTTTCTATCTCATTTTGTTGTGCTCAACCATGGGAGCAGATGTTGGAGACAGCAGGAGGAACAGCAATCATTTTACATGAGCGGCTTTAAAATCACTGTCCTGAGTCAAGTCTTCAGACTGTGTTCATTACAAAACAACTGTGTCAGGGGGAATGCAGAGTTGATTACAGCTTTTAGATGACAAAGTGCAGCACAGCAGGGGTCGGGTTGTCAACCTGCGTTTTTTTTTTTTTTGGGTGACAGTTTTTGACTGGCAGGGAAATGCTCAATCAACTTGAAAGCCAGGGTGTGTTTATGCAATGTGTGCATGTAATGATGAAAGAGGCTCACTGAGCTATGATATTAATGCACAAACCGACTATTAAATGCAATGACACTGATTATATGCATGCCAGACAGTGATTAATATGTTTATCTTGAGGTTATTAGAGCAGAAATGTAGCTGTGCGCTTGTGTATTAGTTAATATTGTTCTGTTACCATTAAAGTTTCCCATATTTCATAGCAGATACCTCAGTTTAGTATTTATTTCCTTGACAGCAAAAAACGAAAAGTATTGTTTTTTAAGGAAAATGTTTTCTTAAAATGTGGCTTTAAAGCTCCAGCGTGATGAAGTTTGTATAATAGGAAATTTAATAAAACTCATAGATAAACAAATTATGAATAGGTTATACCACAAATTAACAGTCGGTTTCCATTTGCAACTATGTGTACAAACGTAACAACCCTCATTTGCCAGAAAGTGGCATTTCATTTTTGTTAAGAGCTTTTGTGGTCATAGACCATTTCCTGGACTTGATGGAGTCTGCGGAACTATGTATATCATGGTGAAGCAGTGCACGAAAAACATTAGAAGAATGTCATTTAAAAACTTAAAAAGAGGACTTCGCTAATGGTACCTTTAATTTAATACATACATATTTTAATAACAACGTTAATTATATCATGAATTATTTGATTCTGAAAACTAAAAGGTAAACCCCCAAACTTTACTGACCTGATTGTCAGGGTTGTAGTTAAAGTTCAGCGGATGTCCTGTGTCATTTGCATCTGTTAGGGTCACCTGGGTGATCTTCTCACTTCCTGCCCCCCAAACTCTCACCACACCCAGAACCAGTTTGTCAGCAGGATCCAGGCCGGTGTGCCTGACCTGACTGGTCAGTGTGTTCTGGCAGAGAAAGATGGAAGGATGAGTCAATATCAATTTAAACGTGATTTCCACTGTTCATTTATTTGCTTTACAGTAGTGTAGAGAGTTTCTGATTTGTGTGACAGGTCATCAGTCTTGAACTTACCTGTGTAAGTGCATGTACAATTGAAGCTGCTTTCCTTTATATCCCGTTATATTCTACGTGCGTGTCTGTCTTGAATGAGGTTTAATGTTTTCATATCCTTTTCTGAAATCATTAGTTTCATACTCACTGTATTATAATTTTTGCTTAATGCCACGGCTTTAGATAATCCTCTGTCAGCAAGAATCTGACTGTCTTAATGGTTTTAAATGTGTGATTTTTATCATGGTTGAAACATGCCTGCCTGCCCTAACACACACACACACACACACACACACACACGTAATCAATTAGGCAAAGAACTGACTGTCCCTTAATAACTGAGGAAGACTAACATGACCTTGCTTTGTAAAAAATGGCCCCGCTCCAAAGGTCCAAAACCCATATGGTGCTGAAAGAGCACACAAACACACAAAGCCACATCTACATTTAGACAGCCGTCCAAAATGGCAAACGATCTGCTAATCTGCCAGGCAGCACTGGCTTCATTGCCCAACTTACCCTCATCTTCTCACATCTGCCTGTTCACACATACTCCCACAGCCGCGTACACACACGGCCACATCCAAACACAAAGACACACACATTTACGTTCTCTTCTGCTCTCTCTCCCCCTTTGGCTGTCAGACAGTGGGCCTGTGTTATTGCTGTGTGAAATTGCTTTGGAATGAGCCTGATGGTAGGCAGAGGACAGCCACAGATGTTTGGCTATGCTGGCTGTATGTGCGTATGTGTATACTATAGATGTGTGTGTATATACCGCATGTATGTTTGTGTGCGCGTTAATGTGTGTCTCTGAGTGATTTGGTGCCTTTGACTGGCTTGGAGGAAATGGGACTGGCCTAGTCAGTGATTAGGGAGTTTCTGTCATGTCTGACTCACGATGTGGTCAAACTATGGTCTTTCACAAACTGGCTTTTACTTGAACTAAGCCATTCTACTTCTGCACTCACAACCCAAACTCATCTCCAGTATTTTTTTTGCCTGCGTAATTCCAGCAGAAATTGTGTTTTCAAGCACAATTCCTTATTCCTCGTCCTACTTTGTGTATCTATTTTCTAACTGATTGGCAATGTCCTGTCTCTGATGGTGGGAGGTTAGATTTTCTGGGCTGCTTGTATTCATATTACACACCTTTCTGCTGTTGCATGTTAGTGTATCCATCTTGTGGGATTCCCTGCCATGCCTTAATGTGTTTGTGATTAAAAATAGATTATTCAAGGTAAGGTGTGTGTTGTCTTGCTCTAGGTTTCAGCTGCACCAAGACCACACAAGCTTTAATCACCGGAAGCAGTCGTATGAAACACGTTTAATTTGTACCAGGGCAAACAGTGCAACATACACAGAATGGATGTTTTGTGTCATTTTAGAATCGGTATTTGTCTTTTTGCCAAGTAAACCCGGAACTGCTCGTTTTGCATGTGTACATAAAAAGAGTTTGCCTGAGCAAGCTGAAATATAAGAGCAATTTCGTGCCAAAACAAGTACCAGAAACGTATTGTGATCTGCAAAACACAACCACAGCTGCACCACTCCAGCCACCTCTGTGCAATCATGTTAGTTTTGAGCCACAAAAATTCTAAACAGGTGCGTTCACAACAAAAGCCCTGCACCTGTTGAAAATGGCATGATTTCATCAGGTCTGCTTGTTTGGTGAGGGCAAAAAAGTCTCAGACTCTACTGTTACACTCTGATTTCTGTTAAATCCAATTTTACTAATTGACTCAACAACATTTACCAAAAACATTGTGTTATTTACGTTTCTAAAATTGTATAAAATTAATGTAATGTCATCATGATAGGGACTGCTACACTGTGCATCAAAGGCAACAAGGAGTAAAAAACGATACGATCAGTGTCTGACCCACATTAAAGATTGAAATTGTTATTGTCAATGAGTTTTGTGACTAAAGCCTAGTAAAACTAAACATATAATAATAACTATGCTTCTGCTCTTTGACATGTACTGCCATACCACGTGCTTGTTCCATAGTTGTGTACTGCAATAATGACAATAATATACCTAAAAATATGTGAAATGTAGTTGGCCTGAACTCACCGATTTTGCTGATAAGAAGATTTCCAGATATTTTTTATTCCCGATCGTGTCTGAGGAGACAAATGACATACTGAATGAGAAATAGAGAAAATGGAGACACAAAGATTTGAGTTGTGCCGGTGTGACTACCTGGACAAAGACTGAAAGTTGAATAACTGAATAACTGAATAAACGGATTATTGCATACATGAGACTATTCATTCATTCATTCATTAGCAGATACAGTTTATTTTCATCTTACTGACTGGAGGGCCAATGGATGAGTTAACGCCACACAGTAGTGACTCATTAACAGACTCATCCAGGCAAAGACTCATCCCACAATATTACGTGAACTTATTCCTGACAGATTAAATGAGCAATAAAAGAATTTGGGCTGTAACTAAAGCCGCTAATTGACTAGCTGTGCCGCTTAACTGTAAGAATAATTAATTAGTTGCACATCTGAGTGAACACAGAACTGGTTCAATGAATGACAGGATGGCTGATGAATAAGTGACTAACGTGCAGGTGAGTCAATTCGACAAACAGCAGAGTGAAAAGCAAACTCCCAAGTGAAACTTAAACAAGCAGAACAAAAAAAAAAAAAAGAAAAAGCCGATAATATACTGTAGATAAGCAGGCAGCATAAGGAGAGGCAAAGCAAATAAGAAAGACAGGGAGGTTACACTGCAGACAGACAGGGAGACGCTGACTAGAGGAGCAAGGGAGCAGATAAAAGAGGAGTGATGGAGAGCATATCTCCAGGCAGCGACACGGGGAATTACTGTAATAGTTTCTGTCACTCCCCTTCTCTGTCATCCCTCGTTCTCCCTCTGTATCTCTCCCTCTCTTCTTTGTCCCAACACAAACACGCATTTCAAAGAGGAGTGCATCTTGTCTCAAAAGCACTTCACAAGCCGATTCTGTTCGTCTATCAGTGTGTATGCGTATGTGTACGAGTGAGGAAGTGGAGAGAGACTGTGCTGCAGCTGACTGTTTGATAAAATCCATGAAGAAATTCACATCCACTGAAAAATAACTCCATGTTACACTGTACACAACCCTTAACATATGCTCTGGCATTTCTTGTTTTATAAAATTGCATAAAGATGTTGGGCTACATGAACAACAATGTACTTTTATAATGTCCAGCCAGAACTGGACACGTTGAAACTATGTTTTGATGATGTCATTGGATGAAAAGCTAGATGAAGTTAGTTATTTATCAACTTTATTAGTATAGATGATTAGGGGTAAAGGGGTCACTAGGGGCAAAGGCAATCTGTTAGTAGTGTGAATATATTTATTAATATAAAATATTTAAGTCATGACATAAAAATAATGGATGTTGCAAAAAACATTAGCATCATGCTCGCATTGAAAATGTGATTTTTATCCATTCTAATGTTTTATATTCTTTTCATTAAGATACATGCTCACACCAGCTAAAAACAATTACAAGACAAAGTCCAGAGTCCCGGTCATGCTGGTCTGTGTGCAGGCATGTTCAGGGTGACCTTTGTCTTACCAATTCCTTCTCCATCATCCCAGAAAAACGATCCTTGGGCGGTTCCACTGTCGCTCAGGGCAACGATCAGTCCTAAAGGATTCTTCCGACTTAAACAAAGAGAGGCAGAGAAGATTAAAGCAGATTGGTTAAAGATGCCTGACACTGAGGACAACTACGTTAACATTTATTCTGGGGCGTTGGGTGGGGATGTCCACCTGACCTCACTGCTGCTGGAATTCTCTGTGCTGCCTCTTTCTTTACCACACACTAATGGTCATACATGGCTTCCAGTTTGATGATGTTGGTCTAATATTTGATGCACTTAAACGCTGCAGCACGATACAGTGTGGAGCCCGACCCACCTCAGTCTTCACAGTCACTGAGCGAAACAGACAGCGGACACACGTACTGGCCAACGAACGCAGAGGACGCCGACCTGTAGCTGTTTGCTGTCAGTCACCACGCGTGTGCACTTACCTGTAAGCTGTAGTTCGTTCTGGTTTCTGCCAGGGTAAGATGTATCCTCCTCGGATGTGAAGGTTTATATGGTCCAGGGGTGTCGGCATGTTTAGCATTTGGCGGCGCACACCAATGTCTTTGGCCTGTAAGAATTACACGCTACATTAGGTACATACTCTGTAAGTACTGGGCAATTCAACTCTGCTTCATTCGATTCAACAGTTCCCGTTGTTTGGCATTTGGCATTTCGTGTGACAGTAAATCACGAGACATGCAGTAAAATATGTGACATCTGTAAAGGCTACATCTGAAACATTCTAGTAATTTATTACACAACCCCAAAAAATTCTGCGTAACATCTTTCTTTGAGTGTTAATCACTTTGTCCTCTTTCCTGTTCGGTAACAGCTTGCACCTCTCTCTGTGCTGAGGGGACAAGTTAAATGGACGCAGCCACTCCTTTCCGCCATCCCGTGCCCCTCCATTAAACTGTTGTTTCTCATGTTTTGTTTGGTTTTATGATGCTGTCTAACAGATGGGGAGTCCCCTAGCTAGAGAAAGACAGAGTGATTGGATGGTTGTTTTTGTCATCAAGAAGCCTTCTGTAGTTGTTGAGCTGCAACTCCTTAATTATGTTGTCAAAGATTTCTCTTGTTAATATTGTCATTTAGGTTTTTCATGTAGTTGGTATTTTACTCTTTTGTTTGTCTTCTTTTTTTTCTCTCTGTATTTTCTTTTGTAAGTATGTAAATACTGATTTTTGGACATGGATAACATAATTCATTACACACGGTTCTTTGCACAGATGTTTAAAACAAGCTTATAAGCCAGTCACTCAGATACTTTATTCTTCAGTGTTGGCTACTGTTGCACCAGACGTGTGTTTTAAGGTACATTTACTGAATTCCTGTGGTGATTGAAGGTTTGAATTTATTTTAATTTATTTTAATTCTACATTTTGTGCATAATATCTGCCGTTTGGTTGTTAAATATATGTAAGCTTACCGTGTGGAAGTCGTACCACCGTGCATTTGGAATATAGCCCTCCACATTTGTGACTCCCTGTCAAACACAAAGTCAGTTACCAACAGAGAAACACAGGCCCCCTGAGAGATGACATCTATCCCTGAAATGCGTTAAAGGTATCATCTTTGTTATGCATAATGATATGATGATGATAAAAAGCAAAACAAAGAGAAAAAACTGTAAAAAGTGTGTGTGTGTATGTGGGCATGTTTTTATAGCTATAAGTGGAAATTGTAATACCATTGTTGGGTGTTGTAAGGACATTTTAGGTGGTCCACACAACTTCAAATGGATTTTTGAGGGTCAAGACTTTAGAATTAGCTTCAGGTTAGGGTTAGGCTTTCAGTGATGATGGTTAGGGTTAGGGGCTATAATGTCAGTGAGTGTCCTCACAAGTATAGAAAGATGAACGTGCAGGTGTGTTTGTGTGTGTGTGTGTGTGTGTGCACCTTTTCGAGGGCAGGGGTGATAAGTAAAGCAGGGCCCCAGAGAAATTGCTTGTCGATACCCCATGTCATTTTGTCATTCACAAACCTGTGACAAACCAGCACAAAATCCATTAAAACCCAACAGAAAAAAAATATGACTAAAACATTCTCCTGTGTCCTCAGCCCAGAGGATGTTCACATAGTCATTCAGAATTCAGCAGTTTAAAGATGCAAGCCCCACCAGACTCACCCTACGAGCTCCTTAAATACCATCTGTGACTTCTCATAAATACGGTTCCATACATTCACAAGTGGAGGGTGCAAAGTGCAGCCTTCACACAGTCTCACTGGAGCTAACGTGCTTTGCTCAAGACACAAAATGTTCTTATCTTGTCATATTATTAAAATGAGGAAGTGTTTATCTAACCTCACTGCAAAATTCATATACTGTATATATATATATATAAAAATAAAAATTCACCCCTATTTAACATAAACTTTCTAGCTAATAAGGGAAGATATTCTTAGTAGTAAAAAATATATATTTTGGCATTAAAACACAGCAAAAATGTGTTAAACACAGAAATGACAGCTCTGCCTAAATTGGTTTTCAGTCCAGCAATGGCCACATGTGATGTTGTGCATACTAATGAAAAGCAATGTTGTATAAAATCAGGTTATCCTACCAGCAAACAGTAAATGATCCAAGCCGGAAGCAACTAAATAATTTGATTAAGTGATTAAATGTAATGCTGGAGCCATGACATTAGCAGAAAGAATAGGACCCTCGTGTGTCTGCGCTTACTCATGCAAGAGCGGTCGGATCACTGTGCTTCCTTTGGTGTGAGCCTCAAACATCAGCGTGTACAGATACGGCAGCAGAGTGTAACGGATGTTCAGGATGTCCCGGGACGCCTCGCTGAAGGTGGAATTCCAAGAAACAGGATCTTGTCTCTAGAACAAAAAAGAAAAGAAAAAAAAGAATGAAATTGCCGAAAATTATTAACCAAAATGAAAAGCGATATAGAATCTAAGTCTGTGATGTAAATACCTGCAAAATTTGCAGTCATTATTTACATGAAGCTGGAGACAAGGGTTTAATGCTTGAGTAAGCAGATTCATAGTTTCTGTTTGAATAGATACTGTACATTAAAGCTCTTGCTATGCTCCATTTCTCTCAGTTACAAGTGCAGATATGCACTGACATGCTGAGAAAAGACAGCGGAATATATAAATGTATTACTTTCAGTATGCACCTCTGAAATGAATGTACATTTACACAGAGCTGTGATTTTCCCATCTTGTCAATGTGTTTACAGTACTGACATGTTCCTATTTGGATTTCACAACATGCTGAAAATGAATAACTTCAGGCATGAAGAGAGACTGACAGCAGCACTTGCTATTTTGAGGCATGCCAGAAACACTTAAATAGCCCGTGTGTCTTTATCCTGACAAATGACGGCCAAACCGCTGTGCCACACACGGCACCGATATTGCCTCATTCTAATTGGCAACAAGTGTATTGTCCCCTTCAGAGACAAGGACAGAAAAAGAGGACGCGATGCACGATGTCATTTTGTAGATATGGGCCAATCTAAATGCATTAGCTCATTTACTGGAACTGAAGTAAGGACAATAATCAGTCCAGTCGAGCTGACACACACACACACACACACACACACACAGAGGATCATGAAGATTCAGAGCTGAAGCGTGTCATCACCATATGCTTCACCCTATGATACTGTGTGTGTGTGTGTGTGTGTGTGTGTGTGTGTGTCTTGGAGCACACTGCATTTGCATAGTCACAGTTTAACTGTGTGTCTGTGTCTATAACTAAGTGTCAGTGTGTTTGTTTGTGTCTTTCATTTTAAGAAAAAAAATCAAATCATAAGATATAATTAGAAAAATCCTAACAGAGAGCAACAAAATGGCATTTTCTTCTCAGCTGCAGTTTCGCTGGGTCAAATTTGATAATACTTGTACTCTAACTGTAGCCCGGTGGTTACCAAGTCCAAGCGTAACAGCACATGATTTGATACAGAACATTCCTATTATCTCATCACCTAGGGGGTTTATCATTTCTTTTCTGAGGAAGTTTACAAAATTGTAATTATGTGGAAACCCAGGAGTTCTACTACCTGCCTCCGTTTTCAGTAATCCTATCCCCAGTAACTTATCATTCAAAGTTGTGTGTGTGTGTGCAGCATGTGCTTGTGTGTAAGAAAGCAAACCAGATCACGAAATAAATCAGAATGAGTCACTATGAACTTGTTTATATTTCAACATTAAAAAGAGGCCATAAACTTTAGGTGCAGACACAGTCGAGGGTCACGGGACTCAACAGATCCTTACCACACTCTTTTTTTAAGGTTCGGGTTTCAGACGTTGCTCTGTTTTTCTTGTATTGTTTGGAAATTATCAGGCTTTTAATGTTCTAATGTCGATCCAGTCATTACAACAGAGCAACAGCCTCCACCAAGAAAATCTTGCCGAAACTTTTTCTACTTTTAACATTCAGTCACACAAATCTTGCATGACTTGACAGTTATACAACTGTCTGCCGGGCCCTCAAGGTAACCTTTTCATCTGTGGGAAACCAGAGGAGGAGTACTGGATGATGAGGAGGATGAGGAGACGCCAACAGAACAGGGAGTGCTCAAGACTGAGACGCAGACTGAGAATCCATCGTCTGAATTCACCTAATTTACGGCCACGTCTTGTGCCACACAGAGATCGTGGACAGATATGCATGTGTGTTAGCACACGCGTACACCCGCGGAAAAAAAATCAGGTTATCCGTCTGCGTCAGCCCTTCTCATTTTCTTCTCCTCTCTCGGTCTTTTTCTGCATTTATCTCTCTTTGAATCTACTCCCTCACCTCATCTCATAAACCTTTGAGTTGCTGTTTTGCATTGCGGAGCTCGCATCAGAAACAGAAAATATATTTAGACCAACAATAATATGTCCCTTTGGGTGAGCAACAAAACACGCTCAAATATATCTACACTGCTCAAACAAGGCCTGGTGGAAAATGGATCTTGTTTAATTAATTTCGCAATGTTCTGATATGACTGTGGACACTGCAGTATATTGATGGTGCAGTGAAATTATCTCAAGGTCAACGCTGAAAGTTGTCTGAGGGCAAAGAGACACCGGGCATGATGGAGCTTTGGAAATGACTCTGCAAAAACCCGCCTCCCTCTCTCTCTCTCTGACCTTGTGTACCCTCCGGTCTGGTTTGTGGTGTTAATACGTTGTTGTCAAACGCCTTGTTAAGCCGACCGGAGGTTGCAGTTACAAACTGTCTAATGATTGTACTTTATATTTGGCTGAATGATTTAAATAACAATACAGGTTTTACAGTAGACTACATAAATAGTTGACCTCGATTCCCTTTTATCTCATCTCCCAGTCCTGGTTTGTGTATTTCTGCTTGGTCAAATGTTTTTTTAACCTTGACGCAGCTCTGACATTCTTATCACTACCCTGTATCACCACCAAGCGTTCATTCATGAGCTCTTATTTCAAATTCACTAGCTTGGATATGTCCTCAAACTGGAGGGATCATTTTGTTCTGTGTGCTGCTAAATTTGGCACGCCATATTCCATAAGCCATGCCAACTGTAACATTTTATTGAAGTGAAATAAAATGATTCAGATTTCAGGCTAGAAACACTTTCTATTGTTTAAAATATAGTTATATGTTATCATATCATCATGGCCACTTTAAAAGATATCCCTGTAAAATGTAATGCAGCATTTCAGCCATAAATTCTCCTTTACAAACTTTACAAATGTTTTAGTTAATACAGTCAAAGTCCAAGACTTTTGAGGTTGTAGTTCTGATTGGCGTTAAACTAGGCTGTGTTGGGAGGTGTTTCTAATATTTTGTCCTTCACATTTACAAATCTAAATCTATTAAAAACCAATTCATGTGTTATTAGTATAAAAGACTAATAGTGTGAAATACGAGATAAGTATTAATACTGACTGTCATGGAAATAAATATGGTCACATTGAGGTAAATCTTCAAAGATTGTTAGTTTGCATATTCATTTATACTAAACATGAGCAGCTTGAACAAACTTTTAGTGTAAATGCTCCATGTGCTCCTGATAAACAAAATAAAAATCTATGCTTTTATTTCACCAGTTTATTCTTGATCCCTCTATGTCTCTCTGACATTATCGCTTCCTCTAAAGCTGTCATTTTGTGCCGCCCTCTGCTGCAGTACGTGTGTTTTTTTTCTGTCAATTTTCTCCATGTTTAAACACCCATTTGCAAGCCATTATTAAATGATTGGAATCATGGGGTGTATGTGTGTGTGGAGTGGAGGTTAGGTGGTGTGCAGTGGTGCTCAGATCACCTTGAGAATTCAATTATATCCCCATTCCATGCCGTTAAAAAGCACAGGCACTGACACACACACACACACAGACATCCACACAACTGTGTCCTGTCTAGTATTGCAGACTCCAGTGCAGAGAAATTTCGCCCAGTGGGATCGATCTCCGGACGGCGTTATTGGATTTCTCAGATGTGTTCCAACGCTCTTAAAGGTCATGGCTAGAATGAATGCCACCGACACTATACCACCAAACAGGTCTATTTTTTTAAGTGTTTAGGTGTGTTTGTCAGATGCAGATTAAGTGAGAAACTGGAAGAGAAAGCAACTTAGTTTGTTTTTTTAGTAAATGATTTTAGCAAACAAACAATAGCAAAGAGTTTACTAATGTTTTTGTTCAACTATATTTTTACAAACTATATTTGTACAAACTATTTGTGCAGACTTCAGCACAGTATTTGCATCCCCTTATATGCAATTTCAACAAGATATCAAACCATAAATGACCACATGTCTGAGTAGATTTTTAATCACATTTTAGTATGATTTTAAAAGTTCTGTATGTATCTCACTCAAATTACCTAAATAGAAATAAAAGCTTTGGCATTAAGTACATATACTGATTATGATAAACATACATTTTACAGTGAGATGTGGGGGGGGGGAGTGCAGTGGGCATTGCTAAATTTTATTACATAACTAGTCTTCGCATTGGTCAGAGAAAGCTGCCGATTTTAGGTGGACAGTGCACATGGAAAAAAAGAAAAAAAGTGTAGGGATCATGTACAGGGTTAGTTTTACAGCATCTAAGGTCCGATATGGGCTTATAAGCATGAAATTAGACAAAGTGAGCCGAACTGTTTTAATAATTCTTTGACATATTTTCAACACTTAAGGTTAAATCTGAATCCATTCCGAGATAGAATTGGCTGGTAAATGCAATCAAAATGCAATTCTATGCTACTGTTATTCTAGTTCTTTTGATGTAAAAAAAAAAAAAAAACCCTACCATGTAGCTGAATCAGATTTTAATAGTTTTTTAAGCACTTAACATATCTGAGAGGTTATAGGCGAGTGAATGTCTGATCTGCTTTTGAACTGAGGTTGTCTTGGGTAAGTGGTAGGAAAAAAAACCTTTAGCCTGCAGCCATGATAGTGTGTGATTTCTGTGATCTGAAGACCTACAGAAGGAGAACTGTTCTGCGGTGTGTACCCGCAGGCATTTTCCTGGGACATGGGGGTAATATTTGGTGAGAATGATCTGGAAATAACAGGATCTCACTTTCCAGTGTTAAAGTAAGCTTCTGCACAGTACACATTTGTGGTCACAAGCATATGTCTAGTTAACTTGAATACCCATTCAAAAATATTAGTCAAATTAAATATTTTCATTTGGGAACTTGATTTTAAGGGCAATTTCAGCCCAGTACATGTCTATAATTCTCCTGTTTTGATTTCACTCACCGGGCTGCCCTTGCCGTTGTGGTTGCGTGAGTATGGATAGAAGGCACCCAGCTGCATCCAGCGAAGACACATTTCATACTCAGCTGTATTAAAGAACCCACATATATCTGCCCCAGTCTGAAAGAGATGGACAAACACAGCATAGGAGTGAGTAGGTCTGTGCGTGAGGACACCGAGACAGACGGAAGAGAAAAAAAAAAACACTGTGGGCATTGAGATGCAGGTGTGACTACAAAGAGGACCTTCCCACCACAGGAACCGGGGTCACACTATTTTTGCTGCAAGCATCATGTTTCTGAAGTGTCCTTGATTAAGTCACTGCCACGGTAACAGATGTGTGTCTTACCCTGCGGCTGCCCGGCAGCATGCAAATAGCTTTCCATATAGAGATCAATAAGGTATCACATAATTATTATTGGACAGAGTGAAATGAGAGATGAGGAGTAGCTACAATGAGACAGGAAAACAGCAGTGACAGAAAGTCGAAAATGCAATAAAAGAATGTTTGTCTTGTATGAGACTAGTTAGTTAATGAGACGTTTGTACAGGTTGTGATGGAGGAACGCAAGGCCTCCTGGTTCTGTGGGTCTTGTAATGACACACTTCAAATAGTATCTCAGGATGTCCTCAGATCAAAGGGTCCAGCAAACCAAGTAACATCACTCAGACTGCCGCAATGTACTTAGAAAGGACAAGGTCACATCAATAAGATTATGTCTCTTCAAAACCGAGATCAGATGACGATACTTACATAAGAGATGCCAAACAGACTGAACTCCATCATGCCTGTAGAACAAAGGGAAACGGTCAGTTAGGCCAAATTAAAGGTTCACGTTGTACTTTCTGGTTTAGTAAAACTGTTACTGATCGAAACATGTTTATCGCATAAGACTTTAAATAATCAACTTTTATATATACCTATGATAGATTTGAATAGCTGGTCCCAACTAGAATTATTGTCTCCCAGCCAATGTCCGGCCCATTTTCCACTAGAGGGATACGTGGACCTGGTCACCACTACACCTCTTTTCCCTGTAACCTTCAGCAGGGCACTGCATAGAGAAGAATGACACGTAGAGTACAGGCATTAAGGACAAGCAGAGTGTAACTTCAGCTTACACAGAGTGCAGAGAGGGTTTCCAGATTTAAAGCAAATGGCCAGAAACTATTTGATTTTGATAGTCAAATTCTGGGCAAACAGGGAAACAGTTCCTAAGCTGAAGTGCCTCGGCTCAAGGCAGGTAAATGCAAGTGCAGAGTCCCCAGGTTCTCCTGGAATGGTAGACCACTCTGCGATCTGGCCTCCCTCTGGTGAGAAGAGGATGTTACCATGAGGACCAATGTAGCTTCACACTAGTGATTATAATCATAAAGATTTGATGAAGCCATGTTTCTTTGGATAGCTGTGAGATATCAGTTATTTGTCTCATGTTGCTGCATTTTCATCCAGTAGTTCCTGCTCCCCATGTTCTCCTTTGTGTTACCTACATCTAATGGGATTGTGCTGGGATTCTGGAGGTTTGAGATTAGTGTGCCATGTTGTCTGGTTCAGTAGGCAACACAAAAAAACGCTTCTCTAGGATCTGCCCACAAATGTATTGTGCCTGATCTTTTTTATTTGAATAAACACGTGGATAAACCACACACACAAATACAGAAGGTAAGAAAAGAAAATGCAAGGAAACACAGTTGGGAAAGAATTTACATGATAACACCCAGCTTGATACCGAAATGCAAATACATGTTCGCTTACTCATAGGTGGGCTTGGCGTGGGACCAGCCATAGAGGTTATGGACGTCATAGTGTCTGACTCTCTTTCCATCGCTGAGTATTTGCTCACTGTTCATGCACAAAGTCTTATGGTTTAAGCCAAGATGTTTGGACTCCAGGGCTTTTGGGAGGGTATACAACCGCACATACACATTCACACACAGACACAGAATTCTTTAAAGGCACACTCTGGATATTGATATCGCAGCTCAATGCTGTAATTACAACACAAGGATAACAAAAAATAGATTTTTATGTGTCTTACGCGGCATGTATGGAGGGTTCTCTAGAAGTTGATTACCAAGACATTTCCCCTCCACTGTGCCATGGACAAAACTCGCAGGTTCATTCATGTCCTACAAAACAGAGTGTATTACATGGAAGTGAGATTAAAATCAGACTGATAAGAAATGAATGGAGATTTGGTGAATTTTGTCTTTCAGTTCATCTCACAATCCAGATGCCGTCAAACTTTGTTGTGTTGTCATAGAAATCCTGGATTTCCCGATACCACCAAGCTGCTGTTGTAGCGCGGAAAAAGTCTGGGAATGCAGTGAAAGACCTGTAGTTCTGCAAAGGGAACAGTCATGTTTAGACATATAGTTGCATGCAGAAGTTAAATATATTCATACACATGCATTTTTGTTTGCATGCATCTACTCATTTCAAAATGTAATTGTTTGCACCCAACTGCATTTACCAATAAGTCAGAAGCATAAAAGTACAAGGTGTCAGATAAAGATATGTAATACATTACCTTCACTTGCATATCCCAGTCCAGAGACTCATTGACTGTGACATTGGGGTAATCCGGCCACACCTGCAAAAAAACATGTCATAAATCATGTCTTTCCCAAATAAATAAATTAATTAATAAAATAAAATATCTGAACATGCAAACTTTCTTTATTTCAGTTTGCCATAGATGCTTGTGCATTTATTGATGTTAAAGTGGTCAGTCAGTCTCTTTTACCTTCCCCCAGACAATGTCGTCACTGAGGTTTTGGGGCCATTTAATGAAGACATCTGCTTGTTTGCCTCTTACAAATGCAGGGTAATAATCTGTCTCATTGGCTGAGATAGCTGGGTCCTGTAATCAAATACACACAACACTTGTCCGGTTTGTAGCAGGCTGGCAATTCAGTCAACTTTACACAACTTTCATATTTCTGCTGAATATATTTAGTTTTGAGTGCACAATCATGTAACTGTATCACTGGCTTATGATACAGTGTCATTACCAGAATGAAGATGAATCTCATGCCCTCTCCTCTCATATTGTTAACCAGGGATGGAAGGTTTTTAAACTCTGGGTCCAGAACAAAGTCCAGCTGACGATCCATGTAGTCAATGTCTGCATACTGCACATCCTACAGCAAGTGAAACGGACTTTCACAACTGTACAAATATCAGATCCAGAGAGGAATTCAAAGAACATATAACCCTAATTTAAACTAGAAACATTTCTGTATACCTTCCCACTTCTGTAAATTCAAATCTTGTGCTTTTGGCCATCAGAATGACCATATGGTAGTAAAAGACATATTTCACTCAATTGCTTGGAAAGCGTTTTGCTGCATATTTAGCTCCAATAACTTACTGTAATAGCGCTGGTGCACTATGTATAATCAAAGTGTGAATGAATCAATCACTGCTGTGAAAATGATAAGAACATTTAAATAATGATTTATTTTAAAAAAATCATGTCAGGAAAAAGACAATTGCACATTTAGCTCTAATAATGTCATATTCCTGCTAATAATTATGGACATCTGGTAAGTTCCTCTTAACATATGGCATTCAACACGCAAGCTACGAGAGAAGTGAGGCTTTTATTTATTGCTCCCATCTCTTCCAGTAAGAACAAAACTTCATCTGCTGTGGCTGCCCGGTGTGTTTGTTGCTCAGTCTGTGAAGTTAGCTGACGTGCAGCCTTTGTAAGTTGCTGCATTTTGTGCTTCTTTCATTCCACTTAATGATGCAGGATTCTTTTCGGCTAGTGTCAGCTGCTCTCCAGTTAGGGCTTTGTGGAAACACTTTCTGTGTTCACTTAACACTCAAAGTTTTTATATTCTGTTCCGCAGGTAAAATTAAGGTGGGATTCTGTCCCGTTTCCACATGGGGCATCTTGTCATGGTTAGATAGAATCCTGTCACAGATTGTCACACATTTCTATTTTGTTTTGCAAAGAGTGAATGCCTACAGTGAAACTGTCAAATCTGCATAAATACAATACACAGATGCTCTAAATATTTCACATCAAAAACCTATGATTGGAACTTGGATTTATTTTCTAAGAAGCAGTGCTATGAAGAAATGTATTTTATTATCCATTCTTTTGAAGATCTCATCTTCGATTCAGACATCTCACAACATGTCTTTGTTGGGGAACTTACGTAGGTATACCAGCTGCCCTCATGTCAGTATATAGCTCTTTTATCTCACTGTCATTGGCGTAACCGTAGCGACAGAGCTGAAACCCAAGGGACCAATAGGCAGGTAGAACAGGCCGTCCAATCAGCTGTTAAGAAGACAAACAAACAAGGAAGTCAAACACTTCAGCACAGATAAAAGTTGTTTTGCAGGAAAACAGGACAGTGTCCATGAAGTGTTTGATTGTGTGTGTGTGTGTGTGTGTGTTGTGTGTGTGTGCGATTGGCTAAATGAAGGAGTGCTATGGAGCGAAGAACTCCCAGCTGCTGCAGTCCATCAACAACGGCCCAGGGCCAGACACAAAACACACACACACACACACACACACACACGCACACACTTGGGCGCAGACACACACAGATGAGTGCACACGGTTACACTCACAAACAAACCAGAAGTCCAAGAAGACTTACTGCAGTGTACTCCTGCACCACCATCTCAGGCGTGGGTCCCAGGACCATGTAGAAATCTAGGATGCCTCCCAGAGTTCGGTACGTCAAAGCTGGAGTAGGCTGGAAAGTTACATCTGCACATAAAGCAAATAAGTTACATCTATAACAAATCTTATGTTTACAAGTGTTCACGAGTCTGTGTTAACTTTCTTTCAGCACTTTAGCTACAGTCTGTACAGTCGTTTAACATCTTAGTATCTTATTGTGGAGAGGTGCTATTGACACCTCCTGTCCTGCAGAATGGAGATATTCCCTGCCTGAAGGTTTTGATAAAGGCTCATCATTCTAGCCAATCAGAGAAGGTCAAAGCATGAGTGTCACATGCCAAAATGAAAAAGTACGCCCGGACACCCTGGGTGGATTAAATGATTGCTGCGGCTTACTTGATTCCAAAAAGGGTTAAATCTTTGAAGCAAATAATACAGAAAGTAATGCAATGATGTAATGCATATTCACCAATTTTCAACTCACTTTTTATATCTATAGTTTAGCGTATAAATGTGCATTCATGCTTTTAAAGTTACCTATATTACAGAGATTAGAGAACATGCTCATTGCACTCTGTTAGTCTTATACTAACCTATTTGTAAAAAACTTGATGAAAACATGAATAATATCCTAATTTATTAATACATAATAGCTCATTGTTAATTCAGTTGAGTGAGAATATGTGTCAGGGTGTGAGGGTGTTTGGTTGCCTTTGTATATTTCATATGTACATATTTGCATATATGCGTGTGTGTGTGTGTGTGTGTGTTTTCCTCACCCATGGCATTACTATTGAGCAGCAGCACACCATGAGCGTCTGCGGTGTTCTCAAGGCCCATGTAGAAGGGATGCACTCCATAGCAATTCATCTTGTACTGTAGCAGAGGGACGGAGAGGGATAATCAAAGGGGAAGTGTGACAAATTTGCACATTTGTTAAAGAATTGGCCTTTTCTGTTGTTTATATTAATGTGTGCGTGTGCATTATTTTGTTTATTCATGAGCATTTTTCTTTACAGCTGACAGAGCATTTCTTATTGTACCTATGGGTTTGTTTGGCTATGACAGCAACACTGTTACAAGAGGCTTGCTCCCAGTGCTGTCAACATTCAACCACTTTCCCCGAAGGAGGAAAAAAATGTTCCTACAACTATTCATAATGCAAATGAATGCACACTGTCTGAAACATTTGTTTAAAGGCAGACTTCCTATGTTAGTTATAGCATCCAATATTGCTCCAAATCTCAGGAAATTTAGAACTAGTTTGGAAACTACCGAGAATTAGGAAGACACCAACAGACAATTCGGAGGTTATTTGGGGATTTGTGTTGCTGCTGGGTATTTTAGCAATAGCAGGCTGTCCTAAATGAAGCTTAGGTCAACTTGAAACTATTAAAAGAGCTCAGCTTTCGATGCTTAACCATCAGGATTCCTATTCCTGATCCCACCTGCTTTTGCTCCTGAAGGCAGCCTGCATTCTGCATGTACATACAGTAGTACACCTTGGGTAGTTATGCATATGTAATAATACATTGTTTTGTGGGGGTAAGTGAGGGCTGTGGTTTTGATGAATGCTCCTAGAACAGAAAAAAGAAGTCTGTCACTTTCAGGTGTCACTGCCCTACAATGGAAACTCATCAACATGTGACCCTCCATCATCCTCCTTCACTCCTGGAACATAAGAAGTTGTTAAACTGTGATAAAAATGGCTCTGGGACTTGCTCTATCTGCTTTTTTTTTATTTGGGTGTGTTCTTTTCTTGCTATTACATGGTGTGATGGCCTGACCAAGTCACTGGTTTGATGACAGAAAGCACATTTAATGATTAAAGATTCAACCTCCATAATACAAGATAAAGACCAAAAGAATAATCCAAAATGCTGCAGCAAGATTACCACATTCCACCTTGAAAAATGCATATTTCTTCCATTGCTGTAGTTGATCTCTTAGTATCCTTGAGGTCAAAATGGCTGTTCCCAAATTTCCAAAAATAGAAAAAAAATCAAGCTCCTCTCCTGTGGAACCAGCTCCCAGTCCAGATTCGGGAAGCAGACACCCTCCCTATTTTTAAGACTTGCAAAACCTCACAAAGCAGTGTGTTTTGCCTAATTGTCTCTGCACTGTGCCACTTCCTCTTCTCTTCATTCTCTCCTCTCACCTGGTTCTGCTGGACATTTTTCCTCTCCACTGTTTCAGATGTTCACCTTGACTTTATTATGTAAATCCTGAGATGACCTTGTTGTTCATATAAATAAAGTTGAATTGAATTGAAAAAAATGACAAAAAGCACATTTAATGATTAAAGATTCAACCTCCATAATACAAGATAAAGACCAAAGATTACACACATAAACATATTTCTTCCATTGCTGTAGTTGTGTATCCTTGAGGTCATGGCTGTTAAAAAAAAAAAAAAAAAAAAAAAAACAGCTTGCAACCTCACACCCGAGTTTAACCTCAGACAGAACAACTGTATCATTGATAGAGTTAATGAAATCTAGAACTTTAGCTTAGTATATATATATACACACACAAACACACACACACACACATATATATGTGTGTGTGTGTGTGTATATATATATATATATTTATAGTAGTTTATTTATTTTTTGCTCACAATGTCACTAAGTTATTGCATACACACTGCTGCTTCATGGCCTGGTGCTTTATGGTAAATGGTTATCATTTAAGGCAGTTTTCAGCTTATATTTTAGTGTATCAAAAAGAAAAATATTGTGTTGCTCTATCTATTTTATATGTAATATTTTAAAATTTTTCAATCACTGTCCCTTTTTACCTGAACATGAAACCCTTTACTCTCTGAAGGACCCCATAACATTTGTCTGAACCCTGTGGAGCTGCACTGACAGCTCAGCAATTAGGCTTGATAATGCTGATGCAGGTGTAACCCTCATCCTGTCTGGCCTTGACCCTGGTGGGATAAACACGACGACGCTCTAAACCTGCCATTCACGCAACAAAGCGACATGATCGAGAGAAAGACAAGTTTACATACTGTGCGGGAAGGTTGTTTACAAGTCACCTCTGCGGTCTCCAGAGAGCGCGATGTTAAAGACATTTAGTGCAGAGGGCTTTGTTACATGCGCCATGACAAGCACGATATTAGTTGTGATGGAACATGCCAGTTAAAAAGAGGAGAAGAAAAACAACTAGAATCTGTAAACAATAATTTAGTTCAAATGTCAAAATTTATTCGTGGAAATAGTACGTGTCAACATTCTTTCAGAAATGGTATGGTAGTAATCTATGCATCAAAGATGTGTTTAATAAAGACTAAGTCTAATAAACATGTACTGTGTTATTATTATTATTGTTTTTTTTCCCATTTGCACGTGTTAGAGTTACAGGATGTGCTTCAGTGTGATACTTACACCAGGAGGTTGGTCCTTAGAGAACATTCCCCAGGTGTGATAGTTGAGGTCATGTTTATAGGAGCCATGCTCGGTTTCTCCGAAGCCGTAGACAAACTCTGATGACAGTCGTGTAGACACTTGGATGAACATGTCTGAGAAGGTAAAACCTGGCACAGAGGAGTCCCAGCTGAGAAAAATGACAGAGGATTAAATCAGTGAGGGGAGAGGGAATTATTGTCAGAGGGAGTTATTCACAATATGTTTGACACAAATAACCATAATAACTCGTAGGAACTGCAGACATCCCTTCAGCTTGCTTCATGAATTTTAATTAGTAAAATTTCATCTGACACTTTTCAAAAACACGAAAGGCTTAACTACAGAATAATGTCACCCTCGCTTAAAGATGCGCTCTGAAAAGATTTCGTCGCTCTGCTGCTTCATGTGAAATCATCATGACTGCTGAACAAGAGGAAACTACTTTGGGTGCTGAGTAACTTTTTTCCAATGCGGTGGGTAGAGTATTAATAACTTTACTCAGCATAGTTACTTAAATTAGACAAGCTAGAGAAATAGTTCCATATTTCAGATTTCACAAGTCGTCTTCTACTGCTTGTTTTAATATTATATTTGACCATTAAGTGCAACATTTTAAAATCTGGCTAGAGACAAAACATAAAAAAATATCTTTTTTCTAACTCTGACACATTTACAACACAAATGCTGATTAATGTGTGGATTTGCTGTGAAATAATGTGAGTAAAAAATATAGTAGTTGGTGGTCCTAAACAGTTAGGCAGGGATAGCAACGAGTTACAGACTACAATTAATTAATTATACACAGTCACTCTTGACAAAGTCTAAAAAACCTCAATTGGCTTTAACCAGCTGCACAAGTAAAATACTCACATCTTGGTTCCCGTGTTTTTCCTTATGACTTGGATGCCGAATGGGTTTTCGCTAATAAGCACTTTATAAAGCCTTTTGTTCTCATCAGTCTCAGGAGCATCAGGAACATTCAGCGGCACCGGAACCTCATAACGCTCTGTGGTTGGGTCCCAAATCTGGACAGGGAGGAGATGTCAAGCATTAGCTTATGTACGTGCATGTGGTAATGAAGAAGCAACAAAGGAAAATAAAAGTTAATTTTCATATGCAGAGGAACGTGCCACCGCTGACACAATCAATACAAATAAAGACCTTGAACTGCAGCATGTCACTGCTGTGGTACTGGATCATGACACGGAGTGTGTCAATGTCTGGTGAATCCGGACGACCACTGGTCCTGTATTTCAAGTTCCGAGTGATATCAAGTGTCATGCCCGAGTTGGTTTCTGATTTATTCTTGACGATGTATCCATAGTCTTTGGGGTAAAAGCAATGAGGAACACCAGCAATGCTGCTTTTCTAAGAACGGAGAGAACATAATCATTTTCAGAACATGGAAATAACGTGTGCGAGTGCATGGGGAACATTAGAAATATCACCCCTCACCTGCCAGACACAGCCTCTTTCCTTGCACTTAATCTCATCTGCATTCTCCTCTGGATAGCAGTCAAAACGCTGGTAATCTTCTGCTGCAGTTTCCCAATTCACAGTGTAGTTCTCTCCAAGGTTCAGGGCCAGACCGTGCAAGAACAGAACCTGTGTGTTCGATGAAGTGCGAGAAGAAAGGACAGGCAGGTAAATTATTTATCCAAAGCTAATCTGGGGACATCCTTCCGAAGTATTCTCAAAGTGACAATGTCCTTATCCAAATAAGCTCAGACAGTTTGTGGGCTTGACGTTACAGTATCAGTTACAGCACAGCTGGTAATTTCCCTCGCTGTTTCTACGGCGTCTGCTGGGATTTAGGAGTCATCCTTACTACAAATCTCAGGGAGCCTCTTTCACTCTAGTCACAACAGTGATACACTGTCACCTGGTGAGCAGACTTCAGGGATCTTCATCAGTCTTTTTTTTTTTCTGTGTGTGTCTGATAATAGATTTATGCTTCATCAGATGTGTAAAATGCACCATATAGGAAACAGATGCACAGTCGTGAGTGTAAAGAGACTGCAATAGCAAGAATGGGCAGAGGAAAAAATATAAGGAAATTAACGGGAGAGGGAGGGGAGGGTTGAGGACTGCACGGGGGCTATGAGATAAGCACTGCACTATAAACAGCATAGACACCAAGCAGACAGTATAGGCTGTATTATGCAGAAAATTGTTACAAAAGCAATCACGTAAAGAAGGAAATTATTAAAACTCAGGGATCCAATGTGAGTCATAAATTGCAGAGAGCTGTTTTATTGGAGTGTATATGGAACTAATGATGTTTGGTGTCTGTGAGTTGTATTCAAGGCCCAGTCCGACTGCACATACAAAGACTGATGGACATGACAATTTAGAGTTTAGGCGTAACAGCACATTTACCCTTCACCCCCATTAAATGATTACTGCTGAGAGTCATTTGATAAATGCTTTCTTGTGTGTGTGACCACGGAGACCTTGAGGATCTGCACAAGCCCAGCTGCAGTACTACCACCCACAAAGGACCACATGTGTGCACACAGATATACACAACCGCACAAAGCAGGTAGCACTTAACAGGACCTTTTGACACTTTCCAGACTCTTGCCTTGTGTTCATAACTCTGGCTTTTGACTGTGGGATCATTGCTCTTAGTCATTCTTTCTCACCTTTTCTGACTTTTTTCCCTCACACACCCACACATGCACTCACACAAAGCTTTTTTATGATCCTCCACTCATGTAAATTGTTATCATTTCTTACACCCAGAGACTAACCTTGAAACGTACGGTAACGGTTTCTTTCCTGGTTTTATTGAAACAAATGGCCACTGCAGAACTCATTCATCCTGCATCTGTGGTCCAACAGTACAAGCAGCTTTACTTGAGGTTTACCTTTATATATATATGTATATATATATATACATATATATATGTTGTGATTATGTAGGGCAAGTTTATTGTGTTAATTTTAACTGACACTAATTCTAATCGTTTATTTATGCAACATTACAATTAAATTTAATTAAATGTAAGACATTTAAAATTAATAATATATCCGTAATTATTAGTAAGTGAGGATGTTCATGATTTTTTTGAATGTACAGCTTATAAAAAACTGCCATAGCCAAAGGAGAAGACGTCTCTTATTCTTCACGCTAACTGCTTGTTTTTGAATTACTAGTTATGTTTGCTGTTGTGCGTCTTGGGTTGCATGCGCTAAGAATAAAAACTGGCGCTTTTTTGTTTGCACACTTCCATCTGTTGTTTGGTCTGTGAAAAGCAGTTAAAACGGGTTCAGACATTTATCAATAATATACCCGTAATTATTAGTAAGTGCATGATTTTTTTTTTGCTTACAAAACTGCTGCTAACTGAGAGAATAACTTCCTCCATCTGAAGGGACTAAAAAGGGACTAAAAATTACATTAATCAAACAAAAGCAATAAGATAGCAAAGGGTAAATTGCTTTGTGCAGCTGTGGGCAACAGCAGAATCAAGTGACATTCTCCTGTGGGTTTACGAGTGAAAACGTTCTTGTTGGACTGTTCATATAGGAATCATGATTAGTTTAGCTTTCGAGAAAAATGACACATTTAAAGAATTAATTAATTCAAACAAACGAAAAACTTACATGTGAATCACATGTGCAAACACATTATAAGAAATGAAGTTGTGTGCATTGGATTTTTTTCAAACAAAACTTAAATTGTCTTATCTTGTTATATAATACAAGGACAGAGCAGTAAACATTAAACATTAAACAGCATTAAATTAAGATTAAACATTTTTACCTTCTTGTTTCCATCGTATTGGATGTTGGCGCTGGGCACTGTGGAGCTTACAAGGTTTCCATCAATGACAGAGACCGAAATGGGAGCATAGGGCATCCCGATAACAGTGATGTTCTCAAACTTCAGGTTGTTTGGATCCCTGTAGCCATTGTGGGTCACCTGCATCTTCAGTTGTTTCTATAAGGGAAAGGACACACAACAATATGCCTTTATATCACTCAAATTACCTTTCACACTAATGATCCTACTCAATCTGCAGCCTGTGATATACAACATTGACTTGCTTTGGTTTCTTCTGCTTCCTCTGTTTAAAAAACATGGAAAAATGTAATCATGTAATGAAGTAAAGCCACCAGCTTACAAACTCCCCAAACTCATGTCCATTAGTCAAACTGCTGTTCCAATAGATTTCCTGTCTGAAACAATTGTTCCAACAAAGCTTTGGCACTCTAACATGGATCAATCATGCGTGGGGTTCTGGACTGGGGAAGTCGTCAGAACATCTGAAGGAATACGTTTAAAAGATGTTTAAATTCGTATGAAGGAAACTTACGTCGTCAGCAGAGAATGTGTAGTGGACATAGTTCCGTTTTTCGACTGTCTCTGTAAAAAGAGAGAGAGCAGATGTTTGTCACAGGTATTTGACAGTCACGTCGTAGTGAAACTGACCTTTATCTGCAAATGTGTGATCTGACTGACAGTGTTTGAACAGTGACACTGATGCATGAGTCACTGTTTTTAGGATACAGGCGTAAACCTGACACCCATAAAAAAATGCCTGTATGAGTGGCAATAACAAGGTGCAGATGATCCCGACTCACACTCATCAAAAACACAAAAAGAAAAAGCAACAATACCTCTAGAATCTCCATCATCCCAGAAGAGCTCCCCAGCTGCCTGGTTGTTGTCATCGAGAGCAACTATCAAACCCATGGGCTTACGGCGACTAAAGGCATAACCATAAACACACAGTAAAGAACAAACACTATATGCGTGTGCAATTACAATTCAGTTAATCAAACTTCCGAAAACAACACCCGTGCAAAAAATACACTTGAATTACAATAAAAATATCAAAAGAAAGTTGAAAATAGATGACTGTGATTACTAATGTAACGCTGCATTTATCTGTGAGAGTGCACATCTCACCGAAAGAGTCAGAATTATTTGAGGTCAAATCTGTGTGTGTGTACCTGTATGTGGTAGTGACATCGGGTCTCTGAGTAGGAAGGACTGCACCACCTCTGATGTGTAAACCGAGCTTTTCAGCTGGCAGGTACATCTGAACCAGCTTCCTGCGGTCTGGCAGCCGTTCCATCTGATTGATAGGACAACAGAATATATGAACTTGCTTTTAAATTCCCCTGTGAGTTGCTCTGTGGGCAGGACAATCTGCATGATGCACCATCAGCAGTGGGTCAGTGGTTATAATATTCTGCTACATTTGTACAGTATTTTCCAACTCTGGGTTTAGAAATACTGGATGTGATTAGCATTAAATTACCATCTCTAAAACACAGCTTGACTCTAGGTCTCTTTAATTCTGAAGAAGAAATGTGGGAAAATGTGTGTTTGCCATTTGTGCAAATGGATCAGTTATTAGTCTGATGCGATGCTTAAGACAGAGGACTAATGGCTCCAAAGCTGCTTTGCACATAAACACAGTAAAAGAAGGATACTATACTGACTCCTACAACAGCAAAGCAAACCCACAGATATTAAAAATGCCTTTTGGCCCTTTCAGCAATAAATTCCACTCTTCAAAATTGTAGATACTTAACCTCATTGCATAAGTTGTTGCGTAAAGTTTCATTGCATAAGCTTACAGAATTAGTCAAAAATTATTCAAAAACTACTTTTTTTCCCCTTTATCTCGCTCACATGGATCCTCAATGGTACCCAGTCATATAAATTGTTTTGGTTTGTTGTGGTCAGTTATTAAGTAGTTTAATACGTTTAGTACGATTCTCCACAAACCTCATTATAAACTGCACCGGGATTGTCTCATAGTGAAGGAAGAAAATAAAAAGACAAAAACAACTGTCCATTTGAATGTTATTTTTAATCCCATGAATAAGAGGAGGTGAATGATTTCTCGTTTCATGTTGTAACTGGAGTGACCCTTAGATTGAAAAAACACCACAGCCTCTCCGCCTCTTACTACATAACTATCTAGAAACCTAGAATCCACTGAGTCACTTCAGGATGGAGTAGAAATTACTTACTTTGGACATGATAATAATATGTATGAGTGTGCTGTTTGGTGCCATTTACTCAGGAAGAGCATACATACATCATTTCTGGACATCTTTCTCCCATGCTCTGTGCGCCTCTCCACTCATTTCTCTCAGGGCTCAGATAGAGCACAGTTAATTTCTGATCCCTTGAGGACTGAATCCTCAGACCAGCCTAAAACAATTTAAAACTCCTCCACCTCCTCTCATTCTACTTCTACCTACTTCTTGCTCCATGTCCTGTTTTTCTCTCTTGTGGTGCTCTAATTCTTTTTTTATCCCATTTTCCTCCATCCCCACTGTGTGTGTGTGTGTGTGTGTGTGTGTGTGTGTGTGTGTGTGTGTGTGCGTACCATTTTATGCAGTACAGTAGAGTATGGGCGTGCGTGTGGGCAGGAGTTAGTGGAGCGTCTATAAGCAATTTCAGATCTTATCACCCCCTCATTGTCTGCCTTAAGGAGGTCTTTTCTAGCCTTGTCTTTTTTTCCTCCTTACTCTCGCTTGCCAACCATCTTCCCACTCCTCTTCATACTGTAGTTATTGTCAACCCCTTTCTTCTCCTCGCCTGTGTTCTGTCTAATGTGTTGTTTCTTTTTCCTATCTTCTGTTTGTTGAGTCTCATCTCGTCACTGTTTGCCCTCCTTCGTCCATCTGGTTTCCCCATTTTTTATTTCCTCTGTAGCTTGTTTTCCGTGGTCATTTTCACTGCATCAGTACATCCCCACCCTCACATCCTCCTACCCAGATAATCACAGGGGACCAACTGGGACAAGGGGCCAACAGCATGACAGCCAATCTAATCGTTCATCTGATCAGCGGGCACTTTACATCACCACTGTGACGCCCAAATAAGGTCCCAAGGGAACTCAACACCTCTTTTATCTCTCTGTCAGGAAGATAGTCTCTCTCTTCTCTTTTCTGTCCCCTCTTTCACTCTGTCTTTGTCCCCGCTCTTGCTCAGTCTTATCGCTCTCATCTCTGAGTCTCAAACAAAGAACTTTAGGCAAAGACTTTCATGCGATGCATGTTATTTCCATATGTGTTGATTTCAATGATTTGACATGATACTGATAAGCCACTTTGAAATACTTTAGTTTTTTGTTGACACATGTATTCTTATACAGTAACCTTAAATTCAATCCCATTTAGCCGGTTGTTATCATTCTTCTGTATGATTCTTAACTTTCTAAAGACAGCATCACAAAGAATGCATGTGGCTTTATCTTAAATTTTACAGTTTCAAAATAAGCTGGCAGCAATTTCAATCTAAAGAGGAAGAGGCTTCTGTATTGATAATTTCTTTTGTCACGTGAGGAATTGATTTAGAGGAAATGATCAAAAATAAGCATATTCTTACCGTCTCATAGTCATACCACACAGCATCTGGTATATATGCGGCCACACTGTCCACACCCTGCAGAAAACAAGAGCAAGGTATTTTTTCATGTTTTTTTTTTAATCTTCCAATAGTACAACCTATGCCTCTGATTTGTGGAGTAGACATCAAAAGGTGTCATGTTTGGTGTGAAAGCGTGCCTGTGTTTGATTTGTGTTTGCAGTCAGTAACACGTGTTCCAGCTCTCTGCACCCATCCTGACACTTTAATCTTACAAGGCTAAACATGAGAAGAAAGCAATACAGCACAAAGGCTGCACGGATACTTCCTGATGCTATAGATCACTGCAACTTAATAATAAATAAGAAGAAGATAAAATGTTCCCATCAAGGAAAGTTATTTTAAAACCGCCTATCATCTGATATAAAGTTTCCACAAAGCCCGTGTGACATTTCTCTCTATGGGGCTATGATGCAACAGACGATGGAAAAGACAGCATCAAGCGACGAGTGATAGATGACAGCTTTTGATGGCTTAAGGTGGTGGACAGACAGGAACAATCAATAGAAGAGCGCCAAGCCTTTGATAGCATTGTCACTTCCCTGCTCTTTCTGACAGGGCAGAACAGAAGGAGAGCGAGAGATAAACACAAAGAGCACAGTCTGAGAGAGTGAGTGCCACAGGTCTTTGTCAGAAAAAAATAATCAAAAATAATTATGAAATGCACTATGTCAGTGGTATATAGGCCGGCCAAGGCTGTCTGTCACAATGGCAACAACAACTCACTCTTTCGAGTCAGGAACATGTCCTATTTTGTGGCCTTCTAAGGTATGTCATTACAATCATGGGAGGGGGGAGAAAAAATAAAAAGGTGAGAGAAAAGGAAATTAATCAGGAGCTAACTTGGAAAGCAAACACTATGAAGAGTCAAATATGGTAGACGCACTGCCAACCAAATGAACTGACCTCTAGGTCCATGTTAGCAGTTTTAGGAAGATCAGCTGCCACAAACACTGCGCCGTCTGTGGGATGCCAGACTGGGGAAATGGATGCTCCCCCTACACCTCGTTTTCTGGTGTCCGATTTGGTCCCTGCTCCTATCACTCACCCTGCTGACTAATAGTAATGGACTTGCAGGACTTAGCATTGCTGCTAACTGTGATGGAGAGGGACAAGCCATGGGGTCTGTGTCCCCATTTACAGTACTGAAGCTCTGTTAGCCACGAGGTAAGATTTGATCAGGTTGGCCAAAGATTCGTACTGGCAGAATGATCAGATGGTAGCTGAGGTAGATGAGAGAGCGTAAGAAAGAGTGGGTGAAGAGAGATGGGATGAAATCAAACGGGATCACAAGGGCGAGTTGACAGCAGCTGATTAAGAGAATGCAGATGAGAAAAGGAAGCCAATGTTGTTTGATGAAAGGATAAGCTAAAAGGAAAATGGGCAAGATGAGGGAGAGTGGAAGACCAGAGGGGATGGCAGAGAGAGAGTGCACGAGTTCTCCCCAGTTTATCACAGAGATCAAGGTTAACGATTCGACTGATCTGAATGATATAGCAAGAGCATCATTAGAAAAAGGGAGAGGTAAGCCGACAAAGTGATAAATAGAGAGAGACAGAGACGAGAACAATGAGCAAGGAAAGAGATGGTGTGATGTGAAAGATTGGTAAAGATCAGTCTGTGACCTCTCTCAGGTGGCTGACAATATCTCTTCGTACGGCCCTTCACATCCTGATGTATTTCTAACAAAGCGTGAGCTCTCTTCACCTGCCCTCTTCCTGCCTCAAACCACAGCACGGCAGCTCACTGCCACCGCAAAGCATCATCATTTCATTTTACCGGATGAGAAGCAATGTGTACATCTGAATTTCATAGAACATCTCCTCTGCAACTTATTCTGCATATTCAACCACGTCTTACGAGTCTTTTGGAAGCAAACCATTTCAAGTTGTGTAATGCCTCTAAAGCTTACGTCAATGTGCTACGCTGGGCCGCTGTGTTACTTTTCTACAGCAGATAAAGGTCAGCTATAATTGGTTATATTATGCCACCTATTTGATATTTTCTGCCATGAACGTCAGCAAGCTGTAGAGGAGGGTAGGTGCAGCATGGGGTCTTGTCAGTATTGATCAAGCAGCAGGGTCCTTCATCTTCAGTGTTCTCCTTGGGTTCAGTTTAATGCAAACTCTGAAAATGTGAACAAATATATCTCAACAGTTCTTTAACTCAGTGGAACATGTGTTGGATAAATAGATTTTATTGCTGAACTCCCTCTGGGGGGGAGAAAAATAACTTGTATTTTCCATTCCAACTGTATACATGCAATTATACCGTGATTTGGAACATATATGTGGAGCTGTCAGCGTGCGCCGTGATGCATTTAGCCAGAACAGCAGGGCTGGATGCACCGATGCACAAGCCGAGTTTTCAGACCGGTGCAAAATGGCAGGCGTTTGATCTAATTCCTGAATAAGTTTGTCTAATGTACTGTAAATTCATCCATGGCATTTCTGCACCATCACAAGCAAGGTCATAATTTTCCTCCTTGGAGATTCATTTCTATTGCAGTCATTTCACTCTATTCAATTATCAGGGCACTTTGATGCAGGGCACATTGCTTTTAAAGAGAAAGAAAATGAATGGTTGGTCATAATTGATGCCAGCCTCTAACACACCCACCGATAATGGATTTATTTTTATCCTCTTCTGTTTCCAGAGCTCTGCCTCTGGCCTTGAAAGGACCAAAAGTAGGGTCACTTTTGATTGCTATTGGTGTTATTCTAATTTATGTTTCTAATTCCCAAAAATAACAACCTGCACCGTCACCTCATGGCCCCTCTCTTTCTTTCCCCTCAGGACAGCTCAAACCCTGATGCACTGAAAGCATAAACCCGCCACATTTTGTATTAGGCTTAAACTTTTCCACAATCACACTGATTGAAGTAACTTTATCCCCCAGCCCCACCATGAATCCAATTCGCTTTCCACTATTTCATAATTCACAAGAGGCCACACTAAATTGCTTATTAATCAGGCCACTTTGACACGACCGCAATCGCTGCATATGAACACATACACATGCACTTACAAGTATGCACATTTACACACACACACTCAGGTGCACACAAATACACAAAAACATGGACAAACACACACATACACACTTCTATCTACACTTCTAATCTGCTAGTAATGAGGTCAGTGCTCTCATTAGAGCTGAGAGAAAAGAGGGAGGATGTGAAAGAGAAGAAGAAGGGATGGGAGAGCGGGAGGGCAACAAAGAAAATCCCATGTCATGTTTTCCCAGTGGAGGTCAGGGTATGTGTGAGTAACTGATCATCTCATCTGAATCAAATGCAAGACACACTTCTTTATATACAACCTGTGAGTTTGTACAAGTGCTGCACAGTGCGGAAGTTGTTGCGTTCAGATGCGCTCTGCATTTTGAGTCAACGTAAAGACGAAAGCATATTCATATGTGTGTGGACATGTCAATACTATTGTTGTGAAGACTTCTTGGTGTCATCAGAACATTTCAGCTGGTCCACAGAACTTCAAAAGACTTTGTGAGGGTCAAGACTGGGTTTTAGGCTCAGGGTTAGAAGTAGCTTTTGGTTAGGGTGTGGGTTAGACATTCAGTTGTGATGGTCAGGGTTAGGTGAAGGGACTAGGGACTGCAATATGTCAATGGGTGTCCTCACAAGTAGAGGCACAAACGTGTGCGTGTGTGTGTGTGTTCTTGGGTGTTTCGTTTGTTGTTTGTGTGTTGGCTGACCGGATCCAGTACAGGCGTGATGAGCAGGTGTTTTCCCCAGAGGAACTGGCGGTCCACAGTCCAGGTGGCATTGTCAGAGTAGAACCTTGGGAGGCACAATCATATTTTAGTCTATAATTATACTGTAAAAGCTGCACATATTTTTGACAGCTGCAAAGTTTCTACCTTGTCCAGTCTGGGGAAAAACCGTTTCCCACACCAGACAGTGATATGTTGAATGACTTACTCGTGCATGACGGGGCGTACAACAGTTTCCCCTGTGGTGTGGGCTTTGTAGAAGAGTGTGTAGAGGTAAGGCAGAAGTGTGTAACGTATGATCAGGTAGTGTCTCGAGGTCTGCACCAGCACTGAGTCGGGCCCAAACGCAGCTGGATCCTGGGGCTGGAGAGACAGGACGGTGAGAGAAAGAGGGGAAAAATAGAGACTTTTAAAAGACTTTTATTTACAAGGAAAAAGCAGGTTTGAAAAGCAGAACTCATCTGACAGAGGGAATAAAAAAAATCAAGAAATAAGAAACAGAAACACTGGCCTGAAGAGGAAAGAGAAGCTCCAGAAGGAAAATGGAGGAATGAAACATAAAACTACACTTTTTATCATCAATTTATTCATAATGATTAAGTGGACATTAACCTATTTATTGTGATTAAATTGAAACGATCTTAATTTAAGATTTAACTAAAAGCAGAGTTTGCAAAAGTAAACTAAAACGAAATAAAAAAGAAAAAAAATGTGTGCGAAAAAGACACAAGTATGATTTAATTTCTATGATAGTGGAGAGTGAGAGGGTGATTAGCTGTTAACAGGCCGTGCTCCTCTCATCTGGCTAATCATTTATGCCCTCGGCACCTCTGAGACTGTGATGAAAATGCTGCATGTGGGTGTGTGTGTGTGGGTGTGTGTGTTTGGACTGGCCTGCATGGCCATGTGATGAGAGCCATGATTAGGGCAAAGCAAAGGTCACACATTAGCTGTCTCGTTTAGTGGAAATCGTACTTCAAATTCATCATCATCATGTCCCTGTCCTCCAGCAAATCCACCCCCCACCCTCGAATGCATACACTCACACACACACACACACACACACACACACACACACACACACACACAAAATTTCGTACTAACCCCCCTTCCCCTACCTCAATGCTGTGCTATTTTTGCAGCAGTGATGAGCATGGAAATGTCACATGAAGAATATTGTGAGAGCATCAATTTTCACGCTATTCAGTGCTGGAAAGTGACTTTTCTCCCCAGTTATTTGTGTTCCTCTACAATAATGGCTCAGTATGTAACGTCAATATAAACACTGTTCCAGGCTCAGTGGGTTCTTTTCTTCTCTCTCTCTGTGACATTAAACTTCAGATCTGGATTATGGCATTTTAAATGCATTGTGTGCTTGTCTTCTTTACGACCCAAAGTATTGCTAGACCTGTTAAGAGTTGCTGTTATTCTTAATACTATAGAATCTGGTCTGTGGTTTACACCAGGGATTAAAATACCTACGTTACCTCCCCATTCAAAGTTTGTCCAATTATAGTTCGGGAGCTGAAAGTGGTGAAGCACTGGACTTCTCTTGTTGTATTGAAACTGATGCATCATGGGTGCAAGCAATGGATAAAATTGTGTGTTTGTGGCTGTAAGATTATGTTAGCATTACATTAAGCATTGTTTGGCCTCTATCAAAAAAAGCATTTATCTCACAAAAGACTTTTTTCTTTGCCTTGCATAAGAAAAAGCACCGATCCTCAGGTAGCATTTAGATCAGCTGGGACTCCAGTGTGTCGGGTGTAGGATGATGTTCATACTCAGTGAAATAAAGGACAGTCAACATAGACATGTCAACATGAAGCTGCATAAGTGGACAGCTTAACAGTATGTTGTCACCCCAAAAGCAAGACAAATGACGTCACCTGCCACTGCACACATTCAAGCATATTTATGTATTTTCCATGTCTCTATGCGACACATCATACTGTAGTAATTCAACATAACATTAGCATAATCTAAACTGTAAAATCTCAACCTCTTTCATGAGTATCTAGTGCTGCGTTTCTGAGCTTTTTTTTTTTTTTTCCTGGCTCAGATGTTTCAATACCCACAGCAGCTATAACGATTTTCAACAGCTGACAATTCTGAGTGTTAAACCCAAAATCAGATGTCCCACTGCTCCCATTTTCTAACACAGTTGTATTAGTGTTGGTGTGATGCCAATCTCCATGGATACTGAAAGATGTTTCTATTCTTAACCACTTGGAGTTTATAGTAGTGATACAGTGTTATGAAATGAAGGGCGTGCCCTGCAGCCCTTAAGGACCAAACAATGGCTCTGTGATACAGGAACTACAATATACAAACACAACAAAATGCCTTTACAGTACCTTGTAGCCCTGAGCATTGTGGTTCCGGCTGAAGGGATAGAAAGCCCCCACCTGCATCCAGCGGCGACATAACTCTTCAGTAGTGTCGTCAAAGAACCCACAGATGTCAGCTCCAATCTGAAACACACAGCAAAGGCAACTTGACATTTAGCCACAACCTTCAGTAGTCCACAATCCACAGTGTCCTAAATATTAAATTTTGTGCATACAGTTGGTATGAAATTTGACAGAGTGTGAGGGGTGTTTCCAGTCCAGCCCACTGTGTGCTTAAAATGAAATGAAATAAACTAGTTGCACTTTCAACCCAGGATGTTGGTCGGTAATTGATTCTGAGGTCAACAAATCTCCTGCTCAAGTAAAACCGTGTCACCGGTGTGATAACTGGCCACATATTTGTCTTTTAAATTGTCTTTCCTGATGATGTCTTTTTAATTCAGTCCAGATATATTGGCAGACAGTACATGTGGGCAGTGATCTTTATTTACATTAATTGCACAGCGGAGTCCAAGAAAGAGCCTTCAGTCAAAGGCCAGTCCACAGAGACTGCTTCCTTTCTATTGTTTACTACTGGCCAAATTTTACAGCAGACTCAACGGGAGGGAATCGATCCAAATCCCATTTCTCCCACTCTCTCTCTTTCTCCCTCTTTGGGTGTTTGTGTGTTGGTTACTGAAGAACTTAAAACCTGCTTGACATAGCCCTGCCAGGATGCAGTTGGCATCTATAAGGCCGCCTGATGTGCACAGCTGGAGGAGTCCATGTGTGTGTTTGTGAGTGCGTTTACTCCCTGATGTTTTCTTACCACTGTTTGCAGAGAGCACAGATAGACAGACAGACACATGCAAGCAGAGTCCGGTTGGACACTGATTTCCAGTGCATTTTCTGAAGACTCTGTGTGTTTTTTAAACAGGTTGGTTTTTCTGCAAAGATGTTTCAGTGTATCTCATTACAGGCATTTTCTGTTCCTAACCTTACACGTGGACATGAATCTCAATTAATATCTGAATCATTAAAACCCTTAAAAAACAAGAGAAGGAAAGTTTTGAATGGAAGAAATGTATTTCAAGTAAACTGAAACTTCACTGTCAGGTTTTCATTGCAGGATTACAGGGAAATAAATTGAAGTTTTGCTAAGGAGAACCTGCAAGATTCACAGTGGTAAAAAAAAAAAAAGGTGAGTGTCCTTGCTTGGCCTAGTCATTCACTAGACTTAAATGTCATTGGAAATCTACAGAACGCTGCAGTTCATCAGCTATCAGCGAGCCCTCAGCTCCACTGAGTTTAAACAGTCCTATCACGAGTAATGGGCAAACATTCCACAAAGGTGTGCAAAGTTGGTAGAGAAGTATCCAAAAGAACTCAAGGCTGTAATTAAAGCTGGTTCCACAAGTGATGAGCAGAGTGATCCTTTTCCAAATCACTTGCTCTAACCTGCACTGAGACAAACAGGCTGTAACAAGGGACGCATTTTTTTAAAGGGGGCTGATTTTAGACAATATTAAAATCAGTATTTCTACTAGATATTATTCTATCAGATATTACTACTATTGTATGTAGTTGTTAATTTGAGAAATACAGCTCTTGCAAATGCTAGATGAAGTTCAGATGAAACAGAGCTGATGATAAGTGGCTTACACTTATTGTTTTATCGTTGATAAAAGCCAACAGCCAATTTTAACTAAACAGCTAAAAGCAACATTTTAAGCTGTTTAGTTAAAAATGAACTAAACAGCTAAAACACAGATTTCTTCTTACAACACTGTCCTAAGTGAAAGGAGTTTTGCCAGTGACAGACCAAAGCTGCAATTCACCAAGAAAGGTTGTGTGGGTTCTTTCAAGTCATTTTCTAAATACAGCTAAGTAAAAAACCTTGAAGTCATTTCAGTGTCTCAGATAACGGGAATGCAATCAGGTATCGTCTTTCTTTTTTTAAGCCAAAGAGCACAAACAGTGTTTGCCCTTCTGTGAATGTTTGCTACTCACATAGGGAATCCCAAAGATCCCAAACTCCAGCATGCCAGGAATGGCCCATTTTATGTCGTTCCAGTTGGCAGCATTGTCCCCTAGCCAGTGACCCGAATATTTTCCCACACCTGGAAAGGAGGAGCGGGTCAACATCAGGGTACGGTTGCCTCCAAACACACGCTGCAGAGCTCTGTTGGACAGCGGGGACCCAGCAGAGGGGAGGGGGAGAGAGACAAAGACAGAAGTCAGTAAAACGAAAAGGACATGGACAGACAGACAGAGTGACTCACAGAACAAAGTAGAACCACGTATATCTAACAATCAGTGTTTTCCACAATGAATTTTTCTTTAATTGCAAAAACAACCTCCCAGCAACCTAAAGTCATAATTTTATACTTTGCTGTACAGTAAGTGAAAGGTGTGCATGAATGTGACAAACTATTCTTTGAACAGCTGAGTTTATCAATGGAATGTGTTGTAGGCATTAGCAACCTTTACAATGGCACTTTTATGTATAAAAAAAAAACGGCTCCATAATAATATCATTGAGAAAGAATTGCTTCAGCCTCTGCAGACACTGTACTCAGCGGCGTTGAGACTACATTCAGGAAAGAGGTAACATCTGAAAGGTTACAGTGGCATTTTATTCAAATGCAGTGACTTTTTATTGGCATCTGAGGTACACTTGAAATCTCATGGGAGCGATGAATCAGCATAAAGTAGCTGCAGAATATCCTGATGAATGAAAAAAAGGTGAAGGGACACTTACTAGACTGACATGAGATCTATAATTTATTAAGTTTAATGTTTCTGATACTGTGACAATTGAACATTCTGCTCAGGCTCCATCTCTGACTTTAAACCTTGATATATGATATATTTTTAGCATCAGAGCATGTGCACTGCGTTTGTTTGGCTTCGTGGAATCGTCTTTTCTATCGGCCAGAAATGCATTAGTGCATTTGGTATATGAGGCCTTCTAATTGGTGTAATTTTCCATAGCATCACCATTAGTGCATATTAGAATTCTGGAAACTGTCGCTGTTAGCCTTTTGTGAAATGAGTAGCTATGAGCTTGGAGACTATAGAAATGTTTGTACTAAGATAAATATGACTGCAGCCCTTATACCTCTGTGACATTTAAGTGGTTTGTGTTTTGTGCAGCTCCTTCTCATGCCAGACTTCCCTGGATTATATCACCTGACTTGGCTGATTATTCAGTTTAGGTTTATGAAGGATAAATGTAGGGCTGCACCTGCTGATTACTGGAGTATTGATATCAATATTATTAATTAACTGGTTACCTGGTTGAAAAAAATGCTTAAAATTTGACACCACTGATCTAAAATGACTTACATCTTGTGAAGCCTATTATAACCTGCAACCATAAAACCAAAACCATTTTATAGGGGCGGCCCTGTACAGGCCACTCATCAAAAGGCCGACACACTTGACGGGTTTATCGCGGAATATGAATGTGATGTGCTTGTTACATTTGCATTTACATTTAGTCATCTGGCAGATCCTTTATCCAAAGTAACCCACAAGACGACTGGTCGGACCTAGTTGGCCCTAGTCAGTGCCAGTCTGGCTCAGTTGACAGTGTGTGCTGTGTAAAGATCCATGTCTTTGGTCTTCAGACCTGATCATTGCCAGTCTTCTCACAAGGATTATTTTAAACATGTTTAATAGCATTTTCCCTGTGCGTCATTGCCCTGGAGTAGTGGAAGGAAGTTGACCTTTGAACTGTAGCACAGCCTGGCCAAACTCCATCTGTCATTGATTGTGAATGAACTCACTTTTCCGTAGCCAGCACCATAGAGTAGCCATACAGACTGTGGACATTATAATGGTCCCCCCAGGCTTGTTTGGCATCCATGCACAGGGTCTTACTGTACATCACCCCATCCAGAATCTCTGGGGGGAGAGAAAAGTCGAACGATGGGGTAAGGTGAGAGGAGGTATGGAATGACTGCAAAATATTTAGTTGCAGGAAAAGGGGAGTGATGAGGAAAAAAAAGGACAGAGAGTGAGAGAGACATTGATAGATACTGCAATAGGAAGTGGGGAACAGTGAGGAAATGAGAGACAGAAAGAGCAATGGAGGAAAAGGATGACTAAGGAGAAGTGCAATAAAAAGGTGGCATCGGGGGAGCATGTCTTTTCCAGTTATGATCATCCTGTCTGGGACACAGTTAGAATAAAAGACTTAGCAGAAGAGTCATTTTCAACATTATTCTCTGAGGAGCCGCTATTTCAGATGAGTTTTCCTCTGGAACTGAACTTATGAGCTTATTGTAGCTAATTTATCAACTAGTACACAGAATTTGGGCTACAGGCTGCATGCCTGTTACCTCCTCTGCTGCTTTGTATTTTGATAACCAACTATGTTCAGGCAAGATAAAACCGTGTAGTTCTGCACAGTTATTCTAATAATAATTTCACCCTTTGCAGTTGTGAATATGTGTGAATTGCTGTTTAAGTGCAGTTTTCAAATCATCTTTACCCCTAAAAAAGACATAACCAGTGTGTGTCTCTTCAGAGCAGTTTGGTGTGTGTGTGTGTGGTCTCACTTTTGATCATGTGCCCATGTGTGGGGGAGGACAGCAGCAACAACGCGCAGCCATAGATGGCGTGAATGAGCTGTAGAGGGCAGAATTGTTGTCCTGGAAAACTGTCTCTCTTTTGTTTTTCACTCGATTAATTTTACATAACACTCTCGAAGTAGATTCACTTGCATCAAATGTCTGTTACTATTTTTGTATGTTTTCACTTAGTTTGCATGTTTTACGCAGGAAATATGCAAACATACCAGTAATCTTCGAATTTCCCTTGTTAACAAAGCAAGAACGCATTTGTTTGTTATATTAGATCGCAATACTGTCCACGGTTTTCACTTTTTCACCAATGAATGAAGATTAGATTATATCTTACTATGATTTCTTGTTAAGAGACTTAATGACTCTGGAGGAAACACAAATTCCATGTGTAAAAACTGTATTAGAAAAGCAAGTTTTAGTATGGCCATGACAACACAGGACATACAGAGAATAACGTTTCTTACTTGGAGTGTAGGGAGGGTAGTTGAGGTTGTTATTGTCACATCCTTTATTCGATCCTTTCTTGAAATTAGCCACCTCATTCATGTCCTGCAAATGCATAACACAACACTGTTTACACAAACATTTATGCAGTTATATGTTTAAACTTATCATTTTTACTGGTAACTTATTTAGTTTTATTTGTGTGTGTGTGAGAATCAGGAGGAGTGCAGGAGACATCTATAAAATATTCAGAAAAAAAAGTTTATTCACACCTAACAGTTTTTCCCCCATCATAGACATTATTAAAATAACCTGGGGTGATTTTTCATATTTGAAGTAAGATAGGAAATTCTGTGTGTTGCAGCAAACAGCCTAAATAATGAGTGAGCCAAATCCACATTTTCAGTTGACGAATCATTAACAGTATAATCTGAATTTCAGTTGTTTTTTTAATGTCAGCCAGTGTTTGCTGCTCTCTATTGGCCCCAGTTTTAAACTCACAGTGAAGTAATAGCCAATGAAAACAAAAATTAGAGTTTATTGCCGTGTGTATGTGTGTGTGAGAGACACATTGGCAGCAGTGTTATTGTGTGTGTGTGTGTGTGTGTGTTAGCGAACGACTAGTCATTGAGTACACACTTCTGTTTTATGTATTTAAAATTGACTTACGATCCAGAGGGCATCGTGTTTGACCTCCCTTGAGAATCGCTCATACTCATCAACCCACCAGTCGATGCAGTTTTGGCTCGTGTAGTCTGGAAATACTGTCTCTCCTGGCCATACCTGAGAAGTAGAGAATGTGTTCATAAGGATTTTTAAAATAGTTTTGCAATAAAAAAAAAACATTACCTGGCATCACAGTTTGAGTTTCTCTACTGAAAGTATTCTGTCTGGTGTTTTGTTGGCAAAGCACAATACTTTGACAGGATACCATTAAATAATTCCAGCGTATTCATCCCTTTTATTTGAAGTGTAAAAGCATCTGCAACGTATCTTGAAATTGACAAAAACTAGCCTACACAATAGTGCACATCTAGACAACATAATGGGACATGATCAGCTAAGAGGGTGTGGGTGTACAGGCTGCGCAGAAGCAAAAACTAGGTCTATGTAAATGCCAGAGTAATAGCCTAGAGAAGTGGAAATGACCAAAAAAGATTGAGGGAGAAATAATGGGAGAGAGATGGCAAAACAAGTAGAGGAGCAGAATGCAAGGGGGAAGATCGATAATGCAATAGAAATCTCTAGATGTGACTGTGAGTTAGAAGTCGTCCTAAATGACATGCATTGAGAAAAAAAAAATGAATCCACAGAGAAGGGCTGACAATTCTGTGAACACGTGCATGTGCAGACAGAGAGCATTTCCAAGCATGAGCTGGTGTGTAGAGAACACTCTCAAGGTTGCTCCACTCCGGCGATCTTTTACCTCCACACCCACAGCCAATTGCAGCCAAGTTGCAAAGACATGAATCATGCTTACGCCATGTTCGTTCATGTGCGCAGATTTATAGACAGATGTTTTTGGCGGGTGGTCAAAAGTCCAAGGTCAGAGCTTATTGGAAGTACCTCGCAGTTACCATCGCTCTTTTTTTCCCATCGTTTCTTTTGTCCTTTAACTCTAGATGTTTGTCTCTCCGCCATCTCCAGCTGCTTACTAATACTGACACCCCAGTAAACCCTTCTGACAAATCTGCCGGCATTTGTAGCTGCATATCTCACTCCATCTTTCTGACTGTCTACTTTATATGCTGTTCTGTCAATCTGCCTGTCTCTGTCATTGCCTGTCTGTCTCCCTTCTGTTACCTGTCCTTAACTGTACCTCTGCTCGTCTCTGCTCCGAAGTGTCTGTCTGCCGTCCATCTCGTCTCCCTCCTCTTTGTGTTTACCTGGTAATCTTTTTGTCTCATGTCTCTTACTCTGTCTGACTTCCTGTGTACCAGCCTGTCACTCCACCCCTCAGAAAGACAGCCAGTCTGTCTCCCTCTACCTTTCCCTCTAATCTACTATTCTGCACTTTCCCTTTTTTGTACCTATGCAGATCTCTGTCCTGTCGTCTCTCACTTTAAACTCGCACAGAATCTTTTCTTCTCCCTACTGCTTCTGTCGACTCCCATGCATTTTTGGCTCTGTGATACAAATAGTTTATTCGTGTGTGTGTGTGTGAGGTCCTAATATGGTTTTGCTCACACAATAAAAAACATGGGCCACCAGGAAAAGCTTTTATCCTTATCTTTAGAAGCAATTAGCTGTCTTAAAAGAAGAATAAAGACCAGCTTGCTGCTGTATTTCCTTTATCACTGACACGGCAACCGCAAAGGTTGTTTTGCTACAACCCCACTGTTTTCATATCCAGGCCAACAGACATACAGCCAAGAATAACTTCTCATTTTGAGCAATAGATACAGCACATATAATCACATACAGAGATTGACTTTTTTCTCTCTCCCACATGTTTGCATATGTAATCTGTCATGCAGGACACATTAGGATTAAACACTAATGCACAATCAATGCATATGTTCGACCTGTTATAAACGGCATAAAAATGCGATTAGAGCAGGGACTGGCTCTAACCGTGTGCTTGATCAAAAGCATTAACGTAAAAGCCTGGGAGCAACAGACTTTTACCCACACCTCCACCCCTCTCTGGAGGGGAGAGCATTTGAAACACACAGTCCGTTGGGAAAAGGATCAAAAATAACATAAAAGAGGCTTGAACTTCCATTAGGGGATATTATGATGTTAAGGAGACTGATAAACCAGTAACGCACACACACACACACAAACACACACAAACACACACATCCTTGTATTGCAGAAATTATTGTAGCCTTGTTCACAAACATAGAATGAGAACTTTTAACTCAGTGCTGTATGTGCTGGGCATGACTGTGCTATTAAAACACTTTAATTGAGGCCAATAGATGTTTCACTTTATGTAACGTGTTGAAACACAAGTGAGTCTAGAGGACGTACAAACAATTTTCAGAATGTCTGCATACAGCCTGATGTGACGGTTCCAGTGATTCTAAAGTAGACGGGTCTGAGTTCTGGCTGGTGGCCCGATGCCACTCTGACGCGCTCTGGTCCAGTATGTTGCTAGTCAGAGATTTCTGAGCGTCCAGCCACTGCTACTTGTTGGTGCTGTCCCCCGTTTTTTTTTTTTTTTTGAAGTGGCCTTAAATGTTCCGAATGTATGTCTTTTTAAAAACATTAACATTTTTTTTGCTATGAGTATAGGCTATAGTGTAGGCTTTTGGGGTTGAATTGGTTAAAGTGAGGTTGACATCAGTATTAGCAAAATGAAAAAAACAACATTGTTTATCACTTCCATATTTTTTTCCAAAGCTGGGAAGACAGTAGGGAGGGGCTACAGAGCCTCACGCAGCTTGGGAACCATGTGTTGCCAACCCCTGCCCTCGACTAAGTCTGGACTAGAAGTCTTGACAGGCTAATTTCAGACTGCTGCTTAGGGAGTCTAATGTAATACGTTTTGTCAACCATATGCTGCAGTGCAGTTTTGCAGTTTCCTATATTCCAGAATATACAGCCTCGCTATAATTATGTCATGCAAGTTTTTTTTACCCTAAATAATGGTTGCTGCAAGCTCACAAAGTCTTGTAAATGAGCGTTTAAGATACACAGTTACTAACATGCCTCGTAACAACAGTGTCTGGCCTTTAATTTACAATATGCGCAACATGAACAGACATGCAGCTCTGTCAAATGCAGCTCACCTCTCCTACAAGAGGGGTTTTCCCATCTGATTCAGTGACCCAGGCGTTTTTCTCTGTCCCACGGTCATAGGAGCCATATGAAATATTCCCAACCAGCTTACTGGTAGCTATGGCCGGATCCTAGAAACAATAGAAAAAAATCATCAAATCAAATCAAATCAAAGAATATGAAAGGAAACGCTGTGAGGGACAGATAATTAGTCCATGTCAGGGCTGTCTTTACAATAGTTCTGACGCAGTTGTAATATAATTCTTTGATTATTAGTTGGTTAGTTTAAGTAACAAACAACATATCTTTGCTATCACTTTTTTAGCTGGAGTCAGTGATTTGACCTGAGTTTAATTTTTAAAAAATCTATTGTCAGGCTTGATTACAGCCGAAATTAATCGACTCAACATCACAGGCACCAATATTTGGCCTGTACTACAAGAATTATAACAATCTCACAAATGCACCGTAAATTGCCAGAAGCTGTTTTTTTTTTCTTTTTATTTGTTGCAGTGCTGGAATGTGCAAAGTTGTTTGTCGTCTAATCAATCAAATGCATAAATACATTTCGCAAAAGCCTTTTCTTACCAGGATGAGGATGTATCTCTGTCCCTTCTCATGGAGGTAGTCAGCAAACTGAGGCAGCTCCCTGAACTTGACTTTGTCATAGGTGAAATCTTTCTTATCCTCCATGTAGTCTATGTCAGTGTACTGAATGTCCTACATGGGGAGAAGAACATGTCGCACCTGTTACAAACAAGCTTCCATTTCTTTTTCCTCAAAGGTGCTTTTCTTGTCACAGCATGTTCTATTGATAACTTGATGAACCTGATCCGACATGTTAGCTGATGTTAGATTAGATATTCTTACCTTAATTGGAAATGCTAAAAGTCTGGCATGGCCTCCATGTATTAAAATCTGATTTGCATTTTCCATGAGTGTAATAAATTCAAAATGACTCTTAATCCCTCTTCAATGTACCCACTCATGCTTCTGTCTGTGCATAACTTGGACACAAATACACAAGAACCGGCGTCCTCAGGATGACTTGAACGCAACCTTTCTAAAGCACTACATCTTGGGTAATGTGCTGCTAAAACCTTGGGATGACAACAGAAATGTTAACACATTCCTCACTTTTCTTTCTCTTTTTGTTTTGCCAGGGTGCGACTTTATTTCTTGCTCTCTGCCTGTCTGTTGTCTGCCAAAGCCTACTTCATATCGATAGAGCAGATGGTTTGAAAGGCTCTGCCAGTTTCTTCCTCTAATGGTAATCAGCTCCAGACATATTAGGGAGAATGTGATAATGCCCTCTGTGGTCTATCTAATGGTTATCAAATATGTCCCTGAGTATAGCAGGAGAGGAAGCAGCTGCATCCTAATGTCTTTGGATATGAAAGAGAGATTGGAGATTATCAGGGTGAAAAATTCAGATGGGTTTGAAATTTGTTTGTATCTGATATTAGACAAGACAGAATTCAGACTGAGTGCTTGATTGGTGCCGTCATTGCTGAGTTGTGATACAGTTTTATGGGGGCATATAAAGATTGGGATTGTGAGTTTACCTCAGTAATTAAGGAGTGAAAAGTACATCAAACATCAGCGCTTTGGCTGGAAAAGACTTCTTACGCTTACTGTCGGGAGGCTCAGACTAAGATAAGCAGTCAGTCTCATTCCCAAGAAAATGTCAACCAGAACTGGTATTTATCAAGTGTCTCAGAATGGAAGAGGTGTTGGAGTAGTTTTAACATTCAGATCAGGATAAATGAGATAATGAAAGGAACTTGGTCGATTGATCTTTGATCAGCGCTAACATTCAGTGACACTTGAAAAATAGTGGTCCTGGGATTGAACCTATAGAGCCCAGCAGACTCTCCATTATTTGACAGAAAGCTGGATTACCCCGTCTAAGCTAAAGGCCATTCCTATCACTCTGACTGTCTGTCGAACTCCTGCTTCAACCTTCATATCACGTCTCCACAGATAGTGTAGTGGTTAAGGCGTTTGCTTCTGGAACCACACGGTAGTGCATGAGTGGTTCAAATTTAACAAGGAGTGCACAAGGTGATGTATGGATTTCTGTCACGTTCCTTCCCTTCCTTTCCCCCTACACGCTGTGTGTTGGACTATCACTGTATGATTTTAAACTCTGGTCTTTATTATCTTATAATTATTAAAAGAGACAGTTTTGCAATACCTTTAAAACTCTGATGAATTCAAAAACTCAACGGCCTAAATTTGCATTGCAAGACCCACGACTGGTTTAGAAAATACAAACCAATAGCAAGAAAACAATATCACGTGGTTTCCTTTTCCACACTGTAAGTGAATGATAACAATCTCATGCTTCTGATACTCTGGACGGATTTTGTCACATTATCTCTTCGTACCGTATGAACCAAAGAATTTACAGCTGCCCCTTACACCCAGTGTGATATGAGGTTATTGCACATTTATATTGTAATGATAACATGTGATATGTGATTTACAACGTGGAGCTGAGGCAGTGTGAAAGTGTAAAACCTATAACAACATTTATATACCAGAAATTCATCACGTGTAGCAACATAATGCAGGAGAAATTGTAAACAAGCCTGTCTCACCTTTTACCATGGGAATATGATAATAATGTTAGTGTGTATGAAAACATAAAATATATTACACCCTAACATGGAGGTAGAAATGTACTTGATAGCAATTTCTGAAGAAAGGCAGATTGTGAGACATAACAGTCATAAAAACAAATCAGTAAAGAATGTCATTAGATCTTACATATGGGATGCCAATAGCCCGGTTCCTCTCCACTGTCGTCTTGACCTCGCTCAGGCTGCCGTAGTCCCACCGAGAAAGCTGGAAACCCAGTGACCAGTAGGAAGGAATAACGGGCTTGCCAATGAGCTGGACAGCAGGGATGGGACATATTGTTAATGCATCCGCCCCACCGAGGCAACACGCAACCCGCTGTCGCACAGTTAAGTTGCTTAGAAACACACACACACACACAAAGATGCCTCACCTCAAGGAAGCCCTGCACCACTTGTTCTGGTGTGTCCCCAAAGAGAATGTAAAAATCAAGGATTCCTCCAATGGTCCTGTAGGTCACAGCTGGAGCAGGCTGCAGAGTCACCTCTGAACAAAAGACACAAATGTAGACATGTGTGATCTAAATCCTAATACTTTTTTTTTATTGTTATGTACCTGTGTCCTGCTTCTTGTCCACTTTGAACTGGGAGGAACTCTAGCCCCCGAGGACCTTCTAACAGGTCACCGGGTGTAGCCGATGAATGAATGCCCCGTCCAACAAAAGCTTTGCCTCTGTTTCGTGCATTTTGCTTTTTTCTTATTGTTGTGAGATTTAATCATCCACATTATTAACACACACACATCATCAATATATCAGTTGGGACAACACATGAGAGACAAAAAAGTTTTGTATAAGGAGACTGTAGACATGAGCAAAAGAAACATGTCAGTGGGCATTCCCATTGCTTTCAGTCATTGCCTTCAGAGTGTAAAACCGCCATGCAATATTCTCTTTGATTTGTCAGCACAACTTTTGATTGAGGCAACAGCCGACCCATTTGTGTTAGGAGAACTGCAGCTAACGGATGGTTCGTGTGCCCTTTAAACATTTTAAAATGTTCTCTTTTCTTAATATTTATGTGTATGCATATTATGTTTATGACCTTGTTGATGTCATTTTGTGCCTTGTGCCATTCTTTTTTTTTTATTAAATTTTAAATCATTTCTTTTCCACGGGGATACATTTTCAGAATGTTTGCATGTGTGTTACACATTGCCCTCATTGTCTGTGAGCTTGTGCATGCATCCATTCATGTGTGTTGAATTTTAAGCAGAGTGTATGTGCTCCTCACCCATGGCATTGCTGTTCATGAGGAAGACTCCGAATGACTTTCCGCTCTCATCTTCCAGACAGAGGAAGAAGGGATAGTGTCCATAGAGGTTATGCATTCCCTAACGAGAAGAGAAAGAAATGATTTATTGATCCTATTCACATATTTATGCACTTTTTTTTTTGGTTAATTTAGTTGACTCAGTTGTGGTTTGAATTAAATTTCAGTTTTAAATTACTTGACAGCCAATGTGGTTTCCCTCATTGTCCGGCTCACTGAACTGGGACTGTAAGACGGACTGTCTCATGTTGTTGCTTCAGTACCTTCAAGTTGCAAGTCAAATTATTACCAGCAAATTTGTTTGGGGGTCATTTGTGTTAGAAAGAGCATGAGTTGTACTTACTACTTTGACTTATTTGTTGCTTTCCAAATTTGATATTGTTTATATGATTTAAAGGAGCACTACACCGCTCTTGTTTAGCATGATTAAGATTAACATTTGTTGTTTTAGGATGTTTGCGCACATTTTTGGTAGGCTTTAGGTTATGGATTTCATCATTACTTCTACATTAGTGATAAAAAAACACACTGAAGCCATTTTGAAGCTAAGTTCTTTAACGGCTGAAATTATGGACAAAGTAGGAACTAGTTCATCTTAGTTGTGTTAATGCCAGCTTAGGTTTCGAATGACAAAAAGTGATGTAAGCATGATAGACTACAACAGCAAAAACCTGTACACCCAAAGATTAAATTGTAAAATTAAAGATGCTTTCAAAAGAGGTATGTGTATGTGTGTGTGTGTGTGTGTGTGTGTGTGTGTGTGTTACTCACCCCATTAGGAAAAGCATCTCTAGTGAAGATTGGCCAGGTTTTCCAGTTCATGTCATGGCGATACTGTTTGTGCACATGCTCTCCCAAACCATAAATATTACTAGATGGTAGCTTAGCCGAGAGCTGCAGGTACTGATCTGCAAACACCAGTGGGGCCATTGTTGTGTCAAACCTGAATTAGAGGGGAAAGAAAAGACAAACCTGTCACAAATGGAAAGTGAGAAACCAGACTGATGTGCGAGAGAGCAAAGGTATGTGAAAAAAGAGCGAAAGAAAGAGAGGGATGGAGAACAGGTGAGACAATGTGAGAGACAAAGAAGCACCAAAAGTGAGATGAAGCGAGAAGAGAGAGTTGTAGAGAGGCAAAAACAGGGAGAAGACAGACCATCGCATCAGGCTCTAATAAGCCCTTTGGGCAGCATTTCTCCAGCCTTCAAAACAAGACATGCACTTGTTGTTGAAATGCTAACTCCACACAGGCAAACATATAGGTGAAAAAGCCAAGAAAAAAACAGTCAGAATACACAAGTAAATGCTGTAAACGCAGCAAAATTAATCTGCACTAAATAATAACTATAACACATGACTAAACAGAGTGAAATAAAGATTAATTATCTTAATTCAACATTACAAGACAGTCAGAGTCAATATGATGAGTGTGAGGAGCTACATATAGCATATATTTATATAAGTGTCTATTCACAAGTTGCTTTTAACAAGACCAGCAACACATACAGTGTCATTAAACTCGCTTCCATTATCTATCAATGAATCCTCATATCAGACGCATTAATGCCGTAATAAACAGTTAATGGTGATGGGGTGATTTTTATGGCACGAAAGGTAAATAAATAACCCTTTAACTTTATGGACCTTTCAGTGGCCTTGTGTTGTCACGATATTGTTAAATTTCTTCTTTCACCTAATAATGATGGCATCTGCTAAAGAATGTGCAGCTATGAAATGCGTTGAAGTGGGACAACAAACATATGTAAAATTAAAAAAACTAAGATGTTCTTCTTTTTTTGGGTAAATAATAAAAATGTAAACATTACATTAAAACATAATTAAAAACACTAAATTTTAAAACTTTTATTGGGCCAATTACCAGCAGGTTACTTTAATAAAACAGGCTTATTCATACAGTTACTAATCTACCGTAGGTAAATGCTAGTGAACACGTCACCAAGAACTTGGTGGTTTAGTGATTCTGTGTGATCAGCTCTGTGGCTCAGAGCGGAATTTCCTGTGAGGTGAGTGTAATGAAGACAATAGAACCTGGACTTTTCTTGAAATTAATGAACAAAAAAAAAAGGTTGTCGAAAATGTGGCTGATATTTTATCTGAACACATAACACGCTTAGCGACACGGATGACTCACACACCAAGTAGCCTCATAAAGATGGATGAGTTATGTGAATCACACTTATTTTATGACAAAGTATAAACTGTCTAACAGGTAATAATCACAACAATATCGCTGCCCCTGGTTAAAGGTCAGCGTAGCGTTGAGAAAAGCTTGCAGGTCCAAATGTGCAAACACACAGCTGCAAAGCTCCGTACTGGACCCGACCCATTACCCGCACGTTCACATTTTGACCTGACACGTGGACCGATATCCAGCTTGTGTTCACCCAATCTTTTTATTATCTTTTTATATCTTTTTATTCTTCTTATTCTTTTATTCAACAGCCCACCCACGTCTGCTGATGCAGCACATATGCTATGATAATGTACAGTATTAATGTGGCTGTAACGCAGTAAATACGTCCATTGCCTCTCACAGTGACTTTGCGTTTTCATGGTGAAAAGTCACTGACAGTGTTTAGGATTGAAGTAAAAATAAATACTGAAATAATTGCAGTTGCTGCAGTTTGTTCATATCTAGGTAATTATGTGGTAATTATTAATGGTAATTATTTAGTACCTACTAAATAATGGGATACTATAAATCTTCCAGTAACATAATATAAGGCATATCAATATATACACCAAATCTACATATCTGAATTCATATTATGCTCTATGTCCCTCTCACGTTTATTCATTGTTCATGCATCAAACAGGCCATAATCATTTCACACAAACAAATGCGTAACGAACACACACAGTGAGCACTCACACGACTTTTTGCTCTCCTTCCTGCGTACAATAAGGCCAAAGGGCTTCTGTGTGATCTCCAGTGTGTCGCTGATGGGGCTGGATGAGTTACTGCTGAGGCCCTTGACGTGCTCGTGGGGAACCTCAAATCTCTGACTGTGGGCGTCATAGATCTAAAGGGAAAAGAGCAAAAATGTAAAGGCAGCGCGAGTGTGGCCTCATATCTGACGATCATGTTTGTACTTTGTCGTGTATATCGCTACTTTGGTCGTCCTTTGTTCTGTACACCATACGTATTAAACGTGCTTTGATGAACATTGCTTTTGAAATTAATTTCCTCTGTTGCTGTAAATGTGGATGTTTTTGCAAATGCGAGTGTGGGTTTTTGTGGAAGAAAAAAAGCTTTTAAACAGAGAGGCTTCTGTCGGTACCTTAAATCTGAGTCGATTGTTTGTCTGCATTTCTGCGTGAAATGACAGCTCTTGTATATCAGCTCCAAATAAAGAAGGGGAGGGCATTCTCTTCAGCTGCGCATTCATTTCTGTAGAATTAAACAAAAATGTAGACAGTTCCAGTTTATAATACAGCATTCATGTACATTTAACTGCATAACTCCCAATATCAGAATTACAGAAAAATGCTACTTTGTTTTTGGTCATCTTGGAAAATGCACAGGAGAAATACAGTACGTCTTTTTATCATATCCACACATTCCAAGCTACAGTGTGAAATTAATAATCTATTTAATATAAGTATGATCCAAACCAAACCTTAATGTGGAGGTGCTGTGTAATGCAGAGATATCCTTTCTAAAGACTAGTCCTTCTAAATGCACACAAATGTTCAGACACTGGCCTCCATCATGTGCCACAAAAATGAATTTATTTCACCAATGTTTTATCCATAAATGTTCTTCAAGGCAAGTGAGTCCTTCTAACCAATAAGAGGTGGCCAGCGTCAGTGCCGGGACCTCACAGCTGTCAATCACCGCACAGTACAGGCCCACAGCTCAGTTTGCCTCGAGGTTTCCGACATTGCCGCGACTGACTTACATGCTTCCTTTTCCAGTTACAACATTAGTTGAGAGAGCAAACAAAAATGCATGAAAATAAAGGAAAACCAATAGCACAATATGCTTGACTGGTTTTTTGTTGAGTATTTCTTTTATTTCTATCTAATAACAGCTAATATCTGTAGGGCTGGATGGAGCGCAGTGTATTCATTTTGAGAGTTGTGCTCCTGCCACGGTGATTTCCAAAAGTTGGATATTGCAGCATTGAGTGACTACTGTATTTTTAGATGAGTTGTGGAGATACGGAATGGTTTGGCACTGTGGGAAGTACACATTCACATTTTTTGCTGAGACACTAATGAGAAGATTGATATCTCTCATGTTTTCAAAGATGAAGCTACTATTAGATAAGATAAGGTGAACCTTTATTCCTCCCACAGTGGGGAAATTTAGCCGGAAGTCAGCTCATCTTACTGTAAAGACAAAATGGGAATGTTTATTGGATGCTATGCACCGGACCATTTTTTGGGTTATGAACTCTAGTTGGCTATCATCCTCATCAGTGATGGTCACAATAGTTAGAAGACAACAACAAAACTGTATCTTACAGTTCCGTACAAAAATAATTTGACCACATTTCTGGATTAGTTTCCATGAGGCTGTAGGCGTGTGTAGTATTTTGTGAGATTCAGACTCTAGAGAAAATAATATAATGAGCTGTACACCCACTTCAACAGTGGATTAGTCAACACACGTTGCCTGATCATGACAAACATCTTTTCATAATATGACAAGTGTCTACTCTATGCAACTGTGATTAAACTTCAAGAATAAACCATGCTGCATGTCCGGCCTTTGGTCACATAAAAAAAATAAAAATACTAATAATGAACAGGCTAAATTGTAAGTGGTGTTGTCTAGTCTACCATCGCTGTCACGTTTCCAGAAATCGAAGGCTTGGGTAAGGTGAAGATAGTCAGTCAGACTTTGAAAATTAAATAATGGAAAGTCAAATATTTGTAACAATTGTGTGGAGGGCAGGGATTTACCATAAACGTTTGGATGCTGTGTTGATTCCACTGTGTATCCATGGTTAGTTGAGAAATAGCACCAGGGAATATTCGTCTCGTCCAGTGGCCCCCAGCAGCAGCCACGTTGTTCACATTGTTGCTGTTGAGGTGAGATGGTTGATGTAAGTACATTCATCATTCACACTGCATTCATGCCATGAATGTCTGTAGGAAATCTTCTGGCTTCTTCCCAACACTTAATAAATTCAAGATTTCTGGAAAAACAACAATTACTTATTATTATTCTTGGAAGTGACAGTGACCCTTACCTTTGAGGCCCCAGCATCAGGGAAACAGTCTACTCTTTGACTCTGTGGGATGTTGGGACACTGAGGAACGAATGTCTCTTGTGTTACTGCCAAAAGAAGAATTGTTTACAAAAAATCAAATTAAAAGTTTTCTAATCTAATGACTTAGTAATTTAGTAACTTTTTGTGATGTTATTATTTATATATTTTTTAGTGCGTTCAAACCATATTTGGTTATGGTTAGGGGTGATTTTTTTGTGTGTGTGCAAAGTTTAACTTTATGAATTTTGCTTGACTTATTAGTGCAAAACCAAGTGAAATTTAGCTGGCAGGCAGCTTGCACAAAATAATTATTTACTGACCATTAGATAAATCAGGTGACTAGTCAGATGACAGCGTATCTTATCCCCACAGATTATATTGAGTACCCACGATGAGCTGGCCGGTTAAGAAGATACAACACGTAAAACTAAAAACATGCAATTTGGAATCGCTGAAGACATTATTCTCTTCATTTATTTTAGTACAGGCCCACTTTTTTTCCTTCAGACAGTTTCCAACATGTGAAACATACTGACACTGTCTTATTCTAGTACCTCCAGTAAATCTAGTAGTTTGTTCAAAACTGATGAATCTGAAAATTCAGTTGTGCTTTTCCTAAATATTCTTTGTGTGTGTGTGTGTGTGTGTGTGTGTGTGTGTGTGTGTGTGTTCACTTACCATTATTGGAAATGACCCCAGGTTCTCCAGTGGCAAAAACAACTATGAAAGCGATGGATACGACCGTCATCAAAGCAAACATGACCATCAGGATTACCTCCAAACCGGAGAACCGCTTCTTCCCCATCTAACACACAAAAACATATCCGTACAGGCGGACTTATAGAGACAGCTTGTGCTCACAAGGCCGACGTCATTAGCACTCAATAATTGCACAAAGTATACTAAAAGCAAGGTTTGTAAGGTCACAAAAGCGTCTCTGCTTAATGAGGACTATTGGCACACACACACACACACACAAACACAAAAATAAAGAAACAAGCAATAAAAAAACAACACATATCTGACACGTACATTAATTTTACTTGCATTAACCTTGGTCTCCACAAAATCTTTTTGACATTGTAAAAGACTGATCATCTGCCAGTTTTAGTTTTTCATGGACTATTTATGGAAGACAACAAAACTTTAGGGGAGTGAAAAAATGACTGAACTGCTCGACAGGTTAAGTCTTTGCAAAAGCATCCATCGCATCACTCAAGCAATTAGGCTTCACTCCATTGTACTCTTAGCGGCAAAAAAAATAATAATAAGGTGAATGTCTGTGTGTGTGTATGGGTATGTGTCTGTTTGGGTGAATGAGAGGCTTATAGCTATCCTGTTTAATGTGCTGTGAAGAGCAGCCGAGGGCAAAACGGGAGACAGGAAGCCGAAAGCGTGCGTGCCCCTGTGTGTTTCGAATCCGCTACACGTTGTATATAGACACTGACGAGTACCTGCGAGCACGCAACATGACACTGAGACACACAAATGCGGAGAAAGACACAAACCACTAAGGTTTTAGCAGATCTCTTGTTCTGTTAAATGTCTAAAAAAATCGCTCTATCCACAGCAGCACGTTTTATAAACGTGTAACTACTTCAGACGTAAAACATAAGTAACATGAAAGCTAATGCAACTTGCCACTGTTTAAAACTGGCATTGAACATGTTATTTGTAAAGTGCACATTGGAAAAAATTGATTCTCCACATCAGTATTCAAAGGCCTCCACAGACATCTGTTCCTCAGCATTGCAATTTACAGTAAATTATTTAGTCTATGGCAAAAAGCAACACATAAACAACATTACCATTAAGAAACTTGGTCACCGTCTGTCCAGAGCAATGTGGAGAGAAATGTATAATTCAAACATCTGCAAGCCACAAAAGCTTGGAAAATAAAACTAGCAGATGATCTGTTTAACGAAGCCAAATATAACAAGACGAATTTTCCACGCCATAGTTTTTATTTATTCATGACTGTCGTACACCCCACCTATCATCCAGGATCACATTGTAAATCATTCAGTATGAACAACAAATACTGTAATCTATATTGTATTGAACGTTTGCTTACTGTAGGAATAATAACTTTATTATAGGATAAAGCTTATTAGTTTTTGAGTTGAAAAGCTACAAAGCCTGCAGCTGTAATCTTACCTCGGCTCTCTGCAAGGTTCAGGGCAAAGTGCTTCTAAGTTCAGGAGAGATAGCACCTTATAATCCACAGGATATATAGTGGTCATGGGGGCTCGCCGCCCTTTTACAGCTGTGTGTGTGTGTGTGTGTGTGTGTGTGTGTGTGTCTTTTACAGTCTCTGCATGCAGACCCCTAAACCATAAAACTGTCAGATAAACATCTACAGTGTGAGGAAACAACTGCAGCCTAAAATCCCTCTATCAGCTTGTTACAATCAACCCCGCTATCAGGTTTGGTTCCACACTGTTTACGACTCTCTGTGTGTGTGTGTGTGTGTGTTAGGGTGGGTGCTTCTGGATATTTTTGCATGCGTGTACAGTTATAAATTACCCACATATTTATGGGTATTTTTGTTGTTTTATGTAAGCCGTGACTCAGCACAAGTAGTTTTTAATAAACCGTGACCACACGCTTCAGTCGTTCAGTCACGCGTGCGTGTGACACTCGCATATCAGTATATTGGCAGAAAGAAGCTCCACTCTTATAACATAAGTACAAGCCGAAACTGTTATGTTACATTTGATCACAGCAAAGTCATCTCCTCCACTCAGCTCTGTGTGTGTGAGAGTTTTGTATGAAGCTATTCAGACATCGCTCATCCAGTAGATGAGTAGAGCAAATGAAGAGTTGGACATTTTGGTGAACACATCTATGGGCTTTCTTGTCAAGAGTTAAAACAGGAAATTAACTTTCATGTTTGCACTGTACATATACACACTAGCTGGATCCAACATCTGGTGAAAATGTTTGCTGCACAACTTTGGGTTTTATTTTTTGATTATGAAGAAAAAAAATATTTTAATCTTTACATAGTAGATAACTTAACCCATTGGTGGCTCCAGCTCAAATACATACAAAGAGTGATATCAAAGGAGTCAAATAAATAAATAATAATTGTTTGTCTGAATATCAATGTACTTCTTTAATTGAAAAAGGTTAAAAAAACAAGGTTGTGGATATAATCAGAGGACTGGAGTTGCTCTGTGCGACTAACTCTCACTTTTACACCTCTTTGTCTCCTAACAAAGATCCCCAGGCTTAGTGGGGTGAAGACAGATGACTGCACCCTCTGCTGTGACACTAACACAATGACACAATCATCATTGTGTAGCAGGACAGCACCTATTATGAACAACACTCACCTCAACTCTCGTCATCCAACACGCGAGAGTCATTGGGAGCCAAAGAAAACCAGGGCGGGCAGTTGGCTTTCTGCCTTGAAACAAATAGTTCCACTGTTTGCCTTTCAGAATGAAGATTAAATATGACAGGATGCGGTCTCCCTTTGTCCAGTGGGGGACTGAAAGTTATGTCACGAGCAGGAAGTTTTTCTGGGCTTGCTATGCAAAACACACAGAGCTGAGATTATCCGTGGTCTCTGCCACGGGCGACAAATCTTCCAACCTAAACACCAGTATGTGCAGTTTGTCCCCGTCCGTTCGTGTGACCCACAGAAGGGTTTATTGAAAGAGGGCCCCAGTGGTAGCAGGTGTCTGCTGAAATTGCACCACTTTGGCATAACACCAGATTACAATTCTGCAAATAGAGCAATTTGGTTTGGTTTTAGGCTAGATTTAGTCAAATGTCATGGTTTGGCTTAAAATCACTGCCCTCCTAACACTGCAAGACCCACGCCGTGTATCACGTGGTCATGCACGTGTCAGGTGTGCAGTCGCATATGTGCCATCGTTGTGGTTACAATAACAACAACGGAAAGAGCAACTCAAACTTCTCCCGTCTGAAAAGTCTGGCTTTGTTGACCTGCAGAATTGTAATTTACAGCCGAACTCTCTCCCACTGGCTATGCATCATTCAACAGCGGAGCTGAACAAAATCCATAAGGTTTCTGTCTCAGGTTTATAAGTTAGACAGAACTGCTTGTGCTCATGTTTAAAATTGTGCATATTTCAATGGGCAAAGATTCATCCATGCCCATACACTTACAGTAGAACACGCAGCTTCAATCCTAAAAGTCCGTTACTTTAAAAAGAATAATGGAGACGACGATGAACTGAATACGTTATCTGCGGTCATCTGCTCTTCCAACATGAGTGACTGGTGATGGTGGTTTTGGGATGCATAACTTTCCCCATAATTTGCCATAGTCAGTCACAGACAACAATAGTGTACAGTAAACTGTGTGTGTTCATGCACGGTGACGTAGGGGGCTAAACTAAGCCCTTTTCTAATCATTCTGCTCACTACTCAGTCTTTCTCCCCTTACAAATCCAATTCCAGTCTGCCACTACCAATTTCAGGTGCTCTCCCTCTAGAATGCAGCGCCAGCCAATTTCAATAGAACAAACTGAAATTGGCAATTCACTCCCCTGTATTGATCCAGTCACTTTAAAACTAGGCACTCAACACTGAGGGCTGCCAACCAACCGAGCTTATGTACTGTATGTGTGTGTTTCTTTGCATCAATGTATGACTGGGGACACTCACCAGCACCTCGAAGAACCAGTATCTGGGTTGTCTACCGAAAACTAGATATGACCAAACCATTTTACCAATAGGTTTGCCATTGTGTGAACATATAATCTTTAATTTTTTTACATTTAGTTTGGGAACACATGTACTGCTATTGATATTTTGATCTGCATTTTATTACTTTTATCACCTCCATTCTGGTTTTGTAACTGCAATCTTGAAACATAATAAAACACTTTCAAGGTCTCAATATAATAAATGTGTTTATACTGATTTTTAAATGATATCAGCTCTCACTAAATTATTCTCGCCAGGGCCAGGTGCCAGGGCTATTAATAATTGACCACATGAAGTTGAAGCAAATGTTGACTCAGGAAGACTACTTACTGTTCCAATGCCCCCTCTCACTCTAGAGACTGCTCTTTATTTGCCACATAATCCGTAAAGTCACTTCGATTTACTACGTTTACACTTATTCAAACGTAACTCTCCACATATTGTCACAAAATAATTGTCATTAATTGTACATTTGATCAGTTTTATATAAAAATTACCAACCCATACCCCTCAGCTGCTCAACAAATGTGCACAGAAATACTGAAATATTTTCTTCAAACAAATACTGCCAAGTTGTTTTAGCAGTAACCGAAGTTGGAGGATTTCTAGTGTGACGAACGTTACCCTCTGGTGTTCTGTCACAAGTGAACGTGGCAGCTACACTGTGTTTTCGTGTAAAGGTCCCATCAAAATATTGATTTCAGTTCAGAAAACCAATGTTGTCAACTTACATACAGTAGGTCAATCCATTTGTCCTCGTCCCCTCTGTACCCTCTTTCTCAATGTTCCGCGCAAATTTTAATCCTGTTATTTGATGCGGTCTGTAACTGTTCGTCTGCTGTGCGGCACTTGCCACTCGGCACATGAAGTAAGTTCATCCTAGTCATGTGGCAATATCACAAAGAACCAATGATTTTGTCACCATTCTCACCATTCAATCACTCATTTAGCAGACACCTTATCATGGTAGAAATATCTCTTCATTAGCCGCAAAGCAGTTCAATTCAGATTCAACTTGTACAAATTTATTTTTAATATCATCAGAAGTAACAAAAATAGTCAAAGAATGTATAAAAAATGTTATAGTCAAAAACGGAATAATTACATTGGTGCAAAAGTTTCCATCGACCTTGATGAATTAATTAAAAGTTAACTGTAATGTTAATATCTATGTTAGCAGAACAAAAGTTTTTGTTTAATTCATTTTGACATTTCATAATAGTGGATGGAAGCGTTTGCCCTCAGCTGTATGTTCTGTTGGTAATAGGGGGATTTAATTACAGTCCATGGAAACATGCTTCTCTACAGTCACAGAGAACCACGACTAATTAACCTGGCTTTTTCGTGTGAAATTGAAAACTTTTTTAGCGGCGTGTGATGCTGGTAGAGGAGAGTGTGGGTGAAACCAAGTGGAAAACTTTCAAAACACAGTTTGCTGATTATTTTTTTTATATTGCCCACGAACTCAGAACTAATGTTATCTCTCTATTACTCTTTCAAAAGCAAAGGTCTTTATTTATTTAAGTCATTTCTGTGAGTCATAGTAGCCCACCTGTATTCCCACTGACTTTTAGTGACAAAGTGTGTGCTCCACCGTGGTAATTAAGACATTTAAGTTATTTTTGATGTATATGTGAGCATACGTATACAACAATATATAACTTGTACCAGTGCTGCGTGTGCCTGGATTCTAATGCTGATCTCATTCTGTAGCAGTTTCATTGTTTTCCATGGCTACATGCCAGTACTTCCACAACTGTCTGAATGTGGTTGTATTGTCAGTTGTGAAAAATATAGTACTTCTCAGCCAGCATTATAAATAAGGACAAAGGTCTGAATTTTGCATTGGAATATTGTGTAGTTATTTGCACTTTTAAAACACAAATTGTAGAAATGTTTAAAAAATGATTAGGGTTGGTAATTTATGCATTTTTATGCATTTACAGGCTTTTGAGGCATATTGGAGTGTGCTTAGCCTCCCTTTCCATCAGCGTTTACTCACTGTGCAGGATCTGGCTATTATTTTTTAGTATGGTAACAGGATAATACTTTTTTTGCAAAGTCAAACCCTTGCCACAGGAAAGAGTTTTATGCTGGAAAAAACGATTACCTTTGCTTTTTTGCCTCATAGAAACCGAGCTTACAAAATGGTGACATAACAATAAACTGCCCAAGTTGACACAGTCATTCAACCTCCTAGGAGACAAAGAATTACACTGTGGTGCTGCAGTTGTTCTCAATGTGTGATTGTGTTGTGCATGTGTCTGTAGTCGTTATATCACAAGTGGCTGCACAAGCTATAATACGCAGGTGGCCTATCTACTGTAAGTGTTCTCATTATGCAGTTTTCCCTATAAGCATGGCACAGATGTTACATCCCAATGGGGTGAAAAGCATAGTGAATGAAGAGGAAAATGCATATGCACAACTTTAACCACACACACATCCAAGCTCCTGCTGCATCATTGCTAAGGGAAATGTTTTCCATCCCTGCTGTTACACTCTGCATGTTTTGACAGGAATAGACTCACACTCCCACATGCACATGGGTGCATGCACACACACTCTGCTCGGTTATAATGAGTATGGTAACTGTCACTGTTAAGCCTTGATAGCTACTTTAAATGCGCTCTGTGCTAGATGCGGTAATGATTAACCACTATTTATGTGCGTTTTGTGTGTTGTTATTTCTGTTAAGTGCAAAGCTCACCACTTGCTCCAGTACCGAGCTACCTGTCAATAGATGGTCAGAGTATTAATATTTCTAATGCATCTCCCTCGTACAATTACAGTGAACTCCTGAACTCTGGAAGGCCTGGAGTTCAGTGGAGCTGTAAAATATTACGAAGGAATCAGAAAAAAAGGAAAACTTCTTGCTCTCCTTTCATCTGTTGACGCCTCAGATTTACTACTGCTTCTGAGCTGTGCATGGTCTATGGAGTATAAATATTTCATTATTTCACATCTGTGTGCACACAGAAAATGCCAGCGTTCTTCCCTCTCATTTCATCTCTCTCTATGTATGTAGGTATGTGCACCTAAAAGGTTCTGTAGTTCTTGGAGAACTCCTTTATTTCTTCATGCCTTACTCTCAGTCTGCATAGCAAATTCGACAGCTGATTACCCTAAACTGAATGTGCTTATTATAGCAAAAAATAGTTGTGTTATCAAAGGACACTGCTTAACTAAATATCCATAAATGACCCTTTTAGACTCTTTTAGAGTCATTTAGAAAAATGTATTCTACAAGTGGCTACTGCTTGAGGAAGGTCAACTGACCTTTGTTGGAAGATGGGATGAGCCATAACTAATGGGACATTATGGGATTAGGCTTGTAATATGATTGGATGTAATAATGTAGTTCCATTTAGAAATTTAGAAAAGATTGGCATGTGGTTTCGAAAGACTGACTGGATGAACCTGGGTTCATCTATGGCCTTCGTGCACATTTGCTGCTTACGCCCAGAGATTCTGCTGCACAGCATGTCCCGATCAAACAGTTGGAGACTATCTTTCCCTTGAGATCTTGCATGCCTGGGTCTCCATCATTTTCTTCTACTTTAGTCAGACACTTTTACTCAGCACTTACAAGTGAGACAAAATATTTCACTTTTATCAGATGGACTGATGTATTATTGCTGAATGTGTAGGGTGAGGTAGTTTGTTTCATCATTGTAGAAGCACTTTTTTGCTGTGTGTTGTAGGGACCATCAGACAGCGTTTGCTGGCAGAGCACAGTGGGCGAGAGTGACTGTAGACCTGGATGAGGGTGCTTAGGTACGAAGGTGCTATCGAGTTGACTAATCTGTAGGCAAGCGCTTTAAACCTAATGTGGGAAGATACTAAAAGCGAGCACACAATTATAAAAAGTATTTATAGGCTACCAATTCACAACAAAATGATCTCAATGCACTTCACATGCCATATCAAGGCAATACAGAGAAAACCCAACAAAACCCATAGAGCTGGCACTGAGGCGATGGAGCAGAGGAAAACTCCAGGCTCAGGGTGGGCGTCCATCTGCCTCGACCGATTCAGGCGAGTGGAGAGAGAAAAGAAAAGAAGAGCAACAAGAGGCAACAACAAAACATTTAGCAGCTTGGTTGAACCAGTAACTGCACATTGGAAACACAAAGCGACAAATTCGGCCGTACCTGCAGAAAGGACAGTGAGGGAGGAGCACAACTGTGGAAGAAAGAAGACACAAAGTTAACGTCATGCAGTGGAGACTGAATGCACAGATTACATTTTTTATTAGCATAATGATGATATTTTGTTAGTTCACAAATACAATAAATAATTTGCTCTGCTCTGAATCTTAGCTCTAGTGTTTTAGATTGACTGGTGGCTTCCAGGGAGTTATTGGGACATCCTGATAGCAGGGACTTACAGTAGTCCAGTCAAGAAGTAAAAATGCATGGACTAGTTTTTCAGCCTCACTCCTGGACAGGATGCTCTCAGTTTTGGCAATCTCTCCTAGCAGAACATGGCTGTTCTAGAGACATGATTTCTTTCATCTGGCTTCTTAGAAAACATAGCTGAGTGTCATATGAGTAGGATTGGAAATGTATGGAGTGATTTCCAAATGACCAGTGTCACTCCCTGTAATAAAATATTGTGGTCAATAGTGTCAAATGTAGCTCTAAGTTCTAACAGGATCAGGACAGAGATGAGTCTGTTGTCTGAAGCTAATAGAAGACTTTCGCCAGTGCTGTTTCTGCACTATGAAATCAGGAAATCTTCAAAGGAGTCATTACTGTGCAGGTTGTCACATAATTGAACAGTGGTGTCCTGTTAGGCTTATAAAAAGTGAGACATGCTGCTAAATTTTGCATAATCTGGAGAGATTTGATTGTGCACGCTGGCAGCCTGTTAGTAGGGATATGTCTAATGCCTGCATGAGGAGTTGGGTAGAACATTCAGAAAGGTGGAGTCTGAGCTTTCTGAACTCAAGGAGGGCAAATCCATATCCCTGGAAGACCGATATGACTTTATAGCGACAATCACTGAAAAACCCAAAGTTAATGCTGTGTTGTATGCAGTGTCTGGAAGGGAAGGCCCGAACTTCTGTTCTGGACAAGAACTGACATTTGACAATGTTGTTAAATTGTCAGACTTTTCAGTTGCAGCCCTGCAGAATACCAGGGCTGCACTGTCATGTCTCTGCCTGCCAAGCAGACTCAAAAAAGAAAAGATAAAAGAAAAACTGAACATCAGGAAAATAGCCCAACATTTTTACAAGTAGCTGAGACACAAGCCTTCAGGTTCTATAGGCTGTATGTCTGATTGGAGTTCCTTCTGTGAAATGAAATATATGTTCATCTATGTTCTACAATATGCTGTGTTTTAGATTTGTTAATTAACTTTAACTTGGCATTTAGAGGTATAGCAGCCATTCTGCTACTTTATTAGTTTTGAAGCTGCATAATGATAAGGAAATTATCATATGAACTTTTATTTTACAATAATTTTTGCAATGAAAACATATGTTCATATAAAAAGAAATTTGGGATGTACAGTCATTGTGAAAGAAAAAAGTGACATGTGAAATGAAGTATTATATATATCAAAAAACTAACAAACAAAAATCAAAATATTACCATGACAGTCACGTTCATGATGGATGGATGGATGGAAATCTCAAACCTATAAACTAAAAATGTGGGCAAAACCTTGAAAGTCCAGATTTGTAAATGTATTTATTTGTCCTGTATGTTAATAAGATATGCATTAGTTTCAACAGATGTCCAAAAATTTTAATTTTTGAACAATTAACTTTTTTTTTACAATCTCTGTGGAAACTTTCCTGAGGAATCCATTTCAGATAAACACTTACTCAGCAATTTTTGGAAATCTCAGCACTTCATGTGCAAAATCCTCTATACTTGATGATCTCAAAGGCATTTCCCCAGTCCCATGTGTTACTAGTAAAGCACTGTGTAAAGATATATCAGTTATAGGCCAGAAATGTAAATATGAGACTTTTTAAGAATTTATACAAATGACTGACAGGATTTTTAAGCATCTTACCAATATGAACTCAGACATTATAGAAACTGGCACTGAGTAAGATTCAAACATATGGATTGTGGTTGGCCTCAGCTCTTTGTCCATAAATCATTATGGCAAATATGTTGTTCACTTGTCAGCACTGCTGGCAAAATGTTTCTTAGTGAACTGGAAATCAAAATCCCTCAGATTTAATGCTAGAACATTTTAGCATTTTGTTTCTTGAATTTGTTTCTGCTGAGATTTATTTTTATCATTTTTATTACTTAGTGCCACCTGTTTATAAAGATCTTTACATCTATGAGATTTGATCATTAACATAAGAAACACAGTTAAAATTCCTAAAATCAGCAAAAAAAAGAATGACAAATGACTAGTGTCAGCTATTAGAAGTAGAACACCCCCAAACTAAAATGTTAATAATAAATCTGTAACAGTTTAGGAGTTTTGTAGGTTGACAAAACGACTGCCCCACTGGTTCACGCTGCGTGACATTGGACCACAAAAAAAAAAAAAAAAACCTTTGTATATAAAAATGCTGGTGGTCAATTTTTGTGATGTTGGAATAGAGAAGATTGCAGCATTCGGTATATTATGTGACACTGTGAGGTGTTATAACAGAGGGTGATACTGGACAGAGACCTGCATTAACACCCAGAGACAGCGACAGGAGGGAAAGAAAGTTTCCCACGGAGATGCGAAAGCTGCTGTAAAGAAACATGCCCAAAAATTAATCTAATGTTTTTTACTTAGCTGAACTGGAAGGGGAGAGGTTTATTATTGAGGTCACAGTGGGGGTGGAGTCAAACTGGAGTGCATAATAAGGTTGTTCTAATATTTTTGATGGAGTAGCTCAAAATATTAAAACCACCAAAAAAATGATTCCAAAACTATGACCTCAATAATAAACACATAGTAGACTGATCCCCTTTCTTATAGTTTCAACTTAAAAACTGAGAAATTATAACCTATAAACACTGCCTCTCTCCTGTCTAATTACACTGCACCACAGCAGTGTCCAATAAATAATAAATGTTTCTGTCAAAAAATAAAAAAATAAAAATCTGCAGTGTTTACTTTACGTAGTAACAAAAAAACATGTTGGTCAAACATTAATTAAAAAGCACAAATTGATCTGTAATTTAGTCCCATGAAATGCACTCAACATTGTAATTGAATTAACATCCTCATTTAAAGTTCAAATTGATGTTTTTCTTCCGTTTTTTTTTAATTTCTCTCTTCTCTCTCCCGCTCATCAGGCTGGGAGTCAGGCTGTACGGGTAGCAACAACGAATCTCTCCGTTGCCATGGCAACTCGGAGCGAGTGAACTTTTGTCAGGTGCCAAGAGCTTGCTGCAATAGAATAGTGTTGGTTGTGTGTGTGTGTGTGTGTGAGTGCTCTTGTATGGCCGGTGCTGTGAAGACCAGTTTGAATGTCCTACCATGGGACTGAGGACATTTTGACGAATGAAGGACAGGTTTTGGGGTTCGGCTGTGATTGTTGAGGTTATGGATAACGAGCAAACCAGCCCGTGCATGCATGGGTGCATATGGTGGCAGAGTGAGTGTGAGGGTTAGCTGGAGAGAAAGAAGACAGTGCTTATCTCGGAGAAAGACTGTAAATCCCCCTTCTGTCTGTCACTCTCGGTTCTCCAGCCGCGTGACTCTCTTCCTCTTTCTACCTCAGCTTCTTCCTCCGTATCTTTCATTATCTTTCATTCAGAAACACCCTCGCTGCAGACGTCTCCCTATCGCCGAAAGTGTCTTCCTCTGCTCTCACCTGCTCTCCTGTCTCACTCCGTCTCTCTCCTTCTGAACACGAGGAAACAAAGTGTGAGAACTTGGCATGCGTTCTTTTCGGTTTTTCTACACCTACTCTCCTCTCACCCTGTTCTATGATATGCAGATTCTCAGCTCTCAAAGAACACGCTGTATTGATCTTTCCTGTCCTCTCTCCTCTGCTCGCTTTCCGTCTCCCTCGGCTTTCTCAATCCATTATCCTCCCTTCATTCTGCTCTTTTCTCCTCTGTCCTCCCTCCATCTCTAATGACCTCTTTGCTGATTCAGAGGCCACGGCGAGTTATGCTATATCTCTATATTTTATTTATATCTGTAAGAATAATTAGAAACACCCATTAGTCACCGGTGAAAGTCAAACAGCACACAGAACAGCACTGCGGTGAAACACCTTTTTTTTTTGTTTCTTGTGCTGCATTTTCTCCAGTTCTCATAAATATTTTGGAGTGAAATATGTCTGTGTGTGTATCCGTGTGCCTTAAACTAGGTGAATGACTTGTTGTTGCTCTGTGGCTCTGCCTGCCAACACAGAGGCCCTCTCTTCAACTTCACTTAATCAGTATTCAGCTCCTCTTCACATCACTGTCCCTGTGTTATAAATACATAGACACACACACTCACTTACACACACCAATAAACACAAACACTTCATCAAAATTCTGGTCGTAGCTTCATCACTGTCCTTGTGGTATAAATATCATAAGACCAAAAGGAGAAAGCACTGAACTTGGACCGAGTCTAGAGTCTCAGACACATGTGCACATGTGATTGCACACACTTATATTTACATAAACTTTATCCTCATTGCACACACAGAGTCACACACACACACTCACATTAGAGCATGTGCTGAGACACAGGAGCTTATGAGCCCAAATATGTGAACACACACCAAATTACACTCACACATTAGGGTGATAAATAAAGCAGTGCGAGCTCAGCAGCAGCCCTTTGCCATGTCAGGCTCTACTGATGTCTAGTTCAATCCTGGGGAGTGGTTCCACGAGATCAATTCAATCCTGGACCTACAACATACACACACACACACACACACACACACAGTCTGCGTCCCATAACTTCAGGGGACAATACATTGACCCTAACCTTAACCTAACCCTGACCGTCCCCTCAGCTTAAACCAGTCTCTTACGTAAAGGGACTGTCCTCTGTGTCAGTTTAAAAAATAAAAACTAATGCTGTCATTGTGCCATTTTGAATAAAAAGGGTGATAGCATATTTCATTTCTTTATTTATTAACAAAACAAAATTAGCTGGGAGAATAAATCTAGGGGAAATGCAATCATGTTTAAATGTCGGGTTGTTAGAACTAGTTATGTACATGTCATTAGTCAATGACTGGCAGGCAGCACGTAACACAGCACATATCACCTCCACACAAACAGAGCCCTCGACTATGGAATTGGGAATCCGATCATGCTCCTGCACATACATGCAGGCATTCAGGCATGAAGGTGAAGACAACAGAAGAAAATGAGAACTATGAAAGAGAAAACCCAGAGCCTGTGTCAACACACACACACACACACACACACACACACACACACACAAAGGCAAAAGTATTTGATCTCTGATATGTATCAATAGTCTCTCACCTTTAGACTTTTGAAGTGTTGTGTAATTGTTGCACTAGATCACACTGAATAGAATTTGACAGTGAGACATATGAAAGTCTGCCGCTTTTTCAACTGTAAATCTGTAGTTTTACATCACACGTGCAAAATAAATATGTGTGTTCCTCAGGAGCTTCTGTCCCATTCTGTGATCCACTGGTGCATAGTTTGTATTAGTTCCCTCTGCTTGCCGTAGACTGCCTACAGCTCATGGCTCCAACTTCAGTGTCAGTCCTCTCCAGCCTCTTAAAAACCCTGGCTCTGTTTACTCACGCATGCTTGGGGATTTATTCATCCAGTTAAAAGTCCAAAAGGCAGAAAATGTGGGATATTTGTTTGTCCTAGACTCGTGCCCTCTCCACTCTCATGGAGGTGAGCAATGTGCAAACACTTGGACACAATTTCCCTCTTGCATTAGAGGATGGACTCAAATGTGATGGGGCAAACTGAAGATAAAGGCTTGAATGTAGATGTTAAAGGCTAAAGAGCTATTTTATCTTTCAGGCACAAAACACAGGCTGCCGTAAGTATCCCTGAAGGTAATCAATACATTTTTCTGCTTAGAGTTTGACTCACTAAAGTTTACTGCAACGTAAATGTTCTGTCAACAGCTCCTAACTATTGCATGTAAAATTCTCCCCTGCTGAGACGACTACACGTACAGCTCATGCATGAGATTATGTGCCAAAGGGTTAATTGTGTAAAATTGAGTGCGAAGGTTTAGGTTTATTTTAAAGGTGGAATGCATTACTTTAAAGTAGTGCACAACAATGCAATTAGTTAACCAGCATTTACATACATTTAAATGTATCAGGTGGAATAAATGCACTGCACAACAAACTAGATTATAAGAGAAAATTGCATTGATTTTGTTTAGGAAACACCAATAATTCACTGCATGTATTATCGTGTTCAGGGAAAGCTTGGACGTTTGATAAATTTGTTTTTTCTTGAGGTTTGAATGAGAAAGTTGATGCAGTAGCACTGTCACGTGTTAAATATGAAACTACAGTTTCACTAATAGTGGATTTGCTTACTTCAGCATAAACCCGTAGCAAATGATTTAATTTGTGAGCTTTGGAAAAGATGATAGGCAGAAGTTTTAACTTCCCTAGAACTACCGATCACGAGATTTAACGGAGGAATCCTTTGGTTTCGGACTTGCTTCTGAGAAGTCAGTGAGGTCAAAATGTCAGCGGATGATTTCTGAAGCCCGGAAGAAGAGGTCATGAAGGACAGCAAAAAAAGAAAAAAGACAAAGTGAGGGAGAGAAAAGTGGTAACAAACACGTTCACACACACGCACTTTTGTCTTTCTGTCACTCTGTCTCTTACATCCACCCTCCTGTCAATCCTGTTGACCTGAACCATCTATCAGCTCCATGAGACGGTAGGAGTATGAGGACGTGAGGTGTAAAAGACGCTGTGAGAGACTCTGTTCAGCTCGAGGGGTGTCACCCTCTGTGTCGTCTCGAAGATGCAACAACACAGTTTCCTGGCTGAAACAAATGGGGGGGGGTCACCTGTGTCTTTAGGGCAAATGAAATTGACTACAACTGCATTTCTCTCTGTCCCATCGTTGCCGCTATTACCGCCACTTTATTTATTTGTTCCGTTTCTTTTCACACTCATAGAACTGATGCTAGCAATTTTTTAAAGGCACTAATTAAAGGATTAGCGGCCTGTCTCTGCAAACCCTGATATCTTTTTTTATGTAAAATATTTTGGTGTAATGACCATTTAAATTGCTTATAAATTGTTAAACTGTATTTTGTCTCGAGTGCCAGACGAAAAATGCTGCCTGAATTCCCATTGATAGGAAAGTACAGAACTGATTTCCATTTTACAGCTCATCCTCCTCAGCTGCCTGTCCATCACCTGCTCAGCTCTTCTCTTCACTGCTCAGTCATTCTCAGAACCAAATTATTCATGGAGCCCAGACAATTACTCAGTCGAAGCAGTTAAGCATGCTCATACATCAGACATTTATAAATAGTTCCTACCCTTCACCTCGCTGTCTCTTCTCCTCCCCTCTCCACCCTTTCTCTCCATACTCTGCTGTCCAAAATTTCACTTGTCTACATCATCTACACCGCTCTTTTCCTCGCCTCGCCATCTCTTCGTTTGACCCTCCTCTCTCCCCGGTTTCATAGCCTGCCCTATCCTCTCCTGGCAAGATGGAGGGAAGAGGAGGAAAGAAAAGAACAGGGTGCAAGAGGAGATGGAGGAAAGAGGAGTGACAGCAGCTTACAGGAAGGAGGGTGGGGCCTTTCCTCCTCTCTGTGTTTCTATCCAGCTCTCGCTCTCTCTCTTCCATTCGCTCACTCGTGCACACACATGCACTGTGGGGGTCTCTGTTCTTGCGTCGAGTTGTGCTCCCCTAAGGAATCGCAGCTTCACTCATACGCAGCTGAGATGTGCCTAGTGCTGCCTTCACTGCCCGACAATGGCTGCACACGTACACACACTCAAACACGCGCGCATGCGGGTCTACACAAAAACACTCACACAAACCTGCAGGGAAACCAGGACAGAAAATCTTGAACTATATTCTACACTTTTGCGAGCAAAGCAGACATGTAATAGTCAAAAGGCGTATTTGACAAAGCCGCAGCCGTACACCCATGCAGTGTGGTAAAGCAAACACGCTGCTTTTGTCCTGCCTGTGACCGTGAATCAGCATTCTGCCTGAATTATAGGGCTGCATTATGGATTCTCTCCACAACCCACATAGGCTCTGGATGTTGTTTAGAGAAACAAACACGCAGGAACACGGTCACACACAGCTGCAGCTAGCGCACCGACAGACACCAGCGAAACCTTTAAATAACAAATACAAACGCTTAATGTCAATTTTCCCATTTAGCGAGACTGTTTTTACTCCACCACAGAAATTATACGATCGTTTCGCAGTGACAAGAAGAAACATATGCCCCTCCTACGATCACACTTGCAGGCAGAGATCTATAAATTCCAAACCTCATAATGACCTTTACCTTAGCAAAAAGAAAACATCCACACTACTGTTTGTGTGTGTGCGTGTGTGTATTTAAATAAAATGTAATTTGTGTGGGATCATAAATTATGTTGCAACAGTTGTGGTTTTAATATGTGGTTACTGGGCTTTGTGGAATACAGCATGAGGATAATGAATGTACATTCAAATACATGGCCAGGTGCTTGTAGGGTTAGAAGGATAGGAACTATTAGCTGTAGTGTCAAAAGAAAGCCAACAAAATATCCCAGACAATAGACATATTATACTGTACGTCACTCATTCAGGAATCTGCTGCTGAAAACAAAGCAAACTGTCTTATTGCATATTATTTTCACATTAACGGGCACACTCAGCTGACATGCCATTAATGTGACCTTTCCTCGATGCTGCACGCATTAAAATACATTTAGTGATTCCTCATGTCATTATGCTTTGCAGCTGTTTGCCAGTAAAAAAACAGGTGTGAGCCTTGCTATAAAGTCACTTATCACCTAAAGAAAAGTGTGTGTGTGTGTGTCTGTGTGTGTGAGTGTGTGGGTGGGTGAGTGCTGATCTTCTAAAAGCAGTCAGGCCTTAATTAAACTAACTCCTGAATTGTTGAGTTAATGCTAACAATGCAAGTGATCCCTGCTCATTAGGGCAAAAAAACTCCCCACAAATCTGTCTCTGTTTCTGCTGCAGACGTAGTCACAGAGCACTCGCTCTAATGCAACAACAGATCCACATCATTACACACACTCTGCGCACACACACACACACACACACACAGTAATTTATACATACAATGTATGTGGAGACAAAGTTCACATCATTACGCTTCCTAACCGAGCAGAAATGTTCGGCTAACATCATTTGAGTGAGAACACGCCACTGGTCTGTCTCAATAGGTGAAAAGGACACACACCTGTGTGGAAGGTAGAGTCCAGCTACTAGCTAATGCCTCGTCTAATATCCACACAATGCATCACAAAATCAAAAACATCAACATTAGTTAGTGATGAAACCTTTAAACTAAACAACTTTATAATAGCTACAAGGATTTTCCATAACATCCATAACACTTTTTGTTGCACCAAGAATTAGTCCTATGTTTTTAAAAAACAACATGCAGATATGTGATTATTAACTCAGCTTGAATGTATCTGCAGTGCAACAACAAAATCAAAAGAACTGGAGTTCAAACCATTAAAGACTGGTTGTATTTCTAAATGTATTTCACATTTCTTCTTACAGTGAAATGCTCAAATTTTTTCCCAAGTTAAGTAATAAATGTGGGCCTAAAATCCCCCAATATATATCTGTTCAACAAATTCTCTTCAACAAATGGAGTAGGTGCACCTGTGTCCTCTTGTCCCTGACCATACTGTATGTCCTAAAGCCCTCCTCGCTCTTCACTTTTCCACTTGCTTCCTTCTGCTCCACTTGCCCTCTCTCTGTGCTACCACCACGGCCAGAGGCTAATGGAAGTCAAGCTGATTGACCAAACACACACACACACACACATGCATGAACATAGGTGGGACACATTGTTAGTCATACAAATCCAATTTCAATTGTGCTGTTTTCTTCTGCAGGACATGTGTGTGCATATTGTTTATTAATATGCATAACCATGTACAGAAACATAACATTTATATCGCTTTTATTTGCATTATTAGCATGTTAACCCGCCATTAGTGTGGGTTGTTCCATCCAGAAACACACAAACCGTCTGAGCAGCCAATAAGTGCCGACATAAAGACCGACTAGTCTGCACAGACGGAGCAGAAAAAGACTCAACCTTCTCCCTTCATCTGTACTTCCTCTCGCTTTCTCTCGTAATGGTCGCTTTTTGAGTCACCACCTCTGCTTCCCTCTTATTTCTTTTCCTTTTCATTCTCAATTCCAATCACTCATATTTGTAGAGTGTGCTGGCACAGCAGTGTGCATTACACTAATCAGGGGTGGTTTTATTGGCATAAATCTAGCACATGCTTTGATGCTTTTATTTTTAACAAGATCCTGCTTTAACTGAATCCACAAATACCAAACATTCCTAGGTTTGCATCGTCATTAAGCCCCATGAAAGCAGTTTCTGGTACGAAGCATTATGTAGACTTCGAACAACTAGTCACATCAGCTCTACCAGCCACCAGCAGGTGGCCTTGGCCAACTAAACCATCCACCATCTGAGTAGTGCAGCTGAATACCGAACCACTACACACAGACACAAAAGAGACACCAGTTTCCTTTTTCAATTAAAAGCACAAATAATCTGTGCTCAATTTAGATCTCAATGAGATTTTTTGTTAAACTGATTTAATTTTTACTCCAAATAAAAAGGAAAAAATAAATCAAATTTCACAAGGGTTCTACTGATTAAATCAGCACGTCATTAAGAACTGTAAAACGGAAATATTCGATAAGCAGATTTTCAGTGTGACATTTTATTTATATGGTTAAAGGAAGTCTAATCTAAGAATGCTAAGACCCATAAGAATGTCCACTGAAATTGTCTCCTTATGGCAGCAATGCTGGTCATCATCAAGGTTACAATAATAACCAGACGTAAAAAAAAAGGAAAAACATGTAGTTGAGACTTCATTGTTCTTCATGTTATGCCACCATAGTTCAATTTCTTATAGCTGCTAGAGGTCACCTAAATGTAAATCAGAACTCTGGTTCAAAATGAAATAGTGTTGTATTTTTGGGGGGGGTCCATTCTCATTTTTTTTCAGCTACACAACAACTCTGTCTCAGACAAATAGCAGTGTTACAGAGTCAGTGCTTTGAATGTACAAAACAAACACTGCAGCTGACTTATTCTTTCGCTACTCAGCTATCAGACTCTTATTTCAACCAGTTTGGCCCATTCTCCCGGGTCACTTGTAGATGTGATGGTTCGCTCTCTAAAAAGCAATGCACCTGGTAAACACACAGACAGATGGATACACATGGAGCCTCAACTAGGGAGACTAATCGCGCAAGCAGTTGTACCACATCGGCCAAAGCAAAGCACAGAAAACACGACTGACCACTATTCCCAGGGGAATATTACACAGCTGAGAGCTTCATATAAACTAGTTGCAAGGTCAGCAGATCATGAGTTGTGTACCAAAATAGATACACATAGATAGTAGATGCATAGGTGACAATAAGTACACAATAAAAGCTGGGAAAGAAATGGGAAAGAGAGGGGGGTCACCAGTCTATCTCAGGGCCCACACAGACGGACAACCATTCATACCTACAGACAATTTACAGATACCAAGTAAACTAACATACATGAAACCGGAGAACCTGGAGGAAACCGCAGCACGGGGAGAACACTCAAACTCCATACAGAAAGGCCCGAGTCGGCCAATGACTGGAGCCAGGGAGCTTCTAGCTGTGAGGCAGCTACTCAACCTCTGCGCTGGCCACAACAACAATACAATTTGTGCAGTGATTGACTTGTAACCATTACAAATGTCACCTCATTTGCAATGCTTACATGGAAAAAGAATTGCCAGGCTCACTGTATGCTGAAGTCAAGAAGAAGAGTCCTTAGGAAATTCACTACAGGCCATTCTTAAGCTCAAAGTAGGCCCCACACTGCAGAACAAAGACAGACATGGTCTATTCAGAACACCAGCCAGGGACACTGTGCTCCATATTTTATATTATAAAATTGTGCCTCCTATTCTCCCCTCCCCTTCCCTGCAATGAGTGATAACGACACAGATTGCTAATCTTTCTTACATACTGAGGCTGTAGCACACTGCTGAGCAGCACAAATGACTGCAGCTTTTCCCAAACTTGCAGTATTTTCAGACAAGAGAGAGGGCCACATTCTCAGGGGACCCACAATTCACTAGGCAAACAATGCGAATGCAGGGCTTTACAGTGCAGAGCTTTACCGTGCACACGGCAGAAGAAGTAGCAGAGGTTTGAGAATCGCCCTCCTTCAAACGCACAGTCTCACTCTCGCTCTCTCTCTCTCATAACTTACTGGGTCAGTCGAGCTCCTGCACTGCAGCACAGTTGAGTGATGTGTTAAAGGATTTTTTTTCATGATCTCAGGACTATGGAAATTGTGCCGATTGTAGACGCTCACTTTTCTCTTTTGCGGCTTTCTTTAACTTCTCAGTGGTTGTATAATGTACATTACATCCATCTTACAAATACTTCTAATGTCGTTTTAATAGCAGCTAATGTGTAGCACATTTGTCAAATGCCAGTCAGTTCTCTGCCTGTTACCCCACTGTCACAGTCCAAATAACAAAATCACTCATAGCACCAGGAGTGAATGTATACAAGAAAAACACTTTCCTTATAAAAATGCACAGTCTCTGTCTTTGCGCTGATAAATACCCAACACTTTATGACACCACAAAGAAACCCAGAAGTTAATTGAACAATCAGCACAAACACAGAGAACTTAAATAAGCTCTTACATAAATACACACACAGCAAAGATTGCCTTCACCACATTAACGCCACTCACAAACACACATGCGTCCACAAAAAGTGGAACGTAGCTTTTTGTATGTAGCACCTGCTGTATACTGCAAATTCAGCACCACGGTCGAAGACAGATTGGCTTTTTCAGCAAACTGGAGATAATTCCCTGTTTCCAAATGGAAAAAGCATATCTTACACATGCACTCACACACACACACACACACACACACGCACACGCGCTGCAAAATATAAGTGACCACAATCCTTTTTTTAGTCCCTTCATAACATGCTCTCTCTGCTTTGGTCCCTCTGTTTTGTTAATTGGACAATTACTGGTACTTTTAGGAACAAAGGAGCAAAAGGAATCCCTTCTTTCTCTAAGTGGCACATCCAGACAACCGACAACTCTGTGTTCTCTCACCCTTCCCTAAGCCGCTTGTCTGTGCTCTCCCTCCCATCAATAGCGCTCTCATACTGATCCTCACATTTTGTTATTTCTCTAGCTAGTCATTATCTGCCACCATTCCAAATCATGCCTTCCTTAATTAAGATTCTCAAATACCAATCAGCAAACAAACACAGATAGAGCGTAGATAGACATGTGTGATCTGTTTGCCTCTGCGCACACCCTGAACAACCCGTTTTCACTATGCAGTGCAGACAATAATCCTCCAAACAACAACCATTGGCCCAATAACATCCCAACCAACGATGCCAGACGAGATGAAGAACATGACGCCGTGCATGTAGCCACAGCCACTAGGGACCAACTAAAAGTTTTTCCTGCAATGAACACAGTCAAATCCAGGTTACCACCTCCACTCAACACAAATATACATTACCCACTGCTGTTTAGTGACAAAAAATGAGCCGGCGTCAGAGACTACATAAGCTTTTCTAATAGGCTTATGGTATCGCAAATCTCTTAAACAAGCTTATTTGAAACAGTTATGTCATGGTTAAAGTTTACATCATTCGGCTGATATGGAAGTACGTGTGTGTTAATGAGCATGCGTTCTTGCATAATGTTCTAATAGAGTTTCAGATGAATGCCTTAGGGAAAGTGTACCAAGCATTCTTACAATTCAACTCAACTACAAAGAGAGCAAAACCAACCCCAGAGAAAAGCCTTACACAAAATTTACTGCCAGTTACTGCCAGTGTGTTGTTGCAGTTTGCATTACTTGATCAGCGTAACTGTGCCAGCGAACAAATCATCAACTTCGATAAATCCAGCACAAAATATATGTTAATAAGGTCTGAGAGATGCATGACACAGCTAATTAAAGTATGTAGGTTTTGTTCAGACATAGCAAGTGAGACAGAGAGTGAGACAGCTGTGGCGGACATCACATGTGCAGAGAAATCAGTAGACAATTTTAGACAATTAAAAGGATTTAAAAGGAAATAAATGTTAACAGAGCGACATAAAGATGGACAACATCAACACAAATTGCTTTTATAAGGTAACTGTGTGTTTGAACTTCAGCAAAATTGATATGACCAACATTTAAAATGCTAGACCAGATAGACCTAAGCATAAAGAAAACCACCAGCCGAACCCCAGTGAAAGAACAAACTAGGTCTCTAAACAAAGTCAAGATCAGACCAGAAAGAAACACAGAAGTGTACATTTAAGGGAGAGAAAAACATAAAAAAGAAAGTTATTATGGTAGAGACACAGAAAGCCAAGGACAAAAAGAAAGACGCACACACAAGTCTTGCCAACATGCAAACCTCAGGAGAGATGTTGAAGGAAAGGTTAACTCCTCAGTGAAATTCAAATATCCCTGCCATAATAGAGACTGATTCATTTGAGCAGTGCATGTTTACATTTCACACAAAAGGGAAACATTTATCCAACCTTCATCTCCAATGGCTGCCTTTATCTTACATTCCACTGAAGTATGAAATCACTTGGAGATATTAGTGCAGGATAACAAGAGGATTTATTGGGACAAAACCACTCAGCATGGTATAACGGGACAAAGCCCAGCACTCATTTGTAAAATATCATTGTGGGTGGGTGATGGGGGGGGGGTAGAGAGAAAATGGGTGCCAAAATATGGGACTACAGCAACATCATCAATGATCCCAAAACTTTTATTTATTTGTTAATTTTGGGGTGGGGTGATGGTGAAGGTTGGGGTCAGGGTCAACAGGGTAATGCATTTTATTTCTAATCAAAGTAAGTGCACACTGAAAATGCTGACTAGAGTGTAACCTTTTGGTCATGGGGAAAGGGAGGATTTTGTGTGTCTGTGTGTATATGCATGTGTCTCTATATGTGATAAAGTTGAAAAAGAAAAGAGCAGACAAATGAGGTGGGGCAGCAGAACATGGGGGTACAGCAATATGAAACATTCTGAGTAAAAAACAACAAAAAGATTGACAAAATGCTATCATGCTTACAAAGGCTTTATATGAAGGTGACTTTTACTCATCTGAGCAACAATAATTGTCAACAAAATGAAACAATGCATACAACACAAGGTAAAATGTCCAGTATTATGTCAGCTTATAGACTGGATCATTGATGATCTCTACTGGAGATGACTGTTCTACTCTAGCTAAGGACCTTCCCATTCAACAGGAAAGCATGTTGGTTTGCTACATATCTTCCACGTACGTGTACGTCGACACATATGAGAAACTATAACACCCAGTTTCAATTGGAAAATCACCACTCGTAGTAAACCTATTAAAACAAAAGCAAATTGCATATCAAGCCCATTTGAAAACAGAACAAGAATGTGCCCTTCTGTTCATAGATATTCACAAATTTATAGACATCAAAATTGCATCATAATTTCCCCAAGTTAAAACTGATGAAATGTAGTGTAACACCACAGTTGCTCCACAGCTGCTTCAACTTTGTTTTTATATACTTTGGTCCCAATTTGGTCCCAAAACTTGATCAGCCTAAAACAGAGAAAAATAAAATGTGATTCCACAGCAGGAAGTTAAGCAATTGATGGTGGCTGAGGAGGAGACCATCAACCATAAATGTACTGCTACTGGACGTTCAGTGCACAGAATGTAAGTTAACATTCCTGAGCAAAAATAAACTCAATGTGTGAGCCTGTCTTTACCTTCTTTCAAGATAAAAAAAAATCACTTTTCTTGATCAATTTCTTGATTATTCTTGCATTTTCAAGATAATTGGCTGAAAGAAAGCAAAAAGCCTAAAATGGTTGCGAAAATAATGCACAGTGAATGTGACCTAAGGGGGAAATAAAATGTGCATTACATTAAGACTGCATTCAATCTCCAAATGAGTCTGAATGCCTTTCATTGCCCCCCAGTGGACTAAACCCGTACTGCTGTTTGAGAGGGACTCAGAAGTTAGATGCGCAAATTCAAAGAGCTATTTCTAATCACGGTTTCACTCACCCTCTCAATTACAGTTTGTTAGGCTACATCAGCAATACCTCTTTTGATAATGAAAATCACTGCGTGCTTCGCTAATTCGGTGTATCCTCTCTTATCACCCACTTTAAAACTATCAGCATCGCTTGACTTGCTCTGACATTGACTTTTCTCTGTCCTCCACCTTTAGTTTACGTCCGACTAGGAGCAGTATTAGTTGCACAAACTGTAACATCCAGCTGGTTAAGATCATTTGACAAACTGCCAATAGACGGGAAAGAAATTATCATTTGCGTGGAAGAAAAAAAATGTCTCTTTATCAATTCTTTCCCTAAAACTTCAATTAATTAGTTTCTAATCTGAAAATAACAAGGATCTGAACTGAATTTTAAAGAGTTTCCCCCTCCCACTACATTTTTCATCTAGGACTTGGTTGGTTATTCTCCGGTCTCCTTGGTGGCTGACCACAGCTTCAACATGCCATTATAAGCAGACACCATATACACAGCCTGTCAACAGCAGTGCACACACAGGTCCCGTGGCATCAACCCTTTCATCATTTGATTGAAGAGTTTGTTTTTATTAAGAAGGCTATACCAGACGCATAATCACTATACATTGATTTAACATTACCTTTACAATTAAAGTCTTCACTGAAATTACAGAATAAATATATGCACATTTTTCTTCAAATCTTTGTGAGAGAGAAAACATTAAAAGTGCCTCCTACAAAGCCGTTAGTGGGTGACGATGGGGAATCCAGAAGCAATGGGTTGTGGGGGGGGTAGGGGTAGGGGGTCTTAACAAAGTGCATGGAAATATCCAGAAAACCTTGAGCGTTGTCTCTATTAATATTCACAAATGTTTTACCATCCGTGCGTTGGCGCATCCTTTTTACAAGAAGCACCCTGATATAGACAGAAGTCCTCATTAATTGTAATAACCATATTAATAAGATATAAAAATTAAATATAACACTGAACTGTAAATGTGTTGCAGTATCTCTGTTCATAATGTGACACGATAGTTCTCAGTTATTCTCCTCGCCTCCTGCACTGAAGCGAGTGCATGCAGCAAACTGCAGTTCGTTTTAATATATATTCTCTCTTTCATCATCATTTCCTACAAACTTTATGTGCACGGCCTCCGGGTAATTGTACATCCTAGTCAGGGGTAAAAGAGACCCAAAGAACCCCCCCTAAGTCAGGGAGACGTCCAGCTCCCGTGTGTCTTGTCATGGTAGTCATGGTAACTCCATAAAAAGGGGGGTTGATTGACAGATGTATTTTAGGATGTTTTGTATGTTTTATTTCCCGGTGCCCCTGCTGCTCCTCTTTTGCTCTCTTTTGGGCTTATAGAGATATTTATATATTATAAAAATAACGGCTGTTGACATTGCTGGCTACTCTGAAAAAAAAGGCACTTCATTGAAATATCTGAGAATGGCCTCACCTCCCAAGTGGTTTTGGAGGGAAACATTGTAACTGTAATGTAATAATTTTATTTATATCATGCTGTTTTTTCAAGTTTCTTTTTTAATAATTTTTGTTTGGAAGGTGGCAATGTGAACATGTTTACTTGTTTTATTACTATTTATACTTTTTGATTTTTTTTTCTCCATGGGCTAGAGATGTTAAAACCGGTAAGATTTTTCCAAGACTTCGAGGTAATCCGGCTTGGTTTGAAGTTTGGCCCTTAACTCGAGGTAATCGCTTTGGGACGGGTCAGAGTAGCAGCCTTTCCCCGTCGTAAAAAGCATTGTCTCCTTCAGCCGTGCATCCTGCTGCAAATCCGGGTACTGCATGCCTGGTGGGTGTGCATGCGCCACGTGCATGTCCTTTAGTTTCGGTACTGTTCCATACAAACAGTCTACAAATCCCACTGTCGGCGTGGGCCTCTGACTGTCAATCACTGTGGGGCAGAGCCCCCCATTCTCATGAAATCCAGCCATGTCAGTCGTGGTGTGGTTGACTGTGACGATGGTGTTGAGTTGAGAGTTAGAGACGGCCAGGGTCCACTCTCTCTCTTTCTCTAACAAGGTTCTGTAGTTACTGTTGCTACTGCTGCCATTGTCTTTCTTCTCTGAAAACTGCGCTCTGTCTTCCTCTGCTATCTCCCCCTCCCTGGGCTTATAGATGGGGTTGTTACACATCTGAGTCACAGGATGGGGGATATAATCATAAACGTGGCCGTGTGCATGTGTGTGATTTGTGTGAGTGTGTGTGTGCATACTCGGCGTCGATTTCTCCGGTGTGCCGGTGTTACCGGCACAGCTCTGCCTCGGTGGATCCTCAAAAATCCTGCACTGCATCTGGATGCCTGTTAGATCTACCTCAGAACGTTTTCGGAACGGCAACTTCTTCCTGCGTCGGAGAACAAAGGCAAAAAGCCCAGCAGCCACAAACACAGCGGAAATGAAGAGAATGAGCAGGCTGAGGATAAGAACAGACAGTGGGACAGCTCCTCTTCCATTTGCCTGACCCATGCCAGAGCTCCCTGTTGTGTGGCCATCCCGACCAGGCAAGGCTGGCGAAGGGCCTGATGAATACTTAAGCTCAGGACAGATAACCTCAACCTCCAGAGAACGCAGGTCTTTCCCAAACGCAAACTCAGGTGTCTTGCAAATGACATCCCCAACCACGATGACAGAAGAGAGCTTTTCCAGCCACTGTTTGAGGGGGATGATATCACAGGAGCAGTCCCAGGGGTTTTGATGAAGATCAATCTGGACAATTGAGGCCAGATGCTCCAGAACACCATGCAGAGGCAGGGAAACAAAGTAGTTGTTGCGGAGATTGAGGCGTGCAAGGTTAGTGCCAGCAAATGCATCACTGGGGAGGGAGCGTAACAGATTATCATTAAGAAAAACCAGCTGGAGCTTTGGCATGAGGGAGAAGGTGTTAGGTTGTATCTCACGTATGACATTATACTCAAAGTAAAGATAATTCAACATCAGAAGCCCCCGAAACATCCCAGGGGTGAGTCTCTCAATGTCATTACCGTTTAAATATAAACTTTTTAAGTTCGGCAGGTTGATGAAGGCGCCCTCTTGGACATAGGATATTCGATTATTTCCTAAATGCAGTAAATCCAAACTTGAGAAGTTCCAGAAATCAGAGCGGTAGATTTTTTGTATTAGGTTTCCACTGAGATATAGTTTCTTGGCATTAAGGGGCCGTGGCAGGAGCTCAGAGATGTTATGAAAGCCTTTCTCTTTACAGTTCACTGTTAGCCCCAGGTCATTGATGTGAAGGTTGCAAATACATCCAGCTGGACAAATTATCGGAATGGGGGGCCTAGTTTGGTAGCCAGCAATGGGGGGCTGATTAATGCCTGGGTAGATGCTACGAGGGGTTGGGGGGTTCTTTGTGGTCCGAGGTCTTTTGGTAGGCTTAACAACTCTTTCCTTGTAATCCACAGAAGAGGCTGTGTTATGAAAGGAGGAGAGCATTGAGGAAGGTTTCGTTGGCCATGTGTTCTCATTGCTGAATGGGACCTGGGGAATTCCCAGCTTGGCCTCAATCTCTGCATCGGAGAGCAGCGGACAGAGCTCAGTGCGCTTGATTTCCCGTAAGTCTTTCCCGTGTAGGTGGAACGGGTACTCACATGTGATCTCGCCCACCAAAGCAGTATAAGGGATTCTCTCCAGCCATGTTTTTAGCTGGACAATCTCACACACACAGTTCCAGGGGTTCTCCTCCAGCTGGATTTCCATTAAGCTCCTCCCAATGTACTCCAGCGTACCCTTATATGGCAATGTCTTTAGTCTGTTTCCTCTCAGGTCCAGGTGTGTAAGTGACACGGACCTAAAAAGATAATTTGGGAGCATGGGAATCAGATTGTCATTTAGGATGAGCACTCTCAGTTTGTGAAGGTGTCTGAACGCACCACTCTCAATCCTTTTGATAACATTGTAGTCTGCCTGGAGATACTCTAAACTCTCCAATCCTAAAAAAGTGTCATTCCTGAAAACCTCGAGTTTGTTTTCATGTAGAAACAGCCGTTTGAGTATTCCTAACCCATTGAACGCTCCAGCGTGGATGTCTTGCAAGGCGTTATTACCCAGATTTATGGATATGGCATTGTTGAGATGGAGGAAGCTGTTAAAGTAAAGCTTCCTCATGGAGTTTCTCTGCAGATTGAGCTTAAAGGGCCGACTCCATATCTGGGAGATCTGACTGACATTTGTAAATCCTTTACTGTCACAGTGAACGTGAAAGATGCCCTCCTTGACCTCGCAGTAGCAGGGTTCGAAGCAGGGCTCGTCGATCTCCTCTGAGTCCTCTAGTAGTGGGATCGGGGTGGTCCATCCTAAGGCTATGGTGCTCAGCAAGGTAACCCACAGCATCCTTGCTGACACCAAGGGGATGAAGTCTCGGCTCCAGGGACAGAGCCACTTCACAGCACTGCAACAGAGAACAGAAAATGGAAAGGGAATGGGGCTAGTGATTAGACACACACCCTCACAAAGTGCATTAAGTAAAGTTTGACGTGAGAGAGGCAGGAAGAGAGCAAATGAAGGGTGCATTAGTTTTAGTGGAAGGGAAATGGTTGTGAAAGAAATGCCAATGAATAATAGAATAACGTTGGAAACCATTTAGATGTTTAAATATTGCTGGATATTTCAAACAAAGTAAGGACCCAACAATCTTGGGAGAGTGATGTGATACCCAGCAACATAAACAAATCTCCCCAGTCACCATATAGGCGGTAATGTCATTTAATAAAACAGCAGATACGCTGCTAAGGTCACAATAAATCACCTTAGAGATGCGTATCGTCATGAATAAGCGGAGGTGGGGGAGGTTAGTGGTGAGGAGACACTGTCCCCATGCTATATTTATTACATAACCAGGACCTCAATCTCACTTCCAGTAAACGAGAATCCAGAAAAGCACGGTGAAAAGTCAAGGAGCATAAAAAGTCCAACAGATATGTGACGAAAACAATATGAGGATCCTTGAGGACTGAGCATTTATCCTAGTAAAATGAATCTCAATGTATTTAAATATTGTTGACTACGACTTATCTATTAGCTATATATCTTATAATAAGTAAATATGATAGTGAGCTGAAAATGTCAATATTCAAGCAGAGCCTTTTTTTATTTTTGGTGTGTGTGTGTGTGGGGGGGGGGTTACGCTTTACGGTTACAACAAGTGAACAAGGAATTCATTGTCGACTATTAATTTTAATGGAATCTGTAATTTTCCAATAATAAAATAAAACGCTGGCTTTCCCAGCTAAGGAATGTTATTTGAGGATTAGATGAGGAACGCACAAGTGAAAATTGTAAGGGTATTTTAGTAGCTCCGGGCTATAAATAAATAATATGATATATAAAGAAAACTACATATAAAAAAATGAAATAATAATAAATTGAGCCCCGATGAAAGATCAAATTCAGGATCCCCGTAAAAGTAGACACGCATCCACACAAACACACACGCACTTAGTGTCTTGGCTGTGGGCTGTGACTTTTCGTGCACACACACACGCGCACGTGCACACACACACGTACACACACACACACACACACACACTCTCAGCACTGTCCGTTCAAACGAGGGTGCTGAAAATCCACATGAGACGCGCTAAGAGCTCCGGTCTTTGCACAGCCTCTGTCCATGGTGCTGAAACGAAAAAGCCCAGCGAGAGGACGGAGGAAGCGGAGGCACAAAAAGCCACGGCTCACTGTAATCCCCCAAAAAAGACGTGACAGGAAACGCACCAAGAAGGGGGAAAAAGAGCGATCCTCGAACACGATCCCCTCACTGCAAGATTTAGTTTTCATTTCCATCTCCATGCGTGCTCATCCGAGATGGATCGATTCCGCCTCCCATGATACGGATCAAACACGCAGATGGAAAAAAAAAAACAAGTAACAACGACATTTAAAGTAATTTAAAAATCATTCGTGCCATATGATATTCCCTCAGGATGTATCAAATATGTTGGTATACGTACTTAGTTTTGCGGGGTTCCAACTTCACATATCCTCCTGCGCTGTGTCCTGTGGCTGCCCGGTGCGTCCCGCTCACCGTCCGATGCCGGGCTGTGAAAAGGAGAAGGTACAATTGGAGTGAACCGAGCCGTCAGAGAGGAACAGGAGGGGACGAAGAGGGAGAGATTGAAAGAGAGAGAGAGAGAGAGAGAGGAGCAGGGAGGAGAGGAGGAGATGCGTGAATGTGAATGAGCCACGGATTCCAAACCGAGCCGGGGAGATTCTCCTCAGCCTCTCCGTACTTACGTGGATTAAAGTGCTGCTCGCCGCAAGTGTCACAACGACCTATTCAAACGTCCCCTTCATATTCCGCTTAGTTAGTGAGAAACGAGGCTCCCGAACTCCAGTCTTACCAAAAACGGCCCACAATCATTCGAGTATTTGAGTGAATTTCCCCCCACCCCCCCAAAAAAAAATAACCTTGCTGTCAATACAGCTGAGCGAGCAGGGCGCTTATTGAAATACATGCCAAGCATAATGCAGTAGCCTTTCGTCGTGACATTGGCTAAAAAAACGACGGAAAAAAAAAGAATAAACGCCTCCTGATCAGCAGTTATCCTCGAAATATGGAGAGCGCTTGTTGTCCTTTTTGAAGTCCGTGGCTATGCAGACACCAAAAAAAATAAAAAAAACCCCCAAAAATATAGAAAACACACACACACATGCACACACACACACACAGGCACGCGCACACACACAAACCTGCGGTCTTCTGCGTGAGACTCTGCTTATGACACTCTCATGCACAGCAAAACCGCTCACCTTAGTTTCGCACTGCAATTGGGAAGCATCGGGGACGAAAAGAGCACTAGTTTAAATCTTGTTAGATCTCTCTCCTGCCGGGTCTCTCCTTCTCTCCCCCCTCTCTCCCCTCTCTCCCTCGCTCTCCCTCTCTCAGAGGCTGAGGTAAAAGAAAGGAGAAATGAAGACGTGATTTGAATGCAATCTCTCCCACTCCTGCTCTTCGGTGACTCTGACTCTACCCCCCTTTTCCCTTTTTTTCCCTAAGCAGTTTGCTTAAAATGCAAGTCCTCCACTTGTGCTTGTTGGCTTGTTCTCCCACCCCGCTCCTCCTCCTCCACCTCCTTGTCCTCCGCCGCCGCCGCCGCCGCCGCCGCCGCCTCCTCCTGGGCGAGCGCTCACAAACAGTGTGGCCGGGTGAGAGTGCTCCCTTCTCGGCTTTCGGGTTGCGTATCTGTCCGGTGCAGCAATGGCAGGAGTCTGTTGATCATATCAATGGTCGGGTCAGCTGCTGCTTTCTTTCTTTCTTTCTTTCTTTCTTTCTTTCTTTCCTCGGGTCCGCTTCCCCGTCGTGCGTCAGAGGAGTGAGGGGGACTTCGCGGGGGGAGGTGGAGGGAGGGCGACGGGGTGAGAGACGCAGAGGAGAGCGATCTGGCGGTGAGAGAAAGAGGAGGAGGGGAGGGAGAAGAGTGATGGGGACGCTTGCGCTATAGTTCTGGATGCTGTCGAGAGGAGGAGAGGAAGCGGAGTGAAGGGAGCGCAGCGTGAGGAGCGTTCTGGCTTTGGCGGCGGGGGCGCGCACCAAGGCGAAAGAAACCAAGAAAGACACGGAGTCGGGGAGCGCGCCGCGCGGCGTGGGTGAGACCGCCAGACCTGTGGATGGGAGCGAGGGCGCAAGACGACTCGGAGATTTATGCGATGATAATCACAATCATACCCGGTCCTTTTACCGCGGGGCTAATTTACTTGTCCGCAGTTGGGCGAGCGAAACGTGGAGTTGGCACCGCTCGCCCCGCCGGCGCCTCCTCTCTCTCCGCTCTGGAGGCGATGAGGGCGGCTGCGAGCGGGGCGAGAACGGGGAGGACGGGAGCGCTTCAGCGGTGCCTTCCCCCGCCTCGCCTCCAGCGGGCAACACAAGCCCGTGTTGTGGAGCAGGAAGCAAAGCCAGAAGCTCACAAGCACGACCGAGACACCGTCACGATACCCGGCTCCCCGAGGAGGGGGCTGATTACAGTGGAAAGTTGAGATCTCTGCACAGTGTCTCTGGTTTAAACACAAAACCAGAAAATCCGCCAATGTGAGAAAAACCCATGATATTAGACAGCGGACAACACACGCATGGGTTTGTGTTCAGTCAAGCAGAGGGACTTTATGTAGAACGTAGTGTCATGTAGATGCTGGAAATATTCTACACTTTAGCACAGTTTCCTGTGTGTGTGTCCACACTCAGACACCACTTATCTTTAGGATTATTTCTAAAATTATCCAGTTGTAGCATTAGAAGGGTAAGTCCACATCCCATCTGTAAACCGTGTAGAGATTTACCACTTTACTGGCATAGGAGCTTAAAATAGGCGGAATGACTGAGTTCAAGGGAGGTTGTCCTCATCTGGACACACAAGTAAATAAATCTGCAGTGTTGTTGCCATCATAAACATTGATTTTTTTTGAGGTCACATTGCTTTTAATAATTAAAATGTGTGTCAGTGTCCATCTATCAGCTTGGAAAAACACATATATATATAACCTGAATAAATACAGTTTTATAAAACACTAAAAATATTTAACCAGTTCCTAATACTCATACTATAAGCTCCAGCTATACCATGCAGCTGCACACAAGCCCAAGCTTTGGATCAGAGGGTGGGGATGAGTGTTTAGGAGAAGCTGGTGGCTGTAAAACTGCCATTCTTCTTTATGAAAAGCCATCATTCACTCCTTCAACCTGTCAGCCGATGTCAGACAGACTGACATAGGGCCACTGCAAACCCTTCATTCAACTCACAGGACACAGTTTGGCCAGAGTCTGTCACTATGAAGCAGCAGCAGCAGCACCATATAGATCATACTATAATTCAGAGCTAATAGACCATTAGTTAGAATTTCCAACTGGAGTGACATAGCAGAAATTGAACATTGATCTGGTTGGGTTTTGGTTTGATAAATATCATGCCAAAACAAATGGCCTCAACCCAACACAAAAAGCACGGGAGCGTCTTCATCACCAAAAGATAAGACGGAAGAAGCCCCTTCCTGCTCTTCGGAATGGAAATGGTGCAAAGACTGAAAGATGTTCAAACGTGTCACTTGAGGAAAATAAAAGCGAGCAGAAAAGCACTGTCAAAATGTTTGACTGAGACGTCCGGACATGGCAACAGGCTTTTAAAGTCAACTCAGTCATCGGTGACATTTTAAGGTCATCACTCCATGATGAAGGGACATCAGTGACATCTCTGTCACCGTGGAGAGCAGTGGGACCAGCGAGGGAGGAAATGGCTGTCAATACCGCTCGCCCAGTGCCACGCCCCGGAATAAAGACACGTACCCATACAGTAGCACAGGGAGGTCAGTCGTTTATAGAAGCTTACAGCAAACTACTGCAACCACGTCATTCTCCATAAAGTATTTTCTTAACTTATACTCTGGCTGTGTATAATAAATCCATGTCAAGAGGTCAATATGTCTACAAACTGATAATGAATTGAATAGAAATGGCAATGAGAGAGGGCCGTCACTGTAATTTAAAGGCTTAATAAGTATAGTCACACATGATGAACTTTATATGATTTAACATTTTTCTGCAACAAGAAGTTCAGAGGTAAAAAAGTTTTAGCTCTGTTAAAAACTTTGCCCCTCTTTTTTTGCTGTCACAACTTTCCGTTGCCCCTCCTCCTCTTGTCATCAAGGGTCCAGTACCATGCCTCATGCCACCTGCCTAAGTCCTTTGTGGACCACAAGTAATGGTGGAAGGTGCAGTCAAATAATACCCTGTCTGTCCGTTCATCTGTCTGTCTGCCTGAATGCTGGGCAGTCAGTACTTCTGAATGCCGGTCTGCCTTTCTTGCTGTCCACTTACATCCCTGTCTGGCCGCCTGCCACCCGGACCACCTGCCTGCCAGTCTCTCTGCCTGATGTCTCGCGTATTTGGCTGACTGGCCGCCCGCTTTCATGTCTGTCTGTCTCAGTGCTGACGTACCTACCTGCCCAGTGCTTGTCAATGTGACTGCAAGTCTGACAGCGTTCCTTTGTGCAGGCTTAAGGATTTGACTTGGTCTTAGTGGTCTTATGTTCCGCACAGACAAAGAGAGTTTCCTGTTGCACAGCGCAGAGAAAAAAAACAGCCTGAATTGTATGTATCATTGTTTGCTCTGTATTCTTAAAAACAGTAGGTTTTGTGAATTGAGTGTCTTGTACTTCCTGCTTTGCTTGGTCTAATGAAAATGTGATGTATTCTAATAATCACATTCAGTCACTGGGGGGGGAAAACAAACCCAATTCCCTTTTTTTTCTAATAACTTTTATTAGTTTGACATCTGGCTGTGTATCTCTTGCAGTAGATCTTCTCACTCACCCCTGAGCAAGGACCACAAAATGACTGTCATGTTTTTTTTTTTTTAACAAAGAATTTGTGGAAAGCCTAGAGAACGTTTGCAGAGCCCTCTGAACAGAAAAGCCACAGATATCAAGCTAAATTCATTTTATTTCCCAATGCTTGAAGAACAAATCACATTAATGATATCTAATGGTGCATGTGTATTTTCTACATTTCAAAGGGAACAGACAAACTATCTAATTTGAGTTTTATTTATATATTTATTTGTATTCAATATATAGTTTTCCCTTAAACTGGAAAACTGCAAACTGTATAAAGTTCTGACTGACAGCCACAAGAAGCTATAGATAAGGGCATAATGAGCATTGTGTAGAAATGTGGAATCTGTGCTTCCATTTTCTGTGAACGTTTCCTTTGTACTTCAGGGCCTGGCCTTGAAATTTCAATGTCTTTCCAGAGTGAGATTTTAGCCTGGCCTAGGCTTTAAGAATGGGTGGCTGGGGAAAACTTTGACTTAGAAAACATTACTGAAAAGATTCTTTGAGATGATCAGTTTATGTTGGTATTTAATTTTAACAATGTTCTTCCTCTTTTTTTTTTTTTTTGCACCAATGAAGTTCATCCATTGAAGCCTAGAGAAATTTCTTAGTGGAAATTAAGACAAGCCCCATGTGCACTTTTTAATATCAAGCAATGTATTATAAGTTTCCATTGTAGAAGCAGATTCTCATAGGATTATTCAGTGCAAATATACTGGGCCATGGAATGAGTTTAATGTCACACTGGGGTTTGCTTTGGTGATTGTTTTTATGAACTGTGTGTGTGTGTGTGTGTGTGTGGTCACGTCCGAGAGTTTGCCCCTAAGAATACGAATAAGGTTTAGGACAAAAGAGGATTCAAATATAAAACACAGACAGACACCGACCATGTTTTGCGCACACACACACACACACACACACACATTATCTGACACTGTGATAGAGTAGGTTGGCGTAGGAGTCATTGTTTCATGACAACATCGCATTGTGAGGACAACCTCACAGTGTCTCTGTTGCACCTAAGATACCTTCACAGAGCTTCTCATTACGACACCGTGGAACAACATTGTGTTTCTGACACCGATACGTTTACGACAAGAGACATAGGTTTGTATTTTCCATGTCTTTTCTTCGAGCGAGCATTGTCAAGTCCAGAGTGTATAATGATGATTGATCCCCTTCTGTTGCTAAACTCAAACTTTGGTACGTGTGGGCAAATATTGTAAACTCTAAATTGTTAAACTATTGCATCTGTGTGACCTCCATATCTGTGTTTTCCTCCTTGCTACATTGAGGCCAAACAATTTCCTTCATTGTAGCATTGAGTTTTGGCATGGGAGGTGCTAATCCATCTGATTTGGACACAGTTTCTAGGGATACAGTGCGGCTGCTCCAGGGGTCGGAACATTAACATTTGCCTGTCTAGCTTTTATTGTGTTTTGTCACTATGCCTCAAATGACAAGCTCAAGGACCTATGCCACGGTCTAAACCAGCGTATTGTTTTGCAGACATGTAATTTAAATATTTCACAGCCTAACAATACAAGACTAACTACATACAACAGTGGGTCTTTTACACCAGAACATCTTGCGCATATCTTTAATGACCCTAATCAGATCACTGACCTCAAAAGACAATTACCACTGATTATTTCTTGTGTGTGTGTGTGTCTGTTTGTATGCCTTTCATGCATGCGTGTCTTGTTTATCTTCGAGTGGTCATGCTGGATGAATTTTCGAGCTTGTGGCCAGATGGTGCCCTCGCCAAAAGCTTGTGTGGCATGTTGCTCTGCTTCTTTCTCTCTATGTTACACACACAAACATACATGCTCAGAGTCTAAGCTCTCCATCCAAACCACTATCTCTCTCTTCTTTCCTTAGCCCCAAACTGTCTGAGCGAAAACACCGACAACATGTCTGCTGAGAGACCTAATTCTCACACACTGCTCTCCCTGGAGAGCTAAAGAGCGAGCGTTAGAGAGTGAGAGGCTGAGAACATTAGTTGCTGCCTCAACGAGTTTTTCGGGGTAAATTACAATGGCAAAAGGAGAAAGGGAATGATGGAGGGAGGTGTAGTGAGGATGAGGTGAAATCAGAAAAAAAGAGTCACACACACACATGGACGAAAGCAGCGGAGGAAGAGACTAATGTTTAAAATTTAGCCTCGTAAGCGGAAGTGCCAACCACCTCATCAGTGTAGGATTCAGCTTTGGTCCACGGCGAGGAAAGCGGAGGAAAGTGAAACAATCAGGGGAAAAATGTAGGGAGAGGACAGAAACTTGTTCAAGTGTGATGGGAGTTGGCAGTAGAATTTAAGAGTTTCTATTTTGACTACATCTTTACATCTTCCCTTCATTTTCATCAGCCTGGTGTGACTATCCTTATAGGTACTTCTGCATTTGCCGCTTTTAAACAAAGTAAGTTCCAAGTGTGTTTCTCTACCTCATGAGCCATAACAACGCGTTACACTTCACATATGATGCCTAGACGGAAGGCAGGAAACACTTTTATGCTGCACATTTGAAGATTGAATCAATCGTTTAGCTTCAGCAATTGTTTGAAATATATATGTTGAATGCTTGTCATACATGTCATGAACCTTAGGTACATGTTCTTTAACACAACATTTCTAACACTCACAATGTATTTGAGAAGGGATAAGAGAACCACTAAGCTCTAGTTTGCAAGTACTCTGGTTGTCCCTGTATAAATATGGATTAAATGGCTTAAATCCAGATAATTCAGAGCTCCAGTGGCCATTTACAGTGTCATAAAATCAAAGAGTGAGGTGGTAACTCTCTTTTGCACTTTATTTTGTGACACTGTGATCAGATTGTCAGAGTCAGCGTGATGTAAGGCAGTTCCCCAGCATCCCAGATTTTGATGGAAGGAATGAACCAGAAACAGGATGAACTGGGTCATCTCTCTGACATTTCTGTGACAAGATTAGCTCTGGGTTTTGGCCAGTTTTTGTCAGTTTGACCAACATAAAAAAGGCACCAGTGATTGTGATACAAGCTGTGACAGCCATGGTAATCATTAGACAAATAAATGTGTCATTTTTAAAAATCATGACAGACAACAGTTGAGAGTCTTTATATGTCAGAAACATGCATCACGAAAGCCCCAAAGCTCGTAAAATGAATAACACCATTTATAAATGGTGCAAAAATAATACTATCACATTTCTTGCTCGGTTGAGTCATGTTCTTACTGTTTATTGGCCAGATTGTGCTTATAGTTAGGAACCCATTTATCCCTGATGTCAGATGAAAATGTAAGACAATTGCACTGTTTTTCTCTCTGTCATATTTTTTTTGCATCCCAGTTCTGCACAGAGAAATGAACCCAGATACAGAAAAAACTGTGTCAACTCTCTGACCTCCATGTGGCAAGAGTAGTTCAGGGGTTTTTTGCCAGTTTTTGAATGTTTGACTGAGGTGAAGAGGATATGATGAGAAGGGCAGCAAACACTGCTGTAATGTGTTCGAGCTGCATAAGAAACAAAATGCATCTGAACCCATAATTGAAAATAATATGACCTGTTTTTCTTTAATGTGTCTGTAGACAGTATACTGGGGGGATACTGTTTTCCGTTCAGAAAACTACACTGGTCAAAAAGTTAACAAAAGCTTCTTTGTAAAGTAGGCCATGAATTGGTAGGGCAGTCATAAGGTAGGGGCGATGGCTCCGTTACCAAACCAGGAGCATAACAAGGCCGTGTGCATATCAGGTCGAGTGCTTGTTCATCCAGCAATATTCTATTAGGGAACTTATGACCTGGTGTATGACAGAGGCTAGAGAGCTCTCATTTCCATCTTTGGCCTTTACTGCCACCAATCTGTCCAATCATCTGTCCAGTGGGTGCTGATGTTGAAAGGGCTATCATGTTCATCCTCCAGTTGGTGCCAGCAACACATCGGTAGTCATGCATTCACATTGTGAAAATGCCCCTAGCTGGGAAGGAAAGTGTCAGCTGACAGATGTCAGTTATTCTATGGCATGAGAAAGATGTCAATATGTGTAGGAGACGGAGTGTATGCATGTGACCGCATGTCCATCCACGTCACCACAAGTCTTTGTATTGAAACATTAATTGAATAGGTGGGATAAAAAACATCAGTGTGCTAATATTTTAAAGTTTAATTGCTTAACTAATTTGTAGTAAGGCAACTATTTTAATTGTTGGCAGGACATGTTATGATGGGTTTATATTGGGTTCATGGGTTTGTATTTGATTCACAGACTGCACCTTTAGGGTTACAAAAGGATGCACAACAGTAATTTGCCTGTAAAAACTGCAAAAGGTCAAATATAAAAAAATCAGAGACATCCTCTGTAGCCGGGATCTTTGTTGTGATGTCTACACTGTCACTCTGTTGTAGCATATCAAATTACAAAGACATTCGGCTTTTCCACACTGGAGAGATTAAGTGACTTACAAGGGCAGATGTATGTCAGTGTTTGTGCCAGCCTGTCTGTGTGGATAGTCAGTTTTTTATTTTTTTGGTGTATCCTTGCATACACTAACATCTGTAAACCTGCAGAATAAGATTATGATTTAGCAGGAAACATAAGGAATTACATACATATTTGTTGTGTTGTAGGAATATATTGAAAACCTGCATATCAGTGAGCATTTTTGACATTTCCGGAATATTTAACTGTATAAAGTTTTTCAACACTTGAATCATTTGTCCTGCACATATTAGAAAAAGAAAACAGTCCAAGAAGAAAGACAATAAACAGTGTTTACTGAAAAGAACATGTAAATGCCTTTACCATCTGCTGCACCATAATGGGAAGTTTTGAATGTATTTATTCTTTGGCCATCAAAGCTCACATTGAGACTGGGCGCACAGACATAGAAAGCGATTGTAAACTGTAGCCTAAGATGCTGAACTCCTCTTTCACTGTCCAGAGCAGCACTGAGCAACAATCCCGCATCTAATTGGACACAGGTGTATTTACCTGAGCCCACTCGGGCACCACCACCATCAGGCCCAACCCAGTCATCACCACCACTGTCAACAGGGAGTATGGCCAGTGAGAATTATATCCTTGCACAATCATGAAGTCCCCGTTTTTTTTTTCATGTTTCATGTTTTCATGATTAGATAAAGCCAGATTCAACTGAACAAAAGCTTTGAAATCAAACTGCCAAAACCTTAAACACACACACACACCCCTGTAAATTACATTAAGAGGGAAATTATAATTAAAGCATATACTGAGGGCATGTCAAACTTAAATCATGCACATCATTTAGAGTGTACTAAATGGAATGACTGAATGCACAGTTCTCATTTCTTTGTGTACCTGATACAGTGACATTCTGATTTGTCGTCTAAAACCACAAGAGATCAGCTCTTCCATTACCTTGATGCAATCTGGCTTCAGAGCTTAAATTTTTTTCATTATCAATGAAAGTTTAGAAATCTGAAAACAAGATATTTATAATATGCTTAGGTGTCGCAGTTGGCTGGTATATGCAGTTGAGAATAAGAATTTTGGGAGGTGATGCTGGTGATAAGTGTTCCCACACTACCTTGGTAATCCCTGAAGAATCCTCCTGTATCCTTTAGATTAGGGGGATGGTGAAATATACTGCCAATGCGATGCTCCTATAGCGTGTCATTAAGTTCACAGATTTTCTCACTCTAGATTCGAGAAAAGAACTTCTTCCTTATCGTGTGCGCCGTTAATTTTGACTGGATGGGGTGAAGCTAGAGCAAGACAGAACATATAGTGTGTGGCGAAATTATAGATGTGGAAAAAAATCAATATGTGGAGAATCTTTATGAATTTGGCCTCTGGAATCTATTTTAGCATTTGGTTCTCTGTCAGTATTATACTTCCTACAGTCATGAGAGCAAGTAATTGCTTTTCCATTCCAAGCACTCTCCCAGCTCTTGCACTCTTGAACACAAGGCTAAAAACCTAATCTTCGGGGACTACAAAAGTAAATGACAATTTGAGCCCAACCACTTTGCCAGTAGATTGTCTGGATTATAGTGCTTTTTCTTCTTTGTTGCACTACTGTATGAGCCAAACAGACAGACAGAAATATGTACACACTGACTGACAGACTGGATGACAGAATGAAATACTGATATATTAGCAAGGTGGAAGCACCACAACTCCTGCTCGAGTAGCTGGTTGTATGAATTGATAAGAGAACAAAGCAACAAAGATGTATTAGTAAGAGAAAGACAAAACGCTTATGCAGAGCGGAGATACCCTGGTAGTACACACACAAAGCGAGTAGTAGGATCTGTTACTGTCTAATTTGAGTCAATTGACTGTTGACACCCACTAAACTGCAGACTGAGAAGAGACAGAGTGGTACAAGTAAACAGGCAGAAAAAATATGGGACAGAAAAAATGTGTCATTTCTCCAGAGCTGATTAGCAGAGCAGCTTCATGCTACTCTTTTTTTTTTTATAATGTTCCTGCTCAAATATATTTACAGTCCTCTCTTTCTTTTACACACACACACACAAACACACGCAGGCACAGACATCATTTATCCAAGATGAAAATTAGGGACGCGTATTTTGGGAAGCAAAACAGAGAACATCAGCATTTTTGTATTATAATAATAAATAATTGCCCCCTTCGAGTCAGTCTTTTTCCCCCCGTAACATCCTTAGAGCATGCCTCAAAATTAAATCACCCCTTTGCCCTAACCACCCTCAGTTTTTTTTATGCTTTTACACTTTTTTTAACACTTGAAGTGAAGCCCACAATACACAAAAATAATGTGTCATTCTTACATAAACCATTTGAGTGCACATACATACAGGTACTCACACATGCCCCTAATATGCCTCTCAACATTTGCCCGTCCCATGCTGCATGTGAGTCCTCTTCCTTCTCTCGTTACCGTTTGTTGCAGTGCAACATATCATATAATTACAGTAGATCCAGTGTTTTATGTCTGTGTACATAATGACAAGTGCGTGTAATGGGTGAGCAATCAAACAATAAAGGTTGCGCATTTCTGTTTTAATATGAAGGTTATAGAAAAATACTGCATAGCTATTTTTATAAATGCTTACGCAGAAGTAAATAAGAGTGTTTTAATATTAAGTGCTCTTCCTTCCACTGCTTTGCAGGTTAACTAAATTAATATTCTACATGTATCTGTTTATAAAAATAATGTTTTGTGTGCTATGCCCTTCTTGATTTGGCTGAAACATGTTGTGATATGTTCTTGTTCTGTGGAAATCTGCAAATTCTAAGATTTGTTGCTTTTCTTTCACTCTGAATCTGATTGTGTTTGTGAAATGTTCTCTTTGCAGTCCCACAGACTAAAATGAGGAGAAAATTAAGTTGCTTTCTAAGAAGACAGAAACAAAAAGGAGCAAAGTATTCGCAACCTTTGCTACATAAACACATTCAAACACACACATGCACGCACACACACACAAACACTCTCACACACACACACACACACAAAACACCATACTGCTGAGACCAAAATAGCAAAGACAATATGACTCATACAGTAATATGAGAGTCTTGGTGTGGGTGTCATCTTAGCAAAAAGAGCTTGCAAAATCTCCCTGCACAATTTCACAGAAGACATTAATGAACACAGCTATCCAGGTTTAGTGTTGACACCAGACAACAATATGTATTACACACTAATTATATGCCTGATTTTTATTAAACTGATTATGGCTCTTTATGTTTAACTGAACAAAGATGCATATTTGACATAAAAGAAGTCCTGAATGCTGAAGAGCTGAAGTGTGGACAATAATCCAATCCAAGTTCTGCCATAAACGCATTTGCTGTATTTAATTAGCTTCATTTTATTCTTTGTTGTTTTGATTTGAGGTTAAAGTGTAGCAACGTATTTTTTTTAATCAACTTAATTTTTATGGAAACTGTGGAAATTAGTTCTGTTTCACAAAATGCCTTCACGTCGTCATAATCAGCCTAAATGACTGTGATCCAAAACAGTCACTATATGGGACAAAAGAAGAAAAGAAAAAACATCCACATATGAAAATTTTATTCCATACATGCAATGCGGATTGGAAGACATAAGACATCCTGTGGTTTCTAGCTGTCCAGGCACTGCCTATTGTTTCTCCAAAACTGTCAGGAAGCAGAAACACTTGAATTCACTAGACATAAGGAGCTTAGGCTAATAGTCAGACACCTACACCCAACGCTGAGCTGGTCTAAGTGTTCGCTGATGACAGCCGCCAACACAGAGCGAACTGCAGATTGCAGTCAGTCGGAAAGGTTGTCTTATGGGGACAACGCCAGTTTCTGAGTGAATGACGGGAAAGCGATTACACTTTGAACAGACCAGAAGATCAAACTTATTCATATAATTAGCAGCCCATGGACAGTAATTATTATAATAATGTTTCTTTATATAATCAAGACATATTTTCATTAATTTCATGGTATTATTTAATAGAAAAACCTGGCACTGCCCTTTGTATTAAAAAAAGATTACATTTACCGCCATACTATGAGTGATTGATATTTTATCCAGTCGTGTCTAAAAGGGAAGTTTCTATACAAGCTAATTGCAAATAAAGTTGTATAGAAATGGTCAACATAAACATATTATTATAGTGTTCTCAAACGACAATCACGACATATAATCACCCAAAAAATTAAAGAGAGAAATTACCTAATTTTATGCCTCCGACAGTAGTTCCCATATTATTTATAACAGCAGGTGTGTCTGAAAAAACTTTACACACGTTCATACAATGCCATACTTTATGTAACCTAGCCTGATAAAAAGTATGGGCAACACACGCAGGACATTTTGATCTCTGCCTCTGTCCAATACTTTTCTCCTATTGCATTTAACCACAGTTGTCGTTAGCTTTCAGTGGCAGCAGCAGCTGGTATAGGATAAAACTGAGAGCCATTACTCTTTCGATTCTGGCACACAACAAAAAACAAAGATCATATTTCCATAAGCTATCAGATATTAACAGATTCACATGCCTTCTTCCCCTTGTTAGTACACAGTCTTGGTTAATGCACAGTGAGTAACTCTGCCCCTCAAATGAGTGAGAGTGTAAGGGTCAGCACATCTGATTCAGGGGTTAATGTTGATTTTTTCAAGCAACACAGTCTCATAGAGAGAGTGACTGTACATATTCAGATAAACTCATATTTTCTCTAGCCATTGTTAAAAAATAAGTAAACAAAACTTTGTAGTCAGTGTTAAAGTGTTATTTTGCTTCCAGATACACTCACCTACAAAAAAAAGTCATTCTGTTTGTTAATCCAATATATAAGATACTGTATATACGAAGAGATTTGTTTCATTTGTTTTATTCTGCTGCTACTAACGGCATGGAGTTGCATTTACTTACAGTGAAACCAAACCGAAACCAAAATGGCAGCCACTTCACATGCAGCATTTTTGGAGATTAAAACATTCTTGCTTATATGCTTATATGTAAACTGCTTTCTTACTCCCCATTTACATTTACATGCAAGTGACATCACTACATGATTACTGTATTTACATCCTGTGTGTTCATGGTTATTTGGTCCACTGTATAAATGTGCTACTCTGCCATTATGCCTAATCAGTTCACATTTCAACCTTTTCAATTCAATTCAAATCAACTTTATTCATATAGCGCCAATTCACAACAAGGTCATCTCAAGGCACTTTACATAAAATAGTCAAGACTATGCAGACATTTAGAGAACAACAAATCCCCCTTGAGCAGCCATAGGCAACAGTGGAAAGGAAAAACTCCCTTTAACGGAAGAAACCTCCAGCAGAACCAGGTTCAGGGTGGGCAGCCATCTCCCTTGAATGGTTGGGGATAGTGGACTGGGAGCTGGTTCCACAGGAGAGGAGCTTGATAGCTAAAGGCTCTGCCTCCCATTCTACCTCTGGAAATTCTGGGAATCACAAGTAGCCCTGCCTTCTCAGACTGTAGTGGTCTATTAGGATGATATGGTGGGAGGAGACCTTTTAGGTATGGTGGAGCTTGACCGTTTAGAGCTTTATAGGTAAGAAGAAGAGTTTTAAATTCTATTCTACATTTAATGTGATGCCAATGCAGAGAAGCTAATGAAGGTGAAATATGATATCTCTTACCAATCCCAGTCAGTAATCTTGCTGCAGCATTTTGAATTAAATGAAGGCTTTTGAGGGAGGTACTGGGTAGAGAACCTATTTGCTATTTCTTGTGAATTTACAATAAATAAGCAGTCTGTTGGAAAATGTTGGGGAAAAGTTGTGCAAAATACAAAATAGGAAAGAGAGAGAGACCACGAGTAAATGAGGAGCAGGGGGATGTGTAGTGTTGGGAGACTGGGTAAGACAGGGAGGAAAATAGTAAGTCTATTTTAGCAGTTTTTTTCTCTGCTACATCCCTCAGTCTTTGCCCATTTCTGATTTAGTCCAATCCCATTATCTTTATCACGTCAATGTGTGTATGTGTGTGTCTGTGTGCGCGCGCACACATGTATGCTTGTGTGATCACTAATATATCACAGTGGCAAACCTTTTCAAAATTAAGTCTTTATGGCTGACCAACCAACCTGAGCACAGAGACTCACAGGAAGCAGTCGAGGATGGAATGAGCCAGCAAGAGAAAGAGTGAGAAATAAAGAAAGTGATTGTGAGACAGGTCACAACTCATTTAACAACGCAATGGTCTACTGAGGCTGTCACCAAGTTACATCGAGAGTAGGTCATGAATTAAGTGACAAAGCAGTTTTAGGTGAGCAAAATGTGCGTAATAAAAAGAACGAGAAGAGAATTTGTTCTAAATTTGAGAGAATGTGTAAAACTTCCTCTACGTGGATGCACTATTTTCTAGCAGCAAATACACTGTATGCTGGCTGGAGACAGTTGAGTCATACTGTAGATGTTTCATTTCAACCCAGGTGACCTAGGATAAAAGATAAAAATCCTAGATGAATTTCCTCTAAAGATCCTCAGAGGATCAGTGAACGGTCACTGTGAAATGGTGCTATTGTTAGATATTAAAAAAGGTAACTGTACAAAAGCATCATCAGCCCTACTACAGCATGTCTAGTGTAGTAGTTCTCCATATTTAATAAAAAAGGATGCAAGTATTACTTTTATAGGAATCCTGGTGTTTGTAATATCATAGGATATTATAGGACATTAAAGGTATTAAAGGAAAATTGCTTCTCTATTGCTCGTTTTCCATACTGTCATTGTGCAAAAATCCATTTGGGTCATTTTCAGGTAAATTATTTTATGAATTTTCTTGGTCTTGTCAAAGAGTCTTTCCTGTGAGAGTGTGTGTGTGTGCATGAGTGTATGTGAGCTTTGTTTGCAGACTCTCTGAGTGAGACAGTGTCAAGAAGAAAGTTTTGGCAGTGCAATAAACAGTGATATTCAGCCGCAGGGCTTCACATGAATATGCATGAGGAGAGTGACAACAACCATGGGATAGAAGGAGAGAAGGGACATCTGTGTGTGTGTGTGTGTGTGTGTGTGTGTGAGTGTGATAGAGAGAGAGTCCATTTGAAAATTGAAGACCACATTAGATGTTTTATTGAGCGAGTGAAAGAGTGACAGAATTTAAGTGAGGAAGTGATGCAACCAATAGAAAGACACAATAGAAGCAAACAATCAGGTGTGAAATCATTTTGCAGCAGATAAACCTATAAGTGTGTGTTCACTTGGACAAGAGGAGTTTGAATGTTACAGACTTAATCTGAGAGGCCATGTGTGTGATTTTTTTTGCATACGTAAGTAAATATCGTAACTATTATATTTCTGCATAATTTAATCTGTAATTTACCTACTTTTTTCATCCTGACTTATCATGGCATCTAAAATATTCTAAGTTATTCTAATGGCGGACAGATCAAAGTATTGTGAGTCACATCAGGTACTATTGCATTGCTATTGCATCTGCAGAAAAGTGCACTCTACTGGAGCTGTTGCATCAACAAGCCTCCACAGCGACTGATCACACCAGATCTAGTGTTTATTCTGTGCAGCACAGACTGGCCTCCCTCTATCAGTCAAGTAGGCCATCCTGAGCTTTCAGGCCCACTGCTACATTGATTCTCTGGTTAGGCCTGTGGGAGAAAGCAGATGGCATTTCTCTTTGAACCACGGAAACACACACACACACTCTGAAATGCAGTCTAAATATTCAAATTTCAACTGAAATGTCCACTTACTAATATTTAGCGGTTGTTCTAATACATCTTACTGTTCTTGCCGACGGTCAGTTTAAAGTTTCTTCAACTGTCCGGTGACTTGGACCCCCTCCCTGTTAATCAGTTTTTGTCTGCTGTGAACAGCCATGTAAGATTTTAGTTTCCAGCATTCATTTAGGCTGTTGTCCAGAGTTCAGTCATATGTTTTGAAATATGAATCTCCACTGAGTTTAAAGAGGTGAACTCTAACAACACGTATGTTACTGTATGAGGAGCAACTGCTTTGTGATACCATTTTGTTTCTAATTGTGGCTGTAGAGTCACTTGTCTCCTGCACAATAAAGCTGTTGTGCTGCTGGAATTTTGACCTTTTCAGACTGTGTGGTTCCCACTGAGTTAACAGTGTCCGCCAGCACAGGACTGTCACCTTCTCACAACCAGAACATATGTCCTCCCCCTGACCGGTCAGTTCTTCGGTTTGTGCTGGAAGGTTCTTGCCACAAATCTTTTATGTATTTTATGTCTACCACTACTTATATACACTATAGAGCAAAGTAGAATTTAAAGGATATGGACATTTTCTAAATCAACCATCTCAAACAATCACCATACAATTGCTTGGATTAATATTGAATCCACTCAAGGTTTGTTAATTGTCAGCCAGCATCGACAGTTCTCTTGTTCCTAAATGGCATAGACGTCCATTGTTGTCCAGAAACTTATTAACATGCGATAACATTAGCCAAACTTGCCACTCTGAAAATGGGCGACTTTACTATTTCTCACAAACATTGAGCCATGTGCTCTAATTCGGTACGTCCTTGTATTTTGGAGGGTGAATGTGTTTGACATTTAAGGTGGAATTAATGAGAATCTAAGATTGTGAACAATATTTACGAGTCTTAATTTTTGGAATGAAGAAATATGTCATCCAGTGAAGTGGTGTGTCTAGCTGATGTGATTTTAATAGGACAGTAACAGAGGTCCAGGGTATTGAGAAAAAAGCAAATCCAGGCTGCAGGCTGACAACTAACCGAGCTTGAATAAAGAAAATCTAGTGGTGGCTTAAGCGACTGTTCTCTATGGTGATTGTGGATGATATCAATTTGAAAAATTATCCAAGTTATCTTTTAAAGGGCGACTTCACCGATTGTCAACTTGCTTTCTAAGGCTTTAGTTTAGGCTGTAAATTTACATTAATAGAATAGAATAGAACTTTATTAATCCCACAGTGGGGAAATTCTTGTGCTTTAGCAGCCATATACAAGGACACATTATCTGCACAGAACAATGTGCATTATAGTTAAACAGAAAAGGCATTTAAAATTTAAGGGTAAAAACTAAATATATACATATTTACATTGGAAAATGTAATAATGCTATTTAACGTCCCTCTGACCTCCCTATAACATAATATTTCTCTGCTTTTAGCTGCAAACCTCCTCCAGACGAGATTACCTGGAGGAGATTCCCATCATTGGGAGTTTAGATAATATCATTTGAAGGAGCTCTTGAAAAGCAGGTTGACCATGATCACAAACTCCACAGTGTGAGTGAGGAGATGAGATAATCGGAACTGAAGCTGCCTCCAAGTGATGTCATCTGGAGACGTAGAGGGCAGTTTAATGGCATTTGTATACATGTGCTACCCAAACTAAAATCAAAAGAAGCAAATTCAAAATCCCAGAAGGTGTCATTTTAACAGCCTCACTTCATGTCCATGAAGTCAAGCAGGAAAAAATGACCATTGTAAACTAAAATGTGAAGTGGCAATGACAAATAATTCAGACAGTCAGTTTATAAGCTTCACTTTACTGTCAGTGTACAGACAGGAAACAGGAACATGTGCTGTTACAAGGACCTCTCACTCCGAACACTGGGCACAAACCGCATCACTCTTCATCACCTACACATCTAGACATTTTAAACAGACTGTATTGGACTTGCATCCCACTAACCCACTCCATAGCTGCTCTCTGCTCTTTTTGGTAGCAGCATTAACACTGGTAGGAGTATAATTGGCCACTGGGGTGACCAGGAGTGGGAAGCCCGTAACAGCCACAGTCTGGATTTCGGCATGAGCGACCAGACAAATCTGATTTCAGCATCCATCGTGACACAGACATAGTTTTCACATCATCAGCTCAACATGGCAAAACACCATCAAAATTGAGGTCAAACAGGGTTAAAAACAGATTTTAGGGCTAAATCCAGCTTCAGAACCCCAGATTTAGTTGTGTGTTTGGAACCACACAGTCTCAGCAACATTAAAATATAATAGCACGACGACTCACAATCCATTAGTCGATATTTGGAGCAGGAGGCTGGGATTGTTGGGTGTGGGAGAGATTGATATGGATCAATCTCACAGGGTGAAGTAAACAAAGATAAGGGCTTACAGTCACAGTTACACATCACCGATTTAATGTTTTTTTCATATAGTTACACAAACAGAAGGAAACAGGATTTTCTCCCTAAATCTCATTGGTTTATACAACTGTGAAACACGGCATGACATTAAAGAGAGTGAGAACACGTCTTAGAGTGTAATAAAGTCATTTATCTGTAATAATCACAAGACATATACGGGACAGGCATTAGTGTGATGTAAGGCAAAAATGTACATGTACAAAAAAGATGAAGCAAACAAACAACCACAACAACAAAAAGGATTCACCCTTATGTAAAGTCTGTGCCGAGATGTCACGCCTCCACTGTGTAAACAGGCGCATTGGTTAGGAAATTTACAGCAGTCTTTATTGTTGCATGATTACAGAATCCCATAAATGTGCTGTAGACGTTGATGTCACACTGCAGACAGAAAGAATGCAATTATTCAGTCAGTCATTTATCAAGATGTGGGCATTTGTTTGGAATATTGCATGTGTACGCAAGGTCAGCTTTCCATAACTTTGCCAACAGTGTGCCAACATTGAATATATACCAGACAATGCAGTATTCAAGGGAAAGGCCCCTTATGTCCTGCATGCCCACTGTATTTTTGCATATTAATTTAAAATATCTTGTTAAAAACAGAGGTATCTTGGCTGGTATTTTGTGACCTCTTCCACGCGTAGGTTTCCAGTTACCAGCTTAAAAATGACGTCAGCTGTGACCGGTTGTATCACGTTTCTTATCTTGTCTCTTTCTCCTGTTGTATTTTGCAGTTTTTCAAATAGCTACCAAGTTTTCATATTTATTTAAAGTATAAAGTACTTTATAGACTCATTTAATAATCTATAACACATTAAAAATCTGTGGGCTGCTAAATTGTAAAACTCATTTCTATGGGCACTAAGCTTAAGTCACTGATGGACTGTAATCCTTTTTTTGGCGATTTATCTCTGGCTGCGTTGAAGGACATTTCAGGATTTTGGAAGATTTGGTGCATGTGATTGTGTTACAAGCAGGCTTAGCCTCACTCTGTAAACAACATTACCATACAGACATATTTTTTGTGCAGGTGAGTGTGTGCATTTCTGTAGGAATTAAAGGGTTTGGCAAAGATATATACATTCCGTGTGTCTATATTTTTATATACAAATGTTGCATTAATACTATCACTGCAGGGACATTTTGCCAGGCCCTTTACAACGTTAAAGGACATTTTAAGGGTTAAGCCTTTATTGAGTTAAGTTACAATTAGGTCTGGGTCAGTTTAAAAATGCTATTAAGGTTAAGTTGGGATGCTGGCGGTTTATTAAGTGTGTATCCTTAGAATTAAACAAAGACAAGCATGTGTGCGTTATTGAAATCTGCTCAGTGAAATGTGCAAGTGACAGATAAAAAAAGGACAAAAGTCTTGAAGGCTTTCTACAGTATGCGGATTGGCATTTTGAGACCGCTGTGGTGAAGTGCTCCTACAGAAGAATTTCAACTTGCGGAAACCAAAATATAATTATATAATCGCTGGATTAACATATCAAGTGTTTTTCATAAAATTGCAGAACTGCCTTAAAACAAATAAGGGAGAGCTTCCCAAACTAGCAGAGGTGTGCGGTTCAATTCATATAACACCTTTTTTTAGATTAGAGTTCGCAAAGTGTTTAAGAAAACAAGTAAAACAAGCATCAAAATGTGAGAACATAGAATAATGGCACAGTCACTGCACAAGAGCACTGACCAGATGAACAGTGACAAGCACGACTTTCCTGCAGCTCGGGGACAAGCCTGGCAGGTTCACTTGTGCATTTGTGATCTCTGGTGGAATTATGGTCAATCACGTCATTTTTGGCAATCTTTATGGTGATAAAGTTATAAATTATGAAGTAATGTGTCATCTATAGTGGAGCTCTCTCTGACTTGTGTGTTTTTGAATAGTTTACAGCACATATGATCCAGGCTGATCCAGACTGCTGACTGATAAGCAATTAATCCAGACAAGATTTAAGGTTGGTTGTAGCGCATCTGTGATTATTGTGAACAATAACTAATTCACACTAATATACAGTGTCTCTAGCATGTGGGTGCCAGAGAGAGACACATATTGAATGAATTTCCCCATTGTGGGATGAATAAAGGTTTATCTTGTCTTATATAGATGGAGGGAGGGAAAGGAAGAGAGATTGATTCGAAGACGGAAGAGTAGTAGATATATTCAAAACGGTGATATGGTGGTAGATTTTGTCTTGGACCAAGCACCATCCTCATCCTCCTTCACCTGCCTTCCTATAAAATTAGTATCTCCTGCTAATACAGGCTGGATAATCAGAAGTAGTAATTTGGTGGATTGAGTACTGCCTAGTGTTAGAGTGATGGGATTGTTAATATAGATTATTTTAGTATAAAACTGGACATGTATATAGTTTATAGCAGGTTCATTATTGATTTTAACCTAGTTAGAGGATGGAATGAATTCAGCGTCTTGACATTTCCTATGCATTTTTGTAGTAGATACCAAAGAGATGCGTGTAATGACAGAGGTTTGCAATGCATTCGAACATTAGACAACATTAACCTACCCGCTAATGTTACATTACCACTTCTCAGTCTTCCCACATCCTTTTTTACACTTGAACTATACATTGGCTCTAAGAGCTCTGGCTTAAGGCCTTAATGGGGCTTGAATTGATAAGGCTGGGGAGCAGCATCGTCCTCTGCCACACTGCCTATTCAGGAGATTATGGAGGTGGAAAGTTCTTCACCTCAAAAGAGCCTCTGTGGCATAGGTGCCCTGGGATTCTCTGTCGCTCTTCATTTTTCTCGGGCCAGGGGATGACATACTGAACGGCTTCTTCATCCCATATCTGGGTCACAGGAAGCTTCAACAGCAACTCTTCAAGATATGTTTTGGGCCATATTAACTAAAAATAATGGTATTAAAAATAGTTGCATGCTGTTTTAAAATAGGCTTGATGCCAGCATGTCTCTGTGGCTCTTAGTTATAATGGCGAGCTTATGTTTATACAAGCGCTCACATCCCACAAGTAGAAGTGCACGGGATGATGTTTAAGGGTCAAAGCTGACTTAGCATTCAGGCAGGACATAAGGGGCGTTTGAACCTATAACACAGAAATTAGTTTAGTTTCTGATGAGATGCTGGCCAGTGTTTGTGAAAGTGTTGAGATAAGTGCAGTGTCTGATCTGGTGCTTTTACTTTGTTCTGACTTAAAATTGGTTAAGTTAATGTGTTGTGACAGTTTTAATATTTGTCATAGTTTTAATAAAGATGGAGTGAATTGAATATTTTACATGTTATAAAAGTATGGCGATATGTAGTAGTGGCAGAAGATTAGTGATGGGAAGTATGGTTTAGAGTACTGCAGGACTTTGTTCTAGAGTTTGAATACAATCAGATTTCAGGGTATAAATCCTTTTTTACTGACAATTATATTTGTCATAAAGTATATTGTATCTGTTCTCAAATGATGAACAATTCTGAAGTGAATGAAATGGAGATAATACATATATATAAGGATACACAACATTTATAGCAAGTAATGGCAAGGCATAGTGTTAATTTTCTATATCATATTAGCATATTCCTAATAGTTTGTAAGTGAATGCAAACACACTGTATATGCAGTTTTTTATGCACGCAGGCTCGTGGGATATGCTATGAGTCAAATATCAGTGCTTACTCAGGAATATGCGTTTTTTTAATCTATCCATGTTTCTTTATTTACCCTGTGAACAGCTGGTAATAGGAAGTGCATGGCTCTAAATGAGTCACATGAAGGGACATAACATGTGCCAGAGAAAAAAAGGAACACGGAAATGGAACAAGCAGTTGGAGAGGTACTGTAGGTGGAGATAAAAAAACTAAGAAGTCTGAAGGCAAAAGAGGTGAGAGGGACCAGAAGGATTTGTTAAAAAAAAGTTTAGAATCAAGTGAAACAACAAGGAGTTTGTGGGGGTTGGGATATTACAAGGCATATCCAGTAATTGTGCATCTTTCTCCATGCGTCCCTAAGGCACACTAAGATTATCTGAGTCTGAACAACTATAATAAGGAACAGGATGTACATGCAATTCATCTGCCCCATCACTTGGGCCAATGTTCTGTTTGTCATCATATGAGCGGTTCTGTGGGTAAAATTAGCATCTTTAACTAATTATAGACATGATTGGCACCTAACAGTTCAGCATCATGCATTTAATAAATGTGGGGAAAACAAATATAAATAAGTTTTATGAAATGGTCTTGAAAATATTTTTGCAATAGAGATAATGGAATGTTGGGGCCTAAATTTTGTGTGGGTGGGTGTGTAACTACTGAAGATATTAAACTAATATTGTCATTTAGCATTACCTTCTAATCTTGTCATCTAAATGTGTTTCCGATTTGAGGGCTAAACTGTAAAATATGCATGTGGTGTTTCCTATTTCTTAAAATCCATAAAGAATTGGTAATGAGAGAGATGATAATATTACACACACTTTTTCTTCTGTCTCTCTTGGGGCCTAAACCACAGTAACAAGCGGTTAAAATGCCGAGTGTTCATGGCTAAATCAATCTGTTGCTGTGGAATTCCTGAGATTAGCGAATGTGTTTGGGAAAGAAAAACATTCAAACACAAAAAGTTTAACTTTGTGATTTTTAGCACGGAAATTTGTGACAATAGTCTTCATTGTGCTCCTCTTTCAGAGAACAGAAATATCATAGATCCTCAGTTTGTGTTGCAGGATTCAGTTTTCATCTGCTTAATAACTCATTAGCAAAACATTTGATTTTTAGATCTGACACAGTGGAGAAAAAGTACAAGAGAAAGTACAAGCATTCAAATGACTGTTCTTCTCCATTTGAAGATCCATTTGATTTGCCACATCCAATTAGAAAATGACAAATTGATGCTAAATAAAAATGTCAACTAAAGATACTGATAATGTGAAGAGGTGTGGTCAGCGCTGCCGGCTCACGGCTAAAAGGTTCCTGTTTTAAATCGTCCTGCCAGCTGATGCCTTTCTTTGGTGAGTTGGCGTGTTCTCCCCGTGCCTGCGTGGGTTTCCTCTGGGTTCTCCGGGTTCCTCCCACAGTCCAAAGACATGCGTGCGAGGTTAACTGGTGACTCAAAATTGCCTGTAGGTGTGAATTATTGTCTGCGATGGCCCTGAGATAGACTGGCGACCTGTCCAGGGTCAATCCTGCCTTTCGCCCAGTGACAGCTGGAATGAGCTCCGGTCCCCTTCGACCCTGAACAGGATAAGCTTTTACAGATAATAGATGGATTTCGACAACGAGTTCTATAAAAACACAACAGGGAATTACACATACGGATAAAATATATTTGTCTGCAGCTGGTTTCTGGTGAAGCTGTAACTCCGGGGCCGTGTGGTTATTGAGCCCATTTCTTATGCTGAGCTCTGCCTGGACAGTTATTTGTCCGACGTCTCTGCCTCTGCCAGACACTAACAATGACAGCTAATTGCAAAAGCCATCCTTGTTATATAACGTGTTAAAAATGTTGTTAATCCAGACACCGACAATCAGCGTGTTCTCTTTTAATTTCTCCACACCGGTAATAACTGACTCGCTGCTTCAGTTTCCGCTTAATGAAGATGATTCCAATTGGCTGCAACCTGGCTGTAACGGAGCTGCCTCAGAGCAGCTCAAAGGTTTCGTTTGTGTGTGTGAATAGAGCATCATGCGTTTTGTGTGTTATCCACAATTAGGATTGTGTTTTACTCTGCCGTCTGTCTTTTTCCTCCTAACTTCATCTGACGCTGCTGGGACAGAATGAGTTACTGTAAGTCCCCGACCCTCCTCAGAGTGGGACTTTACTCTGCTGTTCTCCTATAGTTGCCATTAAAAGTGCTGCTTCATTTACGTTACATAACACACCGCACCCCTCCACCCGGACCCCGGCTCCTTCTTCAGCCCTCTTCTTCTTCTGGAAGAAGCAAAGTAGTACTCACAACGCACACTCTTACTTAACAATTACCCTTTCAGATGCAACTCCATGACTATTTATGGTCCCGCTCATTTATTTTAGCCAGGCAGAAAAAACGCTGATTGCTTTTAAGATTTCCATTTGCGTCCCTGCTGAAAGTGGATTCTGTGTAAGTGTTGGGCTGCAGTACAACACTTGTGACTTTGTGAATCTGGAAGTGTGCAAAGAATTTTCCCTTTGTTTAATTGTGTATATAAATGGTAACACTTCTAACATTGGTCTTGAATTGCCTGAATTTATTGCACACGTGTACACACACACACACACAAATCAACAATCACAATTTACAAAAACACTTTACTAAAGCAGAAGTCATAAATGCAATAATGTTGATACAGATATGTATGAGCTAAAGGGAATATATAGGTAGAATCAATAACCCGTGTCACACATTTTCTATGTTAAACCAAAGTATAATAACTGCAGTTTTTCTTGGCATGTAGTGTATAGTTGTGCAAACTAATAATGATTGGTTTTTAGTACCTTACGGTTCTCTCTGATTTGTTTTGGTGCAGCCTGGATTAGTGTGAAGAGTCCTAAAGTTGGGGGTTTTGCACTCATTATTTTTACTGCTCAACTCTGAGCCTTAATATTTTCTAAATACAGCCTCTGGACGCTGGTAGCTTGAGCTTGTGCTTCCTTCCAAAGAGAAAATGTTTGAGTGATTCATGTCTGTACAGAAAACACAGACACACACACACACAAAAAAAAAATCATAGTTAGAATGCACACTGAACAGAAAAAAAATATACAGAAGAAACAGATTGTTTTCCTATTCTTGACAGATGACATAAGAGTGTATAAAATGTTTAGGTGTGTGTGTGTGTGTGTGTGCTGTACTACCCACTGCAGCAGAGATGTCTGCACAAACAGAGTATTTACTGGAAATATATAAAATGAAAGTTGCCAAGTGCTGACATACACAGTATGACAATGGCGCAGATACAAGGACAAAGAAGAAGAGAGAGGCTGCTGTGTCACATGATAATCAGCATCTCGTGTTCTTCAAAAGGAATATACATTTTCCTGTGGGAGTTGTAGGCATACAGTAACACAGTACATCAGCGAGTTCAAGGACAAACTGCACTTAGGAGATAGCACATACTTATTAGGTAAATCCTGCTAGTTAGATTTCTGTGTTTGAGTAACGCTCTTCATCAGCCCGAATCTCTTGACAGCAGCACCAATGGGAATCCTCAGCCAGACAGCGCTTGGGTGAATACTAATTAGTTGGAGGCAGTAGTGGCTTTTATGGGAGGCCAGAGAGTGAAGATTCCAGGGCCCACACTGACCAAGGGGCCCATACAGGAATCCATATCTGACCCTCCTTCATTTTCTAAGTACATTTTATTTCTGTGTTTTTACTGCTTTTTAATAATAACTACTGCAGTCTGTAAAAGCAGATTTTATATTAGGGAGTGGGTTTCAATTTGCTTTTCTGTAACTCTCTGTTCAGCTCCATCATAGTGACCTTCTCCTGGCTTTGTTGTGTTGCTGAACGTTACTGTAGAATGATTCAGCCTTTCACATTAGTTCTTGAAAAGCTTAATGAAAAGAGTTTTTCAGAAATTCATAATTTTATAGTTGATATAAAAGTCAAATATATAAAGTGTAATGCATTTTGGCACATTTGTATTGCAATTTAAATTGACAGCAGGTTTTTTTTCCCCACTGTGCTTTTGCCTAAAAGAACAAAATTACTGCAAAAGTAAAGAAACAATAATTTTGTGTATAGACAGCATTTAATTATTTGGGAGGCAGTCGAAATATTTCCACTCCATTAACAGTGTATTCCACTCATTAATATTGAAGACAGGCCTTTAAATGAAGGGTTTTTTCAATCAAGAATTTTTTAAATTAATATTTAGCTTTGGTGTGACTTGACAAAAAAATAGTTTGGTACTGATCTTGACTTCATGCAGAATCCATTACTGCATTGATTCATTTACGACTGACTGCGTAAAAACTGGAACATTTCATTGAACTGTAATGTCCTTTTTCAAAGTAGCTTGAATAAGCATGAATGCCAGTTATTATTATTAATATTATGCACCTCAACACCTTTGGCTTGTTGGACCAAAAGCCTACAAGGCGAAGTGTTTCATTACACAGAAATAATGTAACGCGTCCTCAACTGCTTATGTTCAACCAGGCATCTCATCCTGTACTAGCCTAAATATCTCATTATCTGACTCAATTAGACTTTCATTTTGACAGATAATTGAGTTGCACTTTTTGTAGCTTTCTGTCAGTGCATCCGCCTGTTAAAAAATTAACTTTTCCTGCTTTTTTGTTTGCATTCCCTCATCACTGCACCCATCATCCCTGCTTGCATGTCAAGCAGCATAGTGAGAATGACGGCAGATTGTTATTGTGAATTTAATCCATATTAAATAGGAAGGTGAGAGGCACACCTGTATCAGCACACAAGTTGCAATCAATGATGAACGAATCAGAGACAGGACTCTGAAAATGTGAAATGAATAAAGCAAATGAAGTATGAATGTAGCAGCATACATATTGTATTCTAACAGTTGCAGCACATAACTTTTCGCATTAACATTTCTCTGAGTATTGTGTATTTTATACCCACCCCTGGAATAACCCCCGCAAAAATGCAAAATTAACTGTGAAAGTGTTTCTAAAAGTGTCCTTGTAATGAGAGACACAGATGCTTTCCCAACAGGTCATTTCAAAAATGTATTATTTTTCTCAGAATTTTATATATTTCCACAAATAATAACTTCAAGTCCAAGGCAGTGATGCAAGATTGCAGCTTCAGAGTGAAAGACTACAACATTATTCTCAATTCATCTTTCCATTCAGCCACTCTTTATTTTCAGGCAGGTTTAACTCAAGACCTCATATTTCAAATAATAAGTTTAATAGGTTTGTTTTACTATCTCCTCCATACGTATTGCTTTGCTTTAATTTTAAATAAAATGAATCAGGTGTTGTTCCCTTCTGAAGCCACATCTGAGTAAACCTGGATGTGTTTAATAGTTACAGCCTCAGAAAAAAATAATCATCAAATGACATAATAATATTGGGTGATTCAACCAAGGGCCCCTGGCCAGGACAGATATGTAAAAACCAAAAGCCAAAAAAGAAAGTGTTGGGGAGCAAAAAGGAAAAGTATTATTTTAATTCCCCGTTTCTGATGTTGGTTGTGGTGCTCAAAGCTGATAATGTTGTTTTGTGGAATTTTTCTATTTTTAATGTCATGATTAGGAATAACCTGAAGGCATCCCTACTTTTTGTTATTAATTAAAATTCTCAATTAGAAGTTTTCATGTGTGCGTGTTTCATGCAGTATGTACTGCACATGTTTTCATTCACAATATTCAGGATTTTTGCAGTGCCCACCCTGTAATCACAGCAAATACATAAAAGATTTCCACTGCGCCAATAAATCCGGTACAATAACATCTACTGGGAGAGAATTATAAGAGATCAAACCGGGCAAAAAATTGATTAGAAATAGCAAACAAACATCTTTTTTTGGCTTACCAGGTTTTGTGCCCATCGTTGCCCATGTGATCGCCTCCACACAAGTCATGATTTCTCATGGTCAGAGCCAGAGATCTTAAAAAGTTACAGCTTTTAACTTTTCAAACCACAGGAAATGAGTGGTCATAAAACTTGTTTCGGTGGGTAAAAAAGGACATGTCCCCAGGTAAAAGCAGCCCGTGCCAGAGCTCAACCATCTCCACTGCCTCTTGATCCCATCTGTTCTTTTGTTCTTTTCGTTTTTTCCTCCTTCCCTTCCTCTATCTCTCTCCCTCTCTCGTGACGCCTCTCAGAAGTGAGGACATAGCTGAGGGAGCAGTGACCCATATTACCCTGCCAACCACTAGTGATGAATAGTTGGGGCTCATGTGCGTGAGTGTGTATGTGTCCACTTCGTGGCATTAACTGCTTATGTCTACAGTGTCACCAGGATGTGTGAAATTTTCCGACTCCCAGATGGGGACATCTTTGATCATCTGAATTTGTCACGCGTCACTTATTGCGGCGGAGCGATCTTAAGAACTTTGACAGTGTACAAGTTTACCAGGTTCAAGTATGTGTTTGCATTAGTTCCACAGGTGTGTGTGTGTGCTGCTGTACAGGCCACACTTCACTAACATGAAGAATGGGTGGCTACAAAGGTCAGCCGGACCCTGGCCATTCCATTTACTATGGTACAGACAGCCTTGCCTGTGTGCACATCTGCAAATGCACTTTTTTTCTCCTTTTGCATAGGTCATGATGACAGGCTCCTGATGAGAGACCTTGGGGTTACGGGACTGCCAAGGATCTTTGTGTGTGTGTGTGTGTGTGTTTACTGCATTTGATTGTACATGTTAAGAATGAATTAATGCACAGTCCTCTCACTTGCTACCGCTCTACATCTATTACCTCAGATGTTTATTTTCCCATTCGGCCTCTGTCCTAAATCCATCTTTGCTTTCATGTAGAATTCTCTTTCCTAATGCCTCGTTGTTATTTGTATGATGAGCATTTTTTTTCTTAATTCTTCTGTCTGACTATTCCTAAACTTGGAGCAGTGAGGTATTTGACACACCCCAACATATGCAGTTAAAATTTCACACTATTTAATATACAGAGCCTCCCCCTTGTTCTCAGTCCATCACAATTTACATCTGTGAGTGGAAGACTCACTTGAACACATTGAATCCATAATTTAACCACCTCAAATGATGTTATATATCTTCAATCTACATTCCAATGAAATGAAGGTGGCCATGGCCTTACCGATGTTACTCCAGGGAATGATAGTGATTCCTTGCTCTGTCATCTTTCACTTCTGAGGTGGTTCTGTCTGAGAGCAGACTAAGTCATTTCAAGGACAATGTCTCTTGCTGTTGGGCCTATACTGTGTTACAGCACGCAGAGTGAGTGCAGGCAAGTCACCGACACTCGTGTAGTGGTCCCGTGGTCCTGTGTATGTCAGATTTCAAACATTAATCTCAGCATAAAACACGGAAGTGCCCACGCCTTCCTTGAAGGAGACACGGGTGCAGGAGCTTTGGCGTCTTTTCCTCAAAACCATAAATTCCTTGTTGCAGCCTTGTTCATATAGACTGCAAACTTTATCCATACAATACAACACATTTATTACCACAATGTACAATAATTTTTAAAGTCTAAACCTACTCATCTCCATATTCTAACATTCTGGCAGATGTATGTACCGAATCATCATCATGTTATGAGCATAGTGTGTATTGTTCACTCTCTATGACCCACAATGAACGTCTCTCATCTGTCTCTTTAGTCTCGAGAGAGTGAAGAGACAGTTTTTCTTGACAGAACAGCAGCACTGCATCACTTGGTCCATATGGTTCTTTCGTACTAAGGGCATAAATCTAGCAAGTGTCCCTCTGCAACAACACTTTGGGTGAATTACAACTGTCGGAGGGTCTATTCTAGTCTTTAAATACCAACGAATGTTCACAAAGTGTGGAACCACAATGCCTTCATTAAGGTCCTGTATTTACATTTTCCATTTTTAGCCAGGTTGGAGCAACAACGTCGGTCAAAAACACCAAAAGAAATGCCATCGGGCTTTAGTTGAGGTAGGTTTTAGCTGTGCAGGAGGCATGACTGTCTGGATGACAATTTCAGTCTGTGTGTCAGCTAGTTGATCTGTCTGCAACTAGGGTCCAAACAGGGGCGAATGTAGTGAGGCACATCCAGATGTTGCCCCCAGATATTTGCTATTATACCTCATGTGGACAGTCGTGCGCAAAAGCCTGAAACCGCAAGTGTAGACACAGTCCATTTGTCTTAAATTTAATAAACCCCAAAAATCTAAAACGAAAGCCCCAAGTCCCCTCACAGTTTGATTTTCCCCATTTGACTGAGCATTTACAAGCTATTTCTATTTAATATCAGTGAAATTCAGTGGCAGAAAAGTGCCTGAATTTGAATTCAATTAGCTGATTTAAAGACTTGGAGGAGATACTAGTTGTGTTGCAGTTTAACAGCATCCAAGCGATTTTGTTTTTGTTTCACTCTTGTCTGCTGTCTTTTGCACAACAACCTTTTCAAATGCAAATGATTAGCAATCACACCAAAGAAAGAAGCACTCTTCCACTCAGTTGTTCCATTTTTCAGCAAAAACTACTCACACAATGAACTACAATGTCAAAAGTTGTTTCAGGCAGGACTGAGAGTAAAATGAGCCAGTTTGTTCCTGCGGAGAAAAATGCAGCAGATATCAGACTTAATGATGACTGACAGCTACCAAGCCATGCTGACATCGTCATTATTTTATAAAACCTGATACTTATTGATCTATGATCAGTCACCCTGACAAACTTTTAACAGATCAGACATAAATCGGATCAAACAGTCCGATTGGGCCGTCTTATCTTAAAACCAGGTGGTTTTGTAATCTTTGAATTGAATTCAAAGAAAAATTATTTTCCGTACCTTGTTTTGCTTCAAACGTTTAATGGTCCAACAATGTTGTTGTTAGAAATGTCAGTATTTACGTAGTTAACTTACAGGTCAGATGGTTTATGCCCTATCTGTTCACTTTTTCACAACATTTCCTTCAGATTAACACAGAGTTATTACTTACTGTGAAGAAGAAACAGGAAATATAATGTATTTGCCGCCATCATTAGCTCCATCATTGATTTGATCCCGGCCACATTTGGTTTATCAGTTTACTGATCACAGGCAACAACACAGAGTAAAGCTGTCGTAGTTTTGAAAAGAGTTCAGATCTCAGACAGCTCAGCTGATCTGAAAAGATGATGTCGTGTTTTCAAACTAGCATAGTCATTTTCCTGTAAGGTGTGGGGAGGTGATAAATGAGGTGCCTCCACATCATTGTTTTGTTTATTCCATAGTTTCCTTTGAATGCCTGAGACTCAGAAAGCCTTTGGTAAGTACTATATAAAACCTAATAGTATATTTCTTTTTTTTGGGGGGGGGCTCCAGGTTACCTACTTATCAGATGGTAGAGACCTCCTCTCGTTCTTGAATGTATTGGAAGAGCTGGATACTGGACTGAACGATGGAGCCTAATCAACTGAGGAAAGATTGCTCACCTGGCACAAAAGCCTGAAGACTTGTCTGGCTTCAGGTTTTGCTTCCACATTGTGCAGCCGGCTGCACACGCCTCACGGTGTTTCTGTGCTGGGCCTGTCAGCACATTCCCGCTTGCGTCATAGACCATGCTGTATGGTCTGTGACGTCACAAAGACAAAAGTTACTTTTTTAGCCTCTGGGGAAGTTTACAGATAAGAAAACCTTCATGCATAAATAGAAAGAGTAAATCCCAACCTTGTTTGTGGTCGGATGTGTCCTGTCAGCAGTTTCTTTTTCTCCTTAAAGCCAACGGAGAAAGTGATTTTTTTCACTGCAGTATCGCAAGTGACCACCGGGCAACATTGACTGAAGGGTTGCGAAGGTGGTAGTGGAAGCAGTTTCTAAAAGCTGGCATGGAAATTAGATATCATATTACTGTACCAGGCTAAACAAGCATGCTCTCAGATGAAGTCTTATTTATTTTACATTGTACATTAATAGTCTAATATCTTGTTTCAGTAGCTTGCAAAATTAATAACTCACCAAAGTTCTGCTAGTTATTGCCTGTGCTTGTTTGACTACGAATTGTTTTAATGAGAATGTTAGTTTTCCTCACTTTAGCCAGATTTATTCACTCATCACTTTGTGCTTACCACAGTATATAGGCAAAAGTATAACATATGGTTAAACTAGCTACAGTAGAAACTGATATTACGAATAAAAAATGAGCCATCATGCATGTTAACATACAGTTTTTCAATTATTTTGTGTATTATTATATATCAAGTGTATTATTCAGTATATGAGTGAGGGCGGGCCTAACAACAACATCTCCTGTCTGAGTTTGAGCACAAACATTATCACCTTCATGAAGAAGGATTTACTGCAGGACTGACTTAGTTTGAGCTGAATAAACTTACAATTTAGTCCATAACAACAAAGTCCCGGCATAGACTTAATAAAACCTCCCTAAATTAAATATAAACTGGGTGAAGTTTAGGAAGAATGAGCATGGAATCGGTCCCTATGACTGATGTCCTCCTCCGTCTGCTGCTGATGGGGACTCTCTGCTCACAGCTACAGCTGCCACAGGGTCCTGCCTGCAGGCAAAACTAAAATGATCAATTTTCTTCATGTTTAATACCATTTAACAAGTGTTTCAATAGTTAGATTCGTTAACTCACACACTCCAAAACAAGCGCTGATGTTTTCTTGTGGAGTTGCGGAATAATTTCACCTGAGCTGTCTGCTCGACTTCTGCTGCAGCTTGGCTGATTAATTTCATGAATTTAGAACATAAATACGTATTTATAATTACCTGCTCTAGTTAACTTTTTACAACAGCATGCTTGCACTGTGAAGTGATTTTTGATATTGTCTCAAAATTGTACCAGATTCTCCCGATTCTTTGTGCTATTTTTACTACCCCCAGAACAACCAGTGCACTGTCACTTTTGAGCCCTAGTGAGAAAGCAAAGTCATTTCTGTAGAATTAATCCATTATCTTCAATCTTGAATCAATAAATTAAAAAACATCTGATGAAGCATAAGTTGCAATGTAAAATCTTCTTCTGGGCTCACTGGAACAAAATACAGGGAAGACGGCCCTGAGGCCTTGTCTCCACTTTCCTCTCTAGCTAAAAAATAAAGGTCCCACAAGGGATGAGCCCAGTTAAACCTTTCACATTAAATCAACTCAGAGGCTTTAGTGGATCCAGTTGGGTCTTGCTGTTGCCAGTTGCTGCTGATTAGCTGAAACCTGTGCATCAGTCTTAAAACCCCCAGACTGTTATAATGAGCTGACTTTTCCATGCCACAGTCAGGCTCTAATGTGGTGCATTCAATCTTAGTTTTAATTCAGGGGTCATGATTTGACAAATCATAGATAATATCAATAAGAAATTCTGCCAAAACCTTTCTTCGTAAGTAAGTATCCTTCATTAGTGCTGGTGCTGAAGGAGTGTGTTTCTTTTCATTTTAATTAAATAATCCTTGGCTTTCCTGCTGCGTATGAGGTTTGACACAGCATCTCCTGTTGCAGAGCATAAAACCTACATAACGAGTGTGTAAGTTCACTTCCTGTTGTACCTTTGCACGGCCAGATATAAAAGCTACGTGGTGCTGCAACCCAGGAAAGAATGGAAACATGAACCCTTTCCATTGTGTTAAATTATCACACATTCATGTAAGAAGGAAGCGTAGTTTCCATCCGCTCACACAAATGATGAGATTGAGCGCGGTACCAGTTTTTGTGGTGCAGGCCCCACTTCTCTTCTTAATGTCCCCTGTTGTTGTGTGGTCAAAAAGCCAGAGCAGGAGCTCGGGGTGCTCTAATTTCACACTGAGTTGTTTAGGTAATTAGTTCTGCGTGCTTTTTAATGTGTCTGCATTTCTTTATTACAGGGGTTCGTGGAAGCCAAAAGTTTCACTAAGCACAACAGCAAGAAGAAAAATGGCACGACGGCACTTCAGAAAAAATAATAATATGAAATGCATCAATATTTAACAAATCACAGCAGCAGAATACACAACAGAAGAGCATTTCACAAGACACAGTGGTAACTGTGTTTCAGAGCAGCCAAAGACAAACCTGCTGTCTAATCAGGAGCCAGCACTGTTCTTAAACCTTGTGTTTTATAACATGTTCACAAAATGTGGCGCTTTGTAAAAAAAAGAAAAAATAGTTGCCTAATGTAAAATGTAATGTTTGTTTTTTTTGTTAGATGTGAAATTTGTTTTGCACCATCAGGCCACCATACAGGACTGTCTAATACCTGCATGGCAGTGGCTTTGTGTTTGTGGAATTACGCGTGAACAATTGTGGGTTTTATATGTATGAGTTTGTGGGTCTGTGTGTTTGTGTGTTTAATTTACGGATGCTTAATTCCCTCAGACTTTGCTGTGAGAGTCTGATTAATGACCCAAACCTGGACTTAAAACAGCAGGCGACAGGATGAGGGCAGAGGCACCTTCTTCTCTGTCCTTCTTTTTGGATTCGTTTGTGCTTCTTTCTCATATCTCGAATCATTGCCTCCCTCTCTCGAGTCTCACCAAAACTAATGCTTTGTTTTTCTCTCCTTATTTTTGTTTCTTTTTCCTTCCGTCCTTATTATTTTTGCATGTTTGCCTTTTTAAAACGAGATACTTTTTGTAATGGCAAATCAAGACACAACAAAACAACAAAATGTGATTTCCTTCCTTTTTAGTGTGTATCTGTGTCATTCTGTTTGTCTGCATTGGCTCTTCAACAAACCTGATTACTAACACAAGGTTGGGACACATTTTATCAGGCCATAGTGGATTTTTTTTAGGATCTAATATTTCTTCCTTTTCTAGAGGAAATCAGGTGGGCATTAGTCATTTTGCTAGTTCTGCATGACTTGAACAATGGCATCGGACTGTGCAGCCCAGTCTTCCAACACAATTATCATGGCTAGTTCAGCAGCCTTTGTGGTGACTTGTGTTGGCAACTGTGTGCAATACACCAGGTGCTGGTTTCACAGCACATGAGCCCTGCATGGCATCCGCAGATAAATTAGAATTTGTCTGCCCAAAGTGGTCCAACAAATCCAAGGTACACAGGTTTTCTGTGTGACCTCCTTTTAAAAGGAAAACGATTTGTTTTCTCAGTAAGAACACAGGCTTGACCCACTGTCCTGTGACCAGTTTAGCCCAATCTCTGAGCAATATATTTATAATATATTACGGAATATATTATATATATTTGGCAGGAAGTGACAGAACAGTTTGCCCCTTTGTCATGGAGCTGAAGCTAGCGGTACTCAGGCATTTCTGTCAGCAAAATGAGCCTTTTAAGAAAATTACCCCAATCTGTTTCCTGGGAGGACAGCTTTGTTGCTCCCAGTGAGTCGCACAGGTTCACGTATTTGTGTAGCCTGTGAGTGCTTGGCCGTCCGCGGGCATTCAGTCGACCACATCTTAAGAGCATTAGTTGTCTGAGAACATCGGGTGCCCAGATTGTGATTTCTCTACACAAAAAAAAAAAAAAACATTGATTTTTTTTGCTTTATCAAATGCACAGTAGCATTTTGTCAGTTTTCAATTTTATATGTTCACACATCTTAGATGTTTCTGGTTTATTATCTGCAGCTGTACTCAGTGGGTCCACACTGTGAAAAGTGTAACCGTAAGCAATCTTGCGCCCATGACTTTACCATGAATTATTGACTTTGTTTGCACAATCTCATCACCTCGTGCTGCAACAGTGTGTTAACATGGAGCCGTTAAGTGTCTTACACGGTGTCATGCCCCGTCCAATGTTGTACGGAAGTACAAAATGAACAGAGCACGTTTCAAGATCAAGACCAGAATTGGGACACGAGACCCGTCTTGCACTTACTCAGACTTTCTTATTTTTAATAGAGTTCATTTTTATCATGATCATAATTACTCTCGCGTCCTGTGTTTGTGTCTTTCAATTTTCTGCTTTCTTCTCTCTCTTTCCCCTGTCTCTCCCTTTAACCCTGTCATCCAGGGTCTTCCACTGATAATTGCAAATGGCCCCTGTTCCACACGGGACTCGTCAGTGTTAACAGTGAAACTAGAATGCCCAAGTGAATAAAGTAAATAATATTACGAGACAGCAGTTTACCTCTTGATCTCACTAACATATTGATGAACCATTTTTCTTTGCACGACGTGTTTATGTGTATCAGCACAGCATTTGTGCTTTTACATACATACAAATATGTGTTTAAGTTCTGTAATACACCAGGCGTGTTTGTGCTTGTGTGTGTGACTCTGAGGTGGCCCACGGATAAGTGTTCGTGGCAGTTGGTGATTACTGTTTGCTTCTCTCACTTCATCCTCTTTACCTCTCCGCTCCCTCCACTCAATCACCCGATGTGTGTACACATATTTGTATGCAGACACACACACACACACACACACACACACACACACGCATAAATGTCCATATTATTTTATTTAAAGTTGTCTGCAGGGTCCACGTGCTGTCATTACAAGAGTGTTTCACTCCCCTGTGGTTATTTCTGCATGTGCATCACGTATGTGCTTCATTTCGAATGTATTCAAAATGACTTTTGCATTTGTGTTTTAGTTGGAGTATAAAGTAAAATAATAACATGGGGATTCATTTGCTTTATTCACTGAACAGTGTGAAATATTTTCCCAATTTGCTGGATAAGAGTTACATGTCTGAATGATCATGTCATTCTCCATTTAGGCCTCTACCGGATTAGGACTATTTGGAATTAGTCATAAAGTTCATTATTAGCTGACTGCAAGAACTTACTTCACCTCTAAAAGCTTGTAGTCATTTTAATTGAAACAATATGTTTTAGTCAGAAAGTTTACTAGTGTGACTTATCCCTGAAGGGCAGAGTTGAAAGTGAACGTGCCCTCCGAGTGGAAGGGGAGATTTTAGCTGCACATCATGCCTGCAGCATTTGGCTTGGTTTTATAGACTGTTAAAAGTTTATGGGCTGTAACTGTTCGTTATGTTAATTCATAACTTTAATTGCGTCTGTTGAGTGGCAGCCAGTTACAGCAGCTCCTCTTTTTGTTTTTTGTCTTTGTAAGTTATGTTGAGTTATTGGTAAAATATTTGTTAATGCACTTTAACATTATCATGCTTTATATTTGATATTGGACGAACACAGAGCTATTGGCATCCACTAGACTGAATAAGGAGAAATGTATTACCATGGATTCAGCATTGTTAACACATAGGAAAAGCTTTAGCACAACCCTGCTCCAAGACAAGAAGCCTCAAATCCCAGAGGATCTGAAGGTGCTACGAACCATGTTGGCCTTCGGTCATTAAGGGGAATGCACGGTTTCTAAGAATGATCGCTGGTAATAAAGGTCCAGTGAGTGTGTTAAAAACACACATGGCTAACTAATCTCATTCCTGAATCAGGCTGGTGAGGGCAGACAGAAAGACACTGAGACCCTGCTGCCGACTCCTGCTCACATCCTTCTTTCTCCCACCGACTGAGTAGAGGCAGCGCGAGACAGAGCGATAATGGACAAAGTGTCGGCTGTTATGAACAATGCCTCCCACCGCCTGAGCGCCCTGAGCGGCACCTCCACTGACAAGCTGCTCCACCTGTGCTGTGGAAAGGAGCACTACTGCTCCGCTACCAGACTCTACGAGCTACACCAGAGTTTCCAACAAACTCAAACGACGTGAGTAACTACACTGTGATTTGCTTATTTGTCTGTTTAACTCGTTCATCCTACAAAATCAGCCCCAAAAGGAAGAAATGATAGATTGCAGTTTGCTTTATTTCTTTGGACTAGATAAATAGACAAAAATGGTTTATTAATTTTAGTGAGTACACGATAAAGGTGATGAATGTTTTGAAGTCTTTTCTTTTTTACCAATTGTGGCCTTGAAATGATCCATTGCTGAAGTCATATTTCTTTTGATCTCAGTTGAATAGATGACAGAGCGCCGTAAATTTTCTCTCTATGAAATGATTTTCTATTTCCTGAAACACACATACAGTACAATAAGTAGTCGACGGTCAGCCAAAAATGTACAGACACACACACAGTGACTTTACTACACTCCAATTGTTTGCTGCATCTTTATCACGGTGCTTTTTTAACGCTTTACTCAGTATATATTTCAAGCATTAACCTCACACTGGATCACACAGTCACGCTGTGTGGATTTTCATACCCACACAGCTATGCCAAGTCTCACCCACTACATTTATTTGTGGCCCTCAACTCCTTCTCCCAACTTTTTAAGAAATATTATCACTTAATTGTGAAACGACATATTATAGAAATATTAACAGGTTCAGGTCTTATCAAATGGTAACACAGATGTTTTCAATAATAGAATATTTTTCCAGAGCTGGATGCAGAATATGTTAGACTAACAGACCAGGGGAGTAGCTTGCTACCCCTACGCATGCATCATATTCCACCATTTCAGTAGTTTTTTGCCTTGGAGGAAAAAAAAAACATAGGTGATTTATACACTTTAATAGCTCGCACATTTTTCAACAGAAAAACAGGAGAACAATATTTCCACTCTCCCCTGGACTTGCCAACTTGGCTCCTAAACTTCCAGTCATCAGGTGTGTGTTCCTTCAAAACTGTCAGTTGGTTGGAAACGCTTTAGACATAAACTGTCCAGTCTTTGTGAGTCTTCGTCATCAGGTGTGTCTTTCATCAGTTTGTGCAGTGGATTAATGAAGGTTTTGCTGTGCACGTATCAGTATTGCTATCGACAAGTACTCAGATATAAGTACTTGCGCTCAGTCCTGGTATAAGTTTTATCGGGACATATCTAGCTGCAAGTTTTGCTTGAAATAAATGTGAGGCTTTAACCCTATTTTTTTCCACCAGTCTGAAAACAAATAAATCAATAAAGAAAAAGCTCAAATGACGAGAGAGAGAGAGAGAAGTCACTGAAAGCCCATGATGACAACATGTTACAACTGCCGTGTTTCTTGTAGAAGAAACAGCACATACAGTCAGTCGGGTTGTAAAAGCATCTTTGCCGTACTGACATCCAGCTACTGTCACCTATATCCAAATCCCACACACTTAACACTCCCCTGAAAGATTTTAAAAAGGGGATGGGGTGGGCATAAATTCAGTATGCATTCTGTGCGATAGACCACATTGCAACTTTTTTCTTTTATATTACACAAATCATTATTTTCTATGTTTCGGTAATCTTCTTTCCCGCTTGAGGCAGAATATGCCATTTACTTTCCCTCATAGTCTTTCGATGATTTGTAATCTTCAAGTGAAAAACAACTTATTCATTTTGTGGACAATGTCGTGTTTGCGGACAGACAAACCAAAACAAAGTAGGAATGACAGAATTTGCGATATCATGCCAATGTATAGCCTCCAGATACTAAACTGAACAGCAGACTGATTTTGTTGACATGCGCAGGTGTTTTATAACAACGGCATGAACATAATTTTTGCTTTTGCCAAGGGTCATCTGCAGTACCAAGTCAAATTGTGGAAACAAAGTCCATCATAAATGTCAAAATCTCATTCATGCCCAGGGTAGATTATTGGCTGTGAATTAAAAAAACAAAATAAAACAACAGCAAAAAACTAACTAACAATAAGCTAACACACACACACACACACACAAAAGAAAGAAAGAAAAGTTTTAGGAGGATTATACAGACCTCCCAGACAACTGTGGCAGTAAAGATCATATCAGCTGTCTGGTGCCAGAGTGTGGATGGTGCCGTATTTGAAAACTCACTTGGACAGGTTTTTTTCAAATATTCAGAAGTACTTTTACAAGAGACAATAATAAAATTTACGGGGTTGGTTTTGTAAATGTTGGTTTTGTAGTTTTGAATGTCGGTCCAGGGTGTTTTTCCCCATCTCCATCAAAGATATGTACACAGTCATTCAGTGGGAACCCTCAGAGACAGTCCTGTTCTGCTAAAAGTTAAGTCTCTACACAGAAAAGTAACAGACCCATGCCTGGTCTACTTTTGCATGAGGGAGCTAACATAAAATCACAATGGTTTTTATGACAAAAATTACAAAAATGAAGGCATGTCCATCCTATATCTGACAACCATCACACTCACATCGACACCTACAGGCACATAAGAGTCACCTAATAATCATTGATTTGGACCAGGAGGGGACCCACAACTCCAGGAATATTATTTTTATTTATTTTAATTATATTATTTTTAAAAATCAAAATTCATATGGTGAATAAATTTAATAGAGAACCTCAGCATCTGGTTACTAAGTGGTATAAAGTCTAAAACATTCATGCATATACCAGTTAAAAGACACATTTGCTTTGATTTGGTAGATCAAAGATCTGTGGTAAAATAGGTCAGATTATTACCCCAAAAAACTTTCCTTCAGATAAATACACACAACCTCAGGGCAACCTTCAATGATGCTTACTGTCATAAACCAATTTACGCAGAGGGATAAATTATTTGAAATACTGCAAAAAAAAATCTAATAATCTCGTAAGAAGAGTCACAAAAGATGGTTTTTACAGAACCGCGAAAGCTGTCAGTTTATGATCTGGCCAATATTATTGATGCGCCACTGCTGGGGCAACGAGACCCTCAGAGTTACACATTTGGTGGGGCGCTATGGATCAGCTCGGTGTCAAGGATGTGCGTGGGTGTGTGAGAGAACACTGGAGCGAGAACGAAGTGAGTGGTTGAAAGAGATGGATGTCACAGGCAGAAGCAAACTATGACCATTGTGAGTCATCCAGTATCTGTGCTCTGAACTTCCAAGAGAAGCGTCTCGTTGGTGAGCAGGTTCCCACATCAAAGAGTCACTGCACATATTGACACGCAAACTCACACGGTTTTTATTTCACCTCTTCCTCCCTGAGATGTTTTCTTCCAAAAATTACACACTTCATATTTAGTCACAGTCAAAGTGATTCACACAGATACAGAGGAGCTTGCTCTCTCAGTCACACACACTTTCCAAAAATTATACACTCAACAGAATCCAGTCGCTTTGACTCCGTGCGTTCTATTATTTGTCACTTCTTTCCCACTTTTCCAAGACACTCTTTGGAAACCTTTGCTCAGGGAAACTAAATCTGTAATCAGCTTAGTTGTGTTGATGCATCAGACATTTTTAATCAGCGGTATTGAAAAGAGAGCAGCTGAATGCTAAGTCGCTTGGCAAAAGCAATGGAGAGGAGATGATGGAGGGATGAAGGAAGGAATGGCTTTTTTAGTATCTACATATTCTTACATTTATTGAAACATCCCTGCTCTTTATAATCATTTACAAAGTTTTCTTTTTTGGGGGGGGGGTCCAGTGAAAAGGCATTCATCTCCGTTCAAAGAAAAACGCTGATTGTGGAATAACAATGTAATAAACCACTTATTGCTACAGTGGTAGGAGTTAAAGCATGAATGAGTGTAGTGTAATCTATAGAAAACATAAAGCCCCTCCGTGCTGAGTCTCTGTTATCGCACTCCATACTATCATCATCCTCCTGCTTTTCTGTTCTGTGGGAGAACGCGTTTTGATGCTTCTGTGCCGAAAAGAACCGCGGTGGTCGCTCAGTGCTGCTGTCACAGTAGGTCAGTAGAGGAAAACCTTTTGAAGAATGAACTCACTCCTCACAGTTTGCCAGCTCGTTTGCTATTCTAACCACTGTAGCAGGTAAACATATCTCAGCATATCTCACAAGATGGCCCCCGAGTACCTTGACGTTTAACATGATGCATGATGTAACTTCACGTTCCGTTACAAAATGTCATATGGATTTTATATAAATATATAATGAAGTGTTAGTTGATGTATTGACAGGTGACATAACCACCTGTCAGCAGATACAATGGTTAAAATCAGCTCCAGCTTTACCAACCGTGACCCTTCATTTTTATTAGTTACTCTAAATGTTTTGCCACAGTTAACATAATCATTATTGTTTAAAATACACCATATTGAATGTTATGGCTGATCATGGCTGTCTTGTTTTTACAGTCTAAGTGAATAAACAAAAATGCCTGAAAATCTGAATTAAAAACAGCTAAAACGTCCCCTCTGACATCACATAAGCTGAAGTTGGTTTGCATGTCCATACTTCTGGTTCCGTCGTCCTGAAGTCTGTGGGTGTTTCAACAGAGAGTTTATGATTAAAACTCTGACATAAGGTCTGTAGTTCATACATTTTTGTTGCATATGTGACATTTGTTTCACATCTGTAGGCTTTGTCATTTTTTAAATGTTTATGAAATGCTTTTGCTAACAAATGGGTGAATGAGACAACAGAGGCTGAACATTCAACATGTTTCTTCTGTGATCACATTTAGGCTTCAAAAACCTGTGAAGGCTACCTCGCTGAACAAAACATGGAAGGATCATGCAATAATTCAAAAGCCAATGGAAGATTCTATTGGCTTTTTGTCGAGAGAAATAATATGATGACATCTATTGGCTTTGCCTGCAGAAAGGAAGCCATCGTACAAGGAACATTAGCTGAGAGTTCGCACGTCCAAAGCTGCTACAAAGCTAATCTGAGCCACAGCAGCTGCAGACTTCATGTCACTGTCTCACTGCCGCCTCCAGCTGACGTTCCATTGAAGCAATTACTGACCAAACTTTTCTCAGTTGCAGTTTTATATTCATAAACTATTGATGGACAACTACAGGTATGTGAATGTACAATATGTGTAATGAACAAGATCATGGACCGTGGCTTTAATTTTCATGTTAGATCTGTGCAAGACTATGTTGCATTTTCATCTTCTACTCTTACTTTTGAGCATGTGCTCCTCACTTGCTGAGTTTAAAAGAATTATCAATATGTTCTGATAGTCATTCCCAAATCCCTGGACCTGACTTCAACTTTCATCACAAATTCAAAAACTACTCGTTTAAAGGCAAAATAATCAACAGCCAGTAAAGCAGCTTTTGCCAGTGAAAATGCTGGAGGAGGTTTGGACTTCGACAGCTCCACAGCTTCACTCTGCGTCTCAGGAAAGCAATTTTACTCGAAGAGCAACTTATTTAGCACTATGGCTATAAAACATAAAGAGTTGATGAAATTTTAGTGTGAGGACAAACAGAGCAGAATAAAACACAATGATTTTACTTAAGAAGAATTCAGTTACTGGGATTATGTTATATTGGTGTGACAAACTGAATACCCCTTACAAAATAAATAAATAAAATAAATAAATCATCAAAAGAAAACACAAAATAAATGCATGTCAATCTAATGCAATTATGGAAATATTAAAAGTTGAACACTTTTGAATACCACAGCTGGTAATGTTCGAGTGATCAAGAGAAATGCTGAAACATTAAAACCTGTTATTGCAATTTAAGAAATGGTGTATTTTGTTATTACTGTTATCTAGTTCTGTCTAAAATCCTTTGGAGACATTTGTGAAATGATATGATTTCAAAAGAAAATTAAAGACTAGCCTAGACGATGAAAGAAAAAACCCAAAGGAAATGATGAAAATTACTTTGAATTTGATTAGATGCTGTACTTACCAGATCAAGGAGCTTCTGTGGAATATTTTAGTATTTACTGTACTTAACATATTATCATAAGTACAATAATATTCATATTAATACCAGATTACAAAAAGAAGCTCAGTGGTGCAATAACTTTTTGTGTCCGGGATGTGGCTAAAAACAACATCAGCATGTTCCGCAATTTTGGGCTTATAGATGCTTTGTTGGATCCCTGCACCTGTAATTTGGATATAATAGAAAAATATTTTACAAAAGTTAAAGTCTTTGAAAATGATCCAACTTTGTCTAGATTTGTCAGAAGAGCAAGACTTGTAATAAAAAAAAGCCAAACTAACAGCTATCGAAACCCCAGAGTCACAGCGTCCAGGTTTTTATCGTGCAAAGACGACTTCAAGCGTCCACCTCGCTGCTACTTGATTATTTATTGTAATTTATCACTTCACGGTGTATATGCTGATTAATTCTCTCCTCACCTTCACTTGTTATTCAGTGACAATAGACAAGGACAGTCCATCCCCTTATCAATTTATTAATCTCGGTGACACACACTACTTTCATCTGTTCTCATTAAGCCAAAGCTGCAAAGAGGAGGGAAGGTCGTGCTTCCTCTGATGTCAGGAGATCGCTAATTTCCATAAATAGAAATTACACAAAGCGAACCAATTTGAGATCTATAACATGACGAAGGCTGCTGTTCCAGATCTGACTCACCTCATTCCATCCTTGTCCATCCTCCTCCATCTTCCATCCCTTGAACACACTCAGCGTGTTGGGAACACATTGATCGCTCACACCTGAGGTTTTAATCCCCTGTACGTGTGCATTGATATGTGTGTAGGAACTGGACTTCCCTCAAAGGCAGTTTCCATTTGGCTGCCAACCATTTCCTCATGTCTACTCACATAATGTCACTGGCACGGGCCCAGATCTCTTTAACACAGACCCTTGTTTTTGTTCGAATCGTCATTTCAGTGCTTCTGATTATAGAAATCTGAATGCAAAGTAAGGAAACAGAGGAGTCTCAGTGTATATGGTCAGCTGCAGAAGTGAAACGCCGCTTGGAATTTTGCTACATCCTTGACAGCACAGTTACGCTGTGCAATTACACAACCCCGCACACGGCCACAGTATTGAGTTTTTTGTAAATTTGTATGTATCCTTGGAGGTGAAGGACTTTTACACAAGTGTTGCAGCAGTATGGAATAAGGTGAAGAAGCTGTTTAAATTATGCAAATGAGATGCTTGACGTCAGGCAAGGTTGTGTTTATTTCTGCGTCTTCATGCCTAAAAATTATCCCAGTGCTCTGTAATAAACCATACACTGTGAATAAAAATGATTTACAAAAAAAAAACATTTCCGGGACCTTTTTCAATTTCCATGGAATGACGCTATTATATTTCTCCGCTTCCACTCATCAGTAGCCTGATGAAAGCCGGCTGCCTCTCCTTGTATCATTCAGTGTCACCAAATCCCTTCTCATTTTGAAAGTCTTCAGCCTTTCATTACCCTCTCTGTGTGTCTCTTTATCATATTTTTTTCTCTCCTCCTCTATAGTTGCAGACTTTTGTGTTTATTTTTCTTGGTTTGCATGAAAATGATACACTCTCCCTCGTTTTTATCCATTGCATTTACTGTCTTTATCCTTTTCCAGCTCCTGCCTTCGGTACGTCAGGCTGTTTCTCAGCCCCTCGGTGTCTGAACCTTCCCTATTGCTGCTGCAGCCCCAATTCCTCGTCCAATACCTGACTAAACTTTTCTGCTCCCCCACATCACTACAGCCTGTGTTTCCTCGTACATACTTCTTTCTTCCCATGTTTCTTTTTAGCTGTCTGGCTTTGTCATCTTCCTAATTGCCTGTCTCATTTGAATGATGGGTGTCTCTGTCACAAATGACAGCCGGGGTCAGACTCATTCTCACTTTGCCATGGTGTTAAATAGCGTTTTCTGGTTAACTCCAGGGGATGTCTGAAACGCCTATTACTATATGGAATTAAGCAGCTGAGCACTGCTTTTCATGAGCATTTCAATCATGGGTGTTGATACATGTCCTGATGGAACTCTTGAAGGTGCTTTATCTTTTTGATACGAGTGATGGGATGGAAATTTGATTGTCCGTTCCGGTTGAACTTGCTTTGAAATAGTTTGAGAGGAAAGGCTTTAAGTATTCAACAACATGATCCAAGCTGTTAATAATGCATGCACAGCTTAAATTATAAATGTCCATGAGATGAAATCACTTGTTTTGCAACTTTTTGTTGTAGTTTTCCGTTAAAAAAAATTGGAAAACACTAAGCCTCTGCATTTTTATTCATTTTGCATTGGAATTTCACAGTTGAAGGTTACATTTCATCATTTTGAAATCAGTCCAGCGAATGTGCTTTTATTTTATGTTATTTTGTGTATTATGTAACAGCTACATGGAAAGAAAGGCAACTAATAATTGTTGGCATAAATAAAAGCTGGAAGTTGTTATGCCTTAAGTTATCAACAATAAAAGTAAGAATAAAACTGTGCCAAGATATCAAAGCTCTGAGTTAGAGCTTTGAATCTTAATCTATGATTCTTTACAAACCATGTTAACTTCTGTTGTTAGTTGCAGAATAAAGGAAAACAAACCAATATCACAATATTCCATTATTATTAGACCAATTATTTTCACCATAATGTAGTACAATAACTTCAGCAGTTTATCAATATCACACCTTAAATTTACAAGATCGGGAGCATCTCTCGTGTTTCCTCTTTTCCTCTCTTGTCTCCACTATCACCGATTAAAAAACACTTATATATGGGTGGGATGGGTTGTGTTGAGTAATGTGTAACATAATGTAAAATAATTAACTTTATTTAGTTTTTTAGTTGGTAAAGCCCTGTCCTCTTATACCAGCCAGAATGCATTTTATGATGATGTTGATGATGGTTTTTCATGTTGTGGTAATTTATTGATCTTTTCTATTGCTCGAAAAACAAATAAACATCCAAAAAATGAATAATAAAGACCGTGGGAACATGACAAACATTCCATGATGTTGATGTTGTTGGTGTAGGCCCTACTTATTATCTTAAAGAATGAATTCCAGTTTAAATGTAGAAGAACTGAAGTTTTTCAAGTATAAAAAAAAAAAACAGATATGACTTTGAGTAGATTGACTAATGTAAAAATTCTGAGGTATGATGATAAAATCTAATGATACTCAAAGTAAAGTAGTTAAAGTGTAATATAAATAATAAAAGCATCTTTATCTTCTTTATACTATTATCAGCAAAAGTTGTTACTGTTTATGAAATTCTGGTTGGTTTTTGTTTTTTCCAAAGAAAAAAAACATGCAAGAACTTCTGAAATCTCGCTCCTTCCAGAATGTTAGGAGACTAGTTGAGCCATGAGTTGTTGGACGAACAACTCATAAGGAAAAGAGTTTACTAGTTGTATTAGTACTTATTATCTGCAAATACCAAAATCTTCTTAATGTGCTAGAGTGGATAAACTTAAAGCCTAAACTTAAGACGGTGGGTTGAATCACGTAACTCTAAAAGCATTAAAATTTAGGTGTTTGTTTTCTTTATAGTTTTGACTTTTCTCAACTTTTTTTTTTTTTTTTTGCAGCGACGTAAAACTAATCTTCAGAACAATATATCTATCAGCAAAAGTACAAAAGAGCAAAGCCCAACGTCCCTGACCACATTCATACTGTATGTCCACTGTCTGAAAACATGTAGCAGAGAAGAGCTTCCCAGAATGACCTGGGGCACATGAACTTAAAGAAGTGACTGTACAGTAGTTTGAACAAAGTTGGTCTAAAAAAGTGTGGTTGTGGTTTCTGCTACAAAGTTTTACAGTAACTTGCTTTATGAAGTTATGGTCTTACTGTAGTTTAACTTGAAAAAACAATTATAAATAATTCTTATAATAAATTATCATGATAACCTAATACTAAAGTTATTTAAAAGATTGTGACTGTTCTGTTTCAACTCAAGATATATTTGTTCAATCATAATGTTTACATACTGTAATTATAGTACATATTCATGGGATTTCTTCAGTAGTAAGGAGGCGTTTGATAAACTCCAGGTGTTCCACGTTGTTTTGTTTTTGTTCTGCCATGAATACTATGCACGTGCAATGTTGTGCATATGGTTAACTTATGAATTCCAAATGAATCCTTCAGGTCTTTAGCTGTTACTCTCGGGTTCTTTTTAATTTCATTGTGTATTCTTCTCTTCTCTTGGCTGCGTGCCAACTCCTATAGAGTGAAGCCACAGCACCAAATTGTCTCCATTTATTGGATTTTACAAATGTAGTTATCACATTTGTCGTATGGTACATAATTTATGCAGGTTTAAAAATAATGTAAATCATAAAAGTAAGAACTGTAAAAGAATTAAACCTTTTATGCAATGCTTCAAACGTCACCTTTTTATGGACTGTGGTTTCTGCCTCGTGTGAAACGATTGTTTGTCACGTCAACCATTGTCATCATTCTGACAATGTGCTCTGCCTTGACTATGCCGGGGGGGTGGTAATAGTAATTTTACATGACACTCTGTGGGAGGTGTTGTTCTCTTAATTAATGAAGCTGTCACTGTCATGTGCATTAATCAGAACTCACCCATGACATCTGTATCAAGGTGTCGTGTCTGAGAGCTAAACTGTGGCGCTGACACGAGTCAAAACAAGTAGCCTCCTGTGAAGCAGCTGTTCGTCATTCACAACATTTAAAAAAAAAAAGTGTTAATTGTGCTTAATTTAGTGATGAAACATGTCCGCGTGGACTGGGGGATACCGATCTGAAGTCAATCAGTCCAATGCAGCGCCCCAAAATACTGACAAATTGGAACAAACTCATCAGGCAGCACTAACAGGTAGTTAAAATGTCAGCGACGATGTTGGAAGCGGCACCGTGAGATTGTGCTTAATATTAGGTCTGCTTTTGTTTCTGGATCCAACAACACACACCAGACTCTCCCAAAATCCGCTGCTTGTCCTTGAGGAATGAGCAAAGGGACGTTTTAGTTTCATTTTCCGGGACAGTTGGCATCTACTGATCAGATGTAAGTAATACTGACAGTCGGATGGTATTTTAGATTGTTGAATGTATATCGTGCTTTTATCAAAAGTGCAGTCCAGTGTTGCTTCTCATATCCCCATGAACACACACTCACACACTGATGGTTCAGCGTCTGGCCCAGAGACACTTTGACACATAGCCAGGAGGGGCCAGTTGTCAAACCGCTGACCCTGTGGTCCATGGACAACTGCATTAAGATTCAGTCTTTATTTTATTAAAATATTGTTAAAATATTCCACCTTTATTCTGATTTGTCTTCATAATCCTTATCAACAGTATTTTTATGGCAAACTTGTCTCTGGGGTTTGATTTTACAGTATTGTTGCCTTGATTTTGGCTACTTGACTAGATATTTTTATGTTTCCTAGCAACTATAAAATATAACATCAAAATATCCATACTGTACTATCTCTCCACATGTCAGTGAATCACCCTGGTTTAGACCTATAAAATATTAAAATTAGATTCATTTCATTGACTTAATATAGACACATTTATACTTTATTTTTTACCTGAAAGAAAAAAGGCATTTTCTAATACTTTTTTTCATCCTTTCATAGACAGACTTCTCATAAACAAATTTAGGAAGGATTAGGGAGGCATCTTCAACAATTTTCAACTTGCTCTCTGGGGCTTGTTTAGGCTTGTTAACTTCCCTCTGACTTATATTTATTAAAATATTCATCTGCTTCTGGCTGAAAAACTCCTTCCGGATGACATCACCCAAAGGAGTTTTTCATCTGGGGGGAAAAGCAACTTGACCATAATTACAAACTCTGTACTTTGAGCAACAAGATGACATAATCTGAACTGAAGGTTCTTTCAAGTGATGTCATCTGGAGGCATTTTTAAGCTAAAAGTAAACCTATTTTGATATACATTAAGGAAGTCAACAGGAAGTTGAAAGGCATTTATGTAGATGTACTACAAGTTCAGAATCAGGGACGACGTCCTCTCAATAGTGAAATACTTTTTATAACTTTTGTGGTCATAGCGAGTCACTTAATGTATAGAGAAGGTCCTGAGTCAGTGCTGTAGTAAATGATGCATCTTCAAAGACAACCAGAGTTTTTAATGTTGTATTTCTGCACATGTTTCTCTCTTCAAGTTCTTCCTTTCTCTTTTCTCCTTCTTTCTGTTTCCTCTACAGCACTTTTACTCCACACCACTGCCATTATTGTTATACAGCAGAGACGATGTATGTTGATGACATCGCAGTTGTCTTGGAAACATAAATGTTATCAGAAACTAGTGCTCAGCTAACCACCTTTGCCCTCAGCAGCCTACCTTCCTTTATCAGTGTCAGACTTCTGTTCCTGAGTGACTCGTGTCAATCATCAAACGAGTCAGACAAACACAGACGCCATGTCCTGTAAGCAGTGACCTGGGTTTATCACACAAATAGCCACTTTAAAAGATCAGATCAGGAAAGACGCTGATTGTACCCTAGTTTATGGTTTTATAATGTATAAACACAGAATAATTAAGATGACACAAATAAGAATAAGAATTTCAATGTAGTATAACATGTTAGAAAGACATCACAAGTTTTTGCAACTTTTAGACATTTAACCCCACCCACACAAACATTTAAGCTCAATGGTCAAACCATGTGGTTTCTGCAATCACTACAGCACCAGAGGATTTTAAATAACATACACAGTTCTTCAGAAAAAAAGCTGTTTTTTTTTCCCCTCCAACATCTCATTAGCTTTTTGTATCAACACTCTGACCTTTGCTTGGCAACACAACTTATTATCAGTTACTGTCTCCCATGGAAATAATGATCTTTTTATCATTTCTTTTGGTTTTTCGTTTGTTGGGTTTTAAAAACATTTTTAACCACTTTAATATCTAAATAATACACCTTATGCCTTTTGTCCCCTTGATAATCAAAAATGGAAAGGAGTCCCATAATATAAAAAACAAACAAACAAAACAAATAAAAAACAAAAAATAAAATTGATTTGGTAGGAACCATACACTAATATGTTGTTTGGGTTTGATCAGGTTGTGTATATATCATGATGTTAAATGCCACGAACTGAATATACTTATATAATTTAGTTTATATTTTTATAGTTATAGTTTTAGTTTATACTTAGTTTTCAAAAAAAATATCACAATCTGTAGGCTACATTTTAAAATTAGGATATACATTATACATAGGATTATTATTATATAAATTAGGACATACAAAATATGTGACCAGATTGTAAAAGAGTATACACTGTTAAAGATTAACATATAGTATTAGGAATCTATTAGCATTACCACCAGAACTCCCAAATAACAATAAAGCAACAATAAAGGACCAATTACATGTCAGTGCATAATTATTTGATTCAATGATGCAATAAAAATATTAACCATCACAAAATACTGCATAGCCAAAAATCTGCTTATTTAAATCCATTTAAAGTTGCTATGAAGGTGATATTTTGTCCATTCTTTCCAATATTTATTTTAATTTAAATTGCATGAATGACAGCTTTACTTTACCTTAGTAAACCAGTAAACCAGCAAGTAGAACGATGAGCATAAGTATATAGTTACAGTGAAGTATAATCCCATTTCCACTAAGACAATTCTGGAGATTATCTGTGGAGAAAGAGGCAGAAACAGAGAGAGAGATATTTTATAAACATTTATAAATGATTGTTGCTGAGCATTGTGCATTTATGTGCTTAGTTGACACAAAGTACTGCTTAGAAAGTATTTTTTATGTCATTCTGTTGCTCTAAAATTTAATAACTTAAACTTTAGTGTTTAATATTGTGGTACACAGATGTATTGGAATTAGTGAGCTATTGGAACTGAGTGAAGTAGAATGTGGATAATAGAGAGGGTAACTCGGGATGAAGGTGGTGAAAAGATGCCACAGTGATTTGTTCACCAAAAAAAACAGAAAAAGCCAATGTGGTGTATGTGTGTATGTGAATAATCAGCTCGGCTGAGAGGTGTATGAGTATTATTCACCCCGTGTGTGATCAGTGTTCTGTGAAGAGATGACTCTCCTCCCACTCAGACCTCCAGCACTGTGGTGAAACGAAGGGGTGCAAGCCAGGATACAGTCTCCTCCACAGGCTAAACACGGCAAAACGCCTCTCTCCGAGAGCCTGACGCAATGCCTCCTACTACTGGAAACTATATAAAGTGTGCCCGTGTGTGTGTGTGTGTGTGTTTTCATGCATGTGATATAGATAGATAGATCAAACCTGCAACTTCCTGTATGTTTGGTATGACTTTGTTCCAGAGGCGACACTCTTTGGCTCGCAGCATGCTCTTGTGTTCTGGTTGGTTGTAGTTCAGAGTGATATACTCCTGCTTTTCAGGGGTGAACGGAAGCCACTTAGCTCCATCAATGCTTGGATTCCTGACAAAAAGAAAAGCCAATCCAGACAATTCCACAGTGTCATAAAGGTTGGAGGGATGGACTGACCGTCTAATTATGCCTACCCTGTCTGGGCAAAGGTGCTCCAGTGTTTCATAATCTTCTTTGTCATGTTCACTTCATTCTTAGTGTATTCCAGGGATGTATTCAAAGGCATTCCAAAAACAAATTCAATCTCATAGCCGTGCATGACACCCATCCATTCTGGCCAAGGATTATTAGATGATCGATGGTCAAAAAAATACATGAAAACTTTACCACCACGTTGTGAGTACCTGTAAAAGACAATGACAGCAGTGAGCTGATTTGTGCTGATTTAGGCAAATCTTTGGAGAATCAAACGACCCAACTGGATGCGAGAGTCTGGTTGTTTTTATGCAGCAAATAGTGCTGCTTGAGTAGAAATGCAAGGAAATAAAAGAATGTAGCAATATAATATTGCTCAGTGTTTGCAAGGCAAGGCTTTACTACTTAAAATTATTGGCTACAAATCAACTTGCATCTACTTCATCAAGTCCAAATGGACATTTTCGCCATATTTTTAAGAACTTCCCTCCAAGGTGTTTCAGTGACATGGACGTAGACCTTTGTCTTTTGTCCACCAGCTTTTAGACAACACAATGCCACTAATACAACCCTGTGCATTTGTTTCTAAACATGAAATAATTATTTCAGTTATTTTATATAACAAAAAACTTTACAATGCATATAGAGGGGAACCCAACAATTCTCCCATGAGCCATTTTCTTTCTTCTTTCAGTTCTGAAATAACCTTTGACTTTCATGGTAATTTCTGCTTCTAAATCAGAAAACAACACAACAACAAAGATTTGCTGTTTACCTTTGAGCAAACTCTACCCCAGGACAGACAAATAGTTGGTCTCCAACCAGACTTCCAAGCAAGTCACGGTTTTTCATCCTGTTGTTCTCATCGGGCCAGTCGGTGTACTGGAAAATGGCTGCTTCTCTTGTAACGTCACTTGCACCAACCATTGTAAGTTTCACTCCATGCAGAAACTGATTTCTGTTGATAAGACTCTGGCCGGTGATGTTGAAAACCATCCACTCCATAAATGAGTGGGTAGGTCCCTTCATCCTTGTTTACGCCGACCAGCACCTCTTTCTTTGGGGCAGTGCTGCTTTTCAGCAACACCTGTGAGGCAATAAACAAAAACAAATGACAATTAATGTATTAATTAATAAGAAACAAAATTGAAATTCATGTTTTAAATAAAACTGCTACCCCAGTGTTTGAAAGTTCAAGATGGGACTGCAACAGTTTTGGTAAACCTTCTTATACATACAGATTTTTATTTTATGAACTTTTCTCAGACTATTCATCATTCCTGACCACATAATGGCAATTAAAAAAAAAAAAAAAAAAAATTAAAGACAGAAAAACATGGTTCATGCAAGTTACCAACATGGAAAAAAATGTAATATATTCAAATATCTACTCAGCCACTAAAACAAAAACACACACACATATGCATATACACCTACTTCCGGTGTGTCTGTTAAGAAGTCCCCATCAACTACTGGTAAAAAGGGTAAGGACAATATCGAAGCCTGTGTGAGGACATCATATTGCTTTGTTGTGATTTCTGAAGGATCAGCCTGCTGCAGACACTCTTCCAGACGAGCTACAGGAGATGTGGGACAGCTCAAGGACTTCGCCAACGCCAGAGACCTGTACATAGACAAAGAACGTGATTGGTGGCTATTGGTAACTGGAATGAAGACCTATGTAACTGAGAGAGAAACACAATGAGGAGAAAGATGTTCCAGGTGGAGGAAACCTGCCCTAATTATGGCCCCTAATTATGGTTCAGTTGGTGTGACATGGGGTTAAATTCCCAACCCAGCAGGATCAGTTCTGGAGAAAAGCAGTGTTTTCCCCTCCCTTATCAAAAGTGTTATCGTCTCATTGAAATTCACCTTTATAAATAAATGTTAAAAGAAACTAATTAGATTAAATGCATTTTGGTTGGTTTGAGAAGTTTTCTAGCTTTTTTTATACCAAACTAACTGCAGGAGCAGGGGGCAGGAGAGAATGTGACAGAAGCAGAGGTGGAACTTTTTGAGGCAACAAATGATGTTGACCTGAGTGGGGTGCCTGCCACGCCAGCCTTGTATTTTTCTTTTTTAATAGAGATATTCTCACAGCAATTAATAAAGTGAAACAAGCTAATAAAGTAACTGATTCAAATGTTTTTTTACTGATTCAAAAAGCTGTCACATTCCCGGCATTTTGTCTATCACACTAAATGTTTTCATACGCAGGACAGCCTTAAAATAGTTGCCTTAAGTCATCGTTTGCCTTAAGTGGTGCAAGTGACTGACTGACACTTTCCCTGAGGGGCTTAACGTAGCTGCATTAACTCACTGGCTGAGACTGTTAAGTACTACATGTATATATATAATCCATATAGAATTTGTCTCCATTTATGCTGAAAGCTCTCATACATGCAGGCTCACTCAATACTCGGTGTACAGCACATGCTGAACTGCAGTCTGTGTGGCTGAGGTGTTTCTGGTGCCTCACATTACTTCACATTTTGCTTCAGAACTGTACCAGCATTTAGAATGAGTGCTAATCTAATCCCATCTAATCTAAATACCCATCAGCTACAGCTGCTTGAAGAACCATCTTTTTACAGATGTTTCTGCATCAAACTGAGCAAATTTAGATATTTTAAAACACTGGGAAATTGTAGTAACCAGTGTTGTACCATATCAAAAATAAAGACAATGGTTCAGATTATATGATGTTAGATACTAAAGGAACATAACACTAAGAAATACTCATAATTTCCATCGTTGCATAAAATGGTAAATACCAAAATTCTTCTGAAATTTTAGTTTACTGCAATCCATCTAAAATTTCTTGTTGTGTTATTGGAGAACAAAACACTGATGTGTAAATTGTCATGGAAATACTGTACATTATGTAGCTGCTGAAATATTTCAATCTGGATTAAGCTGTGAGTTTGAAGTTAGTTTTTCCGTAGTTAGTGAAAACTTAAGACAGGAATACATATATTCCCATTACCTGTCCCAGGCCTCCGTCAGGCTGATCGTGCCCCAGGGTGCATTGGGAGTGCCGCTCTGCATTATAACCCTTTGGAAAAGGGTTTGGCTTCCTGGTGAGAGCATGTGTAAGCCCACAGAAAAGGACCCAGCACTCTCCCCAAATAGAGTCACCTGGAAATGACAGCAAATCAAAATGCTAATAGCTTGTCTTACTGAGGAAACTACTATTTATAATAAATAAATACCTTTGAAGGATCCCCTCCAAAATGTGCGATATTTTTGGCCACCCACTGGAGGGCCAAGCGCTGGTCCAGCAGACCTGCATTACCCTTAATGTTCTTGTTGTCAGGAAGAGACAGAAAACCAAAAGGCCCCAGTCTGTCAATGATGAGCAGAAGGATGAGGAAAGATTTGACACTGTATCAAGCCAACCTTTGTTTAACATAAATCTGTCATATTGTTTCTAGTATCCTTTTATACTAGAGGCTGGATACCAGAACTGAGCCCAGTGGGACCAGACAGGAAATGAGGGTTCTGGCTGGGTTTGAACAGAATATATAGAAAACACATTTGGGTTTTGGTATTTGAATAAATAGGCGTAATTGTATTGTAAGCATCATTTAAACACTAAATTGATGCGTGTTCATGAGGCTTTGTTTTGATAAAGTGCTTGAAGTGTCTAGCTTGGGTTGTGTACGGACTAACAATACAACGTGCTTGTCAGGTTCAGGTGGGGTTAACCCACCATGCCGCCGGGCTCATTACACAACATTCAAACCAACTACTATATTTCTGGGATCCTGTCAGTAAATTAAGTTACATAGAGTAACTTTTCAGCTTTCATCCATTTTTACCTGTAATTCATGGATACCACAACAACACCTTCAGATTTACTCAGGAAGCGGCCATCATAAATATCCAGAGAGGATGTTCCAGAATAAAACCCGCCTCCATAGATCCAGACAAGAACAGGAACAAGTGGTGAGGGCTGAGGCTTGGTGTTGTTGAAATGTGGAGTCCAGACATTCAGATAGAGGCAGTCCTCACTCAGAGGAGTGTTTGGGTTCCACATCTCTGCCCCTTTGAACCCTGGAACGAATATTTGGTAATTATTGGCAATAGAGGCCGACTGGGACTACATTCCAGCAATAAATACCAACTATTATCTGCGTTCCAATAAACTTTAGAAGTAAGCATAACATCTGAGATACAGTATGCAATAAATTAAAGTTCAACCACATTTTAATGCAAACAATGTTTAGTAGATAAGTTAACTGGCTGCTGATGATAGTTATAAAGGTGTACAAAGAAGTAAATACATGCTTGGATGTGCTTTGCTTTTGTATAAGGCAGAAACAGTGACCTAACTTCCGTGCCTCCCATCTAAATCTATTTGTGTTCTCATACCTATATTTGGAGTGTGCTTTGGGCATTTTAACTGTACATATGTCTGGCATTAGTATTAGCTGGCCTTCAAACAACCCCGACAGGTGGCTGGGTCTATATATAGCCATTTGTTCATGATCCAGCCCCAATCATTCTCCTGGGTGAAATAGACCTGTATCAGGTTGAGTGTGTGTGTACCCATGCTTTATAATATGTTTAAGTAGACATATTTCTGTATGTAAACTAATAAAATGGCTCCTAACAAGTTCTTACAAATCATTCCTAGGATTTATGACTGTCTACAGCAATAAAGGACTCAATCACTCACACACTGGGTAGGAGCGTAGTCTTATAAAACTGCCACACCCCATTGAAATGCATACCTAAAGTTAGTACAGTAGCTTTTAAGGTCATATTTCATTTACTAAAATAGATCCTTGTTGTTGTTTGCTCATCCAATTTTGACACAGCACTAAATACACTCATCTCCACGCCTTTCTTATATAAAGGGAAACACTTACGAGATTGTACTATATCAAGCCACTGCAATTAGTGAATTATTCAATATGCATGTTCTTGTATATTTATAATACACGTGCGAGATGGTGGTGAGCTGGATTTAGGGTCTCTTCAGAGGGTGTTGCAAATCCTCACCCAGCCCAAAATAACGTCAGCCTAGCTATCGCCCCAGGCTGGCCTGGTGTGAGCTATACATTGCTCTAGTGTGCACCTCCATGTTAGTGAATAGCTCAGTGTTAGAGGGAACCGCAATCCAATAACTTTCTTTGTACCTCTTCCACTGTCCATTGATAAAAAAAGATCTTTTTTTTGTTTCTAAAGACAAAGAAAACTGTAAAAATGTCGAATTTGCGCAGGACAGTGTAGAGCAGCCACCTGCATGCTGCAGTAGACCTGACCACAGGTGCGACCACAGTATAAGACCAACAACATGAACGTCAGCAGGGTTTGCACAAGCCTGGACACACACAGGCAGGGGTGCTGGCGTGCTCGGACCCTTGGCCTGTCTATAGCCTGTGATAAAAGTCACGTCTAAGTTGGTCGTAAAGCAGATATGCTCCTTTTCCCTACTGTAGTCTTGCTTCACCATTTGTGACTTTCTTTTTGGGCCTCGGAACCTTGCCATGTTCTTCCTACTTAAACTCAGTAACAAAGAGGGTCTTTGTGGTTCTCTTCCCTTTTCAAACAACCTCACCCCTTTTATTGGACTATTTGATACTGTGACTCACTAGTACTGTACCTAAACCTCACAATGGGATTATTATCTTTGTTTTGATTTACAGCCTTTCCTTGCACTTGGCTTGGCAACTGACACGAATCATGTTGAAATTTATACCGTGTGAAGACATTGATAACATTGTGAAGGTCTTTGTTCATTCCGCTTGGAGTGCCAATATTATAACTTTTTTTTTATATAAAATATTTAATACAAAGACTTTCTAGAGAGGAATACCATAAAAATCTTTAAAGATTTTTTTGGTTGCAAAACTGATGGCACAAAAAGTTTCTTCATTTATTCATGCTTATAGAATTGTTGTGTGTGTGTGTGTGTGTGTGTGTGTGTGTGTGTGTGTTTGCGTTTGTATGCTATTACAGTAAGCCACTAAATGTCATTCCCCATTGAAATCTCTACCAAAGGGCTGTAACGTGAACTTGAAAAGTGCTTTTGACACATCCTGTTAGGTGAGACTCAGAAACAGCAATGCCAGTGCAGAGATATTTGCTTCTAAAGATTTTTGAAAAAGGCTTGTCCTAACAAACAATAAAAAATTCCATTATTTCTTGTTATTTAATATGTTCTGCAGCATTCTTTTGTATTGCTAAGAAAGCAGAGGGTCAGAAGGCTGAGCACAGCAGCAGAGATTGTTTTTAAGTCTTATGGAATCATTAGCAAAAACATCATATTGTAGCTTTAATGTAAAGCCTCTCACTCAAATATGTACTAGACTACACTGACTTCTTTGGTGTCCTCTCCAAAAGTGACAATGTATCACTAAATTAGAATTAGCTCCATGCATCCTGACTCTAAATTTGAAGTGGCTGTGCATCAGCTTTACACCTGATCAGTTTATTAATAATTTACTCTGCAGATTTAAAAAAAAAAAAGGAAAAAATATTGCTTTCTTTGGCCCTGAAAGAGCCTTGCATACGTCTGAAAACACTTAGTGTCAAAATTATTTTATTAGGTCAATGTTTGTTTGGGCAAGGAAATTTCAAATTTATGGCACAAAATCAGGATTATAAAATCAAGGATGAACATGTTAAAAATGCAGGCAGTTGCACACACACACACACACACACACACACACACACACACACACTATGTAGGCCTTCAACATCTTTGTGCAGGACTAGTGAGTCATCAGGCTCTCTGGATGCCCTTTTGGCAGGGATTTAACTCACAACACCCACTTGAACATTTCACTATACAGAGAGTATGTGACCATGCGTGTACACAGCACATTTTAGACTACATCCTACCTGGAAAAGTTGTATCTGGCACCTGATGGCAGGACTTTGGGAATGTGGTGGCATCCCTCACACCTTCCCATGGCTCTGCTGGCTCCGGAGCTCTAAATCTGAGCTTTCCTACAGGTGGTTTTCCATAAGGAATTCCAAGAAATGCTCCAACATTGCCACCCGGCACTGAAAGCAATTTCCCTTGAACTTTCCCATGCGCAGTATCAAATACTAAGTTATTTTGAGTGGCAGGTGCTGCAGCCAGGAAATGCAGCAGCAGCAGTAGAAGGGTGAAGTGTCTGTGCAGAGACACTGTCTCCATGGGAAATCCTGTGAGAATACAAAAAATGCACATCCAAACTGTATTCTCTCAAAAATAAATAATACATGTAATTCTGCCTTGTAATTTAAAAGTTCTAATTACACATGTTGATTTTGTATGTTCAGCATTTTTCAACAGAAATGAAACCTAATGCAAAGCCTGTCACATTAGGTTTTCTTTTTTGTACTTCATATTTTGCTTCAACTTTTACTAAAATAAACCAAAAGTTACATGGGTGCTCACACTGGTATGAGCAAATGTATTGTGAGTAAAGTCAGTGTTTAGACTTCATAGGATTACATTTAATACATATATATAATAAAAATCAGGAACCAGGGACTATGCAGTGCAGAGTCAGTGTGCGTGTGTGTGTGTGTGTGTGTGTGAAAAGGGGAGGGGTGTGGGGGTCATTCCCGTGTGTGTCTATTTAAACCGTCTTTTCATAATCCTCACATATGAAACATTACAGAATATGCCGCTGACTGTCCCGTAAATCCTCCTACTTCCAAAGACGCGCTGAGCGGACGGACAGCGTCGCACAGCTGGACACGAAGGACACGAACGCTGGAGAGAGACGCGCTCCAACGCGAACTCGTACTTTTTCGTTCCTTGTCGTGAAACTACTACTGCGAACTAATAAAAGAGGTTTGTAGGCGTCTTACCTTGTCAGTCAGAAGTTTGTGTCTGTCCTGAGCGGATAAGGACACATCAATGATGGGCTAAAAAAAAAGGCGTGGACTCCGAGACCCTCCTTCTTCCCCGTGTCGTGATCCACCACCCACACCTACTACTGCTGCGAGTCTGCTGCGAAATCTACGTGTCCAGCGCCGAATAACGGAACACGCAGGTCACCTGTCCGGATACTGGTCCTCCAAAGAACCAAGTGAAGGTTCTGAGGAGAACTCAGGCACGGAAATGTTCTATTAGTTGACATTAGTGAACCGTTATGACCAGAAGAGTCCAGAAGTTCAAACTTCAAATGGTCTAAAAATAAATCTGAAGTCATGACATTATTGGGGCTGGAAACAAGTAATTGTCCGAAAACAACATTGTATTTATTGTTTGTAATGTTTTTGGTGAAACAAAAGTAAATATAAACCTTTTTTTTTCTTTTTGCACAATTGGGATTTGAAGTTATTTAAATGTAAAACTTCAAAAGTCTAAAGAGGTTAATTTCACACTGGAAATGTCAGGAACCTTTTTAAAACATTGCTGAAACATAAGCCAAAAAGGGAGCATCCACTATGTTGGAACATATAAAATTTAAGTTCTTTAAGTAAAATTTTACGTTAGATGTAGATAGTACAGATAGTGAATATACATAGTTATTTCCCAGCGTGTTGGCAGTACATCAGTGCAGGTTGACTGCATCTCTCTAGGTCACCTCAGCAGGACACAGATGACTGTCACTGAGCCAGAGACATTCTTATTATCTTCTAGTCAACAGTTCCGCGACAATAAACAATAACAAGAAAATTATACAGTGCTGAAAACGGGCGAGTACGTTGGATGAAACAGTGATGGGTTGATTTAGCGCGGAGACACATGCTTTTGTTTGCATGTCCCACATAGCAACTCGGCTAAATAATGTCATCTGAATTATGTCTGTTAACAGAACGTCCTTAATCAACATATCTCCATATCACATCATGTCAGTTTCAAGAGTCTCATTCTGCGATTTATTCATATCACATTAGTCATTTAAACTTAGGAACTCCATCTCTGTATCTTTGAATGAGAACCAGAATTCCTTACATAAAATGTGCGTAAATTAAATACGCTGTTGTGTGCCACTGGGGAGACAATAAAGAAAAATAGCTGTCCAATACGACCAATCACCAAAATATGTGTGTTTGTGCCGTGCACACCTGACCACACAAACACATACACACATACAAAAAAAAAAAAAGAAACGCAAATCTCCCTCTCTGGTGTCCCAGGTGTTGTATGCTACCATCCATTCGGACTGCTCCGCTCTGACACCACTTGAGTGGTTGGCAATTATCTGTTAATGTTTCATTCTTGCTGTATTTCTATAATAGCAGTAAATTAATTTGAATGTGTTTTTGTTACAGTGTGTTTGACTTTCACTCCCAGTGCAAACTACCTCTGTACAGAAACTTTGAGGCGAATCCTAACTTAGTTATGGACATATTGGACATAGATTTTCTTTCATTATTCCAGAGACTAGAGGTTGATTTGGCATGATGACACAGTCTTGTACCTCCTCATTATACCATTTCCTGTTTCTGCCCCTTTCTGCCTCCCACTACTGTCTGCTTGTTCTGTCTGTGGCTTTTTTTGTCATCTTTGCTTTCCTTTTCCACTTATCCGGAGGCCAAGGCTGGAGAGAAAAGTAAACTTTAGTGCTGTGTGAGCGGGTGTGTATGAGTTTGTGCATGTGTGTGTATGTGTGCACGTAAGCGACTGTGTTGCCTGCTTGCGTTTGTTTACATGTGTGAGACATTTCCCATTAGCTGTGTGCATGTACTGTATGTGTGTACTTGTGCATGCATTCATGTTATTTATAGTATGGTAATGTGTAATTGGATTAACAATAAACAAATCCCTCCTGGGACTGCGATGCGGTGCCTTGGCACAATACACTGACTGAGGCACACAGGCCTAAATCAAGCTGATTACAGTTGTATTTTCTTCAACCATCATGAAGCGTAGTGTATATAGACATGGGCCAACGACCTGGATTTCAAGCTAAAATAAAATCTACATACCTTCCAAAAGATGCTCCTTCTTCTAAATGACAATACAACCCCCAGAAGAGGAAAAAAAAAAGACAACAATTGTACTGGTCTGCTTATATAGTGCTTTAATAAAAGCTCTTTACATTATTGCTTAAGTCTGGACCTGAGCTGCATTTTTCTATGCTGAGGTAAAAGTGTTTCTCAAACTTCCCCAAAGATAAGGAAAAAAAAAAAAATCTTTTGTACTTCATCAACCAAGTTTTGACAAAGCAAACAGCCCACATCTGTTTCTGAAGAAGTCAACGCCATATCAATGCAGAATCCACATCTCCCACTGGAACCCCAGCCATTAATGTTAATCCGCTAAGGACCATCCCTGGAACTGTCCTCCTAAATTACACTTGTAAATTTCCCTTATCAGACTCGGCCAGTCGATCAAAAGGGAAACAGATAGCATGAAATTTAAGAACTTTCATTTGGACGTCTAACTTAGATATACCGGAATTACCAATGTGCATGCAAAGTAATCCACCATGTTCAGGAGTAATTATGCAAAAGTTTGGTGCAACACTGGTTCTTGAAGACCAAAAAATACACGTAGTTATAAATTAGAAAGTTTTATTCAGGAATGACAAGCGAGAATAACACGGTACAACATTGCCATCCTTTGGTGGAAAATATAAGTTCACCCTAGGTGAGTCCTCATTAGGTCACGGATCATATTAGGTTTTTTTTATTGTATAAAAGTTAAGATACAATGTCATATTACTTTATCAATTCTGTACATTACATATACATTTCACATATTCTTGCTCACCCGCTAAGATACGTAGATATATGAACATATTTTTGGCTATACAAATTAAACGCTAGAATTTAGAATTAGCTAATCTAAACTTGGAATGAAATTAAACTAAAGAAAGAATTATTTTTATTTATTACGAGGGCTCAGTCCAGTAAGTTCGAACCCCGGAGGAGCGCCCCTTTCCTAATTTCAGCTAACACCCAGGGTATAAAATGAGAAAATTCCACTGTTCCTGCTCGTCTTCTCGGCCGCTCGTCTCTCCTCGTCTCTCTCTTCTTTGTTTGTTTGACATTAGTCAAAAACAATTTTTGACTATTTTTCTGAATGACTGGGCTCCAGCTGCTCTCTTTTTCAGCTAAATCAAATAAGTGAAGCGGACTAGGACAACCAACTGGTTCCGGATTTCTCCAGACGATCAAGGCTGCATAGATGCTCAGGTGTCATCGCTCGGGCCTGTGAGACGATGGACTCACTCTGGTAGAGCGCCTCGCTCTTGTAGACCTCACTAGCTCCTAGTGAGGTGGCACTTCTCGCCCTGCGGCCCTGGAGCGGTACTAATTTAAGCCAAACCCGGCAAGCAACCTGCAGCAGCTTGAAAGACTAAAATCACTCTTACTTCTGAAGGTCTGGTGTCCACACATAGATGCTTTGGTAATTGAACTTTCAAAGGTACAAGTATTTTCATGTTACTTAGAGACAAAAAGTAACTAGATTCCTTTCTCCAGCGCAAAATTATCACACCATTGCATACCTGGTTCATTTGTCTTTTACATACTTATAACTTATTTCAAGTTTTGTTATCCAACCACTTATTAAATTTATTCCATTTATCCATATGAATAGTCACATTTATATATATTTTCTGTAGTTGTTGATTAATGAATAATTGAAAATAGATGGTTCTTTGTTCATCTTTCTTCAGAAAACTAGACAAAGTCACTAAAACAGAAAAGAACTCATGAAAAAAGACTGATGTTGGGTCAATTAAAGTTAAATCCTATAGTTTACTTTTTTTGTTACTTCTGGTGCGGATGATTGGCGGTCAAGGTATAATATTTTAATTATAGCTTAGTTCATATTAAAAGAACCTGGTGCCCCCTTTCGAGGAAAATTAATGCTTTTTACATTAATATCAAATTACATGTGATGCAAATTGCTACAAGTGTCTTGCCCAAGGACACTATGACCGCTGTCACTTTTAAATCCAAACCACCCACAGTTACAAGTGCAACTCCAAATTTAAAGAACATTTTTCTAGTAATAAAATCAGACCAACTTTTTCAACCCAGTCTTTGAAGAATAATGTTAATGGTGATTTTCCCAATCACATTGTTGGACTATTTAAATGGAAAATGATGCATCTATTAATGAGAAAACACAAATATCACAACAAGTGTACATTGCACTACAAGATTGAAAACCAATACCTTGTATGTGAATTAGTGATTCTGAAACATGTGCAACTTGACAAGTACATAAATTAACATTACCATGCTCATTACATTCATGCGAAAACAAACTGATTGCAATAACATTTCCTATCATATCTGTTGTTGCAAATTAGTTTCTATGAAAGGGAATTGCCTTTTATATTGAAACTTCTTTAATTACTTTTCAAGCTTCTTTAATTACTTTGGTTGAAACTGTGCCTTTCTAGTTTTATCCTCGAAGATTACATAGTGTGAAAAAACAAGATTTTTAAGTATTATCATGATTTTATTAACTCCAAGTATTTTTGAAAAAAATATTGGTAATTGAGCTTTTGCTTGAAAATCAAACACCATCATAAAAAAATCTCAATTTCTTAACAGAAAAGAAAAGCTCTAGAGGGAAACTAACCTCCCTAAGCCATTACTTTAAAAAACAGAAAATCATTTAACCCTATTCCCTCTGCAATGACCCATTTTTTCTTTTCTTTCTTTTGCTCTTTCATTCTCTTACTTGTCTTTGTCTCACTATCCTTCAGCGGACCAGACAGCTGTAACAGTGGATATCAACCCAAAAGAAAGGGAACCATGGGTGGGCTGGCTTTTTAAAGACAAGTACAGCTCAGCAGGAATGTGGACAGATGCACAGACAGAGGTGAGAAGAGAGAATGAAAGAGAAAGACAGAGGCAGCAAACAGTTTGTTGGAGAAGTGATTCCATAACTGCACACCATCAGGGATTAGATGGGTAAAGGAAGTAATGACAGCCATTTCATAGGAATTTTTCTCTTATTCTAACATCACAAAAATAGACTTGGGACTGGAATGCAATTCCCTAAACACACATGCAATCACATGTGCTTGGACTATTTAATTTCATCCATGCCCTTGTCAATCTGCTTATATGAAGGCAGGGAAAAGCAGTAAGAAAACAATTACGGTAAAGAAAAAAAAACTATTAATTCATTTTTATAACAGTAAATATCCAATCATGGTGTCACAGAGAAGAATATAGCTTTACATCATTTTTTCTTTCTAGTTCTTACTTGGATGTCTGTGTCTACATATCTGTATATATCTATTGGAACCTAAAGCTTTCCAACAGGGTCAGCGGTTCAAGCCCCGCTCCCTCCTTGCTGCTTGTCAAATTCGGACTATGTCCTTGGGCAAGAAACTGAACCTCAAGTTGCTCCTGGTAGGTCAGATGAGCACCCTGCTTGGCAGCCGCAGCCATCGCCATCGTGTGTGTGTGTGTGTGTAGCGAATTACTCTGTAAGTCGCTTTGGATAAAAGCCTCTACTAAATGTAAATGTAAAATACGGCATTAAACGAGACTTGAAATATTAAGTACTGTCCCAACAGACAAATTAAGTTAAAAAAGAAACAGGTTGGATCTTTGTTACCATTTCAGATTAAAATTAAATTCATCAAGATATACACACAGCTGTTTACCACTAAAACTGTTTAGCATCCACCTTTGTTCAAGGTCTGGATCTACATCAATGCCCGTGAATCAACATTGCTGTCTTGCCCTCATGCAATTAGCAAAGCCTCCCCACTGTTTTTCATCTATCGAGACTCTAAAACTGTCCCCTAACTCACACATGCTAATCCCTTTATCAAGACTGGTACAGCCAGGTACGCAAAAAAGAGAAAATAGGACAGCCCTAAAAATTGGAATGCAGCTGGATTTTCATTTGCATTTGCATCAAACTTCAAAACAGGTACAAATAAACTTCATGAGATTCCCACCACTGTGTTCAGGAGGCAATTTGGAGAAAGTTGATACAGTGTTGTCTACTGTACGTTAAAGAACTGCTGAGTTATAAAATATTATAAATAAACCACCGCGATGAGAGGAAAATGATGTAACACGGCCATCCTGTGATACGTGCACCCCAGACAGTGCTCAGTCATGTAGAGGTCAGTGTTTTTGTCTGTTGTTGTCTGAAAGTTAATCTAATGGTGTCATATTCTTCTGTTGCCTCTGTACATTATACATACATGTTACTTTCCTAATTGATGCGTGTGTTCATACTTTGTGTTACAAGATACTAGACGAAGCCAATTTGCAATGTGATATTCTTCTGATGGCATTTGTTCCATCAGAATCCACGCATGCATGTTATTAAGAAACATTAACAAATATGTGTATTCTGTCACGTTTAAGCATATTAACCTCCATATTAATTGGGATAGTAGAACAGTTTTAATATACTTGTTATTATATGATGGAATTTTGGGCTTGATGAAAGGAAGAATATCCAGCCGAGGTGTAGGAAAATTTTAACTAAACTAAACAAAGGACTCTGATCCTGGAGGGGTTAATTGTTAATTCTTTCGTTTGACTTTTTCAATAATTCTCAAAGTGGAACTCCAAAGCCAAAACCAGCGCCAAATTACTTTAAAATGAATTTTATTCAACATTGTTGGCTCCATACGGCTTGTGCCACATACAGTACGCAGCGCTGGACATCAACATAGAGATACACGGCACTGCCGTAAGTTAGGCCTGCACAGCTGATCAAGGCAAGCTTCTTGGGCCTGGCAAAATCGTTTGTCGTGTTTAACCAAAGTGACTGACTACTTGAGCATTGACGGCCTCTCTATCTAACTAATATTTAACCGTAGCCTGGTTTGGCTTATAGAACCTGCTCCCCCACTTCGAGAAATATTAATGTTCCCACATTATTATTAATTTACATGTTGGATATCGCCACAACTGTAACAATGGCAAACAAAGTCTAGTTTTTAAATAATGTATACCATGCATGATTGAAATCCACTGAATCCATAACAATCCAATTTTTTATTTTTTTTTTTACAAATAATATTCAGTTAGATATTGACACATACAGACGTAGCCATTGAAAACGTCAGTCTCTGCGTTGTGAGTCCATCACTCTTATGGCGATTGCTCGTCACTGGCCCCGCAGGATGGCATGTGATTACAGTATATCGTCTGTAGGTTTTACAGCACCTGGTGCATGCGCACATCGTGGTCCCTACTGTACAAGCATCATACATAATGATAGACAAATAAAATGAACAATGTGTTTATTTTCTAATCTTAACTGACGTGCTTTTCTTGCCTAAGCTTAACCACACATGAGAAGTCGGACAGGGCTTTCTGGTATGACAATCCTGTTCAGCATCCAGCCAAATCATTTCCTTGCATCTTGTTTTCATTAGCACTTTACTTATTCACTGCGAAAATATGTTTCATCAGAACATTATGTCATTGGTACATTGTGTTCCCTGCAAAAGCATATTTGTGTTTGCAGTGTAGTTGTGTAGGAATATAATTTTTTAGGTTGTAATTATTAAACATCTGATAAACATCTGAGTTTTAGGGAGGCTGTAAAGAGTATGAGACAGCCGGTTAAGAGATTGCAGAACACACCTCTCTAACTAGATAACTCTGTAAATAGAGTGGAATGAAGACTGACAGTGTTAAGTGGGACAGAGTGGGCAAAGCAGTGAATCCATATAACCAGTTACCTGTTGGCAGTCTCCCGTCTATCTCCTCTGCTGGCCTACGAGTAGGAAAGGACGAGCTGCATCGTGCAATGTCTCGCCTCAGGATTGCGGACAGTCCACTGGACACTCAAACTTGCTTTGGTTCATCAACAAATGCAGCAGCAGCGGAGGACGTGTCTATCTGTAATGTCATAATGAACATGAAAATATAAAGGTCAAACGTTACAAAAGCATTAAAAACATGAAAGAAGTCTTCACTAAATACATTTACTAAAAGCAGATGAGATGATGAAATGTATCCAGTTTGTCTGTGTGTGTCACCTTTGTACATTTTACAACTGCTAACAGTAACGCAGCTTAAAGCAGCAGGACCGTTGTTAATCAGTGATCAGTGGAAATCAGTGAGTAACTGACCCCTAAACCCCCTTTTTCAGCTAAAAAATTGTCATATGCAGGTTTTTATTAGTGTTGATTGATTCAGATCCAAATCCTGACAATTTAGAGGAAGGAATCTAAATTCTACTTTTTGTCATATAAATGGAGGGGTTGCCATCAACTCGTTGAAATCCATCTTTCGCAATTGAATTTTGATATTTGAGCTGATCTAATCACTGGCGATGCTAGAGTCTGTTAATCCTGGGCAAAAATATATACTTAAAAAAAACTGCTATGCCAAAGATACGGAAAATATAATAAAACACACACATAGAGAGCAGCTGGAGATTTATAGCAGAATTTCTTTGTACTAAATTTTACAACTTGACAGTTTAGTCTGAAACAGCTTTCATCACTTTGTAAAAGTATTGTCTGAGTTAGCTGATTATTAGCAGCCTGCTGGCTAACTTCTTGACTTCTCTTCTGACTTAGTTACCAAAGTTACCTCATGTCAAGATAAAAGAAATAATGTGATATCAGCGGAGGTTCTGTTATTCACCACAACTATGGCAACACGAGCAGCATAACGCTATTTAATATTATATTTAATCCTTATTATCTCCACTGCTCCACTTACCATTATCTTATTTCTCCTGTCCTTCTTTTTTTTGCTCCCAGACGTATGAATCCTCTTCTTTTTCATCAGCTGGTTTTGGTTGTTTCATTAAACCCGGGGCCCCGAGCAGATGCCTGCTGCTGTGCCTCGGGTTTTGGGGGCTGGTTGACACAAACTGACTGATTGTTTCCGGGGTCCAACATCAGGTGCAGACCATGAAGAAACATTACTTAGGCCACGAGGGCTGTTGTCTACCACACAGACAGTTTCAGGGCATTCTGCAGGGAAAAAGACCTCCACCTTAAAAGTTAAAGGAGCCCTCCGTGGCATAGGTGCCTGTGACCACGCCGTCACTCATTCGGTCTTCCTGTCTCCATCCTCATTCCTGCAGGTAGCTGCTGTATCTGTGGCATATGGGCGGAGTCTCTGAAAAGGCGTTAAAGACAGTCTATCCATCTCTTCTCTGGAGCCTGGCATCCTCCTCCTCAGTCTAACTCCTTTTTTTTCTGGTTTGCTGCACCTTTTTTCAGCACACACCCATATTCCACCCATCCATGCATTACATTCACTTCTAAAATTTGCTCGACTAACTCACTCCATCAGTTATGTAGATTTATAGTTTGGTTAGTTTGGTTTAATAAGCCCGTTTGTTCAGTATAAACCTGTGTGTGGCTTCCTGTTTCGTTGCCTGCCTTGAGTCAGCTGGTCTCCTTCTGTGATCATTGAAGTAAAACTGACAACTGATGTTTAGCAATACAATAGAACGGTTGAGGCTAAATCGGAAATGAAAGTTACGCAGAGAACTTGGAAACCGATGAATCAAAAAGTAAAATGTGGAGGACAGATGAACACATTTATGTCAGTAACATAAACTGATGAATATTTAAAAATAAGTGACTGTAAGTAAAAGCAGTTTTGGGTTTCTGCCTGTGTGTGATCAATGGACAATGCAGCTGTAGTTGTAAAGAACTGAGATAACGTAAAGTCATTTTTAAAGGCTCTTTTTTTTTGTCTCCTTGCAATCCCGCATGACATCATGTTGTTAAATAATAGGTCAGATTCTTGGCAAATGCTCACATCCATATTTGGGTCAGACTTCACTCTTCAAAGTAAGTCAACATGGTTCTCATGCATGTCACAGTCAGATTACCAAGGATTTAGTGTGTTTGTGGTTCACTTTGGTGGTGGCTTAAAGGTTAGAGAAGTGTAAATGCAGCATGACTGCAGGGTAGAAAGTGGACAAGAGTTTCCCGTAGGTGTGTGTTTATGTGTGTGCGAGGGAGAGTCAGAAGAAGAAACAGGATGATAGATTATACAACCATTTCACTGGTGTAAAATTTAATTTGAAATTCTACTTTTGATTCAATCTTAATAAAACACTCAACTGCCTTGCGACCGATTTAGCGTCCCAGTGCTCCCATACCTAACCCTGACTCGCTCTGTCTTCCTCATTTGTGCACACACACACACACACACACATGTGCGCACAAGCACACAAAGCAGGGTCTATCAAGCCTCTGTGTGTCTGAAGTGTTGTTGTTATATTGCAGCCATATTTCATTTTGGCCTACTTTCTTTAAATTGCCTATGGGGTTTTGTAGGGGGAGAGGAACCATCACATTTATACTGAAGAGAAAGAAAAAGAGGTGGGAAACTTGTTTATGTTCTTATTCATTTTCTTTGCCCCCTTTTTGCTCTCTATATGTTGCCCTTTTCCCATTGTGTTTCATTTCTAATATTCTCTCTTTCTATTCCTCTTCCTTGTGTGTTCGTAGAATATTTCTCCCTCTCTCTCCTGTCTCCTCTGTGATTGTTTCTCCCCAAGCATTCACTGCTATGTGCTGAAATGTGGCTTTAATTGCTGTTACGGCTCACAGGTGAAGTGGGGAATGATGCACAGGAACAGAGGAGCAAAGGGGAGGAAATAAAGATGAAAGGGAAGATAGCGTCTTCTTCATTGGTGTTATGCAGTCCATTGTGTGTGGGTCTATTTCAGGAGATACATTTGAAAACAAAAGCTCTTTGACTTAAAACTTAAGTTTTTCATCTGAAAACAGGACATGGTGGCTGAAAAATGATGTGTTAGGCAGTAGTCTCTTCCATTTCAACATGTATATTTCATAAAATGTCATTTCTCACAGCGTTGTTCATCACATTACTTGAGTAGAGTTGTGGAGAGTATGAAATTGCTCCCTCTTCAACAATTTATTTGCTTTCCTGCTGTTGCATCACAAATTTCACAATGTTTAATGTGACTTTTGTGCTGTAACAAACGGCAACTTACTGGAAACATAGATCATTTCCACCACAGAACGTGGCTTAACTAGAAAGACGCTGGGACATAATGTATTCATTTTGAGTCATTGTCAAATTGACATATTGACTTTTTGATTGATTTTACTAAGAAGACAAAAAACACAATCATACAATCATGAAGCTGCACAGGACAGTCCATCCCTCATACAAACACGAATCAATCTCCTCCAAGGGGAACTTCCAATAACAAACGGAAACAAACATTCATAGTCATAATGTTTGACCTGTTATTGATTATTTTAAGTTGTTGTTAAAACAATATTAAAAATGAAATCCCTTATATGTGTGTTTCCTGATATATACTTACTCAAATCATAAAATTTAATTAAACAAGTCAAACCTACAGTAAAACCACAGTTTTACAAGACAATGGTGAGAGCAGACAGCAAACACAAAGATGGAATATAGTGATAAAATTTAATTTATCAACTCCTCATGGAACCCACTGAAGCCACAAATAATCATTTAGTCCTGGCCTGATGATAGCTTATTGTGAGTTTTATGTGTGCGTGTTAATGCATGCTAGAAAATGTTAATTCCTACGAAATGAATAGTGTTTTAATATAATTTAAGAAAAGACAATGTTTGACTCATCTGTTTAAAACATTAAGTACATTGAATCCTGCCTCTTTTTTACAATGTCCAAATAACTCATCCTTTATTAAACTAACACAGATATTTTAGAACGAGCAGTCAGTGCCACTAATTATTACAGACATTATTAAAATATACACTCACATTTGGTCATTTGGCAGATGCCTTTATCCAGAGTGACTTACAAGTGAAGCACAAAGCAAGTAAAATATGTAAGTGAAGGAGAAAGGAGGAGATTATTACATAGTCAGTATCCATACCCACTTTTGGTGAAAATATGGCTGAGAAGGTTCATCTCTATACAGAACAGAATCTCAGAGGTAAATGCTGTAATAGTTGTCATCTAGTTGGACAGAGTAGAAAAAAGCATATTTGTCCATTCCCGATCAGCTTCCACTGTAAATATTGGAAAGTAATTCAGCCTGCGAATGTAAGTGTGTGTATGTATGTGTGTTTCCCTTTAGTCTGGTAACACAGTAGTAGGTCTGGGTAAATCCAGCCACTCAGCACGACTTTATTGAACAGACACCACAGAAAGGCCTCGTCTTATCAGTATATATGGAAGAAAATAAATAAGAAAAAGGGAGAAAAGTGGGCAATGAACATGTAATGTAGACACTGGTTAAAAGATTTACTGGTTAAATGAAAACTTTGGCCAGTTTCTAAATTAATCACATGGTCCACAATCATTGTGCCGATACTTATGTCAATAATGCTTCTCTACTCATGTTTGATTATGTATCATACTGAGCCTAGATTCACTAGTTTTTCAATGTCGTAGGTAAATGTTACTTTCAAAACGCTTTTAAAACAGTCATTAAGAAACATGACACATTTCTTCATTCGAATGACCTTTTTATTTGGAACATACTGTACTTCACCTTGTACTCAGAGGAGAGATGATTCAGTGTTATCTAAAATGTCTGAATGGTGATTCTGGACAATACGATTAACACACCGACAAGGCAAAGCTTAAGTTGTCTTTCCCATTGTGTTTTATAAGTTAATGATTAGATTTCTTTATCTACCTTAACAACTACATCATGATTTTGAATTATCTTTATTAATATTATTGGTGACAAAGTTTGACTAATCGTGTTATGTTGACAAACCAGTTATAGGTTGATAGTTTTTTAGTTTATTGTAAAGGGCCGACTTGTATAAAAAGGGCTACTAAGGCTGAATTATGGACAAAGAAATCAAGCTTGGTCAGTAAAGAGTTTCAGTGCATCATGTTTAGACAATAAAAAAAGTAGGGTTTGCAATCAGTGCAAAGACAAAATACAGATTTTTTATGCTACTTCAAGGCATTATTGAAGCAGGAGAGCACAGAGCAGACAAGGTTAGACTGAGAAAAAAAATGAGCATGGATGTGTGGAGAAGAGGAGACAGGAAAAGGAGGGTGTTGGAAACGGATGGTGAAGAAGAAGGTAAGACACAGAGAGACAAGAAAGTAAGGTAGTAGTGTACGGTAATCTTCAAACCTAGATGCATAATACTGATTAGGTAAAATTATTCAAAAATATATATTCATATCACCTCAGGACTCCAGGCAAAACATGCATAAATGATAGGACTGATGCTCAGACAGATTTATAAAACACAGATTTATTTTACATACCAGACTTCTGTTTTTTGGATTTAGTGTAACAACATCCTGTATAATTAAAAATATAATGCTGACTGATAAAAGCTTCTAAAATATCAACTAGTTATCTCAGTCATATGTTAGATTAGAACTGTATTAGTGCTGATCCTGAGGCCTTGGATAGGCTGGTGAGCTCTCCTGACCAATGGGCAATTCCCACTGACAGGTGGGATAGGGTTCAACACCCCTACCAGCCTTTTTATTGTTGCTGATTGTTTGATATGACAAGTTAATTTTATTGTTTTGCTCTTTGGTTCCTTGTGGTGCATTTTGAATTATGTGTTGGTTTAGTAGGTTTGTTTCGTCTGCCCTCTGAAAGCGTGACATTTCCTTCTTTTTATTGCTTCGTGTATTCTTTGTTCACTGTAAACAAACAGCCATAAATTTGTGACCTCTGACAGTTAACATGAACTCATCAAGTGGTGAAAAGAAGTGGGTGGGGTGTTTTAGGCAGCTGTTTGTCCCTGACATTGATGTTTTGGAAGTGAAAATCCACATGGTCGAGGCAATTTAAAGCAACTCCAAAACTGCATCTCATGTGGGAAGTTTTTGGTCTGCAGTGGTCAGGACCTACAAAAGGGGGAGAGGATAGAAAAAACTGGCTTTAAGTCAAGGACAGCCAAGGCTCAACATTGCACATGATGAGCGAAGGCTGGCCAGCTAATTCGACCCCACAGAAGAGCTCAAATAACTGTAAAAGTTAATGCTGTTCCGGTAGAAAGGTGTCAGAAGAAGAATGCCCATGCTGACCTGTGTCTAATGCCAAATGCTCTACAATCAGCAGGGAGCATGAGAACTTGGCCACAGGGGATTGAAAGAAGAGGGCCTGGTCTGATGATTCCAGTCTTCCACGTGACGTCCATCAAGAGATAGCATCACGATGCACTATGGCAGGAAGGCAGGCCGACGAAGACAGTGAGGTTCTTTGTGCAACCCTGTCCTCCAAAAAAAATGTTCCTGTACAAGTAAACTGCAAACTGGTTTTCTATCAGCATTATGAGAAATGCAAAATACAGTACTACTGAAGATACCAATTACTTGCTACTAGACAACATATTTTTCTCCATCAAAATAACTGATCTAGTAATAAATGATCTCAGATTGAACTCCTTTAGGTCCAATCCATGGAGTCACCACCAAAACATACAGGAACTCAGAGGCAGGCAACTGCTTGGGGCCACAGGCTAGAAGGACAAAAGTTCAACTATGTGTGTAAAGTTTGTCGACCTCCCTACGACGACCCCGACTGTCGCTGCAAATGGGGATGATTCAGTGTAAACCAACAGGTCTAATGAAACAACAAACAGCAGCAGATGAAAATGAACAGGAGTCATACGTCTGCGATCATAAAAAAAAAGGAAAGGAAGGGGAACAAGACAAAAATAAAGGCAAGATAGTGGAGCAGTGGAGATGAATTATAATATTACTGAACACTGTTACTGCTACAGAGCAGCCTAATGTTTCGCCAGAAGTCAACTTGTTAGCTTCGTTAGCAGGCTGCTAATAACTCAGACAGACTTTGTCTGTAATAAACTGGTGAAATCTGTGTCCGACTGAGCTACGTGCCAAGACACTGTGTCAATGCTAAGTTTTGAAATTTAGATGCAAAACAATTTGGACAAGTGTACACTACTTCAATAACTTGTGTATTACTGTAAGTTATTGTGCTATGTGCAATATGGTTTGGTGTGCATTTTATTGTATTTTTCATATCTTAAACATAGCGGTTTTATGATGAATACATTTTTGCCTAAGGCCCCAACACCACGGTATGTTGTGATAATGGCAGAAGTGGTTTAGTCGCATGTTTTTAATTTGTTTGGATAGAGATGCTCCCAGTTCCAAATCTGTCAGGAACACTTTATTACTTTTTATTACTTTTATTTATTATTACTATATAATATTTTTATATCATAATATTAAGAGTTGAATTAATATTATAATATTATTTTGGAGACTACACTTTGCTGCAGGTTAAATGTACAATGGACACACACATATATACACACAGTCTCTGCCACCTTTTCTGAAAATGTATTTGAGTGTGTATTTGAAAAGGCATTTGTAACTCCCCCAGTATTAGCAAGGACGCGTAGAGTGAGAATCACAGGGGGGAAGCCTGGCTTGCAGCGACAGCACATTTCAACACAATAAAAGCTCTGTGCAAGATGCCAAAATGCATGGTTGCATAATGTGTCTTCATTTTAAACTGGATAGAAATGTATATGAAGAATGGAAATATGGGAACAGAATGTTGTACTAGTGTGAAGGAGGTCTTTATTTTTTCTTCTTTTGATAAAGAAATGCTCTATGCAATTCTGCACAAAACTTGCCGCTAATTCAATTCACTGACTCACTGTTTTCTTTTATTCCATTTCTTATTTTCTAACCTTGAAATTATTGCTCTTCGTCACTTTCCGGTGAAACAATTAGTAATAAAGTTGGGTAGCTTAAAGACACACACGCACACACACACTACAAAGAGGGAACCAGATAACCCAAGAAGTGATTAAATAATTGGATGCATGTGTTTGCATGTGTGCATTAATAGAGTAAAAAGCAAATTTATGATTGATTTAGAAACTAATTGCTCGTGCAAACTCTGAAAGTCATTTCATATATAAACCAATACTGAATTGACTCCATTGCCATAATTATGTTTTACAAAGACTTGCTGTTTTTCAAATGAAACTATCAATATATTAACCTTGTTGTATTAATTTGCTTCAAATATGAACTTTTCTTTAATCAATGTGAATCTTTGAAAAAGTGCTCCTATTATGTATTTAAGATCATTTTCATTGCCAAATATTAAGCAGCATACAATGTCAATCTTATCAATGTATGTGGCTTATACGTGTTTTTTGTTTCTTTGACTCCACACTGTGGCAGCTGGATGATCTTCTGACTGCATTATTACTGTTTTTTCTTTTTGTTAATCAAGTGCTACAGATACTGTCTGCATGTGATGATATTCATAAACTTCCAAATGAGTGTTGCATCAGTGTTTCCAAGGGGAGTGACAGGCAAATGTTGCCTAGTGTTTTTTGTAGTGTTTGCACTCGATGCAGAGTGGACAACAGCCCGTTTCAGATATGAACTCCGGACAGTGTTAGGAGAATTCAGCCTCGGATATTTCCCGGAGTGGCCTTTCAGTCGTGCAACTCACAGCTAGAGATCACTGAGTGAGAAGCCTCCCCAGGTGTGAAAATCTGCTCGATTTCCATGCATGATCGCCGCGAACAGGAGGCACAAGTTGTCTGAGAGGGGCTGAAGTGTAGCCTAAAGGTTTTGATGTCAGTTGAAATGCTGTGTGAGCCAGTGCTCATAGACTGACCAACTGAATTTCTGACAAAAGACCGACAACAACTGAACAAATGATCTCCCATAGAAAACTGACTTTTGTATTAGCAACTGGATGAAAAGTTCAAACAGCCAGAAGACAATAATAACAGCAACTCATTTTCATCGAAAGAAGACAAATGAGCATATATCCCTGTGGAGCTATTCCATGCACAGACAGCTAAGGCGGAGACCCGAGAGCAGATCCAGAACATGCTGAAGGGATGTTCATCCTATCTGGCATCCAATACCGTGGTATTCCCCAGACTGTGCCTGCATTGGTCCAATTTTGCAAACCCCAGATGTCAAAGTAATCGCTTAGACAGCTTCCAACACACACACACACAAAGAAATCATTTGTGCCGTTATTCAAGTAACTGAAACGCCATCACTCACCTGCATTCTGGAATAGCTATTATATTATTATATAAATAATTATTATTATATTGGTTGGCCAATTTACATGTATTAAAAAGTAGTTCATTACCTAATTATGTCCACACTGAATGAATGATAATTGAGACACGTTTACTGTATATGTTGGCTACATTCTCAGGTGTGTGATATACAGTACTCTTCGGGTCAGGATCATATGTTAAAACATATTCAAAATAAACTGGAAAAATACACTACAGTCACCACAAAACCCTACGTCAGCAGCATTAAAACAATCGATGTTCAACTGAGGAGATTGTTTTTAGCCTTGTGTATGTGCTTTTGTGTCTGTGTGTGCACTTCTGCATGTACTGCAGGTGTGTGCAGGGGCTCAGGTGACAAAGCATGCATGTAAAACTGTGAGTATAGGTCCCACTGGCAGCGTTGGTACCCTGACTAAGAGCTAATAGACCTATCAAGCTGTCCCCCTTGGCCAAACAAGGCTGTGTAATTGAACCATTGAGGAAGAAGACATACCTTGTTATCTTTAGAGTTAAACAGTCCCTTGGGAGCTTATTGTCATTTCTTTCATTTTAGGCATTTTCTACAGAAATGGTGAGGATATCCCTTATCAAAGCGCACGAAAATAGACAATAGAGATTAACCAACAATCATAACATGGCAAATAATGAAATATCTACACTCTCGGTCTGCATATGGATTGGCCAACAACATTTAAATCCAATTACAATTGAGATCCAAGACTTACTTATAACGGACATGCAAACCACATCATATCAGCCGTGCAAATCTGCTCTCCTATATGATATGTTGTCACGGTGGATAGGAAAGTCAAAATGTTGTCAAATAGGCTTTAAGATCTTTATTAAATATCCAATTCTGCCTCGGGTTAGAGCTTTAAAAGTCAATAATGAGCCTGACCACTGCAGCTTCGTGTCACTACTGATCAGGAGAGGGGCTTGACGTCTCAGTTGATGAATCAATAAAATCATTGATTTCCTGGGGGATAGTAGGATATTAACTAAATGTGTGTGCCGAAACAGAAATGTGTAAGCTATGTATTTTTTTTTGTTTGTGTACATCTTTCTACGCATATCAATATGTTTGTCTTGTCCAACAATTCCACTGATTGTGTCACATTTCTGAAAGCATTTTAAGGACTCTGTTGTTGTGTCTTGAAATGATTATAGATCATTGTCTGGTGTAATGATTGAGGAATGTGGGTTCAAACACAGGTCATTTGGTTCTTAAACAATTCTCTTGTACTTGTCTTTTTTCTGTCAACCTGCAATCTCATGTGATTTTGGTGAGACATATTTCTAAACTAAGCAAAAAAAAAAGCTCCAGCAGTAGATTTGGTCGGTGATGCACAGTGTAAATCATCAGTTGATGAAGGTTCAGCTCGATGTTGGAATGTGGTGTATTGCAAATGGCTTTTTTGCTTCTGATCTAACAGCTTCAATTAACACTAACTAATGTACTTCATCTTATTGACCAAGGCTAACGTTTCTTTCTTAGGGTGGGGGTGCACCTTGGCCAACCATGACCAAGCAGGCCAGCGGTACCACTAGAGGGAATAAAAACATTACCCACACGTTCACTGAATGTTCTTTTTTCATAGTTTTTAACACCAACTACCCAATTACATTTGAAAGTATTATAAAATGTTCTCTTGTACCGCCAGTCAACGGCCACTTAAAATGTGCCCATAACCAGTTATTAACAGCGGGTGTACAAGTCCCATTGTGCATTTTTCTGCTCGTGTGTGTGGTTGTGTGTGAAAAAGACACTTTGTAGCTAGACAGCACACACACACACACACACACACACAGTGACAGACACAGGGACACAGGAACACAGCCACAAGAGTATTTTGCATGTCATTGATATTCCACTTAGCTGCAGAGCCAGCAGCATCCATTGCCCACTATAGTAAATACACAACAAAGCAATTAGCAGATAACAATAACTTCTGAAGTATTGCCACAGAGCAGTGTATGATTTCTCTGGACTTAAGTCACAGATGTGTAATAAAAGAGCAATAACTTGGGAAAAAAAACTATTTTTCTAATTTTTGTCAATTCTGACTCCAGGGGACTTTCTTAACGTGAGCTGTTACAAAATTATATGGTGTTGTGAACGTCCTTTCCCAGCCAATACAATGGAACATATAAACCCACGTAGTTTCACAGAAAAAAAATCTGTTTGGCATCTGCAGTATCACCTCCTTCCCTTTTTTTAGTGAGGCGGACTGTTACTGAGGCCACTGGTGTTGAGTTAATGCCCATGGTCCTCACCCCCACGACTGTCTGTTAGAGGGTGAATACAGTGTTCACTGCTTACAACTTAACATGCTCTGGATGTGTGTGGAGGCAGAGCAGACAGAGCCTCTGTGTGTCAGAGCCCATATCTGGGATTTGCAAACTTCATTAGAGCGGAGGGGAAGATGATCTGACCTGGCTTCTAAACCCTTTTCCCAGTGTGGCAGCAGCACAGGCTGCGTGTTGGATGAACCGACATCTGTACTGACGAGAGAAAATTGTTTTTGTGAATTTTGAACATTTTACACTCTTGTCTAAAATGATGGATCTCTATTTCTGTTAGCTGAGTTCTCTGTCACCCTATTCAAAAGTGTTCAGCGGCTGAATGCTTGAATGCACAATTTCAGTCTCCCTCTGATTATAAAAAAAAAACATATTATAAATGTGTACATATCATTAGGTAATTTTGTCATAAAATACTGTGCGTGTATTCACAAATATGTCAAAAGCACAATGTTAAATATTTTAAAATATTTATTAAGTCAGATTTTTGTATAGCTGTGATTTAACATGCTGACAGAAGCGCTAGTCCTTGAGTCGTAAACTTTAATTCATTAAAATTAGTCAGCATCTTCCTGCAATGTTGACTTGCCCCTTGCCTGACCCGTGACATCTGGATCTCTCGTGTCTTCACCTTTCTATAACCATTGACATCTAGCTAGGCCTCGCCTCATCATGACTCCATGACATGGCCCAGACACAGTCACCAGTGGAATGCTACTCACTTCATTACAAATGAATGTAACCCAAAATAAAAACTCATTTGCAGAGTCTAATTCTTTTCTGAGTGCTCAGTGGCACTATTGTTTTATGGGGTCAGCTAATCTGGCACATTTAGAGATGAGCAATTATCCCATGCTCAGCCTGTGTCGAACTTAGTGAAGAGAGAGAATAAAGTGAGGGTCACAAAGGGCCAAGTTATTTCATGCGAGGTCATCGGGTCACTTGTTGACATTAAATGTGTATTAGAAAATACTGGATGTGTGAGGTGCGTTCGACTTACAGTAAATGTCCCGGACCATTTGTGAAAATATTAATTCAGTGTGGCTCACTTCATGGCACATCAGTTCAAACACATACGGTAAATCGAAAGTCTCCCTAACACTTACACCCATTGCCCCGTGAAGGAGAGAATTGCAAGAGCTTCAGGCTTTGTATGTGCGTTGACTAGAAGACAGGCAGGCCAATTACCCCGCAGTGGCACTCTAAGCCTGATCTCCCAGCAGATGGGTCATGGGGTGTTGGGCTAAAACAGGCATGGAGGACACAGAGGTGATCTTTGCACTCTTGTTCTGTTACTGAACAACAAAGTCAGACCTCTGTCCTCTTAATCTGCTTCAGAGGTGGACAAGGGCATGGCAACACACCTTAATGCATCACATGTACGCTTAACGTATATGGACTTGTGGAACACATGTACAATATGTTCATGTATATGTGCAGAAAAATACATTTACATGTGAACAATCACAAACGAATAGGGTCTTGGTATAGGGCAATATGCTCTCTAACTTTGTCTGCGCCTGAGACACACACACACACACACACCTCTCTGTGCGCAGCATACCAAATGAGTCTGTTAATTGTACTATTGCCTAGTGTCCTTCAGCTGCGACCTCACCAATACTCTGTGCAAACTCTCTCTTATAACGATTCCTTCTGTCCCTCTGATTTTCTGTGCTTTTCCCACTCCCTTCATTCTCCTGCACGTTTTCTTTTTTTTTATTCTTAACTTCTCCTCTTTTACCTCCTATAAATTTTCTTTTCAGTGGAAACATGGGAAGGAGTGAGGAGGGGCAATAGGTGAATCGGTTGCTCGATGTATTACAGCTTGGTAATAATGCATTAATGGGTGTAATATTATGGTGGTGCGCTTGTTAATGCCGAGCTGGAATGGAGTGAGGGAGGGATACAGATTTGGTTGTATACCTCCTTGCTGTTCTTTGGTTTGCGCTGTACTGTGTAAGCGTTCTTAGTTCTGGATCTGTTGTTTGTTGCTGTCTGCCTTTAGTGTTCAACATCACTTTGGAAAGACCAGCAGGCCTAAAGAAGCATCCTGCTGAGTCCTAGAGGCACTTTGAGCCAAACATAGAAACATGCAGAGCAACAAAGCAATCATCTGCCATTTGTCCCTCACTTCTTAAAAAGGTTAGTGCCTCTACGTATAAATAAATAAAAAAAACACATAAAAAATCACTTGCGGCCCTCTGCTCACACAAAAGGGAATGATTTACTATTTTGTCCCTTTTTTTGATTGAAAACAAGTGTTTCCTTGTCAAGCATTTTTCTTCCAGGCACCCTCAGTGCACCACATTGTTATTGATAGTATTGCCCTCCACTCTTCCTGACGTACAGACACAGACTTACAGGGAAAATCTGACATTTAAAAATTCCAGTAGAGTTCTCATGTCTCTGCCTAGTTAGCGGCGACCATCTCATTAGGGTCTTCTGTGTCATCAGTAGTTAACATTTACCACAGCTGAAACATTGACTTGCTTATGTTTCCAAATATTAAACTTTTAGGCAACACATGGAAATGTTGAATCTACATAGACATATTTGCTAAGTCTACATTTCAGTCCTATGGATGTAATGTTTTCATGTGCTGCACATTTTATACACAGTGGGTTAAGAATACATTCAACATTAATCAATTGCCGATCCATTTTCCATATGTGTTTATCCTATGCAAAGCACACACTTGGCCAGAAGCAGAGTAGGATCAGGCTCAGGCCACAATTCAGTCACATGAATAACTCATGTACAGTCAACTTTTCACACTGACAAGCAATTTACAGTCACCCAGTCACCTTATATGCATGCATGGACTGTAAGAGACAACCACTACACTCAGAGTGACACACAGACAGCAAGCGAAATGTACATCCACAACATTAACACCACCCGGTGTTGTGAATGTGGGCTGGCCTGGGGTCAGCACGGGGACTCTGAGTGATCTGTAGCCCAGCACACAGTGAGCTGTAGTCCCCTGTGTGATTTGACACCTATTAATTGGTTTAAGCATTGCATTTTTTCCATGCTGACCCCTGTCCACCATAACATTAAAGACACCAGATGGTATTAATGTTATGGCTGACCAATGCAGCCACCTGCAGCCAGGTGGTAAACCCGAAGATCTGCCGTGACATCACAACACTAACAACTGAGCCCTACCACATGCTGTTTCAATTATTCATGTATGAAAAACCTGGAGCAGAATACATCTTCTAATGCAGTTTTCGGGGTTATGTTGTATGTATCTTTCAAATTATTCACATGCATATTCACATGTATGCCTTGATACATCACTATTAGTCATCATTTGCTAAATCAAACATGAAGTCAATGCATCCTAAAATCAGCACCTTCAATCAAAGAGCTGTCAAATTTGTAGTAGTGTACACACACACACACACACACACACACACACACACTATAACACTGCAATCAGCGAACACACCAAGCATCCCTGCCTGTCGTCTAAATAAACAGTCTAGGCATATGTGCCGCATTGAGCTGATACTATAATTAGCTGCCTAATCATAATCATTGTTACATTTCTCTCGTTCACTTCCTGTGCAAGGGGAAATCTCAGTCCAATTTACATCATTAAAGTAATTGCCCAACACTTGCTAATGCACCAGTTAATGCCAACTTATGCCAATCTAGGTTCCCTGCTAGCTCTCATTTGCCATGATTAGCCACTGATGCTAACAGAGCAAAGCAGGGGGAGACACATCAAGAGTTGCATTTTGGCTGATGCTGAAAAACATGCTCTAATACTCAGGCACACGTGTGAATCCCTTTCATCATAAATGAAGTGTGGAGTGTAGCATGCAGCTCCAGCGTCATGTGACTGCGTTTGTAATATCACTGGCTGTAATTTATACGGTTTCATCCGGCCCCCTGTGGAACTACAAAAACCTTTAGCAAACACAATATGTATAACATTATTTTTTATGAAATGTACAAATTCATCTCCTTCATATTTTTTTTCATTAAATATATGAGATTAGTTTTGTGGGTTCAGTTCTATTTTTAGGCTGTATGGTATTACTATGTATTACTTCAGCTGGAAACCCGCTAGTGGCAAACATACAGTGTAACTTCACAGACATAATGTGGGAATAACAAAAGCCAAGCATGGAATGCTTTTTGCTTTGTTTTCTTGTGATTGAACATGCCATTAATCACAGGGTGTCACAGGGGAAATTTATGTTATAACTTGTTTGCCGGTTGCTCATCATGTCCTGAAGTGAAATGTCAAACCTCATAGAATTGCTCTCTCTGCAGTTTACCGCTGACATTTACACTTTGTAGCGAATTTAAACGCGACTTCGCTGTGATTAACTTTAACTTTAGAGAAAAGGTGGGAGTGAATGTGCATGTTGGTTTGATCTCTGGGAGGCTGATGAGTTTTATTTGGGGAGGAGCGCAGCCTCAGCCCATCCTTCAGGCCCTCCGAAGGATTGACATCGGGGGCATGTTAGTAGGACCCGGTCCCTGAACTAGAGAACAGCACCTGACTGCAGACGCCTGCAAGAGAAAACAGACCAAGGAAGGGCAGCAGAGAGCGACAGGTGTAACATCACAATAATGGGACTTTACAATTCTGAATAACCGACAACTGCATACTGATAAAAAACCTTCAAGGTTAGCAACTGTCATGAATTGAAAATCATTTCCTCTCATGAACAAATGCAAACAGTGAGTGGGAAAAATGTGTTGCTTCAAAGACTTCCCTGTGTTTTCTAGTAATTGCTGCTAAACTGAGTCATGTACTCTTTGTGTTGCTGCTTGACTTATATTTGGAAGTTAAATTCAATACATATTAATATTTAATTCAAATATCCGTGGGTTTCTCGCCCACCCACACATGTGTTTTGCACACGTCTAGAGAGTATATCCATAAAGCATCCTGAAACATTAAAGCAGAGATGATGATGATGACGATGACGATGATGTTGATGATGATTCATTTTTAAATAGATGCTAAAGAAACTTCCATTCCTCAAGGATTCCATCTTTTTTAAGGATTCATATTCAGGAACTGTTTTCCCAAGTAGATACTATAAACAACTGATTGTATAACTTCACTACGAATAAACACAATGTTGGGTTAATAAAAGAGCACGGGGGTTCTCTGGGGTGGTGTGTGTCTCTCTGTTTAGCCAGAAAAGCCATAAGAGGGAGGGAAAGAGAGAGAATGACAGAGCCAGCTGATAATGATATCTTGCGTAGGTCAGGGGGGAGAGTGGGAGGGACACCCTAACCCAGAATGTCTGTTTGGAGGAACAAGTGCTCCGCTTGCGGTCAATTAACCTTGAGCACTATTACTGAGCGTGGTCAGTTCAGGAACACACACGCAGAGGGAAATAAAGTGAGAGAGAACCCCTGGAAGTAGGAAAAGTAATTTACTGCAGACAGGCCTAACCCCTTTGCCCTTTTGTGTCTGTATCTTTAACAGCAGCTGACTGGGAAACATGAATGTACACATACATACACGTTTGATCTGAATGAAGACGCACAGAAACACAAAACCTTACTGAGATAGTTAAAAAGAGTAATCCACACCATGTTTGGATAAAAAAAAAAAGTTACAAAAGGTTTGTATATCTCTCCAAATTCGAGCTAGGTTTACAAAATTAAAACAGATGCTGTTTGGTTTCCATTATTCAGGAATTCCAGGCTATTATTGGAAATCTAAAAGACTGTTTTATGAACAGCAAATAGATTGGTTTACTGTATATTTTCTGTCTATGTATTTATCGACATAGACAAAATAAACAAAAAAATTTTCCAACACAATTCATACAGGTGGACAGAGCAGGATACAGTGATTGAGAAATGAAATAAATGTAAAGAGACGTCTATGCAGTGACGTGCAGTATTTATTTCCCTGTCATAACCCAATGTCTCCCCATGCTGACCTCTGGAACACTGGCTCTCATGGAGACTGCATGCAGCTACAATATGTGAGCAGGGCCTTTTAAATGCCAGCACTCCAGCCTCCCTGATTTATGAGCTCGGGTTTTTAATCCTCACTTGCATAGCAAGCTGTGTGTGTGTGTGTGTGTGTATGTGTGTGTGTGTGTGGCCGTCAACCACGACCTTGGATAGGCAGCATTTCATTGTTAAGCATGGCTGACCTGTGTTCACCTTTGCTGTAATGTACAGCTTTACCTTGTGTGTGTGTGTGTGTGTGTGTGTGTGTGTGAGTGTGTGTGAAATGTGGAAATAAAACGTTTTTTGTTCAGATTTACTGTGTGGTCCTGACTACTACTAGGCAAGTATAGCCATATCACCACCACAATAAAATTGTGGACATCATAAATTAGAAATTGTTCCACAGCATTCATAAATTTAACTCGCTGTTCTCATAGTCCAAATATGAACATAGTGTACCTCCACAAGTGATGTTACTGCATCTGATGCCAGTTCTTCTAAAATACTGGATCTGACATTGATCTGGAGTCGCCATAGTTTGTCAATGGAGGCTGCAGACGTCTGTCTCTACAAAGATACAAGTTTAACTTTAATGAGCATTACTCCCTCGTTAATTACAATCAGCATTAATGAGAAAAATCAACCTGCTGCAACGTCAGTACCGCTCCCTTTTCATCTGTGCGGTTGCTTCCAAACCCTTTCCATAAATACCAGGGAATGCAGTGAACAGGTGGAAAGAAAAGTGTGCAGCTGGAAAAACAAAATAGGAGTAAGAGCTAATGAGAAAAGGATCATCACGAGGGAAGCGCACATGGTAGGATAAAGGGTAAAAGAAACAATGCTTCAAGCTTGGATTACGTCAGTTTCATTTTGGGAACCGCAGCCAAGAACTATACACAAACTGAAATGGAACTGACAGTTTGGGACAATGGTGGAGCTCAAAAAAGGAAGGTGAGACAGATGGAGTAATCCGGCAACAGACAATGGCGCATATAAACACAAACCTTTAAAAGAAGGAATGAAAGACAACGTTTGCATGAGAGAAATGAAAAATGAGAAAAATATAAACCTTACGAGAACAACTACTGTCCCCAAATATCAAACTGGATGCAGAGAAAAAGGAGAAACCTCACATTGGATCTTACCTCTCCGGCCTCCTCCTCTTCCCGTCTTGTTTATTCCTTCGACCACCTCCTCCGCCTCTCTTTGATTCATTCTATTTCTGTAACTTTCCACGTCAGCGCACTGCATGTGCTGACACATGGTTCTTTAAAAACACTCATCCCAGCTTCCCAGATTGCATATATGATGAATGAGTGTCTGTGCACGTGTGTGTGTGTGTGTGTGTTTGTGAGAGACCAGTTTCCCGTCTCGGTGTTAAATGCGTGATTGCGTTTGATTTAAGTAAATGACAATAATGACAACAGACACATGGATACACCCATGCATGGGCACACACATTAGATGTGTGACATGCTTTGCCTAGCGGGAGTCTGTTTCTCTGTAGTAAATGCAGATTTCCCTGAGGCGGGGAAGTGTGCCATCCAGTGATCACACACACCACTCTGTTTTTTCTCTAAAGTTCCAAGTCTAAGGTAATTAAATCTGTGTATGTTAAGGTGGCTAATTGTGGCCTGTGGTGTTGTTTGAATAAAGATAAAGATAAGATAAATAAAAAGATAATAAAGTAATAATAAAAAGATTAATTCCCCCTACAGTGGGGAAATTTCTAAACTTGCTAATACGGATGTTGTCATATTCTCAGTTGCTTGTCTTCGTCTTTTCCCAGCTGCTGCTTTACCTTATAATGGAGTGGCTGCACTTCCTACCTGGATCATCAACAGATTCCAGAGGGAACACGGCAAATGGCTTTGATGTTCTAGACACCTCAGTAATGAGGATGTTTATATTCATCTGATCTTGGACCCCATTAAGAGATAAGGAAATTGTGGGCCATGTTTGTTGATATCATTCAGCTATGCCACTACTGATGATAAATGGACAGGATGCTGCCAACATTTGCATTTAGCATTCATAAGGTTCAACCTCAGTGAGAATAAAATGATCTATATCTAATCTGCTTCTTGATAGAGCTCACTTTAAAGGAGTTTTGGGATGACGCCCCATCTCCTATAATCACCACTTTCTATCCTTTATGGTGTTGTCCCTTCTCCCTTGGTCTTTATCTGCTTGAGATTTCAAAGCCTCACACATAACAAATCAGATTTATGATGCTCTTACATTCTTTACTTGCCCACTTCCCACTTCACGGTTTGCTTTGTCGTGTTTTCTCTGCATCTTGCTGTATTAACAGGAGGCGAAGAATCAATGATAAGAGTCTTGATAGCCGACCAAACAATTGCCGGCGCCTGGATAGAGTATAGTAGTGACGTTGACATGGTGCTTAGTGCTTTGTGTCACGCAGTCGGCCACTGGCTCTCGAAGTTTCCCATTTCTGTCCCATAACCCATCTTGTGCTTCTCCGCCGCTTCACTCTGCCAGCAGAATCATAATGCACTCTGATCCTGTCACTTTCTAAAGTAAACAAGTCTAGCGCTGTGACACATTCACTGGCATATACACAAATAACAATAATGGACATGCATGCATGCATGCACACACACAGGAATGTGCACATTTAAATGCACACGTATCTTTCCGGCAATGTTCACACGCTCGTCTGTCTTTGCTGTATCAAAATGGGCTTGTCTGTCAGCCATCAGCTGATGAAGTTTTGGTTTGTGAGAGTACAAATGTGTTTGTCTGTGTATTAGTGCATAAATGCTTGTTTCTTCCCCAAGGTAAAATCTGTTTATGCTGTTATACCGTGAATAATAAATAGATGGACTGCTAACAGTCTTAAAGTTTTAGCAGCAGTGGTGTGGTAGCGATGACATGTTTTTTGTGTGAATGAAGTGCTAGTCGGCTGGGACCTGGCTGATAGCTGAGGGGCATTTGGCTGAATGCAGAAAGTTTGAGTGGCTGGGACTGTATCTAAGTATTCCAACTCTTATATAGAGTTTACCAAGTGCATTTTTAATATGATGTTTCTCAGTAAATGTAACTATTCAAAGTTAAATGAAAGTCTGAGATACAGCTCCTTATAACATGACAGTAGAACCCAATATCCTGTCCTTTTTCTGTGACATGAATTGAAGTGCAAGTAAGAGTAATCTGTGGATAACATAGAAAGCTGAAAAAAAATCAGTAAGTGATGTGGCGAAGCAACGAGGACACAAGTGAAGAAATATTATCTGCTGTCTGTTTACAGTAAATTGTTGTCCGCATCAATTGTCTCAGCTCAGCTTGTGTTCAACATGGTCCCTGTAGATCTGTTGACACAATAGCACTGTATAACCAAATTTACCATAAACATAACAATAAATGAGATGCCACATTAGTACAGTCGCACAGGGTTGAATCCCACCAGCATGGATTTAAATGAAATGTTAATTTGATGTAAAAATAAACTATTTTTTTCCCATTTCAGGTACTCAGTGGCAATCCAGAAACATGATTTTCCCCCAAAAGACTGAAGCCACTTTAATTATTTTAATACTCCCTTCTTTTTATTTCCAAGAACTGCCCAAGGTGCAGTTTTCGCTGTACAGTATACGTGGCAGCTAGCTGAGCAGCCAAACTCAAGCAGTTTTTGGTCAAGTGGCTCATAGACACAAGAAGGGAACAGCAATACTCACGGAGAGATAAAATCACTTCACTCACTGAGATTCTTGATTTGCCCTGCATTTAGTTGAACAAGTTCAATTAGATTTACACACAAGGTTTGTTTTGAACCTTTCTATTCCAGCCCAGGTTTACAGGACACAGCCATAAAATTGAATACAAAGACATGGGCAACGGCTTTAAAGTTTGTGTTTGTGCCATCTAAATATGTCAGTGACATGTTGCAAATCAATTCAAAGGGAATTGAATCCCATACAAAAGAAAGAGAAGTAAGCACTCAACTGTTTGATCTCTAAATATCTCTCAAATATACAAAATCAATGAGGCAAAGAATAGAGGCAAATAATTAGCCTAATGACTAAAAGCTGTGCGGTTATACTAGTAAGTTTTAATGCTTTTAACAACTCTTCAGGCAATGAAAGAGTGGCACATGTTTTCAAGCAACTCAAGCAATTACGCACAATATCACACACAGAATATTAATGATGTCTTTATTTTTTAACGTTTAAACATATTAAATAACATAAGAATAACTTGGCGATCTCCAAAGGTGCTAATTTTGGTTCTTAAATGAAAACAATACTTGGACATGGACAGCAAATCCAATGTGTAGTAGTTGGTGCAGTTTGGATAATTTAAAGTGGTTTGATTGGCATTTTGGAAGCACCATCAGCAGTGCATTGCAGTAGGCAAGACAAGTTATGACCAGTGCTTTTATGTTCTGATGTTTCTGATGTTGTAGACGGTAAATCTGTGTGCCATGGTGACAGAGCAGATGTGGTGAGTAAAGTTCAGCTGGTTGTGCACTTAGTGGGAAGAACTAATGACTAACGTAAGTTAATGCTGATGTTGTGTTGTATTGAAGGTCTGGCATGGAAGACTAAAGGTTCTGTTTGGAAAGGCGTAGTTGCAGATGTCTTTCTCTCATCCACGCAAAGATGTCATATATGCACATCTGGGACAATGGACAGAAGGAGCTGTGGTATTGAGGTATTGTGGTACTCATCAGTGATAAGAAAAGCCCTAGATAGTAGAACCCAGGGATGTTGCATAGATGGAAAAAAGAAGAGGACCAAGAAATCAGCCCTGTTGCACACCAGTGGTAAGGCTGTGAGAGCTTTCACTTCAAATTATTATTATTATCTGGGGGTGTGTTCAAATATCATATGAATTATAAGATTTCAAATCGTCCAAAATTACAAAATGCTTACACAGTCAACTGCATATGCAGTAATGGGTAGATGGTGTTTGATTGTTGAACTTGTGTTTTTTATGGATAACCATGTTTCCTTTAGCAGATAATGACTATTATTATAGAATTTGCTTGTTGACAAGATGTTTTTCCATGACCATGGTCTGTCTATTGTGAAATTAATGTGACACGAGTCCTTCAAAGTGGGATACATTCCAGCTTTCTGCTATTCAGTGCAGTCACAAATCTGAGAGAATCCATTCTCATGATATTTCTCCACCACGCTGAATTGGTAATTTATCTGTAATAAACAGATCTGCCCTACTGACCAATATCCTTTTTACCAGGTTGAAAAATGAATTGCTCTAAGTGTCTTTATCAGTGCACTTGATAGGTCTGCCTGTCAGCAGCTGGCACCCTACATGCCAACAGCCAGACTTTATTGCCCATTGCCAGCAGCATTTTTATGCAGGACTGCCACTTGCTTGAGGTCCCAGTGATAAGATGAAATTTGATAGTGAAGGCCAGTTTGAGTAACAGATTGAAGGGTTATCAGATGCCAGAGCACCGCTCAGTGGTTTAAAAAGTAATACTATAAAACAGGATTTTACAACTCAAACATAGAATATGAAAGCACACAACAAATTATGATGTGCATCTTGCCCATATTTGATAGGCACATTAACAGGCAGTATTACAGTGCTTTGAGGCAAACGTTGAGCCATCTTCAGCCTCATTATCTTTTAACATGACAAGTCTGTATTTATTTCCTTTTGCTGTTTCTTTAAACTCATTTCATTTAATTTCATAGGCCGTCTGACACAATGTGATTCACTGCATTTTCCATTCATGCATTTTATCTGAAACTGTGTATTCCTAGTATAGACAGACATATGAAATTCAAAAAGTTTAATGAGGTAAAAGGTTAACAATATATTATCAGCTTAAGAAAATGATATGAAGGAAAGAGTAACTGAGAGAATGGGGCATCCAAAATTGACATGATGGTTTCCACAATGGTAACAGCTGTACCTTCGAATCTGCCCATCTTCTTGTGAGCACTCCAGGATCCTAATGCCAATCTGTAAGTCCACATATTGGGATAGGCCTGTGGTAAAAGTTTGACATGTCCCTCAGTCTTTCATGCTTTAGCAAGTGTGGCTAATGCTGCACTGAGAAAGGAGCTGCTGTGAAAATACACAGGTCAAAGAAGTTCTAAGACTTGTGCAAACCTTTAGTATCTCCCTGATGGCCATAAGTCATAAACAATATCCTGGAAACCAGATCTTTCATCTTTTCTTGTTGCACCTCTCATGCTGCTATGTTGAACTTTTCTTTGGGAAAGTACTGTTTGCACATTGTCAGCGTGTGGACAGCTGTTTAGGGACCCAACAGAGCAGAGGTCAGTCGTGTTTTCAAAGTGCTAAGAGACTTAATCGGCTCAAGAACAAGACAGCAAAGACAGTGGTTCTGTCTTATTGTAATTCTGCCAAATGTGTACCTAATAAGTAATAATACAATGATATGGTACTAAGGTTAGATTCAGGACAGCTCTAGTAATATCGCAGAATTTCAGACCATCGTGCTTTAATTACCCATCAACAGGTTATAAGTCAGCGTCATGTTGTAGTATGTGTCTCTAGGGGCAGAGCACTTTCCACAGAAGTACACATTTTAACCTAAATGAAGATCTTTTTTCAAATAAACTAAATAGTTTTTGTACTTAAACTTAACACAGTCAACATAACCAGATGATCAAAAATCATAAACGGGTGTGAATCGTTGTTACCATTGCTTCTCTTGTCTTTTTTTGTCAATTCTGTCTTCTTTCATCAAATCTTCAGCACCTCATGCTCTCCAGAGTTTTAAGGTTTTCCTTTAAACAAGATTCAACATGTCATATGTCATTTTTTGATTAGTAGAGTGTGTGGCTGCATTCCTCTCTCTCCCTCGGTGCATGTACATAGATATGTGTGTTTGTGTGCCCGTGTCTGAAGAGGCATCTAAGAGCTCTTCACCTCTGTGAACACTCTCCATGTGTCAAAATCAATGATGGGAGTTGTTTCCCCTGATGCCCCTGATGAATTTGGCTCCGTCGTAAGGTTACCACACTAAAGAAGGGTCATTAGAACTGGCTGGTAAATTCATGCATATGCCTCCTCTCACATATTCAGTGCCATCAAATTTCCATGCCATAATGAGATGCTTCTTAATGTGACATAGCAAGATTATTTTGTTGATGTATGAGGGAGCATGGCTGGCTTTTAGTTCCGAGGACTTTGTGTTAATTACCAGCTTTTGTTAGCGGTTCCTCGTTTTTACCTAATTTAATAGAGATATTGTATCAGGGCAGTGTAAAGATGTAAAACTCTTATCTGTGAAGAAGGCTTCCCATTAAGTAGTTTGAAACTGAAACACAATGTGATGAATTACCTTTAAGAATATTCTCATCAGATAGGGTTTTGAATGTTTTAATTTTCCCTTTTATCATGCACAAATGTTTGAGTGCTAAAAAGATATTTGCATGACAGAAACGGAATGTATTTGAGTGAAATAAATAAAAGATGGACAGAAAGCCTGGACAGTCTTATTAAAAATGACAACGTTAACTTTCATTCACATCAAGTATTTACCCAGATGTCTGCACGCTCTCAGAAGTCTAGCTAAAGTCAATTAAGTGCAAAAGAAACCTTGTATGACAAGTTTAATTCTACATCAAATACACATCAACCAAAAGTGCTGCAAATCCAAAAGGAGGTTATGGGTGGGAGGTAATGATAAGTGAAATGAAAATAGGGGCAGGAGAAAGAAAGGTAAAAACTGAATCACAAACCCTACGACCGAAAATGTTCGGATCTGGTCAGTGTCCAGATATATGAGGTTACAAAGGTTATTAATATGTGCATCTTAAAGCTCTCCTTTCACTTCTAAGAATACATTGCCCAAGCTGGTCACAGTACCCTGCACACCCACCCACCCACACACACACACACACACACACACACACACACACACACACACACCACTCTTCTCTCTTGTTCCATGAGACCCTATCATGACAGCTGAGCGACACTAGCAGGCAATTACTGCCAGGTGAGAATGTGACAGTTTGCACAAATCACTTAGCCGAGAGATTACTTTTCTATATCCAGCCTAAAAAAAAATAAAATAATAAAAAACATCATTGGAAGAGTACAAAACTAAAGCCACGACTTGTCTACACACTTTTCAAACTATATGTGTGCCTGCATACCTGCACATACACACACAGGAATACTCAACAAATATGCAATCAAAAATACACACAGCGGCATGAGGGTATGCTCCAGGCTGGATGGTTTATCAGCTTTTGTTATTTTTCATGTTATCCTGGCAGTTTTCACTTGAAGTTTTTTTTAGCAAGTATTTCATAGGAACATTTAAGTAAGGGGCTGAATTTATTCCATGGTAGCGTTTGGTATCTAGAAGGAGCGACTGCACTTGAATGAAAAATATCCTAACAATTTTGGACACGCTTCATTTGACACCTCACCCTCTGCACCAAAGACATGCCAAAAATCTTACTGAACGCTGTATCATTTCTTTATTTATTTTTAAAGAAAAATGTCTGTTGCTGTAAAGTTGAAGGGTGAAGCCTCATTCAGAACACAGCAGATACTTTAGGCCATCCCTTTGATCTTTGCAGAGAACTTGATTTTAAAAATGGTGGAATCCTTTAGCCAACCTCAGGCGGCCCTGAATAAACCACCCTATACCAAATGAACCATTCAGACTTTCTGGGATGATTTAACAGTCCAAAAGTCAAAACCTTTATGTGATAAACAAACAAGCAGTTCCTAGGACTGTACTCTTTTGGACAGATATCCTGGATGTTGTTCCTGGAATGTGCTGGAGCCTCCCCCCCAGTTTGGGGGTAACAGCCCCCAATGTTCCTATTACCCCAGGTACCACTTGTGCCTTCGCCTTCCGCATCCTTTCTAACTCCCCCTTGGTATTTCTTAAGTTCCACTGTTCTTCCTCTATCTGACCACTTGGTTGGCCATTACCGGTTTGTCGACTTGCTTGCACCACGTTGTTATGTGCTGGAATGTCTTGGGGACATCTTTGCACATCTCTGAGAGTGGTACATCCAGGTTTGTGTGCAGGTTTGTCCTTTCATGAGGGTTCCTGCTCTTCCTTCTCTTGCTCCTCTGGTTTCTGCTGCCTGACATTTTCACTAAGCCCGTCATCACTTCTTATGTCTTACCTCCTTATGTATTCGTGGATCTTTGTTGTTTTTTATTGTGGATAGTGGCTATGACGCTCACCAATCCTTTCCTTCTTTCAGCTTAGTGTACAATCTAAGGATGCTGGATTTGGGGTGAAACCTCTGTGCATTAGGAGCCTCCTTGTCTTGATGTCAGTGGCCTCTAGTTTCTCTTTTGCCTAGGTTGTTGTGCCAGTGGGGTACCTGATGGATGGCAGGCCTGAGATGTTAATCACCCGGACTTTGTTCTTCCTATTCACTTGACTTCTCAGGACAGTGACTGATTTCTTTGTGGCTCTTCTTCGTTCTTGGTTCCCATTTCCCATTTGCCTTCAGAATTCCAAAGTACTTGAACTGTAGTTAAATGCCTAATTATTGTAGTTATCCACTTACATCCACTTATCATCAACACTTGCCATGTTGCGCTGTGATAGTACAATCGCTTGAGTTTTGACAACCGTTTCTCTGTTTATTACCATCCTACCACATTCCAGTCCAAATTATATTTCAATATCCTGGCTAAAGATCCCAGCGGTGTGGATCAGTGAATGAATGTCATTTACTCCCAGCATAAAGACACACGAGGTTGCTGAAGGTTTATATATATTTTCTTTTTTTTTTTACTGTAGCACCAGATTTCCTCAGCCACTGCCCATTCCATCCAGTCCTCATGTCTGCTTGTCTCTCAACATTGCTCTCACCTGAGGGCTTTTTTCATCCCCACCTCTTCACGTCAAGTCCAACATCCCCTAAGGGCCCCTTGCTGAATTCTGGTAGAGATTGAAAGCAGGGGCTATGGGGAACTGACAGTCCCTTTCAATATTCAATATTTTAACATTTAATCGAAAGCACTGCTGTGTGCTCCCTCTTTTTGTGTTTGTCTTTAGTAGAAAATACAGCAACTCAAAGTATAATTGTCTTGCTCAGTCTTCTTGTTTTTCTATGCAGTAAACAACTCACATTCAGAAAACTACCTCTCTATCTTATTCATATTGGTATCAAAAAGGTGTATATACTTTCTGTGAATGGGCACATTTTGAAGTTGCAAAAGTCCAGACATCAAATCTGCCTTTAATAATACAACATATTGAACGGTAGAGCTAAGTTGAATTCTGTGGTAGGAGTGGGAAAATAAAGTACATCAGCTTTTTCACATTCCATGTTACTGAAAATCATCCCACAGTGACACTGTTCACTCTGTGTGAACATTTGGAGTAGCATTCACTATCAATTATTTTCTACTCCCACAGCACCTTGCAGATGAAAAACCTTCATCATTGCCACCAAATATTTTTATTTGAATGAATTCATCACCAATTTATTTCAATAATGTGAAATTCTGTAACTGAATTATCTTTTTATGTAATTCAATTGTCAATGTTTACACCACTTTGGCCAATTTGAGCTGTATTTCTTTGAAATTTAAAAGCTATACAATGGGGTTATTATGTGTTGCAGACAGTCCTTCACCTGTAGTTAACATTAAGTCTACACAGAGAGTGAATTATGTGCAGCATGTAGAGTCTCACCTATCAGGTAGATTTTTGGGGAAGTCTTCACTCTCACACTGGAAGTGCTTTGTTTAAAGAGAGTAGAGTATAGAGGAGTCTACGGGGACACACTGGGTTAGATAAAAGTACTGTACTGTTTAGGCCCTAATCAGACAGACTGTACTTTAGCTTTCTGGGTGCCTTTTTTGTAATGGTTTTCAATTAGAGCAAAGTGTTTTGCATCCTACCTTTGTCTTTCAAAGTGCCTCAGGAGCACCCTGAAGGTGTCCAGTTGAAAAAGTTTATCTCTTTGTCCAATCAGATGAATTGAAAAACTTGAAAACTGACAGCAGATTACCAGATTGTCCTGACTTATACTAAAATAAGCCCTGAGGCAACCATCATCCAGGCAAAGCTCCTGAACAAGCTGTCCTGCTTCCCTTCATGCCTCCCCTGTCTGCCCAATGTACCCACACCAAGTAAAAAATTTCAATTATGTCCTGTTCTTCTGGTTGGTATTTTTATTACCTGTAACGATTGACAAATTACTTATGTTAAAAGTGCTGCAGTTAATAAATATGAAAGCACAATACATAAAGACAGTAAACTGTTCCAATAATATAGATACAGTGTATTAAGAAATCACCTGTGATAAATATAGTGGGTTATTTGGATGGCTGGGAGATGGGGATTACAGCTCATTACCAGTACCACCTACTCTTTACCATGCCCCTTGGCATTTACTTAAAAAAACACTCATAAGCAGAGGAGAAAATGTATGTACTGTAATTGGTGAGAAGTATGTGAAGAAGAAAAATAAGAAAAGGTTGAAAGGGGAAATCAAAAAGAGACCCTAGACATGAAGTTAAGAGCAGAGTGCCATACTCTGTGCTCATCATTTCAAAACATGGCACTTGATTAAATATAGTTCATGTTAAATGAAATTACACAAGTGTAATAAACACATTTGCATGGTTTCTTCATCAGGGCCAAACACTTCTAGTTAAGATTTTGTCATTATTCATAAAAAAAAAAAAAAATGTGATTCTTGTCATGAGTTGTCTTTGAATAAAGTCTTAGAAGTGAGAAATGAGCAAAGGTCTCTTTAGGAAGACAGCAATTTTTCTGCTTCCCAGTATTGTCCTCCATGTGCCTAATCTGCATAAGGGGATGAAGCTGAAAGGATGAGTGGGTACGTGGGGGTTTTCTATTCTGGTTTCATCCTGTTTGTTGGTGGTATCCAAGATGGTGGCAGTTTGTAACAACTAAGAAAGGAGAGGGTCTGACTGTTTGGAAGTGAACAGGAGTGGTGCCCCGCACTCTGAAAAAAAACAGGTTTTATTTATTTAATGTAATATTTTGTTATGAATGCTCAACTTTAATACTATAAAATGCTTCACATTGTTAACTGTTTGCATGGACTTTCAAAATAAATGTTCAAGGTCACTCCTCGCTTGTGCATAGATATGTCTCTCATGTCTCTGCGTGTAGCGCCTTTCCCGGCAGAACCTTCCTGTTCTTGTGTAAGATCATTAATCTCCCAGTATGCTGACAGTTAACTGTCTGCCTGGGACCATAATGCATCTTAACCGTGTGAGGTTGGGACTGACAGCTAGTTAGGCTACCTTTAAATAGCTACATCAAAGAGTTCCTGCTAGAATCACATGGACGACCTAAGGAAAACAGAACTTTTGTTTTCCTCTGAAAATTTGATTTATTATGTTGCTTAGAGAACATCCTACTTAACTGAAGGAATGAAAAAGTGTCAATACCAAAAGAGGCTCTGTTCGCAAGTACATTGTCTGAAATGCTTTGTGTGCTTCTAGCACCTTATAAGGATAATACTTTCAACGTTATTTAAATTATGTCATAACTGATGCATCTCTCAATGAGCCTCTTGCGATGACTTGCATGCCGACACAACCTGATAAATTTATCAGGATTGGTGTGGGCATCCTTGTGTGTATGTGTGTGACTCAGTGGGAAGTGGAGGTTATTTCGATGGAGCACTGTTCATTTTTCCCCATAACACCCTTCAGCAGCTCCAGCCCATATTGACTTCCCAGACTCATCTATTTTCATTTATGAAATGATGTCAAAACTCCATGGCAACTACTCTACCAGTAGCCCTGGGCGTGCTAAAGAGAAAGAGGCAGTATACAGGAGTACCATATGTGCACAAGCACACACGTACTCATACAGCCATTAAACTCTAATCCTGATGGTGTAGGGCCAGTCAAAGTCAGTTTTCTTTACATGAGGGATTAGTGTCGAAACCCACAGGTGGACAAAGAGAGAACGTGACAAACATCACTGTGCACCAGGCAAGTATTGCTAAAAAAAAATTAGTATCTTTTTAGGCATAAATGGGCCATTAGGTCGCGCATATCCCCATGATGAATTGTGAATCTGTATTGTTTCTTTATCCCAACACCGTCATTATTTCTTCAATCCGTTCATCTTGAGCCTGAACATCTCCAGGTGTGTCAAAAAGATGACAGACAACACCGTCAACATGTCAGAGCTGCAGAACGTCAGTATATGTTCTCATCATATCTTGCACTCTTTGAAGGCTTCTAAATATTCCCTATTACATCCCTGTTGTAATTATTTAAAACATCATAATTAAGGCATGTAAACACCAGGACATGGTTTGATATGGAAACAAGGAAATCCTATTTGCATATGGATGTAATTATTCCCTTTACTTTTGGTTTCTTCTGTATATCACAGCCCAGTGTGTGTGTGTGTGTGTGTGTTTCATCTCTGAGAAAATATGAAAAATATGATGTGGAAAAAAATGTTAATATGTTAAAAACCTTATTATAGTAATCAGCAAGGCGGAGTTGGGGACAATTTCCCCAACGAATGATTTGCATAATTCAATTTCTAGTACACTATCAAAACCCAATATGCATTTAATGCCTTAGCAAAAATAACATTTTTTTTTTTTTTTTTTTTAGTTAGTGAACTAAAATTATGCTTTACCCCCTTTTGCCCTTTCGGCTGTTGCCAGAGTTTGTCAGTGAAGCATTTACTACTGTGCTGCTACTGATAATTTCCAGTTTAAACAGAGTCATTTTAACTTAGCTAATTAATGAAATCATTTTTCTCAATCCCGCAAAAGTTATTAATTGTCCCTCTTAAAAAATTGCTGTCATTAAGTAGTTATCCACTCTTTGTGTCCAGGTCTAGTGTCAAAAGAATGACAAATAAGCAATGCTGAATCTCCACAAATCATCCTACAGCTTTTTTAAGGGCAAATCATTCTGTACATTCCATACTAAATGATTATTTCATTTTCTTTATTTAATTACCTTTTTTATATTTGCATTTACACTGATGTGTTGGGTTCAGTTTTGTGTTGTGTTGTGTTGAGTTTTTTAAGCCTTTATTTGGGTTTCTTTAATTTTGGGTGGGACCTTAGCTTATAAAAGTCTTAATGACAAAAAAGACAAAATTAAAAATAGACCATAATGTCTGCGCCAGGAAAAATGAACTAACAAACAAAACGTTAAATTCAAAAGTACAATATGAAGCTGCAAACCAAGCATGGCAAATTATCAATGGTGCATGAGCACACATGCATACTTAACTTAACTACAATGGTAAGTTTCATCAATAATATTCATCTCAAAATAAATACAGATGATAAATAATGATTTTTTAATCCCACAAAGAAAAATTAATGGTAAGTTAATCACAAAGTAGCTATTTACTATGTTTTGATTCAAGGTATATTAAAAAGAGTAAGTTATCAGGATTAACGTATGAATCATTTTTAGTTTGTCTCACATAGCAACAGATTGAACTTTAACTTATGAAGAAAGTGATCATTATAATGTCTCAGAGAAACTTGTAAATAACCAATACTGTACTTATGTCATTCTGTAGTACAGTATCTCCCATTCTGTAAAATTCTTTGGAGACTATTCATTGACAATCTGTTACTTATTTGTGTGCTTTTCATTTCTTTCTCAGTGCCTACTGATGTGTTTGTGGGCCCTTTGCCATCCAATAGTTTCACCTTTTATTTGAAAGTATTATACGTTCCAAAACCAAGCGATCCAGAAATTACCTGAAATTATGTTAATACACGGTAACAAAAACAACACACCCACAACAGGAGGTAATTATCTGTTGTGTTGTATATAACTTATAGAAAGTAATATAAGGTTTAATTTCAAACAAACATAACCAACGGCCAAAGGCTGGCACATTATGTCTTCAGGTTGTCATCTGTATTCTTCCTTTTAAACACAATATCTCAGGACTGTCCTCAGGGAATTTCTTCAAATTGCCAAAAAGATCCAGTGGGACTCAAGGATGAAATATTACATGTATAATACATTTTGCTTGTCAAAGGTCAAAAGTCAAGATTACTGTGACCTTAAGTCTGTGCTATTTTGTAAACACAATGTCAAAGGAATTCCTCAAAGGAATTCAGTGATTAATAAGACTTTGTTGTTCAAATGTAAAAGTTTAAGGTCATCATGGCCTTAGATAAATCTTATTAATCTGCTCTATTGTCATGAAAGCAATATTGACAACTGTCCACTTGTACTCAAGGATGAACAGATTAGATTTTGGTGGTTAAAGGTAAAAGACCAAGGTCAATGAGCTCACCTCTGTTACAATCTTTGAATGTGATATCACAGGCAAGATTTTGATAGAATTTTTCCAAATATTGCAAAAGCATCCAACAGGACTCAAGGATGAATTGAAGTCACTGTGACCTTACTGGATCCTAGAGAGAATTTCATTACATCTTGCACAAATGTCAACTCATATTCATACATGAACTTATTAGAATATGAGTGTGAACATTGTTTAGACTTTCATTTTTTTATCCTCTGGATAACGAAAAGGGATAATGGCAGACTTCATGAAAATATATTGACTGCAATGTAAATGTGACCCATAATCTTCATTCTCATATGTTTTTAGAGTTCAAATCCTATCACGCTATTTGGCGAACTTAACTGAACAAACTAGCCTCAGTTTTCCCATCGGTTAGTCTTCTGTCATTCTTTGTGACAAATTGCATTATTTAGTCTTTATACATTCCTCAACACACCATCTGGCATTAACATTAAACCAAAAATGAAAGGAATTCTCTTGCTTTCAACAACTCGTTTCATGTGCAGACGTATTTATTGGCTGTAAGATTTGAGTCAATCTCCTTCTGAGGCTCAAAACTGAATGGTTGTAGAGGATTACTGTCCACTTCAACACTGAAATTGGGGGAATTTGTTCTGAAGCAAATAGTGGAGGGTTTCTGGATGTGGGAACTTTGTTAGTGTTTACCAGCTGAATCATCTGTGGCTGGTTTGACATTTGAATGGCACAGCAAATTTAATGCTGCATATTGAACATAAAAGATTGAAGCTTTACAAAGACTTTAGAGCTAGAATTAAATTAAAAGCAACACTATCAATCGCCTTCCATTTCAGAGGGAAATTAGTTATTTCATGATGATAAACCAGAGTTCATCAAAACTTCAATTTATACAGATTTTTATTTATGTGACTGTATCAGGATTATATTAGATATATAGAATCTGACCTTGTCAACTCAACAAATACAGAGCTACCTACCTACAGATCACAAACAAAAAGAAAAGCCTGAAAAATGTTAATACTGTACTTCCTTTATCTCACTTCCTGCCTTAACTCTTTCATCCTGTGCTCTGTACACTGCTATATATAATATTATTCTTTTTCATTTGTTTTTTTTCTTTTTTTTATCCTTTGATCTTTGTTGCTCAGCCTCCTCTCCCAAATTTACTGTAATATATTGAAAGCTCCAAAGCTGATGACCCGGTGGCAGTTGTGAGGATTAAACTACTATTGAGTTGTGTGTGTCTGTGCACATTTGTGTATGCATGCCATCTATAAAAGTGTATGTACGTGTGTGTGTCTGCGCATGGATAGTGTAAGCCATTGGGGGATTAGGCTGTTATTGATCCAAGACGGACACAGTATTTACTGGGATAACTTGCAAAGCCCCGTCATCATAACTGTCTGAGACAGCCGTCCAACTTAATGAAAGCACTTCCCAAATGTCAAGTGTTTAACACAAAGCTGTGAGGCAGCCATATCAAAACACATACAAGCATGCATTCACACACACACACACACACACACACACACTGAGCCATTAGAGAAATTGTCAGATGCACCCAACTCTCTGATAGGTAGTCACTTTATCCTCAACAGCTGGAATTATGCAAGTGCATGCACTGACACACACTTAAAGACTCAAAAGAAATACAATTTGCCTTTGAAAACATTTCTTTAAAATCTAATGCATGCAAGATCTAATATTATTGTTATTAGTTTAATAATAGTAGCAGTAATAGTAGAAATGTTGTTCTCGTATCAGTGTAGCAGTTTCATAGCATGAAATTTACAAAGTCTAACCTGAAACAACAGAAAACATGAGCTGAGAAAAAAAAGTTAATTTCAATGAAGTGCAGGTTGTACCATGAAAATGCTTCTACGGTAACATCAGTATAGCTGACAGATATTATTAATTAGTTTCACACGTGTTGGACTGGCTTTAAAAAACAGGGGGTCTCTTTATGTTTCTAATGGGCATTGCTATTCTGAGGCAACAGCATTTTTAAATGTGCATGTCAAGTTTCCCTTCTTTTATAGTCCCCACATTTAATTCGATGCCATACTTTGACTGCTACTTACTCACCCATCCAAAAACGTTACCACGGCAGTGCTCTGTTGTTCTCACAATCCATTCTTTTACTCGGTTTCAAAGAGAATTGAAAATTAACTGTAGTGCTCCATTCAAAGAACATCAAACACTCACCCTGCAATGTGATTACAAATTATCTACTTTCAATTCTCCACCTTTCACCAGCAAATTTATCTTTTTAATATATTACATTTTCCATACTCTAAACATTATGTGCCTCTGTACTCAGGTGTCATGTTGGATAAGGGGACTTACATTTAGGCAATCAAAGAGGCCCAATCATTTCCTGAGAAACTCATTTGCTGTGATCAGTCTTCCATTGCTGCCTCCTCTTTGGTTCCACATGTGTTTACACAATTTGGTGGAGCACTTTCTATGGCCCATCACAATTAGGAGAGGGAAGGAAAATCCTGCACTGACCCCCTGAGATGGTTTGTGCAGAAAGGGGGAATAAAAGGCAAATTGAAGTGATTTTCAATGCTTATTATTATTGTTGTGATTGTAGCATTTGCAATATTATAATGCCATGGCTGTTTTTTTTCCCCCTTTCTTTCTTTTGCTTTGAAAGCACACATTTTTTGTTAATTGCCTTGGCATCGCTCAGGCAGAGTCTTGCCAATAAAGCACCTTGAAATTGAAAAGTGAATTGGAACTGAATGGAGGGAGGAGATTCTCTCTCTCTGTCTCTCTGTTTTCTGCAGCTGGTAAGACAGGATTAGGGTTGGCAGAGAAAGAGACAAAGGGGACTGGTTTGTGTGTGTTGTCGGGTGTGCGCATGCTTTGTGTGTTTCTGTGCCAGGACTGTCCTGGAGTCAGGGCAGCAAGGTTTTTAGGGGACTCAATTAGTTCAGCCCAAACACAAATCCTGAATCTTTCACATTCCAGGTCTATTTTGGATGTGGTGTGGAAAAGCTCTGCCCACAACAACAAAAAAAAAAAAACTCAAAGTCCCTCTCCTGTCCCGCTTATCCCTGAGAATCCCCGCACACAGGGGACTGAGGAGGAGCTGATCACAGCTTGAATCCCACGATCAGCCATTGCTGTGGGTTTTCCGATGGAGCTCTAGTTTGTTCCGGGTTAAAGGCGATTTGGCCGAGCGTCTGCTGGTCCCTGCCTAAAATTAGTTTGCAGAAATAGAAAAAAAACACATTTTTATTGTTAGAAAGTGAGCAAACAGGCAGAGACTTTTCCTAAATAATTTTGAGCGCAGCACATGTCATTAAGCTTGTATTTTTGACCACCCGTACCAGAGCATGCAGCTTTGGACGGGTTTTCAGTGGCTGTGATTTGAAGATACCTTTGTCCACTGTTGAAGGCAGTGTGTGATGAGGCAGGGCAGCGAGGAGGAAAGCAATCTGTCTGACAGACTCACAGAGGGACGACAGGATGTGTGATCCAGATCTACACTAACTAGCTTGCTGATAAAATCGGATCATGCAGTGTCTGAATTAGATGTGTTGCCCCTGAAAGACAACATCAGGTGCTAGGAAAAATTGGGTCAGAACAGTCCAGTGTGGCACCTGCAGGTGACAAATGCATCACAAAAACTCTTCCCTCCCCTACAGTTCGTTTACCGAATCTACAGATGAGCAATTTACCATCCATACATGGCATATTTTTTTAATGACACAAAAAGCTTGAAACAGATGCATCTCAGTAGCTAAATGACATGATAATATAGACAGAAAAAGCCCAACTATGTTTGTGATGAAGGTAAAGTTAGAAGTTGTGTGACTGCAGAGTTTTAGTAGCTTCAGCTGCTGTTGCATCACCTCTTACAAAGCGACACTATTCTGCACTCGGAGGCTTTAACCAAAGTCTAGTGACTATTGATCATGTATAGGCGGCTTTCTGTGGTTCTTAATGTCTCTGCTTACAACTGATTCGAATGTTACCTCTGTCTGGTAAAGACTCTCAAAATCAATACTGCGTTGTACATTTTGGGCTGATTAATCTCTGTCACTGGCCTCACCATAAGTCAGGTCTTCTCCAGACTACAGGCTGTTTTTGACGATGTGCAGACTTCCCTGTTAATTGTAAAGCTTCTCCTACAGGACATCAACCACTGACAAACTGGCCTGTAATGGTCTTCCTGTGGACTGTTTGTCCTCCCGGGGCTTGTGTGGGTTTCCTCCCGTCTCCTCCCACAGTCTAAAGACATGCATGTTAAGTTAATTGGTGACTCTAGTGAAAACATGAGAATGACTGGTTGTGTTTTTTTTCTGACTGATTGTGATGGAGTCAGGAAAGTCAAAACTTTAAAATTCTAACTGGATTTATACTATTTTTACAATTTTAAACTGAAAAAATATATTTTTGTTTACAAGCCACAATCCTCCCGACGTCAGATTCCAGATGTATCTTATATACGTATGCAGTCACTACTCATACCCGCTGGATGGCTTCTATCAAAGTGCCATTGGATTTATTAGTGCAAGTAGTAATTATATTCATCACTGGGAGTTGTATCTGTGTCTGTATCTTAATATATAAAGCCTTAATATCTAAGCTGCTGAGGTACTTTACATCCTTGATCAAGTGTAGAACAATGTCACAACACCGTAAGTCTGACTCGCAAAGTCCCGCATACAAACTCTGACCTAGACAGGAATATTATTTTCATGTTTTTAATTGTGTTTCCAGATCTATGCTGATTATATAGGTTTATTAAAAGAATACAACTACTGCTCTGCTGTAATGTTGAAATAATGTGTGTGTAGATGACTCATTAAAAGTATGAATTGTGTTTTATGTTGTCATTTTACAACTTATAATGTATTTATGAGATGATGTAAGATGAGTAATATGCAAAAGAATATTAGCAAGAGTTTCCAATTAAATATACTTTAACTAACTCGCTAATTAAACAACCCGATTAACTGATTGCTGATGCCAAATTTTTGCTGGTACCTGAAACTTGAACATCTTAGCTTGACATTATTTATATGTTGTTGGGTATAATTCATTCATACAGTGTTTGATGGTTTTATAAATTGTAAAGCAAGTGGAAAGAATTGACTGAGAAAATGATTTACAAAGGGAAATGCTCTGAAAAAGTAAGTTGCATAATCCTCAAATAGCCATTTATCTTTCTAACTGTAGGTGTCTATGCACACATTGTATTGTAGTGATGTGTGCTTAGTTTTTTAAGATTGATTATATGGAATTGTGCTTTTGCTTTTATTGGTGAATTATCAATGACTCAATTTATTTATTTTTGGATTGTTGGACGCTACGTTGGTGCCTACATTTTACTTGGTGTACAACAGACACTATACTCAAAGTTGTAAACCTCTCAGACATGGCCCAGCACAACAGTTAAAACATGGATTTTAAAAACATAGTTTTTCTTAAAAATGCAGCGTAAATGACTTTTACATCTTGCTATAGATCAAAGAGAAGATGATGCCGTGTAGTTTGGTGGATTTTGAGCTAAGGGGCTGGAACATTTTTCCAATATGCTCTAGAATTCAGTTGGCTTCATCTTTAGCAGCTGTTAAAAAACAGCCAGACCAGCAGCTAAGCACAGACGAGCACCAGGCCAAACCTGCATGAACCAATTTAGCAATTCACAGTAGTGGGAGATGTTTGTATTTTATCATTATTCTATTTTTTTATGAAACAGTCAAAATGCTGGTGCCTTATCAAGTGTCCAAATTAGTCTAGTGTAGATGCTCATGTCAAAGACAGTTGAATGTATGAAAATATTAATCAAGGAAACTTTCTTAGGTCATTTTTTATGTAAACATTTGTCTACAACTAGTGTTGTTGTCAGATAAATGAGCTTTTTGATGGTTGTTTTTGTTACCGTTCCCAGAAATTGAAGTCGACAAAGTTTTGCTGTGTGAGTTTTGTTAAGTAGAGAAAGGGAGGGCTGACGTATGTGCATCAGTTTGTCTGTGTCCGGAGGCTCAAGAGTCGAGTATAGAGAGATATAAAGAGCTAGTCCTGGCTCTAGGTCTTACCTTAATCCTTTCCACACATTTTCAAAGAGCTTCTGCAAGACACCCAAAGAAGCAGAGGGGCATCCTTTTGTCAAAGGCAGATTAACCTTATATAAACAGGTTCCATGAGGAGGAAAATGGGCTGAACCGGTGGGGTGTGGGGGGGGGGCTGGGGAGGTGGAAGTAATGTTTTCAAACTTTGAAAATGGACTACAGTGAAATGAAAGGCGAGTGAAATTAAAGGAAAAAAAATGAAATGATAGAGTTACAAAGCTGGATGGAGAGAAAAGATTGAAAGATGAGACAGTTTTGATTGGGGTTTAGAGAGGGAGAGAGACTGAGAGAGAGCTTTGGTTTGGTTGGGATTGCAGCCAGCGAAGCAGCTCAAAGGAGTAAGCTGCTTCCAGATGAGTGAAAGGAGTCACACACACGCACACACACACACACACACACACACATGCAGACGTGGGCATAGGGAGAAAAAAAGGATTGTGTGACAGGGCACAATGGCAACCATGTTTTAGTTGCATGGCAGTTGGGAGGGGGCAGCAGATCATCACAAACACTGAACTCGAGAGAGATTGTGGGACAGAAAAAAAAACTTTCATACAAGATGTTGGCAGCTACTGTGTGTATGATATTTAGGGGGTGATGATACACACTTTTAGAAAGACATTAGCACTTTATGACAAGACTTACTACTGGATCAAATGTAGGTCTTTGATTAATTTAATGAACCCAACTTTACCACTAAGCTTCCAGTACCAAAGCTATTTAATACGCTTATAAAAGAAGGGGAACAAAGTGGAAACCACAATGTAAGCTCTATCTTTTAAAGTGCCACCGAAGGCAGAGAAAGATCTAATTTAAGACTTGCGGCGTAAAAATGTCCTTCAAACGTGTGAAAGTGGTGAGTTTGGTCAACAGGGAAGCACTTATTTTCAGACGGAATGTAGAGAACCCTTATGTGACAATATTGCACTGTGACATACTTGCAAGCAACGGACTTCACTGTAAGTCCAAGGACTGCAACTCTCCGGACTTGAAGTGAGCATTATTTCCAACCTAAAGTGGCCTCTGTCCATGGAGGGTTAGTTTTAAATGACTGTGTCAGCTGGGCTCCTGCCTTCAGGACACAATAACTCAAAATGTGAAACTCACTGAACTGGATGAAGGAAATTGATGCCATTCCATAATGTGTTCAGGTACACAAAATGTACACACAAGCAAACCTCTACACATACACATGGTGCACACGTAAGTGTGCACATGTGACAGGAAGTATATGAAGTCCGTAGCACAGATAGCAGTGGAGTGAAACAAATAGAAAAATCAGAGGAAAAGGTCATCTGGCTGTTACGTTTCAGGCAGATAAGAAGGGTTTGGGCCCAGAACACACACACACACACACACACACACACACACACACGCACAGGAAAGAGTGTGAGGATTCTTCTCGCAATGCATCACAACTCTGTGCAGCAGCGTTCAATAATTGATTTAAACACACAGAGGCAATTACTTTAATTCCATCCATCATGTGCGATGGGAGCTCCAATAGCCCATTAGTGCTGTCATATATTTACTCTTTAATGGTTTGTTCATAAAAACACAGACATAAATTCAGCTTTTGCAGTGACACAACCTTTCTCTCATTCTCACACCTTGTAAGACTTTTTTCCCATTTTAAAAATTCATTTACTTATTCTCTACTTCTCGTTTCTCTCGTTTTTTTTTTTTTTCCTTTTATATATCTGTCAGCACTGGAGTATAATTCCACTTTTCATTCTCATTCCTTGTCTCTCTGTGTCTCTCTCATGCTCTTTATTCATCTCGGTCCATCTGTCTAATAACCAATGAGCACAGATGAGTTCATACATATTAATCCACACTCTTGCCCCAAGCAGTGCCTCAATCTAGAGTGACAACGCTCTGTCACACTGTTGACTCACCTCAAACTAAAGGAAGACACTTCATATCGTTGTTATTCACATTTGTGTTGCTGGTGTAAAGCATACAGACTTGTTTCTGTTTGGAATTCAACATACAAACAAATTGCTGCCTGTTAAATTACATTTTTTGAGATTTCCCTTTTTCCATCCCACGCACAATGGATCGATCAAAACATATTGGTTCACTGCCAAATCTGTCCCTGTGTGCATAAACAAGTGTGTTTGTGCATGAAAGTGCTCCAGCTTTGTCAGCGTATCTCCGCATTGAATAAATAAGCTCTAATTCAAATTACACCTCTGCTAATTAACAAAAATAAATACTGCTTTCTTTCTTCATCTTGTCTTTTGTTGCCATTGAGGGTGGAAGTTTGTCAGCCCCAGCTGAACGTTCAGCTAGAGAAACTAGAACAGGCACGAACGTACATTTGTGCGAGTAACACAGAGTGCAAAGGCATTGCCCAGCGTGCAAAGACAGATGGAACAAGTGAGGGAGTGAGGAGGGAGCAGCAGAGGATGAATGATGCGAGAGGTCTGAGGCTCTTTCAAGTATTCATGAGATGCAGGGAACAGCAGAGTGTTGGAGAGTGAGAAATAAATATTTTTGAAGGTATTGTAATGTCAGTGGACCAAATTGGTAACAGTTGGTCAACCTGGGAGTGCTGGCAATAGTTTGGGAATTGGTTTGAGTGTGTGATGTGAGTTTCCATTTTTATTTCTTTCATCGCCCTGTGTACGGCACGACTGCATAGTGAATTAAAGTGACAGAAAGGTAAAATTAGAGACGCTGCTACTCCCACAAGAAGCTGTTAAACATTTGGAATGAGGCATCTTCCGCGTACTAAGAGGTTATGTAATTTTCAGGGAGAAGGATACTTTACCCAGGTAACACTTATAATGTCAGCTGTTATTTAAAGCAAATTAGATTTTGGAGCTCTGTGTTATGCCTGGAAGATTGGAATCAATTCATGCATACAGTCACAAGGTCAACATCTGACCTTAAGCTACTGCAGAGTGCTGCATTAATGCTTCATTATACACCTAGTGGTTTAAATATACAAATATTGTGTTTTTGTTTATATTGTAAACTAATAAATACTGATGTATTATTATATGTTAACTAACCTGTCAAAACATAAATTTGATACCATCAGCTCCACCTTTACCAGAACTGATCTTTGTACTTTTTTTAAAATTACTTTAAATATTTTGCTTAAATTACCACATTTCCAGAATCAGTATTATGTTTAAAACATTTGTAGTTTCAGTGACATTTAGATGCCTGAACTTTTAGTGGAGTAAAAAAAAACTATTTCTTATTTTGAATTGAATTGTTATTAAACTTTGTCAAAGTTGTTTTCAAGGCCATATACTTGTACTTTAGCATTAAATATCAGGTTCTCCCATCGCTGGTTTGCTGTGTATGGGGCTGTGTAGCTCTTCAGAGCGGCCATGTTGACCCTTGTCCTCCATTAAGACCATCACATATAACATGTGGCTGTATATAATAACAGTGTATTTAATATAACTCAAAAATAACTTATAATAACATCTGAGGATTATTTATTTCTCAGCCTGGATTATCAACTCTTAGTGCCATGACTGAAAAGTATTTGGGTGTTTTAAGGTTCACCTAATATTCAGATATCTCTGACAGCCCATTTTTACTTTGGTGACTAAAGAAAACTGTAGAACAACAACTAAAACCATGTCTAGCTCTACCTTTATATTTATGCATCGTATGTGTAATAAACTGTGACCTTGTGTTTTTTCTGAAACTTTTCCTCTGCTCTCTTTCTTATTCCTGCCTTTAGCCTCTCTCAATCGCGCTCACGAGCTGTTCTAACTATGCTGTTCTCATATCTGACTTTCTCGCTCCCTCTGAGCACAAGCGCCTCTGACACGTAGCTTCTGAAAACACTGAGGGCTATTTGGAAATGCTGACTGATAAAGCACAAATAGCAAACCAATATGTATGGCGTATTGATACGGGTTGTCTATACTACAGTGCTGTAACCTCTTATCCTTGTTTCATTCAGCCTAAGGGTGTCAATAACAGCGACTGCAGTATCTACACAGTCGGGGAGAGAGAACAGTGCACACACACAGAGGTGAACTGTAACCACACTAACGGTGATCTACAGACGCACACACTCACTAACAGGTACAAAGACTGAAAGTAACAAGAGACGAGGCCAAATCGCTCAAAGTGCAAGAGCACACAAGTACTGTATGTACGCTTAAACTTTACTGCTACGACTAACCTTAAAAAACTGAAATAATCAACCCACTGCAAAACTAGAAGCTTGTTTCTGCATAAATATTTCAAGCCGACATCCAGCTGCTGCGCGAGTATAGAAACTAGTCCCTTGCACAACTTGTACACAAATACACACTCAAATTATTAGCACGAGGGACCGACGTACATCTGTATAATTCATCGGTAACTTGGGAACAAGGAATGACCATGAACATCTATTTCCAGCATACGGCATTGGTTAAATAAAAGAGGACTTGTGAGATATTGGCAAACAGAGTTATGATGATTTCTCTTAAAGTGTCTCAGTGTGTGCGTGTTTTGTTAAAGACAGGGCCGGTGAAATGCAAGAATGAGGTTGTTCCTGTTCCTAGCACATTTCATTAAAACTGTCTTGATATTAGTGGATGTAATAAAAAATATTCCATAATAACTGTTTTATCCACCTGTTCATATTGACCAAACTACATCTGTGTGTGTGTGTGTGTGCGTGTGTGTAAAATATTGAATAAAACCAACTACTTCCTACTATCAGGACCATGGACAGTGCCACGGGGATCAACACTATAGTATTCTTTTTACTTTTCATAAGAATATTAGAACAGGGTAATAACCCGTTCTCCAGTCACATGCCAAATTGGGATTGCCACAGGTTTTCTAAATGTATTAAGGCCCCTTGATTTCCAATTAAAAGACCATTTTGGCAATTTTCTGTGTGGCCTAAAGTTTCAAATAAAGTAATAATACTTTCCGTTTGGGATTAGAAGGAAACGAGAGTTGGCTATGGCTGTGATAAGCTCCATGTAGCTACTGGCAAGAGCCAATACAGATAAGAAAGAGTAATATGAGACATGGCCAGTGAATTTTCTACCCGTTTCTGTTGCTTTTAAAGCAACTCCATGGCAACCACAGTACAACAACAGATACAGAAAAGAGTTTGGCAAATGCCACCGCTTCTCTATTTCTCAGCCATTTTGCAGTAGCTTAGGGCAATACTGTGAACAAATCAACTAAGGAACTATTAAAGATGGCAGTGGAGTTCTGAAAGCATTCCTTTCTTTGGAACAATTAAAGAAGAACAAAGATGCTATGGCGCTGATGAAATCCAGTTTTTATGCATACATGTCAAGCTGTGTCGGGTTTTTACACAGTATACGTTTCAAACTGCTGTGCTCCGGTTAATCCAATTACATTTTAATACCGAGCATGGAATCGCCCTCTCTCGTGTTAATAACACTAAGGCACACATTTTCACACACCTCTCATTATTCAATACTTTATCCTCACTCCTCCTTTTCCTTTTTGCTCATGTACAATGGCAGCAATCATTGTAATGTGTTGTAACCACAGTTTTATAATTGGGAATTCAAGAAGCTAGTTATGGAACAATACAGAGTAGTGGGGGTTCTCTGAGGTTGTGGATGACACATTCAAGTTCTCATAGTCCTGCACACCACTCCCCACGCCTATCCCCATCTTTCTAGCCATCTATTTTTCCCTTTTTTTTACTCGTCGCCTCCCTCCCTCTCTTCCTGCCCATTCCACTGACTCCGTAACAGCCTGGTCTCCATTGTGCTGATAGATTATAATGATCTTTAATTAGATCTAAATATAACGATAGGCGCTCACTGCCATCAGTGCTTCTCTCGGTGAAGACTGGCTATCATTAGGATGTGTAATAAGGAGAGAAGAAAAGAGTTGAAGAAAGACTGGGGGATAGAGAAGAAAAAGAGAGAAAGTAGTTTGGGAAAAAAGTGCAGGCGGAAAAGAAAATTGCAGTTGGAAAAGGTGATTGGAGAGATCCGAGCAACTTCAAGAAACTTGGAGCAATTTACACCAAAGAGGTTTCATGGGCATTCAACAGATCTATCATTCTGCACATCAGCAGTCTATTAAGCTGTTTTTTTTTCCTTCACTCAGCCGAATTCCTCCCATTTCCTCTGAATGGACAGAAATGAAATTGTTCCTCTTATTTCTGATTTCTTAGTATACAAAAGCTTTGCAGATAATTGTATAATTGTGCTGTTTTTAATCAAATATAGTCAAGAAATTTCAGCACTTGGCGAATCATGACATCAGCCTCTCAGTATCAGGTGACTTTGAAAGTTACTTTTAACAAGTTACCGAGCTGAACATTTGCACTGATGTCAGTTTCAGTCCTGAACGTATCTGATCTGTGAGATGGACACTTCAGTACGTATACTCCATGTCTTCAGATATGTGTGTGCTTTTATTATCATTACAGCTGGTCTGTGATGACACTCATTTCTGGGTATCATCAAGCCAAGAACAAATATAAATCAAGATAATTTCACTTTTATACTCCACTCATCCTTTTGCGTCAACTCGTGTTCACCTCCTCTTCTCCCCCCTCAAAATCAATAGGTCAGTGTTGCATCAGTGCATTTAATAAACTTGTTTCTGGGATCCTTTAATTTATCATTCTTTTTTAATCAAATGCATTTATCCTTTTCTGTAAATGGATATTGTGGGTTGGCAGAATTGACCTTGCTTTTTTATTTTTATTTTTTTGTATTATGCACTTAGCAGGCTTGACTGCTTCGTCCAAGTGGTTAGATATCGTTCTTCAGCATGAGTTCAAATATCAAAATGCTTACATTTCTCCATCAGCTATCAGCCTGTATCTAACGATGTCAATACCAAATCCATGCAACCCCTGTCATTTTCTTTAGTAGAGTCAGATTAATGCAATTTTTCCGCCTCCTTCATTCATCCGTCACGTCGCTGCTCTTTCTGTGCTTCTTTCAAATTCTGTGCTATCTCACATGCCTTACTTCACATTACACGCCAATGTGTGTCTTTGAATATACAATAAATGTTGTTTTCTGCAATATTTGAACTACACGGGAAGACAGAAACAAAAAGAAAAATACTAGATGTGATCCTTAATATTCAGTGCATACATGTTGACAGTCACACAGCGATGTAGTTGTTGAACGTGTAGATACGTGGAACAAAAGTTCCAGAAGCTTACCCAACAGTATTCATATGCCCCGTTATTATAGTTTATGATAAATTATACATTCGTGTGTTTTTATTTGTGTTGCTTGTGCATGTATGTGAGTAGCACACGTTGTAAATGAGAGGCAGTAGGGTGCACTAACAATGTTTGATAAGACCCGGGGTTGCAAACGATCACTCCTCTGTCTTTGTCTCCCTCTCCTCCTCTCTCAATCCCCCTTCACTTCCCCTCCGGTCCCTCCCACAGCTTCGTCCCCATACCACATTGCTCTGGGTAATTTACCAGCAGCAGGATATGCCTTCAAGCTCTCAGCCACAAACAGATAAAAACATGAATGCAAACAAACACAAATGCACATATACACATTTTCTTCAAATTAGACACAATGTTCCCAGCTCAACTATCCAAACCACTTAAGAAAGTTTTGTGCATAAACTTCTTCTCTTTTCAGTGAGTGCAGAAGGAGGCTCCTGTTAGGTTCAAATGTACATGGAAGAAGGCAGCTGGAAAACTTTGCCTCTTATAAAAGCTAAAGTTTCTTCAAACGGAAAGAAAGCTGTGTGAGTAATGAAAATGCTTACAGTGCAGAAAGGCATAAAAATGTAAATAAACATATCTGCACAAACATGCAGACAAATGTGCTTCTATACATCCAAATACAAAGACAGGCTTATGGATGTGACCACAAACAGTAAGACATGTGATGAATTTATCTTTACTTTTATCGGAGAAAAGGAAAAAAAAAGAGCATGAGTTTGCTCATTTCCTTCTCTTTCCCCTCTGTTTCAGGTCGTCTCTGAAGAGGTTCTGACTTTATTAAATAGCACTAAGATCATGAGCCTAACAAATTATGTTCTGTTCGCTTCATTCAAGTGAATAAGCATTAACACTAAATGTTGCAGAGAGGAAAAATGTTAAAGTGCACATAATAACCGTACATACCTCACATACTCAATGGTCTGTAAGGAGATACTGGATGCCTCTTTTAGCAACGATGGCCTGTACGAGCCCCAGGTCCACACCCTTGTTAAAGTGCTTCAGTCGGCAGACGAGAACGAATAGAAACCTTCTTCCTGTTTCCCCATTATCTTGTGCCATGTTACCATTCTCTGGTTTATCCTTGTGACTGTCCCAGTGGCAGTTTCTTCACTCTCCCAGTGATTGGAGGCCTCTTGGTTTGGACTCTCTGTAGGCTACTCCCAGGTAGCATGTGAGTCCAGTTTAAGTGAAGAAAGCCAAACTATGACCTAAAGCCAGCACAGTGACAAGACAACTCTACTGGTCAACTCTGCCCTTGCCAGAGCTCCCAGTTCTCTCCTCCGGATGATACCATCCTGCTAACTGCATCCAACGTTGCATTCCTCTTCGTCAACTCCGACAGAGGATCCACCCTTCTTCTCCCGAACCAAACAACCAGCTGCTCTCCGGATCCTATCCCCTCCACTCTTCTTCAAGCCATTACACAGAACATCAACACCATGTTTTTTGGGTTTCACAATAGTGAAATTTGGGAACATTAATAAGAACAGCTTTCGGATGCCTTTGTACTTACCCACGGATTAGTTGTGAGCCAAATTAGAAACAAAAATTGCCAGTTGTGTAAGCATGGCCGGCCATGTACCAATGTAGGGGAAACACTATACTGTATTTAACTTTTTGACTTGCTCTATACCTCAACCAAAGGCCTAAAAGCTTGTCAGTCCTGCACAATATCACAGCTGTTCCTAAGACTGATAGTGACTGAATCTGCTGAAGCCACTTTCCTAGTTAGGGGGTCGCACTTTAAGGTGTATTACGACAGGGCAAACAACTTCCATATCTTTTCTAGCTCTTCTTCCAACTTCCTCCTTGAGCACCCAATGTATTATTTTCCTACAGACATGGACAAAATTGTTGTTACCTTCCTTTAAAGAAAGAAAAACCCAAAATGGTCATTGAAATAAATCGAAACTGACAAAAGTAATATTAAATCAAAATGTACTGAAAATCAAACAATGAAAATTGGACATTGCTTTTGAATCATTGCTCAACAGAAGCATTTGAAAGAAAAACGTAATGAATCTGCCCTGTAAAAAAAAGACGATACCCTTAAAAGAATATTTTGTTGCAAAATCTTTTGAGGCAATCACTGCAATCTTTCTGTAACTTCTAATAAGATTTCTACAATGTCGATTGGTATTTTGGTCCACTCTTTCTGAGCAAACTGCTCCAACTATCTCAGTTTTGAAGGATGTCTTCTTCAGACTGCATGTTTTAGCACTTTCCACATATGTTCAATAGGATTTACATCAGGGCTCACAGAAGAGCACTTTAGAACAGTCCAATGCTTTGCTATGGATTTGCAAAAAAAAAACCTTTGTGTACTGTCAGAAACTTCCTTGTCTCGATGTTAGTGGCCCTTGTGTCCTCCTTTGGCCAACTTATTATGTCAGGAATGTTCACATTCTCAAGACATGCCTTACTCTATGAATTTATTTGGGAGTTCATGGTTCCCATTTGCCTGCAGGATCCCAAGGTTCTTGTACCTGATCTCAACATGTGCTATGTCTCCTTCTAGTAGTAGAATCTTTTAAGCTCAGACGACCCTCTCTCTCTGTGATGCCAATGAACTGTGCTTATTCAGATCCAGTGTCCTCTCTGTAGATTATACTCGTGTGAGTCATTGAGTCAATGCATCATTTACTCCTGGCCTATACATTACCATCCATGTAGAGGAGATGGCTGATGCTTGCTTCTTTACACCATAAGTATCTGCAAACTCTCTCCATGATGACCTGTCTAGGGGAGTTTAGCCGTATGCAAAAGAGGGACAAAGCTTCTTCTTAGTAATTGCCGCACGTGATGGTAACTTGTGCAAAAACAAAAGGGCGATAGTAATGCATCTGCAAAAAACAAAGTCAAATTATGTCTCCTTTGCTTGGCAGCCTGTTGGCTCGTTAGGTTCAATATTTGGCTGGGATAAAGAAGTCTCCCGGTTCAAATACAAGTCCATGCACCAGAGAATGAGACACTCAGGTCTAGTTAGCCTGGTGCCCACTGCGCCCCTCAGGGAGGATGGGTTAAATGCAGAGTTAAATTTCATTGTAAAATGTATATGTACTCAATGACAACCAGTCGTATTAAAGTAGCCCACCTTCTAAAGTAGTCATTTTGCTGTTTTTGTAAAGGTTTATATCCAGAAGACATTAACCCTCAAACACAATTTGCTTTGATATATTAAGGCTATTAGACTCTGCAAAGAAGTGCCTGTTCACTCAAGCCATCCCAGCTCTCCTCAACTGCCAACAGTGAGCAGTAACCACATGTGCAGGCTTCGAAGCAGCTCTCCAGCTCAGAAAGCTACAAATGACATCACAGGTGCAATGTCTATGTCCTGTATGTCTGTGGGTTCTACTAAACGTAGTTGTTCAGAGAGAAACTGTAGATTAAGTGCTGAAGAGGAGCGCACTGATTTTAGTATTAGTGGTCGTCTTCTCTTTCTCTCTTTCTCACTCTCTCACACTCCTTCATAATCATCGCCTACTCTGTCTCATTGACCCGGCACAGTGCAGAAAGTGCCCAGAGCACAGCATGAGTCATACCAGCTGGTCCAGGGTCTGCGTTTAATCCCATGCTCCATTGCACTGAAAAAGGAGCAGTGTCTGGCTGATCTGAACTGAGATCTGCCACAGTTATAGCAATGTCTTTGCAGTCTCTGGGGCCATATTACACACACGTGGACTGAGACACACACTGTAATGTAATTAAATTAAAATCCATCTCAAGATTTCCCATTATTACACAGTCATTGATGTATATGTACTTTAACCACAATCAAGGGAAGAAAAACTTTTGTTTAATTTTGGAGGTCATTCAGTATCTGCTAAATAAAGTATGTGCATGTGTTTCTGTTAGCTGTGCAGTTGCCTCTGTAAAGAGTCTGAAGTCAGTTTTCTTCTTCAACAAAAGAAGAGAAGTTTCTCTGCAGTGTGATCTAGTTTCCTCACGCTTGTTTCATCACACTCATTTTCCAACTCTTTTCACTTAATCATGCTGATACTTCCTGGCAACATTTCCATTTAAGGGCTCGTACAGTGCTTGGATGTGTGGTGTATGTTTGCATTTGCGTGTGAGGGGCTTAGTGTATTCGTGCACATCTGGAGCTGGCTGCATGATAACGAGTTTATACGAGGTAGCCATCCCTATGCTCTGACACAGTATAATGACACAAAAGCCATCTTTTCTTAAAACCATCTCTACTGTACCTCTGTTACCATGGTAACTGTTTCCAGATCTAGGATAGTCCTGTCTCTTTGTCACTACTACCCCCCTTACTTTATAATCTCTATACCCCTGCTTCTTCAGTTACTCAGCATCTTGGCCCTAATAACTGTTACTGGTTGAGAAACTGAGACAGAGAGAGAGAGAGAGATTGAGAAGGAGAGTGTGTGTGCGTGTGTGTGTGCAGTTTTAGAGGAGGCATCCCCCTATTTACGTAATTCTTTGCCAGTAAAATCAAAATCCAGCATCAGCGTTTTGACACAGAGCTGCACCCACACATATATTCACACACACTCTCACAAACACTCAAACACACACAGACACACACAGGCACACACTTTGAGAAACTTCTACTTGAGGTGATGTAGTGTCTTATAGTTTCCATGGTAACATCTAGGGAGCAAATCAAGGAGGAGGGCCAATATAACAAAAGGGAACAGTGCCCCCTTGACTAGTGAGAGGAGGAAAACAGAAGGACGAGAAAAGAAGGACAAGAAAAAACAGATGAAGGACACAGAGTGGTACTATACTGAATAAAAGCTGCTTCAAGTATGTGGATGAGTGTTGCTCTAACATATGTTCTGTCTTTATCCGAGCCCAACTGTGAATCCAGATTAAATTCTATAGTATAGCATAACCTTGAGTCCTGAGCCATTCGCTTGCATTCTCAATGTGAAGATCGATCACGTTTGCCCAAAGACTGCGAGAATACTGGGGAACTGTTGCTCAGTGGAAAATCCCTCCCCGCAGTTCCCCAGGGTACGTCGAGCCTCACCGCTTTAATCTTTGTCTTTCAACTGGCAGGGCCACGCCGACGTCTCCACTGTAAAGTACAGCCGTTTTTCATGCCTTACAGACACTTTACCAGCGTCCATCACAACTATTTGAATTTCAGTCCTACAGGTTGCATAAAGGCTTTTGGGTCGTCTGCTTACCATTCTGTCCATCAATGTCTTTTTGAAAAGAAAATAATAAAGCATAAATGTGTTCAAACCTCTGTACATGCCATAACGTAATGCGAAGGTCTAAGGAAAACTAAGTAGCACGTGTATTGACCAAAGTCAATGTGAAAACTGGTGAGAAATTTGAAAGTAAGTAAACATAGAATGGGTGAACCTTATTAACATTGACACTCAAGCTAAAAATGATTGACGGCAAATAATTAACAGTGAGTGTAAACAATGTCACAGGCCGACACAATTTAAGGATGAAAGGCAGAGAGGGCTGTCAATTAAAGCTGATATTTGAAAAAAAAAAACTAAACATACACTATATTATCTTTGATTTGAAAACGAGACTCAAGCAAAAGTAAAGCATGGGTGTCTAATGATTCCTCAGTAACTTCCAAGTCCAAAGATAAAGTGCAATAAAATTAAAGGTCAGCACCTGTTTGGAGACATTTGATGCAAATTAAACTGCACTAGATTCTGATATCATAATCTAAGTAGCCTCAACAGCAGCCTTCATTTGACTTATTTTATATGTTCTTTAAAATGTGTAAAACAAAAACGGGATGAGTAAAAATGAGTCTTGTGGTGTTTACAGCAACAAAAGTCAGTCGCACATTAGAGTAACACCTTTGAAAGAACATCTTATCCAGTAAAGAAAGCCCGTTTCATGAGGTGTGAAAATGGCACGATGGTGAAACAGCATATGCTGTGTTTAAGTTAGACTCAACCTGTTAGTGACACGAAAGAAGGTGTTAACGCGATTTCTTTCTTTACTCTCCTCCAAGAACACTTCAACATTCCCACTTATATACATGAGCAAAGAGTAAAATAGTCACGAGGACGAGCGGCCGCTTGTTTCGTGCTGCCACTAGTTAACCTGCCGACACAGCGGAAGACTTTCGTTTGTGTGCGTTTGTTCTGGTGTTTCTCAGTATGTGAGACTTTGAATAAAGCTTGTTAGTTAAGAAAAGAGGGCGTCCTCTGGGCCTTCTTCATTTCCTTCTGCTTTTTTCTCCCATGTTAACCTGCTAACATACACACACACACACATGAACCGTCTTTGACAGACGCATGTGCAACGTTGCAAAAGCCGTTAATTGAAGTGGACATGAGAAAAGCAAAAAGCTGTCGTGGCTAATTGAGACAAATGAAGCCAGTGGTGATCAAGGGATAAGCATCAGGTTTCAATGTCAGTCTGGCACTGAGAGAAGGGAGAAAGACAGGGAGCCAGAGCACAGACACACAGACGCACTCTCTCAATGTCACAGCACCTACATTACAATTAGACTCCATTTTGCAACACAACATATTTCTGATGTGTGGACATCTGATGCGTTCTGTTGTGTCTCATCGTGATGCAATAGTAATTTTGTGTTTATTATGGGCAGTACAGTAGATTAACATCTAACTTTACATCTGCTTAGAAAAGTCTTTCTTTTAACCTGGGATGTTTAGACACACACAGCTAACACAAAATATATATAATATATAAAATATATAGTATTTATCTATTCTTTTATTTTTTTTTTAGTTTTATTTCAATGTTTTGTAGAAGAAGAAGAAAACTGACTTTATTCATCACTTGGAGCACATTTACATTTGCACATACATGTTACAGTGAAATGTGTCCTCTGCATTTAACCCGTCCCCCTGGGCGGAACAGTGGGCTGCCACAGCTGGCGCCCGCTGCACTGCCCAGCTTTTTCTGAGCTTCAGCTTAAAGAAAGCCACTTGACATTTTCCTGTAGAACACTTTGATAAACTTGGGGATTAATTTTCCCTCCACAATAGTCCTAGTCTAGTGGCAGCAAAAGTGGACGGTATTTCATTTATGTATTTTACATGTTGTTAAGCAATTCTCTCTTTTACGGCAGATGCAGTGAAGTGTGGTCATGGCAAACAATCCTGCTGCAATTTAATCTGTCCACAAATAAATTCTTGTCAATGTTGTCCTGTCACTGACATCATTCTTTTCAATGATTTGCTTGTATTTGACAAATGAAAAGCGACCAGTCAACTTCGATGACTCTTTCAAGTCTTTAACTGTTACATATTTTTTATGTTATTAATTATTCTGGTTTTAGACTGATCTGGCTCAGCAGCCAATTCTTTTTTCTATATATATTTTTTTTCAATTGTACTGATGCCCATGGGGAAATTGTTGTGGACCATTGAAGACCTCTGGGAGGTCACACTTTGACACGTGGCCACGAGAAACTAGCTATCAAACCGGTGACCCTCACATTTCTGAATGATTCCTCTACAAAATAAACCACAGCTTCCCTGTATGCACAGCCTCATAATATGTAAATGTATGTAATATGTAATATGCTTGACTGACAGAAATACATAGAATGGCATGAATGGAATAGCATTATGTGTGTGTGTGTGTGTGTGTGTTGTGTGTTTGGGCTAAGGTTGAAAAACCAATGACTTTATTCTGTCCTCTGTCACTTTTAAAACCGAACCTATGATACCCTGAGGTAGTGATTAGCTCTAGTGAACGCTCTGCAGTGGTAATCTAGCTAATTGCTCTGCGTTTAGAGGTTGGATATAAATGAGGCATTTAGCAACACAATAACAGATGCATTTGACCCTTCTGGTCAATAGCCATACGTTAGACTGATGTCAGAGTGAGACTCTAATTAGGCTACAACAGTCTCCCATCAGACAGTCTATGGCTGTAGTATCTATCACGGGGTGGAGGGGATGACAGAACGAGAATGACATGACAGGGAAAACATAAAAGCAGGTACTGCATGGGGCACTTTAACCAGAGACAGATAATCATATCAAAAATAATGGCTGTTAAGTAGATGAGAGAGGCAGAGAGAGGGCAGCAAGTCAAATAAATATGAATAAGCCAGGGCTGTCAATTTTAACACAATAGTAATAAATCAAAGCAAAATTCCTTTTAATGCCATGAAGATTTTGATGCTGTTAACGTGGGGTTTGGATATGATGCCTCAACAGCACAAGCCTCAACCGACTCTGGGAAGGAATGCCAACAGATTCTCAGCATTTAATAGGCACTTAAAGAATGTACTGAGGGAGATTATAGTTGTGGTATTTATGATGCCGTTTCCCTACAGTCTGCGTCTTTGTCTAATGGAGGGCGGGGTCGCTCCTGAACACTTGGGCAGTGGAGCTGCAGCCTGCAGCCAGCTAATGTTAGATCCTCCGGTGGAAAACTCTTTAACTTTACGCACAAAATGCTCAGCGAGTATAAGCCAGTAATAGTGGTTTTAAAACAGTTGTGTAACATGCCTGAATGCAAAAGAGTAATGTCAGCTCTGTCTGTATGTATGTGCTAACAATTAGTTTGTCTTACATCTAATTGCTATGATTACCCAACATGTTCTCATCCCACGGCGTCAGTTGATGATGCCGTGAACTGGCATCAGTACAAGATGCTTCAGGACATCCACCATTTGACACCACAGAAAACAACTTCAGGGTAAGAGAAACATTGGTTAGAGTTGGGCACTGAAACCTCAGGGTGAGTTTAAGTTGCATGGTACATTACATAAAAACAGTATGATATATATAATAACAGCAAAACACACTCACTTTCTTTCTATAATAACCACATGTGCAACATTGTGTTACGACCATCATTAAAGTGCATCATGTATCTCACTAGATTTGAAATCCAGTCTCCTGTGGAAAAGTCCTGTTGCGTGTTACTTGTTCCACGACCCCGTCCACCATTGACCATTGTACTCGCTTCGAGTTTCCATCAAAAAAACCAACATCCCATGCGTCAACATGTGATACAAAAGGACTGGACAAGGCAGCACGTCTTGACAACAATAGATTTCTCTATTCTTTGCTTATGGTATATGTTTTTTATTACGTAATATAATAACGGACCACACCGGCCCCCTCCCTCTACCAGCTGTACCTGCTCAGAAGCAAACTGCCCAAGAGTGAGAACAATGGATCTGTTAATGATGGTGACTGATTTATGGATTCATTTTAAGACATGCCCAGTGATTAATATCAGGATCATGTAGCTCAAAAGATAAGGTAGAATCTACGTCTGTCTTTTGCAGATGTAGAAACAAATTTTTGTTTTGTAGCTTTTGTAGCTTCACAAGCCGGTGCCATCAGTACCATGTGTCCACTTCAACAGAATGTTGATAAGCGTACTGAAAATTGAAAAAAGGGAAACATATGTGAATAACTGGCAAACAACTGTAACAAACCATAGTTTATGGTGATTAAAATTTAATTAAATGAATTGACAGCCCTGAAATAAGACAAGGTGGGATGAGAAACAAATATAAGATTAAATGTTGAAGTAAAGCGACAGATCGATCATTTGAAAGCAAAGGATGTTGAAGAAACACTCTGAAGTCTTGGAGTCTCACCCTGCTCCTGTCTGTCTGTCTGTCTCCACGCTCCTTAATGTGCAAGATATGGCAACATCTTCCAATACATTAGATCAAGAATGATTTCTAGCTGTGCGCCAATATCGGATGGTAAAACTATTCATAGACAGCTTTAAATAAAAGGAGATCTGCTATTCAATTCAAGAGAAAAGATTGATACACCTAAATGGAAATGCATTTTCGCATTGCTTTGTGTGTCTGCGTGTGTGTGTGTGTGTGCCTTAATGTCTGTATCTGTGTGCAGAAATGTGGGTGGCTTTTTGTTGCACAGAGGTGTATGAGTATACAAATGTCAAAGGGGCTTTCACAAATGTGTCTGTTAACACACAACTCTGTTTTTATGCAAATTCATGTTTGCTTGCATGTATCCGTGTATGTGAACATGCGTGCATGCTCGTTTATTAGCTCACACAGTCACCCACTCCTTTTTAAAAATAGAAGCCTCTTGGCTGAGGCTGTCAGCAGCAATGAGAAAATAAGGAGTTCCATTCTGGTGGTAGCAGCCTTCATGATACAGTAAAGATAGGGTGCCTAAGAGAACACACACACACACACACACACACACACAAATGGATGCAACTGTAATCACTGTAAAAAAGAAAAGGTAGAAGCAGTTAGCTTTAACTAAATAATTAAATAAAATGAAACATTATTTAGAATAATATTTTACATATTACCCTTTATTACCCATTGCCTTGATCCATTTTTCAAGGAGGATCCATTTTTATTTGAGCGTAAGACAGAAGCAAAAATAGAAAGATTAAATGGGATTCTGGTACAGAACCTGGCAGGCAGTAGTTCATTATTGCAGAAATTTCTGGAGCTACTATTTCATGTATTCACAGAGGATTTCCTCTACACTTTCACAGGTGACAGTTTTCAAAGCCTACAGGTTCTTTCCTCACAACCTTTACTCAAAATTATCATTATCTTCTCGTCACCTTTTTTTTCTCCATTCCTCCGAAAGACACACAAATACACACACTATAATTCCACACTGCACCTTTATCCCATGCAACGTTAAGTATAACTCACCCAGAGATCACATGCCACCGGGCAGCAAGCCTAAAATAATACCAGGGCTGCAAACCCCCAGGCTCGTGAAAGCATTCCTGTTACTTTCACAGTCCACCCACAGCACAAAAAAAGTCTCATTGATCACAGTGTTATTCAGGCAAAGCCAAAGCCAGGATGTGGAGGGTGGCCGGGTGCCAGTTGTAGTACCTGTTGATGGCAAAACGAGGGTCATCATTGTCCCTCTCTTGGCAATTAGCTAATTACCTATGCAGCCAATTAGCTCGAGTGCTACTCCACTAAATCTATTGTGTTTAAGGCAAAAAGGGTGAAAAGTATAACGCTGGTCAGCTATACGGTTTTGTCTCCGAAAAAGCAATGAGGTTGTTTACTACCACGGATAAGGCGAAGGAACAAATTCTACTGCTCCGCCAACCGTTTTAAACGGCATTTAAATTCTCCTTCCATCAGCAGGCAAGTCAGCAGCTAACATGCACAAGTGACATTTTTAATGTTATACAGTAGTTCTTCTTTGACTGAACAGGATAATATATTAAGTGGTTCGGAGCTCAGAGTGAATACCGACCCGTTCGTTCCCATTTCTTTTATTTAAAATTCATGTTTGGAACAAAGAATGAACTACATATTTTGTGTAGTAGTTCATTTCAGATCGGCAGTCGATGCAACTTTAATCTCACTTTAATGTGCATCTTCTTTTATCCCACGGCATTTGTCAGCACCTGGCAGTTGCACGTTCCCATATGTGGGGCGCTTCTTCTCTTTCTCGCTTCTTTTAGATTGACTGCATGTCTTAAAGTTGTCTTAAGTCACAAACAAACCGCCATATGGTAACGTGTATAACCATATACTTGCTCTCACACGCTGTCCCCTCCTTGACCTTTCTTCCTCTCCCCCCTCTTATTCCTTCGATTCATGCTCTTCCTTTTTCCTGCTGCAGCCTTGTCCAGCCATCCCGCTCTCCGTCCTCCCTCCTTTCTGTCCTTTCTCGGCCCATCATGCTTGCCTCTCATTCAGAGCAGAAGCAGCACCAGTCAAATTGATTTGGCTGCTGTGCTGAGGAGACCCATCAACTCACAGATTGGGTTTCCCACTTACCTTCTCCCTCCGGCCCTCTGTATTTCTTTCTGTCTCTCTCGTGGTTACTTCCACAATTCTCTGTCATCCCAGTGTCTTCTCTCCGTGCCTTCTGCCTCTCATCTGTCCCCCACTCTCTTTCTTTTGCTATGCTACATTGCTGTCTTTCCTGTGCCTAACTCCATATACACGCAGCTATTTCTCAGTCACTGCAGAGCTAATCTAATACTGAAAAAAGAAGTGCAGCATCATGATCCCAATGCTGTTATTGCTATTCATAATACTACTGGGTTTAACTTAGACAAAGGCAAGTGAGAGCAGAAGAAACACAACACGTAACACACTTGTCATTAAATGACATTAAATATGTCCTGACATTCGTTGATTTGACTAAATTAAGGACATATAGTTATAGTATATAGACAAATAGTTTGTTGTGATCACAGCACTCATGTCAAACAATTCAGGGACACCTTAAAACATCGTCAAAACATAGCAAAATCATCTCAGTTTTTTTTATAGAAGCTGTTGTAAAATCAGGGACTTTAGGCAAAAATGTCATCATGGAGGCATTGATAAGTGTGTACAATTGGGTCTTCTGCTTAGGTGTGATTATGGTCTTGTTTACTACATTACAATTTGTGCAATTTTCTCTGACCTAACATCGCCTACAATTAGCAGGGTAAGAAGAAACAATATTTAAAATTATTTTGCATTGATAAAGTCCATCTTATTAACACATACTGTACAAACAGGTATGTCACCTGAAAACATGTGGTTAAGGATAAGAAGAGATTGCTGTGACAATGTAGAAAAATTGAATGTTAACTGAAGGTCTGTGAACTCTGGTGTTTCTGTTGCCAATTTCATGGAACAAATATGCGTCTATTATAATCCATTCAGCTGTTAATACAGAGTCTTTAACAGCTTGTGTTTTACTCATCTTCACAAATGTGGCCTGACATTTAGTTTTTTAAAGCATACTCTTTCATTTTGCACACGTATCAATATATTAAATATAACAATATATCAATAAAATATATTTTATAAATTTCCCATTCACTAACTATGAATTACACTCATGTAAAGAACGCAGTACTTTTTTTAAAGCACAGTCATGTTACACTAATAACTATATCGTTCTGCAACGATCCTTCCCTCGTTGATTCACACTATCACTCCAAGTAACCATTTTTTTTGGAAGCTCAGTTGACCTCCATGTGAACATGTGAGAGGCTTCCCTATAAATAGTCAGCTGAGCAGATGCATGTTGTAAACAGTTTATAGAAAAAGATCTGCAGTGATGAATGACACTCCAGGAAAAAAATAATCTTACACTGTAAATAAACAGCTTGCTCCGCTCTCATGTCACTGCTGCTCAGTTGTCCTCCATTATGACTCATGTTTCGGTGTGGGTCACGCAGTGATGGAGAGCTCTTTAAGTGCTACCCTTGATTTGTGGATAAAATAGGACAGTATTTAGACTCACAAAATGTTTTCTAAAATCCAAGTATGTTTCAGAACTGTGGCAAATCAATCACAGTGAAAAAAGGTGCATTTGACCACCATATTATTATTTCTTAGATTTAAATGTCTTAATGAATCCTACATATGACGTGAAACTAATTCTGAGATGTATTGTCCATGTTTAAAACAAACAAATTTTACTCAGTTAAAAATAACTAGAAAAATATGAGCAAACCTAAATTTCCACCCACTGCCCCGTTTCAACATATCCAGAAACATGCCGCCATGTTGTTTTTCCTTTTCACTTGAACTTTCCATGTGCTCTGAACTGTGGGATTCATTAGACTTCTATTTTTGGTAAGTAAGCATTTTGTAACCATAATTTTACTTTGCCATGGACCTATTTACACTTCAAAATGTGTTTTAATAGAAAACGTAGTAGTTAGTTTTCTGATACATTTCAGCTAATGTTAGTTGAACTAATGTAATTATGATGTTAGCCTGGCTAGAATGTTCGCATCAGGTACATGAATGATAAAGAGTCTGCAATGAATCTTTGGTTGATATCCATCGGTCTCTAACCTGGGAATGCTTGTTTGTCTGTGCCCTGTGATCTTAAACTGATTAAAAAAACACATCGGTGTCATTCTGTGAAATGTTTCCTCCAATTCCAAAGTATTGCACATTCCTTCGCCGCATTGTCGGTCTCTGCTTTTCAATCTCAGTAAGTGTAGACTTGTTACAATATGGTTGAATAGTTGTTAAAAAGTCCTGTAACATTTTTGGCTGCAACTGTGCATGGACAACCACTGTAAAAGTTTTTGGTGAGTGAAAACTATTTTTTAAGGACTTCAGCATGAAGCAATATGTCACCAAGTGGATCAGTTTGTCTGACGGCTGTGTTTTTAATCTGCTTTTGGACAACAGTCAGATTAAGTCCAGATTAGAAATTGATACAGTAGATATAACTTGTGCATTTTAGAGTCTGTGGGGGATTGTTCAAAATGCAATTAACTTACAAAACAACTTGTCATACACTAACTGAGAATAACTGAGAAAGTATTTTGGTATTCAATAATAACTGTTCATTGATTAATCAATAATGCAAATAATTCACTTGTTGCAGCCCCAAGGGTCACAGTTGGCTCACACAAGCAGTGTGATGGCACCACAACAACTACTGTCTAGACTGTGTCTACACAGGACATTGTTTTATATTATTTCTCTGACATTTTTTACCTTCACTGAAGCAGTAGTCTGCCAGTATCCAGTAAATCCCGGAAGTTATTATGGCAGAATTAATGGTTATCTAAATTAACACATTAGCTGCTGGTACCTCAATGAGTTTTTCCTTTTTAATTTAGCCTCCAATTATAAAGCTTTTAACAGAAGATGATCTGAGATTGTCATGTGAGACTTTTTAATAGGGGTGGAGTGACAGTTAGGGCTGTCACGTCACAGTTAGAACGTTGTGGGTTTGTGCTCCGGCTAACTGTCGCCTCTCTGTGCAGAGTTTGCATGATCTCCCCATGCTTGCTTTCCTCTGGATAGTCTAGTTTCCTCCCAAATGCTAAATGCTCTGCACTTATCTACCAAAGCACTTTACACTGCTTCTTATTTACCCATTCACACTGACAATCACACACACATTCACACACCAATGGGGGAGCTGCTATGCATCTGGCCAAAACTCACTGGGAGCAGCTAAGTGGGGGTTCAGTGTCTCGTTTAAGGACATCACGGACCAGAGGAGCCAGGGATTGAACCAAGGATTGTTGGACAACCGCGGTACCTCCTGCGCCACAACTGCCCCAAAGTCCAAAGACATGTATGTTAGGTTAACTGGGGACTAAAATTGCACATAGGTGTGCGAGCGAATGATTGTCTGTGTGTCTCTCTCTGTGTTTGCCCTGAGACAGACTGGCTGTCCTCCCGCCTTATGACACCTGGGATACAGCTGGGCTCCAGCCACCCTGCAACTGCTGATGGAAGGATGTACAGCAAGAAATTGGGTAATGGTGATCCACCTAGTATAGACACCTAAACTAGCATCCAAATAAAGGATTGTGAATTTAATATGCTGTTCATAGCTGCTGGTCAATATTATTACAATTGCAGGCAGATAATGTTTTAACTCTGATGTTAAAAGAGTCTTCGTCAACACAGATAAATATTGAAATGTATTTCAATATAAGGGCTCATTCTGAGGAGGCAACAGTGTAAGTGCAGTATTGGCAAAACAGTTAAAAATATAAGAAAACACATGGGGAAGCTGAAACCAGCGTAATATTTCTGTTCCCAACATAGCAAGAAGAGAGGAAAACAAAAAGTTCAGACCATTTGCAGCGATTAAAGTTAATGTAAACTTGTGAAAGTTACGCTTTATTTGTTCACTAGTTGTTAAGTCGTCTGATACCTGCCATAAGCCGCATAGTGTGATGCGTATGACACTGATGTGAACACCAGTGCAGCACTAGACTGTGTTATGTGAATGGCCTTGTGTGTTATTTCTAGTGTGGTACATGGGAAATTGACGGGGTCCTAATTGTTTTTTTGCCTAGAGCCGCTGACGTGAAATGCAAACAGTTTTAAAGTAGTATTCCATGAATGCATTTATGTGTTTCTGACTTTTGAAGTTCATACATATATGTGTGTTTTGACATTATTATTCTTTCTTTATTTATTTATTGAGTGTGTGGGGGGGTGTTTTTTTGTAGGCCATGATGCTGATGTATGACCTGAGGAGGGTTGCTTTAGGTTTTTCTTCATAAAGCTTCATGAAGTAGAACAGTTACTTAGCAACAGAATAATAAAATGTGCAAGAAGTAAAATTGATGTTTAGGTGCCAATATAATCACCTAAACTGCCTCTGGGACTGAACTAAGTCAGAGGTGAATGCAAGTTATCTAAACTTATATTGTTGTGTTTGTGTGTGCTGCCATGTGCATGAACCTCACAGAGTCTAAGGCACATGTGGGTGTTTTCCCATTATTGGATTACATCCAGGCTCATGCCACTAACCAAATTTCTGCTCAACTTATTGACTGAAGAAAAAAAACAGGATAGGAGTGCAGAAAATTATGGGAGCAAGATAGATAAGACAGGGTGTGCATGGAAAAGTTAATAAAAGAAAGTCAAAAATAGGAGATCCAACATAAACTAGGCCATCTGCCAAGAACCAAAAGTAGACTGGGAGGTTGATGAAATGTTTTACCAAGATACCTGTTATGTAATAGGAACACACAAGTCGCATTTTTTGTATGTTCTCAGCAAGCAAATTAAGAACACCTTTCCAAAAATAGTTCCTGTTTTCTCTAATCATCTCTACCATATGTTTAAATAGTAGATTGTACTGGTCACAACTGAAATGATCAGATATAACATGAAAATGTCACTCTGGGATTAAAAAAGCGTGTAACAATACTGCAAACATAAACAACTCTAATTATGCTGAAATATCAATATCACAACACTTTGCATTACGGTGTAATGAAAAAGTTCCTAATATCACAGTGACAGTGACTGCATCAAACACAAGAGGGGCGAGGAGAAGCAAAGTGTAAGTGATCTGCGGCACTTCCACAGACCAGTTCTTGTCTCTTATGAAACCCCAACAGTGTACACAGGAGAGAAACTGGAACTAAAATATCATTCTCATTACAATGGTATCGATCAATATGATTCATATCGTTAGTAAGATAAGATAAGATAAGATAGAATTTTATTAATCCCACAGTGGGGAAATTCTTGTGTTTTAGCAGCCATAGACAAAGAACACAGAATCTGCACAGAACAATTTTAGTTTAACTAAAAAGGCATTTAAAAATTATGGGTAATCTAAATATATATACATATTAACATTGGAAAAATAGTTTATTGCACAATAAGTAACAATGGTATTGATATTATCAATATTTAGATCATGCCCACTAGTACAGTCCAACACCACAGTGGTCTACATGGTAAAAACAAAAAAGCACTTCCTGTATATAATATCAATATGTTAGTATGTTTGTAAGATTTTAAGTTCATCCATCATCCTTCCATCTTTAGCTTTATGCATCACAGTGTTTTGTTATGGTAATTGTTTATTATCTATGGACACTGAGAGCTAATGGGAAGTGGAGCAAAATTCTTTATAAATGTTTCCAAATTGCCCATTAAACTGGCTTCTGATTGTGAGTCTAAATTTAGATTTGCATGTGTTTGTAGATGGTTTGATGGACATGGACATGTATTGCAGTTTGTCATTGTGCTTCCATGTGGTTCGCTAATAAGCTAATTGTGTTTGTGGCACACTGTGTGTATTTTCCCATTTCTGGTGGCATATTCCCGACATGTTTTTTTTCATCTTTTTTTTTTGCTAAGGACAGTGCTTCCTTCTTTGGATTTGTCTACTGTTAACCTGAGGTTGTATGTGGAAATGAACTTCAAAGATGGTGAGGGGCTTGCTTGATGATGCTTCTCATGCACAGGTCACTATAATTCCAGGTTGGATTGATTTCTGTCCATGCACACATCCAATATGTTGCATTATTATGGGCATGTTTGGAAAAGTGAATCTTCAATCATCCGTCCACTGTAGATAAAAGACAGCACGGGTTGTTTTAGCCAGTGCCACAAATGGCAATGTCACAAAGTCCTCTAGTGGCTAGAGTAATAAAGGAGCAAATTAAAAATACAAAAGGAGAAAGTCAAACGTTTTCAAATTTCTTGAACACATTTTAATGACTTCCACCATGTTCCAAAGCCAGTGTTATGAAATAGGAATATGCCACTATCATTCACAACAGTTGCTGCCTTGAGAAACATGAATAACGAGCACCTGTGTCAGTAAAACCGATTAACTTCCAGACTTTCACACAACTCTTCAACTCAGAGTTAGGCAATATACAGTATTACACATCTGATATTGATCTTCGTAGGGCTTTAATTGAAAACAAATTATTCATACATGAATGTCTGGCTGCAATAACTCATTTTCTTTCTTTCCTTTTTCTTGTTTACTTGCTTGCGTTCTTGTTTCACCCTCTCAACATATTCCACCTGCTGTCCCCTGCTCAATAATTACATCTGAGTGCCAGTGACATTTCACTGGCTCATTCCCCATACATGAAAGTCAGCCATAGAGCAGGAAAGAAAGACAGGGACAAAAAAGAAGCAAACTATTGGTGCGCCATCAAAACGGAGCAAGTGACCTTTTACAGCAGCGACTGACTCTTCTTAGATCTGCGCCTTGTGAGAGGATTGAGACAGTGTTTGATCTTTTAAACACTCAGATGCCAGAGACAGTGGTGTAATTACAAGACAGCTGAAGCACAGGCAGGGGCTATTGATCAGAAGCAAGAGAGGAAAAAGATACAACCACACACACACACACATGCACACATACACTATGGAACTCATGAACTTTTGGTATATCTTTTAAAAATTATAAAGTTAGACAATGCTTTGATTTAATATTATTCAATATATCCTCTAACTAATGTCTTGTAGAATTACTCTATATTCTAATGCAGGCAATGGATTTTAAAGCATTTTTTAAATCATACTGGATATGACAAATATGTAATTCCAGTGAAACCAAAAATATATAGACAGAGATGGCTGGTGAAGATGTCCACTGGTGAAGGGGAAAAAAATTTAAAAAATAGAACTTTGCTATAGATTTTTTAAAAAGACTGAAACATTTCTCTTGCAAACACAAGTTTTAACCTGCAAGACATAAATAAAAATCTATGGTCTATCATTTATTTAAGGACAATGATATTCCATGCACACTAACAAACACACACACACACACACATCACTGTGTGTTGCTGAGCATTGCACCTACTGTATAATTAGATAGCAGGGACATGGATTGGAACAGAGAGACATGAATAATGGAGTGCTGATTTACAGCCCAATTTCCTGACACATCTTTGTGTCACCAGTTGAACTCCCTGTGAGGAAATTTGAAACACTGGGAACAGCGTCAACACTAGTTGTTAATTCTCTGTCAAGTGGAGTGGGAAAGGTTTGTGTGTGTGTTTATGTGTTTGTGTGTGTGTGTGTACCAATATTTTCTAAATTTATTTGAAATCTAAGAGCTAAAGCCAAATTACCTCGGCTGAAAACTGTTCATTTTCTGTTCATTAATTCAAATTAAAAGATTTTTATTACAAAGCATTTATAGTAGTTGGAAAAAGGCAGGGATTTATTTAATTAATTAATATTTTGTTCAGATAGATTTCCTCATAGGCTAAAACAAAGGCAAAAATATTCTTCAATCTGACATATGCCAATGTAAATGCATTTCTTTATCTTTGAGGCATCGCTTGCTGTAGAATTGTACAATTACTCGATACACTTGGGGTAGGTTTGTTGAACATTCCTTGCGTTTTTACTACTGTATAAATATCATTCATCCCAATGGAGCCATACTATACATGCTCACACTTATATATTTCCACAAGCCTGCGATGTCTTCAGGAAACGAGCCACCTTAATGAAACATTTAAATCAAAAGGGCACCACAAGAAAGAAGAGAATAGTAAAATTGTAGTAAAACTAAATTTTCCCTAAACCAACAACAATGTTTACTTTATAAAGGTTTTTAAAAATGTATATTGATTTTGTTTTCTCAGGCATCTCTGAAGGGGTGTTTGAAAGTATCAAGCCACTAAAGACAAAATCTCAGTCTCTGTTGTTAGGAATTTGTAACATTTTGAAGGTCATAACCAGAGGATATGATGCTTCATGTCAGCTCAGAAAGGTTAGCGAGACACTAGGCCTTGGAGGTTTTTTATTTATTTATGTTAACCTTAAGCAGGACAATTTTAGAAGGAATTATTTGGCATTTTTAGATCCACAGCTTTCGGCTTGTCCCTTCAGAGGTTGCCGCAGTGAAGCATGATCCACACAGTGATTTGTGCATGAGTTTTTTGTGTCCTTCTTGCAGCAACCCTCCCATTTCAGACTGGCACCGATGCTGGGTGGGGCCACATCTTTTGGAGTGGGATTCGATCCAGCGCCTTCTGCATCCCAAACCGATGATCCACCCATTGAGTCAGCAGGCCCCCAATTATTTAGCATTTTTAGGATGGTAAATAAAGAAGTGCATTTACGTAGCTACATGTCTCTCTGACCTAATCTTTTATCTTGAGTGAAACTATTCTGTATGAAACTAAGGACAATATGACTTATGATATGACTTATATGACACTTCAACCGTCCATCAGTCTTTCAAGAATGCAAACGTCACTCTCCTTGTTTTCCCATAACAAAGTGCCTTGCTTTTGTGGTTGGCTATTGTCTATAGACTTTTGCCTTTGTGAATAACTAAGATGCAGTACAGTGGTAACTAACAGATGCAGTTGTGATCAAAGGTTTACATGTATTCATCACTGATCTGTCGTGGCAATACTGTTACATAAGCATGAAGAAAACTCCCTTGGAACATTAGTGATAGTGGTCTACTGCAGACCTTTAATTTGGGTTTTTCCTGACCCCCTGAACTAATGTTTATTGAGTAAGATTGAGTAAGAAAATTTGTGTTTTCTTCCAAACTTCTTCTTCTTCCAAAAAATGGCTACACCTCCCTTTAACTTTTATCTGTGTAAAATTGCATGAACTGATCCTTTTGGAATCTGCAGTGATTTAGAAATCACCCAAAGAGACATCCTTGATTTGTGTACACCATCGTTTTTGTCCTCTACACATCATTGTATTTTGTGTTAGTCAACCCAATGAGGCCTGTCAAAACTTTTTTATGTTGGCACAGAGAAGCTGCTGTCAGTCATGACCACTAACAGGAAGTCAGCAGACATAACTACTGGCAAATTAAAACACACTCTCAGCACCGCCAAACTAGCGTATTGTAATGTTTTCGTCATAGTTGTATGTTGGACTTAGATGGCAAAGCATATGTGTATTAACCAGCATGAACACAGCACACACACAAAATATATATATATCAATAATTAGATCAAATCTGTGAGCAATGCTTCCAAAATAAATCTGAGGTATAGGAGAAATCAGGTTACTCATGTGCTCTCAGACTTCCAGTAAGCAGGTTTCTGAAGTGTGTGTGAACTCTGCTCTCTGATTGCCTTTCAAAGGTGGTTTCTTTCAGTAACCTGGTTACATAAGAGCATGGAAATGCACTGACTAAAGCCCAGATGAGCCTGATTGTAAGGTAATTATTGTGGCACGTTAGCAACAGTATCTTACACACACATCTCCATGGACCTTTGATTGATTAAATGATAAAAAAAGATCAGAGTTTACAGTTGTGTTAATATCAGAGAACAAATTTGCCTCAAAGTTAATCCTGCTTACAGCTTGTAACGTACAGAGCTGAGGTTAGAACCACATACACACGTGCCACTAGAAGGTTTTTTTACACCACAGTTCACAAGAAACATTCGGGGAGAATGAAAATGACATTTGTCTTAAATACATTGTATCAATGAATCACATCAACAATTAACTTTATGTTGTCAAGGTTTCATGAGTCTAATATGAATTTTGTTGTGACTTTTTAATGAAGAGGCAGTTGTTTGAACTTTAGTATTCTGTATGAGGACAGATGCATGTTTTACTTTATCCAAATAATTAAAAATGTGATAGAAGGACCTCTGATGAGATCAAGTTATCATAAGTCATCTACTTATATAAGCATGATGTATACAAACACAGTTTACATTTCAAGCTCCTTTTCAAGCTTTCTCAAATTTTATTAATGTATCCCATTTCTGTAATAAAAAGATGTAATCACTTAGTCATTAACTTTTAGAGGATTTTCTTGACTCCAATTTTGGCAGGCTAATGTTTTTTAAAGAAGAACAGCACATGGATGCTTGATACTCTACACGAAAAAAAGTGGGGAATAAATCTTCGATGAAGGGACATTTAATTCATAATGTAACTATCCCCGTAGGGAGAAGAAAAGCGAGAAACTCACACTAAATATCAAGCTCATTTTAAAACAATGTAAAATGGTATTTATTGAGTTGCTCGTGTTGTGTAAAAGTGAACAGACTGGAGGACACTGATATCGCCAGGAAAAACATGTCTGCAGACATTAGACTGCCCTCGTTAAGCACAAAACTTGTGGCGTGCCTCGCTCCCCTGCTGAAAGAAAGACTGAGCATTTCCTTCCATTTGTGGGAAAAAAAATAAAACAGTAGTTAGCCTTTTCTATCTGTATCTCCCAGAAAGGTTTGGTTGTCTGGGAACCATATGCTGAGGGAGATAAAGCCAAGAAGGGTTAGTAATACACAGCGGCTATTTAAGAGTCTGTAATGACAGTCATTAATTTAGATTCATTTCAACTCCCATCTAGAGAGAGAAGGAAAGGAAAATGAGAGATGTGTTGGTTATAAGATTCAGACCGCAATATGAAGGTTTTACTTGGGGGTCAGAAAGTTAAACAGGAGTCACCAAATTCAGACAAGAAAAGTAAATACTGAAAGGAGAATCAATGAATTGCAAAGTCTCTCTCTGCAGTTTTTCAAAGTTGATCTGCTTCTCTGTTGGGGAAGCATGATTTTGCATACCGGAAAACCAAAAGTCTGCATCGGAGGCACTGGGGGAGATGAATTATTAGTATGGAATTAGAACGCATATACTATATATTATTTCAAAAATGTATGATCGTGCTTTTCATTCCTTTGACTTTCAGACAGACATATTTTCTATGCGTGTCCACTGCTTGAATCCATCCAAATCCTAAAGGCAGGCAATTCATCCCAAACTGACATGGTTGTAAATTGCACATGGAGGGCAAAGGCGATGACTTTGTGTGCGTTTGTGTGTCTGACACATTGTGCTGATATCATGTACCCTAGGAGACATGTCTCCTTTCATGGCACAATGCAGAAAATCACTATGTTAAAGCAAACATCAGGCTTTTCTGTCCGCTGCACCGAGGCAACAGCTCACAAAGCACAAACACAGTGTTAAACCTGAGGTAGCTTATGATGGACACTTGGAGGTGAACCCAACACTTATATATTATAACCACGTCACTCTTTTACAACATCCTAAAATTATTTTATAAAGCCACTTTAAATTTAGGCGCACTGCAAACTTCATAGTCTTCCACTGTGCGCGTATTAATTATGAAGGTGTTTGTTCGTTTTTGTTAGAGTGACTCTGCAGCTGGCTAATCCTCATCAGAAATTGCGCTGTTGAGCTAGTATCAACACTCATTCATTGTTACAGACAACATATGGTCCCCGTCACCCTGGAGAACAGTTGGCAGATCTTCATAAGATGGACAAATTAAGCAGAATTTAAGCCAAAGAAAAGTTTAAGCAAGTTAGTTCTCCCCTAATGGTGCAACTACAATCTGGGCTTTGTGCCAGTGGGGTTTGATAGTCTTTAAATCTCCAATCTTGTGAGATGAAAAATCATACACATAATAAATCAGCGCAACCTCCCACACACATTAGCATCTATATGCAGTAATAAGATGAAATTATTGTATTTGTTCCCGTCATAATGACAAAATGTTCTTGAGGTTGGAGCAAAATGCTGCTGTCCTGTTTGTCCATGATTAATTTGCTACTTAAGTATGTGACTGCCACACCCTTCTGGAAATAAGAGACGCTGTAGCTACATTTGTTTCGAGGCCCCCGTTTGTCCGATCTGTTCTGTCAAACACTCTCAGAAAATCTGTGACATTATTGCTCCTTCAGGGGCACGTTGGCTTGTCACTGGGCCTGTATCCTCTACAAGGCCTCATCGTGGTAATAGCTGCACTCCTTATTCAGCTCCTCGCCACTTGAGTGCATATATATCTTTGCTTTTCATTTAACTTAGTTAGTGATAAACACATCATTGACTTCATAATTGGAATAATACAATTTCATATCCAAAAATCTACTTACATGTAATAAAACAGACTGCCCATATTGGCTGGCAACCACGAGACAAAAGTAACCTGAGCCTATCTGAAGAAATTAAATGAATGTAATCATAAGAACAGAGTTCTTATGAGACAGATTAGACAGTATCCACATTAATGCGTCAAGAGTGATGGGTGGAAGTTGATCTCGAAAACAAAAATAAGTGCAGGATGGAAGGAACTGTCATTGCAGCTTTAATATTACTGTACTGTATTCACCTAATATTTATTAAAAATAAACTTTCTACACAATACAAAAGGAGGGAGTTTCAGTTCACTTGAATGGCAATAAATAATTGAGCATGAAAATGTTTATTTTCACATGTTCCTGTATATATTTTATAGAAAGACAGAAAGAGCAGCTTAATTCAGTGTTAATGTATATTGTCAGCAGGACAGTGCAGCACTTACATTTGCAGTAATGTGTGGAAATAGTTAAATTTTTCTACTAATACTATGACAATTATATACAGTACATTCATCCATCCATTATCCTAACCATTTATTCTTTTTAGGGTCACAGGAGGCTGGGACATATCCCAGCTGTCATTGGATGACATCCAATGGCCATTTGGTAAACCCTGGTCTGTCTAAAGGCCAACACTAAGACATACACAGACAGACAACATTTACACTGTCATGTTCACACCTATGGTCAATTCACCATAGTGGGTGACCGACTAACCTGACATGGACTGTGGGAGAAAACTGGAGTACCTAAAGGAAACCGACCTCAGAATGGGGAGAACATAAAAACTCCACATTATCAGCTTCTAAATTCAAACTAGGGACTGTCTAGCTGTGAGGTGGCAGTGCTAACTGCTCTCTGCTGCCTCAGTATAGTCCAAAAAAGGGGAAAACAAATCACTGGCTCATCGGGACAGTAAATGCAAAGGAATGTTTTAACAAAAATAACTAAATATATGTGGAAAAATGATATGGCAATAAAATCACAGTATATCAGATTACATTGCTTTTTTGGGGAGGTAAGAACATCACATCTGTCTGTTTGGCTTCTAGATTTACAGCTCAACTCTTGTTACACAAGTCTTATGATTTTCAGAGATGAATCTAAGGAAGTTTCCACATCTTAAGTGAGGTATGGCTTGATTATGAAAATCTCAGAAAATGCATGGTGGGCCTGAATCCAGTTGTAGCTTGGTGGCTGTAACTTTATCTAAAATGTTTAGAGACTCAGAGTACATGTGCTTATAAGATTTTTGTTTTTAACGAGTCCAAGCAGTGTGAAATTACCAATGTGGAAAACAAATCAAATCTTGAGTCATGTTACTGGAATGTTTACACTTTCAACAAAACATTCCTTGAGCATAATATAATTAGCATATGTCAATAAGAAAGGGAAAGTTTAATTAAAGTAAAAACAGCTAATGTACAAAGCAACAGAAACCTTTGTTCTAAACAGACTTTGAGCATTAGTAAGCAAGCGGTGGCCGTTTCACACAACACTACCAGTGTTGACTCAGCAGCGGGGAGCATGGCATATTTACTGATTGCCTGGATCCTATTTCACACTTAATATCCAACATTATTATTATCTGTGCCTTTTTTAATTGATGCATTTTTACAGTGTTTATATTATTGTGCTCCTTGTTTACAATAAACAGGAAGGCATGTACCATGTAATTGTTTTGTTTGCCTCTCTGGGCATTTATTCAAGTTTATTTGTTGTTACAAATGGAATAATTAGAACACATGGAGACATTAGGAGACCCTTGGACTTACTTCAGATATTTGATATGTACAGACAATTATACTAATTGTTAATTTTGACACGTTAGGGAGTGTTTTTCAGAGGAAAACCCTTTTAATATTTTTTTTTACAAAAAAATGTCAAATATTACTGAGTGATTTTTATTTATGCATCAATAGTAAAAGGATGACTGTCACAGCTATTGGAGGTCTCTCAGATATCCTGGTTACTGGCTTATTATGGTTTTGTGTCAAATGTATTGGTAGTTACTGTTGTTTGGAGTCAGTGTATTGCCAGAAAATTGCAGATCCCCAAAAAAACTCCCAGGAAATAATTCTACAAATGTTGTAAATGGCCATTATCTAACTTTTCTGCAATTTATCGAATTATTTTGGGCATTAGCCTGAGCTAATGTCAGTTAGCAAATGATTGCACGCTAACAAAAGTGCATGCTGTCCATGGTGTAATACTTTGGAATCATTAACATTTCTTAATTTCTTTCACTTTTGAAATATAATAAAATGAAACATTTTGTACACAGAAGATGCACAGAGGGATAATTACTTCTTGTATATCTAAAACAAATTAAAAGCCACAGATAACAGGAACTGTGGCAATAATAAATGTAGCACTTTATTGAATCAAAAAATAAGTTGTACTTGAAGATAATCCACCCTGTGATTAAATTCCCCACAGTTTAGGGAATTGAATCACTTGCAGTTTGCAGTTTAGTTTCATTAAAAAATTATTTTTTCAAAAGAAAAGTTTGACTCAGAGGATATACATCTCAGTACGTTTTACATTTGGATTTCATATTTGGAAACTTGGCTTTTTTGTGAATGAGTTTCCATTTTTTTAGTTTATTTGTTTGTGTGTGTGTGTGTGTGTTGACTGTTTGCTCCTGCTAAGCCACTAACTCTGAGTCCCTCCTCCTCTCTGGTCTATGGCCCAAAATCAGCGGCAGTGCAATTATTGATGAGCTTCACTTATCAATAATTCAGCCATACATCTGATTAGCCAATAGGATTGATGATAGGGCTCTGCACTGAATCCTCACACATAAATCCCCTACTTGGCCCCAGGCTGTTGTTATCTCTCCCTCCCATGTCTTTCTGCCTTTTCTTTCTTTGTCTTTGTCATTCAGTCTGTTGCTGCTTTTCTTTCTTTCTCAGCCTCCTTTTACTTTGCATAATTTCCCTGTTAGCATATTTCTTTGTCTGTCTGCAATGTCTCCTTTGCTATTGATCGCATCGCTCTACATTCAAGATGTCCCACTCCCTCACTGTACTGTGATGCTATGTACACATGTGGAACTGTCTGTCACTTGATCCTGAGAGCTCCTTACTAACATCAAGTCTCAAATGTAAAGATTGTCCTGTTTGTTCCCACTGCCAAAAAACAACCAAAAGCTTTGTTTGGTGATGTCGAGCTGCTTCCGTGAAAATAATACTATAAGCTGGTATTTAGGAGGACGGATGTGTCAACAAAGCATAGGACTTCCCCGAAGGAAACCTGACGTTGAGTGCTGACTGAAACTATACTGCTATTACTGGTCACATACATCCTCTGATATAAGGGAGGCAATGACTTTTAGACGAACCAAGGAGCGGCAGACAAGTGACACTGTGGACATAGCTCGTACTGTACAACACATGTTTTGTATTGCCAGAGAGACTGAAGGACAGGAAATGTGGGAAAGACTAAGTCCGTGGGTATTCGGATGGAACAGAGCCTTCTTCTCCTGGACAGCAGGGATTGACACACACACTCCCTCACTCACATCCCTCACGAGCACAATAGAGGCCCAAGAAGAAAAGTGTGTGTACGTTTGTGCCTGGCTGAATTTCTCCACTTCCTTTAGTGTGTGTTTTGTGTGTACTTGATGTTGTGTGTGTCTGCAGGTCATGTAGAGAGACCAAACAACAGAGACGGAAGGGATGGGAACTTGCCAGCAAAGAGCCAAAGTGTTAATTACTTATTGATCCAATTTGGCAGATGACTCCCTAAAAAGGCAGAGAGCAGCTCGGTGCACAGCTCAAAAGGAGAGAGAGGAGACCTTCTACAGTTCAAAAGTCCCTCGGACTCTCGTCTGCGGCTCACTAAATGTTTACTACCAGATCCTGGCCTCTGTGTGATGCCTGCCTCCCCCGTATCACTTACCAGCTATCTGTCTGCACTCTTCTCTATGTTTTACTCCCGTTCCACATTGTCTGCTTTAATTTTATCCTTCACATCTCATCAATATCTTCTGAGCTCTCACTTTTTCCCTCTGCTCAGCATTCCCCATGTCTCCAGTCTCTGATCCTCAGTGAGTCAGTGTCTCCGTCACTGTCCCTACGCTAGCATTTGTGTCTTGAATCTTTCTGTCTTTTTTTCATTTCAGCTGTTTTACCACATCACTCATACTTTCCCGTTACCACTGTACTGTATGTCTCAGTTTCTATCATTTTCTAAGTCGCTAGTTTGTTTTCATCCTTCACACTCTTAGGACTAAAGTGATTTTGCTCCCAACAAAGGTTGGATAAAGCAGCTCCCCACTGTGGACTGTTTAAGAACCACTTCTCTCTTCCTGTTGTATTGAATTTGTTTTTATTGTTTACTAGGAATACTTCCTTTACACATGAGACATCCAAGCTAAACAGGGAAGTTGTGTTACACCATTGCAGCCTCAATACCTGTGTTGCATGATTGTCAGAATAATTTTTTTTTGTAATATGTATTTTAATAGAAAACTGCAAAGAGGAGGACATACATTAAATGTCTGCCAACATTTAATATAAAGTTGTTCATCTCATAAATCTCACACAGTTACAAAGGTCTTCACAATTAAAACTTATAGTTTTGCTGTTGCAGGATTCTCAGGCCAAGTTTTTGTAAAACAGAATGAACATAAAATCAAAATAGTCTGATAATGGTATAGGTCTGGGCTACTATGGCCAAAAGCATTGTTGAATTAAAACTTATTGCATGTTCAGGTCAGACCTGCAGTTTTAGTGGTGACATGTGAGCTCTGGCTGCTTCATAATAAATGATAGACACAGCAGCCTCTGATATTAGGCTATAGGGAAAGTAGTTGCATAAGTAATTTGTTGTATAAATCATTTGTTATTGCAAATGACAAATAATTAGAGCTGACTATGGTCTGTGTTTATGAAAGAGGCGGTACAAGAGTGCTCCAGCTGACCTGACACCAAAACCACACATAGTAATTTGGTGCAAAAAACATTGCAGCAACCAATGATAAATAAAAAATAACTTTAAAAACTAATCTTAGATGACAAATCCTAGTAAATGCTGTAATATTTAACACTAAGATTTTTACACCAGCCCGTCCTCGTTCTCAATGCATTTAAAAGCCCTGCTTTGTCCAGTCCCTTTGCATTCACTGCAGACATACAAGTTACCTGTACGCATCAATGATTGATGCTTCGAGCGTTTAGAGTAGTTAATTGGAAACCACAGTGTGTCAATATTTGAAGCTTCCACAGTAGACCTGGGTTCGACTCTAGTGCAAGACATTGTTTGCTTTATTAATGATTGTTTCACAAAGTGGCACACGTGGTTACTATGGTAAGGAAGCATGCGTGCCGTTATCTCTGTTTGGAGCTTTTTGTTATATGCAATTTTTCTTTTTTTGTTTTTGTGCCCAAGTTACTTAACTCAACGCTACCCTGACGTTGTTTTCACTAACCCTAAAATAGTTCTTTTGTTTCTGTGACGATGCTCTTGGACTGTCCAATACTGCCACCAAAGGATGCCTGTGACGCTTTGGGATTTTGCTATGGGATGAGAACAGGCTGTTTACACACAATTTCTTCACTTGTGGAAAATTTCCAGCTTGAGCATCTGTGTATCCCAAAAAGATATTGATAACCTGGATCACTACAGTCAGATCTGTAATCTAAACATCAGATGTTTCCCACAAACTAAATTTACCATTGCAGTTTAGCTGCTCAGGAAACTTTTAATTGAAATCCTATTATAACCCATAATGTTAGAAAAAGAGAATCTGTCAACACAATCACACTATTATGATGCATCAGATTGGAAACTAGTGTTCACCAAGAATCTGGTTAGGAATCCACTGAAAATAGGATCTAGTACTGTGGAGTGAGGACGAGAAAGTGTCTTTGAGCCTGTTGCGCCTAAAATGACTTATGGCTGAAACGAGAATTGCAGGTTGGATTTTATGATTCTGGTCCAAGGTTAAAACACACTGCATTTCTAATGCAGCGTCACCAGTACAGTACTCCAAGTACACTGCAGTGACTCACTTGTGTCTCTGGTAAAGAGTGGCCAGAATTTCTACAGCTCTTGGATCAGGCCCGATCCGAGATTGCAGCACACATATGATGTAATTTGATGTAATATCATCTTAATTTATAGGACACTTGACAACGCTCATTGATTCACCTAAGCTCTTTACAAAAAACGTAAAAACATTAACATAAAACAATCAAAAACATACCAGTCAGACATCAGTTGTCTGCTTGAACAAGTGAACAAGTTAACAAGTGTTGACTGTCTGCTAAGTTCTAAGTTTGGATTTAAAAGTATGGAAATATCAGGAGGCGAATAGTTCGACAGCTTACAGGTAATAACAGCAAAGGCCCTGTCACCACAACGCTTTGAACTAGACCTGAGCCCAGCCTGGAAGTACTGATGGGTTGATCTGAGACTGCGAATTCCAGCATGAATAGTGAACGAAATCAGCCAAATAAGAAGGTGCCAGACCATTAAGTGAGTAAAATTAAAAGTGATTAATAATATCTTAAGTGTTAACATTGCAAGGCGAACGTCCAAGATTAATATTACAGGGTTTCCATTTCAGTGGTAGATATAACTGAACATCATCTGCACAGCAATGAAAACAGAAATTGTAGCATGTATGAGAACAGGATAGGGACCAAAATGGAGCCCTGGAGGACCCCACAAAACAAACCCCATTAGCAGTAGCAGATGACACCTCACTCCATTTTATCGAAAAGGTTTGACTTGACGACAAGTGCTGTCCACAGATCCCCACCAGCTTATCAAGATGAGAGATAAGGATCTCATGGCCCACACCCTCACATGCAGCAGTCCGAACTAGCAGAATAAGGACATCATCATTTTTGGCCAATGTCAGCAAAGGTCATCGAGAACCCTCACCAAAGCAGTTTCACTACTAGTACGAAGTTATTTAATTTCACTACCATAAGAGTTCAGACATTTCATAGCAGATTCTAAATTGTTGAAGTCCATTATATATTGCATTAAAATATCAGAAATAGTTAGACAGTTATTTTCCCAACAGGGTTCACTCTCACCACACTCAATTACTTTCCCCATTTATTTCCCTGTCTATATTCTGCACTTTGTTTACTGCAACATGTTGCATATGGAGTTTTCTTTCTCCTCACTGATAATCCCTTAATCGCTCACTGAAAAGATATTGAAAAACTTCCGATTTAAACATCTGACAGTGCATCACACACGCCTCAGACTTGCTGAGGATTAACAGGTTAATGTGGTGTGAACCCAAGAGACAGCACTTGGACAGTGGAGTTATTTCCAAACTGGATTTAACTGTAAAGCGGCAAGAGTGATAAATGAACCTGGTAAAAAACATTAAGTATAAAAATGAGCAAATGAAGGCTCATAACTAATGACTTACTTTGTTGTCTTTCATAAGAAAGTCTCCCATTTTAGATTAAGTTGTCACATCTGACACCTGATTGACTCTGTCCTCTATGACAGTAGCATCTGCAGCATAGCATAAGGTTGACAGGTGTGTTTGTTTTATCTCCAGCAGAGCAAGGTGGGTGGTGATAGGTGTTTGCTGTGATAACTTCATACAGTGGTTCCTTAAGTATAGGGATGCATTGTTCCAGATGGAGCCCCAGGAAGATTTGTAGCAAGTGAAGAGTTTCCTTACAGTAAAACCTAATACTGTTAATAAGTCAACAATGGCAAGATCTGTGTACCGCTAGAGTGAAGATTGTGTTTGAAGTTTTGGATTCTGATGAGTTATGGACCACATTTTTGGATTTTTTAAATTTGTGCCTTTTCTGTCCGCTCTGAAATTTGAAAGGACAATTCACCACAAATGTTGCAAACAAAACTTTGAAAAACACACATTTTTATCAAACCCACAGGTTGGTGGTGAGCTAGCTACAGTGGAGAAAAAGAGATGGCAAAAATATATCAAAATCAAAAATATATAGAGTAGGTATGAAGTTAGAATGACACACCTCCTCTACTCCTTTTGCACCTGTCCTGTAATTTTTTTTCACTCATACTCCACATTTTTCAATCTTCCTCACCTCTACTGAAAATATATTTTAACGGCTACATGAACTGGGTCTCAGCATTTCTGTCTGGGTCATCCACACACACACACACATTTTACTATTCACATGGCAAATCCCCAAACAGATTGAACACACACACACAGTTGCTGAGTCATCCACATGAACAGTGGATTCAAGTATTCCTCTCTGAAGCACACACACTTTACACAATAGGGAAATGGTTGTGAGCATTATTGATCGTGACTATGACTTTCCTGCGTGTATTATTCTGTCATCACTTGAAACTGCCACCTCAAGCGTATGCGCATGTGTGTCTGTGTGCCTGTATCCCCGGACACACAGCTGTGTGCTTGTGTACCTCTGTTCTATTGTAAGTGTGTGTATTCGTTGGCAGCCCGGTGCATTACCCTGTCAAAGTGCAGAGCCTGGCTCATATCTTACCTCTAACAACCAGATAGGAAAACCACTCTGCTTTTGATTTGAGGCGAGAAAAGTGATTTAGCACACCTCTCTCATATATCTCACCTTCTGCCTCTCCCCCTCTCCTCCTGCACTCGCACTCTTTAACTTTTATTTGTCAATTTCCTCTCATCCCGTCTGGGCTGTCAGTAGGACTAGAGTCTCACATACCTGTGGCTCAGGTTTCACAGCAAAAACTCAAAAGGACCTGGGAATATTGTCCACGTTTACGTCGAGTTTCTCTGGAGAGATCGTGTACTGTATACTGTGAGAACTCAGAGTTGCTATATTTCTATGTGTTTAAGATAATAATTAAGAAATGGATGTGTTGGCGGTAGCAGAATGGCGGCCACATAATTTGACAATAGGCATCATAGAAGTGGAAAATGGATCACAAAATTAACTAAGTTATTTATTGTAATACAACTGCTCGCTCTAACCCCAACCCCAAAAAAAAAAAAAAACAATATCTACAATCTTTAATAATACAGAAGAGTGAAGGTGGTGGAATTAGACAGAAGCGTTTTGTCTTCACCAAACACAGAAAAAAACTAAACTAAACTGTAGACCCCATAATTATGATCTTGAGTATCCTAACAATGAAACTATGGGATATGGATCTCTTAATTATCACTGATTCTCTCCTAATAATGGAGGAACTTGAAATCATGAATTCAGACATGGACAATGGATCAGAAGCAGGTTTTGTGTTTCATCTCATGTTTCTCTTGTTGCTTCGCTGCAGAGGATCTCCACTAACTCCCGACCTTGTAAGAATTCCATCACTATAATTAATCACCCTGAGCTTAAGCTGTTGTATATTTTTCCTCTTTTCCAGGGATCCCCAGGCCATTACCTGTTCCTCCGGTCTCCCCTGCAGTGCACATCTCTCCATAATGCCACTCCACCTGTCCCATCTTTACACTTTAGATTCAATAAACCATATACTCGATTCAAACTCTTTCTGGGTCCGATAAACCCGATGCCCTCAGTGTTACACTGTGTGCTTCAAACTGGGCTTTGATTTAGAGCCTGTTTGCTAAAGTGTTGCTGTAGATTATTGGAAGCATTGAAAACTACTCATAACTACGAGATACCTATCTTATAATTACGGGTTGGAAAGTCATAATTACGATATGTGGCACTGAATTTATTTCCTTTGGTAAATAAAATGTCGTGTCATAGAATTGAGAAAAAAATGAGGACACAGCTGTAGACTGAACAAATACTATCTCTAAGTAGAAAGCCCCTTTTTTTAACCTAACCATTTTTCCTGTGAGCAAAAGTATTGGAATCTTTATCATAACTACATTACTATCTTTGTAATTTGGGTAACTCCCAGTGGGGCAGAGTTTTTGTTCTTCAAATGCTGCAGATTTTGAGAACTGTCAAAGGATCAACTGCTGTTTGAAACTGTTGACATGTTGATTGTTATGAAATTAAAAAGAGATCCACTGTCCCAAGCAACAATTCCAAACAAAATCCTGTGACAACTTAAAGACTTGTTATGTTTTAGCAACATGTTTAACTGCAATTTGGTCTTTAAAACAAAGTTTACATTTTTATTGTTACCAGTCATCATCTTGCAAGATTTTCAGAACTTCAGTTTCCATAATGTAGGAAAAAGTGACCTCACTTAGCAAAGCGTTACCTCTAGAACCAACAAATACAGCCCATCTTCTTTTTCTAACGTCACTGTCCCTAGAATAGAATTATTTCATGGGTTCACAGGCTTTCAACAAACGACTTCTTTCCAAGTAATTGGGTTTAGATCTGCACTAATAAGGACTAATGTTTCAACCAAACAAATAATTATGTTGTTTGGGAAATAAACACCGATCTTCAGACTCTAATGATAATGAGACTAGTAAATATTGTCTACAGCATTCAGTAATTGAAACTGTAAAAACCACAACTAACACAGAGCACTGAGTCCTGAGGATGATATGGTAATGATGCTCTGCAATGTCGATATACTTTGTAATTTTTCATTATTATTGTGCTGTTATGTACTTTTATATATTTCTGTTATTATTCAGTAGGGGCAGTTGTGATTGCTTTGGTATATTTACCTTTAGTGTCTTGAAGAAGCATGACATTACACAGTTGACAGTAGTAATTTACTCTCACGCTCCCACAGAGTCACACGTAGATTCTGCAATCAGCAGCCACGGAATAAGGTGCAACTGGTCCAAAGCCAAGCTCAGTCAGCTAGATGCATCCTACGAAGAAAATGAACTGTTGTTATTAAAAACGTATCCACACCAAGGCATTGCTAAATCAAATTCATAGCAGACAGTTAAAGCCATAAGAGAAAACAAAAGCTGTAAAATAAATATCCGTGGCAGTTTTATTTTTGGCTTCAATTTGCTTTGCTTGCTGACTTTTGCTGTAAGAATACATAGAACAAACACTTTGACATGCAGTTCAACAAGTTCTCCCGGCCCATATTTTTTCTCCTTATCCTCTCATATGACCCACAGAAATGCTTGTTGAAAGAGCAGCTCCATGTAGGGAAGCAGGCGTCTGCTGTAATTATAACCCGTTCAGCGCCATGTTGTTAAAATGACCTTATGGCTTCAACGGTACAAGGCTCATCACTGCAATGTACAGTGTCGTGGATGTAGAAGTAAATGGTAAATTAATTCTATATTTGATAATGTATTGTTCAATAAAATGCAAATATACAGTGCAAGATTTACATAAATTCATTGGATATACAGTTAAGATACTGCCAAAAACTCTAACTACTACTACTACAACCTAAACTGACACGTAATATTGTATTTTAAACTTTACATGTTGGGTGACAGGACATTTATAGACAGTTACTGTAGAATAATGTTAGAAATAAAGAAAAAAATAAAATAATTTTATATTTTAATAAATTATTGTTGTGGTTATTTAGACTTAGTAGTATAACTGTTGTTTATGTGAAGCATGCTGTTTCCAATTTCTTCAGCCAGAACAAGGCCACAGTAACACAGGGAAGAATTTAAAGCATTAGAGTATAAAATGATTCGCGACTCCAATCCGTCTACATTTCCACCATAAATTTGATTCTCTGGCTATTGGTTGTTTTACTTTTTAACAAACTATTATCGACACGCTACAACATCTGTCCAGTATCTGTGTATATGTCAAGACAAAAATGTCAATATTTGCTATTATCAGGGAAGCTCACACACATTTGCCAGTTGATAAGGATGAATCTGAAAACCCCTTCACACTATGAGATACCAGTAATTGGTCCTGGCTGAGCCTTCAATTTGGATTTCCTGGCTGTCAAGCAGGGTAAATGTGGTGTAAATCTGCCTTATTATCCTCTGAAGTGTTGCTGGTTTTCTTTGTCACTGCTCATCTGAGGTGCATTGAGTTAGGCGTTTTGCCATGGTCGACTTGCTACACAACATGCTGCTCTGTGTTGCACCCTGTTCGTTGTGTGAAATGTTCAGAATATTTCAGCTGTCTACCTATTTTCATTACCAGCAGGGTGAACATTTATTTGTGTTGCTGTGTTGGCTGTTGCTTTCCTTTCGTACACTCCCGGATGCTTGCTTGGGCAGCCAGTCATGGAGCCATACTTAGATAGCCCATTATGCTGTGTATCATTTATGTAATACATAAATGCATGAACCCATGTCACGCGTGGTAAAAAAAAAAACGCCCCTTGTAAAAGCTGTTTCTGGATTGTTCTGTGAAATTGAGATGCTGTTTGATTTTCATCTTTCTCTGCTGTTTGCCTGTGGCGCATGTCACAGGTTGTGACTCTGTGTGCCTAAACCTCCACTGCTCTGCTCTCAATCTACTGTCAGCATAAATATTCATCTAACCGTGCGCTGATTAGATGTATGAGATGTGCTGGCCTCAGCCAGCCATCTTCATTAGTGTTATCATGCCTGGCTTTTACCTGCCAACTCTTTCCTTTGCTTCCCTTTGCCCATCCACTGTTCCTCACTTCCACCAACCAAAGTGCTGACAAGAAGTCTCGGTAACAAATTGGTGTAATAAAAGAGATTATTAAAGAGTGCTTCATGTTTTAGAATATAACACTGGGCCTTTTCTCTAGGAATAATCTGTTATTCTACACTCTCTTTTGGCTTACACTCTCTTCCTTTGTCTATCCATTGGCCTGTCTCTCTCTATTTCTCATTTCTGTTGTAGGTTTTATGGATCTGAATGTTGATGACAGTCAGGACTGTGGCGGAGGGCCAAGAGCAGGGATGGATGAAGAGATGAAGGAGAGCAGGAAAAGGCTGGGGGAGGGGCAGTAGGTAGCGAGAGGGAAGGAGATTTGCAAACAAATTTAATAACTAGCCTGCAGAATGGAATCACTTTGCTAGCTTTAGAATTGCTCACCTCCCTGAAAGAGAGTGAGAGAGCGGGATATTGAAAAGAGAGAGGGCGGGGATGGGGAGGGGAGATGCTGTATTAAAGGACTGGAGAAAATTTGAAATGTGTCACATCAATTTCAGCCACTGCAGTTATCAGGGTGTTTGGTTTACACCTGAATACTTGGGCGAAAAGGCAGGGAAAAAGACAGGGACAAAACGAGACAGAGAAAGAGGTGGAAAGTGAGAATTAGAAAAAACAGGAGACGGCAGCATGAAGGACACAGGAAGCAAGAGGTTAATCTAGAGACAAAGGAAAATGAAGATATGGACTTCAGCGGATTAAAAGGTTTATGCAGCACTCCATTTCATGAGAAAGAGAAAGTATAATCAGAATATGATGGGCGTGATTTTAAATATTGGAGTGTGCTCATTTGGGAAGAAACAACATTTCTGAAGGAAATAAAAACGTAATCAACCAACATGTTGTTCAAAGAGCTTCTAAATTAGCCTCATTACCAATGATCAGTGATTTCTCCAAAGCATTATAGTCATTGTCGTAGTAGCACTATCAAGGACTCAGCGTGATACTTTAATGCAGCAGCATCAAAAGAATGAGATTGTAATCATTTTTTTCACCATAATACAGTTTTAGACAGTAACTGGCATTCAAAAACTGTAATAGGTCCATCTCATTTCATTTCCTTTTAGTCTAATACATTCAACTTGTCTCCTAAAATTATGTTTCTGACTAAATTCCAAATGAAAATACATACTGACAATATGCGTATGACACAGTATCTACCAAGTTGCAAACTATTTGCAATTTAATTTTATTTTTTTATAATTTATTAAAAGGCAGCATGTACTCGTGAGTGTGAACCTCACTTTTCCTGAGTGTTCTAAGAAATAAATACATGCAGACGCAGTTTGGCAGTAGACGATCGCGCCTCCATCACTTTGTGATATACGTTAACAGTGTAGTACACAGTAAATCCAAACAGTTTGCAGTCAAAGTAATTTTTGAGAACATCCATCTCCACTAGGAGCCTCCTGCATATTAACAGTGGCTTCCTGATGCTCGCAAATTATATACAATATTGTACAGAAGTCCGATATTTCTTCTCCTCTCTACTTGGGCCTGTCATTTGCTCTTGTGCTTAAACTGTAACATTTGCATGTTCTCATCAGTTACTGGTACAACTGCTAAGGATGGTACAGCTGTAGGTCCTAATTTTTAGATGATAGCTACAGCTGATGAAAGCTGATCATAAAAGAAATTAATTTGGTGGAGTATTTAGTACTTCATTTGATCTATATGTCTTAAAAACCAAAAATTTATAATAAATTTAAAAACAGAAAGTTTGTTTCAGCAGGATCTACAGTACAGTTTGACTGATTTCAGAACTTGTCCTAGCAACTTAACATATTCAGCCGAATTAAAGTTTTTTTTCGTAATTTTTATGTGACATCATAAAGAGATATTTTAAGAAGAAATCACATCAACGGTAATTGTGCATCAGTTCTGATAAATAGTCTGATGACAGAATATTATAGCGGTTAACACAAACTTCTTGGATAATAAAATATTTTGTGAATTTTTTTGTTTTACGAACCGCCTTTGTGAATACACTGACAAATAAAAAGATTGTAATTTTTGTTGTGTTGTATTTTTCTGTACTGTCAGTACTATTTAGGGTCAAATAATAGCTTTACCAATAAAACTCTAAAAAAAAATTGAAACCTGCAGCCTGCGTACTGTTAGTAAAACAGAGCAAAACTACTTTAATATTCAGACAAAAAAAAAGATTTAAAGATTTAGGTATAAATGTGTACATTTAAAATACATATGTGAATATGCTTTAGTTTATATTGTGCCTGATTGAGTTTTTATTGAATCTGGAGGCTTGGACCCTATCCTGGCCATAATTACCCAGAATCCTCAGTAATTATTTCCTGGCCTGCTTAATAAGTCCCTCTTGTGTAACCATGAATAAAGAATATTTTATTGGCCCAGAATTGTGGCCGGTTGATTGGTTGGGAATGGTTATGGTGACACCAGTCTGGTTAATTGCTGCTCTGAAATCATTTTAATAAGAACAAATGACATTGGGGGGCTCTCTGCCTCTGTCTCTCTCACTTCTCCTGCAGACACACACAGCGTAAAAGAGAGAACGAGACTGAAATGTCCTCATTAATGAGAGATTAAAGCTTCCCCTCTTTCTAATTACTCACACTGATTACATGTAACAGTCATGGGTTAGCGAGGCTACCAAAAAACTATTTACAAGCCAACATACTGAGAATGGAGCAACGAAGAACTGTGAATCTGCTCCTCTGGGGTCCTTGCCAGAAATTCTGTCACTATGATCTATTCATGATGTATGTATTTAATATTAAACTATAGCACCTTCAGATAGTCATTAGTCTCTGTAACTAATGTGCAGTCGATAATTAATCTACAAGTGTAGCTTTTTGCATGTAGTCCAGTTGCAGTAGATATATAGAATGTGTCACAATCAATGCCCTGCATAATTAATCCTTACTGTATATGAAGAGAATTCTGTGTGCAATTAGGAAACATGCAAAAGAATTAGTAATCACTATGCTGCAAAACAGAGCTAATGACACAGAACCAGAATTACATCTAAAATTAGCCATGAATGTGTGTCTTTATTTTTATAGTTGTCGTGTCTTATGTGACTTTTAATTGGACAGTTTTGTGTGTTCATTTGTTAAAAAAAAACAAAAAAACTTTTACAGTAAACAAAGACCTGTGGAGCAAAAATTATAATGTTTGAGCACAGTTAATTTCATTGTTTAGAACTTTAAATGATGAGGTTATTTGTTAGTTAAGTACTGTGTGCTGAAGAAGAAATGGTTATAAAGAAGACGCAGCGGTTGTGTAATGTTCCCTTAACAATGTCCTGATATTTTATGCAGATGAGATCTTACTTTTTGCTTATTAGCTGCAGCCATTAAAGCTCATAACAGGATAACCAGATTTACCTGTGCTGTATGTTAGTGTTCAGTTCACTAACTTAACTTGTAACATTAGCTACAGTCACAAACTGCACTGGTCTTTGTTATCACTATAATGACTTATATGAAAAGTATTAAATGTATTATTAGCTATTCATTTTTCATTCATATTTCATTTTCTTTACGTTCTCTAAAGCCCTGCATTTACAATTCATTTACTTCTGAAACAACAGTTACCTTAAATTTTCAAAGTTATGCAACAACCACATTTAATTATTATTATTTGTTTACATACTGTATCGCTGGCATTACTTTTATGCCACTGGACTTGTCACTTTAGCTGTATTGCACTTCTGTCCTGACATGGCCAGTTAGAGAGTTCACCTCCAGCGACCTTATTTATACCAAAACATCCACCCTACAACTTTGTTCATCAGCTTAACTTTCTGGAACGTGTTGCAACACAATCTAAACTGAGCCAATTTTGAGTGATCTGTATTGGTGTGGATTCTGTTTACATCATACGGGAACATTTTTCTACAAAGCTTCCTATCTGCCAGTGCTGATCTTTCATGGGTCTGTCTTAACCTTCAGGGCTTAAGCCTTTTTCTTTTATTCAGTACAGATTCTACTCCAAAATGATCAGAGCCACTACAACATCTGGTATGACCTGGTTTATGATCTGGTTTGTCACTCCTTCCTTCATGAATATAAAAAAAAAACAAATCTCTTTCTACTTAATTTAATGTGCAAAAAAATTCTGTGTTCCTCTTCCATTCCTTTAAACTAGCAACAATATTTGACATTTCAGCATATTTCCCATCACATGCCTTAAAGTGCATCTTTCTATCAGGAAATCATTAGCCATTTGCTGCTCTAAATTTAAACAAAATGTCTAAAAATCAACCGTGTGCATGTGCATGTGAAAGTAAACTGAACTGACTGACTGAATAAAGCCTTGCCGAAACAGAGGCAACATGACTAATCAGTCGTTCTGAGTGTAATCTCCCAGAGAGCTCAAGACTGTATAAAATTACGAGCAAAATCAACATGGTGGATTGGTCATGGACTGTTTTCTTGAGACAACCCCTACACACAGACAGAAAGGAAGACATATAAATATATACAAATGATCAGTTTTTCTCTTTTTTATTTTCCATCATGGTTATCTTGATAAACACTATGTGAGGCTCAAGCCATAAATAAGCTGAAATAAACTCTAGGCGATGATCTTAATCATTGTTTGGCAAAACAGTGCGTGAACCCTGTAAACCAAGTCCTGAATGTCTTGTTATCTCATTCACCATGACAACACCGTTCATTTATTACTATTAGTTAATAAGCGTCTTAGGTTCATATGTGTGATGTGATGTATTGATATTGTGTGTTAGAATGGAGATCTCCTCTGCCGGAGTCATTAAACTTAAATGTATTACGTAGCTTGTGCTTTGTGTTTCCAACGATCATTTGGAAACAGTTGAAAAGCTTTGGAAATGCATTCCGGTTGATTATCTGTGTGTACCAGTCCCAGCTTTTTGGAGATCGATCAGAATCAGTCACCGGCCTGACAGCTTGATGATAAATCTGACTTAGCTAACCTGCCAGTCTGAGAATGAGGAAAAGGCAAGTTCGACAGGCAGATGGGAAGAAAAGGAGACACAATAGATGGGATGTGGAGGGGCTGAAGAAGAGAGAAATAGAAATAGCAATGAGGCAGTTTTGGAAAAACTTTTCTGACTCTGACTGACAGTGTAAAGCTTCACTCTAGCCATTTAAAAGCCTGACACCATAGTGGCATATAAAGTTATGTATAAATAAGGTCCTAAAGTAAATTAAATAAAAATGGACATAATACACAAATGATGACCACAGAGCAAGAACAGTCTGATTGTGGGTATGTTGAAGACACAGTAATAAACCAAGTGTGATTGAAAGATTATAAGCTGACAAAGAAGAATTAATTATGTGCAGTTTTAAATATTAAGTAACATCACTTGACCTTGTCCACGACTCAAATGACCATGACACAGTGCACTTTGTAAGGTTAACACTGCTCAGAAAAAAAGAATAAACACACACACACACCCCTTCCTTCTTTGAGGCGGACTTGTTCCTTCCTTCAAGGGTCCTCTACCAGAGGCCTGGGAGCTTGAGGGTCCTGCTCAGTCTCTTAGCTGTTCCTAGAACTGCAGTATTCTGGACAGAAATCTCAGATGTTCCTGGAATCTGTTGGAGCCGCTCTCCTAGTTTGGGTGTTACAGCCCCCAGGGTTCCCATTACCACAGGAACCACTTGTGCCTTTACCTTCCACATCCTTTCTAACTCTTCTTTCAGCCCTTGGTATTTCTCAAGCTTCTCATGGTCCTTCTTCCTGATGTTGCTGTCGCTTGGGATTGTCTTATCTACCAGTACAGCCTTGTTCTCCTGTTAGCCCATAACTATCATGCCGGGTTGGTTGGCCATTACCAGTTTGTCAGTGTGTATCTGGAAGATCTTAGCCCTGTCATTCTCAACCACCTTTGGAAGTGTGTGACTTCCAGCCCATACTCAGCACAGATGTTTCTGTACACAATGCCTGCCACTGGGTGATGGCGTTCCATGTATGCCGTGACTGCTAGCATCTTGCATCTTGCTGTTATGTGCTGGATAGTTTCAGAGGCACCTTTGCTCAGCCTGCACCTGGGGTCCTGCCTGGTGTTGTGGACCCCGACCTCTATTGATCTTGTACTCAGAGCCTGCTCCTGCACTGCTGGGATTAGTCCTTGTGCTGTCTTTCAGTTCAGCTTTGTCCAGGCACTGTTTTTGATATCAGCCAATTCCTTCTATCTGCCGGTGATACATACTGGGCAGGGGTTTGTCCTTCCATGACGGTTCCTGCCCTTCTTCCCCGTGTTCCTCTGGTTTCTGGTGCCTGAGGTATTTCCTAAGCACGTCATCCCTTGGGGCCATCTTCCTGATGGAGTCATGGATCTTAGTTGTTTCAACCTGAATAATGGCTCTGACGCTCACTGATTCTCTGCCTCCTTCTTTCCGTTTAGTGTACAGTCTCAGGATGATGGATTTGGGGTTAAACCCTTCAAGCATTGTAAGGAGCTTCCTTGTCTTGATGTCAGTGGCTTCCATGTCCTTCTTTGGCCAACTTATTATACCAGCAGGGTACCTGATGACTGGGAGGGCGTAGGAGTTGATCGCCCGGACTTTGTTCTTCCCATTCGGCTAAGTTCTCAGGACTTGCCTTCCTCTTTGGAAGTACTGGTGGTTGCTGTTTTCCTTGTGGCCTTTTTGTGATTACCATTTGCCTGCTGGATCCCAAGCTACTTGTAGCTTGGTTGGTTGGAGGTAAAGATTGTTGATTTGATTGTATGTGACCAACCAAGCTTCAAAGCAGCATTAAAAGCTGAAAGATACAAATATGTCAATAGATTATATAGTGAAATATAAAATAATTAGGTGCACAAATGAACATTTTCCAGCAAGACATGTGGACAGATGCATGTAAAAAATAATCCACAGTTTCCATTTATTGTAGTCGTTTTGTGTTCACGTGGATGCAGGATCTAGAAATACATCCATAAACAAAAGAGACACGTTTTTTTTTAAGTCAGATTATCTTCCTTTTGCGGAATATCACTTTTCCATTTTTCTCCTGTCTCTTTCTCCCACCTATACCCGCATTTATACACGACAGAAATAGACTGGTACTGCTGGATGTGTCCAATAGGCCTCTGTGTAAAGTACTAGCCAGATGGGAGCTTAGTGGCTGTCTGTGTGCACGCTGGCTTCGCTGATGAGTTAATTCATTTACAGCAGCAAAACAACATCCTTGCAAAAAGACCCCTTTCTGAGAATTCAACAAGCTTTCCAAGCTCGTCCCAAGCTGTGGGACTGTACACGGCTCTGTGTGTTGTGTGTGTGTGTGTGTGTGTGTGTGTGTGTGCATGCCCTACATCAGCTCAGGTCCCTCTGAATTCTTCATTAGCCTTGTCTGTGTGGTTTAATTTTGTCCTGGCACTCATGACTCACTCAACACACATGTGCCATCACACAAGCACAAATAGACACTTCTTGCACTTTGAAAGTCGCTGGGCAACAGGCAGCTCGCTGGCCACCTCTCTCAGCAAAGTGGAGGACCCCCACTGGGCCACTAGAGCATGCTGGGAGATTAAGCTGGCTCCAGAAGAGTCAGAGCAGAAAATGGCCACCACCCACTTCTTTGCTATAAGAGCGCAGGTCTACTTTTTCACTTCCACAGATGGCAATAACGCCAAATATTGTCAGAATTAGTGAACTCGGTCGCAGCGTGCTCTGATTTACAGCGTCGGTAAAAGACGCGTGCGTTCAGGCTGCGTCTTACACCATGTGTTTGTGTGTGCGTGCTGTATTGAGCTGCTTTCCTTTGGGGACCACTACACTTAAAGTGGTGAGGTCCTACAATTGTTCACTTCAGATGTGTGTACTGCTCCTAAATGATGGTTTTAATTAAGGGAGGCAACAAAGCATCTAAATATGTGTTTATGTGAATACTAAATGCTTCAAGCACAAATAAGAACCTAACGCTCTTAATGACAACGGGCTATATCCAATATAAGGCAATTAGATTTGTTTTGTGGTTTTTGTTTTTTTCATAATGAATTCTTGTGTAAATTCTTGTGTACTCGTCAGTTTTACACTGACACTTACACTTCTGGCGACATAACAAGGACACCCACATCCACCCACTCATCCAACCATACACACACACACACACACAGTCACACACAAGATAATATAGACTTAATCTACCGTTTTACTGCATTTGATAGGTGAGAAACTCATTTTGAGGGTGTTTTTATTCACTTTCACAGTTCATTTAAATAACCAAATTAAAACAAATTGGTGAAGTAAATAACAGCTGTATCATTAACTCTGTTCCTGCAGTACAGGTTTTCCTGTAGAAAGGTTATTCAATGCATTGGCAGAGACAAACCAAAACTAAAACTCCCTTTTTTTTTTTTTTTAACAAAGAAACCAAACTCTTTGTGATCATTTGGTGAGGCCTTGACTTGTCTAGAATGATTCACTTGTATGAAGCAGTGGAGTTCACTGGTCCATTTTCTAGCCCATAAAACAGGTGTAGCAGAGCAGGAGGCACATCTGCACTCTTTACGGACACAGTTTGTTACTATAGGAAACTACATTTTATGGTCCCAATAAAATAAAAATTATAAGCAATAAATTGGTGCAACATCCTGTGAAATCCACTGAAAAGGCAGGGATCTGTGTTGCATAAGGGTTTGCAAACACAAAAACATCATTTTTATGTTCATATGGGTTCACAAGCACAGCCTTATTATTATTATATAAATGTATATATATATATTTTTTTTTTTTTACAAGTCAGACCACATTTCTCATTGTCTCCTCCACCCAATTCCCTTCCCGGCTTGGACTCACTCCCATTCTTCCAACTTCTAATGCACAACTTCTACACTTCTACTAAGCCCTTATATATGTATTATCATGCATTACTGGCGTTTCTTCTGTTATTCAACCTCTCCGGTTCACTGCATGGCTAATCCTTTCTCTAGCTTTCCACCCTTTCCTCCCTCCGTCCACACATCACACTGCTGGATCTCAGCATCCTCCAACTTAACCTCACCTCTGTTTCCCTGTAATTCACCACTTCGGTTGCTAATAATTGTGCTTCAGCAACACAAGTTTTTATCTTATGACCCTAGGCAGTCCGTCTAGGACTATTGTTTTCTTCCCTTTTTTTATATGTCTATTTTATTTCATTCCCTCAGTGGCAGACTTAAAATGATCTTTACTTGAATTCTGTCAGCCCATTTCTTGCGTCCATCTGCATCTCTTTTTATGGTGATATGTGCAGGTTAGCTGATACACTGGTGCAGAGACTTACATTAATGACAGTTTTCCCTTCTGCTGTGCCATCGCCATCTGGTATTTCTTGAGAGGGAAGGATGACACACATGCTCGGGCTCGTAAACACACATGTGTCTGCGGCACTAAAAAATGCACACCTTGCAACGTTGGTCTCTGCAGGTTCAAGGCAAGCATGCTGTTCATCAGTGTTCACAATCTGTTTACTGGTTCAGGCCTCCCACCCAACTGTTACCCAACATTTACCAAACAGACCACTACACCAAGGACCACACAAATGAGTAAATATTCAACCAAAGGACATTCATCAAACCATGATGCCTGGATATGTGTCAAGGCAGAGGGCATACTGTATGATAAACACATCCTTCACATATAGAAATATGTTAAAAATAAATGTATTTCTTGTCACAATTTACCAAGCACAATGCTGATTTATAAAGATTTCTCTAGTGCTAATCTATACACAATGTTTTCAATATATGTTTAGACACACACGCACACAATCTCTGGCTTCCTCTTTACAATGAAGGCTGAAAGTGCCACAATCTCTTAATGACATGAATACACACATTTTTTATAAAGCGACCTTTATAAGAATTACATTCTCCTAAATGTCAAGTGGAGTAAATGTGAAATAAAGAGTATTTATTACCACTGGCCACAAGAGGGTGCATCTAAGCTTAATGCAGTGGACCACAGAAGTTAGGGGGTCATTCTCTGGGTGTGAAAAGCCGGCGCTATACAGGAAGAAAAAAGATCCAAGATGGAGGATTGGATCTGGATGAGGTTACTTTGGATTGACAGGGTAACTGAGACAAATGCAGCCACACGCAGCCCATGCTCGAAAAACTGTATACAAACCCAAACACAGACACCAGCTTTGTGGAGTGGCTCAGACATGCAGGGTTTGCTTGTCAGGATAAATATCAAGGCTACGTGGACACCAATCTATGTAGACATCACATTACCTGCCCACTACATTACGGTCTGAGAGAACATTTCACTGCTATAAAGAAAGAGGTTAGCTGAACCAGTGTGGATATCAGGCAACAATACAGATCATAAAATTACATGAAAAAGTTTTTATGGGTATTCAAGTACTCGCTCTCCAGAGTTAAGCCCTATTTCTTGTCCAATGGGAGGCAGTAGTGAAGGAGACATGGACGTGTGCCTGTGTTGCATCAGGGTAAATAAGGAAATACAGGGACAAACACGAGTCCTTAACACAAGCTCAGGTGAGTTTGCAACCTAATCTCCTATCTCATGGGCTTTTTTAATAAAATAAGATAGACGTTTACACATGTGAGGAGAGGATGGTTGTTCATGGAGTTCTGTCAGCTTTAGTTCATATCATGTACGTTGAGATCTAATGTTCCCATGGGATATTTTCAAAATCTGTTGTTGCTGAGACGGAGAAGCTTAGTCCTGACATTTGCCCTTTAGATAATCAAAAGTATAGAAATGTTTTATATAAAATATTCCTATAATTTGTGTGACTGCAACCAAGAGCAGCCGGGCGGTTCAATGTGTATCAGGATCAGATGCAGAAGCCTCCAAGATCAAATCCCAGTCCGTGCGCCAGATGTGTCCTTGAGCAAAACATTTAGCTCTGGCTGGCCGGGCACTGCCTGTAGCTGCCCACTGCTTCCCCAAGGAGGAGGGGTTAAAAGCAGAGATCAGATTTCACTGAAACATGTAAATGTGCTCAATGCATCTTGCAAAGAAAAATAGTGTAGCACTACATGTTTGTCTTTCGAATTTGATAGAATAATAGTTGTTGAATTATCAGTTGGTGACACTTTTGGATATTAAGCAACCTTAACACTGATCTCTCTCTATCTCTCTCTCTCTTCCTCTGATTACATTATATGAGAGGTTTACAAATCCAAGTAGTTAAAACCGCATCTTTCCATGATGCGCTTATTTAGACAAAGTCAAGGTTTAGTTTCTAGGATTGTGGATTGAGAAAAAGAAAAAGTAGCAAGCAGCCCGTCAACAATGTGATCATTAGTCTTAGATGTTAGTTTCCTAACCTGTATACTGACATCAGGTACATAGAACTACCGCTTTTAATGGCTTTTCCCTACATCCCACTGCTAAAGTTTATGGGAAACCCCTACAACTACACACAAAGATGTAAAACCAAGGGTTGGGGCCAAGTGGTAATGCCGAGGGGGACAATGGGAATTGACCATTGGTGGCAACAGGCAATGAAGTTTGAGTTTGCCCAGAAAGGTGAATTTTAAATGCAGAAGGTTTCGATGCCAGAACTTTAAGATGACCACTGCTGACCCAAAAGCAGAAGAAAAGTCATCTATAATATGCCTAAAGCCATATAAATAAGCCACAGTAGTGTTGGGATTCTGTATTGTAGAGTTATGAAACAAAACTGGAGCTTTTGGATCAGGGATATGTCTGAAGGAAGGAGAAAGAACCATACACTGAATAGAACATTGTGCCTATGATGAAACAGGGTGGTGGCTCGGTGATGCCCTTGAAGTCCATCATGGTCCTGGAAGATTCTGGAGTGGCTGTCACATTCATCTGAATTGAACCCTATAGAAAATGTCTGGTGGGATTTCAAGGAGGCCATTGCAGCATGCAAACCTAAGAATATTGGTGAACTGGAGACTATTGCCCATAAGAAGCAGGCAAAGATTCATTAACAAACGCTGCCAGAAGCTGGTGTATGTTTATGCATCGTGTTTACAGCTGCATTGCTGTATTTATTGCTGCAGAAGTGTACTCCACAAAGTCTTGAGGGCGTTTGTCAGAAAGATTAGTATATCAGCCTTACGTTGAGATCATTTCACAAATAACAGCTTTTCAAAACATATATCTCAGGAAAAGAAACATTTTTTAACTAGCCAAACAAGTGAAGCAGGTGTGTATGAAATTGGCTCGGTGACTGTGTTGAGACCAAAACATTTCCATGAAGCTGGTGTAACATAAATGTTTCCAACTCTTTCACTGTTGTTTAAAATGTGTTTGTGTGTGCACTTACATTCTGCACGCACCTTACAATTTAACCTTTCAGATGCTTCCATTCAGTGGCTGCATTTAAACCATTAGAGAGAATAATCTCCTGTGGTTTGTCCAGAGGAACATGAGGTAACATGTTACTTTATTCACTCCTCAAGCTCTGCTACTGAGCCCACACATTGGTATATTATATATGTACAGTATATATTGATAGAGATAGATAGTGGGAAACAAGAAAAATGTACCACATGGCAGAGCTCGGTCTAAATGTAATGATTTAGCGAAACTGTAAATTGATGCAGCGAAAGACATTTAATGTATATAAGGTTCTTGCTTGTTGAATATATAAAATCTTTCAAACAGTCTATCCATACCAGGCCTGGTCTATTTGACCAGGTTCACATCTTTGCTTTGTGAGATAATATCCCGCGGAAACTGTTCTGATCCACTGTACATTTAAGGTTTTCTTCTAGGAACTCAAAACTCACTTGACTAATAGAAAGGCTATTTTAATTTTAAAGGTATGCTTATGGAACCTATTCTTGGAAATAACTACCACTGGATGAGTTCACTTAGTGGCCGAGTAAAACTTTATGTGAAGCATACAAACCATGCCCCAACCCTGGAGTTACATACTGAAATTGTTTTAAGATGAACTTGAAGCAGTGACTATGTAAATGAAGTTGTGAACACATTTCATGTTAATTACAAAGAATTCAGTCTTCTGACATGAAAACATTTGTGCTCCTCATTTAGTCTTTTAATGGGGGTCAAAAGCTTGAAAGAAAATCCATATGTCAAAGTGCAATTACTACAACTTTTAGCATATTATCCTAGGATAGGATAAAAAGACTGTCCTCCTGTAACATATGACTTATATAGATCTTTTATACAAGCAAGCAAAAACAACGATTAGAAACATAATACTGTGGAATGATGCAGTAGCTTTGTTAAAACATAACTCAGTGAGTCAGCAAACTGAAATGACTGCAAACAGCATTTGAACTAAAGTTAACCATGTTTATTTAACCTAACCTCAGTCTGATGTCTTAACATGATGCTTAACCCCGACCAAACCAAATGTTAAGTTTGCATAAGTGTATTTCAGCCTTTTTTATTGCCCAGAGCAAAAACATTGTATAATAATGGCTGCAATTTTGGTGCCGTACAAGGTGACATCTCCCATTTTGATGCCTGGATCCAGAAAACCTGATCAGAAAACAGGTTTTAAGGTTGGAGACTCGTAGAGATGCAGATTTGCATCTTCATCCATGTGCTTCTATTCAGCATGTAGCTATGCAACAGTGAATTTCCACATTTTCATGCTGACATTTTATTATGAGGTTAAAGTATTTTTCAATAGCACTTTTACTAAATGTGGTTTGAAAACAAGGTGATCTCAGCCTATCAGCATCATAAAAGAAGTGTCGTATTGAATGAATCTCCATGAACCGCAATGTGCTTTTTAATATTATTTTGTTAAATTAGATTCTAAGAAGTTAGAAATGTAGTACTTTATTGCCACAATCAGAAAAATATACCTGCACATTGGATTCACTGTTCAAAATAAGTGTAGGACAAAAACATGGAGGAATATCCAAGATGATTGGAAATAAACACATCACAAAATAAAAATGTGTAAATCAGATTATCTGACATAATAATAAGACTTGTGAAACCCTGCAAACCTCTAAAGTCAAAATCCACATAAGCCTCTAAATAAGGACATTAATCACACAAGTGAAACACAGTTTATGGGGTAAAGACTATAAACTTTCTATATATACACATAATTTTTCCTGTTGATGTATGCCCCATGTCCTAAACCAGCAATGAAGTCTCTGCCATATTTATCACTGTTAAATGTAGAGCTGTGGCTGGTATGAGTGTAATGAAGACTCACTGAGATAGATGTGCGGCTGCTATGTCTCTCTCTGTGTTCTCATATATACATATATATATATATATATATATATATATATATATATATATATATATATATATATATATATATATATATATATATATATATATATATATATATATATATATATATATATATATGTGTCTTTGTGTCTTTTAGCCATCATAGCAAAAACATTTTTATACAAAATGTATGTGTGTCACACTGTACTAGTATAAGATGGGTTTATAGTTGTTTGTTTAGTACAATATTTAACATATGCACAATGCAATGATGAATAAAATTATGCTGATTTGAGTATAAAACAATTATGGTGTGAAAACCTGAAATGAGAAAAAAAAGAGCCTTCATCTGATGCGCCCATTACTGTACGTCAGCAAAGAAATTAAATATGGACGATGACACTGTGTGCGCATTGGTTCGTGTTCAGATGACATAGTGACGCTGATGTGAGGCACGCTGTCACATCTTGCCTTTAATAGCGTGAAGAATTATTAGGCTTCAAAACCTGTTCTAATCACATAACAGTGCGGTGACAGTCACACGGTCGCTTATATATTTCAAGTCAAGGTGCTGAGTGCAAAAAAACATGTACTCACTCAGTGTTTTTACTACAGTGAAATAAAAGGTTTTTGTAAAAAATGGTAATCTGTGAATGTAAATGTTATTAAAACTGTTGCTTACTAAATGTTTCAAAGCCACATTAAACAGTCTGTAACATTAATTGTTGTTACTTGCGTAAAAAAGAATCAAAAAATCTCAGAAGCTTGTCCTGTAGCCATGACCTTGAAAATAAATAAGCAGAAAAAATGAATAGATTAAAACATCATGTTGGCCTTGCTGAGAAAGTGAGACATTCAAACTTACATTAGTTTCAAGAAGATTTTCCTACTTTTGCATGACTTATACTCGAGATGATTTCTTGATATTCAGTATACAAACTGATTTTTAAAAAAGTAGTATACAAATACACATACGCATCCATTCATGAAAACAACCTGGACTAGGTACAAAACAGCACCGACTGTTGAGAGTTGGCATTAACCCTTTGCTGCGTATCGATTAAGTGAATTAACTGACTAATGGTAGAGTGACATACAAATTAGTAAAAAGAAAAAGAAAACATGAAAAATTAAGACTTTATTCTTAGAAAAGATGCTACAAAGAATTGACTTTTTGGCTCACCCCTACAAACAACTTTTATATATTTAACATGCATTTTGAGATCACTTGAGGCAACTTCATAAAAAGAAGTACAGTCTAATAAAAAGTGTTTCCCTTTGAATCAGTTATAAATACGCAGATATTAGAGCCCCGTGATTCTCCATGCGTATGCCAATAAATGTGTGTGCACGTCTGTGTGCTTTTTGTCCTTTTGATTTCTTTAGTCTTGCCTCGTGTGTGTGTGTGTGTGTTTGTGTATGTTTGCACTGCATGAAACATAAAGCAATTTCCACTCCCACTCATTTGTCCTCTGACCTCAATAGAAAACCACTACAGTCTCCAAGAGTAAAATCAATAAGGTTGATACATTTGTTCATCACATGTTTGCCCTTTGGTCACTGTGTTATTATCTCTTCCGGTTATTTATTTTCCCTTTCGTTTTATTTATTTGCGCACCCTTTGTCGTGCACCTCCTCATCTTCATCCTTATTCAACTGCCTCCCTCTCCCTTTTCTCTCTCTTTCGTTCTTTGTCTCGTCTCGTCCATCCCTTCATCTTCCTCTGCTTCTTACTGCTGCACAGTTATAGAAATAATTCTGCCTATTGGTGTTGTGATTTTGTAAACAATTTAATATGTTTTTTTCTTGTTCTAAGCCACCTTTAAGGAAACAGCAGGCTTGTTGATGGAATTTTATTTTGCTAAAATTGCTTATTACATGACACCTACAGATTACATGTAATATATGATCATTACATGTACACGTACATCTATATCTTTTGGTTATGAACCTCACTTTCTTAGGGTCGCAAAAACATGGTGTGTGGTATGTCTAATTTGATGATTGCTGATGAGTACTCCTGCGATGCAGAAATGCAAACGATATACAGCTAAATGATCTTGCCATGAGACCAAAAATGCAAAGGCACATAGGAATTCTATTCAACATTATTACTTCAGTACAAATGCAATGGGAGACACTGTTGCTTCATGTGAGTAAGTCACTGAACATTGCATCTGATATTAGTAAGGAGCAGTCAACAGGAATTACTTTGTACTTTTTCAACTTTTGACAGGCTTAAATACTGAGGCACAGAAGAACATAGGGATGAGCTGAAAGACAAAGTGACTTGAAATAAGACAGATAGGTAGACAGATGCAATGATCCACAATCAGACAACTAAAAATGTCAGCCAGACAGGCGGGTAGAAACTCATCATAGAGATGGAGCAAACTGGCCGAACAGAGCACATCACAGTCAGGAAAACAGCATCTGTTGTCAGTCCATAACTCAGGGTCCCATAAGTTTTTCCTCTGAAATGAAAATCGGACATTGTAGTTCCTCCACTGGGGTGTCAGAGGAGAAAAAAACCCATCCTTCTTCCCGCTTCTGCTCAGATCCCTCTCTAAATCTCATCTGGTTTCATCATAAAAAACGACAGGCTGTCTTGGTAAAGCACAAGGATTATATCAGCATGAGGTCTGGATGGGACAAAAACAGAGGCAGGACAAACAAGGCCAGCATGGAGCTTTCCACTGTTACATTTTTCCACTGCAGTAAACAGAAATCTCAAACAAAGTTGGTTCCTTATAAAATTAAAGGTAAATAGTTGAAAGAGTTCTTTGCCCGTGTTTGGACTTGAACGAAAAACCAGGTTTCCAACATGACAGTATAGCACATAATATGAAGTCCAATTTTTTGTAATGGTTAATGTGTCAATGTATAAGTAAACAATATGGGTGTTGACAGTGGACACAGAGTAGCTAATCAGAGAGACGTCCCAGGGCAGAACATGTTTATTCAGTTGACCAAGAGATTCTTTTACGCTTCCTTAGAATTCTTGCTGTTTTTGTTGAAACAAACATATGTTGTTCCACTTCCTCCTCCTCCCCCTTATCTTCACTCATTCATCCCATGGGATGAGTCTAAGAGTAATTCTATTTTAGGGTAAATGCATCTACTGTTGATATGAGGTATTTGCTTCCTGATGGAGCAGTATATGCTGGTGGGATTTGGAGTCATTTCCCTCCATCTGGTACCGTTTACGGACCCCTTACACTGACACCTTGTTTTACATGTACAGCTGAATCTGTCGGTCTAAAGAAAAGTGGTTGCATATTATAAAAACCACCTACATACTTAATAAGCCACAGAGCCCACTGTTTTGATGGTGTAGTCAGCAGTTCTTAGTTTAATGCTTGTCCATAATTGTACAGCAAACAAGTGCATGATTACTGTGTTTCAAGATAACGTAAGTTGTATTAGCAAACATGCTTCACAGCTGTTTTATGTATTAGTTTCCCATTTCCCTGTCAGGGTTGTGATTTAATAGAGACTCCACTGAGGAAGGTACTCGGCTATAATGAGCTTTCATTTACCATGACACTATCTCGCACTAATGACGTACCACGATAATCGGGTTTCTAACTTTCCTTTTGGGAGACATGACATATTTGGACATCTACAGCACTCCCTGCACCACACACACATACACAGAGTGGAAAAGGTTGAAACAATATGCTGTTGACTCTCCATCACCATCAAGAGTTATTATTACCAGCAGCCTTTAGAGCAGAAGCTAAAAGCTAAAACCCTGATGTCAGCAGCAGCTTGAGATGGAGCTATGTTCAAAGCAGTATTTCACTACAAAGAGCTTAAGTCTTGATGCCACTTCCGGGCTAATCGTTGTTCCACTACCTTCTGTAACTCACTGCAATATATCAGGCATTGTTTCACAGTTTTTTTGTGAAAAATGTTCCTTAGGTGCACTGTCCACATTCTTAGAGAACTCAGTACCTAGAACAGCAGCTGTTATCATTCCGCCCTGCACAATTTACAAAATATAAAAAGAACAACTGATTTGTTAGTCTAATATACAGCTCCTGTTATCATTTCATCTGTGACACCATCTGCAGAAAAACAGTAACACTAGTCGTTTGTTCCAGTTGTTAAAGCAATCAGTTTAACTGGCAGGAACCTGTGTAGACTGTCAAAGTTATTTTTATTTTGCCATGATCGTGAAATTTTGAGCTAGATTTGTGCCAAAAACCAAATAGTAAGTGGGATTTCATCCAAAATTAGTGTAAAAAAAACATGAATGCATGGCAGACCAAACCTCTAATTAATGCTTCGTCTGTCTTTACTCTCATCAGTGGATGTTTAAGTTGCATGTTTCAGTGTGTTTATATGTATGAGAGAATACAGGAATTTTAACAGAGTTTAAGTTGAATGTAAGACAAATGCTATTGTTGTTGCAGCCAGTCACATGATGCAGGTCACGTGGGAGGAAGGACTGGCAACCTACCCCTGATGTGTTTGTGCCTTCTGTGTGTTTACGTTTTGTGTGAGTGGATAGATGATCTGGTTTGTTTCATTTCAACACTAAAAATGTTTTACCATCACATTGCAACATATTAAAAATGGATCAAAGAATTAATGAGCAACACATATCCCAGACCAAGAAGCAAATATGAGAATAAAAAAGCGGTTTTGTCTTTAGCACCTGATTTAATCCAATTAAAGATAGTGGATGGTGGAACGTAACTCGGAGTCAAGGTCACGAAACATCTGGAGTCATATAAGTGCATATTGTTTGACTGACTTTGAAATAGCAAATTGAAAACTTTTTTTTGTGAAATGACCAAAGTTGATGGAACTTAATAATATTAGCACCAAGTTTAGTTATCATTCATGTACTTTAATAGCAAGAAAGACTGAAAGCGAAAATTTTTTTACAGTACCAGAAGACTGGTTAAAGGTTTGAATGCCTTTTACTCTACAGCAAACACAGTCCACATGCAGTGAAGTTCCATGAACAGTAATTCTAACCAGTGTCTGTTATATTCAATACCAAGATTCCAAAATAATTTTTCAAAAACAAATTACTCGTCTTGCAAAACTTGGAAAATGGACTCATTCAAAATCAGTTCTTGTTACTCAACCCGCTTTTCATTTCCATTTATTTCCTCAGAGATGAGGGGGGGGGCAGGGGCATAGACGGCTCAAAACAGGACAGAGATAAAGCATAAGTGGCCAGTTTGTTGAAGTTGTGCAGTGACCTATCTACCATCGTTCACAATTCTCCCACTGTGCTATTCTCTGCCTTTCCCTCTCTGTCCTTTTTCCTTCTCTTTTTGCCTTATCTCCCCAGCAACCTTATTGACTTCAGACTGCACATAATGCGTTTTCAAACAGTGGTGATGGCAGTTTGAGACGGACAGCCAGGACTATGGCTTTTAATCTCCTGCTGCTTTGCATTTTAAACCAAGTGCACACAGGGCAAGTGGGAGAAAAAAGGCTGCATGTCTGTGACTATTCGAAGGTGTCAGTGAGGGAGAATGACAGAAAGCTTTCCTTAACCTCTAAGACCAGACATAGAGTACTTACTTCACTTGTTGCCTAGGAAACATGGACATAGACAGTCCAAATAAGATCTGAACAAATGACAGCTTCAATCAGTGGTTATTTACTCTCAGTAGTTGTCTCACAAATGCTGTAGAACACACACACACACACACACATATGCAGACAAACACAATCAAACAAACATTTTGACATCCTCTAATCACAAATACAAAATCAAAAAATGGAGTGTTTACTCAACTCGACGTATGATGATGTTTATTTGTTTATGATGATGCAGGATGTCAGCACACTATGCTGAAACAAAGCCACAGGCTCAGTACACACACACACACACACACACACACACACACATATATATATTCATCCTCCGAGCCTCTAGTCACTTTATTTGATCACAGCAGTACAAGGAACAGGAGGTTTCAGTTACAGCGACAGATCCACTGTCCTGATCCATTCCACCATTAACGTGTACGATCCACAATTTCCTCCTGTCAGGTTGATGCTGGTGTAAGGCCATTATTGAATCATCCTTTTTAAAATGGTTTCTGCAGTTAGTGAGGCTGATATTTTACCAATCTATCCCTCAGTGGGAGTCTCCTGCGGTTCTATTAGTACTCTGCTGTGAGCCCATTGAAAGAGTTCACTTAAGTAAAACTGGGGACACAAGTGAAGAATAGCTCTGACGTTTAAATTCTGGCCACCTTACACTTAAAGACAGTTTCCACTAAATGTCAGACATCTTTGACAGTCTGGATGGGGCAGACACTTTACAACTGACTAAACTATGGATAAAGCACTTGATAGCTGGTTGGAAAGAAATGGAAGTGCTAGAGGTCAACAAACCCGCACATCTCACAAGAAAGGAAATTTGTGTCTGTTTGTGTGTGAAAAAACGATGGATGGCAGCCAGCAGCTTGACTTTATATCAATAGTTCTTGGTGCTGAAAAGAAAAAAACAGCTAAAGAGATGAATAAATGGGAAATGAGGAGACAGACAGCACAGCCTGTTAAAGCTACAGAGGGAAACAGACTTCAAATTAAGGTAATTTCAGCTAAAGCTATAGTATCCTGGAGTTGTGGCATAATTGGTAACAGTGTCACTTTAAAAATATTTCTGAAAATGAATGGAGGCAATTAGATTTTAAGAGTGAAAACTAGAATTTATTTTCTCACTGACTTTAAGCACCAACTGAGCCAGACTGACTATGACCCATGAGTGACCAAATCATGACCAAATCACCTTCATAACTGGCTTGGCATATTTGAGGATACTCTCCGCTGTAATACATCTCCATAACCTGTGGCATCAAGGTCCAGTCTTTTTATTATGAGACTGACCAAATGAATGTTGAGACTGCCTATGAAAGTATTTATAAGTGTGTAGCATACATCTGTTTTTTCGCCTCGTGAGACCACAATTCACCAAAGCTTTGGCTAAATCAGGAACAGGGAGTACAGAGCTGTGGTCTGGTGGACCGAATAAGAGCTCTGTGTGTTTTTCTTGTAAGGTCCCATGTGGTCCATGTGTTGAGAGCAGACATTTAAAGGAATACTGCACCTGCAACAGATTTAGAGATTAACAAAGTAATAATCAAATGAACTGATTAATATCCATAAATATGTGTTATAATACTAAGCCCCATATCTCATCAGTCACTTAAAGATGAACATGTTTCAAAAGGGAAAGTTGAGTGGTAAAGTTTCTTCAAGGTACTCCAGTTTCCTCCCACAGTCCAAAGACATGGATGTTAGGTTAACTGGTGACACATGTGAGTGTGAATTGTTGTGGTCCTGTAACTGGTGACTGGTTCAAGGCTGGGATAGGCTCGGGCCCCCCGCAGCCCTAATATGACAAAAAGTTACATGAAAAATTGCTGGGTTCAAAACAAACTTGCTATGTTCTAAGTTGTGTGTCAGATCCAGATGTAAATACCTGGAAATAAAAGCTGAATAAATGATCGTCGCATATTCGTCATTTGATCTAAAAGCCAAATGTTTTCAGTCCGCAGCAAAAATAAAGGAATTGGTCTCACTCTTCCAATACTTCTGCAGGAGAGTGTATATGGAGAAGTTTTTGCCACAAACTTTTTTGCACAGTGCCAAGGATAGATTGTGAATGGCGCAGTGAGTTGTCCGCCTCCTGTGAAATGGCAAACTGACATTACAGTACAGTGCTCTGGACAAGCTTCGACTGGCCTGGGAGACTCAGTTAAGTGAACGGCACAAACACATAAACAGAAGAATGTGTCTGTGTGCAAGTGTGTTTGTCTGAATGACACCAGCTCCTGTGGGTGCACACCTGTGTATTTACACACTGCGCTGTAAAAAAGCATGTTACACTCGCATGTTACAGGCCATCCACAAAAGTGCGTTTGACTATTATTTGACTATAAATGATACCAAGGCGTTGAATGCACAGTAATTTTATATACACATATACAGGAGACCTCTGCTCATCATGGCAGCCTCATCCATCTTCCCAGTATTTCTTATTATTTGGTCTGTGGGTCACAGACCCTGCAGATTTCACGGGTCTCTGCTCCTTATCAAGATCAATTCCATTCAACTTCATAGGAGCTGAGGCCTCTTATTACATAATTGAATTTGGGTTGATAATGAGAGCAGAGCAGAGCTCCAGCACCTGTGATCTCTTGAGACGAAGCTCGGACCACCTGCTGCAGCTGCTAACATTTGACAAACCAGAGCAGAGAGGTGCTCTCAGCAGATGAACTTTAGTCACACTGAGAAGCAGAAACCAAAGACTGTGTGGACGTCCATAAGAAACGCCTTGTCCTCATGAGCAAAATTTGTCCATAAGGAGAATCCCCTCTTTTTCACTGAAAACGATGGACTTAAAGCATTTCCACTTGAACTTTGTGTCCATGTGTTTACAGGTAGCCTGCAGAGAGTTGTCTAGTTGTATTTTTTGAAGAATTACTAATAACTCCCATTTTCCTTGATTTTTCGGGAAATTAAGGGAAAAAAAAATTACCCACTGATGAAGTAGAGTTGATGTCTTCAAAAGCACCAAGCTGTGTGCCGGGATAGTATGACTGTCACTGTGCACAAGCAGTAAGTGCATTTAAATAGTTATGATGCTGTGGATGTAACTTGCTCCCAGGGCTTTCTTCACAAGAGTATGTGATATTTTAAGTGCTTAATATTACTTAAGAGTCATCAGCAGGAGTTCAAGATGACAGTATTAGAACTGATGTCATATCAAAACTATCAGAGTGACTTTAGACGTACTTCACTGTGTGTTTTATCTTCACCATGTTGTGCCCCCAGATGACGCCTCAATCATTGCACTAATACAGATTATCGTATTTGTGAACTAATGTGTGTGAACTAATCATTGACAGAAAATTTTCTCTGTATTAAAATATTATTAAGTGACAGCACTCAAACCATAAATGCCACTGGGATTTTAATGCTATGCACATGCAAATAAACAAATGCTGTATTTTAAAATCATAAAATTGCTTTATTTTTCACATTGTTCGATGACTCAACTACAGGACAGTAGTAAACTCATTCCACAACTGGAGTAGAACCACCTTTAAGGAGATAAAACCACCTGCATGCATTATGAGACTGCTCAAGCCTCTACAAAATGCTCTCAAGATATCCTTTGAAATTATTCTGGCCATGCTGTATAGATGGAATTTTCATGCTTTTGTTTGGTGAACCTCTTTTCATCCTAATAACCTTTTAGCTATTTCATCTTGTCGTCTCTCACTTTCACTCATTTACTGGACCTTGACTGTGCAGCACCTGTTTGACATTTTGCTGCGTGTACTGCAGGTGGCCTTGCTTTCTTCTACCTGAAGTGGGTCAGGGTGTTGCTTAGGGCTTGTGCGCTTTCAAGAGGAGCGTAACACATCACAGGCTGGAAAAAGTTCATCCTGCCAGCGACTCCCATGTGGGTGTTTCAAGAACATTTTACGCATGGACATGCATTTCTCGCTCTTCGTCTGTCTCTGCACTTCTTTCATTCACATATTTACCCACCCCCCGCCCCCAAACACCACACACACACTTACCAAGTGAATAAAAAAACATTCACACAAAAAATGCACACTTTTTCAATGTGAGCAAATCATCCTCAGGGATACTATTATTTACACACGGAATACAGTTGCATGACAAAGAGACCTCTAACCATGTAAATTACTGTACACAGTCTTTGTCATAGGAGCTCTGGGTTTCACCATGTACTGTAACTATAACTATCAGTTATTGAATGTGAAATAGAGGTTGTATATGTATTAATACACGTTATACATTGGGATGGGTAGATCAGTAGGGAGTCAGAGGAATGGGAATCAGAGGGACATGTTTGAACCCTGACTTCTCAGATATTTGTCAGACACAAAAGTTATGTTTTGTATACCTTTACATTATTTACCACTAAGCAGCAGTGCTGCTTTTAATGGGAATGGAAAGAAAATGGGAAAACCTCACTGACGGAGAACATTTTTTTGGGAACTCAATTTTGGCCTAGTCATCCCTATAGCTCCCCAAAATATTGAAGTCGAAGGTAGGTGCTTTATCACAGCCGTTGAATACCATTCTAAGAAATAATGTGTCATTATTTCTAACCAGGACATTGTCATGTCAGAGTGGGGGGTCAGAGCTGATCGGTGCATATGAAAGATGACAGAGATGAATTATCTTGCTCAAGGACATTTCAGAAAAACTGGTCTTTTAGTTAAGTTAGTTGCCTTCTCTAGTAGAATAATCTCTACCTGCATATTGTTAAGACGCTTTTTGTGTTAAAATTTAATCTTTTATGTTTGCTAGAACATGTGGGAAACAGCAGGAGTAGAGACGGATAACAAAGCGGTGAATTTTGTACACTATTGTACTGTTAAGCAAGCATTGATCCAGGGTAGGTGCAAAGGCACAGATAATACATATTTATATAAAAGTAGATTTAACTTTATTTAGTGAGTTAGTATTTGTTTCCTTTTTATGATCCAGGATCCTGCTTTAAAGTTAAAGTCTGTTCCTCAGTAGTGTCCTCAGTAGCTCTAACATGATTAACTTTGATTGCATTATGTACTTTCTGTCTATAATGTGCGTATATGAATTATTTGTGCTCATTGTGCAACAGTACAATGCACATTAAAGAGAAATTAGTAACGGCTGAATAAAGAAAGAAAGATGAGTTAAGGACAGACCTACTGTATCATCTGGGGATACACAGAAGGAAAGAAATGAAGACATGGAGGAAAGTCTAAAGAGAGAACACACGTCTTAGTAAGTAATGTCTACTGCGTAGTGAAGAAACCGAGACATGCTGTTCGGTATGGAAAACAGCATGGATACATAATGCAAACCTCCACATTTTCAGTGGTACAACATTGTGTAAATGTCTGTGCAAAAGCGTGTGAGAGTTTCCAGAAGCAGCTCTCCACGTCTTGGCGTATATAAAGCAGTGGAAATCACAGCTTAAGTATGTATGATTCCTCCTGTGGGAGCCCCTGTTTAATTTTGCATGCCTGCAGAGAGTGTCATAACACATTCACATCACACAGCTCAACAAGCTCCCAGGGTCAGGCTAGAGAAGAGAACTGCTTCTGTGGGTCCGTCTGTGTGTTTGTGAATCCATGCACAGTAGCGCCATACATATGCATGAGTTTGTGGACAATATACCATCCAATGCATAGAACACACAACTTCTCCATACAGTACGAAGGCCTTTCAATGTTATTCGTGTACAAACACTTTTTTACTGTAGAACTACGCTGACGAGACCACCCGTTATCTGCAATGCTTATGCAGTTTAGAGTCTCGGGGGGGTGGGGTTGCTGGGGTCTATCCCAACACAGACAGACAACCATTCACACCTACAGGCAATTTAGACTCACCAATTAACGTAACATGCATGAGGACACTGGTGTCCGCAGAGGAAACCCACACAGGCTGCACACAAAAGGCCCGGGACATGAACCAATGACCTTCTAGCTGTGAGGACGCGGCGTTAACCACTTCACCACCTTGAGGAGACCACTTAACCTTAATTAACAGCTCGTCTATACAGTGTCTATAACAATAACAAAACCCATAACATTTAAAGGTCCAATCCATAGTTCTAAAGGCCAGCCAAAGGCCAAACCTACCAGCAGAAGACAAAACATGGAATAGACAAGCCCTTTCTCACCTTCGATTTTTACAGACCCATTGATATGAGAACGTATTAGGCTCCTAAATGCAAAGGTTTATTGATTTATTGTGAAGCTGCTGAAAGTTTGCATAAATTGTAGCTTGTGAGTAATTATTGGAGCAAATCCGATCTTTAGTTTCTTCTTTGTCCTCATTTCACACAGCACTGTGTCTCTGTGTCATCCAGACACAGTTTATGGCAATTTATGAAAAAAAAGGACTTCCTTTCTCCAATCCACCCCTCTGATTGTTTTGTGTTCGGAATAATGTGTGTCTGTGTCACATTTCGTTGTGCCATAGGCCTGTTCTCTAGCTGACTGAAAATGGTCCACAGGCCTTCGAGCAGTGTTGTTCGGACTTTCTGCCTCCAGCTCTGTTGCCTACGTCTGTTCCCCACCCTCACACAGTGACAGGGTCAAGACTTGTTTTTGCCTGATCTAAAAGGACAAAGCAACATGCACATATGCAGAGGCACGACTGGACACACGAGGAGAAGCACATGGAAAATACACATTCACAGAGTTCACGCTTTTAAACACGTTTTCACTCTGGAGATTTTCCCTGAAGGAATGGACAAAATTACTGCTGCAGAGGGTTCAGATGTGTTGTCTGTATCCGTGTGTGTGTGTTTTTGTGTGTCTGTGTGTGATTGTGTGAGTAAGATAATTGACCTTGACATGTCAGAGGTTGTTTGGCAAGGGGCAGTTTATATTCTGGCTTTTCTCCATCTCAGTCTTTTCATCATCTCACTCTTTATCTCCTCATTTGTCCTCTTGTCATTCCTGTTCTGCACTCTGGCTCGCTAACTGATGAGACGAAATGCGTTTTATAGCACAAAAAAAAAACGGGATTTGTTTCAACATTCCATCGAACATATACATGGATGTAATGTACAAACAATGAAGAACAAAAAGTGAATGAAATTCAGTCAAATAAATATACAGTTAGAGACGCCTTGGTTGCAAAGGAGGGAATAAAGAAAGACTGTGTTATTCACTTGTCAATAAAATTTAGAGAGAGGGCAACTGGGCTGTTGGAAAGAGCAGCAATAAGTACTACATTTAGGGGTTTGGTTAAGGTTCTATTGATTTCTTGTGTTGTATGGGAAGGTTGTAAAACTGCAAAATTGATTTTGAAGTATGACACAGAGACACAGACCAAAGGGCCCCTTATCGCTGTGGTAACTTCTTGAAGATCAAGAGATCTCGAATGCTTAATTCTAAGTCATTTTCAGCGTGACACAAGGTCAATAGCCCCATCCTGTCACCTCCTGGCCTTTTCGATTAGCCCCTAAATTGATGGTCAAATCATTTCTAAACCCCTCCCCTTTTTAGTAAACGTGCCCGAAAATCATTTGCTTGTCCCATTTCCCAAAGGACTGTTTTAATCACACCTTTCCTGCTGCATCAGGTTGGAGGCAACTTTAAAACATTGGTCTCACATGAAGAGTATGTGTAGAGGAAGATTTCTACATAATACCAGATACAGATATGGCAAACCTTCATTCGCGAGCCAAATCCATCAAGAGAAGTTCCTGTATATAATAGTTGTTCATGAACAGTCACACATATTAGCAGGGAGGCAGTAAACGGTCTGCCCTTATGTATCCCTAATGCTCCCTAAAGTGCTTTACAGTTGCTTCTTCACCAGTTAATCACACAGACACAAACCACTGGCCGCATCCTGTGTCTTGCCCAAATACACTATATTGTACAAATATACGAATACACTATACAACCACACGGTTGTTGTACGACTGGTCCGCTCCTGATCCACTGCCACCTTGTGAAAACTGACATTCTCACACATTCGTACAGTACGACCCCGATCGTGACCCTCATCAGCGACAGGTAAGCGTGTTGTTTAGGGCTGGAGAGTCAGTGGATCTCATGTCCAAATACATGAGGACAGCACTCCTGTCATGAACAAAAATTAAGATTTAAAATCCAATCAACCCACTCAAGGACGTGCCACACTGCTGCAGATTGTAGTCATCACAGTTTTGGTTATCACAAACAGACACACACGCATTAAGCAACATAGATCCTCATAAAAACATGGTTCTTCCAAGCTTTTGCCACCGTTTCACAGGTTGGAGTGGATTATTTAGACTTGCCTCTCGTCGTCACGCTTTAAGTTAATAATGTATTAGCATGACTGGGATGTTTTCATAAGCACATAAGGTTCGTTCTTCAAAAACAAATACACGCACACAAGCCCAACAAAAAAAATTTAAAAAAGGAAACACACACGATATCTCGCAGGCACAAAGGCGCGTTATTAAATTAGATGGGGAAACATGCGCCCAGTGCCTCAAAGACAAGAGTCTTTCTCTTTTCACCTAATCCCAACAAAGGGATGCTTACTCCTTTGTTCTACTCTCCGTTCGGACAAGGAATGAGGGATCCAAGGAAAGTAGGAGTACTTGCCAAGTCCAGGCGGAAAAGAAAAATATCTCCCTTTCTTTCTTTGTTTGGTTTTCCGTCGAGTTAATCTCAGCACTGCTGATTAGCAAGTAGTTTGTGTACAGTCCTCTTCTCCGAGAGGAAGGGACGGAAAGGAAAGTCGGGGGAGAGAAACTTGCATTTCCAACCACCTCAGAGGAAACAGGTCTTTGCCACATATATGCACCCTTGTGTAAAAACACACACACATACACACACTTTGGAGCGATTCATCACCTCAAACGACAAACTGTTAATGTTTCTGATCTGTTTTCATGTTTAATCAAATTCACTAAGGCATCATCAGCAGAAACTAGAGTTAAGTTAGAGCACTGTCCTAAAAAAGGAGACACGTTTGGATGTATCACTGGACTGCAAGATAATAAAGACTTTAGTAGGATGAGATTTATGATCACAGTGCTGATACTTAAAGCAACGACCAAGAGCAGCCCAAGTACGGCAAAAGAAGGACAAGAATGGAAGTAGGGAAAGTGAGAGAAGATATGAGTTGGGAATTTTGAAGAATTAATGAGGACTGGTAATAAACATTGTAAAAGACATGGGGGAAAACAAACTGCCAGAATTAGAAAAAGAATCCCAGTACTTATCAATATTCAAAGAGTCACACAAATGAAGAATTTACTGTAAATAAGACAAGCGGTGAGCCTCTTTATTAGTCGTGGTTGCCCCGGCTGTGACCTTGTCGTTCAAAGCACTTAGTCAACCAATGATGTTCCGCAGTGGTTAATGATATTTTTATGCCTCGTGACATCACGTTTGAGGCTGAATTTGTGACCCGAACATGTCACTTCATTTTAATTAATATTATCATGAGCAACAGGAAGTGAGTGAAAACTGTGTTCTAATTTTGTCATGTGGCTTGTCTGTTGTCTTTATCACTCGTCCCTCCTTGATTTCAAGTGTCATAAAATTTTTATACATGTGAATCATTCAAGCATCATTACTCACGCTAAAAGCGCCAATAGGGCAGAGGATTCATTTCAAAAGATCAATGTCATTAAAAAAGACGTCTCCACCAGAGACCCACATTTTACTACAACCCCCAACGCTTCGACTTAAAGACAGTTAGCATTCAGCTGAAGCTTCATACTGTCCCTTTTAACATTCCATCACTTCCATCGGCCATTCTCACGGCACATACTATAGTGAGCAAATCAAAATCAACAACAAAATTATCCAATGAAACATTTTGAGACTCGTGTTTAGATGCTGTTCAGCTATAAATCACTTCGGCCTGTTTGTTTCTGTCGCTCTGACTCACTTTTGTCCACTCGATTTTGTCTTTCCCCTTCATATTAAAACCCAACACACCAACATGTGCTCGCGAGTCTGTGTGTTGGTCTGGAGGGGGTTCTATGTGACCAATCACAGCACACTCCAAAATCCACCAAGGGTTACAGCTACACAGTCCTCTTCACTGTCTGATAGGATCCAACCCCTCAGGGAGCCTACATGTCTTTTTCTGATTGGTTGCCGGCTATCGAGGGCCCTGCTCAGGAGAAAACTACTTCTGCCAAAGACCCACACATCCCATCCCTGGCACGAGGGGTATCTAGAGGATCAGGAGTTTGAAGAGAGCTCTTTCCTGGTCCACACTTGTCGTTTCTTTATCTGTCAAGCAGACATCTGACTAGGGGGGTGACGTCAGAGTGGTAAAATAAAAGTCTTAGAAGTTACAAAATCAGGGTACGTCTACACAGATCAAGGGCAAAGCACCACAATGAACTAGCCTGAACTTACAGGTTACCATGTAACACAGCCACTAGTTTCACACTTGTCATTGTTGTTGTTATAATAAAATATAGATATTTAGAGTAACGTGTTTAACTTTAATGCTCTCTGTGCAGGTATAGATGTCCTGCTCACTAATCTCTGACTTATGGTTATTAACCGTCCTTTTACAGGCTGGGGTTTAATCTGCATCACAAAATCAAGGGTGTAGCATGTCACAGCAGTTCTATAAGGTGAGTCACCCCATCAATGCCTCTGGGTATATTGTAAAATATGCACCAATCAGCCACAACACTGAAACAACTAATCAAATATTGTCTACACCAACATCTTCAACACTACAACGGCATCTTCCCCGAACGATTCCAGAAAATATTTGCTCTGTGACAGGGAGCATTGTTCCCCTGCTGAGACTAATTCCATCAGGAAACATTGGCTGGAGCGTCATACTGACCCTTTGCCATTACTTTTCTCGGTGAACGACACAGCCGAACGCGGCCGTCCACAAGATGTGAAAGAAAATGTGATTCATTAGACCTCTGACTCTCATGTGTTAACTTTGGATGGAGGGACGGGGGCAGTGACTGCATTTACATGCGCTTAAGTCACTGCGTTAATAGACGTGCAGCAGCAGAGTAACCTGATTTCTCCTCCCCCTCGGACTTATTTTGAAACCTGGCCCACAGATTTTACCTGTGCGACTAGTTTAAACAGAAAAACCTCAGTTTCTTTTTTGCAGAGCGACAGACCAGGGGCAGAGAAAAAGAAAAAAGGGGGGACAGATTTAGCTGATCCACAGCACCATTTTAAACACAAGACCGTTAATGATCTTTTCCTTTAACTCACTGTTTTTCCATCTGCAGCCTCTTTGATTCACTTGCTTTCATAAACCTTTGCGCTGACATGCATTGGTGAGCCTTGTGCTTTCATGTCACCGGTTCAGGGAATTTCCTTCCTCGGACCGCTGTATACAATGAACCCCCATGAGACCTGCTGATTTGGAGATGCTATGATCGAATTTTCTAAATCACAATCTCTCAGAACTTGCTACTACACTTTTTTCCAGCCTCCAATACACAAACAACTGATTACTTGCTGCCCAATAAATCCCATGACAAGTATTATTTTAATTAGAATATTTTATTCACTTCCCATCTGCAGGTTCATTGTTGTTACACATGTAACATTTGTAAATTATTTCTCAATTTATGACACTTTTCTAATTCAAATATCCAGTGCAATTGTTGAGATTGAGACTGTGACGAGCTGCGATGCAGCAAAAGTACTAAATTAGTCATTTCATCTATTACTAATTTGTCTGTGACTCAAATCAAATGATTAATAATATCAAGGATAGATAGAAAATGGAGATAGCAGCCAAGAATCGACTTCCTGGGTTTGTTGTAGATATTTATTAGTAATAAAGAACAAATTTATGTTGCAGAAGCTTTTCTGTTAGGTAGAATGGAATAAGCTGAAACATCGTTTGGTCTCTTTTGTCATGGGCAACAGAACTGTTTTTTTCCACCCATAGGTGCTTCACCTGTAGGTGAAAAACACTTGCACACAGACACACAAATAGACACACCTCAGACACAACCACTCACACACAAACACACGCACAGCAGAGTGTGAAGGCCTGCAGTCAGTTACACTTCAAAGGGCCAGTGCTTGATTGGGCCACCTGAGGTTTAGGGGTAAAGACAGGACAAAGCTGTTCCACCGAGAGATCTGCTCACTTTTCTGTTTCTCCGTGTTAAGTAGATTTTAAAGCTTTAGCAAAAAAGTACCCCAAATCTTTTTTTTTTTTTAGTTATGCTATGATATGATAAAGTCATGAAAGTGAACTCAGTCTGCACTTCTAACCTATTGCATGTTAATTTTTCATTCATGCTAAAATATGCATTATTTATTAATAAAATCTTAGCAAACAGTGTAAAGCTCCTGCCGAGCCACTGAAAGCACCTGAATATGCAGTCAGAACACCAATAACGTAATTTGGTATTTTTGTATCCGGGCAATCCTTTCTCCTAAAATATTTCTGAATAGAAACAAACTGACATTAAGATCTTTGTCCGCAATTCACAAATGGAGCATATGTTAATAATTTAGGCCTTAATAAACTAATAAAGTGCTACTTTTTGTCATCCTCTACCAGTGATGGGTGCCATTCACCTTTACACCATTGTCCTAAACAGCAGTTGCACTTTGACCCCCTCTTAATGACCAACATATGCAACATATTGTGTGTTAAAATCCAGTTGATATGGTAGAGTAATAGGACAATTTCTTTTATAAAAAATGCCTTTGAAATTTGCATATTAATGCTTGTGAGGAGTAAGCCTTTAGAGAACTGTGTGTGCGTGTCATGAATATGTGTGTACACACATGTTTTTACGTATCCTTTATAACTCTGCCCCTGGACTTAACTATTTTACTTTATGTCCTTTGAGGTGAACATGCGGTCAAAGACATGTGAATGAGCAAAGCATAACTTGACTCACTTTTATCTTGGACCTCATTAAAAGAGTGACTAATTTGTGACAACCGCCTGGCCCCTCAAGTCATCAGAACTTTGTGTCATCCTCCCCAAATGTCAGCCACATTTAATGAAATGTTTTTTTTGCTTTAGTTTTTTGTTTTTTTGGCTTATGTGTGTGCTCATGTATGCGGGGTTACACAAGTGTATTTTGTTGCATACTGTGAATAATGGGTGTCACATGTTTTCATCTTTCATTCACTATACTGATGTTGCAATATAGAGTTTTAGTTTTTTCATTATCGGCAGTTTGAATTGGAACAGTCTGCCAATAACTCTGTTTCCTACGAATTATGTTATAATTATGTGTTATTGATTCGCTTTTAGTGACAGTTTTAAGTACCAAATGTGGATTATAAAGAGGAATCCAATCAAAACACTGTTAGTACACACTTTTATGGCACCTTTAACATGGATTTCAGTTAGAAAATTCAGTTGGTAGAATACTGTTTGTGTTAAATTATACTTTTATTTATTGGTTTCAATCTTGTTTTGTTGTATAAAAACAAATATTAACACCTGAAGATTTAACTCAAATGTGGATATTTGGAGGGAAAAAGCTCTCTGGATAATAAAAAACCACAAGTTTGGGGATAATTGGAGCACAAACCACATTTATTTCTTGTAAAAATCAAAGTTTTCAAACAAATTCTGCCTCTAATTTAGACTTTTAGCAATATTTTTCTAACCTGAACCTAGAGATTTTCTTGCCTTAATCTTACCACAAATGTGACATTCCTGCGCCCACCCCAAACATCTCTTGACAAGTCGCTCTCTGTTAGTAAATGTAGTACTTCATTCATTCAAAGAATCTGCTGCATTGGAATATAAATGTTAACTCGTTTTGTTACCTCCAAAAAAGTGATGCTGTTTGCACTATGTCTTATAGGAGACAGGGTTAACAAGCAGCATGAACTCAACAAGACTTTGAAGCTGTCTCATCATTTCTGGCACTGATACGTTATCATCTGATTCTCCAAAAATTACTGTAGTTTTTTTGTTTTGCTATTCATTCAAAGTCACAGACATTTAGCCTTAATAGATTCACTAATGGATGATTAACATTAAATTTAGGAAAGTGACAAATTCAACTGAATTGCCAGTATTTTCTAATTTAATTCTCGTAAACGAAATTTTACGGTGGATGGAGTTTATTTACACTTCCTACCTCACTTGTATTGGTTTCGTATATTATCATTTAAGGTTGAAGTAATTAATTAACAAAACTCTCAACTAGTACTAAACAGTTTGGCAGTATTTTTATATCAGCACTTTAAGTAGGCACTATAATTTAGACAAGATAAGAGATAAGACAGTGGTTTGTCCAAGAACCATAAATATAGGTGATTAGGTGAGTGGCCAGTTCTGTGCATTAGAGAGCTCCAAGGGTATTAGGGGCAGAATTAAGTTGTAAATAAAGAAAAGAAAGAGCTACAAGGGAGATTAAAGTTGTCTTTTAAGTGCTGAAACATTCTGAGTCTGTGATAGATAACGTCAGCAAGTTGGGGAATTAGACAGGCTGTTCTGATACATAAAGGGAAGATTAGCAATGAGCAGTAAATTATTGGTGCTGTATATATCTTTGGGTGGACATTACTTATACTGGAGGCCGTGACAATAAAACACAACACTGGGCTCTATTTAGTGAAAATTGTGTGGTTTTATTACTACATTAAAATAGAAAGTGTCTGGTTTAATAAATGAGTTACATTTTGGTTTGTCTTACCATGACAACAAAAGTTTGAGTTGTTTGAAGACATTGATATGAGACTCATGGATCAGTGATATAAACTGATTATATATAAACACGCCTGAAATAGATTGACAAATATTAGTTTTTTCTAAAAATGTGTACAGTTATTTTTTTATGTGCTTGTTTTCAGACTTACCCCTGATAGATGATAGGATTCGATCATAAAATATGGAAATCTGTTTTTTGCCTTGCAAAAAAAAAAGAAACTAAAATACTGGAAATTAATATGTGTGTTGAAAAAGCCATATAAGATGCACTGGAGGTTTATTGCAGCTGTATTAACTGTTATGGGTCATAGGTCACGATGCAGCTCCCCAGATAATGACAGTCAGAGCAGCTGTACATAGTGTTAATGTAAGATTAAAGCAATTTATCATCTTAATAGAACACTTTCTTTTGTTCATTTGTTCACCACTCCAATTCCTCCACCCTCTTTACCTGTTCCCTCATCTTTTTCCTGGCAATTTGTTTCCTGTGTCTAAGTTAAAATAGATAAATGCATACATAATGTTTGTGTGTATGCACTTTATGTGTGGGAAAATGAAGAACTCTCAAACTCAATTTCTTGAAGAAAGCTTGAAAGCAAAACCGCATTCCTGCATCAGGGAACAAATAACTCAATCGGAAATTACAGAAAATTACAGTGTGTTCAAAAATCAATTTATGTTTGAGTCCAAATGGGAAGAAATGTATACAGAATCAACACAATCTAAACAATAGCTTAGATACAATGGGAAGCTGCTGGAGAAAACATATTTTAGACAGAAAACATAATTAGAGTTGCAAGACTATAATGGCTGTTGAAATGTATTTCATCAAACACCCTGCTGCACACCAAGAGCTCCTCTATTGTGTGCTTACAGCAGAGTCATCCAAGCTTACTCATTCTGAGCCTACACACACACACACACACACACACACACACACAGTTTTTAAAGAACTGTTTTGTTCTTGTGGAACAAGATTATTCATTAATTGGCTGAATCATTTATTCCATTCAAAAAAAAAAACTGGCACAGGGTTGTTTGTGCTATACATGTGAATCCAATACAAAACCTGATCAAATAATTATCATGGAGCATCATTGTGCTACACAATATATGTTTTTTTCATTGTTTTCCCTCAGACATGTTCTCTGTCTACGCACAATTTGTTCCAAAACTGATAATTAAGTATCCCCCTCACCACTCAAGAATGCTGCTGATCTGCTCACCGCTAATCTATATCCATTTTCCATGTACTGCTTGTCCTCCTAAAGTTTGCTCTATGCTGAGATAAACGACTCTGCATGAGATATTTAATCATTACAGCCATAAGTCTGCCAATTTTTATTTTTTTTTTGGTGTTATCAAATAGTTGGTATATCTAAGCTGATTTCATTTTAATGAATCAATTTTAATTTTACATGCATACATTCAGTATATGTATATGTGTGTCTTTGTGCGACTGCCTTTCTGCTTGGCTGTTTTTGTTGTATTTATTGTTACCAATATTTCATTGCAAGTGCAGACTTTTTCACATATACTTTTTTTTCCCTGCCAAAAGAACAAAGAAGAATTTCTACTTTGTTTTCAATGTCCACATCCCAGCTTGTTTTCGTAAAAAGAGACTGCAAGTCTCTATGCCAAGGCAAAAAGACCATCCGGACTTTTCAATTGTGTGAGCAAAGCATTCTACTTGGATTTTAGAGAAACATATGTTGCCATCATGGCAACATCTTTTCCTGGGGAGTCAGTGGATATTGCAGCAGGACTACGCCAGGCCTCATTCCGCATGTGCTACAACAGCATGACTTTTTACAAACAGACTGTGTGTGTTGTCATGATGACAAGAATCACACAATAACAGACTGATGAGCAGCTAAACTGTTGTATCCAGCAAATATTCTACCTGCAAAATTGCAGCAGTGAGTATCATCAGTTTTCAAACAATATGCCATTAAAATGAAAAGTGAAAAAGCCCGGTGGTAAAAATGCCTGGTGCAGGCATCAAAATCCTCATTTGCTAAAATTGACAAAACACAATTAAGTAGGTCAGTAAAGACACACAAACTTTTTAGATGCTTTGATAAATTAAAGATTCTTACAATTTACCAAATAACATATGTTTACTTTGTACTGTATTTTAGAAAAGATTCCCAACTTTTCTGGCTGGACTGTGGTTAGAAAATAATTAATGCACTAAGTTTTGGCCATGTTACATTTGCACACACATCCTCTTTTTTTCTGGCTTTAATTTTAAGTAAAAAAAAAAAAAATGCTGAGACAAAAACAATTGAAATTCAGTTAAAGCAGATACAAAACTATTTCTCACTTTTTCTTTCTCATTCTTTTTTATAGTAGTTGCCTTCTCTTCTCTCTCTTACAATCAGTCAGTTCAATTTACACTGCAATAGTGTGCGGCATTGAAGCAGCCAAGCTGTCACAATAAATTTGTGTGCCCTAAACAAGATTAACTACTGCTATTTGTATCCCCATATCTCTGAAAGGGTAATCAACGCAGGTAGTTTGGCTCGCTAATTTCCACCATGGCAACCACTTACAAAAGACCATCACGGCAAATAGCTTGGCTTCAACAGCATGTGTACTGTATGTATGTCATATGTGTTTTTCCCTTCGTTCTGACTCCGATTTGAGGTTATTTTGATTGATTTACCTCTGGATTTCTAGAACAGACAATCCTTGTTCTGTACTAATGTTTAGCGTGGATTTTATTCAGCTCTGAGACACAGTGATGTTTAACCCTCTAAATTTCTACCAGGCATAATTCTGCTCTTAGTGCAGCCCTGGTTAGATTTACAGTGTTTGGTCACTTTAAAGTGGATGTTGAGCATAACTTCAGCTTCACAGGAACAGACGAGTTGTAAAATCTTTGTGTGCCATGTGTGAGAGAATATTCGTTGTGTGTAGCTCCCTCTACAACACTTAATGTCATGTAGTGTTCTTCTCAAATGTGCAATGCAATCTAATTTCATCTCACTGAGAACATTCAAATCCCGGTATAAAAGTCTAACCTAACATAGGTAAATCTCTGAAGAAATTCATATTATGTGTATATATATGCAGTATGTATACTAAGCAGTTTAACCTCAGGTGCATCATCTCTTAGCTGGCCCTATATCTGACAAACAGACGAAAAAGACGCCCATAGCAACACCTAAATGTGTGGAGAAATAATTAAAACAATAGATAGCTATTTCTCAACTCTAGTACTTACACATGTATATTGAGAAGAAGCATAAACGAAGGTGCCAGCACTTACATGGCTTAACCTGCTGATCCCAACCACTGACACATTATTAAAAGTTGTGGCAGGGAAATTTCTGGATACAACTGAAATGAGTTTGACTTGAGGCGATGTTGAGTCTTAACAAACCAACTTTCTTCCAGGTAAAAATACATGTGCTCACAACAATCCTTCTCCAACTAACCTCAAGCTAAGTATTTACAACAGTGTTTCTCCAACGTATCAAGGTAAGTATTCACAGCAGAGCTTCTCAAAGTGCCAGAAGTACAATACTGACAGGCTTAATCTTAGCTTATGGGAGCAAAAGTTCTTTCACAAAGATGAAAGCTTGTTTAACATACATAGAGCATTCAACTGACCACATCTACAGATGAGCATGAATTCATACCCAGGAGAGGGGGCAGGCTGAGAAAGGGTCCATAGTTAATCATATGAGGAATAAACAAGCAACAGTCCATAAACGTTGGAGAGTCTTAACAGATTTCACCAGCTCTATTGGATTGAGATGCAGTTAGTGTGGAAGCCATTTACTGTAAGTACAGTGTGATCATTGTCAAACCAGTTTGACATGATCAGCAGCTGGGAACTCCAGCAATTAAACAATGCTCATCTGATACCAAACCAGCACACCAGCAGCAGCCTAAACCATTGATACAAGACAGGTCAGATCTGTCAGACTCCTCTCACTTCTCTGATTTTTGTCTGTCTTTTTTCTATTTTGTGTCTATTCTTTATCAACCATTGAATGCCATAATTATTCAAGCTACTTCCCACTATTTGTTCTTAGCAAATACAAGTATAAAATAATAATATTAATAATAATACAATACAACATTCCTTGGCCTGTATACAGTGATAAATGTATTTTTTTTCATAAATAATGGTGATAACCTGTTATAAAGATTAGAAGGAGCATCGTGTATTCACATATACAAATCATGAGAGCTTTGAGCTTTACTTTACCTGGCAGCAGCTACTTGTTTTTGGCTTGTACATAAGCTGAGGTACAAGAAAATATAAGGTGTTGCACACAGCTAATGTGAAGCCTGTCCAGGCATAGCGAGAGAGTCATCAGGGTTTGTGCAATTGGTGCTTTCTAATCCAGTAGACTGCTGCCATAGTGTTTTGATAACACACTAAAGTGATGTCAAATATGGAATGAAAAATGTAATTTTCCTTGTACATCTGCCAAATCTGGGCTAAGGAAAGGTCATTTAGGAAGAGTTAGTGAGCAGTGAGTCATCACTGTCTTTTGGCATCATTTTTCAGTCACAAGGACGGACTAGAAGTTGCTTTGACTTGGCCTTACCAGAAGCCTTTGTATTTTTAGCTCTTTCTCTCCAACTGTGATTTTTCATCTGCATTTCTTCTTACATAGCTGGTTTTATTTTCCTTCAGCAGGATGTTGGATATATGACAATGCAGAAAATAGACTAAATCAAAACCGGAGCAAAGAAATGACAGGGGCACACACAGCGGTGAAGGGAAAAAAGGTATACAGTGCCTTTCTTCTCCTCTTCTTCTTTGAGACTGTCACTGTATTGAACTGCTCACTATCACAGCTTTGATAAGAGTGAAAGGTACAGAGGTAGAGTGAGTGAGAGAGAAGACATGAGGCAGAGTGAGACTCCCTTATGCATTACACTTTTTAAGGCTTGTTACAGAAATCCACCCATTGACATCCATCCATTTTTCCCCCTTTTTTTTTCCTTTCTGTAGACTGATTACCTGATGAGAGACAGAGAAAGAGGAAAGAGCGATCCAATTAGAAAGACTGAAGTGCCTCTAAAAAGTCGACTCAGTGCCGCAGCCAGTTGACTTTCAGATGTCACATGGCTTTCATGCTGGTGCGTGTTTTTTATAGAATGTTCAGACTGAATTAAGACACAGATTTTGTGTGTGATAAAAATATCGTTTATAACAGGTGTGGGTTCAGCTAATTATACAGCAACTCAAACCCCTGTCCAATGCATAGTCTCGGTATCATTGTGCTATATTTAGGAAAATACCATAGAGTCCAGACTTGGCTCTTTAATGTTTGAAAAGATATGATAAAGAATTGGTACAAAACTATTTATACTATCACCTCAATGTATTTTTAGTATGTTTTTTTATTGTTAATGATTACTTAAATTGACATAATGGTCGTGTGGAACAAAGCTCCATTGTGACAACAGCCACCTTTTTGCACTATATGATAGGTTATATGTTCCTGAATTTTGGTATCACTAAGCATAGTTCATTTCTAGTCACAAACTATAGCCAGTGTATATTTTATACCTGTATGTGTAAAAAAATGCAATTATCAACATACATACATGGAAAAGATCAATTTTAGTCAGCCAAGATCTCTAACCTTGACTAAATTCTACCTTCTACTGACTAATTCTGCATTCTTGTTGACTTGTTTTGTTATTCCCCACTCTGATTAAAGCTTGTCAGGAGTGGCCACCGCATAAATGCAGTCCTTCATTTATTCCTACTTTTATCATTTGCCGTCAGAAAGGAAGTCAAGGACCTTAGGGAGGGTGTAGTGGATGAAAGAAAGAGACGAGTTACAGCAGAGGACTGGAGAAGTGGAAGAAGCAAAGTGAGTAAAAAAAACAGAGCTACCCAAACTCTAATCCCAGCAGGACAAACGGAAAGAAGATGCTGGCATGAGGCAGGGAAAGACAATAAGAGACCCGAGGGTAAGATGAATGGTGGACGAGAGCGTTGGGGAGGGGACAGCCGGGCAGACTTCATACCCACTTGATCTGCATCAATATTTTGATCAGAGCTTATTAGATATCTGTAACTGCCCCTGTTCCCTTTCTGCTCATTTGGCTTCACTCTCCTTTTCTTCTTCTTGTCATTTCCCTTTTTATGCATTGCTGTAGTGTTTCTTGTGTGATATATCAGTGGGACTGCTGTGAGACTTGCAAAATGTGAAAGAATAGCGCAGACAAAGTAATCCACAAAGAAGAGGCTTGAGCTTGAAGCTGGGCTCAAGATGAAACATCTTATTTTGCTTTGTATTAATCATATAACATAAGTACCAGCAACATTTTTGCAGCTACCATGGCCCATTTGTCAAACCCTTTCATTTAGAAAACTTTTTTTTAGAAAAAAATACAGACATGCTTTTTTAATATTTGTAAAGGTTCAGGTTAAGGATCTGTTTCATATACAAGTCAAACATAAATCCAAATAGCCAGGCCAACACTGTGGTTAGGTTTAGGGAAGCAAAAGCACCTTGGTTAAGATTAGAGGGAGATTATGGTTTAGATTGAATAGTATATCAATCTTTATGAGGGACGGAGTCTGCTCAGTTCACTTAGCAGGTGGTCGCATCTCACATGATTACATTGACATACATGCTCGTACTTTAACGTTTAAAACAGGAACTTCTTCTGCTTTCTATGTTCTGTTTTTTTAAACCTACTATTGCAGAAGGGAGAAAGGTCTGGATTAGAGCCTGGGACTCTGGGGGACACTGATAAGTAGCACTCAGTCTCAATTTTTTAAGGTGGAATAGGCAGTGGGCCACTTGTGACAGACAGGATAAAAACAAGCTAAATCAAACAGAGGTGAAGTAGCAGTGCCTGAAGTTATAGATCATGATTAACCAGTATTTCTTTGGAAAATACACCTCATCCACGAAACCTCACAAGAATCATCCCTTGGCAACGTCTCAAAATAAACCTGCATCAGCACTGGAAGAATTTCAACTTGTGGAAACTTTACAAATAATTTGTCAGTTAACAGACAAGTTAATGGTGAGCCTCACATTTAAGTAATACATCTGCTTTTCAGACAAAAGGGATATTTTAGTTCTAAAACTGGGAAGTCAGTAGTCACTTCCACACTGCCCATTTAAGGCTGGTTTAATGCTGTGTTAAATGTACCAGGATTGGGACTGGGTTGGGAAAGAGGGGTATGAAGAGAAACGGCATTCATCACGTGATTCAGGCTCAGGCAACACTGCAGTAGATTCATGATTACAGTCAGATTTGGATTTGTTTGAGTAATATGTTTGAGCAATAAACCAACCCAACACTGGGGGACGGTTTCTCATCACGTTTTTGCACTGATGGTCATGATGCACAACTGTCAGTAAAATTAGGTTGTAAATGAGCAAAACTAGAAAAGGTGCATCATAATTTAACCACCATTACTGTTTTGAGAGTGATGTACTTTCACTTCATTAGGTACACCTGAACAATAAAAACTAATATAATACAATCCAGTACAGCGGGTCTGCCCTGAATTCTACTTTTAAAAGCTTAAAATTTCTCACTTTTCAATTTCAAACCGTCACAAAGCTGATATTTCTACTAGTGGTGTATTACTGGAGTCATAGCAAATGGTGGAGTGCATTAGCTTAAGAGGATGTTCTAATGTTTTGGCCACCCCATCTAAAATGAATGATGGGGCCAATGGGGCAGAGTTTTTGATCATAGTGTAAATTGACACAAGCATTTCAAAGAAAAGGCAGCTGAACACAAATACAGCAGAGAGTACTCTGCATTAAAGGACGACAGATTTTTATTGTGCGTTCCCTAGCTGGTGAACAAACGAGGATGAAAGTGAGGTTGGATAGCACAGACACCGCTATCTGAAACTTTCCCTTTTTGCTTCTGTCGCTCTTTTCTACTTTCATATGATCCAAGGACATCGTGGAGTTGAGAAGTGAGTGGTAAATAAAGCTGAGATAGTTATGTGATTAGTCTTCCATGCCAGAGAGAGTTTAAGTTTGACTAAAGCCACTCTTCTTCCTTTCTGTTCTGCTCTCCATCTCTCTCTCGCCATATTTCCTAACAACTTGGCTGTCCCCTAGCTGAACCACTTCTGTTTAATATGAGTGCATGTGTGTGTGTGTTCGTGTGTGTGTGTGAGAGAGTAGTGTGTGCGTACATGCTAAGCCATCAATCAATTCTCCGAGTGCAGCTGAGGCTACTGCTTTAACTCAGCAGCCGTACAAAGTTGCCTTACTTCAAACACCATGCAGTGTGCTGACTGGGAAATACCAGGAACTACACTTTTGTTTATTTTCTAGGGAAGGAGAAGAGACAGTTTATTGCAAAGGGTCTAAAAAGATCATGATATCAGTGCAGATTGCCAAAAAGCCAGCAGGAGACTACATAATTCGTATAGTCCTGGTTTGATAGTCAAATGTGCAAATAAAAAGCATATTGTTGACTGTAGCAAGAAACCAAAAAAATAGTACATGTTCCATGTGAGACAACTTTAACACTACTTTTTAAAAAATTAAAAACAAGTAGAGAGGTGCAGTGGAAGCGTCTCTTTGCATAAACTCATTTAACTGCTGCCGTTAGTTGAAATATTCAAAAACAGTCCTGATGTGAAAATACAACTACACAAACAAAGATGTACTGGAGTAAAGGTACCACACTGACATTTCTACTGAAGTAAAACTACATGATTCCTAATTTACTTAAATTATCACAAGTAAAAGAACTTACATTTGTTTCCCTCTTTTCTCTGTAGACCAGTGCTGCTCTATGTTTGTTCTGACAGTTTTTCTCGACCATTTATCAACAACAACAGCAGTATGAATTCTGACTGTAGGTCTTGCATGACATTTGGGTGCAGAAATGAATCAAGAAAACTTTCTACGTATATAAATCTCCTTTTTTACAGTATTTTAATAGGCCATCTCAAAAAGTGCAGGATTTCTGCAGCACATATACATCTTATTACAGTTATTATTACAATTATTATCAGTAAACTCATCTTGATTTAAAACTGAATATTTAAAATGTGTAAAATAAAAGATGTAAAATGCTAATAAGGTAACATACAGCACACACTGGGATTTATAAACTGGTGGGAATTGCATCCATGACATCAGGCTGTTTGGGTAGGAGACACAGGACTGAGTAAAGATTATCATCTCGTCAAAGATTTCACAGCAAAAACTGATATGATTTCTACAGTAGGTAATATTTTTATTTAGACGTGATTAAGTTTCCTCCTACTGACATCATGGGTCCACTGTTGCCAAATGCAAAATGACTTTTGTAAATATTGTAGTTAAATCACTGTGTCAACTTATCTATAAATAAGACTGTTTTAATAACCTTCTTTTTCTTATTAAAATGAGATTACAGTTCAGATTGGTCAGTAACTAATAAGGATTTTGTAATTATTGCTTATCGTAAACATCCTCAATCTCAGTATAAATAAATGAAGTGAAACAAAAACTCTCAGCTGAAACTAATACTAGCTGACTTACTTTTAATTGAAATTGGGATGGACAAAATTGTGAATGGTTGTGGGAAATTGTTCAACTGTGCTCTGATCTGAGGACAAATAAAATGACACTCATCCCAAAAAGCACACACTTAACATCCCTTTATTTTGGTGAAGCAATGCTCTTAATGATCATCACAGATGGTTGGCCTTGTGTGGCCACTGCTCTTACACTGATCTAATCTCTTACAGCGACACAGTCTTCCAACAAACACACAAAACAGCAAATCTCATCCCATCTAAGTCAGACAGAGAAAATTAACATGCTGGCTACAGTATTTTCAGTGTGATGTAATCAAAATCAATTCTTCCACACACTGCAAAATCAATTTATTCTTATTAGGGATGAAAGATCTGCTTGCTATGGTGTTTGTGCCAGAACCATATAGCATAATACAGAATGCAAGGTACTGTAGCATCCTGTCAATATAGCGTTATGTGATGTTCGATTCCATTGGATAAAATTTACTACATTATTAGAAACATGAAATATTGATAACCCTGAGCCCGGCTCAGGGGGCTTCCATAAGTTTAGTGGACCAATTTATCATGCTTTTAGACAAAATTACATTTTCATTGAAGCCATGTATCTTTTTTATTAATTTACTATATGTTTTAATATTTCAGTAATTGATCCAATATTTCTTGTACCCCACAGAATATAAAAAAGATGTTTCCTCAAGTCCATCCAAGGTTGCATCCATCAAGAGCCCATGTGATGCAGCTAGTTCATATTTTTATCATAAAAGATCATATATGTCCATGGTACAATGGAGCTAGAATAAGTGTGAAAGGTTAGAAGAAAAGAGGCAGAATAGAAAAATATTTACTGCCAATCATCAATCAGACAACCCGCAGAAGAGCGCAAACTTGTAAATAATACACACATCATAAAAAAATCACAAGTGGTTTCTCTATCCAGATAAGACAAGGGATCATCTTCAGCCATTTTGTAATAACTGTTAAATGTAATGTGTGTAGACTAGATCTTACATGGGTTACTGTGGTGGCCATAGCAACCTCTGTGGTTGGATAATTCATAACGCACAGATTTTTAACACAATCCATCATGATTTCCTTTTAGTTTGTTTAAACTTGTCTCTTAATGATAGAATCAAAGTCGGATGTTGTCATTCAGTGTCTATTCAGCAGAATAGACACTGTCTCCGAGGTGACACAGTCCTCCGAGGGACTGAGAGCTGATGTTGGACCTGGAGAGGCAACTTGAGGTCCTGCAACACCCTGCAGCCACTACCTTGACACATGACGTGGTGCTGGTGTCCCATTCCACCAAATCTGAAGGTCTGCTCAGAGAACAATGCAGAACAAGCATCCACAATAGCACTGCTGCAGCAAGAAGAGCATCCAGGCGGACTAGGAGAACCATGGGGGTCAAACAGAGTATTTGTCATCTGGACACAGGCCTGGGTCTAATCAGCCTGAGCTGGGTCACCTCCAGGTGGAGATGATGTGATATGACATCACTGAAAGATGTGTGTCAGCAAAGAGGAATCTGTACAGCTAAATGAAATTCCTGTGAGAAATTTCTTTTCAGTCTTTAGCAGTACAATTTCATCTTTTACTTGTTTCAACATTAAACTGAAATGAAGTTAGACCTTGTACGTTCAGCTACACCCGTAACCTGTTCAGGCGCAGACACTGGGCTGAATTGTTGAAGGTTTTTAAAAGTTCTTTAACTTCAACATATAATGTGATAAGAAACTTTGTTTGTATTCAACTCATCTCTGAGTTTATCAAACACATATGGTGACAGTGATGGATTGTGTTTGTTTCAGAATCTGACTTCCATATTTACAAAGATAGCGTTGTTTGTTTAGAAGTGAAATCAGTCTTTCTTTGAACCCAGTGGAGTTGATTCAATTAAATAACCCTACTGGAGTTTTCCTCTTTGTACGTTTATTGTAAACACTGGTGCATTCGAAGTCACTTAAACCATCAACACTGACAATTTGCAACTCAAATTATTGTGACCCTATTTAGATGTTTATGAAATGATTTGTTTACAGGTCTACAACATCTGACATACATAATCTGATATTTGGATTTTTGTCTTTTAAGGTTTTACCAACTTGACTGTTGCCCCAGTGGGTCACAGTCTCATTTGTCATTTCATTTTATCAAAACATAAATAGAAAACGACAAGTTAAAAAAATAACCTTCTAAGTAAAATAGAATTACATGACATTTACCCATGAATAGCAAGAGGTTAAGAACAATGTTGAAATAAAAATGATCACATCTGCAGAAATACTGCATTGTGTGTTATGAATGGAACTTTTAAGTGGAATATATCAGACTGTAAACAATTAGATTGTGAATCTACCTGCATATAAGTGGACATAAATTGAAACATATATGCACACATAAACTGCAAATGGACAGGAGGTGTTTCCCCTCAAATTATCTGTGGTTAAACTACTTTTGCGCACACAGCCAGATGGGTTTTTAGGTCATTGCTGGGCATGGAGCAGAGCAAAGGCAGTGATGTAATCTTAACCTGTTGAGATGCTGACTGACCTTTACCAAGAATGTCCACTAAACAGTCAAATTCACAGGCAGCGTGACTCTGCCTGTTCATTTGAAAGAGAGCCGATGCTCAGCACAATGACGTGTTTTTATTTTTGGTCTTATGGGATTGACATTAGCATCCGCAAGACAAAAAGTAAAGAGCTGCTTCAGCAGAGTATTTTTCTCTGTAATGTTTCAAATCAGTGGTTCAAATAGATAAAAAGGTCAGTTGGAAAACTAACAGTAGGTTTCTACACTCACTGGTCACTTAATTAGGTACATCTTTACAGTCTAATACTATCCAATGCAGCAGCTCTGCCATGAATTCTACTTTTACAGGGTTATACGTGTTCTTTCATTTTAAATAAGGTGGCTAAAATATTTAAATTCCAACTTTAAAAGTTTTGAAGTTAACCTTTTAAAAGTTTAATGGCAGGGCTGCTGTATGTAAGCCAATAAAACTATATTAGCACAACCTCTAGACCTTTATTTAAAGTGAAAAAATACTTGGAATATGATCGGCTCACAGTTCATCAAGTCAGTCTTGGAGACAAACCATCGGCCGCTGTATGAGGTGCAGTAACTGCTTGCTGAGGCAAATATCTTATCAGCCAATCACATGACAAGTCATTTTGGCATATACACATAATTAAGAAGAGTTACTGAGGTTTAAAGCTTAATGAAGATGCTCTATAGCAGCAGATGAGGCTACAACCCACTAGGCCTCACCAAAAAGGGGACAACAGAAGATTATAAAATGTTGCCTGGTTTGATGAGTCTTGTTTCCTGCTTTCTGTGATCTGGTAGGTCGAGTGAGAGGTTGGTGGAAGCAGCAACATGAAAGCGTAGATCAATGCTGCTTTGTGCCAAACGTTCAGGCTGCTGTTGGTGGTGGTGATATAAAGGTGTGGAGATAAACTTTTTGGCCAAAAGTGCCCCTTAGTACCAAATGTCCATCCCTTTATGACACAGTCCACCCAACTTCTGATGGACATTTCTCTTCTTAACTCACCTATTAACTCAGCATTTCAAGTTGGAATGGTTACATAACTGAGATCCTTTGGTAAAGCCTTGTACTTTTTGTTTTTCAAGGATCAATCGTTAATTGTGTTTGAAAAAAAAAACTGTGTAGAGAATGTTTTTAAGTGTAATTAAAGTAGACTTCAAACGCATTGAACATTAATTTTGAAAAAAGCAGCTTCTCTTGCTTTTTGGTGCCTCTGAATTCTCCACCTGTTTCTACAATTTAATAACACACATAAATGAAGTTTATGGTCCCTTGTCCTACAAGGGACTATTAGTGCTGAGTTGTCACCCTGATCTTAAGCAGGATAATCTGGATGTGAGCTAACCTGACTCACTTTTCAAAGGAGCTGCACCTCCTCAGAGACTGCAAGGAAACATTCAGACACTCACCTTTGCCCTTTTATTGAATTCACAATATGCCACATGCAGTTGATAAAAAAATGTAACAGTTTCAAAATAGAAATTACGTGTTTGCTAAACACAATATGGCAAGAGGAAAGTAACATTTTTGCTGCTGAAAGCAAATAATGAAACGAAACACAATTAAAGTAGCTTTTTGAAAACCTAGTCTCAGTTTATACCTCCCTAAAAGTTTATGTTACACTCATGAATCATCAACAACAAAGCTTTGGTAATCAGTGCATCAAACTTTTTACTGTTTCCACAATTAAACCAAATTCCTTAGTTGTTAAAATTATTTTAGTTTTCGGCACATAGCAATCTATTCTCCACCACACAGTCTGACTGTAGGCAAGTGCTCGCTCTCACAAAGAGATCCAAGGAAGCATACACTATAAATCATGTGCTGAAATAGAAACATGAACGCCCCACAAGCACCTACGTTCACACACACAGACATACATCACATACATAAACCGCCCACACAAGTTTCCCCAGAGTTTAATTTTGGTGGGAGGCTTTGTGGACGTTTGTGGAGGGATGTGTGTTGTAGGTGGCACTGAAGCAGGACTACAGAGATGAACACAGAAGAAAGACATGGATTCAGATGCAAAGAAGGAGGTGCAAAAAATAAAGGTGGCTGTATGAAGGGAAAAGGGAGAATGAGAGAGTGAATAGGGCCCGTGCTGGCAGAGTGTGGAGGGCGGCAGCAGCACAGGAGTGAGGAAGATTTAAGGAGAGATGGAGCAAGTAAGAGAGCAGGCAAAGATCTGGAGATGGAAAAGAGGTTGAGGTGATTTTTGCAGCCTCTGCATTGCAGGGCCAAGGTTGGAAATAAATAATGAAGTAAGTGAACAAAAGGAGAAAGGAAAATGAATGAACTGATAAATGGTGGGATACAGGTTGGCTAAGCTGAACTGCAGAATCTGTCTTATTCCCTTATAATAATTCCCACTAACACTGTATGCAAATGAGCAATGCTGCAGGATTTTCTTTCTTAACCCAATCTGCATAACAACTTTTGTGCATCTGATGGGACTGACCACATGTTTGCTATTTCTGCTCCATGAGATTTGTTCTATATCATACTGTGTTTACAGTTGTAAAAGTGGTAATGTGCCCTTCTTTATTGTTTTACACAGTTAAATCATGTTGTAATGAGTCTTAAAGCAAATTTTTGAATGATTTTTTGTATTTATGTTACTACAAATTTTTCTGCTATTTTAATTCTAAAAAGTTATTGTTCAAATACACACACACACATTCTCATATCCCTCCTTTTTGGTGTAGTGCAATCTGAATGTAATTTACGATTGAATGTAAGTCATGCACAATGATGATCAAGTAGTGAAATCCATTTATACTGTAGACCGGTGACCAGAAACACTATTAGTATTAGCCAACTTATATGCATCATCTTCTATATCATTTTTAAGTGAATAGCAGTGCTGCTGAAAAATAGCATCTACACCATATGGACATATTGAAACCCAAAAGCAGCAGCTCAAACATCAAAACTGCATTAAAACTTTGGAATAAAAGAGGGTAAGATAAATTTGAGAGGATAACCAAAGGCAAACAGCAGACCCTGACATCAGAATACATATATGAATGCAGAAAACAAGGATCTTGGCAAAGCCTTTTATAGTGTTTACTACATCCTCAAAAACAAAGAAATGTGTCAAGATCCAAAACAACTCTGCAAGAGGAATTCAATCAGCCTGCTGTAATGTCACCACCAATATATTACTCTGCAAATGCACAATCTGTTTGTATATCACTGTTTATTCTGTGTAATTAGCAAATGTGAGCTGCTTGTTTTAAATTTGTTATGCATGCACGCAGGGCAGCAAGGTGGTGGAGTGGTTAGCGCTGCCGCCTCACAGCTAGAAGGTCCTCGGTTGGAATTTAAATGCTGGCTGAAGCCTTTTGTATGTGAACTCTGATTTCCATCGTTCCAAAGACATGTTAGGTACGTTAGGTTAACTGGTCACTCCAGAATGCCTGTAGGTGTGACCGTGTGTGTCTTTCTATGTTGACCCTAACACAGGCTGTGTCTTGCCCTAGGACAGCGAAGATAGGATCCAGTCCTCCCATCAACCTAGAACACAATAGGTGGTTACAGATGTGTGTGTGTGTGTTGTATTTCTTATCTCGTTAGACTATTTGTTATCTAGCTTTTAATGTGACAGTTAGAATTGCGTTCAGGGTTATAGAGTGTGTGTTCTTGTGTTTACCTTATTGATTTAAATATGGAGCTCTTGATATTATTATCCCAGTAGAAGACTGGGAACATTTTACAACCAGTCAGCCATCAGCTCTAGCAAGCAGGCGGCTGGCAACTTTACACAGTATTTAAAAGTGAATTGGACTTTTAGAAAGTGTTTACTCAGGAAAGACGCGATCAGGTTGAAGATTGTAACCTAAAGCATAACAAATTGAACTGGCCATCTTTAAAACCTTTACTCAGTCAGTGGTATTTTCTGTATATGCATTTTTGTGGGCAGAGCAAGCAAACATTCTTCCTAATTCTCCTTCCCCCACGTACTTAATTTCACCTTTTGATTAGCATAGCACCAGTGCCACCTTCTGTTTGCCTGCTACCTTCCCTTTTTGGCATCGCTTTCATGCTCTCTGAAAGAGTAAGGAAGAGCACTTCACGCACACGTGCAGGTACAAATTTGTCGCCCCTTTTTTCTCCTGTCTTTTTCAGTAGGATTCTCTCTGTGTGTTTTCTCCCAGCTGAGTACAAACACAAACTTCAAGCCTCTCCATGGAGTCTTTTTCTACAGATGTGACAATAATGGGTTTGAACGCGTCTTCAGTGGAAAATGCGTTCTTTGTTTAATGAACCTTTTTTAGAGTGTCTGCCACAATATTGCAATACACTGTATGGATTATTGTTTCTGTCTGCCTTTGCATGCAATGTGATTTTTTCACATAGATACAAACACTGAGAAAAAAAAATACAAAGAATGCTATGAATATTGAATATCATATATACATATATATACACATACATACATACATACACATACACACACACACATCTGCTCCTTTTAATGTGGGTGGGAAACAGACACATTTTCCGTGCATAAACTAAAGAAAACAATTTGCAAAACTAATAATAGGTTGCCAAAAGTAAAACAAGGTAAAGTAATGGCTTGGAACAAAAAGAATGAATTGACAGAAAAACAGAAAATAGGCATGGGAGGTATGGAGAGGTCAAATGGTTAGACAGTAGCAGTATATTTAATGAAGAAAATAATTTTTTTTTAAAAAGACAGGAGAATGAATAGAGTTATGTTGAGCCTCTGGGGTGTAGGGGGTATCTTCCTTCTATAATGAATGTGTCCATGTGAGAACAAACACACATACACACACACGCACACACAGAAGGCTCTGCAGATAGAAAACTCTATTAAAAAGCTTTATTAAACCTTCAAAAGTCAGATCCCTCTTACAATCATCTGCCACTTAATGGAGTAAATTAATTCATCATATTTAAAGTCAGAGCGAAACGCATGTGGTCAGGTGGCTTTATCTGGCTTCAGATAGGTAGGGGTGTGAAGGTGTTGCAAAATGGGAAGAGAAGGGATTGGGGAGGGTGGAAAAGAAAGGGAGGGAGAGAAAGAATTGGATTTTTAGAGAGATGGCAGCTAAATGAAGCCATAGAGTGTGGTACAGATGGAGAATGGCTTCAGACACAAGGTAATTATTTCCTGGCTGGTGGAATGGAAGGAGCAAGGGCGCCTTCATTAACTGGCTGTTCATTACTGATGGATCGAGGGATGGACACATACACATAGGCACATGCATGCATGCACACTTACAAAGGCACACAAATACGCACGTGCACGCACCCAGTGCACGCACGTCCTTAGGCAGATGTATATGCATCCACAACTATTAAATCAGCCTCATTTTTTTTTTTTTCTAAGCTGACCAGTACGTCTGGAATGCTGACTTGGTGCCAAAGACATGAGAAAAATGAAGAATGTGATTTTTTTTTTTCCCCCCCTACTGATGAAGTTGGATAGGGGTGTTATTTTTATTTGTACTTTTACATATATAATTAAAATACAGGTGATTCAGGTTGAGGTGCATGTTACACTTAAGGCAACAAAAGAAAATTTGGGGAATTTATTTACTTTATTTACTAGTCAAGAGTTTGTAACAGAGATGAGAATAAACGTTAAAATGTTTTGAGATGTTGAGGCCAGTTTTCAAAAAAATCATCACATCACATTTACAATCATCACAAAAGTAAATAAGTGTGTATCCTCCAAGAAAGTAAATTTTTTGCCATCTTTTGACTTTGAGTGAAGCCAGGCCATTTCGAATGTGTACTGTAGAACCACAAACGTGGTTACTGCTACCTTTAGCTTTGACAGCCCACAGTTGTAATGCACTGGTATCAGAATTCAAGATCATCAAGTACTCAGCCAGAACATTGTTTAAACGTCCACATAGAATCACTTTGACTTTAGTTTTCAGAACGATAACGCCTACACACAAGGTGAAAGTGTAATCGGAGTGATCTGAAGTACGAGTCGCGCGGATAAGTGGGCACTCAGAGCATAGTAGCATTAGGTTCATCAGTTTAAAAGGAGATTTGAAGCTTTAAATTGAAAGGATGGAGAGAGAGTTGGGAACGGGGTAAAGCAGCCTTGTTTATGCCGCTCATAAAGGACTTGTCAACTCTGTCAGCCCAGAGGAGAGAAACCAATTTACCAGCTGACACCTTGTGACGTTTGTGTGTGCGCGTGTGTGTGCATGACAAACCCACAACTTTTCACCTGTTGTCACATCCCAAACCATACACCACAGCTACACACTCATCCATGCAAACCACAGACACACACACACACACACACACACACACACACACAGGTGACATACTTATATGTAGGTAGCATATAGTTAAACAGTGGCTGCAGGAATATAGGCTACGCACACACACTCACATACGCACACGGGCGCACACTTGGACAAACAAGTTATGAATTTGAATGCAGATGAGCATCTGTATGAAGGTTGCCGCAGGCTGTCCATTTAGGAGAGTCATCACCTCGTTTCCATCTATGACACCTAGAGACACCACAGTCACTTTTCATCTATCTCAGACACCTGAAGACAGAAAAAGAGACACAGAAAGAGGAAGACACACACAGAGAGAAAATGAAAAAGAGAATGGACAAAAATAACCAGCTCAAAAAATGTGCATAAGCATCTTCAGTGTGTATCAGTCTTGGCATTTTTTCTGCTGCTGCTTTAGCACAGCACTGCCCGTTTTATCGTATATTCATGCAAAAATTGAAAGCTTATTTCATTATCAGCATAATTATTGCCAGTAGTGACATATATTTTTTCATGAGCCAGAGAGAGAATGAGAAACACAAATGAGAAGAATTAATTGTTTTAAGCTCTTAACTTCAAAACATTGCAGAGTTTTGGCACCTGTTACATTCTGAGCTTGACACAGCCAGACTCATATTTTTTCTACAAAAGCATTTTTGTCTCTGATACCCAGGTGTATAAATGTACATTCAATACACACAGATATCAGAAAAAAATACTTCTATGGCAGAGAAAATATGAAAATAGGCTATAGGGGAATTTAAATTACGTGCAACAGCTATGAGAAATAAAGCCATATTAGATGTGAACGATACTTACAGTAAGAAGAAAGGAAATGGGGGGTTAGAGAGCTATATGGTGTTGATTTCAAAACACATTAAAAGTGGACCATTATCACTTTTTCACGTTCATAAAGGTTAAGAAGTGGATCGACAGAGCTACAGAGAGCCTGATGAGAGCTGAATTTAGAGAGTTTACAGGTAAACTGTCTTAACTATGTTATTGAGATTGGAGAAGTCGAAGCGGGAAGACCAGCCACAGTGACCAGCCACTGTTTCTCCGATGGGCAATTCAGCATAGCCGATGTGACGCCCACACAGTCAATCGGTGACCACTGTGTGAGCGTCACAGGAGGAAGTGTGTCAAACTTTACAACAGGGATTTTGGCAGATCCGATAGGTGTTACGCTGTTTCCATGTAGAAGCAGCTGCGCTTTGTCCAGACTGAAGGTCAGGTAGGAAAGACACCCATGTGGAAATGTCATCCAGGCATGCTGAGATCCATTATTTTCGATACTGTGTTGTAGGAAGGAAAGCACAGTGAGGTACAGCTGAATTGGTCAGAGAATTGCGAGTCATGATGAATAAGGCACTGACCACTGTGAGGGAGAACAGAGAAATGATGGCTGAGTGAGAAAAGACATGAAACCTGCTACATACAGTCAGCTACTTTTGTTTTTAACTCCGACACACGATACTGTGAGCTCTGAAGACTACTGCAGCTGACTGAAAGTCTGAGAACATGGTTCTCAGTCTAGCTGAGGGAGATGCACTATTCAAATATCGTGGAGTCTCCCCAGTTAAAACCAAACAGTCATTTCTGAAGCTTTTTATCAGACCGGAAACATGTAAGGAGGGAGTTTTCCAATCTTCAATCACCCAGAGTCACAAACTTTTAGTACAAAAAGTAAAAGTATGGCTAAAAGTGACAGAGGGGTTTCTGGGATGGCCAGTGAGTGAGAATACCTTCTTCTTCACCCACACCTACTTCCAGTTTTCTTAGGAAGATGACCAGAAAAGTGACGTAAATCCATGAAAAGCTTTCCTCATTTATTATAATATCTCCACGCGTCCCATGTTAAGTAGTCCCCATCTGTGCTGATAGGAGTAGCTCATTTTTAATTCCTCAGCAGGTTGGTGTGATATTGTCTTTTGTCAAGTCTCAATGAAGCCAATACGCTACATACAAAAAGGGGAAATTTTAAAACGAATGCCCACAGTCATAGAAAGGGCACATTCAGATCAAAGCTCTCTATGAACTGTTATTGTCTCTGTGGATCAAGAAGATTGACAGATAATGCATATCTACAAACAGCCCTTAAGGCACAGCTCCACAGTTATCATTCTCTTTCTTTCTGCCTCTGTTTCTCTATGTCTCTCAAAGACAAATGTAGACACATACACTTGCATTCAATTTCCCCTTCCAGCTTCAAAGAGTGTCCTGGAGTGATGATGAGGACAGGGATTAATCTCAGAAAGCATCAGAAAGCTGCAATATCTACCCAGATTACCACTCCTGCTGCTCCAGGGCTAAAGGGTTGTGCCTGCGTTTATGTACGAGAGGGTGCACATGGATGTTCACATTTCTTTGCGGAAAACTAGGAAGTACAACTAATGTTCTAGGATAAAGCTGGGACAGAAGCTTAAGATAAATAGGGCGGCATAGATGGTGTAAAGTCATAATATTTTTTTTCAAAATATATATATATATTTTTTTTGCCAAAGAAAGTTTGTTGCTGTTGGACTTGTTTTAAGGCTCATACAGCAAACTTTCAAATCAAGGTAGAGGAAGTAGGGAGTTTCAACTGCAGTGACTGAGCATCTGTTTGCTAGGTGAGAGATGGAGAGGAGTGTTATTTAAAATGAGCCAGTACGAAATATTCTGAATTTCTGAAATCTGGCACAGATAAAAACAATGCACATGGCAAGCAGCATCAGCAGAAACTTTTTATAACATACATATACACCACAATTTGGTTAAGGTACATTTGATAGCATTGGAACTATCAGTAGTATTATTTCAGATATCATGGACAAGGGTAAACTCTGAACAATCTGGTTACACAGCCAAATGTGAGACCCAAATCCAATAGTCAGGTGCAAGCCCTAAAAAATTTCCACTACAACTAAAAAATTACTCCCCTGAGAAGGAATTCAAACCAAAGTGATGAAAAAATGTGGAGTGAATCATACAAAAAGGGTCAAAGGTTTATAAAAAGCTTCTTTCAGCCCTTAATATTACTCAAGCTTCTCATGTTCCTTCTTCCTGATTGGCATTGCTTCATGTTTCACTACAGCCTTGTTCTTCTGTTCGTCAACCAGCCTGTAGGTTACTCATTGCCTGTTTGATGGTCTGGAGGTCCCACAGGATTTGAAATTTTTGGTGCTGAATCGAATCCAGAGGTTTGTCCCATTTTGACTGTGGGTCTTCCCACCTGTACTCGGCACAGAGCTCTCTGTAAACTGTGCCAGCCACTTGGGTTTGGCATCTGCTAGCGTCTTGCACCCTGCTGTTATGTGCTGGATTGTCTTAGTGCCATTATTCCACAGCCTGCTCCTGGAGTCCTGCCTGGTATCGTAGAGCCTGACCTTTATGGATCTTATAGCTTAAGTCCTGTGCTTCGAGCATTAGTACCTCTGTGCTGTCTTTCAGTCCAGGACTTAGCGATATTTGCCACTTCCTCTATTTCCTAGCGGTGCATTCGGTGCAGGGTTTGTCTTTCTCTGATTGTTTCTGTTCTCCCTTCTCTTGCTCCTTTTGTTTCTGCTGCCTGATATAATTACTAAGCACATCATGACTTGGGACCAGCTTCCTAAACTATTAATAGATCTTTGTTGTTTCATTCTGGATAGGTGCTCTGATGCTTACTAGTCCATGGCCTCTTTCCTTCAGCTTAGTCTACTGTCCCCTTCTTCTTTCGACAGCTCCCTTTTGGGACCACCACAGCAGATCCTCCATCTCTTGCTGGAACTGGGTTAAAGCTGTCCATGTATTGTAATGAGCCTCACTGTATCGATGTCAGATGCCTCTATCTATTTTGGCCACATTATTATGCCAACAGGGTGTCTGATGACCAGAAGGACATAGACCTTAATAGCCCAGACTTTGTTCTTCCCATTTATCTGACCTCTCAGGACTCGCCTTACTCTCTGGATGCATTTAGCTGATGCTGTATTCCTTGTGGCCTCTTCATAGTCCCCATTTTCCTGCAGGACCCCAAAGTACTTGTAGCTGTCCTCAGCATCTACAGTGTTGCCTTCTGGGAGAGAATTTAGTCTTATTTCTGACTATTTTGACTCTCCTTGTTACTGTTTAGCTGCACTTATCCGGTCCAAATAACTCGGGGTGCGGTGTCTTATTCAATCCAGGCATACAGCTTCATGTCATCCATGTAGAGGAGGTGGCTGATGATTTCTCATTCTGTAGTTAGTATCCACAACCACTTTTGATGATAATCAAGCTGAGAGGTTCAGCCATAGGATAAACAGCAGCAATGACCTTAGGAAAGGGCCCCAATTTTACCTCATCACTAATGAGAGTTGAAAACATAAGAGTCACAGTGGCTCAGATGGAGAACCTCATGAAAAATGGGCTACCAGAATAAGCACAAGACTTGAAATGAAATTATGTGTTTTTTACTCAGCAATTCAGACACTTTTGATATACCACCTCTGCATACACACGCAATATACCTATGTTGTCTTTGTCCCTTTTTAAAGATGATACAATACTTTAATAATACTCATATTACAACGATGAACACATTTATACAGAAACCTTGTCTTACCATGGTGTCAATTCTGCCCACCAAGGAATGTATAATGAGCAATAAATGTAGTGCATGTGTATTCATTTAATTCTAATAATGGATGGAGACAATTAAAAATCCTTGAGTGATACAGAGAGAGATCAATGATAGACATGTGAAAGATGATGAGAACAATGACAGAGAACCTAATTAATATGATGAATGATGGGGTGGATGGTTTCGACAAATAATGGTAGATAAAGAATGAGGTGAGGGGGAATGGAGAAAAACAGGGTTATGAAAGCATAGGTGCTGGCAGGATGGATGGATGAAGGAATACAGAGGTCAAAGATGGATAGATAGATGGATGGGTTGTGTGAATGTTAAAGTAAGAGCTGGCTGAGATAAAGATGGAGAGAAAACATAACATAGATTCAGATCGTGTAAACCAAAACCAAACAACACCTTTGCGTGATGAACATTTAATTTCATTGAGCACTAATCGTTCATGTATACCCTATGTTTGTTTAAAAAGCATGGATCTCCAAATGTTTTACTTTTAATTTTATATACATGAAGTTTAAAAAATGTATGATTGTATGTGGCTCAGCAAAAGATCTATTTCTTAAGAGAAATGAAGCATTTATAGCATTACTGAGCTAACTGAAAATGCACTTTCAAAAGAGGATACACAGTAATCTGAGAGACTTTTTTATGTCCCATAGATGTCTGCTTGTTCAGGGACATCTAGTGGACAGCACTGGCGCTTTCAGAAAATGTCAATAAATGACATGTTGGCCTTCAAGGCACAAATGAAACTGCCACATTGTTATATAACGAGTTCACAAAGGGAAGAGATTGGAGTGACTAGGTGAGTCAACACCCAATTAAGAACTGAAATAGGTTTATTCATACATGTCATTAATTTACGTATAATGTTAAATGAAAAGCTAAAATTGCAATATAAACATTGCGCGTCTAAATACTACAATACAAAAAGAAATTAAACTCTTTATTCCTTTCTTCACGTAGCAGACCTTCTTTCCAGTGTAGGTTAATATTTCATTGTCATGACACCACACAATGCTACAATAAGTGTGTGCGTGTGTGTAGGTTTTGAGAACAGACTATATTTATGTTCTAGCTGAAACTGCAAAAACACTGGAAGACATTTTATTGAACCAATGTGGTCTTCCTTTAAGAACAAAAAAAGAAAGCCAAGTGGTTCTCGGAGGGTGATCTATTACTAAAGGCAGTTTACTCATCTTTTTTTTATGTGCAATATTTTATTGATCCATATGAGGTTTGCTCCTCATATAATATACACACTTACCTTGCAATTAGATGAAGCATGTTGTATACAGCAGCACAGTTAAATTACATCCCAGATATGGGGTGTAATACATATAAAATGTGTTGCTTAGGAAAGCATCGATGGTTGACTGAACCTCATACGTCTCTGTAACCACGAAAAACTCCACCACAGCCATGAAAACAGAAACGTGACAACAGAAACTGGAGTTAAAGCAGCAAGGCCAGCAATAAGTTGTCTCATTTCTCAGCTTCCTGTCCCAAGATGCCCTGTGTCTACTTCATTCCATTATTTTATTTTTCAGAGGAAGTCATCTTTCTCGGCCTTGTCCATACTTTTTTCTGCTGAACTCATTTTGTGATGAGCACAAAAGCCCTTCAGTGTGAAAAACAATGTGTGTATGAGCTGCCTGTACGGAGCTTATTCTGAGCGAACACGTGTCCACGCTCTCTCGCCGGGGCGTGAACAATTCTTCATATTACTGCACCATACGCAAAAGATCCTCCATCTGTGAACAATCACAGCCGCAAAGCAATCAGTCAGAATAAAGCAGAGTTAGTGACTGCTCGTCTCAACAACTTATCTTTATTTTATCCACTTCTTGCTTTAATATTCACAAAAGAAACGTTACATCCATGTCTCCTTGTTGCATGAATAAGCTATGTTTGTGTCTAGTTAGTGCATAGTTCAGTAATCCATCTGTTCAGAATGACAGTTTACATAAGGCAATAGTGACTCATTTCTAGGGAAATATAATGTAATAATAAGTCGACAGGATGTTTTGACACTAAAGAATAACATGAACGAATTAATGGACAAAGTCAACGTACATGATGGCTTTTACTCTCGAGGTCCATCCTGGTTTGCCTTTGTATAAACACTTAAACCTTTTTTCTTTCCTCTGCTCACTCTCCCTTCCTCTTCTTTCTCTCTCTCTCTCTCCTCTCTCTTCTATTGCAGTCCTCTCACTGTCTCCCTCCCTAGCCCAAAAGTGTGTCTCTTCCCCTCTGGATAGTGTTCATTAGTATGATAAATCTCTCGGGCTCTCCTAAATATTCCTCTCAGTTTCTAATGAGACACACACACACACACACACACACACACACACACACACACACACACACACACACACAGAGAGAGAGAGAGAGAGAGAGTCCAAAACAAATCTTGCGGCAGTGGTGTAACGATCAAACCTAGTTTAGAACCGGGTAGATAATGCATTCCCTCAAAGTTACCACAAGGCAGGCCTCTCAGATTTTGTACACAAAACTAATAATAATGTCAAAACTCTATAAAAACAAGAAGAGCAGAAATCACAGACGCACAAATGAATGTGAAACATGCGCAATACTGTACACAACTAAATCAACTACAAAGACTCGCAGCATGCAGTACTCCCAACTCGTCAGGACCTGCCCTCCTCCCATCACTGCGAATAGCCACTGAATTCCTGCAAGCTGCTGAGATGCTTTTCGCACAGACTACAGTAACATCTCCCCTGTGTCTCCCTTTAACAGATTAGCCAATGTCAGACCATATGTCTCCACACAAATTTTCCCACAGCACCTACATTGCTAAAAGCTTCGGCCGGAGAGTCTTGTAGGTTTTGTCATCCTGTCATAGCCAACTCCCCGTTTGATGTACAATACCTGCCTTGCCCCCACTGCATTAATGTGAATCCAGCTGTCATGTAAACCAGGAGGCAGCTAAAGGCCAAGATTGTGGTAGCACAAAGAAAGCTGCAGATCCAAATAATGGGTCCAGTAGGTGCAGATGAAGACATACAAAGTCTCTAAACGACCGCACTGTATATACTTTAAGTTTCTTCTGCCAACAGGACAGTTTAATTGTATAGAGGGCACCTGATCTCATGTATGTTGTATGTGACCTCTAAACGACCGTGAGCATTGCCACTTATTCCAGAGCAAACGTAGGTAATTCTTGTGTGTATGTAGGTTTCCTCTTCAGTTCCTCCTACAGTCCGTGGACATTTCTTCAGGGTCACCTCCCAATAAAGGACTAAAGCAGAATATCTGTTTCTTTTCTCTCCTCCACTTTCCTCCCTCTTGCCACCCGCCAATACCGGGTCTGCACAAGGAGTGTGACCCTTACCCGCCACACATGTTCACACAAAATAGTATAGGTTCTCACACACACAGAGAGAGAGAGACACCCACGTGCATACGCAGTGCCGTTTCTCCTGACTTACCCAGAGCTGTCCAGGGACAGATTAGCTGTGACACAGTGTTGCCCTGCCAACTTTGACCTTCCAGAAAGTTCTAAGAGAGCAGACCCCTGGCTCACCACTGAAATCCAATTACCCATCCAAGCAGGGAGGCAAAAGAGAGGAGAAGGAGAAGATGTTAGCAGTGGGGTGGGCAGTAGGGAAAAAAAAGCAGAAATTTTGCCACACTGTGGCTCTCCACAAGCTTGCTGCAGATCAATCCACCTTTCTCTTGTCCTTAACTCCTCTTTGTTGCACTGCTGTGTTTCCTTTGCAATCATTTACATCCCCCACTACACCGTCATGCTATTTTTGTTGCAGTATTGGTTTCATGATGTCTGCACTAAAGGACAAGAGACACAGGAGACAAAGATGCAGTGTGGCCGGATGCAGTGAGGGCAGCAGAGCAAGCTAATCGGCTTTTTATTATTACGAAACAAACCACTGAAAGTTTCAAGGTAATCTGCGATTGTAAATGCTTTGCAGCAAACATTAAGGTAGAAAACACAATCTTTCCAAGTTTATATACACTTTAAAAAACTTTCTGTTAGCATTGCATATTCATGGGTATCTTAACTGCTTCATCAATCTCTAAAATCAGCCTTCTGAAGGTTATACACATCTTTTATTTATCTTATCTCTGCACATCTGTATCAATCACCGATTTAGAGTTTAGGTAGGTTTTATCAAAGGTGTACAGCAAAACTTTTATATAAGCCTTGATGCCAGAGCCTCTACTTCCCCCAAAGGCTCCAGACAAGACTGATAATAAGCATTATCAGCAGTAAGATCAGTTTGCATGGGACACAATATCACCTCCTATCTTGTTAATACTAATTACTAAGGATCTACTGGTTCAGCTTTAAAATCATATGTAGCAGCTTAGCAAGTATAAACTCTAGCAAATGCAAGCGCCACAGGGTGGGTGCACATACACCTGGAAGTCCTGGGGTCACAAAGACTCAGACAGAGAGGACGAAATTCTATTTTATTATATTTTCCAGGAATTCAAACTAAAAATGAATAATTTATCTTCCAAGTGTAGTTTAAAAATAAAGGAACATGTGTTATATGCTATCATCTGTTGTCTGACTACCTCCATCTGGATGTTATCTGAATGCACTAGACTTTTTTTAAAGCAATATTTGGACATTTGCTGTTCTGTGACATAATGAAAAAGAAAAGAGTGGCATTTAAGACAATAAAAAATTGAATTTCAATAATACATTTATTCAACCTAGCATTTTCTGATGTTCTATCGAAGGAAAATTGTTAACTGATAAACAAACTGTCCTGTGTAATGTTTAACAACATTCAAACTCTCTTTCAAATTTATGCTGAAACAAACATTTAGTGCAGATACTTTAATTTAATATGTAACGAATTTATACCATTTTCAGCCATTATTAAAAGTTTCATCTGGACATTCTTGTTTTCTGAACTAAATTCTGTTTTTTAAGCTAATCCATTGTTTGCTACCTTCATGTCAAGGGTGTCGGTGTTTGCATGAGTGTGCATGCACATGAGCAGATTCAGGTCAGAAAACCTAGACAGCTTTAGTATCCTGAGGATGTAATCTGACTTTAATTCCAATCACATGCATGACTGGCCACGTTGACGTGTTTTCCTTCAGGACACACACACACAAGTGCACATTCAATACCCACACATTCACACGTCCTAGAGATCAATTACTACCATTAAGGGTTTGTGTCCATTTTTTCATTTTCTTTTGCAGGTGTGTTACATGTTACAATCCTCTTTTTTTCTTCCCTATAGCTATATTCTAATCAATATGAATATTGGAGCCTAATCGTGTCCTGACTGCTTTTGAGGGTTAGCAGGTGTGATAAACAGATAAAGTGTGAATTAAATGGAGAAAGTAAGCTTAAGTATAACACAAGGCCTTTTGAATATAACCGAAGCTCATCTCAAACACCACAGTCAAACATGAGATAGAATTTAAAGGTAATTAGTTTAGGCTTTTTTCATAGACAATAAGGACGAAAGGAAATCAAAAGCAAAATAAGAAAGTGTCTCTCTCATAATTAAATCCTGGAAATGAGCCACATGGACTAAAACTATTAGGTAGAAGAAAAGTTTTCGGATTCTGTTTGGCTGTGAAGTAGATTTAGTTGTAAAATACTTTTTGAGAATTGTCAAACCAGTATAAACAATATTTACAAAACTATCAGCATATATCATATTTTTTTACAGTCTGCGCACAGGACAGTGTTACAAATTGAACTCTTGTCATGATATAAATCATATATTAAAAGGGAAACAAAGTGAGTTCCATTAGCTTATGTGCATAATTAGAGACTTGGGAGACACACAGGGGAAAAGATCATTCTCTCTCTTTCTCTGTAGAGGTTGAGTGATGAGATTGAGATGTGAGATATGGGATTGCTTGTGACACCTCCTTGAAACAACACCTGCTACCTCGCTAACACGTTTAGCATAAAGTAATCAAACTTTTCTCATTATCTCAGCAATGGCAGCCAATTAGACATGATACATCAACAACTCTGCAATTATCTACAATTACAACTCATTAAGCTCTGATTTACTTATGTTTTAATTAGCTGGCGCTGCACTTTGCGTTCCAGACAACGTCCTCTCGCTTTTGTTGTCGTCACTAATGCAGCTGATGTTGTTTGTTGGATTGTTGCACTTGGTTGAGCATGGTGTACTCAAGAGGCCATCAGTCTCCTGTTCACTGCTTTGCTGTTGACTCTCGACCCGCAATACAATCACTCATACATCCACCTGACATTTGAAAGACTGAGCAATCTGGCAATTCATTGACCATACTCCGTCTACAGCGTCCAAAATGTATAGAATGTGATAACTGAGGTGACTGGTCTCATAGTTACACATTTGGACTGGAAGAGCCTATATTATAATGATCGTCCCATTCAACATCTTTGTCATTTATTCTCGAAAACGTTAAATAAACCCACAAAGGGAAATAAAGCTTATTCTAGTATAAGTGGTGTGTCTAATGCAGTAAATAGAGCATAGCATATGCCTAAATTGGTGGTCAACGTCTTTCGGAAGCAAACCCATTATGTGGTGCCTTTCCCTTTTCTGGGCTTTTAGCATCTTTGCATGAATAAGGAGGTGACAGAAAGAGTTGAAGGCACAGAGGAAGGGGGAGCATTGGATTTAGTAAAGCTCTGTAATTGTTGGAGGGAAGGAATGGACTGGAGGAAGAGGCAAGAGAAGAGAATAGGATTGACGCCACAGATTACCCGTTCGCTGTTCCCCCATCGGGGTCTGTGAACGAGTAATTTAGTTATTTCACTTTAGGCTCCTTTCATTTCTCGCCGGCAACATTTTAACCATTTTTAGTATCAATTGTCTCTTGCCTTCATGTCAGAAACAAACTAAAGCAATTTTCTCGCTCTTGTTTTTGAAGGGGCAATCAACAAAGTGTCCTTGGTTTGATTAGATTCTAAGCTGCTGTCTTCTGTCCCTCTTTTTACACGCATTATTTCTTATGTTGTTTCTTTGTCCTATAGTGCAGTAGCAGTAGTTCTTCTGAAGAGCACATGAAGCTATGGACAAAGGCTTGACCCAGATAATCTATTCATTCTCGATAACACTGCATTGTCTATCTTCCATCCTGTGTCTCATTCAGAAATCAAATTAATATCAAAATTATGTAAAGTGCCTTGTGATGACGTTGTTATGAACTTGCGCTATATAAATAAGGCTGAATTTAACTGAACTGAATACCAAGTGACCATCTCTGCCTATGTAGCCACTTGAAGTTGCTCCAGTATTCCTTTAAACATACATCTTTCTGATGTTGCCCTGTGTGCAACTCACACCGGACCACGAAGATGGTTTGGCATAAATACTAGATTAAAGGGAGGAAGCCTTTATCTGGATGCTCTGCCTTTAAGTCTATCCAGACAGAAGATGAATCTATGCTCCATCTCAGATGGTGGCAACATGCTAAAAAGTGGGTTCACATACATATGCATGGTATGGGTTTTAAAGCTTTATCTTTATCACATTATCAGAGTTCAATCCGATAATCTGTCCTAAAAGTAGTGTTCCACCTTTGATGATGCATTTCTAATTTGACAGAGTTCACGAGTTTTGCCTCACATATGTGCAGATGGGCCTTTTTGCATTTCATACTGTATGTAAAGATAGATATGTAAATGTCCAGATAAGGCCATAAACACCCTGATTGTTACATGAAGCATGTTCAAGTTTCAACTGTACGTTCAATGAAATAAAAATGCAAAAGGCACTAATGTCTGTTACAATTGTAGTGTTTGGATTGCTAGTGAAACTGCTATGTTTTTTTGGTAACTGTGAATCACCAAAATATCTTCTAGTCCAACCACCAGTTCGTCTAATGACACCAATTTAGGCTCTCACAACACTTACGGTTAGAGGGAGATTGTGGGCTTGCTAATTTAAAGAAACGGAAAATGACTTCACATACACCTTGTTTATTTGCTTTTAGAACATGCAAAGCTATTTCTCAAACCCCAACCCAAGTGTTTTTATTGCCTAAATTTAACCACTCACGGGTTTGGAGTCAAACCCAGGTCTGTGAGCACACAGATGAATCCCTCTGTCCTTAACCACTTCCTTACATCTTGCTAATTACAAAATACGCAATATCAAGATATTTTCCATAGCACATACTCATCCACTGTTTCTGTATCAACAACCTTAGATCATTTTCCAAAAACCATCATTCTTATTTAGACATCAAGAAGTTATACATTTGTGAAAAATGAAATGTAAACAATAATTTATCCTTGTTCCAGGGTATCCCATCATCCCAGAGATGATCACTTTTTAAATACTAGTTAATTATTAATTAACCAGAAAAATTCAATAATATAGTCACAAATCAAACCAAATAAATTCTGAGATAATCTGTCTTCCATTGCCAAAAGTATAAACAACAGATGCTGCTGGATATATCTGAAAGAGTATTTACTGATCTAATAGCTAATAACTAAATAAAGGTAGGTGAATAATGATTCAAATAATAAACAGTTTATATCATAGACAGTTGTGAAACAGATTAATTAATTTTGTTAAACAAAAAAATTGTAAGTTTAATCCTAGTACTGTTAATTACAAATTATATCTAAATAATTCTGACAAATTTGTGGTTAACTCTAGGAAATTGGAGACTGTACAAAATGCAAGACAGTGTGTTGTTTGTATGGCAAAGACATGAAAGAGTAAAAAATAAGATTCAAGACATTATGTCTTACTGCTGGGCAACATTAAGCAGCAATAGTGAACGTGACAATGTAACATGCCTACAAAGATTGCCTTCAATATAGTTATTGAAGCAGTCATAAGAAATTCATATGTCTTAAACGTAAAGTCACATGTCATATGATGTGACAATAGGAAACCCTATATATAACCCTAAACCTAAAGGAACACCACAGCTATTTGTTAACCCTAACACCTTTATTTAGTGCCTAACCCTAACCTACCCGATATGTTTGTCTTTCGTCGCCCAGGCAACCAAAGCTTTGGAATCATCCTGAAGTTGTCTTGGTTGATGTCCAGAGAAATCCACTACTTTGTACATGTGTTTGTCATGAACATGTTTCCACCCTGTCTCATAAAAAGGTCCGTGCTCTCTTGCAAAAAATATAAACCTCTGTGATAGTACATTTAGTAATTTTGGCAGACGCTTTTATCTAAAGCGACTTACAGAGTGTATAATTTGGTATACATACACACACAGTGCTCATCTGGCCCACCGGGAGCAACCTGGGATTCAGTGTCTTGCCAAAGAACACATTGACAGGCAGCAAGGAGGGACTAGGGATCTAACCACTGACCCTGTTGTCTGTGGATGACTGCCTTACCAGCTGAGTTACAGCTGTCGTATTACTGTGTCATACAAATACTTCTGGCTTAAAAAAGTTAATCGTATCCTATTAGCCATTAACCCGAACTGACGACTTCTCTGTCACATAAGGAATTTCTTAACATTGTGAGAAAAATCCCTACTTTACTTTGTCTTAGAAAGAAATGTATAATAAAGGTTGCACAATGAATAATATTAACCTTTAGTGGTGCTGTGGCTCCAGCACATGTTGACAATTTTTCATACATGTTCACCCTGTTTCATTAATGGTTCCTAAGCAACTAAATTGCAAAAGTAAAATCATTTTGCAGGGAACAATGTTTGGATTGTAGCCAACTACAATGTGTTTAAATTATATATAGATATATCTGTGTGTGTGTGTGTGTGTGTTTGTGTGTGTGTTAAAAGAAACATCTTTCTTTTATTTGGAGAAGGTTGAAGTTTTAAAGCTTTTATGTGCCGTGGCCCTGGAAAGGGAGGGCATCCTTTTATCAATGTTCTTGGAGAAAAGTCAAAGGTTAGTTCATTACCTTGGGATAGTCAGGAATCTTTCTTTGCAGCCTTGTGTGTGCTACATACTATTGAAAAGGCTTTGCTCCAAGGTCACTTCTGTAGTTATCAGTCACAAGTGTCAATTGAATTTTGCATATTCATGACCTGGAATTCCACGTTTCACTTTGACTCTGTATAGTGAATAAGTGAATGCACATGTGGATGTGTGTGGGAGAGGAAGAGAGTTTTCTGCATTTTGCTCCATCTCTGTGCGTCTCAAGGTTAATCTCATTAACTGTCATGGGATCAGAGCAGAGATTGCAGAGAATCATTAAGCAAAACTATGAAGAGAGCCTGATTGGAGAGAAAGTAAGAGTATGTACGTGAGTGTGTGTGAGAGCGAGAGAGAATGAGAGATGGAGAGAGAGAGATGAACTGCTTAATTACCGCATCAGCATTATTGTATTATTGTCCTACTCTTATCTGCCTCACCTTGGTCTTTTTTTTTTTTTTCTCCTCCTCCTTCCTTTATTTGCTCTTCTTTCCTTCCTCTCTAAAAATGAGACAGAACAGAGTTAGAATGATGAGAGGGACAGGGAGAAAAGGATGAACCAAGGCTAAATGTAAACTACAAAGCTCGAGTTGACAGGGAGATGCACAACAACTTCCACTGAAGGATACAAACAGAATGAGAATACAAAAAGAAACTTGCAATAGGCAATGAGACACCAAAGACGGTAACTTGGAGGCCAAAGAGAGTTGATTATCCAAATTAACTGGCAGCTGTACCCCTGATGAAATACTAAAATGGCAAAAAATAAGATTATCCACAATTTATTCTTACAAAGGCTAGAGAAATGTCAACCATCTCACATATGCAGAGGGGGAATGGTGAAAGACGCAATTAAGAAAAGACTTCTTATTGATAATTAATATGGTAGAGAAGATCTGAAAATGGCAGTAAGGGACTTTGGACATTCATTGTTTCAATAATTAGTCAAACACTGTCACACAAGAGAGATACACTCAAATATTTACTCTGTGTAAGATCTTGTATTTTTAAGTTTAGTACTCCCACACCCTAACCTGGGTCTAAAGCGCCGCCAAACGAGTATGGACTAGAATCTGGAGGCTTCTTAGGTCAAGGTTTACCAAATGTGAGTGAAAACCTAGTAACCTATCACAGTGTATGGGCATAAATGCTAAGTAATTTACTCAGTATTTACACTGACCACAGACTGTATTTAAACAGAAAATACATATTTATATTCAAATGAAGCAGACAAACTGATATGGCCTTTACACTCCGTAACTTTAAAACATTTATCCCTTTTATAAGAATATATAAATTAATTAATACATCCACCCAACCTCATGATAAATCAAATGAAAATGAATAGAAACGAAAACAAAAGTCTAGAACAAAATCCCATGGATTTCCATTCAAACTACTGCTCACGGTCCACACACACACACACACACACACACACACGAACGTTGCAGGCCTGCTCGTGTTCCGGCGCGGTGCGACCGATAATCTCCACTTGAGTCTTACAGAGTAAAATAAAGATAAATTTCACTTACAGTTCAGTGCTGGAAGATAAAAACGAAGAACAGCAGCCTTCGTCAGCGAACCAAAAGTCATGTCCGACCCGTCCAGCGTGCGTCTTCATCTGGACCCACATCCCACGTCGGTTAATTCTCCAGTCAAGTGTGTCACTTCCACCAACTTCCAACTACTGCTAACTAACCCAATCAATTAGCGGCTAACAGTTAGTGTCGTGTTTATCCGCTAGCTTCCAGGCTAACAGCTACACTGTTACAGCCGCTCTACAGACTTGCGGCTAGCAAGCAAACCCCAACCCCGAACATTACACTGGGACGCTAACAGGAACACGCTTGTTATTTTCCTAATCTGTTTCCACGGTTTTATCAGCCATTTAATCAAATATGCATCATCCAGACTTCACTTATCGCACATAACGCTCGGTCTCTCTCTACCTGTGTGCACTGTTCTCACCTCCACTAATCCCCACCCATCTGCCGCTCATCTTCACCTGCTGCCAATCACAACAGGCGGTTCTGACGGACAGGTGAATGAGCAAACCAATGGACAAGACTTAAACTAAAGGTACAATCTGTACCTTTTCTAATACCAGACTAAATATTAAGCTTTAATCTTAAACAGATTATTACTTATACTGATTCAATAACTTTTTACATTCGGCTACAATCCATTCTAATATATAGTCAAAACATTTCAAATCTCTCTTTTGTCAGAAATTAAGTTATTCAACTCCTCTCTATTGTCCCACAGGGCTACATCAGTTTAATAATAATTTAATAATTTCTTTACATGTATGAAGTAAAATGTCTGACAGCTGCGTGTAGCTTTACTATATGTGCAATCTGGGTATATCCATGTGTTTGAAGCAGATGTGCATGGTCTGTTTTCATTTTGTGTGCATGTGTCTTTGTGTGTGCAACCACAACACAAATCTGAAATTGGCAGCAGAATATGCTGTACAAATTAATTAGGCGTGGAAGCGCAAGCATCCTAAAGTGAATAATCAGTAGGGAGGATGAATGAAGGAGACAAACAGGCCTGACGAGCGGGTACAGCCAACGATCCACAGCAGTGAGAGCAAAGACTCGTTGGACCTACGTTTGATGGATTTAATTCCCACTGATGAACTCTTCAGAAAATTTTTCAATTTAGAAATCTGCATAATGCCGTCAAACTGCCTGTGCTACACTTTCTGTGTCTCTGTGTGCTTAAAAGTTTATTATTTTTTTGAGGGGATATGTTTGCCTCAATGTCAGACTTGGTCAGATTTCTCTTGCCCCTTATGAATAAGTTATTGTTTCTCTTTTTCCTTCCTTAGATGTGTTTTTATTCCAGCATGAAAGCAAAAATCTAACAGGTGAGAACTGTGAGTACTGCAAGGTGCTACACTTTCCAGAGGCATGGGGTATGTGAGGGGAGTCCCCAGATATTGTGGATATATTTTGTTCTTTAATGGTCATATATATGGCCAACATCACAGTTCTTGAGCTGAAACAGAATCACTAACAGCAGTGCAGTATTAAAGGCTGTGGCTAATGATGAATGTCCTGTCAGGTTGAATTAGAGCCATAGACAGCAGCACATACAGTCTCCCTGGAAGACTGCCCGGTGTGCGAGTGAGACGATGGAGAGAAGCGAAGGGAAAGAGAGAAACGGTGAAGACATTGAGGAAGAAAAGATGATGGGAGAGAACATAAAACGAGATGAACTTTACAAAGCAAGGATGGTTAAGAAACAAAACGCAAAATTTGGTGAAAGGTGAAACAGTAAGAAAGAACACCTGAGGACCTTAAAGGATTCCCGTACAACGAGAAAAAACAGTGCATGATTCCCCAATTCACTGGCAATAATAAACTAAAAAGGTGAAAAAAAAAGAGTTATGTAAATGCAAAAAAAAATCAATGAAAATTAGTTACAGATCCTTAAAACAAAGCAGAACCAGAACCAATTATGTCTACATTACTGAAACAAAAAAAATCAGCTCATTACAAACATTAAAATAATTGATTAGGGATGCAGAAGCATGAAAAATCTTTTGTTTTGTCTTACTTGGTAGCACTTTGTTTTAACACAGTATAATGTGGATTAAAGTAAATATAAATATTGTTCTGCATTTTTTTTTTTGCAATGCTGTATGTGATCTATAGAATTTAAACTAATTTGACTATTTGACAGTCACTCCAAAGCAGTTTGAGTGTAAGGTGAGGACAGAAGAAGTGTAAACAAAGGTAGAAAAATGAGAAGGAAAAAGCAGAATACATAACCTGTTGTCTTATCCTGTTTGTGCTCTCATCACTACCAACTGCACTGTCACTCAAACAGTTTCTATGACAACTGGGATGAGTTTCCCAGATTGTGACACATTTATCAGCCCATCTGTGACTGCGTGGCTGTTAACATCTCAGCAGGTCATACAAACACACAAAACTTTTATAGTGCTGTCAAATTTAATAAGATTCCTTTTTATCGCTATTTTTTGACGCCATTAACACCAGGTTCTGTCATAATGACGCACTGGTACCAGGCTTAACAGTGTAAAAGTGGGATTTTTGGAAGCTGTGGTGTTTCTGATGCAGTTTGATGCTGTTGGCCTCCGTTCGCTGTGACCAAGGACGACGCTCAACTCGCTCACTTTCTCAACAAGAAGTGGACAGCAGGTGTAAAAATATTGTAAGACATTAAAATTGTTTATTTAAACAACTATTAAAGAAGAATCAACAGTAATGTCAGCTCCACCCATGATCTATGCCAGATTGGTTTAAGTTTCAAGCATTTTCTGGGTTTCTGGACTGATATGTATGTACTAAAACAATAGCTGTCTGTATAATCTGCAAACCCTTTGGCCTTATGTGCTACTTAACTTATGATGAAGCTCTGGTGGAGTCTTTCAGAGACAGTATCCTCCAAACCGCCAAACCAGCCGCCTCCTTCTACCAGCTGTACCTGCCCAGCAGTGAATCGAGAGAATAGAGAGAGGGGGACAGGGCAGAGTTCTACAGTCTTTATTCTTTGTAAGCCTCACCACTAGAGAAATATCAGGACTCTTATTTATGTTATTTAAAGGTCACATTTATTAATAATTTATTAGGTTCAGAAAGTCAGCACCATCGGTACCATGTGTCTACTGCCATGTTGAGAGTGCTAACATTTAAAAATGCCCCTTTACATAAAAAAAAGATCTGATTGACTGCATAATTGTCTGTACTGTGCACAGGTTGTGTGTAGAACTTTACCACTCTCCCATAAACTTGTTTGCTGTTGGGAAGCCACAAAGTTACAAAGGCTGTAAATGCTTTTACTTTTTTTATTTTTTTACTGTCCAGTGTGGTAACAAGAGAGCAGAAAAGATGTACGACACAGACAAGACTCAAAGACAGAACATAAACCCATTCCCATTGTATAACTGTGTGTGTGCATGTAAGACCAAGAACAAGTGATTTAACAATTACTCAAATAAAGCAGCATATCTGGGAAGAGCACATATTGAATGTTTAGTAAATTTTCAAGCTACAGTACCCAAATTGTTGGCAAATTAATAATAATAATGGTTGTATGCTTCCACGTTTTTTCAGGTTATCCTTGTGAGCATGATACCCCAACTGACCCCAGCAGTAATGATGGTTGCCTTACAAATACTACAGCAGTGCTTCACACAGACTGACTCTGAGGATTTATTTAAATATAAAAAGATTTATCAGCATGTTGTGTTTACCTTGTGATTGAAAACTGTGTGTTTTACTACATTTTCAGTACATTCATTATTGATTCTGCAGCTTTGCTCTAATAACACCCTTTGTCTGTTTCCTATTGTGAGACATCAAAACTAATTCACAACATTAACTAAATTGACTCTCAAAGTACCACTTTGAGGAATAATAAGAAGTATTATAGCTTAGTTTAATGGCGTGCGCAATTTAAAATAGCAGGTCAGTCTTTACACTTTATTCTTCAAGCATATTATCCATAACTGCATTCAACACTGAATCATTGTGCAGCACTACATTGTACTAAGTACAGACAGATGATAATCAAAAATTCAATACAACACTTTTGACTGATTGCTATTTCACCTGCATGGTGACTTGCAGCCGACATGTGTGCATTATTTTAAAACTTTCCAAGTCTGGTTAGTCTTGAGGCTTTTAGAAATGCTGCCAACGAAAAATAAGCAAGTTATGGAGAGTTGTGAGATCATAGTAGCACTGAATTATTTTCTGTCTTTTTAAGGAACAATGTACAGGGAATGTGTAAGCTCAAAATGCATGAATACACAGTTTTCAGTGGTACTTTCAAAAACCTAAAAGCTTTTTTTCGTAAGCTCTTTTTGGCACAGACAAGCTTTCTGGATTTAGGAACCAAGACATGTAGGATAGTTTGGTACGTGCGTGTGTTTGTGTGTGTGTGTGTTTATCTGATGAGCTCAGCAGTTGTTGATGCAGCTAAATGTTTGATCTGAAGAACTCTCCTTTCAGTTTCAGTCATTAATGAGGCATATATACACACACACAGATGCAACACACCCACAGGCCCATGTGATGTGTACAAGCTGCTGTGGAATCAAATGCCAAATTACATCCTGCTTCCTTGCCTGTCAATCACACCACAGAAACGGCAACACCATCTTTTATAACACAATCTGACGAGATGCCCCCGTGCAGTCATGTACATGCACACAGCACACACAAACTTCCCAGCGCACTCCCATGAAAGCCTCTTACAGTATAAAACAAAAGGTCAGGACTATCAGAGTTCAACAGACAGCCCTCTTGTTTCTAACTGGACCTTGTTAACCTTCTGCCACTTGCCTCACCTCACAGCCAGTGCTTCACTGTAAGTGGTCCACTGTCAGTCACTTTCCAACTTTCGAAGCCAACTCAGCGCAATAAATAGCAGAAGACCAAGCAGAAAACAAAGCAGTAATGTTTAATTCTCTCTGACCAATATGTCAGTCTAATCACTCTGCTTCGTAGCTATGGTTAATTTTAGATGCTCAATGTCTTGAATTGAGCAAAATTAATCCTGCAATCGGTGTTAAAGAAATGTATGTACATAGAGCCATAGCATGCACAATAAGAAATGTTATGCCATTTATCCCTTTTCTTAAATGTTCATTAAATAGTCATAAAGATTTGAGGTTATTGTCTTTTCTCATCATCTATATTACACTGTGTTTGCATTTGTAACTTTCAGTCGCATGAAAATTCTTATTTTCAGGTTATTACACACAAATAAAAAATCAAATATAGATATTTTGTTCCTGCTCAGACTGGGGATGCACTTGAAGAGAAGAACTTTGATTTTTTAACTTCACATTTTGTGTGTAAAAGAACAGAAGATGAAAAATGCAGCAAAAGTATATATAATGTATATAATGTAAATGTGAGGACAATGCTGAATGTAGTTCACCGAAAAGAGTCATTTCACAATATTTGTGAATATGACTGGCAGTGACTGGGGCTCAAGACTAAAGATGAGAATTTTTACGCAGCAGACCCTTGATTGTCTCTGTTGACTGTGAGCAACCACTGAACCAGACTGACACGGACAAACTAGGTCCAAACGATCATCATAAATGAATCACATTCATAATTGGCTGTACAGTCATTAGATGCGTGCTCACACTAATAGACCCCTCTACAATTTATACATGGCACCTTTAAGTGAGATGTAAAGGAAAAACAGGACTGAGGTGAGGAAATTATAGACAGCTGACAAAGCAATATGTTAACCCCTTTCTCTTTAAGAGCCCCAGGTCATCACTCTAAATCCACCGGTTAACCATGCATCCAGTCCGGCCTGCTACGCTCCACAGAAACATACATATACAGGAGAAGGAAAAAGCAAGCATACATTTCTCTGCTGTGGAAAGAACAATTTGTTAATGTACACATGTGCATGTGCACAAATGCCTACTAAACTGTACTAATACACACACTTACCAAGAATATAATTTTTATCTAGGAACAGGCCACAATCTTTCATACAGCAGCATGGGTTGTGTCACGTTGAGGCTGCATTAGGTTGCGCTATGTTAAAATGTTTCATAATGGCAGAGAAACACTGCTTATTGTCAGAAACTAATTTAAATTGTTTCACGCAATCGGACTAGTCACGGGTGGGATCAATTAGATTTTCAATTTAGTTGTTTAAAACAGGAACACATTAGGTAGTAATATATTGTGGTGCACAACATCATAAATTTGATTAATAACCTGCTGCTAACAATGGTTTAGATTTCCTTTAGAAAGTAGAAAGAGGGCAATTTGTGAGTTAATAAGAAGATGAAAAGAATTGCAGCAATTAGTACAAAAAAGTGTGTCAGCTTGAAAAAGTGTCTAATTGAAGACTTTCGTTCCACTAAGGATAACCACCATTTATAAAGTGTGACACCTGTTCTAATAATATGATTGCTAAACATAAAAAAGTAAAACAAATCACCCATTGTTGGAGGTTATTATCCATGACTATTAAGCATGGATATGATGAGCTATCTGGAGCCTTTTTCTCTTTGAACAAATTTAGTGATGAGTCATCTGTGGTTGGCTTTTTGGGCATCATAGAACCTTTCATTGATTTGATTTATTTTATTATGTTAGTTGCAAAAATATTGAGTAAATCCCCCCACTGATGATGTTAAGGTTTATTATTAACAACATTAAAGCTTCCAGCAACTGACTGAAATAAATTGTCCCTACTTATCCTCAACCTGCAAGCTAAAGCACAGTTTGTTTTTTAATAAAAAAGATTCTCACTTTTTGTGGTCACTCAACACAAGTAAACATGTTTACTGCATATTGCAAATAATCCTAGTTGAAGTGAGAAACTGAATGAGAATCATAAGATTGTCTGGATATCCCTGAAAAATACAATACAAACAAGTAAAGCATACAAATTAATATAAGAAAAAAGCTGACATACTGATATAAAATCAAGTAAAGCAGCACCTGGGAGATATGGTCAAATTCAAATGAAACTATCAGTCCAGTTATTAGTGGACTGGAGATTATTCCAGCATGCAATGTGTGAAGGGCAGGTTACACCACTAATAAGTGAAAGGTCTGTCTGGACAGACAATGCCCTCCCACCTAGATGTCATTTTAAGCTTAAATTTCATCATAACTGTATGTCAAACATAGAAAAAAGAACGCAGCCAGGTTTATTGGGTTCAAGAATAATTTCCTGCTGTGATGCAATCCACCATGCTATCCAGAATTAAGTAAAATGCCACTAGCTATGCAGCATCTTACTTACTATGAGACAGTGCGTGAGCTATACTAACTTTCCCTGCCTCTTATTCGTCTACAGAGAGCAGTGTGTGGGTTTCCTTTGTCCTCTGATATGAATATCAGCTCATAACATTCTGTCAAAGTCATCTCTCCACACACACTGCTGTTCATATTCACTCTATAGTCTATATCAAAGAACTAATGGAATTACATAAAGACAGTGGAAAGCCAACACTCCATTTGAGAGAGATTGAAAAGCCAGTCTCTACTCAAAGATTATTCATTATTTCGTCTGTGCCATTCAGTCCCCCAATCTGCCAGAAAAGAATGCTTTGCACTTAAAAAGACTAGTCCTAGGTCAGAGAACACATAAGTAAATGAGAAACAAAGAGGGATTTGCTTTGCCATTTTTGTGACTGATGAAACTCAGGGGTGAAATAAATGGTTTTGTCATTTATATCCTGTGATTTTCAAAAAAGGATATAGTTTTTTGTACTTAATTCACAACTTGTTTTCACCTTAAATGTGTCTCTTTCTGTCCATATAGCAATATCATTGTCATGCCTCTGCATCTTCGTTGTTTTCTTTGTGTTCTATCACTGGAGTTTTAATTATGGCGTCACAGTACATGCTTAATCTGACTGAACACAAGGCTTGAGTACAGTATTAATATGCATTTGTATTCATCAACATGATAAAATGAAACGTGATCCAGCCAAGCCTAAGAATAATCAATCACGCAAACAACTGTTGGGGTGAGAAAAAACATTTACATTATTTTGTTTTTTTTTTTTTTTTTGTTTTTGTAATATATTGTGTCAGTGCACATCCTCCCATTCAGGTCCTGGTATACAACACTGGATAATGTCAATACATTTTTGTATGTATTAATAATAATTAATTAGACATTGTGAAAATTCCCCTTGAGGATCAATAATGCATTATCTTATCTTAACCACGCTTTCTGCATGTAACCCTAGATGTCGAACTTCCTGGAGGGAGGCTCAGTAAAAGGGTAGAGATCAATGAAGTATTTCACATACGCAGTAATTATCATCAACATTAGGGAGACATTATCTCGATGTCTTTGCCATCTCCATCCTTTCGATTTTCATCCTCATCAACATAATCAGCTGATATCATCATTATCACCATTGCCAACTGTGTCACCATAGTAACTACTAGTTGCCAAGATGGAAGGATGCAGGGTGTCATGTTTTTTTCAATCACCTCATGATGTCTCTTTCACACATCATGAACTGCTCCTCTACCTAACTTCACAAGTCCTTACAACTCATAAACAGTGTATTACAGCGCAGAATAATCCTAAACTATTCACATTTGCTTTATATAGATATATATACTACCAGTCAAAGTTTTGACACGCCTTTTTATTATTTGTTTTCACTTATTTTCATGACTATTTACATTGTTTATTCTTCATAAAGGCATTAAAACAAGAATGAACACATATGGGATTACGTAGGTACGTACGTACGAAAACAGTGTGAATTAACTCAAAAGATATTTTAGATTTTCGATTCTTCAAAGTAGCCACCCTTCAAAATAACCAATCAGCAGCTCTGATTACTGCTTTGCACACTCTTGGCATTCTCCCGATGAGCTTTGTGAGGTCGTCACCTGACATGGTCTTCACTTCAGAGGTGTGCCTTGTCAGGATTCATTTGTGGGATTTCTTGCCTTGGGAAAATGGGTTGGGAAAATTAAGGAAAACTATTGGAGAGAGAAGGTGTTTCCAACTTTTTTGACTGGTCGTGTGTATATATACTCACAGCTGCTCTGCCATAAATTCAAATTTTACAATGTTATAATTTCTTAGTTTTTAAGGTGAAGCTGTCTTCTGCTGTCTGTCGTTGAGGTCATAGTAGGTAATGGAGTGCTTTAAAAGAAGAGATGGTTCTAAAGTTTTGGACACCCTATATAAAATGAATGAGGCGCCAAAACTTTGGAACCACCCTTTTTCAATGCAAATTTTAATTGCTATCACCTTCCAATATTGGTGATAAAGATGTCGAATCAAGTATAGTGTCAAAGGCAGCAGTGTTAAGGCAGCCAGAGACCAACACAGGTTCATCCTCAACATCTGGCGTAACTCAGTTGCCATAGAAATGACAGAAAAACGTGTATAGGAGGAAGTAGCCAGTGTTGCCTCGTTGTTATCACTATTAATTGGGTGTAAACTTTTTTCTTCTTGACAGCTAATAATAAATTAATAAAACAGTTAGAAACAATGGAGCAGAGTATGGTGATATTTGAGCTCCTATTCATGTGAAGACTTGATGTGTTTGTAACGTGTATTCGGTGTATTTTCACGTTTGCCTTGAGAAACAAACAGTAAACTGCTGTTTTGACTGTCGAGGGTGGAAGCAGTAAGCTAAAAACTATTAGAACTCCTAACCGGAGTTTCAATAGCAGAACAATCGATATGGCTGGTTCCAACAGAGAAAGCAGAAGTATGACAGTTATATGTTTGTGTGTATGTGCACGCAGACACTGAGACACAACTGGACTCTGGATTTGTCATAGTTATTGACTCAGTTCACTACAAGAGAAACACGAAACCGAGTGGAGAAATCATTATTTTGACAAACACTCGCACACTTGCTTACACAACCAGTCGCACACATAAGCACAAGACCAAGAATATACACAGACGCAAAAAATAATAAAAAATAGTCTTCACAATAATGTCCCTCATGCATGCTTCACATTCACATTGACATCACATAAGTTCCTTCTTGTAGACTATCTGTACACTCCTTACAAACACACATAACAAGTGTGCACCCACACGATCAACGGTGTGTGTTGACACACTCAAGAGGCCAGGGATCCTAACATGGTCACAGTCTGTTAGAGCAGCACATCGATCAGTGTCCCCCATAAAGACAATGAGGATGGAAACGAGAGAAGAGAGCAGAGGTGAGCAGGGAAAACAGTGGAGCTTCACAAACAACTTTAGAAATACGCTGTATGTCTGACCCCGTGATTGGACATTGGATTTGGACGTCCTGCAAAGTTGTATCACATTCAACCTGTACAAAAAACAATAATAACAAAACCAATAGTAGCTGCAACAGCTAAATTAATGCTCTGAACATCCCCTTTCTGTCTCTGAAGTGAAGATTAATAACTTGTAATTTTGTAAGAAGTATTGTAGCACTGACCTACATTTCACAATAGTCCTCTGCCTTCAGGTTGTCATTATTTTATGGAGTATTTGATCAAAAGTACGCAGTGGGTGTGAATGAGAGCATGTGGGTGTGGTGGCAGTTATGGAAACAATATTTTGAAGACACCACCTTAAGTGACAAAACAAAGAAGGATGAATTGTAGGCAAAAACATAACAATGTTCGCTTGACAAAAGACCGGTGAGGAAAAAGGCAGAGCAGATGATGAAACGGGAAAAGTTTAGGGGAAATAGAGCTGTAGTATATAAGAAGAGGGCAAAAGGGAAAATAAACCGAGCGTGAAGGGGAGAACATATGGCCTTTCAAAGTGTAGGTGTTACCAAACCTAAAATTTGGGGACAACTGAGCTGACACCCGATTAAATGGTGTTAAAACACCTGCTAGCTTTCAGAAGGTTGCCAGTTTTCAGACACAGAGGGTTCTAAAAGAGCTATTTGTTAAAGTTTTTTGACACAGAAATTGGACTTTGAAGTGGCCAGCGGGTATTGAGAAAATGAGAGAGAGCACAGAGTTTGTCAAGAAAGGAGAGTTATAGAAGTAGAGCGAAAATGAAGGAAACGAGAAAGTGAAGTAAGGAGAAGAAATGAAGTGAGTTCACATGGTTCATTTGGCAATATGTGGCAAAAAGTAAACAGGTGCATGTGGAAAGAGGAGAATGAATCAAGCGGTGAAAGAGAACAGATTGGTCGTAAATGCGGAGAAGTAAACTGGATGAAGAAAAGTCAAGATGGGTGCTTTAAAGGAGAATAAGTTATGATAGCACAGAAAACAGGAAATGGATGGAAATGTGGGGAAAGGCAGTTGAAAGTGCCGCATCACAGTTGCAAAAAGAGGAGTGAAAGAGAGAAGAAAAGCAAAGACAAAAACATGTCCCTGCAGTCACAAATGAATGCGTTGTCAAATTAGATTATCATTATCGCACTCATTAAACTGTCATTATTGGCATCACAAGCACAGATGCCACTTTATTTGTCTCCATCCTCCCTTTCTACCACATTGTCTCTCAATCATGTTATTTCTGTGAGCAACCCAATTAAATGACCTCGTAGAAGCTAAAACCCTTGAAGCGTTGAAACTATTACTGGCGAATTGTCTATTTGTAGACTTCTCATCAATAGCTGCAACAACAACTTGTGACAATGTGACAATGACTTTCAGAAGATGAACCCAAAAGCTGACAACAAAGCAGGGCGCACGCAGTAAAAAACCAAAAAAAGGTGACAGGTGGGAGCAGTTGAGAAGAAATCTAAGGTACAATAAGCAACAAAGGGAACGTGACCAGTGTCAGGGCGACATGCTACGAAGCCACAGCCCCATTAACACTTAGCATCCTAGAAACTGTCAGAGGTCAGGATAAAGCAGACACACGGGGCAGTGACTTGAAGGAAGTTGATGTTCAGGGGAAGAATTATAGAGCTCAGCACAGTAAAATACAGGCTGGGAGAAGCCGCTCTGAGTCAGAGAACGTTAAACTGCTCAGGAACTGAGAGAAAAACACTTGAGTGGAAAACTTGGTCACAGTCTTGAGTAGAGGCACAGGAAAAAGACAAGGATTGGAGGATCAAGAGAACTACGTCACTCACAAGACGCTGAACTGACTGAGAGACCGTCTGACTGAGGCTAGGACCACAGGATGCTCAAGGCTGGAGAAATGCCTTGTTGGGATCCCTCATTTGTGCTGTGACCCTGGAATAGGATGGTTTGAAATCTGTGGAAAGAATCGGATACTTACAACCACGAACCTTCTACAGAAGCTGATGTTTGGTTTGGTGGTAATTCCTTTACCTTGGCCACAGATCACTATGATGAACTCTGAAGTGAAACCAGAGTGGCTGTGGAAAGAAATGGAAAGCGTTTACTAAATGTGAACCTCATCCATATGCTCAAACAATGTCACAACTGAGGTCAAATGAAGATGGACTAGATCCATGGTTGCTAGATTGTATGGTGATTCCATGTTGAAATCTGGAAAAAGGTATATACGGAAAAGAATTATATGTGTGTAACTGCAGGGCTTTTACTGACTGTCACTTTAAAGGAAACAATCAGAGTAAGCACACAACAGAAATGATTTAAATGCCTTGCTCATAAAACGTCTGACCTACTGGTTGATCAGTAAAAACATAAACTGTTCAAACCCCCCAAACTTTAGTTTCAGGTAAATGCGTTACCCTGAATTACGGGGGTGAGATAAAGCCAAAATGTAATGAAAAAATATTCTCCGACACAATCTGAAACTGTTTTAATAAAGCAAATAAAAGGGAGAAAAGAGTTAGCAATTATTAGCAAATATGAAATGTTTCAAGAATTTCAGAGAATGTTTATTTTGAAATTTATTGCTGAAATATGTTGGATTTTATCTGAACTGCATACTCTGACACCAGTTTTACATAAACTCATCACTGAGAACTCAAAACAGCTACACAGGCCGTTGAACGTGGGTCTTTCAGAGGATCTTTTCCAAACCACAGCAAGACCAAAATTATATTAGATCATAATTGGGAATTCAGCACTTTCCTAGTTTTACAATCTTGATATTCTAGAAGTGCTTCGGCATAACCAACATGTGAAGGAAGAAGACATCAGGGACTCGTTCTGCCGGAACAAGTGTCTTGTCTACCTCTGTCCCCCACTAACTGTCCCCCAACACTAACAAACACACTAAGTGATTGTAACAGCACTTGTGCCCAGTAGGAACGTTCTTCCTTGCTTCGCTGCTTTAACTTTATTTTAGGTGAGCAGTTTGAGCCGCTTCAGGTTTTGTACAAATAAGTCCGGAGGGAGCAGCATAGTAAAATGATGCCTCTCTCCCCACCGGCAGTGCTTGATTAGTTCCAACCCCCCCCCCAACCGCCTGAGTACTGGGCCCAGGTTTAGCTCGCTCTGCCATTCCAAACCCATTATACTACCTGCTTAATCAGGATCTTATGCAACAACACACAGGTTTCTGTGTCTGTCGCACAATCTTTCCTGCTTTATTCTCATACCTCAGTTTCCTTTCCTCGGTGCCTTCACTGTGTCTGCTTCTACATCATTGTGTGTCCCCTGCTCCGTCTCTTCCTCTCCTCCTCCACCTCCCCGGCTGTTAAACAAAGGCCAAGGTGTAGAGGTGTGGTGCTAGTGCCATCTCTTGACTAAACCGGGGCTGTGACAGTGCCACAGTAAGGCGGTAGGAGTGTTTTCTTCATATTTCAAGAGTAGACATAAAGGGTCATCAATCAAAAGGCTGTATGCGACCTTGTCATCGTCTTCTTGGATTTACTAATCTTCAGTGAAACAGTGTAGGCAAACTTTTCACCCTGGTTTTCTCTTTGTTTCACAGAGATCCAGAGTGATTAAATGGCTCGGGAGGACGGCTGTCAATCATCTTTTACATTTTGGCTTTTCTCTCTTTCCTTTTCTTCTCTTTTTACTTTTTTTTCTGTTTTTTCTGGGCTCCTGTTTACTCTGACGTAAAAATCTTGTTTGTTGTGACATTGGATTTCTCCTCAGAAGATTCAGTGGTCTGCTCAGCTGCACATCAAGGGAGACAAGATCCGTTACAAACCATTTCCCCTCACAGCAAATCTCATTGTAATTCAACCTTGATGAAGAAAAGAAACTTTTTAACCATAAGCGCCCACACATAAACACATGCAAACACATACACAACTGATGTATAAACATGCAGAGGAGTAGCAACAGTGGCGATAGTAATAGTAATAATGCATATTCAGTCATATTATGCTCACTAGTGCGGGTAATTGAGGTTGTGTTGCAAGGTATGAGGTGGAATACAACCACTGTTGTCCCTGTTTAGATCAGTGATCTATATTCACGGAAAATGCTGAGATTACACTCATTTGCTTTAATGAATGCGTGCTAGCAACCTCAGACACACACAAACAAACGCACTTAACACTAATTTGTTTTATTTTGCTTGCAAGGCTTTTCCATCCACTTACAAACCTCGACGAGAAACGCTAAATGAACATTTTAAAACTGAACCTGTGTAACCGTGTGATCACATGTAACAGCCACATGCTACGCGTATTCAACATACACGGCAGTATTCTCAATTCTGAATTTTAATGTCGCTGTTATGTGTCAATTGTGGACAAGATTTCTTGTGTAATATTCTCTACCTTATTCAGATTTTTATATGCTCATTGCAGTTTTTCAAGTCTGTTAGGAAATACCTAAAATGATGACGGTAGCTTATTACAATCACAAGAAAACTAGGATATAAGGATACTTCATCCAGGTGATAAATGAGGATTTAGTACACACAGAGACACACACACACAATACCTGCACACATGTACACCCACGTGGTTTCTCCTGGGCACACATGCAGACACACACTTTGCAGTGTTTTGTCGTGTTTCTGTTGTTCGCGTTCTTCTTTTAAAAAAGGAAGACAGCATCACATAATGGGAGAAAAACTCTGGCAAACTAGCAGCTGAATGTGAATACATCCATTTAATGCATTCAACATCCAGTCATAAACTTCAGATTCTGAAACTGCTTCACAGTTGATGTGCTGCTTTAACTTTGCAGCCTGTGTAGAGATTAATGCAATGTTAGCAGCTCGGAGACTGTAACTTATCACAGTGGTGCTGGAGCTGAATGCAGATGTCAGCTGGCTAACATGCCGATTGGCAGTGACAACACGCCAATTTCACTGTGTTCGCCAATTCTGTCAGATTAGCACATAAACCAATTATTACCATTCACAATGTAGTTATTTTCATGTCCTGTATGTATTTGCTGTGATACAAATCACATGACTACAACAAAAGGGGGTTGCCATGGTAAATGAACCAACACCAGTCCACATGTAGTTAAATATCTTGGTCGTTGTTGCTCATGCATTTGGCGCATTTGATTTTTGAGTCATAGATTTGTCCTATATGATATTCATCAGAGGGATTGTTCACACCAGCCCTGTATGATATTAACAGTCACGGCCCGGTGTGGTGAACACTGTGTGCTGCACATGTGAGTAAAAACACAAATGGGATGAATCCACACCACCTTGAGGCAGACCTGATGCTACATCAATCTAAGAAGCATCCGTGCCATCACCCTTTGTGTCCGCAGTGTGATAAAGCCAGCTTTGTAGCCAGTCAGTCAACATGGGGCACAGTTCACTGTCCAGGATATGCCGCATTAATTTACCACGATCCATTCAATCGAAAGCCTTGGAGCCAGCCAAAAACAGTCACTGCTTCGATTCAGTTTCACCAAGCCAGGTATGGATTGTCTTGTGGTGTCCCGAGGTAAATAAATCTCATAAATAGACATACAGATTTTTACTCTGAGTGAGGACACTGGGCACGAGTCTTGTCACTATCAATCTTTTATGAACTTTTCCAAAAAAATTATATGGTGAGATCGAACACTAGTCACTAAGTGAACCACAACTTTTTCTATCATTTTCCAGTTTCCAGATCTGAGGAGCAGCAAGAAATTATCATTATTAGTTATGCAAGGACAGCAGTGTCCTCTGCATACTCTGCTTGTTCTCTGGTCTATGTGTTTATTGAACATTCATACTAATCAAACCCTGGTTCACTCACTGTTAAGTCTCATTTTTCCCAAAAGGTGACTTTTGTTTTTGTAATCAAGGCAGTTATTGACAAAGTTTTTTTTAGGATAAAAACTCCCTTAGAGCAATCAGAATATTTAAACATTGTTGTTAAACCTATTAATTGTTAAATATTTCAACTCAATGTAATAATCGGACATTAAGAAGAGGGTCTTCTTTCTCTAAAATAAACACATAAAAAAAGAACATTCCTTCAAACCCTGAGTATTGACAAACAGGAAATAAGCGGCATCACTTGTAATCATAGATTATTGCAAGAAGATTTGTGGCACTGGATTGTTGTGCCAGCCCTTGTGATTGACTTGGTTTTCTCAATGTGCAGTGTGACCCTGAAACACACACACACACACACACACACATCACACAAAAGATTAACGCAGTATATCAAAAACTCCAACACTTACCCATATAGATCCACTTTACCCTCAGGGTCAGTGGCAATATTACAAGCTTGTATGTCCAGACAAGCTCCAACACATGTCTCATAATCACACACAAGTCAACATGAAGACTCCAATGGAGTAAATAGTTCATAAAATAAATCAATGCACTAGAACCCAAACATGCATATTCTATCCAAAACCAAACATACATGATTAGGTCATTGCAGGGTTCCTGATGACAACTGACTTGCTGGGAAGGATGTGGGTGTAATCAATTACAGCTCAGTGAGATGTCAGAGCTGTAACCGCTTAAACTGTTTACGCTTCTGTTGATTGAACAACAATAGAGAGGTTGAAAACTTTTCAATAATATCTCCTGCTTTACATACCAAGGCTAAAATCGTACATTAGTTCTCCTTCACATCAGATCGACTATACTATTATCCTTTTGTCTGTGTGTGTGGGTCTGTGCGTTTGTGTGTTTATAGGTTTTATGTATTCACTGACAATGCAAGCTTGCTTACACTATGTAAGTGTAATCAAACAGCAACTGCAGCAAACACATCTGAGCTAATCAACACATTTTTTTAAACCGTGCACTCAAAATATTAATAAATTACTGACTCTAGGAGAAGTGACATACACTGTTTCATAAATCTAACAAACAACTACTTGAAATTAAAACACACTTGAAATGAAAGTCACAACAACTTTGCCGAGCTGCCAGTCCTATGACTGAATATCTGGACCAATATTGATCACCATGTCTAGCAGACAGCGATGCATTACTGCCCAACTCTGCTTAAAAAACTAAGCTCCACTTACATCATCATTGCCCTTCATAATATTTCTTTGATACTTTGATATCTAGACATTCTTTTGCTTTGGGCCTTGGTGATCTGGACAACTGCCTGTAGAATCTGTTTTCCATTACTTTGCCTAGAGCTTGTCTTTAGACCTGTTGCCTGCTTCCCTGCTCACCTGCTCACCTGTCTACTAGTAACCCGTCTGCTAAGTTGCGACTCTCCTACTACCTGTCTGATCTGTCTGCTTGCAGGCTCATTGTGTTGCCTGGCTCCCTGGTACCGTTGCCACCAGACTCAGCCTGGATTCTTGATGAAGTCCCTAGCACCTGCTATTCCTTTAGATTATTACTCTGGATTATAGATTACGATTATAACTGCCAGTTTCAAAATAAAGTCTGCACCTTGGACAGTATATATTAGCATCTTGGATTGTACACGTCTGGATAGTTTATTGGGATCTTGGGTTGTTGACCTTGCATCTTTGGACTGATCTACCTGCAGGATTCCCCACCCGCTACTTACTTGTGCTCTCCTGCTCAAATTGACCAACAGTGTCCATCTCAGTTTTCTGTTGTCCTGAAACAAACTCCTCCATCTTCAGATCACCATTGTCGATTACAGTTGTGATATCAAAAAATCGCGTGTCTGTATTTTTGGGTCCATAAAACAAAGCCGTGACATGATCTTTATTACAATGATTACACTATATAGTCATCCTCACAGTTGCATCAGTCATAGCCTTCACATTGTTATCTTTACCAGTTTTGTTGTCATTACATCACATTTGTTATGTTTTACATAACCACGATGACTAAGTTTGTGGGTGTGTGTGTGTGTGTGGGTCTTCAAACTTGTCCCTTTTTAAAACTTCTGCCTCCTTCTGCCAGTTTTTCATATAGAAACAAGTGTGTGATATACACACGTTCGTGACATGAGGTACAATTCAGACGGAGTCTATTTCTGGCAAAACCGAATAAAGACTGAGCTTAGGTTCTTTTGTCAATCCCTTGTTTTGAGACTAATATCAGATGAAAGAACTATTTTCAAACCAGTGCAGTGAAAAAGAAAGGCACAGTCAAATGGCAACAAGCGAGTTTATGCTGTTACACACAAAGGCCCCGCTTCACTCAAATTGGAGACTCTGTGCAACGATTTCAGTCTCTGAGGAGCCAAGTGCAAAGATGAAGCAACACGCTGCAGTCGAGCTTCATGAGGTTTAATATCATAGATATTGAAATATATAAATCTTTTCTTAGCTTTAAAGCTTTTCAATCTAGGCAAAACAGTCATTAGCAGTGGTCACATGTTGTAGATCACACACACACACACGCCCGAGACACACGTAATAAAACATGTAGATCTGACGTGTAAAGAGCACTACAATAAATAGGATCTATTTCATCTGTTTCACCCAGTCGTCAGGACAAGTTGGCAAAAAGGAGACAACATGGAGTATGTGGGCCTGGAGAAGTGACCATAGATTAAGTGTGCCACTTAATTAAGAGGAAGAAGAACACCTCCTCTTTTGGCCTCGTTCTGTTTCTTTGCAGAAACAGATGCTCATTCTCTGCATCCACTTTGTCTTTTTGCTTTTACCTCTATTTGTCTGTTTGTTGTCTGCCTCTTTTACCATTTTTCCACCCTTTCTTCCTATTCTGAACTCCAACGCAGAGGCAACGCATTCGCAGGCAACGTTTTCCCTAAAAACACACCTTTTTTTCCTAACACTTTCCTCTCTGAGTCGTGAACCTTTGGAACGTTTTTTGGGGGGTAATGTGTTTCTGGGAGGCTGCATGCCACATTTCAAACTGGGCTAGATCTTGTCATTGTTTGCCTTTTAGTGTAGGTGAAGCTGACACACTTCAGGCCCAACTCACCATCACTCATATCACGTGTGCACATGGAGGTGAACAGATGAGGTGGTTGAGAATGACAGGTGCATATATCTCTTTGAGTGTTTTGTTTATTAACTTAAAATTTTCCAGCTTGTTCTTCATTTAGTGTCGGTCCTGCGGCTCAACAATGAGTGATGTGTCCTTCCATCGCACACACACACTCACACACTACTGACTGCTCTACTCCTGATTTCATTAGTGCTCTTGGACCCCCGTCATTGTCCGTTCACTGTCCACTGAGGCAGCAGCCAAATCCACTGGAGGAAAGCAGCCGCTGCACAACACATTTGAGACAGATTGTTAATCAGGCTGTGGCGCATGATATTCTGTAGCCGTTGCCTATGTGAATAATCACCTAACAGTGTTATGGTGGTGTTGCACAGGGTCAGACAGAAAGAAAGCTGTTTGTCTGTGTAACAGACAGAATGCAACAGAAAGCCGCTTCGATGGGACAAAGTAAATAAGAGTAATAAAAAAGAGACAAAAATGAAAGTAGAAAAATATTTTTTTTTCACAAGGTTATGACCAATACTTATTTATTCATATTGTCATTGAATCATATTGCCTTTACTTACTTTATACAGATTTGCTCATGTCTGCTTCTTACACACACACATACACACACACACACACAAATTGACATGCTCTGGTGCTTTTAGTGCATCAGAGCCTGAGAGACGAGGCGGCTGCAATTAACACCTCGCTGACATTTGCTTCTCCAGCTGTGCTGGAGGAAATAAGGGATACGGGAGAGAAAGAAATGAATGAAAGTCATCAATGATCCCCACACCAAAGTCACTTCTGTGCATCTCCCTTTTTGGAGTGTGTGCGAGTCTTAATTTCTCTCTGAGCACTAAATGACCTTTCATGTTTTGTCTATGTTACAAATGTGCTTAGCACAGACGTGATTTAAAGTTCACTGCTTTAAAGCAGACGACAACAATCCGTTTTCTCTCGTGCACACACACACACATGTTTGTGATTTGAACTTTGTGAGTCACGTATTCCCCAACCCTTAACCCAACCTGAGCTAAATGCTTTCCTAACATAAAACCTAATGGTCCTAAACTGCATTACACACAAACGCACAAATAAAACTGTGTTTGTTTTGTAACACGCAGCCGATAAACCAATCTTTCTGACTATTGTGGCTCTGTATTCAGACAGTCAATATGGTGCCTGTTAGTGGGCGAGCTGAGAGGCCAAGCCAGGCTGCCCAGGCATCTGCTACTCTGTCTGTGCTGGAGCCATGTCTGAAAATGTGTGTCTCAATAACACTTGAGACACACATTTTCTCAATAAGTCTATAATGTAGGTGGATCAGTTACTGTATGTGACATCTTCGTCCACTGTGTTGTCCACTGTCTGTCTTGTACCTCTGTGAGACTCAGTGTTTTATTGCAAATTCTTGTCATCTTCTTTGCTGTTGCAAAAAGACAAATTAGGTTCTATTTATACGGCTTTATTTCCAGCAATTGTCTCCAAGGACAAACTGGAGTGCAGCAGTGTCAGCACATTTACATGAAAAACTGTGTTCTTACATCTCTTTCAGATGTGAAGCAATATTGGATTTATGTAGCAGTCACAAGTCAAATATGTATGAAAAAAAGATTCATTATGTGATCAGTTCCAGCAACAAATTAACTGACGTATGAAGATGATGATGGAAAAGCTGCGTGTGAAGTACAGTGGGGGAAAAAAACCCTTTATTGACACTGCTGCATTTGAAATGCATCGAGCGAATATGAGAGGTTACATACTTACGCAAACATTAATGCAGATATGACCCAAATATAGTTTGAGTTTAAGCAAAAGAGGAGAAACTTGGGATTGGTTTTCGCAGACTGCATGGAGAATAATACTGTATTTATAAGAAGATGCTGCTCTGGGCTAATGGACTGATACTTATTCCTCTGAGACAGAGTGAGAAATAAAATATAAGGATGACAGAGAGAGAAAAAAATAGCTATAAGGATGATATGAGGGCTCTCAGAGAGAGGAATACTTCCAGACTAAATGAGAGCGATAGAAGGGGAAAGAGAGGTGAGAGGAGGCGATGGCGGTTTACTTCGCCACTACACGTCTCAGCGTGTCACCTCCACTCAATGTCACGGCCTTCTCCCTCTGACGAGATGCTAATGCACATGTCGTGAGGAAGACATTCCCGCCTCAACCGTCCACTCTCTGTCATTTCCGTCTCTCAGTCACCGTGTCCCCGCTCACTCCCCTGCCTTCTTTAGGTGTTTCCAATGCACTTATCTGTCCCTTGTTCTAGTCTGACTCTAACCCTCTGTCACTCACCGTCCGTCTAAAGTCTCCTCTTCTCTCTCCCCCGTCTACAGTCCGGCTGGTTAAGTTGAACTGTGATTCAAGTCAACAGGAGCTGTACAGTATATTTCTACATTATTGAGTCTCACAAATACATAGAGTTTGTAATATCTTCCATATTTAAACAAACCAAAAGTACCCAGAGGGAGAGCAGCAGAAAGGTTAGGATAATTTATGTACCTGTTCGAAACCCTGTGAGCACAGGGTCACACACAGCATTCTCCCACACAAACACACAGTTTGACTCTGCCAATTTGTGTGTGTGTGTGTGTGTGTGTGTGTGTGTGTGTGTGTGTGTGTGTGTGCTGAGGAGAGGGAGAACAAGCATGGTCCACCACGAAATTTACATACCAAGGATCACCAGGGCCAAAGTCACCAATAAAAACACAGATTGTTTTTAATATTGGAGGGAGCAAATGTAATAGCATGTCGGGAAAAGCAAGTTCAAGTACAGAGTTGTTCTCAGCAATAAATTGTGAATTTCCCGTAGGGATGAATAAAGTCTATCTCTAAAAAAATCAGTTTGAATTCTGCATGAACTACAGAGAAAACAGGAGCAGAGTCTTTTTTTTTTTATCTCGTCAACCCACATGTTGATGGACATGTAGCATATCTGGACATGTGTACACTTGTGTCTCAGATAAATAAAAGTGAAAAAGAAATCTGTGATCTAGCGGGTGTCCTTAAGCCCAGTCTTTTACTGGATGACTGTTACCACACCACTCACCTGAAAGATGCTGTTTGTTGCTGCTGTTCATTCTTCAGCATCCACCCACTTTCCTTTGGGGGCAGTCAGTGGGGAGCACTATCATCACTCTCTACTCCCCGCTGTCCCGAGCCTGATGCTTCTATCTGGGGAGCAATGAAATCAGAGCTGAGTCGACCTCTAGGCTGTAAATAGGCTGAATTCACATAACAATCCGCAAGTTGGCTGACTGAAGTTTTTTTTTTTTTTTTTTACCACAACCATGCACAAATATTGTCAAATAAAAAGATGTGTAGCTGAAAAATTAAAAAGTATTGCCTGTGAAAAAAGAAGCAGTTCACTTACACACACACACAATTAACTAAACTGCATGATAAATTCACGACTGCACTTCACTTGCTCTCTAAGTAGTGAGTTTTTGGTAAAAGTCACTTCACTATAATAAGGTTTACCTTCTCAAATTCTCAGCATGTGAAATATGACCTTCAGTCCGAGAAGCTAGAAGTCAGACACGCTGGGACACCACCGCTCATGCTGACCACTGTCATAGAACAACAGGGACCTCTACGGGCCACTGATGGAACAGATCCCCCTCAACCAACATGGACAAGATGAATTCTTAAATGTGTTCCACTCTGTTACTGTGACATCTTCTCGCTGCTTGTCATCCTCCTGCCATCATCCATCTGAAAACGCCCATATACACTCACTGCATCTCATCAACAAACCTCTCCTTCACAAGCACATATATCCATTAAAGAATTGGACACAATCAAAATAAGTCTCCAAATCTGGATGCATCAAGAGTGGGCACATTATGTAGCAAAGGTCTAACTTTGCAGAGAAGGGCAATTATTTGATGGTTGTTGTGTTCAGACGTTGTGGGGAGGTTTATTTGTTGCACCCAAGATCAATCAATGACCTGTTAATTTGAAACAGAGCAGACCTACTTCCACAGCAAAGTCGAAATACTTTTAAACCTCCTGCGGTTCACATCATGATCAATAGCACTTATGTCAATATTAGGAAACTTATTTTCTCTCACAGCAATGGAATAAGAGAACAGAAACATTCTTTATTTTTCATCTGTCACTAGCTGACGTCTGCATGTGCGTGCACTTCCATAAAGCAGTTGTTTTTATCCTGGGGGTTAGGATGCTCCCTGAGGTTGCAAGATGAATATAAAAGGTGCTAAAATGATTAATGGGATAGAGAGAAGAAAAACATTTTTCACAAAATTAGATTTATTTTCCAGGCTTTTTACTGAGCAAATTGTCTCTTCGGGCCTTTAAATATTATTCAAATGAAGCAATCTTAGAAGAAAAATTGTTGTTTGGTTGAGCTGTTCACAACCAACCCGTAACAAGGTGATGCAAGTGACTTTTTTTAAAGGTGTCACAAGCAAGAAAGATTAGAAAACCACTGGCATAATGGATGCCGTTAGTATATACTTAAACTCACCTAGCTTTGACAAATTATGGTGAAGATAAAGAGACTATATTTATAGCCTCACGTCAGAGAAAAAGCCTAAAAGATGATGCAGTGTCTCCAGAATTTAATCCTTTTTTTTTCGTTCAAGGCAGTGAAACATTAGTAGTTTGTGGTTGTTTGCTGCACACACTCTGTATTGTGGAGCCTGACGGTCCAGAAGAAGAACTCTCACCATTCTTTTATGTGCAATTGTTCAGAAAGAGCAAAGCAAAGTTTCCAGGCTTGGCCCAACTTTACAGAGGAGCAGCTTATTTGATTAGACTGTGCTTGAAAAAGGGCACGATTTAGATTTTTTTATTTTTTAATAAAAAGCTCACTTTGATGTTAGAGGCATATGTTGATAGCATAATTAGACCATGATATTTGGATATCTTTGTCGAGTTTATTGCACCACATCTCTGGATTGAGTAGATTTTCCTGGACTGCGTGTGACATTTGCCTTCATGGTTGCTTCACTGCATTTTGATCCCTTCACCTCATGAAGAGGTGCCTTAATTGGAGCTTTTTGTAAACAGACAACACCCACAGTCTGACTTTTACCCCGAGGTCGGCGTCGGGCCTCAGAACTTATAAATATACATATATATGAATTACCTGTATGACTTGCACAAGTTCTGTTTCATGTATATACCGTGAGCAGGTTTATGTATTTCACATCTGAAAATGAGATGTTGATGACTTCGACTACTTTTCAGCACAACCTTTTGATTTCTCATAATCTTGGTGTTATCTGTCACACATATGTTATATTTATGATATACACTGAATATCTACATTACACACCAGTCAAATGCTCAAAGCTGGAGGTGAATGTTTGTTCACAGCATCGCTGACAAGTGCAAACTTTGGTCTGGCCAACAGGCAGCCCCACCTGGTGCAAGCTTCACAGAGAGCAGCCAAGTGAACACCACAGCTGGCAGACAGCTTCGTCTGTTCTTCCCTGCAGTGGAGGGAAGGCGAATTTAGACACCAGTGGATATTATTTGCATTTGTGGGTCGTTTTCACGTCACCTGTATCCTAGATTTTATTCTGGACTTTGCATCCGATCAAGCTGACATAGTCAGTAAAGTCAGATACTTAGCGTTAAGAATGACAGCGCCCAGAAAGCGGTGCTGATGCGGTTCACTGACACAGAGGCAGGACTAACAGGCTGCTCATCAATTATTACAGGCATCCGTGTAGAATGGGAAGAGGAGTGATTGTTGAGCTCTTCAGGTAACACGGGGCGTTTAGAGGCACTGAACCGACATGGACCACGCAAAGCTGAGTTTTTGGGCATTTCCTTCTGTGATCTTTAAGCTTGATCTTTTACTGCAGATACGGACATAGATAAATAATTAATGTGTGTAGGTTAGTGTGCGTTTATATATGAATGTGTGTGTGCCCATATTACAGGCCCTTGCGTCAGTTTTATGCCTTTGCAGTACAACCAAACAGGCCGCTTGAATTTGACTCTTTTATATTTTTCCTGCCTTCATTTTTTTTTTCTTTTTTGGCTTTTTAAGTTCCACTGTTCTCTGTCTAAAGCACTTTCTTTTTTCCTTATCTCCCCCAGTCCCACATCTCTGCTTCAAAACTCGCTTGGTCTACTGTTCTTGCTTTAGCTTCATAAACTGGCTTAAAGCATCATGATGCCGTAGCTCAACTCTTAAAGCAGGCGCAAATGTTAAAGAATTTCACTCGTAGACATTTTGTTTAAGAAAGATATCATAATTTACTGCCAGTGGTTTGCTGCCAAGTTAGATTTATAGGAAGCAGTTGGGGGGCCTCCAAAAGATCCCAAGCAGCGATGTAATCTGCTGAGAGCTAATCCACAAAAACATGAAGATGGTAATTTAACACCACAAAACACCAGACGACTGTAGCTCACAAGTTAAACCAAACAACTAATCACAGGTTCACAGGTTTTATCTTTATTTCCTCCTCTCCATATGTCAGTGTTCTCCTGGATCTCTGTTCACAAATGATCATGTTTGTCTGAATCCATGTATACTGTCCTTTATTTCACTTCTGTTGAACATGTACTGAACTAAGATAACAATGATGAAAAACCATTTAGAGTGTTGATCTGAATGAGGACTAGACGACACTCTGCATTGTCTGTGCCTCTATAGAGTCTACATGTGTGCGTTTGCAAGAATATCAATTATCTGCACAATCAAAGTTATAACCTCAGCTCTCTATCAACTGTGGTTCAACCACAGCAGCAGCTTTTGTTACTATCAATATTTCAAGGAATCAAGAGAAGCAACCTCGGCTGCAGTTCTTTGTAAGTGTCCGGATTTAGCTCCATTTACCACGATCAGGTGTCTTCGCAATCAAGTGGCTGAGGCTGTATGTGCAAAACAGGAGGGTCAAGGATGGGGTCATCATCATCACTCATTCTGGACAATCCAGTTATGCTCTCATTCTTTCAGCGGCATGCATTATAGATTAATATTCAATACAGCAGAGCCCACTACCCAGTTAGGAGGTGGTGTGCTGTCATTGCTATCATCTGTCAGCGGAGCAGCTGTCTGCTGAGACGGCATCTATGGTGACAAAATGATCGCATTTGTTCCAATTAGTTCGTTGTTTGTAAAAAAAATGCAGCATAATTAATGAAATGGTTTTAAACATTATTCACTGTGATTTTATTACAAACAATTCAGAACAAATATTAAATAAAATAAGGCTTTTGTTTATTGATTATTTTAATATTCCTGACACATCCTTTACATATGACCCTGTTCCGCTTGTGACCAGGCACGTGCCTGTATTCATAGAGTGTGGGACGACACCTCCCGTCATGATCTACGAGCTCGTACAGTCTTCCTTGATTGCTATCAGCTTGTTTTCAGACGCAGCTCTGATCTTGTTGTTGCCCTCCTTCTTTTTTCAGGCAGCACCGAGCACATTCATCCGCTTCTGAGCAAAAAGAGTTCCCCATAGGGAGGAGATTTTCTTTTATTTATCTTGATTTATCTCCTCCTTCTACCTGTGTTTGATGTTAAATTAGTCGTATTTGCATTCTTTGTTCACCAAAGCCGTCTTCAAGTTTGTGACACTTTCTAATCCAACATTCTTGAAAGGACTTAATTTTGCTGTCTAGTTTCTTTTGTTGATCATCCCAGTTGAGTTCATTGCTGGGAGTCCAGTTGTGTCCTAAAGGGAGGATCTTGCGTGTGGTGCTGCAGCCTGGCACCACCTCTAACATAGATACTTAAATAAAACATAATCTTTTTAAATCAGAAATAAAAAAAAAAACAAGACTAATACATGTCACTATTTGGAATTGACTCCTGTCATTGTTTTTTGTAGGCAAGAGATATATATTAAAAGGACTTTTAGAGGCCAGGCTGGAAAGTGAGAAAAGCAGAAAGTGAGGCAGTGAGAAAGAGAGGAATCAATACTTAAACCAGAGGCTGAACAGAAGGCCGGCCTGTTCCTCTTCTAAGTGAACAGCACAGCTCATGATGTTTCACAAACATCAAACTGTCATGAACATTTTTTTGCTTCGATGTGTGTGTGTCCCTGTGTGTGTGTGTGTGTGTGTGTGTATTGCACTCTGATGCTGCTGGTGAAAGGACCAGGTGGCCATCCAGGTGTGTGGGAGGAAGTACATCCTGGCAGATACAATGTGCAGTTTTCAAAGTTGACATACAAGCACGTTTAGCAATAGAGCATATAATGAAGGTTACTGCGACGGTCGTGCTGTGAAATATTACAGAGAAGCTCATCGGTGCCTATTATCACTTTGCAACATCTAGCAGATGTAGTGAAAGTACCGTGGTTTTAAGATTCTTCAGTGTATGTGAGGAGGACAGTTGGGGTGATGGATGGGTCACAAAGCACAGGACTTTCACAAAGGGACAGAAGTGTGACTCCACTGTGAAACTAGTCTGGCTTTTGTTGCAACCAGTCATGTGATGCACATCATGTGAGTCCAGAGAAGAACGGATTTCTTTCTGAACCCTAACATCATTATTTGCTGCATAACCTGCGTTTGATGTTTCTGTGCCAAACCATAAGCAAACAGCTGTTTGCAATGTTTAAATAAAAAAAAAAAAGTATTGTGAGACTGGCTGCTAATTTGCCCATGCAGCAGCATCCGCCATTTTGTTCTGTAATGATAAAATGGGTGAAGGGAGTATCAACAGGCTCCTACATTCTGGCACTATTTCAACAAATGTTCACTGGCTCATATTTAGGGAGACGAACATGTTCATTTGATAGTGCTTAAATGTGAACCTGTGCCTGTGTGAGAGCGGCTGAACGTCACGGAAATTCATGATGGAGTAAACAGTGACATATTTTCAGAGACGTTGCTGCCTGACGCTATCACATATTTTGTTACTATTAGCTACTGTACGTCCTATTCTTTTCCTGTTTGCATTAAAAAGCATTGCCTCTATTGTGAAGTGAACGTAGTAGGTAAATAACCATGATTTGGAGAGTTAAAAATAAAGATTTGGCCACTGTCGGTAACACTCACAAACAAATGTAAAGTACATGCATTTTTATATCCATCTCAACACAAACATTACAGTAGGATCAGATAAATGTCTCAAAGCAAAGAAAGCATACAAAACATTTTCCTGTTTATCTCTCACATGCTCATCTGAAAATATCTTCAGGGCTTCCTCTTCCACTATCAAACAATTGTTTGTTCTCATTATCATAACTCATTAATCCTGATCAAACCCAATCTCACTATCTTTTCAAATGTCTGTGTTTCCTCTCTCTCTCACACACACACACACAAATACACATACATTTGTTTGTTCCTCTATTCATAATTCATAGGTTTTGATCAGACAGAATGTTTGATAAGGTTTACAGTCTGGGCTTGCTCAGGCTGTGAGCGAGACAACAAAAATAAACAGTCATAAATATCCACAAGGAAATACCAACTGGATAATGTAGGAGGCAAAATGAATGTAATAGTTCTGTTCAACAGTGAGAATTGTGAAGATGTGAGGCAACTGGATCATGGATCGTGCTGGTCATGGCCTCCGGTGTTGCATTGTCCCAGTGAGATGTGGTTTCCAAAACTTCATAGGTTTTCCAAAAAAAATAATGATACGGATCTGGCCCAGTCACACACATACAGACGCACAAGTACGACACAAAGAAAAGACAAGTGAGGGCTCGGAGGATCCAATCTAAAGAAAGCCTTGCTGTTTTTTGTTGTTATTGTTGATGACTGTGGAGTTTTATTGGAACAAAACTCCACAGTCTGGAGTTGGAAGAGACAGAAATGTGCATGAGTGTGACACAGAGCAATTCTGGGATTGATAGGAAAAGTAAATCCATCCCAAAAAGACTAATATGAACTGAGTCTGATGGATAAGCTGGTAAATTGAGGAAACAAACTCATCCCTCTCTTCATTCTGAGGAGCTGGGAAATGTCCCGTCATACGAAATGGAATCCAAAACATGTCGGTTTGGTTCAGATGGGGATAATATTGGATAAATATAAGCTAAAGAGAAAAGAAAGGCAAGGATAGAAGGGGAAAAAAAAACTACAGAATGACAAGAAATGTAACCCATAAATGATGATCCCAACACACTTTGACAGATGTGTAAACATGTTGGCAAAAGAGCGAGAATATGAGCGAGAGAGATGTGAGGAGAGGAGAAAGAACAATACGATGGCCAGAAAGCCAAAAGCCACGGCAGTGTGAGTGAAGACAATTTCACAGAATTCTGTCACCATTTCCTTTTTTGTATTTACACCTGTGGTATTTTAAATGCCGTCTGTGAAACAGACCTGTAGTGGATGTTCAGTAATGCCAAACTACAGTAACACACTAATGTGGGAGTTTTGACGATTCATTTGCTTGGACCATATTTGTCTGTAGGTCTGTTTTCTACTGCCAGTTGTATAACGTTCAATACTCAAAAAGATTAAAACACTTAGAAAAAAAGTACAGGCGAAGGTTTAAAAAAGTCATTTACATTCTTTATCACATATAATAGAAAAACGGGCAACAACCATAAAGGGGCATTCGAATGTGGACACTGGCTTTATGTGAACATTGTTTATTGTTGTATTGCAACTTTTTTTTGTAATTTTGTGATTATTTTGCATTTTTCCATTTCATATCATCTCTTATCACATTTACTGATCCAGTGTACAAACATTCCTGCAGAAAAAGTTTCATCCCTCCAGTGTAAGTAAGGATTGTAATATATGCCATGGATCATCTGCCATATGGAAATTCATTCTTGAAAGCTCCCTGTTCTTACACGGAAAATGTAAAAATGGTAAAAAGACTGTTGGTGTCTATTATATATATATATTTGTGTTTTTTTTTTCCCCAACTGTGCTGGCTTTTGAACACAGAAACTAGCGACAGAAAGTGGAGGAAAAATCTGTGGACTTTCCCCTCATTTACACTGGGTCCCTTTAAGGCGAAGTTGAAAGTGAAGGGGACATGTGGCGGTGGCAGAAAAGAACAAATGGCATCTGCTCTAGCGGAAAACCTTAATATGTGGTAGAGTATTGGCACACGTCGCCTCACCAGCATTAACATGCTGTCAGAGTTGTTCTGGCAAAACACTAAGTGGAGCACACTTGCCCAGCACTGTTCCCAAGTGTGTTGCAGTGTCTCCCTTTCCACTTGTTATCCATCCTGGACCATGTTATCAGTGTTGTGATAGAAAGGCGAGAATAAAAACACACCGGAGGAGATCTTCTTATCAGATCTCAAGCCAAAGATCTAGTCATAAAAACTGGTCTTGTTAACTTGGTGAGAAAAAAAAAGATAGAAAAAGAAAGCTTGAAGAAAAGTCACAGTAATAGAAGCTGTCACAATATTATGAACATTTTAACAGTTTAATATTTTAAAGTAAAACCATTGTATAGATACAGCCGTAGTGAATACACCTTATTTATACATAGTCCCAGCAAATAATGTATTTAAAAACTTTCATATTTAAAGTAATGCTTCAACAGTGGCAAGAGAAAAAGAGGAGGCTCGGCTTTGTTTGTCACCCACACAAGAAACAAAATATCTGATGTAAACGTGGTGAGGAGATGATCACAGGAGGTTAATGAGACTGGGAAAAGTCCACGGAAGGAGGACATGGACAGACTTACTGACCGCAGGACAGAGTAGCCCACATCTGTGCAGACAGCACTGTCCTTGCAAAGACTCCACACCGAAACCTGTGGGTGATCAAGGACGTTAAAGCTCCAGTGAACAGCGAGATGAGATAAAGGAGCCACGATGGCTTCAGAGGGAAGAGAAAAAGGAGAGGAAGAGGAAGCTGGAGACGACAAGACTGGGGCAGAAACACTTTGTACAAGAAGAGTCCGAGCTCGTTATTCTATGGACAATAATGGTCATTCTGTTTATAGGGTCTAAATTTTGACTGTCTTTCCTGTGGTTACCAAGCAATCTACAGCAGGTTGGCACCATTTTCTTAAAATGAATTAAAAATGTATTAGAATTTTTTACTTTTGTGCACACATCTGCAAGTCACAGCAGCATTGGACAAGTAACATGAAATTATCTGGGATATACAATATGAAAAGCCTCATTAGTTTCATGACAAAGACAAGACTAAAACTATGTAAAAAAAAAAATATGACTGTATGTTTTAATTTTTTGTTTTTGCCAAAAACTAAAACTTAATTATGTGAAGGTCGGTACTTAATACAAAGTCAAGCCTTTCATCTCAGATACAGTCTCACATGGTGTTTTATTGTTGTCATAATTACTGTTGGTATGAAAACACATCAAAATAACTGATATGACACAAATTCAGTTCTCACATAATTACAGTTTACAGTAAACCGTGACCAGTCATGTTTTTCTTTTACTCAGGTCTTGTGTACTGTAAGCAGAGCACCACCATCTCTTACCATGCGGATGAGCAATCAATTAAACTGCAATAGATGAGAACAACACCCGTAACCATGGAAACAGCACACAAGATGTCGACAGCTGCCTAAAAATTTCAGTCAGAGACAACAAAAAAATCTAGACGTTTTAATTATTGCTGTCTTAAACTATACTACAACTAGTATAGTGTTAGTAATTAAATGACTGACACAAATAATAGCACTGTGAAGACAAGTGATCCATGATGATCCACTTCAGTACTTTTTATTTTCTCTTTTTTTTGGGGGGGGGAATTTGGAAGTATGATGAAGGATGATGAGGTCTTCAGAGTCTTAAAAAAAAGACAAGTGAAGGTTACTCTGCTGCTCATTTGCTTCTCATTATGCACTTCTCAGGGTTGCAGAAAACAACAACCTTGTGACTCCAAGAACAGAGAATTTGTTTAATTACTACGTGATCCATGCTGGTGTGCGTGTGTGTCTAACGTTTTTGAAACATATTTGTGTGACTGTGATTATACCTCTGAGCAACTGGTTTTGTTCTGTGTCCACTTTTGGACATCTGAAAACCTTACCTGCATGTCCACACATCTTAAACATCTTATACTCAGCCAAGGTTAAAATCACCATTATGCATATGAATAAAACCTCTGCTTTCATTTTAGGAGAGGGAAGCAACACAAGGACATCAGAAGAAAAAACTCATTCCAAAAGCTAATTGTAACAAATGTAAGAGATACTTCTTTAGTTTCTGCTGTGGCAGCATAGCAATTTTTTTTTTCAAACCTCCTTTCAAGCCATTAGGTAGTAATTCATACTTAAAAGACATATTTATGGTCCTTTACGAAAAGCAGGATCAATTACAGAACGAATGATGGACAGTTCAAAATGGGGACGTTAGGAGAGAGACCGACATCCCAAACAGACATAAGTCATATTGTCTGAGTGTAAAATCCATGGTGCTGTCAGTGTTATCGGCTCTAGGAATAAAATGCTTTACCAGTTGCTGATGTTGCTTCCTGTGGACCTTTTAACCCCCTGCTGCGGCTGAATGACACAGGTTCCCGGGAAACAAATTGCATCGCTACTTGTCATTATCATATTAAGTCTGCATCAGCTGTCAGCAGAGGGCCACAGTATATGTATATGTGTTCACGGGCACACACACACACACACACACACACACACATCAAATCTCTTTGTCTTGACTGATCTTCAAACAAAGCTGTAAATGTTAGCCTCTAAAATCCCTTTACTTTGAATACTAAAAAAAAAACTGACAGTGATCAAATCCTGCTTCATTTGCAGCTCTTTGTGCATGAGCCCGTGTTTTGTATGTTGCGTGTAATGCATGCACGTACGCACCACGGGCAGGCTGTGCAGAGCCTTCTGCACATCCTGCACACACATTTTTGTTAAAGCTAACAATTCCACTGTCCTGGTCTTCCTTTTTTCATTTTCCTTTTTGGGAGGTCCTCATTATCTGAATGCTGGAGTTTTCACTGTGTAATCTGTCTTGCATCCTTTAAAGAGCCATTAGATCACCTTGATGTTTCACAGAACTGCACATTAGGCTTCCCGGAATCCCAACACTAATAAGATTAAACCTTCCTTTCCACTTTTAAAATTGTAGAAAATGTAAGTTGCACAGTTCTTCTGCTAAACTGACAAGGCTGGGAAGTCCTGTTACTTCTCTCTCTGCATGAGAGAGAAGCAATTAAATTCCTGTACTTTGGGGCCAGATTTAAAAGGATGGAGCACAAACAGGGTGAGCTGCATATTTGATTAGAATCTCTGTCCTCTGTTTTTCCCAGCATCAAAGAAAAAGAGAAGAGTTACAGATTTGTTATTAATTCACGAAGCTAAATGTACAGTAAGTCACATTATTGTATCTTAGCAGCATTGTAATAATTGTACAGTATTTCAAATAAAATAGTGGATGGTTTCAATAGCTTAGGTAGGTCATGGCTTATTACTTCATAGAGATATTAATTAGTTGAAAAATATTTTTTCTCAAACCAAGTGTGTAAACAATTTCTCTCTCTCACCATCCACGGAACATAATATTCTGAAATCATTCAGGGACTTCAGAGGAATCTCATTGCATAAGGGCAACGCCCTGGTGCTGCTTGCTACTGAATGTGACCTTTGAGTCCTTAGGCAACATTGCATGACAAACTGCACCGGGATAAATACAGGGCTGAGAAGTACTTTGGAAAATCGTTGCCACAGAATTGCAACTTGAAGCTCCGTTATTCAAGAAGAAGGTCACACATCAAAACACCACTTCTGAGTTTTCTGTGGTATTAAAGCTACATGTAGTATGTAAGCATTTAAAAAAATCTAGACTCCACACCTACTGTATATGTGGAGAGGTGCTGCTGAAGCCTCCTGACACCAACTCATGGAACAGCGTTTCCAGAAGGAGGAGACATACACTTCTGATTGTTTTCGAGAAGGCAGAGTGTAGCAGAGCAGGGCTGGATGGAGCAGAGTGGATTGATTTCCAAATCTTGTGCCAACTCTTCTTAGGTAGTACAGTATATTATAACTTTGATTCAACACCATTTGAAATTTGTTTCTGTGAGTTCAGATCATCCACTTCTCTGCGAAGTTAAAGTAAATGCAATTGACTTAAGTTATGTTTTGCTCGTAGTCAGAGCTCCGGCTTCAGGTCCTTCCTAGATTTCCAAGTAGGAGGTCAGAAATTTCACATTTCCAATATGCAACAAATGCAGCATCAAGACAAGGTCACAACAGCCACGGATATAAAAAAAAATGCAAATAAAAATGATTTGTACTTGCACCGTGTTCCCCTGATACAGCCACCTGAGACTTTTCTTCTTTGCATCTAGAAAAGAAAATGCGAAGCATAGGGAACTGTTTAGGGTTTTATGTTATAAACGGAATCCTTAACCCCCATCGGCTTCGTTCAGCTCATTCAGCAGCTTGATGAGTAGGTCACCGTGGGTGTGTGTCGTCATTACCATGTTGCAGCGCATATTCATATTGTGCTTGTTTGTCTTGGAGTTATAGCTGTGAGTTGTGTTATGGTCAGGGACATGAAGTAGCTGTGTCACTGCAGGCTCCGAATAAGCACCGTAAACATGCCCATCTAGAGCTATGAATAAATTTCTGGTGATGTTTGACTTCACCTAAAAGGCCTCTACAACCTCCCCGGCACAGCGGTGACGGTGCCACTCAAGCTCAGCAGTTAACCGCAGCTTGAACTCAGCAAGAGACAAAGTCAGTAAATCAACAGCGGCATTTTCTGTGAAGGAGACTGGCAGCTGTACTTCTTGTCACCTTGACATATGAATGACGCGTCTCCTTGTTATCCCATTGAAGATCTGCACTTTTATCATTTCTCTACCTCTGTCTTATCCCCTTTACCTCTGTTCTCATTTGTCTTCGTTTCGGTCTCACAGTGTCTCACTTGTACTCTTTAGCTCTAATGAATTCTTTCTTTTTGTACTTTCTATAACTTTTTTCTTCCTAACTGTTGTTTCTTCCCCCATCCCCTTCCCTCCCCCATCCTCGCCGCCTCCCATTGCTCTTTCTCTACTGTTTTTCTTCTCTGTGGTCTTATTCTAACATCCTTTTGATTTTTAAGGATGTGATAAAGCATCATGTCTCAGACCATTGGAGGACTTTTAGAAGTCAACAGGAGAAAGACTGTCATAGTCTCCTGGGTTTACACACACACACACACACACACACACACACACATTCATTCACAAACACACCAGTGTTAAGCTCTTAAATTCCCCTCAAAGAGCTTCACTCCCACAAGGCAAGATGCCACAGAGAGAAAAACAAAGAGCTGGAATGTTTTCTCTCCATCCTCCCCTTTCCTGCTTTGTCTCTCCTCCTCTGACTGTAGTCTTCTGTAGTTCTCTGCAGTGCAGTACAAACATACAGAGTGATCAAAGAGTCGGGTGTCAAAAGAGAGGGACAAGACGGACGTGTGTGGAAGACACGATGAGAAAGGGAGGCAGGGAGAACCGAGCTCCAAGTGAAACATTTCAGCACAGTCGGCGGAGTTTGTGTCCAGGGGACAAGCCAGTGGACTTCTGAGCTTACCTGGAGGATCATCAGCGTCCTATCACGCCTCCCACTGTTTCTCATTACTGGGCTCCTCGTGGTTAATTCAGGAATAAAACATTTGTAGAAATAATCAGTAGAAGTATGTGTAAAAATAAATTAAAATAAAAACGCAATTAAACGGTGTAAATCTGCCTGGATCAAACGTTTAAAATGTGATCAATATTATTAATCATTCATAGTTTAATGAATGATAAGAAAGATGAGGATAACTGCCCGTCTCATTCTTTTTGAACAAAAAAGATGGTACAAATATTACAAAATAATTAAAAAAGACCCTAAAGTTGTATATATATACAAGCCATATCCAAGTCATCAAACAAAAATGTCTTTCCTCTTCTCTAATTTGACAACTTTACAGTGACATGAAAAGTGCATTCGTTAGGGAAAACTACCCAGGACCAAATTTAATTCCACCATTAACTAACTTACTCTGTGAAAACACTTTTAAAGAGCAGTTTATCTTTGGCTTGATTTCTGATACTAGTGCTTAATAAGCTCAAGAAGTCATGCAGAGCAAGTTTGTTCAGAAAGGAGTCAAATTAATAATGTTCAAATGATCTCCCTTTTTTTTCTTCTACACTATCGGTTTGCATGAAGAATGGAGTCACAGCTCCCTCTTCTGGACCCACGGGAAAATACATTTACACTTGTGTGGTTATGCCTTTACTGTTTGTGTGGCTGCACCACATCAGCCGACCTCAACATTACTTGGTTGGACTTAATGTTGAGCTGAACAAGGCTCGGCACAGAAAACAGTTGTCAGAACACAATATGCATCGCTGTTTGCGGAGTATTTGGGGCTTCACAGCCACAGACCAGTCAGAGCGCCCACCCTGATCCCTGTCGAAACAAACAGAGCGGAGTTTGTTAGATTAAGTCCTGGTTTAAAATGTGCTTTTGCAGGGAGGTTAGATGTAAAAATGTGCCATTACTTACCTCACACTGCATCCTGTAACTTACATTAACTACTGGAGAGGCTTAAGACGGCAGCATAAGGTTGATTCTTCAGACTGAGGCCAGGCTTAGCTTGCTCATCCTCCACTTTATATTAAACCACAGGCTGATAAAGTTACAGTTAGCAGACCGTTTCTTACAAAACCTTCTTGCAGCCAAGATGTTTCACCAAATTACAGGCTGATATCCAATCTTCCCTTTATTTCTAAAATTGTGTGCAATAATGTAACCTGCCGACAGCATTAATTTATTTTAAGATTCCCGGCTAGAATTTAGACGATGATGATCTTCTCTACACTCGCTTGTTAGAGCCAGAACCAGCAGGAGGGATCATATTTCTCCTTCATTAGCTTCCTATCATTGGCTCCTTGTAAAACCCAAAACACTTTCTTCTTTAGATACAAAGCCGTCAATGGTCAAATTCCATCAAATAAAGAACTCATAGCACCATGATCTCCAGATCTCAGAGATCAGCTCTACATATGGTGCGTAGAATATTCCCGAAGTAGAATGAGAGGCAGAGGTGTCAAGCTCCTCTCACGCTCCGTTCATGTTGGAAGGCAGACACCCTGTTTACAAGACTCTGCTTTTTTTAAACAGCTTAAAAAACTGGCTCAGGTGACTCTGAACAAGCTCTAAACACTCGTAGACTGCTGGAGGATGCCGAGAGTTCCTCTCTGCTGCCTCTGTCCATGCGTTTACACGACACGTTACCATGTAATCTCATTAACTTTGTCTCCTTTCTCCTGATAGTTGTGCGCCTCGCTTTCAGGGGTCCTCGACTTTGGAGCTGTGGGTTCCTAATGTGCAGCTGTTGGTCCTACACCAACCTGCCCAGTTTTTCTACTTTCCAAATATTCCAACCAGAACCTGTTTTTTCTGAGGTTCCTTCCATTTATGGCAGTTTTCCTCTCTACACCTGCTCTTGTTTAAGTTTTTTTATCTTCTCTGTACATCTGTGAAGTTTTATTATGTAAAATTATAATTTCATGTAATTCATTTATTATTGACAGTTGAACAACAAATCATAAATATCTGGTGGTCATTTTGGGTTGATTGGAAGTAGCAATAAAAAGTTTACTGACATGAGATTTGAGAATAAGATAATAACAGCACAGTGGTGGTTAGCATTGCTCCATCACAGCTGGAAGGTGTGAATGTGAGTGGTTTTCTGTCTGTGTGTGTCTCTGTGTGTTGGCCCTGAGATAAACTGGCGTCCTGCCTGTGTTGTGCCCTGCCTCTCACCCAATGACAGCTGGGAAATGCTCCAGCCCTTATACAACCTTAAACAGAATAAGTAGTTACTGTACTGATAATGGTAACCCATCAAAAATGATTTGCCTTTTATATTCAGTCGACTAAAAAGCAAATATCAGCACTTCATTAGAAATATGTATTTTTCCCAAAATTAACTGAAGCACTAAACAAAAAACATGATCTGCTGAAAAGTGAAAATGTATTTAAATTATTAGTATAGTGAAAAAAGGTTGCAGGTTTTAAAGTGTAGCATTTATCCTGCTTGTATACAAGAAAGGTTTTGAGTTGATAACCTTAACCTGATAACCTCTTTCTTACTTATTGCATATGTTTCACTATAAAATTACCAAGAAAGTACAGTGGGGATTCATTCTTGTACAATATCCCTGCTGCCTAGCAACAAAGGATCATCTTTATAGTAACATTCCTCTGAGCTCTCTGCAGAAAAATAATGGGGAAGAGTGGGGGGAATAGAATATTTCTTGTGTTATTGTATTGATCTCCTTTACTAGTGTATTTATTTATTTCAGATGCATTTGCAGGACTGTTAAAAATGTTGGAAATCATCCTTAGTGGTGCCATGTCTGTAAGCAGCTTTACATTTTGCACCATAGGTGCTGCTTGCCTCCTCTCTTCCTGTTTACCTACATCTTTTCACCCAGCATCCGCCCAGCCTCCTATAGGAGATAAACTTAAAGATGGATGGAAAGAAGATACCTGTAACCACCAATTAGAGTTTAGCTCTTTATATTCCCAGTATGATCTTTTCTTGCTCCCACCCAGAAAGATGGATGCTGTAGAGGCAGGAGTTACAGGAGGGACGTTGGGATGGGTCCTGCTTAATTTTTGGTTTGACTGCACGGCAGCCTGGTTGTTCTCATCAGAGTCTTCCTGTATTTTTTAATCTTTAATTTAATGTTGACATTTTTACTCACTGAAAAAATTAAAATTACAATACTGAATAGTTTCTATACGCCTTTCTATGCCTGGAGCTCTACTGGGTAAACAAAAGGCTAAATGACTTGATGCTGAATGGTGACAAATGTTTTCTTAACTCAAAAATATCTCATTGGTGACAACTTTATTTAAACTCTGTTGTCTTTGAACACTACAGCACTTTGCTCTTTTACTAGTCATTTTTCTAGAATAACTATCAGTGTTATCGGCCAAGTTGGTTAATATATACAAGAATTTGCCTCTGGTCACCGGCAGCTCTCAGAGTTCACCCAGTGCCCCATTAGGTGGAGCTGTGCAACCTAATGCCATGCAGCATCTCTGCCATGAATTCTACTTATACAAAGTTTAAACTGCCCAGTTTTTAATTTACATTTGTCAAAAATGTGATACTTGTGTTACTGAGGTCACAGTGGGTGGAGGAGTCTGGAGTGTGTTTTATTAACAGGTGGTAGCCTCAATAAAGCCCCGATTCATTTTAAATAGGGTGGAAAGATAGTTTCTACTTAAAAAAAGAGGAGTCAGAACCTTGAAAAAGCAGAATTCAGGACAGAGCTTAGACATATGTGTTAACAAAAATGACAGAAAACAAACCCAGTTGCAGTGTGTGTGTGGCCGTGACACTGCAAAACACACACACACACACACACACACACACTCCAGGAGAGACATGATAAAGACAAACCACTGATGAAGGATCTGTAGCCTTGGTCAAACACAAAACTACAGTTTGGCACAATACGTCATATTTAAATACAACAAAGATGATAATTTGGATTCAATTGAATTTATCAATAATCTGACACATTTGTGCGTTAATTATTACTCGTTTATGCAAGTGTGTGCAGTTTGTGTGTGTGTTGGCACAGTTACCATATCATATATTACAGGGACACAGTTCCTCCTGCCCCGCCTCCCGCCTCCCGCCGCCGCCGCCGACGTGCGCACCGACAACCACGAGACCAACCGCAATAAGGCTACAGACACTGCCGGCCATGATCTGCCTCTGACACCAAAATACCGTTTTTACCAATTTAACGCTGCAGACCCGCTGCTCGTTTCCTACCAAGTTTCCTTTTCTAGACTTTCGAAGGCTCGTTTTTTTTATTATTTTATTTAATTTTTGTGTGAACCAGCGGAGGAGAGCATGTCTTCCCGGGCGCAGGAGAGGAGATGTGCCGCTCAGACGGGCAGCGCGCTGCTGCCGCCGCTGCCGCTGCTGCCGCCGCCGCTGCTGCTGCTGCTGCTGTTGGCGGGTAAGAAGCGAAAACCGGCCACAGCGGCCGATGCTGAGAAACACTGATACGGAACCAAGAGTGTGATGTGGGGATAACACGGGCCCGTGTGTGGGCCTTCAAATGTGTGTGTGTGTGTGTGTGTGTGTGTGACAGTGACTAAATGTTGGTTCATTCTTAACAAGGCAGGTTCCACTTCGAATAGACAAAAATCACAATCAGCTTAACTGATTTCCGATCTGATTTGTCAGTTGTGAAGGGGTGTCACAGGGTGTCACCCCCCATCACACACACACACACACACACACACACTCCTCCACCCCCCGTGTCTCCATTTAGCCCCTGGTGACAGCTAAATTAGTGCGTCCGTGCACCAGCACCATCGGCAGGATTATGATGCACAGAGTAAAAATACATATTGGCTTTTGTGCAAACACACAACGATGACGTGCGGCAGGTCTGTGTGAGTCATGGACACAAACAGGTTTGTGCTGATGATGCTTATAGGCCCTCGATGTCCTAAAGCAACACATGTGTCCATCTGTGCAGCTGAATGCGTAAAACCGGGGAGTCTACATGCAACAGAAAGAACGGTTCATAATAATTCATAGATCAAAGGATCAAAACACACCTCCACACCACGTGACCCACGTCTTTCCAAAACCATTGCGTCCGTACACAAATCATCTGAGAGGCAGAGGCTCTCTCTGCAAACACCACCAGTAACTCGCCTTAATAAAGAAATAACAACTATGGTATGAATTTTAAATCTAAACTACATAAACATAAACATATGAACTGCTCCACTCGTTGGGGGGCAGTGTGTGTATTTAGGGCCTCCCTTCCCTTCATTTCCAAGCAGAGATGGGTTATATCCTCAGCAGGAAATATGATATCGGGGCTTCATATTTGAGACATCGTTCACTGGTTAAATCATCAGATTTTTTGTTTAAAAAAGAAAGGAATTGACCCGTATTATTGATTCGGGCTCTGCAGAGTAGTACAGTGGTACAATTCTATTATATATTGTGCTTAATTCTATATTAAGCACATTCACAAATGTTATTTTGATTCACTTTAATTGTCAACTGTCACAGAAAGACATTGTTTGGTTAAGCGAGGTCTGCCCGCTCTGATAATATAAGAACCAATGCAACTATAAACAGTAGGAATAAATGTCGTCTCCAGATTTTTCTTTTTGTTTTCTTGCCTTACAAACGTTGCAGCTCAGTGGTGTTAAAATAAAACAGGAGAACTGATGCCAGTGTATTTTTAAATGGTACCAGCAGCCTCTGCTTTTTTTTTACCTGTGCCAAATGAAAATAGATACCCAGAAGTTTACTGTTGCTGGAAGGCTTGTTGCATGGCAGCGCTCCCAAGCTGCAGTTTGTCCCTTCTTTCACTTTTCACCAGGAAAAGCTCACTTCAATTCCCCAAAGTGGAGGGCCAAAGGAAAAATCCAAGATGGCTGCATTTGTTTTTTATTCTTAACTTTACAGAAGTTGCTGAATTGTCCAAATGTAAAATTGTTGTTGAAACACAGCTGAAAATGCACCACAATCAAATAAAATGTTGTTATGTCCCAAATATGGGAACTCATTAGCCAACTGAAACTTACTGTAGGATGTGAAAGTATTTGTACTTGTAGAAAATCCGGAAATGAATACACGGTGGCCCAAAGGGACAAACAAAGACACAACAAATATAAAATTACAAACAAAAAGTAAATGTGCTGCAAATCAGAAAACACAAGCACAAACAAACAGGAAATGCATTGCAAATTGTGTTTGTGTTTTCCGATTTGCAGCGCATTTCCTTTTTATTTGTGTTTTCTAACTTGCAGCGCGTTTTCTTTTTGTTTGCTTTTACACAATAAAGTAAATAATATTTCAGTGACTACTTTCCCATAAGAATTTCAGATGATTAACCACACAGTTTGGTGTTACAGTTACAGCTTTCCATTACTCGTGTTGTATCTTTCATAAGAACACTAACTGCAGTCTAGTCTAAAAGCGAGTATGGCCCCGTCAAATTCTAGGATCTTCAGTTTTTTTACTGCTATTTCTGTATGATCATCATATCATAGAAGATGTTTTGACTTTATTCACCATGCCTGGCCATCTGCAGCCTTTCTGTGTAGAGTTCACATGTCCCCAGTTTCCTCCAACAGTCCAAAGAGATGCAGGTTAGGTTAGCGGGTGATTCTACATTGCCCACTGGTGTGAATGTGTGTGAACATGTGTCTGTCTGTGTATGTCTCCGTGTGTTGTCCCTGAGATAGACTGGAGACCTGTCCAGGGTGTATAGCCCACCTCTTGCCATCTTGGAATGGGCTGTAGGCATTTACAGATAATGGATGGATGGATTTATTCAGAAACTCATGTGCAATTACCACATGCTGCCAGACGAGGGCAGCAGCACAGTAATTGGCCAACCCTTGCATAGCATTTGTAACCATGGAAGCATCAAACTTCACACTATAGTTGACACTGATGCTACAGCAGTTATTTTGTAAAAAGAAAACACAAGTCCTACTTAATAACTACTACAGACAGTAGATTTGTCTGGCCTGCAGGGAGATTTTTCTGTATATATGTAGACATGCTAAGATAAGATAAAATACGACCTGATTTATCCCACAGTGGGAAAAGCAATAGGAACAGAGAACAAAGAACCTACACAGAACAATGAATGCTTATGTTTAACTGAAACAAACGTGAAAAAAAGCCGTAGTGACTGTGCAAACAAGGTATTTAAAATGCAAATGGGAACTTTTAAACTGTATTAGGTTACAAACTAGTTATGCTGTTAAAAACATCAAAGCAATGGAACGTATTGCTTCTGATTACTTTTATTTAAGGGGTTAAGATTAAACTGGGCCCAGTTTACTTTCAGGCTGCTATACACAGTATGTTTCCTCAGGTCGGACATTGGGCATTTCAAAGTCTACCAGCATTTTTACCGCTGGTAGAAAAACAGCTTTACATTGTACAGTTAAGGTTAGAGGCTTTTGTGATTTCAGAAAAAAATGGATTGTTCTTATTCGACAACATGGCTCCATGTGCTCTGGTTTGATGGGCTGGCAGACTTAGGCTGCTCTGCAGTGCCCATGGATTTAATTTGAGTGACGTGACAAAGTCAAATAAAAGAACCAGTCAAGTATGGCTCGCTCAGTATGGGTCAGCAGCTGCTTCGGCTCGAGTCCTTCAGAAGATTCTGTCCTCACATTCCTGTCCAGATGATGTAAGCTTAAACACACTGGGCTGGTAGACAGTAAACCGAAACTTAAATGATCTATTTACTTATACATATTTATACATATACGATTATTATTTTAATGGAGCTGATAATCTTTAACAGCACAACCATCCGGTGGACTGTTCACTGTCCTTATATGCCATCTGTAGATCTGTCCATCTGCTGTTGTCTTCTCAACCCTTTTAAGTAACCTTTGAAGGTTAAAATGCACTTTATCTTAAAGCAGCTAGACTTTGAGACTCTATTAGCAGGCCTGTCAATAATGCATTAGAGTGCAAAGACAGGAATGCAGAGGAAGACCAAGAACGGAAAGTAGCTTTTAGCTCTCACTCAATCCAGTCAATATTTACTTTATCGTCTGGTATTTAGTGGAGATTAAAATTGCTCGTGCTTTACTTACACCAACAAGACTGCAGTAAAATGGCATCAGTGTACTAGTTGAACATATCACAGAGATGGATCCCTACGGTGTCATAGAGATTTTTTTTTTGTTATTGCACAAGATTCCTGCAGCTCATCCAGGAATCCCTCCCACGTTTCATATTTTTGTAGTGACCTTTGCCTGGTTGCATCTGGTTGCTATCACTTCCAGCCCCTGAGGGTAAAGTGCTGCAGTGTGCAGGACGCAGTGTGGTTTTATCCACAGCAGGGGGCACTAGAGATGAGCACAGCAAGACAGCACAATGAATCCTACTGAACTCAAGGACTTAATTTTTAAGGCTGCAGCTGATGACATGTGCAGAATATCATATACTATTCAGTTCATACCTGTACATTATGACACAGTAAATGCAGCGACACACTCTTGTGTTCAGGCGCTGACTAAATACAGAATATTGTCTGGCAAGTCAACCATCAAGCTCTTTAATACCCGTTTTTTCTTTTGCTGGTGACGGATAAGACAGACTCTGTCCCACTGAATGACAACAACTTATCCACCAAAAAATGCAACGACTCATCTAAAACCAAATCTGGTGTTATGGCCTAATTTCTTGATGTTACATCTTGATTAACACTACACTATGCAACTTAAGCTGACTCAGATTCTATCAACTCTGCTCCACTCAGCGCTCCATGTCCCTGCTCTGCTCTGCTGTGCTCTGCTACACACAGCTGTCAAGAACATTCTATATATTCTCTGATTATTCCCATTTGATACCCACAATTCAAGACAGTCATTTAATCAATTCACCCTCTCAAGACTGGCATTAACTCAGCAAACCACTCAGGACCGCAACTGATTATATGCTAAATCCAGTCAGAAGCATCTTCAACCCCAACGAGTGATTAGTTATACTCGTAGTAATTGTACCACCATTAGCTGTAGTAAATGACACCGTCTTCATTCTTAGAACGTACCATAGCCACTTGTGCCGTTATGCACTTTTAGAACTTCGGGGAAGAAACACTGAAAGGATGTTCTCTGCTTTGTTATCACGTTGCCTGACCTGCTTCCAAGTTGTTAAAAAACAAGTGAGCATCTGTCAGCTACCGGTGGTAGGACAACCACCCTTCAGGCCAACAGGATGTTCAGGCTTTAGGTTTGATTGTTAATTAATGTTTCTCTGTAATTTGTCCATAAATTACAGAAATTATGATTATGCATTATGTGTTATTAATGTCAGAAAACTAGATGTTCGTTTTGCACCTGTACTGTCTAAAATAACATGGTTTATGAAGATTTAGATTAGATTATATGAACTCTATCAGTAATCAGTACTTGTCCTCCTTTACTTATCACTGCAGCAGGTAGACAAGCTTTACATCTTTACATCAATTCACAACTTTCCTAATTAGATTAAAAACGTTTGTTGACCCTTGATTTTTTTTATGAATAGATGTCATCACTGTAAAAAGCAATATGTGCGTACATAAAACCTCCTGAAGAGATAGTCCCATACAGTTGGATAAGAGGAATGGGGAGGGCACTGGAAATGTGATGTAACAGACCTACCTACGTTTTACCTTTTTCTGCATTGACCTTGTGAGAGAACAGTGGAGGGGAACAGAAGGGAGAGAAATGCATGGAGCGCAGAAAAGTAAAAAAGGTGGAGAAGCACGGCCATTTTTAGGCAAACTGTGTGGTCAGACAGAAGGGGTACCAGGAAAGAGGCGTGAGGGGGGCCAGAGAGGTGGACGTGGAAGAGGACAGAAGGAGGGGCAGAGAGAGGGAGGAGTCGCACGAGGCTGCTTCACTGCAGTATTTCATCTGTTAGCAAATCTGTCTCCCTCCGTCTCTGCATCTGCCTTTTTCTCACCATTCACAGAACTGCTGAGGCAGCAGGAGCCGGTATCAAACAGTTTGTCACGCTGTACTGTATATCTGTGCATACATGTGCTCTTTAGGCGTGTGTGTGTGTGTGTGTGAGCGTGAATGTGTGGCTGGGACAGTGGCATCTTAAATGTGTCACTGTAAGCTGTGTGTGCAGATAGGTCAGTATGCAAGAATGCTTAGCTCACTGCTGACAGTACACACCTTATAGGAGGGGTGTGTGTGTGTGTGTGGTGCAGAGAAGCAAGCCTGCGGAGTGGTGCAGCAGCAGTGGGAAGGAAGCCAGAAACACCCGACTGCAGAGGAGGGATTGGTGCAGAGTCCCATCACACACATACACTCACACTCACTGAGAGAGAGGCACGGATTCTGTCTGGGGAGTGTAAGTCCATGCTGAGAAATGTTGTTAGAGGGGAGGAGGAAACTTGAGGAAACTAAATGAAACTTTAATGTAATTTGAAGTTCTATTATATGCAGTTATATGCATTTCACTTTAATCTTAGAACGTTGAGCTCATAATGGCTGCTAAAGTGACTTCTGCACTAGCACACATACATCTAACAGAAACTGTTGGAAAAACCATTATGACGATGATATCATGTTAAAATCAGTACTTTGTTCTCCTTTGCTATTCCACATAGAAAAATAAGCCTCACACACTATTAAAATGTTGTATCACTATGACGTCATTGACAAAAGGGCAAAACTACTAACACTGAGGGAGTGAAATGAAAGATAGAAACTTTATGCAAAATGACATAACACAGAGACGCATGCAGTAGATTTCAATGGATTAGCGTGGACATGTGGGCTTTTTGTGAGCTTGTTAACATATACGGAGAGAGAGAGAGAGAGACAGGCACAACAGATATAGATATGGCTGTTGACATTTACTGTAGATACCGATTGCATGTTGCTTGATCTGCAGTCACATTTAAATCGGGTCTGTGAGTTGAGGAATTCACATCCCATTTCAGATGTAGTGCAAAAGACGACTCAGCAATTACATGGAGACACACAACGCCACTACGTATTTGCAGGGGAATTATAGTTTTGGAATTGTTCTTTTTAGGTTTTGCAGTATTTTATGTTTGGTCATCCTATCGTAACCATATGTTGCAGCATTAATACATGTTTGAGAATACATGCAGATACATGCAGATACATACAGGGGTAAAAAGTTGAATTAGTTTCAAACCTTAGAGCTCAAACACTTCATTGTTTTGGGGACTGTAATTATTACCGCTCTTGTTGTTTTTATTCATAGGTTGTTCATGCATGGATGTTATTGCACCCAATAGCATTAACGCACTGAACGGATCAACTGTCAAAATCCCTTGCACATTTACATCCTGCTATAAGATGGATGTTACCAAGTTTTCCATGAACTGGACCTACCAAGAAACACTCAACGATACACAGGAAATGGTAAAATGATTAATCGTTGTAAAGAATACCGCATGCTTAACAGCCCTAATGCTTTGGAAACCCACCTCTCTCTCTCTGTCTCTGCCCACAGTTCATGACATACTACAAGAAAAAAGGAATGGTGCCTCTGCGTTCATTCCGGTTTGCAGAGAGGGTCACGTTCGCTGGGAACTTGGAAAAGAATGATTTGTCAATCACCCTATCAGATGTTCAGTTGGATGATGTGGGAATTTACAACTGCTATGTGAGAAACCCTCCAGACCGCATCCAGGGACACGGTGCTATACAACTCAGTGTTGTCACAGAACGTAAGATGCTGAGTCTAACTTCTGAAGATACAACGTAGTAAATGTCTGTGGATCCTCACTGTTGCCTAAATACACTGCGGTGACACAGGCTGTGATTTTTTTAAGACAGGATGCTGCTGTGAAAATCAAAATACTGGCATGCATTATGATGTGAGGGATATTGGAAATGTTATTTTTTCAGAATCTGTTTTGTATGACTCTAAATCACATCAGGTAGCCTTTTAGTTAAGTTTTATTGTTGCATCAAATATGGCTTAACACTGGATTTGTCAAAAAGGGTTTGAAATTTTGAAAATCTGCAGCAACAGAACCCAGAATATGAATTTAATATCAGTCATTTCAAGAATTCTGCTCAAATTCCACCAGTGCCTGTGGATTATGCATAACCTCATACATTTGTGCAACCACTGCAATTTTTCCACAAATATAAAACTCATTCTGGACTGTACCTGAACGCCTCACTCGTACAGCGACCCATAGCTGCTGATGAAACGTGGTAAACTGACTCAGCAGGTCAAGTGACAGGTCAGATTTCTGGCACTTTTTAAACTCTTCGCAGGTGTCATGAAGCAGGAGTAACAGTTGGTGTTCCTGTTTGAGAAATCCTGGAGGGACTGTATTCGACACTATTCTTCTGTGTGTTTTGCTGTAGATTTACAGTAATCATATATGCCATACTGTGTGTATGTATCCTGACGCATGAGGCCCTTCTGGTGATGAGTCAGCTCTTTACTTATTAATGACCAACAAGAGGTTGAACTTAGTCTCTCAGCGTCTCCCTCACACTCATGCACACACAGACGCTCATATTTGACATCGGCTAACTCAGCAGCACTTTCTATCTCTCCACTCAGTTTAATCAGCCCAGTAGAGCTTTTAGCCAGCATTGCACTTGTCTCCATCCTTTGTCTACAACATATTTAACCCTCTCCTCTCCTCAGTTCCCCCACCGAGGGATTCCACCATTGCAGTTGCGATTGGGGCATCGGTGGGCGGAGCATTAGCTCTGCTAATCCTTTCAATGGTGGTATTGAAGTGTCTCCGTCGACACCGGACACAGGAACTGATTTCAGAGGAGAAGATGGAGGAGGAGGGGAAACTGGAGGCTGAAGGTGTGGCTGAGGAGGAAACCAAGTAAGATATCTCACTGTAACATGATCAGAAACTACCATCAAAAAGTGGTGCATCACTCTTGTTTAAGTGGCACATGCTGATTCCTGCCCGCACACCTCAGTATGTAGGTGCTGCTGTCAAATGCCATAAACATGTCATTTCAGTGCTGGCAGCTGCCACCAGCTTATACTGACGTATTCTAGTGATGATTAAAAATAGCGAATACCACTTACCAACAAATGAATCTTTTCGGGCATTTTCACGCATTAATGTTTTTATATGCATCATTGATCCCATTGTGGAAAGCTGCTACATTTGAGCAAACTTCTTTGAGGTTTAGTGTCTTGTCCAACCATGGATCAAACCACTGTCCCTGCAGTTTGTGGATGACAGCTCTGCCAGCTGAGCCACAGCTCTCAGTCCCTGTATGTATGTTAATAACATGCCATTCAAACAAGACATCACCGAGCTCACAGATACTTGCAGTCAATAATAAAAGTAAGCAATTAGTAAGTAATGTTGCACATTACGATTGTAAACTTTGTAAAAGTGTGGCTTTCTTGCTGTAACCGTGTTGGAATGCTTACCAGGCCAGCTGAGCTCTAAAGAGTTTGCTATAGCTACCATAAATGTATGGGTGTAAATTAAATGGGTTTAACAGTGGCATGTGGCTGGATAAAATGCCAAGATAGGTTAGTGGACCAGCACCAGCATATTGTACAAGCAGACATGAGCAAATATGGTAGGAAACAACATATGCCACAATTTTGAGAGGTGTACACCCGCAGACAAGGGAAACCTTTTTAATGCACCTCTTCTCTTACATTTTTAGACAACCATAGCAGGGACACCAAATTAAACCAGCAGCATGTGGACTTCTCAGCCCCGACACCTCCTCTGGTAAATATGTGCTATTGTATGTCAGCAAATCCAGGCAATTTTTGCAGTATGTACTTAACACATTGGCCTTTATGTAGTTTGAAATGACCTGAACAATAGGAAGAAAAAAATATGATATACGATTTAGATACAGTCAATATAATATGATGTGGTTCATTGCATGATACATGCCACTTTAAGAAACGCTTTTAGTAATTAACAGTAATTAACATGATACTGGAGGGAACAGACCCAGAATTTGGACCAAAAGCTGAAAAGACTCACATGGAAACCGTCATCCTACCAAGTGAGGATTATCTATGCGCTGTCACCTCAGAAGTCCTGTGGAAACCAAATGTGCACATTTCTTAGTGTGTGTTCCTCTCGCTGGCTTTAGGTCTGGAGTTTTCTATTGGGGAATCTACTAAACTTATTACTAGTTAAGGTCATGATATTGTTTGTAATTGTGTCTTTCTGTCTTTTCTTTCAGATGTCAGAGTCCCCTCCTCTCTTGCAGATCTATAGTAACCACTGCTTGACCCATTGTTCACTGATACTTCCATCCCTTCTGCATGTGTGTGTGTGTGTATGCTAGTGACCTCAAGTGTGTGTGTATGTGTGTCTGTTTTGAATATCTCTATGTATGTGTGTGTATTTCTACATGTCTGTGTGAGATTTTTCCTTGAAATAAGCCAGGGAACACTTTACTGCAGTTTCACCACTGAAAACACTTTACTTTAGTCATAGTTACATGTTAGTGGACCCTATTCCCGAAGCAAGGCGCAGTCCAAACACGCGGCTAAAATCCCCCAGTGAAAGGCTTTACGGGAGAACTGATAGAGGACAGCAGCATTACTCCAGACGACGTAACTGTAAAACCTGGAATCTGTGAGTGTAAACTCCCCAATCTGATGTTTGGGGAAAAAAATAAGACGTTATCTTTTGTCAGATTCTGAACAATCCTGTGGCTGTGTCCAGACGTATAAATCATTAATTTATGCTGTTGTGCCAGAATGGCGCACAGCCTCACTGCCAAATCAGAGACTGTAGATGAAACACACATATCAGTTCTGTCGCCGTGGGATGAATCGACTACAGGTCCAAGGTTTTGCAACTTGCTGAGAGCAGCTCAGTCTTAACAGAGAACAGAAGTACCGACTTTTGTGCAGGATCACAGGATTACAATCAAAAGGATGATTCTATTGATCGTTTTCTTAGTGTAATTAAAACATGTTTTGATGCACATAATCATTTTAACTCAAAAGAGTTTACTCTTGCTGTAATTGAAAGATGTTTTTTTTATTATTTTGGGGAGTTTTTCATGTGTGCATGCCTGTACCAAGTAATGCCACAAGATTTGCACTGCATCTGGATTTGTAGTGAGAGGGAGTCGAGTAGGTTTTAAAACAGTATTTTGGCCCCAAAAAACGTCATCACCGAAGCACAATCTGAACTCAACCTGAGTTCCTAAAAAAACATATAGTCTCGTATAAAGCTGTGTTTGGCCTAACACCAGTGATGCGCCTGCAGGAGAATAGAGCCCAGTATTAACAGCAGCAGCAACAGCAAATATAACCATCATGATATTTCTATTTTAAAGTTATAACGGGCAAGGACTGGGTGGTATGACCTGTATCACAGCATCTAATTTTACCGAATTTTTGCCCTTACATTTTGGTGAAATTGCATTAAATTAAGAAGGATTTAGATTTACAGCAGGGATTTGAAAGAAATCAGTTTATTCTGTGAAGTTGATTATTAATATATTACTAATAAACCTAATAGTGGAGACTTCATACTTAATAAAAGTTAAAAGCCTATTTCCTTGCAGAGCAGACTTAAAGTGATGGGAATTTGCGCTCTTGGCTCCACTGTCTCGAACCCAATGCAGTCCAACTTTGGTGGAATGTTCAACTTACTGTAAACTCATTGTCTTAAAGCCGGTCTCTCAACTACATTTACACACATCGTGTTTTAGCACAGACGCAGAGTTTCTGCACGTGTAATGTCTTCCCACAGCTGGGTTAGCCCCAATGATGTTTACATGTCTTAATGTCGTGTACTAGTGTCTGAGCTGGAGAGCACTGTCGAACATTCCTTACATCCGAAGGGGTTATTCTCATCTGCATATTTGAAAACACTCATTTATGTCTTTAAAGTACAGTAAACAAATGAGTGTAAGTCCTGTTTTATATATCAAAAAAATAATGGAATACAGTTATCATGTATTTACACTAACACATGTGCTACCATGGAGCTGATTCTGAACAGAAAACAGATTCACTTTAGCCACAGAAAAATATGGAGATTGTTGCTGTCTCTCTATGCACAAGTGCTCTTTCAGCTTATTTTGATCATCTGTCTTTGCCGTTGCATGTCCTGACAGCATCCAGCAACCTGACGTTTGTCTTTCACTGTTCAGCAACAGCTCCCATGTTTAATTATGGGTCATATATTCTGTTAAGGGGTCAAGCTGGATTCATTTCAAAATTATTGGGGTACCAGATTGATTTACTGTACAGCACAAGTGCAGGTTTGCAAGCAGGACCTGTGTAGTATTCTGCTCAGAAGAAATTTTCAAAATATTTTCTGTAACCACAACTGAAAGAGATTTTTAACACGATAGGAAAGCGAAAAGTAACTTTAATCATTTTTGCATTTAATACTACTGTCCTTATGGATCATTGTGTATTTTACAGTTGATCTTGGAATTAGTAAAACTTTTTCAGCTTTGTGATGTTTAGAATAATATAAACCAAGTAATGCCAAGAATATTGCTCTTCATCAAGATTTGTGATAGGAAGGAGTCTGAGTGGGGTTCATTGAAAGTGCTGTTTTGGTCTGAAATGAGGATCCAAATTTCATTGCACCACCTAGTCACTGAGCCACAACCTAAGCCTCACTGCTTCCCTTATACTAGCGTCAACAATTCTGCTTGGTCTCAGGAAAATTACCAAACAGGCGCCAGCGAAAGAAATAGACATGTGCCAAGGAAAATGGCATAAATAAAATCTGCTTTTGGACTGACATGCCCCGTGTGTGTGTGTGCTGGATGCAATACATAGGCTGCCAAAAACTCCCTAACCCTAAAACACAAACAGTTTTGTCTACAGCACGCAGAATACTTTCTACCAACATCACAATATATTCTGTTGCACACAGTACGCTTACAGTCCCACAATTGCTGCATCAGTGGTATTGCAAAATAACTATGGCTTATAAGTATCTGACGTTTTTAACCACGTGATTTTTGTGTGTGTGTGTGTGTGTGTTTTTCTGTGTCTCTCTGTGTGTAAAACAGACGTGGTATGCTCATGTTTTTACGTGACATATATGGGCAAGCTGTCATGATGCTTTCAAAACTCTTCATGTGACTTCACATTTAAAATTTATTCTATATTAATATGAATGGCATAGGCAAATCTTTATATTTCTACTGTATTTCATTAGTGGCTACACCATCCATCTCTGTGATGGGCTTTTGTCCATCCTGCTTGACCTTGTATGAAGAAATGACACGTTAGAGTGCCTGAGTGGAAGGCAGAGATTTCACTTCACTCTTGTAGGATTAATTGAGTCTTAGAAAAATGAGTGGTAGACCGTAGAAACGTACAATATTTGTGGCTGCAATACATTGTACAATCATGTGAATATACTGCATAGGAAACCCTGTGACAGTGTTGAGCTTTCCTCTCAGAATGTTTCCCCATGAACCAAAAAGTGAGTCCCGGATGACGAGTATGTGGTTGGATACAATGTGAAGTCATTTATCCTTGACAGCATAAGTCGAACAATATTTCATACAGTTAAAAGTGGCTATTCAATTACATGATCCCTGTTTCAGACAACTTTTATGACTCTTCATAGAACTTTTTAAATGTTGCTTAATCAGAAACCTACACATAGACCTAAGCGCTGGGTTTGTCTAAAGACTGTAACGTAGAAAATACCAAATAATCCAACAAAAAATATGTTAATGGCTGACATAGACTTACCTACAAATGTTTGGTTTTATTAAGCTAGTTCAGCACAAAGCACACATCCCATGAATGTATATGAAAAAAGGTGGGCTAATAATAAAGTAAGGAACATAACTCTGTCAAGTCTTTTTCACAACCCCAGTGTGAATAAGAGGGTTTGATACGATCCAGCTGCCTTTTTTTATCAATAATCAACACAGCCTGGAATATTTGGTACATTCTCTGTTGGAACAGAAACATGATATTGTTAAATGGGGTGTATGTTGGTTGGAGCACTTTGAATGTGAAACTATCTACTGCTTAGTCTGTTTTACTGTATTTTTGTCCAATTTTCTTGTTACAGCATGCAAGCTATGAATGTCCTATGATGTTTTAATAATATTGTGAAAACAGCTTTGTTGCAAAAGATGAGGTTTCTGATGCTTGTAGTGTCTCAATCGGTTACTTGTGTTCCACTTCCTGGAATGTGGTTAGTGCTTCCAAATTGGATGAGTGGGACAGTCCCGGTTCTGTGCCACTCTGTGTTTAGGCCTATGACACAATTAGGGTATTTTTTACGGTTTTTATTATTTGCAGTTATATAATTTAGGGTTTCCAACATCATTGGTAATGTACTGTGTGATTTCCTAAAATAAAAAAAAAATGCATGTTTGGCTTGAAAACAATATTCATAATTATGTGTTGCTCTGTGATGATCAGTGATGCTAAAGTAAAGATACCGATAAATGACCACTTGTTGTTGCCGCAGTTAAGTGGTGATTTACCTGATATTTAAACTGCCTATAACTGCAAATGTTTTCCATATTATGTATTGGGTGGGAAAGCCCTAATGCTGTCACATTTCCTGGGACACTGCTGTCTGTATGTAATCACACATGATAAAGTGTGTGTGGGTTTGTGTGGTTGATCCATTAGGTGATGACGGGTTAACATTTGGGGCAAATGTAGTGCAGCTTTTACCAGGAAGGTTTTGTTGGCATGTTGTATATATATTGTATTTCTCAATCATACACAAACAAATAAAACATTACTATCAAACACTAGACAGATCTCATTGTGCACCACGGTTTCATATGAATTTGCCCTGAATAGTTGCTCTTGCATCACTTTAAATTAGTCAACAGCAAATTAATGCTTGCACTGTGCTGCCTCTCGACAAGCAGCTGTCATTACATTAGTATTTTAAATAAAGATGGTTAGGAAAATATCACTGCTGTTGTACTTTGTCTTATATCAACTCATCTCCTAACTGATAACTTGATGTTGCCTGGAAGTGGAGCCTCGTCCAGTATCGACTGGTTGAGAATGAGCAAAACTACAATATTAACTACTGAAAGAGAAGCAGTTAAAGTCAAGAGAAGGTCAACAACGACGTGGGTATATGACAGATCGGCCCTAGTGTAAGTTCCTTATCAGATCAGATCAGAGGTAAAGATCGAGATTTCATTTACTAGAGCGACTTGGCCGAGAGGTCAGCAGCATAGTCTTAAAAAATGAAGTACGTTTTTAAGTATTTACAGTATTTACAGACTGGTTCAACTTGATCGGTTTCATCTTTGTATGTCTGTGAGCAGACCCATTTAGCTGTGTGTGCTTGGATTTCATGAGGGAGGGTGACCTGGAGCTGCTCCACAAAGAGTCATGCGTTTTCAGCTTTTGTAAGCAAAAATCATTATGGATTCATTATACCTCCCATTTACAGGTCAGGCCAAAAACAGCCCTGCCTCACAACAATGCAACGACTGTGCTGGCAGCGGTTTATTGTCTTAATACAGACGAGACGACAAAATACAACCGGGTCAGGCCAGTTTCAGCAGTGCAAGGAAATGTTTAAACAGCAGTTTATAACTGTAAAAGTTATAGAGGTAGCAGATTGGATAAGGGTTGAATATTAGGTATTTTATAAGTTGCATGTTTGCTCATATTTAGTTTGCCGGTGCAGTCAGGAATTGCAATAGCAGCCGAGCATCACAACCGCGTCCGGCAAGAAGTGACCTCACTGAACTGAATGATGAGCTCTGCGTCTTTTTTTTTTTTTTTTTTTTTTTTTTTAAGGAGTGATCACAGCCTAAAAAGGTATATGGTATACTACAAGCAATAATCAAGAAATGAAAATACTGATTAAAATAAAACAAAAAGTTACCTATTTTGGTCATAAGTGTGACTGAATTTCATGCACCTGCACAAGATATAACAATTATTGAAACTTTCCTGTTGTTGCATGAAGCCAATAAAACAGATAGAAGCAGCAGACATCAAAGACCAAAGAAGTATATTTAAAGATTAGAATTGTATTTTCACGGGATATGTGCGCACACACACAATCATTAATCTTTGATCTTATCAGTTAAACTTTTTTCACACCAACTGAATGCCCTGCCAAACTTTTGCCAGCATTAAGAACAAACCTGTTTCAAACCACTCGCCTAATGTCCAGTTACAATTTCAAAGTCAGCAAATCAACACAGCGAGAAGCAGGACACCTGCAACAGCAAATCTTTAACAGGACGTGTTAGCACTCAAGTCTGGGACTTTGAACTCTAACTTCCAAAGAAATGAGACTGTGCATCTCTGTGTCCTGCAGACCCGTTCTTAACTTGGACAGGACTCACCTTTTGATGGTGCCTGTTCCCGGGACCCCACCGACAGAGGGACGGACGGAGGATAGACCGTTTTGTCCTCAAAGATCGTGAGGACAAAATGGAATAGATAAAAAAAAATGAAAATAAAATTAAGGGGGCAATGAAGATAAAAACAAATAAGAGAACAGAGATAGAAGCATGCACCAATATTTAAAAAAATCAACAAAAGCAACGCAAAATAAAATGGTTATAGGAGAAATGAGATTGACCTGCTCAGATGATAAAAAAGGGAGTACAGAGGAAAAGGAGAGGTAGAGAGAGGCCCACCCCACTTGTCCTCCTCCACTCAGGATGCTTTCTGAAATCTGCTCACTCACAAGCTGGTGCAAAGAGAGAGAGAGAGAGAGAGAGAGAGAGAGAGGAGAGGGAAGGGCGAGAGAAGGGGGGGTAGAGCAGGACGAAGTGTCGGGTGAGAAGAAGGTTAATCAGAGCCGAGGTTGGGAGGATGTGGAGGTGTGAGAAGAGAGAAGAAAAAGGCTGAGAGCTCAGTGTCTCGAAGTAGCTGAGTCCGGACCGGCTCAGCTGTGTGGTCTCACTGCAGCATTTCGCTGCCTTGGCCGTCCCAGAAACAGATCCCCCCCCACCCTACCCACCCCCCCACCCCCTGTCTCACCTCCCTCCTTTGCCTCCTGTCATCTCTCCTCCCCTAGCTCCTGTTGTCCCCCACCTTCTCTTCTTCTCCCCGGTCCTCCTACACCTTCCTTCCTTCTCCTTAAACTTCCATCCCAGCCCCTCTGATCCCTAACGTTCCCTTCTCTTGTCCTCTGCTCAGTGCAGTGTCTGCTTTTGTTCCACGTTCCTTCTATATACAGCATCCAAGGTCACCCTGTCCAGAGGCAGGTGTGTGTGCATGTGCTCACATGTCACTTTGTATTGCTGTGCATATGCACGTGCTGCCTCCGTGTCCTTCTGCTTCTGTTCATACACATGTGTATTTACCTCTACTATCAGGCTTTCCACGCAGACATGTAGCTCGCTGCATTAAGGCACTGCCTGTATCTCACTACGTCCACCACTGATTATCAAGGAGGCAAAGGAACAGATCATTTGAAAATATGAAGCTTTTTCTGTGAACATATAAAATTGGATAATGGTGAGGGAAAACATGAGTCATAACTACAAATATTTTTCAGTCTGCATTCCTAACTTAACTATAGTAAATCAAATGCGCAATAAATCAAAAACATTGTCTTCATATTCAAAAATTATGTGAGCTGATCACAGAATAATCTCCAACCCACAATGTGGGAAAACTCCAGAAAGCATGAAGTGGTGCCAAAACATCATATTTGTTGGACCAACTCTTTCAAGCAATTATAAGAAGATATGTGCTGCATGGCGAGTTTCCGGAGTAACGTGTCAGTTTAGAAAGACATTTAGGTGTGTCAATGGCATTTACTGTAAGTTACAGTATGGGCAAATATAACACACGCTATAGTCTGTGGCTGGGAAAAGATTCATGGCTCTAACTGCCTGAGTGCCCCTGTGGCCGTTACTATATAGGCCAAACTAAAAGAAGACTGGGGACAGGGTAGCTGAGCACCGCAATGCTAGTCGCACAGGGAATACCGCTTACGCTGCGGTCAGGCGTTATCTAGCAGCTCAACAGAGAGTTATGGACACAGAGGCCGAAGCTCTGGACTTCACGCGTAAAGCCAAAGCTTGATGTTTAGCATTTGTGATGTCATATGTTCAGCGGTACTTTATGTTTCACGCTTCAGACCCATTCATCGGTTAATGAGCTGGGGATGTGGCCTGTGATAGTGGTGGCACTGTTCACGTGTTGGTCCATGCTGAAGAATCATGGATCTGTAAATGAGGTCAGGTTGCACATTCATATTGTGAATTTTGACGATTGTTCTGTTGAAGGCTGCGTTGACATCGATGATGGGGGCTTTGTGAAGGTGTGAAGGACATCCGACAGCCCCTGTGTGCCTTTCAGGCAGCTTGTGCAGCCTGTGAACTAGGACCAGTTTGTGAAAACCTGAATCGAAGTCACAGGTTCTGCTGTCTAGGGCCCCGGGTCCTGTTTAGCTTGCGCTCACCGAGCTTCAGATACACTAAGTCTCTTGTTGTAAAAGACAACAAAGAACAACGGTAACAGAGATAATTAAAAGTGTGCAAGAGGCCGTCATAAAAGTGGAGCATCAGCTTGTGGAACACTTCAAAATAGAAACACCTATATTTTAACAACGTTGGTCCAAGCTACAGTTGTCGAGTTCAGACAATTATACGATGCAGATCCTGCCAACATCACAATTATAAACAGTCTTATGCCAATTTACAATTTGAACGTTTGCCCAAAGCCCCACACTGATGTCTACAAATGGACTTACTGAACAAACGGAATCAAGATGAAATAAACCCAGTGGAAGGACGACACGAGTATTTGTACTACAGACGCATGTTCCACAGCAAACAAAGGGAAAGAGGCTCATAAAACATGAATCGATTGATAGAAAAATTGCCAGTGGAAAAGATCAAACATTACAAGAGCAGAGATCAGTGAAGGAGACAAGGGCATAAACCTGAAAACATAGACGCATCAGCGTGGGGCAGGAATAATGGATACAGAGAATCCAGGAGTACCGAGCCCGTGTCTGAGACCCTCTAGAGTAAGGCTGACTCAGCTGTGCTGGGTGCATATGTCTGTGTGTGTGTGTGTGTGTGTGTGTGGAAGCAGTTATCACCCTCCCTCCCGATTTCACTCTCTTCCCTCCTTCACTCCTTCTCCCTCTCTCTTCACCTCTTCCTCTGCAGTACCTCTCTTGCTCATTCCTCCCTGTGCCGGCTGGGGAGACACGCACTTTCTGCTTTTGCCGCCTGGCTGCTGGCTCCGGTCCAGCATCCCTCTGTGTCTCTCGTGTGCTCCCCCGCCCCCCCCATTCTGCCTATGTCTCCCCCTCTGGGGTTTGCTGGACAGCCTGCCTCCCTGGCTGTTGCTGCTGGAGCAGTGGAGCTGTTTGACACTACGGTGCTACGCCTCTACCGCTCTGCCTCGCGTCTTCTCTCTGCCTTTTGCCTCACACTCTGCTTTGCCGGATAATTACCGCTGGGTCTGCAAGAGACAGCGACAGAGGACAGGAAGGGAGCAAGGCGAGAAGACAGAGAGCCTGTTCTCTTCATTCAACTGCTGCATACTTCAGTCTGTCTTTTCCTCTGCTCTCCTCTGCTGGATTGCATCACAGAAAACATCTGGACTGGAGTGAGGTCTGTGAAGAAATTTTTCCTCTTCTCTTTGCACTCCCTCCCCCTGTTCATTCCTGGGACAGAGTGCAGAGGAGGAGAGAAGAGGGAGGGACTGAGAGCAGGACTTCAGACTCTGCCTTCAGCTGCACAGCTCAGTGTCCCAGCTTGCTCCAGAGACACATAAGACAAACACTCAGACACACACATATCTGCATAGATCGGATTCGGCCGAGGCTGAGCAGGCTGTCTGAGAAGGGAGCAGAGTGAAGAAGAAGCACCTTCTCTACCTAGAGAGAGACAGACAAAAACAGAGACTGACAGACAGGGGGTGTCATGGCGTCAGTGGACAGCACCGGTTCAAGTGTCTCTGGCCGACGGAGATCAGGGGATTTACTCCATGCCGGTTTGGTAGTTGCACTGCTGCTCGGTGAGTTATACTTCTCCAAACCTTTAGCTGTCTTGTCATTCCACACTTTTCCACCAGATCTCTACATTACACCAGAACATTGGACTTCTATCCCCCTGCAAAGCACTTTCAGACCAGCTTGTGTTTGGGCTAATCTCTGTCCAGACACCTTGGAACTCGTTCGTATGGCCTCTGCACCTTTTCCCTTTTGCTCCTTTTGCTTCAGTGTTTTTATGCCTGTCTGGGTGGGTGGTTCACTGGCGTCACAATAAATCTATACCTGTTTTATTACTCCGTACCAGCATCTGCTGCTCTGTTCTCAGCTGTCATCACTCCGTTTCCACACATGAAGGCTCAAGCACATGGTGGTGTCACAGGTGATGTTTACTTGTTGCTCAATAACATCCAATCTCAGGATAAGCTGATTTTATTAATGGTTGACATTTGGTTGCTCGGCCGGATGAGTTTTTGAGACTTTGTGCACACAGTTACAGCAACTAAAGTGTCATTTTCAAAAGGCAAATGAATAGAAATGAACAAACATCGGTGTTACAGCTACAGTTGTATGTGTGGTATTAGCGACACAGTATGTGAGGTACTACTACTGCTGCTGGGGTAGTGGTGCAGTGATGATCTATGCTTTTCTATGCACACTTCCTGGTTCTGATGTAGTGACCAATAGTGCCTCCACAACAGAACATTTCCTCCCAGCAATGAGACTATTAGACTAAAAAGCATGCACATTTCTACAGTTATAGTTTAACTGAAACATGATGTTGAGTTATAGAGATGTGAGATGATAGACATTTACAGTGAGAGAAGAAGAACAAGTTGTATGAGGAAGCATTTTCCGACTGCAGAGCATGGAGAAAGAGGTATAGTGAACGGGGTAGGGATGAGGCAATTCACTAATGACACTCAAGTTCAAGATATAAACGGACAAAAGAAAAAAATAACAAAATCAGACAAAACAATGAATAAGAAGGTGACCGAACTTTTGAGATGCACTGCATATATGTGGTAACGTTAAAATCTAAGAAAAAACTGAAGAATTAAAAAGAATCCCATTGATTGATAGGTGAGCACTTGAAATCTATATAAAAACCAACAAAAGCACAACGGAACTCCATATAAAAAATGCTGAGATGTTTAATATTGTGAATGGATGTGTATCTGAATATGCATGACTGTTTCTCTCTTAACAAGCCTTTTTGAAAAAGAAAACAAAGACAAGAAAATAAAAACTGAAAGAAAAAAGCAGTTAAAATCAGGTGTGAAATGGAAAGAAATTGGATATTTATTAATTACAGTGAATGAACTTGACAGTGAACTACAGATAATAACAAAAATAACAAGTAATAATAATTATTTATTTTCTATCCTCACTCTTCCACCTTGAGGGGACACCTCACTCCTCTTATCCTCCTCCCCCCCAATAGAGGAAGTACTGTCCTCTGTCATTTCTCTATGGGTTCACTTGGAAATACATTAACCCTTCAATCTCTGGCTTTCCGAAAAAGAAAACAAACACACGTCACCTTGACCGTCTACCAAGGACACACACATAAACCGGACATTATCCTCCATCTTTACGCCAGTGATTTAGCTATTGACGTTTCCCAAATGGGACAAAGGGATATTTGATAGTGGAGCTAAAAATAATAAAACATTCACCCCTACTTATGCACACACACACACACACACACACACGTTTCCACACATGTAAGCGGACACACAAAGGCAAGCACGCGTAACTAGCAAAAACATTGAAACACTCTGTACATTTGAAAATGCTGCATTTGTAAAAATTTGTAATGACAAACTGATAAAAATACTTTATGAGGGGATTAGAGAAGAGTAGAGTGGCAGCCAGAATGAAACAGGAAAGTAGAAAACAAAGGTGTAAAATTAGGGAGGCGTAATATCTATTTCTGGGCACATGGGACACTCCCCCAGATATGAAGAAGATCCTACTGCTTCCAGCAAGGCTAAAGCAGCAGTGCATGCACCATTTAGACTGGTGATGCTCTTTTATATTTTCACTTTGCATCATCATTCACCCTGGAGCTCGTGGTTACAACCATGCTCACTATCACAGTGCGATTAAGTATGCAGGGTAAAAACAAAGTCATTAATTATTGTACTTAGCCTCAGTTTGAGTGAGTCCGGCCAGATGTTTTGTCATTGAGTCCACCTCTGTCCCACACCAAACACACAAGAACATACACAGAGCAGCTTCCCATTCCCTTCATTTCCCCTCGTTTTATTCAGTTCTACTGTCCCTGATGAGAGAAAAAGGCCAATTCAAACATACTGAGATGTGTTGGAGCACAGTTTTATGATGCAATATGCTGTGTTTTAAATATATGTCTGTATAGTTACAATTTTTTTGGACAAGTATTCTCGCACACTGTGTATATTTCATCATAAAATTCTCCTATTGTATAAATAGACAAACATATGTTTCTCCTGCTTCCTCCTGCATCCCTGAAACTCCAACCAGTGATTCAAAAGGTGAACACGTGCACAGCACACTTATTTGCTGAGATTTGGTTCTCTGCTGACCAGCTGTGATCATTTCCCCATTGATCACCATTTTTCCCACATACTGAATACATTTGGTGACTAAGTGAAGTTTGACTGCATTGACCTTTGTGTGCAGAATTACTGTCTAAGCTGAGATAATACAGAAAGCCATGCTGCATTCAGGAAACAGGAAACAGAAAGAAGGCACAGTGGTAAGCAATGAAGTTCTCTATTGTCTGTAAGTGGCCATTCCATATTCCATAACAGACAATCTCTCATAAAGAGGAGATTAATATTGCAAACCGAAATTCATTCTAAACCACGAGCCTAATAAACCTAGAATAATCGACAGACTCACGAACAGTAACCAGCCGAAGAATGGAGGAGTATAGAGTCCAGTTCAGTTCCTGTTCGTGTGGCTGTGTCGGTGGGACATATAGTAACTGAAAGGCAGAAAATCTGTCCTGAAGAGCGGGTTAATATTGCAAACAGAAATTCACTCTAAACAAGGAGGCTGACAAACCTACCAAAACAATCAATAGACTCACCAACAGCATCAAAGGTTGGAGTTTGGGAAAGGCTGAACAAGATTAGGGAGATGCACCAGAACGGACCATGACACACTAGCAACTCCAAAACTCAACACGAGCCCTTAAATACAAACATGCAGGGAGATGACGACGATGAAAGGCAATAACCAGCCGAGGACTATAGAGTCCAGAATCCTAATAATCATACCAGAATTTCTACATGACCCCACCTGATTTCAGTTTGCCCTCAGCATTTAACACCAAAAAAAATGTCCATAATTACAGGAGGGGTTCCTATGTTTTCATAATCCTGCTTACTGCACAGAACGGCAGAGCAGGGGATGTTAAATTGTCATATAGATGGAGGTCCTTCACAACCACATAAGCATACATGTACTCTAACACTATTTGCACCATGTCCAAGTGCAATGTGATACTGAGCAGATCAGTGAGAAAGAGTGGGTTTATAAATAGGCCCTAAGTGTGTGAGACACACCAGGGGGTATTTCAGGAAGCAGGTTTAACAAACTCGGAGGTTAAACCTCAACTCTGGGGGACAAATAAAGCTGATCAGAGTCAGTACGGTCAAATCGAGTTCACTCTGAGTTAAGCACATGCACAATCACTATAAAAGCATCAGGAACTATGATTCACCGTGGCAACAGTAAATAAGAACAGTCCCCATTTATTAAGCCTGTGATGCTGGTAGTGGCATACGTGTCCAAGTCAAGTCAAGATCTGTTTAAATGTGAAAATGGCCACAGTTTAATTTGTATCTGAGTAACTCATTCATTATTTAGCAGGTTTTTATTCTTTTATAGATGATAAAGGGCTTAAATAAAAGGTCTAATTATTTTACTTTAATGTGACAGGGGTAAAAATCTCTATGACAGCAGACAGTTAAACGAATCATGTAATGCTCAGTTTTAAATATAGACCTGTGACTGTGATATCAGTCTGAATCTAATAATGTTAAAAGTGAGTGTAAATTTTATATGTTAAAAACTCCTGCTCATCAGCGTTTAATAAATGTTTTAATTTTTAGGTCCAGTAAATATAAACTGATCGCCTGGTGGCTCATTGCGTAGGTTGGGAATGTTGGGATGCAGAAGGCTCTGGGATTAAATCCCACTCCAGCAGGTGCGGCCCCACCTAGCCAGCAGGAGCCACCTTGGTGTCGGTCCTGACCCTGGATGACATGGAAGGGTTGTGGCAGCTAAGGCATCTGGTGTAAAACAAAATTCCGTGTAGAGTAACTGAGTGACACCTGACACCTTTGGACACTATATGAATTTCATTCTGGGTAATACTGTGACTTATTTAAATGGAAGGAAGGATCGATGTCGTTGGACTGGCTGATTACCCTGAGATTAGAGTACCGGAACAGCTGATTCTTTAAAACAACACGTCTGAGGTGTTCTTGTGGCAGACAAAAGACGACACCTTCAGGGGTCTTCTGGGGTCAATGCTTCAGTGTATTTTGGCTCATTAGGTCAGTTTTAATATAATTAAATTCTGGGCATCTCAAGTGTAAAAGGTTTATAATACCTCTGCAATGAAGAGAGCTGGGTCCCCACCGAGCAGCCAGCCATGTGTCACTGAAAATAATCTTATTAAAAGAGAAGAAACCTTGAACAGAGCCATGTTTAGTAACTGTGTTACTACATATTTCCTTTTAATAATTACTTCTTTAAATAACTTTTTCAAAACATGAGCATAGTAATTTTTACTGTTTTCAGGTGGAACGTCTGCCCATACAGGTTGTCTGATTGTTCTCTTTATGATGTGCACATGCCCTGTTTGTCTCCGCTGCTGTGGCACATGCAGAATGAGGCCTGACATTGTGCTACTGAAATATCCAGCCCAGGAAAACTGCACTTATGCTGGATTATTTCTTCTGGTCCGCCAGATCTGCGCCGTTCTGGGGCTGGAACATTAGTTTACCTGGGATGTGACTGTCAACATCAGGGGAGTTTGACAGTGTCTTGCACAATGCTGCATGAGGGTTTAATGCACATTTCAGTCCTTGTCCTTTTGCAGATTTCATTAGAGTTCCTAAATCTCAGATAATAAAAAACTAAAAATAGTACTTTCTCTAATAAAGGCTTAAACATATTGACAAATCACTTATTTACTCTTTACTGTTTTATAGAAATAAAACGGGAAAGATGTTTGTAAAAAAATAAGAATAAGATTTTAAGAGGCGTGAAATCAAGTCATACTGCATGTCTGATTACTTCAGGTTTGCAGCACCCTGCCAGTGATAACTCACTTGCACTGATTGAATGTTTACAAAATCAGTATCTTTATTCAGGTTTTGAGTCTGCAGAAAAGGCAGGTACATATGTTTAAGTATTGAGTGTATTAAATATATACTTGGGTCACGTTATGAGTCACAGAATGTCTTTAACATTTACAAAGCTTACAAGTGCAATGTACCATATTTGTATTGTATCATGTTTAAAAAATCTTAGAAATTCAGTGGCATTCTATTTCCAGTTACATGTTTTTCATATTTCCCCTCTGCTTCACATGCGTCCTACAATCACTGATGGTGTGTAATTACAGAGACTGTACAAAAAGCCATGAATAAGCAGGGTGGGAGGAAGTCAGCTGCTCTGATGGAACTGTTGTTTGGCTCTGAATGAGAGCATGCATTTACGAGAATAAAACATTAGTTCATTATATTTTGAAAGTAATAACATAATGTCTGATTAACTAGAAAGACACAATACTCTACCTAAGTCAAAAGTCCACATTTGATTAATGGGACACGTGTGTTACACTGAAGTAAAGTTATTTGGAAAATGAAATGACATCATGTCTTTTTTAAAAATAAATTCTATGAGCTGTATTTACAGTAAGCAAGCCAACACTGGCATACCATTACTAATCACTTGCACTGATCTTTTCCAGCAACCTTAGCTGGACAAAAGCCTAAAGTCCCAATTTGAAACCGTCACTTTATCCTTTGTCACTTTCAGACCTACAAAGGTATGAAAGTAATGTAACCTACTATAACTAGGCCAGTGACTTCTGTCTGGAGTGTGTTGCTTCTGGTTTGTATTGAATATGTGCTGTGCCACGTTGTATTGTGCTCTTTTCTATTTACATTTCTTCATCATTTACTTTCTCTCTTTGTTTAGGAATATGGAGCGTTGGTGGACTGGAGGTCTCCACAGGTAAAGTGTCATCAGTTAAAGCAATGAACGGATCTACAGTTCTGCTCCCCTGCACCTACTCCTCATGTATTGGCATCAAAAACCTCTATTTTAACTGGCACTATAACGACAATGGAACTATGCAGAAGGTACAATGTGCACGTAAACACAAAATCGTGCAAGCTTTTTATGTGCCACATTTATAAAATAAATGACTGTTTGCGTTTGCATAGTTATGCGAGGCAGAGATTCCATTGGAAGGTGTGGAGCCCCGGGTCAGTGTGTACCATGAACGTGTGGAGTTTGTGGGCTCCTCAAAGAGCAACAACATTTCGATTCTGCTGTGGAACATCACCTTTGAAGATCAAGGAGAGTACATCTGCTTTGCCAGAAACCCAAAAGAGAAGAATCGCAACCACAGTGCCATCTTTACTCTTATAGTGGTGGATCAAAGTAGGTCACACATGCACACACCTGCCCAAAATAAAAATCACAGCTTCATAAAACTTTTTTCCATGATAGCATTTACGCCCTGAGACAAAGAAGTTAAGTCTAACTGCTGATACCGTCTCACTCTTTGAAGAATTTTTTACATGTTTTCCCTAATCTGAACTCGCTCCTTCATAATCTTTTTCCTTTCTCTCCAATTTTTCAGTGAAGGAAGTGGACAACACGTTGACAGTGATCATTGTCTCTGTGCTCGGTGGAGTCATTGGTTTAGTTATCATTGTCATGGTGATCAAGGCCTTGGTTGTTCACTTCCTGCTGAAGGGTGATGAAAAGAAGTAAGTAGATTACTAACTATGATGGAAAGGACACCTTGGACAAATTTAGAACATACTTAATTACAAATAGTAATAAGCTTCATGTATATATACATATATTACTTTCAGCACTTGCCTTACATTTGCTAACCGATTGTACTATGACTCTTTTATTTCATAGACTGACATACAGTGTTAAATGTCCTTGTCTGTCCTCCAATGTAAACTATCAACTAATCATCCAAAGACATGACTTATGACAGATTAAAATTTTTATCTTGAGAGAGGACAATGTGAAAGGCAATATTTAGCCGGTAATGTGCCTACCTCTATTTAACAAAATAATTATTTATAGGCACAAATAAAGGTTCTTAATGTGATTCACTCATATTACCTATTATTTGCTGCAGAGCTTTGGCCAGTGGTTTAAACAGTGACTTTAACATTTTGTTACACCACAGATTCAGCATATTGGCTCTTAAATACTTGCACTTAAGATGTTATTTTATGATACACTTTACCCAAGTATCGCAGCATTGTCAAACTGTGCAACTAACTATGCAGATTGCTCATAAATTTTATATTTGATATATAAGTTGTCTGAAACATATGGTTATGACATTTCTCATTCACTAAATGTTAATTTACTATCAACTAATTTTGATTATTAGTTATTTTATTTAATTATTGTCGTCCATTTTATTAGACACTTTTTACTGCTTAGCATGCGGCAAGATGTAACTCACACAGTTTACTACAAACAGAAAAAGAAATTTAGTTTCTATGTTGCTGTTTAAAGGAATCACAACTGTTAAATCAAAGTGTGAAGTATAGCTGTATTAATAAATTATATGGTATAAAATGTGATTAGAAAGTGTTATCAAAGTGGTATCAAATTTCAGGTTTTATATGCGTTCTCAGCCTTTTCATTTTAAATTCCTTTTTTTTCTGTCCCCTGCAGTAAAGAGTGCCTGGTGAGCTCCTCAGGGAATGACAACACAGAAAATGGACTTTCAGGAGCCAAAACTGACAACAAAGGGACACCAAAGGCATGAGCCAAATGCAAAGTATGTCTGTATGTTTGTATATATGTTAGACAAATGTACATGCTCAGAGAAAATGCTGTTAGCAGTGGACTGTTTTATCTTACTAGTGGCTAACTACAACATGTAAATGTCTATTTTAAATCATGCTTGAGTTTTTGGAAAGTGTGAAAACTGCATATGCCTGGATCTTTCTCTCACTGACATGGCAGCCCATTTGTTACTGTTAGGGAACAGGCAGGTTATAAGATCACATTACAGAATTCTGCTCGTATTGTGCTTCACATCTTACTGAATCGAATCCACTCTCTTTATTTCTGACTTTATCATCAAAGTTTCTTTTATTATTCAAGCTTTGTCTTCAAATATGTTTTTTAACTCTCCATAACTATATCTTACAAAAGTCTGCACACTGCAGATGTTACAAGTTGTACCCAAAAGACATGACCAATGGGAAAAAACACACACATCATCTGAAAAACAACATAAATCTCTGAAATTCATCATGACACAATTACTATATGTATTTCTAGGTTCTTTAAAGTTTTTGTTCCTGACCTTTTTTTCCTGATCTGACCTTTGACCTTAACTTCAAGTTTCACAATTACCGACACATTGTGGTGATTAGTGCATTAACGCAGATCCATATAATAGATACAGTACGTACCAGGACCTATGTACTGATATACTAAGACAGACAAGTGGGCTTCCCTGGGTGACTGAAGGATCCAGTTCTACACAGGTTTTATTGTTTTGCTTTAGATGAAACACAGGTGCCTGTTCTGCTTCTGCTCCCTCTGCTAGTGGGAGGATAAAAACACAGAAAATGTAGAAAAAACAACACACCCTAACCCTCATCAAAGACAATCCCCAGACTACCCAGCTCCCTATAGAAAGGAATGAACTTAATCATGCTGCTTATGACTAATAACCAATGCATTTTTAGCATGTGCGCCTTTTATATAACTTCATATAAGTATATGGTGTCTAGCATCACAGTACAGGAACATTTCTGTGTGTCTCTGTATGTTCCCATTTAACCCTACACATCAACCTCAGCTGACTGAAGCTCCGTCAGTGCTCGATAAGCACCTCTCAACATTGCTACACCTTTTCTTAACCCTTTAACCAGGTCAGGGGGATGAAAAGTGACTTTTCTTTTATTCTAATGGTCTGCAGGTAATTGGGGCAAAGGAAAGGTGAAGGACAGTTTTACAGTTTATCCAACTGTAAAAAACTTTAAGTACCTCTAAATTGTAATTCTGCAATAAAAAAAAAAAACTAGAGGATAGAGGCAAATGTGATGTTAGCACTTTGCTCAGTGGCACATCAGCAGAGTAGGTTGGAAGAATAATGTACTGTATGTACAGCATGCAGTTGTCTGGATACTGACTCACTTCCGCATTTCCACACTTGTATGCAAACTCGAACTGTCTATCTTCCAATCCAACCTTTCTCTGATCGTAGACGAACACTTGAACAATAAAGTAAACACATATTTGTAATTGCACTTAGGCAGTCCAGATAAGTGCATATAATCAGCACAGCAATGGGGCAGATGACTGCTAAAAATGTAAAGATTGTCAAGGAATGTATGTTACATATTGCCCAAAGACATAATTTTAATTATTTACAAAAATATATTAAATATGAGTGAATATCCCAATAGGTCAATATTTAATTTATTTGCGAATTATCTTGTTCTTTGTAACAATCAAGGCTGCAGTGATTTATTCTGTTCAGACTTTAGATAAACTAACAAGAACTTACTGTGACTGAAAAAGGAAATTATACACAATTACACAAAAAATACACAAATTTATACAAAATTAAATGGTGGGACATGCTCAATTTAAACAATATATAACATTTGAGTAGGGAACACATTTTCTTATTTAAAAAAAAAGTCGTTATATGAGTTTTCTTCTTCATCCCACGATAAATGAACATGGATGGTAGATGTCCACTGGAAACCAGAGCTTGCTCTCTCTCAAACTATGAGCTCATTTCTGCGTCTGGCAGACGTGACCTGCCACACCCACGCACATAGCTTCAATAGTTACAAACAGCTGAAAGTGGCGAAGCAGCTCACAAACATGGACACACACATATACGCCTCCACATGTACTTAGAGCCGGTTTGATACCAGAGTGCAATATAATACACTAGCATTGCATACAAACGATAAAGCACTTTACCACAGTTCAGGCTGACTGCATTGTGGGAAGAGACTTTACAGTCGCCATTCTTTTATAATATGTTACCAAAAGCAACACAAACATGTCTGTCATGTTTGACTGGGCATCTGACAACAGCATTGTGTCAAAAACCGGTTTCAGCGTTGTCTGTCTACACATTATCACTCGATAAGAGCTTTTTGAGAAGATTTTCTTTTATTTTTCTAATTGTCCACTTCTGTCAGCCTGCTGCTCTCTAATACTGCAGTGCATTTCCCTTCTTGCTTTCAGTGGAAGCAATAAGACAGACATCAGATTATGCAATAACCTGTTTTAAGGCACTTTAAAGATGTGTCTGGAGATGCTGTGATGGCAACTCTGTCTGTCCAAGACACTGTTCATTGTACGGATGTATGTATGTAGACCGTGCTAATGTACCTCAGTTGGACTAATGTATCGACATCGGTTCATTTAGTATCTACATTAGACAGATTTATCTGCATTGGATCAACCTGTTTTAGGTCCCATTTATGCTTTGCATGAAATTTCCTGAGCACACAGAAGACGTATCAAATGAGCAAGAGTTCTGAGGTATATTGTAAATCACCTCTGATCCCTCCATTTTATTACAAAATTCAAATTCTTCAGGTCTAAAATGAAGATATTCATATCTATCTAAATATGAACTGGATATGATTGGTTGGGTGAGTTGTTTAACCAGACCAAAATATATGATAAACAACAATTATATTTTAGGGGTTTTCATGAGAAATTAATAAGAATAACATAGTCCTTGTTTTCTTGTGACTATCTGCATCTAGTTGTCTGATGAAACTTGAATTATAATGTAGTATGATTTGATAATACTACATTTACATTTAATAGTGGGCCCGACAAGGGGCCAACCACATGAAAAATCATGACTGAAATCTGACAAAATGCCATGCAAAAACAACCAGTCTCCTGTGTTGTTCCTTTTCTTATAAATGCCTTATATAATCTGTGTTTAATACTCTTGGTTGCAACAAGGTTTGCTGTTATATTAAACACACAGTGGGCATTATTAGAACTTTTCAAGGATGTTGTGGTGTAGGTCCTTGCAAACAAATTGTTGCGGCTGTAATGAATGAGAGATATATGCATTCGCTTAAATATCATTTAGATAAATGTGTCTCAGTTTACCTCCTGAATTGAGTCACGCAATCAGATTTCATTCAATATACAGACACAAAGAGATGTCTCATAAGCATAAAACAACTCAGAGTAGACTGAAGAACACACTGGTCTGAAATGTTGCTCATTGGGCAGTTGAAGTGTTTTTCTGTATTTCAAATGGAAGTTTAGTGCTCGGCATAAATGGGACCAAGACTGATCACATTCATACAAATGCAGCATTGACTGATGAGTGACGTACTGTTGTGGGAAAATATGTGATAATTGCTGAAATTGTAACTGTTCATTGTTAGAATGATGCAGTATTCTTGTTGTGTTGTAAAACTGTGAATGTTCTGGAGATAAGGAAGCACTACTCCTCGTCACCACACACACACACACACACACACACACACACACACACACACACACACACTTCCTCCAATTAGCCATGGACAGATTCTTCAAGGTTACATATGCACATCCAAAGTCTTCCTGCAGGGAAAAGCAATATTGTGAAAATTGTGTTCCATTAGATCCATCAGTCTGTGTACATTTCTTCTTCCTTACCTTTAACCCAGACATAGCATAACAACTAGGTGATCTCATGGAGGGATTGTGATGCAGTTTTGTGGTTACAGTGTCCAAAGTTTGGTCTATTTTTTCTGTGATTCTTAACCTACTTTTTATGTTTTATTAATTGAGCCACTTTAACCGTGTCCAATTTCAGGACAGTTTCTTACCAGTGTCCTACCCCACCTGTATAAATTTATTTCCTAGAACTAAAACTTCTGAACAAGCTCCGTATCTAAAATGTCCGGGCAAACAGACACAGAGATGTGAGGAAGGTTTAAGAGTGAGGTTCTGCTTGATGAAGGCCAGGCACAGTACATGACTGATAAAAACAAAAAAAAATTCTTGATTTTAAAGCATGAAAGCAGCCTACAGTGTAAAACAGCTGTCTTCAAAACCCCGTGAAATTGTACTTGGCTGTAATATAACCACAAGTAATGGCAACTGCCACTTTTTCAAAACATGATTTTGGTTTTCTCCATGCTACATTCTGACTTGCCCAACTTTCTCTAAGAAATATTAGCCTAAGCCTTGAGGTGCAGTGATTGCTGCAGTCCTGGCTATGGCCCGTACAGTACAGTGTGACTGACATGAACCTAAATGAATCTTCCCTTTACTGAAGACTGGTGTTACACATAACATACACTACAAAAAAGTTAAATGTGTGCTAATGAATTATAAAGCAAATTACTTAATATATGCTGTCAATTTAGTAAGTCGAGCTCTATTGGAGAAATTCAGATAAGTGGGACATTTATACTTTGTCATTGAGCATTACATCCAGACTCATCCCATGATGGGATAATTAATGACCTATAGCTGTTGTGCAGCACACGTCTTCATTTGGAGACTATCGGCTGAAGGGATTTCACATTAAAACTAAATGGACTGTTCATTTAAATCTATTAACATGTCATTACCAATGGGAAATACACTACATAAAGGTGGTTTTTAATTTGGGGGAGATATTTTAATCCAGCTTTTATCTGCAAGTGATAGAAAGACGGACCTTGAAATTTAGCGTTCCAACTGTAAATAAAGAAGACCATAAATCAACAGCAGGAATTACTAAATTAAGACCATGAATTAAGTAATTTGTTTGCACAGTGAATATGGTTTAGTAATTTGCACAACTTACTGGCCTTTTTCCCACTCCTCCCTGGCCCCTCCCAGGCTCAATAGGATTGCACAATCAGAGTTTCAATTAAAACTAAAATTATAATTTTGTTGATAAAATTTATTAACTACTTATAAAACAAATTTTAAAAATTCTGTCAATGTGAAATTACAAAAAGTTTTAAAATTGTTGGTCATTTCTTTACATTGTGCTACTAATTTAACTACACTGCAGTTGTGCTCATAATTTTAATCTCAATGCTGATTTTATACACATTTAATATGGAAGATAGGTGATACGTTTACACAATTTCGCGTTGATATATAAAAGTTATAAATAATAAAAACAAGGATTCTTCAATTCACTTCCAGATACAGCTAGTGTCAGTGTTACAATGACATTATTCTCTAAAAAAAAATGTATCGGGAGCTCCGGTTGACCACTATAATTCTTCAAAGTTAGTATTGCTCTTACTGCCCGAGCAGCTGAAACTCATACTGCCAATCCAAGAGTCTCATGTCTGCTGTTGTTACAACATTACGTATTACTATATATCACATAGAACACACCTAAAACATGTCAACCACTGTATTAATGGCATTTTAGTACTAAATTGCATTTGATATTCCTCTATAGGTACTACTTCTGTATTTCTAATGGCTGAAACTCACACTGCCAAGCCAAGAGTTTGCTCTGCTTCCCACATTCCACACAGATCAAAAGTTAAACCACTTCAATTCAGTGCAAAAAAAATTACTTTACATTCTAGGGGAATACGTAAAATGACATCAAACAATAGTAGTGTGCTCTTTTTTGGCAGAGACAAATGTTCCCATTGTGAACTTTCATAAAATTATTGTTAGGGATGGCAAACTATAATGCATTTTGTGACATATTGTGTGTCAATTTTTCAAACTGCTTCCTATAAACAAATCATCTTATAGACTATGGCTGGATAAATAGCTACAGATTTGAATTATAAGCACATGTTGACACTGATCTTTCTACACTGGTTCATTGCAGTCCTGCATGAAAAAAAATTATCAACAAAACCTTTCACATATTCAGCAGTGAACATAATTTTATCGTAAAAGACAATTCACATATATATGCTTTTAATTTTAAGCTATTCAAGACTACTGACACAAATTATATAATTTAACAGTGCAACAGCAAATTTATATATGTAATGTATGAACTTTGCTTCCATTTACACATGCAGACACACACACACAAAACAAATCAGCAACCCCTCGTTTCCTGAATCCACTTCCCTTTGAATGTTGAGCTGTTTGTCTGAGTTTGTGAACATTTTGCTCATGCTCTCTTCATGACTATGCACCTCAAACATGACTTGTTAAAAATACATATTGAAAATAAAATGAAACTACAAGCACTGTTGAGTCTCACTGTGTCTTTATTGGAATATGCTGCTTCATCCATATAGTGCAAAATGTAATAATAAATACGGTCACTTACTTAGGGATATTTGTGACACTGATTGTGTTGTGTGTATAATGTAATGTGCAGGGAAAGTATTAAAGTATACTGTATTACCATGGGACATAAGACATCGACAAAACAAGGCTGGAATTGATTCATAATGATTCCATTTAATATTTGCACCAAATACCAGACTAGAGTTGCCAATTCGATCTTCTTGTAAAGGTTAAGGTGAACTGAAAACCCAATCATTAGCCATGAAACTCAAACATACTAATAAAATATCTTTCGCAGCAACACCATTAAAGGTTTGGGCACTTTTTATCTATTATTAACACTTTTCATTGTCATTAATGAGATTGTCGCACTGATCAGACATGCAGGTGACTGAACAAATACAGCCATCTTGTGGATATTTTGTAGAAATGCACCCCATTTTATTTCTAAGGATTTTACTCATAAAGTGAGAGGGCCTGGCTGTAAAAACAGAATGCTGTTATTCCTGTGACTAAGGGATTTCAGCTTTAGGTCAGTTGCTGAATTTGTCTGCACACGTGAACTTTTCTATTAAAACTTAACTTAATAACTAAAGCAATCAATATTATATCGCTACATTTTGACGATTAAAAAGGCAGAAAAAAACTGCAGCTGTAATTATATAATCATAAATATTGATCACAGGTTATGATAAAACCCAAAACATCATATGAACAGCAGAAAAAATAACATGTTGATTAAATACAAGTCTGTGAAATTATTATACCATCTGTGTGCTGCATTAAGGGGTTGGTGTATTTGTAATGTTTAGCATACATTAATTTATATTTTGTTTGCTATATTATTGATTGTTTGTTTTATTGTTATTTGTCCCATAGTTTTTTAACCTGCATGAGGTACATTTTTCCATATCTATCACCTGTGATTTCAATATGAATTTAATGTCTACAAAAGGGTAGAACATTGGGGGTTAGGGTAGAGGGAAGAGGGTTGAGGGAATTAGAGGATAGGTGGTGGAGTGGAGAAAGGCAAATGACTGAAGGGAAGGTGGAGGAGCAGCTGAAGCTGCTCTGTCAGCTCGTTCACCTGCACAGTCTTCTCGTCCCTGTCTCCTGCCTTGTTCTTTGCCTTCTCCAGCTGGAGACATTGTGTTAGATCATCAAGATGTGACTTGAGTGCTCTGATGGTCTCATGGAGGTTTTTCCGTTCATTCTTCAATGCCTTGTCCTTGAACTCCAGAAGTGTCTGCAGATTGCTGATTTTCTGATATGTGTTTGCTGTGTTGCAAATCTGCTGCACCATATGTTTTTTTTCTGAAGCATTTCCCAGGCAGTTTCTGAGATCACAGACATCCTCTTCAGGAGGCAGTGATGGCCTATAATGATGGTGACATCCTGGGTGAAGAACCTGTGCATGTCTCCCTTTCTGTGTTGGGCCTGTCTTTCGATCATGTTTAAAGCAAATCAGTTGATGTCTTCTCCTAGGATTTGACGTTGCTTTTGGTGGCAAAACCTGTGTGTAGAAAAGGTTTACAGAGTTACTGTGTAAGTCTGATATGTCTGAGTTCTGAGGCAAACTTGACTCTAGGTTTTGCAAATATGTCATCACAGAACAGATCAGTGATCCACGGTTCAAAGTCATACATGTTAGATTAAGTAGTGACTCAAAATTGCCCATAGGTGTGAATTTTAGTGTCTTTTTGTGTATGTCTCTGCTGGTCATGGATGATGCTGGAGCCTTTTTATTTTTCTTAAATGTCATCAACATACATGCATTTGTACTGTAAGCCTATAAATATGCAACAACTCCAAATAAGCAACCAGATTATATAGACTTTGAGTTTATTGCTAATGTCTTAACAGTTTTTACTGACCAATTTTACATATTAGCGTACAAACATAACACAGTACGTAGTGCTTTAGAAAAGTATATTCAATGTAAGAAAGTCTCAATGGGACTGGGACTCACCAGCGAACCAATCAGACGTGGTTTTCGTTCAGCGTCTTGCTCGAGGACACTTCGACACGTGACCAGAGGATCCGGGGATCGAACCAAAAACTGTGATTGGTGGACGCCACCTCACGCCGCTTCTTCTGTTAACGCTAACATTAGCCTGATGTCACTTTTCTTAACATTAGCTTCATGCCGGCTTTGCGTTTTATTGAATTAACAAAATCAGTGGTGAAGGAAAATAATTGAAAGTCTGACAGCAAATGTGTGCGGACGGTGAACATGAAAGTTATTAAAAGTTGTTCCTGTTTGGAGAATCTGAACTCAAACCTGTCAAACTACTGTGGGACAGGTGAGCCAACGTTAGCAATGCAGCTAGCAGACAGTGCTGTTGCAAAACAGTGCAGGTTTGACTAAATAGGAAACTTTTAATTTTACACTGCTGACCTCAAATCATGTCTGTGGAAAAAGCAACCGGAATCTGCCGCCCCCGTTATTGGTAAGTTTGCTCCTGCAGTCATAAGTTTTGTGATATAATGCATTAGTTTTATTTAGAGTCACCTAATAAATTGGGAAGTATGGAACTCCATGTACAGCTCTAGTGTTGCTCATTTTCTTCTCCAAAAGAAGAAAATAAAGAAGTCACCTCCATTGTTGCCTCATTGCATCTCAAGAATGGCGCTTGTCTCCCTTATTTCTCCATTTAATTTTAGAAATAAACTAAACATATCACCATTTCATTTGGTGAGGTCCCGACTTTGGCTGGGCCATTCCAAAACTTTAATTCTTTTATTTTTCAGCCTTTCTGATGTAAATTTACTGATCTGCTTTGGAAAATTGTCCTGTTGCATTATCTAATTAAGACCAAGCTTTAGCTCTCAGACAGATGGCCTCACATTTGCCTCTATGGTGAAGTTCATGGGTGACTGCAAGCTGCGCAGGTCCTGTGGTGGCAGAAAAGCCCAAACTTCACGGCCTTCACTGCTGGGCTTGTCAGTTGGTTTGGGGTGTTTGTGCTGAAATGCTGTTCAAGGTTTTACCAAACGTGGCACTGGCCATTAAGGCCAAACAACTCTTTGTTCCAGACACCTTCTAGCTTCTTCAGATGCAAACTGCAGTCGTGCTTTAATTTTCAACTCTGCATTGTAAAGTAAAAGGTGCATGGTCAGTTTTCGTGTATTTCTCTGAGCTTTGCACGTTGTGACCCTGGGGTGAATGTGCTGGGATGTCCATTTCTTGAAAGACTCAAAAACTGTTTTCCAGCTGTAACGAATTTTAACTGTAGAACACTGAACTCAAATTGTTAGAAATAACTTTATAACTCTTTCTAGGTAGCTGTGCGGCAACCACTGCTTATGTTTTTCCATCTTGACATTGTGTTCAAACACAAATGGCTGCTCCAGACCAGCAAAATGCCAAAACTTCTGCTATTGTAGAGGTCTGCATACCTGCTGATGATCAAATTATCAATTTACCTTCTTGGAAGAATTAAGGGTGCACTTATTATTGCCAAGATTGACAGGATGTAGATTTTTCTTTTTGGCTTCACAATTGTTTTAATCTAATATTGTGTTTGCCTAATATTGAGTAAAGCTAAAATTGGATAAATCTGATTGTGTTTTTACATAAATACTTTATTGAAATGAACATCACATTTCATATGGTCCACCTCAGATTTAATTTCATCATATTAATTAAAATGTTTCCTCAAATAGGAATAACATTATAACATACAATAACAATTGCTCGCCTTTATTTAAGATTAAGAGCCTCTCGCCGAGCCAGAACAGTAGCAGGACACTGATAATGAAGCCCTGAGTGGAAGACTCCACCTTTTTTTAGAGAGTGGAATGTGCTGCAGCATTATCACAATAGTAGACTTGCCCTGTTTATTGACATTTTCCTAGGGTTATAGCACCAGAGAATATTTTAAATCTAAGAAAACCTCTAAAACGATCATACAATCTCATGTTTATCATGACCGTTTTAGGTCCCATGCTTTGCAGGAACTGAATTGGGGGCAGTCAGCTGAAGGTACAAGTCAACTGGTTGTTGCCTAGCTTTTTTCTCTGTGTCGTAAGCATTTGATCTATATGTATGTTCCTTTAATTGCCCAGCAACCGGGAACCTGACAAGGTTCCCACTGTCTGCTGTTACTGGAAACTGTGATAAATAAACCTGATCGAAGGTCCTATTGATTAGTTGTCAGTTCTCTCTGTTGATGGGCCCAGTGCAAGGAGAATATCAGTTAAAATTGATGGGGATGAGTTTGTATCTTGTGCCTGTGTGTGTAAATGTATGTGTGCAAGTAAGAGCTGCTCATCAAGCAGTCCTCGGAGATGAATTCATTGGTGGCCAACACTAGACCTATCAATATTACTTCCACAAATTGTCTCAGGAGCGCATTGTATAATGTCTGCCATGCTGGATACTGAGCCCACGAACAGGTTGTTAAAATGCACTTTAGTCTCCTACAGCCCAAACTGGTTTAGTCTCTACCATGTTACTGTCCGCCATGACAAGAGGATTTACAATGAGCAGAATTTCCAAGATATATTTATTTATTCATTAATTATTAATAAATAATACATTTAAATGTATTATTTGTTTAACAGTCATCCATCTTTCATTCGTGTGGATCAAACTTTGCGATATGGGATCCACCAGAGGGCGGTGTAGTATAAAGCATTTTCGATATCCAGTTCTGCAGTTTTTTCACATCGACTCATGCAGTAAGATTTACTGAGGAATCATGTCGCATTTTGTGGTTTTGGTGTTTTCATGTTTTGGAAATTACCATTTTTTTAAATTTTCTGCATAAAAGTAAATAGCAATAATTTGAATTCTTTTATATGTTTATTTTAGAAACGGAGACAGTTTGCGTCCCACTATTAAACCACCCACAAATGCGCTAAAAGAAAATATATATCATCTTTCCGCATCTTTCATCCGTGGTTGAGCAAAGCCAGTATTATTGGGGAAATGCAGTTGTAAATGTTTTTCTTTTTTTACTGCGGTATAATATTTATAAATTTCAGCTAAACAAATGGAATAACACCTTTGACGATATTATTGCATATATTGTCTTCATTAAAAAGTAATATGATTTATGGGACAATAGAAATATACGGTCACGTAGCATTGTTTTTGTCTCGACATAATATAGGGTGACACCACGTAAAAATATACATAAAAATTACAGGCAGCTATCAGATCTTTAAGCTTCGGCCTATATTGTGTCACATTCTTTAAAGTTTTTGTGTTGTAATGTGCAGGTTTTGTTGCACCAACGCTTTTTTCGTTTCACTTTTTTATGACTATTTCACCTTTAAACTGATTAGGCGTTATAAAGCATGGTTTTATCAAATGGCCTGTTTACTTGGAGTCACCCCAATTTTCCATTCATCTGCTGTCAAAAATACAACATAGAATAGGCATATTAAAAGTTAAATGGTTGTTGAATTAATTGGTTGTCAGAAATGCCTCGTTTATCTGTGTAGGTTCTTATTTGTTATAACGGAGAATAATAACTGTTGATGAGGAAAAGAATTAATCTTCACTTGGCAGAGTATGATTTTATTGCATTAGCTGTTCATTGGAAGCTACTGGGATTGATTGAGTGAATAATTCTCCACACAGGGGCAGCATGCACTGGGTCAAATTGTTGCAGGTTTTCATATTGCTTTAACAAAAAGAAAAATCAAGAAATCACTGCAGCATTATTTGCCAGATAGGCAAATGGTGATAGGGACAAATGAAATCAATAGTAAAAATTACACCCAGAAAGAAGAGATGATCCTAACATTTTTTTTAAATCACACCAAATATGGACCTACAGAGTTTTTTTAGTTGTTATTATTGTTGTTTTTACACGCAAGTTTTTTTTTCCTTTTTGTAGCCCTACCATTATTATTATTAATATTATTAATATTAATATTATCATATTATCTTACATAATTAAAGAAAAATTAAATCTACCAAATTTAAGGTCTACACAAACTTAGCACCGGCAAATATCAATATCCTAATCTTACATCCTTTATGTTGTTTCTAGAAACATGTTTGGTTGGACAAAGCAATGATAAATATCCCTGTTGATCACTTGATTGATTACCTTGCTCAAAGGTCACGCGGGCGCTGGTAATTTCCTTGCGCCGGAGGCTCCCGTTTCACTTTTAGTCTGCCTCCACAGCCCCAACACACACACCGCGCTATTTTTTAACCCCTTCACGGCTGGCCACGCTACTACTGACTTCAAGTAAAAGCACAGTTTGCTTTGAATTGGGATTTATTTGCTTTAAACCTTCCTGAAAATGACTCCCGTGTTAAGCGGCCTGTGAGGCGCTCTTTCAGTTTAGACTTGCTCCTGTAAGGGTCTCGAACCCAATTAATTTTTAATAATTACAACCCACGGGGCTGTGTGAATCTCCGCACCGCCTTGCCCTGCCGTCGGGTTCAGCATATCATAATAAAATACAGTATGTATTGAAGAATCGCTTCGGAGGGTGAAGAGACGAGGGAACAGTGAATTATTGCGCTGAATGGAACCCGTTTCCATTTAGGCTAATTGAGCAGCCTGAAGTTCTCTCTCTCTCTCTCTCTCTCTCTCTCCGTCTCCGGGTTCGCACAACCTCGCCTGGCGTAAAGGCACAGCCCACTTAATAGCGCCATTTATGTCATTACAGTAAAGGTAGGGTGAGATACAACCTCAATAAAGTATTAATATTAACCTCTCTTGACTCGGCCATTTCATAGACGATTCAACGATGGCCCAGTTTAGGTTTGGACGAGGAATAACTTGTTTAAAACAAGTAAATATCATGAGGCCTAAGTGTGAGTAAGTATATATTACAGTTGTTTGTGTATATTATACATATGATTCCGATAGAGTACGGATGATTTTGTTACCGACAACCTGTGTAGGTTTTATTTGCCCCGTTTTTTCCTCCAAGGTGGTTGAAATTACACAACAATAGCCGACACTGGAGATCAGTGTGGTCGCTATGGTTTCCTAATTGTTCACAGTTCAGGAGAGTTTATCTGCGTTGAAACTGGCCTAACCATGTCAGAATATGCCTTGTTTTTTGTCGGTCAGTGTTTCTTCCATGACATGACGTGATGTCACGGCTACAGTCACTTTCAACACACTTTGGAATCGATGGCTCGAGTTCTCCGCCCATTAAAGAGTTCATCTGCAAGGTCAGCATGATGTCATGCGGATCTAATTAATTGGCGGTTACTTTAATTATACGCTGTCTGTGTTAAGGAATAAATAGGCTGCATCTTTATGATGAATAATGCGTGCACTGAGTGAATAAAAAAACGGTTCCTATTTTTCAAGTTATGGTAATCAAATAAATAAAATGGCAACATGATTTGCTGTTTTTATATTTGGCTGATTCTCTCTCTGTTTTGCTGAGGTATCACTCAGTATCTAAATATACATCAATAAATTTTTTTATGTGATAACAGCAGACGGGCAGAAAATTTATAGACTTTCAATGCCTGGATGAGATGCATTCATGAGCATCGTCCCTTTTCTTAAAATCCAGAGCGAAGAAGTTGCAGAATATTTAGGCAAAAAGTCATTTTTCTTTTCATTCTCGACAAAGCCGTTCTCCTTCAGAGTTAAATCAACTAAACACTTCTAGCCTTCAGCAACCGAAAAGTGAGGAATTTTACTCGCTGCAACACTAACGTCTCAATAAGGCATTAATACTGAGCACTTAACGTATTAATAATTGTCAGCACAAAAAGAGAATGGGGGTGTGGGTGTGGGGGGACTGGCACTGGCATATTAAAGCTGTCAGTCGAGTGCCCAAGCGGGAGAGGGAGGGGGGAGGTTTTCATTCATTTTCCAGTGTTTGGTATAATGGTCAAGATATAATTAAAATATATAAAATCTTTAATGACTTTATTCAACACTGGTAATTTACATAACCAGTGATTAATGTGAGTTCATTTGAAGAGAAAAGGTGCGCGGTGAGGACTCAGAATGAGGATTGTTATAATTAATGTCCTCGGCACTCAACAGATCCGGGGTGCTGACTGCACTGCAAAAAATATCCATCTTGTCAAAGTATTTCATTCAGTGCTCAGCCTCAACCGCGTTTAGATTCCATGTAGAAACGTGACACATTCGCCTATTTGCTGTGAAACACAGACTGACGTGACTTTCTTCAGTCAGACTCATTTTGTGTTTTGTCTCACTGCTGCACTGGTGGCATCTCAATTACAAAGTTTCCTCACGTGTTAAACAACGGCTGAATCTGCGGCTGCAGCAACGCTGGACGTTTTTCCTTTTTGTTTTTTTTTTCTTTTTTTTTTTTGCAGTGTATACCCCGCTTTCTTGCTCAGTGGTCGTTTGAAATTGTGACACGACAGGAGATGTCCACGATTCACCCTTCGTGACCACATCAGGTTAATATCAAAGTGATAAATCGTCCCAAACTTTTTCTGGCACTTGCTGCCGGCAGATTTCGGACTGTGCGCATGTGCGAAGGTGTCCAGACTGACAATGCTGGAGAGATAGCGCGTTTGGATTGAGAAACCCAGAGAAAAGGACAGAGAAAAAACAAAAAGGAGGAAAAAAAAAAGATCCGAGAAAAAATCCAAACAAACCCACGCCGAGAGACTGGCACCATGAGGTCCAAAGGCAGGGCACGGAAACTGGCCACGAGTAGGTGCAACATCCCTTTCTTTTTTCCTTTTGAAACATGCCATCTTACATAGCCTACCTATATCTGTCGCTGTTATCGCCGCGTCTACTAATCGTTTCTGTGACGATTTCATCTCCAGCCGAAAGTCATAATCCTCAATTTCAGGTTGTTAAGAGCGACAAAGCGACGATATTGTCGCAAAGGAAAAAAAAAACAAACGCTGTCACGAGTGGAGTGTGAACTTTGAAGTTGAGGGAGCGATGGAGGAACTTTGTGCAGGGCGTCCGGACCAGCACTATTGGAATCGCTCGTTGCATGTAGTGGGCGCTGTAGTGTAATGTAGTATATTGTGGGTTAAATTGTGTCCAGTGCATCGGCACTTGCGTTGTGATCGCTGCACACCGCTGCTGGGTTCGTGTGGAGCAACTTACCAAAAAAAAAAAAAAAAAAAAAAGACAAAAAAAAACGCTGAATGATTGAGAGAAATAAGGAGAAAGCGAGGATTTAGAAAGGCATGGCAAATGTTCCAGGCAAAGGGATCCTGTTTTTAATTCTGTTTGTGTATGTGAGTCATGCAGTTCATTCCGAGTTACTATTAATGTTTGTTGGCTGGCAAAAGATAACGCACTATAGGGAAAACTCTGACTTTTATGTTTTAATTATTGAGTTGTAGGGGTGTTCAAGTTTACAGACTCGAGCCTCCATGTAGCCTAATTTAATCATCACAGGACACAGAATACTTGCTGCGTTAACAGATTTCTTATAAAGTAAAATTAAAATATTCAATGTGTTTCATTAAATTAAATATGTAATCGAAACTCTTGTCATTAAATCGATTTAATTAGTTGGGCGCAATCAGCTACAATGATTTATGTATGGAGATGATTGATATGACTATTCATGCATTGATTTGCTACAATAAATTATGAAGAATTACATTCTTTCTAAAGCCCTTTCAGTCCACTTTCAGACTGCAAGTTTACCTCTGTGCTTTGCATGAAATGTGTGCCTTGTCTTTTTTCTAAGTCTCGACTTGAGTCTTGACTTTTAATTTATGAGTTTCTAACTGTAAACTGTAAAATGAACCATTCATTTAGAATTGTGTGGCAGTTTTTTTTTTCACTTTTCTGAAGAACTTGAGCAGGGAAGTTAAAACCAGAAAGTGTAATGATCCTGGCCTGTAATATTTTAGTATTTGCAGAAACCAGGAATATGACACTTCGTGAGTTTGTAGTTAGTTTTATTCATTTCAAAATATAATATGATAAATATATATTTTTTTATGATGTCTGCATCTTTGCATAAAATAAAATAAAGCAAAATAAAATGAAACACCCTGGAGTGGGAGCTGCAACATATCTAAAATTATTTAAACAGATAATGTTAATTGGCAGCAGCATTTTTATGTGATCAGTGCAAAGCAAGTTATAGACATTCTGATGAGGTTTAATCTAAAATGAATGTAAACCTGATTTATTGTGAGTCTGTTAGATGTGTAGAGATTATTGTGACTTGCAGTGGGAAAATAGATGCACTCACTGTTATTACCATCGTCATACCAAGCAAAACACCGTTTTTTCCTTTGTAGCAGCTCTCAAGTTTATTGTTATTGTTATTTAATTTTATTTTATTATTTGCATAGTTATTAAAAAGCCTTAATGCACGCCATGAAGATCAAATGCATCACCTTTAGAAGTTTTCGACATATTTGTCAACCATTAAAGTCATTCTGGGGATATAGGAGGGATAATTCCTCGTGCGTTTAAAGGTTATTATTTTCGAGATGGTAGAGAAAGATTTCTACCTTTTAAGTCAGAACAGGGGAAGGTTGTGGGTCCCCGGAGAAGCGGGCCCACTCTGGCCTCCAGCCAGGTCTGCACAGTGTCAACAGTGAATATTTAAATTCCCAGACCCCTCATAAGGGATCTGCTGGTAAATGCGTTCAGTGTGTGCCTCCCGTTTGTCCAGAGAAGTCGTGTTAAAACGGGCATGTAGGGGCCTCAGTCGTGCAGCCGTGTGATAAAAAAGGGGGGTGGATGTAATAGAGGAGGTGATGGAGAGGTGGTAAACGTAAGAGTGATTGATGGAGGCTGACTGATTAGTCCGCACGTCCAGATGTAATGCGGTGCGCCACAAAAACTCGGTTTTGCATCCCAACTAAGTATAGCCAAGGCGTGCAGGCCGCACCCCGTGGTGAACTGTGGGCCACATAAGGATGGAGAAGGGGGGCTTCGACGATCTGAAGTACAGCTGAACGTAGGCCCAATTAAAGGTCCGTTTGGCATGTTCATGTCTCAACAAAAACCTTTTCATTCACGGATCGCAGATAATTTGTTAGGAATAATTAAAATGAGGAATAATCTCACACAACCACTCAGAGTAAAATTATGATTAAAAACCTTTTTTTAAATTCTGGATAAAATGAATGACGCAAAGCAAAAACGTCCATGAAAATCATTTGGAAGTTGAACAAGTGGCAGTGGAGCATTCAAATCCAGTTAGTTTCTCAAACCGCACACTCGTGCATTTCATTTTAATTTTCACGCTTGCCGCTTTACTTTGTCAGTCATCGCTCACTGAGCCATTTGTCTCCAGAAATGTGGAGTCATATCAATTCATAGATGCATGATCTTACAAAGTGATGCTCCCCTTTGGCACACGTGTCTCTCTCTCTGTGTCTCTCCGCGCCTCTGCTCGTCGTTCTCCTCACATTGTGCAATGGGCCGTGCATCTCGCGTTTGTCTGGCGGAGCTCATTAAACCGGTTAATAGATCGGCCCATTTAAAAGGTGAGAGGGAACGGGCCGGCTGGAGCAAAGTGAAATAGAGACCCCATTAAACAGCCCTTGTTGTCCCAGAGCGGCGCTCTTTGCCTGCGCTCCGCTTGGTGCCAAAGCTCCGCGCACAAATGTCCCGTATCTCCTTCAGTAATGGACTTGGTCAAAAATCACTGGGGCCCACGGCGGAGGTTGCTCCACCAAATTTAACGTTAATCGTCGCTTTGAGCTTGTTTCTCTGATGCAAATGATCGAAAAATGCCAAACAATCTGTTACGTTTCCCTGGATTATGTAACAGTCTAAACATGGTATTATAGCCTCCACTACAGTTTATGAAATGAAGCTCATGTTTTAAATAAAAACGGAGCACAATTCCACAGTTAGGCAGATTACTTTATTAAAACTCTCTTGGCTTGGAGTTAATATAAATTCAGTAAATTAACACCAGGATACTGTTTTTGTCACTCTGCTTTAGATAAAACATGTATGTATACACTAAATGCTGGCAGTCTTTATTAGACCAGGAGGTAACTGTCAGTTTGTTTTTTTACCTAGATGTGAACAATTATTGGATCAGTGGCAGGGGGCTGGGGATGGGGCTTCAAAGTGCAGTAATGTACAAAAAGTGCAGCACTTGTTCTTGGTAAGGTGCTGACTGCTTGTCAAATCAGGTGTACGGCAGATCATACATGCTTACAGGTACACGTACAGTGTATAGTATATTAGTAATATTCTGAGGTGTCTGCCCGGCTGTGTGTTGGTAGGTGTAAGGTTGTGGGGGTGGGGGTGGGGCAGCTTGACTGTGACCCAGGCCCCCTCATCTATCAACGCCCCCATCTGTTTGACATGTCGTCCACTTCCCTCCTCTCCTATGATAGGAGCAGGGGTTTCTTTCTCCTCACCCCTCTCCCTCTCTCAGAAAATGGTCTTTTTGGAGGATCGTTGATGTTAATGAGTCATCCAGAACTCAGTCTCAGGGCTGTAAACAGAGAGCTGACGAGGTTAGTGGTTTGTTTATGCACTGTTGTCACCCGCTTGAAAGATGGCCCCTGTCCCAAGCAACTAGGGAGCTTCCAGGCCTCGCCACGGTTCCTCTCTCAGGCCCTGACATAGTGGCTGTGCCCCAGGGGCTTCTGTCCTACTCCCTCTTTTCCAACTGCATTCCCTGTTCTCCTTCATCTCAGCCCATCATGTATGTCAGGAGTTTCAGCAATAAGCACACTGATGAGCAATAGTTTTTGAATCCTGCTCTAGTGGCAGATGAAAAAGTGCAAAAATCGCATGTTTCACGTCTCGTTCAAACGAGCGGTTGTATGTTCACGGTGGTGTACGTGTGTGATGTTGTTGTTGGTTTTGGGGGGGGGGGGTTAGTATGGTGCAGCAATCCAGACAGGGCAGTGTGGGAACACCGAGAGATGGAGCAAGGGAGGGTGGGAGGGGTTGTGCAGAAACATGTCAAGCCTGGGAACCACTGTGTGTTTACCACAGGGAAACTGTACCAACACAGAACAATGAGCGTGCCTTACCCCTTCTAAATAAAAAAAGGCATTTCTGCTTTCTTCTCCCCTCTAAAGGTCATGGAGTTAGAGATAGGGAGTCCACACAAAAGCCTCCTGTCTGTCGACAGTCTGGACTGGCCCATAGCGGTGCCAAAGCTGAGGTCATTATCAACAGAGCAGTCCCAAGCTAAGCATATTTTTATAGATTGTGCCTGTGTGTGTTTGCAAGACAGAGAGGCGAGCGTGTGTGTATGGGCTTATTTGGGCAGGCTGAGCATGTACATGCAAGGTTTAGTGCTCATGCACAAAACAAAGGCACAGTGCAGAATATACAGCGCACAGTATTTGTCAAATGTATGACATTCTGCCATTTTCATATCACAAATTGTTCTGAGATAAATGGCATTTTGCTGAGCTGAAAGGTTTGCCTAAACATCAAACTGATTTGTGTGTAGTTATGATGTCTGAGGAGTCATAATGTCAACAAATTGCTGATGCTGCGGTGCGCCGAGCCTATTAACGAGGCAGTGTGAAGTTAGCACTCCTTGGCATGCTTTGAGAAGAGTTGTCTGTTAGCTAATTAAAGAAACTCAATCATTTTATTCGCCAATCAATTACCTGGAGCAGGTGGTAGAAGCAGAGACCGACATTCTGGTCTCATGTCTCACATCAGCTAACTACCCTAAGTCGCTTTACTGCATTGTTGAGTGCTTTAATGGGGTGGAGGACTAAACAACAGGGTGGATGTGGCTTAATGCAGCCGCTAATCTGATCGAATGTGTGCTGCTCTTTTCTCTAGACTCCACACATGATGTTATTTTTACAGTTACTGGCAGCAGGTGGATTATTTACCTTCTTCAAAAATCTTCCTCACAGCCCCTCAAAGACTCTGGAAATCAATTGCCTGTATTTCAGTGACCCTTTTGTTCGATTTGGATATCAATAACTGTCTTATCAGTTTATTATAGATATAATTTTACGGATTAGTACGTTAAAGTGGTGTGTGCTTGCTTGTGGACATTGCTTTTTGATCACTGTCCTGGATTGTTGACCAAGAGAACAGTGCTTTTTCGCTCTTACACTTCGAAGGGAGCACTTAGCTATAAACAGGAATTACCCAACAATTGCTTTGTGAATGTGGTGATAACAGTGTGTTCCAGCACGGCTCGGGGATCTCCCTGGGTGGAGTAAACTGGCCCAAGGGATGGAAGGAGTAAGGAAGGGAGGCATAGTTATTTCTGATTAATGGGGGCAAAACAAGGCATCAGGTCATACCCACATGAAGCTGAGAGAACAGACATTGTCAGGTGTATGTTTATGTGTTTGTGTGCTTTGTGTATGTGATTCCTTTTCACCTTTCATCGCAGTCACAACAATTCCCCCCACGCTCCACTCTGAAGCTCATTAAGTGGTGACCTCTCACCCCGCCAGGATGGGAGCGAGAGGGGAGGTGACATGATCAAAGCTAGGGTCTTCCTGATGAAGTTTGTGCTGAAGCACATTCACCTGACTGGGTCTGAAAGCAGCTCTGTCGGAAGAAGAAGACGTACATGCTAAAACGTTAAACTTACAAACCTGATGCAAACTTACACAGTAATGTAAAATTATTATTCAAGGCAAACTTGTTAATATTCTACACAGAGTGTTGCATTATTAGGTTGTACTTACACAAGCACTTCACTGTTGTGTTTAGTTTTTTGCGTGAATGACAAAGTTTGTTTTTCTTTTGTCTTTCGAAATTTAACATTTTTCTTGCTGGGCTGATACATTGTCCGGGAGCCTTGAGTGCCATGAGCTGTTTTTAGAATGATTATCTCTTAGTGAGACATGCACCAACAATGTTCACCCTAGTGTTTCCAAAAGCCAGTGTCTGAGAAAAGGAAACACCACATCCCTGTCCTCCGAGATCTGTCTTGATGACTTCCTTTCCGTGGATGTGTGTCTTTATAAAACTGCACCTTATGTGTGTGCATGTGTGTTGTTCATCAGCCAGGGTCGCAGCAGGGGAAAGAATGTGGTCGTGGAAAGGAATGCTGGGCTGATTAGCGCTGCTTACCTGTAAGTGAACTGGACATGCCGGCTTGTGATGAGACTGAGGAAACAAGGGAACAATAGGACAGTAGAGATTCCTTTCCACGCCACATTCCAGCGATCCTGCAGTCAGGGCCTCCTGCTCAGAGCTTTGATGAACCTTTCTCATGGCTTCCTGGGATTGTCGCTCCTCCGCAAACACAAAAACATAAAGCGGTCGGTGAGCAGAGCCAGGGAAGAGAGAGCGCGGCCCTCCTCAGGATGTCCTGTTTTGATTAGCGTTAGCATCCTAAAAGCACCATAGAAATATTATTCTAACACGGAGAAGAGCTTAGTGGTGACACATCCACCTCTTTCCACTCTGTGACCTCCAGGGTCAGATAGACTACAATGAGCCAGGAATCAAAGAGGTGCTCCTCACCCAGTGATCTGACAGAGGAAATCATGTGAGGAAAACAAGGCGATGAAAAGACAGCGAGATGTTTCGGGGATTGTCAACAGGTGGGAGTATGTCAGGCCATTGCTTTTGGAAATTGTTTTCAGAAATTCCTGTCAATGCAGTATTTTTTTAAGATCAAACCTATCAGTGCTAGAATTATGTTTTCCCCTTAAATGAGTATAATGTTTCGGATTTGTCAAGCTGTTTAAGAGAAACAAGAACGGTGTAGGTTAATATTTTAGTAAGTAAGTCAAACTTACTTACAGTAAAGTTACAAATTCTACTACTTTATAGCCTAAGTTGTTATTCACAAGTTATTAAATTATGATGTTAGACAACTGAAGTTTGTAGCACAAGCAGAAATAACTAGAATTGCCTTTATTCTTACGAAACTGTGTTTCTTTCAGTTGACTGAAATTCTTAATTAACTACTGATATTTCCAGTGAGCAGCGTAGTTCTGTAGTTTGAGCACCAGCTCTTACACAGTGTCACCTTTCAGGAGCTCATTCTGCATCTCTTCTGTCTCCTGTGGAATCAGTGAGCAGTGAAGCATTGCAGCTTGGTTTGTTGTTCTGCTGTTGCTTGAGGGCTTTAGTTTGACAGGAGGGCACCACTTTGTTCACCTCAGTGTCCAGAAGGGACCCCCAGGGGCCTCTGGGCCTGGATGTCTCTGTCAGGGCTGTGGCAGGACTGGGGCAATGGGGGGCCCCACTGCTCACTGGGTCAGTGGGCAAGCTAATCGATTTCATCTCTGTTTCACACGCCACGCCAAACCCCTACTGGCCTGATATTCACATGTTCACTGCTCAGATGATTACGCTACTTCCATCTTCTGTCTATCTTTTTTCCTCTTTCAGTTTCTTTTTCTTTCTCTCCCACCACATTTCTTCTGGTTCTCATTTGTCTTTGTTCTACTGTATTATGTCTACCATCTTTCACGCGCTTTGTCTGTCCCCCTCTTTTTGCCGTCACTTCATCTCATTTTCTCCCCCTTTCGGACAAAGTATTTTAATTTTAGCCTCTATGCCTATCTCTGTGTTGGTAAGGGCTGGTGGGCAGGCAGAGGAGTCCTTGTTTTCTCTGCCATTCCTCTGGATGAAGCGTTGGAACAAGGGAATGAAAGCTTTGGGAAAGGGCTGGAAACTTCCCATTCATCAGTGTAAGGAGATACTGCGCTGACAGTTAGCAGACGGCCAGCCAAGTACAACACGGGACAGCCTCGTGGGCCTCCAGTGCTTGGCTCAACAGACAGACAGAGCGAGAGCAGACCAAACACCCCACTCATCTCTGTTCGAGGAAATAACACATGTTAGCATTTTAGGTACTTGTTCTGATTCTCTTGTGATGAGAAACTTAAGTGCAAACAGTAGAATAAGTGAATGATTACAGGTGCAATCATAACTAATATAATAAAGAAGCTCAGGGGTAGAAAATGTACCACTGCAGACAAATAATGATAACATCCTGTAATTTAATGAGAGGAGCAAACTGGTTTCGGATTTGCCAAAATGGAAATTCCGCTACTTTTCAAAGATAAGGTAAAAATGCCTTTAGAGTTTGGGGTTTGCCATTTCCCTTATCCTTTAAGCCCCTCTGACAATATAACCACACACGTCTCGTCAGCTATGTCAGTAAGGCAGAATGCAAACACACTCTCAGGGCAGTAATACAGGTACAGAAAGCAAAGATTTGGACGCACCCTAATTATATACATTACTAGGACTTTGGACAGAACGTACTGAGACACATACATGGACATGTACCTATGCTCACCCAGAATGGGACATAGTTTTGGCAAGGCTGTGCAGGGTGGGACATTGCAGGTGTGAGTCTGTGTCTCTCTGCCCAGCCATTAATCGCTGCCATCTGACAGTTCAATCTACGAGGGGCCGAGCAGAACAGCCGGCTGGTTACCAGGGCAGGTCATTACTGAGCATGAAGGCAGCCAATCGCATCAGCAATCAATGACAAAGGTTGTAGAAAGGGAAAGAGCTAAAAGTGAGAAAGAAGTGGAGCAAAACAGGATTGCCAAAGATAGACGTGTGAGAGGCAATGGACACGGGGAGGAAGGGAGAGAAGAGGTATAGCAGGATAAAGGTAGTTATGCTGTTGAAGGTCAGTTCTTACTTGTGGAGTAGATGACAAACAGGCTGTCAGCTGCCAAGAAATGGAAATATTCATCCGATGCCGCACAACTGAAAATATGGCCCCTTGCATGTGCACATACATAAATGTGCACGGAAACAGTCACTGCTTTAGCAGCTTGATTGAGAATACAGCAGGGAAATTTAACGCGAGCCATTATTTTATGAATTCCATATACAAGGTGTTTGCAGTGTGTGCCGCCCTTTTAGTGGTAAGTTCGGGCTGTGCTGTAGTAAAAGTAATGACTGGCTGTGAATAAAACAAAGACAAAATCACTTCATGAAAACACCACAACTCCCCTGTGGCCCCGTCTTTGCTGCGCATTGTCTTACCACGTAAATGGCTGCCATGGTACGGTCTGTCCAGCGGTGTTTACCCAGCTCCAGTAAGTAAAACATAGTCTCCTTGTAGTGGTAATTTCTGTTAACAAAAAAATCACAAACAGTCAATAGCACATAAGGTTATACTAAATAAATGCAAAGTTGTATTTTTCCATCACAATCGCCCTAACCGAAGAGTTTCTCACACATTTCACATCCCAGTGTATGTCATTTTCACCCATGTTTTTCTCAGACTTTCTTTAAAAAAGTTGATGAGGGGATGAATTGACATTGTGGGTGACAGTATTTGGCCAGAGCTCTCATAAAACAACAAGGAGATTTCTCTTTTCTCCCCAGAGGCCTAGAATAGCAGAACTGGTCATTTATCCAGCACTATCTCTCAGCAGATCCAACGGACTTCTCTCCCAGACACAGATTCACACACACACACACACACACAGAGCATCGCAGCGTGGACACCACTGAGTGATGATGAGTCATTATATAAAGGGTGCCCTCTGACCTCTTATAGAGTTTATGGATCACTCTCTGGCAGAATCGTATTCCCCAATGCCAGGTTATTGTCTGTCTGCCTGCCTGTCTGTCAGACATTCAGGGCCTTCAGTGTCTTTCTTCCTCTCTCTCTCTCTCTCCCATACTCTCTCACTTTCTCTCTCCCCTGAGTTTTACAGACCAGTTCATCCCAAGCATCTCTGTCTTTGTTTATTTTAATAACAAACAGGAAAAATATCCCTTCTCCCATTGCCAAATGCTTGAATTTGATCGTTTCCATGTATTCCATAGTGAGAATACATGTGTTGATTTGCTGTAACATCACAGATGTACTTGTGAAAGGCCTCCAAAGTTGTTCATTGTCTAAGGGTGTGGTAGTTTAGACGATGAAGGATAGTTCTTCATCCTAACCTAGCATGTACTGCAGTGTTGAAATTGGCATGCAACTTTAGTTGAATTCACAGCTAATTCAATACATCTCTTAGCATGTAAGCGCATTCCCCCCGTCTATTTCCTCACTTCCACGCAATTGTTTTTCCTCAGTGCACAGAGGAGCAGAGCAGCAAGGGAAAGTAGAAGAAAGGCGTCAGTTTGGATTTCTACAGATCCTCTTCTCTTTTTCAGTGTTACTTTGTTAATCCAATACTACCTCTATGCCAGCGGTATCCTGAGTGGATCAGGCTGCTAATATATTTGTTGTGGGCGCTAGCATTTGATCTTTCTTTCAACAAATGCAATTTGTTTGGCCTGATTTGATCAGTTGCAGCAGCATATTTTTTTGTTCAGGCAACAGCATGTAAACCTTCCATACAAAAGGAGTTAAGATGTTTTTGCGTCTGTGAGAGGGAAAACTCTATTACAGGTGTCTTGGACCACAGGACCCTGCTGGCTCTGATGAAATGCTCCTTGGGTGTTAATGCAATTCTGATTTTCGTCCAGCCTGGAGACTTGCAGCCTCTGGGGTTTTAAAACTGACTCTGAAAGACAGACAACAAAGCCTGGACCTTAACCATACAATTACATTGGTGGAAACTTTGAAGGGTACTTCCTGATGTAACACTGTAATCTCCCTTTGGGCACCAGAGAATGATGCTATATAATTTTGGTGATGTTTTCTGTGGAATAAGCATTGTTGTATGTGTGTACGGTAAGTGCAACTTGAAAAGTGGTACTGCTGAACACAACCAATGACATATGCTTTAAAAATTCAGCGTATAACTCCAAAGCAAGCAGGCATAAGCAGATAGGGATGCATATAGGTCCGACAGGAGTTTGTCTTTTTTAACCAACCAGCTCAGAATGGTGCAGTGGATGGGGCTAAAACCCACCTCTGAAAAGGATATGCCTTCATTCCATAGCCCTCACTAGAAGGTTTCATCTCTGCTTGTAAGCCTTGATTACCATAAAATCATAAGTAGGACTGGCAATGATGTTTATATTTAACATGGACTGTATAATTTGTGACAAACAGTGTGTCTGCTTGTGCTTATTAAATTTGATTTCCCTTTTTTGGCCTCTGTTCACAGGTGGTCAGAATTATTGTAGCCACAGTCATGTTGTCAATATGACTTTGTTTAAATTGCTCCAACTTTGCTGCTTTCAGCATTCATTAGGACCCATTTCAGCTCCTTAGGGCTTCTAACTTATAGGGTGCATGCTAGCTGTCACACCGTCAGCTAGCCCAGGGCCCCACAGATCAAATACAGGTATGATTTATGTCTGCTGTCTCAGCCTTCACACTGCATGTTCTTCTGCACTGAAGTTGTTGGTCAAACCCAACTGCAGTAGTAATTTGTCTCCTTACATGTGTAGGAGGTGAGGGGTAAAGGTCAGCGAAATGAAAATGAGCAGACCTGACTTAATCGTTGTATCTATTTGTGTTTCGAGACAGGATGTCTGTCTGAATGTCTATCTGTCTATTTGTCCATCTGTCTCTCTTCTGGATTGGAGCCATGTTTTGTGTCAGTGGGTCGAGATCACCTGGCTGAAGTCAAGGCACTGATCTGATCCGGCAAGAGTAAAAGTTCACAGGGAAGATGTCTTTGAGCTAGATAGAATCATCATGACAACACACATTCTGATGGATGTTGTGATGGATCTTTTAATTGTGTTTCTTCATTTTTGTAACTTTCTCATACAAGTCACATAAAAGAATATTCACATTTATTTTTGTTGTTGTGAACTATCATCAATTGATACATTATGGTTAAGTGCATCCAAAACACACATGTGTGCACATAGATGTGAATACTGTGAAGTGTAGCAAATATACTCTTTCTAAAATGACACTTCAAGACCATTTTGCCTACAATTTCCTCGCCAGCTTGCACATTTGACAAGGTTAAGCCAGTAAATTGTGGAGAGAAAATGCTTCCTGTGTGTGATTACATTTATCATGTATAATTAGTAAGTTCTGCTCTGTCTGCCCATGATGACCCTTGACCTTGAGTGTGACAGTTGTTGGTTGGTGTTGCCAGACTACCAAATGTGCTGTCCAGGTCATGTTACTCTACAAATCTGGCTTCCGTTGCAGAATTGAATGGCTTTGGTTTTCCTCCTAAGCCTTTGAATTTGAGAAACATCCCTGCAATTTAGTTTTTTTTTGTACAAATGTAAGCTTTTCATTTGCCCTTTTTTTTTTCAACTTGACAGTTAAAGAAATGCCTTGATTTTCTTGAGGTCCATTATATTATATGCAATATTGAATATTTAAACTAAGTTTGACAGTTGTAACCTGACTCCAGCTACATCACGGTTAAACCGTGTCATGCATTAAACCATACAATTCTATCTACCAAAGAGACATTTTGCTTTAGATTAAGAAATACATTTTTGACCTGGAATATTTTTACAATAACTATTGGTACTGTACAGACATATAGCCATTTTATGTACACAATTTCTGAAGTGGCTATATGTCTCTATAACTGTTGGTTTACTGCAGTGACTTTAAATCATACTTCAGTCTAAATTTGACCTGGCCTCATCATTAAAAAAAAGTTGTGTCCCGAGTTTAAACCCTGTTACTCAGCCCTTCTTCATCTGTTTATTTTTTAATTTGAGGATTTGTATGTAAGGTGACGTGCATTACACCGTTCAAGAATTTTACAGTCTTAATTTGGTTTCTCCTGTTTATCTTCCTTACCTTCTGTACACTACTCTGTCATTTGTTCTTCCTTTTCCTTTGCGCTAATGCTCATTTTGTGTAATAATTCCCACCTATTATTTTTGTCCAGAGCACTCATTAGTCATGTCGCTGTCAGCCACCAGCTGCAGACCCCCCCACACACCCCCCCACCCCCAAATACACACACACACACACAACCGCATGTATTGTTGCACATGCACAAGTATGGAAGTCATCAAGGCGAGGTCAAAGGACTACCTCATTACCAAGCTCCAGTGAAAACTTTTGGTGTATTTTATGCACTGGTATCAGAATGCAGGAGGAGGGGTTTACAATGAGTACACATAAACTATGATAATGAAGACGTGTGATATGATGTTAGGATGAAGCACGGAAAGAGAGAATGAATGAAATATCGAAAGGCAGGAGAGAAATCTCTATCAGTGTCTGCTCACTCTGCCAGAGCTGTAGTGGAACAGTGTTACTCATTTGATAGATGGGAAATTGTGGCTTCACGGAAGTTTTTTAAGCTGTGAGGATGAAGGTCATCCAATCTCACACCATATTCACGACAGATGTTCCATAAATGCCTCGTATTTCCTGATACTAAACACAGCATCTTTAAATAAAGTCATTAGAAGCAGGTCAAACAGGAGCCCATTCACTCGCATTTTGTCTTTGAGCATGCGTGGGACACGATAGGCTGACATGTGACAGAAAACAAAGCAGAAGTGTGTGCATGTTCAAGTTCAGCCTGGGAGGTCAGAGAGATGTGTGAGTGTGTGTGTGTGTGTGTGTGTGTGTGTGTGTGTGTGTGTGTGTGTGTGTGTGTGTGCATGTGTCCGGGGCGTCAGCTGGGAGCAGTCAGGGGGACACTGGTGATGCAGACTGACGGGGGACATAAACACTCAGTAGTATGCTGAAGGAGCCCATTGTCTCATTCACTGCCATCTGAGGGGGTGTGTGTAATGGAATGACCTGTCTCTAAATGTTTGTCCAATTGTCCAATCTGTGTCTGGCTGCTGATATGTCTATCTCACAGCTCGCCTCTGCCTTTTTTCTCCTTCTTCTACCTTGGATCTTTCATATTAGGTTTTATGAATAGAGCAGCTCTCAAAGTCCCAAGTGTCTGATGGACAATTTGCCAGTTTCTTAATGGCCGAGTCTGTTTCTTGTATGTGTGTGCTGTTAACATATGTTTTTCTGTATCTCCTTGTCAAGTCAGGTTATGTAGGATGTGCAGTCACACACCGTGCATCTCAGCATAGAGTGCATTACAATAAAAGTGGATTATGTATGTGCATTCAACAAGGATTTAAATATGGAAAACTGCCAGTGTACGAAAAAAAAAAAAAAAAACAAAAAACACAGGAGACTTTTGATTATTACAACTCACATAGTGGCAGGTGGGGTTGTTAACAAGTCCAGTCAAACAGAAAACGCAATGGAGTTATTAGTTGTGTTGATTCAGAGCTGTGGCGGCAGCCTGAAAGGTGTGTGCAGCATATGAGATCTTGTGTTGGGACTGTGATGAGGTGTGTGAGATTAATGGGAGGGAAGCTGTAACGGGGATCCATGCAAGGGTGAGGTGCTGAGGACATGCTGAATGGCTGTTAGGGATTTGTGTCTGTGTTAGTGTGTAGATGGGAATTTCTGCACGTGCGTGCGCAGTCATGTTGTCTCACTGCTGATGTGAGACAATCATAATTCAAAATGTTCTCACATGAGTTCAGACTTAATATCTTCAGCCTGCTATCATGTATTACCAACTCTCTCTCTCGTTTGTGTACAATATACTGCATATATTCTGCAATTTTTAACAGATATAAGGACAGATATAAGGCACAATCTTGCCCACTGTTTGGGAGATTGGACCACACCACCATCCTCTCCTGCCAAACCTAGAATGGGAGGTCACACGCTGGTCGGACCAGTCGGTGGCCGCTCTGCAGGACACTCGATGCAGACTAGGACATGACCAAAGGTAGCACGGGTGGGCAGACACTTTTTATCCTGCCTCACGGTCAGCACAGGAGTCCATCAGCAGTGTTTTCTGAGCCTCCTGCTGTACTTTCTCTACACATATGACTGCACTTCCAGCCACTTCCAGCTCCACTCATATCAGCTAGTTTAATGACGACACTGTTGTAATGGGCCTAATCACCCACAACAGCGAATAGGCCTTATCATCAGCATTAACCTCCCTCACCTACAGCAAACAGTGCTGGACCAGGACTATGGAGGTAGAGATGGACCTCAGAAACACATACTGGTCTCTTCTCTCCTTATTGTGGTCCGGGAAGCAAGTGAATGAGGATGAGCTTTCTCCTCCAGGCCATCCAGGCCCTCAACATGGTCTGATCACCTGGGCTCACACACACACAACATGCACATACTCCACATTAAACTCCATCTGCTTTCCATACACACATTTGGACATGCATATTGGACTGGACAGTAGTTTTTCACATCCTCGTAATCTCCGCCCACCTTGTACACCTGCTTCTTATATTATTGTATTATATTTTAATATTACACTTCTTGTGTTTATATATAAGTGTGTATTGTGTTATTGTGTAACATTGTACAACTTGTACTGAAATCTAAATTTATTATATATGATAAATTATACGTATACACTATATATTATGGTATTTTTCTTATACTGTACTTTATTTTACCTAGTGTTATTTCATTTATTTTCTAGCTTAGTTTACACACTAAAATTCTACTTTGGAATTCATGTGGACAGACAACCAGGTATTTCATGAAGGATGAATAAAGGATGTTTAATGTTTAATGTCATACTGTGTACAACTGTGTGTGTGACAAATTTGATTTGAAGTCCACAAATTCAAAGCAAGACTTTTTTTATTTGTTTCATACAACAACAGAATTTTTTAAGCGAAGAGAAATACATAAAATATTATGATGTCAGAATTTACATCATGATTTCACATGTGTATGGAACATGTAGTACAAGTATGGAGGATTTATTCTTTTGCCATGGGTTAAGTTCTTCTATAAAATCAAACTTAGCAAACTTATAAACTAGTTTAGAAAGTGACCACCATATCTCTTAAAACATCACTAAATCGCTATTTCAGCAGCTCGTACATTTTTACTAAGACTCGTTTTCTCTCTCCTTTTCTTTTCTTTCTTCGCACAGTTACCAGCTAGAGTTACTGGCACTGCCATGTTTAGAAACGGGGAGGCATGCAGAAGGCTAAACTGTAGTAATAATCCAATTAGAGTGATAAGTAGCCCAGTGATTGACACTTCAGTCAAACACTGAAGGGGTTTTATGGCCATGTCTTTGAAGAACACGTTTCCGTATGTTGGCCTTCTGTTTTATCCCTCTCGCTCTCTTCCTCTCTTTCACACACACACACACACACACACACACACGTTAACATCACCCTAGCTTCTTTCTCTCTGTGGTTTGTAGTGTCTGTTTATTACAGATTAAGTGTGGATGTTTATACTCTCTGCTGAGTAAAACAAACCAATCTGAAGAGTGAGGTGATTCAAAAATAACCCACCTAGCTGTTTTGCACATTGAAACCATGTCATCTACTTGTACTATTTGTTCATTCTGGATCTGTGAGTTTACTTACTTATTCACTTCCCTGGGGAAATATTAAATATAAATAGCCAGAAAACTTAACACATATGTGGATCCCCAACGTTTGCCCCTTTTTCTTTTCTTAGTCTTGCCTTCTTAGAAAATGCAGTGAATAGCTCGATATTGCTGATTTCATACACACTATTTTAGAAGTTGTAAATAATAAGAACACTTTTAAGAATTGTTGAATAAATAATTATATATTTTAAGAAAAGTGGTAACAAATTTGCAGTTGACTAAAAACTCAAACCAATCTGCAATTATTTACATTTAACTACAATTGTTTAAAATTTCATAGAGGTCAAAGTTGATTATATAATACTTTCTATCATCAAAGCACGCTGGGATCCAGAAGGTCTCAACCTGGAGGTCACATTATATCATGAAATCAAAACAAATTATTTTGTTTGTATATCTTTTCACATTGTCTAGCTTCGTTTTCCCTAGTCGCCTGTTCAGTATCGTTTGTACAAATACATCGTAGAAACACTGACAATGGCTGAAGAGGGATGAATGTCAGTGGTCAGAGCAGATAAGAATGACAAAGCTCTACGCTAAGCCACGTCACCACCAGGCCTCTCACCTGCCTGTCTGTCACAAAGAGGCACTCAACCATCACACGGTGATTGTTTGTGCTCATGCATGTGTGTGTGCATGAGTGTGTGTGTGTGTGTGCATGAGTGTGTGTGTGATTGATGCGCTTTGCCTTCCGTCAACTTAACCCCCCTCCCACTTGTCCCACCTCAGTCTGGACTGTCAAGGAAACATGAGGCCTTGGGAGATAGCAGCGTGCTCTCCCTGCCGGCCCTCGGCCCACTCTGTCTCTTTTTCTCTTCCTTGTGCCAGTCACCTACTGCTGTGGGAAAAGCAGAGGAGATGAGGCCTTAAAAAACAGATCATTGTCCGCCTCCTAGATTAAAGCCAGAGAATGTGAGCATTGTCCACTGAATGGCTAAACCTTCCTGCTGTCACTCAAACGGTGCTCTGAGCGCTACTTCATGTCTAAGAGGCTTATCTGCACTGAAAGGCCCCTAGCTGCTCTGGGGAGAGAGGACGTAATGAAGCGTGTTTTTTTTCCCCCTCTGTTGGGAGAAACCTGCTGCTGGGGTGGTGGTGGTGGTGGTGGGTGGTTAGAGGATTCAGGGGGTGGATGTGGCCAGTGGGACAGCTGCAGCACCAGCCCCCCTACTCCCACACCTCACCCTTATTGCTTCCACTCTCTTTCAAAAGAATTGTCATTTATCTAGTCTCACATGAGAGGGAGCGCCGTATACATGGCATACAGGCCCGAACCAAGTGCAAGCGCGATGGTGGGGGATACAGGCACATTATGTGGGGGCATGCCCAGGGACCTGCCTCTTGTCTGCGCTCAGCCGTCTGTGGGGATGATCAGCAGGCCACTGATGTGGTCCTCTCTTTGTGCTCCGATGTTTGAAAAGGGGAAAGTTTAAGTGTTGCTCGCATTCAGGGTTGAGGGCCGACCAGGCTGGGAGGGTTAGCTAAGTCCTAAGGCCTGTGTGTGCGTTTGGGTGCTTACATTGTCTGATGCCATACAGGAAAAAAATTACAGGTTCCTTTATCAGCATCATATGCTTAATATTATAAAATATAAAATGTTTTAAGGTGATGTTGTAATTTGTGTGACTTCTTATTGTTCTAATTAATTGGTTAAAACTTACTGATTTGTTTTGTATGGGGATTGTCTTTTTTGCTCTTAGTGTTCAACAACATAATACATGGCTAACTGACATGCTTTTTGTTTAAATAGTAGCAGCTTAGCATGTGTGAGATCTCCCTCCCACAGGGTCACTGAATTAAGTACTGGATGTTTTACAGAAGCCCAGGGAGAGATCCTGAGCCCTACTGTCCAGTTCTGTCTGAGGTCTAGGGCTCTGCTCGTCTGTCTCTTTGTCATACACAACCCCCCTGCATCCACAGCCGTCTCCGCTGTCCTATAAGTTCTGCCATGAGTTCTGCTCACTTTGTCTCTGCAGCAGCACAGGCCGTATAACATATGAGGATTTACCTACTATAGATGTATTTGAATTTGTTTTGAATGTGCTAAAAAACCAAAAGGTGTTAATTGCCATCTCAACCTCAGTTTTTTTGACCTTTTTTCTTAGTGCTGTCTCGGTTCATAAAGGGATGTTTAATACAATCACAGGGGCGATGCTGGCTCTCTCTCATCAACGTCAGACCACAAGCATGCCTGCATTTCTCAATGGAACCTTTGACCCAGGCATCTTGTGGGGTTAGTGGTGCCTGCCCTGTGTTGTGTTGGGAGGTCGAGTGCGTTGGAAAGACTTGAAGTGGACCAGAGGGGTTGTCGGATGAAATTGGAAGAAGGATAGGAAAGGGGTGTTAAGTGGTGTGGTCCAACTGTGATGGGTGTCCCAGCGGTCCATTTAGAGCTCCACTTCCACGCTGAGAGATGATCCATCCCGAGAAGCTGAGGGAACTCTGTCGTACCAGTGTGGTCTTGGCTCTGTCAAAATATGAATGTCAAATCGTAGGAACATCACTTGTGCAGCATGTTAAAATGGGAGACTCCAGGTGTCCTGTGGTGCTCCCTCAGTTGTCTGTGACTTCAAGAGCTTCAGAGTAGAGCAAAGGCAGGACAACTGAACAGCTACAGTTTAAATTTAGAAATGTCGTTTCATTTTGAGTGGTGAAAGGCTCAAGTATTTCAGTGCAATCTGTTGTGTGACAGAGTAACAGTATTCAAATGATGGTCTTTACCTTGCAAAATGTTTTTGTCTATCTCAAGAGGATGAAATCGGATTCCTAAGAATTTGAATGTTAAATAGAAAATGATTCATGGGAATGATCGCTACATATCAATGATTCACATAATACAATGTGTCCAGGCACCCAAGAGTGATAGGTGCCACATTGTGCAGGAGATGGAGAGTGGATTTGAAGGTTCTTTTTCAGTAAACATTTAAAAGAGTGGAGAAGTGAACAAAAGCGTTAAGAAGGAGCTGTTTTGTTACCCCTTTTTTAACCTAAATAGGCGGTCTGTCCGACCGAGGCCTTGGCTTCAAAGTATTATCCCACACATGCAATTACCATTTCTATCAACTGGGGAGAAAGATTATGCTTTTTGGGTGTTCTTCTGAGTTTCTTCCAGTGGATTCACTTGGTGAATGTGACACGTTTTGTGTCTCCCACCCCCTATTGAATTAAAAACTTCTCTATTCTCCGAGTGAGCTGAGGAGAGTCCTACACGCGGGCTGAATAGACACTAAATCTTTCAGGGTTAGGACTTAACCTTCTCCCACTCTAATTCATCTTCAAACTTTAGTCTGAAACCAATCAATATCAGATGATTGGTAAACAATGTGCAGTGTCTGATAGGCAGGTACCAAGGGCCCTCAATGGGATTGCAAATGCTTTGTGCGTCCCGAGTCGCTTTTGCTCTAAAGCACTGTCACAAAAAGTGAAATTACCATTCGCTTGGAATGATGCCATTCATCTTTGTCAGAGCGCCAAGCTCAGCACGCAAGCCGCTCCCCTCGAATTAATTCCTTGTTTTGCATCAGCTGAATTTGCCCAAATCCAGGAGGATGGCTCCAGCTACACCCTGCCTGCATTCTTTAATATGGCAATTCCAGCTGATTTGACTATGCAGAAGGCCCTGTGGCTTTATTTATGGCCTAATTCACAAGGAAAAGGAAATAGATATGAAAATAAGTTGGCAAAATGAGATAAACCTGCTTCTGAAATTTCTGAAAAGGTGCTGTATGCTCCAACCAGGATAGTTAGACAAACCAAATACAAATAGGCGGCTCTTGAGAGCCTGGTGTGACGCTATTGTTGATTTCTCATTGCATGTTGCAGGAGCTCCTGTACAAAAGTAATGTCTTCCCAGAGGCTCTTACCTATGTGAGATAAAACGAAACTATTACAGAATGAATGTCTGAGGGATTCGTTTCTGATCCTGTATGACATATTGCACAATAAGTTCAGAGAGGTAAACTATAATTTAGAGAGAAATTACTGAAAACAGAACACCGTTGTTGCTTTTCTTTTCTTATTAGCTTGTTGATGTGCAAGTCAAAAGTAAAATATATCACTGAAGTTCACTATTGATTCTGTCAAAGAACAAACTAATAAATTTAACCAAATAGTAGGAATAAAATTTTCTTTGCTGTGTGCAAATAAGTGAACTTAATTTCCACTAGGGGGCTGTGACTTGTTCGTTCTTTTCCTTTCTTCTTCACTCCTGCCTGCTGGGTAACCCAGCCCTGCCATCGTAGACCCAGCAGCATTTTCGTGGTCACATCTTTGTTGCTTTCTCTCTGCAGCACATGTAGATGTTATCCCAGTGTCGCTTTGTGGTGTGGAAAGCACAGTGACAGCAATGATGAGATTTTAAAGAGTGGGTTGTCCCTCTGCTTCCACTCTCCTCTGCCTGACAAACTTTAATGCTAAAAATGGTTCCGAGGCTAATTTATGGTTGTGGTGACTGTGACCACTGATTTGTGTTCCCTTATGTTTGTGTTTATGGAACTCGGCTTATTTTTTTTCATCTTATCTGCCGGCAGATGGACAACATGGTTTGACAGGGTTTATTTAGATGTTTGCTTTTTCCAGCAGAAATTATGATGGAGTGCAATTACCAGGAAGGCTGAGTGAAGCTCTGGGGTCAAAGGCCTTTTCCTGTCTCCCTCCCTGGCAAGAGTCGACTAAAGTTTCTGTGACCAATTCCATGTATAGGTTAGACAGACATTGGCAGCAGTTATAGGCATAACAAAGTGTGGTTTATGCGCATTTCACATGTACATTTTGAGAATCAGAAAAAGGTCTTGTTTGGACAAATGTGATCAGGAGAGAAGAGAAGGGAAGAGCTGCTGGAGATAAGTGGGTCAGGCCTGAGAGACTGTTCTTCACCTCAGACACCTGCACCTCTTCATAGATCCCTCATTAAGGACTCACTTTGTCCCTAGGCTTCACCATTGTCTGCTGAAGGGCCCTCTAGACTTTGCTCTGAATACCTCCCTGTGCTACTCCAAGTGGACTCTGCCCAGCTCTCCCCAAGAGACAGACAAAACAGCGGATTCCAAAGCGCCGGCCCCTTGGCATTCCCCTGCTTTAGGGAGATAAAGAGGGAAACTTCGGCCTGATTCACTCCTCCACTCTTCATCCCTCTCCACAGTCCCCCAAAAAACCAAGAGATGAGGAGGAGGAGTAGTAGAGACTTGCAATGGGTAGTAGAGGGGTGGTCTCAGGGTCACAAAATGATTAGTGAGGAGCACAGTGGTCCTCCTTTCCCCCTTTGGTCCTCCTCCTCTGTGGTCACTGAGAAATGACTTCCACTGGGCTAACTGGGGAGTGAGGGTGGAGAGGGAAGTGGAGGAATTATTCCCTTCTGTCTGTGTGTCTGTCTGGACTATATTTAACCTGCCTGACAAGATGAATGTTTCCAAGGGAATTTCTCCCCTCAGCATAAATGAAGCCATTATACTCTGCTCTCCTGTCCTCTTCTTTACTTTTGCTTTGGGTTTATGATAAAATGTCAGGAGGACATTCAAAGTCAGGTTGAAATACAACCAGAGCAATACAGCAGACATGCAGGGCCACCACAGGCTCTGGTTTGAATGTTTATATTAATAATGCTAATTTTATTTTACAGGAGACTACTATAGCTGCACACACCTACACACAGGCATGTGATATATTTGGCCCAGGTAGGATTTTCATATAGCACAACAAATACACGCACTCTCTGAAAAGCTTGCACATGTACATCTAGGCTCAGGCGTGAGTGTTTATAAGTACCCTGACTCCCGCTGTAGATGTGGTGTGGCCAGCAGGTATGGGCCGTACACAGGACTGGTGTGGAGGAGTTGGAAGTGATTAGGGAGAAATATGCCTCTCTCCCTGTAATGTCAGTAATAGGCAGCAGCACATCAAAGTACAAGCCTGTCAGAATGATCTGGATCAAACCAGCTCCCATCTGGAAACCATAACTGACTTTTCACTCATTTAAACACTTTTAAAACACACTGAACAGACACGGAGCTCCTGTCTGTGATCACCACTCACCACTACTCATATCAGCACCCTCTGCCCTCTGTGCGTGTGTGTGTGTGTGTGTGTGTGTGTGTGTGTTCATTCTCTCTCCGGCCCTGCACATTGTCCACCTCTCAATATTTTCACCTTTAATAGTAACTCCATATGTTTCACATTTGTGTATTAGTCTGCAATTTTTTGATGATTAATGTACTCAGTCACACTTTTTTATAGCCTTGTTTTTATTTTTAAAAAACAGCTGTTTTTCCCAATGCACAGGTGACTACAGTATTTTAAAGCAGCATAAGCATCTGCTGAACCATGAAATCAAACATAATATTATTCTTTCTGGAGGGAAGGGAAGATATGTATCTCGTCAGCGCGATAATGACTGCGCATTCTGACACAATGAGTGCAGAGTGCTGCCTTTTTGCCTGCCTTCTCCCATCGTGTTGACTGGACTCCTGGACATATATTATCTTTCCAAACACAAGTCGGACACGACTCTAAGTGTATTTTAATTGGCTTTGAGCCGCCTTCCTAAAGCAAACAGCTGGTGCTGCGGCGTGCTTGGTGACTGACGGGTGGCCCGCAGTCAGGGTGGGGTGGAGTCCGATTGCTGTCTGTCCACTCAACCAACAATCAGTCCAATACAGGACTCCATTGTGTTTGTCTGTGTGTGTGTGTGTGTAAGTGTTTGTTTAATCTGACTGTGTGTCTATGTACATACACACATCTCACTCTGTGCATGCAATGGGTGAGGCTTACAGTGAATATCTTTGTGTCACTGTAGGGTGTTTCACATTTGAGCAGCACACACTTGCTACTGTAAAAGATCTTAATGCCCGGCAGATAACATCTTGAGTTAAAGTGCAAGTGATTTAATACTAACAATTAAAGTAGGCATGTCAGCGGGCAGCCCAGCCCCTGCTGTGGCCGTGCAGGGAGTGGGCCCTGTCTCATATCTCCACCAGACAGGGAGACAGGGGGCCTCTGGCTCCACAAACCGCTGATGCTGCTAATGCACGCTACCTCTCATTCCCCACTTTCAGAGAAAGACTTTTTTGAAATCTTTTGTAAAAACGGATCAGTAGTCCCCTTTACCACAAACAAATAATAAAATTACTCTCATTGAAATATGTCCTAGATGGCTGAGAATCGTCACAAACAACTTGGATTTCTTTATCTATTGGTACATGTATTTCACTGACAGGGGTTCACAGTTTTTAGCCACTACTGTAGTGTCCGTTATGTCTATTGTGAGTGCTGACTGTAGGGTCGATAACAAGACTTCTGTTGGATCCGTGAGGGCCAAAGTCTGAGCTCAGCATATGGAGTTTAGCCCTAAAAACCATTCATTTACAAGAACCAAGGATCTCACTCCTAACATGGCCAATTCCATTCTCATAAAATCTATAGACATCCAATATAAAACACCCAGGCACTTATGAGTTTCTTTGCCCAAACCCAGCAACAGGGCCGTCTGCCTCCAAATCCCCTCTGGAAGTGTTTGAAAAACAAAGTGAGGCTTCACTTCAACCTCATTAACTGGTTATAATAAACAAAACAATGTGTTTTTAATGGATGGTGAGCCCTGTCTCCCCCTTCCTCTTCCATCTCTGGCCCAGAGCAACTGGCCAGTGGTGGGGTTCCCATGACTGCAGCTTGTGGTGTCATGATGATGGATGGGCAAGGTTGGTGGGGGCTGCCTCTTGCCCTTCTCCTTTGGGGTGTCCCACGAACTGACAGGCACATTGTGGTGTTCGACCCATGCTGACGCACTGCTCCGCCCGCTGGCACAGCCACAGAGAGCCCTGGAAAGTGCCCGCTTTTCCAAATTGAGCATATTTTACCTCACTCACAGATGCAGAGACAGAAGCAAATGAAAGCATGTGCACTTGTGTACACAAACTCAGTATAACGTGTAAGATTGCACATGAAGGTGCCATATACATACACTATATGAGCTAATGATGCAGAAAGAAATATTAGAAAGCATCATAATTTGAAAGATTGTAATTCATTTTTAGTGTTGAAAATGTGTTAGTGTGAACTTCACTGGTTTAACTTTAGTTTAGCCTGCAGTGCATCTACCTGTGCCTGATGACCTCTGCTGGGCCTCAGCACAGGGGACATTAGCTGTCTGATAAATACCAACACAATGTCCTCAGCTACAACACACACTCCTGTTGCTGTTACAAAAGCTTGGGAGTGCTACACGTCTTTCTCGTTCCCTCTCTCTCTCCCTCTCTATCTGACTCAGTAACCCCCCGCACCATACAGAGCGCCTCTGGAATAAAATTCTCCCAGCCAGTGTAAAACAATCCAATAACAGCCAGCACCTCTCGAAATAAAACAAAAGCTCAGCTCATGCTGGTGTTGTAAAACAGCTCAGTCAATTACATCCATGTATTTGTAACTATACTGCAAATTTGCCCTCTGGGTAACAGCAAGTTATTCATTCATTTGGTGATTTTAGGATTATAATATTTAGTGTGTGTGTGTTTGTGTTGCTGGGTGGGTGTGTGTCATTCCTATATTGTGTTTTATGTCTGTACATACGTGCAATTGTTGCAGAAGAATGTTGTTAAATGAGCTACATCCTTGTTGAGTGTTTATATTTTTCCCCGAGGTAGTCATATGAATGCCTCATTAGGTCAAAGGTCATTTGAATTGAAGCATAACATTTAAGACTCACTCAGACAGTGTGAGGCTGTGAGTGACCATGACCCTCGCGACGCTGTTCAATGTGTTTGTAAACAGGACGTCATTAACACTGGGAACGGGCCAGTCACACAATAACTTTTGTCTCCTTCAGTGTGTGTGTTCTAGAGAAAGGGGTGGAGTGACAGTGGAAGCTGGAAAGAGAAAGACATACGCAGAGAGACGGTCAGGTTGATAAAATTTCAAATAAAACACTTACGCATACTTGCACTGATAAATCAGCACCCTCGCAGTTTTCTCAGAACTGCCCTTGTGCGTCTCTGTCTAAACAACATCCAGGTTAACTTTGTCACATCAGATAAGCACAGGCTAATGTGATGAAATTTATGGCTTGGCGTGGTTGCAGTACTAATACAACAGTGGATTGTGTGAAGCTGTACTAAGTGCACTCAACTGTCAGCTCTTATTGTGGTGTCAGTCCTTCCTTCTAATTAGTGTCCTCAGCAGGCAGGAAGTGGGCCTGGGCTGGACTAATCTGTCAGTGAGGCCAGACCATCCTCGCCCCAGCGACTGTTTCCTTAGATAAACCCAGAGCCCTTTATCTGAAAGAGTTGCAACACTCAGGGGGTTTGGGAAGCCCCTAGTGATTATGTTATTATATATTGAATCTGTGTTTACACTTTTATTAAAAACTGGATGAAATTTGATGTGTAACATATTTATTTAACTATTTATGATCTGAAGAACACTTGTTTAAAAAAAAGAATAATCAGGGGGGTTTCTGTGAGGGAATCAGCTGCTGATGTGCAGTGGTCTCTTGAGGCAGTGCCTGTACATCTTGATTCTGGTCGCCTATGTGACAGGTGTTGATTGAACAGGGGAGGAAGCGAAGGACACTTCCTGGCAGACAGCTTTACCAGTACAGGAGCAGAGGGGTCAGCGGAAGGGTGAACAAGGTTATCGCATTCATGTACTGTATGTGACTGGTGCACCAAGGCTTTTGAAGACCTGGCAGCAGCTCCAGAGTTGCTGACCAAGGTAACTGTCTGTTTTATATAAACACTGTGTGAGTTATGGCCACATGTTGGGACTATCAAGTACAGAAATGTTTTCTTGTACTTCATTTATACTGCGCCGCTATAGTTTCAATAGGTCATGGAATAGGTGGAAGTGCTTTCTCTGGTGTGTCCAAAAAGGACCTGGAGCTGTTTGTGTATTGTCTAGGGGCATTAACACATCCTGGAGAGATATCGTATGCTCATACAGATTACCAGGCTGTCTTTCAATGACTAATGTGTGAAACAACCTGACATTTTGCAAAGCAGGACATATTGTTTAAAGCCTTTTGTTGCTCATTGTCAAATTGTTCACAAATAAAATCAAATAACAGGATGCAGCAGGAAAAGAGAGAAAAGTGAGAGGAGAGGAAAGGGAGAGTGATGGGGAGTGCTTTTCCTTTCCAACTACCTCAGTTGCACCCTCATTCTTTCTATCCCGCTCTCTCCTTTCCTCCCTTCCTTTTCCCACTACCAGCAGGGTCCAATTCCTCCACTTGAGCGCTCAGGGCCAGCAGTGGACTGATTAGACCCACACCCCCAGCCGTGCTTCGCCGAGCACTGTGCAGCGGGACGACTTCAAATGCACCTTGCTCCTGCCACCCCAAATAAAACCTGACTGGTCCTAATGGACACGTTTTAATCTCCCTGGGTTATTTGAAGATTTCTCCAGCCGGCTGCTGGCCACAGCAGAAACAAATTCCTCTCGCTTTGTTGATTAAACCGCTGCCTCTCCACCGTTGCTTATCGTCCAGCAACGAACCGCTCTTTTTAATTAAAAGTGAGACACCACAAGTGAGCAATTAACAGCTGGTAATTATAGAACTCTTCAGAAGTGCAACACTCCACCTTCATTTCAATTATATAATGGACAAGTGGCTTTTTGATCTCCAAATTAGTGAACTCTTGTAATATTTGTTTTGTGGCAGATTTGGACGGTTAATAGTGGCCTGTAGTGGCCTCCTTCTTCAATGATTGATGTAAGAGCAGAAAGAAGGATATTAAAAACTGGAACAGTCCATCAGGAAATGCAAATCACACCTTCATGTTAATGAGCAGGCAATGGGCCGGGCTGGCCAGCCGTAGCGTTTCATGTGGGAAAAACAAGCGCCCACTCTGCTGCAAACTGATTAGTACATTTGAATTTGAAAGTTTAATTAAGAGCTTCTAATACGGAATGTTTTGGAGAGTGACACATAACATTAAATTGTTTGATACTTAATTTGGTGCCTTTTGATTGCAAAGCAAGCATGGGTAAATTCACCATGAAAGTGTGCAAGGATTGAGTGCTATCCCAAAGGAGACAGAAGCCGCTGACTTCATTTTAAATGTTTTGCTGATACCTGATGAAAATGTATTTAATGACCAATGCACTCTTTGAGTGTTTAAGGGGGAACACTTGTTCGTTTTTAATTACAATTGATTTTCATCTATGTACATTGCTATGGTATTGTTAGTTTAGAGTTGGCTTTTTCACTCTGTGCAGTCCATCAATGGCGAAAGAAAATGGTCCCTGATTGATTTTTGGCTGCACGAGTGCATGCAGCAGGTTAAAATGAGGCGATTATTAATTGGCTTTATTGTCTTTGGGGGATGCTTTCCATTCCGGCTGATTTCAGTAGATTGTCAGTGTATCAAGTGGGTGAAAAGAAGTTTAGTCTTGTGCTGCTGTGATTCGATTGCTTTATTTCATTAGTCAGTAACAGTTCAGTTTTTTTTTTTGCTTTTACATAGGGGTGTAAAATCACCTGTGTTTTACTTGACCATGTGCATATTGCTTATTATGATCTGATTTCATTTTTTACTGCTTTCATTTAGTTCTTTCTGCATTTTTACACATGGTAATTCATGCATTTCTTTGCATTAAACCGATAGGACACAGGACACATTTAATTAACAACAGCAAAAAAATAATGGATTTCAGTCAATCATATTTCCACAATCAATGAACTTGTCAAATACAGTTAAAAATATATAAGCACTATTTATATTTTTGAAATTTAGGATTTAAGATGACTTGGTAAAACACTCCAATACTCTATCAAATGCATTAGTGTAAGAGATCTCCTGATAATCTGTTTTACTTCATGTTTGTGGTTCGGCAATCTGTCATTAATTCTACAGTCATGCCACTCCAAATATGTACAAAACAGGAAAACCAAAGAGAGAGAAAAAGCATGAAGTCAACAGTCTCAAGTCACTCAAGCACTTTGGAATTTAGCATTGGTGAAAATTGGCAGCTCATTGCGATATAAACACCAAGTATTTAAATTCAAACCAGGTCATTATGGATGGTTCTTAAACAAAACGTCAGTCATTAAGGGAGGCCATGTGGCTCTGCTTAGAGTCCCTGTTTGTTTGAATTAGGAAGAAGAAACAGGGGATTTCTGTGATCCTTCTCATCTGTCCGAATGACACACGTAGCGCTCGCACCGAACCGCATTTCCCATCTAGCTCCCCCTGAGCGTGGGGTAGGACCGGTGATGTGCTTTGAATTGTGTGTACATGTGCATGCTCATGTGATCTCAGTCTAATCTGAACTGCTGTTACTGTCATGTTCCTCTCCCACCCTCACTGTCCTTTTGCATTCCTACCTCAATCTCGCTGTCATTTGGCAGCTGTCACTCTCCATTTATGTCTACCCCCGACCCTTGTCCACACACACACACAAACATACACACTTGTCACCAGCCACGCTTGCACACTCTCCTTCTCATTGCAAATAAAAATGCAAGAGAGAGCTAAGCGGCTGCTGTTTTTAAGTGCTTCCCGTTTCCTAATACAAATGTGACTGGTGTAAAATAAGCATTTGTCATCAAGTGACCAGTTCATACAATACTTTTGTTAAGGATATGCATTTGATGTTTTATTACATATATCAAAGTAGTCACAGTAAAGAAAATTATTTACAATATAACGGTTACAATATTTTAATGAAATCAAATCATAGTGTGGTCTTGAATCAATAGGTCTTAACGTTTAAATGGTAAAATACAAGTTTGAAGTGACAGGTTTTTCCAGAGTCTAGCTGAATGCCCCTCGGAGTCTCGACAATGGCCCACACTGTTTATGTCCAAACTCCCATGCAGAGCCGTGTCGTGTATTACACAGGGAGACAACAATCCCCATACAAGAGCACAATCCTACTGTATTGTCCAGTTAAATCACCTCCTAAATAGAGGGAAATTGACATCCATAACAAATAACATAAACAGCTTCAGTGCTCTGAGGGGGATTTTGTTGCTTGGGGCACAGGGCTGAATGTTAACCTTCCAACAATCATTAAACAAACATCCTCTCCAGGACCTTTCCATTCCCGGGCCCATTCCACATGTCGCACTGTGGTTTGGACAGTCTCTGTAGCTGCGGACATTATTGTATGTAACAAGTTCTGTAACAAAGTTAAGGTGGAATTGGCCTGCTGCTGGGGTAGTGCTAGAGGCAAGCAGACCCTGAGAGTGGAAACGTAACCTCAGACAAAGCCTATTTATATCCAGAAATATTAAATGGAGGATGTCAGGTTGGTAGTAGGTGGTCAGCTTGTCAAATTAAGAATACCTCGGCTTTCCAATAGTTTTTCTTTCTTTAACATGCACAGGCCTCGATTCGGAGAAGCCCTGCTGGATAAGCCATTTTTGACGTTCTCAACGAATGTACTAGGGTTATTTAGTGAATTCAAGTCAACCATTGTGCATGTTAAACAATGACTGCATTGATAACCTCTGACCTGCCTGCGTAGTGCCACAGCAGCAATATCAAGGGCTCTTTTTAGCACTTTTAGAGGGAAAAGGTACATTAAGTGAAGCTGAGCAAAGTGAATATCAAGGGTCCTCCACAAAAAGTCAATGACAGTTGGAGCTATAAATACTGTAAATATGTAAATACTGTGTGTGTATATATGTATATATTTGTAACATTCAGAAAATCAATAGGTTGTAAGGATGTGGACCTTTCTCGTTAGATTATGTCTCTCTTTCTCTTTAGAGTTTCCTTGTGTTGTGTCTTTGTGCTTTGTGTTTGAGGTGTCCAGCTGATGCGTTTGAGTTTGTCAGATGCCTCAGCCCCAAGTTGAGGACCATTTGTCATCGGTGGATTCATTATACATGTCTCTAACCCCCCACAGCTGGGCAGTGTGATCACTACTGACCCCCTGTGACAACCGCAGCACCTTCATTATGTCACTGCAACCACCCTGTCACAACAGCAACTCTCTAACTGTCTGGGTGACACCCCTGGCTGGGACTCCAATCTCTCATCTGGAGTCTGCCTGTCTCTGAGCTTGCCACTGTGGTGTGTGTGTGTGTGTGTGTGTGTGTGTGTATTCTGGAGTTTGGTTGGTTTTATTTTGTTTTGTATTTCTCTCTCAATAAGTCAACGTGTATTTCAAACACATAGTTTTGCTTATTGCTCAGTTCAGTTAAGTTCCCTGTGACAGATTGGCTGGCTGAATAATCCAAATATGTTCACCCATCTGGTTCCTCAAACAGGTACAAAGAACAATTTTCTATTCTGCTTTTGCACCATCTCATCTATTATCCCTTAAAATAATCCACAGCCACATAAAGTGCCACCTTAAATAAATGAAATAATTTCCCAATAGGTGTTAGGTGTATTAGATTTATGTTTTTGTTATCGGACCCCGTGTCTTATTATCATATTCTTCTCCCCAATGGGATCATTTCAGATAACGCACTGGACACTGTTATACTATTACCTCTCCCACTATTTTCTAATCAGCAATTATTTAATTATGTCCCATTAGTTGGAGGGTGTTGCCAATGTCTTCGCCCCAGGCGTTTAGCCCCTACTCTCTGTCAGGGGGAGACCCCGAGGGCCCTGAAGAATGCCTGTGATTAGTGTTGCGTCTGCAGAGAGGTGACAGAATCCCTCTTCAAATATTTTGTCTTCATTTTACGGCTCTGAGATGCAATTATGGAGCAGCAGTTCATTACGGCAGCACGCGGCGCTTCATGTTTTATGCATGCTGCCTCATTTAGGGCCTTTATTAACGAGCCAGTTCTGACCAGGCTGCTGGAGACTATACTGCGGGCTGTGCTGCTGTGGCCACCAATGCTTGTGTTTGTGTAGGTGTGTGTGTGTGTGTGTGTGTGTGTGTGTGCTGGCAATATAAGTAAGTGAGAAAGAATGAAGGCTAGATGGAAAATAAAAAAAAAAAAAGAAAAGTGTGATTGAGTGAAAACTAAATGAAGCAGCGAGTGTGTGTGGTCAGTGTAGTGGTCACTTCACTGCTGTGCCCTCTTTATCCCAGAAACTGGCCCCATAACATGGCTCCATAGTGTTTATACCGGTGCAGGCTGGCTTGGCTTTAAGGCAGTAGATTGAAGAGGTGGGGGCAGCAGGGGTGACTAACTGCACCTCCCTCAGCAGAAGAAACTCCATCTGCATCCAGCATTGAGACAGATGAGGCCAATTTGGCTCCTTAAATTTCTGGGCTGTGATGGATGTGGGGTGGCTGAATGCGCTGAGAGGTGCGGAGAAGGGTGTGAAGGGAACAAGGAGGAGAGGGGAGACAGGTGAGAAAAGGGAGAAAGAGATATCCATGCAGGAAACAGAGAATGGGGGTGAGAGAGACTTACCTTTATACTGGTGTTGCTGCTTTACCTTTTTAATATACAAAACAAACACAGAAATCTGAGAACAACATCATGACATGGTTGGAAAGTCTGCAGCTGAAGGTAATACAGCACGATAAGCAGAGTAGGTCATGTGAGGAAGATAATTTACAATATCCTATAATTCAATCCCCTAAACAGATAAATCAGACTACAGCATTAACGAACAGTCCTATGCATTTTTGCCTGATGCCGGAATAAGATATCTGTTGACACGTGGTGACACATGGGGTGACACCAGGGTGCCACAGCCAGAAATTAGTGTGGCCCAAACTTTTCTACAGTAGAGAATTTCCGTTTGGGATAGCAGCCAACAGCACTGTGCATTCAGTCCCCACCAAGCTGTTCTTTTCTTTTGCATTGAGTATTTGTATATCACACTATACATTTGTGGAGACATGCGTATTGACTCACGGATTTACAGTCCAGTTTCTTACATTTGGCCTCTTTCTGCTGAACCTGATTACTCATGTCAAATATTGGGTATGCTTGGTTGCATAACTTTAAACACATATTTTTTATCTTAGAAGTGCACATTTCAAGTAGTCGGGTTGTGTTTGCCTACAGTTTTGTTCAGCTTTAACTGTATAACAACATTGTCCCTACAGACCAGGGCTCCCATCTGCACTGCAGATCCGCCCTCCTTGATAAGAACCACCATCCTCAGGCCTACATTAATATTTTATCAAGTATAATGGAAATTGTCAAATCAATCTGATTGTATAATGCATTATGAAGACATCAAACTTAAACAAAGCACATATGCTATCATTTCTTTTAACAACTGGGCCAGGCTGTGCGGGGTTGAGCTGGCGGTTTGTTACCCAGGGGGCCTTCCACAAGGTTTGGGGGAGGGTGGGGGGCTAGCGCAAACCGCTCTGGATATACATCCCTCTCTGCGCGGCCTAGACCTGCCTCACTCACATTTCATCAAAGGAATCAATTTCTCAAATGTGCACAACTGTGAGCCATAATTATATTAGGACCCAATGGCAGTTAGCCATGACATGAGAGAAAGAAAGACAGGGAGAGAGAGAGAGTTAGAGAGATTGGGGGTTGGGATGCTCATCTACGCATGTTTGCGTTTACGTGTATTGTGTGTTACTAATATGACATATAACATTTGGTTTTACTTTTGGAATAAGTAGTAAATGTGTCTTTACACACGCTGTCCTTTGGAAACAATGTGAAAACAATGTAAGTGCTGGGATGTTATTCTATTTACTTTACATTTGACAGGCCTGAGTTAACGCCCAACTGGGATCCTATCTCATTAGACCAAATGTGGACCTGAAAGAATCATAAATATTGTATGGCAACTGGCATTAGGAACACCTGTCAACATACAAGCAGAAGATGAACTCCACAAATCAGAGTCAGGACAGACTGTGAATAAGAGAGATTGAGATGACGGGAGGAGTGAGGTAAAGAAATGCCCTTATGGTCCATGTTGTTAGAGGCTTAATGATATGAAGTGGTGAGGCTGATGTGGAGATTTTCTCATTCATGATATTGATTGTGGTTTTAGGATGTAAACTGTGTGTGTGTGTGTGTGCGTGCATGTGCTGAGCATCTATCTCTGTGTTCATCAGCACTTGATTTGCATTTGCATTTCATTAAAAATAAATGTAGTTTGTTAATCCTTCTTATTGATTATTTCAAACAACCAGAGAAGTAGAAGCAAAGCTATTTGTCTTTTTAATACAAATGTGTTAAGTGAAGACTAAATTATGTGTGAGTGTACGGTATCGGTATGTTTGTCACTCAGTAGCTATAGTCTGTGCTCATTCTCACATACTTTTTCTTTTATGCAAACACTCTCTCACTCCCTGCTCACTCTCTCTCTCTCTCTCTCTCTCTTTCACTTGCACACACCTCCCGCTTTTCCTCCGCTGTATCTTCCCCACCTCGCCCTGTCCAAACATACGTCTTTATCAAGCGGCAGTTGTCAGACAACATTAGATAATTAATAGGCCATTTGTCAGGCCTGTGAGAAACATGTTAAAATCCCAGAGCAGCTCCCCAGATAAATCCTACCGTGCACACAGACGCCTTTGTTGTGTCAGCCTGCCATCGGAGCTGCAGATTTACCATTAAAGGACCCTCATTATTAATCACAACTAATGCTAATTAATTAGGTGTCTTTGTGTGTGCGTATGTGTGCGTGCACATAGACGGAGCCATAAGTTTCAGGTTGTTGTGCATTGTTAATTGGTAAGTCGGCTCAGGGCTCTTAATGGACTGTTTTAGCTTTTGAATGGAGAGTAGTTGACTAACACAGGGTTGAAAAAACATAGACAGTGATCCCATTAATTAAGACTGTGTAAAGAGCTTTGCTCTCTTTGCTCGGAGGTGTGTGTGTGTATTTGTGTGTGCGTTTGTGTTTGTGCTGCAAGTAAAGGACTGCATGCGTAGGAATTTATGAGGACAACAAGTACCTGAACTACAGCCTCTTCGTAATTTCAAGGTGATTTGATGCAGTTTCCATAAAATTAAATCAAAGGACAAGTCGACATTTTTCCAGGATTTAATAGGAAGCCTTCAAATAATATCATGAAAGAACATTCGAACCTCCTTCAACGTTTGTCTTTAAGTAATTTTAAGAGCCGTTCGCCCTTGAATTTTGCTTTTCTTTACCAGACAACTAAAGATGATAAATGGATTTTTTACAGTTTGACAAAGAAAAAAAATGCAGGTGACAAATGCCCAATTCAATTTTAAATTGTTGCTCATTCAGTTTTTTGGTTGAAGACAGCATTTGTAAAATGCTGATGTTTCTATATATATATATATAAATATAAACTATATATACATATATATATATATATATATATATATATAGAGAGAGAGAGAGAGAGAGGAGAGAGAGAGGGAGAGAGAGAGCTACCTAAAGCTGGATGTTTGTGGTTTGTATCAGTCAGTTCCACAGTCACCCCAATGGACCTGCAGACCAAAAGACTCCCCAAAAGCAGCGCTAAGGCCTCCATTAAGCACAAAGACAGAGTTAATTAGGAAGCTTATTGCCTCTCCTGGGGGCATGGGGCTCCAAACACTCTTCTATACACCCTGCTGAGGGAATCTATGCACAAACTAGTACACTGTAATTAACAGCGCTTAGCAAATCAACAGCAACCATTTTGTGATTGGCAGTAGCTGTGTAAATTAACCAAATTAAAGATGCTTTTTTTTCCTGTTTTAAATTCAGTCACAATTAATTGTTTCTCCCAGATGTCGACGCCTACCTCTGCCGGAGGGTATCTTCATTTTTCAGGCAAATGACTGAATATACAATAACAGCAATCAAGCTGTGGCCTCCTCAGTCCCTCATGTAGGAGGGACTGAGGAGGACTGAGTTTTCTAAACAGTTCCAAAGTAGGTTTAACAGCAGTCCAATAAGTACAATTAAAATGTACTTCAGTGGTAGTTCCAGGTCATGATTTGTGTATTGATATAATCAGAAAGCAGAAGAATGATAGAGAGTGCAGTTTCAGAATTTGGATGGTGACTAATGGAGCGGATCATGTGCGATTATGTTTGACCTGAGGTACAAGGGTAAGCTGGGTCCCTTTTGTCTCTTATCACAGGTAACAAATGATGTTACAGATAGGCATGAGGGCCAGTTCTCTTAAGGTTTCATCATCTAAGACCCCATCAGTCAACTATTAGACCTCTTTATCTAGTTAGATTAAGTGCAGATGAATGATGTCCTCACCTTACATTACACATGTTATTACGTGTTTAGCATTATATACCATATAGAACTGCAGCATTGGAAAAAAAATCTTAAACCTGCAAGATTTTGCTGGTCAAACTTATTGCCTATCGAATAATACTTTTAGTTTCACTTTGCATGCAATATAACATTACAGATTATGCGTAAATTTTGCCAATCATGTGATTTGACAATTTCACTACTCCAAATTATTATCAATTAAATTTATTGCATAGAAAATATAATTAAAGCTACAATATGCAACTTAGCTGTATCCTGGCCCTTGAAACTTAAAATCTGTCTACTCTTTTCACCCCTGCTTCGCTACACTCTGATACAATCTGCCATGCTTTGCCCATGAAATTACAATAAATGAGAAAAAATACTTGACATCCCCCTTTAGAAGCCAGTCTCGCTCAAAAAGCAAATGTCTCAGCGATGCTGCTCCACTGTTCAATGAGTCTGACTCTCCACATTTAAATAAGGTTTTCAGGTTTTACAAAAAACATATCTGAAAAAAGCTATGGGCCACAGCTTTAATGACAGATAGTATCAATAACAAAACTTCTAATAATATTTTGAATCGACAGGAATGGAGTAAGAGCAGGAGAGATAGTAGTGTAAAAAAATGAGAGGGGGTGTTGACTACGTCCACAGGTAGGTTATTTCTCTCTGTAAACATATGTATCCATTTGTCCCGTGGGTGCGTCCCCTTGGCATCCCGTCAGCGGTGGCTGGGTCACACCTCCATTAGGGGCTTTGTCACAGTGATTAATAGCTCTTTCTATCATCTTTAATTCACTCCCTGATGATGGCGGCCCTGCTCACTGCTCGGGGTAATTGTGTGATGTATGAGTCCACCCAACACCTCATGGCAGAGGTGAAAATCATTCCACCCATGCAGATACCAGGCGCAGGAACAAATGTTTTCCCTCTTAATAAAAATTAATGAATTTGGCGTGAGCCTTGGAATACATGGGATAGAAATGTGTGTGTGTGCTTGTCTGTGTTTATGCATATTGTCATGCTGCTTATTTCTGTGGTATTGGTTGAGACTAAAGAGGAAATAATGTTATTTTCCTTATAATGACATGCTAAATCTTAATCTTGTTGTCTTGTTTTTGTTTTTTCTACTTGCCTTAAGTTACTATCTCGATGTGCCATCTGTGTTAATTAATGCAGCCGTGATGCCGTTTCCAACTGGAGTTCCCCTTCTCTACCCAGAATTCTTCCACTTTGATGAAGGGCGTCAACTTGCAGTGATGAAGTAATCTACATTACTGAACAAACAAACAGGACAATTTGCTTCAAGTAGGCACAAATACACAGAAATAGACATACACGCATACATACTGATCTGGTCATCTGTGTAAAGTGTCCCTGTACTGCCCCACACGTCTAAGCAGAGCTGTGGTCTTTTACTTATCAGTCATCTGCACACAAGACCAGAATTTTTAAAACTCTGAACATAGCATATTTGCTTTCGGCCAACGTTTACCTTACAGAAACATATATGTTTATGAGCTCAAATGCTCTCGTTGAGTCCGGTGGAACAGGGGAATTTCTGGTCTAAATCAAATATAAACTTGGAGGCCAGCATAAAGGGGGGAAATGTCAGAGGAGAAACAGCAATGGAGGGATACAGTTACCTTTAAAAGCTCTCGTCCCTCCACCATATGGCAAGTCTCACATCCAGGACTATAACCACGTTACACAGTCTCACAGTGCTGAAAATCATTACGTTGACTCCCAGAGTCACATTGGGTTTCATGCCCGACCCAACTCAGCAGAGTCTTTAAAAGACTTTCTCCTCAAACACGCTGGGCCCACACAGTGTGTGTGTCAAACACAATAGTTGCACAGACACTGTGATAGAGTATTGCTGCACACAATGACTGAGAAATTCTTGAGTTGTCGACCTGTTTCAACAAATTCACACACAATACGTGAGTACTATAAAACACAAAAAACAAGACAAAACCCGCCAGCTGATTCAGCACAATATGTTTATGCATATTTTTTTCGCCCACAGCAAACACACATTGTGACAGGAATTATGATTCTCAACTGGCAGAGAAAAATAGCTCGCAAACTACATAGAAGTAGTGAAGTTGTTTTGTTGCCTGTATCTCTACAACCTGTGCTTCAAACTCGCCAATGTGTGTATTGCACATATTGTGAGGTATTCTTAAGGGTGCGTCACTTACCTGGAGCTTTAAATAATGTGCAGAAAGTATTTAGCAGTGTAAAGGTGGGAGCACATGAGAAAAGTGATTGAGTTAATCTCGGAGGTTAGTTTATGACCACCTGTGGCCACTGACCCCTTCAGTCACTCACAATCACAGTTACTTTATGGCCAGTGAGCAAGAAGCCTGTGTGTGCGTATGTTTGTGGATCAAAGCTTCCATAGCTGACAGCGCAGCGGTACAGTGTCACACAAGCAGCACTTCAGGAATGTTCCTCGGCACAGGGATGGGTTGTGGAGCCTCATTAGCAGAGCCCCCTCTTCCAGTGGTCTGTCAGCCTGCGTTAGGCATAGCCCACCACAGATGCACACTGGGGGAGCAGTGGCTTCCTGTGGATCATTTCCGGTCTGTGGTGTCCATGTGTCTCAGCATGTGACACCTGGCTAGCAGTCTGTCACGCTACCTGGCATCTTTATTTGTCTGCGTACTTATCTGATTGCTGGACCAGTTGATGTTTGTGAATGTATATATGTTTCTGCACCTCTTTTAACCCTCCTGCATTTCTGAGACAAATATTTTTGACACAAAAGACCTCGAAGCGTTGATACACTGTGAATGATTCAATACCTCTTTCACTATCAAACCCGACCAGCCACGTGTGCTTCTCTGAAGAAGCCCAGTGCGGGTTCAAGGGTTGTACTTGCATGTCCTGTTTCACTCTATTCACAATTAACCCCCATGTGCTTCCCTCTGTTTTCACTGTACAGCAGAGAAAGAGCTCAGGAAAAGGAAATATAAAACAGTCAGAGCTGTACAATGCTGAGTAGACCCTGCTTACCCACCTTGGCATCAGCTCAACAAAATGGCATACAGTAACATGTTGCTGTTGTAGAGCTTGTTTTTACCTCCAAAAGATTCAAAGTTTAAGTCTTTTCACATCATGTTTTGTATTTTAATGTGTGTGTGTTGAAGAAAGTGTGTTCACTTCATAATTTCTTGCCATTTGCTACTAAGCACAATCCAGTCAAGCCTTTTTTTTTGTTTCAAATCTCACAACAAAACATGGGAGAAAGAATCTTGTCTCCTAGTTTTAAAATGTTTAATTATAAAACAGCCTATTACACTTTGTATGTTTCATTCATTTATCCTCCATAGTTCTTCCAAGCTTTTGTCACTGCAGGCACTTTCCTTTTTACGTGTAATGCAACAGATTACACATCTGCCACTATTCATCAAGCTGAGCCGATGACTCTGCCTCTTTCTTTTGCAGGTGAAGGTGATGATGACTTTACCCTTTATCCGTCTCACATCTTAGAGGATGTGTGTGGCTCTGACGGCGATCCTACAGCTCCTTCCACCCTAGCAGAGGATCCAGCATCACCTCTGCTCTCTGATGATGCCGCTTCACCCCAGGACCCCTTGTCATTCCAGCACCAGAGCATCTTTTTACCCCAAGATTTATCCGTTCCTCTGGACTTTGAACTGCGAGAGTCAGCAGTTCCGGCTGGGGGCCTGGGCATCTGGAGCTGTAGGAAGATAAATGTTGGGGAGCGCTTTGGACCATATGAAGGAGAACACAGGCCTCATCTCCGAGATCCCACTCAAGGCTGGGAGGTAGGAACATAACACAATATACACAACAGTAGAGTTCAAGTGCATATTCTTAATACCTTCACACACATAGGTGATTGACAGATGTTATTGCTTCATTGGGGGCTCTGATTATCAAGATTTCAAAAATGTTTTTGTAGTCCGGGGATCACAGTGAGCGTAAAAGACATTTTCTCTACTACACAGCGGCTTACAATTTGGCTTCAGGTGCATATAAATATTGCACTTTCCCTGTACACCGTTTGACAGGCAGGGGTTCCTTGGCCAGTATGCAGTACAGCATTCACAAGAGTCTTCTTTTCCCAATGTCGTCATACTCACATTTAGCCCAGTGACCACAAGGTTGTTGTTGTCGTTTGTTGCCCAGTGATGTAATGTTAGTGCAGTGCCACTGACAAAAATGGGAGCTGAGGTTGTGCTCTTAACTCAATTAAAATGAAAAGCCATAAATCCCCTCTTCATCTCAGTTAGGGACCCAGTGCGGCTATTGGCAAATCACATACTGGTCAGGCGGCACAAAAAAATCGAATGCAGGGTCACAGGACAAGGTCAAAGGTTAGTTGTGGTCTCTGTCAGTGTCGGGCTAGTTCAGTTTTATGGAGCAGCACAAACGGCCAGCAAAGTATCAGTTTCATTTAGTATCCAAAAATTGCGCCTCTCTAATCTGAATGTGAGGATTTAGTCCTTCATTGTCCAGCCTTTGTCCTTTCGAAGACATAACAAACTCATTAAAAATCACTGACCAAGCAGTTAATGAAGTGAAAAAATCACAGGTTAAAACTAAATAAAAACCATTCAGTAAACCATTCCTTCTCTTACAAGAGTTTCCCTAACTCCCAAAGCCATTTTATTGTTGCACTTTAAGAATGAGAATGTGTTGGTAAGTATCAACATTCGGCTCATATAAATAGTTTTGGATTTGGACTGGTGCTCGTTGGGTTTGCATTATAGAGCACAACTCTAGCCCATCAGCTCTGACTCAGTGGTTTTGGCTTGGATGAAACCAAAATAAATTTCTTTTATTTTTTTTCACTCCGGACCACATTTCCCCAGGAAACAACTTCTCCCTCATTATCAAGTACCGGGTGAGACTCAGTATATAAATTTCTCTTATATTAAAGTGAGAGAAAAACTCTTAATTTTGCCCATTTTCATAACACAGAATCCTAATAAAGTCTCTGTCCCTTCTGAGGAGATTTACAGCCAGTTGAACAAGCTCTCTGGGTTATTCTTTTTCCCAGGCATGGAAATAAAGGAAAAAGAGGTTTCATGAATTTTAATCTGGTGGTAATTTATGGGGAGCTTGAATAATAATATGTATTTAAAAAGCTGAGGAGCTGGGATGTGAGTGTGCATATGTGTGTGTCTATAGGGGCAGGCATGTGGCGGGTGGGGCTGAGGGGAAAGATGGGATCCTAGCGAGGCAGCACTGTATCACAATGTTTAATTACCTTCATGACAGCAAGCCATAACTCTTTCCATTAAGTAAATAAGTTGTAAAGAATTTATGATGAAATACCACATTATTCAGAATGGATATTCAGTGATGACATCCCTCTGCATTAAATATGGTAAACGGCACTAAGCCCTCCTGACCCTCCCCCCCACTCCTTTCCCATGCCCACTCGCTTACCATCCCTCACCCACTATACGCCCTCCCTCCCGCCTGTAAACCGTCAATATGCCAATAAGCCTGCTGAGGGTCTGTAAAAATAAAATTGATTTGGTAAATGTGAGTTAAGATAGATATGTTTGCTTTCATCATCAATTCCGTGCGGTGCAGCAAGGTGATGTCACCAGCCGGGGAACGATAAAGTGGCGCTCCCATCTGGAGTGTTTGATGGAAGGCCCTGAGCGGCTCAGGCCAGTGGTGACAGAATGGGAGAAGTTTGTCACCAGGGAGGCCACTACGCCTCAGCGCCATCACCATAAATTTGGAGGCTTTATTCATAAAGGTGAAGAGTGAGTTATAGCATCCATGATGCTTTATGAATACAGGAATGGTGACTTATGGGAAAAATTGCTTCGGTAAATAAGAGGTAGAGATGGCAGCAGTGAGGGGTCTGTCAGGCTGAGACACTCACCTAGACTGTCGTATGCAGAACTCTAGTTGTGACTGTGCCAGCAATCATATGCCTCCTGTGCCCACTGTGTGTGTGTGTGCGTGTGTGTGTGTGTGTGTGTGTGTGTGTGTGTGCTGGTCTTTATAGCCTTCTGTGGACAAATTTAGTTTCAGTACCATTGTTGTGAGGACATTTTAGCTGGTCCACACGACTTGAAAAGGCTTTTTGAGGGTCAAGGCTGGGTTTTAGGGTCAGGGTTAGAATTAGGTTTTCTTTACGGTTAGGGTAAGGGTTAGGGATTGAATTATGTCAATGTCAATCCTCACAAGTATAGAAAGACAAAGATGTGTGTGTGTGCGTGTTTATGACACAAGACAAGTTTATCAATTTATCCGTGCCCAATCATTTATATATTTTTATTAGAGTGGATGTGGTAGATCAAAACTTTAAAACTTGTGCCTTATTAAAAATTAAGCATTTTCCTAATGAGGAAATAAAACACAGCAGGGCTAAATCCTGTTCAGTCAAATGATGTACATATGTCATGTGTCATATCTAATATTTTTACTCAGTAACAGAAACCCGATTTTTCTTATTAATCTCACTCAACATTCCAGGCATTTTGTTAAACTGAGATTTACTTTCATATAAAAATACATCTAAAATTAAACTGACGCTGAATTTATGTACAATTAAGGATTTATTTAACTTATCAGTTATTACCAAATATGAAAGTCTTATTGGGATCATCCATTTTTTGAAGGTTTAGTCAAGTTTAGCACTTACTCACATGTTGTAAATTTAATTAATGTTTAAAAAATTTTAACCAATACAAGTTTAATTATAGAATTTATCTTCCCAGAAAATTTACGTAAATAAACTAAATGAAAAATATTGCCCTCTGTCTTTAATCTGACAGATATAGTGTCCTGCACATGGACACAGAATTTGCATGTATTTCTCCATGGTTTGCTTGAAAATACCCTTAACGCCTGGATGCCCACCAGTCCATATTCTGCTGTCTCTCTCTCTGAGTCGTTAGGCACATTGAAATTCAAACTCCATTTATGTCTGTCCTCTTCTCAACAGCAGCAACAATAAAACAGAGTCCGGGAGAGAGTTATCCAGCACTCAATGAGGGCTCACCCAAACTCACAGCCCCACGGGATTATGGATCCTGGCCTTAGAAAGCCGGGTGCCTCCTGCTGTAGGAGCGATGGGCGGAGCAGGTTAGGGGTGCGAGAAGGGGTGGGGTGGTGAGTGGGGCGGGACAGGGGCGCTTAGGGCCTTTGTGCACCACTTGAGTGAGAGGCGGAGGTGAAGGTGGAGGCGATAGTGGCAGAGGTGGGGAGGTGGTAAGGGAGATTAGCAGTGCTGGTGAATGGGAGTAGGGGATTAGGTGGCCAGGCAGGGTCTTTCCTGGCTCTGCCTGTCTCCTGAACCTTCTGGTTATGAGAGGATGGGAGGATGGAAGGAGAAGAGGCAGATGTCTGCTCTGGGAGACCCATCCTTAACTGACGTCTACTTAGATTTCTCTTGATCTTTCAAGAAAAACAAATAAATAGTATTTATGACTTTAATGTTTTTAGTTTTGTATTAAAATTGTTTTTATTTTTTGGTCTGATGATATTTACCAAACAGCAGAAACAACATAAAAAGTTAGCGGGCAGTCTTGGCTCTGTGGTGTGATACTTACTGCTTTTGCTGTTGCACAGACAGTGTGAACTCTAGCAAAGGTCAATCCTGGAGTCAGAGTTTTGTATCTCTGTGTGCTACATGTGCGTCCACATACGATCTTGTGTGTACATGCATATGAGTGTAAGACAGAGTGTGAGAGTGTGGACGGAGAGGCGTGTCTTTTGTGCACGGATAAGCCGCTGTCCTGAATGAATGCAGATGTCTCTGGCTGGCTGTCCGCCTGTCCCCTGTGTGCTGACGGCCTGTCACCTCTCTCTGTCACAGCAAGAAAGAGCCACTCTCAGTCCTGGTTAAAAGCCCCTAATCCCCGAGCCCCTGCCACATACCATCCACTGTCAGCAGAGATGGCCCTGCCCACAGCAGTGCTTAGAAAGGCAGGCACTAGGGATGAACCTCTCTGTCATTCACACACCTCTCAATGGACACACATCTTCACATTTTCACACACACGTATAGTTTTTAGCAATTCAAAGTGAAAAAAAAAAATCCTGCATCTGCAAAGGCAATGTGAATGCCGGTTGTCATTGTATTGTGCTGCATGAACCACAGCGGGTGCACTGACATCATTGTGGGACCTGTTTTCTCTCATGAGAAGAGCAGTAACTGGCTCCTGGGACACTCTGTGTAATAATAAAGGAGCAGTTCACAACACGCACTTGGGTCTCGTTGGCACTTAATGAATTGCAAAGAAGACAATAAAGACCATTAAAATCCACTGTGTGAGACCGGATAGTGCGAGGAGGGAAATGTGTCACCATGTACACAGTGTTCTAGATAAGAGACTGTTTAACTGTTGCTTTGCAGCAAAGGAAACACCCATTCTTTAATTATATCATCTTTAATTGCACCTACACTCAGGCCACTGTGTTTACGCAGCACTGACCATGGGAGGTTCTGGCAGAACAAAGCAGTGCGTGTGATGTCATTGGCCAGGAGTCTACATTGACCAAGTGCACATTACTGGTGGATTACTTTATAATATTTTCCTCAAGATTGCCAAGACCAAAAATAAAACAGTTGCCGCTGAGGCGTCTTTCCAGAATTTGTCTGTATTACAAACCACGGTGCTGCGTTTTGGCATATCACAGTAGTACATGAAACAACACACCACCACCAATGCCTGTCTGAATATGGCCCAAGACTATTATTTGAGACAAGTGGCTGGATAGATCCGAGGATAAGATAACCAATAAAAGTGGGGCGTGAAGTAAATTTGACGACAGAGAGAATTGTTGTGCTGAATTTTACTGAATTTGAGTAAACTAGTTTTGAGAAAAAGTGGAGCTTGCTTTAACCCTTGTCTATTCTACACTCTGCTCTATTTTCCAAGCATGTGAAAAAATTGGAAATTGTAGAAAATGAGAGTGTCATAAAATGTTAAGACGTTATATGTAAAACTACTTGGCTTGATGTACTCATTGTGTATCAAATTTCGGTGTATTAAACTGCTAAGTTACAAAATACCCCTGACGTTTAACTTACTTCACCGAATGCCAACGGTTCCAGTAGTTGTCTCAGCTGTGTTTGTCTGTCAGTGCATTTACATTGAGTTAAGTAACCAGGTTACAGTCAGGAAAGCTAATGTCTGAACTGTCGTGTAAACAGGAAAGCTGGTTTCCTAAGTGAGGGTAAGAAAACTGGTTTCTTTAGGTAGCTTTCTGTTGGAGATTATCGATTTCTTTGTCAAATAAACGTGTTGTCACGTTTCTCATCGGCTTCCTCTAACTACGCAGGTGTGTAACTAAATGCTGCAGATGGGAACACACATCTGAGTGAAAGGCTGAATGAAAGGAGAGGTCATTAATGGGGCAAAGTCACACATTTTTAAAACTAAGTCTGCTTAAAGTTTGACAGTTTTTTTAAGACAGTTCCTGTTGTGTATTTGTCGGATTTTTTTTCCCTTCCTCTCCCCTTGTCACTTTGCTGTTAAAGAAAAGTCAGAAACCAGCATTGTCTCTATATTCTAGTTATACAGTGAAAATCTGTGTACCAGGCTTCTAAAATAAGACTGAGAAGAAGGAAAAATCTGATTATCTTCTGTATTTGAAGTAACCAGGTTCCTTAAATGCACGTAAACACCGTTCACCAGTTACCAGAGAAAGGTGATCGGTACCCCGGTTACATGTAAACGCAGTCTGGGTGTTTGCTTCTGTCCCTGCTGGAGTCAAAGGAGATGATGAGTTTCTCAACCAGTGAAACTGGAGTTTGATTGTCTTGAACCAGATTGATGCCCATTGAAAATCCCCAAGACAAAACAAGCTGGGGGTCCATCTCCCTGCCTCCCAATTGATTAGTAATCCCTTCCTTTGGGTTAATCTGTTGTTTGATGGTGCTCATGTGTGTCAGTTTTTATGTGTAGTGAGGGGTGGGCGAGGTGGGGGGTGACAATCTAATTTCATGAGAGGAGCTACGGGGACATGACATAAACGGAAAGAAAGAGTGTGAGCTGTGTGACAGGATTCTCCTACATGATTGCAGGGTCAGTCAACCCTCCACTTTGTCTCGATGCTACTTGGACTTTAAAAGAATGAAAAAAAAAAAACATATGATTTTCTGATTTCTCCCTCATTCCTCAGCACTGGACCCCCTCCTCCCTCATCTCCTCCTCCCTCTTTCTCTGTCTGAGTTCCCAGCAGGGAGGGGAAGCTAGGTTAACTAACTGAACAAAGTCAGAGTGAATTGCAGAAGGACAAAGGCGGGTGTGAGTGGGGGCTCTGCCAGTCTGAAGGTGTAGCCTGCAGCACAATGCCAGGTGAAGGAGGCTCTCGTCGGGGGTCCATCCAAGCAGGCCAAAGGTCAGGGGCCTTATTAGATCTGAAGTGAATGGAAGGACTTGTTTGATTAAAGAAGGAGGTCAGGAAGGAAAACTGTTTGAAAAGCTCAGAGGGTGACATGTTCTCCACCCCATTATATCTGACCAGTTAGGATGCAGACCAAATTCTAACTAGCTGATAGCCCATGGCTTACACACACAACGCAGTCCAGCTGAAAACAGGAGGCTGATCTGATCACAAACACATGCAGGGCAAACTCGCTAACACAATGACAAGTGCCTAGACAGCCCCAGATATAGGAAGATTTATTTGCAGGTGCAGTGGCCCAGAGATATAAATGCCACTGCCATGTACATTTACATTTATATAATCTATTCTGTGCTGTTATGGCACTCTAAACACCAGGGAAAAGCTACAGGAGCAAGGAAGCTTCAAAGTCACTCTCAGAGGAAATATTCATGACATTTCTCTGTTTTTAGATAATGTACAGAGGAGAGTAAAATTAGAAATAAAGAGAACTGCATGTACGAAAGTTCTCAAGCTTGAATTAAACGCACTACAAGAATTTGACATTTATGTTGCCTACTAGAGAGCCTTTAAGCTATTTTTAAGATTAAGCTGTTTGGAGTGAGCCTTTCACTAAAACTGTTAGACAGCCTCCTAACTATTTACAACAACTGTATTTGCAGTATATGTGGTGAGAGTTCTGAGATAACATTGAGAAAGAGGTGAGGGAAACTTGTGAGAGTTTATGACCCAGGTACAGATATAAATCAAACGCACCCCATCAACCTTCTACTAAATACTAAAATGCGCCGTAATTCACATACACAGATCAAACACTGGTTTTGAAAGGTGTATGTGCAAATACCCACAAACATATACCAGCGTTGTAAACCCCATACAGGTACACACACACACACACACAAATACAAAAATGTGCCCCCTGCACTCTCCACAGATAGGAGTGAAAATGAGGGGACCCCTAAACAGCATACAGGAAACAGAGGTGATGAATTCCTTGTGTGGGGCCACAGAGTCAGGCTCATAGATACCTTATCTAGGGGGATTGGTAGTTGAAGGGCCTTCCCTTAAAACACATTACTGATTGTTTCCAAATGTCTGCCCAATAGGGAGAGTTAGAGAGAAGGAGAGACGGAAACTCAGGGGCAGCGCTTGCAAGCTTTTTATTGGTCCAGTTGAGGGAAATGGAGAGGAGACAGCAACTCTGGCCTTGCTTTCCTGCCCCAAGTTGCTGCTAGTGCTTAACTACCAATCAGATCGCATTACCAAGGCAGTAAATCTAAGTACCGGTTAACGCAAATAATCAAGAGCTAATACTCCTCTACGAAACCACTTTGTCTGTCTGTGGTCGTAGCTGTGCAAACAGGCGTAAGCCAAAGCCCTCGTCCTCTTAGCCTCTGCCAGAGTCTGCCTCACTCTCACAGCTAATAACCTACTCACAGTCACAAATTCCATCTACTTATATACTGTTCCCATGTATACCTTATAGAATGTGTACGTCAGTGTGTAATGTGTGTGTTCCTTCACATGTTTAAATCTCTTTTCTGTCTCTGCACTGGAGTTCAAAGAATAATGGGACAGTGCGGTCTGGTTTTGAGAGCCTATTACTTGGCTAAGTGCTAAAAAAACGCAAGCCGGGCCACATTCAGCAAAGTTACACCGTACCACTCTTCCAATTACTCCATATTGCTGCCCCAATTACAATGGAGCAGGTCCAAAACCAGAACTGAGAACTGCCAGTTTGAGAGAGAGAAAGCAGGGGCCCCGTGTGGCAGTAATGAGGTCTTAACCCCGACTTTGCTCTATTATGTCATAATGCTTTAATTCGAGCCATATGATAGGCTGCTGTGCACTCCTATGTTATTGGAAAGTCAATATTTGTGAGCTGATGGCGTCTGTTCCTCTCAAATGTGGCCTAGGAGGAAGGGCAAAAGCCAGAGATTTCTGATGTGCACAAGACTGACAGAAGGTATCACCACATCCAATTACTCAGGGTTGGAGGACGTTGCAATAACTGCTTGATAGCACCATTTTTTAAATGATAAGATAAATAAAAATGTACCATCTACTTTGGCTGAGGGATACTTGAGTCTATACAGTGTTATGTCCCAGATGCAGTACTTGTCAATCAAAGCATAGTAGCCCCAATTTAGTACTATCATTACTGACAGTGTTCCTAGCAGCAGTGCTAATTAGACCAGATACATCCAGGACTTTGCAGTAACAAACAGCTGATAAGCTGGTTTAGTTGTGCTGCAATGGCATCTGAAATACTCGATGGTGGGTGGGGTAGTGTTAGTTGGAATACACAAACAGAACAGGCATTGAGAAACCCTGCCAGTATGTATGCACTGATCATAATCACGTATTACCAAGCTATGATGCTCTGTAAAGGCAAAAATTACATTGTAGGTACTTTGTCTTTTAATTTTAGTGAAGTGACCTGATGTCTTTTTCCATCACGGCCCACATACCTGAGACCAGCGGCATAATGGCATCACTTTGCAATCAAAAACAGTTTTCTGGCCGGCTGTTACATCAAACACCAATTAACTAGCAGCGTATTATTTAATGTGTTGTACAGTGTTTGAAGGTCACATTTTAAATTAGTGTGGCTCTTGTATTTAATGGGGTTAATTACCACGGTAATAACCCAGGATCACATCCTGGTCAAAAATTGTTTTGTAATTGCTTTCAGGTTGCATAATGATGATACAGTCCATCAGTTCTTGTCATTGCATAATTACAATAGAGGATGTGTAATTGTGTTTAGAATTAATATGTATTTCTTAAAAATAATGACAACTAAGTGCATAGTAACTTTTGAAATTTGAAAAGAATTTTTTGAATTTGCATGTAAATGTAAAGAGTGGCTAAGAATAATGGAAAAAAATGGCAATAAATATAAAAGGTGTTTCTCTCAGTACTGCTTCACTACTTCCCTGCTACTCTTCTGGAAGTGTCCTGGCAAGTCTTTTTGGATACTGCACTACAGTAGATAGGCTACATATGATGCAAATCAGACCTAATTTGTGCTCTGCAGAGTAACATTTTTGCTTATGCTTTACATAGGAATCATTTAATTATTCTTTGTTGCCGCAGGCTTTGCAGGTTATCTTTCATACTGAGCAGTGTTGATTGCTGGAGGATGTAAACTGAACAATAGAAGAGGAAAGTCTATTGGATATACTGGACTAGACATCCAGCAAACTCTATGCTCATATGTTTTGTATTACATGTTTCTGACTCAGCTTAGGAATGAGCCCTACACATGTAAGTCACCTCTAAATCCCCAGATGATTGCAGGTCAGTCACCTGAAGACATTTGGGGAACAGATAGTGTTTCTCATCCTAGGAGAGAGTGGAGGGTTAAAACATAGTGATGCATAGTGACCAACGGGTTACTCTGTGAGAAGACAAGATAGGCAAGACCAGACGTTTAGACAGGAGGAAAACAAGCTTGATAGATGAGGCAGAAAAGAAACAAAGACGGATAATAGAGAGACAAGAGAAAATCAGTCCGAGCGAATGAGAAAAAGCTAGAATGAGCCAAGGAGGTAGAGAAGAAACTCCGTGTCCTGTCTCTTGTACGTGCCAAGGGAGAGCGATATTCTGGTGGAGTGTTCCCAAGTGTCCCCTTGCAGTGTGTAATAGGATTTTCCAAGCTACAGCAGGTAGTCTGTGAGGGAACATTTTTGGAAGACTCTAACAGATAAGGGTTAATGTAGCCCAAAGGTTCCTCAGCTAAAATGTCCCTCTGGGAGTCTGTTGCTCCCTCCTCATCGGCCTGTGTTGTCAGCGCCAATCTATCACAAAGGATTTCTTCATGCAAAACTCAATGGCCATTTCTGACATCTCCAACAAACTAATTGTTGTCTCCAGGCCTGGCAGGCACTGTGAAGTCCTAACGAGTTAGCGTCTTCTGCACAGATGAGAAATAGTTCTGCAAAATCAATTTCTCAAACAAATTATGCTTTGTCATCAGCCCAGGAGAGGTACAGAGAAAAGAGGCTTTGTCTTTTGAAGTCCCTTTATTGCATGGAGAAACCAGACCACTGTCAAATCATCACTACAGAACAAATTGTCCTGTTAGGAACACATTACATTTGATCTGTTTTTACAATTATTCCCAGAAAGTCATTAGGTCTGCCAGATAATGCTACTTATAAGTTGAACAGAAGAGGGCCACTGGCCTCCAGTTTTCCAGTAAGGCCAAGTCTTCTTCCTTATGCAACAAGGACAGGACTACTAGCTTCTATTTTTTACAGCAAATGTAAATCCAAACAAGTCATATTCCAGAAATGCTGATTACACTTAGAAAACAGCACAAAAATCTGTTACATGAATTCTCATGTCACCTGGGCTAGTCTGCCTCCCGGGAACCATCCGCTTCCTCTGTGTCATGGACTTTTCCAGAATGAAAACAAAAACAAGTTTGGGACTTCCCTGTTCTCTAACTGGAGGAGGTGCGACGTACTTTAGAACTTCTTTCTCTCTCTTTTGTACAGACGTGAGCTTCCATTCTCCTTCTCTGCAGCAAATGGTCTGTAATGGAACCTGAGTCTCTACCTTTTGTCAAAGTTACCTATTCTAGCGTCAAGCTCTGGAACTGCTGTCCTAGTCTTGGCAGCAGAGTGAGAGGTGTACTGCTGACGAAAAACAAATTTGCACACTACCAATCTTCCACCACTGCTTCAAAGAGGGTTTTTTTCATGTCCACTATGCCTAGAAACTGTCAAATCTCTGAAAGAAGGTCTTGCAAGAGTTTGTTGTTGAATATGCACAAGGCCTTTAACCTTTCATCTCCTGAAATGATCAGATCTGTACTGATAATCTGAGAAATCAGCTTTCTCAGGTAATTGAGGAACAGTGTTTCCATGCACCTAAGAAACCCGGTTACTGGTAATCCATGTGTACAGCAGCAGATTAGCCTGATTGATCCTCCACCTCTGACTCACAGATTTTTATGTTCATGTCACAGCAGAGTGACAGTACAGGCGAGGAGAAACAAAAAAGGGGGAGACACATGCAACACACCCACTGGGTCTGAATCTGAAAAACCTGCAGGGCTAGATGATTTTGTGTTAGTTACATGTTCTGTCTCGCTTTAGGTGGACTTTGTCTTAAAAACGAGGCAGCATCGGCCCATTGATGATCTGTCTCTTCATTCAGCCTTTCATTCACACATTTGTACAGTTGGAGCTGATTAGAAACATGGTGACAAATGTACATGGCAAAGATATTTGCATTCTCTGACAGTGGTCTACCTGGGGAAACCAAGTTTTCCTAATCCCCTACCCCGATTCCAGAAACCACCTTTCCTGTTTACATGACACTTACGAAATCAGCTTCCTAAGAAAGCGACTTTAACCTGGTCACTTAAGTCCATGTAAATACACTGAGTGAATCTAATCATGATTATGAAATTGCTAATTACCTTGAAAATGAAATTTAAGAAAATTAAACTTTTCCTTCATCCAAAAGGTCAAAGTATTTGTAAGTATCCAACATATGATGAATTATTTTATCCTAAATAAACCTGATGTATGTTTTTCATAACATAATTGATTTCCTGTGTTGATCAGTACTTGGATCGGAGTCATAATCTATGCATTCTCCTTTATCTCACATCTGGCTACTTGGCACATCCTCTGTACTCTGTCCTTTATTTGTCATCTGCCTAGTCAACTGACAGAATCAGCTTCCTCAAACCTTCCTACAGACTGCGTTTGTGACATTGCTTGAGTGCCCTCCAACTGAGGACTGCTCAGGTTCTGTACTTATCTGTAGTACAATCACCAACTACTGGGCCCTTAGGGCTGTTTATGTGAACATGCAAAGCACTTTTTGTCTCACATCTCCGCACTCAAAATGTTTAATCTGGCCTCAACTAGTGTTACCATACCTCACTCTTAAGGATACTTTCAGTGTTTCTATAGGTGAGTTCAAGAATATGAAAAAAATTCTACACATGATTTAGTTTGGAACCTTACATTCGAAGTTCACAGTTTTAAAATCCACTGGATTGTCAGTTTTACAGAGGTTATTCTCTAACAGCTTGTAGGAATAAAAGACAGGACAGACACGTCAAACCCCATCGAAGGAACTGACAGTGGAGAGACCTGCACAAGCATGTCCCTAATAAAAATGCCACTTTCTATCAGGTCAGAAACATAAAACTCAAGTTTTATTAACACAATTACCACTTTGTTGATTCTAAATGCATCAGTAACTTATCATGTCCTACCTTCTTCTGATGGCCAGCAGAACCTCCTCCAAAGCAGTGCTACTAGAGACACAATGCGTCTTCCCTGCTGGATAGACAGAGGAGGACAACATTCTTCCTGAATAAAAGACATAGAATAACAATGGATAATTATTTTACTCTACTGAACAATCATATTCATAAACAACAACAAAAAAAAAACAAAAAACATAGCTGAACCAATTCAAGGACAAAAAAATAATCCAAAGCGTGGCATTCACACGTGCACCACTGTCACTCACATTCACCATGACCTCAGCATGCAGAAGAGGAGGAGAGGAGAGGAGAAGACACAGTCTCCAAGAGACTGATCTGTTATCTCTATTCTCTCCCCAATTGTTCTCTTTCCCCAGGCTGTTTTATGGCTTCTTCCCATCCTTCCAAGATACTTTATGAGGCTTTTTAATGTCTTTAGAGTTCTGGGCAGCCTCTGATTGGGCTATACAGTGCCCATCTCTGGCCCAGAGTGACAGTGGGACCTGGTCCAAAAGCCACCCAGGACACAGAGCCATAAATCATCCTGCTGGCACCAGGCTCCACTTCCTGAACAGCTACCAGTTCCTGGAAGGGACAAAAAGGCCTTTGTGGGCTCTCGGCAGCAAGAACTCTTCTCTCTTTCAGGACTGAGGTTTATGAGCGATGCTCAGAAAGATTTTGGAGGAAGTACAATTTACACACATGCTCTTTGTTATCTATTATTAATTTGCTTTAATAAGGCTATGACTAAAGTTTGGCTAATAGCTACTGAATGTGAAAGCTGTTAAACAGCATGGCCTGATCAGATCAACCGCTGTTTGTTTACATACATCGCCATGGAAACTTTCCATATACATTACTTCTTTAAGATAAAGTCATCAGCCTTCATTTTCTGCCAGAGTCTAACTTGGCAGTTTCATTTCTGTTAATGTGAAGAATCAGACTGCCAGAGCTGAAGCGAACTTCGCCAAAGGTGGCCTCCTTCCCTCCCTCCCTCCTTTACATTCCTCATTTCCACCAGTCTCCATCCTCCCTGTGTGTTTGGATGGCTCCACCTCACTGTCAGACTGTGAAGGACGGCTGTTTTCCTTGCAGGCCAGATCAAGACAGGAGATTGGCCCCAGGGGGCCCAAGGATGTGAAGCTTTTGACACGTCCCGTAAATCTTGAGTGTCCCATCACCACTGCTCAATCTGTGAACAGCAATGAGCAGCAATGAGAACACCAATGAGGCGTAAGGATGAACATTCCTCAGGCTCTTCTCACGCACAAACCCTTGGGTTTTGCCTGGAAAATAAGGCTTCTCTTCTGCTTTTCTGACTAGAGTTCTGTCCACCTCACCAAAAACTTTGTATTTCCAGCCCTGGTTAAATACATCGCCAAAGCCCACAGTTTAAGCCACAGACATTTCCACAAGAAGGAATTCCTTGGTGCAGGACATTTATTTACATAATATTTGCATTAAATGATAATTGTAAAATAGTGTTTGTTTACTGTCTGTGAGAAGTTATTATAAGTTTTTATGTTAATTTATTTAATTTTGATAAACGTCAGCCATATCTGCCTCAACCCAGCCGCAAGGTGCTGCCTATTAACACTAGACAAGATATTATTATCATTTGTAGTATGTATTTTTACCTTTTAATATGTTGATAAAGAAATTTTTATAAGAAATTTCTAATATGTTTTCTGGGGCCACGCTTATATGGGACACCTTCCAGTTGAATGTATTACTAATATTTACAAATATCTTTTTTTCATTATTGTTGTTTTTTGTTTCCTCTTTATTAATTTTCAAGAGTAAAAGGAAGTTGAAGAGAAACTACAGATAAAAGAGGTAGACAAGCTCACAGACCGAACACCAAGCGAACAGTAGACAGGCTGGGCCCTAACCCAGCCCATGTGGCCTCCTTTCTCCTCATCCAGCCAGCCACGTTAGCCAGATTTTTCACCCAAATGGAAATGCAGGCTGTCACTTCAACGCAGCCTCCAACTGCTCTGTCTGTCCAATCCGTCACAGCACGCCGGCGGCCGCGCAAATAGGCCTGCCACTCTCACTGTCATCTGAGTAACGGATGTCCCATCGTTACCACAGGGTGGGACCAGGCGGCACTCAGGTCCACTTTCGCTCCTCTCACTCCTCCTCATTTTTCCTCCGTCCTCCTCCCACTTCCTCCTCTACACCATCTCATCCCAGACATGGGTCTTGTGGACCTCTCCGAAACTTGAGGTGTATGTGTGATTGTGGGTGATTTCTGAGAGCACACACTTGTGTATTTCTTTCTCTGCACTATGAACCCCCCCTCCCCCACTCAGTCTTCCACCCTATGCCTCATTCTCCCATCAAGACTCAAAAGCAGTGGTATAATAGGAGCAGGGGTGGAATGAAATAAATTGTGTCCTGGACTGGTAACCTAACAGCCATCATAAATAATGTAGACCTATTTGAAAGGGAAGATGGGGCATTAGAAGCTATTTACACTGCAGGAGCCATGCTATTGATCAGCGTGGGACATCCCATAGATAAGAATGGGATGATGTCATGGTTATTTATGGTGATTCCTGATGGTAAGGCTACAAAAGGGATTTCGGGGCGACAGCATCATCAGTTTTTGGGGGTGTGGGGAGTGTGATGCATTTTGTCATCAATGGAACAATCAGCAGGGTGTTTGAGGGAGGTGTGGTACAGCGTCTGTGTTCTTCTGTCATACATTCAACCATGGACTACACGTGCAGACTTATATGGACATACAGTATGTATGTCCCCGCCACACACACACACACACACACAGACATGCATACAGACACCCACACAACGCAAAGACTAATGCTTCTGGTGTGATTAGGGTCGGTAAAGCATGGGGATAGAAGATAGCTCAGGGGAGATACAGTACATCTCTGTCTCTCTGCTCCACGTACACCAGCACACACATACACAGACGGCAATAAAACACTGATTTTCCCATGATGTGCTGTGAAGTGAGCCAAAGGCCATATTCAATGAGTCTGAGACAGAATTATCATCCAGGGATCACTGGTTAGGTCACATACTGTATGTACATAAGCCTCAGTTGTGTCCCCATGAATATTGAGGAACTGTATGTCTGGAGACTGTCTAACATTTGGATTCATATTTGACTTGATGTCTGCCATCATGTAAAAACTAAAAGAAATAGAGAAATACTTTACAGATTACAGATGCACCTGCTGGTCACCTATGACAGTTTTGGTAGTCAGCTGTGTTATGTGTTCATCTATCCACCCATTATTGTAACTGCTTATCCTGTTCAGGGTCTCAGGGGTAGGAGCCTGTCCCCGCTGTCTTTGGGCGAAACGTGGGGTACACCATGGACAGGTTGCCAGTCTGTCTCAGGTCCAACATAGAGAGACAGAATTTGAATCAGGGACCTTCTTGCTGTGAGAAAGCAATGCTTCCCACTCCACCACCGTGCTGCCTGTGTTACATTTAAATGTCTAAAATATAAGACAGCACCACTGACACAATCATCAGCTCTAATTGCTGGTTTATCCATTTTGAAACAATACAATTATTTTACATGGCAAAACATGCCATGCTAACACGATCATTTTGTGGCTTTGTAAATTTACAGTGTTTAGTAAAATATTATTTTGAAAAATCTTTTATTAATGACAAAACCGTTCTGTTTGCAATTACCAAATACAAACATACATATTTGGTGGTGCCAGTATCAGGATGCAGCACATGTTCAGTACATGCTTCACTCTGCCATAAGCTTTAAAATGAGAAAAGAGAGCACCGGAGCTGAGGGAGGTGTGGTGGGGCAATGGAAAGTGGAGAACAGGAGGGGTGCAAAAGTTGGCACAGCTCCACAGTGTTTTCTGTCGCTAGACCCTCAGAGCACGAACGTTATTGTGAATATTAGTTCAGAACTTCTGGCACCCATCCAGACACTGGCCTCTGCCTATGCACGGGGAGCTAGCAGCAGGGTTCGAGCCCCATCATACACGCACACCACTGCTGCCATTAACTACCACCCCCCACATCCTCAGCACACTTAAGACTAGAAAGGCTACACAAAAACAAGATGTGTGGAGTCTCAAGTCCTGCCCAACCCTGATAACAAGCCCCAGCTTTTTAAAAATAAGCAAACACATGTGGCTGTTTGATGTGCCCCTTATCTCTGCTAACTTTAAATTCTTAGAGAGTTTCTCCAGCGAGATCAAATTCAGCAATTAATCTGCTAGCTCTACTATGAATTATTATTTTGCTAAACTTTTGCTGAAACTTAAAAGCTCACCGCTGTGTCTGTGCACCAGTGGTGTTTTCGGAAGGCGACTTTCATGCCGCTAATGAGAAAGTGGCAGAGAAGAGTGGAAAAGTCCGCTAAACTCCAAAAGGACTTGTTTTGCTCAGAAACATTCAAGCAGTGTGGTTGTTCTTGGATGCACAGCGAGGTACTGTATATGATGATTTATGTGAACGCTTGCTCCTGCTATTCACAGATGTTCTTTAGCTTCTTGGCTAATCGGTTGTGAGAAGAAAAAAGATTGCAAATCATTGTCAAATTGAACTCCTTTGTTTATGTTTGCGTTTCTTCAAAGGGGAGAAGAAAGTGAATTTGATGATGAGAGGGAAGGAAAATGACAGAGACACAAAAAGACAAAGCCCAAGACTAAGAGGCATAATTTTAATCAGACAAGTGCTTTAGAAGTCGGTGGACTAAAAGCCATGATACCACTAAATGTGCAGATACCAGCCTGAAAGAGAGACACAAAGACACCAAAGTAGGAGTTGGATGCAGTGGAAAGGCCACCTCCATTCCTGTAGGAGGAGGAGGGTGCTCAGTCTATTCAATAAGAACAAGGAGACACAATGCAACAGGGTCAATGCTGGGTCAGCAAAGTCCATGAACTGCTGGGTATATCGTGGCAGGCGAGAGACAGACAGGTGAACTTTTAGCATTAGCATTTTAACGCCAGAGGAATAGGATGCATAAAGGTTCTCAGTCAAGAACCGGCCAACATGTAGGCCCATCTGTAACAATACACAGAGCAATAAGTGTTTTTAACAAAATGAATACGCTCTGATGCTCCACAGGTTTGTGCATTTTTCTGCTGGTGTAGGTGTCTTAGAGTTTTAGAGAGTGGGATGTCGGAGTGAAGACATCTTTGCTAAAGGCTTTCTGACAAAGCCATCACAGAATTTGTCTATCTATAAGCATCTCTTTGACCTTTAACCCATGACCCCTCAGCCAGAAAGAACAACAAAGAGCTTGGATACGGGTTACTATGGCAACGACACTAATAGGTCAGTGAGGGAACAGACGGAGTATATATTAGTCTTTCCAGGATTTTGTAGACCTTTATGCAATTGTTGCACCCTAAAATGCCTGATTTTGCTATAGCTTTTCTAAAGAAAACTTGTTAAACAAGTGTTTATGATGTTTGAAAAAACAAGGTCAAGCAGAATTCACAGAGAATTGACTGATCATAACACTGCAAATTCCTGGAAGGACTGCTATATTGTGCATCCATGCATAGTATAGTTAGACTTAAGTGCAAGCAAACACTTGCATTCATATCTTGTAATTTATGTCTTCTATATGCTATTAACAAGAGTATATTTCTTTTTGTCATCCTCAGTGGTGCACTTATTAGTAGAGAGGGGACATCGAGGTCCCCACTTTACGTTTGACTAGTAAAAAATACAAACGGCCCCTTCGTCACTAAACGATCCCAGTGAAGATGAGTCGTTTGGCTCCTAGGTCTCAAACCCAGCCTCCCTTAAGGGAGGACGGGGTTTTGTCTCTCGCCCCCCTGTTGTTAGAATACCTCCCCATAATAAATCTGAATCTGGTAAATAGCCCATGAATAAAGGAAGATTTTATCCTCGGTGGCACAGAGAAGATTTAGTGGGCACAGGCAGTGTCGCCTCTCTTCTGAACAACTACAAAGTGGTCACTCAGCGAGCCTTAAGAAGCATAAAAAGCCTGCGGTAGTTCATTAAATCTCCAGCATGAAGATGGGACTGCTGTGGCGGTGATTTACGGTAGTCAGGTGCATATATCTGCGATGGCGCTCGGCCCCACCTCTCATTCTCTGTCTGTCCCTATGAGGAAATAACTAAGCACGCTGCTCTATTTATTGGCTCCATAGTTAGGGAGACGCACACAGAGCCACAGGGAAAGTGGGAAGAAAGAGAAAGGGTTGGAATGAAAGAAGGGGAAGCAGACAAGTGGTGTTTTTCAAAGTCTTTTTACTTGTTGTCATGCTTTGAATAGGTGCAAGGAACTTTACCTGTGTCTTTCACAGTGATTGTGGGCTTATCTTAAATCTGCAATAAGATGTGACGAGCTGGTGACTCTAACTGGCTGTTGGGTGGAAAAATAGAAACCTGATTCTGGCTATTTTGAATGGCTTTTAGTCACTCATTTTAAATATGTCTGGTAAAAAAAAAAATATTACGAATAAGAAGGCTCTTTTATGTCAAACGAAGTCATGGTCAGTGCATCAGTGCTTCTACATTGCATGTAAACTAACAAGCTCATTCTTGGAAATCTTTTTTTCTTAGCTTATCTACCGTGCATGTTGTCCCCACACTTTACAATACAAATCTCCATCACTGACATTTCTCTGACCTTGCTGTAATCACTTCACTTTATTATTTACTAGATTAAATAACAAGTCACTTTCTCTCACCTTGAGGCATTTGCTGCTAGCCACTTAAGATGAGGAACATTAAATATTTGCCTCCAGATTTTTTTATAGGACCTTCACTTACTCAGCTTTGTGTTTGTCCTGTTAACATTCACACACATTCACACTCAGGGACTTCAGGGTGTATCACCAATATCTCAGTAACAAATAATGATATTGTTGATAATGTTGTCATTATTAAATCAGTTACATTTTGATTTGTGCCAGAAAGTCTGAATAATACTAGCAAGTAAATGAATTTTACCCATTCACTAATCAACAAAAGCTTTTTGCTGAATACATTTCTTATTGTTTGACTCGTGTCACATTAATAGAAGTAAATTACAGCCTTTTGTCTTTAACCGTCAAAAAAATATTAACAGTCCTTCTTTACATCAACACTCAGGTTTTGGTTCGCACAGTAAAATCCCTCCTTATCTCAATGTAAAATCACCACCACAGTTTTTCAACAACGTATTCTTGACAGCATGTTTATTTCTATATAAATTACTTTCAAAAGTTACCCAGCATTTTTTCTTGTCCTTCTCTCATTCCTGCCTCTGAATCCGGAGGTCATGTTCTGTGAACAATCTGCAAAGCAAATCTGTTAATCTCTTCACTGAAGGACAGCATAAGGGCAGATAAATGCCATTTACCATGGGAGAACCACAGTTTGACTCCCCAAATAGGATGATTTAGACTTGTATTAATCAATTTCAGAAATGTCAAGTTTCCCCTCTTCTTTATAGAGTCTTTCTCGTTCTCCTCATTTCTCTCTTCTTCCATCTCTGTCATTCCTCTTTTCCTCTCCCCCTCACTTTACCCTTCATCCACCTCTTTTTCTCTCTCAGATGTCAGTATAAAGATGTAGGGCCTGATCAGTGGAAGCTGATGTCCTAATAGAGAAGTAATGAGAATGGATCTGCTGGCTGCCTGGCCGTCTGCGTGTCCCGGCGCGCCGCTGTGTTCAACCACTTATGAAAGACACAAGGGGGAGAGCATGATGTGCTCTGGCCCTTAGCACAAAGATAATATTCACTGTTTTATCCACCTCTGCCTGACAAATGACTGTCATCAATCAGCGGGCAGAAAGTCTACACAGGGTGCGTGTGTGTGTGTCTGAGTGGTAAAAAATGGAGAATAGGGAGCATATGGCTTTCTTGGTATTGAAAGGAAGAAATGCAAACATGTACATTTAAACACTCTTAGGGATCTTGCAACGGAGAAAGCTAGATGAATATGAAGAACATTAATTCACTGGTTGATTTAAGAGAAGTCTAGTCTGGCTTCAATCTGTAGGAATATGCGTAATCTAAAAGAAGAAAACGCAACTTTGAAACAGGGATCTCGGAATAGGGCTCCACAGAAAAGTGAAAGAGGGACAAGTGGGAGGGTAAATTATTGTGGAGGTTAACAGGCACAAAGAGCCGGTGTGAGGGCCAGTCATTGGCCCTCGCAGTAGATGAGGTGGCAGAGAGAGAGAGGGCCAGAGGAGGGCCTTTGTGTGAATGAATGCGTCTCACCCTCTAGTTTTATCATGATGGTGAGTCATTAATCACAACACTGACAAAATACACAGTGACAAGGAATCACACACTTGGCAGCAAAGCACACATACACACACACATACACACACACAATTTCTTTACAAGCTCTACCTCAAAATGTGTGTGTCTACATGTGTGTGTGCATGTTTGCTTCACTCTCTAATTCACCTGCCCTGCTTAGAGTCATACTTCACATCTCCTGTGGACGAGTGGTTGCCAAGTAAAAAATAAAAAAATAGTATAATCACAAAGCAGAATATAAACAAAGACCTGTTGGAAAAGGCCCAACTTGTAGTTTGAAGCAAATGTGCTCATTCTGAGTCAGTTTACATTGTCGTTTTTTTTTTTATTATTATTTTGGAGCATTCATTAAGCTTCTGCCACAAAACATCACAAAGTACCAACCTATATAAAATGATATAAATAATTCCTTAGTAAGGGAGCTCTAAGTAGCTCTCTGTGATAGGACTTGGCAGCTAAGAGCTGAGAGCTCTTGGCCTACAGCGCTGGTATCCTGCATAGAGGCTCCACTCTCTGAGTTGGCCCTTGGCCCTGGTCCTTCCCTTTGGCCTCAATCTGGCCTCAGTCTGGACCTGCTTGTCCCCAGCGCTGCCAAACCTCCACCACATCCCCTAGGAGCATCACTGCATCTGTGATCTGCACCACTCTGCTGGGCTTTGCCAAGTACACAGTCCAGATGCCCAACAAAATCCAGGCATGACCTGACACAGGCACACAGCCTTGACTGTGAGCAGAGCCGCCTTTCTAACACCAAGCACAACATACCTCCCCCTGTGACCTTCTTCGCTGTCCGTTTGAAGGATGTATGATCATATTTTTATTTTATCTGTATCTGTTGCCGGTTCTGTCTTTGTTTCTGTTTCACATGCGAATACACATTCACAATTAATTTGAAGTCATTTGACACTGGCAGCTCTCTCATACGCACTGATGCCAATAACAGAACAAATGACTTTATGTTGTGCTGCATGTTGTCATAGTGAACTCTTATACTCCTCATTTACAGCTCTCTCTCCCTTTTTTAGTGTCCCAGTAAGTGAAGAGAGCTCTTTCATTTGCTTGTGTCCCAGCTGAAGCAAAGGTCCCACCTTTCCCATATTTAGTTTCTCTTTTATTCCTCTCTCTAGAAAAAAAGACTGAAAAATCTGGTTCTTTTGCTCCTACATTTTAATCTTTCTGTCAAAATTGTTCTGCAAAATTTTTTCTGTGAAGTCTAAATAAAACTTAAAAATTTTAAATTTGCTTATGAAGCAGCCTCAAATGTGGAGACTTCTCATAGTCCCTATATTTTTCCAGCTAATTGTAACTTCTGTATCTGTTTCTTTCTTAGGTCAGGTGTATAGATCTCTGTCTCATTTTTATTAATTTCATAACTGTGCATTGGGCACAGTCATAACTGTCCCTTTTCATGTTGGTTTGACTGGTCAAAAATCTAACCCTGGTTCACCAAATGAAACCACTACAGCCAGTCAAATTTAAACTGCCTTCCTTTACATCTTTCGCTTTCACTCTTTCCTCTCGTCCTGTGAGATCCCAGAACCAGCAGTAAGTCTGGAGTGGGTTTGCCCCAACTGGGACATGCCCACCAGGGAGCAGCCTGCTGCTTGAACGGAGCTGTAGATGCAACAGTGTTTGGCGTTAGGAGACCGCTAAGTTTCTGTGGTCACTCACAGGATGATCCCACTCCCTGCTCACAGTTAAGCAGCAAATAGAGGAAGCCTTTCAGAAAGAGGTGGGGAAAGGAAACGTCAGAAACAACTGGAAGCCCAAATGTTTAGAGGAATGCAGCTCTATATAACAGCAGTTTACTGTTGTTCACAGGCAAGGTGAAATTGTGGATAAACCAGTCAATCCTACTTCAAAATCTCATTTCTGATTTGACCATTCACTGTTTTCCAGTGACTCTTCATGTTGTCCCCCCCCCCCTGTTTGACTGTCTCTCACCTTTGTGCATGAGCCCATCTCTGTGTCCATCTGTCAGGCAGTGTCCTGAGAAGAATGTGTGGCCTCCACATATGAAAGCATTTAACGAGGCTGTAGCTGTTGTGTTTAATAGTTCTGGTGATGATAATTATGGGCTGGGTGATGGCTTGCTCGTTAAAGCCACTGCAGTAAGAGTGGATTTCAGGACTGTAATTACAGCTTGTTAGGATAATGCCAATCAGAAGCTTTGGCCCGGATTAACGCCCATGGGTATTCACTGTGGCCTTCATACTCTGTAGCGCAACAGCATCCTTTAATAACCAAAACCATACAGTAGACACCATGATGCTTTGATTTTATTCTGGCCTTTGAACTTATTTAGTAACATTTTTTGATGTTTTTGTAATATATAGTAAAATGTACATTTCCCAGTTGTGAGGGGAATTTCAGAATGTTGCTTTATTGACCTTTTAAGCAAAATACTTGAATTTCTATTAACTCTTAACTAGTCAGAGATTTATTATATTTAAATGATTTTGTGGCCATTTGCTTTGCTTAACAGCTGCTACCCAATAAAAAGCACACATTTCCTTCACAGTGAGACAGTTGTGTGCTGTGATGAATTAAATAACTTCATTACTAGAAATTGATGAAAAGGGCCTCATCCTTTATTTTCAAATAAAATTTGCATCTGGGCACGCATTTCTTCACCCAGTGTGTCACGTTTTGAAGTTTGAGTCACACTCAGGTTTAGCCAGGTCTAGAAGTGGAGGCTCTGATGTGGCCTGCGACCATGTGTGCGGGGTGCACAGTGCCGCACATGACCAGTGTATAATTTAAGATTTCTGGTGAGCTAAATAGCACTCTAGCTCAATAGCCGTCAATATGCCTGCTTGTAAAATGTGTCTGGGGCCAGTTGGAGGCAGGCTGGCTTGTTAGGTGATGGGAATATTTGAGGCAGGTGGTAGAGGGCCAAGGCCATGGTCCATATGGATCTGATCACAGAACAGTAGTGGCAGCTTACGAGGATCTGTTGCTTTATTCAAGCACATGGTGTCTCTCTAGTTCCTTCACTCAGTAGCTCCATTGCTATGCATGTCTGGATATGCCTTTTGCCTATCGACATACATATCTCTGTTCTTGTTCATCTACTCTCCCTCCCCATGTCAGCAGGTTACAATTATAGTCTTTGGTTTAGTTTTCTTCTTTCTATTTACCATCTTCATCATCTCTACCAGTCATTTTGTCACTTTTCATTTTTGTTACACAATTTTTATAAGTTGTTTGCAGACTTGTGTTTAACGTTTAGGAGTCCATCTGCAGACTTGTGGAGAAGTATCTAAAGTAAAGAATGAAACCGTCATGCTTTCCAGACCGCCGACTTTTAATCACAATGTCATGTTTTCAAATGAGCTAAATGAATCCCTTCTCCCCTCTTTGTCTCTAACCTCAAATATTTACTGTTGGCGGCGGCTGAAGTAGCAGGCTGGTGGAGGGTGGGAGGAGCACAGAACGCTGCAGTGTGACTTGGCCAGAGAGACAGAATACGGGCCCAGCTCAACTCAGCCCTGAGGCCCCGAGTGTGTAGTCGAGCTGCTTAATTGAGATCTCAACATGACATTGAGCGCTTGTAAATTACAATGTGCTAGCCAGACAAACTAGAGAGGCCTTCATCTAGGCAGCAGCCAACAAACATGGGTGTTTGAGTGCGTGTGCATCTTTCCTCTTGTCCAAGCTGGTAATAGATCTTACATTTGCATTAATATTATCTGTCTCTCTGTTTGCTGATATGGATGTAAAAAGTTGCTTAAATTCATGTTGCACGCTAAGCTTTTTGGAAGCACGTAAGCCCTTCCTACCTTCTTTTCTAGATGGCCACACACTACAGTAAGTTTCAATAAAACTTCCGTAAGCAACGTCATCCAATCACCCCACCCACTTTCCCACACTGCTCCACCCCTTTCGATAACACGCACTAGGTGATTTAAAAACACACCATGACTTTGTACCTTGAACATCAACTAGACACATTTAGATTATATGTATGAAGCACACATCAGAGCTGTACTTCCAAGCTCGTAGGGATCATTAGTTGCACAGTGACAGCGTGTTGACAGCTTCAACAATATAACATAAGCAGAGTCATTAATCGAGTCATCAGTAGAAGAAAGTAAAAAAAATACACACAGTGAATAAAAAAATAAAACAGGCTTTAGGTTACAGTGTTTTTTCATGTGTATGTGCACACTGGCATGGAACGCATACATTAACTGGGTCACAGAAGAACCTCACACACACACAGGAACACATGTATGTATACAGACTTGTCAGTTAACTAGTGTGAGTGTTTATATTTAGAAGTTGTAATGAGTGTGATGTCATTTCTCCACACTCCTGAAAACAATCTGGCAATCTGGATACTGTCAATCACTCTGTGCCTGCAGGCATTCGCAGACCGAGGTGGGTCCTTGTGCATGTGTGTGTCTAAGAGAGCAGGGGGCTAGGTTTGGCAAATGTTCGTGCATGCATTCTGCTCGTATAGTTTCGAGGTACTGAAGAGCATCTCCCGAACAACGAACCAACATATGAGCTGCACATGGTGCCGCATTTGAGGAATGGGCTTCATCATTCTCACCTCATCACCGCACACACCCACACTTACCCTCTCCTAAACACACACCCTCTAACATTCACGTTTCCCAAATGTCCACTGTGTCATTCATGCACACACCAGTGCCCTTTCCTGTCGTAACCACTGGAAATTTGTTTACTTTCTGCGTTTTTTCCAATGCTGGAGGACTGTAACACACAGAGAAACTAGCACACTAATGGCGCTGTCCGACTTTATGTGCAAAATGTGTTACTTTTTTTATTAGAATTATTTTGTTAATTATTTTGTTAGTCAGAAATGCATTACTGAACTCAACAAGAAATTGTTTTCACTGACAGGTTTTTTTTTTTACTAAAATATCCAACATCTTGTTTTGTTTTATGTCTGATAATCTAACATTGCGGTACTCTTTCAGTAATCTTGCATCCACTTTATCTTTATCTGCCGTATATAACATAACGGTTGAGTTTAGTGTTGCTGCCTCACAGCTACAAGGTCTCCGGTTCAAAGCATCCTACCAGCTTCAGCCTGTTTGTGTGGAGTTTGCATAGCTTTTCTTCTCGGTCCTCAGATTTTCTCCCACAGTACAAAGACCTGCATGTTGGAGTAGGTTAATTGGTGACTTTAAATTGTCCGTAGGTGTGAATGTGAGTGTGAATGGTTGTTTGTGTATGTCTCCCTGTGTTGGCACTGAGATAGACTGTACACTGCCCCTCACCCAGTGACAGCTGGGACAGGCTCCAGCCCCTTGCAGCCCTGATTAGAGTAAGCCATTATCATAATAAATGGTTGTATTTTGGTTCTCGTAGCACTTGGTAAAGTTAGAGAAAAAGGGTGGTCTGACTTATAGAAAAAATGTGACAGTTACTCTGTGTTTATAAAACTGTAAAGAAAACCAACATTAACTAGACATGGATTTGAATGTGGAGCTGTGAAATCACAGCACTGCACTTTACACAGATACACCTCTGACCACCCCCTTGTAACTCAAGTTCCTTTAATGAATATATATAATTATAATAGGATTCACTTTGCTAGAAAAATGTAATTGTGTTTTCAGTTCAGTTTCAGGGTAACTTAATTTTTTGGGTTGCTCTTAAGTTATAGTTTCTTGTGTAGTTTAATCATCAACTCAGGCAAGGCAAGCGCGAGACTACAAAGTGACCAGCCGAACGACCGCCACTGTGTCTGCGTCCTTGCTCTTTTTGTCAAGTGCATGTTAATGTATTAATGAAATGCAGAAGAGGAGGGGTGGGGCATCCATATAAACGACTAATTAAAATAATGAGGAAGGAAAAAGCATGTAGTGCAGTGTCACTATTGATTAATTCATTCATAAAGAACGAGCGGGCACAGCGGGCATAGGCCTCTGAAAGCCCCTCCACTTCACAGTGTTCCCAGAGCTGCTCAAAGAAAGAGAGGCTGTTGGGGAACAGAGGAAGACAGACAGGTACATTGTAAAGTGCTGAACTGTCAATACAGTGTTTTATTCACATACCTAGTGAGGCCAAGAAACCAACAACGGCTTCTGGACCTGATAGGTCAAGGATACAGCAAACATATGGCATAGTTGTCCAGGTAGGATGTGTCTGAATCAAATATAGGCATCAACCAACTACAGAACAATTCTACGTAACTCACATACAAATTAATTTTACACAAGCCTTGCAAAATCTTAAATTCTCTTTTTTTATTAGCTGTTACAAGCAATGTCTATGTTCTTAATCCATTTTACACTTGTTGGAAAAAAAAACCAAGCAGAGTTTTATTGGTTTTGACACGCTGGCTGGTTTCTACATGTGTGTAGTGTGACCCACAGTTATTTAACGTGTGAGCTTTTCCATTACAGCCCCTCGCTTAAGGTGACTTTGAACATTAAATGTCTGTTTGAGTGTATTTATCAGGTAATTTGTGCATATTCGTGCTCTTTGAGTTCACTGGCAGACAGATTAGATTCTGATTGCTCTCTCAGTGTTAAGCTCCCCATGTCACGTTCCTACCTTACTTCCTTGTTTGGTTCTCAAACATGTGAACAGCACAAACATTTACTGCCCATATCAGTTTGCATTATTGTCATTTAATGCCTTTTCTCATGCTTCTCAAATGTCACTTTGTGTAGTTGTTACACGGTTGTGCAATGCACAAATACAATGTTTAAAAACCTGAAAATGACATTTCTAAAAGTTTGCACCAGGCACAAGTCGACCCAAGGTTTGTAAAGAAGGAACAAACAGTTCTGGAATCAGAATTTATATTCCTGTGGAAACAGCTCTACTTTGGTAAATATTCTGCTTAAGTCTGAAATATGTCTGAAATGTTTCATATTTTCATTTCTTCCTCTGTATGTCTCGTTCCCTGAATCTTTCTTTGCGTGTCAGTCTGCAGGCAGCAGCAGGGCAGCTTGAGAGCAGACAGACGTTCGCTGCTCCCTGCAGAATCAAGGCCCATCAATCATGTTAACATGTTAATTAGTGGGATTTATTTTATTCAGCAGAAATAACAGTGAGGATCCCATTACAGAGACGGGCCTGAGGGCAAAATGTGCGTGTAAGTGTGTGTGCGTGTGTGTGTGTGTGTGTGTGTGTGTAAATGTATGAGCTGGGTGGAGGTCCTCTGGGGAAGACCCCCTTCTCTTCTTGTGTAACACCCAATCTCTCTCAAGGGTGCACTGTGAGAAATAACTATAAAGCTGCAATCAATCAAAAAATTAACTCAATCAATTTTTTAGAAAATCAAACATCATGTATTGTGATTTGTGTGGTCATTACACAACATAGTACATCACATTTTCAATATGTCAAGCTCAATTCACAAAAGCGAACAGAAATGCAAATCACCACTTCCATTTTATCGAGTGAAGTTAGTGTGTTTGCGGCCACATTCCTATGTGTGAAGTGGAGGCCTGTCCCGATGCAACTAAAGATTTACACTCCACTGCTCACTTTCATAGTGTAAATAAGATTAGCAAATAATACCTGGAGTTCAGGTTACCCCACCTGACAGTCTATGATAGGTTTTGTGTTGCGTGAATAACAGGGGCATGGACTGTATTACAGCCTGGCTGGGATGCATGAACTGGTTTTACATTTGCTCGTGCTTGTTCTATACAGGGGTGAGGGTGATGCCAATAAATGTCATATTATGTTGATATAAGGATAAGTACCTTTAATCATAGTGATGTGATGGTGTGTATGTGTTTTGTGGTCATGGAAAGTAATGTCTGAGAACTCATCATCTTTGCTTACATGAGCTCTGTCAACTTGTTTCCAATGACTGGACAAAATATTTGACAGACTGAATGATTTTTTTTTCAATGCTGTTGCCACTCAGTAATGTCAGGAGGTAAATGTGGATGCAATGAAGGAAGAGTTACAGAAGTGATTTTAAGGGGCAAGGCAACTGAAATGTGTAGTATATAAAATAAGCTACAACTTAACACCAGAAAGATATCACAATAAATTTTATATCTTAAGAGTTTGTATTTTCAGGGAATTTCTCTTCCTCTGTCAGCCTTTGGATACATGAAATACAGATCCTTGTTTCAGATCTGGTACGAAACAATATAGTTTTGCCTGAAAGAGTAATTTATTAATTGTCTAGGTTTATGAGTCATATATTGTTTATATTGTCTAATGACTAGCTGACAGTGTGAGTTTGAATTTACAGACACTTTCTAGAGAAAATGGGCAAGTGGCTTTATGTTCCCTGGTCTTTCAGTATGCAGAGGCAAGTTACTTTAATCGTTTCTGCTTTAGTAAATATCAAAAACAGACAAACAGGGGAGCTGGCAAAGAGAAGCCATGTCACAATGAGTTAAAATAGCTGTTTAATTCAAACCACTTTTCCAGAAAAGTTGGGACAGTGTGAAAAATGTAAATAAACAGAGAATGCCAAGATTTGCCAAACATCTAAAACCCGTTTTCTTGTAAATAAATGAAATACTACGTCAATAGGTTGGCTTCCACATGTGTTCCCAAACACGTTTGTGAGAAAAAAGGGGATGCAACACACATGCTCCTGTTTCAGCTTTTTTAAATATCTGTGATGGCATCAAATTCAATTTTTTGTTTTTTTGCATTTTCTCCCTTTTTTTATTATTTAGATAAAGTACCAAATTCTGTGGGATTGGGGTTTGTACATCAGGTGACCCGTTTGGAGCCTTTTTTTTAATTGGATATATGACTATGTCCTTTTTTTCAATCAGTGCTCCATCACTGAGGCAGGGCGTGTGCCACTGACACATAAAAAGGAAGGAGAAAGGCAGGAGAGGGAAACGGGAGCTGGAAATCTGATCCACCTTGTCTTTATCTGGCCCAGTAAAACAACACCATGCTCCATAGCAATTCATCCGGCTGTGGACATGCACGTGTGTGATCCCGTGTGTTCCCCCTTGTGTGTGTGTGTGTGTGTGTGTGTGTCTGTGCGTGTGTTTCCCCATACGTATGTTACCATCCTCGCCTGTGTGCATTTATGGGCATGAAAGTGTGGCTGTGTAAACAGTTCTGCTTGTTGCCATTCTTGTTTTCATGCCAAGTATTTTTGTGTGTCGGTGTGTGCAGTTGTGCATCTGTTTGCGTGTGATATAAGCGTGAGGTTGTCTGATTGTTTCACCACCTGTGCCCTCCATGTCCACAGATTAGTGCCTTCCACCCTGACACTCTAATCAAACATGGCTCAAGTTTCTCAGCTGTCTTTTGTGTCGAGTGTGTTAAGCGATTTTTAAAGTGGTCCTATCCGGTTTCTCCTCCGGGCAGAGGGGACAAACTCTCACTCCCTTTCTCTATCGCTAACTGTCTCCCTGAGTTTATTCCCACTTCGACGGTCAAGTCTAGCTTCCTTCTTCCCTTTTCTCTTTTACAATGTGATGACTTAAAGTTATGAAACAGTGACAAGAAAAATAGAAATAAATTAAATTGACAATGTGTCCAAATTTGAGAATCATTTGCAAATGAAAGTTGCTTCATTGAGAGCCCCAATGGGATGCTTGATCCATTCCACAGATGAGTGGAAAGCTCATATCTGTGGAGGCTAACGAAGTGGCCTGGAGAGTGCTTGGATGGATACTTGCCAAACAACCCCCTCTTTGCACCCACCGCTTACTCCCAGTGACCACCGCCCCCCACCCACAGCACAATGATGAGTGTACCCACTCTAAAAGCTCACAAATTCTGCTCCCCGTGACAATGGTTAGGTCAGCCTAGATAAAGCACGTCCATTAGAGGCAATCAAGCCAGGGGACAGGGAGACAGCTAGACAGACAGGAGGGCAGAAAACATAGGGAAGGAGTGGGAGGGCTTTGACAAATACCAAAGGTGGTCATAACTCTGCTTGTCTTCCTGGGAAATTTTACCATTTTTTTTTCTCAGAGCCCTATAAGTGTCTTTGAATGAGATGGTTTTTAATTAGCAGTTCTTAAGTGGTGGCAATCATTAGGAAGCTCATTAGCATATTGCCCTTGTGTTTGGCCGTTTGCATGGCGATGATGGTGCCGCTCTCTGGGGTTCACTCTGTCTTTTCTACCATGGCAGTTTTGTGTATGTGTGTGTGTAAAAAGAGGTGGCAGGAGAGAAAATGAAAGAGGAATTCAGGAAAGAGTAAATTAAAAATATTATATGGAGAAAAAGATATAAATCAGAGACACTCTTAAGACACATTGTGCAGCATTTTGCACTCATTTCTGTCTTTTAGTTCCATCCTTTCAATCTCTTCTGTTATATTCCTCAATAGCTTTTTCTTCTATCGCTCGTATCCCTTGTTCTTTTCTCCCCATTTTCCCTCTCGCCCTCAGTTTCAGTGGTTAACTTGTGGTTATGTGGTGATGGAAGTTGATGGCTGGCGGTTGGTGGCTGTTGTGTAGGGGCTTTGGAGGAATCCATCTGTGACCAAGTGGTTGTGGTTTGGTCAGACAGTGCAGACCGGTTGCTGCGGTGGCGTTACAGAGTGGTACTTGAGATGGAAAGGGGAGACATGGTCATCATAAGATGTCAGCCCAGTTTCTAATAACTACTGCGACTCCGCTGTAACTCCATCTGAAGGAGAATTCGTCTGTAACTTATGTGAGATCAATTATGAGAGAAGGTTAGAAAGTTTGAAAGAATATCCTCTGGATGATACAATGCTTTAAAAAAAATATTATTTACAGCATGTAAAGGAAGAATGAAGTTCAAAAGCTATTGCAAGCAGCTGAATTCTGCACATTTTCCTAAATTTTAAAATCATCTGTTCCTAACCTCAGACGTTACCCTCAGAATCATAGCAGCAGGTGTACTGGGCCAACACGGTCGTGGTAATAACAACACCAAACAGCGAACTCACACCGCAAAGCATCCAGGTTATGTAGCATCACATTTTAGTACGAAAACTACAAAGGTCAATTTTTGAAAAAGATCTGTATTTTGTTAAGGTTGGAGAACATTGTTGGCATATCAAGTAACTATTGATAGAAGCTGCTTGCACAAATGACTTTGGCGGGCATTTTGTCAACGACATATGTTTATAGATTCATGAAGTTCATAGAATTAATTTACATTCTACTGGATGCAATTTGTGTCCACGCATTGGACATTTCTGTGTGGCCCTATCGGTCGTGTTATTCATTTAAATGAGCTGTGTGGTCAGTGACCTCGCCTTGCCAAACGCTTTGACCTCATTCTCAGACTAATGACCAGTACTATTGGCAGGTGTATCAGCACATTTCAATAACAGAAACATTAAAGTTTGGACATAAATAAACTCACACTGAGAGGAGACTTGGTGTACCACATTCAAGTGTGTACACACAAACACACACACACTCACAAACACTATGAACATTATTCAAGGCGTGAAAGAATAGCTACAGCCTCCATCTGCACACACACAGTGGTGCACACTCTGGGTAAGATAAAGGAATATATTTGTTGTCATTTGAATTGCGTATGTGAGTAGTCTGAGAGATCAATAGCTCTATATGGAATGGCGGGAGATGTCAATGCCGTAGCGACAGGGACTGAGTAATGAGCGAGGGGTCTAATGGCAAAGAAGGAGGGGGGCGGAGTGAGTTCCCCCCCATATCACCTATACCTCATTCCCCACTTCCTACTTTTCCCCTTTGAATCTGTCACTCTCTGTTTTTTTAAGGTTTCTTATATGTCTAGCTCACCTTTCCTGCCTTCCTTCTTTCCGTTTCTCCATGCTTTCTATCCCTCCCTTCATACTGACATCACTCCCCACCCTGTGTGGTGATGTGTAATGTTCTAAAGTTGGCCCAGTCCATGGCAGACTGCTGCCGATACAGACTGATTAGCTATAAATCTGGCTGCAGTGACCAGTTACCTCATAGGGGTCAGACAGACATAAAGACAGACATGAGAAGAGCCTGAGTGAGTGTATGCGTGTTGTATGTGGATATCTTGGAGGTAGAACTCTCTGACGTACCAAGCCTTTATTAATACAGCAATGACTGATAACGCTCACTTTCAATCTATCTAGCTCCCAGTTTAAATATTAAACCGGGGCAGTGACCCACACGTTTGCAAGGATCTGCTCTCAAGCCTGTTTGAATGGGAAACACTTAATGAAATGCTCATAGTCTTTTGACTAATCCCATAGGAATGTGTGTGTGTGTGTGTGTTCTTTCTTCTTTATCACCTGCTCCCCCAGAATCAGATCTGTCAACATCATTAACTCAGCCATATTGTTTTTTAGTCCACACCAATGTTAGCACACTAATTAACATGAAGCAGATCTACAACTCAGTTTATTGAATATTAAACCTTTACAATTACTGGAGTTGAATTACGCCACTTACCCATTTTTTTTAACCAAAGGAGTTTTCATTTTGTTATTACTTGTAACTCAGACAACCTAATGCATTATACTTAATATATACTTACTATGAGTCGAGTTAGTTCAGATTGTTGTAGGATCACATCACAGCAGCAAAGCTCAATTTTATTGCACAATATTTTTCACTGAAAGGTTTTCGGACCATTTTTCTCTGACTAAATCCGTACTGATGAGAGAATAAAAAAGGAAAACTGACAAACAACACATTTCAGCAAAGGTAGACAGTCATTTGGCCCCTTGATTTTGATTTTAAAACATTGTAGATGTTCTATTGACAGAAGGGAGGTGAGTGATGAGAAGCATGAGCAGACAGTTTGACCCTGTCACTGTGACTCCTCTTTGCTCTGGTGAGCCCAGAGAATTGCCGGAACCTGATGTAGATTGTTCAGGAATCTTCACTAATCTGTACTTTATAAGCGTTCCCTTTATATTACATAATTCTACTAATTATCCTGCTAATATTTGATGTGAGCATGTTTGTCTGCACATGTTTTCATTGCCTCTTCCTTTACTTCCTGCAAAGATAAAAATACTTAATGTTGATGCCAGGATTCTGCATGGATCAAGAGGAAGAGGGCATTGTGTTCTTTGACTTGTGCCTCAAACCATCCTAAAGTCATCCAAGGTCCCATTAATGTCCACACACGCAAGCATTAATGCCTGTTGATTAATTGTCTGACAGTGTTCTTGAACAAAGCAAATCTCTGTTCTTGCATGTTTTTTTTTTACTTTAAACGTTGCCCCTTTTCAATGTAAGCTTTAAAAAGTGATAAGCTCTTTTTTTGTTACAAGGTAAAGTAATACGACTGCATTACCAGACCTATGCAAAGTCATATCCTCTGCATTAATAACATCTTGAAACCTTGTTGTAAAGTGACAAGAGTGCCTGTCTCAGGGGAGGCAGTCTTGCACGAGACCTGCGGGTTGGAAGCATGTCTTAACTGTGAACGCATGCTGTTCCACTCAGCACAGACGAGCCCCTCTTCACCCAGTATGTCTCCATGTCTGTTTTTTTTTTCAAATTGCATTAATATTAACACATGATAATGAAGGTCCAGACACAGACAGAGAGGCCTTTTCTCTCTCTCTGTTACTCACACTCAGTCTTTTCCTCTGTCTGTCTCTGTCTCTCTCTTCCTGTGACAATCTAAACCAGATGCCACAGGTCACTGAGTTAAGGTAGAGGGTGATGGTGGTAGTGGTGTGTGTGTGTGTGTGGATGTGGGTGTGGGTGTCAATGTCCAGATATGTGTGACTGTGCATGCACGATTTGAAGGGGATCAAAAGTCAGGACAAAAGTAGAAGGGGGTAGGAGAGGGTGGGGGATGAAGGGTAAGAACGTGCCAAGCCAGGAGTCAATAGTCAGGGGTTGGGGGTGCAGGGGGAGGGCACGGGTCATTAATTTGCTGTCCTTTGTTTTGTCAGTTTGTTTTCATGAGGCCCTGGTTGGACCGAAAGTAAAAGCAGTCAGCCTGAAAATTGTCTGCCTGCTCTGCAGCATGTTCTCCCCTCAGGGCTGACCAAGCCGCTAGGATGAGGGGGTGCTAAGACAAGGAAGGAGGTGGAGAGTGGAGGGGTGGATGGGGATGGGGGCACAGGGGTTGACCCCACTTCCCTCTCTTGCGAGTCGCTTCGACCGAGATTGATCACAGATTACAGATAGCAATCCTGGCTACTCCACTGACTCGTCTGGCTCTCACTCTGTCACTTGTGACTGTGCTTCCCTTTGCCTTCAGACAGGCCATCAGAGATAAGACCTCAACCCACCAATTAATATCAGGAAATGAGTCCAAGCAGTAAAGTACTAATCAATGCACGGTCACAAAGTTACTATTTTGCTCATTCAGGAAAGGAAACTGGGGTTGTACCGCACAACAGCTTGATCAGTGTTTTAGACTGTGTGAAAATGTTTTTTCAAAAACACGTTGCATTTGTTGTAGCAATTTTTACACCATGTATCAGTCAGAACTGAATTACCTTTTCACCAACTGTATGATTTCTGATGGCTTACGCACAGAAAAAAAAAAAATTATATTTATTTTTATAAACAGATTGGCAGCCTGGTACCTCAGCAGCTACAGTACATATTGCACGTACTAGGCATTATAAACAAAACATAATGACTAACTTTGTTAAAACATAAAGGTCCACACAAATTAAGGACAGGAAATAAAGATGCAAATGTCACTGTTGCTAAGCTTCTAGACGCAAATTTAGTTTTTGGCAAATCCACAGCATTGAAGCAGGTCATTCGTTTGTTACGGATCCGTAAATTAAACTGAGTGTGTGGGCACGTGTGCGGAATAGGATGTGTGTCAGTGTGAGTGACTAGCCCTCTGCACGCTGAACCAATAAAAGTGAAAATCTGTGGAGTAAAACACTTTCCTTCTCTGGTTACACTCTCCACAGTTTTCTGCTGCATGCTGGAATTCTTTGCACCCCAGGGTCCATCAAATATCCCACAATGCATCGCTTGGGGAGCAGAATCCCCTGACACCCTGTCAGTAGTAAAAGAGAGAGAAGGTAAAAGGAGAGAGGAGAGGAGAAAATCCGTCAGGGTTAAAAGACGGCGTAAAGGAGGCGAGACAGATGCAGAAAGGATGGGACGAAGGTGAGGGAGATTTAGGAGGTCTTGTCAAAGCTCACGTTCCCCCAAGACAGGTACACTGAATACAGCATTAAGTGTGTGGGTGATGAGGATGGAGGCAGAGCAGGTCCATGAAAGTCTGGGCAAATGTCACCTTTCCAACCACCAAACCAACACACACTCACAGTCACAATCTCCAACCCCGCAGTCGTCTGTGAGTTGATGCCTACAGAACTATGAAGTGTTGCCGCGTAAAAGAGCAGCGAGTGCACATGAGTGTAAAGTATGTGTGTGGTGTGTGTGTGTGTGTTTGAAATGCCTCAAGGCTCAGAGTTGTAGGCCTTGTTGAATGCAGCCACATGGCTACAGAAGCTCTGTGTGTGTGTGTGTGTGTGTGTGTGTAAAAGTAGGAGTTTAGCAGATTGTGGTTGGAGGATATTAAGAGAAAGCGGGGAGGGTGGAGAGGGGCATATTTCACAGAAGCACCCCTGCTGAGTGCTGTGTACCCACATTGTTATGAGTGCACAGATCTTTAGGCCTGTAAAAATACCAGTGCTCACTCAGCAGCAGCATACAAAGGAGAGTCTTTGCACTTTGTTGTTCTCTTTAAAAGTGATATCAGCCTCCCTCACTCCTTAGGTTCCACCTCCCTATACTTCCCTGTACCCTCCTTCACCTTCTCTCACTTTCTCTGTTTTAAAGTGCGGGTAATGGAGTTGTAATTTCTCCGTGTGTCTGTGCTCCGGGAGGCCCAGTTCAGCCAGATGAGTGTGAGCCGACTAAAGTTTCACAACATGTAATTAGGCCCTAAGTAGCGAGGTCAGTGCCGCGCGGCCCCGCAGCCGGTCCCATCACCCCTCCTGCCCTGTCCTGCAGCTATCTCTCCCTCCATCTTTCTTTTCCATTCACTTTTTAATTGTGCCTCCTTTTTTTCTTCCCTGCTCCTCCTCCCTCTCTCTCCGTGCTTCTTTATGTCGGATCTTTTTCTTCTTTTCTCATTTTCCATCCTTCTTCCTTTCCTCAAATGAGCCACACCACTCCAGCTGTTTCACATAGCCACACCATCTCATTTAGATAAAGCTTGCCATCTTCCAAAAAAGAATGGAAATGATGTGACAGCCTCTTTATAGAAACTTTTAATTTAATTGTAGTTTCGTCTCTTATAAATGGTTAATTGAAATGCCGGAGGGTAGCTTGGCTAAAACGTCAATAAAAAGTCCCCAGAATAGCAGTTTATAGGGATTGTCTATGTACATAATTAAACCCTTCAGGCTCTTAAGAAAAAAATCTGTTAAATAAATGGTTATGCAAGACCAGCCTGCTGAGAGAGGGAATTGAGAGAGACAGATAAAGAGAGAACAACAGACAGAGGCCTATAACACACAAATCAGTGGCCAACACCTCGGGGATGCCTTCACGGTGGCTGACAAGAGCAATACTCCACGGCGCTCTGCCTCCCAGAAAAACAACACGGGAGGAAGGAGAAAGCACCCATTGACATTTTTAAGCAAGGGGTGAAAAAAACAGTTTGAAGGCCTTTTCTTAAGAGGTTGCTTTTTGAATTCTGCTTACATCTGAAAGCAGAATTCAAAAAGCAACCTCTTAAGTCAAAATTTAAATTCTATTCAATTCAATTCAGAATTCTACACAGTGTAAAAAAAAATATTTTTGCTTTGGTGCTATATGCAGTAATTTGTGTCAAACCTGACAAGGGAGTGTGGACATTTCTTACACTACGTATAGGCAGCATGTTGCTGAGGCTGGTGACACACACATATCCAAAAACACAACTTGTAATTTTATGGCTATAGCATACTTCAGGAAACAAGGGAACCCATAAAGGTGCTTCTCGAGACAGGGAGGTCCTGACAGTTTGTTTGCATGTGCTCAGGAGCCTATATTTCATTCCACATAGATTTTATGACTTTTGTGTCTCTATAATGACATGCATACATCCAACATATGTATTTTACACTCACACATCTGCTTTTTTATGCTACTGTAGTCCAAGTGGATGCAAGTAGACACCTATGTCGGGACGTGCCTGTGTGCATGAGGAGTTAATTGTTGCACATCTGTAGGTGTGCTCACCTTACACATCTGTGTGTGTGTGTGAGAGAGAGTATTTCTGTGTCAACTGCAATGGCCAAAAAGGTGGCCCTGCTTCTCCTGATGGATGATAAATGACAGCGCCAGGAGCAGATAACCCTCCAGGAGTTTTCGCTCTGGAGAACAGCGGTGGAGAACATTCTGAAACTCCCCGCTGACCTGACACACACTGCTGCCTCTGTCCTGTTTGTTTTCTCTGCCTGGCTCTCTCCCTCCCTCTCCTTCTCTCTTTCTAACATCTCCGCAATTGCTCTCCCCCCCCACTCTCCTTCTCTCTCTCTGCTCTGGTCAGTGATAGAGGAAGGGCCCAGAGCGACCTGCTCACTGTGGGCAGCATGTCTTGGCGCCAGCCAGTCGCAGGAGCCCCTCTCGCTAGAGCTTTAGGAGGGGGTGCTTCTGCTGCTTCTCTTTCGCCACTGTCCTGTACTGAGGGAGAAGAAAACTTTAAAAAGGGGGGCCGAGCTCTTATCAGGTAGCTATGTTGTGGGTCGCCCAGATGTACATTGGGGTCTTTGTTCAAAGATGTGCCGTTTAAGTGCATGTATGGTTGCACTTGGTGGGTGTTTTCTGTCAAAGCGGACCAACTGATGCGTGCACAGTAGAATGATGCTTGAGACCAAACAACATCCCACTGTTTGTTGAACCAAACGTTTAAACACATCTTTGGGGAAGGAGAAGCTGCAGGCCAGGTTATCAACATGATTGAGAGGAAGAAAAAGAAGAAGAGGATGAGAAGGGGAGGTGGGCCAGTTTTTACAGCGGGGCAGCAGCAGCAGGCTCTGTTTAATATGAAGTAAAGAACAGATCCAACTGCGTCATTAACTCTCAATTACATCCATGAGGCTAGCAGACCCGACTGAGCTGAGCTGGGCACCGTGTGTGTGTGTGTGTGTGTGTAGTATATTCAGGGACATTTAAAAGAAGATAATGGTCATTGGTACTGCTTTAAAGCTGCATAAACACAGAATTGCTTAGTAAATTCTGCCTTGTAGTGTTGGTTTTGAGTCTATTTGAACCTGTTTATTCAAAATGTATTTAAAAAAATCTAATATTTTTCAGCAATCTCTAAATGTTATAAGTGTGCATATTTATGCAAGGTAAAACAGGAAAATTGAGTTAGTTATAATTTAGAATTTAAAATTTGCTTTTAGGCAGGCAACAGTCAGACAGGCTACGATTAGAAGACAGAAGTCATGGGAAGTGCTGAGTACATGAGGAGACAATTGTAAAATCTATAAATCTTTGACAGGCTGGATAAAGTGGAAATTGATTTCCCACATGCAATAAAGGCAAATGCAAGCGGGAAAACACTGCTGTAACCTGTTATGATCATTTTGCTTAATTAAATGTTTCTGTTAAGACAACGAGCGCATTGTTTCCTTGTGTGCTCTCATCTGAAAATCGAAAGCAAAAACAGTTGAATGAGCAACAAATTGACTTCTCTTTATTTCCATGTCTTTTTGTCTCTGCATCTCCTTCCTTCCCCTGCCTTTCTTATAGATGGATAAATGTTGTAAAACCCATTGCCCACATGGGACTGAGATAAATGTGTGTGGGTTTTATATAGAGACTTTTCCACATTGCAGTAAACCCAATGACAGCGCGTCCCGATCTACAGACGCACACGGCCACAGTAACAGTTACTTTCTCGTGTATTAGGGGGGCACTGAAGGGCCTCAGCTTAGCTTCTGATTAAATGATTTTACAGCGTGGTGTTGTTGTTGCCGCTGCATACAGATACACAAACACAGAGATGGAGCAGAGGTTGGACGAGTAGATGCATAAATAGATCGAATGACAGGAAAAGCATTTACAGCACAGATAAACAAGATAAATATAGAGACAGAGCAAATTTGTTGGGGTTTTAAAACAGTTTGTCAGTGGTATTTTTGGATTATCTTTGCATGTCATTTAAACCGTCTAATTCAGTCAAGGGCAGATGTATACATTACAAAGTAGATTTTAAAAGTCCTTCCTGAGCTGTCTGGTCTTCGGGATGCCACAATGACAGTCTTGTTTTATTGGTTTTCTTTGAGGACATTCACAGTCGGACTGGCTCCCTGTCAGTGTTTTGGGTTACACAGAGTTCTTCTTGGCACCCAAAAGAGAGGTTGGACCTGACTCGCATTATGCTCTCCTTTGGCCTGCCAGGAACGGTTACAACGCGGGCAGTTTTTGGCTTGGCAGAACACAGCTTGGCTTGGCACCGCTCAGATTGGCGTTTCCATCAGTACTGAATTTTAATGAATGGTAGCTGCATGAGCAGCGCTCATCAGAGGCTACAGTGATGATGATCTTTGAAGAGATGAAAAAGTCCACAGAAAAACCTGTCCATGGTTGGATACTCCTTCAGAGAGAAGGATTAACGACAAAATAAGATAATGGGATTCATCAAAGTCTGTTCAATGGACACCACACATCCAATAAAACTGTATCTCTCAAACCCACTGAACTCAAGTACAGCAGCTGCCGTGACCATTATCAGTTAGTGACAACGGACGCTCTCTCAGTACAATAACCGAAGTTTTAAGTGTCTCATGTTTTCTCACTTTCACACTGTCCTATTGTAGTCTTTCCCTGTCCCATCCTCTCATCCTCCCACTGTGTTTGTGTGAAGAAGCTTGTTCCCCTACTGGGCCAGGGTACAGGGATACCAGGCTGAATGGCCCCGGGGGAGAACGCTTTTTGAACCCCTCTTGTCCTCCTGGTTTGATGCACTGCATCTCTCTGTTGTTGGGTTTCTTTGTCAGGCACTCCAGGAGGTCTATTACTTCAGACCCCTCCAACGACAATCTTTGAGCCTCCTACCCTTCTTAATCCCATCATCTTCTGAGTGCTTCTATCCTGTCCTCTGGCACTCAAAGTCTCCAAGAGTTTGTGATCAGAGACAACTGCCATGCATTCTTATATTCAACCATATCAGAGCAGGCACCAGGAGCGGGGGGGGGGGGGGTAATGGTGGTTGAGGGATTCTCTTTTATAGTTAGACACTTTGGTGTGATTCAGTCACCAAACTAGAGCAGTCTCCAGTTCTAAAGGATTGAGTCAGAAAAGTAGAATAATAAAACACATTTTTGTGTTTGTTTCTTAAAGGAATTTAATTAATTTTTTCATTATGAAACGAAAAAGAGCTCAGATCCCTTTTTCAGTTCCTTTATTTTTTAATTTTTATAGGGATCAAGCAGTTACATAGACAGCGGAGCATTTGAATATGACTATGGATTGATCACATGTCACATTTTGAACAGCAGCAGCTACTCAAGAGCAATTTATTTCCCAAGACCACATGTCTATGGAGGTTTCCGAGGGGCAGTGCACGCCAGAGAACTGAGGCAGCAATAGGGTGGTGTGCTGTGCAGGGCCTTTCCTGGGTATTTACTGGGGGATTTGAATGTTTGGACTGGTGATTTAGGATGTTCTCTGGGTCAGAGTGCACAATTATACACTGAGGCCGGGGTCAGCTATGGATCCTTTCTGCCAGGTCTTCTCAGTTTACAGATGACGCCAAGCCCCCACCTTTACCCTCTCGAACCTGCCATCCATACCAGCAACTCGCAGTGCCACTGGCCATTCAGATCATCTGATCATAGTATTGTTCACATCTCCAAAATTACTGGAGCTTCATGTTTTCTTCTTATTTGTATGTTTGTTTTTGCTCTTATTAATATTGTTATATATTATACATACTTATTTTGAAAGATTTTCCCAACATATGTGGTGTTTGGTACTTGATTGTACAATATATACACACTTGCTGACTGATCAGAGCCCAGGCGCCATGAATAATACTTGACAGTCTAATGATACCCTGCTTTAAATTATCTTTCGAAATTGATGTCTTTTTCCATTTTCTTGGGAAACAGCACGTGAACATGCATTTTGACGTGGGCTCTGCACTATGGATGACATTTTTTTCCATGAGCAATCTATCCTTAATACAAGATAAATGCAAGAGAAATTCTTAAATCAAAAACATGAGGTTATGTTTGTTTCGTTTTCATAAATTCGGTTCCTGATTGCGTATTATGGAAGTTGTCACGGTATCATAACAGAAAAGACCTGAAGCAAAATATTCCCGTCCATCTGCTTCTAAATTGCATGTACCATGTCTATTTTTTCATGCCATTTCTCGGGAGTTGTGGGTCTTCCCCTGCTTGACCACTGACGGGCCTTTACGGTAAAAAACTGGAGAAGCTGAAAGGCCGTATGTGTGCGAGAACACCCTGATTTCCCAGCTCTCCCCATATGAATACATTAATTCATTTACCACTTCGAGGTCGCCAAACCCAAATATTTGCCTCTGCACATATTTAATATTTATGATGACGAAAGCAAATATTGCCTGGTGGATTGAGTGACATGGAGAGGTCAAGCTCTGGGCTTGGCTGGAGGGGGCAGGAGGGAATGTTATTGGTGTGTGTGGGTGTGAATGTGCGTGTGTGCTCTCCTGAGAGAGCCAGTCCACATCATAGGAGCTGTGCACACTGCTCTGTTTGCACTGAAACACACATGCAAATATGACACGGTTCAGCAAACAATTTACATGAATTTGTGTATTATGAATTCATGAGCTTAAATTTCAACTTGTCTTATAAGAAGGACAGCTGTGTTGATGAAAGGGTGCGCTTGTGGTTTTAGACGAAGGGGGAGCCCGTTGGCCTTTCGGTATTTGCGCATACGTAGGTTTACATGTATTGGCATACATCTGTGTGAGTGTGACGCTACATCTTTGCATGCATGTACATGCTGTGTGACTATGTGTGTTCCAATGAGGTTATCCATTAAGGGGGACAGTTTTATGAGCTGGTCTCAGACCTGGATCAGCTCAAATGAGATCCTGTTTCCTTTGGACTGATCACCCTCACCACTGATTCCGGCTCAAGAGCTGCATGACTAAATGGTGCATACCTAATCTCTTTTGAACTGCAACCCAATAGAAGCAGCCTTAAATTGTAATATCAAGTTTTCTGACAAGCTCTACTTTCAGATTAAGTTCCATGTAGCTTTTGTAAATGTATAGCCCTTTGCTTTGCAGAGAATCTGTGAGATGTACAAGATGGGATAAAAATACGTCAAGTGGCTCTCAGACATTTGTGTGTGTGTGTAAACTCTAATTCCCTAAATATGAAGACACAAGTGTGTTCATATGTGAAAATTGGTTGTAGTTGGATACAGATGTCAAGTTGTTGACATCTGCATCCCACCCACCTTTTAGGCAACCTCACCATGACCTCAAAGAGAGAGGGTTTGAGGAAGCTCACCTCCCTGCCCCTATCTCCTCACATTTCTGCCTTTTATCCTCTCTTTCATATGAGCTATCTTTCTTTTTGCCCTTCCTCCTTTCACCTCTGATAAGTTATTGTGCAAGTTTGTGGAATGTACACAGGCCAAGGATCTCGATGAAGTGTCATTGTTCTGTTTGCTGAAAGGCACTCTGCCCTCTTTCTTCTTCTCCTTTGGATATGAGTGAGGCAAGAAAAGGGCTTCATGGCAAAGTGATAAAGAGTCTTTCAGTGAAGGAGACACAAAAAGATGAGGAAAGAAAGGGAGAAAATCCTGAGACAATATTTGACAGTGATTCACCTATAGTTGACACCATCGAAGGAGAGATATGGACTTAGTGACCCTGTCGAGGAGAAACCAGCTGTGTTTGCAAAAAAATATGTGTTTGTGCATGTGAATATGTGTGTGAGAAAAAGACAGAGAGAGCTCGCAAGTTCATATGTATTTAGTCACTTTGTGAGAATTCCAACACGCTTATCTTGGTTGTTTGCAATTTGAGCACAATGCAACAGACTTATGAGACAAAAGCTGTGGAAAAACAGTGACACACGCCACTGACAGCAAGTTATTCACAAGGGGGTAACATTTTCCCAACAGGCCATTTAATGTCTTTCTGAAACCAATGGGACAGCCCAGGAAAACTTTAGCTAAAGGTTACTGGGAAAGAGACAGCGAATGGCCTGCTGCAACTTTGAGGACTCATCACATTAGAGTCCCCTTCATGTTGGGATGAATGAATGGATGGATGGATGGATGGGTCAGATAAAAAATGTCAAGCAGGAAAAAACGAGGAGCATGTCAGGGTGAGTTGTCCACGTATCACGGTCTACTTCTGCAAAACTATTAAAATAAGCTGCAGCTTTTTGTGGTATTAGCTGACCAAATTAAAATGCTTGCATCAGGGAAAGAATGCTTTTGAGGTTTAGGTTGTTACAGATGGTTTAAAGGCCTTGTTTCTGCTATCAAAACCAAGTTCACCACTTGTGTGGTGGATAAGGTCTACAGGTCGACTGAGAATCAAAAGTACAATACAATCTGGTCACATGCTCACCGGTATGGCTTTTTGATATTGGCATTTGTATTGTTTAAAAAGTCAAAATGCTGGTTATAATGGTGGACTGCCAGTTTTAGTGAGAACAGGAAATGCTCAGTGTGCATACATATATGAAAAGGCATCAAACCATTTGGTGCTTCACAGGATGGAGACAAATACAGATCTGTGCATGTGTCTAGTGGGCAATTCTAAAAAAGAGACGTGGAGGAACTTTGTGTAAATTAGTTGAAAAAAGTTATTGTTGTGAAGGGAATGGGGGTCAAGGCCATGTTCATGGTAGCACGGTGAAAGCAAAGAGCCTGTGTGGGAATGACCTCACTAGGGCAGCTGGCAGCACTCCCTCTCTTCTTTTGTCGACTCTAAGCCATTTGATGTCATTGAAACAGAGCAAGGCAGAGAGATTGAGAGAGCAGAGGTGAGTGCTAGTGTGAAGGTGCAGAGCAGCGTGATGCAATGTGAGATAGCAGCTGAGTGAGTGCCCTGTGTGTGTGTGTGTGTGTGTGTGTGTGTGTGTGTGTACATGTGCATGCATGCATGCAATGTGCGGAGAAGTTCCCTGTAATTGCACCAGTTGGTCACTTATAGCTCTCACTCTCCGTTATCATCTCTGTCATCCCTCAGCCTCCTTCTCCTCATCATCCATCCATCATTTAAGCCCATTCTTTCATTTTGCTAGAAAGCAGAGGAAGAGGAGGAGGAGATAGCAGTGGCGGTGCTGGCATGGGGCGTGGTACCAGATGATGTTTTAAAGGCTTTGAGAGTTCCACACCTGTGAGTGTGAGGACAGTTTGTAACCTTATCTCTTTTGCTTTGTGTGTATCCCTTTTCTTTGGCGAACAAATTGAGCATTGTGTTTAGGCAGGAGCCAAGAAGATTTTGCAGGAAGGAAGCCAGAGAGTCCAGGCTCTGCACAGCAGTAGCCTGAGATGGGAGATCAGGAGTGATTCCATGTGTGAGATTCTTTCCTTCTCACGGACAGTGCTAATGAAGTGTGTGCACTCATTGTTAGACAGACTCCTCACACAGGATCCTAGTGCTCTTACAGACGCTCCAGACATTCCTGTATTGTCATAAATATCTTTGCACTGTATGTGTTGTGGGTTAAAGCAAGCAGTTGTTCCATTGAAAGTATGCCAAACAGTTTCAGTTTGTTGAAATATATGATTTAGAGATAAACCACACTGCAGGCTGTAAACTACAACTGATCTTGTGACATAAAAGGAGAGTACTGGTGGCTTTTACAGCCAACAAACAACGATTTTACTTCTCATGACGACAACTTTTTCAAGGCAGTGTTTTTCTGGAATTGGTTAATCCACAGAGGGGTAGGTCTGCATATAACAGAGTCTATGTGCTGTCACGCTGTCTTGTCGTCTCTGTGTTGTATGCAGATGAGGGGGGAAATTAGCTGGTGTGGGAAATCAGAACAGACAGATACTCGTGTCACTATCCATTCTAATAGAAGGACTCCTGTTTCCAATTATGGCCGGCCATCAGGATGTGAACAGCATCATAATAGTACAGCTGCATGTCTACAAAGTCCCTTTCTAGTGTCCGAGAGAGAGAGAGAGAGATGAGAGGAGGTGTTTAGCCAAAGAGCGACGGAGGAGGCAGGATGAAGGCCACAGAAGAACTGGAGGAAAACTGTAAACGGGAAGGAACTTTATGGGTATTTTTAGGTTCCTCTTGGATGTTCATGCACTCGTGTCATGTCACGTTATATGAAAAGATGTATGGGCACAAACCATGATAAAATAAACACATGGGTCCAAATGACAGCTTAAAGTATTTATAATTCGCTGTTCCTATATCTTGCTGGACAGATCGTGTCGATAAATCAGGCTCTCCAGCTGTTGCTTTGTGTTTTCTTATTTCAATTGTACTCTGTTAACCTCTACTTCTATTATTGCCGCTGCCAAAGTATTCATCGTGGTGCTCCTCAGGGCTAGAGAAGCTACAAAGAAATGTCCAGGACCACAACTTTTGCTCGCTTAACCTATTTTATTCCCAGTCCACACTCTTTCTGTCTTGCTCACCCTAGCATGACCCAAACATGTGGCCAGTGAATCCAATGTGTTTTCTATGGACATTAAGGGAAGGTATGGAGGCTCCAAACCAAACCTCAGCCATGCCAGGCCTGTGAGGGAAGGAGGGGCCCCTTTTTGAGGAAGTCATCACAGACTCCAAATAACAGGGCCGTCCCCGCCTGGGGCCCGCTGTCAGGCCAGTGATCGATGGTCTCAGTCTTAGATGCCTGCCCCGACTGGCCAGCGGTGAACAAAGAGGTGCAAATATAGAGACAGAAGGGGTCATCCCTGCCACGAAGGGAATGACAGTCAAGGATGGAGGGAGGAAGGAAGAGAGAGCGAGCTACGGAGGGAGGTAGCGTAAACCCCAACATGTTGATTACTGGTCTCTTCTTTGAATCAAAAAACAGACATGTCGTGCTGCTTTATTTCATTTGTAACATGTCCAGAAATCGTCGGCATTGAGACAGCGCTACATTTTAGTGATTGCAGCTCCCGCAGCTGTGGCCACAGGAATTCAGCCTGCCTTCCTCGCCTCCTTCCTCTCCTATCCGCCTTGTCGTCTATCTCCTATTCAAGTCTTTTCTCGTTTCCACACCTCTGTGCCCACTCCTGGATCGCTCACTCTTGCTGCCTTGAGGCGATGACTCTGGTTCTTCTGGGAAATCTCTGATTAACAGTGAGGCCTTTTTTAAAGCCATCTCTTCCCCCCGTTCCTCATCTCTACTTTTTGTAGCATTCATTGCGCTCCTGAGGTTTAGCAAACACCAGTCAGACCTTTCAGATGGGCTCTGCCTGACTCAAGAGAAAGACCTGAGACAGACCCTGTGTTGTATCCAAGTCGAGGGTGATGACACATAACATCCATCTTCAACAGTCTTTTCCACAAGAAATGTACATCATTCAGAAAGCAAGTTTTGATGCCAAAATTCTAGGAGAAAGATCATTATTCTGTTTCACTTCCTGTTCTTTTTTTCAATATGCTTTTTTTTTTGTTACATTCTGTGAATTATCCTTAAATTGACTTGGGATTGTGTAAGGTTTTTAGCTGAGCTTGGTAAAGGAATGGTTCTCTTATAAACAAACAAATCTAAATGGCTAGGATCCAAATAAAAATACAGTTTGGAAAAAGTTGTCCCATTAAGCAAAACTAACTGGAAATAAACACCGTATTTGAAAAAAGCTTCTTTCCCACTGCTGCGTTAAGTAAGGCAAAAGAGTCAAATCCAGATGTTTATAATGGGAAATAGACAGTGTTAGTTGGCATTTTGAATCCTTTGAAGGCACATAATTTGTTCTTGTAGCAGACTAATCATAAAAAGAATCCGTGCAATTCAATTTTGGGAGAAAGAAACTGCAGTGATGTCAGTAAGTGAACTCAAGCAGCCATTGTTTAGGCCTGGAGTGGAAAGGAGGCCATTGTGAAAGCAGAAAAGCTGTGCTGCCTTTAAAGCTCTCTCCATATAAGTCAAACTAAGCTGACTGAATGTACTTGACCCTTCACCCGTTCCTTCTTCTCCTCTCACACTCCTCCACTCTTCCTCTTCTCCTCTTCTCCTCTGCGTGTGGTCTCGCTTTAACCACCTGTCTCCATTACTGTTGTACTGATCCCCAAGTTGCTAGAATTAATGCTATTGTTTGCGCCTGTGAGATGGTTTCCCGAGTTCTCTTGACACCCCCTATCTGATTATGAATTTAGTATCCACTCATTACCACCTGGTCTAGGTCTTTAATGTGCTTTACTGGCCCACACTGCTCAGATCTGGGTACAAGTGAGAACTAATTAAAGCACTAATTCAAACGGACTGATCTGAGGAACCAGATGCTGAAATTATAGATGAAAAAAAATATATATATATATACACTACTGTGCAAAAGTTTTAGGCAAGTGTGAAAAAATGGAAGTGTTAAACATTTATTTCATAAATGAACAAAATGCAGTGAATTGAACAAAAGACAAATCTAAATCAAATCAATAGTTGATGTGAGCACCCTTTCCCTTCAAAACAGCAGCAATTCTTCCAGGTCCACTTGCACACAGTTTTTGAAGGAACTCGGCTGGTAGGTTGTTCCAAACATCCTGAAGAATGGAGAGATCTTCTGTGGAAGTAGACTCCCGCATCCTTCTGTCCCTTCTTAATCCCACTAACACACTCCTTGACTTTTTGCAAGTGTACCTATAATTTTCATCATTTATGAAAATAAATGTTTAACACTTTTGAAAGCATTTTTTGTTTACAGCATTTTTTCACACCTGCTTTTGACCAGTACTGTATATGTGTAGCTTTAGCTTCATGTACTGGCTGAACTAAGTGGTGCCTGTTAGACAAGACACAGTTTGTCTGTGTCTCTAAAACATTTGTACTAATGTCCTTATTTCATCTGGATGGACATTTAGGCATTTGGAAGCTGGTTTTAGGTGAAGTGGAGTTGGGATATTCTCACACACAGTGAGAGCTGCGGAGCTGTTCATGTGTCGTTAAAACTCAGCATAGCAACTACCAAGACTTTGGATCGAACCAGGGACCGTTAGTTTTTCACTATAATTCTTTCCCAGCTGAGCTATTTAACCAGTGAGTGATTTTCATTAATTAATTCAAATTTATCCAAATCTAAATTACTCTACTGTTGTCAGGTGGATTCAGCCAAACTTAGCTCAATGCATTTTTAGTTCTGCCAGCATAGATTAAAAACAAATTAACATGATATTAAAACGTCCACTCAAATGGCCAAGCATTAAGAAAACTGCATTTAATAAGCCCAAAGGGGGTTCAACTGAAAAAACAAATCACTCATCACTGTAAAGTAAATAATAATGAATTAATCAACCACTGGTTCTTTTACTATTTGGCTGAGACTGTAAATTGGCACCTTAAAGACATTAATTGTTCTGTGGATGTGTGACCAGGGCAGCCAATAATAGCAGCAGCATGCCTCACCGTGTCCTTGAAAGAGAGTTCAATCAGCACTGCGCTGCTCATGCCAGTTCCCATTCAAACATTTGTACATGTAGAACGTTGCCAAGCCAGGTTGCACCGTCATTTAACTAAAACACAGATTCAGGTAAACTTGAATTAAACAAATTGTGATTTTTTTTTCATATTGACTGTTATTACACTGTTTCCTACTTCTGCTTTCACACTGTTGCCATATTTTATGCAGTCATTTAAATGAGGGAGATGTTCCGTGTTCTGGACAGTGTGGGTCCATAATTATATTCAGACCTGTCATGGTGTCTAAATGTGGACTATGACGGTTATGTAGTGGGTCATCTTCCTTCTCGGACGGCCAGACAGAACTAATTAGGCGGGAGGAAATGAGTAAGTCCCTGCTGTAGTGAGGATGATGCTTAGAGGAAATGACCAGGGATGACCCACTGAAGAAGAGGGATGACTGATTCTGTGAATGTGTGTATGAAGATGTTTTTTTCATTCATGTTTGGTAAAATGGAAACTTTTGTGCGGTGCCGTCTCCCCCATAAACAAGATAGAATTTCAAGTAACAGCATGTGCTGATGTCACAAGCAGGTTTAAAGTGAGTCAGACTTAAATGTGACCAACAGGACAACTGAGAAAAATGTGATCTGTGGTTGTGTGGGATGACAGACCATACCTGCACTTTGAATACGTCACCACTGAGACTGTACATTTTCTTAGGAAAAGACACTTCTGTGATATCATAGATGTTTTTTAATCTGAATTCAACGTGCTTCTTTGCAATCTTATGCTGACCGATTACAGGCTGCACTTCATGCGCTACAGGGAGTTCTCTACTTGGTGAAAATGTATTGTCAGTGTCATGCACAAAATGCAGTAGTCTCTTTTTGTGTTTTTTGTTGTTTTCTTTCTAACTCCGTAATCAGTCACTGTAGTCTATGATAACATTTCACTTCCCTGAAAGAGCTGAATTCACACACTTCAGGGTACAGAGTTGTTTTGGTCCCCATTGTTTCCCGTCTTCTCCCATGCCAACTTACATTGTGTTCACCAGCAGCTATGCAGGTGGGCAGCAATAGAGCAGTGAAAGGGGAATGTTGATCAGATGAGATATGGTGGTGGTGGTGGGATTGTGTATGCATCTTTGTGTATGTGTGTGTCTGTGTTTGGGTTAATCCTAGTGTAAGGCCAATCATTTAGTTGGCTGCTTTAAAATAAAAGGGCTCTAGTCCAGTTTACTCCCAGGGGGAGGCTACCTTTGGCCAAGGGAGAGAGAGAATGAAGCAGCGTAGTTTGTTGGGCTCTCTAACACTCACTCCTCCACACTACTTTATGGGGGGGTCAAGGTAGTTAACTGGTGGCAGGCGTTCAGATGGGTTCTGCTCTGACTTCAAACGGGGAACATTATGGCCGTGCGCGCTCACAGGATATTGCGCTGTAAGGCCACTGAACACGACTGGGTTGGAGAGAGGAGGCTTTGTATTGAGCCCATTAGAGCCCTAACCCGATACTAATGAAGCCGTTTCCTGTACAAACGGAGCGGCTCAAGGGAAACTGGCTCTAGCTTTTAATAAGGCCGGCCCTCTTCAATCCCAGTTAAGATGCTGGAATTTGTTATCTGGGTACTGAGTGGGTTACTCCTGGTTTCAAGCAGAACCTCCCTCTAGAAAAGTTAATTACGCATGATTAATGGAGCGTTTTCCTTCCAATGATATCTGTGACAGCACAAAGCTGTCGTAAGGATTGTCAGGCCCAATTCGAGCTGAATAAGTATTTATGTGATCGCATGTGATGGGCCTCCTCTCACCAGCACCAGCCCTCATCAATCAAGCCCTGCTGCTCGCAGTAGTGGGAAATTGGTCTATCAGCACGGCTGCCTCCCTCCCCACTGCCACCACCGCCGCTGCCACCTCCCTCCCTCCCCATTCAATCAGGCCTCGGGCTACAATGCTTCTTTAGCTCTTACTTCTGACCAACGCAGGGGTCATGGGGGGAAAAGTGGGAGCCAGAGCTGAGCCCATCCATTACAGCTCTTGTTTCTCTCGGTGGCAGCCGGACGACGGGATTCTATTAAGAGCTCCGTCTATTCAGCACTGAGATTACACCAGGGCCCTCTCTCCGAGCACACCTCACCACCAACCCCCGAGCCCTCGCCAAAACCCTATACCCACCCTGAGGGCCTTAAAGCCCCCCACCACTGCCACCAACTCACTGTAGCTCGGCCATGCATCCCCTCGCCCCACCAACCGCCCACCCCGCCCTTTTTTTACACTTCCCAGTAGTGGTGTTGTTTTTTCAGTAGCAGAAAACGAGAATGAGACAGAACGACAGGACAACAAGCTTGGAGAAAAATGAAAGCAGACACTCTAACCTGAACCTGTGCCTGGTTTGGATGTGGACACACACACTGCCTGGCTTCCTGAACAGCGTTTGACTTGTAAGCACTACCACACATTCACACAAGTTTGCAGGGAACACACACACACACACACACACACCCCAAAACCATAAGCACACTCTCAAGCAGAAGACATAGAGCTTCAGCACCTGGCTAAGAGACTACAGCCATCTCCGCCACAGTATAAACACACTTAGATGGGTAACATCACAAACACGACTCTGCCTCAGTTACGTCGTAAACACCAGCCGACACGAGATCAAAACGCCACTCCCCAGATGTTTAAGAAGCTCGTTTGTCTCCTGCCGGCCTGAAGAGACGCTTCATTTACTTAATATGTGTTAGCACTTGAGAGAGAGAAAGAGAGGGGAGTGCTGCTAGGGTCGCGCCCCCTGCTTGAATGGATGGGGGTCTTCCCGTCAAGGAGAAGAGAGGAGACAGCACTCCTGTCAAACAAACAGAAATTTAATACGTTACCTTCTATCAGGATGTCCACTGTGTGTACATACTCTCTTGGTCTTGATTATGAATAACCCCCTCTGTCTTATAAACAAGTGTAGTGAGGACATTCATCAAGGATAGAGAGGTAAGGGTGTGAAGAAGGTGGAATGTTCTCTCCTCAACAAGAGCCTGATGTTGTGTCTCGGTTCTGAGGGGACGATGGAGGAGAGACGTGGATTACAAAATAGACGACGCATACAGTTTGGATGGAGAAGAAAGGAGAGTATGGTTTAAAGGAGAAAAAAAAGAGAGGACACAAAAGAGGAAATGAAAGGGCAAGAGGTTTGTCCTGGGCAGGGAGAGGGCACTCAGGGTGGGGCAGTGTGAGGTTTACTCTCCCAGTGCTTTGCTGCATGGTTTGGAGTTGGCAGCCAGCGTGCGGGTTAACAGGATCGGAATGCTTCTTCAGGGGCAGTGTAATCAGCACCAACTTCCTCTGATTCAGAAACCGTAGGCCTCGCTCTCTGCCTCTTTTGTTTCTGTCGGGCTCCGCTGACAGCACTGAGGAAGCAGCCGTCTGACAGGCAGGGGAGATGTTGGTTGTGTATAAACAGCCTATCCAGGGAGGAAGAGAAAGAGAGAGGGAGAAAAAACCGACAAACTTCAGTGCAACTAATGTGTCTGCGTGCTGATGGGCGCTCGTGCCATTGGTGCGCATAGATGAACACTCTTGTTTGTGTGTCTTGGCAGTGTTTTTCACCCACACATTGCTGGCCTCTCCCAGTGGAAAATATGCAAGACGTGAGTGAAAGAGATTGTGTTAGGGATACTCCGCACACTAGCTCCATGCGCTGTCAGGCCAGTCATCTCCAGCTGCCTGCCTGAGAATTTTGTCTTTGTTAAATGTTGTGTGACAATGAGATTTTCCAAAGTGCCATCTAGATAAAGAAGTGGATTGAGAGAGAGGGAGAAGGAGGAGGGGGGAGACTCCGATAACAGCTGAGATGGTCTGGTCATAGTCCAGCAGCCCTTCATCACTTCTCCAGCCCCAGATATATCTCCCGCTCTGTCTATGAAGCCCTCACATGCACACCTTCATCACTTTGTCTCTCTCCTGCAGTTTAAAAAACTAATACACACCCAACAGCCGCACCCAGTCTCGGTACACGCACACACAAACACACCTCTATTCCATCACGGCAGCTCTAGATCCTCAATCGATCCTCAAAGCACCCCAGCCCCCAGCAGACACCTGCAGTGATTGATCCCCAAATCAGTTCCTCACAACCCCAGTGCTGTAAAAACCATAACAACCCATCATAAAAGCTGATTTATCTTCACCAAGCCCAGGGCCCCACAGTTAGAATATTAACCCAAAAGTGTATGACACCACAGTGATTGGTTTGGAATTGAATAAACCTAGGGAGTATTGACGCACATGTCTGATGGTTCATATCAAGGCTGACTGCTGAAATGTGCCAAGTGAGATTGCATTATCTCAGGAACAGGGCCTAGTTCAGACATACACGTGTAAAAGGAGAACTTTTGTTGGGTTGTTTGCCTCCGTTCCATTCACCATCTTGCATGCATAATTTTGTTTGTCAGCTTTCAGCAGAAGCACAATGTGATGAAATTGTAGTGAAATTTCTGTTGACTGGATTAACGATTAATAAAATACCCACTTTGATTAAAAAAAAAAAAAGAAATAGTGTATGATAATAGATTTACACACAGGGATTTTGCTTTACAACTATCAACACCATTCAGCAGGAAAGTTTGTTGCTTTGAATGTAGTTATTACCTGCTGTTGTGATTACTGTATGCCAAATTAATGCTGAGCTACAAACACGTGTATCATTTTATACAGAAATTCACGTATATCCAGTCGTTTTGAGATACAACATAGATAAATGTTTTTAAAAACCATATATGTCATGTTTTGGTTTTTTTGTTGTTGGCTTGTTTTATTGGCAGTGATTGTGTGTTTTCATGCGTGTCCATGCATTACTCCATGTGTGTGTTCCGGTAGGAAATAGTGCCCAAGCCACATTTTAATGGGAGCGTTGGTCTGGATGCCAGAAGCTGGTGCACTGGCAGCGGCATCAGCATGTGCCCTGTACTCAGCAGTGCAACAAGCTCCTGGGTTAAATATAATCCTCGCCTAACTCAGGGGCCTCTTTGATGCTACTGAAAGCCAGTGAAGCCTTTAATGGGAGCCACTCTGTGTCCCAGTGTTATGTGTGAGCTGCTCAGCCTTCCTTCATTTTAGGGTTGTTGCCGTTGATTTGTTGTTTTCCAAGTTAATTTTGACTTTAATCATGCCCACATACTCTGAGCTGACCTGCGCCGCCTGACAATTTCCAGTGTCTTTGTGTGTGTAATGGGGGTTTGCGTATGTAACAGACTTACTGAACACACTTTCACAATCTGCTTATGCTTACTCAAGAACATTTTCACGCTTCTCACGTTGCAGTTTTGACTACTGGTAAATTGTGGATCAGAAATACCCATTAGCCCCACTTGTCATGTTTCTCTCTGTTTTTCTCCTCACTACAACAATGTGGCCCTTTTTCTTTCTGCTGCAATGAAAGAAAAACAGCCAATAAAAGTAACTACAAAAGGGGTCAGTGTATGTGTGAGCCATGAACTGTGGGTGTCCCTTTCTCCACCTGTCTCACCATCAGGACAGTGGTCTTTTTTCCTTAATGTGTAAGAAAAATATTGTTTAATATTCAAGGGCAAATAGCACCTATTCAGCCAAGAGGTAACTATATACTAACATTGGCTTATATAAAATTTTGTATTGTTTTTCATCTGTTATTGTTATGATATCACAGCTTTTTCTGTATGATTCAGTTTTTCATACTATGGCTGATAATAAGAACAGGGAGGCCTTTCTCCTGTCACTCTGCACCAGTATAATAACATCTCTGTCTGATATCCGACAGCATTAAAATATTAGCCTTCCAATTACACACGGTATATGAAAAGCAGATTGTCGTAGAATTACAGCAGAGCCCTGACTTTAAACGTGAGAAGAGGGCTCAATAAATGTAATGAATGTGTGACACTTGAACATCTGAAGTGCCGTGTTCAGTTCTATACCTTATTACCTTTTGCACATAAAAGGCCTTTTAAAGATGATATCTATGAGCGTTTTAGAACCAATTTGTTCACCCTGCAGCGACCGGCAACATGCTCTAATTACCACATCCCACCACCCCACCACCCCCGCGTGCACAAGTCTGGAGTGGGTTGTTTAAGTTTCCAGTCTGTCCCATGCGTATAGAAACTGTGTGCCTGCTGAATTTATGCTTGAAAAACGTGACCTTTGACTCTTCTGCAGCTTTATCGCACCCCGTAGCCCACATACAGTGTGGCCCTGTATGCTGAGGCTCTGCGGAGGAAGTGTCTGCGATTACCACAGCATGTACCACTTTCTTTTTGTACATCACTGCCACCTCCTCCTCCTGCACCCCCACAATTTGCTGCAGCCACATTCCAGGTACCGCTTCTCTAAACAACTGTACACATCAGGTGACTTAAAAATAATTGTTTTTAAATGAACTCTTCAATGTTACATAATACCCATCTAGGTGGCATCTATCATGCAATGAGTGAGTCCTGTTGCAGTTCGTGGTCACATTCCTGCTGTAAGTCAGCACAAGCACAAATTGCCTTCACACTGGGAACGGAAGCATCATCCAAGATCAAAGAGATATTATACTTTGTCCCTTCTAAATATGCACCTTTCAATGTGGGACTTCTGCTTCTGCAGTCCGAGTCACAGTTCAGATTTGTGCTTTACTGTGGAAATTCAGTTTTTTAAAAGGTTGTGGAAATCAAGTTTCTGTGTTCTTTGGTCTACAGCTTAGATTAATAAGGGCACAGTAATAATGAAACAGTACAATGATACACCCTCCTTCCTTGAACTAGTAAATAAGATGAGATCATTTATATCTCCCCATAAAACTTCTCAGTCGCGCATCATGTCTGCCTTGTTCCAATATTTACACGTGTCTCTAAAAGACTGATGCAAGGAGCACATCTTTTCTCATCACTATAAAGGCAGATGTTTTACCTCAGTGTGAGAGGCAAATGCGAGGGGATTCTTTTATATACACGTGCATGCAAATATCTGAAGAGCTGTCTCTGCAACAGGCTGTCAGAGAGAACCTGAGACCGTGCCAAAGCAAAGTGATCTGCTGCTAATTCATCAAACACGCCGTGCCTGTTCCTCACAGGCCACGGAATTTGTCAAAAAATCATCCCTCTCTCTTTCTCTCCCTGTCGGAATGCGGGGCTGACCCCCGGCAAATGAAAATAATCCACAGTAATTAGAAATGAGCTGGTCTGGTCCTGAGAGCCCCCGGGCGGCCGGGTAAACATGGCGGAGGGGCCAGTAGAAGGGGGGAGGGGGGGTCGGTGGTGGAGGGGGGCGCTGACCTTGTCCACATAAAGCAGTGATTTATGAAGTGCAGGGCACAGCAGCAGGGCTTCTGTCTTCTCCCTAGAACCAAATTACTAAGGTGGAGATTAACACGCCTCTCACAACGGGCCAACTTCCAGCCCCAAGGAAATTTTTTATTTACATTTTCCTCTTTCATTTCCTCTGTTCTGTTTTAATGGTAATTGGGCTGTATGGACACCAGGTTTATGCTTTAATAAAGGGACTTAAAGCCGCTCGCTTATTGTATTGTGCACTAATCCTGGCTGACGGACGTGTTCATTAAAGAAAAATGTTGCAGAGTGTTGTGCAAACTGAAGGCCAACCGTCCGTTTGAGCTTTAAATGAGTTTTACCACTTGATTGCATCGGCCCACATTTAAGCAAAATAAAATGCGCAGGGGGGCCGGGGCCCATACAGAGTCACGATGGAGACTTAATGCAGCTTTTCGTCGGTGTCAATGGGAGGTCTCCATGTGAATGGTGGAACTATTTCATGTGGATTTGGCTGCGATATTTTCTTTCTCTCCTCTCTTTCTATTTTTTCCGCTCTCCTGGAGGATGTGCTGGAATGCACCACACGGGCCTAACACACTGTTTCCATGTGGCCCCTCGTCTGCAGCGCTCGGCTCCGCAGCTCGCTGGCTGGAGTCAGTTTGCAACCCACACGGGAATCCCCCTGTGCTCCAGCCTGCCCCATCTGACTTCACACGGCTCTAGATTGAGCAGCAAACCCCCCAAATCACTTTTTTTTAACACCAGAAATATATCGAACAGGGAAAAGGAAGAACGGGCCGTAGAAGATCGAATAAAATATGAAGCTATTTGATCATAAAAACGCATGTATGAATTGGTTTTTTTTTTGTTTGTTTGTTTGTTTTTTGCGCAGCTGAACCGTTAAAACAAACAAGAAAGCCGCAAGCAAAATAAACATGAGCTCATTTAGGCAATTTAACCTCCTTTCAAAAAATTTCATGGCACTTTAAAGCCTCAGCACTCAACATTATCCGGACGCTGTACGTTTTAAGAGGTTTCAATAAGTATGAAACGCTGCGTGCTTCGATATAGTCGCAAGCAACATCCCCTGCAGTAATTTGTTGATAAACAGCTTTTCCACACCGCTACTCGCTATGTCAAAATCATTATGACAAAGGCATGGCATAATTCAGATAAAACGGAGCCATTTAATCTCAGTACATCACAATAGTGTTCACGGCAGATTGCTCAAATAAATATAAATTTGAGCCATGCCATGCAAATCTCTCTCGTAGTTTGTTAACAAATGAACAAGTGTATGAATTCGTCTCCGTCCGTCTTTCATACAGCCGCTCGTTCAGGTGATTATGGATTCAAGCCCCTCACATCTTTCATGCCCCCTATAGCGCTCTGACGAATCCATGCAGATGTTTTGTGCTGCAGCTCACCCGGACGAAAGTGAAATGACCCCCATCATCGTATAATAAGTCAAAAAAAGATAACTAATGTAGCAGATTGTCACAAATGGTGATGTGAGCTGCAGCGTATTAAAAAGTGAAATTCTGGAAGTGAAGGACTGAACGACTTTTTCATTTTTATTTCTCATATTTATGCTTCTTAACTCTGTGCCCGAATATTTTGAATGTGTAACTCTGGATTTCTAATAAATACACATACATGTTGGTCACCAAATTATATTTCAGACCTGTGCGGATTGTGAATCGGAATGTGACTACTTTGTGCAGTGCATTTGATTATTTCCACACAAAAAAAGGCTGACTTCACAGCACCCACAGCTGCAATGGCATAATTATGTTCAATATCTTATTGCCATATGAAACGGACTGATTTCCCCCCACTTCAGCTGAGCACGCCATCTCCTGACAGGGGAAAGAAGTACAGCATTTCAGCGTGTGGCCAGACTTAGGGGGTCCCGCCACTGTTCCCCCATTCCACCCTCCATATAGACGCATTTTTCCTCCTATTTCAGACATTTCCTCCTTTTCACAAAGGAGCTGAGACTCCTCTCTCTACCAGAATCCTCGATCAGACCCGGAGAGGCCGTGGAGCAATCACTTTCCCAGATTACTTGTATTTAATACACAATGCATCATAAAACAAATCCCTCATCCTGACAGGAAGAAAATAGAACAGCTCATTCGACTTGAGCTTTCCCAATTTATGGCTAAATTAAAAAGGGTTCCAACAATGGACAAGTCGAGGAGAGGCAGGAAATCAATGGCCGGGCGGACCAGGGTCTCTCCTCGGTTCTCAAGGAGCGCTAGACGATGGGAATCGGTGGCGGGGTCCTGCCTTATTTACACATGATTTTTCCTGTCCTTCCTGCACATTTGCTTCGCGATTTCGTAAAACAATGGGCATTATCTAGGTTGGAAGGTCAATGTCACAGTGTGAAGCGTTATCCATCATCATCTGCTCTCATCAGCCAAAGCCCTGTCCTCCCTGGTTTTATGAGCTGCCTAATAAAGTCCACTTATTGACATCGAGGACGTTTCTTTATTGTCCCTTAACCGTATCCGTTTACTCCGTGTATCACTTTTAAATGTCGGCGAAAATATTTAAATGAAGCGCCCAAGAAATAAAACGAATACACACACACACACACACACACACACTCCTTTGGGCCGGTTGTAAAGCAGGTGCATTCGCGGAATATTTGTTTATAAATTGAAGATGCGTTCAAAAAACAGCAACTTGAGCTTTTATTCAGTCTAATGACAAGTTTAAATAAAAACGGGTTATGATCATTTAAAAATAATTCACATGTCGTGTGTTTAACAAAGTGTGCGCGGAGCGGTGAAGGGGGTGAGGCGGTGGGAGGAGAAGGCATAAGAATTTTTTGGTCAAGCAGAGAAAAAGCAGGTGATTGGGTCAGTGTTTCCCAAAATGTGGCACAGGGACTTCCAGTGGTCCATATGGAGTCTCCTGGGGTCCCCATGGTCGTTACAATATTGTACTTCCTCAGCAGCTCAGGCACAATTAAAGACTTAGAGGACGGTTTTTATTAGAAGCCAGTTCTCACGTTTCCAATTCCACCCTCCCGTCCCAATTTAAATGTGCCTCAAAGGTAAATCATTACCTGGAGGAAAAGAAGGAGATGGCTAAACTGTTTAGATCTCCTGATCAAAATGGTTTTAAATCGTCCATAAACTGGCGCTGGCCGTTAGAGGAAAGTTTGGACACACGTGGGTAATGGCTGTTGCTTTGATGCCTGTGTTGGCTCATTAAAGTGCGCTGCCTGTGTGTGCGCTTCATCCCCTCAGAAGCCCCATCCCGACCTCTGCCTGACCCCGCTCACCCTCTCCAACCCCGCGGCCCCTGTCACTTTAAAATTTACTGCGGAGAGGAGCCGCTTCCGACCGGGGACAGGGGCAAAGACCGTCCCGTGGTTCCAGTCGCCCCTTCTCGGGCTTTATGGACGCACTGGATCCCCTGTGAGACAATGCGAGAGGGAGAAACATCCCACAGAGTGTCCTAGACGAGCAAATCAGTGCGCGATGCTGGAGATGCCCCGACTCCCCCACCCACCGCCCCCCGAATCTTCCCGCTATCATACAGACGACACATCCCGACTGGCTGAGGAGGGGGGAGAGGAAGAGAAAAATGAAAAGTTGAATGGCTACTAGAGGACACCTGGGTGCGTCAGGACAGGAGGGGTGACAAGAGAGGAGCGGACGAGCCCAGCGAGGCGCACACAGAGAAAAGTTAAGAGCAAGTTGATGTACCGGAGGGGATTCAGTTCCACACGCGGTGTCCCCGGGACAGTGAGAGGACATTTAGCGGCTCACTGGTGTCTGAGAGACAATAAAGTAGGAGAGGATTTTCTCCGGACTCCCCGCGCCGTGTCTGAGGGACAGTGAAGGGAGCGCGCAGCGGTGCGGAGTCGACTCGCGTGTAGCTCGGAGACCTGCAGACCTGCAGACCCGGAGACACCGATCCCCAGAAAAACCGCGACACGTTGGTGCGTCTCTCTTTTTGCGTCCACAATTCGGACAAATCCGAGTTTTAATGTTTATTCAACAGAGCTTCGGACGTTCTTAGAATTTAAACGGAGTTTTCAACTCACTTTTACCAACGCGCTTATTTTCCCATGAGGTTTTAAATGTCGCACGCCAAAGCAAACGAGTTTCGACGGTAAGAGAAAACAGCCTCTATGGATTTTTAATAGTTTTATTAAGCTGTTTGGATTAGGAGTAAAAAAAAAACGGTAAACGAACCCTTCTCACTTTCCCTGTGAACTGGATTTGACGGCGAAATTAATAAAAGCGGTGTGTTTTGCAGGATGAATGGGAAGATCATGTTAGGGCAGACAAAGGGCCTAATATGCAACCTAAATATTTATTCAGTGGCAGCTTTTACAAAGGCAGAAAGATTTGTGACCCTGAGAGAGATTCCGTTCGCTAACAATCGGCTGTGTCTCCATAATTCTTCTCACTCGCGGTTTCCTGTCATTGATTTGTTTCCTAGTAAAGTTTACAGCTGTTGTATAATAAATATTAACTTATTAAAACAACGTCATACTGTTTACAGTTCGACGAGAGAAATGCTGCACAAATATTTTGTAGCCGACAGATGTCCACTGATGTCAGGATTTGCATAATCATTGTTTGTTGTTGTTTTCTTCTCTAGATGTTTAATGTGCGAATGAAAACAACGCATTAGCTTTGGTTTTTATATTATTATTTTTATTCGTATTATCACTGTTAATTTACGGTTAATTAGAATTTCCAATATTTTCGTTAACATTTTATTTTAAGAAACGAATTCAGACGTCATCTAAAAATTGACAACAATTTTACAACATTTTAAATAAATTTCAGGCAAAAAGGATTATTCGGTTAAAATTGATAGTAATAAATTAAAAGACAATTTTTATTTGTAGCCCCATGTCTATGTAGTTCAGTTTATTGGTACTAATTTATTATTGTCACACAGAATCATAAAATGTGCTATTAATATAATTTACAGTTTATTATTACTGCTGTGGAAATTGCCTAATTCGAGCTTCCTTGTGAGTAAAAATTGATAAATAGCAGAGATATTAAATACATCTTATTGTACTGTTTGAATTGTGATTGTTTTATGTTTTTAGATATTTCCTCTACTGCACCCTGAGTGTGTGAATGTGTGCGTGTATATGTGTGTGTGCATTTGTGTGCATTGCCACAAATCAGCTTTTAACATTTGATTCTTATTTCTCTGTGGGAGGTATGTGGTTAGTCAGTGTTTGGACACAGTAACCTGGACTGATATGGATCAAAGTCTGATCTCTCTCTCTCTCTCTCTCTCTTTCTTTCTCTCTCTCTCACTCTCTCATTGCAGATCTTGGACGGGTCAGGCCATGTAAAATTTTGCGTGGATGCCAGCAAGCCAAATATCGGGTGTTGGCTGAAGCACATCCAGTTTGCCCCTGTGGCCAAGCAGCATAACCTGACAGCTTGCCAGATAGATGATCAGGTATGTGCAGAGGCTCGCAGCCTGCCTGGCTGAACAACTTCAACGACAGTTGAATATAATTTTTTAAAAATGGAGAGAGAAAGAGAGAGAAAAAAGACACACAGATGACTTGATTTTGAACTCCCAAATGGTGATGTGTGTTCTTCTGAATCTTGCTTTTTGGAAAAAAGTATCAAGTGTAACTGTGAGTCATTCAGAAACTGTTTTTTTAATGTGTTTTAAAGTGTGTTTTTTAAAACATAGCTCTGATGCCAGAAGGCTTCCCTGTATTTTCCGTACAACTGTCCTGTCAGTGCCGTTGTGTTAAAAGGTGTTATTGTGATCTAAGTCAGATAGTCCCATCAGCTGCTGGCCCACCCTGCCTTCAGTTCACACACACACACACTGCACCGCTGAGACTCCTTGCTATCTGTGTGTGTTTTATTTCCGTAATTGTTCACTGGCTTCTGCCGTGCAAGGACCACAGGGCAGGATCAGAGGCAGCCCGCCGAGATGATAGTTCCACACACTTCCCAGTCACGCTTGTGATATAAACTCTTAGATATGTCAGGAATGTCACAGTCCTTTTGCTGCTCACCTGGCTGTGCAGAGAGGTGCGTGCTGAACACATGGGGGCCTGTTCACCTCAGCCATCCCATGGCCAGGCACTCCCCCTACACAGAGAGACAGAGCGGGGCTGGAAGAAGCCAAACTTTATTTGACATATGTAGTTGTAGTAGTGGAGCGTAGATTAACTCAAATGAAAAACATAATGCAGCTTTCTTGTTTGTCATCACTTCTCGATGGTGGTAATTTGAACAGAAGTGCAGGTCAATAGAGTATTTAATAATGCAAATACACAGTACATCATATATAAGTGCTGCTTTTTGTGAAACTCCTCAGACCTTCCAAGGAACAGTTTTACTGCTCTCTCTTCATGGAAGGAAAAAGTTGAGGGCACATATAGCTCACAGACTTCTCATCATGCGAGTGGGAAAGAAGAAGAGAAGCTTTCCAAAAGCACTTACCCACTTTTTTTAAAGAGACAGACAGACAAACAAGCAGAGAGAGAGCCTTCCTGAGCGGCTCTCTCCTCGAGGTGTGACTCGCTGTCAACACTGTGGTTCTGCTCGAGTGCCTGTGTAAGGCTCCGACAGGTCACGGACATGGCTATGATGAGGTGATTGTTAAGTATTACACACTGTCACAGCACAGCACAATGCGCTGTCTTTAAGCCTTCCGGCCAACATTGGTGTTTTTGAAAACACACTGTGGCGTATCACAATGGCTGTCTGTGTGTGTAAAATGAATAGACTAAATGAGGTGGTCTTGTAAATCCGCTGTCAGTTTTTGGTGTGTGTGTGTGCGTGCGTGTGCGCTTATGAGGGCTTTTTTTATCTCCATGTGTGCACAGATGTTTATGTGCATTGACATGCTGTGAGGTTGTGTGAAGTGTTTCTTTGTGTATCTGGAGTGTGTGTACACACCTGTAATTGCCTCTTTTTTTCACATGTATGCATATGTAAGCATTGTGTGTGCATGTGTGTGTGTGTGTGCGCGTGTGTGTGTGCGTGTGTACAAGCTGCAGCACTGTGAATTGTTCATTGCAGTTCAGATGACTCCCCACGCTCCTCATTGTGAGCTGGAAATATTAAAACACCCAGTACCTGATTCCAGCAGGTTTTTACTGCCACAGAGAAGTGCTGAGTCTAAGCCCAGCCTGAAACCACACATTACACACTCACCACACAACTCGTACCATCACCAGCTTTTGAAAGAAGGGCCTGGCCAGGCTGCCCAAGGTTTATATAATACACGCTCTGCTAAATCCTGCCCAAGAACCAATTTTATATCTTCTCACATTGTGTTATTGGATTTATTTTGGGACAGTGTCATATGACGACTACACTCATTGTGGGTGCGCTGGTCATTATTTGGTCCTGGGTCTTCAGCAATGCCAGTGTGAGAGCAAAACTGGCCTCTGTTCTCTTGTTTCTGACCCAGTTTTGTTTATCATAAAATTTTATGACCAACCTCAGGAGGGCAAGGGAGTGACAGAGGAATGAATGAGTGAGGAGAAAGAGGAAAAGTTTTGTCTTGCTGGAGGAACCACGTCTCCTCTCACACTACTTTTTTCAAGTTAGCTTGTTTTGTTGGCACAAAAGAGCCATGATGTAAAGGCGTGTGCAGAGAACTTAAATATTAATTTCAGCTGGATCATACATGTTTTACAATAACAGAAGATGTCAGAAAAAATGTGCATTAATCTGGGGACATTTAAAAACAAAGTTTTACTTTAAAATTTAGTGTCTAAACACAATGAGTCAAAATTATACATTATATTTGTTTATCTTTGTTATTCACATTAGCTACAAATTCAGTGTTTCTAACACTGCTTTAAAAGGGTCAGAATTTATTTTTTCTGCCTCCTGTGTTTTATTGCTTCATATATTTGACAAGCAACAGGAAAGCCTGGAGGAAGGGAGATGGCAGGTGTTTCAGTTTGACACAGTAAATATTTGTATTATTTCCCCGTGCTATAACTTAAATGTTTCAGTGCAGCTCTTTAGAAATAAAAACAGCACTCTGATGACAACTGAATGTAGTAAAATTACTTTGCGTATGGTTTCCATTTGAAAACACACACAGAAATCTTAGAGTATTAACACATGGAAATGAATGACAAGCAATCGTGACGTGCAATGTGTTGTTTGTGTTTTGCCGTTGCCTTTTTATCAAAGATGCCACAATTCTCAAGCTCTCCTGATATTCTCATTCACACTGGAACAACGCAGCCTGAGCACTTGTACAGATCCCTTCCATGATCAGCGTGTTTTGTTGTTAACATAATTGGGGGCAATTAGTGCTTAAAAACCCTCCACTGTGCTTCTCACTCTACTGGTTCAATTGAAAGGAAAATGGATTAAAAGTGTAATTAACATCATCCGACGAGGCCCAGAACAGCCTTTCATAAGACAGTGCAATGGGATATGAGAGGTAATCGCATTCGCTCTATTGATTCTCACTTAGTATTGAGTGGAATAAGTGGCTGGGGGGAAGATTAGCAAAACACTGTCATTTACTGTGTAAATACACTGGAGGTGAAACCGTGAAGTGATTGCATTTCACAGAAATAACAGCTTGAAGCGTTTTCACTTTTAAAAAATGCACAAAAAAAAAACACCAGATCTGTCTAAAAAGTGAACATTTTCCTCTTCTCCCTTTTACAGTGAATGCTGCCTTATAGACTTTAGACGACTAAAACAGAGGTGCAATGTTTATACTTCATTCATGGGATACTAAAAAGCTCTCACTTCTTCATGAGGTCATTTTCTAGCAGCTGACTCAGCCACTCATGAACGGAGCCATATTGGCTTCCTTACGTGTTCGTGCAATTTGCAGGAGCCATCTGCACGTTGTGCGCCCATACTTTTTATTGCTATCTAAGTCATGAAATGGGTTTGTTTACAGGCCAAACGATGGTGACTGCCAAACGTACCGTATGACCTGATAGCTACAGGGAGGTCGCAACACATGTGGACATGCGCTGTGGTTGTTGTGCTGCTGCTGAGCAAGCACAAGTACACACTGTAATTCTTTTTAAATTTTGGTAACGGATTCTGATTTCTTGCGCTACAAATAAAACACATTAGATGTTTATTCTAAAAAAAAATTATACTTGTGTTGATACTTCACCATGGCAGTGGCACTGGTCATGAGTGTTTCGGGCGTCCTTCTTTTCCACTGTTTTTACTTGTTAATGTGTCCTGTAATTTTTTTTATGTTTCTGCACAGAGAGCAGCACACTGCAGTTCAATGTGCCAGGGCAGCATCAGTGAATGGTTTACCTGTCGAATGAGCTCTGTGCGAGCGACGAGTCAGCCAACAGGGTGTGACTCGGGGAAAATGTGACTGTGTTTGCTCTGCTAATGACTAATGGTGTCAGGGCAACAAAGTAATCAGATTATAGCCTTTGATCCTCTCAGGGTTAAAACCTTTTGACATGGAGTAAGTGAGAAAGAGAGAAAGATAAGTAGTGACTCAATCAACAAGCAAACACAGGGGGAAGTGATTCTGTATCATTTTTGTCTGCAGCAAGAGTAAGAAGTTGGCTTGAAGCTGCTAGACTTCACAGTATGAATCCAAACAACCCGGCTGTCGAATAACTCGTTATGTTGAGCAACAGTTGGAGTGTTGGAAGTGCGTGCTTCTGAGTGTGTGTGTGTGTGTGTGCGCGTTACTGTGACGTGCTAAGGATGGACCCTTCATTCTGGAGTGAGCTGCTGCCTGTTTGTGTGTGTGTGTTTCCCTGTTTATCTGTGGTGACCCTCAGTGGAGCGGGTGGAGCTAATGGGGGAATTCCCCCCCATATTCGTAATCACCCTCCCGTGTCTTCTCGTGTGTGCTTGCACTACCCACAAACACATCATCGAGTGTTGACAGAACAGAAAAGCAGAGCTAAAGATGTTTATTGATCTCTCAAAGGGGGATGTCAAAGGTCAGCCTCAGCCAGAAGGGTCTGTGTTGCCGGTCTGAAAGACTCACAAATCTTCAGTCTTCCTCAATATGAGCTACTATTTAAAAAAAAAAAAAAACACCAAACTCATGGACTTACAGTTGCATTCTACCATAAACCTGTGCTCTTGTTTTTATTAACAAAACGGTCTTGACAGTGTCCATAAATTTTTATGTTCCAAGGCCTGTGTCCACACCCTGGTAGCTTTCCAAAGAGCCTCCCCCCTCAGTCTCAATATCAGTGTCTCGGAGCAGAATCCCTGCAGACTCACATGTCTGTTTGAACTGCTGTCCAACTGTTTCTAAATCACAATATTTTTGTGGTCTTACAGAGGTGACTGACACAGGAAAGAACATGTCGGTTAATGTTTGCATGCAGAATTGCTCTATGAAGCATCCATCCATGTTTGTGTGTGTAGACAGAGGTTAAGGTTGGATATGTCAGGGATCACATCTCCTGTTGAGACCCAAACAGTTAAGTTTATGTCATGGTTTCTTTGAAAAAAATGGGGGTCTGCATTTGCGGACCAGGTGCTCATTTCTCCTCAATCGGATAACAAAAGAGCGGCAAGTTGGCAGACTTGACTCTGTAGAATCTCCCTTCATTTGCCTTAAATGATGGCAAATTGCTAAAATTCTGCAAAATTCAAAGTGTGATTAGATTTTTTGTAATGGGAGTCAGATTTGCAGTTCTGCAACTTTCCAACTGACTTTCTTGGCAGCTTACATGTTTTAATGCGTAAATTCAAATAATATATTTATGCTACCACAAAATTACTACATCAGTAGCTGTGCACCAGTTATTAACACACAAGGGCTCTGCCTTGGTCACCCTGCTTTCCCTTTACCCCAGTGACTCTCCCTCTATGTACTTCCTGTACTTTAGTGAATTACAAAAAAATCATTAGTGTCGTATTTAATCTTATGTCATTTGCCAGAAGTAAGAACAATGACATGAACAATTATAGAATAGTTGACAGAATACCTCATGGGCTTTATTGTCACCAAGATATTTATCAAAAACCTCAGCGGAGCCAGTGTGGCTCTAGTGTCCTAACGGTTGTAGTCAGGAATTCCCTTTGAGTGGTGTACCTGTGACCCATGCCTTCCCACTAGCCTCTGGCACCCCTCCCTTGTGCCTTTCTAATAAATTCCCCCATCATTATTGTCACGTTGACGCAACAGAGGAAGGTAACATGCTAAACCTCTAAAGCATTCCAAAAATAAAGCCATGTCTGATTGTTTCACAGAGAAAGGCTATTGTGTGTCCATGGGAAGCACTGCAGTCCGCAGGTTTTTCAGCTGATTCTTTAAAATCACTGACCCTCTCCAAATACACACGTTTTTTGGGCATTGTGTATTGTAGAAGAGATGCACAAAATTACATACCTGCTTATGCCTATATGCAAATGTTTTTAAAAAGGTATATGGATCTGGGTTGAGTTGTGTAGTATGAATGAGCAGTGTTGCTGTTTTTGTGTGTGTGTGCACGTAAACACTACGAACATTGAGTGCATTCATTCTGCTGTGTGGCCGGTTGTCGTTTCATGTTGTTTTCATAAACACGGATGTCTTTGGATGATTATTAGTTAACGTGTGTGCTTTTATTCCCTCTATGTGTGTATGGTGGTGCAAATTTGACAACCATGTACAGAACTGTGTTCCTATTTTCTTTTGTGCATGTGTGTGTTCATACTGTAATAACAGTTACCAAAGTGACCTCTGCTGGTTTAAAACCTTGTTAGCTTTTTAAGCTTTCTGAAGCTGTTCATTGCCGTGCAGTTGTGGACAATGTAAGAAAAACACAGTCTAAACACAAACAGCTGCAGCATCTTTACTGGTCACCAAAGTGGCAAATTCAGTGCTGCAAAATATGTTGATCCATTTCAGTTTTGTCTAAATCAAAGTCTCTCACTGTGTTTTACAGATCTTCTACAAAGCCACTAGAGAGATTTTCCCTGGTGAAGAGCTGCTACTTTTCATGAAGGCTGAAGAATATTCATGTGACGCCATGGCTCCTGATATTCATGGTCTGCACCACTCAAAACACATGTACAAACCAACATTTTTATCCAGTGTCAAGACCTGATGAGCACCTCACTTAAATGCACAGCATGATAATTTTTTTCCTCCTACCGCACAGAGGAGAGACAGTACCGCTGTGAGGACTGTGATCAGCACTTTGAGTCCCGGAACCAGCTGCTGGACCACCAGAAGCAGCCGTGTGGGATGCCCCCTTCCTCCTTCCTTAACCCAGGTTTGACACTTGTTTTTAAATAACTGTGCTCTGTCCAGACATAGTAAACACAGTTTGTAGCTAAACTAGCTGCATTTAGCACTAATCATGTAGAGCCTTTGTTTCTCACTGGAACCAGTGAAATGGTACACTAAGGTGTAAAATAGCTTTATTGCGATATTGTTTTTAGTTTTTTTTTTAAACCCAGTTCAGTGGCAGCACAATGTTTTGACTTGTGTCCAATGAACCATAACATCACCCCTGCAGAAAACATTTGTTCAACACCTCAGATGTTGAGCCTATATTCTGTCATATGTATTACCAAGGTGATTTGTATGAGATTGGACGATGGCCTGTAATGCAAATCCTTACAATTTGCCATCAGATTTATGTAAGGGAGGAGACAGCTCTCAAATACTGCAAACGTGTTGAGACTTTCAAACGGGCTGGTGCGACATCACTGTTCCTGTATAACTTACAGTTACATTTAACCTGCAAGCTCGTCCTAAAGAAGTTTGACATTGTTCCCAGTGTAGTGTTGTATTTCATTTTGTAATCACCAGTTCAGGGCAGCTTTTTGCTGTGTGTTGCTTTATCTGTTTCTCTCTCATGTGTCTAGGAATGGACAGTGACTTAAAGGCCCAGGAACCTCAAGACCTGCGACCCCTGCTTATGTCGCACGGGCTCCACAAGTGTAAAGAGTGTGACCAGGTCTTTTCTGATGTCCAGAGGTAAGTGAGTTTCTGACACACTCGATCACATGATATATTTAGGGGGATTGTCTTCGCCACAAACTGATAAATGCTCATTGTTGTCTTATCTTATGTTTCCGGCAGTCTGGAGGCTCACATTCTGTCCCACTCTGAGGAGAGGGAATATAAGTGTGACCAGTGTCCCAAGGCCTTCAACTGGAAATCAAACCTGATTCGACATCAGATGTCTCATGACAGTGGCAAGCACTACGAATGTGAAAACTGCTCAAAGGTAAAGTGATGACTTTTGATGACTCTGTCGGTCAGCCTCTATGTGTTTGCCAAAGTTGTTTCTTTTTTTTATTGTGCCCCTGCGTCTGATGAAGCAGATCGTAACTCCCCCCGTGTGTCTGTGTGGTTCCTTCCCCCAGCAGGTGTTCACAGACCCCAGTAACCTGCAGAGGCACATCCGCTCACAGCACGTCGGGGCGAGGGCCCATGCCTGCTCTGACTGTGGCAAGACGTTTGCTACGTCTTCTGGGCTCAAGCAGCATAAGCACATCCACAGCAGTGTCAAGCCCTTCATGTGTAAGTCACTAAGACCCTACCTATGTAAGTCTCCTCAGTACATTGTTATAATAACAATAATAATTTTAAGAACAACATGCTTGTGACTTGCCTTTAATGGAAATACTGTGATGTTAAAACAATACATGTTCTGCATGTAGAATATGTGGGATTCTATAGTAGCTGTGTTTGAGGTGGCAACACCATGTCTAATTAAGAAAGTGGCGTCAGCGCTGAGAAACACTGTGCCGATGTTGTCATAAGAGCATTTTAAACTAAAATGTAATTTGACTCAGTCCCATTTGGTCTAACCCATACTGTTACCTTCCACAGTGACCCAGCCTGACCTACTGTTGATGCTACAGCTAACAGATGTTTTCCTCCTCAGTCGCTTTCACAGACACGTGCACGCACGCACTCACACACACACACACACACACACGTGCACGCACGGACTCGCGCACACAGTTTTTGTCTTTGCTCTTTAGTAAACGCCAAATCCAGCACTTTGACCTTTCACACTTTCACCACCTAACACCACAGTTCTCGTCTCCTTCCCCTAAAGCATTATGACCTTCACCCTTTGCCCCTTCTCTCTTTGCCTGGCCCTGAACAGCAAAAACACACACTTCACTGAAATGCGTAGACACACCAAATAGACACACATATACATGTTTATACACAGGCCAAAGTAGCTGCATCTCCAGTGCAGACCTCTTGACTCCCCTCTCTCTCCTTGCTCCCTCCGCCACATCCACCATTCCTCACAAATAGCAACCACATGTACAGCCCTCTTCCCGGTGCTCCCCTGAATAAGAGTTCATTTGCTGTAATCAGCAGAAAATATGCAGGTTTTAAAACAACTAATGGCTATACAAAAAAAAGACAGAGCAGCCTCAAACATTGACGGCTGCCTGGGAGAGACCATGTGTGTGTCCAATGTATGTCTCTGTGTATCTGCTGTTGAAGGGCACGTTCGTGTTTTGGACATTATTGCGCTGTATGCACACATGATTCTGTTACGGCACGCAATGTGTAAAAGGATGTGTGGGACTTCTTCTTCTTTGAAAGTCAAGGACTCAGGCCTGTTGAGTTATTAATGCAGACACTCTACTCGCCACTGCCCAGCCACCACTGTCCTCTCAGGAATGTGTTTATAATATTTTGTTTCAGTTTATTACGCGCTGACGAATATGCATGTGTAGTGAATCAGTTCTCACACTCTTTGTGTCTTGCACGTGTGTTGTTATTCTGTAAATGTCACAACTATATGATTTATGGTGATTTTTTTCCTTGTAGTTTTCTCAGGCCATATGGCCATGTCTGTAAAAACACATACAAAGACACAGCAATAGAAGCAGCTACACCACCGATACACACACTGATGGAACAGAATTTGTTAACTGTTAAAAATGATTGGTTTGTTGCGTCAACAATTTTATATCTTTTTTTAATTTTGTGACTGCGAACAACTACAAACTGATCTCAGTTAGATTAATTCTGATCAACTGAAGGGTATGTGTTCATCTGTGTTGCAAGGCACATGCAAAGTTTTGAGCGAGGAAACATCACATACAAAATCAAACCAATGAGACAGTCCTCATTTTTGTTCCAGATGTTTTTAAAATGTTCTCAACTACCGTTCGGCCATGGTTGTTTCTTTCAAAGCCAAGCCATGAATACAACTCATTTTTATTTAGTTTTTTAGGGTCTCATTCTTAAAATGCAGTTTTTTTTAAAAGCCTACATTTACTCATCGCTCAGAAATTTTCATTTGGGTTTCCTTTAGAGTGTTTATTTAAATGTGTTTCTACAATACGTTTTCCTGTTCCTCGTTTCCATCACCTTAAATTGCCTCTTTGTGCACCTTGAGGCTGGAAGGCATCCAAAGTATGCAGAAGTCTAATCACAGTGTAAGCCTAAACACTTCCTTATCCTGGGTTTGATGATCTAATAACAATATGAGTAAAATCAATCTTTCAGCTTGTAACTGTTTCTGAAACTGCTGAAATGATCGTAGTCTTAGTGATACCCTGTAGTAAAGCTAATCCTCAAAATATCCAATAGTGTGGGACGGGGCAATGAGGAGGGGACATCTTCTATCCTTGACTTTTATTCAAAGTGGGAAAACAATAAGTACTTAGCTATCATCTCCTTTTGTAAATCCTAAAAAAATCATCCTTTAGTAACAGATAATGCTGACAGATTAATAATGGTAATATATAATTTCAGGCAGGGAGGTGTTGTTTTTAGTCCGGGTGATGCAACCGTTCATCTACCAGGGTCAGAGTGACAGACAGGCATATACAGGTTGACTGTGGGAAGGTCATCTAGCACAGGACAACGGAGACCAAGCAATGGGGACTAGGTGAAGGGGCTGAGGGGGTGACAGCACAGGCCCAGAGGGGGAAGAGGGGCAGTAGAGGACGTGAGACCTGTCCCTGGGAACCGGACTGCAGGATAGGATTCATTCATCTCCGCTTCCTTCACAAACTTAAAATAGAGCCATTGTACTACATGCAACTGAGAATGTGTGTGTGTGTGTCTGTGTGTATTTGTATGTCTGCATGCCTGTGTGTGTGTGTGTGATTCAGTTTCACTGTGTTATGTGAATATTTGTCAATGTGCCTGCATGTCTATGTCTGAGTGTCTGTGTGTGATTGTTTATGGACTCCCTGGGAGCGTCCCTGGGAGGACAATGGGCTTCGAGATGCCTGGGAATTTGGTTTGATGTGCAGGTGATGAGTGGCAGCAACTGACTCACGCCATCAACCAAAAAGATTCCGTTACAATGCCAGGATCTGGACACACCTCCCTTCCTTATTTTGCTGGAAAACCATTGTCAGAGTATTAATGGGAACACAGGCATATCATTCATATTCTGTTTCCTCTGCCTTAGCTTCTTCCAGCCTGACGTATGTTACCTAGAAAATGATGTTCCCATGAAAGTGTGTGTGCATGTGTCTGTGTCTGTGAGCCAGTGTATGTTGCATACTAATACATGCTGTATCTGTCTCCATTGCTCTGCAGGTGAGGTATGCCACAAGTCCTACACTCAGTTCTCTAACCTGTGTCGTCACAAGCGCATGCACGCTGACTGCCGCACACAGATCAAGTGCAAAGACTGTGGGCAGATGTTCAGCACCACATCCTCCCTCAACAAGCACCGACGCTTCTGTGAAGGAAAGAACCATTTCACAGCTGGGGGATTGTTTGCCCAGGGTGTGCCCCTCCCTGGCGCCCCTGGCTTAGACAAATCAGCTCTGGCAATGGGCCACAGCAGTGCCGGCCTGGCTGATTACTTTGGGGCTAGTCGCCACCATGGCGGGTTAACCTTCCCTGCTGCTCCAGCATTTCCCTTCAGCTTCCCTGGTCTCTTTCCTTCGGGACTCTACCACCGGCCACCTCTCATTCCTGCCACCACATCTCCTGTCAGACAAACGGCCCACGCACCTGTCACCGGGCCTGGTTCTGATCTGAGTAAGAGTCCACTGATGCCTCTGAGCCCTGGCACCCAGGAGTCCCGAGAGCTTTTGAAAGCTCTCTGTAAAGATGGTGGGTCACCTGGTAATCAGATGCCAGGCTCAGAACTCCACAACCAGAGCTCCTCGTCCTCCACAAAGCAGCGAAACAAGCAGAGTGACCAGTCAGAGAGCAGCGACCTGGACGATGTCAGCACACCCAGCGGAAGTGATCTGGAGAGCACATCAGGCTCTGAGCTAGAGAGCGACATGGACAGTGAAAGAGAAAGGGGGGGTGCCCAAGAAAATGGCAAAGGCCCCAAGAGGAAGGCTAGTGAGGGAGGCCCACAGAGCCCCAGCCTCACAGGCAGCAGTGCTGCTAAAGACTTTCCAGGCCCTTCCCTCATCCCATCCTCGCTGGACGAGCACACAGCTGTAACAGGAGCTGTGAATGACTCTATCAAGGCCATTGCCTCCATTGCTGAAAAGTACTTTGGTTCCACGGGGCTGGCTGGCCTGCAAGACAAGAAGGTTGGATCCCTGCCTTATCCGTCCATGTTCCCACTGCCTTTCTTCCCAGCTTTCTCTCCTCCAGTTTACCCTTTCCCAGACAGGGACCTCAGACCTCAAGGCCTAAAGGGTGAGCCACAGTCACCAGCAGATGACTGTAAGAAGGCCCAGGGCAAGTCTGCCGCTGAGTCACCATTCGACCTCACTACCAAGCGAAAGGAGGAAAAGTCAGCCCCATTCACTCCCTTTAAACCAGAAGCCTCCCACTCAGCTGGTCAGGATCAGCCACTGGACCTGAGCCTGGGGAGCAGGGGCCGTGGGCGCAATCAGAGAGAGGAGGAATCGAAGAAGAACCTGGGATATGACGAGGAGAAGGGAGTGGTAGACATCCCAAAAGCAGACACCTCCTTACAACATGCGAGACCCACCCCTTTCTTCATGGACCCCATCTACAGGTATTGTTATTCCCAGTAGCTTACCTAACCTTAACTAAAATCACTACTGCAATTTTATGTATCATGTAAACAGTACGTCGTATTCAAACTGCTGGGTTATATGGAATGCTGAGCATGAGTACATCAATATTTGCTGCTGTGCATGAGTTTAGAATTGATAGAAATCTACTATTAGCAGGGTTGAGAAGAGGAGAATGAGTGACCCGTTTGAGACTCTGAAAGACAAGTATATGCGGCAGGCTCCAGGCTTCCTCTTTCATCCTCAGGTAAGTTCTAAATGTGCTGTCTACGGGAACTGGGAAAACTTGGGTCAGTCTGTGGTTTCAGACGAGGGACTCACATATTCTCACAAGCTAAACTGTGCATTTCACCCATCAAATGGTCTCTGTTTCTTTAGATAGCTGACATTTAACTTTCTTTTCTAGAATTTTGCAGTACTGCATGTATTGTACGCATGTGACTGGAACATGCTGTTAAACCTTTGACGGTGTTATGATTCTTTCCACAAAGAGCTTTAATTCAGAATGGTTGTCTCAACTCACCAAACTGGATTAATGTGGAATATTATGCCCGGGCCAGCGCTATCCCAGCTACTGCCTGTAAAACCCCATAGTTGCTGAAACAGATGTGGCAGCAAGAAAGGGCACACTGTGACACATCTTCCTCTAACGTGTCTTTGATTACAATATAAAAAATGATATGCTCTTGAAGCAATTATTTTTGCCCCTGGGTTTCCTGTGCCAGAATTTCCAGCGCGGGACTCTGTGTGTGTGTGTGTGCATTTGTGTGTGTGTGTGTGTGTGTCTGTAGGTGTCGCATTGACATTCATTTGTTCAATCTTCCCCTGCGGGTGAGAACGGTCCATAGGAAAGTGAAAACACCACTTTCTCAGGCATAAGATTTTTTTTTTCCTTTTCTGGCCGTTTCAGGTCTGGTTTTTAAAGGCTGTTTCATTTGTCTGATTTATGTCCCCTGTCCAGACTGTTGCATGGACCCAGCCTGCAGCAGCCACATGGCTGTCCCGCACACCCTAATGAGGTGTCCTATCAGTAGAAACACTAACAGAGTGCTTAGGCCATCTTTATGACTTTGTGATGTCTGGACACACAAATCACTCCCAGAAACACCAGACCGGGGTAGGTTCAGCCCAGAAAAGGCAAGGGGCCCTTCTGTATACATTTGAGGGGTTAGCTTTCAGTCACCCGACTCACTGTTGAGCCATATACTGTATCAAGAGGTTGCAAAGCTGAGGGGATTGGAGCTTTTTTCAACCTTTAGTGATTCAGCTTTTTATTTCCTGGCAGGAATTTTACTGCATAGCAATACTGACTTAGATTACATACTGGAATTGTATTTGTAGCCTGCTATAATGAGCTTATTGAGCACCAGGAAGTGTTGGGACCTATTAGAGCCCCTTATAATTCCAGCATCGTAACTCTGCAGATAGGCAGCTCATTGCTCATTCAGACTTAATCACACTAGACCCATCATCCCTTCTGCAACCATATGTGTCCAATCAAAAGCTGTTGATTCATGCAACACTTCCTGGTTCTGACTGCTTTCTCTTTTCCTTCTGTTCCGCCCCTCAGTTTTGTTTGCCAGATCAGAGAACTTGGGTAAGTTTCTCTTTAACCTACAGTACTGTGTGTCTGTACCTCTACCAAACAGACCCCATCCCCTATTTAATGCATGGGCTGCATAACAGTTTACAACTGACATCACCCAGCATTCGCATGGCTTTAGCCCATCACCATCACACACTGACAGGACATGCGTCCATTTCTTTTACTTGTAAGAATTTCAGCTGAATGTTTACATTGATAATCATATTTTATTATGCCGTAGTGATTTGCCTTGACTATCTGAGCTTTGCTTTATGATTTGTTTACATCTTTACATTTAGATTTTGTTCTGAATCACATGAAAGAGTTTAAATGGGGCTTCCGAGCCAAGCTAAATCCTGTCTGTCCAACGGCTCTGAATGTATGTTTGCTTATTTGGAGAATAAAGTAGAGCTTTTGCAATGGGCATGGGGGTGGGGGTGGGAGGGGGAGTGGAAGGTGGGGTGAAGGGTGATGTTTAGGACTGCTTTACATCAGAGCAAGGGTAACAGTCTCTTTGGGACATTGGCAGAGGGAGGGGGGGAGTTAGTTCCTCCCTCCAAACATCTGGTTCCCGATAAAGATCAACAATTGAGAATGCATCTCGCTAATTAGGCCCTCACAGCATCACAGACATCTGAAGATAGCCAATCAACTGCTGATCCCAGAGCGACGCTACAGCAACAAGCAAGTTCACAGATGCTCACACACTGCCCTGGGCGAAGGACAAGGGGGTTTTGGGAGGTGTGTGTGTGTGTGTGTGTGTGTGTGTTTGGATGTGCATGAGTGTGTAGATGGGTTTTGGGGGGGTCTTATACAAAAGTGTAAAGGGGTTATAAAACCTTTGAAAAAACACTTTATAGCCAAATGTGGAGCCATTTATCCCTTCTTCTTTGAGCTGAACATTTCACACACATGGCATTGTCAAACAGGAGGCTAATGAATCCATAAATGGAGCAGAATGGCTGAAGGTTTTAGAAGTGTAGATTTTTGCAGAACCATTGGTTTCAATAAATTATAATAATAATACATATATTATACATATATTCACGTGTCTAATTAACACTTAATTAGACATGTGAACCTAGACATTAGACATGTAAAGAAACCTTCAGCTGCTTTTGTAAATTTTCCCGTATTAAAATATGCATTGTATCCAGTAAAAATGTCATTCCAAGACACACAGCCAGACAAATAACTTTTAATATCTAATTTTTATATCATTTTAGTGAGTGTGTCTTTCATTTGATGGATACAGAGGTGAGATTAAAAAGAGCGAGAACAAACTCTTAATAAAGTCCAGCAGCACATGTGGGTTGAGGTTGCTTCCCAACACAGGGTAGTATCAGCTTTAAAAAGTGTCTTATCGGACCGGCTCAATACTGCCGACAGCTTAAGGAGGCCCTAATGCTCCCAAGAGTTATGAGTTCTCATTGAGCAAGGCAGACAAACTGAACGTTCATTTCAAGTGTCTGAAAAGGACCCAGTGAAATACACCGTGCCCATTCAAAAACCGAGAGAAAAACTGCGTTTCCTTCCCTTCTTCCACACACTTGCTTATCTTTCAACTCATACCCCTCCTACTTTCTCTCACTCTGTCCTCCCCCTCTATGTCTCTCTCTTGCCTTTGATTCATGGCATGCAGCATTGGCATATTCATAATCAAACGGACCTGACACTCCACATCCTCCCTCAGTGGGAACGTCGACGGCTGCGGCAGGAACTTTACACTCGGCCGTCACTCCTAATCAGCCGCTCCTGCGCTGCCATCCATCAGCCCTTCTCTCCCCGGACTCGGCATTCTTTCTTTCTTTCCTTCTTCCTCTTTCTTCCTCTTTCTTCTCACTCATCTCCCCCTATCGTCTAGTCCTTCATCATGCTTCTTCTCCAATCCTCTTCCTCTCTTTCTTTCTCTTCAGTCTGCTCCATCTTGGCGCGAGGCCTAAGAGTGACAGGGGGTGAAAACAGGAGATGGAATGTCAGAGTGGGAGCAGGGCTCTGGTGAAGGACCCGAATCACCATTGATTTGTCCCTTTATTGAAATAAGAATAAGAAACAGGCTGCAGATTCAATACCCGCAAAATAATGCAAATTTGTGTGGCCCCTTAAAAAAACACTCCTGTCTGTGTGTGAGATGGGCTGACAGGCCCTGCGGCCTACTGGGACCCCCGCACCCCAGCCCCTCCCTCTTCTCCTCCCCCTAGTTCTCCCTTCACTACCTCTCAAACCCCGCTCCTCCCCCATCCCGCCCCTCTCAGCACAGCGATATCATTATTACCCGTGTCTGGCCCTTGATCAGTAATGTCAACATCTTTCATATTGACGAATGTGCTGTCTGCCTGCATTGTGCACAGAATGGTTTACAGCCCAGCAGTGGACATGAATCACTCCTCTGCCACACACACACACTCACACACACACACACACACACACACACGGACATGCAACTGACAATACACAGATATACACTAAACACGTGCGATCACACTCGCATACAATGCACATGCCTCAAAGTACACACACATACAAATGCGTTACAAATATGTTTTTCTCCCTCAAACACACACACACACACTTATTCTTTTTCACGTGCATTGATGTCAATTAATCAACGACGGCCACCATGGCACACAGCACAGTTTCCCGTCCATTCACACACACACACACACACACACACACACTTAGACAAACTGACAAGTACACATATCTCCTCTGAGAGTATCTGATGAAAGTAAACATTCATTAGTAGATTGGCTGCAGGCCTTAATCCTATATGTGTTTGTGTGTTTGTGAATCTGCTTTACGTGTGTAAGAGCAAGAGTTGCACGTACTGCACATAAAAAGTTTCACACCTGCTCTCCAGTGCCAACAGATAGAGCATACTGTTTTTATTTTATAACAAAGTTGTGAATAAGTATCACATGTGCTTGTCATATACCTACTGTATACTACAGATTTGACCTTGTGATGTATGAATCATTGATGAACTTCATAATAAGAATTCGCCCTGTACCTGTTTCACTTCATTTCACCTGGTGTGACGCCAGTAAACAAGGCTCATCAATCAAACAAATCTAAGAAGCATGTATTAATATCTTCAACAAGAAGCATTTCCCAGTAAATCTGAATCAAATTTCTAAATATTTGGTACTTGTACTTCACTCTTTAAGTCCCTGACATTACAGTACCGTAAATTCTGGACTATAGAGCGCACCTAAATTTAGGCCGCACCCGCTAAAATTTAAAAGAAATATATATTTTGTCACATATAAACCGCATCGGACTATAAGCCGCCAATATCCAGGCTGAGAAATAATATCTGTTGTATGCGCTCCTACTCATTGTTCACAGTAGGCATGAGGATGTTCTGTGCGCTGTTTTACCGGCATTACGGTAAAGAGTGCGTTTACGTGTAAATGGCTGGTATAACACATGTCGAATGTACAGAGCCGACAAAAACGTCCTGGTTATAAATAAACGGCTTGTTCCGTAGCCAAAGGAGAAGACGTCTCTTATTCTTCAGACTTGCTGCGCTCAACAAAAGATTTTGTACCATAAGTCTTTATTCATACACAGCAGTACTATTAAAGTCGCTTCATTCTCCCGTGCACTGAAACCACAAATCGCTATTCATCTTCCTCCTGAGCATTGAAACCACTGTCACACTCGATTTCCTTCACGGATAGCCAGATCGATGGCTTCAAATTAAAAGCTGCATCATAGGAATTTCTTCGCGTGTTTTCCATTATGAGGGGGTGAGGGTGTAAAAATATTACCGTATTTTGCTGTTGTGCGTCTTGGGTTGCATGCGCTAAGAATAAAAACTGGCGCTTTTTGTTTGCACTGACTTCCATCTACAGCGCCCATCTGAGGGCTGCAGAAAAATTCATAGAAAAGCTGCATCTCTGTTAAAGCCGCATGGTTCAAAACGCCGGAAAAAAGTAGCGGCTTATGGTCCGAAAAATACGGTAAATGTAAAAGTGTATGGTTGCTGTGTTCTCTCAGTGCATGCTGCGATCAGAAAACCAGTTTTCAGCAGTGTCCTGTAGTATGCTGTAGCTCGTGGACTATCTGCTGTATCCAGACTGTGAAATGACATGATCATGTGATGCACTTTTAACAGATAAAGCTCTAATGAAATACTAGTTTCTTGGCTTGGCATGTTGGAAATTCTGAGTGAGCTTTCAAATGTTTTTTTTTTTTTTACACACATTCTAATGTCCCACTCTTCCTTTCGCTCTTCTGTCTCCTCAGATGTCAGCTATCGAGAACATGGCCGAGAAGCTGGAGACATTTGGCTCTTTGAAGCCAGAGTCGGGTGACCTGCTGCGCGCTGTCCCCTCCATGTTTGACTTCAGAGCCCCACCCTCTGCACTTCCAGATACGCTGCTGCGCAAGGGAAAGGAGCGCTACACCTGCCGGTAACTATTTTATCTATTACTTTTATCCTTATCTTGTGTGCTGGTAACACTGAACAATGTTGGATGTTTTTTGGGTATTTTTTTGAATAATTTTCAGTCACCTTGGCATTCTTATTCCTGTGCTTTTGACCTTTAGATAACAAATTATTGTCAATTGCCTCAGAGGAGCCATACTTTATTTTTATCCTTTTACAGATATTGTGGGAAAATATTCCCACGCTCTGCCAACCTGACCCGCCACCTCAGGACTCATACAGGAGAGCAACCATATAGGTAAGACCCCACGAGCCACAGGACATGGTTTTAGGTATTTGCTGCAGTCATAATTGTTATAGTTACAACTATATATCAGCTGTCTGTGTGTGCATGTTAAATAGGTGTGTGTGTGCATGTGTGTGTGTGTCTGTTTGGTTTGGACTTTGGACAGTCCTATAGCAACATGTTGGTGGAGCATCATCTTCCTCTTTCTTCTCCTGCCACGTCATCATCTCCATCTGTGTCCCTCACTCCCATCAATACACACTATAGACACAAGCTCACATCTTTGTCAAGAAACCGATTTGCACAACAGCACATTTAACACCCTGTGAAGACTTGTTTACGAGTTAAATCAGCAAACAAACTTTCACACTGCTTATCCTCAAGCAAACAGTGAGACAGAGAGAGATAGCTCATCTGTTAACAGCTCATGATGTTTTCCCAGCCAATTCTTGTCTACAGTTAGAACACAGTTTATGTATGTTTTCTTATGCCGTAAAAGCCTGGAATAATTATCCTACTGCTAAATAATTTGCCTGATGAATAATGGTGTCCGTCGCCTGGGTGACAGGAAGGGGGAGGGGGTGGCGAGGTTGAACCTGGGCTGGTTAAAAAAGCAAAGTGGAAGGGAGGAAGTCTGTTGAAAAATTGGGGTGATGAGGAACGCGGGCAGATGTCCAGGTCCTGCAGCTGTGGTCATTTCTTTTATGTGTACAAGGCGAATGATGTGCAAGCCTACACCCTCCTTGTCGCATCAAGTGAGGCTTTCTTGGCAATGAAAAAGGTTATCACAAGATTGCCTTTTTATTTCAAAACTCATAATAACAATAATAATTATTATTATTATAAAACTTATTATTAACAAAGCCATTTTCTGTGACTGGTTAACAAAGGGGATTAACAAAGCTTCCCTCTTCGACCTTTACGTCAACGCTGCACACAGATTTCCTGCTGCTGCTGCGGTAGAAGCAACAATGCAGCAGCAGTCCAGTCCTAATGTAAAAATGCATTTTGTTCTACATTCAGATAACGAGTAAGCCCTGGCTAGCACTGCTCGGCTTTGTAGTAACTAAGGTAGAGGAATGTTGGCCCAAAGCTTGGCGGAGGCCTGTTGACCACAGGGGAGAGAGAGAGACAGACGCAGGCCTTAGCTGCCCCATTCTGATAGCCTGCACTCCACACACTGGCATACCATTAAAGATCACCGCTGTTTATTGTAATTTTTTTGTGCAGATAACCAGGGGGTTCCTGAGGGACAGCCAATGGAGCAAGCTAATTCCACAAGAAGAAAAGATGTAATCTTCTCGTATAATTTTGCATGAAGAAACTTGGCAAGAGGCTTTAATTTTGCAGGCTAGAACCAAATCTGTTGCGTGCTTATTTTGTGAGAGAAGAATGCAATTTTATTGCGCTGGCAGGAGATAAGAGGCAGAGCTGTTTCACCTTAAACAAGCTCCTCCATCATGTCTGAGACTGTAGGATGGCTGGGACTGTCTGTGTGTGTGTGTGTGTGTGTCCTACATAATTTATCTCATTATGTTTCCCACAGAACAGACCACAGGTTCCTGTTTCATTATGCAGTACAGTTGCACTTATGACCAGCAGTGTGTGTACTTTGCCATTTTCTGTCAGTTTGGTGAAAATGCCTCCCCATTTCCTGCAGGTGTAAATACTGTGATCGCTCCTTCAGCATCTCTTCCAACCTTCAGCGTCACATTCGCAACATCCACAATAAGGAGAAACCCTTCAAGTGCCATCTGTGCGACCGTTGCTTTGGTCAGCAGACCAACCTGGACCGTCACCTCAAGAAGCACGAGAATGGCAACCTGTCAGGTGAGAAGCAGAAAGTGAAGATATTTTCAACCTTTTTTTCTAGAGAAAAAATGGTTGGCGTGCTAATTTGTGAGATTTATAAATCCTTCGGCAGAAAAACGGAAACTGCCATTTGCTCATGTTTGGAAACAATTGTAGAATCTGAGAAATTAAAGAATATAAATCTGTCATATATTGCTGCAACAGCACAAACATTTTTTGAATAAGCTGCTTTCATCAGCACCATAGCTTATACGTTTGATTGGTTGCATCGCTCTGACTCTGAATCAGCAGAACAAGCAGTGACACCTGGCTAGAAGCCGACATCAACAGCCCACAGAGGAGGTTTCCACTTAATCAGACATGATGTTCACTTCATCAAATCCAAAATAATTTATCAGCCAAGGTTTCACTTTGCAGCATCAAACAATGTCCCGTCATCCATCAGCATGTTCTGGGTATAAATTGACTCTTTGTAGATGTAAATGCACATACAGTATTTTGTGATGAAAAACAATTTCTAAGTGTTGTTGAGCCAGAGTCTGTAAAATATAAAATCTTATTATAGTTCAACTTTATTTTAAAATTTGGTCCTCAAAAGATACCATATATCATTAGTTATTGTTAATTCAATTTGAATATTTTACTTTCTTGATTAGCAGTGTAACTGGCAGATACAGACAGCACAGGGCCGAAAGAAATGATAAAGAATGATTTAAGGGTTTAAGGGGATTTGTGGGTTCACAGCATAATTTACTCTTTATTTTCAACAATAGAAAATTGCACACAAAGACATCATCTAGGGTATCATACTGAAATGTCAAAACACATCTTTGGAAACAAAACAATATTTTTGTTTTTATTTCTACAGGCACCGCAATGTCGTCCCCACAGTCTGAACTGGACAGTGGCAGCGCTATATTGGATGACAAAGAAGACTCTTATTTCAACGAAATAAGAAATTTTATTGGCAACACAGGCCAGAACCATACATCCCCGAACCCGTCTGAGGAAGGGTAAGCGTTGGTTTACGATCAGATCTACATCTACAACACTAAACAAGAACATTTTTACAGACAAATATTGCTTGTCATAGCTTTTAACACAACACATTTCCAAGCAGCCACAAGTGAGAGCCAAGGCCTCCTCAAAGAAAGGATAATTTTTATTTATCTGAAACTATAATTACAGTCTCCTAAACGCTTGCAGTAATTGTGGCTTTATTAGCATTGTTGGACTATAAAAGGACTCTAAGGCCTGAGAATAATGGGTCAGCTGCTATCACCCCATTTTGGACTTGCATTTTCATACCACCCAGTCTGCTTTCGCTAATAATCACATCAGGTTCAGGGGTTGAGAGTAAAGACTAATCATCTGTGATGACTTAAAATAATCACGGGTTTTGGAAACATGCAAGAACTCCTTATATCAGTTGCTTTTTGGCTAGACATATGAACAGATATCTGTGTGCATGCAGCTTCATCTGAGCATTATGCAAATAAATTCTTGAAGCAGTGATCAGCTCGGATAGCAGTTGAGAGGTCTGCTCAGGTCTCAGGAGTTTGTTTTCACGTGCCTCACGTTGTTGTGATCACAGTGCAGATTGTAAAGCCAGATAGAGATCTCGCAGACTGGTGTATGATTGTGCAGAAGGCCTGTGAGAGCGAGGCCGGGCGGTAGAGCGTCAGAGGGATGCAGGAGGGGTTGTACGGCAACATCTGGAACCAACATGTCTGCCTACAGGAAGAGGGTAGAGGGGGTGGGGTCAAAGGGTCGCCCCGTGTTTCCTTTCAAAATGCTGGGCTCCTGACTACTTCTGATAGATACTTTATCCCAAGCAAATTACCACATTTGAAAGCGTAATAAGCGAATCTGTTGTTTTAATCACAGACCTCTCGCTCTCTCTTTTGAAGCCAGTTGCTCTGCTCAGGCCCGCAAGCTTAACATGGCACCTTGTCAGTGTCAAAAGCACAATGTTATTAGCTGGTGATAAAAGAGAAAAGATGCAGTAAATCCTGTAAGTGGTAAAATAAAAATCTGCAGTGATCTGGAGTCACTGCTGGCTCAAATGCGTCGCTTTTAAATCCAGTGAAGGTATCCTGTTTATAAGTGTCTTATAATTACGTGGCGATGTGCTTGGTGTGTTTTGTTTCCTATCTGTCTACTCAATCCTCATCTGAGTCCTTTGTGTGAGAAATGGCATTTTTGGGAGCTGACGAAAGACGTCCCAGAGTGCAATTAGTGAATCAGTCTTAATGTGGTTCCAGATGATTTACCAAATGGTGGTTTCCTGTGGCGCTGAGACAGAGGGACAGATTAAGACTCAAGCAGTTTGGATAGCTGGCCCAGTCTCCCTCCTCCAGGATGGAGGAATGAGCTGGTTGGCAATACTCTCATAACTCTCCCTCCAAATGGGGCTGTCAGATAAATATTTTGCCTATTAGATGAATACGAGATAGTAGAGAAAATAAACAAGGAGCGAGGCAGAGCACTCCATTTAAGTGCTGCAATGATCAACGCAGTGCTGCTGTGCCCAGAGGGGCCTCAGAGCCTCGATGACAAGCGGGATTCCTGCCCTGCTCTATCCCAGCTGCCAAGTCTTGCTGCAGATTCAATTCTTTGTGCTCTTTAGACTGTACATTGCATTGTTATTTTATATATAGACAATAGATTCACAAGAACTTGTGGGAAATAAAAAACAATTAATCCCACACCCAGTTCATGTGCTACAACAATGTGTAGCTTTATTCCTGATTTTACTCATTGAAAGAAGCACCCAGACACTTTCTAAATTCCTCTATTAATGTGTTTTTAAAATGCACAGCTGATAAGATAGATGCCACTCAATAGCTGTTTTGATCCAATAAACGTTGCCGGCCTGCAGGTTAAACGGCGGTCCGTTTGAAGAAGAGAAGCCGCTGATGGCCAGCCACGGGTCACGTATCCTGGAAGACGAGGAAGCAGAGGAGCTTGGTGCCGATGAAGAAGAAGGGGAAGAGCCCAGCAGCACCTCTGGGAAACCGGAAGCCGAGGAGCTTCCCAGCAACCTCAGTGATGACATCATACAAGACGAAATGGATTTCAATGGGTCAAACGACTTGAACCTCAACTGCAAAACCTCTCCTAGGAGGTAAATTCAATACAGATGCACACAACCTAAATATAATTTTACACTGTGTAAATGATGATCTGCTCTCAAAGGTATCTCAAAAATGTCTTATTTCAACTTTCTGTTTGACCTCCAGATATAAGGATGAGGAGGAGCAGAGCAGCTTCTCTGCCTTGGATCATATTCGCCACTTTTCAGACATGCGAAAGCTTGAGGAGAGTGAGCTGAGTGAGGAGAAGGAGACGAGGATGACGGCTCATTTGGCTCCCCCTCCATGGCTGAGGCAGTCAAACAGCCACTCTTTAGGAAATCTAAGTCCCAGGTAATTGAAATGTCAGCTCTTCACATGCACAACATTCATGTTATCTGAATTTAAGCACATTGGTTAAATGTACGCTGCTTTTCTCTCCCTCAGGCGTATGCTATGATGCTGTCTCTGGCTGAAAAGGACTCTCTTCACCCAGCCACCCACACTCCGGCCACCATATGGCACAGTTTGGCACGGGCTGCTGCTGAATCCAGTGCCATCCAGTCCCTCAGCCATGTATGATGATGCCCATTTACTCTTTCTCTTTCACCTCTTATCCCCCAACCTTGACCTATGGCACTGGGAGCCCACTGTAGGGACTATCTGCAGGGCCCCTGACCGTCCACAGAGTGACTGCTAAGTGGAACCACGTCCCATCTGACTGCTGAGCGGAGCGCCTTACACATTTTCCAGGGTTACTGTCCATGCAGTACCCAGCCCAGCCCAAGAAAACTCCCAACAGATAGCAAACAAAATGTCCCTCTGAGACCCTAAAATTGATTTCTTACGTAAACACCAACCAGGATGGTGAAAATAATAATGCTAAAATAATAATACGTGTATTTATTCTGCTGAATTTCTTTGTTTTGCACAGCAAAGGCAGCTGGTGGACAGGAAAGATGGGTGTGTTGATGTATCATTGCTAGACAGCATTTATTGCCTAGCATATAAAAAAGCAAGGAGATGACGTTAAGCTGAGGGTGAGTTAGTTTGCGTCTCTAAGACGGCCGGATTCAGCCTAGTACGCTTCACTGTGCATAAAGCATAAGAGTCCTCTCATCATCATCTTTTAAATATATTCCAAGAATCCCCTTTAATCCCCAGAGATCCGCAGGTGTTTCTCATAAATACATGTACTTGATGATAAAAATGAAGGGTGAAGTTAGCATCCTGGGATCAAATGAAAACCACACCATGTAAGGACAGCACTAGCAGCTCTTTAATATCACTGAAGTCACTGAAGAACAAATAAAAAAGTAATTGTTACACTGAAATCAGGCCAGTTCCCATCTGCGTTTTCATAGTTGCGTGTGTCTGCACAATCACAGCACTGTACACAACTGTCTACCAACTGTTCTCCACTGCACTCCATCCCCCCGCCTGCGCTATCTGTGAAAGGATATAAATAGATTGTCTTTTTAGTGGAAGAGAAGAAAACTTTTTTTTTACTGAGATAAGTAGCCAGTGCTGAAGTTAATTGTTGTTCTGTAAAGGGCATATGTCTTTTTTTCAAAACCCTCGAATCCATCCTAGTCAGCCAACAATACCACTAAATAGCCTGATTGCTAGTCGTTAGCTACTCCATGCTTGTGTGTCTTTCATTTTTAGACAATCATGATTTTGTTTTCTCGTTTTTTTTTTTTGTTTGTTTTTGTTTTCTTTTTGGTGTTGTTGTTGTTATTTGCTGTTGTATGTTGAGAATTGTATTTATTTCTTGGCAAACTGTAGTTTGTTTACTGAATAGCACTGCTCTTAGCCCGAGTGATGGGGAATTCCTCACTGGGCCTATCCCAGAGTTTATTGGGGTGTGTAGATTACATTTGAGTGCCAGATAGTATTAAACATACAACTCACTCCTTATTCTTCTAATTAAACCAAGTCGATGAATAGATATTACTTAGGTTTTTTTTTCTATGACAATTTAATGATCCAATTGTAAAAAATAAAAAAAAAACATTATAAAGAATGAATAATAAAAAAGCCAGGTATAATTTCTTCATAAGCGCATGATTGGTCTGATAAGATCTGTATCTGACGTTTTCTACGGTTGTCTGCAAGCTTGTGTGACGTTCGGTTCATGTTAATCCCTTGTGCCAAACTTATGATAAATAACAGATTACTTTCATTTATTCTCCCGTTTTGAGGGACCAGATTTTTTTGTTTGTTTTTTGTCGTTGTTTTGTTTATAATCGATTTTAAAAAGTAATCAGCAAGTTGAGGTACTTTGTTTTAATGCTTTCTACAATGTAACTGTTATGCATTTCAATTCAATACTGTGGGAGGAACAACTAGGAAATAAAGGATTACAATGTGGTTTGACATGTCTTCTTTCCTGTTTTGATTTCACCTTAAATATTTTACACAGTCTTTGTCTCCCATCTCCTTCACACCTCCCCACTCTGTGTAGTCCTTCTGGCTGCCCATCATTCTGGCCCAAACAGAGATTTACACTAAGAGACATGAGTCAGAAAACCACCTGGCACTTCCTTCTGGCGCTCCCATGGCCTCCAGGAGAGAGGGAGAGCCTGAACTCTGGTCCTCCTTTTTTTTTTTTTCTCGGATTTGGCTCGCATAGAGAGGGGGAACCAGAGAAAAGGCTGGAGAGGGCTTGAATGTGGTAGTGGGAGCGGAGGCAGGAATGTGTCTTCTTTATTTGTGTCCGTTTGTGGGGCATGATGGATGAGGTGGGTAGATGTGATGACCTGGCTCATCGCTCAAATGCTCAATAAGAGTCCCATCCTGCAGCAGGCCTCCCCATCCGGCACCCCCCTCTGTCACTGCTGCCAGCCGACGTGGGCGGAACATTGTGGCTGGGAGGTTGGAGGTTCAGCAGCTCCATTGTCCAGCTAGTAGCTCGGGTGGGGGTTTGGAGAATTGGGCATGACAGTGAAGATGGCTGGCGCTGACACTCCACATTTACAGTGCTCTTGGCACCCTAATGGATGGGGTGTTTTCTTAGGGCCTGTTGTCAGCCCTGAGGGCTCCATGGGGCGTCCAGCTTTGATGAGGTCACCAGGGGTCACACAGTGTTGATGAGGTCGGCATGGGTTGTCCAGCTTTGATGAGGTCAGCTGCAGTAAAGGTAGTGCTGGTGCAGGCCTGGGCCCTTAATGGAGTGGAAATGATAATGGTCCTAAGAATGAGTTTGGCCACCTGTGCTATTGTGGGCTAATCTGACTCTTTATGAGTATGTGAACCCAAGACTTCTGTCTAACCTACTTTCTTCTTCTACGCTGACAGCAAGTTCTTAAACCACTTGGCCGCTGGTGATGTGCAGAAGTTGTTAGCAGAACTCCGTCTCTCCAGGAATTTGCAGTGTTGTCATCATAACAATTAATCCCCTGTGAATTTCTACGGCCATCAAAAAAAATGCATTTCAAAATCAAAAAAGGTCCACAAAATGCTGAAGATATGGAACAACATTAATTTATTTTTGCTGGGAAGTTTCTGCAAGAAAATGAACATAAATTTGCTTCATTATAATTAATCACTCTGCGTTTAATCAGACTCTTTACTATCTTATTGAAATAGTTGCAAAATCCACCACCATGCTCACCAGTTACATGTATTTGATTACAGTGCCTGTATGATGTTTGGTGCTGAGCAGGTAATGTAGGGGTAATGTGTTTTTATATTCTTATTATTATTGCAAACAGCTGCCTGTTGCATAAAATGGGAAAAGTGGCTTGAGAGAATTGAAAGTGGACCCAAACTGTAAAGTTGCAGGCCACAAATGACTCTACAGACACTATAAAACACCATAGAACTAAAGGGAGCTGCAGACTTGCTGCATATTGAGGTTTTGTCACTGCAACTTATTTTTTTTCGCACTGCTCAAAGCGAGTTGCAGAATATTTATTATGATAACTTTAACTACTATTGCCGTAGTGTATTTCCCTTGTTTGTGTCATTATATTGATGTCATGCAGAATATTATTTGTTATAAAATGCAGAGAATGTTTTTTTCACGCTATGCACAGACGTATTATTCAAATAAAAACACTGTGCCCTTCTGCAGGTGCAATAAAACAGTCTTGTTTAAACAAGCTTTTAACAAACTGGAATTATACCATGACTACATCTGGGGACTAACTTGGCAGCAGCTCTTTGCTACCACCCCTCAGTGACCACACCCCCACTGCATTTCAAATTGCCCGTGTGATTACATCACCTACATAAAGAACTTCCCCCAGACAAAGGTCCAAAAGCTGTACCTCTTGAAAGAACACCAAAATATTATGAATAGACAGCAGTGTGTATAACGTTATTGTGTGCGCAGTGAAGTGGTGGGATGACGGAACCCGGGCGACTTTGGCAGCTTCACATTAAACTGATGTGCTTGCACTAGTTTGATGGGTGTTGATTAGCACATGCCAGTGTCCCCTATCTAACACTCCATGAACACGCTAGGATGACTTATTGCCGTCATTAACCCACATTCTCATAAAAGCCTCAGTGTGTATTGAAATGTGCCTGGCATGGCTTAGGATGAGTGTGTGTGTTTAAAGGAGACGGCAGAGTGTGCATTGTATTTCAGTTAAATGCAAACTGTGTATTAGTACATGTGTCAAACGGGCTGGATCCCCAAGCTGCTGCGTCCCTGAAGTGTGTGTGTCTGGTCGGGTGGGCATTCTGTGGGCAGTGCTTAGTGGGGATTGGAGCCACTCAGCTAATGGGGCAGCTGGCACAGCCTCAGAATCCATCAGGCCTCATTACAGCTGCTGTTTAGCCACAGTCTTTTTTTCCCCTCCCCTTCTTCTTTCTCTCCTCACTTCAACCCCCCCTTTCCTCTACCAGGGATACACACAGCCAGCCCTGCATGGCATATACCTGCCCTGCAGGAACATATCAAGCCCCCAGAGAGTGTGGCTCTCACGCTGATTGACTTGGCGCCCGTGCTGATACAGTCAACAGGGGAAACATTTTCAGTAGGGATGGCGTGGATGATGTTGGGAGTGTAGCACGTGAGGAGAAACGGGGGTTGGTATGGAGTTGGCACTGCTGGGTAGTGTGTGTGTGTGTGTGGGTGTGTGTTTGCAGAGTGACTGATTACAAGCCAGGCAGACTCTCCTCTCGTCCTTTTTCTTCTTCTGTGCTGATCTGCTTGTCTTTTCTCCATCCCTGTCCGTAGCTTACCGTTGTGGAGTCATTAAGCTGTTTGTTTTTCTCCCTGGAGGCTACGGGTCATTAGTGTTATTGATGGACACTCAGCGCAGGACTGGGGAACAGAGCAGGACAGAGCAGAACAGTGGTGCACATGGTTATAATATGACGAGTCTAATCAGGACAGGCATAGTGGCAGAACCGCATGCAGCCTGCTATTGAAATCATCTCATTCTTTGCTCATGAAGTAGATTAGAAAGTAGCTCACTGGGTCATCAGAGCCATGTTTGAAAGAGCGGGAGTAGCAATTTAGGGATCTGGTACTGCTGGACTAACCTATAAATATATTCAGCAATTTCATACAATTTAAATGTACTTATTTTAATTACATTTTACCATAAGTCAGCCATTTATAAGTAATTATTGCACTAGAACCAGAGATGTGCTCAGAGGTTTTCCGCTTTTTCACACTGAGTGCCATCCAGTGGAGGAAACGGCAACGTACACCTACATCACCTCACAGTTTGCAGAACTTTACCAATTAAATAAGCAAAATGCACAATTATAATTTGTTGTTGAACAAAAATAAATAATTTAATCGCACACAGACGTAGCTCTTGTTCAGGCTCACAAGAAGTGAGAACCTAAAGACACCTTCTTTACGCCACAGATTCCAGAGTGTGGGAGAGTTCATTGATATGCATCTTTGTGTATCCTCAACATTTAACATTTATTTTTCCAGGCAACAAGCAAACAAACAGCGCAGGACGTGTTGAAGTGATTTTCCCCTCATTCTTGTATCTGAGCTGACAGCTTTGTCAGCTGGAGTTCAAAACGCCACGGCCATCTGGGAGTTCCGGTTCAACGCAGAGGGGCAGAAATTATCTCTGGGATGTGAAACTATGGCAGCAAAGTGATAGAATCTCTTTTGCAAAGAGTGCCGCACGCTTAATTACGGCGAAAAAGTACCCGTGATGCAATCTTACCTTTTACGGGCTATTTCATCGCCACTTTTCTACACCCTTCTCTCTCTCCCTCTCTCTCCTTTGCTCCAGATAAGCCAGCAGACATACAACAGTAGGCCATTTTTTCCCCCTCCTGAACCATTTTAGCACAAAGAGCTTGTTTGTTCTTGTACTTGTAATAAAACAAAATTGGCTTTTAAAGTGCTGAGATTGTTTTAAGTAAACAAAAATTATGTCTAAATCAGCTCCTTCTTCTGAAAACCAAAAAGAAAACCCCTGCTACACGCTTGATTCATGTAGTATTTGTAGTGCGAGACTGAAGCAGCTGGAAGGCACGCGCCAGCTTCGGCGATGTGTTATTATCGACATTCAGATGTCCTTTGTGCCTCTGTGGCACCGCTCTCTGCTGCGGCGTGTAGCGTGATGAGTGGACGGCTGATCCAGCAGCGCAGCGGCCACCCAGAGCTCAGTGGATGGATGGCCTCTTTGGGTCTGTTTGACTGGAAACAGGTGTGTGTCATCTGAAGATGACGGCCCAGCTGATAAACATTATTGGAGAACATCTGCTGCTTGTCACAACACAAGGCGGGTTGGAGCTTCTCCCCCATCCATCAGCTTCATCAGCAAGTGGGTGCGGGGGGCTTCCACCCTCCCCTTCACCCGTCACACACCTCGAGGATGCTGGATGCAGGGGGCTTGTTTGGTCCGGCCACCTGCCTGCCACTGCTGGACCACAGCGGCCTTCGGTTGATCGAGGAAAAAAATGCCTCAGTGCACTTGAGAAATACCTCGGTGATGGCTTTCTCTCTCCCTTTCACAGCCCCGCCTACGGAGGAACAGGCACGCGCTCACACACACACACACACACACCATCTCCCACCAGTGTACGTGGCTCAGGTGCCTCCCACACCCCCACGCTTGTGGCCTTAATGCTTGACCCTTGCTGGCTGCTGAAAGACGTGTGGTAATCGCCCTGCACAAAAACACACACTCTGGAGAACCTCCCTGTTCTGTTTTCTGCCTCCCTGCTACACCTGCCCAACACACTCAGGGATCACAGAAAAAATACAACGTGATGCTACATTTAATGCTGACCAGTTAAAAATAATCAGCTAAAAGCAGGTCTACAAATGTTTTTGTGATTTATTTGATTCATGGCTCATTTGTTGTTGCCTGTGGCTCCTCGAGGGAGATTTGCTGGGTTTTCTCTAAATGTCTGTATAGTTTTGCCTTTATTATATGATGGGCCTTGGATGACTTTGTTGTGAACTGGCGCTATGTAAATAAAATTGAATTAAATTGAACTGAAATTTGGCTTTTTTCTGTCAAAACACATTAACAGACCATAAAGACATATCAGGGAGGAACAAAAAGCATCCACACAAAATGTAACACAAGCACCACTGACATATGCAATTACGCAATGAATCCAGAAGTTTATGACAGATGACTGACCTGAGGTATAATAAAACATAATACAAATGTAGTCTTAGATGATATGGCACCTGGTAAAGTCTTCTAATATTAATACACCCAAGCTCTGTACCAGCACCTAGAACAAAAAACATGAACTTAAACGCACCTTCAATCAGAACTAGGAAATATGTTTCATCCTGCTGCAACATTAAGCTTTTTTATGTAATATACATATAGAATGAGCCAAATCAAAATAACACATGGACAGAGGATTGGATCAAAGCATTTGTTGTAGCCACGTGTGCAGACAATGAAAAAGCTAATGTGAATGAAAATTTTCCATGAATTTAAACCTACAAACCAATTATCTCAGCTGCATTCTGCTTTGAAATTACACAACTTTGCAAAAAGTAAAGACAAACTTATGGAAATCAAAACATACAAGTGTATCAACAACTGAATAAATATACATAAGAAGTATGAGATATGTGATGGTGGGAGTTTTGTGGGTCACTATGATGAATAACAAAAGCACAACGGTTGGATGAGAATGCAAATGTTGTTTGATTCAAAAGTGGAACATGGAAATCTCAAGCCTCCATGAACAGAATCCAGCAGCGGAACCTCTGAAGTGAAGTTCTGGAGTAAAATGAAATGTAAATTTGTATTATTTAACAAAATAACTGCTTTTTGTGGTGGAAGACATGAAATATTATGAAATTATCATTCAAAGCAGAGTATTTTTAAATACCTTTAACTTTTTATTATGAAACATTCCACTTTTAAAATTTGTTTTCCATTGGACCATATTTTTGTAGCTCTGCAATTCCCGTATCTGAAGATCTTAGCGTTTTATTTTTAAGAACAAGTATATAAGTCAGCCATATATTTCTAAATCTGTTTTAGAAGCATTTAATTTTAACCAGATAATTGCTTGGAATTCAGCTACGGTAGCCATCAAGTTTTTTGTGGACACACAAAGGATAAAAAAACAAAATGCTGGCTGTAAAGTCTCTCGAGCAACCAAAAAGTCTTATATTCAATCACATGTCCAAATGCCCCTAAGAAAGAAACTGAAGCCACTGTGACTTATTAAATGTCAAACTGGAAAGCAAATTAACCGCGGTCATTCAGCAGTCGTAACAAATGTGATGCAGCTATTTGTGTGAATTGCTAAGAAGTCTGTGAAACCCTGGACTTGAAATCAGTCTGGGGCAGGTTTAGAGTTCGCGGTCCTTCAGGGCCCCTCACATGCCAGGTCCACTTGCTGATTATGTGAAGCTCCAGGCTCAGTGATGGAGTGTCAGTTTTTTGACAGCTGAGCACCAGTTTCACAAAATGTGTGATCATACCAACATCACCTTTACCAAGATGATCTTAGTAAAGCGTCAGCGTGCCGAGCCCTGTGTTTGAACACACAGTCAGGAGTTTGCACCTCTGCTTGGGTTATGTGGTTTTGCTGCCCGTTCTTCTCTTTCTTTGGGACACGGAGAAGTTCAACAGTCCTGGGGTTTGGTGCAGCGGTGCTGAAAAGGGAAAAAAAAAAAAGCAGGACGACATCAGCACAATTTGAAAATCAAAAGCAAATGTTCTGGGGTTTTTGGAGAGGTGGTAACTGGTACGCAGTCTCCCGTGTGCTTGGCTTTGAGGAGGTAAAATGAAGACAGCCTTAAGCCCGGCTCCATGCTGGGTGCAAATTAAAATAACTGTCAGAAGACAAGAGCAGCTATTGAGGAAGACAGGGTGACACGCAGAGTGATGGGGCTCAGTCTCTCACACTTCATGACACAGTAAAAAGCTAAAGCTGGTTCAGCTTTGCAGCGTGTGACCCTGTGTGTGTTCCTGTCTGACTGCTTCTATTTGGTTTCAGCCTGACATCTCACGTCCTGTGTGGGTGTAGTAATAGGAGCTTGGGTTTACCTTCGCTACAGGTGGGGCCCAGCCAGGTGAGTGGGCACAGACATCGCCCAGTCAGCCCGTCACAGCGGGCCCCATGAGAACACTGGCACGGCAGGGAGCAGTCGGGGCCAAAACGCTCGCCACCACAGTCTGAACGAGAAACAACACAGTGAATTTCCGCGAATTACACGTGAACGTCTACAGTGTTTCCCTCAGGTTAGCTCAAGGTGACGCCGACCTCTCTCGCATCGCTGTCCCGTCCTTCCTGGGGGGCAGAGGCATCGTCCGGTCGATGGGTCGCATGGGGCTCCACCCGCACAATCACATTTCTGTCCACACAACGACCCGAATCTGCCAGCCTCACACCCTGAAAACAAAAAGCACCGTACACACACAGCTAGGAAGACATGGTGGACTATCAGCTCATTGTTGACGTTTTGTGCACATATGAAACATAAGAATTTGATTTGTTTTTATAGCTAATTGTTGTTGACAGCTGTTACATTCAAGTAGCCAGACGTAGCTGGGAATCAAAACACTTGGACTTGTGAGTCAAATTCGAGAACACACACGCGTGATGGTGCAGAATCACACAATTACGTCCCAAACAGACAGACAAGAACATATATTGTAAACGTGCCTTTAACAAGAAGTAACACATCTCTCACACACAAGCACACGCACAGTGACAGGTCCTGGAGCCTGTGGCTGCCTTTCAGTGGCTCCGCGGTGCTCAGTCGTATCCCCTGCCGGGAGTGAAGTGGCCATTTAGGCTCTCACACTGCGGCTGGGAGCTCCACGGGCAGGCGGGAGGGAGCAAGGATGTTACAGGAACGCATTAAGCAGTCGGGAAACACCTGAGTCTCATCGAATAACCAGCCCGCCTGCCACCAAACTACCAGCCTGTCTGTCTGCCTGCCAGAACACACTCACACATTGTTTAGAAGTCTCATATTCATTCATGACATATCTGGCTGTGAATAACTGTAACTGGTCATATTCAGGTGGCTGTTTTATATTGATCACAGGCTTGTGAATGGTGCATCTACTTTCATGTTAAATTTACATTTTATGGATTTCAGTTAATAAATAGAGTTTGTATAGTCATATATACTTACGCCTTTGGCATTGTGGGCCATCATAGCCTGGTGGACACACACACTGGCCTGTTATGTGGTTACATGTCTGAGCCACTTCACAGTCACAGGTAGAGACACAATTCACTCCAAAAAAGCCAGAAGGGCATCCTGGGAGAGACACATGGTTTGGATTAAAGTGATGGCTTCAACTTTTAAAAATGGTCATTTAATAACAATAATCCAATCAAATCTTACACCTGGACAGATACATATCAGTCCCGCACAGTTTCTGGTATACTAGTAAGTCAGTAAAGTTTGCATACTGTGTTGACAGATGTGGCCGTAGTATCCAGAAGTACAACTGCAGGTGCCAGTGAAACGGTCGCAGGTCCCATTGTTAAGGCATGGACAGTCTTGAACACAGTCAAACCCATATGTTCCCTGTGAACAGGCTGCACACACACACACAAATTTGATATGTATTGTAAATTTTCACTTACTGTAGTCAGTTTTTTTATGATTATTACCAAGATGTGTTAACGTGAATCTTTGAATCTGATATCAGCAGGCAGACTATTACTGCTTCTGAACTTGTACCTGTGTCACAGCGGGGTCCAGTCCAGCCCAGTCCACATCTGCAAGATCCATTAACAGGGTCACACAAGGCCCCGTTCTGGCAGCTGCACGTATTTCTGCACTGCAGGCCGTAGCGGCCCCTTGGACATGCTGGAGATACGTTTGGAAAACATCAGAAGAAGACAAGAACTTCTGTCGTATGCAGCAATCACACCAATAGCTGTAATTCGCAGATAACGCGCGACGCACAGCGTGTGCTCTCTCTGTTTTACACACACACACACACACACACACACGTACAGTTCTGTCCTAACCACAGAAATGTTTCTTTAAGCAACAGTTCATTAGAGAGATGGCAAAGTAGTCTAATTTGGCGCTGATATAAAAGAATAATCATGTTTCTTGGGGTAATTTAGATTGGGAACACAATAAGCAAGCGGTCTTTGATTCCCCTGTTTATTTATTTGTGTCCTTGCCAAATCCAGTGACATGGAACACAGAGAATGAGCTACTTGTAGGTCTCTGTAAACATTCAACAATAGCAACATAAGAGGTTGTATGTCCAAGTACATGTAGGAGGCTAAAGAAGAGAACGTTTAGAGCAAACAGCAGTGGAAAGCCCCGCTTGCAATCCTGCTGAATTGCTGATAAAGGGAGTGATTAAGAAGACTGGACTCTGCCTCTCTTTCCCGGGAAAACAGCTCTGTAATCATCAGAGGCCTCACACAGAGGAAATGGAGAATTTGTTACTTAAATACACAGTGAGAAATGTTGAAAATACACCCTCATTTAGTGCTTGCTTCTCACTTTCCAGTTAGGTCTCCTTATGGCCAGTGGTTCCCGCTGAAGCGTGTCGGCCCTATTGGTGACACTTGAGAACGATAAAAGATAGAAGCCTAAATACAAACCTCTACGCAAAAAGAAATGTATACCGTCAACCAAACTGTATTTCATTTATGGAATCTTGTGCTCATTGTTAAAGCCCATATTTACTACTGCAGCAATATACCTTGTTTGATGAAGTTGCTAAAATTATTCACATTGGTGTTGTGATGTAATATGGGGTCATAGCTTCCGAACATGACTCAGTATACAATCAATCATTGTAGAGTTACCTTTTTCACACGACGGTCCCATCCTACCAGGGGCACAGATACAGGCTCCAGTGACCGGGTGGCACTGCCCTCCCTCCCCACAGACGCACAGCTTACTACAGTCCTTCCCATAGTAGCCGCTGATACAAACTGCAGAAGCAAATATGCTTTTATTCACGGCATGTCTTTCTTTAATTTTTTCACAGTACACTGTGTGAGGGTTCTTGACCTACTTGTGCTGCAGTCAGCTCCAAAGAAGCCAGGAGGACAGAGGCAGCTGCCTGTCCTGAAGTCACAGCGCCCACCATTGATGCAGCTGCACCTGGACTTGCAGTTTGGACCAAACGTCCCTGCTCGACATCCTGGAGGGACAGTGGCAAGAGGGAGCAAGAACAAAAAGAGGAGAGAAGGAAATTTTGATCCAGGGTTTAGGTTCAGGTGAAGAACATGAAGAACATGCACTAGATCTGACTGACATGTATTCACATTTTTAAATAAAAAAAACTATTAAATTCCACTAAACAGCAACAGAAATATTTACACATTCCTCATATTATACTTACGTAGCTCACAGCGTGCACCGTAGTATCCAGGTAAGCAGCTGCACCTCCCCGTCACAGGGTGGCACAGCTCTTGGTCTCCTGAACACTGGCACAGCTGGCTGCAATTCTGCCCGAACATGCCAGCGGGACAAGCTAAGACGATACAGCCAAAACAATATTACACATACACAACAGTGGGAGTATTTCTTCACATTTAATATGAAGAGGTTATGCAGAACATGGAAAAATGTCCTTCACCCTTAGATGGCAGAAGCACCTGGTGATGAATCAGTGGTGAGGGCATTTCACCTAAATGTACTTTACATTTACAATGGCCTACATAAACATTATTTACAGTTATTTACAAGTATTATTAAACTTGTAAATGTTTCCTCAGAAACTGTGTATGTACATTATGTGAATATACACTATCTGCACTTTGCACCAAAATAAATGAACAAATGCCAAAGACTCGCACACGTTAAATTATTACACAGTACAATTATCCATAGTTTTGGTTGCATTGCAGCAGCAGGTAGGGCTGCAAACATGCACAGATTCAGTAGTTTGTGGGAACAAAGACAAATGCCATTTCCCTTTTCCTTCCTGGGATTATTCTGTGAACATAATTGAACCTTCAGTCTTGACTGGTACGAAACCAAAACTCCCAAAAACTTTCCCTGGTGCCCAAACCCAGATGGACACAGAGGGACATTCTTTCACACATGCTTTCTGCGTACACACTCATCACAATGATGAAAAGGCACCACAGACAATCAGTCATAGCAAAGATTAATCTGTGAACTGAATATGTTTTCGGGTGAGACCGCAGCACTCAGCCACTCAGTCAGGCAGCAGCAGGCATCGTGGGGGACAGATAAGAAAGGACTCCAGACTAAAGAGGCAATTACAGCGCTGTCATTATGCATGTCTGCCTTCCAAAAGCCCTTATCCGCCGCCGAGGAGACAAAAACAATGCCTTCTGTTTTACTTGGCAACCGGTGTGTAACACTTATCAGATGTCTGGGGAGTGTGTGAGGAGAGGAAGAGAGCTGAGAAGTTAAGCTGCTTGTATACAGTCCTAAAGGGTATGGTCTAAATAATGAAATATTACCATAAAGTCCTGGGACAGTGAGGCGATGTGGAGTGCCTTACATGGAAATGAATAAATGATCATGTTTCCCAGGAGGATGGTGAATAAAGAAAAATGTGAATAGCATTAACAGGAGGATGCTTGGTGATCACTTAAATCCCATGATGACTTTCTTTTCTGGTGGGAGTGGTGTGTTTGTTACTTCTAGATTGGACTATTGTAATTCTCTACAAGTGGTTTCAAAAAGCCTTATTAATCCAAAATGAAATTAGCTATGTGATACAGTTTTCATTTTTAAAAATATAAAATTGTTATTTATGTCGCCTTTTACAATTTGAGCACATGAGATGCCGTTCACCTTCCACAGGAGTATACATAACAGGAGTAAAGAAAAAATACATTTTCTTTTCCTTCTCACCTTTCTCACAGCCAGGTCCTGTGAGTCCAGCTGGGCATCCACAACTCCCGGTTTCATGGTGACAGGACACCCCAGCCTGGCACTGACAAGGCTGGGCACAGGAAGCACCTGTTTGTATAGTCTTGACTTTATTATGTAGCCCTGGAAGCATGCTGGGAGTGCACAACACACATCCAGGCACACATTTCATTTTTAAAAATATAAAATTGTTTAGTCCGATTTCTCACAGCCAGGTCCTGTGAGTCCAGCTGGGCATCCACAACTCCCGGTTTCATGGTGACAGGACACCCCAGCCTGGCACTGACACGGCTGGGCACAGGAAGCACCGTAGGAGCCCGGGAAGCATGCTGGGAGTGCACACACACATCCAGGCACACGTAGTTTAGTCCGATGTTCAAAGCTCCACTGGTGAAAGTTTCATTCAATTGCAATTTCCTCTGTCCTATACACACTCACATTTGTCACACCTGGCCCCTCTCCAGCCTGGCTCACACTCACAGCTGCCTGTCACATGGTGGCAACTCAAACTATGGACACAGTCACACCTCTGCTCACAGGCCTCTCCAAAGAATCCCTTAGAACAAGCTTCAAACACACAAACCACAAAAGCATTTGCATTCAGTATTTAGCCTCAGAGTCTGAGAACAACCCCTGTTTGAAAGTGTTCACTTTTTATTGCCCATTGGATACTTTTCGTATAAGTCTCGTTCGATTACAGCGGAAGGAGCTCAGCTTTATATTGTCCCTGCAGTAAATCTCTCACAGGACAGGTGAACAGGCGACCAGATGAACACACACAGACGATGTCTTGTGCACTATGGAAGTGCAAAAATCGAACATGCTAACTATTATACTGCAATGCAACAGTGCCGATTTGTAATTCTTGAAGTCACCTGACTGGCAAAGCTCTCCCATCCAACCAGGCTGACACACGCAGCTTCCTGTCACTCTGTCACATCTCCCTCCATTCATACAGCTGCAGATCTGGGTGCAGTTCGCTCCATAACGTCCTTCCTCGCACTCTAAGAGAAAGGAAAGGGAAAGGACAACTCAGAAAAGTTACTTCAATGAAATTCTTTGTCTCACAAACACATGACAATGAAGAAGAGAAGGACAAAATGTTTGATCGTTACCTAACTCACAGGCGGCTCCAATCCAGCCAGGTGGGCAGAAGCAATGGCCAGTGATGCTGTTACAAGAGCCTCTGTTTTGACAGAGACATTGACCAGAACAGTGATCTCCATATCGCCCTTCAGGACATGCTATAGTCACACACACATGCACACACAGACACACAACAATACAGACAATGTGATTTAAAATGTCAGAATTATAAAGACATAAAGACAGAGATTATATCTACATGCATCGTGCTTAGTAAACATTCATTACTACAAAAAATACTATCCATCTCAATATCTCAAAAATATTTTTATACTTAAATTAATCAAAAAAGATGCTTGTTTTTACAGGTCCCCTGATTTGACAGATTTTTCTATGGTATAAAAATGAATGTCATCAGTGGAGGTCTGGCACGCAGTAATATGATCTTTAAAAGGTTAGTCATGAGTTAAATTTTCAACAGTAAAGTCCAACTGGTGAGAAAATAGCAGCAAACACGTCGACAGCTTCAGTCACTGTCATTTTGAGCGAGCGAGTGAGTGATGAGCTACTCACGCCGTTGGCAGCTGACTCCAGTCCACCCGGCTGCACAGCTGCATCGCCCGGTGACGTGGTCGCACACGGCTCCATTCTGACACTCACAGGTCTGATTGCACTGCTCTCCAAAATGACCCTCCGGGCACTCTGCCCACACAAACCACACGCACAGGCAGGTACACACATCCACGGTAGTATCACACACACACACACACACACACACACACACTTTCAGTATTACCTTAATGCGCTGCATGTACTTATGCATGTAAATTTATGAGACTAGAGTGATACATGACATTTTTGGATATAAGGGTTGTCACCCCACATTTGTGACATATTGTAAACATCTCCCTAATGATCAAAGTTCAAGATGACATTTGGAGTTTAGAAAGAAGAGAACGTGCTAATGACAGAGACGCATCATTAAGTGACGCTGGTGGCTTTCTGCTGACTCCGGCTATGGTAGTTAGGACCACAAAATGGCTGTGGCCAGAGGAAAGTCTTGAATAAGACTACAGAATGACAGACTAAGAACTTTAGTGGGCATTTCACTGGATTCATTAAAACAACGGCATGAAATCCTGAAGAAACTCTAGCATGAGAACACTGATTGGTTAGCTACTAAAAGACTCTTCCAAGTTATATTCTCCTTTTCCCTAACGTTGATCACTATAAACACGTGGGTGCATTTATCCAGAATAGGCTTCAATTAAACCGTGTATGCCAGGGGGCTCTTATGGCCTCCCTCCTTTCTCCACCCTTACCCATCTCTAAAAAAGTCATTGGCAAGGTCCCATTATAGAGATAATTGTTCACAAACACATCATAGTTGTGTTTAAGGAGAGGATGTCGTGATGGGTTCCAGTGAGGGCCTCCCTCACACCCCGTTTTAATGATGTGGCTTCCATTACCCAGAATGCAGTGTGGTCCTGCCCAGCCGGCGGTGCATAGACAGGCTCCTGTGATGTGGTGGCAGCGGGCACCGTTCCTGCACTCGCACATCTGGCCACAGTCAAGACCGTAAAAGCCGTCCGGGCACACTGTTGGCCAAGATAAAACATCCGACTGGTTAGAACTGGCAGCTTCACAAAAGACGAGAGGAAAAGATTTACATGGCAATTTTTTAAAATTGTGTTCTTCCCATCTCGCACTCACGTCTTTTGCTCCTGCTTTCCCTCTCTGTCTTCCCACCTACCGAAAATACCGATATCAAATTGCAGTTCCACGCAGTGGCTGTTCATTTGCAGAGCGTCTGCGTTTGTTAAGTGAGCTCATGTCCCACATGTGTGGTGGATCTAGGCCACATCAAAGTCATCGGCGGCTGGGAGGCCGATCCCTTTTAGGAGTAGAGGGGGCACAGAGAGCCGGTAATTAGAGCACCTGCTGAGTCCACAGGCCCCACCAATACACTGATGCACCAGTACACATGAAACAAAGGCAGGTTACTGTGCCTCTCCAACACACACACACACCTACAAGGAGATATCAGCAAAAGTCTGTTTCCCATTCTCAAGAAGAGCCAGAGAGTCTGTTTAAGTGTGTGTAGAGTCAATTGACACTCAGAGAGTTTGGTAAACATAGTTCCTCCAAATCCGCAGGAACCGAGCTCGGGGCAGCAGGATGAATGAACGTTTCCACTACTGGCATGTAAATATTGTCTGTATGCATGACTTCACCAGAACAGGAAAGAATGACTCTGTTTATTCACTGCTTATTTTTTGATTGGCCAATTTGTCACCAAAGCCCGACTCGAGCGTAATACTCCGAGTTCCCTTGCTGTAGTCTTTATTTGCAGGAATGCTGCTCTTAAACTGTCTGACTGATCAACAGCTGTTACATTTCTTTCTGCAAGTAGCAATTTCTGTTTTCTGTTGCAGTAACGTGAGAAGATCTGAGCCTGGTGAGGATTTGTTAGTCTGTCCCACTCATCTCAGCAGCCAGTGTTGTTTTATTTCATTTACATTCAACATTTCTTCTTTTACCAGTGAAAAAGTAGGGGCAATGTTACCGAGGGAAGCCGCAAAATGGGAGTGCAACAGAAATCTGTAACTTTTCGGATTTTTTTTTTTATTTCAAACGCCACACTGCTGTGCCCAGGGTACAGTTTATGCATCATAGTCTCCTTCTCCCACTCCAATTGATGATTGCATCCACTGCTACTTTTTCTGCCTCAAGGCCTCAAATTGAGAAAAGTATCTTTCCTGCTCAGCAGTTTCTGGCATGGCCTTCGTTATGTTCCCACGCTGACAGCATGACGTCTTTGCCTGCCTCTGTAGTGGTTAGGCTGCAATGGTATTAAAGCTAGCCCACTGAGGATGCTGTCATTTTAACCCAGCTGTACATTAGGTTTGTGGTAGTGCTGTAGTAAAATCACTGCTTTATTGTCTGCTGTTTATTATTTTGATAGCAGTTGCTGAAACCATGGCAACTAGCTGGTCTTTCTGTGCTGCGAGAAAAGGTTTCTAAGAATGTTAATTTAGCAATGAAACAGCAGCTCTGGTGTTAAAATATAAGCATTAAACACATCAGATGAGTAACATTCCCTTTCTGTAAGGTTTAAACATCCCTTTTCAAATGCAGCAGAAAAGGTTAACTGTTACTAACACAGATGCAAGTACACATGTTCCTTTGTTCAGCGGTTATAAAAATTGTCAAGGTGTATAATTTGAAAATTACATTAATCAAAATGTTTGCATCCACCTTGATAAACATACATAATTCACTTTAATATGTAAAATCCGGTGTCTGATTTCCAAAACTTAGTGCTTGATCAGTGGCCCCCACTATGGTAAGGTGGGCTTGGACTGTTAAAAATAGGTAAATCTGCAGGGGTGGTCTCAAGTAGGGACAAAATAGGAAAAAAAAACTGGCATCAGGAAAACAGCCTTCAGAGAGCCCTTAACATGAAATTAGTAAAACTTCATAAAGCTGGAGGGGGATATAAAAACATTTCACAGCATTGGGGAGAATGCTGTGAAGACCATAATCCACAAATGAAAGAAATGTAGACACAAAACAGCTCTTCCAAGAAGTGGAACACAAAGACAAATAACTAAAATCGCAGCTAAGAAACTTGCTTGAAAGATGCATAAGAATCCAAAACAAACAGCAGGGGACCAGATAAAGACCTTAAAGGCAAATAGAATAAAAGTTTACATATCTACGGTCAAGCACAGTCTGCACAAATCTGGATTGTTTAGAAGAGAAGCACGAAGGCCGTCACTGCTTACTGCACATAAGGCAGCATGACTGGAGCACGCTAACCAGCATGTGATCAAACCAAATACATTTTAAAACAAGAGCACTTTATGTGGTCTGACAACACCAAAGTTGAATTATTTGTTCACAATTCACACAGATATGCGTGTTGAAAACAGACTGAGAGGAGAGGATGGGGGAGGCTCACTGATGTTTTTGGGGTTATATGTGTCTGCATCAGGCACTGGAGCTCATCAACAAAGTGGAAGCAAGAATTAATGCAGCCCAATATCAATATATTTTAAAGCAACGGCTCCTACCATCAATGAGACAATGAGGAGACAATGATTGAAAGCACAAAGCAAAGTCAACACAGAAACTGTTAAAAAAAATAAGGGAAAATGTTTCACTATACGCTTCAAGAATATTGTACATTGCAAAAAAACAAGCAATGCGGTAGACTTGGAAAAATAATGCCATGAAGAATATGCCAAAGTTACGCCTGAAGTGATACAAACACTGCTCAGTGGGCGCTCAAAGATGATGGATATAAACACAAAGGAGGGAATACATACATAGGGGATAATTTCATAAATGCAAATTTTTTTTGCAAATTTTTAAACAATATAATTTACATTATTTTAATACAACTTTCTTTTTCCACACTCATTGGCCATTTTTGTCAATTATAATGATGGAGAACGTTTGTATTAGCTGAAGGTGTATATATGTTGATAAAAATATTAGTTTTACTCTTTTTGTTATTTCAAAGTATAAACTGTATGTAAATGTAAATGTTAAAAATTCAGGAAGTGTAATGACACATGTGAAAGGCAATGTTTATCATTTGTTTCAGCCAGCAGGGGGCGCCGGGTTTTTTCTATATTAACCACAGAGCAGCAATCTGTCATCTAATATTAATGCAATGTCTGCTAATGTTTGTAAATGCAGATTCTTCCCTCTGAGCCTTTGTTTATAGGTGGGCACAGAGGATTCAGTCCCCCACCACACACATTCTGTGCCATTACTGAAAGACTCCATCTCTAGACTAAATGAGCTCTTTAAGACAGGAGGATTATTTCCAGATCCCTAGTTGTGTAAGAGCCACTGCTGTCAGCCCATAAAGCAGGTCCAGGGACCACACAGCCGGGGAGAGCAGACCACAGAAATAGAGCGGATAGAGAAAACATAGAATAGGACTTCCTGGTGCTATTCAGGGTCTATACACCCAAAGAGGTCAACACAACAACAACAAAACAACTCCGCTCCTTCAACAATAACGCGGATGTTCAATGCCAGGCGGACCAGGCTTCTTTTTACTGCAACCAAATGAACTATTTTGATGCTAACATCAAAGCTGCGGACCAGAGACGGAGCGTGATCCATGTTAATTGAAGAAGTGGTTTGGTGCGGGACCCAGGTCAGCACAATGGCTCGTTTCCTGCGACAAAACTCAATTGAAATGTTTAGCATCAGTCTCAGCGCCACAAGAATGCCCAGTGAAACAATGCTTTTGCCAAGCTCTCTGAGTCTTGAAGGACCCCCTTTTTTTTTCTATGAATAACAATACATCAAGCCGGGGCTGAAAATCATCCACGTAGACTAAAAAAGAGAAGTCAACATTTTCTATTTATATTCGGTGAAACAGATGAACCAGAGAGATCTGGTCCTTCTCACAGCACAGGCCTCTTCCTGACTTCTCCTATAGGAAGAGGCCCAGCAGAAGACTGAGAAACTGGACACCTATGTTTGAGGGGAAAAGGCCTTCAGAAAACAGAATCTGGTCAGAACGATAGCCCTATTTCCACAGCAACGTCCAATCACGGTGACGTCTACGTTTGGGGCCATTACACTGTTATGACTAGGGATGTGAAGCTCTGTTCTAGTGTGACATGGCCATGATTTACGATGCCCCACATACTGCAGCAGTGGTATGAGTTTCTGGGCCTGGTAGTGGACTTCCAGTAAATCTTACACTTTGTAATAACATGAGCCAACTTCAAGTCAAAAGACTATAATCAAGAACAAATCTATTACGTTGTTAAGACTCTTTGACTGTTGGCATGTCTCACAGTTCAGGACAAATATCCCAGTAATGAGATGAATATTAGTTACATGAAGGGATGGCTGTGGTGGAGAGCTTGAAAAGACTCTGTAGCCTATCAAATTCATCTATCCCAGAATGACTAATACAAATTACATCTTAGCTTTTGTGTGGTTTTAAAATATTTTTAGTCATGACATTACATGGACAATCTAATGATTCACTGAATCTGTGTGATGAGTCACTGAAACTGTGGAAGACATGAAGAAATCTGAAGGAGATCCTGCAGCGCCCTCTACTGCATTACGAGGTGATGACGGAGCAGCGCAGCCTTTAGTGGGACTGATGTTAAACCATTTACTTAAGTAAAAGTATTATTACCACAGTCTAGAAATACTCTTACAAATAAAAGTACATTTACGTTTTAGCCTAAACAAATGCTCAAAGTACATAAAGTAAAGGTACTCTCCATATAGAATGACTCATTTCTCAGCACAGAATATAATAATTATTGGTACGAACCAAACAATGTATTAAGTAGCAGAAAATGGAATCTTCACGTGTGCTTAAATATCAAACATTTTGCTGTGAAAAATTGAATTGGTTTGTAGAAAGTAGAGAAACATCTAGATAGGTTTCCTATTTTAACATACATTTAAAAAATACTCAATATGAAAGTTAGGACTACAACTAATTAATATATTATTATCAATAAATCTACAATTAGATGAATTATTTCCTCATTAAATGCTTGTTTTGTCTAAATAGTAGCCTGAACATTATTCAGCTCAGGACCTTATACTGCATGTCTTTGAGGGAGTCCAGTACTGGATACTCTGCACAGGTTATAGTCAAAGATAATCTTTAATACATGGCTTGAACACTGAAGAAGGGAACCAGACCACAAATTTATATAAACGTTTTAGTTCCTTTGAGTTTAACAATAACTTTGACTTTTGAGTGTCTAAAATAATTTCAACATTTTCAGAGATAGTATTGAGAAGACTGAGTCCAGGTTAAAATGGTTTTACAATTAACAGACAACTAAGATCAGCTTGATTTTTGTTTTTTTACGAAACAAAGAGAATCTCACTTTTTTCGCAAAAGGTTCCAGTATATCCAGGGGAACATGTGCAGGCTCCACTCACATGGTCACAAAGGGCTCCATTTTGACACTGGCACAGCAGGAGACAGTCCTTCCCATATGTGCCTTCAACACACTCTGTAAATGAAACAGTTTGTGAACGTAATGTGGTAAACATATAACGTAGGTGGAATTTGAGCAGTAAATTTAAAAATTTGTCTTTTGATCTAAACGTTTTACCAAAATGCAGCCTGTTAAAAAACATCAATCTCGTTTTAGAGGGACTGTTTAAAATGAAATGTACAGTTCTGTAGATCGTCCCAGACCTGGACGTTCTTCCTAAGGTGTATTAAAATATCTAAATACACTACACATTATACAAGGAATATAATGTAATTAAATATTTGCCCCAAAATTAAGCAGAAATTATTTAAAGTTTTGTAAAAAAAAAAAAAAAAAAAAAAAAACTGAAATGTTATAACTGATCATCACCCCATGGTGGCAGCATTTATTCAACTATATCCTTTAGAAATAAATGGCTACCTACTCTTTTCACAGTGGTCTCCGCTGAAGCCAGCCTCACACACACACTGACCGGTGACTGAGTCACAGCCCATGGAGTTCTCCTGGCACTGGCATTGACTGATGCACCCTCGACCCCAGTAACCAGCCTCGCAAGCTAAAAAGGTCAGCAAATGATGCAGTGAAAGGTTTTGATAAAGTACGTTGTTACGCAACCCTGAAACATGTAATGTCATTACTAAGTTACAATTACAAAAAACCTCAAAACCTCGAATGAAGCCATTTATTATGACGGTGTATAAAGAGAAGTAAAGGTCTTACATGTTGCACAATCATGGCCTCTTTTGCCAGGAGGGCAGACGCAGTGTCCAGTCTTTGGGTCACAGCCGGCACCAGAGTGGCATGAACAGGGCAGTAAACAGCCCGGTCCATGGAAGCCCAGGGGACATTCTATGAAACATACATCAAAGCTTTAATGATCAACTAAATTTAACTTTGTTTAATTCAGTTCAAATCTACTTTATTTATATAGCACAGATTCACAACAAAGTCATCACTTTAAATAATAAAGTCAAGACTATACAGATATGAAGGGAAAACCCAACAAATTCCCCTTGAGCAGCCGTGGGCAACAGCGGAGAGAAAAAACTCCCTTTAACGGAAGAAACCTTGAGCAGAACCAGGCTCAGGGTGGGCGGACATCTTCATTTACTGTTTAATGTATGTACAGTACCAGTATAAAGACAATAAATCTCGTTCTTGAATCCTAATATGATTAAATGTTACCATTTTGGCAGAGATTTCCAGTGAAGCCCGGCTTACAGTCACAGCTTCCAGTCTGCTTGTTGCAGGAGCCTTCGTTTTCACACTCAGAACAAAATGACTGACACATCGATCCCCAGAATCCATCAGGGCAATCTAGGGAGCATCAGGTGTCTTTCAGATTAACAGCAATAAGCCAAACTATTTCTCTGTAATAATAAATAATATGTCAGAAAAATATATTATCTCGAATTCCGAAAGTGGTAATGATGAGTATGTAATTGGTCTTGATAAATAACTCGCTCTATGAGGAGCACAAACATAAATCTAATACTAAATAACAATGAATGTTCAAGCTAAAAGCACCTTTCTGACAGGAGAGTCCTGTCTTCCCAGCAGGACAGAGGCACTGTCCAGTTACAGGATCACAAGGAGATTCTCCACAGTCACACGTCAGACGACAGTTTTCCCCATAGCTCCCAGCTTGGCAGGCTAGCACCACGCAATGCATCACAGGAAGAAAAACAGAAAATTCAACACAGAACTCAGAGTACGACACAAGAAATCACCAGAAACACAACATTACACAACATTGTGCAAATGGGTAAGAAAACTGCAGATGTGAATTTTTAAAAATACATTGCTGTTTATTATTCAGCCTCTGCAGTAGTAACAGAAGTAAATGACCCCTGTCATGACTCGGCCTGCAACTTCAGCTAAATACAATTCACAAAATGTGGATGACTTTTTTTTAATATTTGGTTTTGACAAACCCAGCAAGCCTAGACTTGGACTGTGCATTAGTGCTGACATAGTGTAACTCAGCTCTGTTATCATAGTCCACTCCACAGAGACACAAACTCATGTTTTTACCAGAAGCTCTGGAATAATATTCAGTATTACTTTAGCTCATAAAACACAGAGTTGAACTTTCCATCAACCAGCAGAGTAAACAGCCAAAAGACACCCTGCTGTGGAGGAACACTCCACTATTTAGTGTAATTCACTTTATAATAACAGGAACACCTGCACTGACCAGGTGAATTCAAGAGAAAATCTTATTTATTCAACCTATTAAATCAATCCAATCCATCAAAGGTAGCAGAATGAATAGAAAAACACTAAAGAAGGATTTACGGGCATTACGGAAACTGAAAAACAGAGTGTGACAAAGGGGAGATACTCAGGAACTCATTTATAACAACTGGTGTTGTCAGTGTGACAGAGTTTATCAGAGAGGGCAAACAATAATCACACATGTAGACACATGTCAGAATGCCGGCCTACGCACGGCACATATTCACATGTGTCTCCAAAATGACCCTGTGCTACAGTTTATCACCACGTGACAGGACTGTGGAGTCAAGCTTTGTGGAGGACATCTTACATGAGCAGTGGAAAGCAAGTCTTCCTACGGATCGGTGCCAAAGCAAACATCGCACTGAAAACATATGGGACTGACATTCCTGATGCACGTTGCACCTTTTTACAGTCTGGTGCACACAATCCAATGATGAATTGCATTAGATTCACTTCATTCTCACCCTGCTGACATTTGCTGCCTTGTAGGCCTGCAGGACATCGCTGGCGACATTCTCCAGTCCTCGGGTCACATGACACTCCACCTGGACAATCACATAGCTGCTCACAGCCTCCACCGAAGAAGCCGGGGTCACATTCTACAGAGGGAAATGAAGAGCAGACTGTGTGGATGAAATGTAAGTAAAGCATAAAGTCTTTACCGCTTCATTCCTAGGACTTTAGTTAATGAAACCGTTGACAAATTAATGGTTTCCTGTTCTAGACGTAGTTCTACCTTTCTCACACTGTGGGCCACGGTATGCAGCTTTGCAGAAACAGCTCCCTGTTTTGGGGTCACAGCCAGTGGAATGTTCTTGAATACAGTCACATTCCTTGGAACAGCCTGCACCATGGGTCCACCTGGGACAAGCTGAGAGGGGGACGAGAGCAGTTTGAAAACAGATAAAGAACCTGATGCTTTACATGTTCTCAAAAGCATGTTCTCATGTTTGTGAACTGTACCGAAGACTAACTGACGACTTGTGCAAATGCAGTTTAGCCCTAGCTGCAAACATTATGACAGTGAATAAACTGATTTACTGACATGGGACTTTAATTTAATTCTTAAATTTGCCAAGAGTGTCCCTACTCTGCAACAAAAACTCCACTCCGCTCCACCCTGTCTCAGCATTGGCTTTATGTTAGGTGCAGCTGCAGGCTGTGGTTACACCCTCTCCACCCTCAAAATGTCCTGCTGCAGGATGGAGGAGACAGCTGTGAGAATCTGATAATATTTTTTGTACACATTCTTCCATCACTCCGTTTGGTCCTAGAAGAGTGAGCAGTTTCCACGCTGAGAGATCAGGAGCAGAAATTCATCACCATGTCTATCCGGAGGCTTAGGAGCAAACCTAAAACTTTAGGGGATTTCAGTATGGTAACGGAGGAGATGAAGAATCTTTATTATAAGAGGCTGCTTCCGATAGAGAAGTACTACTCTTTCCATCATTTTCACTCGCCCAGCTATGAAGATGCAGATTTTGACAACAAACCAATGGTGCTGGTGATGGGTCAGTACTCAGCAGGGAAGACAACTTTTATCAGGTATGATTAAAGACTGCAAATGCATGTATCAAACATGGTCACAGGTTAGCACAATAGAGTCTGCATTGTGTATTTCTGCAGATATCTCATAGAGCAAGATTTCCCTGGCAGCAGAGTTGGGCCTGAGCCAACCACCGACTGTTTCACCGCCCTCATGCACGGTGAGACGGAAGGAATCGTCCCTGGAAATGCCCTGACAATGGATCCAAAAAAGCCCTTTCGCAACCTTGACCTTTTTGGAAATTCGTTTCTGAACAGGTGAAAAAACTCAGCACACAAACTCAAATGAGTAAGAGTGAATGAGGTAAAAGTATAGAGAGGTGGAGAGAGAGAGTGAATAATGGATTTTTAAAATCATATTGACGTTGGAATCTTACAAATGCTACTGCTTGGTTTCATTTCTTTCGGGTAAAAAGAGCATTTTTATGAATGAGTTTTGATTAACCACTTTTTCTTGGGCAGACTTCAGTGTGTTCAAATACCAAATCAGGTTCTTCAGAGTATCAGCTTTATCGACACACCGGGGATCTTAACCTCTGCTAAAAGAAAGCTGATTCGAGGTGAGACAGAATGCCATTATATTTTCTTTCTTAGAAGATTTAATGAGTCCACCGTTCCATTTATTCAGTTTCAGACAGTTCAAATTGAATTCCATAAAATAGCTCCACCCAAAAAAATTAACGCGGTTAAATTCAGCAGCCCAGCGGATAAAGTGATGTGATAGTGAAGCTGAGAGAAATACAGCATAAGAGACTGATCTGTCTGTGTTTTGTTTTATGGATATTTTAATCATTGGGTGTAACTGAAATGGCTTGAAACCCCTGAAAGCCACTGGGATGGGTTATATACTATCCTACATCTCATAAGAGCGAGGCTTGTCCTATTACAGTGATAATGAAAACCCTGTGCCCTTATTTCTCTTCCCAAGGCTATGACTTCCCTGCGGTGCTACGCTGGTTCGCAGAGCGTGTGGATCGAATCATCCTGCTGTTCGATTCACATAAGCTGGAGTTCTCCGATGAGCTCACTCGGGCCTTTGGGGCTCTGTGTGGCTATGAGGACAAATTGCGCGTGATTCTGAACAAGGCCGACAGGGTGGACTCTCAGCAGCTCATGAGAGTGTATGGTGCCCTCATGTGGTCGTTGGGAAAAGTGTTTCGAACCCCCGAGGTCCTGCGGGTTTACATAGGATCTTTCTGGTCAGAGCCGAGACAGATGTGCGACCACTACCAGCTGATAGAGCTGGAAGAGGAGGATCTTTTGGCCGACATAAGGAACCTGCCACGCAACTCTGCAGTACGCAAGCTAAACGACCTGGTGAGGAGGGCACGCTTAGTGAGGGTAAGAGGTCGTATTCATTCCCAACTCATACGTTAGGTACATGCTTCCATGTTGTAGTTGTGGTGAGTTTGAGTCTTAGTTGAACTTTGTTTTATCTTAGGCCCATGCCCACATTATCAGCCATCTGAAGCAGGAGATGCCAACCATTTTTTGCAAAGACAGCAAGAAGCACAATCTGATCTACCAGCTTCCTGTGATTTTCTCCAGGATCCAGCAACAGCATCGAGTCCCAGCTGGTGACTTCCCTGACTGCACCATGATGCAGGTCAAGCTCTGCTATTTCACTGCAGAATAAATAAATATTGACAGAATTCATTTAACTGAATGCGTTCTGTGGGACTCATGTGTTATTGCATTTTCAGGAGAAACTTCTGGGTCAGGATTTCTCCAAGTTCAAGACACTGAAACCAAGTCTAATGGCTTCCTTGGAGAAACTGCTTACCACTGACATTGCAAACCTGGTACCTTTGCTCCAAAAACAAGAGCTGAGCAGGAAATCTCTGCCTAGTGCGCTGGATGGTGATTTTTTGGAAACATTCAGGCCCAAGCATTATTGGAGGGATCCTTTTAAAGAAAAAAGCCGGGGGACAGATTTAGACGAGTGGGCAGTAGAGAAGTACAAGCCCAAATACGATGAGATTTTCTATAGTCTCTGTCCAACTGAGGGCAAACTGAGCAGCACCAAAGTCAAAGAGTGGATGATGAACACCCTTCTGCCCAAATCTGTGCTGGCTCACATCTGGAGGCTGTCTGATATCGATGGAGATGGCATGTTGGACAATGAGGAGTTCGCTCTAGCAGTCCACCTTATTGAGGGAAAACTGGAGGGACACTGGCTCCCTCGAGAGCTGCCTTCTCACCTGGTGCCACCATCAAAACGGCTCAGGACTGACCAGGAAAATGATTAAACATGACAATGAAAGAAAGTTGAGGATTGGCTTACATTGTGTGTTCAATCTGTACATAATTTCCTAAATATAATAAGTCTATTACTAATTTTGTGATAGTAGCTAAAAAAACTAACAAACTGTGTCTGATTAGATACCTGAGAGCATGTTAAGTTGACACTAAAACCTAAATTGACCGCTGATGGCTTGGACGACATATTTTGTGTAATGTCACATTATCTGTGTTAAGTCTATTGTCCAGCATAAAATATTAAAGAAACTTCTTTAGCCAATATAGTGTATTCTCATTTTAGATAATAATTTTGCTTTATACGTACATGGAGAGTTGGTGAAATTTTGCATTGCTGTGATCAATTGCTATGAAGCTATGAAGATAATGAGTCACTAATATTTTACTCTTTGCAGTAGTAACAGAATCATGGTCACCAAATAAGCAGTGAGCATGATGATGTCATGCTTGTACTCACGCAGGTGGCAGAAGCGACCATACAATCCTGGAGAACACAGGCAACCTCCATAAAGACGATGGCAGTGTCCATTGTTGGGACAGTTACACTTTCTTCTACAGAACCTCCCGAAATAACCCCGGGGGCAACCTGTGAACAAGTACAGAACCAGAAAAGACCAGAAAATGAGCCTGACTGTAAGAGAAGCAAGTTCATGAGACACAACCTTCGCAGATTTTTATGACACAACCTCTGAAGGATAACATCAAGCAGTGGTTCCCAAACCATAAATGGGTATGCAATTATTATTTTAAATAGTGTCATCTACTGATTCAATCTTCACTGAAGCTCCTTAAAGTGTACTGATGCACAGTCTATGACAGCATTGTAAAAGCGTTTTACTTTTGTCACAGGCAACAGGAGTTTGGAACTGCCGACCTACAGCGTGGTTGTTATGTGTGTGTATGTGTGTGTGTGTGTGTGTGTGTGTGTGCAGAGGAAAGAGTGTATACTAACCATCCTCACAGAGCAGACCTTGTACTCCTGGGGGGCACAAACACTTCCCAGTCACAGGGTCACACGAGCCTCCATTCTGACAACGGCACAGACTGTTACAGGCCTGCCCGTAGGTTCCCTGTGGACAAGCTTTAACAAGAAAAAAAGTGGCGGGTATGGGAAAAGTCAGTCTTACTAATTGGATCAAATTGTGGGAAATTCAAGGTCTGTGCACTGGAGGTAAGAAGTCAGTCAGCACTTCCACCTTTCACATGCTGCGTGCCCTCCTGACATTCTTAATCTTTTTGGTCTTGTTAGCAATTACAACATGAACCAGCTGGCTGTTTAAGAAGTGTCAAAGCATTACAATCCATCAAGTGTGTGTCTGATTAAATTCCACGTCACACTCTCTTCGCAGCAATATTAGACTATTTTAAACTGGTTTATGGGAAGATGAACCAGTTTAAAATAATTAATGGAGGTAACAGCAGTTTAACAACGTAACCTAGACACTGTGATGCTTCCTAAGATAAAATCATCACCTGTTAATAAATAAAGTTATTGAAGTATTTCTAACTGGTTACTTCAGATCTAAATAACATACTGTATGGCAATACTGTACTGTACTTGTACTTAAACCTTTGAAAGTTTATATTATAAGACAAAATATAAAATAAAATAACCGATCAAGTCGGGTGAGACAAATTTGTAAAACATATCTTTCTAAAGGCCACTGAATCTATCATTTGACTGTCTTTTCACTATTCTTCTAATACGTTTTTCTTCTAATAGTGCATTGTGAATTTGCTTCCCATAATAATTCAGTTCAATTCAACTTTATTTATGTAGCACCAAACAAAGTCATCTTAATTCCTGCATCTTCACTTTAGGCAGAAATACGGCTCATCTTCTCCACCAAAAAAAACTGTGTGAATTTAAACACTGCAATCTCAGGAGTGTTTCTACAAATGACAGATTGCTTCTAACGGACTTATCCCACGTGCCTCTACTCTCATGACTACCAGCCTGACTCGGGTTCAGACCAAAGACAGCCATTAATCATGCAGCTGGATGGGAACAATGAAGTCTCGCTTTCTAACCCAGTTGTATACATCCTTGGCCTCAGGCTGTGCTCTTGTGTGGACCTGGGCTTCAATCCAGCAGCAGACAGATTGATTCCCCTGGTGCGCTTGTGTCCAGCAGCACATAAACAAGCCAGCCTCCCACACAGAAGAGCCGACAGGATTTGATACATGGCCCTGGATCGATGCACACAGGGATCTATCTCATCTGTCTCTAAGCCTAGGCCACATTGCTGGGGGGTAGTTCAAATAGACCTAGAAGATGATGTGCCCTGTGGGAAGAAATCTAAGTAGTAAAGTAACATTGTCCCCTGTCATATATGTGTTCAGGGCAACACGTATTCATTTTTTCTTCTATTCATACACATACAGTATCTTGACCACAGAGTCGTGTATTTACTATAGTACAAAATCAAATATTAAGGTCTATAAAGGGTAAAACAAAAATTCAGCGTTTGTTATTAATCTTTACTTTTGACTTTTAGGTGAGAGTGAGCAGACTTTACCCCACTACAGCACACAAATATTGTTGATGCAAACCAAAAATGTAACACATGTTCCATCTCATTAACTATCATCATGCTTACTCTCATTGCAGATAATACCGGTCCATCCAGGCGAACAGTCACATCTGTCTCTGTTTTCTCCGCACGCTCCATTCACACAGTCTTCACAGCTCACACTGCAGTCTTCCCCAAATGAGTCATCAAGACACACTGAAACATAAACGTCCAACTGAAACCAGGTTTTCTTTTCATTGATTCTGTGTGTTAAGATTTAATAGCAAAACAATGAAATAATATCCATTTGATTTCTCACCATGGTCACACCTTCATGTCATCACTCATGCTTTTACTGTACCTATGTGGCTGTCCAGTCTAAGCTCTCCTCGTCGCTCCCTCTGGGTCTCTAATTCTTTTGCGCTGTCACCACCATCGCTAACATCATCATCACTGCCGTCGTAACTGGAGTGAAAGGCTGCCGTGTACTGCAGGAGCTGAGGGGCTTGGCGGAACAACAGGTCTGGTAATCTGTGGACCTCCAGTTGTTCTTCATCCTCTTCACTCTCCTCCTCATTGGTTTCCATTTCTCTGTCATAAAGAGCTGAATGCACCCAGTTCAAAGTTAGAAAGTAAAATTCAGTCCAAGAACAATAACACAAAGGTTACTCACAAATACAGGAATGCTGGTCCTGATCCAAGCGAAAGCCCAGTCGACAAAAGCACTCATACGTCCCCAGGGCGTTGACACAGTAGTGCTCACAGCCTGAGCTCTCTGCCAGACACTCATCAATGTCTAACACAAGAAAACACACAACACTAAGACAGTGAAGTTGCAACAGAAGCAAAACCCGAGCAAAGCAATTATCACCGAATCCAAGTTGCACGAGAGGCTTTGATTAGTAAAGCAGTTCAGGTCACGCAGATTTTTTTAGAGTTGAATTAAAAGTGATTAAACTTCTTCCATATACTGTAATGCAGGTTGATTTTTTGCCTTGATGCACATCTAGCAGATGTTCTAGACACTTAACACGCTAAAAAGGTAGTGAGCAAAAAACAATCCCAGCATATCTGCTCACCATCACAGCCACAGCCATCTGGGTTCAGTCGGTGGCCATCTTTGCAGCTACACTCGTAGCCCCCAGGGTAGTTTCTACAGGCGTGACTGCAGCAGGACTCCTCACTGATGCACTCATTCCGATCTGACGAAGATGAGGTTGGTTTCAGTAGATGGACAGAAAAACACAAGCAGGGAGATGACGATGAAAGAAGATGGAAGCATAACTAATACATGAATGAGGAGAGAAGAACATGCCCCAGAGAGAAGCTCTTACCCACACAGGTCTTCCTGTCGTGGTCCAGCTGGAAGCCGTGGTTGCAGGAGCAGAGTGGGCCGTTGGTGGTGTGCTCACAGTAATGAGAGCAACCTCCATTGTTCTTCTCACAGCTGTTAATGATCTCCATCTCTATGCCTGGAGTGGAAAGGAACAAAACCACAGCTACGGAGCTGACCAAAGTCAAAACATAAGCACAATGTTGGGAGGCATTTCTGGCTAATGAGAGCTACTTTGGTTTGTCCCAGTCGTGTAATTACTAGATACAGACTATAAAAGATAATCTATTCTTCACCACAAATATAGGGCACGTAATCTTTAGTGTATTGTGGCCAACATCCTAGAGATTCCAAACCCAGCAGATGTATTTCATTGTCAGCACATATGTTTCATTAAAGTTTTCATTTACAGATACAGATGATGCAGTAGAGTATTTTTTTTAGCATTTTTCAGATTCATTTGTTTCACATTTTGTATTTGTTGGTCACATCATCTTGTTGCTAACATTAACACTGCTATGTAATGTATGTTTACAATTTGTTTTCATTATTTGCAAAATAAATAACAGTTATTAGTGTAAAAATGCAGAGGAATGGGAAATGCGTTTCAACTTTTTCCACTTCTTTACTTACGGTAGCACTGTTTGCCATCAGCACCAAGTTCAAATCCTGGATGACACACACAACGGAAGGACCAAGCATGTTGACACAGCCATGGGAACATTTGGCATATCCCGAACTGCACTCATCGATATCTGTGAGAGGGGTAATGGTGTGAAAGTTTATTACATGAAAATGAAGATGAATCATAAAAAAGAAAAAAAAATGAATGATGTCAAACACATCACATAAAACATATATCTGTTTAACATAACACAAATAGATAACTCTATGTCATATTTAAAGATAATTAAAGTCCAAAACCATTCAGAGTTGAAGAAACTGATAAATTTTTTCCCTATCCACAATTCTTAAGTGAAATTAAGTAGACATGACCTTATTAGCCATATCACAATTTACTAAACTAGAGATTAAAGAATTAAACATTCTAAAACCCAATAATTAAAATTCCTTTCGATGTGAATCTCATCAGTTTTTCATCAAGCAAAACAAATTCTTCCTTGTACACCATACTATTTAGGGCTTATTATACCCTGGCTTCTTCTCTCTTCATGGACAGAACAAAAGAGGTTGGTGAGACGGATTGTAAAAATAGTTTCCAACTCCAGCTTCTCAAGTCAGTACAGGCCTGTACAGAGGTTTAGTGTGGCTGTAACTTATGGAAAATCATAAATGTCATCTTTCCATATTCCAGAAAAGGTATTTCCCATTATACTTTAGAAAACATGTCTATATATTTTTAAGTGTGTGTGTGTGTGTGTGTGTGTGTGTGTGTCTGTGTGTGTGTTTGTTACCTCACCTTCACAGTTCTTGGCGTTTCCAGCCAGTGTAAAACCAGGTCGGCAGCTGCACTGAACCCGGTCGCCTTCTGAAAGGCACAGCTGGGTGCAGCCTCCATTCCCCTCCTCACAGGGGTCCCTCACTGACACGAACACACACACTCCAGGTCAACTCAGCGTGTGACTCTGTGACCCTACTGGTTAGTTCATGAACTCCAGAGTCACTTTTTAAATTTGCCCCCTGCACAACCAACCTCTTACCTCCAATAACAAGTACACTCAGAAAAACATCGTCTTAATACCAAAACCGCAAAAACCCTCGGAGAACAATAATTTCATCCAGTTTTTAAAATTACCTGTATGAGAATATAACATATGATACACTAATTTGGGATGAGACAGTGTGGGGGCAAAATGACTCACATTGACAGTGTCTCCCATCTCTTGTCAGCTGGTAGTCCTTCCGACACTCGCATTTATAATGGTTGTTCCCCATGTCCACGCACTTGTGCTCACATCCACCATTCAACACAGAGCAAGAGTTCAGTGCTTAAAAGCAAAACAAACACAGAAACAAGGTGAAAGAGTGTAAATTCCATCACGTCAGGTACGCAATTACAGAATAAATGGATGTAAAATTTGGACACTTATAAAGCATTTAAAACCTTACAAAGAACGACAGATATAATTAGTTTGTTGGCAACTTCAAATGACTTCAACACCTCTAACTGTGGCTGTGTAATTGTGGAAAAGACTTGTGTAAAGACTGGAAACTGGAAAATGATATTTAAACCATGTCCGCTGGGTACTCCTGGATAATGATCTTTCCATCCCATTACCCCTGTGATTTAATGATGTGCCAAATATGAATATCAGCCTCATGCCTTGTGGGTGCTCTAAACACAGACACGGGGAGATAGGCAGAGCTGTAAAACTTAAAGAACAGCTGGCGTTTAATACTGATGACTTCAACAGACACAATTAGCCATCGCTCTGCCTCCTGTCCTGCACCACAACCCCACGGTCAATGATGTGAGTATTAGGAATGAGTAATTACACCAAAAACAACAAAGGAGTAGAGATTTTCAACAAGTCACAAATTTTCTCATTACCTACAGGCTTTATTGTGCCAAAATAGAAAGATGTGCTTTACCACCTCATATTTCTCCCTTTGAATCATTACAGCATTTCCCACTACGTGACAATGGGATAATTCATTGAAGCTCAGCACACCTATTCCTCAAACTGTTGCTGTATTAGTTTAAATGATGATATTTGGATATTCCTCCATTGGTTTGACACAGTGAACATGGCCACATTGGAAACAAACCAGAGATGTGAATCAAGTCTCCACCCAGAACCAACACAGCTCAAATTCAGTATTTCAACTCAGCTTTATTGTCCCCAATGGGACAATAAGGCAGGTAAAAAGACCTTCACATAAAACAGATAATATTAATGTAAAAACAGAATATACAATATATATTCAAATACTAAAATTCCACCCACACTCCATAAAATATTTACAGTGAAACTATAAAAGCTGACAATATAACCCAGTTTAAAACGTAACAGCACAACATAATCACCATTACCTTCGAAAAGTTCTTTAGTTAAACCATCAGTCTGTGCATTTAGACAAGTGATACCACAAATATTAATTACTTTCTCACTTTTTTGGACATCGGTTTCTCTTCCCAGAGGTTAGGGGGAAGGAAAAGACAAGTAAGCATGAGCATTTAAAATAGGTCTCCTAAGACAGATATTCAGCAAATGAGACAGTTTAATGAAAATGTTCTTACTGGCTGTTTTAACTGTAACAACTTGTTCTTGACCCTCATTGAGAGATTCCCTCATTTAAAACTGATGAGGTGGCCAATACATTAGAAGCACATCTTTTTTAAACGTACTCCAGTACAACTGCACTACTCCACCACTAAAGTAGAATTCATGTTAGAGCCACTGTATTGGATTGAATTGGATTGTAAAGGTGGTCATTATGTTATGCCCGATCAGTGTAAATCTTCTATGTATTGTAACTTCTTTGTAAAAAATTTAACTATGGAAAATGTTAAAATAGACCAGATGATGCGCTATGTCATCAACGAGATCACATCGCAACACTTTAACTTCCTAAGTCTCACTCTATATTTGAGCAGGATATCAGATATTTTGACACTGCACTTAAATTCTCCTAAAATTCTACATAATGAAAATACAATAAAATACAGGCTATTAGATGTACTGTTTAAACGAATTAGATTAAACAATTAGATGGATTAAACAAGGGTCATACAACTCTCATGTCTATTCAAATCTTATTTCTTTATACCTCAGAAGTCCAGGGTATATCTGGTCGTTTTTGAATATCTTTATATTTTACCAATATATTTAATATTATTTACCACACAAGAAACGTTTATCCTGTTAACCTTGACATCAGTAGATTAGCCACAGGGGGACTTCGTGTTTCAGCAAATTATAAAAAACCTCACACACATGTGAACCATTTATCATATCTGCCATAGAATTTGACATCTGTGCTTTCAACATGCAAAAAACAAGCGTCTGCAGCGCTACTACTTCGTAAAGAGAGTGTGCGACTTGATCACGCCAGCTTGGTCAATGAGGGTTAATAGGGTCAAAAAAAAAAAAAAAACATGTTACACCTTTACCTCACTGAGAGAATGTTTGCAAAATCCTACAGTGGGAAAAAACGTGGGATGGGAGGGGAAGATATTTCTACCACAAATATAAATATTTTAAAGTAGTACTTACCAATGCAGGTCCGACCATCAGCATGCATGCGGAAGCCCTCACTGCACTCACACAGATAGGAGCCTGGGGTGTTGATACATGTTTGCTGGCATCCTCCATTAAGCGTCTCACATTCATTTAAATCTGAATAGACAGATATACACAAATGCGTTCATATACACATAACCATGCAAAAACAATCATACTTTAGTTAAATGTGCACTTTAGCAGTATGCTAATCATGCAAATGGAACAATGATTCGTACGTAAGATGCCTCTCTGTTTGTGACTGAGAAGAACTTGAGCCAATTGTAGGAAATAAATTCTTAAATAAAATAAGTTTTAAAAATGTATAAGTATATATTTATTGCACCCTTGAAACGGCCTAAAGTTACAATTGTGTAATATAACCAATTCTTATATTTGTATACATCCATACAATCGATGTTTCCCCTCCTATAGCCTGCTGTAATATTCTGGGAAAAATTAGTTTGTGTGTGTGTCTGAAAGGGGGGAGTAACGAATGATAAATGGCTTATCACACAGTTTTTGCAGCAATAAGTGTGTAATCAGTTCGTTTCCTGCACAGGTGAGAGGGTCCTTCATATGTGTCAGACGGAAGTTCCTCAGAGACATGAGCAAGCTAAGAGGACAGCATATAGTACATGAAAGCTCATCACACTCGGGCTACACATCTGGACAACACATCCACTTGAGCTCCTCCTGGTTGTCTTCTCTGACTCACATGGGTTGTTCAGCTCCCACTAGTGATGACAGAGCAGTAGTGTGCATGGAGGGCAAAACTTGTGTTGCAGTTTCTCTATGTTTTGATTGGGGGGGAACTGAGAACATGTGGTTCAGTTTATTTAAACATAAATCACTACCAGCATTCATGGGCTTCCGAGGTCAACACACTTCCTAAATGGAGCAAATATTAGATCGGAAATAATTTTCACATAGGTTGCATGCACGTGTGTTTATTGTTTGTCTGCAGTCTCACCTTAAAGGCAGACTTTGGGAAATTCTAAAATTACCTCAATACTACTTTAATTATGTCCATTAATAAAGGTAGGGAGTGTCATAGCAGTTAATGAATCCTTTGATATTATTAGGTTAAAGGAATTGATACTGTATATGTTTGTCAAATCTTTGTTAAGTGCTGAAACATATGTTCAATACACAACTAGACATCTCTGAAGGATCACATTCATCACATTCATGAACCATCCTAACATTCTTGACTCTTCTATTCTTTGACACACTGGCAGCTTTTGTTGAGGATGCAGAAAACAACAGACTTCAGGGGAGATTTGTCAAAGTTAATACACTTATTGGCGTATGTGAGATGTGAGAGGACTTTTGGGAAACACAATGGCTGCTTTTCAGCGATGTGTGTGACAGCGGGGGCCAGGGGTGGTGGTGGTGGTGTCAGAGGTCGAGGGGCATGAGGTCTGAATGGTATCGTGTGACACCGTCTGGCTCACAGTGGAGCTGCTGAGCCAGCATTTACAATTAGACAAAGACGCAGACCAAACATTTACTGCACAGGCTGCTTTGGTAGCGTGGCAGAAAGAAATCGACAGGTGGTCTTCAGAATGAACTAAACGTCTCAACAACAAAAGAGGATCTGAGGCACTCGGTTCATTCTTTAGAAAGTTTTATCCGCGCTAAATTAAAAAAACAGATGTGCAGCTGTCTCAGTGTCAAAGACACTGTAAGTCGTCTCACTCTTATCTCGAACTCCAGAATGCAAAGCTGGCTTTGAAAACAGATAAAACACATTATTAAACCAACGTTTCCTCATTTTTTCCCACTATGCCTTAAACTGTGTCTCTCCATAAATCCAGCCACACCACCGCATACAGCAAAGGCCATAAAAGAAGAATCTCACATCTGTTAAAACAGCAGCCGTTTGTCTTCTCCAGTGTTAAGCTCTTAGACTTTGAGAGACATTATCCTGTCTTAAAGGTTAAAGGCCAGGGGCACTTGTTCACACCTGTGACTCTAAAGAACAAATGGGCTCCAGTGGCAAACACCAACTGGGATTTTTTTCTGTCAGATTAGATTGACTAATTGGGCCAACACATTGTGTGAGAAAGTTATTAGAAAGTATGTGTCTACAGAAGCTATGTTGATTCTCAGTAGGGTACAGAATTACACTTAATGACCCAAATCAATGCAATGCAAGGTTAAATTATGAACCATAACACGAACAAACGGAATATAGTCTGTCCCACTAGATGAAGCTAGATGCCTGTCTTACCGTGACATGTATTGCCGTCTGGCCCCAGTCTTCTGCCTTCGGGACACTTGCAGTAGTAGCTGCCGATGGTGTTGCAGCAGTAGCCCTCACAGCCACCTTCATCCACTTCACATTCGTTTACATCTGAAAGAAAGCATTACAAACCCTTCTCACTAACATACTAACTTAATGTACAGTCAGCATAAAACTGAATCAGCTGTGATCACAGAGGCGTTTCCAGCTGACCCTTCTCGTCTTAACAGGGTTGATTCCTATGCTGTTTTGTCTTCAACAGCAGACGTAAAACAAATATTTCATAATTCACCCATCGCTGAGTAGAACACAGCCGCTTTCCAATGCAATCTGTTTGACAAGCTTTAATATCATTCAAACCCAAAATACTGTGAAATCCACGAAGGAATGATGCTCTGGTATATACAGTGATGTATATATACAGCATATTGTGTGATATATGAGACCTCAATATAGCTGTTAGTGCATAATTTATATCTGATTGATCATTAAAATAAAGATTTATTTAAATACCTGGTGTTGTTGCTTACTTTTGTAATAAACACTTTCTGTACATTAAAAAAAAATTAAAAAGAATCTTCTGTTACTGTCGGTGTATTTTCCTAAAAATAGTGTTTAATAGAAAACATTATTCTCATGTGTGTAAAGAAAGAGCAAACACAAAATGTTCCTGGAAACAGTTTTATATGCATTGTCCAGAGAACTTTTTGTAAACTGTGCCAGGCCAAATAATCAAACTATTAGATGATACAATGTTGTGTGTCTGGCATAGAAAAAGGAGATGTGAAATGCAACGCAAAATCAAGGATACCCCTTGATAGGGAGGAAGACTAGTTCGGAAAGAAGCTATTATTTAGTATTCTGCTCCCATCTGTTCAACAGCTTAACAGGACTCAATCCCATAACCTTTGTTTATCTTTGAATAATAATAAGACATTTTAGAAAAAACAACTTGGAGACACAATTTGGAAAGATGTAGAGGCAGAAGACAGCAGTAAGTGAGAGAGCAACATGCTTTAGTGCAACAAGCTCTTAGGCAGGTTTTTGGTGTAAATTAAAACCAGTATATTGTAACGTCCCATTAAATGAACCCACTTTGTCAATGCAAAGGTTGATGTGAAGGACAGACTGTCAAATGCACTGCCGTTAGAAAAAGTCAACGCACTAGTCTATCAGAGGAGTCTTGGAGATCTCCAAGACTCCTCTGATAGAAAAGCAACAACCCGTATAACAGATTTCAACTTTGCAGGCATTTCCAGTATCCCCCTGCCGATCCACCCTGGGACTTTTTACTCATGTCAACACTGTGTTTTATATGTGACTTCACTGGGGATACAACACCAATGGAGTAACAGGCAACTTGGCCAGTGTTAAAAACAGAAAACAGCCCCTGTTGCACATATACTGGAAAATGATCATACAAACGTCTTTCTGGTGGCTACATTGTTTCTTTGGTTTCTTACATTTCTGTATAATTTGGCCCCAATTATGATTTGTAGAGTTCTGCAGGACCTCAGAAACCAAGGATGGGTCGCCATGTTTATGCTTCAGGCCACACCCACACTTGGTTTCTAAGGACAGGCAGAGTTCTGTACCTCATCTGGATGGAATGTCTACAGAAGACAAATCACTGTTTCGATTACTATAGATTTGTACTTAATTATCAGTCTAGTGCAAATGTTTTACAGCTGTCTTTACCTTAGTTTGCTTGTTGGGATTGCTGCATGTCAAAGTGTCCTTGGGCAAGACACCGAACCCCAAGTTGCTCCCGGTGGCAGCCATCACGTGGCAGCCATCGCCTCCATGTATATATGTGTGTGTGTACCAATTTTCTCTGTAAGTCACTTTGGATAAAAGCGTCTGCTAAATGTAAATGTAAATGTAAATGTAAACCTGCAGAATGACAATTGAGCTTTTTAACCCCTCAATGCCCTGAACTGGACTCCTGGGCTGCACTGCCCCACGCGTCATGGTTTTTATAACAGTGGTCCAGCAATCATCAAAATTCCTTTTCCTCTAGGAGGATCCCAGAAGCTGTGGGTGCAGAGAAACAACCTTATTCTGCAATTTTCTTTAACTTATACAGAGGTGACATGGACCTTTACCCTCAGGGGCCTGTCCCCATACACACTTCCCCACTTTGATCCCGCAGTTCCTGAGAACCCTAATGAGCTCTGCCTGTCTGCTTGGGGTCATTTTTAAGTTGCCAAGTAGAGAGAGAAACCGCATTTGAGAAACATTCAATCCCACTTTGTCAAGGCATTTAGGGAACAATCTGGAAAAAAAAGTCATGTTTTCAAGACAGAAAGTTAGAGCAAAGTGATATCAGACCAAACTGATTGTTGTCTGGGTGACCACCATTGCTAGAAAACATTTACCCAGTTGAAACACTTTTGTGATCTATATTTCCATATTTAGCTTTATTGGCCTGTGGCAGGCTGCATCTCCAACAATCATCAGCTGTACATAATTCTGAGTAAAACTGATTTAATGTAAGAGGAAGAAGAACTGACTTGTTAGTAACTCTTGAAATTAAATCTGCAAAAAAGATTTAACAAGAACCTACAGAATATATTATCTATAGATCTTATCAAAAGAAGATTAATTAATAGAAAATAATCAAATAGAATATACTATATTTTCTTTACAAAGATAAGGCACACGAGGCTTTAATATAAAAACCAAAGCAAGGAAACTGGCAGAGTTTCCACTTTTGTAACTATCTACAGTGCTGGTTAAAAATTATTAGGGCATTAAAACTTAAAGAGCATAACCACCTTAATAGACATGAAGTTCAGCCTATCACGCACAAGTTGTATTTCAAATGTTTGACTCTAACATCAAACAAAGTCACACCAATAGACTCAAATCCAAGCTTCACACTTTCTTGCAATCTGTAGATACGCATGTAGTCCAGAAATCTGAACTCAGTTTCCTTGTCCTTACATTTTGAATTAGAGGTAGTTCCAGATGGGGCACCAAAGCTGCTCCTTCATGCTGCACAACACCTCTGAGATGGTCAATTGGAAGCAAGGCCTGGAATGGATTATTAGCCAGTATATCTAATTACACATTTACCTTTAAAGAGCCGTTGCTGTTTCTCAGAAGCCAGAGACAATTTGATTAAATGTGACCCACACAACATTAATGGATTCAGTCCTGAAGACCATTTGACTTAAAATCTGAACAGCACTGTTCATGGTGCCTGTGTTATACTGCTCATATTACACAGGCTACCACCACATAATACACATGGATGCACACATGCATGCCTGTAATCGTTTGTAATCCTCCACAGGCCTGCCCAGTGTCCCATGAGGACCTTCAACCCTTAAGAAGTAAAAACTGGTTATATTAAAATAAGTCCAGGCCTTTCTTTTTGTCAACTTTATCTCTTTAGGAATTCCTTTACAAGTTTTGGGGGCAAACTTCACTAATGATTTTTTATTTGTTTAGCATACAACTTCCAGGAACCCAGATCATGACAACAAGGAAAACCTGTCAGGAACTCACTTGCCATCGATGATCATTGTGGCATAAGCAACTCACAGTTTGGTAAAAATATATTAAAGCACCATCCATTCCTCTTAGCTCTGATAGACCCCTGAAACCCAAACAGCTTGTCTTGATAATAACCAGTCCTTACCCCCTAAAGTAGCCTCTGCGCCTCATATCTATAAACCTGAATCATTGTTCTTCGTTTTAGGACAGGTGACACATACCACTTACCTCAGCTCAGAGAAATCCCTTAATACCTTTAGGAAAACCCTAAACCTACATCTCTATTCTCCATCACTTTCTAACCTTACACTTTATGTGTGCTGTCTTATAAAACAAATGTTATCATGGTTTAAATACATCCATTTGTATGGATCACATTCGAGAGGCTCATTTATAGCTCAGAATCAAGCGATACGTGTTGGCTTGTTGGTTCATGAACGAGGGGTGGCGTCCCGTCACGTAACAAAAAGGCAGCTGCTTGTGTTGCTCTTGTGTACTCTGCAGACAAATGTCAGTCAGCAAGTCCTGATTCCTGCTTATCTCATTAAATGTTATTGATATTAGTTTTTGTCTACAGTACAGTACCTCTCCTTTCCAATTTCTCCAAGGACTAACTCTTTTTCCTCCCTTGAAGAAAAACTATTTGAAGTACACAGAAAAACCTTCAACTATGTGTCCACTCATGGAAAAATGATTAGGCAAAAAAAGTCAAGATCAATAATTAAGTCAGCAGACATGTCTCTCTTAGCACTGTCCGATGAATGCTGAAGGCTCAGACCTCAGCAGCTGTGAGTGATACTCAAAACTGAAGTGAATTAATGTTTCTTCCTTACTGGATGGAATCTGAGTCTCAGGGAGGAATGATTTGTATTTCCTGAAATCTTTAGGCCTTCATTCCCACATTTCTGTTGCAACAAATCGAGAGAAAGGGAATGCAATTTACCTAACTGGCAATAAAAAGACTGATTGCTCTTTTAACATCAGAAGGACAACTACTGCCATGTAAGCCCATAAAGCTGCAGAGCCATGGCTATAATGATTAAATGCTGTGATATTCCACCTGATAATCTGCAGGGATGGGCGAGGATAGACTGAAATTGGTGGCGAAGATGTATTTTGAAGAGCATTAGAGAATGAACTGTCAGAAGTGAAAGGACACAGGGTAAAATCAGGTGGAGGGCAATTTATCCTAGTCCTCTGAGAGGGGAGACAAACTGGCAGCTGAGAATCTTTATGTTTAATGGATTTAGAAACCCTTACTGCGGGGAAACGTCTGTAACGCAAAACACAACCCAGGAGTTAAAAAAGCATTTAAACGGAGGAAAGAAGGATCAATGAAGTGCTGTTAGGAAAAACGAGCTCCTATGAAAGAGGTCAAAGTTCATTCATACACAGCAGACGAGCTTTAAGGAACGTGTCATAGAGAGACAAGTGAGCTTTGCTAATCAGATTAGAAACAAATGAAGATGAGACATGAATGTTTAGATGTTGCACTGAATAAAAGCAGCACAATCAATTATGGTTTTCAGCATTTGTGACGTGCACAAGTTTTCTTTTGGTCTTCAATCCAGAAGAAACACAGAACTGGTGTTGGAATAGAGCAGATTTTTATTGACTTCATTTTGAATGTTTTATTATTCCCTTTTATTATGTATCAAAATAGGGGTTTTCAGAGACTGTATAGTTTATGTCTGAGTCCGATCAGCAAGTCACTTTCATTTTTATTGCATTAATTAAACCTAATTTGTTTCATTGTATTGAACCAATTATTTGAATGATGGAAACTGGTTGCTGTGGAAAACGTTTAGTTCTTCATAGCACTATTCTGTGTATACGAGCACATGTAGACCATTACATTAGTAATGAACACGTGTGACATTGTGAAGTGACATGTATAAAATAAAGCAAAGGTATTTCAATTATCTTCTTCATCTGGATGGGTAAAAAAAAAATTAGAAATGGATACCTGCCCTGAAATTTGCAAACCTTTTTTCCCTATATCTCTTCATGAATGGCTCTGTCAGTTCTACATCTGGAAAATCAATTTCTGTTTGGTTCATCAATAGCTAGGACAGAAAATGTCTCCACCAGACAGCATGAAACATCACTTTGCAATACACAGAAAAAATTAAATAAAACTTAGGGCTTACGGTTGATTTCGCAGACATGAAGTAAGCCTGAATTAGCATCATGTAAAAATCTGTAAAAGTTAAAAACTGGTTTAAATCTTAGACTAGACTTCATCCACATTAACCACAAAAACACATCCAAGTCCAGCTTGTTACTGAGGAACTTTGTGTTAACACATGTATTCAGTTACACTTTCAAAGCTATTTCCCATAGTCATAAATCGCACATGCTGCAATATGTGTTCAAATATCTGATATGTATTCAGTGTTTTAATCAGTGAAGGTGAATGCTTTACATTCCTTCAGCTACCTTGCTCAAAGACCATATAATTTGGTTTGCAAGAGTGTTTCTGTACATGACCATATGAAGAATACCAACAGTCACCTGTTTATGAACAGTATATGAACATAGCCAAAACAAGTTCAAGGAGGACAAAAAACCTTTGACCTGAGTGTCTCACTGCTACTGTAAGAATTGGACAGCGAGCCATCAGCACTAAGCTGCTAAATAATGGCGCCTTAGTGCATCTGGAGAGATGAGGGCATGCTTGTTTAGTGCGTGATAATTAATGGCTACCTGCCATGTGGTGGCCATTATTATGGCCCTAATAAGCTTCTTCCTCTGATAGCAAAACTAAGCATGCCATGCAAAACTTGTGCTGCCCAGTGTGTCCTGCTGATTGGTCAGCTTCCTTTAAGCCTGTGTCCTGGCATGTGATTCCATACAGGAATTATGGAATGAAAACAGAAAGTAGAGACAGATGAGGCTTAAAAAGTGATGGTAGTAAATGACAAGTGAACACTTCCATTTTTATCTCAATGTTTTTCCAAGACAGACATATTTTTCTCTACAGGAAGTCACACAAGACCTTTGTTCCAATAATGATCCATCTTCTCCTTTTACACTCCATCATGGACTTCTTCGGTCTGACCGTGTGGTGGATTCATTGTTTGCCACAACAACTGAACATTCAGCTTCCTATTCCTGTCAGTAATAAAAAATGACACTGAAAATGGAACAGCTGTGACTGTCATTACATGAGGAAAAAAACGATATGCTATTGAACTTTTATCACAGCAGCTCTGGTCGGAACAATGAGCTACCTGACCTTTTGAATCTTCCCAGAGGAAAAGTTTGTTCTTGAAACTCTTTTTATGGTTTTCAGTACAGTGCATAACAAAACGAAAACAAGCAAGAGGGACTTTATGGTTTTGTATTTAGTTTTTTAGCTGAACAATCTCGTTCTGCACTAGAACTTGATTCATAACTGACATTACATGATTCAGCAAAGTTTAAGATGAGATAAAAGAGATAAGATAAACCTTTATTCTTTCCACGGCTTTAAAGTAAGTTTAATAACTGATTATCCATGTTAATGACTACTTGTGTTTTTGTTCATGTTTAGTTGTGGGTGTCCAAAGAAAATATATCCATCTAATTCAGAGTCACCAGCTCACCAGGATCCATGTCTTTGACTAGGGGAGAAAACCCATACAGACATGTGGACAACATACAAACTGTAAGACCATCTTGCTGTGAGACAGAACTGCTAAACCAACCAAGTTAACGTACATCAAACCAGAAATTTCTCAAGGGACCTCTTCATTTCTGAAGGGATAGATTAACATTAATATAGATTTCACTGAACCTTTTCAGAAACCTCTAATAAAAAGAACATGAGAGAGCCGCTACCCAAAGCAAACACCAGCCTGTCAGATGTGATCCTGAGGTCTGTCCCACAGTTCTTTATAAAAACATTAATCATCGTCTCATCTACACCCTAAAAACTTTAGCACTACAGTAGCTGGAAGCTAAAAATTGGTTAAAAAAAACAAAGCCAAGGCAAACAATAGGGCCTGTCAGCATAACATTTCTGCATCCCAATATAATTCAATACACAGTGTGGGATACAGCTTGACATAATTCAAACGCTTTAATCTGTTAACTTTACCTTTATATTATGCCAGCCAGGACTAAAAAGCATTTTGACCCAGAGAGTCGTGCATACATGTTACAAAAAGCTTGTCCTTCCCCTCATTTGCTGACAATAATTTAGCCTGAACATATCATAATCATAATACAATTTATCTCACAGCCGGAGAAATACAAGGGAGAGTAAGCATTCAAGAGCCTCGTGTAGTTCAAGAGCCAATAATAAACCCGGGCTCTGCAGAGGAAAAGTCTCAGAGAGGATGCAGTCTGTGCGTGGTGTGTTAGTCAACTTAAGGTCGAAGAATCATTTTGAATCTGTGAAAGACATCACAGTTCCCTAATGTGAGAATAACCACTGGAGCTACTAAGACTTTTACACAGTGGATATTGGTGTAACACCACAACTTTTACCATTAATTAAATATAAGTCTCGATTTATTTTTCTTCCTCAGCTGTGTTTTTATTGCAATCATGCCTTGAAATTGTAACTACTCTGCATCTTTAGGCTGAATTACTTTCAAAAATCCAAAAGAAAACATTGATTCTAACCATGTTGAAAATCAAATTTTTCCACAAATCTTGGAAAAGAAGAGGCAGCGATAACAGTAAAATTAATCTTAGACAGGGTTTACCTCTGTCCAAAGAGGAAGGAAAGGGATATAGGATATCACTGCCAAACACATGTGGACGTGGACTACATCCACAAGGGACATCAGATCTATGATATACTGCTAACGGATGACATTACCACATGCAAAAATGTTTCAAGTCTCATTAAAAAGCAGTTGGATGGCAAGTCGTAATTTACATTATGTCTTTTTCAGTTGAAATAATTCAGCGAGTGGAACAAAAGTAAGTACATGTTCCTACTCTGCAGAACCATGGTGGAGTGGTTAGGGTTGCTGTCAGCTAGAATGTCCCCGGCTCTGAATTCCCGGCCGATTGAGGCCTTTCTATGTAGACTTAGCATGTTGTCCCCATACTTGCGTGGGTTTCCTCCGGGTACTTTGTTGTCTGTCTCTGTACGTCTCTCTGTGTTGGCCCTGAGATGGACTGCTGACCTGTCCATGCACCCTGACACTCACCCTATGACAAATGGGATAGACTACATTCCCCCAGCCCTACGCAGAACAGGGGTTACAGATAATGAATGTTTATCTTCATAGTTGATTACATTAAAAGTACATACAAGTGCATACAGTCAATATCATAATCATAATGATACCCATAGATTCAACCGATGCTGTAGCAAAATAGAGAGCAAAACATCTCCACAACTCCAAGAGTAACAAACACAATGTGTAACTGTAAAATAAGTGGTAACATGCCACATCAGTATTATACATATACTCCGCTTTTGTTTGAAATATACAAAAACAACACACCAGACCATAAGGAAGGATTGCCTTAGGATGTTAAATCTAAAACTCTGAGATGCTGCCTATAAATGCCAACAACCCTGTTGAAGTTGCTGCTAACTTTTCCCTAGATGCCTACTGTTTCTCAGTCTGCTATAACTTTAACATGTTGGTATATATTTTTTACCAAAATAATCCAGATGTGCTGTGGTGTAATTGCAAGGAGCTTCTCTAAATGATTCTCTCTTCATCTCTACCTATTAACACACAATTAGGCACATATTTATTCAACCAACCCATGGATTACTACAAAAAACAATCATGTCCAAACATGAGCAGACTGACTGAGACGGGACAAGTAGAGTTCCCCAGAGTGCATAATGATGATGACGATGATAACCTTGTCCGCAGCACTTTTATTTATTTCTTGAAAGTTTTTGCTTGTGTGTCAGAAAGAGAAGTATCTTGATTTTGCAACAATATTTTCCTCCAACAACAAAAGCTTGCATGAAATAATGCACTGTTTTTGCTGCCCCTGTGTCATGACAATCTGAATAACCCCTTTTTTTTCCTTAAATGCAAGAAATGCCTAATATTTGCTGACACTGTTAGCTGTCTCCTTGCATACTGTAAGTTGAGGCTCCAGTAGAACAGGACCCAGGCACTGTCCATAATCACTCCTCTTTAAAGTGCTTTGAAAACATCCAGGCTTCTTTAGTGAGGACCAGATGGTTTCTGTCCTCACACTTTTATGGTGCCTGTGTGCTCTTAATTTCATGCAGACCCATGCACCAGTTTAACCAAAGGAAAGCCTAATCCCAGAGTTAATCGTGTGAGACAGAGTGGCATTCACAACCAAGGGGGGGATACAACTATCACAGAGCAGGCTCCAGTGTCTCAGCACACATGATTGCCCGGCATCAGGCTGTTTATTGCCTCACAGTGTCAACACCATGGCCTTGGTGTCAGTCGCTGACATATTGTACATTTCGATGCATGGTGCCTTCTGTCTCATATCGACATAGGAAGCCTGTAGCTGGTTAGCCTCTACAGCACACTACCACCACAACTTGGCAGGAATATCAAAAAGAGAAACATTCAAAAAGAAATTCAATGATGAGTGCTGAAAAGAGGAGGAGACGGAGGAAAAGAGTGAAACTGTTCTTTAAAACTGCTCCATGTGTTCATTTTACCTCTACTGAAGTTTACCAGGACTGAATTATGGTGAAAAGGAAAGATGGATTTGTTGGCTCTGCAACAAGCTCTCTCATCCTTCATCCTTCAGATTTTTTTATGAAGTGATGAATGTGATTCCAAATGTTCCATCTTCTCAATTGCAGCTTACAAATTCTTAAACCAGCAGTAATTGATTTTATGGCCACCTGGATGCACCCCAAAATAAGCTGTAAATAAAAAACTGACATAGTGTACAGACAACAACACCAGAAATCAACTTGGTTCTTCGGGCACCAGATTGGATTATTGAGCATGGACTTTTGGGGACCCTTTAGAATTGTCAATATTTTTCCATAAAAATGACATAAAACATGGTCAAATTTTCATGCTTTACGTCTAGATTAAAGTCCAAAAGAAACCCAAATAAACAAAAAAGAAAAAAGGTATCTGGGAACATTACCCAATGTTTAATACTTGTGTGTAGCAAAAGTATCTTCACCAACTCCTCTGACCCCTTTTGCAGCAAAAACCTTAACCTACAGTTGACTTATGTATGTGTATCTAATACAAAAAATAGTTATCATGCCACAAAGCCACGTTCCTGTGAGTGGTCCACTGGTGTAATTGCAACAGAGACACACCATGCTCACACAGGCACAGACCCCTTGTGTAGCCTACAGCATAGGCTCTGCGTGATTCAACGCAGGAGCTTCAATCTATCTTAAACATTCTGGTGAATGTTTATCAGCCCTGAACATCGGCTTGGAGGAACTTTAGCCCATTCCTCCTCACAGAACAACTTTAATTCAGGGATGTCCTTTGTTTGACCTGACTGCTTCAGGTCCATCCACAAAATATATTTTAGGATTGAGGTCTGAACTTTGACTCAGCCCCTTCAAAAAATTTTAACTCCACATAGCCCAAAGTTATAGCCCATATTTTTATGCTTGTAAAATTATGAAGTATTTTCTCTAAACAACTATATCAGACAGCATAAAATTCCATTTTCAGATAAATAGTGCTATAAAGGAAAGCGCAAAAACTGAGGGTGTATAACCAGCTATAGCGAGTCTACCAGGGCATAACTCCAGGACTGACTTTTGATGGAAGGCCAGACCTTTATCTAGCTATTGTGGAGCTGAGGCTCTTTAAAAATCTCTTTTAAAAATCTCTTTAATCTTGAATCTCTCTGCTTTAATCTTAAATCTCACGAAGCATTTGCAAACGTTTTTGTATTTGCCCTCCGGTGCTGAGCAGTTTGAGTATAGTGAGCTTTTTTAAACTTTACTGCTGACAGCAGCTGCTGCTACAACTGGAAATGACACTGGAAAGAGCAGTGAATGTGAACCAAAATAGTTAAGTTCGAGGCCATAAAACCAAAACAGTGACCTAACACATGCAAAAAAGCTTTGCTGTGCTGAGAGGACCTGCAGAGTTAAGCAATAACTCTCTATCTGTCACTAAGAGCAGCCCTGTTCACCCAGTAGTCAAGAAAAATTATCAGATATAAATGCACAAATATCAGCAATAGATGCAAGTGGACAAGCACAACTACGTGTACAACAAAAAACCCATTCATACATAAGAACAGCCTAAAGAGCATCTGGGAAATAGCAAAAATTGCCTTTGACTTTTGCCTAAAGTCAATGCAACACTGTTAATATCAAACACGGACAATGCATTGTCTTATACTAGTGATTGGAAACAGGTGGCTAATCAGCTGTCACGACAAACAGTGGGCTACCACAACCCTACCACCAGAGAATCTATGGAATCTGCTTTTTCTCAAACATACGTATACAAATCAAATACCCGATAGTGGTAAGTCTGTCACTGTGTAATGTCACTGTGTAAGCTCACAACACAAATTGAATAATGTTCAGTATTTGCTGGTGAAAGCAAGATCTCCAGGTTTCCAGGTCTCCCTTGATACTTGTGTTAAGCAGGAATGTGCAACACATGCCAAAAGAATAAATCATAGCCCGGTGCTGAATTTAATGGGTAAGTGGCAAGAAACTGTATGTTTCTATCAAAATTCTCCTTTTAAACACCTTCATGACCGTCAATAACGAGCATTGTCCAAAGTAAAACTGTACTTTTTAGTTTAAAATAACTACTGGCTTACAAACACACAACTATGTGTGTGTGTGTTAACAGAAACTCTGGACTGAACAACCTACCTGAGTTTTTTAAATTTTCCATTAGCCATTAGTGAATAAACTTCAGATGTACAGCCATCGTCCACAAGATTCATCACAAGATCATTCAGCAAACACAGATGCTGCCTTAATGAAATGATGACCTATTAATCATAAGATTTCCCAAACATATTTTTTTTGATTAGATATAGATAGAACGTCAAAATATCCTAAAAACCTGAGCTCAAATTCTTACAGCACAGATTTATGAATGCATGTAATTGCCTCTGCACGGAGCGGAGGTACAGTAAAGGAAAATGGCTGAACACAGGAGTCTGGCTCACTCTTTCCTTGTATAATGATTCTGGCAGAAGAGTGAAGATAAATCTGTCTTGGGAGATGACAAAAGGAAAAACGTTTTACAAAAAGAAAACAGCAAGATGTGAGTTCGCATCAAAGTGGACTACAGTGAAAGAGCAAAGGCAAAACCTAGAAGATTAGGTTTTACCTGGTTAAATCCTCTATCTGTTCCCAAATTGGCACGCTAAAGCGTGAAAACCAAGGCGCCCATGTCAAAACAAACGCACGCGAGAGCTACCTCTGACAAATAACGGCACGTTCCTGTGAAATGTCCTAGCAAGAGCAGTAGATAGGGCTCCCTTTCTGGGAAAGTCAAAGAATCAAAGAGGAAAGCTTCTGCAGTGTGTGTGCGTGTGTGTTTGTGAGCATGTGGGGGGTAGAAACCTAATATCCTCTGCAGAGCTCTTCAAAACACAGCCGTCCTCCAGTATTCATGACTCCAGGAAGGTAGTGTTCCCATCCAAGACATGGCCTTGCTCCCAATCGCTCTTAAACCACTAAACTGTCATTTTAAACTTCAGTTTCCGGACAGGTTGAACAAATGTGATATACTGTGTTAACTAGTGAGCTTTAGAAGTGCTGAGAAGTGAACTCAAGGTGTTTCCCTGATTCTTTAGTATAAGTGAACCTTCTCTTCTCTCTTAACTCCCCACTGTAAAGTATATAATCATGCACTAATAAACAGTTTGAAGTAATCAAAGTCATACAAGAAACTCCTATTACAAGTATCTGGTTTAACAACAGGTTTTCCAACCATAAAATTCTGCATTTCATACATATACTCTCATTAGCACTCATGTTACAGAAAGACTCTAAGCTGGAATAGCAGCAGGCTCAACTGGGCTTTGAACTAAACTTCTTCTACCTTTAGCTGTACAGAGACCCCCAAAAGGCAGCATCCAATCCCAGCTACAGGCTCATTCTGCTTCTGTAAAGTGAAAGCATAAGGTCTGAACGGAGCCTAATAAAGCCTCAACAACATGCTGTCCCCTGAAGATGTAACCCAGTTCACTGACTCTCAAAACAGCGCTCAGTTTATTGCCCTGTGCATGAACTTGAGGAATGTGGGGAACTAAGTACGTAGGTTTATTAACATAACCAACTTTATGTTAATAATGGTAAATCATCTGGTTTTAATCACACGGGAATGAAAACTTACCATACTGGCATTGCGTCCCCTTGAAGCCCAATGGACAAGTGCAGATGTGGTCTCCACTCTCTGCACATCGGCCTCCATTAAAGCATGTATTGGCACCGCACACCCCTGCAGATACCACATATTATGTACTATAATACATGTTTGTGTATATTTCTATAGTTTGTGTGTCTGTATACCTTTTAGGCACAACATTATGACAACCTGTGTGATTTAATACAGTGGCTCCAGAATGAAGTCTACTTTTACAATATTAAAACTTTTCAGTTTACTGGAGTATACAGGTGTTTCTTACAAGAAGAGGTGGTTATAATGTTTTGGCCACCTCTTTCATTAGAGAACATTAGAACCACCACTTCTTATGACCACCACCACTTTGACCTCAATAATAAACACATGGTAGAATTATCACATTTCTGACAGTTTTAATATAAAAACTGAAAAATTATCACAGTGTAAAAGTGGAATTCATGGCAGAGCCACTGTCTTGGATTGCATTAAATTGGACAGGCCTTCATATTGTTATGTCTAATCGGTGTATCACTGCATCATCTTTGGATGCCTTCTTTTTTTTTTGCCAAATGAAAACAATGTTTTTACATATAAATTATTGTCGCCAGCAATACAGAAACCATTATATAGACATGTAGGTACAATGCTATGACTCACTATGCAAACAGCCCATCTCTTCACCCCTCTGAGTCCAGCCTGGGCAGCACTTGTAGATAGTGTGCAAATCCATGCTGTATACCTGCCTATATGTTGTGTAATATGCTGTCCTGTAGAGAAGAAAAATCCTGTTATAGTCATTACAGATTTTCTGGTGATCAACAGTAATTTGTCGGTTATAACATTAGTTGTTTTGCTTTGACCTCCTCTCGTAGCCCATGCACCATCTATGACTGGTGCAGCCCTGCTTCCATACTTTAACCATGCGGGTAAAAGCCTGAACACAAGGTTGACGAGTTGCCAGTAGGGACATCTCTTTGTCAGCACAAACATTTGGCCTGTGCATTGAAAACACACAAAAAGAAAGAAACAGAGAAATGAACTGATAGATGCAATCACAAGTACTGTTTAATACATAAAATAGTGTTATAGTAACTTTTAAGAGAAATATGTGAGTCGTACTTTTCGTTGCTGAACAGGCTGCTGTATGTATTCTTAACACACATGAACTTCCACAGTCTGCACATGTTCCCATGGCATGAACATCAGCTCACATGCTTACACACACACATGCATGCACACAATCACACAGTTTGTCAAACAATTATGGAGCGTGTTCTTTGGCGCAATGTTCTTCATTAAGGTGCAGGAAAAAACAGGCTGTGGCTTGGTGCCTTAAGCACCCAATAAACAACAAATGAAATGTCTCAGGAAATTGGATTTTTCTTCTTCAGTACAGCTTGCATCTCATGTCTCTCCATCCTTCAATGTGTAGATGTTATTCGAAAGCCCAGGTCTGGAGACACTGTGTAGTGTACAGTGCAAAGTCATTATCACTGAACTGTGTTGTTAGTGCTGTGTTGAAAACTAGAGATGTCCTCCACCATAAACCATCTGACTTCAATACAGCAGGGGGTTAATTAGAGGACCAAAGAAGTTCTCAGCTTCTTTGGTAGTAAAAATTGAGTATTGTCAAGCAAAGTCAAGACTTTTGGTGGAGCAAGTTAGTCAAAGCAATGAATATATTGGAGGTTATTTGTATAAGCACGTTATATTTCATGTCCTGTACTAACTGATCCTCATTAGGGGCCTGACTGAAAGTGCGACACCTAGTGGACTGTGAAGTAACACAACAGACGAAGTAACACAATTAGAGAAAAACAGCTCGATTTTACAATCAAGCTTTGGCTTTGAAAACAGGCTCTTTGTTTGCAGACTCTGACAGGTTCTTTATGTTCACACTTGTAAAAGTAAAAAGATAAAACTTAAACATTTATCTGGATTATGATGCAACCGAACAAGCGTGTATTAGGAACAGTGAAAAGTCACACTTCACTTACATGCCAAGCTGCAGCTCCAAACATGATGTCAGGTGCATGGTGCTGAATAAAACCACACACACAGTAAAAGTCTTTGGGAACATAATTTCTGCCAGGTGACACACACGCGGAGAGAAGTTGCCTACTCAGTCAGATGAGGAGCATCCTGGCGTCCGAGCGGCGACAGATCGCGGGGCCATTCACTTGATATTTAATGTCTGCGGTTTTTGGTCTTGCATCGGTCTCTTGTGAGATCCAGGGTTGAATCTCCGTTGGAACAGACTTGTCTTGTCTCTCGCAGCCTTTGAGTTACCTCGGGTCCACGCACCACCCACAGTCAGCGAGGGGCCGCCTGCGATGTTAACCTGCGCGCGTACGTCCACAGGAGAAGCGACGTTTACGTGGGAGAGCTCGTCGTGTCCGTAGGATGCTGAGGAATAAAGCTGAATATGGAAAGACACGTTCTATAGTTTATAACACAAAGGCTGGCAGTGCAGAAATTACAAAAAAAAAAAAAAAAAAGTAGCAGCTAGTAGAACTCCTGCTGCTTTTTACGAAGAAACTTGGCCACGAAGCTTCATTCATTCGTAATTTACGCTCTGAGGAGCAGAAACTGTGAAAAAGGAAGCCTGAGATTTTCAACGTAAAAGCACCGAGCCACACGGACTTCATCCTCATAATGTGTTTGTAGTTTTGATGTGTGAATGATTTTATGAAGGTTGCTTGTCTAAACAAACCATGTTAAAGTTGTTTTTGGCCTAGCAGCTATATGTTGGTCGATGCTTCTGGCTGTGTATATTGTAACTTTTTAGAAATATATTTAATTAAAAATGTTAGCATTTGTTTTTATTTTTCCTTATTAAACATTTACTAATGGAATAAATAATAGTTGATTGGGCTTTATTTGTTTCCTGCATTTTCCATTTTACTTCTAACCCCCATCACCACACAAAAGCCCTTCCACATCGTTAACCTGTGGCTTTTTGTCACTGGTTATTCTGTGTGTGTGAGGATCATGTTGAGATTGTGCTGCTACTGTGCACGTCCATATACTCATTGTGTAGTGATGGTGTGTACCCAGCAACATCCAGGAGGAATGTTTAAAGAGAACCATTGTCAGGAGAGAAGATTATTCTTGGACCAGCTGGCCAACTACGCTGAGGCACTATCCACATGACACCTGTCAACACACCTGGTCCAGCAAGAACAACACAGACTGGTTGATGACACCCAGGAAACCAGTGTCTAAGCTTCAGTGTTGCCATGGAGTTAAAGGGGACATTTTACAATGAGATATACACTGGCCACTTTATTAGGCATGCCTGTGCAATCAAATGCAATCCAATACACCAGCTCTCCCATTAATTCTACATTTACACTGTTATAATTTCTCAGTTTTTAAGTTGAAACTGTCAAAAAAGGGGCTAAAAACCTATTCCTCAATAATAAACAGAGAGTAGAATTATCACCTTTCTCAGTTGCAATGTAAAAACTACAAAATGATAACTTAAAAGTAAAAGTAGAATTTATGGTAGTGGTGCAGTATTGGATTGCATTAGATTGTACATGTGTACCCAATGCATTGGCAGTGAGTGTATAAATTCCACACACATTCCAACCAACAAAACCGAAGTTACAAACAGCACTCATACTAAACCTGCATGTGAATGGACTTTGAGCGTGATATATATTTTTCATCTGGCTGTTATCTAACATTAAAAAGTGTTGTGGCAAGTTTACAGTGAGCATTTGCAAAATCATTACACTAAAATGACTAAATGTAAATGTAAAATGTTCAGTTACACGTTATAGGTGACCATTTGCTTCAAGAAGCTCAAACTTTTACCTTTCACTGTTTTTAGAAAACTGATTAATTTATTTGCAGATGTTCTTAAGAATGCTTGTTTGGTGCCAATGTGAATTATTTCAAAGCGGCCAGCAGTACAAACATCAAATACATCCTGTTCATGGGTTAATCTACGTCTTAGAGAAAAAACATCTCATTTCAGCCATTTCAGTCTAACATGTTTCTATTTCTTCTTAATTAATGAGAAGAAAATTTGCACTTTTGGTTCTTCAAAAGAAAAACCAACACAACATCAAAATCCTCATAGATTAAATCGTTTTTTTTTATAAAACTGATATCAGGATTTTTACTCTGTCAGAGTTTAGCTATCATGAGTGAAATGGTACTAACTTGCAATTGCAATTTGCATTTATTGTTATTCAAGGCGATGAATAGCAGAATGAAGATTTCAATACAATCTCTAAAATAAATAAATAAACGTTTTGGTATACATGTTAGTACATTTGTAAAGTAAAAGACATTTGCTTTCATGTAATGTGTTTTGTGTTGGTTTTTCCCTCCATAACATCATAAATCATCATCAGATTTTGTGCACTTGGAAAAACAGGTAAAACCCTGGGAAGATGTTACTGTAACTGATAATGTGCCCTGCTGGCAATATTCAGTAAATAATAAAGAGATAAAAAAGGAAACAATGTTTGGGTGAATGTATTATTAACAATTTATTGGTTTTATTATCTGTCAAATATATATTTTTTTTCTAGTTTTGCTTGTTTATCATTTTTGGCTGCACATAACACCAGTTATTAAACCATACCTTAATCTCATAAAAGACGCCAACTTGATTTCCAACTTTACAAATCTGAGGACTAAGTTGTTTTTTAAAAAGAAAGTGAAAGGTGAAGGTGTGCATTTTCTTAAGCAAATCAGTTCTGACATTTAAACTAATGGTAAGTGCTATAAGATAAATTACATTACAAAATAGTACAAAACATTGATAGATGTTATGTTAAAATAATAGTTACGGATAAGAAATAATTAAATAATATTACATAGACAATAAAAGTGTGATAGAAACAATGTTATCAAAAGCAGTAAGAAAAGAGAAATAAAATGTCTAGTTTTGTATGTAATAAACTAGCACTTGGAGATACTGTTTTTTTTTATTGTAATACAAAATTTGTGGTACACAAAATTGCATCCCTTACATATTAATTATATACACATAATTACACTAATGTATGTGTGTGTATTTAGGTTTTTTTTGTTTTTTTTCTTTAACAACTGTGTAACATACAAACATAGTTTCATGTATATAAATTTTACATATTGTCTCAGCATAAATGACAAAAAACAAATGAAATCCAACATTAAAATAAAATGAAAATAAATATTGCAAAACAATTATTGAGGAATGTTTTTCGGCTTTTCATCTTAGCGCTCTGTGCTGATTACGTCACTTCCCCATGAGCACTGGAACTTCCTGTTTTGAGGACAGCGACAGAGGAAGAGAGGGGTTTCCTCTCTCAGATCACCGAAAGGAGATGCTTCACAGCTACGCTGTCTGTAGTTCCTGCACATAGCTTTACAGTTCAGAATCATTTTTAATCCCTGTTAAATTTAAAAGTGTTCTGCGTAGAAGGCGCCATTCTCAGCAGCAAAGCCGACGGTAAGGAAGCGAAGCTAACGTGTTAACCTAATGCTCAAATGGCGCTAACGATATGTCTTCTTTAACGTTAGCCGTGTAGCTAAAAGTAGCCTTGAGTTTAAGCTTGTTATTTAATCCATAAAGCTTATTAGTAGTAATCGACTAATTGTCCAATTCTTCTCAGTATGTGCTGAATTGGCTTGTATATTGTATTAAATTCTCTATTAAATGAAGGCATTATTGTTTAACTAATATTAGCATTTAGCAAAGGAAATTAATAAACAGTAATGTGAGTAATAGCAATTTGCAATCAGGATCGTTGGTAAACTGGTTCATTTAGCTTTTGTGTGTGTCCCTGTGCAACTGCAGAGGTTCTCATCATATGACAGTGTCACGAGCACTTTTTCCATCTCTAACTTTTGCCTACAGCAAATCAGCTGCAGTAATAATTTCTGAGGATATAAAAGATAAAAAAAAGTTTTTGATTGTTTTTTGTGATCTCTGAGCAGAAGCTGTTGTTTAATAAGACGTGTCAGTAGATATGAAAACTTAATCAAGAGTGAAAATGAAACCATTTGGGATTTCTCAGGTTGGAATGTTTCCTTCCCTTTGTGCCCTTTTTTTTGGCTAACATTTAGTACTGTGTTGCTAAACAGGTCATTTCACACAGCCAAATGAGCGGAGCAGCATTTCCCTCCCCCACCACAGAGATGGCAGAGATGAACCGTATCCAGTATGAGCTGGAGTACACTGAGGGCATCAGTCAGAGGATGCGCATCCCTGAAATGCTCAAAGTGGCTCCTCAATCTAATGAGGACACAAATGGCAGGTCTCAGGACGTCCCCCACAGTGTCATAATGCAAGTCCCAGAAAGAATTGTTGTAGCAGGTTAGTATCAATGTTGGTGGGCCTCTTAAAGCTAGTATGTGGCTTTGTTCCAGCCAATGACACATACTAGATAATTTTTTTATCAGTATCTTAGGACTTTGACCTTCCTGCTCCTAGAGGCCCATTTATTGACCAGAATTGGTATCATGTTATTTATGTTATAATTTTTTTCAAAATTAAGACAAAAAAAAATTGTGCAGGGACATTATTTTCTTTTACGTGTGAAAACTGCTCAAATTTTTTCTCAAATATTTTTTAGGAGACAGTGATGACCCCCACTTCTCCAGACCGCGAGACCTTGACCTAATCCAGTCAACACCACTAGAAGCCCTAGCACTTAAAACTCCACCCAGAGTCCTCACCCTTAATGAGCGGCCCCTGGACTTCCTTGAAGAGGAGCAAAGAGTGGCTCCAGACACTGATGAGGTGGTAAGTAATAAAATAAAAATATCTTTTAATAAGGACAGTGCAAAATAATGGATTTAAATCTTATTAGGCATTAGTGACTTTACTCTCTTATAGCCTGACCTTCATTTTTGTTTTTACTTGTTGTTTTTACCTGTAGGTGCGGCCACAAGGACGATTACGACGGGAGCGCTCAGCGAGTGAGAATGCAGCTGTCCGTCATAACACTCAGCTGATGCGAAATGATTCTGCGTGAGTATTGACATAGATTTGCCATCATTAGTCTGGTACCAACTCCATCTTATGTCCTAAGTGCATGTTCTAGCATGTTGCATCAAACTGCTGGTTCTATGCTCAGTCCCCTTGTCTTCATGACATCACTAGTTGTCTGCTGTCTGTAAATGTAAGAATGTTTGCTGCTTTCACTGTTAATGCAGACTTTAACACTGTTGACATTGTTAACAGTTAATTTTTTCATAATGTTTGATTAGATTATTTTCAGATTTGAAAATGTTAATTACTAGTTAATGTTAATGTCAGGATTTCTGGGAAAGAATTGCTAATCATGGGTCTGAGTGTACAGATACTTAACCCCACAGGTTATACAACAAAGCATGATTAAAAAATATAGGATTATTTTGATGCAGTCTACATTTTCACAGCAAAACTATTGAGATGTGGAGCATACCTAGACTGTGTGTGTATGTTTACAATTGGCCCTAATTTAGATCCTTATAACTTTCCTGTTTCCTGTTCATGTTTGGCATCCTCTTACTATTGATAGTCACCAACTCCTGGGTAGTTTAACCAGTGAGCAAGTCAGGTAAATTTCTAGCTGTTTTACGTTACTTTAACTTGATAATATTTAAATAGTAAGGTTGAGGACAGTTTCTTCTCCTTATTTCTCTTCCTCTTCTCTTCACGTCCCTTCTTTCCTCTTTTGTCTTTGTTTTTCCGTTTCCACTGAATTGTCTATTCTTAATGGTGGGCACTGAACAGTGCAACCTTGCCCCCCCCAGCCACTGTCCACCCTTGCCCCCCTCTCAACATGACTGAGGACGAAAACAACATATACAGTGCTAGCGGTGTTCTGTCTTTCATCCAGTCCACTACACGTCGGGCCTACCAGCAGGTCCTGGAGGTCTTGGATGAGAACCCTCGCAGGTGACCTCCCGATCATCTGTACATTTATTGCATTACAAAACATTTGGTTTACTAGATATTGGTCAGAGAAGGTGATACAGACTGCATCTTTGATTTTCGCTTTTGAGTACCCTTTCTTTAGAAAAGGGTCTATATTGTATGTGTCAGTTGTGTTTCTCAAAGGTTGTTTGGCCCTGAGTTACATTATGTTGGAAACTCATAGGTGGCTATGTGATACTTTTAAACATTATCTTTTTTAATTTTTCATTATTAGTTATTAGTTTTTCTTTTTGTGCACTTGTAAACTATGGTTACTGAAACACTTAGTCACCAGCTTGTTTAAATCGTCTTGGCATATAACATGCACTTTAGATTTAATGTTGGAGGAATTTAATGATCTTTTTCAGAAAATATATTTGATGTCATGATCAAAAAGAACAACTTCACTGCTCCTGGGCCAGAGGAAGCTGTGAACAAAGGAAATAGTGGAAGATAAGCGGAGTGAGTGTGCAGAGCGTGGGAGTTTATTACTGAGCAAAACTAACTAATGTATTTCTACACACACATTCATCAGGATTTAGCAGCTGTTTCAACTTTTGAATGATTGCATTTTTTCGGCCTGCATGGAAAAGTCTTACAAATGTTACGCAGACATGTATTCATACTTTCTACCCGCTACAACACATTCTTTGCATTATCTTTAATAAGGAAAAGTTTCTAGAAACCAGTGCTTGAGACTTTTGTTGCAATGTTTGCGAAATTGGTTTAAGGAAAGCCTAAAGATTCCTGAAGACCTGAAGAGATTTTCTCTTTTGCTATGAGCATATCAAGAAAATATAGGTATGGCAAGGACATGCAAGTTGTGTCTGCATGTATGGAACATTGTACCACATGTTTCTCTCTTATTTCCCATTCTCCCACCCCTCTTTCCTCAACCTCTTTAGCAAACCATCTCTCCGAGGGGGGTCTGCTTCAAGCTCTAACCCCCTGCATGAATCCAGGTAACTTTACCTGGCTCTTAATCTTCATCCTGTTCCTTTTTCCTTTTCCTTCTCCCTCCTTATCTGACTTTATCATTTCAGGTCAAGATAAGTTATTTAAGAATTATAGGGCTTTGTTATAGTGTGTGCCGCATGAGATGTGTTATGATGTACTTCTGTTATTTATGGCTGAATTATAGTATTTTCAAAGTACCTGTTCTCTATTCAAGGCTCACGTTATCAGCTTTTGAAACATCACTGGATGTGGGGCCTGAAGACCTGACTGCGGTTGATGCAGCAACGCTTCGTCGTCAGGTTAGTTATAAATACCCACATCGTCTCCATCTTTTAGAGCAACAACAAATCATGGAAACACTGTGGCTAAAAACTAATTTTTAAATTGTCTGCAGCTAATCAAGTTAAACCGGAGACTCCAGCATTTGGAAGAGGAGAACAAGGAACGAGCAAAACGAGAAATGATCCTGTACTCAGTCACTGTGGCTTTTTGGCTCGTCAACACCTGGGTTTGGTTACGACGCTAGAGTCAGCTTGTATATCTGCCATCACCATGACAGGAGAACATATTATCCTACATTATGTGTCAAATGTTAGCTACATGCTGCACTCAGTCTCCGTGTGAGGAAGACCTGTTGCGCACTGGCCTGATTTTTGTTGTTTATTTAATGTATAGTTTTATTTTTTTACTCTTCTTTCACTCTGGTCTGTTTTCCTGTTTTGTTTTTATTACAACTCTTCCTGCTCATTGCTTGGCATGACTTGTACATATTTGTCACTCAGAAAGAATCTACCAGTGCTACATAATAGCATAGTTTACCAAAAATAGGAAAATGGAGGTACAATGTGCAGATGTAACATTAATAAATATTTATTGCAGAAAGAGTATGTGACTTGAACTGGCAAATGTAACAAATTAGTAAAACCATACATATTATTTGTTGTCCTGTATTTTATTGAATATCTAGATAGTGCTGTTATTAGAAAAGGGAATACCTCTCACACACGTTTAACCAAAACTTTTAATGTTTTTAGTCCAGGTTTTATTTACACTGGTCATGTTTAATCGTAATTTCTGCCAAACATTGTTTTATTTTTACAATAAATGAGCAATAATTTAGGTTAATGTCATGTTTTTGTTTTGTTGCACTGAACAGTCAGTGTTGGCTACTGAATGTTGTTTTGTGTTTCTTTTTGTGTTAAAATGAAGGCATAAAGCTATTGCAGCCAAAGGAAAACAACATTATACCAGTTGGAAATAAGATTTATTCAATTTTAAACCGTTTTATATTTCAAAACAAAGTGGCTCTGAAAACTGTTTTGCACAAATATGATATACAATCTATTGCGTTTAACAATTTTAAAGCGTAATCAAATCAGTTTTTAAATATTTATCATTAAGCACTGCCCTATGAGATTTGTTTGGTAAAAATTTTGAGAGCATTATTCCAGCTCCTCAATCAGGCAGCATAGTGAAGATTGTGGTGGAGATGAGGCTTGGTTTGTCCTGGCTTTGCCCACTGGTTCTAATATTAGTGGCTTAAGAGCAGCCTCGGAATCTTCATATACCAGTAAAGAAGAATCGATGGAGGTTTGGCTGAACAGTGAACTGTTATCTGAGTTAAAAGTGAAGACCGTATCAATCTGATTCCCAGTTTTTTCAACATTATCACTGCTTTCTGAAATGACCTCTATAGTGGGTTTGAACATTTGCTTAGGTGAGGTGGCTGCAGCGAAGTCTTCTGTGTCAATATCTTCCAGATCAGGCAGATCATCGATACACAGGGAGTGATGAAGGGAAAGCTCAATGGTTTCTATGTGCTCTGTATCCTCGAACTCTGTGACCAGTGGTCCTGGACAGTGTGCTGGTGCAACCTTGTCTGCTTTAGGAGACCAAGAAGTGGCCAGCAGAGGATGTTTCTTCTCACACTGCTCGCTTTTCAGTTCCAATATGTTTACCTGCTCTGACTGGATTTGTGTGTTGTCCTGCTTTGTTCCTTGGCCTCTTCCTAACCTTTCTGCTCCTTTTCCCTCTGTTTCACTTGCTGACTGGTCAGGATTTTCTTTGTCTTCTCTCACAGGCTGCCTTTCCTTGTCGGGGTCATTTTTCTCTGAACTCTCTTTCTGCAATGTTTGGTCTGGTTGCTCTGCATCTAGATGTTCTCTGTTTCGTAGTTCTTCACTGGGCTCTTCTGTGGTCAGACTTTGCAAAAACTCTTCGTGGGCATGCAGGCTTTCCTCTACAAATGCTTGTATTTTCTTTTCTTGGGAAGAAGTAAAAATCTGGGTATTGTCCTCCTCAAAGGGACAGGAGGAAACCTCTATCTCACCTGAAATACAATTGATTTTAAAATGGGAATCCATATTTACACTTTATCTGAACTTTCATGCATTTGTTAGAATTTAAACTTTTACCTTTTTCTCGTAGTTCTCGTCGCTCCTGGGCTCTCTTTCGAATCATTGATAGGCCATCCAAGCTTTCCTGAATTTTCCTCCTCTCTCGTGTTTCCCACAGCTCCCTCTCCTTACGCTCCCCCTCTAACCCCCCCACTGCCCATGCCTCTGCACATGCCCTGTCCTTGGGAAACACAGGGTGATCGTCAAGAAAGGTGAGCTGCTTGAGACGTACAATCATTGTCTTCCTGTAGTTTGGGATTTTTTTCACTACCTTATTTCCCATTAGATATAGCACTCGCAACTCTGGCATGGCCTCAAGTACGGGGATAATCTCAGGGTCATGTAAAGATTGTGAGATATGTCCAGCACACTGATGGCCAGACAGTGACTCAGGTGCTTTATGTCCTCCACAGTTTCCAGCTTGTTATGGGCAATCTGCAGAGTGCTCAGCTCAGGAAGGCAAGAGATATTCTCTATGATGTTAATGTAGTTGTTGGAGACATTCAAGGTGCAGAGCTTTTTCAAATGTTCAAGGTTTTCCAGCTTGTAAATGAGGTTCTGCTGAAGGAACAAACAGCGCAGACCAGTCTGGGCATCCAGGTTCTCAATGCGCTGAAGCCCGTTGCTCTCTAGCCAGAGACATTTGAGTCCTGTGTAGTCCTCCAAGTTCTCAATGGTGCTGAAGCCTTTGAAATGCAGGTACAAAGTGTCATTTAGCCAAGGTGTTGAGTAAAGCTTGTTCTGCTTGCAATGGTCTTTCAGGAATTTCTTGGTCATTCGTGGTCCTGAATGTTTTTCCTGTTTTCCTTGAAGTTGGTTCTGCAGTTTTTCTTGAGCCTCATTTTTTATCATGGGATCCAGTCCACATTTAACTGAATTTGTTCCGACTGAATCTCCGTCTTCAGTTTGAGTCGCTTCCACCACCTTGTCTTCCATTGTGTTTTGGGTTTCAACAGAAAAGAAATGAATGCACTACTCATATATTTATAATGACGCGTTAGTTGCCTGGTGCGGTGGAGTCCATATAACTGTTAGCTCTGTTAGCTAGTTAAAGTTTGCGTTAGGATCCATGGCAACGCTTGCCTATGATTTTAGGGAAGGAGCGGACGTGGACGTGCTTTCTATGCTTGTTCCTTGTCGGATGCGTTTAGCTGTTGCAACACGGTGTGAGTGATTCAACATGGCGTCGGGCTACATAATAAATCGTGGTTCGCTAATATTGGGAATTCATTGTCAGCGTGTTTGCAGAAACATAGCTTTATCGCATATTAGAGAGAAAAAGCGATGGATGAAAGCGTACACACACCTCATGGCGAGGAAGTTAAAGCTTGAAGGACCTCCACCACCAAGGCCACGGTGAGGCTAGCGTTAGCTTACACGAGAGTTCACTGAAGAGCATCTCAAGGCCGTTCATGCAGCTTTTTGGATTAAAAAAATGTATGCTAACTTCATGATTTTAGCCTATTAAGTAGTGTTTCTGTTGAAAACCATATAGTTTACATTTACAGTATTTTGCAGACTTGCTTTGCAGTGTTTTTGGCTTTTATGCTGCTATTTCCATGTTTTAGTGCACCCTTACAAAAACCATAGCTGTTTAGTTGCATGCATGTGTTCCTTATAACTAGGGCATTTGTGTTTAACCAATAAAGTTTATTATAAAAATCAAACAAACAATTTTCTGTTTGGCTCCACCACACTTAGGATGCTACATTATCTTTACGTTTGACAGCTCAGAAACTCAGGAATCACCCTCCATATTTTTGTGTATTCTAGCTCTCAACAGCCTCACTGGGATTATCACTCTGAGGTCCAGGCTTTTAGCCACCGGCTCCATGAGAACTTTTCACTGGAGTTACTGAAAACAGCCTTCATCAATCCCTGTTACCTGCAAGCGGAGCAAGAGAGGAGACAGGGGTTAGGCGTGGACTCTGAGACCACTGCTCTTGTTCTAAAAGATAATATTCAGCTGAGTAAAAAGGGAGCGAGTTTCACAAAAAGTTTCCTGACTGACTGGTGCAGGACGAGCTTCCCAAACCTGCCATGTGAAGGCGTGGAGAGTATTGTAGGGCACCTCACCAGTACACCAGTTGTTACATACGTAGCAAGAAATCTTGGCATTGAAGACCTTACCATGAGTGCAGAATTCCCTGTTCATGATGATGTGCTTCACTCAACATTCATGGCAGTGGTTGGAGCTCTACAGGAGAGCAGTGGAGCAGAGCAAGCAGGATTCTTTCTCAGGGTAAGAGGCTTGATATCCAGCATTGTGAACATTTAGTGCCATGGCTCAAATTATCATCTTTATGACTAAGGATTGACTACTGCTTCCTTGGTTTTGTTTCTCTCTAGGATTTCCTGATCACTCAATTGATAGGAGTAGACCTGTTTGATATATGGACAGTGGTCAACCCCATGGGTCTACTGGTGGAAGAGCTTACTAAGAGAAACGTTCCTCTGCCAGAGCCTCGACTTATCAGGTCTGCTGGAGCCAGTACGGTCCTACCACTGTACTTTGTCGGCTTGTACAGGTATTCATTTTGTTATCTAAATATTCTCTTTCTCTTTTGCATAAATGAAAAAATTGGACTCAGAGCTACCATGTTCTCTAACTCGTATAATATGTCACTGCTCTTTTGAGATTTGAGTGAAATGCAGATAATTCATAATAATAGTTAAAACTTTTTAAATGTATAATCTGCCTGTTTTATATGTGCTTGTTTCTTAATTATTTTCTTCTCTGTGCTGATTCAGTGATAAGAAGCTTCTGGCTCAGGGTCCAGGAGAGACACTTATAGCAGCTGAGGAAGAGGCAGCTTACGTGGCCCTCCGGAAAATTTATGGATACACTGAAAATCGCAGACCTTTTGACTTCTCCCCACAACAAGCGCAACATCAGCAGCCATTGTTAAATTCAGCCAGCAGCAGTTAATGAAGTAACACATCATACAACAGGAAATTATTTAAAGGAGGTGCACTTAGACAAGACAGTGGCGTGAATCAACTGTAATTTGATTTTTAAGTATGCCCAGTTTGCAAGGAAAAGATAAATTAAATCTGATAAAATATTCAAGTCAACTTTTTCTGTCGTTTACTTTGGCTACTAACCTACAGATTTAGAATCCATAGCACATAACAGTCCTATTATGTCGTTGTTGTAAATAATATGGTTGCCAATTGGGTTCACCTTTTTTCTTTTACATCTTATTCATCTGTAATAAAACATAATTGTGTACATCATGACATGACTCTTTTTTTATTGCATATCTTTGGAACATGAAAACTTTATTACATGCATGGTTTGTTGAACATTCTAATATGAAGATTTTGTGTAACTTACAAGTAAGTTAAAAATGTAGTTTATCTACCCTTTTTTTTTTTTGAGGCAACTGTGGCTCAGTTGGTAGCGCTGTAGTCCACCAATCCCACAGTTGTTGATTCGATCCCTAGCTCCTCTGGTCACATGTCGAAGTGTCCTTGAGCAAAACACTGACCCCAATTAGTTGCTCCCGGTGAGCGTCAGCCAGCTGCATAGCAGCTCCCCATCGGTGTATGAATGTGTGTGTGTTTGAGAGTGTGAATGGGTAGATAAGAAGCAGTGTAAAGCACTTTGAGTACCAACAGGTAGAAAAGCGCTATATAAGTGCAGATCATTTACCATTTACACTTTAAAAGCTGTTATAAGTAAGGCACGAGCACATGCAGGACTCATTTATCTCATTTTTTTTTGAACTGGAGAATTTTTCTAATACTCATTGCAAGAGTTGTTGGACGTATATTATTCATTGCATACTTTGTGCATATTTACACATTAAAACCTAGTTGCAGTAACGATGCTGAAACGCATAGTGGCGCTGGTGACTTATTCGCGGTCTGTGCGCTGTCATGAACGCAACCAAAGAGATGCTGCAAAAGAGACAAGATCATTCAAGTAAAGTTTTTGCCCTTGGAGTCAGGCGACATTCCTCGAACTTTGCAGCTTCCGTTTAGGTCTAGAGGACTGAGAACCCTCATCGACACGTCTATAATATTTTTGTTTAATGCTTTTTGTTATTTTTTAACTTTGAATTAACATAACGCCAGAGTATAAAATAAAATAAAATTAGTCGCAAAACTGCGTAATACGCAGTAACGTTAAAGTACAATCCCTGAAGCGGAGCGACATTTTTGCTGTGCATGCAATCTGCGTATTAGCATATACATACACTTATCTTAACAAACCTATCGGTGCAAAACTGCTGTAAACATATTTGACCAAATATCGACGGTTCCGAGATCCATGTTTCCATGACTTTACCCAACTGGGTGTGCGAAGAGTAGATAACGGGATTTTAGCGAAGGCGGAAGTGCATGGAAGGAAACCTCTTGCTCTCTCACAAAATCCGACCAAACGCCTCAAACTCCTTGTCGAGGAGACGCGAGGCCTCCCTGACAACGGAGCTGCACACCCATCCCCTCTCTGTCCTCGGCACTGGTCGGAAGGCACCTCCAAGCGCTGCTCTTTGTTGTAGTTTTAGCCAGCCCTCCTGTCTGCCCTGTTCTTATTCATCCTGCTGCACATCACCCACCATGGCGGCGAGTGCGAAGAGAAAACAAGAGGAGAAACACCTGAAGATGCTCCGAGAAATGACGAGTTTGCCTCCCAATAGAAAGTGCTTTGACTGCGACCAGCGCGGCCCAACCTATGCCAACATGACCGTGGGCTCCTTCGTCTGCACCTCCTGTTCTGGCATCCTGTAAGTATTCAATTACGGAGTGACCTTAGCTTAGACATGGCGCACCCCACACACCGTGTTAGGACGCGTCACCTACACACGACAAGCTAAGCCAGCTAACGATAGCTGTCGTTCCACATGTGTGTCCGTTACGAGAGTAACGCTAGCTGGGGTAACGGCGTGGTGCGGTGCTGGGTTGGGCGGGGTGCCGCTGCCTCTGCCTCTGTTCTGCACAGTTAGCTAGCAGCCACCCGGCTAGCTAGTTAACTGTAGCCTCTGTCGCTAGCCAGTGAACTTTCGTGACACTTTAGGTCTGCAGATAAGGGTTATAAGCCAGCAGGCAGCTTTTATCGTACAATCAGTTGCTAGTTGCTGGCAACGTTACTAACCACCACCAACCTGTAACCAAGCTAACTGGTTTGGTTATGGTGTAAGGGTGCATCATAAGGTCCATACAAAGACATAAGAATATATTGCAACGTTGGCTAACATTTAGTAATGTCCACATAACGGTACAACAGTTACTGAAACGTGTTCACCAGTTCCTCATAAAACACACTGAAAGATATATATATATATATATATATATATATATATATATATATATATATATATATATATATATATATATATATATATATATATATTTTTTTTTTTTTTTTTTTTTTTTTCTAGATCCAGGTTATAAATGATAGAATTGTCATTGTGTCAATTTTCTTGGGCATCCTGGTCCCACCTTTGCTCACAAAAAGCATACCTTGTTTTTATTTTTTGTAAATGTATAAAATGTGTTTACTTTTTGCAAGCTCTTGTATAGAACATCAAAATATTTGAGGAGGTAAGTAGGGACTTATTAGGAGATAACCGTTAGCTTTTCATTGGTCCATCCTGGTCTGCTCATTCAAAAAGTCAGCAGCATGCACTGGTCCCTTGGTATGTCCTATGGAAATCACCATTTTAGGGTCATGAATCATTATTTTTTTCAATAATCTTCCAGGGCTAAGTAGCTGCTTCTCAGTCAGTAATATCCCAAAAATAATGTAAAATGTAAGAATTATAAGATGACACTAGAACAGAATACTGACTGGCTTCCCTAAAATTCAGCTTTATTTGAACTAGGTTGTGACCTTAATCTGCACATTGTTTTACCTTTCTCTACTTTTAAATGAGATGGGTATTTACTGTGGATCACGTGTTTGCTCATGGGCAGAGTTTGCCCTCTATTTCATATCACCAGTGGGTCTACAGCGACTCCACTGTGAATTTCCCATCTGCTCACCCTGTGGTATTACAGTGTTGAATGTAGGTTAATTGAGTTCTTCAACAGTTTGAGATCACAATTAAGAGTTGCCCCTTTTCATTACCCCAAGTTTTATTTAAACAAAACATGTTGATATACAATTTAAGCAAAATTACTTCCTGCACAAGAGTGTGGACATAAAAGGACTGGTGTCTGTCTGATGTATGCAGGAAGCCTGGTGCAATAGTAGACTCAGGAAGTTGTGTGGTCTTACTGTGCTGCTACATCAGCAGCATGTGATTTAAAAGTGCAACAGGAAGTGGTTGGTCACCATCTGCCTCCCTTTCCTTTTCATTCTAGAGAGTTAAAGATGTTGACATTGTGAGATAGTACCCAAAAAATCACATTCAACTTGAATTGTTTTCTGTCTTTACTACCTGCTATAGAAGTCTTAATGATAGCAATTATGCTTGATTTTGTTCTCAGTAATGAAAAAAACCCAAACCTTCTCAACACATATATTGAGTTCTGCATTCATTTTTCATTTACTGTGAAAGATTATGATGGTTCAAACTGAGTCTTTTAAATGCGAAACAGAACATTTGCTAGAAAGAGATTAATGTGGCAGTCATAGGCTTTTTTTAATATATACATCTCGAGCTTCATCAGTGTTTAGAGGTGATTCCAGGGGCATGAGTACCATTGTAACACACTTCTGCTATAGTTGTGGTCATTTAATAGGTGGAGTTGGAATCTGCTATGTAAACACATTCCTTATGAAGGTGGAGGTCTTCCTAGGAGGTACACTATTCAGTTATCGCTTTCAAGAGAATTCCAGATGACAGGAAATATCCCAACTTGGGCTGCATACTCCTTTGTAAGGAGTGGTGATAGAGTTGGGGAGATGCTACTGATTCTGAATATCCTGGACAGTAATAGTCATTGAATAATCATGTTAACAGACATTAATTGAACTGTAATACTATAATGTGAAGGATGGTGTATTGCATCTGTTCTCTGTTGAGACTTAACATTTTCTCTCACCCTGGAGCTATTAACTGACTTTTCCCTGGCTGAGCTGGTACAGTAGCGGCTAGGTCATAATTATTTTATTGTGCAATATGTTATGGTATTCTTTAATGCACTGTGCTGTAGGCATGAGGTAAAATGGGTGAACTTGAGGGTGAAAGCTGGATTATTGTGTCCACATTGAAATTTAAGACACGGAAATTACCAAACAATTGTACTGTACTTTACAATTGCAGGATAAATAATTAAGCATTTTGTAAAATGACTCCCCATTTGTAGATAACTTTCAGAGTTCAGAGACTTTAAAAAAATACAGATATACTTAGAGCATTGTAAATAAATTACTGTTCAATAAACTAAAAGTATGACTTATTTAATACTAAAACTGGGTGGAGATGCTTAAGAGCAATGCATTTGACCTAATTTCATCTTGATTAGACTAGGATCTGATCACTCATGTGCCTTAGGGCACTGAACAACACATTAGACGTCACTCAAAAAGATTCTCTCACACTCCCTTCTGTTTATCTACAAATATATTATTTATTTACAATGAGAATGTTGCAATAATCTAACCATGTTTTATAATATTTCTTTAATGTAGAAAAGAAAAGCCCAGAGAGAAGCTATTCAAAACGAATGAATTTGCTAAAACTATAGTCTTGTAAAAGTAGAATTCATAGCAGCACCACTTTATTTGACTACAATGCAATAGAATTGCACAGGTCGTCATGATGTTATGCCTCATCAGTGTGGGGCATGTTTGAACAAAGTTTTATTCTAGTTGAGCGCTACAGTAATTATAAATGTATTTGTTGTTTGTAACATTTGGCAGTACTTTCAGCAGATTGATGGAAGTGTAAAGGATGGGTTAAGAGCAGTTAATAATTCAACAGTCTTGTCTAGTATTTCAATGCCTTTAGCATCTGACTCCTATGTGTTTAATATTGGGTATGTAATTGTTGCTCTGTGGTTCTTATTCCCTAGAGTTGGCAGGACTACATAGGCAAGCAACTAAAATTTTATTGTTTCTTGTTATACATAACTGACACTAACTATATATCCGCCAATTGTAAATTCAGCTTTATGCATTTCTTGCTCTATTAGGCATTTTTTTTGTAATAAACTACCTCAGTGCTGTCTTAAATAATCTTGGAGAAGAATATACGGTAAAATGAAGAGTATTTATTTATTTATCAGAAAATCTTACTCAAGAAAATTGATCTGAGGCTTAAAAGTTGGTGATGGGAAAAGGTTATTTAAAAGAAGGGAAAGAACAGCTGCCTGTTCAAATAACTTGACAAACAGGTCAAAGTAAAAACTTACAGAAATGGTAGACCTCATCATTCTCAATTGCCTACAGCATGTCCTACTTTCAAGCTCTTCCAAAAAGTATGCTAGACTAAGACGTTTTTTGTTCGACTTCAATATGTTAGTAACTAGGCCTAGTCTACTGCCTCAGCATACACCCTTAAAAGCTTTAGGCGAGGCCTGAAAAAAGGTCATTAAAAGGTAGGGAAATATCCTAACAACCAATTTAGAATTAGAAATGGAGAGGAAATATGTAAAGTCCCATATACTGTCTAAAGGCCCTCAAAAAACATGTCCACGTATGACAGACTACATAGATTTATAAAATAATCTAATCTAGCTGCTTGATAAGGAGTGAAAAAGTGATTTGAGTTGTATTTGTTGGTCAGGGTAAAAGTTATCCTGATAAACTGGTGACTACTCCTGTTTTCTCTTACTGACTGCTTTGGGTATGAAAAGTATGCTTGATGTTGGGTTCAATGACTTTGCTTGTTAATGGTTAAATACACTTAACAGTTCTGTGTTAAATCTTTGCAATAAACCATCTTTTCCTTAGTAATTACATTCCACCTGCAGTTAGAACATTCCACTTGCATACCAAATGCTGATTAGTCACCTTGACAGAAAAACAAGTGGTGACCTTGGGGCCAGTACTATATTAGTTTTCTCCTACTGTTAGGTTTAGAATAAGTACTCAGGCAGGCAATCCTGACGCTTAATTAAATGGCAAAAGATGTCGCTCTTCAACTATTACAGGTATCAGGCATTTAAATTTTTTGCCACGGTGGTATGAGCTGTGACCCACTCAGGGAAATGAACAAAGCTTGTGTGGGTTACTGAGTGATACTCTATAATTGGAGGTTCTATATAAAGTGAGTTTGCTCTATCTTTGACTGCACTGGCAACCTCAATTCAATTGTGTATAGTTAGGGTAGAGTGCGCCCACTTGTATTGTTCTGTTCTAGTCCCTTTTTTTTTCTGACTGTATTTTTTTGCCATTGTTTCTGTCTTTTATTTCTTTGTAAGCTTGAAGCATGTCCAGATTCTTCACAATAATTGACTCAATGTCCATTTCTCCATCTACAGACGAGGAGTAAATCCTCCCCACAGAGTCAAGTCTATATCCATGACAACATTTACGCAACAGGAAATCGAGTTTCTGCAGAGACATGGCAATGAGGTAGGCACGGCCCTGACTGCCCTATCATAGTTATTAAATAAGTTTAAGCTTTCCCACTTCTTTGACAGAGTTGATTTATACACTTTATACATAGTTTTGCATTGCATTGTGTCACTACTGTGTTAACTTGTGTAAGTTCATTTATTTTATGTTTTAGCTAACATAAAATTGAAATTTAATCTTGTCCTAGAGATATGAACAGATACACTCACTGACCACTTTCAGATGCTCCTGTTCATTTGCTTAATAATCCAAATATCTAATAAACCAATCACATGGCAACAACATTTTGCATTTAGGCATGTAGGCATATCCATGATGATAATGGTGAATTTCAAAACCGAGCATCAGAATAGGAAAGAAAATTGATTTAAAGGACCTTGAACGTTGGATGGTTTTTGGTTACCAGACAGGCTCGTCTGGGTATTTTGGAAACTGCTGATCTACTGGGATTTTCATTCACAACCATTTCCAGGCTTTGTAGAGAATGGTGACTGAGTGAGTGGGTTTTCTAGGTGAGAAGGCCAGAAAAATACATGAATGTATGGATTCCTCATGTTTTGTCCCCTCCGTTCAGGCTGCTGGTGGTAGTGTAATGATGTGGGGAATAATTTCTTGGCACACTTGGTAAGAACTGCACATTGTTGAAATATGCAGCCTACCGGAGTATTGTTGCTGACCACGTCCATCCCTTATGAACACAGTGTATCCATCTTCTGTTGGCTGCCTCCTGCAGGATAAAATGCCATGTCACAAACTCAAAATCATCTGAAAATGGATTCTTGAACATGATAATGAGTTCACTGTAGACAAGTGGGCTCCACACTCACAAGCTGAATGGATAATGTTGAAAGGTAAGATTGAAACTGTAAAGGAACTGGAAAAAGGAATTAAAAAGTACAAGAAGGAGAAATGTAACAGTTCATACCTATCTAGATGTTTGCATTTCTTGTCTGATTTTATGTAATATTTATATATGTTTAATATAGCCTAATATAATATAGTCTGTTGTAGTCTATTGTACTGTTTTATTCTAGTCTTCTTGCTGTTCTGTGGTCTTTTTTTATATTCATCTTCACTTTAAAATAACTTGAACATCCATGAGAATGTTTTCACTTATAAGAGGTAATAGAAAAGAGCATCAGATTTAAAGTTAAAGAAACGATTCGGAAACAGAAATTAAATGTTTGTGTTCTTCAATTCACAACAGTTAGCAACTGTAAAGGTAAATGAAGATTTCAACCAAAAAGTGGATGGGACTTGATCAACTTTTGCTTTTGGTTAAAACTATGTCAGTTATGTAGAAAGTGTAATCATTCTCTAATAAAAGCTTCTTATTTATGACATAAAAAAAAAGTTTACTTTAGGTTATTTTTGCATTTGATGTAAAAAGAATGACGTATTTATTTGGTTTTGTTCAGCTAAAACGATCCTTTCTACAAGTCCCAGATTTCAGCATTTAATTTCGCAACCAGGAAGGATTAATAGATCGCTCTACAGCTTCTCAACATGTTTCATTGTAATGCGTTAGCTATGACGAGCAAGTTTTAAATATATGACCGTTGATGTTGAGTGAAGACAGTTGTATAAATTTGCATTCATTATAAAATGGACTTTTGAAACTTGGAAACAGACAGTTTACCATATTTATTTTCTTGTTTATTTTTGTCTTGTTTTATGGTAAAACTGTAAGGATTCAGCAAAAAGTTAATGAAAGTCAAACAAGACTCTGCCAACCATTACATACTAGCATTACTCTAAAATCATTTGTCATTCAAATTTCCCAGTTCTCACTCATCATAAACAAAAAAAGTTGCACCACTCATTTGTGCTACACAGAGCATGAATGATGAGCAAGAACTGTTTCTGGGAAATGCTGTACAAAATATAACTGTGCCACCTGGGAAGCACAGCTATTAAAAGCTGTAGCAAAGTACTCGGGCAGACAGGCAGATTACTCAGGCTGGAGCATATGCATCTTTTTCCTTCAAGGTTAATATATAAATAGTCCTGGGTTTCTTTCTACAGACACCACCTGAGAGAGAAAGAAAGTCACACTATAAGGTGCCCTTTGTGTATTCAGTAGCTATGGTTTCAGAATGAAATTCAAATTGGTTTAAAAAATGTGGTTGAATGCGTGCACATGTGCAACAAAGCCAAACAATGAGGGCAATAAGGGCAGCACCAACTTTCTGTCTCGAAAGCACACCATTGAGTGCAGGCATGAAGCCTATAAATCTCTCTTTACAGGATTAAGCAAATACTTTAGGAATGCTATCCAAAACCCAAGGGCACAAGTAAAGACGTGGTCTAAATTTTTTTTTTTTTTTTTTTAAATATCACCAACCAACTATGTGCTGTGTTTCCCAACTTAGAGCCTACTCATGTTGGGTTCTTCTCCACCATATGTGGCAAACCACCGAATACAGTCATCAAACCATTTTATATTTACATGGCACATAGATGGAGAGTCAGCTACTACAGACAATGAAAAAGACCTTTTTATAAATTTTTTTTCTAGTTCCAATGAGTTAATTTGTGTAATGGTGTAATGGCTAATTGAGGGCTTGCGATTGCGTGTCTGTTTGTTTTGTGTGTTTGCTTTTGCTTTGTTATGTAGGCCAAACTGGAAGTTGGTAGCTTCCTCTTTCCCTTGACAAAAAGTGAATGGGATTTTTCATTTGGCTTTGGATTCTAAGAGAAAATAAGCTCTGTGATTAAAAAGAAGTTTGTGACACTTTTACGTTTATGACAGATTAACACCAATTATATGAGATTTGAAGCTTGAATACAATCTCAATAGAACTTAAGTTATTGTTTGGCTGTAAATGGACTGCACCACGGACGCAAAGCTAGCTAGAAATCAGCACCACTAAACATCCAGTGTGTAATTGGATGCAGCACATTGACCTTGTCTACAAAAGCCTTTCTTTCTATAGTGAACTGATTTATCTAGGCTGTAAAGATGGATTAGTGAGTAGATAAGTCTCCAACTCTGACATGATGATGTTTGATGTTCTTGACAATCTCTGTAGTCTCATTTAGTCAGTTAGCCAAACGTAAAAACTCAAAATACCCTAAGTGGAGTATTTTATGATGAATTTTGAAGATAAAACCAAACAAAAATCTGTTGACCTTGTGTTAGCTGCAGATATTATTTCAAGCAGTTAACCAACCAGAAGTGTAAAAATGCTAATTTGCTTATGCTTATTTCTAAGAAACTGCATTATAAAGGCTGACAATCTGTGCACTTGTTAGGGGCTGCGTGCTACTAAAATGTTCCAAAAATCACTTGTTTTATTACTTTGTGTGTTCCAGGTGTGTAAACAGATCTGGCTTGGCCTTTATGATGACAGAACCTCCTCAGTACCAGACTTCAGAGAACCACAGAAAGTCAAAGAGTTCCTTCAAGAAAAATATGAGAAGAGGCGTTGGTAAGTCAGTTTTACAACCTGGCAGAGCAAGGACATGAACTATCCCCTGGCAATGTAGACTGTGCAGACATGTAGCTTTTCAGTTTTTTTCCGTCGCGCTTGGAATGTCTTCAAGCAGTTCGTAACAATTAGCCTGAAGCAAGGCACTAGTTATTGTTCTTTAAAAGCACAGAATGTGGATTTTTACAGCCAAGCTCCTTTAATGTGAGTTCTATATGGTTTACAGAGGTTTATGGATAAAATGTTTAAATGTTAATAAGTTGTTTTTACAAGGGAATTGTTACTGTTGACTGTCATAACTAATGACAGACAAACTAAGGAAAGACGGACAGACAAACTAAGGGAAGGCTAGACAAATAAGTGCCTGCCATTTGAATAGCTTTAAATAAGGGGTTGGGCATTAAATATTAATATTAATAAAGAGTCAATAAGACTAACTGTAGAAAAGGACACATCTTAAACAAATGCAGTTCTTATGGTTATTTAGTTATTTCTTAAGACTATTGATTTAGTAGTCAGCCAATATATTATACACCTATTAGTTTAGGTAATTACGCTTCTCCTGAGTTGTGGCCAAAATCAGAGTAAAGAGCAGTACATGACTCAACATGTGACTATTTGAAACAAGTAAGTACACAGCCAAGGCACAAACGCTGCCGGTTTATAAATGATTCATAGAATCATGGCCAGTCTGCATTATTATCTTATTGTTTGCTAAAAAGCTTAAATACAATTATTTCCTAAAACCCTAGATTGCATCAATTTATTTAAAAATTCTACTTCTAGCAAATTATGCGGTAGCATTTGGTAGGATAAATTACATAATTACATTGTTAATTATTGTAACATGTATGTATTGTTGGGTTTTTGTGGTTTATTTACAATATACTGTAGCAGTAGTACTGCATAATACATCTCATTTAAACTGTTTCCTAGGTATATATCCCCGGAGCAGGCCAAGGTAGTGGCATCTGTCCACGCCTCCATCTCTGGCTCCTCAAACAGTAGCACCAGCAGTACCCCAGAGGTCAGACCACTGAAATCCCTGCTGGGAGAGTCTGCCCCCTCTCTACACCTCAACAAAAACACACCACCAAATCAGGTGAGGTTGTGGTTGCACACACATACATACATTTATTACTGCTCCTGAACAAAAATTAAAATAACACAGAACGATAAAATATTTCATGTTACAAGTTACTAAACATATTTGCAATGCACTGTAGTTTTAAAGATACATTTTAGATTTAACTATATTTTTCAGCACAGAAAACGACTACTTGTTTACAATTAGAAAATAAGGCATATTGGCATAACAGTTTTACATAGACTATATATTATATAGCTCAACCAATGTTACAAGTGGTTTCTCCAAATTCAACACATAATGCAACTGTTAATGATTTACTGCTGTCTCAGAATTATTAAACCCCAAGTTTAAAAAGCAAACACTTCACAAAATTCAGAAAAAACTTACGGGAAAGAGATCATTGCCTTTCACACGCAAAGAAAATGAGGTAAATGCACAGTGAAGGCAGTGAATATTTCTAAAGATACCATTGGAAGCATAATTCACAAGTTTAGAGTTAAAGGAACGGTAGTTTTTCTACCTGGACACGGCAGAAAAATGAAGCTATCAGGAGCTGCAGCCAGATTTCTGGGAACACAGGTGGAGGAAAAACCCTCCAGTGAGGGTTTCGGGTTTCACCAGTAAGACACATACACTGAAGCTTTCCATGCCAGGACTCTAACATTAACGTATATTATTTCTTCAAATCCATCTCATGTCTCTACCAGTCTCCAGTGGTGAGCCGTGGACAAACCCATCAGCAGCAGTTTCATGACAAGAAGTTTGACCTCCTCAGTGACTTGGGCGGAGACATCTTTGCTGCGCCGTCCAGTGTCAACGCAGGCACCAGCTCCAGTTTTGCTAACTTTGCACATTTCAACAGCCACTCAAGTAAGGAACAGACTGACTGACTCTGAAACAAAAAATTATGCACAAATATATCTTAGACAAAAGTTCATACCTGTATCTTGCTTCACCTGAAAGAGCTATCAAAACGTACCCTAATGCAATGACTGGCATATACACATCTCTAAAGCAGGCAACAGATATTTATTATGTTACATCCCACTCTAAGATTATTTCTTGTTTATCACACAGCTCATGTATTAATTTGTAATTCACTTCATTGGATGCCATCTGCATGTTATATCCCTTCTATTATCTCATCCATTGATCTCCTCTCATTTTTTTTCTGTATTCATCTGTCTGTCTGAATCTCACCCTGGTACATCCTCCAGTGGCACAGAATGCCAACACAAATGCAGACTTTGCTAATTTTGATGCATTCGGAAGCACATCTGGGTCGACAGGTGGTTTCTCCTCTGCAGCCCAAGCCACATTCCAGCCCTCAAATACAGGTAGAGAAAGTTCTCTTCACTGGACCAAGACATTTGTTAAAATGATTACTGTATGTACACAAACATATTGGGAATTTATATAGGCTATACACATAAATCCTATAGTCATTTTTTTTCTCTGGTAAAAAACACACATTCTATTTTCCATTCTTTTCCATATGTGCAATATTGTTTTACAGTGTCAAATTTAAATCCCGCTCTACTCCAGCTAGTTTTATTTTTCCCCAAATAATTCCAGTAAGTTTACATTTCTTAATATTTACAACCAGTAAATAAAACAGCATATGAATGTTTGTTTCATAGGTTTTTTCTTTGTAGTCAGTTGTGTTTGACCCAGTTGGCCAAGGTGATTGCTCTCATAGTATGTGCTAACACTAATAGCTGCTATGCTCCAGGGTAATATGCATATTATGCAGACACAGAAGAAGCATTTGTTTTTTAATGGCACTAGTAGCTTTATTTTGACTAGGTTTATAAAAGTTGTATGAAAATGTGGTTCTTGTGGTAATAGCAGGACTAATACATACTAAAATAAAATACCATACGATGTAATGGTCACTGGCCAGTGAGTAGGTGAAAAATTATATGCCATGGTTATTACAGTTATACGATTGCCATGCTGCGTTTACCCTATAGTCATTTTATAGGAACATTTTAAGAATGCATTAGTATAAATATATGAAAGTTTTTTTTATCCAATGTCATTTATTCACATCCTTTTCATACCTGAACTCATTTTGGTCATGTTATCCATTAATTGCTGTCTTGCAGCAATACTACAGATGTCAAGTAAGACTTCTAAGCCCCTCAGGAGTAACTGGCTTTTTTAACCTGCCTTTTCTTTCATAAACTCATAAAAAACAAAGTCAGTTGTATACCAGCACTGAGGATTTTTCCCACAGTATCAGGAAAATGTTATGTGCCACAGCGCCCCCTGCTGGAGATGTGCAGCGATAACGATCTTGTGGTGCAAAGTGATTTCGTTAATGTCTGTTGCTTGATGGATAAAGCTCAGCTGCTCAGCTTTGCAAGATAATCCCTTTCTCAAAGGGACATTGACTGACTGCATCCTAGCTTCAACTGTTCATTCTGTCTCAATTTTTCATCTTTGCTTCAGCAGCTGATTGTCTTTGATTTTTGTTTTTTAAATGCTTTTACATATTTTAGCTCTTGTTTTAGTTGATATCTTTTCTTTTCTTTTTTTCACCCCGTTTTACATTGCTCATTGCTCAACTCTTTCCATCCCTCCCTCTTTGATTTTGCCAGCGTTCACTGTGCTCTCATCTAGCCGCAGTATGGGTGAGTTTGCCACTGCTCTGCATTTCCAGGGTGCACACAGTAAGTCTTTCTCTGGGTTTGTCTTGTTTTTTCTTTGCGCTTTCACCCTTTCTGCCATCTCTAATGTGTAGTCATTCTGAACCTCATCTCTCCCGATGTAATGTGTGTCTAATTATGTAGGTCTTTTTGTGTCTTTAACTCCAACTTTAAAGTTGACCGTGTCACTGGGATTCAAAGCTTTATTAATAGATATGATCACTGAGAAGCATATTGAAAATCGCAGCTAAAAAAACAAAGCAAATAAATTGCATTTAAAAAAAGTGGAACCAGATGCACACTGTTCCACTGTGCCATTGGCATTTGTTCAGTCACTAACTGATATTAACTTTACATCATGTTTAATTTTATTTATTCCATGATGCAAAGTAAGAAATTGACTGAAGACTGAAGTTACTCCAACCTTAACTGAAACCCTCAGCATGACTACGTCGATATTATCGTAATAAGTAGAATAATTCAAGAATTGTGAGGTGTACCTTGGATCCTCATGGTTCTAAACTGCGGTGCCTCTCAGGCTTTTAGGCCACTGAAGGCTGATCTTATAACCATGCATAACCATCCACGTGCTACTTATATAAATTGCTATTTATTTGTAAATTCTTCCAGCAACCCTGTTCTTGAAAACATTTTAATAGGACACGTAAACATCTTCTGAACGGTCTTTCTCTGGTGGTCCTTGTTTAAAAGCTTTGTCAAGAGCAAATTGAGCTTGAATGCATTTGTCCATTCAATACTCCATGGGGAGGCAGTGAACTACTGGTTCAGATTTGACTTGTTTTTATTTTTGGGTTTAGTGTGAAATTAAAGTAGAGAAGGAATGCCTACTGTGGTAATATTTGTATTTTTCCCAGTAACATCATGGTTTGCACTTACACTGTTTGGAAATGCATAAAGGTTGTTGGCAGACTTAGATCGTACCCTGTGAAATATCAGTAAATGCATCTTGATTGGTTTGGTCTGTAACTGCCTCCATCCAGTGTATGGTGCTCCACACAGAAAAAGGCTTTACTGTACAAAAGAAAAAGTGCTGACTTTATGCATTGTTTAGGTTTGCTTGCTAATAAGGAAGATAGTGCAGTGTTGCAGAAGGCTTGTTTTAGAAGTATTGCTAATTGTCCTATAAATGATAATATCCTAGCCTCAACCTGACTCCATGTGGCTTTTCCACTCCCTTTCCACAATGTTAATGTTACTGCAACTACTGAAGGCCCTTTTATGACTTTTTAATTTCTTTTTTCATGCAGGTAGCGCATCTGGGGGACTAGCAAATCCCAATTTTGCAAATTTTGACAACTTCCCGAAATCGTGTAGTGCTGACTTTGGATCCTTCAGTTCTTCCTCCCAGAGTAACCCCACAGGAGTTGGCAAAGATCCTGTACAGAGTACTAGCGTCCCTGTCGATAGATACGCAGCCCTGGCTGACCTGGATAACGTGTTTAGCTCTGGCAATACAGAGCAAGGTAAACTTCTCCTGCCTAGCCTGTTTCATGGATCTCAACTTAGGGATATTGATTAAATAGTCGACAAAACTAAAAGCATTGTGATCAGGCACATGATTTGAGTCACTAAGAGTGTCTCTCACAACGGGGCAGATTTACATTTTCTAGCAAACATCTAATTTTTTGTTACCTTATTTTTGTGCCTAGCTGAGGCATTTTTTTTTCTTTTTCAAAATTGGAACCCTGGCCACAGTGTTGCTGAGCCAACATGTAAGGACAATGGTCACTGCACATGGTGGAGATGCCCCTTGATTTAAAGAACACCGTGTGTTGGTTTAATTGGACTTTTAAAGTTAGATTTTCAGAGTTCAGTAACTTGAGGATCTGTGAATTGTACTGGGCTGGTACTAGTTTATTTTGTTCATAATATAAACTGTATTTCTGTGCTAGAAAATGCAAATTTCCTAATAATTAAACATTTATTTCCTGTCACTTTTAATAGGTTGAATAAGGCAACTATCTCCGGACCTTTTGTTTGTCTCCAAATTTTCAGTAATTTGCAGTCAACTCAGCTGTGCTGACATGTCCTTCTATTGTAGGAGGGGGTATTCCTGGTGGGGTGAGCTCAGCAGGAGCAGGTGGTTTGCCTCAGAAGCAGCAAGTAGTGCAAGCAGGCGGGGACCGTTATGCTGCTCTAGCAGAGCTTGATACTGTCTTCAGTTCTTCTGCTCCTGCTACAAGTGTTTACAACACTCTCAGCAACTCAAAAGGGTGAGACATCATTATAAACATACACAGATCGTAATGGTGGAGTCCGAAAGACTAAATCTGTAACTACATACTTTGAAATTTATTTTAGTATTATCATAAATTATAATGTAATTGAACAAGATTATTAGTTTAGGTCCCACAATGCTACTTAAATGCCTGCTTCACTCTGGACAATGTTGGGACACGTCAACCTCAGACATTGTCTGTGCATGTTTAAAAAAACATTCTCTCGACTGTGACGTCAAATGATAGAAACATCATCAACACATTATCTATGTATAATATATGTCTTCTCTCTTTTGGCATCCCACATTTTTACTAAGCTAATTTTTCACCACAATATTTTACATAGTAATGTGATGGATCAGAACCAGTGTTCCAGAAAAGATAAAGTTTAGTTTTAACCAACAAATCATTTTTATTGAATGCATCAGGGTGTACAGGCATGTATTGATAAGACTCATTCATTCAGTGATCGCTAATCTTTTTATTTGTTTCCCTGATGAATCTCTGTTGTTTCAGTGTTGTGTTTGGCTCAGAGACTGGGGTGTCAGCAGCACAGCAGGCCCTGCCTGGCATGGCTCAAGGTTATGGAGGTGGGTGAACCTACACACTGCTTTCCCATAGTTTTTCTAGGTTAGGAATCAGTAAAAATTTAAGAAAGTCTAATTTGATATTGAAATATAGAAATTGAAGTCAAAGTTGAAAAGGTAATGAACAGGAGATAATTAATGGTGTGGAGATTTCTTGGACAGTGGGCATCCACATGCATTGCAGCCTCGTCAATGGATTAATGTTTTATTTTAACACATATGGACCATGCACTTGCTTGTTCTGCTTCTCCCTCTTTGCTTATTTGTTGTGTACTTGATGTCCCTCTTCAGCAGCTCCGTCAACAAACCCTTTTGTTGCTGCTGCAGTTACCCCAGCAGCACCAACCAACCCATTCCAGAGCAACGGCAGAACAGCAAATGTGGCAGCAGCAGCAGGTATGTTTATACGTGTGTGTGTGTGTGTGTGTGTGTAGCATTTATACTGTAGTAACCACTCATTCAACCTGCTCAGATAATGCAGATTAAAATCCTTTTGTGAAAACATCCGGTTGCCAGTAATGAATTTGCCTCAGACCACTGTGCCAAACAAAGAAATAACCAATGATGGATGTGGAAAAGAACTTGAACAGACAACTTCTGAATACCAACTTGTTACCATTGGAAATGGGTAACAGGACTGAAACGTTATATATACGTTTATATTACTGTGCATATGGTGGGGTGCAGTAATTGAGATGCAGTTGTCTGTCTGATTGCTCTTGCCATGCTGGACAGATTTGATGAGAGTTCTTCATGGGCAGGGTTATTATCCCACCTTTGGTAGGTTATCATGAACTCACTGCTTCTCTTCTGCTGTCCTATTCCTTGCTTTGACGGTGCCCATCAATCACGAAAATGTTGGCATGGGTGCCATAAGTCTAGTGTCATGATTTAGAAGTAGGAGTGTGACATTAATTCAGTGTTTGTTTTTAGCAGTGTGTTAGACTAGAACGTAGACAGGTTATAGCTTATATTTATCTTAATATACACTTAGCTTAATGACAATGGCTTCCTCAACATTTTCTTCTTAGCAAGAGGTTAACTCATAAGTGTCATAAAGTGATTTGTATATTTAGTAAACACTGCTCATCTCAAAACCTGTTTGGCTTTGTTTATAAGTTCTTGGATATGGCTTTGGTAGCAGGTATTTATTGCTCAGTTGCCAGCTAGTTCTTATTTTCTGCAGTTTGATTCCACATGTTGCACTGTGTGAAACTGTGTGGAACCTTGGGCTACTGTGTGCTCATCAGAGGTCAGACACTGATGTTGTACTTTTTGCAGTCATGTCTGACTTGTTCAGTCTCTCCTTTTTCCCTAATGTGTGTCTGAAGACAGTCTCACACGGAATCTGCATGTGTACTAACTGTTCTGACATTTTGTCCAAAGCAAACTATGGATTACAGAATTTCTCTCTCTATATATATATATATAAAACTCTAGTCTTTTGCTCAAGGAACCTACTGTGTCATGAAATTAATTAATTTCTAATTGGTTGTGACAATATTGTTATAATAGGTATAAGTTCAATGCTGTAATCCATAGTAGTTCATCCTTACTCATTTAATTATAGTGTACTGCTTTTTCAAAATAGCTGACGCTAAAAGCATCCTAGCAAGTTTAATTAATTAATTAATTTAATGAATTGTCCTGTTGTCTTGCAGCATCATTTGGCACAGGTTCGATGAGTATGCCAGCTGGATTTGGGAACTCTGCAGCCTACAATCTCCCCACCAGCTTTAGTGGAACTTTCCAGCAACCTTTTCCTGGACAGGCTCCCTTCCCTCAGCCTCCTGCATATCCCCAGCAGCCTAATGGTGTGTACCTCATGAATCATGTACTTTACCTGTTTGTTGAGGCCCAGTTTTTATTGCCAAGTATTAAGAAACTCAAATTAAGACTCTGGTGTGATATCTGGTTTGCTCACTTGAACATAATTGAAGACGCTGGCTTTTGCTGTATTATAGGTGGTATTCCATTACATATTCTTAATAACAATGCACTTATCTTTTAGGTGGAGGGTTTCCTGCATTTGGCCAGGCCAAGCCTGTTGTGACTCCTTTTGGGCAGACAATGGCTGGACCTATGGTTTCAAGCAACCCTTTTCTGGTCAGTAACCACTGGATTTTCTTTAGAAGAGGTTTACAAACCATAGTGAAAGATTGTTGCACATTTGAGTTATAGAAGTTATGTTACATTGCCAGGGCTTTGTCAGCTCTGAAAAACAAAATGGACATTATCTTACTACCGTGGATATAAATTCTAAACACCCCTACAAGTCTGCTGGACTTTTGAGATGTAAAAAATTCAGATGAAAATAAATAATTTCACAATATTTTCCACCTTTTAATGTGGCATACAATCTGTACAATTAAATTAAAAACTAAAATGTTTTGTGGGAAAAAATACTAAACAAAAAAAAAATTGTCTCCATAAGTGAACACACCCTCTCATTATTACGGATATGACTGTGTTCTGAATTAACTAGTGACATTCAAAGTGAATGTGTGAAGAGTGGGCAAAGATGTACCATGCTCCTACCTCAAAAGATTGAATGCTGTCATAAAATCAAAAGGTGCTTCAACAGAGTATTAGTTTAAGGTTGGGCATATTTATGTAACCATGATTGAAAGTTATTTTATACCCCGCTCCAATATATTATTGGATATTGGATTTATTTTCAGGGCAACACAGTGCCTCCCCATATATATGTTTGGTTAACTGATGACTCTAAATTGCCCGTAGACGTGAATGTGAATGGCTGTCTATCTCTGTGTTGGCACTGAGATACACTGGCATTCTTCTTCTTCTCATTTCTTCTTCACTTCTCATTCTGTTTGTTTGTGTATTTCTTTTTTTAGGGTGCAGGTCCATCTTCCCAGTATCCAACAGGAGGCTCTTCAACGAATCCCTTCTTATAGCGATCCATCCAATTAGCTGCACTACAGGGTCAACAACTGGCGCGCTTGCACCTATTGCACTGTTTTGTTTCACAAGTAGCTTTAAAAACACAATGTTTGTAAGGATTTGTATTTTCTATCGCAGCTTGTCACAAAAGGAACAACACGATAGACAGTCGTGCTCTCACTGTCTTATGGCTACAAGACAAAGTGTGTGCAGAGGGAGAGGTTGATCCCCTCTTCTCTATTTAACCTGTGAACTGGCCTGGCCTCTACTGAGCCGCAATGTATAATCAAACTGGCTGAAAACTAAGTTATTGCATATAGTATATTCCATTCATTATGCTGCAATTCTGTACATATTATTTTTCTTTTAGGACGTTAGCTCTTTGTGCATATCAGTATTTGTATCTAACATGCATAATTTGTTAAGACAGAACTGTTGCTTGGAAAAGCTAATGGGTACTGCCAGTTACTGTATTTGTAATGAACCAAACTGTTGATTTGTGCAGGATCAATTTAGGTAAACTGTTCTTCATAAAGAAAAAAAATGTCTAATCTGTTTTTGAGAGTGGAAAAAAGTGAATGCTGCATCAGGGATGGGCAGGGGACAGGTCACTTTCCTTGCTGACAGACAAGTCACAATGTTCATGAACGAGTTACCAAGTCCATGTGTGGGTAACAGGAATGGATGAAAACCACTTACATTGGGTATTAGAGAATTCTAAGTTGATATGTATATATATTTATATATATACAGTATATATATTAAAATGGATTTTAAGTAAGAAGAAATGACCGAACCATTCATTTATATGGATGTATGAGAATCTTGTATATTTGTTTTGTATAAAAAGAAAAAAAATATATATGCATGGTGTTGCAGTCAGTAATTTGCTCCTGTGGCCCCAGTGGGAACCGTAACCAAAAGCACCAGTGATGAACTCAGTTTGCAGTGTTCTCCTTATTTCCTTTAGAACCTGTGTTCCTCGAAGCCTGGAGATACATTTTTGTCAGGAGAGTTTTCTTTTTTATGTTTCTTTGCTGTCCAAATAGTGAACAGTCCTCGCAATAAAAAAACAACAGCGATGACTGAGAAGTAGCTGGCATATATGATGAACTGCAAAAGAGCACACAATTGTAAGAGTTTATAACAACGATAAATCGGCTTATTAATCTGTGTATGTTTTTATCAGTTTGCTAACCTGAGGAATGATGGTCAAGCCCAGTCCTCTGCTGTCAACCACGATAGCAGTGATGATCGACTGTAGAACCAATGCTCCAAAGTTGTTGGCACCGAAAACCAGTGCATATCTTTCCATTGACAGGTCAGCTGCAATCTGGTACCTAGGAGATGTATTGATTGTATTATTATAAATGAAATGTTCCTGCTGTAATTTTCGACCAGAATCATCGGGTTAAAACATTAACTCACATTGCTATTGTTATCAGCAGCATATACAGGCACTTGAAAATGACGTAGCCCGCGTAGCAGACCCAGATGCTTCCGGTGAAGGTTATGAGAAAGAGTGCTGCTGCCCCGAGTCCAGAGAAGCCACCCAGGGCCAGCTCTCCCCAGTGCTCCCACCTCACCTCTGTGAAGCCTATGCCGTAGGCTGTGGCTGCACCTGTAAAACCCATTGAGGACACTGTAAAGTAGTAATCTCATCTCTACTGTTGTAGAGATTAGTTTGAATAAGCACTAAGAGTCAGGGGCTGGGAATTAGTGTATGACTGTAAAGCTAATTTCAGATGGTATAACCAGCATTCACTAAAGTTATCACTTAAGGCTCTTCGTGTTTCATTTCTGGATTGATATTCAATATTGGAAAACTGAAACGTTATCTGAAGTTGCTTACTCATCAGGAAGGACACTGCTTCTACCCCTCCGTTGTAGATGCTGAAGTCCTGAGACGGCTGCACATGCTCCCACAGCACCTGCAGGGTATATTGCAGGTACTTTGATCATTTAGGTGAACCAAGGAGTAACAAAGCCATGTACAAACAGTACGACCTGCTAAAACCACAGTTAAAGATTTAGACTTTTACAGCAGTTGTCAGTTTGGTTGTTTTCTTCAAAACTGACCTGAATGTAGTTTATTATCTGGTTATAACCACAGGTGGCCATTGCCCACCACACAGACCAGTAGAGTAGCTGTTTGGAGGAATAGCACTGGCGAAAGTCCCTCCACAGCTGGACAAGAACTTTGGTGCAGCTGTCTGTGCCTGAAGTCTCCACAAAGTCCTGAACCTCTGGCCCCTTTTCATGTGGTTCTTTCTTGTTGGTTTTCTCCGTTTCTCCTCTTTTCTCCACATCATCGTCTCTCATTTCTTCCACCGAAATATTTGAATTGCTTGTGTGTCCTGTTCCATCCACTGTCCCATCTACATCAGTCCCTGTTCCCTTTGTTGCAGCGTGTTTGCGATGAAAGAACATGCTCTGCTTTGGCATTGGCAGGAAGAAAGAAGTGACGAGAGCAATGGCAGTGAGAACCAGAGTGAAGACCATCATGTTATTGTAAGACATCAGCTTGAAGCTGACAAGCAGCTGGCCCAGCACTGAGCCCACCGTATAGCCCAGGAGCTGGACGCTGCGGCTGTAGGAGGTTGCCTTCCGGTATTGCTTGAGATCTACGACACTAACAGACACACAGTCAAAATGTTGTGTTTGTACGATCAATGCAACAGTCAGACACCTGTCGGGTATATGTGGTGCCTGGCTTTGTTTTTACCTGTAGATGTAGGAAAAGTAGGCCACGTCGCTAGCTGTCACCATGCCGTAGAAGAACTGCATGGCCTGCATGGCGGGCACACCTGTCACCCACCGCAGCATTGCCGAGGTGATGAAGAGCATGACGCACTGGAACACTACCACCGGCTTGTACCGCAGCCAATCAGTGAGCAGGAAAACTGGCACCAACACAGACAGGTAGGAGTATGTCCACACTGGGAAAATTTGATTGTTGACCTGATGGTGATAAGTGTAAGTGTGCTGTTAAAATACAAATTCTACATTAGCTCTATAAAACTTCAGAAAGTATTATGAAATGTGCAGAGGTACACAAATTACATACTCAAGTGTGAGTAATGGCCTAAACTTCATGGTTTTCTTTGTGTGATTATTTACATTTTACTTGAAGTGCAAAGTCAAAAAAAAGTATTTTAAACAATATGGGAATGATAGCAAAGTGTTCAGTAATTAGAATAAGCGTCAAAGATCACTGAAGGTAAAGTACCAAGAATTAGCACTGAACATATAAAAATCATATTTTTATCAGGTGGAAATGTTGTGGCTCATTGGTGTGTATGTAAGTACAGTACTTGAACAGTTTTAATAGTTACATTCCACAGCTGGGTGGAATGTAACAAAAGCTTTGTTTATCAATCACTAAAAAGGTTATATAATAGTGCCTGGATTTTTACAACTCATCAGAGTTTATGTTTAACTCTGTATTCATCACATTTTTTTAATAGGTTTAACATGCACATCAGAATATTTGCTCAAGTTTACAAACATTTTCCCTTTCACTGCCACAAAACTGACAGGACAAACTAAAAACTAATAATAATATTGCTACTAATAAGTAGTATGGTATGAAATTTTTCTGCTTCATGATTTGCTTGAATCGTTTAGTCATTTGTCTTTGCTTTTATACCTGCTCTGTTGTCAGGTTCTTGTCTGGTCCCGTCAAGTATGCGATAACAAAAGGCTCCAGAGGTTTAACTGTGCTGAAGAATCCATAGATGCACAGCAGAGTGGTGGGATACCTCCAGTCTGACATCCACCTTTTTACGGCTTCCATCCTCTGCTATTTTTCTTCCTGTGTCAGGTGCGTGTGTGTTCTTCTATATGCAACTCATTGATTTACTTCCTGGTGGCAAGACTTTTTAAGTGTGTACAAGTGCTGAGTCGGGTTTATCAGTCATAAATCCGGTCAAAGAGCAGTGCAACTTTGCTGATGTTTGGCTTAAGCCAAGATACACAAGTAACACATTAAATAGGCAAACATACAATCTCAAATTTATCTTCATCAACTTGGTAGATGAATAAATAGTGACAAGAATAAATCTTGTTTACAAAAATCTTTTCTAGGTTTATTAAAGTTGTCATATCAATACTTTGCAATACAATAAAAAGTCAAAATAGTGAACTGGACACAAATATTTTCTGGTGCCACTGTACTTCATTAGTCAGTAATAAATGCAGTTTTATAGTTTGACTTGCTCTTTAGGTTCTTGTAGCAATAAATTGTAAAGATAAAGTACAAACACCCATGTTATGTAATTAATAGCAGGTGTAGTGTAATAGATACCTTTGAGACAATTTATTTCTAACTTTTAAAAAAGTTATACTGGTGTGTACTCATTATATTACTCATAAAACATATAAAACCATTCAGTGCTCATTTAGTATTATCAACACTATTACAACAATACCTTTGGTCAAAAACGTTCAGAAGAGATAACCTGACTAGATCTGTTAGCTTCTTTCTGTCCAGGACGACTGTGGTAATTTACACAGGCAGTGTAGGTCCCTCGAGTCAGAAAGACGACTGAGATGACAGCGTAGTAGCTGCCGTAGACGATGAACTGCGAGGGGGACAGGGTTCTCTCATTATGAACATTATTATTACAAATTAGTACATCTACAACGGCTTCATGCAACAGCTAATGATAACCACCAGGCGTCTCCCTGTCCTAACATTTTAATGTTAGGACATCTAACAGTATTAATAGGGTAAACTTGTACATTCTTTATTCAGAAAGAGTTTGATCATGACATTATTGTTGGGTCTTTGTGTTCTGCCCTGACCGTATGAAAGTAAACGGTACAGTTTAAATGGCACAGAGACATACCTGAGTCGCGATGTTCAGTCCCAGAGCAGCTTCATCAACAACAATGGCTGTAATGATGGTCTGCAGTGACAGGGCTACAAAAGTGTTGATCCCAAAAGTTAAGGCATAGCACTCCATGGACAGGTTGGATGCAATCTGAAATCTTAAGGGACAAAACTGAAGTAAGTGCTGAGTAAACTTTTAACACACAAGGACTGCAATAGTTAATTATATACATAACAAAAAAGACAGACTTTTTCACATATTCATATTCATATGTAATAGCGGTTTGGGTCACTTTTTGACCAGAAACGAATAACATTTGCTTTACGGGCTTCTTCACTGAGTGTTTTCTTCTTTTCACTTTGATTTGAATATGTTAAAGTTTTGGAATGCTGGTCTGATAACACAAGCAGCGCCTTATTTATATTTGAAGCTGTTTCTTTAGAAGACTCTTAAAAATCCCCCTTTGAGGTTAAGACGTTTTTCAGAGCCTGTGCACTTCCTACAGTAAGAAACTGATGAAAAAAAAAAAGCTGCAGGAAAACTGCATAACAATAGTGTGTTTGGGGCAATGATCTTACGTTGTGATGGTGATGAGAAACATGTAGCAGGATTTGAATATGACATAACCGGCATAGCATGCCCAAATACTGCTGGTGAGCGCCATCAGATACACGGCCCCGGCCCCTACGGCTGAGAACAGCCCCAGAGCCAGCTCTCCCCACACCGCCCAGGTCACCTTGATGTAGCCCACAGAGAAGGCTGCTACAGCACCTAGAACACGGGAGAAACAAATTAAGGGTTTAATGAGTCATTCCAGTGGACAACACCTCCACTGGGGTTGTGACATATTCACTAATAACATTTCTGACCTTGTGTAACACTGGTATAAACAAGAATATTGTGTCTAAACAAAGCCTTATGCACACATATGCCTCTGTTGGTCTCCACAACACCTGACTATTATGATGAAACACTTTAATCCAGCTTCTGGAACCAACTATCATCAATGATTAGGGAACCCATTACCCTCTATCTAGATCTTTTCATTGAAGCAATTACTCTTCTTCTCGTGCTGAGCCAGGTTGAGCGTAAGCCAACAGGCAACAGGTGCTGTTGTTCCCTTTCAAAATCAATACACATTTTCCATTTAATGGGGTATCCCACACAACCAAGAATGCCATCACTGTTTTATTTCAATTGCATGTTTTATAGGTCTGTGTGTCACCAGACATGGTAGCTTTTGATAGCATTGTTAAATTTTATTTTGCAGTATACAATGTGGCTGTTCTGCAGACTTGATCTCTGTTCAAAGTTTGGTGAAAGTCAGTGATTCCCTACTTCTGTCACTCCTCTGGTCACCTGAAACATAACAGTTTCTAAAACCTGTGTTAAATCTTTCACTTAATGTGCTATGTTTTTAAATGAAACTCAAATCTTCAGTTATGTGGTGATACCAAATCTGAGGGACATACGTCAAATATAAAAAGGACGAGTCGATCCAGTCTCACCTACAAGGGAGCACACAGCCTCTACCCCTCCATTGTAAATAGATGATGTGGCAGATGGTTCTATGTGGTCCCACATCAGCTGGATGTAGTTGAAGACCTGCACATAGCCAGATGTGGCCAGAGCCCACCACAGGGACCAGTAGATTAAATGCCTGCATTGTGGTCATTATGAGAAACATTATGGTCATTATGATAATATTTGAATATATTGCCATGTGAATATAATGCACAGTTAATTAATTTGCTGCAGTAAAATACGTGATACAGGACAATTTGTGGGCTGTTTGCATCAGACAATCGGAGAAAGAAAACACCTGGAAGAGTACGACTCTCTGAAGCTTTTCCAAAGCAGGCGGCCTGCAGAGGCCAAATTTTTCCTGCTGCACCAGCTAGTGCTGCCATTATGCTCTGTCTTCGCTTTCCCTGCACCAGTTCCATCCTTATCCATCACAGGTTCTTCAGCCCGCTGTGCTCCCACAGCTGCAGACGTTTTCCCTTTGAAAAACATGCTCCTCTGAGGCATGGGCAACAAGAAGGAGACGAGAAATGCCATGCTCACAATCCCCAGAGTGATCGTGTTGATGTAGAAATAGTCAAGTCCTGTTGATTAGAATCCAGCAAATCTTACAGTTCTTCATGCAGAGTGTTTTTTTCATAATATGCAGATACAGTAAGTTTAACTTGAAGAAAATACAGACACATTGTTCTTATTTATTTTATTATATTTTGTTTTATATTTAGACCTGGAAGTCCTACCTGCAAGGGAGACAAGCACTTGACCAAGGCCGGCACCAAATGTATATCCAGCCAGCATTGCACTACGCAGGTAACCAGTGGCTCTTTGGTATTTCTCAGCTGGAATCACACTGTAGATGTAAGAAAAGTATCCCACCTCTGTGGAAGTCACTACAGCATAGTTGACCTGTGGATTGAATGCAATATGTCTTGTGTCTTATCTCAACTCACATGTCAGGACATACAACTTCAAGTCCTGCAGCTTTGATTAATTTAACAACAGTTAGTAATTATGGTGTACGTGTATTAGTTATTTGAGAATAACAGTTTTTCTGCAGACCTGAAGGAAGATCATTGCGGGCAGACCTGGGGCAAAACAGAGCAGCGTGTAGTTGGTGACTAGGAAGAGCCCTTGTAGCACAATGAGGGGCTTATACCTCAGGAAGTCAGTCAAGAGGAAGACAGGCAAGAGAAAAGCCAGATAGGAGTATGTCCAGATAGGAAACAGATAGTTGGTCACCTGGGGGGAACAAATGCCAGAGAAAATATTTGCTGGTCAAAGAACAGCTCTTGTCCATGTTTATCTCAGTATCAGTTGAAACTGACGTTCCCAGATGCAGTAAATGCTTCTAATAAAAGTTCTTGATAAATACAGGCAGTAAATAAAATGCATGTGTGTGTCTGCCATTCTCACCACATCTCCGGAGATGTTCTTGTGTGGTCCTATTAAGTATGGTGTCAGGAAAGGTTCTGCCACTCTGCAGTTAGCGAGAAAGCCATACAGTGACAGGACTATGGTGGGATACTCCCAGCTTGAAGACGTCCAGCAGCCCATGATTTTACCCCAGCAGAGAGACAATTGGACACTTGGACAGTGAGACTTCTTAGACTGCTCCTGTGCAAGACATAAATGGCCTAGTCTTTCTGATGTGCACGTGCGTTTGTTTATGAGCCACAGACTTTAACCTGGTAGGAAGGATAATAAATTGGTCATAATTCACACTTTTATCTCTGTGTAAAAGTAAAACGAAAAGCATTCACACAAGTACCCAAATATTGTAAAAAATTGAATTATTTTTTTACAATATTAATTATTAAAAATGTATTTTCTGACCTTCTTTAATGCTGGAGCCGTGAGATGCAGGAACTCACCCCGGGAAAGTGCGTGTAACTTCCGAGCTGGATCGGTTCAAGCCCCGGGTGCAGGTCCTGTCACCTCACCTGAGCAGTGGGTCTGTGCACCTACTGCGCATGCGTGTACCGCCTGGTTGTTACCGTAGCAACGGTTTGTTGACAAGAGTCATGAAGTGGCAATATGAAACTTAAACGCTTCCTTCTCCGATATTATCCACCAGGTAACTCAGGATAAATTAATTTGTTTCCACTGTAAAATTTAATTTTTTTAAAGGGAATGTGTTTAAAGTCTGACAACAGTATATTTTGTAAGATTAATGTTGGCGTCAGCTAACCAAGCATCGCTTAAGTAATCGCTAACTAAACGCTAGCCGCTGGTCGAATCAGTTAACGAGTTTTGTTTCCTGCTTTAACTTCCTGCTTTCAGGTATAATCCTGGAATACGAGAAAGGAGGCTTCCTGAGGACGAAGTCGATCGACCTCCTGTGTCTGACTCCAGAGTGCGTGAGTCGTAGTTAACGTTAATCTACAGGAACTTTCCTGTGACACTCAAACACAATATGTCCCCACGTGTCTCATCGCTCCATGTGATGTGTGATAATGTTAATCACCAAACCTCCTTTATGGCCCGTCTTCTGTGGTTAAACCTGTATTTAACACCTAACTCCACGTACAATATGGACTGTAAATGTCTAACCTGTTTCCTATGATGATGCAATTGTAATATTTTTGTAAATTATAACGTTTTTTTTAGAAACCAGACTACAAATTAAATCAGTTTAGCACACATTAGCGTAAATATGCCTGAATCTAACAAGAGGAGAAATAGTGTTTGGATAAAACTGTAAGTTGATTTAACACCTGTTCAACTGTAGATCCCTGACCTCTGGAATTTGATGTAATTATAATCTTCAGTGTAATTTTCCCCATGTTATTACCTTTTTAGTTACTGATGATTAGTTTTAAATGTTTAAATTTTGCATTATCTCGTCATACAGAACAAATCCTGAGGAATTGGTGGAAGAGATCATGCAATCAGAGCCTCTAATCACGGAGTCCAGGGCTGATCAGGTCAAACAGCTGATAGTTCGACTTCAGCAGAAACAGGGCCAGAAGGACCACCACAGGTTCTGTTTCTTTAAGGTTAGACCCTGGGCATCAGTTGGCAAAAATCACAAATCCACATAGTAATGAGCAACCTATGTTGAATAAAATAGCTAATGGATCAGACATTGTGCTTACCTTTAAGTTCCCTTGACAGGTTATTATAGACAAGAAATGTCCTATGAGCTGCAGACATTATTCTTTTATGCGTGCCGCGTGTTTTGGCACATGTACAGTAGTACTTTGCTTGCTTGAAGAACTGAAATGAATGCCTGTGGATTTTGCATTCTGCCAATCTGTTGTGCTCCAATTCACACAGGCACTTGAAAAGATTTTGAATGATATATTTAGCAATATCATCTAATTATAACAGATTTAATCTTTGTGAATGTTGTCTATCTACAAGGAAGTCTTATCCATTTAGGAGTATGTGTAGTGTAATTAGGAGTTACTGCTTCAAGGAGGCACTAGAAAAAAGCGTGGTCGGATTACTAAGTCTAGAATCAGAAACCAAGTAACTTAAGTATGCAATAGTCTTAACCTCTGTCTTAATCAATATGCAAAAATACAGAATAATTTTCCACAACTAGAGGGTCAGGGGGTGTTGTATTGTCTAATGTTTGCCTGATCTTTTTGTGCAGGACCTTAGGGCACACATACTGCCACTGACAAACGTTGCCATTGACAAATCAGGGTCAAGGTAGGTTTATATGTAGCACAAGATACGTAGCACTTTGGAATTTAGGAAAAGCTGACTCTCTGACAATTTGCAGGTTTATAACTGGGAGCTATGACAGGACCTGCAGAGTTTGGGACACATCATCGGGCAGAGAGTTGCACACACTAGAGGGTCACAGAAACGTGGTCTATGCAGTTGCATTCAACAACCCCTATGGGTAATCAGCCGTTCAACAAAACTTTCATATGTGACATATGATCATCTGAGACTATGTTTAAATTTACAGTTCTTAGCTTTTTTCTTTTTTTTTTAAATTTAGAGATAAAATTGCCACCGGCTCTTTTGATAAGACCTGCAAACTGTGGTGCACTGAGACGGGCAAATGCTTTCACACCTTCCGAGGACACGTGGCAGAAATAGTACGTATAACAATCTGTTCAAACAGAAAATTGATCAGTTGCTTTTCATGTGCTTCAGGCTACTGTACATAATCTTTTTACCAGGGGAATGTTAAGAGTGTTGGACAGTCAAAAGTTTTTTTTCCTTGCTATTGTTTTTAGTGCTTTGATAATGAATTTGTCTCTGCTAAATACTGTTTTGCTCTGTAGCTGAAATGAGTGCTATTAACTGTAAAATTGAATTTTGCATTGTGTAGGTCTGCCTGGCATTCAACCCCCAGAGTACACTAGTGGCCACAGGCAGCATGGATACCACTGCCAAGCTGTGGGATGTGGAGACTGGAGAGGAGGTGGCCACGCTGACTGTGAGTTATCTTGTCTTTGCTTACTGTATCCCAGTGCTTCTCTTGCATCACATCTAACATCTATTCATTAATAATGCATGGATTAACTTCTGAGATTAATTATTCTTAGGCTGAACATTGTCACTGCTGATGGCCAGTGTCTTTTGTACTCTATATACCCACCCATGATCTAATAGGGAATTTAACTCTTCCATAAATCCAGTCCAAAGGGAATAGTGAGTCCTCTTTAGTGTGCAGACTTCATGTGGGTCCATGGTGTTACTGGGTGGTTGGCTGGATCTGAGAATCCCCTCTCTTCATTTCGAAGCTGTTCCCTCTGCTCTTTTTGCATTTCACACCATGAAAAATCTATAACACTAACAGGAGTTAATTGAGCATAGAATCATTCGCTCATTTTTATTCATGCATTTCAAGAATTTAAATTAACTTTAAGTCTAAACTCTGTTTATTTTGAACACATAATTGTATGTGCATGTTCGTGCATAATGGGAGAAAAAGACGAGGAATATGACAAAGAAAGGACCTGAGACAGTAAGGGATACTGCTCTCTCTCATATTCCATCCAGGGTCACACTGCAGAGGTCCTCTCGCTGTGCTTTAACACAGCGGGAAATCAACTTGTCACTGGCTCCTGTGACCATACAGTTGCTATATGGGATGTTGCCACAGGAAGGTCAGAAATTACCACAGTTATTGCAATGTACTGTATGAATGAGTCTTTGTGTGCATGTGTTGCTTGTGTATATTACATGTACAGTAATTGATTCAGCATACAGGAGTGGTCAGCTGATCCGTTACTTGCATTTTGTGTTTCTCAGACGTGTCCACACTCTGATCGGTCACAGAGGGGAAATCGCAAACGTACAGTTTAATTGGGATTGCTCCCTTATCGTCACAGGTTCCATGGATAAAACCTGCAAGGTGAGCTAGCATCAGTTCTGCAGCCTAAAAATCTGCACTTGGATGTGAGTGTGTGCTTTTTTTGTTGAAATACAAAAAAGTAATTTTTTTTAACTATTGCAAGTCATGTGGTTTTAAGATAGATGACTCTTGTCATGTTGCCTCTTTTAGATTTACCACTTTCTACCTCTCCCATCCCATGTTTCTAAGGTCTCCCATCATTTAGAGGAGAAAAATTAAATTCTAATTCCTTAATTACGGCAAGATGAGTCATGCTCACTAGTAAGAATTATCTGCCTCACTGCTGTCCTCCAGAGAAGGTGGTTAAAATATATCCACTTAGGACAGCTAACAGCTGCATGCAAGCACGTTAACTGTGTATGTGTTGGTTCACATACGTATCTGTGTCCTAGTTTTTGTCCTTGCGAGTTCATGTATAATAATGCCTGTGTGTTATGTGTATGTATGTATTTGCAGTTGTGGGAGGCAGTGAGTGGAAAGTGTGTGGCCACCCTGGTTGGACACAAAGAAGAGGTGCTAGATGTGTGTTTTGATTTGAGTGGTCAGCTAGTTGCCACTGCATCTGCTGACGGTAAGACTTAATGAATTTGCTTTAATAGAAAAGTAAGAGTGGACACTTTTTTCTCAGCCTTTGACTTAATCAGGTTTAATTTAGTTACCCAAATTATTATTTTTTTAATAACATAAATCTATATTATTTTCTTATGCATACTCTGTTCCTCTGCAAGACTATCAATTGTACAGTGCATATAATGTAACAACTCTGTCTATAATTGTCTCTGTCAGGTACAGCACGGGTGTACAGTGCAACCACACATAATTGTCTTGTGACCCTAGAGGGCCATGATGGAGAGATCTCAAAGGTAAGTCACAGGACTCCAAATATCCATCAAAGCCTATGAAAATTTATTTTATGTCACCATAGAGATACCACCATAAAATTCTACAACTAGGATAAAAATGACAGTAATAGTAGTGCCACGGTGTCCCTATAATCCTTCCAGTGGTAACTTCACACTGAAGTGAGTCTCTGTCCATTATAGACTCTATACAGGTAGATAGAAAAATGGAATTTATCATAGGAAAAACAAATCACAGTAATTACACGAAATAAACTTCTACCAGTTAATAATGTTCTTGTTTGAAACTTTAATGATTCAATATTCATATACAGGAATAGTGAATTATTCTACAGACCTTCTTTAGGTGTTTGTATTATAGCTGATTATTAAACAGAGCCACAAGTTTTTGGAATCATCAGGAATCTGCTACAGATGCCCAGTCGATGCCGTAAATAGTATTTTGCCACTGACTGTCTTGTTAACATGCTGTAGGATGACGTATGATGCTAAATATAAGGCAGTGTAACATTTTGCTTTGGATGAGGGTTTGTTTCCTGCAAGTCCTGGCTTAAAAAAGTGCGTATGCGAATTGAGAATCTACACGTGTTTACTGAAGCAAAACAAGAGACAAATAGCAGAGACAGTTGGATGTATGTGGCGTGTACAAAGCACAAGAAAAAAAATAGTTTAACATTTCAGGAGTGTTAACAGCACGCTCGAAATTTAACCAGTTTAAGTATGTTTACTGAAAAGGTTTCTAATATGGAAATTATCATTCATACCCATCTGTTATTTCCCCCATTTTTTCTCTCTGTTACCTGTCAGTTTCTGACTTTTTTTCCATTTCTGCTCCTTTCTTAGATCCCAGGTTCATCTTCTCTCTGTTCTTCTGTCTGCTCAAGATAGTTTCCGTTTCCTCTCTGGGTTGCTCGGTTTAGAGAATAAAAACATAATTTGCTTTCATGGCTATCTAGAGCCAGCTTTCTTTAACCATCTCTTGCTTTACCTGACTTTTGGGAATATAAAACCATTCAAGGAACAATAAACACAAATTCTAAAACGATCAGCTTTAGTCACAATTTTTACAATTCTCTGCGAGAGAAACTATTCACCAAGTAGTGCTGCATGTTTAAAGTTGAATGACCTTTGAAATGCTGCTGATGTGGTGAAAATGTTCTACACTTACTAATTTTTCAGTCCTGGTCATTTCAACCAGTTCTTGCAGAATCTCTTATTCAGCACTTTTCACATCATCTGTCATGTAGCACAAACGTACTTCTGAGTAAGACTAACTCCCCTGACCCTGCCTGTCTTGGTAGGTCTGTTTCAGCCCCCAGGGTAACAGAGTCCTGACTGCCAGCTCAGACAAGACGGCTCGTCTGTGGGATGTTCATTCTGGAGTTTGCCTCCAGGTTCTGGAGGGGCACACAGATGAGATCTTCTCCTTGGTCTTCAACTATGAGGGTGACACCATCATTACAGGTATAGATTATTTACACACATCTACCCATCAATCGCACATGCATCTGGAAATCGTAAACCGTTGCGTGTGGCCCTGAGTCACAGTTGAACTGCTCTTGCCTCTTAAAAGTGCTTATATGCTCATTTTAGATGAAAAGTGAGTAACCACTCGTCTTTGCACTCTCCCGCAGGCAGCAAGGATAACACATGCCGAATCTGGTACTGACCTCTCCCTTGAGCTATTAGTGTTGTTTTATTCTCATTTTATGTTAAGTTTATATGCACAATTTCCTACTCTTGCATGGAGCATCTAAGATGAAAGAAATTTCCCCCAAGGAATTAAGTATTTGTGATTCTGAATCAACAACTTTACAACATAGAGGTTCAAGTCTGATTTGCAGCATCTGTATAAGATTAAAGTGGCATTGGAAATCCTAGACACTTGCATGTGTCTGTGTTTGATGCTGCTATTCTGACTCTGCTGATACTGGGATTGAGCAGCTGACGTGGCAATTATAGTGGAATTAACAGCATCTTAATGCTGCTCATAAAATCTCAACTCAACATTCTATAGCTGCATATTTGGATAATTTAGCATTTTGGGCCTTCGTCTCGTGGCTGTTATTAGGAGAACATAAATATCACTGTCTGGACAGGAGGCAATTAGCTTAGCTTAGCTTAAACACAGGAAGCATGGGCAACAGCTAGCTTGGTACTACCCAAAGTAAAAAAAAAGTCTTAAGTACTACAATGCATAAATAAATGTAAGGCCAAAACTTGTTGCATATATTTACAATTAAGCATTTTTAAACTTTAAACAAACCTCGACTATGGTGGCAGTTTCCCCCCGTTTCTACTTGTTATGGTAAGCTAATTGACTTTTAGCGTCCCATTTACAACAGACATGAAATGCTTGGGAAAAATTACATTTGTTAAGTCGCTTGGCAAATATAGTCTGAACATAATTTGTATAAACTGCTACTAAATTAACCTGTATGTTGTTTTACCAAGTGTGAGCTAGACCCAAGTATCTGATATGTTGTCACTGTACTGCCCAATTAAACAATACCTGAAATTTCTTTAAATGTTTGTCTCTTTCTTTAATCTTCACATGCCAATTATCAGCAAATATCAGTAATCCAGCAATCAATGTTTTCCGAAAGAACAATACAATAATCAGCATTTATTAGCTACCTAGCTCGTATTCAACTGTCTCCTACCGTCCGGCTGAAGCTGCAGCAAACCTTTGGGAAAACTAGACTAGCTGTTTATTACTATAACCATTACATGACAGCTTGTAGTTCACATCACAGAAATTTATTGATGTCAAAAGATAAATACATTCAGTTCTACTGTGACTAAGTTTACATCTGAAATTACACTGTGTGCTTTTCCCCCCTGGGAGTGTCACTAACTAGAGAAATAAACAGACCAAATTCACATACAAATTCAACGATACAAACCACACTCTGTCTTTCTGACATAGTAAAATCTAAACAGAGCAGTCTACTACTCCAAGGTGCAGCAGTTCCAAATCTACAGTATTTACAGTACAGCTATCCAAAATAGTCTCATGAACAATGTAACATACATGGAACAGAGATTCCAGGTCACTACAGAGGTTGTATGTTGGCTAATAAACACAACAAAGATGGACATTTTGCTTTATCAACATTAACAACTGTGCACTTCTTCAAGCCTCTTTTCAAAGTGTTTTTCATACGAAAGGTTTGAGCAAGTCAAGTTATGGGGAGAAGTCAACCTGATTTATCTGTTATCTTGTATTGATACTTTGCTTCATGTGTGTTCATTTGGAATAAATAAATAAATGTATAATTTAGGTTTGTGAATCTGTAAATATATTTATATTTACATATAATCTGGAGCAGTTAAAACCTGCTGACCATAATCTCTTGAAGGCTAGTTCATCCCCAGGAATGTTCAACCCGTGTACCAAAAGTTTGCTGTGTGTTTGTGATTCACTGGAGAAGTGAATCTGAAAACAAATATGTTTTTTTTAAAGGGAAATTGGTTCTTTCATGGCTATGGACAGACTAAAACACAACGTCCACGGAGAGGGTGAGAGATATAACTGAGGCTAATCTTGCTGTGGGCTTATAACAGGAGACACTTGGTGTGATGAGCAGAATGAGGGAAACAGGTACAATCGTTGCAGTGTTAGACGTGGGAAAGAATGAATGTGGGTGTTTTTGTTTTACTGTCCTACAGCGTCTCCAAAAGCCAATCAAACAGGCTGGTCAAAGACCTGCCCTCCACTTCTTCTTTTTCATGTAGCTTACAGAACTGAACCACGGCACTGAACAAGTCCGCGATCCGCCACTCCTTCTGAGACATCAGATGAACAACTGTCTGAAACTGAGAGAACACACAATGAATCAACAAGCAATAAAGAGCCATCATCTTCTTCATGTACAGTATGGTTGAAATGTGTGAGATATTTGTCTGTCTTTGTTTACATGTTGCTAAACATAAATCTGTTCCTTTTCTTTTTATGTGAACCAAGCTTGACTTATTGATTTTCTGGTGGTGTGGTTACTTCTGGTCTGCCTGACTGGTCAGTCCCCTTAGAAATATTACTGCTGGAAAATGAAGGCTTAACGTATTTATAACAGGTGAACAGGTGCTATGGTTGAATTTACTTGTACAAGCCTCTAGTAGAGTAGATGAAATTCACATGTCATTGAATGCCAAGATACATTATGTTCTTTGATCAGCACCAACATGGAAATCACTCACCCAACACTGCGTCTCAAAACAGCTCTGGCCCATCGAGACATGGGATTCACAAGAGCTTATTAAGTGTCAACCGGTATCTACCACTAAGGTTTCCGAAAAATATCCTTTAAGTCCTTTAATTTGTGAAATGAATTCCCAACTAATTCGACTTGTTTTTCCAGTACATCCCACAGATACTCAATCAAGTTGAGATCTGAGGAGTTTTGAGGTCAAGGCAACACCTGGAACACTTCTGTCATGTTGCTCAAACCATTCATGAACTATTTGTGCTCTCTGACAAGGCGCTTTATACCAATGCCGTCAGAGAATCCTGGACTTACTTGGTTTGTAACACTGTTTGAGTAGGTGGTATGTGTCAAAGTAACATCAACATGAATGACAGAACCTAAGACATTTACCCGTTGTGTAACCATCACAAACTGTGAAGTCAATCAATCCCTACACTCAAAAATTTTTCTGACTCCCAAAAGTGACTCATTGTGCCTAGTATATCCCACCTTGCATCGTTTACTTCACCTGTGAGAGATTTCAATGTTGTGGCTGATCAGTGAATAGATTTTTTTAAAGAAATTCACAATGGTGTTTATATGGTTTGCAATATATTACTTCTTCAATGAAACAACCACTGCTAATCTCAGATTGTAATTTGTGAAACATTTGTGAAAGTGAATTGAAAATGTGATTATACAAGAGGTGGTATAATCTGACATGTCGAGGTACTGGGACAAAATTAACAATAAGGTACGAAAAACTACAATGAGCAGCAATTAGGGATATAGAATCATAATACAATGGCTCTGCCAACCTTTGCAATCCTCTTCTCTTTGGACTTTCTGAAGTAGAGTGCAGGAAGGCCGAGCTCAGAGGCAGCAATCCACTGCAGAGCCACCCTCAGTTCGCAGTCCACACATTCTGGTTCAAGGTCACAGTTTACCACCACCAGTTCCCTGAGGTTGCTGCTGCTGCTTGCTGTCCTCACTGAAGTGCTCTCTGAAAGATCAAAGGTGACAGGACATACATACATCTTGAAAGTTAACTATGTTCTCACCATCAAAGCGCTGCAGAAATGCACATACAGTTCTCTATTCTTGCACATCAAAAGCTCCCCCCCCCCCCCAAACTTTCATATAGAATCTTTCAGTTTGTTTGGCTTCATGAAATAAAAATACCCTGGGCTACATTTTGCTTTAAGATAATTCTTGTTGGCATTTTAAAACATGTGCTGAGACATTTTTCAATTATAGATGACCATCCTTAATTCAGAGAGGACACTCACTTCAATTGAAGCACATCCTTTTGAGGCATTAATCACAGACTCAGCACATACTGCACCTCGACTCTCACAAGGTGTCACTGACTAGAGATGTAGTAGCAAGCAGACACGCTCTGTACCACCGGGCAAGGCAGGCAACTGCTTGGGGCCCCAGGCCAGCAGGGGGCCCCCAAGGGCTGACAAAAATTAAACTACTGTACGTACGGCACTGACTGTGTGTAAAATTCCAATGACCTACCAGTCACAGACCTCCCTAAGAGGACCCCGACCGTCACTGCTGCAAGTGGTGACATGGAAAAGACATGAGGATCATTCACAACACTTACCAAATACAATCTCCTTGGTTCCTGCCAGATGGCCTTTGTCAGTATCCTTGCTGTGAATAAAAAAATATCAATTAAAATTAATACTAAACAGTAACACTTAGATTAGCTCAACACTAAGAGATGTGGGGGGCTGTAACTCAGTGGGTAGAGTGGTCAACCATTAACTACAGGGTCAGTTTTCTGGCTCCTGGTCCTCCTGACTGCTGCTGAAGTGTCTCTGGGCATGACACAGGACCCCACAAGAGCATTTGCTAAAATGACTAATTTTAATATTTAACTTTCTAAATAATGAAAAAATGTATAACACTTTTCGCAATTCTTCTACAGCAAATATTAAGCAATCTCAGGTGCAGCTAGCTGAATAAAATGACAAGGAACCGCTTTCCTGTCTTTGTCTGAAGACAACACAGACTGTAACAGTCCTAATTGCCAGTTATGTGGCAGATACTGAAAGTTCTTCCTTAAAATTAAGAATAAGTTACTGTATATAACACACTGTTAATCTGATGTTTTTAACGTATGTGAAGTAAGAGATATATGAATAGAACAAAACAAAAGAAATGCAGCAAACTGGAGAAGCTTTTTTTGTCTATTAAACAATACATTATTATTTGGGATATGACAATTGGATATGTAATTAGACGTCATCTTATGACATGTGTATGCGTATGTCATGAGATGACGTCTGATTGTTGCACTCTGGATGAGAATACAAGAAAACGGAAAAACAATATACTCTCTGCAGACTTTCTGTCAGATTAAAAAATGACATAATGGCTAAAAGAGTGACATTAATGAGAAATATTTTATCACTGGACTGTAGCAGTGACAGTTACCTTATTACTGTGTTCTGAGTGGGCACATCAGAAAAAGCATCCAGGTCTGCAAGGCCTAGACTGGATGTGCTGCTGGTACCATTCCTGTAAGCAAACAAAAAAACAAAAAAAAAAAACCAAAACAAAACAAAAAAAAAAAAAAAACAGGAGATGGCATCATGTTCCAAGTCATCCAACACATTCACGAACTCGTGAACAAAAACCAGGCACCACGATGTGATTAACATATACAGTAAATAGCAGTTGCGGCAGAATCAGATGCTCAAGGTATGAGAGGTGGTGACTGTTGTTGTCCGTTAGCAAGCCTGTCTGCATATGAGAATGGCGGGATTTGGAGGAAGTTAAAGCAGGTAGGGTGGACAGGCAGGGCTGGAAGCCAATACCTTTGTGCCGCAACATGGATCGAGGATGAGGTGGAGTTAAAATAAGCAGGTAGATGGGGCAGTTGCAAAGAGCAGAGAGCGTTATGACGTTCAGACAGCTGTCCTCGAAGTCACACTGAACACACAGGGAATTCAATCTTTATTCCTCAATAAACTACACAATTCAACACATGTATGGCACTTAAAGCGCTTACTTGGTATTCTTAATGTTTACTCCATACTTTACTCCAACTTGTTTTCCCTAGTGAATATAGAGGGGTCACTCCCACTGTCTGGTAAAAGTCGGTGTAGTTGGATAAAACGAATGAGGACTCGATGGAGCAGAGAATGGTGCAGCAGATGTTGTGCACGAGAGGCGTTTGATGTGAGAAATCACGGTCCTGCTCTACTGCAGTTTCCTGCTGCAGGCAGTAGTGCATGGGGTGCAGACAGCGTCTAGCCCTGCGTACAAGCTATGGAGAGGGCTCTGGTGTGAGCTCTCTGCCATACACCGCCTGGATGGCGTGGACATTGCAGCAGCAGGGGAGCGAAATTGGCATTGGCACAAGAGAGCACAAGTGTCAGTAGCAATGAGCCAATGATAGTGGGGTGAGGGGTGGGAACAGCAGCGTTTGGAGCAGTATCAAGGAGCAACGGTTACTGACCCCTCGCTCAGCTGGATAAAACTACTGGTCTCTTCGTGGGGGTCATCCTCAGGTGTTATATGTGACCAGCTCCCCATGCTCTCTTCACTGCTAGCACTCATAGAACGCTTGTCCCTCTTCACTACTGCAGCCACCGCCACGGCTGGCCTGTCTCTCTCGCTGCTGGGGAGAGCAAACCGCAAGATGGTAGGAATGACCATCGATTTATTATGGATAAGGCTGCTGTAACATGTGACTTTGTTTTTTCCATGTTCTCCAAATTGTTCCTCCACTTACAGTATGTACGTACAGCTAAAACTAAAATGCACTTTAGCAGTGTCTGCACAGTTTCTGCTCTGCAAATTTTAGGTCTACACTGTCATTTAAAAGACAAGGCATTTTTTTTACTGCCATCCTTGATTTCTTGACAGAGGGAGTTCAGCTTTAGTAGTTGAGTGATTAAGTTCAAAGGGGACACATGGATGTGCTCCATTTGTTAATGAATTAGTTTCAGACATGAACTCCTGGCCTTTCAGACATGCAACTCGACGGGAGGTCGCCGGAGTGAGAAGCATCATCAGGTGTGAAAATCCACTCGATTTCCGTGTGGAATTGGCGCGCACAGACACAACTTGATATCAAATTAAACATTTTGGAAACCGTGTTGAATTTACAGGACACCCGAGCCGTGCAACTAATAGAAAAAGGTTCAATCATTCTACCTCAGCGCCAAATGAGTGATAGAAACGTCATCAACACTGCTTTGAATCCCAGGATTCGGCACAGAGCAGCGTGCACGAGCTCACGCACACCAACACCGACATTGCACTTGGAGGCTCGAAGGATGAAATCCGGATAACATCTGCAGCGTTTTACTTGGACTCATACAACCACTCCTAAAAAAAGTCATGATAATGTCAGAATTCCAGTGCATGTCTGAAAGCGGCAAGTGGTGCATGTCTTGTGACTCACCTGTTTTTACAACTTCACTGTAAATTACTTTGAAATCATCTTTGTAATAGATCTTCCCTTTTCTAAAAATCTCCCAATTGCACATTAGCCTTGTTTTTCTACTTATACATTTAGAACAAGTGTATTTGATTCCACACCAAGACTCACCTTGAGCCGCTCCTGTCTTGATTACTACAAAAATGTCTTATGGGAAAGTTCATGCTCTGTTGCCTCATCTAAATTGCCCAGGAAGCACTGCATTTTTGGAATTAGCGTAGCTCTCAACACCTTTGTGAGGCTTTATCCTGCTTAAATGTCAATCTGGTTTGAACCAGACACGTATGACTGACCATGTAATAATCAGAAGTACCCTTATTACAAATGAAATGATTTCACATAAACAGCATCCCTTAGATAATTTGCTGGCAAACAGCATAAGCACATAGCTTAATATGCTCTAATTCAGTGCTATATCCAATATATTTTGCCCTTTTAGTTGTATCAGTTATGAATTCAGCTATGAATGTGTACTTTTAATGTGTCTTAGGCAAGTGTGACTGAAGGTGAGTTCAACAGCCCAACGGTGGCTAATCGATGAGGCCACAGAGAGCTTTTGGCTCACAGTTCATCACCCAGTATGTGTCAGACATTTGCTTTTTGTGAGTGGAAGCTTTTTTCTTGCCATTCTCAATCAAACTCTAAAAATAAATGTGGACAATTGTAGGGTCTACGCCTCATTTACTGAGTAAGGATTTCTTTTGATAACAGAAGAAAATGGATTCTTCATTTCTGATTAGTTTTCACATTTAAATTATAAATATTCTGTTTCTGAACTATGAAAAACCTTTTGCCCAAAGCATGGATCTGACTCTCAGAGTGTTAATAGTGAAATACCTGCTGCAAGTGGCTGTGGCTCTTTCCATGCACTTGGTAGCCAACACGTCTGGCGTTGATTCCTGAGGTCCACTTCCTGTACTTTCAGGGTTTAAAATTGTGTCTTCATCCTTTTGATCTGCCTCTATGTGGATCAGCGGCACATCTCTGGGGCCCATAGTGCGGGGTCCACTGCTGTCGATGACACTGGACCCTGCTAGAGTTCCACCTTGCTCCTTGCTGGACCTACTGCGACTACAACTTAAATGGGACTGTTTGAACCCCTTCCTCCTTTCACCAACCGGCGTGTGTGGCTGAGGGTGTGACCCTGATGTGCCCCCAGATCCTTCTTGCTGGCCTCCAATGGAAGACTTGCCAATATCTACAATGTCAGCAGCCAGACGATTGGCAAACTGCTGCACATGGGGTTGGGAGTCTCCTGAAGCCTCCAGCTCAATACTGTCCTCTGGATCTGCAATGATCTTGTTCTTTCTCATCAAGGACTCAATGGAGCTTGACCAGGTCTCATGAATCAGCATATCAGTTATCTGGTCAGTCTTACCTCTTTGATAGAGACAGGAGTCTGACTTACAGAGTCCGGTGGCTGACACTGAGTTGGTTGGGTAGATATTCAGCGTGTCTCCATGTACATTGCGGGCAAATCCGTCAAAAGAGTTAGCTTTAATTGGTGAGTTGACAGTCAGTCGTGAATCTGAAGAGCGTCTGTCTGGGACAGAGGACTGTCGTATACAGAAGGGTGTCCTAGGAGAAGGGGGAAACAGACTGTTGCTCCACTCTTTAGTCTTGGCGATGCCATACTCTTTGTTTTCCTTATCCATATCCCGAAGCATAAACCTGTAGAACTCCTCTGTTATACTCTCTGTACTGGACTGTTTGGAAAGGCAGGATGAGGCCCTGACATTAAGGTGACCATTTTTCTTTGATGCAGCCTGCTGCACAGCTGCAGCCAGAATGCTGCTGGCATTTTTGCCTGCATAGTAATCCAGCAGAAGGTCAAAGCCTCTCCCTTCAGTCTCCATTTGGTTGACCATGAACCGTGAGAACTCATCTGTGATGCTTTCACAGCTGGACTGCTTAGAGATTGAGCTACCATGGCTCAAATTCTGACCCAACCGACTGCCAGGGCCCAAAGTGTTGGGCGTACCTGATAGGTCTGCATCCTCCTCTGGAATGCTCTCATAACTAGATGCCTTTCCGCGACTCCACCTTTCACACTGCAATCTGCTGCGTGACTGGCCTGTTTTCGAGGTATCCACCACATTAAGCTCTGGGCAGTTCATGATCCTGGCTGTGACTTCGGAGGCAAAGAGAGCAAATGGGTCCTGTGGTTCATCAAGATTGACTGATTCATCCACCACTCGATTCACAAGCCGCTCCATCAGTTCAGGCTGCTCTTCTGTTTTCTTCTTGATTTCACTGAGGCGTGGTGCACGGTGTTTCTTGGAGGCTGCGTTGCTGCTCTGACCCTCTTTCCTCCTGAGTACTGTACGGCAAGTAGGAATCAAGTAGGCTTCTGGCCCTTCAGTAGAACCTTTTAGGGCACAGAACCAGGGCTGTTTCCCAGTTGAGTTCTCCAGACAGATGGCTGCTAGTTCTGTCGCCATAGACACCACAGTTGCAGCCAAATCATCAGCATAGCAAGTAATAGGTGTCCTGGACTCTGAGTCCATTCTCAAAGAAAGCAGAGAACTGCAAGAGTTGAGGGAGGACTGGGGGGAGAGGGAAGCCTGTCGACTGTCGCTGCCCGTCACCAGTCGCCCCCTCTTCTCTGTGCTATAAACTGGAATCTCACTCAAAGGTTCTCTTATGCCCCCACTGTACTGCTGGATCAGCTGATGGTCAGAAAGGTCCCTGGCAGGTAAGGATGTGGATTTAGACTGACTTTGTCTGCACAATGACTGGTGCTGTTGCTCTTTACTGTGTGCCATGGAAGAAGAGGCTATTAAATCACTTTCCTCAAGGACACATTTTTCTTTCAGCCCAGAAACTATGCTAAGCTTATCTGTGCAGTAGTTCTCACTATTAGCGGACTGACTATGGCCAACTAAGAACCGTAACTGACTAATTGGATCCTTGCTCTCCTTGGTGCTAGCAGGCTCCCCACCACAAGTGTCACCTTCTTGCATTTCAACTGACCTTTGGTTGCATTTAGAGATGTGACTGATTCTCTTCTGTGTCAGGCAAAGGATATCAAACAGCAAATTGTTAACACTATTCTGCAGAAAAACCTGAAGGCCTGGTGCATCTTTTCCGGTACCTTCCAATTCTTTTTTCTTTTTTGCTTTCTCTAAGGCATGCTTAAAAAGGCTATCTGCAATATCATTTATTATGTCATCCACCTCTCTTTCATCCATGTAGGATTTTTTTGGGTAAGTAATACAATCTACTATCTTGTTATGTGTGGCCTCCAGCAAGTGAACTACACTCGTGTAGCCCTGAGGCTGAGTCAGCACCTCTGCTGCTTCCCTGTGAAGAACTTCGGCAATGTTGGCGCGAAACATTTCAACACTAGTACCCTCTGCCACACTGCAGTGCAGCGTGAAGGCTGCGGAGGCCTCGGCAGCTGATAACAGGCCTCGGGATGCTGTGTAGACTTCAGTGGAATCTGCATCAGGATCACCAGTCTGTCCCAACTCCTCTGTTAGCTCCACAGCTGCTACAGCACCAGCTACCTGAGCCATGCCACACATAGCTGTGGAGAAGGAGTAGTCACCTCTCTCCTCTGGGTCCTGCAGCTCTTCCTCTGTGTCTTCCTCTGAAGCAGATTCCATGGCGAGCTGTTTCGTCACCTGTGGCGCGGTAATGGTGCCAATGACACTGGCTGCACATGCTAAAGCCACTTCTACAGGTTTGTGGTGGGGAATGTTAGCCTGTGTTCCATTTTCTGGAATCTCTCTGACTTTGGCAGTGACATCTTGGTGGGGCACATAAGACACTTGGCTCTTTGGCCATTCTGAAGCCCCATCGGAACTGTCTGGGCTTTGAACAATGACAATCTTAGGGAGTTCAAAAGAACAGGTGCGCTGTTGGGGAGGCTCTTTTGACTTTGAGGGACCGGTAGAGTTGGAAGGATGGCCAGCAAGCGAAACACTGACCGCAGCCTCAGAGACAAAGGAGTTTTCATCTTGAGAGAGGCGTATAAAGGCATCTTGCAGTACTGACTCAGCCAGGTTGGTGGCATAGTGACCAGCTGATTCCTTATTATGGAGGCTTTCTCGTTGATGTACGTCCTTTTTAATGTCAGCATCCTCCCTGATGTGATGATGGGCCAGCTGTCCCCTCTGACAAGCAAGTCTGACACAGTGTTTCTGTGTAACCTCCACCAAGCTCTCTGCCAGGTCACCACTCTCCGTCTCTGTGAAAAGGGAAAAAAAAGAGAGAAAGGGAATGGAAAATTATCACTTATTACAAAAGATGCTTCATCAGTTTCCTGTAACACAACTGCAGGAGAATATTATCCAGTTTTACATCTCTTTATTTCAATTAAAAACATTTTTCATGTCATGAAAATAAATACTTCATAACTTATATCACTGTATGTTTCAGGGCTTGCTTCAACCATGAGAAATACGTTATTTAGTGCTTTATATGCTTTATTCATTTGTGGACGTTTGATGTCTGCTTAATAAATGTCTTTTTAGTGCAACTTTACTCGATAAAAGGGGTTTTGTTGGCTTGGAAATTGTAAAGTATTTATAAGTAGAGACAGGAAAGTGTGGGATAATAGACACAGCAGGGTAATGATCTAAATATGAACAGTACATTACCTCAGTATAGAGTTCACATCTTATTTCTGATAAAGGCATAAACATGTAAGTAATGGTGGTTGCACTCAAATGGCATGTGCTTTTTTTAGAAGTTTTAAAATTGAACTTGACAATAATATTGTCAGGTTTGTGTGCTTTCTTTGTTCTTTTAGGTAGATATCACCTTATTTAAATGCATTTTGGAAAGCATGGAAAGCCACTTTATGCCCTATGTGGTTCAAAAAATTTATTCTAAATAAACAGCATGCTGCATGCTGAAAGATTAAAGAAAACTTTACAAGAAAGCTTTGTTTGCATTGATGCACGCAAAAGCAGTTAAATGCCATCATTGATTCTTGGAACTATGGTAAAAGATGATGAAATAGTTTCATTTTAATGTTAAATTGTACACAGTGATTTAGAAATTTCATGTTTTGTTGTTTTTTATGCTGTCTCTTTCCAACTGTTAACATGTTTCATGATGTCCAGTTAACTAACACATACACACCACGGAAAAGCGGATTGCTAAGTTGGCTCACCATTTCTGAAGCCGTCATCCTCACTGTCATCACCAAGGTGCTCTGAGGCAGTCAGGAAGTCTTCTTCTATGGAAGAGATGGAGCGATTGGTGTCATCATCAACCCGCTGTCCCGCTGCCCGGCCTTGCGGTTGCTGTCGCTCCTTTCCCCACTGCAGACCAATCAGGAACTTGTTTATCTCAAAGATGATGCTGCTGGGTTGGATGGAGCATCTCTGCCCTGAACACTGAAACAGGCACACGCCGGTACTTCTCAGCTGCTGCCTGCCCTGAATGGAACATATACAAACAGCCGGTGGGCATTCTAACACAAAACAGGTAAAATACATAAGCGCACGACCATGCACATTATTCATCAGTTCAAAACTTGCTGCAAGTTTTATTGTTTTTGCATGCTCTTCAGTCAGGGCATTGCTGTTATCCATCCATCGAACACAGCGCTGCTTATCCTGTTAAGGGTCTCGGGGGGCTGGATCCAATCCCAGCAGTCACTGGGTGAGAGTAAAAAGTGTTTCATCTGCTCATCTGAACAGGTCACTGGTCTATCACAGGGCTGACACAGACAAGCGCTCACCGTCACACACACCTGATCGCATGTCTTTGGATTGTAAGAGGTAAACGTAACAACCAGAGGAAACACAACAAGGGTCCAGACCAGCTGGCGGGTTTGAACAGAGGACCCACTAGCTGTGAGGCAGGTGCTGACCAGTCTGCCACCATGTTGATTCTAACGGTATTAATAAAGTGATTTATAGAGTTGTAAAAATCTTTGGAGATGGTCAACAAATTTAATGTAACACTATATTTTAAAATACATACTAATAAAGACAGAAAGCATATTAAATTAGCAGCTATACTGTGTTTGCATTTTTGCACATTTCTCAAACTATCATGTTATATACAGATAAGGATTTTCCATGCAACACATAATGCTGTGCTGCAGAAGTCAAGATGTTTTGATTGGAGTGAATTGGTGAGAATTACTAGACGCTGTGAAATGAATGTGCTTTGTTCTGTGGATTTTTCCTTGCACAGAAGCTTTAAATCTAATCACACAAAATTGCTGTACAAAGGAGTACAGCTTGCACTCTGCCTCATACTTCAGCCCAGTTAATTCAAAGGCTGAAATACTTGAGAAGATTTGAAGATACTAACTCACCTGAGAGGAGGAGAGTGGGTGCGTTTGGCAAGAGTCTGAGGCTTCGAGGCCACCGAGCAGTAGGATCTCATTTTCTTTCGACTGGTGGACAGTCAGTAATTCTACGAGCTTTGGCAGGTCTGGAGACACTGATGCCAATTTCTGCAGGAGACATGTAGATCGAAAAGAAAAGAAAAAAAAAAACAATGGAAGAGGATAACTACAGCGTTTTTTCAAGTGACTTCAAAACTGAACATAATGTGCTCACCGGGCTTCCAACTATGAGACACATAATTAGAAAATACTTCCAGTGAGAATTCTTGAGCCATGTGGAAAGAATATTGATTCCCCACTACGGCCACTACCAGGCCCATAATCTGCAGGTTATCTAAACAAATCAACCTCTAGTTTTGGGTAATGATCTTGAATCTATTGCAACTGAGCCAGAGTTTACATGTAAAATACAATGGAGTCCTGGAAGGTGAAAAGTATGCAGCAGAGAAACAGGGGATCGTGCAGCAGGGAAACAATAAGTATAGATGAGGAATCAGCTCACTTTGATGCTTTTGTCATCACGACAGTCCGTTTTCTGTGGGTCCAGATTTACAAAGCAGATCTAAGAGAGAAAGAGAGCAGAGTGTCAGAGCGACAGTAGGAACAGGAAGATTATACCACAAACGCTGAGTAGGAGTAAAAAGTGTCTCAGATGTCTGATTTGCCTTTGCCACCGCCGTTTCTCTATACAAACAGGACAGAATGATTGCTCTCCTCTAAGTAACTCCGCTTAAAACTACAGCAGCTGTCTGTCGTGCTTGAACAACAACCGTAAAGGCACCAAGACTGTCTTGTCTCTCAGGGGCTGCCGGTGGCAGGTACAACCAGCAATGACTGGCTTTTTTTCTACATTCCTCTTCTTTTGTCTCACTCTCTGCACCCTCCTCTTCCCGTCTCACCCACCTTTGCCTCTGGCCTTAGGTTTAATGGTCTGCGATGGAGTCGTCATATCACTGCTGGGAGTGTGGAACAGCCTGAGAGATGCTGCTTGATTCTACAACACACAACCTCTGATCTATGTTGGCACGGGCTAGTTAGTTCTTTGTGGCTAAATGGATCATGCTCAGTGCTAACAACATTTTAGAGAGACAGAGAATGTGTGTAAATGCAGGTTCTCTGAAGTGCTTTGGGAAAGGTGAAATTTTTATGTCTCAGCCGTGAATGCATACATTTCATATACGCTAGGTCTAAATGGCACCATACTTGTCATTACTAATACACCTCGTCATAATGTGAGTCACAGAAGTAGTCTCAGCCTGTTCAATGCCAAACATGCACAGATGGGATCACGCTGCCTCGCTTTCACCCCTGCCATCTCTATATCCACTCTACCTGCTGCTATCTTTCCTCCTTCTCTCTAGACCTGTGAAAAATAGATATAGTCTCAAAAAATATATAAAAATCACATCTTGACACACATCACTGTTAGAAATAATTTTCCATGAACTACCTCAAATGTGCCCGTCTCATCTTGCCAATCTTCTGAACAGTCTCAGTGCTTGGGAGAAAGAGGTTATTCTTCATGATTTTCACTCTTTAATTTCTCTGTTTATTTTTTACATGGTCTGAGGTTAAGACGGAAAAAAAATATCTAGCATATATCTTTACTGTTCCCTTTTTAAAATAATGTAATGTGTGTCTTTGACAGGTTTAAAGGAAAAATGCTGCAATAAATAGGTCAACAAAATACGGCATTATTTTGAACACATTTCAAAATAATGGCGTAATTGGCACACTGCACATTTTCCTTGCTTTTAAAAGACAATCCGGTTTGGCTTCATCAAAGAGTGAACAATACCAGGGAACAACAAAAACTGTCTGCAAAGCCTGATACGATGAGCCAAAATGTCCTTCAGGTAAAGAGGTTAGTGCAGCACATTTAGAACAGGCCAATTTCTCCGTCACCTCCAACATGGCATCCTGAGTTCAAACATCATCGTTTCCAAAATATTAAGTGTAATGGGATGAAATTTGCCACTTGACAATTGAGTCAGCCAAGTAAAAAAAAAGTCTGACAGCTGACAATGTCTCACCCTGATCATACTAAGTGTGCGTATATTTCCTCTTCTGCCCTTCACGGACTGCAAGTGCCACCTCTAGCATTTATCTGAATATCAAGAGGCTTGGCGCTTTGTTACCTCTCCCTAAAAATAACAGCAATCTACCCACTGAGGAGTACAAAGTATTTGCTCATTTGCTTGTCTGTGGTTCAGATCAGTTTAGTGAGTGTGACGAGGACCTTTTGTTGTGACAATAGCTGTTAAATGTCAATGATATACACACACCAGACCTGAGATTAGTCCACACCATTCACTGAAAACAAAGCAGGCCGTGATTAAAAGAAGCGCTTTAGATTCTATTTTTAGTCACTCTACAGTGCACTACATACTATCTTTGGAATAGTGGGTTTTCATTTGATTTTGTTCTGTATCTTTATGAGGACACGTGCTTGTTTAATACAAGTCCAGACGAATGTCCTAATTTGGTATAATGCAGTTTACTGCTTCTATCCACATCCATGAAGAAACAGGAGGTTTGCTGCCCTTGCTCAGGAGCACCTCGGCAGAATTCGCTTCCACCGACACTGGAAATGATCCCAGAAAAGCAGCAATGACACCTTCCCCCGCCTGCCAACACACTGCCTGCAGATAACGTGCAGTTTGAGGAAAAGGAGAGGCAAATGATCCACGGTTTTGACCTTGAAAAGGTTTGAGGCAATTTAACCTCATCAAATGTGAGAGCCAAGAGGCAGTTGTGCTAAATTTGGGAAACAGGACCATGCAGTCATGTCTGTGTCCATGGTGTGAAACGAGCCCGGGGACATGCTCTGATTCTACTGGATTTTCATAGAAATATTAGGCAACACATGCTGGTGCAGCCTGTCACTGCATGAGCATCAGCAGAGGGAGAAGGGAAAAGAAACAGAGACACAGACAATGAAAATACGGGCTTGTTGTGGGGATAAATCGATTGATTACATCCAAACATCAGCTGTCACAATGACTAACTCACTACAAGATCATGTTACTCATTCCTCGTTTGCTACTACATATGAAAAGAAATCATTTCAAGACATTTGAGCAAACAAAGTGAAAAACAAGCCACGTTCAACATTCTTGACATCAACATCAGTATTTTCCCCTTGCATCATGTGTCCAAACTACAGCAGCAGCACAGATCTTGGTGAATCTCCAGGTTGGGTTGCCAGGCGCTCAACACGTGCAAGTCCACAGCTGTGCACAATATCAGTCCGGCCGGCCAACATGAAAGTCACGGCAACTCTGATCGGAGTGAGCAACCATCCTCAGAGGCAACTGGACCCAATCGAATAATTTCACCTTCCAAAAACGTGAATCATTGTATCATTGTTTCTGCAAGGTAGCACAAAACTAGTTCCTAATCCTAGTTGAATTACAGTACTATCTTATCAATAATCACAATACACATTTCTCATCATCGAAAGGAGGTTGCTCAAAGAACATATGTTAGCCTATAGCTGTTATGCTGTTTTCTTTAATCTAATACTGCTGAGAAATCCAGTCACTGGAGCTCAAGTCAAACAAGCAACAAACTCATAATTAACTCTGAAACCAAACACAGGCAACCGTAAATTCAAATGGCTGAAATCCTACTGTGCTTCTCCGACTTGGCGAACTTCGTTTGTTAATGAAAATCATTAGACCTTGAGATGCGTTTTGTCACTCACCAAAGATGACTGCAGGTATTACTCCTCAATGCTGAGGTAATCCACAGCACACAGCTTCATTTACATTAAACCTCTCTCAACTTCCCTCCAACTGTCTTATGAATAGGCTTTGGATCATCTTCAAAGAACTGAACTGGATTTTGGTTTTCAGCTATTTCACTTCAAGAAAGAAATGCAGCCACTTTTCCACATGGTGAAAAGGGTTGTTGATCCGCAGAACCAATAGACAAATTCAGCTACAAAATGTCTAGCTGCTGTTACAGGCACAGTGTGTGTGTGTGTATGAGTCTGCATTGTCAAGTTTTGGACACAAACACACACAGACGCGCACAAGGGCTCAATTGTCCCAACTTATTTATGCATAAAATCCTATTTGGCCTTGGACATGAAAAAGTGTCAGGAAGGCAGTTTTCTTTCTTCCTGTGACACACAAACAAAACACACACCTAAAAATAAAGCTTATGCAGATACTTAGTCACGGTTTTAATATAATATTATGTGCACAGACGTGGTCCATGTAAGAAATCATTACAAACATTTCAGCGTCCTTTGTCCATCAAAGCTTCAGTCCTCCTCAGCAGCACCATCTCTCTGCTCACTACTCTGATCCTCCCACACACAGCTGCTGCTTTTACTCCTTCTGTCTCCATTTTTTTCCTTACTGTGGCTCTTTTTTGCGCTTTTTCATGACTTCAAACACAAAAGTATTTTTGTTACACTACATAGTTTATTAATTTTGTGGTGTGACACACAAGCTGCACACAGTAGTGCTGCTCCATGCTAATCTCACATTGTGTATTGATGACTATACACAGCAATAGTTTGTGTTCATATTTTAGGTATGTGATGATAAAACGCTTTATGTTCGCTAGTCATGAAGTATAACAGAAACCATATAATCATAGAAGGAAATTCCACATGCTGCACATTGACATTGCCCAGGCTTTCACTGAGCTATTTCCTTTGTATCTGCCATTTTTCTTCAAGTGTATTACCAGTAAGATGTGTAGGACATCATCCTTGAATGCAGATGTGAAAATAGCATGCTCAATGATTGTGGCGTTTTACTACCGAAGGAAAAAGATACATGCAGCAATATGAGTAGAGAAGATCAAATAGACAGAGACTCTGTGTTTGGCTGTAAGATGCTGAGCTCGGAGCCTGGGGCTGAAGTGAATATTAAGAAGATGATCCTGGATATGTTATCACTGGGGAGTGTATGTTTCCCCGTGTGGATCAACAAATGTATATATTCACCACAGACTCATAAATCATAAATCCATTCGTAAATATGGGCAAAAACATGTTCATGTAAGTCTTTAAAATGCATGGATTTTAATGTGCTGAGTTCACCTTTAGAGACATGCTAAGATTTGTTTTTGTAATAAACACAAAGTGCTAAGAACACACAAAATTACTAAGTTACAACTTTCGTGGCTTTATAGAACACAACAATGAGACATTCCCAGTGTCGGTGAAAAAAGTAAGTGAACACTGGGTTTAATAACTGGTTAATCATTTTATGGCAGCAATAATCTTAAACACTTTTTCCCAAAACAGCTGCAGATCAAACAAATTGTTTAGGAGGGCTGCTGGACTAATTTGTAATACTAATTTTTAGTGTAAATAAATAAATAAATAATCTGTCTTTGCCACGTATGGTTCAACCACTTTGGTCACAAAGTGAATAATTTAGTGATATATTTAACATGGACAATACAGTGATTTGTACATTCAGATGGACTGAGTTTGCAATTGTGACCACTTGTAAAAGGAATTTCATATCAGAATATGACAACATTCTTCTTGCATAGCGAGTGTTCCTAAACAGATTTAACTATTATAAATTAAAAAAAGCAATGGTGGCCCATCACTTCATCTTTCATAAACTTCCTATTTTTAAAAGGTTTAAGAGAGATATTCACTTTATAGACATAATTGTTGGCATAATTAGTTGTTGTACTTTTTACACAACATGTACATCCCTGTAACAAATCAACTCTTGAACCTTGTAGCACCTACCGTGTTTTAATAACATAATATCCATCTATCAAATTATGTACAAATAGTAACAAAACTGTCAAAGAATGAAAAATTCTGTGTAGGCGAATAAATTAACAAAACATCACATATGTTTTGTCTTTAAATTGCAATTAATACTTGCATAACTTTGGTATTATTTGAGAGGTGGTGTAGCTGTGCACCATGCAACAGTTCTCAAAAATTGCTGCATCACCTGTTTCAAATGCTCGAAGGCAACAAGATGGTGATTAACACAGCATAAGGTCTGATTTAGTGGTTTATATGCACAAACATCTCAGTATGCAAACAGTGGCTTAACAGATTTAATAACAAGTCTACATTCGTTTTTGCCCTGAGTTTGGTTGTTTCCTGTGCTTCACTTGCACTGCCAGGAAGAGTGCTTCTAATTTTTAAAAAGATTTCTCTACTTTAGACGACGAGTTGTGCCACGATCTCTGTAGAATCTCAAATTGTCACAAAGTAAAAGGTGAAAAGGAGACGTTTAGGTTAGGTTTAGGTTTAAAAGGAAGGAGGAGGTCTCTCTTCCTGCTCTGATCCTGCTGTAAGTCAAGGCTCCTGCCATGGCTGATGGCATATTTATTCTGTTCTCTCTCTCGCTGGGCCGGGAAGGGACAGGTCAGGACACCACACACTACCACGAGTGTGAAGTGTTTGAATCCAGTGATGATGGATCACTCCAAAAGCAGGAAGACAAATAGTGTGCAGTGGACAGTAGTGAGGGGGAACAATGCCGGCTTATGTCCAGATTTCAGACTTACAAATTAGACTTTTGCCATCTTCCATTGAACAGGAAAGTTTTTAAAAATGTTGAAAGTTTTCACTTTTCATTTCACCCATTTGTCTTTCATCTGTGGCGTGAAGTGTAAAGGTTACTCATTCACAAAAAGCCGAAATACATGCAAGTCTGGAAAAAAAAAAAGGTACCAACTTCGTCTTAAAAATGCTCACCCTGCCACATCTTTCAGGGCAGTGATATAATTTGGTGTGACTATCAGAGCAATATGACACTTCTCTGTGACTTCATGCATTAAAACATGAGTGAGTGATCAAAGGTGACAACGTGATGCAGCCAGAGGTGGGTGAGAGAGCGAAACGCACAACATCCAAAGCTTTTATCTTTATTTAGCTCACGGATTTTGGCTTTCTGTGCTCACTATTTTGGACCGTTGCTGAATGTGTAAACAAGGAATCTTTTACTCTCGTACAAATATTTCTTAGAAGACTCCACTTGATGGGCTCAGCAAAAAGAGTTTCCCAAATAGTCAGGTTCAAAAAACGGCAGCATAATGTGTTTTTCTTTACCTTTGAACCAACATCCCCAGACTCCTATTTAACATTACATTTGCTTTAGTCAATTAAAGCTACACAAGTGAAATCCTTCTCTTCATTACTATCTGCTCTGTGTCTTTCTATTTCTCCCCAACATGTGTTCAAGCCTCTTCAACATCTGTGTGTGGTTTTGAGTTATTGGGTTATTCTTCTCATTATCCCTGCATCAGAGTTCATTGTCTCTTCCTCTTCTCTTTCACTTTTCCACACCTTCTTTCTGCATCCCCGTATGGTCCGTGCCCGGACAGCAGAATGTATTTCTCACACGGTGTCATTACTCGTAGGCGCCCGTTTGATTGATTGACCGTGTAAGCCAGAGAGAAGCCGAGCAGAGATTTGAGAGTCAGAGGAGCAATTTGTCACGTCAAAGTCCGAGAGCGATGCTGCAGGAGGGCGGGCGGCATCTGTTTACGCTCCCAATAAATTCCCATTGATTCATAGAAAACAGACAGGATGTAATGAAAACAAATGGCCATTGTCCTATTTTAAACTAACACTGTGAAGCTGCTTTTGTTTCTATGTCTCCCAAAAGAAAAAACAAAGATAAAAGTGTCTGCATAACTCCACACATACAGGTGCTTGCGAAGTAGCACGAAGGGGCACAGACAGGCATGACATGAGAGATACCTTTGTTTTCAAAGTGGCAGTTCCACACAAATAGAATCTCCAGTGAAGAAAAATGAGAAGGAAAAGTGCTGTGGTGCAATGCTTTACCGCACAACGGTAAGGGCCGTGGGCCTTTGGGCTGATGTCCTGTTTTAGTCTCTACTACACTTTGAAAGATTATTGCCGAAACCTGCTTTGGGATCCCATTCAGTTTCAGCTGTGTGAGTTATTTAAAAAGAGTTTGCATAGAACTCACACACAAGTGGTTTGAGTCTTATCTACATCTTGTCCTAGATAATACAGCTGGTGTCTGGGGTTTTCAGGAACATTCAATTCAGCATGAGGCTGCTCACACTTACGAGGTGCGACATGAGTGTGTGAGAATGGTGCTCTTTGCTAAATTACTGCTATTTCTGTTACCTTGGTGATGATAAGCAAACATTTTAGGCATGTTTTGGGGAATAGTGTTGGTAAAAATCCAGTCCAGCTACACGACTGAAGCATTCAAAATAAAAGGTAGCTTCAAACCCACATTATGATCATTTGTTGTGTTTAATTACCCATTTTCTATTTATAATTCCTGATGGTGACCTCCCATTAAAACATTCAGTGTGCAGTAAACTGAGGGAGCTACCAGCCACAGAAGCTCCACTAACAAGACTGGTCTACAGTTTGCCAGCGGCTCTGTGAGGCTGTAATTGTAGCGTGGCTCAGCATCCCTCCGTGGGAAGATTTCCCAAGAACCAGAAATAATCCGGGTTTTTGGAGACTGACCCCGCTGCTCTTGTAATTAAACCTGGACCAGGAAGTCGAAGCTGTGACCAAGTGAGCAGGTCTTGGCTCAGAGGCAGCCCTGCTCAGAGTCTACGGGTGTAATTTGTGAGAACTAACAAATGGCAAAGAGTGAGAGATATTTTGCTGGTAGAAGTGAGACAATTAATTTTAGAGATGCCGACACATGATTTGGCTTTTATGTGTGTGGGTGAATATGCCATTCATGACGTTATTAGATGAACAAATGTGTTTCAGATACATTATTTCCCGATACCAATCTGCAGCAGGAACACTAAACCAAACCTCCTGTTCCTCGGAAATACACTGTTTATACTGTCATTTCTCTCAACAAGTGAATGTAAGTGAAAGAGTAAGAAAACCATTATAGCAATAAAGTCACAATCCAAAATAATCGAGTGATCAAAAGTGCCACATTAGAATTTGGTGACAGAGGATCAATCACGTCTGTCCTCTATGGACAAAACCCAATTTTTGTTTCCTCTTTCTGGAATCTCATTTCTATGCCTGAACAACTAACAATGTTGTCCTGAATATGAAGCTGAATGTCAAATTCGACAAATGAGAAGAGATGAGTTATTACTGGACTCTTTTCTCAATATATAATGCACTTTATTGTGTTTTTCAAAGCCAATTATAGTGTGTTATGTTCATTGTTGAGTCAGTTGTCTCTTGAAATGTTTATTCTGCCCTAACACTAACCATGACAACCCAGGAAAAATGGACTAAGAACACAGAAAGACTAACAGCACCATGGTTACTTAGCCTTTCAGACCAAAGCTTCATTAGTTTGATACAATCTGAATATACTGTAAGATTTACCACAGTTTGCATCTCCATGTCAGCAAAAACACTAGTTCATTAAATAACTACATTATACAAAGATAAGCATGATTAAACATTTCTAAATGTAGAGTTGCTTATAAGGCAAACTGAAGTTCAACTTAAAAGCCTCATTTGACCCTGTGTATAAAGTACAAAGCAGGGACAACAGAGGACAGTAGGGAGAGAGTGGAAATGAGAGTTTGCATTAGAGCAGATGAGCTATAAAAGAACTGTATGACTGGTTGTTAGTAACATTAACACAGATATATTTACTGTACTAAATTACTTACTTAAAAATGTAAATTGCCAGGGACCCACTGAGACTTAACAGCGCTTTAAACAATCATTTGGCAGATTGAAGTCATACATTTTATAACACTTACTCAAGGGGAATCCCTTGGTATAATTGAAGAAGCAAGGTGCTTATTAGAAATTATAGAAATTCCTACTCTTTTTTTCAAGGAAGAGCCAAATCATCCTTGTCAGTCAACAGTGGCTAAAAACATCACCAAGTTCTTTTATTGACAGTATGTATTTTTTCATATTTTAAGGAATCAGTGATCACCAAGGTGATAATTCCTTCTATCAATGAGAAGCACTGCTCACATTCAAAAAACTTAACACAAAGCTGAAAAGCAGCATGTCACTGCCCTCTTCAATCCAAAGTGGACCTTTTTACACCTGTAGCTACAACTAGCAGATGGTGTCACGGCAAAATGACGCACCCCGAAGTGCATTTCAACACCACTGCTTGTAAGGTGTGAAGTTGAACCACAGGAGGTCAGCAAAAACAGGCTTTTTAGCGGCTGTTCTCTTACCCTAAACATTGAATATTCCAGCAGAGCTGCAGTGGCCAGCTGTGACTTCTGGGAATGTCACAGATGTTCCGATATATTTGTGTGTAACATTGGTTCCACCTTCCCCACCAACTTCGCCAAACTGTTTGTGCAAATGCAGTTAAACTGGGTATTTCTGCTTCTTTTTAGAGTAAAAAACATTTTACAGCTGCCCTACTTAGAAAGGTCAGTATTATCAATGTACTCTCCTAAATTACATCTGTTTTTCTCTCAGCACAGTGTCAGACACGCAACAAACTTCATGTGCAAAAACTGTCAACTACACTCAGTTGCAGCAAGGAAGCACCAACAACCTGCAGCAAAAACACTTTTCACTAACTCCATGCCCACAAGCCTCTCAGTGGAAGCCAACTAAAAGAGTGCAGGTTTAAGAAATGATCACACATTCTTTCTGCCTAGAAGTTTAAGCTGTTTTCTCACTGTTATTTGAGGCCACAAACAAGATTCTGAAGTAGAGTTGGTCAATCTTTGTTGCCAAAGGGTGTGCGTGTTTGGTTGAGCGCAGCATGCTACTCACCATGGTGTAGCTGCCCACTGCGTCGTCGTCCAGCAGACCCAGTCTGCACAGAGCTTTGTCATTCCCCAGCCAGTACTCGGACGAGTCCAGCACACTGTTACTGCACAGCACCTGCAGCACACACATGCAGCAAACCCTATTCAGATACAGCAGCACTGAAATCACGCCATGCATGCGCACACACACACACCTTCTGAGTCACCCATTCACTTTCATCTCCAGTGTCAATTCTTTTCCTCTCTAGTTGATCAATTGACCTTTCTCCAGACCCTTTATTTCAGGATAAGTGTCTGTGGCACAGGATCAATAATCAGTTAGCCAGACACTGTGCATTATATTTACACACACACACACACAACAGCCAGGATCCCCTCCCTGGAGCGACATTTTAATGAAGCCTTTAAAATGAAAACTACGGTTGAGCAGCTGCTTTGGTCACTGACAGGCTGGATTAAATGAAAACAAGATATTCTTGATGCTAGAGCATTGTCAGGATCTGGCGATAGGATGTATTTAGAAACTGTAATTCAAACAGTCTGTTCTAGTAAAGTACAAGATAGAGAAGATTAAAATCCTGCACTATAAATAACACAATTCTTATGCAATTACTTTAAAGCGACAGATACTGTGTTTCCTTGTTCATTCTCACAGTGTATTTTTAGTGACAATCATGCCCTCTCACACTTGCACCCTCAGGAACAGACCATCTGTGCAGGCTCTCGTCCAGGTAAAGGTGACGTAGATTTAGCTGATCTCACTGAGAGTGATCATATCAAAGGCTGCTGGCACGGGTCAGTGGAGCCCGAGGGACAATTATGAAAAAGACTTTAGCTTGTGCCTCTACAGGACATTCAAGTAGAAGTCAGTTACGATCATGAGCAATAGGGAAATTAGGAACACACACCACCAGTTCCAGACGCACAAAAATAAACATAGACACACTTTAAAAGGAAATTCAATCTTTCCTCCACCTCAGCCCGCTGATCTGCACTACTTCCCTTCCTGTCTCTCTGGCACTGGAAGATGATAAATCTACTGGGCTGCCCCCCAATGCCTTATTACACAAGCCCTGGGTGTCACTGGCACCCTGGTGGAGGAAATGAAAATTTCTTGCACTGCTGGAAACACCCACACAGATGGACTGATGAGGAGACATGTGACAGACAGGTGCACAGCCACATGAACAGAGAAACACACACACACCAACAATGGTTGACAGGTGGTAATCCAGCAGACAGAGGGACACACAGGGGAACACATGTACAATACCATCCCGACTAACAAACACAGTTTTGTTTTTACCTTCTTACAGGCGCTGATGGACGAGGCTACCGTGCTGTCCGTGCTGCCACCCTCCACCTCGACAGACTCCGAGCCTTCAAACATGGCAGACGACTGGAAGTTACTGCAAGGCAAAAAGGCCACAGAGTTGACTTTGTCAGAGCAGGTTCATGTCAAATGCTCAACACCTCCCTTCAGAGAAGCTCTGGGACCAGTGAGGACAGGTTATCACCACTCTGACTGAAGCAGTTCACTGCGTGTCACCTTTGTTCAGACGTACAGCTGTGACACTTTATCAGTGAATTAACCAGAAAGCTATTGGGGGACAGAATAATTATTCCCCTATCCTGAGCTCAAAACCTAATTCTTTCACCTAGATCATTTCTAGACGACCAAGGCAGGATCAAGACTGCTTCTAATGCAACAGTGTGCACTTAAGAAAATGCACCAGCTGATCACCAACCAAGGTGACATTCCCCATCATATCTTAGTATTTGGAAGCTAGGACCTTTGATCACATTATTAATTATGAAAGTGTAGCAAAGAAAAAAAACTTTGTTCATATTTCGCAACACACGCTCTCTAGCATTAAGAAAAAGTCAACTGCACGTTGGACTGATTAGTAAAATGCAGGTTTTCGCAGTGTTAAAGAAAGCCTGCAGCCAGTTTCCAATGTGGCAATAATACACTGATAAAAACGCTCACTTTGCCAAACCATTACGTTTGACTTTGACAGGCATGGCACAAATGATTAAAGCAGGACAGACACATTAAAAAACAAAATTATTCAAATAAGTGCAGTGATGTGAATGACTGTCAGACTCGCCTAAAAACAACAGCAAACTCACGGAAACATGTCATTATCCTGTGTGCATACTTTCACGGAGATAAGCCAACTCCAAGCTTATCTGGAATGGCATTAATGAGGATCAATTTGTAAAATAAAGAGGCTGGGCATGAATATTTAAATAGGAGAGGTTTTTTTTTCCCTAATCCAAATATTTCAAAGCAAATTAAAAGCCTTCCATTTTGAAAGACCCAAGGGAATCCAACAGCTGCATCTATTTGCATTCAACAAACAGGGCTGCTGGAAACAACCGTGTCACGGGGCAAGAAAGTTTGCTGTGAATGGAAAAAACGGATGATGTGCATCCTGGATATGAGTGGATACGATGTTCTTTAAATAGGCTGCTGCCTGTGCCAGACACGTCAACATGGACGTACACCTGCAACGTAAATGATTCTGGGGCAAATTAACGGAGAATGGAAATAATAAATACAGAAAAAAACAAACATCGGTGAGTGAGTTTCACAAAAAAAAAAAAAGCAGGATGGATGTGTCACGCACGACCTCCTCTCTAATCTTTGCGCTTCACCTTCCCATCAAGACGCGGCGATGACGGACAGATCGCTGCGCCCCTCGTGCTCCCGGAGCCCCCCGTATCCGGCCGCCATCAGCCTGACGTGAGGACGCAATTAACACCGTCAATTCACGGCGGCTGAGGGCAGCCCCCCGGCCCCCCGGCCCCTCGACCCCCGGCCCCCGGTGTAATTTCCCGTGCGAGCGCGTGTGATTGAGGATTTTTTTGGCCCGGAGGCCAGTTCACGGCTGCACAGACACTTTCCCCGCTTTGAGGAGCGTGTAAGTGGACAAGTTTGGGTCCTGATCACCGCAGAAAGGCTTTTCACTGATGCCCGGGACGGTTGTTACCCAGCAGGAACTGCGCACTTATTGTGCAAATACACCATTTCTGCTGGAAACGTGTTCACCAGACATCTCTGTCATTCAGGTCACAGCAGCTGAATCATCTTGTTTACTGCACAATTAGAGTCGGCTGTGATCCGCATGGATTTCTGGAGCACTAAACACAAACTGACAAAAATGAATGCATACAAAATCAGTTTTGAAAACACAATTTGTCGTCAGGTGCACTGAAACTTAAATCACACTTCACCGCATCGTTTTGGTAAAAAATGTATAGAACATTGTATTTGACAAACGTGCCAGAAAGAACACAACATATTTATTTGGAGATATCCATGATATTAAAACACAACAATCTGCCACAGACAGCATAACTACCCAGAGAGAGATTGTGTTGATCTGATTGGGGAATAATGCGCATCGACATTCCTTTAAATCTTGAATTCTTACCTCAGTTTTTTCAGAAGGCACTTTGCACCAGACATTCTGTCAAAACGAAGCCAAACTGTTTCCCAAACCCGAGTGATTATTTCCTCCGCGGTTGCAGAGGAACAGTGGAAGAGGCTCGATGCGTAATTGTCTCCGGGACACTGTCCGGTCCCCAATGCGCGTCCCCAGCCCGAACACCGAAGAAATCCCAGGCTGCTCCTCCGTGACCAGAGGAGAAGTGATGGAACTGATGGAGTGGAACCGCGGTCTCAGCAGCAGCAGCAGCAGCAGCAGCAGCAGCTTCACCGCCCGCCTGCTCCGGAGCACCGCGTAGATCAAACGTAATGAAGCGCACGACGCAGGCGACGGCACGGACATGGACAGAGCGCGCGCATGTTGACGCACGGCCGTGTACAAACGGAGGCGCGCGCACACGTACGTGGTTGTTTGGCCGCCAATAAAAACAAACAGTAACAGTCTGTAAGTCCGTCAGCAGCAGCAGCAGCACGTCCGACCACCGAGGACCAACCAACACAGCACAGCGAAGAAGGGATGTGATGGAGGAAAGGTCTTCATCACAACTCAGACTCAGGCTGCTCACAGTCACATGATGGGAAACAAAACGCAGACTTTGATAGGAGACTTTTTTTTTTCCTGTCGACTCCGTGAGAATTTTGCTGCCTTTGTTTCTTCCGTTCAGCTGCTCTGACACAGACTCAACGGTCACATACATTTCAAGTGATGATTTTCCAGAAAAGCAGAGCTGCTTACACGTGACCACGCTATACAGTCACTGTCAGTTTCCAGGGAACCACCAAAACATTCTATGTGTCTTATACAATATTTCCAGGGAACAGTCCTGGATGTTCAGGTTGTTAACACAGTCTGAATGATGCTGGGTTGAACTGTATCATATAAAACACATAATCTTTTTATCTTACTAAGGATGGCATAGTTTTTTTTTTAATAATAATAATAATTAAAATTAACACACTAATTATTGGTTTTCTGATATGGAGTGAGAGAAATTATCAGTAATAACCTGACAACCTAGTAAATAAATATTTTTTGAAACATTAACTTTAAGAGCAATAGCTTGCGTCATCTTTCTGACTCTCCTTTGAACTCTGAGTGTAAAACGTAAGAAATCCCCCTGGAGACAGCTCATTAAGCAGTAAGAGAGCCTATAGAGAATAATGTGCACATTTTCTGTATCTGATGGTTAGGGTAAAATATCCCTCTGTGATCCATTAAAGAGGTCAGAAAAATCTGACTGGGTGAAAGGAGTTGTGACCCTCAGTTCTCTATTATGCCGCTGAGACTGAGTCAGAGGAGTAAAGTGGTGGGCTGAGAATGAAGAGGAGAGTATAGAGAAAGCAGGGGTCCTGATGAGATGTGTGTGTGAAAGAGATGAGTATGTTGGCCAAAGTGCACGTCTTCGCTCTCCTAAAAGCATCATTTCTTGCCGAGGGAATTCTTATTTTCAGTAAGCCCTCCATCTCAAAGAAGATAGATTTTTACATGCTGTTATCAGCCACCATGAGATTTCTCTCCCTTTAGATGCCATTTGCTTTCATTCAACTCCTAACAATATCAAAAGTCAATTTCTGCGATGGCACATCAGCAATGCGACCCACAGGGAAGCCATGTGTTTACAAAGCGCTTGCTTCTGGCCTTTGCTAATTCAACACTTTAAGAAAGAGAGGTACCTTCTCACATTCATATTTGGCCATTTTAAGATAATAAAACACTTAGCACTTAGATAATAAACACTTAGTGTCCTCAAAGTCACCTGAATCTCATTACAGATTCAGATATAAATAGAAAAAGTCCCGCATTAGCCAGCACCCTTCACCAACTGCTTATACCCTCCAGGGTTATTGTCCTGTACAGTGGGACCTAATTTCATGCTTCTCAGTGGAAGAAAATTGTTTTTCAGCTAAAAGTTTACAATCAGGTGTTAAGAAAACATCTATTGTTTTAATATTCTTTAACATATAAACTACAGGATACCACACCAAAACAACCACAAAGCAACAATACAAAAAACAATAATGAAAAAAATGATTGGAAAGAAAACGAGTCTCAGTATCAGCACAAGCGTAAACAACACAATATTAATCTGATTAAAGACACAGCTTTCATTTTTTTCTAGTAAGAACAATAATTCCTGCAGCATGTGCCTCCATGAACCGATCAAGTTGCAGTGTACATGTCTGTCCAGGCTCATTTTCTAATCAGTTCATGTGAGTCTATGTGACCTTTGTGCCACATGTAATGAAATTCCCTCTGGGCATTTCTGAGATAGTGCTGATGAGAATTAGAAAGACATGAGGTCACAGTGCCTTTGACCTTTGGCTGCCAAAATCTAATCAATTCATCTTTGAGTCCTTGTGGTGGCATGTGCCAAATTTGATGAAATTCCCTCAAGGTGTTCCTGAGATATCATGTTCACCAAATGGGACATAAGGAGAGATGGACAACCTGAAAACAGAATGCCTCCAGCACCTGTCACTGGTGCGGAGGCATAAAAATGACATAATGCAAATAACTGTACTTGATATTGTTACTGGTTCCATTTTTAAGAAGCATTTTCACTAGAATCCTGTATGAGAAAGGAAGGCATGTGAAGTATTGGAGCTGAGAGTATTTTGGTACTTGGCACAACAGAAACTCCCACATTCTCTCTTAGATTTTTGTCAGACTTTAGTTGTGTGAGTGACCTTAAAAGGTGACCCCAAAAAAAAAAAAAAAAAAAAAAATCATCACTTGCTCCGTCTCAATATAGACTTAAGATCAGAGTTAAGAGCATCAATCATCACCACAAAACTAAAGGCTTGTAGAGAAACCGGGACAGTTTGGATGTTTCACATTTCAAGGCTTGCTGTAAATGACTACTGGATGTGATGTCACCACTAACGGGTACGAGTGACAGACTAATCACGAAAGGAGTTTCTCCCACAGCTGCGACTTCTTCTCGCCTTTGTTTCGAAAGAAAGTAAAAAGTCTTCTCACAGCTCTGCGTGGCGTTCATGGATTTAGCATTCAGACTCAGCATGCAGGGCGCTGATGGTTTTGAAGATTTCAACATTGAATTATTTCAGCAAAAGATTGCAGGGCTTCAAACTGGTTTGAAACAGTTTAAACAGTCGCATAGCAACAGTGAGTGAGTTTTGGGTTTCTCAAAAGGAGCCGGCAGACTAGTAGCAGCTAATCAAGAGGAAATACAACAAGACGGGTTTAACACAACACCAACAGTCAAACTTGACTGTTCACACTCACACACACTCATTATTTTCTATCCTCTTTCCCTTTTTTTCCCCATCAGTCCCTCTGTTGTCACACATCTTTGGATTAAGACTTTCCTATAATAAAAGATGTAAGGACAACTTAAGTGGAGATGAAAGCGTAGACTGTTCTCATCAGCAGAGAGGAGACATCTGAGGGAGCAGGGAATAGAGAGAGACAGCTGGAGTGTCGGATCTCTCTCTCTTTCTCTGTCAAAATCCCCGTCACAGAGGACCCATTTTTAATTTAGTTACCGAGTACAAAACAGAAACACGTCACGTGAGGAGGCAAAGTGAGGTAGCGGAGACAAAATGATGATGAATCTAAGTCGTTGTGACATGAATAGATATTTATAGAACATCAGGAGTGCAAAAGGTTCAATCTTGCACATGAAGGGTCTGTGGGTTCCAATTGAGAATTAGTAAATAAGGAAAGATTACAAAATCTTAAATTAGACTTCTAACAATTGCCCAGTAAATAGAATGAATTAATTGTAATTTAAGACTCGGATGTTGCCCATTTTTTGTTCTACAGTGATAAATGAAGCCAGTTCTACAAACTCCACCAATAACACAACTAAGCTTATATTCACCAAACTGAAACTGCACGAAATCTGAAAAGTTTCACGCATTAGAATAAAACCAAGAAGGTTTTATGTCTGTAAACAGTGAGGACAATCCCGTCTTCCGGCTGGCATTAACTGAAGGTAGAGTATTAACTTCCCTGAAGCCATAATTTGCCTCAGTGAGGAAATGTGGGGAAGCAGAAAAAAATAGGAATTCATCCCATAACTCATGTTTACGAACTGAATGACAAATTCACTTTTAGGTAAATAGCCATAAATGTTTCAGTAAAATATGGACAAATGGCTATGTTTATCTCTTTCAGAAAAAATGTTTACTTCCAAAGCTACAATATGGAACTAGGGAATGTAGATAGCACAAATCCATCCCCCGCGGTGTCAGATAACGATGCTGTGCCAAGGTCAGTGGCGTACGCTTTCACATCCTCATGTGATGTACAGGGTTCGACCGTCTTTGACTGAGTGAGGTTCCGCCTTCCAACCAAAAACCTACAGAAGTGACGTACGCTTTGACAGGTATATAGCATTATATTTTTATAAATGCTGAACATCATATAAGAAGTTTGTTTGTGACTTTGTCACCAGCAGAAACCGTAGGTGCTACCACTTCAACACAATATGGATACTTTTGTAATAAGAGCGTCTCTAGAGAAAATAGCATGCAATGAGTAACTTGTGTTGCTGTATTGGCAAAACACATATTATGACAGATTTTATTGGATTGGTTAGAGCTCCGTCCATTACCTCTTCAGTCATCCAACACAGGAGCTACTTTAATTAAACTTGTTTTTTCCCATGAAACACATTGTATGTGTGTACATGACTACTGGACAGTGCGAATGGCTGTGAACAACAACAACAACAAAAAAAAAAAAAAAAAGCAGGTTGCTGACAGTCAGGTTGTGGAAGCAATTGGAGGTAGTGGCCTTGTTAATCAGAGTAATCACAGCCCACACTCACTTCTGTTATTCCAGATTTAGTTTTCTTTAACCTCTCCATTCATCTTCCTTTCCACCGGTCCTCTTATCATAATGGAAACTCATGAATATGGGACCTGATCATAATGCCTGATCATAATGCCACATAAATAGGTTAATGATTGACTGTCTGGACTGGATTTGCTTCTCAGTAACGTCACTAGATATTACAGCGTGGAACTAATAACCAAACCACATCAGACCTTCCTCACCATAGCTTTTTGAATACATAACTATTAAAGAATTATATATTTTCATGTTGAATTTCGTTCATATTCACCAGTGTAAATAAGTGGTGCACTGTCCTGGTCCTGCCCTTCATTGTACATTGTCCTTGTGTGATTCAGTTACTACTGCTCCATAGCTTTTATTCAAATACACAGATTATCCAGACACTTATCAGTATATGTACATAAAAATTTTGTCTAAACAAAACTGACCTTAAAATGGTGTTTTAATAATACACATTTAGAACCTAGAGTAAAAATACAGTCACAAGACAAATAATATTCAAATCAATTTGTTTTTTTCTGTAATTTTTTCCCTTTGTCAAAACCTTGTGCCTACATTACCCTTAATGTATGTTGTGCTGGTAACAACTTCAAGATGCTACTGGGGCCGGGAACGTTAACTTTATAACTGCACATCCCCAGATTCTGTTTTCAGTCTTGCAGTCTTCAGCAAATCAAGCAAAATTACTGACACCTATAAACTCAATGTGCTGTGTAAATTAGTGGGAGTCTCCTCAAAGTCATAAATCTCTTTGCAGACTTGGCATTGCCCGATCTCTCCATGTTCAACTTGCTACAATATATGACTGTAAACATTCAAAGAAATTAATTTTTTTTTCCATAACTCTCGATTGGATAATTTTACAACAGCACACAGGAAAACTGCAGACTGCAAACATTTTTTTCAAATATGAAAATATAATGTGAAACAAACATTTTGTCATTCAGTAAACTCCCTAAATTTCTCCCTTTTCCCCTTCCTAGTTCTAACCCATTTATTTCCTATTTAATAATTTTTTAAACAAAACTATGGAAACTGATTCAGAATTGACTTTTGCACTTCTGCTGCTGTTTTCTTTAATTCGAAGGAATTGTCAGAAGAGCAGGATTGAAGATTTACAATTTTAAGGTTACTAAATCTAGATGATGGATGATGGGAAACATGGTGAAAGCAGAGTGCAGTACATTAGAGAGACAGGTTGAGGATAGATGAAGGGTTGGAGGGCCGGATGGTGGAGCTGGTGCAGTAAAGGTTATGGAAAAGATTCATAAAGGTGGGTCAGAGGTGGTGATGGCAGCACAGAGCTGTACTCCACTACATTAGGAGTCTGTGGAAGTGACAGATTGTGGTTCTGGTCCGCTGCTGGGCGGATGCCTGTAGGTTTAGGCCAGACGCAGCCAGTGGCCTTGTTCGAGCCAAGTCAGTGACAAGCGTGCTGGGTAAGGATATAGTAAGTTGTATTTAATATGAATACCATTACATGGATACATAAACATATACACCAGACTAATTCAGATTATGTTGAAGTGGGTTTCATGGAGACAAGATCTGAACACAGTGTGATGTATGGAAAAGATGACAACATCTCCATGTGATTTTATATAAAACATTTTGACTGCAACGCTTCAGAAGACTGAGTCGAGACTTCTCTGCTGGATCACTAAGCTGCAAAGCTCATTGAAAACCTGAGCTGCAAGTTGAACTGATTTCCTTAAGACTCAGTATAATCTCTCCTCTCTCTATCTGGATATCGCTCCTTTCTCTTCCAGCCTTTGTTGGCCCCTTTCTTCCTTCCTTCTTGTATACTGAATGCAAACCTCTCTTGCCTTCCCTCTGTCCATCACCTTGATTTCCCTTGGCAGTTGATTAGCATCTGTCCACCTTAATCTTTACCACATAGACGAGAAATGGCATTTTTCTGGATCCTTTAATCTTGGAGGGAGAAAAACAACTGCAGACAAATAAAACACTTAAATAAAACTATCACAAAACCACTGGATGAGACTGTGGCCCTCAGTTTGGTGTAATTTGATGTTAATACGCAGATGTTCTTTGTTTCTTAAAACTACCTTTCAGATGTGGTCATCTTTTCACTTGTGCTGTCCCTCTATATAAGAAAGACATAATGGGGATTTTTTTTAAGGAAATGACATTTCAATTCCTTAGTGCTTTATCTCTGAAAGCAAATTCTCTCTTTGTGGAGAGCAAAACAACATATGCCTGTAAAATTTAAAGCAAACCATAATGTGATAAATACTGCCTTTGGACAGCAGTGCTTTTATGTTATTATGTCCATCAAAGTACCTTGAATTGTGTAACTCCACAAAGCTCGGCCTGAAAAAACCCCTGTTTGGTTTAGCTTAAAAAACCAAACAGCAAAGGAGGTCAAATAAATCTGATTTTGTTGTAAATTTTTTAATTAGTCAGCAGTAGATGGCCACTGTCGCTGCAAAGCTGTGTATTGGTCTGACTTCGCTGGAAGGCACATGCGTCAGCACGGCAGCATTTGCTGTATGGATACAAACAGAAGAGGAAACGCTGCCAACATCAAGAGAGAACTTAATTACCATTCACAATTAACATGGAGAACAAATGGACTACCAGGTGCTTTGACTCCACAATTTAATTATTACTTCTTATTGGCAACAGACTCATTGAAGGTCAAGGCCTTGCTGTAATTATGGAGCACTAGGCACGGTGCACTCCAACAGCACTGAGGATTACCGAGAAACAAAGGGCTCTCTTTAAAAGGTTAACTATGCCATCTGTGCTAGTGTTTATTAAGCACGCAAAAAGAAGGCAGAGTGTGTCTAATTAAGAGTGTGAAACTTCAGCTGCAAAGCATGAGGGAAATGTGGCAGTGATGGAGATAATTGCTGTGGAGGACTGGAGCTCGCCGAGTTAACAGGGCAGGATTACAACATCCTAGTGATCTCACTGAATTCCCGCTTTTTGTGTAGAGATAACATGCTGAACTTGGTTCACATTACACCTGATAAACGTGGTAAAAATATTAGAATTAGCTCAGGACAAGCTGGTCTTACAGAAACTTGATATTTCTATATTTGTTCAAAGATCTTTCCTACGTCCCACAGTGTCCATGAATGTTTTTCACAGGAGCACAACTGCACTGTGAGAAATAAGGGGCCACAATAGGAACTGAAAAGCTGTAACCTAGTTTGTGTTATGCTGGCTTTCCTTTGCACGTTGGGAACAGAGTGACTTGGAAGGGAGTTTATTCTTTGCAGATTCAACAGCTGGAGTATTTTTACAGTTATTTGATCAAACTGAACGTGTCCCACATGTTCCCCTGAGAGATACAAAGATTCATGAAATTTAGTAAAGACAGCTTACAACATGCAATGAAACTCCTACTTTGTCAGTCTTCCTCAACACAACGCAAGTTATAATCACCATAAAGATAAACACGATAAAATTTATTTAACTAAATTTAAAAAAGAGGACATACGTAATGTGCACAAGGAAAGCAATCAAAGGAGCAGCTCATTGCTAAAGGAACGGCAAAAACCTGAATACACAGTTTACAGGTAGACACAGCAGTGACAAAAGGTCTGAAGATTGTAACGTCACAAACTAACAGCCGGTGAGAGGAAAGTGGAGAGAAATATCATTTTTTTGTTGTTTTTTTTGTCAGCTTTGTAGTAACAAATGCAAGTGTACGTTAGCTGAGTGAATATTGTCTTAACCAAAAGAGACTGAATGTTGTTACACATTTGTGGGGTCGTATTTTTGCCTCTATTCTGCCTTTTTATCCGTGTAATATCCTGGATCATACACGCTTCATCATGCAATGAGAAATCCTGCCAAAATTTAGTCTGACTATTAGTTTTAACTGCATTTTTAATTCACCACAAGAAAAAAAGTTGGTCGATCTTAACCCTTGGCAGGATCTCGGAGGAACAGAAAAGAATGACATTTGTCAAACACTTTGGCTTTGAGAGATTCTGAATCTGTGTGGCTCAGTGTGACCGCTGAATATTGACAAGTCTAAGGTGAACTTTGAAGTGCAATTTTTTTTGACAAAGTGAGGGCAGAACACTGTGGCCCTCACTTCTCACACTGTAGACTTGTTCCAGTAGACACGCAGGGACATTGTGGAAAGCAGGAAAGCTTTTAGCAAGCCAGAGCCACACATATATAAATATCATTGGAGTTTCTATTAAGCATGATTATTATATTAGGCTTAAATCAGCACATCTAATCAAAGGAGAGTCACAACCTGCACACACCTGCTATTAGACATACAGAAGATGATTGTGGATTTAAAAATTTTTTTATCCACAATGTTTTCATCTTTTTTTCAATGTCTCTTTTGCAGTTCCAGTATGATTTTTATCCAAATACTGTTTCTCTGTTTCTACAACTGTAGCTTTGATTGATGCTCATGTTCTTGGCACTCATGGTAAATTCCAGTCCACTTTCCCTAAACTGAAAGGTACTCCGTTCAAATAGCACCAGAATGTGATGCTGTTCAACAGCCGTCTTGGAAATCCCAGATAAAAGGCTTTCCAAGCTTCACATGAAATAAAAAAAAAAATGAAATGGCAAAAATCCCAGACCTGAATCACCTGTTTTTTTAGTAAAATAGTTAAGCTACTAGCATTTGTAACAGTTTCATGCACTTTCCCAGAGAAGAGACAATCAAAGCTTTTCACTTGCAATAAGAGGTAATTAGATGAAATTAAAAACCTTGACCCCAGTGAAGACACAGGACAGTAAGTACAAGCTGGGGAGTCAAGTGAAGCATTCGATAACACTAAACTGTGTTTTCAGGTTTGGGGGGGGTGGTCGAAGGCAAGAGCAAGAACTGCATTTGGATTAACAAGGTAATTATTATTTGTAAAATAATCTATTCATGCCTAAGGATTTCATGGTCCAGTGTCAAAGGACAATACATGGAGATTTAACGGTGGTTGCGCCGTCTTACTTTGTGCACACACACACACACACACACACACACACACTCGCTGTCAGAGTAGGTCCCAGTCTGAAACATGATGAACCACTCTCAGGCCAGAAAATGACCTCCAGCTGATCAATATCACGGCCTCATGCCTTATTTCTGAAGTCCACTCAATTACCTGTGGACTGAGAAGAAAAGGACCCAGTGCTGCACCGTCATACGTCGGTGGAAATAGTGATTCATAATTCATCGCAACCTATCAAATGTGGTATGACTTAAGACCAGCTGTAATGACTGCTTGGTGCTGCCTTTAGCACAGAACAATGTGCTCACAACTGGCTGTGAGTGAATTATGATTACTACTAGAGCTTCTTGTGGACCAAAGATTTCCATAGTTTAAAAATTCATGAAGAAATGGATAAAAAAAAAAAAGTCACAATGGCACAAGGTGAGTGTAAACAGTGTGATCAATGTTTGCTGTTTGACGGGCTAAATTTGGCACTGCCTCGCACTTTTCCCCACAAGCGTGGTTTATCAGTATCATTTTTTTAAAATTTGTCACAGGTTGGACATTGCTGCTGCGGGAAAAAAAGGGTCTTTCGGGCTGCTCGGGAGGCATGAAATCACCAGGTGAGGTGGGGATAACACAGATGAATAAACTCTGAGTGGGAAAATTAATCTTAAGGAAACATCTTTCCTTAGACAGGAAAGTGCGAAAGCTGCCGCTGTTGCTGACTCATTCCCTGCGTCTGTCGCCCCTCCTCCCGGCTTCACCACACATCCACCCTCTTTCCTCGGCTTCATGTGTCTTTGCTCCTTTCTTTTTCTTTTTACCCCCTTTGTTTCCAACTGATACACCCTTGTGCTTTCATGTTTCAATAAACAATTACTGACTATGCAATATTTTTTTCCCTGGCACCAAAGGATAAATCTTGGAGACCTTTATTATTATTTTAACACTGTGGCTTCTGCACGCTGTCTAGTCCTTACCTGGAAAAGTGAGCAATCATCCATCAAAATTGCATGTCAGCTGTTGTAAGCTCTCACAACATTTTCTGAACAGACTAAGAGGGTAAATGTGTGTCTGCGAACAGCTATAACCAGGAAGAAAAACATCAGGGCTGCAACACTGCACAATGCAATCTATTTAGCTTTCTTTACTTTGATTTCAACCCAAATGTGTTTCCTTACAAACAGAGTAGATGAACTGTAAATGTGCACACACATACAAAATTAGATTATAATGTAGAATGGAAAAGGTTTTTTTGATAATTATTATTTAATCATGAACAAACAAAAAACTTTTCTTTACTGAGGTAGTATTTCTCACCAGCTTGAGTGGGTTTCCTGTGATACTCTGGTTTCCACTTAATTTTTGGAATAACCTGTAGGTTATTCCAAAAAATTGAGGGTCATGTACTTGTTCATTTGGCACAGGCCTTTACACCAGATGCCTTTCCTGAAACCCTCCCCAGTTTTAGCACGGACAGTAACTGTGCTCAGATGTACGCTGGCTTGTGCAATCTCAAAAGCCGGGTTGACAGTTTAGTCGGCCGAGGCTAAAGAGTTGATAGGCGGCCACTCTACCAACAGCAGCGTTTCTTCAGTTGTCATCAATTAAGTTTCAACAGCCTTTATGTGCATGAACAAGCAAAACAAGTTCCATATCTAAACAGATGCCAAACTGATTAGTCAACCAGAGGGTTTGATGAGACTGAAGCTCTGAATAATCCTAATGGACCTAAGCTTGATGAGACCCTGGAAATCATGAGGGTGAACATGTTGTGCTCAGCCAGAATTTACAGCTGTAACCCGACATGATCATGTCCTGAGGGAATTTCATTGAGAGATATGGGATCACGTTGGGCTGCAGGTCATCATAACATACATAACATCTCCTGCTTGATATTCTCATTATCAGCTCTCATTACATAAAAAGCTAATGTATTTGGAAAAATATATTGCTGCTCCCCACCAACATGCATAGGAATGATCAACATAAATGTTTCTAAGCAACACGCATGAAGGTTTCTAAAGAACATTTATGCATGGATGGCATGAATGTTTTTACTAAAAATATCAGCAAAATGTTTTGCTTTGTTTTCCTGTCAATTACTGCTCTCACAATATGTTCAGCATGTGACACCTACTGCCCTCTGACTAATGTCTACTTAATTCATTTACATGCATACACACACATTGACGTCTGCTCCATACTTTCCTATTAGATGATTAATTCATTGACTCTCGGGAGAATAGCCATGATTTAAAAAGGGATCCAAAGAAAAAACAGGCAAACAAACATACAGCCATGTTTTTTTTTCTGTTTGCTGAAGAAACACTTCAGCTGAGAGAATGCTGCTTCTCTTTCAGCAGAGCGTGTGTGTGTTCAGCCCAGTGGAAAGCCGGCAAACACTGAATGAAACACTAACACAATGTTGTTTAGATAGGATTGCCCTCCTCCACCTCTCCTCTGCTCTCCCTGCTCCTTTCTTCTCCTCGCTGGAGGTGGCTGAGTGCTCCTAATCAGCAATCATTTGAAAGGTCATGAATGAGACGCCCGTGGGAGAGGCTGCAGGCTGGAAGCTAACAGTTTGTCTCTGTCGGCCGGTGCACCGAGTTGGCACTTCCTGAGCTGTAGTTTAACTAAACTGGCACAAGACCCGCTTGCCTGTACTGTTCCTTTATTTCTTTGTGACTTTGTCACGACCGCTGTTGAAGCTTTTATTATGAACACCAGAGGGAGGCCCATTATTCTATTTCTTCCATCACAACAGGCCTTGATTACAGGCCTTTTCACAAATTGACAGAGCCAGAGTCTCACAGAGCCAGTGAAGGCTTTTCCTGTTTCCAGTCTGCACAGTCTGCATTGCTACAGTAGCTGACCAGTTGTTAGCTGGAGCTTTGGCAAGAAAGCAATTGTTTTTCCAAAATGTTTAACTGAAACTACATGTTAAAGAATCAGTTTGACAATTACTCACTTTATTACGGATGACCATTAGGAGTATTAACATCAAGGCCAGCCATCACACTGAAGACGCCCCAGCTTTATCACATAAAGCAGATGAGAACATATTTTTAACTTAGCAGGTAAATTAAATTAAATCAAACATAAAAAAAGGAACCTAATGGACTGTACATAATACATGGGTGTTCGAGTGTCTCTTCAAAAAAAAAATGTTCTCATTAAGATTACCCAGTTGAACCCAGTATTCACTACTGTAGGGTTTCATTCACAGAGGCAGAGACTGTGGATCTGGAGGTAGAGCCATCCCCCAACTATCGCAGGATTCGTGGTTCGATTCCTGAGCTCCCGCCTTACGTCAGGAGGAACCAGACATACGACAGTGTCCTTGAGAAACACTGACCTCCAGCTTAGCTGCTCAAGGTCGTCCAATTATAGCTCCCCTATCCGTATGATTGAGTAGCAGTGTAAAGACCATTTAGTGTTTTACTATTTAGAATTAAACGCGTGTTCAGATGATGGCTAACATGCTGACAGCTCTACTTGAGACACTGGATTAAACATTAGACATTATTGTCTTAAACAGAACTTGTGGGCATAAAAGTCCTCTTCACATTAAATGTTCTCAATCTATCATTTTGATGGCAAGATCTTCTATCCCAGAATGCAATTCACTCTTTACTAACTGACAATTAGAGGTGCTTGTGGATTGTGGTGGGTTTTTATTTTATTTGGGCACAATCATGATAGCTGTTTATTCTACTTTTTATTCTTACACAACTTCTTGCTCATTTATGTGTGAATTTGTTTCATATTGAATTCTGTTTCATACAGACCTGAGAGTGGCATCAATCTCCTCAAGCCCAGTGAAGCCGCTTTGTTTGTTTCATTATCATCAAACCCGTAAACAAAGACTGAGATTACATTTTTCAGAGTTAATTTGTACAACCAAAACGCCCTCGTAACAGTGTGCGGAAAGGTCTCAGAGCTCATTTGTTTGCAGAGAGATGCTGGGACAGATGGCTGGAGCCAGGTTTACTCTGGCATCCTACGGTTCTACAACCACAACTCTGTCTCCTTGAGTACAGATACAACAGTGTCCATCTGATGCCTACAACCACACAGCATCTGCTGAAGCATTCTGGCCGGCGTGACGTGGCGTGTGGGTCTATATGTTTATACAGTGTGTCCTCTCTGTTAGGGGTTGTGTAAGATTATGCATTTATAAACAGTGAAGTATTTGCGTGTAGTGTTTGTATTCCCTGATGCCCCAGTTAACAGCCAAAAATGGAGCAAAGCCTTAAAATTTTGTGAGAAACGAGGTAAATACGGCAACCTTAAACAGCAAGGGAAGACAAAAATAGACCATGATAGTTTCTTCAGCCATAGCAGCATAACCTAAAAAATGGTTTTTCTGTCTGTCTAAACAGACAATTATGTTCCGTGTGACGCACAGGATGAGATGTGATAAGGGTGGCAGCATCATCAGGTAACTTGTGATTTCTGCACTAATTAATTTGTGCCTCAACTCTGTATGTATGTTGCACATTAGCAAATGCTACTGTGCCAAATCACACTAAGGCAGATATCATAGTAATTATTAAAACTACCATAAACCAGCATGTTAGCAATAAGATTGTTAATGCGCTGCTAAGCAGGTGTTAAGACCAAAATCATTTTGCAAAACAAAAGCTAAAACCAGAAAAAACAAAACCAAAAACACTGAACAGTACTTTGTAATACGAAAGAGGTTTTTATAACTTTTCTTGCTGGCAATTTTTACTTTTCACAGGAATGAGAATGAGGTGCAAAAAAAGAAAAAAAAAAAAGAAATGATCCCCCTCATCACTATAGCCAGCAATATATCCCATGCTGTGGCATCCTGGTTCTTCTCCATCCGACCAGATTTCTAGCCTCTATTTCTGCGTTGTCTCTCGCTGCCTTTTCCATCTCTCGTGATCTCACCCTGGTAATCACTGCTTCTCTCGAACAAGCGCTCAAACTGGCAGTTGGTTTCACGGTAATAGGGGAGAGAGGACTATGAAATGAGGGCACTTCATCAGCCACTCCTCTGGCCTGGCAAGACTCTTGGTGAAACTAAATGAAATACGATCTTCACCCTCTCCTGTGTAACGGTGGCCAAGCCTTGTTTTTGCTGTGGAAGATTTTGTATCACAGCTTCTCTGCTGGCAAACAAATCACACTCCGTGCTTCTGATCATGGTGCTCCAGTTTCCAAACTGTTTCCTTGACCCTGGTGGCAAACTGAGTTGGCACAAGTGTTTGTTGGCACAACACTCATAACTGAGCCTCTCTCACATCCCACTATTGGCTTGAAAAGTCAAAGTCACTCTTTTTGTCCCTCCGCTGGGAGAAAAAAAAAAAAATGTTTTTCTCTTTACAGAAGAAAACATTTTAGAGTAAAGGCATGAGGGCAGAAATACAGTCCTTAAAACCAACATCTCGAACAAAACCCCCAGTAACAGAAAAACAGCCAATCCAAACAACTGCTTCTTTTGTTTAATCCTGCTAAATATTTAGGAATGTAAACATTTGGTTCTTTTTCATTAAATCCCAGAGAGAGGTGTCTGATAGATCGGAGGATCGGGGACGAACGGGAAAGCCGAGAGCAAAGAAGCCAGTATAAGCTGGTGCCCGGTAAAGAGAGCGTGGTTAGAAGGCACGTGGCCATTAGCATTGTTGTGCCTAATGGTGAGCTCATTCATGCGGAGAGAAAGAGAAAGAGGCTGAGAAATTCAGGAAAAGGACGCGAGAAAAAGCCATTGCTCATTTACACGCGCTATTACAAGCCCCATCTTCCATCTGATTAGTCTACTTCAGATGTAGCTCCCCCATGCACTGATTATATGCTTATAGCACCAGACATCTGCAGACCGAGCAACAGCTAATGCCTTGCTTACCATATGTGGATGAAGAAGTCTTGATTTGAGACAGTTACGTGGCAGGAAAGCACACGGCCTTTCACTAAACTGTTCTGACAGCTCATTGAAAAGGCTGGAGTGTCATGCAGAAATCCCTGCTGAAAACATTCTCTCTGTCCTGCTTGAAACTAAATTGTTTGGCTTAAAAATTGTATGTCGAACGCTTGGGATTTTTCGCTGGCTTGAGTCTAGCTGGTGGAATTGCACCAGTTTAACTCAGAAGATATCTCGTTGTGTTGTTTAATAGACAGTTTAGGGTTCCACTGGTGACTTGGTCATTGTGCAGTTAGGCCGCAAATGCAAAATCATGGTTGAAATGTTGGGAGCATGAGCATGTGACACACTTGCCTTAATGCGCTGCCATGACAGGATCTGTGCTGGTGTGATTTTAGCCATACTAGCTGCACAGGGTGACCGTGTTTGTCTGTCATTCAGACACAATACATGCACATCCAAATTGTTTTTAGTAGGTTTTGACCTAAAATCATCTTCTGCTCCACTTCATCCTGTCCCAGAATAATCTCACAGCCTCAAGGGCAGGTGTTTCAGAGACAATTTCTTATTTATCACCTCTGTCCCTCAGAGCTCAAGTTGATGTTGATGATGATAATGAGGATGATGATGAGTTCATTTTCACTGTTTAGAATCCGTCATTTCTTTCTGGGATGTGCCATTTGATATTTGTGACAGTAGAGGAAATTTCATACATTATCATGTCACTTCACGGATGTATTCAACACTAAATTACCTCTAAGGTGTTCAGGTAAAAGTGGTGCATCCAACACTCACTGGAAACTTTTGTATTATTCTCTGTCTTACTATTGCTTTCCCAAGTTGACTGCTGGCCAATGTAACCGACACTAGTAGCTAAAAAATAATGGACACTACCATTTCTCCAGAAAGTAAAAATAAATAACTGACCACAGCAACCTATTTCAACATCAGGGGCTGCCAATGTTAAGTTACCAAAAAAACACCACATCACTTCCTGCTCCTTCAACAGTCTCCCTAATATGACATAAAAACACGCAATGCTCCCCTCATTTCCATCATCTGTCCCCTTCATTTTTCTGTCCGTCTCCGGGGTTGTGGAGCCTGTTACGGTGCTGTGCTGCTGAGACATCTGTGCTGTAGCTGATGATGAGGTGCCTGTCTGAGGCCTGTGCTCTATCAGCAGCCTATCCATTAGCACTTTATGACCACCTCTCTGCCTCAGCAGTCCCATTGCATGTATAACTTGCTTGCCTTTTCATTTTCCCCTCTCTCTCCCCCCCAACCTCAGGCCCTGGGGAAAACCAGCTCAGGAACTGATGATAAATTGCAGCAATTAAACATTGTAATCACCCCACAAGACTGGAAGAAATTTTGAATGGGCTGGAGCAACAATGTGGAGGTGGAGGGGAGGGACAAGGCTTTAGCGAGGCCAAACAGGGCGTTGTTATCGTGATGGGTTTGGCCACTGTGTGTGTAGTAGAAGTTAGTTTTACCTACTCCTGGCAATCACAAACTATATAGTAGCGTGCAAGGTAACTCAGAACCTGGAACTTAAAGGCTAAAAGGAGATATCCAAAAATGTGTTAGGGGTGTGTAATACATTATATCTTCCATTACAGGTTTATAATTTAAATGTTGTTTGAACGATGTGTGAGCTCACGTGTGACTTGCTTTGCACACTGAATAACCAGCTTTGAGAGTGAACTCCGTCACTGCTTCACAGCGTGGTGGGGTAGACTGCTGCACCTGTGCTTTGAGACATCACGCTGTGTGTCGCTGCTGACGTAGCTGCATCATGACTGAGGTCAAAGTGAGGAAACGGTGACAGGAGACAAAATAAAGACATCACCCGGCTCACAATCTACAGATGTGGATCATTCTTTCTCACGTGAAATTTTGACAGCTTGTTTCGGAATCTGCTGATGTATAAGGAATATGAGAAATATGAGGAATATAAAAAGCTTTGAGTGATCTGTTGACAGGTTGAAACCAACTGAAGGACCAGCACCAAAACACACTCCGCAAACCTCAGCAGCAAAGATGCCTAGAGATAAATAACGTCTAAAATATTTGACATAGCTTTGCCTAAACTGTATAATTAATGTCGCAAAACACTGACATATAAATTGCAAATGGTTTCAGTTTGCCAATGATGTCTAATTATCTTCAACATCAAAATCCTCGAAAATATCTAGGCATCATTTTTTCCTCGCCAACACACAAAACCCCTCCTACGTGTTAGGCTACTTAAAACAAATAGCATGTCTTGTAAGACCCTGGAAGCTTGTTTTAGGACCATGAAATCCTGTTCAGTGTCTTGCCCAAGAACGCTTTAAAAGATAGCCAGGATGGACCGGGAGTTGAACCACTGACCTTGTGGTCTGTTGAGAACTGCCTTACTGGGAATGCCGCTTGTCTATAATGGATGAATGTGATCATGCTCAATGGCCTGGGGGATCAATGGGAAGGGCAACAAGCTGCAATGCAGACATGTCTTGCTTCGAATCCCAAATCCATACGTCAGGTGTGTCCTTGAGCAAGACACTTGGCACTAGATCTCCAGTTGCCACCTGTGGCTGCCCACTGCTCCCAGGGGATGGATTAAATGCAGAAAACTACTTTTATTTAAGTCTGTATAGTAATGAAAAGTCTGTATGCAGCTGTACAACACGACATTAACAAAAGAAATGTAGTTCTTACGGCTCAGTGAAGGTCCGCAGCACAGATAGGAGTGATGACAGCATCTTCAGTCCTTCTGTTTACCCTCCTAAGTTTGCTAGTTCAAGTTCTTTATCTGAAAAACATGAAGAGAGCTGAATGAATGAAAGAGTTCAGTGCAAACACACATATGCGCACACTATACAAGTATCACAAGGTAGAAACTGATTGCAGTCGCTCTTTGAAGCCATCTCTGTCCGGCAGTTTCCCTCCGCATCAACTGGCAGGTATTTTTCTATAGCAATGGGGATGTAAGCAATTCAAAGCACAGCAGCATGTCTGTACTTCTTCCACCCCCCCCACACACTGTACAGACTAAAAAACTGGATGTGTGTGTCTGTATGTATGTTCAGGCAAACATGGACACACACACACAAAAGTAAGGTATGAAAACACACCCAGCTATTTTAGGAGATCCACAGACACATCTTGGGTGATAACAGCAACAGATCCTGCAGGCAATTCAACAGCCTAAGACATGAATACTGAATAATTCTTTACGCTTGGAAAAAAAAAAAAAAAAAAACACATTAGAATTATAATATTATTAAAAATAGAACTTCAGTCATAATTTTGTCTTTACAAATGTGTACATCAGTCTTCAAACAAACAGGCTCAGTAATGACTCCGCTTCAGATCGTAGTGCAGTAACAGAACATAAAGTCACAGAGCCTAGTTGTTACTGCGCTATGATGAGGTATTGGAGAATTGTAATGAGGTCACTGCATTAATAAAATTATTGGGCATTTTAATGAGGTCAGAACACACACAGATGAAGTCATTAAACTAGTATGTAAATTTCTCTCTCTCTCCCCCTCTCCCTCACACACACACGCACATTATTTGTTTCCTGCAACACAATAAGGTCACATTCCCTTGATGACTGATGAAGCTGAATTTAAACTTGCAAAATTCTCATTAAAACAATTTATGCAACAGCAATACATATTAGTATAACAAGCTGAGATTTAAACAGCCTGTTCGGAAAGTCATTTGAATTTTGGTCATGAAGGCATTGGCATGTGCGTTGCAATTGTAGTCATTAACAATCAGTGCAAACAAAAGGGGAAGGAAAGATATTGTGCGTTAATAGTTACCTGTTGGGACAAGGTGAATGGTGGAGGCAACAAACATCTGACTTTACTATCTGAGACGATGTTTACTTGCAGGAAAGCTTTGGTATCTTTTCCAAACCCATTTCTGTGCCTAAACCTCATGAAAATGATGTTTGTTTCTATGGTCATTTTTAGATTATATGGAAAGATATTTGAAGTTAACCTGATAATAACTTACAAAAACATACAGTATATACACCTGAGGGTGGCTGCAAATGCACATGATGCTTTAGAGCTGGAAGGACTTGTTGTATACAATAAAAGTTCATTATCTTTGCTGCCATTATCTCACAATTAGCACAATCCCACCACATGGTTCGAATTTATGTCATCATTTGTTTGGTTGTTTGGGTAGATTGTAAGTTTGATAGGTTGGAAATATGCACGACCCGGCCAACTTTCCTGATACTAAGTACAGCTTCAAGACCTTTATCATTCAAGCCCAGCGCTCACTCATTACATACAGCCGCATTTCTTTCGTAAACAGAATATACACGGTGCAGAGGGGTGGAAAAACAAGAGATTGTTAAGAGGCCAGATGCTCATTTTAGTGAAAGACAAACTGAGCCGGAACACAACAAACAAATGTCTCTCCCCTGTTGAAAACACCTAACTGCTTCTTTTCGAAAGAACAGATTTTCTCTACTACAGCAGCACTGAATGATGGATCAACAATGCATGTGTTGTCAGCAGCCAACTACTACTGCGGCCGCATGCTAAGCCAGTTCTGTCCTCTTTAACTCCACGCTCCATCCCAACCATCAAATAAAATCGAATAAGGCAGAGAAACATCAGAGAAACTTATAACTGGCAATGGCTTTGACAACTTATTGATCTAAAAGATTAAATCTTCATTACAAAAACTATAAGGCTGATATTTTTGCCTGCAGCGTTTCCTCCTCTGTTAAGCAGAGGTTCATATATGATGTGTATAAGTTCTCAAAGCAGAGGTTTATGGGGTAATTCAAAATGTTTCCTGTGAAGCTGGAGATAAAAATCAAGAAGATCAATCTTACTTTGATGGCTGCTCTTTGATCCTAGCCAGTATCCACAAGCACCTCAAGGGTTTGAGGAGACAAATATTGGAAAACATAAAAAAACTAATTTCAAGATTGTCATTACACTTCTGCTGCCCCCCCCCATAAGTCTATTCATTAATTTCAGAACTAAGCTAGAAGGTCAGTTCATGTCAACAAACAGATTAAACACACACAATCCAAACTGTCTGACTACATTTAATAAGCATAAAGTAGCAAGATGTGACTATGTAATGTGGGTTTCAAGTGCTTGATCTGAAGGGATGATTAGAAGCAGAAAAGCTGAAGGATCAGTGGGGGTTTAACTGACATACAAACAGCAAATTACTTTAAACAAGAAAAGAAAAGTCACTTTTACTTGTGCAATATCAGGTCACTATGTCTTTTTATATATTTGTGTCACTTTGTTTTATGGCAGCACACAAGACCATTTTCTACTGGTGTCACAGAATAAAGCTTGATTGTGTTTTGCCTTTCATTAGCTTCTGCTTCAGACTGCAAATAAGCTTAAGACGCAGTTACTGATATAAAAAAAAAAAAAAAAAAAAAAGGAACTCCATCCATTTGTTTTCTGCCTCTTAGTTGAAGTCCGGTCATGTTGGCAACAGGCTAATCAGGGTCGTCCAGACATCCCTCTCCAGAGCAAAGTGCTCCAGCTCCTCCTGGGGGTCCCTAAGGCCTTCTATAACTCGATGAGATATACAAGGTCACTGGCATCTTTTGGGTTTTGGGTTTTGGGTTAGGAGGCAATTCAAATGAGACTGAAAAAACTGGGCTCCTTAAAGTTATAGGAGCCACTTGGTTCCAAGCTTCCTCAATGTCTCAACTTTGCCTGAGTCCGTCCATCCTACAGAAGTAATTCATTTTCATCATCTCCTTTCTTACCCCAGAGCACAAACAATGTTGACTGTTAGGACACAGATTAAGTGGTGAAGCTTCGGCTTCCTCTTCACTACAGCAGCCTGCCACAGAGCCTGCATTACTGCAGATGCTCCACCATCTGCCTGGCAACCTCACACACTCCCTTTACCCTCACTCCCGAACAAGGAGTCACCGGCACACTTCAAATTTTATTTAGGGAATTAATTTATCCCAGTCTAAAACGGAAGCATGTTCAGGCTTCCTACCGTGAATTCCTCAGTTTTACACAGGATGGGTAAAGCCATGACCCTTCAAGTAGCTTCACAAGGATGAACACTGTCATATGTTCCATGGCCAGGATGTGATCTGCATTGGATCCTTAGATTCACGGTTCAACAAAAGGTTGGAGGCTCCTTTCCGGCACTCCTGCATATACTTTTATGGGCAGGCTGAGGCAGTATGATATGTCAATAACTGGAGGACATCCTCTCACCCCCCTTTAATGGAATCTCCCCCACAGTTTGCCAGCTCAGAGGCACTGACCTTCACGCAACACTGGAGAGACGTGGCAGCAGGACAGCCTAACAACATCCAAAACCTTCAGCGGGGAAGATCACCTGAAGAGGAGTGGATCCTGAAGAGTGGACGGTCATCTGAAAAAAGTGTGACTAATCTGTGGGCAGGTACATAAACTAGTTATTAACATTCCTTAACCTGCAGGTTTGTTTATAACCCCTCTTCCTGTCTGAATGATCTTCCCATCTGCTTTGTGCCCACTTACCGAAGGAATGTCAACACTTTACCATCTTACAATTATTGTAACATTAGGAGTGCAACGTTATTAAAGATCTAAGAGTATAATTCCTGTGTTGTAATAAAAATGTACAGAGCCACAGAATAATATTTTGTATAGTGCCACTGGTATCAGGATGTTTGTTCAAATATTTCCTAGAATATAAAAAAATCATAATACAAAAATTTCATACAGAACAGCTATTTAGTGAGTAGCTTGTGTTTGTCTTTTGAATTCAGCTGAATCTAGTCTATTATTGATATGTTATTTTTTTATTTATAGTTTTAAAACTAGTCTAAAGCTCTGGTGAAATTGCTCTGTTGCCAAAATAGAACCTGTTACATAGTGGGCACAAAAATGCTGGCAGCAATGCCCTAAGAGACTCGTCACACTGACCTTTCATAAGGAACATAAATTAAAAAAAAGAGAATTACGCAGCAGGTCTGCCTGTCAAAATCTCTACATTTGGTCCTTTACATTGATTTTTTTTTTTTTAAAGCAGGTAAACGTCGAGCTGAAACAAGGTTAATGAGCCAATTCTCTTCCTGAAGCCATCTGCCACAATATTGCTGCATGATCGTATTCACGTCACGGGTTTTCACACCTCACAGCTGTCACAAGCTCAATGTGTCTCAGGTGTTGTGTTGAAGCGGAGCGACCGTGCACCTAGATCATGCTGAGAATAAACAGAATTGCAAATATTAACACTTGCTTGAACATGCTCTGAGAAAGTTATGGAGACGCATTTACCACAATGGGAGTCAGCAAGTAATGTAAAGTTTACAATAAAGGCTGTGATCAATAACTTATTTTACACCTGAGAATTATTTTTGTGATGCAAACGTAACAGATCTAAAGCCAAAACTAAGATTTATGTCAAAGTGCTCTTTCAGTCAGGTCTGAAGAGGACAAAGGAGGACACTTGAGGCAAGTGGGGCCAGGGGAGCGCTGTGATTTTGGTGAGCATCACTTATTCTGCTTTTTCATTAGGCGCTGGGAAATCAGGATGGCAGCTCGGCTTCACTGAATCAGCCGTGCAGCCCTTCTGGCACTTTTTGTGCTAGTTGGGCTTCAGTATGGTGCCACGTCTCTCCACGGTACCTGCCAGGAAGAGTCACATCTCCTCTCGTCTAGGTCTCATCTCCTTTGATTAAAGTCATTCACCTTTTTCCTTCCTTTATGACTGAGCTGAACCAGAGAAAACAAGAGAAAGGGGTGAAGAGGATAAAATGCCAAAGAAAACGATAATTTGGATCCGTGCGTGCGTTAAAGTGCCAGCCGCTGATATGTACGTCTGCAGCAGTGATGAAGCTCCCCTCTCTCTGTGTAACCTCTGCTGATTCAACGACTTCGTCTTGATTAAGTTTGGTAACCTTCATCATGCCTCCTTTCTTTCCTGTGCTTACATATGCACTGCCATCTGGGCTCTGTCTGACTCGTTCATTTCACACTATGCGCTGCATGTACCTGCTTATTGTGGCTTCTGCTTCAAGCCATAAATCCATAATCCTGCATTTCTACACACAATCTTCCTGATTATCATTGAAGTTGAAGCTAAATAGAAGTGTTATTACAGTAATGTTTTAGCTCATTATGTGCTAGTTGAACTAATTACAGCTATCATTTTAATTTTCCTTATAATTGAATTAATATATTTTTTATAAATTAAACCAAATTAATGCCTGATCACACTGTTTTGCTTTGAATACAAAAAATATTGTATACAATATTTTCGTTACAATTTTGAAAGCGATTTTTGGAAGAAGGATTAATTATATCGCTTAACCAGTTACTTAAATAAATGCCATACTGGGCAAACTTAGAGCTTCCTTTAAAGAGCTGTAATCATGGTCTTATGAAGCAAATCATTTTTGCCTAAAGTTTTTTCTAAAACCATCCTTGCAAAAAGCCCAGATATTCATGTCCTTCAGCTGGCAATTTCAGAAGCTATTTACTTAAAAATGATATAATTCATGAGAAACTACTTTGATTGGCCAGAGTGTGTTCTATATGTTCACCCACCCAATAGAAACACGACTTAATGAATAGTAAATATGTTGCACCTTTACCTTATTAAACGTGGTCATTAGCTAGAAAGATTGTTTATGTATTCTGTAAACTACTTTCAAGGCTGCAGATTTTAAACACCTTGAAATACCACAGTAGAGATTGAGTTTAGTAATTTGGCAGCACACAGGGAGACCACCTTAATCCACCTCATTTGTCTTTTTCTCCAAAAAAACATCTCTTTAACTAGTTGTTCTACAGGATTATCTGTGCAGCTCATGCTAAAATCAGCTCCACATTTTTACAGGTTGTCAGAAAGTGACAAAGTGGCTCCAGGATGGAGGGATGAAGTGTGAAGGGGAGGGGAAGATGACGACAAGCAAATGAGTCATCAAGAGGAATAACCTGCGAGGGGACTGTGTGTGAGCATTGTCACAGCTTGGTGTGGAAACGTGTGAATGACAGAAAACTGTAGTGTCTGCTTGTTCTTTACCAAGCTGCTTGCTGCTCCTCAGACAGCGTGCTGGGTGCCATCGATCCATGAAGTTTTGATTAAGGTTGATTATTGTCTCTGAGCTGCACGGTGACGGTGGAACGCTTTGACCGCTGTCTATCAAGCTGTTTATTAAGAGTAAATCTGTATCCACATCTTTTCTTCTCTGTTTTGGAATGGCAGGTTTCATCCTCAAATTTGAAACTTTTTCTAAACCGCTCTCTGGAAGGTGTTGATCTGAAACCACAGCTCAACATTGTAGTATGCAGGGAAACTGTGGCTCTGGTAGAAAAGCTGTTATGTTGGTTCCCAAACAGATGGTGCCAATGACCCAGTATTTCACTTTAAAAGCATGTCCCTTTGGACAGAGAAAGATGTTTAATTTACGGGTCCCCCAAGTATGATTTCTGCTGGTTCTGAGACTAAAGTTTTGTAGTCTGCTGTCTAGAAACAATGCATGAAGCAGAGCCAGAAATAAAACTTTTCTTGTTTGTACCAGTTTCCCTCATGCTGTCATTTTTATAGTCGAAGTTTAAAGCAGAATCTGTGTATGTATCCAGACCTAATTTTGACATGGTCCAACATTTAGAAACATTATTGCTTTAAGCGAAAAAACAATGCAAAAGTAAAGGGCTTCATCTCTGTCCCCACTTGCAAAATAACAAATGTGGATTAACCGTATTCTTCAGCTTCACTGTCACTTCTATATCGTGTCGCTAAATGTATATATATATATATACAAAAAGAAGCAATACCAAACTTGACCAAAGTGAGCGGAAGGGACGGTGAGTTCTGCTGCAGTGCACGATCTGCGATTTCATCTTTGGTGTGAGCAAATGGCTCCAATGGCCAACAACAGCCCCCCGGGAGAGCAAAAAGGAGAGCGAGAGGAAGGATAGGTAGAGGGTACAGACAGACGCGCTGACATTTCCCGCCCATTACCATGGTCCACATGCTCCTGGCTGTCGTGTGCACTGGTGTGGAATATACACAGGCTGCAAATGGGCATATATTTACAAAGCAGGTCATGGCACCAAGAGCCAGGCAAAGATGTCAAAAACTAAAGATATTCCTGAAGTTTTAGTTCCTGGTGCCACATGTGAGCCAATAAATTGACTGAAAAGCCATTTGCCATAATAATAAATAGAAGGTATCTTGTAGTGAAGGGTTGGACACTTGTATGAGTCTAGAGTACAAGATCAGATACTGTATTCTTAAGTGTCTGATGAATTATGGATTACTCATAGACTTGCAAGTGCCTCGTAGAATCATTGATCCCTGAAAGTGTTTCATTATCAGAGTTAACTCAAAGGAATTTCTGAAGGATCATGTAAGGTGTTTTGTGCCACAGAGGAAATAAATTCATTATGAAAGAAAACTAGTCTGAATATCTTTAGTGCTGAAATTAACCAGGAAGATAATCTGTCAGTCAGCCAAAACCGTCACAGAGGCTGAGCTCAAAAAGACAACCTGCACAACAAAGAAGCAACGCAAAGGCGGCTTTTATATTTGCTTTATGTGACTGTGCACCATCGTCTCCTCGCACTGATAATATCTCAGGCGGAGATATTCCCAGCAGGCCATGGCGTAAAAATATTTCTTAGCCTCAACATGTTAGTTGTTGCTATTATGGGTCAAGTCAAAGAGCAAACCTAGAGGATTTATTACAGAATAAATCCTAAATCAAAGATCTCAGCATTTAAATGCGGAAAAGTGAGGAACAGTGTGAGAACCACTGGTTTAGTTTGTACGAGACAATGGGCTGGTAATTAAAGTCTGTAAAGATGTGAGGCTATTTCAGTGTTGGCATTAAATGTGGAGCAGAAGGAGAGAAGCCCAGTAGTTTCACTACCAGCCAGAACTTGTTGTGATAGTTTTACCACAGGATGCAAAAGGCAATAGAGCCACAGCAGAGACGGAAGTGAAGAGTTAAAACCTCCCAAAGCTCACGAACAGGGCAGCAGTTCAGCAGTTCACCAAGATTCTTTCCGTTTTTTTCCCCTTTACGACTTCTCCACCATGTCATCTCTGGATGGTCCACATATAGAAATAGGTATCTACTGTATAAATATCTGTACATGACAGTGAAGTGACAACTGCACTGGTGAGACAGTGTTTATTTTAACAGGATCAGGATGTGATTGGCATTTGAAGGGTGACACAATTCAAGTGCTTTGCCGCAGCCATCTGAGAAACGATTGCTGAATAGTGACAGACTGACTGTATTTCCTCCTAAATCTCAGTTTCTTCTTATCGCTGGCGGTCGTATTTTTTCTCTCCCCCTCATACCGCACTCCTCACTGCCATTCCACCTCTCTGTCCTTACTCAAAACTGTATATGCTGCATATTTGTGTGGGTTTTTAGATTTCCAGGCTACTTGATTTTTCAACTACCAGCACTTATTTTGTGTCCACCTTGAGGGATTTTTTGGGTCTGGTTTAGATCTTATAAATGAATTATTACAATTTTTAGGCCATTATGAAGATGAAAAATGAAGGTAGAAATGAACGTGGAAGAGCGGCACATCCTCTACCATTTTCATTGTGGTTCATATTTCTCATCTAAGCAAGACTGAACATTTCAATTGAATAATGAGGGATCATGTGAATATGATTCAATACACAATATGAGGTTTGGAAGTTGATTCAGTAGAAATAGCACAAAAAGTTGCATGAAACAAAACGTAAGGACATCGTATGATACTTATACAACTGGGCTGATTTTGGGTTTATGAAATATTCCATTGCTGTACAACAGTACATAAAGTCAAAGGGAGCTCCCAGTTACAACTGTTAAATCATTCATCCATCCTTGTCCCACTAGAGCCACAACATCACACATGACAAATCAATCTTTCAGCAGCCTTTTTTTTTTTTTAAACACAAACCTTATGTTTGGTTTATAGGTATTTCTCTGCAATCTCTTTTCTTTATCTCCTCTCCCTTTTCAGTTTCGCTCCCATCCCACTCGCTCAGTGGGAAGGTGGGACAGACTTTGCTTAGCCATGGCTCCTGCTGGCTTGGTGTTAGTGTGTTAGTTTTAGTGTCAAGTTTCTTGCTTGAGGCTGCAAATCAACTAACAAATGGCCATTATGAAAGGTGTAAACAGATTTCAGCACATCTCTGGCTCATGGTGGGATGTCTCGAGAACTTGACATGTTGAAGCTAAACAGTTGGTCTAAAAAGGACACTGATGTCCAAGATTTGTCATTATTCAACCAGTTTAGGTTTCACTTGAAAGGGAAAAAAAAGCAGTAGCACTTGGTAAAGAAATGACGTGCTTAAGAAGAAAAGGTCTTAACATTAAGGGCCTCCTGTTTGTTTCCTCACCTACTTTTCCAAAATAAAGAAACCTACCAAAGCTTATAAAGAAGCTACCCATCCAACCTAAACTCTGAAATTAAGATTTTCATTTGTTCAAATGTTTGAGTTCCCCTTAGCTCTGAAAACTTGAAAAGTTTATCCTGTCAAAGAAAATCTATGTCTGTGTCCATCTGTCTGGGTCACCCCAGTTTAGAAACATGTATGCGTGAACCTGAATTCTTGTTATGTCACTAACACACACGCACATGTTTTTAAGGTTATGGTCTAATGGTTGTGTGTGTGTGTGTGTGTGTGACACTGTATGGATGGATGGGTGGGTGGGTGACTGTCTCTCTGTCTGATGTGTCCTGTCAGGTGCAATCACGGAGCGTCCAGTGGGAGGGGACTGAGGTGACTCAGACAGATGCAGAAGTCTTGTTTCTTCTCCTGTGAATGTGGGGTGTGTATTTATAGATTAAAAAGAGAGCATGAGAAACAGATGTTCAAGATAGTGTGTGAGTAACCCGAGGGCCCCCATCACCACACTCATTCAAACAGCTCCTCTGGCCATTAAGCTGCTGTGTCCACACTAATACAAATGCATTTGGCACTCGGCTGGGCTGCGAGTGTGCGGCTGTGCGTGTGCGTCTTCTGGCAAAAGGAAAGGAAATACAAATCCTCTTTTGGCATTTCCAGGCTTTGTGCTTTCCTGAAGGTGCAACTGTAATTAAGTTGTTTTTCACCAGCAGTTTGGGCACTACACTTGTGCAAAAACTAAGCCTGGATTTCCTAGTGTGTAGGCGTGTGAGACACTACACGCACACACGTATGTGCGGTCTATTTTTAGCACAACCCGATCATGTATTTATCTGCCGGTTATGGACACGGGGCTCAAGCAGCACAGGCCCATGAGGCATTTAGCAATGAACATAGCTTTGACACAAAGCTCCAATCAGGGAGGAAATTGGAAACAAACGACCAAGAGGCTTTTCTTTGCAGTATGCAGGACGTGTTCCAGCTCACATCCATCTGGCACAGATACATTTTGTACTTGAACCAGCGAGTCTGTCCATTCTGGGTTGTGCAAAGGTTGGCTGAACAAGAGCAACTGTGACCCAAGGAATCTTTTTAGGTTTCAAGTCTGTTTTCGTCCAATTCTACACATAAGTGAGCAATTGCGGGTGATCACTGTCAAAGGCTTCTAAGCACGTAGCAGTACTCCAGCTGAATAAATAGCGAATAAGTACAAGCAGAAAAGTCCACTTGTTGTGCTGTTAACACAGCTTTGGAGACGTTCTCCTGGATCGGTGCAAATAAACTGCAGATTAAAAAGTGACCTTCAGCTTCTCACTTTTAGTGCCTACAATTTATCTCAGCCAGCAGCTCAGGTTAGTTATGTTATTCTCATCAGCCTAACTCAGCTCACTCCAGTGCATTTCTTTCTGGTAAATAGTAATCTTTACAGAATACAACAAAATATTACAACACAATGAGTGAAAGCAGTTAGTAGGTTCTATTCAGTTTGTACTACGCTTTGCAAAGCGAACTGGGAGAACCTGTTGTGAAACCTCCAAATCCACTCCTATAAACTTTAAGTTATACTACAAGTTTAGTAAAAAGTCCAGCCGGACTTGTATCACAGAGAACTAATGTATTGTGTCTTTTTGGATATGTGCACAGTTCAAACTGGGTAAAAATGTATTCAATCTAATTCATTTTTTAAAAATCAAACACCTGATAAAAATTGGACTGAGCAAAATTTGGAGACATACTAGTGCTATATTGTGCACTACCAACATATACAAAAGGTGACATCTGCAGTGTTTCAACAAAAAAAAGAGCATGAATTTTTGGATATAACCACCGTCATTAACAGCAGTTCTTATATTTCCCATACAATGCCCAATTTACATGGAGACAAATCACTCAAAATCTGTCCACACTCGTCACCATCCCATCTCTTTACCTTGCACCTTCCTCGTGCTTGTTGTAACTTCTTCAATAGTCTCTTTGCGGTTTTTACATCTGAAAGCTATTTTCATACTTTGGATTATGTAAATTTTGGTGCCTAAACAAGGCCAGCAGGCAACCAGGAAGCGTTTGATAGCTTCACCGATTCTTTGTGTTCAGTATCAGACAGTGACAGCACAGTGTTTCCCTTCCCTCGTTCCTCTGGACTGATGTGTGGGGCTGGATGCATGAACAGTCTGTGTTGGGTGGGTGAGCATATACGTAAATATCTGTGTGTGTGTGTGTGTGTGTGTGTGTGTGTGTGTGTGTGTGTGTGTGTGTGTGTGTGTGTGTGTGTGTGTGTGTGTGTGTGTGGGGGGGTTGTCAGCCTTACAGTATGTCATGTGTTCCCGTAATACTGCAGAGATCAATCCTCTCTGTCCATTAGTGAAGTGATCTGACCCTTTGGGATAAGCATGGAACCTTACGCCGGCACTATAGCAGGGAGGCAGCGGTTGGTCTCTCATCCATTTAATCCTTATCTGCGTGTTGTGTTTGTCTCACTCTCCACTCATGTTTCACACTTTCCACACCCTCTTACATTCTGTATCACAGCCTTTATGAATCTTTGTGTCCTCATTCAAAGTAAGTCGTGACTTTTTTTTGCCACTTAGTGGTAACACAATAAACTGTAATCACACAATCACCTAACTTATTGTTCACATGCAAATACATTTCTGCAAACCTGCATCAATCAGTGCTTGTCATCAAGTAATTTCACATTTTTGTCCTTTGAATACTTATGTCTTTCCAATTTAACCAAACTAAACGAAGAACGGCTTGTTTTTAAACTTACTTTTCTGTACTTCTGTTGCTGACAGACTATTAACGACTAAAATCAAACATTATTAAAACAAACACTATTAAAGACTAAAATCCATCAGTGAAATGTTTCTACTTATGCATTTATTGTCACAACTTTAATGCACTGTACATTACATAGTGCTGATAAAATACATTTGAACTACTTTATACACTGCTGGCACAGATTTTTAGAGCAGCATTACAACCAACCAAAATTTAATGAATGCAGTCTTGAATGAATGCTCTAGTAGCAGTTTTACTACTTGAAAAGGTTAAAAGTTTGATTCCCAAATGATAAACCCACGAAGAAAATGCAATTAGGCACTGCAACTCTGTAGCACTTCACTGTCCATATATTTCTGCACTTTCGATTTGTATCAGTTGGTTTTATGTTAGACAAAAACGTAATGGTTGTATTTTTGTAGGTGTAAAACAAAAAGACCAATTTCCTAAAGTGGCTGAAGTGAGGTTAATTTAACCTCGGTTATCTTGGACTGTGTTTGCCAACATCTGCACTTTGAATTTCTGTTGAGCTTAAATGAGGGGAATACAACGGCTGACCTCACATAAAATCATCATGCGTTAAATTGGCTGAGGGGTGAGAAAGAATGTGTTTGGATAATGAGTGATACGGTGCTCGGTGAAAGAAATGGAAAGAGACAGAAAACGGCAGGCAGCTTTCACTGACCAGCTCACGACTCACTAACACCTAAGGCTGTTTCAATTAAGGAGGAGTAACAGAAGAGACATTTTTCACACTTCCGCATTCCTAAACCTAAAACCGCTAAAAAAGGGCTGCTCAACTTCGGCTTTCTTAGCATAGCTGAACATTCCTCTTTGGGGAAAAAAAAAACTGAAACACTTTCGTCCTTCACTCGTTTCCAAAAGAACCGTTCCAAAACTTAAAGGGTGAGGTGAGACAAACGACCAGGTTGCAAAGAGGCAGCACGGAGGTTTGTAGTCGGCACTTCCCTGTGGAGGATCACACTGATGCAGGCAGCAGTCAGCTCAGGAACAGAGTTCGTCCCAAGCCACTTTTTGTGGAATAACTATCGCATCACTAATAGGTTATAATGTGTAAAGTAAAGAAATAAAGTAAATGTTTAGCTGTGGAGGAAACTGTCTGTTCTTCATGTAAATGTAGAAGCTGCCACTAATGCTTCTGATCAGGACCATGAATATGTTTCCTAAACACCACAGGCAAGAAGGATTAATAGAAATGCCGTAAAACATTAGTTGTAATATAATATAAACGGCTTTTATGGTGGAATTTCTTGTTCAGTCTGTTTATTGGCTCTAGTGTAAAGCTAACACACTTAGCCTGTAGATTAAAGCTATGCTTCATATGGTTGAAATTATTGCTCACAACAGTAAATACATTTACACGTGTAAGGAAGCACATAAACTAAAGTTTAACATCCTGTCTGAGATACAACCTGTGTGCATGAGGTGTGAAATCTATACATGTTTATCAAGCATGTCATATGAAAATATTCTTTGTTCTTAAAATACAGCAACCTGGCTAAAAGTTCTGCTTTATGAACATTTATGTTAGTAACTAATACAGTGATTTTATTCATCATAAGAGAAGTTGAAAACCATCCATTGTTACGTTGTCACTGCCTTGTACAGCAGGGTTACGAGTTTGCTACATACTTCCGGTTTTGTGACAAAGGTTTATAAAAGCTAAGCCACTGCTATTGCTTGACACAGTATGTTTATGAAAATCAATGTATGTAATTTGAATTGATAAAACACTGCAACATTGCAAAAATGTTCACTAAACATCATGGTTTTCCTCTGTACAGTCACCTCACAGCGAGAATACAGCACTAGGTTTTTTATTTCTTTGCCAGTAGGAAAAAAGAATCACTAAATCCTTGCTGACATTTTCCAATTTCCAACGCTCTTCTCCTCATTTCTGTGCCTTCGTCAAAGGGATTAATTGATTACATACTGTAGATTGGGCTCATTAGCGGGCTCCTTGCCCACAGATGTGGGCTTTAACAAGCTCTGCAGCAGGTGGAGGGGGTATCAGTGCCTGTCATAATTGCTCCATCACGCCATTTGTCTGATTTCTATGGTGACATGCTGGTTTGTGGACTCCCAGTAGGTGTCCCATTGTTTTGTCCCTCTGTGTTAGCCCTCTCTCTATCCACTTACCACATGTATACTTCTATTTATACACACACCAATGGACTAAATATGTGCTCCGACACTCGTACAAGTATTAATACAACTACACAAATCAACACCCACTCAAACTTTTGTAGTCATGTTAAAAAATACAAATATTAACATGCAAATATATCCCGATTAAGATGTAATTTATTATTTATGTCTTTTTCATTTAACATAAGTGGTTGAGCTGCCAACTTAGAAAAATACTTCCAACACATGCAGCAACCAGCAGCACAACAGCTCTGAATGTAAGGAAGAAAATGCCGCACAGAAATGTCCAGCAGTGACTCACAATCAATGTCTAATCACCTGGATTTGTCATCCAAAAAAAAAAATCCTTATTATGCAAAAATCTACCTTTTTGATAATTACGTACATTTTCTCACAAGGTCATGCTTTAATACCTTTTATGCTACTGGCATAGAAAGTATTGATTGCATTTTTGAGTAAAGATGGGCAACTATTTTAGGGCATCCACAGTGTGAGCTGAGATATAAACAAGATTTGGAGTGACTTAGTGTCAAAAGGGTTTTTGATTGGGCTCTTAAGCTCCTGGTCTGACTGCTTAATTAAGAGCCACATTAAGGAGATAGGAAACAGACTTATGGGCTTTCAGCATTAAAGTCAGATTCTCCAAGTAACACGTTGCTGTCGAGCTGCAGAATTATTCATATTGAAATTGTGATTTTGACCCTCTCATTTGTATATGACAATTCCGCCACATTTGCATTAGGTGGGACATCAATGAATCAAAGCAAAACCATCTCAAAGCTAATTGAACAGACAATATTGCACCACTTACGGATTTATGGTAAGGCAGGATTAAGCTTTGGACAAACCAGTATTTATAAACTCCCTTTTGTCCAGGGTTTTACCTTACTCTGCACACCATGTGAAAGACAAAATGCAACCAGACATTAATTTACAACATGCCTGTGGATATTATTAAGAAGCAACAGAAAATATGGAACATTACATAATCAGAGGGTAAACACTTCCTGTGTAGGGCGTTGGATGGAGAGTGCTGAAAAGTGTGTTGTGTGTTTTGTGTCACAGGAAGCACAGAGAAAACACTAGGGAGGAAGAGTGTGGAATTAAGGCTTCAGAAATGTGACATCCCTCATTGCATACACACAAAACAGCACACACAAGCTCACACAGCGACAAAAACACTTTAATCCACAGATTTGTTAAGTTAATGTTACGTAAATATAAACTGTGATAATACTAAATCCATATATTTCCAAGTTAATTTTATTGAAATAATAACACACACACAATATATCCTGGGGATAAGCCTGAAGGCTTAGGCTGATTCTCTAAAGTGGTGTGTGTAATGTCAGATCAATATCTATCAAACCGGTGAGGCAGGAAAACATCCCCATGACAGCAAGCACAGAAATGTAATTGTGAACTTATTTTGTGGAGTGTAATAGATTCTCAAAAGTATTGGAATTTAATATATCCTTCTTAAAAGACATAACATTGTCATTTCACAACTGTGAAGTCAAAAGATCAAATTAGTATGCCAAGATGTGTTACTGACGCAAGTCACACATGTACAGTTTCACACAACAATAAAAATAAAACTAACTGAAACCAGATTTAGGGAGCAAATGAATTTATTCATTATGGATTAATTATTATGTTTACAATTAATCAAAACTTTCACACCTCAAGTTTAAGAAAAAAAGCTGCCCTTTTTTTCTTACACATCAGCCTCATGGAGAGACCTCAGACCAGATCAACATGGGTTTCTAAAGAAGATGAAGAGCTACTTTAAATGACCGTGTTTAAGCCAGACCACCACACGTACTCATGGTCTCTGCCATCAATAGTAATCAATAACCACTATGTGTGAACTTTCACACAAGATTACAATACTTGAAGTTGCAGACCTAAAATATTCTGATTTAATTTTTTATCCAAAATTACATTCAGATCTTTTTTCATTTGGAGGTGAACAACAATAGCTGTACTATAAAAACTGGTACAATCCTCTTGAAACAAGATTCTTCCTGCTTAGCACACAAGCGTTCTGCACCAAATTATATTTTGGACAAGACTAAGTAATGTGCTTTTGATAACGTGCACCGTACCGTGACTTAGTCTTGGTGCTACAGCTCCAATTTAACAACAGCCTTCTAGCTCTGAGCTTTTGATCTGCCACTTGATCAATTTTCTGCTCTGTCAAAACCCATTAGCCAGTCACAGGCTCTCGCATGGGTGTCAGGAAACAGAGAGGGACGCTGACAGTATCACTGAACACAGTTCATACACCAGTGTAAACACATGGACAAGACAGACGGGCCACGACCAACTCAATCACAGCATCCAACCAGCAAGACCGTTTTTAAACCAGCGTTGGAGCTTTTTCCACAATAACTGAGAAAATAATTAAATTCAGCATCCAATTATTACCTTGTTATGCATGTGGGCAACAGAGGACATAATTATTGGGAGCATTTGGGAGTACTGTCATGCAGGAGCAGATACCAACTTTCACACACCTTATTTTCCAATATCTACTTCATTTTAAATGGCGGAGATCCTTCAGGACTAAAAGTGTCAACATGACATGGTACAAATATATATTTTTAAGCAAGTTTTATATCCACAACAGTGCTGCTCTGCTATAACTTCCATTTATTGCAAAAAATAATTTCCAATTCAAACAGCTCAAATACTGTTAATCATGCTCCACGTTTATAAGTAGAAACAGTAGTTTTAGAAGGCGTTTGTGGTAGATTGTAGAAATACAAAAGTAAAACCTATCACAAGTGGCCGATCTAGAAATGTTCTTATCAGGGTGGCCAGACAGGGGCACATGCTCAAAACAGGCTGGGACATTTGAAAAATGATTTAAAAGTGTAAATTGTATAGTAGTAGATTAACTCCTCAAGCCCCACTCCTGCCTGTCCACTCATAGATCTGAATTTGAAGTTTGGAATCTCCAGTAACAAAAAGGATCACAACACATCGGGTGAAAAAATGAAATTGTGCATTAAGGCCTGTACCATGAACAGAATTTTATATTTTGTTTGCATGGATTTTCTGTTCTCATACTTTGCTGCTCGTGTGCCGAGTCAATATAAACTGGGTTTTATTCCACAAATAATTCAGCCAGGCCAGCCTTTTGTCGTCGGGTGTGCTGTGTACACTCCACACGCTTTGTTTGAACCAGGCTGGGTAACAGAAATTGAAAAAAAGAATTATATTGGATAGAAAGGTTCAACTGGCACAAACATTTCAGCCAATTAATTACGACTTTCTCTTCATGGATGAACATTTTCTGGCGTTTTAGGCACCTACTGGTTATTTTTAGTCAGAGTGATGACCAAATGGTACATTTTATGACACATTGCAAAATCAATAGAAGTAAAAAATTCTGAGTGAAGTCTTCTCACTCAGCCAAATCCCTTTTGGTGGGAGGGATATGATGACAGTGTACCTAATGATGTGCCTTTTCAGAGTAATGAGCAGAGACTGCTTAAGCTTTAATCAGATGCCAGTTTAATTGTCCAGTCAACCCGAAGAGACACATGATAAAGTAATATACTGATGAAGAAGCACAAAGTGTTATCAGTGACTACAAGGTTAGACAAGTAAATTGGAACAAAGTGTTAGGTCTCTCTTTCTGAAAGTTCTCTCAGTTAGCGCCGTCTTTTTGTGTCACTACACAAACATGGATCGCTTTGTCAAGATTTGAATAACTATGGGTCTATGCTGCTTAACCCTTTAGAAATAACTAAAGTTTCCAAATATAACCAAAAATTCAAACCCAAAATAGCAAAAATAAAATTATTCCTGTTTTTAAACTTTAATGATTAAATCGTGTGCTTGTGAAAGAAACCATCCTGTAGTTTACTGTCAAACACCGGTGGACCTGGTGAACATAGACAGTCTGTGGGGAGACAGCCAAAGCTTTGGAAAAGGCAAGCTACATGGATGCACAAAAATTACATATCCAGCTTTGTTTCAGCTAAGATTTAGTCCAAGAGTCCAATTACATCAATATTTGATTTCTCCAAAATGGTCTTTTAGTGCCCCAGTTAGATTTTGTAGGTTTAACAGTAGAACAGGTAACAATATATTGTCAAATTATTGCCTTCTTTGTGCACACAGAACTCCCAAGAAGACCCAAAAACCTGGAATACCACCCCTTACTGCCTATGGAACAATGAGTGATTCACTGTGAGTGACACAGGCATATGAAGTCTTCATCACATGGTGATTACATTGAAACAGGGGAAACGTATGGAAAAGAACCTAATGCAAAAGTGAAACAAATCTCAATGCGAACAGTGATTTTATAGACTTTTCTTGAGGACAGCCCATTGTATGACCTAAAGTCTCTATGGGCGACACAAAAGGGTCAAAAAAGGTAAAGATTGGCAAAGGCAAAGGATGACTCCTTATTAATAAAATACAACAGATTTTGACTGTGATGTTAGTTTTCTAAAATCACTCCACTAGATTCTTTGAGCTTTCTAACAGGGTATAGTTTATTAGTGATGCTTCAAAACTCCCTGAGAAAAGACCAAACTATTAAAGAAGAAAAATGCACCATAGTTTCACCACAGCACATTGTTTATGGTTAATAAACACTTTTGTGTAGTAATTCAGCTTAACAGTGGTTGAAGCAATCACGGCAGCAGTCAACGGGGTGAGAGTATGACCAGTACTTTAAAACCTTGTAAATCTGACATTTGGAAGACGCCTTTACAGAGCAATTTGGGACATACACAAACACACACGACGGCTGCCATACAGGGTGCTCCTCTGGCCACTAGGAGCAACTTTGGGTTCAGCGTCTTACATTTAAATGTATGGAAATTCCACATTTCCATACATTTACATTTTACATTTAGTCATTTAGCAGACGGTTTTATCCAAAGCGACTCACATACACAGTGGTGATGGCTGCCACGCAGGGTGCTCATCACCACTGGGAGCAACTGGGGGTTCAGCAACTTGCCCAAGAACACCTCGATACGCAGCGAGGAGGGACCGGGAATCGAACCACTGACCCTGTGGTCCGTGGACAACTGCCTTACCAATGCAGCTCTGTTTCATTGCAGCTTCAGCGCCTTCTTCATCCCCATTATACGCTCAAACCATTAAGTCTGTCTGAAGGCAGAATGAGTCTGGAAAATGAAAGGAACGATCTAGCTGCTCATCAATTACTGCAGTCACCTTATTCACACTGATGTCCCTGGTCTCATCAGTACCAGGTTGAGGTAACATTATATCCTCATTTAGACAATTTGGCCAGCTTCCTTGTTGGACTTCTTTGTAAGCCGGTCTTCTGTAATTGCCTGGCTAATAGAGAACAGAGATGTGCTTTGTAACCAGTACAATCAAAGAGAGGCGCCTGAAATAGTGCTAGAAAGAGTTCCCTAACCGGATTAAAATACTGTCATTCACCATCAGTCATACTTCCTAAGGCCTACAATTTACATACTCAATAAGTACAGTCGTGTATAATGATGACTTGCTGTGTGTCTTTAGACAGTAAAAAAAATATATATAAAAAAATTCCACATTTCCATATTAAATATGGTGCAGAGACACTGATTAAGGGGAGAAAAGAAACATGGCACCAACATTTTTACATGTCCAAAAGGTACCTACATTGGTGTGTGTGTGTGTGTGTGTGTGTGTGTGTGTGTGTGTGTGTGTGTGTGTGTGTGTGTGTGTGTGTGGCAGTTTGATAGTTGGGGGGTTGGTGGGATTGTAAGTCAGAAGGGAGCCAGCCATTGCCAGACATTAGCATTATCCACAGATCAATAGGCCTCTGTCTCCGGTTGTGGGGTGGCTGAAATACTCACATTACTCATGGTGGAATCTCCCGTAAGTACTGAGCACTGAGAATGAGAAAACTACCCACAAACACAACCAGTGAATGTGTGCGCATCTGTTTTGTTCCTGCAAAGAGTCCAGCAAAGGAGATGTATATATATATATATAAAAAAACAGCCTGTTCAAAGAGCTGAGTGCAGTGTTATGTCATGCATTAAAACAGATGGATCTTTGAAGCAGAAAGCGGCAGAAATACTGCAGTGGGCTCATGTCTTAATGCAAATGTGAGGTCAGTGCAGTGCCGATCAAATTCATTTGGTCTCTGGAAATACGCTGTAATTAACCGCTGTAATTACAGATGGCACAGATGACAGGCTGTAAGACGCAGGAGAACAAGGGCAATGTGGGTGTTTGGCGAGGAAAAGACACTGTAAGAGAACCCCCAAATTAAAAAATATTCCATTATCTGCTACTTACAGTTATGCATTATTCATCATGTCCTTCTCTGAGGATGTAACAACTTTACATCAAAACCTTAAATAAAATAAATTATCATCAACATTACAATCATAATAACTAGCATTTTTAATAGTTTACAGAAAAAAATAAATACTTAGCTCTCCTCTGAAGGGCCACTCACTTGTTCTCTCTCTCCCTCAGCTGTTATTAGGTGAGTCCCATTAATTAAATCGAGGAGAAGGGGAAACTAATGAAAAATCAAAATGACGCTGGTCTAATACCTGTACATAAAAATAATAATAATAAATCAACATAGCTTGACACAGCTGTGTCAAGTTGTCCCACTGGTCACTCCTGGTATTGCAAATCCAAATCCTCTGGTTGCTCAAACCATAATGACAAGGGACATGACTTTATTTGATGCCGTCATCACAGTGTTATAGTAACAGTAAGGATTTGGTGGGAATGTGCAGGAGCTTGGTCAGAATATGGAAAGAAACTATTTTCATTCAAGTGATTGGGTGTTTCCAGTTCCTATAATGCATCCATACAGTTAACAGTGGAATTCCTAAATGTGCCCTCATTCTTCTTTCCATTAGCGACAGAATATTAACATAGCTAAATTACACTAACCGCTTACAGTTGTACAAGCCTGATTACAAGTACTAATGACGCTATAAAAGCTGGCGTGATTAAATGCATCTATAGTGTGCAGTAAAATGTGTATTACAGTTAATAAAGCCTCTCCATTCTCTGTGACGACAATGGCTCAGTGACTTGCCTGCAGTGTGCAGAGCATATCCAAGATGTGTGACACCAAGAGAGAAGAAAAAGGATGTGAAAAATGCCCTATTTCTGTATCATGGCTGACTCATCAATTGTGTAAGGCTTTAGCTGGGGAGAAAAAACTGTCAGTGAGATCTCAAGTGAATCTAAGCTTCACTATAGGGGCTGGGTTTTGTTCTATTATTTCCTAAAACGGTGTGATCACGCCCATTTTCTAAACTGCACACCAGACTCTCCATGCCACCAAACAACTGGGCAGTGACATTCACAACAGCTGGGGATGGAAGAATAAAACACGATTATATTCAAATGAAGCATGTTGGTGCTAATAAAAATGCATTGTGTGGAAAAATATGCCGTTTAACCCCTTGTTTGGTCGTATGGAATAGTGGTTGAAAAATCTCCCTATAAAATGGGACAACCCTTCGATTTGTGAGAGCCAACTGGGTGGGTTTGGAGGAGTCCCCGGTAAAACCATAGACTGTAAAAACACAGTAAAACCTCTCTAACACCGTACACAAATCCATTACACACGTTAATGTTATTGCCTGCAATCATAAACTAATGTTAGCACCAGATAAGCCGTTCTCCTCCCCTGCACAGCTTTTAGTAGAGCTACGTAATGCTGAAATAACTAAACAATTTGTTACCATTAGATGTTAGTTTGCTGCCTGTGCAAATGAAAAAAGATTATCTAAGATAATTGTGTTATTCATACAGTACATTTTTCCACAGGCCAGAGAAAAAAATGTAACATACGAGTTTGTTCAAATACTTTTGAACACTGAAACTGTGGGTATAAACATTCTGGCCCAGTTCATACAATATTTTTGAAAAACTGGTCAAGCTGACAGCGTACACTTTGAGGATTATTTTTGATCGTTTCATTTCATATCCATTGTGGTGGACATGCGAAGACCTGAGCGTAATGACAGTGTGCACAGGCTGCCTGTGTTAGTTTGAACTCTCAATTAATATTAATAGCAAATCAACATTCATGTATTCTTCATGCAGCAATGAGCTCCTGCCAGCGACCAAAGGGCATGATGTATCAGATTCTTTCACAGTCTGACGTGCAAAACTCAGATCGAAACCTCACAGTCTGACAAATGGTTGTGCTTGAACCAGTGATGACAGTCAAGTCTGTGAAGCCAGTCTGTGATCTGCTCCAATTATTGTCATCATGCTCTAAAGAATGATTAGCTTTGCAAGACTCCGAGTGGGAGTGAGACAGACAGAAAGGGCTCCGACAGCAGAGATCAACAGATGCAGAGGGAGAAAGAGGGACCATCTGTCTACTTTGCTCCCGGCGGAAGAATGTTTGTCACTACAAGCTGCTCAATATGAAACTGGGAACCAATTACAGTTAATGGTAAAAATGAACCATATGCTTAGATTACACTGATGTTCGATTTCTTCCCCAAGAGGCAGCAGCAGAAACAGGGGCAGAAATTTATTAATTTATGGCCCCACACAAACACACACACGTGGCTCAGAAAGTACGGCATGGGTCACTTTTAGCTTCTGGCTTAAAAGGTCTACGCTGAAACAGAAAACTTGATGCATAAAGTATTATAAAGCTTAATAATTAAGACTGTTGCTGCCTAAAAGAATAATTGTATTGATTGAATTCATTGATCTCAACAAAAAAGTATTAATAACAATTTGGGAAAAAATACATTTCATCTAAACAAATGTATTAAACACCAAGTGGTTTACTGTATACTAAATGTTAACTGCTCCTTTTGAGACAATTGGCCTAATTACAGTAACTATGTTGTTAGAGTGCAAATAAGTACAGCAACTGTGTGATTCACCAATTTACAAAGCACTAATTCCTCATTAGAGATTGTCATTACAAAGCGAGCGTGAAAGACCACAACATGCAGGGACAGAGAGATATGCGGGCAGTCACTGAAACTATGGAGACAGCAGTTTGATGGACATGCAAACGTCCAGATTCTGTCAAAACATACTGAGACTTTTTCTGTCACTTTAACAAGTATGACAACAAACTTTTGCACCTTTAAAATTATTTTTAAAGGTGCCTGAAGACTACCGTGTTGTTTTTCTTTGTTGAAGTATGAGAGGTGATTATTTCCTCTATTCTGGGCTCATGTCTTAAAAGATTTTATTACCAGCTGTAAAAACCTGTTGCATTATTGATTTAATTGGTTGGACCTTTTATTTTTTTCTGAAGGCAAACTCTTTAAAAAAAGGGGATTGTAGGAAATTAGTTTAGAAAGGTTATAAATGACTTCAACACATCCCATCTCATTCATTCATATTGGGAAGTGGATGTTCTGTGGTTAGAGTGAATTAAAATGTATGTAAGACATCATTGTGTGGTTATATTCCAAAATATACTCCAATGTACTATAACTAACAACCCCAAACAATCACAAAATGATTTTAAGGAGCGGGCTGCAGTCTACTCTTTGACCTTTAATATTGCTTCACAGGGACCTGACGTTTCTTGGCAGATTCTTAAACACTTTGCGCTGCAAATTTATACCGGGAACTGTCCAATCAGAGCTTGAGTCGGGTTAAAAAGAGCATAAAGAACGATTACAATCAAGACAGCAATTTTTGTTTTGAAATGGTTGCTGATGAGGGAATGATAGCAAGGATGGTTGGTGCGAAGTACACCGCCACAAACAGCTCTAATAGCACTGACCTTTTCCACGTAAAGGTTGGAAAAGTCTTATTCCAGCAAAAACACTGACAGCATGCAGCACATCTCAGCAGAAGCAGACAGAAAGCAATGGAAGCATTTGTGTTCTGCTTCATTTATCCTCTGAACATGTTTTTTACGGTCATGTATTTTTAAAAGAAACTGAAAAATCTGTAAAGTGTTTCTGTTGGCGGTTCTGGATTCAGTTTTTAGTTCCTCTTTGTTCTCTTCGAGCTTTCCCACTTGTCACCAGCATTACGTACAACTTCTCTTCAATCTCTCTAATTTCAGTTTCTTTTCATCTGACTTCCTGTGTCCTCAGCCATTCCCCCCCCATTTCCTCCTGGTTTTGAGTGGCAGTATATGTGATGTCCCCACTTGTATTTGCTCTGCTATATTCTGCTGGTCCTTCTGCTGCCGTTCTGTACCATGTTAATCCAGCCTCCAACAGCGCAGATGACTTCACACTTAATTTGGGTGTAACAACTCTCACTTTACTTGCAATGCCATGTACAATTCTCACAATATCCTGTGCTGCTCACAAAATCATAAGTCACATACTGTTCCCTGAACTTGCTTCACAACTTCAATGTCTGCCTTTAATAACACAAGTTCACAATATCCATAGCACTCCAGTCAACTTGCAGAGATTTGTCTGAATAATAACCTGATTATTTTCACAATTAAATATTACCCAGGTTTTGTACTAGGGAGGTGGCTGTGTAAAATCTGCATAATGTCAGGACCAACAAACTTCCAGATAATATCTACATAAACCCAGGATCCCAGTGCATGTCTAAAAGCGGCTTCTGTCTTAGCTTCCGATTTTTCAAGGATGACAATTGATTCCTCATTCTCATACAGCACACAAAACAGTGCCTCTCATTCTGGAAGGTGGATTAGCTTACTTGTCTGTCAGGCATGCATTTATGTAAAAAAAAAACAAAATATTACACATCAGCCAGACACACCATTACAATCAGTGACATGTGTCTTTATTCCAAAAAGACTTAGTTGAGTTAAGGTTTTTGAATTACACTGCATATGGATCTGGAGTAAGCTGGTTAATTGGTAACCGATACTGGGGCCAATGACTTTTCAGCTAAAGCGACATGTCACCCGGTGGAGCAGAGGACATAGCTCATGTGTTTTTAATGATTCGTGGACAGGGGAATACACTATTTCAGGGTGCAGCTTGCAGCCACTACACGTGGGAAAAGGGAATGAATTCATTTAGGAAATGAAAGCAATACAATAATGAAGCATGCAAACCACACCTGAACTGTTGGTAAAATATTGGGCTGCCTGTTGTGAAGCCTGTCCCCATGTCAGTAGTCCATCATTTGTCAAGTACACACAGACATAATGTAGTCGACCAAGAGGCTCAAAATAACTTCACACCTGCTTTTAAATTGTTTTCTATTCCTCCCAAAAGCTCAATATTTATGAGAGCTTTAAATTTCTTTTGATAATTTCTTTTTCCCCCCCATGGATCTAATGGTTTCATTTTCGTGCTGTTAGGGGTTGGAGCTATTAATAGCGTGTGGGTTTTGCTAAGGGAAGGGATGGAGGCGGAAAAAGGGCAGCATTAGCATAGGATGGAGGAGCCAGCTGCATTTAACAGACCCTTTGCTCTCGAGGGCATCAGTGAAATCATACACATGAGCCGTGAAATAAGCAATCTGCAGGGGCTCTTTGGAGGATCTGGACTTCTAAATATGCTCCTTGAAGCTGGGGTCATAAGTTGGAGACTAAAAACCAAAATAAACTAAAGTCCGTTTTCGTACTGGTTTTGCTACATGACTACAAACCAACCAGTGCATCTGCTGTCAACCCACTGAGCCTCTGCATCTAGATTTCTCAGAGATTTAAAAAAACAAAACAAAAAACAATCCCCTGTTGATGCTATAGTAAAACTGCCTTTTTACAAAATTATAGAAATGGCAGGTTGCTTCAGGAGTTAAACATAAATCTCTGTGCACAGAGTAGATGATGGCCTCACCTCAGGACACTCCGGTCCGTGTCCCTGATCAGCAGGAGGACAGCACCATTACCTGCTTACTGGGAACAGGCGGGGGAAGAAAGAGGGGAAAACAGGAATTTAATCTTCTTCTGAAGCCTGGTGAGTCACCCTAGCAGGAGTGTTTGTTGTTTTCTTTATTCCTGAGTGAGATGCAGATTCCACTGGGAGCAAGAAAAGCCCATTCTGACCTTTTACTAAAAGGAAATGCTTTTTTCCTTCTGGTGCACCTGAAAAGGAGAAATAAACCCTCACTCCAACACCACACACCCCTCCACAGTCAGAAAAAAAAGCATTTCCTTTGCTGGCTGACTGCTGTGACATGGGTATTTTTACTGGCTGCTGCACACCAATAATAGACAGCATGACAAAACATGGAAACTAACGCCTGGTGATTGGACAAGTTCCACAATCATACATGTGCAAAGTGACTCATTTAACACTCAAAATTAAGGAAAAAACAACAGACAATTTACTGAACACTCAGAAAGACTGCATTTAAAATTAATTCTCCATTTCCTGTTTAGCTTTGCTTCCTTTGTTTGTGTGTGTGTGTGTGTGTGTGTGTGTGTGTGTGTGTGTGTGTGTGTGTGTGTGTGTGTGTGTGTGTGTGTGTACATACATCCACACACATGCGACAATCCATGTCTTACAGTGCACTTACACATACAAGTACACACACCTGGAAGAAGCTTTTACAGCTGTGTGTCCCAGTAATCATTTAAAAGAAGAGAAAAAAATAAGTTACTGTAACAGAAAAATTTCATCTGATGGCAACAAATGCGTCAGAGCAGATCATCTAAATTATGTGCACAACAAAGCAGTACTACAGATTCCCCAGTGAATAGTTGCTGCAAACTACTTTGTGTGTGTTTTGCTTGGTTGGGGGGGCATGAAATGTATAATAAAATGTATTATAAGAAATGTATAATAAGTACCCTCACTACAGCAAGGCTGATTTGTGTGCATGGGTGACTTGTGATGGATTAAGACCACACAAGTCAAACTCTACTCTTGACCCTTGTTGCAGAGAAGGTGAGTTATCAGCAGCTCCAATGATCTATTGCATTGTTTGTGCACTATATAAATGTAATTAAACACCATCGATTGCAATGCTTCATTCTCTCTAGCTCTCCTTTGTGTTCAAGTCTCATCTGAGCAAGATACAATCTTTTCAGACTGCACCTGTAGCTCATTGGCTCAATTCAATATCTGACTAAGATTACAAAAACATCTGTTTGTATTCAGTGTAGATCATTCCTACACCAGCATCTCTGCCACAGTTTAACTTCCCTTAAATTCTGGTGACGATAAGCTTTCCTCAAAACCAAACTCGAACAGACCATTCTGTAGCAGTTTCCATCTACTGCCAGTGTTTGTGCTGATCTGAGCTTAACAGTTATGCCTTTGCCGAACACAGAGACCTGAAAAATGTGAACAAGCTTATTTTCCAAAATGACAGAATATATTTTGAAAGGAAATCTTGATGCATCCTCCTACTCATTGTTCAAAAGTCTGTTCCTCAGTTTATATTACAGACAAGTCTCTAACCTGCTCCAAGGGGAAAATAAAACATATATATGATATCATGCCAGTGTCCACATCGGCAGCAGCATTCACTAACTGTGTGAGCAGCCCATCTGCTTAGTGAAAATGCAACGCAAACGCAAGTGGAGCTAATGTTGTGTAACCCTTGTTCTAGCCCCCGTGACTGATTCCAGAGGCAGAACAATTTCATCCATTGAAAGGAAAGATTGAGTCGCGGTTTACAGAGATTGGAGTACACATTGAAGGAGGGAATCATGTATTCATGACATTTTACATTTTCGGTGTTGCCACGTCATTTCTGCCTTTTAAGTGGCTGCAAGTCGGAAATGTTATTTCTTTCTCAATCACACAGCCTTCTCCCTACAAAAGCAATTCAGACGGAGTCTGGTTGGAGTGCATTTGAAATGAAGCCCTCAGAGGCCTTGCTTGAGAAATGAAATAGCTTTGGCTATGGCCTTTTGTCACGTAGCTCCACAGTGCATATTAATGATCAGTGGCACGTGGCACAGCACTGCACTGCACTGTAGGATTCACACAGCGACGAGGCTAATCACACTCTCCGCAGATTCACCGTCATCGTTTTTGTATTTGTCTCCTCTGCCTCCTTCCTGCCCGTTTTAAGTCGGCTGAGATTGTGTGACACAGCTTCATTGGCAAAATGTATGAAACAAAAAGCTGACATTTGATTGACTTATTATAAAAACAACAAATCACAACTGTCAAATATCACTAGTGGCAAGTTGTAATTTTAACTACAAATAAAGTAAAGAACACAGCAATCACACATGTGGAGGATGTGGCTCACCTTACCACTAACACCATGTAAAATCTGCCCACATTTCAGCGACAATCCGCACAAGATAGAGCGCCGACGTATGGCTTGTATTTTATCGTGTCATGACGGAGCCAAACCAGTAAACTAAAGCACTTTGACAGAGATTAAAGAACACAGCAGGCAGCTAATGCACAACAAGCTGCCTGGTGTGCAACATGAAATTACTTGCTAATATTGATCAGATGGTGAAAAACAATTTTCATTTACTTAAATTGCTTCTAAATAACAAATGACGCAGATGCAACATCACTGGTCTCTAAAACAAATAATCAAAAAATAATAAGGTCTTTAGTTGTTGATCATTAGAGACGCAAAAGACAACTTATCCTTAAGTTACTCAGATTTCCCCTCTTTTCAGCAAACTAAATGAGCAAAATGCAATAAGTCACAACATAACATGACAAACAAATTACTGTATGCAAACATAAAATTGCTCATTTCTGCCTTCTTTCTGAGGCCAGAATACCTTCATACTTGACCAAACTTAAGGAAAACAAAGTGGTTTGCTTATTATCAGATAGTGAGTCGTATAGACTTCTAGTCTTTCAAAGAGCCATTATTTTCAATAACAGTGAGAAAATAATATATCATAATCCCATGCTGGATGTGCAGAAATGTGAGGATAGAACATTATTTCATTGTACACTCCGTACTGATGCTCCTGTGCTTTCCTTTGTGTACGTGCCTCTCACGTGAAGGCAGGAAAACCACAGCAATAATAAGGAATAAATTATTCTAAACCTCAGTGTCAAAAATCTCTTAGTCCTACTCAGTCCTCAGTGTCTCCATGTCTTCATACGTTTCATTTACTTACTAGATCCACTTTGGACATTAGAGCCTGGGAGGAGGTCAAACAAGTGAATATACAATTACAAGTGAACAGCTAACTATAACTAACCTTGTATATGATCTGTTGACTAATTGTGGTTCTTTTACCTTTGCACTTATTTTTAACGTTTACTGTGTTTTACACATAAAATGTTCAATGTGCTTTTTGTTTGACACCCATCATATTTTTATTGGTTTGACTAGACAATTTTTTTTCCCATCAAAGCAAACAAGGTAAAGACATTTCAACGGCCAGCAGCCCCTGCAACAACTGAGGACAATGTGCATTTCCCTGGGCAATATCTGTCTGTCATTATGGCCGATTTCTCCATCGTCCTGTTGAGTAAATACAGAATTGTCTCCGCTTTGCAGGAGCTTCAGTGCTAGTGACCTATCGAACCTAGAGAATGGAAAATAACTTGCCCTGTCCCACCTCTCTCTCTCTCACACACACACACACACACACACACACACCCATCATGTCCTCCGAGTCCCAGAGCTTGGACACGTCTTTGCCCTGAAGCATATTGGAAGCAGACAATTGTATTTGACAGAGTTAACTGAATCCTTTGCTGCCATTTTATGTGTAGGAATCACCTTATTTTACTGCTGATGACACATAGACTGATGTTTGTGACTGAGCATCACCTTTCCAACATTACAACGTGGCTAAAAATACTGCTTTTCTGGTATAAACCCATGGAGCTGGGAGTTTACAGCAAACATATTTGTGATTTTGTGATTCACTGACCAAAACTGTCCATTATATATTCTGGTAAAACAAAAACCTGTGCCCATTTCACAGCAGAAGTGGGTAATGGCCACGAATGGCAAAATGTCTGAGGACACCATTTTGATAATGTTACACTGTCTGTAGTTGGTAAAAAGAACGATTATTAAATATAACTGATGCAATTTGTTTTTTGGGAACTATGTAAATGTGAAATAAATACCAGTCTGAAATATTAACCTAATTAGTCAGATGCAGTAAACTAACTACGACTTTTATAAATAAACAACCAGTTTCCTCAATCAGCTTCACACTGAGAGTGATGCTTTTCATTACAATGGTTCTTGAATATTTGAACCCGTTGGAATTTTCTCCATTTCTGAATAAACAAGAACTGATTTGGACAGAAACCATAAAATTAGATAAAGGAAATCCAATTATACTAATAAGATAAAAGAAAAAAAAAACCTCTCCCAGTTATTGTGAAAAATTATCAAATTCTAAATATTCATGTGTGTCTTCAGTAACTAATGTGATCAACATTTACAGCAGTGACTTTAACTAAACACTTTACTAAAGTAATATTCACCACTTTTATATTCACCATTTATTAGCCTAGCACTCACAAGGATTTAAGTTGGAGACCGCAGGCCAAAGTCATCAGATTTTACAGATTGGCTTACATTTTAATACAGGAATGCCATGTTTGGTTGCCACTAAACATAATCTATTCTCATAAAGTTTTACTTTAGTCACATCTGTTCACAGAACCTTCTGATGTCTCGACATGGCCATGAAAAAAAAAAACCAGAAAAAAAAAAAGAGCAGCAATGAGCTTTTTGGAGACTAGTCACTATTTCATTACAACCTTCCCCTGAACACCACTGTTAGTTATTTAATACTTTCATGATGATAAACTCTAACACAGAAATTATCCACAGCAAGTGAGACTTCAATTTGTGGAGTCCAAACTCGGTTGCAACCATTTTCCAACACATTCCAAAATTGGGAAACTGCAGAATTTCTCACCATTTTCTGACATTTTATACATTGAATGATGAATCAATTAATCAGTGAAATATCAGGAGATTAATCACTAAAGAAAATAATTGTTCCCCGTAGTGCTATTGGACAGGGAAATTTAACACATTTGCTTTCCTGGTGAGCGTCAAGCTGAGCTAATTTTAAGACGCTGCTACTCTCTCCTCATCAGTATTCAGGTGCTTGTTCCAGTTTAAATTGGCTGTTTAAATTAACATTGAGCCAAAGACCAAGGTAATATTAGGTAAACACTGTAGTCGTGTTTCCCCTTAGACAATCAGGTGTCTCCCAGGGATAAGAATGGAAGGTAAAAAGAGAAAGACAAGGTGACAGTGTAAGTGCCACAGTGACAGGTGGGAGAGGTGGTGACAGCAGAGAGATGAGCACAGAGCTGTGGTACGAGATGCCCCCCAACCCTTCCCAATGCCTCATGCTTAGGAGCATCCAGCCATGAACACACTGACTACACTCAATAGAACAAGATTAAAACCAAATTCCATAGTGTTAAACAAGAGCGAAACACCGAGGTAAAGACTGTGTGTGTGTGTGTAATGGGGGGGGGGGGTTACTACAGTAACTGAGTGGTACAATAAGAGAATAAAGTCCTTCATTTATCACCGAATGAGTAAAAAAAGCTCATTACTCTAGGACACTTGAAAGAGCCCAGTTCACGCCTCTGTCTCTCACTGTCTTATGACAAACGAAGCTAATCAGCGAGAGCAGAGAGGAGAAGCACAGGCAGCTCTGCCTCCACTGTAAGAAATACTGTCCCACTCTCTCCTTAGTCATTGAGGGGAGCAGCTTGCCCTGAAAAATGCCACGTTTCATTTTGTTGGTTAGTTGACCAACAGTCCAGTGGTTCAGTGCATGAAGGTATGCACGTCACGCTGAAGGAAATCAGTGAAAAGCTGACAAGGTGAACCTAGTAGCCAACATTTCTGCTTTTGTGGTGGAAATAATAAAAAAAAAAAAAAAAAGTTTTTCTTCTTCTCTTGCTGTAGTGCATGTTCAACAGGACGCGTTTGGTTTTCTATATAAATCTGTAAGGTCTCGACTTTACTATGATGACTAATTATGTCACCAAGTTTGACCAGAGCCAACCTGCATTAACTAATAACAGAATTTCTAGATGTGTCTTGAATACATTTTATTTTATTCAATTTGGCTTGAATAAAATAAAATCCATAACTTTTTCTTTAAGTTGTGAAGTGGTTTCAAAATGTTCTGGTTCATTGATCAGTCCAGCTGTCGGTTTTGTTTATGTCAAACCATGGTCCTCATCACCTTAAAGATTTTTTTTATCCATATGATGGTGGCCAGTTAGCCGTGCTAAAAATTTTATTTTGACAAATAAGACACTTCTTTTGTCCTCAGTAAAGGCAAAAAGAAAGTGTTGCTTTTGAGTTTAGCAGACTTGGACACTGCCTTTTTACTCTATTCAAATGCTATTTGGTTAGCTTTACAGAATGTAGTGTAGGCCAAATCAGGCTATACTTCAGCTATATCATGTAAGAATATGTATTTTACATTTAGCAATGGGACTCCCGCTGGCAGGCACTCAAAGATCGGGAGCAGGGCTTATATAGTCCTTACAGACATCGGAGGTGACCCTCATTAAGTCAGTCCTCCACATAGAGCTCACAGTGCACAGAGCACTGCCACTTAACTTTTAGCCTCTTATTTAAAGCAAGAACCTGCCGCGTCTCCCACCGAATTACCAAGCTCTACAACCACTGACAACATTACACATATTCGCAATACATTTACAGTGTACATTAATGCAACATGGACGCTGTAAATGAAGTTAGAATTTCCATCACTTTTATCAGTCTGGGCCCCTCAGTGTAAAAGGAAACAATGCAGAGATTAAGGGGGGAGGTAATCGGCTGCTGGGTGATGAGCCAGGGGATCCAGGGGCTCCTTGGCCAGCTATGATAAGGCCACACTCATCTCACAACACCAACTGCTGTAGTGGCTGCCATCTGAAAATACATTTGTTTCCACACAGAGGGACATTGCCAACTCACAAAATTATCGTTTTCACAGAAACATTCCTTTTGGCAGAGGACTACACACATACACACTTACTCACTTTCTTGTATCCTTTAGCACAAAGGGAGACACAGAAAGGCAAAGAGAGAACGAAGAAGAGGGAGAAAAATTGGGACTGAAAACTCATTTCTCTAGACAAAAAGAGTGATAACATCCATTTACTGTAAAGTCAGTTATATCTCTCTCAAGAACACTTAAACAGCTTTCTGAGCGAGGTTCTCTTTGTGTCACGTACGGATCGGCGTGGGGCATTTGAGTCGTGGGGAGGGACTTTGTTCATGTGCCTGTGTATTTGTTGTGCTGCTGCCTGTGCAATGCACAAACAAATCTCTTTCCTTCTCTGTGAATTTGAATTTCCTGTTGGGGACATGGTAATTGTTTCTGATGTCCATAGCATGAAAATATGGATTCCTAATGTTTGTAAGGGTACGGAATGGGCAAACATTTAGTTTTACCACTGGAGTTTAACTTACTGGATCTCAGGTTAACTTAGGAGTGTTTTTTGCACAGAATGAGAACTGAGAAGGCAACCTGGAGGAGTGGGCAGCACTCTCACCTCTCAGGTAACAGACCATAGGACTGAAAGCTTGTCTGTGCAGAGTTTGCATGTTTTTCCTGTGTCTGCATTTGTTAGGATGGAATAGGATGGATGGATGGATGGAGACTGTGCTTTCACTTTTCAATGTTCAGGGTCATTGAGGACACGAGAAACAATTACAGTGACGGATAACTTGTCCAGTGAGTATAAGCACGGGAATGTCCTTTTACAGCAGATCATGTGAAACTGGGAATACACTGTGTGAAAAAGACTAGTACAGCAGCTTCTGATGATTTTATATTAACACACTTATTGTTTTCTTTAAATTGCTGTTTCATTAACAGAGCTCAAGTCAGACTCACAACAGTTGTTAATTGTTCACTTTTGAATTGTCAGATCTCACAACAGAAACAGTTTAGTACATCTCTAATTCTTCAGTTCATTTCTAGAGGAGACGTGGCGATGTGTGCTGAAATACAGATGAGAATAAAATATGGATTTTCCACACCATAATATTTCCACAAAATTTTTCAGTAAATGAAATTCTTCTGTATCAGGTTTTCTGAGATCTTGTGAGTTGGAAGTGAACTGTCTTTCTAATTTAAAGTCTTAACTTACTTGGTAATGATTTAAGTCATTAATGAGTAGAACCAAGGAATGCTTTGAAGTGTGAATAAATGGAAAAAAAAAAAATCAACCAAAGAGATGTCTGTGTGTTACCAGATGTTCTGCATGCACACACACCCACAAGTTGTGTGTTACTCTCCATGAATAGGAGTGGTAGAGAAGAAGTAGTTAGAGTTTTAGGGGAAGCAAAGAACAGCAGGTAATTTGCACTTTGGTATCTTTTAGCAGCACACATGTACACACATTTCTATTGGAATCATGTTTGTTGCAAAATTCAATATACGCTTAATTATATGATGTTATACAAAACATAAATAATACATATAATTTTATCTGTTTTTCTAAATTGCTGTTGCAGTAAATAAGCCCTGTTTCTAGGAGAATGGGATGAGCAAGGTGACATTTTAAATGTACTGTTTAGTCCCAAGAACCGTGCTCATGGGTATTCAATTATAACAAACAGAGAAAGGCACCGAATCCTGACATTTGAGGAGCTGGGACTTGCTAATGTTTGGCATTTTGCTTGATAAATGAATTTAACATTTCACTGATTGTTACCTTACTGCCGACAGATTACACAAACCACTAAATACTCCTTAAAGGTAGTGTGGTGCACATGGCAGCCTTTTGTGAAATACAGTAGGACAGGTATTGTGTCCTGTTGTGCTGCAGAGAGCAACAGGAGATTAGCTCACCTGCCTGTAAAGGAAAGACTAATCAGAACTCTGCAACAGCATTCAATTAAAGAAAATCTAAGGCACATTGTACCATATTTCAAAACCCTGAGAAGAAAATCTCTTTAGAGTGACAGCAGCAAACCACCAACCTCATCTCCGCCTCTCTAACAGGATTACCACAGGGACATCTCTAAACTCCCGTTTCTTTATCCCTCCACTTTCAGACTCCCCTCATTCACCTCTCTTATCACCCTCTCCTCCCAGACAACCTCACTCCCTTTCCTCCCCTCTTTTTCTACTCCCCCCTCCTCCCTTTTTCTCACTCTGACACACTTTTCACTCCTGTCAACATGTTTCCTGTCACCTTCTCAGAGCTGACACAAAGTCCGAGGCGGACAAAGGGACAGGAGCAATGACCTGTGATGAATCACCCTGTCTGGAGCAAAAATGCACATCAGAAAAGAGCAAAACAAGCATCTACATCCTGACCATATTTCTATGGTGTGCTGGGTGCCGTATGGAAATTTGTGTTGAGCCAATGTGTGTAGCCAATCATAAGACCTTTTAATACGGAGATCCTGCCGCACTGGGTTGCCCATTTTTTTTAAAAAAAACCTTTCCCTATTTACATTGCCTAAAATCAGCATCTTAAAAGGTGCATCAGTGTTCATTTTACAAAGATACTGGCACCCTGGTTTAGTGGTTCAGTTTCCACCATGACACAAAACTGCATAGCTTTTTGAGCACATAGTATAGGAAGTTATTCTGGCAAAGTTGATGTGCCTTGATTACAATACTATAAAAAAAAAGATGAAATTATTGCTAATATCAATTAAGCAGCCTGGTTTAGTGGGTAGAGCAGCTGGATGGTATACATGAATATGGTGCAAAACAAATCCCAGCCTTCCCATAAAATCGCCCACCAGGTCTGTCCCTGAGGGGTGAGACACCCAGCGCCAGCTCTCTGTGTTACATTGTAACACGCATGTGCAATATGCATATGTGCTTTTTCAAGTCCACACTCTGCACTGATGTTTCACATTCAAAGTCATTAATGCTTTTGATTTATGAAAGGGAAATCATTCCATACAATATTTAATTTGACTCACACTTTAATCATGTGCTCCCACATCACAATGTTCCCACACTGTGAGTGTGTAAACAGCTTTTGGGTCCCAACAATGTGACAAACTGGTTGACAGTAAAGTTGCCATCCCTAGCCCCTTTCCCTAATCCTAACCATCACAACTGAATGCCTAACACAAACCAAACTCTAACCCTGAACCCTAAAACCCAGTCTTGACCCTCAAAAAGCCATTTAAAGTTACGTGGACCTGCTGAAATGTCCTCACAACACTGGCACTAAAACAAAATCTGTCCTCAGAAGGCTATGAAGACAAACCCTCCCCCCAGCTGCCTCCTCATTATTGTGTACTATTTTTGACTTGTATGCGCGTTAACACTGCACATTGTTGATCTAATCACAATTAGGCTCATGCCTCATTAACATGCCTGGGCCGGTATCCTGTTTGTTACTGTCTGCCCATTCGGCTGTACTCTGGAGAATGTCCGCTGTTAAACTGATGCTTGTACCGGCGGATCATCATCACTGTCTTGACAACATCCTGTCCTATCTCAGTCCCCACTGTACAGAGCATTTTCCCTGGCACAAACGCAAATATTCACATACATACAGCATATGCAACAATTGCTGCTGACATACATACAAAAAACCCCCACGTATGCTGCTCAATTAGCTCAAGTAAGTGATGGATGGACTTGTGAGGGACAATTTCACCTTTGAATGCACCATTTCCTCCTTCTCCAACGTTGCCAGGATACTGTGTTCATGGTCAGATGAGATATTGGGTTAAACATCACACAAACCTCAGGGAATTGATGACAAAGGCCATTAATTTACACATTGTGGAGAATGTGATCAAATTCAATAAGATGGTGTAAGAATCCTATTTAGATTTATTCATTTGGTAGATGCTTTTATCCAAAACGACTTGTAGAGTAATTTGGCACACACACACACACACACAACACACACACACACACAAAATGACGATGGCTGACATGGAAGGGGCTCATCTGGCCCACCGGGAGCAACTCTGGGGTTCAGTGTCCTGCCCAAGGACACTTTGACACGCAGCAAGGGAGGATTGGGGATCGAACCACTGACCCTGTGACTCCTTACCAACTGAGCTCCAGCCTTCCTGTAGTACTAGTTTGTTAAGGCAGAAGGTTTATAGAGAATTAAATATACAGTAAAAGCAGAAAATGGTCATGAGAGTCAGAGCTTCACCTGACCACACATTCAAAATAAATGTAAAAATACATTTGTCAAAAAAAAAAAAAAATAAAAAATCTATATGGTAAATCACACATGCTTTTGCAGCCTAGGTGTGGGGATTAGTTAGGCTAACCCTGGCTAATCCTGTACAAGTTACCGAATGGATATACTAGACATATACATAATGTCAACATTAACTTGCTTTAACTTTGTGATACATGCTAACAACTGAAGACATACGCAGTGCATTTACATGAAGACTATAGGGTTTTGATAAAGTTGCCATAAATAGACAGATCACAAGGACCATTAAATCAAGGGGCATTATGACCAATTTGCATACATCAGACTTAAGAGGATTCGACAGCTGTGATTTTCCTTGGACCTACAAAGCAGACACATGATAAAGAAATACTAGAATCACTTACGTTAATAAATCTAATTTAAAAGTCTGTAATCTGCATTTTTAGTCAATATTTCCCTATGAAACACCCCATAGCACATTTGTGTGGTATTTGGTCTCCATTCATGTGGCAGCAGCCATCCCTATAGGCATCATTTTTTTAATATCTGGAAAGCTGTTTATCTCTGTTGGTTTGTTGGGTTTCTATCGCATACTGCTGGACCACAAACAAATAATCACAGATGGAGGGAGCAGAGTTGTCAAAGCTGTGCAGTAGAATGGATTTGTCTTTGTTGGGTATAAACTCTGAGTTATCGAATAGCTAAATGAAAATGTCCTCAGCTTATAATAAGCATTTGATACAATAGAGAGTATCAAATGCAGGTTGCTTTTTTTCCTTGGGTTATTTCAGAAATAATTGTGAGCCTGGGAAACACGCTGCTGTCAGCAGTGGTCTGCAGAAAGCTGACCTCCATTTCCAGTTTTTAAAAAAGCACTGTGTTTTCAGTCTTTCCATCGAGCCTCATTCTTACGTTTGTGTCACAGAATGAACTGCATTTTGAAATGTAAAATATGTTTTGATAGGTTTAACTGGCTTTACAATTTTCTGTTTTTTGTTTCTCACACTAAAAAAGCCACAAGCGTTTGTCCAAACACAGACAGCCTGACTGGGTACACTACAACACAGTAATAATTATTGTTGATATTGTCAATACAATATATTCACCAGAAAGCAACACAGATGCACTGTAATCACCTGCCAGGCATTCGAATGTTTGACTGACAATTTATTTGGCAGGGAAAATGTTGATATATAAACTGAGGAAAAGAACAGAAAAGCTAGAGTAAGACTAGTTTTTATCCGTTGTTTCTCTTCAGACTTTAAATAGGCGCCTTTTTAAAATCTATAATAGACCTAAATTATCTATAATGTACTGCACAATACACTAGATGCTTTCCAGTACATTGTGTCACTGGTGTAAATGAAACCCATCTTAATTACCCCTACAATAAATATAATGTAAACAATTCATGGACTGCATGCTATAATTTGATTATAAAGTGGCAAGATACAACAATGTTATTTATATTTGTTATTTACAGTATATATGCATATAGTAACACTGCCTGCATACATACAGCCACTATGCCACTGCTGACAAATGTCACGTGAATGGTTTAAGTAGCATTCAGCCTATTGATTGGTGAAATATGATAGGGTCATTTCAGTTCATTTATGAGAAACATCTAAGGAGCTCAAAGTTCTGAGTATGAGCAGAGTAAATCTGAGGGCAGGGGAATTTTTTATTTTGTTTTTATAAAGCATCACAGAATAAAAAAATCATTAAAGTCTGCCCTCAAATTGTAAAAATAAGTTCTTTATACAAGATAGAAGAAACACTCAACACACAGTACAGTGTGGTTATCGTAATTTAAATTGGTTTAGGTCTTTCCGTCTGGACCTGAGAATGGACAGGAAATTAACTTAACTATGGCTGTTATGCTGGTCCTGAAGGTTTAGAGACACTTGGTGCCTTGTGTGGTACATTTTTTCACATTCATTTGAACAGATTAATAGTCTACATTCTCCCTCCTCTCCTGGCTTGCACATTTGTAACTAGAGATAAGTAAGCACAAAGAGAGAGGAGAGGAGAGAAATCCAATGAGACCGTCAGAGAGCACGATGCGAAACCCCGACATGAAAACAGTGAGAGACAAAAGCGACAGAAATGAAAATCGTCCTCTGTTTTTGTGTTCTGTTGTTACTACCCACTGATGATTGGGAATAATGCAGATGCACTGCAGCAGAGGGCAAAAATTGACCAGAGAGGTTGAACTGGTGATGCACACGCATTGTTTTGTCACCACCGTTCCAGAGATCTGCAATATATTATCCTGTAACCAGTAGCATGTTATTGGCCTACTCCATAATTTCTCTGCCTCTATAATTGTGCCAGGGTGTTGATTAGGCTTACAGTACTTACACATTAGTGCTTCCTGCAAAGATTAAAGCAACAACTAGTTAGTGAGCTCGAACAAAGAGAGGCAGTCGGTCAGAAAAGTAGAGATTTGAGAGTTTTGCTGTGAGTTGCCTTGTGTCTTTAGTGTGTACTGAAAGAAATCTCCAAATCGATTGAATGTGATTGTTAATGGGATACTTAAGTGAGCTGAGTTATGAATAGGTTATGTAAGACCAATATAGATTGTTTTAAATAAATACAGATAATCAATAAGTTAAGCTGCCTGCTGGGATTTGTTACCCAGCCATCAGTGCTGAGGTATAATTTTAGAGGTCACAAACAATGTACACTGATTAAGCTATGAATCAAAAACCCAAAGGCGTTCGCTGTTTCCAGCTCCTCGTTGTTTGCTCTTTTACTTTGTCCTATGTGACATTTAAAATGAAATTTTAAAAAAATTGGTCAATTGATCACGTTGGGTATTTGTATCTGCAGAGAATACCGTAGGAGAAAAATGGTGATAGAAACAATTTGTTAGTTACATGTAATCCACCATTGCAGTTTGTCGTTTTATCTTACTGATTTTATCCTGACTGATTATTCTTTCCTGTTCTTTGGCTTTTCCTCAGATATTTGACAGCCAGAGATTAGGTGCCACAAGCATGAATACTGACAGCACAAATAGCAAACTTCAAGCTGCGCAATGACAGTGATGGCTTCACTGACAGCCACATTAACTCTGTTTAACCCTGAGGTGAAGCTCCTCAGTTTATCTAATAAGCTAGATCGTGCATAACAGCCTGGCTTCAACAACTCGCCAGCAAAATGAAGAACCGTCACAAGAGAAGCTTTTATTTCAACTATGCAAAGACACAAACAACTCCGCAAAATCTACAAAACAAGAACTACAAGACTGTGAAAGTGCATTCACGTGGGCAAAAAAGTCTGTCATTCATACATGGGTCAAGAGGTGTAAGACTGTGTACATGTTTATTTAATTATAATTAATGTGTGTGTGGTTGTTTGTGTGAGATACCACACTGCTACTGTAAAGCAGCAGTAAGGCAGCAGATTACACAATCCTCACTTGGATAAAGATCACAGGAACAATACTGGCAAATCTGAAGGGAACAACTGGAACCTTTGACCTTAAACCACTTTGCTTTCCTGTGTTACTGTGTTGTGGGTGACAGACCAACCCAATTCCAACCTTTTTCTGCTCTTTTGCAGAAATTTATTTCCAAGTCTCCTGTCTTTTATCCACTGAATATGTAAAGTGTCCATTTCTTTCCACAGAGGGTAAAATTTTTAGTGAGGACAGTAATAATATTTAATATATTAAAATAATGCCAACATTATACCCTTTATTTTCATGCTACTGCAGTTCGTTTTGATATAGCCTGGTTCTGTCTGAAGCTTTTGTTAAATCTTCCCATATTACACCCTTTGTATGAATTTATTGATTTAAAGGTCCAGAGGAACCTTATTATTTGAGTAAGATAGACCTGGAGAATAAATTTTTCCCCTCAGCTGTTACAGCTGAAGAAAGATGAAGAGACGGAAAAAAAAAGAGACCGTCAGCATTTCCTGCTCTGACGCTCCAGTAAGCCAGCTAAAGTGTCTTACACTAATCCAGTTAGCTCCCTCATAATTCCTCTTTGTGCTAAACAGTTGCAGCAGTCATCAGCCACGTATCCGCCCTCCTCTCAGGTCGCACATCTACACCGCCAAGATCCCTGACACCGTCACACAATGGGTCCTCGGTCCCAGTTCTACATCACAGTAGCAGTTGAGTGAATCTGGTGAGTACATGCAAACATCACTAGAAAAGCCCCAATCGCTCGCTGCGATTCAAACTAGGCACTTTCTGAATGGCAACCATTAGCATTTAGTTAAAAGACAAGCTACAACCTCTACTTAGACTGTTTTTAAATACATTTCTCAACCAAATAAATTCTCCAACCTCAACGTCCTCATAGGCTCCTTGTAGGCCTGCATGGGATAAGAAATGCTTCGATGTGTGATAATTCCCTTGCTCTTTAGCTTCCCTCACATACTGTGTAAACAAATCCTGCTAAGAATAATGATGGTTTATGTTCATTATTAAGCACAGGTCATACATGATCCATGTAAAGATTATTAATACAACAGGCCGAGTGAATAATTCCAAATGTGAAAGATTAAAAGACTGGGTACTAAGCAGATGTAACAGAGTCTATGTGCCTAAAACTGTCCAAATGAATTTTCTAATGTGGACAAACACATGGATGTACAGCCTCTTACTAACACATCCACATAGAAAATATGAAAGTCCCATCTGAAGTTAAATCATGTAAAGTTGACATTCATCATTGGAAACGATGCACTACTCATTAAACTATCCTCTTCAGTCTGAGGAAAGTTGGAGTTTCTAGGTGGAGCACGTTCTTCTCTATGGTAAAACCACTCTGAACTTTTAGTGTCTTTATCTCAGCGAGTTAGAGGTCAGAGTTTGGTTTTGTGTTACATGCTAAACTATTTAGTTATGACTGGACTTTTTGCTGTGTAATCAGTATAAACAACCACAAATTATCCTGGTGAAAAACAACAACAAACACAAACAAAAAAAAAAAAATGGTGCCGTCTGTGAGCATTGGAAAATTCGTTAATGTTAAACATGTGTTTTTACACTCAAGAAGCAATAGAATTTTCTGTGACTTGTTGCTCATATCAGTAACATGGCAGATTTAATACAATAATTTCTCAGAGCGTAGCAGAAAATGTGCAAGTCTCTGTTCATTTCAGGTGTAGAGTAAAATTAACGCTACATTTTAGATTTGCACACGTGGCAGAAAACAATCGGTTGGAAAGAGCGACTGAAGGTGGCAGTAAGTGTGACTTGCTCAGTCAGCAAACTGAGCTTTACACTTGTTGTACGGTAACACATGTCATCTCTAACAAACAAGAGTCATTGAGGTACATAGGACATGTGTTACACATGCATGTTGAGACCTGCTGTTCAAGGGGGATTTCGTGTGACCATAAAACCATGTAGGACCACAAGGTTTAGTGAAACAGACAATAGGGATGTGATTTAATTCCAGCCGAACATTATGAAATATTCAGGCAAACACAATAAACTGTCAGGGCACAAGGAGCCTCTAAACTAAACAACTGTAACACTGTTCACAGCAGGCACGAAAATGAAAGGCACGTGCACCCACCCAACATCTACATTATTGTTGATATACACAGAGAAGATACATCAAACAGCAAGTGTTATTGCAAGATGGCCAAAAGCACTCACCACGCTCATCAGGGTCGATCATGTCACCTTTGCAGAGAGATGTTCTACTATGCTCTCTCTTGTTCTTTGTACAGTGTCCTTTTCACCTGCTCTCCCTCTGCTTCTATTGCTATATCCTCTGACTGAAGCTCAGGATAGAGAGTATTTGGCGTACATGTGTGTGTGTGTGTGTGTGTGTGTGTGTGTGTCTTAGTGTGCCTAATCCCTGCTGAGTAGAGTGGGTGCTAGGCAGCAAATGTTCACTAGAGAGTTAAACACACAAAACATGGGTCAAATTGGGATTTGTTATGTGGTGAGGACATTTGTGATATGATGGCTCAGCAGATCCACACTGTATAGTAGTTTACAGACCATTCCAGAATCACTGATTCATCACTGTCATAGCCATTTACTTAATATTCTGGTAATACTGAATGTCTGTATGGCCTTTAATTATCACAGTTAAATTCCCTGCTGGTAAATGTTACGTCATTTCTTTCTTTGGATAAAAGTGCACATGTTGTAGTAAGCAACAAGTATTAATAATCACAATTAAAACTCACTATTGGCTGCATGGGCAAGGACCTAAGTTTGTTTAAAAAAAAAAAAAGCAAGCAAAATGGAAAAGCAAATTTGCACTTTTGACGTGTCCTTGATGTTTACAGATAAGTTTTATTCACAGAAATAAAATGTTATTTTTGGTTACACCACCAGCCTGAAGTTGGTCTGCCAATACGAAGTGTGGCATGTTTCAGTAATGACGTTACTGAGTGGTAAAGGACCTGATTGGTTGCATTAGTTCCACTAATGAGGAGTTGGCAAACTCTGCATATGCAAAGGCCTTCAGCCTAAAGGACGTAAACAATGTTTATTCCTTTGTCCAGCTCACAAGGTCAAGCCATTGCTAATGAACTGAAGATCTGTCCCTCTTTGATGAGCTCTTAACAGGACTAGTCCCTGAGACAGGGACCAGTGGAGCAGGACAATAAGCCCCCACCTTGATAAGGTGCCAAACACAACCAACGCTTTTAGTGATATTGATAACCGATAGTCTGTGATCAGAAAACTGGAAACACTAACCTGCTGTGCTTTCTGCTCCCGCATAATCAATCTCAAAATCAATAATTTCCCCATTTTATCCTGTCAAATGTTTGTTTTGCTTTTTTGGACAGTATGTGATATCAATAATAATATTTCCCAAGACAAAAAAAAGTCAGCATGTTATGACAACAGCCTGGAGTTGCATGTGCAGTGAATGAAAGCATACACTAAACAAACACACACACACACACCTACCTGGGTACACATTTGCCCGATGCCTGGATTTTCCAGGGCTCACAGAAGGTCAGCTGCTGCCTTAATTTACTAGATTTTGCCAAAATAGATCAATTCTTGTTAAATTTTGCTCAAGGCAAAATTTATCAATATTCATTATAGCATGCAAGAAAATTGATTGCAAATGAATGAAAGCGCAACCGGTGTTGGTGATGTTATTTACATTGTCAGTTGTCCACAGACCAAAGAGTCAGTGTTTCGATCTCCTTGCTACGTGTCAAAGTGTCCTTGGGCACGACACTGAACCCTTAGTTGCTGGGTCAGGTGAGCACCTTGCACGGCAGCCATCGCCATCAGTGTGAGAGAGTGTGCAAATGGGGGAATGGGAAGCTAAATTGTGAAGTGCTTGGAATAAAAGCGCTATATAAGCGAACATTTACCATTCACCAAAATTTGTCCACAGAAGGCTAAAAAGTACATTTTTACTGCGTGTTTTATTTTGAACTTTTTGTCAAGAATGTTATGACAAGAGGTCTAATGTGCAGATAATTTTCCTATGGGGTCAAACAATGTGTGTTCAATGTGTTTCCAATATTGACGAGAAGAGGTACCTGTAGAGATCATATGAGATGCCAAAGGACATAATAAAAGTCAATATTTGACACTGTGGGAAGCATCATTATCTGACGCTGTGGGATGAGAACCTGTTATTCCATACTGTCCTCAGCGCACTGCTTTCTCCTGATTGTGGGATTTCACTTTCACTTTCTGAAAGACCAGAATGTGGCTCCTCTTCCTGAACTTCTATATTTGGCAGTCAGAAAGCAGCATGATGGACATGTTTGTACTTACACCCCCCCACTTCCACTGTATTACCACCTAATCGAGTATCAAGTCACACAGTACGGAAACACTTTTGCAGAGACTGGCAACCTGCAGATGGTTCGAGGCTTTACTAATTAAAAGGTTGAAATTACACAGTGTTAAAGTGCAACATTTTATCAATTTACACCTCATACATTCCTGTACAAATACAGCAATTACAGACAAAATACAACAATCAGGCATGACACTATAACCGCCTGTGCAATTTTGGCAAACCAATGGTCAGTGGTTCTGCCATAAAAACTATAATTTCTCAGTTTTTTTAAGTTTAAATTACACGTGTGAGTATCAAGTCATACAAATCATTTTAAATTATTTTGTTACAAATATGGTGCTAAACCATTAGAACCAGCTCTTCTTATAATTTCTCTTCAAATTTCAAGCCTTATTCTCCTTTCTTTTCTCTGTCATATCCATGACTTCTATCAGATTTTAAAAAGGAAACGTCTGAAAAGAGCCACACTCAACAAAAACACTCCTCAGCCCCATCATCAAATTCATCTGCTGCAGTCTTCACCTGCAGTCTTAGAAGAGCCTATCAGACACCTGTCGTCTTCCACCTGAGGGATAACACACACTGACATAAAGGAAGAAAAGCTAGGAGAGGACGAGGGCAGAGAGAAAAGAAGCAGAATACACAGGGAGGAGGTGAAGAGCATCACCACCACAACAGGGCAGTGGCTCACACACACACACACACATAGAATTATGCACATTAGCAAAGTTAGCAGAAGAAACAAGCATGAACCTAGACAAACATTGGAAATCCACAAACTGATCCCTTCAGAAGTCAACGTGTGTCTGTGTGTGTGTGCGTATGTGTGTGTTTTTAATTGATTTGCCCGTTTGCAGGTCCAGTTAATTAGCAACAACTGCCTCCATTTCTAATTCACATTCAGCATCAGCATCAGCATGTAGAAGATGAAAGCGGTGCGCTACAGGTGAAGCTAATTGGACAGATAAATGGGACGGTGACCAGTGAATTGCTGCTGTGTGGGTAAATGAGAAGAACATTACCTTTGGGCTCAATTGTTTGAGGAATGAATCAGGACAGATGCAATTGCCAGCTTTAAAGCGGACAGGGTGATGGAGGCTGGCATACTGATTTATAAAGGGAAACGAGCATGTAGGTGAGAGCGTGATCGCATTTTTTATTGTTTTGTTTCTCTGTGGGGTCGGTAGAAGCCAATATGTTACAGCAAGGGCACAGATACACATACAGGACCGAGCATCACAGAAAAATCTTTCACACTGGTAAAGATACCAACATTTTGACTTTAATACCAGCTTCTAAACAATACGTTTGTCAATACTAACTTTATGAAACGCATTTTTACACTCATAGTAGCTTTAGAACATATAAAACAAACGTAGTATTTACCACCTACAGTTGTCTGCTAACGTAATATTTATGCCCAGCCCTACACATAAGATTGACTGAACACTCTGCCAAGCCCAAAGCTGGGTCTCTGGGATGGTGGGCTATTTTCCCATGCAGCCGTGGTTTTGTTCTCTCATGCACAATTGACAACAGATTTAATGGGCACATAAGCGAAAGGTTTGATAGACTGTTTCTTGGCTCATTTGGCATTATGCCCAAAGAATCACCAAAATGTTGGCCACACTAAGAAAATATTTTAAAATATGTTTCAACAGCGCATGGGAGAAATGGTGGAGAACGAGTTAGTAACAGAGAAAGGTCAAGGCCATAACTGAAGCAATTCAACATGGGACAGTTTTAGGATTAGGCGTTATGTGCCATCATCCACTGAGCCGCTGGCACTCTGAGCGGCCAGCTAACAGCTTCTGTTCATTACTGCAGTGTTATGCTTCAAAGGCTGCTCACACATACAGTAATCACTGTATGGCTGGTATGTGACACGTTAGTATGCAAGCTTACTATATTGGCAAGTCTGTTCTGATAAAATTAGTATTTTATTGTACTTAGAATGTGAAAGGCACAGCACCGATAAATGTGCCAACATTAAATTCTTCAGGAGTCTGAAACGCATTAACCGTATTCTTTTTAAATAGCTACATCCATAGCCACTGTTGACAATTTAACATAAAATTATAACAGGTTATCTCCCACTTGGTAGCACCTAGAGGCTACACAAACAGTCATGTAACAGAACGCGTCGTGCCGGTGGTGCATGTTAATGTTTGAAGCTTTAATAACCACTGCAATAATCCTCCACTTCTGTTTGATCCCACATGGTGAATTCATTTCCACTGTAGTCGTAACAGTAAAAAAGGAGTTACTATGGGGAGGGAAAAGAAGAATAGGAGAAAAAACATGGAGAAAGAAATATTAGAAGCAAATGGATTAGTCAATTAAAAAGAGACAGAAAAATAAATATGACCTGCCGTTTTTGTGTAAAACATAAACTAAACATTTAGATTCATACAGAATGCAAAAGCCATGTGGCACTGCCGTCAGTGGTTGCATTGATGGTTTTAGACTGTGTGGTTAGAGGACTTCAGAACAAACACGACCCACACACTGCAGCAGTCCACTTTATCACATCCACTACGTGCTTGCGAGGATGCTTGGAGCGACTGTGCGCTCGGTGCCTGTCAGCGTGCAGTTACTCTGGGGAATCCTCCCAAGCACAAGAGTGGAGGTGATGAAGCCGTCTGGCTTCAGTATAGCTTCAGCCTGTCATACAAATGCCATATTCATAACATGCCACACTGACACCTTCAGGATCACACCACTTCATCATTTGTCTTACTGTGTCTTGTGAGACAACATATCCGTACAGTTTACATTGTAGTTTCAATAAGAGTCCCATATTTCCTTAACACTAGATTATAGTAGAGTGAAGTATTTTGACAAAATTTGTTAGGAATTTAATTTGACTGACCTAACAAACACCCTAGGAAGACTAGTCAGCAAGCACCACAACCAAAAATGCATTTAAACACACTGTATGATGCATTCATGTTTGCCTACTCACACAATGATGAGTTTTTAGGAAGGACAACCTAATATAATAATAAAAATCAACACTGTGTAGGACACAGACCATGCTATTAGCAGGTAGCTATTATAATTTACCTCTGACTGTGAGCAGTACCAGTCTCCCGAGAAGTGATCTCCTACAAGCCGCTTGTCGCATTTGGAAAAATATGATATTAATGTCGTATTATTAGGCTGTATGTAGGCGTACATGCTACTGCATTTATAGTTGATTAGTACTTTGATGCAATAGAGACACAAAATCTTCTTGGTTAGAGAGAAACTCACTCATACCAGAGGACGACAACAACAACAACAAACACAAAAAAGAAGTGTCAGTGTATGTATGTCAACTGAGTGTACGCTGGTGTTTGACCTCGGCAGTGACCTTAGTGAGTTCATGCATGTCTGGCTGATTCCTCCATGGTGCAGTGATGTGTCACACCCTTGACAAACCTGATACATGGTAACAGGATGGTTGTGAAGGTCACGTTAGACTTTTCTATCAAGATGAAAAAACATGGACAGTATGAGTGTTTGTGTTTTGTATGCAACTACAGCACTCAAACATGTTTTTACGGAAATTAGTTTTCAACTTTTTCCCCCATTTCTGTTTTAATTGTCCTGGGACCTTGTAAGGCTTCTCTTAACCTTGCTGTTGGCATTTCTATGTGGAGCTGCAGTTCCAGAGGCTCACACACACACACACACACACACACACACACACACACACACACTTACTGTGTCAACCCAATAAGTTTTATAACATGGGCTCAGAGAAACCACTGGTGTGCACAGCAGGTGGGTAGGACTGGTGCTGCTATTTGGTCCTTCTAGTTACTTTTTATATCGAAACATGGGGTGGTCTTGCTAAAAGTGACTCACCAAAATAAGTTGTGTCCAAAGGGCAATTATAAAACATAAAAGCAGCTTTGACTTTATATGTAGGGCAACCAAAACTTTACCATAAGACTATTGTTCTCGTTAGAAACCAGGCAAACAAACACAAATTACTGTATGAGTTATAGTAAATATCATAAAAGTGACTGGTAAAACTGTTGTTGTAAATTAGTTTGCATAGACAGAAAAATCACTGTTTACGAATTTTGAAAAGCTTGGCTTGATCTTTGTCAGCAGTGAACACACAAAACAAACAGTATTTTCATCCACACAAATAGTCACTTCTGAAAAAACAAAAAGTATTTAATCACCCAAAGATTCCCTGTTGTTTTCCTTCTGCACTTCTGAACCCTGTAAAGTGTGTAATCTGTCATTTAATAAACAGTGTTTAGAGCATTTTAAAGACAAACAAAGGGCATCACAATGTGCAGAAAATGCAGCAACATCTGAGTTTCTTTACAGAATAGGACAGAGAAGGATTCATAAAAGAATACAATCCCAGTGCAGGACCAATCATTAATATTCAGCTGCTGAGGCAAGCTGGCAAAGACACCAAATGAAATCTGTTGATATTAAGACTGTGAAACTCTTTGTGTCTGCAGAAAGTCATCACACATCCACCACCAAAAGGAGTCAGTTCAGTGCATCAGTGCTGCTGTACATAGTCTAACAGCATAAAGATATCAGGAATTAGTTTTGAGGAACATTGAGGAATGTCTCTGCACAACATGGAAACTCCTTTCGGGCATCATGGCGGCTAAGATGAGCAGGCACATGGATCAATACACGAGCAGGGCCCAGAAAGGAATTGGTAGTAACCAGAGGAGCAAAGCACCAGCTACTAGACAAGGCAGACAGCAAGACGAGACACTCCAAACTGTGCACTGCGTGGACTGACTACAAGAAAGCCCATGACTCAATGCCTCACACATGGATGATGGAATGGTTGGAACTATACAACATCAACAGGACTCTAAGAACCTTCACCCAGAACTCAATGGGGAAGTGGAAAACAGCCCTAGAGGTCGACTTTAAGACAATTGCACAAGTCATGTGATAAAAATCTGTGCTGTGTTCAGACTCTGTACTGTGCAGTCCACAGCAACATATTCAAAGAAATAATCTTGTTTTTACATTGAGAAAAATCTGTTTGTTGCCATAAATAAATACATAGACCAACACTGAGAAACATCAGACTTAAAAATATAAACTACAAATTAAAGACAGGCCAGTTGTTTGCTCACCTATATTACTAATGGTTGTCCCATAATGGAGTAAGCTTTTTTGAAAAGAACAGCAAGATGTCTATTTCTGCACTCACTTCAAGGACAATGAAAAATATGTTACTTTTACCCTCAAACCCATAAAAAGCATTTACATTTTGGTCAACCTCTTCTAAGTGCGTAAACTCCGATGAGCAGAATGTGTTCATTTCTAATGCGTTACAGCATTATAACATTTGACTACCACATTAAATGGGGATCAGTATTTTTTTTAAATAGTTTTTCTTGTACAAACCTCTCACTTACTGCAGCTTTTCCTTAAGCCACAGGGAACCGATGTATTATTTGAATGCAGAATATGTACAAGATCCAATTTAGTGTCTAGGCTCTGAGCCTGCAAGCAAACACTGAGCTCAGCACAGCAGAGTCGGGGAATATCGATAATTAACTTCCCACCTCAAAATCACATTAGATACAGAGCATCCTGCCCAAAATCATGTGTGTGTCATTACGTCAGGCCTCCTGCCACCAAGTGGCCATTTCTAGATAAACCTCCAACTTTTGTAGACGAACATTTTCACACTGTTTACTACACTGGCTAAGGCATCAGGCTAATACTTCAGGGTCTAAGCATAAAAAAAATAATAATAAAAAATAATATGATTTTTTGATGAGGTGTTAGGAGGCAGATGGCCTGAGTAGTACAGGGGTCATTTTAAGGCTGGTGGTGAGATTCTGTTGTAATTCTAACATGAAGCAAGCCATTACCCCCCCACACCCAGCCAACACACACACAAAAAAAATTACATGATGCTTGAAAAAATTGGAGTATGACTACGTGTCCAATTAGTGTCAAAAGCCATATTGAGATTCAATTAAAGAAAATAATTAGGCCTTTTCACAGTCATTTGGAGCCGTCTTAGCAGAAGCAGGTGTAATTATAAGAGTTCAACTTAATGAAAGTCCAGGTGATGTGCTTGCTAGCTTACCGAGGTAACTCAGTCAGCCATCGTTAACATTATTAATCCCACATGTGTTTTTCCTGCCACGGCAAGTCGAAATGTCCCCTGTGAAAAGGGCCAATTATGCGAATGGCTCAGCACAAGACAATAGTCACGTCTAAATGGCAGTAATGTTCCTTTCTGGTTAAAAAAAAGGGAACAATGCAATGAGAATATCAAAAAAGCCAATAATAATCAAACAACTGTTATAATTCACCACAAGAGATAATGTCAGCAAACAATTTGGAAGCATCATAAGACAAAAAGCTAAACGGCAGCCGAGGGCCAAAATTGGAGAACGAAGACAGGAAGATCACACATGTAGAACATGTCAGAAAGCTGCAGACAGTCTTACTTACTTTAAGCCGAGCAGGAATCTTCAGCCTCTCACAGGTGAGGTACTTTGGAGGAAAGTAAATCCTTTGGGGAAAGTAACCAAGGTTTGAAAAAACTCTGAAGCTTCTGAATTGAATACAGCCTCATATAAGAACAAGATGAGTGCTGAAGGCAGAGCACAGCTAGCTCATGAAAAACTACAGGAAGTGGATTTTGTCAATGGGGCGGGGCAGAGAGTTTAAATACCCCGCCTCATTGCAAAGGTGGGGTTTAATAAAAGGTGCAGCAGCTTTAAGGTGTGATGTGACTGAAGCACTACAGCTACTGCCACCATGACTGTAGCTTTGTAAAATGAGATGCTTTTCCAATTTTCAAATATTACTGTGGAAGTTTTTATCTATTTATGGTCTATTTAATCTGTTATCATAGAGAATTAAATACAAATAAAATATGAAACTGAAATAAATACATACAACACACTGCCATATTTTGAATTTATTACCTTAAACAGATTCGGGGTTAAGGCCATCAAAGCAATAGTCATCAACTACTTAAACGCTAAGCCAAGACTCTGTTATAGCTGAAGGTGATGCAGCCTTGCATGACTTCCTCACATCAACGTTTTCTGAGCATCCTCATAACAGTTTGGTGCTTTTTCTGTCTCCTCATCAGCAGCGTAAATTTCCATACAATTCCTTTACATGCCATAGAGTTTGACAAAATGCAGAAAGACTGGGCACTTGGGGCTGTAAAGCCAGACAGGGTAATCAGTTGTGATTGTTGGTAGCGAGTGAGATTCACCAGGAGAGCGAGGCCTGGTGATGGAACAAGCTCGTTAGGAGATGAGTAATCTGCCCTGAAGGACTGCCGGGCATCATTAACCCTGCGGCTGAGGTCACTCTTCTCCTGCTTTCCCCTTCTCTCCGTTTTCTGTCCTTCTTCTTCTGGCTCTCTCCATGCTCTGCCTCTAACCATGTGGATGACTGACCTGTCATAAGGCTAACTGCACCGCTCAGCCGGAAAATGAATAGCTTTTCATTTGCCGTGTTCACTACGGTCAGTCAGACACTTGGGGTTTTACAACATAAGCAGCAGGCAAAGTCCTGAAGACAGTCCGCAGATGTATGAGTTTACATACACAAGGTTCCAGCTCAGAGACAGAAACATACATTTTAAAGGCTCAGGGACAGTGTCATGCATCAATGCAATTTTTTATATTGTCCAAAGGTAATCAGAATGTTACATTAAGTGTATGTATGTCCCACAACAGTATTTATCAGTCTGTTAAATCCACAATGCAAACATGTATAAATGCTGAGCTAGCACTAAATTCAATTTAAATAGATACAGAGGTGATGCAAACATGTATATAGGTGAATTACAGAATTGGCAGCCTTGTGATTGACAAATGTTTAAAATGAGAATTATCTAATATTGCATATATCAAGACTTAATTAATCTATTTCACTAATACACAGTGACAATAGGAAACTTAAATTACGGCCTTTCTGTTGTATGTCCCAGTGAACTGGTCAAATTTTACACGTGTCTGTCGAGACTCATTCTATATACTGTGTAATGTGTCACTGAAAGATCATATGTGTAGTTTTTTGGTATGAATTTAATTTATCTGTCAGTATCAATACTCTTTCAATGTTAAGATGTGGCACTGCAGTGAAATACCAAGTAATATTGAAAATGTTTAATGTGGCTCTGTAACTCGCATGTGTTTGTGCTTGACGTGACTGAGGGACACAGTTGGTCTTAACATTTATACTTTTTCTCTGCATAAGAGGAAACGGATAGAAACAGAAAGAAAGGGAAAGGATGTGGGTGAATACTGCAGGTTGTGTTTTTCTCTGCAGACATGATTCTCATCCCATTAGCTCTTCCATTTCTTACTCTTATCAGGACTTCATAGGGCATAAAACATAAGCTCAGCTTCTGGTACAGTAGCCTCGGCACCAGGTCTGAGCAAAAAACCACTAATAAACAGCAGGGAGTTTTCCCTACTACTGTTTTCAAGTAATGTGAGGACAGCAAAAGCCCGAGGACACTGAATTAAATACTAACCTGTTCATTTACATTTTCAGCTGCACATTTAAGCCAAGTCATCAAGACTTATTCATACTCCTTTAGTAAAACGCAGTTTAAAATAGCGATTTCTTTCACAAGCATCTTTTTCTTCAAAGAGCTTATTCAGATGTACAGTGTGAATGGTTCCTTCTAAGGTTACAAAGGATCAAGCAAAAGTTTAGGAAATTATTTATTTTCCTATACACACAGTAAACTCTACTACATGTGTAAATGCTCATTTCTTTAACTTCTGTGGATGTAAGTAAGATTTTTTTTTCAAAGCATGTCATGAAAACCTGCCTCAGTCAGGCATTAAACACTTCGAAAGCGTTTTTCATTGTTCTGGTAAATTTTCCGTTTTACATGCTTAAAGAATCATTTTGAATTTATCAGAAAAAGATTCAGGAAAGAATAAACATTAATCTATACAAACAATTCATCAATTGGATGTTTTGTCAACATCTTCATGCTGTACTTTGATGGTATGTGCCGTCTTTCAGCAACTTCCATCCATTATCTTAACATGGACTGGATCATGTGTTAAAAACAAAAAAATGCCACATCATTTAATATAAATAAAAAGCTTTCCGTGACCTCTGTGGAGCTCAAGTGGGAGCAGAATATCAGCTCCCTCACCAAGATGGCTCAGCAGAGGCTGTATTTCCTACAGCAGCTAAAGAAGTTTCAACTCCCTGTAAAGATGCTGGTGAACTTTTACACTGCCATCACAGTCTGGTTCATCAGCGTGTCATCCACTCTGCTGAGAAGGTGATCAGCTGCAACCTCAAATCTCTTCAGCAGCTATACATTTCTGGGATCCGAAGACGAGCAGCCAGGATCGTTGTTACTGGCAGCGTGCCTTTCTCCAAGGCTTCTTCAGACTGTGAGACTGTGCTGGGAAACACAACAAACCTTATGGCAATGGCACGTACATCCTGGAGAAGTTGGACTTCCTGTGAAAACTCAATGGGGTCTAAGTATCGCCTCATGCTACCAGTAATGACACTGACCCTGGTCAAATGCAAAACTAGTAAAAAACATCCAGAAGAAATGAGGAGGGAAAAATGTCAGAGGCCTCCTCCTGTAAAACCGTTGCTGTTTTGGGGTTCATCTCATTTTTGCTGCTCCAGTGCACCTGTTATAAATTTCATCACGAATTTCACCAAGAAGTTTAACTGACTTAATGCTATATTCTGATTTTGAGCAGTGTACATATAGTTACAGGGACACGGTGAAGTACAAATATTAAATAAATACATAAATAAACATTGAAATTAAGAGTACAGGGATATGAGGATTTTATGGAAACAAATGTGGAAATGGATAAATGCAGAACCATTAAATACATGTAAAAAATGCATTTTTTTATTTAGCTATGTCTACATTTATTTACTTATAATTAAACATATTTATTTATGTCCTTCAGTTGGAATCGGTGTTCCCTGCTGTTGTCCTGTGTGCACAATGGACTATCAGAGAGTTTTTTCAGGCTGCCAAACTGACGCTTCTCTTTCTCTCAATGAAGCTGCGATCGTTTCAACACACACGCGCCACATGCTTTGGCCTTTGAACTCCGCTGCATTGTTGTTTGCTCCCGTGAGGCCTCTAATGAACACAGAGGTTAAGCAAGGAAATGTCACAGTACGGATGGGAAGCAGTGATGTAATCACAATGAAAGGTCATCAGAGAGCAGAGAGGCAAAGAATTCAATGTTATTAAATAAGGAGAGTGGGCCTGAGGAGTGGAGAATGTGTGTGAATCTGTCATCTAAAGTAAAACTACGAAGACAATCACACAGGTAGATGATAGCCATGCCTGGTTTTTATCACTGCAGTCTGCAAACAAACACATAGAATCTAGACAGATATTAGTGTAATTTGTAGGTATCTACAGAGAATTGTGTATTTGAACAACATGAGAATGACTGCGTATAAAGAAATGCGGCCATTTGAATTTAAATATATCATAATAGAGTTCATGGAGAGTTATATAAAACAATTAATAGAAATGTACTTCTAATGTCAGATATATGAAGCAGTCAGCAGGAGCAGGCCGCTCTTTCCAAGACTTAACACATAGTTTACTTGTTTAATCTGTACGTCCTGGAGTCTTGCTTGGATGCCTGGTAGTTTTACAAGACTCCAGGCTGACAACAGGAGGCAACAAATGTCGAAATATATATTAATTAGTGAGCATCAGAGGCGCAGGTGGACAGATTTTGCTACTTTTGAACTGAGGCTTCCTCTTTCCCCTTGTTTACAGTCTTTACTGCAAGATACACTAACCTGGATGCAGCCTGAATTTTCTCAAATGTGAAACTGTTCCTCTAATTTACTAGATTATATTTATTTTTTAAGCATCAATATTTCATTCACTTTATTTGTGATGCAAAAAACTAATTAGAGCCTATATAAAATGTATTAACAGACAAGAGGTGATTTGGTGGCTGATATCCTACCAACCCTGCATGTGATTGCAGGTTTAATGAGGGATCTTTGTCATATCATGCCTCTTACTCTTAAAAACACCCAGAAAGAATTTGTGTGTGCACATTAGCGATTTCTTTGTTTGTTCTTAACTTGACAGCCTTTCTGGAAACAATAAGACTCATCCAGCTGGAATCTGGGTGGCAGCACAAACACTGCTACTAAAGTCCTAAAGGGACTAAGCTGCGTTCAATCCAGTGCTCTGCATCAGCCTCCCTTGAAGTTGTTGAAATGTCTCATTACCACCAAAGGTATGGAAGATGTCAATGTATAATGGGACATTTGTCTTTGCCTGCTCATCAGAATGATTCACAAAGACCTTTTGCAATATTATAAGGAAAGTCAATTTGGTTTTAGTGCTGCCTCTATATTTTCCTGTCACTGACAACTTCCCTGAAGCCGTTCCTGTGCCCTATTTATTCATATGTCGAGTGAGCTGTGACACGTGGAGACAAGTCCAAGGATGATGTCTCATTAAAAATTCAAATGTAATGTCAAGAGGAAAAACTTCTCAAGGACTACCGAACTTTAAATCCAACAATATAATTTGTGCATCCATGACAGAAGTGTAAGAAGTGTAAAATGGTTTCTTACGTATTAGTTTTCACACCATCAACAGACTCATACAGTATATAAACTACAGCACAACCCCCTGATCTACCTAGAAATAGTTTAGGAAACAACAGTTCCAGTCATAATTACAAGAATACTTTACAGTAAAAAACCTTTTTCCCGTATTGGAGGCTTATGAACAGCACAGACATACAGGACAAGCCATATAATATGCATCAAATAATGTGCGTGTTTCCAATCGTGCTTAACATGCATTTGTATTCATGGTTTAATGCAAAGTAAATTTAATCGGTCCTCCATCACACATACATATACAAATACATAAAGACACCTCTCAAATCATGTCCAGCCCGGCATCACTGAGAACTGCAGTGAGATGTGACACAAATAGCCCCTCCTGACAGGCCAATGACCGAGAGAAGAATGGTCCAGGAATTACTTAGACACATGCAAATACGCACGCAGATGTCCTTGAATAAAGCATGGAGACAACTGACAGCATGCCTGCTTATGGACCAACAGAACGTCCTTTCTGGTGATAGTTATTAAATGTCCTCTTCTCCATAGAGACATCATTTAAAAAAATCTAAGATGACAAGGAACTAAACGCTAAAGTCCGTTTCACCTTTAACAATTTATTGGTGACTTGGGTGACAGCTGGGATTGAATCAATGACCTTAACCCCTAAAAAGATATACAGTATGGATCTACGAGGACTTGCTAAGGAAAGGAAAAGAAAACCAAGTAAAGTTAAGAAAGGAAAACACAAAGAAAAACACTTTGTTACAGAAATAATTAATAGCATAAGGGGAACTGATGGTAGTACAAATCAAATCTCACAAATGAGGTCTTAAACTCAGAGTCTGCTCGTTACATAAATTGTTTAGGTTCAATTTTATAAAACATTTAAACTCTTCAATAATAAAAAAGCTAATTACAGACTCAACTTCTAAAAGAACGTCACCTATTTTTTAGGATCCTTAAGGAAACTGCAGACTAAACTAATGAAAAGCCTAAATCAATGTGTTGGCCAGAAAACAAATCAATGAATTTAATCAGCTATCACAAAGTCGTGTTTGCTTCATTGAGTAAAATGAGCTCTTTCTTGTGCAAAAATTATCCTTTAACACCATTAAAATGACAGACTTATTTGAAAATGGAAAGTACACAGTTTATAGAACAGAAAATATCATTTATGTAACAATTTCTTTTAGTAAGTAAAGAAATAAGATTTGCTTAGTTAAAATGTAAAAGTTAAAGAGGTTAACAGCCTGACCAGTCACCTGTGACCATTTAAAATCCCGTAAATTGTAAGTGTCAACCGGAGTCCAGTTTTATCAGAACCGTCGGGTCAAATTAATGAAATGAGAGTGGAGGAGTGGTTTGGAACTACCTTGAGTTAAAAAAAATGACTCAAACAGCGTTAGTGTTCACAAGCTGCATCAGCTGAGGTGGTTAAGTGAGTAAGAGATTGATTTTCAGAAAGCTGCAAAAGTTTAGCTGTTTCCTTAAAAACCCTACAGTAACAGCTAAAGACCTGACGGATTCATTGGGGTTGTTCATGAGACAACCATGTGTAACAGGCGTGGGATCTGTGGCAGGACACCATAACTTCTACTTACTGAACTTCTACTTCTACTAAAAGAAAACTGTACACGTAACAATAATTTACAGTGGAATGAGCATTATGTTTTGGGGCTGCTTATCTGCTTCTGCTTCCTTAATTCATTAATCCTATAGGATGGTGTCAAGGTGAGTGTCTGCAAAATGTCGAGGATAACTCGAGAGAGAGCCCGAGGTTGTAAATTTAGACATTTGTTTTAACAGCACTGGATTTGAGTTGTTCCTGTCATCTACAAATAGCGACCTGTGACCTTTCCAGTCCCCATCAGAGACAGGGTGATTATCCTAACAGGCGTGCAGATACAGGATGGTTAAGATTATTATGTGTGACTGTGCGCTGACGCTCAGGCGTACGGTTCCTCAGCAAACAGCCTGGACCTGATTACAGAGGAGTCACAGCTGGGTGTGGCTCACAGACCTTTGATATGCACAAGGTCATCACTGTTTACTAATTATATTGGTCATAAGTTGTTTTATTCAAGGGTTTAACAATCGAGAAATAGCTTTTAACACCAACAGTTTTCTCTAACTTGTCTGTCTGCAGTCACTGTTCAGGGGACAACCTGGTCCTGCCCATGACCAGGCATTTCCTGGCATTACTGCGACCTCGTGTCCCGTCTGCCTTTTCTCTTTAATATGTCACCATTCTATGTTCTATTTACTATATTTACCAAACCTAAACTTCTTCACTAAGAATAGATGCTGTTAAAGTGTAATAAAATAAAATATATTGTGATGTAAATCATTTTCTCAGGCCTTCCTGCATGTCAAGGCTAATTTTCACTTTTTTTGGGAAAGCTTTTATTTTACTTGCTGCTAGTAATGGGTGTACATCAGGGGCATAGTGCTCTAATATTTCACAGTATTCATGCCACATTGAGAGGACAGGAAACACATTATGAAAAAATGTTTTTTTTTTGGTATTAAACACAGTAGAAGTACACCACGCTTCAGTTAGCGTGCAATCTGCTTGGCTCATTAATGTTTTTAATGTATTTTCCCATACAAAGTGTTTTTACTAGCTAAATCATATTAGATTTTTATCTTCTATCTATCTACCAGACTGGACATATTTCAGCAGTCTCTCTCATTTTGATTAAGATACAAATAATGATTATTTATTTGGCATCCAGCAACTAAAATAAATGCTGAGTTTCTAAAACATTCAGTGTCATAATAATGACAGTTTGTATAAATACAAGCTCCAACATTCGCAGTAAGAAAAACAATTGGCAGTTGATACAGGACTAGAGTGGCAGTCATGTGTAAATCACATTTTTCTCCAGATAATAGTCACCCAGTGATTCAGGTATGTTACTGAATGCTTCAGGCATAACTCAGTTTACTTCTTTCTGATTTTGGCCACTTGGAAATTCATTTTGCCTCATACTTTGTGGTGTTTTTTCAAAACATCTGCAGAAAACTCAGATTCCAGTTGATTTTTGGAATAATTTGATGTTTGGAATAGTTTCTGTTCTGACACTGTTTCTTTGTTTTATTTGAAAATTAAAATTAAGTCACATATTAACTCACTCATCTAGAATGTTGTCTGCTGCCTGGCTGAATGTCACAAAAAGCAAATTCTATCCTCATATTTGCTCTACAAGCAAGTGTGCGAGTGTTTCCAAGGCATCGTGCACCTTATAGAAAACCTATTTAGCCTCGACCTGATCTCATTGTCAGTGTGGTCAGCTCTCCTCTGAATCAAAGTGCACAATGCTGTATGCATTAAACACAGTCTACTGACCCTATCACTGATGATAAGAAAGAAATCCATATCTCATCTTGGATTAAGGCCATGAATCCTTTACACAGGTAAAGTCCTGAGCTGATAACATGGTGCTGGGATGTTCAGATGTGTTTTGAAATGCCTTTCACAACCACCTGCAGAGCTCAGGACGCAGCAATAAATCTCATGGTTCTTCTGTTTAGGAGCTAAACATCAGAGACGCGTGCTGAGGGTTGTTTTAAATGTGATAAATGTGATGCCCTTTAGGATTGCACACTGACAGCGTGAGTTACCATCTGAATTGCATTCACATATTTGCATGTATAAGAGACACTGGGGATTTTATCCCAGCCAGTTCAGGCTCTATGTCGAAATCAAAAACAGCTTCATGTGTTGTAGCCGCAAACATGATATGTTTTCAGCGCTCAGTGATCTCATCTTACTGCCCCTTTCAAAGGCTTTGACATGGGAGAAGGAAAGCAGCCATCCAGAAATCATGACATTTTCAATATTAATAATAAAAAACAGGCTGAAGAACCTCAGCTATCCTCTTACCACTGCTAACATTTATATGTACACCAAGACCTGCTGTTCAAACAGGTTGTGTTTGTTTTACCTCAGTAATTTAAGAAAGGTGTCATGAATTATATATTAAATTATTCAAATTTGAGCATAAACAGGCACTTTTACAAAAAATCTATACAAATAAAAATTGGTTTAGATTTGATTTTGATTTCTGCCATTCAGACCCGTAACTCTACCACTAAATGCTAAGCTGTGATGACACCAAGTGGACAAGGCAGGCAACAGCTGCATGTACTGTAGTCAGGATCTGTTTAGATTTACAATTGCAAAATAAAGTTTTTTTATTATTATTCTATCTGTTTGTGTCTGTGATCAATCTTATTCACACAAATTAAATTTTTTGGTCATTTTTTATTTTCTTACTGACACTTTTGGCCCTGCCAGTGGCATAATGTGACACTTTTGGACTATCCAATGCTTCTCTCAACATCTGGGAGCAAGATGCCCAACCATATGAGCCATGGCCTCACTCCTGTCGCTTATTGATCGTATTTTTTTCACACATACATTCCTTTCCTCTTTCTACTCTCCACCATTGTCAGTGTTTGCTCACTGCCGCTTTCCCGTGTGTCCTGTGGACTTCTGGTGAACTGTCTATTTACAATACATACAGAACATAGTCCTCTGGAAAAGGCAAAAGACAAACAAAGAATCTGTTCCTCCTTCTTCACACAAGTGGGTTAAATTACACAAGATCCATCTGAAACAGCTCAGTCAAGTGTAGTAGAAGATGAAGACTATTAGAACACATATCTCCAAAAAAATGCAGGCCTTGGTAAATAATCTTGCTGAGAGTTAAAAATAGATACCACCCTCATCTTCTCACTGTATATGAGCAATGTTCGTGGCAAATGATTTTTAACACAGTCCAAAGTGATATACATATATACATAACTCTTTATCAAACTACAACTCATTACACTTCATTTTTTTGTGTGCATTACAGCATACGTTAACTTTGGAGCCCACATGGTGCTTTTTGTTACATCACAGTTTATTAGTTTCTCCACATTAGTCACATTTGTGTATATTTTATGTGAAAGCTCAAATCTAACTGCAAAGATGCAGTTGTTAGTAGGCAAAATAACATGAAAGTGAGACTTATTAAAACACACCATGCACAGTATTTGTTCACAAAATATGTTCGATAACACAAAACATGGCAGGCATTCTTTCAGTGCATGTTTAGCCTGTTGCTCTCTCATTGTCTTATCATTTTTTTCCAAACAAACCAACTTCTCCTGAATCCCAGTCCAGACATTTCCTGTCCCTTAGGGATTGGCGGCAGCCTCTTCCTTGTATGTGGCTCTACTGTAGGTGCATTACAACCGTGATCTTCAGTGAATCTTCAGGGCTTAAGTTAACATTGGAGATGAGAGAGCCTGGAGTCTTTGGGTGCGATGGGCGGGTGCAGACCCACCCCCCCTTCATTCCAGTCTACATTTCATTATGACAGGAATCTTAAATCAAATGAAAGCTTCAGGGACCCGTTCAACAGAAGGGATGAAAGCAGATCTGGACATGGTCAGAGGAAATGCTTTGTATGAATGAAAGAAAGAGTCTGTCTTCTTCATCATTCATCTGGAAGATTCATTAACCTCAGTATTTTAGGGTTTAAACTGTTTTCTTCCATACATGGTAAGGCTTTATTTTACAGGTCTGTCACTATTTTCCAATAGTTTCTTCAGAAGTTTCCTTGGGAAAAATTGCACAACCTACTATTTATAGGAAAACTGTGACAAACACAAGATCATGCTTTTACTTAAAATAACTAATAGATCGGTGGTTTTTGGCCTGTCCCACGGCAGGGTTTTTGTCCAGGCTCGGGGCCGGCACCGGGGTTGGCCTTGGTGGCTGAGTGGGGTCATGCGTGGTCGTAGGGTGGGATTTGAGCCTGCTGCCTTCTGTATCCCAACTCAATGCTTTACCCAATGCTCTGAGCCACCCAAATTAATTAGTTATTTCAGATAAATTTCAATTTCTGCCACAGATGGGAAAATTCATCTGCTTTTCAAGCTCATTGTAATTTGTCACGTGTCTTTACAGTATATGTCAGACAGTTTACTTCTTTCAGTTAAGTTCAGTTTATAATACATTTAAAACAGTATTAGTATTTACAAAAGTACCCTGAAACATTAGAATAGTTGTCTAAATGCAGAAAATTGAATGCAACACATGTTCTGAATTACCTGTTATTATATACAGTATACATGTAAATAACAATCCCTGCTAATATAAAACATGTGCTTTCTCTGCCCATAAACCATTTCTGAATGTGTGAAACTGTAAATATTGTTTCATCAAACTGAACCACACAGTTTCTTTGGTTTTTGCTGTTTGGTTTTTTTTTTTTTGCTTTGTAAAGTTTGCTTTATCAGTCACGCCAGGGGCAGAAAGAATGTGTACCGTTCCTGGTCCATTTCACTCATATGCTACACACAGATGTTTACAGAACTCCACCACACTCCCCCTCCAAGAGGCTCAGGCCCCCTGCTTGGGGACTGGCAGCCGAGAAACAAAGGGAGTAAAACTTGAGATAGTGAGCATATAAGAAGGGTCTGATCAGACGCCAGTTTTGGCACTGCTCCCCATCCAGACCTCAAGCGTGTGGGTCCTTGGCGGGTGAACAGACAGGCAGTTCTGGGACTTCAAGGAGGAAGAAGCAGCCAGCTGGAATGGTAACAGAATAGTATTGTGAGCTGTCTGACGGATGCCTTAGTGGAGCAGAGACGCGGGCCGCTAAGGTGGCCTGTTTTCTGGGCGCCCATAGGGCCCCTGTGTGCAGATGCACTGCTGGAAGTGGGTCAGACAGGCACAAGAGCACAGCGGAGAGCAATCAGAGACTGTACACTCAGCAAAGAGGCATCGAACAGTGAGGCATGTGTACAGTGAGCTGGAAGAGAGGTGGGCTGATATATTACAGAGCGGCCACTAAAGAAACATTCACCAGTTATGTTGTCAGATTATTTCATGGGTGTGAGAAAAGCAGGAAAATGGTGCATTTTTTTAACAAAAATCATTGCTTAAAAAAAGTCGATGAAGTGTAGAGACGTCAGCAGAGTGTACAAATTCATAAGCCAATGATGTAATAGCACACTGCCACTTACAAAGCAGTGATTATCTTCTTGAGGAGTTGAACTGCTTACGACAACATGAAAAAGCCTCTTTGAAATTAGTGTTCAAAGCTGAAGTTGTTGCATCTTTTGCCAGAGGGAGGCAGTGTTCTCATTCGACGCACATTAACATTCTTCACAGCATCCATTTTGCCTCCAATTCTCTGTAGCTCTTAAGCTGCAAAATGATCGCCAGCCATAGCAGCAGAGAGCAGCTAGTTATCTTGTTATTGATGTGGGAACTTTGAAGGGGAAAGGGGTTGCCACATTCTGTCAGATGAGAAGCTGGAGCACAACAACACAATAAAAATAAGATCTGAGGAATGTTAGGAGTTAAAACCTCCTTCCAAAGCTGCGGCTGTGATACATTTAAACCTGACACATGCTTGGAAATACCATAAAGTTATGTTTATGAGTGTTTCAGGGCATTATGACCACACAAAGTGGAATGATTAATCTAGTAGTGTGGAACCTGGTCACAATTCAGCCTGACATTTCAAATATTTCGCCACCTAGACTTGGCATTTATGATCCCATTAAAGCTGAGAATGAATAGTTTCCGCGCTAGATTGTGGCTTTAATTTATATCCAAACATATCTCCCAGCAAACACACAACAAAGCAGACGTGCGTTTATATCTCAAATAGTTTCAGGAAAAAACGCATTCCAGTACGCGGCAACGTGTGTATGGCGAGTGTGGTTATGCTTTACATGTGTCCTGGCAGCCTATCAGAACATCATCTGGTTACTCATTCTGTTTGCTCTGAAACTGAACATGCTTTGTATGTATCCTCCCACACACAGCCACAGTAGGGAACCTAGTAAGTTCAAATGAAGCGGAGTTTAAAGAATAAAAACTTCTTTTAGCCAGGATCTGATGACAGTGGGGAATTTATAGAGATATGAATTTGAGACAAAACAGACCACATCATCACATGCTCGGTCTTGGTAAATACTTTATATGCAATTGTTTCTTGATCTTTGCAAACACTGTATAGAAAACACTTAACATTTTTTGAACATTTAAAGCACATCTGAACTTTCAGACAGACATGACACAGTAATCTACAGCTTTAAAAAACATTTTCCCCTCTCTGGCCTGTCCACACACACCCCTCACCACACTCTCCATCACATACAATCCTTTTCAAAGACACACACGCACACACACACACACACACACACAGCCTCTGCTATCAGGCTCGCCACTTCTTATTCACAGTAGGCTTTATAACACTGTTTCTGTATCATATGATGGTTCTTAACTTTTTTTAATTATTTAAAATAGCTATCAACATTTATGCTGTAATATCTGGAAAGTGATACATTTGTATTTACATAAGCTTATTGAGCAAGATTCAAATACAATGTGTGTGTACATACATATGTATAGTCATATGTAGGTATGTATATGTGAGTGTGCGGTGATCAGAGCCCTCTGATCACTCAGTTTGAGTCACTGACTGAAGACCGTTTCCCCCGATAGTGTCCAGTCTGTTCAGTACAACTCCACCAGAAAAGGAAAACAGTGGAGCGGAGCTCTGATGAGCCTCTGCCCCACAGTGGGGCCTCAGTAACTTGGAAAGGCGGCACAGGGCAGCAGCCCAAACTAGTCACTGGCTCACTCCTTTACAGCTTTCTGTGATAGCATGAGGAGATCATGGGAGACTGAAGTGACTGGAGATGCTGTAAGGTGCTCACTGCACGTTGGACTCATCATACATTCAGCAGAGGACAGGAAGTGTCAGTTATCTTAGACGGCTGTCCTACAACCTAATCTACTGGCACATTCAGACTCCTACTCAAGGTTTCATTTGATAAGAGATTAAAGTGGGAAACGTGGCAAATGGTCACAGTACCATGTCTGATTTTAAAATGCCTCCTTACGCATCAAAAACAGATGCTTGAGGGGCAATGAGAAAGTCTTCACTTGCAGCTGATTATGAAACCCCAATCTTCCTCCTTCCTCACCTTTTCTCTTTCAAGCACTCATATTCATCTACACAAAATACAGAAGTAAGCAATTACATCGACACATACAGAAAAAAGTCAGGCACACACACACACACACACACACGGCTACGCATACACACTGAGAACTGGGTAAAAGATGAAACTAATGTAAGAGGAAAGTGAGGCACATAATCTGACAGGCAAAATCCAGCCTGAATTTTGGTATACTCAAAACACTAGTCAGATGTGAATGATTAAGGTGTTGAAGACAGGCCCTCATTTTCACCTCAGTGAGAACTAATAAAATAATATCCATTTAGCACCTATATTCTCTGGGTGCTTTGAACATACTCTTGATATTTAAGTACCTATTTAACTGAGACAGAGTTGGAAGCTCTGGCTCTATTGTCCACATCCATCGCCGTGCTGGCAAATGGTTTTGGGGTGGGACTAAGGTACCATAGCTTAAAGGCTTGGCTTTTCTTTCACATCCTCATTTGCTATTACCAAGATTAAAGGCATTATAACAGAGATCCACATAATTAAAAATGTAAAGAATTTATGTGCTCTATAAGTTTTATAGACTCTGGGTTGGGACCTGAAATAGGGCACAGGCCTACTTCGAGTAGGTCCCTGCATGGCAAGAGTAGCAACAGGTTTTCATAAACTGGGGTAAGAGGAAGAGAGAGTATACTTTGTTTTGTCCATGATGGAAATGCTTTACAACCACAAATCGTGTCTCTGCGAAGTGCAGGAGTGACAGTGGTTTAAAATTCAAATGGGAATGTTGAGTCAATCTCTTGGGCATTTGCAGAGGTGCCTGAACGGCCCGTGGCTCTTTGGGGGGCCAGTTATTCAAAGTGGCAGCACTTTGCTATGCCTGCATGTAAATGTAGGTCTTTTGTAACTCCTTTCCCATCTACCCTCATTTATAGTATTTAAAAGCTATGTCATTATCCTGGGCATGTCGGTTTATGTGGTCAGTTAATTCTATTCCAAATTGATAACAGAAAAAGACAGTCAGAGAGAATGAGAGAGAGCAGGTTATCTGTCCATCCTTCCAGTCACCCCTTGCTCTGTTAGGATGGTGATCAGGAGTTTAGAGGAGTTTCAGTTCAACCGTCATCTGGGGTCGAGTCTTCAGGGGTGGATGAGTCCTCTGCAAAGTCGTCTGATGAGCCACTCTTGTGGATGCGTCCATCGCTGCGCATGCTGTGGAAAGTCTTGCGAAAAGCCTCCATCATTGAGTGTGCCAGCTTCTTGGCCTCCAGCTTGCTTTCACACTCCACGGCGTGGCAGTCCATCTGGTAGGACAGGTCGTCATTGATCTCCCGGTAGATCCAGGCAAATACATTGGGTCTGATGCTGTGGTCGGCCGTGCAGTAGGCGATCCGTGCTACTTGGTAGGTGTCCATGGTTACAGAGGCCTCGCCGTGCTCATCCAGATGGTGAAGGCGGACTTGGAAGGGCCGAATCTCCAGCAAAGAACTGCCCGCAGGCCAGGTCCCCTGCTGCTGGGCTAGAGCACGATGCTCCACTAGACCAACTACCGCCGACTCTGTGCAGCCAGAGAGGAATTGGGTCCCAGAGATCGTCACCTTACCCAAGTAGGTCACCTGCAGGAAAGGAGACACACACATGCCATTACTAAATATAAATATAAGGCTGTATGCAAATACACCTCTATGCTTTCAACAGCAGTTTTTCACCTTCTATGCAGAATGCAAATGGATAAACAGGGATGCAGACCAAAGTACCTTCAAATGTCAAAAGCCTGTTTAAAAACAGTGAGTCACTAGAAAAACTAAATCCTGCTTGTCTTGTAAAGTGGGACTTTATTGCCTCCTGACATGCTGTTATCAGTATAATTTATGAAAAACCTTTCAAAGTTATAAGGAAAAAAATAAAAAATAAGGAATACAAGTAAAAACAGACATTAAATAACCCCCAGGGTTTCTTATAAGAGAACATTTAAAAGATGTTATAGAAACAGCTTTATAATGTAAACTATGTATAAAGTAAAGTCTTCCAAAATATGTGTTAATTGCAAAACTACAGCCACCTTTTGTCACCATCTGGGAATTATCAGCAGAGCACAAACATTTAAAGAGTCAGCAAATTAAAGTAAAAAATCAAAGATATTTTGGCTCAAACTTATTTAATGTCTCAAAAGTCAGCAATTAAGTTTTAAAATCAATGCAGAACCTGACATGTCCTCAATATAAGTTGGCAAGGACTGGAGTAAAATGTACACATAAATCTTCTGGGCGCCAGTTACAATTACCGTATTCTGCATCAACTGGATTTGCTGGAACTCTGTATGAGTATCTTACAATAATACATTATATTTCCTCTTACACTAGATAAAACAATAACTGTAAGTCATCTGCATAGAAAAGGAAATGATGGTTTTGTATCACCTGAATAAAACCCTTGTTAACAAGGGTTCAAACTCTTACTTAGGAAGACTTTTTTCCTTGAGTGAAGTATAGCGAGCGTCAACTTCAGACAAGAGGCATCAACAACATTAACTGTGAAAAACAGGAATGAATTTATTTCCTTTCCAGATCAACTCAGGCAGTTTTCTGTATTTATCACATAAAATTGGGAGAAAATGAGGGATTAATTAATTTCATATTCAGCAGATATTTTCAGGTAATTTTACCTGGGGTGCTTTGAGTGGCTTTATGTAGAGGGGGTGTCCAGTTGCCACGAGAGGTTTTTCCTCATTTTTTTGTAGTAATTTTACTAACACACTAAAGGTTGTGTTTATGTTAATACCCAAAGACTAAAAAAATAAGAGCTGTGGTGCAACAGAGAATACCATAGTAATGACACTGCATACCAGGAGAAGGACAGATTGAAGAGAGGCGCAGGCAGAGAGAGATAGAGTTAAGAAGAGAACGAGTTTTCCTAGGTCCAAAGCCAATTTGAATGATCCAGGAATAATGGCTGACTTGTGCACTTTCTCTACATGGTAATCTTTATGGCTTTATAAAAATACACAGAGGAGGAGTCTGCAGTGAGTCAAACACTCAGAGTTTTCACTCCTGTCTGTGTTTATACTTGGGTAGGGGAATACTTTGTGCTCCCGAGAGTTCATTTCAGCTGGCTTACATGCAGCGCACATTTGATAAATAACATGAGTGTAATGTTGGAGCATTTACCAAAGATTTGGCCTGCATTTATAGCTCAATGCAAATCAAGCCAATCTGTGATGTCAGCATCAATAACTCTTTAAGAAATCTGAGTAAACGATTATCCTTTATGTTTAATTATTCTGAAAACAAAAACAGAGGTCCACTCGGCAGACTGATAGATACCAATAGCAAATGGACACAGAAACACACAGTCTTTTTCACAAATGAATGGATGGATGAATGGGGTTTTTAAAATAAGCATATAGAAGAGTCAGCAAATCAATCGACCTCTGAGTCCCCCAGACACTTTGTTAAATAGGCAGTCAGCCAAATATAGGGGAGCTGCAGCACTGCAAAGGTACAAAATGCAGAAAAATGATACAGACCTTAGAATCACTTAAATGCACTGTTGTGCCACACTGGTTATAAAATCATGTGTTCCCTGTATGGGAACAGAGTTTTTTTCATCTAGCAACATGAAATCTTTCATGTAAAATGGATATAAATGAATGCTGAGCTTACAGTATCTTCCCTAACTTATGTCAAAATAACCAAGAATGATTTGTGGTGACCCCGATCCAAATACACTCAAACACCAGTGTCCTTCCATTCTGGCAAACTGGCCCTTGAAATACCCCCAGTTGCAGAGCAACACAACACACTTTCCTATAGGCAACAGAGATTCCGACATAGGAAGCAGCTGCCTCCTCATGCCTGGTTCTCATTAGCGGTGACTGTGGGGTGGGACATACAGCCTATTCACCAGATCTATCATTCAGCTCAGTACCACAGGTCTGCAGAAGCAGCCTGCAGGCAGGGCGGTTTGCTATAGTTAACCACACTGACACCATCTTACAGCCAAAAGCGGTCAGTCACTCAGCCAGCCAACAAATCCAAAGAGCGTGCCAAGATACATCAAGCATCCATGTACTGTATGTCAAGAAACAACAGTCATTATGAACTCCTATTCTCTCATGCTCCTATTTTGATATCGAGTTACTTGTTTAAAGAGCGATCATTTTCACTGATTGCTTGCTTCCTCACAGAATAAAAGGCAAACTGCTTCACCAAGTTTAATCCTTTAAAGCAGCTCTGAGTCGGCCAATGTTTTATTCAATCTATATATATGTCTGCTCTACTGCCTGGTCTGCTGTTGTTTTAGAAAATGAGAAAGTGTTTTAGTTAATGTGCCTGGTTAAATAATGTTCACAATTTAGGTTGAAGAGCCCAGAGGGGCTTGGAGAAGAGTAGAAGCAGCCTGACAGATCGAAGCACAAAGATGAACCACTGATTCTGATCCTGCTTTTTCCATAGTAAAGATACACTCTGGCCCTAAATACCCATAAGGGGATGACCGACGTGCTGATAGTTTGTTGGTGTTACACTGTACATTTATTACAGAAGCTGAAAATGGCAGAGACTAGCATAGTGTGGAGATGGAGAGAGAATGAAGGAGGACAGGACAGAGACGGACAGGGCAGGTGACTAGGGACAAACAGCCCCTTTATCAGCAGCTTAGGAGTCCAAAAACAAAGATTTTGTTCTTTCTTAGATAAAGTAGATTATGTTATCAGACCAGAAACGGCTCCTAGAAAATGTGTCACCATACTGATGTTTTTGGGGTTTTGGATGAAAGTCAAATGAAAATCAAGATGAATGTAGATAAACTATAAAACAGGTGTGTCTGTGTGTGTTCAATGAGGAAAGAAGGATTGTAAGGAGTGTGTGAGGTGAGGAGGTCACCAGACTGAGCAAACATTAAGTATTTGTTTCTTCAGAGTTCAAACCCAACATGTATCTCAAGAGGAAATTATTACACTGCATTAGGTTGCCGAAGAATTAGACAGACAGGGATACAGCCGATAAAGCAATGTTCATAATTAAGAAATACACCCCTAAAGCCTTTGAGTTATGTTTTGTTTTTTCCTGGTTTGCAAAGAATTAATCACACGTTTGAACTGTGCTGACATTTCTTCCTTCAGGGCTGAGGCCACACTGGATCCATTTACACCTTATAGTAAAACATGGTCTGAAGGTCAATTTAGCATCTGTAGACGTAAAGTGAATGAATGTGTGTGTTTTCACTGTATGAACACACTGATGCACAAAATGTCGAACCAAATCGTCATAACCGGAACGAAACCTAGTTGCGGTTATGATGATTTTTTAAAACTGTAAACAGGGTCTACTTCTCTATAATGTGGTTAAAAGAAAAAGAAACAAAAAGCAAAATTTTGTGTCAATCCTGGTAGTTTTAAGCCAATCACAGGCTCATGATTAATTCCTCGTTTTCAATGTGCTGCAAAGTATTTAGCAGCCAAATTTGGTGTGAAACATTTTTAAGGTGCCATGGGGCAGAAACATCATGTCTCCAGGAAGAACTACCTCTGCTGAAATAATGGACAGGAAGTAGGCAACTGTGATGCCTGGAGTCAACAAGGCAGGAGGCAGACAACTATAAATATATATCTGCTGAAGTTGCAATAAAGTTCTTCCTCATCATCATTCATTCACTTACTGCAGACCACGTACAAATACAGTAAACTGTACAAATATACTATATCCCAGGGAACTGGGGACACGGTTTACAGTGTCTGAGTAAATGAATCATATAGAGGATCGAAGAATGCACATGGCAGTGGCAAACCGTAAAAAGGCACAACAACCCAAACCTCTAACAAAAATAACAATCCGGTTTGGAAATTGAGAAGTTGCTTTAATACTTCCTTCTAATAAGTCCCTGTTTTCTTTGTTAAAAATAAAAATCTGATGTGAAACCAAAGAATTACAGCTTCATCCTGTATACTGACTGATTCATGTTTTGATTTGTGGGCAAACATTAAGGAAAATGATATAGGCAGAAAGAAGCCAAGGAGAAAGGGGAATACTAACATTAAAATTAAAAGCAAACATTTTTATCTACCATCTGACACCAGCTGAATGCCTGAATTAAATACAAGGCCTTGAAGCAACAACATGAGGCGGTTCTGTGCACAATCTGTGTGTCTGGAAGAAAGCAAATTGCTGAAATGGACCTTAGACAAGTTAGTGGGTGATTTAACAGCTACAGTATGTGTGTATCTTTATTTGAGTGTGTGAGTGTTTCCAAATGTACAAATCATGGGGTTACGATTGGGACTATCAGGACCCACACTGACTCAGTCGTAAAATCTGCAGACGGGAGAAAAGACATGATTCAGTTTTGACACAGCAGCAACGAGCCATATTCAGAATGTCGACGCCAAACTTTTGACGCCTGCATGAGAACTGTTGGTGTGTTTGCGCAGTGCATAGGGCAAACTCCTTTCCTCACAGCGTTCTGGAGATCAAAAGCCAGATCAAATTAAAACACCGGTCTGTCCATCCCCGACCAGAGCACATCTGCTGTCCTCTGCTCTGGCACCCTGTTCACCAGTCCTCCCAGTGCTGGCAAGTCAAGCAAGCTCCTTAAATTGTTCCAGAGATCTACAGACTTCTCCCCTTTGTTTCAACTTTCCACATGTTTCTCTTCCTTCTCTGAAACTTTGTCTCTTCTTTCCTCCATCATCTGTTCCTCTCTCCTCTCTCTATACTGTCAAAGTGAAAATGCTGATTATACTGTATGTGAGGCAACACGCACAGAAATAAAGATCTGTTACAGGAAGGCCTTGGGGGCTGTATATGAAGAATGCTATAGACGGAAAAGGGAGCAGGGATTGACACAAGAAGGAGGAGGAGGAAAAATAGGAAAATACGTCGATGTCACGTTGAATTTAAACAATGAAATTGTTTACTGCTACAGTCGAGAAAGTAAATGTGTAGATCTGCTTCGGCAAAACAAAGAGAAGGAGTGAGAGGGAGGGAGGGAGGATGGGTAAATATTTGCATGTGTGGGGAGACATGTGGACACTATTACTGACTCTTGCATTGAGGAGCCTATTGTCCTTTTTCATTTTCTCGCTCTCTTGTACCTGTATATTGGGCGACTCTCGTGGACTGTGACGATGTGCAAGTGGTATGACAAGACACAGCTGACCTAATAAATAACTGGCCTGTCTGCTTGTACGATGAAACGTTAAAAGTTTGGAGAGATACACTTGTTTACTTTCTTGCTGAGTATTAGATGAAAGGATTAATAGCACTGTAAAGTCTGAGGCAAGGCAGCCAGCAACCAGCTGGTTTAGCCCAGAGAAAGTAGGAATTCAACTAATCTGACTATGACCAAAGGTAAAGCAGAATTCAAAATCCAACAGCACCGCTAAAGTTCACTGAACACGACGTGTTTTCGTCATCCATGCAAACAGATAGAAAATATACAAAACAAGCGGTGGGGATCTTACGTGTCTATTTCTCGACCATAAAAATCAAAAGGACCATTTGTCTTTGATTACTTTTACGTTTACACTTGGGTTTGCGTGAGCTTTGAGAGAGACACAGTAGATAGAGGAGCCGCACTGGCAGTTTGCTGGTCGTAGATTCATGTTTACCATGCACACATGTGAATGACAAGAATCTCCTTAACAATCTCCCATAAAGGAAGGAAAACATGACTGTGCGTGTTTACAAAACTTTAAAAGACTCTGAAACTATTAGTTATTGGAAACATGAACTACATTGTAGCACGCAGTATGTACCAGCACAGTCATGACTGCTTTAAATACATGTCATTACCAATGTTTTCTGCATTTCATGATGAATGAGAAGAACAGGTTTTAACATTTAACATTTTTGATGAGTCACTGGACACAAACCCAACAATTCCTGAAACTGTGAAATGGGAAAATGACAAATAAGAAACAGACTGACGTGCAACGAGAGAGAAAACATTCCGTTATGGTGGTGAGAATAGACAGAAAACCTGATACAAAGTAAGTGAATGCAGAGAAAGACGGGAGGAATGAGGGACACACAGAGGGAGACAGGAAAAACATCCGCAGCCCAGCGAGTGAGTTGGTGGGAAGAGAGATAGAAACATCCTGGTCCATGCACGCACAACACATACCGTCTGTGAGTCTGTCTGTAACTGTGAGTTTGCAGTTGTGTGTAAGCACACAGGCATCTGTGTGTGTGTGTGTGTGTGTGTGTGTGTGTGTGTGTGTGTGTGTGTGTGTGTGTGTGTGTGTGTGTGTGTGTGTGTGTGTGTGTGCAGGGCAGCTGCTGCTGGATCCACAGCTGGTTCAGCTATCAGTGCTGAAAGGAAGAGAGATGATGAGAAGAAAGGAGGAGGTGGTTTGGGAGAGCAGGGAGGACGAAGAGTAAGAGAGACATAGAGGGGTTAATGATACCTGTCTCGACGGAGAGACTTTAACAACGACGAGTAAGAAGAAGACGAAAGGAGGCGGGGCTGCGAGTAGAAGGCAGCTGCTGGGAAAAGCAGTTTGATCCTTTCGGTACAAACAGTTAGCAGCACGGTTTGAACTTGTTGTTTCAGCACTGGGCTCTCTCCCAGACACTAGTCGAAGGACAAACAGGTGGTGCAGACAAAACACATATCACTCAGTCTGTGCCTGTTTACTTTTTTTGCCCCCCCACGTGGCCACATTTTGTTCCGTCCAAATTTGTTTCGTGTTCTCTTCCAAATGGCACGAGATGAGATGTCAGCGTTTGGAAACATATCAGTTTGAATCTGGCAATGAAGATTTTGGTGCCTGGTTGCCAAATCTAATGAAAACACCAGACAAATTCAGTAGTGGTTAGCGCTGCCGTCTCACAGCTCGAAGGTCACGGGTTCCGCTCCCTGGCCGACTGCGGCCTTTCTGTGTGGAGTTTGCATGATTCCCCCCGTGCTTGTGGTTTCCTCCGGGTACTCCGGTGTCCTCCCACAGCCCAAAGACAGGCATGTTAGGTTAATTGGTCTCCAAATTGGTGTGAATGAGTGTGGATGATTGTCTCTCTGCGTTGGCCCTGAGACAGACTGGCGACCTGTCGATGGTGTACCCTGCCTCTTGCCCTGTGACGGATGGGATATGCTCCAGCTACCTAACGACCCCAAACACGCTGAGCGGTTACATCTAATGGGTAGATGGATGTGTGGGTTGATAATCAGTGCCCAGGAGAAAGCTTGAAACATTCAAAAAGTCAACGTTTTAGGTTATAAATAAGGGTTAACAAGACATTAAGGTCAATAGGAGAGGGACCTAGTATGTGGCAAGTTCAGGTGCAAAGAAAGGCACTTTTGACATTTTCAGCTTATTCAGGTCAGTTATTGGTTGACATTTGACTATAAGGTCATATACAAAAATAAAACACAAGGGTGCTTCTGTCAGACACAGGGGTTATCCTGGCGTTCTCCCTCAGTGGGCCCCTATGTCTGGATCCTCCGACATGACTGGGTATCCACTGCTCCAGAATGTGGCATTCCTGAGGATGTTAACATTCCTCTAAACTTACTGAATCAGCACAGTACAGCTGGCTCCGCTTGCCATGGCATGCAAAGATGGATGGGAGTGCTGTGCGTATTTGCTTGTTTGTTCGGGGAGGGGGTTAGAAGGTTCTGTGTGTCTGTGTGTGTGTGTGTGTGTGTGTGTGTGTGTGTGTGTGTGTGTGTGTGTGTGTGTGTGTGTGTGTTTTGTGTGTGAGAGAGAGAGCACAAAACAGAGAGTGTTTCCATGTAAGTTAAGACAGGAGCAGCTCAGTGGATATGAAAGACACTCTCACATTCCCAGCCTGCTATAGGGTAAAATTCACCATCACATTTTTCTGCACTGAGCATATTAATTTTTCACTGTAGTGACATTAGTGGCAGTTATTTTGTTGACTCTTAGCAGCAAAATATGACCCAAAGATGTTGCAAAATGCAAATGGGTAATCTTTTTTCTTCACAAATGTGCTATTAAGACCAGGGACATACAAATACTCTAGCTGCTTTACAAGAGCAGCCTACATAGAACATTGTGGGTCATCTAGTCCAGATATTTGCAGTAAATTGTTTTTTGTGCTGAAATACTGCACTAGTAGAAGATAATATATCTTTGACAAATATATCGTTCAGGTCTTTCTAATTGCTGACGGTGACAGAGACAAAGGAGATGACCGGAACAAACTTGAGCGTTTGGTCTCTATTGTCTTTTATCTGAGAGGAGCCGAACAGCCTGGGTCAATCAGCTGATCTGACAGAAGCCCTGAACGGCAGCCCAGTCTGGCTCCTCCACTGATGAGCAGCGGTGCCAGCAGAGACAGCACACTCAGCAACCTGATCCAGACGGTTTTCCAACACCTCTTCTCTCTCGCCATACAAACACACACATGCATTTCAATAATTACTTCAGTTACGCTCACAGTACAAAAAAAAAAAGTGAGTCTGAAGTGTGCCTTTTTCTGTTTGGCCCTTAAGAAGATCAGGTGTGGAAATTCTATATATGCACCTGCAGTGACTACACACAAGAAGAGTACGGTACTATGCATGAACTTTACCTTTTCTAGCATGTACAGAAAGGAATCTTGTAGATTTATTACTGCAACTAGACTTACATGAACGCGCTGCAACCAAACTATCCACAGCAACAACATGCAGCTTTTGCACATGCACATACCTGCTGCTCTCTAGTACAACAACATGTGCTTTGTTAGCTGTGAGCTCCACACTTCTGAAGCAGGGGAGGCATGACCCAAAAATATCTGTACAACTAAAGAGATAAGTAATAATGTTAAAGTTAATAACAACCAAAACATATTTCTTTAAAATACAGACACAGAGATAAAAAAAAAAAAATGATGATGCAAAGGCTGCACTAGATAAAAATCGCCGACATAAGTGTAACAGTGAAGTGGCAGGGTTGGTCATGTCATCCTGGAGCCTCCTAATCATCTAAACGCTGTCACTGTGATTTCTGTTCTGTTCACAGTGGCAGCATCAGAAAAACCGTTACAGAGCAGAAAGACTCTCTGTCTGACAGATTAGATAAAGACATGGCACAACTGGCATGTCCTGGGCTTTAGTGCAGTAGAATCACATACTATCATTAACCTGATCTTTTAACTAGCACTGTAACTAACAATACACCACGAAGGCCAACAGGTCATCTCCTGTCAACTTGTAAGCCTGATGAGTTTGTGTTGGTGCCTTTTTTTTATGTATTATGAAACACTGTCAAAGCTGAGCAGAAAAAAAGAAGAGAAATTTAAAATTTGAATAAATGTAGGGACCTAAAGTATCTTATCAACTTAGAGAGGATGACTCTGAAGCAACAAAAGAAGAGAACAGGGTTAGTACGATTCCTAAATAAACCAATCCAGGTTTATTACACACACTTGCAAAGAGAAACAGAATCAATTGAAAGACAACGACATTTTTGAGCACTCTCTGAAGTAATTCCATCATGACTATGACTGTGGAGGTGGCGGGTCTTTAAAGTGCACTGAACGCATTTTCTCAATGGATGTGAAGTGGACCGTATTGACAACAGCAGGCCAGGCAGGGCAATGAGAGGTGGCCTTTCATTCCTTACTAGCTGTTGGCTTTGGCAGGGAAGACGGCAGCCCTCAGCCAACTATCCTGCCTGCCTGTAGACTAGGAGGACAAGTGGGGCTGGGAGAGAACAAAGTGAAGGAAAAAGGGGGATGAGAAATACTCTTCCAAAAGAGAGACGGAATATGAAACAGTCAGTGAGGATATTAATGAAATATCAGATTGTATTGTGGCATATAAAGGCAAAGCATGGAAGGGAGCATGGCAGGACTGCAAAAAGAACCATCTTCTCCTTCAAAAACAAAACAATGTGAAAGCAGAGGTGCTAAAGCAGGTGGGCAGACAGATATGCAGACAGGCAGGTGGTGACTCAGACAGGAAGTTACACAAGCCAACAGATACAAGCAGGGAGGCAGACATACTTGCAAATAAGGAGGTCGCAGACAGATGGGGGAACGGATTTTTTTTTATGTGACTGAATAGCTGTAGTGGTATCCATGGCAACATAGCTTTGGCGTTCTCGGTGGAAAGAGCAACGGGTAGCTGCTGGGATTCACACTAGACAGAGAGGATCCCTAATCCAGCCGTGACCAACCAGAACCTACAGTAGGCGAAACCTCCATATTTATCTTCTATTATTGCAGTGATTTCTAAGTCAGGTTCAAGAGGCTGTAAAGCGTAATTTTGAGTTTATAATTTTCCTACAGAGCAATAGTTTTTAAGTTTGGTTGCATTGTACAGCCGGATTCCAAAGAACCAATAAGAAGAAACTTCATTCGTCACTTGAGCACATATACATTTGCACATACATGTTACAGTGAAATTTTTCCTCTGCACTTAACCCATTCCTCTCAGGGCAGTGGTGGGCTGCCGTTGGGATAATTTTGTTTTAAGACAAAATGTGTTTTAATCTTCACTGTGACAAAAATGTACTCCAATTTTATGGGCAATAGTGTATATGTGTGTGTGTGTGAACACAAATGTCTGTGTGTGTTTCTGCAAGTAAAGATCATCGTCCTGACTTTCACTTCATGTTCACACTTGAACCTCAGGAGCTTTGGGGAAGTTCTCACGAGGTTTCAGCATTTTTGCTTCCATGGGGATGTTTTTCCTATTCAAGACATTACATCCATATACACAGCGTTCATGTTTACACCTGATAGTGTGCCCGTGTGAGTTTCTGTTGGCGCGTCCGAGCGGTCATCTAGACACAAATATCAACACCATTATATATTAGCTGTGTGTTTTTTGGCAATACTTTAAAGCGGGAATTATTTTTACCTCAACATTTTAAAACAGCTGCCAGATATGGAGTGTTTATTTGAGTTTGGTACAATTGCAAAAGTTTCAACTGTTTTTCTGACACTGGTTATGGAGCAGAATGAGTGACCAAAAACAACATTTAAAAAGGTACAAAAGAAATCCTCAGAGCCACAGAACTAATTGAAGTTGCCACAAGTGCCCACAGTCATCTGAGTGTATTTGTTATGCTTACAGCCCGGTGGCACCAGACAGGCAGATACACAAAGACTTGGTTGCAAGTGTTATGTGTAATAACAGAGCGTAGCTGCTATTTTAATCTGTAGCCCTGTTTGTTTTCTATTTTGAGGACGGAGAAAAGAGAATAGGCTGCAAGTCCAGCAGCTCATTGGATCCGACACAGAGAGAAAAACAAACACACACAGACTTGGTGGCCACATACACACATTTAATACTCCAGAAAGTATATAAAAGATATTAAGGATGTGATTTGGACACAAAAACGTCACAAAGTTTTTTGTGGCTTAGTCACGCTTGGAAATGAATGTAACTTGTGTGCAAAAACAAAGGAAAAGCAGTTGGATTAGGACTGTTAACGCTATTATAGGTTTACGAGAACAGAACTGGATTCAAAGGATTATTAGATTCATGTGATCCTACCTTGTATCCAGCGTGGGTCCTGCTCTTTGTGAGCGGTGTGGTGGAGCAGAGCTCAATGGCCTCGGGCTCGTGAAAAATCACCGTGGGCAATGGCTCCTTCTTCAGCGTCAGCACATTTAGCTTGGTCTTCAGCATGGTCTGAAAGTGCTGATGGAGGAAGAAAGAAATCTTACTATCGGTGTCAGACCCCTGTACGTCGAAAGGTTAAGAAAAGTAGTTTTTTTTGTCAACACTGGCAGAAGGTGATAAAATGGAAAAACCCACATAACTGTCAATTTGTGATTTCATCACTTATCAGTTTGGGTTACACAATAAAAATATGTTGCTCAAGTACAGAAATGCACACATACACAGCATGTTATGAAACATCAGGCCAGAGAATATGCGCTGTTAATTTATCATGAGCCCAAAGAATAAAATACAGAGAAGGTACATCAATATGTTGTTTGATACATATCCAAAAGATGAGTGTACACCTGTAACATTAAGGACATTTAAGGAATTCCAGGTTTGTCATGCTACAAGCACACGCACATAAAAAAAAAAAAAAAAGAGATGAATCCAAGAAGAGAGACAGTGTTTATTCTGTTCAAGGTGGAACGTGAGGAGCAGATGAAGAGCGCTGTGAGCCGCCTGCTCTCGCACCACAGTCCAGCCAGAATTTCACGAAGCCGAGCAGAACCGCACGGCTGGTCTGGCCGTGTGCGCAGCCCTCTGTGGAATTTCTGGGCTTCCTCAAAACAGTCAAGACAAAACTGAGCGGCTAATGAAATCAGCACTTCCACAACTGAGGCAGAAACGGCAGCTCTGTGTCATGTCTGCTGGGCTAAGTGTGTGTAACTTGACTTGATTTAAAATGTAATATCTGACAGGTCTGCCACATTTTTTCAGGTATTTTCAATCTAATATAAAAAAAAAATTGTGCATGTTGTGCGTTTCTTTGCGGCTTCTCTAGATGACTGTTCTTGAGTTGACGACAGTTTTTGGTTAATACCTGGGCTTCTCTCAGGGACAAACAAACTATACCATAGCTTACTGCTTATATTCTCATATCATTTTCTTTATTTCTCACCTCTATTTACTGTCTGCTATGCCTAACCAAGTCCACAAAAAACATCAAATAAATAATGTTTCTTAAGTTCCTCCTTAAGTAGAGATTACTTTTGCAAATGCTCCCCATTCATTTTTTCCTTCCCTTTTTGGCATTTCATAAGGTTTTCCTTGCTGGACCTGCACAATGTCCATTTTTTATGCAAAAATTTCAAGCGATGAAAACAGTCAATGCTGCCAGTACAGGCTACCATTAATCTTCACTGTTTAGTTGCTTTGCCTAAGCCAAGAAGAACATGCTTGATCAAAAACCAGATTTGGTGTCCAGTCTTTAAAGTCAACATTACTCGATTAAAAAAATGCTACTTACATATTTTACATATATATGTAATATACATATACATATATGTGTAGAACCCCTCAAACTGCTCTGAACCAAAGAGACATGAACTCTCAAGAACAGCATTTCTTTAAAGTCCTGAAAGCTGTGGGGCTGGGGTGTCCTTAGACTCCTATAATCCTTTCTAGTACCCAGGTAAAGCACATGAGACATGCACTAGTTCTTCCACATGATGTCAAAGAAAATATGATTCATGTGCTGTGGTTGGTTGTTCACTTTACCTGTCAGGGGGTTTGATGTTGTTGATCAATGTGCTCTGGATTATTCTTACTTTTCCTGGTCAAATTCTTGACAAGTGGCTGTAAAACCTTAGTATTTATATTGCAATTTGTTACTACAGCCCTGGTTTTCTAACTTCCTCAACATTTTTTCATCACCTATGAATTAAACTAATTAGATTTTGGGGTCTTATTTACAAGTCCTGTGTTCTTAACATTTGCCTTTGACTAATGGGTCCAATCCTGCGGTGATGTCTCAAAGAAAGACGGCGGAGAAAGACCACCACTGGGAGCCCAGGGACACTGACCATAGTGGACCTTCTCGTTAAGAAAAGAATAATAAAGACGGGGGCTGTCAGGGATGAAAAGGATAAGAAAAAACAAGGGGCAGATGAAGGAGAAAATGAGAAAAAAGGAAGATGGAGTTGTGAAAGTAAAGCCACATGTGTGTAAACGCTCGCTGACCTCCGCGTCAGCACTTTACAGCTTCCTGACAGCGGCTCGCATTCCTGTGGTTGGCCCCGGTACGGAGCGAGACAGGGGAGAGGGGCCTGTGGTGAGCTCCCTGACTCCTCCACACCCCCACCAGGAGCAAAAGGCCTGAGCGGAGGGCCATTTGCGGAATAACGCTGGAATCCTACTGATAATATTTTCACTGCATTTTGATGTATTTTTTTATTTCTCAAGACTCAAAAGTCTCCTTGTCAAATTACTGCTGTTAGTGATCTATTTTGGACTCAAGTTTGGATTCAGGTAGGTTTTCCGTCACCACCATCGGGGCAATTTGGGTCAGGCTCATTGTGAGTTGGTTATAAGACAAGATTCTGTCTGCACTTCAGATCTAAACAATGGCTGCTGTCACGAGAAGGCCTCAAATCTCCAAATAATGGTCCTCTTCAAGGATTTTGAAAAACTGTGTTGTTGTGACATTGACCCTGAGCAATCACTCAGGGGCCTGAGCTTCATACATACATCAATGTCTGTTTTAAATGAAAGCTTCTAGTGACACCCAACACCTCGTTTGACGTCAGGTCCTCAGCATCATTCCCTGTGCTCTCATGGTCCGATCTGGAATTTTTACCAACATCTTTAGACCAAGTGAGCAATTTGATTTTGGCCTCCCTCATTTCTCACATGTGCCCTGAATGTACAGGAAGTGCCTAAAAATTCCTTGTCTCTGTTGATTTACATTTTACATTTCAGTCCACGAAGCATATGCCTACTACATGTGATAGATTCAAGGCAACAAGTTTAAAAAATTAAATAAATTGTGAAATACGACAACTTCATTCACAGCTGCTTGTTTTATTATTTTAGAAAGAGACACTAAGACTGTTGAATCATATTGCCAAAATGTAGTGTTTTATGAAAAGGTTGGGCTGCAACCCATGTCAGCTAAACACATAAACTGCCATTTATTGGAAAGGTAGCGAGTCCATCCATAATGCATTTTGATAAAATCTGGTCTTTATTTAAAATGTATTACTTCCACATTTGACATATTTAGACTTGCTGTATATCCAATCTAGCTGTTGTTGCTCAGTTGTGACATTTACTGTCAAAACACAAAAGTTCTACATGTTTAGCAGTGTCAGTGTAATGCGAACGCACCAACCCTAACTCATTGTTAATGTGCATGAACACATTATTGTGTATTTACAGTGCAAAGAAGCAATAATTATTACCATTAACGGTTGACAACTGCAAAACCATTTGCTGTGACAATCAGTTAAATTGACTTTGTGAATACCAAAGGCCTATAAAACATCTATGTAACATTCTCCAAGTCTGTCTGTAATGAAAATCAAGTGCATGCATACTCATTAAAGAGTTTGTACTATAAAATAATTGTTTATTAGCAAATATGCAAATCTAGAAAAATACTTGAACAACCATTTCCACAAGAAATCAAACAGACAGACTTTGGAGAGCGTCTTGCCTCCTGCCTCCTGCAGTGATGAGCTTAACAGGTCACAGATGGTAAGTTAAACATTTGGCCCCCTGAGGGATCCTGAGGGATACAGGTCTCATGGTAAGACACCATGAGACTTGTGAAACAAGTTAAAAACAAGCCTCTGCCACACCCCCCGATACTCAAAATAGGGGTTATAAGGATGTGATCATGACAAAACCGGAGGAAACAGCTGGAAGTGATGTTAAGAAGCCAGCAGGAGCAAATGGGATATGTGCTCCATGTCTAAAAAGCATGATAATCCGAAGAAGTGCACGCCTTGGATACACAAATAACTACTGGTTCGTCCCAAGTACTGAAAATTGTGGTTAGTGATATGATATAAAATATGGTTAGGAGCTTAACACAGACCTCAAGACCAAAAACAGTTTGTCAACAACATTACTCTGACTCATGTGCACACAGCAACCCAGACGCACACATGCAGGACGCCCGAAGATGAAAGAGTGTGTAGAGCTCAGGACCAGATGTTGTAGGTCTGCTGGGTGCTGTCAGAGAGCACGACAGCAGGACATTAGACTTATCAGGTCATCTGCTCTGCATCTCCCCTTTTCATTTTCAACAGAATCCAGCAGTTCAGTGTATAATTAGACATGGATCAGAATTATTTCTCATTATTATTTTTTACAATACAACACACATTAAACCAGTGTAAGAATATTCTCTCAACAGGATGAAAATTGTATTTCCTTTCTTCAGCTTGAGTTGCACATTCAGTGGATTTCTGCATTTTCTTCTCAGAATGGGGCCAGATTAACCAACATGCTGTGTCTTTCCAAACAAAGACTTTACTTTTAAGCTTAACAAACCTTGCGTCAGCTGGTACTGGCAAGCAGCTTTATATTGCACTTGATATTTTTTTTTAATACTTTAGACACCTTTTAAACACACACACACACAGACACACACACACACACACACTGTTCTTTCTGTAACCATACTGAAGCACACTGTGGCTGACAGGTACTATAGTACAGCAGGAGATCTGCTCAGCATGTGGTAGCAATTACTTCTCAAAGCCAAAACTAGGATAAACTCCTCCAGTTCCCAGTATGGTAACGACTGAGTAATGTAACTTTCTAAGCTGTCCCTCTGTGTTTACAGCCTCCCCCACTGATCCGCGGACAGTTTACGAGAGGAAATAAAGCCGAATGGGTTCAACTTTGAGGACTGTGGGAGGTCCCTACGCAGAGGTAAACCTGTTTTTCCTCAACCACGATTGGAGCACTAGGGCGTGTGGGAGCGAGAAGGTCAATAATCGGATGTTGTGATTGGTGGGTTAGTTCTGTAGACAGGAAGTGGGTACTAAAGTATCCAAACCTCAGAACCAGTGGGTGGCAATCTGTGGTTGACAGTAAATAAAATAAAAAAAAAAATCAGCTTTTTGACCTAAACAATGAACCCACCACAACATCTTAAATAGTCTACCCAGTGTCAGGGCCTGCAGTAAGGACCTGCTACTGACAAAAACATTGCCTGCTGTCAAAAATAGGGTGGTTTCCTTTATCCATTACGGTGCAGGCACAACCTTTCAAATTCTGTGTGAGTCTAACATTTTTGGTCTGTATATAACCAATGATCAGTGTCATTATGAGAGAAAGTCTGTCTAATTTAATACGATTTAGTTTTTATTTGTTTTAAAATCTATCTTAACAACACAAAGATGAATGTCCACAGCAACTGAGGGAAATATAAAGCAAGGACTATTTGATGTAGTCATATTCAGTATCAAACAAAGGTTAAAGCCTAGGAACTCTATTACATAGGTGACAAAAGTAGCTAGAGGATCAAACTCTATGTCAAAGTCAAATTAATGAAAAGTCTTAAAGAATGTGCAACGTCCACAATCAGGTGATTACGCCTATTCAGCGAACATGAGGATTCAAACTAGTGCCGAAATCCATTTTGTTTACAGGACGCACCATGTAGTCGCTTAAAAAAAGACTGCTGGAGGAACCATGGGAATTTTGTGCCAGTCTACTCAAGGATTCCTTTTGCCACCGAGGCCTCAGTCTCAACAAAATAGCTGTGGCTTCGAAACAACCTCAGACAGACAAAGAGACAGACAGACGGACAAACAAAGAGATGGCCGCAGCAACGAGATGCACAGACAGTGGTTTTTCCTGACCACGTTTGACCTCAGTCAGCTAATCTACCACTTTGGTCCACAACGTCATCATCTGCTCAGTCCTGTTTGTCCATGTGACACGCTCAATAAAATGTCAAAAATTGGAAACGATGGGTAAAGAAGGAACCGCGGATGGGGGAAAAAAACATGCTTGTTAGCCCTGATGATGCTTTCGCAGGCTTAACCTACCTGCTAATTTACCCTACAAGTGTCCCACTGCAGATTGTGCAATCAGTTGTTGAACTACTGTGGCCTCTGCCTGGAGAATAAGGGCCTCGAAACTCATTTGGGGATGTGGTCAGCAAGAAGTAGGAGGGATGGGGAAATGGACATAGAAAGAGAAAAACAGAGAGACACGGCGTGCCACCAACACACATTAGTTTTTTACTTTTAATGTAAAAGCAGCTTGTTGTTGCTCATGACACGGCCCATATCTTCTCACCCCCACCACCTCCAACTATCTGTTTTTCTCCTCCTCTTCCTGCCTGAGTATGAGACAAAACTGCAGCAAGACATCAGGTGTTGCTATGGCAACAGAGGACAGCACAAGTGAGAATAATATGGACGTACGCCATAGTGTATTAAAACAACAACACAGATGATACTAAACACGAGCGCACTCTCAATCAGCATCCTCATGGACTCAGCGCCACGAAACTCAACAATTGCAGACTCAAAAGAGGTGAAGCATACCAAAGGACTGTTGTTGCCATGGTTACAAAGCAAGCAATGACCAGGTTTTGCAATTGTTCTATAACCACTTTTTAGACCATCACTTATTCTTTTTAGTAGGTTTATTATAAGCTACAACTTGACTACGCAAGTAAACTGAACTTAATATCAGGAGCCTGTCAATATGAGAAATATCTTTGCAATTTGTTATATATACAGAAGCTCTATAATTTAAATCCCAAATTTCCCTCAATATAACAACACAAATTCACACAGATGGGATGCATCATCATTTGGAAGCAACCCATCTTGTCTTTTTTAATCCACCGCCACATGGCACTGTAAAATGGATCCGTTTAGTGCTGATGTGCGATGTTGAGGGTTATTGGTAAGACGCAGGAAATCCATAGGGACACACACTAAATGACAGTGACACTGAGCCAGAACAGGTCCACGTTAGGCAGCTGTGTTCACTTGTGCCGCTCGCTCTGAACTTTAAACATGTCCAACTTGTGGACTGAAGACAGTAATAAGAACGTCAGTGTGCACTGAAGATCTGGTTGACATTTCTGCTGCTTATGACCCCACTGACAATAAACTACCCACTGCTCTGGGTTTGTTAGTAGAACAGTCATCCACAACCCACAGACCCAGCTGTTCGACTCCCGGCCCTCCTGGCTACAAGTTGAAGAGTCCCTGGGCAGGACACTGAGCCTCCAAGTCGTCTTTAGTGTCTGTCGCTTTGTGTAAAAGCGTCTAAGTGTAATCGTATTTAAATCAGGTGTGTTCAGTCGATCAGACGCTGGAAGGTTTCAATTCATTCAGACTTCCTCAACCTGAAAACACCAGATCCTGCTGATCAGCAGTGAAGGGTTAATTAGAGAACAACCTCTGATGGAGTGGACCTAGTATTGGACGTGGACATCAGCACACAGATGGATTGTTTTACAGAACAGCTGAATTGTAAGGAAAAGACCAAAATACATTCGCTGAAAATTATTTTAACCTTGCACAACATGTGGCTGTGTTCCGCTGAGTGTGTCGAGCGCGTGACTGGAACGACTTATTCACACGGAACATGTCACACGCAGCGCGGACTTTGCGACACTTGTTGCTCCCGGTGCAGAGTTCGATACCGGCTCCGTCATACGCGAGTCATGGAATGTTACCCGCGGTTCTGCAAAGCGGTTGCTAGGCGACGCGTCGAGTATCATCGGGGGTCGTTACCGGTTCAAGCTCGCGTCTTAAAATGGACTCAAGTGTCGCGAGGTCATGCAGATGTGTGTTCGCCGGATCATCTGCAGTTGTCCTGACTCCACGTCACAACACATCGGTTTTAATAACAACAACAACAATAATAATAATAATAATAATAATAATAATAATAATAATAATAATAAAAAAATTCGTGATTCCATCTCCCTGACGCCTGGGCAAAAAAAAAAAAAAACAAAAAAAAAAAACGGGGGATTGTGCAAGTTCACTTGGCAGACAGTCCAGAGGCCGACATCTGGAGAGCATTACGTGTGCAGGCTCGGTGCACGGCTTGCCCCTGGATATCAAACTACGTGTCATTAACGGCGCTTTTTCCATTTCTTAACAGGTCGCAGGCGGCAGGTTGCTGAGCAGCTCCTGCTTTCTGGAAGAAGGGGGAAAGTGGGATGAAGCGTCCATCCTGGTGAAGCCACATTAACGGGGAAACGGAGTGACAGGAGGAGCACAAGGCCTGCAGTCACACACACACACACACACACACACACACAAACAGAGTGGCTCAGTGTGGAGGCACGAACCAGGCCTGTGGTCCACTTGACATTTTACACACTACAGGAATCAGCTTGTCATTTGGCATTTAAGGAAAAAAAAATAAAAACCTCCAGCGGTGGATTAGCACAGGAATGCAGCTGGAGCACAGAGAGCCGCACGGTGCTCCGGCTTGCGTAACGTCAATGGGTGCATTCAAACGCAGCAGCCGACGGGAGTCACAGAGACAGAGGTTCGAGCGGAAAACCGCCGTTTACACGGATGGAACCGATCCGAGCGAATGACCGTGTGCAAAAAAGGAAATGTCTCCGGGCTGGATCCCTGCACGACACGGCTCCGACTGTCGACCAGACGCCTTTCCCACATGTGCCCGGGTCCTACCTGCAGTCGCTCCGACGCGGGTTGCCACATATTAGCAGAATCGAAGGCTCTCCGTCTTCACAGCGTGTTCTCTTCCCGTGGCCCGCCTCACATCTGTTCGCGTCCACGCCGTGCCTCGCTGTCCCCCCTTAAATCTGGACTGGTCGCCAGTGAAGGATGTGTTGCTCCGCCTGGCTGTAGTTTGCGGACTGTCCAGCAGGTGGAGGTACCTGTGGACTCCTGATGCCGCGTTCACGGGCTTCAAGGCAATCGTAGCTTCGGCGAGATCAGTGCGCGGGTGCGTTGGGCTCCGGGGCCCAAACATGGCAAAATGTTGGCATTTCATTTGTTTTATCTGCAGGAAAGTTCATCATATTTGATGCCTGAACAGGAGGGGATTTTGATAGGTACTATTTAGGCTTCCAGACACAACACTGTGTATGTGTGTGTGCGTGTTTTAGTCCCAGATTATTAATTTTAAATGCTGAAGCTCTCGTAATTGTTTTGAATTAAATAACACAATAAAAGTGTCCCTCCAACAATTGCTAATAAAACATATAAATACAGTAGCCAGGCTTATATTTATTGAATGTAAAATCTGTGTAATCAACTGGATGCAAAAAGACACCCAACAGCAGATTATGATGATTCAGTGCCTCAGAAGCTTAGTCATCAAACTAAGGAAAGAATGCAGTTAAAATGGAACCTATTACATAAAAAAGAAACTAGTGGCTATAAAACTGTGGCTAGTTTAAAGATTCTATTTTCATAATTCCCAAATTTCACAAAGGCGGCTAAAGACAAAGACTAACGTGATTTGTTGCAGTCATGCCCACATGTTTTGATCTTCTCAAACGTCTTAAAACAAAGCTGGAAAAAAAATGCGTGCCTGACTGTTCTGGACCGTCACTGGTTCGGTATGACCTTGTTAATTTCAGTGTGAGGTCTGGTATCTGTTTATCTGACAGTCTGTTGGTGGGGGGCCCTGACAAGCCACACAGCCAATCCCCTGAACCTCCAGGCCTTACAGAGGACAAAGATCAAGCACATACCTTCAGACCATAAGCTAAATATGTAGGTGTGCTGAGGGACTGTATTTGGAGATGTTTACATGGGGAACATCTGGACAAAACCTGAGGTCAGTGAGCGTGTTAACATTACCAACACTTCATAAAAAGCCTTTCCCTCTTCTGATGGGATCAGTCTGTTGGGTGTGATCCTCAAGTCTTGTAAAAAAGCAGACACTCTGAAAAATTGTTCTTCTTGTTGTTTTTTTTATACATGTATGAAATTGGGGAAAATTGATGCTTTTAACCCAAAACTACTCATCGTGCATCTGCTGTTGAAGTACCACTCAGTAGTTTTGTATATAGATACTGTAGATATACAAATAGGTCCCTAAATGTATTTGGCAAGTTAATATAAAAGTGGTATTTAAATATTTAGATAACATATAACATTTGAGAAGTTTTCATTCCCTTGTAGAAACAAACACTTTCATATACATATTTGTCAAATTAGAAAATGTTTTGATATTGCCAGTATACGAAAACTATCCAACACACAGAAACATGTGAGACATGTGGCAAAAAAATGGGAGAAAGGTGAGTGGAGCTCTTGAGGGTTGGTTGACCTTTACTAAGGCCTATAACAAGAACGTCTTGTTTGCAACCCGATTTATTGATCGATTGATTGATGTTAGTTCTACACTGGACAAGAGAAAACACAGTTTTGGCATCCATTTACAAAATGTAGCTGTGATGGCGGTTGTAACCACATGAGACACCATGTGAGAACTGTGGGTCATGTTCATTTAAATCTTTATTGTTTACATCATTCAACATAGATAATAGGTAATCCTGTGGCTGCTGTGTTTAAAATGAAGAAAACAAATCGGAGGATTAGCTGAGCTTATAGGTAAAACATTGCTTGACCTTGAGAGGAACAACACAGCTGCAAAGACAAAGTTTTCCATTGGCAGGACACAGAAGCACATATATTCTGGAGTAGATATCATCCTTCCCAGTCTTCTTTTCCTCTTCATCCTCCCTCATCTCCACCCCAAAGCCAGCAGGAGGCCGCTTCAGCAAAGACACTCTCATCCAGAAACCGTTAAACACTGTCAAGAGTAGTGGTGGGTTGGTACACTGGGGTAAACAGGTACAACTAAACCAAACTATTGTTTCTGTGCAGTGAGAAATATACCTACCTATTATCCTAAATATCACTGATATACATACAGTAGGATGGTAGGGTCACAGTACTCCAGTAAACCCACTTTCTTTACTATTCACACGCCACTGAGAAACTTGCAATTTAAAGAACAGGACAATATGTATTTTTAAAGGTAAACTTCTGTGACTAGTATTTTGTACATGTATGTATTCGTCCACTAACCATAAATTACTCAAAGAAAATATCTGGCACAATCTCGACAGAGAGAAATACAACTGCAAAGAAAAACAGAGCAACCAACAACCAAGTACAAATGATTTTAAAATAATGCAGAGAAAACATCAAATCTAACCATGCACAAAGTAAGGCAACCTACTGCGATTTTTTTTAAGATATAGAAAAAGATACAGTGTATGCACCATAAGGAGTGTATCTATTTCTACAACACCTGTAAGGACAGTTTTCAGCACTGTCTGCTGAGTTTATACTTTAAGATTTGGGCTGGTCCCACCTACAGACAGACAGTCTGGTGCAGACTAAAGACATCACTCTATTGTACAGCAGAAGTTACTGGTAGTGTCACTCATTGCTCAACTTATGTAATGAAATATGTATGTTCTTATGCTACAATAAAGCCTTATTGTGGACTTTGACAGGAAAATAGATGTATCAAACTCAGATCTCTTCTTTTCAATCTACAGAGTATGTTTTATAACTTTTTCTTAACTTTACATTCAATTTTGTTGTGTTATTTTTTTCTATGAAATCATTTAAGAATTATTTCACTGTATGTAGGTGTGTGTGTGTGTGTGTGTAGGCGTGTGTGCATGTGTAAATGTGCAGCTTGTGATGTGCTGGGATGGTTGTGTTTTTACAGATCTTTTGTCTTGATCAGGGTAACCAGCGGCTTGTCATCAGGACTGTAGTCTTCATAGGCGATGGGAGTGGCATCGTACATGGCAGGCCTGGACTTTTGCCAAATCTAATAAGAAAGCATAAACATTAATGGTGTATTAATATTAAGGAATTATTTAAAGTTTTATTAAAGGGACACTTCACTGATTCGCTAATCTTGTACAGACTAATAGGACTCACAAACAACAGAAAAAAATATAAAAATATTATAAATGTCTTACTTGCTTTTAACCTAAAACGTCTGGGTTAAATACTTCCCATAAATGCTACTCACTTCTTTCTGAATCTTTTCATTAGACCATCACAGCTTTGCAAATGCTGCTCTCTTTGAAACTCAGCGCCCACAGTTTGTGGATCAGGCTGTTAGATTGAAGCAGCTGACAAAAATAATCTCTGATCAAGGTCAATTTACTGGCTTCTCGTGGAGCTTCTGATTACATCACGCTGTTGTTGAGCTAAAGTAAGTGGACGCTGAGTTTAAATGTTTTTGTCTAGCAAAACTAGTAAACTGAACTTTAACATTAGTGTTAGAGTTTCCCATTTCAAACTGTGTGACAAGTGATCCAGTGATGACCTGTGACAGCGCAGAAGTAACTAGTTGCTGACTTAAATTCTGTCACTGACCTGGCGTGGCGGATGGAGGCAATGGCATTGCTGAACTCGCTGTCAATGCTGCGGCAGTTGTAGAACTCCTGGTAGGCATGACGTGATGAGCCCTGGTACTCGATGCGGCTGATGCGGCAGATGCCCACGATGAGGATGATGAGCATGAGGACGAAGGCCACGCACAGTGCTCCGATGATGATGTAGAGGGAGTGGCGGGGCATGTTGGTCAGTGTGTCGTCAGGGTGTGCTGGCTTCCACTGCAGGTCTGACACACACACAGGCATAGCATTTTCCAAGTGTCTCGGTTTAGATTAATAACTCAGCACAGTTTGTCTGACAGTTTGACTTACGGATCTCACAGCTGGGACCCACCCAGCCAGGTGGACAGTGACATGTGAAGCCATTTAATTGGTCAATGCAGGTACCTCCATGGTGACAAGGGTTGCTCTCACACTCATTGATGTCAACCTCACACTTCTCCCCTGCGCAGATGGGTAAGGGAACATTCATTGACAATGAGAGAAACAAAGCAAAAAGCAGAAGCTGAGGCTGTGCTTTCAGTAATTAGCCTCCTTGTGTTATTGTTTTCAAACCCAGGAACATGTTGAAGATTTAAATTCTTTGCATAATCAGTGACAAACCTGAGTGCAGATGTTTTTTTAAGTCTCTTTATCAAATACATAATTTTACATTTTGTGAAATACATTATCATTAACCAAGAAACAGATTTTATTAGGCATCCACTGGTTGTCAGGCTGATTACGGTACCACTGCTCACCCAGGTATCCAGGTGGGCAGGCACAGGACGCGTTGAGCCCCGCAATCTCACAGTGGCCCCCGTTCTGACAGCGCATCTTCAGACATGGATCCTTGTAGATTTCACAGTGTCTGCCTGCACACACAAAAACAGGGTGACCGTGTTGCATGTTTAGAACTGTGAATCTTTAACCTAACTGATGCACAGCTTTTATGCAAATGCATGTAATCCTAAAATAATCACACACTGGTTCACATACATGTGCATACCTTCAAACTGTGGTGTGCAGACACACTCGTATGCATTGAATGAGATCTCTGCAGGTGGCGTAGTTCTGGCACGGTGCAGACAGACACTCATTGTACTCCTCCTCACAGTACAGACCATGGTAGCCTTAATGGGAGAAACAAATACATACAGTATATGTCTAATGAATAAAACATCTCTCTGCATTTTCAGATTCCGATTCCGATTCAGTGCATTCAGAAGCAGAGCATTCAACTTTCATTTATTAGGCAAATGTTGTGCTGGAAGTGCCTGCATTTTTAACTATGATCAGCACTTGGAATTATTCAATTGTGATGTTCAGATGGACCCAAGAAATACAAATTAGTTTGTCGTAGAAGAGTCAGTGCAGGATAAAGGTACACAACTGTATATTTACTTCAGTTGAAGAATTGCAAATTTGTCACGACAGAAATCAATGAATTCATTAATTTTGAAGCTACCATTATGTTTTCATGTTTCTCTGTGTTTTGTCCAAGAAAGAAAAGTTGAAGAGCAATTTTAAGTTGGTAACAACTAAAGAGGGGTTTCTTATATGAGCACCTTAAAGCCGTTCAGAGCTTATAATTGTCCAATCAGTGTTCCCTGTGTCATTCAATAATCAAACCGCTTGCACACAGTTTCACACCAAGGATCCTCTCTGTGCAACCACAACATCAAGTGGTGGACTGAGGTGCAATATTATCACAGGAAACACCCTCATTGTTCCTTGTGCCTCATTGTGGGGTCTGTAGACAGCTGACAGATTATGATTAGTACGTTTTATTTGTATTTTATTTGTTTAACGTTCATGTTTTTTACAACCTTTATGTGTTGTAGCCATGCAAGATTTATTTCATGTCCTTATTTTTCCCTGTTTGTACTGTACTGTGTACCGCTATGTGTGTACTGTGGAAGACTGGGATTGATTCCCAATTGGGAGCATTGCATTTGCCTTTACAGGGCAAAAACATGTTCAGTGTAATATGAATGTCCAGTATGTATATGTATTTAATGAAAGTAAACCTTGAATCTATAAAAATCATTTAGACAAATATGCACAATGAATCAGCATCGCTAGACTACAGATTACATTTATTTACAAGCATTACACGTATAAACCCTCCATTGTTTTCAATTCTATCGCAAGACCAGAATGCTGCTGCTGAGTTTTGGAATGAGCCTGAACTCAAACGATGTGCAGTGCACCGTGTTTTCCATAGGATGGCAGCTGTGCACTTAGGAGTCTCTCTGCAACATCTAAAAACATGGTCAATGCACAAACAAAACACATTCAGGGCATCGTCTAACGTTCTTAAATCATGTTAGGAACATACAAAGAAAAAGGAGTTTAAGGGACACTATTTAAAAGAGAATATGACATACGCAGCTGATAGAACCTATTTAATCTGCACTGCTACAACGTGTGTGCCAGTATGCAGATACAGCTTCAGCAATGCAGGAGAATACTGAAAGATAAGGTGAGTAAGAGGGAAAAGTCGGTCAAAAGTAAATCGGTGGTTGTCTGAAGGTGTTTCGATGCCCTCCTACAACCTTTTAAATCAATAATAATACTGCCAACAAATACATACCACTTAAAACACTTGACCTCAGTGACATGATCCACCAACTACCACTGAGGAACAAAATCATCCGAGCACCAATGTCTCGTGAGCCTTTACATGACCAGTGGAGTGTTTTCATTATCTCTGCTCCCAGTTTGACTGACTAAAATTTCTCAATGGGGCCCCTGCACTGACTGAAGTTTCTACAAATCCTCCCCGGGCCTAACATGCGTTTTGGGATGGAGGGAGGAGGAATTAATGAGAAGCCCAGTTAGACCCTCTAGGGTCCTCTCTGTGAAATGCCAAAGAAATGTCAAGTGCCTTTCCAAGACTGCGACTGTGTTCTGTGGGCTGGCAGCCTCTCGTGTGAGCTGGATTACACAAAACTGAAGGATGGATCCTTCTACATATCAGCTCCCCAGCAGATTTCATTCAGACAGCCAGCAGGCATTTACACAGCCCTTACAAACATCCACAGACTTATACAAGGCAGGGAAGCACATAGTCTACAGTGTTTAACACACACAAACACACACACACACACAGATGAGGTAAAACAGGAAAGGTCAAAGAAGGTCCAACATATCATCTGTGTATGTATTCACCATAATATCTGGGATGTTAACTACAAATCACCAATTCAACCAATCCTATTAAACAGAGCCATCTGAGCAGAGACTGAGATTTGATTGGACGGCAGCATCCGCTCAACAAGCAGAGTCATAGGCTTAGACAAACAATTGGGATCCACACACAGGCACATACACAAACACAGGCATATGCATACACACAACACAACGGCTTTACCATGGCAACCAGACGACAGAGCATGCAAGGTAAATGAGGTGAGGTAAAAGGAAGGAATAAAGACAAGGAAGGACAAAAGGACAGGCAGAATGAAAAAATTTGAAAGAGATGCAAATTAGAAAAATAGTAAGGTCAAGGCGGCGCTGAAGAAAATGGAAGATTACTGAATAATTGGAAAGAAAAAGACGTCTGCTCTTCTCCTGGACACACAAGAGTGAATAAACATGAAGAAGAAGAAGGGAGAGCTTATAAAATGGAGCAGTGAGTTATGTTAGTTCCAATACATAGAAAACAAAGGCTTAAAAATGGCTCTAAATCTCAAATCAATAAAAATTGAAAACTAAATCAGTTGTGTATACATTTATGTGTAGATACAAAATTATCAGAATACACCTGATGCATTTTTTGAGTATTTGAATAGCTGATTAAAGTCACACTGCAAAAGAAACAAACAACACGTAGAAGCTGCTGATGCAGGACAGTGGATCTGAACATAAATTAATTGATCAAGACGATGGTCGACCGATACATCTGACTGACAGAGAGCTGGAGGGGTGGAGCGTCAAATTAGGTTTAAGGCCCACTGGGAAAGTCATCTATTTCTCCATCCCAGCAAGGTAATTGCAAGACAATGGATAATGATAAATCATCATCCTCCTGAAATGATTTCATCACCGAGGCATTAGCACCAGTGCCACAATCATCCCATCTAAAAATAACTCACGAATCAGGCACGTGATCCTGACTATTACTCTGCAAAGCTACAGGTCAGTGAGGTTTGGAGTGATAATAGGGGAAAACTAGAGATACTTTAATGGATCTGGGACAATTTCAGAATAAGAGTACCAGACACAAAGCTCAACTTTTTTATCATTTTTTAAATATTCTATTTAAATTACATCTGCATAAACATTTTACCTGCGAGACATCAAAAGAGAAAACGAGAGACGCTTACTTACTGTCACACCCATTGTTTCTTTGAATGGGACACTGGAACTAAGTATATTTCTCTTAGTAAATGTGAAAATAATAGTTGTCTTTGATTGTATTTGACTAATAACTAAATGGAGGTGAACTGTCCCACGTTTATCTAATTTGCCTGAGTGATGCCCACAGCACTCTGACAGCAGAACCCTCAGCCTTTAGGTCTTTGAGTTGTCTGAGACCACAGCTCACCTGGGACACACAGACACCTGTAGCTGTTTCCCACACTTCGGCAGACACCGTGTGCGCAGGGGTTCAGCGCACAGAAATCCACCAGCTGAGCACAAGTAGGACCGGTGAAGCCGGCTGTGCAGCTACAGCCAAACCCCAGGGGTCCGGGGCCCTGAGCGTAGCATGTCCCATTATTGTGACAGGGACTGGAGGCACACGGGTCGACTTTCTGCTCGCATGTAGCCCCCTGGTAGCCTGTGGGAGAGACGATGCAGAGAGCGGGGAAAGAGAACATGAAGGGAAAAGAGAAGATGTCAAAAGATTACAAGAAAGTAAAAGATGAAAGCAGAAGCTCCGCAAAGATGAAAATACACTGTCAGGTCTTCTTATCATCTACTTGGTAAGCACATAGTTGAGGGAGTGAAGGAGGATCACCAATTTCGCAGGCAAAAGTCAGATGAAACTCTTTTGAAGTTCAGCCAACAAGGCCAAAGTGGCACAGCAGGGGTTGTGTTTATTCAAATCAGGTCGTGCAGTACGACGTGTGACTTCCAGCGCAGCCTACAAGTTTGGCCAATCTTCAGCTCACTGCGATCAGCTCTTAATACTAATGTGCTCGCAGAGGAATTTTTGTAAGTGCAGTGTCACAGAGAGACGACAATCTGATATTTGATGAGCTTTGAACGTGGACGAGACTCTTTTCTAAAATGTCAAAGTCAAGTGGCTTCAGATCGTTGTATAGGCAAATGTTGAGAGATGAACACCAACAATCAAAGATAATAAGTGCTTCGATTATGTCAGCGTCCGGTATATCTCCCCAAAATCACCACCTACACTATTTTTGATGCTCTTGCTTTTGTCCCATCATCCATCATCAATCCTTGTTGTTGGCAGGAGTGTCTAACTGTTGTGCTACAGCAGTATCTCCGGCGGAGGGTGGATCGGTTTCTGTCATGCCTTATTTCCAACAACGCCTGCCCATGTTTGTTTGCCGACCCATGTGATGTGTTTCCCTTTGTGGGTGACTGCTTGTGCGTTGAAGCCACTGATTTCTTCTTCACGTCCTCTGATCAGCTTGTGAGTATTTGCTACTTTCACCGATCCTCCTGCTCCTCTAAAAATAACCTCTTTTCTTCAATGCTTCTCCTCCGCTGTCTTCACCTCCCAGGAGAACTGCCACTGTGCAGCAGAGCGGAGAAAGACTCTCCTGTGTGCGTGATCATATTTGCTGTGAGAAAGTCTGTGTGTGTGTGTGTGTGTGTGTGTGTGTGTGTGTGATTTACAGTAACAGCATAGTAAATTCCTCTCCTGACTACAGCTTGAGTACATGCTCCATTGAGCTAATGAAGAGGTCTCTCCTAAACATCCATTGATCTGCAAGGCTCGATTGAGAAGACATTCATCACCGAGCAGCAGGGGGACAGCGGCCATGTGCAGTTCTCAGGGGACAATCACACGTGCTGCTGTAAAACTCTGCCGTTTACTGTGTCCACTCCCTTGTTCCTCCTGCGTCCTTCTAGCTTACCTCATCACTTCTTCCTGTTTTCTTTTTCTCCTATATTATCAACATATGCTTTCCCACACATACACAAACACGCACATAAGCTGTTGGATAAATATAATTTTGTGATTTATATTTGTCCAGTTATGGTTTAATCCCTTGCTTTCTCTTGTATTTATTATGTTTGCTTTGTGTGAGAACCGTTTTCACAGCACTTTTACATCTTGACCTTAGTTTTTCTCTCTTTCTTCCTCTATTTTCTGTTTATGAGCATATGTGTAAATATGCACAAACACGCACATATTGTGCAATGAGACCTGGCTGACATAGAGGAATATGTTTTTTCCTGCTCCTGGCAGATAAAGCTGCCAGCTTTAACAAGAGTTAACGGTTTAAATTTAGCTCGATCAGTCACTCCCCCACCCTGCTGGTTCTGACTGGAGGCAGTCACACTTTGTCTTGTGTCAGTGTGTTTAAGTGTGTGTGTATGTGTGAAAGACAGAGACAGTGAGGTAAATATCGATGTGTGAGTAAAACAAACTTTATATCAGTCTCTGCTGAGGAATTGGCAAAAATGTATAATAGTGAGATTCATATTATTATTGGTATCATTTCAGCTTTCACTTTGTCATTAATTTTGTTGATTGCAGCTGTGTGTTCATTTTGTATCTGCCACAGCAACAGTCTGGTGCTCCATAAGAACCAACTCTGAGGTAAAACCCCAGAGTAAAAAAGGATTTTTGAGATGTTGAAAAATCTCAAAGACTTTTTGAGATGTTGAAAATGTGAACTGTTGGAAAAATGAGACTGTTATGAATTTAAGGCTAAAACTCTATAGCTGCCATTGTCAATGGGGTTACTGTTACTGTGTATAGATATTTCAAACAAATTTGTGCATTTGCAGGTTTTTGCTGGGAAAATTAAACAGAAATGATGGTACCTTCTATTGGCCAATGCCTGAAAATGTAGCAAGTAAAAAAAAATTTGTTGGGCAAGTGATCACAGAGTTGATGTTTCTGATAGCGTCTGCTGCAACCATCATGTCATCCACCATTTTTATATTGCTCGTGTCTGGCTAGATCTTTTGGAGATGCAAAACGTGCATCTGTACATGTAAATCTGATAGTGGTTCTGTTTTTTTTTATTTTACCAGTTGGGAACATTGTTATACAGATTTAGCTTTAATTATCCTCAACAAGGTTTTTAAATATGTCTATTCCTCTGTTCCTGAAAAACATGAACGCAAAAAAGATGAAAGACAGCTTCTGACTTCTGAACCAAGCAGGCACTTATTTAAATTACTGTGTTTTCAGGATGAAACTTATATAATTTACCTGAATTATCCATAACAGCATGTTTCGACCTAACCTGTTATGTAAAGGGGGCTACTTGTTTATGCAGTATGTTCTCCCCTGTAGGAGAGTGTGAGTGCTCAGCATTCTGACTCACTTATTGATTGATCACCTGTTAAACAGCCTGGCCTATTCTGAGACATCTCTATTGATTTTTCATTTCGAGTTTGAGGTGAATTTGAGTTTGTTTTGTTTTCTGCCTCAACATAAAATGCATCAAAACATTAACTTTGATAACCCAAAGCTTTCACTGACTGAGGGAAATTTGGATTATTTTTCCAGAATTGCTCGTTGTTGTTAGTCACTTTTTAAAATAAGCAGTGCTACAGGCTGATTTCCACTGCTGCTCCCTGCAAATAAACACAAATAACTTATATAATAACTGAATGGCTTCTGAATAAACAGTCCACACGGACAAATTAAAAGGTGATGGCACATGCCTCACTGCACTTTAACTGCTCTTTTTTGCTCTTTTTTTTTACTTTTTATGAAAATAAATTTACAGGCAGTCAATTATGAATTCATTTCCTTGTTTTGTGCTGCAGATTAACATCACAATCAATGTGAGTGAGGCCGTGAATTGACCTCTGGGAGCTTTGGCAGGAACAGTAAAAATAAACCTTCCTGTGAGCTTTTACATCCAGTTACATTATTTATCTTCTATTGTTACCTAACATTTTCCCTGCGTGTGCGTACAAGTAATAGCAATACATTGTTGTCGGTACATTGTGTAAATTAATCAGAAACCAATGGGCTTGCTGTTTCAGCAGAAGTTTTGCGGTCACAGATTTCTCCAGAGAGGCTGCTGCAGGTCACTGAGGCTACAAAGACTAATTGGAAAAGAGGATTTCTGTGTCACAGATACTGTTAAACACGCACCAAAAACAGTGCAAATAACTGGAATCAGACAGCTGAAAAATGCACACACAACCTTGCTCTGTTTTTCTCCCGTTTTTCTTCTTCATTTCCTAGGCAGAGATGCTGGCTTAATTCAGATAGACTTCATTTTCATATATATTTTAGAATAATGTGGAATGGAAATTTGAATAGAATGTTTAAGTTTTAATTATTTATATTCTAAAAGAAATTACTTAAAAACTGACATTATGTTTTGCACCAATGCTTATTATGCACACAAACCCCACTCTTTTGACTCCTGACTGTAAAAGAAAAATGAAAAAGCAAAAGGACAAAATCACCATCAAACACAGATTGGACCCGGTGTGAGGAGATTAGCTTCCTACCTTCAGGACAGTAGCACCTGGGCCCGGCCAGGCTGCTGAAGCATGTAGCTCCGTTCTTGCAGGGCTGAGAGAGGCAGTGGTCCACCAGCAACTGGCAGCGCTCACCTTCATAACCTAAAAATAATAACACATCTTCATTTATTCTTATTTATTTGGTTAAATGTTGCAAAATGTAGTCACAAATATGACACAATATTATTTTGTGTATATAGATACATGTTCTGCTTTAAAATATACAGTTTAGTTTTTAAATTATTTTATGGAAACCAGATGAAAAGCAACATATAAACCAGCCATCTAAAGTCATAAACTCATGGAATAGTTTTCTAAATACAATCTAGTTTTTCCTAATTGCTTTAAAAATATTAATTATTATGGTCTATTGATCTAATGTATTGTGTCGTCTAAAATATATAAGCCCAGTAAGAAAAGCAGGACCCATAATAATAGTTAATGGGAATCCTAATAAACAAATACACAAATATTTGACCAATTTAAAACACTCTTATATAAGACACCAAGTTAATCTCAACTTGACGGTTCTGTATACAGAGGGCTTGTTAGTGCAATTCCCAGAAAGTCACAGGCAATCAGTGGTCATCCTTGACATTTACCTTCCCTAACAGAGGCCCTCACTTCAAGTCCTGGTCTTATAACAAGTCTGACAAGATCAAAGGTTCAGTAAAAGCTCTGTTCTTTTGTTCTTGTTTAGAGATTTTCTCATGCAGAGCACAGCTCCAATCAAACCGCAGTCTGCGTCTCTTTTATGCCAAAGTCTTATAGCCAATAGGTCACACACAGTTCTTCAATAAACACATCTACGGGCCCGAGACCATGTGAAACTGCACAACACGTCAGCACACAAACCTGGTGTGCAGCTGCATGTAAAGTTGCGCCCTTCATCCCCCTGTCGAATGTCAGTGCAGGAGCCATTGTTGCGACAAGGTCTGCGGTGGCAGGCGTCAAATTCCTCGCAGAAGATTCCAGCGTAGCCGTCCTCGCACTCGCAGAAGAAAGTGCTCTGCACGACATGCACACACACACACACACACACATTTCATGCCAAATGAAATGAGCCTTAAAGGCGAGACAAATGAAAGATAGAGCTGAAAGCAAGAAAAACTCCTGAAACAGAAATAATGAGCCTGCAGATTGTAAAATAATTCAACAGGCACCAGTGACACAGTTTGATTTTCTCAAATACCAAGAGGAATGATAATGAGAAACTGAGCTGAAAGAAAAAAAACTGTGTTAAGGTTTTGGTGATACCTTCGTATAAAAAAGTCACAGCAGCTGCATCTGTTTTAGTGTTGTTGAAGTGCACGCCAACATCATCAGCTTAATTTCGAGCAGACCAGATGCACCCACATTTTCAGCTCCCAACAAATTAAGCACGAAATAGTATGTGATCACGTTGCAATGCTAGAATTAGTGGTGTGCCTTTGTGCTGCTCTGTGTTGCTCAGGCTTTTGTTCCTTTGTTCTCTGCTATCAGGTCAAAGCCTTCAGTGTTTTTCATGCTAAACATTTGGGAATAATGATCAAAAGTCACTGGCATCACTGAGTGCAATGATGCAGCTGCAGTGATAATATCAAACTGTAACAATATGGAAACTCACAGAATCTTACTTTTTACCTGCATCATTATGGTAATGAGTTGTGAAGTGCTTAAATGCCTACATGCTTCTAACAACATTAAAAAAACGAAATGCTTTGATTTCCCATGGCAATTTTCTACGTGAGGGCTCTTTTTCCATTTAAACACAAAATAACACTGCAGGATTTCCCCGTTACCCCCACAGCCTCATTTATAGTAGAATGGGAGGCAGAGCCTTTAGCTATCAAGCTCCTCTCCCGTGGAAACAGATCCCAGTCCAGATTCGGGAACTTTTAAGACTAGTCTTAAAACTGTCCTCTCTGATAAAGTTTATAGTTGGTTATAGTCATGCTGCTATAGGCTCAGACTGCTGGGGGACTCTGCACTGAGACACTTCCTCTTCTCTTCATTCTCTCCTCTCACCCCACATTTATATGTCACCACTGTATGACATAAACTCTGTATCTTCTTTGTCCCATAGTCGTCTTTCTCCCTCTCTGTCCCCCTCTGTCTGTCCCTGTCCTCAGGTGTCCCCAGCTTTGGTCTTCCAGTGTGCAGCTACTGGTCCTACAACAATGTTTTGTTGTTGCTTTTGTTGCTCTGTTCTTTTCTCTCTCCACTTTCCACTCAGCCCAACCGGTCAAGGCAGACGGCCACCCACCCTGAGCCTGGTTCTGCTGGAGGTTTCTTCCGTTAAAGGGAGTTTTTCTCTCTCCACTATTGCCTGTGGCTGCTTAAGGTGGATTTGTTGGGTTTTCTCTAAATGTCTGTATAGTCTTGACTTTATAATGTAAAGTGCCTTGAGATGACCTTGTTGTGAATTGGCGCTATATGAATAAAGTTAATTAATAATAATAATTAATAAAGGTAATTGAATTGAATTATAGTGCAAAAGCTGTTTTGACCAGAACATTGTGTCCCATCCCTTATTTCTCACCTCAGAGGGCTGTGTGACACATTTTCCTTTCCCAGAGCACTGAGGGTCGCTGAAGCTGCTGCCTGGCTCCACACAGCTGCTTGGCCTTCACCGTCAGGTTGAGACGGAGAGTGACCTCCGGGGCTGTGGGGGTCCCCACACGCAATACACCTACCACAGAAGGGTTGAGATGCTTAGGGTTAGAGTGAAGTTTTGCATAGACATTCATTGTCCCCAGAGGATCAATCATACTGACTGATGTGCTATAAACTTTGTGTGAATTATAATATAATATATAATAAAATGTATTGCTAACATGTAAATATGGCATATGACATATACAGTCGCTGAAACTCTATTGAGTGTTTAGGACAGATTTTAAATGCTTCCCTTCCTGCAAAGTACACCTTGCTGACAAAAAAGGCAATAAACTCCCATGTGGCTACAGATGTTAACAAAAGAGCAGACGCCCTTTACGGCGACAAAATAGAGTGTGAGCCTCTCCCTCCTGTCTCTCTCTGGGTCAATAAGTTCAGAACATTTCTTATTATGTCTTCAATCAAAGCTGACAGCTGCATGGACACATGGGTAAAAATAGCCCCATAGTAAATATTAACTGCCATTTGTTGAAGTCTGATCCGAACCAATGAGCCGCCTGTGACGAGGCACAGCTGATGTAAGCTCCTCAGCCAATCACAGGGCTGCACGCTTTCTCTCACCCATGACTGAATAATTGTCAGCACAATGACATCGAGAGTTGATCACACACTTTAAATCAGGTATAAGTGGAGTTTTTGCTCATCAAGATTTTTCCTTTACTATTTTGCCTGACTGCTAACAACAGAAGCAGCAGAAACACAACAGCGTTCCTGGTTCTTGCAGTTTGACCTTCATTCTTGCCTTTCTCCTGCATTCTTTCCTCCAATGCCTCTCTATCTTACCATTTCCTATTTCCTGTGTTTCTCTCTCCTTATCTAACTCATCCTCTATCCCACCATTACCCTCTGTGCCCTCTGATTTAACTCTCCGGTGTCATCTCCCCCCATCTCTCTCAGGTGAAGCACAGGCTGTGTTGCAGCAGATGATGTGTCAAGGTCGGCACACAGGCATCGTAGTGAAGCAGCATCAGGTATGTAGATCACATACAGAGGTCAGCGAGCCCTCCAGTCAAAGAGTCAGACTCCAATTATCCCCCTCTAGCACCGGCTGCAGCTTATACCACTGTAGCTGGCACACCCCCAAAACCTGTGTGTGGGGGGGCGGCTTGTCTTCACAGCCTTCTGTGGACAAATTTGGTTTCAATTGTATTGTAGTGTGGGTGGTCCATACATGCTCAGGGGTAGAATTAGGTTTCGGTTAGGGCTAGAGTAGGGGTCAGGGTTAGGGATCCAGCAGTGATGGTTAGAGTTAGGGGAAGGGGCTAGTGATTGTGTTATGTCAATGAGTGTCCTCACAAGTAGAGAAAGACAAACCATGAGTGTGTGTAAAGCTCAAATACAGATGGAATATTCAGTGTAAATATGAGTTTTTACAATGCAAATAGTCTGATTTATACATGCAAATTTTATGTGAATTTTCCCGGTAACATGCCAGGAGGGGAAACTGTCTTCATATTACTTGTATATGGTAAATTAGTTTAATGTTGAACACTGAGATGTATATGTGTTCTTTTAAAAGAGATATAACTGATTTCATCAGAGTAGACATCCTGCTTATTAGTTCACTTTTGTGTGGCTTAAAACATGCGCTGTGTCTGTGACGTACCATAATTATGTATTTATAAATACTGTAATATAATCATAAACTAACTATTGATTTGGAGTGCTCAGTGGAAGCTTGTTTCTTTCATGCCAAAAACTATTATTTTAGACAAATTGAGTCATTAACATTTATGTACACTGCCAATTCAAAGTTTTAGAACACCCCAATTTTCCTATTTTGTTTATTGAACATTGAGCAGTTTATTTCTCACTGTACTCTGAAATGAAAGAGTAGAACAAACAAACAATTAAAGTTTGAAAGGAAATCCTGGAATCAACAAAAATGTTTTCTGAAATTTGACTCATCAAAGCAGCCACCTTTGGAAAATGTAACAGCTGAGGACATTTGTGGCATTCTTTCTTCAGTCAAATATCTTCATATTAAATATTCTTCAGAAAGTTCTTCCCAACTCTGTTGCAGAAGTTCCCATATACGTGTATGTGGGACACATACATAAACGTGTAAATGTATGTGTGTATACATACTTTTTTCAGAGCGGATTACCTTCTATGTGATTTAACAAAGGCTTTATTGTAACAGTTTTAATCTAGCTCATGAACTGTGTGTATGATAAAGTGGAACTGATATATCAGGGGACCAGGCTGCATCATACTCAGGAAGTAGTTCTGTCCCAGGGGCAGCAAGTGGTCTGGCACCACCAGTCCATCAGGGGCCTGCAGGAACCACATCATAGTCCCATTCAAAATGGAGGAGCGGAGGAAACCCTCTTCATTCACACGCCACAGCACTGGAGCTCCACTGGCATTCACCACCACCCTGGTTCAAGGAGCAAAGACAAAGTGAAGGAAGGAATCAAGGAAGAAGGCAGAGGTGAAGGAGGAAGAAGATCAGTTGGGCCCAAACATAAGTTTATGGTATTGATCATGATCTATTCACAGGCAATAATGACTCTCAGCTACTTTTCCAGCTTGTGCTGCAGGTTTGCAGCATCTACTAAGTAAAAAAATGGATGTTACCAGAGTTTGGCATGAAATATACTGAATATTAGAAACACAATTCACATGAGACATCCTTATTACAATGTCAGCACCTGATTTATCTTAGCAGGCATTTTAAATACTGCTTTCATGCCAACAAGACAGGGTTCAAAGTTAGAAGACATAATCATCTAATGTGAATAGCTTTGATTCTGTCAATATTGTTTTTAGTAAAAACAAGAAGCTTCCTGAAGGATATTTTCATCCTTTGTTCTCCACACATGGTCATCTGCAGGAGCTGCATGATGCTGACACATATTTTGATGGATACTTTGCCCCTGTTTGAACTAAAAACTGATGATCACAGTTTTCCTATTTGTTACTCTGACCTGGTGTCGTGGTCAGGTCCGGTGAGTAATGGCTGACAGCAGACTGAGTCAGAGGGAGTGACATTGCTACTTGAGGACAAACCGTGACCTTTATGACCAGAGTTGTGAAACACAATCTGATGTCTGGGGCAATAATTCACCAGGACCATGGGAAATTTGTACAGAATAGTGACAACCAAGACTTGATGAGCACTTCATACTTAATAATCATAGATACTCATTTTGAATTGATTCTGATTTCTTTGTCCTAATTTTTAATATTGTTGAAAGGTAGAACTCCTTTTCTATGTTCACTGCAGCAAAGAAGCAATCAGACAAAATCAAATGGGGAGATAGCCATGAAATTTAGTGATTACATTTTTACTCTCCATTGGATGAACCTTTTTATTCTGGGAACTGACATTGAAATTCCCTCATATTTTCAAAGGCTGGAGATTGTTGTCAAAGGCTTGATGTTTAATTTCCTTGGTAAATGGTTTGATAATATACATTTAATACGGAGTAAATCTTTTCAAAAAAGAAGATGAAGCTAGGGATAAACTGTGAATGTAACATTTGTTGTCCTCACGAAAGAGACACATGTCAGGGAGGACTGAGCAGCTTCAGTGAGGCTTGTCACTAACCTTTTTTACTAAAATAATTACTTTCATATTAACAAAATATTCTCAGCTCAAGCCTTTGTGCATTTGCTTTAGTATGTGTTTGCATGACCAGCAAGCACAATAATTATTATTATTATTACCTCTATGACATAAACAGAAACACAGCTGACACTGATTTATAGAGAAGATGAAAAAGTGAGGTGTGTGAAACACTTCAGAATCAGTTAGCATTGGACTGGCAGCAACACAGTGTTAACGATGAACTTATTACTATAAAACTAGGCTTTTGAAAAGGCTGCTCCACAATTTAGAGCAACCAAAGAAAAAGTTTGATATTCCTAACACGGGTCACCTTCAGACCCACAGTAAAGGTGCAAGGGCATGAGAACTGTCCCAAAATTGTGAGGTAAAAAAGGAGCAGAGCCCAGAGGGGAGTCCATGAGCATGGACCAAAATAATGTGGTGGTGGACAGGCTGCTCGCTGCTGAAATTACTTTTCCTTTGCAAAGTGTGCGAGCTCAGCCGGAAGGGCAACATGAGGAGGCCAGATATCTGGGGAACTACTGCTACTTCAAGTTAAAGTTGAGCCATTTGGCATTTGGTGCATCAAGGGAGAGTTATTGAAAATTACAGAAAGTGGAAAAGTAATTTTTTTTTAGTTTTCATTTCAATTTTATATTTATTATAGTTGGTTTAGTAGCCAGTCATCTGTTGTAAATTAAATTAAAACTATTTTCAAACAAAGTACTATCATCAGCCAATCATGTAAATGAGTTAATATTCCCATATCTCATGAGTGATACTTAGCCTTGTTGATACTGTTTCATGAAATGCTTAAACTACAGAGAGTATGTGCCGCGCTATCATAACCGCTCTTCCTCTCGCTCTCTAAAGCCTCTTTTGGGACAGAAGAGCTTTATAATATTATCAGCATCTCTAAATTGATGTCACTTTGTCAAAAGCCTATTTACTTTCACTGTGAGATACATTTGAAAGCTCTGGCATTAATGCGAACAGTTATGTTTAGATCAATTACTAAAACCAACATTGTCACTTTTGGATCACTGCTTCTTGTGTGTGTGTGTGTGTGTGTGTGTGTGTGTGTGTGTGTGTTCCATTTGTGTCTGGTGTGCAGTCAGGTGCTGCGTGTAATTATACAGTAAGAAAACAAAGCAGAAGCAGTTGACTGACTCGTAGCCCCCAGTGTTGATTGTGATCTGGGTGCTGAGTCGTGCCTTCCATCTTTAATGAGGGGCAACCTTAAGGACATTCAACATTCACCTTGACCACTGTTTCCGCATAATTAATTAGCCCATTTGTAAAACTGTTTATGAACAGACATACTCTGAAAATAGAAAAGGTGATGCTGTATAATTCAGTGTCTTATGACACAGAGTTTCAAATGGAAGGTCATTCGTCAAAAACAAGCTGTGCATTGTTGCCAATGAAAGTTGCTGTTCGGTGGATGCAAAGCAGATTCTATTTTAATAAGTGTTTATTGTGCTGATTATGCAGTTTGTGCTGATTATGCAGACCAGGCAGCCCGGCGCTGGAGTGGTTAGAGCTGCCACCCATCAGGTAGAAAGGTCGGAAATGCCTCGAAACAAGATTTAACTAATCTCAGAGGTTGGAAATTAAGTTTGGCATTTTATAAGTTTTGAAAGTATAAAACTACCTTGTTTGAATTTGCTGGGTTTTCCACATTTTAGGTTGGCTCAGATACTTAGTATGAACATTATTTGGATTTCTTGATCTGTCACATGAAGTGTTAGTTTGTCTTCTGACATGAAGAACTTTCAGCTGCCACTGGTGAAGTTCAGCAAACAAATGATGTGTAAAAACTGAATTCAACACCTTCATGAAAACCCTTATTTGTAATATTAGTTATTGTGCTAGTTTTGTTCATTTAAAAGAGAAAGGTTATTCCTTCAACTCATCATTTTAGTTAAAAGGTTTATAACCAGTAAAGAAAAAAGACTCAAAAGAAAATTGGAAGTTGAATTAACTTGAAATAAACAAAACCTAAATATTTATTCAATTTTAATTATGTCCCTAAACTTTTACATTTTTGTGTTATATATTAAGATGGGTTTTAGATAAATGTTTGACACAACAATATAACAATTGCATTAGTTGGGGTTACATATTTATAATTAACATTCAATTACACATAAAGTAGAAAGTTCTGGGATATTACTCTGAAGAGGTTGGGACAGACATGAGCTCAGTGACAGCGACATTTGAACTTTAAATATTGAATAGTTCATCCTAGACTGGATGTTTGAGAAAGTTCACATGAGATATTCCTGAAATGCTGTCTTTGTGAGACTGGGACGACAGACAGCCTGAACAAAACCCGAAAATGACCAATCTTCATTTCCACACTGGCGTTTTTACTCATTCTGCCTGATTACATCTCTGCTAAGGTTGGAGCTTTGCTGGGAAAAGATCTTTTTGTAGAAAACGTTTTGAGACAGAACAGTATGAATAGTATAGTTCTAAATGACAAAATAGTGATGGTTGGATTCCATTGAGCTTTTTTGGTTTTAGTTGGTAACAACTTGAACTGAGAGGACGAAAGCTAATATTAAAAGCTATTAAATCAGTCAGCAACATCTGAATATTATTAAGATTGGTAGTGATGTAACTTGTGCCATTTCAACAGGATCAGTCATAACAGGTACAGTCTTACTTTACAGCTGTCTCTTCGGGAACCTCCAGAGACAGAGTCAGAGTTCCTGATGTCAGCTCACACAGTTCAGGACTGACACAGTGCAGACCCTCCATAACCTGAAACACACAACACATATGTTCTCTGTATAGACGGTTTGAAATGTCAACCCAGGTTAGACTATGTTTCCACGATACAAGGGCAAATGCCATGGATTTCTATTTTTAGTCTGCACCAGATGTTAAAAATGGATCCCAAGAAGAAAAGTTTTTGCACGTAAACACGCTTAAATATCTACAAAGGTTCCACATGTTTTTGTGATATTTCTGGGATGCCTTATGAACATGGCGTTCACTGTTTTGTGTCGTCAGAATGTTGAGACAACACATTTACATGAAGTTTTACATATGTTTAACTACGTACTATTGGTTCTCAATCCTGATATTCAAGAACCTGCTCTGCTGGTTTTCCAAGGGACCCTGGACTAACTACTGGAAGATACCAATTCAATTTGTCTTTAACCACTCCACCCCATCTACAATGGTATTTTCCAGATTAACTGAACACACATAATCCAGGTGATCAGCAGTAAGTACTGTGGAGTTATTTTTTACTGGTCTGAACCTCTTTGCATGTTTAACAAATGTAGAAATAGCAACTAAGTGACGTGACAAGGACGTCACATGCGTGTTTCTTTGAGATCAAATGTTTGCCGAGTCGAGCGCGGAAGTTATCTCACCCTGTCTGCCTCCCACGGCACCATCAGCAGCCTCTGCCCAGATTTTGGTTGCCATGGCTGCAGGGTGGGAGGTGCCGGCGTTGTGGTGGAGGCGACGGTGGTTGGCTGCGGAGGCTGGGTAGCAGCAGTGGTGGTGGAGGCAACTGGGGTAGCCAGTTCAGGAGCGGAGGGGGTGGCGGAGTCCCAGTCAGCAGCTGGCAGGTCCAGTAGGATTTGATCACACCTTTCCCCCTCGTAGCCTTCGGTGCACTCGCAGGCATAGGTTGGCTCCCCCTCCTCGCCTCCATCGCTCCGGCTGCAGTTTCCATGGAGACAGGGCTGCTAGCGCATGGGTCTGTGAAAAACTGAGATAGCGTAGAGAAAAATAACAGCAGGAAAAGTTTAAGAGGTGGACAGAAGAAAAACATTTTTATCTAACTGTTGTTTTCATCGCACACATCCTGTCCTTAGCACTGTTCTAGCTTATTTTTATATCGGGAATTCAGCTTTTTTTATGCTGTCCTCAACACACTATAACTACAAGTCTTTCGTTATATTACCGTTTGATTCAGCCGCCCTTTTACACACTGTGCTCTGCTTGTTCCATTAATACATTTGAAACCTGTGTTCAAAATAAATTGTTGAAGGACTACATTTGACTCTGACTCCACCTTACAGAATTATTCTACACATATCTACACACACACATATACGCACACTCACACTCACACACGCACACTGGGATTTTGTCCCTATGCCCTGTCATGCAGCAATGAGGAAAATGCACCCTGACAGGCTCCTTCATGCTGGTTTCCCTCATCAATAATTGATCATGTTTGGAGGAACGTATTTCTGAATGAATGTTGAAGGTGGAAGAGGACAAAGCCAAGCATGCAAAGCCTGCTGCCTGACACTGTGTTGCCTTTTTGCTTGGCTTTCAGAGTCTTCTTAGGCTTAAGGACGTCTATAATCCAGCTTCCTCTTATTTATTTATTTTATTTCTTTATTATTATTATTATTTTTTTTTTTTGCTAAGTCATTGAAAGAACCTCAGGTATCAGTAGCTCCAGCTGTCAGGTTCAAATGTACCCAGATAACTATTTCAATAAAAGCAGAGAAAACAAAAACCTGGGCTAAAAAGAGGCTGAATGCTCAGCCAAATCCCCCACTGCTTATACATGTGTATATGTGTGTGTCTGTGTGTGTGTGTGTGTGTGTGTGTGTGTGTGTGTGTGTGTGTGTGTGTGTGTGTGTGTGTGTGTGTGTAGGAGAAAAACAGAAACTGTGAGAAGCAGAACAATGTCAGTAACAGGCTGCTCTCTCAAAGCTGAGTCACAGCTCATTAGTGTTAATCTCTCAGGTTTTTCCTCCCTATGCCTCTTTCAAACTTTCCCCGCTCTGCTCTGAAGCACAGCTGTCCCAGCTGTCCCAGCAGGACACTGCTCAGTCCCGACACAGTAAGGCGCTCTAATCTCTGAGGGTCCACCTGTAGACAACAGCAACGCTGGGTTGTTTGGGTTAGAGGATCAGAGTCCATCTCGTGACCTTTTTCATCTGTCGTCCTGATTTCTCCTCCATCCTAACCACAGTACTGTACGTGTACTAACGAAGCACCACTTTAAAATATGCTTTTGGCTTTTCAGGAAAGCCTACAAACAAAATTATAAGTAATAGGTATAACATTTACATTTACATTTACATTTAGTCATTTGGCAGACGCTTTTATCCAAAGCGACTTACAAGTGAGGAACAGACAAGGAATAAAATCAAAGTTAAGGAGAAAAACATCACAGTAAAGTGCTATCAAAGAAGTGTTTCGGATACATGAGATGCAAGTACAGGAAAAAGAAAAAAAAAAGCAGGACGTTTTTGTTTTTTTATAACTGAGGTTGTAGTCCGAGGTTTTATGCTACTGCAACTGAACTTGGAACTTTCTGCTATCTTGGTAAAAAGCCTCATACTTTTTGTTGGGGTTTGCTCTGCAAATGGGCCTATTTAAATGTATTATAACTATGATTCTGGCAAACCAAAATAAATGTGTCAAGAATGTTTTTAATTAGCAAAGCATTACTTCTGAGTAAATTGTCAAATTTTTAGCCTCACAACCTCAGTAGCAAGGTTTTTGTCTTTTAATGTTGAAGCTCTGAATTGCTTTGGAAACCATTTTTACTTTTTTCTGAAAATTTTTATTAACTGAAAAAAATCCTCACATTAATTGACATAAATAATTGTTTGTCGCATCCCTAGATTCTGATGTTTAATATCAATGATAAAATGTAATAAACATAAAATAATGAATTTATTATAAAACTAATTTTGGTCAGTAAAATATTTACATTGTGTTGTTTCCTGCGTTGTGGTATAATTTCTCATATATTTTTAGGAGTCAGGGTTGTATATCTAGTTGTGTCATCCTGCATTATTTGGGTTCAGTCTTCAGCACCAAACAGCTCATTTGCCCCGGGGTTTGGCCAACCATGTGAATCAATTTCTTCTAAGCAGCTGATAATAACCCACATTAGCCCCTTTATCTATACTCCCGCATGGGCCACCAAACAGAACAAAGATATCCTCTGAGGCCAAATTAATTGCTTCACTAGGTGCTGTGATCTATTTGCTAATTTAAGATGGTCGCCCTGAAGAGGGAGGATCAATAAGGCTGGACAGGGGGAAACTTCAACCACTGGTGTCATCCATTCATCCTGGTGAAGGGATGAATCCGTCCCTGTGGACATGCCACACAGCTACAGTATGTATGTGCACAAACTGATGAGCATCTCTACATGTTGTGTTTTAATATACACTTCATTGTTCACACAGACACCCGAATGACCGACTATCATTAGCTGACTGAAATAAAGAAACTGAATAAAGTTATTTCGGGAGAATGTACAAAAATGTTAAGGTGAGGTGTTGCCACATTTCCATTAACAGGAAACAACCTGACAGGAAAGGCTTATTCAGCCATTAGATCTGATGGACTGGGTCAATGGTCTGTAGCTTCAGTCATGAGGGAATTGAGAGAATGAGGGAAACAGGATTTGCACTACAGATTTTGACCCAGTGGCAGATATTAATAATGAAAAACGTTCAACTTAAAAATGGATGAAATTCTTTTCCACGGTTTCTGTGGCATGTAAAACACAGAGAATTTACATTACAGTAACACCTCTGCCTGTCATTTCTTTATGTATGTTAAACTACACTGCCAAAGTGATTCAAGCATGATGGAGCATTTCAGGGATTAATGAGACAAACCTTTAATAAGAAGAATCGTCCTTGAGCAAGCCATTATGCTAAATCCCAAAGAGCCTAAAAGATTTAACGCTGCCCTCTGACCTCTGCGAGGTGTAAAAGGATCATTTCCCTGCACAGATTAACACATTTTACAAACTGTCTGCTTGCCTTGTTATATCACAGAGGGTGAGTCAAGTTGTATTTTAGTCTGGTAAAGATTCAAGACGTAAAATCAGTCTGATTTTGGGAGGCGAGAAGGTGGTGATGATAAACAGGGGCCATGAAGACAACAAAGTCGCAGTCTGATGATTTGTCTACTGGTGTTTTCACTTGCCTTACAAGACTAAAATGGCTAAATTTGTAATCCTTCGAACAAAGCCAAAGAAAGATTAGAAGCTGGAGTTATGTTTTTGTATTCCAGTCTAGGAAATAAGTAAAATGCTGTACTGTGACAGTACAATGACAGTAAGAAAGTGCTTTGCTGATTGATGCTGAAAGGGAACGTTTTGCTCTAAGAAGGTAGACAGCTCGCACATTCATCATCAAGCAGGAAAAAGGTTCAGTGCCCACCTCCCTTCACCCTTCAGCTACCGTCTAAGATATTTTGGAAAGCCTTCATGTTGTCCTAACAGCGTATTAAAGTGCATGGTTTTAGAATAAAATGTTAACGCATGTGGATTTGAAATGTCTTCTTATTCAGCAGTTTCAGAGCCACACGTCACCACCAGATACTTACTGTTTATGGGTGACTCATTTGAGTTATAGGTGATAATACTGCAGATGATCACTTTTATAGCCATAATCATTCAGCTCATTACACAGATGAAATTAGTTTGAAGAGTAGAGATGAGAAACACTGCCAATGAAAATATGACTAAAACCAGATGTGAAAACACACCTGTTTCCATTCAGCGGCTTTTATCAGCTGCTCTATAGATGTGGGTTATTAGGGCCCTAGTCTGTTCAATAGACTGTTATTATCTGACCTTGGTCCTTAGGTTTATGATAATAAATGCAGAGAGTTACAAGTTTAATCATAAAAACTATTTTCGGGAAATGATGGTGGATTGTGGATTAAATTAACAACTAAGTGAAGAACAATAACGACAGTCACATCTCCCATTTCACAGACTTGTTTTGTGACTTCACTCACTCTAATAACTGATATGGCTGCTAGAAGGCACCTAACTATAATAGGCACCTCTTCTATAATAATCATTTCCTCATGTACTGATAGGTGCTGGTGGCCTCTCAAAGCAAAATGACAGACCTCATAACAAAAGATAAATTTCTTTTAATGGGAAGAAACATAAACATATTTTTTTTTCAGAAGAAACTAAATAAACTAAATAAATTGCTTCTATTAATCTGAAGGCTACTGAACAAGGGTGGCATCATCATACAGTAACTAAATGAAGGTGCAATAAAAATGTTACTAGGTTGGACTTTTAACATTTGTAATATTTGTAACATGCGTGGCTTTCAATATGGCTCTAGTCTAAAGGCAATTAAAGATATTTACGCAAAGGCACGGGATTATTAAGATAAACTATAATAAAAACACAAAAACTGGAGGTTTTGAAATAAGTCTTTGCAAGCTGAAATGCAATAATCGACCAGGAGAAAGTGTGAAGCATAGGTGGGACTGCACAGTCAGTTTGTTTCCAACCATAATCATTTAAGGTAACAGTGACTGTGGAGCAGAAATCAAAGAGGAAGCCGGATGAATCCCGGGGTTAATTCATAAAGTCTCCATTGCTGATGGAAAATATACCGAGACAAAGAGCAGTGAGGGAAACCTATGATCAGTAGAGCAGATGATCAGCTCCAGTTGCTGATTAATAAAACAATAGTAAAATACTCTAAAATCTATTAATTGACACCATTTGATAGCCAGACTACAGTCAGACTTTTAATGCTACTGTCAGTCTCAAATTCAAACCTCTGAAACTGCATCAGGCTGCTACGATTTTCCCCAAAACACACCAAGTTTATGCAAAACAACGAAATGTGTTGTTGATGCTGGAGTGTATTGTTGAAATAGTGAGTTTTCATCATTAGTTTATTTATTTTTCACATCACACTGGTCCTTTGTCTCTGCAAATATCGTGCATGTGCCGCATTTGTCTTCATTAAAGTCTGAATGACAAAAAGTTGTTGCTTATAGTAATAGTAATGAAAATAAACAACTATAAATCCTATAAAACTATATCAGCCTGTAGTCAGTATTTTGAAAGCATAACAGAGAAATTTGCAACACACAAATACAATTACAGGAAAAGGTGAATTTGTGTTTGTGTGTGTCACCAAGAGAAGCTGACATGGTCACTCAGCAGAAAGCCTGAAATTGTTCTGAATCTCTTTTATTATGATGTAGATATGTTTCCATAGCTACAGTGGCTAGACAGAATGTGAAAGCAATTAGCACACAGAACAATTAATGATGTGTCAGTGTTTTCACGCCCCCACTGCACCTGGCCTCCACACACAGCCTCAGTGATTGGTTAACGTGTTCCATCAGGCTGCAGAAAGACAATCCATCTTATAATCCACTTACTTCTTTATCGGAGCTCTTTATCACCATTTTGCCACTTTCCCTCAGAATGACAACATCCCCTGCTGTAGAGGAACAACAGATGGTAAATGGTCGGCACTTTTCTCTCTTATTGGTACCCACGGTGCTTTACAGTTGCTTCCCATTCACCCACTCACACACACACTCACACACCAGTGCCTGCAGCTGCCAGGCAAGGTGCTGGTCTGACCAACCGGTAGCAGCTTCGGGTTCAGTGTCTTGTCCAAACAGATAAAATTTGCTTATTTATTCTTTCATAACAACTTCACACAAATGAGGCAAATATCTCTGCAACCTTTTCATAAGGGTAAATTTGTCTTGTAAAAAGTTTCTCCAGAGATGAAGACACACAAATTAGTTTGTAGAGTGTATGGGGCAGAATTATTTCCAAGAGCACTAATTAGATTTGCTGGTACCTGGCTGTTGGCTGTCAGATAACATTCTCAAGCTTCAATATGCAACTTTTGGCAATCAAGCTGGCTGCAACATGAGACTCGAAAATCAATCCGCCCAGGGTGTCAAATACGGACGCAGTGTCAAAGCCCGTGGCGTTTCATAGATGCTGTGCGCAGTGCCCTTTTGCATCATCGTTTGATGCACGGGGTTTGGCCTTATCTGATTTTTGGAAGGGGGATCCATGCTCAAAAACTTTCAGAAGGGAATATCTCTGCACTGCTTCCAGTGTTTTTCTGCAAGTCCATGTCATTGGAAAACTCATGGAATATGTCACTAATGAATAAAGTCTATTAATACATTTAAGTTACATCCTGCTTTAAGCTCTGGTTTGGAGTATTCAACACTCGATATTCTACCTTTCCTTCAATGTAAACTACCAAACTAAATAAAAATGCTTTACACTCTTTGGGCTGAATTCTTTTAAAGCACCGCTTGAGCCCGTAATGAGCTAAATCCCAAACAATCCAGGGTTTACTCTGACCATCTAAATAACTCCAACATCATACCTACAATAGGGAATGACCCAAAATTTTGACACTGACAAGAGCAGATTGCCTGAAAAAAACACCCATACTTGGAGTTTACTTCAAAGTATGATGGGAATAGTTACCAAACAGCAGTGTCATTGCAGAAAGATTGCATCACCAGCAGTCATAAGAAGTGACTTTTTGTGTGGAGAGTCTGACATATGGGGGTGTAATTAGACTGGCTTTCTGTTCGCCACATGCAGACATTTGTAAGCCAGTGGACAGTATCAATGATTCAAATATGCAAACAAGACAAAGAGCGATTCAGGTAAGAATGTAGATCTACAGACAAAGCTCTTATCCCGTCATGCTTCAATTCAGTCTGTTCTTAAACCATAAAACTCATTATTATCTACTGTACAAAGATATTGGACAATTCATCAACAATTCATTGACAGACATTTGTTCCTTTCTGGTTCCTTGGTTACGAAAGTATTTAATATTTTGCTCACGTTGCAGCCTTCATCTGACCGTATTTATTTATTTATTATAACAGAAAAGATGGCAGCTTTTGTTTCAGAATAGCCTCATTTTAAGTGAGCAAAAGTACTGGAACATGACTGACAGATGTTTCTTGCTCTGCTGAAGTGTCTTGTGAGATTGATGTCACAGTAGCTCTAAATGACTTGGTTTTAGTCTTGTGCTTTACCTGCGATGACAGTAAGGATAACGGATAAATCAACATGACAAGCAGTGGTGTCTATGGAAGAAAAGCAAACAATTTGAAATGTTAGAAAGGAGGAGAAAAAAATCTGAGATATTGCAGAACAACTGGGCACTGCCGAAACAAGTTGAAATGTCCTGAAAAAAAAATACCACAACAAACACAGAATGAGCCGGGGTGGAAAACAACAGCTAATGACAGAAGCTCGGAGAGTTTTTAACAAAAACGAGCCCGTAAGATCGTCAACAGCCTCCACAGAGCAGGGGTGAAGGTAACACAATCCACCATTTGACGAAAACATTATCAAAAGATGCAAAAACTCATCAGACGTAGGAATCAGACGTCCAGACTGGAATTAACAAAAAACTACAGAGATGAGTCAGAAAATATCAACATTTGCTCATGATCCAAGACATAGAAACTAATCAGTGAAGCATATGAGGCCGTGTCATGATTTGGCTGCTTATTCTATGCTGTTTAACAGATTGTATGTAGGTGTAACTGTATTTAAGTAAAAGTTGCTGATGTTTCGTCCAAAATTTATCTTATAATCTGGAACCAAAATATTTTGAATATTTTGAATGCCACTGTACAAACTAAAATCTTGAATTGACCTCCAGAACGTCTGGAGTGGACTGTAAATGCACATTGTCAAGCTAAATTTGTGTGATGTTGATTATTATTTTTCGTTATTAGTCTTTCAGATTATGATAATTTTCTGCTACGACTGCATTCAGACTTGATGGGTTATCAACACAAAGTTCTTGTGATGTGTCGACAAAGTTCTTATATTTCATATTTCACTTACGCGAGCTGCAGTTAAAAATGCATGTGTCTGATCTAGATTTTTCTTTTTTATACCCTGAGCATTTGTCAAGCATTTACAGTTTGGTGAATATGAGGCTGCCAAGGGAAACTGGAGCATCTGCCTGCATTGGGTATGATCTTAGAGAAGCACAACAAATATCAGGAAATATAAGTTTGAAGAGAAAATGTAATTCTGAAACACATATGCCACGTATCCTATAAAACACACATAACGGCAGTATTGTCCATAGAATGACAGCTGTAGGGAACTCCAAGAGGACTCTACATCCATAACGGCCGAGGAACAATATTCTCTAATTATATAATCTATCACACAGCAATTAGCTAGATGAAGCAATTAAACTTTCATATAACCAGCAGTAATTTCTATCTCCAAGGTGCAGTGCAATCCAGCTAAAACAAAATATTTAATTCATGATAGTGACAAAATAATATTGAAAATCCTGCCTCAATTAGTCATTTTCTCCCTCAGCATTCTCTCTAGTTTTCTCTCATGAGACGTGAGCCCTTGGATGTGATCTGATTATAAAAAGACAAGCCAAAAATGATGCAGAAATTAAATTAAATGGGAAAGTAAGTACATTTGGAAAAGCATGAAAATTGCTGTTTGACAGAATTAACTGTATTAATCTTAAAAAAAAGACTACTGTGAATGTCAGATTTCATATAAGTACAGAGATGTCTGTAAATACTTTACAATACGCAACCCTTTTTATTTCTTTTTGTCCTGACAGCAAGATTGAGAAAAATGTTCCATTTCCCCAAGAACATCCATGCTTTTCAAGTAGAGTGACTCATGGGGATAAACACAACCGAGACGGAGAAGTGGACTGACTAAAAAACTAATACACTGAAGCGTAAGAAATAAAAAAAAAAAACAGAAAAATGATTCAGACAGCAAGTGATGAAGACGCAACGCTTTTGAGATATGAGCCCAGGGTGAATGCAGTTCTGTCCAGAACAGTCAGACAAATTGGACGTTTGCTTCAAATGTGGGACATACAGTGTGAGCTTGTAAAATATGCAGGGATGAAGACTTCACCGAATGCATACATAAGGAGCAGAAACAATAAAATTACAGAACCACTTTATATGGATTTGGCCTTGTAGACTGTCAAAATGTCTTGTTCTTTAAAGTGACTACACATCTGTGCGAAGTAAAAGCTGAGGTTCAGGCGTTTTTTATAATTCTCATGTCATGACGCAATATTCTGTCAAACATTTCTATCCTTAGCAGAAAAGTGACAGTTTTGTTCATGCCGCGGTGGCAAGAGGTGTTTTTTCAAACTAATCCAATCTTTGTTCCTTTACACAATGGACTGTAGAAAAAGCAGCTGCATACCTAAACTAAATGTAGAATGAATTTGAAAAACTTATGAGTCACAGCCACTGTGAATATTTTAGGATCTGGCTCGTGGCTGGTGTTAATTTTAAACACTGTGAATAACGCCTTTGTCGCAGCATTAAAGTCTGCTGGGTGGAAAAAATTTTCAAGCAGTCAACGCAAGAGAGCCAAATTAGGATTAAGGCTATTAGTGAAAAAGTCGGCTAACTCCTAAAGCTTGTATTTCACATTTAATGGCCTACAGTACATTTATTTGATATTTTTTTGATGCATTTTATCGAAACTAAATACTGAAATCTGTTCACAAAAGGTCAACAGGCATCCTGCTAAAGAGCAACTGTTGGGTCTGAAATCAGTTCCTATTTACTCTCTTTCTCCACTCCCTCTATAATCAGCTGTTTCGGACACACACTGACCGCTGGTTTATTACGTCATCACTAAAAACAGTTTGAGCCCAGCGACAGTCATTTTCTCATCTCTGAAACGGGAGCATTGCGTTGTTGGATTGTTGGCAGTAGTGTAGACGCCCTGTAGGGGAACAACTTAACGCAAATGGACTTTTGATGTTGTTACACATCGAGCAGCCTTTGCTTCTGTCAGCCACAGATGTTACACAGTGTTACATCTAAGCCAAATAGCAATAAGTTATATAAAATTAATATGTGAAGCTAAAGGACGCTGTGCTGTTTTTTAAATTCGCTACATTGTGCCAACAAAAATAACTGTCATTGTTTGGCACAGTCTCAGGTTAGTATTCTTATGGAATATGATGAGTTTATCTTTTCAAAGAGCTAAATGTATCATGGATATTGTATTGTTTCTGCTTAAGTGCTGTGGATTTATTATGTTTTGTTGATCTAGTACAAATTATTTAGTTGCATGACATAACAGCACAAATGTGTATTTGTTTTTTTATGTTTATATTTATATCATTTCTCCAATGACCTGATTTCCTCCCACAACTGGAACTGGAAATCGTAAACATCCTGAGATCTGTGATGGCCTGGCAACGTGTCAAGGATGCATATTTGTTATCAAATATTATGACACTTTGTGTGTTTTCTGAGCATAGTCGAATAAAAAGGTGGTCACCAGCCTGACCTCGACTTATCCCGCCAGCGGTATCCACGAGTAATATTCAAAGGCCACGTAATGCAGCGTTTGGAGGTTTTGGTTTAGCATTTAAGCAATATCCTGTCAGTATTCCATGCAGACGTTATTATTGTTATGATTTATTACACCCATCAGTCAGAAAATCACCCAGCATAAAACCTCTTATGAGCCAGCCTCATCACTTTAGCTGTCAGTACAGACACAGCTTAAAGGCACAGTTTGAGATACTGCACGGAAGACTTTTTCTAATCCTGTCACGTCAGGCCAACAACAAAGAATAGATCATTGGTTATGGCTACATGCATGTTTGTTAATTGTATAATAGTTTGTGCCTTTTTATATAAGAGTTTTAACCTGAGTCTTTGCTTTTTCAATAAGAAAAACACGGATGATTTTGTAAAAAACACTGAAATCTTTTAAGCCTTCAAGTGAAACTAAATGATAATGATGTCTTGGGACTGTGACTCGTTAAAATATATTAATGCTACTGTCATTTTGAAACACAACAGAAACAAATGAGTGACCCATTTAGGGACCGTGCCTTAGTTTAAGAAACCCAGTAGTCTAAAAAAGAAAATTGGTAATAGGCCTTTGGCAGTTCGGTTCAGAGCTGACATGAATCACATCGTCAGCTGGGAATAGAGTGACAGCTGTCGAGTCATATAAAGGCGGAGGTGCAAACGAGGCTGTTCAGATAAAAGATTACAATCAGAGCACAAAGTATCACATACATATTGTCATAAAAGCATTAATATATTACTGTTTACAGTAAAAGCAGTTGTTGGGTTTTTATTTTGTTTTCTTTTTTGCTCAATTTGTAACATTAAATAATTTACCAAGTGAAACTCTGCACTTGCCTTCGTTTTACAGGGTTTGACACAACCAACGGAACAAATATTCAAATTCTCTGGCCCCTGTTTCTCCAGCAGGAACAACAACACTTCCTGTGAAAATCCCAGTCTTCAGCTTCACCACCACCAACAGTCACTACAATTAATCTGCTGCTTTATCTCCTCACGGAAATAATTATTTTTCCTCCTCTTCAGCAAGAAATGAAAGTCGGTTTCAACTCAATACGTTCACTTGAATGTCGTTTGACTTGTTTCTACGTGTATTTAATCGCGTTTTATCCCTTCAGCCATTGAGGGTACAAAGTTGAAGCCGATCGAAGACTGTCAGCTGTCTCTCCTGCTAAGTGTGAGCTAATTGAAACACCTGACACACCGAGATAAAGCAGGAAAGGCGATGACACCATGAACAACATGATATGTAATACTCTCTTTATTGTCAGTACTGAAGATGTAATTACAAGCCACATGTAAATGTCATCGTTTGATCCTTTAAGTTCACCATTTTTGTTTTCTGGTTCACAATTCTGCACCATGACTCAGTATAATTAAGTGATAATATGTCAAACCCAAAATGAAGAAACCAAGTGGTGAAAAATTAATTAATTTAGCTTCAAATCTGCATCAGCTTTCACCTTTAAAGTAGCGACTCATGACCTGTTAGCAGACAGCTCCATCTTTGCACACATCTTCACAAATTGTGTTACTATTTTGGTTTCCCAGCTCCTGAAGACAAATCTGATGTGAAGGCTGCTGAATCCTCAACTATGTTCCTGAGCTGGTCACTAACTTTGTCTGCCTGCAGAGCTGGACAGGTCACATAGAGTTGTTGTTTTCTTTTACTTAAACCAAACTCATTAATTTTTTTAATTTAAAGTAAGGCCTAAGGAAGAAGGAGAAGATGGATTACACTCTCTGAGTCATGATCAATACTGTAGGTCACATTACCTGCATCTAAGGGAAGTGTTCCCCATCCCTTAAAACCTTCTAATATTCAAGTTCCTACTGCACATATTATAAGGTTGAGTCAATACAAAATTATTTTTTTCAACACCAAGGAAGCTGTATGTTGAGATTAATAGTTATCATACATTTTTACAGACATATGCAAAATCACTCTAGGGATAAAGGCAATCTGCACTCTTCTGCTTCATATTCATCCAAGTTGTTGTACCTACAACTAACACAGGACGATGCTGTGTTGTGGCCAGAAAGTGTTGCGTGTGTGTGTGTGTGTGTGTGAGCAAGCCTTTAATGTTATCTATTTCTGCACATCAAAGCATCTGCCATTCCTCCCTTTCTCACAAACCTCCTCATCATTTCCTGCCCCATTGGCTTCAAAGACCAACTCCTTTTTCAAAATTTGAATCCATGAAGCCTACATAAATATGGCAGAGCACCTTGATAAATATCAATCCTACCTTGATGCATAAATAGATGCAAATTGAGGATCAGATGAAAGATAGAGAGAAAAACATACTAATGAGGTGGAACTGTCATTCCTGCTATAATTTATCACCCAAATAATTTATCTTACACATAATATTCTTATCAAACTTCACCTATTCCATTATTCAGATTCTACACATTACTATATATTTGTTATCATATTTTAATGGCGCTTTATATTTTTTTAATACAGCTGTCATTCAAAAAGCCAACCGCAGCCGGACAACACACTTTATTCCATGCGGCCTTGTTGCTGTCATCAAACACGTGACATTAAATAACCTGCCACGATTGCCCAACATCATCCCTCAAAAGACAATTACTTCTCAACTCTGCCAAATGCCAAGGCAGACAAAGAGATAGAGGGGGGGACAAAGAGATGGAGGGGGGCTCATGCAAGAAAATGAGACGAGGAGTAGGAGGAGGAGACGAGTAAGAAGAATACTAAGTGAGAACAAAATGATTTAAGGGAGGAGGTGCTGCAAGGCTCTATTTATACCTATCCAAGTGGAGCCGTGGCTGCAGGGACTCGGGCGTCTCTTCTCGAGGGCTGGGACACAGTTGTCTGTCTCCTTATTCTATCAGACAGGGACTAAAATGGATCAGGAGCTCTCAGGCTCTTTGTGAATTTATCAGCTGCTGCTGCTGCAGCAGATGCCCTGAAAGAATTTTTTTTTTTTTCAGGTTTACATCTCCCACATGCAGTTTTTTCCATATTACAATGACAGCTACCCTGCTTGATTTATCATTTTGTAGTGAGGACACTTCATGACACTACAGTTATTCTTGATTAGCTGTGACTTTAACATCAGATCTTTGTCAGTGTTGAGTCTGTATTAGTTGTCACAAGTAGAACACTAGACCAGACATGGGCATATGAGATGATGTCACTTTGGAAACCTTGTTCAGACTTTTTCCTGTAATGCCCAAATAGATGGCGTGCTTGAGCATTGAACTTGTTAAGTTTTCCCAGACCTTCCACTTCCCGGTTTTTCTAAAAACAAACTTGACCTGTTCTTCAGGGACAACAAAATATAAGAAGGACATCCACAACATATGGTATGGTAATATATAGTATGGAAAAGTAGTATAAACAAAACTTACTCCAGACTTTGATGTGACAAAACAGAGAGATCAACAACACTGTTCCCACTGAAACTGATGGTATCATCTGGATTCAGTGTTGAAATCTAATTTAATAGGTCAAATCCTGTGAATTTTGTCTGGATGACAAATTTTAGAACTAGCCCTGCGATCATTTGTGTGTAGTTAAATTAAAATTATTATTTAAAATATAGATTTTGGAAGAACATGTCAACTATTCCATAACACAGAGTTATGTTGTCTGCAGTGTAAACTGAATATATTAGACTATGGGCCGATAGGGTTACATCACATCAATAGCCTATTAAAGTAAATAATAATTAATATTAATTAATATATACAATTAAAATATAAACGGGTACCCAACATGGATTTTGAAGGTCAAGAATCACAAGTAAGAGTTACTGTGACCTCACGTCTGTCCATTTTTCTGAACACACAAACTCTGAGGGAATTTCTATTAATTTGCCCCAACAGTCCACTTGGACTCAAAAATATGAAAGGTCAAAGTTCACTTTGATCTCATGTCTTGCCTTCTGCCTGTGCACAGGCATTGACTTTGTCTCAAGGATGAACTGATTAGGTTTTGGTATTTAAAGATCAAAGTCACTGACCTCACATCTATCCTATTTTTGTGTGAATGTGTCAATGTAATTTTCTAAATTCAGCTAAAGTGTCCACGAGGACACAAGGGTGAACTGATTAGACTTTGGAGCCCAAAGTCACAGTGATCTGGCACCCACCCCATTCTTGTCAACGGTGTATTTTTGAAATGTTTGACTGCAAATTTTTTTTACTTTAACTTAGATTCATGCAAGAATGGATTCAAAATGACTCTCAACAGACATGCATATGAACTGCAACTTGACAGGTTCACTGAGGCGAACAATCACAACATGGTAATTCTAGTTGAGAAATAATAGCTTTAGGTTCTAGCATTACAGCAATGCACAAATTACCATCTATGAAAAATGTGTGCATGTTTGTCAGAGACGTGGCGATGGTTTATCACCCACGATTGTGTTTCCTCTTTATGAAAAATGAGTAGGATTATCACTGTCAGGCAGTTGAGGTCTGACAGTGAACATATGTCTCTGTATGTTATGCATATGTTACATTTCAAGGACATTGTAGTAGTTGCAGTCAGTGAGCAGCTGCAGCATTTTGTCTTATTGCTGCCTTCTCCAAATCATTAAACCAGATGCAGGCTCTGCTGTGAAGCACAGAAGACTTAATGATTTGGATGGAAGCCCTCCCTCTGGCTTTTAAGCCGTCTCTCTGTATGACATGCTGTTTCATCATTACTTTTTGCATAAAAAGGTACTACCCACTGTGATCTGATTTGCTGAGGAGCTGGAACGTTTTTAGATTGGATGTAGATAGTGCTTGGTGTCTGATTTGTGCATCCAAAGGATGAATAAATGTCTTCAGGGAAAAAAAAAAAAAAACCACTATATTCCAACATAAAACTCTGGTTGCTGTGGGAGATGGACGTTATTCTGTGTGGTGATCTACGAGCTTGCCGCTCACGCTGACCTACATACGCAGAAGGTTCGTTGCAAAACAACATACTCACTGCAAGAAAAAAGTGACACCTAGTGCTGACAAGATTAAACAGATACTTGTATGAAAGCAAAACACTTTCTGGAACTAAATCAAAGACGTAAGGTGTCCTCAGGCTTTTGTCATTTTTTTGAAAACAGAGCTGCTGATTTTCAGGTCACATCCTATTGTTTTAAATAGGTACGTTACAGATGTTAAAAAAACCAAGATCCTTCTTTGCTTCGTGTCAGAATAAAAATAGGTTTGGAGCCGGTCCTGCTGCCACAGGGAATTAGTCACTGAAATGCTGGAAGTGGAACATCCTGTTCCCATTGTCACCCATAAAAAAAAGTGATGTAAATCATCACCACTCATTTTACCTGCCTCTCAGGAAGTCAGTTAAGAGCACGAATGCTGTTCTGCGGAGGAAAAATTCAGTCCAAACCAGACTGTGCAGGCAAGAAAAAGTGTGCTCCTACAAACTACCCTGCACGCTAAATGTGGGCCACGTTATTTTCCATTCTGAAAAAACAACACACAAAGGAGATATTTCTGACATTTTCTGCTTGATGTTCTGTACTCTCCACCTGTTGATCTTTTGGCTCCCCTCATCATTGCTCTGTTGCCTTGGAAACACCCTGAAGAGAAATGGGGGCACGGCGAAGAAAACTGGGCCTCGTAGTAGGAGGTGACACTGGACATGTATCATCACTCTCCTCCCACAAGCTTCGACAAAGAGGAAGAACATGTTTTTAGAAGCCATGGCAGCGATGTCGCAGCTTTTCATTCTGTTTGAGCAGCTCTGGCCCATCGGACTGTGATTTGCAACACCGCCTACTGAACATGCCCGACTGATGACAGGGAGGATGATCGGAACCCACAAAAATATGATTCAGGGAATTTGTTTTTTACTTGAATGGAGCTACGTTTGGTTAACTTTAAAAAGAAAAAACACCAAACACTAAAACCAGCAATGTAAAAGTCTATCACTCAAAATGTTTTTTGCCTTTGTTGAAGATTTTCAGCTATTTCGTGTACACAGTTGTTTCTCTTGTGAATATTTTTCGCAATATTACAGTTTTCCCACATTAAATACTGAACTTGCATAGGAAAAGACATATTTACAGAATTACATTACTGTCACTGTGTGTATTTTAAAGCATATCCCCAAGAAATTCAAAATTTCATTAACAATTTGAGAGAGGAACTAACACAATCTTTTATTTGTTTTTAGAATAAAGTATGAAACATGACATATAGATTCAAATGTATTATTTGAATAATAAATCTGATATTAATGTATAGTTTTGGCAGAGACATACACTATCACTGCTGATGTTTTGAATCTAAAAAACTGAATGTATCTTTGGGTATATTGGGTTAAAAAAAGGTGTTAGGTTGGGTCTTACTGCAGGGAGTCATCACTGAACATCAAAGTAACTGGTTGGAATATGTATGTTGAATATGTATGCTGTGTTACCTAAAAGGTAAGTTTAAGTTTAAAGAACATTTATATGAAGAAAATAAAAATATATATTTACTTTTGAGTGTAGGTGTATAATAATGTCACAATAATGTCACTTGAGTTGTTCGATTCACCTGTTTGAGCTCAGTATTTTTCAAAAACTCACCACAAGGAATGTTAAGGTACAGCTTAAATGTCACTCTTAAAAAATCTGAAATTTCTATCTGTTTTTTTAACTAAAATGAGGGCAATCTGATAAACGTCTGGTGCTCCCACTGATAAGCAGCGATTGACTGCTGATCAATGATGTGATCAAAGTTGAGCTGCTGGAGGCAAAGAAATCAGCAGGAGACGAAGCTCCTGACAGAGAGCTCGACCCTCCCCTCCGCAGCTGGAAGTCAAGTGCTGCACACATCGGTGCTCGCTAGACATATGGATTAGTATCCAAACATAAACCCTCTTAAGGTGTTTAAAAAGCCGTTGGTACAGACACCGAACGAATGCAGTTCTTTAAAACATAACATTTTACTTTACAACATAGAAAACGTTATAAAAAGCTGTGTTAATGCATCTAAGTTGAAAACATTTTACATAATACGATATGTTGTCTGAATACTGTGCATTTATCACAGCTGAGTTTCCGAATTTCTTTACTGTTATGTCTGGTCCTCTTTAGGCAAGAGCAATGTGCAACATTCATTTAAAGTTAAACTTTGTTCATATTTACAGCATAAGTGAAAAATGCATTTTATGTACACACTGTAGTTATATATATATATATCACAAGTAATGATTTATTCCAGTATTTCTAATAATTGCATTATTTCAACATTATAGGTTTGTAGTCCATGTTTTCTATTTAATCAGCTACAATTGTTTTTATATGTTTTTAAGATTGACTCTAAACAAATATCAATCTCCTAAACACATGTTATAAGTAAATAATGCAATTATAAATTTATAACGCCGACTGTTTTATTTAAACACAGGTTCAAATCCACTTCATTTCTGAGAATGAAATTCAATTCACAACAGACAGCCACATGTTCAGGTCTTAATACGAGCTAATCTTTGTGTCTAACTCTTCAGGTGGGGACTGCACCTGACTCCTCTCTCCGTCAGTGGTCCTCCAGTGTACGTGAAGGGTTGGGGTTTTTTTGAGGGGATTAAGCTGGAATTTATTGCGTGCAGCGGAGGAAATGCTCACGACACACACAAGTACATGCACATACGCCGCAGCATGCTGGCTTGTCTCCCAGTTGGCTTCATTAAATAACATATTGTCAGATCAACTTAACTGACAAGTTGTGTGTGTCTGAGGAGCAGACAGCAGGAGTCAGTTCTGCATCTGTCACTGAGTCACTGTCTCTGCTGGTGAACAGAGCAGAGTCGTGGATGATACACACTCTGTCAGTCTGCCTCCACACACTAAAACGCACTTACAGATCTGAGTCTGTGTCAAAGTGTGTTTATTCTGTCCTTGAGGCTGACAGTTGTCCCTGATGCCTCACCATGACCTAATGTCAACCATAGAGGGCAACATTTGTGGTCTGACTGTGTATTCTAGTTACGCAGTTTTTTTAGCATTGGTCCAAGAAAGCTTAGGTGTTGCCGTGGTAACAATGGATTTATGGTAGGACAAGGCTCTTTTTTTATAATAAAGATAAACTGTTGTAAAGTGATGTAGGGATGAGGTTTTTTTAAGGCCAACTAAAATGTCAGCATCTTCCAGGTTTCCTTAACAAAATGTCATTGGTGATTTTTACGTTTACAAGTTTTTGAGGTATGGTAGAGCGCCTGGCAGGGAGGTGCAGGAGGAACTGCACACACAAACAGAAAAATGAATGCCTATATAAAAGACAAGGGCAGTGAGGGTCCTACTGAGGGTTCTTCTAACTGGAACTGCTGGGTAGGAAACAGAGGCAGTTGGTAGCTGTAGGCTGCCTGGAATGGAGCACAATCTAGGGCAGACAAAGGCACTGAATTGTGAGCGTACTGCACCCAGTGCAGTTGCTGGACCTAGGTGGAGGGACTACTACTACACATGCATCTCCGCATACCTTTAATCTCCTGGTTCAGTCTCTCTGTTTGGCCGTTGGTCTGGGGGTGGGACCAAGATGACAGACTTAAGGAGGTGCCCAAAACCTTGCAGAACTAGTTCCGCAAGACTTCTGTTAACTGAGGTCCCCGGTCCGATAGTAAGTGCTCAGGAAGCCCGTGGAGTCTGAAGTCATGCCAAACCAGCAATTATGCTGTCGCCTTGGCAGGAGGTGGCTTAACTAGGGGAACAGCACTGACCAATTTGAAGAAATTATCAACTACCACAAGTATAACTCGTGGCCCCATATAAGCACCTGTGGAAGGAGAGAGGCAGGTACAAACAAACACCCCGGAGGGAAACCAGTGGGGATAGGAAAGGAGTGTTTGAAATCTCCCACTCTTTATAGGTCTCATCATATGACCCACAACACGACAGGTGGTAGGATTGTTTCTATGGGGGAGCAGGGTTTGAACGATTGCTTTATATCTTCTTTGAACTGACAGGACAGGGTGCCAGGTTCTGGACCCCAGGTGAAAGGACAAAAAAAAGTCAAATTTGAAGAAGAGTACTGACCATCAAGAATGCCACGCATTGAGGGATGCACTTGCCATCCTTCTCTGCGTGTTGCGAAAATACCGCCCCCCACATTGTTGGAGACATCAATCTGCGGAATGAACTCTTTCTTGGTGTCAGGTAGAGTCAAAATGCGGGCAGCAGTGAAAAGACTGAGACAGCCTCTTCCTTCCAGAGAAAAAGTCTGTTGGGAGAGGTGAGAGCGTGCAATGCGACCGCTACCTTGCTAAAATCCTTGATTATTTGACGATAGAAGTTAACAAAACCCAGGAATCACTGTCGTTGCTTGCAGCCCTGGGAAACAGACGATTCTAAAACTGCTCCAATCTTGCCGAGGTCTATGGATATTTTCCCAGGGAATGAAGTAGCCGGTGTGTTGCTGAACACCTCTGTTAAATCATGATAACAACTGGGCACGTTGGGCAAGTCAATAGGTTCCTTAGACCTTTAACTAGTGTTAGTAGAGCGAGCAAAGGCATCACTTAAACAGTTAGAAAGGCAGTAAGGGCTCCAACCATTATCTTGCATGAGAATAAGTTAATGTGAGTGTCATGTTTGGACAGCCAGGGGTAGCCCAGCAGGAGAGGAGCATCCACACAGTCATAAATATAAAACCCACACGGTTCATGATGGTTGTCACTGAGAGTCATTTTAACTGGTGCAGTGCAGAAGGTAAAAGTGATGTGAAATATAATTGTCTAGTGTTTTTACCTTTAACTCCTTAGGAAGTCTATCGATCTCCACTCCTAGTTCTCAAACCAGTGTCGTGTCCATAAAATTTGCCACCGAACCGGAGTCTATAAAGACTAAACAGTTTTGGAAAGAGATAGGCCGGATGAAGAAGGCGGGGATGGTGAGTTTAGACTTGGAGCTTGTGTGAATAAAACGGCTCATCAGTGACAAAAAGTGTATCTTCGAACCACAGAACTGAGTGGCGTACTCTGTAACTGAGCAATCTGACTGAGTTAGCTCACACAGTCGACACGCTGCAACTCTCCGTGGGGATAAGCACAAAGGCTTCATGGAAAAAAGCCTTGAAAGTTCGGCAGCTCGCAGACCCCTTCTCCCATTCTCACTTAAAGTTATTCTTTGAATTAACTTAATTACATCTTGGGAAGAATTTCCACTTTATTGAATTGCTTTCTTTCAACATTAAGCATTTCTGTATATATAATTTAGTTTTTGAAATTTAGCTGGACAGACCCTAGTAAATAATGTTTGATGCAACCTACACAATTAAGTTAAATCAATCTTAACAAATAATGTTGAGCCAACCCTATTAATTTAGGTCAGAGCCAATTCAAGTAGCTTAAATTTAACAAAATAAATTGACTGAAGTACATAAAAATTCAAATAACAGCATTGAAAGAAAGACATTTAATTGTGTGGAAATACTTTCCATGATTTAATTAAGTATATTCAAAGAGCTTTTTGTTTGTTTTTTTAAGATTGTTTAAGTAGTCGCCATCTTAAAACTAATATTAGTGATGTAGGACGATATCCGCAATGTTTATTTACAAAGCTCTGATTGGTCTGTTGTTGTCAAGTAGAGAGAACAGCAAAGAGAAATCACAGCAGTCTGGAAAAGTGAGGACACATTTGCACATACTGTGCATATGCTCAAGGACACAGTAAAAAAGTGTATGCTCATACACACAGGGGGCAGTTAAAACATTAACACAAACACACATGTCAGTATTCTACAAACACACACACCTCCCGCGTGCCAAGCATACGCTCATTATGTTGACGGCAACAAAAGACTAATCATTAAAAACGACAGTACAATGATGGTGTCAGAGTCGAGGGTTATTATAGGGCTGAATTACTGCTGAGTAAGAGCTGCTCTGCCCTTTTTTTACATCATGCCGAGGATGGTAACACAACTTGCTGCTCCATTAAAGATAAAAATAGCAATGAGGGCAGGCAAGAAGCAATAAAAAACATCTAAACTGAACCAGTGGGAGAGATGTTACGGCTTTTTTTTCTATCCAGGACAAAGACGGACGTTTTACCGCCAGGCTCAAGGAAATGAAAGAGTCAATGAGAGAGATAAGAGCTCTATTTATGATGAGTGGCAACACAAAAAAAAGTGCAGCAACTGTTTTTAAGGGGAGAAAAAAGCCGAGATGAAACATGACAGTGGTGCTGCAGATAGCCGTGTTTACATGTTGGCTTCAAAATTCATCCACTTGTAGCCGCTTGTCTTGTGAACCTGAAAATGTCTCCTGATTAAAGTGAAGCTCTAATCTACTGCCACTAGAAGCACTAGTTTGAGGTTATTGCTGCCGTAGGATGTTCAGCCAGTTATTAAATAATTTTTCCAGCCACACTTCGAATGTCTAAAGGACAACATCTGATGTTTTTTAAATGGATTGTAATTTTAACAATGTGCATACAGACAATAAAAACAAAATGAATTGTTTCTGCTCATGTGTAATCTCAGTCACTCTCTAACATGGATCCTGATTAACGCATTGAAAACAATCAACAATTTCATGTTAGCAAGTGTCAACAGCACGTGGGTAAAGTTGATGTCGTCACTTGTGATGCTGCTGGTGCTACAGAACTTAACTTAGCAAACCCTATAACTATGAAGGCTGCTGCTTATATCTGATTGTTGCAGTATTCATAGATGCTGTGTAAAAACATCATGTACCTGGCTGTGTAATGGAAGTTGTTTGGTAGATTTTATGTTCGATATCCCAACATAAACACTGGGTAGAATTTGTCACCAAGCTAATTACAAAACAAACTACTGTCATAATTTTTAGATTATTTTCTAGCCCTAAGTGGTGCAGCAAAGTAAAGCAACAATTTCTTTCATGGAGTTATTATAACTCACGTTACTAGTATGGCTACCACCATACATATTTACAGTAAATTCTTGCTATTGCTATATATGCTATTGATCAACCTAAGCTGGACACATACATCAAGAAAAACTAAATTCAAATATATGACGTTCAGATGCTGTAGTGCACCCGAGATGTCTTTGATGATCCATATGTAGAGCAGAAGTGCAGGGTGTTGAACCGAGCATGTCTGCTGGAAACCATCTTCTGCAACATCCGTATGTATTTGGCCTCGCTGAGCCATGATACTGCCACCTCCCTGTGCACTGTCTGCAGATCAAAAGGACACGCGACATGTGATGTGGGAATGATCAAAGTGACTGGACGCACGCTCCTCTGTTCAAAGGCTGCACGATCCTCCTCATAACATCTAAGCACATCAACATGAATATCAGCGATACCTCGGTGATAATAGCTCAAATGAGTCTCTTTTTATTGCTTATGGGTAGCTGCTCTATCAAAGGTAGCAACAGGGTTATGAGCAGCCTGTTACCAGAGTAACATCCCCTGCTTTCATCAAACCATCTGTAACTAATTGTATGAGGGCGCTCGTTTCCCAAATGAAGCAACAGTTTGCCGCAGTTCGCCATCTGTTTTCCTGAAAAATCTTCAACAATTTGCTTGATTTATTTGAAAAAAATGTTTTGTATTTTTGATTTTGCCATAAGAGAGAGAATAGACGCTTTTTACCTTGATAACATTTGTGCCGCAAAATGTACACATTAAATTTTTAATATGTAAAATACAGTTTCAATTATTTACAGGATTTGGTGATTTGCTGTGTCAATTTATTTAAATATTTTATTTTAGAAAAAAAAAACATCAAAATTGAAATTAAATGGTTCCAGCCCTACTCAATTTTACAGCGACTGATAAAACCATTGTGGCATGAGTCGGAAATGGCTTTTTGGGAAACACAAGCTCAGGCCTCATGGATGATCTTCTGCACAAACGACACAATTCACTGAACACTGAATTCAACAAAGTGCTCCAGTAAATAGAGCGATACAAAGACGTTCCTCTGCAGCAAGAGGATAAGAGAGTGCACTGATAAACACACATATACAGCACATAATATGAATGTGTGTTGCAGTAAACAGAATATTGTGGTTTCTTCTCTCTCACTAACAAGCCAGAAGCCAAAGGCTGGTGATGAGCTTTGAGCTCTGCGTAATTGGATGCAGTTCAGGCTGAATCAGCAGTGCACACACACACACACACACACACACACACACACACACACACACACACACACACACTAATGTAAGACTCACCTTTCTCACAATTACCATGAAACAGCTTTGGGACTCAGCTTTGTTTACTGTCCTGTCAGGAGGTGGAGTGTTTTTTAATGCAGTACCTTTAGTGTGGGGAGGTTGTACCAGCCAGCCTAACTGAAAGAAGGAAATATATATTTCTGCTAATAACAAATGAATGTCACTTGCTATTTAACACTTTTTTAAATTAGGCTGTAGTGGATTGGGTGTAGAGTTACAGTACAGTGCAGTGCAGCTTCATAAAGAATGCAAGTACTCTGTCGTGGATATTAAAACAACGTACCAATTTTGAAAACTTATTGTAAATTAAAACCGAAATCTCTAATTTACTAATTGATTCGGATCCTTAATTTAGTACTTTGTAAGAAACTATTGAGCTTTAGAGGTGATTTGGTTAGACACCTGACCGTGTTTCTAGTCTTTCTAGTCTAAGATGTAGGAGCAGAGCAATAGATGAAAAGAACTTGAATAAACATGTCACAACATATCAAACTACTGCTTTAATATCTTTTTACACAGTGCCACCTGTGGCACTGTGTAAAAAGGGGGAGCGTCTGAAAACCAGAATACAAACTCTGTGGAGTGAAAATGATGCTTATAAAACCACAGAGAAGTGAAGAAGGGAAGAATAAGAAAGTTGTTGCGAGGAGCAACAGTGATAAGAAAAACTCTCAGGTGAGATCTAAAAAATCATCCTAAAAAACATGCAGTCCATCACTGGCGTGTTCTGTGTGAACTTATTAACTTATGGCAGAAGCGTCTGCGGCAGAAACTGTTAAATTACTTCTGGGCAGCCTCGGATACGTCTCCTCTTTCACCATCTTCAGTCCCGCAGCCCCAATTCAAATAACAGTAAAATAAAAAAAAATGCACTCCGTGTTCATAATGCCCGGCTTGTAAAGTTAAACTCAGCCTGCAGATTCTGCTGTGATCCACCGCTTTCATATAGCTGAATGGTGGAGCAACCCAGCAAGAGCTCCCCGGACTTGTTACATGATGGATGGGCGCTTTTGTGCTGCCACAGCCCTATTGTGTTGTAGCACAAGGTACCAAATCCATCAGGGCACACAACAGGCCTTTCAATAATGAATAAGGTAGAAGTTGAGAAGCTAATAACTCACAGAAAGGCCAATGGCAATGAATTCCAACAGCGCAGCTAACAGGCTGCTGTACAGAAAAGGTGTGGGCAGATATTAAAACTCAGCGAGTTTAACAAGTGGAGTGGGTTTGTTTCCCCCTGCTGCTGTGGTTTTTGCACTGGGCCACTTTTCATTCCTGCAGCACAAAACACAGCGAGTGGAGCAAAGTCATAAAGCAAGTTGGCCAGATATTTTTTCTTTTATGTGAAATATCCTGAAATCAACAGGCATGACAAAGTCCTAAAGGCGCTATTTAAGTTCAGCTCTGCAGCTTCGGCTGAGTTGTTGTGTAATCCCGCTCTGACAAATGCACCCCAGAGAAAACAGAGGGGGAAAAGAGGAGTAACACATGACACTCGTTTACACCGGCATTCAAGCCCTAAAACCAACACCATACTCCAGTCAGGAAGAAATCGATGGTTTCACTCCCTTGCTCTCTTCCTGCCTTTCCTCAACCTCTCTCTCCTCGTTAATCTGCCCTTCCCTTCTCGCCAGCTCATTTCTCCCAGTTTCATCATTCCTTCCTCTCACATCTGTAAATTAAAAACATCCTGTGCTCAGATGTTCAATTATTCTTCACTGATCAGATGCTGGATCAGCACAAAATTACTGCTTATTTGCTTCTGTAATAATTTTTTTTCTGTTTCTAAAAATATATATATAAACTACATATAAAGTATATAAATCTTCAATTCCCATTTTTTTCCTAATATACATTCCTTTGTCAATGTTCCTTTGTCAATTAGGTCAATGGTTAAGACAAATCCACAACATTTAATGAGATGGTGGGTCTGAAAACAAGTCAGATAAAGCCTGGTACTGTGAAACTGTTATAACGCACTTCAGTAATAGACTGTGTGGTGTTGTGCTATTGTTTCAGATCAGTCTGATCAGCTGCAGCGTCCAGTCAAGTCACCAACAGGTTTCCGTTAATATGTGTGTTCCGATATACTACACGAAGGATGATCTCGCTCCTGCTCCTCAGGCCCTGACCCTCAATATATAGACCAATATAACGCGGTGTGGTATGTCCTTCAAGGAGAACTGAGCCAACGGGGTGTCTGACATTCAAGGAGCGAGCAACGATCATATAAGGGATATGAGATGTTCCCTATATCTTACTCTAGTCTCTCCTTCTGCTCCCTCACTACACCATCTGTGTTGTGACGCATGCAGAGAACAGAGGACGCAAACGAGCACCGTACTCAGCCAGACATCCTTGACCAAATCTTAATTGACCACTGCTCCAGTTTCCATGAAAAAGAGACAACAGGAGAGAGGGGAGCAAAAATCAATTGTTCCCCTTAGGTCTGGCTGGGGCTGGGGTCTAAAGCTGTGATGAACCAATGGGATTTCACAGCAGAAGAGACCTACAGACGCAGCGGAAGAGACCTGTGGACACTGTGCTCAATGGTTTTCTCCTTATTACAGGGAAAATATGATTAACCCCCTCCAGCTTGAGCTCAGGCTGTGTGACAACACCGTCCTCCTCTGTGAAACAAACTGCAGCTGCTTTCTATTCTGAGAGACGAATTCAGGACAGCCAAGGAGACTGGGATCAGCTCCCCGGCCCAATGCTTTCAGGGTTGTCTGCCAACCCCCAGCACACTCACCTGTCTATAGCCGGCACGCATAAACAAGATAAAGCAGCTGCTGTATGCACATGTAAACACAGGGCGGCTGGTGTGTCTGCCACCTGTTGGCCGTTCAGCTGAAGATCACCCTGTCACCTTGCCGCTTGTCTCTGTGATGCTGCAGCAGACTCACTTATCCTCTCTGCTGCTGCGAGCGGATGCTCTCTTTCACCCCAGCATGACTCAGAGCCCGGCCGCCTATTGAGCCTGTCGCTACCAAAGCTCAGCCCCGGTCTATTTATCGTAAATCCCAAGTGAATTTCATGCAATCCAGCAAAAGAGCAAGTTTATGTTGAGGTGAATAAAATGCTCAATTCAAAGTGCCCTTTTTAGTGCCCTTGACAGGTTAACATAATGCATCAGAGGAAGAAAAATGTTGAAGTCAACTACAAGAACACAATAACACAGAAGTAATTTGTGCTGAATGCTACAAACCACGTTCACTATGTGACACAGTTGAAACAGTTTTGCGTTGTGTCAGCCACATTCAGCCCGCAGGAGCAGACTCGGGGCAAACAGCAAGAGGCAGCAAATCTGCAAGTCAAATTTACATTTTCCAAACAAAAAAGGAAGCAAAATGTGCATTAAATTCGTCAGTCATCCAAACCTAAACACAGTAAAGGGTGTGCGACACCAATGAAATCAGCTGAGATGGTCATAAGTATTTTTAAGTGAGATTTCAGTGAGGTTATCATGGACAAACACATATGTCATTGACAAATTACACAACAATACTTATGTAGACTTATGTAGATCACTCAGATAATTTTTAGATGTTGTGGGTCATGCGACAGCACTTATTATTCATGGCTGGCCAGGTGCCCCAGTTAATGATGAAATATCCCCAGATTTTAGAGCTGACATGGGCTTTTATCTCAATACTTGGGAGAAATAGTCTCACATTATTACAAGATCTTGCACTGCTGCAAACCAAGCAAAACATCTCAATAACTCCCACCTGACTCACAAACATTCAGGACGTCTCTCCAACATATGCTCACACACATTGACAGTTTTCACTCGCTTCTCATCGCTGCCACTCTTCCTTCTTGTTGCCACAGCAACGCAGCACTTGTCTCAGTGTCTCAGTGACAGCACATGCTGCCACAAAAAAACATCCACGAACAGCAGAGAGCAGGAACACATCAACCATCAACTGTATGGCACACATGCAAACCAAAGCGTATATGTCACACGACCTTACAGTAGAGGACACAGCAGTAGTTTCAGTAGTAGTGCTGATATATAGCTGATACTTTGGGATATAACTGATAATGGATAAAAGTGATTCTAATTTACAGGAAACAAATAAAGAAACTTGAAATAATAAGCTGTTTACTGCTTTGTAATATAATTAACACAGGGACACGAAGTTTTCCCTGTATGATGCCCTTAAAGAAGGAAATAATTACTACTTGTTCTCACTATGCGTGCAATCTTTGACACAGAGACCTCAAAATGAAATACACACCGGCAACATTAAAAACCAAAAGAGTTCATACCTCACAGTTGCGTCCCGTGAAGCCCTGGCTGCATGTACAGGTGTATTCCCAGGTGTCCTCTAATCTGCCGGCAGAGGGGAGGGCCAGGCACAAGCCCCCGTTGAGGCAGGGTCTGCCTTCGCAGGGGTCCGGGCGAGGTGTGGCTTGGGTCGGGGTGGGCTCAGCTGGGGCTGGGGTGTCTGGGGCCAGCTGGAATGGGGACGGGATGGCCCCAATGCTGCCGCTGCTGCTGCTCAGGAGCAGGAAGAGCAGAAGCTGTGGGGACGCGAAGCTCCGTAGTGTCTGTGTGGGACGGCAGCAGGGAACTGCCAGCACACTGCACGCGCTCAGCCTCATCCTGATCTTCTTAGTCTGGCTCCCTTCCCTTTTTTCTTTTTGTGTGTATGTTTCTCCTTTTTCCTCAGAAATGCTGTAAGTGCCGGCTGGGCTCAGCGGCAACTGAGAGGCGTGTGAGTGGCTGCGTGTGTGAGAGAGAGTCTCAGCTGTGCACAGGGAGAAACGACTGAGAGGAGACTGGCTGATGGTGAGGAGGCTCGGGGAGAGAAGGTAAGGATGCAGGAGGAGAAGGGGAGGGCTCTCGCCTCTTTTCTGTCTCCGAGGCACAGTGACGATGATAGCTGACGACACTCACACACTCCACCCTCATCACTAGCACCTTAATACACACACTGCCTCTCTCTATTTCCTGGCTTCTCCCACACACACAATGTGCAGAGTAGCGGAGGAGCTCTGCACCCTCCTCATTTACAGTCTCATCATCCATAACCTCTCCTTGGCGTCGGGCTTCCAAGAATGTTGAACGGGAGAAGGGAGGAGGAGGGGGGGATGTTAGAGGAGAAAATCCTCATCAGCTTTGCCAGAAGATTACAGTAGCTGCTCTATAGTGATAACAGGCAGTCTTAGCACATGGGAGAAGATGCACTCTGACTGAAAACAGCACAATCATGCTGACAGGTTGTGAAAGGCCAAGGTTGCCTTGTGTACTGAAGGTCAGCGGTGGAAGTAGAACACGTACGTAAAAGCACGAGTGCAACACTGCGGGGTAACAGGGGGATTGTTTTAAAGCACTTGCAGTGATTGAAGTTGAATGTAAAAGTACTATGTTTGGCTCATATATAAATTCACTGGCCACTTCATTAGGTACACCCGTGCAATCTAATGCAATCTCACGCTGAAGCTCTGCCATGAATTCGACTTTAACAAGGTGTTTGTATTTTTCAGTTGTAACTGCCAGAAAGGTAATAGGTCAACTACGTGTTTATAATTGAGGACTAAGTGAGTGGTGGAGTCATACTGTAGTGCATGAAATTAAGCGGTGATCGTTTTGGTCGCCCTGATCCTCTTCACCCAGCTCCTCTTAATGTGGAGAGGTATTTTCAGGCATACACTAACCAGCACTGACAGCAGTGCAGTGATTTCCACTTGTACAAGTTTTAAAGTGAACTGAGGTGAAATATCTGAAAAGTATTTGCAGACAGGGATCAGTATTGTGGCTGAATGGTGCTGAAAAAGAGATAACTGTAAAGACGGATACAATTTAAGTATTACACTTGTGATTTTTGCACACGTCAGATGAAAGAAAGTAATCTTTAATCTTGGTTCCACATTTCTACCTAAGACCAGCTTTGGCCAAGGGTGGGGATGTAGGATGCAAACCTCCATTTCAGACATCCTGTAGGTGAAAGAGAATTCAGCTTAAGAGGAATCATCCACCGAGAAGACGACTATTTGATTTATGGTACAAAAGGTATTACACTGCAACAATTCTAAGCACAAATTATTTTTTCTCAACAACACAGAAAGATGTCTGATGAAAACAGTTACAGAGTAGAGCTTGTGTGAAGCAGAACTAGACTAAAACACAGCACCCGGTCGGCCTGAGGACAAAGACTCTGCTTGCAGTGTGATTAAGGTGAGATTGAAAACGGAGTTTATTTTTTACTTCATTGTTCATTTTATGATTGATGTAAGAGCTCCACTTCAAGTTCATACCAGCTGACAATTGCATGTACAACAATTAGCTGAGCCCAGCGGTGGACAGGAAGGGGGGATATTTCCCTTCCAACACTAAACTGCTACAGTTCTCTTTAATACACTCGTTTATAATTTATAAAACAGTGAACACTGACTGCTGCATAGTTTTCACAATAAATGCTCTTTGCTCCTTTTAAATTTGAAGCAGCACTGGAAAGAAATTCCTATCCTTGGCCTTATCGTCTTCATCTGTGACTTACAAGATGGTTTAAGTGGCTGGATGCTTCAGAGATGGCCGATGCTGCAGCATGCTTGGTATGATCAATACACTGTACACTTGACTTTACATTTGCATAATGAATCTGCCCACAGTGCAGGAATCGGGTCATCTTAATACAGCTCATTCTTTTATCACTGATTGTAAGTAACACACAACAGTAAACGCGTGTGATCCTATTGCTGGTTTGGCTAATAAAGAACATGCAGCATGCAGACGTTTGCAGTTTCACTTTCAGAAGACAAGGGTTTTTAATAATTTACAGTGAAGAGGAAAATCATTGTTCTGCCTGCCTCAAAAAAAAGTTTTTACCTGTGCTAACATTTTTATTTTATTTTTTTTATAGTGAGAAACAATGCTTCAGGAGAATTATTTCAACACACACACGCACGAATACATAGGGTGTAAGATTTTAGGTTAAAGATCCAGCTTAAGAGCCAACAGTGTTGCTAAACCCTGCAAATATCTAAAGAGCAACTTTCAATGTCTCAAATCATTTACCCTTGTGATCATGTCCATGGAAACTCACTAAAACCTGTCTACAAACGGGTCTAAATTAATGACTAGTGTGTCAAGCTTGTCCTAAAATGATCTTTAATTCAAGCAATGGTAATGAAATAGGATGGTTAAATAAAACAAACAAAGATGAGTCAAACAGTTACTTTATTTATGTTCAGGTAAAAACATGAACCTGATGCAGTAAATTATTGCAGATCTTAGAAACCAGCACATGAACGATGGGCCAGGAGAGCATACAGTGGCGCCCTCCCCTGGCCACAGACTGCAGGTGCACACCACGGTTTGTTCCAAGCCAGCAGTGCAAAGAAAAAAAAATTATAATCAACTACAGCAAGAAATAAAGACAATATAGAAAATTAAAAAAAGTAAAGCAGACATTCCCACCTCAAACAGGGTGTGAAACTGCATATAAACTTTATTCCATAAATGAACTTGAAATGCTATCTGGCCATGAAACGATAAAATGAGACCAGCCAAATTTTGTGCCCAGCTACATTATGTGTTGAGGGTTGCTCAGAGCTTGGTCTACCAAGATAACCCTACATCTCCTGCAGGGCCCAACAGAAAGACGCTAACTCTATCAAAATAAGAGCAAAACAAAATTACCTGATCAACACACTGGTTACAACTCTTCATTTGAGCTGAAGCTCTCTATTATGAGGAGGCCAGAACACATTCTCAACCTGGGTAGGGGGGTTAAAAAAAAAAAAAAAAAAAAAGATAGATAATACACACTCATCGCTACCCGCATTCAACCAACTGCAACTCTCGTTTCCACAACTTGAAGCAAAGACACACTGGGGGGGAGCCGAACCGAAACGCAGCACACAAACTGGGGGCCAATATAATACAGAACAAAATGCAAACAAACGAACCAAGGGGGAAGAGACATGAAAACAAAGAGCTATTCTATCAAATGTGTAGAATGAGCAAAGTCTGCAAATTTGTCTGTACAAATGATCTTTGGAGCTAAAGTAAACCTAGCTTGCTCAATGAACCCCCCCTCCCTGTCCTCCCCAACACCCAGTGACGCTGTCCACCACTGTCAGGAGGAGACATCCCTTTTTTAAATATCACATAGCAATGCAATTTAAAATGTCACCCAGATGTTTTCATCTTTTTTAACATTACTCAACTACTGATATAAGTTTAACTCTTTTTTTTATATTTTAAGTTCTGTGAGTCATGGAACAACATTCCATTTTTTATTTTTTTATATTTTTTGAGAGACAGGGCAGCAAATATATATTTAAAGTCTTAATTTTTCTGCAAGCTGCTTTCTCTAACAAGAAGGCTGTACATGTAGCCTCAATGTATGTGATTACAAAAAAACTAAGAAGGAAGTCATGTTTTCATCGGTCGCTGTAGAAGGCATTTGAATGTGAGATGTGGAGAGATCAGGAAAGGTGGAAAGACTGCTGGCCCTCACGAGCCGCAATCAACAGTTTCTCTCGCATGATCTCTATGCTGGAATAGTCAGGCAGCTTCAGGTAGTTGACACAGGTCATGACTGAGGGGAGGAAGTCATCTGGGTTCTCCGTCGACTCAAATGTCTTCCTCACAATTGTCAGAGGGGGATTCAGGCTCCGGAAACCTGAGGGACAAGAACACCAGACGGATGAGCGTGCTGCAAATGTATAGTACAACATGTCTTAATATACACTCACTGGCCACTTTATTGGGTACACCTGTACAATCTAATGCAATCCAATACAGCTGCTCTGCCATGAATTCTAGGTTATAATTTCTAAGTTTTGAGTTAAAAGTGTTGTAAAAGTAAAAGTCTACTCTGTTTATTATTGAGATCATAGACTGTAGTGAAGTCGTACTGGAGTGCCACATCTGAAACTCATTCTTCTCTGGATTGCATTATTAAGTACAGGTGTACCTAATAAAAGATGCCCGTGATATTAACATTCTTCAAACAAGAACACAAAGGGAGGTATTACAGATGGAGTGTCTCAGAACTGCTGCCCTCAGCTGCCTGTCAGGGAGGTGTCACCGATATGATATTCAGTTCTGAGCTCTTTCCCAGCAGCTTACCTTCTCCTGTTGTACTGAAAATTAGTGACTGTCTGCCTGAACCATAATGGACTGTTTGGTGGTGATGTTTATCTCTATTTTTACCTTTTATTTGTTCACATTTTGTAATTAAGCTCTTCCTAAATTATGACAGGAGTCAGCAGATTAACTAAAACAGAGTTTCTAACGGCAGAGGCTCAAATTTCTACCCATATGCAACCATTCTCTTAGTTATTAAATATAAATACAATAATTAATCTAGTTTCTTTCCTGATCTCTTTTGGTATTAGGTAGAGGCCACTGGAGGGACATCTGAGCTGTCACAGACACACAAACATGGTCACTCTCAAACTGAAATAAAACAGGATAAACCTAAACAAAAAAATAAATTGAAGAAGTTTAATTTAAATCAAACATGCTGTTTCCGTTACTATAAAAAAATGTGCACAGATCTGCACTCCAGCGATAACAGAAGTGGATTCTTTTGAGAACTGTGTGAAGAGTGATCTAATTTCTCCTCCATCTCAGACTAATTTGAAAGCCTCGCATAAAGATTTTACCTATGTATTGACAGTGTGTGTTGAGGAGCGTTTGTCGCAGCAGAGTGAGACTGCAGATTGAGAGTAAAGGAGAAAAGAGACACAGACTTCTACCAGGCACTTTGTGTTAGTTAAATTTTACACATTGTATGACATTTCTTTCCCTCTTTCAGTTAACTGCAGGTTTCCATCTGCAACCTTTTGTTATGTACATGTTCTGTTGGAGAAACTAAGTGCAACCCTAGTGGTATCAGTTTATTTACATGGTAAAAGCTGCTACATAATTTGTGCATTAGCTGCTGTAGCAGTTAAAGGTAAACGAATGAAAAAATACTTAATGAAGCTGTTCTGCCTAATTCTTTTAAATGAAAGTCTGCAAATATCTAAATAAAATACACAGCATCTAGTAACTGCAACATGTACACAGAAAAAAGTAACATTTTCTGTCACTATACTGTTAAAATTAGTGAGACAACAGTAGAATAGGCTTTATTCAGAGTAGTCCAGGTAAACCTGAAGACATGAGCTCCTACAGTGAAGCGCTTTGCACTAAACCAGTGGACCTCTGCAGTGCTTCAACATAGGTAATAAAATCTATGGGGGGGGGGTGTCTACGTCCCACTGCTGCTGTCTTTGACAGAGAAAGAGAAAGTGGCCGAGCAGCTGGGACACTACCTGAATAGAAGGAGCTGTGTTAACGGGACACAGCAGTAAATCTGAGAAATAAAATCAAAATTTCTGATTGTGTCGCTGTGAAAATGATGTTCTAAAGCACAAATAAAAAACACAGCAAGATCACCGACTCTTTGTTCTGATGGTGTGTGTAGCCCGCTACAGATAAATGTAGCGCTACTGCTCACAATGTAGAACAAGGATAGAAAAAATGTGAGCTACAGTAGAATAAAGGCTTTCGATTTGACAAAAAAAAAAAAAAAAAAAAGGTTAGAGAAAAAGGTTCTTAAAATTCAGTAATTTCCTTAAATCAGCGTGTATAAAGTAACTCACCTCCAACAGGCAGTCTTGGACTTCCTGTGACAAACTGCAGGAAGAGTCTCTGCTGCTCTGCATCAAAGCTGCTCAACACCTCAAATAGGAACCGAACTGCACGGCTGGAGAGAAATAAAATGAAATATTTCTCAAACATGTTCTGAGGTGACGATTTACCAGCAGTTTGTCGGAAAAAATAGGAAAGGCATACTCGTATATTTATGGCTGCCCACAGTAAAATATCCTTTCGGTGTGAGTTTTCAGAGGTTAACTGGAGTATACTGCTACAACCAAGTTTTAACATTTAGCACTGCTGACTTATATCAAAATGATAAGTGCTGGACATAAATAACAAGTGGATTTGGTATTTCTATTGTGGGTCAGTTAGTATTTAATTCTGAAATGCACTTAAACAATATGAATCTCAAATGTTAAAAAAAAAGAGTTTTGTATATCCTAGTTCCGATAGTCTCACCTGTCATGTGTGTATCCGTGGTCCGGTCGACAGCACTCCATCAGAGTTTTGACATCCCAGGTCTCTGATTTACTGCCACACAGCAACTGGTCAAGCTAAGACAGGAGAAAAGTGAGGGACCGATTAAAGATAAAAGACAGGGATAAAGAACATAAAAAAACCCACATCACTAGTATGAGTAAATATTGTTGTGTCAAATAACTAAGAAGTCTTTACTTTAAACAAGAATGATCGCCCTTTTACAACAATGTCCCATTAGGAAAAACTACTTAATTCTACTTAAATAGCTACTAAGCTTTTCAGTAATAAAATAATTTAAAAATACACAAAATAAAAAAATAAACAACAGCAGAATAAACAACTTCTTACCTCTTCTGGATAGAAATACTGCAGATGATGCAAAGGGAAGACTGATTCAAACCCTTCCCTAAAAGACTCAAACTGTCTGGACACTCCCTCATTAAGGGTCCAGTACACCACCAACTAAAAGGATAGAAAATATTTTTAAAAATACACACACACATAAAATGTTATTTATATGTAATAAAATCTTTAAATCTTAGTATTAGTTCTTTATATTAAGAATATTACACACCCTGAGGTATTCCTCCAAGTTGTAGATTGTGACTGGGACATCTTTGCCACCCTTTTTTAGCTCAATATTTGGGAATCCTGGGAGAGTGAAGTCCAAACCCAGATCCTCCACTGAGCAGCCGTTCATGTTGAGGCTCTCCAGGGCCTGCTGTAGGGTCTCCCTTGTCTGAGAGATGAAACATGAGACATATGAAGAGAGAGAAAAAAAAAAAGCAAAACTGTGGGACATTTGTACTGCAGTGTACTTTGAACAGGCAGGAAGGATGATCTTGTGCTGACTAGTTAAAATCTTTTGTGATGTGAAGGTGGCCACAGTCTGATAATAGAAGCTGAGAGGTAGATGCCTTCACAGACCCTGGAACAGCTCTAACAGACTCCAGGTCCAGGACCACACTGGTGCCAAAGTATTACAACAGAAGTCCTTAGCAGGCCTGCATGGCATGAGGACAATCTGCCATATGCAACATCAGTTGTGAGGATCTGATCTGACATTCACAGGCATTTATGCCAACATGGACCCAAAATTATTATGAAGTCATTTTCGTGTACATGAATACACTGCATGTGCTTTCACGTTTAGGAGCACACAAAGAATTTTAGGGGCACAATGAAAAGATTTCATATATTCTTATTCACCTCTATTATCATAGTATATTATATTGTGAACTACATCTGTGTATATAATGCAGTACAATTCAACAGCAGTGTCTTCCAAAAAAAAAAAAAAAAAAACATACACTTTACAGACTTGCAAACAAATGACACCTTTATCACCTTTATGAAGGACTAAAGCTTGGCAGCTGTTTGTTTAAGAATCTATGTAGTAGGCCAGATTGAACAGTTGGTGATTAGCCAACAACCTTGCTTACAAATTCAAACTAAATGGGAGGTTGCGGAAAGAGCTGAAATTACAATTCTATAACTTTATGCTTTTTTAACATGTGTCCTAATAAACGAATGACTCTTGTCATTTACTCGCAAAACTTATTGTGCGTATAATAACGAGTACAGACATTGTGAACTCTAGCAGTGTCTCACCTCAGCTGGGCTGCCTCTCTGTCTGCTGTCCGGAGGAGTCGAGCCCCGCCTCACCTTCACAGAGAGCAGAGGCACAGAGAGGGGAGTGAGACTGCATTGAGCATGCTATTCACTTGCCAAATATATGCTGAGAATTGCTCGGCTCTCCTACTTAGAATCTCTCGCACTGGTGCACTTAAACACATGTTCACATTTCCACGCTCTATTTTCTGTCGCATATGCGACGATCTGTTAGCTCAAATGTTGGCATGCTGAGTGTAACTGCATGGCTAAACTAAATAAAATAAGTTCATATACTTCGCAATTCAGGCACTCTTTTGTGATGAGTATGTTGCACAGGTTCATATAGTGATGAAAAAAAGTAACATTTATTGCTCAGCAGTAGTTTGAGTGTTGTCATTTACCTGTGATCGGTCCTGTTCCAACCTCTTCTTTTGGCGGATAATATCCTCCAGGTGCTGGATGGATTTGGCCACACCTGGGTCAATGTTGACCAAGTCATGGGAGCTTATAGATGTCTCGTGCCGTAGCATCCATTTATAAAATGGCAGCCCCAGTGGCAGGTCCAGCTGGGAGCAAAAAAAGCAAAAGGAAAGTGGTTCAGATATCTGTTATAACAGTTTACAACACATGTACACTAGTAGGTACGGGTAAGGTTTGGGGATTTCTTTGGAAAAAGAGCATGTTACTGTTTGTGGGGCATCTTGTGTTCAATGAGGACCATTTTCTGTGACCCCATAGAAAGCCAGTAATTCAGGAGTTCCACCTTTTTGCTAGTACTGTAAACTAATTAGGAGTCCTTAAACAGTGCCACAATAACTATTCATACATTTTTTTATATTACTTATAAATTATTTCTTAAGCCTCATCTCCTTTTCTTACTCTTCAAAAGTTAAAACAAATGTTTATAGCCCCCCAAAATATGCAAGTAACCCATTTTACCTGCCATGCCAGGCACAGAGATAACAATCTAGGAAATTAACCAAATTGCATGAAATTGCATTGCAAAATTGCAACTGTTTTGTGTGTGCAATTTATTGTGTTTTTCTAAAGGTCTTCTTCATCTGTATTATTCAGTGCAAACGAGGTATAAATTCTAAAAATACATAATGCTGCATGGAAATATATTTAAATGACAGATGTATCTTTACTGTTTTGCATTGACACTAGTGTGTTGTGTTGTACATTAGCATCAGTTTGCTTAGCATTAATCATTTATTCCAAGTGTCCCCCAACAGTTACCAACGTCAGCTACATAAAGGTCAGAATCTGGAAACACATATCTTATCAATGATGAAACGACCCAAGGTGTGTTTTTGGAATATGGAAACTTCACCTTACGATCACTAAGTACACATTTCAATTAGGTTTGGTTTTATTTAATACTGGCAGGAGAAATTCCCAAATATCTAAGCCTAGTTAAAAATATGATTCTGAACAAAGACGGACGCCGTTACCAGTCTAAAGTCCATAATGGCTTTGGCCATTAGCTTTCCTAGGAAACGGAACTTCATTTTGATTTTAGCTATGTGAGCTGGTTTGGTCGTTCTGCCAAAGGGAACAGCAAACAGTCCCCTGGAGCTGAACATGTACTTAGTTCCCTCTTGGCTTCCTGTTGGACAGAGACAAATATAGACTTAGAGAAATTCTTGCAAAATTATTACAGATACTGTACGATTGAACAAGTCTTTCTCATTTAAAGTGGTACCTTTAGGATTGGCAAGAGTGACCTCTTCGCCCCTCCACAGGCCAAGGTCTGCCCGTTGAAGCTCCTGAGACACTAGAGCATAGAACTCTTGAGTGGGGCCAAGACCTGTGCCAACCTAAAGGTAGAAAAATAGAAAAGATGTCAAATTTGACTACAACATATTTCACAAGAAGACCATTTTATTGCAGCTAAATACATGTCATGACTAAGATATCAAACACTTAAAAGTACCTCATTCTCATACTGAATCTCCAACATTGCCCTGGAACTGCCAAGGTCCTGCATCACAGACTCAGCCTGCTTAAGTAGCTCATCTCGGTTTATCGTCCTCTGGAAACGAGAAGAAAGAAACAAATTTGAGGTCAAGTCACAGCAGTGAATTCAAAAATATAAACTGTTGACAGATCTATCCCACGTATCATTGGTGGATTCCTTTACATGTTTCAGTTTAAAGCTTCAATCTGAAAATACAACACCTTTTTTCTGTCAAGACGAGGCGCAACTCTGCTGTCCTGAGAATCTGATTGGTTGATCTCAGGGTTTGTGTCTAGTAGGCGTTGCATGGCTCTGTCGCGATCAAAAGCAGTTACATAAAACAACATCTGCCGAGTGTCAAACGGGAAGAAGAAAGGGCTATATTGGAGGGAAAAAAAGAGAATTTTGTGTGTCAGAACCAAATAAAACTAGCCAAACATATCTACATCAGTGTTAGTTTTGTACTTGATTGTTCTTTTAGTCAACCATATGAAAGACTTACCAGGTCTTTCCAAGCTCGATGAGCCATGTAGGGATGTTTCCTGTCATGATGACCAGTGGGTCTTGTAGCTGACGGTTGGCTTTGGCTGTCAGTTTACTGTTAATGAACTCACTGGTGGGGATGATTTCCTTACACACAGCATTCTGCAAATAATCACATACACTCATGTAAAACCAATAAATGGCTGCATATGGGTCTGGGATGATACATTAAGAGAAGATCTTGGAGCTTATACAAATTTCCCTAACTTTTTTTGACAGTAGAAGCATCATGTTAATTATTTATAAATCTAGCACAGTGTTCCAAAAGCCATTAATAATTTTAAAGTTCAACTAAACATAAAGCCGCTATGATAAAACAAAGTGCCACACATTCACTCATCTATTTACAATTTAATAGGAAGGTGACTTACATCATACAAGTAGAACCAGTATCTACTGATGGAGTGCAGGACCCTCAGCAGCAGAATGACCTCCAAAGATGGGTCATCAAAGGTTATGGTCTCTGGTGGCTCCGAAGTGAGGTATGTCTCTAAGGGATTGATGACGCTGGGGCAAACACCATCTGAAAGATGGGAATCAATGGCTGTAATGAAGCCGACAGTACACATTCAAACACTCAACACATGCTTGGAATACAATCTTCTTGTCCTCGTCACTCATCTGCTCTTTGGTTTGTAAACATCCTTGCTCATTAATTCCCCAGATGAAAAGTTACCTTTGCCAGGACACATGCTGATATTGTGAAACCCAGCACTGACATTTAAGTAAAGGAAGTCGTTCCAGAATCTGACCTGAACTGAACCAGCAGCTGTAATTTTTCCTCAGCTAGTTTACAATACTGAATGCAGTCTGGCAAATGCTTCACTGATTCTTACCATGCCACAGTTCATCCTGCTTCTTGGCGTTTCTTGGTGAGGTTTTGGTTGGAGCAGTCTGGGCTCGGCCCCTCTTTCCACCCACCGCATCTTTGCTGCCATCCTCGTCCTCCCTCACAGGCTTATACCTGTCAGGAATCAAAACATGGCTTTTTTTCTTTGGATGTTGCACTCCAAATATAATAGGCATGCTACAGTGTTTGAGGCCTTGTGAAACAGTTTTTCCTTTCTTTGCGCCTTCATGTCAAGACTTATCACAACATTTTTAATGGAATGACTGCACTCAGAAAAATAATGTTACCTTTTGTAATCCCAACCAGTGGCGAAAGCATGTGATTTACACTGTCTGTAATAAGTAAAACACTACACGGTAGATTATATCTAAAAAAGAACCTGATACACTGCCCTACAAAAGTATTGGAACAGTGAGGCCAATTCTTTTACTTTTGCTATAGACATGCAAACATTTGGGTTAGACATTAATAGATGACTATGAGACAACATTACCAACATTACACCTTTTATTTCCAGATATTTGCATCTGGTTGGATACACAACTTTGAAGATCACACATTTTGTTTGAACCCACCCATTTTCCATGTGAGCAAAACTACTGGACTGACAGGTGTGTTTTGTTGCCCAGGTGTGTCCTGTGACACTGATTCAAACAAATAGGACTAAATGTCTATGCCAAGTTTTTGGGTTTTGCAGGTTCAGACTGCATTTAGAGGTGTAACTAACCGGTGTAACCAACATGAAAACAGGAGAGCTGTCTATAGGTGAAAATGAAGCAATGGTGAAGCTGAGAGAAGACAATTACTTATAGCCACTGTACAAATAGCCATAGCCAGTACAATCATTTGGATGTCCTGAAAAGGAGACAAACCACCAGTGTACTAAATAACGGACATCAAATGGACAGACCAAGTTAAACAATAGCAGCTGACAAGCCTTTTCCATCAGCCTTTCCATCACCAAAGTAATGGAAAGGCTGAAGTTTGGAGAAAGAAATGATCTGCACTAAATCCCAAACACACAAGCTCATCTGTGAAACACAGTGCAGATTATGTCGTGGTTTGGGCTTGCATGGTTCTTCTGGGACGGTCTCATTAATCTTCATAGGTAATCTAACACATGATGGCAGCAGTAATATCAACTCACACAAACGTTTTGTCTGCCAATTTGAAGAAAAATGCAACCAAACTGATTGGTAGATCCTTCATCACATAGCAAGATAATGACCCAAAACACACTGCCAAGTCCAACAGGGGCAAGAAATAGAAGGTTTTAGAGTGACCAAGTCAATCTCCAGATTTAAATCCTATAGAGCATGTGTTTTACCTGCTATAGACAAGACTAAAAGGAGTAAGCCCCAAAACAGAAAAAAAAAACAACTGGAAGAGGTTGCGGTGAAAATCTGGAAAAGCATCACAAAGGAAAAATGTAAAAGTTTGGTGATGTCAATGGGTCACAGGCTTGATAAAGTTATTCCAAGCAAAGGATTTGCAACTAAATATAAAGTGTTATTCACTTTTATCTATTTTAAGTATATCTATTCCAATACTTTTGTCACATGTAACATGGGTGGGCTCAAACAAAACCTGCTATCTTTATCTAAGTTGTGTATCCGATCCAGATCTAAATACCTGGAAATAAAAGAAAAAATGTTGATCTTTTCTCATATTCATCTTTTGATGTCAAACCCAAATGTTTTTAGTCTAAAGTAGAGTAGAGTAGAATGTTTACACTATTACACTACTAGGAAACATCCTTTTCTTTATGACTGACTCTTCAAGGCTTATAAGACTGATACAACCACATGCCAAAACTGTGCTCTTTAAATACAAGACAAGAAAAATGAAGGACACAAAAGCATTAACATAGGAGGGAAAAACATCTACATACATACAATTTTAAACAAAGCTTTTTTACCATATTGTATGTGTTTTGGTCCAAATGCCAGCTCGTCCAAGTGGATTCGCCTCATCATCTGTTGACTCCCTTTCCTCTTCTGCCTGAAGACTGTACTGCCGTACAGCCTGGTATACTGTCATATTGTATGGCAGGAGGTGGTCACCAATGTAAAACTGTAGCCTGTGACGCACACTGCCAGAATTCAGGAATTGAGCCGCCTGGGTAAACAGAAAAATCCCGTATTGTGTATTAATAATAATAATAATAACCTTTGTTAGAACAGAGTTAGAACATACATTTATACAGGTTTTTGCATACCAGTGATTCATCTATTTCATCATCTGAACCATCATCATCACTGTCTTCATCCTCTTCTCTGATTCTGCCGTACCCTGCACAGAAACATTTTCAAATCAGCAACTGAACTGAGCAGCAAACTACAACACAGCTAAAAGGAGAACTTTTCATGGACTACATGACAGAAGAGCAACTGCAACTGCACTGTCAGTGCCCTCAGCTGGGAAGTTGGCAGAGCATCAGAATGAACATAAGTTTCTCATTTTTGGCTTAACTTACCTGTTCGACCCTGGTAGCCCCATATGCATTAAAAAGGACCCATGTTAGTGTACAAACTCTGAAAACTGTGCTAGTAGCTCCTCACCTCTGACAACAAGATATCTCTCAATGGCTTGCACCAGGGCCAGGGGATCTATCTTCACAGGACCACCTTTCCACTGTTTAACATTGGTGCAGTCTGGATGTCTCTGCAACTGACACTTGAGCTGATGTGTGTTGAAGAATTTAAGTGCCTGAGAGCCCCTGGAGAGAAAATTACAACAAATCAAAAATGTGAACAAAGCAGTGTAACTTATAGTTATCAGATATAAAGTTTCATAAAGCCAGAGACCTGCTGCCATTGCCATTTCCACTGGGGAAGTCGTGCACTTTGACAGGGAACTGCTCCATTTGGCTCAGACAGCTATTCATCTTGTGCACCAGTGCCAGGAAAGGCCCATTCTCTGCTGGGTCTAGACGACCTAAAGGCTCCATTCCCGGAATCTGAAAAAATAATAATAATAATAAACACATCCTAAATAAAAACAGTGCAGGGGGTTGTGGGAGAATGTTATTTCCCATACTGGTAAAAGTCTAGAGAGTTAACAGAGTTTAAACTATTTTATCATTGTGAAAACCTTGCAATTAACAACAGAAACAATGCAATCATATTGCAAGGTAACCCTAAAGCAGGGTGTTGAATTCCAGGCCTCGAGGGTTTTCCAACTACACCTGCACAACCCTCTGCTGATTACCTGGATCAGGTGTGTTCAGTCAGTCAGAAGCTGGAAGATGAGGGTTGTGCAAGGATAACTGGAAAACAAGCAGGGCTGCGGTCCTTGAGGCCGACACCCCTGCCCTAGAGGACTGTGCTTATGCTTTTGTAATGGGTCAACACCATGTCTCACTGAAACCTTTTAGGTGACCCCCGTCTCAATACACAGACGCACACAAAAATGAAATCACTAAAAACGCAGCCTTAAACAGTTTAAACATCTGAAAAATCCTAATGCCTTACCGGACAACCAGCGAACACATTGAGGAACCTCTTGAGTCGCATGTCACGACTCAGCAAGTCCCTGTCTGTGTTGGAGGTCAGGTAGATGAGAAGCTGCTTCACCAGCCCGCTGTGCTGAATCTCAAACGACGACACATCCGATTCTGATACAATACTAGATATCTCCACCAGACATTCCAAACCACCATCCACCTATAAAAAAACAAATAAAAAAACTGCAAATGAATACATTTTCTTTGTTTCTCAAGGCCTTTCCCTTTGCAACATTATGCATTACCTGTACAAAAGACAAAGGTTTGTGTTTTTTGAAACATGCTATAAATTCCTCTCTATTGTAACATTTATTATTTCTGTAACAATGGCAACTTTGATGACAGAATCTTATATAACAGTATACTGTATACCCATAAGTTAGTGTGGGTGCCGTTAAATACAAAGATGAATATATTATTTACCTGCAGATTGAGCTGCTCAGTGGCCGTGCAAAGTCTTTGCAGTACATTCAGTGCAGGGTTGCTGCCATCCACATTTTCAGAGTTGAAGTAGCGCTCCACAAACTTACTTGCCTGTTCTTTGATCCAAGCCTTTATTTTGTCTCTACAAAAATAATTTAAACATTCCACCGATTACACAAAGCCGTCCACAAGTCACTCCCGTAAAAGTGACAGTCTACAATAATGGCAATAATAACATCAACACAAGAAAAAGTTTTATCTTAATATAGAAGTGGAAAACCAGAAACTGTCTCAAACTACTCATTATATTACCTATTATTTGAAATAGAGTCCTTGGGAGGTGCCCTTGCTAGGCCACTGACCCCTGCTGTCCGTGAGGGCTCCAAGTTGGCATTATTGGGCTGGGCACCCAATTTTCCCCATGTCTTGGGATTAAGACTAGCCAAGAAGGAAGATTTGGGTGACTGAGTACTGGTAGGGCTTTTGGCTGAAAGTACCAAAAAGGTAGAAGAATTAAGTTAACAACCAAGCTCATAAAATACCATTTCAGTTCATCAGAAGTAGCAGAAATGCTCAAGGAGTGTAAAACAACTGAAATTATACTTTGATTTACCCTGATTGTCTACTTTATCATCGTCTCTTGGTGGAGAGTATTTGGGTCGCCTGGGTCCTCTTTTAGGTAATCGTTTTCTCTTTAGGACGTCACTTAACCGCCTCAGAAGGAAAGAAAATAATTAATATCCTGCTCTTAGATGCAAAAAAATAAAATAAAATAAAATAAAACTATTTTCCCTATTTATTACTAGACAAAAACTGCATTTGACAGATATATGCTAAGAATTTCAGTTTCCAGCAAAATTTTTGAGCAAAATTTACACACCACTTCAACTCAGTGCTGAGTTTGCACAATTTTTGTTTCCAACCTTATTTTCAAGGATGAATGCTATAGTGAAATTAAAAAAAAAAAAAACACACACACATTGAAGACAAGTACTAAACAGGCTCCAAACTCACCCCTGTGGGCTGAGGTCCAGTGAATCATCCATGCTGTGTTGGAAGCTGGGTGAGTCAGGAGTTGTATTATTGGCCGATGTGGTGGATGCTGTGCTGATAGTGGTAGTGCACAGACTAGTACCACTAGGGCACGCCTTAGGAGGACTTGTCACTAGAAAGCTCTCAGACTCAGCTAGGTTCTTCACCTGGTGCATTACACCTGAAACAAAACGCAAATATTCACTTGAGAAATGTCTGTAACCAGAATAACCTGGACCATACATAGTGGATGAATATATGGCATATGTTTATTAAATGCAAAATGGAGATAATGCAAAATTAATTTATCAGAATGTAAATACAAGGAAAAATGCTTGCAGTAAGGCAAAAAACTTTATAAATCAATGGCGTCACAACTTAAGAAGGAGAGTGAAATGAACGTTAATTTCCTACAAATTGCAAGTGGCTTTCAGCTATAAAATTCCTAGCAAACAAAAATAACAAATGTACAATGCTGCTGCTCTTCGAAGAATATTGTGTTTGCCTTAAATGCTATACATGGGTTTTCCATGAGATTCTATACTACCTTCTCTTCTGAAATAGACACTGAAGACATCAGGCAGCTTCTGCATAAGGATCTCAGCCATCTGCAGAGAACCCACTACAATCTTCAGATCCTGGCTGGATAGCATGGAGGCAATATGACTGCAGAAATAAAACATACAAACAGATAATCATCAATGCACTTTTAGTCTATATGTGTGTTTGGTCAATGTTAACAGTAGCCAAGGGCCAAGGCAGTGTTACCTGGACACAGCATGGTTCCTCAGTACATCCTTCAGCAGCTCTGCATCTGCAAAATAGATGATCCTGAGGATGGCTCTAAGGCACTTGTGTCGGACAGCAGGGCCAGCTGATGAACTGTACACCTCATACAAGACCCCAAAAAGAGTTTTGATAAAGCACTTTGCCAGCTCCGGGTCCTCCTTCATCAACTGAGCTCGTGCATCTTCTCGGCGAACCTCCTGGTGACTCCCTGTAAATGGACAGGAAAGGTTGATTGTCTTAACCACATCACAACTGACTCAGTACAACGTTTTGTCTATTGGTTTATAAAATACACACATACACAACTGAAAAAGACTATATACATTGTACTACAGCTTGTTGCTCAATGCGAGAACATAAACATTGATCTCTGGGGAAAAAAATGCAACTTAAGCATGAACACTGGGCACAGTATCCTTAATTTGCATCATCAGCTATCTGACTTGCATTCAGTAAATGCAAGGCAGTTTACCAGAAAAAAAAAAAACTGTTTTTGTAATAACATACAACATAATTGTCATCTTCACACATTCCTCAGTAATTTGACAACCTGTATTACCTGTATTGGGGTTGGCAAGAGGATTAGGCTTCCTCTGGATACCGCGTGCAGTTCCTGTGTCTTCATTGATCTGCTGCATAGAGTTGAAGTCAATTGTGTACACACGGCCCAGGGTTGACAAGCTAATCTCATCCTCTCCGTTCTGGTGAGCTGTCTGCAGGGCAAAATGATCACCAAATAAACCCACTGTCCCTAACACATACAGACAAGCCAAATAATGGGGTGTATAGATGTGTTCAGAGATGCTGCTGACACCGTGTCAGTCGAATGTTATCGGGTAACGCTATGCATTCTCTCCCCCTTGCAAATAACTACTTCTAACTGTTGATTCCTGCACATATATATTGTTTTTTTGTTGATCATTTCATCAGAACTTTACAGGTTTAAAAGATCTATGGGTGAGATGAATATAAATTTATTTACCTCAATGATGCGACTGTCAATACGGTTGTAAGGATGCCACAGCCCCGGTCATCCCTCCACTGCCAGATTGCTCCCTCAGTTGTCTGGGCACTGCCCTTCTTCAGCATTACATCAACTGCAAATATGCCCTCTCTTGGCAGACAGGGCATCAGCTCACTGTAAGAAAAATGGTGATTAAAGAAAGCTTACAAAATTCTGTTTAGTCCAAATTCAGGTAAAATGGGTTTTATTTTTCAATAATTAATTTATCCCAATAACTCAAGAGATAACAGATCATTCTATTAAAAAACTTGGTCATCATACAGTTTAGTAGGTATACCTGTTGACTAATATCTTGTTCTGAGGATGAATGTTTTTTCAAACTTTGAATGAAGCTTTGAATGGAGCTTTGAATGGCAATGAGTCTTAAATGTAACTAGCTTAAAATAATGTCTGTAATTTAATCAATATATAAACTAGGTTATGTTCATGTGGCACTGCAAAACCTACAAAAAAGAAAAGGCATGTTTCTAAAACTGGGAATTTATAAAAATTCACTGTCACTAAGGTCTGTGTCAGTATAAATAACAGTAACAATGTAAGAAATTTTTACAACACTGGACTTTGTGTGTTTTTTTTTTTTTTTTGCCAAAGAGCTTAGCATTATTTAATCCATACAGTACTTGGCGTAAGTCAGAGAAACACATACCATATGAGGGAGGTCAGTTCATAGAGCTCCTGGGGGCTCCGGGGTACCAATTCAATCTGCTCCTGGCAGCTGCCATTTGACGCACCACACAAGAGGAACCGCAGAGTTTCTGCTATGTCTGTTTATGAAAAATAAAACAAAGACATTTCTGTTATTAGTGTTCCTGTTATACACAATCTTTCTGCTAACCACTAACAGTCCTGTGACAAAAAAAGCTACTTTGGAAGGCAAACTTGAGTTGATAAACAAAAACATCTGTACACAGTTTATGATTGCTGTATGCTAGCTATATGCTAAATCTGTTAGCTGTAAGGAAAATAAACCCAAACTGTATAAACAAGACACAAATAAAATGAAGTGCATGTAATAAGTGAATTGCAAGAGCGTGAGTGTCACTTACTCTGTTTCATAAGTTGGACTGCTAAACAGGGGCAGTTGGAGCACATAAGGGAAAACATGCGTACAACCATGATGAACATCCCCGAACTGAGTACAGGAGGGGTCACTACCAGCAGCTGCTGAATGTTGGTCAACAGGTCCCGTGATGCCACCTCCTGCAGCAGGTTCTGTTGAGTAACACACACATACACATACACATCCACATATTAACATATTAGTTAAGGAGCTAGGTGTCACGTATGGTGCAGAAACCAACATGAAAAGACTGGATATGTTGTTAAGTCTTCATAAAGCTGATATACAAACCTCTTCATGTTGAAAGTTGTCCACCAGTCTGGCAAAGCAGAGACAAGTGCTTTCAACTGATTTTTTATCCTGAGGAAAAAGTTAACAGCCATCAGTGAAAGAACTTGCAGTAACAATTAAAAAACAAAAAAAACATCAATGTACTGTATGAAGGTTATAATACTGTAGGTCAGAGGTTGCATTAACCAAATATTTTCTGTCACTGACAACTATTGTTGAAAATGACTTAAAATCTGAAGGCCACCCACAGTCTAACAAATTAGAAGACTGAGGACAATCTACCTCAGCCCCAATGACACACAAAATATGTTCACTGCCTAAAGTTGTAAAAAACAATATAAAAAAGTAACGAGAGGGTCCATGAATCACTTTAAGCATATCCAACACTTCATTTGTACTATGTTGTCTGACTTAATCTAAAAGCGTGTAAGACACAAAAGTATAGATGATCAATTGTGCATTGAGCAAGTTAGTAAGCAGATTTTCTCAGTGATAATGTTTTAAAATATTACCTGTTAATGCTCTCTTAAGTATTAACAATGAGAAATTTCTAACAAAGGGAAGCCACTAAATGATCTAAAATCTTGCAGTAATAATTTTTTCTTTTAGTGCATGTTGTCATAAAAGTACCTGGTGTGTGAGTCTCTGAGTCAACAGTGGGAGAGAATCAGCAACAAAGTGGAACTCATCCGGAGTAATGCTCTGGCAGCAGTTTGCTGCAATGGCTAAAGCATTCCTCTGAGCATTTATGCTAAAGAATTCAAGGTAGAGGAGGCAGTCAGCAAGCCCACCCTGTGAGGGATGACACGATGGCATTAATGGGTGTATAATTTTGAGACGATAATTTGAGGTTATGACAAAAGGACAGAATGCAACACTTACAGCCTGCAAAATGGCTTTGCTGTGTCGCCTTGACAACATCTCCAAGGCAGTCAGGCCTGCTCGGCTACGTCAATAAACTGGATCACCTGAAGCTGCAGACGACAATGTAAAACAATGACATATCAAAAGGCCACAATTGCCCATTAACAATTGAGGACAGAGTGTAGTGACTTACCTTCTCCAGGAAGACAGGAATAGCATCTACCACCACGGCAGAGGACCGAGGGAGTGCCTCCATCATATATGTGAGTGCACGAGAGGCGTGATTCATCTGTGTGCATAGATTTAAGGCATTTAACAAAACAAAACACCAAAAAAAAGTTTATTCCAAAAAAGTACAGCAATAGAAGTCCATCATACTCACAATATCAAAGTTATGCTCCATTTGTAACAGTGTAATCTGTGAAATAAAGTTGAAAATCAGATTAGTGATAAATCAAATATTACACAGCGTATGTTAAAATTATTTTATTTTTATTACACAAAACAAAATGGACGCCATGTTACAAATGAAATAGCGGCAACATGTACAGGAAGCCTGTTTTAAAGTCTATGCGGCAAGGAGAAACTAATGGAGTAAGACTCACCAAAGCGGGCACCACGCTTTTAACGGGAAAGCCACCAAGCGTTTCCTCATTGCCCATAACTAGCAGCTGGCACATCTCAATAGCAGCTTGGAGCTGCTGAGACTCATCCCCTGTGGCCTGCAGGCCTTGCAGTAGCTGCTGAGCCTTGGAGCCTGGAAAAAGGAGTCCAGAATTTACATTGGGGCATTGGAGCTTAACCAAAATATGAAGAACATTGATGTAAGTGTAAGTTGCACTCACTGGCTCCACTGCCTATGGTCCTGTGAAACAGCTGCGACATACGAGGTCCCAGTGGCCCGAAAAGATGTGGGGGGAGACCCCTGGCCTCGAGCAGAGCTTCAGAGACAAAAACAGCAAGATTGTCAAAAGACAGATGACTATTTATGAACTTCTTTTAAACCAACATGTTGTACATATAAACCTATTTATTGCATTATAGCAGAAACTGGAAAATGTGGAAGTGTATTTTTAACATACCTTGAAGCCTCCCCATTTCAGAGTCATCAGACTCACTCTCCCCAGAGGTGGTCATTCCCACTGCTCCCGCAACTGAGCTTGAAGCTGGACACAAACAATTATAATTTAAAAAATCATGATGAAAATAAATGGAAAAAATCCTATGTGACAAATAACAAGTACACTGAAAAAGTGGGGTGAGTTACCTGAAGCCCCTTGTGATGCCTCATCAGTGCGAGCAGCAGATGAGTTGGCCCCATCCTGGTTGTTGTCGGAGTCGGCCATTTTCTCCTGTCGGCGAGCGTCGCCTGTTCCGCGCTTGCCCAGGCCTGAGCCCCGCCGACTGTGATGTCAGTAAAGAAATTGAAAATGAGTTATAGTTAAGTAATTACATTTATTTACATTCATTTACAGTCAAGTAAATACAAAGTAGTTGGTTCTCTGGCCATATTTGTCCAGCTGGACAAAAATAACTGCTATTCCTAATCTGGTCACCCAGATGAAGACTCCTTTCGATTCATTCTTAGGATTTTAACAAATTTCCAGTTTTAGAAACCAGAATCTATCAGAGTTCCGGATGTTGGCATTTTGGGGGTGGCTGTAGCTCAGTTGGTAGAGCACACACTGTTAGTGGTTAGACTCGTGGTCCCCCTGGCTACAAATCCAACTATCCCTCTGGCAAGACACTAAGTTGTAAGTTGCTTTGGATAACAGAGTGTGGTAAATGACTAGTTGTAACTGTAACTGAACAGTCATGATGTACCAACAGAGTTGTAATAAGCACACATATAGTAAGGAGACTGGAATCATAAGAGTAAATACTAAATTGGTGCAAAATCCAGGTTTATTCACATTCTGATGGAAACATTGAAACTCAAATTCAGAGTCTTATTTGCGTGTATTTCATGATCTATTTCCAAAAAACTCAGCTGTCTAGTGAAGTATTCTATTTTACATTGAGCATGACATGTGGCCCAAAATAAGGCTCCCCGGTATTTGAGAGATAATGTACGCAGCAATCTTTAGTGATTGACTAAACAATATCTTCAAATGATTGTTTTGTTAAATAGTTCTATCCAATTAAACAATTCTGTCATTGACCATTGTGTTTACTCCATTTCACTTCACTTCACGCTTTGAAATATAGTTATTCTGTGAAAGCCTTGGGATCAACTGGGTCAAATAAGATGGATGATCACTAAATTGTTTTGTTCAGACAAGGGATTAGTTCTATTAGCTATTAGTTTGAACCTAAAAACTCAGGATAGGAGAATAAATCCCACCATGACATTTTGTTTATCCACTAAAAAAAGTTTGCAGGTAGTAGTTGGTCGAGCTAATCAATACAAAATTGTAATGAAAAGTGTTTCTAATATTCAGTCTACCCACACTGCTTTACTCAAATCATGACACAAAAGAATCTAAGTTTGAGTGCTTTTAGGCATCAGTATTAAACAACATCCTACACAAATCTATCACGGATTTATACCTAGTGCTGGCACAGGAGCCCGTGGTCTTCTGACGTGTGCTCCGCCGAAAGCTGGGGAGCTCTGCTGGAGGAGACTCGCTGCGCTTCTTAGTGGATTTCCTCAAACCTGAGACGACAAAACATTATTACTAGTATCCATTCTCAAATCAAAATGTGTGATACTCCTGTTCATTTATCGGCCAATTTATACACCAGTCATCCATGTATTATAACTCTCACAGGCTTCCAGATGAATCTTTAGAGAATATCTGGGTTGAACAATGAAACCCAGCAGCATACTTGAGTGTTTTTGTGTATGTGTGTGTGCGCTCATGTAACATAACAAAAACTAGATATTATAACTATTGCTTAGAAGTCTCTGGTCTCTAAAAGTAACTGTTTGATCAAAGAACGATGGTGTATGTTAGTTTATGTTGGGGTCTAGGCTCTGGTGCTGCTTGTTTAGAGCTCTGTACCACTGACCAGATGGGTATAAATAGTAACCTAACCATGGCCCTATAACAGGACAACCTTCATGCTGGATCTATGACTCATAATTCAGTAGTACAAAAATAATCATTCAAAAAATCTGACCAAATGAATAGATACAAAACAAACTGTTAAATGACACCACCATGTCAAACAGTAACCCTTCACACATTTTTTCATGTTTCTCCAAATTAAGTTTAAATTTTGTAAAACATGTCACACAACAACAAATCCTTTCCTGTTGTAAAGGTTACTGTAACTTCTCCTATTTAACTTTATTAAATCAGCATTCAACAATAGAAAGCCATGCAGGATCACTGGAATACAAGCAACGGCGTGGTATATATATGCTTACTCACCACTCCAGCTGAAAGTGATCTACGTGTGTTAAAAATTATTACAAGCAACCTATGAAGATATTAAGAACTAAGATGAACTTCTTTCCTCTTGACAGAAGCAGCTTGTGAGTCCTTTCCTGCCCTCACACATAACCCTGGTGTGGTCACACATACCCTGTGTGGGCCAGCAAGCCAAAGCCAACTTAGGAGGGGTCGCTCTATTTGGGCCCAGGGCCCATGGCATAAAGCCCACCTCAGTTTTTATGCCTTCACCCACTTAGAACAGCCTGACCCTATAGTGACCTGAATAGGTTGCACTAACGTTAACAGCCACACCAAATGTCTACTGTAATAACTATATGACAATCCATTCCTAAATATGGGTTTTGACAAAACACAATACTGACCAGTATGTTCCATAAACTAAAGTTCTGTTGAATGTCTACAATATATTATTAAATGTTTATTTAGACTGCACCTATAGCAGTTTGTACATTTTTAACTGACATATGTGTTTAAATACCAGATTTTTTAAATTCTATAATAATGCATTTTTCACTGAGCTGACTATGGCAGTGGTAAATAAATAAGTAATAAAAGCACCACTGCTTTGCTTGTTTTCTAACAATTAAAATCTCTCTTGCCAACTATCCACTGCTGATTACCTCCATTAGGTGTGTTCAGTCAATCAGAAGATGGAAAATACTATCTCAAATGAGGGTGGAGAGGCAGGAGACAAAGTGAATTGGTATCTTCCAGCTTCTGACTGACTGAACACACCTGAACGAGACAAATCAGCGGTGGGTACTGCGTATTAGTATTTTTAACCCCATCACTAGAGCCACACATGGCAATGACTATAATTTCTAACCAATTCTATCTTATGAAAGAGGAACACTTTCCAACCTTCAACTTTTATATTGCCACAATGTGTGAAATGCTCCAACAATAAATGTCTGCATTTATACAGACTATAAAAACTGAATTCAATCCTAACCAAGCAAAAAGAGGATTTAAGTGTAAATTTACAATTATAGTAAGCATAACCTTGAATTAATTGTAAAAATAAATAAATAAATAAAAAAATGACACAATGCTAATACAGAATACAACCATCAAGGCTATTTTACCTTGATCACTAGTATTATTTATTTAGCTATTCTCCAGTTTCTTGTACTTGAGTCTGAAATTTGAGCAAGTAAAAACTGACACGTGAGATGGGTATGCTAGTTGGGATATACAAGATGCTGTTTTCAGCACAAGTGTTACCACTTGTTTTTATGCATGATGCATGTACATCATGGGTTACACAGATGGATAAAAGCTTAAACTGGCTTCCCTGTCTGTAAACAGACTATGGGTCTTCCACTGTATCTGAAGGCGCGCATTTGCCTACATGGTTTAACTATATTGTTTTGTTGCTGCTGAAATGTTTCTCATCCAGTCAGCAGTTGCACCCATTTCAAGTAAGTGAGAGTTTTTGTGACTGATTAATAATCACAGTGCCTTTACAATTTAATTCCAAGTACACAAGAATAATGTGTTGGCTCCTTAAAAGCGATTTATAACCCCGTTTAAAACTCTTTATACAACTACAAACCATTTAAAGCAAACACTCACGTATTTGACTCTGTCACATATTTTTAAAACTGTACTTAAGCAAAAGGGTATCTTAACCAAAAGCTGTCAAAGACATGTCTTAGCTTCAGTGGATTAAAACTTACTGAATTGTACAATTAATAGCAAGAATTCATACAAAGGTAACATAACTCACTTGCTAGTTTAGCTTGTAATCCTGATGGCCCAGGTTTGGAGGACTCAGTTTTGGAGGATCCAGGCAAGGACAGTTTCGGTTTTGGTAGGTTGACTTTGGGGTTGAAGCGTGCTGCCCACTCAAACTTTGAAGAGCTGGCAGACTTTGCCTGCTCCTTGTCACGGGTACTACGACGTGGGGAGGGACTTGAAGCTGAGCGAGAGCGACGTGCCTTGGATTGATCTTTTCCCTGTTTGACTCTGGCACCCTGCGTGATGGTGCTGTTGGTGCCTGTGGTAGAGGAAGAAGAGGAGGTGGAGGCAGAGGAAGAGGAGTCTGTCACGTTGCTACACCCAGCTTTGGCTGAGGCGGCCGATTTAGACGCCAGCTTGGTGGGTTTTGCAGTTCTGCCCTCAGTACAATTGGGGAGGGGCCCAGCGGTACTACTTAGACCGGGGAGAGAGTCCGCTTTCTTCCGTTTCTGGATTGGTGAGGCTCCAGTGGCCCCGGCCTTCTTACCTGACCCTCGACCTGACGATGCAGGTGGTTCTGAAGTAACTGACCTCTTCTTGGATTTAGCTGGGGCTTTCTTTGTCTCTAAGGTATTGTCTCGGGTTGGTGGGAGTGATTTGGGCTTCTTTGCTGGGGTCGGTCCAAAGGTACTAATTTGGTCAGGAGCTTCACTTCGCTTTAGCCCTCGGGGGCCTTCACTCTTTGATTGATGGCTTGGTCGCTCTTGTTCGGATGTCCCTGCAGCCTCTGGGTCGTCTTGCAACACAAATGAAGCCACGGAGAGAGTAAGACTGCTTCTGTGACAGGGCAAGAGGGACAACAAAACACAATCTTAGAAACTGTGAACATCATTTACAATGCCACCAATACATATGACATTATTAAATAAAGTACAATCCCTACATACACACAGGCACACAAAATAAGCACCAAGTAGAGAGGAGTGGTACCTTCTTGAGCTGTGCCCTCTGGACTGGCCAGTGGCTGAGCTGGCTGTGGCTTTGGAAGCCTTAGAATTAGGTCTTCTATTTTCAGGTGGGGAATTTGCTTTATGTTTTACCTGCTCTGACTGCAACCTGTAAGGTTGGAAATTAAGAGCAAGTGACAGTGATTTCTATAATTAAGTCAAATAAATGAGACTCTTGATCAATCCCCAAACCATTTTGCTAAAGTTAGCCTGTATGTTCTGAGTTATTCATCATCTGACTATAATGTAAAGACAAATGAAAAGCTTCCACTTTCATCAAAAAGCCCAATTTAACTATTCTTCATTAATGTGGAAAACCAATTTACAAACACAGAAACCCCCCTCCATTTATGGTTCCCTTCACGAAAATCCCAAGTGTTTCTTAAAAGAACTATGATTACAGCCTCCTAATTTGCAAATAACTAGATCACTAATTTGTCATTTTTACCTTCCCGCGACTGTGTGGTCTTGTGGCTGGGCCGCGGCAGTGTTCCTCTGTGAACGGCGCAGTGACCCCCCTGGATTGGAATTAGGCCGGTTGGACATTGGCACCTCTCTCCTGAAGGGACATACCCTTTCTAGACACTACCATTCACTGCAATCAAAAGGAGAAAGAAAACATTAAAAATACTGACAAAATGCAATGCACTGTATATCTATGCCTTTCTTTAACTGTTTGTTTTTAGGCTATTAATGGCCATCATATGCACCATCAAGCTCACCACTAGCTCCGGTAAAACGAACAGGACAATTATGTTACTCCACACACACTTTACATCAAGATACAAAGCTGCACCATAAAAAAAAAACTAATACCATTACTGATACTACCATTCAAGTAAGGTCAGAAGCCTGATGCCAGAAATTCAATGTGCAACCAATAAGGTAAATGAAGAACTGTTCAAAGCAAAAAAAATTAATGATTTTCTAAGCTTTATGGTACACTGCATTTTCATGTTACATATCTAAGTCAGTAATATATTTCAAGAAATAAATCCAGTTCAGTCTGTTTTTAGTAGCCCCACAATAATGCAAAAACTAAAAGTACACTACTTGAAGTACCAATAAATTAACTTAAACATTAACTTTAAATGAACATTAATTTTAAATGCGGTTTAAAGATACAGCACATTTTCCACACCTAGACCCATTGTGTCACAATGTAACCTTATAATGATTGCAACTGGCCTACATTAATAAGCACATGATAGTTTTCATTTTGTGGTGAACAGGAGTCCATGCTGTCCATGATAGAGACATAAAACACATACTGCACCACAGCTTGCTGCATAACCGCAGACTAAACAGAGTGCCCATGCTGACCCCTGTCTTCCACAACATTAAACCCACCACGCACTTTTAATGTTGTGGCTGTGGTGTGTATTCTAAAGCTATCACAGACCATCCTCAGAATCCCAAATATACATGACTTGTACTTTTCTGAACATTTGTACTCTTAGTTTTCACCCCTTGTGAAGGCAGATAGTTGAAAGGTTTTCATCCAATAACAATCAAAATAACTATTATATAAAATAAAAAACATGTCACAATTACCTTAAAACTGACAAGCAAGGTCAAAGACAATTATACATAAACTTGAACCATGTTGCAGACTGTGAGGCAAACACAAAAGCGGGCAATTATTTTTCCAGTGTCTACCTCATGTATTGCTGATACTCTTTAAAAAAAGACAATAACATTGCATTCCAACTTACATTTCTCATTAAATGAACGTATGTTGTAGTGATTATTTTAGTGAAAATGTGACAAATGTTCTTTATATATGAAGAAGTATAACATCCATGTAGTCCTCAAGAGTCAATGACATGAGGGTATTGATATCATCTGATTACTGCTATAAATACAGACCAACCAGGACGGGTTTATCAATCAATACAAGGAAACATTTTTTTGCTATTTAGAAAAGAAAGACTATTAAACAATCTATTTAGTTAAGATTTATATCTTGATATCACTGATCATAAAAATACGCCATACTTGGCAAGCTCACAGAGCCATTTTAGGCCTGTACTGACAGTGCATCGTCTTTGTTTATTCGTCCACTCTGATGACTGGTGCACCACACTGGAGTATGTGACTAGTTACCAAATGATCGGCAGCTTGAAACACTCGCCATTACAAACTTTCTCCTGCTACAACAGCAAACAAGCACGACGGCGTCCAATTTTATACTCATGATTTACAGAGGCCTGTAATTCTGACGTAGTTGTCTACCACCACCGACTAACGTTAGCATGTTTAGCCACTCGTATCCTAGCTAACGTTAGTCCCATACATTTTGACAGTAGCTTAGTTCAATCTCCATATACATAAAAACACCCACACCCCAAAAACGAAGCTTGTTACCGCCGATATTTATATGTTGTAAAGAAAAACGCTAAAGAGTGACAATTACATACCAGAGACTCCTTAAAGTTACGTTGGCTAACGTAGCAATGGTTACATGGAAATGCGTAGTTGACGTACCGGTGTGTCAACCAATTTAGCTCCCTTACCCAAGCAAAACCACAGTCTAATTCGAATAACGACTGTATTGGTGATATGAAACTGAAAAATTGTTATTAAATGGCCAGAAAAGATCATTTAAATGCAAAAAACGATTACGATAATTTGAGATTAGCTACACATCAAAAATGGCAGCTTCGGCTAGAACCGTCTATCGAAAGCGGTTTAATGTCATATAGCTAGCAGGCTACGGGCAAACCATCTTAAGCTTACTTGGTATTGTCACTTCTGTGACACACTAGTCTGCGTCTGACGGTGATCGGGTTTAAAGAAAGACATACAAGTCTCGTACGCACGTTAGCTCACGTCCTATAATGTAATAGGATGATTTCATCAAAAATACACAACTGTCAAGTTACTGTCAGCTAACCTTAACCAGGCAGATCCAACATCTCTCTCTGAATCACTGTCAACGCGAATGTTTAGTATGTTACACAAGTACAGCTAACTAATGTTAGCTGAGTATGGGGATCACTAATGTTTTGTTGAGCTGACTTAAGGCCAGTGCGTCGGCTAGCTTTTAAGCTAATGTTAGCACTCAGAAATAAGTTGGTTACTGGCAAGCAACGTGTCAACAAAGCACATACTTCCTATATAACGATGTAGTGAGCAAACGGGAAATAAATTGCAAATAAACTATTTGGTTAATGTTAAAACATCTTGACTTCAATGGCAAGCACTAAGGCTAATTATTAGCAAGGTAACGTTAGCTTTGCTAAGTAGGATAGCGAATGTTTCTTCAATGGCCGTTCACCCGCAAACAGTAGGCTGACAAAAATAAACACTTATTGACTTTTACCTATAGAAGATGTTTTTTTCTGACCGCAAACTGTTACCTAGCTATCCCACTGACAATAAACTACTGGCCCTGTCAACACCGAATTAACACTAACGTTAGCTAACGCAGGACAGTCACGGAGCTGACGTTTAGCGTTGTCAAATCAACCAACAGCGTTATAGTCATTACCAGCTAACCTTGGCATGGAAGCTAACTAATTATTATTAGCGAACCTTGTTGTCAAGGGCTAACGCTTTGCCAACTCGACGGGGTGGTAATGGGATTTCTTTTATATCTTACAGCCTCGCATTTCACGGATCCAGTCTTTTGAGAAGACTTGTCAAATTATGTTACAATTTACAAGTCGTCTACCCATCGGCTAACACATTAGCGCTAGCTAGCAAAAAGAAATGGCCTGTGATACCTTTTACACACAAAAAAACAGGAAAGCAATAACGGGAATCAAAAGAGATTTTAGCAACACTGAATCACAATTTCTTTGATGTATTTCGATTTCGAAATATCTCGAGGATCCAAGACACCGTTGGCTAAGATGTCACTGAAAATTTCTACCTTTTGTATAATGTTGTTACCTATTTGTTCCAGTATTGTAGTTGTAACAGACAGTGCACCAGCTCCTCTTTTCTCTCTCTCTCAACCCCTGCTAGTTTCACATCAGCTGAGAGGCCTACAACTGCAATATACTTCCGCGTGATTCATCCGCTCAGGAACTAGTTAGTTCTGAATTCAGCTTTGGGCATTGTTTGGACCCAACAATATCTTTTTGAGCACCACATGTGTTACTTTCTTCATATACAGAAAATCATATTCCGATAAATACACGATCCTATATTTATATATTTATGGAAGTCAAAGATAATCGCTGCAATTTCAAAGCCATTGGTTAAAGTTATCTTGTCATTAATATAAAGTATCAATCCGCTGGATCGTGACACCCCCCCTTCCCCCTTAATACACATAGCGCAGGGGCGGAGTTTACAATTAGGCAAAGGAGGCTATGGCCTGGGGCCCCCTATCTACAGGGGCCCCCAAAAACAGAACTGTACTACGATATTTTGATTGAGTAGATACCAAACTGCTTACAGACGTTTATAGCCAACTTAGAAACATCCAACAAAATGTTATCAAGGGACCTCAATTATCACCTCCCCACACATTACAGGAAAAAGGCAAATTCTTTCAAAAGCTTAAAGTTTGAAAACATTAAAAGCTTTTCAGATTAGCTCACCTGACTGAGATCTGAACTCTTGTTGCATAGACAGTATGTATATTTCTTTTAATTTATCAGAGAGACACTCTGTCCCCCAGCTGGGCTGGGGGACCCAAGGACATTTAACTATTGTCTTAGCTATAGCTAGATATTAGCTTAGCTAGCAGGCTGCAAATAATCAGCTAACTCAGACAAAACTTTTTCTGTTGTAAACTGATGAAAGCCGGTTCCAACTAAGCTAACTGTCGAGCTACGTTTTTTGTCCAACAAACTTTGGACATTGTACTATAAATCACTGCATTATTACTCTAAGTTATTGTGCTATGGGCATGTGTGGTGGTTATTTTCTTGTATTTTCTTGTATTTTCCATATCTTAAGCAGAGTGGTATTATGATTTATACATTTTTTTTACAGATTATACTAAGCCATTGTATGTTATAGACTTTAACAGCCTTACTGTGGCTTTCTTCTAATGTTATTCTCTGAGATCAATAAAACTCATAGACCTTCAAATGTGCCCAGGATAGGATTTTCATTTGTCTAAACAATTGTGGAGCTAATGATGGTGGCAAATACATTTCCTGTTTCTGCTTCACAGTAAGTGATAAGTTTGTGTTACTTTAAAGGAAAGGTTACTGAAACTGGAAAAGTAGAGATTGTCTGCAGTTACTGATGGCAAAATTTGACCAAGGTGGTGTTAAAAGGGCCAGACTGCAAGCCACCGGTACTGAGGACCTGAAAGTTAGTTTTAGCTCACTGACATTTGTAATGACAACGTGTTTTAAAAGTCTTGGAAACTTAAATTCTGAAGCACAACATGGTATGGAAAATGATCTGCCTTGAATATATTTCAGTGTATGTTCTACAAAAAGGAAAAATACACCTAGTTTAAGGTAAGACAGCGTGATCAGAAAGTTTGATCAGGTTTATGTTTGATTGTGTTTCACGTTTGGCTGTTAGTCATGGTCAGATACCTGGCACAGCAGCAGCTTTGGATGGATGGATGGTGTTCACATGCTCACAAAGCTTGTTGTGCTAGTATGGACCACAGAAACCATTTTAATAAGAAAAACACTGCAAAAAGCATGGCAGCTCCTCTCAATATTTAAATCAACAAACATTTTTTTTAAATATCTCCATTTTGAATAGAATCTAAGGAGGGCTGGGGTGTAAGTTTTATGTGTTTGTGGGTGTGTGTTTGTGGGTGGGGGTATCTGGGTTTGCCTGGGGTCTCAGAATATGCCACAGGACCTAGTTACTATACTATACTAATTCTCTAATAATTTTCTTTGCTATCCTGCATCCCTTTTTATTGTCACCTCACATTAGTGTAAAATAGCATTGAATAAATTGTTTCCTCTGCAGTTGATTTAATCATTTTGCTTGTCTGTTGTCATGGTTACAGTTTTGTGTCTAAAATGGGGTCCTTGCTTTGGGAGAAACTATTTCTAATTAGTGGACAGGGTCCATCTCCTCTAAAACTTGTCAATAAAAAATAGGTCAATTATCTGTATGGGTTTAAAGGAATAATTCAGGGAAAAAGTAATTGTTGATAACACTACTCTGCAGCTTGATTTCAAATTTAACATTAGATAGCTAGCAACCTTCAAGCACTTTTATACAGTTTTTCCAGTTAGTTAGTTTGTATAGTATCTGTGCGGTGGTACAAACTTTGTTTTGAGTTCAGACGTGATTTGCCACTACTTCTTTGTAGACTGACTTTGTATATTTGGTGAGAGGATGCTGGAATACATGATATCACTTTGTCAAGAAACATTTGATTACTTCTAGTATTTAGCTAATGACATCATACTCCAAAGCATGTCCTACCTACAACTGAAAGATACACAACAATTCTGGTTCAGCTTGACCTGGGTTGCAACAATGTAATGTCTGATAATAATTTCTATATTGCTTTTACTTTAGAGTGTATGTTTTATATTTTTTTGCACAATAACAACTATATTTGTACATCTCAGTTGTGCTCTGCTCGGATTTTCCTGTACTAGCTCTGTAATTCTGAGAAGGTTTGGGAGCAGACTCTTATGGGTAGTGCTAGGTTTACCAGTGACATGGAGGGCATAGACTGGAGGGAGACCTTTACTAACTTTTATCTGTAAAAGTAAATGTAAGCAGCAGTGACGCAACTGAACAGTTCCTTTTTTGCTTGCCCTCTGGCTGTAGCATAATGAACTAATCTATGCACATTGTGCCAACTGAAGCAATATAGTCCACAGGCACCGGTGAGTGGGCCTAAAGTCACTCTCATGGTGCACTCAATCACGTCCAGAGCCGCACCATAAAATAGCGGCGACAGTAGCACTTTTTTTATTTCAGCCAAGTGCCAATTAAAGAGCAACTAAAGAGCAAAGGATGGATCGCAAGACTAGCTAGAAGATGCCAGGTGGCGGTGGCACCGGGTATGGCAGCAGCAAGAGAGAAGGCTGTGTCAGAGTCGACGGCTCCTGTCAAGTGGGCTACATCAATCCCAGCAACCTTCACCCCAACCAAACCAGCTTCCTGCAATTCTTGAGCACAGACGGGGAGCCTCCCCGGAAGCTTCTAAGGATTCACCTGCAGGCTCACCTCTGTGTCCCTCCCTCCCTCCCACCGGCGGGAAGGAGCAATGCCCTCCAAGACACTCTCTTTACCGTGGCTTGGGGTCCTCTAAGCTGCTGTCCACCATGATCCGCCACGATGTGTCCACCAGACCACAGCATCCGCGGTGACCTTCCTGTCTCTGCTTCGCCACCACAGGAAGCAAACTTTGGCCACAACAAGCCCGGACGGGCTTCCCAGCCTGTGCCCACCTGGACACTTTTTCCAACAGTGGCCGCCTATCGACCTATTGGTCTGCTGCTGAGCCAGCTAAGTTGAAGGCACCTGTCTTCACATTCACCCCATCATTAAGCTGAAGGACCTCTCGGATGACACCTTCCCTCTGGTCCCAACACTGAAACCCAGCCTTGCCACCCTCTTCTACGTCAGGTGCAACTTGAGAGCAGGCCAACGCCACACCGCGCCCTCTCCCAAGGATGCTCTTATGGCTCACCTGACTGCTCACATTAGTGATCGTTTTAGTCTGCAGCGGTGGCCAAAAGACATTGCCCAATGTGCCTTAAAAGCAATCGCCTCGGTTGATTGCTAGAAACATCTGATTTCACCTCTCTTCCATCCCGACACCGTCACAGGGATATGCTGGAGGGCCCATTAGCCCCGACAGTCTGTTTGGCCATCAGCGTAGTTGCCCTGGAAGAGGAGAGCCTAGGGTTTTATTCCCGCTAATTTCTGGTTCCCAAGAAGTCGGGGGAAATAAGGCCAATTCTGGAGCTTACACTATTGAATCAATTCATGATGGTCTGCCACTTTCACATGTTAAATACAGCCACGGTCCTCTGGAGTGTGCGCCCAGGAGATTGGCTGTCCTCTGTGGACCGGAAGGATGCCTATTTGCACATTCTCATCGGCATGCAACACAGGAAGTTCCTCATTACCCTGGAGGGTTTCTGCATGCCCCTTCACACTTCTGAGGAGCAGGCCTCCTCTCACCTATTGTGCCCAGTGCGTCACTTGGTTTGCTATGTGGAATACACGTAGTCCTTACAGCGTTCAGAGTTTCTTTTCATGCACTACAGGGATGGCTCTGCAGGACTCCCTCTTTCCACTCAGCACCTGGCCCACTGGCTGTGTGGAGCCTTTTCCAGGCAATTCATAGTCCCCAGAGGGCATCCATGCAAACTCCACAAGAGGAATGGCTTCCTCTGTGGCATTGCTCAGATGGGTGTCAGTTGAAAATATTTGCCTGGCGGCATCATAGTCCTTCACTTGCTCTTTTGTCCGGTTCTATCTCCAAAACGTTTCACAGTGCCCACTCGGGTGACGGCTAGTTTGTTCTGCCTGTATTTTGGTCCCAAGGCCCTCAGAGTCTCACCGGGCGCTGGGCACCCTCATGTTTTCCATTCTGCACTTCCACTGTCTACCAGTGAATTCACAGCTGTCAACACCCGTCCAGCTGTGATGCAGGATTTGTGTTTCTGCCTCAAGTTGTCGTATGGCACTAGTGGGACAAGAACTACATCCTACTGTAGCATTTGGTTCATTATGCTACAGCCAGAGGGCTGCACAACATAGTCATAGAAGCTACAGTATGTAACCATCGTAAACATTGTTGCTGTTTTGAAATAACTGAGATACAAATGTCATCACAATGTGAAATTAGTTTTGAGATGTTTGATCTGTGAACGTGTATGTCTAATTGATTTAAATGTTCCAAATATTCTTCAGAACAAAGTGATATTTTTAAGTGTTGCTAAAAAGAAGTTAAAGTGTAGCCATGCCAAATTTGCTACCATGTTTATACGTTTATGGGGACACACATTTCTTTTAGTTTTTTTCACAAACTGATCTGTCTGGTTTTAGTAAAGGGTGATCTCTCATTCAGGAAATAATGTTTGTTAATATTGTTAAAATAGTACAAAAGCAGGGAAGTTGTGTAAAGGGAGCGTAAGGCTAGTGACAGAGATTAATGATGATTTGATAAAAGCCCTTGTCACTGACGACTTTCTGAACTGCTGCTGTTAGTCTCCATGTTTTGCTAGATCCTGCAACCCTATCCACACTATTTCTTATCCTGTTCTGCTTTTAGGATAACCATTTTTTAGTAAAGAATATAGGACCATTTATAACATGAAAACTGATCAGTTTATTCATTTGTGAATATCTGGGAAGACGGAAAGAGTCGATGAGATTAAAAAAAAGAAGCGCAATGAACAATCACTCATCGTACAGGCAATATTGACAGGAGATAAAGCCAGTCGCACTCTTCACTGTAGAGAAATGCATTTGAATTTTAAGATGACAAGAAAATCGGTTTTAGTTAGAATTTTTCTTTAATATCATATATTAATCCATCAGAAATGTAATTTTCTCTAGCAGTGACCACCAAAATTGTGATATTGTTCCTTCTGGAGAGGTCAAGTCTCTTTGCGATCTCTGCTGAAGGCCTTCAAGACATGATGTTGTTTCTGTCAACCTGTTTCTAATATTCGATTTGTGTTTTGTGTTCACACATGCAGCCAGCAGAGGGAGCAATGTGGCAACGAAAACTGGAGTCAGATGATGGGAGGAGGAGGAGGAGGATCAAGTAAATAAACCCTTGGGTGACGTGTGCAAAACTAGTGCTGTAATTCTTAGTAATGCTGTGCAGGCCTGATAATAAACTACATATTTTGAATTTAAATCTTGTATCTTAAATGTATCCACTAGGGAATCTGCAACATTAGGCCTACCTCACCTGACACCTGCACATGAAAGCTACACTAACCTAGAACAAAAGTATGAGCTGTTTAATTTTCTTACAGGGGAAAACATATGGTACAGTATATCTTAATAAAACACCTACATACCACAAACACATCATTCTTTCTGACTGTCACTGACAAAATTTAAAAATAAATCATTATATGATCCTGAGTTAAGGATTAAAAGAATTTAGTGTTGAGGAATTTAGTGTTTGTGTCATTCTCTATAAAGATTTCTACAACATTACATATTCTTCTGCCCAAATGTAAGCTGAGAGACGGCGTAATCTGGCATGACAACCTTGACTGGTGGCTACTATGGCCTATTATTAGCCTCTGAACACTGGATACCGCCTTCTCAGCTGTGTCTGGTCTAGGCTGAAAAATATTCATTACGTAACAAAAAAGGATCTCTTTCCCAGACCCACTTCCTGAATACCACAGCAGCCACTAGGCCCCAAACTGAAGCAGAGCGGAAGTCTCATCCATTTGTTGGCTGGAGCAGTGCAGAGTCGAGCTGGTTGTTTTCTGATTATCCCTTGCCTCCACACATTCACCATGCCACCCCTCCTTTTCAGCGCGTCTTTGTGGGTCAGTGATGCAGCAGGAGTGACGCAGCAGTGGCAGCAGCCTCTAAAAGGCAAATAAACACAGGAGGATCAGGGACCTCAGCCAGAACCATAGTCCACAAACAAGTACCAGACAGCAGTGAAGAGGAAAGATGGTAAAGGCCTAATCTAGGCCAAGGGGAGAACGGGAGCCGGGTATTCATTCTGCTTTCCTTCTGCTAAACAAACACCAGAGAGACTTCTACAGCGACAGAGACAGGCCCAGCAAGACCTTCCACACAGAAACATCTTGGTAGGCGACTCAAAGTATGAGTGCTTGTTACGGGAGCAACATAAGTGCTACTAGGGATGAGTGTCATTGTATGCTAAGAGTGTGAGTGCTTTGAGAATGGGGATGAGGCCTACTCAGCCTTGTACTACAGTTTGTGCCTCCCTGCTGATCAGTGTCCCTACAGGCCGCAGCTGAGTTTACTGAGCATCAGAGAGACAAAGGCCTGTATACTTGATTCTGTGGTTTCTAAACACATCCAAGCCACGATGTCTAGTGTAGGTGACAACACATTGCTTTTAAACACTTAATAGGATGCTTTATGTAGAGAAATATTAAGCGCTATCAGGTATTTATTATTCAGATTTCTCTTTAAATCTATATTCATTTTAAAAAGCAATGTTCCCCAAACTATTTTTAAAAGGTTCTAATATATGACATATATTATAAAAAAAATAATTCTCACCTAGTTAACTAAAAAGGAAGTTATCCCAGTTATTGTTAATGATAATAATAGTCTCAGTGGTACAATGTTTAGAGATCATGATTAAAAAGCATTACTTTTATTGGCTACCACAAATGTGTTTCAGCCTACATGCATTCATAAGGCAAACAGTGTGTACTCTACATATAGTACAAGTTAGTAATTATTTAGAGCAGTTATTGAAAAGTCGGAGTGCTTCACGCTACAAAGCATCAGATTAGGGCTGATAGTTTGCCCTCTATTCACACCCGCCCTTACTGTATTTCAAGTCTTTAAAGTAACTGAGGACCGACTGACTGACAGGACTCTCAGCAAATCAGATGCTATACTCACCTCCTCGTCCCACTCCTGCCCCACACCCATTACTTCTTACAAAATTAAGATTTTCTGGCTCCATGAACAGAGGGTATACACCGAAGCCACTTTTGCCTCAATACCAAAACTGGTCAACACAACTGAATGGTCAGACCTAAGATATGAACAAGAAAATAAAGAAAAATTTTAAAACATTAATGCAGTTGTACGGTGTACTAGACTCTAGCAGGTGGTGAGTGTAGGAGGTTTCTAATATACAGTATCTACAGTATATGTCACACCTTGTCATAAAAAACCTAAAAGCAAATAGAAGGAGTCTATTATCTTCTGATGCAGAGCTCATCAGTCTGATACAAATTGGGATGATTTCAAACTTGTTTATGGGTATATCTGAAAAAGGTTCTATTTAATTGTGTTCTTTTCAGAAAACACATTTTACTGCTACATTGTCTTTTTGCTTCTAGTCATAAGCATTCTGGAAATTTCTGACTAAACAATTTGTTGTATATTTGTTTCGCAACAATGTTTTCGTCTTGTTCTAGTTCAAGTAGAGTACATTGGCAGATGCAGAATGTGGCATGTCAGTCACTCTATAGGGAAATAACTCCAGTGAAATCTGAAGACAGTGGCATTCTATGTATACCCTCTATTAACAAAGATGCCAGCTCATACTCAAAATATAGGACGGATTTATGGTATTTGCTGGAGTAAGTAGATAGATAGATATTTTATTCATCCCAGCAGGAAATTCACAAAAAGACAAAGGCGCAAAAAAGCTCAACAACCCCACAAAAAAGCAAGTCACACAGAGCTGCTAAAAAGGTGCCACTTGCGGCGGCGGCAGAATTTTACTTCATCTTTTACTACACTGTTGACAAGACACTAAATTCACTGTACAGTAATGACGTTTATAAGCCCTGATGAAAGCTTAAGTGCACTGGTGGCATGTCTTGATTAGAAAGGTGAGCCTTGTTCAAAAAGTTTAGCAGGGAATATCTCTGCACTGCTGCCAGCGTCTGGGTCACATAAACCTTTCACAGCACCTCTCCACATAAAGAGTAAACAGGTTTCAAGCCTAATAGATTAATTCACGGTGCTAATATAAGTAAAATAGATAATATGACTGCCAACAGTCAAAACAAAGGATTGGAACCTGCTATCAATCAACATCAATCAACAGTTATTTTAATACAGGGACCAGACAACAACTAAATCTATATTGTGCAAGTAAACGTTTATTTTTCAGTAAAATAGTCTGATACGTTACAAAATTGGCTAGAAAATCAAATGCGTGGAAGATGATGTGGAGTTTTTTTGAAATTATACAAAAGAGCACCCAAAAGCTGTTGCTAAGATCAGAAACTTTTGCCATCTTAATGGCAATCTTGTAAAAAAAAAAATCACACCAACATACCTGAGTAAGGTAGATTACAGGAAAGGCTGAAAGTTGAATTATCTCACATATTTACAGAGTGTTCTGCAAGCTAATGCAGGTATCTTCATGGCAGCAGGACTGGCTGTCCAAAAAAGACACTGAGTTTAATTGTGTATTTAACTGAAGCAGTGCAATGTACCAAAATCAGACAAGGAAAAAGAGCAGTTTTTTTTATGTTTACTAAACACAAAAAAGTTGGTGTGATCATTAATTATATTTTAAGAGTTGTAAGTACACGTTTCCTTCCTTTTGCAAAAAAAAATGAATGTATGAATAAAAATATGGCACCTGCTACTTTGTCTTTCAAAGTCAACAGTGCATAAAATTAAATGGCTTTCACAGTGGTTTATAGTGGATATTAGCCAGCATGAGGAGAAGACTTACACAGTCATGATTCTACACTCGGTTATGAAAATAAAAGCGCTGCTTCCGTCCACAGAGGCTAGTGAGAGGCTCACAGTGCCGTGTTAGGTTTAGCATCCTCCCCTCCCCCTCGTCTGCAGTGCTGACGCATCTGCTGCCTTTGCATCAATCAGCAGCCTCTATATAGGTATACCCAGAGTCCCTCTTGAGAGCAGGACTGTCTTTTTCCCCCCTGCCTTGCATTCACTTTGCATATTCACTGCAAAAAAGGGAAAAAGCATTGATGAACATCTGTCTCGCGTCTTCCGTGCTACACTAAGGACAGCAGTCACTGCCATCTTCTCTCGGGTTCTGCATTACCTAACCACAGTGACTGTGTATGTGACGGCACTTTGGTGTAATGTAGTGCTGCACAGTGAGAGACTGAGCGCACCAAAGTGAAACATACGGTGTAGCATTATGCCTTTAACGTGCATGTTGTTCCTCTGAAGGCTACAGGTTACTTTGTTTCATGCAAAAGACATTTTCCCTTTTGGTCAACACTGAGTTGTATCTGAATGTAGCTGATGGTGTGCTAAGGAGATTAAAACGTTATTTGTTGTGCAGCAGAGGACTGTTCACTGTATGCTCCTACCAGCAATGCAGCTGAGTGTTTTCTCGGTCTGTACTATCGAGTACAGAGCTGGTGTGTGATGTAGCACTGAGCATCTCTCCGCTCTCCGTACAGCACGCTGCCATGCTTAATAAAAGTTGCCGTTTCCTGCTGCAGTGTGTGAACACATTAGTTGCTCAGCTAGCACAAAGGCAGACCCATACGCTGGTTTAGCTACATGCTGTAAAAACTGTGAGTTATTTCTGTAGCTGTAGTAGGACAGAAGGAGGGCACGGCAGATCTAGCCCAGGACCTGGGCTGCTTGGATAGAGGCGAAGGACGTTGGAGCTGGAGTCATCTGCACACAGAGAGGGAGGGAGAGGAAGAAAGACGTCAGAAAAAGCTCTGCTTCTGACACCACTGTTCAACGATCATGATAGAAAAAAAATACTTTCGCCTTGCTCTCACGAAACTGTTTTTCATGTATAGTTGGTTATATTGAGGGCTCTAGAAAAGGGATACTGCGTGGCATCGTTTCCTGTTCGCCCTGCATCATTTTCTCTGATTTACTAAGGTATGTTTTGCATGGTTTCCCTTAGTTTATAACCTGTTTTGTGCGGAAGTACAGTTTGCAGAGGTACGTGAAGTAGCTTTTGCTTTGACATTTCGCTCTTTGTTTGACTTGACTATATGTATATTGTCATTTCTTGGTTTGTGGTTTGGTATGTGGGGGATTTTATTTCACAGGTTAAAATGTAAAAAAAAAATGCAGGGTCTTTGAAGATAAAGTAAGGTTGGGTGTGGCAAAATCATAAGCCCTTGTGACAAATTCAAAATTTCCGCTCAGCATGTGGTGGTAATAAACCACAACAATTGGCACAAATTGAGAATAATAAAAGTGACAAGGTGAAATTGTAGCAAAGAAGAGAAGATGAAATTCTTTCTATGGACATCATTAACAGAAATATTTGTATAAATGCCGTGGCATCACTTGCTGCTATGAGATGAGAAAGTCCTTTGGGTAGCATTTCTGCTGCAGACAAAGACAGCCCAATACACAAATTCAAGCAGGGACAAAGGCAAACCTCGATTAACGTGTAGATTGCTGTGTGCTATAGGTTCGGGTGGAAGGCAGGATGTTAGTGGGAAAGAAGGGACCAAATACCCGGACAGCTAATACACTCACTGCCATCCAGCTGAATCCCAATAAGTGCTGCGCCATAGCATGTTGCCATGACAACGGAGGCCTGTCTGAGTAAAAAGGCAGCAGGCTGGTTGTGTTTTCAGTTGTGTGAGAAGCTTTAGAGAATGGCGGCCATATTGTATTTGTTGCACGAACACAAAATTCTAATGGAATAAAAGAACATAAAGTTTTAGTGAGTAAATAAAAAGTTCTGTTACTGTATTTCCTTAAAGATTCCAAGGCTCGAGACAAACATGACAAAATAAGGAAAGAAAATTAGATATCAAATTTTACTGCCAATCAATTTAATACAAATACATTTTCACATATCGCTCACAAACAGTTCTTCTCATGGCTTCCATTACGTTAGCAGAACAAACAGAACGAGTTTACAACAGAGAGATACTAAAAATAGTAGCATTGCTCCTGGAGCAGCATTTAGCCACAGCATCTCCACAGAGAGAAAGTCATGGGTCTCACGCTGCATTGCACAGTCACTGTGTCATTTTCACCGCCGTCATAAATGAAGATAAAAAAAACAACAACAACAACAACGGGATGTAGTAACTTCTCTCTGAGCTTAAGTTGGACTTGAATATAGCGTTGATTCAGGTGTGATGAATCATCGCTTACGAGAGCTGAAAGTGTCTTAGCAGGTACAATTCTCATGCTACATGACTCAGTACAGACTCAAACCGCACTGACGCCAATATGAGTAGGCCACAGTTAGAACACCATACTGGGTGATACATCCTCTTTCGAAGTGAGAATGAATGAACTTTAACTTCCTCTAAATGTTATAGATGTGAGATTATTTTAGTTTATTGCCAATGTCTGTCCGTGTCTGACATGTAATCTGTAAACAACAGCGATAACTTGAAGACATTTATAATAACTACAGTATTCTTAGCAAAATGGCCACTCTGAATCTAGCAAAAAGATACATTTCTGGTTTTCATAGCAATGATTAGTTTATTACGTCAGAAACCATTCTTGACTGTTATTTTCCTCATCAGAAATTATTAATTGTTCCCTGAAGTTAGAGTTGACAACATTTTTACGTGACATGAATGAAAATATGTATCCAATGCCTACTCACAGATCTGAACAATGGAGCATATGACTCATCGATGCGTAACTATCCGTTTATCATTTTCCTATTAACCAAGGTTATAAGAATAATAGGACTGTCATGGCAGCTGTACACCCAGACATATAGCAGAGCTATGATAGCAGTCTAAACAGATTACTACACAAAATTAAGTTATCTCTCGTAATACTGTAGTAATATTGCCAAAAAAAAGTCATACCGTCACATTCTAGTATTAGTGTTTAACCAGCTTGAGTTATTCATGGCATGAAAGCGTGTGAAATACAAAGTTAATCCACAGGAAAATCATCATTGTGCCAGTAGGATTATTGGGCAGACTAATGAGGTAAAACAGCATACCTCAGTCACTATATTGAAAGGTTTGCAATAACAACTTTCACAGTACAATTCTCAGTTAGCGGTGCAAATTTCTAAGTTGCTATAAAGGACACCTGAGTGATTTTTAGTGCTACTAAACAGTTCAGTGGCTTGTAGTTTCAAGGATGCAGCTATTATATGGTTCCTCCATATTCCTGCATTTTTTCTGACAGCTGGGATTTGAAATAGTATCCTGAATCATAAACCCACTCGTCAAAACAATCACTGTTCCTCAGCTTAGCACTGACTGAATGCTTACAACTTTCTGCAACTGAATAATGAAAACAAATGTAATGTTGTTATATTAGTTAGACCTGCCCCTGTAAAACCATACTGTTTTAGTGAGCTTTTATTTTTATCCCACTGAAATTAAGAGTCTGATCTCTACGAATACGAAAGGGGGACAAAAAAAGGCACATGATCTTAGCACAATCTTAAACGAATTTTATAAATGATCAGTTTACAATTTACACTAGATTGTTGTTTGGTTTTCTTTAGTCTAGCTCACTATGTGATTACAATGGTGTGAGTTACCAGACTGCTGGCTAAAGTCTAGTCGCTAGACTGCTGCAATCTGTCATGATAATGCTGCCATCTAGTGTTCAGATATCAGAAGATCAAAATACATTTACAAAATGTACACATTGAAATGACTGATGCTATTTCTTATTTCTTCTCTTCTCTTTCAAAGATGACTGTGGTGTCCCAATGCACTCAGAACCTGATGGATAGGTTCTGTGTTCCTGTGATGGACCCTCACACCATTCTTAGCAAGCTCAATGAGCAGCGCTCACAAGGCCTCTTCTGTGATGTTACAATTGTGGTGGAAGATGTCAAGTTTCGGGCCCACAAGAACGTCTTGGCCGCCTGCAGCGGGTACTTCAGGAATGCCCTGACAATGCCTGAGAGCTCTGGCCAAGTCCTAGAGCTGATGGACCTGAAGTCTGAGGTCTTTGCCAGTATCCTCAACTTCATCTACTGCTCCAAGGTGGCATCACCTGTTGCAGAGGATACAGGGGGCCTAGTGGCAGCTGGAAAAAGACTCGGAATTCCTTTTTTAGAGAAGCTTGCAGAACAAGAGAAAAAGGATGAATGTGTTAAAGCCACTGACTCCAGCACAGCGTCAGTGTCTAAAAAAACAAAACAAGAAGCTCCCAGGCTTGAGGAGATAGACGCTGCCAGAGGGCCGCGCATCACCAATGCCTTCTCCATCACTGAAGTATGTCCTGGGAACAATCCTTTTACACCTATGGTTCAAACCAGTCAAGAGAGGCAGTCACCAGATGTAGGGCAGCTCCCATCAAGTTGCCCTACAACATCCTGCCTCAATGGAAACAATGAGAACACCCACACTTTCTCAGAACACTCATATGCAGTAAGCAAATCTACTGAAAACAAAGACAGCAGCCAATGGGACAACAAGAAGGTCAGCAATAAGCCAGCAATATCACAGTCAAAGCAACTACTTTACAGGAACACAGGTCCACTTAAGAAGCGCCACAGGTTGAGAGGCATTTTAGGCAGAAGTGTGCTTCCAACACCAGTCGAACTACAAACAGATAATTCAAATACACCAACCCCTCTATTAGGCGATGGTAATAATGAGGCACCTTCTGTAGTGATGACACCACCTCCATTGTTTTCAGAAGAGGAAAAAAGTACCGAACCAGGGCCACCTGTGTCCCCCGACAATGTGCACATGGAGTTAGGTCCACCAACCCTTTCTCCTCACACAGAGGACAGCATTTCAATCTATGGATGTGAGCACTGTCCAGAGATTTTCACAAATAAAGCGCTTCTCTCCATTCACTCAGAAGTTCATAAAAAGCGTTTTGTCAGTCATTTGTTTTGCAAGTTTTGTCACAGAAAGTTCATACATCTCAAACGGCTGCGCAACCATGAGCAGATCTGTCCCAAAGCTGTAAGAGGCCCGCCTAAACTAGATGTTACTAACACACTAACCAAAGAGGTGGACCAACATTCAGATGGAATGCAGATCACGGAAAGCATCATCACACAGCTGCCCTCTGCTGACCTCTCCACCCCTTTTACCCCAGAGCCCCTTGAAGTGGACCAATCAGAGCCTTTACAGGAAGAGAAGGCAGTGAGACCAGAGGGCGGCCAGAGAAGATACAACTGCAGTGTGTGTAAACGAGTCTATGTCACCCTGTCTAGTCTCAAGAGACATGAGAATGTACATTCCTGGCAGAGGGCCTATCCCTGTCATTACTGTAATAAAGTGTTTGCCTTGGCAGAGTACCGTACCAAGCATGAAATCTGGCACACAGGGGAACGCCGCTATCAATGCATTTTCTGCCTTGAGACATTCATGACATACTACATTTTAAAGAACCATCAAAAGTCTTTTCACGGCATTGATCCCAATCTTGCGGTTAAGAGAAAATCTGCCAATGGCGGCCTGAAAGCCAGTGTTTATCCAATCAAGCTCTACAGGCTTCTCCCTATGAAGTTTAGAAAGAGACATTACAAGACGTACAGTCAAACATATGCAGACAGTGCTGAAAGAGAAGACCAAGGCTCACTAGACAGCAACTCTCTTGTCCCACCATTTGAAGAAAATGGTGTGAACAGCCACCCTGACACAGTTTCATTCCCTTTAACCTTCATGGCAACAACGAAGATGGTGGCACCTGTCATGCCCCGCATTAGCTTTGACAAGCCATGCGACCAAGATATTGACCAAAGTCTGAACAGTGAATTAGAAATTCAAAAAGGCACAAGAAAAGAGTCTGACAATACAGATTTGTCCTTCATCAAATACAACAGCACCTTTTCTTTGAAACCCGATACAGAGTCTCCTGCACTGGCGTACAAAGATGATCCTCCATTGCTAATTAATTCAGAGCACATAAGTCATAATGTGCAGTTCCTAAACTCTTTGAACACTGTCAAAAAGTTGAGCGAGTTATCGACTTCTGCAAAAAGAGTTGAGGACATGACAAAGGAGATACTTCAGGCTACTTCACGCAAAGAGAATTTGGTTCGTGATAAAACTCTGGGGGCAAAGACAGAAACATATATTGCCAAACCAGCCTGCCCGGGTCCATCAGTGGATGGTGATGCCATACCACTGTGCCAGATAACTGTGAAAATAGGCAATGAAGCTATTATACGCAGACAAATTAAGGGATCAAAGCTCTTTCCCAGAAAGAAGAGGAGAATTAGAGAAATGAGAGAGGAGATCAGCCAGTGCCAGGAGAGCCAGTGTCTTCCAACAAGAGAAAATTCAGAGAGCCCCAGACTCCGCCTCAGACCAGAGGTCAGTGCCGTCAGACAACCAGAAACATTTGATGATCACAATGACGGTGATACAGCTGATAAGCTGTGGCGTCCCTACTACTCTTACAAAGCTAAAAAGAAAAAGAAGAAGCTGCGATTCAAACACAGAAAAACTTTGTTTCACCCTTACGCTGAAATATCTGGAGACAGAGCTGCTGCCGTTGAGGCCCACCTTGACAGAAGTAGTTGGCAAACAGAAAAGAGCAACTCCAGTGGTGGTGGAGAGGTGAAACGGAATCTCAGTAGAAACTGCAGCCCAAGGGCTACCTACAACTGTGACATCTGCGACAGCTCTTTTATCACAGAGACCGGTCTGAGAGCTCATGTTATTGGTTCCCACCCATGTTTCTGCAGGACCTGTGGTAAACAAGGTCCCCCAGGTGAGGCCCCTGCTGGCGGTGACTACATCTGCAATAGCTGTATGGAAAATGGCTCCTGCTTTGACAATACAGCCCGGAGCCCCAACTTAGAGAAAAAGTATCGCTGTTCCTTCTGTCCCCAGCGTTTTCTCTACCTTGCAACAAAAAGAAGCCACGAGAAAAAACACCAGGAGACAAAAGAGGAGGGATATAATTTTGACAACTTATCACCATGTTCGAAATACCTGAGTGAAGACAATCAACAAGACAACATTAAAACTGAAGAAATTGACAATCCAGCGTGTACAGACATAAAAAGTGAAAATGTGGAAGGAGGACATTATTCCACTGATAAAATTAAACCTAAAATTGAGGACACAACTGACTACATTTCTTTGACAACATACCCGGACATTTCTTATTCCAACATTAAAAGTCCATTGTCACCCAGCATTGAGCCCCTGTTTTCTCTGACACCCTCAAAGATGAAACACAAAACAGGCAAAAAAAAGACAGATGCCCACCATTCTATGCATCTCGTCTCAAAAAAGCAACCATGTGAAAGAGACAGCGATTGCAACAAGGAAACTATGCTGGGGCCAAGAACAAACAGTCACAATGATCACAAGAAGTCGAGTAAACTGTTTAAGAGAAATGATTCTGAGAATAAAAGTACCCACATTTCTATACACAAGCCAGAGAAATGAATCTGCAAAGAGCATCCACTGTTTTCAAAGATATTTGAGAGCCATGCCCAACTACAGACAAAAGAGAAAGTGATTGATCGGATTTCAAGCCACTGCTTTGGTTAGAAAATGTAAGATTAATCTTTGCAGATGAGCTCATTAAAATGTTTTAAACTGTCAGCACTTAATATTATTGTGAATGGACATCTAAAATCGGTGTAGGCTGTCATTTCTTCCATCCTAAACTCAATGAGTGAGAAATTTTTTTCACCTTTGTAGAAGATATTTTTGGATAATATAGGACCTATAGACACGTACTGTACTTCATCCATTGTCTATGCATATGAGGCAGACTCAGAGACATGACTGTAACCTCAAGAAACAAAATGAATGTTGGTAACGCCTTTTTAATGTGCAGTTTCTGAACAGAGATGGATTGTGTTGAAGAGAAATGAAGAGCTGCCAAGTGTGATTACATCTTCACTTTTTAAAATATGTCTGAAGAAAATTATATGAATTTTATGACTGTCATATTTCTGAAGCTGGTAAGTTGCACTTTATAGTTAGACTATGCTAATGTGTTGGGTAAATACTTTGATAATTTCAATTCTAAGCACCATTGATACAAACCTAATTTCTAATTAATAAATGACACCATTGATAATAAAGTTCTTACTTTTATGTGTTTAATATGTGTAAAATATGTTAAACTATTTAAATAAATGTTGATATTCTAAACTGTTACATCCTGTCGTTCTTTAGCCTAGATAGAGATACAGTAAATATGATTATGAATTTAAAAATATTCAGTGATTGCTCACAACACATCACACTGACTAATAAGCTCACTTACTGATACTCTGATGCGGATGGTAAGGGAATGGTGACACAAACCATAAATGTGCAGTTTTTAAAAGTGAAACTTACAACAACAAGATGTAAATTCTTATCTTACATCTTACTATTAAAAAACATAACAAACAATTTTGTAAATATAAAGCCACACGGTGGTAATTTGCTCCTTTTTGTCCATTAGGGAAGTGCAGCCCATCTGAAGCGTCAAATCCACAGTGTATTTTATATTTATTATTTAGAGTATTGACTCAACATGTAGAGTTGAGTCAAAACACAATTTCCAGACGTTTCTAAACGCCTTCCATTTTTCCATAAACCTAAGACTGATGTAACAGGTGGATTGTAAGTTTTACGCACAGTATAAGGTAATGCTCAACATGCTGATTATCCTTGTAGAGGCATGTTTTCCCCTATCCCAGGTTAATCTGTCATTTAATGAAGGGTTTGTGCAATAGCAGTGATGCTATTACTTATAATCGGAGTAGTATAGGTAATGCCATTGGGATCTATTGCACTTTGAGCTAAGTAAGAATTTGTTGCATTGTTGTAAACCAAAATCCTTAGACTGTAGCCGTAAAATGAAGAAACTTAACCTTTCTCCAACTGAGGCTGTTAGGAACAGTCAAGTCCTTCCTTTCTTTTAATGGTTTTATAATAAAAGTTCCTGATTTTATCAGTTCCAGGCTTGACTACTGCAATGCATTGTACTCTGTTGTCTGACATTAGTATTAATACTATTTTAACATTCTGGGCATTTTAAAGTGGCCTCTGAGTTAATACAGGTATGACAAATGAATAAACATGATATTACTGATAAGGAAATTAGGTGTTATCACTATATACTGTAGGTATTGTGAGCTAGCGTATGCTACGTGTTAATAGCACTTCTCATACACACAAATTGGTTATACAAATTACAGTTCATACCTGACTGTGTCTGCTGCAACTTAAGATGAGGGTCAGACCCTTTCTCACCTTATCATCTTGCGAGAGAGGAAGCAAACATGGGATGTCTGTCACCTTTTCACCCCTGGATACTGAAACTGAATTTTTAAGGCAGATTAGCATAAACAAATCATCTTTACAAAACCAAAATATTATGTAATAATATAATACTACATATTCAGTATGCTGTATACTGCTGAACACTGTAATGCGGGTGCAATCATAAAACATAATATGTTGTCAAATACCTTTTAGATAGTATTTGCAATGAATGCCAAAGCCTTTTATGCTATTTTTATAGAGAACTTAATGTATTTCAAATGGCAAATTCACTGTGATTGGCTGTGTGGGTAGGAGCTTTGTAATGTTTCCTTTTGCAAGTGAAGATGTTTACTTTACAGAATAGTCGGTTAATCGATTATTAGGCCTACACAGAGAAAATTAGGCTGCTACCAATTACTGAGAATCCTCGTTTTGTTCACTTAAAAGCATGAATATACTATTATGTAATGTCTACTGCTTCTTAAATATGGCCATCTTCTGCTTTACATTGTCACATGCAGGAAATTAAGATATTTCAGCATAGTGGAGTATTTGGTTTAAACAAATCATTTTTTATTGTTTTCATTAGGTATTAATAATGTGCATGATGAACAATACCTGACAGCATGGAGCCCTCGAACTAGTGATGTAATTAGTTCACACCAGGTGACAAATGTGCACCCAGGGACAGGGCTAACCTACAAGATCAGCTAACGAAGTCGTAGCTGCAGAGAGAGAGTTGCATAATGAACACCACGGAGACACCTTACATCCCCTTTTAAATCCCACCATCTCCGGGCTGAGACGAGGCTGAAGCCTGACATTTCTCCAGACGTTTGGAGGCACCCGTGTGTACAGGAGCTGACGTGACGCGGCAGTGTGGGGCTGGATTTCCTCCGCTCTGCCCGCATTCATAAACGGATATGATAAACCAGCGCTGAAGGCACCGGAGCAGCGACAACAGTCAGCGCTGACCATGGCGGAAGAGGACGACGCGAAGATTCGGATTTTACAGAGCCTGCGGGGGAAAATATGTAAGTCTGTCTGGCAAACTAGTTTTATCCGTCTCCCCCTCGGGGAGGGGGAGAGAGTTCGGTAGACCAGGCGAGAGGGGAACCCGGAGGGGCGCGGCGTGTTATCAACAGTGTGGAGGCAGAGGCAGCCAGTTGATCTGGTCGGTCTGCTGGTTAACGTCAAGTTAGCCTAGCATGCTAGCGGCAGCCACTCGCTTGTTTGTGAATGATTTCATTCATTGAGCCGCTCTTTACGACCGCCAGCCGAACTGTCGGAGCGCCGTGAGTGTTTAGTGGGACTCAGAAACGCCGTCTTTTTCTAAAAGGATCGGGCTTTGTGCGGACTCCCGCTGCCCTGCGAGCTAACTCAACGCTGGTGACAAAGTAGGCTAGCTACAAACCAACCACTTCGGTTCAGCGTCACTAACTCATTCAGCTGTAACGTTACTCACTGCAGGCGTCTGACAGCCACATAACTTAGCTCACGCTGGATATTAGCATTCATTTTCGGCCACAGGACAGACGTTTAATGCCAAATGTAACGCACATGTAAAAACCACCTCAATGAGCAAACCAGGGCTCACTCACCGTCCAGACTCGAAAGACACCTAACGTGAAATAATTAACGTTACGATGACCTGGGAACTAAAACGGTAAATCCGCCTAATGCTAGATCCTACACGCGGACTGTCCGCTGATCTCTGACCAAAGATCTAGTCTCAACACAGATTCCTTTTTATTTTTTCACTCTTTGCTCTGTGAGCTCCATGTGGAGGCTTTTATTCAAGCCACATTTAAAAGCAGTTAAAGCGTGTCCTCGTTTGGCCACATTATCACTGAATATCCGCGGGAATGAGTCAGTTAGCTTGTGTTGCAGCAGCGAACAAGCTAACGTTAGTTTGCGCACTAATCAGCCCGGTGTTGTTATCGGAATATGACATTAGCCACGCATCTAGTAGTAGTTAGTCCAAATCGGAAACGCCGACTTCAAAGTCAAATACCTCACAAGCCAGTTTCCTCATTCACTAGTAGGGCTTGTCCACTTGAGTGCTTACCACCATGCTGTGCACCTGTTTGAATCTGTAATGGTTTCTGCAAATTCCTCAAATTCAAAATGTGAATGGCTACTGTCTCCTGAGGTTTCAGCCATTACACATGCTGTACTGGTGCCCATAATTTACATTTACACAGTGAATTATGGCAGAGATTAAACACATATCTATCTATCTATCTATCTGCTAGTCTACATTCACTACTGCACCATCCTCCTTGTGTTGGTGTCTTGATGTAATTGACAGATTACACAAAGTGCAGTCAATCTTCAGAAGAAAGCAGTTTGACATAAGCTTCTTCTTTATTATTATTATTATTATTATTATTATTATTAGTTGTAGTAGTAGTAGTTTTGTTATTATTTGTTTATTATTATTATTACATGTCGTGCTTTTTTAATGTTATATCTTTGACAGGATATTATTTTTAATATGTGCTTGGAAGACACTTTATGTTTCTAAAGTTGGCGTAGACCATGTCATGTGACTCAACTGTATGAGTTTACTGTAAGGTGAAAATGGGTTAACCAGTATGTAAAGCTTGCACATAGGCACACAATAGGAAGACAAATGTCAGTTTCACTACTATGAATTAATGAGAAAACAGTAAGCAGAACAAAAATAGAGGAACTATCATGGCATGTAACTCACTTTGCAGTCTTACGAAACTCCATTCTTCCGCGTTTACACTGTCCTTTTTCCTTAGCTTACATCAGTGGAGGTGGCATACTGTGAAGATGTATCTTTAATGTCGTTTCTAAATGGATGGCCTAATTTAATTTCACAATAAAATCTGGAAACGACAGTCTTCAGGTATTGTTTAGGCATAGTCTGTGACCTTTGGGTTGTGGTTTTCACAAATTGACGTGCTTCTGTTTTAGTGTAAATGTTACTGAACAGAAGATAAGGCATTGGGTTTGATAGGCCGAATGTCTGCGTGTGTGCGCTTATGTGCTCTTCACCCATCAGCTCATCCTAGTCACGGCTTAGTGACAACTTGGCTGTCTAACTAGCCATACTTAGCAGTGCAACTTTGTTAATAGCATGTTGAAAAGCTGATCCTAATGGTGACTTTCCTTATTTAGGTCCTGACCCAGGCTTACAGTATCTGTCCAAAGTTTATAGGACTAATTTAGACTGATGTTTTTTTTCCCCCCTCTTATCCTCAAGTCAGATTCATTGAGCTGTTACTAATATATGCTGTGAGTGAGTGAAGCCATTCAGCTGTTCTAACAATTCAGGTTTAACTTCTACAGCTTGGATTTGGTGCATTCTTTTATGCATTTGTTGCGCATAACCTAATGGCATGTAAACTAGGTCTGCCTGCAGTTTAATAAAAGTGGATGCAAGTAGTGTGCGTTACAAAGGTGTTTGTCATTTGTGAATCAGCGCTGTACCATCCCCATTGGTTATGCTGAGGAAGTCAGTGTTTCATGTTTTTAACCACATATGAGCCTCAAGTCTACTTGAGCTACATCCGCTCTGTAGCTCACTGCGACAACTGGCATGAGTCCCTAAATGAACAAGAGGACGTTGAATATAAAAGCATATTTTAAAAGTGTACAGTGTAAGATCAGCTTGCAAAAAGCAGCTTTAGTGAAATGAACCCTCACTTTTATTTTAATAACATTAAAAGTAGGAATGAACAAATTCATAAACAAACTTTGTTTTTGTTTGTTTCAGTTTTCAGTTATCAGTACTGCCACTTGTGTTTTTCAATGACTTTGCTGTGTAAGGCTTACTGAGATCTGAAACTCAAATGCATCTCTGTTGAATCTATAGGCCTCTGTAAATCTGTTGAAAGGTCATTTAGTTCACTTCTCTGTATATACTTGTTTAATAACATAAATATAACTGGAAGACTCTAAAAATGGAGAACTGGAATTACCTAGTATAGATGCGGATTGTTTAACACATGTCGTCGTTTATGTGCCAATGACTGTGGTTTGGGAATAAATTGATTAAATGAAAAAAAACCTTTTTTTTCTATTTGAGAATGATTAATGTAATTCAAATGGCAATTTAGATAGTAACCATGTTTTTTTTTTTTTTGTGTTGCAGGTGAAGCTAAGAACCTGGGTCCAGTCTCGGGTCCAAATCGACAAAGGGATCTCTGTACATTTTGCACCATAAGTCTGGATCAGGAGCAGGTGTTTCGCACCAAAGTGTTAGACAAAAGTGTCAGGTGAGCAGGTTACCTCTGTAACTTATAAGAATGGTGTACATCTTTATCTTGGTTATATTATTTGCATTTACAGTTGCTGTTTTACAGCTGTTACTTCATCAGAGTAGTGTCAACGTTAAAGCTTTACACTTACAGTACAGTTAAACGCTACTAGACTAAGTGATGACAGTGACAAATCCTTTTGTTGATTATATGGAGATAATAAAAACCTATATTTTTGTCTTGAAATAGCACATGTAGTTTAATTTTATATTTTGTTCTGAGAATGAGTTTGTTGTCTTGTTCTAGCTTACAGTATTTACTTATTATATAAGGTATATTATAGATGAATAGTGTTGTTTTACTCAAGAGAAATATTAGAGGTAGGGGAAAGTGTGAATGTGACTTGAGTGCTGCGTGGTTGTGAGTAGTGTGAGAATAGTCAGTGATTTGTTTCCTGGTTAGTGCACTAGATCAGACATAATCCTCTATAGAGGAACCATTTGCAGTTGTGTACAGAATGTTTTTTTTCTTTGAGTATGGGGATTTATTGCGTCAAGTCATTGCACACCTCACCAGAAATGTTGGCTATACAAGAAGTCCAAACATCCTTCTGTTTATACATGTATGCAGGTGAAGGATTCAGGTTTAGTGTATTATCTGTGTTATTTTTCTCCACACAGTAATCCTTTGAACTTGTAGTAAATCGTTTGTGTGGTTCTGTACATTTGTTGAGTAAAAATATCAAACCACCACAACTTCTATATGTTGAACGCCTTTGTCGTTGACAGTTTGTCTGGTACTTGGAAAGTCATTTGTCATTACTTTTTAACCTCATAATTAATTCCTCTCTTATCCAGGTCAACTCTGGATTTTGCTATATATGTGTGCGTGTATCTTCTAATAAGCTATTTATTCATCTGCCAGGATTGCTGAAAATAATTTATAAGAAACGTAGACAATAGATAATATCCTTTTTCAGTAACCGTTATGTTCATATGGATTGTTTTTCACACTTTTTATGTTAAATATAAAGATGAATACAAGCATGCATTTCTGGGACAAAAGCTTTGAGTGCTTTTTGAGTAGTATTATAATATTCAGTTAGTGAATTTTAATTAATTATGTTTTAATTGACTTTTAATTTAAACAAAGCACCTAGATACTACTTGTACAATATTTAGTTGAGTTTTTAAGAATTAAAATCAAAATAAAGCTCAAAAGGGCACCTGTGGCTCAGGAGACAAAGTAAATTGTCCATTAATCACAGGGTGAATGTGTCTGTCCCTGGCTCCATGTGGCTCTATGTTGTCCGTAGGCCTGCCAACCCCAGTGTGTGACTGGGTGAATAAGAGGCAAATGGTTAAGCACTTTGTTTACTAAGGTAGAGAAGTGCTAAATTAGTAAAGGATCACAATTTTAGTTTTAAATGCAGTTATTAGAAAAAACATTACTGAAACTGTCAATATATAGGTTAGAGCTGGTTGGGTCTTACTATTTCAGCTGATAAACATGAAGTCATGTTACCGATAAATGTGTGTTCACAGGCAGTTCAGAGAAAGGTGTGGGAGGCAGGCATTTGGGAAACCTTTTAGGTTCCTATATCATTGCACCGTAAGCATGGGTCTGCCTTCTCTAGGTATTTCACAACAGCTCTTTTTTTTCTCTCCTGTTTTCGGTGACGTTCAAAAGGATTTTACAGTCTCAGAGGAAGTGTGTCCTCCCACGCTTTACCCTGTGCTCTCTGTGTCACTCTTAACTACCCTAGCCTTTGTTGAGCTCATCTTTATAATCCGTCATATTTTGCCCACTATTTATGTCATTGTACGTGACACACACCGGTTGTATGGGTTTCTGTTTCTTGGATGGTTTAAACACTGAATAGAAGCTCTAATTGCAGCTAATTTTTAGGATAAAGCAGTCATGTTCATACAGCTATGGTCAACTTTTTCTACCTTGCATTGTCACATTATTTAGAGGGTAAGGATGTCAACAAATAGATGGTATAGTGGGTGCATGGTTGAGTGTATACAGAGTAGTCATATATGAGGATGTGTGTGGGGGTACACTGGATGCATTGGCCAAACCCAGTGCGGACGTGTCAGGAAAATTCTTTGCCTTCCAAGATGCATAAATTCTAGAGGGAATCAAAAGTGCAGAAATTGAAGAGTGTAGGACAAAGTAGTGAATATTTACAAAATTTGTCAAGTTCCCTTACATTTGATGCTACATTTACATTTAATTTTTTAACAGTTGAACACAGCTCCAAACTTTGTCAACTTACCTGGCTAAAGATGACTTGAAAGCAAACTGTAAAAGACAAAAAGGTCACTGTTTTATATTTGAATAGTCAGTCCGGTACAAATCTCTGAAGACTGATCAGTCTGTTTGGGAGGGTTCATCTGCAGGCACCACATACATAAAGGTGGTGCTTGACCCACAATTGGCTGTGTCAGCTCAAAGTGTCTTGATTGTGAGGTAGTTATGTTGGCAGCAGTGAATGGCACAGATGCTTGGGCTCACTGTGTCTCTGCCAGCTCTTAAAGGGAAGTCAGTCCTCTGCTTTATGTAAGAGATCTCACAACGTTGCTGTAAGGCTGGATTATACATACTGTTAAATGATTGAGGTGTGTTGATAATGTTTATCACTTTACTGCTGTTATGAATATGTGTAGGAAGGTCCTGATGCCATAACCTGTATCAGGCATTTGTTATCAGGTTTGATACTGCCCTTGTGTAATTTTATTTGCAAAGCTTCGCACCTAATACCACATTAACCTCCGCTGATAGGCCAAAAGGGAAAAATGTCTGTGTTTTAGAACTGTTTTAATAATGCTCTACTTAATTCTTAAGCTCTAGTCACTGGCATTCATACTCGTGTTTCTCAGAATTATTTTAAACATGTTTATTATTTGCAACTGACAGTGGTGACAATAAGGGAGAACTACATTAACTACAGCTTCACCTAAAGTTCACTTTACTTTATTAAATTTTACCGCCATATCACTCTGTTGACTACACAGTTTGGGTCGTCTGTCTGATGGTCTTAAATCTATGCTTTTTTCATTATTTTTTCTTTACATTTTTTTTTTTGTTTTAGCTAAAGTAACTTTGTAAAGTTCCCGTATGCCATGTTTGTTTTGGCAAAACAGGCCGAGATTCCAGTTCTCGCGGAATTTGTGGGTTTGTCTACATTAGAACTTCCAGTCACCAGCTGTGTCTCTCATCAGTGTATTGATGAGGACTTTACTGTCCTGTAACTCATACTGGAAGCAAAACTGTTTAATGCTTGTATCTGTGCTTATCAGCAAGTACTCAAATACAATACCCTTTGAGAATTTCTTTATAAATATGATTTAATACATGATTTTGACAGAATTCCTACAACTACATTGACGGAACCCAGTAAATCAAATATGACACTGACATACTTATTCAGTGATTTTATTTATTTATTTAGAAAAAATGATCTTGTGGCAAATATATGGCAGTGAAATAATACATGAACCCTAACCATTTCTTGTAAATGGCAGGCTCATGATGACTTAGAGGAAGTACAAGTCTGAGAGAATTATGACTTTTCATAAGATGATAAACTGGTCTACTGTAAAGCCAATGTTCGGTGAGTGTGTTTGACTTAAGTGGTTAAAAAGCAGGTTTTGCGATTGTGTCACTTTCTGCACGTACTTTACTTAAGTTAAAAATATTTTTTGTAGTGAATCGATTTTTTGACAAGGCACAATTATTACATTCAATAGGGAGGTATTGGCAAATTTGGCATATTTTCATAAAATATGTTTTATAAAAAGTCATGCTGTATTAAAATGGTTTCAAAACATATATAATAAGATAAGATAATTTGTTAAATGTAGCATAAATCCTAAATAGTGAACTAGTGCACAACATGTTGGGATTGGTTTAAACCCCACACAGCACTGCTTTAACAGATACTGTATAGTGACTGGATATTTTAATTACGTTTAGACAATGTTATGTTGGACATTTTCACTAAAATAACTTGAGAGCAGATTAAGGAAATGTCAAGTTTTAGACAGAATGGATAGTAAAAATGGACAGATTTGAACCTATACCACGGAAAGAGTGTTCCCTTCAGCCCTTATGAGTCATGAGGGCACCCTGTGTTGTGCACCTTCTGCTCAAACAGTTCATTTCCTTGTAAATAAAAAAATCATGTTTATGCTCAAATAGGATGCCATTGCACATAGGCTCAAGCACAATACCATGTATTTTTTCCTGCATTTCATACACACACACCTTTGTATTGCGATAAATACATGATTAACAGCAGTACAGTAATTAAGGGATTTCTCTAAGCACTGTTCAAGTGTTGTTGTTTTCTTTCCTCAAATGTAAACATAAAAACCTGTGATCTGGATTTTTGAAACTAGATTTTGATTGGTAGCCTTTGAAATAAATGACACATATTATTTTCCAAAATTCAGAAAACAAGAAAAGATTCTACCAGTTTTCTGGTCATTAACATCATTAAATGTTTCTGCTGTTAATTAGATCACACTGTTTTGCAGAAAGCCAGTAATCAGACAAGTCTCATCATTCATTGTTGCACACTTCAAATAGGAAATCTGGCTGTAACCACTTACCTGGTCATATTTATCACCCATTACATCACCCACTACATGCATTTATCTCACCTTATTAAACATAGCTTTGTCCCCATAAATATGCTGTCTTGTATGCTAAATTAAAAGTCTGACTTTATTTACAGCCCTTTCTATGGAGAGGACTTCTACTTTGAGATCCCACGCCCATTTCTGTGTTTATCCTTCTATGTTTATGCCAAGAGTGTTTTCCAAAGGGACCTACCTGTTGGTAAGTCACATTTAGACACTTACACAAGTATATTTTTTATCGCAAAGGATGGTTTGTGGTTTAATGCCTGTGTGGTTGTCTTTTCAGGCAAGGTGTCAATCCGCAAGGATGACCTGTGTAAATACAGTGGGAAGGAGCACTGGTTCAGCCTTCAACCAGTAGATGCGAACTCGGAAGTCCAGGTAATTCTAGCAAAGTTTAATGTTTTAAATGAAAAAAATGGCCCCTGAAAAAGGGGACTTTAAAAGTCGACGCTTTTATCCAAAGCATTGATCAGGAGAAGTGTTTCCTTTTCATCAAGTACAAGAAATAGGTTTTTGGGTTTTTTTTTACTTTTTAAGTACAAAGGAAGATTTGGAAGAGTTCTGTTTTCAGCAGTTTTTTAAATATTGAAAGTGAGGTTGCTGAACATGCAGAGTTTGGCAGCTCCTTCCACCATCGTGGGATCACTGAGGTGAAGAGTTTTCCTTGGTGTCTTCTGTGTAATGCTCGGACCACCAGACGTCATTCACTGGCAGAGTGCAGCAGATGGGAGTGATTGTAGACCTGAATGAGGGAGTTGAGGTAAGCTCGAGCTGACGAATGGACCACCATTTAGGCAAGAGACAAAGCTATGAACCTAATCAGCACTTCCAGAGAAAGTCTGTCCTTTTTGACAGATTAAAACTGATGTTGTGTTTGGTAAAGGTCTGGCTGGTAAGACGAGAACTTCAATTTGGGAGAGGTTGGGCTGAACATGTTTTCTCTCATCCAAGGAGAGATATCAGAGATACAGGCAGAGATGCGTGATGAGACAGTAGAGTCACCCTGTGAAAAGGACAGAAAGAACTGTGTGTCGTCCACATAGCAGTGATAGGACAAGCAATGTAAATGGATGAAAAAAGAAGAGGACCAAGGACTAAGCTCTGTGGTACACCGGTTTAGAGGTTATGAGAGTTAGAATCCCTGCAGGATACCTTAAGGGTTCATCCAGAAGAATAAGACCAAAGCTAGGCTAAAGCTGATGCAGAGATGCCTAATTTTGGAGAGTGCAGAAAAGAGGATCTGATGGTTCACAGTGTCAAAGGCTGCAGATGTGTCATATAAATATAATTACCTAAAGCTTCTGCAGCCTGTATGGATTCCACAACAGTCAGAATTACCCACTCTTTGGAGTGACCACTCTTAAAGCCAGACTGGTTGACATCGAAGGGGCTGTTCTGGGAAAGAAACTCTGAGAGTGGATTGAAGAAGGCTCATTCCAGGGTCATGGCCTTGGAAATGGAAGAAGAGACATTAGTCTGTAATTCTCCACGAGGTAGGGTTCAAGAGAAGCATTCTTAAACAGTTTAGTAATCTGGGCCTGCTTTATTGAGGTAGGAAAGGTGTCTGTTCTAAGTGTTAATGATCTGTGTAATGGCTGGTAAAGTGGAGAACCAGTTTCTGGTGTCCGCAATGTTGCTGAGCTTATCCTGGTACTACTCAGTCTTTGCCTTAGTGACACTGTGAGAGAAAGATGCAAGCAAATCCTGATAATCAGTAAGAGCAGATGGAGCCTTGGATTTGCACAACTTCCTCTCAGCACTCCTGGGCATGGTCCATTGCAAGCAGGTCTAGAAGACATCGGGCAGAAACAGTCCAGACAGGATGAAAGCGTATTGCAGAGGCTGCCCGTGGCCATGTCTGTATCGAGGGTGGAGAGATCCTTTGGCGAAGGCAGTGTTGCAGAAACCAGTGAAGAGGACCGCTCCGGATTTTGAGATCTGAGGTTGCAGTGGAATGTTGCCAATGTGGTAGGAGAATGTGCCGGTCTAGTGAAGAAGACTGTGAGATGACTGAAGAAGTGATCCAATAAATCAGAGGAGTGACTGAAAGGTTGTTCGCAGTGCAGTTCCGAATGAGAACGAGGTCTAGGTTGTTGCCAGCTTTGTGGTTCGGAGGAGTGCTTTGATAGAGATAATGAAAAAAATGTTCCTTTCCTTGGGTCATCCTTGCTGCTCCAATGAGCAGTTTGAAACCTGAAAAAACGGAAAAGGGGAAAAAAATGTGAGTTCATTAGTTTTCTCAGGAAGAAAACAATGAGGGTTTATCTTTTCTTATCCTCATTACAATTTAAAACGTCTTGGATCTGACTTTGGCGTTAAAGTTATTAATAATAAGAATGCACAACGCACCTTTCAGTTCAGGGAATACAGGCTTTTACAATTTGCAGCACCTCTAACATAACAAGCAGGAAACTCACTTGCATGTAGTCTGAAATTTGCATATTAGATAAGATCGTTTCCATCTCAATGGCTTAATAGTCTCTGTCCAAGCTGTCATGTTTTTACAGTTTAAAAACTGTAAACAGGCTCAGCTCCATTCATCGACGCTGCTGCGATCATCCCCCACACAAAAACACATCAATGCATTCTGGCTGCAGGAAAATAAAATGCAATTTGCAAGACCTTTTAATATGGATTGTTTTATCAGGCACGACATGTCTGTCATGGTTTTCTTTTAAACAAAACTCTACTCTCTGATAGGGCTGCAGTCCAACCGTTGTCAAGTTGTAAACTTCTAACAAATGTTTATTGTGAAAATACCGTGGCAAACCTGTGGAAGATGACAATAGGTGGTGTGTAAGCCCACATCAATGGAAAAATACCAGCGCTGTAAATATTTTGGTATTTCAGATTTTTGCCTCCTGTATTGCCTTTTGTATTTATGCCTCCTAGAAGACTGGAGTAAAACTGATGTAATACCTAAATTATGCATAGTGTTTCAAACGTCTGGGTAATACTCACGCATTCGCCACCATCTCACTCTAGCTCACATTTTTTACATAATACTACTTGAATTTGACTTGCTGCCAAAATCTAAAGTATCTATAATTTGATAAAGGTTTGTGAACATTGTGTTTAAATGGTTGATATGTAATTAATGTGTCGCAGTTGGTTGAAGTAGTTACGTTGCTTTTGTAAGTGCCCACTAATGATTGTGGTTGTGTTGGGTAAAACTACAGCACACCACCACTTCTGTGCTGCTGCAGCTAACGTGTTGACTCTATCTGCCATTAGCCCACGCCAGACTATTCTGGGTATGCGCTGTTACACTGATTCACTCACAAGTAGACACTTTCAACTGAAAAGTGAGTGGTCGAGGTGTTTTTTTTGCAGTGCCTTTTTGGCTTAATTTCTAGTTGACAGTAGCTGTGGATGTGGATGTACCCCGTGAAATGCGTTATTTCATAGTCTACTAAACTTGCTGAGTGAACAAACTAAATCGCAGTGACTACAATAACAAACCAAAAGAGAGATTGGTATTTATAAAGGGGTAATTTGCTGATGATATACACTGATTTAGATTTATAGTGGCATTATAATGTCTTAAAGGCCTATAATGGAAAAAAAAGAACTACTCGCCATCTCAGCCAAGTGCTGAATTGCAGAGACAAGAGTGCAAATGTGTGGGTGTTTTGTTTAGCTCGCTCTCTTTTGCTCTCTCTCTTTCTCTCTCTCCCTCTCCCTCTCACTCTCTCACTCTCTCTCACTTCCGAAGGCAGCCTTCACCACATCCGACCCCGTAAAGATCCTTTTGAGTGATGACAAATTTCACAGCTGTTGTGGCTCTTATCACACATAGTACCTCCATTAACCTAAAACAGCGAAAAACACGAGGCACAGCTGGGGTACAGGTCTTGGAATAGGACTAAATAACAATAAGAAATCTGAAATAGAACAAAAATAATGCGTGACTTTTAATTATTAATTTATTGCTTTGAAAATGCAGTGAAAGTATTTTTATGTATTTGTAGTAAAAGAAATATTAGTGAGGTGGGCAGAGGGATTTGGCATCTGGCCATTATTTCATTAGCACATACTATAGCCCACACTTCTGCCTTGTATTAACTCAAGATTTGACTTTGTGTCCTCACTTTAACTGAGATTTTTTGATAATTTGAATAATTTGTCAACTTCTCTCTGGTCTCTCTTCTCACCTTCATGGTCAACAGGGAAAGGTTCACCTGGAGATGAAGTTGAATGAAGTGATAACCGAGAACGGCTCAGTAGGTCAACACTTACTTGTCCGGTGGGTACCCAGATTCCCTTGCTTCTTAACATGCTCCCTCATGAACTGAGAACTTTTGTGGAAGTTTGGAATTTTAGGTAAAATTTAAAACCTGAGATAGGAAATCTTATTTATAGACCTTTTGAAAACAAAACAACATATGCCTAATTGCTTTACATAAGAGATGAGGCATACTTACCATACAGTATTTTTGTGTGCTGTATGTGCATATATAGAAAGCATAGGTTGTGCCCATGAAACAAATTAAGAACTAGAATGTGCCTGACATACTTTAGGCATCAACTATATGGAACATATAAATTTAATGGCCAATCAGAAATCAAATGGAAATGTATATAAACATGCAGGAACTTGACAATTATTAGTCAGGCTTTTAAGTTTCCTTCACTTGTGTGATTTGAGATAGTGAAACCCGTCACTTTGACTGAACAGACTAAAAGGGTTGAGAGTCTATGTCCACACTATTTCCAAAACAAGCAAAGCTTCACCTCACTGGTAATAACAAGAGCTATACCTCAGCTAACCGACTCAAAAACACAGAGGCTCTACCCCCTCTTTTTTGTAGCTGTAGTGTTGATCATATTATTTTATTTGGCCGTGCTTTCACATCATTATAAGAATGAGTTGAAAATGTGTAATTTAATAAACATAGACTCATAAACAAAGAAGTGGCCTGTTTGTTCCTTTGCCTAAAACTGCAAAGAAAACTTCTTAAGACTTCTTAGCAGAGGTTTATGAAAAAGCAACCAGAAAAAGACATGCTAAGGCTGTTGTCAAAAAGTAGTCATTACTGATGAGATCATATCGCTTTCCAGTCTTGCCTCTCTGTGGGTTGTTTTTGGTTTGTTGTGTCACAATATTACTTTATCTGTCACTTTTATGTCCCAGCTGTACATTTGACATGAAAAAGTGTGCACAAACAAGCAAAAAGTGTAGCCAGATAATGAGATGAGAAGCTGAAAAGAGTGCTCACTGAGGGATTAGGCTGAGCACAAAGTAAAAGTCTGCATATGTCAGAGGCCATGCTGTTTACGTGTGCTGTGTCGCACCACCCCATTCATACTTGGAGAGCAGGGTAATGAGGAGGAAGTGATGGCATCTGAGCAGGAAGCCTGCGCTTCTCACACTGCAACCACTGTGGTTTTCTGCTGCCGTCATTCACTGTGTCACTCAGATTGTTTGCTTTAACTGTTTCTGCTCACTGTCAGCTCTCACCATATATGCAGAGATGGTGAACGCTGCATTTTTTTTCTGTGCCTGAACCCAACCATAGAGTGTGCTAAAGGTAAAAGCTAATGTATTTGCATTTATACTTGAATGCCACCTTGTTGCAATGTGATACATCACAAGAGATGGTCAGTGCAGCACAAGACGGGGGTTGAGTTTAGAAAAAGGATGTGAAGGAGACTATAGGGAATAATGTCATGACACCCTGGAAGATGATGCACAAACATCCTGACATTCGCTATGCTTGGCTTCTCCCCCTGGCCTCACTTAGCAATGGGCTGAATTCATTCTTACTCTCTGGTGACTAGAGCTTAGCAGCCACATCCTGTTTAGAGTGCCTACAGTGTCTGTTTGTTGTCACCTGAAACACCCATGAAAAAAAAAAGCAGTGGTCCCTGTGTGACACAAGCCGACCATAAGGGCTAAGCACTATGTCTAAATGGAGACTGAAACACTGCAGTGCAGTCGACAGTCTGATGTGAATTTACTGCCTCTTTATTTGAGAATGAAGGGTTTGGCAGAAATGTTTTTGTTTTGTTTTTTAATTGTGATCTTGATAACTAATGCCAGATTAAGCAAGCCTGAGCACTGAAACTGGACAAATATGAAATTTGAATTGCAACCAAAACTATAGCAATATGTTAGCCTTTTGAGTGCAGTGTTGCTTCCAAGCATTTTTTCTGTCCTTTAAAGCACTGTAAGACATGAATAAATGCATCAGCAAGAGCAAAGGAGCCAATAATTAGAAACACGCATTATCCTGTATGTTTTGTGTGACCTTATTAAACCTTTAATGAATATGTGAAGATTGTCCTTATTCACTATCCCCATAGATAAACTTTATAAGATAAGTATATATGATGAAGAGTAGAGTAGAGTAGATTCAACTTTATTGTCATTACAAATGTACAAGTACAAGGCAACGAAATGCATCAGTTAAGCCTTATTTTTAATTTGGGTAGGTTCAAACCAAAGTTGATGCCAGTCACACTGTTTAGCTGTTCCATAGTGGTTCAGGTACATTACCTGAGGGCAACACACCAACGCACCAGCACAAAACTTGTTTTTGTGATTTTTACTCACTTATGTCCATTTGCTGGGAAACTACCTATGAAACATTTTAAATATATAATAGGTGGTGTCTCAAAATAAAAACACACTGAACTTACTTGGTTTTTACATTTTATTTAAATCTCCCATTTTAAGGAAAGTTATTTTTTGTCATTGCTGAGCTGCAGACCATCAAGGGTTAATGGCAATAGCATTTCAACTGAAGCATCTGTTGAACCAACAAGAAATTATTTACCGTTGCTGTTCTCAAGGGACTGAGCTGAAAGATAATCTTTCTCAAGGTCTGGGTCACTTTAATTGCTTGAAACGCTGAAAGTTTGAAGATGATCAGAATGGAAGGCTGACCCACACCCTGCTGGGCATAAATTAGCCTTGTTCTAACAATATTTTTTCTCGTCCATGTTGTGTCCCTGTACAGTAATTGCTTCAATTGTATCACCCCTCTAGGATAATAGAGTGCCAGGGACTGCCTCTGATTAGTGGGCAGAACTGTGACCCCTATGCTACAGTTTCACTCGTTGGACCTGCTAGGTAACTCTGAAGACACACGTTAGAGGAACAACAGCATACACATACGTTATATTCTTTGCACTATTCAAGTATTTTTTTTTAAGTATTTATGTATTAATTTTACATAAATATTACTGAGTGCTGTATAGGAAGACTCCTACCAGTTTTGTCATAAAAGCACTTTTATCGTATAACTATTCCAAACTAAAACTTAAGACAAACTTTTAAATCTTTTTGAAAACACATTTATTTGATAAACCTCACACTGCTTCATAATATAATAAATCTTGTATAATCTGTTAATGTCTGACATCTGTGAATGTGTCCTGCCCTTCAATTTAGCATTTGAGCTCCGTTTAAAGAATTCTCCATGAGTACCGTGATTTTCATAGCTTGAAAAAAGAATCTTGAGAAAGCTGATAAAAGCCATAAGATTCATAGATTTTAGATTCATAGAAAAAGATGTCATAACTAAATAAACTGTCATAACTAAAATAAAAACAGTTTATTTTAAACACTGGAAACCATACAATTATTATAGAAACGGAATAATGCTAGTTTTTGTTGATGATCTGCTGGGTGTTTGTTTGTTTGGGGGGTTTCAGCGTTTAATTGTTCATTAAATATATTCTCAGGTCTGACCAAAAGAAAACCAAGGTAAAGAAGAAAACCAGCAACCCTCAATTTGAAGAGACGTTCTTCTTTGAGGTAAATTCTGCAAAAACAAATATTGTCATATAGGTACATTCTTGTTTTTGTTAATTAAATTACTGTTACGTTAGTTGAATGGGGCAGAAGCCAGAAACTCATCACATGTTCATCTTCAGGTCACACGGTCCAGCAGCTATTCCAGAAAGTCTCATTTTCAAGTAGAGGAGGAGGACATTGAAAAACTTGAGATCAAGTAAGTTGTTTTTTTTCCCACTCATATGTGCGTTTCGCTTTCTGTCTCTGCGTCTTCTTTCTTCTCTCTCGTTCCCCATCTATGGTTTTGACAGAAGAACTATGATTTCTTAACAACTTGAGGACAAAAAAAGTGAATTTGGATCTGGTGTGTTCTGACTACTGATAGAGAGCCTTGCTTTCTGGTTAAGGATATGTGGGGCTTCCGTCACAGTGGACTCATAGCTCAGACAGATTTAAAGGTAATCACTAATGCATGGTTTTGAGGTTTGGATTTGAGGTGGTGTCATTGCATGGGTATTGTATTCGCTTACACATATGCACCAAGCAGGTAAGCATCACGCAGTAGTGACGTCCATTTTTATCCTTTTTGCCGTATTGGAGTTGGGTTGTTATGCATTTGTGTTGAACACACAGCGCAACAAAAATTGTGTCTTACTTGCAGTTTTATTTAGTTTAAATTTAAATAGTCATAGATTGTAGATGAAGCAGTTTGTTTCAGTTTCCATCCTGTCTATCTTTGCAGAGTTGATTTGTGGAACAATGAGAACCTGGCTCAGGATGTGTTTCTGGGAGAGACGCGAGTTCCTGTCAAGATCCTGCGAAATGACCATATCCACAAAGCCTGGTAAGGACCAGACAAAAGAAAATGTCAGACACACCAGTCTAATGGAAAAGTAAATGTGTACAGATGCATTAAACGACGGATATTAACTCATGCTAGCACAGTAGAACATGCTTAACTCCTATTTTATTGTGGTGAATCGCCAATATCTATCAAGGATTAACAATCATGAATTTATTGTGGCGGATTTTGGAGGATTTGAAGGACAGCAAAAAGTAACCGAACATAGAAAACGAAACAGTCTTTACACAAATAGCGGTACTGCAGTACACTTGTGTAATCTCTCATGTATCTCTTAAAATCAGCCAAATGTTTTTAAAAAAGGGTTTACCAGAACTAAATGATTTTGTTCCGTATAACCATTAGTTTCTAGCAGCTCCAACATTCAGTCTGCCACACTCTCTCTTACATGCACTGTAGGCCTGTCTCCTGTTCATGTTCTGTCATGGCTGAAAATGAGTAGTCAAGATAATATGAACTTGGACCAGATGTGGCTTCTTTTGTTTTTGGGTTTGTCAGGAGAGCTCTTTGTCCATTTGTCCATCTGACTGTGAAAATGGACAAGGGTGAAAAACGTCCACGTCGTTATCATTCTATCACTGTCATGAAATGTATTAGATTGTTGTCAATAAACAAAACCAAGTCGGGTATTGTCTCTCATACTTCACAGCCCGGTCACCTTTCTCATAAGCAGATCAGGTTTCCACACTCAGGAGGTGGAGCGTCTTGCTTTGGAGACTTTGAGTGCTGCTTATCCATGCACTGTTAACTTTTCTGTGCCATTAAGGGGTGATCTGAAAATCTTCCTGGATTTCTCAGTGTTTAGCTGTTTTTCCACTGTGTGGGTGTTTCCCTGGTTTGCGTCAGTGTAGGTGATATGAGATTATGCCAGATGGCAATCTGTTGGCACATGAGGGCTGTGAGTTGAGTGCGTGGGTGGCTTTTTGCATGTTAGCAGTATCTCATATCCTACTGTATGTTTATGCTGGAAATCTTCCATACTGCACACAAAGACTGCTCAGCTTTATAAAATCAGTAAAGGTGATCTTTTGGTAGCTGTCAAATTTATATCCACTGTGTACAGACAGGAGTGAGTGGACTTTATTGAGGATTGACAAAGAATTTGAGCTGTTTTAATCTGGGTGACACTCCAGAGGAACTCTAGCTACTATAGGGCATCCTCTGAATGTATTCATGTATGTCTGATAATCATCTGCCAAGTCATATGTTTTAAGTTTACTAGGACCTTTTATTGCTTGTTAAAATGTGTGTTGTTAACATGCTTACATATCTCTTTATTGCAGAGTTTTTCTGTAACCAGGTATTAGTTTTTTGTATGCAGAAATTAAACTGCGCCCCAAAACATAGCAGGTCTTCACCAATTTGACCAATTTGCCTGGTTTATCTGTTCAAAAATTGAGTTTTAACATCATGTGTAGAGATTGTTTCTTTGTAATTCAGCTATTTATTTCTTACAGTATTACAGAAAAAACTGTTAATAATTTATTCCATTAACATTTTTTTTGTTTGTTAGTTTTCCCGTTTGGTTACTGTCCTTGTTGGTTTTTCCCCGTTGTTTTCCATTTATGGTCTGGACCATAAATGGCTCTTGCAGCCCACTTTACTTTTGTTAGTTGTTTGTAATTGCCCTTATGCTTGCCACAAATAATATTTTAGTTAGTTTATGTGTTACCTACTAGTATGTTTTCTTCAGAAGAAATACAGAAATACATTCTCTTACAACTCGAAGGGACCTCTTAACCAACTAATTGCAGTACTAACCAGCTGACATTTTTACAGCTAGTTTCTGATGTGCTGATCAACTGGTTTCACATCAGCAGGCTGAAGCATGAGCGATTTGCTCATTTGGCCCATGGCTAATTGTATGCACAGTAAATTGTCTTGTAGTTCTGATGAAAACAGCCATAGACTAATTAGCCGTTTCTTTTAGGTATCTCCTCCAGCCTAAAGGGAATGGCAGTAAGTCAAAGTCGGATGATTTAGGCTCCTTGCGCCTGAAGCTGACCTACATAGAAGACACAGTGCTGCCATCTGCCTGCTACACTCCACTCTGCAACCTGCTGCTCAAATCCCCTGACGTGAAGGTAGGACCACAGGTCAAGTTGCAGGAAATCTCAAGAAGTAGGGATCTGTAAAATGTACAGAGGTGTGCTTTTCTAGTGTCAGAGAATAGACAATGTACACTGACATTATTTTTGGTATTTGTGGAGGTGCAGTATTAAAATATAGGAAGAATTGAATATTATTTCTCAAATACTTCTTTCTATATCCCTTTTTTCAGTGAAATCATATCTGTGTATTTCCTCTTTTCACCCTGTCACTCTTTCTTTACCGTTGTCAGCCCATCTCAGCGTCAGCAGCACACATCCTAGGGGACATCTGCAGAGAGCGATATGAGGCTGTTCTGCCTATGGTCCGACTGCTGCTCCACCACAATCGCTTTGTGCCTTTTGTCTCTGCTGTGGCAGCGCTGGAGCTGGACAGCACTCAGTGAGTTCTCATGCTGTACATTCATAGCACGCAGCACAGCTACACATGGTGGTATATGAGTAGACACAGGTATAATAAATACATGACCACCTTGTTATTACTCTTATCCTTAAAGGCTTTATACGTTTTATTTATTTATTTATTTATTTTGGTGTGACTTTTACAGTTAAGTTAAATGGAAAACAGGAAGTAATTATGAAATACTGTCTACATTTACAGCTGTAACCTGCATCATTTTTATCTTACCATTTGATAAACATGTAATTCATAAAACACAGATCATAAATACACAATTGTTTGTCTTTTTCAATGATGGTTTTAATGTCTTTTTAATGTTTCTCGAATATTTCTTTTTCCTCACAGGGAGGCTAACACTATATTTCGTGGAAACTCACTGGCAACACGCTGCATTGATGATATGATGAAGATTGTGGGGAAGAATTACCTGGCAGTTACCCTGAAGCCTGTAATAGACGAGGTATGAGTAGAACACACGCAGCCGGTGTAGATGCCAAAATGGGCATGAGTCACTCAGGTCAATGTGGAAAACTTTCAACATCGCCCTTTTCCCTGCAAACTAGCAGATGTTCAGATTTGTAGTGTAGAGATTCTTAAAGGCTGCTGTATCTAAGACTATTTGATGCACTTTGTTAATAAATTCTCATAAACATTTGTTTTAAAAAGAATACAACCATAATTTTGTTTACCGGTGGTTCATTGATGGATTTTAGATTAGATTAGATTAGATTAGATTCAACTTTATTGTCATTACACATGTACAAGTACAAGGCAACGAAATGCAGTTTATGTCTAACCAGAAGTGCAATAAGCAGCAAGTGCAGGATATAGGTTATAAATTACCTCGAGAAAATATGTACACAAGAAATTATGGATCATATTTACAGATGCTATGAACATACTATACAGGGTGTTGTTAACGAGAGCAGAAATTTACAGATTGAATATGCAAGTAGATATGAATATAATATGCAGTTTGCTATTTACAGACATTTTACAGACGTGTATTTACAGGTGAGTATATACAGGCTAGTACAATGAGTATGTGCAATATTGAATAGTGCAATGGTTTGGGGAGAATGTCGGGGTGTATGGTTGTGGCAAAGAGGTTTTTGATCTGTAGTTAGAAAATGTCCCGGTTTCACCTTTTTTATTACTAATTTGGGATCCTTAACATGGCTGTGTTTAAAGTTATTCATCATCTGTTGTTGTTCTTCAACCGTTAAAGGAAGTAAGAATAAATCCCCAACCTCCCCAGTTTTACCAGGCCTGAAACTGGCACTCTGATATGAACTGTCTCACGCCATGGCTGGAGCCGGACAGTTTAGGGGTCTTGCTTAGGGACACTAGTGTATGTGGCCAAGAGAAATCAGGCTGCAAACTGCTAATCCTATCAGCCACTTTAGCAACTGAGCTACTGCTGTGCATAAATCTCAGTTTGTTCATTTCTCTTTAATATATTACAGTAAATATTTGTTGTTGTTTTTCTGTCTTGCTTAATCTTTTATAGATTTGTGAAGCCAACAAAACATGTGAGATAGACCCCATTAAATTAAAGGAGGGTGACAACGTGGAGGTCAACAAGGTAAATGCACTGTCTGACAGACAAGCTCTACTCTGTGCCACATTAGTGAATCTATTCACAGAAACAAATATAACCACAGATTTTCCAGTACATCATTTATATGATTGAGGATGTTAGTTGCCTTTAACTTTAAAATACCCAGTTTCCTCACCTTATCAAATCTGTATAGATATGTAAAGTGATATGTTTTTCTTCTCTGTGTAGGAGAATCTTCAGGGTTATGTCCAGAAAGTCTTCTCCTCCATCACTCAGTCCAGTTCGAGCTGCCCCCCACTCATGTGTGATGTATTTAGGTCACTGAGACACTTGGCCTGCAAACGATTCCCAGGTACAGTTGAAGTTTAAAATCACGGAGGGGAAAAAGAAAAACGTCCAAGTATATCATGGTATCAAGAAATATAACACAAGTTTGAAACTACGCTTTTTAAGTTTCAGTAAAAGGGTGACTTAGGTTGATTTATGCCTTGCATAAGTTCTGACAGCCCTTTACTTTTTACTCTTGTTTCACACCAGGTGGAGCCAAATTGCCACGTTTTAACAGGCGTTTCAAACCATACTAGTAATTTCTGTTGTCTCCCTGTACATATGCTAGAAACATTCACAGAATTTTGATGGGAAAGGTCATCTTCAGTGTTTTACCTTTTGCTTTACTGTTGTTAAATTATCTTATTTTTGGAAAGTCACCTCGTGTCCTGTTTATTCTCTCTGCAGCTGATCCACATGTTCAGTACTCAGCTGTTAGCAGCTTTGTGTTCCTGCGGTTCTTTGCTGTTGCTGTTCTTTCTCCTCACACCTTTCAACTTCGTCCCCATCATCCTGTAAGTGTACAACCCGGCTCCACAACTAACAATTTAATATATATATGCTGCATAGCTTTCGCCTATGTAGTCATTGTACTTTTTAAACTTTTTTATTTCATTTTAGGATCCTGAGATTTCCCGCACACTCACTCTCATCTCAAAAACCATCCAGACTTTGGGTAGCTGGGGTAGTTTGTCCAAAAAACTGGTAAGATAATTAGGTTGTGGTATAATGATAACACTAGGAGGACAGATCCATTATTTAATCTGTGGAACTGTAATTTTGTAGATACCAAATAGTATGTGGGTGACAATAAAGGATAACTTTGGTTATTTTCTTAATAATTCATATGTTTTCATATAATTTCATAGTGTCCAAAATCACCATACAGACACTAAAGTCAACATTGAGTTTTTGCTACTTATGTTTGGTTTGTCATCCTGAAGCCTGGACTTGATTGTTTATTAATGCACTAGATCTCCATTGTTTTTCGGAAACTATTAAAAACACATCAGTCAGACACACCACTCCAAGGGGTGACATATTTTTTCATTTCATAACCAGTGATCTTTCTTTTTTCAACATTGACAACATTACATCGTATGATCTGATTCTTCACTTCCCCGTATTGTTTCTTACTGAACTGTGCATGCACAACATTTCGGGTGGAGTTACCATGACTCCGAAGAGTGTGGACAATACTTACAAGGGCCTCGGCTCTCAGAATAAAGAAACATGTGACGCAGTGGAGCGTTGTTAGCCTGATGTGCTTTCTAATCATTTTTGGACAATTACAGAGACCATGGCATTAAGGAACAAGTAAATCCAGGCTGCAGGATAACAGTTGACCTTTTCTCCATTAAATATACTTAATTTAACGTTACCAAATTATCTTAAAGAAACTGTAGTTAATGGAAAATTAGGGCTTGATATTTTCTGTTATGTTATGTTTGTTTCATGTATTTCACACAGTTGTTTTTTTTCTCCGTCTTCTCAGTCTAGTTTCAAAGAAACTTACATGTACGACTTCTTCAAATCATTCCAAGAAGACAAGTGTATCGAAAAAGTTAAAAAGGTATTTTCTAAATATTTTCTAAATAATTAACGTGAATGTTTATGCATCTATTTACAGACATGAACACATTTTAGCTTGTACAATTTTATATAAAATGCATTAAATATTATTACACTTTGCTTTTCTTTTTGGATATAGTGTATAAAATAATTGTACAATTAAAAATGGCCCAGAGAGGTTTGTTGGAAAATATCACAAATGATTGGACTATAGTAATATTAAAAACACAACTTTTCTTTTTATTTATTTATTTATAATCATTATTTAAGGCTTTTATTTTGGATTGATGCACTAGAATTGTTAATCCTGTTTTTCAGTTTCTTGATGAGATCTCCTCGAATGTCAGCAAGGAGTGCAGTGGGCTGGAGGATGCAGTGGTTCTCAAGGAGGGGTAAGTGTTTAGTATCAGCGAGGACGCAAAAACAAAGCTAGATAAAAACTAAAGTACAAGGTTTACAACCATTCATCCCTAGAAATGTACATATGTGTGTCGAATCATGGAGTAGAATGTGTTAGATTGGATAACAGTTTAAAGATTTAACCAGCAGTACTTCACTTTTTTCTGTGTGTAGAATAGTAAGGAAAATGCTGGTTGGACAAACCTTAGCCCTCGTTTTTTTCCCCCCACACTCTGAAAATAATTGAATAGTAATCATTATGTTTATTTGCTTCCCTCCAGTTTAGTTTTTAATCCTTGGTCTCTTGTGTGTGACTACAGGGAAGTACAGAAACGTGGTCAGGGTAGAAAACGCCTTGGAAAGAAAAGCTTCAAAAAGAGATGGCTCAGAGTGACAAACAGGGAGCTCTCCTACCACAAACAAAAAGGTGAGACCAATTTCAATCCTGCAATAATCCAATCCCAATACATTATTCATCTAAAACTTGAATATTAAAACTAAAAGGCAAATTCCTTAATAGTATTATTTGTGATTCTAAAGTAAAGACGTGACTTTAAGGAGGTACAGATTTATTAATTTGAGTTCTTTGCAGTACTGTCATTTAAGACAATGTTTTATTGCACATGAATATTTAAAGAGAGATGTTGTCATTGTCATTGTTTATTAAAATCATCAGTAGGTGATCTGGTTTAAAGATAATCTGAGTTGTGTTCTTAACTTTGTATTTGGCTTGTAGAGTAGAGCCAGATTAGAAATAGCCAAAGAATCAGCCAATCCACAAAAGCATATACTGTATCTGATTATATAAAATTTTGTTGCAGAGTTGAGGGTCCAAAAAAAGGTGACATTTCTCTCACCTTATCCTATCAGCTGTAGTTCTTATGTGTTATATGTTCAGTATAAAACATGACACAGTTTTTTAATTTTTCTGTTTTTGGCAGCTGGAGGAGTTGATCTTGCTTGTTTCTGTAAATGGTCTGCACTTTTTTTTTTCTTTATCAGTATCCAAAGCACTTTTCATTCATACTCACGCCGCATCTCATCTGAACCACTGGGAGCAACTTGGGGTTCAGATCAGTGATCAGATCATGATTGGTTGACAATTCCATAATTTCCTCACTTACTGCTGTCATAAAACCTTGGAGAAATACTGCAGTTACATGTTGCACTTGGATCTTGGTATTTCCTGTGTATATGAATAAAACAAACGGCCCTATACGCAGCATGCACTGTGATGCATTGCGTTCTGACACCTGTCGATAATGGTCGGCATTTCACATAACTTTTTTATAGAACGCCCTGTCCACCACAACAATAAAATCAGCAGGTGGCTGATCATTGTAGGTTATTAATGGATCTTAACAGAATCACTCTTGTGTTCCAGGGAAAGAAGCCATGTGCGTCATCGGTGTCAAAAATATCCAGGCGGTGGAGAAACTGGATGAAAGTGCCTTTAACCGCAAAAATGTAAGCCAGTTCCCCTTAAAGACCAGATCATCACTTTGTAAAGTGTTGACCTGTTGCAGTGGAAGTTTGAATCCCTGGGTACTGTATCAACAGCCTGAGTTTAGTTTGCTCCCTAACTGAAACAGATTTACTTGACCTCAGCCGAGTAAGAATCCCCTCATGTTAGAGTGAGCTAATGTTTCTGTCTTTACCTTTATTTAATTATTGCATGTCTATATATTCTGTTAATATTTTCCCTAATGAGTGAGTAAACTTTTGGTTTTGTTATTTTTTGTTAAAATGACTCTGTTTTGCTCTCAAACTGCTCTGTTTCTCTCGTGTGTCAGATGTTTCAAGTGGTCCACACTGAGAAGCCTTTGTACATGCAAGCAGGAAACTGTGTGGAAGCCAGTGAGTGGTTAGAGGTCCTGGGTCAGGTCACTCGCTGCAATGAGGGGCGCCTGGCCACCTTCCACCCTTCAAATTACACTAGAGGAGCTTGGCAGTGCTGCAAAAACCAGAGTAACAATGCACCAGGCTGCAAGCCCTGCACAACGTGAGTGTTTCCCCCACATCATTATCATTGTCAAGAAATATTTCATCTGTAGAGTATTCAATAATGTTGCTATTTTCTGGGACATGTGTTGCCAATCACAATAAACACTTAATAAAAGTGCTCACCGCTGTTTTGAAACCATGCCACTTGTAGTAAATGTGACCAACCAAGTAGATGCTCAGTGCAGAGCTGTAATAAAAAACAGCTGTGTTGTTAGAGAAGATTTAAAAGCATGCAGACATACCCGCTGTAAAATGACAAAACAAAACCTATTCCATGCTTAGATTATTTTAGTCACCCTGTTTAATTGTTGCTGCAAGCAGCTTATCTTATTAATCTATGGGACGAGTGAAAACGAGGGGTGGGTGGGTTCAGTGTGTATCTCAGTTGTTTGGTCAGTTTTGGGTAAATCAGCATAAAGAGCAAAATTAACAAAATGCTGACTTTGAAAATTGCAGTTCAGATACATGCTTTTTTCAGTGCTGTGTAGCAGCAAAGGGGGATATTATAACTTGGCTCAAGCACCTCAAACATTTGAAATCCTGCATCCACCACAACAGCATAGGAGTGCATGACTTTTTCTATGAACACCACTGATATTTTAACTATGGATTTTGCCCTGTCTGAATCTGCATGGAGAGGCTGTTTAAATGCGGCAGGAGGAAGTGGTTTGTCCTTCTTACCTTTTTCTCTGTGCTGTCAACAGACATTGTAATGATGTCTTCCTAAATGATTTATGATATAGACATAAGTGTAAGCCACACATGTTGCTTGCACATCACACCACACACACACCACATAATTTTCCCGTTATTGGTCGTATGTAGCACTGAGCCCATTGCACTCGTGTAGAGCAGATTAGATTTTTCATTACATTGCTCATTAGACCCTCACTGCTATGGAGACACAGGCGTCTACTTTTCCACAACCATTCATGCTGCATTACAGTTCCACATCTGTATCTATTACCATGCATTATCTGCCACACATCTATCAGATTATGTGAGATGGATACATAACATTTAATTTTGATGTAGTTCCAGATTTTAGTTTGGTACTTTTTGTTTTCCAGAACAGTTTGATTAAAAATTGTTCTAAAATGATTTTGCTCCTGAACTAGAGACCTCCTCCAGTTTAGGATGGGTTCATTTTGTATTTACCTGTAATCTCAGATTTTAGCGTAAACAGTCAAATGAATACAATTTCTCTATATTATTTTCTCATGTCTTCATGTTTTTATTTTTTGACTTAAACACACAAAGAAGTACCATCCCCTTCTCCCTCTTTCTGTCCTTTTTTGATTGAGTTGTGCTTTATTTTCTGTTGATGTATTTACTGACAGCACGTAAAGCCAGAGCTTCTATGGTGTTTTAATTTACACAGTACATTTTTTTTTTTATTTCTTTGATATAAATTCCTGGGAACATCTTACATTATTTTTCTTTCCTGTTTCAGCATCATGCCAAACCTGCAGCTGGACATAGACTGTGATCGGGAAACAGAAAGAATTTTCTCACTTCTCTCTTCAAACAACTCCAAACTCCAAGACATGGAGGGTCAGTGCCTGTTCTGAGTTAGCATTTGGTTATTACAAATGTCTCACACGTTATTGGATTTGTGTGTTATTACATTACTGTTGGAGCGCCATTTATCCATTATCCTGTTGAGAGTCATAGTGAGAAGGCAGTGCACGCCTTGTACAGGCTGCCAGTCTATCTCAGGTCTGTTGGAGATCACGAGCAGAAGAATGATTTGGACATGTGTGTGGGGGGGCTTGTCTTTATAGCCTTCTGTGGACATATATCATTGTTGTGAGGACATTTTGGTGTTGTGAGGACATTTTAGCTGGTCCACACAACTTCAAAAGGCTTTTTGAGGGTTGAGACTGGGTTTTAGGGTCAGTGTTAGAATAAGGTTTTGATTAGGGTTAGGCATTCAGTTGTGAGGGTTAGGGTAAGGGGCTAGGGATTGTATTATGTCAATGAGTGTCCTCACAAGTATATGAAGACAAACGTGTCTGTGTGTTTCTCATTTGCAAGTTGCTTTTTATAAAATCATATGTTAAATAGCTAAATACGTAATTGCTGATGTTTATTTGTCCAGGTTAGGTAAATAGTACGTGACAATACACAGCAATTATTCCTCACTCACATTTACTGAATCTTCATGGACCCCAGCACATAGAATATCTAGAACATTACATACATGACACATGTTAACTAAGTCTTAAAGTGTCATCACACCACAACAGTTGTACAACAGTCATGTTGGATTTTCAATTTTTTCTTGAAGATGCTAGTGAATTACTTGTAAGACTCAATGCTGTCACGATGACAGACTTTTGTCAGAAGTCCTTGAAGGCTCGTGGAGTGCAAAGTTAACACAACACAGATGTGACAAAGTTTCATCTGCCATCTGCTTCAGTATTTTTCTAAAAGCAACAAAACCACCATTGTGCCTGTTCATCGTAGAAACTGTTTCTGATTTGACCTGTCCAATAAACTGCCTCGTATGATGCATCTCCTTTCTATAGATGCGTGTGCCAGTATGGCAGTGTACCAGGGCCCTCAGCGAGAGCAGGAGGAATACTCCAAGTTTACCATTCAGGAACCCAAAGAAACCTTTCAGACACTCAAACAGCTCCGAAACATCATGGAGGAACTACAAGGGCAGCACAACATCAGGAACGGCAGCACAGCACAGTACGGCAGCTTGTAAGTGTGCACTGGGAAACACTCAAACGACACACGTAAAGTGTGTTTTACGGTTACTGCCGCAGTCACACGGATATGGCTTGCTCCTCCTCAAATCACTGTCTCTGTTTCAGGGACAACCCAATAGTGGGGAAAACCTCTTAACCAGGGCAGACGGGTGTGGCCTGACACAGCCACGCCAGCAGGTGTGTGTGCATCACAGAGAGCCTAAACGAGCCCCAGGAGTCATCCCAGCGGAAGAGCGTAGTCCGAGTCTGGGAGACCATCATGCCCTGACCTCCAGATGTCAAGAGTCCACTACAGCAGAAACAGCCTAAGAACGAGACCCACAACAAGCTTGTTAGCTTTTCCAGGATCTCTCCTCAAAACAAACTCTTAGGTGTTTGCTTTTTTCTCTCCCCTGGCAGCATGTTGCCTCATCTCCTTCCACTTCTCTGCGTTGTAGTTCCCTTTTTAGAGTGACTCTTAATTTATCTCCTTTTTTGACATCTCCAGCTGTATGAAAAAGGCATCATGGGAAAGTGTGTGAATAGGCTGCTATTTTATTTTTTTATTCACCCAGTTTTATATCAACAGCTGCGATGATGCTCTCCTGGTCATTTAAGCCTTTGCTCTGACATCTGTCTCCACATTTGATTGATAATCACGACCTCTCTTATGGCCGACCTCTTCTTGTGCCCCTGTATCCTTAGTGTCCTTTCTTCTCAGAACAAATGTTTTCATGTATTTTCAGAGTACAGTTGAGTAGATAAAACCAATCTGCCTTACTTGATGGAGTTTTTTCACATTAAATGCTGAGGGAATAATGCAGAAGCACTTTAAATATTTGGAGCACTCCAAATGAATAATGATTAGATACTTGGTATCAGCTTTTCCCCCTATTGATCAGTTACATGATCTCAAGTACATTTTTGTTTCATTCCTGTATATTAACATTTATAGTTTTTAAGATATTTTTCTTGACCAAAGACAGTTTGATAGGTTTGACTTGAAAAAAAACAATAATTAATGTATTTTGAATACAAATATATGAAATATTTGATTTATGTGTACGTTTTTGCTAACATATCCTTTTACTTTTAGTAACTTTAGGCAAGCAGTTTGCATGTGTTCAGTTTTGAATCCTGATAGCACACACGTGTGGTGTAGAACTGTATTTCCCTGTGATTGTGAATTGTATTGGTACGGTGTACATCAGATCTGTGCTGTCACAGTGAGAACATTGCTACATTATCGCTAGTGGCTAGGAGGAAATGCAGAGAGGAATCAATCAGAAAAAGAAATTCGCCTGTCAATCACAGCACAGCCGTTTTTGTTTTTATTTGTCATATCAGCGCCACTTCTCTGCTCCAGCTGTTGTACTTTATGGTTTTAGAGAAATGGTTTAAAATGTGCCACAGTTGACTGCAGCACTTCACTGCCAGAACAGTTGAGACAAGTCAGCTAAAAAGATACATAATAAATAACGACACAACAACGATCATAATAATAATAATAATAATCACTGTCAAGCTCATTATTTGATTATTTGAAAAGCTATTAAACAGTTATATCCTCCAGGAGTGCATATGCATCTGATAAATACATTAATACAAGAGTCTGTTAGTTGTCAGAATGTATTATAAATATCACATATATAACTCAACATGATGTTAAAATTGCCTAAAATTTTTCAATCAAATTTTTAAAATTATTATATGAAACTGATGATACTTAAACCGTATTTTCTGGTTTAATTGTTTATCCTTCAGCTGATTTGTTGGTTAATCACCAAGTCATTGGTTGGTTGGTTTTGCTGCAGAAAACTGATTGACAATCAGACTTTACTTCTGGTTTCGTCCTTTTCGTGACCTCTAATGTTTTTTCATAATTATCCAATTTGAACAATGAAGTGTTGCAAAATAGAAAAAATAAAAACCTTAATTTATTTAAACAATTTAACAACAAAAGTGTAACATTAAATCTCATAAAACAGGGTTAACAAAATAATTTTATTGCTTGTGGAAATGTTTTCAGAAGTTTTGTCTTTGGTCCGGCATATATTTCTAAAACGCATGTCTTGTATATTTAACAATATATTTTTATAGGAAAATGTGTTGTTTGTTTTTTGTTTGTTTGTTTTTTCCTTCAAACACTGATTTAATGTATTACTATACTGGTACAGTACCTTGTTCTCTGTCTGCAGTGCTTCTTTGAGGCTGGCCGCTTTTTGTTCTCGTCCCTTTACTGATTGTATGTGTTTGTAGCTGCTGCCAAACTTCCACTTGTGGAAAGCTTAACGCAGTGTTACTGAGGTGAATATCATGTTTGTGGCATCCCACCAAACTGCAGCTGGCACTGACTTTGTTCTCATGTAGCCTGTAAGTGAATTAACTGTCTAATGATGAGTACTAAAATACAAAAGGAAAATGATCCTAAAATAAAGGTTTTCAGTTTGGGAAAGTATCACACTGGACCAAATTGTACATGCTCCAAACATGCTACGTACGTGGAATACATAGTAAGCTTGCATGTCAGCTCCATTGTTGGCTCTGATGAGGGACAGAAAACTACAGTTGACCCCTTCTGGTAGTGTGCTCATTTTCTTATGAAGGTGAACATGTTTTTGTTTGGTTTTTTTCCCACTCTGTCACTAAATTATGCTTTCATCAGCCTCTAACAAGACATCGTTAGCTTCGGGATGCTGAGCGATTGTCCTAAAATACATAGGATGTGGGTAAGATAAAAGTGGAAATGCAGAGAGCCGCCTGTAGGTGTTGCCTCATTGATGTTCACATGTTGGACTGTGACCAAAAGTCACACATGAGCAGAATACAAATACAATTCATATCAGATTTATAACAAAAACTGATTTTGTGTGTGAGCGTGAGAAAGAAAATCCAGGCCAAAATTTGCGAAACTCTTATTTCCTGCCAATCAACTGAGACAACAGTGTGAGAATGACATTGTCTGTTGAAAGCCTTTGTTGGACATTTTTAGTCCAACAGCATCTTCTTGTCCGGTGTAGTAAATGGCTGCACAAAGCATAAGGTATCTTCACAACTTACGGTTGCTGAATGTCTCCATACTGCTTCAGTACAATGTCTGTTCTTTTTATACACATAAAAGATTTATTTTCCATACATGGTCTTTTCTGTGTCCATTTGAAACATTTTACAATAAACATTTTGACATTGGTTCTCCTGTTTCTATTTGTCCAATCCCTGGCAAACAAAGCAGACATATAAAGTACAATTCCAAATGAAATAGTGGGTAAATTAATGTGGAAATAAATGGGATCAGAACAGACCCGCCATCCTCTGATCCTCAGATGCATCGGTGAACCCGGTCGCTTTCTTGTCCTTTATTGGTACTCGCCACTGAACATCCCATAACACGTCCTGTTTTAGAGATGGTGTGACCCAGATTTTTCCTTCTGGCACAACATCAACATCAAGAGCTGTTCACTTAATAGATAATAAATGTAATTCTTTTCAATTCTTGTCAGGCCAAAAATAACATTGGAAAGACAAAACATGGAAGAAACGTCGGGAAGAGCAACATCAGAGGAAATGATCTTAAGAACAGAGATGTACAATATTTAAACAAAAAAGAGCAACAAAGGAGATTTACATTTTGAACACACATTAGATTATATATTAAACTGTACTGTATGAATATGATCTGAGAGGATGAAAAGCCTGGTTCCACAGATCCGAGCCGAACGTGGAATGAGGGACTGACAGCCATGGGACAGCTGACTGTCCAGCACAGAGAACCTACAGAAACAAAGTCTACAGTTTTATTTTGGTGGTTTTAGAGGGTAAACGGATGAAGAGAGAGAGTTTGAGATGGGTCCGTGTGCTGTGAAATTTTGTATTCTCTGAGTAATCACATTGAAGTTAAAGAATAAGGATAATTGGAGTCAAATTTAGATGTATCTATTAAAAAACATTAACAGAAACACCCTCCAACACAAACAAGTGTACACTGAGTAAAAGATTTACTAAATGATCCTGATCAGCCTCTACTTCATCCAACCGGCAGCTTTAAAATAATAGCAAAAATCTGCACATACACATGTGTCGGCAGGGTGTAATGGAAATCTAGAGGCCAGTTCTGAAAAGCAGAAATTTTGAAGTTAATTCTTTTTACAGGGAACCGTTCTATTGTTAATAAAAAAATAAACTAATGTTGGTGATCAAGTCACGTGAGTCCAGAGATTAAAAGAACTTGGCAACACTGGTTGACAAATTGAATTTTTTTCTCTATTCTACCGTACCAACACATTTCGAGACCTGCCCCTCTTTTAATTTCCCTTTTAGTATTTACTCATAAGCCAATACAACCTCAGGCATGGTGAAAAATATACATATGTTTTTTGTCTAAAATTTTATTTGCCTAACATTACAACATGTTACAATCAGATCATTTTTATATTTTTTACATAAAAATCTAAATTAAAAGATGGCGCATTTACTTTTGAACCTGACTGTATGTAGCACTGTTTTATCTCATCTACACACTTTGTGTGTGAATATGTCTACGTGCAGTAAGTTGCGAAGAGCACTGAGATTTCAAGATTTTAAATTTTAAGGTAATCCACATTTAGTTACTGATTGTTATTTTACTGAAGAAACCACAAAAATAGTAAGTAATTGTTACCACATCTCGTTCGTTGGATTGCTGGCTGTATGAGAAATGTTGTGTGTAAAAGCTGTAGCTCATTAAACCTCATGTGCATCTGAGACTTTTTATAACAGGCTCGTCCTGACTTTAAAATAATGAATGCAGACAGACTAAGCTCCCAGTGACATGTCCCATCAGAAACAGCTAATAAACGACATAGAGGATTTTGTGCTACCTGTAAGAAAAGCTGCAAACGAGTCAAACATTGATTTGATCTGCAAAAGTGAGTGAGCGTATTCTCATTGAACCAGTGCTCATGGTAAGTGTGTAGATGAGCCGTTAATCATCAGCTTTTTTAAGCATTTGGTTCAAAGCGAAGCTGTATCAAAGTGGAGCCTCACAGAGCAGCTGTCATTGCTGTACGTTCTTTCTATAATTTGAAAAAGAAAAACGCATGAAGGAAACTGTGCAGTCAGTACAGCAGTCAGCTCACATGGCCACTACAATTAAATTAAATCCAAGTCCCTTTGATCTCACATTGATTTATGAATTTTGACAAGGAATAACTGTGCAGCAGTAAAAAAAGGTTAGTTACAATACAGTGGGTCGACATGCTTCCTACACTTTGTTTAGAAATCTGTACGTTCCTTCCTAATCCTGGTTCAAATCTGGTGAAACTGATTTAGTTCTTTAGTTAGTTGTCTCAGTTTTAAAGGCACAACACAATCAAACCTGCCTTGCCTGCAATGAGCAGCTGACAGGATCTCTACCAGCTGAGGAGTGGTGTCCCGCAGCGGCGCTAAACGACATCTAACCGTCATATGATTACACTGCAGCACGTGCCACTTCTTGCCATGTAGCATTCGTTAGCAGAGACCAGCATTCAGTGCGGAGACCAGTGTGTGCCGTGCATTAAATTCACGCCGGACATGTAAGAGAAGTGGGAGTGTTCAGTTGGGATGTGCCAGTAATCACAGGGTCTGACTGGCCTCATTCGTCACTGTATGGAAGGAAAACATTTGTGTTTGAGAGCTCAGATTTATCCTGCCTTCACTCTTTCAGAGTACAAAGCTTCGTCTGTGAAGGAAAACAGATCCTTTGGGGTGGATATTGAAAGTTTGATGCACAATACGCACATCACACTGAGGCGTGTTGCGTTTCGACCTCTGAAACCTTTGGACGTCCTTCACGTATATGCATGTAATGTCCTCATAACTTTGCATGAAGCAATATTTGTACCATTTTTATATGCAGACAGTGACAGTGGTATTAACAAGAATGAGGCCACGTACAATTCAACATTTAAACAGACGACTTGGCACACAGAGAATATGTGCAGTGTAGCGCTGAATGAGCAAATGACACAAAGTCAACCACACGGTACCCAACAAGGAAACCAAAGCACTCAAAACTGAGATTTATCGCCTAAGATGAATCCAGCAGAAGAGGAGCTGAAAATAATCAGCTGTGAGAAACGGCACATCTCTTGACAAATTTGTGAAATGACCAGAAGAATGAAATCTGTAACGACAATTTTATACATAGAACAGGTGGACACACACAACATTCTTTGAAATGTGTGAAAATGTACTGACTTTTAGATTCATTTCAATAAAAAAAAATCTTCTAATTTCAAATTTTCAAATTTATTTGACTAAAAATAAACAATGAAAAACTGTAGAGTTTGCAGAGCAAAAGGAGGTAATCACTGGACTTTCATATCGTGCAGTAAATGATTCTATTCCAAAATCAGGGATGATGCTAAATTGTGAAAGTGCCAATACTTCCATTGAATACATGTGCTTTATTTGCTTTCAAATCAATACAAAATGTGGATATCTCTTCCTTTTGTGGTCACTTATTGAGAACATGCAGAATGGACGTGACATCCCTCTGAACCTCGGCATTGCCCAGCTGCTGCTCCTCATCATTTTGGGGCACAGTGGTCTGGAAACGCTGGAAACCACAAGCATATTGACTTTCATGCTATGCTGACAGTGACACCATGTGACCCTCTTTGTTTTCTAAGACTACAGTGTCAGTCTGCAGAGTCCCGGCAGTGTCCCTGGACTCGCTGCATATACAAACGTTCCCCAGGCATGTGACTGACAGCCTGGCTGTTCTTAATCGGAGATCACAGGGTTTCTCTGTTGAGAGCTTTGCATTTCCTCTTTTATCTTTTACTGGAAGTCCGTGGAGATGAGATAAATAAAGCCAAGTGGTCAAACTCACTGAAAACTATGCAGCCCCTTTTCTGTGGCCAGTTATCAGCACTAAACCAAGTTTGGATGTCAGTCCAGTTGTTCTGTGACTTGCTGCTGTGTTCTACTTGTTTCCGCTGTGGGACACACCGTGTACATCTTCTTGTGTACCAGGCTGTAGCTCAGTTGGTAAGGTGACGGACCACAGGAGTCAGTGGTTCGATCCCTCCTTACTACGTGTCAAAGTGTCCTTGGGCAAGACACTGAACCCTAAGTTGCTCCTGGTGGAACAGGGATTTACTGGGTTTAAAACGATGTGGATCGAATCCTCCTGTTAAGGCAAAGGTGCATTTCTTCTACATGTGGATGAACTCAGCTACAAACACACTGTGACAATTTTCCCGAGTTCCTCACCATGTATGTCTGAAGGGTGTTTTACAGAGGAAACGTACCCTGTAATTCCCAGAGCTGGCACACTATCTCTCTTTTCTTCTTCCTAACATCTTGTTACCAGACCTACCTCACGGTTTTCCAGGTTTGCCCCCGTACTGTTTTATATGAATCACATCAAATGTGGTGTTTTCTCATTTGCAGACTTACACTAGTAGTGTGATAAAGCTGTTTATCTGCCTCACACATCAAGTATATTTGCTTATAACATTTAGAAAGGTGGCATGTTTTTACCCAACAATAAAATGTAGTGAAAATGCAATATTAGCAGAAAACCTGAAGTCAACCAAGGCACATTTAATGGACTCAGACCGAAACAGAATTTATAAATTCCCACAGTGTTAATATGAATAATTTCCTGTTAGTGTTTCCTGTCTTTATCACTGTCACAAATATTTTTTACCAAATAAGGCACAAAAAATTTTAAACATCTTTATACTGTACGTTGACGACACACAGTCTGCAGTTACTGAAGATTTTACATATGACAGTTTACATTTTTTTCTACCACATGGAGTATGCGATTACTTAAAAACTTCACATTTTGTAAATTCTTTATTTCACTCAGTAAATACTCGTAATGTATAAAAATGTGTCTAGCTAAGGTCAAAATAAACTTGTATTATATTTTGGCTGAATCATTAAATCAGTCTTCGTCAGTCCACAGCTGACAAAGTATGTGACACTTGACGCATTTTTTTATGAAGCAAAATATATTTTGCAGGACAACAGTAAAATATTTTGGGTGTTTTGTGTCCGTACTGTAAATCATGTACATGAGACGCCTTATACGATGTAAATAAAACATAGAGTTACAGTCAATATATTTTTAAAGAGTAAAAACCTGCGGGTGAGGCTGAGGCAGAGGGGCCATGGGCTCTCTAAGGCAGCAGGCCGGTCATCGGGTTGAACGGAGGAGGGTGAAACTCTGAGCGGGGAGACGAGAGCGAAGGAAAACTCTGTGAGGCAGCCGCCTTTTCCCCCGGAGGGAAGTACATGAAGGATCCCTGAATGAGCAGGACAGGACAAAGAGCAGAGGGACGAACAGAGACAATATAGTTTTTATGCACTGAACACAATCAATGAAGATTAACGTCACAGTAACTTCCAATATTGTAACTCATGCACATTTGAAAAGCAAAGTTTAAATTGTCATTGTCTTGCCAGTTGTTCAAACACAAATAAAATATTGATAAAGTTTATTTGGTCTGTTTGATCAGTTTGACTTTCAAAGTTTTACAAACTTTTAACTAAAGATTTTGAGATCACTGAAGAACTTTCCTTGGTGACAGACATCAGCTCCTGTGTTTGATACATCTTGTACATCTCTTTATTAGTAATTTGTAGCAAAAACGAATTCTCCGATGTGACTGATATTGCCGTTTCACAACCAATGCCGCCCTATGTTTTAAATGTGAAGCAGCAGTAGAAAGGGAATATTAAATAAGGCTGTTATCACTGAGATAAAATTACAAAGAAGGGTCTGAACAGTGTGAAAACACGGCCAGTGATTCTGAGTTCAGCAGACGAAGTCGTCAAAATGCACGGATTTGCTCAGCTGACTAGCAAATGGCAAAGGAAAAAACATTCATCTAGAACATTCTTTATTTTAGACAAGCGTTACATTCCGGGTTGGTTAAAGTGCTCTCTTTATCCAGTATCCGCCCATGGTCAGAGAATGTTTGTGAGAAAAGATGCTCCACTCTGTTACACCAATGCACAACCTGAACGTTTCTGTGGTTAAAGAAAAACCAACAGAGTGACACATCTTCACTGTGATGGATGCTGCCAGTCTCACTTCCACTGTCCCGCTCCTTACTTTAATTTCTATCATAATGAATGGTCTTTGCAAGGTTGAATTTCATTCACCTGTTCAGACACACACACTCACACACCAATGACAGCGGCTGTCATACAAGGTGCACACTGAGATCAACTTAGGGATCAGAGGAGTCTGGAGACTGCCTAAAACTGAGCTACAGTACATATATATTAAAAGAAATGCTTGAAATAAGAATCACACCAGGTGATTCAAATGTCTGTCCATAATCTGTACGATTACAGTACTCTGAATATAACTACTGAGCTGTATGCTAAACATTATTATTATGATTTTAGAAGCTTTTCTGAAATTCTAAAGACATTTAAGATTTAAATTTTCTACATTTTGACAAAATTGGTTTTATTTTCCAAACACTAAATAGAAAAAATAAAACTACTTACTAAGTTGTTGCATTCAAACAGCTGCCAAAACTTACACAGAACATAATTTGTAGTACCGCGTGTACCAAGAGTGACGGCACAAAAACATGCTTTTCCCTCAAACAACTACTTTTCCCCAAATGTTAGATACATTATTTGATTTTGATGTTTTTACCTTTAATTTAGATTAAATGTTTTTATGACTGTGTATGTGGGTGTAACACATACAGTCCATTATCGCAGTGTCAGAGATTATTCAAGCCCAGCCCTGAATAACAGACTACAGAGAAATCAGTTGAGTACTTCCTGGATTTCATCAATCAGCAACAGAGAAGGTAAAACCTTTTAAAATTTTCAAATAGAGAGGCTACATGTCAGCAAGGCGTGAGAGGGCTGAGAGTGGTGCGAGGCAGGAGCTGTGAGACACACTGTATGTCAGTCACCGCACTCTTTCAGTGGATCATTAATCATACACGAAGACGCACATTCCTAGATTCAGTGTGACTTACACATTTCTACCATGAAGAACTTTCAAAATTCCATGAGAAAGACAGAGAGTGAAGACACCCCTTTAAAACTCATGTGGCCTTATTTATCTAAACATGTGTAGAACAAGTTCTAAATGTGAGAGTAGGAACAAGAAAATTGGTATTTGTCAAAATCAGCCTTTGCACGACTTCATGTAGTGAGCAATGATAAAACTCATCTGTTTTTTATCTGTCTGCTTGTGCATGTGCAGGCTCATTTACACACCAAACGCCTCCTAATTGCAGAACACAGCATCCGGAAAGTAACAGTATCCTTTTGTTGTCGGGAAAAGTAGCAGATGAGAACCATAAATATGAAAACATCATAAGCAAGTTTACAGAGAGATCATGTAGGTTTTGATCAAGCACCGGGTTTATGGACACAGGCGGTTGTTTCTTACAGGCTGTACAGTGTTTTCTATTGCGGCTTAAAAGTTGACTCTACATGGAAATGTGGTGAGAACGTCAGCGATCACTGCGGAAATGTGCAAACCGCTAAAAGTCAGCACGTTCTGGAGTATCGCACTCTGTCATAATAATGTCGCCACAGAACAAAAGTCTTCTCGGTCTCTTCGAGAAAAATTCAGACATGATACATGAGGACAGGTGATTGGTTTCACTTTACATGGTAGAATAAAACTCGCAGAACACAGATATTAAACTGTATCTGTAGGATCTATGTGGCACTGTACCACTTATATACATTTAGAAAGATAGATTGGATTTGACGTTTAATAGTTTCCGTTTTACTAGGTTCACAATGACCTGCCAAATTAAAAGATTGACAGTTCACAATAATTGATTAAGTCAATTATAAGTCTGCACATTGAGGATCACACAGGGGACGGGTCATTTGGCAGAAGTAAACAGGCACCTTTAATGTCGCCACTTTTCTAAGTATTTAGCAAACAGACAATACAGCACAGTTTGTGTGTGTGTGCGTGTGTGTGTGTGTGTGTGTGTGTGTGTGTGTGTCAGCGCACTGACTGGGTTGAGCTGGTGTGTGTGGGCATCCATCAACAGAGGAGCTGTGGGAGAAGACACTGTGCTCTCAGAGGGTTCGGTCCCAGGGCCGCTGCTCCTCTGAAATACAATTTAAAAAATAAATAAAATCTACACACACACTGAAACAATAACTAAATTGGTCATAAAACAAATGCCTTCCGTCAGGTACTAGAAGGTCCATTAAATGAATGTGCATATTTGTTCATTTTTGTGATGTCGCATCCAATTTTCCCTGCAAAACCCTCTGATGAATTTGGGCATGTTGTTGTGGTCTCCATTTGGGTGGTCTGTCCGCAGTGTTAAAGCGAGTTGGAGGCTGAAAATATTATTTCCAAACTGCTAGTTTTCCTTGTCTTTAATACTGTAGCCAGACAGAAAAACATGTGCAAAATGAACATAAATGCAGTTCCATAATAAATGATAACCTTTACATATGTGGCTAATAAGGAATGAAAAATAATGTACCACACCTTCAATGGAAACATCACGGATGATCTTTGACAGTAAACTGAATTTTAATTTAAGTGTTTATACACTATAATTATATAAATGGGATGTGAAATGTGAGAGAAATATCACCAGATCAATGATAAAGACTCATATGAATCATAATAAATTTGCAACCATAAGGAAAACATTGGAATACATACTAGGTGAAGTAAAGAGATAAATATGACAGTTCAGGCTGTTTACTCCCTGAATAGTTGTAAATATTCAGATTTTATTCAAGAGTTTTTGAATAATAGAATGGCTGCATGCAGAGGCTGTGTGGTCTCCTGCAGAGTTTGGGGTCACTCAAACAAGACTGGAGGACTAGAAAATTTTGAGTTTAGAGAAAAGTTTACAGGCATTAATGTACATTTACACACACTAAACTAATATCATAGAGAGCAAGTTGAAAATTGCTAAATTCATTCTCTAACCCTAAAACTAACGCAGTAATGATGGACATCCAGTTATACAAATGTACTTTTGTATCAGGACTAACAAATATGGGCAGTGTAAAAAATTATAAGGAAAATGAAAAGTGCAAAAGTCTGCGGCCCTCTTGATGAACTAATTAAGGTAAGTAGTTAATCGTGAGGACTCCAGGGTCAATGGTTCCATCTCCGCTCCCTCCTCGCTCCGCGTCAAAGTGTCCTTGGGCAAGACACTGAACCCCTATTTGCTCCCGGTGGGCCAGATGAGCACCCTGCGTGACAACCATCACCATCCTGTGTGTGTGTGTGTGTACCAAATTACTCTCTAAGAGTCTGCCAAATGACTAAATATAAATAATATAAAAATCTAAAGATATTATTTTCCTTTCTGTTCATTGTATTTTCTAATCAAAGAGCAGCAACAGGGAACCTTTTCTTGATGCAAACCACAGCGACACTCCTGCACCATCAGGTCTTCCTATTATCACAGTAAATAGCTGGTATGTGGTGCTAGATATTATTATGAGAGCCGTTCCTCCAAAACTGCTATAACTGATGGTATCATTTAACATCAAACAGCCCATATGTATTACAGTGGAAACCACATTTTTGTCCATGCGTGTTTCTCCTTTAACCTTTTAAACTATGAACCACAGTACGATGAAGATGCAGAATACAAAACATGAATAAAATTGTTTAGTTCCGTTAGTTCTGCTAATATCCTATCAGTGTTTTCAGATTTTATTTGCCATTTATGGTTCACGAACTTCAGTCCGTGGCTTCGTTGCTTTTCCTTATACTTGTGTGCACATGGAGATTGAGAGTAAGTACAGAGCTCTGCTCACGAATCGCCTCTCACGTCCCATTCTGCAGTCAGAGTTTTAAAGGTGTGTTATTGCACGGTTTTGCACTGTACAACTGCTCTTAATTATGTTTTTAAAATTACTTTTATTGTTTCCAAAGCAATTCCCCAGCTGGCTGCAGCCCTTCTGTGTGGAGTTTGCGTGTTGTCTCTGTGCTTGCAGGGGTTTCCTCTGAGTACTCCGGTTTCCTCCCACAGTCCAAACACATGCATTTTAAGATGACTGGTGATTCTAAATTATTTGTACATGTGGCTTCAATGCCAATTATTTATTTGTCATGGTTGTTTTTTCATTTCAAAATGTATTTTAATTTTAAAATGTTTAATTCCTTCTTATTTATCCTGTAATATTTGCACTTTTAGTTTTTGTTGTGAAATAACTACTGCTATTTTTTTGTGTTATTATTATTAGGCTTTAGAATAGTTCATCCATGCATCATTTAAACTGCTTGTCCTGCTGGAAACTGGACATGTTACCAGCTGATCTCAGGTTTTAGAATATTAATTGAAATTTATTTTTTTTCTAACACACCATAAGGACATGCTGTGTGAGACAGAGGGCAGAATACTTTATCACTGAGGCAGTCGACTGTGTCAGTACACCAGAGTGTTAACACAACAGCATCTGGACAGATGTGGACTTGAATATGTTACCCAACTTCAATTTAAGTGTTTCTTATTTAGCTGTGACTGTTGTCTTCAAAAAGCATGCAAGCATTCACAATGACACGCTTAAATAACACAAGCTAATTTCTTCAAATACAATATGTGGCCTAGATTATGTGGCTGAAGGTTCTGTGTAAATGATGAAGGAACACTACATTTTGCCAACTGGATATAAACCAAACCAAAATCCAAGTAAAATCCTTTCTGATGAATAAGGACCACCTCTGGTCAGAAAAGTTGGTGTCTCAAAACATTTAACCAAGCCAAATATTCTTATACGTCAGTTCTTAGTCTTATCAACTCTTTACCCCGACATCATTCCATACACCTTGTAGAACTGCAACTTTTCTGGTAGTTTGATTAGATTTGACTATATGCCAGGGTATAATCAAATAATGTTAGACTAAGCAATCAATTGATGACAAAACATGATCCGTTTGTCTCAGTTTCACTACTTTTCTTCTTCTGACTGAGTTATATACACAGTGAAACAAGTCTAAAATCTACAGCTACTAAATACATGATTTATATGTCTACTACACCGCTGACCAGGCAAATATATGCAGCCAGAATAGGTTTAACTAGTTCTATATTACTAGTTAATTCCTCTGAATGGATAAATTACTTTCCTTTTCTCCTGTAAAGCAGAATATTGAAAGTACTAACCAAGACATCCAGTTGCCTCAAAGAGTAGCACAAAATAAAGGTTTCATTGATGGGTAACCATTTCTGAAACCCCTGTAACGAACTCCAGGCCTCTTTTGTTTCACTTGCCTTTTTAGTGTAACTAATTATGTTGGGATAATACTAACTGACACGTCTCAAGAGCCAGACTAAGTCTGTGCACAATAAGAACCACATTGTGCCGTCATTTTTGAAAACCGTGGACATGGACAAAATTTCCTGGACTCTGTGACACACATCCCCACAACGCTGCCTGTTTTTTCCTCCTTCTATGAGCCACCAGGCTGACAGAAGCTGCTACCCTCAGTATGAGGAGAAGAATATGACCACGGAGGAATACATATGTCAGATCCTCGGTGTGTATTCCACTTATCCTGCCCAGTGCTGATCACCTGGATCAGGTGTGTTCAGTCAAAGAACAGTAGGTAGCGTTAACTGGAAAACCAGCAGGACCTGGACTGAGTTTCTCTGACTCTGCCCCACAGACACACATAAAACAGAGCACGGCAATAGCGACAACACAAATATCACAGAAATCCACAAACGGACAACAGAGGCTTAACAGGGATATAGATGCACCTCTAGTCACTTCTCCTCACTTCCTTAAGCTTTTACCTCTTCTGCCTTCTCATGAAATTTTCTTTTTTCAGTTAAAATACTATTAAATTAAAGTGGGGTTTTAAGCAAGGAATAAAGCAAAGCCCTTTACATTTATTCTAAATCATATTAGATAGCCTCCAAGATAAGGTCTATTTCTGAGCTGAGGACTTTGATTTTAACTGAACTTAGATGTATAAAATGTGTCGCGCATGTGCGTGTGTGTGTTACCGAGTCCTTGATGCTGCCGAGCACTGCTGTGGTCAGTATCCCCGTGAAGAAGGCCACGAGGTTCAAGCCGGCGAGGATCCAGATCGACAGGTACAGAGTAAAGACTTCCCCACAGCTACGTACTCCAACAAACTCATAGTAGTTGCTGAGGTAGCCTCCACTGCACAACAAAAGAAGTGCTCGGGTTTTTACAAATCATTTTTTCTAACAAGACAAAGCCTGTGAGTTCCGTGTCATTTCTTAAATAGTGATGACTGTGTTAGCCATGTTCTGTATAGAATAGTAGAATATTGATAATTTGTCTCACTTGGCACAGTCATAGAGGTCACAGCAGTAGCAGGTCCCACTTCGTACTGTCATGTTACAAGACTCATTTAGATTCCAGCACGACACCTGAAATAAAAAATGCTGTGTATTAGCTCCAGATATTGAATATTTTCCTGGTGTACAGTAAAGAGGAACTTACAGAGGTGTAGAAATTCTCATAGATGTAGCCAGTGCCGCTGTTGTAATACTGGCATCTCTGTGCTTTCAGTGGACGCATGTCCTGGCAAAAGTTAACATACGGAGAACACCATCAATCCTTATTCAGAATAAAAGTAATGACATGTTTTTCTTTCTTTAGGCAGTTACACTGATATTTAATCCAGATGGTCATTTTTTTTTTTGAAAGAAAAACATCTGCAGTAAACAAGCACTGAGTTTAAAGTCTGTGATCGATTGAGGAATCTGTCAACAAAATACTTTTTTTGGCTTTTTCTGATTGGTAAAAAAAAAACTTCAGTGGAAATGTTTTTCTGGTAAACTCACAGTATCAATCAATCACATTTATTTATACAGCACTTGCAGTGTAGTTACAGCTTTACATATAATTGAGACGTTGATGAGGGCAATAAAATATAAAAAAAATACAATGCACACATAAAGAAGAGTAAAAACTAAAAGACAGAGGATCAATGAAACCTAATAAAACAAATAAAATTTTATTCATCTAGATAAAATTCTGTGACACTGGCATATGTCTTTGTGTCACTCAGAGAAATTGTAGCACCTTGGCAATATTTTTAACATGATAAAAAAGCATATTTGGGGACAAATGGCAAATGAGCTCTGAAGTCTAATTTAGCAAGCAAAGCAAACCGGGTAAAAACAGCTCCCCACGGGACACTATGATGCTTCAGGCTGTTCACAAGAGTTCGATGATCACGTTCAGTGGTACCAAATATGAGTTTGTGAAGTAAAATCCTCTAGATATCGTTGCTTACGTTATCTGAAGCTATAATGAGCATGACAACGCAACGGAAACAGCCCAAATGTTTTGTTTGTTTGTTTTGGTTAATTGGAAGCAATTAGATTTTTTTATGGACTTCCTGAACTTCCTTTTATCATTGTCCATAATATGTGTTAAGCTGTTTTATTAAAACCAACACAGATTTTCACTGAATCAGAAAACACTTACTCATCCTTTGTACGGTAAAATAAAACCTGTTGGTTACTGCTTGTTTGTCTTGTTTTCTTTGTGGGAAATGTGCTGTTCTCTAGTTGATGATGTGTGTGTTGAACTGTAAAGTCTAAGGATTTAAACATGCAATAGCGAATTTTTAATTAAAATTTAAATCATAAAGTACTGTTATAAAGTGGTGTCATAATGTAGTAATTTCCTACACAGTGAACAGACTCAGAACAGTGACCAAGAGCTATTTCAAACGCACAAACGAATGTGACATGAATTAAGATTTTATTCTAGGAGGGCTGCAGTCTTATGGGTTCGATATAGTTATAATTAATCAAAGTTCAATGTACAGTTGCATAATCATTTACTGTAAATGTGCCCCGCTTCCTGCAATTCTATTTTTAACTTTCAGTTAATAAAAAAGAATCATACACACACTATGGTATTTTGTTGAAAGTATTAACAGTGTAAGCGTGATTCTAGCTTTTATAGTGTCAATGCATCGCTGTCTCAGATGACTCCAGATAGTTGTCTAAAATACAGTAAAGTGTAGTAAATGAATCCAGAGCCTTCCTGAAAGGTGTATTTTCAACAAAATGACATATTTCAAGGACGTGGCTTTGTATGATCAAAACAATAGGATCTAATCTAATCAAAACAAAAACTCTGGTGTCAACCCTTATTAGAGATTACAGATATCCCAGCCTGGAATCATTATACTGTTTTGGCCCAGAAAGACAAACACAGGAATCTTTCAAACAATTCAGGTACAGCAGGTTGTATAATGTATAGTGATCGCTGTATTATCTGGCATTTACCTAAATATCAACCTGGGGGCCATTGTTAGAGTTTGTATAAAATGGAGGGTCCATCGCTTTTACCTGATAACTTATTCATATAGTATAAATGAGGGGAAAAGACAATTTAGCTATTTTTAATTTATTGTTAGTTTACGACAGTTGTAAGGACTTTCTTACCAAGTTGAGAAAATTATTTTTGCTCTCTTGCTAAAACCTGCAAGAACTTGGCCAAGTTTAGCACAAAAACAGAAACAGGAGGAAACGGCATATCCTGGCTCTGTTTGGAAGTAAAACGTCCACCATCAGCAGCAATAATATGAGGAAAGAGAGACCTTATCGAAAGACAAGTATACATATTTATGTCTTTATACGAGCGCTTAGAGACAGGAATGTAGCTTTGCTTTTTTAACCTGTAGCATGTTCCTTAGGGAGGCAGATTGCTTGTCTGTTACAACAGGATTATTCACATTTAGTTAAAGTCTCTGAAGAGTCTCAGTCAAGTATTAAGCAAAAGTCATCTTGCCTCCTTCAGTACCTGTGCACTGATGAGCCTCTTAGAAAATGAAACTCTTCCGGAAAAAAACTAGAAGCCCAGTTTTACTGATAATATGCTTTCACAACAAAGAAGGTAACTGGTGAAAATGTGGGAAACCTTTTAATTGACAAAACTGTGCTAAAGCTCAATATTGACAATGAAAGACACTGGAAAACAGTGAGGGCTTACTGTTACTGCTTTACAGTGCTGTGAGTGTTACAGTACACACATGCAAGTCCAGGTAACTCACCAAGCTTAAAGCGATGCAGACGCCATCGATCACCACACACAGAAAACAGCTGATGATCCCAAAGCTCAGGAATACGATCGCGGCCGTCAGCTGAAGGTGAAACAAAGAAAAAAGCACAAATGCAATGATATGTATAAATAAATGTATAGCATTTTAGAATATTTGGGGTGCAAATATTTTTGTTTTTTATTTTTGTATTAACATATGAAAACAGCAGTGACTGTTTTACGACCACACTTGTAATTTTATTTTTCTGATAAAAAATTAAGTCATAAAGTTTCTTCAGAAGTTACAGACAGCATTAACTCTTAAGTGTACTTTATCTTGTTTAATTCATGTGCTTTAAAACCCACAGACACACAGATAGACGTATATAATATCCTATATATTACCATGTTCATGTACATTTTCTGAAGTAGCAATACAGACTGATTCTCTGCCTTTTATTTGTACTGGAAGATTTACTGAGTGGTTGTAGATGATGTTGCTTCACAGCTTTACAGGAACATCATCTACATCATATAAAAGTAAACAATATGTACTTATCAAGCAGAAATCATTGGCCTTTTTAAATGGGAAGAATAGCAAAGTCTCTGCAGCCAGTAACGAGTCTCTGTCAGTCGATGTTTCTAAAAATCTGTGGAGCACATTTCTGTTTGCAAAATGTAAAAAATGTTGCACACTGTAATATTAACTCATAGATTTTAAAGAAGCATTCAATGCTACCACTAAGCCACAGTGCCAGTAATTAGTCCAGTATTCCAGAGAAAAATTCCTCTTTGGCAAAAAAAAGCTTTTTTTTCCAGTGGAAGTTATATAGAGCATTTGTAACACCTTCATATTACCCAAAGATGTGATTTTTATTTGTGTGAGGTCACCACATGTCTATAGGCTAAGCAGGAGCACACAGGCAGGGTCACCAGAGGAAAAAGCTGTACATGTGCAGTGTGCAGTGGACCGTGCAATGTGGAGGTAAACTCTTAAATCTACAATTTTTTATTGCTCTATGCAGTTCCCAAAATCCAGTCAGTGTTGCTGTCAGTTCTCTTAACTAGCTAACCAGGTTTAATAAAGTGGTCTCCCACAAAAATCCAGACATTTGAGAGATGTAAGTTAAGTCGATGAAATTAGATTCAAGAATAGGTAGCAGCCTGCACGCTGATACAGTTTAAAAGGCCAAATAATGTCTGCTATGTGTTGCAAAGCAGCATCCCTGGTCACCATGATATCATGTGGTCTTTTAGCCCAAGTCCTCTCCAGGCAGGTTGAGGGAAACCACAGGGAAAGCTCGAAAGAATTATGACAGAGCGTATAGAAAAGATAAAGGGAAGGAAGAATATACCAGCTGCCTGCTGTTTTCATTCAGGCGGAGCCCCAGAAGTCCTAGGAATGATCCAAGGGTCAGCTGTAGATAACACAATATAATAACATGCTTAGTGTTTTATTTGGAAACTGTAACATTTTGTTATAGTTTCTTTCTCTGACAATGTAAAAACTCTGCACAATTATGAATGACATTGTAATATAAGCACTAAGCAGGTAAGTATGTGGAAAAGGCTCATGTGGTCAAATTTTAATGACATCAGCCAAAACACAGCCACTAAAATATTTTAAACTTTGCATTAAACTTGCCACAGATTCATCCACAAAGTAATTATGGTGTATGCGGTTTAGGAGAAACTTGGACAACACTTGGACCCATTATGTTTTCCAGTTTCAAAATCGTCCAAAACTTGACTGCAAGCTGAAATCCTGTCCATTTATTGCACAGACTGTGTGACTGAATCACAAAATCGCTAATCATCAATCTCACAACCTCACTAAGTTGTGACTGTCTCAAGAAAACAGGATTTGGATTCATAATAGATTTGACATTATCATAAAATTAAAACATGTTTAAGCAAAGTAAATGTGTCACCTTACTGATTAAAATGGAATAGGGAATTATTTTAGGAGATATAAACTACTTACAATGACTCCTGAGGTGTAGCCAGTCACATTCAGGCTCTCTGTTCGGGTCGTAGCGTAGGACCCCAGCACCACCAGCAGGAGAGACAGACTGAACATGCTGATTACCAGCCACAGAGCTCTCCTGACCCTCACCATCATCTCTGAGAGAGAAACACTCGTTCATATTAATATATGGAACATTGAAGGACAACTAAAACACATTCAGACTGCAGTTTTCTTGGGAGCTGCTAAACAGACTTTTAAGATCAGCTAATTGAAGCAAGTTTAATTTAATTGTACTTAGTTTAATTTAATTTAGTTCTAAAAGACTAAAAACAACGATCCAAACACTGTCTCACATGTGTCTAGTTGAAATGCCATAAACGTTTAGACTCAATATAAAGGAAATGCATCTTCATTCATTCTTTCAAATCTCTCCAGCATTTATGTGGTTGTATATAATCAAACAGTTACTGTCTGGACATAAAACTCTATCAATTTAATAATCCTTTATATAAGGATCGCTGATATTGTCCCTATTCTTACTGTTTTTATTATGTGCTTTTTGATTTGCCAAAGGCGCCCTTCAATATTCTGTTTTCAAAAATTTTCTATTTGCATTTTCTGTGTTGTTGATAAATTATTAAAGCCTGCATAACGCAAAAAGAACATTTAAGTTTGTGTTTTTTTAAATAAATCAAATTTTAGATGTGTATGATAAAAATCTATGGGGAAAGATTGTACAAATAATTCTGTATAAAACTAGTACTACAGTAAAGGTAGCATGCCATTACATACAATTCCATAACTTTTAATATTCAATTCCATCAACATATATTTTTTTAAATACATTTTAAACATATCTAAACATTGCAGATGTGTGTGTGAAATTAACAATTAAAGAAATGTGCAAAAACAAACCCAAATGCAATATGCTCAGCAGGATAACCATCTGAGTGGACCCTGACAAATATATATAAATAAATAAATAAATGTGCTGCTTGTCCTGTCACTGTCTCATGCACATTACCGGTCTCTCTGCTCCTTGACACTGGTTTCCAGCTGCTCCCTGGACCCTTGCAGTCATGATAAATCCTCTTCACTGATTTTCCTCTGATGAGTCTAGATCCACGGGTTTCAGTGCAGGGTCTCAATGCAACTCTCAAAGCTTTAGGAATCCTGAGGCATCTCCTCTGTGTGTGTGTGTGTGTGTGTGTGTGTCAGTGTACTTCCGCACAGGTCTTTTTGCAGAGTACACACTCCTGCCTCTGCTGCGTTCAAGGATACCAAGTAAAATTAGCGCTTACGTATGTCAACATCCCCGATCCAACCACCCAACTCTTGATATTTATCAAGACTAGTCATCAGCTGCCTCCAAAACCAAGAAATAACCAATATTCTCTCTGTATTCAGAGTTAAACCGGCTCCAAACATTAAGCTGAATTGTCACTGAACTTTCCTACTCATTGTTGGTTTTCATGTCCCCAAGCAGCAGTGAACACAACACAACATCTTGTGGTCTCACCGTATCATCCATGAGCAATAGCCGGTTAATCACTTTCATCTTTTTCTTTTTCTTTTTTAGCTTCTGCACGTGTGTGTGTGTGTGTGTGTGTGTGTGTGTGTGCAGCGTCATTCATGAACATGTAAACCGGTGATTTACTGCTGCTGAGTCTTTTACAATCAGACGTGCAGTTCATCGATCAGGTCACTAAACTGTCACTGTCAACAAAAGTTTAAAATTGTGTAAAAAGTCATTAAAAGAATGCAAAAATAAAATTCTAGAGAATGTATTAATATATTTAAGCTCTATTAAGCAATCCAGTGGTGTACCATGTTCTTGTATTGCGTCTAGTTGGATTTAAAAGTGAGATGTTGTGGACATCTCACCCACAGTCCTGGGAGACAGCGTCCTCTTCCGACAGCACGCCTGCAGTTCCAGCTAGCATTAGCATTAGCATTAGCACTAGCACTAGCATCTCCGTCCATCTTGTTTAGCTTAGCTAGCCTGGCTAACGTAACCGTATTTATCGTGCAGCAGAGATGGATGACGGTGATGAGTCAGGGTTAGTTCTCTCTCACAACACTTCTTCGGGCTCTAAATCGGGTGGGGACAAAATGTTCTCCCTAAAGAAGTGGAATGCCGTAGCGATGTGGAGCTGGGATGTTGAATGTGATACTTGTGCCATTTGTCGCGTACAAGTGATGGGTGAGTTGGATTAGACCGCTAAGCGCTAGCTTAGCTTAGCTCGGACACCAGCTGGAAAACCTGGAATTCCAACACAGTTATAATTAAAAATAAATGTTCTCCGTTTTCAGACGCTTGTCTCCGATGCCAGGCTGAAAACAAACAAGAGGATTGTGTTGGTAAGTGCATGTCAGCACTAAAACACACAGTGTTAGCAGTGACAGTTAGCGTACACAACTATCACTTAATGCAGATTAATCCAGCTGATGTTGCCGAGCTGTCACCGATTCTCCATGATATCGAACTATTTGTCTACGAGAAGGGGTTTTTATTCAACTGGAAGCGTTTTATTTCAGTTATGTGTTTTATTACAACATGTTCACCTGTAGATGTCTTGAGAGAACACGATTTAGATATTAATTGGATCTTTTGTCTAAACTGATCATAACACAAATGCCAACATTTTTTTTTCACTATAACGTAAAATATGGATGTGCTACTGTAATCTGTGCAACTAACTTTTGCTTTGATGCTGTTTTTGATGCTAATCATTGCAATCTTTTGCTGTCTCCTCCTCTTTCAGTTGTATGGGGAGAGTGCAATCACTCCTTCCATAACTGCTGCATGTCCCTTTGGGTGAAGCAGAACAACCGTTGTCCCCTGTGTCAGCAGGACTGGGTGGTGCAGAGAATCGGCAAGTAGGCCACACATCCAGGGAGTCTGACTCTGACTGCACCCGTTTGCACCCAGAAGGGGTGTCAGATCTGACAGTGATCACTGCAGCGTCCTGTGCAGAGGTGCTGACATGACAACTGTTGTCCTACTTATGATTGCATGTCCCAGTAGTTCTGGACAAATGGACAAAACTACAGCAACAGAGACTCGTGGGAAGCGACTGGTTGATGTGGGTGGAGGGATCAGGAGTCATGATGACACGGATAAAACTTGTTGCAATGCTTGATCACATGTTTGCTGTACATTATTGTCTGTGATAGTGTTTAGCATGTCTTGAATATGTGTGTGTCTTTTTAAAAATAAAAAAAATCTGTATATCTGTAAACATGTGTTTTTTCATCTAGTTTATAGAAATATGCTTGATGTTTACAATTAGTTCAACAGCAACTGTTTGAGTTTAGGTTAAGGAATATTAAATGATAGTTTAATTACGACCGGACAGACTTCTTATGCAGCTGCTTGTGCTTGAGCATCATTATTTTATTTATCAGGTGAAACTTTATTACCACCTGTGTATTTAATGTGGCCCCATACAGTGGTACCTTATTTATTTTAAATAGGGTGGCCAAATCCTCAGAACCCACTCTTCATATAATGCCCCCCAGTCTGACTCCACTACCCACATGAACTTCAAAACTAAACACATAGTAGATTTAGTACTTTTTTTGGCAGTTTCAGCTACAAACTGACAAATTTTAACATTATAAAAGTAGAGTTCATCCACTGTATTGGATTGTATTAAATTGCATAGGTGATCATAATGTTGTGCCCGATCGGTGTATATTGGATCTTTATTGCAGTAAAATATTTATTTTTTACTTGTTACGGTATTTTATTAAAGGTATCAACATATTTTTTTCATTACTCATGCATAGCTGTACTGGATCTTGCAAAGTCAGAAGCATGACTAAATTCAGTTTACTTTACATCTGATCCTACTATACTGTATGTGAGAGAGGTTATGTTTTATTGAGTTTGCTGCTCAACATCTTCTAAAGACCTGATAGAAATTTAACAAACACAAAACACTTCGTCATCATGGAAATGACTAGTTAATGGATGGACTCAAGCCCTTAAGTCACCTTCCTGTCTAATTACTTTGGCAGTCACCGTGAACTACCTGGAATCGAGCCATCATAACCAATACACCACTAGCGTGCATTGCACATATGTGGTGAGGTCTTGTTCCTGTTTCGAGCTTTAACTCATAGATTCTGACCTCTTTAGGGTAAACATTGAATCCAATACGTTTATGATCAGCCAAATTTAATGTGACACATGTTTAATTAAGTACGTTGGATATGTCAACATTTTTTGTGATATGAAAAGCATTAAACATTAAATATTTTGTGGAATTTGCTGACAGATTATTGGAAAACTGCCTAATGTTTCCTCTAAGAAAACAGCTGAGCCCGATATTTTGTGTTAAATATTTTAGGTAAGAAGGATGATCATATACTGATGATTATAAACTTACCTGTAGATGTAGCTTATATGTAGAAGGTCATTGCTTCAACATTCTTGACCACAAATAGGGAGCGAGCAAAAACGACTCCTTGTCTCAGTGTCTTAAAGACAACTTTACACCAATAATTTGCTGGCATATCAAATTAATCATAAAGCTATAGGTATACTAGTATAACTAGACAAAACCAGCCATGCTCACTTAACTCATGGTACTTCATTCTTGACAAAGAATACAATTGCTCTTATAATGATAATGACTATGCTACATTGCATTTTACTACATTTGTGTATGTGACAAATGTTTAATGCAGACACAGACGTCTCTGTCAAATGATAAAAGTTTAGCCTCTGCAAGAACAATATCCTTTGCAAAGCTGCATGAGATTATGCATAAGTTCATATTATTTTGTCCCCACCCTGTGCATGTGGAAGTGTGGCAACATATGCAATCTTAGTGTTCTGTAACTATTTTTATTCAGTCACAAAAAACGGTGCCGAGTGCATATTGAACTGACAGTGGGGGATTACAATGACGTCATCATTTAAACAATTACAATGGGGGAAGCCAATGACCTGATCTTCACATCTTGATAAAAGCTCCCAGTGATAAATAAAAGTTGTTGTCTTGCTGTAATTACCTGCAAAGTTTCATACTGCGCATATGATACACACAGCTTTCTCTCATTGGCTTCTCTACCTGACAAACTACATTACAATCCTTCATAACTTGTTATGGCCAGGATCTACCATCTTGTCATGTCATGTTGGCCAGTCAGTTACCACACAGGCACTTTACGTCTCCTAAATATAGACCAGTCTAAAGCCTCTTAAGTGCAAACCACATAAGTTGCTTTCCCTGAGTGCTCTGTACTAATAAGTTTGCAAAGACACTTAATTACCAACAAATCCCTGAGGACACTGGTACTTTCATTGCTCAAAGAAGCGTTGTTATAGACGTGAAGGATATTCATGATGCAGGTGCTCGTCATGTTCAGTTGTGCCTGTGGCCTGAAGATGATAATAGGAGTTTTAGTTTTTCCAAGGAACTACAGGTTTGCTGCAGGACACGGTCTACATGGGTGACGTGGGACTGGACACCCTAGTGGCCAACACAGCCTTCCTGAAGGCTCAGAGGACAGATCGCAATGAGCTAAGAAAAAGAGACTCTCACTGACTTTGCCCGTACCAAAGGAATCCTCTGTTTTGCAGGAAGTAATGAAGGACACGTATCAGTCTCTGTGTGAGCTGCAGCCTATTGGGAGAAAGTTGTTCCAACAGTTCCTCCAAGCCTCTAAACCTCAGTACATGGCCACTGCTGAGTTCCTGGAAGACCTGAGCGACTGGAGCTTTGCTGAAGATGAAACCAAAGAGAAGGCCAAAAGGAGAATCCTCACTAAGTTCTGTCGACTTGAATCCAGGGGTTTCCTTTCCGGTGTTACAGGGAAGGATGCTGAGAGGTGCAAGCACTTATCAGACAAAAATATTGACGAGATTGTGATGGGTCAGATGAGAGAAGCCACAAGGAAATTCCTGAAAGGAAAACCTTTCTCAGAATATCTCAAAAGCCCCTTCTTTTATAGGTTTTGCAGTGGAAGGAGTATGAGAAGCAGAGGATCAGTGACAAATACTTTTATGAGTTTAGGACTTTGGGAAAAGGTGGCTTTGGTGAGGTAGGTGCAAGTAATCCCTGCTTCTGAATAAAAGTGCAGATCTACATGTGAGTTTAATACTTTGTAAGTTTATTTTAACATGTTTAACTTGATACTGTTATTCAATGGGCTTGACAAGCTGTTCTGGGTTATGCTTTAGAATTATGCTTTAATTGATTATTGCTTTAACATTTAGGATTATGTCATTAACACTAAACTAATTTTGCTCTGTCTGCCAGGTGTGTGCAGTGCAGGTGAGACACACAGGCCACATGTATGCCTGCAAGAAGCTGGACAAGAGGCGCCTTAAGAAAAAACGGGGTGAGAAGATGGCCCTTCTGGAGAAGCAGATCTTGGAGAAGGTCAACAGCCTCTTTATTGTAAATCTGGCATATGCTTACGACAACAAGACCCACCTGTGCCTGGTCATGGACCTCATGAATGGAGGCGACCTTAAGTTTCACATCTATGAGTTAGGGGAGCGGGGAATCTGTATGGAGCGTGTAGTTTACTACTCTGCCCAGATAACCGCTGGGATCCTTCACCTGCACTCTATGGACATTGTGTACCGGGATATGAAACCTGAGAACGTTCTATTAGATGGCAAAGGACAATGTCGGCTGTCAGACCTCGGATTGGCCATGGAACTGCCAAAGGGTAAAATGATCTGCCAGAAGGTGACTATAGTGACGTGTCTCTAAATTAACCTGCAGTACTTGCTGTCAAACATGAGAAGCTACTGTCTGGATTGTGCTAAAAAGTCTCTGGACAATTGTATGGTCTACTAAATATACTAAACTATACTAAATACTAAATACAAAAAAAAAATGTTGTTGTCACAATTCTTCATAGTAAAAATTCAATTTTTATGCATTTGTGTTCTGGACTGTATTGCATTTGTACACAAAACGGATATGATGGCGCATGGTCCTATTCTGAAAGTTGAGGCATGGTAGCAGTGTGGCAGAAATGATTCCCATCAAATGGTTGGAGACTGCACCAGTGAAAACATATGAAAAACTGTTAGAATTACCTGGTTAATTTTTGCTTTACTAGTAATATATAGAACTTCAATCTATCCAAGGAGATGAGTCAGAAGATCCACAGTAGAGCTGCACTCAATGAAAAAGCGAAACGATAATGTTGAATTTATCAGCTGAGCAGCCTGATGAGGGGAAGTTAAAGCAGCAATATTTGTTGGAACAAGGTTTTATTGTTAGGCCCCTCAGATCTCACATTGTTTTTGTGTCTTAGTGTTTCATTATTAATGTTTTCTATTATGTGAAAGCTGGTCAAGACCCTGTTGTTAACAACCTGAATGAATGTCCTGTGAATGATAGTATCACCAAAAGAACTGAACAGAAAAATTGAAGAAGGCTCATGTCTCTTTGACTCGTTATCCTTCTCCTTTCTTTGTGTTATCAGGCTGGTACAGCAGGCTACATGGCTCCTGAGATTCTGAGGCAAGAGTACTACCGTATGTCTGTGGACTGGTGGGCTCTGGGCTGTAGCATCTACGAGATGGTGGCTGCCCGTTTGCCTTTTAAAGACTTTCGGGAAAAGGTGCAGAACGAGGAGGTAACACGCCGCACATTGGAGGATGAGTGCAGGTTTGAACACAAACGCTTTGATGCTCCAACCAAAGACATCATCAGGCGCTTGCTCAACAAAAGTTGGAGCATCGCCTCGGTTGTCGGTAAGTAAAATTAATTTGTACAAAATGTGTCACAATAAGTTTGTTGATGTAGATATCATGCAACAAATATCCTGACCAGCAGGGACTGTTTTCTTTGTTACCATAATTACAGAACATACTGTTATACTAAGAACTGTCCTCTTAGAAACAGGCCTCACACATTGGTATGTTTATTTATCAAAAACTGGTTCTCAAACTAAGAGTTTGTGAAATGACTAAAATTATTTTTTAAAACAATATTATTTTTAGTATCTGTATTGTTAAAAAACATTCAGTTCATATAAAGACATAACAGGTCAAAATCTTATTTGTCATGTCCATCTTTCTAATTGTCTGCCAATAAAAACATCATTAATCACATAAAATGTCAATGTTTAAGAAGTTTAAAAATGCGAGCACCAGGCAGACGCTAATACTTGGAGGGCTTTGGTATATTATATCCTTGGTGTACACAGCAAGATTCAAGTTTTCTCTTGCCAGCACAAGGGGGTGCTGAGTATATTAGGAAAACTAATTTATAACCTTAACGTGTCTTTGAAACTCAACCGCCAGATCAGCGAATAAAAACAACTTTTCTGCCGCACTGTCTGAATTGTGTTAGATTATCCATTGGTACAGATTTAACTTTTTTCACATTGTAAGAATATAAAAAATGTTTCAGTCATTCCCACCTTCTCTTTCCAACTACCTTAACACCGGAGAACCTCACTATTTAAATCTAATTCAGATGGATCTTTGGAGCAAGGCAAAATTAAATCAAATAAACACCAAGGTGTTTAAATGTCGGATTAAAAATCAATTTTACTTTATTATACAAAATAAGATCAATCTGCTTATAAATGAAAACTGTCCTTACAGAGAAACATCCCATGTTTTACTCTCCTGGTGAATTAGTAGTAGCTAATTAGAAATTAGATTGTTTGTTGGACTGTTGGGGGCAGCAGCTTTGTTCTGTATTATCTTCATTAGCAGCTACAGTGCTGACATCGAGTAGAAGTACAGTAGGGAGTAGAAGGTGATCCATTTGGTGATACTTATGATGATAATATAATATCATATCTTATTTCCTAGTTTATTTAATTTTGCTAACCCACTAGCTACAGTATATAAAACATATGTTACATCTCATTTCACTCATTAACCATCCATGTGGTGTGTCTTTCTAATACCAGTGGTGGCGACCCAAAAAGCCATGAATTTTTCAAGAGTATCAATTTCCATCGTCTGGAGGCAGGGTTGGTGCAGCCCCCCTGGGTGCCAAAGGCCAATGTGGTTTATGCCAAGAACGTGGACAAGTTTGGTGACACATCTGATGTGCAGCACATTGAGCTGGATGCCAAGGATGAGGAGTTCTTCAAGGAGTTCAGCACAGGCGCTGTCCCCATCCAGTGGCAGAAGGAGATGATTGACAGCGGAGTGTTTGATGAGCTGAATGACTGCAAACTAAACCAATTGACATTGACATCCAGGACCTGCACCATTTTGTAAGCATTTTATCTCATCTCCTTTAAAAATTACCAATATTTCTTTTGAATACTTGAGAAATACACTAATGTCCTTAAATGAAATCCATTTTACACGTGTGAAGTGCCTGCTTATAGTGCAATATTAAACTCCTCAGGCACCTTTTCAAACATCTTTTACAACCGTTGCTCACCTTCTCCCGTAACCTTCAATGTATTGTCTTACCAAAGGAGAATGGTCTTGGCACTCTGTGCTGATATAGAACGATGATCATAGTATTGGCACAGGCGAACATAATGGGACATCTGTCTCGTAGGTAAAATAAAACCACAGGTTTTGTTTTCCATTTTACGGCCGGATGGAAACGCATGCTGACATTGTGCGGCAACTGCTTCTTTATCCTTTGCCCTGTGCTCCTAGTGAGACAGCAGATCCCAGTGCATGCATAGTTTCCATTACATCAGTCAGTCATCTTGGCAGGAAGCGTTCGCATGTGTTTGTAAACAAGCTGCATAATGGTTTCCTGTCAGCGAACACCAGCAGGATCACGATCACTATTTGTAGCAATATGTCAGATTTGTCAGAAGTGTAAATATTAACGCCCTGACTGCCTGTTGCTCATGTAAGTTTGATCCTCGTGTGACGTCACAGCTGTGGACTGACGTGAAAGCTCATCAGTTGCAGGCGTTCGCCACTAAGTGCCGCCACACTCCCATGAAGTACATTCCACCTCCAGCCGCCTGTTTGTTCCCCATACAATACAAAAGTAAAACAACTCACAAACTCACAGCATAGCAACAATTTTTGTTCATTTAGCAGTGACAATGGTTAGTTCATATATCCATAGGTGGATGTCTTTTCCTCCTGCATTAAAGCCTCCATGACTTATTTTTGATTTAACTGTTAAATTTTGCTTTAATGTTTTGGGCTTAGACTTAGATATTTGCAGGTCTTGTGCCTTATTTTGGATAAAATCTGCCAAATGTAAATGACCCGATGTTGCAATATATGTATTTTACGCATCTCAGTCTGCCAGGTTCTTCAGGTGTCTAATTTCTAACCTAAAAGGAGGAGTGCCAAAGCCTGCCAATATTTTTAATACCTTATTTAAATGTAAGTTCATAGGTATTAGTTTTGTCCTTTTTAAAATATCTTTTGGTACTTTTATAGCTTTGTGTATTAAAATGTGTTTCTCAACAGGCTCTTCTCTTATGTATTAAATGTTTGAGCAATTTGCCATAGTTTTCACAAGAAACGGTGAAATAAAGATTGCTGATTCTTCAGACTGATGACAATGAATGTTACAGATCTGAATATTACCTGACATTTTCTACCTAAACAGCCAGAGTGTGTCTGAAAACCAGGAGCATGTTTACATTTTTAAAGTGTTGTAGTAACAATGGCACGTTCACAATTGCAACATAATGTCACCTCAATATTTGAGTGTATCATCCATCACTCAGTGTATCACTCCCAAACCTCAGACACATTTAGGTAATGAGGGACACATAAACATGTGTTGTGCTAATTCCTGCAAGGGGGTGACCTTACAGGGCTGAGAAGTGGTTCCGTTCACGCTCGACTGTCATGAGATTAGAGTGTGGTTCAGATGGAAATCCAAGACGCAACCTGATCATCGGCGGCTAGGAAGGCAGAATGGGGAGTCCACTGTGGACGACGTGACGACAAGACAAACTCAGCAGAAGGTCTCCAGGAACATGTTTTTACCAGGCGCCTACAAGCCTCTGCCAGGGTTTAGTTCCCCACGGCCCGACGCTGTAATACTGCCCTCCAACACACACACGCGGCACATGAACAACTCTGCACTGCACACACATACACGCAGCATGTATCGCTGCACAGTTGCACTCATGCATGCAGATGCATACACATTTATGCATCTTTACACACTTGTAAAACGGCTGAGTGTGCAGGCAGAGACGTACACAGACCACACACATCATAACAAACAGTTACATATACACACTCTGATGCACACTTCCACTTCCACACACACACACGCACACACAAAATCTTATTACCTCTGTTGAAGCAGACGTAGGGTTTTAGAGATCAAAGCAGGACAGGGTGTAATTTGGTATCTGCGTTTGTTACATGCCCATGCCCTGGATTCACATCAAAGGCATGTGCCACACTTCAGCTCTGCCCTGGCATCCTCAGGATGGTATCACACCACTGATATTACTGTTTTTTCCCTGCTTTATCCGTGCGTGTGTCTGTATTAATGCATTCATGACCATGCATGTGTTTCTATAGATGCATAAATAAAAAAGGCACGGATTTGTTTCAGTATGTGTGTGTGTGTGTGTGTGTGTGCGCGCGCACAAGGGTGTGTCTGTGAAAGTGAGTGTTTAGGATAGGTGATAGAGTGGTTAAACAGTCGAGACAGAGAGGCCATTGTCTGCTGAGGGAAAGAGAGAGTCGGCCATGTGGTAGTGAGACTGAAGAAGAGGACTGTTGCTTTCTGTCTTGCACTTACAGTTAGTGTGAGGTCCTTAATTTGGGGGTTTAAAATCTGTTTTTCAATGGTTCAAATATTTTCCCTAAGCGATTTTCATGCTATTTCACAACAATGTAGATAAATCAGAATCAAATATCGAATCAGGACAGAGAGCCTGATCATGCTGAGCTACCAGGGTGACCCCCACTACCACTCAGGAAGTGTTTAGTTTCTGGTTAACATTCACTTTTCCAAGATTCATTGCTTGAATTCTTTACATTTCCACAAATAAGTGAATTCCTGCAGTACGGTCCAACAGAAACACAGTGTGTGTGTGTGTGTGTGTGTGTGTGTGTACATGATTTTCTTCCCAACTGAGGCCCAATGGGCAGTTTCCATGGCGCCCAGACCTCAGACCCCTTCCACTGCCAGGGGCTGGACAGCGTCATGGATAGCTTCTATTTAGTACTAATGTGCACTTGTAAACAGTCCCACACTCTTAGCTCTCGTACTATCTCTGCAGCGTGTTCAGTCTCTTCACTGCAAAAGCCATCTGTCTGCGTCACTTAATCTCATGTTCAGGCTTCAACATTTATTTTGCTTTCAGGAAGAAAAAATAGTGAAAATGACAGGTATGCACAGAATTCATGAAACAAGCGGATTTCTTTTGGAAGCTGTAGAAATGGTCTCTCCGCATTAACAGATAGTTTTCAGTTGATTCAAGAAAATGGAATTTTATGGCTCAGTAATAGATGGAAATGACTAAAACTGATGAACTGCGGAGGAATTTGCACCCTTAAAGTACCAGTTCCTTCATTTGTTAATCATGTTGTTGTTGGCTGTTGTAAATCCTGTTTCAAGACTTGAAGTACTGAGCTTCATGTTGTCCTCAAATGAAAAACTTTTCATCAAATCGCTTTGAAGCTCTATGTCGTTTTAGACTACACACAGCCTATGATTGCTTGGAAGGGTTTGGGCATCTGGACAAATAACAAGTCATTACATATAGATTCATCCAATTTTTGCATCCATCTAATTTATCTGTTGTTTAATCCATTATCTCCACCATTATACATTGAACTATGAATAGGTACTTCTTACACTTACACACTTACCTACTCCTACTTCTTAACTTTCATAGTTTATCACATCTCTCCGGTCACCTGTCACAAGGCATAAAGTTCTCTTCCACAAGTAGAAAATCCCAAGGAAACGGCTTAAAGTTCAAAAAGTTACAGCATCCTGAAACCCGAGTTGGCCAGAGTGTAAAGCTTTCTGATGTTCCTTAGCCCTCCACTGCAGGGTGATTGAAGATCAGCACATCAAACGAAGAGTGGGAGGCTTATAATGATACAGAATACAGTATCAGGGAAACATTTTACAACTCTTCATCCTGAACTGTGAAGGGAAAAACACTTGTGGTGCATGTGTTAATGTACTTTAATTACAGTGCAACATGGTGCTCTGGGGGGTCACTCTTGGAGCGGGTTTTAGCATCTGTGTTTGCGAGTCCTCAGAAGTAGGCACAAAAGAAATCATTTCCACAGTGCTGGATGGTGATGACACGAAAGCAGAAATCTAAGCTGTGAGGTGGTGTTGGTTTCTAAGTGTGCATGCAGTTTGATTTAATTAGCTGGTACTTAATGCATTCTTTGTTAGCTGTGTCATGACTGACAGTTGGTGTGGCAGGCAGTCTGGACCGAGTCCAAGTCCATCTCTGCTGTTGGTGTGTGTTCCCAGACTCAGTAACCTGCCTCTTCCAGTCTGTCACAATCTTTAAGATTCTCAGTATCACTTTGCATGTGTGTGTGTGTGTGTGTGTGTGTATCTCATTAAATTCACTCCCATCACACCATCCTGTAACATCTGGGGTGTGTTGATACACAGCTGTTGATGGATTCTGTTTCTGTAATAAAGAAAAGTGTAGGACGTGTGTAAACTAGCTGGTCTTTGTTGAAAGACAAAGGTCAGGTCTGTTCAGCAGCCAGCTACCCCTCATCCTGGGACTGTACGGTGTTTCCTCACAGGTATTCCTCACATCGTGACTCATTTGGTCCCTGTTTGCTAGCAGGAAGAGCCATATTCAGATTCTTGGCAAAAGCATTAAATTCCTAAAAGGATGCTCCTTGTCCAATATTTCATTCACTGTGGACAGTATGTCAGTGTGCAGCTGAGGTCTGGAGAGTGTCCTCTTTGTTCACAGCAGTCTGGTATGTCTGCTGTTTTCAGATGATGTCATGCCTATGGCTTCATATGCCTGATGTAGAGGAGTTTAGGTACAGTATATGAAGGTTTAACCGAACCGAATAATAAAGGAAAATGTTTAATTTGCACATAATTTTAAAGATGTTTCTATTGCAAAAGAAAAACTGCAATAAACAGGTCTTCACGATTCTTAATCAACAAACACTGACCACCTTTACCTCCCTTGGAATTCCCTTAAAGACCAACATCTTCAAGTTTTATGCAACCTTATTTCTGACTGATGCACTTTCAGTGTTTTTAGAATAATAACTGAATGCAAACTGTACAATTGTAAACCAAAGGAATAAAAAAAGTATATATTTTATGTCAATCTAATCTCCCAACAATAATGTAGGGCCATGTCTCCTATCTGAGATGGACTGGGTTCTCTATTTATCCTATAAAACACAACCCGGGGCATCTGAATGGATGGTGATAGGTGAACGTCACCTTTAATCCCATAATTGTAGGTGATTTGTGCAACAACCACATATTTACATGCCAACCTGCTAGGACTTAAACATTTTGCTTATCTGCATGTTGGTAATGTCACTATGAACATGTTATGATACCTGCTCCCTTGATTGAAACAGCCATGAAGCATAATTTATGCCAACACTTGACTTATTTTAGCATCAATAGATAGAAAAAATGCATCTTGGCAAATGTGGACGAAATAAGAAATTGCCTTTTTGCTAGATATAAATTATCATGAGACAGGAGGACATTGTAATCTGCCGTCACCTCATCCACTGGTTACTAGAATGTCATAGCTAAGAAATAAAATCCTGTGCTCTGAACATTTTTCATTCTAATGATCTCAGCGAGATGACGACAATGTTGGTTCCCAGATGGAAAATACAGTTTTAAAGGCTCACTGTCTCTAGATGCTGTGTCCTTGGGGAAACTACATCTTGTTTTGACAGACGGACTAATTTAGGGAGTCCCGCTTTAGGCTCTGTCGCAGGCCATCTCTTGGCATTTCAAATCCAGCTGAGCTCAAGTTGCCAATCCTGCAACAGAGCCATTCTCAACTTCTGTTGAGAATGCGCTCTGTGGTAATAAGCCTCAAATCTTAAAATTCCACAATGTAACGAAAGTGTTTTATACTTACATTTACATTGGATTAATGGGCTGGGCTTTATAGGATGATCATGAGGAAGTGATCTTTGGCCTGTCACACAATCATCAACACACACCCATCCATGCACACACACACACACACACACGTTGCCCCCAGATGTTTCTTGGCACGGTCTGCTGTTACTGCAGGACGTTTGTTTACCCGTGCATGCATAGTTAACTCTCCATGCCCTGTACAACCCAGCTTCAGCGTTTTTTCCAGTCTTTCATGAGGCTTCTGAACCACCACAAAAACACAGGGACTATGAAATAAATATATGTATTACTACACCTAAAAGTGTAGATATAATTTTCCTTTTTACACTTTTATTTGTAATCATAACTGTGTTATGGGTGAACACACCATGAGACTGGAAAAAGAAACATCAGCAAACCAACATAGTTTTATGATTCCATCTACATAACATGGCCGGGGTCCCCACCAAAGAGCAATTCCTTAAGAATATTTAGTCCAATTTTGTGAAATGCATGCATATAGCTTTTTTATTTTATCAATGTTTCCTGTGCTCAGCTGTTCAGTTCAATCGATCTGATTTATCCACAACCTCCTTTAAAGTACCAATACTGGGACTTTTAGTGACTCTGGCTAATCCGACCTTTAGTTAGATTGAAGCTCTATGCAGAAAGACTGTGGGTCAGATTGTGATGGAGCAACTAATATTCAAACAAAAGCTGTAGATTACCAAGTTTTTCTCACATCACGTCTGTTCTGCTGCTTGTATTGTCTCGCCATGCGGCTGCAGATACGATGTGTGTCTCTTGTCCACATTGGGCTCATGCACAGGAGGTAAAGTACGGTTCTTCTCTGCCATAATAACAGTGATCTTATGAAAACGCCTGTGTGGATGGCTTTAACCAATAACATCAGGAAGGTTAAAATCATATGTGCTCTCCTCACTTGCCTTTCTTAATCTTTCCTGCTTGAAATTCAGCAGTCACGTCCGTGCTCCTATAGGTGAGAGCAGCTGCTCTGGCTCACATGCTTTGTCAGGTTGTTAACACGTAATAAGCCCTCACTTGTAAACATCAAAGCATCCTTTTTCCATCACTGCAGTGTCCTTTCTCTGTTTGCTTTGAACACGTGTTCCATCATTACTCCTGCTGTAAAGAGATGGGGCATTTCTTGGAAGGCGCGTACATATTGTACCGTGCAACACAAAAAAATACACCTATGCACTTCTAGTCACAAAGCGACACAACCTCTGCACACACAGAGCATATATCTTGTACGGCCAAGGTCCTGCCGTGTCTGAAAAGAACTCTTTGATGGTGCAGGCCTCACTCTTCATTTGCCGTTTGAGTTGGCATTGACAGAGTTCTCCCGAGGTCCATTGGCTGCTGCACACACACACACAGACACACACACACACACACACACACACTGACACACACACACACAGCCCTGAAAGCTTCATGGAGCCTGCAGGGAGTCAAACTGCTCTCACCTGTTGTCTCTGGCAGCCTAAGAGGAGACGATTAGCGCCTTGCCCTGACAATATGCTCTTTGTTCCCTTCTTTCTCTCCCGCTCCCTCTCTGCCATCTCATGCTCGCGGTCTGTCACTTCTGCCGCTGCTTATTTCTCCCTCGGCCTGCCCTCCTCTGTTTCTACCTCTCAGTGTCTCTCTGTCACTCTTTGTCCATCCAGCTCGCGTACTATTTCTGTCTCCCTTCGTCTTTCTCCCACTCTCTCTTTCTATCTGTCGCTACTGCCCTTGTGGCAATGAGAGCAGCGTGTGGAAAACAGTTGAACACTTTATCACAGATCATCGAGGTAATCCCTTGCACATACATTTCGTGATGGCACTGCGCACATGTGCTGCAGAGGCCTCACTGCTGGACCAATCACAATGGGCAAAGCCCGATTTAACTCATTTTGGTCTGCATTGATATCAAGACTCTGAGGTCAAATGTTTCAAACATTAATGTGTGCTTTGCAGCACATGTTCCACTCTGAATGCATTAGCATGTATTAGTGAGGCCCAGTCATCCATGACTGGCATCTGAGGGTGTAACAGAGCAAGTGGCCCTCACGCCAGGAGAAGCACAACGGCTGCAACGAGGGCGGCTGTGACATTTCCACAAGCTGGGTCACAGATGTACAGCTGTATAAAGTGGCCTTTATGACCAGAGGGGATCTCTGAGAGATCTGGGTGAGTCCAGCTAGTGTTTCTCCACAATGAAAACACAGAGGACAGCACTGAGAGGCAGGGCGAGGTGCAGAGAGGAAACGAGTGTCAGCTCACATACATTTATAAATGAAAGTAGCATTCTTAAAGGGCGACTTCACCAGTTTTCAGCTTGCTTTCAATGACTTAAGTTTAGGGTGTAAATGTACATTAATGCGTTTAATTCTCCCTCTGACTTCCTATATGAAACTATATCTTTGCTTCATAGCTGAAAACTCCCCCAGATGACATCACTCGAAAGAGTATGTCATCTTTAGGAATTCAGCAGATATCACATGGGGGAGCTCTATAAAAGCAGGTTAACCACGATTACAACCTTCACAGAATGAGCAACAAGATGTCAATATGAATTTATGTTTCCTCCAAATGATGTCATGTGGAGGACTTTTGCAGCTAAATGTAGTGAATATTTTAATGTAGGTCAGAGGGACGTTTAATGCCTTCTATGTACATGTATTACCTAAATTAGAACCAAAAGAAGCAAGTTTAATTTGACCTAAAATATTATGGTGCATTTCATGTGGTTTTATAGTCCTATCCAAAATAATTGAATGTAAAGTGATATAGTGGTGGAATTAACAATGTAGACATTTGTAAGGTTTCTTGTCTTTGAAATAGATAGAAGTGGTAGAATATGCAGGAAGTGAGAGACCTGTCCAACTTTTGTTGGTTGTTATCTGTCTGCACAAGTCTCTTATCAGAGCTCCTGAAAAAGTGTTTCCGTTCACCTGACGTGTGCAAACAGCCATTGCATGTACAGTGTACACATAACACAATGACTTTAGTCTAACTGGGTTAGAGATATGAAACAGCTAGTGTGCTTTCAGAGAAATTAAAACCACATTTAGATCGTTAAATTAAAATCAAAAATATCAGATATAAAAATGGCTCTTTAGTAAACAGAAAAATATCTCCAACAGTCTTTCAGCCTTAACACCCATGTAAATCATCACCTTTTCTGTGTAAAGGTGAAACGGTGTTGGTTATTCTTTCCTCTACACAAACGGCCTACGTACTTTAGTTATTTTACAGAAGGTCAGTCTCAACCCAACCAACTGCCCTCCTGTTTCTGTTGGCCCCTCTGAAATTTAAGCGCAGTGACTTGGTTTAAGTTGGCACCAGAGAGCAGCTGGAACACAAACGCTACCTGTCAGCTCTTCGAGGCTCACATCCTCCTGCTGTGGTGCTGTCTGCCGGAAAAAACAGAAGCAACCTGAGTATCAGTTGTGCACTTCCTCAGCGCTCTAGTTCATGTACATTTGAAAACGTGTTAAAATTGTGAAATAATACATAATATGCTGCGTTGGGTTATAGCTGATCATCTGTACTGGCACACTGTCCTGTCTTCCACCATCCATTGATGTCTGGACACATCTGGAGACAACAGAAGACACTTGGCTGCTTCAGTTGGTTGCACAGAGCATTGGATAGTATTGTGGAAGATACAGAAATTGGTTCAAAGGCAGTCAAATGTTCTTTTAAATGAGGCATGTCTCAGGGCTGCAGGGCTGTGGAAACATCAAACTCTCGTACTGCAGGTGTACGAATGGCAGGGTTCCTCACTATTGAAGCACATCAGCAGGGTTCCTTGTAGGTGCTGCTTTAAACCACCTGTGCTATTTGGTTTTCACAGTAAATTATACGAAGGTCAAGGCACTACAATACTGCTCTCTCTTTGAAGAGTTTGAGAGGGACTGACTGAAGTCAAAAGATGTTTGGAGGCTACACAGGGTTAGACTCAATTTCTGCTATAGACACCGTGTATTAAGATGCAGTACGCTGTACTTACACAACAACAACCACGACCACTGAGTTCTGTTACTTCAGTCTACTTCAGGACTGTGGGATTAATGCCGCAATGAGTCGACTTGAAAATGTCTCACTGACGCACTCTATATATTCTGTAAAATGTCAAAAACAAAACAAACAGAAGTGCAGAACTTCGTTCCTGAAATATTACACCTGGATACGGAAGTGTTGCTATTCAATGTAAGAAAGAGCTGAAATCAATAATCAAAGCTACACTTTACAATTGAAGCTAGATAGCTCCCTGTAATGCTTCACCACTTGCTGCACAGACATTCTCAAATTCTCAAATCAAGCAGAAATCATTGCAAGTCGAACTAAATATGTTGGTGTATGATTTTGGAACGCTTAATTTAAGATGCTACCTCGGATAAAAATCTTTTTTTGTCAGTTTTTAACATTTCAAAGAGCAAATGATGTAGTGTGGTGGTGGAGCGGAGTTTGGATGTTCCCCTGTGTTTGCAGGGTTTCTTCCTGCAGTGCATGTTAGGTTCATTTCCCATAGGTGTGAGTGTAAATCTCAGTCTTAACCCTGAGATAGACTGGAACTTCTCCAGGGTGGACCCCTCCTCTTGCCCAGTGACAGCTGGGATAAGCTCCAGCCCCCAGTGACCCCAAGCAGGTTACAGAAAATGGATGAATGGAAGAGTAAATGATCCACACAGGAAGTAAATAATGACCAGACTAATTGGAACGGTCATTTCTGACACAACCACTGCCTTATTTCATGGATTCAACTCAGGTACACTGAACAAAAACAACACGTACTGTAGATTGCACCACTTCTTTCAGAAATCTAAATCATAATGACTGCAAGTTGTGATTTGTTATTTAAAAAAAAAAACACTAGTAATGCTCCTTTCAACAGAGGCATGGGTGAGTTTATTTGAGTGGATCTGCAGCTCATTTCTGCAGCAGAGTCTTCACACTGCAGCTTTTGTCAGTAAACTGGCCTTTTTTGAACAGGTTTATTGGTCATAACTGCATTAACATGTCTACTGTCTGCAGATTGGAGAGGCGGGTAGGAAAATGGCCATCGCTGTACTTTAGGGCTTCAGTGTTTGGCCGTTACAGATTGAGTTCCCCCGTCGATTTGGCTCACTCTTAGACTTTAGCATGTCCCCCTTTGGAATCACGTCACTCGTTGTGACACGAACGCTCCAGACACTTACTGACCTAGACCCTTGCAGCCTTGGGTCAGAGATCTCTCAGTCCGGGAGAAGCAGTTCAGACTGCTGTTGTAAATCAACAGGCCAATGATACCCATGGAAGCTGAAACTCTTCTGTCAGTGAACATGAGTCTGTGAAACCTGGAGACGAACAGGGAGTGAAAACTTACTTCTTGGCGAAAAATCCGAAAAAGTTACATTACCTTATATGCACTAACTCAGTCTTTTATGACCTCAGCCTCTCCCTGCAACTTGACAAATGTTTCTTTCAGAATATGTGGCCATTTATCAGAAATCCACACATATTATTAATGTTTTTCTCAATCCTGGAAACACAAGCTTCTCCCTCCAACAGCTGCGATAGATGAAGCATTCTTGTTAACAGGATTTATGTAGAGAAGAGAGAGCAATCAATATTTTAGCTCATCCTCCGTCCTGCTGTTGAGACAGAGGGAGTTTGCTATGTTGGCTGGAGCTTTACAAGATCACGAACACAAAGTATATTATTGAACGTTGACAGGCTAATCTCCAGTTGATTTATGCCCCACGCAGTGGCAGCGCTCCTAAAATCATATCGCTACACTGATATGCTGAGACAATGCATGTGCAGAGAGACAGAACGTATTCATCCATATGCTCAAGGGACATCTCATGGCAAATATTTTATTGCCCTGGCCTAAGTTAACACAGACAGTTTTAAGGAATATTACAACTTTGCTGAAAGTCAGAAGCCACACAGTGAAGAAAGTGAGTTGTTGGTCTGCATCATTCACTGAATTTAAGAATTGCATAACATAAAGCGGGAGAAAAGAAAGAAAAGCTTGGTGTACAAGCGAGGACTGATAAACAATCAGTCACATTTTTTGTTTTTCTGCATGGTGTCTAATTCTTTATAAGATATTGTTAAATGTTCTCTGTAAGAAAATGTGCTTAGACTGTTGGTTTGGAATGTAGCTGTTGACATCTGCAAAACAGATCTACAAACCCTGAAATAATGATGACCAATTCTAAATAAATATGCACTCGAAGACAAAAATGTCCCTGTGGAGTACAGACTGTTTACCTGCAAATCCCACGTCCACACAGGACAATTTATCAGGGGTTTATCAGGCGAACTAGAGTTATGCTGCCGGCTTTACTTGAGCTAAATGCTTAAAGTCACACTCACAGCGCAGTTGCAGACACTGTGGAAAGCAGGGACATTTATAGTGACCAAGAGCCTTGCATATATGGCATTGCAGTTTCAATTCCAACACGATGACTCCGAACTGTTCTTTTAACTACCTGATGTCTAGTAGTTTAGCAGCCAAATTCTCATATTCATTTGTTAATGTGCAGACATGTGCTAGTTAGACATCAACATCACAGGCAGATGTGAATATCATACGTTTGGCAGGTTTATACAGCAAACTGTTGGACATACCTAAACTGTACATTGATTATGGCAATAGACGAAAAGTCAGGATCACTTAAGTTATTACGGTTCATCCTGGGCTCTTGGTTGGGGTTTTTAGGAAGAGGGAAGGAAGGACCGGGCAGGCAAAGGCCAGGGAGGCAAATGCAGTTAACTGTTTTAATAAGGACATGTAAAAGACTAACAGGCAGGAAGAAATGAAAACAAGGTAAGAGGAGCAAAACAAAGACAATATGATCTACAGTTATAAGTTGGAAAAGGCTGAGATCACAGCAGCAACAACGAACAGACAAGAAGCAGGAGTGACTGACAGGCTGAAACACAGTCGGTGGTGACACACTTGTATAGGTGGACATTAAAAGTCAGGTGACTGGGATCGGAGGGAAAGGCTGTGGGCAGGTAAAAAGACTTTTTCGAACTATCGAGGCAACTGACAAAACAAAAACAAGCACAAATCAAATTTGTCAAAAAAAAAAAAAATGCTGACAGTGTGATGAATACATTTGTGTAACTTCCCCGGCTACCAAACAGACAACATAACATTCTTTATGAGTCTCAATGGAAACACTAACAGCCTTGTCTGCGTTCTTCCTGCCTTTTTTCACTGACCATATCGCTCACTCCTCCACATGTCAAATTCATTCAAGGTTTTTTCTTTCATGCCCGCTGCACTGAGGAGGTTGTTATGAGTCAGACTTACCAACTCGAAACCTGAACGTCAGTGTTTTAGATCTTTATTATCTCTGAGATCAGTTGTCTGGTGTACAGTTTGGCATAGGGGCGCCTTATCTCACATCACCCTCCCTGCAGTTTCCTAATCTCCCCGTTGCCTCAGTGTGAGATGAGGGCACGAGGTGATCCCTCACACGTGCACAAGCTCACGAACATCACAGTTAAAAGGCAAAAACCTCCCTTTTCTGCTTATTGGTGTAATTGCAAAGAGATTAAATGAATTCAACAAGGCTACAGACGCTCAGATAAAGACACCTTTGGTTTTACTGCTACTTACTGCCATGTCAGTGTTCTTGCAGCTGATTCTTCTTTGATGGAGGGTTTGGAGTTGAGTCTGTTTCGATGGTATTTGTTCTACAAGCATCAAAGATTAATGACGCGAGGTCACTGGCAGAATGTAAGTTTTCATAATCTGTGCAAAAATCAACAGTCCAGACTTAGTCGATGCACAGAAACGCCTGTTGTGCAGCATTATCTGCTCAGAAATCTGCAGCAGCACAAGGATCTCACTGTGGACGGATAAGTGTGAGTAAATGTGCTCCACGTCATTTGATGTGGACCCTTTTACTTCCTCCACAAAAACACAAACACTGGAAAAGATTTAGCCAAATATAAACTTAAAGTGTTGTTTTTCCAGTTCCTTGGAGTTTTCGTTCTGGAGACACAGGGGTAAAGTGAGATTGGATTAAAATATCAAACAGGCTTTTGGGTTGATTACAAAAGAAACAGGATTTTTTTATGTGTCCTCCTCAGCAAACCATTAGGCCGTGTCCGTTGGCGGCTGGTGAATGCGTGCTCTATGTTCTGACAGACAGAAGAATGAATACCTGCTTTATTACATCTGCACTGGGCTGCCAATCATTAAAGGTGTCCCTCACACTATTGCAAAAACAGCTTGGCTGTAATGTATGAGGATATATTGTTCCATGTGCACAGATATTCATTGTCATCTAAATTATATAACCGGCAGTGCCCACAGTCATACACACAGGGAGGATTTTATCATTTTCCCAGGAGTTCAACCACCTCAGTGCAGCTAAAAATCCCAGCTGATTATGTTTTATCACCACAAAGAACTCTGGGGCCGGCTGCTATCTGATGGTTTTGGTAGATTTTTCGCTTTCATTTTCAGTCTTAATATCAAATACAGATCAAATACTACAGTATATCCGCCTCATGCCTGCACAGCAGTACAGTCTGTCAGTGAAATCTAAAATGACCCAAGCATATGTCAGGGTCTTCAAGAGCAGGTGGAGCAGTGTATTCTGCACTTTGAGCATAACTGTTCTTTTCAACAATCCTATAAAAGCGAGTATCAGAATGAATATGTTTCTTGTTCTTCACTGAGGTAACTGGCTGAGTTACTGAATATTGCAAGTGTTTCACTTCAGTAGATTCATCATGGCACTTTTAAATAATTGTTTACAAGAAATGATTTGAGACCCCAACTTGTGTGCAAAGTGCAACCACAAAAGTCCTTTGAAGTGTTTGGTACCTTGATTTACTTGTCATGTTGTTGTGCCAAAATCCTCTCTTGTGCCTGTGCTGCTCTGTCCAACTTTGTTCAGCTAATTGTGCCAAAGGATTACATCCATACTGGACAATTATGCTCCTCACGCATTACGTCCAGGGCCAACGTTCATTGCCAGTGGAGGAAACAGTTTGTCCCAAATGTACCAAGGTGGAGTGAAGAGTTTCTGTTAACTAACCCAAACCAGGCCTCACCATAGACTATTTGCCATAACCAAGATATTTTCCTGACATATTTCAGTAGGTACAAATATCATAGAAATTAATCATTTTAAAATATTTTGCCACTGGATGAAAGGAAAAAAGGGGGTGTTTTCAAACTCTACAAAATTCACAACATTTTGATTGGGTTTTTATAGTTTGATGTGAGACTCCAGGCCTGGGGGTTTAAAGCCAGAACCTTCATTCATGACTTAGTTTAGTTTGGCCACAAGTTTTTTGTTTCATCCTCCTGATGAATAAGACTAGGTACATAAAGAGTAAAATATGATGGCATTTCATCATTTTGACCACTTAAAAGCTTTAGTTTAATGGGTTTAAAATAATTTTATGGTTCATTAATATAGTGAGAACTATTTATAATTGATGTACCCTTCATGCCTTATTGGAAAGTGAGAGCAAATGTAAAATAAGCTACAACCAATAATTTGTGTGTATTTTTAAAGCCTGCAGCGACTTTTCTGTATGAGCCTTCCATGGATGCTTCACATCCACGGAGGGTAACATCACTCTCCTCAGGGGCCTGAACTTGCCTCAGTGTAGTGCTGTTGGCACAGGGACGGTAAGGGGATCTGCAGGCTATCAGCAGACCATCAGTATCATTTAGGGTATCTGTGTCATCTCGGGCATGTGCCAACCCAGGAGCCATATTCAGTCTCCATTTCCAATAGTCCATCACTAAATCAAAGATGAAAGATACTGTAATGATGTGCCCGGGAAGAGCGACCCACCACCTGACAGCAGCGGTGATCGCCCTCATTTGAGTTTTGTAATTAAGCCATTGTTTAATCTTTAGCGTTTCCAGGTGTGTCACCCAAATTCTATAACCGTGCTGCTTTATGCTGCAGCATATCCTGCCACCACTTATCATATCAGGATGTGACACAAAGGAGCCAAACGTTTGTTGAACCTCACCTTTTCAGGCACGCTCGCACACAAACTGCAGCTCACTCACTCTGTCTGATGGCATTGGCCTGGTCTTGCATAAAACAAAAACCTCCAAATCTTAAACAAGTATCAGAACAAGGCAGAACTCTGTCTAGCCTTTCCCCCCCACCACCTCCCCCGCCCCCCCTTATACACACATACACACCCCACCCGCTGACCCCCACCACCATATGCCAAAAATTATCATACAAGTTTCTCTTTGTATCCATATTTAAAACATGATGGAGAAGAATTGAGCCTTTATATGAGGGGGAGGTTGTGTGTTTATCCAGCAGCGCCAGCACCAGGAAACAAGAGAAAGCCCCCATTGCTGCTGGTGGAAGCAGGAAAGGGTCGGAGTCTGCGGGGCTGGCGGGAGGAGAGGTGAATGGAGACAGGAGAGAGAGAAGGAGAAAGAAACTCTTTGAATGACAGTAATTTAGGAACCTGGTACCTTTTTATGATTTTCCTGCTTTTGGGAAAACACACAGACTTCTGGATACAGCACTTGGGACAAAATCAAAGACGCCTTTTACCATCAAAAGGTGTGCCTGCGTGTGTGTGTGTGTGTGTGTGTGTGCATGTGTAATCATATAAGTTTAGTTGGAAGTCAGTCTGTATGCAACCTGTATGTTTGCTTCAGCAATGTGTTTATACAGTAAACTTAAATTTAACAGTAAATTTAAAACACCCAAATAAAATATTATCACCACTTTCTGTGTAAGGAAATACAAGATATATTTCTTTGCATACTTTTTTACATTTTTGTATAAACAGTGTCTGATGATACATTGTATGCATTATGAAAAGGATGAGAATTGTTCCCATAGAAACCACTCAGGAGCACACATGTATGTATGCTGTTGTTGCCTTTACCTTTATAATATATTAATTAGTAGTTCAAAATAAGGTATGTAACTATGAATGCTGGTTTCAATGTAACGTCTGTTCCATATCTTCTGCAGCTTATTGCAGTGTTTATATTTTTCCCATTCGGTTTTATTTGCAGCCTTTCAGTTTGTGACATCATCCTAATATCCTGAAAAGCGTATGTGAACTCAGAGGTAAAGCTACTGCGTATGTGGAGTGGGTCACGCAACACAGAGGCAAACACTAAAGCTCAAATACTTTCTGGCTCCCGCAGCAGGTGCGTATAGTTTTCATTCAAATGACTGGGCGCCAAGTTTGAATGCGGTATCCAGTTTCATAGATGGGTTTTCAATTGGCGCCAGCAGTGACCTGCACGTTTGTCAGAGATTAGAGAGTATTTCATATTGAATTGGGACTAATGAGATCAACGGCCAAGTAGGAAAACTGTACGTTAGTGCAGATTTAGCCCTTAGCCTCATCGAGCTAGTCAAATCTGGGAATTCAATTTTAAGGTAGGACAGATTTACATTATTAGTGTGTGTTTAATTCAAGCTATTTGCTGGATAAGCATGACAGGTAATAGAGGAATAAATGATTTTGGATGCAAAATGTAGCTTTTATTGTTCTATTTTTCCATAGGAAGAAATGGTGTACAGTGTCTTTTTGTGATGTGAGTCAGATAAATCAAATTGATTATATACTGACACAGTTTGTTAGAGGTTAAACACTGAGATGGAGGCAGCAGAGCTCTGAACATTCTGATGTTAAATTTGTAAAGACGCTTCCATGATCCCAGATTTAAACTGGTCATTTTCTCTAGTGCTAACATGAGGGAAGAAGTGGAAAAAGAATCTTGTTGAAAGTCAAAGTGAGAGAAAAACAAGTTCCTGCTGCAGCTCCTGGGGCACAAAAGAAACTCTGGCACCACGAGGACACACTGGGTCAGACATGTGAACCATAAACGTGTGGCTTCTTTAGAAATTGTTAGTAGTATTTTGTGCATTGTTTTAACGAGACACATTTAGGACAGAGGTCATAATAATGCAGGAGTTTACCACAGTTTTCACCACATTTGTGAGTGGAGCAGACAGATTTTAGGTTGATGTTTGCAAAGTTTGTCCAAATTTCCACGTCTGGAATTCAACTTCAGGAGCTCACAATTTCCACCTTGCACTGATACACGACTATGATATTAACTTTTTTGTGCTCATTCACACAGAAAGTGCACAGTGAATCTGTAAACACAGTCAGGTGCTCGAGGAGCCACTACTACTGCAGACAAAACAATAAACCCACATTTCTTGGAAAAATGTATTTACTGCAAATCTACATACAAAACACCAGTGACATACCTGTATATGCTGATAGAGTTTTATTTCCTCTTTGGCTTTAAAATGTCTAAATTTCTTTTAATTTGGCTCTTTCTTTACACCACACAGGGCTCACACTATTGCAGTAAACCTTCTGTTTTATTGGACCCTGTCTTCCCAGGCACCACAACCTCTGGCACTCTAGAAAACTCAAGAATCTGAAGTTGTGAAAAATCACCAGGCAGAGCCTTCATGTCATCCTCCAAATAAGCTGCCATTTCCTTTATTGTGCTGCTGATGTTTCAGTGTCTTAATGCCAATAAAACTCGACGTACTGAAACTATGAGCCAGCAAATCATTGAGAGGGAGGCAGAGTGTCGGAATGCAGGAGTTTGTGAAAGGTCCGACTGGTGGATCTGTGTTTTTAGCTATGTCAACTGAATGGTTCTCCTCATGACCCCTCCGGCCTTGGCTCCCGAGGCCTGTGGTTTAGAGGCTTTAAACCACAACAACCTTTGCGCTTCTTTCACTTCGTTCTTGGGCTTTTTTTATTCCGAAATGAGACACTGGATAAATTACGTTGACTATGAAGGGCCCTCTTGTTCGCTTAGAATAATAAAGAAAGGGTACCCCGAAGGAGAACTTTGCAGTAATTGTGCGTTTAAGTGTGTGTGAGTATGTCTGGGCTGAGCGGGACTGAGCCAGGAGAGGAGAGAGAGTGGGGGAGAGCCTGTCTCGTTTCCTCCGTGATGGATGAGCTTATTAGCTCCAGTGTTAGCACAGGTTTAGCCTTACACCTCGGCCTCGTGGGCACACACCACAGCGGATCGTGGCGAGCTTCGAGATGATCAGAGGGTCAAAAAAGTAAAAAATAGGAGTTCTCCTACACGGTCTGTGTACATTCACGAGACGAACCCCACAATCATTCCAAATCTAATTAATGTTTTTTGTATTGATGCTTATTGTGTCTACATTATGCAGATTTGTTTTAATTTTCATACAAATATGTGACAAACATTACTCTGTGTACTGTATATGATAAAACTGACTATTATTAACCGAAGAGCATCAGAGTATCTCAGCCTGGTGTTTTTTCAGGTCACTGCTTTGGAACATGGTTTTTCTTTAGTTTCTTGGCTTTTTGTTTAGTATGTGAATAAAGAGAAGGTCCTGTGTCTTTATGTTTAATCTTTAAAGAGTTTCTTCTATAAAGACGCGTGAAGATTAGCAAATGTTCACATAATGCTTTGTGGTATTCTGCAGTGTCTTACACCCAAATACAGCTGTGAGATCAGATTTTACCGAGCAAAATGTGCAGTATTTGTATGCTTTGGCAAAATGACAGAATTCCTCAAGTTATAAATTACACATCTTATCAGACACTTAACTTACTCTGCTCTGCTCCCTCCCACTGCTCCACCGCTCTCTGCTCAGCGCTTCAGGTTTTCGTCATCAGGAAATTACAAGAAATGAGGAGGGCCCAAAATCTTACTAATCAAACAGATATGATTAAAGCCGTGTGATTGGTCAGAAGGGGGAGTCTCATGCAAAAACATTTTGAGAAAAATATTTCTGCACTGCTGCCAGTGCTGTTCTGGGAGATACAGGAAGCTTCAACAGCACCACATCACATGAAGAAAATATTGCATATTAGAATATAAATTATTTAATATTATATGTTTTATGTTGTGGATGTTTCATTGCTGAGGAGGATTGGCATTACGATAAACTACATTCCTGTGCGTACAGAGCCAGAAGATGAAATTTTGTGGAGGCCATCAAAACCTGATTTACTTTTTTAAATCTGTTTAGTATTAACAGATAAAATGGAATGAAAGAAAACAGTCAGGGCCAATTTAAACTTTAAAGGCTTAAATCATACATCACCACTCGTATTACATACAACAAATTTCAGTTAAAGGCTTAAATCATACATCACCACTCGTATTACATACAACTTGGACTCTCCAGCAAACAAAACAAAAAAAGAAAACTTTAACTGTCTCATTTCTTGTATTTTAGTTGTATTTTTTTACAACATAACTCTAGCAGCAACAACACATTAGCACGGCATATCAGTAAGTCGTGGGACACATTCCTGTGCACATTCATAGGGGCAAATGTGCATAAGCCAACCTCCCACCCATCCCCACACACACACACACACAGTGTCTACTATAACACACACACACACACCCTTCAGATGTGGACTCTTTCCAGAGGAGAGTCCACCTGATTCCCTCATCCATCCACAGGTTATAAATAGGACTAGTTTGACGTCCCAGTACTGAGGCTTTCAGGGCAGACAGATGGGGGTGCGGGGGTCTTGGAAGGCGATGGCGGGTCAAAGATAGTCGATATCCCCATGCTCGTCCTCTAACTGGTCTCACTTTCAGTTTAACCCCACCTCCCTCTCGGCTGCCAGCTCTGGCTCACACGCAGCTCGGGCCCCGTGTGCTTTCTTTCTTCGACTCTCTAGCTCAGTGTCGGCCCACCATGTGTCCCCCCTCACTCACTCTGTGCAGCATGTGTCACTCGCACTCTCTCAGGCATGTGCTCTATCTCCCGTACACTCTCTGTTTCTGCCTCTCCAGCTGACAGCATGTAATTGAAATGGTCAAACACATGAAAACATGACAAATGGCAAGAGGTATTTGTGCTTCATCATCATTATTGCTGAGTCTCTCTCTGATAGCTGGTAATCAAATGGTTCGCACACATGGCAAATGGTCAGAGAGATTTGTGCTTCATCATCGTAATTATAATAATGCACCCCAACACCCTCTTAGCTCCCCTCCCCACTGAGTGGAACTACACACTTGGCGGCATTGCAGAATGAGTCAACATGTGTTAACATATGAATTACGATTCTTTGGCCTGCACATGTTGTATTTCCCAACACAGAGTCCCTGAGAAACGGGATATGCAGATTAACAAGATTAAAGAAGACCAGGCAGATTGAAAGCAGCGCCTAAGCGAATGGAGAACAACAAATTGCTTTTAAATCTGAGCCTGTGATTTTTGGCTCACAGTTGTGTGATGACTGCCGATCAACTTCTGAAGTGCTCTAAACTTCCTGGTGCCATGTTGGAGGCTTGTCTCTGTTAGAAAACAAAGATAAAAACCACAATCAAGATAAGACAGGAGGTACCATGCTGGGCCTCAGACCTGGGTTTGTTCAACAACCGTCAGTCTTGACACTCTACTCTGATAAAAAGTGTTAGCCTGGGTCATGTAGCGTCCCTCACATCATCCACAAGTCTATGAGCTGTAATGCAAATCTGTAGAAATAAAGCGGTTACAGTTTGTGGTATTTCTATCTGGGCACACACAATAATATCACCACTTTCCACAAAATATGTTAACATTATGATTCAACCCACTGTTCAAAATATTATTTTGTGGTATGAGTCAGGTACCAATAAAATGCGTTTTCCATAATTGTACTTAATGTAGATGCTATGAAAGAAAATAGGACAATGGGTAACAGTGATCAAGACTGTTAGAAGGAGAAAAGATGGAAATACTCAATTTTGGGGATGAAAAGGTGCCAACACTGATCGTCTGTGGTATAAAGATATGATGGTTCCCAGTTTCAATATGCCTCCATGTGGTACCACTAAGTTAATATGATTTAAATCCCACTGATAATCCTAACAAGGGTTATGGACCCAAAACATCAGCACAGTTGTCTTGTTTTCATCCTTGTACTATATTAGTACTTTGCCATAGAACAAAGTTGTTTATCTTGTTTAAGCAACTCTTTATCTTTTCATTTGATAATTAAAGGTCAGAAGTGTTTTACTGTAAAGGATCCAGACTATTCTCTGACAGACGTCACACTCTGCATTGATGGGTGTGGTTGCCATGTTCTCCATTAAAATCAAGTTAAAAAGCTTGAATCTTAAGTTAAACTGTTCTCAACGAACAACGTATTTCAACGTAGAGACATTTTTTTGTGTGTGTGTAGTTTGAGGGGATAGAGATACAATGATGTAAATTTAATGTTGCAGCTCTTTACATATTCCAGTCCACTTTATCTTCAAAGTTAATAGGAGCATGTGAATATTTGTATTCTCATTGTCTATATTTAAATGTGTGTATATTTGAAAGGCTGAAACCACTCAGACTTTTTCTTGTGCTGTATGTTGCACAAACTATTCAGTTATAACCGGCTTTATTTTTGATTTTTTTTTTATTGTTCTTTTGGATATACAAGTTATGTCCTTCTTTTTCTTCTTGTGTGCTAAGTTAACTAACTGCTTTCATAACTGTGCATTTATATATAACTGTGCATTTGTATTTAATGCATGTTATCGTTCTCGTGACAAGAATGCAGATAAGCCTTTTCTTCAAGGTTATTTTGACAAATTTCTACTTTCAGAGTAAATACTAAAGATTAATGCTCAGACTGCGTTTTTATTTTGTTTTACATCTTGTCATTGCACATTGTAGTTGTTTACATTTTTGCATTACAAGAAAGAGAAAGATTCACATTTCTTCACTTTGTCTTTATTAATCATATGAATGCATATAGATATAAAATGCAGCACAGGTTCCCAGCCAGACTCTAACCAGGTAGGTTGCAGTTACTCTATGCGGTATACACTTTTACTTTCTTCTTTTTTTTTCATGATTATATGGATTTTTTTATTTATCTTGTCGTGCAGTAACAAGCATTTTCGTGTGAAAATGTGTATCAGATAAATTTATAAGTCATAATTTGTCAGCAAAAGGTCACAAATAATTGTTTTGTGATAAATAAAAAAATGAAAAATGAAATCACACACACATCCTTCTGAGAGCCAGAAGTTACAAAGGTCCATCAGATTATATAAATCAGATCTGGTTATCACGTTTGTCTTTTTACCAGGATAATGGTGCTGTATATTTGTCTTTTGAATTGTGCTTCATGCCAAAAACCCATTTAGTTATGTTGAATTTTATGGTCGAAACTTAAATGTGTTTTCTCTTCCATTTCTTAGAATTGACTGCGATGGCTTTTTATAAGCAAGCTTGACTTGACTTTAATAATCAAGGGGGTGAAACAATAACATGTTACAAAACATTGCATAAGGTTGTATTTATTGCAGGGATTATGTTGTGAGATTTCTCTGATCATTTGCCCGCCACATGTTCATCACGTTGCACTGTCTATTTATGTTGTGAGGTCTTCTTTTGATCGAGGTGCCATTTGAAGCACGAGCCAATTAAAGAACATGGCATATGAAAGTGGACTTTTTGTTTAACAGCACAAACCGCTGCAGGCAGAGGTAAACCGCCCTGCCGCTTTATAGTTAACCCGTCATTGTTAATGATCTGATAACACGACCCTACAGACAATTACACACACAGGAATGACAGCAGGGAATGCAACGTCTGGAATAAAAACAACTGCTCCCTGCTGCCAAATGCATAATCAAGTTGTTTTGATACCTCCAGCTATCTAAAGCAGCCATCTTTCAGCTATCCCAAGCAGCTATCTTGTGTCTCTGTCCCCTCCAACATCAGACAGGGACAGAGCAGTGAGAGGCAGACAACACTGGACACACTGATAGCGCAGTGGTCTTGTTTTCCCATGTGCGTTGCCAGGATGGGATGTATAAATAGGCCCCGGGCTGTTTGTGTGCGAGTGCAGGCCCAAGTTATGTGACTATAGATTGATAGGGGCGGTACGGCCGCAGTTGGGCGGGCCGCTATGGTGGGTCAGGGCTGTCGGTGTCGTCTCATGTCCCGAGATCTGAGAGGCCTCTCCCAGGAGGTGGTGACGGGCAGCAGAAGGGCACAGATTCAGAGTATTTTGGTGTTAATTGAGCTTATTGGCCTGCTATTCACAGCCAAGACATGTGATTGATTTAAAGGCTAGTGTGAGACTGTGACAGGCTGACCTCTCTGGTGGCGGCTTCTTAGATATGGCCTCCGGACTGCACAGCTGTGAGGAATAATGCTCTGAGTTTTTTCAAAGAGCAAGCATTCTGCCCTCCTTCACTATGTTATTAGTTTTTCCGACAACACAGTGAGAAAAAAGAGAAGCGAGGCTTTGGGGTTTTAACCTGTGCTCCGTCAAAGAATTGCAGACTGGTGCACTAGTTAAACAGCTCATAAATAAGATGTGCAATGTTAAAGATGAAGAAAGACCTGTAGTTAGGATAAATGTTCAGTTATTAAGATATCATTTGATTTAATTTCAGTGAAATATTCTGGGAAAAGCTCTCAGTCACTCTTGTTTGGAGTCAAAAGTCAAGAACATTGTTGCCATTTTTTTGGCTGCATGGGAAATTTCGAACGGCTGCCAGCTGCCGTTTAGCTTAGCTTAGCATAGAGTGAGGAAAAAGGAGGAAAGGGTTGGCCCAGCTCAAATAAAAGAAATAAAATCTGTGTAACAACACCTCCAACTTGTTCTTTACCGCCTGCCCAGCATAATAGCAAGTGATATTTTAGAGTATGTTGCACAAAAATACCATACCATGGATCATACTCCAACAAATAAAATGTAATGTTTGTCTTCAACGTGTTGGTACCTTTTACTATTTTTAAAGAGAGAGCCAGTGTGCTAAGCTTACATGTTGCAGTTTCATATGTTACTGTAACCAGGTTGGAAAGTCTTATCAAACTCGCTGCAGTCATGGAAATATGCATATTTAATAAACTGCTGAGCCGTTCCTGTGTGCCTCTGTATCATTTGTCAGTATGGCTGATGAAAATACCATAATTTTTGAAATTAACCTACTTCTTTCTCATTATCTTATAGTTTTGAGGCAGATTGACAGGCCTTGACAGAAGAGACAGCAACAGCAAGTGTTATTTCAAGTCACTCGTGCTACTTGTTCTTTTAACCTTGCTGCTCCACCACCTCCCTCTGTCCATTTTTAGTCCTTCCAGTTTGGCTGACAAAGTCGCTCACGTACTGACTCCATCCCGAAGTGAAACACAGTCAATCCCAGCAGTTTTTATGCACAGACATAGTTTTTTCTTAGATTCCCTCACAGAAAGTGAAACAGTTTAAACAACATGATTCCCTTGTTAAGAAATCATATTAAAACAATTTCTTAATCCTTTTGATCCCGCTTTCCCTGTCCATTCCAACCAGCTTTACTCAAACATGCACATGCCCACATGTTGCATGCAGACATTCTACTGTATGCATAAACACACCGGCACTTCAATAGTTTATTTCCTGTTTACGATGTGGCTAAAGGTTGTAAAATTATAATCCAGACATTTCACTTTGGCCTTTTTGTTTTAGGACCCTGGTGGTGTTGTCACAAATCTTTCTTGTACAAACTGTAAAACCTCTGAAACCTCCTTTATTTTAGAAGAAACCCCAAAAGTATTTTGGTTTCATTGGCACTAAGCATATTTACAATAAGTATGTGTGGACCAGAGCAAGTATTGACATTCAGCCCTCATGATCTCTCAAATGTCTGGGTAAACATCCCATAGTTGAAACATATTCTGAACTGACTGAAATATGGTTACTTCACCTGTGAGGTATTGAGAAAAATGATACTTTTCCTCTGCTGAATACTCTGTAAGAATGCATAACTATATTTTTGTATTTCTTTGTTTGTAGTCGATGATCCGACTGCAGAAATAAAACCCTGTAGATCTCTTTCCCATTACACCGACAGTTTAGGTTTTGTTTCTTAAAAGAGAGTGTTTTATCTGCAATGATGAACTTAGTACATTCAACTTTCGGTTTTTAGATTTATGCAAATCATTACTGTGGAAATATACAGAGGAGAGTTTTCTTCACATTAATCCAGTCCAGAAAAGCAAGTGTATGTTAATTTGTCTGATAGCATGAATTTCTTCAAATATTTTCATTAACCATAAACCAGTTAGGAACATTTTATTTGCATTACTTCTGGTGTGCTTCAAATGTCATTATCCATGTGCTACCCCTCTCTCATTCTCAGCAGGAACTTATTTATACAGCATAAGCCTTCACCTGCCAACTTGCAGAAACCTTTTAGCAACCACTGACCTTGAAAGAGAGTTGGCACTGCTGTTCACATGTTGCCTGTCCAGCTGTTGGCTAAAGCAGATGACAAAGAATGACCACACAAAACAACAAGGAATTGTCTGCATTGATGTTTATACCAAAATTATTTTAAAAAACATGTTTTCAGGGGATTTATTACTTTAATTTATATTTTAAGCTATTGGCGCCATCGGGCCTCCGGTCGCAGTTATTTTACTTTATTCCAGCTGTGAGGAGCTCTTCGATTTCCACTGTGGATTGTTATGGGGCAGTCGACAGCTCAATCATAAATCAAGTGATTCTAGTATCTGCACATGTATTATTAAGTATACTTAAGCCATTTATCCAAAGGAGACATAGAATAAAAGAAGGTAACGCAACAAACAGAGTGATACTCCTGGCTACAAACTACATTTATGTTTATATTGTGCAACAAAAATAATCAGGATCATTTTTGAAACGTTAAAATAGCAACATAATATGCTTGCCTAATTTTAGAAATCCTGATATTTTGAGGATATGACAGCACTGTCATTCTAGCTACCTGCTACAGACTGTAAAGGACATTATCTAGTTTCAAAACACCGGAGGATGAGGAACACAGATGGGCTGAGGTGATGAATCAGGCCCATTCACTTCAGTCACCCAATATCTCAACATAAAATTGCATAACAGTGAAACTGAGACATTTTGTGCACACTGTCCTCTCATTATAGCAAGTAACAAATTGTGGATTGGAAAGAAGATGTTTAAACAGACATCATAACTCTGCCGTGATGAGTAAAAACACAAGAAAATGACAACTGCGGCTGCTAACGTCCTGTGTTTCCTGTGTTTGCTTGTTCCCCAGGGACTGCATAAATTACAGATTATTACTACACAACACAAACAAAAAGATAATTACATGATCCAAACCTCAACAATTCGCCATTATACTCCCCGTCAAAGGCCCTCCGCTGGTCCAGATGTATTGCTTTAAGTGTGAGGTGGCTCTTATTACACCCATAACAATCTCAGACAGCCTGCGTCTCTGGGATAGTAATGTCATGCCAGGCTGTGGCAAGGCTCTCCCATTGTTCTCCATGGGATGTTTATAGCTTTGTGCCTGATATATGATAACCAATAAGTAAGAGGTTGTAATTACAAGGCCCACACTCCACCACTCCATTACCTGATGAATGCATGAAATCAAAGATGGGGGGTTCTTTGTGGAGGCTGGTTATTACAAAGACAGAAAGAGAGCTGACATGCAGCAGCATTGTGAACTAGAGAGTGCTACTAGGGGGGGAAATAAATAGCACATATCCATTTCCTCCACAAAATGGCAAAGTAAATAGCACTGACCTTCATTAAACAAATCAGCTGCAAGCCAGCAAGTGTCCAAATCCAAATACACAGTTGTGTATATTCCTACTCTGTTCAATTTCTCTGTTCAGGTCAAGAAGAAATAACACAATTAGATGAAATTAAAACACAACAATAATAACACAATGGTGTCCTATTCAGGGGCCCAGGACACAGAGCAATGGTGCGGTCAGACCTTATGTCTCCTAAACTAATCAGCAGTGTAGCACCAATAAATCTTCATAGATGTCAGTTCAGGAACGGAAGAGTAGAAAAAAAAACATTCAGTTTCAATGGATCAACAGTAATTTGTAAATCATCATTTTTAAGCTGATAAAACACAAACAGTTTGATCTTTCATGTCCTTGGCAACAGTGTTTAAGTGATTGGTTCAACCACCTTTGGCAGCATTAACCTCAAGCAAGCGTTCACTGTATCTGTGGATTGGACCTGACCTAACATTCAGGAGTCTGTTCTTCCTCACAGAATGGCTTTAGTCAAAGTCATATTCTTAGAACATCTGGCGTGAATGTCGCTCTTGAGGTCATTGAAAATCACAAATTTTCTGCACTTATATACTTTTCATTCACTCATTCACACACACTGCTATGCAGCTGGCCTACACACAACAGGAGCAACTGAGTTTGGGGTCAGTGTCTTTTTGAATGGAGGAGCCAGGGGTCGAACCAACGACCCTGGGGCCACCCATCGCACAGCATCTCTGTTGGGTTTAGGTCTGGGCTTTGACTGGGCCACTTCAAAAGGCGTATTTTGTCATTGTTTATTAGATTTACTTCAGGGTTCAGTGTCATTATCCGCCTGCATCTCCAAGCTTCTTCTGAGGTGACAACCCTGACAGTGTATACACTGTAGGACACCTTACAACTGTCTGATCAGAAGCATTTCTCTGAGCAAGAACAATCCAAAATTCCTCCTGAATGTTGCTGAGGTCTGTTTGCCTTGTTGCCAAGATTTACTTGAAGATTGATACTGGTAACTATGAAGCTACAGGCAGCCACTGGTTAGCTTGGTTTGGCATCAACACTGGAAAAAAGGGGAAACAGCAATTCTGTCCAAACGTAACAAAATGAGCAGAATTTACGGGGGTGATGTGTGCACTAGCTGTTCTCAGGTTGGCACTGAAACGTCCTGAGATATAATGTCTTAATTTGTCAGCTGACAGATTTTGATGCTTTTGGACCAGAGCCAGTCTTGCTGTTTACACCTGTTTCCAAATTTCCTAATGACAGCTCACATTTTGCAATATACATCTGCTTTCTTATCAAGGTAAGATAACCCTAACCCAATACCAGTCTCACGTGTACATTAGTGCTAAATGCTAAAGCCAGCAGCTGCTTAGCTTTTACTGGAAACTGCTTCACTGTGCAAATATAATCCACCAGCCCTCCAATGCTCACTATCGTGTTATAATAATACAATAATATAAATGTTATAAACTAGTTTTGTCAATTCATGCAAATCCAAACCAAATCTGTGTTTCAGCAAACGAAACAGCAGCTTAAATCTTTTCCGCTTTATGAGGTTTACTGCTCTTGGATCAGTCCCGATGCTGCTTAACTCGGTTAACTATAATTTAAACCGCTTTGAGGGTCAAAGCTTGATCCACCAGTGCTACCACCTTAAGAGGCTTTGCGACTAATGCACGGTGATACGTGCTGCTTACCTTGGACAGAGATATCCCCCTGATAATAATCTGAGGCCTTCTAAGGGCGCACTCAGGCTTCTCCAGGCCCTCGCCAATGACCCCTTGTCTTTGAAGTGTGAACTTGAAAATGTTAAAGTGGAAAGGCTGCTGGGTAGTAATGGAACTTCAGTCAAAGCATTTCTATTTGATTCACCAAGAGCCTCGGCACTGACGTACAATAAGATATCATCTTGGAGTCTGGAATGTATTTCCTCCCCCACTCGATCAGCCTTAATTTGAAGTTGGAAGCTTTTTTTTCTACCTGATGCCAGATCTGATAAAGCTCCACACCACAGCCTTCGTCGAGCTCAATTTGTCATCAAAAAGCAAAAGAAGAGGAGACATGCTTACATATGTCAGAGGTAAATTTATAGTCGGATAATACAAAGTGCACTATTTAGGCTGCAGTATTTTCACAACTCTTTGGACAGGATAAAAATATTGAGGGATCTAGTCACCTTAAAGGGATAGTGCTGCATTTTGTTAAAAACTTGCTGAGAGTGAGATGAGAAGGTCGATACCGCTTCCACATCCCTCCATTAAATAAAAAGCTGAAACACTGGAAACAGTTAGCCCGGCCCCTCCAGCAAACATTTAATCCCAATCAATTCACAAATTCTGTTTCATTTATTTAACATCTAAGAAAACGCTTTTGTAAATGATACATTCTTGGCTGTATAACCAAATATATTTTCGGCAACAGGCCTAACACCAGGTAAAAGAGTGAAGTAGGCTTTTGTTTTATAGATTAAGCAAATTAGATCAGTGAATTGTTAGTGACGTGCTTCGTTGGTGGATTTTTTTTACCTTTTTGGTGACCAGCAGTTTCTTCTGTTGCAGTCTTGCTCCTGGCAGGTATATAAGCTCTCAATGTATGAGTGAGTGGTATTAATCTCGTCATTTACCCTCAGCAAAGAAGCAAACTACATTTCCAAAAATGTAAAATTACTTATTTTAGTTGTCGTTTCAGGCCATACAAGTGCAAAAGTGCTTCTATCCGAGGTGGGACTAATAGAGACAGTATGCAGTTGACAGCCAATTCAGTCCTGCAGGGCCAGAGGCCAAAATCCTTGAGTTCCACCCCTGTTTGAGAAAAGATCAAATGCTCAGTGCAACAGCTGAGGAGCTGCAGGCTCTCCTCATTCTGCCACTAGATGGAAACAATAGTCCTCTGCTCAGCACAATCTCTGCTGCACTTCATTTGTTGCTTGTTACGCCTGATTCTGTGCACTGTACAGAATCAGGCCAATTCAAGTCATCCTATTTCTGGATTATGTGCATGTCTCTTTATGTTTTCAAAGAGAGATCCTCTGGTCCATCGTCAAGCCCAAAGTGCCTTTACAAGCTGCAAATGCTTTGCTTTTAAGGGAACTGACCTTCAGGGTTCAATAGAGTTATTACACTTTATATTGCATGACAACATTAACAAAAATAGTGACAGAGTCATTATGAGTCAGTAACAGTAAAATGCCAGTGGGACTATCATATTACCGGAGGAGTGTATTATTTTCTGGAGCAATAGTGGAGAAAAATAAACTTCTCGGTATCTGACTCTGCAGTACTGGCAGACTGTGTGGTCTGACCCTGTAACTCACCACACATTAAAAGTAAAAAGTTTAGATGTGCTTTCACATGTCAACGTACTTCTATTTATCAGTATTGATAAAAATCAAACAGTGGCATGCCTGATGACTGTTTTAATTCATATATATAAAAAAGGAGCATTGAGCTCTTAAACATTTTGTCCTGATCTAGTTTAAATAGTAACACTTGCATGTATTGAAATGGACAGAAAGTGATCCACAAAAACGTCTGTCCATATTTAATCATTTTGTGCTGCTTTGTATGTGATTATAGCTGTAAAATAAAAGTACAATAGGAGCAGTGCCAGTATGAAGCCTCATAATGGAAACTAAGAGCAGATTTTGAGTTTGTGGAAATGATGGCAGTGGCTTTTCTCTGGAGGTTGTCAGAATGTCACTTTGAGGCATTGATATATTTTTTTAATAAAGGGTGTGAGACTGGGACTATTCGGAGCAGAAATGTCCCGAGTATTTGACCATCCTCCGGCATCTGTCCGATAATTTTCCTTGTGTGGCGCTCGGGCTGAAATGTGAGCGTCACGGAGCGCCCACCCCCTCCTCCCCCCCGTTTCCCCGACTGAAGTCACACTGAGCGGCTCTCAAACTTCAGTGTCGAGCCTGAAAGCGGAGGACGAGGAGCCGGAGCCCACAGACGGACAGACAGACAGACAGACGGACGGACTCACAAGTCGACCCGCTCCAGACGGAACCAGGATCCGCTTCGAGAGCCGCTCCGTGGGATCGGCGATCCCCAGCTCTCGGTGGGGGCATTAGACGCTCCGCTCTCGGCGTTTGGCTTCGGCGTTTCCCGTCCGCTGTTCGTCGAACTTTGTGACCGTCACGTTTCCCTAACGGACCTTTACCGCGACCGTCCGCGGGATCAATGCTCCGAGTTCGGCACTAAGTCACTGAGCAGCTACTTTGGGTTTCGGAGCGTGTCGGAGCGGCTGCGCCATGGGGAAATAGCGGGGATCTCGCTCCTGATCCGAGCCCGTGTTTCTGACTTTCTCATGATCATTCGCTTTTTCTTTTGACCAGAAAATGAGCATGGACGGTTCCCCGTTGAAGGTGGTGATTTTTCTGTGGTGCCTGCTGGTGATTTCGGGCTCCAGCTTTGAGATCGGCTCATACGACCTGGAGCGAGGCAGACCGGCCAAGTGCGAGCCCATCGTGATCCCCATGTGCCAGGGGATCGGCTACAACCTGACCCGGATGCCCAACTTTATGGACCACGACAACCAGAACGAGGCTGCCATCAAGCTGAACGAGTTCGCCCCTCTGGTGGCCTACGGCTGCGATGTGCACCTCCGCTTCTTCCTCTGCTCCCTCTACGCCCCCATGTGCACAGACAAAGTGTCGACCTCCATCCCCGCCTGTAGACCCATGTGCGAGCAGGCCAGGGAGAGGTGTGCCCCCATCATGAAGAAGTTCAGCTACACCTGGCCGGACTCACTGGACTGCTCCAAGCTGCCCACCAGGAACGACCCCAACGCTCTGTGCATGGAGGCCCCCGAGAACGAAACCAGGACGGAGGGGAAGAAAGGCGAAGGCATGCTCCCGGTGCCCCCTCGCCCCAGGCAGCCGGGCACCGGCGGCGGCCGCTCGACGGGCAGCACGGGCTCTTGTGAGAACCCAGACAAGTTTCAGTTTGTGGAGAAGAGTCAGTCTTGTGCCCCCCGCTGCTCTCCGGCTGTGGATGTCTTCTGGTCCAGACAGGACAAAGACTTTGCCTTCATTTGGATGACAGTGTGGTCCATCCTGTGCTTTGTCTCCACTGCCTTCACCGTCCTGACCTTCCTCCTAGAGCCTCACCGCTTCCAGTACCCCGAGCGGCCCATCATCTTCCTCTCCATGTGCTACAACGTCTACTCTGTGGCCTTCATCATCCGCTCTGTGGCCGGGGCAGAAAACATCGCCTGTGACCGCGAACATGGCGAGCTGTACATCATCCAGGAAGGGCTGGAGTCCACCGGCTGCACCATTGTCTTCCTCATCCTCTACTATTTCGGCATGGCCTCTTCTATCTGGTGGGTCATCCTCACGCTTACCTGGTTTTTAGCTGCCGGGAAGAAGTGGGGCCATGAGGCCATCGAAGCCCACAGCAACTACTTCCACATGGCTGCTTGGGGGATCCCCGCTCTAAAGACCATCATCATCCTCACAATGAGGAAGGTGGCCGGAGATGAACTGACGGGGCTGTGCTATGTAGGAAGCATGGACTCTGGGGCCCTCACTGGCTTCGTCCTCATCCCCCTCTCCTGCTACCTGGTCATCGGTACCTCTTTCATCCTCACAGGCTTTGTGGCTCTCTTCCACATCCGAAAAGTGATGAAGACGGAGGGCACCAACACGGAGAAGCTCGAGAAGCTCATGGTGAAAATCGGCATCTACTCCATCCTGTACACGGTGCCGGCCACCTGCGTCATAGTCTGCTACTTCTACGAGAGGCTCAATATGGACTACTGGAAGCTGAGGGGGCTGCAGATGAAGTGCGGCTCGTTCAACGGGCACAGCAGCGACTGCACGCTGCAGACGTCCGTGCCCACCGTGGCCGTGTTCATGCTGAAGATCTTCATGTCACTGGTGGTCGGCATCACCAGCGGCGTGTGGGTGTGGAGCTCTAAGACCCTGCAGACCTGGCAGGGTCTGTGCAGCAGGAAGCTGGCAGACAGGACTAGTAGTAGGAAGCCCTGCAGCGGTGTCAGCTGCGGCAGCACACACTGCCACTACAAACCTCCTGCTGTGGTTCTGCACATGGCCAAGACTGACCTGCACTCAGACAACCCCACACATGTCTGAGTGGGACTCTGCTTCCCACACACAAATACACACACACACACCAGCAATCACACACACACTCAGAAATACACACACACACACACACACACACACAAAATGCCCTGTGTAAGGAGCTGCTAAAGACTTTATAAGTTGAGTGGTTGAATTGAACTGTTACTCCTCTGCTGCTGCCAAGGGACACACAGGTACTAGCTTCAATGGGAACTTATCTATAAACAGTATTCGTTGCATAAAGGGAATGTTCAGTATTGTTACCCGTATTTTGTTCATACGTGTTCCGTGCAGTAGACATGCCTAAAGCAGAAAAAAAATGTCCGTTATGGGAGGTATGGTGAGAAATATTAGTCTATTCTCCTCCCTGGAAGTGGCATGATTAACTGTGTAAATCTGTATAAAATGTTTTATTTATTGTAAATATATTTAATTTAAAGTTCGCCTTGGCACTTAGCAGATTTGCTGTTTAGTTGCATTTATTAAAGTTTGAGAAAAGTTATGTGCCTTTTATAAGAACTCTGGTTCTGGATTTTTGGAGGATAATAAATTTGTGGAATTCATGTTTAACTCTTTGGCTCTGTTGTTCTTTAAGTGTCTCACAAAGGCTTATAATGAACAAGTGACAGTTGTAACAGTCTTTAACAGTTTGAGATTTGTCACGAATGAGTGTTCATTTCAGTCTTGTGTCTCCCGATTTTCATGCCGTTCTCGTGGGACTTTCCAAATGTGCCGTCTTCCAAGAGCATGCCACATCCCAGAAGCGTCCCCAACAATAATCCTCAAAGAGAATCGCTGATGAATAGTGACAAACCATAGCGAGCCCCAATGTTTGCATCACGTCTTAAAAAATGCAGCAGCAGTTTGCAGAGGAATATATTTAATTAATCAATGTTTTAATCCTTCTGCAGATTCACTGTTGTTGCCCTCTCCCTGCTGCATTTGATCCCCGAGCAACTGCTCAGCACTTTGATGTGAGAGGACAAATCTGAAGTGGATTTCAGCCTCATTGCATGCTTTTAAAGTTTAGCAAAGACACTTAAAGTGTGTTTACTTTTTTTTGTATGTGTGTGCGGGTTGATGAATTATTAACATAATATTTAAATGTATATGTGGTTTGTGCTAAGACATGCATTAAGGAAATTCCAATACAAAACCATCCAGATGTCCTTCTTTAACTATTTGAATTTTAAATAGTGTGAGGCATTTTTGTTTGGCTAAAGAAACAACCCACCTTAAAAGCTTCAGAAACTACCATGAGGTATAAATAATCACTGGCTGATTCACAGAGAAAGTATGCATAACATTATTTTCATTAATACCCTAAGTTGGGTCTTGCAAGTAACATTTCAGTAATAAAGTCCATTTTATTATGCACAAGCGCCACCTTGTTCTCAGATGGGGCATAAAAAAGTGAAAATAAATAGCTTTTACATTACGGGACTTTAACAATTTAAGTTCCAGCCTAAATTGCAGCCACACGCAGCAAGTAATTTCGCAGCAGAACACAGTGGAAATGAGTGTGTTTGACAGCAGGAGAACTGATTGTTTATTATGTCTGTGTGTAATTGTGTGCTGTGTCACCGGCAGCAGCACATGGGAGTGATAGCATGGAAAAACTGTGATGACCAGGAGCTTGTTTTCATTACATTACTGGAACCCCAGGCGTGTGTTCACTGACATCTCCAGAGATTCAAAGTCGTTTTCTTTTACGTTTCCACTATTTTCAGAGTTAAAAAAAGATTCGTCGATTACAGCTCGTCCCGCGCGCGCGTTAGTGTTCCCGTACTAAACACACATCAGTAAAAATCAAAGATAAATTATGCCTCTGTAGTAAATTAACCACATTTCCAATGCAGTCCAGCGTTATGTGGATCAGTGCAACGCCTGAGTTAACTTAAATTACTTATTCCTTCCTCCTGCAGAACAAGATGTGAGTTAACTACCAACATCCTCCCCCTTTTTTGTTTTCCTTACTCGGCCATTGTAAACGCCGTTCATGGTTTGGCAGGCGAGCGCTCCGAGCCTTGGACTCTGACACTGTGTGGATCACATTTAACTATTAAAAAGGCCCGTTTTGCTTAAAGAGCGCTGGCAGCCAGAAGCTCGGTTGGTGGTGTCGCGGCCACATGTTCCAGTTCACGGACGCCTGAACTGGGACGCGTGCTTCCTCCCCAGTTTACACTCCAGTGACATGATCCAGAGAGGCCAAACACTTGCTGTGTGAGACACAAAGCAGCTTGTCCCACCTGCGCTGAGCGGCGCTGATTAGATAGGAAGGAGGTAGCTGCAGACGGTGGAGGACACGGGGTAGTACAGAGGGCAAGTTTGTTTTTTGCAGCAGGCCTGTGTTTAAACTTTTTTCCCCTTTTCAGCGTTTCATTTTCTTGCCCCTGCTGCATTTCTTCTTTTTTTTTTCCATTTGTTGCTGAATATGACTAAGATAAGTTTTTAAAAAATGACAAAGGTCAACAGAAATGGCTGGTAAGAGCACCGACAGGATGTCTTTGCTCTGTTTCTTTTCCCACAAAAACAAGTTCTATCGCTACATTTCCAGGTCACTGGCTGCTATTTTTAGCTTGTCTCTCTTTCACAGAGGAACGGAATCACACAGCACAGAGCTCTAGATAGAGGCAAGAAAGAAAGGTTCATTCCAAAAACAGTTTGTTTGAGCTGTGGTTCCTTTGGCGCCGGAGATGTGGCTGCCGGGAACACCTTCCCTTTACACACACACATACACACACCTGAGGTCTTCGGTGCTGGAGCAGTGCCAGCCAATCAACACCGAGGATTTTTTTTTGAAGAAGAAGACCCCACCCCATCTTCCAGTAATGTCCAACTTCAGGAGTAAGTAAGCCGGGTCTCACTCTAAAGATTTAGTTTGGCTGAGTCTCTGCGCTGTTTTTCTTCTCTTCTGGCTCCGGAGGTTAAATAGTGTCAGAGTCAGTCGCACTGAGCAGCTAGTTTGTCTGGGCCAAAAAGTGAGACTACTCCCAGAAAAGGCAAGACTTTTCCTCACAGGTTTCTCAGGAGTATTTCGTTGTGTTGACTGTGGGCCCACCAGTGTATTTATTGACTCTGAAGAAACGCAGAACATGTCTATTTAACAAGGATTTGTCCAATTTGTTTTTTGTAAAAAAAGGCGTAAAAACAGCTCAGCAGTTATCCCACTTTGGATGCTGACACCATGTTTTTGTCTGCTGAGGAGAAATCCCTCCATCTGGTCAGGGGTCTGATTAAAGGCGATCATTATGGCATCAATGTGCCTCCCTCATAGACTTAAACCCCTGCCCACCCCTGAGGGGAAAAAAAGAGAAAATAAAGCATCCTTCATTACCCTGCCCTCCCTCTTTCTGTAGTCCCTCACCCCCCTTGAGCACTATCCCTTTCCTGTGCTGTTTTGATGTGTAAATGAGCGTATTGAAAACCTGCGGGCCCCCAAAGAGATGCTTTCCATGAAAATGCGGCAGTCAGAGAAGACCAGAGTTCACACAGCTCACCACTCATTGCAACCGGACTCCAATCAGACACCCAGCAGGCCGCTGCTGTCTCGCCCGTTGGAGTAAGACACAAACACATAAAGCCGCACACAAAACTGCACAGACGCACGCTGACTCACATCATTACGCAGACATAAACATTTACATGGTGACCTCTGCGAGGAATCTGCTCCAGATGGGAAAACACACAGGGGGAGTTTGAGAATTTGGCTTTACGGTCACTTTTTGTCAAAATGAGGATACAGTGTCAAGTGTCTGAAAAGACACAGCAGCTGAAATTTTTCTGCAGCATTTATCACGTCAATGAAATGAAAGCACACAGGCAGAGAGATTAAAAGTCTGTTTTCCAGTACGGAGGACTGTTAGTGTCTTGGAATTTCAGAAACACTGCATATTGTATACAGGAAATACTTGTTTTTTTATATATTCAAAGCAGCATGTCATGTCATGATACACAACCCACTGACTTTGAGTTTTTATACAATTAGATGAATCAAACTTTTTACAACCCCTCTCTATTTCACTTTTGCACCATCAGAAATGCTGTTACGGAAACAAATTCTTGATTGTTTTTCTTATAACCTATGAGTATTTACAAACTTGGAAATAAAGCAAATTGTTCCTTTAGAGTAAAGAAAGAAATGATCACATGTTTACTGCACCAGAGATTTATTGCAGTGGACATACTGTAGACTTACTATACTTGATGCGAGCTGAAGGACAAAGTTTTTAATCCTTACATCTAAAAAAATGTTACCTGCTTTGTGTCTTCACATTTGGGTTCTACGCCTCAAGTCCTCACAGTACAATCTGTCCAAGAATGGACCCAGTGGACACTGGGAGGTTGGTCGATGAATTGCAGGCTCATTCAAATGTTATTAGAGAACAGATTTAGGACCTCAGTGAACGGGTCCGGCACTTGGTCCACACCGCACCGGACAGAGCATTGATGCCCCCTGAGCCTCTCTTCACTGAGACAAAATACTGTTGCTTGTTCATTTCTCATTACGCTTCAGTCTTCTTCTTAATCCTTCCTCGTTTCCAACTGCAGAAACATCATGCACCGCAAGATGGTGTGCATTATTTCTATAGTCACAGAATAACCCGTGTTGTGCTGAATGGTGAACGTCACTCACCTGTTAAAGATGCTCTTAGGAGACTTTCTGAAGACGCGGTTCTGGATCAGGAAGCCTCACGCAAGTAACTAAATGCACCTTGCATTATGTTTTTTATTGAAAACATTGGCCGCCAGTTTATTTTGCTAAAAGGGTTTAGACTCACCACCTTTCCTATCCACCTGTTTCCAACTCTTGGGCTCTCAGGAACATCCCTTTTCCACCATCACAACTCAGACATCCACCTGAAACTCCATCTCTATGTGATCCTCTGGTACCTGTATAAAAGGGCAGAACTAAGCTGATTAGTCCTGGGTTTGTCATCTTTGCAGGAATCATCCTGATAGACCCTGATAAGATAAAGGTAATGGCAAAATTGTTCCATATTCATGCAAACAGTGTCAGCGTTTGCTGGACCTTGTTCGAGCCGGGTGATTTTACAGTGGACATAGCTCAGTGGCTGTCCTACTCACCCAGCTCACCTCTGTGAACATTCCTTTCAAGTGGAATTCCAATGTCAAGGCAGCTTTCAAAGAACTGAAACAATAGAGGATCATCCCGATCCTCTATGGTAGTTAGTGGTTTAGGTCAAAGGCTGAGGTAGGAGCCATTCTGACACAGATACCCACTAACAAAATGCATCGCTTATCGTCCTTTCTTTTCCTGGAAACCTTCTCATGCAGAAAAAAAAAGTTGCTGGGAACCAGCCATCAATCTAGCCCTCGAAGAATGGCTTCACTGGCTGTAGAAAGCAGAAAGAACGTTCGTCGACTGATCATCAAGTAACATGAATATATTGACGAGTTTGGAGCCAGCTCTCGTCAATGCAGGTGGGCCTTGTTCTTTCCCCTTTTCAATTTTACTATCACCTGTGGTTTGGGCTCCTTACTTATTGAGCTTAGCCCTCTATTTAGCCACGTCAGTGGCTCTGAGCAGAGACCATCCTCTGACAACATCCTGCCATCCCCCCTATGTTATCAGAGCAGTGCAGAGCAGCAATTTTTTATTTATTGTTTCCTTTTTGTAGAGATACTAACATTTTAGGTTATGTGTGGGGCAGCCTTGAAGGTGCCTCAGAAAACAATTTTGCATGGTTCTGTGTGCCTCCTTTAAGGGTGGTTAATGGTTCCACAAAGAACTTATTGAATTCAAATACTTTGCAAAATCAAGGTGTAAAACAAATGAATGACCTTAAAGTAATTGAAATATTAAGGAATGGTTTATTTACAGTTTTCTTTAAAAATCATGAATATAAAGAATCAAAGATGTAAAACACAAATATTAGAAATCCTACTAAGAGGAAGTCTGACATACTTCTGATACATAATATACATTGTGCATGCCAATAATAAAGTTCAATTTATTTCCAATATATCTGGACAAATAAAAACATTGTAATATAATTTAAATGTCTAACATAATATTACCAGCTTTAGAAGACAATTGTGCATACAGCTGGTTAATTACAGCATGTAAAAACAACCTCTGTACAATGTTAATGAATATTATGCATTTAAAATATAAATTATGCATTAAAAATATAAATATAAAATAAGTAAAGAGATGTGTCAGCTTGACATGAGCACAGTAGAAACATAGATAGATAGATAATATAACATAATAATTTAATCAATGTAAAGCTGGGGACACTTTTATTCAATTATAAATCATATTTCAGCCAGTTGCCAATTAACGTAAATTTACGGAGACAATGTTTTTGGTTTTTGGTTTTTATTTAAACACATTTCCATTGTTACATAGCTCAAATAAGAAGATCCATTTAATATATGAAAGAACTATTTAAAGTAGCTTAAGTAGCCTCTACTATAAAAGGTTCTTTAGCTCACCACGGCTCTTTGAAGAACCCTAAAGCCCTTTGAAGAACATAGCTGGTGACATTATATAATGGCAGATAAGTTACAGGTTTTGTTTAAATTTCATCCTGAAGTTTTGTATATCCTGTTTCCTCGAATGTAAAGAAAGAAATACAGCAATAAAATGAAAATAAATATGCATTTGGTGAAACAACATCACAGGATCATAACACGTCATCTCAGACACCACTAATCTACGGTTTCAGTTTTGTTGAAACCATGACTATGTTCCTTAATGTAAGTTGCATGTGTAAAAATGTAATATTAAAGGTGCAGACAGGTCAACGTGTGCTGTGACACTGCAGAAAATGGGAACAAGAAGGACTAACGGCTGTGCACATTAAATTAAGAACACGGTGCAGGAGGAGAAAGTTTCCAGAAAAAGTTTCCAGCTTTTTTGCTGTATCTTTTTTAGCGTTTTTTTTTTCACATCCTTTGATCAATAAGCAGAAGACAGAGAAGTAAAGCTTTCTCATCCCTCTGTACTCATTCCTGTGCTCTGTCTGCCGTTGGCTCAAGGAGAGATGAATCAGTGAACAGAGGGAGGTTCCGCCGCTCGCTCGCGCTCTCTGAAGCCAACAGCATTGCCGTGATCACTGTTAATCTCCTTTGCCACTCTGCTGCCATCTCCTCAAATACATTCATCTCATTTCCAATAGCGTTCACGGCCTCTTCTTCCTTTCTAATTGGGCACCGTCAAGATTTCAAAAGTCACCCTTTGGTGTTCGGCAGCAAGCGAGATCGCTCTTTGAGCTTGTGGGTCAGCGATGGCAAGTATTTGTTTGAGGGTTAAATCACAGCAGGCCTTTCATCATGTTGTTATGTTGCATGATCAGAGGCTTGGGATTATGTAGGTCAGATGTTGGAGAGTGAGAGCACCCCTTTTGTAGCTGCCATTTTTATTCAGTTGCTAGGCAGCAACCGCTCTAATCTCTTGTACCAAAGAGTCTCTCCATGGGGAAAAAGAGAGGGAGCAGGAGTTACAAAGGAATAAAAAAAAATGTGAAAACAGCATCAACAAAGAACACAAACCCATGCAAGGACGGCTTTCAGAAACACTCTAAAGAGAGGGGGTGGAAAAGGACAGGATGTGGGAGTCTAAGCTCGGCCCTGAAACCTGCTCTGGCCCTCCTGAACATCTTTAAACCCCCGTGGTTTGTTTGGGCCATTGAATGAATAACTAAAGGAGGATAACCGACCAATCACACAACTCCAACGGCCGAGTAGGTTCAACCTACAAGTCTGCGTCTATTTCCGAAGGCAGAGAAACGTTATTTTAGTGGCCGGGTCCAAAAACGTCCCATCTTTCAACTCTTGACTCCAGTTGTGAGGAGAGTTAATGTGAGTCATGATTTTGGCACAAACTATCTATGAGTAGGTATTGAAATGGATCGGGACCACTCAGATCCAGCCCTCGGATCGTCTGGCAGCTGAGTCTGATGTCACACTGTCACTGCCCCCATGCTAAATGTGCTCATGTCACGCTCCGCCATCAAAGGCTCACCCCTCGGCTCTGTGTTCTGAGAGAGGAGGCATATCCCTCCCATCTCCCCCCTCCGTGCACTGATCCTCTCCCTCCCACCCTGCCCCAGGCTCGGTAAGGATCTGCTATTCTCCGTTGCATTTCACACTCTTTGATTTGGAGTTTTGAAGTTTGTTCTTGTCTGCCTTTTTTCCTCTTTTTTGATTTCGTTGTGTTTTATATTGACTGTCTTGATTTATGAAGTTTCCAGATGATGTGCACTTTGCAAACTTGGCAGTGAAGAACTGCTGGCTCTGATGCTGCCTGTAATCACTTAGAAATTACCTGCTTTCAATCATCCAATAGACAAAGCCAACAATTATATGTAAGGGAAGAAATTTGTATAGTTTTAGGTCACTTTGGGTAATGGACTCAGTTTTTATTTAGGAGTTTGACAGAAAGCTTGACACCACTCTGTTGGCTGACAATTTTGGCTGGAAAGTTACATTTTTACATAGCTTGCTGCTTTTAATGAACACTAATAAGTAATATTTCGACAAGTTAACTTCCCCAGCACAGCTGTTATTATGTGAGACTGAGAGGTGTTGGTTGATAAAATCAGCTGTAGACACAGTCTTCCAGTTCTTATGCTAAGCTAACATGCTGTGGGGTGTCACAGCACTATACATAAATAAAAATCTCAGTTTTTTTCCTTCAGACTGTTAAAATAATTTTTTAGAAAGGAGCGTTGGTGCATATATATATATATACACACGGTAGAACAGCGTGTAAGTGGGACACAGCAGTCAAACTGCCTCAAACACAGAGTGATTTTACTCAGACAGACTCTCTAAAGGTAAAAAGGTTCTTTGTACAAGAGCTCAAAGTTTGTATGGAAGGATATAATTGGTTAATTAAGGGGACGCTGAGCGTGTTTGGTGGCTTTGTGCGTGGAGGTTGAGGTCCTCTCACCATACCACCCGTGGAAACTGGTCTCTAGTCCCGGTTTCTGTTCTTAGTTTCTCCAGATCGAGATGTTAATTAACTCATGTTACAGAGACTGTCCAGAAGTGTTTGTATTTTTTGAACAAAATGAAAAAGAAAACTCAATAGGACATTTTGGGGCAGTTCAAACACATTTGGCCGAAAAAATTTCCTATCAGCAATTAAGGCTTTTTCCGGGCAGGACTGTTGACTCAGGCTGATCACTGTACATTAGCCAGTCTGTGTAGTAAAGGGAACCAGCTGGGGCCACACTCGCCTTAACACTGGGCCTTTGTCAAGGTCTCAGCCCCCCTTAAGGTAAAATAAAAAACTTGTTGCATGAGAGATCCTCTTTGTGCAGAAGGAGACATTGTTCCTATTGTGGCATGTCGAAGCTGACATGCCAGGTCCAACACAGTGCTGAATAAACTGTGGTTTGTGTACTTACTGTAACTGTAGGCTGTGGAAAAGGAGTAAGGCAGCGGTGTGTGATGATCTTGGCGGCCGGTGAGGAATTGGCACGCAGACCAATAGCCGGAGCAGCAGTACCACATGCAGCCCTTTCCCTCAGGATAATAACTGCTTGTGGAGCAGAGAGGCAGAAAACCTGCAAGGATCAGCCTTCCTGTTCACACCCCATCATGCATGAGCTGGCAGGACCCGTGTGTTGTTATGGTCATGAGACATTTCCTGTGTGTGTTTTGGGGTTGCATCTGGGCTTGTTTACAGCTCAGGGTAGAGCCTCATTAAGGGGAACATGGTACTAGGCGGATGTGGGGTGGGGGGAAGGGGGTGGGGGGCTCAAGTGCCTGGACGACTTGTAGCCCCAGAGCAAAACCCAACAGGGCCAGGTGCTCTGAACTGCAGGCTGGTTTCCACAACACAGCCAAACAGGGCCAAACAAGGCTTACTCATTAGAAAAGCGTGTATCATTAATTTCCAGCAAAAATCCCCCCTCGTGTTTTATCATCCTCAACAATTTGTTTCAGTATTTCCTTGTGTTTTCTGTGACTCTCAGCCCCAAGTCCATTCATTCCTACTGAAGATGTACATCTGCGAAATATATGCTCTAAATTTGATTTTATTATATAGTAAACCTAAATGAAATTAACATTTAGTCTTACTGTGTTTAGTAAACATTATAATACTAAACGTTGCTGTGTTACCTTGTTTTTATAATTTTCTGGAAACAATAAAGCAGCATGGCACACAGGAATAATATAATACTCATTTGTTTTTTGGGGGGTTTTGAATAGAAAAAAAAAATCTTACAGGGTTGAAGTTCCTTGCACAATGTCAGCCTGCTCACTAGAAAAAGCCAGGCCAAAAATATGACTGAAAGCAAATTTGATTCACTCTTTATTTCTGTTTATGAATGTGCAAGTAGCGTCCCCCTTCACTTTGCACAACTATGAGACCCTCAGAGCCGACAGGCCCCTCGCTCACAGCAGCAGCCATATGAATTCCTCTGCACTTTCAGTGTGAAGTGTCCTGCAAAGACTAAAGCTGTGCAGCAGAGGACAAAGCAGAGAGGGATTAGTGTCTCCCGCCTTTCTGCTCATGCACACCCGCACTGTGTAACACTCAACATAATCAAACACTCACCCAGTGTTACACACAACACAACCAAACACTCTTCTGGGGCTGTGCTACTAAAACAAACCCTACGCTGGAACCCCAGGGGCTGAGGAGAGCAGCAGAGGAGCTGAGGAGGCGGATGTGAGGAAGGCCAAGAACTCATGGTGTTTATGCAGAAGAGCCAGAGAGTGGGAAACGCACAGAACACGATCCCCATGTTTTCCTTACCCCAGCTAATCCGACAAAAACGACAGAGGGAGCAGATTCCCTTACAGAGAAAGCTGCCACTTAGATATTTATCCTCGCTAAAGCAAACATCTGGCCCTGGCGGGCTCGTTTCATAGGGCGATATGAGTGGGTGTGATATTCAGCTACATTTATTTGGGTGTGAACTTTTAATTAAAAGTGAAAGCGATGCCCGCCAGCCAACCCCCCCAGCTTTGTCTGTCCCCTGAGCTTCATCTTAGCATGGAACGAAGACAGAAAAGAATAACTAGTGAAGAAGAGAGACGGAGACAGGGCATAAAACAGGAAAACAGACAAACAAATGCAGAGGTGTGTAGAAGAGGTGATACAGGCAGGAGATATAATGTAATTATCCACTAAGGGTGTGAAACTTCTCTTCTTGCTGTTTGTTTTCAGTAGCAGTCAGACGGAACAGCCCGAGTTACAGACAAAGTGCCTGTTGCCCCCACACACAGAGCAGGGTGTATTGCTTACAGAAAAATCTGCTTAGTCTCCAGAGGCTGCTTTTCCAGAAGCACCCTTGCGTGCAGGATCATCAGTGTCAGCTGGTTTAAAGCAGAAAGGACCAAGGAGGCCCATTTCAAACATTTATCCATCAGGGTTTGCCATTTTCTTCATCGAGTTGTCCTCTCCTGAAAAAGACATGTTTATTTACGGAAATCCTGACACACGCAGCTTTTGTAACACGGTCGCAGTCGAAGCAGTGATTTTACGAGTGAGAATAAGCTCGTGTTGTGTTTACAAATTGCCCCTGGACACAAAGTGCTGGGGCCTCATTTATGAGCTGGCACATGGAATCCCTCATCACCCTCAACTAAAAAAAGCTCATTGTACATACATCTTGTTTATAGCAACACAGGTAATAAAGCTGAACCCTGCATCTATCAGTCGTAATTAGCTCGAAGAGGCAGAAAGCGTGTGAATGAGCTTCAGTGTCCCCATGTTATGTTTCAGACTACTTTTAATTAAAGATGAGTGTGGTGTCAGTGACAAAGAACAGACAACACATGTCATTCATTCAAAATAAATGTAACCTTCTAAATGTACATTTCCAAACGTTATTAGACATTGCAATCATCAGTCTTTTGTCACACCGAGAGTTGCTCAGAGATGGACAGGAGTTTTACATTTAGCATATGAGTGGTGAGTGGAGAGGGAACACTAATCTATGAAGCTATGAAATTATAATATTGATTTTCAGATGATTCCCTTTTTTATTGTAGATTTTCAATTTATTTAAAATCCAGTATAACAACTCCATTGTAGTGTCTTTGTAGTAGGTTAATCCTGTGTCTCGTCTTCTTCCTGTGACCTATGGGCTCTCACCATTTGAAGAAACACTTGCCTCGGGTCGTTTCACTGACAGATGTACAGCACATGGATAAGTTAATGACTTTCACCCACCCAACCTACTGTCTGCACGGCTCTTAGACCATGGCCTGTCATATGTTACCTGGCTCTGCTGTCGGTGTGAGAGGATGTTAATTGGAAGAGAGGCGCTAGTCTCTCCCCACCCCTCCTTTGGCATCAGTCAGAGCCAGGAGAGGTGGCATGAAGCCTTGCTACAGTGTGCTCCAGACTCCCTGGGTCCAGAGGGAACCAGAAAGCATAACCCAGTGTTTGGAGACCATCCTCGTAACGCACAATTGGCCTGATCTGACTTATACATTTGACTGGAAAACCTGTCCAAAGAGCAACTCATGCAATGTTTTCTTTCAGGTATAAAAGGGAGAATTATTTTCTATTTAAAACCCAGAGTGGCTCAAAGAAAAACTCCTGTCTCCTGCTTAGTGCCGTGCAGACTTTCCTCCTGCCTGATTGGAGTTCACCCAACGTGTATGTGTGTGTGTGTGTGTGTGTGTGTGTGTGTGTGTGTGTGTGTGTGTGTGTCCCTCTTGGCTCCTGCCTGCCGTCCGTCTGCCTCCCCTGGATTGGACTCCTGTCGCCTTCACAGTAAAGGGCCACTCAACCTGGGAGGATATTCTTTCCCTCACATATGCTATGAATTTACCAGAGCCAAGCCATTCAAAGGCTCCATTATGGAGCCGTCAGCAGCTCTGCGACTGCCGCCTATTAAGACACACGCACACCTTGGCGCATGCAATGTCAGCCACATTTTAACACTCAGTATTTCATTTAAATAAGCATTTTAATAAATGGTATGTTGTCTTTTTCTGTGTCTTCCTTTTTGATTAGGGTATACTCACCATCCAAACAAAGTACACAACTCCAGAACATACAAACATTTGAACTTGTGCCCCAACAGCTGCAGCATTTTTTTAAGTGAATTACCCATGTATGGCAGAGTGGTACAGTGATGGTTATTGGGCCATTACACACTTTAATCTATTTATTGCTAACATCCCTCTCACTAGGCATATGCACACTCCAGAGAAACATGAGTCGTGACAGCAGCAAGGCCGTCAGGTAACTTTAGATGGATCTGATCTGACGAGAAAGTCAGTGTGATTAGTATACAGTGATCATCTTAATTCTCTATAAAGTAGGTTGTGCTTTTGTGAGACAAGACCTGGTTTAGTGGGACTATGCAGTTTAGTTACAGTAGCAAGAAAATGTATCGGCACCGTTTGCGATTTTCTGGTTTCATAGATGATCTTTTATCATGCTATCATGTCTATCTACCACCTCCTCTACATGGATGACATGAGGCTGTATACTAGTACATAAGTGTGGTCATGTAGTAACAAGGCATGTAGCAAATATTAAGGATTCCACAAGCAAATGGGAACCATGAGGAGGTCACAAGGGAAACAGCAACTGCCAAGTACATATATAGGAAGTCTGGTCATCAGACTCCCAACTGGGACAATAAGCTGCCCAAAAGTGACATCGAAAACAAGGAAGCTCCTTACAAAACGTGGAGGGTTTCGCCCCAAATTCAGCGTCCTGAGATTGTAGACTAAGCTGAAGGAAGGAAGCTGAGGATTAGTGACCGTCAGAGCCACCATCCAGGATGAAACAACAAAGATCCATGAATACATCAGGAGGACGGCCCCACGTGATGATGTACTCTCTGAATACCTCAGGCAGCAGAAACCGGAGAGGCAAGAGAAAGAACAAGAGGAGCCCAAATGGAAGGAAGAACACTGGCAAGATTGAAGAACTGGCAGATATTGAAACATCCTGGACTAAAAGACAGCACAGAGGTACGAATCCTGGCAGCACAGGAGCAGACTATGAGCGCAAGATCAGTGGATGCAGACTGTGCCCCTGAGAAAATCCAGTGCATCCAAGATGCGAGCAGGCAGGTAGCTACAGCCAAGTGACTGGCATAGTTAACGCCAACATCTGTTTGTGGCTCCATTTCAAAACGGGATACACCTCTGCAGGTGGTCGAGGATGACCGAGCTCAGATCCTGTGGCAATGGGTAACAAACTGTACATAGCAGCGGTGGACAAAGAGAAGAAGACCGTCCGAGTTGTAGATGTAGAAGTTTGAGAGTGTCTGTCCCTCATGAAAGAACTTTTTTTTTTTTTTTTAGTCAATGTGCAAACACAGGACTAAAGGAGGAAACTAAGTGACAAAGAAATTTACAAAGAATCCATTAATATACTGTCCCCACCATTTGGAATCACTTGCTTGACTGAACGCTAAGATGAATCCTCAGCATGAATCATGAAAGGCCTCAGCCCACTTATTATATCTACTACTTTGATTGCCTTTCATCTTCACTGTAGCCACTCATCCGATTGTTACTGCTGCCATATCTAGATCCCTGAGTTCAAAGAAATCCCTGGATGATTCTGAGGTTGTTCCCTCTGGTCTGGTTTTTTTACAGACTGCCTTTAACATTTCTCAGATTTGCGCCTTCATGTACATCATAAATTAAAACATAATTGATGAAGATGGTAGCACCGTTTGCAGGAATACCCTGCAACATTTACCTGTGTGATGAAAAGCCAGCTGCAGGATAAAAACACTGTAACCAGGCCGAGTGTGTTTTTTGGCCCTGATGTGCTTGGTTGCTGTCTTGGCAGAGAGGATCCATTACTGATATGTAAATGCTGCCGTTTGGAGCCCGGTCTGCAGGAAGATTCAGACTGTTTCAGAAGAGCTCAGGATCCCCTTTGGGATGAGAGCTCTGTGTTCCCATGAGACAAGCCATCTTCTGAACTCCTCTGTTTTTGCATTCCCCCACTTTTCTCCCCTCTTACTTTGGTTATATCATCAAAGGGAGAGGACGCACATGAGTGGGAAAAATTGGGGGAGAAGGCTGTGTTTTGTGAATAATACATTAATAATCATTTGTACTCACACTTTAAGCCGAAAGAAGAGAAAAATTTAGGGCATGTTGCCACTTCAGTCGCATAAGTTGGTTTTGGCGCTCAATTTTCAGGTCACCTTTATGCTCTCTGAATGATTATGTTACTTCACTTCCTTTTGCTCTGGCAGACTGTCAGGATTTTCTGTCTCTTTCCCCTTGTCCTCATTTTCTCTGTGTGCATTCCTGCAGCTGCCAGCATGATATGACTATTGACTGAGCTCATTCTGAAGTGTGCCATGACATGACAGAAATCGAGTTTACGCATGCAACTCAAAAGTCCCTTCATGCACCGAAACATCGGCTCCTGTAGGAGCGTTTGACTCACTGTGTCATTTTGTGTGTGACGGCACCGGTGGGACAGGTGTCAAAAAGGCAGCGAGTAGGCCTTGGTATAGCCTTGTCTCCAGCTCGAGAACAGTTTGAAATGCAGAAAGGGGGTTCAGATCTCATCTCCAGAGTCATCTACAGCAATAATTATTAAAGGTAAAAATTAGACACTGGTGAGGCATTGAGCCATCACAAGCCCCCGTAACTGCTTCCGCGAGCCGCAACATAGAGGAGGGACTGCACACCATCCTTCAGAAACATCTGTCCTCATTTATCATGATGATGGTGACAAATGGAGTTTTCCTACACATTCATTCACAGGTGATTAGTCATCTCCCATTTACAAATACAAAAATATTAACATTTAACTTAACACAAGGCTAACAGGCAGTCAGCGCCTCATGTGCACTTTCATTTAATGTAATTGTGTGTTTTTTTTCTTTAATGAAATGTGCTATATAGATATATGAGTGTGTCTCTTCATTTGAACCGTTTAAGCTCTGACACAACCCAACAGGAATATGAAATAGTGAGGTCTACACTACGCTCTGTCCCACCTGTAACACCACCCAACAGTGATATCACAGTGGACTGAAACACCTACGTCACTGCAGCTGGCTGACAAGTTCAGCCACTGGAAGTCAGAAAAACGTTTTTTTTCAGCTGCTGCTAAGATGCTATTTGAGTTATTCAACTGCAAGGATGGAAGGAAAACTTAATTTTAATCCAAGTTTAAATGTTAAGTTATGTAAAATGTTATTTTACATTAGCTATCAGCACACCTCTCTCCAAAAATATTTGACCACAAAGAGATGTAAAAATGTTTTTAGCTGTAAGTGTTTAAGACTAGTTGCATGGCAAACCCTAACCTAACCCAAACATACAGAAGAATGGAATAATAAAAAAAAATAATAATGATATTGAAATGGAAACAACAAGAGTTGCTTTCAGCAATCACACTAATTATCACAAATATTATTTTTAATCTCAACCATTCCTTAGATCTCCATTAGCCTCCTGTAATCCACTCCCTAGACATCATGAATAATAATCAAATGAACTGAAAATTCACAATTTCTTTAAGACGTTAACAATTTTATTTTAAACTGCTTTAAGAGTGTGGATGGAGGCAACATCAAATGAATACTTGAATAAGACAAATAATAAAAGACATTTTTAGTTTAATAAATGTGTGAAAAACTGAGTCATTAAATATTTTAACATATTATGAAGTATTACATTCACAAGCAGTAAAACCAAACACTATAAAATCTAATGGCTCAGCTGTGCTTTTATGTGTTCACGTGTGCGTTTCTCTTTACAATCGAACGGACTATCGCGGCTGGTGGAATGAGACACACACACACTTGTTGCCTCTTTGTCAGTTGCCCTCTGCACGACTTGGACTTGAGGTAAATATTTGCACGGTGGCATGTTCTGCTCTTCCCTCCTCTGCTCTGATACACACTGGCTGGGTCATACACTGCTGCTGTCAGTTTGCACAGGGTTCAAAGATTCAAAGGTTCAATGATTGTTGAGTCTGAGAACAACTGCTGCTGATACTGTCATGTTGCAACTTATCAGACTGTCTGATTAATAAAACCTACTTACTGGTAATTATTTCATTTGTGAAAAACTGACTGGAAATCTTGAAAAATGTAGCCACTGGAAATATGATTTTGGTTTATTGACTCATTACACCAAGGTAGCAGATATGTGAGGAAGATGTTGGTGTATCGTGTACTTAGGGAACCAGTTGTCCACACAATACAACGGTAGATTGAGTTGTACTGTTTATAGATTTTATAGTGATTTAGAGTTGAATGTCAGTGTAGTGTAGCCATGGGAATGGAGGCCATGCCTATGGATTATGTTTCCATTGAGGAGCAGGTGGAGAAGGACCATGAAAGACCCAAGCACAGAACCCTGTGGGACACCTCAAGACAGAGCAGCTCCAGAGGATGTCAAATCATTGTCTGTTCAACAGATATGGGTTTAGTCAGGAGGGGAGTACTAGGGATAATCAGCGGAGGAGTGGCATCGCTGATGAGGTCAAGGAGGATGGAAGAGGATCAGTTAGTCAGAGCTGGAGAGAAGGTTGTTGTTAACTTTGAGGAGGGTGAGTTGTGAAGCAACGATACATTCCAATATTTCTGAGAGGTGGAGGCAGAGTTGGAGAACATGGTGAGGCTGTTTGTTTGTTTGTGAAGAAAAAGAAAGAATTGCACTTTTCAAGTTTTGTCTGGCATTTTCTGAGTTTGAGAAGGGTATTTATTGTAAAAAATAATAATAATAATAATTTGGCTTCATCTACAGCAATGCAGAAACTCTGTGAGGACTCTACTAAGATACAGAGGTGCTTTCAGCTTAACACTAACTTATGGTGACTGCTAAACCCTAACATGACATCATGGTCACATTGTAAACACTCAGGCACATTTTTAGTCGGTATTATGTGTATCATTAAGTTTATTGTGTAAGCATGCAAATATAGGCACATAAAGCCAGTGTGAGCTGGGGGGTACAACTTTAACACGTGGAAAGGCCATAATTACAATGGAGACTATAAATACAGAATATACTTTCACATTATGTAACTGTATTTGAACTATTTGTGGACTTTTAGTCCCGCTGCTGTACCTGGGAAAAACGTAGGAGCTCCGTTAGCAGACAGTACATAGCCACATGCACACTCACTGATTCTTTGACCTCAACAAGAAGTAAATGTTTGGTGATTAATGCTTGCCTCAGCTATGTTTCACTGCGTAGGATGCACCCTGTGAGGAATGAACAATACCTCACGTGTTTCATGAGTTTGGAAAGACCCTGATAGTTCCATCAGACTTCAAAACATGAATATATCAGGATGGTAATGTATTTTATTCACGTTAACAACAGATTAACACTGAGACTGAACCTCCTCAAAGTAAAGGGATCGCCTTCTCAGAGTTCAGTAGGAGTTCAGTCGAACCATCCGCTGATGTTCAGTTTGTTTTGCTTCGCAAACAAACCACAACTGGTAGTCACATCAATTCAGTCGGCATTTAGTCTCAAACACAATTTTTCAATTTATTCAAACACCTTGGGGCTTAGAACTAATAAAGTCGTCAATCTGCCATTAACTTATTGTCTTTCATTCACCTGTCTTGAATCTCGAACTCTGTCTTCGTTCATGGATGCAGTTAAAAGATTACTGGTTGGAAATGAAACACCAAACCAGAAATGAAACACTTTTATTTAAACTACAAGCATTTTCACAGTTATGAAAAGCTTGTTTCAAAAGCAGGTCGGAATTCTTATTTTTAAATTAGTATTGAATCTTTAAATGAAGAACAATTAAAAAATGTAGTAAATGACCAGAAAAGGCTGGATGCAGCTGCCACAGTGTCACTAATCAAGTGCTACGTTTCCCCTGACTTTTCACATCTCTGACCTTTACTCTGATCCATCTTAGCCTCTACACCTGTTGCCAACTTACAAACGGCTCACAGGCTGTCACCACCTCACTACCAGATATTTCATAAGATCTTGTCCTCCTTGCACTCTCTTCTGCTCCATACATCATAAACACATTTTATTTAGTGCTTTCCAGTTGTTAGGGTTCATTAGTGCCACCTAGTTCCGGGAACATTTTTGTGGAAAGAAGATTCCTGTGTAACTTATTTGGACATAAGTGCAGCAAAAATCATTACTGTGGTCAATCAACAACCTTATAAAACACAATCTAGACAGTAGCATAACCGTGTATAAATACGCAGATAATTCTGCGAGTAAAAACCCCAGACCAGAGATTATGATGTTTAAAATTTTATTAAAAAGTAAAATTAGACATCAGTTTGTGGTTGTTGCTAGTCCATTTCCCCTGTTCAATGTCTTATCAGCAATTTATAATGGCAGTGTCTGATCTGGAAACGCTCATTAGGTTAACACAAAAAAATAAAAAAATGGGGAGAACTACGGTCTTCGTCCATAGCCTTTATTGGAAATTCTTTACACGTGAATCTCACGAACCTGCCCAAATTCAGCTTTAGAGACTATAAATATATATATATTTTTATATATATATAAAAAGAAGAAGTGTAAAAAGACGTTTGCAGATCCTCCAAGAACAAAGAAAGCATTTACAGACAATTCTCATTTGAGGGCGGCAGTTAACTTTTGCTTGTTCATTGAAATCTCAAACAATTACAACAGTGGCTTCAATGTTTAATCATGTCAGCCACAAAGCTGAACGTAAACCAAAAGATAGTGGCGGGCAAAGAAAAACCAAAAGTGGTCAAATTAAATCAGTAAAGGCTTAATGATAACAGCACTAGAACAGGACAACATACACAAACAAAGCATACTGACAAACCAACCACTGGTTCACCAGTGTCTGTGTGTGTGTGTGTGCAAGTGCATGTATGTACACACATACACACACTTTGCTTGCAACCTCCCAACAGACTACATAAACTTCTCAATAAAAACGAGTTTTCATTTACTGGGTGCTTTAGTCGGTGTGTGTAGAAAATATACCAGCCCTATGAAGCGCCTCTAATGGACAGTGATGGCACAAAAACAGCAAGTCAGGTGTTGACAGCAGCGTCAGGGTCCTGCTTGGGAAACGCTGGGACAAGAAGACTTAAATGGAAGAGTAGAACACCACCTGGTGGCTGCACCAGTACACGCGGGGAAACGTTCAATTACCGCTGAGGAGCTGGTTGACACGTTTGTAATTCCACTGAAATTAATCAGAGGCATTAGGTGTTTGGGACAAAATGCAATAATAAGTTATAATTTCTCTTGTTATGCTAAATGGTAAAATAACTCATGTTCTCTCTGTATTGAACAGGGGAGTCCTGGTTATACCTTGTAATTTATTGGGTGTGGTTAAGATCAATTCATTTACAATATCAAATAAAATGTGCAAAAAATATTCAATATTCAAAAATGCCCATTTTCTTAACAAACATCACATTTGTTGTTTTAAACACTGTTTACAAATGTTTATGCACATAATTTCAACAAAGTATGGTCCTGCAGCTGCTGGCATAAAAGGTGCACTTTACACACAGGGAGTGCAAACTCACATGAGCATTGAGGTACCGGTTCTTTTTAAAGTGGCAGAGCACTAAAGAGTGGATGTCAACTCTACACACCAAGGAGAAGAATGAACCTCAGCATCAAAAGCTGAGATGAAACTGTTTAAATGGCGTTAAAATGATGTGACTACACGTGTTATATGCAGTCTCAACCCATTTGAACCTGGGCTGGAAAAGGGCAAAATAAAAAGAGAGACAACTATTAAAACTCTATCATGTGTATCTAAAGACCTGCATTTGACCAAACATAATCTTGTTGACAAGATGCTTAATTATAAGAGCGATTTACAGGGGACAAAACTTTTTAAAAATGAACAAAGAAAAGCTTCAGGCGGATTCCGCTACACGGACACCATCTCTTTAACAATAAGTACTTAAAGTCACAGAAAACACAGTGACTTGTCTCACATACGCAAGTGGGACAAACATTTTACAGCTAGATTTACTGATAATTAAACACTGCAATGAGGTGTTGGCGGGACTATGAATGAAGACCTTTCTGATGACACAGTACTGGTGTTTGGGGAGCACAAATGTTTAAAAAGAAGAGAAGGTTCACAGGACAGCATTTAAGTCAAAATTACACTTACGTGAGGTTGTCAACATGGAAATTGAATTTTAAGTCTTAAGAGCTATGAGGACCTTTCTGCAATCCCAAATGTCTTAATAAAAAAACTCACCAATATTAAACATGTTACAAATATAAACCAGTTTTCTTTTTCCGTTTTTCAAAATATGAACATAAATTCAAAAACACAAAAAAGTCCTTCTGAGGATCAAGTCCCGCTGGTTATGTGAGGAGGAGATGCAGGGCTCTTCTTTTTTCAGAGGAGCAGGACTGAAATTTTTAAAGCAAATAAATTTGACCCCAAAAAAATAAAAAATAAAAACACCCTGGACTTTATGAGCGTTTCTGTCTCTTGGAATGTCGCTGCTGGCTGGACCGGTCCTCGTCGCTGCTCGCACCTCCAGCTTCGCCCTGGCCCCCCCGATGACGAGTTCTTCGTGTGTCCCGCTCACCATCGCTATCCTGCTCCCTGTAATCTTTCCTGCCTGAGGTGGCACACGTCCGCTTACTTCTTCTCCTGCCATCGTCCTCTTCCTCCTCTTCCTCCTCTTCCTCCTCCTCCTCACTTTCGCTTTCCTCATCTCTCCGTCCCCGGACATTTCTGGTTTTCTTCCCATTTGATTTACCGTTCTGCATCTTCTTTTTCGGTTCATCTTCTTCCTCTTCATCCTCTTCCTCAGATGTTGCAGCAGCATGCCTGACACGCTTGCGTGAACGCCGGCGGAGGTAGCTGAGGCCAGGCAGCAGCTTTTGAAGCAGCTCGGTGAAAGTTTGCTCTGTCTTCACCATACAGGAAAGCACAGTGCTGCCCTGCTGGTTGTACTCCTCTGCATTGGAGAAGACCAGTTTTAAGTCTTCCAGGAAGTCCTGGGCATGACGATATGAGCCCTGGCTAAACTTTCCCAGCATCGTCTGGAAATCCATGGGCTGGGAAATGATGTCTAGGTAATCCTCTGCCTCCTCTGAGGAAACAGGCTCCCTGAAAGATGACGGAACATGAGTAAATACATCATTCATTATGTCTGAAGCATCCCAACCATGCAGTCGAGTAGGGCGGATTAATTCACTATGCCAAACAAAATGGGCACCCGGACCAGTCTGCAACTATTTAGCCTCATCGACCGCAAACTATGATGCACTGGATGTTCTGACAGCTGTTGATCATGGCCAGCATTTTTTTCCCCATGTTGACCTCTTTCCATGACAAAAACCACTTTGTGAGGCATAAGTCACCCAGCAAGGGAAATCATGAACACACACACACACACACACACACACACATTACATGGTAATTCATTCACTGCAGCCAACACACCAATTAGATAGGCACAAATATTAGAAATAGATACTAGTGAAGCTTCACACTTCAAGCTCCAGCAGGTTCTGAATGAAATTTAAATTAAAAAGTAAGGTCTACATAATGCTGGGGAAAATATTAAATTAATACAATTATATAAGCTCTGCCTTGGAGATGTCTGCATTTGTGAGCTTTGCATGTCAACAAATTGGAGTAAAGAGGGTTTCAGCAGATGAAGACAAACAAATAAATTAAAGACAGACTCTGTATTTTGGAGGTGTCAAGCCTTATCCCAGCCCTGTCTGTAAACAATTAGAAAGAGTCTCTAATTGAAGGCCTAGTTTGCCAATGACATAGTTTCCATCAAATCTATCAAATTTTAAATTACAGTGCTGAGGTGAAACTAAGGAAAAAACAGCAGTCCTGACATTAATTCTTGAGTTTCAGTTTTGAGTTCAGTTTGAAATTTGACAGAGATTTTCTTTGAACCAGTCAAAAACGTCATGACAGCTTTAGTTACTGTGATATGAGCAGTTCTAAAGCCTGATTCTTCTGTGTAAAGGACACATGGTCACTTGTATGTTCAGTGCTGATTGTAAGATTTTGGAGGACAGGCAGGACAGCTTGGATAAGTAAAAAAACAAAAATCATTCTTTTTTCAGACTAACCAGCTGAATTTATTTCAGTACATGAGAACATTTTTGGCTCTTGTAAGTTATATTGCATATTTCAATGTCGTGGTAACATAGGGTGCCGTTAAGCAGTGATGAACAAAACCTTACGGTATGTAAACTGAATGATTTATATTTTATTTAGAGCCTAATCAGTCCACAGACTAAAACATTTATTTAAGAGATTCAAATTGTTCATCTACACACTGTAGTTGCTTCAGTTTAAACAAGTTCTGTTTGACATGCGCTCACTACAATGACTTTATATTCAACCGGATACACAGCTCTCTTCTCACCTGAAAGGCCAGCTGTAGCGAAATTTCATCAGTTTCTTAAGGATTTCCTCACACCTCTCTAGCTCCAGCACCTGCCTGCGTGCTCCTGACAGAGAACTCTGTCGCACCTACAAAAACCAAACCAAGGAGAAACAACAACGTTAAATATATTTGTTTCAACGGAAATTTTGATCTCAGGCAAAAGTGGGTTTTGCCTGAGATGCTGATTGTAAGACGTTTGTATTTTGTCCTTTCTTACCAGTTCGTCGATGTCTGCAGGGCTGCTTGGGCCAGCTCTTTGCTTACTGCTCTGACTACTAGAAGACGACGGCTTCTTGGATTTACTTTTTGAACTTTTCTGCCGAGATGAAGACTGCTTACTTTTCTTCCTTGGTCTCACTATAAAATAATAGGGATTTATGACAAGAAAAAAACATGGAAATTAAGCAACATGATACAGTTCTTCTTATGAGACCCAACATAGCAAGTTTGTTAATGCTTCATTTTATGTTATTGACATTTTAACTAAACAAATCCTAAGTCACAGTGGACTTACTAAACACTAGACTATCAGCAGACCAGAAAAAGAAAAATCCGGACTTGTTTGCATCAGTGCACTGAACTTCTTAATTGTTGACCTTGGGCATGCAGACCTGAACTGACAGGGGGGATCATCCTGCCACATACTTTGAGTGAAGCGAGAGAAAGACATGACTTCAAAGCACAGTCCAGACCTGAACTGTGCTACATGACAACACATAGACAATGGAGAGACAAGCTGAAATTCACCATCAGCATTCTTCTCATTCTCAGCACCAAGGACCACCACTATCTCGAACCACAACAGGTCGGGATCAATGACGATATGCCCATTGTTTATAAGAAATATACGCCGACAGCTAATAGTGGTCAAGTTCTTAAAAATAAACTACACTTTGATAAAACTCATGCAGACCATTAGGACAGTCCTATAATGAATCTCCCTGTATCTATTAAACTGAAAATCCAGTGTATCAACACCAATGTTCTGATGCTGATACTTACAGCTATGTCCCATTGCTTTGTAGTCATTCTCTTCCTCATCCTCCTCATCTTCATCTGAGTCTTCTTCTGATTCCTCCTCATCCTCATCTTCATCTGAGTCTTGATTGTAGTTCCTGCAATAAAGTAAATACATGGCAGGGAATTAGTCAGAAAGCTGTTTTAGCTTGTAAAAAAATTTTTTTGTAATTAAATATGATGTGTTCACTAGCCTAAACAATCAATATAAATGAACAGAATTATTTCATTTTTGTCCATATGGTTGATACAAGCAGTGCTGAAACTAAGATGAGTTGAACCTAGTTGGTCCTGGTCTGGTCCATCACTGTGAAAAAATCAGAAAATCAACCTAGTTGGTCCTGGTCAGTATCAGTGAAAAAATAGAAAATCATGCGTGTTAGGTAAAGGCTCCTCTTTAAACAGAGTTTCTGCCAGTCCTTTTTAATTTTTTAAAAATGTTTAATGTTTATTACCAATATTGGAGACCATTGATGTCACATTGGTAATTGGCAGAGCAACAGTAACTACAGCTTTATAAAACAATGCTACATTCAGCTGTAAAGTTATTTTATCTTAATTTTGTGCTGTAGGCTCAATAGTCTGCATTGTTCTCAATTATGAGTTTTGCTACTTTTTTGCCTTTTATCTTTTATGCCCAAATTTTTTTTTAATTCAGTTTTTTTTTTTTTTCGGACTGTGTGTCTAACTTTGGAACTTCCAGATGTACCTGACCAGTAGTTTAGTGTGCTACCCTGTTTGCTTCAGGTGTGTCCCCAGCTTTAATGACAACTAGATGATGTGGACAGCTACATGAGAGAGCACACACACACACACACACACACACACACACACACACACACACACACACACGAAACATGAACAGTTACCTTGAACGAGAGCCACGTCTGGCTACAGTGGGCTGGCAGGCTGGGCACAGCCACTCACCAGCAGGTATGCGGTACAGGGCGGGCCGCAGGCAGAACAGATGGAAAGCCTTGTTGCACTCATCACAGAGGATAAGTTTCTCATCATCACCTGGAAGTGAAACATAATGCTGAGCAAAATGGATAAATGTTATTGTTTTACTTAATACTGTACACACTCCTCCTTTCTGCCCTCTTCTGATCATCACTGGTCATGTTTTCCACCTGTGTTGCTGTGTATATAACAATGCTTTTATTTTCTACCTTATCCCTACAGGTTCACCTGTGGCTTGTGGAGCTGTCTTCTCTGTTTGTAGACCTGCCTGACACTACCACTGCTCTGTGCCTGTGGCCCTGTCTGTGATATAATCCTATTTATATTTATTTATTGATTTTTTTTTTTATGTCTGGCTCCATGATCAAGCCAGTAAGAAAGCAATTGAACATACCCTTCCTACGACACACTTTGCAGCGAGCATTCTCAGCAGACATATCCCACTTTATGCAAGCATCCAACATTCCCAGCAGCACATGCATCCGGGAAAAGGTCTGGGCCTCTCGGATGGCAGTCCTCCACTTTTCTACCGCTGTTGCCACCTAAGAACACAGGAGTTTAAAGTTGGCAGATCTTTAAATTAAGTCAATTACTTTTACTGGAACTTATTAATATATTTACCTAGAATTAACACTACATAAATTGTCTATATCATTTAAGAAGTATCGCTCTGTAGCAACTCTGAACAAGTGTCTGTGTAGTATTAATCAGCCTATTAATTAGGCTGATTATGATTGTTGCCATTTTTAATAAATTGGCATTGGCTGATATCTGTCATTTAATTGGTCATTGGTTATTTAAAAAAAATGTCTACAGACACATCTAAGCCTACACTGCTAGCGCATGAATATGAAAATTAGAACATGATGCTTTTAATTGGCACATGAGATAAGAAGGATATTACTGGAACTGAACATATAGCTGTTGTTAACATGCATCAAGTCTCCTCTCTTTGTCTACACTCACTTTACATACATGAGCACAGAAAATGTGACAAAAGTTAACAAAAATAGTTGAACAGCACAGTTGTTGAACAAGTAAACCTCTCAGAATAATATTAAAATCAGCTTCAACAGCAATCTCCCATTAGTCATAGTGTTAATCACTGCAGCATCTTGGCTGAAGGTTACTTTCTATGACCAGAAATGACTGAAGGTGTATGTAGGCTACTACTACTCTTCTTAAAACTCTTCTTGACAGCTGTCTGACAGCAAACCACGCCAAAACCTAGTTCCTATTTTATGATTAGACCCAAAAAAAAAAAGTCTGCTGTTACCCTCAAACTATTGTTAACAATTAGGACAATCAATGACCTATTTGAAGCAAATAGATGTTAAGACAACAATGTGTTAAAATGCAAATACAAAACAGATGGCATACAATCAAATAAAGAAAAAAAAAAGAAAGGTGATATTGCAACTCTCTTACCCTGGCCTCCTCTGCCAGTCTCTTCTCTTCATCCACCTCTTCAGCCTTACTGCTTTCATCCCCCCCTTGCTTTTTCTTTTTCTTCTGCTTGGGGGCCATGAAACCCTGCAGGAACTTTTTTATTACGCAGGCCTGAATGGTGATGATGCATTCCCCAAAGTCTTTCAGACTCTCCATGCCATTCAACTGTATACAAAAAATAAAAAATAAACCCCACACACAAAGTTTTAAATTATGAATGCAAACGTAATGCGCATCCTGACGACCATGACTGTTTCAGTTGTTAGCTATATACATGTCATGGCTACAGGTTAAAATATGTACACTAAAAACACACATTTCTCAGACTTTTCAAACCATAAATGTAGAAATACTAATGAGTTATAATGAGGACTGAAGCTAATCACCTGATCTTCTATGTCTATGTTGTCATCCAGATATCCCAGGCCTCCCTTCTGGAGTCGTGAGGCTATTTCCTGTATGTCACTACGCAGGTATTTGAGCAGCTCTGTGTAGCCATCACAGGTCCTGAGACCCATTTTTCCCTTACGGGTCAGATGGATGGAGTGCAGGATCTCCTGGTACCTGAATCAGGGAAGGACAGCTTTGTATTCAGCCATTTTCTTCACAATATTACTGACCCTGCCTTTTTTTTTTAATCTATACTATTCATTTGGCACATTGTGCTTTGCTTTACTGCTGATTCCTGAAACCTTTAGTGCCATTCTACTTGTTTCTTTTAAATTTTTCTCTTATTACTCTCACTGCTATACTAATTATAATAACCCTAGACAAAAATTAGTGAATTGAGCTATATCTGTAAATTCTATTTTTTTCCAGTAATTTTTAGAATGAAAGTCCATTTACCTGTTTTCTATCCTCATCTTAAGTTCACTCTCTCTAACTCCCTGAGGATGAAGACTTTCCACCAGCTCATCCAGCTCAGCTGGGTTGTCACAGACGAACCTGAATACAGACATGGAAAATGCTGATTATTATAATGTGGAAAAAATTTAATGTGGAAATCAATCAATAAAAAAAGCCAAATGAATAAAATAAATAAAAAAAAACTTAGGCAAAGCTCTTACCAGAGGTTCTGACCCTGTTTTGGAACTGTAGTTTCTATACAGACATCTGCTGCTGTTCCCTGCTGGGCTCCTTCACTAATAGCACCATCTATGCTGCCATCATCTTTTTCAGCTCCTACAACACAGATTAATTAGATGAATACCTGAAAGTATATAAAATGTATAAAACCATTGCAGAGGGCTATTTTGGAGTTGTTCATACACAATCTAGAATGATTTGGGGAAATAATATTCTTAATAAAATGTTCTTATCATTCTGCTAAAATTAACATTAAAAAAGTAAATATTGTACCTTGTGATTCAGTAGCAGCAGACTCAGCATCCTCCTCTTCTTCCCTCTCAGGTTCAGCTGGTTTGTCCTCGGCTGGAGGGGTGAAGTTGTAGTCGATGCTTTCATGTACCCAGCCTTTTTCAATGTACAGACCAGGGACCACATCGGAGAAAAGCCAGTATCTGAACCAAAACATTCGGCAACCAAGCTTGTAATTTAGATATTATTAAAAGAATTTACATTTGCTCCGCTTTTAATAATTGACATTTGTGCAAAGTACTAACCTGTTATGATTTCTGTCGGTACCCAGTGGGGTCCTGCGCAGAACAAGTTTGGCTTTGGTTATTCCATCCTGAAAGGCCCTCTCAGCAGCAGCCCTCTGTTTACGCATTCTTTCCTCTTCCGCCTCCTTCTCCATGCGCTCTGTGAGAGAATATTTAAAAATAAGATTGAAGTTTATCTGACTACACTGAATTACAAAAATTACTAAACATTCCTAGTGGTCGAGATATTACTTGCTAACAGAGTGAAACCAAAACTTTGATGGTCTGTACACTTAAACTATTTTCTATCACGTGTCTATAAACTCATAGACTGAACTGTTTCCAATCTGCTTTGAACTGTACCTTTGTTCTGTCTGTCCATCTCCTCCTTCTCCTTCTTAGCCTGCATGGCCATCAGTCTTCGACTCTTCACTGAGCTGATCATGTCCTCTGGCTCTGGTTCCGGTTCTACCTTAACTTCTTTTTTGTTCTCCTTCTTAGCAGCTCCCTCTTTTTTCTTTTCACCTTTGAGAACAGAAAAGAAACACATTCTGATGTCAAGCTGTATTTGTTATGGTTTGTAGATATTTACATGACAAGACAACAATGGACTCAGGCATATAGAATACCATAAGAAGTCTTATTACTGTGTGTATCAGGAGACTCATTTACTACTTGTGAGCTTATCCTTTCCGCAGACTGCATTAAGTTGCTCTCCTGCCAATTAGGGAATTCTCTGAACCACCGCTATAATTTCTTGTCACATATTGCTTCTTTGTTGTTATCAATGTACTGCAGGTTTATAATAAGTCACATGGGTTACTTTTCTGTCTTTCCTCTGATGTCCAGTTCTGTAATACAGGTGTGCTCTCTCTCAGATTCTACAAAAAGTTGTGTCCCTTAATAAAAACCTATAAAGATTTTCAGATAGTTGACTGGGTGCCTGTTTCTTACATGGTCTAAATAACTTCAATTTATTTTTTTAAGGTCTTTTAAAAACAATCTTATTTTGAAAGGTTTTAATTATTAGGTGATCTATAACTCCTGAGCTGAAAATGGCTTAAAATATTTTACTTTTTTAAAATAAATTCTTCAATGTCCACCCAGTATAGCGTTAATTAGCATTATGTATTGTGTGGCCTGGTTCTGAACAGACTAGCACCTGCTTTTGCCATGTTTCTAAATAGGACTTAAACTCTCTGCTGTTCCCTCTTGAGAACAGCAACAGTTCAAAGTGGCAGCGTAATAGATGGTCACAACCTACAGCGACGACCTGAATCCAATCAGACTGAACATAATTCACCGTCAGACATATTTGTGCCAAGGAAGCTCAGTATACATGTTAAAATTAATGTACAGAGTATACATAGCGGAAGAAAGGATATCAAATGCTAATTAAACATGTATTCCCAAGACAAACAGTCCACTGACTTTGGCACATTATATATTGGAGGCTTGTGCTCCAAATACTGAGGGTTCTGATTCAAAATTAAAAGATGATATGGTTTATTTTTAAAAACTCTAAGAAAAATAAAACTGAGTGGTGAAGCAAACAGCTTAAGGTTTTACAAGGTCTTGCAAGATAAAATTTTACTCGGGTAGAAAGTACAAAAAGACCAAGCCCACTCTGATTTTCCATTAGTGTCCTCTCGTGTCATAGACAATATTTGTCGTTGCACAAATTAATCTTGAACACGCTTGCCAACAAAAGTTTAACTTTGGCCTATTATAAGTGAATTAACTTTAGTCAAAAACTGCTGAGTTGTCAAATTTACTGTCAGCGACCATTAGCATGTTAGAAAAATAACTTGATAGATCACAGTCTATGCAGTGGCAGAGCTGTGACAAGAGCCACAATGCTTGACTGTGCATTATCACAACTATGCACAACACAGGTTCAGCTATTGTTACACTAACACACAAGTCATCTTTAGATTGCAACATTCCATAATGTTATATGACACTAAAGTGGTTTTCTTGTCCTTTTAATGTCTTTCTTTCCTGAAGAGAAATATTGTTAATGTTGACCACTGGCACTCTTTTCAGGTTTTATGAGGAACTTCCACATCAGTTGATGTAGATTTACGTTTTAGCCAGTTGCCTATGTTTGCACTCCTGTTATGTTCTTTGAAACAGTGAGAGATGATACAGTAGTAGAGGAGTGAAAGTCTAAAAAATGTGGCATCTTTTTACGCTACTAAATGTGTGCAGGAGTTTCCCAAAAATGACTGCTAGATTTGCAGGAATGTGTGAAATGATGTGTAATCTGTACAATGCCACACTGGAATTCAGGATGTAGTTTTTTTTCATGCAATCAGATGAGTGGGGAAGTTGAAATCACAGCATTAAACCTTTAAATTTTAAAATGTATTCATTTCTACCTTTGCCCTCCATCTCTTTCTGCTTCTTCTTCTCAGCCTTCTTGCGGTCATTGACCTCTTTCAGCATTGCCAAACGTTCCTTCCACAGCTCAGCTGATCGTTGCTGCATCGCATCGACATGGTCTTCTACAGAGTAAGTCATGAGGATGCGGTGACAAAGAGCCACCAGCAACTTAACCTTCTCCTCAGGGCTCAACTCAAACACTTCGACTGTCTCCAGCTTCTCCAAGAACTCACTGGTCACCACATCATCAAACCCTCCGATGGCACCAGAGTCCTCTGAGCCCCGGCCGCTTTCCTCACCATGAGTGTCACACGGACGCAGACAAAGTCGTGCTAACTCTGATGCCGAGTGCATGGTTAGGGGGATCTCAGATAAATGCATATCCAGCTCATTGTAGCCTTCTGCCAGCTCATCCTGCAGCAATGTCTGTAGAAGCACTACAAGCACACGGTTTAGATAGAGGAAACCGGATCTTTCTCCAGCAAGGGCTTCCATCAGAGCCACTGCTGTGATGGGATACTGATCATCGGGCATAAGTAGCCCTGCATAGCAGTGAAGGAAGTCCACCACCATAGCCACATCACCGAACAGGGTGTTGGGCAGTCCTTCAGGCATGTCTACAAGCTTGAATGTTGGCAGGGTCTTGCCCCCTGTGATCTCCTGGTCCTCATATCTACGTGATAGTTCACGACGGACCAACATTTCCTTTTCACGTCTTTCCTTGGCTTTTTCCCGCAGTTTCTCTTTGAGTTCCTCACGTCTCTTTTTCATCTCTTCTTTCCTTTCCTCTTCACTCATGGCTGCCCATCGTTTCTTTTGCTCCAGCAGCTCCCAACGTTTCTGCACCAGCTCTTTGAGCTCCTCTGGCAGACGGCTGCGATCATCTGAGGACAAGGTTTTGGCAGCCTTAGAGATGAGGGAGGACAGGGAGTTTTTTTTGTCATCTTTCCCTTGTTCTCCTTATAGTAGCGAAGAAGGTGAAGAGCCATAGGGTGCAGTGGCTTCCCCAGTTTCGGCGTGCCCATGCTGCTACTACGAGCTCTCTTCTTCGGGCTCCCAGTAGGGGTACTCTTAGCAAGATGCAGCAGAGTCATCTGCTTCATTTTTGGTGTCTTACCACCAGCTTTGCCGTCTTTTTGGAAGCCTTGAGCACATTGAGCTTCTTATCACCACCCTTTCCAGTTTTCTTGCCTTCTTTCTTATCCCCAGATTTTTTGCCTGATTTTGGAGTGGAAGGAACTGAGCCTTTGCCTTCTACTTTCTTAGGCGTTCCAGAGTTCTTTACCTTGAGTGGAGAACCATTCATTTTCTGGAATTCAGATAACATGAGGTCATTTAGCAAAGCTTTGACTTTTAAGAGACTCCTCAAATATTGAGCAATAGCCATTTTAATATGCATACAAGTCAGCTAACCTGCATGTGGCCCCAGATAGTGGGACTAAGAGGCATTCCCAAAGCATCTTTCTTCTTCTTCCTTTTTTTCTCTCCCTTTTCATTTCCGGAATCCTCTCCTGGTGTGTCAGAGGTCTTAAGCTTCTTGCTAGGTCTACCCTCTGGAGATCCCAGACTCTTGCGTTTTGTGGATGGATTCTCTGCTAAAAACTTTAGACAAACCAAATGTGAGTTAAAAATAAGCAACATTAAAAAAATAAACAGTAAATTATGAGAGAATTACCTTGTAGGGATCAAGAAGAAAGTCGCTGAATTTGCTTGGCAGGTTAAACTTTTTCACCAGTTCATCTTCCACGACCCAAGGAGCACTCTCTCCTGTGCCTAGCCTCAGAGCATAGTGCCTGATAAAATACCGCATGATCTCCTTGGTTGGAGGCCGCTCTGTTCTTAGGAGACTTTCTGCTGGGACATTGCTAATCACCTATAAATAAGTCAGATTATAAGAATGGGTGTCACTTGATTTAAAAAATGGAGAAGTCTCCACAGAGCTCAACTAATCATTAACCACACAACATTTTTTAACATTTTTGACAAAAATAATACATTGTCATTAGTTACAACACAGAAAATGCTTGTAATAAGCTGCCATAGTTGAATTCTTATATGTGATGAAAAGATTTTGTGTGTTTCTGATTATGATACAAACCTTATCCTCATTGATAAGCTTTACGTCATACTTATGAGGAAGGAATTTGGGCATTGCCCATTTCTTTTTCTCTTCCTTCATTGCAGTGGGAAGTTTCCTTGGGGAGCGACGTGCCCTGTCACCTAATCCAAAGAAAAATAATTTGGAAAAACATGTTAATATGTTACTAAAGGTTATTGAGAACATAGTAAAAGAAAAATCCACTGTAAAAGTAAAACATGTAATGTGAGCAAAAGTGCATCTGTATTAATTCTATTTATAAATGATAAACAGTACAGTCTTGGGGTGTAATTTAAAAGACCACTGTGGAGTACAATGCAAAATTACAAACATATAACCTGTGTAATTAACTTAACAGCACATGATCCTCATTTTAGAAACAATAAATATCATATAATTAGGTGTTTAACCCTAAATCATAAGCCCATGTCCCTTGGAACTTTTGTTGTTTCTACAACAAGTTGTACTCACTGAGACTCTCCCTCCTGTTCTCCTCCTCTCGAGGAGGAGGCTCCTTCCTCTGGTTCTCCTGACTTGCATTTTCCTTGTCACTGGAAGGAGAGTCACAGGCACCTTCAAGTTTTTTTTCCCCTGTTTCACCGTCTGGGTTTTCGAGTGGATGAATCTTCACCACCCTCACTCGCAGAGTTTTGTCCTTTCCCACCTGAAGAGAAATTTTTTTTACCAGAACCTTGTAGAATATGCAAACAATTAAACTCCTTCCTACCACTGTCCTTACACAAGGATGGGTTTCAATTATGTATTATACAAGTGGTTTTTCATATCCCTTTATCATGTTAAACTTGCATAAATTATCTGAATAGTGATTAAAAGTAATAGTAATAGGTTTAGGAAAATTAAATATGAAAAGCTGCCAGCTGAAAAGTACAATTTGGACCTATGCTTTGGATAATGAAAAGTGCCCATTTAAAGAAAACCTAATTTGTTGTCAATTAAAATTAAAAAATACCCCTGGGGAAATTAAGAGCCAAGAGACAATGTTACATAGCAATCAATACTAAACAAGTTTAGAAATGTAAGAAATCAAACTGACCAGAAAGTCACACTCTTCGCCCACAGCATACTTGGTAAGTATTTCCACCCAGGCCATTTCAACCAGTTTGTCTAGAGACACTGTGTTGTGGTGGACCATCTCTAGGACTGGCTTCTCAAACCACTGGGGATACTCCTCTTGAAGACTACAGACAGACCACAAGTGGCAATTATAATAAATAATTTAATAATACATGAAAATAATAATGTAGTTAGTGTCTTGCATCCTCCTCAGTGTGTGCTTCACTTTAAATCAACATTAAGTAAAATGCTGTTTCTGACCTAACAGACCATTTACACATTTCACATTAAATTAATTTGCTAATTGGTGAGAGGCAATCTTTACATTTTTGCAACATACACAGCACCCAGGACCACAGCATCTTAGACAGGGCAACTACGGTTAAACGTGGCCACTAGAGGGAGTAAATTACTTTAGTTAACATAATTAGACAGCACTTAAATGGCATTATTGAGCCTCACTGGCTTCAAAATTGAACAGCCGTGCACTGCTCTGTCCTGTCTATTTTGTGGCATCTCTTTGGTCCACGTATATAGTTTAGCTCAACTTCCTCCACCAGCACAAACACATATGGTATATTTATACCTAGTAGGTAACAGTTCACCTGAAAGAGTTAACCTTTGGGTATTATCTTTACTTTTGCTCATCAGGATAAGGGCACTCTCACCAGGCCTATGCAGATTCAAGGATGACTCAATCACACACCCTCTAAATAGAACTAAGAGGCGGAGCAATAGATTTATCCAATCACAGAAAAGGAGAAGGCCTTGTGACTGGGAGAATATGGCTTGTTCGTGACACTACTAAGCTTCTGTTAGAGGCCAAAGCTGTATCTTTGGGCAAGTGCAGCTAAATAATAGGTTAGGATGAACAGGAAGGAACCAGAGCTTCAATTCACATCTAAACATACTAAACATGTTTATAGTACGTGGTTATAACCAGCAGAGTATGTGGACATACAGAAAACTCTAGATGTCATACTAACAGTTCTGTGACTTCTTGTTCCTCCTCCCAAGCTTCTTTGTGTGTCAACTGGCTGCTACCAGTGCTCTTGCATGTCCAGATGCGCTCATTATACCTCTGAAGGCGTGACTCATACTCTCTGTAGAAATCTTGTTAAGGAAATACAAAATTCATATGTAGGCAGCATTACCCTTTAGCCACTTTCTGATCACAAGCAAGACATATTTGATCCAATGATGACAAATCTGTGCCACTAAAGTTAGTGATGCTGAGAAGAAGATACATTTAGCATACAGAGGCAAAACTTCATAACAAAAATGATTGAAAGGTTATACTCTAATAAACACAAAAGAAGGAAAAGCTAGCGAGGGCCTGGAAAAACAATGATATTGAAGGAAGTTGAGTTCAACTACCTAAAAATGAAAAAAAAACGTGGGGAAAAAACTTTAGTGATTAGTCGATGGGACTAAAAAAAGTTTGGTTTCGATATCTTTAGTGACTGTGAACACCAATAGTAAAGTCCAAATCTCTGAGAAGTAGTTCAGAGGCCTGTTTCCCAGACAGTAATTACACACTGCAATAGTAAATGCTTATACAAATAAGTAGATAAACCAGCTATGTCAGTGCAAAAAGACAATCTTACTACAATCTATTATAACTTAGTAAGCCATAAACGTATATAATAACCACTTTTAGCACTACCTTTATACATAAAGTGAAACTTTTCGTAACAGGCTTTATAACACTGCTGGCAGTTAACTACGAACTTCTGACACTTGCAGTTTTATTATAAACACCAAATAAGCAGAAATTTATATTTATCGGGAAATGCTCTCTTCAGTTAGTGGACAGTTTTGCGAAAGTCAAAAACACAAACCAACCGCTAGCTCGAACTAGCTAACCCAAAATATGCCTCTATGCTAATAGTTAGCTCTATCCAGCCGAGTGGCGGCTTCAGTCCGAGGAAGAAGGCGACGTCTATTGTGCCATAATGGAATACCTAGCAATGTCCTAGCTACACTTGCTAGCATTAGTAGCTGACAGTCGGTCCGCAAAAGCAGAAAATTGCACTAGCTCTCCTCATTTAACGTTCACTGAGTGTGAACCCAATGCTACATGCCACACAAAAGCTCCACATTTGGTTCAGTTTAATAGCCAGGTAGCTACGATGAGCTCATTAGCAAAACGGTGTGGATGTTAGCTAGCAACGCTGTCACCCAGTGTAAACTGTGAAGCAAAATGCGGAGGGTGGACTAAGTGATTGGAAACGATCAGGTAACTCCAAATTCCGTGTGTTAGCCGCATATATAGCGCAATACATTCAACCACGTGAACAGACATTTCGCCAGGTGGACAAAGGAAGTACTTTAATGTTGCATGCCGGCTGGCTCGACAAATCGAGTCTGAGCATCAATACCACGGTAAAGGATACTCTTTGTTCCTGAAGGCCTCCTTAGTGTGCTCGATGATGTAGACCTCCTCTCCCGGGCCTGGTGGCTCGGCTAGCGGCTTAGCCAGCGGGTAAGGTTTCCGGCCCAAAAGTGGTGCCATTTCAAATCCACAAATGCCACGGATTCCAATGGTAAAACCAGGTCCTCTAGCAATAAATTAGTCAAATAAAATACAATGATATGTCCTTGGCATGTATCCAACTGTCTCGATACGTCTTAGCACGACTAACGTTACCGCCGGCAGGCCCGGCACTCAACGTGTAGCAGCTAGCTAGTAGCTAGTAGGCTGTACTGTCTCGTTGCAAAACAATAACAGTGCGCTTCTTGTCACCAGCCTCATCGCACCTTTCGTTTCTCCTCCTGCGGTGGTATCATACTGGTTTTACGAAATTACGGAGATATAAAACGGGTCGCCGGACTTGTCTCTGTGGGGTAGTTGGTAAACTTTAGGCTCCTCTGGATGAACATGAAAGGATGCAAAGCAAACCGAAATCAAACTCGCGGCAACAGTAAAGCTCAGTCAGCAGGTCTGGCGCGCTGTACAAGTCCAAGTCTTTGCGAATTAGGCCTGTCCTCGTTTAATAAATTGTCTTCGCTGCATATGCGTAGTTCGGACGGTTGTCGCTATCAAATAACGGCGTTATCAAATGATAAGAAAAGTAACCTGGATCAATCAAGAGGTTAATTCCTTGTCGAAATGGCGGGAGTTTCTACTCCACCGGCACAATTCCGCACACCCTCAGAACTCCGTTTCCCCGGCAGCAAGAGGCGTCGCAAGCACGTCCCGCCTTCTCTTCATACTCAGTGGCTCCCTGATGGAACGTTGGCGTCGAACAGGCCTGATACGGTCTCTGATAGGCCGATATCACTGTCTCTCGTCAGTTTGCGATAGTCCCCTCAAGTAAACTACGCCCCCCACGATACAAATTAGAGACAAGAGATCACTTGATAATAATAACCATTTTGAGTTTATTTCAGAAACACGCTTAAAGATTTTGGTAATGCATTTATTGAATACTGACGTGGAATTAATTCATCTTCGTATCAGCCCATTCATCTCGAAACCTATTGTTTTAGCTCCATATTAAACAGGACTGATGAAACAATAGGTTATCATATGTGGACCTGTCTTCATGTCATTGTGGAGTGAATTCAAAAATACCCACCTTACAGCATTCATTACATAATTGAAATGGAAAGTAGCATTTATTATGGTTTACAAAAGGTCTTCAACTACAAAACACGGGCAAATTATAAATATTTAAAAAAGCTCTTATTCTTATTTATTTATATCTTGATTCTTGCATGTAGCCAAAAGAAGTTCCAGAAAGGACATCTTGTTTAATACATATTGGCACATCAGCATACACCAATTTGCATAAAGCTACACATTTAACACTCTTTTTGAAATGGCCCATTAACCCAAAAACAAGGATATGAAAACATGCAAAAATTTCCACTCCATAAAGAACATACAAGAAACAGTTAGTTGCAAGCATTTTTTTCAGAAATCACCTAAAATAGCAAGACTCAGAAATTAAGATTTTGCAGTAAACACTTTTTTTGACATTTGCTGAAACTTAATGAGTAATGTCGTGAAAATAAGTCAAGACATCCTTAATAATTTTAAAGCTTAGCTAATTTGACAACAACTGAAAACAAGTAACATGTGCATTGTGACAAAATGATTATAAATAAGCTATCTTAGAACAGCATTTTCCCCTGTGCAAATCTTCTTTAAAGGAGGTGCCCCTGTTTCATCCAATTCCTCCTGTTAAAGAAAAAGTAACATATTAAATAGCTTGCCTAAATAAGTCACAATTAAATTCATGCAACAGACCGCACAGATACAAATTCCTAGTGAAGTCCTAATTAATTGAACAAAATGTTTTTCATCTTATTTGAAACAATTTTCTTTTTAAAACTATTGAACCTGTGTGTCTGGAGAGCTTCGTCTAACAGTTACAGATGAAAGTAGGTCCTCCTTGATGAGAGTTGGAGGCTCATCAGCCCCCTCCTGTCCTGAATGAACTGGCTCTATATTCACAAAGAGGTGGAATCACATTCTTATTAATGAATCTTTGAGAGTGAGTGGATGAAATCAAAGATAGTACAGCATAAAGCATAAGTAAGTGACTTCATAAATAGGGTAAATAGTTACTGTTAATTACCGTTGCCATGTCCTGTACATGTTTAATTACCCAGTATTCGGTTTAGTATATTTATTTATTGATTGATTGATGTAGCTTACTGTTAAGTTAAATACATTTTATTCAAATATACAGTACCTACTGTGTGTACATTTTCAAGATCACAAGTAATTAAATGAAAGACGCGTAAAACAGTCACACACATACCATCTACGCTCTCCTGCCCGAGCATTGGTGGCTGAGAGTCTTCGGTTCGGAGGCTGGAGGTATGTGGTGGGCTGACTTGTTGTGAGCTGGAGGTGCTACTGCTGTTATCCATTTTTGGCTGGTAAACATCTGACAGAAAGCTCTGGTTGCTGTTTTCATCTACATATACAGGCATTCAGATCAGTGTGTCAGATGACAGCCCTCTTTTTTTTAAGTTTTCCAAAATCTTTAATCATATAATATTTTCTATTGTGGCTTACAGAAAATATAAATATTACGATGCACATAGTGGCTCCAGTATTGTATTAAAAGCAGCTATGAAACTCACCTGTAAAATCCAGTAAAGGAGTTAGTGTTTTCCAAGACCACATCTTTCAGTCCTCTAACATCTCCACCTGTGGATTTGGTCCGATAAATCTGATAACAGAAGAAGCGTTGCCAAATTTCACGAATGAGGAATGCAAAAAAAAGTAATGACTAAATAACAACAATCAGAATTAGTTGATATGTGCGTGACAAAGCCCCCACCTGTTTAGTTTCTGTTACAGGCACCCACTTGAATATACGTAATGATGTGTCTCCAACTGTCACCCATTTCTTCTCCCTGGGAATAAAATGCGTTTAACTATTTTTTTTAAAAATTAGCACAGTTTAGCTCGAACGCAGCAGCGTGTGCTTTAAGAGCATTAATATGTACCGTGACATAACCTTACAGGAAACACGCTCACGTCTTCTCTGTCACAGTACACCTGACAGCTGACTAATCAAACATGCCGATGCGTGTAGCCATCTTTAGCATTGGTTGGTAACGTTAAAAACCCGCAAACCGCTGCGAGGATGTTTCTCCATTGTTGCCTTCCGAGGCAGTCGCCTTCATTATAGCGCGCACCGTGTAGAGCTGGAGCCATATTGACGGCTCTCGGCGGAAAAACTCATCTAGCCCCGCCTCTCCTGTCAAACGCGGGCATTGATTGGTCAGCAACCTCGTCAATCATCTAACTTTTCCGACTGAAGTTTGTTGAGCGACGCAGCAGATATCACGCTACGATGTACTAATACATTATCCTCCATATTGTCCTCCAGATAGCCTACATACCATTTGCGCACTTTCTCGATGGCCGCCAGAACCTTTTTAATGTCATCTTTAGCCCGACTTCGGGTCTCAGCGCGGCCTGATCGTCCCGACATCTTGGTGCTGTTATGATTCATCTACAGATGCATCTGAAAACTTCAAGACCAAGCCCTAGACCTCCGTTAAATCGGTCATCTCGCGAGACCTCATAATCTCAGGGCTTTTTTTTTTTCTTTTTGTCTCATCCATGCTGTTTGTATGTAATGATAGAGCGGAAGCATTTGGTGTTTATTTTTTACAGTATATAATTATTTGTGTATTTAATCAACTGAAGTACTCACCATACTTAGTGTTTATGTGCAGAAATATTATGCTTTATACTGAACTAAATGTTTACACAAGTATATTGTGCATTTTTGGTTTATGGCTAGATTGAATAACATTTTTAAATACAAGTTTTAAAATTTTGCGATTTTTTGATATTTTGCAATTGATTTATTTACCAAAGTAAGGCTCTAAGTACATTTTCCACAAATGCATATTTATTTGTGGAACATTTTGTAGTATTAAAGCTTCATATGGATTTCATCTTACTATGATTATGATTAGTAGGCTACTTTATATTCTGTGCACTAGAAAGCAAATATTCAACTGGATCCCGCGTGTTGTCCGCCTAAATATTTATTATAGTCTATCGTATTTGTCTTTTTAAAACTTAAAAATTAAATACACACAAGTTTGGATTTCTGGTTCTCACGTTTGAACAGCAGGGGGTAGCCTTGGAACATGCAACGCAAAAAGTGCCGCCTGTGCCTGTGTGACTGAGCTTTTGGCTGGAAGTCTGAGATAATTTTTATTTATAAATATGAGAATAATGGCCGGCAGGAAGTGAGCCTTTGTATAAATTCCCTAAGGAATATGAGAGCCGGCTTCCATCACTTTAACGAGCTGCCATCAGAATTAAGCGAGGTGGAGTGTGTGATTCAGCCAGGGGTCGTATACACCTGTAAAGATTTGAATGCAATGTGTGAACATATTGCTAGTGTAGATTTCGAAAAAGATTATAAATTCAGAACCATATTGCTGATGGTGTGGGCTGGCCCATCTGGATCATCAACCAGTGGTTTACAACAATGGGAGGAGTCAGACAGTAGTTGCCAGAGAAAATATCCAAATTGCACCAATGTACATCAGCATGCAGCTGAACATGTTCTCATTCCTGTGGTATTATTATGATATTCCTCGGTTTCCACAAAGGTATGAAGCTTATTGCAGCAATCCACGACATGCACACATAGAAGGATATCATGAGTCCTGTAAAATTACCTCATACAGACATATTGCTCTGGTGTCCGCCTGTTTTCCAAAGACGTGACGTTTATTTTCCTGTGAACTGGAGGAAATTTAAATAAAACTAGATTCCTGAAGAAAATGCGTGTGGTTGCTGAAAGCCAGCTGCTACAGCTGTTTGCAGCCTTTACTGCTATAAGATTGGAAGCCCTAAGGCTATGCATCTTTAGCAAGATTTAAAACATTCAGTAATTTTAAATTAAAACCACTGCAAAAAAAAAAAAAAAAAAAAAAAAAAAAACAGTTTTCCATCTCTACAGTTTCCCAACCCTCAAAACTAATTGAGTAACCCCGAGATTAGAAGCCCTGAACAATTTAGTGAAGTGAAATGGAATGGAGGTATTTTTATGTCTTTCATGTGTGAAACATGAAAGACATCAAATACTCCCACAGACCTCCATTCAAAATAAAAAGAAATGAAAGTATGTATATATTGTACATTGGGCTTTTATCAGCTCTTTCAGCAATCACACTAATTACTAATACAAAATAAAGGTAAAACGTCGCCTGTCCTTTGTTACTCAACACTTACAGTACAGTAGAATACTTATAGTGACATATAGTCCTAATTAGACTGTTATTTTACCATAGAAGACAAGCTCATAATTTGTAATTTCTGATTTATAGTTTAAACGCTGCCAAGTGAAGGGAGTTTTGTTTTGAAAACGGAAGCCGCCGCTTCCTGTAACCCCGCAGACTTTACAGCGGTGCCGAGCAGACTCCGCTGTCATTGACTGGGGTGTTGGACAGAAAGGCCAAATGATCCTTTGAACGGGGCAACGAGCACAGCACGGCATGGACTGCTGCCCGACATAGCTCATTATAGTTTTTTTTTTTAATAATCTAGTTTGTTTATCGGCTGGAAGTTTTCTTTCTTCCGTTCCTGTGTTTCTCACAGACCACAATGGATCGTGTGAAAAGCTCCATGCAGCAAGTACCCAACGCTATTCCCAAAGTGATCCGACGGACTGGCGGGGCAAACAGCCTGGAGCTGGAGAAGGAGAACTTTGAGAGAGGGCAGGTAAGGAGCAGAGTGGGTCCTTTTTTTATGAAATGCCATAATTCTATCGAACGCGTGGGATGAACGTCTTGGCACAGAGGCTCTTTAAAACGTGGGAGGACACCAGGCATGTCAGGCTGTCATTTCCTAAACTATGCATTGTGAGATTATGCCTGAAGTGACGGACAGACGCTGGACATCCATAAAGATGACTTCACAAACACATTTTACGCGCACTTTATTGTTGTCATATTTTACAAATTCATACAGTTTTCGTGGTAGAATTGCGGACTTTCTGTGCACGAGCTCGATTGTGGGTTATTTTAATGCCACTTTCCCTAATGTTTGTCTGTGATCAGCAGATACCAGAGTCCACTGTACAACAAAAGAGCTGTTGAAATGTAGGTCAATAGCCTTTTGAATTCAGATAATAGTGTTGTTCAGCCTATCTGCAGGATAAACCAGACGCAGGGAGACGAGCTGGAGCTCTGTATGACAGGCTGTCAGTGGCATCTGTAAGCTTGCAGTCTCAGCTGGATCAGTGATGAGCATGAGGATGATCTAGAAAGTGAGTTCTGCATCATTTTAATGCAGAGCGGATAAGAGTCTTTTTTTTTTTGTATTTATTAGTTTTGATGTTTTGGCTGCTGATGAATAATGAATGTTGTGTAGTTCCAAGACTTCCACCTGACCTTGCATAAAGTGCACTCCCAGTAAGCATATGTCTGTGGGCTGCCGTTATGCTGTGAAGCCCGCTGTTTCCTTTCTGGTGTTCTCCTCCCCTCCCCTCCCCTCTACCCAAACCAGGCACTGGGGAGGGAAAGGGGGAGAAAGTAGGTCAGATGAATCCAGCCAGTCACACTGCTGTGGAGATAGTAGTGCAGCGTGTGCTTCTCTCTTTGACAGCAGCTGCCGAATTGACAGAGTAGAGTCACCACAGCCTAAATCTACATAGCAGGTATCTGACAATTTTGATGGTTGCATAGAGTTCGACCCACTTCCTGCTCCGTCCACACGCCACAATCATCCGGGACAGTTGTAGCATGGATTAGAGGCAGAGAGAGTGTGCTTTATGTGTCCTCAGCCAAGCCTGGTCAGTAGGTCACATTCAGGCACCTGAGATCATACCCTCTGGAAGTGTGTCAAGAAAACATGGCCTCCACCATCAACACATACCCCTGATAAGTTCTGATATGAGGGGAGACAAAGACATGACAATTTTAGTTAAAATAAATGTGTATGAATTGAGTGCTCTGGCGCTGTTAAACCTCCCCATTATCTGAGATCATGTAAACAAAGCACTCAGCCTTTGGTGCTGGTGATCAGCTCACTGCTGCTGAACAGAGTCTGAAAATATTCATGCAAGACAAAACAAGTCCAGGTTTGATTTGCTATTAGTAATTAGTGTCTTAACATGACTACACCGCTGCATGGCACATTTAGTTGCCGTCCGCAGTGTCAGTTTCTTCTCCTGTAAAGCTATAGTAATACTTTTCCTCCTGGGTTTTTAAATCACTGATTGGGATTTGTTGCCTCAGGGCCCCAGATGCTGCCTGTGTCTTTGTTTCCCTGCGGCTGATTTTGACTGGAGATTCAGAGCTGTTGCAGGCAGTACTGGAATCCATGAAAACGCTGTCTACTTTACGGGAGATAAGCAAGAGATAATCTTATCTGACCTGTTGTGCACTAAAGCTGCCTAAATCTGCTGGGTCGCTGGCTTTCTCTTTCACCTTCTAGACAGAAAAGCAACTGGCTGTATGGCTTGGATTTTCAGACTTTGTTGCCTGTCTTACTGTACATCCTGTAGCCCATATAGTAAGTTGTATTCTAAAGTTTGATTCATATGAATGTTTGCAGCGTGAAATGTGGACAGCAGGACAGCAAGATCATCTAGCCCGGCATAAAAGTTAAATAAAACATTGATCCTCAGACATGCTAATCGTTCTGTTGAGTTGGGTAAACAACCAGGGTGTGTTCAAATCTCCCCTGTCATAGAGTCTGCACTGGGTTATAAAAAGTATGAACCATGGCAGCCACATAGCACACAGCGCTTGTTTTTAATAACATGTTTAACTTCATAATAGCAGCTGACTCTTTAATTTAGTGTTCGGGGGTTAATCTTTGGCGTGTTTGTTTCTGACGTCATTTCGTGTGTTGGTGTTCTCAACAGCAATAAGAAAATCCGCAAGTAAATAACAAACTAGTACTGAACACTACGTCCATATCTCAAGGCCACAAAATGCCAACTGCTAACTCTCTTCCAGGTTACGAAACCGTCTCTAAGCTGTCAGAGACCAGAAGGGGTTTTTCATTTGGAAGATGGGTAGTAATCTCTGGACCAATATGAACCATAATTAGTACTTCTGGGAAGCTTCTCGGGCACCAGTTCCTCAGCTGGGACATGCAGTGTGAGGCACTGACTGACACCACATTGTATGTTAGATAATTAAGGTCTTAAAATAAGACTGCCTGACCGCCATACTCTGTCTTTCCCCTTTAACTTGCCCACTGAGGTCACTCCTGTTTGTGTCTGTACTTTGAGTCAGTGTGTTTCTGGCTGTTGTTGTGTCGGTGAACAATAGGGTTTCCTGTTTCTGTCTAATGGTCAAGTTTCTGTTCTACTCCTTAAATACCAGACGCTGCCCTTTAAAGCACATGTCAGTTAATATTATCAGTTTGACTACAGCTTGAATCATTACACTGTTTATGTATTATCTTTAGATATTTATGTTTATCCATAACTTGTTTCCCATTTAAGCTTTTTTCTATGACTTTAACATTTATTCGTCAATTGTCTTGGCTATTTTCATCCTTTATCAGTTATTTTAGCTAAATGTTTCAGTCATTCATCTTTTACCATTTTCATCTGTTTGTCACTTTTTGCAATGTTGTTACAGCTATTTCCACCCTTTAACCATTATTTGGAGCGATTTCATTATCCATTACTCTAAGTTTATTATTAACTGTCTGTCCAGTAGGCTACTCAGTTATTTCCACCCTTTAACCTACTTTCAAAGTAGCGAGCATAACCATTTCAGACATTTATCAATCCATTCTGAATCATTTATGTCCACTCTTTAATGAGTTCTTTTAGTCCAGTATTTTAACCTTTAATTCCATTTCAACCATTAAACATAATTTATTAGTTTTAGCTCTTTTTTTATCAATAGGACATGGTATTGAAGTTACATCACACGTTTCTAGATTCCCCCTGACTATTGCAGGAGTGCCTCCTGGGTTTAAGTGCCCCTAGTTGGGAAATAACTTGTATGAAGTACATATGGACCTTCTCTAATGGACACCTCTTGCCCCCCTGCATCTTGTTTTACTGCCTCTTCATGGCCTGGCAGCTGTGGAATTCATGGGAGGTGCAGGGCCACGGCCCTTGGGCACCAGCAGGTCTCAGCAAGGCACATGAAGATTTTTTCTCATCCTGTCCTGCTGCCCTTTCTTCTTCCTTTTTGCTTGACTATTGTTTTGAGACTTCCTTGCCTTCTTTTACACCCTGCAATTAAAAATGCAAGGAAGTTATTTAGGGATACCCACATACAGTACATGCAGTGTATACACAGACAAGCATGCAAGCATGAAAGTGAGGCCATTAAAATCTCTGAGGCAGCAGAATCAGCAGGCGGCAGGTTGTGGCCTCATTGCTCTGACTGCTTATAGAATAATAGAGCTGGACATGAGTGACAGGTCAGTAAGTGGAACAAAGTGCATCGATGAGTTCCTGGTGGCATTAACAATGGCTTTGATTTACAGATTGTTTTAGAGTTCTCTTGTGTGTTTTATAGCACTGTAAAGTGGAAAGGAAGACAGAGATGGACTGTTGCTTTTTTGTTTTGCCTCTTATTCATGCAGCAAAGATTAAAGGTCAAACAGCAGCCTACACATGTCTAAGAATGTGATATGCAAATTGGTGGGAATCAGTATGACTAGCCTCATTTTACATAGTTATCCAGACATAAAGTTCTCCACTGTGAGACAAAATATATTCTACAGTTACTAAGACTGATGGATACATTAAATATTCATAGTATTTTTTTCAAAGATATAGATGCTGTATATCAAAGTAAAATTGCAAAGTCATAAAATTTAAAAACCATGCATCAGATTGTGTGCTGTTCTACTTTCTATTCTACATTCATGTAAACTAAAACTTTACATAGTTAATTTAGTTTTTGCAAAAACAATACATCGCACAGTAGATGTCTGCAAAATGATTAACATAATAAACTATTTTCATCAGGTTATGAGTCCAGAAAATGTTGGTAAATGATAAAAATTGTCCAGTACTACTTCTGACCTCACAAACTCACATGGCTTGCTGTTAAATTAGTCAGCATATCAGTACATGCCTCAGGAGCCCAATGTAACATGTGGGTATTTTGGACAGTTCCTATTATGCACTGCAAACTGTCTTTTGAATAATTCATGTATTACCTGTTATTATTTGGTGTCCTCAGCCCATCTGCCTGATGGGGTGTCACCTCTCACTCAAATATGTATACACCACACACTCCAAGCTTTAAAAAACATGGTTCATCACATTTCATTTAATTCATAAATCGTAAAGGCAAGTCTTATAAAAGTACAAATTATAATTTCTGTTGTTCTTTAATCAGGGAAGAGATGTCTACACCACTGAACATGGCCTGCGGCTCAAAACAGGCCACGTTTTGGCTAAAAAACTCAATAAAGTTGGAGTTGGGTACAACTTTTTTTAACATGTACCTAATTTGTAGATTATATCAGTTATGGTAGCAGAAATTTTCCATATAAATAATTCTACCATTGGAATCTCCACCTTTAACAGATTTCTTTATAAAAGATTTTGTTGGTAGTAACCAAAAGACTTAAATTTCATTGATACTTTTAAATAAAACATAAACCATCGATCAGCTATTACAATAATACCGTAGTTTCAACATAAATATAGTATGTTTTTTCTAACAATATTCTGAACTAATAAGTGCAGATGTATCATTATAGGTTAACCACTTTTCAGCAAATAAAGTGGTTGAAGTAAGCTCCACCTTTACCAACACCGACTTTGACTCTTATTATTTAATTAATTAGGTACATGCTTTGTCCTAATTAACATAATTGTTTTTTGTTAAATGACATAGTTTTCTTATTGGAGTTTGTTTACATTTGTAAGATGTAGATAATCTGCTTATCATATCAGTGTATGGGATAAATGGGCAAGAAACTCAATAATGCTTAACTTCATTTCGAGGAAGCCACTGGAATAAAACACCTGTTTCAGTGGAGGTTTTCTACTTTGATGAAAGAAAAAAACGTGCTCATCTGAAACTACACATTTCACTGTGTACAGGTTTCGAATAGTCCCCAACAATATTTGTTTGTTCTTTCAGACAAAACCACAGTTGCTTTATGCACCTAGATAAATACAATAGGTGGAATTGGGAAATATCCTTTATTCCAGTTACATGGGCTGTATAAAATAAGGGACCAGTTTGTGAGTTTCTGAGTGAAAAACTAGGCAGAGACAGAGTGGGATTGCTGTATGTGAGAAATTCTCTGTGAGTCTGCTCTCGGAGAATGGCCCATGCCGTACCAGGAAGTGAGGAGACTTGCTGGAGAAGAGGCGGCATTGTCTGGAGACAAACTGTTTATGTTGAGCAGCCTGGAGGTATAATGTGCCGTCTCGATAGCATAATGAGTAGCATATTGATTATTGTGGCTGGCCTGGCCTCGGTTACTCAGCTGATGCCCTGTGATTGTATAGAAAAGACCTTTTGAAACTGTGGCCTGGATTTAAAATGGATCTTGCGGGCTGCTGGAGAAATCTAGACTGCAGCTGTCTGGGGATTCACACCAGGGACTTTTTTGGTTACCACTCCACCACCGTCCTTCCCCTTTTGGATATTTTTTTAAAGCACTAACACAAGAGAGCAAATCAATCCTCAAACTCCTCTAGGATAAAAATGACCTGGATGAGTGTAAACTGGATTGTTTTAGTCTGAAATCAGTAGGTTAGAATGAATTAATCAAAGCAGCTGTACGGAACTTTTTTTTTCAGTACAAATGTGCTTTATAATTTTGCTGAATGTGGATAGGTGCAGTCAAAATCTCCTGTGACGTGGAGTGAACAATACACTTGGATGTTCATCTTATAAATGTTTTTGATCCAGGCTGACATTGATAACCAAAAAGAGGGGGTCGAAGCCAGGGCATCACATGCTTACTTGAATATGAACCTTGCATATATTTTCTAACAGGCTTTTCCATTGGGCTAATATTTGAAGCTCTGGGTGAATTGCATTTGAGTCTCATGCTATAACTATAGCTTAAGTAAAAAGGGATAATAAAAAGCCAGCATGCAAAATTCAGCTATGATTAAGTAATTATTTACGCATGTGTTTAACTAATGTGACATGTCAAAATTCTGGGAAAACATTTTTTGGAAACAGTCAAAATGTGTGCTTATGCATCCAGCTCATAACAAACAACTGTGAGGACAGACTTGAGAGTTGAGAGTCTCAGAGAAACCAGATGGGGGCATCAGTTCCTTTGAATTCCTCTAATAATGGAAGCTAAGCTCTTTCCACCTTTGAAAGTGTACTTTTATTTAAGACTTTTATATTTTTTAAGACGTGTGTTTTGCAAAATCAAATTATCATTGCAGTTAGACTAAAGAATAAACCCTAAAGGTATTTTATATCTGAAACAGAACTTATTTATTAAGCAGTGGTACTTCTTGATAAATATTCTTTCTCAACTTTCTCATGTTTCCCACAAAATTAAGTTTGGTGTCTCTACAGTGACCAATGCTTAAGCTCACGTGTTTTTATGTGGGGTGTTTTAGTTGGGGGAGCACAATGAAAAGGATTCTGGAGGGGTGGGGCGGTTGTCTTGCAAATGATGCTGTAATGAAGTACAACAATGAGGAGGATCCTCACAGAAGATGTTGGCTTCATTTCTGCAGCCAGTGTTTCCTGCTGCAAGTGAAGTCAGGCAGAGCAGTCATCAAATAAAATCATAAGCAACAAGCAACGGTGTGATCAGACAAAACAGGACATCACCTGGATACTATGGGGAACAATCTAAAAGATTAACTCATAACTGTAGCTGTAAGCCCACTTTGCACTACATTTCAGAATCAAATATCCTACTTTTACTACTCTACATTTATTTCAGAATTAAATACTAGATACATTTTAGATTCTGCTGTACAAAACTTTATTGACCCGCACTGTGAAATGCACAGCTACTTAGCAGTGCACAAAAAAAACCACTAGTAAAATTGTTAGATTAAAAGCTTGATAAAATAATTACCAGAGACAACAATACATGTACAGTAGGAACAATGAATGCATAAATTCATGGTTGAAGGACTTTGACGTTGGGTACTTCAGGTATTTCTGTAAGTAGCCCTTTGAATGCTGCACACCACGGATCTGTGCCAACTCCCAATCAATTGCTCTACAGTGGAAATCCAGCTGTTCTCTTCTTTCCTGAAGCCCCCTCTGCCCCCTCCCTCCCTTATACTGGACCCCTGGCGGTCCCCGGACCCCGGCTTGGGAACCACCGGTTTTGAGCCATCCCTCTCTGCGGGCTCCATGCTACTATTGTCTGCCGACAGAGCGGGCGATTTGCAAAAGAAAGGTCGCCCACCGTCGTGCTCTTAGCCGCTCTGTGGCCTGATGCGTGAGCAGGAGCTTTGAGCGCGGAGCAGCCGTGGATCGAGCGCGGATCGTCGGCGGGAGAACCTCTGTGCTTTTCCCGCAACGCGGCTCCGGCTTGTCGGCGGTCGGATGCTCCAAGTCCCCGTCGATAAGGGGGCACGGAGGGCTCGCAGAGAAAAGGAAAAGGGACGCGGAAGCGAGCAAGAAGGACGGACAGGGGAGTTTTTTAATACCAAATCGGGACACATGTTGAGCTAACGGACCGCTCCACCTCCCCCTTCTCCTCCCAAATGCGTTCGTAGCCTCAGTCGCTTTCCCGATCCTAATCACCAGCGGATCTGCTCTCCTGCTCCGAGGATCCTCGCTCCCCGTGTTTGGCTGCACGATCATGGATCTCAGTAAAATTGTAAGTGCCGAGGAAAACATTCCATGAGCCTTATTTTTTTTTTTAGCAATCCATAGCTCCAGTGTTTGCATGCTTTTATTCTTTTCTTTTCTTTTTTTTTTTTTTGGTTTGGGGGAGGTGGGGGTGGTGTCCAAGAAGTCCTGTAACATGCAAGTCAACGCTCCGTGCAGGCAGGGACTTGTTGTTGTGGCTGAATGGGCCCATGGGAAGTTTGGGTTTTGTTGTGGGGAAGAAGCTCCGAGCAGATCGGTTATTCCAGCGGTTTGCAGACTGAGTGATTTCATCACACACATGTGGTGAAAGTAAAAGCCCACGGGTTTTTATTTGAGTTGGTTCAAATGTGCAACCAGAACCTTCCTGTGGTGCGAACAGGTCATGTACACATGAGGACTTGAAGCTTTTACTGGGTTTGTTAGAGGCTCCTGGACCTGATCCCTGTCTGTGCTGCAGCAGATTTCAGTTCTTTCGCTCTTTTCGGCTGCACTTTATTGGTACAGGTTCAGCAAAGCACAGCGTAAATGTGCCATGAATGTTAATTGCAGATTCTGAAGGGACACAGTGTAACTATTATTGTGTTACACCAAGAGATACCAGATATGCATTTATAATATATCATCACAAAGCAGCTCAGTGAAACTGTTGAATCGTGCATTTTATTACACATCTGAAAGTCAAAGAAACTCTCATATATCTAGTGTGCATTTATTTTGCTTTCATTCAGAGTACAGAGTGAACGATGTGCTAGGAAATAATGTGTGGGGTGTAATGGAGCAGGTGCACACAAGCCAACGCAACAAGGCTGGCCTTTCACTGCCAACATGGACGGATGGGTGTACTTTTACTTCTTGTATAGGTGTGGGGGAGGGTGGGCAACATGAAAGCACACCCAGGGCCCCTGACTTAGGATCCCCCAACCTTTGTAAAGGAAATACTTTAATAAACAGTAAAATACACTAGATCCAGGCAGTTCCTCTTGTTACTCAAACAGGAAATTCACTCTCATCTCTGAAATAAATCTCAGCTGCCTACATGAAGTCAGTCGGGGCATGTAGCAGACACGGCGTAGGTGTAGTGATGGAAATTCTCCTCCGGTGGATCTCCATTCACTTTAGAGATTATTTCAGGCAAACCTATTAATGTTACTGGGAAGCTATTCAGTAATGTGGATCCAACAGAACTCAAGGCTGTTCTCCTCCATCAAGCCCCCTCTTTTTTTCGGCATCTACAGTATGTTTGGAGACACAATGGTATGCAAACAAAGATATTTGCAAGACTCACAGCAAGTGAGGAAGCTTTAATGGGCCCCTGGGGAGTGAGGGACTTGACTGTGTAAAATGTATTTAAAGCTGTTTTATAATGTTTTTACAGATATCAGATTAGAGAAGGTGGTGACATGCAGCAGAAGTTAACAGGGACACTGTGATGAGATGTTGTGCACCTCAGATTTTTATGTCCCACAATGATACCGACTGTCACACTGTGAAGTCAAAAAAAATATTGTAAATATGAGCCCCTATTTAAATCATGTGACATTAATGTGTCAGATTTAGCCACAGTGATAATTTCCCCCCGCTGTTCAAAGATTAAAATCATAACTCATAAAGGATCTGCTTGTAACTACAGCTTTAATATGTGGTCAGTCAACAGTAAAAGCAACAAACTTTTATTTTGAAAGTTTCATTATTTATTTATTTATATATTTTGGCAACTGCTTTTTAAAGTGTTTATACTTATTGGTTCAGGGTCTTGTCAAGTATTCTTCAACATGTGGCTGGAAGGAACCGAGAATTAAGTTCATGGAAGACTCCACCTGAGGCAGAGCTGTTCCTGTAATATATGTATTTGCTGGTTTTCTTAGTCTTACGTGGTAGTGAATTATATATCTTAAAGGGATTGAAGTGTTGGGTGGACAAAGCAAGCCATGCGAGGATAGGCTCTAGAGAATATGATGTAATTGTTTGTTGCAGCAATGTAACATGAAAGCAGAACTGCATGATTATGCCAAAAAATATGAAACTATTCTTATGTTTGTATCATCCATCTATTACAACCTGGCAATAGCAAATAGTGTTTTGACACAGTAGATTTCTAGCATTAGTAACTGTATATGATTTAAGAGCAGAGTTTAAAAATTTTAAACTTATGTATGTGGATGATCATCCCTAAACAAAGTACCCAGTTCTCCACACCATTCCAGAAACATCTCTAAGGAGGCACAAATGCACATCAAAAGATTTCTCTTCACAAATGCAACAAATTGAGCTGGCAGTTGCCAGTCAAACAGACCGTGGGGCTTAGAAGAAATTGACTATTGTGCGACAGATGAATTAGTGTCAGTTCACTACATAACCCATCATCAACAAGCCCTTCAGGAAATAACACCCCCACACATTTTAAGATAAATTCTGTGATGTTCACGTGTGTTAGGGGATGATGAGCAAGTGGGCAGAGGAGCCTCGCTGAGCTGCACAGATGTTTCTTTTGTAATGCATCTTCATGACATCACCAGTCCTGCAGGAAGCTGATTTTCAGAGCTGACTTACTAGGAGAGGCTCATAAACCTGCCAAGAGAGTTTATGCCTGAGAGTTTAATTGTGCTGGAGTCCGACCTTCAGCATATGGGTGTGTGCCTTAAACCAGCTTCTGCCCCCTCCCACCTCTGCCCTCAGGAACAGAAACCCAGTGCTCTGAGGTCACACACTCTAAATATTCTGGAGCTCTGTGTTTTCATGCTTTTTAATGGGCGCCCCACTGGGCCTATCAGCATCACCAAATGCCCCGTTATTAATGGGATAGAAGATGCTCAGGGGTTGTGTAGAAAACAAGCTTTCAGTCACGACTGGAGAAGCTTATTCATGACTGACAAGTCATTTCAGCCCATCAACCTTCATGCTGTTGATCGTGATAAGGCTTATAAATGCTGAGGCAACAAAGACGTGCAGTTTCACAATCACTTATGAGCAGAATTAGCACTTGCGATGCAGATTCAGCTCACTGTGTTGACAGTAGTGTAGTTTATATACAGACTCCCTCAAAATTACCTCCATGAGTTTGTAATTTTCCTTCGTACAGCATGTTCTTCCATGCGTATGCATTCAGAAGTGAGTGCAATTATGAATGGCCTTTCATGTCAACTGTCTTCCTCTCCTCAGTGCCAGCCAGGCTGGTTCTTGTGAGGTGTGGAGTGACTGTTGTGTGAGCGGATGTTCACGTCCGATGAAACACATAAAACTTAAACAAGCAACACAGAGGGCTCTGTTCAGAGTAGTGACCTTTTGAATCGGGTGGAGTTACTTTTGGGAAAATGTTTGGGCCCAAAATGCTTTTCCCTTTATTATCTGATATTTGAATGCGTCCTTTAGAATGTGCCATTTCATAGTAAGAGAGGGTGTGTGCTTGTGTGAAATGCACTGTGGGAAAGCTGGAGGTTTCACGTGTTTATTTTTGGTCATGCATGTTGCACTGTGAGAGCGGTTGTTTTGTTTTCAAGAAAATAGACGTTTATTTTTAGTTGCCCCAACTTTGCTTTTAAATAACGCCAGCCAGGTTATGAAATGGTGAAGTCAAAGGCTATATTAGTCAAGGCTGAGTAATTATCGATATCCTGTGTAAACACTTCTTTACCAGAACCACAAAATATTACAGCTGCTATGTTTAACTTTTTATGTTTTCCACTCAGTCAGTCTTTTATGCATATACTGTATGAACACCTGCCTCTGCATTGAGCCTCGTTTCTGCGTGTACTCTCAGCACCCAACAGACACCGTTAGCTTCTAGCTGCTGACCACATACAAACATTTAGCAGCTGAAAGCCAGATTTTATTTTTCTGAATTTTTAAGAGACCAAACTCAAGCTAACAGGGTCTTGTGACCAGAAGAACGCGATGTGTGTTTATGAAGACTACAAATTGTAGGTCATATATCTATTTTATTGGACATATGTACGAGATGTCCAATATTGTGTTTACTGTGTTTACTCTACTTTTCCATGTTGTTTATCCCAGTAACCTATTTTATCGTCAGTTTTGTCATTATTATTTGTGTGATTTAATTCAGGTTTTGCTATTTTATACTACTATGCTCTTTAAGTAAAAAAAAACCCTTTCATCATTTATTTCTGCATCTGCATTTTTGTTGATAAATAGCAAGTAGGCTTGTGATATGTTTTTTTATTGTTACTTTGCAATTTCTAATCGCACCATTGCTCAAAAACCCTAATTAGGACTTTTGTCTATATCGTTCAGCCCTACTTTGATGAACACAGCGTGTTTTAATTTAGTGAGACTGTCTCATATGTCACAGATAGGCCTGAATGTACATATAAATGTGCTTAAATATTATATTAAGACTAGCTTCAACCATCTAAAACTATTCCTATAAGATTTGATGTGGTCTACTGGTGTCTGTGTTACCTTATTTTTAAGTCTCACCAAATATTTTGGCAAGTACACTTGCTCCTGAAAAGTAAGACCCATGTTGTTTAAAACCGTAGTTTTCCTTAAAAGACACCTGGAAGTGTCTGGCAGGAAACGTGAGAGCAGCAAAACAAACCAAGTGTTCAGCCCGACTGACTGTTTCAGCTGCTGCCTGTCTGGGTTGACTGAATAGGGTTTTAGGCGAAGGGAAGCTGGGCATTTTTCAGCAAGCAGGCAGGAAATGGTCATTACAGGGTGTGCCAAGACAGAAATCCTAACTGAGCCTGTAACATCCCCCTCCCCTCTACCAGTGCCACCACCACTTTCACCTCCCAGGGTTGTAGCCACAATGACCATGCCTCAAGGGCCGCAGCAGTGCTGCTGCATTTACAGACAGACGCATGTCCTGTTTTCATTGTACAAGACAGTAGATCTAAATAGATCCAGTGTTGCCACCTGTCCCCATCACGTGGCATCTAAATCGCCATCCATTTATTCTGAAATCACAAGGAAAAAGTGTGAAAAGTATTTTTATTTGTGCTCTGTTACTTGGGAACATGAAACTGGGATTTCTTCTTGACAGATGGAGTCAAATACAACTGTGAAGTGCACTGAAGAGAACTTTTATGTTCTTGGCTCAAGCTGGGTTTTGGGAGTTTTTAAAAACAATTGGTTATTTGCTAAGGACAGTTTGTTTGATGAAATCACCACACTCAAACTTAAACAACAGGAAGTTCAAAAATATCCAAATTATTAAAGCATGGAAGGCTGCACACCCTTCCGCAATCTATAGTAAATAATTATAAGACAAAGTTTGAAGCATCTTAGTCTTCATGAGATCAAATATTTGGTAAAAGCAAATCTTTAGACTTGAAATTATATTAAATAGTGCACTAGTTACAAATGTCAGACTATTATATTGTGAGTAAATTGAGGTACTACAATTCTGTGTTCTGACATGAGTTTTGTGCACACCTGTGTATTCATATGCAAGTGCACATGGAAAATGAAATTACTATGCAAGTTACGTTGTCATTATTCGTTGTTGTTTCAGCAAATCTTTTAGGCAAAAATTGGTTATGAAATAAGTGGCTTTGGTGAAAATGTCAAACGTCTAACCTGATGGAGGTCTTGGGAAAGATGCTACTAAAAATGTAATTTGCTGTGTCAAGTGAAAATATAGAGTTTTCATAAGTACCAAGAGTCCTTCTTTCTCAATAAGAGGACTCAGAGACGAGCCACTCTGTAATGATAATCTGATAAAGTGTGAGGCTAAAGTGATTGCTCATTCTATCATAGCTACTCCCAGCTCCTGGTTTTCCTCCTAAACAACTGGGGTCAGATAATCATAGTACTATAACTAAGATGAATCACTCCACTCCCATTCTAAATCACCAGGGTCACACAAGAACGCTTCCTTCACTTCCTTAACCATGAGAATTTAAATTCATGGGGAACCTTTCCGAATTTACTGTGCCGTCTTTCATTTAGCTCTGGTGAGGTTTTCAACAGTCATTTTCTCATGAGTGAACACTACTAGTTGTGGGTTTGTCGCATCGTTAACATGGACATAAAATATCCAAGAGTGCTTGGATGTCATTTCTCTGCTGCCATCACGGACGTGAACAGGATGCAATGACATATTTCCAACATGGCAATCGAATTGCTAAAGCTTGCTTTAGTCACACGCTCTTACAAATTGGTCGTCACGAGTCGTCACTAACAAGTGAGGCAGAGGATGAAGAAGTGAGTCAGTGGGTGAAGGCTGTCTCGTTTAGCAGGCAAAAGATGCTTCCTCTCTCTCTCTGTCTCTGAACACTGTGCACTGGCCTTTTAGTGGACACAGCCAGGTTATGATCAGCATATCAATGCCCTGCTTTCTACAAAAGAGTCGATTCGGCGATGCCAGGCCTAACTTAACATGCTTTCAGCACTTTATAAATAACACTTTGTTTCAAAGCAGAACTGTGGAGTAAAGATATTTCCGTAAATATCAAAATAAAAAAAATTGTTATTTCTTCAGCTGGTGAGCAATTTCTTGAATCCACATTATAATAGTTATAATAAATAATTTTAGAAAAGCAAAGCATGGAAGGAAAGTGTTAGAAAGGAAGTGTAGGGGAAGGCAGATGAGGTTAGCCCACTGGAGATGATGTGACGTAGGTTCCAGTCCACTTCAAACAGTCTAAGGAGGACTCCCTTAGGCCTAATTTTTGCTCTTTGTCCTTATAATAACTTGCTTCTCACTTCAGATTTAATTTCTCAGCGTTTCACTTTGTCAGCTGGTCTGCATAGAGCTAATAGGCCATTGATGCATTGATGCCAGCAAGCTGCCTAGGCCAATGCCAGGAGTCCTGGGCAGCTGGACTCTCATTCAACTCCAACACAAGGAAAGTACAAAGTCTCCCTGTGAGCTAATTGGGTCATCCTCATGTGGGAACCAGTTGCACTGGGAGTTTCTCAATCATCCCTTGATTTTTCTGTGTGTCAGACTTTCAGAAGGACAAGGGGAAGTAAAATAAGTTGTTTCCGTACCACCCTAAACATTTCAAAGTTGTGAAATTGATATCTGTGTGATATAAATGTAACAATATGTCAGCTAATATCAAAACTAACACAGTGCTCCACTTAACACCTTGCGGTTGTGACGGTGTTGTGACCCCGTTGTACTGATGACTATAAGAGATAATGTCACCATTTGGTGTTTTGACAGATGAAAAACCATGACGGTGACAGGAAATGACATAAATATCACTTCCTTCTTTACTAATGCAGGGCAGATGTGGCCAGTGTAAACACAGGGTTTGGCCTATGCTTAAAATATGCAGTTTGATGAGTTTGTAGAGATAGTGTTGATCTTCAAAACACTGCAGTTCTTTGTGCCTGTAAACAAGAGTAGACAGGATTTTTTCTAATAAATAAATGTTTATCAAAACATCAGTCCACTTGGGAGTTTGTAATATCTGTTGCCAGTCTGTGCACAGTAGTTAATTTGTAATTATAATATATGTCATCAAATTTAATTCCATGCCCTTGTGGTGTCTATCAGAGGAAACGCGTCTCTCTTCACAGGACAGTTTAAGCACTGCTGAGTTCGACCTTTACAGTCTTGACACATATGCTCACACACTCTCTCACACACACACACACACACACACACACACACACACACACACACACACACACACTTGGCTCAGGTTGTGCTGCTGATGCAACATGGACAGGTGTTGGACTTGTAGCTCCAGTGCTCATGTTCAATCAACATCGTGGCTGTTCGGTGACAGTGGTAGCGGGGTAAGACATTGTCTTTACGACAGGGCTGTGGTGTCTCCTCACTGCCAAGAGGAATTTACAACCTGAGCACGGACAAGTGGGCGATGTTGAATTTAGTCAGAAATCTAGAAACAGCAGGCAGCTCTGCATTCCTGCTGTCCTAGCAATCTGAGTTGTAAATTAGATTTTTTGGAACACAAAACTCGTGTTTGCCAACTTGTTTGAGCTGGTGATTATATGTCACTTAGGTTACACAGTGCTTCCTTGTGCAGGATGCAGTCTGTTTTTTTGGATATGATAGGAGCTGAATTTTGAACCAGATTGTTTATTCTCTAATCCTGATGTTTTTTAAAGCTCTGTATTTGAAAGGATTATGATTTTAATACTCTCTGGTTTGAGCTTCCAGACATTTTAAGCAACCTGTGTTAAGTTTGAGCAGACCTTTCCGTTTTGTCTCATCCTATAGTGACTGGTATCCCAACCTGTGATCCCAAGTGGTTCCTCCTCTCTTCTGACGTTCATTCCTCCCTCCTGCCCTTCTCTAACCCTCTTTCTGGCCTGCTCCTCCTCTTCCTTCAATAATTCTTCACAGTGAACGTCCAGTCGTGACAGCTCACATACTGGAAAGAGGAGGAGCCAATCTGGGACATCTGTGGGAAGCGAGATTATGAAACAGGCCTCCCGTCCTCTGCTGACACAGACCGCCGCAATCATACTTGGTTGCATGATGCTATGTAGACGAAACTGATCAAATGTGTGTTTGGCTTATTTTTTTAACTATGGTATTTCAGGTCAAGGATTTTTGTTGAGGGTTCTTGATGTATGAGTTTTTTGTTTGTTTTTCTTTTCATGTGCAATGTGATACGTCAGCCAGATGCTGCTCCAGCAAAACCTTGTTTTGAAAACCATCTGAAACAGCTTAAATTCTTAAACAATGCAGGCCCAGATCTTACAGCAGGGTCATTCTATGGGGCCTCTTTTCATATTTGTTTCAACACACACTTGTGTTTAACATAACTTTGGCGAGACAGTAAAAAACATTTTAGCAGCACCATGCCCCCTTAAGATGACAGTGTCTGTCAGTTGCTTACTCCATCATTCTGATACACACTGAAATATTGCAATTACTATATTGTGAATTACCATTATAATTTTTTTACTGATATTCATGGTCCCCAAAGGTTGAATCCTCTTGACTCCTATCCTAGTGTCATCATGAGGCAGGTGTGATATGTAGTGAAATGTAGTCTGTTTTCTGATGTGGATGTGCATGTGGATATTCATGGTCCCCAGGGGGATGAATTCTAATGATTTCTCATGATTATCTAATGATTATCCCCAGGGGATGATCATTCTAATTAATTAATTAATTCTAACGTGGACGTGGATGATGGCTCAGAAATTCAAAACAAATCTGTAAGGATAGAGTTAAGACATACGTGTGCTTACCAGACCTCCATGTCCCAGTCCTCATCTCAAGGCATCTCACGGCTACGTTAGCAGAGGTTAGCATGCTAATGTGCTAATAAGATGTTGAGCGGAGTAAACCTCATCGGGAACTGTAGCTAACGAGCTAGAGCAGTTTCCACCAATCCCAGGTAGGATGTTGGTTCGATTCCTGGTTCGTGTCACATGTCGAGGTGTCCTTGAACAAGGACACTGATGGCTCCCGGTGGGTGTAAAGGCAGGTAGAAAAGTGCCCAGAGCAATGCTAGTCAACATCAAGGTCCTTTTACTCAAAGACCTTTTGATACAGATGACCAAATGCTAAAATAAAATAGATGTAGTACTATAATAAACAAGTGCATTATTTTTTCCGAAATGAATATATTTACAGTCAAACTGTTCAGTAAAATTTCACTGTATGAGCATCTCAGGTTTCTGTTTGTTTTTGTTTGACTTTGTAGACTTTGCAGCATTTTATCTAAACACTGTAGTTGTTTTTAAACTGGAAAATATGTTTTTTAATGTGCTTGTAGGTTTGTTATTTTTTCTTCAGTTTTCACAAGCCGCAGTGAATTGAGTTTTCAGGGCCGCTGTAGAATCCTTAATTAGCCTCCCACACAGCTTGAACACAGCACAAGCACAGGCTCACAGAGCTGCAGCTTTCTATGAAATACCAATTAGTTTGCATCAAACCAATAAAGTTATTATTATTTAAAGGTTTGTGCACCCTTGATCAGGATGGTGCACAATCACTGCCAGCACTAGCAGTTCTGCAGCAGCTAATGTCCCTGAGAAAACACTGTCACCACTTTGTGATAGTCAGTGTGATTGCTGTCAAACCGGGAATATCAATAGGAATTTTTAACAGGGTCTGTCTGCAAGAGTCATATTTAATTCAAAAGTCAGCACAGTTGTCTGGGGCTCCTGTGTTATGAGTGAGACGATAATTTGAGCCGAAGTTGTAGGGAGTTTAGTTTTAGTCTGGCCAAAGTCCCTGCAGACCTGAAGGTAACTGTGTTTAATAAGGATTTCCTCCTTGGATATGTGAGCGCAGCAAACAGGCATGTTTTTTTCAGTATGTATGATTTTTGTCCTTGCCTTTTTGGAGCATATGAGGTGGGAGGGGGGCACTAGCTATTTTACACCTGCTGTCTTTCATGGAGTTATTATTGTACGTGATCTTGTGCATCTTCCTAATTTAAATTGTGACTGTGTTCTGGTGAGGTGTGTGCAGCTAGTGGTGATGACATATGTGTTTCTGCCTCTGAGGCCCATCAGCTGCTGCCTTGAATAGCAGCTCTGTAGAAAATGGGCCAGGCACCCTTTACTAAAATGACTGGCTTTCTTTTCCTACAGGTACTTAAAAAAGGGAAATTCAGCTTTCAGGAAGGTGAAAGGGTGTCAGCTTTTCAAAATGTTAATGTGTTTTTCTGTAAGTGCTGAGACAAATTTGTGGGCTGATTAGTTTTCTCCATTGTCTTTCCTCTGTTCTCCTCTGCCCTTCCTTTTCTCCTCCACACAGGCTGTCAGCATCAATAAGGCCATCAACACACAGGAGGTCGCTGTCAAAGAGAAGCATGCCAGGAATATCCTCATATTGTCTTTGAATATGTGAGAGAGAAATGTTTACCCTTGTTACTGTGTGTGTGTGTGTGTGTGTGTGTGTGTGTGTGTGTGTGTAGAAGCATTGCTGGGGGGTTATGTTAGTGCAAGATCAAAACAACAACCTTAGTGTAACCCTATCATGTATTCGTGGCCCCACTGCAGAGATAATTTAGTCATGTATAAAACAAAATGCAAAGCTAAACAGACAGAGAGGAGCGCTGATTGGAGTCTGCAGAGTTTTCTCCAATTTTCCATTTCATTAAACATCCTGAAAAGCTCCAAACTGTGAATCCCTCGAAAATCCAGTAGGTACAGGAATTAATTAATATAGGACTGACTTAATAACAGTAATTTACTGTTAAAAAATAAAATATCTGATGCAGACAACCTGCAATTAGCATATTAATGAGAATATTGATTGCTTTTGAGACATCCGTTGTGTTATTCGAGTAAAAACTGTTTAAATGGGTAATTAAAATAAAGGTTTTCTTGTTAAATATTTTAAATGGATTATTGTTATCGCTCGCAGGAGTGACATTAAAAAAATGTCCGGGCAAAGGAGTAGAAGAAGCATAGAGGGAAAGGCAAATAAACATAATAAAATGTAACATTGGTCATAAGAACTTTATCCCTGTGCTCCTTGACTGTCCCTGTCACCCTGCATCTTGGGGACCCATCATGAGAAAGGCGCCCACACTTTCTGGGCAGCCGTCAACCGGCTTCCTCTCTCCAGCAACGCAGTGCTCTGCTGGAAGTTCTGCCATGTCTTCCACAAGCTGCTGCGAGACGGACACCCAAACGTACGTAAACCAGAAATAATGGCGCAAGGTGCACAGTAGCCTCGTCTGCTAATTATTAAAAAACATGTTTCATTGTCTCTTACTGTTTGTGTTAATGTTAGTTATGCACAGAAAGCTTTTTTTAATAATTCCCTTTATGTAACACCTACTTTACCTATGTGTAGTTAATTATTTCTGATCATTATATGACATGTTTCCCCTGCCTGCTCCCCCTCTATTTCTCTGTTTCTGTTGTCGTCCTCTCAGGTGATAAAGGACTCCATGAGGAACAAGGCTGATTTAACTGATATGAGCAGGATGTGGGTAAGGACACACAGTAAGCCGTTATATCACAGTATGCACAGTTTTCTTTACTGCTGAGCGTACTTTTAATACACTTAAACAACAAGTAGATTTTTTTGTTTCTTTGTTGTCATGGACTGTCACCCAATAAAAGTTTTACCAGTGTGGGATAAAGGTTGTCACTAATATTATGATGGTTAGTGGCTGAAATCCCATCCACAGATCATATGGATGTTGTGTTTACCCTTTAACCTAGTAATAATTACAGCTACACTCACCTTTGTTTGTCCTCTTGTAATTTAAGTCCAGTCCAGAGAAACTTAAAGTGCAATGTTAGTTTTTGATTTATTAACTGTACTGAATAGTTTATTTAATCTGGTAGGTATATACTCTAAGCCTATATACATATTTAGTCTGTCTTCCCTGTCCGAGAGAGTCACTGGAAGCCGGGACCAAACACCTTTTCTGACAATACAGTGTGAGCATGACTAAAAGTGCAACAATCAGCAACAGTTTTAGTTTATTTATCAGGAAAAAAAGGTAGGAATATGATTAAAAGGAAGGTTATGTTTTGTTTTTTAACATTTCAGTGGAGCCACTGACTGTGCTCCTTGTTGTGGTCATCACAGCAGATTCTGATGGTGATTGTTTCTGCTCGGCCTGCTGCTGGCTGTCAGAGTGGAGAGACAGACATTATTGCCTGTGACGGACAAAGCAGAGTAAAACATGCCAAATGAGATTGTCAGAGCTCACAGCATGTCGCCTGCCAGCTGCATGTTGTGGCTAACAAGCAAGTTGCTGGTAACTGCTCTCACCTGATTTTAAGGTGACAGAGCAGGAAATGTTTGTCATGTCTGACTCATGATAACATTTGCAGTGATTCAACTGAACTCAAGTCCCGCCACAGCACAGATGATGATAGTTCTCATGAAATTCACAGGTTTATTATATACACTTGTGTCCCCAGCACTCCCTGAAGCCACCCTTCGGTTATGTCTGAAGCAGCACTGAATAGAAATTTGATTATTTCAGTTTTTTGGGGGTTTTTTTCACTCAAGTCACTAGGAAGTAGGATACAGGAAGTTCTGTCCCTGTGAATGAGGTTATAGCCTCTCTTTCCTGTTGTGTCATTACGTCCTGCGCCCCCCGGCTCAAGCAAAAAGGAAGTGAGAAGCAATTGGCAAAATAGCTAAAGCTATTTAATTCCTGATTCTCAGAGCAGGGACTTTTTCACACAGACCGAACTGCACCTAATGGGCTGTGGTTCAGCTGTGCAGCATGGGAATGTTGATTGTATGCTTTCAGCTACAGTGAATTTCCTTTAAAATAGCTGCTGATTTTCCCCCTCCATTTTCATTTAAGCAGCAGACTTGGAACACTTCCAAGGGGAGCGACGTGAATTTCCTTCCTTTGATCATGTCTCTGCTCCTCTCTCCTAATAGCTCTCTTTCCCCTCTCCACCAGGGTCACCTGAGTGAAGGCTATGGGAGGCTGTGCAGCATCTACCTCAAACTGCTCATCACCAAAATGGAGTTTCACATCAAAGTGAGTCGGCCTGCCCTATAAAACCCAACACCAGTCTCCCTCATCACTCATTATCTTTGTCTCAGACTCCTCTTTTAGTGCCAGCGAGTCTCTGCGGGGAGCCGGCTTCATAGAAAATTCTGGCTCTTACACTAATGGCCTCTCAAGAATCTGCAGTGTAGCCTTTTTATGAGGCAGCTGAGCAGAGATGCAGGGACACTAAGGCAATCATGGTGTCGATGTTATCGTAGGAAGATGTTGGGTGTCATGTTGCCAAAAGCTCGAAGCCAGTTCTTACCCGAGGCTGAGGGCAATTTGGCACGACAAACTTGAACTCAAAGGAGTAATGTGATGCTTTGACATATAATCCCTTTAATTGACTTTTGTTCACGTCACTGTGGCTTGTGTTTGCCAATTCCATACATGCTCATAGATCAGCAGATTGATGTTGAAGCTTAAAGGTCATTAAATCGACAGTCAGTTTTTGTCTCATGTTAACCTGCAGTGAGCCAGCAAGCTAAAAGGAATCTTAATTCATCTGCAAGAGATGCAGTAAGATTCCATTTAACTGTCTTTTGCATACATGCATATTTCAGGACTTAATATAAAATTGGGTTATGTGAAAATAAGACTGAGCTGTCTCTGGGCTCTTTCTTATGTTTTCTTATGTTTATGGTGTCCACATATTTAAAAAGTTTTTTAAATTCCATATTTATAGTATTGGCATTATGTCAAATAGTGTTACTAGCTACTTAAACTCACAGGCAGCAGAGAAACAAGGTTGTTATGATCTTGCACACATTTTAAAGCTTTATGTAAATCTAGCAGACGGTTTGAAATAGAGCCAGGAAATTATCTGCTTACTCAAGGACCGCAAATAAATAAGATGTGTAAATACGTGAGTGTTTGCTGACAAATACGCCATATCAGGTTTAAAGATGATGAAATGTCAGTGTTTTGTTAGTAACGTAACTTCCAAAGATCCAGAGTGGCCTAAAAAAATCTATTATTATTATTATTAAGTAAAAGTAAGAACAGTGCAGTATGAAGCTCGATATGGTACAACATTTGCAGGAAAAATGTGACTTAAGTCATTGTAATAGAGTAAACGTACATTGTAAAGTAGATTGAAAAGTACAGTACACTACTTTGAGTTTGCACTTAAGTCCGATACTTCGATACTTCCAATTAATTTTATTGGCTAAAGATACGAATTTTTGTAAACATTGAATTCGGTAAGTCTTGCTCGAGTGGACGTTGGGATGACTGAACTATGTCTTCTTCCTTCGTCTTTTCTTTCAGAACCCCCGTTTCCCTGGCAACCTGCAGATGTCAAACAGACAGCTTGACGAGGCGGGAGAGAACGACGTTAACAACTTGTGAGTGTGGCGTGCTGCTGCTTCGGCCGCTGTTATTGTTTTTTACTGCTGAGTCTGTCACCTCTGCTGGCTGGGCTCCAGGATTGTGATATTAATGACTTTCAGTTGTGGGGACAGATGTATGAAATGATATGAAACTGCAACCGCAAAAATGTTTTTTATCATGATGCACTTGCACATGAACAAGGTAAATGAGGCTATTCAAAGTGATGTTTTGAGGTTTGAATGATTTCTTGGTAATATAAGGCTCATTCTTCACTGTGTCAAAGGAGGAAAAAAACACTGGAACAAAATTTGTAGTAAAAAATAATTAGAATTATTTAAAAAATAAATTCAACAGGTGATCGTGTAAACAAGAGACAACAGGGGGATTGACGTACTGTCCTTGTGAGTGGTTCTGCTTTTTGTTAGTTTTCACTCTAACCTGTTGAAGTTTTGGACAAAATACCTGCTTCAACCTGTGTTTTTTTAATTAAATACCTGTGAACTGTGAACACACAGACTGGCTTTAAACTAAACTAATCGTTTTTTGATTCACCAGCCTGAATATACCGTTTCTGGACTATAAAATTTAGGCCGCACCCGTGGTCACATATAAACCGCATCGGACTTTTTTGGCTGAAAATAATATCTGTTGTACTCCTACTCATTGTTCCTGAATATGTTTTTCCACTTTTTTTAAGGAACAAACGCGTCCTTGTTATAAATAAACGGCTTGTTCCATTTTTATTCTTTCACATATCAACAAAAGATTTTGTACCAGTCTTTATTCATACACGCTTGCAGATTTATCATTACTCAAAAATTCACTTGAAACCACTGTCACACTCGATTTCCTTCACGGATAGCCAGATCGAAAATTAAAAGCATTTGTGTAATTAAAAATATATTTTTGCTGTATTTTTTTCTCCATAAAAACTTCCATTTTTCTACAGCGCCCATCTGAGGGCTGCAAAAAATTTATTTTCTGAAAAGGGTTCAAAATTGGAAAAAGTTTATGGTCCGGAAAATAGGGCCACTTTTTAAAGGAACAAAACTAGAATTTTCTTTCACATATCATTTCAGTCAGCTTGCAGATTTATCACTAGGTCAAAAATCACTGTGCTACACCGAAACATTTGTGTAATTATATTTGGTATTTTTCTCCATATTCCATTTTTTTGACCCAAAAAATTTATTTTTGAGGGTCAAGATTGGGTTTTAGGGCCAAGGTTACAATTTTGTTTTGGTTATGGTAAGGGTTAGGGGCCTAAGTATAAGTATAGAGGTACAGACGTGTGTGTGTGTGTGTGTGTGTGTGTGTGTGTGTGTGTACTAAAAACATGTAAAATGAGAAATCTCTCTCCATCTTCTAGCTTCCAGTTAACTGTGGAGATGTTCGACTACCTGGAGTGTGAGCTCAACCTCTTTCTGGGTGGTAAGTTATTCTGGCCTGACTGCCAGCAACGGATTGATGCACACACATTCACAGACAGGCACAGTATGACTGATGCATGCTTTTTGCAGAGGAATTGACACTTTGACAGACAGATATGCAGTTGTGATATCTACAGTATTGTGAGAGCTTCACCTCGTCTGCCGAGAAACTTTTATTGGTTACAGTACTGCACTGTAGTTGTTGTTGTATGCATGAGTCATTCTAGGGTAATGTTTCTGAAAGTACGGTCTAAAAATACATGGCTAGGAGGTGACCCAGACTTAAGAAGAAATTCAGAAAAAGCTGTGCACACTCTCATTTAAAAATGAACGTGAGGGTATTACATTCGGGTTTCTATTTATTGTACCCTTTGTTCTGCGTGTTGATGAGGATATTATCTCTCTCTCTTCCTCCTCTCATTCTTTCCAGAGCATTTTCTACCACAACCATGTCTCTATAAAAAATGGACAACTTTTCCTTTTATAATTTGATATTTTCTACATGTTTGATGCTTTAATGATCAAATGTCTATTTTATATACACAAAAATATACAGTTGAATCTGTGTTACGTCAAGATCGCAAAGCCCTTGACAGCCTCCTCTTCTTGTCTGGTGTATTTTAAAAGCATCACGTCATCCAGGGGTAAAGAGGCCAGGCCTGAGGTGTCTGTGTGGTTGTGGGTGTGTATGTGTATGTTTCTCTGTGTGTTTTCTGACTGTGCAGGAAACAACGCCTCTGCAATTCACAGAGGCTCTCATGGCCTGGCTTTGGGGATGGTGTGAGCAGGGCGGCAGGGAAATAAAAAAAGGGGCATAAAGGTGGAGGCAGAGAGGGAGGCAGACAATCCTGTTAGTGTTTCAGGTTGCTGCTGTCTCCCTGCTCTACCAAAACTTTTTCTGACTTTTACAAGAGTGAGCTTTGTTGTTGCTTTCAGACACTTTATTAGTTCATTTTCGGGGCAAAGGCAGCAAAATGAAAAGCGACCACAGCAGCACAACTTTACTGATTCATGAAACATTCAAGATTGATGAGCATTAGTTTGATGTTTGCTGTTTTGCATTAGTAATTACTGGTGTGTGTCTGTGTGTGTGTGTTGATTTTTTTTTGCATACATCTGTTGATCTTCCCTTTCAGTATTCAACTCTCTAGACATGTCACGGTCAGTGTCTGTGACGGCAGCGGGTCAGTGTCGTCTGGCCCCTCTCATCCAAGTCATTCTGGACTGCAGTCATCTGTATGACTACACTGTCAAGCTGCTGTTTAAGCTGCACTCCTGTGAGTCACACACACTCTCCAAACATGATGAAAACTGGCTCAGTAAATTAGTACTTGTGTGTTAAAATTTCATTGTTCATAAATCCTTATTAATTCCTTTAGGGGATTAGGATGAGAATACAACTAATGGTTTATTTGAGGTCCAGTGTTTATAACCTATTTCCTGAGGTTTCAGCTATCAGTAAAAATAACAGAGGAATAGGTGTTTAAGTTTAAAGTGCTTTAACTAAAAGTATCGGAAAAGGAGAAAATCTAAAAGTTTGTTCCAAGTAAGATTTTTGTACCAGTTTAAACATTTTTGGACAAGTTTTTTTAATCCAGTTCAAGGGTATGTGGACAGTGTGTTACTGTTGTACAGTTTGTAAAGGCCCCTTGAGGCAAATTTGTGATTTTTGCACTGAATAAATAATTACTTATTTGATTCAATACAACAAAATGGCACAAACTTTGCCATTTTCAATGTGATGAATGCTCTTCATTCATGGTGGAGGTACACAGTTGTGAGAACTGATTAAGCCCAGTCCCACTTAACCTAAAGTGAAATAATATCCATTTTATTCACTAAAATTTCTACAAAAGAACGTCTGCTAAAGAATTTTTCACAAAAAAGCCTGACATCAGTTAAAATGCTGAAAAGGGCAAAATAAAGTTCTTGTTAATTACATTTAATTTCACTATTAATCAGTTACTTTGAAAGAATTATTGAAAAATTCCCATCATAACGTTGCAAAGCCCAAAGGTAATTTCCATATTAAAAAACACTCCCATTATATAAATGTTGAATGTTATATAAATGAAAGTTACATTGCCATAGCTCAACTTAGTATTTGTAACGTGGGACAAATACTAAGTGGTTACGGACTGTTGCGTCTTTAGCTTGTTCTTTAACTCATAAACAGCTTGCAGAAATATAAACACAGTGTGTGAACACTAAACATAGGTGACTGTTCAGAGACTTACATATTTTTTTAGATCCATTGGCTCATAAAACATGGCTGATGGAAAAAATGCAGGCAGTTCAGATTTTCAGTTTGCACACAGTGATGTAGCTTTTGTAGGCTCCCATCCACCAGCTCTGACATATAGCACCTGAACAGTCTTGTTGTCCTAGCACTGATGTGTGTGTGTGTTGTGTATGTGCTCTTGCAGGCCTTCCAGCAGACACTCTCCAGGGCCACAGAGATCGCTTCCAGGAACAGTTTAAGAAGTATGAAGTTGCCGTCACGCACACAGTCAAAAAAACACTCAGTCACAGCTTCACTCTGAGTGTGTTGAATGGACTTTCAGTGTCAAACTCTCCTGCTCCATCTGCCCTTTTCACTCCGATTTTCTATTTATTTCTTCTTCTGCAGGTTAAAAAGTCTTTTTTATCGCTCCAGTAACTTGCAGTATTTCAAGAGGTTGATTCAGATTCCACAGTTGCCTGAGGTGAGGACTGTGCTCACTAATTCTTACAATTTCCAGAATTTAACCACACTTAAGCCCCAACCTGAAACAGCCATGATGACCCCATGTTTTGATAGTTTTAAATTATATAACCTGTTGTTAATATAACACTTTCTATTTATGTGTGTGTGTGTGTGGCATTCATACAGCATTCTTTATCGTACAGCATCTATACATTATTTGCACCGATTTCTGTATTTTAATTACTTTGTTTTTTCAAAAGAATGTAGTACTTTATATGCGCTTCTTGAATCTACCCAAATAACCATAAATGTCTCCTTAATTTACCTTAATTCCATGCTACATGTCATCCCACTGTGTGTGCTAATCCTAAATTTGCTATAGGGACTAAATATTATGTCATGTTTAAACTTTTGCCCTCTGAATCTTGCAGAACCCTCCTAACTTCCTGCGTGCATCAGCTTTGTCAGAGCACATCAGCCCTGTGGTTGTGATCCCTGTCGAGTCGTCGTCACCCGAGTCGGAGCACGTGGTGGAAACAGACGACCTGGTGGACACAGATGTCCCCGTGCTGCCGGTAACTAAACAAGACAGCTATCCCTGAAGAGTACCTTCTTAAATGTAATCCATATGTTTTGAGGCTGCCTGGCTTCTTGGCTCATGGGTGGCGTTATCATCAGCAATCAAAAATTTAATAAGGATGTTGTGTTTGTGTGAGCAGGGAACAGATGCACAGAGGGAAACGGGAGGAGATGAAACAGGAAATAACCTGATCACTAATGTCTCTGGAACCAGATATTTTTTTATCTCTTTGTAATATTACTGCAAACATCTGGTTCATATTTATGCTGGCATTTTACAGTGTTAATAATTTTGACTTTGAAATATGTGACTCTTAAAGCTTAAGACGAAGAAAAAAATGCATTTTACTTCTCATATACGTAAATACTAATGGTGCAATTAATGGCATTTTGGACTCATGACTCCAGCAGCAAAACATCTGGATTATCATCCGTGGAAACTACAAGGGCAATAAGATGCATTGTGTGTTTATATTTTAAATGAAGGGGTTTGCACAAGGAAACTCAAAATAATTGCATAGGCATAATGGTTAAAGTTCAGCCAACAATAAGATGGTAATAGATTTTGGGAATCATTAATATTAAACTCTCATGGTGTTTTTTGTGCAAAATGGTCTTGTCTTAAACACACAGGCTGCTGTGGAACCCAAGTTTGACGATCTGTTCGGCACCTCTGCTGCTATAGACCCCTTCAACTTCAACAGTCAGAATGGCATGCGCAAGGAGTAAGGCTTGGACATGTCACTTTTATTTGTCTATATCAATATAGCTGTTATAATGATTAGAATTTACCAAAAGACTAAATTATTCTTAGATTTGCACCAAAAAACTTAAGCAATTCATGCTAACAAACAGCAACATATCGTTGTAAAATTTTATACAAAGTTGGAAATAAAATTGGCCCAAAATCAAGAATTCTTGTCGGGACAGATGATCATTGCTGAAAATTTCCTCATTCCCAGTCTGTTTATTTAATTAAGGATGAAATATTTTGTCTGTATCCATCAGAGACCGTCTGATTGAACAGCTGACAAGGGAGATCCAGGCCCTTAAAGAAGAGCTGGAGTCTTTCAGACTTGAGGTAGAGAACGGAAGAATAAATAATTATTATGAGATATTTAATTGTATCTTTAGTACACAAAGCTTGAAAACAAATTTAACCAATGTGTTTATTTATTCAGGATCTGCTCTAAATCACCATTTTTACGTCTTTGTTCTGCTTTTCTTGCTTTCTTCTCTCTCCATCCATCAACAGAGCGGTCGGCTGTGTCAGGCACTGAGGGGGCGTGTCAGTGAGCTGGAGGCGGAGCTCGCTGAGCAGAGCCACCTGAGGCTGCAGGCTGTAGGAGAGAGCGAGTTCCTGAAGGCAGAGCTGGACGACCTGCGGAGGGTCAGAGAGGACACGGAGAAGGAGCAGCGGAGCCTGACGGAGATAGAGAGTACGTCTTAAATCAATGGCCTTTTCTCACCTAGGCCGGGAGCTACCTCGCCATATTGTTATTGGTGATATGATGCTGAAAGATCGTCGTTCACTCAGCATGATTGCTGAGGCTCTCTTGTCCTTATCTGCTTGTGTTTTCCTGCAATCTTGCATTTGAATAATATATAAGAAAATCATATATTTGTTAGCAAATTCTATTTAATCAGAGGCCATAGTCAAAATAGATGCTGTGCACTGCACATAAATGGGGAGATTTTTAATAATAATTTTAAATGCTTTATGGACACATTGGGACACTTAACCAGCAATTAGGCCCTCAATTTTTTCCTTTTTTTGGTTTTTTTTTTTTCATTCTGTTTGTGTGCTTTTATTTATGACTTGACTAAGAAAATTTAAAGTTGTAGCAAACATGAGAGATGCTCTTGTCATCATGGTCATGTTTAATTGAGAGTTTATGTCCTCTTGAAACACAATTAACTTAATTCCGTCATTATTACAAAAAAAACAGTTGTCACACAACAAACAAAAAAATTCATTAAGAATTTATGAAACTAGGCTTTTATTGCCACAGTAATTTACATGCTGTTGCTTGCACACTGTATGCGTATTTGTATGTACTGTATCCATAATGATAATGCCTCCCATGCTGATATACAGTATTAATGTGTCTGCCTTCATGTGCTATTGTGTCACTTATCAGGAAAAGCTCAGGCCAATGAGCAACGCTACACCAAGCTGAAGGAGAAGTACACAGAGCTGGTTCAGAGTCATGCAGACCTGTTGAGGAAGGTCAGAAAGCCAGAAAAAACTTATTCATGTTCTTTAAATCATTTTCTATTACTGTAACTTATACTCGACTATAAAACCTGCAACCTCCAAGTTAAATTAAGTCCTGTCCTCCCGATGTCCTTTATCTTTCCCCCAAGCTGAACATAGCATGTGTCCTATTAATCTGCGTGACTGCATCTGTGTGTATGTGCGTGCGTCCACAGAATGCAGAGGTGACCCGGCAGATGACAGTGGCTCGGGCGGCACAAGATGAAGTTGAGGCAGTGAGGAAAGAGATGCAGGAGAAGGTGAAGGCTGCCCAGGAGGCAGCAGACAGACAGGTGAGGACGAGATAAATGGGTTTTTAAACGTGTAACAGCAAGTTAGCACTATGTTTTCAGCTCAGTGGTTTACAGCTAGGTAGTTTGTTGGTGGTCCTGGTGGTCACGCCGGGAAAACCTGCAAAACGCTTCACACAATGCAGACTTCTTTTGAGGAATTGCATATTTTGTTAAGTTTTGTTTTTTAAACCTGTGAAAAGTTTGTCCTGTAACTGGTTCAGATCCTTAGAGATGTTTCAAACGTGAACTGATGTGAGCTGACTGTTGCCTATGGCTTGCTCAAGGTGGATTTGTTGGGTTTTCTCTAAATGTTTGTTTAGTCTTTACTTAATTATGTAAAGTGCCTTAAGATGACCTTGTTGTAAATTGGAGCTAGATAAATAAAGTTGAATTGAATTGAATTGTCTAAACTGAGCTTTTGACTTCTCCCGTTCAGGAGAGGGAACAGCGGGAGCAGATTCAGGCGCTCCAGAAAGAGCTGTCATCTAGCCATTTGGAGCTGGACTGTCTGAAGACCAGCATGGCCTCATCACAACAGGTCACTCTCTTCTCAGATTTACTGCTACTCCTTCCACTTCTTATCCAACGAGATCAGCTTAAATCTAGTAGCCAGACAATTACAGTTACTCATTTAGCAGAGGCTTTTATCCAAAGCAACTTATAAATAAGTGGCAGACACAAAGGACAACCTTAGGGTTCAGTGTCTTGCCCAGGTACACTTCAACATGTAGACAGGAGGACCGGGAGTCGAACCACCGACCCTGTTGTTCTTGGAGGACCACTCTACCAACTGACCACAAAAAGGCTATTGATAGTTACTCAAATAACTCATAGTGACTTAATTAAGTAACTAATTATCACTCACTGAAACAAGAAATAGCGTTTTTCACCCTGACATGCGGACCTCAGCGATCCTAATGTGCTGGAAACAGTCTGGATCAAATCTATTAATGGGCTCTTGGCATCATACGGTCATAAATTATTTGATGATGTCACTTGTGCCCCACTTCTGTGACCTTTGTTACACGTTTGGTTTACACCCCTCTGACTCCTAAAGGTTGACAGCATGAATCAGCCGATCCTGGGAGCTGTTTCAGAAACGTTTTCAAATCTTTTTCACACCTTAGTAACCATGAGACACCTGACACCGGGAACGTCTTTCTGTATCCATGATAAAACATTATCCATTATCTGTCGCCCTTTTGCTTCTTACACAAATTGCTTTTCACCTCAGAATCCCGGTCCAGTTTTTGTCTTCATCTTAGTCACTGCTTTTCCACAGCAGCCATTTCACAGTCTCATACAGTTTATGACATTATTGTAATGCTAATACATTCTTATGACATCTGTTACTGAATGAATTGGTTTTCAGAGGGGAGGAATTGTTTAAACTGTAACAAATAGTTTTCACCCTCTATTTTATTTCAATTCTCAGTCTGCTTTTGTAATCTCTGCACAGCTGAGCCAAGTGCAACTTGCAGATTCCAAGTTGGTGTTTATAGCCAGGCAACTGCTAGATGTTTGCCTTTCTGCATTCTGCACAGTACCAGAGCGTTTCATTACAGCCTCCTTATTATGGGCATCGTTATTGCATGTTTTCAGGACAAATGTCAATCTATCAACCCTCAGCATCCCTGGAACCTCCACTGTTTGACTGCTACCCCCTCTGCCCCGATCTCGGATCCTTCTCTAAATGCCCCGTTCCCCGTACCTCTCATCTGTCTCTCAGCCTCCCACTCCTGTCATCCTATTTTTGTAGCCACCACTTATCATCTCAGTCACTCTTTCTGTCCTCCTCCATCTCTCTAATCTCCATAGTCCTTTTCAGACCGAGCAGCCCACGTTTTATCTCTTCTGTCACGTGCTTCCAATGCCGAGCCCTCACTAACTCCTGTCATACAGTTTCATAATCTTAACAATTCTGTTTCTCATTCATCTCTCAACATTCCTCATTCTCTCTTGGACCTGCTGGCACCAAGACTGTAAGTCTCTTGCCTGTTTTTTTTTTATGCACACGCATTGTTAAACTCCTGATATCCAAACCTCACAAACATCCAGTATCAGGGGTTGGAGTACACGTACACGGGAGTACAAGTTGAAGTACTTCAAAAAGAAAGCAAAGTATTTTAAAAGGTTATCGAACTGGATGCTGTTCAAAACATGCACAGTCCAGATTTGTTGCACAGATGTTTAGGACCACTTTCATAAGATGCTTTATGAGTCTGTATAATCAAAAGAACTAGTAAGAATGACAGACTTATTAAACTTACTTTGAATGTACTTACTGTACTTCTTAGCTACTTGCCATCTCTGTTCAGTACACAGGATCTGATGTAACTACACTGTGTTGCCATAAGATTGTTGCATTGAGGCCAAGTTGCACAACCACAACTTCCCAGTGTTCCTTTCATTGTAAACTCGCCCTCAACCCAAACCTCTCTGGAGACTGTCTGCCTCTCCACAAACTTCAATGGAGACAATAGTGTTATTATCAGTGGCTTAAGATAAAGTGTTTTTTCATAGTGAGGTCAGCACTCTCACATCATACCACATCCTGACATGTCCCAACAGCCTCATTTTATCCTAACCATGTCTCCTTGTCTCTTCATTGTGCCTCGAAATCATTTTCGGCTGTTTCTGATTTTGTCTCTTCCTTTTTTAATCCCTCTGTCTTGGTTATTTCTTCCATGCAGTCGAGTGAGGTGCTCAGCACACAGCTGGCCACCTTTGTGTCTGAGAAGGCAGAGCTGGTGCAGTCCTTGTCGAAGGTGGAGGCGGAGCTGGCGTTCCAGGCGGAGGAACTGGTGCGAGTCCAAAGCTCGCTGGCGTCTGAGAGGGAGAGCAGGGTGAAGACAGCAGAAGCCTTACAGAATCAGCTTAATGAGAAGGTGAAGGGTTGTCATTTGCTTAATGAAATCCAAATTAGCTGTAATACACCAAGCCAATGTTTCTGTGAGAATTCAAAGAAACGCTAAGAACCACTTTGTCCAAATAATAATAGTTTCCAGCCCTCTGTTTTTTTTTTTTTAAATAAAGTTTGCTGGTTTAATCTGTGTGTGTGTGCATCCATAGGAGAGCAGGGAGCAGGCTTTGGAGAGCCAGCTGGTAGCAGCTCGCTGGTCTAGTCTGCAGGGAGCTGTTGAGGAAGCAGAGAAGATCATCCAGGACTCACTGGCTCAGATAGATGACCCGGCACACATCAGCTGCACCAGCTCCGCAGGTCAGTGGATACTGTAACTCAGAACAAAGCGGCTGTCATTCATGGTGGGATGTACATGCAGGCTTGCCTGTTTATGTCTTAGCTCCCATCTCACTGCGTTGTGTCTTTTTTTTCATTCCGTACAGACTACCTAGCATCCAGATGTCAAGCCACTTTAGACTGCATGGACAGACTCAGTTCTTCCATAGAGGCCTTCATAGCAGACAGCACAGGTGAGAGGACTCACTGGAGCTTTGTAAGGAATGAATCATATGTGATGATTCATTCTTTTAATCCCCTTTTTTGGTAATTTTTCCTGATATATTTCTGTCCTTCTGTTGAAGGCCAGATATAACCAAAGTCTGTGCACCAATATAACTGATAATAGTGAAACAGAGTACGACTATATCAAAAGCATTGAATGTATTGGCCTGCTAATGTCCACCTGTAACGCCTAAGCATTTGTTAATTTAAACTGTCAAGTTAAACTGTATATTTTCTTTTTTACATGTTATTTGAATCATATTTACATAAAAACAAACTGCCTGACTTAAAAAAGTTTGAAACCTGAGTGCAGGAAGTGAAAAAATGTGCAAAACTACCCCAAAACCTACTTTTATCTTCAATTGTGATGCAATGTAACTAGTATTGGATAAGTGTGTAAATTTCTTTTTTTAGGTGTGTCTGAGCTGGTTCGAGTGGTGACCCAGTGTGGCCATCTCGTGGGTGACAGCATCGTTCAGGGTAGTGCCACCTCCCACATGGTGCCTGTGGAACAAGCTGATGGTACGTTTGTGTGTGTATGTGCTCGTGTGTGTGTCTGCAGCACAGATACCAAAAGATAAATAGGTGTATTCTCCAGTTCTTTTCTGATATCAATCTGTGGGCGAGTCCGTTCGGTCCTGACAAGTTGCGACATGTCGGAGAAGTTAATGTCTCTTTATGTGTCACATGTGCACATTAAGGTTTGGGGAATGTGAGTTAAAACTTCTGTTTAGTTCGTTGGGAAAAACAATCGCAGCATTATAAAATCATATCTGGTATTAATTCATATATTCTGATACTCTGCTGCATCATTTTCATTGTAAGAAGAAATTGTTCTGAATGGCCATGTTTACTGTGCATCATTTCAGTCAATATATTCATGGATAGAACAACATCACTGGCTTCATGCAGAAAAAATGTTTTTCAGAATTTTGTCTCGTGGGAAATGTCAGCAGCCTGGGCGAGTCTAAACATGCACAAATAGCACAGAGTTCTGGCCAGTGGTCTTATTACTGCAACAAAAAACAAACATGCACAGCTGAAACGGCGTCGAACCGAAGCCTTAGATCTGGGAATGGATGGAGAGCATTGTGCGCTGACCCAGTGTCTGACAGTAGTGCTTTGCTTAAATATTTGAATACAGCATCGGAAACCTGATGCACAGTTGAATGCAAATCAGTTGGCTGCCCTACGTCTAAATACACAGCCCGACAGCGGCTGTAGAAGTAGTTGGATTGACAGTTTCAGCTGTTAGTTGACACTTTGCCTGAGGGGTTGTCAGTATAATTAACAGTGCAGCTGCAGCCACTAGTGGCACTGTTACACATCAATGTCCAGGGAAGACATAATATGTTGGTCCTTTTGAAAAGAAAGTGTAAATAATGTCACAAATTAGAATATGAGATCTCTTGAAAACGTGTTTTCTTTGTTTGTATGTTTTAATGACAGTGATAATTATGCTTCCTCCTTGTCCACGCCTCTGTCAGCCCTGTCAGAGAGCGTGAAGGCATGTGGGGCCGAGGCTGTGGCTCTGCTAGGACACATGAAACAGCGGGACAGCCTGGCTGCAGCAGACAACAGCAAGCTGAAGGCAGCTCTGGAGGCCATCTTGGCCACTGCAGAGGTCTGTGCTTCATAGACATATGAATACTGGATACTGTAAACTCAGGTGCTGACACAGCCTTAGTGTCTGTGATGGACAGTATGATGATGTTTTTACATCATCTAGGCTTGAGTAAAAGTGTCAATTATTTTTTTGCTCTTTTTTATGAATTTCTACTTTAATGTTTGAGCTCCGTCTTTGTTGTCTTGTATTTATTATGTGGAATAATCTTTACTAACCTCAGTCCATTTTGTTCTTTCATTGTCTCAGAAATTGCGTCCTCGGGGTTTGGAACTACAACAGGGGGAACTGGGAGATCTTGTGGAGCAGGAAATGGCTGCCACTTCTGCTGCTGTGGAGTCAGCAGCTGCCAGGATAGAGGTGAATAAGTGTGTGTGTGTGTGTGTGTGTGTGTGTGTGTGTGTGTGTGTGTGTTGAGCTGTGGCCTTTTTATGGGAGATGTGTATTAAAATGTAGATGGTGTGTTGAGTGTGTAGTTTTGCATGTGCTGTCTAAAAACCATTGTCCCTTGTTACACGTCATAGCAGTAATAAATTGAGTATCTTTTTTCCTTCTTCTTCTTTGTGCTCCTGTGTATCCTGACAGGAAATGCTCAACAAGTCTCGAGCTGTTGATACAGGAATCAAGATGGAGGTCAACGAGAGGTAAATCTTAGATTGGAGTGAATCTAGAGTCCAATCACTTAGAGGTTAAATGTGTAGGTTTAAAAACATGAGCGAATGTACATACAGTCTGATGTCTTCTCGAGAAATTCAAATTAACAGAATCATCTAATCATCTGTAGCATCTAAATAATTTTAAAGACCATACTAGAAGATTTAAAGTAGATCTTGAAATAAGACAACTCACATTATTCTCACAAGAATGTTGCATTTTCCTGAAATAGAAATACAACTGACCCACAAACAGACTTCTCTACTTTCTGAATATTTCTCTGCATGGTTTCACAGGAAAATGACAAAGAAAGAAATGAGGAACTGGTCAGTTAGTAAAAAAAAAACGGCCAAGCTTTTAGTCATTTTTAGAAGAGAAGATCACAACATTTGTTAGATACAAAAGCAAAGAAGTGGAAAAGGAAACGAAGACACTTATCAGCTGTCACGTGATATTGTAGAGCCGTGGCAGATGGTCACACACTGATGTGCAAAGATGTGCCCGCTCTTTTTTTTTTTTTTAGTCACACAGAATTACAGAATTGTTTCCAATATGTGCACTTTACCTTTTAATATTGCTAATATATCTCTCTTCACTGGAGCACTTCCACAATCTCTTATCATATTATAAATTCTTCCCACCTGATTTATTCCATAGATTTATTCACCTTGTGCTGCCCTTGGACGTTCAGAAATCTCTTGGTTATATTACTGGGGAGACATTTTGTTCCTAGTTTCAATCTTTGTCAGCTGCAAACAAATGTTCACCAAAATATCCTTCAAAATTAATAAATTTCAGTCAGTTTAGATTTTTTGTCCTTTTATCTTATACTGGTGCATGTGCTTTTTACCCAGTTAATTAGGTTTGTATCATCTTTCAAATCCACAGTCAAAGGGGAAATTGTATTGTATTCATCAAAGCTATGTAATAATTCCCTTTGTGAGCAAATTAAAGCCAAGTAAACTTTGTGTTTTCTGCACTCACTTTTTATCCCACTGATCGAATTATTCATGTAAAAATGTTGTTTTCTCAATAACTGCTCTCTTTCTGCTGTGACATAAACAGCTACTGAAGCTACTCTGAAAATTCAGGTCAGTGGTACATCAGTCCTGAAATAACTAGACTGGGGAAACAATTTAGTGTTCCATTTACTATTTAGTGAGGAGGCTGGTTTCTTTCTGTTCCGACCTGTGTCTTATGAAATGAAGCAGCTGTGCGTCTGGTTTGATGATATGTTTGGCTCAAAACCTCATAATCTGAGCAGAACACACGTTACATTCAAGGTAGTTGCCATGACTTCCTTCCCATCAAATACATCCAGTCAGTTTTTGTGTCCTCTCTCCTGTCGCCCCCTGCAGGATTTTGGCCTCCTGCACAGAGCTGATGCAGGCGATCAAGGAGCTCATTCTGTCGTCCAAAGATCTGCAAAGGGACATCGTGGAGAGTGGCAGGGTGAGATATTATGTTCTGTTGATAACAGATTAGAATTATTAGGATGCCTTTTCAATGTGTTAATTAATATTTTCACATGCAAATTGACAGGTAGAAAGTCTGTTTTCTGATCTGTTCTGGTTTGTTGTACCATACAGTATTTAAGTACTGTTTTCTTTTTTCCGAATATACGTATTTAACATGAAGCTGTGAAAAAATATCTTGATACATAGATTATTATAGGAACTTCATATCAGGAACTACTTGCAGTATAATGAAGCCCAGTAAATACGGCTCTTTAGTAAATTTTCACTATTCTCTGCTGTTTTTTTAGTGTGTGTGTGTGAGAGAGAGAGAGAGAAAAAATAAATCAAATAAAATATTTATTGATAATAAAACCTAAAGTAGTTGTTGCCTTTGTGCCCAAATATAGTTTTATAACATATTTTAAAATTTCTTCTCTTGTCCACCAGGGGGCAGCATCCATGAAGGAATTTTATGCCAAGAACTCCCGCTGGACTGAGGGTCTGATCTCGGCCTCTAAAGCGGTGGGATGGGGCGCCACAGTCATGGTGTACGTACCTGTGATGCCTTCAGTGTCTCTGGCTTACTACTCAGTATAGAAGTGCTTATGATCTAGATAGGATCCAGATAAAGAAGAAACAGAATTATCAAACAGGTTCTAAACATGGAAAGTCTGATTGGTTGAGTGAATCCGTTGAGTTTAATGTCTCCAGTGTTGTGTCACAGGGATGCTGCAGACCTCGTGGTGCAGGGCAAAGGGAAGTTTGAAGAGCTGATGGTGTGTTCACACGAAATAGCTGCCAGCACAGCTCAGCTTGTGGCTGCCTCCAAGGTGAACAAAGATCTTCCAGTTTTTTTCTCCCCATTGAGTGTAATTGTGAAGCAAAACTTTGCTCCATGACTGTACTTTTACTGTACCTCTATATTTAAAGTTAAATATATTTTGAGTCAAACTGATTGCAGCAGATATCTGGTGTCACAGGAATTCTCTTTGATGTTCATCTCCTCAGGTTAAAGCAGACAAAGACAGCGCCAACCTGCACCGTCTGCAGCAGGCGTCCCGGGGCGTCACACAGGCCACAGCAGCTGTTGTTGCCTCCACCAAGTCTGGAAAATCCCAGATTGAAGAGACAGGTGAGAGGATCAGACCATATGAAATGTTCAATAAATTATCACGAAAAATACTCAATGTGTGTTGAACATAACCTGTTGTTTGTGTCCAGATACAATGGATTTCTCCAGCATGACCCTGACACAGATCAAACGACAAGAGATGGATGCACAGGTAAGCACCAGGATACAACAGACAGGCACTGAGCAAAATATCTATTTCAATAACCATAACCCACCCAGTGTTAAAAATGACGCGTTAAATGACTGTGTGACTTCTGTAATTCAGTTTTATAAAAGTGAGTGTCTTTCATTCATTGAGGAGCTGAATTTTGTTTGGAGCATGTGTCGTTCCACTTAAAATAAGTTTAGACGTGTGCAGGGGTAGATCTGTTACTGGGTTGGCCAGGCTGTGACTCACACCCTCAAAATCTGTTTAGGAATAACTATCTGCATATTAACAGGCTAATAATGTGTTTATAAAAGTGTTCAGTGACAGAAATGTAATATAATAACTCATCTAGAAATCTCCAAAATAGTCATAAACAAACAATTAGGTAGAGGTAAAAATCCTGCTTGGTTGCAACTGCTACAAAATTCTGTTGTGATAAAACTATTTTATCAGTTTAAAATGAGAGTGATTAATTTCAGCTTCAGTTCAGGCCAGTTCCCTGTGCTGAAAGTCTTACAGAAGGTGCCTACCACATTTTCACTACTATCATGGATGGCACCTGGGGTGGCCAATCAGATTTTGGGGATGGTCAATGCCACCCCAGGCCACCCCTGAACCTGTGGGGGTAAAGATTTGAATTTGGGGAAAGGCCTTAGATGTAGCACCAATAACCCAGTTACTATAGCTGGCAGTTGTCCACAGACCCCAGGGTCAGTGGTTTGATCCCCACTGCGTTCCCTGTGCAAGACACTGAACCTAAGTTGCTCCTGGGCCACGGCGGCTATCTCCATCGTGTGTGCCAAATTACTCTCTGTAAATGTAAGACAGCGGTTGATAAAATGGCAACTTTGTGTGAATAAGAAGACATCACCACAGTGTGTCTGTTGACAGCATGAGGGGAGAGTCATGTACTGAGCAAAATCCGCAAATCCTTAAATATTGGGGTAATTAATGTAGTGAAGCCTATGCTGCTGTGGAAGATGCCTGAGGCATGATAATAATAATGATGATAATAATAATAATAATAATAATCCCTTTTGCTGACACATAAGCAACATAAAATAGAAAAAAGGTTTTATCTATAATAAACTAATTCAGAAACCTATTCTTTAAATTAGTTTGACAAAATTTGACAAAAAATGTTTGACAAGAAGTTACGGTCCATTTTACGGACAGATGTTACTTTTTTACAAATAATTGAAAAGTGTGTTGAAAAGTGTGTCCCTTCTGCTTTACTGAAAAATACAAAATAAAAATAGAACAAGAAACTGTCCCCCCAGACTTGACATGAGCTGAACCGTGAATTTTGAACACCGTGTGCTGTGCCTCTGCTTCCCCACTCACCCTGAAGAAAAGAACACACAGAAAAGTCTGGACCTGTTCGCACACACGGCCCATTGTTGTCAATGTACAGAGGGCTCCTGTTTGGAGATTATTCACTTTACTTTAAGTGGATTAAAGTCTAAAAAACAGTGTAAATAATGATTGTTAAAAGTGTTGTGGAGTGTTCACAGACACGAGGGCAATATGAGGAAATAAGATAACGAGCACAATCTGTATGAACTGTTGCTCTGACTAACTTAATCCACACTGGACAACAGTTTTGCGTCTGTAAAAAGAAGAGTTTCTCAGCCAGTTGATCATAGAGAAAGTTTTAAAAAATTAAATATTTGCGTGCTCAAGATTAAGATTAGAAGATTGATTACTTCTGGAGTGGCTCATATCTGAAAACTATGTACTGCACAATGCTTTAAATTAACCAAATATAATTGTATAGTAGCAGCTATTTATGTGATTTGAAAATAACGATCCGGACTTTTACTTTTTGATTACGGGGGAAATAAAAGACCAGATAAATTGTGTGTTTGTCCTGTCCTTGCGTTCCCTCAGGTCCTGGTTCTGGAGTTGGAGACTCGCCTGCAGAAGGAGCGGGAGCGTCTTGGCGAGCTGAGGAAGAAGCATTACGAGCTGGCTGGGGTAGCAGAGGGCTGGGGCGAGGATGAGGAGGGTGAGAACACAGATGGGTTACTGTACGCTAAACCACACCAAAAAAAATATATCCAGATGACTAAACTCCCGCTCCTCTTCCTTCACAGGGACCGGTTGAGACCTGACGCCTTCTGTGACCCCCTCCTTCACCAGAAGACCGGCTTCTGTCTGCCTCTCTCTATTTATACACACACTCTTCAGTCTTCTTCTTCCTTGTTTCATTCTCTGTTTTTGTTTGTTATCTAAGCCAAATAAAAGGTGCTTCTTTTCTAAACCTGCTTCTCCACCCACGTCCGGAAACTCCACGTACCAAGGGCTCAACGACTGGGGGGCATCTGAGGGAGGAACAACTCGATTTAAGAGGAAAAAGAAACAATTCAGCCTGACTTCACAGCACCCCCCCCCTCCAGACACCCCACCCCCCGCCAGCACAAAGCTGCCAAGAGGTTGATCTGTTCTGCAGAGTTTTTATTGTCTTCTTCTTCCCCCGATGTTGCTCTGATGGAGGAGTCACAATAAAGAAGCAACGAGCACAATGTCTTCTGCAGACATCCCAGGGAGAAATGCACAAGGGCCAAACTCTCAGCAGAAAGACGGGAGACGAGCGACTGTCGGCACTACCCCAGCCCCAAACGCCGTGCATGCTCTAATACTAAACCCAGAGTTTTTGTTTTACTTTGTGACGTTTTGGGAGCCTGAGCTTCCCTCTCCCCCATCCCTACTTTCTTCTTCTGTCCTTTTTACTTCCTCTTTGTTGTCGTCTTTTTTCACTGTGAGTTATCACCTAATTAAAGTCCACACCGCTTCACTGGACTTTCTGCCTTTCACCTCATCACCATTGTAACGACAGTGACTGTTAACTCGAGCCGACCCTGTCTCCCTCTTTATTTTCTTTTATTTTTTAATTTGAACAGACACTTGCTTGTAAACTGCTAAAACCGCTTCGAACTGTCAGTGCACAGACGAGCTGGAAAGTGGTTTCAAAAGGTGAAAAGTAGCACAGATTCTGTCGTCCCCGTGTGAGCTTGAGACTCCCGACTGCCTCGCGGTATGTCAGAGGCAGCGGTTCATCGTGGGGAGATCCGATGGGTTGAGGAGTTGCCCTAACACTAACTATGTTGAAAAAGTTTGGAAAGTGTTTAGCCAGAAACAAGTTTTTGGGTTATGCTGCTGCTTTCTTTTTTTCATTAATAATTTTTTTTTTTTTTTACTGTAACAAGTCTAAAAACAAACACAAAGTTGTTTAATAAAGGTGAAAAGCCCTTGTTGGTGCATATTTTTAGATTTCAGTCAGTCAGTCAAGCAGCACTGCAGCAAACCTGTCCTCTCAGAAACGGCAGCGGCAGTGGAGATGGAGCTGAGATCTAGTGACCTGCTGTTGTCTTCTGACAGACGGCATAAGTCTGTTCCTCCTGGAAATTTATTGACCCCACTGCCCGGACGGCCGTGCTCCTGGCGAGGACGATAATTCTTGCTGGGTGGTGCAGGAGACAGGATTGCCTGCTTAGTGAGATCAATTTGCAGAAGCAGCAAATGTAAATCTTTTAAAACGGTGACATTTTCCAATCAAACTTGAATGTTGGTTTTAACAGTTTAGGCTCACCCCGCTGCACAAACCTCGGGTAGGATAACGTTTTAGATGGACCCGCTTTATTACGTGACACTGCCTCTTCAGATACTCCGCAGGACTGATGGTTGACTGGCGTTTCTAAATCCTTCACCAACTAACAGCCTGCACTGCCAGGACCACAGTGGACCCTGAAGTATGCAGTACACAGACTGCAGTGTTGTCAATAGCTTCCTCAAGACCAAGTAGCTGTGTATATGAACTACAAGCCTCCTACTGTTGGAAATTATCCTGTGCTTTCTTTTCATCTAAAAGCATTTTAGTGGCATCGGTTTTTGCATCTCTCCAAGTAAGGATTCAGTTTAATTGAATTAGGGATTCAAAATGGTGCACATGAGCTTCACACGGAACTAATATAAATCATTGTTTTATTATTTCTGTAAGTTTTTTATTTAACATAATTTCCTACTGAGACTGATGATTTGACTTTTCAACTTGTTGCCAGTGGACTGTGTGAGAAGACTGACCATGCCTTGGTGTAGACCTTGAGATGAATATGAGCATCTGTGCTGAAATCTTTATTTCGTCTGCTTGATGATGACGAGGGTGATTCTGTTGGACTTGATCTTTCTCTGTGTCTTATCATACGTTGTTTTGACCCTCTGCTTCAGCTGTGTATCTCTTAAAAAGTTGTGACACTGGGAATTTAACGGACGCTATTCAAGTAATGTTTGCCAATAATTCTTGAGAAACACATTTAATCCACTTGGAGCTGCAGGCGGATGAATCACAAGGCGGTTTATTGGAGAAAAGTGAATTATTAAACACACTTTGGAATATTTTTCCCATTTGATCACTACCATTCTTCTGATCCAGCTAGGTTAAACAAGCAGGAAGTGTCCAGGTCCTTGTACTAAATGCTTTTAGTAGTTTTATGTCATTTTCAAACCTGGACAAGACAGTAGCTTTTAATAGAATAATTGGAGAGTTTAAAAAAATACCATTAAATAACGGATACACCAATTTTTATGGTGTTTCATCTGACTGTAAAGATGAATTTAATGCACCTTGAATGATATTTGGTTATATTTTTGCCCAAATATTCTGTATTAATCCCTTTCTGTGTGTGTCTCTCTGTCTCTTCTCTCTCGGGTCAGTGTCTGTAGTCCTACCAGCTCAGCCAGCCTTTCAAACTGCCTCACACTGTAGTCAAAGAGAAACAAATACTCACATAGCAACATTGAAATATGTCTTTGTATGATATACTAAAACTATGTTGGTGGGTTTGTTTTTATTTTTTCAGTTTTTGAAATAAATATTTCAACTCGTTAATACAGACCAAAGTGTTTTTGTTTTCTTTCTTTGCCCTTTCACCTTCATTTTTTCCTCTACATGGTATTCTTGGAAAAGTTAGTTGTTACATAACAGTCCCTGACTGATTGATGGATTGATTAAATTTCTTCAGCCACTCGTATATTTATGATCTGAGCTGCTGATGTAACCGTGTAAACAGTTGAGGAATTTCAAGTCAATGAACAAATAATTGCATTGTGTTTTCAGTGTAAACAGAACTTGTCAGAGAGTGCAAGGAAAATGGGAGCAATGACCTCACATCTCTGCCAGAGCCCAGCTAAAATACTAATGTACCTAATTGATTTTTGGGGAAATGTATTCTTCTCCACTAAAAGCATGGGGCCATGCTCAAGTGCTTTGTTGGCACTCAAATTAGAAACAAACAAAAAAGAAGTTCTTAGAACGTCTGCGGCTTCTTCTACTAGACTGGAAACAAAACACACACACACACACACACGTTAGAGACATTGACGTGATTAAATGAATCAGTGTAATCTGAAACCACTGGGCTGAGATTACAGAAATCTAATCTGATAAGTCTCCTAACTCCTTTAAGACAGTAACAGAAAAAAACAGACAATGCAGCACAGCTCAAATCTGTGGTGTGGATGTGACAGAAATATGCGGACAGGTGTTTCTTCCTAAAAGCCGAAGAGCTGCACCACAGACCAGGTGCAAGAAGCATAAACCTGTGGAAAGGAAGATGGTAGCACAGACTGCTCTGGTTCTCAGGGGGATACGATGGTGGAACAATCTGATCTGTGTTCAGCAGGTGCATCAAAACTAGCTCTGGAGCTGCCACAGGTGTTTTCATTCACTCTGGCTGATGAGAGCTTTGTATAGATTGAAGGTGGAAAATGTTCCTATTTTATGAACTCTGAAATGTTTCAGCTGTGAAGAAAACTGAAGAACCATAAAATATCATAAATATCACACACATACCCTACGGCATTCATGGAAAGACATTAATAAACTGTAGTTTTAACTAATGATTTAGGTTGCACTCACGACGCTGGGACACGTGTGGCACATTGTGACAATAGTTTTATAACTAAATCAGGTTTAAAGATTTGCTTACAAATTACAAAATGGGCTTTGTTTTCAATGTTTTGTTAAAATGTAAAATGACTTGTTACAGTGGCTAGAGATTTGTGAGTGCATGTTGAACTTAGCGTTCATCGTTTCCCTGAACTTTACAGGCAGAGCGTCTAAAAGTGCTGTTGGTATGACTGCACTGAGCAGTGATGGGTTTACCTCTGCTCCGACTCAATCATGGCACAGTTCGCAGTGGCGTTGGGTTGTTTTGCTGCGTGCTGCTGTTCTGTCACATGGGTAATGTGGTGGGTGGTGCCAGTGAGAAAGACATACTGTGCTATTTATAGTCTCTGCAGTCCTGAGCCGGGCTGCCTTACAGCTGCAGCAGCAGCAGCAGAGTTTCTGTTTGTCTTCTTCTGCTCGATCAGAATCCAGATACGACCAAAAGCCTCACATCACCTCCCCTCACACAAAAAGGAGGAAAGATCTTTTCAAGAACCTGTGTGTTCCTAAAGGAATTCACTCTTTGTGCAAAACAACATATAAGAGGTGGTATTTTTACCTGTTCATAAGCCAACACAGAGTTGCTCAATTATAAATACTATAAACACAAGAAAATGTGTAATGGAACTTTTCTTATTTTTCTGGGAAACTCTAACCTTTCAATGTCGGTTATTTATATACGTTCCCAGACTTCGACCCAGTACAGAGAGGAGTAATTCTAATATTTCTGTTCATCAGATATAATTGTTTTCTAAAGTATGTAATTAACCCACGATTTAACATAAGTTCCAAATGATTTTCAGTTCAGCCTGCTGAGCCTAATTTCCACACCTTTTGAGTTCAACAATAGTTTAATCAAACAAAACATACCAAATATGCACATTTTGTGAACAGAGCTGTTTTCAGGTCCACAGTTTCTCAGCTCTGTATGTTTGGGTTTTGACACACAGCTTAGAGCAGATATAAGTTGGACATTGATCCCTATGAAATTAACTGGACCATACAATCAACTGAGTGCTTCAGGGATGGAGATTAACAGCATAATTGGACGGAATTTATGGGTGTTTTAATAATTTCTATTTTTTAGCTCATGTTTGTTTGAGATATGTTACAGATGCAGGATGCTGATGATGTGTTTCAGAGACAAATGTGAAACATTTCAGCTCTGTCAGTAACCATGACTGGGGAACTTTAGAACCCAAAAGCCAAGTTTGTTATTACACAATTTTCAGACAAGTGTAGCTGTGAGCTGAGATAAAACAGCCAGTGTCATAATCACGTCAATACAAAAATAGCTCCTGGTCATAATGAATTACTGTGTTAAGGCCAAAAAAACCAAACCACGTTTGCTCAAAACCAATAAAACAACACACTCTCTTCCTCCCTTTTTTCTCTATTTTAAGAAGCTATAAATCCTAAATAACTCCTAAAAAGGAAGAACACTCCTCTACATATACGAGACATTTACCAGGCATTTTAGTCTTCCTATGGTTCACAGCTAAGGCACAACCTCATAAAATTATGCTTGCATGTATTCTTTTTAAAATAAGATTAAAGGTGAGCACATCTCCTCCTTCGGCAGCTGAATGTTATAACAACCTAGTTGTGTCAAACTCTCCATATATCGAAGGATATACATCATTCTACACAGTGAAGAAAAAACTAAAAATACATCAATAATTAAAACATGTTGAATAGACGGAGGCTTGGAAAACAGGGACACAACTGTCTTTTGTTTTTTTACTTTTATGATTAGAAAATATTTGGGTCACACAACTTATAGACCCTGGAAATAGCCTGAGCCCAGCTGGAGAAAGGTGAGGACCATGAGAACCACTGGGAGGAACAAGCTTCCCACTGTAAAACCTCGTGAATACTTTTTCTGCCTGTGAAAGGGTCTGTCTAAATGATAGCGTCTGAACAGCAGCATGTCATCGCTCAGGCCGGCCTCGCCGAACGCCGCTGAATGCATCGTTTTGTGCTGGCTGCGCACATTGCACTCCTCAGTCTGCTTTTGAGTGCCTGTTACAGATATGAGGTCACACGACATGGAAAAGAAAAAAACGCCCCCCCCCCTCCCCTCTCCACCGAGGCCTGTGGGCACTTCTACCCAAGTAAACAAACACGCAGGCATCACTTTGCTTCCCTCAGGGGTCAATGATTCCCCCTGGAGAGAGGAAAGCGAACCACAAAAGCAGCTTTTAGATGCTGGTGCAGACAAAACTCAAAAGAGATTTCATGCTTTCATATTGATCACCAACGTCTGGTACCACTTACATCCACAACAGTACCTTTTTAGAAGGCAGCTAACCGGATTTTATTGGCTGAAAATACACAAAAACATCATCCAGGGCACTAGTGAAGCAGTGGGCTGCTGCTCTTTGTGCAACAAATCCACAGATTTCAGCGAGAATGATGGAGCGTTTGTGTTGTCTGTTGTGATGCAGCTTGAAAAGTAAATTAAAGCAATTAATCATGTGGAGAGGCATTATAAGATGGCTTGTGGCTGTCATTTATATTGTGTTTTTTCCCTCAACAATACTAAAGTGTTGTGGTTTTGTCTGGTGTATGTTTGTTAGTTTGTGAATGATGGATAGTTTTTTCGTGAGCCTTTAGACTTGAGACGCTTCACTGCGATTGCTCTCCTGAACTAATGTGTTTGTGAGGACGAAACGAAGCCAGAGCATTACTAGCATGAGGGGAAAAACGAAATTTTATTCATTCATTCATTCATTGACATGCTCCTATTCTTGCTTTGTTTTTAGAGGTAAAACGGATTAACGTGGTAATTACTGAGCTTTAAAAGTGCTGGTGGGTAGATTTAGTTGTTTAAGTCTGTTCTTAACTTTATTCTCACCTTAAAATTTTATAACTGTTAAATTTTACTTGTTTCTTTCTTCAGGTGAAGTTAAAGCTGTTTTCAGTGCGAGAACCGATGCTGAAATAAAGGTCTTCAGAGACATAAGTAGTTCAGTGCTGCAGAAAGACAAACACACTTACATGTTGCTCCATCACATTTCACTGGAAGGTTATGAGAATCCTGGTTATGGAAGTTCATTATTAAATTCCAGGTGCGCAACTTGTTTGTTCGTAGAACTAATGCAAATCAGATAATTTCCTTTTCCAGTATATGTTTCATGTATTCATGTAATAAATATATTCTCAGCTGAAAAGAAAACTTAAGTTACTTACTTACTTACCAACAGTATGTGCTCTGGTTTAACTAGTATGTATTCTGATAGCATGTTACAAAGTATACTGTCAAAAATACCATTGTAATATATAATACTTGCACCATCGGACCATTTCCCCCGTTTCCAGGTTTTGTGTTCAGCTGCGTTAACTAGAATACAGACATGATGTGATGGCTGTCATGTCAGCTCTCAGAGAAAAGAAGTGTGGTTCTCGAAATGTTGAACTATTGTTTTAACGTATGGTCTTCAGGATAAGATATTTTATTCAGACAAAAAACAAAGGTTAAAGAGAGGACAGGAAGATAAAAATATTGATTAATAAAAGATTAATAAAAGATTGGCAAATGACACAATGCGTGTCACTGGTTCACAGTAAATATTAACTCAGTCCCTTCAAGATGTTGCAGACCTGTTTGTGATTGTTGCGCCCACAGTGACTAAATTTTACAACAGATTTCCTTAAATAATTGTTAACCATGTTGCAGTATTTTTATGATTTCACTATTTAAATAATTGATTCAGTGGCAATATGACAAATTTCTGGAGGAACTGATAACTTAAGTCAAAAACATTTCCTTTAAAGTGCCACCACAGAATGTCTCTGCCTGGTCCACTCCAAAGGACAAAAACCAAAAAGAACTTTATACATAATATGAATGTGATGTTTGGAAGCATCACTTATGTGGATATTATACTGTATTCCAACACAATCCTAAGTTAGTTTGTGTACAGTTGTATCAAGGCATGTGTGTGTGGTACTGTATCTATAACGTTACAAATAAACTTGCAGATGTGATGATGTGTTTTCATTACACTGTTTCACATTATAGTAATAAACTTTTAAATGTTAGGCCATGACATTATAGATGTAAAATAACTACACATAAAAACATAATAATAAAAATGGGAGTTTTTACTGCTACAAATTATCTTAAAACAAACATGACTCAGATGTGATCTTTTCCCCTCATCACAACATATGTGAGCATCTGTAGAATCTAGGTCAGGTTCCAAATCACATTTGATGTGGGAAAGAGGTGGCCACATTACTAGTTATGTCCTGCTTTGCCTATTTTATGCATCAAATTTAATCATTCCACATGTATGGTAATCCAGACAGTCAGCCCTGTGCCCTACTTATGCATCAGAGAGAGACAGGGCCACAGATGTAAACACAGACATCAGCTGCCGGTCAGGTCAATCAAAGAGGCAGAGGAGGGGTGAGCATGGCAGACCCAGACAGTGCATGACACCAACTCCTCCACTGCTCTGCTTTAGGAACAAGAGACAGGGTTGCTAGGAGACCCAGCCCAATGCAAACACAGCACCATCTGCTGCAGTGAGATTTGGAGTGGGTTAGCCAAGTCGGACACAGAGAGAGAAAGCAGCCTAGGAGAATCATTAGAAACAACCCTACAGGGAATAAGAGAGGAGGACAGAGGACACAGAGAGGAGAGCAGAGGCGGGATGAAGAGAGATAATGGAAGATGAAATCAGAAGGAAAAAAACAAGATGTGAGAGTGGAGGGAGAGTGGGAACGAGGAGGAAAGGTGAGAACAGGAAGGGAGGGGGCAGAGAGGAGAAAAGTAAGCGTGACGAGGAGCTTGATTAATGCATGACTAACAGGTGTGACTCTGAATGCCACCTACTTCCAACCCTCCTCCGCAGACACACACGCACACACACCTCGACGAATTAATCACAGTATCACGGGAAACACAAGAATCCTCCTCAGAACATTTTCTGTATCCTAGTGAGATCCTGTACCGACAGGCTGCGGCTGTTGTTGTTTTTCACAGGCCCCCTTATAGTAACAGATGATGCACTTGTTACCATGGGGACAATAAAAAGTCACCATCAGATTTCAGCAGGCTCTGTGCCCATGGTCTCGGGTGGCACCTGGTCAATTCGCACAAACATCCACCTCGTCACTTGTGTGAATTACTCATTTCTCCTTCTCATGCTATCGTCATCAGTGCGTAATACATAGGAATCAATGTTATTACTGTGCCGAAGCTCTACTGACACATATCATCTGCAATAACAAAGTGCATCTGTGTCAACACAATACTGCAATATAAAGTAAAATGTCTGGGAAAACTTAAACGTAACATGATTTTTCTAAAAAAAATGAAAAGCTAAAGGCTAACTGCCAACATAGCCAGCTAATCCTAAATTACTCAGTCCTGTTCAAATAAAAACTAATTTTTGATTTCTTATTTTAGTAATTAATTATATTATTGAAAAATGTCCGCGGCAAAAATTTAGCCTATGTGTGCTAGTTTTCACACCAGAGACAATGTTTTAATACGTAGTCTACTGTGGTTTTTATGTTCAGGCCCTGGTCAGCATTTTGTTGTTATTTAAAATAACAATATTAAATATATAAATTAGCACTACAGGTGGCATCTCTGCAGTCTGACAGGTTTTTAGGCTTTACTACTTACATTTAAAATAAAAGTTTAAACTTTGTCATGATAGTAATTTGTAACAAAAACTCATGTCAGTCACGTTTACCAGGAAAAGTTAACAAAAGATTCTAAACAAACAATAAAAAAATTATGTTGCAGTGCTTTTGAAGCTGCCTTGAGGTTGACCATTCAGTTTGAAACATGTCTCTTCTGAATCCTCCGCCAAATACAGCGTTGTGTAGTCTCGCTCTAAGGCACACAACACCCAAAACGAACATTCAGGGTGAACAAGAGGAAAGACAATATTCCATGGATATATCAAGGTGCATTTTTATTAGATGAAGATCCAATGATATATAGTCAACATCAGCATCCTCCTTTACAAAAGACTCTAAAATTGAAACGTTTTCAGTAAAAAAGTAGTATCGTACAGCCAATGTGTGGTACCAGAGAGAAAGCATGACATGACCTAAATCATATTCATTCATCATCTGATGGATCATAGATAAAACACAATACATTAACACTATTTACAGTATGTAACACAGAGGTTGACGTGGATGGTAATCCTCGTGCCGAGTACAGTAAATAGAATATATTCATATATTAAGATCTTTTGTTTACAAAATCATAATGCATTACATATAGCACAGAGAAAGGCTATCGACAACCTTGGGTTTCAGCTATACACACACCCCCTTGTTTTGCAACACTTTGCCCAAGCAAAATTAGATCTTTTGTTTGGTCAATTTATTGTTGATGGGTGGGTTCTTTGGTTGTGCTGGATTTAATGTTGCAGCCTCCAACTGAGCAGTCAGCTGCTGAGTATTACTGAAGAAGTTATCTGCTGAGGTTTGGATGTTACTGTGTTTTCGACAGGGGTCACTATATATAGGGCAACGTCTGGAGTAATGACTGCGAAAACAGGAATCAACGTGTGACAAACGGGGGAACTAATTTTATTTCTTCTAAACCAGGATCAGATTTCATCTATGATGCTTTGTGCCGCTGCGGAAGGATCTCACTGCTCTGACTGAGATAAAACTCGTTAATGTTGTTATTACAGCACAAGGTTTCATTGCAACTCTAAAACACACAAAGTGTTATTTTTTCACAAAAACATGATGAGAACCGAGCACAAGACTGGTCAGAAAACCTTTGTTTGAGATCATGCATGCATTAATGTTGCATTTCCACAGGGTGAAGGCAACTATAATGGATTCTCTCACAGAAAAATAATACATTTCCATCAGAGAACGACACACCCAGCACATTAGGTAGGATCCTTAGCAAGGAAAAGCTGGCATCAAGGTCAAGAATAATGAAGCTCCAAACATTATCCAGGTGTCATAACTTGAACGACCATGACGCATGAGGAATATTTATGATAAGTAAGGCGGGGAAAATGCAAAATGATCTAAAACTGGGGTAGAGCCTAAGAATATAATGTGTTGGGAAATTAAAAAACATGAGAAGAAGTTGGTTCATGTTATCTAATACATAGCTTGATAATGTTACCCAGTAGGTTTGTTAAAATCTTTTGTGAGAGCCAATTAATGAAAATCAGCAGTTGAACATCATCCCAGACTGAAAGAGATAGTTATGAACTTTTATACATACGCACCTACAGTACACACGTCATCATGTAAATACCTCAAACTTCCGTAAAAGTAAGAACTTACTTTTAGTCCTGGTTCGTTTAGTATTTGCAGTTTCTCTTGACTTATAAAACTAGTCACGTGTTGGCCATTTGTTTCTTAAAATCAACCTGTGGAGGCGTACTGTCTGCGTGATAGCCGGGGTTGTGTTTGTGTCTGACTATTCACCCCCTCCTGCCTGCACAGCCTTGCCACCTTTCGTTGTCGACCTACAACAGCAGAAAGATTCTCACAGTGCTCACAAACCTTTGGGAATCCCAGCCGAAGCTGCTCACCTGAGTCACACTTTTGTGTGTAATTCTATCTGCCCAAGTGACACGGCTGGATACAGCGATCAGTCTGCTGACACCACGGAGGATCAGCAGATCACTTTACAGGACTCTGGATATTGAAGCACGAATAAAACTCTGGGGAGCTGTGAGAGAAAATTCCTGCAAGGTGTTAGGACAGGCTGGTGGCCGTCTCTATCTGCTGCAGTGTAAGCCCACCCTGCCCATCGTGAGCTGCATCACTGGCAAGAGCCACGGAGTGAATCGCAGCCAGAAGCCATCAAAGCCCTCAAAGCCACTGCATAACTGGATCAGGATCGCCCCCTCCCCACCATGTTGAGTGAGCAGCCTGGTGAGCAACAATCCCTGCACCCACCCACCACCACAACCCGACACCCATGTGCTCGAGCTGCTGTGCCAAGTCTCATCACCGACCAGCTGGCATGGCCTCGACCTGCTAGATCTGCTATAATCGACTTAGGTCATCTTATTTACACGGGGAACAGAGCGAATGCCCCTCAGCTCTTTAACCGAGACCAAAGAACCCTGCTGGACCCAGCCAAGTGGCCTCCTAATCATGTCCTGAACGACCCATTAACCACTGGTTTCAACATCATTATTAAACACGGTAGAATTCTTCACTCAACAAAAACGTCTCCTAGTGGGTAAAGAAGGAGCCTTGCCACCTTTTAAATCAAATCAGGTTTCTGTGTTTCAAAAAAGTGAAAATGACCCATTCTGTCTCATCTACTGTTGCTGGCCAGTCACCTAGTCCTGCTAGTTGCATACAAGCCTGCCTAGTCTGTCTCTCTGTCAAGCTGGGATGTCTTGGGACCTCGATGTGTGTGTGTGTGTGTCTTTGTGTGTCTGTGTTGAGATGTGGTAGGGAGCAATGGGCAGAGAGGTTAATGGTAAATCAGCCAAACCAAAGTCATACACTCACCCACCACACACGACCCAACTTCGCACCCTCCCTGACTCCCTCCCTCCCGTCCACCCAGCCCCCTTCACTGCTGTGGTCACGTCGCGGCTGCTCGCCCCTCAGTCCCAGCCGTTGTCCTTGATCATGTGGGCCAGCTCGATGATGAACTTGCCCTCTTTATACTTCTGACTGCTCTCAAAGGCATGTTCCTGGAGGGTGTGGCAGAGGAAAGGAGAGACAGGGAGATGGCATTTAATTTAAATGACAGATGAACAGGAAAAACATGTTTATATCTTTCACAGAGAGACAGATTGCACAGAAAAAGCCACAACACACTTCTTAGGACAGTCTTTTCAGCTGAATGAAAATCCTTGACTCAGTCCTGGCCTGTATCTGTCTCTGTGGTAGCTGGTTATGTAACCGTCAGTCTCTAAACTACAGAGGCTGCAGGGATGTGTCTCATCATTAGGATAATACCAAAACCAAAATGCCACAAGGTTTGAAGCAAGCAACTGTCAAAAGTAAGGTAGAGAGCTTTTTATTTTGCAGGCTACAACATGCATTTCTACAGTTAGGTGGGTAATCCAAAACTTTTGTGGAAAATATGAATGGGATTTACACACCAGAGCCAAAGTCTGAACTTCACAGAAACTCATTAGTTTGACTCAGTGCAGCTCTGTCACAGCTAACAGGCCACTGCAAAAATAGAATTATACATTTCACACTTGTTGACTGCAAAAGGTTGATTTTTCTGAAAAGCATGACTCCAACAGTTGTTTGACAAACATACTGAGATACTGTAAACCCTGGAATCAAGCTGGGAGGATTAATAAAACACAAAACATCAACATTTATAATGTTAAAGTGGAAACCGCAAATAATAAATGTGTAAGCAAGTTACCAACAACCAGTAGTTTGGTTTGTGTCTAAATATCTACAACAGCCTTGGCTGCTTGGCAAAGATAACATGCTACACTAATATAGCAAACATGTAACTGCACAACATCAATAAAAAGCATAAACATCAAGATGTTAGAATTGTCAATATGCGTATTTTAACTCAAGGCAAAGCTGAGTTAAAATACAGCCGTATGTGGATCAATGGAAGATTTTCGATCTTGTGTCATGGGTCTATGTGGATACTTTTGATTTACAGATGTTTCTCATCTGCAATGCCTGCTGCTGCCATGACTCCGGATAGTTTTCAGCATTATGGAACAGGCTGATTTAAATGTGCTCTCACGGAGTCTGCAACGAGAGTCCAGGTAGAGTGCAAGTTTAAAGCAGGGCCCAACCCGTGTTACCACAGCGTTTGCATTAATTCCACACAATGGTCCAAAAGCATTTGTCCCATGAAGAATCAGGTAAAAATGAACAGCTACAGTGAAAATGTTTTCCTGACTATCACAACCTCCAAGCAATGATTCCTTTGTTAAAAAATGTAATTATTGTATTTTATCCTTAATCATCAGTGCAAGGAGCCAAAGGGCTTGAATGGAAAAGTGTGTTAGTGCACATGTTCTATGGATTAGAAAACGTGGAAGTGGGAAGAGCAGGTTGTAATTTTTAATCCAGAAATACAGGCGAATAAAGATTTTTTCAGAGTTACTTTCATTTGAAAGAACTGGTGTCCAGTTCTCCTTAATACATCCATGGTCTGCACCTTGTTTTGTCTTTGGCTATTTTGGTCCAGAGCTGCAGAGGCACGTTATCAGATTTCTTGATGCAGAAATGCAGTAGGTCAAGCTTCTCAATAAAACTTCCCTGCAGAAAATCAACACTGCCACCACCGATATTAATGGCTTCCCTCATTAGGTCCTTTGCAGTGTCTGTGAGGATGCGTGTGACCTCAATTTCCTCTGCCCTGTGTGGTCCCGGCAGGAATAGAAACTGCCAAGAAAAGTTGCCACTTTTGAAGTTGGTTTAGCAGGTGTTTACCAGGCGTCATAAAGAAAACAGTTATTTTTAGGCTGAAGGTTAAGCAAGCGGGTATAGACGCATAGCAATGAACATTACGGTTAGAGGTTAGGCAAAGAGAGCAGGTCAATGGCGCCTTTTCAGAAGATAAGTAATAAGTATACTGTGTGCATACACGTGTATCTTAACCCTTTAGGGTACAGTCACGTGGCCTATAGCGTAACGCTCACCACCACAGTGACAGGGTTCACCGGTGACAGCTGCACGAGTTTTTTGTCATACTGCAGTGTGTGTTTGTTTAACTGAACCAACATTATTAACACTCAGCAAATGCAGCTGTGATTAAAATTAGCAGCACAGTGTAGACATGTACTGTAATAACAGCTCAGCAATATCAAAACCATCTGAGATAAATCCTCTTTTTTAGCTCTCAGACGTCTACCAGCCCCCAGCTGTAGCACCGCACTGACCCCGACAAAGGAGGAGGGTGCAAACACAATTAGGGTGAGAATAAAATTAGGGTGGGCTATAAAAGCGGCCTCCCGGTTTATCATTCTCCAACTTTGGATGCAGTTTGTGTGGATCAAATCAGCCAAAGATACTTACATATTTCCAGCCCAGTGTCGTCTTGCAGTTCTCACAGTAAATATCTGCTACAGCATGCAGCCCTGTGAGCAGAACTCTCTCCTCTGCAGGGCCACACCCGACATTCACCCTGAGGGAAGGAAAATCACACACAGGCAGAGACAGAGCGAGACAAGTTTAAAAAATAGTGATGTGAAAGTTGAACATACTGCCTCACACCCACTCACATAGTGCATGCTGATAGGAGCAAAAGACTCAAACAGGCTCATTTTCACACTGAAGACAAAACTGTGAGGCACAAGCCCGGTCTGTCCACACACGGGACTATAAACAGCACAAAGATAACGTACAGCAACGTGCATCATGCAATTTGTCAAATATCTGAGTGTGTTACTTTTCTCCTGACTACCCACACCTGGGACCAACACATACAGTATGTTCAGCTGTTACTAAACAGGTGGGTTGAAATCCAGCGAGAGATGCTTGGCCTATTTGGGGAGATACTCACACTGAGTTGAACAGGTAGGCTCTGCCCTGGCTGCCCTGGAACGACTGCGGAGACAAGGAGATACAAATATTAAAAGGCTGCAACTTTAACTTACTATTTATTTAGTCAAATGCATCAATCAAATTACAGCTCCAGTCAGATTTGCTTATTTAAGAAATGCCCAAAAAATATATAGTTATAATTTTTTAATAGAAATTGGTGTATAGTCTCCTTTTACCAGTCAACGGGCAACCAAATCTCATGGCTGAATGTCAGTGGAGATTCTTGGTTCTCTGGCTCATGTTTATCCCAGAGATGCAACTCAGTGGGACCAGGATTTGCTCGAGCCGTTTGAGGACATTTTCCCTCTGATCTCAACATGGGGACTCACGATTCAAACTCTGAAAAGGCTGTTGACACCTAGAGGATCATTGAAGTCACCTGCAGTTTTGGGTTTGTTACAGTAAAATTGTAGTTTATTGCTTGTTACTCATTACTCTGTTTAAATGGACCATAATTACATATTAGTCTCTATCAAAAGTTACTTGTTATATTAACATGTTATATTACTTGTCTGATGGAAGAGGCTCTGAGAAATGGACAATAATGGGACTGAGCAGCTTTTCATCCATCAGATGGAGTAACTGCGGCTCAGGAGGTAAAGTAGTCGTCCCCCAGTCCCAAGGTTGTTAGTTTGACTCCCGGCTTCTTCTGTCACATGTCAAAGTTTCCATGAGTAAAACACAGTGCAGTGAGTCTAGGCTATATAAGTGCAGACCATTTGCAAGTTATAGGGATGTTGCATTTGTTTTTGAGGATCCTCCTGAGTGTCTGAGATGTCACATGTGTAAGGAGAATGTTATTCCTCTAGTTCTTGTTTGTTCTGTGTGTTCTTCAGTCTTTTTGTAGAAATAAAGGCTCATGTTGGATGCCTACAGGTTTTGAGTTCATTGTGTTTCTCCTCCTTGAATCTGCTCTTGTGACCACAGTCTCGGCTTGGTGTTGAAGGGTTCTGATCACTTCAGGGTTGTGCTCCAGGGAGGAACTAGACTCAAAGTATAAATACTGATCTCTGTATGTTGGTTTCTTATATACTTAATTGTAGAGGTCTCCATCCTCCACAGAACATGAAAGTCAGACAGTTCAGTTGTGGACTGCAACATCTTTTGGATGAGATGCAAAGAACCTCAAGCAAGTCCAGTTGCCACTGAAAAGCGCCTTTGGGATTATATCACATATCACATATATTGAATTTTAAACATGTACATTTACAATTAACAATGCAGGCCTTTAATTAATTAACCAGATTTATTTAGTGCAGCTGTGACCATCAGAGGCCTTCTGTGTGCAGGTGAGTGCGTTTCAATAGTTGCACATGGAAAAATCGTAATCATGAAATCATGATCCAAGTCAACAGTCAGCATATAATCCATCCACACAAACATACAGGTGATAAGTCAGCTGTTTTTTATTATTCTTCAATCAGTCTCTATTTTTAATAACCTTCAAACATTCTCCTTTTATTTGCTCTTTGTCCTCATAAATTATATCCTCTAATTTCAATAGTGCTATAAATAACATTAATACACAGTCATTTCTTCTGGTATTATGGTACATCCACTCCTTGATTTTTGAGTCTGTAATAAAGAGCTGCCTCAATGTGATGCACTGTCTAGTTTCCAGCAGCTACTGACAGTTACCTTGGAAATAAGCTCATCGTGGTTGGCCAGATGAGCTCGGCAGTGGATACAACTGTAGGTTCGATGGCAGCTCGGCAGGTACGCCTGGAAGGTCTTGGAGCGCGTCATTCTGACCATGGGCGGTGTTGGCGGGCGGTGCAAGAAGGGACTGCCAGCCCAGGTCGGCTCACAAGGGAAGCACCGCAACACACAGGTGAGGGCCGTGGTGGGCGGTGGGATGGGAGGCGAACACCTGAGCACAGAGAGGATGAAACAGTAGGTAACGGTCACATGGCTTTGTAACAGCTGCTTCCTTAGACTGATCTTGCAAACGGAGCCACATGCTGATTGGATTATAGTCTGTCTGTGGGTTTACAGAATTCTCCAACCTGCTCGCGTTTGTGAAACTCTTAAAACCAGAAAAAACTGGAAGATGAGACATCATGCATGATTTATGAGCCCAGGTATCCCAGGATGAGTCAGAATTTCACATCTCATTTGCAGACTGAAAACAATGACGGAATTCTAGTACAGGAGATTCAGTCAATCCAGGTATCCACCACAATAGAAAGGGACAACCACAGCTGTCATAGCCACCAAGTGGTCTAAATTCAGCGGCAACAGGTCATGCCATGGACAATCTACAAAGGTAACAACCAGTTGTCTGTCAGTGGGTCGGTCAATCACGTTAATCTGGGTGAACTAATTTTAGGATGAATGGGCATTAATTGTTATACAGTTCTGAGAATTTTGAACATGGTCAGAAATATGCTAAACATCATGTATGTATTTTGGTTGGGAGTATGATACCCCAGTGTTATCAGCATTTATGTCAGTACGGTTGAAGAGAACTGCTGACACAGCCATAAACTCTCAGTGTTGATTACGCAAAAAAAAAAAAAAAAAAAAAGATTCTCTGTTTACACACTCTTCAATGTGAATTTTACATTTTCCAGTTCACTCTAGACCCCACACACTCAACAGGCCAATTCTGGGCCAACTCTGAACCAAAATACATTTTTATCCAGGCAGCAGAGCCTTGCTATCACCCCTCACGTGTAATCTTTCCGACACTGGCACCGAGCTTGTTGTCTGGAAGAGGAGGCCCTGAAATGTCAGATTCGAATGCTGCCACTGTCCTCACAGTGTGGAGCTAATGAACCAACAAAACTGAACCATCTGCAACAGTGAGATCAAGTCAGCAGCAGTGTGGATGGGCATATATTACTATAAATACAGATTTCAGTGCATAATAATGGTGTCACCTTTTTCAAAATATGCTTCATGCACAGACTTGAAGAAATTGTGCAACTTATCATTTATTTCTCTGACATTTCATGTCTCACGACACCAAATAAAATTTACAATTTAATCTCTATAATTTATATTTAAGCAACCCGTTTTTGACCAAACATTTAATCATTGTAATAATTAAGAACTGGCAGAAAATTGATTCTAAAAACAGTCATTTGCAGGTAAAGAAAACTGTCCCTCTCTCTGCCTGAGGTCAACCATTGCACATGGCCTCCAGCTGAATGCAGGACCTGCTCAGTCTGTGTTTAAGGCTACGAGGCTGCAGAGGTAAGCTGCTTAGCCTAGCGCTACTGTGAGGATCGTGCTCTGCTCTCCCCATGATATCCAAATAGATCGAGCCCTTAAAATACTTCTGCTGGAGTGGCCTGGTGACTGAGAAGATTAGCGCGCTGGCCCTGAAGCCCATCCCAAAGGCTCAGGGCCAGGAGGACAGGAGTATGTTTGGACAAACTGTACAGGATATACAATAAATTATGGATAGAGACTGTGCTGCCTAACTAATGGTACAGTTATAATCCGCGTGGTTTCAGTGCTTAAGTTCAGCCGTGTAGCTCTGCTGCTAAAACAAACCCGTACCAATCACAAAATTTAATTAAATTTGTTCCCATATGTTACTCTTCATAAAGTCGCCAGGGAGACTCATACAACACAACACAATACAGTATGAATATCTTATAGCTTACCTGTATATAAAGCAATATTTCTGTAGTTTGCAGGGCTCTTGCTCCCCACTGCTTACAACAGTTTATACAGTATCTTTACTAAATTGGTTTTAATGAGTCATGTCATAACCTTCACATTATGTTGTCCCATCATGTCTCCTTTCCTCCTGTCTGTCTTTAATGGATCATCTGGAAAAACTGATAAAAATACTGAATGGGGGCAGGAGGCCTCATGACAACAGGGAGCAGCAAAGAGAGGGGTCTCTTTGCATTGCTGCTCCGCAATATGACTGCTTTTAGTGTCGGGTAGAGGCTGATGAAGGCTCCAGTGCTGATAGGAAGGATAGGGGATATAAATAAATAAGGCAGTGAGACGTGCCCTTGTTTTCTCTCCTTTGACTCAGTGCCAGCAGCGTAGGAATGGGGCACAAAGACACACTCAGTACAGTTGTCAGGGCTGACCCCTGACACACACACACACACTTATGTTTAACCCAAAGCATGTTTTATCCTCACAATCATCAGGACTAAGGACAAGATGATGTTTATGTAGCTTCGAGGACAGACACAAAAATAATCTGAGCATATACTGGGGAAAGAAATGCTCACAATGTTAATATTTGGATGATGTAGTGTTGCAAAAATTTAATTATATTTGAGACAACCTCTCAGTTCATTTATTTTTAATAACTGCTAACTATTTTCTGTATTGTTTTTCTGTTTAAGAGATTTTATGAGACATTTTTGGTGTATATGAAAAGTATTTGGTTCTCAATACTACACTAAATGAAATTTGCAATGGCTGTACCCTGGTTCTTAGTAATTGGCCACAGATGCTGTAGGTAATCTAGCAACATAAGCCTCAAACCTAGTCTTAAAATTTAATTACATTAAACATAAGCTCCTTCCTTTAAGCCTCTACTGAAACATTTGCCATAAATCACTCAGACTAAAAGTACCAGCGAAACGTGATGTATGGACGAGAATCTCTCCAGACGAGACTGAAAAGATGTTTACTCAAACTACATAGTTACAATTAATTGTCAGCATGTTAACGCTGAGCATCTCATGATGCTCTAATGTGCTCTTAACGGAGCAATATTTAACTGCAGCGGTGCTTTGCAGTCTTGCACAAGCTGTACATCTTTCATCGGTCACATAAAACCCATGTGGGGATTTCCCTGCTCGCTACCTGCAGTCGCTGTTGGGACAATAGCTTCTTTTCAGTCCCAACAGTGAGCTAGTCCATCTCATAGACTTTGGACGAGATACGTCTTAATAATGTGACAAAAGATATATTCTACTAAACTCACTGTGTGTAAATGTTATTAACTGATTAGTTCATCATCAGTAAATCATTTGGGCAAAAACACTGATAGTCTCCAATAAAAGCTTCTCAAACGTGATGATCAGTTCAATCGCTTGTTAAGTTTTATGTAATAAAGTTCTGCAGTTGACAGAATAAAACAAAAAATTTTAGGACATACGTAACCATGTATTAAAAGGTTATGAAACATTTTATTAAAGAAACAAAAAAGTAACCGTAAAAAAAGCAACAGTAAGTCTAAATACAAGATTATCATTAATAGTACAGCATGACAAAACTAAAGAGGAACAGATCTTTTACTCTAATATTTAACAAATGAAAATAATATTGTGTTTGAGGCAAGACAGTGATGCCATTTGACATTTCTTGACGGTTCCAAGAAGAGGACTTGCACTCATCTTGGTGGGTGGACATTCTTGAAAATCATTTTGTAGGCAACACTGTTTGTGGGAACAAGGAATGCTGACACACGGTATAATGCTGATGCAAAGACTCAATCAGGGCTGCGCTGCACTGAAAAACCTCTGACAGGAAAACAAACTGCATCCATGATCAGATGACTACCGACCTGATCTCAGAGATCCAGACAAGCTCCAACGGCAGCAAATTTGATCGAAACTGACACATCTGGACAAAGACAGTGTGTGCAAATCTTTTATCTGTTTATCATTCTGCCTGTGTCTTCTTTTCATCAGTCTCTTTGCCTTTCAGCATGTTTGCATGTTTATTTTCCTGCTCTCCCTCTGTCTATTCATCAGTCTAGCCGCAGGTCATTTGAGGTTACCAATCCATCCATTCTGGTCATTTCTGGATGTCATCACAAAAGGCTACATGCCACGAGTCTCACAAGCCAAAAAGGCCCCTGTGTCCCAACAACGACAAAAAAAAAACCTTTGTTATGTAACCCACCGATGGTGCTGCTGTTGATGCTGACAATGGTCGAGAGCAGGAGAAAAACAGCCATGGATATGAGGAAGGGAAAGAGTCTGAAAGGGACATGGAGTTAGTTGAGTAAGGGAAGGACAGTGTACGTCCCCTCAGTTGCTGGATGAGCCTTGTGTCCTGCTCTGTCCACTAGCTGCACCCACACAATTTCTCAACTTGATGTACTTCCATCCTCTCCTCCATTCAGTGTTACACCAACCCTGACAGCATACAGCAGAATGACATCACTGACTAGGGAAGGAAAACATAGCCTCTGCCCCCCCATGTATGAATTGTCCCACTGATGAAGCACTGCCCCTGCATCCCAGGGGTGTGTTACTGTTGCTGCTTTATCTGTACTTGTTTGGCTTGTTGGTCCTGTAGGAGGAAGGCTGTTTCAAAGAGTCTGTTGCTTATTTTTAGCCGCTCTCAACACTCAAATAAAGATACAGTGGATCATACAATTTTTGCTTGTTCATTGAGATTATAAACATTCCTCTTAAGTGTATGCATATGTTTTATAAGGCATTTCTGGATGTTGCTGTCAACAGTGTCCTTCACACTGAAAACAAACTGGGTGGCAGGACAACAAACAACAGGACACACTCAGAGCTGTAGGTACAACAGTGTGTGCATACAAGTCCTGTATATAAAAGATCACCTTTCAAGCCCATGCATGGATCTCCCCCCTCACTTTGATCAGTGCCTATCTTCCTGCATCCTCCGTGATCAAAACAGATGCAAGGGTGTGATTTGATAAGGGTGTGATGTTCTTTAAGTGTGTGCACTCAGGGGGGGGTAAATCAATGAAAGCTAAAGATGTAGGTTTAGGGTTCACAGTACGTGTGTGTGCGATTATTGATGTGAATTAGGTTACAGGCAGTGGCGCACTTTATCTGGGGCAGAACTTCAGCCGCCTCACAGAGCACAGATGGCGGGGATGCCTCAGCTCAGCAGTGCCGAAAACACACACACACACACACACACACACACACCCCCCGCTGTGAAAAGCTTTAACATCTACATTTACTTTGGGAGATCAATGGGACATCAGGTGATTGTCGTGCCTGTATGGTCACATGAGCGCACAGCGCGATAACCCGCATCGATCCTGGCTGACGTGCGCCAGGCGCGCTCACACGGACGATGCGCATACGAACATGACTGAAAGCCCAAGCAGCATGTCCCCAAATAAAAAACCACTGGCTACTGTGTGCAGGCTGCAGAGTGGACCTCAGCATCCCATCCACGGAGAAAACGTTAGTCCGCATATGAAAAATATTCATGACAATCATTTTATTGCATGTTGGGCTAGAAACCCATGACTTTGTGTTAGTGTGATATTAAAGCGGGTATGGTTCTGTGGTAAAAGTTACCACGATGAGAAAATCCGAGATCGGCCGTGCACTGACGCGTGTGTTCATAGAGAAGTGAAAACAATGCGTAACAACATATGCAGCACAGTGGGGAAAGGAAATCATATTTACCTTTGAAGGGAAGAAAAACCGGATCACCACGTAGCCCAGAAATCGTCGCACCTCCTTGTTTTCCTGTGCCAATGCCAATCCTAAAAGCCCGTTTGCATTCCTTCCCAAGCAAAATTCGCTCTTCTCTCCGGCCCTGGCAAGTCCTGCAGAGACGCAATGTTTTGACGCGCAAACGACGCCCAGCAGAGTTTAGAAGAGGCAGAGAGAGAGTGGGGAAACAACCAGCCGGAGCGAGAGCATTCACGGCCCTCCACTTCCGTGTTCGCCGAAAACCTTTGAACTACTTCTTAATGTAACGGTACCCAGTCAGTTTCTGCGCTGTTTAACGTTCATGTGGATCCTAGAGGCTTATTAGTGTGGTTATAAACATAAGTTACTTATACTATTTTGATATATACGTTATATATATATATTTTCTAAGCTAATACTTCAAACTAAGTATATATGAATTTGATGTTGCCTTTACTTTAAACTCTAGCTTTAAACAGTCGTGCAGTGTTAACGTTTGTAAAAGCACGTTTTTACTTAAGACTAAAATAGAGTGTTAACATCGCAAGTGTACATTTTGCATAAGGTTATTTTATGGTTGCTAACCGTCACAAATTACTTCTACGTAAACGTTAACGGTAATTGGATCATTAATTGGATAAGAAATTAGACAGCTTGTACCCATATCCAAAAAGGCATGATTATGCACATAGTGGACGACGTGAATCATCTTGACAACCTGTCAGTGTCACAGACATCTTTGACTGAACACTGGCCGCTGGCTTGAAGAATTAATGACAGGCGTGCTAGCCAATCAGCACAGCGATAAGGCATAGCAACACTATGCTTATTGGTCAAGAGTAAGAAGGGGTAACCAATCATATCACTGGAATCTAACTTTTCGTGAACTGTCTAGGAAGTGCGTTGAGAAGTGTTTTGTGTTAGAAGAAGCAGAAGCAGTTAAGCCACGAAACACATCACAAGCTGTTGCATGAAAGTAAAAACGTGGCTTTGCACATATTTCAACTTAAAGAAAACAACTAAATAATCATTAACCTGTTAACTGCAGGGGAAACGTCCTAAATTACCACAGTCAACAGCGCCACCTCCTGTTAATCGTCTGACAGTTACCGTGACCAAACAAATGGGCAATTTGTTGTGCATAACATAACATTTTTTATTTTGTAGTGACCAAATTTATTGTGTAGTGACCAAATTTGATTAATTTCAACATCAAACACAACAGCTTAACAAAAGTAAACTTCAGCATGCAAAAATTAAAGTATACGCTCAGTACAGAAAATGAAATGTGATCAAAATATTCTACACTATATACCTTAATGGAGGATCTGTAATATGATTGGTAGAACACAAGTGTTTCTCTCAAAGATTGATAATTCTGGATGCACAGCTCTTCTCAAAAACAAAGAATAAATGTTGGACATTATATATTGACACCTATTCAGATTTCAATGTCAGTAAACCAAACAAGTAAACAAAACAGCAATACTGTATTGACAAGGAGCATACAGTACATTCAACCACTACTACATTCATCCCTGATCCAGACTGTGTGGTCACACGTCTGGATTAGATGCTAGTGGTATGATAATCCTTATAATCTGTACACATTCAACTGTGACACCCACAGCTGCAGTCTTCAATACATTTAGATTTATCAACATGTAGCAGAGGCTCGAAATGCTTTAAAGCCTATGAATTAAAAAAATTCATATTTCAAAAATGAGGTTCACTTTAACACAGGTAAATAATGTATGAATCATTACTAAAATAAATAGGATGATGTTCCTTATTCTGTGCAAAATTCCTCAGATTAATTATTGAACAAACTATGCCACTGTAATTTCATTTCATTTACAGAAAAAAACTGAAGCTAATTAACTACACAAACATACAACATAGCTATGCAATATTAATGCATTGTCGCCAAAAAAGACAAAACAAACATAGAAAAACAGTGTTACTAATAAACAGACCACAAATGAATTTGCCTGCGCACAAATGGTAAAAATGATGCAGCAGGAGCACATCCTAGCTCAGTACTCTTACTGTTTGAAACAAACTCAGGAGCTGAGGATTTGTGCTATTTATAACAGTTATACTGACAAATTTTTTTGGTTGCACCCAGCACATATAAAAATATTTCATAACTGCTTAGACGTTTGTGCTAATTGACAGAAAAAATGTGCCTCAAAAGATTACAATGCGGCGAGTAAATTATTATAACATTTCAACATCAAGTTACTCTTGCTGGTGTTTGTACTAGCACAACATATAAACCATGATGCAGTAATACTGCAAACTTTCATTAAGTTGAAGGCTTAAAAAAAAAAAAAGTTTACTTTTAAAAATAAAACAAAGAATATTTTCAAGTCAAAAAGCCATAAATCTACTGTGATATACATGACAAGTTAAGACTTGCAAACACTATACTTCAATGGCCATTTTATCTTATGTAGATACACATTGACATATTGTGTTGGTCAATAGCTCTGTAATACAAATAGGAATCACATAATAGTGTGTGCGTGCGTGTGCGCAGGTGTCTAGTGCCCAGAGGGGAGTGAGATCAAGGAGCCTTCAAAAACCACAATTCAAAGGTACAATTACAAATAACAAGAAAGATACACGTCCTTTAAAAGTATTTTATGTGATTGAAAATAGAAAAGGTTGTGTTACCAGTACAGCAACCTTCCCCAAAACCAGTGCAGGATGCAAAAGATTCCTACAGACTTTAGGAGAGTAACTCTGCTGGAATGCATGCAGTGAAAGTGGGTGCGTCAGGGTGGGGGGTTGGGTGAGGTAGATTGAGGGTGAGGTAGGTCACTGGAGATTAGAAATGCCATGCCTATCCATAAAGTCTTTAAGCTTGGTGGGAAAATCTGTCATAACTCCTGTAGCTCCCAGGTCAAATGCCCTTTGAAAGTCCTCCTCATCGTTCAGCACCCAAATGTACACCTGAAACCAGATGCAACAGTCGGGGAGTTAAAACAGAAACATCACTGGGGACACACACACTAGGCTTAACACGTTTCTGTACTGTGGACTGTTTTTGAACTTGAGTGATTCCCAGACAAGGACCTTGACTACAGAACAACAACGCAACTACAACAGATGGCTCTCTGCATGCAGACAGGCTTTGTACATAAGTACTATGATTGTACACTGAACAGCATGTGAACAAACCAAATACATTTTGGAAAAGGATTGTATGTGTTCTGGCAAAACCAAAGGTTAATTCTTTTGGTCATAATTTACACAGGTATGTGTGGCGAAAAAAAAAACTGAGAGGAGAGGAAGACAATTCCCACAGTCAAATGTGGAGACTCACTCATGTTCTGGGGTTATATATGTCTGCATCAGGTACTGGAGCTTATCAACCAAGTGGAAGCAAGAATGAATGCAGCCCAATATCAGACAATTTAGAAGCAAAGCCTCGTACCATCAGTCCATAAGCTTAAAATGAAAGGCAGTGGATCTACAAAACAAAGTCAACCCAGGAATGGTTTCAAAAGAATAAGGCTACTTTTTCACTATGGCCTTTGCAGTCTACAGGCTTACAGTCATGTGTAAAAGTAAAAGTACCCCCTTATTTAATTCCATGTTTTTTCATGTAAACAAATAATAATCATGTAATCATAGCAGGTTTTAGGATTAGGCAAATACAAACTCATGCAAACAACAATACATGTGGTTCTGTGGTTGCAAAGCAAACCTCAGGTCATCACCAGTCCACTGCTGTGCTTGACAGTGGGTATGAGGTGTTTCTGCTGAAATGCTGTGTTGGGCTTTAAGCAAACGTGGTGCTGGACATTAAGGCCAAGCAACTTTGTTTGGTCTCATCTGTCCATAGGACATTGTTCCAGAAGTCTGATGGTTTGTTCAGATGCATTTTTTTGAACTTCTCCTAACAACCTTTCTAACCAAACCATACTGTAATTGTGCTCTCATGTATTTTAACATTTAACATGCTGAGTGAAATCCGTAGGACCTGATCCACTGACAATTAAATACTTTTAAACGAACAATCTACAGTCACTGGCCACTTAATTAGGTATACCTGTACATTCTAATACATGTTTAAACCATGTTTAAAATGAATGGTGTAAACAAAAAATTAGTACCATCTCTTCCTAAAATGCCCTCCAATACAACTCCACTAACCACTTTGACCTCAATCATAAACACATAGAATTATTACCTTTGTGAGAGTTCCAACTTAAAAACTGACAAATTAGATCCTTGTAAAATCAGAATTCATGGGAGTGCTGCTGTATTGGATTGTATTAGAATGTAGAGGTGTACCTAATAAAGTGGCCAGTGAACGTATTTCTCTTTGATAAGGGGTACCATAGAGGGTGTAACAACAATTTCACCTGTATTCCCCGGGCAGTTAAATGGTCAAACAGAGCTTTCCTCATCAGCAACCTGCAAGAGAACAATAAACACTTATCAGGTACAGACACTGCAAGTAAAGCAAAGGTGGAGAGAAATGTAGTTGTGCAACTGTGCAGGTTTTGCATTAATCACAGCCACACAGTATTGCATGAGTGTATTATTTTGTTTTAAAGCCTCAGATTTCTTCCCACTGTCCAAAGACAAGAAAGAATATTCACTCTACAAAAACAAATGTGTTTCAATAGTTACAAAAAAGTAATAAATAAGTAAAAAATTAAAGAAGCTGATGAAAAGGCCCTGGTATATAGGTATACAAGACTAAAATAGTATGTTATAAACACCAACAGATTCAGCCACTCTGAAATTAAAATAAAGAGGATTGAGGGATTTCATGTATACAGACAAATTACAAACGTACGTGTCTGCCAGCCAGATGATGAGTCTCTGACTCCTGGTTAATCCTTTAGGATCCTTTAGTCTGCAAAATTCAGAAAACAAAGAAAAAGAAGTGTTGTAAAAATAGACACCCAAGTAATTCGTATAGTAAAAATTCATCTGTCATCAGTCATCTTCTGTTTTGTTAGTACTGTTGTTTGATGTGCAAAAGCATCACAAACATCTACATTTACTGGTGTTAACCACAGACCACAGCAGCTGGATAGGACACATATTCTGGGGGGTCCTGAAAATGACTTTTTGAAAATATGGAAATTATAAAACCTCAAGGTCTGTTTTAATGACTTAATTAGTGAATGAGATCATCTTTCAAACAATGTTGTGGTCCAAACAACAGAGACAAAAAGGAGACTTAGTAAAACATAGTAAGAGTCAACCAAAGTGTGGCAATTACACCTGAGCCCAGGAAGACACGTGGCTTTTAAATGTTCAAAACCTAAATAAAAATTTGAAAAACATTCAATGAAAAAAAAATTAATAATATGTAAAACTTTTAAAACTAATCATGACAGTTAAGAGGAAAAACATTATTCCACACATTATAACACTTGGATGGAATTTTTTCCAGACCTTTCAACACATCTTGTGGCCTTCTTCAGCGTGTGGTGTTGGCTTTTATGTTCTCTTTTTGTTTTGTCTTTGTTTTAGGTAACCACACAATGTCCAATGACAACAAGTCTGTCTCTGTTCAAGGTTTGTCTGGTGTTTGAGTTCATGATGTGTCTGCTGATAAAGGTCACAAGATGTGACCAAGAGGTCTGAGAATTTTCCAGTAAATCAACCTTGTGCTACAAGGTTGATGGTGAACCTTTCAACTCAATTCTAGACACTGTTGCCTCTGGCTATAAAATTGATATAGTAAAGAACTTAATGAGCATCAGATTGAAAGTGTTGCTAATGTCAATTAAACCTGTTCTAGTAGTTTTGTTATTCTGAAATGACAATGCCTACTACGCCTCACATAGCACTGTCAACTAAACAACAGGTTTGTCCTGTACTGTTCAGGTTTGTAACGCTGGTGCAGATTTGTTGCTTCTTCCTAAGACCTATGTATACTAGGTCATTTAGGGGCTCTTTTGAAATATGTTTGTGTCCATTTTTTCACATAAGCCACAGTAAAATGTTCCTCTATAAATTTGGCCTATGTAAAACAGCCCTGGTCCATCAGGTGGAATGTGGGGTTTCTGCTTACTAATAAACTATAACTGAAGAGGGCATGTATCTGCGTGTTGTACCACAACCATGCACCAATTATGAGACGATGTGCCCCTAGACTCAAGCCCTTTTCAGACATGCACTGGAATTCTGACATGTGTGAACGCCAATGTCTGTGTGAGATGTCACTGACATTATCCAGACTTTATCCTTCAAGCCCCCTAGCGCAATGTCCATATTATGTGTGTGAGCTTGTGCATGCAGCACACTGCTCTGTCCCAAATTGTCGGTAGGATTAAAAGCAAGTGAATGGGCTTCTTGATGTGCTTTCTATCCATCAACTGTGTTTTTTTCTAGATGCCCAGCTGTGAACAAAACAATATTTCCTACGGCCCACATTTTCTATCATGTTGGGCCTTCTGAGCACGCTAAATGCACACTGAAAATCGAGCAGTGTTTCAAACGTGAAGATGATTCTTACTCAGAAGATCTCCCACTGTGTGTTACCTGTGTGAAAGGGCACTCCGGATAATGTCAGAGGCTGATTTCTCCTAACATTGTCCAGAGTTCATATGTGAACTTCAGACTTTTTAAAACATCTCCTTGCGGTAGTCCTGTTTGATTGTTTGACGTTCCAAAAATAAATGTTCTGTCACTTCAAACAGAGGTTCTCCTCCATCCATACTTTTCTGGGTTTTAACTTTTATGTCGTGTGGACCTACTTGGTGATGATGGAGGGCATGGGGATCTCCAGGAACTGCTCCTTGAGGGGAATGAAGGGCAGAAGGCCGGTGTAGAAGAGGCCTAAAAGCTGCAACACTCTGGTAAGGCTGAACAACACTGGAATACGAGGGTTCTGTGCAAACATACAACCAAGATTTAGGATATTGCTCCATTGTGAATCATTAATAATTTTACTGGCTTGAGTCTGTACTTTCAAAAGTAATTTACTATAATTCATTTAGTAAAACTTACTGAAAATAAATTTTTGAAAATATTGAAATTATTAACTAAAATCAGAAAATACACAAATATACAACAAATTACAAACAACAATTCCTACTGACATTAAATATTTTTAAGCACATAGAGCATGATGCATGGACAGTAATAGTGTAACAGCACAGTAACACTTAAGAATGTTTAGGAATTTAAGCTGCGTTTTAGTACAATATAATATTGTAGTATAAATGTGGTAAAGGAAATCACTTTATCTTTAATGAATGTTCAGTTTGGATTATCTGGTCTATGACCTTGGTGCATATGGTCCACTAACACACACCCTCAAGGAAAGGTCTGTTTTAATGACTTAATTAGTGAATGAGATCATCTTTCCAACTATGTTGTGATCCAGATAACAGAGACAAAAAGGAGACTTAGTAAAACACAGTAAGAGTCAACCAAAGTGTCGCAATTACACCTGAGCCCAGGAAGACACGTGGCTTTTAAAATGTTCAAAACCTAAATAAAAATTTGAAGAACATTCAATGAAGAAAAAAATTAAATTATATATGAACAACATGAAATAATTTTGAAGGATGTGAGTCTGTACTTTGAAAAGAATCCTTGTAATTGCTTATTATCCCTGATTACAACAGCTATGTTAAAATTTTTATTATCTCCATATATATTCTCTGCAACAGAATGCCTGAGTCCTACAATATTTAATACAATAACATCACTTGTGGCAGTTTGTTCTTTACTATAAATGGAAATTCATTTCATAAATGTAAATAACCAACGTGATCTGAACATATAGTATTAATATACAGTGCATTTGGAAAATTTTCAGACCCCCTTCACTTTTGTTATGTTGCAGACTGATCCTACAGTTTTCCTTGTTAATCTACACTAAGTACTGCATAATGAAAAAGTAAAAACAGAATTTAAGAAATGTCTTTAAATAAAGTACCTCTTTGTGACACTTCTTAACAATCTGGTTGCTAGCGTTGCCCCACACCGTCAGATGCTCTCTGTCGTACTTAACTACCAGCTCCGACACCTACAAAGATAAAAGGTCATTCTTACAGAAACTCCATGAATTCAATTGTACACAGTTGGAAAGCAAGACGTCTTTATTTCATATTCCAATGTAAAACATACTGTTTATTGCCATACATTTTTGAGTTTTGCTACTGAAGAGACAGTTCTTAAAATCTGTCTGCTTACCTTTGGGCACACAATAAGGTAACCGCTAATAAAAATACACAAACGCACCTTCTTGATAAGTGTGTCATTGTTGACCTTGATGTCAATGTTGACAGGGGTAGCAGGAAAAGCTTCAAAAACATCTCTAAGAAGAGGAATGCGGTTGTCCTCTCCTCCCTCACAGAAACACTCTGCAGACACAGATTTAAGCAGACATTGAAACATGCTGGTCCAAGTGCATTAATCATTTCATCTGTGCCAAATTTATTTACTGTTGAGTTGATAATGTGCTACTAAACAAACTAAAATGCAACGACTAACATAAAAGAACACACAGTACTTGCACATTAACATCATATTCCTAAGAATGCATCTGTATGTGGGTTGTACTGTGTGTTACAAAACTCATGGATAGTCAGTCATGAGTATGTGATGCTTACCTCTCTGAAAAGTTACACCCAGTTTGCAGAGGTATGGAGGAAGCTCCTGAATAGAGGTTAAAAGACAAGATTTACTTCCTATTATCACATATGTTCAGGACAGGTCCAAAAGTGGCCTGTGAGTGACACTGTATTAGAAGAGACAGGGGACACAGCAACAACAAGTCATAGCAAGATTACTGTAAAGAGCTAAAAAATATGCTAATTTCCACAAATACTGAAATTAAAATTTGAAAACGGTTACACCATTTCAGATGAGTGTAGTAGAACCAGGAAGAGCATAAATCTACTTTAAGATCTTTTTTTATCTGGCAAAATAATCTGATATAACATGTTGTAAATTGGCACAATATCAATAAAGTTGAATTCAATTGAACTGATTTTGTGTGGGAGTAACCCACAGGTACCTTAAGATACATGATCTTTCAATGCTGTTACTTCCTTTATATTAGCTTATCTCTCAAAAGTATTTTTTGTTTCAAGGGTCTCTTTTTCAAAAATCTCTGTGTGTAAATGATAATGTAGATGGATAAATTAGCAAATTTAAATGTTTTGCAATTAAATTGAACTGATTTATTAAATGATCATAACATTGTCCTTTACACAACTGCTTAAAAAGATGAAAATGAACAGCAGAGAGGTAGTTATTATTTATTTATAGAGAAGGAAAATGTCAAAATGTTAATGCAGAGAAGCAACTTACAGCATATGCCATGTCACAGATTGGGGCGTCAATGCCTGTGGACCTCTTCAAGTTAGCATCATGTGAAACTACCACCTGCTCATCTTTGGTCAGGTGGCAGTCCAACTCCAGCATGTCTGTGCCGAGATCCACAGCACTGAAGGAACCAACACATTCTGTATTTACCATGGGAGACTCTATTGACTTTCATGGTAAATCTCGCCACTTTGAGCAGCAGCGACAGTATAAGACAGAGCACATTTACATTTAAGGAATTAAAGAGCAGTTCACTTCCCTCTCCATCAATAAATCAATTCAAATAACAGCAGTGAAGCATCTTGGGCTCTGACATGAACACTGATGTACAGGTGCACCAGCTGTGTGTTAAAGTGTGGCCAGACAGACCAACAAAACAGACAGTAGTCACACTACAAAGCTCAGATGACAAACACTGCCCACAGTCACATTATAGGCACATGTTGTGTTTCACACATGCATGCAGACCAACAGCTCTTTCATAATGACCGCAGTTCTTACTCACTGTTTGAAAGCTGCCATAGTGTTTTCCAGGTTTTCACCTGCCCCTGCAATAAAAAGACTGAGTGAGGATTGTGTAGTGTTTTCTTTTGATTTGAACTGAATCAGAAGTAGGACACTGGCAAGCAGGACAAGGCCAAACAGATCCACCAGCAATATTCTATGCTGATATGTTCTTTTTAGATTCTGTGAGCGTTACATTACCAACTTTACCAGATGTACGTACTGCATATGTACTATCAAGTGTTTGTTTGTTTGTTTATCTCTGTGTTTGTGTGTGTTTTCCTGATAATAAACACACTGCAGTTGTGAACACAATTGTAAAATCCTAACCAAAGGTGGGTGAAGGAGCCAAAAAGTGAAAAAGTCATTAGCTCTCAGAAGTGAAAATCACTCGAGTGAGAGTTGGAAAAATGAAAAACATATTGAGGCATATTCACGTAACACCTAATTCTTACATTTAAGTAACAGATGTCAGATAATGTGATTAATAGAATAGCAAATTGCAGCCACTAATGAAACGGTAAGGATTTGAAACTGAGGGTAAGCAAATTAAATATGAGAAATACTGCAAACTGAATGAGTGATTATTGATTCACCTCCACGATGAGAAATGTGTCTGCTGATGAAGCTTTTTCGCTTTCTCCGGTGCAAAAGATTTGGACATTTCAGCAGTAGAGCAGAGGTGAGCACATAGCCCGTTACTGTTGACAGGACGTACAAAGCAGCACACATCTCCAATCAGTCTGCTGCAAAAACAAACACAACCCAGTTACAATCTACAGACAAGCAAGATTTCACCAAACTGTCCAGACAGTGAGTTAAGTAAAAAAAAAAAAAACAAAGAAACCTGCAGAATGGAAAGTGCAGATCTGTGGCTATTCTATTGTTTCAATTATTTTTTATGACCCAAAATATATTTTGCCTACTTTATTTTAAGAAGATGTCAAAAAATACTCAGTCATTTCTAGGTTGACATATTTAAAGAGCATTTTTGCTCAAGTAAATTAAATAACAAGTATGCAAATATAAATTAGCTGAGAAATGTTTTTTGATTAATTAATCCACTAACGCTTTAAAATCATACATTAAATACATACATACATACATAAAAATAGCTAAATGTAACCAAATGCATGCTTTTTTGCATGAAAACAATTGTATACACCCATTAAATATACAAAGTGTGAAAAGTAATGGCAACAACAGTGTTTTAATAACCGGTTGAACCAGCAGCAATAACGTCAAGCTAAAGCTTCTTGTAGTTGTGGATTAGACCTCTAAAACGTTCTTGTTTAATGTGTAGAAGATCTTGACTATTTGTCTTTTATTAGGTTATGAATGCTGTGTATGTTGATAACAGTTCATTACAAATTTCTGTAGAAAACTAGATTACCTTTTCTTGCTGTATGTGATGTTTATACCTTCATTTATTTAGTAATAAATATGCAGGAGGCTGGCCAAACATCACAAAATCAAAGCCATAATAGTATCACTAATAACACAATTTAGCTGTTAAAAATAATAAATGTATTTCAAGTTTTAAGATAAGTTAATATGTCTGCCGAGTCACTCATTGACAGGGGAAGAGATTGAGCCATCTTGGTTTCACTGCTGTCTACACAATTCACAAACATATACAATATCAGAAAAAATTAAGGAAAATATTTCTGCCTTGCAGTACACAGGTGCAACATCTGTAAAATGACAATAACGTCGCAAAGGTTCTGCTAGCTAACTGACGCTAACGTTAGCTGAGCTTGGGTTGAACTTAACAGATGCAATCTTCATGTTACCTTTGTCATAAAAATGTCCGGATTTTCTGTCCTTTGTTGTCTCGACCTCTCACGGCAGTCCCAGTCTCAGTCAATCCGTGGCCCCGGAGTCATGAGAGAAACTTCGTGCGAAAAGACACTGATGAAGCCCCGCGTCTCCAGCACGGACCCACTGAGCTCTGCAGCACAGCTGTCACTGAACAAAACCCGGCTGCTGTCAGCCGTGTGCGCATGCGCCTGCCGCTGATCGCTGCTCGCTACAACAGCGCTACTTCCGTCTCGATGTTTCAAATTAAAAGCATCATCTTTAGTATTAAATTATTTTTCAGGTCAACAACACAAAATGCAGGATAATGATAGTAGAATGTCTCACTGTATTTATACGTGCTATTCCTAACGGTATGAGTATTTTAATTTATTTTAACACAAAACAAACAATTTCCTCGTTTAGATATTTAAATGTGTTTTAAAGGTTCAGTCAATGACAAAACAACTTGTATGCTTGTATGTTGGTTGGTAATATGGATGTAAAAACCACAAAATATAAGTTTAACTGCAAATAATATGATATTTAAGTGATGTAGTTAAACATAAATTTTCTGAAAATTGATTTCATCCACCAGAGGTTGCTAATGTGCAGCTGTATAAGTGTTAGATGTACAAGGAACATAGTTAAGAGCCTTATTTTTATTTCTCGCACATGGTCAGTTTTGAGTATTTATAATGGTTATTGCTTATTACCTCATGATTGTTTTGAATTGAAGAAATTTGTAAGAGAGGAGCTATACAACTACAGTTTGACTGATTGTTTAAACAGGACACCGAGTGAACTGGTAAGCAAAGGTAAAAATAGAGACTGCTGGTTGTGACAATGTACTATGTTAAGCACACAGCCATCGACAATAATCTGTCATGTTCAGCTCTGTGGATGATAACTTAACAATTTGATAACCAGGGCATTTTCCAGAACAATGTCCAAGTTAAAATCCTCACATCACATTTGTACCAGTCAAAGTTCACTTTGTGCAATAAACCTTTCATGGAGAGGTGATACACACCCTGAAGATTGATACTTTAGCACACTATTGTGCGCCATTTCTTGGTATTAGGTCCTGGGTTTGCTGCCATTTGATTGTGAGAAATTAAGTGAAAGATAAAGTACTCAAAAAAATGCCTCAAGATCTAACAGATGTTCTGGAGGAGTGGAAATGTCTGGAGGAGGAATATCAGAAACTTCAGGTACGGAATGAACCAACATCAGCTGACAGTGTAGTAGCTGTATAAGTCATGCTGTCATATCACTTGCTTGCTGTTATGTTGGTCAAACCGCATGCTGCACAAACCACATGCTAAAATACTTTTATTATCCAGCAATTAAAACTTCTGTAAAACTTCTTTTGGTTTTATAACAAAAAGATCAGTTGTGTTCCAAATTATCTATGATATTGCAGACACACATTAAAGATTGAAACGATCTGTGTTATTCACATTGCAGTGTTACCAGAGATTATTAGTATGTTCTTATGTTATCCAGGAGACACACAGACAGTACTTACAAAAACTGGATGAAATTTCTAAACTGCAGAACAAGTGTTCCACCTCCATTTTCCATCAGCGAAAAAGATTGAAGGACATATCACTCCAATTGAAACAGTAAGTGTCCAGTGCAATATATGAATACAGTATATTATGTCAGATACACATGTACATAAACATGTACAGGGAGGAAAACAGACTAATAAATATTAACAAAGTGCACTCTCCACAGTTCAAATGACTACATGCTATAACTATGAAACGCTGTGCCAATGATATATGTATCTTGTGTTCTTACAACAACCATCAGATGCAGCAAAGGACCCTCAGAAGAAGATGGTAAAAGCCTGAATGCAATTAAAGAGAAAATCAAGACACGACCAAACACTTTCTTTGAAATGGAAGCGTTTCTTCCCAAGAAAAATGGGTGATGACCTGTTATTATTCAAAAATAAAAAGTTGATTAATTTAGTTTATAACTTTACATAGAGTGATTGTTTCATCTTACAGGCTATACCTCAATCTGGTTCTTGGAAATGTGAATGTCACTCTTTTCAGCAAGCAGTCAAAGTAAGCAATGACCATCATAGCTAAATATTCAGTTCACTTTTTATATGCAGCGTAATATTGACTAAATTAGGCAACATGCTTGAGCCAGTAGCTCTTTTCTTTATTTGTGTACTGTACATTGTGTCCTGAACGTGTCAAATCCTTGTCAGATTTGCCTATAAAGATGAATATGAGAAGTTCAAGCTGGTTGCAACTGTCGTCCTGCTGCTGTTGTCCTTCATATGCTATTTCTTTGTGAACTACAGGTACAGTATATGCAGCATATTTTGATGCTCCAGTCTTATCTGTTACAGTGAATTTATTACTTCATATATAATCCAATACTTGCTTATCCCTCTGATTTTAGAGTTTTTGATGCAATTCTCAACTTCCTGCTGGTGTGGTACTATTGTACATTAACTATCAGGGAAAGTATCCTCATCACCAATGGGTCCAGGTCAGCAAATCTAACTAAAATTAACTAACAATAAAAAGATAAAATATATATATATATATATGTATATATCTTATAAAATATTCTCTGCATCATAGAATCAAAGGCTGGTGGGTTTTTCATCACTATATCTCAGCTTTTTTGTCTGGTGTAATGCTGACATGGTGAGTAGAGGAAAATAAAAACATAAGGAAACCATGCCATTAAACTCATTTTTACCATTTTGAAACTTAAAATGTTCCCTGATTTGATGTGTTTCTTAACAGCAATTATTTTTCCTGTACAGCAATTAAATAGCATTTTTTGCCCAAAACATTTCTCTTTTTTTCACATCTAAGGCCAGATGGGAGCCTGTATGAGGCATTCAGGAACCAGTTCCTTGCATACTCCTTGTATCAAAGTAAGGTCAAAGTCTTTATAAAACACTCTCTGAAACAAACCACAGTCTGATCCTTGTTTATTTGAAATACACAGGTTTTGTTCAGTGTCTGCAGTGCTATTATCAGAGTGGGTGTCTGTACAGGCTACGAGCCCTGGGAGAAAGACACAACATGGATCTAACCGTTGGTGAGATAAATTAGAGGGAGAAACACAAGGACACAGTACACAGACGCACTCTGCCCTACATGACAGAACCCATCATGTCTGGTGGTTCTTGTCTCTACTAACATGTGGGAGTAAAAAAAAAACTTTAACTGCTTCACTTTTTCATTTTTCAGAGGGATTTCAGTCATGGATGTGGAAAGGGCTGACGTTTCTTTTGCCCTTCCTGTTTTTTGGTCATGTGAGTGCTAACCATGACATAATAAGATAACGTTCATGTGAACTTGAGAAATTTCTAGTTAGTTCTAGTTTCCACAGAAAAATGCTTTGTCATAGTTTAGACGGGTTAACACAGACAAACTGATACAAAATGCTGATGTCATTCTGTGTCCAATGTTACATTCAATTTTGTAGGAATGTGAGATATTGTTTTGGTTTTTGATGATTACATATTAACCTTCAGTAGTTCTATGTTCTTTTATCAATTTCCCTGTAAACAAATGAAACCCCTTATAATCCTCATGTTTTGTCTTGTAGTTCTGGCAGCTTTTCAATGGCCTTTGTCTCTTCAGAATGGCTCTGCTTTCAGACTGGAGAGAATGGCAGGTCAGTGCTCTCACAGTTGCTGGGAAATATCCCTTTGCTATGTTCCTGCTTCTGTAACAGTTTGAGTTAAAGCATTAAAACTCTTTATTTCACTCAGATGAATTTGAATTTGCCTGTTTGAAATTAATTCCACGTGACTACTGAATACTTCATATACTCCTGATGTGCTGCATTGCAGCTATTTTGCTCAGTCATGGTTTCTTTTTTGTTCCATGTGATTCCAGGTCTTGATGTGTGGTCTGTGCTTCCTCATTCTCTTTATGGGGAATTTCTTCACCACTGTTGCTGTTGTCCGTCAGAAGCTGAAAGAGCAGAAGTCCGAATTCAAAGAAACTGTGAAGAATAGAAAATTTAAAAATAACATGCCTGCTAAACAGTGTTTCACTCCGCTGCTTTTCAGATGAACGCTCATATCTTCATTATTGACGTCATGTAAATTATTAGTTAGTTATTATTATTAGTCAACTGCCAATTATTTCAAAACATGTATGGTAGATACATACATATAAATGTGTGTTATAACCAATCAATCAACATTACCTTTTCCTATCCTTGTCTAACTAGGCTTTGAGAAAACAACAAACACTGAACAAAACCACCCTCCAATAAAGTATAGAATTTTAAATACATGCTAATGTATGTTGACATGTGTCTGATTATACATGTCATAGATAGCTACGTCATTAAAAAAAATATAACAAATATTACACAAACACTGCCAAACAAAGATTGAAAAAAATACTGTTGAACTTGTATAAATCCTGCAGATATAGTGTCTGACATTGTCTTTGGCCACTTTATTAGGTAAACCTCTGCAGTCTATCACAATTCAATACAGCTGCTCTGCCATGAATTGTGCTTTTAGAATGTTATAATGTCTGAGTTGTTTTAGTTCAAACTGTCAGAAAGATTATAATTCTAATGTCTATTTATTTTTGAGGTCATAGTGGGTAGTGGAGTCGTACTGAAATGCATTATATTATGCAAATTATAATACTTATACAAATGAATAAATGGAATGGAGCAAAATGTTCAATATTTTCTTTTTCTCTTCTATGATTTTTAATGTAGTAAAAGTACAAAGTATAGTAAATAAAAACAATAAGGGTATTAGTTTTGGCAGTTCAAGTAAAGAATTCCTTGCTCAGTAAACTTACCCAAAAATTCAATTTAAATATCTGTATTAATCCAAAACAACGGTTTTAGCAGAGAGCTTTTTAACTCTGACTGCCATACAACTGCATTTAAACTTTTTATAGGGGAATTATAACTCCAACTGTCGAATTTATGCTTACACGCTGTTGCATAAGGACCGACAATATAATAAACACTGTCACATCGGGGATGTTGAATCTAGGACATTTACTTGTAATGGAGTATTTTTTAAACCTTGTAGTTCTTTTACATGAGTAAAGGATCCAAGGTCTTCTTCTAGTACTGCATAAAACATCTGAGCATGCAGGCACAAAACCTCGGTTTGTGAGCCTGTGTCCTTGACACCGTCAACATAATAGCCTTAAAATTAAGCAAGACACATTTGATGAGTCTGCCTTTTCACCTTTCACAGATGGATTACACAGCCATGACCCTTTGCCTGCTGCACTTAGTTATTTGATAGTGAAGGCTACATGTGCGCTGTGACGTTAGGTAATGCACTTTCGACTGGTCCAAATGAAAACACGTATCGGTTAAAACATTAAACAAACATTCTTAAATTCAATACTTAATTAGAGCAAATTTGTTTATTCGGAAAACACACAACACACAGCTTCTCAAGATCTGAAAACATGCCCTGAAAACATTGATTGAGCCTTGAACGTGTTTGAGCCCTCCCTCGCATTCAGGATTGAGTTGGTTTGATCCTACTCGGCGTAAAGTTTCCTTCCGCATTTAGCAGCGAGTGAGCTGTAGAAGAAGAGGAATCACGAAGGTGAGTATCTCGCCGAAATCTCATCTTTCTAGCTTGTCCTATAATAATCTGTAGTTTGTGGCAGTCTGTGCGATTTACACTCCATCTAAAACAGACTCACACACTAAATAAAAAAAAAACAACATAGAGAGGAACATTAACGTTTTAGCTTAAGAACTGTACCGACTTCATTGTTACGCAAACTGCGACCAACTTAACGTTACATGTGTTGGTCTTTTAGAGAATAGCCGTTTGTAAACGTAAATTGCCGAAAACGATGATCATTTAAACTCTTTGTGAGCTTGAGTTGATCTGTGTTTTTTTTAATACTGTGGCGTTTTCATTCAACCTTGTCTCGATCCAGCGACTAGTCGGGGCCCTTCGGCCACTGCGCTGGCTATTACTGTGTTTTTACTGGTTTTATCCTGTCCAGTGGTGCCGTTAAATTCGACATTACTCCGCTAAAAAGACTTAAAGTGTTCTGTAACGCTATATTACACACGCCGTCAGAAACCGGTGGCACTTTTATCTCAGCTCTTGCACAATTATTTGCTTTGGGCAAAAGAGTTCAACTCCCAGGCTGAACCCCAGTAAACCTCGTCGCATTGATTGTCCATTTAAGCCAGAGCGCCACCAATCGTCAGAGCTGATAAAGTTATCAAAGAGGCAACTGGTCAGGCTGGGGTCAGCTGATGTATCATAAACATATCCCTCTGATATTCATGAGGGAAAAGTGGATAGAACAACCAGTTATCAAAATATTAGCAAATAAATACTCTGACCAGTAATAAATTGAACAATTTTTGCAGCTTAATGTGTCCTTGACATGGTATACATACAAAAAATTAATTAGTAGAAGTTTCATGTTGGTGTATTCCTGTATACCTGATAAAGCTGCTAACCTTGTATGTTTTTTCCGCTGCTAATTGACCTCACTGGAGGATCACTAAGCAACTGGCAGCAGCACAAGCAGGTGTGGACAGTAACATAACAGACGGGAGCCACTGATGCTGTATCTAAGTGATGTTTCTGCTGCCTTAGTTTGATGCTTTTTTTTCTGGGTGATCAGACTTCATTAGGTACATCTGAGTTAAACTAATAATAATATGCATTTACTGATGTAAAGTGTGTGGACAAAGCAACCTCTAAATTCCAATAGGACTGTAACATTGAACCGATAGATCTCTGAAACTGTTTTTTAATGCGATGTCCTTAAAAACAGTTGAAAGTGCAAGGTTCCACACAGGGCCCCTGTGGCTTCCTCCATGTCATTAAGGTCAAACTCATTTAAATTGTTTTATCAATAATGAAAACAAAATATATCTATTATCATGTAGTTAGAAATTACACAGGGTACTGTACCTAGTTTGGTTTACCTGCTGCCTCCATATTGGCGTATTGCTGATAAAAACCATTATCTTCCATTATGTCATTATCTGTTATTATGTCAGCCATAAATCAAGCAATATCACTGTGGAAAATTTAAAGGCATGTTTGAGGCGATTTAGAAACAGTGTTGCTGTAGTACATAGTTTGTCATCCAGAGAGCACTGGCAGCATACATTTCAAAACCAAAGGGTTACACATGTTGTAAGCATGTTTTTGACAATGTTAGGTTTATTTTACCAGCATTAAGAGCTTTGAAGTCAGTTTGACTTTTGTACCTACTCAGAGTCACACACAGGCACCTCTGTACATGGTAGTGAAGAGGTTTGCTTAAACACTGAGTCAGCAGTTGTGCAGTAAGCCAGCACTTTACCTGTGTGTCTGCTTACTGAAAAAAACGATGCCAGACAAACTGTTCTCTAATTGTGAACCAGCCAGGTCAGAGAGGGTCAGAGAAAACCTGATCTCTTTGTTTTCACTCCTTGAACCAAACCTGGTTCTCAGAACTTGAAGTCCTCTCATGCTCACTGTGAAACTAGCTGCTGTTGCTGATGCATAAGAAATTCCTCATGCGCTGAATGGAGCGGGTTACAATGTTCTAGTATTTTGAGCCAAACATCAAGCTTATTGCCCAATATTGCATGCACCAGAAGCCGTCATTACAGCATGTAGAACACAAATGTTGTAACTAACATATATGTTAGTTTTCACATTATCGTGCAGATATTTAACCAGTTATATAACAGTCCTGCAGTTTTCTGGTGAACTTAGAATTTGAGGCTACAACTTGCTGTCCCTTAACTTGCATGAAACACATTCTCATTTATGTAAAATAGATAGTATTCGATAGTATATATTAGTCGATACCGCGAAAGCAATGACACACTAATTTGTGCTCTTATTGATATTCCTAATAAATTTAAGGGGAAGTTCTCCATTGCTTAACGTATCCTTTATGAATAAGTCTATGAATAAGTATTACGAAGTTCCCACAACTTCCTGTGTGTTGTGCAAGTGAAGGGAGAGAGAGAACTAAAGGGTGATTTATGGTTATTTATTTTAGTGTATGTAAGATCTACATATGACTGCTGGATGTTCTTGTAAGCTGTTTGTAGAGAATAAACAATGCTTAGACAGAGGCTTATATCCTAACAGCATTGACTGAATATATCCACATAGGATGTTTTGATCATTCAAAATGGGTTAAAAATAGGCAAAACATCATGTGTAGTTTATGTCATACATTTCAGAGCTGGAGGTGCCTAGTTTTGAAACAGTTCCAGCTATTTGCACTTAAAGTATCATTAGTGTAAACACAAGATTGGGGTTTTGCTTTTAGAGTTAATGTGTGCTTTATTGTTTGCTTTTCCATCTTAGTTAAACGGTAGCCTTGTTACAGCAGGTTATTGGTACTATGGATCTGAATAATCAGAAACCAATACCTTTTACAGTATTTAGGGCCTTTTTGCCCATGTGTAATGTGCATTAATAATACATTCGAATCTAATATAATTTAAACAACATTTAAAAAACATGGATCACTTGTAAAACAACGTATAATTTCCTATCAAATATTCACTTGGCCACAAAACTGTTTTTTTTTTTTTTTACATGGTGCACATGTTGAATAGATTGTTCTTACTCTCCCCACTTAAGGTGTCACCATGGCAGACATGGATGCTAAACCACAACACACACTGAGCCAGTGGGGGGTGAAGAGGACCCTCTTTTCAGCAGTCTGGACCTCTTCCTCTTCTCCCTGATTGTCGGCCTTGTCATTTTTTGGTTTATGTCCCGGAAGAAGCCAGAGCCCATTCCTGAATTTAAGAAGCTTGACACACCGTGAGTATCTATCTGGGTTTACCTGAATTTTAATTCAGAATTCAGAAACAGGGTGATACTTGGATTCATTAAAAAATCTTTTCATAAACCCTATGTTCAATGGAAATTGGACATAGGGTTGCAAATAATGATTATTTATAAAACATAATTATTTGGTATTTATTGAAACAATTGTTTGATTAAAAGTGTTGTGAAAAAATGAAAAATGGCATTTATGATACCGCAGTCCAAGATAACTTCTAGAAATGACTTGTTTTACACAACCATTGGTTTGAAGCCCAAAAATATTTAGTTAACTGTTTGTAGTTCAAACAAGGAGAATGGTGATCTGTGTTTCGCATAAGGCAGAGACAAAAAAAATCTTTTATTGTAACAGTTGTCACTGCATGAGCCCTGAGGCAAGCATGTGAGAGTGCATATGTTAAAGCTCTTGTAAATGTTCCACTAGTAGTAACCTTTGTTTTCTCTCTGACTCCTCTTCCACACAGCCTCTCTCATTTCTCACAATGTTATCTAATTGCTCTCTTTCTTTAACTGCTTCTTTCTCTCTCATGTGTTAGCTTTTGAGCTTTCCTGTCTCTGTTCCCTGCCATATCAGTTTTGCAGCTTGGCTGGATATCAGTAGGTTCTGTTTCCAATGACCACACTTTTCAGTTTCTTTGGTTACCAGACTATAGCCACCGGCTAGCAGCAGCCACACTTACTCTGAGGCTGAGGCTGTACATGGTTGTGTGAGTAGAGACCACGTTGGTAGCTGAGTGAGGGAGATTCGACCATTTGTGTGAAAACTGGCTAGAAGGGGGGGAAAGACCCCTGCAGACCATGCTTTGCTTTGGAAAGAGTTTGCATCTGTGAGGGGCGGGAATACGGGCAGGGAACATGGAGCACCAAGTATGTCTTCCCTCCCCTTAAAGAGAGCAGTGATTACCTAACTGTTATGAAGGGGGCGTAGTCTTCCATGTTTTTCCTTGCTTTTGTTTTTGGCCCTTAACCTTCTTTAAAAGTTCCCTGGAGAGCAAGCAAGGAGGGTGAGCCAAGCTGCTTTCGCGAGTCTTCTCCAAAGGTGGAAAGTTGAGGCAAAAGACAAGCAGCCCATTCTTTGTCCTGAGTTACTTTTTTTTTCTTCTCTCCCCACTGCCCTGTTTTTCTGTTAATTTGTGTGTGTGAGTGTGCGTGTGCTGAGTGGCTCTGCTGTTGCATTCAGGCCATGTCACAAATGGAATCCTTTTATGATAAATGTGGTTTCCATAGCAATGACATTCCCCCCCTCTCCTCCAGTGAGATGGGGGTGGGGGATACTTCATGAAAAAAACTACCAATCACAGCACAACCCCCCCTTCAGTGGTCCACCAAGCAGTTGCTCTGATAACTTGCCAAATTCTCAGAATGCATCTTGTAGACTTTTTTGTTTCTAACACCTTTCAGGCTGGAGAGGGAAAGGGGTGGAGACGAGAAGGAAGGCATTTTCCGCCCGAGAGTGTTTCATTGTGTGTTTGTGTGAGTCAAAAGTGTGGGTCTGCAACTCAGCTACATTTTATGGGAAAGTCAGTTTCCCACCATTGTGTTCTTAGAGTTTGCCAGATACTGACAGGGCTTGTAATCTGCTGTGTGTGTGTGTGTGTGTGTGTGTGTGCGTGTGTGTGTGTAGTGAGGAACAGACGCTGCTGCTTTCGTAGAGAGAGCAGCACAGGAAGAGAGAGTATTCAGATTATATTGGAGCCTCTGAGGTGAAGACGGGAAGCTCTTCAAGTGTCCAGCTGGCTTTCTGGACTGGTTTTATTTTTCCATTCCGTATTGACGTCCTGCTTTTGATTTTAAGCGTGGTTGATCCTAGTGGGGCCTAGCCAGCTGTTCTAGTGGCAGTGGTGGCAAAAAGGGCTGCATGCCATGGGCTGCGTCTTCTCCCTGCCAGAGGACAGGAGAGATGCTGCTGAGAGGTCAGTAAAGTGTCAGATTTACTGCTACGTAAATGATCATTGGTTGAAAAGTGTCCTCTCAAGTCATGTCTACATTAATAGCACAGATACTGTTGGTGTTGAACTGGTGGCTTGTTTCAAAAGTAAGTTCTACACACAGCAGTTGCTTGTTTGTTCATAGACTGGTCTGATAGCACTGTCAACATGCAAACATGTTCCCAGTGGATTATGTAAGAGAGGGATAAAATCTGTTTGTCTGCAAACACAATTTAATTATTGGGTATTCTATTTTTTTCATGTGCTCAGAGATAAACAGCAAAAGTGAAAAAAAAACATGTCATTTACTGTAGCAACGAAATTATCTTCGCTGGCAGATGAGCTTGTGTTGTAAAGGAAGACTGAACTGACTCAGTGTGATTGTTTGTCTACTTCCTGGATACATGAATGAATGGAAAGTTCACCTTGATATTGTTCAGATGATGAACTCTAGACTATTTGCACTAAACGTTAAAATAGTTCAGTGACTAAACACCAGCAGATATGAGCTTGTTTTGATGTTAGATGAAGAAAATGACCAGGGTAAAAAAATGTTGGGGAAATGCTTGTAATTCCTACAGCTAAAAGTTAGCACATCATAAATACACAACTTTCTTAATCATCCACGGTAAATGTTTTACAGTTTTGGATTAATCATGTTTATTTTTTCTACACACGTAAACATAGTTGTTCAAGTAGTGCAAAGACAGGCTGCTTTGTAATGATGTGTATTGAGTGACTCTGGGACTGGTGAGGCAGACAGTCTGAGCTGATAACAAGTCTGATATTAGTTTTCAGGAATGCTTCAGCTCCAGGTTGGGGGCAAGTGTTTGTTTCAAATTACAATCAGGAGTGTACACTGTGCCTCAGAGTGTAATGTGTATTCACCACAAGCAGAAGTTTTATGACGAGCTGGCATCAACACACACACACACGTCTACATTCTGTTCATCTGTTGATGGATTTCTTGGCTTGTAAATACTTTGACAAAATGTGTTAGAGACTAAACAAAAGCAGTTCCCTTAAGTATATCATACATAGCCTTATCGTAAATATAGGGGACTTGTGACATTATTATAAAAGGATAAGTGTTTATTAGATTTAGTTATGATCCAACAGCTTTGTATTTATACATTTAATACTGTGAAAGCATAACTAAGAAATGAATTCTGCTTGTAACGATGTGTTGCCTCTTTTTTTGGTACCAGTAGAGTGGCAGCTGTGCACTTAGCCCTTTGATGCTGAATCAAGCGGCATTGCTTATTAGTTGACTCAATAATAGATTTTGCTTCCCATTTCCCTTTTTTCTAACACCCTGTTTGCCCACTACATGTTGTTTTGATCTGGTTTCATCCAGATGAATCTAATTCAAGCTTTTTAAATTACCAGGAGGTGTCAGCTATAATGCTTATGCATTATGTATCACTTCCCTCTTATTGTTTTTTCTTTTTTTGCGTAATATGTGCTCATGCTTAGGACGTGCTTATACACAGTATGACTGATGCTCGTGTGGCTACTGAAGCTGACTGATGCTCTGGCTACTCACTGCTCCGCTGCTTCCTGGAGTAAGAAATGAGCTAAAGTAACAATGACTAAACAACTTGTTTCATTCACCAACACATGGTGCTACACATTTATGTATGCAGTACACACAACTTTAATAAAAGTATTTAAAAAACTTCTTCACATGATGCTTTGTTGTAGCACAGTACAGTGTGCCCAGAACAACAGCATGTCATGTTTTTTACCTTCGAAGCATTGCAGAGATTCAAAGAATTTAAAGTTTTTATTGAAGTGTTACCACTGCTGGACAATAGCTTTATTTATAAAGGGACAAAAATGTCTTCATTTAGTAAAATTTATAATAAGTTGTATTTGTTTTTTTGTTATTTTTTTCCTTTTTCAGAACTCCCACTACAAGAGAGACAAGTTTCATTGAAAAAATGAAGAAAACGGTGAGTGATCTTGTTTCAACCAACTTCTTATCACTTATATTATTTTTTATGTTTGAATACATTCTGCAGGCAAAGTTTTGTCACTGTTGTTCCTGACCATAACATAAAAGAGGACTGTGAGCTAATTGGACTTGCAAATGTTTAAGGTTTTAAGAGGTCCATGAGGTTGTTTTCCCCAAGAAATACCTGTTTTTCTTTAGTTTAAAACTGGTTTTGCAATCTCCCCACCAACTACTTGCAGCCTGTAGCTGAAAATCATCATTCAGAAAAATGAAAGTTTAGTTTTGCTCAGTATGTGGAGAATATGACTGCAGTGGTCTTCCTGCTAATGCATTTGACTTTAGAGTTGGAAACCCTCTTTTGACTTTGATGGTTGTTGTTTTCAATCCATCCTTGGGGAAAAAAGAACATCGGCTTTGAATTGTGGTTTTGCAGCAAATAGTTGAGGTAACATGGTGGCAGAAAAGAACTTTGGTCGCTTGTGCTGTTTAATTTCATCTCATTTCCTTTGTTTTTTATCATGCCAGAACTTTAGGCAAGGATAGACCACTTTGAGATACTCTCAATCTTGTACATATGGAACAGGCTATTATTATTTCCTATATAAGGAAAAATGTTGGAGAAATGTGAAATAATCTAGAATGAAAGTCATCAGGCTCCCTGTCAGATTCAGAACCTGGCATTTTGGAGAAAATTATTTTTAGAGGAGTTTTAACAGATTTAATAGTGTCTTCTCCCATTGTTCCTGAATATTTATTTGGCATGTACACATGAGAGACTGGTTATCTAATTGTTATTAAAAACCATATGTGCAGCATGTAAATCTTTTTAACTTTCAACTAATTTTTAACCAGGGCAAGAACATCATTGTGTTCTACGGCTCACAGACGGGTACAGGAGAGGAATTTGCCAACAGGCTATCCAAAGATGCTCAGCGCTATGGTATGAAGGGAATGGCTGCCGATCCCGAGGAGTACGACATGGTAATTTGCATGAGTGTGCATGCATCAATATACAAACCTCAGACTAAAGTTGAACTTCACATTTTTCTGGATGATTCTCAATCTAGCTGCTAGTGAAGGGTTTCTGAAAGTGTCATGTAAAACCTATCACAGCAAAGCCTGTATCCTGTAGTTAGTAGTTATGTAGTTATCCTGATTCTAATATAATACACACATTACAGTAGACTGTAAACGAGTCAAATGACCAGAGCAAAGCAAATTTCACAATTATCCAGCCAGAAATTGTGAAGTGATTGTTTCTGATTCTAATCTGTTGTGTTCCAGGGGGAACTGTCCCGTATGTCGGAGATTAAAAACTCACTTGCGATATTTTGCATGGCCACCTATGGTGAGGGAGACCCAACTGATAATGCCCAGGACTTCTATGACTGGCTGCAGGAAAATGATGATGAAGACCTTTCTGGACTAAACTTCACAGTGAGTCTTAATTTTGACAGTTTTAGTTGCATGAAGTTTTTCAAGGTCTTGTGTGATGTGTTATTTAAAAAAAAGTGACTGTAAAGAAATTGTGCTAGTGTTAATGCTGCATAAATGTATAGTTAACTGTAGTATACAGTTAACTGAAGATAACATATAGTGGACCAACTGGTCACGGCAGATGGCCCCCCACCCTGAGTCTGTTTCTGCTGGAGGTTGTTGGAGTTTTCGCTCTCCACTGTTGCGTATAGCTGCTCAAGGGGAAATTCTTGCGTTTTCTCCAAATGTCTGAATGGTCTCGACATTATTATGTAAAGTGCCTTGAGATGATTTTGTTGTAAATTGTCGCTATATGAATAAAGTTGAATTGTAGTTAACTTGAAGGGTTCCTCAGTACATTAGACTGATTCAAGTGAGCATCAGTTCTGATCAGATGTAATCAAAATGTACATGAGTGAATTAATTTTTCATTGGGTATATTCTTTTTTGCTCTTTATTTACACTACTACACTGTAATATCAGAAAGGGTATTCATTTTTAAAGAATGCAATTTTTCTTTTTTAGATCACATCACACAAGACCTTGATACCTTTGACAAAACTTTTATTTACCTATGTTCTCTCAATTCAGGATTTAGCCACAAGCACTCACTAATGGTGTTTTGTTGTGCCCTGTTCTGTCTTCAGGTATTTGCTTTGGGCAACAAGACATATGAACACTACAATGCAATGGGAAAATATGTTGACAAAAGGCTGGAAGAACTGGGAGCTAAAAGGATCTTTGATCTTGGTTTGGGAGATGATGATGGAAAGTAAGTGACCAATTGAACCTCTCGGCCTTGAAAAGAAATGCTGAACTCCATTTTTCTCTTGGTGTAGAGGTGTGGGGTGTCATGACATAGACCATGATCAGTGAAGTATAGAGTGGGCAGCTGGACCCGTTTGTTTGCACAAAATGTTGAAATCCAGTAAACTGAAGCCTGACGAATACCGCCACATACCCTTGGGGATTAACCCTTATTTAACAGCACTTAAAGGTACTTTATTGCACATTAGACATCCCTACATTAAACTTGTATAGAAGCCATCCATGTGATGCCATCTTCATGGATGTACATTTACATTTTTTTTCCAAAAGTTCTTAAATCCTCAGAAAGTTTGTCCTCAGTTGTAAGACACAACGAATCAGCATAACTTGCTTTAAAAGGCAGAGCGGATCCATGATTTTAAAAGTTTTTATCCTGTGTACGTAAAAAAAAAAAAAAATTAGCATATGACATTTTTGCAGAAAACATGGTTGTCCCATAGTTTTAAAATGTATGCGGTTGCCATGTTGCTGCAAATAAATGTTTGGTTTAATCCACGTTTTGGGATAAATGTTAATTCTGCCTGTTTTGTTTTTCTTTTCAGCCTGGAAGAAGACTTCATTTCTTGGAGAGAGCAGTTCTGGCCGGCTGTCTGTGAGCACTTTGGAGTCGAAGCTTTGGGAGATGAATCAAGGTGTGTTCATAGGCATTTCACATCTTTGTGTATTTCTTTCTTGTTTAAATTTGTACAATTCACTTATATTACTCGGCCTTATGTTTATCTCAAGTTGTGTTTACGTTGTCACTTCTTACCAGCTTTAACTTGTGTCACTGTATGAACTCCTCAATCTAGTTTTATTGATAAAGTTATCAAACAATATTAGAAGCCTGTTGCAAAACCTGTTTCTTTCAAGTGCGTAGGAAAAGGTTATTTGGCCTTAATGAAGCTGTAACAGAGAAACTATATACGATTGTAAAATAACAAACTAATGTTTCCATGTTTTTCTGAGGTCGAATATTATATATTTTGCCAAATGCAGGGTAGTTTTTACATAAAGCCTATTTTTAGGATAAGATAAGACAAGGTGACTGTATTTCAGGGTTGACCTGTTTCAGTAGAATTTTTTCATAGACTGAAACAAGTGACAAACTTATTAATTACGACCTGAAACCACAAAGCACCCCCAGCATAGGGGATATGATTGCTGCATGTATTACCATAATCAGGATATTTCTGATGCATGTGGTAAATCCCTCTCATCTGTGTGAAATGAGCAAATCCAGTGCTATACACTATATGAACAGACTAACAGCATGTAATTCCCCTCACAGTATTCGGCAGTATGAGCTGAAGGAACACGTCGACATCAACATGAACAAAGTGTACACAGGAGAGATTGGTCGACTGAAGAGCTTTGAGGTCCAAAAGCCGTAAGTACTACAGTAGAGGCACGGGTTTACCAAAGTTCACTTTCCAAATGTAAATCCTCCCACCCCCTAGTGGACACGGAGAAATATTTTCTGCAGCCCTTTTCAAATCAAACCTTTATATGCCAATTATTTGTTTATTGATAAAAATAACTCTAGCTTTTCATTTTTAGGTTTTGGGTTTTAAATCTCTTTTGTGACTATGGTCAGCAATTTGTTATCGCTTCTTTAACATTTGGATGTTAATTTCTAGGCCCTTTGATTCCAAAAACCCTTTCCTGGCTCCAGTTACCGTCAACCGCAAACTCAACAAAGGTGGTGAAAGACATCTCATGCACCTGGAACTTGACATAACAGGCTCTAAAATCAGGTGAATGTGGCTCATCATGTTCTTTGCTGAATTATGTTTTTTGTATTCCAAACATCATATGACTAAGCAACTTAGATTAATGTTCTTTGTTAGAGCTCATTGAACATTGTCCCTGCTTTTCTAAATTTGCCACATTCTGTGATTTCAGATATGAGTCCGGTGACCATGTTGCTGTTTTCCCCACAAATGACTCTGCATTGGTAAACAAGCTGGGACAGATCCTTGGAGTGGACCTTGACGTAGTTATCTCTCTCAACAACCTTGATGGTGCGGCCTTAAAAACCTGAATCACCTTGACATTACTAGCCTGTCTCTTAAACTGTCTCATGAACAACTACTTCATATCTAGACTTGGGATAAGCTCGTCAATGGCACATTAAGTGGATGATGTTATATTACTGCAATTACATGTTATTGTTATAATATAGGGTATAATAGGCTTTTGACATGAATTAAATTACTGTGAAGATCATTAGATGTACCTGGTGGTTGCGTAAGTGATAATTAAGGCAGTTCTGGTTCAATTTTATGTCAGCTTTACTGGAAATGCTTTAAACACTAGAAGACTTCCTATGTTTTTCTATAAAAAGTACATAGTCACGTGTGCTACATTTTTTTAAAATTTCACTCAACATTTTCTGTTACAGGTTGGCCATTCAAGGGTATTTTCATAGCACTTAAAATCCAATTTGTTTTTTCAGAGGAGTCCAACAAGAAGCACCCTTTCCCTTGCCCAACCACCTATCGCACAGCTCTCACTCACTATCTGGACATCACACACCCTCCTCGCACCAATGTCCTCTATGAGCTGGCACAGTACGCTTCGGACCCCAAAGACCAGGAGAACATGCGCAAGATGGCCTCCTCTTCACCTGAGGGCAAGGTCTGTGATGGGTGGTAGATATTAGTGGCTGTCGTACTATGAATACAGACTAATGCACTGTTAACGATGTGTCTATTCTACCTCTTTTACTTAATGTCCTTTTTTGTTCCTGCTTTACTGCAGGCACTCTACCAGAGTTGGGTGTTGGATGCAAGCAGAAATATTCTCGCCATCCTGGAGGATATGCCCTCTCTAAGGCCTCCTATTGATCACCTGTGTGAGCTGCTGCCTCGACTCCAGGCTCGCTATTATTCCATCGCCTCCTCCTCTAAGGTAATTTCTGTTTAAGTTGTCTAAACAGGTCAGCAAAAGGAAAAACAACTATTTTTATTCGGAGTTGTGTGTTGATATTAGCAAAATACAAAGATTGTGTGGTCTGGTTAGTAGTTGTTAGTAACTTTTTCTTCTTCTACAGGTTCACCCCAACAGCATCCACATTTGTGCTGTAGTGGTGGAGTACAAGACCAAGACCGGACGCATCAACAAGGGAGTTGCCACCAACTGGCTTAAGAACAAACTCAATGTCACCGACAATGGCCACAAGTCCACTGTTCCCATGTATATACGCAAATCTCAGTTCCGCCTGCCCTTTAAAGCTACCAACCCAGTGATCATGATCGGCCCTGGGACAGGAATTGCTCCCTTTGTTGGTTTCATCCAAGAAAGGGGCTGGCTGAAACATCAAGGTATTTGTGGTCACTTTGAGCTATGTGTGTTGTATGTCTGAACGTTTGAGCTTATGTCCTGACTAAAAGGAAAATGAGATGTAAGACCTTCAGACATGTTTCATTTCTGTCCTTGCACAGAATTTACATTTACAAAGAAATGACTAAAGGTTAACACAAGTAAGATTTGATGGATTAAAAAATAACAATAACAGTTGTTAAGGGAAAAACCAGGTGTAAAACCAACTCTGAGCAGCATTTAATTTATCTTGACCGATTGAGATCAATGCCACTGACTTGACTGGAACCGACACCACTCTGTTCTGAGTCAACTAATAGTTTAAACACAAAATAAAAGATTAGGCAGTTTTAAGGAGAAACTGTATGTATTTGAGTAGCATGCTTGCTAAAATCACATTTGCGCTTGACAGTGGAATCTTGGCTTTATAGTTCAAAAACCTTAATGAAACAACCTAAATGCAATTATAAATACAGTATCTGCAAAATAACTAATGCTTTCTTTTGTTTCCTTTGTAGCAAAGGAAGTTGGAGAAACAGTGATGTATTTTGGCTGCAGACATAAGAACGAGGATTACATCTACCAGGAAGAATTGGAGGAAGCAGAGAAGGACGGAGTCCTAACGCAGCTTCACGTTGCTTTCTCCAGGGACCAGGAGCAAAAGGTACAGTTGACTAGCTCACTGCTCTTTGTAAGATCGGAAACAACCGGCCAGGTTTAAGAAAAGTTCAATATCAATAAAATATAAAATCAAAATATCAATCAATGGCCAAACACGTTATGATGCAGATAAGTTTTCCAGAATCTTATAACAGAAGGACATGACAATTTTGTAGTGGACAGTAAGTTTTACTTGTTGCAGTACACAGTAAATAAAAACAGAACCTGTTCTCTTTACACTACCTAAAGGAATAAGGCATACAGAGTTCTATATTTCAGGTAAACAACAGTCAAATTGTGAATAAAAGTGTACTGTATACTATTTATTGTAGGTGTAGGTGTTTGCGTGTGTGTGGACTTTTTTTTGCCTTGTTTGTCTTGATTCACTCGCTGCAACTATAAGTACGTCTTCTTTTATTTTCCAAAACAAAGGTATATGTGCAAAATCTCCTGAAGAAACATAAGGAGGATGTCTGGAAGCTGATTCACAATGACAATGCTCACATCTACGTCTGCGGGTAATTTGACACAATACAGTTTGCAGTCAGTTGACAGTTTTGATTCCCACATGCATTTTTTTTTTCATTACTTTTTTGAAGAGGGACTAAATTTGACTGATTTTTAAACAGCAACTTCTATTTTCTACTTGTATCTAATGGCTTTAATTTGGTGTGTAAACATATATTAGTGCTTCTACAATTCTGTCTTCTTCCCCTATCCAGAGGGGTTCTGCAAAGCAGGTCAACCAAGACAACAACCTCCATATTATAAGCAAAGAGCTGACATCATCTGATCTGAAAGACTCAGCTCAGCATTTTTCAGTTAGAAATGTATATATATATTTTAAATTAAGGTCAGCATGTTTTATGGCATTAATATACATTTATTTCCTGTGAGCCCAGGGAAGTAGATTGAAAATAACTGAAGTTGCTTATTAAATGTAACAGGAGGGAAAATTAAAAAAAAAATTTACTCAAGGGTTAAAACCAAAGTCTCTGTTAAGATCTCTTGTTGGGTTGATTAGAGTTAGTTTCACTGATATTTTCTATATACCAGGATTCTTGTGAACATTACTGGCTGCTAGTGGGCGTTTTTTTTTTTTTTTTTAAACATGTCACGTAAAATTATCTCTTTCCTGATTTAGTGATGCGAAGAATATGGCTAAGGATGTGCAGACAGCGTTCCATGACATTGCAGAGGAACTGGGAGGCATGACACGTACCCAGGCCACAGATTATATCAAGAAACTGATGACCAAGGGACGCTACTCACAAGACGTCTGGAGTTAAAGAACCTCAACACTCACTACTCCAGTGGTGGTTTTAAAGTTTCTATTTTTATTTTATGTCTTGTTTTAGCAGGACTAATTATCTATATATAATATACACTTGTTCATACATACCCTGGTTCATGAGAGCTACAGGTAGCATACACAAGGCAAACCCTTACCTCAGCAGATTTTAATAAACCCATTCAGCAATTGTAATTTGTATTTTATAATTTTGTATACTGCATTAGGTATCTGGACCAGTGGCCCATGTCTGCTGGTCTTAACTTGAGCCGTGGTCTCAGATCAAACCTCATCCAGTCTGTTTCCAGATACCAATAAGAAATAAGTGAATAAATTGGTGTATTTGGGTGATGACTGCAATTTGGGATTGAAACACAGTATTTAGGGATGAGATGTAGGAATCTGCTTAATTAAAATAGAACGATGATTGCAAATTCAGCCAATAGTCATCTTCTTTTCAAATTCAACTTTGATTATACCACATAATATTAATCAGTCAGTCCGTTTGCCTGTGCAGCGTTTTAGTGGGGCACAGACACACTGAACCCTGTGTCTGGATGTGCATAATGTAAGTCAACTGTAAATGTGAAGATTTTAATTGAAAACTTAAAGAAACTCATTTCAAGTTTTTTTAGTGTTTGTAACTCATCAAATTGACTAACGGACTTAGAGGTGTAACACCACAGCAGATAATATTACATCATGTATCCAAGTATATGAAGCATTATGTGTTCCTGTTGCAGTAGTATGAAAGGTGCTGATGCTAGTTTTTGTCAACAAATAGTACTTCTAAAAGTACATGAAATGTGTGTTTTCAAAACTCTGTGAGGATAATGTTTGGTGTAATAAACTGGCACCGTAGGTACAACTATGTTTACCTTTGTGTTTTGACAAGGGATTTTGCCTTTTATGCATAAAGTTGTGGTGTATTTTAATCAATAATGGAAACCTTTTAAGAGGCTCAACAAGTGATGCAAGGGGGAAGATTTGTTTTTATTGAAAAACATGAAATTATGTGTATTTTCTTTGCCATAAAATCCGGTCTGTAGACGTGATGAAAATGATTTGGAAAGTTAAAGGCAAAAATGTTTGAACTAGATCTGGCCTCCATTTGTCTGTCTTATGTACATTTGGCAGTGGGGAATCTTAACATGGATTTCTGTTTACCCATGGGGTTTTTTTTTTGGGTCAGATCACACATGCACTACTACATTCATCATTGTGTGTCTCATTTTGTGTCTCCCTTCTTGTCCTTTTACCTTTGTGTGAATAAAAGGACTAAGAATTGATACTAAGTTAAGTGGAGCCTGTGCCTTTCTAATACTGCCTTATGTAAGAAGTTAGCATCAAAACCCTGATGCTTTGTTATTAGTGAATTGTTTTTTCTTTTATCCTAAAATTTTAATATGATACCTTACCCAGCGCTGTCACTTTTTGTCATTCCACTTTATTATGTAATTATTTGATTGTATTAAGGCATGCATTTTTTTAATGAATAAAATTGAAATTATTTCTGTGTTGCCTTTTTTTCACAAAACATGACCTATTTTGTGCAAAGGATAAGATAGAAGGTCCTATTCTACAATCCAGTGTCTAAGAAATAAACCCATTTGTCTTTTTCAGCTATATCACTCAGCATTTTCATAAAAAAATTATCATAAGATACGACTTCATTGATCCCACAGTGATTAAAAAAACAGTATTAACTGCGCAAACAATGTATTAAAAAAACTCCCACGACATGACGATGTTGATAAATGGCTGCACCTTTATAACGAACCAATTTCAAGAATCACGTTGCTAATATAATCAAAATGCCACAGAATGCTGTAAGACACTGAACCTCAACAGCTACACACTTACTTTTCTTTACTAAGTTGTTGCTCCCATCCCCAAATATAGCAATACAAACATTTGTTTCCTTAACAGCTGTGGGCAAACTTCAAAGGCAATGTTTATGTTACGTCATCACAGATGCAATTGATACACATATACGTACATTTATTAATTTACCTAACATATCAAGACAAAGCATGACTATAGGGAAAAACAAAAGGAGAACGAATAAAGAGAAAACTATTGTTGGCTCATAATCATTTAAGTACAGTGCATTATTTGAGGCCAGCAAAATGCAAAATATGATGTATGCATCACATTGCATATCAAAAATTTGCAAATAAATTGTTTACACATGGCAAAGGTTTCTAGGAGATAGATTTGACTAGAACGTAACCACACACAACTGAGGAAATGTTGGAAAGGACGGAAAGATTGTCCCTAACCCGGTTTTTACAAATAAAAAATGGGCCCTAGTAACTTCCACTACTTATTACTAGTTTTAACATTCAACCCAAATATATTCAATAAAATAAATGACACTTTTTTGTAAGCAATCTCCTCTTGACTTTAGTGAAATGTCAAATATAATAAATTCTTTGTTTTAATGGAGGATATGAAAAAGCATTCTGTACTGTAGTGCTCATCTACAGGCCATGTTGTGATATTTTATCCCAGCAGGTGGCGATAGTCTAATTTAGCTCTGAGCGTGGGCACGTCTTTGATCAACGCAGAAGAAGAGGTAACACTAAGAAAAGTGCTGCAGTGAGTTGAGTCCTGTTCTGCGGTGCTGCGTACATTACACCGTTGGGTTTTAATCGGCTAGTAATAAGAAGCTTACTTCATTTTTTAACTAAGTAACACACAAAAGGCACAAGATGGCCACTGGTAAGTTAACGAGCGTTTTGTTTGTTTTTTAATTCATTCATTGCTTGTATATCATGTGTGGGGATGATGAAAGTAGGTCGAATAGCATTGGCGCTCATTTAGCTAGCTAGCGTTAGCTGCTAAGCGCGAGGCTAGACATGCGATTTGTCAATTTCCTGGAATAGTGTCCTTCTCCTGTTAGCAAAACCAAGTTAGCTTCTGAATAAATTTTCGGGCGTGAAGCTTATTTTGTAGCCTCTCTTTATTGTTTTTCATCTACAGCTACGGTTAACTAATTGTATATGGAAGTAAAGCAATGCATGAGCAGGGGTGTAATGCGGATAATTTACGCAGTCCCAACATGTCCGCTAGTGAATCTGAATGCGTCTTTGTTTATACCGATGGTATTTCCACACCAATCGAGCAACAATTTGCAGCGTTCATAAATCATTAAAATGTTATAGTTTGTTGCCAATATCGTTTTGCCTTTCAGCCCATCTATTAAAGGGCCGACATATTTTTTTAACAGTTTCGTTTCAACATTTACTCAGGACCAGGGGCAGGTTGACCGCCATTTTAATGTGTTGGCGTGGTAATGGGCCTGGTCTTTAGTGACCTACTTCTGTCTTGTTTAGCCACTTACTCCATTTCATATTAACCACACGTTGCGCAATTACGATATAAGTCATTTGGACAATATTTTGTTGCAGCGTTAAAATTAATGTTTTGTCTTGTTTCAGATTCAGGCTACGGCCAGCATGGCGGCTCACCAAGGTAACAATGTACAAAACTGCGATAGAGATAAAAGCCTCACATAAAATTTCTCTGTGTTGGTCATAACGTACATGATTATTATGCAAAACGTACTTGACGTTATATGCAGTTAATGGCATTTGCTATGGCTGGTAATAATGACCAACCCATAGAGAGCAAAGTTAATATACAGTGTGAAGTAGGATCATGTGACCTCAGCACTTAGTTTTGGAAATGTACATTAAGAATTGTTATCAACATTAAGGATTGTTATAGTATGTTTTGTATAGTATGTATGTTGTTATCAAATAAGTTAATCTAGAAGGGGAAAGGCTTTGCTGCTGAATATATTTAAGGACACTGGATAAAATGGTCAAAGGGTTGTTTAAAAAAACAATAAACAAACAAGTTAGGAACACTGAATTAACTTTACCCCAGATTGTTGAATAAAAATCCTAAACAATATTTTTGTGTATTTGTAGCTATGGCTCTTATGGTGGTCAGCAGGGTGGACAGGTAAGATCCTTTCTGAAATTGCAGCCTTGTTAAAAGCAAGTGTTATGTGAATTAGTTTTTACATTGTGATGTATAGCAAAATTCTATAATCCATATTGTGGCTGACAGGGCTATGGACAAGGAAATGGGAGTGGCTCCTATGGGGGACAGAGTTTCAGTGGCTATGGACAACCAGGTATAATGCAATTACCCTTTATATTTTAATATGCAAGAATTTTCATTTTTTTAAACTTGTGTTAAAAACTTTATTGACTTGCATAGAATTGGTTGTGTATTAAAATAAACAACATTTTGTCTGAGCATTGTTCCAATAATGGAAAGAATGATTTTCTATCCATGGTTGTTAATTTTTTACCAAAACTTCACAATGCATTTCTATTTCATATTACTCACCTCAACCAGTCAAGGCAGATGGCCTCCTACCCTCAGCATAGTTCTGTTGGGGTTTATCCTGTTAAAGGGAGTTTCCCCTCTCCACTGTTGGCTATGACTTGTTGATAGAGGATTTGTTGGGTTTTCTCTCCATAATCTTTATAATCCTGATTTTATTATGTAAAGTGCCTTGACCTTGCTTTGTTGTGAATTGGCGCTATATAAAAAAGTTGAATATTGATAATGACGACAAAGTAAGACTGCTGTGGAAAGTCTTCAGCTCCTCTCAAAAATTCTCAATGTGGTTAGGGTCTGAACTCAACCCAATCCAAGTTTAGTTATTTATGCGATCTCCTCAATTTTTTTCTCTTGACTTTTCTGGTGGAGTTGCATGTTTTCCTCAACAACAGGATAGGTCTTCTAACATGGCTGATTGGAACCTCTGAAAAATGAATTAAACTGGTATCAAAGGCCTGTCTTGTGACTAATCTTCATGCCTTGTCTCTGTTTAAACAGATAGTTATGGACAGTCTCAGCAACAGAATTATGATAATTATGGAGCACAAGATTCATCTGGGTAAGATACTATCACTTCAGAAAACTCAAATAATTGTATGATTTCTGTAATTTCTCTGATTAACGCCAAAGCCCCCATCTAGGCATGGACTGGAATCCAGTCACAATTTAGACTTTATCCAGTATGTGTGAAGGCAAACGCCCCAGTGATTTGCCACATGCATTAGCTGGATCTTCTCCAGCCAGCTCACTAGTGAAAAGCATGTCTGAAAGGGAAACTCTAGATAATGTCTAGACCCGACATCCTCTACATTTTTCTGAAAAGGGCTCAAGTTTGGTACTTATCACCTTGAGGCATCATTTAAAGTTTCACAAAACTGTACAGCAAAATGTCAATTGATTAATTTATTTAAATGCAAAATTTGTTGTTTCCTCACATACTAGTTAAAACCAGTGCAAAAGTGACTTACTTTGGGGAAATATGTATGTTTATTTTCAAATTCATTTTAATTATGCTAAACATGTCTGGATGTCATAACTGACTTCAACCAATGTGTTGAAATATTTTGCATTCGTTATGCTCACTGTGATTTTTGCTTTAACTACTTCAAGGTATGGTGACAAGTCGTCCTCTTATGGACAGCAAGGCTTCTATGGGCAGCAAGGTTCCTATGGAGGACAGGGACATGGCGGCGGCGGCAGTGCTGGTGGTGGTGGTGGTGGCGGCGGTGGTGCTGCTCCTCCATATGCTGCCCAGGGTCAAGGAGACAGCTATGGACAGCAAAGCTCTTATGGGAGCCAGGGACAGGGCAGTGGCAGCGGATATGGTGGTCAGGGGCAAGGAGGAGGTGGCTATGGAAGATGGAGTGAAGGTATGAAAACAAATTATATAAATAAGCATATAAATGCAAGCTAAATGTCAGCTCAGGTTGTGAGAATGACATTTTTTGGCTATACACTAGGTGAAAGTGGTGGTCAGGGTGCGAGGTTTGGACGTGACCAGGGAGACCGTTCAGAAGGAGGTGGCTTCAGAGGCCGCGGCCGTGGTGGTTATGACCGTGGCGGTTATGACCGTGGCGGTTACGACCGCAGTGGTGGATATGACCGTGGTGGCAGAGGTGGACCTCCTGGTATGGGGTAAGTTGCACAGTGCCACTGCCCCTAAGGTACCTCTACATATACACAGAATTGTCAAAAAATAACATGTCAAGTATAAGTCATCAACTACAAACCATCGACATAGATGATTCTTTCACCGCTCATCCGCTTTGTGCTCCAGATTTCCATACTTTGGTAATTTCTGTTTCTCCCCTCAAAAAAGTATTATAACCTAAATGACAGGTAATATTTAGCACCTGTGTGCATTGTGGTCCTTTTGCCTGAACCTTGTCAGTAAACTATATATTGTTTTTAAATTCAAGTTCTTACAAGACACATGCAGGTGTTAAAGCCACACTGCTCAAGATCACAACTGGTGTGCATGCAAATTTAGGTATAGTGTAGGTAATGTAAATTAATTTCATGACCCATTGCAGAATTACTTGATAATCAGTACTTGGTAAAGAAGTGGAGACTGAGCTTGTATTTTTGTTTTTGTTGTTGTTTTGGGGCCTTGACACACCAAGCTGATGAAACTAGAGCAGACAAAGACCAACTGCTATATTGCAGGGCGCACACTGCATAGTCTGATGGATGCTCATTGACAGCACGGTCTGCTTGGTGTGTCAAGGCCCTAAAGGAAACCAGACACATTTTTGTGCAACAGTTTTATCCTGGGTATTGGGACAAGTTTTGTCCAGTGAAGCATATTATCTTTTACATTTATAATTTCCTAAGAGTTGTACCTAAATATTCCTGTAAGGAGAAGAAAAGCTAATGCACAACATCTAGGACATAAAATGTTACTTGTATATGGAAAAAACGGGTGAGATACTTTGATAATCCCTCTTTTTCACTGTGGCCTGATCAGCAAGTAGCACTTGAGATTTAAAGAGCTTTTTAATTGAAATACACATTTTCCCCATGTTTCTGATGAGAGATTTTTTTTTTCGTGTCACCTGTGGTATGAGGCAAAAGCAATACATGATGGTCCCTGAGTAACTTTAAGTCAACTGGTAAAACCAGAGTTTTTCTCAGATTGTTCTATGGTATGTGCCCTTGAACCAGAGAGTGTTTTTTGAATTCAGATGTGATTCAAACATTTGACGTTGAGCCACAAGGTGTGAAGTTTTTCTTATACTTTCTTAGCTTTATTAAAGTTAATTCTCCGGTGGCCCCACATTTTCATTTGCCACACACTTAATTTTGGTGTGTTCTCCAAGGACCACGTAATAGATTGTAAACTAAGGAAATGCCACAGAAATGATGCCCTTACACATGGAGCCACATCTTCAGCTGCTTTACATTCAACAGGTTTCATTCAAGTGTTGTATATTTGATAATGGCGAACATTTGTGTTGTGTTAACATGGATCTACATTTTATACTACAGGTGTTCAGAGTGATTGAACTAAAACTTGGACCTCTGTTAAAGGATCTCATAAACGCACTCAGTGGAAGATTACTAAAGTTGCCACACCCTTTGACACCAATTGGCTTCTCATTGTGAAAACAAATTGAGCTGGTTATTCAGCTGTTGATATCCAATTTGGCCATGTGGAAAAAAGAAATAATTTCTTAAATTATTTGTAGATCGTGCTCCAGTAACGTGATTGTCTTCACTCGCCTGCCTGATTGTTCAGTCAGAACTGCCAAGTCGTGTGTTCATTGATCTATAATGTTAAAAGACTAACTAATTCCTCGTGTGAGACATTTTCACCATAGTCATACACCCTGGCAGGAGTGCATACTGATGGGGATGTAGGGGAGCTTTGAGCTCTCAGTTGGGACAAAGGAAAAGCCATCATATCTCCAATTTTTCCTCTGCAGAGGTGGTGACCGTGGTGGCTACAAAAATTACGGTGGTAAGTGACGAGCATCAGAACTGTGTCGGTGGGGGAGGAAAGAACTTGAGTTAGGAAAAGGAAAAATGGGATTAAAAAAAAAACTCAGTGAATGCCACCATTTTCATGTCCAGATCCCAAGAGACTCCACCTATTTTCTTAGCAGGATTTCTCATAAATGACTTGATGGTAAAACAACACGAAGCCTGAGTTGTAAAATAATGGTATTGTTGCATGAAGACAAAGGCTGATTGTAAATGACAAAGGTAAATGACAGAGGTGTTCCATGACGAAGAAGGAAATCTTTCTAAAAACTGGAGAAATTTTGGTGGTTTTCATTGCTGGTGTAAGCTGAAAAGAAACAGAACAATTTTGTTCTTGCAAGGTGTTGGTATGTGATGCAGCGGTATGAAACACCATCAGGCAGCTGTAAACATGAACTTTTTAATCTTTAGTATGCATTGATAGGATACAGTTAATAAATATATAAAACAGTACAGTTAGCATTTAAGGACCTTCACTCAAGTGTTGTTTGATCCTCTCCTCTCTTTTACAGGCTCTCGAGACTATGGCTCAAGGGATGAACCAGGTAAGAATGAGTGAATGCATTCATCTTATTGTAATTTACATCTCCTGTTGAAACATGTGCAATAGCTGACAGTTTTTCTGATTTCTCTTGATAGCTGGAGAGCAGGACAACTCTGACAACAACACCATTTTTGTACAAGGACTTGGAGAAGATGTCACAGTTCAGGAAGTTGGCGACTTTTTCAAGCAAATTGGAATCATCAAGGTATTAAACCTAGTATGATTTGCTTTTGGCAGTTTCCAGAAAATTGTTTTTTTATTCAATAAGTTTGCTAGCATAACAGTCTTTTAAATATGGAGACAAGTTTTTAGGCCTGTGTCAGTAGTGTTTTTATAATGTGATTTGAGAGATACCTGCATGAATGTGAAAAAAGAGAGAATTGGATGCATTTTGTGCTTTTAGGTGAACAAGAAGACTGGTCAGCCTATGATCAACATCTACTCTGACAAGGCCACCGGTCGGCCAAAGGGAGAAGCTACAGTGTCCTTTGATGACCCGCCTTCAGCCAAAGCTGCCATTGATTGGTTTGATGGTGAGAGAGATGGTATATTCATATTTGAAATGCTTTAACAATGTGAAAAACGTATTACTGACATGTTCTTCATGTCAGGCAAGGACTTTAATGGCAAACCCATCAAAGTATCGTTTGCCACGCGCCGAGCTGAATTTACACAGAGAGGAGGTGGAAGAGGCGGACGAGGAGGTGGGTGTTGAGCTGGAAACATAAAATTACTCTAAATTGAGGTTCTCTGGATGGTGTTTTGATCTGCTGGTCATCTGCTGTGTTCAGGTTTTAGAGGTCGTGGTGGCGGTGGAGGACCCAACTTTGACATTAAGGGAGGAGATTGGCCATGTCCCAACAGGTCGGCAGGATTTTATTTCATGTTGTATAACTTCAGAATATGAAGAAAAAATGTTTAAATAAAATTTCATTGTCTTTTCTCCTCCTTAGTTCTTGTGGCAACATGAATTTTGCACGTCGGCAGGAGTGTAACAAATGTGGTGCCCCTAAACCAGGAGACGCAGGATTTGGGGGTGGAGGTTTGTATCTCAATTTGCTTTTCACTACTGGAGAACTGAAACTTTTCATGATCATAATCTTGGCAAAGGGCAGATGGAAAATAACACTTGAAAATTTAGTCAAGGTGCAGCCAGTTTTATGTCTGTAAATATTATTTGAGATGTATTTTTAAAAAAAAGCAATGTTTGTCCAGTGCATATTGATTTTACCCTGAAATTTCTTTGATTTACCAACATAATTGTTGTGACTGTTTGCAGATCGTGGAGGTAGGGGAGGATTTGGTGGTGACAGAGGTGGTGGCTTCAGAGGTCGTGGGGGTTTCCGTGGTGGCGACCGTGGCAGCTATGGTGGAGGTGGTGGAGGATTTGGAGGTGGCTACAAGATGGGAGGAAGGTTGGTTGACATTTTCTCTTGGATTTTGCGTCGCTGTAGCTCAGTTATGATTGTGAGAATGCTTGAATGAGAAGCAACATTGCAAAGTGCTTTGAATGAAAGTGCTATAAACTTTCAATTTACTTCCACATAAAGTAGTTTGACTATGGCCACAAGAGGGCATAGCCTACCTGGAAAGAATCAAATTTGTAATTTGGTTTAAGAAGAATCTCATTTCTGTTTAGAAATTGTATGCAGTATGAATATATTAACAATTAATAATTTCAAATTGAAATGATTAATTAATTGAATGAATGTCATTAATTTTGAAGTAATATTGAAATTCAAAATAACATACAATTTCAAAATAACATACAATTTTTATTGTTATATTGTGTACAGTATAGCAATTTTTAAAGTAAACTGCTGTAAAGTGTTTTGGAAATCGGCATCCTATTTATGATCACATAAAATTCCCTTGAATCAGTGGTAGACAATATGGTATTTACAGTTGAGTACAAAAGTTTGTATGTCCTTACACTGAGCTGGGAAAAATTATTTCATCCACATATTGCACCTTCACCCAGTAAAAATTGTTTACTCAACAAAAAGTTTCTGTAACCACCTAACCTGCCGCCCCCTGTTAACCGAAGGGTCGGTGAGTCATGCCCCGATGTCCCTGAGCAGGACACTAAAATCCTAACCTGCCCCAACAGCCTGCATCCGAGCACCATTCCCAACTCAGTACAGTTGGAATCCTGTGTGTTTGACTTACAGATATGCTGTGAAGGAAAAGTGTTTTGTTTAAGGTGGTTGAAGGATGGCGTCAAAGGATCCTGTTAAAGTTTTAAAGGGTTGGGTGGAGGTTGAATCAGGAAACTTGACCATATTATTTACCCCCTTCATCTTTGTAGTTCAGATGATAAAGGTTGATTCAGTGACAGAACTAGGGTGTTGTCTCGTTGAAAGGATCCTGTAACTGACGTGTGTTTGTCCACAGAGATGACCGCAGAAATGACAGAAGAGAACGGCCATACTAATGATGAGCAGATGGACACCATTCCAGCCCTGGAGTTCTCTTGGAGGGGGGTTAGCTCTTGGGGTCAGAAGAAACTGGGGGAAGTGGGTAGATCAGACATTCTGATTTGTGTACCTATGTAGCCCGTGCATCTCGACTATAACTGTTGGGCTGTCACAGGGAAGAGTGCGTTGAGCTAACTGTAAAGTACTTTGGGCTGGTTGGCACTGTTGGCATGTTTTTTTTTTTTTTTTCTTTCTTTTATTTCTTTGTGCATCTTTTAATTTTGTCTCTGATTCTAGTTGCAGATGTTTTGTGAGGTAGCCATCGTACCATTTTGTATGAAAATGTTTTACTTGGGTTATGTTTTTTCCAAAATATTAAACTGTGATCTTTCTGTGTGAGTTTGGTCGTGGCTTTCCTACACTACACACACACACACACAATGCACAACACTTGACGTTGTAAATCAGAGGGCAGCCTGTGTGCAGGCGGACAGGGGCGGGGCTGCCCCTCCCCGCCCTCACTGCAGATGTTAGGCGAGCAGCAGCACGCTCACACTCACTGACAGCCATGAGGGAGACGACTGTAGCTGGAGGGAAATGCGCGGTACACGAAGGGATGTGCTGATACCGCCGGTCCGGACTTGGACGGGACATGGGGGCAGTCCGGATCCTGCTTGTGATTGCGTGCATCAGCACGCAGACCGCCGGAGGATCTCCCCTGATCCTGGACCCTGAGGTACCCGAGTCCCACACATGGTTTGTTTCAGGGGTCTGTCAGATAAGTGTCATTGAACTGTAATGCTGTGAAGGTGAGCGTGTTTCACACGGACCCAGACCGGGTCCGGTGTAATTCACTGGTGTCATAAAGGAACTATTGTTTGTTGCCAGAGCGTTTAAGAATAACCCCCGCTAGAAGCTAATGGAATATTTGTGAAGGAATTATGGACATTTTTCCTATCCACGTTTTACGTCACTTTACGTTAATTTCCATAGTTTGTGTCCGTTACAAAACATATTTGAAGCTTTATTCTACTTTAAAGTTAAATATAGAATAGTTTGTTTTTGCCGAATTTATTCACTTAAAGTACAAGCTCATTTAAACGAAATGATTCCGTTTTAACCTATAAAATGGCAAGATCATTTCAAAGGCAAATGTGCTGCAGAGATATTGGAGGAATTCTCCCTAAAAACAAACGGTGTGTTGAGAACTGCTGCATGTTTATCTACAGTCATGATTAATATGAGCAGTCACATACCACAGCTGCATATAGACACAAAGAGACAAGCCCATTTATACCAGACAATTACTAGTGATGTTTCAGCTGGTTTTGGATGTTTAATGGCCCCACTGTGGTTTGTACTGCACAAGTTTAATAGCACAAGACTACAGGTTTTCTTCAAATCTCATAATCGTTCCACGTTTTTTTAAAACATGAAACAAAACCTTGCCTATAATGGCCCAAACATTTTTGTTGCACATTCCTGTCTGCTGACACATCAGTCATCACCTTAATGTTAATTTCTATCCCACCTTCACCTCATCTGTAATCAAGGCTGTGCCTAAACCTGTTACATACAGGTGAAGGGCTGTGAAAGATTGGGATATTAACTAGCAACATAACTAATATCAAACTACAAAGTGGCAGCATCTGTTTTCTTGTCCCCAGTTGGTTCGTTTTTTTCACTGTATTTTAAAGACACTGAGCTGAAATTAAATGTTTACATCAATGCTTGTGAAATATGTGAGTTTTTAGGGACATCCCAAAGGTTTCTTTCTCTTACGGGTGGTCCACATGTGCACATCCATTGTTGGCAACTTGCAACAGGTGTGGGAATTTATCCGAATGTGAAATTGTGTCAGCAGGTTTGAATCTTTAAACTATAACTAGAATTTTTAAAAGATCAGATAATTCTAACAGAAGGACAAGTAGACACATTAATGATGAGAAAATGTTTTGTTGTCTGTGGTGTTATGTGAATTGTAGCATTTGTGTTACTGTGTTAACTAGTTCGAACGCAACTACAGGTTTTTCTGGAAAAGTATGGCTACCTCCATCAGGAAAACCACATGCACAATGCGGCGGAGGTGCAGTCAGCTGTCCGGTAAGTGGCTCAGCCTCTCCTCAGTGATATGATTTCAGCACAAAACAGTACATCAGTTTTTCTCTGCTAATCACAGTTTGATGGTTGTGTTCACCAGGGGGAAGGGTGAGCTCAGGGTGGAACAAGCCTCAGGGCTGAACGTCAGTGCAGGGCAGTAAAACACACCCTCACCTCTGCTCTCAGAAACATCTCCTGAAACCTCACCCCCTGGTCATTACATACTGTACTACAGTGGGAATAGATTGAATAACTTTAACTAACCTTACTGCAAATCTGGAGTAAAATGGTCGACTTATGGACCTTCAGAGCTTTTCACGTCAAAACCCCAGGTCCTGAAGGAGCAATCTGAGTGCCTGACCTGCCATTTCAGATCATAGCGGAGAGTGCAAACGACAATATACTGTAAATATTTAATTGCTCTTCTCAGAAACACAGGGACTTCATATTGTTTAGTTGGGATTCTCAGACTGGGCAGGGAGTTTCCACTTAGTTTGAAATTCCCGTTGATTCACATATTGGCATGATTGAAAAGCCAAATGCTTTTTCAGGAAGAGCCTCATGCAAACATTTCCTTTCTCTGCAGCGAGTTCCAGTGGTTGACTCGGCTTCCCGTCACAGGTACACTTGACAGCGCCACCCTGAGGCAGATGTTGGAGCCTCGCTGTGGGGTGTCAGATGAGGGCAGCCAACAAATCTGGGCCCAGAGAGTAATTGTCCTGTTTGCTGGAAAGGGTGTCGCTGCGGGACAGCCACAACGCCGCAGCCAGCGCTCTGCTTCAGAAGGTGCTGTGTCTAATGTGTGAATGATGTGTGCGAAATGGATGAAGCCAGGTCTGTGTTTTTTATTATCAACCTGAGACCACAAAAACGCTGAAGACCTGAGTGATGTGTGAGGTTCTGTATAGAAGCTTTGGAGTGGTCATAAAGAGCCAACAGTTACCTGGGAGGGTCCACCCTCCTAAACTAAGGCACTAAACAAAGCTGAGGGGTGTAATTAAAGCTGGTGGAGTGTCTGATGTCACATGCATCAGCTGGGATGAGTCCTGCTTTAAGCAGCAATTATAGAAATCGACATCTTTTACATCATCTTTAAAACAGCAACTTCAGTTTTGTTGTGTTTAGTTTGGGATTTACAGGCTGAGAAGGTTTGAGCATCGCTCAAGTCAAAAAGACAGTTTTAAGTAAACCTCTGGATAGTTTAGAATGAGATGTCGTAAATCGCCCAGAAGCAGGACATTCTCCAGCTCAAATTCCAGGTTCCAGTTTCTTTTTTGGTTTCTCCACATTTGAGCAGTTTTCTTTATGAAGAGTTTAGGTTTCAAGTTACATCTCCACAAAAACAGCATTTTTACCCAGAGCTGTTGATTCTGCAGTTTGACCGTTTCCCTAAATTCCTTTAGTAAATTACAAAGACTCTTATTTCAGATTATCCTAATTTTGTGCACATAAATATGCACAGATCCTTGCAATTTGAACTGGCTAGAGGCTGCAGGATTTAAAGTGTTTAACAGAGGTTAAGAGTGCAGCTGAGCACTGCCAGATTTCTTGCAGGTCCCTTCTTTGCTTAGTGATTCACAGAAATATCTCACCATTACCAAGCAAACTTTAAAAACTGACCGGTGAAGTGAATCACATTATTATTACATTGACAATTGTGAAGTTTATCAAGTCGAAGGTGTGAGAATATAAGCCACTTTGACAATTGTCATGGCTAAAGAACTGGGTCAGAGCATCTCCATTATGGCAGGTCTTCAAGGGTCGGCTGCTCAGTAGGAACCTTCCTTAAGTGGTTGGGAACTTGTGAACCAGAAAGCAGAGAGAAGGAGCGTAGCCGTAACTACTGAAGCACAAACTGAATCAGTTAGTAACTTTCATTTCCAGCTGTCCTTTGTGAATGGGCAGCAGCAGTTGGGTGACAGCACGTGTAGAAGGAGGGTCCACCCACCCCTCTGCGCTTGTGCCTCCAGCTTCGTGATGTGTGGAGCCTCTGCATTCCTTCCTGTCACTGACGGGGTTGGCTGATGTTCAGGGAATGCAGCAGCGGCTGATGTTTGCTGCTGCCTCTTCGTGTCAGTACCTGACACGTTCCTTCTGGCAAACACATCCATAACTGACTGAGTGGATTATGATGTTTGCCAAACTGCGTGGCTATCTCAATGGGCAGATATGTTTACCGTCTGAGCGAGTCGGACTCCAAATGAGTGACTGCTTGTCTGGATTGGGGCAGGCACTGCGATTATTTTACTCCCAGACATGACTCATTTGACAGGCGGCAGTGTTATTACACAAAAAGCAACATTAATGCCATATTCTATCCCACCCTCAGGTCAGACTTCTTACAGATCAGGCTTCATGCATCCACTGATGTAGCTTAGCTGTATAATGTAAATGTAAGAAGCACTAATTTGTGACTACGGTGAAACCACTGCGTTTGCTTTGTCCAGAAGCAACAGATGTGTTTCTGCCTGCGACTTGAAGAATGCTGGAGGAATTTCATGTTTGGATCATTTGGTCCCGCAGATAAAAGACAACCAAAACCTGCCTTTGCCAGGTAAACTGGTAATTACTCGGCATGTAGCGGGTGGAAACAATTAAAGCCTCTCTGGATCTGCCAGTCCATCACTTTAGTCCACAGTGAAACATCCAAACACCTATTGAACGGAATGACAAGAAACTGTGTAGAAATATTATTTACTCATATTTGATGTTCAGTGATAATTTAGGTTATCCTCTGATGTTTCCTGTTGCACCAACATGAGGTTTAAAATCGCTGGAGCTGTTTGGTCCCAATGACCGACACAGACTGGAAGCTACAGCAACATGCACAGGAGTCAGATGGGCAGCCGGTTCTCTCGCTCTCAGCTGTCGTGAATTGTGATTTTGGTTAGTGTGAACATGTCAGCCTCTGGGTTTCCTGGAAACTGAAAACAGACCTTGACTTGTGGTGGAATCTGATGGTTGTCCCACTGATATTTACAGAGCTGACATTCCACACCCTTGACCAAGATAAGTACAATAAGTGTGATAGGTGTGTGTGTGTGTGTGTGTGTGTGTGTGTGTGTACACTTATGGATCTGTTCCCTGCCTGGGAAACTGTTAACAACTGAATTGCCATTTTACAATGTGCAATTTACTGTAATTTTACAGTAAATTAAACTTAATGAAATTAGTTCTGTTTTTTTAGCTAAATACTTTACTATTGTAATTACTTAGTTTTAGATTCTTAAATGTGATTCCTATTGTTATTTTCACTAGATATCCAGTAGTTATACATGCCGGGAAATCATGACGGGCACTTTCAGCCACACGTTTCCCTCACTAACATGGCCGAAGACCTTCAGCCTACAGCAAATGATTAATCAGATCGTCCAACAAAATGCTCAATTTAATCAGTAATGAAAATCCTCACAAATCTATGTGATATTCCCATATTGTCTTCCACGTATAATTTGCAGGTGGAGATGTTTTTATGTGTGCATGTGTCCAACAGCCTCCTTGACACGAGCAGCATACAAAGTCTCTCTGCACCTCCACAAGCAATAACTATCAGATGATCTCAGTCACTTCCTAATGTTTGTGATAACCTGCCCTCCCTACACTATTGCCACAGAGGGCATCATGTTAATTGCTTCCATAAGGGAAGTTGTGGAATGTCTTGTGTATTGGACTTCCTGGCTTCTCTGCTGTCCTCAGGGAGGTCTTACACTGCGGCGGTCTGGGGCAGAGATGGCGCCTGAGCTTTGCCAAGAATTCAGATCTACACACATTGTGTGGCAACAGGCCTAATGTATATAGTTCATCTGGGAATAAAAAGAGGAGCTGGTTGGGAAACCAGACTGAACCACTTGAGAGCAGAATTGTCATATTGAGAAACTCGTCAGGATTAAATTAAAAAATCTGACTTTGTACAGGGCAGGTGTTTCCATTGTTACTGCTATTTCTGTCCGTTGTGACAACAAAAATGCTGATGATTAAGTTCATAACTCTGGAGTTGTTGCTAAACTACAAATTATGTTTGTGTTTTTCCGTGCAAAGAAACACACACTGATGTAATTCCCAAACCCATGTCTTAATGGCTCCAGATATCCCGATATTTCTCTGTCTCCAGGGTGCTATTGAGGTCTCTCTGCAATTCACAGTATGTAGTGCATACCCCTTGTTTATCACCCTCATCTTTCCCATGACCCTTTTCTGTATATTATTTAACAAGTGCATTAGAATAACTCAAACTTTAGGAAGAAAATCCTCCCCAGGTTTAAATTCTTACAGCTGACTGCCTCGCTGTTGCAAACACGTCTCTGCAGAAGTGTGTAGCACTGGCAAGCTCGCAGACCTCCCACCTACATTTGACTTCACCCTCAGGGAAAATAGACATTAAGTACATTTGAAAACTAAGTGTGCTTTATTTATGTAAAGCCTCAAAAGTGTGTAAATGAAAAGCCCTCGTGCGTGAGCTGCGTCTAAAGTCATCATTGCTGTGAAGGAGGTTCTGCTCCAGTTTTGTCTCTGTGTCTGAATGACTCTTAAAGCATCTCTGCTTTGTGTTTGTTGTAGCTTTAAGCACCGTTGGTTGATTCATGTGCAGGAATATTGGCACACTGTTTATACAAGGTAGTGCCAGTATTTAACATTTATTTCATATTCAGAACAATCGAGGAATCATCTTTACTGCCCTAATCTCTTTAGGAGCTTTGCGTATGAACAATTAAAGGATGAGTCCATGATTCATGACCATATTGTTTAAAATTGACGCAGAAAATGTCAGTTTGAACATATTCTGCACAGCTTCCTTAGACTTGCCTTGTTTACTCCACGTCTTAACCAGCTCTTTCAGCCGCTGTGTCCACTATTTTGTTGTCTGGAGTCTGAGTGAGCGTCCAGCCTCTGCAGCTGTCTCTCCCTAAAGGTCCATCTTAACTAATGATTGTTTCCTGGGAGGAAGCCCCTCTGTCCGCTTGTTGTGGGTGTGTGTTGCAGGGTTGAGAGCTGGCCTGTGTTTCCTTTGTTTCCAAATTGCCACATTGTCTAATCCTTTGTGCACATGAAGAGGTCAGCATCTTGTGAATGAAAAACTAAAATTACCTGTCCCTTCCCTCTATTCAATGAATAAGTGTCAGATTCTGAAGCCTTACACATGTAATTGTGTCTAAGCTGAGAAACCACACACACGTGTCGAGTAACTGTTTAGTCAGGCCTGTAGTCAGGCCTGTTAGTTTACCCAGCTGTGGAGCAGCCAGATTAACATCCTATCATTTTGGCTGAGCCTGTTGGACGTGACAAGGCTCTACTTCAAAAGATGTTGGTTTAACATGTGATTTCTGGCATCCGAACTTATAATACAGGAAATGCAAAAATGTAAATACATAGCTATTCCACTCAGTAATAATAGAATTGTATGGAATCGATAGAAAATAATGGTAAACAAGTGATAAGAGCAGCTTCAATGTGTAAAAGAAAAACAACAAGAAATAGCAGGAATTCAAGGCTGCAGCTTTGTGGGATAAAACACCTCACAATGTTTGAACCATTTTGGCAGCTGCTTTCAGTAAGTGTATTATATGTATTTAGTAGTGACTCAAAATAAAGTTCACTGTAAAAAAAATTAAATAATAATTGAGCTCTGTGGCACATGGGACCAGTGTCCTCAGTAAAATGGCTTTAGATAAATGTTGATTATCAGCACAAATGTGTTTTATTTTGTAATATGTTTTGTCTGTCTTCCTGCTTTGCATGGCAAGCTGTTGATTTTTCCCCATTCTGTTAAATTTTGAAGGTTCTTTTTAGCTTCTAAAAGGTTAGTGTTTTTGGGAACATTTTAGATGGTTAAACACCTTTTATATATCATCCAGTGATATTCAAGCTGAACTGTCATCATGTGGCAGAGCTGCAAGGTCAGCATGATAATTCAAATTAATGTAAAACCCAAGTATTTTCACTCTATAAGACTCCAGCTCAAAATGAACATATGAGTGGCAGTAGTGATACAACATGCAACAACAAAATGACAAGCCAGATTTGAACCCACAGAGTCAATTTTATGAAGCCAGGCAATGGAATACAGTAGAGTAAAAATGGAAGCAATTTATAGTTATTTGCTGCACTTTTTGTAGTTTTTCTTTCATCTTTATTTTAATTCATTTGTCAATTCACATTTGTTATTTTAGAGTCTGGGAGATCAGAAAATTAAAAAAATGTGTTTTATGAGGAATAACTGGAAATAGACTCTTGCTCCCAGGACCAGTGCCAGGATTTTTCTGGTTGTCTGGTGATGTGAGCTTATCAGCCACTGTACTGGCTCTAAGTTTGTGATGAATAAGATTGTGAGCTTCATGCCTGCATGTCTCACATGTCTCTTCCTCTTTATGTCTGTGTGTCTTCCAGTTGAGAAGTGGTACAAACATCACCTGACCTACCGGATAGTGAACTGGCCCGCCACCTGTCTCAGGGCTCCGTGCGGCTCACAGTGCGCGCCGCCTTCCAGCTGTGGAGCAACGTATCAGGTCTGGTATTCCAGGAGGCCCTGAAGGACCTGCAGACATCCGCTTGGCCTTTTATGAGGGAGACCACAACGACGGGGTCAGCAATGCTTTTGATGGACCAGGTCAGGGACATTTATGCACATGCATTTGACCCTGCAATGTGTGGACAACTCACTCCTGAACTGCATTTACCTCAATTCCTGACAAACATTTGACAAATCATTCATTTGTAACATAAATATCACTAAGACTGGGCATAAGCCAGATTAACATAACAGTTTTATTACACATCTGAATTACACAACAACAAGAATTATATACATGTAAACATCTGGTTGATGACCAGGAGTGTCTGAGTTAATCCGCTGCTTAGTGTTCACAGTTGAACTATCAAATCTGCCTGACACTCAAAGTGCATCTCTCCTCTTTGGTCATCAGGAGGAACTCTGGCTCACGCCTTCCTGCCCCGTCGGGGTGAAGCCCACTTTGACATGGCTGAGAGGTGGACGCTGAATGGACACAAAGGGCACAACCTGTTCATGGTGACCGCCCACGAGATTGGACACACTCTTGGACTGGAGCACTCCCCCGTCCGCCATGCTCTAATGTCGCCGTACTACAGGAAACTGGGCCGCAGTCTGGTGCTGAGCTGGGACGACATCGTCGCAGTGCAGCAGCTGTACGGTGAGAGGACGGTGCTACTCATGGTCATCTGTTCGGGAATGTTTGTGGGTTGGTTGTTTTATACTCATGCTGATTTTGAAATCACTTCGAAATGCTTTACTTTACTCACTGTCTGGACGGCTAAAGATGGTGAAAGGATGGTGAAAGGTTGCATTTTAAAATGAAATATATGAACCAATTACATGATTACTGACTTGTTACGAAAGACGCACTTTGAGAAACACACAGAGTAATTTTTGCTCTATGGCCCATAAATCTGAGGTTATGAAACGCAGAGTTGTGAAAAGGCCACAGAGACAGCAGTAAAGGCCACCAGCTGCAACGAGTAGAAAGGCAAAATCAGTCACACCTGGTTCATGGCAGCATTAGTCGTGAAGATGATTGCTGAAAATCCTTGTTTTTGTAGAGCAAAGTAAATGTTAGCACTTTTAGAATAATTTGTGAAACATAAAAAAAATCATAGAAGCTGGTTGGTCACAGAGACTTGAAACATCTTGGTGTTTTTCATTTAGACTTTTTTTGTAGTGTGTGTGTGTGTATGTGTGTGTGTGGTCTGTTTGTATAGTGTTGTTGTTATTGTCTGGACCTTGAGTGCTGCACAGACACGTGAAAGAGTCCTGCTCTTGTTTAAATGATATGAGAGCATCACTTCCATCCTTGTTTATGATAACTATAGCTTCTCTCCCTCTCGGCATGTGTAAGGCAGGTTTCCACATGCACCGCTCTGCAGAGTTCTCTTATGGCTTGTGTTTTATCAGCAGTTTCTGAGTTGCACAAGAAAATGAACATGACCATCATCATCAGTGCGGTGATGATTCATGAGCTGCAGTATGTTATGTCCCTGATGTAAAGTGTAAAGTTACTGCAAACGGGCTTTTAAAAACACAAATCTGCGGGAATGTTTGCTTTGCTGCAGGACAGTCCCCCAGTCATTATGATAACTTGAGATTCAGTTTAATAGAAGGCTTCAGGCAGCCCCATGTGCACTGCCTCTGTCCTCTATTCTCCCCGCATTAAAAAAAACAAAAAACTCCCAGACACCCATCATTATGTTTAGCTCAGCTACACTTAATGATTCCTACTACTACCCCAATTTACAATTCGATCATTAATTGGATAACCCCCAGTAATGAGCAGTGATTAGAACAGATAATTCGTTTTTAATCTGTATGTGTTTTGCTTTTACACCGAAAGCAACATGGGAATGTTTGCTTATCAGTCTTTAGGGAAAGAGTTCAAGGCAGCTGCTCTTAAGTTTTTTTTTTATGAACTCAAAATGTTATTCAGGATACCGTAGGTCGTGCTCAGGTGGGGTTTAGCAAAGTGCACCAAGCTTTTCTCCACCCTGTGGCTGTTATTTTTGCAGTGCAGCTGCTCCCACGTAAATGCCAAAAGCTCCAGAGAGAGACGTGGACAAGAACTAAAACTGACAGAGCCACCGGTGCTGTACAAATGTTACATCTGCCTAAAGATATGAGGCGGTGTGTGCATGTCAGGTTGTGTGTATGTGTGAGAAAGAATCTTCTCTGGTGTTGGCATCGTGGTTTGATGAGAAGCAGGCGAGAGGCAGACCGAACAGAACATGGAGCCCCCCTCCTCTCTGAATTCACTGTTTCAGTACAAATTCCGAATACCTCATCCTGATGGATGTAGACTAAGCAGAGGGAGGTTTTATGATTGAATGAAGTCAGACATCCACCCCTATCTTCAAACGCTGCTCCACACAGAGCTCATGGACACACATTTTGGAGCTGTGGTTTGTGAGTCTGTACTTCCTGCAGTCTTCTTCCAGTTCTCGGCTGTGCTGATTTTATCCACCTCTTTGCAAACATCCACCAGTATACATCATCCCAGCCACATCCTGGAAAGGGCAACAATTTACATGTCAACATTATCCACGTCCTATTTTAGCAGCAATCTCCACTGTTTGTCTTGCCATTTGTTCCCATGCTGTCCAATTCAGAACGTTTTTGGCATGCATGTACTTTACATGATCCTTGTAGGTTTTTAATTATTTCTGGGAAAAACATATTCAAATTGTGGATGACAGAAGGTCGAATTATGGCTTTGTGTAACGCCTTTTAGGTCACAGTTTTGTTGCTTTGTTTACGTCCCTAGGTAAGCCCTCAGATCGTCCTGTGAGGCTGCCAGGTCAGGTCTTGTACGCCACGCTGCGGAAGTGGGAGTTCACGGAGCTTCACAATGAGCATAAAACCACAGGCCAGCCTGTCTACTGTCAGGGCATCTTTGATGCCATCACTATGGGTGAGCAACATTCTTACTGGCAGCTGTTACTGTTAAAACAACTAAATAAAATCCTGAAAATCCATATTAAATATTTCGGTCTTTATAAAAAGTCATAAATTGATGTTTATGCACCATTAACTGTATGCTGTATAGTCTGTATACTCAAATGTAACTGACCACAGGAAAGCTCTGAAAAAACCCACTGTACATCCAAATAGGTTTTAATTTTTTTACTCTTCTATTTTCAAACTTTTTAGATGCTAAAGACAAATGGAAATGTTTTCATTTTTTTTGTGTTTCCAGATCAGAACGACACAGTGTTTGTGTTTCGGGGCAGCGTGTACTGGACAGTGTCGGCTGAAGGCGGTGTGAGCGGGCCACTGCCGCTCCGTCAGCACTGGCCTGACCTTCCTCCAGCTGTTGAGGCTGCTGCCTTCTCTTCACTGGACTCTAAGTGGTATTTTTTCAAAGGTACTGCTTCACCGAGCTCTTTCCGCTGACTCACACTTCCTTTTAAAGACTTTCCCTTTAGTTACCATCACATATGTGTTAAAGCCTAAAAATAGATTCTCTTGTGCCTTCAGTAGTTTCACCTTCGTGCTTAGGGTTAATAACTTGTGTGAAATAATTGCTAAGTCTAACTACGTTGCTAAAATCTTATCACGATTAATGTGTTACATGCAAAACATGTAAAACACAGATGCTCTATAAGTCAACTATTCTTGGCCTATTTCTGAATGTGAAGCAAGAGATACTGTCAACACTTTTTAGGGCTACATGAAGTAACTCATGAGTTTATAGATTTTCAATTATTAAATATCAGGAATTTAGACATGTAAAAGATGATGTACAAGTCTGACACAACAATTTAACTATCTAATGTACAGAGACTTTGGCTTTATTATCTATAAATCCCCTTTGTTTCCTGTTTTGTAGGGAAGCAGATTTGGCGCTACACTGGCAATCTCCTGGACCCAGGTTTCCCCAAGAGGAGCAGTGATTTGGGGTTGCCTCGTCACCCCGACTGCGCTTTCTATTACGCCCCTCTGGGTCACATGGTCCTTTTCAAAGGCTCCCGCTACTATGTGCTTAATCTGAAATCCCTGCACCAAGAGCCCTACTACCCCCGCAGGCTGACAGACTGGACCGGGGTGCCACAGGGGACCAATGGGGCACTGCATCGTCCAGACGGACGCCTCTACCTGTTCAGAGAACAGCAGTTCTGGAGATTTGATCCAGTCAAGGTGCGAATCACCAAAAAGGGCCAGTGGGCTGAGGATCTGAGCTGGACTGGCTGTAGCAAAGCTCCTCAGACCAACAACATACTTTGACCAACAGAGGGAGCTGGAACCTTTAAAGTGCAATTTGTTGTCATATCCTGAAATCAAGAGGTGCTCTAACTTGTTTAACCACAGACAGTAAGTTTTTATGTTGTTAAACCTATACCACATAGGCACAAGATAAACATAGTCCACTCAGTTTAGAAATTCTCAAGTGTATAAAAGATATATATCGCAATCTTTATTTCTAATGTGCAATTATAGCCTTATTAATACAGTTACAATGATGATAGGCTTGTATTTAAGTGATCGCACCAAGAAATCTTTTTAGTGGATGAAAATATTGATAATATGCAGCTGGAACGGGGATTTCAAACCACCTTTTTTTTTCTCTTGTAATATTTGCACACTAACAGAGAAACCAAAAGACATGTTACTCTTGTGCAATGTTTCGAACATGATAATATATAATTGACTGATTCTGGCTTTGGATCATTGCTTTGCCTCGGCAGAAAGCCGAAATGTTTGTCCCAAAATGCAACATGCCAACTGTTTGGACAAAATGTGGCCATAAGTTCTAGGCGACCAGTATGGCAGACAAGTTGTCTATCACAACCGCAGATGGATGATGAAACTGAAAGCCGCATCAGCTGTGATGCATTTTAAGAAACATATGAAAGGAAAACTCTAAAACAACTCTATGAAAGCTTCCATGATAAGTGAAAGATGAAATTCTATTTGGTTTGTGACTGGGGGCCAAATACAACTTCAGTTGAAACTTTCAAAGAATTAATTTTTTTATCCTACCTTTGGCTCGCGATTTCCATCACTGCAAGCAGATCAACACATGGCAGGGTTTATATATTTTACAACACAATGCTATTTTGCTCAACTATCTTTTAATTCAAAGCCTTACAACATTTCTCTGCATCAATTAATAATTCAGACAGTAAAACGCCTCTTAAGTCCTGTGATTTCTGACTAAGCATATTTGCATTCTTCCATTATGATCCAGTAACAGTAAACAGTTGAACACGTTCACATCTTTGAGCTGCTGTGCACAGCTATGGTGTGTTTTATGTAGCTAATCAAGAATTGACCATAATCCACATTTCATGTTAAACTAAATAAATTCATGACTAAAACGGAAAGTTTTAGTCAACAGAAGACATGAATATTCAGTGTTATAAGTGCAGCTAGTATCGTCCAAATCATGTAGTTTGAACATGAAATGCTAATTATTTTCCTTTCCTCGCATATTGATTTATATGCTATAGTGATCCATGATCATGCGCACTGTGCTGTAAATGTTATAAATTATCAGCATTTAAATTTTCACTTAAGCTGATTTCTCTACTTATGCCTTTCCTTATTGTGGTCTCACTGTAGCACCACTGATGTCTCAGGCTGAGGACACATTTTTGGCTGTTTGACACAACCATACATACTGATATGTAGCTTCATATTTAGAAAAAACTGACATAATTTTTGTAAAGTACAAGCGTTCTTCTTACATAGTTCTGTGAAAATTAATTCTAGCACTCAAATATTTGAGTAAGGATCATTCGAAATGCATTTAAACAAATTTAAACAACAATAGTCTGCTATACTTTCATTATATAAAGCCTGGTTTCAGGTCGATAGTATTACACTGTGGAGTGAACTCCATAATTATATTTCTAATCACAATCAAGGCAATCTAAAAAAGGACATTAGCTTGTCTAGTGGGTGATGCGGCAGAAACCTATACTGGCATTAGTACCCTCACTGTAACACCTAAAGTAACACTTTACCTCCTTCCCCGTTTGCTGTTCACAGGGCTACAAGTTAGCAACAACACAAATCATTAGTTTGATGTAAGTATTGTAAACATAATGGACATAAGACAGTTCAAAATGGTAAGTGTCACCATGTTTCAGAGCACTTCTCTTTTGTTAAGACTACACATCTTGTCCTGTTTACATCTGAATTGCCTTCAAAAAGTTTATCATCTTGTCAAACCTTGAGATATTTTTAAATCGACTGTGGTTAGTGCAGGAATTCAGATGAAGAACTCATCAATCGGCTCGTCGCTGTTTTTGTGTGCTGACAGAAGCTCAGCAGTAGTCCTAATCTCCACCGTGAGCCCTTTGGATCGACTTTGTCCTGTTGCCATGGTCCAGCAGCTCTCCCTGGCTGCATCAATACATTCAGCACGAGGGCTCCACGAGTTGGAGGGGCCCTGAGGGTGTATGTGTGTCTGTAGCAACTCCTTGGCCAGACCTTCAACAGCTGAAGCCCCAGCGGCTGCAGGTCTCTCAGACTGAAGAGTCATTAAAAGGTCCATGGAGGAAGACCGAGTAATTGTTTTACTGGTGTCAGAGCGAGGTGAGACAGGCACTCCGGTATCTACGTTGGTCTCTGACTCCTCCTCATCTTCTTCAAGAAGGAGATGGGAGAGAGAACGGGTGGTGGAGGGACGTAGAGGAGAGTCAGGGTTATTGGATGTTGAGGGAAGTGCCGGGCTGCTGCACTGGGATGAGTAACAGGAACTGCCAGGAGGGGTGCTACAGCAGCTTTCTGATCCGTAGCTCTCTGGTCCACCTCCTCCTCCATGAAGCCTCTCCAGAACCGGGTCACTGCGTGGTCTGTGGCCTGGAATCAATCGCAGACACATTGGGAGATGCACAATTAGAAATGTTCTCCTGACATAATATACTCAGCTCTAAGTGAATGCAGTTTCTCAATAGTAAGATCTAGACTAATTAATCCAATTTTTAAATGTTCCTGTTTTAAAGTATATAATATCAGACCTTAAGCATAAATGTGTATGAAAATGTTGTTCAGAAGTTTGCCATCCTCACATTTTAATGGCATCTGTGGTACATCACAGTTTGAAGCAGAAAAAGGCTAATTAATCCTTGCTCTAGGAAACTTAACTTCAACAAACTGCAGTTAAAATAGAAGCCGTGAACCTTCCCGTAATCATCCATTTCAAATATTAAGACTTAACACTTATGTCCATGTGCTTGATTCATTGTGGCCCATTAGAATTCTAGTCCTGCGTACAGCCTTCACAATCAGATGATCATTTAATATAATGGCTATCTGTCAGCTGAGGCAAAATTAAAGGATACTGCTGGAATTTGAATCAAATAGTTATATTTAACTCAAGACACCTTTGGGACACAGTTCGAGGTTCCAGTAATTTACAATCCTCTCTGAATACCCTCAAGCTCCAAGTCATTATTCTTTGACTGGAAACTATGCAAATTTAATGCCCTGTAGATACAGGTGGGTTTCGAATCCTAACCCCGTAAACACAGTTTTTCATTCTGTACTTACCTTGCCTGTGTGTTTGCCAGGATAAAGGTGCTATGAGGCTGCAGGGGGACAGACTGTGGCCTTGTCCTGAGCTCCTGAGTTGCACTCTTTGAGGGGACAAGCTGGGGCAAGTCAGGGGGAAAGCACTGGTCAGCGGCTGCTGAAGCTGAGATGGGGTTTTCACCTGATGCACAGATGGACAGGTTTTATAATATACAACCAGACTACAGCAAGTTTGATAGAATTCACATAGATGTATCTGATCAATTCTGACAAATTTATCCTGCAAAATAATATAAAACATTTTGGACTAGATTAACACTGGTAGGATAACATGAATAATGTATTTCCCTTTCTATAGTTGCATAGATGCTGTTTTATCGTTTATGCTTTGAATATATATATTTTTTTTACATCTGTTTAGGACTTGATTTGACATTGATTATTTGGGTATGACCGGGGTACATTATGACAGATTGTTCTTCTACATTTCTAAAAGGTACTATGTACCTTCACTGGTTTACATCACTTATCATTATAAACCCTACTAAAAATCCCCATTTTAAAAATTGTCTTGAAAGTATTTAGGCACTAAAACTATGATTTTCTATACATTTAAAAAGATCTTTCATACTTTATCAATATGAAGCAAGAATTTACACTTTTACTTATATACACTTCACAGAATTTGGTACCTTGTGGTTCATTTTCATACAATTACATTAAAAAAATCATAGATTTGCAATGTAAATTCTTGATGCCAACAAAATGGGAATATCTTATCAGAATCACAATATCGTACACACAGCTATAACTAATGTGTTATATTTCCAAGTCTCAGATGTGAGATAATTTTGTGCAACAAAAGAAAATTATCTTATTAATTTAGTCCAGATAAAATGATGATTACCAGTTTGTCATAGTGAACATGAAAGTAAAACATGATGCTTTATACTCTGTGAGGTAATTGTATAGAGTGAATCTTCCAGCAGAGTAATGTGTGTTGACACTTATACAGACACAGATGTATGAGAGACTAATGATTCAACCCAGTTTGAATCAACAAAAAGCTTTTTTTTTCTTTTACAACTATGTCTAATGCTATAAACAAAGAATGACTTACAGTAGTTATTAAATTTTATCACTTTATCATTTTGTCCAACTCAACACCAAGTTTTACTTCTTGGGAGAATGAGGACATTACCTGGAAGAGAAGCTTGTTGCCATCCAGGTCTTCTGTCTGCCAGCGTGTATTGCTGATGGGTGTGCAGGGGTTGGGCAGCAGTGGAACCAGCTGGCCAATTTCATCCACACTAAACTGCAGCACAGCAGAGCTGCATGGCTCCACCCTGACCCCTGGTGACAACCGCTTTAAAGCCAGTTGCAGGCACAATCCTGGCTCTGTGTGTGTGGGGGAGTGAAGAGCAACAGGCGGAAATATAGCACAGACAAAAAAAGAATGAATTAGAGTGTGCTAAGGGGTGAAGGAATATATTAACATTTTCAAATAAAGACATGTACGTATTTTACACAGTAACTATCACAGGCAGTGGCATAATGACATAACTTGATGTCATTCTAGTTAACTGGTTTTGAACATGTTGCAATGCCTAACCTTACAAGTGGTGTTTAAAATATTGCAATTATTAAAGACAGAAAAGTCAGTATTCAGTAAAGAAAGCAAATTCAGATTAATGAGTCTGAATGACTTTTGCTTGTTTTCCTAAATAATAATAAAAAGCATTTGCATACAGCTGGACAAATTAAACATTAACAGTTTTTCAATGTGAATAATAAAACACCACAAACAACTAGCAAATGCTCATGTACCTGCGTGGATGGTGAACCAGCAGAAACCTATCTTCTGCTCCTCTGCATGTTGCTGCAACACCGTCTCATAGAGCCGCACAGCGTCCTCATAGTTGTCATATCCGCTGTACAGCGTCACACGTAGTATTTCTCCCCCACAGTGCACTGGCCGAACCCCCCACACAGGCATCCCTGCACCCAAGCTGTAGAAGTCTCGACTGGGCAGTAGGTATGGCCGCAGCAGGGCATTGGTGGGAGAGCTGCTGGAAGTAATGTGGATCCCACCAGTTCTGTTGCCACAGCTCTCAGTGTGATGGTATTGCCATGGAGGCCTTTGAAAGAAGTCAAGCACTTTAAGGATTCGCTCCTCTCCATAGGCCTCATGCAGGAAGAAAGTGATGGCCAGAGAAGGGTAGCCTGAAATTGTTTGGAAAAGATTTACTCACAATCAACCTTAAACTGTCTCATTCTGACATGAGAAACTTGTGGGACGAAATGTTTGAACCAGTTGTCAGTACAACATATGAAATGTTCGTTTTCTGTCATGTCTTTTTGAGATTTATTCTATTCTCATACAGGTGAAAATACATCTCTAAAGTGTGATCTGAGGTTAAAGGTAAAGGCACACAATGGTTTGTCTTGAAAGAAGTATAATGTCTTTATAGCATTATGCATGATGTAGGATCCTTACCTGCCACAGGACAGGGACGAGTGTAATTTCTGAACGGGGAAGCCCTTTCTGACACATGGAAGATGCGAAGGCTTGGGCACAGCCAGCGTAACAGGCGATCCAGGGTGTGCTGCAGCAGCAGGGAGTCTCCAGGGTTGGCCAGCAAATGCAAGTTCAGCAATAGAAGCTGCTGCCGCTGCTGCCTGACTTGCTTTGTTGTGAGCTCAACTGAAATACACACACATAACACATGCAAATGCTAAAATCAGGCAATGCCTCAAGCTTTAATCAAACTGAGCAACTCTTTACTGTAGTTAGTAAAGTGCTCCTCCAGTCCTGACTGGGACAGACCTTTAACTGCTGTACGAATGAAGAAATACTTACTGCCAGTTGACGACATCCTGCTGCTGTCAGATCTGAGTGAGACATAAAACGAGAAGCACATGTGTGTTTATTGAGCCGCAGCTTTTCATTTTAGTCAGACTGGAGCACAGACAAAAATCTGTCTCCATCTTGTGGTGGTTGGTTTGGAAAGCTGCCCCTTTTCTTTCGTCTCCATGACAACACTTTATCTGTTGTTAGCTAACATACGCATAAAAAGCCGATCTATGAGACAACAACATAAAAAAAAGATGTCAATTACATGCTTGTAATGAAAACCTGCTAAGAAGTGAAACCATCAGGTGAGCTGCTGGTTGGAAATGTTAGTCGTTTCGCACTTTACCACCTCTGATTACATTCATTGTCTTTGTGGATGCGGCTAAAAAAAGCGAAGTTGGCTAAGTGAACTCAGCTAACGTTAGCTCGGAGCTAACGCCACAAACAACCACTGACTCACTCGGCAGTTTCCGCTCCGGAGTCCACGTTCTCATTGTCGGTTCCTTTCAACGCCGTCGCTCGTCGAAACATGGTCCGGTCCGGTCCGGACTCTCACATTGGGTCCAGTTCTCCGGACTAACTGCAGCAGGGCGAACTTGGGGTGAAAAGCATCCCGACTCCTGCCCGGTTCGTTTCCACAGCCCGTAAAAAACACGGGGACGCTTCCTGGGACGGTGACGTCACTAGGCAACTATACACCGTTATGTTAAAACCAAAGCTCAGTGAAATCATAACGGGGAAAAGGACAAAACTAATACAAAACTTCCCTCTTTCAAGTTTAAAAGAAATACATGCGGGACTATGTTTAGAAAGTTATTGGGATTAAATTGTGGGTGAAGGGGACCAACAAAAGTGTGGCTACTTTAAATCTAAAGCCCCTTAGAATAACGACAGGGAGCAGATGGCAGCAGACAAAGGACAGTCCAGACGGAACGTGCAGGGGACGAGTGGAGGGGAAACCAAACCCTGAGCATTAAAGACTGTTTGGTAAATCTGTGTTAAGAGCATTAAAAACTCCTGAAGAAGAGACATAATGTGTACCACCATCAAACCTGTGAGACACTAGTTCAGGTGATAAATAATATCAATACTTTGGTCAGATAATCCAATAAATCCACAGTAACAATAATGGTAATACTTCATTTTTAGTATTGAGTGTTCTCAATACTAAAAATGAAGTAAAAATGGTTCTATTTGGACTAACAGAAAGGCAAAATGTAAGTCTGCACCTGTAAAGAGTAAAGAGTGGAGTTATACACAGTCCCATAAGTGCTCAGTGTTAAACGGATAAGGCATTTTGAAAGATCAGATGAAAACAAAAATCAGATATAATTTAAACATTAGTAGAACTACACAATAAAAAATCTTGTCACTTTTTGGTGAAACTGTTTTGGAAAAGCTGACATTTTTGTTGCATGTGTTTTCTAAAATTTGACAGACCAGAGGGTAATTATATTAATTTACCACAACAATTAACAGCTCCACAATTACTGTCTCCAAAACCACCATACAGAATCTTCACCTACCTAAAAAAAAAAAAAAACTTGTCTATTTTCTTATTAAGGTTAAGATGAAAAGTTACAATGTTGTAAACAATGGACGTCAGAAGCATGCAGCATTCCACTTGTGAACACTGGCTGTTTCACTGCAGCTTGCCATTCAGATTAAGCTTTCGTTATGATTAGATAGGCAAATATTTCTGACGTTTGCAAGGTCTTCTTGTAAGAGATTTAAAAAAAAAAAAAAAAAAAAAAAAAAAAAAATCACATAATTTTTTAAATTCTACATTTAATATGATGAAAACAAGGCCCTGTACAATCCACCTTTGCAGTGAGTACAATAATTATTTTACAATTTATACACATTAGAACATGGTGCTAGACTGGTTCCATTCATTGAAAATGCAGTCGAGAATGAAAAAGAAATATCCTCTTTTGAAACCTGCAATACATGAAACCTTCCATTCGAAAACAGGCCAATCATACAGCAGGCCTGAAGTGAAAAATGTGTCATGAGAGACCAAACACCTTTTATGGAGTTATTAAGTGTGTATTATTCCCCTGATTGATCCATTAGATAAAAGCATGCTGTGAAGCTACAGCTCTTGATCTCTCTAACTACTAGTGCAGACCTGGCCAAATTTTTGAAAATGGCATTAAATATTTCAGGTATGTGAGATGCATTTAATTCATATCAGACATTAAGACTTAAAAAAAAAAGAAAAAAGGCATATTTGCAATATAAATTAAGCACTCTTCATCTTTGCTCAAGTACTCAAAATGTATATTACTGCTGTCGTGAACCAGGTCTGTACCAGTGAACACTTTGTCCTCTTAAACTTTAAAATCCTTTGGGAGGAAAAGGCCAAGAGTGTCTGTCAACCTGTACAGCCATCATTGTGCCACAAAACACAAACATAACACACTGACATCAACATTTAAAACAGGGGAGTGAAATGTTTTCTTGGTCTCCATGTAGCAACGTTCGCCTTAACATGTTCACGCTTGTTCTCAACAGCGCTCAGTTAATTGCTAATGGGCGAACGGGTTCACCCATTTCTCTTTAAAGGCCATTTCTCTCTCCAAACATGATTTTATACAAAACTAGATTACCCTCTTTTCATTGCTTTCACCAGAAGAAATCTAACATTGCTAGAAAACTTCTCCATCTTTTGCATGTTTTTTAACACATTTTTAAAGGAAGAAAAGTTAAGCTTCCCAGTGTTTCCCAAAAATCAATAATGAAAGCACGTCCAAGTTCATTCAAACGCCTAGCAGTCCACAAAAACAAGCGTTCCGTTTTCTCTCAGCTCGATGTTAGCTTTCATTGAATTCACATATTTTATGCTACATAAGTGTACACTTTGCGGTCCTCTGGTGTTCGTGCCAAATATTCCCTCTCAATGAGTCCTTCAATGCGCTTCTTGATAACTACAGGACTAGGGAGGAATCGCGCTCGCAGCTGCTGTGTGACCTGCGGAGACACAAAACGTAAACAGCGTTATGGCCACATTACAGACAACTGTGTTCTGTGTGGTTGGGTTTGATTTGAAGTAAGTGAGTGATCGATTCCTGTGAGAACCTTGGAATGGGAGGAAAATTTTTTTCCCCAGGTTCCTGGAAGGATTTGTGCATTCAATCAGGGATTTATGTGCATGTTCATTTGTGTTCAATTTCACATCTTCAATGAAATTATTTGGCACATTTTGAGCGCTAAGCTTTAATACAATCTTGATGGTTATTTTTACGTCTCTCAGTTGTCCTGACTTCCTGCTTTCTCACCTCTACCATGTGTAGTGAGAAATTTTACTTCAAAAAGGAATTTAGACTTTAGTTTGAGGACAAATTTTAACCTTTTTGTTGCACTCCTTCCCGCCTGGACAGGGGTTTAGCAACCAGTGTATCTCAGTTTCTCTTTTATCCCATCAACATTCATCATTTTACCCACTGTTAATTACTTGTTAAAATATATCACGACTCATCCAAGCAGCTTCTCCAGTCTAAAGAACCCAAACCAAGGAGTTAGGGAACTTCTCTTTACAAGTCTATTCACATAAGAATAGAATAAGAAATAAAACCCTGGAGAATAAATGAAGTCATACTTCAACCATTTTTTAATAATGTGGTAATGCTGTGGTAAAAAAAAAAAAAAAAAAATATGCGTAGATTACTTTTACAGGGTTGTTTTTGTTAATCTTTACATTTTACCGTTTGTCTTGCCCCTAGACCTTTCCTAAAAACCAGAATACCTTTGGGCAACAATGATATATATATACACACTTTAGCATATTGTTATTATTCGTGTTTTGTAGTGTGGACTATCAAATAAGGTGCTGTTCCTAGAAAACATTTTGGGACTGACCTCTGCTACTAGCACATTGTGCTGCATCTTCTTTCTAGACTTCATTATGCGAACAATGGCAGCTTCAATCTCATGTTTCCTGTCATCATCCACCTTCTGTCGTGTCTCCTTCCTCTCTGGGTCTGACTCCCCCTGTTTAGCAGCCACTGGAAAGTGCATGAAAAACAAAAATAAATGCAAGACAAGGAGAAACTACAGAACACCACATTTTTCTATTTTTTTTTCCTAGTAGTGGTCTCACATTTTGTTAAATTTACTGTTTTGTAACATTACAATACTGAAACATCAATGTCTCTGCACTATAGTTCAGTTCTGCAATTTTCAGTTGCTGATTAAAATCCTTTGCTATGCAGAAACAACAGACTGTTTAACAAAAGAACATATTCATGATGTATTCCTATTCACAAACATCATGTGCACTTGATTTAGTCTACCTGTCTGGATTTTGACACGGTGCAGTTTGGAGGTAAATTGGTCATTAACTGTAAACACATGGCCATTTTCAATCTCCTTGGACTTGGGTTCCTTTGTGAGAACTCTCTGAGTGGGCTTTCCACAAGCTAGAGACTGCAGTGCTCGCACCAGCTCCCTCTCTGGAATATCTGTCTCCTGCTGGATCTCCTACAGGATGCAGAGTTCAAGTTCAGGGCAAAGGCAAAACAGAACCAAGATATAAGAGAAAATATTTATTAGAAATGCCCCTTTCTGCTGAAATTCCCCACTATAAATCAAGAGGCACTTTCTGTATCTGGCACTGCAAATGAGTTTGATTAAACTGGGAATCCAACATGTTACTTTGCATATGGCAGTGGGAAGAGGCCCAGTACCTCAAACGTGGACTTCTCTCTGTTGTTGAAAAGCATGAGGATGGTCATCTGAAACGTGGAGACCTGCAGGATGTGCTTCCTAGTGTTAGAGCCCGTCACCTGGGCTCCTCCCACTCCGACCTCTGACCCATCCTCCTGTTGACACGTCCACAATTAAACAAGCAACATAGTTTAGAATCCCATTTCACCAGAAATTTAATTCATGGGAAGTGGGAAACCTGGGCACTTCATTTTCTATTACATTCTCATTTAATATTAGAAATAAAAGATTTGTGTTTGTAAATGTTTTAAATAATACAATAGGAATATTCTTCTTGACAGGTGGCACATACCTTTTTGATTGGACCATAGAAGGTGGCATTTAGATCTGCAGAGCCCATATGGTGCTGCAACGTGAGTTGTCTTCCACTGTGCTTACCCAGATAAAACCTATAGACAGAGTGGAGTCACCAACGGTTAACTGCTAAGTGTAGTTCATGTACAATTACTGATCTAAGTTTGCCACTGGCTATAGGAGAAGACCTTGCCAATACGGTACATTATCTTTTATTTATTTTTGTAGAAATTCAATGTTTATTTCAGCAGAATGCAGCCCTGACCCACCAGTCTGAGCCCATTGTTCTTTTCCTCTGCCATTTGCAGTAATAATATGCCTTATACTCCTTGGAATGGAGTCACAACAATTATACTAGTATTGTCGTTCTACCCACTGTTATCATCACATGTCTAATAGCATCTTCTTTCACCATTTATAACACAGAATGTTTCAAGGAAGAATGTAGAGCTTTGCTTAGGGGATTGTTTTAGTTAAGTTTCCTGACTGGGATATCCGTCTCTTGCTGGATCTTCTACAGGGTGCAGAGATCAAGTTCAGGCCAGGGTAAAACCCAACCGAGATGCAACGGAGAAATAATGTTCTTTAGAAAGGCCTTTGTCCTCTGAAATTCTCCACTATAAATTACGTTTGATGGAGATGGGAGTTTCTACTAGTTTATCATATAATAATTTAATGATAAATGATAAATGACATATGATGCAAGACTACTTTTCAGCTTCATACCTGACTTTGGTTATTTATGAAGTTTGTGATGCTATTGAATTGTATTGTGTTATACTGGAATTTGTTTTTATTATCTTTAGGGATTTCCCAGTACAACTCCTTCTCCAGACTTCGAGTACAAGTACTTTCATTTGAGTACTTGCCAGAATGGAATACGGATACAAGTACTAAGTGAGACTTAATGGATTGTAATGTCCTCATAAATCCACTGCAAAGTGAAGCTTATGCGAAACACTGACCGACACTGCAGGTCCCGATAATAGTGGGAACACGCTTGAAGACTAACATAGACTTTGGGTTCTACAGAGGAATAAAAAGCAAACTTCAGGTAAAAGCCCTGTTTAGCTGCAATCAATGTCATTGTAAATATGTAAATAAAACACCTTCAAACCACAGACATTTGTTTCATCTTGTCTACTTGTTCAGCTAACGAGTACATAAGGGCAGTATCAGACCCAATAAACAACAGTGGTACTGGAACATTCCTAATTATCTTATGAACCACATTTATACTAATCAGCTTAACAGAAAAAGAAACAGTACAGTTCAACAGCCTTCAATGGTCATTATACAACTCAATCAGCTTTTTGACACAGTTCAAACTAAAATAAAGACATTACAATACACTCAGTGTATGTGAAGAAACAAACCTTCTAAAGACTTCAAATGCATGTCGCGGTGATGGGGGGATATTGCACTTGGGTGTTGCTGATTGCGTTGGCCAGTACCCCGTGGTCAACACTCTCACAGTGAGATCAACCCCTCCAAGTGAAACCTGAAGGTGGAAAAAAATGAAAATTAAGCACACTATCAGGTTTAAGACAATGCTAATGCTATTACACTATTGACTAGACAGAAAATACAAATGGACTGACATAAATAGGTTTATGTGAAACAGATCACTCTAGATAAATTGAAAATATCTTAAACAGAACTTTGTGTGATAGTTATTGTACAATATATATATTTGCATAATAAGGAAATGACTGAACAATTACTTGGATTCATGTTTTGCATACTCCAAATTTTACTAATTTACTATGTGCTAATTCATACCTCACTTCATCAATTAATTACATTAACAGAGGCTTTAGTGGCAAAAAGCCAAGTGACAACACAGCACAAGCCAGACATTAGCACTGTGTATTCCCTGGAGATGGATATTTAGGTGCATAATTATTTTATGTCAGTCAGTGCAGAAGCCATGTACTGATTACAGGTAGCAAGTGAGGTCATTATAATGACAGAATGAATTGTGGCATGTAGCATCTACTCACCCCAGTTGTCTGTAGATGTTGTCTAAATTCATCCATGGTGGTATTGGAGATGCTCATATCACGGAACATGCCCTCCAATTTTGAGGTGAACTGACAGCCGCACTCCGTCTGAAGTAGAGTCACATTTACTGGTCACTTTATATTTGACACCAGGGTGAAAACACGATCACCCAGTTGTTGGTACAAGACCTTTAGTATAAGCTAATTAAAGGAAACTTCATAGAGACAGTGTGTAAAAATACAGAAAATTATGGGTTTTATGGTGAGAAAGAAAATCATTGCATGTGCTTGATAACCAGTTCTATTTTTATTCCAAAATTAGGAACTGGTTACCCACTTCTGCTCACCTTCAGCTTAGAGATCATGTTCTTCTCAGAGTCATCAGAGACGCTCTTGTTTGTGAGCAGCCTGCGAGCCAGGTGCTGCTTGTAGTACCTCTCAAACACATCCTTCTCCTGCATGAAGCGGAAAAGGACCATGGCCTTGTCCAGTATAGACTCTACCTCCTGCTCTGTCAGCTGGAAAAAAGCGCACCAAGGCCAGGTCACACCCATCATATCATAAAAGCACACACCATGTTAGGAGTCAAATATATGCCCATCTGTATCACTGATAACAGCACAAAATAATTCCATTTAGTATTTTAGTCAAATAAGTCATGCTGCCATAATGAAAGACAGAATATCCCCCAACTGTAATAAATAATATATAACAAAACAATAAAGCTGGTAAGATTACCAGTTTAAATAATTATCCTCATTTTGAGACCAAAATGCAATAATAATTAAATTTAATGCCTTTATGTTGCTCCATGATATCTAATTTTGACTAACCAGACATGTAGCATCTGTGCCTCATTTCCAAAAGAATAAATATCGCTTTATTAGAGGGCTCACCCCTTTTACTCCTTTCTTCAGTTTGTCATCAATGAAGAGGGAGAGATACTCAGGAGAACGAGAGTTGAGGTTAAGGAAGTACTCAAAGTCGCCTGCAATTGTTTGCTTGAAGAGCCGGTCATTATTGAAGGACTCCTGGAGGAAGCGGTCGAAACGAGACTTCAGGTCTAGCAAACCCTGCATGGAAGAAGAAGAAGGATGATACAGCAGAGCTTCGCATTAGAAGGCTTGACGCAGCAATTAAAGATTTACCAGTAGCTACAGAAGCTGACCTGCTGATGACAGCTGACCTCAGACACACCGAGGCAACTATCTGAGAGGTGATACCAACAACAGAAATGGCGTAAAATTCACAAAGGTTATTTCCCACAGAAACCTCCCAAACACTAAAAGATGAACATGAGACTTATAAATACAGTGCCCTCTTTATTTTGGCCTGAATGACCTCGTGTTAATAAGTGCAGCGTCATGACACAGTGCGAACAAGGTTTGTGGCTACAAACGCAGGAAGATCAGAGCAGTTATTCTCTGCCAGGAGGTTTTGAAAATGCAGCAAGGTCCGGCCTCTATGTGCAGTAGTGTGCTAAAGGGTGCTGAGCAAGAACAAATTACTTCATGCTCTCAAACAAGTCAGGTGTTACGGCTGATTCTTTTTTTCTTTTATTCATCTAAAAAGGTAAGTAGTTTGAAGGTTATAGTGTGAGTAAAAAGAACATGCAAACCATCTGAACTCTCTAGTATATTTTTAAAGCAAATTAAACGAAAATTCTCATGATGCGCTGTTAGAGCTTTAGGAAAACATGCCATATCATTATTACTACGCTATAATGCTTTGTTATAACCTTCATCTTACCTGAATGTAGTCTACAGGGTTTTTTCCTTCTCCCTCTTCTGACACGAGAGCCTTGCCTTGTTCCCGCAGGTATGAGCTCATACACTCACACATGGTCTTCAGACCATTGGGAACCCTACTGAACAGCTTGTACATGCATGCTAAATCTGTGGATGGATACGAAAGAGTACACACACAAAAACACATCAAAAATCCTCTCAAAAGTCCTAATTCATTTGCTACTGCAGAATGACTGGACAGCTGGGACTACCTGAAAATGATGTATATAATGTGGAAATATTTTCTGAAACATTTTTTTTTATTAAACCTTATATTCCTCAATTTTTTTTGAGTCTAAGAAGTGTGTTGGGGATGTTTTGTTTTATATATTTTAAAATTTTTTTCCGTATGAACATTTTACCGTCATTCTGACTGACAAACTACTGTTTGAAGATTCTGATGAAACTACTCGTAAATTGCACAGGACTGAGCACGTACCGTCTGTTTTGCCGTTCTTCAGCATATGGACCAGGCCTGAGTTTTCCATCTCTACAATGGTCTTCATGTGTTTGGAGATGAGCTCCCGTTCCACCACCTTGACAATGGGCTCCTCCGTGGATTTATCAAGGCAGTGCATCACTCGCTCAATCTCCTCATTAATTCTAGCTTCCACCTTCTTTATATACACACTGGCACTATTTTCTGCAAGAAACTTTTGGCTCTCCATCTAAGACAAGAGAAGAAACATTTAGCTTCTGCATTTTTTTAAAACTGCAGTTAAATGTTGTACTTATTCTTTTTTAAAGATGATCTGTTTTGACAATGTACTTAAATTACGGAACCCCCCAGAAAGAGAATATATGGCCAAGGTAACAACTAATGGCTATATTAAATAAAAAAGAATGACCAGTCAGGTGAGTGAGTCACAAACCTGGAAAAATTCTGCAGACATTTCTAGAAATGGTGCCTCAAAATCTTCTTCATAAACAGACCTCCCTTCAAGGCCAAGGATCATTAACATTTGGCAGGCATTTCTAATGGCCCCCCTGGAGGAGAGGAGACACACAACAATGTTGAAGGTATAATCAGTAACAGCACAATGCAAAAAATAAAAACAAAAACATTTACTATGGCTGCAGTATAGCCAGTGTAGACGTAACGATAACACATACACTTAAGTGAAAAAGCATAAGCCCTGCTTAACCCTTATGAAAAATTATTTCCTTCAATTATTTGACTAAATAGAAATTATGTAAATTACATGTCTTCCTGCTTTTGTGCAACTAAAAATTACTTTAACTAGTCAGCATCAACCGGTAATTAATCGGGAGGTTTTGCTGTTAACCCTGGGGGATTTGTTTTTGGCTACCTGTCCACCACCTCCCCTTTCCTTTCGCGTGCAATCATGTCCAGCAGGGTCTGTCGGAGGTGGTCTCTGATGCAGCCATAGCGAACAACCTGATCCCTAAAGATGATAAGACCCAGGTTGTAGACATTCTCAACATTGTTCTGCTGTACGTAAACTCGGTCCTGTAAGACAAACACACACACGATTAGTATTACTGTTGACATGTGCCCCTCTATAATGTGTTTTCATTAACTTATAAACCAGGCTTATAATCCTTAATGAGTATACTGCATAAAATTCATTTTCCTGAACATGGCACAATTATGTAATACAGCTATTTTAATAACAGTCCTACTTCCTGACCCACTCACTAATGTAGTGATGCACAGTAACAACTGAAATATTGCTGTGATTAATTGTCTGCAGAGTAGTGACTACAGAGCTGTGTAAATGTGGTATGTACTCACCATGTACATCAGGATGTCTCTGATCATCACCATTGCTGTCTGATGGTCATTCCAGGCCTGATTTAGTGTTTGAAGGAAGTTATTGTTTAAGGAGTTTAGGACATCTTCTCGTACCTTTGAGTTGGAGACAAAAAGATCTTACAACACATTTTTGCAGTATTGATGACACATATAAATACGATTTCTTACTCCTGCAGTCTTTTATCTTTACCAAACGTTGCTGTTTAAAACCTTTTCTCTCGTAGTCAGGCATACAACAGCTTGTCACACTGCAGTGTGACTCAGCACTGTGAACCAGTGTCTCTGTAGAGTAAGATTCTTAAGGGCACACCAACCTTCTTTTTTCTCCTTCAGACAGAGATAAATTATCACTCCTGCTCCAAATGTTACACAAGATAAACCCTCACAGACGCATCATATTCTTCTATGACACATCAGGATCAAATGTTCGTGTATAAGGGCAGTGACACACCAATCAGTGCACAAGAAAAGAACTTATCAAACATGTCACTGATGTGGCGTGTTTACAGTTTATACAGTACTGCAAAAGTCTTAGGCCACAGTTAGATTTGGAATGTTAGCAATGCTATGATGACTGAATGTATTCATTCCTCAGGCTCTTCACTACAATACAACTAGAAAATAAAGGACATATGCTCACAGTATTAAATAAATACAAATGTCCAACAGAGAGGTTTCAGAATGAGGTTAAGCGTGGGGGTACAGAGTACAGGTTTTAACTCATTCCACCATTCCTTTTGGAAACAGTCTTATTGGAAAGTTCTCTCCTAATGCAGTGAAACTATGTTTATAGGTATAGAGGCAGTATGGGATCACCTGGACAGAAAAAAAATGTACTAACTGCGACACTAAATAATGACTTTTGCTCATGGCCTGCATATTTTTCACTTTGTTCTGAAGAATACGTTTTGTTACTGTGCATATGTTTACTGTATTGTCTATTGTGTTGGTTATATTTTAGTAAAGAGACCTAGAAATAACTATACATTATCATTGCAAGCTTTCTAAAACAATGGTGGCCTGGGACCTTTGCACAGTACTATATATCTGCTGTCCCTGGTCCTCATTTTTCTTGTTTTCTCATGCTGAATGTGCATGTGTGTCGTTGGACGTAAGCTACGTGGAGCTGGAACGCCACATTTATGGTGGCTGTTATGCAAGTAAGTAAAACAAAATATAGATAATATATGGCCACAGCTCAGCTGGCACACATACAGATAAGGGAAGTTTTAAGCTCTTTGTCTGTCTAGATAACATTTGAGGAACTGTATCTGTTGTCTTTTTATGCCAACTTCAAATTTCAACTCCTGTCAGTCCCAGACAACTGACCTAGGAGTGTATTAATAGGAGGAATTATTTGGGCACAGAAAAACCTAAATGAGAAGCTGACTGATGGCCGCATAGGAATTTGTTCACAGCGTGGTACACTAAAACAAAAATATAATTCAGATAAGCTTCTGGACCAAGTGTTTTTATAGATTTACAGGCTGAATCCAACGCTAATACTCATATGTTGAAAGTTATATTTTAAGTGATAATAAAAACACAGTTAGGTGGCAGATGTCTCTTCTTTGATCTGTAGCTTGTTCACACTGTCTTCCTGCTAATTTACTAAGCCTGCCAAGTTGAGAATGTGCATTTAATTAGCCTGTAAAACCATCTGGCTGGAATTCAACAGGAGCTTGCTGAAATATTGTTCACTGGAATCTCCACATCCGATGACATGGCAAAACTTAATTTGTAATTATTTACATGCAACTAAAGCTGACTGAAAACTTCAGAAAACCATCAGTCATGCCTTTCTTTAAACATATTTGTAGGAATTTGAAAACAACTTAAGCTCACAATTAGCAATAGACTGTTGCCATTCACTTTCTTTAAGATCAGACTGATTTTAATAATCCAGCTCATTCACATTTGGTAAGCCTATTATTTCTCTTACAATGGATTTGTCCAGGTAAATAAGTCAAACTAAATGTGCAATTTAAGAAAACAGTGCTCTGTCAAAAGACATACTGATGCACTCATGCAAGGAAAATCTGACTTTTTTAAAAGAATTTGTACTAAAAACTAAAAATATCCACAGAACTTAACAGAAATTACTCCTGTCAATCACAGAACTGAGGAACTTGTCAAAAGAGAGTGTGAAGTATGCAATGTAATTATTTCTTACACACCTGAGCAACAGAAATCAGATACTGAATACTTAAACACATTGTCATCACTTATCTGGAACATTATGCAAATCTAAGCGGCACGCCTTTTTGCATTGTGGAAAAGGGCACCATTTAAGTGAAGGCACTGCATGCAATGTCAAGGAATAACTAATATGTTCGCCAGAAAAAATGTTATCCTAAATGATGCTGACAAAATTTACTTTAGGTTCTACTACTGTGTTTGTTAGTAATGCTCATTAATCTTACTTTGTTGATAAGATGTTCAGTGACAACTTCCCGCAGGCCAGTGTACAACTTCTCTCCATGTTTGTGGAGCACCATAGTGTAGGCGTTCCTGTATAGTTCCTCAAAGCTCAGGCCACTGTTATTCTTCCTCTGAATCTCCTGGATGGCATTCTTCAATAGGTCCCAGATATTGTTGACATATTTCTCATCCATAGTCATCTGCAAAAGATAACCAGTAATTATTTTAATAAGATGACCATTACATATTGTATTAACACCAACGCACAGAATGCTCTGATTTTTCTGCCTAAAGAAAGTCTTGTGCTGCACAGAAGAATAGCAGTTGCTGGTTGTTATGTCGTTGGCCTGGGGGAAACAGTGAAGAATAGAGAATTTTTTGATTGTGCCAGCTTTAGATTTTCTTATGAAATAAGGAAACTGGTGTCTGGAATTCACCATATACCAACAATTATGATAAATGAAATCCAACCTGTGATGCAACATAAAAAATAAATTCATTTGTATTGTATTTACACAGGATTTGCATAAGTGCGGGTTTGGGGTCATCTGCTGTTTGCTATAATTTACTATCCACGTACAAAGCGCTTACTCAGTAAGTTCCCACTTGTTGGTGATGTAGTGAAAGCTAAAACAAAAATAATAAAAAAATTGTTTGCAGCAGTTGCTGCACACTCAGTTTTGGACCTGCATTGCATCAATTACGGGAGTTTTCACAGCACTTACAATAAAAGAAAAAATAATTAAAACTGCTACTTAGTATCTAACAGTTTTTCACCACTTACATAAGCTTTGCAGGCCCATCGTAACCTGACCCTATGCACATGCAGATTCTTTGGTTTCCCTGGTACACTGATCTGCGGTAATGCTTTCTCTTTTTGATTATGATGAACCTTTGAAATCTTACTTTGTAGGTGGACAAATGTGAGAAACAAACTACTTATAGAATGACATTTACTGGTTATCCGAATTTCCATAGTCCATTTAAATAGCTAGTAGTTTCAGTTTGCACTGTGTGTTGGAAAAACAATTTAAAAAATCAACACTCTGGCTGAGAAAAGGCGTAGGTTGGATTTTTAAGTTACTAGTCACAACAGAGAAATACATGCAGTTCTGCACAGCACTGAACAGTGATGCACCAGTATAATTAGAAATCTCTAAATCTTTAAACTTCTGTATTCTTGTGGGATTTGCTGAAGGAGAACATGCAAAGAGTTCCAGCCCTACACAGCGAGAATAGTGTGAGCTCCTTCTCAGTAGGCAAGCCCAAACATATGCATGTCAAGCTGCTGTTCTGACAGCAGCGAGGTTCAGTCGGGACTGGGCCACATCAATCAAGTTCACATAAGTTTAGATCCTCACAGGATTTACATGCTGACAGATCATGGCTTGATAATGACTCAATAATCAGTCAAAACGGAAGACACCTTAGAAGGATCAGGATCACATACAGTCTCACTGAGTCACTCACAGACAGAGAGACTGAAATCTCACTTTACGCAGAATGAGGTCAGTTCATAATCGAGGTCTTTTAATGACTTGCAGACAAAAGGGTTCGAGGTGGACGAGGGGAGGAATCCTACAGTCCAGGCTCACCGCTGCTATGACAGCAGGGACTTTATTCGACCACTGACACGGCTGTTAACACGAGTCAACAACTAGGATAGCCTTGTTTTTTGGTTAGCATCCATTTACAATTATGGTGATGCTACTGCTTCATGTCGTATCCACACATGAAAACTGGCTGACAGTCCAGAGCCCCAAAGTCCGTCAGATTTAAAGATCAGCCTGCAATTTCACAAAGAAAAGCCCCGAGCAGCCAAAACAACAAGTGTCAAAAGCCAGGGCTAGCGTTAGCTTAGGCTACGTCTGCTAGCCAACATTTGGGGGAGTTGGGAGATAGTTGAGCGGAGTTAAGCACGAAAAAACAACCGTGGTTGGTAAAACTTATGGCGGAGCAGGTGGTCAGGCAGAGAGGCCGCCGTGTCCACTGACTGGGGGTCGGGGCCACTGGACGTGAAACGGCTGCACTGTGTTTAGCAGCAGAGAAACCCTCTGCTGCTCAGCTGGTTAGCCTGTTAGCATTTCGCCAGCAGCGCAGACCGCGGTGATCGAGTGGCCGCCCGGCCGGCAGACAGCGCACGAACCGCGGCGCACACTCACAGGAAAGGCCCGTATCCTCATCTTGGTGTCCTTCTTGGTGCCGCCTTTGCTGAGATTGGACATGGTTGCCTGGACCGCTGGGCTCTGTATTCACATGAAAGTGTTCTCCGGGGAGGGACTGGGGCGACTGCTGGTGGATGGAGCTGCCGACGAGCCTTCACTCGACCTCGTAGCTCCGCGTCCCGGCTCCGCAAGTTTCTTGTTGACAGCCGAGCGCCAGATCCGACGGTGGCTCGTCCAGCAATGGCGGACTACCTGCAGTTCTCAGTGCGCAGAGCTCACGTACTCCATCTCACGCGAGAAATCAATAATTAGTCCCATTTTCTCAACTACACCTTTACCTATTTCCGTTAGAGTGGAATCAACTCGACTTAAATCACAGAAACACACACACTCTAACAGACTCCACACAAGACAGATATAAAGTTTCAGTATTTAAAGGGTGTGAGTGAAGGATCAGGTGATTCTGAATATAGTGGGATAAATCAGCAAAAATATTTATTAAAATATATATTACAGCATCATTCTTGTAATAAAATATAAAAAACCTCAAGAGAGAAGATGCAGAGTGTATTTTGAATCGAATGGGTCACATTAACTTTTGTATTTCTGCATGTCTCCTGTCTCTTATGCTGTTAATTTATATTCACTTCATTCATGCTAAATCCTTGGGCATTTTAAATTATAGGGCTTAACTCTCATTGACTATAAATAATCCATATGCATTTATTAGTTACACCTAAAAGATGAAAGATGTTGACATGTACGCAGCTGTAAATGAAAAGAGAACAAACATCTGGTCTAAAAAAACACTTGTGAATGGTTTCTTGGAGTTACAGATTATCTTTGTTATAACAAATGCATTTAGAATATTGTTTGGCACTTCTTACTCTGAATAAACATTTTTAAATTTACATACGGTTCATTGTTTCCTAAAAATATGGCTTTCAATGTGAGTATGTTTTAACTTGTTCTGGCCTGGGATTTCATGTCTGAGTCTTTGAATCAGCCTGACTCTTCTGATTATAATCAGCAGATTTAAATTATGGTATGGAAGACCAGGAATTACTTCTTTTAAGAGAATGTACTTGTACTCCTATCATGTTTTTTTCCTTTTTATTTTGTATTTCCTTGTATTGTAATTGTTGTAGTTTGCCTATGTAGAACTCAGCAACAATGTTCCTTTTCTCAGATTAAAAGACACAATTTGGATTTTTATATATCTCATTTCTTATTCTACAAACCAAAATATCAATTAGATTTGAATTAGGATTTCAAAATACATGTTATCCCTTGGTAACTCTCCTAGCTTTGTTTTTTTTATCTCCTTTCAGTAGAGGAAATCTTGATCAGATCCAGATGTTTTTGGGCGTAGGTGTAATATAAACCACACTATCAATATCAAAGGGCTGATGGGACTATGTTAAATCCTCAAATTATGCCAATTCCTAAACACATTTCTATCTAATAAACTGGGAGTGTCATCCTAAAGAAAGCTTCTCTACAAACAATTTAATAGTATTACTCTGACTGCTGGAGGAGTTAGTAGTGAACTGTAATGGATTTTCTTATTTGGTTATGCTTATACAGAATCAGTGGGACAGATCAATAGGATGAACGGAGATGCCCCTGTGATGTGTTCCAGAGCCCTGAAGTCCCCAGATTTTAACCCGACTCCAGTAGACTTTCAAGGTGACGCTCCAGTTTACGGTTTGTGTATGCATGTGAACAAATTTAAAGACAGCAACAGAGAAGCCTTTCACCAGATTTATTCCAAGAAAGAAAAAAATAAAATAAAACTTCATCCATTAGTCTTCTAGTCAAAAATGTCCTTGTTCCTTATATATGAAATCGAACAAGACCACCAGCACCCAGAACTAAAGAAAACAATAACTGACAGTCCTCAATATAAGCATCACTTATACATTTTAGATTAGTTTGGGTTCTTATTTGTGGTATTATATGTATATTGTTAATACACATATAGTTTTCTTTTAAACCCTCAGTCTAAATGTCTATACTTGGGGAAATTCAAAAATGCCATAAAAAAGAGCAACAGGATGCAACCACTTTAAATACATTACAGATTTGAATTACTTCCCATTGTAATAATGACAGACAATCAAGTAAGATTTTCTTTTAAAACTCTGATATTTACAGTAATACAATATTAGTTTTGCCACTTACAATTATGTCACAGGTGATTATTACAATGACATTACATCACAGGTTCTGCTGTTCTGTGATGTTGGGACATAGGTTGGGTTCTTACTTCCTGGATGAGCCACATTTTCAAACCTGGTCATGAGTATCAGAAAGGTTTTTATGAACACAGCCCTCATCATCACATTAGAGAACAAAATATATTTTCTGTTACCACTATTTTTTACTTTGCAGCTTGACCAGGAAGTAGAAAATGTTAGCTTGGCACATATAGCCCTGACGTTCTAAAACAAACAGAAACAGACAGTAACACACTCAGTATAGAAAACAGTCCTAGGTCTGGACTCCCAAAAGCACGTGGGATTAACATCTTCAGTGGAAACATAAGGAGCAAACATTTAATGCATTTGAGAACTCAGACCTAAATTCATAATTTAACAAGAGGCATAGGTATTTACATAAGGAGTCTATGCAACATCACAGAGGCAGACACGTCATATTGCACATGGAAAAAGGCAGGTACGTTTGAAATTAAAATAAATGTGAAAACTACACGTGGGAAAAAGATCTTGAGAAAGGGAAAGTGCCTCTTCTACAAACACATCTGTATGCCCTTTAAAAACTTTATCATAAAAAATATTCAGTCCATGTAGCAGACCAAGGCAGATCAAACGATTTCATCCAATCGTGCTAATGCATATCCCAGTGTACTGTAGGTATAACACAAACATCAAACCACTTTGCTAACTAATTAACCTTCCTTCCTAATGCACCATCGTGAGGCCCTTCAAAGACATAAATTATATATTTAAATCCTGTGATTGCAATATTTTTGCTTTCATGTGCCAGCATTATCAGGGCTGCATAAAAGGGAGATCATTTTTAAAAAATTCTAAGCAGATCTTCTCTGTCAACACCAGCACTGCAAAGACTGGTGATACCAAACATGTCTCGATCCTAAATCAACTAAGTCCGGTGCTTTTTCCGTCTCTCCTACCTACACACCCACTCCTCCATCTACTCACTCTCACCCCTACGCCCACAGCCCACATACTGTGGTGTTCATGGCAGAAGTTTATCTTTGCGTAACTGCAGCATTTCCTTTTTCAAACATTGTGGCATAATGTAACACAGACCTCCACAATATATTTTTTTTACGAGGCACAATCTAAAAATGTAACTCTAATTTTTGAAATTTATCCTTTGGAGTGTTCACGTACTGACCTGTTTATGTTTTCATTAAATTAAATTCAATCATAGCTGCATCTCTAGTTCCAGATGCACTGGTAATTTAAACGGTGCTGTTTTGCCTGCTTAATATCCACTCGTGGTTATGCATAACCTAAAACAAAAAAATCTAATGACATGACATCTGAGGTCTTCACACAGTTATATCACAAATATACATCTTCTGAACAATGTAATCATTCAGTCAACATATTGATACTCAATGTCTATAACAAATATACAACATACATACTAAACAGACTCTTTATTTAAATTTTTATATATTAAAAGCTCTAAGAAAGGCAGCAAAGATGCGCAATAAGGCAGATCCATATGACACACTCCATAAAACACGCTCTAGTCTGGCACATTTACACTAACAGATGAGATGATTCTTTAAAGGGCTTCAGTTGCTCCCTATCTAAAGCAATTTTTCTGAGTAAAATCTGTGAAGTAATAAATAAAAAAAGTGAAAAATGGAAACAGTAACGAGAAATACAAACTAAAGTTTTAGCTGGGGATTTAGGGAGTAGCCTCGGTTTGGGTTGACCTGATGTTGTGACATGCACAGGATGTGTGTTTTTAAAGTTGTACACATTGAGCGTCATGGCCAGGGATGTGTGACTCTGTCATTCATTAGTGATTGTCAAATTATCCCTTAGCAACCCATAAATGAAGAAAAGGTAAATCAGCGGTTAAGAAATATTGTGTGAGCATATTAACAAAAACTCCCTTGTTCAACCTTCATGGCTGTGAATGAAATGAATGTATTTTAAAAAGATGGTGGGAAAAATCTGTTTTGGTGGTATAAAAATGGCTTGCATTAATTTCTTCACCATGTAAAAATGAACAATTTGACCTACAAAGAAGACATAATACATGAGTGTCCATACAGCATTCATTCAAAAGCATCAGGTGAGGGACTATGGCAGCTGGTTGTGTGTGAACAAAGCTGAGCCATTTAAATCAATATAAGCTATTATGAAACATTTTACAGAAAGTATAGCACTTTATCTCACTGTTACATGTTGAAGTCTTTTTTTTCTCTGTCTTATGTATCTAAACACGATGTCCATGTACATATGTGTGTCGGTGTGTGTGTGTTTTTACAATCGTCATCAGATCAGTACAGTATGAATGAACTTGTGTGAAAAACTGTTTTTTCCAGTATAACTGCTGAAAAGATAGAATCACCCCCTTCTGATTTCCTAAACAGGAGACACAAGCAACATGTAGCATCTAATCACTGAACTGGCGCAGATGGATCCACTCGTTTCACATCACTTGTCTAATTCAATTAGTTTGAAACTTTCCCCTGTCCATTCTGCATGGCCTGCTAAGCATCTAAGTGATCGACAGCAGAGAGACCCCTCCCTCTTAGGTCGCTAAAAAGGTATCCTCAGCCTCTTATTGGACCACAGAAAACTTCAGGAAACCGCCATCAGCCGCTGTTGTCACTGACCCCTCCCTCCTTCAGCGTCATCAAGGCAACCATTGAGGCAGTGGTCATCGCTCCCGAAAGCACCCTGGGACTGCAGTAGCTCATATTCCTGGTCCAGGAAGTCTAGGCTGTTGTTGCTAGGCAACCCACGGATGGTGAACTTGTGGGACACTTTGGTCCACTGCTCCCGATTCGCTGCCACTCTCTCGTACAACTCAGTGGCCCCAGGAAACAGTTCGGATAGGAGCCTGAGAGGACGAAGGATAGTAGTGGTGAAATCATGTTTATCATCTCATCCTGGGAATTTGCTTCATTTTTTACAGCCCCAAAATAAAAGGTTTAAATGCTAAATGATGCCACATTTCTTACATGTTTTGTTTTCAGCAGTGTTATGTGGTATCTACGTTTGACACATCATTTCATTTTGTGAAAACTGCAATAATCTTTTGGACCCTCAGGGGAAGTTGAGCAGACAATAAACACTTCACTGACATATAATCAGTATATTAAATCCACAAGACAAATGTGTTTGTCATGTTGACTTTGTCAGCTGCTACTTTACTCAGCTGGCAGCATCACCTTTTATTAGAGCCATGTTTGTGTCTCCTTAGCAAATAGAGGTTCAGTCTTTTTTTTTATCTGTTTCCCTCTCCAGCAGTTCCTGAGGGAAATGTCTGTCTCTTTAGCTGATAAATACTCTGTGATGTTCACCAGCTACTTGCTGACTTGCTTTGTCTGTGTGTCGTGCGGTGCTGAGTAGGTAGTGTATACACCGTACACAACAGGTTCCTACAGCTTTTTCCTGAAAACAAACCTGTGGACATTTTAGTGTCTTTCAGCTGAAGGACTCAATTTCTATAATGCATCTAGGGGAAACTGCAGAATTAGTTGACTCCCAATACAGTGACCAACTAAGACTAAAATGTTCAGTATTCAGCAGCTTTGAGTCCAAAAAAACAACTGTACAAAATACAAATTAGGTTTAAAGTCCTATAATTTTGTGGTTTATCTGAGGAGACAATAATAAAAAATTTATTTATGCCCCTGTGTGTACACTTTTGAAGTGAGGAAGCATAGTTTGTCCTAACTCTAAGACAAATTTGTGGTTTGTGGTTAAATGGAGTAAGGATTCAGAGTTTTAGCTTCTAGTACGCACTTGTAAATGGGCATAGCGATGTGTTCCATGAAGCTTATCTGTAGCTCTGGGATGTAAGCTTTCTCTCTGTCCATCATTTCACTGGGTCTGTTCCCCATGGCTTTCTCCTACACACACACACATATAAAGACACGCAGTAAGTCACCAGCAATATTTTTTGAAAGAACAAACTCTTCAGCCACTTGCTAAATATTTCCACAATGTCATTTAACAACCAGTGAGCACTGACACATACCAGATCGCCTTGAGAGAAGAACTCTTTGTAAATCAGCTCCTGTGGAAAAACAGAAGCAGACGTCCATAACTCTTCACATGGGTTCATATTTATAACTATGATGAGGATACAAACCCTATTATAAGGTGGTTTCATTTCTCACCTGACCTGACCATTCAGGGCAGTCTTTTACAAGCCCATGCTTGTAGGTGGGCAATCAAAAAGGTGTGAGTAAAAGACAGACAGTTTTTGATTGTCCTAAGAAATCCTTTTCAAACCAGGCATGAAACCACCTTGGATGATAAATTTGGGGTCCCTAACCAGCTTTTCTCAGACTGAAGATTCTACTTGGATGAGCTGTGAAATGTTTTCAACTAACAAAGACCTCCAGTAGCCATGACTAGGCTGGTGAATGACATTTAGAGTTCAGCGTTATGAGAGATTTTCTCATGTTTTCAACTATTATTTAAAGTGGATTATGCTGAATTACAACAATTCTGTAGTGTAATTCTGTAGTTGTGTCCTGTGATTGCTGTTTTTCATTTATTCCCACCCATATTCTGACAAGAGAGAAAATAATGCAACAGCTGAGACAAATACAAGCCACGCATTCATGTGTTTTCAGAGCAAGGATTACAGTGCATTTGCTGTAGGTGTTAGGTATTTGCATATTTAGGGTGTTGGATTTAGAACAAGGGTCAGGGGCTTGGTGTTGAAAAGGGGGCACACCAAGATTAAACATAAATCCTTAAATGCAGCGCACTTCCAGAAAATGGAATATCAAGTAGAATCGGCTGAAAGGTTGTGTTATACCGTACAGTTTTGCATCTCATAATCGTTTTTGTCCCAGGAACTGGTCAGTTTTTCTGTCTAATCACTGGGAATCTTCAAGAACGTACTGATGAAAACAGGAGCTGCTGAAGCACGTTCTACTGCATCCCAACTAAGAAAGAATGTACCTTCTGTAACTCCATGATAACCATTTAGTTTGGATTGGAAACAAGCTTTTTAAAATGTTAGTTCATTGTTGACCACAGTAATTACCTCCATTTCCTCCACTTAAACACTTCCTTACTTGCGTAACATGTACTACCGTAATTACTAAGCATTAATATTTATAATTGCCTAAATTACAAGGCTAATTGTACTAACAATGAGAAACATTTGCATGACTGAATTTTCTACCGAATGGCTGTCAAATGTTGTACACATGAGGCCATTCACAGCAGTATGACCTACATATCTTGCTAATTCATGTACTATTATGTAATTGCTGCTATTGTTTTCAACAAACTCAAACCTGACGTTCCCTAATGTGGTTATTCTATAACCTACATTGATGTATTTGCCAACTTATTTTGTTTTTTGCAACAGTTCATCAGAATTCAGAAACTAAACATATTTTAATAAGTTTGTATTAACACGGTGCACTATCTACTTATACTGACAGCAATCTTGCGCGTAGTTTTCCAGCCCTTGGTTTGGTCCGACAGGTCACATGACGTCATCAACAGGCACAGCAGCAGGGAGCGGTGATGTCGATTTTTAGCGTTGTATCCAACTGAAAGACACACACACAAACAAAACTAAGTTTTTCAAAGAAGTCAGTTGCCTTTCAATTACCTGCTAGTTCTGTGAAAATCTGTGAAATTCACTGATGAAATCATTGAAGTGCATGTTGTTGCTCCAGTTTCCAAACTCACAGGTGTGAGGATGTTTTTAAATAATTTAAAGGTTTTCAATGCCCCTGAATTGCTCAAAATTAGAAGACATCTACTCAGGATAACTTATGATTGGTTGCATTCAAGCATAATAAACTAATGGCCAGTGTGAGTAAAAAGAACAAGCAGAGACGTGGCTGTGCATACTGAACCACTGGGCCATACCGTCAGACATCTTCTGCAAGTCCTTGAAAATGCGGAGGTGGTGAGCCAGGTCTGTAGCCAGAATGATGTCTCTCATCAAATCAAGCATGCGTTGGTAGTCCTACAAAACATCAAACATGATGCGAGCTTGCACAAACAGTGACAGCAGACTATGGAATTTAAATGAGAGGGACAAAGAAAAATGAGCATCGCGTGTGATTGTCAGATCTTCCTTCTCACCTTCCTGGAGAACTTCTCAAAGATGTTGCAGCCGTGAGTGTTCAGGATGGCGATGGCCTGGGCAAAGTGATGTCTCTGTAATGATGAATAATTAAAGAAATTAAACATGAAGGGAAAACATAAATAGAATTAATAAAAAAAAAGAGTAATTCTAATGTGACATTGAGTCATGTTGCAATGCAAAAAGCAAAGTCATTTCACATGTCTACCACTGACTTATCACTGCAAATGCAAGAATTTAAGTTCAATTGTGACCACTAGATGTCACACCATCACAACAATATCTGTACGAACGAATATAACCAGCAATATTTGTATTGTTTCACTCTACAACATTAAATTTAACAAGGCAAACAAGATAGTACATGCAATAAAGATTTTTTAGACCCAATGTTTTTTTAAAAACATTATTAAAGCTTTTATAGTTTTCCAGTCACATTGCCCACATCTCTATGATGTAAGTGCTGATGAGTTTACCTCCATCACAGATCCCTCTGAGCTGTAGAGAGCAGCCAGCACAGATTGCTGAAAATAGAAATAGACAGAAAAATGAAACAAAATCCTTTTCGTGTACACACAGCATTGACTCAAATGAATCAACAACCTTAAATCAAATGCAGCGATGTCTTCTCTTTAACTGTATGTGTCGGCTTGAATGTGAATTTTCAAACAGAAGAACTGAGAAGCTGATAAAATGATGAGTGACCTTTGTTTCTTAATGACAGCTTTTAATGTGTGTGTGTGTGTGTGTGTGTGTGTGTGTGTGTGTGTGTGTGTGTGTCATTTAGGGGCTGGAGGGTTGTGCATGATTACAGTGAAACCGAGCAACATGCTCCTAATCACAGCGACTAGGGCACAGTCACAGACACACACTGCGATATTGCTGAAAGACACACAGAGCCTCACTGGTGCAAGACTCATATCCATATTCTTGCCTTTTCACTTTGTATCATTCCTGCCATTGTATCCTTCTAATAAAGCAGAATTTGTGCTCTCACCGAGGCGACTTGGAAAGAATTGTTGGTGCCACGGTGGTCCAGGTCATGGCACATACAGGAGACAAAGAGAGCTAAAATCTCTATATCCCTACGTAGAAAAGACAGCGGGCATAGGAAAAATATTTTAGTGACTTAGCCAATGCTGAAATGACACCACACAAGTGTTTCACAGGAGTATACTCACTCGAGGTAGTTGGAGAGCCCTAAGTTTTTGTAGAGCAAGTAGCAGAAGTGTGAGACAGAGAAGGCATGCATCCAGTTGTGGTAGGGAGGGTCTCTGTAGCCTTTCTTCACCATCAAACAGAACCTGAGATCAAAGCAGGAGTTTAATTATCGGCTGCAACCCAACATGCAGCTTGTGTAATTGAATGATTCTTTAATATGCAATTAAATGATTTCATTATGGACCTTTGGACCTGGTTTATTCATGCTCTCTTTTTTTCATTCCCACTCACCATCCGGAAGATTAAAGAATAACTGTGACCTGAAATAATCCTGTAATTTTCACAAGCTGTCAATTCTTACTGCTCGTGTTAGAGTGAGAGGTTCACAAGAGTATGATCAGATGATGGAAAATAATCGATTTTGAAAGAAATGGTCTGAAAGTTTTGTTAAAACAAAAAAAGTAGAAAGATCAGCATTTTAATGGTTAACAACTAAATAAAATAAGTAATTAGAGGTAACACAGATGCAAAGACACATTTATGTTCAGTATTTGAATGCACTGAGTTTTCCGACCTGGCAAGAGTGTGCATGTCAATCTTGTATGTGTTGATGAAGCCCATGTCTTCAAACATACTGACGACACACTGCAGACACACAAACATTATCACTTACATCATTTTTCCTCATCTTATTTGCATAACCTTTCTGTCTTTCTGTGGATCTTCTCATGGTCATCTGCTCACACTCTCTGTTTCTTACCATAGGTGTGGTGTCATCAGGCAGGGAACGAGGTGTATATGTGAACTCAGCGAAGCAGGGGTGGATCTCCCTCACCGGTTCAATCCCCGTCACCAGCAGCTTAGTCACCTCTTCCTCTGAGACCTGCAACATACACATACTGAATCATATTGAGTAAATAATATTGACAGTGTCATAAAAGAAAAGTCTTTATGTGTGAAAGCGAGTTAGACGTTTCGAGGTGATTTTACCTTCATGTGGTACATCATCATTTCATTGGCCAGGTGGGACCTAAACTGAGCTTCATGGACTCTCTTGTAGAGCAGTGACTACAAAAATAAACACAAGTATTACTGTCAGAGATAAATGGCTGCAATAATGCACAATTACAGCTCCAGTTGTATCACAGCCAGGAAACTCTGCCTTGAACATAATTTACAATTTCTTTTTCACAGTCAAGGGTAATTGGCACCCAAAAGAGCTTAATTTTAAAGCAAGGTGAAAAAGTTTTGCCACAATGTTCCCTGTTCAGTCACAGATTTTGTCTTTTGCTTATTATTAATCATCTAGTTGAACTAATTTGTACAATTCTGCTTGGGAACATGCTGCCTTGTGTCCGCGTGTGCTGCATAGTCACTTTCAAATGGCTAAGCAGAGATTTTTGATCAAGCATTTTAATTTTCATTAGGGTTTGGCTTTTCACACCATCACTCTCTGTCAGCTCTCTGTCTCTTGTACAAATCAAAAAAGTGCTGCTTACATTTCAGTACATGAGGAAACTGCTTTTTACAACCCACAGCATACTGTACACCATGGTACAGAGAGAGCATAGATAAATAATTCATTTGGTCATGTTTAAATGATTAATGAGCTGCCTAGAAGGCAATTATTTTTCCAATCAAATATCTTTTTAGTTTCCTAATAAACTATCGAGTACCTGCAGTCATTCAAAGGTCAAACACTACAAGAGCTACTTAATATGGAGGTGAATCGGAAATGCTGATTAAAGTATTATCACAGCTGTCATTTGTGACCTTATGCATTAGTCTGTTTCTTTCTTACTTAATTCATTTTAAATCTTTTATATTACTTGGATCAATTGCGTGACTGCCTGAGGGTGTTAAAGACCAGAAAGATCAATGCACTCTCATGAAATAAACAAATGTCTGATCTATGTTTTCACTAAAAGCATTTTAATTTGAGATTATAAATATTAATTAAAATAAATATTAGCACCATAAACATGTCTTAACAGCTCTGTGGGTGATGATGGTAAAACAGTTCCTCCTCTTTTTCTGATCATCAGAGATGTCACAGATATAATCTCATTATTATGCTACGTGTGGTTGTTGAGCTGAATGTGTGTTATTGGTTTGCAGCAGAAATACAATGCCTATGAACTCCACAAAAGCCACTCAGTCCCATCAGACTGAGTCTCTTTAAATTTCCCTTGAGGCTGTACTTCACTCTGCCTTGACTGAGCATTTTGCTCCCACTGAACTGATCCCATTTTTCCAGACACAATCGATCTTCCTAACAGCACTAACAACAAACTTACCAACCTGTATTTAAAGGCATAAGCGACTCCTAATGATAGACAGACTGTTCATGGAACTTGGAGAGATCTCATTTTTATGCATTAAGCATAATAAACTTTCAATGATTATCTAGCATTTGTGTTGATGTGCAGTTCTTGATTTCACTTGATTTGCTTGATGTAGGGAAACATTCTTCTTCCACATAAAGTTGCCAAGTTTGAAGCACCTCTGACATACTGTGCAGTTTGCTTTGCAAGCATTAAAGATGATGAGTGATCTATATTCTCAAACTATTGCCGTTTCCATGAACTGGCTGGCTTGGTTTAACAATGCGGTGAGTAATAGAAATAAAAAAATTCTTATTTTCAGGAAATTCTTGCTAAAATCATCTAATCATCTTATTTGCACAGCAGTACCCATTTTAAACATTTTGTGTCAGTGCTACATTTTGTTGCTTCAATTCTTTCCAGGGATTTTATTAAAATGCACATTTAAGACTTATGCTAAGAGTTATAGTGAGTAAATTTCCATGTTGAAGAAGAGACTTACATGGGCGATGCTGATCCCACAGTAGATGGAGAAAGCTGTGGCCAAGTCCTCATCGAAGCGGTTGAACCAGGGCCCATTCATTTTATTCACCAGCTCAGCCACCCCAATCACCTCTAGAGGAAGAGGTTTGTTTGGAAAGGGTAACAGGACAAATACAAATGGAAAGGGGCATGAAAAACAGGAGAAATTGTGGGAAGGAAGAAATGAAGCATATAGACGTGAATGGGAAGAGAGAACATTCATGATGAAGACAAATAGAAAGTGGAAGAAGAGTCAAGGACGAGAAAATGAGGCAAAGAATTTAACAGTCAGAGGGTTTTCTAACTTCAATTATTTGTCAGACTGGAGCTGAGCCTAATTGCACGTAAAAAGATTTTGATTATGACTCTTGAACCTTTAGCTTCAGACAGTTTTCTATATGGAGACAAATCACACAGAATTGAAAGGTTCTTTCTTGGGTGCAGCAAGTCGTAGGAAGCACAATCAAAGTCTGAATCTTCTGTAATTTCTAAGTACACTAAAGCACACTGAAGATGGTTGCCTCTCCAAAGTGCACTAGAGTGCACTTTGGAGAGGCAACCATCATTTAGACACAAGAATGTGATGTAACAGCTCTTCATGCTATTCTGAGAGAGCACCTGTGTGGAAATGTATCTTGTTTTTCAGAGGAAGAACGTCCTACAGAGGACTTTAATGGAGCTTTTGTTGGTCTATTTTGTGTTTGCTTCAGTTGTGTTGTCCTGCCTTGTTACTGATAAGTACATCACCTGTAAAGCTCTTTGAATGGCACCAATCTCTATGAAGTGTGTCTAAAAACCAAATGAAGAAACAGAGTGGCACCTTATAAATGTGTGTGTGTGTCTGTGTGTGTGTTTGTGTGTATTTAGTGAATGCAGTTTTGTTCTGTATTACTACCATTGTTCTCATCTTTGATGGGAAAACAGAGGATGTTGCGAGTCCTGAAGCCGGTGCTGTCATCCACGCCGCGGTAGAAGAGTGGATGGGAGTAGGCATCCTTAATGTTCAAGATCTGACCTGTGGTTGCCACGTGGCCGGCGATACCCTGATCTGCCGGGATACGAAACTCCTTCTGCATTCACGCACAGAAACATACACGTATATGCATTTTTTGTCTTTTATTTCTGATATCATTTTATTTCAACAATGCTTTAACGTGGTTTAAAAGAAGAATTAAAGCGATGCAGCTTCAAATTAATGCTGCATCAGACTAATAAGACTAACTCCTATTATTTCCATTAGATAAAAAAGGTGTTTGAATATTCATGTGTTATACCTCCTCATCGCTAACGACACCCCCGTCAAACACCTTTGCCACAAGCTCATGACTGACCCGATCCAGCAGGAAAACCGAACAGCTAGAGAGAATGAGGAAGGTTTAGTGGGGTGAGTGTTTTATCTGTTTTCATCTCAGGTCATTTTGTAACTTTCATTAAACGAGTCAAGTCAGTTTAGAACAAATTGCGAAGACGGCCTTTGCAAATGAAGATAAAGACACTGTACATGCACGCACACACACACACACACACACATTTCTCTGTGTCTCACACACACACATTGAAACATCCCTTTGAAGATGAATCAGAGGGCTTACATCTCTGCATCACTGAGGTTTCTGGCCTCCACTATAATTTCCTGTAACAGCACTGACACATCATCTGAAAAAAGTAGAGAAAGAGGGGGAGAGAAAGAAGGAAGAACGAGAAGATGAGAGAGGAAATAAAAAGGAAACGGAGGAAATTAAAGGAATACAACAAAGCCCAGATAGACAGAAACAGAAAGAGATTACACACTGAGTACTGGTGGATCAGTTGTACAAGCTGATAAGAGCTTTTGTAATCAACGGTTTGGTACAGTGAGAGGCAATTTGCTCTACCAGCTGATCCATTTGCTGCTGCAATCATGATGAATCATCTATGACTTATTCTGCTGTTGCTGCTTACTGGTAGATAAGAATCCAAATGCCCCGGTGTAATTATAGGATGGAAAGGTGGAGCCATCAGTTTTAATGCCCCTTTGAGTTTTATGGTTATGATCCTGGGTGTAATCACCTTTAAGATCTGTAATATCTCATTCAATTACGTGCGCAATTCGTTTCACTAGGTGATCACTTAAACATCGGTCATTAACTCAAATCGTCCTACGACATTCTGTCTTCGCAGAGACTGGTGAGAGTGAATGAGACACAGACAGAACAGAGGAAACGTACCCAAGTGTGTGAAGAGATTCTTGGCCACTTGCAACAGTGCCTACGTGGAGAGACAGAGGACAAAAAAGGCACTTTAAAAAGTAACTTGTGTATATTTATGTATGCATGCAGTATGTGCGAGAGTGTGGCGATGTGTGACTGAGTGGACAAGAGGAATACCTGGCACTCCACTTTGAGTTTCTGTTCTTTCTGGAAGGCCAAAGTGGAAGTGAGGACTGTTGAAGTGTAGCAGAAACAGTGCTGGATGGCATGCTCATCGGCCTCAGTGTGTCTGCAGTAAACACACATACACAGCCATAAGTGGCAAACCTGAATTTAGATTGCATTAATATGATATTGTGGGACTTTGGAACCCTCATTACCAAACGTCATATATTCATTTTGTACATATTCAGTGTTACAGAAAGATATTTATCACTGGAAAAATGTGACAATATTTTGTTTACTGTAGGTACAGTTTTGATTTCCATTTCCCTTTCTTTTAGAAATCAAATGTTTTTTTTTCAAATGTGCTTTTTATTCCATGTATACTATTTGGTTCCATTATATGTAAGTATTTTATATGTAAATCATTCAGCATCATTCAGTTTATGAATTATGCATTGTTGCATTGCAGGCACTTTTCATTACCTTTTCATACTTCAAATTTGTTTTCTTAAAACACTTTTGTACTTTTTTAAAGTAGAAATGTTAGTATTTCTTTCACCACTGTGTTTTCCATGTCGAGGCATTCTTCAAGAAAGCAATTTATGAAGGAACTGATCATAATAATAATATTATTATATATGGTATAATAAACAACACACAAAACTAGATTAGACAAAGGGCTTCATGCAGGAACCACTTATAGGAACTGATTTACTTTTATAGTATTTGTACAATTATTTATAGTTTTATAGTTTATAGTTTTTTCATATAATATTTTTGTTCTTAGGTAATTTCAAAATTCACAAGTAATTCAGACCTGTGGAAAACAAGTTTCATGTTTTCTCCCAGAGAAAACATGACACCTGAGAATTGTCATCATTGAGCACTGACATGTTACAATGAAACACGATCTGAGTATTTAACCCATTCCCCTGGCAGAGCACCGGGCAGCCACAGGCGGCACCCAGGAGTTAGCGCTGAGTGTCTCACTGAAGGACACACTGTTTGTGGGCTGGGATTTGATTCTGGAGACTTTAGTATCCCGGCTTACTGGTCTAACCACTGAGCCACCAGAATGGATTTAGAGATTAAAATATGAGAAAATGGTTTTATTTAAAATATAAAGCATAGGCTACATAACAAGTTAAATGAATATTCTTATAATGGTATTGAGAAAATTAAATTCTTCATATATCTAAATGTCTTCCAAAAACTGAACCAAAGCCTTGATTCCTACAGGTGGTGAATGTTGCTGGAGACCACCTCTAAAATTAAATAATGTGTGAACTTGACAGCATTAAGCAGGATAATGAAGACTGATGAATGAGGCCATCTGCAGCGGCCTCAGCGGTGACATTAACTGCCTGTAGTTATCGCTCTGTGCCTACAGAGGGCAGTGCCACATTATTATGTTGACATCAGGAGCAGCGTATGGCTCCAGGGCTTTCATGCCCTAAGCTTAGAGTCCCAGAAATCCTGGCAAAGGAAGCAGGATTTGTAAAGAGTCTAGAAAAGGCCTGGGAAGATCGGCTTAAGGGCAATTAAATTCACTCTCCCTCCAGAGGTGCAGATCGTTCATGACTGACATTCAGAAGAGTTAGTGCTCTGTCTTGTAAATCTAGATAGAGGATAATTTTCTTTAGTGCCTGTTTATTTGCAGTCATGACAGAAAATATTCTCCATTTCCAACAGTAGGATAAACGTAAGGTACATTTTCAAAAACTAAAGGGCAAAACTCTTTCTCATGCTCTTCTCAACTCATGCTCTCCTATGAAAAAGCCGGAGGTAAGAATGGGCCATGTTTAGTCTCATGTGATACTGAGCCATGTCACTGGCTGCACGTGGTAAAGAGTATCTTCAAGACTAAAGACGAGGCCAAATCAACAGCCAACAATGGCAAAAAAGTTTTTGCAACATAATAAACTCAAACATAAGTCATGGTACTCTAAGTGGTGTCACAAAAGGTTTTAATGCACCTGTGTACTTTCATAAGAGTCTACTTAGAGCCTGAGGAGGAAACGTCAAGCCAACTAAAAGATGAAAGATGCATGTTTGAGATCTACAGTATGTAGATACTAAAAGGTGGATAGGTGTGCTCAGTAAATAACAGATTTATGGTGCCGTTACTATAGTAATGAGAGGCAAATTCAAAACATCAGTGACAGTTGCAGAGGAAGAAGTTATAGGACATGATTCCTTCTATCTTCGTATTCCATAAGCAAAGACAGAGAGAAAATGCAAAGGAGAGAGATTTCTTTGAAAACATGCATGTGTGTGAAATGTGAGGTGTGTATGTGAATTGTATTTAGAGAAAAAAAAACTACAACATAAAACACACACATCTCCCAGCATGTGACACGGGTAGACACACATGCTGCTTTACAAAGCAAAGGTGACAGGCAGACAGATACATAGCTAAAGTCAAGACTATAAAAGTGGTCAGCACACAGCATGTTAAAATAATAAAAACTAACAAACCAACAAAACAGTCAGAGACACACAGCAGGAGTGTGTTTTTACTGACTACTGTATTCAGGAGATAGCAGCATAGCTCCCAGCAGTATGCACACACACACACACACACACACACACACACACACCAAGACATGGTGCCAAACCAGGCAGCCTAGCCACCTACTGCTGTTAGACTCATGACCTGACTCTCGATCATCACATAGCCATCTGCACAGTCACACACACACACACACACACACACACACACACACACACACACACACACACAGGGTGACTTGACACAGGCTCCAAAGAGATGTTATCTCTTTGTGAGGGGCATGCAGCGCATTCTGCTGGTTAGCGGCTAACAGCGGCTTTCCACTACATAAACTCAGCAAATCGAAAGCCATCCAATTACCCTAACATTATGTAAGCTGAAAACTCAGCATTTTAATTATAGTTCAGCAATAAGCCATCAGTGACTTCTGAACAGCTACAATGTTAAAAGACAAATCCAGTCGGTGCTTCGCAGAAAGAACTCTGCTTTGCACGATCTAATCATATACAATATTTCAAAAGTAGAAAAGCAGAACAGAATCAAATAAGAGCGTTCTCACCTCCGCCCGCCCTGCTTGTTGAAGGCGCATGCTAGCGCCACCACCTGCCCAGTGGCCCTGCTGGCCACAGGTACGCAAAGCATGGAGGAGATCTCACAGCCCAACATGCTGGACAGCTGCCTGCGCTCCTCCTGGGTGCAAGAGCGGTAAAAAGATTAGACTAGATTAAATACAGATACAGCAAACAGTGAAGGATAGATGGATGTCTCCTTACAGCACTGATGTCCTGAAGACTAATCGACTTCTTCTTCTCGACAACTTGACCGAAACGTCCAAACATGAGCTGGACCGAGGGGAGAAAAGGAGAAAGATAAGGACAAGGTGAGTGAAAATGGAAAGTGTTAAACAAAGCATTGTAATGAGGCGAGAGACAGGAACCAAGCAGAATTGTTCGAATGAGTCCCAGCAGATTGAGTAAAATGGGAGATGGGTTAAATATATAAATAAAGTTGTTTATTTTGAGGGGAGTCTATTACTTTGCTTGTTAAATTAGCACAAACAGCCCATCCAGGGCGTGTTTTCTTGTGTCCTAATGTCTCTCTACACCAACTATTATAAAGATTTCACAGATCATTTAGCCTGGGGTACAGAGTTTATTCACGCTACAATGGAAAACCTGTTAAGAACTGCTACGTCTGCACCAACGCCAGGAAAAACTGACTAAAGTGACCCAAAGGAAGTGATTAGTTCTCCTGCCCAAATTTCTTAATTATAAATACTGTCAGGGATTATTAAAGATTACATGTAGGAGGTTTATTTTCATCATGTCAGTCAGTGAAACTTACAAGTAGGGTTACAACACTTGGATTAAAGTATGTTTATTAAAAATTGTAACAAACCTCCTTGAATATCAGTCTACTAGACCTCTGCATGGCTCCCAGAAAGCAAAACACAATAAATGTATGAATGAATGAGTGAAAGAAGGCATGAGAAAACAACTTAACAGGGATGAGTGAACACAAACAGACACACAGGAATAAGTTCATGAATGAATATTTATTTTAAAAAATGATAATTTTTGGCCTTACCGGGAAGCTTATCTCCTCTTCCAGGACTTTGTCTCCAACTACCTAAAGTTGACAGAGGTCAAAGGTCACAGGTTATTGAAATGCCCAGTGCCCAAATTACTCTTTGGTGAATGAGTCGTTGCTAAAATGGTATATAGCTTCTCTGGGTGTATTTTAGGGGAGAGGTGGAGGTATCGTTAGTGCATTTGTGTGTGTGCTTTTGCATGGCAATTCATAAACAGAACAGAAAAAATTGTGTGTGTGTACCTGGCAAAATAGCTGGTGATTATCCTCGGACACAAGTAGCAGACAACAACACTGTGACTGAGTCTGCTGCTGCAGCTGAAGAAATAGCAGAAAAACAACAGTTGTTCTAATATAGTGCATAATCACAAAAATCTAGAGCCAGATTTTTTTAAAGAATTCATTGGAATTGCGTAAACAAACAAGATTTGAAATCAGTGGAGAACGAAGAATGATTAGAGGCAGGGGGAGCAAGAATTCTGTAACATCTTATTTTGCTAGTAACTTGATATTAAACATAAGTGTGACACATATTTCTAAAGTTTACTTTATTGTTATAGTAAAATAATAAAATGTGGAATCAATTTCTGTATGTTTTCCATCCACACAGAATTAAAAAACATGGATATGAGGAAAATGGCTCCTTATATTTCCCTCATAAAAACTTAGTTATTAAGTCTTCTTTTCAAAACAGTTACACTTTGTAAAGAACATAGAATACTGCATATGATAATACTGCTATTTTACCCCCACTGCAAAGAAATATTGACGTTTTCAGTGCAAATGAAAACACAGAATGTCTACATAAACTAAATAAAGTCACATTTAGATGCATGTGTGTGTGCAAAGGAATATCTCTGCTGCCATGCTCTGAAACACCTGCAGAGCTGCAACCAATTTCCTGCCGCTGTCTGTAATGGGAAACATTTCATTCACATTCATAGTCTGAAATACACTCTGAGGTGCAAATAAACCCACCTGTATGCATGATGACGGCACGCAAGTATAAACATGAGTACACGCACACACACACACACACACACACACACACACACACACACACACACACAGTCCTAAGAGCACGGTTGCCTTACACAACATTCTTCCCTGTAATCCACAGAGCTGGATAGAGAACAAGCAGGACAGGAATAAACACAAGTCATTGCCAACACACTCGCCCCCAGGCACACACGCAAGCACACGTGTAGTCACATACACACAGCACAAACACCCACATACTGTATGTAAAGCATGTAGCTGCACTAACACAAAAATAAGGCTGTTCAACCCCTTTTTTCCCCCCAAATACTGCTAATCCCATAAAAGCCACCCCGAAGCACTTCCCACAAAACTGACATTTCTTCACAAGCTACAATCTCACGCTCCTTTTCGTCCCCTCCCTCTTTTCCTCCCCCTTCTTCTCACCCTTTTTTTTTTACAACTGTAACAATAAACAGGCGAAACAAATTATACTGAACTCAAAACATATTTTAAAACCCCTGCAGGTGATTGCTCCATCTCAACATCTTACTCTCTATTCCTGTTGGTGCAGGAAAAACTGGAGAGGACAGACACTGAACACTGATGTTTTACATCCGGACTGCACTGCTGCAGTGGTATTGCTTGACCGCACTGAGCTCGTTCTGCAGTACAGTATGCCAAGGTAGCACAGGTGCAGGAAAGATCAAGTGGGTGACAACAATAACTCACCCTTCAGACTCGCCAGTTTTAAAGGTAAAATGCCCAAATGCACCAAAAACTGTATGTTTTCTGCTGCAAAGGGACACTCAATGCTGCAGTTATAAATTAGTTATAAATCTTTAACTGTTGACACAAAAAGTTCTGGAGAGGGGGAATAAATCAGGAAGAAGGTAAAATGAGCTCATTATTATGTGCCAGAATCCATTTAATAAAGTAGTCACAATGACAAAAAACTAACTGTGAAAACACTGAGTGCTTAAGTTCCAAATGGTAACATTTTCCATTTTCACATAATTTTATGTGATAAATGTTAAACTACATTCTATCTGTCTCATATCTTCTTTATGTGTAAATAATTCCATACAGTGGAAATGTAGTTCAGGTTCTGCACATAGTGTCCCTGAAGTCTACCTCCTCTCTCTCTCTCTCCTCCCTCTCGCTCAGAGTTTATCCTTCACTGCAAACAATCTCTGCACCACCTCTGCTTACCTCCGTTTGGCAGAAAGTGTATATCATCTATATATGGTGGGAGAAGGGGGCATACTGTACTATGGGGAAACTGATGAATGAATTGTTTGATAAAAAGATGTAGTACATGAGTAATAACAGAATATGTACTGAGAAGTCCCAGTGAAGGATTTAATGGTTTGCAGGTCTTTAGCTATATGTGTGTGTTTGTGCGAGAGCACATGAGTGATCTCAGCCACTTACATAATTGATGACTTTGAGCTGGAGAGAGGCTGCATCAAGGTCATAGAGCTCACCTAAAAGAGAAAAGGGAGAGAGAGAGAGAGTGAGAGGGGGGAGGTGGGGTAAAAGCACAGGCAGACTGGTGTTAAGAAAGGATGAGAATGCAGAGCATGTACACAAGTAGTCCGAAAAGCAGTCCAGGGAGGGAAGCGTTGAGACAGTGAGGTCACAGAAGGGTGAACAGGAACCAGCTAACAGAGGGGCTAATAATGAAGACAAGACAAGGGATGGAGGGATGCCTGGACTGCAGATGACAACTGGGGCCGTTGACAGAGAAGCAGAAGGGCAAGGCGGAGTGTGTGAAAAACTAAGAAGACTAAAAGCTAGTCATATTTGGGAATACACAGCATTAATCAATGTGTATGTGCGCAGGAAAAGCATTAGCAGGTCCACTTACATTATGCATGAGATTTTAAACAGTGTTTTTGCAAAACGTTCTGTGTTCACACGGGAGCTGTCACACATTCGTTGTGCCAGTGACCGAGTCCATCTAAATTCATAGAGTTTTTATCCAGATGGGCTTAGTCTATTAACACACTATACCTCTCATATTCCAGTGTGTGATTATGTTTGAGTTTTGTGGTTTGTGTATACGTGTTGCGGGACCAGTAAGATGCATGTGTGTGAAACAAGGTAAAGGGGAAAAAAGAAAAGAGACAGAGAATAAGCAGATGTTTAATGTCATGTGTGTTTATGTTCTTACTCAAACATGATTATCTGTGTGTGTGTGTGTGTGTGTGTGTGTGTGTGTGTGTCCGTACCGCAGAGCTGCAGTATGTTGCGGTCCAGCTCACAGTAGTCCTGTTCTGAGGCGTCGAGGTGCAGCAGTGCATTGTGGGACTGTATGGGTGAGGGGCTGAGAGGAGGCCTCTGGTATGACGTCTGAAGAGCCTGGACTCGCACACACGCCACTGAGGCCTGTGATGAAATGCACATATGAGTTTATTATTTTTCATCTTTTAATTGGAAAAACAAAGAATGGAAAGGATGTTAAAAATAGCATCATACTTCAAAGCCTTAATGAGAGTTTGTAAAACAATTAATTGATAACATTACTGTTTACTTTTTGTATTATGTTGACAGTGCAGACACAGATGAAAAAATAGAGCTTACGTGTTTCTCCACCATGTTAAGATGCACTTCATCCTGATCAGATAGTGGATTACAGCCCACCTACAACACACACAGACATGTCAGAACTGTGCAGCGAGCGAGTTTGACAGTTTGTAATGTTCATGAACACATTAAACTGCAATCACAAATATTTATTACTTTAGTTTATCAATATAATTGTCAATCTATTGTTAGTTCCATAGGAGGAAGGACTCACCAGTAAGACAGCAATGGCCTTTTCCCGCTCTTGGTCCAAGACAGGAATGACAACAGCTGTAAGAAGGCAGGAAATCGGAAAGGAAAAAAGAACAAAAGACAAACAATGAAATAAAAAGAAAGGAAAGAAAAGTTTGGTCCTTCCTTTAATTTTCTTTCTATGTCCTTGTCTCACTTTTAATCTTTTCCCTTCTTCCTCTATTTTTTAATACTAATAGAAATATACAGGGGAAATGAATATGGAAAAAAACTAAACCTAATGTCCTTGCACAACACTGTTTATTCCCGTCTTTCATTTTCTTTCATTTGCTATTCTCATCGATGGAGAGCAGATAGCAACAGCAGATCCTTACAAACAAAATAAGTTTGATAATGGAGTGCGGCCGCTGCTGCAGACCAAACAACAAAAAGAATGATGTGTTTCCTTCATAGGTATCAAACCAACTCTATTTTTTCCACCATTATTGAAGGTTCAGCTGTGTTTATTGATCCACAGAGTGCAGAATGGCTAAGCACATGTACTTTAGGATGTCGCTATGATTACATCCTTCCATGTTATCTTTTTCCCCGCTTTTAAATACAAGCAAAAATGTTGATTTGAAGAGGAATATAGAGTCTATTCATTCTACTCCATTCAAGCTCTTTTTGCCATTGCATTTTTTTCTCACCACAGACCTTTCATCGCTTTTTTTTTTTTTTTGGTCTCTTGTCCAATTTTGTTGCCCACGCAGCTCCATACCTCTCCCTCGGCAATCATTATCTCTTGTTCACTGCTTTTCTTTCTACTTCCATTTGTTTGCTTTTTCCTCCCACATTCTCACATCTCTCTGCATGCACAGGTGCACTCACATCTTCCACACACACACACACAAGGCACGGATGTCGATGCATTTATTAGGACACCAGCATCATTCAAGCTCTTTCTTTAACCCTAAATGTACAGACAAACTGTACAAACTGTTTAAGCAGACGGACCTCTTCTGTGTGCTGGTAGCGGTGCGGCGAGGCAGGTTTTGTACTTTTCTGGCAGTTCAGACAGAGGAAGGCCGGCACACTGACATCGCTTCAGCTGGTCCACAATACTCCTAAAACAGACAGATGCAAACTGAGCTTGAGTCCGGGTAGAGAAAGACAATTATCTACAGCACATTAGTCGGAGTAAGAAACAGAGAGAGACAGTCTGTCAGACACTGGGGAGACAGAAGAGGAAGAGGGGATTTGGAAGACAATTGGAGCAAATGGAAAAACAATCACCAACATTATTAAAACAGACACGTTTGTGTTCTTTGACACAAACCCAAACAAAGAAAATGCATGAATGGTCCCATTATTCACTGTGAAATCATATGAACTCAATACAGCCATTTGTCTTTGTGTGTGTTTGTGCTGGACAGGTGTGAAGCCAGGTGTGATGACAGCAAAAGTGTAGGTCTCAGGGTGTGTGTTATCCTTCATACAGGGGGAGGCTTTCTTATGCTAAAATATGAGACAAGGATTTTTCATATTTTACACATGAACCCACATGCAAAAGATACATGCGGCTGATGCACATGCATGCGCACACACACCCAGAGAAACAATGAGATTTGCATGAATATAGTGAGGAATGATTAAAAAAAGGACAAAAGTGAACAGGTAAAAAGTCTATTGATCTAAGCACACACACACACACACACACACACACACACACAAAGAAGCAGAAGTCACTCCATTACATGCCCAGAGTCTGAAATCGCCTCAAACCATCGCAGCCAAGTCCCTGCGTGGTGCATTGATTTAAAAGTGTCCATTTATTTCAGTTCACTGAGGGAGAGTCCACTTTAGTCAACAACATTCTGACTGTAGTTTACTATTGTGGCAAATACAGCTGACCTTTGTGTAAAGTCTTTGTTCAAAGCAGATCTCCTTCATGATCGTGAGGCCAAATCATTCTGGGCACAGCAAAGAGCAAAACAAATGGCCCAGGCGATAGAAACAGACTGGGTTTTAGTGGAATCTGTGCACGTAGGATAGTTTCTGTACAATTCATGTAAAATGTTTGCCAGTAAAGTCAATGTGAGCTACACAGATTTGCTTAAATTACAGCTGCTGTCCAGGTAACAACCGTTGGCAGCAGCTCAAAGCGAACATATAGGTCAAAGATGGAGCTGTGGGAGGTGTGTTTACTTTACAGGGGTGATGAGTAGCGTCTGTTAGCTGCAGCAGTAGAGCGGGAGATGGACGTTTAGATGCAGTGGACCACTTACTGTATGTGCTGTAATGTGTGTGTAGGTGAGATCAGTCGATGAGTCACTGAACTGGGAGGTGTTAATGACTTCACGTGTCTGCCTGAGCTTCCACTGTAACCATCAGTGAGCAACAATACAGTTAACAGGTAATGTTGTGTTAATGTGCAAAACCTATACTGATTTACAAATTTTATGCATATCACTTGTAGATATGGTGGCCCTGCACAACACTCCGCAACAGAAAACACAAGTAATTGTACGGTCCACATTTCCAACTTTAGAAGCCAAGCTGGTAATGTGGGAAGCCCAGTTGGAAATGTGCAAACATGCACTCTGCTTGAAAGGCATTGGCCTTCAGCTGCTGTGGTCATGACTGGAAAAAAGAGGTTACATGCCTTCAAAAATCTGATTGATGCTCATCACATCTTAGGTTTGTCCAGGAACAGATCCTCTTCTGCTGAAAAACTCCCACAAAATGCTGGAGAAGCCACATTTGTCCATCTGTGCTCAATCACAGAACACTGGAGCACAAACCATGAGAATGTGTCTGTGATTTCTGTGCTGACTAATCTGGGTTTGGTGGGTGTCAGTCTATGTGAAGATACAGCAGTGTATATGTGTAAGATAACACAGAATGATTATTCAATATATTTTAGTGAAAATACTCAGTGGGGATTTTAAATTTGTTAACAACATCTGCCACAGAAGGATACTCTTCATTTCCTACTGTATATCCAACGCAGAGTCAGTCTTGTTTATTACCATGTCTTTGCTAATGGAACCATGAAAACAAATGCCCTCTGACCTTAAGGAAGTCAATTTTTAGCCCAAACTTTTTGTAAACTTTGTGTTTATGCGTATAAGCACAACAATGAAGATCCAGTACACCTGCTGCTAACAAATCCCCAATTGTTATGTTGGTTTTGGTTGGAGGACTGATATTGCTGTGTTTTGGACCTCAGGGCCAGCATACATAGATGATATACCACACTGTACATTTAGATGTAAGTGCACTGACAATGAAAACTTAGAATGATTAAAGAATTTTAATCCAAAAATATGAAACATTATAATGGGGAGGTTGTTGATGTCTCTTGTGACAGAGACTCACAGAGCTGCACTGGCGGTAGATTTTTCTCATTAAAAGCTTTTAAATAAGGCTCACTCTTTTAACCAATCAGAGGAGAATAAACTTTATAAACTAATTAAAAAATGCAAACGGTTACATACTGATCTATGAAACCCGACAGACTTTGATACAGATTCAGTAGTTGACTCCCTGGATGGACTGATTTCAAGCTTCTTGCTACAGCTAGTTTTATTTTTCAAGTAAAATATGAATAGTCCTTTTCAAATACAATAGGCAAAAGTTTTATGGAAATAAAAAAACTGATGAAAAACTAAAAACCAAAAAAATGTTTTGTAACTACATTGAATTGCTTCGTTGTATTCGGGAAATGTTTGACCTTGAGTTGTGTAACATCTTTTTACCAATGGCATGTGTGGCTGAGAGACTTCAACTATCTTGTACAAAACAAACAGAGGATTGTTTAGAGATAAACAATCTTTGAGGTTGTCTAGACTGACTTGTTTGTGCTTTTTTCTGTCTCTGTGTGTTTTTTCCAAAGTTCACACTATGGGCTCTTTATTAGGAACACCTGTTAAACTGCACATGAACACAAAGACCTGATCAGTTAATAACGTACAGGTAGCAGCAACTCCTTGCATTTAGTCATGTAGACATGGCTATCTGGATCTGCTGAAGTTCAAACCGAGCATCGGAGCGGGGAAGAAAAGTGATTTAAGTGACTTTGAATGTGGCGGGGTTGTGGGTGCCAGACTGGCTCGTCTGAGTATTTTAGAAAGTGCTGATCTATGGGGATTTTCACGCTCTAGGGTTTCCAGAGAGGGGTCTGAAAAAAAGAAAAATATCCAGTGAGCAGCATTTCTCTGGAGAACTCTCCAAGAACAGGAAACTCGAGGCTACAATTCACAAGAACTCAACAAAATTGGACAATAAAAGACTGGAAAAACGTGGCCTGATCTGTAGAGTCTCAATTTTTGCTGCAATATTTGGATGGTAGGATCTAAATTTGGCAAAAACAAAATGAAAGCATGCCTCCATCCGTCCTTGTATCAGTCCGGGCTGTGAGTGGTGGTGTAATGCTGTGGGGGACATTTTCTTGGCACAGTTTGGACCTCTTAGTACCAATTGAGTGTTGTTTGAATGCCACAGCTTACCCGGGTATTGTTGCCCATCCCGTAATGACCACAGTGTGTGATGTCACAAGGATAAGATGACCTCAAACTGTTTTCTTGAATTAGACAATGAGTTCACTGTTCACTGTAAACTTGATCCAATCCAGAATCTTTAGTGGAACATTTACATCATGAATGTGCAGTCAACAAATCGGCAGTAAGCAAGGTGTACCTAAGAAAGCTGATGTTGAACGTAAGTATTATAAATTGGGCTGGAAACAAGACTCAGACAACGCGGCCTCCTGCCTCTCAAAGAGGTTCATCGAGAATGTTGGTGCTTGTGTGTGTGTATACGCCAAGGTCTTGATAACAGGCTTATATAAGCAGGTGAATTGGAGGGAGAAATGTAACAAAGTGCCCTGCAGCTCTTTTAATATCCCCATTACATCCACTCTGTGTGTGTGTGTGTGTATGTGTGTGTCCTTGCATGCTTGTGTCTGCATAAGCATGTTTGTGCGCAGTCCTGTGTTCGTGTGGCAATGAGGTGTTGAAAAAAGGTTATTCTCTGTCTAACAGACAGTTACATCAATAATGTAGTGTTGGTTTTTGGCAGCGCCTGGGCAGCAGTTGCAGTAGCGCACGGTTTTGTAGAGCTTCAGCGACCAGTTAAGAGAGGAGAGAATCGTCATGTCTCACCGAGGGACCCCAGGCACTGTCACCTCGCCTATTAGCCCTGCAATGCTTCACCGGGAGAGGGATTGAAGGTGAGAGAGAGAGAGAGAGATGCATTGGACAGAGGGGGTGGAGAGCAGAAAGGCTAAAACACAGTTGGCTTAGTGCTTCGCAGCTCTTCAGGGAGAGAGCGGCATGAAAGCAAAAGAGGGCAAAGACACACTGATGCTATGAATTGGTAAGATGGGATAGCAGATGACAACAGAAGATGGACAGAGATATGTGTGATGAGAAATGGCAAAATGAGATAAAGGGAGAGTTTTTAATCAGACTGGAGATGAGAGAAGGAAGCAGTAAAAATAGATAAGAGAGGCAGAGAGGGTCCGTATTGTTTCTTGATGATAAGATCTCTCTCTGTGACACAGCTGTCTCTGTGCTGATGATGTGATTTTGAGTTGAGTGGCTCATATTCATTCAGGTGACACCTGCTTTTCACACAGGGAGAACGGCCGCCCCATTTCCCCTCTTCATCTCACCCCTGCTCTGTTGCTTCTCAAGGTATCGCTGCCCCCAACGACGCTGCAGCGAATCAGCACACAGCGGTGATTCACTGAGACAAAACATCTGCGCCTTGCTGCCCAGACACACACACACACAAACAGTACACACCTGATCTTTCCCTCCTGTGGCAGTTCGTGTAGTGGGTCATCGGACAGCAGCCTCGAGTCTCCCTCCAGGATGTAGACACATACACACTCCTAAAACGAAAGACACGCACACATGTGCACGTTCATTTGGAATATTAATCCGATTCTAATTAGCTGAATGAGTGATGAGCCTTATCCATTTACAACAAGGATGGGGTCTGTGCTCCTTGGTCTAGCAGGAAGCTTTGTTCGGGCGAAGAAATTTTTGTTAAGTTCAGCTGTTTGTGCAAATGTACAGAGTTCTGCGTGTGTAAATACCGTGCTCGGTAGCAGCTCCTGTATGCTGTCTCGAAGGGCCGCTCGCAGCGAGCGCACGTCGACAACTGCCGCCAGCCGCAGCAAAGCATCCTGAGGAGGGAGAAAAACAGATGCACTGATGTCTGCTTGGTTGTTTGTTTATGATCTCAGTGTGCAGCTCGAAAAACCTGAGGTCTTGGCTGTAGTCTCGTGTTGCTGTTTTTTTATTGTGGGTACATGGTTTATATTGCACCAGCTTACTAACTCCAGATATTTAGTTTGGCAGGCTGCAAAGGGCTCTCAAACAATATTTAAACTGTGTCACACTTGGTAAACGCACTGCAATCTGTGCCTGTTGGAGACACAAGTGGGGCTCTTGAAACCGAACTGAACTCCGATGTCTTCAGATATTACCGAAGACACTCTATGCTTTTGTTTCATTTTGTCACCGTGGAAACCAAACACTTGACAATTCATTTGTAGTATTTGACAGAGGCAGAGAGAAGCAGATTATTCATGAAATCAAAGAGTGAATGGTAGTACTACCCGTGGTAATGTATTGGCTCTGAAATGACATATTTACGTTGCTCATTGATAACTTCTAACTTTGAATAAATATTGCCATTATCTTAAATGATCTAACTCTGATAATTTATCTTTCTACTACTAATTAATCTTTCTACGCCTACAAAACCTAAAGACAGGAAAGCATAAAGGATGCCATCACATGAAATGACTCTTCAGGGTATAATCTGGGTTTATGCTCGAAAGAAATTAGTTCGTACAACATATTGTCAAAGATGGAAATGCAAAAGTGAAGATGAGGTGATAAGCCTGCTATTGCAGGCAGGGGAGAGGTGTGATGAAAAATGCAAATGACATCTTGTCTGCTTTCTGGACTTTGCACATCCAGCACATCACTCGTAGAGTGAGCATGCTTTTCCAATCGTTGGTTTAAGAAAGAAGAAAACAGGTGCAGGGGGAAGTTGTTTCATGTATTGCGACACCATCGGAGTATTGTGTTATTTGAGGCATACTAATACCTTTAAAAGGACAAATTAACAGCAAAGTGAAAGCTGTTTGTTTTATTCAAGTGCTCCGCTTGGGCCTTTAAAAGCAGCGTTCTACTTTAACAAGGATTGAGTTTGAAAAAAGTGTAGAGAAAACAGAAAGCTTTATCTGAAATGACAACCTATATTTTAAGATCAAGCAAAAGTGAGTTTGTTCTTTGGAGATTTTTACGTTTTCACCTTTCACAAATATTACAAATTACAGAGGCGCATCATCTCACCGCCGTAGCTTGCTCAGATCAGCGCTCTTAACGTCCCGTGTGACATGTATAAAGTCAGCTTCAGTTTGAACGCTGCATTATTTTTATTACAAGTAACTACAGTCTAAAGAAGCATCTCAGGGGGACTTCAACATCTGATCAAAGCATAGAAAGATATCAAAAGGCAGGCTGCAGCATTTAAACTGTGTGGTGAATATCAAGGGGAGAGGACGATTATGTTGAAAAGATTGCTTGTGATCATCTTCTTTTAGTTGTTTTGACAAAGCTATCACGCTGTTACTTTTTCAACCTCACAATATCACAGTGGCGCTGAAGCTGTGGCTGCTGGGGGGCTCGACGGTCCGCTGAGGGTGTCCGTCCTCCCTCCCTCACTTTTCTCTGTCTCTCATTCTCTTTGACATCTTAAATTCCTTTCCCCTCCATCTGTCACTCAAGCTCGGCGAGGGGGGGTGGTGTGGATGGAAAGACGGTGGAGAGTCTTGTCATGCCTAAGCACCCAGTGTTGGTTATTACATATGATTAGATATGATTAAATGCGATTAGCTTTGATCACTCAATCAGGCTGCTAGAGTGCTCTTGTAATGAAATTGGAGCTCTGCCAGCCCATGTGTGAGCGTGTGGCCTGTGTGTTCGAGACAGGAAGAATCTAAAGCTGGGGATCTTGAAATGCTTGATAAGTAATACTTCATCAAAAGTACAGCCGATCTGAAAGGCACACAAACAATGAATGTTTCTGGCTCGCAGTCCTCCCCAGTCTGCTGTCAAGAACTCGCAGAGGAAAGATGATGAAAGCTGCCGTCCATTTTCTTAGCGTTTGTGTGTGTGTCTTTGTGTGTGTGTGTGTGTGTGTGTGTGTGTGCATTACTAGCAATAAGACATATGCCTCGGTAAATGTCAGACTCTGCCTTATGACCTTTCACAATCATTTCTTGCCATAAACCTCAAACCATCTGTTATATTAATTTACCTGCGTCTCCATCATCACATACACCTTCACACACACACACACACACAACCACCCACTCACAAAGTCTTTGTGCAGACACTGAAACATGTGCAGGTTTTTTTTCTTGTTAGCATTCATATTCACATTTGCTAATTACTTCAATTTAATTACAGAAATTAAAAATTGTCTTTTTCCTTGAACGACATGGTTTTAGAAATCATCTAATTTGGGGTCACTGAACCTCTTCAGCAAGACTTACGCACTACACAATGTAATCCCTCTTTCAGTTCAAAACTGAAGCATGGCAGTCTCCAAAATCTGATTCAACACAGCACCGTGATTTCATTACACTAACACAGTTTAATGCCATTTCAATTCCTGAGAATTTGGCCAAAGCTTTTATCTGAATTGTTTTGAAAATGCCATAATGGAGCACATTTTTAATACAGGAGACATTAAATTCCTCCTCCTACCATGAGCCAAAACAGCATGACAGGACAATGTGAAGGGCCATTACAATTACACTGTACTGTCATTATTTTTATATTATTTTTATTCAGTTTTAGTAAGCACCCATACATTCATGTCATGTTATTACTGTCATTCATAATTTGTTCTTCAATTTCAAAAAGGACGTATTGTCTCCCAGTTTCTCATTTAGAGATGGTGGCACGGTAGCACATTTGGAATGAAATACAAAAGTTAAAAGATGAATGTACAACTTGATATATTTTGATAAAAAAAACTGACCAAATTGCCAATTTAAATTCAAGACATTCCTAAATTAATACAAATATAAAAATCCATGCCTTGCAAAGATACTTGGCTGTTTATTTCTAATTATTTCTGATTCATTCTCAAATGTGGTCAGGTTTATAATCCAAGTCCAGGCGTCTGTGTGCTTCTTTTCCCCTGGTTTTACCTATTCCACCAAATCTTTCCTCCACATCTATCTCCTCTATCTCGTTTCAAGTTTATATGAATCTCCAGGATTGTCCTCTGCTCCTCCTTGCACCAGGACGTGGTCGTGGCTGTTGTCCTTACCCACCGCCTTTCTAATCACTTTGACATTTCGAAGGGCACATGTGATCAGCATAGCTAAAGATTGATTCCACTCTTTATCTTTCTCAGACCACGCCTCACACATCTGCACACATATTTCCACGGGCTCTTTTAAGATACAATACTGGTGGTGTCAGGTACTCAGGTTAACCGGTTAACCCTGGCTCTGCTGTTTGCAATCTGACATTTTGCACATAGTAGTAGTAAATAAGACTGTAGGTGACAAAGTTGAGGACAGTGTGCACAGACTTGTTACAGATAGTGCATCAATATGACAACTAAACATATTACAATGAAATGTGTTAACAATAATTATTAGAGATGAATATGTTTCTACATTCTACAGTCTTAAGCATCTGAGGTGTGTAATCGTTTCCTGCGAGAGCTACGCTCCATTTGCTCTTTAGGGGGGCACTTAAGCCGTTAAAACATCTCAGTGAGGCTGCTAACACAGCCGTCAGCCACAGGTATAATGGTATGGAAATGAGATAATAGTGAAACAGGACTTGGCTGTTGAACATGGAAATGTCGACCCGATAATAAATGTACATAAAGGAAAAATGCAGGGCAAAATTTTCCCCTTTCATTCAATCTTTTCCCTGAACTACAGCATAAATCAGAGTTAATAGAGAAGGAGGCAGACATTTGCAGCATAACTCCAGGAGGACAACTCAGTGAAAAGTTTAATTAAGTCTACATGGACAGAGCTGCAGCTAGCAGGATAAAGCCAAATCAGTCCTGTATAATATCAAGATAATTTCCTATTGAGCAGAACTAGGCCAGATAATATCAGTACAATCTTTCTAAGGTTTGTATAGCTGCTTTGTCGGGCTGGGGAGCAGGCCACATGCTGTAGAACACAACACAGAGCACTGTGCTGCTCGAAGTTGAACTTATATATTAACACACAGCCTGACTTTTACACATTTTGACATCACAAAGCATTTCAGTCGATTTCTACCATCTACACGACCCAACTCTGAACTGCAAAGGCTGAAAGGGAAAACAGTATTTATACACTGGGTGTTTGTTGGTGCAGGATCTGCAGCAGAGAGACGTTCAGCAGGAGGCAGAGTTGCACTTGGCAGGAGCACAAACATTAGACAGATATGGACTATCCATGGTGTGGGATGCAAGAAAATGCTACTTAAAATATGTTTTATAAGAAGAGAAAAATGGCTTTTATTTAAGACGGGCTACAGTATTATTAAACACCACCTGCTGCTGCTTTACATTTGTATTTACAAAAAAAAAGGCATTTGCACATGGATGCTGATTATTTCATAAATCATAAATTAAACTCAAAGAGCTTTACAGTCTGTACATACTGTATGTATACTACTATTACTCACCCCAAACCCCAAAAACACAGGGATCTTTCTCCCAGATAGATGTACGTACAACGACAACAATAAAATAATCAATTTCTCCAAGGACAAACAGAATGACAAGTGCAGATAAATTGCAAAAATATATGAAGAATCTAGATCACAGTTGTCATGGAGATAGTTCACTCCAGTAGGTGAACCCTGTGAGTAATCTTTTACAAAAGAAGCCTCTCTGTTTTCGATTCTGCTCCCATTTCGCTATCATTTAAGACCCACTGTTTGACAATTTTGATAGACGACTTTGCCGGAAAAGGTAAATGACGGTTGTTTATTTGGATGAGATGGTTTCTGGCTGATGTGACACGCAGGACTTACAAGTTATGTTTTCGCAAAACTAGCCATGACTGTCAGAATAAAATCCAGTATAACAATTTCCTTCACTTGTGCACTCACCACCGTTTCATGTGGGAGATCAAAACTATAATCATAATCAAAGTGAATCGTGTCCACTTATTTTCTCCTACAGCCCCTCTTCCCCCACCATCATTTCAAACCATCCACTTCCCCATACCTACATGAAAATGAATTGCTTCCAATATTCTGCACAACAACATGTTTGAAGTTTTTTTTTATTCTGTTGAGGAATAAAAGCACTTTAAGATTTCTTTTACCTAAATATGACGATATGCAGGAAAAACCTGATAAAGATCATGCAATCTTTACGCTCCCTTTGAGTCACATCAGCTGTAGGTAAATTTAATTAATTCAGAACAAACACAGGAAGTGAGTCATATTCTACATTATTAAACTGATAAGTCCCCATTCAGCTTTGAACTTGACATAAAATATCTTATATTCACAAACTATTTTCACACATTTTTAAATACAAAACACCCCCGCATTACTTAGGTGTGTGTGAAACACATTTATTTAAGAGGCAGGTTTTTAAATTAGCCTGTTAGCTGAATACTAATATTCTAAATTGGCCACAAATGATAAAGCTAAAGACTCGTCTGGGAGGATTAATTTAAGGAGTTAATTGGAGCCTTTGGGGTATAACTCCTGTATTTCTTATCTGCTGTGTTGTTCGTAAAGCCATTGAACACTGTGAATATAGCCAATCTGCATTTCAAGAGTTTTGACCTTGATCTACCACAAGAGGATGAAGGGCAATGGCATCCTGCTTCGAGATGATAAAAGGCATGCTCCTTCATATGTTTATGCAAAAGCAACTATTTACATGCGCTAGTCCCTCAGGGGATATCAGCAAATCAATGGCTCGGTTACTGCTTCACCTGCTGCGTGTTTTCCTGTGGATAACTAGCTGACAAGTGACGTACCGCTCAGCCTTTAACATTTGGGCTAAGTAAATCACTGATGTTACTCGTATTTTACAGGACACACAAAGGAGCGCACACACACACACACACACACACACACACAGACAAACATATGCCGCAAATTTCGGAAGGAGGCGTGTATCGTTGCATTGGGTCCTGGTTGTTATTCCAACAGAGCTGGGTCTCCAGTAGCATCACTAACATACTGGAGACACATGCACTGTAGAATACAGCCAAGCCATGACGGAGGGCCTCTCCATGCACACGCGCACACATGTACAACATGCCACGCATATCAAATCAAATATCGAAAAAAGGCAACAGCCGACCGAGCATTTCATCAACGTGTACACAGAGAAAAAACTCTCTCTTTCTCTCACACACACACACACAGATAAACGACTGCAGGTGTAAAACAATAAATTTGTTGCTGCTATGGTGATGATAAAGCTGACCTATCACTGTGTGAGGAGCAGGAGAAACAGGTGCCTCATGGGGCTGCTGCTTAATTAACCAAAGTCTCTGTCTGTGTGTGGTTGTGTGTGTGTGTGTCCCCTGAAGAGAGACAGATTTTTCATTTGAGTTTTGAGTGAAAATTATTAAACTGAGATCAGCCGACAGACAACATAACATCATAACTCATAAAGATTCCCTCAGTGTGACTCACGGGAAGTGGATGATAGACAGAATGCGTAAGAAACAGAAATTCAAACCTAAAACAACAGGTAGAAAGGCACAACTTGACAGACTAAGCAGGGGAATCCAATCCCAGGAAGTCAAAAAACCGCTTACTGATGACATTCACACATTGCTTGGAGGAGAGAGACAAGTGTTGAGGAGTTGCAAGAAAGTCTGGAGAGAAGCCAAGAAACACAGATACAATTAAGAGTAGATCTCAGTGTATTTGGAAAAATCCCTTTTGTTCAGTATATGTCCAATCTGCTCTTTGTTCTTATTGTGCTATATGACATATAGATTATAGCAGCAGTTTATATCACATTTGGTATTATCACGTCTTAATTAAAGCCCGTGGCAAAATTTCTTATAAGCTCATCTATAACAAATTCAGCAAGATTGATTTGAATCAGTTCCATATGCTGTAAAATTTAACAATAATATCTTGGCAGCAATGTCTGCCAAATCCCAGTCAGTCTACGGCTGTTTTAGCATCACCAGAGACAACAGCGCACAGCTGTTCTCATCTGGTCGGCTGAATATTACATTTAAATTAAAAGCGAGACAGAATAAAAGGGAGAAGTCTGAAATAAAGAACAGCCAGATTCACAGGTTCAGTCTTTTGGGAAATCTCTTCGATCACTGTTCTTTGAGCTAAAGCTCCTCATATTAAAAAAGTGTTTAATAATTACACCCAACTATCTCTGAAAAAAGACAAATGTAATAAACATTAAACTTTGTCCAGAGCTGTGGATCTTTGCCCTCATTTGATTTTTTAGTTTCTGCTTCTTAATAATTGTTAATTGTCCTAACCGGACTAAGAACTTGGATTTCATCCTCCTACAGCCAAACAGCTACAATCATTAACACTTTCACATTCCTCAGCTGTGCGACTAATAACTGCTACGGTCAAAACCCATAGGTCAATTGCATTGTGTAATTAAAGCACTACTGAAGTATTATTTATTCAGTTTTGCTACATATTGCTACATTGGCCTAAATTTGACAAGTTCTGTCATATCTACAGATCTAAAATGAAGCCTCCAATTTGTGCAGCATTGTTTTTTTTAAAATGTGGCATTTTGTCTGAATCCACAATTACTAATTAAGCCTTTGTGTTTTTAATTTATTATTAATAGAACTTGGTGTTTACTTAAACTGTTTTTAAACTGCTAATTTACTGCTTCTTGCTGTGAACACAGGTCATTTCAGTGACAGTTTTGTTTTAGTGCGGAGTTTCATAAATTGTTAATGTAATGTAATTGTTTTCATTACTGAAACACTGCTGACTACTGTCTGAGGAACCTACTTAAAATTTGTATCCCTACTGCAAAGTGTCAAACAGAGAGACACAACAGGTTGTTGTAAATGATGGAATATGTGGATATGACAATCACTGCTGACTGCTTAAGTCAAAGCAAAAATCAATGCAATAAAGCTAAATGACAAGACAGTGTCAATAATGGTCAAATGAAATAGGCAAAGTCCTAATGTCTTTTTAACCACTTTGCATTTAGAGTAAATACCTTAATTGCGCTTTAAGTTATTTCCCTGACTTTCATCAAACCAAAGCTTGGTTCAGGTGCTTGTGCGCCTTTATAGATTCACATTAGCCTGGCTAACACAGTGACACATTCCCACTGATGGGAAATTATTAACTGTGTGGTGCCAGCTCATTCGGTGTGCAGCTGTTTTTGATGAGCATCTGCGTGAGTAAATAAATGAGCCTCCTCTGCTGAATGTTTACAAGTGTTTCACGTCTCCTTTTGTTTCAGACTGTGACTAAGCAGTATCAGCGTCCTAAATACTGCACGATTCTTCCTCTCTCATCACCTCTGGTGGCGGTCATTGTTCACAGTGTCATGTTTCCACATTAAGAGTCATTCCTGCATTTACCCCGATGACGACAATAATGACCAGGTTGGTGTTGACATTCCTTCATGAAATCTTCATGTTTTCCTCACGTGTTAGTATTAAATCATTATTCTCCAGTTTTCAACATATTCATATATTATTTAAAAAAGGCTACACAAATAATTAGATTAAGATTGAGTAGTGTTGCAGTAAAATGCTAAGCACCTTGATATTAAATTATTAATGAACAACATTAATCACTTAAACATTATTTTGCTTAATACAGTTTTTATAGGGTCATTTAATTCCATAGGCTATTACGGTTTATGAACTGCTAATATTAACACAGAAAAAACTAAAGATAAACCCTTTTTCGATCCTCAGACAAAACCACAAAAATATAAAGATTATGAGAAAATTACAGAAATTATTAATCACTAATAAAAGCAGGGTGAACAGATGTGTTTTTAGCCTTCGGTTAGAAATGTCAGTGGCTCTGATTGTTGTGGGATTGCTCTTACCGATGGACTGGCCTCCACTCAAATGTCAACAACTGCCAATCAGGGCTGTCTAAATATCACGGCCGCGTATAAAACTACTTTGTAAAAAAATCGAACAATGTATTGTGTATGATGGCACCCTTGTTAGAGACAATGATACCTAAACTCATCTTCTTTCTTTTGTTCCTGTGAGGCTGCAGTGAAGAGCTATTCAGAGCTCAGGAAAAAAGGGAAACTGATGGAGGTGCGCAGAAGAAAAACACCAGTTGTTCCTCACACGAACGCTGGCAGGGAGGCCACAATAATGCTCTCCATTCTTCATTTGTTCTCAACCTTCTGCTCATCTGTATCCATTCACCCGCTCCCTCTTTGTGACTCCGTTCTCTAATGTTCTGCATAGTCACACTATTCACAACTCCCGAACCTCAGTCCCCCCCCGTTTCCCTCCATCTCCTTGTCACCTGTCTGTTTCTCCGTTTCTCCCTTACATCCCATTATCTCACTCTTTCTTTCTCTCTGTCTCTTTGCTGCAGGTGTTTGACAGTCCCGCTGTCGTCATATGGCTGTTGTTCTATTTTAATCTGACTCTTCTGTTCAGGAACACACACCCACATGCTCTTGCCATTCTCTTGGCTCCATTTCACTCCCTATTCACTTGCTTTTTTTTTCTTATTCACTGGGTCATTAGCCTGCCCGAACTTCTACTTTTGGCTGGATTTCTTTCGTTTCCAGCTGATGTGTTCCTTTCTTTCGGCTGCCACACATCAGCCTGTCTGTCTGTATGCCTGTCTGTTTCTCAGTCCATTCGTAATCAGGAAATGGTCTTTTAGCTAAATTAAAAATGCCTGGACTTTTTAATGCATTCTCAGACAAAGCAACAATTGTTGCTACCTAGGAAACTGCAGGCATCGTAGACAAGCACATTGCCATGGATACAAATATCACAGTTGCCATGTAGTTCACAATAAGGCGTTGGATAATGTCATACTGCACAAGGCTATGATTCTTAATGAATCTTGCCTCAAAATTATCCTCTGGTGGTTTGTTGAATGGAAATCACTTTTTAAAGATTCTGCGGCTGTTATAGCTCTTTAATTTCCTAATAATGTCCAAAGATGTTTCTTGTAAAGCTGTATAGAACTAAATACTAAGTACAGACAAAATATAAAAAAGCGTCTGATTTTTGTATCGGAATACGGTTAATGGTGCAGAGTTTCCATTGATCCCATTCATCATCTAAACCAATTATCCTGTTAAGGGTTTCAGGGGGTTGGAGCCTATTCCAGCTGTCACTGTTCCAGAGGTGGGCTTCACTCTGGACCGGTGGCCAGGGCTGACACATCAAGATGTACAGAGATAGACAACCATTCAAGCATTCATACCTGTCAATATCTGTAAGTCACCAATTAACCTTGCACCATGTGTGTTGGACTGTTGGGACAAACCGTCGTACCCGGACTAAAACCTTTTCAAGCACAGGAAAAACGTGCAACCACAGTCAGCAGACTATGTGTGTTTGAGCATTAGGTATTTTACTGGCAGCTGCAAAGTTGCTGTAGATTTGAAGATGGGATGGCAGCATAAAACGACAGCATACAGGACTCCAGGAGACCCCTCTTACTTTCTGCTCTGTAACCTTAAAGCTACAGTATGCAACGTCTAATTCTTTACTTAAGAATATTTAAACATTTAAATGCAGATATATGGACAGGTGCTGTTGATGTCGGATTCATTAACTTCTAAGTCAGACATATTTGCTTCTAAAAGATTTTAAGCCAGGTTTGCCCTCACAAATCCATCTCTTCTTTATTAGTAAGCTTTGCAGCAATACTAATTTTTGTAATTTCATAATGCGTTGTAGCTTTAATTTTAGCACATTTTAAATTTGCATTTGTGACTATGATACCTTCTCAAAGCTCTCAGCCTACAGTATTTTAACCTAAATAATGGTTTGGGCAGGTGTGGCTCAGGAGGTGGAGAGGCTTGTTCACTGATCCCCGTCTCTTCCAGTCCACATGTTAAAGTCTCTGCTGCTGAAATTCCAAAATCTGGGCTACTCTGTTTCACATTTCGCTGCGTGCAACATCCAAATCTCAAACTCCTGTTGTCTATACATTTGTGTTTATTCCAGCTCAAACTAGATCTACAGCAACTGGCTGCACTGTTCATTCATTTTTTGAAAAGCGTTGCAGAGCTGGAAAGTTAGAATGTCTGAGGTGCAGATTGTGTCTGTGTTATGTCACATTGCTCACAGGGACATGCAGGGCTTCAAAGCCACTAGAAACAACCCATGAGATTAGTTTGGCAACAAGTACAAGAGTTTTCTCCAAGACCGACTTTAAATGTGAAGTGGGATGATTAGCTGTAAAACAGCTGTTACTTAGATATACAGACCGGGTGAAAACTGAGTAATGAATGTAAAAAGCTTTGGGTCGAATAACACTGAGCAGGGCAGAAAGAAATTAATTCACATGCTGTTTTGGGGAAGTTTTTTTTGGATGATATTATATTGCCACCAAACCAAAGTTTTCCAGCCACAAAGCCATCACTGTTCTGCTAGTAATAAATGTGAGACGTGCAGCCAGTTCAGCTAATAGAGAGTTGGTTTTAGCATGTTCACACGCCAGCTACATAACACACAGGGCTACAGAATAGATGGAACCAAAGAGACGACGACCCTCCGTGCTGCAGAGAAATCGGGAAACTAATCTCCGTCATCAGACTTCTCCGAAGTGAACTCTACACTCATGAACAGCGTCATCTTTTTCACGTAACTCTGTTATTTTCAGCCTTGTTTTTAAAACGTAAGCCCCTTATTCGCTGACAGCCAAATCTCCAGTAGCACTGTGTGGCGACTGCCAGCAGATTTATGACGCAACTGCAAATCCTCCCTCCCTCTATGTCTTTTATTCTGGTAATCGTCAAGAGTGTGAACTCCAAGTGTTTCTTGTTTGGATGAAAAACAGGAAGCTGGGAATACCTACATATACACATGAAGAGAGAGAGAGACAGACAGGGAGACAGACAGTGAGAGACAGGAGACAGGGAGACAAGAGAGAGAGGTATAGTCCCTGTATTTACATGTTCGTGCACTTAACGCCAGCCTTGTGTTGAACACGTCACTGTGTGAAAGGCTGCCTGTGCGCTTGTGTCTCTGAGATCTCACTTCAAAGTGTACACCTGGGGAAGCTATTGGTGCTGCACATGAATGCAGCAAATTAAAAATGAAAATTTATTAAATTGAATTATAAACACGCTATGATTAGTTCGTATATGCACAGGTGCAAGCTTACAAATACAACTTTAATGAGTGATTAGCAAAAACATGAAATGAAACAAACATGCACACACATAGATGCAGAGAACACACACATGCACTGTACGCACACACACATGCACTGTACACACACACACACACACACACTGAGGGGCAAATAGGTGAGCGTTTTATCTAATAGATTCAAATGTTTTTTTATGTTCTTGTACTTAAGATTCAAGACTTTGTTAGTGCTTGTCTGTGTATGCTCTCAGTGTTTGTATTTGTGTGTGTGTGTGTGTGTGTTTTTTTACACTATTGTTTAGAGGTAGAAAAAAATTTCCTGTTAAAAATTCCAGGATGGACTCCCCTCTGAGAGCTTCCCTGTTTATCTGTGCAGGAACACACACACCCATCACCCACCCCCAGCCCCCAGCCCCCAGCAAACACACACACACACTTTCAGGATATTACAATGCCTCAGTCTCTTGATGTTACCTTTAAGTCTCCTTGACATTTCGCTAACCTCCCTTTTCCCTTCTTTCTCCCCTTCCTCCTTCTTTCCTTTTCTGCTGGTTCATCTCATGTCACTTTTGTCAGTTCTTTCCTTTCCCATGACCTCTTTTCCTTTCTTGTGTCTTACCCCTCTAAAAAATATTGGGTCACCTTGAGCAATGTATGCGTGTATGAATCTATAGTAGAGACAGAGTAGCAGTGAGTGATCTTTAGGTGAGGGAGAGGAAAACAGTTTAATCCATCCATCCATCTATCATCTGTAATCTGTATCTGTAACGTTTTATCCTGTTTCGGGTTGTGTGGGGTTTGGAGCCTATCCCAGCTGTCACTGGGGGAGAGGTGGGGTACCCCTGGACAGGTCGCCAGTCTTTCTCAGGGCCGACACAGAGAGTCACCAATTAACCTCACATGTATGTCTTTGAACTGCAGGAGGAAACTGGAGTACCCAGAGGAAACCCACAGAAGCACGGAGAGTACGTGCAATCTCCACACCGTAACCCCAGAGTCTGTGAGGCGGAAGCACGAAACACTCCACCACTGCATTGCTCCGTTTCCTAAAACATTCTTTCTACAATTTATGACACTAGTGTTAGTGAAGAAAAACAAAATCATTAACTTTGACCTGTGCAATAGAGTATATTAGTCTTATACTGCTAAATGAAGTGTGAAGGAAGGTGGATGTTTGTCAGGATTGAGGGGTCGGGAGCAGTCTGTGTGTCAGGAAAGAACAGGAGTGTTGGATGGAGGTGTTCAATAAAGAGAATTAGACAGGTTCATAGAGAAAACAGGAGTGAACATTGTAGAGGAGTGGAAAGTAAAGAGAGGTGTTGACCCCGAGCGTCACGACAGTCAATAGGGACAAATTCAACACATTTCTCACTTCCCTGCAGCACCTCATTTTCAGGGTCAAAAATCTCTGTAAGTCTGCAAAAGTGTGGACTTTCATATCACAAGCCAGTATTACAGTGGTTTTATCATTTAAGCTGGTAAACTCTATTTTCCTATTTGGTTTAATACAGCATATCTGTCCTGGAGATAACATGAAAACTCATTAAAATCAGTCCGAGTCTTCCCAGGTCCGACGTTCCCAGTGCAGACAGGGATGAAATTAATCATGTAGTCTGACCTGAACTGATACTAAATGTCTTCAGTGTGTTTTTGTGCACAACCTATAGAGCTGAACTACTCCATTCATGCGGAAAACATCCTTAACGCAACAACATACTTAAAACATCAATGACACAATACATTTTTTAAACCGCTTATGCTGTTTAGTGTCACAGCTCATTCACTCAATTGCTCTAATCTCTCCTGCTTTTGTCATATCCACGAACATCCCTGTCATTTCAAACTATAACCCTCTCTCTCCTGCCGTGCAGTAACTCCACTTTGTCAGCCTGCTGATGCTTCCCCTCCTCTCTGCTCACCTGCAATCACCATTATATATTTATACTATCCTGTATGTTTCAGCCATTGATGCGGTTTTGAATTTTTTTGTTGTTGGCTTTCTACTTTCTTTTGTGCTTTAGCCATTTTTTTCAAAATCAGAAATTTTAATAGAATATTTTAAAAAGTGTCGGTCTGTTGGTCATACATAATTGGAGATCTGAGACTATCCCTTTAGGCTTCTGCTATGGGGATTTTCCTCTATTTTCTGCCCAATCATTAGAAAAACGGACATTGAGTGGTAGTCCTATAATTCAGAGTTTCAAATTCATTTGACCCACATGTCTGGGAATACTCCACACTCCGAAATCTGTGTGGAAAAGGAGAGGCCATGCAAACAGGAGAAACAACTGAAAAGGTTCCAAACCCACATCTTTCTTCTCTCTTGTGAGGTCTTGTCCAGGTCTAGAATCAATTCTCTTTTTTCATTCTTATTTGGCACTTGGCACTTATTTTGTCACACAAAACGTCAACACTTCTCTCTATGGCACTGTCGTTACTGGTTTTGTGGATGTTTTTCCTTCTTTGTTCCTAGCTCGCTCTTGGCTTTCGATATAACGGTCTGCTAAATGACTAGGCGTAAATGTGACCGTGCAGCCACCCATCTTTAAAGCATGATCATTGTGAACTGTCAGGGGAGTGCCATCTGCTTTCCCTTTTCTTCAAATAAACATGGTGGCTTTATGACCCCTGACCACTGAACTATGGAAGCCCCAGCAGAACAACACATCTCTGGGCACGGTGCGGATCGGTCACTCAAACCATATTTCAATTTCTCTGGGCCTCTGCAATAGACATAGCACTAACCTATAATAATAAAAACTTTATTACAATATATCTTGACTATTTGAATACTTCTTTGCTGTCATTCACGTTCACCTGGATCACCACAGGTCCAGGTCCCACACCATTTACATCCTCTGATTAGAGAGAGGCTATTTTGCAAAAGTATCCTAAATTAGTTATTCATTGGTTCAGATGATCTATATATTTATGCATATATATTTACAGCATACTTTAGTAAAGGACACTCTATAGGACATCTAGAAATTTAATACCAGTTCCCTTTTGCAGGACTAAAGTACACTTCACATTCAAAATGTTTATAAATGAAATTCACCACCAATCACAGACATTTGATTATACAGCATTCCTGGCACAACTGATGCACACCCTAGGTTAGATTAAAATCACTGTGCGTAGTTGGCAAATAGCTTGATTCACGAAAATAATTACTGCCCTGAAAGCATGGAACATGCCTAGAAACGGCAATTACAAGCTGGCAAGATTGGTCTATTAATTGAAGAGAGCTAATTTGTTGTCACATTGGTCTTTGAATAGTTAAACAATTTCTGTGACGTTTGAGGTAACAGATGTTTAACAGAAAAAACTAAAGTGACACATTCCAATGAATTCTTACGCCGAGTCGTTTATTGGCCTTTATTTGTCCTTAACAAAGTGATTTAAGTTGTTTACTCTGCCTCCAATCAGCTGGATCTGTCTAATTATTTTGAGCAAATAATTATTAAGTCAGCAACTCAGTGACGTTCTTCCTTACTTCACATTCTGTGTATGTGTGTTCCCAGCCCCAGTGAAAAACAAGTAGATCAGGTGAACAGGAAACTCTAGAGAGAGAATTTGTTTGTCTGTCTGGTTTTTCATCCTGTGATGGACAGACAACCTGTGCATGTTTTTTCTTTTTTTTCATTCATGCTTTTATCTCATCATGTCAGGTCTTTGGTACTGGCTAGTTCTCCTGCTCAGTCAGTCAATAATGACCTGGCTGCAGCTGCTGCAGGATGCTGCTGCCAGGCCTTTGACAAACACTCCCACATCACCCCATTACTGGCCTCTTTTCACTGGCTCCCACTGAAATACAGAAATTTCATTTTAAGCAAGGGAACATGGTCAGGCTCTGACATTACTTAAGGAGTCTCAGGGCAAGATGGCTGAGGTCCAACGTCCTTTGTAGGCATTTTACATACACTTTAAGTCACTTAGTCATTCATATTTGTCTTGACATAAATACAGTTTCAATTAATTTCATTTGTCCATATTTGGTACATAACTAAAAAGTAGTAATGTATCACAAATTTCAAAAAGCTTTGAATTTTTTTTTTTTTACTGACACCAGTTACATTGCAAAGGGGCAAGAGGATGTATTCACACGTCATGTAATTATGATATTTTCAGTGGAAAGCCTGCATAAGCTGATGAGGGACAATGTTAAATTCATTATTCACCAGCTGCTGTTTGAGGTGAAAATATGAGCTGTTGCCAATAATTATTCAAAACAGTATTTTGTTTCATTAAACAATTGTCCTTCACAGCCCATTATGTTTCTCGCAATGAGTGTAGCGGCCAACTCCCATTACTGCTCACATCAGTGGTGCCAGTCTCAGGCTGCCTTTGTATCATGTCTTGTGAAATGGTGAAGGAGAGGAGCCGAGGAGAGCGGATGTGGCGGGAGGTCAAGAGAGTAGAGGGAGAAGATGCGATGAAGATATATGAGGAGGAAGAGGAGGAGGAGAGTGCAGCTAGACCCATTTCTAATGAGGCTAACTGTGTGCTGACAACGATGCACCAGGCACTCAATCAATACCCGCTACAGAGGTCACACACACACACACACACAGAGCATGGTAGTGTGTAGCAGCTGCCTGAGGCTATAATTCTGACTAAAGGATTTCTGCCACAGACACACTCACAGAGCGGCAGACAGGACAGGAAGCCTGCTGTGGCAAACCATAAATTACTGATAAAACACTCACTCAAACATGCTCTCATACACACACACACAGAAATAAACACACACATGGCCCAAACATATGTCAGATTATATATTATCTGACAGCATTTTATTACTACCAGCTTGAGGTGCAATCTATTGTTAATGATCCACGCTGCAAAATTGTGCATTTCCTTAACAGCCCGTATCATCAGCAGCAAGGTTCTCATCTGCCTTGTGAGATAACAGACAAACTGCAAATCTGACTTTTCAATGTGTTCTGCTTACTCAGCAGAAAAAACTTAAGCAAGTGAATTAAATGTTGAAGTCTAACACATGCTCAATGCATTTCAAGCACCGGCAAACACACACACACACACACACACACACACACACACACAATCCCTGGAGAGGTCCACTTAGCTGATTGGGCAAGTAGTGATTGATGGAGAGTTTGGTGATGGATGGCAGCTACTTCACAACACACACACGTGCGCACATACACACACACACACACACACACACACACACACACACTTGATGCAAACCCAGTGAAATAGTAAAAAAACTAATATTAATATTTATTGTGTCTTGCCCAAGGCTGCATTATCAGGGACTTCCAGAAGTCTACTTTGAATTTCAGAATAACTGCATCTACTGTGTGTTTGTGCATGGCAGTTATGTGCTCAAGACACGTTTACTTCACAGGAGGCATAAAAAACACAACTTAACACTCTGCTGCTGACACCAGCACAAACACACATTTTACAACATTAACACCTACATACATTAAGCTGTACGTTATTTAAACATTTGTGAACACAGCAACTTGATAAATACTGAAAGGGTTTTGGGCAAAACTGTGAGGCTGCTGAAATTAAAGGTTTACATTGAGGCACGGTCTCTGCTACTGGATAATAAAGGTATATTCAGATACTTAATTTAATACTTCACCGAACAAGACCCGCACAGTTTTATCCTCTCTCTCTCTCTGTGTCTATCCCTACATCTGTTTGTGTGTGTGTCTGAGTGGGCAAAGTCAAATACAGAAATTATAGTCGGTCCATTAATTCTCTGACACAAACATCCTCACACACACCTAAGGTCGACCGTCTGAACGCTGTTATCATAGCCCTGTTACTTACCTGCATTAATATCAGTGTGTCCATTGGTATGTGTGTGCCTGTGATTGTGCCTTTTTTGTGTTTGAGCCGCATATAGAGGTTAATGTGTTTGAAGAGCAGCTGCACACCTGATTACACATTTATGTCAAATGTGTGTAATGTAAGGCAGCAATGTGGCAGAGTGGTTGGCACTCCTGAGTGAGTCAGAAGGTCAAGGGTTCTGACTCACCACCCCGCTGTGACTTTTCTGTGTGGAGTTTGTCTGTTTCACCCATTGCCCGCATAGACACAAAGGTTAACTGGTGATTTTAAATTTCCAGGGAATGTGAGCACAAATGGCGGCGTGTTCAAGGTGTAACCCAGCATCCCACTGCAACCCATGGCAAAGTAAGTTGGTGAGATGTGTAGGAGACGGTGGAAAATACATACACTACATCCTTCTCTGTGTGTTTGTTGGTGTGAATACCGGGAGGTTTCTAAATACACATGAAAATTGGTTTGGTTAATTGCTGTCTGCTATTGTGCTAGTTTCAAAACCCTAAAGAATGCTGTGCATTTGGTTCTTTAAAAGAAGAACAATAAACTCAAGGATAAGGATAAGAGAAATGTTATTATAGCATGACACAAGAGATAGCACTGACACAGCCACAAAGATACGACAGAATCAATCAATTCTCAAAAATGACTTCAGTCATCAGTCATTTGTACCATCAGCGGCAGAAAGTAACATAAGAAAGATTACAAGTACAAGGGGAGGCGCAGAGCAAGAGGAGAACTGAGAGAGGTGGACGAGGAAAAGACAAAAGAGAAGCAAATGAACTGATTAGATTGATAGATGGCAGATGACAAAGAATGCGGGCAGGAAATATAAGGAAAACTGAGAGGCGAACCAGGGCGAAGGAGAAAGAGAAAGGAGAGAGATGTACACCTGCCATTAGTGTGATCTCTTTCTCGATACGTCAAGTCACAAGCCCTTATTTTCCACCTGATATCAAAGGGTAAGACCACAGATTTTACTCCTTAAAATCTGTTGACGGGGCAGAGGAGTATGAATAAAAACACACTGTTAACCAGCTGGCAACTGAAGACCTCAAGTCTAAAAATTTGGAGGGGATGGTTTATAAGTAGCAGCCGTCCACAGTGTTCCACTCTGCTGTGATAATGGGCCACATTTATCGTAATTGTAGCTCATTTGTTCTGTAGGAAGAAGTGACCATCACAATTGATGTTCATTGACCCAAATGGTTGCATTGTGGGTGAGAAAGTATGGAATAATAATATCTACTGCATCAATCTTGAACTTGTGCTAGCTGCCCATTGTGAGTCAAACAATGTTTTAGAGGTGAAATGCTGAAAGTCTGTAGATGTATTTTGATTCTCATTGCACAGTGATTTGGAACAGGCATGAGGAGCTGGCAGACTTTTCCTTCGAATTTGTCTGCAGCTTACTTTTCCTGTCACAGTGTCTATAACTATCATTTCAAAGCATCATTTCGTCATTTTAGTCATTTTCTAAATCAATCATTTTGTCCACAGTCATCATACAGACACTAAATCAAGCAATGATTCTCCGGTTTTCCGCAAATGCTACGAATCTGCATTATTTTGAAACGTGATATGAATTTATGCAGACAGAAAGCTGCTGTGACAACTTTTATAGACAGTTCACCTCTTTCAGTGGTGTTGGTTCTGTCAGAAAACAACAGTTCAGTTGGAAATACAATACTCAACATGAAAGATCCCCAAAGCTGCAGCTGCAAAAGAGCCCAGCTACAGGCAGACAAATGGTATTCATACGTGTGAACGTCCGCTGAGGTGCTCTGCTTTCATAAACACCTTCCACGTACATGTGTGGTTCCTACTGCATTATGCAGATACAGCACCATGTTACTGCCAAGTGTAAATTAGGACAGAGACTTAGGAAAAAGACGATAAGAGCAAAGGACAGGGAGATTTGCATGAATTTGACACAATAATGTAAAAGATTAATGACTTAAGGGATTGATGGATCCAGGCAGTGAGACAGGCTGAGTGTACACGCTGAGGTCGGTTGTATAGTTTCTGCAGACTTCGGAGCAAGACTACGTTCGGCAATAACTAGCTCAGTGCTAAAAGTGGCTGGAGTGTGTTTCAGCAGGACATCAGCTCCATTGTGACAACCTAAAAGCACTAACTCACCTGTATTATGCAGGTTATTGTTAATAACCACCACCAGCACCGACTGATGATGTTGACTCCATATTTGAACCCTGACATTCCAGTGTCACAACATTAAGACTCATCAGACCAGGCAACCTTTTCCCAAAATTCTATTGTGCAATTTGGGCCCTTGCAAATTTTAGTCTGTTATTTTTTAGTCTGTCCTTAGATGACAGGGGTAGCACCTGTACTCTATCTGCTTCAAGGTCTGATGTGTTGTGCATTCGGAGATGCTCTTCCTATTTGTAATAAGCGCTTATTCGAATTACGCTTGCCTTTCTACCATCTCAAATCAGTTTGGCCATTCTCTTCTGACATCAACAAGGCATTTTTGCCCAGAGAATTGCCACTTATTGTATATTTTCATTTTTTTCACATCATTTTCTGTAAACCCTAGAGATGGTTGTGCATGAAAATCCCAGTAAATCGGTAGTTTCTGAAATCCTCAGAGCACCCCATCTGCCATCAACAACTATGCCAAATTCAAAGTCACGTAAGTCACATTGTTTCCCCATGCTTACACAATTGATAATTGCAAGGCATGGCTCTAAACATTGTACTGCAGGTAAGCTCACTCTAACGCTCAGGTGTAAACTTTACCATAGGCAGTAATTACTTTATTTGCATAATTTCCCACTCTTTTGAGAGGTGGTTAAAATATTTTTTTAAGTAAAAAAAAAAATCATTTGGTTGAAGAGTGCAGAGAGAATATGCATATGCATGTGCGTGTTTTGTGTGTCAGGGCATCTCTCCTGCAGTCCAGCTGGTATTCAACAGTGCTGCCATGGCAACAGAAGAAAGCCATCGCAGCCAAAATGTCTGTTAGCAGACTTGTAGATATAATTGTCCGTCTGTCCACCCTTTTATTGGTCTCTCTGTTAGTCCGTTCATCTGCCTGTCTTCTGTTTGTGTGATAATCTATTCATCTGAGATCTATTAATCTACCCATCTGTTGATCACTCTATCCCTCTGCTAGTTCCTCGATCAATCTTTCTGTCTATCCCATGTATATATTGTTTATGATGTGAAACAGTGGGTGTGTGTATTCATCTCTTACCTTAAAGAAGAAACATCCAAGAACATCATCAAGAGGAGGCAAAACATAAATGGGAGAGAAAAAGAAACAAGAAAGATGTCAACAAAAGAGGACAATTCATTAATAACAAACATACCAAGTTTACTCTTATTATTCCACCATTTTCTTAATGTGATAAAACTTTCGGAAGGTGAAGATTTTTATCAACTGGGATTATGGTTGTTGAGTTGGACAATTTCTTTGAAAAGCATTTGTTTTCGATAAATGTGTACCGTAAGTAAAATTTCTAACTAAATGATCTTAATTTCTTTATTTAGATTTTAAAAATTATGTGCTAAGGCCCGTGTTTTAAGGTCATGACCCATAGTGAAAAATGTTACATAAGGAACTTGTCATTGTGTAAATTAAGGTGTTCCCCCCAAATCTTATTTTGGCTGAAGGTCAAAGGTGACAGAGCAGTGTGGACAAAGAGGTCATTATGTCATCACACACACTTCCACAGTGGAGGGAGCACCACCCACTTCCCTTCTGACCTCAAGGCACACATGCACACATCCATCCGCGGCATAAACACACACCATGTGTAAACAGCTGTGTAGGTGATTACACTGTTTGTGTGAATATGTGATTAGGTGATAATTATTATTATTAAGCCAAATGTGGGCATGTAAATCTGAGCAGAGCGTGTTCTGTGTGTAGGGGGACGGCACGTACGTACATATAGATGCGTTGTGTACACATTTATATTCATGAATATTGTATCTATGTATACAGCTGTATGTATTTACAAATTTCTTTCGTCTGTGCATCTATCACTTCTCTTCCATGTCTCACTGCAGCTTCATCAAGCCTGTTGTGTGTCTGAGTGCGTCAGTGTGTGTGTGTGTGTGTGTGTGTGTGTGTATGTGTGTACTCCTCTACAAAAAACTCAATATGGCAGGGTCAGCGCTGCAGAAAATGCTCCATTGAGCAGCAATTGCATTTTGCTGCCAAGGACTCTCTGCTTGACTCTTGCCTTTTCTATGGAGCTTTACGTAAAACCGCTGAGCCCACACACAAATGTACGCATGTGTGTGTGCACACACAGACACACACACAGATACACACTTGTAAAAGAGAGGATAAAGAGAGAGACTGAGAGCAAGAGTGGAGGAGGTGTGACTAATCTTCTCTTCCTCTGTTTGGAAAGACTGGAGGAGATGAGCGAGGGCTGTAAAATCATTTTGACTGGGAGGATTAAGACATTTACACACACACACACACACACACACACACACACAGGTATGCTCTCTTTCACCCACACAGGGCAACACCTCTAACATTGATACACACACTAACACACATGTATAAAAAAACATATACATGTTATTGGCTCTCTGCTTTTGACACATCTACACACAACTTTGCTAACAAGCTCCTATGCAAGCAAATATACAAAAGACCCATTTACACCTGGCATCAACGTGCGTCTCCTCTCCACATTGTGTCTAGATCTGATGATGTGAGGTTATATTTGCATCTGCCATGGGAATCTGACTTCTCCTTCCTTTGCCATAATGAGGTTCATGACACCATCGTCACTTGCCCTTGTATTAATAACACCTTAAAGATTTCATAACATTCAAGTTCTTTGCTTTTACATCTGGTGTGGCACAGGTTTAACATTTTTCACATGAATGTAGGTTAGTTGAAAACTGAGTGGAACAAAGTTAAAGTGAATAAAGACTGAATCAAATTAAGCACAGTACTGGACTATTTTACACACGGCAGCAGCTCATTGAGCTCAAACTGCTGATGGTGCAAGTTTGCCTGAGTGGACGAATTTACAGTAATTATTTGGTAAATTGAGGTTGTGATGAGTTCACTTGAGTTAGACAGAGACTATCAAGAAAAATGAAAAAGCAATGGAACATCTTTACTAGGATTTCATTCAACTCTTGACTACCCCCTTGAATTTATTTACATTATGACAAATTCCCACACCACAGGACAATATTACTGCACTGAGATATGATGTTTGCACAGAGTGAAACATTCAAACCCGGCACACAGTCTTTAATATGGCTGCACCATGAGACTTTTTCAGAGATTTATAGTACTTGCATTTATACAATATCTAACCATACAAAATTGGACAGTAGAAGTGTGTAAAAGAGAAAAGATGAAACTTTAATGCATTCAAATACAAAAAGATAAATGACTGTAATTCCTTTGGATATTTGGAGTTAGTTTGTCAGACAGATTTTGAAACTGAAAATTCAGCCATAATCAATCATTTTATTGTTTATATCTGATCTTATCCTACAAAGTTTTAGTGCATGCAATGTTTTAGTTGTCTTGGATGTTAAAACTAATTCTGTGCAACAGTTTATCATGTTGGACAGACGTCTGGTCCAGCAGATTTTAGGTTAAACTAACAAAACATACATGTATGTTCACAAGCCATTATTCACACACGTGTGCACACATGGAGAACACACACACACACGCGCTTGCATCCTGTCCATCTCTCAGTGTGGCAGAAAAAGGGCTGTTGCCAGGATACAGAGTCTGTTTCCTGTGGGATCAGTCAAAGACAAAGACATAAAACTTTCTGATCAAGCTGTCACCTACCAGTCACTCTGAAGACTTCCAGTTCGTGGGTTTGTGTGTGTGTATTTTTTTTAAATTTGCGTTTAAACACTTAATGCAGCTTCCACCTCACATTAGAGACGTTCTAAATACATAATTAACATGTATGCTACGTTCCCTGGCATTATGCAACCTAATTATGTTGACATTTGCACATATGTCAACTATTATTTTGTACATTTTCGAATTTTGTGTTGTTTTTGTTTTTAGTACAAAATGCCAAGTTGATTAAATACAGTAATTAACCACGTAAAACTTTTTTCTGTCAAAAGTGTGTTGCACATGAATTGACTGAAATATTTTTTTGTTTTATAGTTAATGTTTATAGAAATTTAAGGGAAAGATCAAAGAGTTTAAAGTCAAAGTAAACCCACTGTTATGATCTCAAGTATGACTTTTGCTTTTATTTTGATCCTTTGCTTTCTCGGGATTAACAATATGGTTTCAAACAACCAGCTATTAGTCTGCTTAACCTCTCTCCTCGTGCTACCTGCCAGTTACATTTAGCTGTTTTCACTCACCTGATTATGGCCTGCCACACACACACACACACACACACACACACACACACACACACACACACACACACACACACACACACACACACACACACACACACTGTCCTGCCTGCAGTGCCCTGCTTGTGTTTTCCCTCTTTTCATCTAACCCCACCTACTCTAACCTAGAGTTGGTTAATCAGCTTCTTTCCTATTTAAGCCGTTTCATCTTTCACTCCTTACCAGTTTCTCTGTATCCTTGCCTCATCTCTGTGTCCAGACCTGCACAGTACAAACCAGCCATAAACAGACAAAGTAGAGACTAGTACTATTCGGGCCCAGGTGAAGACCCACATAGCAGTCCGTGTTTTCTCAGCTTTCTTGAACGATTTGCTTAAAGTGAAAACCCTTTAATTGAGGCACATCTGACCATTTAAAGGTATATGCCACAAGACCCAAACGCTCCTGAGCCACGGAGCTCCAAGAAGACCCAGCTATAATTAGTCAGTCACCATAAGCCCCACGTCTCTAGCATTCCCAGACCCCTGTCTTCCAATATCCACAGCCCTCTTTCACCAGTCACCATTTCTTGCTCTGAATGCAGACCAACTAAGACAATGTCAGCTTCTTATGCAGTTAGTCCAATACCTCTTGACCCACATCAAAACCTCCAGTGAACCACATGTGCACATTGCCAAAGCGCTTCAGATGGAGGGAATATTTAGCTCCAGGCCATGTTTGGCAGACCTTCCTGAGGTTTGTGAGATGGTCGTTGATATAATTGCCTTCAGGACAGATGTAGAACAGAAGCATCTGTATATAAAATTCACTATACCCACTCAGTCTGTTATCTTCCTGTACCCGAGTTGCCTGAGCTTTGTCCTTTGTTGGCAGATGTTGCACCTGCTCCTGTTCTTGAGTCAGTCAATGCAAACTCTGCCTAACGTAAAGCCTGTTTTTCTGCGTGTGTTGGTGTTCCATTCCACGAGTGTGCTTATATGGACTTAAATAGCCAGGCTACATACAGCTTTCTGTCATGTAAACAGGAAAGATGGTTTCTGAAATTGGGGTGGAGGATTAGGGACAACTGATTTCCCTAGGTAGTAGGTTTCTGTCTGAGAACATAGATTACTCGTATTACCACATATATGCACAACCAGGTTTTTAATAAGTCACTTTCCCTTGCAAATTTTTAAAATTCTGACTGTTGTGGATCAGCTGTGTCTCCCATTTTTCGTCTTTCTACCCCATGCTGTCACACAAACACAGAGAGAGAGACAGAGAGAAAAAGTTGGAAGGCAGTTTTCCGTCACTATATAGTTAAAATCTGTGAGACAGACTCAAAAATGAGTCCAAGGTCCAAGTCCTGGTGAGTTTGGTGCATGTAGACTGACTCTCCTGAGCCTGACCATAGAACCCTTCAGCCTGATCTCTTTTCAACTAGCCCTGCAAACTCTCACTTAGAGTTCACGTAGTTTAACCAGTTTCTTCACAAGTTAAACTGTTTCCCTTCTTCAGCGCTTGCTGGTTTGTGGTGCAAAAGAGGAATAAATGATTAAGTTACTTTACACTCATCTGTGTAAACAATACACAAAGATTTGTTTCAGGAAGAAAAAAGATTTTTTATGTGTATCACAGATTCATGAAAGCACATGTACATACACGTGAGTATGTGCAGTGCTTCAACATATTTCTTCCTGTGCTGTAATAGAAAAATCTGTACTATTTTACATCAGGGCATAAATTCTTTTGTGTGTTTTTGTCAGTGTGCATCATAGTCCCCATCTGTTGCTGTTAACCTGTGAAGCCTTGAGAAGGTAACAGTGCGTTCACGCTACTCTTTTTTCCAAATGTTTCACAACTGATTGTAAGGTTAGACGAGAAGGGCAAAATATTTCGCAGTAAGTCTAAAAGCTGTGTGTGGGTTTCAAGGTTCTTGAAAAAATGCAAAGTGAAAAGAAAACTGAATTTAAAATTACTAAGTGCAGAGCTGAATGATTGGTAAATCAAAACAATTTGAGATCACTGTTGGGTATACTGTTTGCATCAGGTTTTAATCTGGAGAATGTGAATAAAGTACGACTTTCAGGTAAAAGCAAACACAAGCTTTAGCTGGCATAATATGAAAAAAATACATGTTTTTATTCAGGATAATAAAACAAAACCTTAATTTGATTTAATTGGGAATGTATTGCAAGATCATAAGGATCCTAAAAATGATTAGATAAAAAAAGCTAAAATTCATTCTAACTATATTGCTAGTAATTATGTAGCATTTGTTGTATGTCTGTTAAGCTTTGACAAAAAATGCAGTTCCCGTAATCATTCATTTCATTTCACTGACCAATCAACTACATCAGCACATTCCTGACAGATTGATTTGCAACCTGAAAGGCAGTTTTCTACTGTTTATCTTGTGATCGTCTTATAAGATAAAATGATTGTTGCTGTGACAACAGCAGCAGAATCCCTCAAATTCTATGGCATTTTGGCATCAGATGAGCCTTCAAACTCACTGAGCAATTACTTCAAATAACAATCCTATGCAAAACTCAATCATTTCATTTTATTTTATGTATTTTTTTGTGTTTATCTTTTTGTGTTTTTGGCCTGTTAAGCTTCATTTTTTTCATGAACTATTTGCAGATGCTGTGCTTTGTTTGAATCTGCTTTGATTTAGATTCAATTTGAGACAAGGACTACAGAAAGCTGTCATATGTACTGGATCAGTAGAAGGTCCTGCATTATTTTAGCAATAGGATTTGTTAAATGACTGTATAAAAATGTTCCAACCACACTCTAAAGAACAGGTTGAACTTTTGTTAGTAAAATCTCTCACAGACTCAAAGCTGCAGTGAAAACTGCAGTTTGGTCCATTGCTCACCGTTCTGATCTGAGGGTTACTGTGACTCAGAGGTCAGCGTTGTTCACTCCACTCATAGAGGAGCCGCTACTAATCTTTTACACCCACATAACCCCCACTCACTGTTCGATCTCTGTGTGAAGGAGGCAGCGACACAGAAGGCAAAATGAGGATCTGCAGAGCAAATGTAGAACAATGATTTACATAATAACTGTATTCATCAGAACATTTCAGTGAAAGGAAGAGAGCACTTATTAATTCCTCCCAACGCCTCGATTTGTCTTTGTACAACTCCCTTACACACACACACACACACACACACACACACACACACACACACACACACCTTATTATGCTAAATAATGTTATAATGGCATCCATCATTCCTCTATCCATTCCATACATCTCTTCCATCTTGTTCTATTTCTTTCTGTTCCCAAGGTGACGGAAATTTCACATCCCTACTTGCCGTTTCTACGGTTACTGAGGGATGACTAACTCTAACAGGTGCCTTTTTTCTATCACAACTCCCCTCCTTTCGCTCCTCACTGTCTGTACTGGTATTGGTACTGGCAATTTCTAGAGGAAAGAAAAGGAATATTTGCAGACCTTTTGCTATTATAACAGATTAGCTGACACGTTTCCAGTAAGTGCTAACGGCACTTAAAAAGGCCACTACAAGGTGATGCAAAACAGGCGGATGAGAGTTCGATAAATTATCAAAGACCAAGTAGTATCTCTGAACAGCAGGTTGTGAAGAAAAGACTCAAACACAGAACACAGAGACACTGGACTACTTCACAACTTCAGAGTTATTGACTGAATCTATAGTTGTTACTGTAATTATGGAACAGATTATGGTTTTTCCAATCCACAGATTGTACTTTAACATTGGGCTATCAATTTATGTTTTGATATATTTGACAAATGAACTAAGAAAGTGTTTGTAAAATTACCTGTGGGCCATTACATGCAACTCTCTTAATCTATTCACCCAAGCCTTCAAACTCCTTGAGGAGGTGAGAAGCGGCAAAAGAAACAGGTTTGTTTTACTTGGTGTCATCTTCAAGACCTTATCATAGGCCCTCAAAAGAGAGAGACAAAATCTGGTCAAATAAAATTATGGAAAATTGTGTATGAGGCTAAAGATGCACTGCTCTCTTTTCGCATGTGTCCGCATGGGCAGCAACATGTGGCTCAGCATCTTGGCCAGGAACAGCATGGGGAGTGGAGGTGGTGGAGGTCGAACCAGGAACCCTGTGATTAGTCACAAGTCAGTGTCTACATCTATCTGCTCATTTTGTCCCCCTCTTTGTTAGTTTGGTTTTTGTAAACAGTAAATATGTATGATTATAGTTTCTTTAATGCAATACCAGACACAAACACGTCTGATGACAAACCCAGCAAAACTGAGAAAGCAACTTCGTCAGTTGTCTTGAACTATTCATTAAACTGTAACATAATAACGATTAATCTACCGGTGTTAGTCCGCAAGCGTTCAGTTTCTAACGAATTTCCAGGGATGAAAGCTTTTTTCTTATAAAAAGGGAAAGAGTAGAATATGAAATTTCAACAGGTTTCCTCTGCTTTATACATTAGAAGTGACGTTTTACTTAAAAATGTTTGAATTGGCTCTTTGTTATTATCAGATTAAAGAGAAGCAAAACATCTTCGCTCACCTAAAGCAGGCCCTTATTGAATGTCACGTTGCTTCCTCAACTCCCTGTCTGGAAATCAAGTTAGTCTAATCTGTGCGTGTGTGTGTGTGTGTGTGTGTGTGTGTGAGTGTGAGGGACAGAGAGAGTGAGTCTGTGTGTACAGGTACTCTACCCAGTTTTTGCTACATTAACATACTGTATCTTGTGTATAGTCCATGAACATCTCTCAGCTAAACAGCCCTTGTGCAGTCTCCTCTCTCTCCCTGCTCCTCCCGTCCTTCATACCCCTCTCGTGCTCTCATGCACCCACTCACCACCACTCACACTGATAGACACAGAAAAAACACGCAGATGAAGCAAAATGAAATGAAATATGATGAGAGGATGAGATGAAGTAAATTATTGCTCCTGTCTCAGTTTGCACAGATACTCACGCACTATTTCTGTAAAAAAAGAAAAAAAAAAGCCAGTGTATCCAGTGTAAACTAATTTAGAGTATCTCCTCGTATCAATCCTGGACACTGCTTTTCCTTTTGCTCTTCATGGCAATGACACAGATTTTCCTCACACTAAAAACTCTAACGCACAAATATACAGTATACACCAATCAGACCACTGTCACGCTCCCTAAGGCCTCAGTTCATGTTGTATCTCTGCTTCCTGACCTTCCTCTGCTTCACTTCTACAGTCCATTTTGTCATTAGGTAATGTGTCACCAAAGACTGTTCCCACTTCAAGCAGACTTATTAAGCTATAGAGAGACTGACAGTACAAACAGATTTGTAGAGGGAGGATCACTCTTTCACCATTTTGTGGGGTGGAGTTTGTGTCTATTGCCGGCATATTTTCACGCCTACATGTCCTTTGTTTGAAGAGGATTGTGCTGATCTTGTCCCCACAATTTACTGTGGGCTGCAGTTTTACTTTCACTTTGATCAGTGTCAGCATGTATCATTACGGAACAGTGAACAATGTACCCCGAGGTTAGAAGACTATTAAGAATCTGACAAAATAATTACATTGTAATTTGCCTCAAAACTGATGCCCCATTTTGTGGAGTTGTTGTAGGGTCACACTGAGATTTACCTTTACTACGTTTATGTCCTGACTTTATCCTAACTTTATCCATTAACTTCTGTGTCTTAGAAGTCATAGTGTCACATCTGCAACAGAAATCCACACAGTTGACTCACAGTTGACAGGTGACTTCCTAACTGTGAATCATCTGTGACGTAAACAGCACTGACACAAGTCACACGTCACTGTCCATTGAGCCTCTCTTTCTTTTCTTTTCCAGTTCCCAGTTTACTCAGGAGAGACTGTAGTATAATGTCTGTGAGGTCTTCAGATCTCAAGAGTCTACAACCATGCTCTGAGAGGCTTTCCTTGACATGATGGTGCTCTGAAATCCTATAATGACATGTTAATGTGCTGATATTTCAAGCGTGCCTTCTAAAAATGATGTTTCGTAAACTGCAAACACAAATACGTTTTGTAGGCAACATACTTACAACACAAATGGGTTTTTTGTTAACATATGGAGGGAGATATGTTAAAAATTATTGCAAATGGTTGCAAATATGATACACTGACATATTAGTATAAGTATTGTACATTTAGGTGTATAAGTAACTCACAACACTTGGATAAGGTCAGAGAAAGAGGTTTTGTTAGATGAATACACTGCATATAAAGACTGTGATATCTATTAAAGACAACCATAAGAAACTTTAAGAGGACCTCAGTCAGACAAACTGATGTTGTGCAGCAAGATTGGATATTCTATCAGAAAAAAGTTGCCAACTTTTAGTGACATCTTCTTGTATCTTACATGTATCTATGTTGCCTTGTGCTAATTAATTCTTAGCATTGCTTCATCTGAAAAGTTAATATGGGTGCAGCTGTTTTCATTACCTTTTTACATCTGTAGATTAGTTATAGTACGCCAATCGCTAATATGCACTAAATATACTAAAATTGTTCCGTTGAGGATCTATTGGAATATCAGTAATCTTTCAGATAGTTAATTGTAAATCACACTGCATTCTTAGGGCTTATTGTTTGGTTACCCTGATTACCTCAATAAAATGTATCTTACGGTTGATGAGATATTTCATTCTGAACCGACGTGATGATACAACCATCAGGCTGACACTGACATCCTTTGAACAGCGCCACAAGCACAGCTAAAAAATAAACAATGTTGGATAATTAAATGTCCGCCTCACAAGACCAAATGAATCCCATCATTAAAATAATCAAACAATGTACCAATTGAATCTATTCATATACAGTAATCTTCAAATATACTTTATTAAGTACAAAGTATATTCAAAATTCAAAAAATCAAGAGATTTCCACTGCGGTCTTGTAGCCTTACAGTTAGAAAGTTAGAAAATCCAAACTTTCTACTTCAACATTTTGGAAAGGGAGGAGGGGGACACGGCCCCCCAAAAGCAGCTAAATGAACTGTGGCGAAAGCTCATCATCAGTCTTTCTTGCTTCCTACAAAAACAGCTGCATCTCCCCATGATCACCCAGCGAGGGGTGGACAGATGCACTAAAAGGCAGTGAAACACAGAGATAATTGAAAGCAGGGAAAGAAAGCGAAGATGTCGAGGAAGGCTGAAAGAGAAAAAAAGATTGGCAGGTACAAAAGGGTCAGTCCTTTTTGGCTATGGCAATAGGAGAGATCAAACAGCTCAGCGTGGTCTGAAGAGCACAAAAGATTTAATTTCCTGGTCAAACACGCAGAGATATTTAGTGGCCAAGGGGCACGGTGCCACTTGTATTGTTTTATCATTCCCAATAACTAAAAAATCATCCTACTAGAACCTCTGTGAGCAACTCGTGTACACGTACAAACACACACACACAAACACGCACGGACATCAAGGAGCTGCATTACTTACCCCTCTTTTCTAGTACAAACTGACAATTTGGCTCTGTCATTTCCATGGTAACACGGAAGAGGATTGTCTGTGGAGGCATGTCGACATGTCTAAATATACTTACTCTCACGCACGCACGCACACAAGCACACGTATGTTTGCAGATAAGCGCACAGGGCAATGAGTAGATGTGGAGATTTATCCTCTCAGACAAAGACAAGAGTCAAAATTTCTCTATTCTTTGCATCAGATGGTTCACTCACCGTGTGTGTGTGTGTGTGTGTGTCGAAAGCAGGCAGTATCAGTGGTGTCATACTGGGAAAGGTCAGTTTTTGTTTGTCATGCAGACAGAGCTCCCAGTTGCCAATGAAAATTGAATTTGAAGGCTTCAGTGTTTCGTCGGCGATCATGTGTTGTGTGAACTGTAGAATATGAATTTACTCATGCTGTGGTGGCTTTGTTTTACACTAAACTACACCATTCATAAGCACCTGACATTAATAACACTTCTATTTTTTTAGTGTAGAGTGACAGCACATCTGTGCTGGGCAGCTTTGCTGTAAATATGGCTGCATTATCTGGCTCCATTCTTATAATCAAATCAAACACAAAAGGTTGTCGAGGGGAATGGACATGACAGCCACATGGCATCCAAGCAAAAACAACGTCACCTGTCCACATGTTCATCTTGTCCTTCCTTTCTTTAGTCCTTTGGAAGTAACCCTGTCCTCCTTCTGTCCTTTAGTCTCTGACTTTCAGTTTGATGACTTGATTAAGTAGTTGATCCAATCCAATCTAGGCGACACACTCTAATGCCTTTTCGCTACCATCTTCCGTTCGTCTCACTTTTAAATACTATGTAAAATAAAACCAATTACTTCCCAAAAACATTTTTGCAATCATTTACCTATTCATCATGAAAATGAATTTGCAGCTAATTCTGCGGTAGCTTGTAAGGAAAATGTAATGATGAAAAAGTCAGGGTCAGGTGTGCAGCAATAGTGTGTGCTACATTTAAAATAGTGTCTGAAAGCCCGGGTTGAAAAGAAGGTTATGCACTCGGTGTCACAGAATAATGATTGCCTGAAAAGCAATTTCAATTTTTACTTTCACTTCAGCCTTCGATGCATTAATCATACATTAAATGATTCAGTCTTGCTAACTTCCCGTTTGGCTTACAGCTTGAGAGAGACTGTTTCTTGGTTACACATGTCAGAACAGATAATTGGAAAGTTAAGATATTAGATTTGGATACTTGTAATCCCTAAAGAATTAGTCTTAATTGTCTGGGAGCCCAGTGTGCGATTTTCCTTCTGATTGGAGGGGATTTATTATAAAGTATTTACCCTGAATTTATTGATCTAATTAACATTATGTGCTGAAGTATATGTATTGTGAAAGAACGTGAGATTGCTGAGATTTAAGATAATGTAATGATATAAGAATATGCTACATTTGGGTTAAATGAGTTATATACACAACAAAACAACAATGCTGAAAACGATTTAAGTTCATTTTGCAACATATCATGTGTTTTTTAATTACGGTCACAGATCACCTCTGGAAAATGAGGGTATTTTAAAACAAAGGGACACAGTGCCATTAGTCATATTCTCACTTGTGCACGAACTGGTGTGTGCGCTTGTGTGCGTGCGTGTGTAACAGGCAGCAGCTGCGGCGTCTGTTAGCGCACCCTGTGATTAAATCATAAATAATTAAAGCTTTGAAAGAGACAGAGAGAGGTACAGGAAGACAGGAAGAAAAAGAAGAGGAGGGAAGACAAGAGTGAGTGTAATTGCGTTCTCTGGGGGTGTTCATTTGATTGTTGAAACAAGCCCTGAGCTAATGCATTTGTGAGTTCAGACAGATCGTTAGGCTAAGGTACATTCCATGTCACTCAGTTTCTTTCTGTCTTTCTTTCGGATGCTTCAGGCGCAGAGAAAAAGTGATGGAGCATGTGCAGCTGAAAAGATGTAACGAACAAAGCGGAATGAACTTGCCAAATCTAATGTTTTTGTTTTGCGTTTCTTATTCAGTAAATTTAATAGCTGTTTCTGTTTCTGTGGCGCTGTGCGATTCACAGGAACCTGGTCATCATGAGGACACGGAAAGATTAATACTCCACTAGGAAGATTGACGGCAAAGTGAAAGCAAACAACTAAGGATAACGCACAGTTATCAGTTCATCTCCCACATCATAAGTAACATGCAGGTTTCGACAAAGTTCCTCCTTTGTCCACAGTGTTTCTGGTCCTTTTTTCCTCTCTCTAAAGTGTCTTCCTGAGAAGTCTACCATCTCTTCCTTGTCCTAACCGTTGCATTGTTTTCATACCAGCCACTTTCTTTCTTCACACCTCTGTCCCATCTCCACCATTGTGCTGACTCTGCATAACGTCGAGGTGTTTGCCAATTTACTCTGCTCCTTCTTTTCCCTTTCCCACTGCACATTCGCTCTGCATCCATTCCCTCTTTCACCTCTCACTCTTCTCCATTTCCACTCTCTCCTCATCTCCCCCCTGTGTCTCTGTAATTACTGCTACTATGTCTCAGTCTTACAGTTATTCCCATGGGAAAATCTAGCAGGCCCTGAATATATGTGTTTGTGTCTGTGTGAATATACAATACTTGTTGTGGATAAAATGTCATTACTTATTTAAAAGCTATAGCTGTACATCCCTGCTTTAATTCACAAGCTGCAGCTTCATTTATTTGGCAGCAAACATCCATCTCTAGTGCTAGACAAGAACTTCAATATTAGATGAGATTGGCAAACCCGTGCAAAAACACCACTTTTAATAATATCTCCAAACGCTAACTACAGTGTTTAGACTTTGAGAAAACTGATGATGGCAAATTAATTCTGGTAAATTTCAGGTTTGGCATGGGAGTCGTAGCCACCACCTTTGGCTCCACACTTTTATTTTCCAGTTGGGTACATTATTTCATTACACTAGCATCCACACAGCGTCAGATGACGACACTTCAACTGGCATCAAGTTTGACATTTATTATGTCCTTTGGAAACTCATGTGGAGGCTATACATACCATTTGCTGTCACTATTAAACGGCCTGGGATACCTGCACGTTGGGCCCCTCATCATGACGTGCTGTTACAGGTGAGGAAACACCACAGTTTGGTTGACGCACAAACAAAAGTGGGTTATGGTTAGACACCAAAAATTCAGGGTATGGTTAAATAAAAAAATAAAATGCATACCGTCAAAACCTTACATATGTACTTAAGATAATTAGCCTGTGCGTAATGTTGTGGAACGCTGGCCATTAAACCACCCAATGTGTCATGCTGGAAAAATCCTTCAAGACTTGCTCCATCCAACCAGCGTGGCACCTGCCCATGCAGACTTTAGGTTTAATCTATACTAAGTCACTGCCTTAAGTGTTGACAGGCCTGGGTTTGTACTGTAACTGACGGACAGCCCTGTGTGTCTCAATTGGACGTATAGGTGTCTCTTTAGCATCAATACACTCTACAAGGCAAATGGACTTGACAGGGCAACTGTTTCTGATGTCTTGTAAATGAGAATAGGCTGGCAGAACCAACAATGCAAGTTCTATATTTTTTCTTATAGGCTCAAAAATATGAATGAGTTTTTGTTTTGGAGGATTTAAATAACTAAGCTTCCTGATGACATTGCTCATTAGAGTGTCAAAAGAAAATGACGTCTATGAACTGAAAAACACAATGTTAATGAATCACAACGTGGTTCCAAACAAAACAATCTTGAGAAAAACAAGCAATCAAAAGAAAGAACTCTGGCACAGTAAAGCGGGTGAAAAATCCTTTTAGAGATGGCGGTGACAGATGGAACAAAAGACTTCAGATCGTCTTTGAAAGCGCTGAACAAAGAGTACACAAACAGAAAGACATTGATACTTAGATCGTCAAAATTAATTTGTTGAGCCACAAGTTGTGCCTGTTGCAGGAAGCTCCCTTCTGTCCACGCTCCAGCACACACACGAAAACAACACGTCTTATCTGTCAGCATGGGCGAGTGGTCCCAAAAGGGACTCGAGTTATCCTCCACTAACCAAGACAGAGAAATGTATCACCAAGTGCTTCATCTCCCTGCTGGTGATGGAGACGGGAGATACGGCAGAAAGTAATGGAGGCCCAGTAGCTTTGATATGAGCAGTCACTGGGGAGCCGAGCCGGAGGTGAAACCTTAGCTGTTTCAATCTTACAGACAGACATTACAAGCTGCTCCCTGAGGAGGGCCATTTTATGGTTCCCTTGGCTTGTAAGAGATAGAGCGAAGCAAAAAAAGGGAGCGAAGGAGGGAAGAAGGGGCAGAGCGAAAGCCGGCATTTGAGTCCTGGAGAAACGGAACGCTTTAAAGAAGTATAATGATAGTTTTGCATGACGTGGTCCATTAACTAAGAATCACCAATAATTTCAATACTATTTCTGCGAAACACACCACAGCAGTTATTTATTTAACGTTTTCTTATTCTCACTGTGAAACCAACTCTACCCAACACAGACAATATTTACATTTTACACATTTTGGGCAAAGAATAACTCATCTGACCATCCAACATACATTTTTGGTTATAAAACGCTAAACCACAATGTAGTTTTTAACTGTTTTTAAGAGTTTTGCATTATATTGATTTTGATATGTTGATATAATGAATTCTGAATGTGACAAAATGTGACCAGTCAGTTGTTTTAACTACTGTGGCAGATTAAACTTGTAGTCAAGTGAACATTAATTATGCTGGTATTTACTCTGGCCCGGCAATAAAGCAGTTTGTCGGTTATTAATGACTAATAGTTTTTAGCTACAGGGTAACTGAAGCAAAACATTTTCTTTTTGTTCCTCTGGTGAAAACTGGGTTAAACACCAAAAATAGTGTTTTGGTGATATGTATTATTTATTTTATAAGCCTATGTGAACAATTAATAAATGTTCAGAAATGAACAGCTTTACAACCAAAACAGACTATATCAATACATCAGTTATTATACTTATGAGGTCACATTTTATACAATTACAGCTTTGTTTAAATTATATTAATTACAAGTATAAATTGTAAGTTTTCTCCATAGGAGCTATAGGTATTGACAAAATAAAAACACTATAGGTACATTTAAAGGAAGAGAATAAGCAAAAACTGTCTGAATTTAGAAAACTTTAAAGTTGTGTGCATTAAAGTAAGATAATCTTTATCTTCAACAAAGAACTAAAGCCGATACCGTGTTCATTGAGATGAATTACCTATGTGAGGCAAGTCTCTCAGCAAGTTGATTTTTAATAGTGTGCCATCATGAACTGAAACCAGCAGCTGCCTGGAAGGTGCTGAATCAATCTTACTGTACAACGAATGCTTTGGAGAGTGTAAAATATAAGTCATCAGCTCTGCACTTAATGAAATAAGATACACAAAACCACATGATGTTTCTTGAGAGACCAACATTTCTATTCATAAACTCTAATGAATATAAAATATTACTTGAGGGACTTCATAGGCATTCGTCCAACCCATACCTCATTTATCATAAAGCATAAAATCATTTTTGTAGCTCATCTGCTTTACTTCATTTGCACCTTTGTATTAATGACAGGTATAGAAATCTGTAAACCATAATGGTTTTTAGCTGGATTCAACTCATTTGTTTGATCGTTAAGAAGAAGTGTCAAACGTTTAAAACATCCATTTTGCTGCAGCTCATTACCTTAATGTCTGTAATATAGAGAAGCATCTTACAGGATAGGTTTACAACTTTTCAAGCGAAGTAGTTATACGAAATTGAAATTGATTTTAGATTTATTCTACCCTCTTGTCACTGGCCTTTAAAAAATTATAAAGTATTTCATAAAATAATCATATTTTCAACAATGCCTGAAAAGACATTAACAATGCATTGGACATACATGTACCATCCGTCTGCAGCCTGGGTCAGCTCATTCTTCTGGGCTGTTACGCTTGATTGGAATCAATGTGGGAAATTCATTGGTTTGATTGGACGTGATTTGGAAAGGCATACACCTCTCTATGTAAGGTCCCACAATTAACAGTGCATGTCAGAGCACAAACCAAGCCATGAAGTCCAAGGAATTGTCTGTAGACAGGATTCCATCAAGGCACAGACCTGGGGAAGGGTACAGAAACATTTCTGCAGCACTGAAAGTCTAATGAGCATCATCCATAAATGGAAGACGTTTGGACCCACCAGGACTCTTCCAAGAGCAGGCCACCGGGCCAAACTGAGCGGTGGAGAGAGAAGGCACTTCAGGGGGTGACCAAGAACCTGATGGTCACTCTGAAATCAATCAGGCCTGTACGAGAGAGTGGCCAGAAAAAAACCACTCCTCAGTAAAAGGCACAGGACAGCCCACCTGGAGTTTACACAAATGCACTTGAAGGACTCTCAGACCATGAGAACCAAAAGTTTCTGCTCTGATGAAACAAAGATTGACCTCTGGCCTAAATGCCAACCGCCATGTCTGCAGGAAACCAGGCACCGCTCAGCACCTGCCAATGCCATCCATACAGTAAAGCATGGTGGTTGTAGCATGATGCTGTGGGGGTGTTTTTCAGCGGCAGGGATCAAGAGAAATATTAATGCAGCCATGTACAGAGACATCCTTGTCCAGAGCACTCTGGACTTCAAACTAGGGCCGCGGTTCATCTTTAAAAAGGACAACAACCATAAGCACACAGCCAAGATTACAAAGGAACCGCTAAGAGACAACTCTGTGAAATGTCCTTGAGTGGCCCAACCAGAGGCCAGACTTCAAACCGATTGGACATCTCTGGAGAGACGTGAGAATGGCTCTACACTGACGCTCCCCATCCAACCTGAGTTACTGCAACTGTCCAATGGGTGTGTCAAGCTTGCAGCATCATATTCAAAAAGAGTATAATTGGTGCTAAAGGTGCTTCAACAAAGTATTGAGCAAAGTCTGTGAATACCTCTGTATATGGGATTTTTTTGGGGGGGATTGTTTATAGATGATGAATGAATTTAATCCATTTTGGAATAAGGCTGTAACATAACAACTGCACTTTAAATAGCTACACAGAATTTGGATGATTTAGAGCAACATTTTTTAAGAAACATCTTGACGCCACATGAAAGGAAGAACAATGGCTATGACGGATAAAAGTACAAACGAACCGCTGACTGACAGACGCTAAACGTGATAAAAGACCAGTCATTGTTGTTACTGCATCTTTATGGGAACTGTTGACAACGTGAATAATTTAACAAATGACCAAAATCTTTTAAGATATCGTGCAATTTCTTCTGTTTCAACTCTTCAAAGTGGTTTAGAGAAAAAAAAACTCTTTTATTGATCATTTGGGCACCTGACTTTTAATTTAGACACTGGAAAAACTGTGACGCTTTTGTACACTGCCATTACATTTGTTTGCTTGGTTTGATACTAGTTTTTTCATATTGATCAATTTGCCTTTGTGCTGAAGGACCTTGACTTGCCATTGTGTGAGAAAAGTGGTGCTCAAATAAAACTTTTTGTGCTTTTAAATAGTACACTAAATTTTTAACAAGCACAACAACGATAAAGTCGAATCTCTGTATTTGTTGCAGTGCTTCTGTCATTGCCTCTTTTGTCTTCCTCTGCTCTCGTCTTCTCTTCATCCCTCTTTCCTCACGCCTACCTGCTGTCCCTCCCTCTCTCTTCTTTGCCTTTTCTGTCCCACTGAGAGTGTGACTGACTTAATGTGGCAACATGATAGGACTGCTGGCCGACCCTCGCCAGACTGGCAAACACCGCCTCTACTAAAGACCTCATTAGCCCTGGTAACACAAACACCAAAGCATGTACACACACAAAGACACAAATACACACACCCACGCAAAATGTAAAACTGCACAAACACACATGAAGATACCCCGCAGTTCTCCAGCCAGGAGCACCGATGTTTTCTTCTTCCACCCGGGTGTACAGTACAGTTTGCGTTTGTGTTTGCATGTTGTGTGTTTTTGAGATGGTGAGTGTGAGCTGTTGTGCTTTTTTGCTTGTCTGTGTTTCTTTATGAAAACTGCCTTAGTTTCTGTAAGTGTCTTTTTATAACCCTGTGTATCACTAGAGAATACCTTCACACCCTTGGCTCGACAGATGCTGTGGCAGCTACTGTTGCGCTGCGCCTCTCGCTCGCTCGGTCTTGGCCTTCAGCCCACTCATAGTCAAACACAGCCACAATATACTGTATTGCTCGATCACACTCACCTAATTTGTGCCTCATAATTCATACAGCCATAGCCAGAGGGATAGACGAGGCAATGAAGAGGCAGGAGAGGGAAAGAAAGGAATAAGGTGAAAAAAGTGAGTGAGGTTATTAAAAAACAGATGTATTTACTGATATATAATTGCCACCTGAGGTTCCACTTTATTGATCTGGCCTCCTGTCTCTCCTTCCTTCTCCCCCTCCTCTCTTCTCTCCCTCTTTCTCCAACCCTTCCACGCTGTCTGTCTGAGTTGTGGTGTCAGATCCCTCATCCATATTCAGTGCTGAAGCCATCTGTGTGCCTCCAATATGCATGGACTAGCCTGCCGGTGTCTCACTGCCAAGCTCACAGCCAGCCAGTGTTAAAAAGAATGATAGTGTCATTTCGAGTTAAAGTACAGCCAATTTTACTTTGGCCTATGCATTTTGCAACACGTCACATTGAATTACTTGAATTTTGAAATGACTGTAGTTTTTGCTCCTGGTGGATGGAGATGGGACAAAAATGTGAATTCTTAGCAGAGAGTTGCAGAGGACCACAGTGATGGTGTAAAGGTTTGTTCACGTCCCCTATTTACCAACATCATCCTGCAGCATCTTTGATTTAGATGAAAACCTCCTTCTCCTGTGTGATAAAAAGTTATAGAATGTCCACCACATTCTTGTCATGGAGGACAAGAGTCAGCGTGGCCACTCTGAGCAGTCTGCAGCTACACAGCAAAATGTGATACACTGTGTGCACAGGTGGTAGAAGTACACAAACCCAGTATTCAGGTACTCAAATACAAAGTGCAGGTATCAGTTACTTTTATGTCAAAGTACTACAGTAAGCAGATTATCAACATTTTACTTCAAGTAGAAAAGTAAGAGAATCAAGAAAACAATATGATTTAAACAACACTGATTATAATAATTATGGAATAACAGGTAGAGTAAAGAAAAGTGTAAAACAGCTCTGTACTGTTGGTAAAGGTGGAGCTGTTTTTAACAGCTTTATGTGCTGACAGGTGCTTAAAGCATAATTATACATCAGGATGTAGTATTAGTTACGCTATTTTATACTGTAAAAACAATATCATATTTCTTAATTAAAACCACAGGCACTATCAATATTGTGTGGATCGGTATATTCAGGAAAAAATACGGACACAGTAAAATATTTAACCCTAACTTTTTAAAAGAGCAAGTCTGGGCAATTCTGAAGCAGGTGGAAGCTGTTTCTGATCCAGTACAATAAGGAAATGCTGATTGTTTGCAGACACATATATTGAGTGGTGATCAAGAAAAGGCAACAGCAGGTGTTAAATCAGTGGTGGTGTTGAACCACGACATCATCCTGTCTGCACTCTGTTCCACTGCATCAGGAAACAAAGACTGTAGACACACACACGTACTGTATCCTACAAAACAGAACAGATGCCTGTGCGCACAACCTCGTGGGAATACGTGTGCTATTTTCTATACTGTAAATCTGGGAAGAAAAGGGGCATTTATTTTCTGCTTCTATCCTTGTTCTCTAACCATCTCTAACCATCATGTATATCTCTGCATTTAAACTTTTCATCTAGGAAAACTCTTCATGCCCTCTAACTTTTACTCTGTCCTTTTTTACTCTCTCTCTCTCTCCTTTCTTCCTCAATTTTTCACTCTGTCAGTTCAACACGTACCCACTCTTCTCGTTATGAAGCCAATTAGTGTAACTGAAATAGTTTCCATGGCGACAGAGGTGCTAATAATAACAGACACCCCCACAGCAAGGGCTGGTGAAGAACGCACTGACACACGCGCACAAATCCACAAGCATGGTGTGTCAAGACAAACATAAATCATATATAACAAAGAAAGGCGTTTAACTAATTTATTGTATGTGGTCTATGTATCAACGACTGCATGACTAAAAAGAATGGTAAATTATACATTTTTGCTATTCATATTATCATGTTAGCTGACTCAAGGGAACAGGTGGGGAAATACAGAGGAGTATCGGGAGCAGAGTAAAGTCACTGTGCTGAAACATGTGCTCTAGTGACATAGTTAAGTTATTGAGCAAGCAAACATATTTATCCTCACTCAGATGGTTAATATTTCTAGGAGTGACAATGCACTACTCATATATTAATAATCTAATTTAACCTGTCAGACCAAAGCCTGATCCATTAACTCTGAAGATCTTATGCTGACAAAGTCTAGTACAGCTGCACAATATGTTATTTCAGCATCATCATTGCGATGTGCACATGTGAAACTTTGACACTGGAGGATGTGCAATTTCTAGCGAGGCAAATTAACTGAAACACACCATGCTGCATCTTTTGTTCTGCTTGACAAAAAATGAGAACTCCCACAGTTTTTTTAATTTTCCATGACTGATTTACAGGAGAAATCTGTCTAACAGTCATTTTTGAGGGTTGTTTGAGACAAGTGCAGCTCCACGTGAAGAGCTACCAATCACAATCATTGTTGACCAATTTAAACATCCGTTAACGTTATATGTGTAGACGTCGGCAACAGAAAGCTCGACACTGACCAAAAACAGTACATTTATTCACAATACTTTCAGAGGAGGATAACAAAGGAATTCTAGTACCTAATTTCCCCTTACAAAATCACTTTAGAAGAAAAGTTGGAGACAAGTGAGCACTGATGTGTTTAGCTGGGCAACAAAAAGTGTTTATTGAACGCACACAGTTTTTAATTAAACAAGCTCCAGTTGACGTTTCCCTTGTGAACTGATTTCCATAAATTATTATTATATTAAAAGAGTTGATCTAAGTGTAGTAACCAAACAATTTGTTTATAGTTACTGAGAATCTTGATGGTTAGGCTTCTGATCACTGCAGAGAGGTGAGTGTATCAGTACAGTATTGCATAAACTGAAGTTACTTGTGTGGTTGTTAAAACACTCTTTACATAAACACTCTTATGTAAAGATTTGGCCTAACATGTCCTAACGGCTTTATCTTATGGATGATATTAGTTATTTACTACTCAATATTATTTATTTATCTATTTAATATGAATCTATTACACTCCTTAAATACCTTATTGTACCTAACCTCTTATGGGTGAAGGAACAATTATGAATGACCCAGTTCTTGTGATTGGCTGATAAATTTACATTTAGTCATTTGGGAGACGCCTTTATCCAAAGCGACTTACAAGCGAGATACAAGGGAAGCAAAAATAGGAACAAAGAGATCTGAGTCCTACTGTAATTAAGAGACTTTCTTTTTGACACTCTTAAGTTTCACTGCATGTCCTATACCCGAAACCAGCCTTTTTAGACACTGTTGACTTAGGGACAATGATTTGTCCGCTGTCCCTAAATGCACCATTCAGGTGCCCCATCCCCACTGGCTCAGTGAGCGAGAGCAGAGGTGGCTGAGTGACACAGTGGGTGAATGAAGAGAGGGAGCAAGAACAAATGCTGTAAATCTGAGAAATAAAATGTTATTTACTGATTCTTTCACAGCAGTTGCATTGTAAAACACTGTCAAACAAAGAGGTTTGTCAGAATGCAACTAAAGCATGTTTCTCCTGTCTGCTCCTTTGTGGCCTTTTCTCTGTGTGTGTGTGTGTGTGTGTTTGTGTGTGTGAGTACTGACATTAGCTCTGGCAGTATGAGTAATTTCCATCCATCCATCCATTATCTGGAACCGCTTATCCTGTTTAAGGTCGCAGGGGGACGGAGCCTATCCTAGCAGCCAAGAGGCGGGCCACACCCTGGACGGGTCTCAGGGCCAACACACAGAGAGACATACACAGACAGACAACTATGCACATCACATTCACACTTACAGGCCATTTAGAGTCACAAATTAACCTAACATGCATGTCTCTGTACTGTGGGAGGTAACCCGAGTACCTGGAGGAAAGCCACACAAGAACGGGGAGAAGATGCTCCACACAGAACAAACCCGTGACATTCTAGCTTTGAGGCGACGGCGCTAACCATTCAGTATGAGTAATTTAGTGCCGTTAAAACCAATTCTTTGAATGAACGAATAAAACTGATAGGAATGTTTATGTTGTGATGTTATATAATTCCTAACAAGTAACGTTAGCTACAAAAACATGAGTAGAGTTTGTGGGGCGTGTGGGCTAGTGTGTCTAGTGCCTAGGTTTGTATAATTAATATTATTTACAGTCAGTTGTGCCAAAAGAGCACTAGTAGTTATCGTTGTCTGGATGTAAATTAGCCAAGTGCTTCTATTGTTTTATGGATAGTAATTAGCCATGAGCAACTGGTTTGAGGCAGGTGTGGTTATGTAGCCTGTAGTGTTTAAAGGAGTAAAAAGTGAAAATCAATTATGGATTTTATCTTACTTATAGAAATATGGAGTTGAAAGTGATAAAACTATCAAAATAATGTTTTTGAAATAAAAAAACCCATAGATGATGTCATGAAAAGGTGGTCTTCAGCTTTTCAGAAATATTTTAAAGATGAGGATGAAAGTTTTTTTTTAAATATTACCTTTTATAGTGATGTCAGAAAGTAAAGTCAGATTCCTGCAATCTTTGCCAAATTAAGGTCCACACAATACTGAAATTGAAGTCTGACATCAAATGATAGATTTTAAGAATAAATTATTTTGCAAAAGATACATACTTTTCCTTTGCCATTGGGGGTTACTGGGTGATTAATGGGCAAAAAAAGAAAAATCGTTTAAAAGGATTCATTTAAAATCTACAATACAATGTGGAAAAAATGAGGCTTCTATATAATACTCCAAAGTGATGTGCCTCCGGGTCTCATGCTAAAATCCCACTTCTGTGATACCTCTATGCAGTATTGGCTCACCTCAGGACTCTTTGCTTTCCAAGGCTATTTCTAGTGTGGAGATCTGCAAGGCTTTAAAAGCTATTGATCTACAAAAGTCATCTAGGCCTGACAGCTTGGAACCCCGTCTTTATAAGGTTGCTGCTAAATATACTGCTGAGCCCACTGCTAATATTTTTAATCAAAAGTCTTCAGACCAATTTCTTTTTCAAAACAGAGCAAAGCTGCTTCTGATCCCTTCTTATTATTAAGGACTGCACACAACCATCACCTTATTTCCACAGTCCTAATTCTTAACAGGATTTCACAATATCAATTTAATTTCTAATTGAATCCAATAGAAAAGTAATTCCTAATTTTGCATGAATATCAGGTCTGAGCGACATTGGAAAAGCTACAGTATGTTGGTAACAACTGAGTTTGTAAATGCTTTGTTGAAACTCTATTGATCTGAATCACTGGTTCAGTCAGCTGACAGTTTGGTGCTGCTACTGTATTTTACAGGTTTAGAGTAGGAGCCACCTTGTAGATAATACCTGAAAAGCTTACACAGAAGGTCACAAACGTATAAAAAATACTGTGAACCTACAAGGCTGAATTTCTAATGTCCATTTTTTACAAATAACATTGGGAAGGATATGCAACTTTGTGCAGCATTCTGTCTTTGTCTGAATCAGGGTGGTGGTGTCCTCTAGCACAAGCCGGTGTTGAAAAATATTCAGATTTATGGTGTATTTGCACACCCTAAAAACACGGTAAACAAATGAAAAGTAACACATCAAAATAAGGCAGAAAATGTAACCTTTTGTAGCATCAATCTGTCAATCTGTTAAAATTTATTATAAAAGCAGGACTACTTATGTGTCACAATGTGCCTGTTATGACTCATTTCCCACACCCAGGAATGGGTCTTGTGGCCATCATTAAGCCTTGAGAGACAATACCGACAAGCTATTTTTATTCGCAAAGTCACACTGACTAAAATCTGAGTCATCGCTTGTAACCTACAGTACAACCACCTAGATGTTGTAATGTATGTGCTGCCCATAAAGATAATAAGTGCTATAAATGTGCACACTATTTACCAAAGAGCGTGGTGGCAGAAGGTGAGGTCAGGGTAGGAGTGAATACCCCTGTACTGGCTCTTCTGTCAGAGCAGATCACTGCAGGTTCACACTGGTTATCTGAAAAACTGCAGGAAGACCTGCACACACGGAGCACATGTGCATCCTATAACTGAAACTATTTGTTTAGGTAATCTTGTAAAAGTTAAGTAAAATTCACATGCATTTTAGTCAGTGACAAGTAAAGAGGGATATTAGCTAGCACTGAGTTGGCAGAGATGCTCTTCAAAAGATAAAATTACTGGGTGACAGCAGATTGAAATTATTGCAGGACCAACAACAAGGCCTGAGCAAACATAAAAAACTGGTTAGGATTTATACCAAAGGCCAATGTGTAGAATATTTTAATCAAGAAATAAATACAGCCCATGTTATTGAAAATGTTCCTAACTGTATTGTTGTCACAGAGCGAGAGAGTAGCTTTGGATGTCATCTTGCCCCTTCTTTCCCTTCTGTCTATTCTCTCTTTTAAGAAGCAGTTGGTTGAAAATAATATATTCCAAAGGTGGTTTCCTCTGTTGAGCATCTCTGAGAGATCAACAGATATACACTGGAGAGGCGAAAGTAGTTAAAAGAGAAAATGAGACAGGAATGGTGCTGAGGGACAGACGGAAGACAGCGGGAAGAAAAATGATGGCTTGGAGGGGAGTTGATAAAAGCAGAGGAAATGTATTAGGTGAGAGGCCACGAGTCTTTTGTTGTGCTTTGATGCTGTGGATAAATGTCATCATCAACAAACAGAGTGCCTTCAAATTGATTTGACTTAAAGGTGTGTATTGAGAGAGAAGGAGGGAAGAAGGAGAAATAGATGTGGTCTCATGAGGAGTGAATGAAAAAAAAAAAGACCCGGATCATAGAGACACTGGAGCAAATGGACATGTCTGATCTTATTTCAACTCACCCAACAGAAGAAACAACAACTTCTGTGACCACATTATGCACTTTATGTTAAACGGATTTGAGTTCACTGTTAAGCACAAAGAGAAACACCCGATTCAGAATTTTGACATTTTAAGCTTATTCTGTTGTATTTCATAATATAATATTTCATGAAAAATCGAATGTCAAATTTAATTAGCTTTGGTGGCAGTGGCAGCTGGGAGCATGTACATGTCTTTCTGTGCAGACATAAATTAAAGTCACAGGATTTTTAAAAACTTTTTAAAGGTAGTTTTGGACAGACGTTTCACACACACTCAGTAAGAAATATCTGAAAGATCTGAAATGTTGCTCATTTGCTCTAGACAGCGCAAGTGTGTGTGTGCCCAAGCTGAATATGTTTCAACTGGAGTGTAAAATTCACACTTATACAAATAAGAGCTGGAGTTTCTGGTGCTGTTAATGGAGCTGTCACACAAACACACACACTTTGTCCATATGTTGCTATCTAGCTACAGCTAATTGCTACCAGACAAATAAAAACTTTACAAAAAGTCTAGCGGTGAAAATGATGTGATAAATACAAGCCAAAACTTTGAGACTAAAACTGTGTTAGGTGGGTTAACCCCAACCCATGGCAAAATTAGAAATAACCGCTACCAGCATTTTACACTGTTTATTTATTTAATTGCAACGAGTCTGTGTAACTTTTGGTAAAAAGCAAAAAACTTAATTGGCAATTGCCGGAATATAACCCATATAGAAATCTCAGCAAATTTGGTGCCATGAAATGGAGAGTTATCATGCCCAGAGATATGGTTCAGCAGGTCAGCAGCACTGTTGCTCAGTGTTAACAGCGGGCTGAGAGATAACGCTTCTTCACTGGCCGTGTGTTTAAAGTGCCAAATGCTGGCACGATGCTACGTTTTATCTTCCAGAGAAAAGCTGCAACAAGTTTAGAACAAGCTGGTCAGTCAACTTTTCACCTCTAGAAAAGGTACTGGTACTTATTTTTTTTACAAGGTTTATTCTTGACGCTAAAAATACTACGCCAGGTTCATCCATTCAGCACTGTGCTAAAGTATTAAACCTAAAAAAATAAAACTGCACAAGTAAATTTATGCATTTATGTCAGAAAAAAAACATATGCAGAGGCTTCTTTGGAGATTAAATCAAATGGAGGTTTTTTTCTCAAGGGGTCAACATTTTATAAAGGAGAGCAGATGTTTTGCCCAGAGCCATCACACAGTTCTTCACTTCCACTAATATGATAGTGGAGCTGCGGTGGCGACAATCGGAGTAAATTGTCTGAATCTTATTTTTCAGGAACAGTCCCTTGATGGCTCTGCATCAACTGGAGCTCCGACACAAAGCAGAAACAGGATTTACTATGACAAACACACAGTGTGCTTTCCGTGTGACAAATAGTGGCCTTTCCACTGTACACACGGCAAGAACATTCAGCTAAATATAAAAATAAACCCTGAGCCCTACCACACAGATACAGTAATAGTGCTGCTTTGGAAAATATTAAGGGCATTATACATATATATATCTGCAGGCGGGGGATTCTGTGGTGTATATGAACATTTAATTTATCTTTGCTGTATACCCTTGCTGCATCTTATACCCCCTGTTTCAGCCATCAGTGCTGCAAACTCTCAGCAAGGAGATTCTGTCTTGCAACTTGCCAAGCAGCCTGAGCTTTTCTGTCTGGAGTTTGCGTGTTGTCCCTGTGCCTGCGTGGGTTTCCTTCCACAGTCCAAAGACGTACACGTTAACTGGTGACTCTAAACTTCTCGTAGGTGTGAATGTCTGTCTTCATACAGTATATCAGCCCTGTGATAGACTGTACTGAGCCTTTTCCCTGGATCCAGTCACCCCACAACCCTCTACAGAAACAGTGGTATTGGATGGATGGATAGTGTATGTTCAGTAATATACTACAACTCATAAAGCAGACAGCCCTCACATTCAAATTATTCCCATATTGTTGGTCTGTCGCTTCAAACTGGAGCAGTGATCATCCTAAATTCATGTCATGTTATAATGGATTTCAATAGTGACACATTTTCATAGTGACAAAAATGCTTTAACAAGTCTATAAAAAACTTCTGAAACTACTTTGGCAGTCACCTATCTGCTGTCCATCTGTATGTTCACATGTTCTGCTCAGTTTTATAAAAATCATGCATACCCGGTCCAATTTCTAAAATCAGCCAATTGTTTCTATAATCAGACAAAAAGCCACATTTTCACAGCATGAAGAGTACTTAGAAAATATGAAAAAGTAGCTGTCTATCCAGGCCTCCTCCTGAATACTCACTCATCAGCAGTTAATCTTACTTCCTCCATCAGCTCCTTTTACCCTCTTGACCTTTTCTTTCTTGTTTCATCTAACCCTTGTTAATGTTAATTTGGTGGTGAAAGGAAGTCAGAGAGGTGAAGGCTTTTACTCCTGCGCTGCCTCCTGGAGGGAAGGACAGCGTTTACTCCAGCCGCGTGGCTTAGAGTCAGCGTGTCAAAAAGCTGTGAAGACACCAACGGTCAAAATGAACATAGAACAAATTACACACACATGCGCACACAGACAAACAAAGACAGCCACGGAAGCAGACAAAATGGAAACACTTATTTATTCAAATACGTTTTTGGCACGCTGTTGTATTTTTTTCTTTTATTCAGACAATGTGGTCACTCATAGCCTTCGACAACATCACTTCTGCAACAGATAAAGTCACGGGTGTGAGCACAACAATGATTTAGGAAACCTGTTTTAAACCTGCGTGCTGTTCATACTGATGCAGCTACAGAACCATGTGAAACCTCATTCAACAGTAAAATAAACCCAGAACATTAAACATCAAAGTTAATTATGTGCGACACTATTTTGCAAGTTGCTATTATCAAATTACAGAGGGAGTTCTTGCTTTGCTTTAAACAAACTGAGCTGCAGGTGTTGATTCAACACTGCTGTAAATGCATCAGCATCATTTTGTTTCTCTCATCCAAAGTTAGCACCATATGAACAGTGCTGATCACAAAAGAAGAAAAAAAAGGAAAGAGTGCATTTCAACGTCACCAAAATACCAAGATAGAAATGCCCATAATGTAGCTTGCAACACCATCTCCTCTCTCTCTCCAGTTTTTCCTCTCGAACACACACAGATAGGAGAAATGATGGCTGTGCTAACTTGCTGAGGAGGAAACTTTTAGAGAAGTGGGAACTTTTCTACCCACACCCTTCACACAAGACGACTGAGTCCATTTTCTCTCACAACCATACTCTCAGCATATATGAGCAGTATCTGAGACTGCATATAGTGTGTGTGTGTGTGTGTGTGTGTGTGTGTGTGTGGGCGAGTATATGATCTCTGACATGAGGCACTGAAAAGAATCTCATAATGAAAAAGTGCTCGCTAACTCATAAAGAGCAAAACGGAGAATGGCAGAAACCTCCACAAGTGCACCCACACAGAGCGCACACTTATACACACACGCACTCACACAAGCAGTAACAGAAAAAGCAGCACTCATAGAAACAGATGAATAATCGTGTTTACAGAAATTGAGACTTTCATATACAGCACTGCGATAAATGGCTGCTGTACATTTTAATTAATGAACATTTTGTATCCCATCTGCAATATATTTACTTTCCATTTTGCCAAAATATTGTAGTCAGACAAACATTTTTATTTCCTCACAGAAACACATCAACCTTCCTCATAGCTCTCCTCTTTCCCTCTCTGCTTTTTGTATTCAACCTTGATTATAGAAAACATTTCTAAAAGAAATTATCTCAGTCTGACAAATACAATAGAGGCATACTCCAATTTGCAATTAATTTCAAGGAAGGGAGAAAAAAAACACTTTCAGCTTTCATCAGAGCCTGTGGTTGAATAATCTCCACACCCGCTGATGAGAGGGTGGAAGAGGAATGAAAATATTCTGTCCACTGTGGGCAATTATTAAACAATGACGTCCATTATTCTGGTCTTGATTCGGCAGTAGCCCTACAATTTCTGCTTCCTGTCTTGAATAACAGATTTTGACTTCCCATCGCCCCCACACCGACACATCTTAAGTGACAGTTGCCACAGTGATAAACAGCACTGAGGAAGAACATGATGGAAAAAATGGCAAGAAAAGCGACAATGTACTTCATTCACTCTCCTATCTGTCTCTTCATCACCTTATTTATTGGTCTAATTTTTGACATTCGTCTTTTTTTTCTAAGTTATGCAGTAACCTTGCAGTTTTCTTTCAAATCTCTTTCTGCCTCTCCCACACACTCTATTTCTTGCCTCGATCTGCCTCTTTCTCCCTGTCTTGCCCAGATGTACGTTGATGTCCAGGATGTCACTGGTAATGATGTAGGAATGTTGTATTTTGGTCCTCATGTGTGTCTCTTAAATTTCAGAGCTATTTTAATGGATTTTGTGACATGTCCAAAGGGGTGTAAAGGCTAATGAAGAGACTCCATGGTGGTTGTGGTCATTAGACCAACTTTGTGTGCTATAAACTGGTATTAGTCCATGGGGATCAAATGATGGCACTAACTAAATGTTTCACAGCACACCAACAACCACCCACACATACACAGTAACTAACCCCAAGAGCAAAGAGAAAAATTGATATAAGATGGATATAAAAAGAAAATATTAACAATAACAACAAAAAAATCTGTTCATCCATAGTAAGATTGGTGGGTGCAAAGGATTAGATCAAATTTAGATTGTTAGAAAAAAGGAAGATTGTGTTGTGTGATGTGTACGCTCTTTTAAAGAAACCTAAAGAAGAAATGGTGGGAGCAGATGCAGCAAATGACAAATGCTCGGTTGGCGGCAGCAGAAACAAAATATCATAAAAACAGACATACCAACACTATTTGCTGTAGTTTGGTATAACTGTTGCTATCTTACAAATCCAGCAGTTATGACCCAACAATCATTTGCCATTTTGTTTCTAGCCACCTGCTTTATGTATGTTTATGTAATTTTTCTCTTTTCTCTCTGTTTTTGGTCTCTACCAACTCTCTGAGGAAATCTCTGGTTCCATGTGCGCCACTGACTGTGCCTTTGGTGATGAGCCAGTAATCTACCTTGGGCGTTTTGGATTATACATTTAGTGTGAATCTGCAGTCTGCATTTCGGTGCGTGTCAACTACTTTTTGTGCTACAAGTTTTCACAGGATCAGACCATAGCATGCCGTCAAAACATACTAATATCATTTCAATTTTGGGAAAATAAAATGTACATGTTATACTCTCACTTCATTCTACAGGTTGCCAATCTCTTTTCACTGTCAATATCTGGCAACATGACCAGTAATACTGCATACTCTTTAGCATACGACACACTGGCTTGAACATACAGTAATTTCCCCATAAAAATGTGTAAATTTTACATATTTAGTGTTTGGTGCATCTTTATATTATCACCTAATGTCTGTAAATGCATCCTCACGCCTAATCTCTTTGAGGGTTGCAGCGGGTGGAACAGCTGCCACTGTGCGCTCGGTGGGGTACGCCCGATCAGATTACTAGTTTAACTTAGGACTGACAAAAGAATAAGACAAGCACTTAAACTCACACATACGGGCAATTTAAAGTGAGCACTAACCAAATGCATGTTGTTTGGACGGTGGAAATAAACTAGAACACCTGGAGAAAACCCACACGAGCATGGTCACACAAACTCTATGCAGAACGTTTCCCTCTGTAAGTGTCTGCAGTAATTTTACTATGCTTTTTTGTTATTGCTCTTAAACTGTATGATTCACTGCAATTTTTTATTTACTACACTACTTTCACGATTGCAGTAAAACAAGTTCCTTTTACAAATGGACTTAAAGTCATAGGTTAGAGCTGAATGAGTAGTTATGGAAAACCACTGACATCAAATATGAACTACAGAGCTTCAAGTGTTTTCCAGAGGAATCATTGCCCCAGTTGTACAACAAGACATGAAACTGTTGGACTGTTGAGAAGTTAGAAAGGTGTTTTAATTCACAACAGTGGATTTCCTGAGCAGCAGAACCACGCAGAATTACATGAGCCTGCTGAGGACTGGGTCTGGCACAGAGCAGTATTTGCCTCCGGACACCTACTTCCCTGACAATCACAGGTGAAGACCGAGGCCTCAAGACTCTCTGATGTCCTGTGTGTGTATGATGACTGACAGTAGAAAAAATATGATTGAGGCTTTGAAAGTGAATCTGCGGACTCATCTCTATTGTTCTGGACGCAAGCTGCAAAATACAATAGGCTCTAAAGTAATTTCTAAGTTATTCCTGTTTGTTTTCCGTCCTTTCACAGAAGATCCTGTGAAATGTGCTCAGATTGATTATGCCAGAAAAAAAAATTGGTATTCATTGGTAAACATTGTGCTTTTTTATTGAGAGAAAACTGGTTTATAGCTCATTCGCAAACTAGTTTGAGTCCTAGAACCACATAACAATGTGGAGTGAACATGCCATTTAAATGCCATCTAACATAACCTGAGAGAAATTAAGAGCAACAGCAGTTTGTTTTGCTGGTTTGCAAACTGGTCCTTGTCTAAAAATCAGCAGATAATAACAATAATAATTTATTTTATTTATAAAGCATGCTTATGTTGAAAACTTGAGTATCTTAAGGCAATCAGGTAAGACACTTCTTCTCCGTAGTTTGCAGTACACACCCACTCACGATGAGGATGTCAAAATTCCTCTTCAGATCCTTCTCTCATCTGATTCTCACTGGGAGCCAGAGTTTTAGGTTCTGAACCATTTTTATTCAAAATGCACCAAACTTGGTTTGCTAGTTAGTTCACCAGCTAGTCTGGCTAAAGCTAAATGAGCATCTTTTCCCGTGAATGGGGGTTATACCTGTTTATCAGCAGTCTTCTGTAGCCTGTATTGGCTGAGTCTGACCTCACAAAAAATATCTGACCAATAAACGCAGTGATCCTGCCACAGATGATTTCTTAGACCTCTCACACTGAACGAGACAGAATGAGCAGATTCAAGGAGAAAGCTTTTACAAAGCGGCTGCCTCTGTTGGCTAACAAGTGCCCTCCTGAATCCAGCACAGCTGTAAGTGTCCATTGAGAGGATCCTGCACATCAGCTTAGAACTCTGGAGAAGATGCACCAAACAATCATGAATGCGTGTCACAGAGGACAGGGAGCTTCTTTAAGAAGTCAGTTGCAGCTCCATTCCAGGACTTGCGAGGAAGAAGAAATCAAAGCTGAACAATTACCTTCCTTGTCTCCTGACAGACAAACCCACTTCGGTGGTGGAAAAAAGACAGAGTAACCTGGCTAGAAAATATCTATCAATGCCTTGAACTAGTGCCCCTCAAGACAGGGTCTTAGTAAAGGGGACCACTGTGACATTCCTTAAGCCATAGTCAGTAGATACAGTAGATTTGTTTTCCTGACAAGAAATTTGTAGAATTATTGATAAACCTGTGAAAAAAAACTGGAGATTGTTGCTTTACTGTTGTACAAAACTTTTTCCTCGTTTGGCTTTTCTTTAATTCAGTCACAGCCCCAGACATTCAGCACATATTCCATTCCTGTTAGTGGTGCATTTGTTAGATTCAAGTTCATAGCCCAGCAAAGACATTTTAATTACAGAAGAGTATGTGTATTTGTCCACCTCAAAATAATTATTTTGCACAGCTGCATAGCAAAGCATTGCCAACAAGTCGTGCCTCTATTGATTTTATATTATTTTTATGGCTTAAACAAGTCATGACACACTAACAAGTGATTCTTAATACTTTTGCACAGCGGGTTCTAGTCTTGTTCTTGTTGTTTAATATGTAAAAGGATGAGAGCCTTGCATAATGTTTTCTTCTGCTGTGGAAAAGAGCATTTAATAAAGAAAACAAACTTTTAGGCAATAAATAAGAAATGGTTAATTATCTACAACACACACAAAAAAACTTTTTGGGGGGGCTATACTGTCCAACTCTAGTCTGAGTTCACTTTTTTGCCAGCTTCCAGTCTGCAGCTGTATCTCTTTTATACTTATACTTGTACTTATAATGAGTGCAATAAATAATTCAGTTTGTGCATACAGGTTAAATATCTGCACAGCATAGCCACTCCCTAGATATTCAAAATCTTAGCTGCAAAATTGTTCCATCACAACTTTCACTCACACACTGGGGTTTGCTTCAGCATATTTGCACTTTGGAGCTGATAAACCAGCTGTTGCACCATTAGCTTCAAAATCAACCATTAAACTGTATGTGCTGGTTCCAGGCAAGCCTCACACTGACACTGACAGGTGAAAACAGCCTGAGTTTGCTGAATTTCCAGTGGTGGTAAAAGCATTTTGCACCTGTTTCATGTGCTATAGTGTGTGTTTTCATTAGCTGCTCAATATAATTGGTTATTGAAACAGAAATCAGATACGCATGGAAGCAGAATACAATGGTCGATAAAGATATTGCGTATGACCACTTCTGGTCTGAACTGCCAGCTAAAACAGTCACTGATGCACTTTTCATACTTTGGTATTTATGCGACAAACTGATAAACAATTTAGAACAGATCAAACTTACATTGGATTAATTATAATCAACCTACTTGAATACTTGAATGCACCATGAATTGATGTCTTGGGAAACTTGTTTTTTTTAAGATAACCATGAGATGAAGTAGCGGAGGAAGAGAGAATGACGGTGAAGAGTGATAGAAAAGGAGACAGGGGTGCAGTGAGAGAGAAGGAAATAAAACATATGGGGGATGGAGAAATGGGAACACTAAACAGAATGTGTTATAATTTAAAATAGGGACAAGAGGGAGGGAAGCGAAGATAAATAGGGAACGAGAAAAAAGGAAAATGAGGCCTATCAGAAAAAGAATTGAGATTGAACAGACAAAGGGGAGAGAAAATGTGGAAGAAAAAAAGTAAAACGCTACAAAGACATCAGAGGTAAATGGCAGAAACTGAGGAGACAAAGATGGACAGAGAGAGGAGGTAAAGACAAGACGAGGGGAGAGATGAGGGGGAGGATAGTGGTCCTGATAGATGAGTAATGTCAGGTTCATTTCCTGAGGAGCAGAACAAGACAAAGCCTATTTAATAACTGTCACGCACATAGACGTATGTGGAGGCACCCGCACACACTGGGAGGGTCCCGGGCGTTAGGTGTGTTGTGTTGATGAGAGATTTCAGAGCCACAAAGTGTGGTTAGAGCACATAGCATGTCATCTGATTCACATCTGATTTAATGGAACAGGCCTGCTGTTAAGCATGCGGCCGTCTGTATTACAGTGTGTGATTATGTCTATATGAGTCTGACTGTGTGTTTGTTACTGTATGTGTGTGTGTGTGTGTGTGTGTGTGTGTGTGTGTGTGTGTGTGTACTTACCATGCTCAGCCCAGGTGCATGTGAGTTTAAATGCAGCTGATCCAAGGCAGAAATGTGATTTTGCCAGCATAGTAATAAGGAGCCATAACAAAATATCATAATAAAATGACTTAATGTGATCATGATTATTATATTACAGGACATTTCTATTTGCTTTGTCTGTGCCTTCCTTTTCATTGTGATCTATGTACACAGCTGCTGCCAGCCTGGCTGTCTTTCTGTCTGTCTTCCTGTATACGTGTGCCTTTTATCTGACTTGCAATTGTCCTTAAGCCCATTGCTCAAGGGAGCAACACATTTGGTGGCGTAATCAATGACCACCTGTCTGCTATTAGCTGATCAATGCCAGGGTAAACATTAAGATGAGTTCTTTGGAAAAAAGGGGGATAATTGAATGTAAAGGCTTCACAGACAAGTGATGCATACTGTAAGTGCACGCTGGGAAACGGACGGAGACACAGATGGACACAGGGCAGCAGATGGAGGCATACGTGGAGAGAAGCAGAGTGAGATGGAGAATAGAGGAACTGTGGGTAAAGGCAAAGAGTGGTTAGAGAAAACAAACCACACAGATCATGGATACGGGGATCGCTGAAAGGTTCATTGACCTTTGGTTAATTGGCTCTTTAGTTAATTAGAGACAAATGACGGATGGCACCCATTGCAGCTATTGTTACTGCCGTGTCCTCCTCGACTCTCTGAATGTTTTAATCATATCATTTACATTAGGAAATGTTTTTCTTCAGTTGCTGCATGTGCGGTCAGGCGGTGAACATGGCACAATCCGGATTCGGAAAGGCTTCTCTGGTTTTATAATACGCAATCATAAAACAGACCTGTGGCCATTTTTGTGAGACTTTCCACCTGCTGTTGAGTCTACTGTTGGACCCGTTCCAACATTTCAAAGCAGGTTTGCTGGCATCATTTTCAAAATGAGAATGTATCATTAAAAACAATTACAAAAAACAAATACTTGAATGTAATTGTGTGTTACATAAATGTATCCCTAAAGAACATAAGCAATTTAGTTTCACTACTAACTGGAAAAACTAATTAGTAGCATGTAAGAATTTCTTTAGTTTCTTTTCGTTTTAATCGCTTATGCTTTAGTTGCTCTCTGGCCTAAGAAAAAGAGAAAATGCTGTGAGCTGGACGATGTTCTGACCTTTGACGTCACACATCAATGACAGACATCAGATTTTCTCGTCTTTCAGATATGAAGAAAAAGGAAAAGGTCAAACATTCTCATTGTAAGAAATCCATCGTAGAAGAGGAAAACACCAATTTCTCCAACAGTGCAATAAAGCTGCAAGACATGACTCAACGGAATAAAGGCTGTCGCTCAGTTCTTCGACTGGCGTGCTGTACCGCTGTTATTATCACACTTACAGGATTATTGTCACTTTGCTCTTCGTCTACAAAAGTAGAGAAAAACTGTTTTACACACTGTGTCGGTTTTTTCTTTAAAATAGAATGATCAACTTATTGTATATGATCTGTGCAATGATCTGATGGTTTAAACACAACTGTGATGTTACTAGCCCTAATTTCTCTCTTGCCTTTTGAATTAATTCCAATGAACTTTTACTTTTATCTATTAACTATCAAAAATGAAATAATTCTACTACTGTATATGCTTATTATTGAGGCCAAACATTGTCATTGGACGGGAAGGAGAATAGACTACTATTCACTTTCAAAGGCTTCACTCTTTTGTCTTTGGTGTGCCGAGTGTGTCAGGGTTCTTTTTACCTGCTGACATGCTCCAAATTGAGTTGTCACCTTGTCTCTTACGTAGTTTTTGCAGGCACAAGTAATCACACACATGAACTCAATCTTTAACAGGCTTGTAAATACTGTGATATTGATTTAAAATTGATTCTGTGAGGCAAAATTACACATTGACTTTGTATTCTACAATTGTCTTGGACCGATTTGTATTCAGCCTTCCACTCTGATTCAGTAAAATGTATATCAGTTCTATGAGGGCTAATACCCTCTCCATTAAGTTACAAAATAATAGTTCTAATTAATTTTGGAAAAGGAAAAAGATTAATGACCAACAGTGAAACCACTTATTCATCATATGATTTAATTGTGTGAATAGAAAAAAGCTCAGTGTTGGTGGATTTGAGAGTATAATTATGGGGTGTCTGAAGCTGCACAAAAAGATAGATGACAGTTTAATGTTAAACTGGTAACATTACTGCTCAGCACCTCAAATGCATATTCTTGTCTTCCAGCTCGATGTAATTTCATACCTGACACTCTCTGTGAAAACAGAAAGATAAAAGAGGGGAGAACCTCGCGCCTATGTGTGTAAGGCAAGCTAGTGTCTATACCAAAGACGATCATTTTTACAAAGGTTAAACTATTTTCCATTCTGATCAACTATGACACAGTTACTACAGGCACATTTAGTCTAAAAGAAATCCCTGATCACTCTGACTTAGTCTTGAATTGAATCCATGTGTTGCTAGGAGTTCACCTAATCTCAAAAAGATAGATCTCTAAACAAACATACCCAACATATTAGTTTAGTCTTCCCAGCATTTTATTAAGTTATAAGTGTGCAGCGATGATTCATAGTTATTTTCTTACATGACAACAATCTCAAATTCAGTACGGCAAAATTCAATCTTTGTGGGCAGTACACAGTATGTTACTTAAACTTAAAGGTCCAATAGGACCAGACACAACTGTAAGTTGTCAGATAAAGACTAGACTCTTCAACATCTCAACAGTAAACCCTACTGTCAAATGTTGTCAGATGTTTCAGTACATTTTAATAGAAAATGTTGATACAACTTACTATTTGTTTATTTATTTGAGTTGAGATAACGCTAATGAGATAATTTTAAAGCATTATTTTTTAAGTTGAACTGGGTTAAAAATGAGTGTAGCCAATATCACGTGTGTTGTTGTTTTAAGGCAGATCAGATGGGGGTGGTATTTTATCTGAAAGGTGAAACATTATCTCCACCTGTGTTTGACTTGTCTGGGCAATAAATGGACTGTTGTATGTCGTGTGCTGGTGACTCAGTTGCATTTCCTCCTTGTGATGTTTATTTGCTCCTAACAGCACAGACAGAACAGTCTACTTGTTGCACTGGTTAATCCCACCAAAAGCTACAAATGAGTTTTGGTGAATGGTGATTTTTTTTTTTTGTTCAAATCTTTATTGTTCAATATTGCTATTTAATGTGCTTCAGGTCTGGAAATACTATGTAGTGAGCAGGCTCTCGTTATTGGATTTAATTCTGTTATTTATTTTTCATTTGATATCACAGTCTACATGAAGCATTTAGTTAAATTAAACTGTGGATATTAAATTGCACGAGTGGAAAGAAAAAGAATCTTTCTTCTGTTTTGCTTTACAGGGTCAAACAGGATTAGCTGAGGCTGGAACACATTAGCTAGGTTTTATGCCATTCAGTCTCCCCCACAGCAACGCCTGTGATTATTTTTACATGTTGTCAACAGAATGGGCCTGTCAGTTTGGCTCCAGTTTTATTTAAATTTTAATAAGGACTAATGTTGAAAGTACCAGTAGGTACAGTAATGCTGATTATTACTAATACAGTTTGAGGAAAACATCCATTAATGTATTTGAGCCTGTAAACATACGACTTGGAAGCTGAATCTCGTCCGTAGCCTAACATAAAGGAAAGGAAACAAAGTGCAGAGATGGACAGAGCGTCAACATCCCTCTGACATTTTGGCTGTGTTTAAGCTGCACTGAATGACAGATTAGACACACACAGTGTTCTACACGCCTGTCGAGTGGTGCAGCAGTTACATACTTTGACGTGGATTGCAATCTAGCCCCCGAAACATGACATGGCAAGACTCTTCAGAGGACAGATCACAATTATGAGAAGTTCCAGGGTATCTCGTTGTCTAGAAAGTGTGTGTGTGTGTGTGTGTGTGTCTGCACTATAAAAAAAACAGTCAGATAAAATGGAGACAGAAAGACAGAAGTGAGAGGAACACAAACAGCTGTGACGGAGAGAATCAAATAAGACAGTTTAATATGGAGATGCCAGTAGTTCATGTTTTAAAGGGTGACGAGCTGCCAAGTTGCATCACAGGAGGGAAGATGACGGGGACATGAAAAACTTCAGTGTCCATCAGGATCAAATACGTTCATGTTGGGGCCAACTGCAGGTCAACAATGGGTTTACGAAACTGCATTAACTCTGAAAAACAATCTTTATAAAGTACAGAAATCCTCTTTACTTGTTTTTCTATTTTTCCTTCTTAATGAAGGGATTGTAAGTTTTGTGACTGCTGTTCTTTACAAAATGTTTTAGTCGATCTGACTAATACAGATGATTTGGCTCTGTGGAGCAGTGTTTTTGTCTCCTGTTGCTTCTAAAACTCACACATCAAAGTGCTGATTGCAAAGCCCCTTATAGTTGACAAAGGCTACTAATTAGCATTCAATATAATATGGCCCACCCAGGTAGCAGTGTTTGAAATTTTAATTTATTTGCTTCAAAGTTAAGTACTTTTTTAAATAAATTGAGCTATTTTTTCGAACGGCCTCAATAACACTTAACACGAAATTGCTTCACACACACTACGATGTTTTAGCAAAGTACAAAGGTTTTTTTTTTGTTTTTTTGGACAAATACTGTCTGTGGGTTCCAAAAACTTAATTTCAATTTATTTATAACACTAGCAGGAATCCAATTCTAGATTAATTTTTAAAAATTAACAAAATATTAAAGAAACTAAACCTTGGCAATAACGAGTGCCTTGAATTAGCAGACACAATGAAGACAAAAGTACATCTCAAAGAAAGTATCCAATGCAGTAATTTCACTCAGATTTATGAACCCTGTTTTTACTGCCAAGCCTTTGGTCTATATTGGGTGATGGGATTAATATTTTATTTCACTGCAGGTAAACTTCATACTGCAGTTCACAAGTTTCCCTCATAACTAATTTAAAAAATCTATTTTGTGTTTTTTTGAGAAATGTGTTTTTAAACTACCTTCAGACAGAATGTGTGTCACTTTATGATATACCCATCCGAGGAACACAGTGCTCGAACTTCACAAATTTTCAAACCTCTGCATTTTCACTAATTCAGCGGTCATGGCAACATTGCCGGTGACAGCGGCTGCACCTTTCAGCGGTGACTCAGTGGTATAATGATGTTGATGTTGCATGGGCTCATTTTTAGAGACAACTTTATGTGCTTCAAATGCCGATCGTTATGCCTCGATGCACCTGGTGGCAGGCTGCTATACCTCACATTCAAACTCCGACAAACTGTCATGGTGTGTGCTGAGCTGTAACACAGTGAAAGGTCTCTCTTTCCTGCCTGACATTTGGCCCAATGGCTGTGACCAGAATCCCCACCCACCATATGAAACCTCATCCTTCAGCTATATTAGTGTAAAAAAAAGTGATGTATCATCTGCAAATAGTTAGACGATGATGCAGCAATGGACTTTTTTTCTGGAAAAAATGAAAAATGGCTCTCCCATTATCAAGGATAAGACTTATATGGATTTTGTGTTATTTGTATGGATTGGCATTGGTTGTTTTCTAGGCTACAGGGTTTCTTCGATTTCATTCATACTTTGCCCATTAGAGTTCTACAAGGTCTCAGAGATGAAGATTGTTAAAATAATAAGGAAAATTTCCGAGCAGGACAAGTCTGAAATTGGGGCTGTAAATAATATAGTACAGGCTCCATGCCCAAAAAAAAAAAAACTTGCATTTGTGCAAAAGTGCATTTCAGTGTCTTTTGGGGGTAATACTGTTATTGTACGTATAGCAATTTGTTCTCTACTTTTTTTTGCATAAAATTTGTGACAAATTAATCCAACTAATAGAATTAATAATTAAGCACTTTGCATTAAGCACTTGTTGTTTGTTACCAAGCACACACCTAAACATCTGCACATGAACTGCACACAGCTGATGTGTGTGGACATACAGCTCATTTCTACATTGCCTGTCCACAGAGATACAGAAGCTCATATTTCAGTTACTTTCAGCTAACTGTCAGTTTAGATCCACAGGGATTTCTAAAAGCCCCTCACATGTGTCTATCATGCCTCTTGACAGAGCTGAGCTTTTAGAGTAAAAGGTACATGAGCCTGAGGGATGTTGGCCTCTGAGCCTATGGAAATATTTCAGTGTAAATTTGAACGTGTGTTTGTGTGTGTAAACTGAAGATCAGCTTCATTGTTAGTGCGAACTGAATCAATATGGAAGCAAACACTATATCCAAAAAGGTGACTTTAATGTGCTAAACACACCTACGCTTGCGCACTGATGCACATGCTTGCCACACCCAATCTCAAAGGCCCACAGTCGTCACGGAGACACACACTTCTGCTCAAATCGTTATTGAAAGTTGTGTCCACTGGGAAAACCGGAGGACGTCAGAGGTCTATATATGATGGTCAATACTGTGGAGTGGCACAATGCAAGAACACAAAAGCACACATGCACCCACACCCAGGCGGACACACATTGTCTGAATAGGCGGACACAAACCAAGTGTGAGAGCGCCAGGAAAAAAAGGGGACACGCCCTCTCTTTTAGTTCAATTCCCTGGGGAAATCACATACTGATACCTCTTCCCTTGCTGTTCTTTCACCCACTTCCTCGGCTCCTTTCTTTCCCCTCTGGCTTTTATTCTCCCCTCTATTCAGGTCTCCATTCAGTAATGCTCTATTACCACAATGGAAGGAGTGCAAATTGAATGGGACAGAAAAAGAATAGCACTAAAACACACAAATAATCCCCCCGAATACAGTGAGATCTCAAGAGGGGAATGAAGAGTGAATAGAAAAGTGCACCTTTTTCGCCAGGGTTACTTTGGAGTCTATTTGTTCACTGGATCTACCCATTTGCCTACCAGTCTACATAAGTCCTGTATCCATTTACAGATATACACATCTACTATATCAATCTGTGCTGTATCGATCTACCCATCCATCCATCCAACCATCCTCCCCTCATCTCTATTGCTGTCCATTACTCATGCTGCCTCTGCTCTTACGTTCTTATCTAACTTGGCCTCGCTGGCAGTGAGCTACTGCAGCAATGACAGATGAAGAAAAAAAAAACTACTCTTTTTGTAAAAAGGCACGTGGGAAGGCCACCCACCTCAAGTTTTAGATAGATTTTATATATTGGCTTACAAAGCATAAAGGAAATGCTCCAACTTTTCAAGTTAACAAAAAAAAAGGTTGATATCCTGTAGCACAGGCCGTGGAAATGAAGAGAATTGGTACAAGATGTTGTGTGTACTATAGCTGCCGGACTAAAATCGCTCTTTTTTACCTAGTGAACTAAATTTCCTTTTTTCTCCATTGTTACTATTTGAATGTCTTTGTTCGTAGTGTAAATGTTAGAAATGACAGTGTCCTTAACATCTGCACATTGTATTAGTTTGTATTTCCTCGTGAGACGACAAATGTAGAACCTGCAATTATGTGGCACTATATTGCTCAGTTAATTAGTTCAAGTAAAGATGAATCATACATTTTGAAACTCTCAACTGACTACCCCCCATAGAGTTTGTTAATGAAAAAGCTCATTATCAGGAAACATTTTTGCATTTTTCTCTTGATGATGTAAACTTTTAGCCACCCCCTCTTGTATTTTCTTTTTTTGCTCAGCACTCATCTCAAATGCCCCTGTTTACGGTAACTATAAGATGTCTATGATGCTTTGCTAAATTATGAAAATTAGTTTCAACTGTAGTCAGATGTTTTCAGACAGGAACTGGGAAGAGAGCATTGACAAACAAGCAGCTGTTTGTAACATATAGCGGATGTTGTGACCTTTAGGACAATTTTTCTATTTAAAACGTAGCACTACAGTATTTTATTGAAGCCTGAACAGAAGTTGACCGCAATGATCTTCAGGATCGACTAGAACTTTTTTGAAACTACTGCAGCTTTCAAGCCCACAGAAGAAAAAAGAGATGCTGAGTGGAGAATCGTTTTGAGAAATAGTTGCAGAAGAACCTCACTGTAGTCTTTCCGCCTACATGAGGTGAATGATGAGTCATCAGCTGGTGCTTTTTTCTTTTAGCTCGAAGCAGTTAATGTGCCTTCTTGACAAAACCATGACATGACTTCACTTTTCTCATTGTGGTCTGGCAAGGCCATGGATAAATTAGCTTGAGACAGACGTCATTTACTGTAAAGTGGGCAGTGGAATATGAGAATAGATCACCTCTCCTTCAATTGAATATACCAGTAAAAATCCCCCCCAAAATTGTGTTACTTTATGAACACAACATACAGAAACTGTAGTTCTGGAAAGGTTAAAGTTCTCCAAAACCACCTGGAAATTGCAATGTATAATGTACAATTCACCTGCTGTACTGAATATTTGCATGTATTTGTAGCTACAATAGTTCTTCAGAGTTTTAAAAAGAGGCAAAGCATTTCTGCAACCTGAGCTTGCGAGACGCATTCTGGAATACAGTACATGTCTTCTGTATGGATTGTGGCTCCAGTAAACTCAAACATCTAGACCAGAGTTGCAGTATCTCCAGCGGGACATTACATGAATTTTGATGTCGTGTTCATTTTGCGTTGGTCCAGTTTTGTTTTTCACAGATCTGCTGGTGATTTCAGTGTTTGGGCTTGAGTTTGTGTTCGTGCACAAAGTTGGAGCTGGGAAAAAGTTGTTGTTTACCGCTGAAGAGATCCACCTTCTGGCTAGAGGCAGTGTTGAGGGGTGCACTTAAAAAGGGACAGAATCAGAGAAAAGTGGGAAAAAACATGTTTTCTGTTGCCCTAAAATAAGTCATGTCCAGATGAAAACGTCAAGCCAAGGTGATAGATTCCATAGGTGGACACTGGACTGCATCTATACTAAACATTATCAAACACATTTTACAGTTCCACACACCCTGCTGACAAAATGCTTTGATGGACGTTGTTGGCTGTCAGTGTGTATCTGCAGTGTCTAAGCTCCTCTGACCCCTTCTCTTGATTTTTATTATATTAACTCAGACGTGTCATTATTATTAACCACAGTGTCTGAGAGCCCTCAAATGTTCTTTATTCTGAGTTTAGGTATCAGCAGTGGGCTTAGACACCAGCAAATATATATCTATCATGTATATTTACCCGCAGATAGGTGCACCTAGAGAAGTGGACTGTGTAGGTGTGTGCGCACACAAACACAAATTGAGAAGAAAGAGAGAGAGCTTGCTCAATATCCTGCAGGGATCCACTTGAGATAAAATTCAGTAGCACTGAATACAGTAATACAATCCATTTATCTAAGAAAAAACACAGACCCTGACACACACACACACACACACACATTTCTCAGAGCATTGTTGTGAAGCGAAGGTGCCCTTGTGTTGGTGGTCATTCATCAGAATATGTGACTCAAAGTGCAATGGCAGACAAAGCCCACTGGCCTCTCTGTGGGTACATTTCTTCCCAATGAACCGAACAGCACATAATGCCACACTGCTGTGCCCTGTGATGTAAATACAGTCTTCTCTGCGTGTCCATCGACATCGTTCAGCTGCAATCAGATCTGCAATGTAGAGGTACAGTACAGGCACAGCCGGAGATCCAATAAACAAATTAAGTATATTTTGCCCAAAATGCCATGAAGTATAGAGAGGGCACGATGTTTCTTATTATTAAAAATGCTACAAACAACAAGCATTAAATAACACAACAGCAAATGTTTCCACATTTCAAAAGACTATTATATTTATATAGACCAAGCAGCACAAATCATCTTCAAAATGATTTGGTTATAATGAACATAATCAGACTTTTTATCATTAAATTATCCACAAGTGCACACAATTACACAAAAAGCTAAAAATATAGGAAACAAACAAACAAAACAATATTTTTTTATGAAATGTCAGTATTAAAAATCTAATTAGCCCTAAAGATATCATTTACTGACAATGGAAAAAAAATGTAATGGTGTAAATACATTTCACAGTAGTTTCAGTTGGATTTTGAATACAAGCCTCAACTTAATGCATCTTAACCTGGGTGACAGTTAAACTCCTGTTTGCTGACCCAGAGCCATGTTTTGATCATATCACTTTTATTCAGTGCAACAAACTCCTCAACTAAATTTACTAAGTTACTGGGCAAAACAGCAAGAATGTAGATCCAACTAAACAAACTTTAGTTAGAGATTCAGAAGGCTGATATCTCCTGAATTTATACAACAGGTAATTGTATAAGAGAATCATGTTCACCATCAGATGCTCATCCCATCTGTCTCATTTGCCGGAGTCTTGAAATCAGCAGCAGTGAGTGCTATTGTTGCATACAGAAGGATTTTAGTACAGTAGATGATGTATTAACGGTTGAGCTTAACAGGATTAAATACAGAACCAAAGTGACACCTGAATTAAAAAGAGACACTTGTAGTAAACAAAAGAATAAAGATGATATTTGTGCATTCACCTACTGTACTTGTGAACAACCTCAGCTGAATTCGCTAATGAACTTATTGCATATATTAGAAAATCATAAACTAATTACTTTAACTGAAAATTTAATATTTTACACTTGAAATGATTGCATACACATTATCCTTGTTACAAAGTATAGATTAAGTCTTAAAGCCACGTAATTTGTGTGAACTTAATATTGTAACGTTTTACTTCAAATGTGGAAAATACAAACACACAAACACACACACACACCATAGGAGTAGCTCTGGATCAGCTGATACACCAACCAAGCTGTCACTGCCAACCGGGTGATCGATTTAAGCTGTCAAACTCACTGCATATTTTGTAATGCTGCGGCCACTGCTCATGCATGTCACGTCTTACCTGTTATTACAGAGTCCCTGGATATTTGTAATCGAAGAGTAGTGCTGGGAATTGTAGAACGCTATGGATCTCGTTCAAACAGTTTAATTAAAGCCACCAGTAATCAGTGCAATAAAACAGAGCTGCAGTGCTCAGTTGGTGGATATTAACTACACGGCAACATGAGTGTTGGGGCTCCTTATGACCACTGTGCTGTGAGTTATAAAGTTAAAGAAAGAATATTTCACTGTTGCATCGTTAAAAAGGTGTTGTCCACACTTTGCAACAGCAACATTATTAAAGTACAAAGTTATCTTTTTTTTTTTCATGGTTAAAACAGTTTAAAGAATTTACAGCAGTAGACGACACAAAAGGTTTTCGGTTTCGGGATGATGAAAGTCTAATTTCATATACACACACACGGGCATAAAATGCACAGGCCTTTGATGTACTTTAGTTTAGTTATCACAGTGTGTGTGTCCTCTGGAGCCTGCACGGAGCAAACTGCTCTTGCAGGTTTTGGAGGTCATTGCATACAAAGCTTATGAGGTGGTGCGTATCCTACCTACATAGATCATCTTTATCTAAAGTGTCAATTGCTTACCAACTGCTGTGTGTGCTTGACCAGATGTGCTGAATATAAAGTTTTTGCATTTGCTGCTTACTGCTGTATATCAGACCTTTGGTACTCACATTAAGAATAAAAGGCAAAGTAGACAAGAAGAACTACATAATGATCCACACAAAGCAGAAATGACCACATCAGACACGCCAGGCAAAATCTGTGCATTTTCTCATGACCCCTTGAAAAAGAAAACGTGAGCTACTGAGGCTCCGCTGGTTTATGGTAGTGTGTGCACAGTAGTTTTTGATTAATCGATCACTGCCACTTATCGCTTGGTTGCTTTAATTTGAGGTTCTTTTTTAGTCAAAAGTCAAAATTCTGATTCAGTAAACTGAGCTCAGAATGGTTTAAAATAAGCGAATGATAAAACACATTCTTGACTCATATGTTCCAAAGAACTGCCTGTTAGTAGCTACAGCTGCATGTTCTGTTGTTTCGCCCTTAAGCAAGACAAAGAACAGCTACCTGCTCACATACTTAAATATCATACTGCATAAAACAAAAAAATGAAAGCATGCACAGCTTGTCTACTATCTCATAAAAATATGGTAGAGAAACACGAATAAATACGAGTGAAGCAGTAATCTAGCATCATGATATCAAATGTTTGTGGTCAGATCAGAGTAAGAGTTCTGCTGCAGGCATGCACACGTGGACAAGCAGGCACACAACACACTCTGTGCAAAGCAGTAGACTTAACAAAGGTCCTCTTGTTTTTATTTCCATATTTATGTTTATTTTCCCCCAGTAGTTACATCAGACTACAACCCTTCCCTGTTGTCACAAAACTGAAAATTACAAAATTAGAAAGTCCAAACTTTAGTAGGCTGAAACTATCCCATCCAACAGAAACACTTTTATGTCGTTGCAGTCAGCACGGAATATTTTATTGCTCTTAACTCATCTGTGCTAAATGAGAACAAACGTAGATAGATCTGTGCAGCTAAATTATAATGTGGCAAATATAAGAAAAGCAGATAATGGTCACAAAGCCTGAGGAAGGAGGAATCGGAACAGGGCCACAAACCTGGGCCACACACTCGTTGAGGCTCACAAACTTACACAAGATGCCCAGTGCATCATTTGAGGCTGAGGCAGCTACAAAACAAAAAAACCTAGGCATGCTGATTTTATGAAATACCCAAACAACTCCACATTTTTGTACAACACTCTTCTTCACAAATGCACAAGCACGTAAGAGCTGCAGCGAATCCCTGACGAATTAATCTTCACATCTGTTCTGGAGATTGAGAGGAGATTAACCTGATGCTTTTCCTGCCTCATTGCTTCACATACATTAAAAAACACACGCACACACTCTCACACACACCCACAGCACTTTTACTTTTACTTTTACTTTACTCTAGAAACAAATAAATGAAGAGGATTGACACAACACACACAAGGACACAACAAAGCGTTATGGGATAATGACACAAATGCGGTTGCCAAAATCTTTGCCTTATCAGGAGTTATACCATGATCAAAACCTTTTTCTAAAACCCAAGATGCAAAACTGCCAAACCTCTGCGATCAAGAACATTAACTAAACAAATTCACCTGCAGGTGGCATTGCACAGGCTGCACATTTCCCACCACACAGTGCTAGTGACGCTCCAACAACAAGCCGCTTTCAAACACGCAGGCTGTAAAAGAGGAATGCAGCTGGACAAGACTTTTGCCAACGTAACTTGACTGAGGAAATGCGTATGTGGAGAGCTGACTCAGATCTGCATTAGCGCTGTAATGACAGATACACACACACACACACGCAGAGATACACAGGCTTGTAAATAAAATTGAACAAAATAAACAACTCTGCCATCGCAATTTAACACACAAAAGATGTTTGACGTTTGCAATTTCAAGTCATGGAACCATGGCGATACACACACAAACATTCACAGTATATTCTGTATTATATATATGTGACTTTTTGCCCTGCAACACACCATAGACATAAAAAATGAGTATGAATTTTTTATACAGAATATTATTTGTGTGGTTCTTTATCTCTTTCATATATAAATGGCATTAGATTATGCGAGGAGGTTGTGTGTCATTGTGCGTGCAAGTGTCTGCGTCTCTTGGTGTGTATCAGTCTAGGTAATTGGATCTGAGCAGAACATATTGACACTGGCAGCCAATCAAACATTTTTTCTATTTGGCTGCCAACAACATTAAATCCATCTGCAATATATAAAACACAAATGCAAATACACACACAAACACACTCTTGTTCTTACATTGTATAAACACACAAACTTAAACCAATGCTGCTTGGTGATGCATGTGTGCATGCATGAAAGCTGCAATTTAAAATTTCACATATCTGCTTATTTGTCACAAACACAGAAAAAAACACAAACACAAAAAGAGCAGGATAGAGCAAAATGAGATGTAGGAAAATGAGGAAAAAATGAAATGAGCCTTACTGCTCTGGGGATTGCAAGAACAAATAGCATCAACTCAAGGGAAAAATTTAGTGATGCAAAACAAACAGAAACAAGCACATGACAAACACAAGTTGAGAAGGTTGTGCACAACAGTAAATGGCCTCCACTTCTATAACGCTTTTTCTACCTGTTGGTACTCAAAGCACTTTACACTGCTTCTTATTCACTCATTCACACTCACAATCACACACACGCACCGAGTGGGAGCTGCTATGCAGCTGCCCAACATTCGCCGGCAGGGTTCAGTGTCTTGCTCAAGGACACTTGTACATGTGATCGGAAAAGCCGGGCATCAAACCAACAACTGTAGGATTGGTGGACGACTGCACTACCTACTGCGCCACAGTAGCCCCCACAAGCACTCAGCTGCCATTCAAACAAAAATCTCACTGTCTTTAATTTCCTCCCTTTCATGTTTATGGCTCTTTTGTGTTTTATCGTTCCATCGTTTATTTGAGCCCACACACACGGAGCCTGTCAGCATGCACACACTCACACACACACACAACAACCCCAGGTTGGTATTATCTCATCGACGCAGTTGACACAAGAAAGAGAAAAACACAAAACTTACCTCCACGAGACAAAAGTTCAAAATAAGAATAGTGAGGAATACGAGAGGAGGCAGGGCAACTTGGCTGTATGCGTGTGTGTGTGAAAGAGAGATAGAAGTCGAACAAGAGACTAACAGAACAAAGCAAAGACTTATGAGAGGAGTGTTCCTACTTTGAAAAAGATTTTGAGCCTGAAGGTGAAAAAGGGAGAGTAGAGTATGTCGAGGTGAGTGTATCAAATACTTGAACATGGAAAAAAAACTGAAAGGAAGAAGGAAGAGAAAAAAGGGCAGAGGGCACCAAGCCTATAGCATCCTGTTTTTCTGATGGCGTGGACAAGAGAGGAGAGGAGACAAAATCCTACCTGGAGTTGTTCAGACAACGTGGTGGACTGTCTGGTGGTCAGGGCTGGTGCTGAACTCTCCTCAGGACGCAGAAACACTTGCTGACCACGTCTGCAGGCATCAAAAACAAGAGTTAAGACCTGTGTTTGTGTTTCAGCTGTGTAGACATGAAGTGAACTGTTAAATTCTGCATGATATCGCACACACACACACACACACTCCACAACTTGTCTTTTCCCTGAACTGAGAAGTGCAGGAATCTAAAAGGTGTGTGTGAGGGAATGTAGGGGAAAAGGTAAGTGTGTTTACATATGTGTGTGTGTGTGTGTGTGTGTGTGTGTGTGTGTGTGTGTGTGTGTGTGTGTGTGTGTGTTTTGCGCCCATGTGAAGTCCTTACAGGTCCTTCCCTTTCTTCCTCTCGAGCGCAGTCATGTCATCTCCACCTGTCGTAAGCAGAGAGAGCGCTGGAGTCACACACACATTCACACACGCAGCGTTGCACAGATGCACACACTCGCGCTGGCAGGCTGAGGCACACACTGGCGCGCTAACGCCACGAGCTGCAGCACATAGAGCAGTGAGTGAACACAGTCCCTCCTCCTCTCTCCTCCCACCTCTCCCTCTCTCTCCCTCTCTTTCTCTCTCTCCCTCTCTCTCTCTCTCTCTCTCTCTTTGCTCCTCCTCTGGGTCTTACTGCCTCTCTCAACCCTCCCCGTGTATCACTTTCTTGCTGTCAGTGTTCTCCGGCACACACTGCACTTCAGGTGTGTGTGCACCCTGTCTCCTATTAACTGTGGACTTCCTTTGAACCATGATCACACTCTGTTCCCAACGTTAAGCAAGTAAAAAACGACTGAAGGATGGATCAGAAAATATGCACAGATTATGAATCAGTTTTGGCAGTTTAAGGGGCATTAACCTGTTTTGCACACCAAGGTCTATGTATTACCTGTTCTGGACCTTTCAGTCATACCACAAGCTGTTAGTCAGAAGACTGAGTTCATCGATTTCTCAGTGGGTTTGTAGATATTCCATTTTTGTCTGAGCACTTGACTTAAAACCTTTAAGCCATATACAGTATGATCATTTATTTATATGCTGAACTTGAGCTGAATTGCTCCATTGTACGTTTATCATAGATTAAACAAAGTGAGGTCCTCCTACAGCGCACGCAGTACTTCATGCAACAGAACGAAAAGAGAGCTCCTTAAAAAACGCATGCATAAAATCTGATGAATCTATAGTGTTTGCCCTGCAAATGTTATTTTTATATCCTTTTGACTCAGGTTTTCCTTATTTCTAAAGGCAAACCACTGAATTCCCCTAACAGAAACAAGTCGCACACAATGCCCAGTTAAAATATTTACTTCTATTAATTTAACCAGCTGGCAGATTTATTATATAGACCTTAACCTGCTGCAGAAAGTGTTTGAGCATCCTGCTGAGAGTCGCCTCTCCAAGGTGACATGGGTAGCTCCATCCTACATTTACTGTAGGATGGAGTTGTACAGAAGGTTAAATAGCTCTGTCATGGGCTGTCCATCAATCTGACAATGAACCTCTGAGTTATTTACTAAAAATAAGCTTGCCCACAGCTACACACACTTACACACAATGTCAGGCCATATAATAAAGCCACTGTTTTAAGCAGACACTGTGCTACTGACTCTACTGATCTAAGATTTTGATTTATTTATTATAAATCTTTATTAAGGGTTTTTATTCATTGTAACTCAAGACATGACTAATGTTTTGCATGATGTCTTCTATAACAGTGCTGATAAAAATTAATTTAACACAGTAAAACAGTCACAGTGTTGAATTACAACTGGCTGACAAAAACAGCTCCTCTAATTCAAGTGAGGAAAGCTGCCTCCATTCGCCTGCTGAGAAGATACTAATAATTATTTGGGGAAGACAATCAAAACCAAGTTCTGTTGATGTGTTTACTAGAGGCTGACACTGCCTGAAATAAATGATGGATCTCGGAAAATTAGAGAAGTTTAAGCACAAATCGGTTTTGATCGGGACTTGCTAATGCACATTTTAACCAGCTATAATCTCGCTTTAAATACGTAGAGGTAAAGCGAGCTATGTAGTTCACAGAAGCAGCTAGTCAGAGGTTGATCCATGGCTAATGGAGTCATGCTCTGAAATAAAATGCTGTGTAAAGCCAGAGGTTATTCCAGTTCAGCCTCTCACTGTATTGACCAGTGTTGGGTAATATCAGCAGAAAGATAATCGGCACTGCACACACTTCTTGTGATCAGTTCTGTACGGTATCTGTCATGGATAGAGCTCACACAGGCACACACAAACACCTCTCCCGTGCAAGCAGGGGAGCAGGCCCCAACATGTAGACCTGCAGGCACGGGTTCAAAAATACACCTGAAAATATGATGGTGCAAAGTGAATTCTCCTCCGAGAAAGTCGATTCCCACCTGCTGCAAGCTTTCTGAGTAAAGGACTGATCTTGGAGGTTTGTGGGGATTGTTGCTGTTCATGTTGTGTGTGTAAGTGCATTATGTTGTGGGAACTCACTTTACCTTTAGGGACAAAATGCAAGTCCCTAAAGGTGAACCATTAACTTCTGAGGTGACAACTTGGTTTAGGGTTTAGGTGAGTGTACTGGAAGGCCCCATGGAATGAATGTCAGTGTAATGTCCTGTGAACGGATGGATTGTCCGTGTGTGTCCGTGTGTGTGTGTGTGTTCGTGCATGCATGGTTGTGTGTGCAGTTGTCCTGCCTCCCATAAAACATCAGAGTGATTGAAAGCTCTAAATGGTGAAGGTGCACTCAGGGGAAGAGGGCTAATCTACATAATGGTGGAGCTATATTAATGATGCATACACACACACACACACACACACACACACACACACACACTTGTCAATTGAAAGGGAGCCTCTCTTATTCCCAGTTTTCTTCCTTACAAAAAGAAAACCACGCAAAGAAAAAAGTAGAGCATGTAAATGATGGAGTTAAAAATGCTTCAAGAAAAGATAATTATCTTTGCTGGTATTATAGCAGCCTCTTACATAAGTGCATTGCTAAAAATACTAATTGCTGAGCAGTGGAGGTCTAATATATTTGGTGTTTGTGCCATGTGATTCGCTGACTAGGCTGATCTTGAAAGCACAATTTTCCAGGTGACACACCACGGCTGTACATATAAATTAACACTACATTATTTATTTTCCTCTGCAAAAGCCAAAATCATCAGCAGCATTTTTTATTGAGCATTCTCTAAAACTAATCATCTTTGACATGAAAAATTTTACAGCCTTTCGTATTAGAGTCTCCTTCAGCGTGACTCCACCCCAGCTTGAAAGGGATCTGCAAATCCACTGACATCCTCTTTTGTGGAACAATAGTGGTCCCATCTCAAGGTGGCTGCTTCAGAAATGTGCTCAGTGTAATGAACAATTTGCATCGGAGGAAATGGCTTTGCTGTCTAAGGAGCTGGAAAATATAGAGGCAGTAAATGATGATGCTTGCCGTAGGAGTTTGTTAGACTTGAGCGTTTGCTGAAATTTTACAGTATAGGATCTGTCAATCTATACATCTACCTACTTTATACTGTGCTTAGACTAGATGTAACATTCCATCCATACAGAACACTGCACAGGACTTTCATCTCTCATAAAAAAAGCCTCATGTTGTTGTTTAATCTGACTGTGTGTAGCTATATTCTGTAAGTTTTAAGTAGGCGTGGAGTGTGAAAAAAAGAAAAGGTTACTGGTGCGATTCCTGCTGGAGCTGTCAATGCTGTAAAATCTATGCGCTCACACATCTGTAAAGCGCCTTGGATAAAAGTGATCATCACGTGGCGTATGATTAACGGCTTGGAGAGGAGTGTCTGAGCATGTGCGTGTGTGACTATCACTTAACCTTATTGTCGCTCATAACTAATTTCCTTAAACAACATGAGCAGTAAAACAACAGCAGGAAAACGACAGTGATACGCCCTGTTTTGGAAAGTCAGAGAGACGTACGTAATCACACACTTACGAGCTTTACTGTTTGTATTGATAACCTGTTTCAACAGAGCAGTTCATCTGACTGTACTCAGCAAGGCACGGACCTTTTCAATAATCAACATGAATGCAACAAGCATCTGTAATGCTACAAACGAGATTTTGGAAAACCTGACAGGTCAATGCGGTTTAAAAACGCATGCATTTTGTGCTCAGACTGCAGTGAGGGCATGGTGTCTTAAATGGACAACATATCTTATTACCTTTTTTGCAGCTAGGCAATTTTCTCCCACTGCAAGATTCATTTAAAGGCTTTTATTTTGAAATGGCAAGTATCATTTTTTTCTTTTAAAATAATTTGTCGTTCTAAAGATCTAAAAAGTTTTAAGATTTAAGACTTGAACATTTTCAGGCCCTGCAGAATGTTCTTCAGTTTCACAGCAATTACATTTCAAGGTAGACGAGGGGGTGTCTTTCTTTCATGTCGCCTTAAAAATGCAGCTCTTCGTTGTAAAAACCTTGTTGACTCCTGTGGTCCAGTGCTAAAGCATGCATTCATTGTGCCACGTCCAGCAGAATACCCACACACCCCAAAATAATAAACCTTTCTGGCTCCTATTCATCACAAATCACAAAGCTGCTTCGCATCAACAGTTTGAGAGGCTGGTTGGTCGTTGCTATGTGAGTTAGAACGTTAGCAACCTGAACAGTTTATAAGCCAGTTTCCATACCAACATGCACTGTGTCCTAACCGTAGTCAATCTCAGCAGATCAAGAAGTGAGTAGAAGTGGATGCAAGAATGAGGAAAATGAACAAAAAACGGGCAGGATAGAAAACCATGCTGCTCTATTATTTAAGCACATATCTGCATTTTTGCAGTTTGCACAAAAACATGTTTATCTGGGGAAGTAAACACTAAAAGTGGGTAATTGTGTCAATATAACGTTTGATTGTAAGATGGAACTGATAAATGTTGGTGGAGAGGATGGAATTTAGTGGGAATTTGGCAGATGGCCTGACTGAAATGCAGATTTGATCCCTCCAATGTTCATTTACGTTTAAAACTTAAGAAACAGCTGAGCTTTCTAATAACTGCTCAATCAGTCAAAGGGAAGGTTCAGGGTACGAGTGCTCGAGTGGATCTGTGATGCTACGAGACTGTCCCTTAGCTGGGTGTGTGGGGTAATGATCAGAAAACAACTAAGGGGCTTTGAAGAGATGATCTGTTTTTGAAAATGAGACCTGGCGACTGAGGCTAAGACAGTTTTCCCTGGTTTTCAGCCGCAAAACGGACACACGCTCTGCTGGCTTTGATCAGATTTGAGTGATTGCTGTGTAAAAACTAGAGAGACCTTTGGCAGCACGAGGTTTAACTCTGAAACAGTAATTGTTTCTAAGGACATCGAAACTGATCCTTTGATCCACACGAGTGTCACTGTCACTCACTGCTAATGCACAGAGGCTTTGAGGGGATTTACGCCAACAGTAACATACGTATCTGCGGTGATTCAAACTCAAGGAAGAAAACTCTTAAGGGAGAAACGTTACTCATGTTTGTATCCAAAATACCTTTGCTTATATGAATATATAGTTAGTGTGTAAACTCTATAACACAATATAGTAATACATGAAAGAACTGATAACAAGTTATTTAGAGACACAAGTTATACATTATCTGTATGAATCTCCAAACAACACCAGGCTGTTTCTGCAATGTTTAATCTGTTTAACAGCCTTACATTTTATACACCAGATGTTCTACCGGAGAACAGCAGGCAAATGTCTGTCTTGGAGGTGTTCCTAAGGTTATCAGCATGTGTTGGATTTCGTCTCACAGGTTAGTTATGAGTGCAAGACTGCAGGTGTTTACGTTTGTCTGGGGCTGCAGATATGCAACAGTGTGTTTTTAACTGGCACACTACGCCGTGAGGGTTTATACGTCAAACATAACAGCAAAATCTGTTTAATAACTTTGGTTGATTATGATCCAGTATCTATTCATCTAGCACTTTAATTATTTACGAGGCATGTGGTCAAACAGCCAAATGAAGGGGTCACCTGAAGAAATAAAAGCTTTAAATGCAAGTGTCTGAGCACCAGCCACACAACCTGGCAACCCAAAATGTGTTCTCACTAATGGGTTAAAGCTAGTCTATAGAGCATTAGTAAATTATTGACTAAGTTTTACTAACCATTAGTAAATGCTTTAAACAGTGGTATCAAAGACATCAGAGCACCTATGCAAAATAATATGCAAGGTACTTTGTATTGTCGTGTTCTCCATATTTGAAAATGTTGCTCCTAGCCCCAACCCCACCCACCAAAAATAAGAGACAAAAACTATACAAACATAACTCGAGCTATAAAACCATGTGTTTATGTGTAAAGGAGAGCTCTTCTCCTCCTCTCATAGTTAGCTGTTTCCTTCCTGATGTGCTGCTCCAACAATGTTCAGGCACACACACATTTCCTTCCTTTAGCATTTGGTTATTGCTGTTCATGTCAGAGGTGAGGGGGAAACGGTGAGCAGTGCGAGGAGCTAGTGATAAAAATCCAGAGGACAGGGAAGTGAAAGATAGACAGTGAGATGGAAGGAAGGTGGCAAACCTGCTAATGGGAAGTTAAAGGCTGAGGGGGGAAGGACCTGAACCTGTCAGTCGTCATCGGCGTAGCCCGTGATGATAATGATGGTGTCAGCTAAAAAGCTAAAACGTGTCGCAGCTGACACAGTTGTCATAATGTGAAAAGAAAACACACACAGCAGCAAACCGAGTTTCTTCCATTTTCTTGCTCTGGTTCTTTTTTCTTCCTTTGCACAAAACTACAACTAATGAGATGTGGGCAACAGAAGCCCACAGTGCCACACTGCACTGCGCACTCTGTGGGTTCCATGTGTGTTTGATGATGCAAACGTAACATTTGTGTTTTGTTATGTGCATGTGTTTGCATGTGCTTGCGCTGGTCTAATCAGACAGATCAGACGCAGAACGTCTGGCTATATTATTGTGCTCATGACCTTTTTATTTCTTCATCTCTAATTTAATTGGTTCATCAGTTCAACCAATCAGAACCACCACATTGAGACGATCTGCTGTGAGCCAGTGTTGAGCGGGCTGAATAGATGCTACAAGTGGTAATGATGATGACAGTGTGGGTGCGTGTTTGTGTGTGCGTGAAATAGCCATACTGAGTCAGATTTGTTGCTATGGCACCCCATCTTCCCGAGGTGCAAAAATCACAGAACAATTTATATCCACAATTTCCTCTTTATAATGAAGCAGTGAATGCACTGACCCTGCCCTGTACACACACTGTCAGAAGCTTTATCTTCGCAAAGAGCATCCTTGACCCTTTGGTGCAGATGGTAGATTAAAACTCAGCAGCTAAATAGAATTATGAAAGAAAATCCGCATATTTTCAATAGGGAAAGAAATAATACACACATTACAGTTTATTAAGACTAAACTGGCACTAAGCATCAGTATATGGCACTAACAAAGAAACTTGAATTTATGTTCCTTAGCTACTAAACACTATAACTGTAAGTTTTTCAAGGCCTATACCCAACAAACAAACTTAAGACTGTCCTGCAATACAGGATATTTTAGCAGAATAAAATACACAAGTTATTAACACGTTCAGTGTCATTGTATTTTCAACTTGCCATTTACATAAACTGTCGACACTGTGTGCTCAATATGGTAATAAAAAACATAATCTGGCTATCATTACACATTACATTCCCCACAACTTAGTTGCTTGTGCAGTTTTAGGAGGCAGGGTTAAACAAAGTCCATGGTTCAATATTAGTGGGCTCTCTGTCAGGAGAGAATTATTAATGTTCCAAACACCAACAGAGTTAAGTGTGAAACGGCACGAATTGTGAAATTCAGACTTTGCTTTATACATTAAATAATGATGCAAGATGTTTTACAGCACAGATAGAGGCTGGGGAGAGTGAAAACAGACACCAGGATGTTGTTAAAGGGTCAAATCCGTAACTGTAAAAAAAGTTTATGGCCCCTTGACACCTTGAGATAAAACAGCAGGTCCTTAAGTAGTTTTGTTCAAATTAACTGCTGCTCTAGTGTTTTCTTTTACATCCCATGACGGGATGTAAATCAGTTTTTCAACCTTCTTTCATTATCACGTCTTCAATAAACAGAGGAATTTATTCAATAAAATGAATCAGGGCAAAAGTAAAACCTTTTTGCTGTCTTTAGATATCAAGCCAACTTACAAAGTTCCTTTCGGTTGAAAGAATAAAATGTGAATTTAAATCAAACTATTATTCATGTAAATAATAAGCAGATTATCTTATAATGAAAATAATCATGATTTGCAGCTCTATAAGCTAATTATCTGACCTCTGTTTTGAATTATGATCAATTCATCTTCAGCCGATTAAATGGCAAATTGTTCCAGAGCTAATAGGTGGCCTGGCTGTACATATGAAAAGCTCACTGCTCAGACTAAGTGAACACAGAGAGGACAGTGTGGACAGAGACATGTAGACAGTGGTGGATACAAGAAACATGAAGTGTGATGCCGTCAGCAGGTAAAGATCTGAATACACAATTTCACATATGGATGCCCCAACACACAATCTCAACCTCGATATAATGTTCTCATTCATGATGAACATGTAGGACAAACACACACACCTCAGTCACGTTTGACTTTGCCCACCCTTCTTTCGAACTGTCTCCTATTCTCACCTTCCCTCTTCCATCTTTCATTCCATTCCTTCTTTGTTCATTTTCCTTTGAAATTTACTTATTTTTCATCCCTGCAGTTCTTGTTTTATCTGTTCTCCATGCAGATTTGTAACGTCAAACAAACCAGTGCTGCTGTCAGAGTGCCCCCAAGTGTACAAATACCTGAACTACACTCTGACTAACCCTAACCCTAACACAGACTGAGCAGCTGGACCATCTCCCATCTCCCATGTTAGTGCAAATCAATGCATGTCTCATTTAAAAGATTCTGCAGCCACGGGGATGCATTGAAATTCAGTGGATAGCTGAAATATCTCTTTGCATTCTTATCTATCTCATATGCGAGAACAAAGGCCTACATATGGTCTGCTGTGCACTTTGATTTTACTCAAGAAAAAAATGAAGCAGTGAATCAGTAACTTTGACAGGAACTGTTTAAATCCCCACTGCACCTGAATTACTGCTCTCATTCTCATTAGAATTATTGTGAGGTATGACCACTCTGCTAATGAAGACTGAGGACCAGAGTGGAAAGGAATTTTTGAATTTTCTTGAGATTCTTTCTCTGGGGTTCAGCAATCACACAGCAGCCACTGCAAATGAGTCCAAACGACAAGCAGCTTCTGCTCTGACTTCATCTGAGTGGCCCGCATCAATTACAACATCGCTCCACCTCCCAAACTTCAAAGTATTACAAGTGTTCTCCCTCTGCCGCTCTCCCTCCTACACTCACTTACACGTCTCTATAAGGAATAGCAATAAGCTCATTGTTTCCATTTCAAAGGGAAGTGCCGGGCCTAAAGAGGGGAAGAATTATACATCACGTTGCCCCCCAAAAAACAGGATAAATAAGACAAAGAGAGGGAAAAAAGAAAAACAAGGCAAGGAAGAAAGAAATGTAATCCAGCGAGACTATAGTGCCAAGTAGGCCAGTTTTACAGTACGAAGACTGTCACAGTGTGACAATCTGTCCTTCCTTCAACTCTTTTCCTGCTTCTGTTACACTCCCATCTTTGAGGCTTTTTCTCTCAGATGACTGACTGAATATGACATAACTGTAACATTGTGGGTGTGTGTGTGAGCAAAATTTTATGTATCACAGCACAAATACATGCCTCTAGTGTGTGTCTGTGTTTGTATTGTATATGTATTGTGCATGTCTCTCTGTAACTGTTCGTGATGCTGAGGTGGTGTTAGGCTGGAATTTGGACTATATACATATGTTCATATTGCGTTTACAATACAAACATTATAGATACAGAATCATAAAAACTGTCTTTTTAAAACATGAAACAAAATGATTTACTAATTTACACAAAATTCACTGGGCCAGTGAAAATTTGAACCCACTTTCTTGTTCCCCTTAATCGAATGTGTAAAGGCTGTAACAGATTACATTTTAAGAGTGCCATTCCCAATCCTGCACATCACAGAGATTAAAGGATAAGAGACGTGTTTGTGCTCCACGATTAAAACACTTTATCTCATGATTACTGCAGCCAGGCCCTGCTCAGCAATGACAAAGTGTGATGGGGGAGTGGATAAGTGTGTGTGTGTGTGTGTGTGTGTGTGTGTGTGTGTGTGTGCACCCCGTGTAGCCATGTGTACGTGTAGCACTCTAAACTGCTATGCTGCCCGTCCAATCTCCGCAGCACTGCTGAGGAAATCAGAAATCATTTTCTCTCCAATTTTCCTCACCTGTCATCTTTCCCCTCTTCCTCGTCTCTAACACACTCTCTCCTTTTCTTTTGTTCTCACTCTTACAGACGTAACTGGAGCGGATTCTATTTTCTGTTAACACGGTTTCCACATAGATGCTTCTTCGGCTATTGATGGGATTGTCACGGAATGATTTGTTTCTGTCATTTGTGACCCTGTTCAATATCTGACTTGTCTCAGTCCCAACACCTGTTTTCCCAAAAACACTCAATTGCTCAGTTACAGGAACACGTGCAGACACTAAACACTCCTGCATTAGATACAGAGTAAACAATTACAACCACAGAGGTCTATATGCAGTCACACACTACAACTGACCGCACGGGAAACACTGCTATCATCAGCCCAAGAGGCATGTATTTAGAACGACAAAAAGAATACACCGACACACACACAAAGAGGACACACTGATGCAAACAATTTCAATTCACAGCACACATCATTATGCCGCAAAGGTCAGCCTTTAGTTCTCTCCCTAGGCGTGACACATGCAGACAAAAGAACACACGGCAAAAAAAATATTAATTGCGCACACAACTCTCCCATGGCTGTACGTACACACACATGCGGACACCTTCATCTTTATCACAGCCAGTGATCATAGGGATGAGAAAAGCAGCACTAGAAAACCTGCTGTCACCATGGTAACATGGTCATAACAATCTTTTCCTCCTGGTAAAAACAGACCTCGTTCTCTTCTGAATTCTTCCTTTCTCTCCTTTCTTTCTCTCTCCTTTCTATCACCACTGTCTGTCCCTTATCTTCATTCACATGATGAAGTCCCATTCCTTCATGCTTCACTCTGCTTCTCTCCATTACTGTCACAACGCTCTACTTTTCCAACTTTTCCACATTCAGCATGCCTTTCTGCCTCGTTACGCTCTCTTTTCCCTCCTCGATATCATACAAGACCTTTCAGGTGTGAAGCCAAACAGGTAGCAGTGAAAACATGTGTAATACCAAGAAGGCTGGGTAGACGAACATTGTAGAAGATTTAAAGACAACCTGGGAAGGACAGACACTCAAAAGCAAATGTCATTTTTACAACAAAATCCAGTCTGCGTGCATCCAGTATAGAATTTAAAGTCGTTTTGATGGATTTAAAGTCAGTCAAAATGCAATACAATGCAGTGTGTTACAGCAATATGCAATACTCTTATGATGCAATATGTGGCCATTTTCACTGTAACAATGCTTAAGACAAAATTCATTTGACTTCATACATCTGCATGTGACAGAATGATGGTGTTCTGACACATTTCTAATGGTACAAGGCATAAATAAAATAGGGAATAGTGATATACATTTCTATAATCGTCAGAAGTCATAAACCGAAATGTTAACCAAAAGTGAAAACAGTCTTGAATGTAATGCATGTATAAATTTGTAAATCGCTGCACACTTAGGATTTGACAACAAAAGGAGCAACACTCATAAAATATGCAGGTGCATCCATTCTGCATACTGTATGATCACACCGAGAAAAAAATCATACGTTTTAAAGATTTTATAGTAATACAATGAAACAGTTAGTATGAGTAAACAGGATTGAGTCTTGTTCATTCTATTACTATAACATGTACTGAATGCTACCACAGTGAACGCAGGCTCATCATAAGAAAAACATAAATGATTGATATGTACAGAGAATCAGTAGTAGGATTGGGCCAGTACGCACTGGTACGAAGCATCGGGACTTCTATATTTTACTTTTCAGTGTAGCAGGACATTTTCTTGTGCACTGAGTTTCCCGTTAGCTGAAATCTGCCTTCATCGTGCAGAAGCACACACAGATTAAGCAAAAAGATAAACGATCAGACTAAGGATTTCTTTTCAGACATACAGCCTCCTGCCGTTACGGTAAAATGTGACTTTCAAGAAGAATAGCTTCACTAACTCAGCTATATCAAAGTCGATCAAACAATAAGCTCTTATACGATCAGTGCCCCAAACCTTTGTTCTTGCCACCTCTGGTACTGATCTCTGGCCCATTGATTCGTACATTGATATGATTTATTGACACCATTTTTTTCCACAGCTGCTTTATACTCTATGAAACATTTCTCCATCTGTAGGCAGCAGGCCACTTGTGCTGTTGCACAGTGGGGCTACGTGAGATCATCTACTGTGATTAACTGGATCAGGTACAAATTAAAAAATACTGCAGGATACTGGATAATTTCTTTACAATCGTTTTTTTTTCTATGATATGGCTAATTAATTCCATGCATTCTGTTCATATTTTCAGCTTTCTTGACGCTTAATTAGTGATCAGTGTTTCATTGCCAAGATGCCTTATAGGACAAATACAGTTGTAGGATGTTACTGTTGTGATACTTAAAAGTGTATAAGTTGAATATAAGCATTCAAAGTGCTAATTAATTTAGCCTACTGATAAGTGGAACCTATAACAGGTTTTTTTTTTTTCATTTCATTGACTGTAGAAGATGAACCACTCTGCTGTGAATAAACCATGTCTGTGTCTCAGACTCTGCTCAGAAGGAAGTCTGAGGCCAGGGACGCTGGATGTTTTTGAGCCTTTGCTCCCTCACAGGAGACAGACAGGTAGGAAGACCAGTCTATATAGAGGGAAAACTGCATGAGACAAACACAGCATAAAGATGACATTCAGGTGAAAATGGAATGTGCTAACGGGGTTCACTGAAAAATCTTTTTTTTATAGAAGTCAGTGTAGCTACATATTGAGCATTAGCTGACACAAGGGTTAGGATCAGTGTTAACACCCGCAGCTGTGGGATGACACTGGAAAGTAGCTTGACGGACAGCAGAGTCAACACTCTGAGGCATGTCAAATCCAATGGATTTTGTTCTGCTCCCATTTTGATTTGCATACAAGTGATTCGACTGCCAAATATGAGTCTGTGTAACTTTGCAGATAGTCAGAACTGGAGGCTCTGCTCACTCCCGTCTTGCAGGTTCAAAACAATCAAACTGTCCCTTTGTGCTCTTAAGCCCCCAGTTTTTAGGCTAACATCCTCTCATATTTATTTAGCTTTCACTCAAAAGTTTTCCTGTCCACCTCTTTGTGCAAGGGAAACTAAATGTCCATTTCTGAAAACTACTGTGCACTTTATGTTCCAACTTTCGAGAAGTTTACATGTGGCTGCACTGTCCTGCTTTTACCCTGCCCACTGTCTATTACCTCGATCATGACTGTTAGTCACTCAGAAGCTGTAGGATATCAGATTATTTGTCTCCAACCCATCCTCATCTACTTTAGATATTATCTTCTTACTTCTGACTGGCTAAACACACCTGATCCATGTGGTCAGCTGCAGGTAGTGCAAGGACAGCTGGAAAACCAGCAATGTTTTGTAAGGACCAGGGATGGGAATCTCTGGTTCAAAGTTTAATATAAGGCTGATTTCACTAAATTACAATCATCTAAAGCAAGCACTTCATTACTAAAAAACTGAAAGTGCCGAGGTTAAGCAAATTGCTATAGTAGCTATGAAAACTGGAGACTGTGAGAGTATCTGAGCCTCTAAATGCTACAGGGTGAGAGCACTCAGAGGGCAAAGCTAAGAGCCCCAAAAGAGAGAAAATCCTTGGCTGATTTTAAATTCTTCTGCTTTTTAAGGTGAAACATGAAAAGGTGGATAGAGGCGCCGACTTTTGACCTCACCTGTACCAAATAAACTGTGGCTCCGCTTTGGAGTCAGTTGTGGACAAATGAGCTGAAATCAGTTCTGAAATGAGTGTCAGACGACTGTGTTTGTAAAGTGATATGTAAATGTGTGTGTAACTGTATTTTTGTATGTGTGTGCGTTAATGTCTGTGATAAACACTGCTCCTGAATTCCTTCTTTAAAGTTGGATAAACTCTCTCTTTTCCCTCTGTTATCTTTTCTTCTCTGTCCCTCTTCCTTCTCTCTTCTTTACTCTGTCTCTCCTCCTTTTCTCTCACTCACACTCTTTAATCCCCTCACCCACCTCCTCACTCTCATATGTACTGTCTAATTACTGAGTTGACATTCTCAGCCAGAGTGACTTACATAAATGCACACAGTGGAATAAGTGAAAGCTCATCTGCAAACATCAAGCGGCAGCTCTGACATGCTGCTGTACACACCTTTACTTTACTGCAGATAAATGAGAGCAGATGTCCAAACACAAATCACGACTGGATTAGCACAACACTGACTTCAAACTCACTCTCTCGCCTTCACTGTGGAGAGACTTCCTAATAAGGATGAAATACCATTTTCATCAATAGAACAGCACATTAATAATGACCTCCTGTTAGGCCTAACGCCAAGAGGCCACTCACATCTTCCTGTGGCTGACTGAGAGGTGTGGCTAAATGGGCTCAAATCTCTGCTGTGTGTCCTGTTCAAATGTGTGTGTGGGAGGAATGTCATTTCTAAAATAATGAGATGGATATAAAGTGATTTTTGCAGAACATACTCACTATGGCCCAGAATCCTATTTGGTAAATGGTACTAAATACTAAATGCTCAACTAAAATATACATATTTTGTTTTTGGCAATTTTGGCTTGTTTGACAGTTGGAAAGACAGACATGGAACACAGGGAAGAGGACATGACATGCAGCAGTCCCCACTCAGACTCAAAACAGGGACTGCTGGAGGTTTCTTCCATTAAAGGGAGTTTTTCCTCTCCACCGTTGAGCCTACGCTTAAGGGGGATTTGTTGGGTTTCTCTACATGTCTGTATGGTCTTGACTTTATTTTGTAAAGTGCCTTGAGATGGAATTGTTGTGAATTGGCGCTATATAAATAAAGTTGAATTGAATTGAATTGACATGGCACTAATCTACTAGGGCACTTTGTAAAATAAAAAAGGAGAAGTTCCCTGTGAGTGCCTTCCAAACTCAAGCAACCCCCCCAAAAAAAGGTCACTCATGTGCTGCCTTTACGAAAACTTTATGCAGCTGAAGGCAACTGAACTGTGGCTCAGAAAAGGTCACCGTCATTAGGGAAAGATCACCAGCATTGTTGCATTGTCTCAGGTGTCAAAGTCACACACTTTGTACCCGAAACCATGAGCCTCCTCCCTAAGGGCCGTGACACAATACGCTCACATCAAAGAATCAGTGGCAATCAAGACCAACTGGTCACCGACAAGAGGCACTTGAACACGACACAAATAGGACAGCTAATGGGCATGTAGCACTTCACACGTGAATTTGTGTGAAATGAAGAGAAAGCAAAAAACATGGGACTGAACAACTGTCAATAAAGCCGCACTTACCATTTCACACCAAATCTATAGGGTCTGAATAGTGACAATGGGGCGGGACACAAAGGAAAAAGTAGGTTGACAGACACTCATTGAACACACCCACAAAATCCTGAGAGGCAAATTAACAACACCTGCATTCTACAGTGGGGGCTTTTTCCATAAAAGACCACTATGTAAAGGATTTTTCTGACAGCATAATATAAACAGCATAGATTAGCTGCTGTGGTTTTGTGTTTGTGGCAGTTCATCCAAACTGAGCACAAACAACAAGTTAATTTATATGAACTTAGTGTTAATATAAAATTCTGTCATTAGTTTGTTGACATGTCTGTAGTTCAAATCAAATCAGAGACATCACCACTGTCAGAAAATCATAATATTTCTTACTTAGTATTACAAGTCGAAAGCAAAAACAGCTTTCGTACTCAGTTGCTCACACACATCTTAAACAACATGACATAAATGGGGCATAATGCCTCCAAGAAATATTCCTATGTCTGAAAACACTCTGTGTTTAACATATAGTATGCTACATTTATCCCACATCATTGTATTGGACTGAATACACAGAGAAATGTGCAACAATACAGATCACTGCATATGTAAATATGTAAAAATACAACAAAAAAAAAAACATGTGGGCTGTTGTGGTCTAGACTGGTGTTAGCCATGGCCTGTTTGAATATCTCTTCAAGTCACTGTGTCAAGTGGGGTCGAGATGCTTCCTGCCTTCTCATTTGAAATAATGGTTTAGGAAAGGGGAAAGTGCAGTATACGTGTAAAATCTAATCTCATCAAAGGTTATTTATTTGGCCAATTCCCAAATTACAGATTTTCTCCAGTGGGAAATTTGCAGAAAAATATGCTTTGGAACTTTGATTCAGAATGAAGAAGAAATGTAAGAAAGCAAAATAGGAATGAATCAAGTCCATCTGGTTTAGGGGTACCGTTAATCATACTGTCATACCATTTCACTTTTGTCTTTATGGTTTTATTTGTTTGCAAATTATTGTTTTAATCTCAATGTGTTCTACAGCTTATGAAAAATCACGTTTTTGGATTAAATTGAGCATAGTGTCTGTTTATTTTGTCTGGAAGCAGCTGCCAGTTGTTGAAAGATGACAGATGTAAGAAAGATTTAAACTCAGAGGAATTTGCAGTATTACATTCATTAGTTCCAGATTATGTTTTAAAAACCTTTTTTTCAATTTCAGTCTGTGTGCAGAATATTTACTAGTGCAAAGTCATGAAAAGCAAAAGATGTTTTCTCAGGATGCGTTTGAACTTAGACTAGACAAAACTGTCGAGTTTTGTCAGTGCAGGTTATGAGTCATCTGGGTGTGGTAATCTGGGAATTGAGCCACATGAATTGGGTTTCTGCTTGTGGATTGGAAACTCATCCATGTAGCTTCTTCAAGTCACGTTTCTACTCATTACATCTGTCTAAAGTAGTTGAAATGGGGGGACAAAGCACAAGACAGTTTTCAACATTTTCAGCTCTAAAACTGTTTCCTCCTGCCATCATCTCCCTCATGTTTCATGCATTAAAGAACGCCATCACTGATATTCAACTGGCTTCTTTTGGTTCTAGATTGCGTGGTACATCTAAATGAATGCCATTAAATCTCACTCTGACTGCCCTACATTAAAATATCTCTCAACTTCTAGTTGAAAAAAGCCTCCAGATGACATCACCTGGAGGAACTGTCACTTCAGATTATGTGATCTTGTTGCTCACACTATGGAGTGTGTGATCCTGCTTTTTCAGAGCTCCCACATAATCTGAACTCCTAATGATGAAAAACTCCTCCAGGTGATGTCATCTGAAGGACTTTTCCAGCTAGTAGCAAAGCAATATTTTAAGTCAGAGGAAAGAGCATTAATTTACATTAACTAACTATCCTAAAGCCATAGAAAACAAGCTGAGCGTTGGTGAAGTTGAATCTTAAACTTCCCTGAGCCATGTTTTCATTCAAAATCATACTGGAGCTGACGGCCCCAACAGTAAATACAAGACAATCAGGCTGCACTATTCTTTCATTTCATCATAAATATTCTGCTATGATTTTATATGTCAGTATGGGGTAAATGAATGTACATTCATTTTGCTATGGATATGTTTTAGCAATAGTGAACTTGCATTTGAAAATATGTTTCAGTAAACTAGGTATTTGCAGATGGTAGCGTATGAATAACAGAGTTCATGGACACGGGAAGATGTGGTCATTAAATGCAATTTCGGTGTAAAGCGATATAAAGAAATTTTACAGTTTGGTCCATGTAGACTTGACAATGTAATATTTGCATAATAGCAACTATTAAGAAAATAATTGTTCATAAGGAGCAACAGAGGAGAGGCCTCATCTAGGAGGATGTATACAATAATAGAAGATGCATTTTAGATTATGTAATGGTCAGGATGACAACAGGCTATATGTCTGTGACCACTGGCTGCGTTTGTGTTTCGAGTGTCTGCAACAGCTGTGGCACATTTACTCTATGTTAATATGTATGTTTCACAAATGAGGGTTTTCATTTTATCTGATTTACAACATTATTACTTTTCATCAGTGTTTTATGTTGATTCTTAACTCTAAAGTCTCAGCCAGCACACACACACACACACACACAATGTAATCTTTGCTGGTGACACATCTGGTTGTGTTAGAAACACTTGATCACTTATTGGAAACCCGCTATGCTGAACAGCAGTGCGTAAACATATCTATAATACTTAACATGCACCCCCCCATAGAAACATAATGGTTTCCCATCATTGCCATTTTGTAGCTCACCCTGTAAATAACCACAATTATACACAGTAGCACTTAATGACTGAGCAATCTGTTTCCGAGATAACAAAACATTTACAACAAGAGAGATACGTTATTTTAAAAGTGCAATTACAAAAATATATGACTAACAGAGTATCATCTACTAAGACTGTAACACTGAAGAAACAATATCAGCATCATCATAATACTGTGTCTATGTCATATGAATCAACTAGGATGCACTAATAAATGTAATGTGCTCATCACAAGTCAGATTAGTTCAGCCCCACTATTAAATGAGCCACGTGGACACAATGGAAACAGTCTCCCAGATATGCAGGACAGTATGATCCACCCACAGCTACAGCAGTCACACTGATGGGCTCAATATGTAACAGATATACATCCTACCCCAGCCTACGAGAAACAGGAAGAAATTTGGATTTTTGTCTAATTTGTCTGTTATACTTCCTGAAATTTTCAGATCGTTATGCTCTTTTGCATCTATCGAGGGGACTGTCATCAATAAATTTCCATCTCTCCTCCATACTGACTTTGCTCTACACCATGATTATATAAACACAAATTAAGCCCATTAGACATTTATGTGCATGTAAACACACCCATGTAATCTCGCTCAAAGCTGCAATTACTCTGTGTTTACACACTGAAGCTGACCTGAAAACAGTTATATGCATGAACGTATGCTGTAATACAATTACTTTCTCGCCTATGCCTCCACTATCTCTACTATAACTAATCTGTCTTTAACACAGGCACACTCAAACACCACGTATGCACCATACTGTGAATGCCATGCCTAATCTTATTGCACATAATGAAAAGTCCGTACCTTATAGGATGTGTGTAGGCTGCCTGTGTGTGTGTGTGTGTGTGTGTTTGATGGTCTGAGTACACAGTGTGGTGGTGTTTGGAGTGATAAGTCTTCCGGTCCTCTATTGAATCAGTTCCTGTGTAACGCTGAAGATAAGACAGCAACACCTCTGTGTATACACACATGCATCAATATCACACATATACTGTAGAATATATCACTCTCATAGGTAACAACACACACAAACACACACACCTTTACTTTCCATTCTCACAGTGACCTCTAGGTCAAAGCTAAAACTGTTGTTTTTCTCTCCGCAGTGCATGCAGAAATTCTTAAAACTTAACACACAAAGCTAACAAATCTATTGTTTAAAAAAACAAAAAAAGATTCACTAAATTAGTTTATTAGAAATAGGTTTTGCCTACAATAGGCCTGCAACTGCCTATTGTGTTTGTCAGGATGCAATGATCACAAAAGAACTAAAAGTAGTCACTAAAGTGTCTGTCACATATTTTCATATATTCTTGATCAGACATTTTCTGACAAAAATCATAATTTTACTACAAAATGTATTATCACTGCAATGCGTGTGTACTTTTCACAGTCACACTCTCAGCCTCCTAGTTCTGGTCTGATTTTTGTCTTGGCCTGATGTCGTAGTTGTCTTCCCTGATCTCACCCCTGCAGGGGTTCAGGCCTGTCCCCTCATCTCATCACCTGTTCTCTGGCCTATTTAACCCGCCTGTTTTCAGCTCTCCAGTTGCCAGATTGACTGTTGCTTTGACGCTCTTTGAGTCGCTGAAGAATAACTGGATTCAAAAGAGGTTCTTAAAGCATGAGCATTCTCGATGGTTCTACTCCTCCTGATCAAGAGGCTATGGAGAAATACATTTCAGAGTTTCTGGCCGCTAGCCTCATCTGACCTCCATCTTCTCAGGGGAGCCAGGTTTTTCTTTGTTGGGAAGAAGGATGGCACTTTATGGCTTTGACTTCTGAGGCCTTAACGATAGTACCCCACTAATCTCCACCACCTTTGAACTTGTGCATTGAGCCATCACCTACACTAAAGTGGACCAGTGTAATGTATACTGTACCACGAAATCCACATCTATGATGGGGATGAAAAGCCTTTCATATCCCCACATGGAATTACAAATACCTTGTTATAAACAATTTTTTTAACTCGTTTATTGAATAGTGGACTTTTGTAAGGAAGTTTGGATTGTGGAATCTGATTCATGTAAATTACTGCCAGGCCTACAAGTAATTGTTTAACCAATAGGTTTAAACAACTGTTTGCACAGAAACCTAAAGTCCTGTCATCTGTAACAATAAATTATAGATTTCACTAAAAAGATTTGGTGATAAGCTATTAAAATAAATGCTGACTTTACAAAGAATAGCCTTTTTTAAGTTTAGACTGGATTTGAAATAATTTGTTGACCTGAACAACAGATTGAAGTGTTTGTAAATGACAGTCACTTGAAGTCAGTTGATCTACTGAACAATTTAAAGACTGTCAGAGTAAGTTCACTTTACTGTCTCAAACAGACCTGTCGTCATAAAGAGCCAGCTCTGAACAAACTAATAAAAGGAAAATAAATGAATATTTATTCCCTGTTGAGGTACTACTGTTTGTTGGGCTCAGTTCAAAGACAAATGAAAACTACTTTAATATCTTTGACATAAACGTATATTTATCCATCTGTCAAATGATTAAGTAAATGAGACAAAAACAAAGCCTCAGTTAACAAATGTCACAGGATAATGATGAAACAGTGATGACCACATGCTGGCATCACTGAGACAAAGTTCAGCTTAATTTGGATTTGGAGGAACCTGACACTGAACTAATTTGGATCTGGTTAACTAGATTAAAATAAAACACACATTATGGCTTCTAGTCTCGTGATTAATATTCATGCATTCAGAATTCATGCAGAAAATGTATGTATGTTTGTATTTACTGTCTTTGCTGAACAAGACAGTAAGAGGCAGACAGGGAGACATTAAAGTCTGAGGAATAGCAGCGAGGAATATAAAAAGAGACAAGACTTTATTTGATTTGATCAAATAAAGGAAGGGAAAATAAAGAATGAACAGTAAGTAAAAAAGGAAGAGACAATACAAGTGAGACCATCAGGGAAGGGGGGAGCCAAAGTTTAATAAGCAACTCCAGAACAATAAAACGAGGAAGATAACACCCACACAGTGATCTCGTACACACACACAAACACACACAGTGTAGTAGAGTAAATGGAGCAGTGAGGAGAGCTCCCAAAGAGACACGAACAGAGAGAGTGTGAGATGAGGGCTTCCAGAAACGACATCCATAAACACACACAGTCACACACACACAAAGGCTTTACTACACACTCACTCACATGCACACACACGCACACACACATAAATGAGCACTCACACACCTTTAGCCAAACACGCGTGCTGATTATATGCACGGATATGCTGACATTTAATCCAGTACCCCTTACAGTGCTAACATGATTTTCCATGGCAAGGTAATTAAGCAGCTCAGCAACCTGTAGACAGTCACATGGCCTCTCTCTCTGACTCACACATGCAGAAAACACACAATTCAATGAGTCCAGTTAAGCTTTATCTCTTTAACACTGTCCTCTTCATAAACAATGACAAAAAGGAAAAGGCTGCCCGAAGGCGTCCTGCGTGTGTGCATGTAATAAAATCTGTAGTTAAGCAGCCAATTAGACCTTTAATTAGACCTCTCTATCTAAACGTGGAGCAGCTTACTCCTCTGATCCTTCTGCTTGAATCACTGTACAACAGCATAGCGAACGTGGACGCATCTCAGCGTGTGAGAGGAGCCTGCCAGCGACTTTTTGCTGGAGCTAAGCCTCTGACATTATTGCTGTGATATGTGACGGCATTTGAAGAAAAAGCGACTGGAACGACAAGACTGAAATATAATGAAGGTCAATGAAGGTTAATAGCAAACCACAAAGCTCCCTAATATCATTTTATAGGCAGGACCGCAAACACACACTCTCTCAAACACACATGGACAATCACGAACTCACACAAAATCTCTATCTGGCTCACACACACACACACGGTGACATTTCAGAGGTTAATAGTGTGCTCAAATGCTTTATGCTCGAAGTCATTTGTCAACATTAGCTTTCTAAAAGGGACAGTTCACTGATATGCAAGGGACTGGCATTTTACACAGGCAGAGCATTCATTATAAATAGCTGTCATGGAATTATAGATGGAGGCAAGGAGGAAGATTAAGAGAGACATCAGAAATTCAGGATCAGGAGCTCCTCAAAAGGTTAAATATTGGTCATTAAACAACATATTCATTAATCCCTTCATTTAATTCATTGGATTTTCTCTACACATCTATAAATTTTTGACTGTAATACATAAACTGTTCTCCAATGACTTTGTTGTTAATCATTGCTATATAGATAAAGTTTAATTGAGTTGAACTTAATTGAATTTATATACAAGTCTTTAAAAAACATGGTGGTGGAAAGAATGGTGAAAGAGCAAATCAGCAAGCAGCTGATGGAGAACTGATCTGACTTAGGTGTAGTTCATTAATGTCAGTCAGGACATTATCACCCTCTTCTCACCTGTGTAAAAATAACAGACTGATCCAGCTTCTAATTGCTGTATTGTCTTAGACAACGTTGGTACCTACGTGTACCTGCCCATCTGCCTGTATGACCATGTGCTTTGCTCATGGTAGAAATTACCGGAATTGAATAGGCTGCTGAAGTGTGAACACTCAGCTACAGCAGCAGGAATAAATTAGTTACACCTGATTAAATAGACCCCTAAGCTTAAGATACTGTAGATCATAAATATGGAACGTGTGACAGTAAAGACCTCTCGTGCCTCTCAGAGCTCCCCAGTGTGTGTGTCGACTCTAATGGTCTGTTGTCAGTCAATTAGGTTCCTCTCCTCTTTTCTATAATGAGTCTGTGTGTCCTTCCTTTGGGAAGCTGATGGAAGAGACACCTAGCAGCTGGCTTCACGAGATCAACACAGCCACCATTACCACACACAAACACACATCAACAGGAAACAATTTGGCAGCTCATTGGGCAAACTAGTGGTTATTGGACAATATCCTGCAAGGGTCATCTAATACCACCATCAGCTACAACAAACACCACCCTTTCCACATCACATTTAATGTCTAATTGCAACCATTATAAAGCAATATAGCGTGAGCATTGAAAAATCTGGTTTCTGATTGGTTGTGAGATGTCTGTAAAACATTTGCAGGCAGTTGAAATCAGTGCACAAGGTAGGCCTATAATAAACTGCAGATAACCATAGCAACAGTACGTCTGCCTCACCCTATTCCTGCTGTGACTGGTAACATGGCGTGTTTCCTGTCACAACAGTCTGAATTTGTTCTTAATAAATGTTCTAGTCATTGATTAAATAATAAATAAATAATAAAGGTGCCTCTGGATCCTACCCAGTCAGCCATTACCACCACATCATACCTGTGAAAGTAGTTTACATAACATCATTTCTAGTTTCAAGATTGACTCACTACACAACAGAGAGCAGAGAAAGCAGCAATACAATAACAATATCATAAAGGCTCCAGGTGTTCATTCCCTGAGCAAAGAGTCTGCCCGTCTTTTTATTTATCATCAGATTTGACTCCCGTGGCCATGGATGATGCTAGTCTTTACAAATCTGTGGATCTGTTCTGCAGCTACGTAAAGATCTTTTTATTCACCTGCTCTTTTTCCTCATAAAATTCTCAAAAGATGTTCCATTCATGTTTTCGTGCCATTTTGTGAGACAGGGTTTTCTTTTTGGATGCCGTCCACAGAGTTAAATTTATGCAACGCCCTTCACAGTGACTGACTGAAACGCCAGTGGTCACAGATAATCTTTGTGCCAAAGCATTTACCCATCTGTCTGTCTAAGTAAGGGCGTGTTAACAGGAAATCGCACATGGTGTCATTTGTGCAGCTGGTTGGTTGGTGGGATCTGATTGTTTTTTGCCTAAACCTCCTAAGTACTTCTGCTGATGTAAACCTTATGTTTAATAACCTACTACAAAGTTTCACCAAGTGGTTTCTAAGAACCTAATGCCATGTTGCAATCACAGATAAACTAATTTTTGTTGTACAGTGGTTGAGCTTTGGAGACTGTATTTTAATTTAATTTATTATAATAAACAAACTATCCTAGCATTATTGTTGTGTAGCCTATATGATCTTTAAAACTACATGTAGTAAAAGTGACTTTACCTGTGACTGTAACAACAAAAGTAATGCAATTATGGGGCATTGGGAAACACAATGGTAGAATCACTGATGCCTCCACAGCTAGAAGGTCCACGCTTCAAAACCACCTGCGGCTGTGTGCTTGCATGGGTTTTCTCCGGGGACTCTGGTTTCCAAAGACATGGGTGTTCGGTTAATTGTGACTCTAAAGTGTGACTCTGAATGCTTGTCTTCTGTGTATGTCTGTGTGTGTTGGTCCTGGATATTCTGCTGCCCGGTACCGGTTGTACCCCGCCTCTCGCCTAGTAACAGCCGGCATAGGCTCTAGTCCCCTGTGACCCTGTCCACGGTTTGGTTGACATTTCTTTCTCAGCGTTCTCCACCTGCTAAGAAAATATAACGTCCTCTGTGATTTGGGACATTGGGCAAACAACATTCATTTGCAGGTGTGATTGATTTTTGCACATAGCTCCAAACATGGAAAAATCTAATTTAAAGTGCTTTTGGTCTGTCATATTTCTTACACCTCACATAATCTCCCTGCTGTCTGCCATCCATTCTTCCATTTTTGGGAGAGTGTACCTCATTGAGTAAATTACTGCTGGGACCTAACAGAAAGGTGGTAAGAGATAGGGGCTGCAGGGGAATGACGAGAGAACAACATTACGCAACTCGCTGGGACTGTGAGTAGGTGGGGGAGAAGGAGGTAAAAGCAGGATGAGAGTAGAGAGAGAGACAGAGTGGAGGGGAGGGGTGAACCCACTTGGTCTCTGTTGTAATGTATTATGTATCAGCAGGGAAAATCGGTGTATTCTCATATGCTCCCATGCCTCTGTGTGTGTGTGTGTGTGTGTGTGTGTGTGTGTGTGTGTGTGTGTGTGTGTGTTACACACAATAAAACACTGACCTTGGCATCCATTCTAAGTAAGGCAACATTTTTCAGTTTTTAATTTGAGAAGGTGCAGAAATGTTTCAGTGCTTATTGTGAATTTTAGAACAGTTCCCTCGTACACTTCCTTTGTGCATTTTTCAAACATTCCTGTTATGTATTCTAAGCTTACTGTAAACTTTGTTTTCTTGCAGCTAAAAAGAAATAACAGAAGGTGGATTCATCCCCCACACTTACAAAATTTAAAAAACTGGCTGATATATCAAAGTTGTGATTAAAAGAAGAGGCGTAAAATGGTGTTAACAAACAGAAATTAAGAACTAGTGGCTAGAAGAGGTGAGGGAGCTCCAACATCAAAAATATAAAAGGAGTGCTCCAACACTGTTTAGCAATCTGCCACATACAAAGGAAGAAAGAGCCATGTATTTATTAATAAAGGTTAAATGAGGGCAGGGGGACAAAGAAAAGAGAGAACGGGGAAGGGAATTTTATTTAGTCTTCACATATTCCACATGTCTGTCTCCTTTCCAAACAAACTCATCCCCATGACTGTCCCCATTATTTTTTTCCATGCTGTGCTGATTTCAGACAAACAACTAGAAGGAACCATTCAGATCTCCAAAACCTAAGATCAAGGAAATAGGAAACACCATCAGTCACTAGTTTCACAGTGAATAAACAACTATTTTTTCAAAGCCTAAACTTCAAATGTGTTGTCTGTGGAGATTTACAGCCCACTGAATTTACCACTGAACAAGCAGCTCTGGGATTCAAATGTGTTCATTACAGTAGGAATTACAGTAATTTGCTGTTTAATTTACAAGCTAATGGGTTGTGTCTTGTAGTATTTTTCATTTGATAAAACTGTCAGCTCTGATTCCTGCAGCGTTCCAAAAGCCAGACGCTGTCTTTGACTAAAAAAGTCAACAAATTAAATTGATGTCTTGCTCACAGTGAGGGATGCAAGTCTGATTGTGCTCCCTTGATATAACCGTCTGCATACTGAACAATATAATGTAAAAAAGGCAAAAAGTATAGAGCATCCCCTCAATTCAAAATTCTAAATCAACAGCTGGAATTACGTATTGTACATATGGTGTGTTCAGTTTTGTTTCATTAAGCACAGCTGTTCAGAGGAGAGTCTGAGGTTTGGTCGAAACAACTTTCTTGTTTAACCTTCAAGTTTCCTACTTCCTTCTCGAACCCAGAAAGGAACCTTCTGACTTCCAGCCCTATCAGTTTGATCGGGCGAGTGGCATGATTAACAGTGTGGTAGAAAATAAGAAGTCAACACAGCACAAACACTATCAGCAAACACGAGGCAGAACTGAGTTTCAAAAAAGGCCGGCTCCAATCAGAACTAAATCCACCTCCTCATTACCGCCTTCAAATTGTTGGTGACATCAAAGTAGCTTCCAGACTGCCTAGTTAGGCACCAGGCGAGCTCTCCCCGAATGCAATTTCACTACAGAGAAAACAGGCAATGCTGCAAAAGACACCCTGTCACAGAAAGGCAAAAGACGAGGATGAAAGAGATGGACAATCAAGAAGACACGGATAAACAGACAGATGTAGATCCAAAGAGAGAGATGAAGAAAACACAGATTGGGGCAAAGAGCTGGAAAAAGACAAAAGAGATGAAAGTAAGAGTGTCCCCTCTTAGACATCAATTCACTCCACCAACAGAAATCTTCTCAAAGTAGACTTGAAAAGGTGCAATGGGTCCATCAAAGACTTAAACTCTCCCACTCTCCTGAGAACACATAGGTTAGAGCCGTCAAATATACACAAACTCTCTGTGTACTGACTTTGATGTTAGAAAAGAGGACACACCTGGAGACCACCAAAACTATGACACACACATTCACTAAGCTCCACGTGGAAGGAAACAAAACTGAGTGTGAGCAGAGAACACACACCTGGGGACACGTTGGTATGGTACGAGGTATGGAATGTAACAGACAAAAGTACAAGAGAATGAACTGCAAACACACTTTTTCATACAACGTTCACTAAATTGGTTCCTGTATAGCCGTGTGCACACGGCTGTACATTTACAATACAATCTGAGCAGAGGTGCATGAATACATGCATGTACGAAGAGCACACACACCCCTGCCAGGCTCTCCCCGTGGCAGTAAAGATTGTTCAATTTTTTGCTTGAGTTGGCTTGACAGTGAAATTTTAAAAAAAGAGGAAAAAACATACAAGGCAGTACAGCAGACTGAACGAGAGAGAGATGAAAAACCTTAGGGCAATTATGACTGTTTGCGTGTGCGTGCATGTCTTCATAGCCTTGTGTGGACAAATTTTGTTTCAGTACTATTGTTGCAAGGACATTTTAGCTGGTCCTTTTTTAAGGTCAAGGCTGGATTTTAGGGTCAGGGGTAGAATTAGGTTTTGCTTAGGGTTATTCAGTTGTGATGGTTAGGATTATGGAAATGACAAAGATGTATGTGTGTGTGTGTGTGTGTGTGTGTTTGTGTGTGTTTGTGTGTGCATGTGTGCACGCATGCGTGTAGACCAGCCATGATGGGAAAGTGTGAAAGGTGACCAGTTGGGGTCATTGATGACACAGAGAAGAAAATGGAGAGAGACGTGCTGACAGATGTAAGTAGAATGAAAAGGGATTTGCCAGACAGCCAGCTACACGTACACACACATTCACACATCTAATTGTTTGAAAGTCTTGCAGAGGTGCTGTGAAACAGTCTAGGAAGATGGGGTGGGATTCATTTGCATTCAGAGCGTATTTTCTCAGTTTGATTGGCTGTTAAAGCAACAGCCCTATGATATGCTAATTACATGCTAAGGAGCCACCCCACTGACAATTTCCATCTCTGAAACTCTTTTACCGCTAAATGATAACACACAGAGGCAAACACCAGTTACACACACACACAGATACAAACACGGTTCTGCAGTGTGAATTTCAAAATCCTAATTAAAGTTTATGCTTATTTGCTGCTCTGCTGTCAAGACAACTAAGAGTACTGGTGTGTGTTTTTTGTCACTTTATGCACATGTATCGTGTGTGTAAGTTTGCATTTATGTGTGCAATCTTTTCTCTAGCACACATACAGTGCTGTATGTGGCCCATAGCAGAGTGTGTTCCCACTAGAGCAGGGGTCTGCAACCTTTATTATCAAGGCCCTTTATTATCAAATATATTATAAAATATTATATTAAAATATAACAATAAAATTAGAAGCGTCTTTGACCATGTCCATGTCAGTGTTCTCTTCACGTCCTCTTCGGGCTTTTTGCTCAGCCTGCAATCAACTGAAGCACCTGGACATACACAAAACCAACATCAGCTTGGAGTCTGAAATAAATGTTTTTTTTGGGGGGGGGATAATAGCTTATTAAATACTATTGTTCTTACCGGTTTAATGTGACTTCTCTGTCTGAGGTTCGCACACACAAAGAGCCGCCAGCAAGTAAAGGCGAAGGCTGTTGACGTTAATGTAACGTATATTTTCATTGACAACTTCGAAATAAAAAGCTTTTTTAAATTTTTAAAAATTAGATGGCATCAAATCAAACTCCAAGATAACTGCGCAACAAAATGAACTAATAATGATAATATATGAATAAAAATTAACTAAGAAATACCATTTTTTTTTAAGGGTCATATTTTTTTTGTCAAGGCCAAAGGGAGCCGCTGCAAGGAGGCTGAAGAGCCGCATGCGGCGGCTCCGGAGCCGCAGGCTGCCGACCCCTGCACTAGAGGGATCAAGGACAACCGTAGTGTGTTTGTCTGGGAGCAGTTTCTGCTCTCTACATGCATGTGTACTCAAATGTGACATCGTAGGTCAAGAAAAAAAAAAAAAAACATAGGCATTCTCCCAGCTACAGTTTATAGTCCTGGTACAAAGACCATCCATAACGATTTCCCGGAGAGGCTCATGATCTGGAGATAGTGTCTAAAGTCTGTGAACACAGATTATTCACCCTAAATATTTCAGCTTGATCTCACTGCAAACACACTTTGGGGGTGTAAGTGGGAGAATAAGAAGCAGAGTAAAACCCTTTGGGTACCAATAAGGTATAAAGCAGTCTATATAAAGTGAAGACAATTTACCATTTTCTCTTTACTACAATATATAAAATGCCTTGAGTTGACTATGCCCTATGAAAATGAGTTAAATGGTATTCGTCCAATAGTTAAAGATTTAAGGACTAAATACACCATCTACTCACATAACTGAGACTGTGATGTTTCACTATCTAATCTTGAGACTGTATAGCCTGTAAAGCTATGTCCAAATCTAGTTAAAAGCCAAGAACACCAGCACAAGACAAAGATTCACAGAGGATGGGAGGGATGGTAGGATACTAGGAGAAATTACAGCAAATCATTCCTGCCCTGGTTATAGATTTAAGGGTCAGATAATGGTGACACAACATTACGTACTGTCACAGGTGTAAATGGTGTGTCAGGGATCTATATTTGGTGTTTGGTGTCTATCTCTCTGAAATACTTGCCCAGAATACATCATATCCCAGGCCAATCATTGCTCTGAGGAGGTTGCCTCTGTTTTTCAGCACATTTTCTGACTATATATTTTTAAGTTCCTGCTGCTTATAATTATTTCACGTGCAAAATAATATATTAATTTATAAATTCGGTACTTCCATGACACTAGCCTCTCTCACAGATCAATTCCTGATCTGCTGGGCATGAAAGGCTTCAGTGCAGGCACTTAACATTTCGATCCATCTGTGTGTGGACCTTGTTGTGAAAATGAGAGAGCACATTCTGAAAGTGTTTTACACATAGCTGGTCAGGAGTTTATATAATGTGCATCCAGTGTTTTAAAAACCAACAGCTTTCTAGGAGTGCAGCAGTTGACGTATTTGGTCTCCCACAGTTATGTGACTCACCCAGATGTTATAATCCCAGCTCTGTGGGTCTGCTGCAGCTCATCACCTCGGCTCAGACTGCCGATTTCCACCTAAAAATATTGTGTCTGTTTCAATGTTTAAATATACAGTCAATGTATTTTCAGTTTCCAACATGTTTTCCATGAATATGTTTAATGTTGATGTTGTTCTCTGCTTGTTTTTGTTCATCTTGTGAGACGCCTCCCTAACACATTCGATTCCTCAGGGATCAGTTAAATTCTCCTTCAATGAACACGTTCCTTTCAAGTCCTGTTGTTCGAGTTGACAACAGAGAGATCAGACAAGCAGCTCTGGATCCTTACAAAGCTGAGAAAAGTCAGCAAAGTACACTCGGCCTACCCACATCAAGCCAAAGCAAACAACACAGGAGTTGATATTGCTGGTAAAATGATTGTGTCATTTTGCCAAAAACGCAATAAAACCTTTAAGTTCAGCTGTAATTGCAGCAGTAAGTGCTTGCTGATAACCCTCCCAGCAGGTGACTACTGTTGACCAGCTTTTTAAAATCACTTTGTGAGGTGTGCTACAGCACGTCTGCCTCCTTTTTTATAACTTTCCTTAACTGTGGTTTATGGGCGTTTATTCTTTGTTTTTCCTACATACTTATTTACTTTTATTGCTTTCAGTCTTAGTTTTGCCTTTCCACTTTTCTTCTCAGGCTATAGTTCAGCTGTTATAAATTTTTTTATGGAGCCATACAATAACACTGATGAGGGCTGTCCTATTGGATCCCATCGTAGAGCACAGACAAATGTATTATCATCATTAGTAGTAGTAGCAGTAACAATGGATCCAGTACACTACAAACTATAAAAAAAAATGCTAAATCCTATTACTTAACTTGCCACTCCAATCTTTTGTTGTCCCTGTCTACTGTACTTTCATTTTCAGTCCAAGTAGTAAAACACGCAGCGGGGGGCACAGTCTTCCTGCTGGGTTTCTATTTGGGCAGGTAAGTGCAATCACCGGGTGTGCGGGGTGAAAATGAGTTTGCCTTGTACGTTGAGAATGAAAACCTGCTGGAATCTGAGAGCTGGGAAACAGGGCGGGGAGAACATATGGAAAATCATGTGATGAAATATTAAATTTAACTAGTATCATGAAGCTCTTAGAAAGTAAACATTTCAGTAAAATAGTGCCAGCACAATAGTACTGTTTAATTTAGGATGACTTTAGGATGAAATTAGCTTGAATTTCAAACACTAATAATTATTTTCATCAATAAGCCAGGTGTTGTCTCTTAATCAGTGAATCATTTAGTCTATAAGGCATCAGAAAACAGAAATACAGCCCATCATAGTATCATAAGAAGCAAGATGCTTTTGGTAAATGTGCTGGCTGCCCCGTGTTTGTATTAGCCGGGCAACAATCAAACTCCAGACTACTTTTCTGAACAGTATAAAAAGCTGCAAATTCCTATAATTAAGAGCCATAACTGTTTAATCTAATGCACAATAATGTTTGTGAAATGTTTCAATCTGTATATTGATAGATTTTAAATACTTTATTATTTACCAAAGGGAAGTTTTTGCATTGCAGTAGCTGTTACACAAAATAATACAGTATATATACAAGTTAAACAATAAATTAAAAAAATACTAATAGTACAGTGTACCTTATGAAATTTACTGTACCACACAGATTTAAGGTGCAACATTTCTTGTTTTTTTCAACATATCGTAAGTCAATATAATGTATTTATCTATTTTTTAAACGTTATTATTATTAAAACAGTTACACGACTGTGATTGAACACCAAGAACATAAAAATGGAACATTTATTACTGTGACAAAATGCATTGAGCTGACAACTTTGACTTGAGTCTTTTTAGAAGCTTTTAAAAGTACTTGACATTTGCCAAATTGTCTTTAAATGTCACGTCATCGTGTCACTGATGTGGTTAAGTAGCTACACTGTAAATAACCGAAAACTGTTGACTTTACAGGAAAAACGTCCTGGGATTGTCTCACAAAACTAAATTAAGCTAAGATGCTAATCAATTAAAAGTTAATATAATTATATGAAATGCTTCTTTAGAGTGAACAAATTTTAAAATTCCAAGTAAGAATACTAAAGAAAGGCAGTAGGTTTACTTCTAGATCTTTAGTCATTAGAGTGAATTATTTAGTTATTTATTTCAAGTTAACTGACTTTACTACAAAAAATAAAACCCACTGCCATTAACTTTTCTGTACACTCAAAAAGACCTGCAGTTTCCCATTATCTTACATGTCTCAGTTTATGGATTTAGTTTTTCATTTGATATAGGTTATAGTATAATTTTTTTTTCCTTTTACAGTTCATAGTGTTGTGGATCAGAAGAATCTATTTTAGGATGCTTGTTGCTTTTATTAAAAGGTAATGTGTTTTATTTAAATCCTGAAACATCAGATTTTTGTTTATATTTACTGTCTTTATAAAATGTGTCCACATTTTAAAATGGTTACATAGGGTAAAACATATGGTTGACACCTCAAGGAAAAAAATGAAGACAAAACTCCCAAAAACAGTGCACTGTCCCAAGTTCTCTGTAGTGACAGTTTATACAGAGACTGAGTCACAAAAAAAAAAAAAACTCACATGAAGGTTCTGATTTATGTCTGCAAGACGCTAAAAGGGTCAAGAGACAAAAACGCTGTATCTTTGACTGATAATACCTGTATATGAATGTAACCTGTGACACCATTAGTTGCCAGGCAACCTGGGCTACTCTTTGGATGAAGCACCTGCCTTTTTATCTATCAAGTCATCTCAGCAGCCACTTTGCCTCTCTGTCACACCTGTCTCCCTCTGTGTGTCTGACGAGTGAAGAAGGAAAAAGCCAGGACACAGAGAGAGAAAATATATGTCGATTGGGACAATAAAACAAATGAGGTGGCAAAAAGAACGGAGAAACGGTGAGTAAATACACACCAATAAACAAAAGCAGGAGGCATAAACAGATGGTGAGGAAAGACAGGGACACAAACAGTCAATACTTTACAGTCCACGTGACCACAATAATCATCACTACGTTTCAATTTGCTCAGAGCTGCTGAGTGCTAATGAAGTTTATGTCAAAATACAGGATGCATAGTGGCCTGCAGACAGAAACACAATCAGCCTTTTGTAAAAAATATTACAGTGCACAAGGTATGTCTGCATCTGTATGTATAGCTGAGGGTCTGTTTATGTGCATGCAGGGTGTGTGTTTCTGCAGTCCGTGTGTTTGTATGCTGCAGAGCCACTCATTTTGTTCAGCACTATAAGCCTCACAAAACCCCTGAATATCCCAAATGCGACACTTACAGCCTGTCAGTGGCTTTATCTCTGTGTGAGTCAATCAATAGGGCCGATCGATAAGAAAAAGCCCTGCAGCCCGAGCGAGAGGAGCCAGAGAATAGGAACAAATTCTGCTACTCTATTGTGGAGACTGAGCACAACAATGCCGATAATACCAGCCACAATAATAACTACTGTAACAATATCAATAGAATTTTGGTCAACAAACCACTAAATCTATACCACACTTTAATAACAGGGAAAGATATGGGCTAAAAAAAGAGTAATAACACAAAACACATGCAGCTACCGTGTAAAAGGAGCATAAAACTGAAAAACCATCTGCTAAATCGACAGCAGGAACACAAAAACACTAGTGGAATCATAACAGCGGCACATGATGAATATAAGCAATAAACAATAGACCTAGAGAAAAGAATGTAGCACCTACCACAGCAGCAAAACTAGTGACAGAGAACTTACTGGGCAGACAGGCAAACAGCAAAACTGAATCAGTTCAAACTGAGTCCTGGGATTCCCAGGTCTGTGTTCCGTCCCCTAACCTGAACGAATGAATGCAAACAAATTTTTTTCTACGTGTGTGAGTGAAGTACTTCCTCATTGCTATGAGCCCGTGAATTTGGAAGCTGTGCGAAAGAGTTTCTTGTCTGAATTTAAAATTCAATTGTAAATTGCTTCTGTCTTTGAATGTCACTTTTATTTCCAGTGTCTGCTTCAAATAGTGACTTGTATTCCACATAGAATATGGCATTAGACAGTTTACTCGTATTGCTGCTGTTTGTAAGTGCTACACATTTTTTGTCATACTGTAATAGCTGTAATGCATTTGTCACCACTGCACATTCCCACCAGTCTGAAGAAAGATACACAAAGGCTGCCTCCAAAACAAATGAGTAAACACTTACACAAATTTACATAAACCTAGTTTGGCACATTGAAACTGCAATGACCTTCCGACAAAAATGTATTCAGGTGTCACCAGGACAAAAAAACCCTAAACACAAACTGAAAGTGCTACAGTTAGGTGTCAAACCTAAAGTGCTGTGTGTTATCTCTTTGGCAGATTATGACACGTTTACTTAAGGTTTATTTACTTCTCAGGCACACACACACACACAAACACTCACTTTTCTATTGCCCACCAATGAGGTCTCACATATTTGACTGGATTTCTAATCCCAAACACAGCTGCTTCACCTCCTTCATTCTCCTACGGACACAAACACACACACCCCAGTTGTAGACAGTGTCAAAAACAGCTTCAGAAGCATTCACAACCACTGTCGTGGCTGTCCACTGAATTAGTGACAAACACACACACACACACAGTTGTAAACAAACACACTCTCCCAGACACACAGACATAGAAACACCTGTCTGTGGCAACAATCCATGGAGATAAGAAGGCTGACAGGAACTGCTGGAGCCAAAGCCGGGAACCATGGGAGCTGTCAGGCTCATTTCACCGTGACACCTCTAGACACACACACAAACACACTCTTGAGATGACATTGTATTGACTTAAAGTCATTCCCTGGAGCTGTATTCTTACCATGGCCATTATAAAGTCTACTGTACTTAATCCAAACTTTCCCCCAACTTCAACCCACCACGTGCTGTGACATTATTCTTAAACTTAGAACATATACAACTGAGTTTAACCTAACTGTAATTCTAGCCTTTGTTTTAAAATAACTCTTCCTAATAAGGTGTGAAAAACAGTCATCACGAGTGACCAGCTGGCCAGGTTTTCTATTCTTGTGTGGAACCCACAATAGAAATAGCAGGCATGCAAACATACCCACTTTCAAGATAAACATGGCAAACTCATAACTCATCATGTTTTGTAGACGCCTTATGGAAAAAAATAAAATTAAAACAAATGTTATGTACACATTTATTTTACAAAAACTTTTTAATCAGCTCTGACATGTTGGCTTGGACAAACCTGAATGAAAATCAACACTGAGGTTGAATGTATGTTTATGCACAACTAACATTAAAATGGAATAAATTGTAATCGCAAAGTTGTGTCCAGTCACAGCAGTCGACCACCTAAAACTACTTCTCTTCATGCACATGACCTGCTTGACTGACTGAACGTCTCTTACTGTAAATGTTGCAGTTAAACTGTGTACTGGTTTAATTATACTGGCACATATAGTGGAAAAATGTTAACCCCCTTATGTTGACGTGTCAAAATAAGCAAAAAAAAATCCTCAAAATATTATTTAATACAGTCTTCACACTGTATATCTTGTGTTTGAGCAGAGAAGCTAATCAAGTCCAGTCTCCTGGTTGATTTGATGAGTTATGTTTCTAACGTCCTGAAGTTTATATGACCAGGGGGAACAAATATGTGAAGTAAATGTACAAAACTTCATCTTTGGAAACAGGAACAAAATACTTCACAGGTTTTTGAACTGAATCAGCAGATAGACCCAGAATCCCAAAGTTAGTTGATTAAAGGACTTTCCAGCTTGGTGATGTGTTTGTTGCCTCTAAACTCCCTGGGAGTCCTGGGTTTCTCTCTCTCACACTCTGCTTCTTTGACTTTTATTACCGAGACTTTACAGAGTTTTTGGGGTTTTTTTTTTTGCACAGTTCCTCATCTTTAGTACTAATTATTCAACTGTGAGCTTTCAGTTATTCCAGTTTCGCAAACCATCTCATAATATTCATGCAGAAAATTAATGGGAAGCATCCCACTATTCATTCTGTGCAGTATTTCAAAAATAATTACATACTTAATTTACACGTCAACCGAGGCACAAGGATGTGAGCAGCTTTTATTTGTTATGGTTTGATTTTAAAAATTCTCTCCAGATGTTTATTTGATCTATCATTTATAAAAAAAAAAAAAAAAAAAAAAAAAAAAAATAAACATACTCAGACAGAAAATAGTTTTGATACTTATGCTGAACTAACTGAATAGTCAACATACAGTTTTGGGTCACAGGAGCGATAACCAAGTAATCTGATGAGGGCACACATATACTGTAAGATGCACACAAACATGTCACCAGTCATACACAACACATAGGAGTTTCTCTGCTTTTCCCTTTCCTTCTCTCTTTCCACTCTGAATATTTTAGTATTGATGAGTGCATTACTGATGATAACACACTGCAATGTCAGCATCCTCTCTCTCACATACACACACTTTAGGAGTCAGGTTACAACTTTGCTGCTGCCGCTGCGCATATGTGTGTGTGTGTGTGTGTGTGTTCAGCAGGAGGCTGGAAGGGAACTGACTTCCTGGCGTCCAACCAGAAAATTGCAACATTTTTAAATTGAAAACCATTCACACACACACACACACTAACTGATTGTTTATTGTCTGGCATAAACCATACAAAGTACACTGAATATGAACACGCCTTCCTCACCAGGATTTTGTAATACCAATATTTAGACAAAAACTTTCCTGAAACTGAAAATTGTGTTTTAGATAATAAATAACTGTCTCTTAAAACAACAATCCAGATATCTAACACTCTACAACACATTGATGAAAACACAAAAGTCCATGGATTTTCCTCTTGGAATTTTTCAACCCATTTTAGCGTAGTGCTTAATCATGACTGGGTTAGGGGTATGAAATCTGTTCTTGTGTATTTTGTGACAGCATCACATTTCATGACCTTCACTGATACTAAGTGTCTAAGTCACACAGACTCAAGCTTGATGAAAGCAGGTGAGACCAGCTACTGAAACTAATTGTGTGTCAGAGCTCACTGACGTCCACATGGCAGATTCATTATTCCTCCACAATTCAACGTTATTTTCTCCTAGACTGGCCAAAGTAAGAAGCTTAGTCTTTTCTGATGAGCACTAGTGAGGTGAATAAAAGCCATCATCCTTCAGTGACTTCTCTCATTGAATTTAAACCAATAATAAAAGGAGGAGAGAAAGAGAATCGAACACACTGTAGAAGGTTTTTTCAACACAGACATAAATGGTTTGAAACTTGATATGAGGAAGATGTCACTAATATTTTGTGCAATCACTGTATAATGGGAACACAATGTTGCTATCCAACAATGATGCTATTCAGCTATGAGGGGCACTAAAACACACGTGTGTTTGTCTTTCTATACTTGTGAGGATACTCATTGACATAATACAATCCCTAGCCCCTTACCCTATCCCTCACAACTGAATGCTTAACCCTAACCAAAACCTGATTCTAATCCTGAAACCCTAACCAAAACCTGATTCTAAAACCAAGTCTCGACCCTCAAAAAGCCTTTTGAAGTTGTGCGGACCAGCTAAAATGTCCTCACAACACCAAAATGTCCTCACAACAATGGCATTAACACAAAATGTGTCCACAGAAGGCTATAAAGACATGCTCACACAAACACACACGGAGCAGGGATCAACACATGTCCTGAGGGAAGCTCTCATCATTCAACCCCATCAGCAGCAGATGCATCACCTAATTAGAGAGTAGCCAGTGTGTGTTTACATGACAAACTTTGCCAAAGCAGGAACAATATCTGGACTTTATTCACTCACATTTAGCTAAACACACAGCGTGGCTCGGAAGTTCATATTTTCCAGGTGCTGCTGACAACACTCGTGACACACAGCAAGATACCGAGCACAGATATGAAACACAACAGAACAACACAAATGCCCACAACAATAGGCTTCACTAAGATATTATGCAACACTGGGCTGCTTTATTGCATTAAGTTGTTATGGAGATTGTGTTAGCCTCCTTTGATCCGTGCCACATTTTTACTGTCTGGGGAAAACCATTTATCTCCAAAATATCAACTTTTTCCTGACCAAGGAAAATAGCCTCAGGGTAATGAATGAACTTCCATGCTAAAAAACACACTTGTTTTAAGCTTTGTGATGATGTATTTTGGCCTTTCAAAAGAGAAAAGTGTGCACTAGCAGGATTTATCCTCAAGCTTATCTTAAAAAGTTGAAAATCCCCAAATTTGGTGATACGGTACAGGAGTCCCACTCTCTAATAAGACCCTATGCACCTCACTTTAATGAGCATCTCTCTAAGGCACTTTTTAATGTGTTTAAAGGACAGATCATACCTCATTTATCATCACTTCTAGGAACAAATTTTGGTTACTAGGTTGTTAAAAATGTATTTAACCGGAGATTCTTATCTTTTAGATGATGAAGCAGTTACAAACTAGTGAGGTCAAAGCTTGATAGCTTGGTAAAGACGATGGATTTTGGTTCAGTCATCCTGATTTGTCTACAACTGGCACGGTAGACGTTGTTCTTATTAACAGATATAGGGCATTATGAAATGGTTTCTTAACAACTATATTGTTCATATAGCGTGGTTAAGGATCCCATACAGTACAGCCTTTTGTTTGACAGACAGCAACATTAGGACAACTACTACCTGAGAATAATGTGGTTTGGATAAATTCAGCCCTCAAAAACATTCTGGCAGAATGAATTTCCTTCGGTTTGGGGGCTACTCACAGCAGATGTGTGAGTCCCGGCTGGAATATTAAAGGAAGGGTGGACTGTTGGAGAAGACACCAGCAAGATACAAAGGCAGGATAAGGTCACTCCGCTGCAGAGCAGCGTGTGAGGACATGTCACCGACGGAGGTGTGATGTCCACATGGAGCAGTCCCGCTCTCACTACTACTACAGGACAGCGTCGCTCTGCTTTTGGCTCAGGGTCCAGGCGCCATGTGCAGCAACAGTCACTCAGTTTGAGCTCTGCGCGAACAAGTACGAAGAAGCTCCAACACACACACACACACACACGCACAGTCAGAGACACACTTACATCTCGGAGGACGGAGGTTGGCTACGGCAGAGGAGCGCGTGTCCGCACGCTTGTCCCATCGCGCATCCTGCCTCGCGCCTCCCCGGTGAAGCCGAACAGCTGCAGTCAGAGGGAGCTGGAGCACGAGCGGAGGAGGGAGGGAGCTGCCTGTCTGTCTGTCGGCTGGGAGGCGTGGGGAGGACAGACAGGCGATGGATGGAGGACTGGGTGTGTGCTGCTCCGGCTCGCTCTGCCTCCCGTCTGCTCTCTGCTGCGGTCTCCTCTCGAGCTCTGACAGCGCGCGAGCATCGGTCGGGACGCGGTAACTGATACTCGAGCTGTGGCGCGCGAGGATTTAACGACCGAGCAGAGAGAGAGACAGAGAGAGAGAGAGAGAGAGAGAGGGAAGGGGAGAGAGAGGTAGGGATCAGCCGGTGGCTTCACCCTCGGTGCCACATGGACGCGTTGGCGCGTCACTCAAACTGCGGCGCGTCCTTGTCCTCCTCTTCTTCGAGTGCATGAAAGTTGTGTTGCTGTTAAAATTCAACTTCCGTGCATCGACACACACCAAGCACACTCCGGCCTCACGCACACAGGACGTGAACTTGTCTCCTCCGTGAACGTCCTGTGGCCTCGGTGCGCTGCAGTGTGTGTTTCACGGGGCGCGGGTGACAAGGTCCAACCCGGATCTTCCTCCTTATATGGCGTTTCACACACACACACACACACACACACGAGGGAGCAGCGGGGACTCACTACAGGAGCAAGACGTAGTGAAAAGGGTGAAATGGTTATTGACATTCAAGGTCTTTAAATATCCTGCATGTGGCATCAAATGTCTGTCTGGAACTTTAAGAGCTGAAAATATGATGTCCTCTGTCGCCTACAGCCACACAAGTGACTGTGTTCACTTATTTCACCATCGTGTGTTCCATCTTTTTCACCCTGAATTTTCACCACCACCACCATCATCATCATTATTATTATTATTATTAGAGTCTAATGACCTCAGGAAATAGTTTCACTCAACTTCAGGCTGAGCAGCCAATCAGCCATAATTGCAAACGCCTGTGTGAATGAGCAGGGCCTCCTATAACTCGGGGTTCAAAGTCAATTCATCAAGGAGTGTAAAATATATTCATATCGTAGGTGCACTTGTGTTTACACTTGGTTTAGCAATATTGTATATTGCACGTTTCCCTCTTTATTTTTCACACTGATTCATTTCTGTGGCTGCTACTGTTTGAATGTATTGCTTCTCTGGTGGAAATTTGCTTTAAAATAGGCAAAAAATCTTTACCTCAGATCAAAATGTGTAAAGCTACATCCTGATTCTCTTGATTCAGCAGCGAAGCCAGGCTGTGGGAGACCCGGGGCAATAAAGCCCATCAAGGCCCACTAGTGGCTGAAAGGGGCCCCACTTAGGGGTTTTTGAGGGAGTGACAGTCCACTGTATAGTGGCTTTATAGGAGCTTTGAGGGGGTTTGTAGATGTCAGTGCAAAACGTGCCAATATGAGTGACCACTGGGAGCCCCCTTTTCCAAATGAGTGTGTGTGTGTGGTGTGTGTGTGTGTGGTGTTGGGGGGGAGGTATTGACTTAAAACTGGCCCATTCAAGTCAATAAAAACACATTAACCAATAACATTTGTCACTGTTCCATGCAGTGTTAGTGGGAGGCCAATGTACACAGCAGCAGGATCCCTGAAGTGCAGCCATTACTGATGTTAACAGTTTTACCTGTGCTGTCGTAATGCCTGCCAAACAAAATGTCTATCTACGACACCACAAACAAATGCTGGAGTGCACAAGAGCTTACAGTGCAGCGCAGCCAATCACATATGTGTAACAACAACATCTGTCTCCTGGGCTCTGGGGTACAACCGGCACCTAAAAAGACACACTGTGTGGAGAGACGGCAAAGCACATTGAATAACTGTGCTGCTGATTTTAGTCTGCGGACATAAACAGAAGTTTAAATGGTGGTGGGTATTAGTTAATGTGTTAAGTGTATAAAACTATACAAATGATATTTCACACAAAGCAAACATGAAGTAAAATAAAGAAGGCAAAAGAGGTTGATAATGACATGAATGCAACTGCTTCAGCAGCAGCATGTTTGATTAGATTACTTTGTTGTATTTCTTCATTATATCTGATAAATTGTGCCTTCTGTGTGACAACTATAAATGAGAATTAAAAAACAACAAAGGACATGACCTCCCCGGTTTCTTCTATGGTAGTTCCAGTTCCAGGCCTGCCGTGGCTGTATTTAGGCCTGTCTGAACAGATACAATCTGATTTAAACCACAGTAGAGGAAAACCAGAAGAGGATCAAAAATCAGATCTGTTGTGCCTGAGTAAATAAATCCCAGTATCTCTGTCTGTCCTCGCTGTTCTTCCTGCCTGCAGATAAATGCTGTGTATGTTTATAGATGTTGATGTAAACATAAAACTCAAAGTTATTACTACAAGTCTTGAAAAAGAGCCAATTTATTGTAACCCTGGGACCCAAGATGATGTTTTGCTTGTTCTGTTGTCAGGAAACCTCAAGCCAGAGGCATGTGCACCTAATTATATGAAACTCTAATTTAGAAAATACAGATGGACAATGCAATGTGTCTGAGAAGCCCTGCAATTTTAACAGAGACATCTTTGGTCACACAGCAGGAGCTGTCAATTACTAGTGAGGACAAAATAGAGTAAGACATAGAATCATGGAGGGGGAGCAGAGAGAGAAATAAGAGTGTGGCAGAGACACAGAGGTGGGTGAGGAAGAATAATTCAGCAGTGAAGCTGAAAGAAAAGAGTTAGAGGAGAGCTGCAGCAGAAGGAGGGAGACTGTGAACCTTATTATCACCATGTCAAGTTTGCCACTGTGTGTGTGTGTGTGTGTGTGTGTACATGGCACATCTGGTGCTTTGGCATTCAGATCTATGGTGTTCGGCTGTGTCTCAGCACATATTTGTATGTGTGTGTTTGTCCAGCAGGACTCTTGTGCCTTAGGGCCCCGGATTCAGATCAGTCAGTGTGGGCACTAACAGAATGTCTACTGGGGCTCAGGTCAGAGAAATGTCTGCGATGGACTCACATCACCAGCTGGAGAAAGTATTTATACCAGTGAACTCCTCTAGCATCAATAAATCAATGGCAGTAGCTGTTTGAATGTTTGACTGAACTGATGGTGAAATTACTGCAGTATTATCACCATCACCATCACCAGTGGCAGGGAAGGAAAATTATTAAGATCCATCCACTGACCATGAATGTCTGTGGGAAATTGTATAGTAACTAACCATCATGTAAGCATTGCCATCCACAGAGCAACACCTGGGAAGAAAAAGAATTGTTTGTTTTTTTTGCCGTGTTCAGACTGAGTTTTAATTTGGTTTTGAATCCATTCATTATTTAGGCATTTTTCGTTTTCAACCAGCTTGAAATTGGGCTCAAGCTGAGCCGTGTGCACTAACAACAAAAATCAGTTCAGTGAGACATTTCTTCTCAGTTAAAAAGGCCAGTTAATATTTGTGGTTGCAACAATTTCACAAAAACTGGGGGAAAAAATTACTAAAGAGCATGGGAGATCAAAATTTGATGGATCTTTTACACACAAACGCACCCTGTGGATAAAGGTACATGAGGCTGAGAAACCAATATGCTGTCAGTACTGAGAGAAAAATAAAAAAAAGATAAAAGGCTTTTCACCACGGGGGGAGAGAGTAAGAGGCCGTAGCTGTAATGTGACAGCAAGTGTATGAGCACTGCTCTGCCGTAAAGGGCAGCGAGGCTTGTTTTTATGAGACGGGAAATTCCTGTTCTTCCAGTTTGTGCTCAAACACACTAAGCAGAGCTGCTGCTGTAAATAAGATGAGACTGATGAGCGCAGCAGTCGGCTCATTTAAAAAGCCCAAATTAAATGTGTTCTAAGTGCAAAGCAGTGACATGTATTATATTTAAATCCTGTTATAAAACAGAGAGTGTCCGCTTCAGTTTATGGCTCAGCTGGATCAATATCACCATCAGATTCAATGCTCATCTTCTAAACAAGGTTTGTAAGTCAGATAAATCAAGACAACAGCAGGACACGGTAACTCCCCTGACGTCCGTATAAATGTTTAGTGACCATGAAACCAAAATCCTCTTGTTGTTATTTAAAAAAGCTGTGCCGCAACAAGAAACTGTGTCACGCTTCAGTTGATTGAGTTCCCAAGTGCTGCTCCCATATCATCTCCTTCGGCTGATTACATCAGAACCTGATTGGACCTTCTGTCCTCAACCTGGAGTGTTTACTGACATTTATAGCCTTGTCTGATTCCTGGAATTTGAAAGTGCCAACTGAATGGATGCTCAATTATTTATGATCCCCTTTGTGTCCATGGGACGACTGGTAGATGGCTCTCTGTTAAACCACATTTTCTGCGATAACGCTGCTGCCCGAAGGGCTGTGATACATAGACTGTGTTTGTGGAGCTTCACTGTGAGCTACGGTGCCTGCACTTCATATAGGCAGTCACAGTATAGTTGTAAAATAAGACAAAAAAAGGTGGAACAAGCTGGAAAAGTTGTTGGTGAAACACAGAAATTTATCTGATCGGTTATCTGGAGACGGTTCAGATCACACACTGAGCAAAGATGGAAAAGCTGTGAATGTTTTTGTGTTTGTCTTTATTACCTGTATCACTCTGCATTGCTCGACTCTGTCCACTTTCTGTTGTTAACAAATACAGACAGACATCTCCCTCCTGAGCTCCTTAACATTGTTAGGGTGTGAGTTCTGGCACAAAAACAATCCAACCGGGCCAGCTGCATTACCTTGTCCAAACAACACAACCTCCACCTTCTCTTCCACTTCTTCCCTCACTTGTTCTGCTCACATGGTGTCAAGTTGGTAACAAGCAACAAATAACAAGAAGCTCTGCGGTCCACTTTGTGAAGGGAAGGAAGCCGAGTGTAAACATGTGTGGACTAAAGGGGACAAGCTGAAAAAAAATATAACTACTGTCCTCAAGTAGAATTTGAACAAATGCTTAAACTGAACAGTTTACATTTTCCTGCCAAGCAAAATCTAACAGCAATACAAATAATGACTATTCTCTCTCAGTAGCAAAGCCCGAATAGTGGGACATTCATAATCAGTTCGAGCTGAACGTGAAGACGTGTACATCAGGCTGGACAGTGGGGCAGACATGGAGTCTGTGTTTAAAGCTGCTGTTTGCATAGTTTCCACAGTGCAAGTCTCACACCTTAATCCTGCAAAGACTAACGTAGCGACAGGTGACAATGGGAACGACAAACACACACATTAGTGCAGCAGTTGGCGTGATGGTAAAATTCTGCCTCACATCCAGCAGATACAGAACAACACCGTCATTTGGAGTCATCAAATAAATTATAATCAAGTACGTATTTAGCTCTGTTTTTGGTGCCTAAGAACTCCTGGTTTTGTTAAATGCATCAATAAGATGCTGCTCAACCCAGTTAGAATTAGGTTAAACGTCTCACCACTAAAACAGAAACGCTGTGTGATATTCATTTCACTGGCATATACCTCACCATATCCTCTGTATCCTACAGCCACATTGTAAAGAGGACAGTTCAGAGCCTGTGAGTCCTCTCAGGAACTCTGTGCCCATGTGGGTTATTTTTAAATGCACTGCCAAACCACCCAGTTTGTTGGTAAGATGTAAGGGCTTGTAGGGGAAATGATTGCTGGCGAAGAAAATGAGCTCCCTGTGTGAGCACACATGCTTTTAAGACATGTCCCTCTCCTCCTATCTATCCCTCCTTTTGTTAATCCCCTCCGTTCTCTGTCTGTCCCCTCCCTCCATCCTCTCTTCCTCTTCTCCTTCCTTCCTCCATCCCTGCTGTGCTTGCTTCAGTACCTTCCCATAGGCTCAAATCCCTGTTTCTTTCCCTCTCCAACCCTTCTTTACTTTCTTTTTCTCGCTTCCTGCTTCCTTCGTTTTTGCTTCCTGTCTTTCCCACCACACATAAGCCTTAACTTGCTACAAGCCAAACACAGAATTTACTGAAAACCTTATAGCTGCCTCCACCTTCGCTTGATATTTTGTGGTTTCATCACTGTGAGTTGGAGCACAGTGTTATCCTCAGCCCAAGGCAGTTTTCTCCACACTAATTAACCCCTTCTCAAAGTGTTCATTCTCCACCTTCGGGTCACTTTGCACCAGTACAGGATCCACTAGCTCAGGCCTAAAAGCACAGTTGTGCTTTTGACTGTGCCTGTGTCAAATATTCTAGTTACCTGGGCTTCTTCTGCAGCAAATCACGATGAAGGTTTTTTCACCGGCTTCCACAATAAACATACACAGATACACCACAATGAAATGGTTTTAATGCACATTTCAATGTGATCTTAAACTGTGACTTTCCTCTGCTCATTTTAACAACAGAACACTGAAGATCATCACGTTAATTTGATTATATTCCCAGATGGAGACACAAATACACTGAGAAAAATACAGCAGCATAACTTTCCACTTAAAGAGTTTTATAGTAAACTCACTTTAGGTTTACAACAGCTCCCTCCTGTGTGACACTTATGTTTCTTTAAATACATTTTAATGTGGCTGTATGTAATAATTGACCGCTAATGGATTATTTACGGTCAACCAACATGAGCTTTTAACGTATGGATGTGACACGGGCAAGTGTGGCCCTGTTGTAGTTCTACATGACAGAGGAACACTAAATATCACGTTGAATAAAACCTTACGAAGATCAAATTAAATCAAGAAACCCGTTAAAGTTTGGTTCAAGTTTGGGATATTTTTGGCTAAAAAATACCTCCAGATGACTTACTCACTTAAGTTCAGATTATGTCATCTTATTTCTCACACTATGAAATGTGTAATCAGAGTCATAGAAGTTTAAAAGCATTCATGTAAAATTGGTGAAGTTGCCCTTTAAATTAACCACAAGTTTTAAATTTTCTTTAGCGAGTGCAGGAGCAAAGTAACTAAGGAAACTGCATTTCATGGTAAACTCAGCAGTACAGAAATAATCAAACAGATGTTTCTGTTCTTGTCTTATTTCCAGAAACTCTGTAATCATACATTCTCACTGTGCTCAGATGGATTGTTTGGATGGGGGCCTTCTGGTTGGTGAGTGGACAAAACAGCAGTCGCTCAATTGGCCAGATGGTCGGGCTGCATCAAAATCCTTAAGTATTTAGACTCTTTTCACGCTCTCACTCTCCCTGTATGCACTTCCTGTCATTTCAAAAATGTCATTAGACCATTGTTAGGACATCCACAGCGTGGTCAGAACACACGCTGAAGCCAAATCTTGCTTCAGTCTTGAATTATTGTATAGACAATTTCTGCTCTGCAGCAGTTTTGCTTGAAGAGCAAATGCATTCTTTTCTGTGTTAACCCTGATACAGTTTCTTCACAGTCTTACACCAACAAACAGAGATGACAGTGAAAAATTAAAAATGATTTAAATCGTTTCCATATACTGTTTCACTTATTAATTCACATGGTCATCGCAATCATTTCCTGTAGCAGACGCTTTATCCAAAGCAACATACAAGTATGCTCAGTTTTAAAATTCACAATGAGATTTGACAACTGCTCAGCTGAGATACAGCCGCCCTCTTTCCATGATCAATGAATGATTCACTGATTTAATTAACCCATTCAGAAATTACAAATTGAAAAGTGACATTTTCAATTTGACCTGACATTATTTCTTCTTACTCAAGCTTCTTCCTCTTCGTACTGTTTCTCCTTTTTGTTTCTTGTCAGAGAACAGGGAGGTGCAGCTGATGTAGTTGATGTATATTTCTGGTTCCTCTACTGTGAAATTATGATTCTTTGTTTTTTTTCTCTCTTCAACTTGGGTCTTCAGCTGAAGACATATTTCTTTAGGCTTTCTTCCAGGCCTAGTTTGGCTCCTCAGGCCTTTAGTCTCTCTTTTTCTGTCTGGACAGGGATCACTGATGTCCATCTCTTCGGCCTCGTTGACAAATCATACAGTAGTTCATTTGAAATGGAAACTTCTCTGAGACTATGTTGTGGAAAAATTGAGAACATTATTCAACAAAACCTACAGTGTTTTATGTCAGCAGAAAGCCAGCTGACCACATTTAGTCATGCGCTGAGCTCATTGCTGCTGCACTTTCTCTTCTTAGGCAATATCATTAATTTTCAAAGGCTCATCCTTTTATTCTCCTTGCTTGTGTCACATCAACAGCTTGAACATATTTTTATGGGCTCAGCCAGAGGCACAGCACCACATATTGTGCTGGGCTTTAATATATTATCTGTAAAATCTTTCCGATGCTTCAGGAGAGAGACACAACATCCAGGCTATCAACACAAACACCAGGTCTTGCTTCTGACTTTATTTAATTGTGCTCTACACATTGCTGTCGATGGAGTGAGGGGAGTTAGTCGACTTTCAGGCCCAGAGAGCTTTTCAGGACTGAGACTTGATAAATGACTTTATTCTCCAGGCTTCAAAACATGACCAAGCTTTTCACATCCACTTGCCTGTGAGTGTTTGTGTGCAAGAGGGAGGGACACTTTGAGCTGTCTGACTGCTCCATCAGCTGGGAGTTATGGTCACGCTGGCCTGTCGTAACATCTTATCTCTCACTGCATAACTTCAGATTGTCATTCCCACTGGGTTTGTTGTGTGTGTGTGTGTGTGTGTGTGTGTGTGGTGGGTGTGTGTGTGTGAGTGTGTGTGTTTTTGTGTGTTTGTGCGTGTCTCAGGGGGAGCCAGATGGTGGCTGGCTGACTTAGCAGCATGCATTAAAGAAAATCACATGATGCAGTTGTGCTTATCTTTCAATATACTGGGAAATACACATATTAATAATTTTGTCCTTCTTTTTTTCATTTTCCAAGTGTTTGACAAACTTGTTTAAAATTTACTTGCTGTTACTTGTGACTAATGTGATTGCTCTTTCAAACAGTGCTAATCATGTGTTTAATCCTGGACATGTTTTTCTAGGTTATTAATCCCATCATTCCCTGCAGAATATGTGCCATCAGCTGTGGAAGTAAAGTTTAAGGATGAACTGGTGGATCTCTGTGTCAATCATCACTCCTGTTACCAGCAAAATGAGTAACTGGACTGGAGTAAAGTTTGATTGCACTGCCCATTTCTAAAAAAAGTTTACAGCTGCTATTACAGTATAAATCACTGTCTGTGTTTTTAGTTTTAGTTAGTCAGAAGTTTTAATGTTTTATTCAAATCAGGAGGTATCATGTTTTAGTTCCTGGACTGTGGCTTCTGTAATTATGTTTTGATCTCTAAAACATGCAGTTAGGTTACCTGGGGCCTCTACACTTCCTGTAGGTGTGAATGTGAGTATAAGTGGTTGTCTGTCTCTGTCAGACCTTTGCAGGCTGTAGTGACAGTGACAGGTGGTTAACCCAACAGGAAAAGTGCCCAAAACAATAGATGGACGGATGAACGGTTTAGCTTGATTCCAGACTGGTGACATTGTTCGACTGCAGTAAAAGTTCAGTTAAAGTTACTTTGAGGAGGTGTATTTCATTTGTTGTCTGATATTCATTAATTATGTCACATAAATGCAGTTATGCAACAAATCACTACTTTTACTACACACACCATTAACTGATCAATTATTGGTTTGTGATGAGATATTGAATTTGACAACATTAGAGCTAAAGAAACATTTCAGCAGCCACTGAACAGAACCTTCGGGACATTATATGTCTGTTTATACTGAATATTGCAAAACAAAGTTTTGGCCCAGGAAATAAACAGAGCATTTATAAATACTAAAGCTACTCATTTATGGTGCAGTGACTAGCCCCATCCCGAACCATCACTGCAACAGAACTCTCCAGCCGTCATCATCCATCACCTTTCTTTCTTCCTGGTCCTGCCAACTGAGCTTGGAAGCGCTCTATCTTCAGTCTGCACATCCTTTAGCTTTTTGGCTGCCACCGTGACGAGCCCTGACCACCTTCTGGCCACAGAGTGACGCAGCTGCTCTCACCATGGAGCTTTTTGAACAGGATTCATACCAACTCCAGTTTGCAGGGAGATGAAAGTCCTGCAGGCAGCTCCCAAAACCCTTATCTAACTCATCTATTGAACAGTCCTGCCTCATTTCACCTGCATGTCCAGAACAGCCTGTGTGACTCAAGTCTGATGAAACAAAGTCATTCACTGAGCTTTGGCTCCGTCTGCCCAGATATAATGAACCCTTAGGAGCCATGTTGGATTTCTAGCATGATTTGTTACAGTAGAATCAAACAATGGGCAAAACCCAGTGAACGTTTTTTTTGGTGCAACATGAAATCACACTAAGGAGGAAACTTGAAGGTTTGTTTCTGTTATTTATCCTCTGGGCAGCTGCCATTGACAGTCACTGACAATAACAACAGAGGACATTACAGTTACAATCACACATCAGAGACATCACTTCCATTATGCTTTATGAATATATCAAAAGTGACAGCTGTTGTATCACGGGCATTTGTTTAACAGAGCCACGGTATACTGGAGGGTAAAGGATCTCTGCACAGTGGCAGCCCACAACAGTGTCTGATGTTAACGGCTCCTAATCACAATAAGGAGCATGTGATTTATCTGTGGCCTGACACTACTGCACAAACTCATCCACACATCTATTATTCTTCACTTCATCTACAGGGAACAAAGCAACAAACACAGAATCATCTGCAAATGTAATGTTGTAAACATCAAACAACAGTTTCCCTCCATTTGTCTATATAAAGAGTAAATAGAAGCAGGAGACGGTGTGTGAGGCTCCTCTCTTAGTAACAATTGAAGAGGACACTGCAGCATTTACTTTAATCTATTGGTCAAAAGGAATCTACCCACTTTAAGATTCTACCACTTACCCCTGGCCAAAAAAGCAGTGTAATGGTTAACCCCACACGTCCTCAAAATGAAAAAAGCGTGGCTTTAAAACACTGTGTCATTACAGCATTTTTTGTCTAATCTGTGTTTCGCATTGCTCTTAATCCTAAGAACCATCTGTAGCAAATAATAAGAGTCAGGATGACCCTTAGGTCAAACATAACATGCATAACAATTACGCATCGCAGACACAAGAATCAGATTCTCCCACAGATGGTTGCATTTGCTGGAAAAACATGATATGTTTCTGCGGCTTAGTGGCAGGCAGGTGCGTCACACAATAACACAGACCCGCACTGACACACACACACACAATGTGAAATGAATAAAGAAGTTCTGAGAGCGGGAGGAGGGCGGTGATTCTGCATTAGAGGAAGAAATGAGGAGAGAAAAGAGGATTATGCTGCGACATCAAAGTTCTGCATACGTTACAGAAATGGCAGAGAAGTTTAGTGAATCATAAATGGAGCAGACTGTGGAATTATTGTAGCTTGTCTTTGTGTGACCTAGGTCACAATCTGTGTTGTTTTCAGTCCCTGAAAACTATAGTTTTGATAACACCCCCTCCCCTTTTTTAATGCGAGCAGAGTTTAGCCCTTTTCCTAAACAGCTTATGTAACTCTGAGAGCATAACCCAGGAGTACACACACACACACACACACACACACACACACACAGGAGAAGACCCTGTGGCTACATCATCTGCACAGACTTTCTATTTTCTCTCTCTTTCCCTGAACAGCACCCATGCTGCTTTGTGCTCAGAGCGGTGATTCTAACCACAGACATATGATGCAAAAAGGCCGCACTTTTTCTGTGCTGTGACCATCTTCATGTCTCATTTCTCAGCTCTGGGGCTCAACAACTGTTATAATGTGATCACTGATGATAATAATACACCACACACAGGTGCGCATGGAGGTTCACATTAAGAAAGCCGGGCTGAGGAATTACTATGGCTCCTTCTCACTTTTTTAAACTAAAATACAGGAATGTGCAGGGTTTTTTTTTTTTTACATTCTGTATTTTGGGTTTTTGAATTTGCAATTTAATTGTGACCACAAGCATTCATAAAGGTTTTCCTGACAGTCGGTGTTGATTACAATGAACACTTGAAGGCATTCATTATTATCTCAGACTTGACATGTACACCACAGCTGTTTTACATGCATGATCCCCTCTCCGCAAAGGCCATGTTTTTATATGTAAAAAAGGAAATGTAAAGCGCCTGAAAACCACTGCTGACCCAAAATGCACTTCAGACATTTTTTGGTCAATAACAAAAAAGTATATAGTGAAAATATTTCAAAACAGCAGTTATTTTTTTATGAGTTGAGGAAGTTTGTTACTCATTAAGCTCAATAAAGTAAAATCTATAATATTATCATCATATAACATCATAAGAATCTTCAATGTTTTTGGGCTTGTTGTTGTCACAGGACAGCAATAATGTAGAATGAACATTAAATCAGTTGTTTCCCATGGCTTGACAAATCATTTTTCCCAGAAGTTATGTATGCGTGCCATTTAATATTGCAGCCATGTTAACCTGCAAAAATTCCCCGACATGGCTATTACTACTGAAACCTTCGAGCTCGTAACTAGCTTTTCAATTATTCTCTCAGAGTTTGAACATGGTTTTGTCTGCACAACATGGATTTGTGACGACAGAGGTTGTCCCAGAGTGGGGAGGGCTGAAGTGGAGATTAAGACGTCAGTGGGGTGTAAAAACACAACGCTGTGAGCCAGAGGGAGCAGGAGATGAAAGGTACGAGGGAAATAAAGCAGATTAGATTTCTTGTAAAAAACTTTGTTTTCTTGTGTGCCTTTTTGTGTTTCATCCTTGTGCACTGTCAAAATGTTTAAAGCCCATCTTGATGTCATATCAATGCCATCATCATCATCAGGACCAAAACCCTTGTTTGCCTTCCTTGATGTGTCTCCCTGCATTCCACTGCTACAGCTGCCTTTACAATATAAAAGAGTGACATCATCTGCCCAGATCCTTATCCTCTTGCCCTTTGTTAAGTTTTTGTGTGTTTTGTTTTTTCTAGTTTGTGTTTTTCTTCCTGTGTGTGTGTGTTTGTATTTTGTGTGTTTGTTGCATGTTTATCAGATGGGGGAATGTGCTCTTTAATCAGTGCATACTGGAAGCTCAATGCATGCAAACATTGGTTGTATTTCATCAGTTTGCAATATTTTTTTTACTCACTGCACGTGTGTTGTTGAATTGGTTAAAACATTTCGTTCATGTGCTTGTGTTTATTCTATCTGTGTGGTTTCCTACACTTCGGTGCACTGAGCAGCACGATCAGATTTAATTGAACTGTACAATTAAATGTGAGAGGCATATTCTTCAGTCTGTCGGCTTGTACACGTCCTGTTTCACCCTCACCATAAGTTCACACACTCACACACACACTCACACACACACAACATGCTCGCGGCATCTTTAGAGTGACTAATCTACTATTAGCACTTGTCTCCCTGGCCCTTCCTTCCTCCATCTCCTCCTCGCTCCATCTCTCTCACCTCACCCTTCCTCTTCCTCTGCTCCTTCTCCTCCTCCGCTGATTTCAGCTCAAGGGGTTTTCTGATTGTCCGGGTGTTTAGCATCTTTGGATAAATAACAGCTGTGATTATGAAATGACATATTCTTAATCTGCTCTCTGCAATTTTCCATTCTTTCTCTCCTTTCACACTTTTTCCCTCATCACCTCTTACCCCCCCATCTTTATTACCTCCTCCGTGTTTCTTCATCCCTCCCCTCTATCTTTCTCCCACCTATCCTCCCCATCCTCCTCACCTCTACCATCTCTCATCCTATTTATACCTCCACACCTTACCATTCTCTGTCTCCCTCCCCTTCCTGTATTTTCTCCTCCTCTCCCTCCAACCACACTCCCACCTCTCCACCACCTCCTCCTGAGTCCTTCCATGGCGATTGTATCTGTGAGATAAGCCGGGTGTCAGACACGAAATGTTCTCCAATTTTTCGGCGTCTGCTGCAGCTGAGAAGGGACCAGACTAAAAGATAAAGTCAAAGAAAGACTGTGGGGAGGTGAAAAGTTGGAAAAGATTGAAAACACATAGGTCCAAGCAGACGGGGATGAAGACAGGAGTGCATTTGACATGAACTGACAGTAGCTTGGGAGGAAAAAGACAAGAATGCTTATATTTGATAATGTTAGCAATCACTTATTCAGAGCTGTACAGCACTGTATGTAATTTAGAACAGTGATAGAATAAACCTTAATAGGTTTTCTTTTCTCTTGCAGAGCTGTGAAAATCATATCTGTGTGGTCATTTAGAGGACTTGTTGTGGTGGCTGGTTACAGTAGTTTACCTCAGCACAAACACAGAGAACTTTATTGAAAACAGAGTCCTACTTCAGGTTTTGTAGGGATTTGTAAAACAGCTGCTTGTAGCTGGACAGAGTTTAGTTTTGAATTTAGCATATCACTGGTGTTTGTGCTGAGTAAAGCAAAGCTCCTTCTTACTGCAGTTTTTAAATGTTCTGCATAGATTGAAAAGCATCAGTTATTTAACTCTTAACAACAGAAAATTATTATTTTTTTATTTTTTTCACAAAATTTGGAAATTGCTAAGTGTTCACACATTATCCATTTGGAAGAGAAAATGCTCGATTTTCTTTTGCTTTTATTTGAAGTACCAATAACTCACTGCAGAAATACTGTCACAAGTGTTCCATTGATTTTACTTGAGTAAAAGCGCAAAATTGACTGCTGTTTATTTTATAACCTGGTTTTATTTATGCATTGATATGTAGATAGGATTTTGGCGCTAGGTCGACCAAAACAAACTCTAGGCAACTGCTGATGTTGTACAAGCCAGTTTAGCAGTTGGGGTCCTGCAAACTGGGGAGGGCTGGGTCAAGAAGGCCATCCAGTGTGAAAAACAAAGATAAATCAGTCTGGACCAGACAGTCGCCTGCAGCAACCCAAACAAGATGATGTGTAAGAGATTGAAGATAAGATTGTGAGTTTAGGTTGCACTAGTTGTAAGTAAGCAACTGTGTCATATTGATTAATTTTGTCATATTTATTAGAAATAGGAATATTAGCTGGAAGCTGTTACAGGTGCTAGACCGATGTGATGTAGTGGAGTTAAAATAATAGCTACCTCTGAAAAGTCAATGTCGTGATGTATAAAGTTGCACTGAATTCAAAGTACAACTACTAGACTTATAAAGTAATTCTGCTTTATACCATTCCACCACTGATTTGCTCAGTATAATTTTAAATTGTTTCATTGCATATTTCTTGGGGGACATTGAAAAAATGTTAGAGGTAATGAGGAACAAAAACAAAGACACAGGACAGGCAGAGACACTGCGGGTGAAAATGACCAAAAATAACCTTGACACCAAACCTGAATCTGAAAGTGATATTTGGTTTCTGTATCTTTAGACGGACAGCCAGACAGTCATTGTCTGATTGATTGTGCAGAAAAAGAGAGGAGGAGAGCAGTTGCCATGGGGACAAGGAGAAGGGCATTTTTTCCCCCTTTTTCCACCCCCCAAGGAACAGTAACTGGTGATAAACATGAGGGGAGGGGGCTGGGGGTCTGGCGTGGAGAAACAAGACAGTTTCTGTAGAACAGAAAGAAGTTTGTGTGAGTTTGCGCTTGTATTTCTTCGAGTTGGGGCAAAAATGTTTTCCTAACCAAGTTAGGAAGTGAGGAAATTTTGCTCATCCTACCAAGTGTAAAGGGCTGTTTTAGGGTTAACGCTTGGTTTTAGAGGTTATAATTTCTGTTAGGGTTAGGAAATGCATTATATCAATAAGTGACCCAACAAGAAAAGAAATATGAACCTGTGTGTGGGTTTCTCAGAACAATAGAGTGGGGACACTTCAAAAAGCTTTTTGTAAGTGAGTGGAGGTCAGGGTCAGGCATTCAGTGGGGGGGGTAGGAAATGCATCACAGCAGGGGCGACAAACTCTGGGACAAAGAAAAAGACACACACTCCTTTAATAAATTCACCACACACCTGCAGAGGAGCATAACAGTATTTAATTCCTCCAGAATGCTGCTGTAGTGTAAGGTGCTTCAAGATTATTAGTTTTCATACTATATAATTTACTCTAGATAAATTGCTCCAGTTACTACATTCTTCTCCTGTAGTACTTTATTTGCAAGATTAGCTAAAACAAAGAACTTAATTATGACTCAAGTATCCAACAATTCCAGGAGAGCTGAAATCACTAGATCTACAAACAAATTTACTGGCAACCCTTTTGACAGAGAACGGTGGCTGAAACTAATTGGAAAACTATAATCAGTAAATGATTACTTAATAAAAGCTATTAGCCTCCCACCGTCCTGCACAAGATTGTTAAAATTACCTCCACTTCAACTTCAACAGTAAACTGCTGCTCTCACTTTCATGCACAATCAGACCATGTCACGATTCCAGTATGAACGGAAAACCATAAACAGAGGGAGGGAGAATGATAGTGTGAGGGCTTGTTGTCAAACTTAAAGTGAATAAAAATATGGGGGGGTTGATTTTAACAAACCAAGACAGTAACAAGTACAAACTATATAAGTTCAACATGAGCACAGCTTAAGAAACTAGAAAAACTAAACAAGAGCTAAACGAAGAATGAAACCTGAGACCGAGTCAACATAAAATTACACCAGAACTAAACCTCGGTCCAAAGGCAAACTTACAACAGGACCTGGAGGACAAGGACAAGCTGGAACCTGACAGACCTGGAGGCCTTGGTAGAATGAGTTGTTCATTGGGATCTGGCAGCAAGTGAGAGGTATTTCTACTGGGGCTCGATTGCTGGGCAGTTGGAGTTGGGCAGGGGCGTGGCCGAGGTAAGAGAACAGAAGAAGGGTGACAGTAAAACAAAACCAGGCAAGTACGAGAAGGACAGTGTTTATAATAAACTGAAGTCACTAATACTGTTAGTACTAATGAACATATTTTATGTAAGTAAAACTTCTAATTTCATTAGTATTGGTTCTTCTGCTGCTATACACCTACTATTCACCTCTTAGCTGAGTAACATGAACAGAGTTTATCTGAGAGCATGTTTGTCTTTCTCCGAGCACTAATTTAATGTCTCCCCAGCAGTTTTCTTTGTGTAAATGAAATCAAATTCTACTTTACTGATCTTAATGCAAACTTATCTTTACCTTGTTTTTACTTTTACCCCTTCATCAACATCAGATGAGAGACAAACCACTGGGCTTATATGCTCCAACTGTGTGTGTTGTATGAGCAGGACCCAGGAAAAACACACGGAGGTGATTTAGTGTAGGTATCACAGTCTGACTGAAGACAGGGTGTTAATGAAACGTATTAGAGGAGACTGCTCAGATGAACCGCATCCAGCTGAGAGCTGCTCCACCTGGCACTGCACAGGATCACAGAGGTTCACTCCAACTCCGTTTTCATTTGCAGCAGCAGCCTGCAGGAGGGTCTTCGGGGGTAACAAGGACATGCCTGGAAGCTGCAAACAGAGCACGTAGAGCCGGATGAGGAAAACACATTAATATATATCATTTCATGCCTTGCGACTGTAGCAGGGTGTTATTTTGATGCTTCTTTAAGATTCTCGCGGCCTTCAGAGGAGATGTTTACATTCTAGTTCACCATAAAGGTCACAGAAGGGAAACAGACAGGGTGCCTGTGTGTGTGCAGTTGCAGTAAATAATTGCTTTTCTGAGTTGAGGCAACCAAATATCATGTGCATTAAACTAAAACAAAACATTTTAGATTTTTCCTTCTCCTTCATCCTACTTGTTGTGGGATCTTATTTCACTTGTTTGTTCTGGTTCGCTTGATTCTTTTTCAAACAAGGAAAGACACATCAGACATTTTGAAACTTTTCTATGTTGCTAACGAAACAATTTTCACTCAGGGTCCATTTAATTTTGGTTCTGGAGCTTTTGGTCATATGATCTTCTTCATTAAGTGGAGTTGTCTGAAAATGTTAAACGTTCAGATACATGAGAAGTCTGCTCGCTTCTCACAATAGTGCTTGTGGACAGATCATATAACCTCTCACAATAACATTTTATGGTCAGAAGCATCAAACCTTTGTTGCTTGCTCGCTTGGTTTCCCCGACAACAGCAGAAGATGAAAGTTTCTGAGCCTAAAAAGATTTTGTTTAGGACAGAGAAAAATGACACCATAGAAGATATGTCGACTGCAAAATTGCAAAATTAGTTTTATCCTTTTATCCTCTCCTCCTTGGTGGATTAGAAAATTTATAGAAAATGGCAGCAGGTTCTGGCAGAACACAGAATAATTATCCAAATTTGGCTTGAAACCTCATGTGGCTGCAACTGCAGGGACATGCAGAAGACTCAAACACAAAGTGTAACAGATGGACATGATTTGTAGGTTATAATATACAGTGAGTATTGCTGTTGTTGGGCACATCAGGCTGTTGTTCTGCATTTCCAAACCATTTTCTTTTAAAGAGAAATTCAAATCAATTTTCATTTACTTAGCCACTTTGTAACATTCAGTGAAAAGCGTTTCATATTACAGGAATACAAACATAAAACAACAACAAATTGAATTATTTTTGATAGCTGTTCTCCAAAGGTTGAGTTTAGTGCTCAACCTTTGCAGAACCAATCCTGGATGACTCAGAATCTTCACCGACATATTGATAACTACTGTTACATGATTGCAGCCTTTCAACTCTAACTCTATATTTAGCAAAAACATCACCTGTATGATCAAATAATAGACTCAGACATTTTTGTTTAAACTGGCATTTGTGTCTATTTTAAGCTAAATTGAACCCAGATATTTAGTGAAAATTAACAGGCTCTGATTATGACCATATGTACAATAACTGCAAATTCAGATTAGTTGACCTTACTTTGATAATTTGCTTTTCAGCAAGCAAATGTCATCAGAGGATTCTCAGAGACCAGAAAAAGGATGCTTTGACCACATTAACATTTACCTTTATGAACCTGTCACTACCTGCCTGAAGATTTTCAGACAAAATACCTTTTTGTGAATTACTGCCTCTCACTGGTTAAATAGTGTCACTGCCTCATTTGTTGCTACTGATTGTGTTAATACTGTAGCTTCACTCAAAAAATGTTTTCACTCTGCAATTACTGAAAATTAGTAAATAAGTGCATAATATTGAAAACTGGGTAAAGTTAACAAAAAAGTTAGAATTAGGGCACCCAAGCACTGAATTGCAACTTTGGCCAGAGACATGCTCACAATTTCTCAGATTAACAACTTGCATTACAGAGTTTTTAAAAGACATTGATATTGGAATTCTAAATTGTGTTTGTACACTCGCCTATAGCATAACTTTGCTGCAAGTTAAAGTACAACTTTAAATGGAGTCTGCGTCAAAGACTCTTAACAAACTACGTTCAGCTGTGTCATCCAGAATAATTATTATTTACCTTATTTTTGTAAGAGACTGGGAAAAAAGCCTGTGAGTTACAATGTAATAAAACTACAATATTTTCCTCTGAACTGCTGTGGATTAAAAGTAATAAAACTAAAATTCAAATAATCTTTAATGTGAAAAGTACCTCAGTCATTTCCATGGTCCTTTTAGAGACTGAACTCTGTGGTGATGAGTTGTATTATATAAAAACCTCATAATGTCACATGCAGCCATTAAACTGCCACGTGAATCTGGAATAATTTAATCACATTATTACAAAGATAAATGAAATCATTATTATACATTATACATTCAGAGCTCACTTAAGCAGCACAACTGTATCTCTGAGCAAACAAGGAACGCAGCCCATCGTTATAGACTCAAACCCACACAGGCCTCTCACTGCTGACTCTGTTCAGGCTGAACTTCACATAAAAGCAGCTTCCACGTCCGCTGATGCAGCGCAGCATGTAGTGAAATCTAATTGAAGTGTCACTCACTCAAGCTGCTCTGTTGCTGCGTGCTCAGAGTGGAAATGATGGAAATTGGTTCACACAGGTGGATGTCCAGATTTCTGCAGGGGGGCCAGGGGCTGCTGCTCTGCCTGCTATTGTTTGTCTATTTCAGGACCTGTGGCACACTGTGCTCAATGAAAATTTACATTTTATTTTTGGGAGCTGGCAGGTGCACTGGCAGGTTTTGGCAGTTGGCGCGTCCTTCCACCCTATAGGTCTGGCCCTAAGCTCACTTCCCCAGTTTTGACGTTATCTCCATCCTCCATTCATGGCCTTTCACTGAACCGCACTCATTCTTCTTCATCCTTCTGTTTTTATGTAACAGCAGGAATGACCCATATATTAAAGGCCATATTAGTGTGTGTGTGTGTGTGTTGCTCCTCTGTGTTCTTCCCATTGGGTCTCCACTGCATGTGTGTGAATGGTCTAGTGAAGGTCTCCTGTGCGCAAGTACCTTACGGGCCTCTCCGGTGTGTATCTAGAGGTACAGAGTGACCCTGATGTGTCAGCTCTGCTTAGAAGAATGAACAGAACTGGTGGAGCATTGTGACATAGCGCGCACACACACTGGAAACCTCCTCAGGGCTCTCCCTACTATCACTGGACCCCCCCATCCTGATACACACACACACCTGACATTTTTCCTCAAAGCACATCTATAGGCTCCCATTTTAAAAGAGCAAAGGTTTCTGGCCTTACTAATATTTACAGTATACAGTAGCTACAAGTGTGAGGTGTTGGTTATTCATAGCCCTTATAAAACTGATCTTTTACTAAGCATTGTGTAGAGTGGATTCAGTGTTTGGGAACTTGGCATACTATTTTGTAAAAACATTGAAGAAAAACAACTTTATTAGCGTGAAGGCAAGACAAACCTAGAAGGCATCGACCTTTTGGAGAAACACATTTTTGGAGTGTAAACAGAATCACATGTTCAATTGTTACATGCATGTGTAACAGTCATTACACAAACACAAATGCACAATAAGTAGCTGAATGAGTTTATTAATTTCAGAGAAAACATTGACTGCTTATGAAACGCATTCGCCACCACATGTCACATAAGTCAAGAAAAGGATCATCGTGTGTAAGCGAGGTATAGAAATTAACTTGATTAGATACAACTGCATCTGAAAGGCCCAGTAGCTTGTAATCTTTGCCTAAACTAAGTGAAAACGATCAGCAACTTAAACAAATGTACTGCATTTGGAGCAAAAATGCAACATCTGAAAAACTAAACATCATAATGATGTGGAATTTATGATTATTAAATGGAAGTTAAATGGCCTGTGTGTAAATCTGCCTACAACCACAAACTGTGTGAGCAGGAGGACACCAAGGGCCCTACTGCAGGGACACTGCGTGACACAAGACACTAAGCTGCTTTATGGATTTTAATGACAGGAAATTTTGCCAGAATTCATTCAGGAGATTAAAATAAAGATATATTGCACAGACTGATGTGTTTCTGACCCTCATATTATCATGCTGTACCTGTCATAATTAAGAAGGTGTCAGATCTCATCTCATGTGAATGGTGCTCTGCACTAGGCCTTGAAAGGCCTATGAAGTTAGGAAATAAAAACAATCATACAGCAGGTATTAAAAACTGCTGCTCACGGTATCAGCGCATCGACTGAGCTTGCTGACTGATGGTTTAAAACATTGTTCTGATGATCTGATTCATAAAAGCACATTCACTGTGATTCAAAGTCATAAAAGAAAGTATAAAAAAAGGTAAGGGGGCATGAGTAGAATCTTTTTTATATGGAGAGTAATTACATTTCTAAACACTTTAGTCAAAACATTAATGCCTGCTGAGATCTGAACTGGCAGGAAGCTAAACACACACTCACACACACACAGTACGATATTCTCAAGTACTACAATTAAAAACATTTAGAATTAACAAACTGAAAATGAACACTTTACAGGGCAGAGTCTAGCGTCCTCTGGTGCCCAAATAAATTACAAATACATAACATCAAGGAAACCTGGAAACCTACAGGCGTCCAAAAACCTACAGTGTAATAAGGACGGACACTGTTGAATGCAGCTGATAAGGCAAAGGTTGACTGGTTAGACCTTTAGAAATAATATTTACAAGTCTAGAAACAAGTACAAAGATTTCAGAAAATAATGCACATAGAGTATAGTTGTTGTTTCAGGGAGGACACGTGTTGCCCGTTTTGAGGATTTGATGTTTCTAAGCTTCACCTGCGTATCACAAGCTTAGGAAAAGGACCCACAGAGAAGAGGCAGTGCTGAGGTGAGGACTGTGTGAAGACGGGGCAACTAAGAGAGCACAGTCAGACAGAACAGGAAAAAAGTAAATACGGTTTGAAATGTGCCGCATCTAAGGTGCACTGAGTTTATTTAATTTAGAATTAGGTGCAATAATAAAGTTAATACATCTCCTGTTTGATCACATATTGCAATAACCTTTTGTTCTCATCTGCTAAGTTCTTTTTAATCTTGTTAAACGTCATATTTTTTCAGCACATTCCTCTTTCCTTCACTCTCCAAAACACACAATTTAATACAAAATTAAACTCCATATATGAATGCACATACAGTACACACATTCACATATACTGTGCGCACACTGGTGCACACATCCTGGTAAACTGGCACACGCACAAATATGCAACGCTGCCCAAAGTTTTGCATAATGCTGGCAAAGGTCCTGTGAGGTAACAGACACTTATCCACTGATTTCTCAGCTTTTTCTCAGTCCCAGTCTTGGTCCCCAAGGAACACGCTCCAGTGTGACCAACTACAACAAGGTCACAGTCTCATCAGCTTTGCTTACAATAGTATATAATTATTTTTGAATAGCAAAATTAACCTAACAAATGATTGATCAATAGTATAGAGAGAAAGCTAAAGACAAAATTAGAACTCAGCTACAACTCATACATTTCTATTCCCTATTAAAAGCAAAAACCATAACTTGCTAAGCAAAATGCTGCCATTTAGAATTAGCTAACCACGTTTTCTTCCATTTACGTCCTTTTTGCTTCTGTCCATTACCCACTGCAGTGATTGAGCCACATGTCACTGAAACAAGTGGAACACTGGGAGCAGACTTGCTGCAAGTTGCGCTATGAGGGATTCAGATAATATCCAGGATGATTAAAGTCCATCAAATTGTTTCTCCTTCATTTTAATGCCATAACTTCTTCTACTGGTTAGGTAATATTTTCCATGTGAGTCTTTTTGCTTCTTAGTCCAGTTGATAATTAAAGAAGCAGATGGCAGTGTAACACTATAATCCAGTTATATTATGAGTTTCTGTGTCTCTCTGAGCCCACAGTCACAGAGTGAGGAAGTCGCTGGGATGTTCAGATGTCTTCTAATGAATCAGACCTTTAAAGGAAACAAAGACTATTAGAAAGATTATAAATTCTACTTTAAAACTTTTTAATCCTGTAAATTTGTATAATTTCTGATGTCTAAGCCTAAAACCGCAGCATTTTGAAAGTCTCCTGAAAGATGAAGCTTAAAAGTTTTATCCAGACTACAAATTTCCTGGAGCTATGGCAACCACATATGAGGCTGAGGGGAAGACTGATGACTTTATAAGCTGCAGGCGAAAGAGCAAATAAACAGCAAACAGACGGACAGATAAACCAAAACATCAGATTTATGCTTTATCTTTCACTCAAACTCTGACATATCAATTTTAATGGAAGCTTATTCTTATTTTGACTGAAAAATACTAGAAATTAATAATTTTTGCTAATCAAAGTTTCTGGGAACCATCTTTACTTTTGTTGATTTGTCGGACCGTGTGTTAAACGGTGTAAAATATACAAAAAAAACCATAACCTTTACATTAAAAAAATGCAATGTAACACCATCGTCACAAGAATTGAAATAGCAATAAACTTCTTAAAAACTTAAAACTATTAGTTATTGCAAGATTGCACGTCCATATGTCCTCCTTGGTCGTCCTCTCGCCCTCTTGCCTGGCAGCTCCATCTCCAACATCCTTCTACCAATATATTCACTGTCCCTCCTCTGCACATGTCCAAACCATCTCAGTCTGGCCTCTCTGACTTTGTTACTAACACAGGCAACGTGTGATGTCCCTTTGATGAGCTCGTTCCTAATCCTGTCCAACCTCGTCACTCCTAAGGAAAACCTCAACATCTTCATCTCTGCTGCTTCCATCTCTGCCTCTTGTCTCTTTCTCACTGCTACTGTCTCTAACCCATAAAGCAGAGCTGGTCTCACCACTGTCCTGTACACTTTTCCTTTGAGTCTTGCCGACACTCTTCTGTCACACAACACTCCTGACACTTTCCTCCACCCACTCCAACCCGCCTGCACTCGCCTCTTCACCTCTTTTCCACACTCCCCATCACACTGAAATGTTGACCCCAAGTACTTAAACTCCTGCACCTTCTTCTTCTTCAAATACTCAGCTGACATATGCATACAAATATTAATACAAATATAAGTATTTATGTATAGTGTCTTACCTTTTTTGCAGCAACCATTATCGATCATGTCTAAAAATCTGAAAGATAAACATCAGAGTGGTTACGACATAGAAAGCGATGGGCAGATGGACAAACTGGTAGGTGTAGAATTGGACTGACGATAAATAAAAAAATGAAAAAAAAAAAGTAAACGCTTTAGATTACAGCCTGCAACTTACAGGGTAAGTACAGTGAGATTCCTGGGTACCGAGTACTAACTGTGGTGCACATCCACAGAACCTGTGAATACATATTTGTTGTTACTTGATAACATCAAGCACACACTGGGCAATAACAGGATAACAAAGGTGACAATGAATAAAACATACCTACAGTGTAAGTATTTTGTAGTTAAGGGTTATCTATTAAAATTAGCATGATAGGTGTGAATACTTGCAGTGTAATTATGGTATAACTACAAATAAGAAACAAATAGGAGTTTCCACTTATCTCTTATCCTATTCTTATTTGTAGTTACACAGTAGCTGCACCGTTGGTATTTTGCATCTATTGTGTAATTATTTAATAAGCATCCCTTAACTACAAAATACTAACTCTATATTTATTTTTCTCATTGTCATTTTGTTAACCCGTTATTTCCCAAAGTTTATCAAATATAAAGTTTATTGTTATCAAGAAACCACATATACGTATCCATAGGTACAGTGGAGGTACAGCATTGTTACTGATACTGAACCTACCCTGTAAGGTGGGGGCTGCAAGCTGAAGTGTTACCAGGAAAAAATGGGGGGATGGGAATGGGGTTTATGTGGCGTTGACATTCAATAGGGCATAAATATCATGAACAGGAGACAGGAGCAATTAACTGTAAACAGACATACACATCTTGCGTCATGACCATCAGTGAATCTGATACCAACAAACACACATGGTATAGCATATTTACTCTTTTACTTTTAGTCTCTCTCCACCAACCCCACATACACAACCATCCTGCATAAACCTGGCTTCTGCGGCTGTCCCATCACCAAAGCAATCACATGTCCTCTCACAGTTCAAAGAAAATGGCTATCAAGTCACTACAATAAACAAGTGATTACGACCATTAAGTATCTGGAAGGTCACAACACAGTAACCGTGGAACCATGATACTGCCATAAAAAATATAGACAAAAAAAGTGAATATCAGTTATCTACTGCAGTCTGCAGAAGGCAATGAGAGGTATGTGATGGCTTGAAACAGCAGGAGGAGACAACTGCATCATCAAATTGTGGGCATTTGGTCCTATAGCTCAAATAAAGTTCAGAGTGAATTATTTTAGATAGCTGTACTCAATTTGTCTGCAATAGACAAATACAACAGAAGAGATTGAGATGGTGGTACTGAGGTTTTGAAATATAATCCATTAAGCCAACAGTGTCCATGTTTGTTAAATTTCCACCAAGTATGCATCTCTGTGAGCCTATGCAGTGCTGTGAAACATGGTGGTTACCATGCAGGCACAAGTTCAACTGAAATGTGTTAGTCTCTCTTTCTGTTGTGTCCTTGTGTTCTGAAACCAGCTTGGCAGAGCCTCACCAAAAAAAAAAAAAAAATTTGCAATTCTATTTCGTTAGTTCTCAGTTCACACCCGCTGCAATATGATGATGATGCTGCTGTCTCTTCCTCTTTACATGGTCTGGATTCTTAACAATGTCATACCCAGATGCAAATTCGTTTATTTCCTTGTCCTGAAAGGCTCCTGAAAGCATACACATAAAGTTCACTTGAATTTTACAAGAGCCCGGTCGTTTATTTTTGTTCAAAATATACAATTTAAGAACCCAGATCCTGTCATGATGGTTTAATCAAAGATGAATCATGAAACAGAGATCACTGATACTGCACAGGTACAACCCTCAACCACTGTCCTCTGGCCAAAGAAAACATTTTAGAAGATTGATGCAGAGCTTCTCATGCAACAACGTATGTCTGAAATACTGAGATATTAAGAATATATTGCCCAACTTGTACAAGGTAAGTGCAAATTGTTCTGCTCTTTAGTGCACATCAGAGTCGAGGGTCTTGACCACCTGTTCAGTATGAATGTCTCTGATTAACCCCGCAGCTTCAGACCGAGCTGCCTGGTTTGTCCTAGATTAGTCCCGGTGATTGGTAGGTTGACTCACACCCAGCGGGTCTTGGTTGAAAGCTGCTACGCTGTTCCGCATCTCATTCTCACTGCCACGCAGCGGTATCAGGGACACGTTACCGTGACGTGGTTCCGGCAACACGCGGCTTGCACGTGTCTGCTGGAGTCCTTCCTGGGGCCACATGTCACCATCATACTTTAATGAGCGGACACACACAGGGAGAGAGAAGTATTTAAAGCATAAAGATTTGAAAGCAAGCTACTGTACATACCTAAATGAAAACATAACAAATTATATAATGATGTTTACATTGTCTGGTTCAGTTTTGTGTGGTGGCTGGATAGCCTCAAAAATTACTGGCCAGTAATCAGAAATAGGAAAACAGTAGAATTTGTGACAGTGTAATAGGATGTCTATATATAATGTGTATTAATGCCCATCCACATATTCAACATACTGCATTGTGTTTTGTGTGTGTGTGTGTGTGTGTGTGTGTGTGTGTGTGTTCACACCTGGATAGTGAGAAAAGTAGCATACCACTCCTTCATTTCTGATGGAGAGTCACAGCAGAGATACCTGCATATAAACAGAAAGTGACAAAAGAAAGCAAGACAAAAATCAGGGTGTGTGTGCATCTGTGTGTGTAGAATTGGGAGACGATTTGTCATAAACACATGAAGGTGCATATTAAAAAGCATCCTGAAACATAACTGAAATCAACACACTCTTTCTTATGGTGCCCAGCCATGAACAATGACTATGACTCTCAATTTACACTCCCAACAAAGAGAAACACTGATTAGGACTTTTGGAATTCAATCTGAGTGCCTGTGTCCATGAAAAGGGTGTTTGTGTCTTTGTAATCTCAGTGTGTTAGTGCATATTTTATGTTACTCTGGTTGCCATCACAAAGCCCTCTGAGTCATCAGCAATGCTGTGGCGCCGAATAAACAGGCTTTATTTATAATTGTTATGAGCACAGATTTCAACTACAACAACAGACTACAAGTGCTCTCCAGTGAGACACAACAAAACATTGATACAGACTTTAGGACAAAATAGCATCCAGTATTGCATATGCACCACAGGCATATATTTAGCCACAGTCGAGAAATCACACAGACAAGATGTACTTTCTCCATTCTAGCACACATACCCACCGTACAATATGGTACATGGCAATACGTTTCCTTCTTACCCTAATAAATGGGCCTCTAATCTAGACCATTATTATCTGCAGAAGAATAAAGGCTGCTCATTTATCATCATGATTTTCCATAAAGCCAAAGAATAAAATTTACATAATTTTTTGAAAATGTACTGTATCAGTGGCTTCATAAGTTTAAGTATAGAAGTACAAGAGTATGCTGATGAAAAAGCGCAACAAAAAAGAGAAAATTATTAAGTGTTAAGGGTTGCAAAGATAGCAATAACCGGATAAAAATAAAAAATTAACATCATGTACAGGTGGGTAAGTAAGATAGGGAGCTTCTATTATATTGGCACAACCTCATCCATTTTCTGTACTTTCTTTCTCCATTAGTTCTTTTCATCTCTAAGTCTTTTTACTTGCAGTAAATGCAAAATTTCTAACTTAGTATGCAACGCATCTCCTTCAGCATAACACTACGCCTCCCTGCTTTCTTTATCTTTTTTTAGCACTCCCCTCCCTCCATTTCTTTCACTCAGGTGTGTTTTTGCCGTGAGGGACATGACGATGGAGCGTAACCAAGAGATGATACTGCCTACAGCGAGGCAAAAACAGCACAACCATTACAACTGTGCTGATGTGTACTGCTGCTGACATTGTGGAGCTGAGCTGTAACACGAACGCACGGTCAGTTCAGCAGATGTCCACACATGCACAGAACCATGTACAGAACTGGATTAGTAAACAGGCACAGTAACAGGTGTACTTGTGTGTTTCCCTCCTGGGTCGAACCGACCTTTTATCTGCCTCTTCCTCCAAGCTCACATAGGGATTTGACCTTTTTCTCTGCCTACAGAGAAAGTGCCGGCCTCCTTTATAGCTGGCCATGTTTACATAAAAAAACTCCCTATCACTAAAAAACCCATGCCTGCTAAACGTAAGAACAGCACAAGTGTCAAAACAACTGGTACTGCAGGGAAGGAGTAACTGTAGCAGTAGGACTTTTGTTATATCCTGCTGAAATTACTGGCTGATTAAAATGCATTGAAGTACAAGTATCAAACTAGAGATAACATTATTAGAATTAGACACATTACATTATTACAGTACCTTAATCTTAGTTTTGAAAATTACACTGCGATTTCTTAGGATTGGTAGCTACTGTGTGTAATGTATAGATGCTGTATATTTACCACTGGACAGCTACTCACCACTGTTGTCTCTCAGACTTGTCTTGTTTCTTACTCTCATACATTACTGTCAGACCCCAACTAGAAAAGAGAGAGTCAAAAAGACAGAACGACAACATTTATTTTAACTGCAGTACAACTAGCAATATCCCTTGCTTATGATTATTGGGCCCAGTCTGCCCTCCAGTGGCCACTTCCCTTACAAGTTCCCCACCAGCTATTCCAGACCAGGTGAATAATCAAATGTATCCAAAATATGAAAATTCATTATTTAGGTTTAGGCATTAATTGCAGCATAATTTTTCTGTCTGTTTGTCGTATCAAGTTCTCCCTACTGTCAGTCAAATACAACTTCAGATGAACATATGACTTTTATCAACATGCCATTATTTATCTACTAAACATGACAAAAATAAAAACTTCCTAATACTCACTACAATCAGATGATTTCTATTGAGTTTTTACAGGAAAAAAATAAAATTAAATAAGGAGTACTTAATTTTAAACATAGCTGTATATGACATTATCAAACACCTTGCTTGATACTATATTAGCTTATCTTACCAACTTTTGTTGTCATGAACAGGGTTGTATGTGACATGAAGGGACACCAGCACGTACAATACTTACCATGTTGGAGGACGGAGTTTCTTCTTGATACCTTGGTAAATCTTCAGGCTTTTCACGGGCCATTCCCGTTCTGGGCGGTTACTCTAAGTCAATAATGGGAAAGAAACAGAGTGAATGAGTGTGTGACAGATTATGACACCAGAGAAGGAAACGGTACAAGCGTATGAACCTACTCTGACATCCTTGTACATTCTAAGTGAGTTGGAGCTAAGGATGAAATATCTGTCATGAAAGTTTCCAGTGGTCAGTCCCAATCCCAGAATGCTCCGCTCCTCTCTGAATTTAATTATCCCATGTTTGGATGCGTCGCCCCTCCTGGCTGAAGAGAGATCAGTAACAATGTAATATACCGAAGCAATGTAATGCAGTGATTAAGAACAATATTTTGAAGAGATTTGTTTTGTCTGTTTACCCAGATAGTTAATGATTGCATCCATAGCAAGGTGTTTCTTAATCAGCAAATGGGAATCGGTGCCAAAGGAGTGAAGGATAGGTAGCACTCGCTCCTTGTAATGCAGTGGGCGCTCTGGTGGAAGCACAGTAATTCACAGTTCAAAGTACACACAAATCATTACTTTACATGACCTAGAACAATGGTAATGTTATTCTCAAAATGCCTAAGCACTTGTACCAGAAGTAATAGTTTTCAGTGCTAACGACACTTTTATGTCCTTCCATTTACTTCCTTTAACCACAAACAGCTGTTGGGTTTAAAGGTAAGTCTTTTTATGCCTGTTACTGTAATTCACTGCTTTGCAGTAAACAAGGACAGATTACCCCCCCAACTCTTTCCGTATGTCATAGTCTCATATTTTTCTTCTTCTCCACAGTCTTCTGTGACACCCTATAAAAAACAGGTTTTGGCCAATGACAGGAAATCTGCCAAACTAGTTGAGTGTTCCCGGCACTTCATAGGTCACCTATAGGTTTCCTGTTAGACAACCAGACGGTCCACATAGCAGTCACAACGCGTCCCCATATTTGGCTCATGCTGCAGGTTGTAAGGAGAGCACCTCACAGACTTTATTTCTCTCTATGGTTTTGAAGTTGGTCACTTTTTCATCTTTTATGTCACTTTGAAACTTTGCATTTGGTCATGTGAATATTTATTTATATTTAGACTATAAGTTGACTAAACAAGAGGATAATGGAAGGACATAACAACAATCAAGACATGACTACTGTATGGCAAATAAACAGTTTTATGCATCGAAAACATTGCATCAAATACTACCTGCTACTTCCTTCCAACTCACTCACCCATTTCCTCCTTGTCGCTGACCTCCCAGCAGCTCCAGTAGTCCTTTTCTTTAGCTTTGATGTTGCGTAGATCGAGAACTTCACAGGTCAGTTCTGCTGCTGTCATGGAACCAGGAATCTAATGGAACAAGGGCAGAATTACAACCAAGTTTTCATATTAGCTTGCAATACGCTACATATTAATTTATTCACTCATTTTTCTTTTTGGTTTTGTTGCACACAACACTGAACAAGAGCTGGATGCCAACACTGTAATATGTAAGAAAATTATATTATCATAACAGAATGACCCGATGTTCGTTTGTCTCAATTTGCCAATTTTTGGAAAAATTCAGAAAATAATGAAAATAACCTTTATGATTCACAGTTCAGGTCGGTCCTAGACATTTATTTATCAAAGCCATACGTGATGTGGTTTCTCTGTCAAACCAACAGTGTAAAGCCCAGAGATTTCAGTTTACTTTATCATATGTGGCACATAAAATGGTCAAATCCCCACACTTAGAAAGCTGGAACCTACATATTCTTAAATCTGTGCAATCATTAAATAATAAACCACTTCATGTTTCAGCTCTAATTTAAAGTGCTAGTATTGTATCACCTTGACGTGCTGCTCTGTCGTGTCCTTCTTTTCCTCCAGATACACTGTACAGATGAAATGCCCTCCAGGCTCAGTATTCTGAAATGACACACACACACACACCCACAGAATGTGTCAGACAAAAGAGAACAGCATTTAGATTTGAAAAACAAAAGCACAACTGCAAGCATGTAGGAACATGATTTCAAATAATCACATCATAGACCCTGACATTAACTGGAACATTTTACAAAACAACAAATCATGAACTGCTGTATTTGTGGTTTATGTTATAATTAAATAACACATTTTTTTGTGTGGGCTCATAACTCACAGGAAACTTTGTGTGGAAATTCTTTCGCAATTCGTTGATGGCACTGATCTCTTTTAGCTGCTTTTTTAGCTGCTGCTCATCCACCTGCAATAAAGAATGAAAACATTCATTCATCCGTGAAATGATGATACCATAATTATGACACCATGCTCATCTTAGATCTCAATATGACACAGGCACGTTCACCTCATTGTGGCTGTTAAACGAGCAGGAAAGCAGAGCATTATGTTATTTGAACTAATGTCACCTGAATGAGCCTGGATTTTAACTATCTTGAAAACAAAGTAACACATTAAATTACACTAGCTAGGATTTGTATTTCAACCAAAATATACTTTTGCATCTTACTGTATAATAAAAAAAATTCTGTAGATTTTTCGAGCATTTTTGGAAGTAAATCAAGATCAAACACACATGCCACAATCTCTAACATGTCAGCCTTTAAAAAGCCGTCCTGTATGTTGTGTTTGCCATTTTCTGATGGTACTGCTCAAGACATATTAGTTAGTTGAGAAGACAAAATCATCCACCATCCACCTCTGACCTCAAAGATGAGTGTGTAGTGCTGTATGAGGTCCTCTATGGCACGACCAGCAGTGTAGTCTTTTCCATCAGTCTGGAACAGCGTGGGGCCAAACACTATAGCCAGATTATGGAGGTTCATCTGGTTCATCTCAGAAAACCTCTGTACACTAAAACACATGGATAGCACACATGAGCACATGTACACACATATGCAAAGCGATTCCTTAGGATTTTATAGTTTCTGTTTTTTTCTCACCAATAGAGGTGGTTGATGAGGGCTTGTAGTGTAGCCTTGTTGACATGAGGCAGTTTGTGTAACAACAGCTTATACTGGGAGACTTTCATGCTTTCATCCTGCAGGGCTGGAGTACACAACATACAGACATAAAAGAAATGAGGAATTCATAGAAAAATGCTAAAAGAACAGAGTGTAAGAAGAGATGGAGATGGAAAAAAGAACTGACTGATGAAAAGGGGATAAAGATATAAAAAATATAAGCAAATACAGTCAGAAAGAAAGTTAAAAGTGGCAAGCTACTAGTAAAGATTTGCTGTAGTGCTCTCAAAATTCATATATGCCTGTACAAATTAACATCATAAAACTTACTAAACCAATATAATATCTGCCGGGAATACTTCTTAAGCAAGAAAAAAGTCCCTAAACTTTTTAAATCTCTCCTGAATAGTGCAAAATGTGGACATTTCTGTGAACAGACCGAGCTTCAAATTAATGCTTCTCCATATTGCAAAGTACATTAACAATCTTGTGAATTTTACCAGCAGTAGTGAGCCAGCTTCTGGCATCCTCTGACATGAACAGTCCCTCTTCCAACTCCCTGAAGAAGCGTTTGAGTGTGTTGGCAACATCGTCCACCTGGTGCTCCCCTTCTTTCAGACGAAGGCTGCGAGCATCAAGGCGGAATCTGTCACACAGAGCTGCAACGCGGGAGTTCACACCACTCTTACGATATATCCCCTCAGATGTTATGCCTAGACAAACACATTAACAAAAGTACGCAAAACAAACTGTTATAAAAACTAAACACATACAGTACATATTTTCAATGTACTCCAAATGGTGAAGTTCAAGTATCTGCCGCTACATTATTGACTGTTGGGACTAGAACAGAAACAATATGCATGAACGTTTTAACCAACAGTGAGAACTGTTGGCATCTTATTTTCACCTTTCTAGTTTTTATAATTCTTTGTTATACTACCTTTTATGTATTTGGAAAAGAAAGTGCCATAGGTGGGGTGCTCCACCAACTCAATGACCAATAAAAAAAACAACTAAAGTCTTTGTATCATTACTCTATTAGCTCTTTTCTGTAGCACTAGGCCATAATTAAAACCCTGTTTGAACCAGATGTGTGATAAATCTCACAAGTGGGGTCCAACTGCAATACAATGTTTTTTACAACAGATTTTAAAAACCTGCCAAAACTCCTGTTCATATGGCTTTAAGCATAACAAGATGTCCCTAAGTTCATTAAAAAGGTTAAAAAAAAAACTCCACTCAGTATCAATGCAGTAGTAATTGACCACTATTCATTCACAAAGAGGAGTCCAGTTCTATCCTGGTATCGTGAAAAACTGTTCTGAGAGACTAATATTTTCAACAAGAAAAATACTGGCACAGTGAAGCCTTCCAAACACACACAATAATAATGGCAGCGTGAGTGTATACAGTAATGAAATGAATGGAAATGGAGTAGTGAATGAAAGAAAAAGGATGGAAAGATCAACGTGAGAGAAGAGAGGTTGACAGAAAAAGTAATAAACGCAAAAGATAGCAGGACAGTTGGTGCAGAGTGGGAGGATGACTAAAGCCTGTTTCAAAGATGAACTCTAGAGAATGTCAGGGGATCAGGTCCAGACATTGTCTAGAGTTTCCCTTTCAGATATGCGGCCAACATCGAGAGACAGTCCAGGCGAGATGAATTCTCACTTGTGTAGAAATCCTGCCATTAATGGATAGGGGTTGTGCTTGGGCACTTCGAGCAGAGGGAGAGACATGACATAAAAAAGCAGCGGGAGAAAGTGTTTTTCTTGATGGCGATGGAGGACGACACTACCAATTTACTAAATCTAAATTTACGTCTAAATACATTTACTGTCAGTAGAAAATGTGGCAGGGGCAAAAACCCCACACATACACCCACTTTAGATAAAGTTTAGATCATGTCTGAATTCTAGTGCATGTCTGAAAGGGGCTAAAGAATGGGGTCAGGAACATTAAAACAACACAAAAGAGAGGAAACTGTGAAGGGCGAACATGGACAGAACTGGAGGTGGAACAGAGCCGTTTTGTTGCCCTTGTAGCCCATTGTTCTTACTCAACAACGTCACATGAAGACACAGTATGCATGTGAAAACACACACGCACACACACTAAACACTGGCGTGTATAAAATGAATAACTGTTTGTATGATGTAAAAGTAGGTGTAAATATGTGGCAGAGAAAATGAGCCAGAACTTCTACATACAGTGTCTTCAGAAAGTTTTCAGTACTCTTTCAGTTTTTTTCCATTTCATGCAGGAGCCTGATACTAAAATTGGTTAAATTCCCCCGCCCCCAATAATCTACATTCAGATTGTGATAAATTAAATTGATTGGACATGACTTGGAAAGGTATAAACTTCTCTATAAAGTGCTTCAAAGCCCACAATGCACACTGCATCACAACAAAAGCTATGACGTGAAAGGAACTGCCTGCAGAGCTTAGAAACAGTTTTGCAAAAAGCACAGGTATGGGGAAGGCTACAAAAATTCTGATTAGTTAGAGGTGACAAAAAACCTGATGGTCCTTCTGACCGGTCACCAGACATCCTGTGTGGAGATGAGACAACGCTCCAGAAAAACAACCACCCTTACAGCCTTCCATCGATATGGGCTATTATGGCAAAGTGACTAGACAAAATTCTTCCCTCAGTCTAAAAACATGAACTCCCACTTAAGCTAAAAATAAGCAAAAAAAAAGAACGTTAAAGACTTTCAGCCTGGAAGAAACAAAACTGACACATACACTTTTTTTTCAAGTGCATGTTAAAACCGTTGCCCAGTTACCAAAGTGAGGTGATTTCTCTGTGTACCCCGGTTCCTTAAATAGATGTAGTGTAAATGCAGTCAATGTTTGTATGTGTCTCTCACCGCACTGCGTAATGTAATCAATGCAGCTGTGCACGATGATAGGTATGTCTGTGTCTGTGAGCTGCTGCTGGCTCAGTGTGTCTCCTCCACTCCCTGCCGCCGCCTGGATGGCACCACACCATCCAACAAAATCCAACTTCCTCTCGCCCTCTATGTACAGTGTCCTAAGGAACAAGAGAGGGAAACAGTCAAAAAGACACAATATCAGGCATAACAATTTCCAACAATAATTCCCCATGGGGATCATTTAAGTACATCAAAATTTAGAAAAGGAAAAAAAACAAACACCTTACATTACATTTATAAAATGAACCACATAATTAAACTATTGACTGTGCACTGTTTTAAAAGTCGTCATATTGTGGAACAAAGGCAAACAACTCCTCTGTAACAAATACAGCAAAGGTAATTATTCCCCGTTCTCACCTGCCTTTCTCGACCAGTACCAGCACCTCATTGTCTTGTTGAATTGCTGCAAAACATACATATGTAGAAAGCACATCATTCCAGGCAGCCATTCTTTCAAAACAGACCAAAGTTCACGGCAAGTTTGTGGTTTAAATTACTGTATTTAATTAACACCATGTGTGTTAGTACACTGTATGTGTACAGCGGGTTTTTGTGTCTCACTCACAGAGTTCATTGAGTTTACGGAGGTGGATCTCCTCCCCCTGATTCTTCTCCAAATAGGCGTGAAGTGTAGAGCCCACCAGAGCAAACCAACCAACCTTGGGTGTCTGTAGGTTCAAACCGTCTTTACACTTCAAACGCCCAATCCGCTCAAAGTTCAGTCTCAGTAAAGGCTCTGCGGTGGCTGGAATAATGCACTGCAAATAAAAAAGGATATTATAGCTTTGCATTACAGTACAGTAATTCTAGTAACTCTGGCACTTCCAAGTGCTTCTATTGTTAATTTCACAAAATTATGCAGCCGACAGTTACTTTTCTGAAGGGATATAAATTACACAGGAAACAGGTCAGTTTTTGAAGCCTGTCCCTCCCTGAGTGCCCTAGGCAGCATTCCCTACCTTAACATACAGTACCTGGAACTGAAAGCCTTCTAATCTGAGCTCTCCAGTGTCATTGGAAAGATTCCTTATTATGTAAGGAACCTCCACCCTTTGAATGGGTCCATTTGAGAACAAAGTTAAAATCCCAGTATGTATTCGGTGTTACCTTGGCAATAGACTTGATCCATTCTTTGTGGTTGTCTGGGTCATCAGTGCCAAACAGATATAGACGCTCTGACTCCGAGTACAGTTCAAAGGTGTTGTCATATCTATGAATTAAACAGGTTTCAAAGTTAAAAAAGGACGTATCAAAACGATGTATTCATTATTACAACAAAATGGGGACCAGTTTCTGTATGTGTGTACCCATGTTTTCCAGGTGTGTCTACAGCCAAACAGACTATCTCTGAAGCCTTCAATACTCCATTAGGGCTTGAGTTCTTGTCACTCTCATAGTAGCTAAAGCTGCCATCATTTAGCGTGCACCAGCGCCGACTAAACTCTAGTAAAAACAAAGAAAAGGGTTTTACAAACATACAGTGTATTGTTTGTGTTGTTTCTCTTGCAAGTGTTAGCGTTGCATAGCATCATTATTACCCTCTTTGGTTTTGCGATCTGGGGCCCGAGCCATGGATCCAGTTTTGAAAAGGAAGCCATTGTGAGACACACTAAATTGTGGTACGTAAGGTCCCACATTCATGTCAACCACCTCTGATCGGGGCTGCTCTACAGGGAAACAAATACGCAAAAAATATTTAAAACAATATTCTTGTGCAAAACCATAAAACCTGCTATTTGAACAACCTGTTTGGCTGAGTAGAGAGGCCCTCAAAATAGACATGTACTGAATCACTGAGGCAAGTGGTAGAAAAACACCCAAACACTCCCGGGTATGAAAGGAATGTGAGTTTGTTTATGTAGCATTTAGAAGTTTCATAAATGCCAGAAAGCTAAAGCCACAAATGTAAAGTAACATTTATTAACTTCTCCTAACAATGATTCTGATTCTACTGTAGTATTGTCACAAGATAGATCTGTTATTTGTGTAAACTCTACATGGAAAAGCCTGTTTCACCAAACATAGGCATCATTACAAAAAAGTGTTTTGTGTGGCCTTTTGTGAGATTATACTGTACCTGTGTTGAGATTGTGACTAATTAACTCAGCCTGTAAGGGTTGAGAGTGTGCATTGGCCAGGGAAAGAGGCGAGGGACAGCTTGATATACCAGTTGAACAGTTTACATTTGCACCACAGAAAATTAAGCTTAACGTCTCCAAAACATCAGTGCACTGGACACTAATACACAGAGCCTAGGGAGAAGAAGAGAGGAAGAAACAATCAAAACACAGAGAAACACAAGTACAGTAAATGCTGACAGACAAAAAGAACTGATCAAACAACAATGCATTGATTATCATTAGCAACAATAGCCTGTACTCCACTTTTTATAGGTTTCACTGAACTTAAATCAAATACTACATGTAAACTTCATTTCACTTAAAAACAAACGTGCACAGAAATTGGGTAGGAAATTCAAAGAATCTTATACAGACAAATGACAAAAGAGCAAAACTAATTTAAAAAAATTAACAAACCCACACCTATACATGGATTACCATACCATATCTTTGAGGTAGTTTGGTTTTAAACTAAAGGATTACAGCTGAAAACCGTCCCACAGATAAAGCAACACGGCTGTATAATTTCCTTACAAATATATATATATATATTTTAAATTCTGCAGGCAATGTAAAACATAAGTGAACTCAAACATCAAAATACTGTAAACCTGACTTTAAAAAATAGGAAGAAGGGGGAGGTGCAATTGCAATATTGTTATGACTGAGAAAAGGAGGATGCAGTGTTTTTACAGCTGAGGAAGTTAACTTACGTAGGCGCACACACGCGCACACACACACAAACACTTACTTTTTCTTCTTTTTAAAAGCAATAGGCTCTTTTGTGATTGAGAAATTCCACAATGCTCTGTCACAAGTGCAGACAGAGCCCCTCCTTTAATCACTTTTGAGCCTCCACACATGCAGATGTATAAAACAATTTAACAAAGATTAAGACTGCACAAGAAATTTTAGTTAGTACACACCCAAAAGATAAAGACAAATAGCACTTCTCTGTTTTACATGCTACTACAGCAGAAAACGAGGGACAGGACAGTGGGGATGCTTGTAGCACTAGCTTGGAGAACGCGTTCCATGTGCAAGATAGAGCACTGATTCCTCGAGTCATTTTATTTCTTTTTATCTTATTTTTTGTCTGCTTAAATTTGGAACTGCTTGTTTTCTTTTCGTTTGTGCTTTATCCAGTTTTGCAGGTTACAGAAATAGACGGTTCTCTTTTCCACCATGAATGAGCTGAGGTCAGGTTTACATCACAATATCTATGTCAGTAAAATTCTATATATACAAAGAAATTAAGCAAACTGCAACTCTGCTCCATGTTAAATATGTAACCTTTACATAAAATTGACCAACCAGAAGTAAAAAAGTCAATATTTCAGCTCAATTCCTGCAGGCTAAATTTAACAACCACACTACATGACAAGCTATTTGGTGAAAGTCTGGAATTTGACTGAAAACACAGTGTAGTACAGACTTGTTGGGAACTTGCTGCCAACAAGTTTGAACCAGGGCACTGGGATGTACTGTGATGTGGGACATACCGTGAACACCAAAAACCACATAGGCATATATGTCTATTCACCAATAAAACAGAATATTAACAATCATCTATTCAGTGTGAACTCACATTTGAAAGCTATGTTGTATGTAGGTCAGTGTACAGAAATGTATCAATAACTCACCCTGTTTCCTCTGACCAAAAGAAAGGAACCAATCAGAACAAAGTTTAGTGAGGAAATAGGCTGTGTGAGTATTTGAAGACCTCATGACCTACAACATCTGCTGCCTATGAAACAGTAAGTAATGTAATAGCACCCCCCAATAAAAAACAAACACACAGACAGAAGAGAACTCAAGAAACTTAGCCACAGAAAATAAAGAGAGAGAGAGAGAGGGAGAGAGAGAGTTATATATGGTTATGTCTAAAATCCTAGATATCTATACATACAGCACCATTAAAACAAGCAGCCAATTCTGCTTTTTCCATTTTATTATTCACTGAAAGGCTAGCCAAAACTCCACCCACATTTATATGTGTATACATGTGTTCATGTATTAAACCCAGATGAAAACTACCAGCTACCCACATGTTTCATCATTACCTCACCAGGAACGGAGAGAGGAGGTGAACATTCAAACAGAAGAAAAAGGTGAAGAGAAGAAAATCTATTACATAAAGGGAAAGAGCAACAGACACAAAGAAAAAGACAAACAAAGAAGTAGGGTGGGTGTGACTCCTTTGGTCAGTCTACCGCAAATCACAGTTGTCCAAAAATCACAAGCTTAGTGGTTTTGACTGTGCACATATCGAAAAGTCATTGGGTAAGGCACTGAACCCCAAGTTGCCCCTTTTATGTGCTCTTTTTGTATGTTGTTCTGGATAACAGACGAGCATCAAGAAAAACATGGGGAAATGAGAGATCAAAGCTGGAATAAAAAGTAATACTATGGATGTTAATCACAAGCGATGGACTACAGTTAGTAATTAAATTTGTTAACAAACCTTGCAAATAACGAGGAAATTCAATGTAATGTAAACTCTCAGAAATTGTACAGTAACTTGCTATTGTAGCTGATTGTAAAATCAAGAGGTGTCAATTACAATTTAATGTGTAAAGTTGTTTGCCGTCTGCCCATAAAAATTACAAAATGAACCCACCTTGTTACTGTCCAAGTGTCAGCCTATCATGTTAATGAAGACTATCGCTGTACTTCACAAGCAGAACTCATCAAACGTGATATATATAACTCCTGCTTAAAACATTTTACTGATGACACATCATGTTGAGAGAAATTGCCACGAAAGTATTTGTGCATCCCCAGGTTCAGTTCCAGTTGAGCAGGAGGTTCTAGCTGCACTAATGCTGATCATAGTAAACAACACATATAGTAATCAACAAATCATTCCCAAACCATAAAGAAATGGCCCACACTTTGTTTTAACTAGTACTGTGAATATCGCTAAGACATTTAGGCTCCTTTTCAGACCAATCCTTGAAGACTGAAAGATAGGGATGGAAATCAGGGGTGTCATAAATTGGTAACAACTAATTTAGTTTTTGTTAACTTGTTCATGTGGCTAACCATCAATGAAAAAAACGAAAAGAATAAGAAGAAGTAACAGCGTGGAATTGAAGAAAACTAAAACAGAATGGCAGTACCCTTCTATGGAACCCACTTTCCAAAACTATAAAAAGCACAAAAACAAGCCCATAAAGAGTTTTTACTACTGCCTCTCAGCCATGTTAGTTTGCTATAATAAGTCACCAGCACACATAAACTCATTCTCAAGAAGACCTCAATCAGTCCTTGGCCATGGTTATCCAAGTAGAAAAACATCATTTCATACATTGCAAAGTTTTTAACGCTCATAACTAAAATTAGATATTTTAGAGTGAATGGTCTTTTAATTATTTGAAAATGATGAATCAGCTATTGAAATAAGCCATATGCTCGTGAAAACGGTCTCCCACTCAAAAATTGCAGACATATTCCTAAACTGTCAGAGCCTGTGTGTTACACAACTCCATACCATCTTTACATAGCTCTATGATTAGTCTTTTATGCCCTTCCTAGTTTAATTTGTGTCATCTCTAAACACACAGGTTGAACATTTACTGCATTTCAAGCCTCAAACATTCTGAAGAGCATCAGGAAGAGCATGAAAAGTTCATTAAGTACTGCTAAAGAAGACATAGAAAGAAAGAAAGTGGAAACAAGTCAGGAGACGAGTGAGACAGACAAGAGGTAAGCCTATGTTCTACTGAGTACATGGAAAATACGTGGGCTCACATAGAAAAAGAGTTCAACACTGACAACAAAAAACACAAAACATACCTACATTAACATTAATTTGCATGTTAACATGTCCCAGTCCAGTAAACAAATGTCCAACAATAACAACAATTACCTTGTAGAGAGCTACTGTATAACACAACAGATCGAAGTCTCAAGCTAAAACTATGCCCCCAAACACATTCAAATAAGAACTTGTACAATTGCAGTGAGATTACAGTGTCAGAAATACAAAGTCCATTGCCACACAATTCTACACTCACATTACTGTACCCTGTTTTAAACACAGTCATGCTCACATTCTTTGAACAGCCCTTTAACAAGAGCACAGAGATGCAGACACACAGCATACTTTCACTACCCTGTCCTTTAGCTCAGTTCACAAACAATCTTACCTGTAAGTTTTCAGTTCCTTTCTATAACTCCTTTGTTTGACTGTCAGTTGACACAGACACACAAACTTATAAATGGAAAAAAAACACAGTTTGCAATGTCTTAGATTAGAAGTTAAAGACGGCATCACCCACCTACAGATACGGAAAATAGCCATGTGTGGAGAATGAACATTCTTCTGCAATCCGAGCCAAACAGTGAGAGGAACAAGAGCAGAAAAGGAGGGGGTGATAGGCAGGAGGGGTGGAGTTATAGCACATTCCAGCTGAAGCAATGAGTGATGATGCCACATTCAGAATAGAAGAAAAACAAAGGACGAAAGTAGAGAAGTGGAGATAAAAAGACAGGACTAGATCAACAAACCTGGATGTAGCCCAGACCACTTCTTATTTTAAATAAACTATTGTTTTTTTCTCTTCTTTTGACACTAAATCACACCTCATGTAACTTTATTGTCATTGCCTTGTCACACACATACTCTAACTGTATAGTTAAAGCATATTATTTCTTAGGACACATCCAAGGGCAAATAGTAGCAATGCAAAGATTAAGAACTTCAAATACATGAAGAGAAAAGATAGCTCAGCAATTAGAGTAACTTTTTTAATTATGGAAAATCCTGCATTTAACAAGACAAGAGAATGTTTGAAAACTCGCACTCACATTCACCAGTGACACCCAGAAAGAACAATAACGGATAAAACATGGAAATTTATGTGAAAGGAAGAGAGTGCCATAACTGGACAACAGAAATAAAGCAGAAGGATCTGAAAAAAGGAGAAAAGGCAGCTAAACATCCACCGAGTGACACACATATACACACACACACACGCTTAGAGGGAGAAAAAATAGAATTCTTAGTCAGGTGCCAAATGTGACTCACGCACACGCATGTCTGTGAGCAGTCCATATTGTTTGTGGTAAGCGGGTTAAGCAGCTATGTGACCTAGCTAGGTCTGAAACACTAACCACTTATCTCACAGTGTGGTACACCAAGGGCACAATATAAAAGCTATTCTGCCTATTCAAAGAGCGTTCCCAAATGTCCTACTTTCTAGTACAGGCAGCCTGTCCTGCAATGATTGTTATCTACATGTAACTGAAATGTCTCCCCTAAGTTTAAACACTTTGCAAACGCTGGCAAAGGTCGGGAAAAATTCACAGGAGAGAGTTTTGACCGCCAATATTACTCCACCTGTGCTAAATTTACTTTGGGTCTAATTATTGCATCTGCAATACATTCAAACCAGTCACTTTAATGCTCCACTCTATACAGTAAAGTAAATTCAGGATCTAAAAGTGCATTTACAGAAAGGGATGTGCTTATTTTTCTATTTCTTGTTTACAGTCAATGCTACATTTACTAGCATTGTTGCCAAGCTAACAAATAATGAAGTAGATTGACAACATAATGCAGTCACAATCATTTCAAGTACCTCTAAACCCTCCTTGTGCTTGACACCCTCTTGCCCAAGAAATGCTGCCTAACTTAACTCTGACCGAATATTAATTGATAAACCTTAGAAAAACCAACTTGTAGGTTAAATTCCAAACATGGGGGTCACAGAGTCTAAACAAAATTATTAAAAGTGATTAACTTACTTTATTAAGCTCTTCTTGATTTCCATACAGAGGGTGGTACTTCCTGTATTTGCCTTGGCGGTATTTATTAGAAATGAAGCGCCGTCTGTCTTCACTGCAGCTAGATGGTGTCAAAGCCTCACTAGGTGGGACGTTAGCCGCCCAGAAACTGTTTACTCGCTCATTGCCTAACAATAGGAACACCTGCATAGGATTTAAGAGAAGTATTTCTACATTAGGCAGGGAGAAGGCATTAGCTGTCAGCATGTATTACAAAATATACTGCATTCAGTTTCTTAGGCATGACTGCACATTTTTAGCATTATAATTTTCATTGCAATATTTTGGACCAAGCTGCTAACAGTTAGTACCCTCTGGCTATTAGGAAGAAAATCCTGGCCAGAGTCACTTAAATATGGGACACTCCACCACCAGCTATGGCCTTAATAATAAACACATAGTAGAATCAGCACCTTTCTAATAGTTGCAACTTAAAAACTGAGAAATTCTAAGCTTGTTTGTGTGTGCACGTATATATATACCTGTAAAAGCTCTTCTGTCCACACCTTCCGGTCCATCTTTAGGCTTCGAACCTTTGAGATGCTAGGACCCAGTCCTCTATGCTCTCCTGACACAGCACATAAAAGAGAAGAAAAATTGCATCCAAATCATGTAACAATAGTGTGAAATACTGTAGTTAGCTTACATTCACATGACTGTCACTGCAACACAGCCAAAAAAAAAAAAGGGACACAGGTATGTGCTGTCGATACTGTGTTAATAATTTAAATGTTAGCAAAACAGGAAATGTGGTTGTACAAATGTATGTGCGTGCGCACAGACTACAAGCACATAAATGTAACTCCAAACCCGAAGAGACTAACCTGCGCATCGTTTACAGACCACCACACACAAGTTGATCGCTGCCCACTCTGGTTTTGGAGCCCCACAGTCAGCACAGAAACTGTTGCTTGGCTCCGCCCAAATCCGTTCCGCTACCTCACTGTTGGACAATGCTTCGCCTATGGCATTGCGCATGGCGTCCATCCACTGCTCCTTTTGTTGCTCTGAATCTGCCAGGAAACTGCGAAGAAAGACAAATACACGGCCAAGTGTTATTGTAGACATTAAAGTGTTACAGTCAACGACTAAGAAACCAAATGAGAAAGCCTGTCGTAGCTCTGTGTACTGTGTATCTATGTGTGTATCCTTATGGTCATGAGCCAACCAAGTGCTGACTCTTACTCTGCTCTTCAATTGCTAATTATAGTTGAATCAAAGTCTGGAAACTATACAATCATACACATAGAGAGACAAATTTGTGGCTTGATGCTGACTCTCACGTCACTCCTTCCTGAAACAGCTCATACAGATTGACCACACACAAAAACTGCGCATGCAAAGAGACACATAGATACAGTAAATGCACAGTTAGACTAAAACACCATGTGACTGTTTGTTCCAACTCTTACACACATACACAAGTCTTTTCACATTTCCCCACCCTGTCAAGCTGAGCCCTTGCGCTACAGGCTGTGCACTGTCACCCAAAAGACCACATACATCACACCAACACATCCATTTTGAGTCCACAAACACTCTCATATAAAGGGTTTTTCACATTCATAAAAGATGTCCAGCTAAGTATTATGTGGAGTGTACATACAGTACCTGAATGTGCGGTACGGTGTGGTAAGATCAAAACTACGCCGATCTGTGTCTTTTATGTTCCCTACATTCATCTCAATGGACGTGATACCAACACCAATACGATAGTCCTGGAAGAAATATAGAGGAGGGCAAATTATTTTTACCTTTCTTTTTTAATATGGATTAACAGTCACTCAGTATAAAATAATTACTTTGGTGTAGTTTAAAAAAGATAATAGTTTTAACAATAATGCTTAGCCTTCCTTCTAAATAAATTAGATTCATTTGAAGTGTAATATTTGCAAGCTACTCCTTATTTCTGTGATTATACACAAAGGATCCAAACCTCCATTGTTTTGTAAAGGAAGACCTTATCTGAGGTGACAACTGTATAAAGTTTGGAGCGTAGTCCTTTCAGCTCCAGATAGCCCTGATAGTCTGGGATCAAGGGTGAGTGATGGCGCCCCCTGGTACAGTCCTGCAGTACGGTCACCCAGTCGTTTCTCTCAGCTGGACAGATGAGCAAACCCATGCATGAACAAACATGTTTAGTAAAACATGCACACAAAATGTATATGAACGAGCATAAAGGTATTTAGTTTATACACTGAAAACATGTGCATTTGATACAGTATTTAGGAAACAACAACTGAGATTATTCTTTATATATGTAACTACACAAACATGACAAGACAAAAGGAACAGACCTTCACTTTCAGCCCTGAAGATAAATGTTCGGTTGCTGGTAGCAACCTCAAACTTAAGCTCTCCAGAACTGGTCACATTAGTGATAAAGGCCGTTGAGATGATCCCCTTAGAATACACATCCTAATAAACAAGACACAGCAACAATGGCTCTATTAAACAGATCCATAGCTATCCATTCACTATGCAGACATTTTGTGACAGTATACATGCTGAATAGGCTGACTAGGAAATCCTGTGTCAATGCTGTGTCTATATGCGCTTAAGTAACCAGGGTACTTGGAGAAAACACCTTTTAGGATAACAGGGGAACTGTGTTTACATGTACTTAAGAAACCGGGTTACTGGAAATCTGTGTATATATGCACCTCTCCATCAGAGGTGGAGGTGATTTTCCCTGTGATTTTCTGTTTTTGTGTGCGTTTGTGTCAAAACAGACTGGGGGAGAGAAGGAAACAAAGGAGACACACATACCTGATATACCATACCCACAACAGGAACTGTGTTAATTTAAAAATCCGCTGTGAAAAGTGACTTATTCAGAAGTCTATGAGGCACTTTGCGTTAGTAAATTTTTTCTGTCAGTCTTTAGGTAAACTTTGCTGCCTTGTTTACGCAAAAAACTGTTATTTATCTCTTCTCAGTAATTCTCATTCACTCATTTGTGTTCCTGTCTGCAGCCTTTTGTTACACAAGCATAGTTTAGAAAGCCTATTAGAAACCTGGATACAATGTGATGGATCTTCCTGTATGTGCATGTTGTTACCTTGTCATTGTCAAAATATCTCAGGTAGTCAACATCCAGCTTTACCCATCGTTTCTGGTAACGACCCCTGTGAAGGAGGATGCATAAACACACTGAAAAAGCTCTTTCCTACTATTTTTTTAATTGTTGTTTCGTTATTGTTACAAACTTTTCTTTACTCCAAAAACTTTTTTAATTGATGCTTTTTTAAGCAGAGCCTCAGCTTGTGTGTGTGTTGTGTGCATACGCAGTGTCATAATTACCCCTGAGGCCCATTTTTGCCCAGCCAGCCAATCTTGATGACAGCAACAAGCTGAGAGCCATCTTGTTTAATGGTTGAAACTGGTCTGCCAGTATTTGGCAGGTACACACTGCTTTGGTTGCGGAGGACATCGTCCCGCCATAGGGTGGCACTTTGGATGTACATAAAAAAAAGAAATGCACACAAAATTAATGCTGATAAAAGATACCAAAGTAAGTAAAGAGTTGTCCGCACTAACTTTGCACAGCGCTGTGGCTGTTTGTTTACGTTTTTTTGTTCACTCTTTTGCTTTGTAAAGAGTTGTCCGCAGTAACTTTGCACAGTGCTGTGGCTGTTTGTTTACGTTTTTTTTTTCACTCTTTTGCTTTGTAAAGAGTTGTCCGCAGTAACTTTGCACAGTGCTGTGGCTGTTTGTTTACGTTTTTTTGTTCACTCTTTTGCTTTGTAAAGAGTTGTCCGCAGTAACTTTGCACAGCGCTGTGGCTGTTTGTTTACGTTTTTTTACTCTTTTGCTTTGTAAAGAGTTGTCCGCAGTAACTTTGCACAGCGCTGTGGCTGTTTGTTTACGTTTTTTTTCACTCTTTTGCTTTGTAAAGAGTTGTCCGCAGTAACTTTGCACAGCTGTTTGTTTACGTTTTTTTGTTCACTCTTTTGCTTTGTAAAGAGTTGTCCGCAGTACCTTTGCACAGCGCTGTGGCTGTTTGTTTACTTTTTTTTTTTACTCTTTTGCTTTGTAAAGAGTTGTCCGCAGTAACTTTGCACAGCGCTGTGGCTGTTTTTTTACTTTTGCTATGATAATAATTCGATCCATCCATCCATCCAGCCACACCATTTAAAAAATCTGTCAGGGTATCAATCAGCACTAAAAAAGTGCAGGTTGGCTAGAGATTAGGAGCTTTACAATATATATACACATATATACATCCATACATACATACATACATATACACACACACACACATATATATATATATACACACAAATACATATATATGTATGTGTATGTATATATAAATATATATAGCAGTGTTGTTGTGCCACCTACAGTACTTTTGACTTATCAGACTACAAATCTGTGTGGAATGGTTTGTGTGTTGATGCATGACTCACTCATCATCATCCAAGCCCTCATCGTCACTGTACAAAGAATTTTTCCGCCCCTTTGCCTGACTGGGAACTTGCAGGGACATATCCTATTGGAGCAGACAGTTGTCACTCACAGTGTGCATAGAGCAAAGAGGATGAATAACGTAAAAGAGGAGAGCCTTTTCCTCACTCTACACACTCCTACCCTGTTTGATGTGTTCACAAGATGCTCATCAGAAGGAAATAAGTCAGGGTCTTCATAGTCTGAGTTATCATCAAATGAACCCAAGCCTGAGGAAATAAGTAGAGCAACAATATTTAAGTTAGAAGATAAGATAAGTAACAAGATAACCAAATATGAAAACAAAGTCACTGTAAAATCCAACAAATCTATAGTGAGGATCAGCAAAAAAGTCTTCAATGGCAGTAACTAAAACACAGTATTCTATCAATGACACTGCCTTTTGTAAAGGGAATTGGTTTACTATTCTTTAATTCGAAAAAGCAGTAACATTTTTGCTCTGTAACATCTGTTCCCGAGAAGTATTTGCTTGCGGAGGTTTTCTGGAATAGAATGTTTCTATTTTTAATTCAGAAACATGCAAACAAAACTACCAAAGAAAATATTATTAGGACTGAGAGAAATTACATCCAGATAATGTGAAACATCAACCATCCATTTTGAAGCTCACATTGCTTGGTTTATACACAACCTACCAAACGGTGCCTTACCAAATTTGTAAGGCACTCTAGGAAATACAGTCAAATACACGTGGAAGAGAATAGGGAGACTGGACACAAGTAAAAGCACTGACTATACCAGTTAATCAAGATGTCTGTTTCTGGACCAGAGTATTAGTTGTGGTAATTTCTGTAAACACAGAAACTAAATGATGCGTATAGGACCGCAGAGAATGTTACTTTGCATATAAACAGCCACCAGTTTGTCAAACTGCTATGACGGGTTCTCTGCTATGACTCGTAAAAGCTAGCTTTTCTGGTTGAACATTGGTCATTATTAAGCATTCATATTACCTCTGGTATATGGGACAGCTTAACCAATGAGAAGTGCAAACATGAATTCTCAGGAGAAAACAATAATTTGAGTTAACCTGACCCTTCGTCATAATGATAGACATTTTTAGACGTATGACCCCCGTCATCCTCTGAGACACTCCGGTGACCTCTGTGGGGTCTTCAAGCGTCCTGGACATCACCATCACCGAGCTGACCCTTCTCATCCTGGATATAAAATCTTTCTGCCCCTCCCCTCCAGCAAAAGTGTCCGGTCCATTAAGACTAGGACGTCACGCCACATGAACAGTTTGTTCCCCACGTATCTTACGTTTTATTTTTATTGTATTATACTAATTCTGTACATATTTCATATTGTGTCACACCTTTGCACCTTAATTTTTTTCTGTAGATTTTGTGTTTGCACTTCTGATTCTGATGAAAGGCTTGTGTTCAAGTATCTGCAGTCCTTGCAATTTCCAAGTAAATGCAGTGGTCCATGACGGCATGGAGAATATCAATCAGATGGTTGTAAGTGAAAGATGACCATAACCAAACACTCCTGGTAAAAGTACAAGGTTTCAAATATATTGGAATCAAGTTTGTAAGTGTAAACACATCTGAGACAGTCTTAAGCCTATGGTATGCAAAACAACTGGTCTATCAAGCTTCATACCATGGACTTCTGTTGCACACGCAAAACATGCAAGACTAATTATAAAAGTTATTTAAAGAAATCTAATGTTGCAATGCGCTGGTGGAAGTAGGTCGATATGGTTCAACCTGTGTCTAGTATTGGTATCACAACTACAAAGCTGAATAGTGTGGCCAAAACATTAGAAACACCTAATCATAAACACATATGAGAATTATAACCTTTGTGAGAGTTCCAATCTAAAAACTGACAAATTAGAACCTTGTAAAATCAGATTTCATGACAAAGCTGCTGTACTGGATTGTATTAGAATGTACAGGTGCACCTAATAAAGTGGCCAATGAGTGTATGTAGACAGAGTAAATAATAAAGCCACAGTATCTTTACAATATAAAGAAAAAAAATACATCTGTAAACTGATAGATATCTGAACAAAGACGCAGACTACAGAGACAATTAGGTGTGTGAATGATGAAAAAACATATAAAACTTAAAAACAATAAAGATTAGAAAACTATTCATAGACTTTGCAGAGTTTATGCGTAGGTTATTTGATTATCCACTACTACTTACACAGGAAGTCCCATCATTAAAGACATTTTGTGCAGAATCTTGAATCATCAGTATTCATCATCAGTAATCAGTATTTTGATGAGCTCATTCCTGTATTATTTGTGCTACCAGGAACTATTTGTAAGCATGCTGTTGAAACATGAAAAGCATACAAATTATACATACAAATGTATAATTTTGTATGTATAATTTTGCATACAAATACAAAATAAAAAACTAAGTGCCTCCCTTGTACTTAAAAACATGTTGTTTGGTCTGTTTCATTTCTTTAATTTAGTCCACATGCCATTCAGAATGGGAGCAAACATGTTACTTTCACTCTGAGACTATTGCTATGGTTAAATAATCCATTTGCTTATTTAATTAGAAATGCCAGTGATAAGGTGAACATAGAGATTAAAGCCCAAATTATGTGTTTGTGTGTGTGTGTGTGTGTGTGTGTGTGTGTGTGTGTGTGTGTAAAAACATTAAATACTGTTTAGATACTTTATATGGATTTAGACATCAGCTCTATTTTTAGGTAACTTAAGTTATATAAATATATAAATCTGATAAATCAAATAAGGAAACCTATCACCACTGTTACTCTAAACTACTACACAGAAAATATTTTTTTAAACTCAGCTGATTAACTAGAATAATCCTGCATTACACACAGAAATCTCACTTTAAAAAATCCATTAGTATTTGTTGTAAATGTTGATTAGATTACTTACTGGACTCATGGGGAAGCTGGGGGACCCTCCTAGAAGGCAGACCCAACGAAGTGTCAGGTTGACTTGGCTCTACTGTGTTTCCTTGGCTTTGGGGTGTCCTAATGCGTGGTGGGACCTTTGGGGTTTGGCCTTTTTGCATCTCATCAGTGTCCGTTTGGGTGGGAGAGGGGCTGGGGAATAAAGAGGTACATGACAGGTCACCAGAGCTCTGGAGATCAGGAGAGGAGTTTTCAGGCAAAAAGGTCATCTGGGATCCGGTCAAAATCCCACACAGATAGGCCATTCTATACATCCTCCCTTAGGAACCCCCCTGTTTTCTCTGTTGTCATTCCATAGTAAAAAATACAAAAATAACCACATTTGTGATTATACACCAGAAATCTACTACTAAAACTCTTCCAGGTATGCAGAGCTTGTAAGGCATTATGACTCTGCATGGAAAAAACAAAAAAACAATCAGTCCAGAATTATGACCTGTTGCGTTGAAGTCTTCTTCAGCTGTGAGACAATTTGTTCCAGAAATGTGGTCAACAGGTATCCCACTACTCCCCTCATGACTACTTTTTTAAGCACCAAGTCAGACCCTGCTTCACAGCATACCTCTGGATCCTAAATAATCCTACACACACAGAAACACACAAAATGTGTGCACTAAAATTGTGCTTGGAGTGCTCTCTCATCTTTATAAGTAGTTATATTTTAGTAAACCACAGGGGAATGTCTCTTTACCAAATAAATAAACATCTATCACCAACGTCTCTAGGCATCATTTGCTATCTAAATCCACTAACTCACTAACTGACACTTCATTCATTATGGCAGTTTGTTCTCCCTATATATATATAGAGAAGTTGCAATACTAGCTAAAATAATAATAACAGTATGACTGCCGTTTCCCATTGCAATTTAAACACATGCTGAACAGACAGGAGGTTATGAGGAAATGAACACTACTGATTAATCAAACATTACCATAGCCCAAATTACTCATTTACTAATTCCCATCCAAACAAAAAAGAAAAGTATATTAACTAATATGTTTATACCACAATGTTGAAATACACAGCATACAGTAAACTGCATATATAGAGTATGCGTTGCTATATAACTACACAATACAGAACATTTGCTACTTGTCTTTTATTCTGTTAGTCCTATGGTTAATCATAAAGATCCATAAACCCCCCAAATTGTGTAATTTATTCTCTACAATGTGCACTTTGCTGATGGGAAATTCAAGAGTGAGGACAGACTTGGTCTACATCCATCCAGTATTGTGAAAGTTCCTCTTTATTCCTCCCTCTTTTGCGAATTTCCTTCTCTTAAGAGGTTTTCTGCTTACAACGGCATCAGTGATATTAGTTACACAACATAAAATAACATTTTTAGCTTGATAAAAAGTGATTTTGTGTTGAGTTTACAAATAATTACCTGCACCGTTTTAATTGTAATGAAAAAATAAACAGGAAAAAGGCAAAAGACTGAAAGTTCTAATAGTAACAAGACAGTACCACCCGGATAATTTACTTTTCCTTTTTTTTTTTAATACTTAGACAGCCAACTACTTTTGTTGTGAAAGACTGTGCAGCGGTTAACTTTGACATGGTGGCTGTACGTCTGTAGGTTAAAAGCAAAAAATATTACAACACAGATGGTCTCTGGGCTACGTTTAATTAGCTTTAAATTTGGAAACCGTAAAAATGTAAACAATTCACCAGCTTTGTTATATTATATCATATATCATTTATCATAATAAACCAGAAAATGATACTGTAGGTACGATGCACTTTTGCTGGAAACTGACATGTTTTCTTTTATTCTCAGAGAATGACTCCTGAGAGTGGGGGGCTGCAAATTCATGCTATTTTTAACCAACTCTGCTTGCTAATAGTTGACGGTAAGCTGCAGACACAATAACCCTTCTTCTCTCCTCCCACGCTTTAGGCTTTTTAACTTCTCCTACATTTTGAGATAAGATGACCTTACAATACCTAGACTTAAAGTTTTGGTATTTGTTTAAATACGGTAAATTGAGTAAGTAAAATACATCAGCTAATCACACACGATCTGCTGAAAGCCTACCCTTCACTGACACACAACCTGAGTACATAGTTCATAATACTGGTCAAAAAACAGAGAAAACTAAAAACTGATCTCCATGAGAGCTAAACAAGTCAGAGACACCTTTGTAAAAGCCCATCTTGCTCGTTTTGTATACTTCACAGACTTACAGAGAACACACCAATATCAGTTCCCTAAACGTATACAACACAGGAAATACATAATATATAGTCTCATTCAGCATCACTAAAGAATTAACTATGTTAGCTCTAGTCAAAGCCAAACAAACCTGTATAAACACAATAAGTCTAACAGCAACTTATTATCTATTCTCTAACAGCAGAAACCCCCGAACACAGCAAAAAGAACCAGCTTCCTTGTTTAAAACACTGAACAGAGTTAAGAGGCAGATGACAATGAGAAAGCACATGCTAAATAAATACAAGGGAAGACGCGTATTGATTTACGATCTGTGTCAACGTTACCTGCCTCGACATGTTCATAAGGAGTCCTCTTCCATGATGATACAATAACCTTAAACACACAGACATGCGAAGTAGGGGAAAAAAGTAGTAGGAAATGACTGGCTAACCAGAAGATGGGAGGAGGCAGCAACCACCAAGCTGACAAGGAAACAAGAAGGCAACCAGACGCTGGGTGAATGTGTGCAGGTAGAATCTACAAAAATTTGTTCCTGGTGTCGTCAAAACACTGGTCTTTCTGTGTATTTTTAAAAATCTCACTCTCGCTTTCCCAGAGGGTAACGGGGAGGAGTGTTTTAACTGCCCTATGGTGTTCTTCTCCATTGCAACTTCCCTCTCTCTCTGTAGCCAGTTTCCCTTTAAACGAAGAAAGCACACATGCAAATGCTACTCATAATAGAAGTACCCCAAAGCCAGGCAAGGCAAGGTTCAAGTTTCTTTTCCTTCAACAGAAAAAAACAGTTGCTAATGCTAAATGCTAATGCTTATGCTATTGCTAAAAACTACACTCACAGGCTTAAAATGAAAGAATAATAACAGAAGAATAAAGTCTGCTTTTAGAGGGAAAATCTTTAGGAAAAGATTATACAAAATGAACAGTACTGTGCAAGTGCTTTAGGCCACCGTTTAATTTGTCATTTTAGCAATGCTATGATGACCATGCATATTAATTTCAGAGCATATGTGTAGAAAATATAGGCAATATGTACACCAAATCAAAAAACACTAAGATGTTAGAAAAAAACAGCTAAAGTGAGAATAACTTAGTGTGAATCTGACGTTTTTCAGAGTTTTTTTGAGAGAACAGAGGAAGCCAGCAAAGACGTGGCACAGCATCTGGCAGCTTCCTCTGGATACCAAGTCGATTCTTCCACAGTCCAAAGACGCTTTATTAGGAATGGCCTTTCCAGATGGACACCAGTCAAGAAACAATTTATTTATATAAGAGAACAGGGCGAAAAGGCTGAGATTTGCAAAAGCTTGCAAAGATTAGAGTAAGGATCAGTAGACACGAACATAATGGGGTGACGAATCATAGTTTGAAATTTTCAGGTACAATCATAAACATGAGTGGAAAGTCTTCGGTTAAAAATGGTGGAAGCTCTAGTTTGGAGCTGCAGGTGTAAATTCATCCTGCCATTCCTTCTAGAAAGCATCTGATTGGAAACAGTTGTATTTTTCAGTGTGACAGTCTCGTCAAAGAATTCTGGTTGATACAAAGAGAGGTCATACTGAAAACTGGATTTTGCCTGTATTTAATTCTGAAAATGTGTTTTTTTTTAAGTTGTGTGCATATTTTCTGGTTATCTTATTAAAAGCACCTAGAAATGCATATGACTTGTCTTTGCAACTTTGATAAAATAGCAGATGGTTGGCTAAGACATTTGCAAAATACTGTATGAAGATTATAAAAGTTGTCAAAAGGTCACCACAAAGCATATGAGACAAACACACATACATACACGCATCCTCCATCAAGTAGTCAGGTATATGCAACCACAAAACAGACTGCATGCAGCCACTCAGATTGGCTCAAAGAGTTCATGCATGCACACTTAACAGGACTTACTGAACAGGCTGCGTAGCTTCAGGGCAACTGAGTGACCCACTGTACTTCATCCTTTCAGTTTCAGGAAGTATCAAATTTTTATTTGAGGAAGCATTTTGAAATTAAATTTTTTTGTATGTCTAACCAGTGCTCTTGTTAACAATAGATGGATTTTACCATTGTGACCACTAGATGGCAACATCTTCTAAAGAAAAGGCAAGGTAACTGACTATTTTAGAATAGAATAGCATGCTGTTATTGTCATTGTATAAGTACAACAAATTTTAATTAATAAAATGTATTTACCACCTTCTCACTGCATATTACTAATACTTACAACCTAAACAGCCTTACACCTAAGTCAATACATAAACAGTACATATTAGACATCAAAAAACAAAAACAATAACCATCCTGTGACAATGCAGAGGCTTCACTTACTCATGTTATTCAGATTTCCTATTTTGGATTATTATTAATGAACTTTTATAATTGGAAGATAGGAGAACATACCCCAGTCTCCATTTCAAATGAACCGTTTCAAAAATTTCAAAGGAAATGTTTTGGACCACAAAGACACATACTCACTGTCTCACTCAAAGATCCATGAACGATGATAAACTCATTAGTAAACGTGTGCAGAAATTCAAGACAGCCAAATAAAAAAACAAAAATACTCATCAAAAGCTGCAATAATAAATCACAAAAAAACTATACCTTACCTATGAGTTCTGAGAGACTGTGCAGAACAACGCTGTGGGACCAGTGGAGGGCCTTTAGGTCCTCCACCAACTTTTGGAGGCAGTGGTGGCGCATTTGTGTCATCACTGAGAGAAGCAGTGGGGGAGACAGGTGAAATGTTTCTTCCTCCATCACTCTCTAAGTGTTGGTAAGATGGTTGAATGGCTAATGTCTGAGGCCGAGCGTATGTGAAGGTATGGGTAGGAGAGGTTTTGGGAGTTGAATTCGGAAACAGTGACCTGCTCGGTACATCTGGAGCTTTGACCATATGTCTGTCCACTTTTGAGGAACCGGGGGATTGAGCAGGAGGTGAGGGGCTCAGGGAAGACGTGAAACACTGTGGAGGGCAGTTGGGAGTGCTTCTTGGAGGGACTGGGGGCAAAGAGGTATCAGAAGTTGATGAGACAAGGAGGATGGGGGGAGAGTCCACAGGAGCACTTGGGCGAAACTTAGTCCTCTCTCTGGGTACAGGCCTCGGCCTCTCTCCATCTATTCCTCCATTCCTCTCATCTTCTTTTCCTTGTCTAGGTCCCATTTGTCTTCGTTCAGGAACCAGCTTCTTCTCTCCTCCCTCCCCACGATCCTCTTTCATCCTGGACACTTGTCTCTCCCTGGGGACTGGTTTCTCTCTTTCCCTGGGTGTAGGTGTTGATGTCTCTCCATCCCTTTTCTTAGGGACAGGCTTTTCTTCCACAGGAACAGGTCTCTCTCTCTGCAACACTTGAATATGACTTGTTTCCTCTGATCTTTGAACTCTCTCTGACTGTGCAATTTGATGCACATAATGAGAGAGTGCCTCAGATTGTGTGTCACCATTACCATGTGTTTTGCTCAGGCTAGCTAAGATACGCCTCTGATGGCCTGGCAGGGTAATACCCATCTGCTCCAGCTGATCTGGTGTTAGATTGCGGCATTGCTGTATTGTTGCTATTCCAGCTCCCCGAAATGCCTCTGAATATTGTTCCAGGCGAAGCACACATAACCAATCCAACACATTTATACAGGATTCAGAATTAGACATGATTACTGTGCATAAGGGCAACTCCGCCAGAGAGAAAGTGCAGACCTCAGATCATGGTTTACCTGTGGAGGACAAAAAACATGAGAACTTACAGTAAAACAAAAAGACACTTACGGTGTATAAATAGAGCGGTTTAAAGGGGAACTAGTGGAAAAATCATACATAAGGTCAAAAAAATTCTTGCTGCAACTTAAATCTGAAAAGTTAGTTTTAGTTCCTAAAACGGATAACTGTGTCACATTTCTCTTAATAATCGTATTGTGAATAACACTTCCTACATACTACGCTATTTTGAGAAATCCTGCATTAGGAAATGTGTTACACCACAAAGTGATGTGCACTAATAACTTGCTTCACAGAAGACAAAAACAATTATGATAACAGGACTGAAATTGTAAAAATGTTTAAGTAAGGATTTTTATAATCTACAAACACAAGTAGCGAAGCTTGCAACAAGCAGTTTTCAGAGTGGACAACTCTCACCTCAGTGAAAGAGGAAGTTGTGCTAATGCTTCAACAGTAAGTAGTAGTTAAGTCATTTTGAGAAGCACTGTCATTTCCATAGCATTTCTTCTGATTTTAGTCTCTACACACATAGAACACAAAACAAACCATGGATTGTGTATTCAGAGGTCAGATGATTCTAAGAAAAATACATTTTGGTGCGATTTCTACAGACTGGTGTACTGCATGTGTATTTATTTTTAATGTTCTACACTAACAAGGTAAAATATATCTAATCTAGTAGTATCTTTATCATTACTGCAGCACGATCAAGCAAGAAACAACTATAGGAGAAAGTGTAATTGCCAGTATTAATACACACAATGTTCACACAGACTCACTTAACTCTCTCTACATCTCTTTATCAAACACATACTTAAATCGATAAAAACAAACGTTATTTCCAATCAACGTACCAGCGAATATGTTTTTTTTAATGCAGTGGGTCTTAGGATAGGAATGTATTGTGCATCATGACAATGTCCATATATGACGGTTTGTTTTGCATGCTGATCCTTCCTATCATTCACACAATGTAAACCTGACTTTAAAATACAACTAAGTCACTATTATGCTGTAGCGTTCACAACACTATTCTGCAAAACTGTACATCCATTACTCCAACAGCTCGGCTATTCTCTTGCTCTTAAAACATTAATTCAAACATCTACTGCATTCAGCGTGTTTACTGCACCGTTTTATATTTTTGATCACAGGGTAATTTGTTGGTTTCTTAGAAAGAACCACATTGCACTCATATCTCAATAGACACAGCCAAATTGGTGTCTGTATGTTGAATGTAAGCGATTCCAAGATATCTGCTTACCTCAAGGTCAAGTACCGTATTATGTTTCCTCACTCTACTGGAAAACTAGTTCAGGAGGCATTTTAGCATTTTGATGTACTTTACAAAAAAATGTGCTTGGCTCTTGCACTTTTTTGGCAAACCCTTACTTCAGGGGTTGTTTTAAAGGGTAAAACTGGATATATGCAATGATATTTCATTAGTAATTAGTCATTAGTTTATGATGATAGCTTAACGTCTAGATTAGATTTCCCTCTGAAAATAGGACGGATGCCAACATACAGTAGCTTTATTTTAAATAGCACAATATATTGTAGGATTGTCCCCATGAAATTCCAAAATGCTTAATTTATTTTTATGTAAATAAATACACATTAGCTTTCTGACCATTGGCAGATGACACATACTAGAAATTATACATTTCCTATTATTAAAAACAATACTGTGCCAGATTAACCTAATTTAAATTAATTACTAGGAGGGAAGGCTGTGTGAACTGAGCGAGCAAATAGTAAGCCACTCTATACAGTCCAAGAGAGACTATTCACCAATGTGTGAGTGTGGTGAAATGAGTGTATTTCATTTCCTGTCAAACATTTCCTCTGACGGGGTACTGGGACAGTGTGAATCTTGTGCTTGTCTCGCTGATCAAACGCAGTTCCTATTTTTGAATTGAGGAACTGAAAAACACTTCCTGCGATCAATTACAGACTGACAATGAGAGTCAGCATCTTTGACAGCTTGGCACCTTATGTGTGCAAATGCATATTAAGAAACACAAGCATTTATACAGGGTGAGAAATACACAGAAAAAAGTATACACTTACTGTGGCCTCTCACATTGCCTAAAGTTTTAGACAGCTTCATTGCTACTGTTTAAGTTTTTTCTGTGTTGAGGTTTGGAAACTTATCCTGTGAAGTAAAAACAGACCACATACTGTGCTTTAAGTGTCACCCAAAATGTCTAGCTTAAGCCAAGCATCGCGTTCTGACACATTCATAAACATTTCTGTAGCAAAGACGAGGACATTCGAGCTTGTCTGTAGAACATGAACAACTTTTATTTCAGCGGCTGTAGGCTTGCTAAACTATGGTCAACTTTTGTTTCCTAATTGAACTCTAGAAATGTCCCAAGCCTTTGGGGATCTGTAGGGCTAACCTCTTGTGTAGAACTGTACCTTCCTCTGATTTCAAAGAAGGTATGGATTTTCTCTGCCATTTGTCGGGTGGTTGCGACATGGCAAACCACCCGACAAATGGTCTGGTGGATGCAACATATTACAGCAAACAATGTTTTTCAGTGATGCCACCATTTTAATAGCATCTTTAAATAGGTAAATTAACTTTTTTTCAGTTTCAAGGCAAAATGTCCATATACCACATATGCACAATCCTTAAAAGACAAATCTCACATATGACAGTGACTCCAGATGTAAATCTAAGAAAGCTTAGCTTAAAATTAAAGCTCAGCTCTATGTATATACAATATAACTGATATAATAAACTATTCAGGCCAGACAGTCTGCATATACACCAAATCTGTTTAGTGATGACACAAGGGGGACACCAATTGTCATTAAATGTGATCTTTACCAAAGTCACGAATATCAAAACACAATCATAACACACAATCATAACACAATAATTAGAGGCTGATAACGCAAACACTCATGATTGTTCATATCTTTATAGAAAAAAACCATTAAACACACAAAGTGACGATAGAAAACGTATGTGGAACAGTGTTTTCATACCTGGTTACACCACTTTTGGCAGCATAACCTCAACCAAGTACTACAACTGAGGATCAATGGAAGACGTTAATGGTGGGTTCCATAAAAAGCTTTAAAAACCCACCCCAAGTCTTCTTGTTTCCAAAGGCAGAAATGAAAATGCTCCATGAAGTAAAAAAGAAACCTAGAGTAACAGCTAAAGACAAAGGATTCATTGGAGTTTGTTAACATCTCTGTACATGAGTCAACCATTAACCATTACACAAAACACTGAAAGGCATAGTGGGAAACCACAGAGGAAACCACAGCTCTCCGAAAAGATGGGTGATGCAGAAGGCCATCATCATAACTACAAACACCAAAGTAAATCTACTAGAAAATGACTCTGGAATCAAAATATGCCTTTTGGAGTGGGTCCAGAGCTTAACCCAATAGATGCTGTCAAATGACTATAAAAGAGTTGGTCACATCAGATATCCAAAACATATGCTTGAGCTGAAGCCATTCGGTAAGGACGAATAGTCCAAAATTCCTCCTGAACGTTGTACAGGTCTAATCAACAACTAGAGGAAGCACTTGCTTAAGGATATTACTATTAAAGTTATTAAAACAATGTTGCCATTACTTTTTTCTCTATTGCTTTGTATTTTTAATGAGTGTGTTCAATAAAAAAAATATTGTTTCATTTATTACAAATATATAATGTGGTAAAAACTTGATGGAAGGCAATAAGTGGCTTTTAGAGAAACAATATGGAGTGCTGTAGGAATACGTCCTAAAACCCAGAAGTAAAGTAGTAGCATATTTGCACATCCAGTTACCTAGTCCCAAAATCTATGTCTATTTTACCAGTTTGTTACCAAACTACAAACTAATGCGAGGCTAGGCCATCTTATTTGAAAAAAATAAATAAAAAAAATGTTTTCTTGTATGTTTACCTTGAGATAAAGGTCCTTCGAAAGACCTACTTTAATAGTCCAGGTTTCTTGGCTGATCAGCACTTGGGTTGGGGCTAACATATCTCTGAACCACTTGCACCAGCTTTCCCAATTCTGGTTAAACACAGGTAACAACTGACGGCACCGGTGTTAATGATAAAAAGCATGATATAGACAAACCATTTTAGCTTTGTCACATGAACTTTTTTCTCACTTTTGACACATGCTTCTGACATCCTGCTTCCTGTGTTTGTTCCTCACGCGGCAATATATGACTGTGCACTAAATGTAAAAAGTGAAAATTGATATTGCTCTCCTCAAGCATATTCTTAAGCATACTTGCTGAAATTAAGTGTTTCACCTGAACTTTTACCACAGAAGAATGATTTTTGTATATTTTGTACAAAAATCAAACTAGTGTTACTGTTCATAAACTACTAACCGGACTGCTTTTATTTTCTCCAGCATCTCTGAGCATTTCAATTTATCCATCTCCACTTCTCTGTTCATCTGTCTAACCCATCCTACTCTGCACTCCCTACCTCCCACTCAGAAAGCTGCCAATAACAGGGTCTCTGTGTTGCCTTCACAATGGGGCATTCTGTTGCCTAGAGAAGTACACACACACACACACACACACACACACACACACACACACACACACAAACAAACAAACAAGAAGGAAGGAAGCACATAGTGGAGGCCCACTTTGAGAGCGTGATCATACACTTTAAACCAAGTGCTTACAAACTAATGCTGAGCACGTAAAGCTAATGTTGGGGGATGTACCTGAGAAAAAGTGTTCTATATATAATTGTAACTCAAATTTTAACAGGCACATACACACCGCTAGGGTGTTGAAATACTGAACTGTGCTTATTGACATTATCTTCAGTTCATTTTGTTCCTCTCTGAGTTTACTTTTCAGAGAAAATGTGTGAAAATATTTAAGGACACCCCAACATTATTTAAACCCCACATGTTTTAGAATGTTCAATGCGCTGTCTTCCGGGAACAAAAAAAAAAAAAAAAAAAGTTAAAGTGTGACATGTCTGAACAACTTTGTATTACTGAAGGAAGTCACTGGACTTTAATTAACTTTAGGACTTTTAAGGCAGATCAAGAATTGTCTCTGTGACTGGTCAAACCATGTAGTCAAACAAAACAAGCATAGGTTCCTCTAAGCACCTGACTAAGGATCTGAAAAGGAAACTAAAAAGAGAAGGCTATAAAAAGGTTATATAATGGCCTCTAGCTTGAAACTTGAAACTGTCCATATGTCATTAAGAACAACAACCGCAACTTTTGGACCAAAAGTCAAACCAAATGTAAACAGTTCAGTCCAATCAGGAAATTAAGGACATAGTCTTTTCATGCTATCATAGCTAAGGAACCAGCTTAGCTATGATAAATAGTACTTTAAGTAGCAAGTACTTTATATAACAAGTACTGAGTTGGATGAGCGGAGGCTTTTCATGAAACAAAAACAAAGTGCAAATATGAAGGGAGATTTCTTCTATTGTTTGCTGCAGGGGATGCATTCCCTTATATTTACATTTGCTTCATTCACTTAGGAAATGTTCCAAAAAGAGTAACAACTTCCTTTAAAGCACTTCTCCTTCACGTAAAGTGAAAGCAAATATTTGTTTGTTTTTTGACTAACTGCCAGCACAACATGATAAAATGACTGAATCCCAGCAGAATGTGGAGAATTTAAAAGCTCCATCCTATAAGGCAACAAAAACACCACCATGAAACAAGGACAGAGAAACAGATCATTTAAAGTGCTAGAAAACAAATTTGACCCATTCCAGATTTCTTCAATTTTTCAAAGTAAACAGTTCAGTTTTTCAAACTAGATTTCTAACAGTTTTAAATAATAATAATAAATAGTATTTTTGAAGTTATCAATACCTAAATCATCCTTCTTAAGCTTCCTAGCTAATATAGGTTCAGTTTGACCAGCCCACTTCAAAATATTAATTTTATTCACTTTACGCAATTCTGAGGTTGACAGACATTCTCTGTATCACTCCTGCTGCATAACCCATTTGTGATTGACCTTCAATTTACAGGGCAGAGACACAACAAATCGATATCAAACAACTAGTGGTCAAAGACTATTATAACCTTAGATTGCCATCACATGGGTCAAAAAAGTGCCACTTGAACACACTGTTAATATCAGGCCAAGAACCAACATGTTCTATCCCTGCATGAGAGAGAGGGAAAGATGTAGGACTGCAGGTATACAAAGCATAAAAAAAAGCTAATTGTCTTACTATTTTTCCCACCACTCTTGATTACCACAGATGGCTTATAATCAGTAACTAAACTTTACCATGTGACTAAGCCCACAGACTGATGGAACTGATGCTGTCCCTCAGGATTCTGTGGTGGTGAGCCGATTTTAAGTTTCCTTTAGTAATTGCAAGTTCCCCTGGCACTGAAGAAGCAGACTCCCCAAGCAATCACACTACCACCTTGTTTGACCATAGGTGTGGTGTCCTTGTTGTGGAATGCTATGTTTGGTTTAGGACAAGTGACACTTTTGTTTTTCTGAGTTATTAGTGGTATTTGTACATCAGATGACCAGGGACATGTTGCTCAATATCAAAAGCTGCTACATAAATGGTGTCTCAGAATAAAAGCAGAACACACCTCAAACTTGGCAAAGACATCCTGATCAGACAAAAAACAAGGTGAGGGGGTTTCAGTTTCAATTAATAACGGACATGTTGGTCCGGTAAATACTACCGTTATAGTTTGTGGATTGCAACAGCTGCATCTAAAACATTCAAAGAGGCTAATGTTAGCTTGTTTAGGCTAAGGAAACAGTTGTTCATAATGTCAGCTTGGTCCTGCTAAAACAAACATTTGGCTGAGACAAATGTTCTTTTATTATCCAAATTAATAAGAATTACTGAGGAGTGTATAAAAAGAATTAAAATTTAAATAAAAATTACAAAAATTATCCTGGTGCAAAAGTTTGCATCTCACTTAATAATAAAATTAATAAGTGATTAATATTTAATGAAGGAACACTTTTACTCCCTCAATGTGCACGGAACACTATAATGCTTTTTACCATTTAAAAATAATACTTTTGCACTCAAATGTTCCGCATACACTGTAGCATGTTGTCTTGTGTGTTAGCACACTGTAGCCCCTTTCACGGATGTACTGGATTTCTGAAATTCTCCTGACTTTGTCTGGAGGGGGTGCATGTGAAAACACAAATGTCCAAATGAAACTCTCCCGACATTATCTGGATTTTATCATCTTTTTATCCTTTGAGCCCTTAGTAAAATGTCCATATTATGTGAGAGAGCTCTTGCATGCAGCACGCTGCTCTTTCCCAAATTGTCAGGAGAATTTAAAGCAAGCAAATGAGTATGTTAATGATGTTTCTATTACTTAGTGATAGAGATATTTTTTTAAGATGGAAAGCTCCAATGTGCTGTAAACAAAGGAAGATCTTAAAGTGGGACAGACGGGTGTAAAGTGCATTAACACTGACCTTATGCTTTCAGAGGCACAGAAAATAAGACAATAACTGCAATAGACTTGCAATATCACAAAAAAGTTTCTTCTTTCTATTGAATTTTCACAAACTATTTGGTTTTCAATGACAACAATGTTTTTTATTAAAGTATTTATCCCACTCATTGCTGAAATGGGATTAAAAAGAAATTCATGCTTATATACATTAAATTCGATGGCAAATTTTTCATGTGGCTTCAAAACTGAGAACTTACAACTAACTTTTCAGTTATATTAGTACAGAATACCAAATTTTGCTTTGGCTACAACCTAGTCTGCAGTTAGAGGCTTGAGATTCTTTGGATGTTTTTGTGACTTCTTACACGAGTCATAGCCATGCTCTAAGACATTCCTAGTCAGCGACTTCTCGGAAGGTTTACTGTTTTTCCTTGTCTTTGCATTTTGTTATCAGTGTCCCTCACTGTGAATCTGTGAAGTCCCAGCCTTAGAGACATCTATGTAACCCTTCCAACATGGATGTATTTCAGTCATTAATATTTTTAGATGTAGTAACTAAGGCAGCATTTTTTTGGTTGCTTGTTTTCTTTGAAGAAGTGAAACAATTTAGAATGAGAAGATCAGGAGGGGCTTGAATTTAGTTCAGAGCTCTAATGCAATATGTTGTAATCTATATACAAGCACCAATATTATATTATGTGTTAGTACAGCACAGAAGCTGTCACTTTCTCTCTCCCTCTCTCAAATCAACCTCTAATGAATGCAGACCCAAGATTCACTTTTTATAGCCAAAAGCTGACTTTGGTAGAAAGCTGGTCTTCTTCTGCTCAATATACCCAGTTTCTAAAATCTGTATTCTTATATTTATATTTACTTCACCATGCACTTCCCTGGGACAACATTTGGAACCAGCAGCCACTAAAGAGTAATTGTCCTTGGAATCTCAACTTCCTATCAAGACAGAAAAAACATATGTACGCACACATGGGACATGAGTCATACACCTCTCACCAGACACGACGCTGTTTTCAGCCCATTTTCACTTAAAACTGAATAGTGACTCAGTCCTGCCAGTAAAGAAATGCATCCGAACAATATCCGCCAGTGTAAAAGCCTGTGCGCACACACTTGCCTTTGACTCTTTAGGTTTCAACATTGCACAGGAGGATATTTTCCCTGAAAATGCAACACAAAGTATTGAGCCTAACCTAACAGTCCATTATCAGGGCCAAAGTCGTCAGCCCGTAACAAAGATTCATAATTTATGATGGTGGAATTTTGGCAGACAAAAAAAAACACCACTTATAACACCACTTTGATAAAAACAAAAAAATATGATTTACATGATCCACCAACATGTCCTTTGAAAAGGTTTGTCCTTCAATGAAATAAAATAAAGAAACTTTAAAAACACTGTACAGTGCACACTACAGTTCAACACCACTGCAAAGAACATTACACAAATAAAGGTTAACTAACACCTATCTAGAACAAAAACTTCAGAGAGGTGCAAACATTATATTCTTCTTTACATAATAACGTCACACAACACTAAACTACATGTATACTTGGTTGGAAATAGTTAAAGAAACCAAACTCAGACACATCATACCTGCTTAAAGGGTGTCTGAAATACTCCTTTTATCTAATGAAAGAATGATTCAGCAGTGAGTTATCATGTGCAAGACAAAATGAAAGGCAAAGAGAGAAGAGCTGCATGTAAGAGAGAAAAAGAAAGACAGAAACAGGAAAGACATAATACCCTTTCAGCTGCAATGATGACCAATAAATAACTTAAATGTTGCATACTGTACTTAGAAGTGCTTTCCATCCGCATTAGGATAGTGAATTTTAACTGACAAGTTAGACAAAATGAGCCAAGTGATGTCATCTTCTACCTACAGGCACAAAAATCACGGGTCGATGGTCTCGAGGGACACACCCATCTCAGCCTTGATAAAAAGCACTGTATAAACTACAGTATGTGGTCAAAAAAAAGCCAAAACCCAGGTCAGAAAGTCCATGACGCTGTTTCTGCCAGTCACTGCATTGCCCTGGTCAAGTTCTCCAATACAGTGACAATAAAACCATCACTTTCAAACTTTTAAACTGAGTGCCTGGGGCAGCAGAATATGTCCGCCAGAAACATCCGTTTCATGGTTCAGGATCTTGTATTCATTTACTTTAAGGGTCTACTAAGCAAGCCAATCATGCAAAGCGTACACTATTTTAAGAGTGCCCACAGGCAAAAGATCTTCCTCTTTGAATATAATACACCTGTATTACAAAAGAAATTAAAGCAAAGAAACAGGATAATCAGAGTATCAGTTTCCACTGAAATGGTCATAACGACTTAACAGATGTGCTTTTTCATAGCATCACTTCTGATCCAGACATTATCATCTCTATTTATGAACTCAAAAAGTTGCACAGGGCTAACTAACTGTGTCGGTTTACAAAATACTGGAATAAAAGTTTTCAGTAGCTGACTTGAGTTGAACTATGCACCTCTACCACATAGGAAAGAACATTTAAAAAATCTGAAAAAAAGTTTTTAAAACGCTCGTCCTGACTGACCACTGTCGCAACCCAACAGAAACCACGATGACGATCATGACAAACTGTCCTATGATTGACGTGACACCAATTAGTCCATCTGGATATTCTAACTTGTGCCCAGATTAAAAATAATACAACGAATTCCAACCAATCTAATGATCATCTTTACTAATTAATCATGAAACGCAAAGCTTGACTTGACCGTTTCAAATGTAACTTAATAACTTAAAAACGTTTTAGTTCCGTTAGTTTGCTAGCATGTCAAGCTAGTTAACGGTCAGCGCGTGACCGCGACCAAAACAAGGCATATAATCTGCATAAACTCCAGGTTTTACGCGCTTCGCTCACTTTCTATTCTTCACCAGCCCGTCGGGCAAAGTTCGTCTTGAGAGGAAAGTTGTACATCCTTTGTTGGCCACTTACCTCTTCAAGTCGTCTGACTCAGCGAAACGCGTTTGTTTCTGGCGTAGAACTAGTGGCCAAAACAGCGAAGCCAAATAGCGGATAACATTTTTTTTCTCACGATTAAAAAAGCAGCAGCAGCTTAAAAATGTGCCAACTCCAGCCAGCGCAGAGGAAGAAACCTGCTTCCGCTGGCGCCTTTCAACATAAAAGCGCACACGCACTTCGACTCGTGTAACGTTTTATTCTTTCATGTCTTTTTCTGGTATTTCTTGTAATAAATGTAACTAACTTGACTCACCGGGAGCGCAGATGCTTCCGTGTGGCCGTCATGTGACCGGTGAGAAAACTGGACAACCCAGTCTGTTTTCATGCAAATGCTCCTCACTAACACAGAAGCTCTTATTTCCTCATGCTTTGAAGGCCTCATTAATGAATACATGGAGACATTCTCCATGACACTCTCTTCCTTATTCACTGAACTGCCTCACAAGGTTTTCAACAACAGTCAGTAGATGTGAGAATTAAAAAAAATCCTCACATCTCTGAGCTGTTTCTCTACTTAATTAGTATGAAACGTGGAACATCTTATTAAAACTGTGTTTACTATGCACCATGCTCCCTGCAGCCTATGTTTGCTGGAAGTTATCGGCCTGCATATCACATAAGTTGCTTATTCAAACGGGATTTGTTTCATAGGTCACGTTGAAGGCCTACCTGCACGCCAAGGTCATAACATGAGCTAAGAGAAACTTTCCCTGTGGTGTCAAACTCATCACATATTATTCTCACAAAAAACAGAAGTGAAGACAAGACAGAAATAAGTTGGGGTGGGGGAGGACTTAAACTAGGTATAATCACTTCTGTGTAACTATAAAAATAGTCAAGTTACAAATTTAAAAGATTAAATAGCTTCTATTGACTCTGTAATGTCACACCAGTGTTCATCAGTTTAAATCAATTTCAAATCTTTCAAATCAAGTCAAATCATAGTGTTTCATGGTCAAACCAGCCAGTGAAGGAGAAAAAATCGTAATGACACTGGGCCCCAAATGTATTTATTAAATACTCTTAAATACTAGTAGTTATAGTACTAGTTCTAGTAATGCCATATGTTGTTATTAATATGATTAACAACATATTAATGGATTAATATGTATTAATGGCTCAGATAATAAAAGAATAATTTATTACATGTTTTAAAGTTGATGCTAAAAGAGACATTAGATTTGGGATTTTGCTTGTTCTACTTTTTGCTGGTTTTTGCTGACACAGCTTAAAACTTCACAAAAGAGATGTGTAGATGTGTGTGTCTGTATGTATGTATGTATGTATGTATGTTTATCCATGTGTAATATATATATTTAAAAAATGACCACTTACCCCTTTTTTGTGGCGGTCTCGTTCCTGTATGTATGCATAATATCTTCTCTGTTCCGTATTAAGAAAAAACTCTTTTATTTTTTAGGGTATTTTATTTAACACTGATTTAATGACCTACCTGTAGCTTGCCTAATTTCTTGTGTAACTTACATTATTCAATATTGTAAATAATGAAATGAAAATAAATATTTTCAAAAACTGACCAGGGTAAATACATCAGTGTCTTACTGCATTATGACAAACGCAATGACCAACAATGTCTCAGTCAGAGATGTATCCTTATTGCACTGCACTCCAGTGCAATCATTTATTTGAATAAATCACACTCTGGTTAATGAGCCCACTGGGTAGCATACAGGTCTATTCTACAATAAAGTAAAGTGAGACCATGATTTGGAATAATTTTGAACAGACGCTGTTTATAGAGTGCCATAAACGATTGGCAGTAAACCCAAAAAACCTGCTGATATTTTGTTTGTAAGGTCTCAAAGGAACCAGAAGAGGGCAACCACTTACCATAAACACATTGAGCCTCCTAATAGATCAAAAGGATCAACTTAAACAAGTGCAAAATAATGAAGTAAAATCAACATTAAGAGCAGAAAGAGAATGCTACATCCAAATAGACTTTAAATTATTAAAGTGGATTGCATTGCATTTCAGCTACAGTGAAAGGAGAGAAGGATGCTGACATGGAATAACAGTCAAGAGCTAGTTCAAATGAGAGACCACAACTTCACACAGTACACCATCATGTAAGAAGAGATGGTTTTCACACTTGTGAATTTACATGAATGTTTGGTAAACCTTTGTTTAACCATTTTAGCCATTAGGAGGTTGGTGAATAATAAATTGTCACCGTGACCAGTTAGTTACTCATTTTGCTTCTAACCTGGAGTAAAGAGCAGGAGCTAGCTGCAAACATTAACACTGGGAAATGAGACAGAAGAAGGACAAAGAACAGGAGGTAAAAACAAAAACAAGAGGAGAACATAGGTGAGAGAGGGTGAGGATTGCTGGGTATACATCAAGGAGTTTCAAAAAAGAAAAGAGAAACGTGTAAATTTACAGAGACAGGAACAAGCAATGGAGAAGCTGGCACAGACAACGTTGGACTGTTTGTGATTGAATGAAGAGGAGCAAATATCTTAGATTAAAGAGGAGAAGAAAAGTCACACGAGGAGAGAAGAGAAGGAGATTAGGTGAAAGTAAGAAGATGGAAATTAAGCATGGATGTGAAGGATCAAAAGAGAGAGAGAGGGAGATGTGAATGGAAAGTGGATAAAAGGAGGGATAAGAAAGTTTGAAAAAATAAAGAGAGCAGAGAAGCTGAGAAATTGAGGAAAGACTGGGAAGCAGATTATAAAGGGGCAGAAACAGAGTCGGGGGAGACAGAGGGAGATGAGGATGTGGGGTGGTGATGAGTCATCACCAGGCGATCAGCTTTGGTGGGTTGGGTTGCTGTGGGGGTGGCAGTGTGACACAGAAACACACACACACACTGAAGGATGCTGGCCATCCTGCTGCTTATATGTCTCCTCCTGCTGTGTAGGCGGCTGGAAGACAATACAGGGATGCCACTGGGACACACATGCAGGCCTTTTCTCTGACACACACACCATAATGACTGAGTGAGAAGCCTCATTAAGGCTCTGAAGATGGATGGATGCTTATATCCAAAGGCAAAGAGACAAACAATCAATGCAACTGTTGCAAAGAACACCAGCATATACCTCAGGCCTTTTTCCATCTCTCACATACACTTTGCTTTATCATTCATACTTTATTGGGTGGTGCATGTGCAGTGGTTGTAAAAAAAGGGAACAGACAAAGAGTGTGACATGCAAGAACCATGTTACATGCGCAGATCTGTAATAGGTTCCTGTTACTCAGAAAATGTCAGAGACAGACATTACAGTTTCAAGGTCTCTAATTGTGTAAGCTTGTTTGTCCCACATGGGTTTCAGCCATGCGGCAGTTTATGTTTCGTGTGTCATACAATCTTGTGATCAATTACAACAGCCTGGGGCCGGAGAAATAGTGGTCATCAAATGTGTGGTTCATTTGAGCAACTGTATTAGTGCTCTTTACCAACTCTACATGAGAAAGAAGGTGTGGACACTCTGCAATCAGTCACTTCTTTTCTGACAAACTAACCCTCATCTCTCTGTGTCTCTCTTTTGGGCTGAGTCGATCTCAGAGTTGCTATGCCAACAGATTGGGGAATTCCTAGTTCTGATCTAGGCCACTGCACACACATACACTACACTGAGGCGAGTCCATGAGCGCATGCAATCAAATAAACACATGTACAGTATGTAGGTGAGGGAAAAACTACTTGTCAATTTGTGTATTTGTGTTGCATGTCATGATGTTTATTTGTTTCAACTGTGGCAGTACATCATTCATAAAAATCATCGTTTGTATGTGTATGTCACTGAAACAATGTGTGAACAACAGCAGATCAACTAATCAGGTCAAAGAGATTAAAACCTATTTAAGCAACCATGCAAACCTGCAGCCAGGATCAGATGCCACTCAGAAGTAAAACAAATGCATACACACAAAAAAAAGACTCAGATTATGAGTGAATTTTGTAAACCGTTGTAGGAATCTGTATTTCATTTTTAAACTCTACATACATTCATACATTTCTCAAAAAGAGGAGCAGACAGTACGTTTGAGTGTAAAATCTTGGTGTTTGTGTGTGAGTGGCTGTGTGTGGGGTTGCAGGTTGGGTTGAGAGTTCCAGCTGCCTTCTACACACCTGCATATTTCTTGCTGTATGTGCTTACAAAATGCAATGAGGATACATAATATATGACCACATGGGCAGAAAGATACAACTCTACACATGTCTGAGTCCATAAATGTGGTACAAATAAATGTCCATGTCTACACAGATTTCTAAATGGACTATAGAAATAGTCAACACTATAATTTTGGAACAAAGATATTTCTGACATTGACAGAAATAGCACTGTTGGGTAAGTCTGGAGGCATTTTAACACAGTAGGTCTTACATAAAATATATTTTCTATGATAACCTTCAAAGGTCCCGATTAGAAACATTGATATTCCTTGAATAGGCATTTACAGATACTTTTTCAACTGTGTTGTTTTTTGCATTGTAAAAATAAGTACTCTCGCTGCCTCTGTGAGTAAGTGTGCATATATGTTGCATGTTTGTATATTATGTGTTCATACATTATGTATGTATGCATGTATGAGACTGACTAGGTCCAATGTGAGTTTGTGTGCATAAATGCTTACGTACAATAGTCTGTTAGTCTGCATTTGAAAATGCATGTATATATGCACATATACACACACATCACGTCTACATATGTGTTGTTATAGATACTGTATGTATCAGACATCCATTTATCCCTGCATTATTTTGTGTGTATGAATATGTGACGGTGTGTGGATGCGTGTGTTAGTCACTGTCTTCTCTCTCATGGGTCTCAGCCAGAGAGCTCTCATCAATATTCTCCAGGCTCTCAGCATGCTGAATGCTGAGCTCAGAGAGTGGGATGCTGGGTAATGTAGTCTGTTCGGGGTAGAGCCAGGGCTTGAAGCCAGGGTTGTGTCTCTGCTTCCACTCTGAATACTTCAAACAGACTTTGGAGATCTTCTTCATTGCCTAAAGAATGAAGAATCAAATAGAGATGCACCACAGGAGAATAACATAATTTTTAATAATGTATTTAATATTCCTAATGTTGACTAACAAAAGTAGGCGAACTACAACTGAGATAGCTATATAGTAGTATAAAAGAGATATTCGATCCAGATGATACCACAAATCATCTTCACACATTTCACATAGTACTAAAAGGTGCAGATGCCACTACAACTAATAACTAGTGCAGTAAATTATATAATTACAGAATCTAATGTACAAATTTAAATCAAACGATAATACTGCATTGATATTTTGAACTATGACTCCTTGAGAGGAAAACATTTCTTTATTAACTGAATCAAAGTTATCAGTATGGATATTTTGACTTATATTTGTTGAGTATCTATTTTCAGCATCAAGAGATTCTTCTATCCCAGGGTGCTCTCTACATAATCTACCCTTTCAACAAATGTCAACACAACTTCTGACAGACAACAACTACAGCAAACAGCATGTTTCTGGAAGATCCATTTTAAAATTATCTGCACATTTCCCATCTTTTCAGGCACTATTTTTAAAGTTAATGCTTGGTGGGTTAACCTGTCTACAAAAACACACTCACAGAATCACTATTAATCTGCAAGTTACTTACACGAGGAGCAAGGAAGTGTGATGACTTGTTCACAACCCACTTAGGTAATGAACCTGAAAAGGGAGAGAGAGAGGAGAAAGACTGAGACAAAACATGAGATTGAGAGATAATAAAAGTTAAAGAGATGAAGACAAGAAATATTCAAAAGACAGATAAAAAAAATTTGCTTTACTACTTATGGCAAGTCATCTGGGATCACAGTGAAGCTTTCTATCTAGCTGCCTCACGCACACAGACACATAAATATATGAGGCACTGATTTACACAACACAACCCACACATGTGTAAAAGGAAATGTCAGTAAAGAAATGAATTAAATGGAGAAAAAGGTCTAATGAAAAAAAACCGAGAGGGGTGGGAGAGTCCTTCATATGGTTACTATGGTGACTCATTTTGACATAAAGGCGACGGAATGAATCATTCACAAGAACTCTGACGTTAAGCCCCTAGTTGAGAGAGGGTATGCGTGTATGCACTTACAGGATGTGTTTCAGACTGATTTGTGTGTGTACTCTGAAGGAGGAGCTCCGAGTGCTGTTTGCTGCGGATTCTGTGTGTCTGGGACTATGTCTATTTGTGTGTAAGTGTGTGCATTTTATTACCTCGTGGATCTACCTGGGCCATGTAAGTAAGGGTACAATGGTTGGGTCCCTGGCTTTGGATCAGGTAGCCAGTCTGGATTGACACAGCTCGCACCATGTCCTTTTTAGGAGGGTATTTCTGTAAGAACAAAACACACAGATTCTTATTAGGATCATGATCATCCTTATTCAATGCATGTACAGACAGCCTGGTTTTCTGCCAAGTGTCCTTGAACAGGACTAGGAAACCTGTAAATCTTCATTTTGGTCGCTCCACATCAAAGTGCCTCAGCTATTCATTTTCTAAATTGCATAATACACTTGTAATAAATCACTCATCTGATGCAAATAACACACACAGGATGAGATACCACATGACAGGTGCAGTAACTAATATGTTTTATTTACACAATCTCAGCTCTTTGTAGGTCTACAAGGTCTGCAGGTTAAGTACTATGTCTTTAAACTGCTTTTTGCCTCACACTACCCTGTGAATATCACAGCAGTAAAGGCCAGCTCCATTCTAATATTCCACTGCTCGCTCCTTTGACTGTACATCTAAGATTAATATTCATGATGATAAGGTGCAGTACTGGATAGCCTGCATTAATTGGCACAGGCACACTGCAGCACACTTAAGAAGCAAACAGAGCAGCAGTCAGTAAAAGAACTTCACATTGCTGCTTCACCTTTTTCCCCTAACACTTAACACAAACAGTGTTTTTAGTTCCTGCACCTCCTTACTAATAGGTTATGTTTTAGGAATTTCAACAATGACAGGTTAGCGAATCGTCCTTTGGAGATTTCTGGGAATTCAGTGACGTTATAATTTTCTGAACAAACGTAAACAGACTTCGGTAAAATTTAAAGCATTAGTCTACACATTGAAACATAATATTTTTGACTTGGTAGCTGATGATAAATAAGTTGTTTTTTTACTGTTGGTTAGACAGGATAGATCAACCTAAAACATATTGGTGTCTGGTAAATTACTAATTATAATAACTCTTCAATGATTTATCAAGAAGAAGAGAAAATACAGCCACACTACTGGCTGTGTGATGCTATTGAGTTTTTTAAAGTGACATCAATGGGCATCACAACCACTCGATTTTGCAACGTTGCACTAGTTACTATTTGTCCCAATTGTATAACCTCTAGTTTTCAAATTCCTAATGTCTGAGATAAGGACAGCACTTTGGTGAATGAATATTTAGAGCTGAGCCAAAGCTTCTGTCACCTAGACTGCTTTGTATTACATGTAGGCATCAAGGTCCTTGAAGGTTTTTAATTCCTGACTTTTGTACTGAGAGAAAGGCTGATTAAAATGTGAAGTGCAAATCAGCACATAACACATACGTAAATGATAAAGGTTGCACACTGATTGCTCGGTTTCATGCAACATTACAGGGAAACATATCTCAATGGCGAAGCACATAATAAATCTCATTGCTTAACAAGTGCACACTAAGAAACAGTTCCAATGACACAAGAAAAAATGAGCCTCAGATAGTCTCGCAAAACAGTTGGGGGAACAGCAGCACTTTGAGAAAAACACCAATGCAGTAGGTTAAAATGCTTTGATAGCATAATAATGTTTGAGCCAATGAGCAGACATGATCAACTAACATCTAACATCTGTAACCAGTCTCCTTGATCCCATTGTTGTTGGAATATTTTATTCTGGACTAATGTGAACAGACAAGTAATACCATCCCTGAAGCTATGCTCAAATGGCCATTTCGTGGTTGCTAACCACTGAGAATCTTTAAATAATCAAACTGGAGACAGTCACCTGAATTTTTAAGGCAAATTTTAATCTTGCAGTAAGGCACCACATAGCATGCAGACTGGTCACAGCCTTGTTTTAGATGTTCCAGAAGTGATACTCCCTGATTTCAGCTAGACCTGTGATGCCTGTCTTATCTTGTTTTTGTTCGCACATTTTCAGGGCCGTGATTAATTGGCATTTGCCTTTTTCCCAAGCTAGTCTCAGTTACCCCCACATAACTTATCTCTTCCTGGCATATTTGCACACATAAGTTTCTACACAAAGTAACAGAAAACAGTTTAATCAACGCACCTTTCTAACAACCACTAACTCTAGAAGGAGTCCTGGTAATTTCAAATTTCTTGAATTTCTCAATTGCTCCACAAGCTAAACAAAAGGTTTTATACTTTGATTTATGTCTCACCACAAAAACTAGTCATGGAGGTTTAAAGAGAGTTCTTTGGATACATATGTATATATGTGTATATATGTACAAATTTGTATACATAGACATATGCACACAAATATTATCCAATTACTGTCCTTTCCAAAGCAACTGTACATGTTCTTGAGTAAATGTGGTAATCCTGGGAAAGAGTGCAGTTGAATGTGGTGTTGAATGCAGTAAAGTGGACTGAGTCAGCGTTAACACAGTACTGCACTGTGTAAACAGTATTTCCTTAAGCTGCAATCCAGGTCTATCTCTCAAATGCCACTGATTTTAGAGTGACCTTGGTTGTTTGTACTCACACACGTGAAACACACAGTCTTTTATGTTCATAACCACTTATTGTTGCAGGAATGCGGAAGGCGAGGCGGAAGTCAACAGCTAACAGTCACATGAGACGTCTTATCCTTTTGTAAACATTATTTAAGCGAGTGAAACTGGGAGAAACAGGGAGGAAGAAAGAGATAATAGAAGAGTGGGGAACAGGCATAAAAGCAGGGGAGACAAAAGAAAAAGAAAATTTGCAACAGAAGTGACGTAACAGAAGAGACAGGCACAAATTGGGAAAAGCAATTTCACTATTTCCTGACATTTTATAGACCAGACAAGCCATTAATCATGAAAATAATTATTCGCTGTAGCCCTCTAGAGAGATGATTCTTGCCTTATTGGTCTAGTTGGACAAGAAACACAGAAATAGAGCCAAAGTAAGGCTCCAGCATCAGGTCGGATTCCAAACAGTAAGTCACCTCTATGGTCAATGTGTTCTCTAATCTGTTTGTGTAACTGGCTTTCGGCATTCAAATTACTCAAGTTTCTCAAAAGCTTGACTGGACGCAGAACTAGAAACACAAATTAGTCAGATTTATTGCCCAACAAATAAAATGTAACAGAGTCAGCACATGTATTATCCTCCAAGGTACAAGTATGGGAATGTTTTTTTCTTTGGGTGCAGTGATTCCACCCAGTGTTCACTCATTTTAAAATGACTTTACAACTCACATGCAAAGAGGTATGGAGGAGGGAATAAGCACAGACCCAGGTGATCATGTGTAAGTCCTGTGTGTGTGTGTGCGTTTATACTTACGGGATGTTTGACAGAGTAGTTCATGATCATGTAATCCTTCCCTATTTGGAGCCAAGATCGAAGTGTGATGACGTCGCGGTTCCGAAGAGGCTTTGGACACTTCCCTGTAAAGAGAGACGATAAATGTGGTGAACAACGAATTGCAGATCTACGTACACCTGTATTATGTTGTGTGTCTACTTCCAATCACAGTGCCAGGTTATACTGGAGACCAGTGAGAGCAGAAGCTTATTATGAACAGCATGTGTTTACATGTGAGTGTGTAACATACATGAATAGTAACCAACATCTGCGTTGACCGTAAGTTTTCCAATGTCGAAGGTCTCAATGACATTTGTGTCCCATTTCTTTCTGTAGTCAATGTCATGGAGAACATCATACATGATGTCAGCTGACACATCCTTACACACCATCCGACACTGAGAGACAGACAGAGAGAGACAATATTTCTGTCAGGCAATAAAGAAAATACACAGCACACATATACTGCACAGTGCTAATGCAACTGATTCATAGACTGATATTGATCACACGGTAAAGTCAATACAAGCTGTGCAGCAGGAAAGTCTATTACATTTTAATGAAGAGCCATCCTATAAATTTACAGTAAAATACCATAAGCTACAAGGAGGGCTACAGAGTTTGGTGCTGAACAGAACTGAACAAGAACAAAATTCAACATCCATACTTGATTTGACATGATTGACTTATTCTGCCAATACTGTACTCACACATTTGCACAGTTCACACACACTGACGCTGACTCTGATCAGACAAGCAATGTGTGTGCGACTGAGAGAGAAAGACAAAACTAAGAGAGGATGAAAAGAGAGAGAGGCTACTGACCACAGATGAGTCACTACTAGACCAGAGCACTTAGATGGAAAACACATTCAGTCAAGGACAGAGACAGACACACAGACACTCAAGTGACGGGTGAGCAGGGGTCTGAATGCTAGATTTTTAGAGGCCAAACACGTCCACAGGTCCCTCGCTGTTCTGCACTGAATCCATTCTTGCTGATTTGGAAGGTTTTGTGTGTGTCACAGCTTATTAACGAAACCATGGGGACTAAATGCCTGTGTCAGGTTTGAAGTAAGTGGCTCTCTACTCACACACCCTGTAAAGTGAGGTTCGGAGCCCAAGAGTAAAGCTGTTACTACAGTTACACTTTCCAGGGGGAATTAAGTCGGAATAATAACACGGAGAAAGAGAAAGGGGAGTCGTGTAAAGAGAAAAGGAGAGAGAGAAAGACAAAGGAGGACAAAGAATAAGGGGGTGAGGAACACAAAAGAATACTGAGAGCAAGTGAAAGGCCATTACATGAGTAAATGAGAAAGAAATGGACAAAGGGTGGTTATCTGTCCCAGATGATTTTAACACCCATTACAAATAAGAACAGAAGGTTTGCTGCTCAATCTGCACCATCTTCTTTAACATGTGCCCTGAGGGCTTAATTTAAAATAAAAATACCAACTTTACTTTACATTTGGCTTTACAGCAGGTAAAATCTAAGAGCTCTTCTCAAAAGCTCTGGTGTCTACCTTTGATGAAACACCACAAATATGCTCTGGTCTCTTTAAAAACATGTAATGTGAAGTTAGCATTCAGATAGAGAAAAGACCTAGAAGAGAAGTTGGGAGGTAAAACTAGGGATAGAAAACTCACAAAATGTCTCCATTTTAGTTTCTTTGGACAAAGACCCAAATTAAGTGAAGATAATTATCTTGGGACCACCTAGCCTACATCATTCTACCTCCTAGTGTGTCCCATTTTGGTTTATAACCCATTTATTCAAGACATTTATGTTGTATCCATGAATTTAAATTGGACATGTTTAACAGTGTGACGCAGAATGTGCATCACACTGTTCGCTATGTTCAGTCATTACCACTTAAATTACATTTATTTCCAAAGCCTTTACACACCCGATCCACTATAAAGATTAGCTCATTGACTGTTTGCATTGGATTAGTGATGTGAAAAAACTCACCCAATTAAAGACAAGTTAAAACCTTTACATATATTTTATTAGCCTGCACGTGTCAGACGATTGTTTGCAAGGGACAGAAGAGAGACAAGGCTGCAAATTGACATTATAGAAAAACAAGACCTGTTAATAGAGGTAATGCATTGTGCCAGTGAATTTCCTCATAACTATACAGGGTGAGGGTGAGGGTGAGGGTTAGGCATCCAGTTCTGATGGTTAGGGTTAGGGTAATGGGCTAGGGATTGTATTATGTCAATCAGTGTCCTCAAAAGCCTAGAGGTACAAATGTGTGTGTGTGGATGGTTTGGCAGGACATGCAGTTTGGTTGCAAATACAATAGTCTGTGTTGTATTCACAACCAAACCGAGAGAGGAGTAGAAGGAAGAAGCCAATCCAAATAAAAAGGGGAAAAGAGAACTGCGGAGGACAAAAGATTGATGTCCAGGAAACAATGAAATCTACGGGAAGCCAAGTACACGTGTGTGTAATTCTATTACGCACTTATTCAGTAAATTCAACAGCTAAAGCCAGGAGGTGGAGATGGAGATAGAGAGGCGGGTGAAAAAGAGTTCAGAAAGATAAAACAGAGGCGGAGAGAGACAAACAGGGAGGCATGTAGGTGTGTGTATATCGTTTCATCATGCCTGTCCACGCTGTGCCCACTACCCTCTCAGAATACCTAGTGACTGACACCTAAACCACTTCACCCACTTTTCCTTCTCTCCCTTATATCCTGTCTCAGCCACTCTTGTTCTTTCATTGGAAATGTCCACTCCTATCCTTTGCCCCCGCTGGCTGCTGATACATGAATAAAGAAGACAATCGTGAAAACAAAAAGAAGTGTGAGTGTGTGTGTGTGTGTGGGGCGCTTGTGTGATTCAGAGTCGGGCTTCCCTGTGTGTCAGCATAGGAGAAGGCGAAACCAGGAGTCTGTGTGTGTGTGTGTGTGTGTGTGTGTGTGTGTGTGTGTCTGAGAGAGAGGGAGGCAGAGAGTCAGGAGGAGCAGGCCGCCATCTGACAGTTTGTCAACTACTGAAGTAAATAAAACCACCTACACACTAACACACACACATATTGCGCGTTGTATGTGCAGTCATGTGCTGACAAGTAGTATCATGGTGATGAGGCCTAATGTAACCGACTACAGAGGTCATCATTGATGAAAATGGTAATGATACGCTGATACAGAGACAGATGAAAATTAGAACAGTAAAGATGATGATGATTGCTGATCTGTTGTTTCTCTCACTCTCTCATTGGGATACACGTGTTTTTCTTTACTGCCACTAATGCTATAGGCAAGGATGAAGCAGGAAGAGAAGCTGATAGGCCTTAACATTCGCATTAATCATTCGACATGCAGCAAAGATGCATGCTTTTAGTCGGTCTATAAATAGGGCTGCATCTGTGAAATTGCTAAATGCCCCTACGCCTACACACATGCTCACACCTACAGACATGTATTTACTGCAACTCAAGTCATCATTTTATCTACATTTGCAAACAACAAAGTTGATTGTGTGGAAGAACAGATGAAATCGGAGATATTAGGTAAATGCAAAATTAAGTTCCTCTAACTGCCATATTTACATATAGTGCCAGTTACAGCAGAAACCCCACCCAAACAACATTTGTGTGTGTGCTTTCTGCTTCTCTGTTTGCAGAGCTGCTGTGAGAAAATACACCTGTCCTGTATAAAAAAAAGCATGAATAAGCAGAACCCTAACTCCTGTGCACACACAAACATTTGGACACACTAACATCATTTCCTGCTGATGCAAACGTCCATCCCTCATATACTTCAGTATACACAGGACAAGCAGTAGCCTCGGGAATCACACAGGCAAATGAGGCAGTTTAACACAAACCTAACTGGCCAATTCACTGCACTACAATGCACACAAAGAACCTGCCTCACCAGTACAAAGAGAGATAGAGGGAGCCATGAAAAAAAAAATTCTGCGGTTGTTGCCCATGCACATAAAGATAACACCCCTAAGTACACACACACCACTTTATTCAACAAAGTAAACACCTGGGGGGGTTATTCCCACTCCTCAGACCTTGATATAACAGCAGAAAAACACACACACATTTACATTACACAGAGGAGAATGTGTGTTGAATTTCTGTCACAAGGGAGGAAAACGCATCAGAGTAACTGACAGTAATAGTCCCTTTTTTTAAGTCACTATTGGTCAGATCTGTAAGTACAGTAAAGGTCTGTAACATGAAAGGAACCTTTCTAAAATGGTCGAATGTGGGGCCAAATCTGTCCTGAAGTCAGACTGACACTACACAACACGATAAGATGTTTTGAGACAGTTAAGCACTAAATTGCCATTCAGTCAGGTTGCCAGCCAACATTTGAGTCTAAGTGGAGACTATCATTTGAAATAGGTTGTCCAAAACTTTAGAAACACCTCTTTTATTATAATGCACTCCAGTATGACTCCACTACCCACGATGACCTCAATAATAAGCAGAGAGCTGAGTTACCACCTTTCTGACAGTTAAAATTTAAAAACTGAGAAACTATAATTTTGTAAAAGTAGAATTTATGGCAGAGCTGCTGTAGTGGATTGCATTAGATTTTACAGGTGTACCTAATAAAGTGGCCAGTGAGTGTATTTATCTATTTATGTAGGAACTGGCAACTGATCAAAGGACAGATCACCTGTTGTGCCACACAGAATTTACTTTTATTACACTTAGAGATGGAAAATTTCACTTTGAGTCTTTTACACATGTACAAAGTCCTTCTACAGCCAACCAGGTTCTATTAACAGTGAACACCACAGTATTTGCCACAGGTTTGGGCGTGAAGGTGCTGGTTTTTCTATCCCTGCTGCTCATAACACATACAAACTACTATTAATGGCGGTGAAAAATTTAGCATGTTAGACAGTAAGCAGCACTTTTTTTCCATGGATTAAAGTTGTCCTGATGACACCTCCGCATCGACACCTTAGGCAAACATTTTCTGCCACGACTGCTATTTGACTAGATATGAAACTTTAGTCATAAAGTACTTTCTCGTGTCATATTACCTTACCTAAATAATGACCAGGAAGTAGGCCTACTACTTTGTTTCCACCGTGTGTTGCTGTTCACTAGTGCAGTGTAAAGGGTACAATAGACAAACGCAGAAAATACTGCAATCACTGAACAAAAGACTTAAATTCATGACTGAACTCATGAATTAATTTCTGACCTACTGACTGCTAGATAATCATTAGTTTGATGGTTCCATCGATAATAATATGGTATTTCAGGTTATGGTTTTTGTTCATTTTCTATTGTCAGACTGATGGCATACTATGCTAATGCAATTCATTAGTCATATATTTAACATTACTTAAAACGCTTTGGGTACAGACTTGAAAATAGCTTCAGTGGCAGATTTAATGTGTCTCTGGCCGATTGCATGTGCTTCCTCCGGCTGACTCCTGCTTTCCCTTTTCTTTATTAAGATGAGTTTGTTATGGTTTTGCCTTTGTGGATCAAATTCACACCCCCACCACTGTACACATCCATATACAGATTAGTGAATCTAACACAAGATGTGTTCATTAATCAATGGCATAAAAATAAGTTTCCTGCTCTACAGCACTGTTCCTATAATGAGACAAATTTGGCAACCAATTTATGTGCTTTCAAATGGACATAATACAATGTGCTTTATCATCACAAATATGCTGTTAGTCGGTGGTAAAAGTCTCTGCATCTACAGTAGGATCATGCAGCAGAAAGCAGTGGTTCCAGCGTGTCAGCAGTTTGAATCATTTGGGAATGTACTTCCCTGCCAAGTGGATTAGGGCTTTTATTCCTCCCCATTCCCTGTGTGTGCTGTTTTGCACATGACCATGTTCTTGCTGCTTTCTACTGTTAGAATCGAGGTCTGAATTAAATATACCTGGTGATTATTATATCTTATGCACTGACATATCTCACACCTGTGGAGTAAAGAGTCTCACCTTAATTTTGTGGACGGACTTGCCCTCCTCCAGACCCTGGCTCCACACCGTGATGTTCCCCTTGTTGTAGGTCACAGTCCAGCCTTCCTCGCACAGACTCTCCGCCTTGAAGCTGGCAAACGCCCGGTCATCCGGGACGGTCACGCTGTGTCCAGACATGGCTCCTTACCGGGAAGAGGTGGGAGATCAGAGGGGGGGGGGGGAGTTAAGAGACTCCTAGCGGGCCCGGAGGAGACACTGTGAGCAAAGAAGGGTCCTGGAGAGTCCTCGCCACTCTTTTGCTGCTCTTCTCGGGGAAATAACTTGTCTAATTCAATTTCCTCCTTGAAAGAAGCTTTTGTGCGCTGCGCCGCGTCTTGTGATGATCCGTGTGCGCGTTCAGGAAGGTGCAAGAGCCGCAATCCGCCCCGCACAAACTAATCAAACAGAGGTGGAGTTCGAGCAGCGTCGCTCGAGTGGGAGCAAACACGAAGGAGGAGAACAAGTGTCAATAAGGAATAAGGAATCAAGCGAGCTGTCAGCTGATCGCCGCTGTGGAACAAGTTTGAGCCCCTTCGGTGGCCCTCACAAACATCCGCTCCTCCAACAAACCGTCTGTTTCTGCGGGTCCGTGTGTCTCCCCTTCTGTCTGTCTCGCAGTGTTTACTTGTCTTTCCCCCTTGTCTTTGTCTTTATCGTGGTCATTTGCTGCAGCTCTCCATCGCTGCGTCGCCGCTGTGGCAGGTGGAAGGGGAGATGCAGTGAGAAATACGAGGAAGAGGAGGCGGAGGGGGAGCGGAGGAGAACTCAGGCTGAACGGGGAACAGCGGCGCTGCGACGGCTACAATAGAAACGCCCCCTTGCGTTGCCTTCACTGCCCCTCGTAAATCCCTGCGCTCTGTCTTAGGGACGTTTTATTACATTTTTTCTTTCGTAAGGGGACTTTAAAGAACGATCGTTTTTGCTTTTTATGTCTGAACAAAAACTATTCGCATTTTTATGGAATATGGATACATAATTCATTTCCCCCATCTCAAAAACACAAACGCTTTAACAGCAGAACTGGAGACAACAGGTAAATGTGTAGCACAAAGAATAAGTTCAATAAATCTTGCTTACATTTAGAATATGTGAGGATGTTAATGTGTCCCATAAGTTGAATCGCAGTTAGGCTGTGGCAAAAGAAGATGGCGACGAGGCGTCTAAAGTCACTAGAGTTGTTCAGTGTAAAACTGCTGGTCAGTATCAACAACAAAGAGACTAAAGTGTATTTTCGAGGTTGCATGGTTGTTTTCTATGGCTGACTATGCATTGATAATATTCAATATTTCCCTGCAGTACTTAAACGAAACTTGAGCAACACGAACACCTTGTTTTCCATTTTAGTTCACGGAGGAGCGGGGGCGCGCCTGGCTCCTTATGGCTGACGTGTAAAGTGTTTTTCCGTCATATTTCCTTATGAATGTTACTACCTTAACTTGTCAGTTCCAGCAAAGTACCGGCTATAACAATACATTTTAAATCCAATCCTATTTGGTACAATCATTCTGCTCAGCTGCTTCCATCTATTTTTCATACAGTCTGTCGTGTCATTTTTTCTTCAATCAGTCTCCCCACTTTCATCTCCCTCTCTGAATTTGATATGTGGGAGTTCTCACGACATGTTAAGGCCCAAATTATCTGAAGTGCACTTTACAACTTCTTTTTAGTATAACATAAATCCATGTTCTGGGGTGTGCAGAAATGCTTCATTTTGTGATGGTAGACAGTTATTATAGTGAAGCCAAAGTTCTTTGAGTTACCTAAGCTCACTAATCTATGTAGTGTTCACCTACAGCCACATTTTGCACACATGGACTTACTCATAACAAGAGCAATACAGTTTTCTGGTTAGTGAAGCTTCCTCTTCCACCTCCCCTGCATATATCCACTGTGCTGCCATAACTTCACTGAATGTCTATAAAAACAAACAAACAAAAAACATATGTTTTGTAACCTCTTAAACTAACATTGACCAATTTTAACGTTTTATGATGAAATTGTAAAATACTGCAATAAAGAAGCAATTAATAGTAACCAAACTGGCAACCAAAGAGTCACATGTGCAGTGGAAAACCTTAAGTTTCAAAGAAAAATCTTGTCAAACACAAGTGTAACCAAAAACACAATTAACTGGCGAATTAAATTGCAATGATTAATGGGAAACCAATACTTATTTGTGACACTTAGACTGAAAGATCCACCTGCAGTTCCACCATGTTTAATTCCAATATGGATCATCATCAGGTTGAACATCAAAGTATTCAATGTCACTCTCTTGGCGTACAAAGCTCCAGAATGGTACCAGGTGTGGTCAGTTAAATAATCCAAGTGGCAAAACAGTACATTCCAAGTTTAAACTAATCATCATTTTAGCAAAATACCTTAAAAAGCAGGACACAACCAAAAAAAAAAACAACCAAAAAAAAATTAAGTCGATCTGCCAATACAAATTCATACGGGAGCCATTCAGAATATAAAACATACAAAATATATAAGAAAATAACTGGTGGTGCTCTGTCAGTGCAACTGCTGAACAAATCTTGAACATTTGGAAACCCACCTTGCTCCACTTTTATGAGATGTAATGTTTTGACTGTATTTCAAATTATTATAACATTATTTATAAGGTATTAGTTTTCCCAGTATTTTTATGGCTTCATATGCAAAAACAGTGCTCATGCCAGCAATTCAATGCCTAACACATTGCACCATATTTTTATATTTCAGACATACTGACATTTCATAGCAGCAGATGTGGTTAGTTACTGCTTCACCATGTGCATGATGGCCCATTGAGAGTGAGCTATTAATAACCAATTCAGTTTCACCTATGTTACTAAGCCATTTTGATTAGTTCACTGTTCCAAGACATAAAGTATCAGTCTTCACATGATTTTATGCTTCTTAAGCTCAAAGATGGTTAACGAAAAAAATCCTGTAAAGGTAAGGTAAGGGAAATCTTTATTGATCCCACATCGTGGAAATTTACTTGTTACACAGCTAACAAGTATACAACCAATAAAAGCAATGAAAACAGCAAGTGTAATGCAATGTGCAATGCAATGTGCAATGCAATGTGCAAAAAAATGAAAATAAAATCAAATCAAAATGAATTTACAAATGTACAGTCTACAAAAGAACTACAGAATATATACAATATTAATATCAAGGTTAGAATGTCTAACCGCGGTGGGAATGAAAGACCTGCTTTAGCGCTCTGTCCTACACTGAGTGTGTATCAGTTGGCCACTGAAGGAGTAGCACAGAGGCTCCACTGTCTAGTGCAGCGGGTGAGAATGCTGTCCATGATGGATGTCAGCTTGGCCAACATTCTCCTATGACCCACGTTGGCCTAGAAAATTTGGGAGGTTAGGGATAACTTTAGTTGTCATTGTTGCTGATAGTGTGTATTGTTGAGTGTTAACAAAGGCAAATCCACACTGGCACGCCCGGGGCATTTAGATGAGATTGCTGGTAAAGGTGCCAGTACATTTATGACGTCCTCTATGATTCATGTCTGGCAAGGAAGAGTAAGAGTACTGCCAGCTCCCAACATATCCACCTGATAAATTACAGCTCGACTTCACTGATGGGTGGCTCACTGTTTCTAGAATGGTTCTGTTTGAATTGTGGTTTAGTTGCAACGAAGTGGTATTTTTTTTTAATTCTTTGATCTTTTTCCTTTGTTAAACTTTGTCTTTAGCAGTACTTCCACTATACAAGTAGTTTATAATCTTTCCCATGAAATTAAGCAATTTTTCTATCCCGTAATTGATATACATTGGCTTTGCAGGTTTAGGGATACATTATTGTCTGCTAAAGCAATACATTACAAGAAGATTGAAAAAAAAATAGGTATCAAGATACTCTAGATAAATTTAGCTCCACTGTGACAAGCTGATATGTTGTTACCAGACATATCAAGCGGGGTTTCTTAACTAGGAAGTAATACATCCATGCAGTGTATCTAAAGAATCATCAAACTCATTCCTAGCTCATTAGCTTTTCTACAGTGATAAATATATATATTTTTTTTTCATCACAGTAAAGCAGACCAAGTCCTAGCAATAAGTGCATTACTAGATAGGGCCAGATTGAGGAGAATGGCAGCAGGATAATTACCATTATGTTAAATACTTCAGCCTTGTTGTTCCCAAGACATGACAATTAGACAGCCACAAACTGTGATATTCCCTTCTGTATTGCTCTTTAAATTGTACCAAGGAGAGAAGCAAAGGGAGGTTTAAGGAAGCCAATTAATAGCCACAGGTGACAGTTCTGATGGGACTGCCCTCCATCCAGTGGCCTACTGTGTTTAACCAGTTTTTGTCCCACTGAGAACATAAAATCCAGGATTGTTAAAACAAAATACACAAAATGTGTACAAAATGTTGCAATGTGTACTGTGCCACAACCAAACCTTTGAACGTTAGGTATTGTCAGAATGATTAGAGTTCATTCACACATGTGTACCCTGTTTCCTTTTCTCAAATTTGTGCTTACTGTAAAATTGTTAATTGTAACATAAGACTTCCTAGAGATGACATTTGGCTGTCATCACTAAGCAGTACCAACACAGAACTGCGTTGACGCCACCTGGCGGCCCTTATATCAAGCTCATGTGCTGTGACAAAACAACAGCTTGTCTCATCACATTTGTTTGTCCCAGTGATTTTGAGAATAACAGGACTTGTACAAAGGGACTGTCAACAAAACCTCCATAAAACAATTCTGTTGTTCAGATACAGTAACAAAACGGCCATTAAACCTGCAACAAAAGGCCAAAGTTAGTAAAGTAAGTATATGGTACATTGTCACCACATACTGCTATTTTATATTGCAATAATAGTTAGGTAAAGGTGAATAAATGAATAAAACATCTACAGAATGAAACGATATAATAAACGGTTAGTACGCATGCGCAAGATCTATGAGCCACAAAGCAGTCCTCTTTGATCCTGGGCACTGTTGGTCTCATTAAACCTCTTTGCCTACTGCAAACCACTAAAGTCGGAGAATCATTGACGCTTGCAGCTTAGCTTAATTTTGGCGAGTACAAATATGCAACAAACATTTTTAACCCGTTTAACCCAGATGTTTCCAGTAAAACTACATTTCCCACAATGCACCGCGAATTCTAGTGACATCCACGTTACGATGAGGTGAAGCGGTTGTTTTCGTCTCACCGCTTGTGACCGGACGCTCATTAAGTGAGGGTTTATCTGTGGTTACGTTGGGATTAAGAGTGAGTCTCCGGACTGCGGGCTGTTCTCTTCCCTCTGGAATCACTGTCAGCCTGGGGATTTCATCGGCCGCTTGGTTTTCGGTGAGTTCATCGCCATGTTATCATCTGTTCCCACCAGGCTAATTGCGCGAAGGTCGCGCAGCCTGTCTCCGTGCACGCGCGTGCTCCAGACCAGCGCGTGCCCGGCCTCTCGCGACACGCCATCGGGGGCGAACCGCAACCCCCTCGTGTCCCCGTCCCGGGTCTCCAGGAGCGGGATTTTGGCTGAGGAAGTCGCCAGTGCCGGTGTGACCCCGTCGGTGCAGTACCACCACCTCGCCCCTAGATGGCTGTCCAACCTGGAGAACCGCCGCAGCTCGTGGGCGGCGCTCGCCAACAGGGGGCGCAACAACAACCGCTACTGGGAGGAGAGCGACGAAGGTGAGGGTCGCGGGACTGATGGAGGACGCGGCAGGACAGGAGTGGCCGCTGCCGGTGTGCTGTCTGCAGCAGCAGTGGCCTTCTGCCTGAAGAAAGACTCTGCTAACAAAGGTAGCTGATGATCCAGCAACACCACACACACATTTTCATTTCAGTTAGATCTAAATTAGAATAATATTTTGTAGCAAAAACTGTTGTAACACATCCCTGATTTGAAAATATGTGCGTTGTATTTTTCTTAATGGCTCTTTGTCTCTTTCTGTTTTACTACGACAAGGTGATGCTCTTCTGGAGGCAGCAAGGACCAATAACAGTCAAGATCTGGCCAGGTGTTTTTATAGTAACAAGCCCGAACCTCATAAATATATTAGGAAAGCTCATAACATCCACAACACACACACAGAGAAACAAACACACTCATTTCAAAACAAAATGTTTCTCAGACTCATTTGTCCACAGTACATAATGTTTGTCTTCCTTGTTAAATATGAAGTGCACATTCACAAACCTCTATACTTTATGCATGATAATGTATTTGAGACCTAGTGCCAAAATGGTAAGGATCATTTATGGTTATCGAAGTACTGTAAGAACACATAGTTGTGGTTCGGCCACTAAACACTAGGTGGAAGTAGAGGGCCACCTGTGTGTGTGTGTGTGTGTGTGTGCAGAATGGCAGTCACACTCAGGGACTCAGTGCTTAATTTTAGTATGCCTTTTGATTTTTTTAGACTATATCTGCCACTATTGCATTAGCTTTTTTGAATTTACAAAACAAACTAATATTAAACATGCTGAGCCTGATCCTAAATGTAAAAATTACAATTTCCCTGCACACCCAGAGCCAGTAAACCTGAACAAGTATGCCACGTGAGTAGAGGTTTGTGTGTGCGCATATTAGACAGAGAAAGAGAGAGAGAAAACACTTTACCAAGTCTGTAGTACTTCTTGGTTCCATCTGTCTTGCTGATTATCACATTACAAAACTTGAGTACAGAAGGAGGCTCAGCCAGGAATGTACACTGTGCAGTCAGAAACATACACAACTTCATGAACCTGAACCTTTGTTGCATAAATCTCTTTGTGACAGCACAATACAAGGAAGCCACTTGTTCGTACCTTTGGTTGGTTACAGTATATGAAAGTTACTCTTTATGTCAGCATTTAGCCAGATTTTCTGCTAGTCACACAGCTCAGCACTGGGAAAAAACTGAATAATGTGAACATGATTTTTATTGGCTGGTGGTAGTTTTCCCTTTGTGTATTGTTGGACATTAGTATCCAAGTCCATACTTTTTGATGTATGCCTACGTGATTATTCATGTGTGTCTCCATTTGCTGGCTTGGGTTACCTGTGCCCGTGTGGCAGATGGTGTAGGTGAGAGTGCAGTGAGACCACCAGTCAGCCGGTCACAGATGTGTTAAGTGCTTTGGTTGAGTTTATTGTGTAAGTGGCAAAATGTCAGGGTGTGTCTGCTGAAAGGCAATTGAGAGATTAGAAGTCTCCTTTTCACATAGTTTTTATAACTGATAATGCATGTTAAAATGTTGTACATTCATTGATTTAGCATCCGAGCGATAACATGAGGCTTCTATCAGATGCATTAAGCAAACTCTGTGTTGTTATGGAAGCCTGGTTGTTGATGATAACCAATGATGTCCAGTACTGTACATTCAGCACATTTAGATTAAAAAGAATTAATTGAAATACTGTTACTGGAGTGTTATGTACAATGACTAGATAACATTGGCTGGACAGTCAGAGACAGTCAGAGACAGAACATCAAGGTGAAAGCGGTTGAAATTGCATTCCCATCACACTGTTGTCTTTAGAAGCAGCAACTACGTGAACATCATCATGCACTCATGATGAGGCTCTCATTTAATCTGCAGTGCTTTTCCATTCCATTTTCAAATGTATATGTTTGCTATAATGTAAAAAAAACTCTGGTTACAGACCGTGTCCTGTGACCTTAATGCAGTAGCAGCTGCTCAATTTGGCTAAACCAAAATAAGCCATGCACTCTGGAAAGTTTGGACATAAGTCTTTTTCACTGTCCAACCTCTGCAGCCCAGGCAGTGAAAACAGAGCTACAGAGCATCTGAGCTCAGTTCAGACCAGACAGAGGACTCTGTGTTGACTGTAAACACACTCAGTGTCTGTCTGCTCAACACGAGAGATGACAGACAGATCACTTATCCTCACACACACTGCAGACTATGCCACACCAGTACTTGATGTCATAGCCTCGGGCAGAAAACTCGACACACACCTGGCTTACACACAGACACATTAAGTGGTCAAGAAGCAAGTGTGTGGCTGGAGATGAAGACAAAGACGTGATTATATGCCGCTATCATGTTGGTGGCTCCAACGAGGCTCGTACTTGACACAGTCAGACAAGCAGCTTAGCCGCATCTCTTGTGTTCACATAAATACATTTTTGTGTGCATCAGTCCCTTTTATGTGTGAACAAATATTTGTTGCAGCATCTTTATAGAGCATTATTAAACTGAAAATCTGCTGTTAATGAAATCACAATATGACCACTTTCTCTTTTGCTCTTGCGAACAGGCTATTAAAAGAGGGAGTGGACCCAAATCACCGCATCGTCTCGGTTGGACCGCTCTCATGGTGGCTGCCATGAATCGACAGCACAGGTCAGTGTGTGTTTCATCCCGTTAAACCCACCCAACAAATCATGTTTACCAGTCTAAGACCTTTTCCCATGTGAGCACAGCAGTAATGTAGTGTTTTGGGATTGTGCAGCTGTCTGTATGAGTTAGGGTGTGAGCATATGTCTTGTTCCTGCTTCAGTTGTTACAGTAGGTCTGCAGAAGTGCAAAGTGCAACTTTCAGACCGACAGACGGTCTTTACCCATTCCCCCATCTCTCTGTCCAAGAAATTGAATTAGCCTCCTGGACTCCAGAACACACAACAACACAGAGAGGGCCAGAGGTTAAGGCCAGGCCAAATCCAATTTAAAAGGCCTTTTTCCCAACAGAACCATGTGGTCACTTTTTTTGCTTAAGGGCCCCATGAGCCCATGAGAATTTGAAAAGGGCTTAAATCGAGCTTACTTTAAATCAGTAAGAATTTAAAAAAAATTAGTATGGTTCAGGCTAATAGAACTGCTTAGCAAAGCTATAGAAGAAGCAACGTTTTCAGGATATTTGAGAGTGTAATTTATGATAACTGGTGTGCTAGTTTATGTTTTATTATTTGTAAAAGAAACTATATTTATTATTTGTTTTATTAAGTCATATACAAAGAAAAATGACAAATATGTGCTAGTTCCTGCTGCTCAAATATAACAGCTTTTTGTCTTTTTTATGTTGCAAAATGGGACAGTATGTATTTATGTTATGTTATATATCTTGGACAAAACAAGAGACTGTAGAGATCATGGTGGGCTCTATTAAATGAGGACTCTTCCCAATTTATGACATGCGTAGGGTCAGTAATTAAACAGTTATTCAGATTACTGTCCGATTCACAGAGACATACTGTATGATCACAAACTTAAAACATGGTGATGTCTGAACCATAGTATCTTTACTCAACACAAGCCGAGTGATTGCAGGCGTGTAATTTGATAATGTCTCATCTCATGTTTAATGATGTGTCTCTTTGTCAATGTTTCTGGATACAAATTCAGCTGTATGTGTGTTTCTATTTGTTGAAACTGTGTATGTGTGTCCCTTCACTGCTGTGTATGTGTGTGTGTTATGAGTGTTATAACTCAGCAAGGCACTGACACTCCTCTGTGTTTAATCCCGACTTCCAACCCCCCAGTGAGCCGTCACTGCTGCAGGGAAGACAGAACATCGACTCACACGCATCACTCACACATCTCTGTCCTACACACACACAGGCAAGAGTTTATACCAAATATCTTACAGGCCAACTGCCTATTACTCAGCCCCGCACAACTTTATTTGCAGCTGTTAAGTGAAAACACAAGGAACATCACTCATGTTCACAAGTTCTAGCCTGTAGCTAGAACATCAGCGACGATCTTATTGTTGAATTCCTACATCCCTCCGCTTACTGTGTTTATATGTACTTGACCAGCTGTGGTAACTGCGTTTTAAGAGATAGAAGCTTCCACCATATTTCAGTAGAAACTCTGATCGTCCAGACTCTTTGAAGGTGTAGCGTTCACCATGTGGCTTCGTCCATGTTCAGGGGTTGAGGTATGGCTGTGTGAATCAAGAATTTAGGGTGGAACAGAGTGTGTAAGAATTAAGGGTGAGACACTGGGGGCGTGTGTTTGCTTAGCTTTGATGTAGGGCTAAATCAGGGAGGTGCGGGGCCTGGCCCACTATTTGCACTCTTTAACACACAATACCCATCTCCATTTCTCTTTCTCTCCCTCTGTCCCTCCCTTGCTGCATTCACGTGCACAATGAGCGCTCAGCCGACTGAGACGCCTGTTGACCATCGAACCTGTCGACCAAATGATCCGATGGGTAGGAGTGGGACAGAAACCAGGGGAAGCAGAGGGATGAGTGGGAACGAGAGGATGAGTGGCTTGCAGGGAAAGGGAGCCGGAGAAAAGCTCAACAGTGGGGAGAGAGAGATGTGGAGTGGGATTAGGGGTTTGGGACTGGGATTAGCTGGAAATCACCAGAGAACTTTCAGTGCAGCACTATCATCATCAGATCACAATACAACAGGTGATGGAGAGAGAATAAGCTACCACATATGTGAAATCTTTCTTATGCGTACTCTCTGTATAGTTCAACAGACCAATCCAATTTACTCTGGGTGCATCTATCCATTTAAATAAGACTGCACACCGGACCAAAAGAGAAGCAAAGGACAATGTTTGTGTAAATACACAGTTACTTCTGACTTCTCTGTGTTCAAAGTATAAGATGAAAACTGGAAACCACTTCTTAAACTGGTCATTGAATGAAATAAAACTAATTAATAAAAAAGGGAAGTAATAGCATAAACCCTCTACTCGTGGCATCATTCTGACCAGCACCAGGTGAGGTGAGGTCAAGTGAGGTCCAACATCTGGGCCAGGTGGTCAGAGACATGGATGGTCAGTTCGGCTCAGGTGTCTATTATAGCACAAAGGAGACGGAAGTGTCTGTTTCCTGTCGTCCCTCCAGGGCAAGATAAGAAAGCCGCACCAGCCTCCAGCAGAAACACCAGTCACCTGCCAGTAACTGAGCTTGAAGTCGACCAGCTTCAGCATCAACATGTTGCTGTAAATGATGAGTGACCATTACTGCAGGTTTTGGCGATAAAAGCAGAAGGATGTAGCCTTTAATCGGCTGTACACATGTCGAACATCCCTTATGTTGAAGTGTCTTTGAGCATGACCCGGACTCCCTCAGCCTTAGTGGTGATGTTTTAAAGATGAGCATCAACCCAGACTGCAAAGCACATGGAATGCTGCCTTATTATGTTGTGTCTTGTGTCACTTAGAAGATTGAGACAATAGACCTAAGACTGGCAAGAAGCTGGTGTTGACACCGTCCTTATTGGATGCTGATGTTGACTTGGTTTATCTATAAAAGTGAGCTCATAATGTAGAAAAGTAGCCAAGAAGTGTATAACTTGAACTTTTCACCCAGTCCTTTTAAAATGTCAATTTAACCATATTAACCTCGGTTGGCCCTTAGTTTGGCCTCAGATTAGTGCTTTAACTATCTTGCTAAGTGTCCCAAATAAACTTGATCATCAGTTGATTAGTAAAACTATAAACTAGTTTCTAAAGCTCATTAGTTTTACCACTGTGGTGTGTAATTAAATCTTTCATCTTTTAGCTGCACTTCCCTTCTTTCATCCAAGCCTCCTCCTTCTCCCCCGCCTCCTTTCTGCACTTTTCCTCTCTTTACTCCGTCATGTTTACCTTTCTGATGCCATTAAACCCTTTTCAGGCCGTCTAATTTCTTCACACAGCCCTGCCCAGCCTCGTGTGACCAACCACAGTTTGAGTTTTGTGTGCATCTGTATGTGTCTGGGAAGGATGCACCGATGTGTTTGTAGAAGTGCTTGCAAGGGTGAGAGGAGAGCCCTCTGTGGGTCACAGCCCCCCTGCCACCCCCAGCCACAGTGATACAGTAACAAAAGGAGACCCCCCGATAGCCCTTTATAGGCCCTCAGTAAGGTCAGAGACAAAGATCTGGTCAGGCTGTTCTCAGCGTCGGGCTGAGAACATATATATTCTGTACTGGTGACACAAACTGCCAAAGCTGGTCAGGTTTTAGGAAATGATCATTTGTCCATTCCTATTTTAATTATCTATAGACAGGTGAAGGTATTTTTAAAAGAGAAAGTAAGGGAAAAAGTAAACCATTTTTGGTTCCAGCTCGATCCAAGATTAATTTTTTCATAATTTGTAGAAGAAGAATTTCTTTGCGTTTAGATTCTTGGGAGAAATGTAATTCTTGCAGATGCAGATCTTTTTAACATTTGTAAAACAAATGTTTAACCTAAATTCTGTTTTTAGACACACGCCTAAAATATTTTACTGCTTCAGTTGGTTTTCCAGGGCCCAATGTATGACATTTCTGTTTTGTAATAACATCTTCTGATTTTCGTCTAAAACCAGAACTTTTTGGTTGCTGTAACATGTAGGCAAGTAGTTTGATTTCTGTTTCTAACCCTTCCGAGTTTTGAACTGAGTTTGAAACATTTGAATTAATCATATGATACCATCTCACTGGCACGATCACCATGTAGGGTTGTTGATTTTTATAATCGCTTTTATTGACAGAGCTGAGTTCCTGTCCTCTGTCACTTCTTATTTTTAAGAGCACATGCTGTCCTAAAGGGGAACTTTAGCCTGTCACGTGTTACATGGGACATGGTGTGGTTACAGTCTATCTCATCTTCCCATGAATAGCCATTTTGCTCCATTTAAGCCCTTTCAGGCCATAACCACTTATCTGACAGTGATCCATCATTCCTTAGCAGGCCACATTACATAGTCACAGGTTTAATGACAGCCAGCAGCACACTGGCAGGGTTCATGTTTGGGCCATCGCCTCCATTCGTATTCTCATTCAACACAGACTAGCTCATCAGCTCTTGTGTGTTTGTGTGTGTTCATGTGCATGTCTATGTCTCAATGTCAAAGCCATCGTTTTTGTTCAATGTTACATATGTTCTGTAGACAGAGAGACAGTACCTGGAATGTCCGTTGGGTCACAGTGACTGGGGTTGCCGAGGTACTTGTGTTTGTTCTATAAGGTGGTACGCTCCAATGAAGAACTACACACAGACACCCCCACCAACAGCGCCGGAAACAGAGCCGACCCTTGCCCCTTCATTGTACAACATATGTACATGTTGCAAAGTGCATAGTAGACCAGTTTGGAGTAAGAGAGAGAAGTGGCCTTTGGAGTTTATTCATTATACCGAGACAGACTAGAAATGGAAGTGAAAAAGGCAAATGATGGACACAGATGATGAATGGGCTGCACTAAGATGTAATTTCAGGTCACAGCACCCAATTAATACATTTTTCCTGCAATAAAAAGACAGAGCATGTCTAGAAAGAAAATGTTCCCTTTTACTATGTTTTTATTAACCAGCAGTCAGGCTTCAAACTCTATTCCGAACCAGGGTTTGGGTGACAACCTTAGTCATCCTTAGTTGTTAACAAAAACCTTTACATTTTTGTCTCTGAACATTGGCTAAAATTCTTTGATTGGAACAACAAAATTAGTAATGTAAAATATCTGCCCTTACAGGCAGTAATATACCGACCATTATTATGCTGAGTTAGTACAATGGAAATGCAGAACTTGTGTGTGTGTGTGTATTTGCACAAAACAGAGATTTCTAGATGTGATCATCTCATGTACTGTATATAAATGTGGATGTCTATTTTTTGTTATTCTCCAGTGTGGTGAAGATTCTGCTTGAAGCTGGTGCTGACCCAAATGCTGGAGATCACTTTAACAATGTTTATGACACCTCGCGGGAGAAGGGCATCCATTCACTAGAAGGTAAAAAAAGGTTTTGTAACAGTGTGTGTGTGTTTTATGTGCATTACTCGTCATGTTTTTGGTTGTGGTTTTTATATTACACGTATGATTCCTAAGTGTAAAACGTGATATCATTTGCATAGAGATTTGCATATATGTACATGTTTCATTTCTTTTGTGTTATTTATTTTTTATGCTCTGTGACAAGTGTGCGTGTGTTTTTAATCTCCCAGGCTGCACACTCAAGTCACACACAAAGGCACTCATAGGGTGGCACAGGCGCACGCACACACACACAGAGTCTATGTTGGATTTCTGCAGACATATTTATATGGGATATGTATATTGCAGACATTTATATGGCTGTCAGTTTTGGGTCCACGTGGGGCCAGTGCAGCGTGGGGAAGCGTTTCCCAGACGCACGCTGATGGATGGGCTAGGGGGGCTTGTGCGACGCTTTATTGGGTTAGCTATGATTATCCCGCCCTGTCTCTCCCTCTCTCCCACACACACAAACACATACACAGACACTGCAGAGAGAGACTGTCAGAGAGATAGAGAAAAGGAGTGGGATGGATGGATGAAGGGAGGGAAAGACGGATGAGGGGAAAGAGGGAAGCAGCGAAAGAAAGTGAGGGAGAGGTTAAAAATGGAGGAGAAGAAGGAAGATGTGGATGTTTGGAGGGGGTGATACAGGGAGGAAGCGATTGAAGGAAATGGGTGGGATGTTGAGGGAGGGAGAGGACAGGAAGTCAGGAAATTGATGAGAGAAAGTTATTGGGATAGAGGGAGTGGGGAGGGAGGAAGAGGGTGAAGTGATGAAAGGAATTGATGGATACTGAGAGGGTGGAGGAGAAGGAGGCGGAAAAATAAAAATGGATGATGAAGAAGTGGCACGAGATGAGTGCTCTTATGAAAAAGAGATGTAAGGAGAGAATGATAGACTATTTCTATTAGTAGTGAGGAGGAAAGCAAAGAAGACCCGAAAACACAACTTGCATTATTCCGATCATGTTGGACAGTTGAGCCTAAATCTGTGAAAATGAACAACTTTTAGAAAGCTGGAAACATGAAAGACAATTGTGTAGTCTGTTGTGTAATGATTGTCAACATTTCTGGAATCTTACATTGACTGATAATAGAATAAAGAAAATGCTTTTGGATTCAGGCTTTTATTAGTTTTTTATTATTATCCTAATTTTTGTTAGCTTCGGGGAGTTTTATATTTGCTTCTCATACTGGAGCTGTAGTCACAGTGTCTTGTTTCCATCTTTGAGGAATTAGTGTATTTTCTCCATTTTTAATTTCAACCTATTAAAACTGGCGTTCATTTTGTTTGTTGTCAGACAACAATAAAATTTAAACTTCACGTGATTTTATACACATTTCACACATGGACCATGTTCCCAACACTCCTATTGTGTGACTTTGTCAGTGCAAGTTCTGAAAAAGAAAATACTCTCTCTGTAATATCTCTTTCTCATTCCTCCTTGTCTTCTGCTTTCTGCCCCCCCCCAGTTCTGGTTTCCAGGGAGGATGAATTTAGCAGCCGGCTCAGCAGCAGGGCTGGCTTCCGTGGATGTACAGCACTTCATTACGCCACCCTGGCTGATGACCCACGCACTGTCCACATGCTCCTGGAGGCCGGTAGGTTACACACCTTGCCAGCTAAGCCCAATCCCATCATTTAAGTGTAAAGTTGTTCATGGTGGTCTGAGCTGTTTTTGCAAACATGGCCCTATATTATGTTGAGTTTTCTGGCTATCTATGGAAACTGCTTGGTCTCAACCAAACCAGTCTGACATACAACAATTAGATTTTCCACCTAAAGGCAGTCCGGGGTGGATTAACAGAATGCGTGGCTGCTTTAAGTTCACTACATGTTTAATTGTGTTAAAATGTGATTGGTAAGGCAGTTGTCCACGGACCACAGGGTCAGTGGTTCAATCCCCAGTCGCTCGTGGCTACCTGTCAAAGTCTCCTTGGGCACTGAACACTGAACACTGAAGTTGCTCCCGGTGGGTCAGATGATCACCTTGCATGGCAGCCATCGGTGTGTGTGTGTGTGTGTGTGTGTGTGTGTGAGTGGGTGAATGAAAAGCTACATAATGAAGCACTTTGGGCAAAAGCACTATATAAGCAGCAATTTACCATTTACTTGCCAAGTGAAAAATGTGGGTTTGAAATTAGACCTTAATCCATGAATGAACAAACTTTCTCTTTTAGTTTTAGATTGAAAGTTACAGCATTATTTGTTCTCTCCTGAACTGATGTTTTTTGGCACTTTGAACTTAATCTCTGAATGTACTGTAGAGACATTTATGTACATTTTTGCTATTTTTCACGTCATTTGTTATGCAGTAGCTTTAGTCCGTTAATCTGTGTAAATAATTTAGGCATGACATTTATTTATTTTAGTAAACCAGTGCCCAGAAATGACTAATTAAGGAGTTTTGCTTTAAGGCTTAACTATTAATGTCCGAACTAAATGCTTCTCATCCTGCCTTGGAGGTGTAGGCAGTTTAGCCTCCATCAGCTTTACAAAAGCTTTCCATGTATCATCATCTTAACACTTCTACCCTGGAGTAATATAAACAGTATTACAAAGCTTATTTGAAATTGATCACTTGTTCGTACCCCCTCTCCATTCACCCCCATTACACTCGCACCTGTCGTTGACTCAGCTCCACCAGAGCACTCATACTTACAGACCCTGGGGGCAGAAAATCCCCCTCAGTTTCTGGAGAGCAGCGCTTAAACAAGCTAGTCCTAGTTGAACTTTGACCTCTGCACAGAAAAAGGCCTTGGGGTAACTCCAGAAGCACACGATATGTGTGTATCTTTGTGAGTGCGTGTTTGTGCCTCCATTACTTTAATTAAAATATTTATATCTATACCTTTATCCATTTGATATGCTTCAGTTTGTACACGCCTATTTGAATCATAACTTAGGTGACGTCTGTAGTTGCATTTTAGGCTGATGGGTTTTTGAATCTAAAAAAATTCAAGATTTTTGGCTCAAACATGCCCGCCGCCACAACCATCACTATACAAACACACACATACACCAGCTAGTATTAATGTCTTGTTTGTGTTTATGATGGATGGTGCGTCCAAAGCTGTGTCTGCCCGTCTCTCCCATCTCACCCCTGCGTCTGTAAGCACTCTGTAGTCTTAAACAAATCACCTAGTCTAACTCGATCAAATGTTCCGCAGATGCATTTTTGAATTAAAAAGGTAAGAAATTTCACAAAGCAGAGACATTTGTTTTAAGATTATTAAATTAAAGACGGGCTTGGTTGTTACTCGCACGACTGGGCCGTTGCTGGGTTGGCGCCACTGTCACGACCGATACCAATCCCAACATCACAAAGTCTCAATCACAGATGCTTTGCTGTCTATGTGCATGTGTGATTTTGTGTAAATGGGCGCATAATTAAAAAGTTTTATACAAGTTTTTTATTGAAAGAAAGATTGATTATTCTTGACAAAGCTTGTGTCATTTCTCCCACCTTTCCTTGAATCCATTTGCTTCTCGTAGCCTTCTATCCATCTTTTTTTTTTAAATCACCACAAAAAATCTTATTAAGTGCCACTGCTTCAGGACATCTATGTGGATTTGGGTGTGTATGTCCTTCTCCCTTCATGTATGCGCACATTGCATGCATTCACTGTGGAGTTGTGTGTATCCTATACCCTGTTATTTCCCCTGTGTTTGTGTGCATCCATGCTATGCTACTAGCCATGGGTTTGCTCTTTTGGCCTTAGCCGGCCCTTGAGTCACATCTCCATCCATCACAGTCTCTAGGCCCACCCTGGGGCCTCTTACTCAGCTCTCAGTCCCTCATTCTACCTGCAGAGGCTCCCTAGTTTCTCCCCAGGTTCCACATCAGGCCTGTGGCCAGGGGCACTCAGTAATGGACGGCTCTGTAGGTGGTAGGAGGCCAGAAGAGACACACATGCTCACAGATGCGCACAATACAGATACAAGGACACACACACGCACAAAGACCAGCAGGGGCTCTCTCCCACCAGCTGCAGTGAAAGAGAGGGAGGAGGAAATAGGAAAGAGGAGGGGAATCCTAATAGGCATAACTAAAGCACTTCTAATGAAGGGATCCTGTGTATGCGTGTGTGTGTGTGTGTCTGTGTGTGTGTGTGAGAGTGTTCAGCTGTGTGTCTGTTTGTGTGTGTTGTTAGTGTTGATCCTGTTATAAAGTGCTATGGCCCAGAGGGTTGGCCTGATATTAAAGCCCTAAATGATGCTATTTATTATGTCCGGCGTATGTGTGTGTGCGTGGTTACTTTATTGCTTTCTTCTCTCTTGTTTTTGGTGGTGTGTGTGTGTGTGAGGGGGTGAGGTGGTGTATTGTTTTTTAAATCAATAGCTTTGTGAGCAGGTCACAAAATTTAGGGGTTTATCGATAATCATCACGGTGATTATTAGTCTCTGTGGTCGGTGCTCAGTGCTCAGATCAGTGAAACAACCTGCAAGGTATTGATTAGTGTTTTCTGAGTGCAGCTTATACAGACAAAGTTCTGATGAGCTTTCTGCTTCTTGGCGCACAGCTTAACTTCCTGTAAATACTGAACAGATGTTGCTGTTTTGATTAAATGCAACATTTACAAATGTGTAAAAATATCTGCAGGAAGAGCACAAGGGAGACCTTAATTTACCCTCTATAGACCCAATTCAAATACATCTTCAAAGAGCATTGCCACTTTGTGACTGACAGTCTGGCATTGATTTACCCTATATTTGTCTAACAGGAATTTAAATGTATTTTCTGCTGACAAACCATACAAGTGACACATTTTATGTCCCTCCAATGAGTTTGCACAGTTTTTTCCTGCAATTCCATGCTTGAGTGTCATTATTGTCTAAAATTACGTTAAGACCTCATACTGATTTTCAAATGATGGTTGCATACTGTGCTCCATCACCGGCATGAAGCATTAAACTTAGTAAAACTATTACCAACTTTTATAAATGCAGAGCATAAAGCTCAAGTGTTCTGAAAATATTTCCATAGTTACAGAAAACAAGGTCTCGGTACGTTATTACAAAGGCGTTCTCTCCAAATCTGTAGCTGATTATTGCTATTTATTTTGTCATTCACTTGTTCCTATAAAGGCACGTGTGTGTGTTGGTGACTGACTTGAGTCAGGGCAGAGGAAACGCTAACAAGCCCACCTCTGTCCAGCTCTGGCACACTTCACAACATGCTGAGACATTATGTTTCTTCCTCCTTTATGATAATCTGTTTTTCCTTCCATTTGCCTCTCCTGCTGTGTGGAAGTGTGTGGTTGTGTGCCTTAATAGCCCCCAACCTGCAACAACCTGCAGCGTGTATAGATTGTATAATAGTCTGGGGCGTTGGTGTGCGGGTGTAGAGGTCAGAGTGTGTGTTATTGGCACGCATCACAGATATGAAACCCCCCACAGGGTCATTGCATGGCCCTGCTGCCTCACTGCAGTTACCCTCAGAGATCCCTGAACCCATGTGACCTCTCACCCCCATTCCTTCCCTCTTGTTCGACATTCTGACTTTCCTGATGAGGTGGCAATTCTCAGAACAAAAACTGATTTTTTTAACTGTTGACCCTTGTTAGTTTTAACCATTTTGTGTGTACTAAATGATTTTTTTATTTATTTCTTCACTTGCATACAGGTGCCAACCCCTTGCAGACTAATGGATTGGGACACACACCACGGGCCTATGCTAAGGAGGGAGAAGTGAATGCAGAACTGAAGGAGTGGGAGGACAAGGTACAACACACTGATCACATTCATACAGACACAAATACAAATTTTGTTTTTGCTTCCAAGCAAGTGACAGTTACATGAACAGTTTCCATGCATACAAATATTTTGCCACTGTAACCATTTCCTGCTGCCTGGCCTGAATGAATCAGCACAATTCACTCAGCAGCCGCCCGTACTATTCACTTGCCATCATGCACACACAGACACACACTCCTTAGGAGGTCTGTATCAGGCTGGTGACTGAGTGACAGGTGCTATAGAGTGTTAGAGACGTAAAAGCTGGTAGAGGTTAACTGGGGTTAAAAACCTGCAGAATGAATAAAACTGGCTAAATATTAGTACAAGTGATGATAGAAGAATATATAGAATCTGATATGTGGATATAGCAATGTTATTTGTATTAACTTCAGTGCTGATTTTTTGTACTTTTCAACCTCATAGCCCACAATTTCCACTAAATTGATAATAAATCCTTAGTGCTACTAGGTACAGTGGAGTGGTGCATTCTCAAAGTGGGCAGGTGATTTAAAAGTATTTATTAATTTGTTGAAGTTTTTGTGAAATCAGCATGCAAAATTGCTATCGTCCTCATTGCTCTTTACCATTGGCTCTTTAACTTCATATCCATTTGGTAAATTAAACTTAAAGTTTTATTCCAACAGCAAAATTCAGAAAATTATGTAAAGTACATCAGGTAACTTCTCTAAGAAATTGGAAATAATTCAAGTCTTTTTTTTTCTATTGTTTTGCAAGATAGATAGAATCTGTTTAAAAGTGGGAAGGTAGGAGTAGGGCAGTCCTAAAATATCAGCGGTTTTTGACTTAGTAAAGCTCCAGAAACAGCTGACTCCCCATCACTGCTCAGCTTTTTGTATTTCACAAGTAGTGGAAGTGGGTTTGTGCTGTTTTCGTAAATAAAACTTAAATAAAGTTATCGGTAGTTATCTACTAGCCTGACAGTGGGCCAGAGCTAAGCAAGATGGAGAGAGAGAATAAGCAGCCTGCTTCCACTGCAGGGTGAAAACCTGGAGTCTGAGGAGACAGGATGAATGAGTCGTGTGGTGGCTGAGAGAGAGAGAAACTTAGTGTGGAGGGGGAAGAAGTGAAGAGAAACGACACAAGGAGGAAGGAAAGGAGGTAGAAAGAGAGGAAATGGGTGAGAAATGGAGCCAAAGGCAGATAGAGGTAGTGTGTGATAAAGAGGAGGAAGACAGGAAGCAGAAAACTGCAGAGAGATGAAAGCGTTTGATTCTAAAAGGATTGGCATTGTTCACAAAATATCGTCTTTATGGTGTGTATCTGTGTACTGCATGTGCACCAATAGGACTTAGAGGTGTTGTTAAGTCAGCAAAGAGAACCAAACACCTGCTGTAAAGTTCTGTTCTGTTGTCCTACGCTTTTATCCCTCCTTGGTCTTTCTGACGCATTGACTGTCTCATCTGCTTTTTGCATGTTCTACTTTTATTACCTCCACCCAGTTCCAGGAGGCACAAGCTCGACGAGAGGCAGACGAGAGGAGGAGGTTTCCCTTGGAGAGGAGGCTGAAGGAGCACATCATTGGACAGGAGGGGGCCATCAATACTGTGGCCTCAGGTAGACACACACATAACATGTAGTAGACACTGAACATACACCTCGAATATAACAAGTAAGAAGCACCCCACAAATCCTTTTTTTACTTTATCCAACCTGCATCTCCTTTTCTTTCCTTTTTCATCTTTCTCTCTCACTCTCACTCTCTCTCGTTCTCTTTTAGCATGTTTCTCTTTTATACTGCCCTCCTCTTCTCTCTCGCTCTCCTCCCTGCCCTCCAGCAGTAGGCGGGTTCAGACAGACCGGCGGAGGCTGTAATTGGTTAATTGTGATGAATGAGCTGTCTGTCAGGCATACACAGGTGGTGTGTGTGTGTGTGTGTGAGACAGCTGAAATGGCCAGGCTTGGAGCCGCCAGTTAACACGATTACAGAGAGAGGAGACATACTACAGACACTCCCCTCCTCCCGTTTTCGCTCCCTCTTTATGCTTTACCCCTTCTGTCCGGCCCTGAATCCATGTATGGGGCTGCGAGTTTCCCAGATTTTAGTCTTCCACCCCCAAATGAGAGCGCTGCCCATCAATACGACTTCCCTTTTCTGATAATTTTAGTGTGCTTCATTTTGCTGCTTCACTGATTCAGATCCTGCAAGCAAAAAAATCATATAGAACCTCCAAATGATCGTCTTTTTAGTCAAAACATCATGCACTGAAAATCTGGACTGCAGCGCAAATTTTAACATCACAGAATAGCTGAAGGTCTGTCCATCGTCTTAATGTGTAACAAATACACACTACAGTTGTAGATCAGTATGGTGAACTATATTGAACAAACTGATAAGCAGAACCAGATGATAGTCTGACCTCAAATAACTTGTAATAGTGAATTCATAAGAGGCTGTAAATGGTGGGAGTGAATTGCAGATTCAAGGTCAGTTTTCCAACACGCATTACTGATACAGCATACAATAACTGAGCATCTTAATTCCAAATCAGATCGACTCTGCTACTGATAGAAAAGACTTGAAACTTGAAACTTTGAAGATGTTGTGATTATTGTAAATTTGGTGATTTGTGGTGTACGACGGTGTGCCTCCCTCAGATTTTTACTGCACTGTAAAACCAGGCAGGCTACATCCACCGCTGCTTCTGTCTGTTTTTTCTCATTTGGCTTTTTCTCCTTTGTTTCTCCTTGCATCTTTGTCTCTTTACCCCTCAGTTTTTGTCAGGTCACTCATGGAAAAGTGGCTGTTATTCTTAGCAGCCTATCTAACCTTTGTTTTTCCATCTCCCTTTCTTTAAATGCACAGTCAGGGGTGGACAGGAGACAGGCAAAGGGGCACAGACAAAAAAAAGGGATAAGACAAGAGAAAAAACAAATGCTGGTGGAAGAAAACAAAAAAGAGAACAGTGGTGATGGGGAAGAAAGCAGAGAAGTAGCTGAGAGCCAGAAACGTTGGAGCATTGACAGAAAGACGAAGAGAGCAAGTGTAATGCATGGCGAAGAGGAGGGAGGATGAGTTAGAGCACAATAACACAGCAGACAGTAAAGAGCTGATATTACACCAGGCATCCATGGAGGCTACGTATTGATCCGCAGATGAGTGTGTGTGTGTGTGTGTGTGTGTGTGTGTTCAGAAAGGGTTTCAGCACTGAAGACAGAGGCTGTGCGTTACTTTTATGATCTTGGACATTTTCTGTTTAGATTTGTGAAAATAATCAACTCACTCCCAAAGCTGGAAGCAGACATTATTATCTGTAATGTGTTAGCGAGAGCTAACATGCAGAGTTTATAACCAACAAGAGAAAAGCCCCCCCCCACTCATAACATCTGTAATTAAATGCTTCATCACAAAACTAAATATCTATAAATACAAACTACAGTATTGTCTATGAACCAAAAGACAAGATTTGCAGATTTGAGCAGTAGTTACAAGTGTCAGTGTAGGGTGGAGGGAATCATGGGAGTTGTAGTCTTTGGCAGGTTGATGAATGTTTGTTGTTATCGTGGCAATTGTCCTGAAAGACACAGAAGACATAAACACAGTGATAAAGAACAGCTTATTGATCTGTGAGAAGTATTACAGGGAATATATCTCACACATAGTGTGAGAGCGAACATGTGGCATACCTAAACAAAGCACAGAGCCAGGCAGACGATGGATCTGCACAGGCGTAAACGCTCAGTCTGTACTGTTTTTACATTTAATGCTTAGTTTTGTCCATTTTTATAATGGGCAATCCAAGCAGAAATTAGTGGTTGTCCTTGAAAATTGCATAATTATTAATTTAAATCAATTTCTATTCTACAGTGATCATAAAACGTATTCGCCCCTTTGGTTGTTTCAGCCTTTTATTGACATTATAAATCAATCATGGTCAATATAAGTTGGCACCTTTGACTAACAATTTCAGAAAAATAGCTCATTGGAAAGTGGGTTTCTACAGAGTAATGTCCAATAAATGAAAATATTTCATATATAAGGTCAAAGTGAATGCATACATATTCACCCTCTTCTAGTCGGTGTGGACAGGTCTCAGTCGGGATTGCACATCTGGACACTGCACGTTTATGCCATTCTTCTTTGCAAAACAGCTCAAGCTCTGTGGGTTTGTGTGGGGATCAGGTGTGAACAACCTTTTCAAGTCCAGGCAGAAATTCTCTATGGATTGAGGTCTGGGCTTTGACTTGGCCCCTCTGGAACACTCACCTGGTGTCTGTAAACCATTTCTCTGTAGCCTAAACTGTAACCTTGGGGTGATTGTCTGGAAAACAAATGTTCCCTCAGACCATAGTTCTCTTAAAGACAGAATAAGATTGTCCTCCCCTAAGCAAGATGCTGCCAGCACCGTGTTTCACAGTGGAAATGGTGTGTCTGTGGTGATATGCAGGGTCTGGTGTCTGCCAAACATGGCGTCTTGTCTCATGGCCAAAAAACACCATTTTGATCTCATCTGACATTTTGATCCACTTGACATGGAGTCTCCCACGTACCTTTTGGCAAACTCAAGTCGCAGATTTACGTGAGTTTTTATAAACGGTGGCTTTCTCCTTGAGAGTGAAGAACCCTGGTAAGAATTGTGTTACGCACAGTCTCTCCAATCTCAGCCGCTGAAGTTTATAATTTTCTCAGAGAAGCCATGAGTGAGCTGCTGGACTCTCTCACTAGTTTCCTCCTTGCACAGTCACTCAGTTTGTGAGGACAACTTTTTCGAGGCAGATGTGACCATGTGCCACATTCCTTCCATTTCTTGAAGATGGAGTTCACTGAGATCCAGGGGATGTTCAGTGCCTTGGAGATTTTTTTTTGTATCTACCACCTGACAAGTCATTGAAATGCTTTCCAGTGACCTGTTCTCTGAGTTGCTTAGAGTGTTTTTTTTGCCTTCGTGGTGTAATGATAGTAAGGAATACTAAGCAGTGACTTGACCATCCACACACGGGTGTGTCACATGTGGTTCATTTGAGACACATTAACTGCACTCAAGTGATCCCCATTTCACTAATTGTGGAACTATTGACTTCTATTGGATTAGGTCAATCTTTTTTAAAGGGGGTAAAAATGTATGCAAACACTTATTTCACTTATTTATTTGTTTGTTTGTTTTTTGTCAAAGTCACCAACTTATATTGACGCCAATTTAGTTATAATGTCAATAAAAGGGTGAAACATAGGCACCGTATCCACCATTTAACTGATCACCTTGATCCAACATTATTATCCGTGTGTTGCAATGTGTCAGTAAAAACAGGAGGAAATTATGCCATATAAATAAATGAACTGACAACAGTAAAATATTGCATGAGGCAAGAAATTAAGAAAAAACTGTGTCCATATTTACATTTGGTTTGTTGTCATGTCTCCAAAACCCTTAAGCTGTTTTGACCTGGACTCCTCATGACGAACAGCTTGCCTGCAGCAAGATAGATACACACATACACATTCACACACACAGAGTACCAATTCAACAACTACACACACACACACACACACACAGGAAGGAGGTTAGATTGATCCAGGTTTAGCTCTCAGGGCTAAGAGTTATTGAAGAGAATCATCCCTCTGTAATCATGTTAGAGTCAACCAGACCTGCTCAATACACACTGCTCACTGCTGAGTGTGTGTGTGTGTGTGTGTGTGTGTGTGCGCATGCCACATGCAAGTGAGAGAGAGCTTTCGTTTGTTTGGTGTCTCCTTCTGTTGTCAGGGTCCTCTGAGAAATGTCAGTGTGCCCTTCTGTCAAAGTCGCTCTCAATCAGCTAAAACACAGAAGGTTACGCTGTCATTCACACAGCCATTGATAAAGCAGATAGAGCTTTGGAGCCCTTCTTGTCACTATTCATCTCTGGGGCCATCTCTGACACACTCGTTTGTTTCTCTACCTCATTCTCTGTATCCTTATCTCCATCACTCCTCTCTCCTTCCCCTCTTTATCTCCTCCTACATCCTTACTCCCTTTTCCTCTTCTTACTGTATCTCTGTTTTTTGTCTATCTACCATGTTATCTCTCTATCCCTCTACCTCCCTCACGCTGCCTCTTCTCTTCCTCTGTTTTATGATTATCAGCTATTAGTAGCTACTTTAACACTCCGATCTGTCTTTTGTTGGGTATTTTAGCTCCACTGAATCACACATGCAGGTTTTTACTACAGCGGGTGAGTGACCAGAGGAAGATTAGTAAGGCTAAGACACTTTAACAGGACACATTCTGCAGGTGTTAATGGACACAGTTTGGCTGTAAAAGAAATAGAAAACATTAATTGTGGTTAATCAATGTGGGCCACAGTTCTCCTTATAGTTGTATAGAATGCACTTTTTTTAAGTTGCCAAGAAATCAACACCTCTGACACAGCGCTTAGGCTTGTTATCTTTGTGTTACACTGTAATACTTATGGTAGATATTTATGGTAGGATCTTGTGGGTCTTTAGGAACGTTTGGATAATTGTGTTATTGAGAAGGTATAATAATTAATAGCAGTAGAAAGTCAGAAGACCTTTTTTCTTTCATTATACAGTTAAACTCTCCGCACCAGAAGAAATCACATTACTCTTCTGCTGCATGTATATGCCAGAAAGCTGATTTCTCTGAGTACCCCGGGTACTTAAGTGCATGTAAACGCAGTCTGTGTTGGCCCTGAGCTAGACTGGCAACCTGTCCAGGGTGGGCCCCCACCTCTAGGATAGGCTCCATCTCAGTGTCACCATGAACAGGATAAGTGGTTACAGATGATGGATGGATATTTACACTCCAAATTAACAAATGGAACCAAACGAGGATGCATGCTATTTTGTAAATCGATCAGGCTAATAAAAATTTGTCTGACTGCATTAACATGACCATACCTAAATATTAAAACGAGAAGTTACACACTTGATTTTGTGAAATTTTCATTGAATAGAACGTTGGTTTAATGGATGTCAGAACAGCATTTTTATAATCAGTTTTTCAGCTCATTAAGAGAAATTAAACAGATCTTTATTATTGTGTTTATAATGGAGGAGGTACAAGTTGATGCATGTAAGATGTTAAGCAAAAGTGGGGTTGAAACCTATTGATTTTAAGGGGAAGAAAATCAGCATGTTGAGCGGTAATGTCTGTTACTCAAAATAAAAACTACATTTGTATATAAAGGAAACATTGGATCAACGGCGTCACCTTACAGCTAGAATGCCTGGTTTGAATCCCTGACAGACCCCTGACCTTTCTGTGTTTGCATCTTCTCCCTGTGCTTGCGTGTGTTTCATTCAGGTACTCCAGTTTCCTCCCATAGTCTAAAGAAATGGTTTCCTGGTGGCCGTAGGTGTGAATGGTTGTCTGTGCGTGTCTCTCTGTGTAGTCTCCAGCCCCCTGCAGCCCTGAACAGGATAAGCATTTAAGACAAGGGATGGACGAAAACATTTGATCCCCCTTCACACTGTACGGAGATCATACTGTGAAAACCAGTAAATATTCATGACCACTTCTATCCCAGCTTGGTGATCAGTGGTCAAATGTTAGCTCACCTGAGGGATGCAATCAGGAAACCTTTGTGCATTATCTGTATGTGCTTTTTGTGTGCAATTCAAAAGGTTGGGGTCCACAGGCTGCAACATAGACAAACCGATTAGAGATTAGTTGAGCACTGAGCCACTGTTTAGTCCTGCTGGCAAAACTCTGCTCATCTGTGTCTCAGGTTTTGGCCTCTGCCTCTCAGCAGATCCACATTTGGATGAGTTTTTGCTTGTTACGGCTTCTTTGTCCAGTGGCTGAAACTATGGCCAAATACACTCTTGACTCCCCTCCGATCCACCTCATCATCCTGTCTTTGTGTGTGTGTGTGTGTGTGTGTGTGTGTGTGTGTGTGCGCGTGTGTGTGGTTGCTGGGGTGATGGCAGGGTTGGGTAGGCACTCCTCTTTAAGCAAGCGTGTGTATGTGTGTGTGAGGCTGCAATCCATGCTAAACTGATTTTGCCATGGCCGCGCCAGGAAGGCTAACAAAATTACTGCTGGCTAATGGCCCCACTGACTGGGGGGATAGGGTGGGGGCATTGTGGGTAGCTTTCTGGAGGTCTCTCATCTCGCTCTCTAGCTCTGTTTTCTCTCTTCTTTCTCCCTTTTTTCAACCAAATGCCTCTGACCCTTTTCTCATCCCTGCTCTCTCACTCTTTTATCATAGTTTCTGGGATACCCGCTGCCCTTGGGTCACCTCGGTTCAGTTGGGTGAAACTTACTTGCAAAGACAACAAATGCAAATAACCGAATAATGGCCTTGATTTCTCTCTCTCTCCCTCTCTCTCTGTGCCTCTGACTGTGTAGCCATCAGGAGGAAGGAGAATGGCTGGTACGATGAAGAGCATCCTCTTGTATTCCTTTTCCTCGGGTCATCAGGAATCGGTAAATGTTCATCTTTCACACCAGTTTCTCTTTGTTTTGTTCACATGACTGTGACAGTAAAAAACTCATCAGTCTCCTAAAAGAAGCCGCTAAAAAAACAAAACACTTGAGAAAGTCAAGATTCTGGAGATGAGCTGAATGACTCACGCCAAACCACTGAATTCAAAGAAAACAAAAAAGCTACAAAGGCATATGAAGCTGTAGAATTCAAACAACTTAGGAAAGTTCTGTATTCAGTAAATAGGTCTAATCATTTAGGCCTGCATTTTTGTTTCTCACTTCGATTTATTGAATTAATAATAGCAAGAATTTTTTTTTTTTTTAAGTAGCAGCTGAATTTGACATAATAATGATAATAATAATAATAAGGATTATGATGATAACAGAGGCATAATAAAGTATGATCAAGTATAATAAAAACATTTCCAGTTTGTTGGGCCTGTTGTGTTATTGTGAATTGGCGGACTAGCAGTAATGTTCACAAGCTAGCTGGGTACAGTAGCCGAGCTGTTGGTCAGTGATTGTCCTGTCCATGTTTACAGGACATCCCACAATCATTCCCAGCTCTCATTCCCAGCTGTACTTTGCTGTCGTTAGCTTTGGTTAGTGCTAAACGGCAACATGAAAATTCCAAACCTACTGGCAAAATTTGCGATGTGGACAGTGATTCAGAAATCTGAAACTGGATAAGAAGTAGAAGATAATAAAAAAGTACAATTGGTGCTGATAAAAATATTAGCATTTTGAAAGCACTAGACCGTCATACTCGTCTAACAGACTCGTCAGCATGGCGTGTGAACAAACCTCTGAGCAGCACTAACAAAACGACAGCCAGCAGTTTCAATGAATGATGTCCACTGGGGATGGTGGGCAGGAAATGAGTCTGTCTTATTCCGGCCAGAGTTTTTTGCTGCAGCAGATCAACTTTGCGACCGTGATGCCTTAAAATATTCTACAGGACATATACAAATACTTAAGGGAAGTTGTGATACAAGGTGTATTTTTAATAAGCTCTTGACCTGTCAAAAATAATTTGACTGGGACATCTGTAATTTACTCAAGCAGAAGCAAGAAGGTGTGTGTGTGTGTGTAGGCAGTCAGGAGACAGAGGGATATTATGGGCCAAATGGATGGCTAAAAAAAGAGGGAGATGGTGAAATGACAGGCCAAAGAGATGGATGAAGCAGAGGCAGTGTTCATATTCTCTGTTGCCTTCAGCGACAAACAGTGGCCATGAGACATCAATATTAAACACAGCAAAAAGACACACACACACACGCACTCACAATCATCCTACCCATATGCATACCAAACACAAGACATCAATATCATATATGAGCATTTATATGCAGAATATTTTACTGACAAACATAATGTGTGCTTCTGTAGAGCTGGATATGATTGAAAGCTTTGTAGGGGGAGGCACTGGGATTTAGGCCAGCACTTAGCGAAGGAACGAGATCGTTTTTCCTGCTGAAATGAGTAAACTTGTTTTCCTGACTTGCTGGAATCTCTGCATAGTGATGTAATCCAAAAAGGGCAGGTCTTTTTTTTAATAGATATTAGAAGAAAATTAATTGAATGGCAGCAGGGGTTTTGCGTATCTGAAACTCAGCAATTAAATGATGTCTCTGTTTTGTCTTACTGATTTGATGGTCGCTGTCACAGGAAAGACCGAGTTGGCCAAACAGGTGGCCCGCTACATGCACAAGGACATTAAAAAGGTATGTGACACACACACACACACACGTTTCAGTGACTAAGTAGAAAAAAGGTCTTCTCATTGATAAAGTACAGATAGGTATAAGTGTTTTTTCCTTTTCTCTTCATACGTTGTACAGCAGATATATTTTTGTTTTTGAACGTAAATATTGTGACAGATGAAACTTTTATTTTTTTGTAGCATTTAGAGGCATTAAGGTGCCTTTTCTGTCTCCTAATGAGACTTTTACCACTTCTTCACTGGTGGTTTGCCCCACTGTTAATGAGTAGATGGCTCTAGTTTTGGGTGGTGCCAGCTTCAGCTCTTTTCACGATCAATACTCTGATAAGGCCCCTTAAGGACACTGTTAACAGTAAGTTTTGGGCTGTGACTGAGACCGACTGGACAGTATGTTTCATCAGATCAGATTTGTTGCATTTTGTTGTGCTCTGCACAGATTCAATTTGCCCCCACAGTATGCCAGATACAAAAAAGCCACTTAACATAACTGAGACACTGGGGTGTTTATGGCAAACCAAAGGCCTTCATGTTTCACTGAGATGTACTTTTTATTGTGATAACACCATGAAAATAAGATATATTTTATGAAAGTTTTATAAATATAAAAGCATAGATGAATTAAAAATAAGGGAAAGACCAATCTGGTTTGCATTGTGTCTTAACAATTTTACACACATCTTTTATAATTCAAGTGTAGCTTTTTTGGTTTGTAATTCTGTTAATAAGAGAAATTGGCAGCGAGTCCCAGCAGCTTTTCTTTAGCTGGTTCTACTGATATATCTTTATGAAATGTGTTGTGCCTTTTGAGGAGACTGATCCATCTTGTGATTACAGGGTTTCATACGCATGGACATGTCTGAGTTCCAGGAAAAACATGAGGTAAGATATGTACACACCTTTTTAATAATTCCCTGCACAAACTGTAAACAAGGTTCTAATGCTTGTGTTGAATTTGTTGCTGTAACAGAAGCTCATTCATATTAGATGAGAGCTGATCTTTTCACACTGCATCACTTTACTGCAGATTCATGCCAATGATGCATTGGATTAATTCTGTGGATGTAGTCATAATAGATGCATAAACCTAAATTAATGTTGTTTTTGCCCTAATTTGCTCTTCTCTGTGAAACTTGGTGATGAATACGTTTAATCAGTGAATCAGAGTTGCATTATGTCATGATGTTTAAAAACATTATCCAAACTTCTTAGCTCAAGAGTTTTGCTGTTAACGTTTTTGTTGATTTCTGGATAGCTTGCAGCAACAAAACATGTTATCAGTTAATTCTAACCTTGGCAAAACTATAGGACAGTGTTACTTTTTAAATCCTATTATCTTTCAGGTGGCAAAGTTCATTGGTTCTCCACCAGGATATGTGGGACATGAGGAAGGAGGTCAGCTAACCAAGCTGTTAAGAGCAAGTCCCAATGCGGTTGTTCTCTTCGATGAAGTGGACAAGGCCCACCCTGATGTGCTTACTATCATGCTGCAGCTGTTTGATGAGGTGTGTATTCAAACCCGAACACAGACACATTTACTGTACCTGTGTGAAGTCAACACTCCTGCTGTCGCTCCAACAGGGTCGTCTCACAGACGGCAAGGGGAAGACCATAGAATGTAAAGATGCCATCTTTATTATGACATCTAACGTCGCAAGTGATGAAATTGCCCAGCACGCACTGCAACTCCGGCAGGAAGCAGAGCAGGTCAGCCGCAGAAAGCTGGCTGAAAACCTTGGTGAGAAAAACAAAATACAAACCTAACAGAGATGGCCCTTTAAATAACCAGGTGAATAAAATGAGAAACTAAATAAATAATAATTAAATTCTGCTTTCTTTTCCCAGAGGATGTACAGAAAAGTGACAACATCGAAATCTCCAGACAGTTTAAAGAATCTGTGATCCGACCAATACTGAAGGTAATGTGCTTCAACCCATATTGTTTTACTATGATTGTAGACGTTCTGATTAACCGTTGCTTCTCTTCAGTGTTTTACAGTAGTTGTAATGAGAGGCCTGGCCTGTAGTAATTGTTTGGTTCCCTTACAGGCTCATTTCCGGAGGGATGAGTTCCTTGGTCGGATCAATGAAATTGTGTACTTCTTGCCGTTTTGTCACTCAGAGCTACTACAACTGGTCAGCAGAGAGCTCAGCTTCTGGGCTAAAAAGGTAGGAAACGTGAAAGGAGAGTTTGTGATTTGGAGGCATATTGACACATCACCCTGTATGTTTATACCATCGGTGTCCTCCAGTCGCACTGGACGGCCTCAGCCACTTTGTCCTGCAGTAGCACACACAGATCAATACTGTGTGCCACTGCTACTCACTATAATATGATTACAGTGTTTAACATGTGGAGCCTTCATCAATATTTAATTATTAATATTACCACTGGTGTCCTGACAACATAGACACTGTAGGCAACTGATATAGACCTGACTCAGGAGTCTCACAGAGTCTGTCTTTATCCTACTTTGAGTGTTTGCGCCTGTTGTTTTTTCCATTTTGAATGTGCCTATTGTGTAATAACTTAATCCTCACAAGCTGTTCATTACTCTTTAAATAAATTAAATGTTTAGTCCTATTATTATTGCCTTTAATATGGTATTTGTAATATTAGTGTTTCTATCTCTGGAGTAAAATATGCATCTTAGTTATTGGACAGAGGGTACGAGCAGCTAAATGAGCGGCTCTGATCACTGCTATCGACTGGTGTTTGATTAAAGCGCATTAAGGGCCTGTTGATTAGCACTGGCAGACATGTTGCTTGACAGTATCTGCTCTGTGCGGCTGCATTTGTCTCTTTCTCTCCATCTCATTACTACTCTTTCTCTCTCCACCACCATCTTCTCTTTCTGATTTGATTGTTTGTGATGCTTTTGTGTACTGGAGATGTCATTCTCCTCTTTCTCGTTTTTCCCCCCGTGTCCTGTCAACAGGCTAAGCAGCTTCATGACATCACTCTTCAGTGGGATCGCCCAGTGCTGGACCTGTTAGCAGGCGGGTACAATGTGCATTATGGAGCACGCTCCATCAAACACGAGGTATGGAGATACTCTAACAGAGACTGCTAAAGCAGGACATCTTGTAAGGATTTACATTATATTCTATTTTCAAAGCTTAAAAGGTATTTAATATTGTTAAGAATTAATTTTTTTTGGTGGTTTCATCAGCTATTTTTCAGCTTTGATGCACCAGTTCAATCAAAAGATCTTTAAGCAAAGCAACTACGCAGGCAATTGAAACAGGCTTCTTAAATATTTATATAACCATTTACAACGCTTTAGTTAATTAATCATATGTTTATCTTCAGTTTGTCTTCCACACACAGGGTGTCAATAATAGAGTGAACCTAGGTTGGTCTTTAAACTTATTCATCAATTGTGAGCGAACAAAATTGAGCAAAATGTAAGATAACGAATAGGAGTAATGGCCACAAGTATTTTAAAAGGTTGATATTATTAAGACCTTTGTTTGATGTCAGAAAATCAGTATTGAAAAATGCCTTTTATTATAATTAGGCCTGGTCTGTAATACAGTACGAAACCACTGAACAGCCTCCAATCTCTCAGGTTGAACGTCGGGTCGTCAACCAGTTAGCTGCAGCGTATGAGCAGGAACTACTACCTAAAGGCTGCACGCTGCGTCTTTCTGTCCAATCAGACGGCCAAGAGGAGCGGAGCACACCCAGTCTGCGCCTTGAGGTGGTAGGAGAGGACAGCTCATCGAGGACACTGGACATCCGTCCGCCGCTTAGCCCTGAACACTAACAACACCGAAGGAAACACAGAGGATATATACAAATATGTACAAACACACACACACACACACCATCCAGCGTCGTCTTCATCCAGCATCTGGGGAGTGAATGGTTCTTGATGGATATTTCTAATAAAGTACCTCTGATAACTTCAACATTACTGCCTCTCTGTTTCAGCACACACATGCAGTATTGTCCTGCCAACTTTTTCACAATATGCAGTCCAGAAATGTATTTCCATACCTCCATATCAGCTGAAACAGTTTCATTAGATCTATTAGGTACAGGTGTGGTGGTCAGAGAAGCCTGTAAGCATCAAATCTGCCATCATCAGTGGCTCGGCTGCATCATTCTTGTACTTTAGTTGCAGTTTGTCATTTTGCTGTTACATAGTGGAAAGTTACTGCCAATGTTGTATTGTGGATCACTGAAAACAGCAAAAAAAAAAAAAAAAAAAAAAGTTTATTCTAGGAATTAATTTAATACCAATAGACATTACACTGTAACGACCAATAGTGGACTGGAGGACATTTAAACTGTGGCATGACTTGATGAAGAGTGGCATATGAAGTAAATTAAAACTGAGTTGTAGTAAAAATGCTTACTGAATGGTATTTATTATGTTTACAGAGAAATACTAAGTAGTTTAGTTTTGCCATAGTTAAGCCAAAATTGGCCATTTCGAATTCCTCTATTTGCTCTGAAGGAAAAAGTATTAATGACCAAAGACTGGCAGACATTATCTTGGACTCTTGTGTCTTCGTTTCAATGCACATTTCACACACAACAAAATCTTCACAAGAAGAACCACATTAATAACTGTAAACACAACCTGCTTATTTGTTTTATTTTAGTGAAGGATGTATCAGTGGAGAAATCCCACATGAGAATGTAGCAGTCCATTTGAATTATGGGTAATCTAACTGCCATGTGAATTGTTTCTGCTGATGCATGTTAATGTAGAGAAGTCTCATCGGTCACAGCCGCGTGCGCTGGTGCTGTACGGTCTGACATTAAGAGAAATTCAGAGTCATAAAGAAATAATATTCCAAATGTTCTGTCATAAATGTTTGAACAGCATGCAGACAAGCGCCATATATAATCAAGCAACATTTTTCATTCTTGTATCCCAGCCTCCACCTTGTAAATAAAGTCTTCACAACAAAAAGGGAATTCCTCTGTTTTTTGTCCTGTTTGTCTTGCACTGACACTCCTGATGGATGGATGTGTGTGTGATGCCAGTGCCTGGGTGGGAAGTCTGCAACAAAGACGCTTGTCCACCTTGTGAAACAACACGACAGAGAAATTTCCTTGGAATTCTGCTCTGTGTGGGGGTCTGCGTTAGACGCTGAGCGGGAATGTAAAAAGCATCTCAGACACACCGTAGGAATGTCTCTTCCCCATAGGGAAGAATTAGCATGCAGGGAAAAGACACATTCAGTCTTACTGTGCTCCGCCTGGACCCCCCAACAACACACACAGAGCCCGGTTTATTTACAGCTGTCTCTCACACAACTAAATCCTCACAAGAAGAAGCACATTAATAACTGTAAACACAACCTGCTTATTTGTTTTATTTTAGTAAAGGTTCTTAGTTTAGTGAAGATTTCTTTGTGTGTGCAAATAAATCATTCCCGGTTGTTGTATTTTTATAGAAAAACCCTGCAACAGTCTTCTTCAGAGCTGGAACAATTAGTGGTTTGATTAATTGATGGATAGATATTGTTAGTTGCAGCCAAGATTTTCCACTAATTACATTTTTTAGAATATTATCTGCCACAATACAGTTTCAGTCACGTCTCAATAAATCTTCAATTCCCATATTTTATGAATTGTATACTTTTAATCAATTAAGGACGGTGGCTTTTAACTAGATTCCCCTCATTAGAACAGTGAACAACACCCACTGTCTGACTTCTTTTATAATCAGTAAATTTTAAAAAGTTGCCCTTTTTGCAGATGCATGAATGCAGATTATCTTTCATATTTCTTCCCATCAGCTTATGATTTAGGTGACTGTTTAGGAGCCCAAATGTACACTGTGGTTGTATTAATTCCAGGTTTCTCTGTAAAAAAAAAAAACCAACTGTGATATACTTAATATGTGAAGCTTACACTCCCAAAAAACAAGCGCAAAAGATGAGCAGATGTTTTAAAAGTGGGACTCTTGAAGTGGCTACATCTGGACAGTAGATCAAGTTTTGCAGCAATACCTTGAGGCTCCTTCTCTTATAACCCTCACACATCTACACTTTATGGTTTTAGGAAGTCAAGCTGGCATGAATGTGTGCTGTGTGTGTGTGTATCCATTTACTCTCCCTGAGGAGGAAGACAAGAATAAGAGGAGGAGAAAGAGAAGAGGCTCTTAGTCTGTCCGTCAGGCTATTTCTGACTGCTGCCATTTCTCTGATTAGATTATGGAGAAACAGAAACCTGGCCCTCCATCGTCCTAACCTCCCTCTATCTTGCTACATTTTGCGCACTCACTCCCCCATATCTTGTGTTCAGCTCCTCTTCCTCACTCTCCTCTACCTTTTTCTCTCGTTCTGTCCCTCTGCCTCCACTGTCCATCTGTCTCTGTCCTGATGTTTTTCTCCCACCTTCTGCTGATGTTACAAACTGTGAGAGTTCAAGGTGCAAATGAGAAAGAAGAAATGAAGAAGAGGTGCAAAAGGTCAAACATGGGAGGAAGGGGTACAGAAACCAGAGACAATACATACAAAAACATCTGTATAAAACCCTACACTGCTTTTATAACAGTGGCCATTTTATACATTTCTTCACTTAAAGGCAAGTGGCACTGAACACAAACGGCTGCTGTGGTTCGTGGAGATAGATTAGACAAGAACATGTTCATTATATCTGCCATTTTACCAAATTACTAGAACATTTGTGGTGCCCTGGTTGCCTAGGGGTTCAGAACTCAGATCTGCCATGTTCTAATTTAAGTCCAAACAGTGCCTTTGATTCATGTCTCCTAGGTCTATCTGTCCAATACACAATAAATAATGGCCAAACGTTCCAGTGACTGGGCACCAGTTGACTTCTTTACCCAGTTGGAGACAAACAGAGAGTTTAGTGATTCTGGACAAAAACAGCTCAGCCCAGATGTGAGATAATACTGGTAATAAAACTGCTTCTCTGGCTCTGGTGGCCCTGAAATACACATTCCCTGTGTTTTATCTTTGTGAAAAGGTTTGCAGATGTGTACTTTAAGTATTTTATTCTGGACAGAGCTGAGTTATGTTACTAATCTTTGTTTAGAGCTTTAAACGGCTGGTTAAAGACGTCGGGGTGTGTTTGATTTCAGTGCAGCTGCTGCGCGGTGCTGGGCGGCAGCAGCAGCAGCTGAGAGGTGCAGCAGCCAGGTGGAGGTGGTGAATGATGAACGACTACTAGAGGCTCTCCCATTATCATATCTGTCCCCGCTCTTAACAGGGGATTTTCATCCGTGTCCCTCTGCACTCCTCTCATCTCCCCCTCGCTCTCTCTCATTGTGCTCCCCCAGGATGGCGATCGATTCCACCTCCATTACCTCAGTCCACTCCGCTCTCCGTTTAAAGATGCTCCTCGTTCGGGCAGCTGTAACGCACTTATCACAGCCTGTGGGCTTTAGTTTTTTTGCTCACAGAAAAGGTTACCGCCTGCAGGTAAAGGTGGCTTCGGTGTGTTCCGGGATCGGACCGGCGACTCACACAAGGTAATCACGTGACAGCCCCCCCGGGAGAATTAGCATAAAAGACAAATAAAGGACCCCACCGAAAACACACCAGTCTGTCCTCCTTTCTTTTACAGAAAGGGAACAAATCCATTCCGCCTAATTCGAACCTTGCTCAGGGACAGCTCGCGTGGCAGATTGCAGCCTAATTAGTTTAGAGGGAATTTAATTCAATTAACTTTCCGCAGCTCCGCGCGCCCCGCCGCTGGGCTGCTTTCAGAGCGCGGGGCCAGAGCTCGAGATCGAATTAGCGTGTTTGGAGAAGCTCGCCGCTCCAGCTGTGCTGTGCGCGTGAGTGTGTGCGCGGCGTGGTCTCCCGGGACCGGCTTTTTTTTTTTATCCTAAAAAGCTTCTTTTTAAAGTAACATGCCCTGATCCATTAGGTTAATACAGGCCTGGTGCCGCAGCGCAGAGATGGATGCAGCATGTGAATCACCGCAGCTGCTCCGCGTCACTTTCCGGCGGATGAATGGACGTTAGACACGACTTAACTTTGGATGAGCGTAATTTGATGGGTTGAAACGGACGGCAACAATTTTAACCAAACGTCGGCCCCGTGACCCTTTGTGGCCAAATGATTTTTACATTTTTAATCCAGCCTGAATAAATACAATTTGTGGGTTTCAGTCATTACACTACAGCCAAGCAAAAGTAATTCTCACTTTTATCTTCCTGTGCTGATGCTTTTTGGGGAACTCGTGCTTCCACATTCTGCTTCATAATTTCAAAGAACCCTTAAACGTAGATCAGTGCGATCAGACCAAAAGAGCAACATGGTTAATTCCCAGGTAATATTCTGATGTCCGGATGATGTTTCTCGTTTTGGACCTTCGTGCATAAACGCTCAAGTGAAATAAAGTAAAAAAGAAACTGAGAATTTGCCCGTGTGTGTTATGATATTGTGAATTCTATTTTCCCGGCCTGGTTTTGATCATATGTGCTTCCTGACTGAAACTGACTCGTGTCTCGGGCTCCGGTGGATGCGCCGTTGTCTCGAGCCGGAGCGTCACGGTACATTTCGGTAATTGGGGATTGAAATGCGGGGACAGGCGCACGGACAGGACCCCGTCCCCTCCCGACATCGTCTCTCATCCATCACCGGGCAAATCAATTGCAAACCGCCCGCCACTGCTGCTCCAAAGACGCAGGCCAACGTTAACGGCAGGATATGTAATTTGTGATTTTATTTTATGTGCAATCAAATCCACCTCTGAGGGAGGAGGCTCCTAAGAGGGGCGATGACACGACACATTTCAGTGACACTGCAGCGGGGGGATGTGTATGATCACACAGCTGAGTTACAAATACAAACACATGAATGGATCCTAATAAATTGAAGGGATGCGCGTATAGAAATTGGGGAGTGTCAGTAATAGACTGCACTGAAAACATTTCACCACAATATGCACATTAAAATGTTTTGGGGACTATACCTGCTAGAAAACACAAGCAAAAGCGTCACAGGCTGAGGTTTACCGAACAGTTCAATGAAAAAAACAGGCTACCTTTACTTTTCGATGGGCTATAAGAATTGAATATGATAACAACAAAATATCCATTTCAAAAATGAGAAAATACACGGAGCCGCGCGTGACAACCCGGACATATATCCGATTAGTTTTCAAATTATTTTTTATGAGAAATATTGGTGGTGTGATAAAAAAATAAATAAAAACGTTTTTCACTTTTTTAACATAATCCTTTAAAACATTAAAATGTGGGTGTTTGATAAATGCCATGCATATATTTCAACAGTTCATAAAGCTTTGTCACATGACCTCAATTGTGATTTCCGATGGATCAAGCAACGTAAAGCAAATTCATAATAAAGTTTAGAGTCTACAATGCCTGGTGAGTGTTCGTTCCCCTGCTGATCACAGCAGCTGTACAGCAGCCATCAGCTGTTTGAAACATCAGCAGGGTTTATGAATTCAGATGATTCTCAGTAGTAGTAAAAGGACCATCTCCGTATCACTGAGCGCATTTATTTGCGTCTTGTACAAGGCTCGACAAAGAGTTTAAAGCTGAGGGTCGATGGCTGCGCCAGTCTGCAGCAGGGAAAACGGCTTTGGACATTCTTCTTTAGACTTTGGTTGATGGATGGAGCTGGCAGGCTCTCGTTTTGACTGACGGCTTCACTTGGATTTCAGACCACCACCGTGTGCCACGGGACAGATACCGGGCTGGGCCTCCCGCGGGGCTTTTCTTCAAACCAGTGTCGCCGCTGTCCCATCTTTCACCCATCCGTTATCCCCCGTCTCTATCCATGTACCTCTCCATCTCTCTATCAAGAGCGTCCAGCCATCTATCACAGAGACCGGTCTCACACACACCCTGCACCCCCAGCCCCACCCCGACACACACAAGTTATCCAGCTGTTTGCTTCGTTAAGGCCAATCTACATGAAGGACCGCAGACCAACAGTCAGTGTCTATTATGAATAATTACAGAAGCAGAAAAAATGTGGGCAGAGAAAGAACATATGTAAAAACATTTTTATAGAGAACCTCAGCAGATCAGGCCCATTCTTTGATTGAAAAATGGTTAAGGTATAAAAGGCCCTATTAAAGTTTGAATTACGCCTGGAGAAAACATTTTGCTAGCACGGAAAATAAATATTAATAATGGATATCATTAAAGAGAGAAGACTCAACTTTAAACATAGAAACTAAACACATAAATCAAAGCAAACGTAGCGAGAAAACGACAGAGAAATGTGAATTTTTATTGCAATAGCCATCTATTTTATTGTCTTAATTGTTTTTAAAACGTCCTATAAAGGAATATGTCGTCGATTGCTTCATGGACTTGATAATTTTATCAGTTGATGCCATGGCAACTAAACGGGCTACTGGATAATATTACGACATTTTTCTAATCGAGAGCACAAAGTGAGCGCTGAAGGTGTGATTAATGTTAACTCAATCATAGCTCGGATCAGAAAGGGGCAGCATGTGTTAAGCATCCATACATTTCTCCTAATAACCCAGTCCTCGGTGGGCCTATAATCCCTATAGTCGGGGTCCCTCTCTTAGGGGCCCTCAGGAGCCTCTGGGGGACCATTGTGCCCCCCTCTGTTGACTCAGACGTCATGAATGCCAAAGCTCCCCGTTACTGTTTCCGTCAAATCGTCCCATGAATGTAAAAGTCCAAAGTTAAAGCCTCCGCAGAGGAGAGGTCTCCCCCTGCGCCGGAGCACTATAGGGCGGATTAGTGGCCTGGAAGAGACCGGTCCCCGCTTTGAAGGGATTAAGGTTTAAATGCTTAAAAGCGGGAAAGCTAGGGTCGCTCCTGGCTGCATTTTAGACAGAACCGGCCTGGAGAGTTTAACTTTGAAACAGTTTAAGTTTCTCGGTAAACTCACCTCTGAACTCTCCAGACGGGACGAGGACGCGCAACAGACGGCGAGATCCGCCTGGGAGCGGGAGCGGACTGCTTAACGCGGAAGGGAAAGACATTACAAGACATAATACATATATGTTTTATTTATTTAAGGACTATTGTGCTTTTAGCGATATTTTTTTTTGTTTGGCCTAGTGTGCAGTGGGAGCATGGATGGAAACTTTTATGACAGCAGATTTTATTTAAGACTGTGTTTACATCAGACAGATATTTTATATCTGCATACATTTCATATACTGAAGTCTGTGAAAGCGTTCCTGACTTGACAGTCTATTTTAGAGCATCTAAAGATTGATAGAGGAGGCATCACCGTACTTAAGGGGGCAGGGTCCATGCCATTATTTCAGGGGACGCGTAAAATCACTTAATCACGCGTAAAATCTTAACGTAAAAATGCAGAATCGTGTTCCTAATTTCCAAACTACTTATGCAAATTTCTGCATAAATAAATAGTTATAATTAGAACTATTTGAAAACAAAAATTAGACATTAGGCCATCATTTAAAGCGTATAACTACATGAGAACAAATGACAGGCCTTCAGTACATCTATAAATGTGTCATAGACTATCCATTAATGCGGGGAGATTAATGTCATTTTTTAATGATTTTTTAATACTTTAATATAGCACGTTTTACTGCTTCTAACTGATATTTCTGGCATCGGTGAGCTTCAGACTCGGACACAGCGCCGGGAATATGTTCAACCAGAACTGGACGAAAAGAAAAAGCCAACATCAGCACAACGTGAACAACTGTAGCAGCCGGAGAAGCGCGGGCCGCCCCGCCCTGCACGTCTGCCAACTCTCACCGACCACACAATAAACGCTTTAAACAAATCTTATTAATACTTACTTGTACTTTAAGTGACTACATGGAAGCAAACGCACGCATGCGTGCGTGTATGTGGTGGCTTAATAACATCTTAAACTAAATGTAGACGGCCCTACATATGCATTTTACGCACGCGCGCACAAGCCAAACCTAATTAATTTCTGCCACGTAATTTTGATTTGTGCATTATACTGTTTGGTGAAATTTATGCGCTAATCAAAAGCCTGTTCATTTCATGAACAGAGCCTGAAACGCAGCAGCCGTCATGTTCTTAAATAACTCCAGATTTGGAAGCTGCCTGGATCGCGCGCCTGTCTGTGTCAAACCATCTATGTGTGTGTCTGTGTGTGTAGTGTGTGTGATGGGGGCCGTGTGGGATATGACTTATCACATTGTATGACACCGAACAATAAACTTAAACCAATTTCTGAAGCGTCAGTGCGTTTATGGTTAGCCTGTCGTGGTGACTGTTGTCTCCGCAGCCGGTCGCCTCTCTCGTCCTATACATCAAAGTGACGTTCACTCTGGTGACATCTCCGTAAAAGTGATCGGAATCAAATCAAAGCTTTTAATCTCAGCAATCACCGTCACATCTGGACGTGTCCCCCCTCATAAGGACTTCTGTGCAGCTGCAGTGGTTTCCACGCGCTCTTCGAGGGCCAGTGAAACAATATTGACCGGTTATGGAGTGTTCGCAAGATGCTTTTTAGTCACATAGACACATTTGACCTCAATTTTGAATCTTTAACCAATAAGCGACCACACTCTACCCTGCTCAGTCCCACTTTAACGTGTCCGACATTGTGTGTGTGTTTCAACACAAACCGACCCTGCAACTGTGTAAACACCTGCTCCAAGACTCTGGGCTCGTTTTGCCTTTAGTCCATTTAAAGTCGGTGATTGCAACGATGGCGTAAAACCTCCACGCGAGGAGGTTCTTGGACCAGGTTTATAGTTCAGAATTTATTATGGAGAGAGGAACAATGAAGCAGCCCTTTCCCCGTCTTGCCTGAAAATGGTCTTTGAGTGTAGACTGGGGAGTCTGTGAGGTGATTCAACTCAACAATAAACACAAGTTATACTCATATGTAATTAGAATCATTTTTTTTCAAACGCTTATACTTGATTATTTGGGCTCAGAGAAAAACCTGGACTAATCAGAACCAGAACCGTCCGATAAAGGAAGTAGCATCATTCCAATTCAGTTGGTTCTCCGAGCCGTCACTGAGCTGCCGACACCTGCGAGCTGGTGGTGCGCCGGAGCGCGTGGGCGGTGCAGTGAGCGGTGGGAGGGGGCCGCCCGTGCGCGCGCTCACTCGCTGGTGCCATTGTCATGGAAACTAGACCACCGCCTCGCTATTGTCTCGCGCTCTGCCAAGTTTATTATAAACACCGCGCGAGCCGCAGCGCCCTGTCAAACGGAGCCGCGAGCGCACAGCGAACTGCAGCCCAAAGAGGAAAAGTCAGGAGCCGGACAGACAGAGAGAGGCAGAACCAAGGAAAAGGTGAAGGAGGAGGAGAGGGACCCTGTAGTGAGGAAAGACAGAGAAGAGAGAAAAAAAAACATCTGGATTATTTACTGTGAAAAACAGCCCGGCCAGAGTGAGGTATAAAGCCCACAGCGGCCAGGAGTTCGGGAGAGCCGAGGCAGAGCTCCGCGGAGATACCGGACAGACAGATTCCCAAGCAGCTCCGGGCTCACCTGAAGAGTTCGGCTGACCTCCATGTATAAAATGGATTACTCCTACCTGAACTCCTATGACTCCTGCATGGCGGCCATGGAAGCGTCGGCCTACGCGGACTTCAGCTCCTGCAGCCAGGCCAGCTCCTTCCAGTACAACCCGATCCGCAGCGGACCCTTCTCCAACACGGGCTGCACCCCGCTCAGCACGGCCAGCTGCACCCTGGGAGCGCTGCGCGAGCACCAGCCCACTCCGTACTCCTCAGGTACTGGAAGCTCCGATCACATTATGTGGCGGTACATTAATACAGCCATGGAATGGGAGAATTATTGTAGAATTAAGCGAGCAAAGAAAAACTTGCCTCCCATAATGTTCTCGAGATTGAGCTGCAAAACACCGCATTTGTCGTTTTAAAAGCAAATGGGAAAAAGGAAATTATTTCAGCCCCATTTCTCGTTGGAGATGACCAAACTATTTTAGGCCTACAATATATTCATATTAAATTCGTGTACAATTTTGGCCTAGTCTGATTAACATCTACATGACTGCAAAAAAAAATATTTTTTCAACGAGCCCACGTTTCGTGTTTAAATGGTGTTAAATGTTTTATTAATGAAGAGGTAACAACATTTTACAGATTTAATAATAATGTTTGAGTGTGTAATTATTCATTACTTGCCTGTGACCATCATTGCCTCATATTCTTAAAGTTAAGTAATATAAGATTTAATATAAGGTTTTTCAGTTCACTTTCCCTTTTATTTGTTTTCTTCTATTAAAACTAATTATTTTTTTCCTCTCTGACTAAGATCCCGTATATTTTTGACAGACTTACACATAAATTAAAACGATAGATTATGTATTTATTTGGGACGTATGAGCGACAAATGTGCCAAAGTGTTCATTGAATACTGATTTATGTACAGGTGAAAAATAGGCTGGGTTATTGTTTAAAAAACTGTCAATAAATAAATAAACTGATTTTAAGACCTAACTAATGCCACTAATTGGGGTATTTTCACAGCTGACCAATTGTAAGGAAGCAAAAAAAGTTTTCAGACTAAATTTACATTTACATTTAGTCATTTGGCGGATGCTTTTATCAAAGCGACATACAAGTGAGGAACAAGGCAAGAAAAATCCAAGTCAAGGAGAGAACCTCAAAGCAAAGTGCTGTCAAAGTGTTTCTGTTTCATGAGATGCAAGTGTTTCTTTTCAATGAATAAAAATAGAAAGGATATTGTCCGATTGAAAATAGATTTCTCCGACCATCAGGCCAAACTGAATACGGCTTTTAATATTTGCCTTTAAATTTGGCCTGTTAGGCCTTCAGGCAATCGCTGCCATATTTTTATTTTTTTGTTTGATTCTATATTCAGTTCGAACTCTTCAGATAATGTGCAGATAATGTTGGAAAAACTATCCGCCTTAAAATATTGTAACGAAGCATAATTGCTTGTTGTTTAATTCAAATTATTTATCAAACGGGGATTAATTTTCTGAAACCGCCGTTTAAAGGTTGTTTTTTTTTATCCAATAAAATAAGGCGGGTCCTGCTTGGGGCGTTTCAGGGTTTCCAGACCTGTTGTATAAGACACTCGTCTTCCCACCGTTAAACCCACATCATCTTTCCTTCTCAGTTCCTTACAAGTTTTTCTCGGACCCTTCCGGCCTGAACGAGAAGAGGAAGCAGCGGCGCATCAGAACCACCTTCACCAGTTCCCAGCTGAAGGAGCTGGAGCGAGTCTTCGCGGAGACGCACTACCCGGACATCTACACCAGAGAGGAGCTGGCACTGAAGATAGACCTGACCGAGGCCCGGGTACAGGTGAGAACACTGAACTTATGAATACCCGACGTAAGAGTAACATAAAACCAGGTGTGGTGACCAGCACAAATTCACTCATTACAATAACACCTCAATGAATATTAGGCAGCAAGACAACAGTGGATTTTGGAAGCTGGAATAATCGACAATATTAAGAATCTGAGCGACTCAGAAGAGCATCTCAAACCTGCAGGTGTTGGGGTGGGTGTTCCTGGTGTGCAGTAACCAGGAATCTACAACCAAAGAAGGACAACAAGAGTTGTAGGTGCCCAAGGGTCAATGACACATGTGAGGGAGGAAGGGCAGCTCCTCTGGTCTGATCCCATGAAAGAACTATTGCAGCACAAAGTGCAGAAAAGGACACACAGCACATCACAGCTGGCTGCATGGAGGGCGGCACAGTCGTTCTGGTCAGAATGCCCATGCTGACCCCTCATTAAGACCAATAGCACCTACAATGGGCACATGGGCATCAGAACTGGACAATAGAGGAATGCAGCCTGTTCTGATGAGTTTAATTTTATATCAGCTACTCACAAACTCAATCTCAGACCTCAATCGGATCAACTATCTGTGTGATGAGCTGGGAAAACAAATCAAATCAGAAACCCAGTTCTTTAGAGCCCCTGCCTCCAACAAGACCTACATAATATAAATGGCTTGTCAGTGTATTTGTACACTTTCAGACCATTTGTGTATGTATGTATGTATGTATGTGTCGTGTACCGTATGTATATGGAAATAAATAATAATTGTACCCCTGTCTGCGTTTAACAGGTATGGTTTCAGAACAGACGTGCCAAGTTTCGTAAACAGGAGCGTGCAGCTAATGCCAAAGCCAACAACTCCGGTGGCACCGCAGGCAGTACCACTAGCAGCAGCTCGGGAGGAAAGAAAGGCGGCGAGCCAAGGTCTTCATCAGATGACGATGAATCTAAAGAGTCCACCTGCAGCCCCACGCCTGACAGTACGGCCTCCCTGCCGGGCTCAGCCAGTGGGAACCTGGGCAGTCCGGCCAGCCTGAGCCCCAGCCCAGCTCCTGCCAACAGTGGCTACTCAAACACCTCCAGCTCTCCAGTTCTCCAGGGGCTGAAGCCACCCAGCTGGTCCAGCCTGGGGCCGTCCAACCCGGCCGTGGCCCAGCCTGCTGCCCAGACTCAAGAGATTCTGAAGGCCTGGCAACCAGCGGACAGTATGACCGGGCCCTTTGCTGGAGTTCTGTCCTCCTTCCACAGAAAACCCAACCCCACCATCAAGACGAACCTGTTCTGAAGCACAGAGTAAGAAAATAAAATCAGAAACAGACATTATTTGGTCCGCTGGAACAATGAGGAGTTTGTAGCATTTGCTGAGAGAGTCAGGACTTGCCCAATGTAACAGTCACTGGTGTAGTCGGCTGTGGTCCAGTGAGGCCTTCAATTTTTCCCTGTCAAACTCAGATACTAAGGTCAAAAGTCTGGTTGCCATCGTTCTCCCTAAACAATTATGCAATTATTCAAATAATACACGTAAACTTCACATGCAATGACTTAAACTCTTCACTCACATCCTTAAATCACAGTTTGACCTGAAATCCCGTCCTCAGATAAAGGACGGTGTTTTAAGTTTTATTTAACGGTGTAAAACTATTCACATGTAGGTCCTGACTAAACGGTTCACCAGAGAGATCACGGAACATTTTGTACGACATTTCGGACTCACGCACACATCTGACACTCTTTTCTGTACACCCACATTCCCACACTCCGCTCACACTGCAGTGCACTTTGACAGCCACATGAGCATGGCGGTCAGGTACGAATTTAAAGCAGAAATCCAAACATCACGCTCTGGTCTCTGCTGGGGAAACTAAATAAACACACTTTAAGCCTCAAGCACAACTTCCTCAAAGCCCCCACGACACACAGACTCCCACCAGAAGGAACAGGGTCCCCCCTAAATCTCTTTGCCGAGCAGAACAGGCCATCCCAAAATCCAATTACAGCGACTGGGTCCAGGCCAGACACCTCCCTAGTACGATCTCTCCCCTCCTCTACTTTACTACTGTATTAAGCCCCGACTCCCCCACAGTCATCTTCAATGTGACACTCCCTACCTCCTCTCCAGGCTTCTTGGCCCCATCCTTTCACTCTCCCTGCCCCATGCCTTTCTCCATCAAACAGTGGGCACTTTGTTAAAATTCAGCAAAGTCAAGAGAATTTAAGGTTTTTGTCTGAGTTTTCAGAGCCCACCTACTGCCGTCTCCTGCCCTGTTCTCTGGGTAGACGGCTGCAGAGTGTAACCTACACATGAGTCAATCTAAGCATTCTTGTTACTATCATAAAACTACAGCTCACTTCGTTCACTGACTGAGGTGTTTTTTCACGATTCTCCTGCTGGAAAAGAAGACGTGTGCCCCGCAGCCAGTGCTTTGGTCTGTGGTATGAACTGTAGCAGACAGCCCATCATCCATTCTGACTCAGATTTTCAGCCCAGCTTCATTATCTTTGCTGTGGCAGAAAAATATTAAATGCTCCTTTTAGAGAAATGCAATGGAATCTTGTCAAAGGCTGACAAGATAAAGTTTTCTATTTGTCCACCGACATCCTGGTTTTGTTCTTGTTGACCCCCCATCATTTTTGCAAAAAGACAAAAAACTATTTCTCCTTGACTTCTTTTTCCTTGTCTATTATCTCTTGTCGTTTTGTTGGAAATCATCCAAACAGAAGCAGATTTTTTTTAAAGAGCATTTCCTCAAACAAATCCACTGAAAAGGGAAAAATACATGTATTTATTATTTTTTAATATGTCTGTGAGATACAAACACATTTCTTTGAAATGACATTTTTGTGACTGTAAATTCTGTAATTAGTAATATAAATATTAGGTAGCCTTTTCTCACATTGCTTTACAGATTATTTCATTGTAGAGCGTCTGTCTCACAGATCTACATGTCCATGAAAACTATGAACTGACAGATGCTCTAGTGAATGAGAAGTTATAGCACTACTCTGAATATTCTAATAAATCTACATTATGAAAGCACTACCTGATGAGATTAATAACCTGTTTTTTTGTGTGGAAACATAAAGAGAGTGTTGTGTGTGTATAGAAAGACAAACTCACAAAGCTAAATACTGAGGCATAAGCTCCTAAAATTATGGTTAAATAAAAAACTAGCTGTCACTTATTTCATTTTACCGTAAACTCTTTCCCTTTCCCTTACTGAGGCAGGTCTAGGGCTCATGGATCACAATGGTTTCATCCTTTTTGCTTTTCCTGCAGACAACACAAATAGCAAAATAAATGAGCCTGTGAAACAAGGAAAGATATTAGATTTTAATTGAAAAAAAATTACATGTGTGAACAACTTATATTAACTTAACACAACCAAAGGAGAAGACTACATTAAGAAACAAGATAAAAATTGAGTGGGACAGAGAAAAAAAAACAATGGCAACTCAATTTTTTACTCAACGTACACACGTACACACACATACACACACACACACACACACACACACTACTGTGAACACTGGAAAAGGCAAAAAGGCCAAAAAGGCTTAAAAAGATTTAAAATGTTCAAATGGGCAGAGCCACAATGTCTGCATTCTGGTTATTTGACTGTTAAAGTACAGGGACAAGGTTATATATTAGCAACATAATTCAACAGTGTATGTGGGCCACAAAGAAAATTAGAAGGGGGCTGTTGAAAACTCCTAAAATCTAATTTTTTTTCAATGTCATCATATTTGCTCCCAATAATGTAATGGTAAGCTGTTTATACTTTTTCCGCATTTTAGTGGCAAATGTAGGACGTATGGTTATTTGGATCCATATTAATGAAAGGTAATGTGTCAGGTCAGACCACATCAGCATCTTCTAAAAAAATAGTAAACTGGATTTTTGATTGAGCATTCAGTCCAACAAGAAAAAGAGGAAGAACAAATAAAGGCAGTTTAAACATTAATGGTGGGGGGTTAATGCTCAAATTTTTAAAAGCTATAGAACAAAATATAAATAACTGAAGTAAACTAAAAAGAATAACTTGTTTCACTGAACTGACTTGGCTGGCATATTTCAGCCAGTCTCCACAGTGGGCAGCTACTGTTGAGGTTGATGACGAAGCAGCACCACCTGCTGGGTGAACAAGTGCCCTCACAACATCTGTTTTCCTGGGTCTAACGCAATATGGGAAGTGACATCTTCTCCCATATGTACAAAATATGTCATGATCCCAAAACTAGCTCATGTCTCTAGTAATGGAAAAAAAACAAATACAATACTATATGACATGACGTAAAAAAAAATGTGACAACATAATGGTAAAGCAAATCTTATTATAACCATTAGTGATGTGAGTACGTTAATCTTTTCCCTGAACACTGATGTGACATCAAGCCCATCAAATTTCACTCACAGATGAAAAATATTTTTTCTTATCTAAACCTTCTACATCATCAGCATGAGAAATGTTCTACGTGAAATATTCAAGGTAATATTTCACATTGGTACAGCATTTATTCCCCCATGCTTATCAGCTAAATACTGACTGTCCCCCTAAAAAAATCCGCTGCTTATGTCATTTGTCCACTTGTGTTTACAGACACATCCAGGTTTTAGAAAATTATAATTCTATAACCAATTTACCAGAGTCTGAAAGTGTCAGGAAAGAAAGCTGAAATGTGTGTGGTGCAGTGGTACAAATCACACAGGCAGATGGCAAATACAATCACCCAAATACTGTACCAATACGAACATTTAGCTCTAATGGGACTTGTTTGCTCCACATTCCCTTTATCAATAAAAATGGAACATAAAACCATAAAAAACGCAGACACTGTTACAAACCATGCCACAATTTGGATAACAGTGGCTTAGACATGATTTAAAAAAACACTGAATTTAAAAAAATGAGGGTGGGGGGTTATCTTGCTTCAGTCTGCCATGCCTGAGGGCTAGCCCCTTTTCTGTCCCCACTTCCTCTCTGCCTCCATCACAGAGGTAAGCGAGTTGCTCCTTCTGCTCTGTGGCCAGAGCATAAACTCTCAAATTTAACAATTCCCAGTTTCTCAATTGTGAACATTAGTTAGAACAAACCTGAGACTCTGAGAACACAGTTATTGAAACAGTCTGAACTTAAGGGGAAAAACACAGCTCTGCTTTCTAACAAAATACCTGTTTTCATTTAATTTAAACTTTAAAAAAAATTATCCACTTCTGAGGACACTCTGCCAGTCCTCCAATGAGATTTCTCAGGACAAAAAAAGGAAAATGTGCTTTAATTCTAGTTTGAAGCTGCAGGTCACAAGTGATGGTACATCTCACCTCCAATTCTGTTTGGCCAAAGAAATGAAAGGATCTCATTCTGCATCTTCATGCCAACTTTAAAGCTGGGGGCTCTGTAGTGATGCTTGAACGGCTGAAATGATTATCATTAAATAAGGCCACCTTTAAGACAATGACAACACACATACAGTACATGTGAAAAAAGGACGTTGGTTCAACAAGTATTTTTGTAAATACAAATGGGAGTGCAATTTCTCTCAAAAGGCACAGTCTGGCATCAATTGGCACATTCCAGCTCAGTTTAGTTCAGCTGAGATTTGGCCTCTCGGGACCTGGCGCAGTACCAGGCCAGTTTGGACCAGGTATGGACCAGTTTGGTGCAGTTTATTTTTGTTGCTGTTGTTGCTGCTGCTGCTGTCTCAGGCTCTCCAGCAGGATTCGCTTGTGGTGGGGTCGAGCACACCTGCCTCCTCCAGGTCTTCCTCAGTGATATCACTAAAAACAAAACAAGTTGTAAGAAAACAAATAACTAAATAGAAGTGTCAATAAATATTAGTAATAAACATTACTGGAGAATTATTAGAGATTCTTCTGTTAACTACTTGCAGCTTGCATCACTTTTGGCATTACTTTCACATTATATCACTACTTCGTGGACAAAAGCATGAAAATTTAAAAGTGTTAAGTCTGAATGTGTGAGTGTAAGTACCTGAGGAACTCCAGGTCATCCCAGCCATTGTGCAGAAGGCCCTGCTCATACCTCTCTAGTCCCAGTTTCTGCAGCCACTCCCCTACTGATGATTCCCCAACAGACAAAGATGAACTACTGCTTCCCCAAAGTGCCTGCCCAGGAGAGAATGAACATGAAATCTAGAAACTGCCATTGGACAAACGTATGCAAACAAAGTTACTTTAAATTGTAGGATATTATATACTAGCTCAGAAAGGGCTTTTCTTTACACCCGAAGAAAGAATAACTAAAATTTAATTGAAAAGGCACAAAAGGAGAGATCAAGTCTGCCCACTAACAATTTACAGTTGGTTACAAATCAAAGACGTTTGTCGTTTTTTCTTTAAAACAAAGACTGGGGTCTTGAACCAAGAAAAAAAACTGAAAAGCTAAACTTCCTTTGCTACAAAGAATTAAGCATTCCAAATTAAAAACTTCACCAAGCACAATACATTGCTTACCTCCTCTGGCATGTCTTCTGCGATGCTCTCTGTGATGGGATTTCTGGGAGGGAAGGTACGACAGGGGTCCAGACCTAAACCCATCGGTGGGCCTCTAAGAGGCGGTGGTGCAGAGGGAGCACGTGGAGGCTGCCCAGGAAACTCACTTTCACTTAGCGTCTTTGCCATCTGGAGCACAGAACAGGATTGGTCATCCAGCGCTGCTGGTCCTTGTCCTCCTCCTCCTCCTCCTCCTCCTCCACCTCGCCTAAAACTCTCTCCCAGTGCCATTGGGGCAACAGAACTAACTACTGGGAATCCTAACTTCAGCAAGGTCTGGGTAAAGTGGCCGAGGATCCAGCGCTCCTTTGGGGAGGGGAGGAGGAGGGAAGTCAGGAGGGGGTCGATTCAATGTGTTTCCAACTGTTCCTCCGACACCTCCACCCTGTGCCCCAACTACACAAACTCCTCCATCATCTTCTGGGGAGCCCTCTTCACTAATGGCACGGACTGGGGGTGCTGCCATGGGTCTGCGTAGATGAGCGGGTCCTGAGGATGCAGAGGGGGGTTTGGTACGGGCTCCAGCTAAAGGAGGAGGGACTTTAGCTGCCTGGGGGTTTGTGGAGGTAGGAGAAGGGAGAAGCTCAGGTGGCAGAGCAGCTGCTGACTGGTTGGGAACGCCCTCCAGAATGTAGTAGGCAGGATTATTGTAGCTGTTCTTGCTTATGGATGGGTCAGTGTCTAATGCATCCTGCTTAGGTCTTCACAAAACACAAAAACATAACAGACGGTTAATTTCTAACCTTTTTATGTTTAATGGTTTACATATTGAACTGTTGATCTTTCCAATTTAAATGTGTGTCTGCGTGAAATCTAAGGGTGGGTTTGCTGGTCAGTGTGTGTTAGGCGCATGTGTTTTCACCTTGCAGCAGTTTCCTCCTTGCTAATCCTTTCTCCCTCCTCACTGACCTTCCCCAGCTCTCCTAATGTTTTGCGAACCACTGATGGCCTGCAGAGTGGACACAACAGAATGGGAGTAAAGTTAGTGTGTGAAACAAAATACAGAATTGTAAAAACACGTTTTCCAGCTGTGAGTTGAGAAATAAAACATTTTTTAACTTACAGCAAAAATCCCAATTACAATATAATAGATACAATTTATTAAACATGAATTAAATTATTATGTACATTAAAAAATTATTACACTCTAGAGTTTAGTTTGTTAGAATCATAAGAAAAAATTTGATAAAATTACTGTGTAGTGAAACAGTACAGTGAAATATAATCTCTAAATCGATTCACAGTACCTTTATTTTAATCCTACCATGGCTTATTGGGATCACCAATACTATGCACACATAAATTAAGCTTTTTGAATTAACTTATATCAACTGATAAATAAAAGTAGCAGAGTATACTGACTTGACATATTCATGTCCCACTCTGGAGACAATTGTGGATTTCCCTTTAGGCCCGCCTGTCTCATCCTTATCCACACTGATCCACTCTGAAATGCAATATTAAAAGAGTTGCATGAGACACTTTGTACAGTATTTCATAAATTACACAAAATCAGCAAAATCATCTTTAAAAGGATACATTTTTTATTAGTATCAACTGTGTCATTCAATGTTTGTCACCAAAGTGCACAAAACATTCTCCATTGCTTAGAGTAGTACCATAGAGTCTCTCCCTGGTCCCCATTCTTTCTGAAGGGACTCTGACCCTCATGGACCCCCTGATATTTCCTGTCTCCTCTCCACGGTGAGATAGGTAGGTGTGGAACTGCTGTGCTGTGCTGCCAATCATGGACTTCAGAGCCAACACACATTCTCCTATTGTGGGTTCAAACAAAGTTGTCGGTCAGACTAAAAAGAAAAAAGGTCAATTTGCCACTTTCAAAGAGCTGCAAAGTAACACCACAATCATGAACACTCTTCATACCATAGGACTCATATCCATCCAGTGATTTCACTGTTAGCAGCAGGTGTTGGTCCTGCAAGTACTCGATCTCTGAGAGAAGAGGTTTGAGCGTTGTAAGCTGCTTGTTGGACCAGCCCACGCGCAGGAAGTTGATGTTGTCACTGCTCTGACTGTCATTCTCATAGCTCTTCTTAAACTCTGCAGGTCAAAGACACAGAAAGAGAAATGCAGGGCAGAGTAGATGGGAAGGAGGAGGTCAAAAAGAAGCGAGGTCAAAAGAATATAGGGAAGAAGAGGGAGATATTTCTATTGGGTTACATTCAAAGTACACAGCTAAAGGAGGGGAGGATGCAGGCACAGGTCAAAAATGGATTGTAGCTTAAAGGTATACTGACTTCCTGACATTGGAAGGGAGAGGGATGGTACAAAAAGGAAATAGATTTTAAATTATTACATCCACCTCACGCTACAGCAACTCTGCTAAAAAGCTCTATGTGCTGTTTGTCACTGCAAAGGTGCAGCACGCTGATCTTACCTTCAAGACAAGTGGAGTAGAATTCAATGAAGAACTTGGTCCTGCTCGCTGTCTTCACTATAGCCTCAATCGTCTCAAACTCAATGTAGGCCTGCTCTGAAGACTTCGGCAGACCTAGAGAGGAGATGGTTGATAAGGATGAGAAATTATCAAACTCTGTACGCTGTTGCCTTTGCTCTTCTTACCAAGTGGCACCGAAACCATAAGCTGTTATTCTACAGAATGGAACTAAAACAAAATGTATGAATGAAGAAAGTGAATTTAAAAACCTAAAAAGCATTTTTTTTTCCCCTGGAGATGATAAATTAATCCACTTGTACCTTTTTTGGAGACAAACTGAGAGGTGACCCCCACCTCGAAGGTGGCAAACACAGGAGAATGATCACTGGTCACTAGATCATCTGTACAGCCTGCAAAACAAACAAACCTGTACTTAAGTCTCCTTGTTGATCAGTTATGTTATGTGTAATATGTATGCCTGGAATACTGAGGTGAAATTTACCCCTAAATTCAGATTCAGAATTTACTATAAAGGGATTATGTTACACTGAACTGGAACAAAAGTGTCCAATTATATTGTGCTGGTTGTCTCACCATAGGAGTTGCAGACAATGTGGGTCTCTGGGTATGACTTCCACAGGATCCGGTCACACCAGGAGGGAACATTAGTCCTCATCTGGGACGGGGAGAAATTTAGTAGAATAAATAATATATGGGGTTATCTGGATGACTCAAAAAAAAAAAAGAACTAAAGCCTAGGAATTGTTTAAATCAATAAACCCACTCCTGTGGCCTTCTGCTTCTGCCACACGTATGTGTCCCGTGAGCCCCGTTCATAACGGTAGGTGGGTGGGAATGAGATCTCTTCCTCCGCTGCAGAAAAGACACACATTTGAGCAGATATGTATAAAGGGAAGAAATTGTGGAATTTTATAATATCTCTAAATCTCATTAACACATGAATCTGAGATTTAAAATGCTAGAAAAATGCAGAAGACTAAGTATTTCAAGTAAACCTTATATGGAGAGATGCAAAAGGTGAGACACTGATATACTTTAATATGCGTTTTTAAAAATGCTGATTTTTAGTTTTAAATATTTATCTTTCTGGAATGAAGGAAGAAAACAACAAAACCACACACAGCGAGGGCCAGTGTGGACAGGAAGCCACATCCTGTGCACTTATGAGAAACACTAGTACAAAAACATAAATGATAAGACACAGATGGGCATCTTAGTCTAATGTTTTTGACTGTTGTACAAAAATAATGTTTAAAACGTCTGTATGAAGAAACTAGATATGGATATAAATATTGCCTATTCTCTGAACGTTTTTGAGCTTGTTCTCTAGTCTTTATATTAAGCTGGCTAAGGATTACTAACCAAAACGTAGAAAGACTTTATTCTTCTCCCTCTCCAGATTGAGCTGGTCTACCTTCAACAGGGGTTCGAACTCTTTCCTGTTAATGTAATTTAAAATCTCCTGCACACACAACACACACACACAAAATTACAAAATGAAGCGTCCTCAATTTTTGCTGCAATTCTTAATGTGATAAGATGACGTCTGTGCGTCAGTGTGTGCTCTGTTTTACCTGTATATCCATATCCAGCCTGTAATTAAGGTCTCCCAACCAGAATAGGTGTGTGAACCGCAGTGAGATATCGAAGGAGCTCAGTTGTCGGTCTCCTAGTGACAGCAGCCGTAGGATATCAAGATAATTTTGATTTCTCCTGTAGGAGTCAAAGATCAGACGTATTACATGAACAAAAGGTAAAAAGTAATGGGTTTGTGTGTGTGTCTAATGTGTTCTGACGCACTTTAAGGGTGGATTGTGTTTGTACAAAGTGTACACTAGAATCATCAATCAAATCGTGTGTAGGATGATAATGGGTACCTGGCGATCTTCTCATTTCCTGACGTCAAGTGACAATTTACAAAGCCGAAAGATGTCCCATTAAACATGAATGACACACCCACAGCTCCTTTATTACCTAGAAAACCACCAAAACAAACGTTCAGTGCAAACAGTACAAACATTACAGTAACTGATAGTAGTTGACTTATGACAATAATTGTTTTAAGCAACACAGAATTACACGTGCAATGTCAAGACACAACTTTTTACTTTGATTAAATTAAGGAAAACCTTGTTTTATTCTCTTAGAAGATTAAGGTTATTTTTAGAGTTTACAGACTTTACTGTCTCTGAATTTTTACCATAGATTCATTCTTTATTCAAGTCACAATTTTCATCATGACGTATTAGTCTAATCTCTTTGATTGTCCCATTTCTGTGCCAAAATGTGTTGTTGTTTTATTGCTTATATTTTCGTTGGGCTTTTGCCCAGGATGTTAAGTGTGTGAGCGAAGAATAAGGACTAAGCAGTCGTTACCCAGTGTGTTGGCGATGCCTGTCTTGACACTGGACATTCCTACGTGGCTGATGCGGTTCTCGTGTTCAGGTTTCACTAACACAGCAATCTTGATGTTCCACAGAGTCTGCACTGCAATCTGCAGTAAAAGCAACAACATCATCGTACCATGAGGAACATTTAGACATCATTTATACACTGTATAAAAATATGTATTTCCTTATTTTCAGTTTTGCCTTCTCAGTCATAAAACCGACCCTCACAAATAAGACCAGTCTAATCAAAAACATTAACAGATAAATGAAGGATTTAAATGTAAAATCAAAATTTCTCTTACCGGTTTATAGTCTAGTTCCGTCTGCTCTTTCAACACAGCTCGCAGTGACTCGACCCACTCCCGATCACACACAGAGTTTTCTTGGGTTCCAAACACATAAAGGTCATGAGGGATGGTAACCGCCATTTCATCCAGAGTTTTCCCAAGGCCCCGGCACAACACCCACGAAGCTACAGACTTAGGTGAAGGCACTGAGCCTGCAATGACCAAAATAATATATTCTCATTTAGAAATACTAATGTTTAATTCTGGAAATACATGCATTACTGTTTCATTTTCTATACACCATAAAAATATTACTTATAATAAGTGAGTAGGTGCGTGTGTGTGTCTAACCCATATTCCAGGTGCCTATGAAAATGGAAATCATGTCTGGCTCATCCTGATTGGAATGTTTGTTCTTCATCAGCTGAAGAAGCTGGCAAAATGCTTCCCGCTTCTGAAACACACACACACGTCAGTTATTGTAGGCTTCCACAGACAGGCATCCTGCGTCCTGTGTGTGTATATGTATAAAAGTGTTTTCAATGCATTTCTTATTTGGTATGTATTGGAGTATATTTCTTAAAAGCTCTCTGAAACAGTGCTGTGGGGAGACAACTCTTTGTTTTTTTTATGCTTTTGTATATCATGTGTTCTTCATCAAAAGAGAACTATGTAGTTAGAAGCAGCAATGCTGAGTTGTTCAAAGGTGTCTATGCATAACATTATAGACGTGGGCCACAAAACTTGGCCCTGTACTGTAGGTGTCCTTCATCAGATTAAGACAGAAATAAGTGAATTACTAATGAAAATGGCTGTAGGTATGTGCATGTTTCATAAAGTACCGAATAGTAGAATATTGTGCTTTCCTACATCTAGAGATTATGTATGTATGAGAGTGTGTGTGCGTTTGTGTATGTAGACCTTGGCACTAGCAAAGACGAAGTCTTTTCTCTGGCTCTTGTCCTTCTCCTTCTCAAAAACAATACCCAACTTATTCTGCACTCGCTGTGACTTGATCAGCTGGCGGACTGAGAGAGAAGGACACAGAAAAATAGAAAAACAAGAGAGAGTGGGTTAGAGATTAAGGACAAGGAAAAGCAAAGTCAATGAATGGATAGACACGGTTAAAGAACGTTAGGGTTAAGCAAGGTGGACAGAAACAAACTTTTACAATTTTTTTACAAAATGTATGTTAAATCCTCTATAATATAAAGGCTTTCACACATCCTTAGGTAAGTATGTTAAATAAATATATTAAATACCCATCATTATAGTCATTTAAAGAGTTTTAGTAACTGACCACTGCTAAAGCTGCAGACGCGTTGATTTTATTTCTTGCAGTGTTTTACAGCAGAGTTAAACTACTTTAACTAAAGAAATGAGTCGAGTGGGGGCAATATTTCTCATTTATTTGATGAATGTAAATATTTTAGAATATTAATCTTCTAACAAGATAAATCTCACAATGAGATCACACTCTGAGTGGCTTCCCACCTCTGCTCACTAATTTACTGTTAAACACAATAACAATTAATGATGACTATGGCTTTGGTTTATGTGTAACTGTACATGAATGCTTCTAAATGTCCCCCTTCTGACTTCCCTGTATCCAAATATTTATCTGCTTTTTGCTGAAAAACCCCTCCAGACAACATCACTCGGAGGAGATTTGATTATTAGTTCAGATGATGTCATCTGGAGGAGTTCTGGAAAAGCAGGCTGACCCTGATTACACTCTGCATAGTGTGAGCAAAAAGATGACATAATCTGAACTGAAGTTTGATGACATTTATTTGCATGTACTACTCAAAGCAGAACCAAAAGCAGTAAGTTAAATATCAGTAATATTATCATTTAAGTATTACTAATGTGATTGTAACTATGCGTTTCTTACTTTTGTCATGTGTAAAGGTGGTCCAGTCTTCCTGGCTGTCTTTCACCTTCTTCATCACTACCAGTCGTCCTCCTTCAACGTCCACAGACAGCGTGTACTTCTGACTTTTTCCTATCTTTGTTAGTTCTGCCAGGTAGACATCCAGCTTCACCTTTAGCAGATCGTAGGGGAAGGATTAAAAACACATCAAGGAGACTGGGAATGCTATAGAGCTCTTATTTGAGGTTTTGCCAAACCTTTACACCACCAGGGGTCTCCAATGTAAAAGTAGTAGAATAAGTCAGCCCTTTCCTTCCTCTTATCACATACACAACAGGCTTTCTGCATCAACCGTGTGATGTCTAAATATGTAGGATGCAGATGGCAGTTGATAAATTTCTTCTTCCGTTCAAACAATTCAGAAATATTTTGACAGCTCTGCCTTTGCCCTGGTTTCTTGCTGTTCTGAATTTTATCAACAAAATAATCATCAAAAACGTACAACCAGAAGGCAGAAATGTATTCTCGCTTTGAATCATACAGTACCATGTAAACACCAATGGGTAGTGTCTGTGTGTCAGCGAGCAAATCAGATGACACATCTTAAACCTATCACTGCATCACAACAGCATTTCTGTTCCTGTGCAGCAGGAAGCTGCTGAGAGGATACAACCGCAGAGAATGCAGACTTGGCTGACAGCTAATACGTGAAGTTATCCCATTCTTTTTCGTTCTGTCTCTATTGTTAACCCACTATTTTTTTCCCTTCTCCTCACCTCGTTTACCTTTATTCTCACTGAATCTCTTTGACTCATATTATTCAAATTTCTTCTCCATTTAATTTACTCAACGAGCTTTAAGGTATGTCAGTGATTAATGTTGTTGTACACTTAAAACTACTATGATGCTATAACCACTATAAAAAACACTCACTTACTTAATTAATTATAGTACATGGGAATAGATCCCAAAACTGACAAAATGATAAAGTATGACAAAGCCACTGATGATGCTACAGGAAGTTGAATACAAGCATTGCTTTAGTCTCATATCAGATCTATTGATCAATATCCAACAATGTACTGATGAATACAAGACTTCGTGGTCTTTTTTACTATGAAAAAATCAGTTCTACGTGAAACAATATTGTTTCTGCATATGTAATATTTCATTTTATAAATGAGATCTAAAAATGTTTTTAGCATCTCTAGACAGCTTCACTAAACAGAACCTGCTTTGTCTTGAAACATTTGCAACAACTGAAAACATTTGCAAAAATGATGATTTCTACCGTTTATATGGTACATAATTAAATTAAGGCTGAGTACATTTTTAGCATTATTCTTACTGGCCTAATACTAATCTCCCTTTAGACAGACAACCAATCATAAAGTCGGTTGTTTGTATTTTATGTGTGAGCGTGTGCATTCACCTATACCTCAAAGGCCTGCACTGGGATAGCTTTGCTATGACGCATAGAAAGAGGAGGAGGGGAGCATGGAGACGACAAACTCATGTCCTGAAGAGCTTTCAGAGCCTGAAGGGGGTAAAACAAGAGAAAGGGGGGGGCGGGGTAGAGATGTGATGAAAAAATAAACGAGCATAAGCAACAGAAGCATAATAAAGACATATAGAAATAAACTGCATTTTTTGTGCTGGTATCAACAAGAGAACAATTTTCCATTTCCTACGGTCAAGTTACCATGAGCAGAGAAGATGAGAGCCAGTGACATAAGATGAGTTGCATAGTTTGATTATGCTAAGGTCATTTCCTTCTCACTTTCTTCGTGTGTGTACTTTATTAGGTACACCTGTATAATCTAATGCAAATTTATACAGCAGCTCTGCCATGAATTCTAGTTTTATAAGGGTATAAATTCTCAGTTTTTAAGTTGGAACTGGCATAAATTATATCATTATCTCTCTATTATTAAGGTCACAGTGGATATTGATGTCATTTTAAATAACAATAACTGCAAATTGAAAACAAAGGATGGCAAATAAATCAATGAATATATCAAATGTTTTACTGCAGCTCCCCAAAAGGATTTGATCATGATTAAGTACAAAATGCAACAGAAAAACACACACACACGAAGAGAGAAACATTAAGGCTTCCTTTCTTCTATGTACCTTCTTCTCAATGGACGACAACAGGTCTTTGAGAACTGCCAGTTTGGTCACGAGATTCTCCAACTCTTGGTCACCACCCTGAGTCACTGACTGATGAAGAGAAAAACAATCAGAAGTCATTGAAGCTCTGCAGTTTGAAAAGAACAGAGGGTGACTAAAAGAGAAAGGATGAGAAATTGTGTTTGGTTTCAAATATACGAAAGCTTCATTACCATCAATAATGATTATTAAAGGAAGATTATTATAGGAAGATTATTATTTTGATTTACAAATTGTCAATTTTATTCAAACTACACAAATGAAAATTGTAAGAATTTCTTAAGTTAACATGTGTTCTTGTGTCTCTAGATTCATAAACTTTCGGAATTATCTCAGATTTACATGAAAATATTACAGACTTCTGTCAACTGCATGATGAGCAAAACAAATTAACACGTGCTTGTCAAATTATTTCAAGAATACTATTTAGGCCTCTTAAGCCAGATAAGCCAAGCACGTGTGCAAGTTGCTACTAACCTATGAATGTATGTATAAAGGCCCACTGTGTGTTGAGGCTAACAACATCTGACAAAATTGGTAAAATAATTGTTAAGAAAAGGAGCGGGATTACAGAATGATACAGAGCATACACATGCGTGCACACACACATGCGCACGGGGTGGAAAGAGCTGTACCTGTTGGATCATCTTAGAGACCATGAAGGCACTTTGCTGATCAAAGACTTTAGACAGGATTTCTAGACCAGACAAAACTTTATCCACCTCCCTGTTGGGGACATTAAAAGAGATTGTTTTCAAACTTTAAAACAATATATTGGATCTATCCATATAAAAAATCAGACAATATTCTAAATTCAACTGTATGATACAGGTGAGGGCTGTGCATTAAAACAACTGTTGACTCATAACAATTTGAATTATACAGTATATTTATATTCTGTGTTAGCATTTCACTGTGCAACATATGCCACTGCAATAAAAAAACAGAGAGAAAGTAGTAAGTAGCTCTTCACTCTTGCTCACACACACAGAGCAAATTCTTTATTAAGTCAACTGCAGGATGAGCAAAGCCATAGAAATATATCAGTACTGGTGGTACTGGTGTAGTACTGGTGTGTGTGCATTACCCATTAAGCCGTTTGCAGGAGGCCACTAGTGTCTTGTTGAGGTGAGGCAGGGAACAGGCTCCTTGTTTGACTGCCTCCAGGTCCAGAGCATAGCTACCCTTCAGATACTCATGGGAGATGGTGCTGAGACCATTAGCTGCGGGAGCACTATAACAAATTCATAAAAAGACCAGTGAACAATTATAACTATTTTTATGCTTAAGCATCAGTTGTATATTCATACTGTACTAAAATATTACTTATCTCAAACTTTACATTTACAGTGTTACATAAAGAATTTCTAGCATTCCCAATGAATGTTATCACTGTTTGTTATATTATTTTCTTCATTCCTGCATGTTACAACTCAGCTGTTGCCATATTCTATTATATTGACAATATTGCTATCTCACACATAGTCACTACATTAGAAAATCTGTGTGAGTCAGTGATTGCTACATCTTTGCAGTATAGATTAAAAAAAAAAATCACACACTTCCTCTGAGAAAGAATGCTGACTTATGTCTGTCCCCCCTCACACAGTGAGTCAACACACTGCCCCAAGACTCTGAGACACTGGCCAACAAACAATTCTTTTGCAATTAGCAAAAACATTAATGTAATATGTCGCAGCTCTGTGGTTTACTATGACATTACTTTGCTGTTGTGTAAAGACTTAAATTCTCTGGTAAAGAGAGGAAAGCTACTTCATACTACATACAGATAAATTCACGACTTTTTTTTCTGACAGCCCATACACCACTGTTAATTTAGCCAAACACACTGCTGTTGGCTTCAGCCTCGGCAACTCATACATACAACAATTTTACAATCTGGGTTCCAAGCTGTAGCTTGTAAGTATTTCCAGCACCAAGTCTGCAAACTAGCAGATTATTAAAAGGGTCAAGTGTTAATAACAAGGTGGTGGCTTGGCCCTTTACTCACTCATTGTTTTACGGAAGTTTAATTAATCATATGTGGAAAAGGTCATGGGATAATTTTCATGGCCAATTTTCTCCTTTCTTCTGTGAGAACTTGTCAAAAGAGAACCACTGTGACCAAGAGGAAGATATTATTTCAATGATTTCACCTACAGTTGACACTGTGGCAAACAACAGGAAAAAAACTGTGTTTAGAGTTTGGATCTCTTAAAAAAAAAAACATTTTTCTAGAGAGATATCAGAATGGTAAATACTGTTATCTAATGATTTTAGCATAGAAACATGAATTTGTTTATCAATCTTCATAGATCGGAACAACACTCATATCTATGTGCACACACAAACTGCCGGCCTTCATCAAAGCCTTGTATCATCTGTGAGAAATGTGGCTTTCAACAGGATGTGGCTTTCCTTCTCTATACAGACAGAGGGGCACACAGGGAGAACTGAGGATATTAATGTGTGTACATGAGTGTGTGTGTGCGTGTTTACGAACACGAGTGTAATAGAGTGATTTAGAATAAGAGACTGACGTAAGTAGTCTTTACTTCAGATGTCTATATTTGTGTATGGAAACAGTCATAGCTTTACTTACCTTATTTATGACATAATCACATTCACAGTGAAGCTGCACACTTCCTCCGTATGTCTGCATGTGTTGTGGTTGTGCTTGCATTGTGTGGGAGTACTAAATAATTAACCTGGTTAAGGAGCCCTGCAGGTTCTTTTTTTAGGATAATCTTAGCAGTTACATATTATTATTATTAACATACAGACTTTGTACCTGTCTGTTGGTGTGTCTGGCCCAGGAGAAGTTGAGGTGGAAGCAAAACGTGGGGGGAGGGGCGGCTTCTCATCCTCCCCATCTAATAATCACAGAAAAGGGTTAGAAGAGGGTTAACATGTGACAAGAGGGAGGTTGCTGTCACCATGGGTAAGTGACTGTTCGCTTTTTAATAATGCCTCACTCCATCACAATAGCCTTCCTGTCCTAGGAGCGAGGGTCAATCTCTGAGGAGCCACAAGCCACAAGACCAACCATGATTAAAGTCTTAAAATAATCTAAAACACCCTAAATATGACATAACCACAGTTTTCTACCAACAAGGACAAGTCACAGAACCGACTCAAGGATATGAATACTAAAATGTTTCACTTGTTTTAAGAAAGAGTGACTTTTTTTGTCTATACGATCTCTTATTTTCCTGCTCCGTTTTGGATCATTAACAAAATTATAAGTAGGAAAATAATAATTTTAGCAACAGTCTTTACATATCCGTTCAGTCAAATGTGAGGATGAAAAGCCCTGCGTTAGGTTAAAACCATTTCCTAATCTCTAATCTAATGTAATAAATCATTTCAACACACTGTAATTAGGGATGACGTGACACCACTTTTTCCTAGAAGTACAAGTAATTACAATTAAGTACTTGCCAAGACAGAGTATCAGTGCAAATAAAAATGATTTCTAGTCTGACAGTCTGAAAGGAGCACACATCTAACAAGAAAATTAATTAGAAGAAAAAAACATGAACAAAGAATAGATTTGGAGTTAGATCCTGGATAGATTCAGACCAAACAGACTGTACGGTCTAAAGAGGAAAACATAGGTAAAATACCTTTATTAAACAAAAGAAACTTCAGGTAAAGTTCAAGTTATTATATGTCTCCCTCAGCTGCCCCGGATGTCATCCTAAATATTAAACATGTTTAAAATGTGCCTTAGTAACTGGATCTAAAGACAAGCAGAGCAGAGCTTGCAGTTGCCTTTACTTTTGTTGTCGTCATTAAACTGAAACAGATTTTTCCACCTCTGTCTTTCTGCTCAAACAACATAAGAGTTAACAAGGCATCGGGTGCTGTATAAGAGAGGCTTTATTAGTATGAGTATGTTTACACAAGGGCAATATTGGAACTAATAATCGTATCAGGACATCGTTAATTCTTACTATCAATTGCAAAACTGCTCAAAGCAGGTGTGACTTAGGGAATGGGGATCATAAGTGACCAGCCATTTTTAAGTCCAGCAAGAAATTCTCTAAAGGATTAAGGTGTGGGCTCTGAATCAGCCACTGCAGAACCTAAAACTTGTAGTTTTTATTCCGTTTCTGTGTAGCTTTGGCTGTGTAAGTTTTTCCTTCTACCTTCAGAGGTCATCACATCACAGCATGAAGCTGCTTCGGGATGTAGGTGGTGTGTTTTTGATTTTGTGGGGTGCACTAAACATAGGGTTTTAAAAAGCAGTTCATATAACATATTGTTATATATTTATTAAAACATAAATGGGCAGGTGTTTGTCATAGAGAAACAGAATTACTAAATTTAAAAAAAAGAAACACTGTGAAGCCAGCAGTATGCTGAAAAACATTTCTCCAGGTGACAGTTACTAAAATGTAAGCACTTGTACAGCACTTGTATTCAGTCTGTATTCAGAAAAAGTGGTATTGGGACATTGCTAGCAATAAGGTAAACTGAGATGCACCCCAGGTGGGTATGTTTCTACGGGCTCCGGAGATACCTGAGTAGTCTCTGTCATCAGTGACAGCTGTTTCTTCTCTGTCGACAGGGTAAAGCAGGGTGGTGACCAGACCCTGGCTGGGCTGCAGGTACAGTGACACCAACTCTGGTAATGTTTTAAACCGCTTAGGCTGCACACCCTGGGATGTCTGCCAGAGACAGGAAGGAAGAGAAATGGGCAGGGATACACCAAGAGACAGAGGAAGAGAAGGAAAGTTATTTTCTACATGGCATGAATATAACAATTGAATCTAAACTCTTGGCTACTCTTGGCTACAAGTAGTTATGTTGATGAAATCTCTGGGGGCCCCTATTGTTCTACATTTTATGTTGTATAAGCAAATATGACCCAGTAGTCTAAATATAATTCAAACCAGGAAGAACCCTTTCGGTAAACAGTACTTGCAAATAAATTTGATTCCATGATGCAAAATCTCACTTTCCCACTATCCTATTTTCAATATGACAAGCCCAAAAATCATACAGCAATGGGACAGATGCCCGTGATGTGGCCACATGGTCCATCTGAAGTACCATGTTAAATGTATGTGTGTGGCTGGGGGTGATGGGGATTCCACAGCTGTTGGCCAGAAGCACAAAGAGGCTGCTTGTTGAAGTGTGTGTGTGTGTGTGTGTGTGTGTGTAAGAGAGAGAGAGTGTGTGTGCAAGTTCAGTGCCAACAAAAGCATCTCTGCCTGCCAGCTGCTACTGAAGCAAATACAGGTTTCTGTGCACACACACACACACACATATATACACACAGTTAACCTCAGTGGACTGGGTGTGTGTGTATAACAGAGTTTGTGCGATTATGTGTATCTTCTTTGTACCTGTACAGCTAAAAATCCTTCTTCATCTGGGAGGATCCTGTATGTGTGTACATGCTTCTGAAACCTGAAGAGGAAAGGAGAGAAAAACAAGATCACAAAGAAAATCGAGTGAAAAAAAATCTCATGCTATTGTTTGACTTACAACAAATATAAATATACATATTTTATTCTGACATTAGCACATATTCTGTTGTACTTGACCTCATTGCGCAGGAGTGTTCATATGTATGCGTATAAGAGTCAGTGGGGTTTAGATGCCGTGGAGAACTTCAGCCTGTTGCTGTCTGTCATGCTTGTGAGTGGGCTTTATCCTACTGTAGCATGATATAGTACAGCAGAACAGAATTAAGCCTAGTGTTAATAAATTGTAAAGTGTGGCAGAAGTGGTAGTTACAAGATAAAGGGGAAGAAAACACCAAAATGTGTGAAATACACTACATTTTAAAAGATGATTGTCATTTGTTGAAACTCTTCCAGAACTTGGGATGTGTTTGTCAGGCAATGTCCATGTCAATCCTCAGAGTGTGAATTGCACTTCTGATTAAACCGCAAGCATTCCCCCACCCCCAACCAATCGCTGATCAATGCTATGACACTGTGACTGAACAGCCATTTGCCTGCAGCCACAAGCTGGAGTTGAACAATTTTCATGTGTGCACTTGATGTCTACTCAGTGGACCAGACACAAAATTTGCCAGGCAAACAGTGTGGTTGATGTCTGTTGGTGTATGTGTCATGGGTGTACATCTGTTTAGTGGGGTGGGTGCTAGCAGAGTATGCAAAACACTCCAATAATGCCTTTACTTCTGCTTATATACCATGCTTGCAGAGTGTGTGTGTACACTGTATGAATAGAGGAAGAATACTGCCATGTTGGGGAGTCATCCTGCCCTGTCCACTCAGCTGTTTTTCCAGTCTTTCCAGGTCAGAATAACACACAAACTTAGGATCATACACAGGATTCATTTTACAGTACCAAATAGCAATTGCTAGTACAGCTGAATAAGAGTCATACTTTATAAAGTTAGACTGGATCAACTTTATATAAAGCTGTACTAGTTTCTGTTTTACTGCAGCAAAAGTGTCACAGTTTTTCCGATTGGTGCTGCAAAGTAGAACACTTACATAAAATAATACTAGATAAATATACACAAATTACATTTTTTTAGTTTTATGTCAGAAAATTGAATCAACATTTTGCCAGTTATATATCCCACAGAATCATACAACTCAAAGAGTACTTGACAGGGAGTTTTAACTAGAAATTAATTATAATCCGATTAAAATTGAGCTTTTGGTCAGTTTTTTCATAGGCCAACTTGTGTTTTTGAATGCTGTTTATCACAAATTCCAGCTTCTGTCATAGGTCTGTTGCTAAAATCATTCAGATTTCAATTGTATGCAGGTGCCTATTGGAGTGATCACACTAATTATACAAACTACATAAATATTTGTTACTGGCATTCAAGGCCCAGCAATAAACACAGACAGTGAAATCATAAGTTTCTTTTGTATACACCATCTGGAAACTATGTGCATATTCAGTACTGTCACTTTACAAACACAATGAACTATATGTCCAGTGGCAGATAATCCATATACTGACTACAGTGTACAGAAGTATGTTTGTGTGTCTGTGTGTTTGTCTTCCTGTTGGCAGCTGATGAGATTCTCTGTGAGCCTGTGAAGTAAATACTATTGTTTTAGCAGCGGGGGGTTGGGGGAGTAAGAGAAGGAGAGATGGGTTTATTGTGGGATAGACAGAGAGTGTTTGCTGTCAACAATGGTCTGGGTTGAGGGTAATGTCTAACCCACTCACTCTCTCCGTCCTATTCGTTCAGAGTACAACATCATCTTCTATCCTGTCCAAATACAAGTAACATCCACCCAGCTACAGGTCTCCTTAAAAGATAGCAAACAGTGACGCACCATACAGTGACTGCTGATACTTGCATGCACATATCATTTAAGTTAACAGCAATTGACAGGTAAAGTTCCCCCATTCTGTCCACCATCCTATCATCATATATTCTACCCTGCTGAAGCAGGTCACTTCCTGGTTCTGACAATGCTTAGGTAAATACATAAAAATACTTCACTGAGTAGATGTGATAAATAATAAAATGTCCCTATGCAATACTATGCAATATAATTTAAAATACTGCCTGTACCATGCTGGTATTGCAGAGTGCAATCTATCCTGAGAACACTGAAAAAAAAATGTGAAAAGTACAAATATTATTTAAACTTCATTCATTACAGATAAAACAGCAACAACAACATCAGCTATTTTTTAGAAAGTGATTCTACACAAAAACTGGCTAAATCAAAAAACAAACAAACATTGTTTAAAAAAATATCCTTAAGGATCAAACACCTTCAGGTGAGCAATGCCTTTTCAGAAACATCTATATTTCAAACACACACAAAAACATAGAGGGCCATATCTGAACCATGATATGTTAAGACGTGCTGCACTGAGAAAAATAAAAAACAATTCAGTATGCCTGCAATCAACACAGAGATGCACACACTTACATATATTACCATGTAGCCTCATCTCATCATAACTCTAACAATTTGGCAGTACAGGTCTTTACAACTCCAGAAAGCATGCTGTTTTTTTAATATTTACTCAACGCTTTAAAAGGTGACATATTATTAGTATGCTCTTTCCCCACATCATATGTACCAAAGTAATAGCACATATCTCTAGGATACAAACATACTGAGCAGAAAGTACTAAATTAACAGTAACTCCATTTCTTCCCAAATGGTCAGCTGATTCTCATGGTCACTTCCTAAAAAATAAAGTGAAGGGTATTGCCAAAACAATTTGCATACATACACACAAAACTCAAAGTCACAGACTAAAATACACTAAGAGGAAGTGAAGAGCAAAGGTTTAGAAAAAAAAACCTGCACCAGGAGTCAGTCCCATTGCTTTTACAACTTCTGTAAAGTCGCAGACTAAAATAATCTTCACACAGCAACAGGGTGGAAATGTTTCCTAAACACACTAGTGACTCCAAAACCCACAAAAGGGAAGTACAATTGTCTTTGTATGCAAGTCACGAGGCTAAGCTCAACAAAATGTCCAGTTTAGTAACTATGATCAAGTTAAAAAAACACAGGCTGTGCATTTTGTGGGTAGGGATCTAAAATAGTTGAGTAGTAGAGCAGTGAAAATGAGCAAATTTGCATGCACGTGTCCAAACGCACCCCATGCTCTCTCGTAGTCCTCTACACAAGAAAAATTTGAGGGCTTCCACACAAATGTATATATAGCAAACCCAATGTCAGATTTTTATTACATATATGTGTGTGTGTGTGTGTGTGTGTGTGTGTGTGTGTGTGTATATATATATATATATATATATAAAATAGTAGTTTGTTGCTGAACGTGTAGTGGTTAACATGAAGCATTACAGGGATAGAAGTTAATGGCGATGTTGAAGGATGTTCAACGACAACCCTGCTTAAAAGTGTAGGTTCAGTGTGATTTGCTGTTCTCACTCTTTCTCTCTGACTGACAGCTTGTTTCTGCAAAACTCATCGGACAACATGTGTCCATTTGACCTGTGAGAGCTCTCATGTGTTAATGTACTTCTACAGTGTATTGTGAACTGTGATAATAAGGCTAAATTGACTGTGTACAGATAAAACCTAAAAGGTTGAATTAACCTATAAACCTGATATATGGTTTCAAAGCTAGACATTTTGTTTATTTTTAGAAATGACAAGTAGATAACATGATCCAATAATACATACCACAGCAGTTCAACCGCAGCACCCATCACTACACTGGTGTGAAAGAGTTGGCATTTTCAACTTAAAAAATATTCTTATACTTAATAGATTCTTCTCTCAGTTCCTTCCTGTGGGTACAGCCATATTGATCTGCTAAACAAATAAAACTGCCTGTCCTTAGAGGGTTTTATGACCAAATATTTCCTATGTATCAGTATGGTTTATAGTAAATTCATAGTAATCACTGGCCTTGCAAAACTGACACAGCTAATGATAGAATGTAGAGCAAACTGAAATTGCCATTTTTTTCATGAAGGTTTCATTCTTTTAAGGTAGTCAACATATGTAAATAATATTTAAAAGATCACTGATTAATAAATATCTTACATGCATCTAAAAATCACTGAAGTGTGGTTATTTAAGGCCGCAAAAAGTATGTATAGTTATATAATGCCCACTTTCAGTTCCTGTTGTTTTGACAAAGTAACATTTGTTGCAAAAACGTATAATTAGTCAGTATTTAATTAGTCAGTCTTGAAATCAGTTTTCTGTTGGAAAAAACAAGGTATCTGGTAGAGCTTTTAAATATCACCTTATAAACTCACAGAATTATGAGCTCTACCACCAATTCTATTTATAATCACTAACAGGAAATGATAAGAGTATAGTGCAAATTAAATTTAATGTTCACTAAGATTCTAATAGCTTCAGGCCATATTAATGCATGTGGTGACAAAACCTCTTGGTGAAAAATAAATAAATTAAGTTAGCAAAACCGATTGTAAAGAGAGTTTAGCATGTTACAAGTGTAATAAAGGAAACTGAAATAAGGTCCATAATGTGAAAGGTGAGAGGGGAGAGGAAGGGAGAGGTGCAGACGGGGAAAAAAAAAATCCGGAAACGGGTGATGTGTGGATGTACGGAATGTTGTTGGTCATAGAGTGACCTACTGAATCACCACAGCAAAGAATGCAAAGTAGACATGGTCAAGCGTGTTTCTAAATTCCTCTGACAGTGTGATTTTAATATGCTAAAAGATGGCAGATCTATTGTTTGTTTTTAGTAGGCATGCAAAAGTTTCACACTGCATGAATTCACAGAGTTTATACTGCTGGTGTGCTGTTAACGCACATGCATACCCTGAACTATACGCTGTCAGTTAGCAGATATGGGTCAAGTCAGAGTCAGAGTGCTGAATCACATGGTATATGCCTTTAATTCCCTGCATCTGCACATCAGAAGCATATGCATCAGTTTACTTTGTCTGGCCAATGAGGCAGTGAGTCATCCTCAAGTGTAAACAACAGTGGTGTCTTTGTACGGGCGCTTGGTTGGCTGCTAGTCAGAGTGTGTATGACTAGCAGTTAATCTATATATTAGCAGTTATACTCAAAGAGTCAGGGGTGTATAGTGGGCATAGAAAATCAACACAGCTGTAATCACAAACTATCTTCTTCATTTGGCAGGTGATATACTCTGTCTGTTAAAACACTTATTAAACGCCGTCCTCATATTTACTGTTATCAGTGGTGTACTGTACACACTGGACATATTAATATTCATCCACTACATCCCCACACCGCAGGGAAAAAGTCACATACTGCACCCCAAGTACACAAGGAACTGTAACTGGACTGCCGCACACACAATGCACCTCGATTTGCCTTTTATATGTGTTGCTTTTAGCTCTTATTCTAGTTTTGCCTGTAATCGTCAGGGTTATACTGTCTTATTGCTATTAATTACTATTAAAAACGTCCTTGCAACCCAACAACGACCAGAAGTACATTCCTTATATGTGTTAGAATTCTTGAGCAATAAATCACATTCTGGTGCTCATATATTTACATGCATTAACTTAAATCTGTAGTAGCCTACACTGATCTTATTTGAACCCTGAAGCAAAAGACCAGCAGGGCTTCACGAGTTCATTGAGGTTTATGCTTATTCCCACAAGCATTGAGTTTAATGCCACTGCTCACAAACCCGCAGGCTGATTGTAGAAGTAAGCACTGGAAACTCGACGCTCCAGGCGACCACATCAGGCAGCTACAGTCCCGGAGCTGAGTGCCATGCCGGAGCTTGACAGTCTCCCTCCGCTTCCCCAGGAGAAAGTCAACAAATGCGTGTGACTGGAACCTTGTTCAGCACTGGCTCACGCACGTTAATCACGCACTGCGCTGCTGCGTGAAGCTCGGGGCCCGTGTGGAAGTGATCAAAGTGTGTGTGGACTTATAGGATCATTTTAATAAAAGCATATTCCCCGAGGCCGTGTGTGGAAAGCAGAGCACCAGCAGGCCGTGGATCGCACGCAGGCTGTGTGTGTGTGGCCGTAGACGTACTTACAGTACACACAGAGCGTAAGCGCCGCTCACGCTCTCACTGTCCCGCACCAGGAAGCTGCCGTCTCTCCCCGCGCGGGCCAGAAGCTCCTCGGCCGCGGCTCGACTCAGGTCCCGGTGATACCACATCGGCGGTGCGGGCCCCAGCAGAGAAAGCCCACCACCTCCTCCACCTCCACCCCCGGCCATGGCCACAGCCCTTAAAACCGGGTTCAACTCGAGTGGCTTCCCGTCTTCTCCGAAATCCCTCCCAGCCTCCCTCCAGCGCAGGAAAACCGTCCACAAACGCTCCAAAGTAACATGAACGTTTTTTCCCAGCGGCGGTGAAGACTCGGCGGAGCCGGGGCCGAACTTCAGGCTGGTAACGTGTGAGGTGCGAACGTGTGAGGCTCTTTCTCCCCCAGTTCCTGAAAGACTCGCCAGCCGCTGTCGCTTCCCAGTCCCACGGAAATCAGGGTATGTAAATCCACACGGAGACCTGGGAGCTACGACGGGGACGACCCGTGTCAAGACCGAGACGCCGTCCGGATGCACAGCTTCCTGTGAGGGTTTTCAGAATAACACACCCCGTGTGAAGGTTCTACTCTGGGAGATTTTATTTTGAAGGGGAAGTCCGACAAATTCTTTTTTTGTGATCGGTCCGTCCCAACGTCTTTGACAATGCGCCCTGAAAAGGAGGGATGGGGGGGTTTAAGACGCTGGGATGGATGAACAGAGAAAGGAGGAAGTGAGGTCTGGAAAGAAAGAGAAACAAAAAAAAAATAAAAATAATAAGAAGGACCAGCACATGAGATGGGCAGTGGTGGAAGTAGTTAGTCTATATTCACTTTCATTTTATCCGCAAAACACATAATTACCATTAAATAGCCTAAAAAGCCTCTGTAGTAATAATCTGCTATTATGGTATAATGATATATGTCTAACAGTTCTCTGAAAAGGGCTGAACTCATTATAGTTAATCTTGTTTTTGATAATCACATTACTTCTGTACTTTTACTTTTTAGTCCACACAATGGGGTTCTACTAGTTTTAAGTTAACACAACTACTTCTTCTATAGCTGAAGGCAATGATGAGAGTCTTTCCCCTTTCTAAAATATACACCAATGCTTTTCAAAATCCTGTGTCCTGTGCTTACTTTGAACAAACTCAATATTTGTAGCTGTAAGTGGGCTCACACTGTTTAGAACAAACTGAGGATTTTCTATTTAAATCCACTTTTCGCCCACATGCATATTAGTGTAAACTAAGAGATTTTAGCTTCACTTCACTTTTTGAACATGGCTTACATGGTCAAAGCCTTCACTAAAGCCAAACGGTTTTGCCCCTGGAAAACCAGTGTGACCTATAGCCACTGAGGAGGTCAGGCTGCAGTAATTTCACAATACAACTTCAAATCCAGTTACACAGTAACCTTCTTTTGCAGACCACACGCACACATGTACATACACACTGGTTTAACTGCTAGTCTGGAAGCCAGACCAGCAAACCACAGGAAACAGCAAACCCCAACATGAAGAGATCACTGCATTTAGTTCTGACTTTAGCTATTCTTTTATTTATGTTTTTCTTTTCTTTAATTGTCCATAAAACCTTGACAAAAATACAATAAAATGTGATATAGACAGATCCTAAGCAGTAAAAAGGTAGAATTAAAGTGAGAGAAAGAGGTTGAGAGATGGGCAGGGTGGTGTGTGTTTGCCAGTGGCTTCAGAAAAGATGAGTATTAATAGCCACATGGACAGCAGCCATCCCAGTGCTATTTCAGGTTATGGCATCACTGTGTGTGCGTGTGTGTGTGTGTGTGTGCGCATGTTAGTGAATCCCTGTGTGTGAGTTGACTGTAAAAGAAACTGTATGTGGTTTAACAGTATGTCTGCATGCAGATATACTAAAACCAAAAACGTTTGTCAGCAAAATGTAAAATAATTGTTTTTGCACATGCTCTTTGTTTGCATTTAGTGCTTTCATATTTGTTTGCTAGTATTATTACAACATAAAGCTACGTTAATCGCAAGAGTGCAATGTCTACTACACACCCCAAAACAAAAAGTTAAATTAATAAACAATGAATAGACTCTATAACATCTTACACTAAATACTACACTGTGTAAGAAAAAGAACATGGCTTTCTCACTTAAGTTAGTTGTTAAGTTTATCGGGCAAAGGCGTGAGGTCTTTAGATGTTAGATGTTTTAAACGTGAGAACACATTTTAGGTGTTATAAGCTCCACTGTGTAAAATAAAGGAATTAAACAAACTAATGGTGGTAGTAAACCATATAATTCAAACCTGGTTAAAAGAATTGTAATTTTTGGTCAAATGACAGAAAACATTATAGCATTGGTGTTGTCATATTTGAATAAAATCATAGTATTCCCAAACTTCTGCACTGTCATAGCCTCTCTTTTTGTATAAGAGCTTTATGCCTTTGTTTCATTTAGGGTAAAGGAAACAGAAAGTCTGCAATGGCATTTACAGAACATTAGCATCAACAAAGATGCGATTATCAGCCTTAGAAATGAAGCTGCCGGTAAGGCCACATTTAGTACAAGTACTTTTTCCTCAATTATGTCTTCTAAATTACTAGATTAATGATCTCAGGCCTTGAATATAACTGTACAGACTACACACACATTGGTCAATGTGCTGTATATTTTTATCTCAGATCAGCAGGATCCTCTGACACCTCAAGACTTACACACATTTAGCTGTAAACTCATGCCCATTGTCACCACATCTGCACACACATCAAAAAACAACAAACCCTCTCTCTCTCTCTTTTTTTTTACTCCCTCTCCTTTTTTCCTCCCCCTCTCGGACACACATTCAGGGGACAGAAACCCCATAATTACCAAGCAGTGGAGCCCACTAACCACTAGCCGTCCTAGAACAGTCATGTGATGATGTGATCACCGGGGCCCAGTGTCAAGAAACTTTTTCCATTTAAGCAAATCCTGGGTCAGTTTTTCAGTTTATTTACTGGTGGTTGAGGTTAAGAAGGGGTAAAGAAGCTGATTTATCCTCTGCACTTTAGAGTAGTGTCATCCCAGAGCTATGCACTAAAACACTGTGTGACGCATTACTTGTTTTCTTTATCCACACCGATATTTGAATGCACTGGACACATAAATCCTGGACACAACTGTTGAACTGCTACACTATCTTGAATTTCTCTAGACCTATATTTTGTTGTCAAATGCAAATTGCTTTCCCCAGTTTGAAGTTTTTATACCACTGTCTTTGACTGAATTTCATTCTATTTATTCACATTGTACGCCCATGTATAAAATGATAACACCTTCATGGACATAGGGTTGATTGTTGACTGGTCAAGAAATAAGTCACAGAATATGAAGACACTAAGAAGAAAATATTAAGAGGACAAATGACTCCAAAACGCAAAATTAAGTCACACAAGTACATGGAGTGGTTGTTATGTAACTAATCTGGATTCAGATGCAGTTTTTTATTAAATGCAGACTACATCAATATGAGGAAAACGACTCAACACAAGACAAAAAAGCAGCGGAGACAAGATCACTTTTGGTAGGTGCCCCAAGGTTACACAGGATAGGAGAACAATCGCATTTTAGTACATGATTACAGATAAACATGCAACCAGGAAAAGTGATGTTGACAAAGCAAAACTTTGGTGTTGTTGTGCATTGTTCAGGTAGTACTCAGCTACCTTCTTATTGGGGTTTGGCCCTGTGAACCAGAGCTGCATGCAGCGGCTGGACGTTTTGGTGTAAGTTGTATAAAGGTAGGAATTGGACCAGATTTGTTCACACATGGACTTGGGTGTGGGGTAAACTTCACTCCACTTTTTGCACTGGCTGTTCAAAGGGCATTTGTTCATACCTGTATTAGAGAGAGAGAGATTCAGATGTATTAATAACCTATCAACCAGCTAAAACATGTAGTGTTGTTACTAAATGAGTGCATGTTATTGTGCAGGTTGTGATTTTTGTTCTGCATCTATCTGTGTATGAGTCTGTTTCCATCTGTCATTTACCTGTCGTCCAGTCCCATCCCTTGTGCCAATTAGTTTTGCAGGTATAATCATTCTTGCAGTCTTCCCACCAATCATTGCAATCCTCCTGACACAGAGGGACGTCCAAGATACGCTCCCTGCGCCAGCTCTGATCCACCTACATTCACATTAAGTAGTTTTTTATATTCTGAATTTCAGACCACAAAGAATATTTTTTTAAACTTTCCCTCACAATTGCAAATATATTAACAAATTAAAATGATGACCTTTAAGATGTCTTTCCACAAATAAATGCATGAATTATCTTCAGTGGCAACACACACAATATATGAGAACTCAGAAGTCCTGATAAGTCCTTTCAAGTTCTAATGGTGCCATCTAGTGTTGCAATTACACACATGCAAGAGAGACTGAGGAGCACATACTGTATGTGCAGTACATACTTTTTGTATCCAGGGTCCCAGGTGTGGCGAGCACTCATAAAAGCAAGTGTCCTGAATGAAATGTTTCTTGCACTGAGGGCTCATAACCCCACAGTGATTCCAGTTAAAGTTGTACAGGTAGGAGTTATCGCTGTGGGCTTCTTCGCTGGTGTTTGCTGTGCAACATGCGTTTTCACGCCAGGGAGCACACTGGCAAAATCACAGAGAAAGATTTTATTCAGCACTTTTTATACTACAAGTGTATTTTGTTTGTATCTCAGCATAAATTGTTCTATGATTGACAGCGATGCTTGTTTTTAATCACCTGAAGATAAAGTTCTCCCTCAGGGCCAGGCTGTGTTTTCTGGTGTTTTGCATCCATACACATGTTGAGTTTGTCCAAAGACAGAGTGCCAACAGAGAGGGCCAACAGCAAGGAAAGGATAATCCACATGGCTCTGCACACAGGAAGCATCAACACATGTCAAATTGAAGTTTGTAATAAAGTTATCAAGAAAACAGGAAAAAAAAAGAGTTATAGTTCTGGTGGTAGTTCAGTTAAGTATATGTTTAACCTGTTTATTCTTGTTGTCTTTGCCAGCAGGGGGGCTTTAGTAACATATAACATTTCCATCTCTGGTTTTTGCCTTCACCTTGTGAACAATTTTATAGGTCTACTTGAAAACAAGGTTCATTTTAAGGTTCTCTAATCTTTGTGTTAATACTAACTGGATGTTTTGACCAAAAAAGGCCAGAATCTTTATGTAATCGATAAGCTGACTATATAGGGACAATGTGCCAAAATGTAAAAAGCTCATCTCACACAAGGTTAGAGTACAACACCCCAAAATTAGAAAGCTGGTCATAGGACAACTGAAGGTGATGACCTGACAATCCTTAAATAGATTGTGATGAACAACCGAACATAACATAAATGTGTAAATTTCCGAACTTATGTTTTCTATTTAAAAACAAATTCTGTCTATTTCATTAATCCTACAATGTTGTAACATGTACAAATAATGTTAAACGTGGTTGGTTACAAACAAAATCCAGGTTTAGCAAACATCGCTGGAATGGAGGAATGAACCCCAGGTTACTTTTGTGCTGGATCGGCACACTTTACTCAGATGTCTTCAGTCTCAGTGTTTTATTCTGTCACCATAATCACCCTGTACAACTGTCTGATGACTTAGTGGTTCTAAAGAAATATAAGAAAAAGCAGGTCTGTGTCTAGGAACATGATAACAAAAATGAAGCACTATATACAATTATTTTCCATAAATCCTTCACTTCCAGTCAGATATGCATCCCTAACAACATCAAAGAAATAGCATGACAGCAATCGTGTGACATCTTTAATTTGGAGTAGCCCATAGATTCACCCCTGCAACTCAGGTGGCGAAGAAAAAAAAGCCACAGCGTCATACCTGCAAAGCACCACGTGCTACGTTCATAACTAGTATGACCACGTGGTCCAAACTTTAGCTAACAATCAGTACAGGCTTAATGACAATTTCTACAGACAAAATGTGCACAGACGGAGATTTCCGTGCAACGATCAAACCAACACGTGCGGCCAATTAGCAAAGAGGTCCAAAGGTCCCAGCTTCACGTCAGCTGGCAGCAAAGACAGACTGGTGATCGAACCTTCAGGTTCCGATGGTGCCTAATTATTCTGCTGCTAGAGCGATAGCACGAAGTGAAGGCTGCTGCTAGACGGAGCCTTTTCCACGATCGCCTCTACATTTTTTAATATGCATTCGACATAATACAGATCAGCTTTGACCCAGTGAGCCATGTCTTACTCAGGTTCTGACATACATTTTACAAAGTGAGGCATTACTTTAGGACATCAGTGTAAAATTGAAAGATAAAAAAACAACCTCATGTCTTATTGTTTTCACTACAAGGTATGAAGATAAGAAACGTTAAAATAGTAATTCGACCAAATATACATTTTACAAAGAAAAAGAGAAAAATGCATTTACAATGTGAATGTCATAGTGATAGCTGAAGCCCATAAAAGTAAAACATATTTTTGTTATTTGATTACATCATGTTATCATGTTACATGTTAATCAATCAACAATGGCTACATCTAGTGAGAAAACATTGATGAAACAGAGAGAAGTAATGATAGTCAGATTTACTTTACCTTATTAGAATTGGTAGTGTTTCCTTCATGGGATTATCCTTCAGGGTCTCTTGTCACCTCTCACACACTTCTTAAGACCAAACAAGATTTAGAAAAAACAAAAAGCGCTTATATATGTGAGCTGTGAACGGAATGTGACTCAAAATAAAGCTTGCTGTACCCTCACTTAATATGTTCCTAAAGTCCAAAGTTTGCCTGACATGTGTGTGAGCTGAGATAGAGAGAAAGAACCAGAAAGACGTGTGAATTTCTTCACATGAGCTTTTATGATGATCTGAGTTTTATTACATCTTACTGAGAGGCAGGTTGTCTTATCTCAAGGTCAGACCCGTTCTTTGCAATGCGTACTTGGTGTATAATGGCAGTGTGACCTGATAAGACAATAAAAAGACATTGGCAGTTAACAGAAATTTCTGCTAAATCTGTAATGTGGTCTCCTATTTCTACTAAAACACAAACACATTGTGGTTGGTTGTTGATTAAAGTTAGAAGCGTGCATGTAAATTTAAATGAAAGGCATCTAAGAACGGGTACATTTTTTGCAAATATGTACATATTGTTATAAATTGATGTTTATCTTGATTTTTTAAAATAAAAATTAAATAAATGAGAGTTTGTTTACATCACAGCTCAGTTTTTTTATTTAGAGAGGTAACCAACATAAGAACAGAGTCTAGGTTTGTTCACATAAAAATAAGACAAACCAAAAAAAGACAAATGTTTTCAAATGTGATGAATCAGATAAGAGGAATTTGTGTTTGTGTGCATCTTTTGTCTAGCTGCACACTTTATACTGTGCTACTATTATATATAAAATGCATAAAATATGCAACAGAAATATGTTACATAAAGTATTTTTGTTTTATATTAACTTACAAAACAATACATAAATTGGTGATTTATGCTATTCATAAAGGAATATTTATTTCACTAATACACATTTATATTTCTGCCACACCTACTAGTCAAAGTACATTTTCTTTTTATTGCCCAATTTTTCCAGTTGTACGATCATGCGGAACCTTTGTAAAGTGGCACTGGATGTGGGGACTCTTTGTAGGTGAACACCGGTGAAATTTGTTTTGAATTTTCCTCAGAGCTGCAGCGAGAGCTTGACAGGTCCCTGCTCTATAATAACGCTATATTTTCGTTAGGATTATTCATAAAATAGCATATGGTTTACTTTAATTTTTTTAAAGCTGCACTATTCGCGAAGGAGACATATTTTAAGATATACTTATTATTTTTCAGTCAGTGTTACGTTAAGTTGTCGCGTCTGCACAATAGTGCCGCGTCTCTTTAACTTGTTTAATAATTGGTACAGACGCATTATGGCGTCATTAACTTTGTCATTTAACGACCTGGGAGTTAAGACTTTGTTTCAGGACTAGTTAAACTGTACAGAGTCCCAAGCTAACGCTAAACTCCGGTTTGCGGATTGAACTTATGTGTCTTTATTGTCCCTCTGTGACAGACATGTCCACCCTGTTTCCCTCGCTCTTCCCCCGAATAACCGAGTCGCTGTGGTTCAACCTGGACCGACCCTGTGTGGACGAGACCGAGCTACACCAGCAGGAGCAGCAGCACCAGACCTGGGTGAACACTTACAACACACACAATCAGTGTCAGAAGTCACTCATTCGTTTACCATACGTGATGAGGAAACTGCTAGATAGATGGAACGTTTGCTCCATGCTTCACCTATTGGTAACATTCAGTGTTAACATGCTGACAGTCTTTATTTTTAATAGTCAATAAATGTGTTCATAAGTGTGTCTGTCAGCTCTTTAAACTCCCCAACTTTGCAAAGTTAGTATAGGAAGAAAAATAGGGAATTTTCAATTAAAAGGCTGCTACTTTTTTCTCTTTCAATACATACATAAGAAGCATCTCACTGATGAATCTTTTGACTCGCATGAATAAGATGGTCACAGCAATTAAAACCTTTTTCAGTGTTGATATTGCTTGAAACACTGTGAACCTCTTGTAGTAAGTGTAAAGTGTGACCATCACGTCAAGAATAATCTAGTGGAATTTTGGTTAAACCAGAATATTGATTTTAAAGTTTTGTCAATATCCCTCTTTATCCTAAACACACAATGCAAACAAATATTTTTAGGAACGCTTCCTAAAGGTTTTTTGTAACAGAATAGTAACCATTAAATTTTGTGAGCTACAACATATTACAATTGAGCTTTCCAGTTGACAAATATGTAAGTCACAGTGTTCTTGGGCATCTATACAGTTTAATTGTTATGTTGGTTTCATATTTCCACACATCTTTTTCAGTTCTGTGCAACAATAATTGTTATTTATCATCTAAATAAAAATGTACTGTATACTGCTTACTGTAAAGCCATTTTATATGTAATGTTGTAATGTTGTGTATGTGTGTATTTACTCCTGCCTCTCAGTTGCAGAGCATAGCTGAGAAGGACAACAATTTGATGCCCATTGGGAAACCTGTTTTTGAGGTATTACATTGGGGCCATTGATTGTCACAGCACCTAGTTCATAGTAGTTTGGTAAAATACATAAACTGCACATAAAACAAACTCCCAAGCTTAGTTCTAAATCATACTCCTCTTACCTCTTTTAATCGTCTGTGTTCTTCTTCTGTGTGTGTCGTCTGCATCATTTACTGGACACAGACGGGATATGAGGAGGAGGATGAGGAGGATGATGAGGATGAGGAGGACAGTGAGGAAGACTCTGAAGATGAAGAAGACATGCAGGACATGGATGAGATGAATGACTACAATGAGTCGCCTGATGATGGAGAAATAAATGAGGTGCTTTCATATATAATGCAAATTATTTACTAATTGAAGGCACAGTTAGTAAAAATGAAAATAAAAACAGAAACAATTACTTTTAATTACACAAAGTGTTGTTTCCGTTTCCCCCTTTAATCCACCTCTTTTTTCGTCTCTCAGGTGGACATGGAGGGACCAGACCAAGACCAAGACCAATGGATGATTTAACACAAAGACTGTTTCAGTCTGTCTGACATTGGACTTCTACTTTTAAATTACAACATTACTGCTGCCCTTCGTTCTGTGACACAGACATTTTTTTCGTTAAACAAGGAATATTATTGCTCAAATCAGAGATCGTACAGTAATATTTTTCAGAGCGTAAATCCAGCACAAGTGTTTCCTGTCCAGGTGCAGTCAGTTATAAGGCTCTGTTTAAGCACTTGTGCACTTGTCATGTCATCTTCTTCACAAAGATTTACTGCTTTGTATTCAGTCAGACAAACACCCAGGCAGCAGTGACAGCAGTATGCCTTAGCTCGGCAATCTTTCTCCTCTAAACTTTGACCTTTTAATATCTTCAGTCATGTGCCACCTCTCAGAGGGTCTGCAAACAGCTGACGTAGAACAAAACGCAGGTCAGTCAGCTAAGTAATTTGTCACCTATGAAGCTATAAATATGGGAATATAGTCTAATTCTGTTTCACTGCAGAGTTGTTTTTTTTTCTGCTCTTTTTTTAAGCTATACCTTCATTAGAGTTTTTATTAAAGCATGTGAAATGATACTAGCTTCAGTGTTACATTGTAATATTACACCGATCAGGCATAACACTATGGCCACCTGTGCAATTTAATGAAACTTTTACAAGGTTATAATTTCTCTATTAGGTTGACACTGTCAGAAAGGTGATAATTCTGTATGTTTATCATTGAGGTTGAACTGGGTAGTGGAGTCGTACTAGAGTGCATTATAAGAAGAGGTGGTTCTAATGTTTTGGCCTCCCTATTTAAAATCAATACAGCAGGTGGTCATAATAAATGCCTGATTAGTGTATATCACAATATGTATAACTGTCTCATGTTTACCATAAAGGGTTGCTCAATATTTGTACTGAGATAGAAAAGACAGTTTGTATTAAATTATTTTGATAAAATCATATTTGTTTGTTAGTTTTTCAAAATTTTAGGTTTAATAACAAGCACAAATATCATCTAGTACTAAAGGGTGTATGTGTTGAATATGATTAGATAAAAATAATAACCTAAAGTCCAAAACTAAAATTTATGATTTGGGTGTTGTCTACAAATCACTTCATGTAATTAGGTTTACACATTTAATGTCAGGCAAGAGAAGTGGAAGTAAACGTTTTTTGTATTTAATTTCTGAAATGTTTTTATTAGATAACTGACAGATGAAGACAGATGTGACAAGTGGCAAATCTCAATAACAGGAACAAACAGTTAAAACTGTTTCTATACAGAGGCTAGCTCGAGTTCTAAATTAGTAGATTAAAAACAAACATTCTTCTGGCCAAATGTGTTGGTAGAAATTCATCTAGTTGCTTAAAAGAACATGTCTGAAAATCTAAATACAGAAATGTACAATTTTTTAGAATTCATAGTTATCTCTTAAAATAGATTTAACATGGGGTATACAGCAATTGGCATGTTTCTGTAATAGTCCGTAAAATCTATGCTAGTCGGTGATTATCTGTCAAAGTCTACATGATCTACTTTATTCCTTGGTACACTAGCTCAGCCATGCCATCCCTGATACCCCTGCTGTACTCCAGTGTGGCCCGGTGAACCTTCCACTCATACAGGCCACATTTTCGAATGTATCTAAGGAACTTTGGAGCCCCAGGAAACAGAACATTGTCGGCCACGATCATAGATCCCTTTCCCAGCAGTCCAGAGCCCTCCAGCATCTGTAATACAGACAGATTAAGTGTTCATGTATCAGAGGGAGCTGAACAGGTAACAGTAGGACAGAACATATGCAAACCTGAAATAAATATTTATCTTCTAAGCCCAAAATACAAAATAGTCATGTAAAGTAATTACCTGCAGGTCAGGAAGGTAGCACTTTTTCCAGTGGTCCATGAAGACAAAATCGAGCCTTTCCAAGCCGTAGTCCGTTCGCAGCCGAGGGATCACCTCATCAGATGGGTTCACAATGAGCTCCACCTGAAGAAGCACAGGAATTTCTCAAGTACTAGTGAGATGTTGTAAATATGGCAAATGTTTCTGCTCTCACCGTATCATCATCAAACCCTGATAAACGGATGATTTTCTCTGCAATGCCAGCATTCTTCTGATCCATCTCAACACTGTACAGCCTGGCACCCAGGGGTAAAGCCCGGGCAATCCGCACTGTGCTGTACCCACAGTGAGAACACAGCTCCAGCACTGTTAACGGGCTCTGCTCCATCAGTAGCCGGTCCAAGATTTTCCCTACATACAGGTGATCCAGACACAAAGAAACAGAAACAGTATTTAGGAGTCTTAGACTTTCAAGTCATGTTTCTGATAAACAGGTAATTTGTTGTCTAATATGAAGGCATCCCCTCACCTTTTTTAGGCCCGATATTGCTGATGAACTCCACTTTGCTGCACCAGACATCAAAAGTGTCCAGGATGCTGTCAGGATCTCCAGGGGTGGCGTGAGTAAGGACGTACTGATAGGCGCGCTCCTCTCGGCTCAAACCAGTGACACAGTCATTCCATATCCTGACCAGGATTGCTCGGTAGAACAATACAAAGAAGAAGCGGTACCTGATAATCAGAGTGAGCAGGAGGGGAAGGAAGGCCAGAGCAACAGCAGGAGACACCATCCTAGCTTGTGCAGAGAGAAACAGACAGTGCAATCATTAATCACTCACACCATACATACATACAGAAGGGGTGTGCAGTGTTGCTTTTTTATAAACTATGTTTCATATGTTGTCTTAATATGGCTGATACCCTGCTTTTGCAATAATCATACGTCAGAACAGTCTTTTTGCATTCTGCACCATGTTTCTAACTGGGCAGTTTTGTCATTTTTACCTGTATATGTTTTAATTATTGATAATGCGAAAAAGACCACTTATTTAATAAAGCTGTTAATTTTCAAATGTTAAAACCATTTTTAATCAGTATATACCTGCTTGCTTGTTTAGTAACAAAAAGGGAGGACAGATAAAAGACATAAATTGCCCTTCACTTTACCCTTTGGCAATTTTTGTATTAACAAAAAGGAGGCAGGAAGAAGGAAGGAACCAGCTTTTAGTCCTGGATCCTGACCACCTTTAACCCTGTAGCCTCACTTGGAAGCAGTATTGCAATGTTAGACAAGCTAACACGGGCATATTCTGTAATGAAAATGCCAAACTAGGGGCAAGATTTTAAGTAATTTAAGGTAATTAAATTACTTAAAATCTTGACCATGGTCAAAGTGACCTTGCAATTCCCTCTGATAATTGGTTTGGTCTCCATGCATTAAAGATCAAAACTACAGAAAAGTAATTTGGGTCTCGAAAGGATTGGTAATTTATGCAAAGAATGAATATCAATTTAAAACACGAGAATACAAATGGTTTTAGGACATCACACAAAAACATTCAATAGATTAAACACATTTAAGCAAAATGACATATACAAAGACATTCAAAAGCTACTGCTCTCTAGACATTTTTACTGGTTAAGGAAACTAGTCTCTACTGGCTAGAACACATGATACAACCTATTTTTTTTTCAAAAAGGGAAAAGAAAAACTCACCTATTTTCAAAAATGTTTGGCAGCACCACAAGAAAGTAGATCTTCAGCTGAGACAAGAGTAGTGCGTGTTTGTGTGAGAAAGAAGGTGAGACCCAGGCTTTTGAATAATTTATGGATCCCGTTCATGACAGCATATGCTGTTACTCATTCTAGTCAGTCACAGCTACATAACCATTTTTTTTAACTGCCATCTCTATGGCTGTAAAAAATTTTTAATTTTCTGTTCACACTTGTGTCCAGATATTTAGACTGAGAAGGAGCAAACATGGGGAGACAGACTGAGGCAGAAACTGACATTTGATACATCGACAGGTGTGTGCCTGTATGGAGTCCAGTTTCTTTTTTTCTCCGAGTCACGATGAAAAAAAAGAAAATGTATTGAAAGAAAAATTAAGTAACAGTATCCAGTTTTACTCAGTTCAATGTGTTTATTGATTTACATTAAACAAAAGCATGGTGTTAAAAAAAACAAAAATACAAAACAGAATCATGTCAGGTACAAATTGATGCACTAAAATGCACAAATAGAGACCAGTTCTAAATAATTGGTCAAATCACATGTCCTGTAGATTTCTTTTCAGTACTTCCCTCTCAATGTGTCAAAAGCTAACTGTTCTAGTCATTCCAGAGAGCTGCTTTTACTCATCATAGTACTGAGACTTCAGCTGCTGTGAAAGACAACTGGAAAGTTAAAAAAATGCAAATGCCTAATATGTCCAAACAAGGCAATTTGGTGCAAAAATAGATGCTGTAGTATAATTTTGTAGGAAATTAGTTTCATTACAAGAATTACACTGCTTCTCCAAAAATATGTTAAAATTTGTGTAATAAAAATTCGTCAATTACTAAAACCACTTGGTCTGGTCTCTACACGCAAACATCCACAACATTGTTGCAGTAATATCGACCTCTGCAGGGCATATGTTGTAGTAACATCAGTTACAATTTATCCACCACAGAGAGATTTCCAGAAGTGTAACCTTCACCAGCTCTCGTTACTCAAAATCTAAAAACATTTTCAGTCATGTACATGAAGCCTCATCATTTAGTAAGTAAACCTCAAAGGAGGATTTCACTGGGTATGTATTGTGTGGCATTTAGCACCTTGTTCTGAAGGAATCAGGAACAATTCACCAGGAAGTAGGCAGTAGATTTACAGACTGATCTTGTAACACATAGTATCTAACAATCTTTGTCAAGAATCCTGTGGTGAGTTGTGTATGTAATGTGAGTGTTTTGTGTACTTTACTGTGACTTGTCCATTTCAGCAGCTGACAGTTATGGTTCAGGGCTGCAGCCTGCCTGTCTACAGCTCTGGACACGACTGCTTAAGGAGAGATCTTAAGAACTTCTTCAGCTCTTTGTCCCCTCTGGTCCACCTCATGAGTCGAGTCAGCACCAATCTTCCTTCCTCTTCCTCAGCCAGGGCCAGGTACCATTCACTGTGAGCCCCGTGTGCATCCTTTCCTCCTTCTTTTGCGTCATCTGTGCCCATGTTTTCTTTGGTCTCTGCAGTGTCTAATTCAGGACAGGTACATGTACCTCCTTCTTGAAGCCATAAAGCACTGTGGGCCATGGCGCCACCGACCCCTTCTGCCTTGTTCGCATCTCCCCCTGCCCACCTCAGGATGCGGCTGCGGGCCGTAGGCACCAGTTGACGGTCCCTTCCCACTGTCGCCACACTGCCAAGACGCATCTTAAGTGCTGCCACAAGGAGAGAACTATTTGACAGGTGTTCTTTCAGACACATTCTAAAACATCTTTATCTGTACAATTATTGCAATTCCAATGAAATTCCTTGTCAGACACACACACACACCATAGGGCCAAATGTTTAGGGCTCAGGAATCAAACCATTGACCCTGTGGTTTGTGGACCAGTGCCCCAACAACTGAGTTGCCCCAAATGTGTCTTGGGCTAAAAATGGGCTAGAAAAGATGTGTTTTTTTAGCCCATGTGATCACCATCAGTTTCTTCTCACCATATGGACTCTGGCAGAAGTTTTCCTGGATGTCAGTCTCTCCTGCAGTGGCCAGACTACAGGCATCACAGATAACACTCACTGAGGGATTAGAAATAAAAGAAGAAATGGGGCATTAGATGAGTGCACGTGTCTGCGGTGGGGATGTCAAAAGGGGCAAAAAGATAGTGGAGCTTTTGTCTTTGAGTAGAAATCAAGGCATCTAAAATAAAAGAAGATTGTAGACAATAAAATTGTATTTAACCCTAGAGATGAAGGTCACACGTTACACTAGCTGCATTCAACCCGATGAGATGAACCATTTCAAAGAATTAAGAAAAACGAAAAACCTTAAAATCTAGGTAAATTTTACATTTTTAAAGTGCCAGTTATTTCTGACTCTGCTGGAGATGAGCAGTGGGTTTGTTTTTGGTGAAACCGCAAATGTCAAACGTCTGAGTCCACGTCCCACCACTTTTCAAAGCACTCGTCCACTGACCTTTGGGCGCCTCCTCCTGTTTCACCTCCTCCACCGTCCGCGCCTCCTCCTCCTCTCCGCTCACCGGGATGCAGAGCTCGGTGCCGTGCGGGAACCGGGTGCAGTTGAGCATCTCCGGCCACGGGAACCCGAAGGCGCTCATGACGGGCAGGCAGCCGTCCCGCACGGCCTCGCACAGGTTCCTGCAGGGACTCACCGGCCCGCTGAGCTCCGGCAGACACACCGGGGCGAACAGCGAGCACAGGAACTTCTTGGTGTCCTTGTGGCAATACTTGGAGACGAGCGGCAGCCAGGCCGCCGACTGCTGCTGGGCCTCCCGCAGGGACTCGTGGCCGAGCAGGTTCGGGATCCGCATGTGTCTGTAGCCGATCCCGTGGCACAGAGTCAGGGTGCTCGGAATGGGTTTGCACACCGAACGGACCGAGGTGAACACGAACGAGGGCGGCGGCAGGCCGAGCAGGACAGGAGGCGCCGTGTCCGAGGCCTGAGAAAGTCCAAACAGCAGGACAAAGCCGAGCAGAGGAACAGACATTGTTTTTTTTTTTTTGTCCCTGCAAGCAATTAGAGAGTGAAGGCAGAGCAGCTGCACACCTGCCTGGACTTGACCTGAGCCCGGAGGTGTGGAGGAGACGGGGGTTAAATGGAGGGGCAGGCGCCTCCCACCCATCATCCCACCTATCATCCACCCATCATCCACCCATCATCCACCCATCATCCCACCCATAATCCAACCCTCATTCAACCATCAGACTGAAAACAGAAAAACTAAACGGATGCTTTGAAATATGCTACTTTAGAGAAATTACAGACATTTGAACAATTAACTGTCTGAATCTTAAATCTTAAATCTTAAATCAAATAAGTAATTCATGTCATTGTATGGTGGTGGAAAGTAACAAGACTTTAATGCATTTACTCAACTAGCTTAGTATTTACTTCACATAAATAACTTTTTCATATTCTTTGCTATTTGTTGATTACTATTACTGGCTTCTTTCTCAGCCATTTCTGCTTTACATTAATAGCATTTGGGGGCAGAATAGAGGGATATATCGATCAGAATTGAATTGGTTGTTTTAAATATTGCAAGGAGCTGATACACCTGTTTCAGTCATTTGCAATATTTAACCAAAAAGATCCTTGTTATACTAGTTTATGATGTCCGCTCAACAACCTTTGGGAATGCAAATTATTAGCAATCACACCAATAAATAAATAAAAAAATGTCCCTCTGCAATAAACTATAAATTCCTCCCATTTGAAGCCAAACCAAAACTTACACATTGGAAAAATAGGAAATGAGACATCAGACTCAGCGGCATATGAATACCATCCATCCACAGCTGCTCAGATTTTTTATTTCCTCCTCAGTGCTGTGTGCTTACTTTTACATCTGGAGGCTTTAATCTTGCAGCCCGGTCCAGTTTAACATCACCTTGGTCTAATTTTTCTGCTCTTCTACTTCCAATAACGTAAAGCAAAGGCACAGAAACGCTTTAAGGTGTAGTAAATGAAACCCCTGTCACGTTTTTCAGTTTTCTCTCTGCTAAACAAACATTTCCTAACACAGGGTTATCATTTACTGTAAAGTAGAAACAGGAATGTATTTGCCAACATCACAATTATTTTGGCCAATGAAAATCTTACCCAGCGCACATTTAGGTTTTATTGATCACAGGGAATAACTTTTATAGAAACACATTTTTCAATCTATCTAAGTCCATTCCGCAAAAAGAAAAATGACTTGTCTTCCACTGTTCATTATCAAGTTGAGTGATGATGACTGCATGTATTTGTCCGTAAACTTTTAACACTGAGTCTACAGTTCCCTATAATTTTCTTTTGGGTACCTGTCACGTGTATGAAGGGCTCTGAAATGCTTTTACTGTCAGTCTGGTGAAAATAGGTGCAGCCTCAGCATGTGTGGACTAATGCAGAGGGTGTCACATCCCCTTTCATCTTCTTCCACAGAGACTGTTGTATCAACAAGCCTTGTCCTGTTCCATCCCACCGTGCTGCCTCCTTGATTCGGCTCTGTTTTTTATGATAAATTCTGTGGCAACTTTTACAGGCTCACATTTCACTTTTTTGCTTATGAGTTAGCTTATGGTTTTCAGAGACAAAGTTTGTGCAGTTTTCACAAAAGAGTTGGTACAGGAGGAAGTAACACATTCAGCGTGTTAAGTAGCACACAGGCACAGCTAGAACATTATGCCTACTATAAGATATGCTATGGGTGTTACACAACTATATTGACTAATAAGCATTATCAAAATACATGCAGATATTTAAGCTTTATTAATCTAGAATTTTATAAACATGGGCAAATAATGAAATTAGTCAATAACCTAAAATGAATAAATAAAACAATGTTATTTTTTTCTATTCAGGCATTAACCACAAAGATTTTTTAACTTTTTAGAGGTAACATGTATATGTCTGACCACTTACAGGTGGTCACATATATTTCAAATTGTGCATGAATTTATTTTTTATTTACCACCAATATGTTAGGTCTACTTTTGAAAAATGTTTTTATCTTGTGTCCTATTTCAGTTCTACTGTATATAAGAATACCTTTTTATATTGGTTTTGCTTTGCTTTGCATGTGTGCATTTTACGTTAAATACTTTGCATGCATTTTCTCCTCTTTTTCAAAATTTTGAGCACGTAATTTACAATGCGATGTGTTCTCTTATGAAAAAATAAAACCATATCAAACCAAACAATAAAACCAGACCTAACCTAATAAAGTTTAACCCTATGAGGATTTTCACATTCATTATTTAAATAATTATATTAATCACCATCACTATCTTTAAACTATATGGTAGTCTAGTGTAGGCTTTTATTAATATCTCATTGCAGATGTACAATATCAATACAAAAGACAACTAAATAAAGTTGTATTTTGTATATTTCCACCTGTTCGTTGGACAAATATAGACTATCACACTCAGCATAAAGTAGCTTTCAGTGAAGTCCTGTCGTGCAGACTAAAGAAACGTTTCCCGTTTACGATATTCGATCTGTTTGCTTTTAGCCTGTATGATTTATCAAACTTGATTTGATTAAACTCTCAGAGGAGCGATAACACGAGACTCTGCTACAACTCAGTCCATAACAATAAACGTGAAGGCTTGAATGGAATTTTAACAATGCGTACACATGCAAAAACGCAATGCACCCAATATGATGTTGCACCTCTTGCTTATGTTTAGGCAATTATATACGTATTTTATTTTGCAACAAAGTAGTTTTGTTCCCATCACGTGACGGAGACCACAGCTGCTTCTCAAATACCGGACGTGGTCGTTGTGTTGTTGCACCACAGTTGCTGTCATGTGATAGCTCGGCTCAGGAGTTGCTGGTGACAGTAGCTTCCACTCTTCACATGAAGCTACTATAAAAAAAAAAAACTCTGCGCAGGAGGAAAGTTGTGTGTTCGCTGGGAAACAAGAGCACGGCTCGTTTCTGACGGAAAACGGTGAAGCTGGGCTTGTTTAGCTGCGGCTCGCGGACGCTGCCATGGGTTGTTGTTACAGCAGCGAGAGCGACAGCACAGGCACGGTAAGCTAATTAGCTTCGGAGCTAGCAGGCTAAAATGTCACAAGCGTATGCGGTACTGTATGAAGATGAAAAGTACGTGATGTTATTTTATGTATTGAGCGTGTGTCATACGTAAAATAGACTAAAGTAATTTGAGACTATGTTATGAAGTTTTTATTAGTTTAAGAAATATATAGCTTTAGCTAGCGAGTCTAGCTTTAGCTTGCTAGCCTAAAACTATCGGATAAGGCCTGGCCCTAAGCAGGCTGATGTGAAGTTATCACATAGGTGAAAACAGTCATAGGTGAAAGAGAGAATCTCTAAAAGAAGGTTCTAGGAAATAATTTGCAGCCATTTTTGTGTTTAGCAGAATATAATAGTTTGAGGCTTAGTTATGTTCCCTACGAAAACAAGTGTTTTAAAACAATCTGGAAGAAGAGCTACTAATTTCTTAATTATACAAACAGGTTTAACAACAACAAAAAGGACTCACAATTACTAATACTGCGTCCTTGTTTTTTTTTATGTCATATGACCTTCAAGATCCTCAGCTATCTTTAGCTTACGGGAAACAAGTCAGCTCTTCCTTAGTCCAGAAAATCCTTCCTCATATAAAGTTGATCTCATCTTAATAGTAGCTAGAGGAGAAACTCAAACACAAAGGTTTTGAAAAATCAGTTAAAATTACGAGTGTTTGAGTCAAATTGTTTGAATGTGTTACTGTAAGTGACATTGGCATAACTGAACATTGATGACACGACTTGTAACAGTATGTTTTGTGTTGTTATAAATGCATTGCTGTGGTTGCTAAGCTGATGCTTTTGTTACTACGTTCACTTTTGCATCCAGTGGAGAAACCACATTTAATGAGTTGCAAAATACTCAATTGCTTATTAAAGACGATCATCTTTAATCTTCTACTGAAGTGAAAATTTAATGGTTAAGCCGCATTATTTGGAACTCTTTCCTTTTGCTTGAATTGTTGAACGGCTGTATCATGATTCTTTTAAGCTGAAAACATTCTGATTATTCTTATGTTCCTTTGGCCCTCTTTAAGAATGGTGAAATAACTGAGCCGCTGATCAACCACAAGAACCCTGCCAGCAAACCTCCAAATGGGACAGACTGGGTCACTCCCAATGTCTCCTCACCTCGTACTGATGAACAAGCCCTTCTTACATCCATCCTCACGAAGACGGCACAGTAAGACACTCAACCATAGATTAGCCAGATTCAGCATGGACCAAATCAAGTGGATCTTAAACAACAACAATGAAGTAACCATTATTTTTCTTGTCAGAAACATCATTGATGTTGCAGCAGCTGAGTCTGTCATGATGGAGCAGCATGAATATATGGACAAAGCTCGGCAATACAGGTATGTGGGTGAGCAGCCACGTATTTTTGATGGAGAGTTTTTTGAGAATATTAAATATAACTTTTTTGTGGTGTTTGTCATCACACTGCTGCCAGTAAAACATGTTTTGGATTAGTTTAGACTCATCATGCAATACAGAAATACACATCTCTTTTATAATTTTCTCAATTTCAGTTGTTTGCTCACGTACAATCTGTGCATTTATACACAGGTCAAAAGTTTTAGAACACCCCCCAATTTTATTTTATTTTTTATTATGTCTCCTACTCTGAAATAAAAGAATAGAACAAACAAACAAGTGAAGTTTTAAAAGAAATAATGAAATAAATGTATAAACAAAAATATATTTTAAACATTTGACTTATCAAAGTAGCCACCTTTGACAGATGTAAAAGCTGAACACACTCGTGGCATTCTTCCTAAGATAACACTACATGGCGCTGCAGAATTGAACAGTTCTATAACCTTAGACTGATAGTGTAGTGGATGAGCTATCTGGTCCAGCACTGTTTAAATTGGCACATTAACTGGAATCCTGTTTTTTTTACTGACTACTGCTACTCACCAGGTTTGAGATTGTGGATTTGTTGCTGGGACAATATCCCGAACATGATGCTGGAACAACTATATTTAAATTGATTACAAAATTATACAGCTAACCTGTCAATCCACATATTAAAAAAATGCCTTAAAAGGCAGTGTGGTGTGTTCTGAACAAATGGGTAATGGGTAATGACAGAGTCCCACTAAGCTTGTTTTTTTTTTTTTTTTTCCTGTTTCAGTACAAAGCTGGTGGTGTTGAGCAATACCTTGCCCCCAAAGAAAGCCCTCGCTCTCCCCTCCCTCACTAGTCAGCCCCACCAAGTGCTTGCAAGTGACCTGGTGCCATACTCAGATGTTCAGCAGGTAATTATGTGGATGATATGTTGACAGTATTCCAGCATCTGCATAGCTTTTTGTCATGTGATGTTTCTCTGTTGATGCACAGACGCTATGCAAGATGTGGAGCTGTGTTTCAGCATGTTTCAGGGGGAAGGACTAAACGTGTGGCTTAAAATAGACCTTAAAGATATCTAATGGATTTCTGTTACTATTGTTACAGTTTCTATTCACCTCACATTTTGTTGGTCATACACATTAGAGTTGTTCTGTTTATCTGTGAAAATGTGGTTATTTTGTAACCAACTGTAATTGTCTTCCTGTCTTTGCAGGTATCCAAGATCGCAGCCTATGCTTACAGTGCAATCTCTCAGATCAAAGTGGATGCTAAAGAGGAACTGGTGGTCCAGTTTGCTATTCCCTGATTCTGCGACTCTGGTCTACATATTGTTTCTCCCATGTCGTGCTCTTTGTGTCACTCCTGCATCCTTACTCTCCAGCCCACCATCTATTAAAGCATTTTGGTCCTTATGCTTTTTAACTATACGTCTGCTACAAAGACAGTGAATATTTTCATCCTATGACAGTCCTTTGGTCTACTTAATTATGGGTCAGTGACAAGCTGTCATTATTCTCAATGGAAGCTTGTGTACTTTAGATGAGCCTGTGGGATGTGAGCTCATATGTACAACAGCGACAATGCTAGACTTTTTTTTTTTTTTTTTTAAATGGTTCTCTCAGTAATTTCATTTTATTAGTTTTCCCTAGCTGTGTACTCCGACAACAAAGGCCAGCTCCACACTATAGCCTTTTATCAAATTAATGGAGGAAAATTGTTCAGTATTCATCTGGGACAGATGTAGGATTGTTGGCACGAGGCATTTACTTAAAAAAAAAAATTGCATTGACAAAGGAGAAATTAATTTCTATGTCATGGAATAATGGAAATGAGTACAGTACCACTGTTGCAAGTGCAGTGGGGTGGGTGTATAGACTATTTGCTGGGATAAAAATAACTTGAAACATGGTGTAAAGTTTGCATGTTGTGTCTTTAAGTCTGTTCTGGCATTCTTGGGTGACACTGCCAATTATTCAGCCTTTCTCCTTGCAAAGCAAAATATATGTATATTGGAGCCAAAAAAGGATATATTTTCTCACAAGGGTAAGGTGACATTATAATTTTAAAGGTTATTGTACTATTAGTTCTGATGTGTGCAGGCAGGATGTTCTGACAGTAAATTGGTATCACTCTGCATTCACAACCATGACTCAGTACAGTGTAAACATGGACCCACCTGACTTCAGTAAAATTCATTGACACTTCACTATAGTGTTGAAAACCTGAAATAGCTTAAGTTAGTAATTAATTGTCTAGTGTGTAATCAGGTAATCCAGTTGAAGCCAAGTCATGAGTGACCTGTTCATATATGGTGTCCTTTGGTGGGTGAGGATGCAAACACAAGCACGAGGGCTGTTGGGTGGGACTACTAATGTCACTAGGTGTGGGAGAAGCTAAGCCTTCTTGGGGCACAAGTTCTCGAGTTTACAAACAGTAACGTGTCCACTGCAGTTTTCTAGCACTAAAATAATGAGCTGGCAGAATCTTTTATTCACGTCCCAGAAGTTCATATATTTAATAACAGTGGAGGAATAGAGAGATGAAGGGGTGGGTGTGTGGAGACTTGTGTATTCATGCCTTGTTTTGTATAGATTTTTTTTTTTTTTTTTTTTTTTTTTTGTTGAATGCAATCACAGATGATGGATTGTATGAAGTTCCTCTTTTTGTAGAGTTACTTGATCAGGATTGGCTAAGATCTTGTGGTAACAAACGTTTTTATGAAACAGACACTTTTAAGCCCTGCATTTGTCAATTGTTGAAGCTATTTGCTGCAGACTGTAATATGAAGTGATTGAGTTGTTCATATTATTCAGAAACTAACCATTGTAGCAGTGTGGGGGGAGCGTTAACAATCCATGTACCACAGCAGATAAAATTATACAAGACTTTTTTTTTTGTGGTTATTTATTTGTGATTTTTAAATGTACAGTATATTTGCTCTTTGGATGAGAGTATATAACCGTATGCATGGGCAGGGAGCATCGTGAGCCGCTCTCGAGTCTCTAAAGGGATGATCTGCAAGGCTGTGATTATTTTAACCACACAAATAATTTGAGCTTTTTCCAATGAATTCTTGGCATTTTTTTTCTGTTTCATTTCTTACTCAAATGTGTAATACTACCTGAAATAAGTTTGTAATATCTTAGGCTAGTACCAAAAAGTTTTAAGATTTTTTTTTTTGTTTGTTTTTTGGTTTAATTAATTCATTAAAAACTTTAAACATAAGCCCTTGTGTCTTATTAAATAAATATATTACGTCCATATGTTCAGTTGTGAATGCAGTATACCCCAAAATAATTCGGCAGATTAAAAAAAAGTTATTTCATCACAGACTAACATTTTGATCAAACTGTTAATTTACGCACACTGTTAAGGATAGTAGCTAAGAGTCATTGCTTCTTCTTGGTGCTTCTGCCGGGGTTGTTGGGATGCCAGATTTGTGCCATGACTCGCTCCTGTTGTGTCACAGCACTGAAGTCCATAGTCTTTAAATGAGGCAGAGCCGAAATCACATGATGCCTACACAGACAGAATACATGAATTATACAATGGAAACATGCACGTTGTGTATGCCTGTCCACAGAAAACTAAGATGGATTTTGATTTTATTTACTTTATTTTTGTGTGAAAAGTAAATCTTATCTGTTTTAAATAGAAGTACATTTAAAATAAGTTTATCATGAGAAATATGTTTATTGGAATATACTCTAAACAATCAATCCTGCTTTTTCTTTGCATATTTATAAGTGGTATTTCTATACAGACTACAGCAGTATAAAATATCTGCTCAATCTGTACTTGAACAGCTGTTACAATGTCATGCCTCTACATACTCTTGTACATACTCAGCAAGCATTTGTGCATCACACACATGCATAGTGTACCTGTATGCTTTCATGCAAAGAGTATTTTCCACACCTCTGTGGTGTGTGGCAGTAAGTAGAGATTATTTGTAATTTTGTTTTTTTTTGGAAACTACCCGCTGATGTACTACAGGATGCTGTGATCGCTATGCTGAATAATTGATCAAGAGAGTTGCTGAGATATGAACATACATGTTACAACTATATAGAAATCATGTGTAAGGTGTAAGAAACTACCTGTAAGCTTTGTTACTTTCTATGACATTTCCATGTAGAGTAATGGAGTGTAGATGTGGCAGCGCTCCCAGGCTGTCCACCTCTGACAGAACAAATATACTGTTGCCATGAAGATACAACAAGCGCAGTTCACGCAGTTCGCACAAAACCTAAAACACAAATGCACATTGCAGTTACAGTCTACTTTCTGAAAATATATGAAAAAACATGTAATTTCATAGCTAGACATAGAAGTCTCTTTATAATATACAGCTTGTATTCATTTCTACAGTTGCTGTCGATGTAAAAGAAAACAACAGCACTAATCAACGATAAAAATGTGTGAATATGTCTGCATGAACAATTCCAGAAAAAAACAGGTTATACAGAAAAAGCTCACTTGGTCTATGTGTGTTATATTATTGAATGACAGGTCCAGCCAGGCGAGTTGTGACGGCTCAGCCAGGAAATGGCTAATGGTCTTCTGGAGGTTGTAAAGGTTACTGATGTTGTTGTTGTTGAGACGTAGAGAGCGGCTAAGGTATTTCATCTTTGAATTCTTCTTTACGGGCCTCAGACTACAGTTGGGTTCCTCTGTCCATGTTTCTGAGACCACATATAGAATCAATACAGTGACTATTACTTACAGAAGGATAACTGGTCTGATTTTGTATAATGATTTGTTTTTATTTCTACAAGTCGTTTTTCTGGGATATTAATAAGTATACTGCAATTTACTATGTACAGTAGGCCCATAGAGCTGCAATATCGTTGCATTATTAATAAAAGGAAAAGTGTAGCAAAAGGAGAGAATGAAAAACCTCGGAGGTGTGATGAGAGTGTCATACCTGCCAAACTACTGATGTGTTTAAAAGATAAATCCACCGGAGCTCCACACATATTCACACCGTACGTTGGTTCACCTGTTGCAGGACAGTAACGTGTCACATCTGAGACAGCTGACCCACTAATCACCAAATATGAACTTTTTAAGACAACCTAGCATTAAGATCTTTTACTGTACTATCCCACCCAATCCCATGTATTTATACTTACCCACGATGGCTTAAAAGTTTTAACAGCAACATGCTAAGTTGCTAACGCTAATGTTAATATCACAGACCGTATCCAAGGAAACAAACAGATGCATTATGGGATTAGTAGTTAAATTGGGTTAGATTACGTAAAATCACGCGCCCCACGTGATTTTAGAACAATTTCAACATCTGGTTAACAGAAAATAACTTGTTTTTCATTGTCAACATTTATTACTTAGGTAAAACACATTTCTAAAAAGTACTTAAATTTTAGTCGCGCGTAAACCGATTTTCAAACGCAGCAGAATAATAATGTTAAAATAAACTGATTACTAATGTTAAGGTTGAAGGAAAAATTAAAAAATATAAAAACATATTTTATGTTAAACTAATTGTGCATATCCGATTTGTTTCCACTGTTTATTTTAACACCCTGTCCCCGCCTGTCTGCCAACCGAGCGCCCTGGCATAGAAAACGAGTGCAACACCAACTTCCGGACTTTGGACCAATCAGATTCACCTACTGTCAGACGCGTCGTTCTGCTAGAGCTGATTGGTTGGTTCAATCTCTACCCACTCGTTTTGAATTTTTGTCTTGTGTTGCATGGAAATGTTTGTTAGTACTAGTCCTATGTAGTCAAACGAAGAGGCAGGAGAATAATAAAAACCAAACGGATAAGTATTTAAAGTCTCTGGCTTTTAAGGTGAGGCACTGCCTGGATGGAACTTTTTATTACTGCTGTGTTTTTGTAACATAGGCTACGTCACAGTTAACGATCCCTTACAGTTAAGGTAGCTAACGCTAGCTTTATATTCGAGACTAATTAGCCTTGCTAACGCTAAATGGGTGTCTTTGACGTTAGGGAAACAGCATTGTATAATATGGGTTACCGTCAAATTAGTTTATTTGCTAGTTATGTTAATAAGTGCAGCTAAAAGAAAACGAACACGTTCGTTGGCTTGACAGCGCTAATTTGCTGCATATGCTTTTCTCTTTCAGGTTGAAATCCCTTTGAGATAAAGGGTCAACCAAAATGGCCATCAACTTGGGGGTCAAGGCCCTTTTGGCCTGGGTAAGTTTATAGGAATATTTATTAGCATTGTGACACGTTTGAGCAAATGTGTCAATTCATGCAGGGCAAGTTATAATATAAATCTCTTACCTTTTACAGGTGAACAGCATAAAACTGTCCGACCGAGAAATTACAATAGGCGATTTACACGATGGCACAGTCTTACTGAAAGTTGTTTACATGCTGTAAGTATGAGAAATGTTTTAGGCAGCATTGCACTTCCTTGGAAACACCAGTTGTCTTATAAATGATTCATTATAGTTTAAATATATATACAATATTTCTGGAATTTAAGCCGAAGTTTTTGCTCTTTTGCGTTTGTGTCATCTCAGGAGAAAAGAACCAAACCCCTGTTTCAGTAACTCAGTTGAAGATCGATTCAATCTCATTGCAGACTTTCTGGAAAGTAAGTTTCTCTACCTTTAAAGTATCCTCAGCTTGAGATTGTTTTTACGAGTTTTTTAATCCTATATTTATGTTTATTAAAATGTTAAATGGAAAGTGTTATTGTGATATTTTCATCTATCATTTTGACAGATAGCAAAATATTTGCCTGAAAATGTCATGGAATTGGCTCAGGAAGTCAAACACTAACTTATAAAAAAAAGTTTCTCTGACATGTTCCGGTCAAAAATATGAAAACTAATGCACCTTTGACCACGCCCTGCACCGACGATGGGTGTGGTCTAAAGTGAACCACCTGTTTTTGTGCCGAGGAATAAAGATCACTACCTGATCATACACATTGTTGATGACTCAGTTCTTTTTAGATAAATAGGTGGCAAATTAATCTTTAAGAATTAACCTTCCTCTGTCTTTCCCTTTAGGGGATTGCAGGTTTAGTGCATCCAAAGGCACTTCATTATCATGGGACAAGATGAGAGATGGCACCAACCTAACCATTGAAATTGCAAAGGTACAAGACAAAGAAAAAAATAAGTAAAACACAGACACAGACATATTCTAACTTCTAATTTTTCATATCAACAGGTGCTTTTGCTGCTTGTTTATCATGATATGATGAATGACCGCCGTACTCTTAACATGCTGGAATGCGATGTGGAGGTATGCAGAAAACTGTTTTATTTGCTCTGTTCTTTGAGATACCTTAAATTCCACTCATCATATAAACTGCTGTGCTGCATCTTAATTCTTTTTTGTCTCTTGTATTTCTTCCAACTTTTTTGTATTAGCGAGAAATAGCAAACTTAACAGGTTGCTTTGTAATGGAGAGCGAGGGCTGTGTTTATCTGAGCAATGGCCTTGATGCCTATTTGGCAAAAAGACGTAAGTTGCAGATTTTTAATTTTTTTTTAGATCTTTAATTTCCTCACAATGCATAACGATATATATAAGAGTAATATATAATGCTGCTGGGTAATTTACCAAACAAGCTGTAAAATATGCAAAATGATCTATCTACAAATCTCTCCACAGATTTACCTGTCTCCCGTGAAATTTTTGAGCGGTCAGCAACTACATCTTCCTCCAACATGTCGACTTCTTCCTCAATCTCAGATGACGAGTCCCCCATCTTCCGCCGCACACAGAAAATCACATTTGTGGACATGCAAACTGTGGCATCTTCATCAGTCAGGTACTGTATGGAATTTAATTTATCTGGCACAGATCCATGCTCTTTGTCAAATATGAATAGGACCGTTTCACCAGACAGCTTTAATCTAGATTTCCAGATGGTGATGTGACATGTCACAATAATATAGTATATCTGTATGATATAATTCAGCTGTATTTACTGAACTTCTTTACTAAACAAATTTTAGCTTAACAAAATGCACATCTAAACCAACTTCGTATCCTTTTATGTATGCATATTTGTGCTGTTTTCATTTTGATTACTTAGTTTTTTTGGTTTATTTTTATTTCCACAGCAAGTCTCCTCTACAGGATATTATGAACACACCTAAATTTCAGTTAAGGAAGATACAGCGACAGATGATCAAGGAGAGAGACTACAGAGACAGTTTGGAGAAGGAGCTGGCCACCAAAATTGCAGTCATTGCAGAGAGAGGTACCATATTTCCAGATCAGTGACGACACCTAAATGTAAACAGTGTGTGGTAGCTGTCCTCAGATAGACTGGCGACCGTTCTAGGGTGTACCCTGCCTCTTGCCCGATTACAGCTGGGATAGGCTCCAGCCCCCCCGTGACTGAAATAGGATAAGTGGTGACAGTTATTGGATGGCTGGATGGACTTTTAGCATGTATACATTTGTGAAAGGACAGCCAAGGAAACGTTAAGCTGGTGGCATGTCAATGCCAATATCTTCAAAGGCTGCAGTTACCAAAACACAGACAAGGAAAAAAGATGACCCATATCTTGTGTTTTACTAGTTGGTAAGGAGGAGAAGCCACAGTTTGCCGTGTGTCTTAAAATTTTAGCTTCTGATAGCATGAGCCCAACAAATTAAGATGCCACTTGGAGACTTTACGCCCTGAAAACAAACATAAACCTTTTGACTTCTTCCAAAAAAAAAAACTTAACTCCTGTGCTCAGCTAAGTCACTTTAATAAAGCAGCATCTGTACCTGCACATGCTCAACTCGCTTCTCATAAAATGGCACACAGAGTCACAGAGAGTTAAAAACATGCCACTTATAGTTGAGTAATTATTAATGACTGCTGCTACTGATATGGTTTCAACCATGATTAATGAACCAACATTTAGACAATGTTAAGAAAATCTGTTGAAAGCTGTTACACAGTAAAACTGTTCAATGTTTCTAATGTATATAACTATTTAATATAATAACAGGGTAACTGATCCAAAATGCCAAGTGAATCTGATGAAAATATGTACACTCGCTGTGGCATGATATTTTATTTTGGTTTTTCATAATTTTTCTGGGTTCTTTATAAATTAGGCAACATTCAAATAAAACTTTACAATGAATTCTGTAAGGTGTTGCAAACAAATGGCATGTCTCAAAAGTGCTAATTTTTATGAGTCTATGTAGGTGGGGCTTGAACATATTTTTATCCACAAAGGGGAGCTTGGAACAAAAAGTGTAGGAACTACTGGATTACATCAATATTGTTTATTTGAGTAATGGGTAATAGTTCATTTCTTTTCTTTAACAAATAACAAACCAGGTGTTCTGTTAAATCTATATTGAGTGTTTTGAAATATTCTAGATTTTTTTTTCCATGTTGCTTTGTTTCACTTCAATAATTTTTTCTCTATACTTAATTTCCTCAGAGTCTCACATTAACCAGTTGCAATACCGCCTGGAGAAGCTGAAAGAAGAGCAAGGCAATCAGGAGCATTTTACCAGGGAACAAATGAATGAGCTTGAGTTGAAGAACAACACGTAAGTGCCAGAGTTTGGAGCTAAACAAAATTTTCAAAATTACAATTTTTAAAAATTATGTTAAGATTATGTTAATTATGCTAACCGATTTATGTCTTAGGTTACAAACGCGCCTTAGTGAGATGTTAAAGCAAAATAAAGACCTAAAGAGCACGTCCTTACTTATGGAGCGCAAAATGGATGAGCTGACAGAAGAAAATGGTGTCCTCTCCTCCCAGGTAATGATATGCAAATTTTCTCAGCAATAAATGCAATCTTAACAAGGTTTGTGCTTTTCTTACATATAAACAAAAATAATAAATAAACGATATAAACAAAGTACTAGTCAGGTTGTCATGTTGGTGACAAGTAACATGTTGGTGTATGTTGGTGATGTAAAGTCTAGTAACAACCCTTTGACATTACAAATTGTCACATGTTGATGTACAGATTAAAAAAAAAAACAGGTTTTCAGAGACTGTACAAGCTATATTTTTTTTCATGTTTTGTCAGGTGAGAACAGTGTGTTCACAGCTTGCCACATTTGAGGCAGAAGTGAGCCAGCTGACAGAAACCCAAGCATCAGCTCAGGAAGAGTGGGGCAGCAAAGTAAGCCACCTGCAGTCTGAGCTCCACCAAGCTACTGCTCAAAAGGTAAAGTATGTATTCTATGGTTTAATGCTGTGTTGCTGTTGCAATGAGAAAACAAAAAGTGTCTCTTACTGAATGGGATAACAAACACAGGCTTCCTTTCCTTCTTCCTCTGGAAAATGGCTATTTATGTGCAGGAATAAACCCGTTTCATTTCATTGATCTGTCGGTTGCGTCATAAAAAGTGGTTTGACAAAAGGGGATTTTAATATACCATACCCCACTCCCTGTTTTTTAGGAGCTCCTGACTGAACAAATTCAGATCCTCCAGGGAAAGATTTCCTGTTTAGAAGATGAAATTAACAAAGTCACTAAGGAAGAAGTTGGAGAGAATATGGGTCCTGTAATGGAGGTAAAATGCATAATTCTATGTAACAACTGAAATAAGTTTTACTATTATTATTATTCATATAATGAATTAAATGCTTACTAATGTTTTTCTCTACTTATATTGCCAGCGAGAAATGTTTGAGACTGAGATCAACAACTTGAAGAATGAGCTGGAGAGCACATTTAGCTCCCTGAAAAAGGCTGAAGTGGAGATTGAAGCCAAATCACAGCAGCTGGCAGAATACCAACAAGAAATCACTCAACGGAATGAGCTCCTGGAGCAACAAAAATTGACATTTGAAGAACTTATTCAAGCCAAAGATGAAATTTTTGACAATTTGCAAAAGGAGATTACAGAGCAGAGAGCAATTTTTCAGCAAGAGATCCAGGATCTCAAGATTCGACTTGAGCAAGCTGAAAAGCAAAAAACTGAACAGACGGCCAGACTACAACAGCATATTGCAGCTTGTGAACAGGAAATTGAAAACCTAAGAAAAGTGAAAGAAGAGAAGGAAGACCTTCTTGTCCAGACTGAGGAATATGTGAAAGAACTTGAGACAAAGTTATCAGCTGTTGATTGTCTTTTAGTGGATAAAGACCAACAAATTAATAGTCTCAAGGAAGAAGTTCATTTTCTTACAGATAAAACAAAAAAAAACAAAGAGGAAATTCAAGCCAAAGAGGAAATGCTTGCTAACTTACTTGTGGAAAAGTCTAATGAGGAAGAAATTCTTCATAATAAAATACAGAGCTTAACAACCCAAGTGGATGATCTTAGTTCATCTCTCAAACAGGCTGAGCAGAAAATTCTACTTGACCAAGACCTGCTGGTTAAAACCCAACAAGATAATATCGAACAAAGGGATATACTCAAACAACAGATTGTAACATATGAACAAGAGATCCAGAATCTTAATTCAGAGATCCATGTCAAAAATGAGCAGTTTGTTAGGCTTAAGAATGACAGCTCTCTGCAGTCAGAATTGCTGGAGCGAGAGATTCATTGTCTAAAAGCTGAACTTGAAACTTTAAATGACTCTGTTATAAAGGCTAAAGAAAAACTTCAGGCTCAGCAGACTTTACTTACAGAGCAGGAGCAGGAAAGTGCTGATAAGATAGAACTCCTACAGCAGCAACTGGCTGCCTCTGAAGAGACAGTAAGGAAACTGACGAGGAGATCGATACTAAAAAGGATGAGGTGAACATGTTACAAAAGCATAGTTCTGAGCAGGCGAAACTACTACATGATGAGATCCAAGACTTAAAGAAACAAGTTCAGTGTCTTAATTCATCACTTAACTCTGCTGAGGAAAAATTGCAAACCAACAAAAAACTGTTTGCTGAACAGCAACTACAGAGCAATCAGCAGATTGAGAAACTCCAGTCACAGACGGTAGCATCTCAAGACGAGGTGAAGAGGCTAAATGCAGAGATTGATGCCAAAGAGGAACAATTGGTTCAACTAAAGGCTGAGACCTCTACACACACTGAATTGCTTCAGCAGGAGATTGAAGATCTGAATAAGCAAATACAAAGCATGATGGATTCCCTTCAAATTGCCAAGGACCAGGTACAAGCAAAGGAAGATCTGATGGCCAAGCAGGAGCAGGAGAGCACTTTGCAGATTGAGGCACTCAAAAATCACAGTGTTGTTCTTGAGGAGAAGGTTAATCAGCTAAAGGGGGAAATCCAAACTAAAGTGAGTGAGCTAGCCATGTTAAAGGTTGAGAGCAGCAAAGAGTCAGAAGTGCTACAGAACCAAGTTCAAGCTTTCAAAGATCAAATGCAAAGTTTGAGTGAGTCTCTGAAAACCACAACGGAGCAGCTTCAGGTTAAGGAAAACCTGCTGGCTCAGAAGGAACTAGAGATTTCTCAGGAAAAGGAGACCTTTACAATCAAGATGACTGCGTGTGAAGAAGACATCCAAGGGCTTAAGGAGCAGATTCAGGTTAAAGAGGAACAACTGAAAACTGTAAAAACTGAGAGCTCCATGCAATCTGAGATGCTACAGCAAGAGATCACATCTCTAAAAAATGAACTAGAAAAATGAGTGATTCTCTTGCAAAGGCTGAGGAACAAGTTCAGGCTCAGCTTGATAAGCTGAAAAAGCAGGAGCAGGAAAGTGCTCAGAAAACAGAGCTTCTGCAACAACAGCTGTCTGCCTCTGAAGAAAGTGTGGGAAATATAAAGAGAGATCTCCAGAGTAAAGAGGAAGAGATGAACATGTTGAAAAATCAAAGTTCAGAAGAGGCAGAACTGCTGCATCATGAGATCCAAGACTTAAAGAAACAAGTTCAGTGTCTTACTTCATCACTTAACTCTGCTGAGGAAAAATTGCAAACCAACGAAAACCTGTTTGCTGAACAGCAACTACAGAGCAATCAGCAGATTGAGAAACTCCAGTCACAGACGGTAGCATCTCAAGACGAGGTGAAGAGGCTAAATGCAGAGATTGATGCCAAAGAGGAACAATTGGTTCAACTAAAGGCTGAGACCTCTACACACACTGAATTGCTTCAGCAGGAGATTGAAGATCTGAATAAGCAAATACAAAGCATGATGGATTCCCTTCAAATTGCCAAGGACCAGGTACAAGCAAAGGAAAATCTGATGGCCAAGCAGGAGCAGGAGAGCACTTTGCAGATTGAGGCACTCAAAAATCACAGTGTGGTTCTTGAGGAGAAGGTTAATCAGCTAAAGGAGGAAATCCAAACTAAAGTGAGTGAGCTAGCCATGTTAAAGGTTGAGAGCAGCAAAGAGTCAGAAGTGCTACAGAACCAAGTTCAAGCTTTCAAAGATCAAATGCAAAGTTTGAGTGAGTCTCTGAAAACCACAACGGAGCAGCTTCAGGTTAAGGAAAACCTGCTGGCTCAGAAGGAACTAGAGATTTCTCAGGAAAAGGAGACCTTTACAATCAAGATGACTGTGTGTGAAGAAGACATCCAAGGGCTTAAGGAGCAGATTCAGGTTAAAGAGGAACAACTGAAAACTGTAAAAACTGAGAGCTCCATGCAATCTGAGATGCTACAGCAAGAGATCACATCTCTAAAAAATGAACTAGACAAAATGAGTGATTCTCTCACAAAGGCCGAGGAACAAGTTCAAAAACAGGAGCAGGAGAGTGCTCATCAGAAGGAGCTTCTTCAGCAACAGCTGTCTGCTTCTGAGGAAGAGGTGAGGAAGATGAGAGAGGACATTCAAACTAAAGAGAAAGAAATGTTGATTTTAAAGACTGATAACTCAGCACAGTCAAATTTGCTCAATCAAGAAATCCAAGGTTTAAGAGAACAGGTGGAGACTCTTTGCTCCTCACTGAGGAATGCTGAGGAGAGAATGGTATCCAAAGATGACCTGTTGGCTGAAAAAGAGCAGGAAATTGTTCAACTGAGGGAGGTAATCCAAAGTCTTCAGGAGAAAGTAAAACAATTGGAGATTCTGCAGAAACAGATCAACTCCTATGACGAAGAGATTGAAAACTTAAAGGAGTCTCAGCGTGAGAAAGAAAACCTCCTTCAGGCGCAAGAGAAGCTCCATGGAGAGATTGAAATGATTTCTTTACAACTTGTGGCTAAGGAGCAAATGTTACTTGAAACCAAACAGGCATCTGCTCAGCAGATAGACCTCCTCCAGCAGCAGTTATGTGCTGTAAATGCAGAGCTAAACCAACACAAAGAAGCTGCAGCCCTTACACTACAGCAAATACAACGGGACTTGCAAGCTGCCAGATCAAGGGAAAAGGAGGCTCTCGATGAAAAAGAAGTACTAATGGCGAGGATTACCCAGGCAGAAAAGATTCATAACAATCTGGAGAAACAAGTTGAAGCTATGACCCTTGAAACGGACAGAATTACTCAAGCCAAGCATGCCCTTGAGAGAGAAAACATGGCTTCCCATAAATTGGAATCTGTGCTACAGCTTGAGCTGGAAAACCTAAAAAAGGAGAACAAGAAACTCTTGAAAGAGAGAGAGAAGGCAGAAGAAACTGAGGTGCTGTTGAGGGACCTGCGCGAAAAACTGTCAGCCAAGTCAGAGGCTGTAGATCACTACAAGGCACAGGTTGGTGGGATCATTCAGTCCCCAATAAATACCTCCACTTTTACCACCACGTTTGTTTTGAGTCAAGAATGAATTAGTTCTTTTACATTCTACAAGTAATAACGACTCTTTTTGTTCCACTACAGATTTACATTTATGCATGGTTGCTTGATTAATTTACCTGTTTGGTATCACTTCAGTAGTTTAAAATAAGATTAAGAAATCTTCTTTTATTTGTATTTTTTATTAATATTATTATTTTTTACAATGCCATAGATGGAGAAGGCAGTGAGTCACTACAACGATAAGAAGCAGCTTCTCCAGAAAAGCCAGGAGGAGATAACTCAACTTAAGCATTCTTTAGAGATTAAAGAACGTGAAGTAAAAATGATGACAATGGAAAACAAGACCCTTCAATTGGATTTGGAAAAGGCCCAAACCAGCGAGAAGACACTTGTGAAAACAGTGGCCAGTTTGAATGCACAGGTTTGTACTGTATTTTAAAACATAAGTTCTCAATGTAGTGAGAATAAACATGTTCCCACTAAGAAAAGAAAGACATGGTCTTCTAAAAAAAAAATGTAAACTTTATGTATAAATTCTGTACATATTCATCTTTTAGCTGGACTTTGCTGACCGTAACCTTAGAGCACAAAACAAAATTCATGGCCCTGAAAGATCAACTGAGTCGTATTACTTGGAGGTTCCCAGTGCACAGGCGAGTGTTGACACTAGAACACACCTGAAGAACACACTGAGCTCTGACAGCCTGGACCACAGCTCTCTGGAGGACTCTCTGAACACCACCAGGTAATCTTCTCCCAGAAAAACGAGCATAAAATCTGATGTTTTGTGTGGTTTGGCTTTGAATAAGACAGACAAAGTTTTTAATCCATTTAGGCAATTTTCAGCACCACAGAGGTCCAACACTGAAGTTATAAATAACAAAAACTTTCCTGCCCCTCTCTTTGCACCTAAATAAACATGTAAAACATATCATTCGGAAAAAAAAACGTTAAAATTTTACAATCTGGAATCTATCTTTGTTTGGTAGGAAACTTTCAGCACCCGATGAATCGAGCACTCCGCTTGTTCGCAGTTCTGAGCGTCTGGCAGCCAAACGCCGAGCATTACAGGCAGAGTCACTGGAAACGCTGTACTTCACACCTATAAATACTAAACCAATCAGCAGGTATTTTGCACCTAAGATCAGTTGAAATAATTTATTGTTCTGCACACATTATCATCATATCACACATTTTTATTTATTTCTTTTAACCAGGACCAATGCAGAAGGCAAATTGGAACTGGATTCAGACTGGAAAAATGTAACTTCTTCTGTTAAACGACGCAGGACAACGCAGGTTATAAACATCACAATGACCAAGGTGGAGGGAACTCACCAAAACGCTCACTGTGTTTTGCATGTTCACAACATAATTTTGTATATGTGTGTGTATATATCTAGTGTATATATCTATGTACATATATGTGCATATGTGTGTGTATATGTATGTATATTGGTATATCCACCCAATAGAATATTTTGGATGTTTAGGATCTGTTACACTACAGCAATGTCAAAACGCATTGAAATTGCCAAACCCAAACATTTCAACTCACCAGTGTATGTAGCTGTTTGTGATTTTCATACTCTGATGTGCAGAGAACTCCAGGGTGCGGTGAAGATGATGAGACTTTCTACAGTTTGGCCTCAGCTCGCTCTCAACCAAACCTTGCGAATGCCCGATCGGCTCGACCCACGTCTGTGGAGCTGTTTGACACACCTGCCAGAATGACCGGTGCTGCCAACGACCAGCTCAATGGTCTTCCGGGGTACCGACGGAGCACAATTCATTCACAGAGTACGTACACATAATTTTTTTCTTTAAATTTGCTTAATTATTTAGTAATTATTGCAGCTCTACAACACAATGTTCCTCATTTACACCTGCACTGTATTTCAAAAACCCCAAACATGATTTTAATAGCAGGTCAAACTGCCGCATTACAAATTCATTAAAACACCCTAACAGCTACATTGTAATTAGTAATGTTCTTTATTCTTATATATAGTTAGGATTTAGGAGAATATATTATTTATGACCTCCACTCACTGTACATACCAACACAACCACAACAGCTGTCCGAAGTCTTTTGTTTTATTTAAACTCCTCTTTTAGTGTGTTTATGATCTGTAACGTGACAATATCATACATTCATTATTGCCAATAACTGAAAAGACAGTTGTCCCATGCAACTGTTGCACTAATGTCTGATTTAAAGGTAGTTGAGCCCACTTTGAATATAACACCAAAGCAGGAAACAAAGAGAAGCTTTACTGCTACGTTTTCATCATTTTCATCTATTATAGATCACTATTTAATTACACATTCTCTTACAGTTGGGTGGAGATTTACCTCTGGCCTATTTAATGATTATTTGAATCATCAGTGTTTGGGTTTCTGGTTTTACTCTTGATTCATGGCAACTGATCACAGATACGTGTCTACAGTCCCCATGAATTTAAGTGTGCCAAATATTTTAGAGATTTGTAACTCCCACTATTTCTTCCTGAATGTTTCTCTACAGCCACTAGTACATTCTGTGTGGGGGCAGAGAATGAGCCAGATGGTGGTCCTGAAGATTGGATGAGGATTGCTGAACTCCAAGCCAGAAACAAGGCCTGTCTTCCTCATTTGAAGAGTAGCTACCCTGTTGAGTCAGAGGTAAGAAAGACTTGCATGTACACATAGCATAACATAACAAACAAACATTCATTTATGTTGAACAAGTGGGGAGTATTTGGTAAAATGTTAGGTTTCGAACATTATGTTGGCTCACTTTTATGAAATCCCTCTCTATGTCATCCTCCAGACTGGCCGTGGGGGTGCATTTATTTTCACAGACGAAGAACTCCGTACGGGCGACCCATCTGACACAATTCGTCGAGCGTCCATGATGCCTGGCCAGTTGCAGGACTCTCTTGTCTCCCATCGGCACTCTCTCATGTTGGGACAGTCAGGTGCTATAGCCAACTCTAGATCCCACCGTCTGTCCTTGATGCCTGGCCAACTGCCATCAAAAACCCTGAGCTCTGCTCAGCTGAGAAGCCCAAATGGCACAAAGCGTGCTGCTTCTCTGTTGTCTGTACATCAAACTTCACCTGAGGTTTGTATGACTTATTGTACAAAAAATGTTTAGCTGTTGTGAAAAAAAAAAAATATTAGCCTGAAGTGCAGAAGATAAATGCTAAGGCAATTGTCGCTGAATTTCTCCATTACTTGTTTAACTTCAATGGTTTTCGTATGACTTTTTAAAAATTAATTATTTATAATGTCCTTTACTCGGAGGTTGGATTCAACCTATACCTATTGTTCAAATAATATTTGTCAGTAGTACTTTCATAATACCTAATGGCATAAATTATTTCTTTGTACCAGTTTATTCCATTATTTATCTGATGACTCTTCAGTTATAGTCAATGGACTAGCTTTTTCTAATCGTTTTTTTTGTATCTCCTCCTGACAGAAAAAGGTAAAGGCCAGCTGCTTCCCACGTCCACTCACTCCAAAAAATAAGAACGTGAACATTGGACCTTCAAGTTCTCAGCTTCAACCTGTTCTCAGTCCTGTGAGTGCAATATATTGTGCAGTATATGCAACTACTTAGTCAACTAGTGAGCTGCTAAAAGATAGAGACATGTTTTCAATTCTTCTTTAACAGTTCATCTTGTTCTATTCTCTCAGGCTGACCGCAGGCAGTCTATGATGTTCACCATTGATAACACACCTAAAACCAAAAACAGCTACATTCAGAAAGGGCTCAATAAACTACGCAGCTCCACCAGGAAATCCCCAGGCAAAGTTTCAAAGAAGTCGCCTGCTCAAACGGCTACACGCAGGTGCCAGGAAAACATTCCTTCAGGTAGTTCTCGCACTGGAATGGGACGAGCTGGCACCTTCAAGTCACCTCAGGGGGTTACTAAAGGACAGAGAAAGTCTGCACAGGCTACCAGAAGCTCTGCAAAGTCTCCTGGACTCACAGCTAGTGCTCGGAAGGTAAAGACACATGCAGCCAAATGATTTCAGCGTTATTCTGAAATCTGTACCTAGATCATTTTTAACGTGTCCTGTGGAGTTTTGTTTCTTTACTTTATTTTCCCCATGGCAACATGCAGTTTTCTTAGTGGCAAGTAAGGGAATGTGCTTAAAAAGTGTAGATGTCAAATGAAGGGACAAGAATTTTATCAGAAAAACCTTTTTACAGTCCTAGCAGCTCTGCTGACTAATGTGATGCATGATAAGTAAGATGGTTGTGTCAGTGACAGCATGGAGACCACTGATGAGCAAGCAAAAATACAGTGATCATCTAAAGTATGGAAGTTTTTTAGGCAGAGACAAAAACAACATGCTGCTCTGCAAATTGTTTAATTTATTTTGCCGTTGAATTGCTAAATGTAAGTTGCACCACATTCGCCATATTATACTGTAGAGACACTTAATATTAGCCGCTTTTTGTCAACTTAACTGAGAAAAAGCACCTGTTTGTTCACTCAGCTGACTGTCTGGATAAAACGCAACAAGAGAAGCAGCTCATTTCTGCAAAGATGCATACACTGTTCCTATAAAACAGAAAAATAATCCTTAGCGTGAAACTCAGTTCTGGATAAAACTGTCTTCGGGTTTAAACCCAGACCGGAGTCTGCATTAACCACTCACCCAAAGGATAGCTTTAATAATCCTTGTTGGTGAGCTCTAAAGAACAAGACTATCATCGCTGAAAATAAATGAGAGAGATTTTGTTTATAATCATTGGAAGCCATAATTGTAATTTAAATCCAAATTAAATGAATTGTAGCTCTACTCTGCTGGTGAACTGCAGCAGATGCATGATGCTATGGTAAACTTCATAAAGGGACAGTACAGTGACTTTTACTTGGAATCAGCACCAACAGGAAATGTGAGATATTATATGTCCACACTGGGTTTTTTACAGCTGTTATTTACTCACCAGAGATCCACTGGTGCTCTCTTGTATGGCAATGGAGTCGATGCCACAGCCAAATGTCACGGTTCTCCTCAAGTGCTCTAGCAACACAATTTGAATGTGCATTGCATGTGCATAAGACTTCACAATAATGTTTAATACACTGCCTACCTCAAACCATTGAATTATTTATCAATAACAAACCTGTGTTTGAGTGGCAGCGTAACTATGAATAGTTTTCTGCTGTTAACAGCAGCCTTGTTTTGCAAGCGGCATTTTATAGGTGGACAGAGCTTCCTAAGTGACTGGTCAAATATAGAAATTCTTGATGTTTACAAAAGTTTATAATGAATGACACAGGTCTTTCGTTAAATATTTTTGTCTTTTCTGTACAGAAAACTAACCATACCATCAAAACCTATGTACCTGCCCGCATGCCATTTTATTACCAAAGTTAACATAGAGTTACAACAGGTCAAGAGGCCAAATTATATTTTAAAAAATCATCTTTTTGAGTAGCACATTACTGCCCTCTGCGGTGAGTATGGTCACCGTTATCCATCTGTGCTTTGGCAGATTGTCAGACACACACTTGTGACAACAGCACGCACAGCTGTGTCAAAACGTATTAGTGATACTTGCTAAATGGACCTGAAGTTTGCTTTGTACAAACTAGTGCTTTAAGATGAAGTTTCATCCACTGTCAAAAGAACTCAAGAGCTATAATAAATTGTGCAACCTCAAATGATGGTAGATTTAAATCAACACGTCTGACAAAACTAATAGAAAATCTATTGCAGGACTTTTTTTATTACATTGCACTGGATTTTTGCATTTTTTATATATCGGTCTTTTAGTAACTACTAAACTTAAATGTTGTTTTCAGAAGCAAGTGGTCATAAATGAAGAAAACCTTGCTGGAAGACTTAAAAGGTCAATAATAATTTTTATGTAGAATTCCGGGGATTGTTTCTCATTATATTAAAAGCTGGGTTATGGTTCTCACATTATTCTCACAACTCATTAAGTCACAATATGGTGATGTTGGGTTTCTTTTCCAACTTTTTGGGTCTCCATATCTCAACACTCATAACTCTCATCATTGTGTCTACTTTTTTCCAATGTGTTTTGCTTAAATCCAATTAATTTTTTTCTGTTTTCTCCCACAGATCATGAAAAAGATGAATGTGTGATGACTGGTTCCAAAACTGAAGTTTTGATTGTCCACAATTTTACATAATGATACATATAATTTTCTTTTTTCCAGAAATCATTTTTAATTTTGTCCTTCAGGACTATAAAGGACCTTGTCCTAATTGACATTTATTTTCTCTGTATTATATTTACATGTTTGTCAATAAATTTTTTTAAAAGACACTGTTTTTAAGCATGCCAACTCCAGCCCTTTCCAGTTGTCATATATCAGTGGTTCTATTCTGGGGTGAGATATTCCCCTTAATCCAAACAAACCAATCATCAAGGTAATGATGGATAAGGGGCAGGGTGTGAGAGGCTTAGGGTTAACGTTTTACACAATCTTAACTCAGCCATTGTGCTGAAATATATTTAAATAATGTTATTTGTTCTGACAGTGTGAGACACTCATGATGACTTCCCAGTTTTTTGAAAAAAGGAAAGTACACACTACAAGACTCAGGGATGGGTAGATATCGCCTCATGGAGTGTATGGCTCTCGTTAATAGCAACATCTGCTGGGTTACGAGACATTGCAGGCAACATGGCAAACATGGTTCATGCCTTCTGACAAATGGATGAATGGTCTTGCTTGCACAACCAGCTGATAATAAAGTGCTAACCAAATTTTTAAAAAAAGTATATATTTTAATTAGTTTCAACATAAGGAAAATAATGACTAATATTTCAAAAACTGAATGTAAATATTTTGTTGCACAGAAGAATAAGTGATAATTAAAAATAAGAGCGTGTGAAAGTGGGAGTGTGTGTGCTTATGTGAGGGGGAAAAGCAAGGTTTAACCCTTTTTAAGAAAACTCTTTTTGTTGCATGTTGGGGCCGAGGAGGTTCTTTGAGACCAGTTCTTGTGCTTTGGAAAAAACTTCCAAAGATGAGATACAGATGAGACAGGAGTACATACATAAAAACACTAAAACTAATACACAAACATAACCAAACAAAGTCTCCTCTCCTCCTGCATAAACACGTTTTAGCGTCACAGCAGCTGGGTCTGTCATGGGATTTTCCTCACAGCAATACACACACGGACATGTGGTGTTGCTCTTTGTGTTTGATCCACTCACTGATACCTCAGTACTGTTTGACCCATCACTAACATAGGTTTTAGTTATTTTAACCCACTGTTAGAGATAATTTATAGGTATTTCCATTTAAAGTTAAATTACCTTGATCTAGTCCCTGGAATACTCCACCGCAAGCTGACCCAGCTCACCGTACCTGCTTCCACGTGTCAGTGGATCAGCAGCTTCCTGGCTGACATCAGGCAGGAGAGGCTGAGTAGCATCACATCTGGCAGCTGCACCATCAGCACCGGTGCAATGCAGAGTTTAAAATTTCACTGTAAGATGTATGGTACAGGTACAACTTCATCTTAAAGCACTGCAAAATGTATATGTGATTGAAGTGATGAATAAAAGGTTGTTGTTGTTGTTCTTCTCCTCGTACACTAACAACTGCACCTCAGGGGACCCTTCTGTGAAACTCCTGAAATATGCAGATGATATGATTGTCATTGGGCATATCCAGGACGGTGATGAGTCTTCATGCAGATGGGAGGTGGAGCAGATGGCCCAGTGGTGTAGTCAGAACCACCTGGAGCTCAACATGCTCAAGACTGTGGAGATGATGGTGGACTTTAGGAGGAACAACCTGTACTCCCTCCCCCCTCACCATCCACAACAACACAGTGTCTACAGTGGACTCGTTCAGGTATCTAGGATCCATAATCTCCCAGGACCTGACGTGGTCCCCCACATAGATACTGTCTGCTCAGGAAGTTCAATCTGCCCCAGGAGCTGCTGACCACCTTCTACACTCACACTATCCAGTCTGTCCTCTGCCCTCCATCACTGTGTGGGTTGGTACAGGCACAGACTACAGCAGGTGGTCAGGTCAGCAGAAAAAATCAGACTGAGCCTCTTTCCATCCAACATATGTACCAGTGCAAACCCCACTGCTCCTTTCCTCTGGCAGGCGCTACAGAGCTATGTCCACCAGAACCACCAGACACAGTCAGTTTCTTCCTCCAGGCTTATCTGAGCTGAACTTTCCACTCACACAGAACAAGTAGTAGTAAAACAAGTGCAATAACCCTGCAAATGCTATATAGTGTGTATTTGTATTTACATGGTTGTAGCATTACTGTCTTTAAATATGACTGTTAATTTAATGTCAATAATCATGTTATCAGAGACTACCAACAGACAGAGCTAGACTGAATTCATTCTTTCTTGATGGATACATAAGTTCAAAGATTTTGATTTGGTAGAGACCAGAAAATTCCCAGAAATTATCATAAATATTTTTTTAACCCTTACCACACCCACTCCTCATACACCCTCTTTGATGTTTGTATGTTATCACCTGCAAGTGTAAAACAGAAATATTTAATAAACTGTCTCCTGAAAAAGACAGCAGTTTTGCAGGTCAAATGTGAATTCAGTTTGAACCCTGGAACAAGACATAAGAGCTGGGGAAATATTTCATAAAGATGAACAGGAAGCACATTTTGGTGCGACTAAAACTTTATTATTTATCTATTAGCAGATGTATATTCATCAAACCTTCAGAATAAAGGCAGAATATTTTCAAAACAACACTATAGCATAAATTATCAGCTGTTTTATGATTGCACAAACCATATATCTGCATTCCATCACACCAAGCCTATTTTTGTAACCATATGGGTTTTAAATACAACAGTTACACACTTTGAGAAGATTGGCTGATTTCATGGAACTACAGATACATGATTTTTAAACGGCAACGTTAGTGCGGGGTGGGATTTTATTCTGAAGAGCGCGACCCGGAAGTGGAACTGTCGGCGGAAATGACCCGAGGTGAAACCGAAAGTAGAAGCCGAGAGAAGTTACAGTGTTTTTTTGGGGCGGCTAATAGACGGCTAATAGTTTGTTATTTGTTATGATTATTTACTGCGAACCATTTCTGTCTAACGTAAACGTAAAAACCATTAATATTTTTAAATGTTAATGTTGCGTAGCAGAGACTCAGAGCGGCAGCTGAGGTGCGTTAGCCCTGACGTTAGCACGGTGGATTTTAGCTGAAGTTTTACCGACAGTAACTTTTCACTCGGTCTGTTAAAGTCAGTCCTGCTGTGGTGGTTTGTAACGTTAGTTCGTTACAGCCACAAACATGGACCCGGACTCTGAAGTGGAAAGGTGGGTGCGAGGAAACACTCAGAGACATTCTAGAACATTCTAGACGAGTCCATCAGACGTCTTTAACCTTCCGTCTTTAAACCGGTTTTACACATTTTCACAGGCACAGTTACTACTACTCTTTCGGCTTTTCCCATAACTCACACGGATGTCTGGTGAATTGTTTAACTCTTATTTTGTATTAATCAGCATTTAAGTACAAATGTGAGTTGTTCAGAAATATGGCTTTTTACAATACATCTAACACTGTTGATGGCCATGGTCGCTGATGACTGTTACTATTAATATTTGTAACTATTTACAATATTTGCGTGTAAAATATATAGTTTGAACAGAATAAAGTGTTTATAAATGCTTTTAACTACATTGTAACCGTACTCCTCATGGCTGAGCAAAGAAGTTAGCGCTTATTTTCAAAATTGTTAATGTGAATAATTGATATTATGTAGACCTGAATTAACACATTACTGTACACACGTTGTACACTATTGCTTTAGTAATTTGATCCTTATAATATTAATTTCAGCGCTCACAGTGGCCATTGCGCTGATGGATATTTTTCCACTTAATACAATGATCTGAGGATTCTGAATATGCATACATATTTATGTTTAAGTAACATTTTTTTATTATTATTTTTTTTAAATACAGAAACTAAATGCTCAAAAATAAATTAAGTTCCAAATGTCCTCCACCACAGTTAATAACGCCTTGTACATATAATTATTATACAAAGTCAAATTTGCCTTTTGCCTTGGTATCATTGGGCAGATGCATTCATTATTCAAAGTGACATACCCCACCCATTTTATCCCACCAAGGTATAATACAAGTTAAAATGTTTCATATGAATATTTACACCCACTTAGATGCTAACACCCTCCTTTTGTGCGCTCAGGATATTAAGGCAACAGAATGAGAGGGGTGAAGAGCAAGACAAGAAGAAGTGGACAAGGCCACCCTCCAGCTATGGTTCAATGAAGAGTGACAGTGAGGAGATGGAGGAGGAGGAGGAGGAGGAGGAAGTGGAGGAGGAGCAAAATAAAGAAGAGCTTGCTGGAGCATTGCCTCAATTGAATGACGGGGCAAGGTAACAAGTCCTGGTTTGAAATTTAATGCTGACCCTGCACCTAAGCTGGTATTGGACTTGATGTGCCTTTATTCATTTGAGTTAAACTAATGGTTTGAATGGTTTTCTATACTAGGCAACACATGTATGTTTATTGCAACAATAAGTCTGAGTAGTGTTTTACGAAGAAGTTGTTCTTTCAGTTATTTAGGAATGAGTAATATGAAGTCATAATACTCAAATACTGACTGTACTTCTCTTGTCAACATTGGCCAGGGTGCAGAGGATTCGCTCAGAGTCTCCGGAGACCCTCTACACCATGACCACTGAGCAGACCAAACCACCAGGAGCTGTTGTCATTGAAACCAGGTGTCCTGTTTTTGTGTTTTCTTTATTAAAAAAAGAGACAGTATTGTCCTTACAACATTTAAGTATGTAACTTTGAACCTTTGAAGTGTCCTATAATTTGTGATATTCAGTAAAAAAGCTGAAATCTTAGGGGGTAAGCAAACAAAAACAAAATTAAATAATGTGACATAAATATGCACACCCTTAAACTAATACTATGTTGAAGGGCCTTCAGCTGAAGTCTGTCGGCGTGGCACATCTTGCCTTGGTTATCTTTTCACACTCTTCCTTGCAAACGTGATGCAAGTCTCTCAGACTGCCATAGATCAGCCTTCTAAGGGTCACCCCAAAGATTTTTAAGTGGATTTAAGTCCGGGCTATGGCTGGGGCATTCCAAAAGTTTTGTCCACTTTTGGTGAAGACATTCTTTTATCGCTTTTATTCCCTTTGCTCTTCAGCTGTTCAGAAAAAAACTGAATTTTGAAACTGCTAATAATTTGCTCCACCCTGACTAAAGCCCCAGTTTCAGCTAAAGAAAAACAGCAGAAATATGCTTTTTACAATACATAATGCTGCCACCGCCGTACTTCACTGTGGGTATGATGTTCTTTTGGGGATGTGCAAAGTTGTTTTTACAGCAAACATACTCATTGGAATTATGGCAAAAAAGGTCAGTCTTGTCTCATCAAACAATAAGACATTTTCCCAAATGCTTTTGTCAGAGTTGATGGAGGTTATTGTACAAAATGTAGCTTGACCTACATATTTGCTTCGTAAAAAAAAGACTTGCCATCTTGCCACTTACCCCACAGCCCAGACATATGAGGAATATTGCAGATTGTTGACATATTACACAACCATAGGACACAACCAGTACCTACCAAACTATATCTGCACATCCTTTAGTGTTGCTGTAGTCCTCTCGGCAGCCTCCCAGACCAGTTTTCTTCAGTCAATTTCGTCAATTTTGGTTTTTAATAAAGTCACCGTTGTTTCATATTTTTCCACTTGTTTATGATTATCTTCACTGTGTTCAATGGTATATCCAATGCTTTGCAATTTTTTATACCCTTCTCCTGACTGATACTTTCCAACAATGTGACCACTAGTGAGATTCCTTTAAAGTTTTGTAAGGTCTTTGTGGGCCATGGTTTTGCTGTAAGAGTAAATGTAAAAATCGTATTATAATAGCTGCACTTTATATTGGCTTACAACATCAGTTTTTAATGTGATTGGTTAAAAGCTGGTAATTGCGAATGCATTAACATTCAAGTAATTGTATTACATCTGAAAAAGTTAGTGTGTAGACATGTAATATATGCTGTATGTTTATAGTACATTAAATAAAATGCATTATGGTGATTGAACAATATGTGCAGTGTACTTTTGGACTCTAACCTCTGATGTTTTGTTGTCTTATCAGGTCTTCTGATCTGGGAGATTTTGCAGAAGATGAGGATGAGGATGAGGATGAGGAGGCTGACGATGACATGTTGATAACTAATTCCCCAGAACCGCCTGAACCTGTAGAACCAGAAGATACAATGCAGACTGATGAGAACAGCCAGCCAGGCAGGCTGCACCCAGAACAGGACCTGCCCCATTTATTCAAAGTTGGTGCATCACACTCGGTCTATTTAGTAATCTGTTTTTTTTTTCGACACAGATATTATTTGAATTGTTTGTTAAGATTTAGATCTGTTAACACTAAACCGTTGTGACTTAATTAATACCACAGAGTAAGATTATTCTAAGATTACATTTACCAGTTGGTATCTAAAAATGTATAATGTTATAAAGTAGCATAGAAATAAAGTAAGGTAATAATTATGTGTAGCTTTTTTATCTATTTTGTTAAGTTTTTATTACACAACATTTAAATTGGTACGAGGCCACACATTAATTTTAGTTTGTGTAAATGATTATCTGTCTGCAGAGTATCCAGAATAGCCTGACAGACCTCACCAAGGAAGAGCTATTCAAATTTAAAACGTGGTTTTACCAGTGGGAACGAGGCCTAACCCTGCAGCAAGTGATGGAGGGAGACCTTCTAGATTTTGTGGACAGAATCATTGAAATCCTTGGTAGGGAAACCCTGCTGTATGCACAGCCTGATATTTTGAATAAATATATATATTTTATCTGAAAACAACTGTACATTTAACCATTGTTAAATTTGCCACTGATATAGCTCTTGCTTCATTAACTGTTTAGTTATTTAAAAGTGCAATGAATGATAAACTATCATAAATGCTTACTATTTCAAATGTTTTCTTTAAAATCTGCTCTGCAGGCCAGGAGCGTGCTCTGTTGCACACAATAAGCACATTAGAAAGTGTTGGCAAGAAAACAGAGGCAGAGGAACTGCGAAATCAGTGCAAGAGAGGTATGTGACTGTTTGGCTGGGTTACATTTACTTTTTAGTTGATTGGCAGGAACTTTAACTAAAGTGTATAGCAAGTTGTGGAAGAGTTCTTAGAGGTCATAGTTCAGCAGTTTCTGTAGTTTTTGTACAACCATAGACGGCTGAAGATGATGGGTGTATCACAGGTGTAAGGTTTCTCAAGATAGGTGATTTTTGTTCTAAATAAAGGCACATTATACAGTGCTTACAAAAATATTCATCACTCTTTTCACGTTTATTTTTTTCACAGCATCGAATTTTGCCAACATACTTTGGATTTTTGGACAAAAATAGCAGATCTCGGCAAAGTAATTCAAATTATTAATAAATGTAAATCAGATCATCAAATAAGTCACTGCATAAGTATTTCCCCCTTTAAAGTAACTTTTCTAAATCATCACTCCTGTCCAGTTTTGTAAAAATGGGAAATCGACCATTATTAACTGTTAAAAGAAGTAGGACTTGATTTTACCATTATTCAAAGGATGGATATTACAAATGGATTTTGCACCCTTTTTAAATGCGTTGTTCTGGATTATATGCTGGTAATACTATAATTTTAAATGTAATGGTACAGTATTCTGATCTTCCATTAGTCAACACAGACTTAGTATTTAGAGTTCAGTATGTTTTTTTCTCATGAATGTTTGTATGGAAACATGAGCTCTCTGACTTATGCAGAGATGTAGAAAGATCCTGTTGAAATGTGGATGCAGATTCAAAGTCCATTTAAGTGTTGTTGAGCAAGATGTTAATAACATACGTGCTTTTCTGACTTCCCTGTGTTTCTTTCTCCTCGACTAGTGTTGACACGTTTTCATCTGATGCAGTATTTAATGAGAAAACACGAGGTCATCCGGGAGGGGGTTGTTCGAGCTGGAAAGCAAAATCTTCTAGACACCATCTATGTTGAGCCCCAGATTTCCACTTGTCGTTTTGGAGGAGTTGACCCCTCCCATGAATTCAGACGACTCCCTCCGACACCTCTGCAGGTCCCCAGTGCCGACACCTTTGTTAGTGTAAACAACCTGTTCAGACTGCAGAAGGATGACGGCAAGCCGGTGAGGACGGTGGTGACCACTGGGATTCCAGGGATTGGCATGTCGGTCTCAGTGGGCAAATTTTCCCTGGACTGGGCAAAACTGCGTGCCAATAGGGTAAGAATGAATAACAAACAAATTTTTAGGTAAAGGCCAAAACAGAGATGAAGAGCAAAGTGAATATTTATCAGATCACTAGAAAAAACATTCTGAATGTTGGACCAGTTCACTTTACAACAACGCAACAAGTCACCATTTCGTGGACCTCTCCAGGCAACCAAGAAACAAAACAACTAAATAAGCAAATCATCTGATTCATACATGTAGCTGCTGTAGCAAATGACTATGCATACGTACTATACAATGCTAAGTATTTTGTTTTTGATGTTATATGACTGCTTTATCCATTTTTGAATTTCTCTGTCCTTTTTTTGCGCAGGATCTGCAGTTTGTCATCAAGCTCTCATTCCGCAGTTTCTGGGCTTTGCGAACGAAACCTCCTTCTCCGATGATGTCGATCGTAGAAGTAATAGAATATTATCATCCTGAGTGCAAAGACATGAAATACCTGGAGGAAGAGGACTGTAAATTTCTCATCATAATGGACTCACTAGATTGTTACCAAGCTCATCTGGACTGGGAGGTATGTAGCTCCCTCAACTAAAACTAATATATTATTATCCAAGACAACTGAATTTGTAAAAACAATTTAGGCGCTATCAAGTGAAATTGTTTCTAGATGTTTCATTATCTATTTGAAATATTCACTAAGGATGGTAATGCTGCTCCTTTTCTTGTCACCTAATATGAAGAGAACCCGGTAACCTAAAGAAGGTTGACTGGATATCAATCTGGATATTAAACCTCATTACTGCTTTAATATCTAACAACGATGACTTAAAACCGATGTATTTTTATGTTTTTCTATTGTGCCACTCTCCAGAATGCTCCAGAATTAAATGACAATTACACTAAAGCACATCCTGATAACCTGATTGTAAACATCATCCGAGGCACTGTGCTGCGCGGTGCCCGTCTTTGGATTTTGGGGAGAGCAGCAGCTGTTTCACAAATCCCACCTCAGTTCATAGACGTCTTCACAGAAATACAAGGCTTCAGGTGTGTGTAGGTGTACACTGTGTCTGATTATGTATGTTCTTATTAATGTCCCTGCTGCTGTTTTAGCCTAATGTATACACTTGATTTATGTGCCATCCCAAATGCTTGATTATATAAAAATATACTGTAGAAATGAGCAGCTAAATTTATTAATTGGAATTAATTTAAATGGTTCTATTTTAGTGTCATTTTAATTTTTATCCTCTTTTTTCCTCCAGTGATGAAATGATAGATGACTACCTGGACAGACGCTTTAGTGATTCAAACATATCAAGGAATATCATTGCACATTACAAGCGCCTACCAACACTCAGAATACTCGCTCGCCAACCCTTTGTCTGCTGGATGTTGGCCACAGTGTTCGAGCGCTGCTATCGTTACCAAGGCTACGGGGAGCTGCCGCCAAGGCTGACACCGTTTTATGTCAACATTTTGATTGTTCAAACCAATCGCAGGCTTCAGTTCTACTATGGAAAGAATGAAAATGAGCTGGTAATGTTTTACCCTAATATACCTGACCTAAAGTTAATGCATTTAATAAATATTTTTCTAAAATAGTCTGTTGACACTGTCAACCAAGCAACAAAATGGCTCCATCTAATAGAGGCAGTTGTGAAACAACTTGATAATGGATTGTTTTAATTACTCTTTGCCACTTAGAAATGGTCCAGTGAGGACAAACAACTGGTGACAAAGGTTGGGAAGATGGCCTTTAAGATGCTGGAAATGAATATCAGTGTGTTCTGTGAAGAGGACGTGAAGGAGTACGGTCTGAAGCCGGCTGAGGTGACTGTGATGTCTGGCCTGTGTACTGAGCTCCCATCTGCAGCCCCAGATGGGAAGAGGAGATTCTGTTTTATACACTTCACCTTCCAGGTAAAACTCTTTCCATCTCACAGTATTGACACACAGTACTTAGTAAAACTGTTTCATACTAATGTGTATCAGGCTTGTATATTGAATACCATTTACAGCATAATTCAGAAACATTATACTAAGACATCCTCGAGAAATCCTCTAAGAAGCTCTGTATTTCTTTCTTTTAGGAGTTCATGGCTGCCTTGTACGTCTTCACCATGTTCCGTACAGAATCCAAAAACGTTCTGGACTCTGGGTTGTTGCAAATGCCCAAGTTCTTCACATCCAGGGATCAGACCAGGTCAGCAGCAGGCCTGGTCCAGTGTGCCCTGGTGCGAACCTTCAACGCAGAGCTGGGTCACTACGAAATGTTCTTGCGCTTTTTGTGTGGCATGCTTTCCCCGGACTGCCATGACAATCAGCTGAGCGGTTACCTCTACCGCCACAACGCCCCGAAGGTGGGCGGTCTAGAAGAAGTGCAGCGGCTGCTGGAGCAGACAATACAGACTGCTCAGCCAGAAAGGGTGGGAAACTTAAAGGAATGCCTTAGAGAGATGACCCAGGAGGATGAGTAGGATTACAGTTTGGAAAAGGACAAGTACCATCTGCTCTGTTGTCTTCAGGTGATTTTCCCTTCACAGAAATTATGAGTGGTCAGTGTGATCTGCAAACACTCAAAGAAATTGTCTTTTCTGTGTTATTTGGCTTTGATAAAAAAAAGTTCATACATTAGACCATGCTAGCTTTAATTATGAGATCAAAGAGTGTTTTAGTAACGTTCCCGGTACAGCAGAAATAATAAAGTGTTGGATTCTGCTAGTGTCTTACAATGATCCCTATGAAAATGCACCATCACATGGATTTTACTTCAGCTCCCAATCATATTTATTGTTATAGTAAATATTTTATTTTATATAATATTGCAATATTTAGATACATGTTTTTTCCTCTGTAGTTAAAGACACTAAACCATTCAACAAGGGAAACTAACAACAATAAGATACGATAAGATTTACAGGAACCTGGACATAGAGGCAAACACATAATTTTATTTTGTCAGGGAGTGGTTTTTTTCAGATATTGAGTTATGTGTGAGTGCTTTTTTATAACAGCTTTGGCTCTAAATCAACTATTATAGCAACTTTATTAAAGTGTATATGATTTGTTGTACTGAATTCTGTGACAATTCGTGATTACAAAACAGATTTTATTACACTGGTACATTTGTTTACCTCTTCGCAAACCACTGTTTGGATGTTTATGTCACCACCAGACACCAACATAATAACTACACAAATGAAAATTACAGCAACATTTCTTTATAAAGTTTTTTGATTTTTTTTTCAGGAAAAGTGACTTTTCTATTTTTTATTTGTTGTTGAACAAACTAGGTATAAAAATAAAATAGAACAAAATTCTTTTAAATATAGATACAAATTAATTATATGTAAAAAAAATGTAAAGATAAAATTTTAACTGTGTCACTCGTTTTTATTTATTTCATGTTTTATATTTAGTCCTTAATGCTTACTAAACTTTTAATTGCATTTTTATGTTCTTGACATATTATTAAAAAACATAAATGAATCATGAAACGTTTGTTTTTACAGCCAGTAAACATACGAATGGGATAGTAAGCGAAAATGAGTAACAGGAAATGCCAATATGCAATGAAAATGAATAGAGGGAAGAATAGAATAACGTGTACTCAAACCTCATGTAGAACCTGTTCAGAAGGAGACAGAGCATCCAATTAAAAGTATGGCAGAAAGTCAACAAAACCCAAAGAAGGAATTTAATAATAATCTTTTCCTGAACTGGTCTTTAAACAAAACGGCATCTAATGTTGACAGATGAAAGGGAGCTCGATAAAGCAGTTTTCACTGTTCCATGTGAAATCTTCTGTTGTGCTATCCCAGATGATCTTTCCACAGTAGGCGTTAGTGGTGTTAGTGGGATTCTCTTTAACATTTTGGACATTGCCCCTGAAACCCACTTCCACTGGGGTTGCAGGTAAAGATGGTCCGCTCCAGGCCTATCCACACCCCAGTCTGCAAGCCTGCAGCGCCTAGCAGGAGCTGTTTCACTGTGTCGTTCACTGTCGTGTTGTTTAATTGAACCAGGGAGGAGCGGTTTGAGCGGCAGTACTCCAACGCATCAATCCAACTTTTGGCTTCGGGGCGGAACTGGAGTCCTGCATCATTATCAGCAAAAGAAAAAGGTGACGCTGAATGTTAGTGTTTCAGTGATAATCAGCTATTTAACTTTCATGCCGAGGTATTTTTAATGGTGAACAGTGTTTATCCAAACTATTTTATGAACCAGCAACTCCCAGTGTTTCGTACGTATTGAGTGTGTCTAAGGAATTTTGATTTTTGTAAATTTTTTGGGAGGTAATTAGCCATGGACAGAAATCACTGATTTTCATCTCTGTGTCTTTTCCCTATTTTTTAAGGTAAAAAAATGATGGGGTAAACCAAAAATTATAATTCACTTACTATTTGTGCCAATGGTGCAGTTCCCTGGCACGGTAACTTTGCCATCGCTTTGTGTTGATGTCAGGATACATGAGTCACCTCTGTGGAAAAATAAGTGGATCAAAGTCGGATGCGCTAACAAGAATCTGCTTTGTCAGTCTTTTCTGTGAATTAGCTGATATAAACATTCTGAGTCATTGTGATGTGGGAGAAAGCAGAAATTTACCTTCCAATAAATAGGGTATATTGGAAGCTCAGATCATCAGGACAGGCTTTTATCAAGTTCTGTGTAATTGTTTGCCAAGGGGAAGCACCAGCACCACTTATGACTTCTATTCAATGAAAAGAAGTAGATTAGGAATACATAAAGATTTAAATAACTGTCCATTTTTACTGCAAATTACCTTTTTTCAAGAGCAGTTTAAAGTTAAAATTTCATTTAAACCTGTAGACAATCTTAAAACACTGTGATACGTTGTGTGATAAAGATTTTTGGAATGTGAAATCTTTTTTCCAGTTAGTTCTGAAGATGCACACGAAGCTGAAAACAGACACTCACGGTCACAGAGATAGTACAGAGGGTTGGTGCTCACCGTTTGTTACATTCAGACACACAGAGTGACCTTGGCAAAAGTCTGAGGCGTCACAGCAGTGGTAATCATCGCTGCTATGTTTCTTACAGACACAATATCTGTTTGTTGCACTGTTCTGTGTGAAACACTTCTTTAGTTGTTCAGTGATGTCAACAACTGCTGAATTCTGTTGACATGTTCCTGCAACAGCTAAATACGATAGGCCTATAACAAGAAATCAATTTTATTACTTTGGCTCATACATTTCTCCTTTTTATAACCAAATTTTAAAAAAATTACAGCAACAGTAATTATCTGTTTATCATAACAACAGTTAAACACAGTCATTGGAAATGTCTTCACTAAGACTTCTTAAAAGCAATCTGAGCAGAACCTACCCAGCAGCAGGCAAAGATGAATAATTTGTGCCATGGCCTCTAAAGTTAAAGAAACATATTTATAAACATATACATATTTATAGGAGAGAAGTGCACTTCAAAAAACTGATGTAGTTTACCAAAAATGTCAGTAATTAACCAAAGCCTATAAAGCTGTGTTTAATTTAGTAGATTTTGTAGATTGTTGTACATAACCTACACTGCACTACTCTGTTTTTTGTGTAATTATTCATTAACTTTTACTTTGATGACGTCTCTTTAGTGGATTGTAGTTTTTTTTCCTACCAACTCATCACAGAAAACACTGACACTAATTTGCACATTTAGACTTGCAGCAGCGCAAAGAAATATGATTTCTGTCGATTTGAGAGACACATACCTGATGTGTCTGTGTAAAATGCAGATCTCATTAAGATTGTATTATATAGTTAATAATATTATAGTATTTTATTTAATCATTTTATTTTAGCTTTTACCAATGAAATAGAAATACACTTGTATTAAGTCATTTTACAGGCTTAAACAACAAACAGCATCTATCTATGTTACAACTAATATTCTGACCTACTTACCTGAAGTATAAGGTCTTTTTGTTGCTGTCTAAAATATGATTGAAGTGTCTATAGTAAAATGAGATGAGGATTCAACACATGTACAGTACATGACTTTATACAGCTGCTCACATGATTTGACTAAAGAAATACACCCACACCTCAGTGTTCTTTGTTCTAAAGAGGACTAACAGACCTTTAACATCACTGTTAAAAATAAAATCTAATTCAATGCTTAAAAGAACTGTGGATGTGTAATGTGGATAACAAAAAAGCATAATTCTTATAAATATGTGAGCTGAAAATAGGAGAATTCAAAGAAATTTTGTGGGGTGGATCAGCGTGACTCACAAAGACCAGTTTCTCCATTATCCAGTCCATGCATTCATCTTGACTGCTTGTCTTGTTCAGGGTTGTTGGGGGCTGGATTCTGTCCCAGCTGTCACAATCACAGAGGAAGGGTCTCACACACAATGGGGGGATGTTTTATGAAAAGAGACATTTCAGTTTTTTGAATTGAAAACATCTTCAAACACGGGTTTAAATACTTCTCAGTCTGACTATAAGATAATGGATAGTGGCTTAAGAGATATCGGACATAAATTAATCCCCAACACAGTTTCAAAATAAGTTCTATGTTTTAACCACTTTTAAATAAGTAGCTGACATGGTTTCACATGGTATTAGATGCTTGAATTTCCATTTCATCGTTAGGTTTAGGGTTCATCTCTCCACAAGGACCGTTTAGCTGTACCAGAAACCAACGGTGTCCAAGGTCAACGTCTTCAAGGGCAGACCCCTGTTGTAGAAGGTTACTGGATGTATATCTGAAAATATGCAACCGGATTAGAAGTTTTAATAAATATATTTAATTTATAAAGTTGTTTCTACATCACTTTATGTGGCCTCTATCTCGCCTTTAATGTTTACATCAGGAAGATTCAGCCCATAATAAACTGAAATGAAAATAGTTTTTCTGTTTTAAGGGACAAACAGCAACTCTCTGTTTCCAAAGACCACATGCAAATTCAAGGATCTTATACGCTTGTGTATTTGCTTATTGTTTAAATATAATATGTAAATATCTTGAGTGATGTAACATGGTACATGAGAAAAAGCTTCTTTTGTCGATGCTGTAGCCCAATTTCTGGAGATAGAGGCGATGACACCTTTACATTTCAATTTGTGGTGGAGGAAGCAGCTCTATACAGATACCTCACTTATAAGAAAAGTAGGCTACCAACTCAAAAAACAGCTTAAATCTATCATGTGATTATGATTAGGTTTGTTGATGAATACATTGTTTCATATTTTTTAGTGGTTTAGTCTTAAACAACAATGCCTGTAGAATTTACAGTAATTACCTGGCAAAAAAGTTGCCAATTGTAAAATTTTTAATTAATGTTAAAAGAATTACAGTGCACAACTGGATGTTGTTTTACAGGGTTTTGGTGGATTTAAAATTACAGCACTTTATTGTAATCTAGTCTACAACTTGTAGTTTATTAAAATTACAAAATGACCTGGCAAAAAGTTGTCAATAAATCTTGTAAAATAGTTCACGATAGGTTCTTGTAAAATGCTTTTACAGGCAATTTTTGCTTTTTACATTAGCAGTTTTTACAATACATAAATCAGAAGTCTTTACTTTAAATTACACCTTAATCCTTCTTCACTTGTTAAATAAAATCAGAGACATAAGTATAACAAAAACAAAAAACAACTTTTATTCAAATAGTTTTTCATAGCTTTGAGAACCTGAGATAAGAGTCCTCATCTTTTGCCAGTATCATTTCATATTTTGCACAATGAATATGAACAGTGGTAAGTACATTGAGCTGATACTATCACTCATTTATGTGGAGGCCAACAGCACAAAGAGAAACAAAGACATGAGACAGCAAGCTTTCATTTTCAATACACAGGCTGCTTGTCTCTAACAGTGTCCTCCAACACATACACACTCTCATGTATCCGTGTGTCTACCGTTTGCGGTGGGTTGTGTACAGAATGCCGTCTGTGTCAATAATTCAGGTAGTTTTAGGTCCTGCATATAATGATATAACAAAAGTATGTTAATGGTTGAGGACTTACAAAATAAAAGTCTGCAATAACAATAAAAAACATAAGTAAAAAGAAAGTTACCTTGTGAAGAATGTGAAATGAGGGTGTAACTTCGGCGCCCTCCTGTGTTAGTGTTACAGAAAGTCACAGCTGAAGCTCCACACCAGAGTTCAATGTTCCCATAGAAACAGTTTACGGCCGTTTTTATTGGTTTATTACCAGATTTGACATGAATTGCTTCTTCCTCTCGGGCTGTGATGGTGAAGAGCACTGTCACTGGACCCGACCTCCCTCCCACAAGGTCACAGCCAAACACACACAGCTGTGTTGAACCGCACTTCCTCTTCCAAGTTCACGTTTTCCAAGCTGCTTGCAGCTGTGATATTTCTGCAGGTCAGACGTCTTACTGTTTGCAGAAGGCAGAAATATTGGGGCTTTATGCTGTAGCTTTAGTGAAGGTTCATAAATGTGTTGAGACGTGTGTTTCTGAAGTAACTGTACTCTATATTTAATATTGTGTTTAGAGACAGACTTCCTAATTAATGAATTATTATGGGATTAATTCCATGCATTGATGCATTTTAAGTTTCTTTGAAAGTTTAAAAAAACTTAAGATATTAACCATAGATATAATAGAACTATGTATTTTGTTACTGTTTATGATTTATCTGTACTTAGGTAGATTTATGGCTATTATACTACATGTGAGAGCAAATATCTGGGAGCAAATATCTTATAATTGTCATTTTTACTCTAATTTGTGTTTCGCATTATAATCTTGGTAATTTACACATTTCATGATAAATTACTTTTTCCATTTTTGATGAAAACAAATCCCTAGAGAGACACACATAGTGTCAGTTTCTCCTTTCATGGTCTTATTTAAAATCCTTATTTGACATATTAACAGTGCTCAAAGTCAGCTTGTATACAATAATTTCAAACTTTGGCTTCCTGAGCTTGGACTTAGCATTGCCGACCTCTTCTTCTCACTCGATATGAGTAGTTTAGAAATAAAACTGAAAAAAGCATCATATCTTAGTCATCATTTATGGTTAAACAACACTTTTACTTTTATTACTTTAAATAAAAAATTCAGTAGGTACATACACTTTTATTAGTACAATATTGATTGCATATTTGTACTTTTAGTTAAGTGCAGTTTTTGAGAACTTCACCTGTCTGAATGTGGCAAGACTTAATATGAAACTATTGTTGTTGCCAGAGGAAAATTAAGTTGTTTACATTCACTGATGTAGAATTATATTTTTTACTCTGTCGTTATTTGCAACCTGTGAGACAGTGTTGATTACACCTGATTTGCTGCATGTCTCATAATACCATTCTTTAAATAACATATCTTTAACTGGCTCAAACATTTTACAGTTTAAAATTTTTAATTTCCCTTCTAATCTATGGAAATATGTTTTATGCAGGGTTTTTGTAATTGTTTTTGCCATGAGCAAAAGTAGTGCTTGTATTAAACTACCAACATGGGTAAGAAAATCTTCATTGCCATTAAAGTCGTGTTCAACGTTTTTTGTAACACATGGACAACACATTAGTTGTCCTGTCCATGTGTAAGTGTGGATTGATTTTATATGGTTATCTTTTAGCCCGAAAGAAAATCATAAACATATTAAAAACAAAAATCATTTTACTGTGGCCAACACAAATCTGAACCAAGAAGAGCAACAGGAATTTGTGTGCTCAAAGATTTACTGCACTGACTGGCTCAGAAAGCAGAGATTGTGCATGTCTGTGTGTATAGCAGGTGATGTCTTCCTCCTTTTCACTTCCCGCTGTGCTAAAATATTGCCAGTGCCAGTTTAATCACGGGGATTTAGACTTTGTGTGTGTGTGCTTCATGCAGGTGGAATTAGGGTCATGGCGGCAGCGTGAACAGTGAATGCTGCAATGCTGATTTGACGCTTGACTTCGTCCCAGGACTTCTCCGGGTCAGCTGAGTTCTTTATGTCAAACAATGCGTCATAAATCCCAGGGAAAGACTCCCCTGCATATTTATTATGACTGCTGGGAGCAAAAATCACATGTCTGAAACAAAGGAGAGCAGAGAGGGTTAAGGTTACAGTGGAAGTATTACAGTGAAGGCATTTAAGGACCCTTCAAACACGATGCTGGGAGGGACACAGGTCACATAAGCCAGTGTGAAATACATGTAAACTGTAAATACATTTTTAAAATACTTTGTAAATGACCTGTTGTGAATCCAGTGATGCTGACTTTAATTTTACTAAACAAGGGATAAACCACAGTGCTCACTGGCAGCTGGTGGCAGAAAGAGCTGACTGACTGATGAGACTGAGAAAAGGTGTGTGAGTTTTTGTGTGTGACCGTAACCTGTAGAAGGGTCTGCCAGGTAAACCCAGGGGGTCTATGAAGGCTCGCTCCAAGTACATGAGCTGATCGTTCACGACTCGAACCTGCAGAGAACTGGTTCACATACAAACACATGGTAACTGTAGAAAGTATAAACACATCGGAACCTCTGTGCCAACACGTTTAAGCTGCAGTTCCAAAAAGTATGAAATGTTAAACAAGCTCTTACTCTGCTCTGTCGAGACTCTGCAGGCGCTCATGGAAACCCCTGGCTGCAATGGTGAAATTCTCCACAGCAGAAAACAGAGAATCTGGAGATATGAAAGAAAGGCAAATGCAGGGGAATTCTTATGAAACAGTTCCATCATTGAAATATTTGTCAAATGATAAAAGTTTGCCATCTCATTAAACTAATCACTATGATTAGTCCAGCACCTCAGTGATCTTCGGTTTATCAGTCACACAAACAGCGAATATGAATGACTTACCAAAGGAAACTTTATATGTCATCATCTCCTCCGGGTGATTCTGTGCCAGCCGTGCGATGCTCTGAGCATACTTGCTCAGTGAGTTCGCATACTCGTTCAGATTGAGCGGGAGCACCTGGGAATCAGCCAGGTGGAAGATGAGAGCGCCTCTCACCTGGGCCACTACCCGGAGCCTCTTGAAGGTAGGGTCATAAAACTTATCCACGATCTCAAAGGTTTCATACACGCTGTGATAGACTGGATAACTGCTGTAACGCTCGGTTTTCTGAGTGCACACACACAAGACGTTTCAACGCGGAGCCCCACACTGACCAATGCTACAGTAACACAGACAGAGCTGAACTCAAGCCACCCTGGCAGTACTTTACACTTCATAGTGAGTTTTATAATCAGATACATTCAAATCAAGAATTTCTTCCAAGTGAACAAATCCATGTTATCAGATAATCTATACATAGTCACATAATGTAACACACACACACACACACAGTAAATATACGTGACACTGCCAGACAACGTGAGATGCTTAAGAAAGTGTGAAACCTACCGTGTTCTTTGTGTATCTGGCTCTGCCTGCAGTGATTCCCAGGCGGATAAAATAGGCCTCAAAATCACTGCCTGAGCCAAGTTTGCTGATCCTACAGTAAAAAAACAGTGAATAGTGAGTTTTAAATGTTGCTTGTGATTCTTTTCCTGATTTTTAAAATTAATTATCTAAGACAAGTCATCAACTTTTTAACCCCTAAGTTGTTTAAGACCCAACCACATCTCAACCTTGGGCGTTTTATTGTTGCCGTGTGACTGACTGATTGTGAGCCTTGTACCTGGGCGCATCGCGGTCGTTGGTCCAGTTGTCCCTCTTATGCCAACTCTCGTAGAGAGACACTCCCTCCTCCCCTTTTTCTGGACTGGCTAGCTGCACGTAAACACAGAGAAGGAAGAAGAAAAGAGAGATGCAGGACAGACCAAAGTTATTTTCCTCTGCCTTGTGTGTGTATGAATCCTCGTACCTGCTTGGTGATGTCGTACACCAACGTGTGTAGCGACGGGGTGCAGTCGACCCTCAGTGTGTACATGCCTGGGAATCAAACACACACAGATCATGTCAAACATGGTCCAGCTTTGATAGTGTCTGTGTTCACACAAACACACTCACCCTCTATAGCAGAGTCTGCATTGATGTAGGCCACTGCTCTCTCCTGCAGCAGCTTGGCGTTTTCCTGTTGAGAAGGAGGTGAAATGTGATCAGTGCGTGTGTGTGTGTATGCGTGTGTGTGTATGTGTATGTGTGCGCGTGCGTGCGTGTTACCTCTGCCCACTCTGTAGATCCCTGAAGTCCAAACTCTTCCGCATCCCAACTGGCAAATATGATAGTCCTTCTAGGCCTCCAGCCTGCTCACACACACACACACACACACACTCAGTACTGACCATCGATGCAGGGACCCACCGACACCTGCAGGCTCTGGCTGTACCTTTACTGAGCAGCTTTCCAGCACTCCTGACAGTTTCGTGGACGACTGCAGCACCAGACATGGGGTCGATTCCTCCAAACACCCAGGCATCCCGATGCCCTCCCAGAATCACATACCTGTCTACACACAAACACACACACACTTTATTAAATGCCAAGGACACCTATCGGATTTCTTCATACACTTCCAGTAGTTTGAAATGTTTTAATGTTTTTAGCGTAATATCTAAATGTAACAGTGGAGTCATCACAGCAGATTCACCTAAGACACTGACACGTGGTTGTTCCTTGAATGTTTTAATCAAAGCTGCAGCATTTTATTGATTTTATTCTCCTGTTGACAGTCACAGTTCACCCATGTTGTCTTTCTCACTACCGATTTACTCCCCTTGTGTTGTCCTCGCTGCATTTCATCCATCACCCTCACTGGTATAAATACACCCTTCTCAGACCTGTTAACCACACACCCTGGTCTTCTCGCTCGTCTCCTCGTTGTTGACATTTATGCAACATTGACTCCAGCCTGTTATCTCAGTGTCTGCTTTAAATACTTCTCCGCTGTTTTGGCTTCATGTTGCTCTGCCTCTTTTTTTCTGATAAACTTAGTGTTGACAATAACTCAGGTGAGAATGACAATAAATCACAGAGAGATTGAAGGATTATTTATTTTCAAGTTAAACCATAGATGCTCTTAAACTTCTTAAACTGCCTATTGTGCTGCATGTTAGCCCAACTCCATCAGTTTTTGACAGATGATTATTGTGTATTGATACAGGGATTGTGTCCATGTTGTCATTAGTGTTGCTGCATGTTTCGGTGTGTTTTGGAAATGTTGCTGAAAGCACTAATGAAGGGTTAGGTAGGTTGGGTTGTCATACCGGGCTCCAGAGCTCCTCTAATCCTTCCAATGACGTTGTAGATCCTCGCTACCTTGTTGTTAGTGAAGATGTTCATGCGCACCTTCCTGACACAGAAAGATTAAGGAAAGAGTGACACACACAGCATGAAAGACACACACAGCATATTAGGTATAAACACAGTTCATGGGCCTTGTTACATTGACATTTAGTCATTTAGCAGACGCTTTTATCCAAAGCGACTGAGTAATTTACTACACACACACACACACACACACAATGGCAATGGCTGCCATGCAGGGTGCTCTTCTGGCTTACTGCCTTACCAGCTGAGCTAAAGCCACCCCATAATTACTCCTCCTCTTTGAAGTGAGAAGAGCAAAGCCTATTTTTTGTATTGTATGCATATGTCTAAATTAAATTATTATCAGGCTTAGATATTGAAATCAAATCAGTTTCTTTCAAAGTTGAATTCTTTTTACATAAGATACCCCCTTTCCCTGGGTAGTGCTTCCCTGCTGAGTTACAAAAAAAGTAACAGCACCAGAAAGGCTTCACTGAATTGTAGTCATTTGGATGTTTGGAGCCGTTTATGGTCTTTAAAATACTTTTTTTCCACAGAGGACAGTAGAGTTTTCCCTCCTCTCTTACTGCAAACTGGGAGCATCTTCTGAAGGACTCTCAAATGCTTGTATGAACAGGAAGCCGACAAAACGTGTTTCAGTGTGTGTGAGATGTAGGCACCTGACAGTCTCTCATTTAATATTAGGTATAAACATACCGTAAATTCTGGACTATAGAGCGCACCTAAATTTTGGCCGCACCCGCTAAAATTTAAAAGAAATATATATTTTGTCACATATAAACCACATCGGACTATAAGCCGCCAATATCCAGGCTGAGAAATAATATCTGTTGTATGCGCTCCTACTCATTGTTCACAGTAGGCATGAGGATGTTCTGTGCGCTGTTTTACCCGCATTACGGTAAAGAGTGCGTTTACGTGTATGTGTGGCTGGTATAACACATGTCGAATGTACAGAGCCGACAAAAACGTCCTTGTTATAAATAAACGGCTTGTTTCATAGCCAAAGGAGAAGACGTGTCTTATTCTTCACGAATTACGCAGGAGTTGCTGCGCTCAACAAAAGATTTTGTACCATAAGTCTTTATTCATACACGCGCAACTGCGCAACTATTAAAGTCGCTTCATTCTCCCGTGCACTGAAACCACAAATCGCTATTCATCTTCCTCCTGAGCATTGAAACCACTGTCACACTCGATTTCCTTCACGGATAGCCAGATCGATGGCTTCAAATTAAAAGCTGCATCATAGGAATTTCTTCGCGTGTTTTCCATTATGAGGGGGTGAGGGTGTAAAAATATTACCGTATTTTGCTGTTGTGCGTCTTGGGTTGCATGCGCTAAGAATAAAAACTGGCGCTTTTTTGTTTGCACTGACTTCCATCTACAGCGCCCATCTGAGGGCTGCAGAAAAATTCATAGAAAAGCCGCATTTCTGTAAAAGCCGCATGGTTCAAAACGTCGGAAAAAAGTAGCGGCTTATGGTCCGGAAAATACTGTAGTCCAAACACTGCTGTTATGAACAGAATGTGGGGATGGAAAGAGTCAACATCCTCAGAAACATGTATCTCTGTAATGACAGACAGATCCTTTCAGGTCCGTAGAAAATATATGAGAATAACACAGTGGGATCGTTGTCGCTTCAAAAAACTCCAATACCAGAATATTATTGTGGTGGTATGTTTGTTTTTACTACGTGCTTCATGTGGTGTAGCTGTGTGTCTGTGGCAGACACACACACACACACACACACACACAAGGGTCTCCATTGTGTCCTCAGTTGGCTACCTGCCACTGTTACTAAAGCTGAAGAGGAGAAGAGAAACAACCAAAGGGGAGAAACAACTCAAAGAGTAAAACGCAGAGTGAAATCAGCGGTGAAGCAGCAGACGAGAGGCTGTGAAAAACACCAAAGAAAGCTTATTTGGGGAAAAGTTGGAGGAATCGAGAATGAAATCATAACAGGTTGCATTTGGAGCCAAATGATCACTTTGAAAATGGACATGACAAAAGCTCGATGCAGGCGCTTACTGGCTCTTGAAGTCATCGGAAAAGCCTGGACCGATCCTGTAGGAGATGTTCAGAGCTCCTTTCCAGTTGTTGGGAGGGATCTGTCCTCCCATGTTCCTGTTGAATGGCGAATAATTCACAGAAATAGTGTTTATACCAGTGCTCTGCATAAACAAAACCACTTCATTACTATTAAGTGCAAGAAAAGAAAAGAGAAATTTCTACTTCAGCAGCTGAATTGCATCATGGAAGCCGATTGGATGGACAGGAATCTTTGGGAGACCCACCGCATCCTCAAGTTTGAATCTGTAGGTATATTCTGTAAGAAAGGAACAGTCATATGTTAGAGACCCTGACGGTCATGTGCAGACTCGTTTATTTCAGCCCGCAGACATACACACCTTTTGCAGGGTATCCTGGAGTAAGTGGGTCTCCTGCTCCATTCAAGTTGAGAACATTTCCTCTTTGAGCTCCTCCACCAGGCAGGTTCCAGCCATCAGGGTAAGGCTGCACACACACACACACACACACACATGTGTTCAACATTAGTTCAACAATTTAATGAATCTACAGGAATAAGATTGGAAGGTCAACTGTGATATTTTAGAGTATAGCTGTTGTAGATTCCTCCACTGATCAAGGTTTGTTTACACCGGTCATAGTGTTAATATTGCAAAATACATATTCGGCATGCACTCTTACACACACAAACCCACACAGTCCGCCTGTTAAAGCGGCCAAACTATTTTGGTGAAATTGCACAGAACACGCTACCTGGACTCCAGTAGCCCAGTAATCAGCTGGGTCTGAGAACATAATGATCCCTTTTGCTCCGGCTAATATGGCATTCTTCACCTGACGGAGCGAGAGCACAGACACATTTGATGGTGAGCAAAATTTGGTGCTGTCTCTTTTGTCTGTCTGGACAATATGACAAGTCATTATGAATTAGTGACGACTGGAAAAGTAGTACACAGTCAAGAGAAGTTAAACCCCTGAGCATCACATTTAATCACAGACAGGTTCCTTTTCTTACCCTACAGTCAGTGACTTTCCTACCTTATTTCCTCTGAATATTTTCCCATATCTGACAATAACAATCTTCCCTGTCACGTTGATGCCCATCTCCCTCTCCAGCTGGAAGAAGTCTTCTGTTCGGCCATAGTTCACATACACCAGATCCCCCTGGAGTCACACCGAAAAAACAGAGACGGCATCTGAGGTGATGAGGCCCAGCAATGTTTGTAATGCATTTGATCATTTTTACTCCTACAGTGAAATATAAACTTTGTGTCAGTCTGATTATGTTATGCTGATGTGTGTACCTCAGGCTGTCCTTTGGCAGAGAAGGAGCTGTATGGAGGGACAATGTTAGGAATATCTTCATAACCTTCAGGAAGTGGTTCAGCCAAAGACGTGTTCAAGATCTAAGAGAGAAGGATGGAATCAGTGAGATGTATTTCTGTGAAATTTGATCACAGCTATAGTATTTTGAGAGTTTAAATGGTTTTTAAACTATATACATTGCATTTGTTCTTCTAACTGGTTTAACTAATTATGAAATAATTCTAGTAGTTATGTTTGTTTTTTGTTCTTGACAGCAGAAATGTGAAGAGGAAACTTGAGCTGTAGGTTAGTTGTAATAGACATTTCCCATCACTTCTGAAGTTCCTATAATTAAAACACGATCTGCAGATAATTTCACAATACAAAGTATCACAAGTTGCAGTCCAATCATAAACTGTATAAAATTAGTTAATTACCTGCACCTCAATCATATACATGATCATTTAATGAATACTGTATAACAGCACGTATAAGTACTTTTAATGGATTTTAATAGATTTTTTCACAGTATGATAGTTTGTAATTTTTATGCTCCCAGAAATAGATACATAAAGGTTAGAAACCTTCACAGTTATTGTTGCTTTTAATGAATTACTAGAACTCAGTACCCAGTCCTAGTAATATTCTAAAGTATGGTGTAACTGTGCAGCAATCCCTGACCTGCTTTGCCTTATTTGTCTCTTTGCTGCATCATTCACTCAAAGACATGTGCAGAGGTTTATCTTACAACGGCCTATAAAAGGACCTTGGACTTGAATGAGCTGTCAGGCATTTCTGTGGTTGAGAATAACAGCAGGAAAGTGGAGAGGAAGCTTGTGGCAGTATGTAGATGAGATTTACACATGCACACTGCGACTCTGTTATCTCGCCAAACGAAAGGAGAAGAAGTCTGTAGCTTAGACACTTAGTTACTGTTTATATGCATGAAAAACCACAAGACCTTTTAAAATTTTAATCACCAGGGGTAAGTGAATGGAACAGTGGTAACACAACTAACACCAAGTAGATAACATTTATTTTCTCACTGTGAACATGAGACGTGGGACATGCCCAACGATTTAACAGATGACAGCAAATAATAATGATAACACCACAAGACAAAGTGTAGGCTAAAGTTTAAAAGTGTGTAAAAACTGATTTGCTTTGGTTTTTGTTTTTACAAATTTATCATTTTCCGTGTGTTTAACTGCATCTGTGGCCTTCTTTAACACTGTGATCATCTTGTGCCTTGTCTATACGTGTGTTCAGTACCTCAGTGCCATTCTCATCAACTATTGAGATGTAATTTGGCTGCGTTTCATTGGGATAGGACAAAAGGACGTCGTATGGCACCATTTCCACGGAGTCCAAACCAAACTCCTGCCACTCTCTCTTTATTTGCTCTGCATATTTCAGGTCCTGCTCAGTCCCTGCGAGGTGGGGGAGTTGGGTGAATTTCCTGTGAAGAGGATGCCAGCAGATAGTAACGGGGGCAACAGTTGCAACGGAATGTTAAAGGAAATCGCAGTATTTGGAAGCTTATGTTTGACTTTTTCTGAAGAGCCTGAAAGAGTTGTTCTTTCTACATCATTTTTAGATTTAAATTTTTAAAAATCGATGCCTTTTTTAAAACGGAAAGTTAAAGAGCAGATGCATGTAAATTTTGTTGTTCTTTGCTTCAAAGGATAAACCTTAAAAATACTATTAATAACAGAACAATAAAACAACATACATCATTACTTTTTTCATTAATTCCCTAAATTGTTGGACAAATAACATTTGCTGACATTTAATTTTTACCATATGTTATCTTAGCACATGAGCTTGTAAATGTGTAATGTCCATTGTATTAGCATAGCATGATAACAGGCTAACTTAATATTTTTGGCTCAGTATTATTAACCTTTGGATACATAGTGTGTATTTTTGAACCCCGAAGCAACAGTAAAGCTCCTCTGACAACAGCATCTAAATAGCATTTCTGTGGGTTTGAAATATTTTTGGCTGTGCTGTTGAATGATCCAACCACCAGTGATTCAGGAGGGTTTAGGAGGCCAGTGTTGATGTTGTTTGGTGCTGCTACACAAGTAAAGGTTTAGTAGAGTTTTGAAGTGGGACAGTCTATCCTCAAGGGAGTATATCTGTACCTAATTTAATGGCATCCTTACTTTCATCAATAAATGGCGATGGACATTAATTTATAAGGCTAGACACAAGCCACTCCCAGGAGATTAGATGCAGTTTGTCATCCCTGCTGAAACCCCACTGAAAGAAAACCACTTCAATTTGTGGTTTACTTGTGCTAATACACAGGACAGGTTCCGCGTGTTTGTAGTAAATTTTACCTGAGATGCTCTCTAATCTTGTCTGGCTGCATTTCATTCAGAAACTCCCTGAGGTAGGTGCTGGAGTCACTGTCGTCTGGAGTGTTTGGATGTGAAGGCTTTGCAAACCATCCTACAGCAAACACAGTAGAGTTTATCACTGTCTGCCGCACATAAGCAGAAAATCATCAACATTCAACTTTATCACGTGGATAAAATTTGAGTTATTTTCGTTATGTATGGGAGAAAGACAGATATTCGCTTCCATTTAAAAACTTGTCACGGTCAGTGACCCATTACTTCCACCATATGATACTGTAAACTAATTAAAACCAAACCTACAGAGCACACAGTGGGGATCACCCACTTTTGCTTACCTATCACGAAGCCTAGGAAAAACAAAGCTGCCACAACCACAATCCAGCAGATCCATCGAATCAACCCGCTCTCCTTTCTCATTGTACAACTGTCCTAGAGGCCTCCACACAGCGACACTACAGAGCACGCTGACAGAGATCGAGATAGAGTCATTTGTTTAAGTAGTGACAGAGGGGGAAGAGCAGCACAGTGTGTGTGAGAGAGAGAGAGAGAGCGGGAGGGAGGAGGGGAGTCGACTGAGCGAGTGAGAAAAACAAAGAGAGTGCTGCTTATTATGTTTGGTCATTGGACTGACAACCGCACCTTGGCCAATCCAGCGCTGACTCAGTCTTACTGAACCTGAGGGGGGAAGAGAAGAAATGTATTATACTGGAAAAAGTGTGGTTGACATTAAACATGATGCACACACACACAACCGGCAAAGCTGAGCTGGGAGTTCAAGTATTCGGGTGTTACTCTAAGTGGTCAATACTGAGCTGAGGCTGAACAGAACCCGGTTCTAATGAGGCAGAGGGGAAGGAATTCATCCAGCTATTCACCACCTTCATCCCAGTTTTTCCACTGCTGCCTCGTCACTGGCACCTACGGTACAGACTTTACCGGAGTCAACAGCTGCAGTAACGGTGGCTGTGGTTGCTGGAACATGTTTAGGCAGTAAATACACTTTCACCACACAGGGGACATTTATTTCAGGGTCTACACTGAACCGACCAGAGCCGTCATCAAGTGAACCTGCTGTTTTCACACACAATCTATTTATTTTACATCAATGAGGAGCTAGGAAAGCTCTAAGGAAACCCTTATAACGTTATAATTAATTAAGGAAACCTTTACTTTAACTGCAGATGTGTCACTTTTTTTTAGCAGATGCAAAACCTAAAAGCAAACAATAGAAGTATGCAAAATGATAAATCAACAATACAAGAATCAATTGTCCTGTCTTAACTAACATTGTACTCTCATCCTTCTGATCAAAGAATGAGGCTGGTTGAAGACTGTCAAAATCAGAAATGTAATTTTACTTTCGTTGAAAGCCTCCGGTTGAGGAATGATGTAGGAATGCTTTCTTTGTCTCGGAGTCTCAGCTGCAGGTCCGAAGGCCTGACTACCCGTGGCCGTCTGAGGTCAGGAGGAGGCAAAAATATCTTCTGTTGGTCTCTGTGCACTTTTGGCTGTTTTGCAAATCTCGATGCTGACAGTTTTCCAGTCAGTCCAAAGGATGAATGTCTGGCTAACATAACTTTGGGTTCTTATGCTTTTTTTAATGCTTACTTTAGACTTTCACCCTTCCATCATGTGATGCAACATTACAGATGGTGTAATCAGCTCTTGGCACAGAGCTACCTACGCATGTATCTATAAATTTATCATATCCTAGCAACATTGGCTCATGTCTCCCCATGCACTGGTCATGAACTATAGATTTGTTCATAGCTATGATCCCATCATTCTATATTAATGAAGGTAGATCCCCTTTTCTCCAACTCTTTTTTCCTGCACAGCCTTTTTGGAACATCCTCATTACAGCCTTACTAACACGGTACAGCAGTACAAAGACTGCTCGCACATTAAATTTCCAATACTTTTCAACATTTGTCTTATCTCTCATATGATTCCTTTTGATTTAAACACAAAAAAGAAAACACTACAATACAATGATTTTAATTGTCATATAACCAGCAATCACACATTTTCATTGATATACTTTGTGAATAACTTTATACATTTTTCTTTTAATCAATATGTAAAATTCAGCCTCTTTCTTACTGTCATATCCAATGTGTTTCTCCCCTGCATCTTGGGTCTTGTGTCCTCTTTTGGAGATGTCATTGCAGGTATTAGACACACAACTGATGTCGTCGATTTTTTTGTTTAATGCTCTGCCATGGTTCTCTGTCTTCCTTGGTTGTCCGTTGTTCTAGGCTTTTAGTTAAATTCCTCTGTTTTTGTGAAGGCTAAAAGGCTTTCGCACATTACAACTGATGTGCACTTTTCTGGCCTCAAATAAAAAATGTTTATGATGGTAATTAAATTCACACGGTAAATGTTTCTGAGGGCTCATGGATGGGCAGGACCTTAATGTAGCTCTTTATGTTGGTTTATTAGTTGATTTCTTACTCATCTATATATGTTGTATATTGTTCAACTTAGTCTGTTTAGTGTTTGTAGCTTCCAAACAGGCCTCACACCAAAGCCTGTCGTAGTTTAAAGGAATTCACCTGCTGCCTCTTCACTGGCACCTGCACCGGCCTGAAACTACAGATATTAACGAGTCACACTGGTCAACAGCTTCCCTCTTATAGCAACGATTGTCATGGTTGCTACAAAATGTTAAGTCTACTTTTACTGCTTAGGAGATATTAGATTAGAGCTTTCATCTAGTGAACAGTATTTTTTTTTTACTCTTCGGAGGACAGGCTCTCAACACAACCTGTATACAGTTTATAATTACAGCAAGTAAATCTTTGTTTTAACGACAGTGTGGGACAATAAAATCATAAAATCAACAATACAACAATCATATCATTATTCTTGCCCTATCTTAATTACCCCACCACACAGAGCTGATACCTGCGTATCTATACCTTTATCATATTCTAGCAACGTTGGGTCATGTCTTTCCATGCACTGTTCATGAACCAAAGATTTGTTAATTGCTATAATTCCACCATAAATTTAATGAAAGTAGTTCTCTTTTTCTCCAGCTGTCTGCATCTACACGGTCTCATTTTAACTTCCTCATTGCAGCAAGACATCTCAAAATCTTTAAGCTACTTTCTAATATTCTTTACAAAAATGTTTGATTGTAACTTTAAAGACTAGTACCATGTAATCATTTTAACTTCCACAGAATGAACTGTGCTAATGCTACATTCAATAGTCAATAATCACACATCCCCATGGTTAGACTTCCTTAATACTTCCTTTCTTACTGAGCGTTGAAGTTCAAATTGTTCAAAAACGGTTTTGTAACCCTTTTATGATTAATGCCAATAATTGCTCCTCCCAGACCTTTGTTTATGTCGGAGAAGATTCCCACTCATCCAGGTTTGTTTATCCGAAGATTAAATCATGTCAACTGAACTTCTTTCTTCTTAGTATGACATGCTTTGATGCGGTGCTGATGATTAACATTCTGGCTGCAACTTCCCCTCCTAAATAACATATAAGGGGGCACTTGGAATTGACAACATGTTTTTTAGCATAATTTTTGTTCATTAAATAATGACATGGTGAAAAAAGTTACATGTAGTTGTTTGTCTTTGGTTGTATTTGCCTGACACCCACTACTATCATATGATTTTTGTTATGTTTATAGAATAAATGAGGGGTACTTGCTTTTAAACAATTGCTTATTCATTTTCTTTTTCTTCTTTTCCTGCAGTGCAGGTCCCTCATACGTGTCTGCTTCACTGAATTATCTGCAGGTTCATTCCACAAAGCACTGGCATACAAAGACAGCCAGCAAAACCTCCAGTCAAGCAACATAACAGATAATGATGTTTTTCACCAAAAAGTACCTATGAGTGTGTTCAGTGAAAGTTCACACAACTGTCATATCTTGCTATATTGAGACAGACATATTTTCGCTCACTATAGTATTTGCAGGCCTTGGTTTTGCGTCAACCCCCTTGTTCCTGTGGACAGCTGTGGGAGCTGGAGGACAGCTCTTTTATCTGGTAGGCTGGAGCGTGAAGCAGGGAGGAGACTCTCCCACTGCTCCCAGGAATGTGGGGAGGACACAGATCACATCTCTGGCTTGTCCTCAACACTGTTTATCTGGACGAAAAACAAACTTTAATTAAACTACTTTCGGCCGATATGTGGAGCTTGATTCTGATTAAATTGGAAGTGTATTGTTTTGGTGCTCCTACAACCACAATGGGTTTTATTACTTTTAAATTAAGTGACCAAGATCTGGGTTATTGTTTGAAATATATAACAAGAGGCTTGTGGTGTTTAATGTCATGTCAGGTGGATGATTGACCATGTGTATACAGCCATTACACAGGCCACAGTATTTGTCCAAGTAAAGAGACATAATAGAAATAATTCACCCACACGTTTCCAGTGTGTGCAAAACACATCACTAACAATAACAATGATGTTAAAGACAAAATACTTTTACCTGAGTTGAGGAAAGTTTCACATTGTCATAAAATCCTACAGTATAATATTAGATCGAAATATGGAAATAGAAAATGTTGATGGTTTGTCTTTTTCGAGGTTTGGTCAAACACTTTGCATCTGCTTAAATAAACATTTCAAACTAGAATTAACTGGAGTGTGGTACCCAGAAATAATCCCCGGACACCAGGTGACTGTTGACCACTTCAGATGAAATGCAGGGAGCTCGTGTCCTGCTCTTTTACCTACGGATGCTGTTTTCTTACCAAGTGCATGAACTATAAATGACTAAATGTAAATTTAAATGTGATGATGATTCATTGTTGCATCTTCTCTCTGTTCAGCTGCATTTCATGATTACAGACACAAGATGGCGACGGCGGTCCAGAGGGGGACTTTCTGAAACTTGGCACATCCTCCCACCGAAGTCAGTCTGAAAACTTCTTCCTCTACAAGCTCAGATCATAAATGGAAACCTGGCGATGCAGATTCTATTTCAGTAACACATCTTTTCCAAAAATGTCCATCTTTCCACAAAAGCCACCTGTCAGGTGATTGAAGGGCGGCTCTGTGGCGCCCCCTGGTGACCATCCCGTTTTTGGTCCGGATTTATTGGCCCTGTTCCATTTGTAGTCCGGCTCCTCTGGCTCCGGTCTGCGGCGCGCACAGCTGAGCTCCCTCCGCCGAGGCGTGTCTCCTCTGCGCTGGTAGCAGAGCGGAGCAGCGCAGACACCGGCCGGCGTGTGTGTGTGTGTGTGTGGACGCGGAGGAGCAGGGAGGACGGCTCTGTGGCTCACACCGGACACCCGACGACTGCCGCCGGCGGGGACATCATGGTCGCGTCCGTGCGGAGCTGGGTCGCCAACGAGGGAGGGAAACACCTGGTCCTGGTGGGAAACGATCGTTCGTTGTAGCTGTTGATCTGCTTTTACTTCCACAAAACTTCATCCACTTCACTTTATTGTGTGTCACATAGAAACTGGCTTGTTGTGCTTCAGTTCTGCTGTTTCCCAAATTATTTCCATTGTGTTTTACGATCCTCAGACGAGTTTCCTGCAAGTGGAACTAGATAAAAACTCCTTAATCAGACACAGGCAGATTCCCTTCAGCTGACAGACACACACATGAAGGATGCTGTGTGTGTGTTTTCTGGATCTTTTGCTTGTGGACCACTTTAAACTGTGTGTGTGTGTCTGTGTGTGTGTAGGTGCTGTGGCTGGGAGCAAACAGCTGGCTCTTCACCGAGACCTTCCTGCTCTACTCCACAGGTCAACAGTATCATTACCTGTACAGGATGCTGGGGGTAAGACACAACCGAACATTCCGATTTACACACCGATTTGAGGGTACAAACCGCAAAGACTAAAGCTCTGCCCTATACCACCGTGAAGTCTTATTATGAATAGACTTTTTAAATGAAATTAAAAAAATAGCAACGGTAATAATATGCCAGAGTCAACCAGGGTCAGTTGTTGGCACTTTAAGAGTAAGACTAACACTACTGCCACTCTTATAGTGGATTGACATTCAAACAGTTTAAATAATCATCTACAGACTGTCGCAAAGCTGCGTGTTGTTGCTTGATGAACAAGTTATTAGAACCAGGTTCACTCAAAGCTGTGATATAAAACCATTCTGCAGGGTTTAGCTAAGTCAGTTAACTGAGCTGCAACAGACAGAAAGAACGCACACACACAGTGTCGCACTATGAACGTTCCCGTGCAGGTTTATCAGGCGACTGAAGTTCCACAGCCGTCTTCATCAGAGGCTCTTTGTGACCTATGTTGCCTGTGCTCATGTGCATCTCTGTTAATCCCAGTCACCATATGGATGTTTTGTCTCCATCTCTGAGATGAGGTGTAATTCTTAAATAGAAGTGTACAGACTTTCCAGGCTCTACACACTTGTGCTACAGTTACACAGGGCTTGTTCCCTTTTCACCTGATTCTCAGTGTTGTAGGTGCATGTTGGAACAGACTCAGCTTGTCTCCACTGTTGTTAGTACTCTTGAACTTGTTTTTATGGGTTATTTAATTTTTAATTTTCACTTAAAAAGTAAAAAAATTACACGTAAACTAAAATGACATGTAGAAGCGTCATAATTTTCACTAATAACAAGAAACAGACACTAGTTTCAAACTGTTTGCATACATATGTCCCATATAGCGTGTAGTGCTTTTTATTGGATGACAACAATCAAGTTGTGGCTTTCGTCAGCCCAGGCTGTACAGCTGCTTGGTCGATTCATTTCAGTGAAACGGGTCGAGCGATGGTTGGTCGTCTTTGACATGCAAGTTTAATGAGTCTGAGTTATTACTATAAACTATGCGACAGGGGTCTGCTGTGTGTGTGTTCACCGGTTGGAAAGTCTGTGCTGACTCTGGGGTCAACCATGTAGAGACATGAGCCTGCGCACATGGTAATACACACACACACACACACACAAAGAATCAGGAATTTGATGCTGGCTGACTCGTGAGCATTGGCGTAATTGTTATCACAAGTTCATGTTTGGGTGTCTGTGTGTGTGTGTGTGTGTTTAATGCATGTTTGTGCCAGTGAAAGCAGCCCGTGTCCTCAGAGAAAATCAAGCAAGCGACGTTGACATTACTGTCCAATCACCTGAGACGTCCTCAGCTGAAACTGAAACAGCTTCACCCCATTTTGGTTTCCACCAGCTCTGTTCTGTGTTTGCACCACAGTGCTCACTGCTGATGGTTCAAGCTCTTCGTTTGTTGCCGTTGCTCCAGTGTCAGTCGAGGCTTGTTGCAGCTAAGATTAGTTTCTGACCCTGTAGAAACAAGGCTTTTTCTTTCTCCCTATTTTTATTCTTTGGTGTTTATAAGTCAAGGTTGTTTTCAGCATATGTTGTAAAATGGGATCACACATGTCAGGTATCCATTATCATATGGGTATATTTTTATCACTATGCTCTAAGGAAATGTCTGAGTTGTTTTCAAGATGACATACCAGACAGAAGAAAATACTTGGTCGCTTCCAGTTGCTTCCATCTGGTCGTTGCTTTCCAGTCACAGCTGCAATGACTATTTATAAGGTTTTTAGTTTTTATTTTTATTCACCTGGTTTTAAAGGAGCCTGCCTTGGGAACAGTAAAGATGGAAGATTTCATCACTTGATATGATCATGGTTCAACCACCTGTTTCATAGGAATATTGAAGTGTTCTGTAAAAATGCAGTATGATCATTACCAGAGGACAATGTGTACAGTATGAAATAAGTGGAAAAATAAGAACTGGCAGTGAGCAGCATGTGTGAGCTATTCATGTGCTGCCTGTACAGTGGGAGGCACAGGAGAGAGAGGGGCAAGTGTGGGCATGCCGCTGGCTTTGACTGAATGCCTTGCCAGAGGGTGTTATGTGTGTGTGCCTGTGTGTGTGCACGTGCATATCTGTCTGTGTGCACTCATGCATGATGTATTTTAAAACTTTAATTCTGCTGAAGGGACTTTAGATTCCACTTCAAAGAAAGTCTTACCTCATTCACCTGTAGGGTTCAGTGTGTGTTTTGGTTGTTTAGGGAGTCGGGGATGTACAGAAAGCAAGACATCCGATCTCCCGCTTGCAGTCGTGCCATTGGCTGCTTTTCTTTGAGAAACTGTGATGAGAAAATGTCTGTAGAGAGTTTTAAAAGGTACAGACTTTTGACTGTTCACAGTGATGTCAGCTACAGTTCAGAATCTAATTTCTTTGCATCTTTCTTATATTTCAGAATCCATGCAGCCTGTGGCATGTGTGTTTATTTCTTTCAGAAAACTGTGGCCCCTCATGGGCTTCTGCTGGATTGACAGTATGCTTGGCTAAACACTAACTAGCCCTTATCCAAGTGCAACTCAGCTGTGTGGTGGCAGTGAGGTGGTTAATTGCATTTTTTTAAATGATACTAATCACTTACAGCCACTACGAAACTTAGGAGAAGCTTCAAAGAAGTTTTACATATGAATTGACTGTCTCACCTTTCCTTCTTATTCCTATCTACATCCTGTCACACTAGTTACGTCAGCTTGTTAGAGATAATGAGAAGAGACAGCACTAGCAGTGCTCACTGAAGCTGCCAAGAAAGCGTTTAAATGTGCTGAGTTTAGCAGAGGCCAGAGTGTGCATCCAGTGCTTCCACATGAAAACAGCCGTGATTATTAAGCTGTAACTTGTGATTTGGAAAAGCAAATTACACAGCTGACATCCACCTCACGTTACTCTAGCTAAACTGGGGCCTTCACCTACAGTCCGTGTTAAGTTCTGTGTCACCCAGACAGGATGTTCTGAGATGTTCTGATCTTCAGTGTTTCCTTGTACTTTATGTGATTAGTTACAGTACGTAAGCTCCTTCTTTTCTCAATTTGGTCAGACGTGTGCACGCGTAGATCTGTCTTATGTGTGTGAATCCAGTATGATAGGCCCTTATTAAGGATGTCATCATTGCTGACATATGTTCCGGTTAAACGTCAATAAGCCCATTAAAAATTAAAGTCCTTAAACTCTAGAATAATTATATTCAGAAGTTTTTATTAGTCTTGCTAATTCGCTGACAGCTGTCTGTACGTCTGTGGCTGCGTTGCACAAAGAAGCTGCTCATACCCAATTTGTCTTACTTTTAATGAGTAGGCTCTATATTTGCTCTGTGTCAGAAACCTGAGAGCACTGAGACAAAAAAAAAATTGGAATCATCTGAAGGGAGGTGCATAGTGTCTATGCATGAAGCATCTTGTGTCTTGAAATGGAAATTGCAAACTGTCATATACAAATATATAAATAATTAGCAAAATTAAATATCTGTCTTTGTTGACAACAGCTTATCTTTTTATTGATTGATTTTAAATGATCTTTAAGTTTGAAGTTTGAAGTTTGAAACTGTTACTGACCAAAAATGTCTTTGTGTGTCAGTCTAACAAAAGTAAATTAAAAGATTCCGCTTGAAGGCTGTGAACGGTTCTTAGCTTTCTATTCTGACGGGAACAAAGATGGATTTAAATAACTTTGTGTGGTGGGGAACTCATGCCTCACACTCTCAATGTGCGCATTGAATAGTCTAAATCTGAATAATAGCGGCTCAGAAGTGGGTGTCTTAATCCACCAGGCACTTATCACATTTACATGAATCAAACCGCAATGGAAATCTGCTTTACAGTGTGTGTGTCTTTGTGTGTCTTTGCCAGCTCGGACTTTGCATCAGCAGGGCGTCTGCATCTGTGCTGAACCTGAACTGCAGCTTGGTGCTGTTGCCCATGTGTCGCTCCCTGCTCACCTTCATCAGAGGGACACATACGGTAAGAGCGAGACTGAGGCATCAGGGTGGGAAGGGACGAGGCGGGAAAGTGGGGACAGAGGGAGGAACGATAACGGGGTGAGAGAAGGGTTTGGGTGAACAGTGGGTTAGATTCAAAACAGCAAATGGATCATAAGTGAAACATTTCTGCACTAATTTTATCATGTTTAAAATAAATGGACTCAGTTTTCAAGTTAAATAAATGTGAGACTTTGAAGCCTGTATTCTAGACAAACATCATAGAAACAGGGTAGGTTCATAAATTCTTGTGCGTTACCTTGGCTTGAAAATACTGTACCTCTGTTGTCTGTCACACACACTCATGCAGTTACCGAGCAGAAAGACTCGCAGACTGCTAGACAAGAGCAAGACCTTTCATGTCGCCTGTGGAGTTGCCATCTGCATCTTCTCTGGTAAAAACCGTCACTATTTGACCACAGCTAACGTGTCTTTGTGAGTCACTGAGTGTGTGTCAGCATGCGTCGGTGCAAAGCGTGGATAAAGGGGCCCAAGCTGGCTCAGCTTTTCTTCCGTACAAGCTGTGACATCCTTCCAGCTGGTCATGTATGTTTTTGCTGTCTGGTCGAGTGTGTGTGTGTCTGTGTGTTCTTATGACATCATGGCAGCTCCTTGCAGCTGTGTGTGTATCAGATTTACAGTCTTCTTCCTCCTATTCATCTGGTTTCAGTGTTTTTGGCTTCGGTTGTAACATGGAACACCTATTAAAACCACTAGCTGTGTGCTTTTTCTTGACAGCGATCCAATAATTGTCCAGAGGTTTTGACTAGAAACATTAAGGTGGTGGCTGAGGGGGTTCGAACAGTGTTACACAGCTTGTATCTATATACATTTTTATTCTGTTTGCTGTCAAAGGGTATTTTGCGCGCTGATTTAAAGCTCCATTTCCATAAAGTCAGGGGGTTCATAAGAGCAAGATTAAGATTATTATCTGTGTTGCCGGTAAACTCGAGTTTGTAGAACATTTTAGTATAAATTTTGAGTTTACGTATATATTTTTCAACACAGCTAGAGGCCAGTATGATTCTTCATGTCCATGGATGTTTACACCATATTCAGTGGAAATGCATCCAATATTTGTAGATTATTACAATTTGGGTGGGCTGGAAGACATGTGTTGATTGTTTGAGAATAACAGAAAAAAGAAAGCGCATCAAGTGGCATCTGCCCCTCACTGTTACATGATCTGGGAGCTTAACCCGTCTTTCATCATCACCACTCACTTCTCAACCCGTCAACACCAACACAGACAGTCTTCTCATTAGAAGTGAAGCCCTCTTGTTCTAATAGCACCAAAGACAGCAAATGACAGCGAGGACAGAGAGGCAGCAGAGACTGGGAGAGAGACACAGACTCATAAAGAAAGAGAGAAGGGGGGAAGGGAAGGAGGGGTGAGGAGAAGTGGGAGTAAGAAAGGATGTGAGGGAGGAAAAAAGGACCCTTGTGTCTCATGATTACACCCTCTAATTCCATCAGCTGTCGAACTTCTGCATGGTTAGCCTATGATGTCAGAGTGTGTGTGTGTGTGTGTGTGTGTGTGTGTGTCAGTGAACCAGAAAGAGGTTTTGCTGACTTTCTGCTGAAAAGACAAAGAGATGTTTGTACAAGTGTCTGGTCGCAGTTCATTTTGACCTTGATAATTAACTGTGTGTCAGTGTGTGTCTGTCTGATAACAGACAAGACGTTCTGTGCGTCTGCTGCTGTCTCTGCACAAAAATGTGTGTGTGTCTCCAGGTTTGTGTAATCCTCTTACCTCTTCTGTAGTCGTGCATGTGTCTGCCCACCTGGTGAACGTCGTCAACTTCAGCGTGAGCTACTCGGACGACTTTCCAGCTCTCAATCTGGCTCGCTACAGAGGAGAGGTGAGATCCAAACACGTACGCCACAAACGGCATGATTTCAGTTCAGTCAAAAACTTTACCAAGCTGGGAGGATTACAGCAATTGAATCACAAGCTGCAGTGACACAAAGACAGATGCTGAAGTTCACACACCTTATTTATTTTGATGTTTCCTTCCCAGGACCCCAAGCTGATCGTTCTGACCACAAGTAAGAAGGACTTCTCTTTCGTATACGCTAATGCATATAGACCTGAGGTGTGTGTATGCATTTGCATGCTGGTGTAGATGTGTAGCAATGAACGTAGGGAGTGTGGTACTTATTAAAGCGGTTCTATAATAAAAACAGAAAGGGGCGTCCTGCTATGTTTACCCTGATTAGTCCTATCTTCCTCTTAAATATCTCCTTTCATATTTTGTTGTGTTAGTGACTTTAATTACTCCTTGAGGAAATAACATTGTGCTCAGAGTCAGATTGTTCCAGTTTATTAAAAAAATGTTGTGATAATGTGGACGTGCTGTCTATATGTCCTGGGATCTTGACCTAACTGTTGATTTTTGGCTAATTCTGTTTAGTCCCTGGAGTCACGGGCATCCTTTTGGTTCTCCTCCTCTTCCTGATATTCTTGTCCTCTTCCCACTGCATACGGTAATTTAACTACACCAACATCCTCTGATCACCATCATCATAGTTGGTGTGTCTTTGCATGTTTGCCATTGTGTCATGCGTGAATTTAAAAATGTGGTTTACAGTTTGGTGAAGGCTGTATGCATTTTTATTTTACACAAAGACAAGCATTATGTGAAACAGGCCTGTGGACTGTTCAACCATTGGGAAGGTTAATAAACCACAAAGCATCTACTTCTCATAATACAGCCGTGGTTTATGTGCTTTCATGCATGTGGCTTTGTCTCTCTGTAAAAGTCTGCGCTCTATTGTTTTTTAGATTATGACTCACCTCTTTCTGTGTGAAGAAAATTGTAAGATGGAAACAGTAAAGAGACGTGCTGACAAAGGTCACTTACAGAGTAAATCCTCGCTAAGTGTTCCACCAACAGCTCTGTCATTACTCAGGTCACAGTAGGTCAGCCACTTTGCATGTGTGTGTAAACTCATGCAGGTGTGTGTGTTCATCTTGCTTTCTTCACTAACTGAACAAAGGATAAGAGGCTTTTCCAGGCCACTTAACGCTTCAGATAAGAGTTTGGGGAAGTGGCTGGAATGTTGGGATGATGACTGCAGCACAACAGAGGAAAAAAACTAGATAATGAGCCACAGGAATCCCACGGATTTTATTGGTACACGTCGTGTCCAAGGCCGTTACCATGTTCTGTGAATTTTAATGGTTTCAATACTGTACTGTACTTAATGATGTTAACAGAAGAGACTATTTTAAGAAATCAAACATGAAACAAATGAAAGAGGAAGACCACAGGGTTGCATGATGTTTGTTGTGTTTTTTGGGAGGGGTCATTGTTTGCAGTGACCTCTGATGTCATGCTCAGAGCATCTGGGTGTCTATGCGCTTTATTCTTTTGCGCTCTCTGCTTTTTTTTGTTACTCTCATCCTGTTGTTTCATAAGACCATGTTCCCATATTTTTTCTCATAGACATCACCGCTTTTGTGAAACATTGGTGAAAGTATTTATTTTAAAGAAAGTAAAAAATGACTGTATTTATGATATGTTGTTTTGGGTTTGATTTTTAGGGTGTCCAACTATGAGATCTTCTGGTACACGCACAACCTCTTTATTGTCTTCTACATCATCCTTATGGTGCACATGGTCGGGTAGGTCTCTCAAATTATGAAACTGCTAAATCATTGTCATAGTAGATTCCAATACCAGGCTTTGCATGTCCATGCCCGATCTTCTCCTGCAGGTATTTTGGTTGTGTTATATTTACCAGGGTTGTTTTATATGATAGAAACTAACAGCATATAGCTACTGGTAGCATTTGTTCAAATATTTTCTTGATAGCCTTTCTTATTAGGTGACATTTGAGGCCAATCATGTTAAAACAAACACAATCACACTTTACAGACATGTTTTCTGGTGCGTATCACCTGCATGTAAATAGATATGTCTTAGTGTTTTATTTCAACAACTATACCTCAGTAAATTTAAGGGTTTCAATTAAATTCACCCTAAATACAAATATCCAACTACAATCACCTTTTTTTTTCTCCCCAGTGGAGCGCTAAAATATCAGATCAATATTGAGGCCCACCCTCCTGGCTGCCTCAGAGCCAATCAGAGCAGCACAGAGCGGCAGGGTGATGAGCTGCAGCAGGGAAACGATGAAGAAAGATGCAGAGAGGAGGCTCACTTCCAGCCGCACTACCCCCAGGTCAGTGTGGGGGTGTGTGTGAGTCCACTACATCTTTTTTTGTGTGTGTGTTTTTTGAAAGAAGTGTTTATACCTGTAAGAAGAATAACTCTGGTTTGTAGTGTGTGTGTGTGTGTAAGTAGTTTAAGAAGTGTTGCATGTCTTGGATGGAATTGATCGTGTTTATTAAAGGTGTCGCTGTTAGGGAGCGGCAGACCTCCTCTCTTAGATCAAGGCCTGTGTTTGTGTGCGTTTCTTCCTGCATGTCTGATTGTGTGTTTACACATGGTCGTTTGGCAACGAGCTGGCTCAATAAAATCCTCCTAAACACAACCCTTCTCCCCAGGCTTTAGTGGAGCTGTGAGGAATTAGTGTGCTACAGGTTCCTGCCAGCAGAAATAAGTAAAAACACTACAGTCTGTGAGCGAGAGGTGTAGTTTCTCCTGAACATACTCTCTGTGGCTGGGTTTGATTTTGATCAGTTGTACTATTGTAGTGGCAACAAATGGGAGGATAAACTAAGGACTGAAAAAACAACATGTGACACGGTGTGAGAACCCTAAAGCTTCCTGTATCAGGGCTGCGCTCAGTGACTATAGGTTGAACAGTGATTTCCATTTTGGGAATAATGCATTAATGCTTCAAAGTGTGAATAACCGTTTCCCTTCCAAAACTGTGTAAACATGACATAATCTCTAAAGCATGTCAGTAACTCTTGTGCTTAAATACTTTGGTAACATCACCGTCAACTTTCAGCTTTACCAGTAAAGACGAGGGTCAATCCATCTTTGTTTCAGCTGATCTGATTGATGAAGACTGTGAGCTAAACTGATGCTTCTGCGTGCACAACGAGAAAGGTGTTTTGGGTCATTAGTCCAGTTTCCTGTTGGACTTTGGACCCCAAATTTAATAGTTACATTAAACTATTAACACTTAATACACTGTAGTGTTACAGTATAATGTGTTGTTTTGGTGTGCAGACATGGCTGTGGGTGTCCGGGCCGCTCTGTCTCTACTGTGCAGAGCGTTTTTACCGCTACATCCGGAGCCGTGACCCTGTAACCATAGTGACAGTGATCAAGCACCCCTGTGACGTCATTGAGTTGCGCATGCTGAAAGAAGAACTTCAAAGCTCATCCTGGACAGGTGAGGAGACATAACATGCTGATATCTTGAATTTTTTTCCCATCTCAGCTGGATTTGACTTCATTGTTTAACTCGCCATTGTTTGTTTCTTGAGTAAAAAGTTTCATATAATGAGGTCTGTCTTCATGCCTTTTACTTTATTTCCCTCTCTCTTTTTACCTCCACATGCCCCATTTCTAATCCTGTCTTTCATCTCTCTGTCATTCTGCTGTCTCCCAATTCCTCTTGTCGTCTCCTTTTCTCAGTATATTGTTCTTAACTGTCCAGGTGTCTCTTCGTTTGAGAACCATCCTTTCACCCTAACAATGGTAAGACTTTATGCAACTCCCCAACTCACTCCAGCACATTTTTCCCTCTTGGCACATGCACACACACAGACACACACAGACACACACACGTATATAGCCACACACATATGTTTTGACTGTGTTTCTCATTCTTTCTATCCCCTGGCAAATAACATGTAGTTCTTTGTCCGATTTAATGTCCCATCCCCTCTGCCGCTGATGTCCTTTGATTGACAGCTGGGTTGTTCATTAATATTTTGTTTCACATTGTTTGTTTATGATATTCGATTAAGTCTTGATAGTATGAGTTAAAACCAGCATACGGTGATGGAAAGTCACACGGACACGCATACTGTGTGCATGCCTATGCCTGGTGTGTTTTGGAGCTTTGAGGAGGAGGGCTGAGAATCACACTGACAAAGAGCAGACAGACCCCTGAGGCTAATAAGGCCGTCTGCCAACAGGAAGGCAGTGTGTGTTTGTGTGTGTGTGCATTTACACATTTAATGGGAAAAGAGTTGTAGCTGTGTACTGTATGTGTGCCTGTATTGTGTGTTTGTCTTTGTCTCTTGTGTTAGCTGCATGTAAATGTGTGTGAGAGAGTGTGTGCTGCACACACGCCTGTGTTTCACTGTGATTCACTGCCTCCTCTCTTAACTCCTTACAGTGTCCCACAGAGAACAAAGAAACTTTTGGCATTCATCTTCGAGTTGTGGGAGATTGGACTGGTGGGTTCTTACACACACACACACACACACACAAGGACAGAGAGACAGACAGGCAGACATGTACGTTTGGTCTCTATCAGTGTTGACAGGATGAAAGTTATTTGTTTTGTCCCTCTCTCCATTATCACCTTTTCCGGGAGGGAGGCTCTGTATACAGTGCCATGCAAAAGAATTCATACCCCTTGAAATTTTACACATTTTGTCACGTTAAAACCCCAAATATAAATGTCTTTTATTGGGATTTTATGTGATAGACCAACAAAAAGTGATACATGATTGTGAAGCGAAAGAAAAATGATAAATAGTTTTCAAAATGTTTTACAAATAAATATCTGGAAAGTGTAGCGTGCATTTGTAGTCACCCCCTCTCTGTCAATACTCTGTAGAACCACCTTTCACTGCAGTTACAGCTGCAAGTTTTTTGAAGTATTTTTTGAAGTCTCTACTAGCTTTGCACACCTAAAGATAAAAATTTTGCACATTCTTCTTTGTAAAATAGCTCGAGCTCAGTCGGATTGGATGGAGAGCGTCTGTGAAGAATAATTTTCAAATCCCACCACAGATTCTCAATTAGACTTAGGTCTGGGCATTTGACTGTGATGTTCACATTGATCTAAACCATTCTATTGTAGCTCTGCATGTATGTCTAGGGTCGTTGTCCTGCAGGTGAAGCTCCACGCTAACAGGTTTTCCTCTAACGTTGCCCTGTATTTGGCTCCATCCATCTTCTCATCAACTCTGAACATCTTCCATGTCCCTGCTAATGAAAAGCATCCCCACAACATGATGCTGCCACCACCACGTTTCACAGTGGGAATGTGTTATTATAATTATTTTAGTGTTACTTCTCCACATGGCCTGATTGAAACATTGTTATTTTCTTATTAATTTCTTATTTATTTAGTTTGTTTAACATTTTGTCATTGTTATTTGTCACGATAAAAAGAAAAAAATAATTTTGGAAGATTAAAATGATTTTTTGTGTCATATATTTATAAATGTGTGTGCAGTTTATATATTCTAAGAACAGGTGGTCACTCTATTTAAAATGAATGAGTGAGACATAACTTTAAAACCACCTCTTCCTATAATGCACTATACAGTATGTGTCCCTCCCTGTATCTTTGTGCATAGTTTCCTTTTTACTTCGAAGTTTGCATTTTTCCCACAGTTTCATTGTCCCCCATGAGTGTATGTACAAATGCACACACACACACTCACACACACACACACACACACACACATGCACACAAAAAATGACTGAAAAGTTGGTTTGTTTGTGTTGATGTACCATCATCATATAAATTAGGGAAAAAGCTGAATTGGGATTTATAGAAGTGGAAAGTTCACTGTTAATTACCATATTTTTACCTTTGCTTTAATTTATTTATTAATCTCTGCTTTTTGACAATTACGCCCCTGATTGATGTACTTTCTCCTCTCCTCTCTCCACAGAGCGGTTCACACAGCTTCTACTTCCTCAGCCAAGGATAGATTTAGAAATACTTCCCGTGGTGCAGCAGAGGAGATACCCCAAGTATGTTCCTGTGCGTGTGTGAATGACTGTGAGAATGATGTGGCTGACATGATTTCTCACGAAGGTTCAGAATGACAGCGATGTCAGAGGTTCTGACCTCCTGACCTCTGACCCTGTGTTCTTCCTGCTCTGTTTGAGAGAGAGATAGATGGAGATGGAGAGAGGGAGATTTAGGTTCAGAGGGAACAAGAATTTGTTTTGTTTCAGTAATCCAGAGCTAAACAAACCATCCTCAGCCCCCTACCTCTGTAAAGAATGGAGGAGGGTTAAGGTTAATTTCCATTTACTAGTATATTGCAGCATAAACAATGAGGATATTTTGTTTAATCAATTGTGATAGAGGGCCAACAATAGGTTATTTCAGTTCAAGGTGGAAACCTACATTTATAAGCAGTATATAAAGATCTGTTCAATATCCATCCATCCATTATCTTTAACAGCTTATCTAGTTCAGAGTCACGGGGGGCCAGACAACCGTTCACACTCACATTCACACTAACAGGTAATGTAAAGTCAGCAGTTATCCTGACATGCATGTCTTAGACCGTGGGAAGAATCTGGAGGAAATCCATACAAACACAGGGAAACATGCACACTCCACACAACTCCAGACCAACCATCATCCAAAGTGATTTGTTTACACTGAAGCTCAACAAAAAAATATGTTGCACTATTGTCTGACTGTATTATTGTTCAAATGCAGGATGTTCTGCCTATTTAGGTTTGACCGGGGGGGGAAATTACAAACATACATGTGTATAACCGTCCAGTTTATTGGTTCATTGGCTTCCGTGTTTTTGTCCACATTCTGTTATTCAGGCTTTACGTGGACGGTCCATTTGGGAGTCCGTCAGAGGAAGTGTTTAACTACGATGTCAGTGTTTGTGTGGCCGGTGGAATAGGAGTCACGCCTTTTGCCTGTGTGCTGCATGCACTACTGTGAGTTAGGAAAAAAAATCATACACCAACAAATGATGAAAACTTTGAGTAATACAAGTTTCCTCTCTTTCTTTTCGCTTTTCATCCAGCGATGGTTGGACAGGTTTTAGGTTGCAGAGGCTTTATTTCGTTTGGGTCTGCAGGGAGCTGAACTCATTCTACTGGTTTGCTGAGCTGCTGTGTGCCCTTCATCATAAGGTTGGAACAAAGTGTTCATGCTACAGTCTATGTGCTATTTTAAGTAATAGTTGTGGAAATGTAAACAGTGGTTCACTGTCAGATTAACTTGTAACTAAGAGCTGAGGCACTATCCATCAAGATGTCTGTGCACGTCCCTGCTTTAATCATTCATTCATTCAGGAAAAGTAAGTTAATCCCATTTACCAGCAAAGATAATCCACTTGCCACAGGTTGTTGGGGCAACCATGTTTTCCTTCTGCTGTGTGTTTGCACTCAGTCAGGTCAAAGAAGGTTTTCCAGGTGTTGATGAGGCAGAGAAAGGTCAGAGGTTAAATGTCCACAGATGAGCATGGGAGTCACTAATGTTAACACCTGTGCTTTTAAAGTCCTAAAACAGTAAACAACATTAGGCAGAATTATAAATTGATGAAATGAAAACACATCCCGTTTACCACTGATTACCACAATTTTTTTACCCAGTAAAAAATATTTATTTATTTATTTTTTATTTTGTAGATACATTGAGAGAGAAAGTTTTGTAGAAAAAAATATTATCAGTGTCAATATTGTTGCATTCAACGCCATCTTGTGGTTGTTACCAATTTTAACTCTACTATTAAGAAAATCAATGTTCCCCTTTAAAGAGCTAGAAACCAAACAAGCCTCAACTTCACTAACCAGTGAACTTCTCATGTCTGTGTTTGTCATTTAGCTTTGGCAGGAAAACAGACCAGACTACTTCAATTTGAAACTTTACATCAGCCAGAGAGACAACCTTCAGGTAGGTGTAGAACACACACACACACACACACACACACACACACACACACTAGTGTGAACATCAAACAATTCTCTCCCTTAACCTCAACCTACTTCCTAAACCCTGACTCTGATCCTAAGCCTAACACCAGCCCTTAACCCTCAAACAGCAACTTGCTCGGTAGAAAATCCAACCAGTTTTTACTGTGCAGCCATCAGAGGGCAGTGTGTGACAGAGAGACAAACAAAATCACGCCTTTGTCTTCCTGAATTCCTGTGTGTGTGTGAACGGGCAGCACCTTTGAGCTGACTCTCTCTCCGAGTTTCTGTGTGATCTCTTTCGGAGTTATGTAACCTCTCACAGTGGCTTTTAATTTCTACTCTCTGTAGTTTTCTATACTTTATCTGTACAAGGACAACAGTAATTGGAGACTTGTCCTTTGTGGACATGTAGACTTTTTGTGGAAGCAAGGCAAGGAATTGCAAGGCAAAGCAAGGCACTTAATAAAACCATATTAATATTACGAATTCTGTAAGAAATTTTGGCACATTTATGAGCACCCTACTCTAACAGGCTTCTGCTATCTCAAAGATAGACTTTGAAATTAATCAGAATTGTACATAATCTATAAAAAGATATATACAGACTTACTTGTATGTTAAATAAAAAAGTACAGACACTTTTTATAAAAACGTACTTAATGCATTGATTTACACAATATCAATGTTCTATGTATGTTGACATTTGTATATTGTTATCTGCACATTGAAATGTCATCTCCTCGTTAGTATAGTGGTGAGTATCCCCGCCTGTCACGCGGGAGACCGGGGTTCGATTCCCCGACGGGGAGAATTTCCTTTTTCTCTTCCAACCACGCGGCTCGTTCCCTGAAGTACAACATTTACCAGCAGCTGCGAAACCACATTCTTGACATGAATGACCTGCTTGTCACATGAGCAAGAACATTTACAAATGAATGAGGCTGAGCTCTCAATGTACCACGTTTGTTTTCCTGTGTTATCTGCTCCTGACCTGGGAGGGGTCCAGCTCTTACTCTGCACTGACATCCAGTTTTATTGATCTGTCTCTGTGACGGAGGTCCTGGTAAATGTAAGAATACAGATAGAATGTTTATGAGCTGTGTCAGATGGTGAAAGTTGCTGTATAATGACTTGAAACAGAGAAAGAAGTTTAAGTTTAATTCATGTTGCATTATTTTTGTTTTGCTGAAAAATGTCTTTTAAAAACTGAGAATAATATGAACTTTGTGTTATGAATGTCTTTAATTTCGTCTGGTAATAAAAAAATTCAGGTGTTTTTGTACGTCCATGTTTTTAGAGCATGTCTGAGGAGAAGTACCGCCCCCTCACCTCAAGGCTCCTCGTTGGTCGACCAAGGTGGAAGTTGCTTTTTGATGAGATTGGAAAGACCAACAGGCAGTGAGTGTAGCTGGATTATATACTAAAGCTGTGAATTCTGAATGAAGTTGTAATTGTTAACAACCTACAATATTACTAACTCTCTGGTGTGATTTCAGTAAGCGAGTTGGGGTTTTCTGTTGTGGACCAAAGGGCATTTCCAGGACTCTCCACAGACTTTGTAACTCAGCCCGATCCTCTGGAACAACCTTTGAATTCAACAAGGAGTCATTCAGCTGATCAAACATCAGAGCTTTGAGGATACCTCAGCAACTTTACGATGCTTGGATTTTTACACTATTTGGAAAAAGATGTTTATTTGAACTATCTTTGCCCTATCTTGGTAAATTTGTACATATGTGCAAATTTGTAAGCAAAATGTCACGTTATTTGATATCTATAAAACTGGCAAAAAGAACTTGAATGCTCACAGACTATAATATTATTTCATTCAGTTAAGTGTCTTTGCCAGTGGTTTCCTGCTGGACAGAAAAACGGAAGAGACCAGCTCACTGCACTGATCCTCCACACAGTATGTTTTGCTTTCCTAAAGTTGCTGTTGGATTTCATCATGTCTCTGGAACACGCCTCAGAAGAGGGACTGTGTTTTCATACAGTGGAATTTAATGTGAGCAAAAGGTACACAGGAGGGTAATGATCTCACAGTGGGCAAAGACTTAAACGTCACACAGGGAGTGCACAGACATTTAAGAAGCAACTGAAGGAACCTGATTTGAAACCGCATGAGCAAAGCAAATGTGAAGACTATACTGAATTCCACTTTTAGTGCCAAGCTATAATGTTTGATTTACACTTACCCTCATCCACCCAAACGGCAATGTTCCACTCCATTTATTTTCCATGTCCAAAATACATATCATTAACAGTTGAATAGTTCATAACTGTGTTTAAAACATTATTTATTTTTTTAGCATTAAAAGACTACAGCTCCCATGAGTCTTAGGAAACTTGATAGACACTGACTAAATTATTGTTTCTCTTGATTAAAATACATTCAAATGTCAATATACCATAATGTTGCACAGAGCTAAAAATCATAGAATATTGACAGAAAACCATTTTAATTTATATCAGGTTTTACAAAGTTATTACATGTTATGACCTCATAGGGAAAATTGCATAATCTCCAAGGAACAGAAACTAACATGAAAATGGAGAAAGACCTTAGCTCTCAGTGGCTGGGGTAGCAAACAGAACCAGGCATTTGATTTGATCACTTATCAGGACCTATGTAGAAATATGCTTTCAACAAAGGACAGGACTGCAACCACAATGGACACTTGATGCAGTCTTTGTTTTCTCATTTAACATTGTCCTACAAGTCCTACATACAAAGCACGTTTACACCTCAAGCCAATATTTTTCAATTGCTTTTTTGTATTGAATTTACTATGTTATTTTAAGTCATGTAAAAGCTTCTGCAGGGTTTTGGCAATTTCTCATTTACAGTGTAAGGTACTCATGAAGAGAAATGAGGACACTGGTGGAACAATTTGCAACAGTAATTTCTACTTTTCACACTGCATTTTATTAATTATATAGTAGTTATATATTATACTGAGTTCTTATTTAAAAAAATACCCACACTGGAAAGTAGATTTTTGCAAAATTAAACTACTGTATTTTTTAAAAATTATAATTACCTGCCATTTATTTAGCATTTGAAATCTTGAGATATTCCTATGTTACATTTCAGGGAAAATAAATGATTATCATTTCTTTAATGCAGCTTGTTCGGTCATGATATTTCTTCCTATTTTTAAATCACGCTGTGGTTCACAAGCACCAGTGCTAACACACAAAACTGTGTTAGGTTTATTCAGTGTTTTCACCTGAGTAAAACACAGTTTCTGGGGACCCTGCCTTTCACCCAGTGACAGCTTGGATTGGCTGCAGCACCTCCAAAACCCTTAAGGGGATAGGCAGCTGAAGATAAACTCTCCGATTGTTAAAAATAAGTGGAATTTTCATATTTGGCAGTATAGAGCAGTCTTTTGACTGGTTTGACATTTTCTGGAGCATCACAACACTTTATAGTGATCAAAAATAATTTTCTTTAATTTCCTTTTCCTATTCCTTGAGCTGTTTTTTACTTTATTGAGGCTGTTGTACTTAAGTCAACTTCCAATATTCACATACAGTTTACATCCTGTGAACAGAATGACCTTATAATCAATTAATAAATTACATAAAATGTGTCTCTGTTCTGGGATAGTAAAAGAGATATCAAAGAAGCAATAAGATCACATTTTGTACAGGACCTCCTGTCACTAATAGCCAAGTAGCTGGGATAAGTAGACAGTTATTGCAATCCAAGGTTAACTCTTTAACCCGACACAGCTTGCAGTTCAAATACCCATGAAATAGTCTATGTAGTGTAGAAATCTTTACATTGTATTACCTCTAAACTTAAGAAGAATCACTATATTCGTGTCTGCGTGTCACAGAAATATTTCCTTTATAGATTTAATAAACGTGTAAAATATCAGGAACATTTTCTTATAATGGTTTGAGGGTCTTTTCCCAGTCTTGATCCAGTCTTTACTGGATCAGTTCACAAAAATCCATGAACATATTTTCAGAACATGTTTCTATTGGTTTGGGTGAACCTTCATCTATTATTTGGATTTGTTATAGTAATTCAATTACTAATTAAGTCTCCATCAACTAGTTCATAATACCTAAAGTGTTCCTAATATTTTACAGGTTTTCCTGCAGCTGTATGCACATTCTCTGTTACATGGTAGTCTGAAACGAGGCTGAGCCATCCTCGGAGCTGCTCTGCAGTAGTGGCTGTCTCTCTCCGTAGCTTGAGGCCCTCTTCCTCTTCTGGTTACGCCTCCACTTTCGTCTTGCAACAACAAGCAGTATAGCAATTATTGCAACTATTACACCACCAAAGATGCCGGCTCCTAGAAGCCACCGCCAGATCTCCTGGGCCTGCTGGAGGTAGGGCGTCAAAAACTCCTGGACAAACCTCTGACCTGGAGATTCACAGGATGAGACAGGTTGATATAAAGGACAAGTTTTAAAAATTCTAGTTAATTGTACACATTGTTCTTCACTGACCGGGGTCCAGCAGGTAGGCGTACTCATATCCCAGAACCTTGTTGGACACAAAATAGTCACCATTTCTATAGAGAGGCAGGAAGGGAACCATGTAGTAACCATCATTGTGACCAATGGGGGCATTGGCACGTGGGTAACTGCTCCGGGAAGGTTGGTGGGTTCTGAGCCAGCGCTCAAAGATGCTGATGAACAAATGGAGAGTTGAAATGGAGTGGATTTAAAAGAGAAAAAAAGTAAAAGGTGCTTGAAGGAGGAGGTGAAGGTTGGATAGATGGATATGATAAAGATAGAAAATGTGAAATCACATAAAGGCAAATCCAAGGAGACAGAAAGAGCAATACAGAAAAAGAATAAGGGGAAACAAACTTCTGAGTGTAGGTGAAGACGATATCACCAGTTTTTAACTACCCTTTCTTTTTAACACTTGTAATCTTTACAACAGAATGTTGTTTATTTACTGCAGCAAAAAGGCATAACTGGAAGGAAAAGTGTGACCATAACGCAAACTGTTTTTGATATTAGTTCACAGTGTCCATGTGTGTAGTCCTACCTGTCAATAAAAGCATGGTGCACCAGGAATATAGGATCATTGGCTGAACCCTGCACTGAGGACATGGAGCCGTTCATGTACATGTGCAAAGAATTGTGCATGGTGCTCTGGCCTGGTACTGCCAAACCTGTGCTTGGGCTGCCAAAACCTGCAATACAGAGTGAATGTACAAACAGGCATATGAGGGACTGGTACATGTACCACTGACACCTACTACAATGTACAAAAAGTGATGGTAGGTAAGATGAGAGGAGCAAACGGTCAACACCACAGAGGTTTGCATGAAGGCAGGTGCTGAGTAGAGTAAGAGCTCAGAAGGATTTGTGCATGAGTTAGAAAGGTGAGGGTATCTTCCTCACTCAACCCAATCAGAACATATTTCTAAACACAAAGAAATTGACTCAGACTGCTTTATGTGAAAGATTAGAATGGACATGTTTGAAATATCTCTGTGTGTTTGTGTGTATTTGTATGTGTATGTCTGTGTGCGCGTCCATGTGTGGTATATATTGTACACTGCCGTTTGTCTTAAATTCATCACTTCTGTGTGACAAATGGTTCAATACTCCTCCACCTGCTTATAAAGATAAGACCACAAATGATGTTTCAGTGACATAAATAATAATAATTAAAAGTACAGTAAAACAGGTGTGTGTATGCATAACAGTCCTACCCTCTAGGACATTTCTAAAGCTCATGTTGGCAAATCGGTCCATTGCTCCCGTCTCGTAGTTGGGGAGGCTCAGTGTAAACTCCACATCAGCTGTTGTTGGAAGGCGTGGCACACGGTTCCGATCTTGGTTGCCAGGGTTACGTAACAGTGGACCCTCGGAACTACCATTACACAATACTTCTCGATTGTTGTACTCCTCTAACTGGGTGCAGACCACCTACACACACACACACACACACACACACACACACACACACACACGATACTGTAGCGAACATCCTATAATTTTTTTATTCACCAATTTCGAAGTGAAAAATTTAATGCAAACATTACTGACGACATGGGAAGAGGGTTTGATTTTAGATGCAGTAGGGGAGATAGATGGTTAGCTAAAAAGGATCGAAAGAACTACAAACAATTACAGGATTTCTCTGGAAAACTCAAATTACAGTTGCTGTACTGTGGAGACAAAGTTTCTGCAAAAGGATTTTCACTCTGATCTTTTATGTTGTCTGAATTACTTGAGAATGAATTCTTAAAAAAATTATGTTCTTCCAACCAAATCTCTCGTTGCTGTGGATTAACGGGATAAACCAGCTTTGAGACCACAGACCTGCAGCATGAAATGGAAACAAAGCGAGGCTTTGTTTTTTGAACTAAAGGAATTTCAATCTTCTAATAAAGGATAAGAAACATTTGTTCGTACATCTACACAACATGTATGTTTTCACTCATACACACAGAGAGTCAGAAAGGGACAAAATAATGTCCTTACTTTCCATGAGGAGAAGACAGAAGCAGGGCTGATGAGGTTGGGATTGAGGGAGCTACGTCCACCCATCAGAGCATCAGTGCACACCTGACAGTTCTGGGCATCTCTCCAGTCCCAGTATGGAATGGTGAAGTTAAAATCACCCGTCAGCTTTCTGATCTCATTCTCCCAGTGAGCCAGGAAAACTCTGTGCCAAGGCAGAAATGCTGCCGATTCATGGGCAAAATCAATGTCTCTCCATACATTCCCTGGTCCTCCTAAGAAGGTGTCCCGCGATACATAGTAGTGTATCCAGACAAACAAGTCGTAGGTGTTGATGTCAGAGAACATGGGGTTCTCACCATTTTCGCCCATCTCTGCTCTTGTTGCTGTGGAGATCACAAAATCACGGTTGATGGTGTTCTTAGCCAAATTCAGATAAGAGATGAACTTCTGTTGCTCAGCAGGCGACATGGTCAGGATGTTCCTGCGCACTGATTCCCTGTATTCAGCACAGCTTGGACCCCAGTAACCAAACCTGCATTCTCCACAGTTAAAACCTCCGTAGTTTCCAGCACAACGACACGTCCGGTTAAAGAAAGCTAAAGGCCACGCTCTCTATCATCAATCCCACTGTGTGGATACTGGGGCCCATGGGGCTCATCTGAGACCAGCACCTCAGTGCAGAAACCGCGACCTGACAGGGCACCGCAGGCTGAGCCATCTCCATCCCAAATAGGGCAACACTCTTTGGTTCGTAGTCCCTCTGAGTTTGCACAGGGGCGAGGAAATTGACATATACAAGTCCCGAGGAGCTGCAGCAAAATAAAAAATACAACTTGGCTCCTCATGATATAAAAGTCAGAGCAACTCCAGTCTTGACCACAGTGTTGAAAAGATGAACACAGCAGAAGCTGGTGGCCTCACAGACTGTGCAGCTGACAAAGCTACTCAGCAACAGAGGCTCAAAGGAAAAGAATCACTGCTGAAAAGTTACTTCTAATTGGTAGGATGCAAGCACAAAAAACCAAATTGGATCTAGATTAGGCCTAAATGAAAGCCATACACTTTTCAGGCACCTGTATTTTTTCACACTAGTAAATGATAAGATTATTATTTAAAAAAAACTCCAGATTGCAGGTTTTAAAACTTGCTGCCCCACTACGCTAAAATCTATCCCTACACTAAGCCCCTTCCACCCTCTCTCTCTTCCACCCAGCCAACAGTCTCCTGTTCTCTCACTGCTCATAGAGCTGTTTTAGGGGCTGTCTTCTGACAAAGTGTGTGATCGCAGCAAGACAGACACACACTCATACACAAGCATGTGCACTCACACACCATCACATGCTCAACCTAATATTCCTGAATCCTTTTCCATTTTGTTTGGAGACCAGCTGACCCCTCTACCGCTATACCGCAGGCATAAGTGTGTGTGTGTGTGTGTACACCACTCCTTCCTCTTGTAAAAATCTGGCTGGGAATGTATGCATGACCAAGTGTGTACGTGCTTTTGAGACTGAAATTTGAGGGACAGACAAGAAACAGAAGATAAGGATGTGTGAAACTGATATTGGAGAGTAGATTAATAGGATTCAGATCTTGTGCACTGCGACTAAACGTTTTACAGGAGTGGATTAGACAATAAGTTAAAATATTAATGCAGTTTTGTGTGTGACCAACCAGCCCTGTGCCTATTATGGTAACAATTTGAGAATATACAGTACGCTAAAAAGTTGGTTTAAAATTATGAAGTGACTTTCTTACATTACAATTTTGGGCAACAGCATGTTTAAAAAATACCAAACATATGCATGAAATACATAAAGAGGGTATTTATCATCATTTCTTTCTATTAGGACTTTTCTTCTTTTCCACACACAAGATCAGATTGCAAAATTACTTGTTAGACATGCTTCTGTAAGTTTCAAGCTACAGCACTAGCCAGTGGCAATATGTTTTTTTCTGTTACTGAAAGATATATGTATTATTGTAATTTTTATTGGCACAGAAGAGTTGCATTTGTAGTGTGTTGTAGTATTACACTTTTTTAGTTTTAGAATATTATTTTAAATATTTTTGGCATTATTTTATCAAGTTGGCATGGCGATTGTTCTTGCTGTAAATATATGCATAAGACACAGGTGAGATGTACACACATGTCATATAAACAGCAAAACAGATGGCTTCAAATATCAAGTATCTGTGGTGGAAGGAGCAGTGACACATTTTACTTGGAGAAAAGCAGTAATATGATGATGTGAATCTGTTTTTACATATAAAAAAAGATGTTCTACATGCATCATCTTAGTTAAATGGGGTAAGAGTACAAAAATATAAACAGCAAAGTATTTGAATGTGCAAAAAGAAAAAGCACAGAAAACCCATAATTTAATCTTTAACAATGCAGGATGAAGCTGAAGTACAGTACACTAAAAAGTAGAAGCATAAACTGAAAAAAAAGTACTGGTCCCACTAGTGATGATCATGGTGCCATGATAATGTCATTTAGTGTAATACCATGTTTCAGTGAATGACTTCCTGTTTAAAAATCAAATGAAACAACTGTAGGACAAAGTTACAAAACCATTGAAGAAACACTTTATTCGGATGAATAAATGCCTCAGACTACAGCAGCTCTTTGACAGTGTCTTTGACCACATGCTACAATGCGTGACGATCACCCGCACACTGCAGGAATGTGCACGGCGAGGACACTGCGAGAAAGACCGGCAGAGTCCGTGAGACCTTTCCCATTAACTTCAGCTCCTCGGGGTCCAGCGCACCAGTTCATCCGCGCCCGAGTCTGGATCACAAGCCGGTCACATGCTGCAGCCTTCAGACACGGGGTGCAGCTTATCCGGCTGCAGGAGCGCAGCGGAGCGCACAGGAATGAGCGTCACAGGATGGAGCTGTCACAAACAGACTGTGTGTGTTACACCGATGAAATGCCACCTTTTGTTAACGGTCCCCGGGGGGCCTGATGAGTCCAACAAACACGTGACCTCGCCTAGATTTTACAATGATTCCTGATTAAGACGTTCGATTAAATCTCTTCGTCGTTTCCCCGACCGGACACAAGAGGGCGCCGTGACTCATTTGTTGCATGGAAGTGAAGCACATCAAAGGGTCACGTCCCCTCACAGCACGACCGCAGTTAGTTTCCTCCTCCTCAGTCGAAAAGCCAGAAGGAAGATCATGATCTGTTCGATTGGTGGTTTTTCTATTGACTGAATTTATGTTCAGAAAGCCGATTCAAAGTAAAACCAACACTGTTCCTCTGCACACATGAAAGATCTTCCTGATTTCTAATACAGAGGAGAGACTTAATTAGCACCTTGGAGCCCAAAGAGAAAAAAAATGTCTCTGAGCTATAAAACATGCAAAGCTACTTGAAAATCAGAACATTTCTTTCCAGCCCAATACTGGAAACTGACAGATTTGTGCCTGACTGGACTTGCATTCAATGAAACCTTTTATCAGGTGCACAGGTGGCAAAAAGTGATGGAGATAGAAAAGTGTGTTTGTTCATGTGGGGTTATGAACTCCTGACCTCTGACCTAATATTTCTTACTTGGATCTAGAAAGAGTGTGAAGAAGACACATGGATTTAGTGGATCAACTAAATCCATGTGTTAAGGTAGATGATCAAATGAATAATAATATTCAAGCAAACACTGATTTTGCTGGTTCTGTCTCAAATGTAAATAATTTATTATTTTCCAATAATTATACTGTTAGTTTAATTATTAATAATAATTATTTAAAAAATAATAATTATTAAATAATTAAAATAGTTTCATTGTGCCTCCCTTTTCATTGTGACTTTGCAAATATTTTCATATACACAAAATAGAATTCATATGCTGCTGCAATATTCCCAGTTTGTGTGCCATTCCTGTTACCAGGACGCCCTGGTAAGCAGAGACAGCTTGTCAACCTGTGCTGACAGTTAACATCGACACCGAGGCTGCTTTTAGTTGGTATGCATCCAGACTCTGGAACAGCTGCTGGTGGATCAGAAAACAGCTCTTTTGAAAGTGAGTTTTCATTTGTCTACATACAATGCCATTAAAGAACACAGTCAAATTTTGTTAAAGTAAATTGGACGGATGGGCCTTTTGTGTCAAAATATTTCATATTGTTTGTATAAAGTGGCTGATGACATTATTTGTTGCCACAGTAAAATAAGTCAATGTATTGTGCTTGTTGCTCAAGACATTGGGCTTATTAGAAACAGAAAAGCATAGGTTAAAGGTTTATAATGTCACAAGCTCATTGTTTATTTCAATTAAACAAACTTGTGACTTTAAAACCCAAATTTTCCTTGGTCAGTTCAACAGGACTTTTGTTACATTCGAGTGAATGTTATATAACCGATGTCCCTATTTCTCTGTTTGCATTATGCGGTTGTTTTATTTTTCTGTCCTACTTAGAGTGGGAATATCACTGTCAAATGACAACCCTGTAAATCAGCTATGTGTCTATGGCAACCATGGCTATCCACTGTTATTTTGAAATGCCATTAAATAATTGATTTGCCAACTGTGACAGTGACTATAGCGTGCTTGTGATTTGAAAAGGAGTTCGATAAAAAAAGGTTTTTATCCTATAGGTGTTTATATACATGTGATCCACACTTGTAAGTAGTTGCACTAAAAATCAGACTCACACAGACTGCAGGTATGCTTCATAGAGTGTCCTTGTGGTGATTGTTTTGTCACTGTAATCTAATTTTTTCTAACCAGGAGACCTGTCGCTATGCAGTGCGCTCTGCACTTTAGCCCACACACTCTGCTTAACAGTGCCAGCATCAGATTATGAACATACAGTGTGATAACTATATTATTTTTTTAATCATACCTTCCAATTCAATTTTCTATGATTCAGCACACTCAGCTTTATTACAGATCATTGATCATTTGTCTCAGTTCCATCAATACTAATTCACTTATTGATCCAACTTTGGGTTTGCCTAAGTGTTTCTCTTAGTGATTAATGAGTTGAATCTGTGTACATCTGTGTGTATGTATGAGGGAGAAAAGAGACATTGTCTGGCATCAAGTATGACAAACTGAGCTGATCCATTGGTCACTCGTTAATTTGCTGTTTTATTACATCACTATTGGGTTGGCTTAGAAATGTGAAATTCTGGCATTTCATCTTTACTTACAAGCTCTGTTTAGAAAATAAAAGACAGGCAGAAATGTCCAATGTACTGAAGTTAATCTACTGATGTATTTGCAACTGAAGGGATTCTATGTGTGTAAAGACAAATTTTGAGAGATACCTTCCAATTGTCAACCTAATTATACAAGATAGAAAATCAAATGTTGACATATACAGATAGTATGAATGAGATTATATTAGTGTAAGTTGTGATAGTTATCTTCTTTTTAGGTTATATTGGCCAGTTAATTGAAAGGGGTGAGTCAAAAGAAGATGTTTGGAAGCACTAGGCCTCTTCCTAGATTTGACGGTCACGCTATACTGCATGACCAGGCATGAAGGGCCTTGGTCAAGAACCCAACAGTCAATGTAGTCAATCACAGAGCTTGAGAAGCCCTCTATGGAGATGAAAAAACTGCTGAAAGGACAAACGTCTCAGTAACACTCCATCAATCAGGATAAATGCAGGCAATTACAAAGAGGTCCCTGAAGAGAGGTACATGCTCCAGAGTGCAAATTATTACAGAGCAAGGAGACAGGTCACCTTTCGGCTCAACACTGACCTGAAGCAATCCGCCAACACACATGGACTTGCTTCAGGACAACTCCCAGCCAATGCCCACATCTAAAATCTGTAAAAGATCTGCTCAAAGACCTGAATTTGGCAGTATTCCTATCAATCAATCAAAGCTTGAGAAGATCTGCTGGGAAAATGGCATTAGGTCCCAAATCCAGATGTGAAAAGCTTGTAGACTTATCCGAGAAGATTCAATGCTATAAAAGAAGGGACTTCTATAAAGTACAAGATTAAAGATTTGAATACTGTAAAATAAGTATTTCTAAAAATGTTTTTATTTTTCTTTGTCAGTATAGATTATTGAGTGTATATTACTGGGCAAAAAGGAACAAATAAGGCAAGAAGTGAACGGGTCCGAATGTCAGGCAACTGTATTGTTTCCATTAACACGTCATTTCAACAAATTACACACATGCAAATCATACAGTATTTCTAAAAGTGCGTTAGTGAAGGCTCTGCCATATATACATGTGCACTCTTACATTTGCCTGCTAGCCAACGTGTTAGTGTCAAAACAAAATGAGAAAAATGAAACAGACAGCAAGAGTGTTAGAAACAGAGGCCAGGGTTAGTAAGGCTATCACTGTATCAGCTAAAGCTCCATTTAGCCATGTAGCCTTTGTGTGTGTGTGTGTGTGCCTGGGTGAATGTGTACAGCTTTGCTTATTTGTGTATGCCTATGCTCTTTTAATGGTCTACTAATCCAGAATGCATTTGGCTGCTAAATTAATCCAAGACAATCTCTAAAACCCCTTTCTATCCTACACTCGCCCTCTCCATGTCTCTCTCTCAATCTCTCATACTTCCTCTCTGGCTGCTCCATATCTCCAGATGGTACCGTGGAGGTGTGTGTGATATGGAGAGAGAGAGGGAGAGAGGGAGAGAGGGAGAGAGGATGACCTGTGACGCGAGAGGAGCCTCCTTATTGGAGCGAGTGGCGCTGCAGAGAGAGAGGAGAGGAGAGGAGGTTCATTTGTTGCCATAGTGAAAAAGTAGATTAACCACCGCGAGCATGATGCGCTGATGGACGCGTGAGGGATGCTGTGTTTCTCCAGGAACATCCACCTGTCCTGCAGGCAGAGGTAGGCAAAGGACTCCACGGTGTCCTGTTTTCCATTGGGGGAAGAAGATTTCTTAAACCTAGTAGCATTACCGGGATACAAAAAATAAATAAATGAAAATCTCTGACATTTATTTTTTCATGTATGGGAATGCTTCTCAAAGTCACAAGACTACAACGAGGAGACAGATTCGAGCAAACGCACGAAAAAAAAACACTTTAAAAGGAACCTGTGTTTAAGGCTAGAGGAACTTTAAGCCAGTCACTGAATTTGGCAGTATATAGCACGCTTGACAGTGTATAATCTACAGGGAAAAAAATAAAAACAAAAATCAGAATAAAGTAAAAGTTGTCATCCCATAAATAAGCAAACAAGAATATTTCCATGTCAAACCTACAATTGCCTTTCGTGCTGACAAGTATGGCTGTGGCTGTGGTATATAGCTGAAGACGTCTGTAGGGAACCAGGATGTTTACATTGAATTTGTATAGATTATTTTTTTTTTTATCTTTAATGATTTGGTCTCTGTTCATTCTGTAGGTGGATGCCAGATCAAGCTGAATAGGTTAATGGCTTTTTACTCCTGTGACCGCTATGAAACTTCAAACGCTATTGATCCCCTTCACTGCATCGTTATCCCAACCCACAGTTTGGCTTCTAATGTCTATTTGATCAGACTGGAGACTGAGAGATCCACATGTTAGCCTATAACTCATGGAGAGGAGCTACTGCTGCAGTAATTGTAGGCTTTGCAATTATTTCTTTCTGATCTATCAATCAGTGTTTTCTAAGTTTAAAAAAAAGGCGTGATCAGCAGAGAATAGATGGAACAGTAAAAGTTATAAGTATTCACATTAATCATTAATGCTACAGTGTACAACATTTTTAAAATACATACTAAACAGAAATATGCTTTATAACCTATTTTATCGCTTTGAGAGATGTTTGCGTATGACCGAGTCTCGCTCTTCTAACCAATCACAATGATTAGTAAGATTTGCAGCATTCTTCTTTTTTTAAGTGAGGGGCTGCGCATAAAGCAGGGAAGGTAAGAGAACATGTAAATGTGCTAATGTTAGCCTAAGTTCCCCACTGCAGCTATACTTTGTTTACACTGTAGACATTTTACGGCATACACGCAGTTAGTTAGTGTGAAAGTAAATTAAAAGAACATGCTTTACTTCCTGTATGGGTTATTAGCGGATTTGATTGGTTGGCTAAATAATGTAACATAGACCTGGTGTCCGTCTGTAGCTAATGCTGCCGTGCGCGGTGTTACAGTTGGCCAAGATACGAAGCCGCACTACGCGTTGTTATAACGCCACTGTATGACAAAAGACGATTTTGGAGTTTAAATTGGTGAGAGTTTGATTCTGCAAATGCGCATGCTTCTCTTAGCATTGTAGATGCACGTGCTCAGCTAGGCTAGTTAATTGCAAAACTAGCTTAACCGTCACTACACGAATCCATAAAATAGCAGAAAATAAAGTAATATATGAACTTCTTCGCCTTGTAGTTACGGCACAGTAACACACTTAACCTTGTTAGAGAGGTAATTCTGTAAACCTTTTTTGTCTATTCTTCCAGCAATGGTTTTCTATTTGGTCTTTACTCCTCAGCACATCAGGTAGATGGGAGGAAGGGACAGTGTTCCAAAAAGCAAAGCTGCTGGCTCCAGAGAGCGAAGGCAGGTAACAGCTGGAGGTAAAATGTTAACCGTGAGGGTGTGAGTTCAGCTGCAAAGAGGGACACGATTCTGTGGCCACAGAAGAGACGTTAAAAGTACATGAGAGGTGGGACGGGATGGGACTGAGGGGGGCATGAGCGGACAGGAAGCAGGGAGGAGGTGCGGGGGAGACGGGGCGGGATGCAGGACTTGGTGTTCGGAGAGATGCTCAGGTGTGCGTGACTGGAAAACGGAGGAAGCTGGGAAACTGCTAAGCTATCGGAGGCAGCTCGACTCTGTTTGACATTGGACTATCCAATAAATGTGGCATCTCTTGTTGGTGTTTGCAACTTGTCACCTAATCGTCAAGCGGGACCGTGTCGGTTGTTTTGAGTAACTTAGACGCATCGTACGAGGTAAGGCGTGCTGATAAGATCACCGTGATCCATTCTCTATTTCTACAGGGACGCATCGTGTCTGCCCCGCTGTATATTCTGCTCGTAGTCACACTGTCGCACTTTGTTATGACCTACAGTTCTTGCAGTATTTCTTAAAGGGACTTGCAGTTGCATCTGCACTTGATTATCTTTGCATTTTGCTGTAAGGTTACAGAACGGTGTAACCCAGTTAACGAAAGCACGCAGTAACACAGCTGTGAAGGAGATACAGTCACGCCGATTAGACAGGGAAGGATCAGAAAGCCGGTTTTCATTGGTGCATGCTGTAGCCATGCTCAATTCAGACGGTGTCTCTGTCATGTTTTTCACCAATCGCTCGTAAAATGTGTGTGTGTGTGTCTGTGTGTGTGTGTGTGTGCTTGGTTCAGTGCAAACGATCTTCTCATTGCGGTTGATGGATGCAGCGCTGCGCCAGTCGTTGTCTCTGGACGTTCTTTCTTCTGGAGGAGAAGCACTTTGAACAGACGCTGTAAGTGCACGTCAGCGATTCATGAATTTTATTACAAAATATCACATTAGCCTGTAAATTCCTTTATACGGACACAGACGGAACATCGACGACACCGCGGTAGATAAAGTAGAGACCCAGCGGATGGGGAGACGAGCGTTTAGGCTGCAAGTCCCTGTTGAAACATTGCAGGACAAAGTGCTTTAAGGTCAGAGCTCGTCTGGGGAGGATACGCAGGCACCTCTCTGTCAAAGCTTGCCTGCTGCAGCAGGTACAGTCGTTAGTGTGTTGGGACTCCCTGACAACAACGAGGACAAAATGTTTAAGACTGTATACCCTTCCCATAGGGAGGCAGCATGTAGTCAGCAGTACTCAACAGAAGGCTTATAACATAACCTACTTATTGGATATCTGATTGTAAATCTGTCTTTGACACTATAATAAATTGGGTTCAGGGACTGATTGCGTTTGACATTTTCATGCCCTTTATTGTTTCATAATGTCATTCATTAGCACGCCTTTTTTATTTATTTATTGAGACTTAACTAGATGGACTGATTGAAAACAAATCTAATTCCCTGTTGCATGCAAGGAATATGTGAGATGTCGCCAGCACCAGCAAAACACTTTTGTCTGAGCACCTAGAACCGTTGCACTTGGATAATTCTAGAATCAGGGATGAAGAAAATAAAATGTATACATTCTAAAACATGTTCTTTCCTGGGACTAAGGTGCCTAAATAGTACTTCTGTCCACATGGGGAAAAGAGGCACATGGAGACACATTGTCACATGTCTACTCAGCAAAAGGCTTTGCATAACTAAAGCTTCCCAATACATTGCTGTTTGCCATGCACAGAAACATGTGTCACCTGTTTTAGTTTACAGCAAATAAGAGTCTGACATGTCTCTGTTGAAAGTTCATGTCTCTTTTATACTGTAACTGAAAGGTTACACATGCTTATAAAGTGTATATGCAGACGTATTGTTTTCTCTATTCATTGTCACTGGTAGCAGATCAGCAAGAGAAGCACACACAATGCTTGGGATCACTGTGTGGCATTCAGGGAGCCTGCATTTTCTGTTACTGTGTTTGTCTCTTTGTTTAAACATGTGTGTTATGGATATTGCTATTGATATGTGTCCTGAGCTAAAATTTTTTTTAGCATACTTTATTTTCCACTCATTCTTCCAGTCCAAAATAAGGTTTTAACAAAGTCAGGCTCCTTAGATGGTGAAAAGGGGTTCTACAGTCTAAGCAAATGCTCCCTGTCCTACCCTTTTATACCCTTCCCTACTCCCAAACATTAATTACAAACAATTACAAACAAATAAATAATTTGCAATTGTTATTGCAATGCTTAATGTGCAGTAATTGAAATGCTTTCTGAACCCATAAAACTGTGTCAGCACTAATCAAACTCATGGAGACAGATAGGTAGAACTGATGTTTATTTGCCTCTGCCTATGTTGTGTTTCTATGTCTGTAAAAGTTGATTTGGAAGCTTTTTATAATGCCTTTGTGCATAGTTTTGGCTAGAACTAGAGATAGAAATGCCTAATGGTGTGTACAAGATGTTTGTTTAGGGAATGAGGATTTGATTTTCTTTTCCTCTCAGCTACAGTTAGGCCTACGCAATAAGAGAGAGGGACATGGTGGGAGCGTGGCTGAGAGACGCATCATTTATGTGAGTGTGGACTGTGATTGAAACCGTGACTTGTCTTAGGGTGAAAGAAACATGGGGGAGTGAGTTTTGGTGAGCGTTTGTCAATGACGTGTTTTTAGTCAATTCTTAAGTTGAGAGTTTGAAAATATTCCAATCTTTACATGGATGTGTCAGCATTTTGTCATTGAGACAGAGAGTGCGAGAGCTGAATTTTGTTTGATGTGTTCATTGTTGGAGCAGCAGTTAGTCCTCTTGCCATCCTGACATTGTCATGTTAATTATGTTCAGTGAGTCTCAGTGTCCCTTGATGCCTCTTTTTATCACTCTCTCTCCTAGTTCTGCTTCATTTCTCTATCTCAGTCTTTCTTCCTCTATCGCTCTTTCACCATACACTGCTTTATTTTTCCCTCCCCACCTTTTCCTTGTTTTCATTTAACGTGCCCCATTTTACTCCCTTCCTGTCTCTGTCATTCTTTCTTTCTATATGTCAACCCCAGCCTTATCTCTCTCCATCTCCCCCCACTCAGCTAACAGCCACCATCCTTGTCATAACCTTGATTCCGTTTTGCATATGCGCTGGATGCCATCATCTGCTGTCTAAATTGTCCCAGCTCCCCCGCCGTTAACGTTCAATTAAATGGCTCCATTTCAATAAAGTAAAGTATTTGTGTAATGCAGGGGTTAAGCAAATGATAAGACTCGCCCATTAATGCAGAGGGATGGCCACTTAAATTTTACTCAGGGGAGGAAATGGGTGTCTCACCACTTGGCTTGCTGTTAAACACAGTATGTGTGTGGTATTTCATGTACTGTAGCTTGATAAGTTTGTGTGTTTGTATCATTCACGTAGTGATTGAGTTGCCTACACTTTGTAAGGGGAATTTTACTGTTAACTAAACTCTGTTTGCACTTCATTAAATGGATGCATTCTATAATTTATTATAACATATAATAGTTATCTTCTTTTGGAGAAAAAAACAAGCAAAACAGTGCTGAAAACCCAGATGCCAGTATTAAATACCATTAAATTAGCAGTAGAAAAAGAAATAATAAACTAGGTTTGATTTGGTTAGAGTTGTGGAATGACACAGGCACTGATGGATTTTTTACTACTCGTAATGGTTTTTCAAAAGCAGAATTAATCTTTACTCTTAAACAAAAAGACATTAAAGAGACAAATAGCACCGCCAGTGGTTTTCTGTGACCTAGTTGGTTTCTCTGTTCTATGACTGAGTGCTGTATAAAACTTCTCAGACAACCTCGCAGCAGCTGTGAGGTGTGATACAATTTTTTAGTTGTGGTATTGATATTCTGTTGACACTGTGGTGAATATGGTGGCTTCACTCAGTCAAAGGGATTTACACTAGAGTTCCAGAAAAAACAGAGGAAGACCGGAAAGCTGTGCCTTCGTTTGTAAAAACTTTCACACATAATCATGAGTATTGGTCTAGAGCCAGTCATCTAGTCATCACATTAGGAACAAAGAGTAACTGCTTGACAGTTGCTGCATATAAACATGGTGTCAAGAGTGAACGAAAACTGTAGGCACAATGATTAATGTACACAGTTTTCTGTGGTAGTTGAAAAGACAAGTTGGGAACAGAAATGGGTTCTATAGGAATTGTAATAACGTTCTGGTTTATTAAGCAATTGAAATTTACATTCAAATAACACGTGTGTACATGGAAGGCTTTATCAACATGACATGTAGTTTTTACTGTTTTCCCCAAATTACCATCCACTGTACAATATAATAAATAAACGTGTTCTGTAGGCCTGCAGTAAGTGGGAGGAGATTGCATTTCTGTCAAACTATAGATTGCCAATATCAATGTGGGAGCTGAAAAAGTTGAAGCATGTAAAATCCAGCATCCATTCCAGTTGTTCAAATTCTAACAGTCTTTTCTGCTCACAGGTTTATGTGAACATGTCTGTCTGTCACCTGTTACTGTGGAGACCAAGTCTACCTTATAACTGGAGCCTGGAGTTATTTCAGCTAATGAGACTTAGCCCAGCTTCTCTTTTGAATTTCCCAGGTTGCACTGCTGCACCTGTCTCAGCTGTTACAGCGATGGTCCCACCTTCAAATTCAAAGGAAATAAAGACAAGACAGAAGAAAGGCATATATTGAAATCATCTATTTCAAAAACTGCTCTGTGCCACAAGCTCTTGCCATGGCTAGGAAAAGTGTTTCTTGGACAAACATATCTCTGTGACGGCTCTACGCAACAGATTTGAGATCAGCTTCTGTGTTACCCTATTGGACTATGATGATGCTTCAGCTGCTGCTAGGTCTATCAGTTTGGGTGGGGTCTTATGAAGCTGACTCTGCCCAGTCCAGTGAACGGCGAGTTGTAGCACACATCCCTGGTGACATCATTATTGGAGCATTGTTCTCAGTCCATCATCAGCCTCCTGCTGACAAGGTAGCTTTCTATTTTTTATGTCTGTGTGTGGTTTGAGTGTTTCAGAGTTACACGAATTTCATGTTTGTTACTTTGTGTTAAATAACAGTATATTTACATTTTACTCGCACTGACCACTGTGTAATCCTGCCTGGATCTAAAAGAAGTACCTGGACAATCTTACAGAAATTAAAGATGAAATTTATCCTACAGAACAAAGACAGAAAAATGTATGTAAAGATAAAATGAATTTGTGTTATTTCCAAACATGTTAACGAAGTTGTTCTGCTTGTAAGAACCGAAGAACACATTCAATTTGCACACTGATTATCTCTGTATGATTCCATGAACATTCAACCCCCATTAGCTGCCTTAGAAACCTGTGCACTCTAATATTTCATTTTTTCTATCACATTATTATGGAAATTGCAAACAGGAATAGCTTTTTAAACATGGCAACCATTTAAATATAAAGCCGCTATTAGTCATAGCAACTATATAAAATAAAAAATATGTGTCATACTGTTTATGCAATCTGCTTAAAATAAAAATGTATCTAAATAACAAATGCTATCATCTATAATGATGGCATTTAGACCAAATTTTTATGTGCAATTTGACTTGATTTGCTGTGCCTGTACAGGTACATGAACGCAAGTGTGGAGCAGTGCGGGAGCAGTATGGTATTCAGAGGGTGGAGGCCATGATGCACACGCTAGACCGCATTAATGCTGACCAAAACATCCTTCCCAACATCACCCTGGGCTGTGAGATCAGGGACTCCTGTTGGCACTCAGCTGTGGCTCTGGAGCAGAGCATTGAGTTCATACGGGATTCACTGGTCTCATCTGATGAGGCCGAGGAGTGGGGTGGGGGAGGCTCTTGGGGTGGGGGAGGAGGAGGAGGAACAACAATGAAGTGTGCAGACCCTTCGGCCACTCCAATGAGAGGGAAGAAACCCATCGTGGGTTTAATTGGACCGGGGTCAAGCTCCGTGGCCATCCAGGTCCAGAATCTGCTACAGCTGTTCAACATACCACAGATTGCCTACTCTGCCACCAGTATGGACCTCAGTGATAAGGTGAGTCAATTTATCTGTAGACAAGCTTCTATGTTAGCGAAGATGTGCTGACGTAGCCATATAAATATTAATGGGAATCAATTACATATGGAATGAATTACTGCTACTTTGAAGTAAAGTAGAATTATTCTGCAACATACTAAATGTTCAAGATGGTCCTTGAAAGACTTGATTCAGTGATTTTTTTTCCCTTGTGTCAGAGCCTTTATAAGTACTTTATGCGAGTGGTGCCTTCAGATGCCCAGCAGGCCAGAGCAATGGTGGACATTGTGAAAAGGTACAACTGGAGCTACGTGTCTGCTATACACACTGAAGGTACAACCACCTACACACTATCTTTGACTTTTAAACACCTCTTCCAAGCTCAGACTTGCTCATGCAGGCACTATCTTTTTCTTTTTCTTGTTCTCTCTCTTCATCTCTGCCTCATTATAATTAATTAATGATTTTATATCCATAATGGTTTATAGTAAATGAAACAGCGGTTTAACTGTAAAGTCCTTGACTTTATCTCATATCTAGTTTAAAAAAAAAAATGATGCTTCGCAAAAAGAAATTTAGAGCCAGTGTCACTCATTCGCTCACTCACTTACTCACTCACTGCAGATAGTGTGCCAACAACAGAAGTGAAGTACAGTGCAGGAGCTGTGTCTGGGCTGTGTGTCTGCACATGTCCATTGAGGAGAACGCTCGTTGAACCTGAAAGTGTGTGATAAAGAGCGATAAACACACACACACACACACACTCACACACACATATGCACACACAAAGACACACAGGTTAAGGAGTCTAGTTTCTGGCCTCTGGAATTGCCTGAGGGCGTTACAACAGCACTCGAGTTGAGGTTTTGAATACTAAGTGTGTATGCATATATTTGAGTACAATGTACACGCATGCTGGCATGCTTGCTTGCATGTGTGCATATGTGAGACATCTTTGTCTTTTATTTTGTGTTTTTGACACACAGAAGGAGCAGAATTGTAAAGAGTTTGTAATGAGACAAAAATTTCATAAGATGCAGCAGCTGTTATCAATATGTAAAACATTATGAACAAACATGGACTGATTTGCTTGAACACAGCAACTGAAAATAGTAAACAGCCTGGTAAAGCAGTAAAACAAGTCTAAATTATGACTTTTCTATTACAATTAAAATGCTTACAGATATAATGTCGGGTCAGATAGAACATTTGACTTACTTTTCCTTTTTAGACTAATGTACATGTATGTCAGTGTGTGTGCGTGTTTGTATTTCTTCCGAAAGCTAAGGCTGACCTTGGAACTGATCTTCAAGGTCAGGCGCTGCCTTCTCAAACACAGTCACTCTCAGAAAGTGAGAGCGAGAGAGGGAGAGTTGTAGAGAGGAGATGGAACGAATTAGGAAGAGCTAGGAGGGCTAGAGAGAGAGTGATAAGGAGGAGAGCCAAAGGATAAGGGAGGCATTGAAGGAACGAAGGAAGAAGACAAGTAGTGGGGTATTTAAAAGATGGAAGAACAGAGATACAGTGAGGTAGGGAAGAAATAACAAGTTTATTGAAAAAAAGGAATAAAATATTTCAAATGTGGGACAATAGAGAAAAATGTAATTTGGTAACACAAGGATAATTTCACTAGCAAACCAGAGGAGACTAAATAAAGTAGGTGTGTGTTTGTGTGTATGTGTGTAATTGCATTAATATTTTGAATCTGGAAGCAAGAGGCATATGCAAGAAACAGAATAAAATATGTAATATCAACTCAGTAATATTGATGTAATTTAAAAATATAATTTGATAAGGGAATACTCCAAGTATTAATGCCTCTCCTTGGTCTATATTGAGGTATTTACTGTATATTGTACATGCCTGAAATACATGTGGAACATGGATTTTATGACTGTTTTATAACTGCTGTGTTATAATTCACTCTTGACTAGACAGTATCTCTTTGCAGTCGTTCCGACAATGCCAAAAGAGTTGCACAGCCCATAATACTGGTAGTTAGTGTGATTGCTCAGTGCAATGTTGCTCTTGCTGAAGGTGCTCACTTACTGGGCAATGTAAGTGAGAAGGCAGGTGTGATCTATTGTGTATTTACCATAATCTGTTTTAGTGTGATTATATATTAACTCAGAATTCATACATATAGTGTCATTTGTTCAGTATGTATTTCAATAAATAGAATCTGCTTTATTGTCCTCCACTGGTGAGTTTCGTACAGCCCTTTTTCACTTTCTTTGCCTCTCTTTCTCATTTCTTTGTGCGTTTCTTTTTCAATTCAACCCATGGGTTTATTGACATGAAATTTGATGTGTCACCAAAGCAAGCTCCAACAGAAATTGATCAGGGTCTCAGTAAATCAAGATGTGAACTTTCACTCCACTTCTTTCTCTTTACTCTTGATCCCATTTTGTGTTTCTTACTTTCAACCATTTCTTTCTATTTGTCTTTATTGGCTCTTTTGATCTTAAGACCGGTTCTCTCTCCCTTTCCATCCTCTCTGTTATCTCTTTTTCCTTGTCTTCTTTCCCATCATCTCTTTCACTTTGTCTCTTTGGCATGACGTGCCCTTTGCCTTTTTAGCTGTGTTGGCCTTTGCAGGACTGAGAAAGATGAAAGCAGGATGGATTGGGGAGGGCAGTGTAGAGAAAGGTATAATGAATTGGGTAGAGGGGGAATGACAGAATCTGCTCAACATTTTACTGTCATCTCTGGTAGCTTTGCCTAAGGGTGAAGATTCAAAGTGGGTCATGGGCCAGTTTCTGGTGGTTCCCCACATAACAGATCGCTGTGTTTTAATGAGCCTGGGCCACAGGATTACATCCACTCAATTTGGCTTTAGCTTATGTTTCAGAATGTTTTTTTCAGAAATAGGAATCAATTGATGGCTTCTGATGAGATGAATGCAAGCTATTTTGCTGTCTATCTAACAAAGTATTTATGAGACAAAAATAAATATAGCGTTGCAAAGGAGAGAGGACTGACTAAGTGCATTATCTGCATGTTGATTAAATTTAAAATAATTTAAAGTAAAGTAGTTGGAAATGTACTGTTATTACTATTACAAATTGATATTCGAATAAGGTTGTTTTTTAATTAAGTAACTTTTATAGAACTTTCTTTTGGATGAAGTTTAGCGTGGGCATTATGCTAATATGCAATGAAGAGGTTTCTGAAAAGGACTTCTGTTATTTTTACTTGCGTGAAAAGTGAGACTTCTGGGCATAGACTTTAGAATTGAATAAAATAAAAGCATAACAAAAGTGCTACTGGAATGAAACAGTTATTTAAATTAGCCCATGTCTATAGCGTGTACAGTAAGTACTTCCATTGCGAAAACATTATACTAATAACAGAAGGTTGTGATGCAAAATCAATTAAAATACATTTAAAAGAGACTAAGAATCTAAAAGTCCCAATGATCTATGACCTTTGAAAGTATTTCATGATATTTTTACTACTAAAAATCTGTACTAAGCTACTTACTGAAAAATTGAACATTGTATGACATGTACTGTAGGAGCACTGCTGCCTCACAGCTTGAAGGTCCCCAGTCAATTGTGGCCTTTGTGTTTGGAGTGTTGCATTTATGTTAGGTTATTTTGTGATTCTCAATTGAAAGAGGTGTAGATGTGAGTGTTTGTCTGTCTGTGTTTGTCCCTCTGTGTTGGCCCTGAGATAGACTGGTGACTTGTGACGGATGTACCCCTTGTCTTGCCCTGTGACAGATGGGATAGGCTCCAGGCCCCTGTTCCCCTAAACAGGATAAGCGGTTACAGATAAATGGATGGATGATGGATGATTTATGACATGTAGGCCAAGAAGAAAACAGATTAATTGTACAGTGATACATCTATACACTAAATTAATGATTGTCACTACAACTTAGAGCTTTGATAAGCTTTTATAAGCTCCAGTGGGACTGCTGCCGTCTTACCAGATTAGGAACGTGCAGGCTAAATGTTTGTCGTCCCATCTGTAAACCAGGGCATAGCCCTGCATCACTCAACTGATGTTATTGAACAAAACATTCTTGCAAGTCAGTCTTTTTAGTTCTAACCCATATTTACATTCCAAATAAATTGTTTTATATCTCTGTGTTATAAAGAAAATTTGCATTTCATGCCTATTGCTACTTTAGACTAAATTATTGATTTATAATATAAATATAATACAGAGTTTGTATGTCTATACATTCCTCTATAGTCTTTTCACCTTGGTGTTAGACAATGCTTATAGTATATTTTTGATACATTTTGTTTATCTCCAGCTGAAGCTATGACAGAATTAGGCTTAAAATATGGAAAATACTTAATAAGAGGAAACAGACAAAGATGGAACATGCAATAGAATGTAATAGACTTAATAGGAAAAAAAGGAATAAGGATGATATTTGATAGGAAAATAGGAAGGGTGAGGGAAAAACCACCTGTGTTTGTAACATTCATTTTACTAGTTGTTGCTGTAAGCAAACTTTGCTGCTCTGTTTTCTCAGTGATAGAAGAAAAAGCAATAAGCGAAAGAGATGGAGCTCTACAGAGAACAAGCAGAAGAGCCTTCAGCTTTGTATTTGATTGCATGTTATGTATGGCAGTATATTAGGTGGAATACAAAAAAAGGTAACAGCCCAAAATGATGGTGTGTAAAGGGAAACAAGACAAGCAATACACAGAGAATGTGGGATCTTTTTACTGCATATCTCCAAAATATTATGGTGAATAATTGGGGGCAAGTGTGATAATGGAAGAAATCAGGTCAGCAGGTTTCCATTGACTCCTGGGTGGGACCAGGAGTCAATGGAAATATAAAGACTTAGTTAAACACGTTAACAGCAATAGAGAGTGGTAGAGTAAGGGTGCAAAGATGACGTATGAATCTGTACTTAAAGAGCTCAAATTCAAGGAAAGTTTTTGTGGTTGGGCTCTGATTGCACTAAAAGCTGTTTTTATTTGATTTTGACTATGCTTTGCATTTACGCTGACTTTCAAAGGTCATAATCCGTGTCAAAGATCATGAAGCTATTTAATATTTTGTATTTTCTTTTTGCCTATTTCTCAATATCCTTAGAGTTTCTCAAATTTATGAAGAGGATGTTCATGTTTGCTTCAAACTGACCTGTAAAATCAAGTTAATTTGGCATGCTGTAGTGAGGAGAGACGACAGACTGGCTTCTATTGTCTTGTAGTTGGTTGTAGCCTATTTGAAAATGATGAATGTGTTTGTGTGTGGGTGGTTTTTTGTTTTGGAGGGATGGTAGCATGATTGTATTTGTTTAAGAGTGTGCCGGTAATGTTAAGTAGCATGCAGAGTGTGCATGTGTGTTTAAGAGACTCATAGACAGAAAGGGTGTGATAAAGAGACACATGACAGGCTTACTGAAGGAGAGAAAGAGAGAGATGTCTCACACATAAATCCCTGTTGAGACCAGAGTGAAGTAGGTTACAAGCTTTATCGATTTTGGTAATGGTAACAGTATGAATGTGTGTGTGTGTGTGTGTGTGTCAATGCATGCAGTAGAAGGACGGTCTGTACCATCTGTCTCCCACTCCTCTCACTGAGACACTAATTACAGGACTTTACACTTCGCTCCACCACACTCATCATTGGCCTGACTACACACAAATGTACACGCACACACACACACACACACACACACACACACACATACACACAGAGATACAGCAGCAGTCAGGGATCGTGGGATCTTGTCTACTTTCTTTTGTGAACTTTTTACTCCTCTTCCAGTTTCCCTTCTTCTCTTTTACCTTTGTATGCTCTCCTGACATATTTTCTCATCCAATTACACTTTTTACTCATCCATTTGTCATACCATATTTTCCCATTTTTACCTCTTTCTTCATTCTTTGTCTCTATCAGTAGAACAGATTAATGACAACTAATTAGACTGCATTCTGTTATTGATAGCATACAGTTAAAAGGAGGAAACATTAGAGATTACAATCTAATTAAGTGACAAAAGAGAGAAACACTGGTAAAAAGGGTGAGAAGACATTTGTCATCTTCTCTTCAATCACAGACAAGGGAAAGAGATAAAAGGGAATGGAACAGAAATTAAGGAGGGGAATCCTATCATATTCTTTGCCAGTGTGTACAACCCTTCATTAGCATAAATTTCAGGTCACCCACTTTCTCTGGCAAAGAAATGGATGCCACAGTGGGGAAATGCTTTCTCTGACATAAATTTGAGCTTTTATGTGTAGGACAGTAGCTGGTAAGTTACTCCAGTGGGCATGTTTTTAAAAATCAGAAGGGATCAGGCCCTTCAACTCAGGCCCTTGATAATAACAAAAAGTTATTATCAAGTGATAATAACAAAAAGTTATTATCAAGTGGAGAGAGTTAGAAAACTTGTGGCGACAAATTTCCTCTTCTAGTTTAAAGACTCTAAGGATTATAGTCATGTTCACTTACCAACTGTATGTATGTATGAATGCCATTTATTGTTTTTCAAGCTAAAGTGAAATTATTTAAACACTTCTTTTATTGTTTTGTAGGCAACTATGGTGAAAGTGGTATGGGAGCATTCAAGGACATGGCAGCCAAGGAGGGCATCTGTATCGCCCACTCTGGTATGAGACCCAGGTCAAAACAACCATAGAAAACTTAACAATATAAACCCTAAACCTGAATATTATGAAATAATTAAAATGAATTTTAATAGGTGTATGTTTTAATGTAGAGTTTATTACCATAGCTGCACTTATTTAGTACTTATTGCATTTTTTCAAACTAGGGTGTCAGAAGTTGAAAAGAATTTAATAGCTACTGAACAAGAAGACACGTGGCATATTTTACAACTAAAAGTTAGCCTGTTATTTTATTACCTGGTGAAGCCTGTAATTTCACACTGTGTGTGTCAGGTGGTTGACATTTAAGTATCGTGAAATAATGAGTGCATTTACACGGACTTAGGCAACCAGGTTACAGTAGGGTTTGTCAAAATAGCTGATTCCTTAACTTCCATGTGAAAGCTGGTTTCTGAAATTGGGGTAGAGGATTACAGAAACCGGATTTCTGCCTGTAGATTTCTTCCTGAGAAGGCCCATTTCTCTGCGATATATATACGTGTAACAAGATTTCTAATTGACTCTCTCTAACAGAATATGTGTGTAACTAAAGGTTGAGAACAAGCAGCTGAGTGAATGAGGGAGAGATCGACAGTTTTTAAATCAAAGTCCGACAGAGAATGTATCTAACAGAAAGTGCCTCGTAAAAGTATAAATAAGTGGCTCTCAGCTGTGGATTTTTTTGTAACTCAGAGAGTTTGCACTGTGGATCAGCTGTGTCTCCTTGTATTCCTTTCCCTCCCCCTTCGCTGTCACTCTGCAGCAGCATGAACACAGCAAAAAGAAAGAAAGAAATAAAAGTCGGAATGCAGCATTTCTTGTCACTATACTGTTACAATCTGTTTGACATGTTTTCTACAGGCAAAATCTGGAGCAATGCTGGAGAGCAGAGCTTTGACCGGCTGCTGGAGAGACTGAGGGCCCACCTGCCCAAGGCCAGGGTGGTGGCGTGTTTCTGTGAAGGCATGACAGTCCGCAACATTCTCATGGCCATGAGACGCCAAGGACTGGTAGGAGAGTTTCTACTCATTGGCAGGTCAGTGGAGCTACAACATTCCTTCTCTCTTGATTCTTTTGGGTATTCATGGTTTCTTTAAAAGTGTATTGGCCGGTGTCTGTGGGATGTGAGATGTATTAATAGATTACTACACATTGATTGGAGTCCATTGATTTCCTCTGTTTTGCTTATTGGCCTTGTAGAATCTTTGCTTGGATACAGTTAGATCAGTAAAATCTATAGGAGAAAAGAGTTTTGTAACTAGGGTGTTTGATGTTAAATACCCAGGCAGTTATTGCAATTGTGAGATGCACTGAGGATTTTAACCACAGGGTGTTGTGGAGGGCAGATGGAGAGGCAAGCTGCAGCGCTGTGCTCTTCTCTTAAAATAACACTCTTAGGAGAGCCATTGATGATTATAAACACAGGGCTAATAATATGAAGATTAGATTTCACCTGGTAAATATGCGGTTCAAACAAATTGCAACTCACTTTTTTGACTAAAATGTGTAATCAGCTGGCGATTATAAAACTTCAAAGAAACTTCAGCTTGGTGTTTGACCAACAGTGCTGCTTGTATTCTGGCACATTTTCAGTTATTCAACAAACATCCCCAGACGACTGTGATTAAATGCACCTTTACCCAAAAATTACTTCTCCAAAAAACACTGATAAGCATTGTTTTGTAATTGTTTTGCTGTATCATTTTGTGTTAATTGCAATTAAGGAAAATATAATTATAACAGATTCACTGTAATTAGTTGAGCTTAGTTTGTCTGGTACAGATTCTTCTTCTATAGGGATCAGTTTAACTAGACGGACATTATAGTAGCAGTTCAAACTACTAATCAATTTTGAGAAGGAAATATTGTCTTGTTAGTAAAAAACCTTTTCTCCTCCCTCGTACAATGGTGAGGCAGTCCACATTGAATCACAGGCACAGAAAAGGAGATTGAAATGTGTTACAGTAAATACTAAAATAGAATAAACATTTACTTTTTACAGCAGGAGACATTGTTGCTCTTCACAGAAACACAAAGACACACATGCTGTTTTGAATTTTGGAGGTGGTTTTCACATTAGGTTCAGTTCTCACTTAGATGAATTCCTCCTACAGCTTACAAAAATAACCTTTGAAGTTTGGTTTTATATTCTGTACATCTGTGCATGTGTATATATGTGAGCATGTATGCATGTGTGTATATTTAAGTTGTTGCTAACCTTTTTTAATTGTTGTTGCCATGCCAACTGTGTAATTAACATACGATGAATAATGATTTAGCACCTCTGCCACCCGATGTGCTGAGAACAAAATAGATTTTGAATAGATTGGTAGCATTATCATGTGATTAACATTAAAATGCCCGAAAAATAATTTTATTCAATTCCATTCTACTCTTCCCACAGTGATCTTGTGCTGTAGAACTAAATCATAGCAACCATCATTTTAGTTTCATCGCCACCATGATGCTCATTAGCATTATACTCATCCTACTCATCGTCTTCATCGACACCATCATCTTCATCTTCATCTTCATCATCATTACCGTCCTGCTGAGACTGAGGTAAAGTCTTAATCCATAGTAAATATGCTGTACATCTTGTTTGACATACATTCTGTTTGTGTTGGAAACACTTTGCCACACTAAAATTTCTTCAACTAAGTGAAAAACATAAGCTTTAGCTTTTAGCCAAAGCTCTCACACTATTTGTTTTTGCACTTGTGTGAAGAAAACTGTTGTCTAAGGCTTGACTATAGAACTGCGGTACGTTGTAGTCCGATGTCCCTGGCCAGTCTGCTTTGATTAGTTTGTTTAATATAATATCAGCCTTCGTTAGCATCAAGATTATAAATGGACTGTAGTTGTAAATTGAAGATGGTCACAGATGGGTTCCTTGCTCACTGGAGGTCTGTGGAGAGAACTTCTGATTAGCCCAGTTGGGCAGACACTCGTTTGACACCAGGATAATTAGATTACCACAAGAGCACACAAATGATGGTAAAGCAGATGATTCAGTTAGCAAGTGCTGAAAACTATGGTTGTTAATAGAATAAAATGTAACACCACAAGAACTCTCCATCCCAAACGTGCATTTGGATTTAGGTTAGGTGTGAATTGAGCCATGTGCTACATGCCATATACCAATTCTGATTTGCTGAAATTTACTGTGTTTAAAGTGTTATCTAACATTTTTTGGACCAGTGTTGGTCAAATCACTCTCTGATTCACTCTCAGTGTTAACTAGATTTCTTTGGTTGTGATGAACTAAACGTGACAAACATGCTATGAACTGCTTCTGGCCGATGCAGTGGAAGAGAATAAACCCATTTCTACCATGAATGGGTCCTCTCTTACATGGACAAAAGCATAAAAAGAGGGATGATATCATTACCATGGTACAACATTATCTATCCAGTAACTATATTGCTTGTCTATAGAAGGTTGTGTGGAAGCTGAAGCCAATTCTAGCTGGGTAAGATGCAGAGTACATCCTGAACAGCTATTTCAAGAATTAATACTACATTATCATTAATATAATACATAACCCCAAGGTTAGTGCAGTGAAGGCTATAGAGTTACATCTGGAATACTGCCAGTGACGGTTGTTTATAGAGCATTTTCAAAAGTTTCAGAAGTTATTTTCTGTGTTCTGAAAATGTTTTTCAAGAAAGTATCTTGAAGCCCAAATTAGGTTCTGGGTTTAACTACCATATCACAATCCAATATCCAAAATTACCCACACAACAAAAAGCAGAACACACACACCCACGGACTCACTCGCTTACACACACTGCGTCTGGAGCCTGGCTATTGATTGCTTCTGTCCTTTAATTTGCCATGGTGCCAGCAGGCTACAGACCTATTAATGAATAGCTGCGCTGAGATTAAGATCTATCGCTACATAGGACACACCCCACTCCTGGACTAACACACTCATGTAAACTTGATACTAAGTACTAATACATATGCTCTTAGGTCATCATTTTTCTCTAACTCTAAAATAAAATTTCTGTGGAGAATATCAGTTGTCTAGGTCAGGGGTTGGCAACCTGTGGCTCCGGAGCCGCATGTGGCCCTTTCATCCTTTTCGAAAATAAATAATAAGTATTTAAATTAATTTTATTTTATTTCATTCGTTTTTTTAATGTAATTCTAAATTTGAACATTACAGTGATCTTGTAACATTAAAATAAAATGTCAGTCGACAAAGATATATGGATGTCCAAGTTCAAATGCTTGATAGGTGATCTCGAAGATGTTGCCCGTCAGAAGGCCATTCTTGCTCAAAATGGAGGTATATGTCGATCTCCAACTATATTGTATTATAACTATATTAAAAATAACACGTGGCTCCACAAAGACGACAGCTTACAATACTGTGTGGATATGAAGGTGATGTCTTACAGCCCTGATGTACGCTGTCCGCTGAGGTTCAGGAGCAAAATCACATTAACCAAGTAAAATACATATTTTAATTGCCTATTATATTGAAAATATATATTTTACATTGTTCAGTAAAATAGTCCTTTTTTATTCAGCTTAACAGCTGACTGCACGCTCCAATACACGGCAAGGATGACGGCACACACAAGCATTTTTGGTTTGCTGCAGGTGGATAATTTAAGTTCGGCTTTTCATTTCATAAAGATGAGGAAGAATCAAATAGACATTGAATATTTCATTTGAAAGTAACCTTCAACCCACCGTCTTTTTTTTCAAAGTTCAAAACGTTTTTGTTGCATGCAAAAATAAAATTTTGTTTTCTCTGTGGTAGTTCATTGATTTCGTAAATGCAACACACTATACTTTTTTACACGTAGCATTAAGGTAATAAACAATTTATCTTGTGGTATCTCCATTTTAGATGTCAAAACGGTTTTGTGGCTCCCGGCATTTTCTTTTCTGTAGAAAACAGGTCGAAATGGCTCTTTGAGTGTTTAAGGTTGTCGACCCCTGGTCTAGGTCATGTATGTCCCAGAAGTGCTATTTAGTCCATCCTACACTTGCTTAGACCTGAGGCTCCCCCACCTGTCAGTTAACCAAAGAAGCCTTTTGGATAACGAGTAAAATTGTTGTGGTGAAGTTGCATTGCCGTGGCAGTCTTGTAACCAAGTATAATTGTCCATGTTTTGCCAGACACTGATGTTCTGACTGTGCTGTAGAATGTGTTGAATGAATTGAAAGAAAATTGTTTGAATCAAAAGTCAAAAAGGAGTCTCTCTCTGGAGATCATCCCACAGAAGTCTGTACCCCTTCTGCCTGCTGTTGCCATGGAAATATTCTCTACCATATTTGAATCCAGCATAGCAGCTGGTGTTATATGTGGCGCATGCGCGTGGGTTTATGTGAATGGCTATGTGATCATTTAAGAGAGGTCAGACCCCTGTAGTCTCCAACCTCACATCACAGCTGCCCTTTACACTTCCCTGTTGTTTCAGAGAGAAAGAAATTTTAAAGATAGAGATTAAATGGAATCGTAGCAAAATAACTGTGTGTCTCAGGATTTCTCAAGGCAACTTATCTTTAAAATAGATTTTAGTGGATTGTACACCTGCACAGTAGTGAGAGGAAAGACGTGGTGAGATCAGAGGAGAGGAAGGAAAAATACAGGAATGAGGAGTGGAAACAAAGGAGGCTCATGGAAGAGAGAAGTGAAGTGAAGACGAGTTTAGTGTGTGTGTGCGTGCATGTGTGTGTATCTGGTATTCATATGTGATGCAATAAAAGATTTTTTGTTGGACATGAAAAGAAAATAGCACACGGTAGGAGTGTAATTTTAACAGGGCTGTGTTTGAGATGTACCACTGTATCTATCTTAAAGCATACATTTACACAGGCACACATTAACACAAATTGGCATGGATACAAACACACGTGCATGCAACTTCCCTTTTCAGTATGTGACTGCTGTGTGTAATGTTAAGTAGTGTCGCGTTAATTTACCTTTGTTTAAGAGAACTGGTTTTGTGTCATTTAATTGTTAAAACCTTCCAATTAAAAAATTATTTTTGCTTGTTTTTTTCAATAAAAGGCTGGTAATTAAACAAAGGGTAATATGAAGGAATGACTGATGAATCCTACAAAAGGACGGAAGATAGGAGGAGGATGTATGAGATTGAGAAAAAAATCATTTGTATTAGCGTACATGTTGATTATCATCATAGTTTATGGAAATGTAAGACACAGACGGGTGTGTCTGCCTGTGGCTGTGCAGTGAGATTACGGATAAAGGCTGAGAAATCAGTGGATGTCTGTGCCTTTTTCTTGAGGCTAAAAGAAAGAGACATTTCAACTGAACACATGTATGTATGCACACATACAAGCCTTTCGACAGACCTTTGGAAATGTGTTGAAATGGGTTTAAATTGTGTTAAAAATTAAACAAGCTGTGCTAATGAGTCTGAAGAGGACAATCTTTTGGGCTGAAATAACCTCTAACTTCAAAGGGAATGTTTCAGTTCTTTGAACCCAAAAGACGATTTTATATTTTATGAATGTAACTTAAAGGACGCTCTAATAGTCTTTCTAGCAATGCAAGCTCTTTCTTGAAAAAAAAAAACATGCACCCCACATTTTCGCTGAGGGAGAAACATGTTGCACACAGTGTGGCTCATTGATGTGTTTAAAACCGTTTTTAGACAAAAAAGGTGGACTGTAACTCTGACCAATAAGCTATATTCAGGTTCTGGACATCAAAAACATCTAAAATCAGCAAAATTATCTTTTAATGCAGTCTCATGAAGAATTTAACACATTGCTTTTTCTCTAAAATAATGCATGTTCTTCAAGTATATTTCTCATATTCTTAGACAAATTGGAATGAAATCAGAACCTTACGCATTGTATATTGAAGCTCTCTTCCAAACATTTTCGTAATTTTTGCTTCAGAACACTTTTACACTGTTTACTCTTCTCTGTTCTGCTGTGTTTCACACATCTAAACTAGCAGTGAACTATTAATTTACCAGGCATTTACCTCTTTTGTTCAGCTGTGGTGTTTAACTACGTTCGGCCTTATGGGAGGTGGTTTGTTTTGAAAACTTAAACACAACAGAAATGTTGAAATAGTGATTAGATTATTTTATAAAAAAGAATATATCAAAATGTCTCACAGACCTCTGGAAATGTCATATATATTGGGATTAAACACGTTTATAGTATGGTTATTATTTTATATAACGCAAAACAATTTTTATTAAATTTGATTATCTAAACTTTGTGTTATCATTTTAGTTTTACTGTTAGCAAAAACCTGTCCTTGCCGTTGGGTATAAACGTTTGCTTCCCTCATTCTGAAATATAAAAACAGTAACACAACAAAAATTTAATCCACATTTAGCCAGTACAAATGTTCTATTAATTATTAAAATTAAGATTAATTTTTAATTAATTATAAAGAGGCTTACTATGTTATGACCAAAATCTTAATGTAACCCTCAAAACTAACTTATTAACATACAAAAAAGAATCAAACCTCTACAGTAATCATTTTATATTTTCTGATTTTATAATGAGAACTATTTGCTGTAATGTGTCAGAAATATTTAATATTTGATTTAGAAAACACTGACATTTTTTGACTTGATATTTTTTGTTGTACTAAATCAAACCTCTTGTCATGAACTTGTAAAAAGAAAGAAATTCATGAAGCAAAGTGCCGTGGCTCTCCTTCTTCCTGAGTGTCGAAAGTGCCAAGCAGATCAAAGAACTCAGCAAGTTTATGTCTTCACATTTTCAACCCCAAAGAAACTCCACCTTGACTTTCATTTTGTGTTGTCAGTTTGGAAGATGTCCTGTAGGACAGCGGATCAAAAGGCTGCTGAACTGAAGCTACCCAATATCAAAGAATTCCTTATTCAACTCACAGGCCTTTCCCTTTCTGTGTCTCTTTGTCACTACCTGTCTCTTTCTTTTGCATCTGTCTCCTTCTATTTCTTGTCATGTTCCTGTCATTTTGACACTTGTTTGTCTTCTTGCCTCGACTTTTTCATTCTTCCCTTTCTTGAGAGAAGGGTCTGGTCAACGATATTTGTTAAAGTTGAGTAGAAAGACTTTCTGCAATATCCAGGGTAACAGTATTTTCACTCCTAAATTATTTGGGACTAGGACTATCTCTGAGGTCAGGTATCTTTACAGCAGACTTTTTCTTTTTTATCTTTAGGCCATCAGCATAAAACCTGTTTTTCATGTTCACAGGTGTAAATTATTAATTTATTTGTGTTGTAAACTGTTGGTACAAAAGTAAAACCATGATTTTAAGACCACATTTAGAGTCACGGGGAACTGACATTTCAGGTGTGGTGCTTACAAAGCTTAATTTTCAGTGTTTATGAAAAGAACATAACGTAACGAGAAAATAATGCTTCTAAATTTGAATTTCCAACCATCAATGGCCTTCTGAGGATATGCTGATGATAGGAATTTCGTCTCATAATACAGTAGCAATCCATTTGAGCTGCGGTAATTGCTAGTGATTGCTCTGCAGTTACCAATAAAACATTAGGTAGATTCAAGAACAAAAAAGATAGTATTCCAACTTTCACAGTGAAATATGAGATTTTCTGCATTTTGAGCAGACCTGTAGACGTGTAGAGACACATGCGGCTCCGTTTCTTGAGCTGTGAGGACAGTCAATGACATACTCTTAACTTCAATATAACTAAATGCCTAATAATAAAACCTCCCAAATATCTAAATCCAATTCTTATCTTTACCTTAAATCAAGTCTTAACGTTCTAAAACTTTCATTTAATTCCTTTTGAAGTTGTGAGGATGAGCCAAAATCTCCTCACATATGCTTAAACATTATAATTTCAAACTAAAATGTGTTATATCCAGCTATAGAAGGACATGAAAACACATACAATTTCACTCAAAAACAGATCTTTATTCAGTTGAATATCAGTTGTCTAACATGCAATTTACATATACTGTATACCCACACACATTTTGCACAGGCAAGCTCACAAAATACACCTACACACACACAAATATTCATCCTCTTATTGCTCTCCCAGGGAATGGCCTTATCCTCTTACAGCACTCCAGTGGGAAAGTGGTGGGAATTAGAGAGGATAGGAGGGTGAGACCGCCAGACAGAAGAGACAGACAGACAGCGATAAGGGAGGTAGAAAGGCTATCCAGAGTAAATACATATTTGTTTGAATTTGTGTGTGTGCGCGTGTGTTTATAAATCTTGTTGGTTCAACAAACTGTATTATTTGCACCGTTAGTCTGTTGTGAGCTCTCAGTTTGCCGTTTTGCTGCTCATTTTCTCAGATTTACACTGTGGGATTAAACTGACTGTTACGTCAGCCCAATGGCTCAGTACGCACAGACACACACGCATGCACACACATTGATACACACACAAAAAATATCCTTTTTATAGTCATTGTTATAGTAATCCACAGAGAATCTAAAGGGTTTCCTCTTCGTGCTTCTCATTTATTTTTGAGATGTGCTAATTTTTCCAACATTCATTTAGCTGTTATTTCTCTTATGCTGGTATTAAGTTGACATGACTTAACAACATAAAAGATACCTCGTCAGAACAAAAATCTTTTTTTTTTTTGCTCTCAGCTCTCTTTATTACCTTCCCTCCTTTTCTACACTTAATTTTTGGGTCTGTATTTTTTGATTCTACAATCAGCAGCACCCATTTCTTTCTCTTTATTAATAAATTTGCTCTTCACCCATTATACACCCAAAAAGCCATCTGTAAAGGATTGCCTTCTCCTGGAAGTACCTGGACAGGAATGAATTTGCTCTTAATTTAGCTCAGACTCTGAACCAGGCAAAGGTAATTAAGAGAAATATGAACTGTGATGGTTCTAAGAAATGTCAGATCCCTGGTGAAACAAAAAATGTGAATATGGAGAAGCGGATGTTGACATTGAATATGTATATTAAATACAATAAATATATTTTTTTAGTTGTTGAAAAATGGGAACAAATGAAGAAATAGAATTGCATGACACAGATTATTTAATTAACAATTTACCATGCTCTTCATTGTTTTACATGTTAAATAAAAAAGATGGTTCTGTCAGTATAAAATGACTCATAAAATTACAAACCCAATTATAAGTGTACAAAAACAAACACATTTTTTTAGTTGTAACATTTTTAACATGTTCTTGACCCTCCTGGATATGTGTTGAAGTGTCCTTGGGGAGAACACTGAACACCAAGTTCCTGTGGGTCAGGTGTGCTATTTGCATGGAAGCAACCATCGTCGGTGTATGAATGTGGCTAAACTTCTACGTCAAATTCAGCCATTTTGACGTAGAAGTTTAAACTGCTTCGGATAAAAGCGCTATATACTGTAAGCAGACCATTTACCATTTGGCAGAGCATGCCTTGAGACGTGAAAGAAATCCATTTATTGTTGCCAATGTTCTTATACATAAATGCACAAAACAGCATTTTACAGCATGTTGCACTAAATTAATAAGAACACACTACTGTGTGTCTTTTCTTTTGAGCATAATGATTGAGTGTACAGCCAAAGCTGTAGTCCATTTGGGTTATGTCATTTTATTAATGAACAAGTAATGATACATTTTTCCCTCATTGACTCGGTGGGTTAACTTTGGTTTCGAAAGGCACCTTTGAGACAAGAAGGAAGAGCAGATTATAAAAATGGATACTCACAACCTGTCAGATTCAATCCTTTAGGGAAAGTTATTGTGCAATAAAAGGATGAGCTGTAGAGTAGGTAGGTTCGATTTTTTTCTCAGATACTTGGCTGACTGATGGTAGTTCCACATAATGTTAAAGTGAGCTCAGTTATACTTTTAAGTGTCTCTGGTGTCTGTGAACACCAGGGCTATTTTGTAATATCTTAAATACCCCTGTATTGTCATGAGTCACAGGTTCTCATTCAGTGGCAATTTAATGCTCATAAGGGATCCACTGAAAGTCATATAATTGTTGGTACAATTTGGTTCTTTAAGGAAACTTGGTGACAGGTTTTTAATAGCCAGACTATACAGACAGCATTTTTACTATGCCAATCTACATCTTTATATTTGGATTTTCACCAAGTGCTAAGGACTATGGAAGCATATGTTGCTCTAAAACTTCTGTATTTTTCAGCATTGATGGCGTGTTTCCAGATATATAAGCAACCCATGCCATAGGCACTAATGCACACCCATATTTTCAGAGACGGAGGCTTTTGAACTGTCTGCTGATAACAAGCTGGATGGTCCCTCTCTTCTTTAGTCTGCAGGACACAGTGTCCATGGTTTCCAAAAAGAATTTCAAATTTTAGTTCATCTAACCACAGAACAATTTTCCATTTTGCCTCAGACCATTTTGAAGGACCTTTGGCCCAGTGAACACGGTGGCGTTTCTGGATCTTGTTATTATATGGTTTATTCTTTGCATGATGCAGTTTTAACTTACGTTTTGGATTACACAGGGAACCGTGCTCACAGACAGTGACAGTGAAGTGTTCCTGAGCCCATGCAGTGATGTCCAGTTGAGAATCATGCCTGTTTTTATTGCAGTGCCATCTGAGGGCTCATAGATCAAAACTATACAGTTTCGACCATCGGCCATGTCTCTTGCGAACGGAGATTTCTCCTGATTCTCTGAATCTTTTGATGATATTATATACCGTTGATAGCCTTGCCATTATCCTTGCCACTGTTTATGTAAAGGAACAAAAAAAGCAGTTCTTCTTCTTGCTGTTGCTAGTGTCCAGCAATGCCATCATGTTTTGTTGTCAGCATGAATGTAACATGTTTTGTATTGAGAGAGCAACAGGACAGCAACTTAAAATAGTAGTGGAAGGAAATGCAACAAGGAATCCACGCTGTAATAACTCAACAACCAGTGGCCGTGTGTTCAGATACTCTCATCTCTGACTTTCAAGGAAGTTAGCAAGACTACTGTACTTGTAAACCAGAGACAGAGGAGGTTGTATGTCCTTTACTACTGTTGCTGTGCTGTAACACAGATTAAAATTTGCCTGATTACTGTTGAACGTTGGCCAGCTGCAAAGCAGCTCCCCCATTGGTCTGTGTGTGTGTATGTGTGTGTGGTTGTGAGTACAAACTGGTGAATGAGAAGCAGTGTAAAGCTCTTTGAGTACCAATGGGTAGAAAAGCACTTTATAAATGCAGATCATTTACCAAACAGAGACATCTCTTTCAGGGACTGTACCGTGTTCTTGTACCAGTTGTGTTGGGCTGCACTCTCACTCAAACTGCAGGGCTGATTATAACCTTCCACCTCTGCCAGTAACAGAGAAATTTAAGTTACAAAATTAGGGAGGCAGCTGTCATCTTAGTTCTGTGCAGGCTTTGACTGTGTACCAATATTTGTAACAGCTATTCAAAAACAACGATTGTTAGAACTTGCGGACGTTTCTTCAGCTGAATTTGAAATGATAACTAAAGTTAGCGGTTAAGGATATCCTTCACAAAAAAAACAACAAACCCCGTCACACTTTTTTTTCTGTCTCCCTCGCTTTTCCTCTCTTCCAGTGAGCTCAGTGAGACGGGTGTGATGTGTGCTGGATCACAGCCCCCGCACAGCTTGTTACCATAGTAACACAGGAGACAGAGAACGAGAAAATTATAGAAAGACAGAGATAGAGAGAGGGAAAGTTTCAGAAAGAGATCAGAATGTTTACTTGTTTATTATATACAACATGACTCCATCTGCACTACCTTATTATAGTGTAAGCATTTTCCAAATTCCAGAATTACTTACTAATTCTGTCCTTTACTTACACCAGGGGTCAATTTTACTTCTACATATTTTTGAACAGAGAGAAAAAAAACATATTTTAACTCAAATAGTGACATTGACATATATGGAAACTCATCAGTGTTATACATAACACTGCTTACAGGCAAAGATATGCAATGTTAGTTTGTCATCTGTGTAAAGATCAGCTCTGGTAAAAAGGGCAGACAAAACCACAAATATCTGCGGATTATATCATTTCCTGTCATCATTCAGAAAGCAACATCTGTCCAATGATACCCATGTAATCTATGTGTGTAATGCAAAATGTTCACGTGGATGTATTCATAATATGTGCAGTATATAGAGTACATGTAATTTATTAGGTATAATTTAATCTTTGTATATAATTATATAGCTATATGTGTCTTATTACTGTTACTTATTATGAGGTTGAGTGAGTTATGAGTGAGTATATATGTGTCGTATTTACAACAGTGGCAATAACCGTTCATGCAAATAAAGCACATTAAACTTAAGATAAGAGAAATATAGAGAGAATGTGTAAGAGGGAAACTGCTGGCTGAGGCATGTGGTAGCAATGAGATGTGGGAAAGTCATTAAAGTCCAGAATAACATGCAGCTAATTTGCTGTAGATCCGTCTGGTGCTGTCTCTCTCTCTCTCTCTCTCTCACTCTGTGTATTTTTCTGATACACACAGACAGACACACACACACACACATATATATGCACGATTCTGTGGGCGATAAGCTGGATGTCTCGTTACTGGGCATTAGCTGCACCTCTCCCTGCTAATCCCTGCTGTCAAACAGACAGGCTGGTTGTGTGTGCCTGCCTGTATGTGTGTGTGTTTGTGTGTGTGTGTGTGTGTGTGTGAGTGACTGTGTGTGTGCATGCGCATGAGCAGGCCAAAGCAGTATAATTATTGCCATCTTGTAAGGAAGGGAATAGCTCTGAATGCTGCTTCTAAGCCACTGGCCCATCATTAGGTTACACAAGATTGTCCATTAATAGCTGTGTGTTTCCGTGTGTGTAAAGAATTGAGTGTAGTGTTTGCATGGTTTGTGCATATGCTTGTGTAAATACAGTATATTAAAAGTGTTAAATATATATATATATATTGAAATTGAAAGTGGTGAGTTGACATATCTATGTGGTCTAAAATGTTGATGTCTGTGACGTGTCTTGAACACATTGTTGAATTCAATTGAAATTTCAATATTTTTACTTTACTGACATAATGTTATTATTTTTTAAGTTATAAATATGTGTATATTGTACATATTATGTCATTACTTTGAGTTAAAGATAACTTTTTAGGTTTTTTAAAGTGTAGTAAATGCAATATATTAGGCAAATGATGTATGCATATCTAGCAGATGGAGTATATTAAGTAAGTATATCAGTAATTACACTACGAAACTTCAAACTGACCTTACAATCTGGTCCAGTGTGGAGACAGTCAGTTAAATGAGTTGCCTATGACACGGAGGTTTGAAATGCTTAAACTGGGAAAATGAAAGACTGCCGTGAGAAAAGCATATGATAAAGAGAGGGTTAGAAAAGTTGAACTGGAGAGCGAGAGAGAAAAAACAGGGGAGGGGCATTGGGGTGGCAAAAGGCCACCATGGAGATAAAGATAAAGCAAGAGAAGAGACCGGGTGAGAGACTAATGTTTCATTGGCGGCGTATTACCTCAGCAGGTGATATTACAATGTCTAATGTGCTGGATGTAAAAAATGTCACTTTTATGTATGAAGCAATAAAAAGTGATGAGACCAGACCAGGAGGAATAGACAGAATATATAACCACTGTATCCGTCTCCACCTCTTTTTCCCTGACATCATTCTCTATCTCTCCTTCTGTTCACTTAAGCATTATTGCTCTTCTTCTTTCGTGACCATGCCTTGAACACACTTATCCTACCTTAGAAAAAACACTGCCTCCTTTTTGATTCTCCTTTCTTTCTTTCCATCCGTTATTCTCTGTCCCCCAGAGATCCTATCTGTGTCACTTTATCTCCTCTCTCTGTCTCTTTCAATCCCACCTTATCTCTGCAGATTGCGACGTTTGTACCCTCTGCACACATGGTGTTTCTTTTAGAAATCTAAAAGAAACACATGTTGCATGTTGTTTGCTTTTTTGCCCCCCCCCTCCCTTTTTGTCTTTTTATTTCTTTCCTGTACTTACTTCAGTTTTGCTTGGTCCTGTATACATTTGGTGATCAAGTGGAGAGTTTGTTTAATTCCCCCCAAAAAAATCTGAGTATTTTGTTTGGAAGCCAGTGATTGTGTACAGTGGGAATGTGTGTTTTTTATCTGTTTGCATATTTTGGTCTCACAGCTAGCTCCATCCACTCACAATTTTAGTGAAAATACACATTGAAAATTGTTTTTTTTTGTTTCTCCAAACAGCATGCACAAAGGTCATAATATAATTTAAACACAAATTTAAAAAGACGGCTGCATTACAGGCCTGTCTGCCAGTGATTAAATGGAAATGCAAGGTCTATTTAAGGTTTATTATTGTTATACCGTAATAAGTGAATAAAAAGGCATAACAAGTTAACTATTTAATTATTCACATGGTTGTATGTTAGATTAAAAGTGAGGCTATTCACTTTGCTTTTAATATCGTATTTTTATATTGTTTGGACAAAAGGAGTGTGTGTGTGCTTACATAAGTATAAATCAGAGCTTTCCTTGGGATTTCTGTATTTGGTGTCAGCAAAGTCGTTCATTTACAAATTCAAAGTCAGCAAGACTATGAAAGTGCAAACTTTCAGCACCTCTAGAAGCCAAGTTTTTGAGATGTACAGTGTCTCTACTATGTTCGTGCTTTACACTGGGGACAGATCAGAATATACACACTCATGGTGCTCAGTATTGTGAGTTGCCTTCAGAAGAAAGTGTGTTTTCTTGCCTTTGATAAAAGTCTATATAATTATTTAGGCTTCTGTCTTTCTCTTTCTTCTTCCTCTTTGTCTTAGCCAGTTTGTTTCCTTTTCGCAAGCAGGCTAGATGGATTTCAGTGATACTTGACTATTAAATTATGGTTAGTCTGAGTAATAGTTAATTAACATAATCAGATGCTAATAGATAAAAGGAGTGAAAGCTCTTTAGATACAGTATATAATAGTATGTATAATAGTAAATAATATAAGATACGGTAGATAGACATCACAGCAAAAAGGGAGAGGATCAAGAGAACAAGAAAAGGGTGGAGAAAAGGGTAAAATCACCATGACAGCAACAAAGAGAGAGTATGAAGCGGAAGAAATCAGAAGATAGAAAAAAATGAAAGAATCCAGATGTGACTAGAAATAAACAGGAACAAGATGAGAGGTCAGAAAGTGTCAGAAAGAAATAAAGACAGAGGGTAATGAAGTGTGACATTGATAGATGAATGAAAGTGAACCTGCAGCCAAGGTAAGCAGGCGTGGGCTGATCTGCTGCGTGTGTGCGTGTTATTGAATGACGAGCGTGTAAAGTGGTCCGATCACTCACATAATTACACACTTGAGTACACACATGGACACAGACCTCGCATCAATCTTTCTCTCTATGCCGCGCACACATAGACGCTTTGAGTTTAGCGCCACTGTGTCTGTGTGTGAGACCGTTTTGACATTTGGCTTAATGAGTCTGGCTGTTGTCATGGTGAACTTTGACCATTTAGCTGAGGCTGTTAATAGAGGAGGTATCATGAAATTACAATTTGCAATAAAGTGTTAGAGCTCATCATACTCTTGGAGAGCTTCATTCAAAAATGTTTCATGAATTCATTTTTTTTATGCTTCTCTTTTGCTAATACTAATTGTACATGCTATAGACAGTGCACATATGTTGCACAAAAACACCTAGGCACTGTGCCTAAGCCTCTCTATGGTCAGGAAAAACCTGTGCACATTAGTAAATCACTCTGTGGCATCTCTTTGAGAACATTCTCTCATAAATTATAGTGGCACAGCAGAACTTAATTTCCAAAAAAACAGCTACCACAATCAAACTTGAATTACAACTATCTGCCAGCTGCCATTGAATTCCTCATACTAATATATCTGCTGCAGATTGTTTTCTTACTCTTGGGCTTATTGCTTTAATTTTCAGACAGCATATAAATGTACAGCTGTTGGGCTACCAACACCATTCTGTATATTCGAAGACACGCAGAGCAGCTTATGTTTCCTTTCCTTCAATTTTTAAAAATTGTTAAATTGTACTCATATTTCTGCCTGTGTCCTGTGTTCACTTACCTCGTCCTGTGCTACCTGTCCAGCTCATCTAATTAAGGCTGTCGGGGCGATTGGTGAACTACTGCTATTTGTGCTCTTGTGTGTGTGTCTTTGTGTGTTTTAGTGTGTAGAGTTGTAAGCAGCAGATGCTCATCTAGAGACTCTGCCAAGTTACCATGGCAGCTAGGGTGTAAATGTGTTGGGGTCTTGTGGCATGTCATTATAGAACTGAAACATTAATTGCTAAAGTGACCTATTGGCAGCATAGGTTCAGATTTTCAGAGTTTCAGTGCAAAATCTGTGACCCTGTTTTGCCTTATTACTGTGAGGATTAAAGATCAGTCCAAACCATTATCCTAATGTACCGTAACTGAAAATGAAATACATGTTTCCACAAATATTGGTTTGTTGGTTTCAAAAAACGTTTGCATGCCGAAGGATCTACATTTGTAATGTGATCAAGCACAGCATGACTGAGGTCAAAGGGATACACTAACACAAATGAACATTTTAAGCCTTAGATCCCTGAACACAGCACACTCATTTACTTATCAAGTGTTGCCAACTCACTTCAATTTAGATAAAATGTTGTAGGAGTGTATAGCTCTAGGAGTGTAATGATATGGTTCATTTTTACAGCAGTCATAAATTGCGTAAATCAAATACAATATGAAAAGAAATTGTTTATTTATTGTTTGTTTGTTTTACTATTCTTGAAATCAGCAGTGGGTAATATCTCAAATATATATTTGTTCTCTGTAGAATTAAAAAAAATTGCTATACTGCAAGCACCCATTTTTTGAATTATACAATAATTGTGCTTTCATTTCCTCTAGTTGCATTAATCATGTTTGTGTGTTTAGTATCCCTGTAACCAAATCTGCCTGGTATACCTTTGCTAGAATTCTGAGATGGTTTTTATAATAACGAAAGAAGCAACTGAAAATGAATAGTCGCTCTCAAATTAGTTCCAGTTTCTATTTATACTGTGAGTGAACCGAATGGAAAGACAATTGCCCCAGGCCTCAGTGTGAGGAATTGGCTTGTTAAAGTTCTGCTTAAGGTAGTGCAATGGCCTAAACTAGCAAAGTGTAGTATAAAATTACTGATAGCACTTCCAGTATTCGTAGAGACAGGCTACCTAATATTAATTGAACAATGAATGGAAAAATAGGTCTGTATGTGTGTGTGCGCTCAAGAGGGAGAGGTGTATGTGTTGGTGTGTGTGTGGATACACTTAAAATCCAGTGTGCTCTAATGAAACACAAAGTACACACAGCAGTTTCAGCGTGGGCTGGAAACCATGGCAACGGCCTTGGGCTCCTAGACATGTGGAGAGCGACAGAGAGAGAAAAAGAGAACCAGGATGTCAGGAAGTTATTTTTATCAAGAATATTATAGTGACTGATTGATCAGCCTATTTTGTGATGACACTCAAACGCACACGCACCCACACTCAAATAACACACATGCATACCTGTACCCCATGGACTATTTGCGACAACATTGCCCACACAGTTACATGCTGTGGATGCTGATCGGTAAACATCTGTCTGTATTTTTGTGTATGAGTTTTATTTTGTTCAGTACAACCCACACAGCACAGATGATACTATAGTTGATGCTGTAATTATTTGAATTGAAGGCAAAGCATGAAACACTCCCCTAAATATACAGTATGCAGAGGGTTCATAGTGCACCTGTGGTCAGAGGCTTGTGTAGTAGCTCGCCTACAGTACACTTCTAAATGGGACGGGACTGGGAGGAATCAATTAGCACGCATTTGCGGTGTTAAGGGCTAGTGAAATCATCACAAATAACAATAACTGCTTTCATTTAGTTTTCACTGCCATGATTCTCAGCCATTTGTGTAACAGACTAGCAGCTGAATTTTCTGTAACACATTAAGAAACCACAAATTCTCAAAGGAACTGCTCATATTAAGACGTTAAATTAACCGTTTTTGCAGATGCTGAAAGAGAGTTCACCATGTTTTCCGTCAATCGAGTGTGAAACACATTGGCACGTGGATGTGCACGTCTTGCGGTGCAGCTTTTGTATGAAAAAGAACCTATTTAGAGCATTGTGCGCAGCCTTGACACCAAAATTGCAGTTTGCCGTTTGAAACACAGTAGCATTTAACTCCTACTGTGCTTCACCGCCTACTTTGACGCAAGCTAAGTCACCAAGACACCAAACAAATGCAGGTGAAGACAAACCTCACTCTGTGTTAAAAAATAGCACTACAAAACTGTCACATGTTACATCACATATTATTTTAATACACAATTTCCAATGAGGGACAATAAAAGCACATTAATGCATGAGATTAGTTACTTATTTACACCTAAAGAAAATTCTTTCAATTATGAAATAAGCATGCAGGATTCTGACGAAAATATTGTTATTATTTGTGTTGTTCCAATGTGTGTGGGAGTCTTGTGCTAACTGGGAAATTGTTAAAATCAAATTTATTATACTAATCGTGCAAGACAATGAACAAAGCAAATATCATTTTCTGTACTGTTGAGATGGCTCAACGTATCACTTCCTAAAGGGGCAATAACAATACCATTCATTACAAACATTATCATACCGTGGGGACAAAGCTGATTGGGCGGATGGTGAAAGATGAACATGGGAAGGTCACAGGTTAGGTTTACCACTTTAGCAGCACAAGAAGTTGCAAATATTCAAATTAGCATATTAATCTTCAAGAAATATTATCACGTTCAGGTGTTAATTATTGCACATTTTGAGTGTGTTTCTCTTTATGTTTCCAGGGATGTATGTCATTTTAGCCCCCAAAGAAATGTGGAAAATAAAGGGATAAGTGAAAGTGAGAAAAATTTAAGAGTGAAAGTCATAACAAAACAAAACAATAACAACAAATCATGAGAAGAACATAGACAGAAGCACATGGATGCAGTGGAATGTCATTGAGTGGAGGATGGAGAGGCATAGTAGGATAAAAAAACAGGATCGAGTGAAGGGGCTCGAGGGAAAGCAGAACGTGTTAATGAGAAAGGGTGAAAGAGACAAATGGAGAGAGACAGAGAGAAAAAAAAGAAGAAATCTATTGAAAGCTTGGTGGAGTGGGTGCTGATTAACAATCATTGATTTATTTACTCCTGAATCTGTTTTTACTGTCTTTGCCTTTCAATGTCTTTAATTTTGGCTTTACAGTTTCTCTTTTATAACTTTCTTTTTTTCATCTTTCTTTCCCACTCTCCCTCCTTTTATGTCTCACAGTGTCAATAAAACATAGTTTTAAGCACAGACTAGAAGCAAATAACCACATAAATTTCCAAAATCCTGTTCGTCTTCCCTCAGGGGAGCTAGTGATCGATCCATTGTGAGGACATGTGGTGCCATGATAGCACTTTGTTGCTCTGCATGGTACCGCGTCCTCTATGTGACACAAGAGACAAAACCCAGTCAATGGTCTGAGCAGCAGTGTGGATCTTTAAGAGTTACAGTCTGCACTCAAAACTCTTTCAGGCTCTATTGATTTACTTTATATCTACAAGACGTGAAGGTAAAATATTATGTGGAAAAATGTCCATCCAACCCGTTTAATGAAAAGTAACAAACCAAATCCATCACTGTTGATGAAATAGTGCAAACATCTGCTGCCACTTTGATGGTTTAGCAACAATGCATGGTGAGGATTGGATATGTAATACCACTCTGATTGTTATATGTGTGTTCATATATATATATATATATATATATATGTATGTATGTATACACATATATATACATACACACACACACGTGTAATATATATATTACACACGTGAGATACTCATGTGCACTTTTTCAGAATTTTGACAGGTGTGGTTTATAATGCAATGGCCATTTCTGCCATGATGTATGACCCCAGCTCAGAGGCAGACAGGGGGAAGAAGGATGACACAGAGAAGGAAAGGAGGAAGAGTCAGAGAGACACAAATGGTGGCAGACAGAGAAGGCAGTTTACGCACATGCACACAAACACTTTAGATTTCCAATCAGACTGAAGCTGGAAGGACTGCTGTAGGAGAAAATGAGTTTTGTTCTCTAGAGGCCCGGAGAAAGAAGAAGAGATAGAGAAAAAGAGAGAGAGAAAGAAAAGAAAATGATCATTGTCCTGCTTGAGGCCTTGTTGGCAGTAGTGAAAGGAGGAGAGAAGATTTGTCATTCCCATCCATTTTTTCCATTCGCTTCCTTTCTTTATCTCCGTCAGACACACACAAATGCACACTGTGCCATCTGTGCTTCCTTGAGGAGAAGCAAACTCAAATCTTCTCCAAAAAATGCAAACTACAGCGATATGTCTCCACAGTTTGTGTGTGTGTGTGTGTGGTGAGACAGTTATATTCGTCTTGCTGGTGTCTGACGGGTTATAGTTGCTGAGCTGCAGCCAAAATACTCCATTTGACCCAGATAGTCTCAACACTGGTGTGTGTGTGCGTGTGTGCATAGTGTTTGTGCCTATTTGTCAGTAATATGATGAATTTTGGACTTAACCCATAATGATGATGATGATGTAAGGGCTTCCTCCCACAGGTCCTCCGACTCTCTACTAATCATTGTGTATGCGCCTCTTTTCAGGGTGCTTCTTAGTGTGTTGTTATTTCTGCTTCTCTGTCTCTCTTTCCTCTCTCTCCCTCTGTCTTTGTTTGTCTGTTCCTACAAGGAAACTGGAGCACTCACCAAATTAGTGTCTTCATCAATGTGGCCGTTTGATACGTGTTTGTGTGTGTGTGTGTGCACGTGTGTGAAACATAGAGCTTTACCACTCCATCCAAGGATGTGATTTCACCCAATAGCAGGAAGTTTATATTGTAAATCAAGCTTCAGTGGGCTCATGTTTGTATCTGTGTATGACCGCGACAATACTAGAGCAGCTACCCCTATAAATTATGTTTAATTCAAAATTTTAAATGTATGTAACAATTCCTTAGACACAATAAATAAAAATTCTGCAGTCCACATTCCTAAGCTTTATAGCTTAATGTCCTTAATGTTGTCCTCTCCTGCTGTTTTGCGTAGTCAAGGGGCAGGTGTTAGCCTTCCAACACCTTCCAAGCCTCCTCTGGCGTATTACCAACCTCTTCTGGGATGAAGGTGTATGAATTATTGCCCATCATAATACCAACAGAATAGTTTGTTGTTATATCTGTCATGTCAACAGAAATACGTTGTTTCTTTTTACTGTTTAAATACTTATAACCAATAAAGAATTTGGACACATACTTCTATCTCAGTTATGTTCCAACTGATTGATGTCTCTAAAAGCAGGATTTTTTGTGGGAATGACCAAATGTCTCCACCTCACAAAAGCAAATAATGCAAATTCATCTTTGATAGTGACACAGTGAAACAGGGATTTTCATTTTAGAGATAAATTTATGGGGTCTTGGGGTTTTTAAAACTTTTCTGTCTTTTGTTGTGCTTCTTTGCAGTGATGGATGGGCAGACCGATACGATGTGACAGATGGTTTTAATAAAGAAGCGGCCGGTGGTATCACCATCAAGCTCCAATCTGCTGATGTGAAGTGGTTTGATGAATACTACCTTAAACTTCGTCCTGAAAACAACCACAGGAACCCCTGGTTTACAGAATTTTGGCAGCATCGTTTTCACTGTCGACTTAAAGGCCATCCACAGGAGAGCAACAAGTACAACCGCACCTGTAGCAGTGAGTATGAACGCCTGAACCCAGTTAAAATAGTCCTGTACTCATAGCAAGTTTTGTAAAATGAATATTATTAGGACATTCCTGCAATACAGCTAGCCTCTCAAGGAAACTATTCATCCATCCATCCATCCATTATCTGTAACTGCTTATCCTGTTAGGGTCAGAGGGGGTTGTAGATAGGGACAGGTCGCCAGTGTATCTCAGGGCCACCACACTCAAATTCACACCTGCGGGCAATTTAGAGTCGCCAAGGAAACTGGAGTAGCCAGGGGAGACCCACGCAAGTACAAGGAGAACATGCAAAGTCCACACAAAAAGGCCACAGACAGCTGGGGGAGGCAAACCAACAAACTTCTAGCTGTGAGACAGCGGCACTAACTCCACCACCATGGAAATCATCCCGAACAAAGTTTAAAAAGTACTTTTTTAAAACACCTGTAGGCCTACACAACACAGTGCCTCTGAGTTACAGCTGTCCTGTACTAATGTTCTGACTATGACCATCTGGGGTGCAGAAGAATATAGAGGCAACATTGTTTTGGGTGAGCACAAGAGGCTACTGTACCAATCTGCATTTTCATAGAAGGTTTTCATTATGGACAGTTTTAATGCAAATAACATATGCCCACAAAACATACAAACAGACTTGCTAAACGCACAACCACACAACCACACATATATCTCAATGATACACACAGCTGCCTGGTTCATCTGGAGATATCCCTTTATTTGGTTGTATTCATCTCCCCTGTTTTGGTTGCTCCATTCATAGGCAAAAGAGTGTGTGAGAGCTGCATCAAAGGGAGTTCTGTCTCCTGTATTCTAATGAAATGGGACATGAAATACAAATGAACAGAACTCAGAAGGACAGAAAGAAATGAGATGTGGAGGTGGAAAGTGCCTATGACAAGAAAAGAGAGGAATGAAAGTGAACTTTGATGTTAGAAAGCAAACTGTTTCAAAAATGTAAAATTATAAGTTGCTCTGATATTTTTGCCTTTCCCTTTTGTTTCCTTCTCCCACCCTCTGACATTGCCCGTCCACGTGCAGAGCGAGAGTCGCTTCGGCAACAGTATGCACAGGACACTAAGATGGGGTTTGTCATTAATGCTATCTACTCGATGGCATATGGCCTTCATAACATGCAACGGTCACTCTGCCCGGGTTACCAGGTGAGAACTGCTCTGACAGATAAATGGAGGGATGTAAGGACAAAACCAAGAAGCTAAAGTAAAGGGATGAAGGGGTGGACTGCTGTCATGTTTCCATCAGGCCCTTTTTGACATATTCTAATACTTTGTCTAATAAATTGTTTATGTGTTGATAATTAGGGATGAACTATGGCCACTATTTCCAAACTTACTTGTGTACAGACAAGAATATTTTCTTTTGAAGCTGCAGGTCAGAGCTATTTTATTTGATTTAAATGACTCTTCATGTATTTTAAGGGCCTGTGTGATGCAATGAGACCTATTAATGGTGCTACACTGTTGGACTTCCTGATGAAAACCAACTTTACAGGCGTGTCTGGGGAAGGAATCTTATTTGATGAGAATGGGGACTCACCTGGCAGGTAGGAACTGTAACTGAAAGCTACACAAAAGGTCAGACACAAAATATCTTTTTCTCTGGCATCACCATGCATTACAAGTATTGAGGGTGACCATGTGTTGCACAGTGTTTATGTATTTATGTATGTGTACCTTTTATCTACAGGTATGAGATAATGAACTTCAAAAAAATGGGGAAGGACTACTATGACTATATTAATGTAGGCAGTTGGGACAACAGAGGGTTGAAGATTGACGATGATGAAATCTGGCCCAACAAAGATACCATTATCAAGTCAGTCTGCAGTGAACCATGTGACAAAGGACAGATTAAGGTAAAGTTACCGACGCAGATAAAATGTCTGGTAACTTAATTATTTACTTGCTTCTTAAAATATCTGTGTCCATATTATTGTGTGATTAATAGTTAAAAAGGTCATTTTTATGGAGTTTTGTGTATCCAGCCTAGTTTAGACATCATTGTATTGAGCTTTTTATTCTCACTGTAAGCTGAAGAAAAGTAAAGCTCTGCATAAATAGTGTGGCTGGTACACATGAGCCTGCAAGTTTGACAAATAATTTCACTGGCAGCATCTACACAAGGGCACTGGCAAACAAAGACAGTGTGCATTCTGTCCTTTCCAGGTGATCCGTAAAGGTGAGGTGAGCTGCTGCTGGACCTGCACTCCCTGTAAAGAAAACGAGTTTGTTTTCGATGAATACACCTGCCGAGCCTGTGAACTGGGCTCCTGGCCTACAGACGACCTCACAGGTCTGTATGTTTGTCTCTGAAGTCGCTGCGGGTTTATTTATAACCTTTAAGTGCAACCACAGAGCCACTTCACCAAGAAAACACATGAAGCCATAGTATTTGACTGCATAAAAATCTTGCAATATTAATGCAGCAGTAGTAATGCTGTTTGAAAGAAACTGTTACAGCATGTATTGATGTTTATTACTGTGGTAGTTGTGTTTTTCCTGATACTGTACAATGTACCTCCCTGTTTCACCCTCATCTGTTTGTCTCCTGTAGCCTTCCTTTCCCTCCACTCCATCTCTCTTATCCCTTTAATTTGTTACCGGCATGGTCACCAATGTTTTAATTATTGTGCATCAAGAGCAGTCTTCAATGCAAATACATTTTGGTTCCAATGAAAATGTATTTCCCCTCCATTGCATTCAAAGTGGTTGGATATTGCCTTGTTATGCTTTCAGCTACTCATTATACTGCTTGCTAGCTCCTCACCATGCTTAATGATTAAAACATGAATTGAGCCCTACTGAAAATTCAGATCGAGCTTCTCTTCAAGAGACAAAAGCATCTTTAAAGTAAAACAGGTAGCAAACCAGTGAGAAAATGACAAAGACTAAGTTGAAAATAGTGAGATAAAGGGTGGTGCTGGGTCACTCTTGCGTTACTTTTTGTGTGTTTGTCTGTGCTTATGTGTGAGAATAGGTGTGTTTGACTAATTTCATCAACAGTAAGTGCACAGTGTCCCTCAGTGAAGCAGTATAGAACAGTAATAATGAGCTGTAAACAAACTGCTTGCCCTGTTCCTCCTGCAGACATTTTGATCTCTCTCCCTCAGGCCAAAAGAACAGAGAGAAATAGTGTGAGCAATGAAGAGAGATAAAGAGGTGGAGGGAATAGAGGAGATTAGAGCGAGGTCTCAGCTGGCAGAGACAGAGGTAAAGTGGGTGTGAAAACCATAGAAAACAGTAGGAGAGTTCAGGGGACAGAAATAAAGCACAGAAACAGAGATTAAGAGAAAAGTGACTTAGAAACATAAAAAGATGGAAAAAAAGTCTGAAAGAGAAAGATGGAGATGAATAGAGGCTCCGACAGAAGTAGCAGCCAGGAAGAGTGAAAGGAGCAGAAAAAGGGGGATTAGCTGTGGGATTTGAGCCTCTCCACTGATCGGTAAAGTTCCACATCCTGAGTTTGAGAATGTTTAAGCGAGTTTGCCTCCAAACTTTATATTGACGGAACCTTCCAAACAACCCCCCCCCCAACCCTTAATGTACGAGTTTGGCTTAGGGTCACACACTACACAAGTTTCTGCAGGTTGCAGGAACTAATTAAGTATTAAATTGCAGACGTAGCCAATGCTTTTAGACTGCTCTGGGAAACCAAAATCACTGATCTGGGATTTTTCAGCCCTAACATTTAGATTTGTTTGGGGAGGATTAATTGAAGCAACATTTTCAGCAGTTTTCTCCTAGCTTACATTTTCATCTCTAGGTGGTCTCACTAGTTTTTGTCTTACTAGTCAGTTTTAAAAATACTAACAGATGTGTAAAACCACACATAGTTTCGGCTTATGTTTAACTAACGTTTCCCTTTATTTCAGTGATATAAGCCAACAAATGTACCACATCCATCGCAGGATGCTTCAGCGTGACTTATTTGTCTGTTTGTTACATCCCCTTGGCTCCAATTCAGCAATTAGGCTGTTGTTGATGCCCCTAGACCTAACCACTAATTTAATAAACTTTATTGACCGTGTTAAAGACTAAGTCATTAAATTACTTAAGTCCTTCTTAATGACTGTTCTGTCTCTTACTCCCTCCTTGTGATTTGCAGTATTGTAAAAACAGATGTATGTCCACTCATGTGTTTGTGTTAGCATGAAGAAATAGTGAGGAGAAGTTGAAGAATCTAGGAATGAAGGTGTTTAAGGTCAAAAAGTGTTTTCTCCAAAATATCCCATGTGTCCCTAGTGCCACGGTATGTTTAGACCGGCCAGCTGATCATTTCATTAAGTGTTAAGATGCATCATAATTAGGACAGTCCCTTTAATTAATGACACTTTATCTTTTTGCGAGGAAGAAAAAAGTGGGAGGAGTGGGGATAGGGAAAGATGTTAGGTGGATAAGAGAGGGACAGAATGATGGATGACAGCAGCAAAGAAAAACAGAGTGACAGGAAACAGACCAGGGTGAAAAAGAGAGGGGATGAAGAAGAAAGGGATGAATGAAAGGAAAGAGTAAAAGTGTGTAAATTAAATTTATATTTGAGCAAAAGTGGATAATGCATGAGCTAGACTGCTTACTATTTGGTACAATATTTAGATTTGAACTATATACATATTGCCAATAACTAAATAATCACTCAGATGGTACATTTTACTCCATATACACAGATCAATTTCCCTTAATGTTCACAAAGCCCAGTTTAACACAGGTTTCCTGATCCTATGTGATCTTGCGTTCACCAAACTGGCTCAAGTTTCAAAAGTATGTGTCTTACCAAAACCAGATTTTACATTGTTGGGTTGATTCATACACATCAAATATATATCTTTGATAAATTTAGTTTGGATTAATGTATCCTCATGTCTCCAGGCTGTGACCCAATCCCTGTGGAGTACCTGAGGTGGGGAGACCCTGAACCCATCGCAGCTGTGGTCTTTGCCTGCCTCGGTTTAATGGCCACGTTCTTTGCCACTGCAGTCTTCATCAGGTATTAAAAATATATAAACTGAAGATGACAACACAAACAGCTGTAGGTTAGCTGTGACATATGTACAAAACATACCCACTTTTTCATTATTACACTTTTCATGAGAGTGTGTGCATATATACAGTGCACACATTATCTACATGTGCAAATGATTTCACTTACATGTTTGTATTATTCTGAATGTGTCTGTATTCAGGTTTCGGGACACACCAGTAGTAAAATCATCCAGTAGGGAGCTATGCTACATCATACTGGCAGGAATCTGCCTGGGTTACCTGTGCACCTTCAGCCTCATAGCTAAGCCCCATGTTATCCACTGCTACCTCCAAAGACTGGGAATAGGTCTGTCGCCTGCCATGAGCTACTCTGCACTTGTCACTAAGGTAAGGGCTGAGTTAAGGATTTTTGAAATAAGCGTGACATGTGGGTGAAGCATTTCTGACAGGTTTGGAGCTAAATAAGTCACGTCCAAAGATGTGGAACCTTGTTTATCACTAATTATGTCTGCATAAAGACTGCAGCAGTTTGGATGGAAGTAGAAAAAGCAGATGTCTAGAATATACATTATGTTCAATAAACACATGGTAGTTTGTGTCCTAATGGTGTTTGTGTTTTGACTGCAGACAAACCGCATCGCTCGGATCCTGGCAGGCAGTAAAAAGAAGATCTGTACAAAGAAACCTCGCTTTATGTCTGCCTGCGCCCAGCTCATCATTGCCTTCCTCCTCATACTACTGCAGCTGGGCATTATTGTGGCTCTCTTCCTCATGGAGCCACCTGAGGTAAGCTCTGTGTGAGGAGGCGGGTGTCTGTGTTTTTGATTGGAAGAGGGTGGCTTGTTGACAGATATACTCAAGCACAGGTTATTCTGAAAAATTATATAATGTGATCAGTATAGTGATCAGTAGTGTGATCTTAAACACAAAGAGTATTTTTAATACATCTCAATTAAAGAAGTAGATTAACAGGTATCATAGAGTGTTTTTGTTGGATTTATGTAACACTACTGTTTCAGTGGCAGCCACACAATCCTGTTTTAAAGCTGAGTGAGCATTCAGTTACCAGGTTAAAATATTGGGCACCTGATGTATGAAGTGCAACAAATAAAAATGTCAGTCGGTTAGTTTGCACTGCTTTTTCAAACTCCATTTTAAATGTATCTGTGGATTTTCCATCCAGTCCTGGGTGTTTGTAGCGTTAGCCTCGTTAGGCTTAGCATTACCATTAATGCCATGTGTCACCACAGGTGATCCATGATTACCCCAGCATCCGCCAGGTCAACCTCATTTGCAACACCACTAACCTGGGCGTTGTTGCCCCACTGGGATACAATGGCCTGCTCATCCTAAGTTGCACCTTTTATGCCTTCAAGGTACAAGCTGAAGTGTTTGTAACTATGTCCATCACTGTTTCGAATTACATTAATTTGATTTAAATAATAATACCAACATTAAAAAACGTGATTTTTTTTTAATTCAACAGTTTAATACACCTGAGAACATTCAATTTTTACAGGCATAATGTGTAAACAAATGATTGAACCACTGTTTGTGGTTGCTGCTTTACAATCTTTTAAAAACAACAACATATACAACATTGTTTTATAACAACCTCTAATCAAAATGTAGTTTCAAATTTACAGGCACAGTAAAAAAATGCATGGAATGCCTTATACTTGCCTTTTTTCTTTCTCTTCAAGACCCGCAACGTCCCAGCTAATTTCAACGAGGCTAAGTACATTGCCTTTACCATGTACACTACTTGTATTATTTGGCTGGCCTTTGTACCCATCTACTTTGGTTCCAACTACAAAATTATCACCATGTGCTTCAGCGTCAGCCTCAGTGCCACTGTGGCTCTGTGCTGCATGTTTGTACCCAAGGTAAGGCTATGAGCTAAAATCTACAGCTTCTGTTTGCCCCTTGTTTACTTTAATCTTTATATTTCCGCACACTTTTTAATCTTTCTAAATGTTTAGGCTCTGCTGGAAGCCACTGAAAAAAATCTGGAATATTGTCTGGTATCTAGGAAAATATATAATGCACCTAATAATAAGTTGAAATGCACAGTGTACGTTGGAAAGTGCCAATGCTTCATGCCAAACAGTATACGTTTACTGCGTCCTGTCACACTGTCATCTGTTTTGCACAGTGCAGCACTATTGTGAATACTTAAATGTTATGCTGAAGTACTTTATAATAATAGTTTTTTGCAAGCATGTTGACAATCTGACAGAAATTATTATTAGAGTGGTAATGCACAGGAAGCACTCTCAGTAAACACCATGTCATTCAAAGCAAGTGTTCAAGTTAGGTTTTTGAATGAATACTTAAAAGCCTAAAAATTTATTTTTTTCCGATGCCTGCTTTTGCGAAAAAAATAAATAAACAGTTTAAATTATTATTAGATATCACCCCCATTTATCCTTTAATGGCCAGATGTACACATTCAAGGAAAAAGTTTATTCTTGTTCGAAAACAAAATTCAATCAATAAAAAAAATTACCAGCTGCTTTATTTGAGAATTTTTATTAGTGTCTTATATTTTATGACAGTCATGAAAGCTTTCATCACTACTCTGATAAAAGCATTTATTCAAAATCACTTTCTTGTTCAGTGCATTTTTGAATTAAGAGGCCTTGTTTTTTCTTTATCTGTTCAGCCCTATAATACATATTTTGTGCTTCATTTTATATGCAGGTGTACATTATTTTAGCCAAACCAGAGCGTAATGTGCGCAGTGCCTTTACCACTAGCACAGTGGTGCGCATGCACGTGGGCGACGGCAAATCATCCTCAGCTGCCAGCCGTTCTTCTAGTCTGGTTAACCTGTGGAAACGCAGAGGCTCCACTGGAGAGACACTCAGGTACATATGTGTGTTTACACACTAGAGGCTTTTTGGCCAGGTTAATTCAAGGTTACTCCTCAGTAACAGCCCAAGGCACCATTTCTGTAATGGCCCCACTCTGAGTCTATTTATGGTGTGTGTGTGTGTGTTGGATCTTTCTGAGAGATTGATTCTCTAAACTCCCCCTGAGTCTGGCTGACTGTTCTTCTGACCCTAACATGAACTGCAGACAATGGCCTAATGCACATGACAAGAAGGAGAGAGAGAAATGAACTGAGGGAGAAGGGTACAAAGAATTTAGAAAGAATAATTTGCAGTAAATTAAGAGATGATTGGACATGAGTGAAAAATGAATGGTGAGAATGGACAAGGAGATGAAGTAACCGAGAAGAAAGAGAAGAAAGGGCTGAATGAATAGTGTGGAAAGGGGAGACATAACTGCTTTCACACCAAGCTTGAGGCCATCCATAAGTCATCTCTGGTGACAAGGAACCGATCAAAGAACACAAAGGGGAGTGACGCACGGCCACATGCCCAGAATGAGATGCGAGAAAAAAGACAAGAACACATTTTCGTTTGTCAGCAGGTTACTCCAGCTCACCCTGCTTGGCAAGCAAGATTTCTATCATGCTCTTATGAGAAATGTCAGGAGTGTTTCCATCTTTGGTCCTTTTATTCTTCTCTTCCCTTCTCCATTTCTTTTGGTCCTGTATTCCTTTGTGGGTGGTGGTAATTGGCAGGGCTGTCTATCTCCTCAATGCAGGGCTGGAAGCTGCTGCCTTTGAGATGCTGTCATTGTGTAGTCTGAGCAGATGCAGACAGACATGAAACTGACAGACAAGGGGAAAAAGAAAAAATATTTAAGAGAAATATTTAACTAATGTTTGAACTGCTACCAAAGGCCCTGTGTACCAGACATTAAAATCGACATCAGAGCATCACAACATCAAAAACATACTTGTTGGGTATGTACATGTGTTTTTGCTAGCAGGTCAGGCTTGGTCGTGTGAGCTCAAACAAGGACATTTCAGAACTGTGTGTGTGTGGGTGAGTGGGTGGATGTGTAGGTGGAGGAGTATCAGCACTTTGTGTGGGTGTGTGCATCTCCAGGGTGATTTGACTTCTTTTCACCTCCAGCCACGGTGGTGTAAGGGTTTAATCAGGAGTTCCATAGATTAATCACACTAATTAACCTGACAAAAGGATGAGAGGAAGAAAAGGGGAAGGGGGCAGAGAACAGAGCGCTGTGACTGATGTGAAGACAAAAGTCGAAAAAACTGTAAGATAGAACGAGAAAGAGAGAGAGAGAAGAAGAGACATGACAAAGAAAAATTATGAACACACTGGCAGCAAAAAATAGAACAGAAAGTTCACTGTACAGATTTTCTCTTGAGTTAAGGGTCCATTTGAATATGATTGTATCAGCGCTAACAACTCTATATCTGCTATATAAGAAAACATATCTAGGAGAATAAAATGGGCCGAGCACAGTTTATGTCATGTGATGTGATACAAAATTAGTGGTGCAGACAAGTTTACTGATGAGAATAGTACAAAAACAGCTTGATATGTTATTTGAAATCTAGTTCACACTTTTTCAGAAAGTAGAGAGTGCAGTTGGAAAAAGTGACATAAATGTGTAGAAATGTATTTTCATTATTGATTTTTACTGTCAATTCTGGAGTTAAACATAATGTTAAACACAATGAAGCAAATCAGTAATAAATAGATTAATGTTTTTTCCACATCAGATTAACAAAAAGTGACTTTTTGACATAGTTTACATGAATCAAAGTGCTAAACAAAAACTCTTTTTGTTCCCAGCTCTAATGGTAAATCAGTATCTTGGGCACAGACAGAGCGCAGCAGTTCACGTGGCAACCACCTGTGGCAGCGGCTGTCCTTCCATATTAAGAAGAAGGAGAACAATCAGACTGCCGTTATCAAGCCCTTCTCCAAAACCTCTGAGGAACGTTACTGTGGAGGGGGCGACCTGCCCCCGCACGTCCCTCTGCCCTCCCTCCCCTCCATGTCCTCTCTTCCCATTCACCCTGACGTTAGCGCCGATAAGACCCTGTACGAGCTCTCTGAAGCAGAGGAGCGCTACTCGATCACGTACCGGGCGCAGACGCCTTCACCGATCAGCACAGTCAGCCAGAGACTAGGGGCAGGTGCAGGGGAGGATCCTCAGATGACATGCATCCCAACATACCCGAGCAGCATCTGCAGCGGCGGCAGCGGCAGCAGCTGTGGTCCTCCCAGCAGCGGTTCTGTTGTCACCGGGAGTGACGGTCACTTGGTCGTCGTTGACGATCATCCCGGAGAGGCCCAGAGTTCACTGATGGATCAGATTAGCTGTGTGGTAAACCGCTTCACTGCTAACATCACAGAGTTGAACAGCATGATGCTCTCATCCTCTCCGTCACACTCGCATGGGCACAAACACACACCTCCCCCTCCTCACCCCACCGACCCATACCTTCTGCCCCGGGAGATTCAGATGCCTCCGACCCTCACCACTTATGCTGACGTCCAGCCTCTTCCACCTGTTGAGTCCAGCTTGGGGGCCCGAGGTGGCTGTCTCGCTCACCCTATGCCTCCTTCACCCTACCCCCTGCCACCTCCTCACCCCCAGACATCCCCCTCGCTCTCCCCCATTCGAGGAGGCCTGGTTACCTGCCTCCCCGACTCCCCACTAAGGAGGGTGGAGCTGGAAGAGGAGCTTATTGCTTTGACTCCTCCCTCGCCCTTCCGCGACTCTCTGGCATCCAGCAGTAGCTCACCCATCTCAGAGACAGGTCTGTGTCTCCCCCCGGTGCCATCCCATCCTCCGCCCTCTCCTCCTTCGCCAAGGTACAGCAGACTGACACTCAGAAACTACAGCCAGAGTTCTTCCTCACTGTGAGGCGAAGCAAAGAAAAAATGTAGAAGTGAAGAAGTGCATTCAAAAACAAAAGAGGATATAAAGAGGATGGATGGACAAAAAACCATTCGTCCCTACGTGGAGTGAAAACCTAAGGTAAAGGCGTCATGGATTTCTGGTTGGTGAAGCCACACCGAGCTGTGTTTGTGTTTACATGTGCACAGTGAGATGCAAGTACGAGAAGCTTCCACATATAGTACTTTGTTTTGTTTCTCAAGTGAGGTGTGGTGAACTGCTGAAACGGCCACTATACTTCGCCGTTTGTGGGTGTCTGTAACGTTGAAGAGGTCTAGAGGTACGATCATTGAGGTTTGGGTAATGGCCTTAAGGTAACATGGCTATCAACTAATTAGAGATAGTAAGTGTGTGTGCGTGTGTGTGTGTGTGTGGGTGGGTGGGTGTGCGTGTGTGTGTGGGTGCGTTTGCTTTATCTCAGTTAATGTCTGAGGAAGCATGACAGTGAAGGTTATTGTGGGATGACATCAAAAGCCTGAATGGACTAAATGGAGACTATTAAGGGCACATATAGGCAGTATTTGCTCTCACACACACAAACAAATATAATGTAAGGAAGGACACTGTAAATATAAGAGAGGTTACGGATTATTTTTTGTGAATAAAATCCGACAAGCTTCTGACAAAAGTGCATTGTGTTAACATACCAGGCTGTATGTTACTCTGAGGAATTTTCTCACAAAAACATCTTTTTAATCATTCACTCTCTGGTCTGTTCCCTCTGCGTTGCTTTCTTTCCCTCAGTCCCTCTTTCTCTTGTTACTTTCTTTTATCCTGCCAATATTTCAGTATTTTCTATTCCTGCAGTTTGTTTTCTTCAGAAGTTTGAATGTATATTTTCTACATGATTCTTAAAGCAGTTGGGACCAAACCTTTTGTACCTCACTGTTTATGACTGGAGAAAGAGGGAGAGGAGGGACTGACATGACCAGGCCTTGTTTTACCATTAACATCTTAGTCATTACATTTTGTTTTGGTGAAATATTGGCAAAAATCTGGCATCAAAGCTTGTTATTGTGACGTTAAACAAATCATACTGTATAAGGCAGCTGAGACGTGGAAATTGCCCAGGACTCCAGTCACATTGATTTGAGAGACCGATTCCACATGTTGGAAAACTGCTTTCTTGCCAAAAGGTAGATGAGGATAGAGATACCACTGCCATATCTGTTAGGTGAATAAAGCCTCTTGTAGTTGCCTGGAAACATCACGATGATGAGAAAACTTAAGAAAGTTGTGCGCAAAAAATGTCACAATCCCCCAGCAAAATTACAGTGTTTTGTCCTTCTGTTTTTGTATTGATTAAACAAACATGTTATAATGGCTCTATTAATGAGCCTTAAAGGTGCCAATAGGCAGATTTTGTTATTTTTGGACGGGGCCTGGCACAGTCTCTGTGCTGAGCTAACCGGCTGCTGACTGTAGCGTCATATGAAAAAAAAAGACAACAAGAAATGTGTTCATCTTGTCATCTAACTCTCAGCAAGAAAGCCAATCAGTGAAATACCAAAATGTCTATTACCCGCTTCAAAGAAACGCACAATGGGACAAATCCCAAACACCATATGTCTCTGAATATGTCGCAATGTAAATGTTCCCTAACACGCAGACATTTGGTTTGGTTTCCACTTGTAGAGAGAACGGCAGGTATTGTCCAATTTCAGTATGAAGGATAAATACAGGGCACCAACCTTATGCTTTCCCAATTATAAATGTCTGTATATATGAGTACTGCAAAATTCTGAAAAAGCTAAAATATCTAATTTAACTATTTAAGACTTCAGTTAAGAAAGTATACCTTTAAAAGGAGTACTGTCCTTACATGATGTAACACATGCTGTAAACTGAATTTGAGAGGACTCTCGAGTAACACTGGCATATAAAATGTGCTGATGACGGCATTCACTAAGATGCTTTTGAGAAGTAGGGCCTTGATTTTCTGTCAGATCCCTCTACAGAGGAAAGATAAACAAGAACTCTTAAGTTCAATTCTTGTGATACAAAACCCTAATTTCAGACATTTCATATGAGGAATGCTATCTGTGTGGAGTGGTAAACAGCATCTCACTTTATCAAGTGACATTGGACCGTTGGTATCAAAGCAACACAGTAAATTTTCTTCAAAATGTTGCCAGTGCCGTATTGTTTATCACGAGCTCCATATTTTCCACAGCATATGCATTTGTTTGCTGGAACAGCTGACTGATATAGATGATGGTCTGATTTTGCATTTTAGGTGTAGTATTTCTGCTCTACAGTAGCCAGCAAGAACAAACTCAGACAAAGTGATTCTGTAAATAATAAGGGCATGCAACGACAGTTCTGTTTTGTTTCTGATGAAAGTACATTTAGTTACATATCAACAAAGGTTAAAAAAAGAAAAAAATATGTTTTGATCTATGTTATAGCATACAGTACCAATATATGTTACGACTACAGAAACTGTGTTACTACTCTGAATGTGTGAGTGACCATTCCTATTCAAATGTCTTGTAATTCAACAGTATAATAATAATGAATATTAATATGATTACTGTGCCAAAGGGGTTGGGGAGGGTCTGTCTTAATATGTTGTGGGTAACTACTTGGTTTCATAAAAGAAAAAATGTAAAACTGTTTTTATTGTTTTGAATATTTTCTATATAAATATTCCTCATTTTCCAGTGTAAAAGCAATATTATTGGTTGTACAGTATACAAGGTGCACATATGAGGGGTTTCTTATATCATAATGTTTTTAATTGTTTTTCTTTTTCATCCTTCTGTTATCTCTGGTGGACAATTTAACAAGAAGGATGGTGGGTAGAGATGAAGTTTTATTTTCATTTTCTTTAAATCTGTATTAATGAAAGGGAGATGTTTAGTAATTTCTAATACAAAGAAGGTGTGTTTCCCTATTTTTGCAATGTTAATATCTCATATAGGGTCTGAGGTTTTCCAATTTTTATTCTTGTTTCACTCTTTAATGTAAACCTTTGCTGATGACCGATAGGGAGATTATTTGTACGTGCCAATTATTGTTTTTTGATTTGTTTTTTAAAGCTAAAGTTTGTCTCAAAGCAATTGATTAAACTATCAAGTCCCAAATTAAAAAAAAAAACAAAAATGCATACGCACAATCAACATCTGAGATAATTGTACAGGTAGTTTTGCTTATAATAGGGATGAATATGTAGACGGTGATGATAAAAACAAGCCCCGTATGTCCCCGCTGTCCATGCATCATCACACAACATCTACGCTTCGAAGTTCGCTAATCTGCTGTATGTCCTTACCAGTTGTCAAAAATGGGCCCATATTATCGAGATGTTACATGGGAGGAGCTAAAATTTTAAATTTTAAACTTACATTTTCTGCTATTTTCTTCTCTTTAAGGGCTCACTTCTGTGGAACCATCTTACTGTACATTAAATTCACATGGAACCAACAACAACAAAAAAGCTGTTTATTATTAAATTGCAGAAGCATCTTGGCTTTTAAATCTCACTGAACTGCAGAGAGATTAAAATATGTCATAGTTTGACAGTATATCATTTCGGGCTCACTTGCAGCCAGCCTTTGTAGATGTCAGGGGATTTTTACACTACTTGAATAATGGGATTTCTAACATTTTCCATGACAAATGGAGAGTAATTGCCCCTGTACATCAATCTCATAATAATGCAGACATGAGAAAATGTGAGATATCTGTGCTAATACACATTTAGCTCTACCTCAGAGATTTCAAAAAGCTGCCACCCTCTAATCTGATCTCAGTCAAATTGCTGCTCCCTGTCATACTTCAGCCAAAACATCATGGTGATGTTGACGAGCTAGAGAAAACTCTTATATTATATGCCAGGAATATGATCTCCAGATGATGTCTACCCAAAATGCTTTTGGCTGATTTATTTCATAAATGCACTCTAAAGAAGTGAATTGATAATCCCTGAGCCCAAAAATACATTTAATCCAGATGTGCTCCTCTGCTGATCAGTGGAAAAAAGACACAAGGTCATTTATTTTAAACTTAAAATGAAAATATGAAAAACTTAAAGGCCTTACACTGTCCCTCTTAAACGCTGCAAAAAATGATGCTAATAAAATAATGGGGCTGAGTTTCCACGTGTTCCTCCGTTGTTACTTACAGCCACATTTTAAACAAGCTGGGGGTTTTGGAATGTAGGACTGTGCATCTAAGGCCTGATTGGTGATGTAGTGATGAGGGCGACAGCTTTTCAGAAGAAGGATCTTGTTCACTTCCATCCCCAAGAGCAGTGTGCTTAAGCTGAGCGAGCTTTAACCTCTCTATAGAAGGAGGCAAGTGAAAAACAAGAATTGTTCCCTCAGGGATGAACAGAGCTAGGTTACAAATAGCTGTTCAGGGCTCTAGTGATTTGAAGAGGTCTCTGCGGTGTGATGGAGCAGCCTTCTCTATTGCCCTCCTTGATAATTTGATTTGAAACGGAAAACGGAGCTATGTTTACTGTGTAAACACCACACAGATGTATGGCTGTGTCTGGATAGGCTGAGAGAAATACACCTGAGTGAGTGTCATTTAGGAGATACGAATGATTCCTTCTTGAAGCGTTAATCACAAGATGCTGACATGAGGTCAGAACAAACAGATGATGATATGTTGAGAAGTGCTGGTTATTAACATTCTTGAGGCTGAGGTCAATCACATCACATGCCTTCACGTTTATGATAATTCTGGTTTTTCTTGTTGTTGTTGGGGGAACCAATAACACTGAACCATATTAAGGTGAATGTCTTGTGCTATTCAGTAAAAAATCATTTATTTATGAGTTAGAATGCTTCAGCTGAAATCCAAGGCCTGGGGGGTTGAAAACTACATGTCTCATAAATCATCAACAGTATTTTTTTAAAGTTTGCCCAAAGCTGCTGATTTGAATGTTGCTCTTAGTACAGAGCGTGTGAGTTCTCATATTTGGTTGGCTCCTCAGGCAATAGAGTAAAGTTTTTCCGGAAAGTTTTTTTCCGACGTTTTGAACCATGCCCAAGAGCTGCTGATTTTTCTGAGCCCTCAGATGGGCGCTGTAGATGTTGCAAACAAAAAGCGCCAGTTTTAGTACAGAACCCAAGACGTGCAAAATACGGTAGTTTTTTACACCCTCACCCCCTCATTGGAAAACACGCGAAGAAATTGATGCAGCTTTTAATTTGAAGCCATCAGGCAGTGGTTTCAATGCTCAGAGGAAGATGAATAGCGATTTGTGGTTTCAGTGCACGGGAGAATGAAGCGATTTTATGTGCGTTATGAATAAAGACTTATGGTACAAAATCTTTTGTTGAGCGTGCAACCCCTGAGGAATAAGAGACGTCTTCTCCTTTGGCTATGGAACAAGTTTATTTATAACAAGGACGTTTTTGTCATAATATGTGTTATACCAGCCACACATATTTACCGTTCTGCAGCGCACAGAACATCCTTATATTGATTAGATATTATTTCTCAGCCTGGATATTGAGTCCGAAGTTTGTGACAAAATTATATTTCTTTTTAAATTTTAGCGGGTGCGGCTTAAATTTAGGTGCGTAGTCCAGAATTTGTAAGGTTTTGTAGGTTCAGAAGAGGACATTGTTATATGCCATAAGGTTATGTTCTGGATTAAAAGTAAGTTTGTAAAGTTACTAACTTATTTTGCTTTGTGGTTTTTGAGAAAGTTGAATAAGGTAAGCAGGTGTGTGTCAGTGTGTGTGTCTTTAGCGCATTATTGGTTTGTATACAGAGATTGCAAAATTCACAGTGATGTGATTCTTAGTGAAATATATTTAGTTTCATCCCTTGTTTCTCTTTACAGACAAATAAAGTGATAATACGTGATATGACACAGGTATCCCTGCAGGCCACGATGGATATTAAAGAAACACCATAATGGGTGATTTCTCTGCTTTCCTCTGTGTTTGTGTTACTGCTGTGGACACAAACCAAATCTGCATTAGTACCTCTGCATCAAGTTCTGATCAGATTCTATTTTGTGTTTGAGACTAGCGAGTTATCAATAAGAAAATGGATGTTGCCTACAGAAATGATGTTTACTTTGTTACCGCTCTCTTGAGATAATGGAGGTGATTTCACTTGTAGTGACATATTACACACTTTTAAGCAAATAGTGTTTTGGTTTTTAGAGAGACACTGAGCTGGGCAATGTGAGCCGAAAAATTTCACTTATTCATGATAAAGCTCATCTGCATATAAATTAAGGCCCTCGGTTGTTTTTCAGTCTTTTAACATCCGCGATTTATCAAAACTTTAATTCTGCTGAGCTCACTGAAGTGAACAGTCTGGGTTTCATTTTGACAAGAAGAAAACGATGATCTGTTACCATGAACCTAACTGATGGAAAGTGGGATGTGTTAAAATTCCTATATTTAGTGCATTGGATATATTTTTTACTGTATTCATTTACAGATATTTATTTACTCCGAGTACAAAAAAAAACTGTATGTAATGAAAATTCATCTTTAAAAAACAACTGCAAAGCCAGGCTTAAATTGCAGCCTGTCCCCAGACTCCAGTGGTGTTCTGTCAAAGTGTTGTTACCCTCTTCCACTCAGTCCCAACGTCATCTTTTTATTTCAAGTGCTTCTGATAAACACCACACAAGTTCAGTTATACTGGAGTTAGACCTGCATTAACTTATGTGGTGAAATATTTGAATTATGTATTTTTTGTAAACTGTGTGGCAGTGCCAGAATCTTGTAAATGCGATTCAGGCGTCAGTGTTTATCCACCGTCAGGGACATTTTATAATTACTCAATTACATTTAATGAACATGACATTTAAAAAGCTTTTGTTGTTTTGATTTTTTTTCCCCTGATGTTCAGAACTATAGAATGTAATTTGATGCTATTTCTATGTTGGTGTGATAATAGAAAATGGTTTTATATTTAGATATTTGATTATCTATTTAATATTTTCACTCAGCTTTGTAAAGTGTGAAATGTGAGAATATATGGTTGCAGCTATTTGGTAAATACCTTATGTTTGTTAGTGGCTTTTTAGTGGGGGCTGATGACAGGTGAGGCAGGACGTAATATCAGATAATGGAACATAAAACCAAATTGCACATTTTATGTTTCAGAACTGGTTTTGCCCAGAAATAAGCTTTTAGTCTAGCATCAGACATTAAATACAGAAAGGTTTGATATCTTAATTAATTGCTTACGGATGGTGCTGCGGTCCGAACTGGTTGTCGCTGTCACTGGGACCTTGTTCACAGGCTTTTTAAAGGCTCCCAGCAGACACATGCACGAGAACAAGAGCAGTTTTGGCCAAACAGAGTTCTTTTCATCTCCCAATTAATGAATCTTTATCTCCTCACTCCAGGTTGGCCCACGTTGATGCCCATGATATCTGGACTGATCTGGGGCCACTGGGAACTCTAAAGCGAAAAAGAGTGGGCAGTGTTTACTTTGAATATAACTACAGTGTTTTTCTTTAAAAGGGAATAAAAAAATTAGCAGCAAGGAGACTTCGAAAAGCCTGGAACAAGAGTTCACACATACTGTACCTCCCATGATTATGTTGTTTCTTTTGTGCAGGAACAATAGAAACATAAATGTATGATTAAAATTTTAGCCAATAAAAGCATTTATGTTTTATGAAAGTCCTCAAAACCACCAGCCATTATGTTTTCCGAGTGGAGGTTTGAAGTTGAAATGAGTTTTCTCATACAGTTGGACCAGGCGTGTTCAGCAGTTTGACTGTAGCAGCAGCAGCTGGTAAATACACACAAAATAATTCAGACAGTTGTGCATCATATTATTATCTTATTGTTTGATGCTTTCCATTTGGCAGTATCATTGTGCTCTGATTAGTCTCTTGTTGCTTCTCATACCAGCTTTTCTCCCTCGTGTCAGTGAGTAATAGGAGCAGAGGAACAGAAATGCAGGGAGGAAGTGCAGATGCATTAATGGGATCTGAGAAGAACCATGGGCATCCTGAGGAAAGCATTAGAGGCTAGATGAGCATAAGGCAGCTCCAGGATGCACATTCACAAACCAGAAAAGTAACTCTGTGATTTTGTAACTGTGCTGGGTGAAGGAGCTTGCGAGTTAAAGCTTTTGTTGAGCTCTTGTCCTCTCAGCAGAAACACTGTGCTCACACAGCACTTTGGCATTAACAGGTGGATTTTAAAAGTCGCCCGACTTTGATGCAGTACTGTCACACACCTACTCTCTGGGTATGAAGAAAGAGCTGGAGTAAGCTTCTTAAAATGGAAAACATCTAAGGGCGTTCGTCGATTCTGATTTACAGCTCTTCATAATGACATGTTCATTTCATGTGTTTTCTTACCGGGATGTAATACAACATTTCTGGAGCCCTTAAGTCAGTGTGATTATCACACAGCACAGCTGTACAACTGACCATTGATAAATCATTGTGTAATTGTACTACAAAGTACAAAGTTTGAATCATTATTGAATACATTATTAAAAAACAATGATTTACCTCATTATCTTTTTTGTCTTCTTAGTGCATCTTTAAACAATTAGAAATTATGGTAATACTTTATATTAAGATGCAGTGTATACAGAACATGCTTGACTATATAGACACAGAAAATGCATTTACATTCACAGCAAAGCCACGTTTAACTTTCAACTTAAAGGGTCATGAAAATTATTGGCCTCAGTACAACAGAAAATTTGACATGGTTTATCAAAGAAAAAAACCTGATTGCTGCAGGGTTTTTTTTTTTTTTACTTCACAACTTTTAACTATTAAATGTTAAAAGGCCCAAAATAAAGTCTGAATAAAGGCAAAGACAAAAATGCAAAAGTACTTCTACTACTCTCCATTTCTGGCCCAATTTACACATATGTTCCCCTTAGAAATTAATCATTAGACCTTGGGGTAACTGTGTACCTCTTGAGGCCCAATGGTACATTACAATGATCAAGTCAATGACGCAACAATCATTGACTAAGTGAAATCAAAAGCAATGGCATGCACTGTCCGTCAAAAGTCACTACCAGTCACTCTTGGCATTCTCCCGATGAACTTCATGAGCTAGTCGCCTGAAATGGTTTTCACTTCACAGCTGTGCCTCGTCAGGGTTCATTGGTGGAATTTCTTTCCTTTAAGGGGTTGGGACCATCAGTTGTGTTGGAAAGTGGAAAGGTGCTGAATTACGAGTACAGGTAAAAACACAGCACTGCATTCTTGGGATTTACATTTTTTTTAGTATTTTCCCACATCATTCATTTATATATAAGAAATAAATCAGTGCAGTAATGATCCATTAAAAGTTTTTGTGTTGAGTTGAGTGTTTGTGGCACATTATATTTCCAGTCTTTCAGTCTGGATTTTAAAGCAGTTGGATGCACTCTGAGTTTTAGCGCCCACAATAAATGAACTCAGCAGTCTGTGAGTCTCTAGCCTACATGTTGAGCCCAGTCAGTGGAAGCTGCTACACATCACCTTCTCAGCTCTTGTGATATTTGCTTCCACCTCCATCTTTTTAAGTGTTGCAGTGACATGGCAGCCAGTGTGACAGGGCGCCATCAGCCCACGAGTCCTTGCCCAAAACCATTTTGTCTATTCAACTCAAGGTATGCAAGTCAGGCAGTGAAATCATCCTGCTATCTTTCATTCTCTCTCCCCATCTTCCCATGGTCCCCTAAGTTAACCATGTTTATCTACCTCTGTCATTCATTCATCTCTTTCTCTTATTACCTCTCAGCACCGAAATTGCTGTCTCCAAAATAAAATCTTCACATATTGCAAATGGCCCACTGTTCACACAAATGAAAGGAATGAAAAGGCAATAAGTGAACAGCAGGGATACAGAAAGGGGAGAAAAATAAAAGTCAGGCAGAGAAAAAACCAGCTGAGTTGTTTCAGTAGAGGCAGAAATCAGGTATACAAGTACACTCTTCATTATATGCACCTGTACAATCGAATGCAACTTAATGCTGCAGCTCTGCCATCAATTTTACTTTTATAAGGTTATAATTTCTCAGTTTTTAAGTTGAAACTGTCTGAATGGTGGAACTTTTAGTCATAGTGGAGGGAGTGCATTATAATGACAAGTGGTATTCAGCATTCTGTAAATTACACAATGTATTCCACACATTATCACATCAGCAGACTGATAGACATTTCACAAGTGACAGTCTGTTCACTTGTGAAATGTTCTTTTCTTTGTGGGGCAGCATTAAAAAATGTTATATTTAGCATCATTAATACCTTTCTTTGGCAGTTTTGGAAACCAATGTCACTCCTCTTTATTATAGTGCAAATAAATCTACAGCCAGCAACACCTGCACATCTACGTACAAATACATTTCACAAATAACTTTTCTGTCTCAGCTGTGCAACACTGAAGTGTAAAATAAAAATAAAAATAACACATTTTACCTTTGGATTGGGAAAGGCTGGTAATTCCCCCTCTCCCCAGTCTTTATGCTGAGCTAACCTACTGCTGGTATAATAACAGACATGGGATTGGTATTAAGATTTTATTTCAGTCTGGCTAAGACAATCAATGGCAGTTTCTCAAAAAAGTGATTTACTACATGGTCACACACATATAGCATCCACAAATATCATCCATGAATATTTTTGCTGGCACATTTCAGGTAAATAAAAACCTGACTGTGTCTGATACTACCGGAGTTTCCTCATACTCTGCTGGAAGCTGTGCTTTGTAACACACTGCATTGTGCACTGTAATCAGTGCTGAGAGTTGTTTCTTTCCCCAGTATGTAAATGGTATGTTGTGAATTCAGAACAGTCAAACGTGCTCTATATATAAAGTCTGTGTGGGCAAGAGGTGTCATGGCAGTGTGTGTTTAAGAGTGAGTGTCAGGCCATGTGTCCATTAAAGAAAGTACATTAGCTGCACATATATACGATACATGTGTGGGCCTGAGCAAATTTATGAGGACGGCAAAAACATTTCATTCCTCAGGCCTCGTTTCTCTTGTGTGTAGGTGTCTGTGTACGGTCGAGGTAAGTGACCGTAAAGCCACTTCAGTGGACTTAATTTAAATGTGAAGGATGCAACGTTAACACCACAAGGCTGGAGTGTCCAACCCCACTTTGCAATGGAGTGGCTCCACCCACACCTCCAACTTAATGAAATGCTGCTCTTCCATCCTTTTTCTGACTGAAATGTGGTTAACAGAGCACAGAGAAAGGCAGTGATAATTCGTTAATATTTATTAAAAAGAAATATTATAATCAGTTAAATATGCTCTGGAACAGCTTAAGTGACGGGAGCAACATGAGGAGTGTGATTGCTTTCAAACAGCTTGTCCAAATATAAATTAAAAGCAATATAGATGCTCATCAGGTTTCAAATGTGAGTCAAGCAGTCTGAAATGAGGACATTTCTTTTCAGTAGCTAAGTGGAAAATTGCAAAGAAAAAACAATTTATATTATAGTCAACTTTTAAAAAACACAGCGGCAATTCAACGCTGAAACTGTTGACGTGGTTTGAAAGAAGGGAGTTTATTTATTTGGTGTGGAGCAAGCGACTGTGCAGGGAATATAGAAAAAGGAATCCAGATGGAAACATGCTCGTGCTTGCGCAGAGTTACACATTTATAGAAAGAGACACACTCATGCACAAGTACCTGCATAAAAGGCTGGAGCCAAAATGATCAGTCGATTAACGAGGATTAAAGCAGTAGACAACTGTATCAGAACTAACTGAACATCTTGAGAACTATTTTGCACAAACTCAGACATTTGAATATGTCGCACAGGGCTCTAAGGAAACTGTGATGGACATTTGTACATTTAATAGACCCAATGGAGCATAAGTAAGTCAATAAAATAACTGAATATACATTCATGCAGGGTCACAGACAGGTTCTCTTAAACATGTCTGTTAGTGTGAAGCAGATCTTGAGGTCGGGTGTGTGTTGATAAAAACATCCACAACAAATGGAGTATGGCGTAAAACAGGAAGACAGAGAGAGGATAGAGCAGGACAGAAACCCAAAAAGGCTTGACAGACGAAGAGAAAGTGGGACGGAGGGAGAGAGGACACCAAGAAAGCAAGCAACAAATATGTGGGTGCCAATATACCAGAACTGAGAATCACTTGAGTTTTAATTTCCTGCCAGTGGAAGCGAGAACAATATCAAGATTGAAACACGAGTTTCAGTGAGTCACTCTGACAGGAACTCAGTGGGTTCAGGCTGTTAACATTCATAACATCATCCCCCCGTCTCTGTCTATCTGCTCCCTGCTCCTCTATTTTGCGTTTTTGAACAGCCACTCACACATGCTTATACATACACACACACACAGGCACCTAAACGCAGCAACGTACACATGTGCCCACACCAGCGCACACTCACACTTCCACACAAACACAGTGTAATGGCACTAATGAGACTGCATGACTAATACCTCTTCAGTGCCTTCTTCAGATGAGTGCTTATTATGGTCTGTCAAGGAGATGAGTCAGTCTATGTCATGGTTACTATGGTGATCAAAGCCTCCAGCACTTCCTTTAAGTGCCTCCTGGCTAAAATAAGCTCTTTACCCCCTTTAACTTCCAGGACACGGTGACACCTGCACACATAAAGCATTCAAACAGGTAATCTGGCTGTCGGACCTCTTCGAGGAGACGAGTGAAAAGTAAATTCCTCCACAGGAATGATTAAAACATTAGAAACATAAAGTGGTAAACTACAACCAAACAGCAGACCCAAAGGAGGATCTAAACAAGACTGTGTTGTCCTATTGACACAAACGAATGGAAAAGGTCACTTTTAGGCCTAAATATGTTCAAACGCTCAGAACGCCTCAGGGCGAGATCTCACTGCGTGGAGTAATTTGCTACTGCTGCACTCGCCACAAGCTGCTGTGATGCCGTTTGGTCTTTCTGCCTCATCACACAGGGTATCACAGACCCCGCTGATATTTCAGCTTTGGTTCATGACCAAATTACTAATAGAGATCGTTATCATCAAACCCTTTTTGAAAAGCAGCTATTAGATGTTGCAGACCCCACCACAGCTGGGCATTTTGTGCAGTAATAAAATGTAATGGCAGATTATTGGTAGTGATAAGAACAGTGAAGATAACTTGGTTAAACACTCAGATGTTTTTTATCTCTGTTTTTCAGATGGTCGTGTTTCTTTAATGGAAATCCCCAAACCCCAGCAATTAAACTATGAAGACTAAACAATGTCATTTTTGCAAGTCCAAACTTAAGGCTGTAGAAGCTGCTTAGTCCATCTACAAACACTGATTTATTATATTGTGGGGTTAAAAAAGGTAGGCAGACCTAAACAAACCAGTTAGATCTACAATTTACTTACACTGTGGGGGCTTATGGAGGGTGCATCAGTTTAAGAATCTACCATCTGAACACTTAAAGTAATTGTGGACAGTAACAATGGTGCACTAGATTATGTATGATTTCAGACGTTGGTTTCATGTGGCAGGGAATGGCAGTAATAGTAGCTCAGCTGTATTTAAGTGACCCAGTGAGCATGGAACTGGTACACACCAAACCTGAATGTGGTTGTCATGAGCGTGAACATTTACACCTGGCTGTGCTTGTTCTCCTGTGACAAAATGTGTGACATGAGGAACTGCTACATCTTAATACGAGCAACACTACAAAAGTAAAACCCCATGTGCTCAGTGACGAAAAAAAGGTTCCTTGTCTTCTTCTTCTTCATCTTAAAAAAGCACAACCTTTCAAATTGTTTTTATAATAAGTCAATGTAACTTTAAATAAACAGACTAGAAACTCCTATTGCACAATTTGTATTTTTATTTTTAATTCTTTTTTTGCATAAATTTTTATGCAAAGGCTTTTGTATTGTTTGTTTCACATTTCTCTTGGTGACTCTTACATAGCTACATTTAACATCTGCGTTTACTCATAATCACTATATTATATATACTAAATTTAGTGCAAAAAATATCGGTGAACACGTTTTCATTATTACTTTTAATCAGGCTGTATAAGAAACACCTGACGTTCGTCTTACGTCCCGTTTACGTAGAATCATATGACCAGGAAAACGAAATCAAACGAAGAAGAGACACCAACAGTTGAGAGTGAGCGGTTCGCCGTCGTGCACTTCCGTGTTCGCTCATTGAACACGATAGATAATTGGGTTTATGAGCTACTTTTAGCATTATAAGTCTATTAGATATGCCATTACAATAATAAAACATGAGCTAATATCGTGACATTATCTTATATTATTAATAATTTATTATATCATGCTTATTTATGTGTGCTTTAAGGGACGGAAGCTAGCTTGCAACACTGCAGGCTAACTGTGGTCATGTGACTCGTACTTTGGGCTTCAGGTGCTTCTCTTGACTGTGGAAGTTGAAACCTGCTCTTTGCTTGAAGTTTCACTTTGTATAAAGAACGAGCTGGAGACAAAGGTCAACCGGAGATAAGTGGAAGCGGGTCAGGTGACATCAGAAACCAGCGGGGCCGCATTTTAGGTGGTTTTTATCATAATCGAACGGAGCGGGGACTGTTTTTATTGAGTCAAGATGATGCTGCGCGGCGTGTTCGTGTGTGTGCTCCTGCTTTGGGTCGAGGGATCGTGGGGTGACACGCCGGCCAACTGCACCTATGAGGACCTGCTGGGGACATGGGTGTTCCAAGTGTCCAAAGGGGGACATGACAAGACCATCAACTGCTCCGCTCAAGGTAAACCAGAAACCAGTGCAGTACAAACTGTTGTGAGGCAGCTGTGCCGTTTGGGAACATGTCACGTGTTTGATGTGATGAACTGCTGCAGGTGATGAACTTTCCACTTTTCTTTGCCTCGTCTGGTTTGAATGAAAAAGAAGAAGAAAAGTTGTCAGTGAATCTCAGTCAACTTTCATTTAACCAAAGGGCTGCAGTTAACAGCTCTATTAATCTTTCATTCTTTGATCTGAATGTGACTTTTGATAATAAAATGTAGTAAATGACCACACTGACGTATGGTCACAGCTGTAATTTACCACTGAAACTGTATTTTTTTTTTTGTTGGTCCTTCTTAGCTACAGGTGAGAACACCGTCACTGTGACCCTGAAGAAATTGTCTACAGCCGCAGATGAGCTGGGGAACACCGGCTTCTTCACCCTTATTTACAACCAGGGCTTTGAAGTGGTCCTCAGTGGGTACAAATGGTTCGCTTTCTTTAAGGTACGAGGCAAAGATGTAACACGCCTGCAGACAATTTCATTAAAGCAACAGTTCTAGCACGATACCGTGGCTTCTGAAGTTGTTACTGCACAGAAAAATGCCTGCTGCTAGCTGGTTAATATACTGTTCCTAAAAGATAACTTTGCTGAATTACTTGACATGCATGGTTTATTTTCCTGGTCTTAGCCCAGTGACTGTAAGCAGAAACTTTATCTTGTCAAATTTTACCCCTTCCTTCTAAATAATGAGAAATGAAGTGCTTGTTGGAAATGACATGCTAAGGAAGTTGCACTGTGGTTTAACTATCATTCAGGCCTTACCCTGAACGTCAGTTTCAGTCTTACTGTCACTCAAGTTTGCTCTCCTTCTGATCGGCCTTTAATATAATCTACACTACAATCAGAGCAAGCTGAATTTTGTTGGAAAAAATGTGTTATAGTCATGTTTAAAGTCTTGTCATGTGTTATCTCTCATCACTCACATGACACTGAGGGATGTGTCAGAGGCGGCCTGTCTTCGAAATCTTGTTCAACTTCCTCATTGGCTTGAGTTGACTTTACTTGTGTGTGCATAAAGAGAGTTAAGTAGCTTCTGAGTTGTCCAGGATCTTGTAATTTCTATGTATCCATAAAACTCAGTTTGGCTCATCTTTTTACAAAGTTGCATTAGTTAATTCTAGACCTTTTTCTTTTAATTGACCTCAGTTTGTCAGACATGACCTTAGTATTTGGGACAAACCATACTTCTCTCCCCACACTTTCAGTACACTCAAGAGGGAACTAAGGTAACCAGCTACTGTGACCAGACTCTGCCTGGATGGGTCCATGATGTCCTGGGAAACAACTGGGCCTGTTTTGTTGGAAAGAGAGTGAAACCAGTACCACCCCGAACAGACAACAAACCAGTCTTCAGCAGCGGGTACATGCGTTATATCTTTTTATCCTGAGTATACACTTTTAAATAAGTGAGCAATCGGTGGAATATCAAAACATTTTATAAGCAGAATCTCATAATGATCCTTTTTTTCGCTTTATTAGACGGTTTTGTCACTTCTACAATAATGTGCACTTTCCTTTGCTCTCATTTCCTCTTGATGTGCACTGAGTTAGCCCCATTCTTCCACAGTAAATCCTGAAAGCGACTCTGTAAAAATGTATTTAACAGTCCAATTGTTAAGGCAGTGCACCTACCTCATTTAAAAAGGTGCTCAGACATCTTCAGAACTAGCAAAACTGCTTTTAGTACACTTGGGATCACACTGATTTAATTAGATTGGTCAACTGACTTGTTGATTCCTAGCCAGTGTGTTCTCCAGATGCCTGTTAACTAAGAAACCCAGTGAATTTATCAGACACACTGAATTTTTTTTCTTCTCATTTTTTAAATGTTTGTTTTTTTTTAATAAAGAAAAGGTTATTCTTGCTGTCAAAATTTCTTTCTGCTCTCAAACATGGACCCATCTCCCTTAAGTATAGAAGAGTGTCTGAATGTTGACAGTGTATGGTCTCTACTGAAATACAGACCTTTTCCATACAACTTGCAAAGATATTTCTCCAAAGTGTTATTAAAAGTCATGATATAGAACTCTCGAATATACAAAATGTACTTGCACTTCATACTGAATCATGTTGTATAAGTTTTATCAATCTGTAAATAACAAATATTGTGCTTTTTTGACATTTTTCTTAAGATTGCTTTGAAACTAACTCTACTGTCAAGCTGAAGTTTCTGGTTTTTCTTGCCTGAATGTTTACTAACTGGAAGAGGATTTTTTTTTTTTTTTTTTTTTTTTTTTTTTTTTTTTTAAAATAGATATTCTATGATATGCTATTGCATGAATAGTACAGTTGAACTTAACTAGAGATGGTTAAAATACTGTGATTTTAACTCCTCTGCAATGGTAGTTTATTTTAATTCAACAGGATCATTACTTTTTTTACATCTCAGACATTTATTTATTAGGAACCCCATTAGCTTCTATAGCACTGGTCACTTATCTTCCTAGAGTCCACATCATAAAAGCATAATTCACAATTTTGAGCAAATCCAATTGAACTACCAAATTGAAAATGTAAAGATGTACAGTCATGACATTGCAAATATCAGCACTAAAAATATAGAATACGATCATCAAATGAAACCAGCTTAACATATAGTCTTTACATGTGTCTTAAAAGTGGGAATGCTGCTTAAATTACTAATGGTAAAGGTAAATTATTGCATTTGGAGGAATAGAATAATCTACATGATGCCTTTTAAAAAAAAATCAAAACTAACATTTGACATGTTTCATCCTCCAGTCTGCTTCACAAACCATATAAACACAACCTGGACTTCATTAAAGCCATCAACTCAGTGCAGAAATCCTGGAAGGCTGTTGCCTACCCAGAGCATGAGATGTATTCTCTGCAGCAGCTGTACTACCGAGCAGGGGGCCCTGCCTCCAGCATCCCTACGTAAGTCATTTCTTTTCTTATTTCTAATGCTCCATGTCTGTCAGGAAGACAGATTTACTCACAATTTGACAAGTTAATCAGTTTTCTATAAAACTATAAACTGTCTTGACCTAAAATGCCCTTTGTGTTCGTTTATTTTTACTTTAGCCATGTTCGCCCCAAGCCCATGAGAGCTGATGTAGCCAAGGTGGCTGCAACTCTACCTGAGCACTGGGACTGGAGAAATGTGGACGGCATTAATTTCGTCAGCCCTGTGCGAAACCAAGGTGCCTTTTTTTTATATAAACTTATATTGAGTGCTGACGTACAAACTGGGTAACACAACTCCTGCCTGCCTGATAGAAATAAAGAAATTTCGATGTCACGTTGCAAATGGTAAATTGGAAGACCTTTCAGTTCCGTGGCACACAAAGCCATACCTTCACATCCAAGCTGCTAACGGTAAGGGCAGACTCTGGACAGCAGTGTGCCAGCTCCTTTACTTCCCTCTTGGCAGGCCTGGGTCGCCTTTCTGCTCTGCTCCTGTGTTTCGGCACAGCCTAGCGTGTGAGGGGAGAGATTATGCGTGCTGAGTAGTTTGAGTGTCTGAGAGGGCCTCTGTAGGGCTGGGTCTAAGGATCTGGAGAGGCCTGAAGTGTTTCAATAGAAGCTCTCTAAGCCACTGTGCAGTGCTGTACAGCTTATTTTCCACTACATTGTTACAAGTCAGGTGGATTTTTTTTTTTTTTTTCGTTCCAATTCACTTCACAGAAATTGGTAGGACTGGGAATAAATTGGTTTTGGCTGGTCTTGGATGTGAACCTCTGTAAGATGACCACGTTTTCTACATTACACTAAAATAAGATTTGGTCTTTATCATAGTCATAAGTAATGCAAAGACAACCTGTTGCTCAATAAAACATAATTTTAATCTTTTTGTTTTTGTCATCATGTGACAAATCTATTGAACATTTCAAAGTTCTGGAAATTGAACAGCTTGAACTTATTGTTGCACATTAGACCTGCAGTGTTTGGGAGGATCCTGGTTTCCTCAAAGACCTGCTTCAGCTCAGCCACAGTGCTCACTCTGCAAGTAGCCAGCCACCACGACTTTGTATGATACACTGAAATGCTTCTTCCCAATTGATGTTAAGCCATCTAGAAACATAGCAGCAGCCCCAGATCATGACATCAGGTGCTCTCTCGACCAAATCAGTGGTTCAAACCCACACCTACACTTTTTACACTGGGAGCAGGTTTGCTGTCTCTAATTAGTTTTTGTCAGCAGCCTTAGGGTTCATTAGCTGCTTTTTTTTTTTCTCCCCGGACCTGAATATGTTGGGGTTTTTTTTGTTTCTTTTTTGTGCCACTGAACATCATATGAATCATTACAGGAACATAATAAATTCTGCAAGAGTAATGGTTCAACTGCCCATCACATTATAAAATACAAAAGTTTCCAACTAGTACTAGTAGTTCTTTAATTTACAAAGGCTTCCTTAGACTTATTATTCTTGAGAGCCTTAAAGTCTTGGGCCAAAATTAAATACTGTACTCGGTGTCACCCTGACTTGAATCATTACCACAATTAAACCACCCTGCAAATCCCTGCAGTCTCAGTTCTCCGACTTACTGCATTACTGCAAAGCATTTTATTAAGGACCTGGTGTCACACTAGTAACCACTAGCTTTAATCGGTGTATCTGTTTCTGTGCATTGGTCAAATACAATGTGAAAAAAGTACCGAGGCTTTCTGCTTCTGAAAGAATTTAGTACGGACATGTGATATAATGCATTCAACTAGACTGCCTTTATTTGTGCACTTTCAAAAGTGCGGTTACCATGTATTTTATTTCAGTATTGTGGACTAAGTTGAGCAGATGAACCTACAGCATCTCGGTTCAGTTAACTACCTTTTAATAAAATCTCAGTTTACAACAACCTTAATAAGCCTTGTAATTACCAAAAAACCAGCATGAACTTCAGTCATTAAAAAAGCAAGCTTTACAAAATTGAGATTTGTTTGAGCGCTGTGATTTAATTCTGATCTGCTTTTCTGTTTCAGCATCATGCGGTAGTTGCTACTCCTTTGCCTCTATGGGAATGCTGGAAGCTCGTATTCGTATTCTCACCAACAACAGTCAGGCTCCCATCCTCAGCCCTCAGCAAGTGGTTTCCTGTTCCAAATATTCTCAAGGTAAACACAGTTTAAATGTTTTTTTTTTTTTTTTAAACAAGTCTTGAAACCTTATTTTGTTGTGAATAATAGTAATCTAGGAAAAATGTCTAGTGCAGCTGTACAGGGAACGACTCCCTTCCTCCCTAATCAGAACAAGTAGCGCTTAAGTGAATCCTAACAGCCTTTTTAGAAAGTCAAGTGGATTAATGCATTTACTCTAATTATTATGAGGAGTCCTGTAAAATGATAACTGTTGTTTAAAGCAGACCAATATTCTGTCCTTTTAGGGTGTGATGGGGGGTTCCCATACTTGATTGGGAAGTACATACAAGATTTTGGCATTGTAGAGGAGTCTTGCTTTCCCTATGTTGCAAAGGACTCTCCGTGCGGCATTCCTAAAAACTGCAGGCGCATTTACACAGCAGAATACAACTACGTTGGTGGATTTTATGGCGGCTGCAACGAGATGGCAATGATGTTAGAACTCATCAAGAATGGACCCATGGCTGTGGCCTTGGAGGTATAAGAGCAACTCACTGTTTCCTATTGTTGTTCCTACTGTAGATGGAGCATGTGTTTGCTGTACTGACTTTTTCAGTGACTGACTTTTGGTTGCATATAACTTGTGTTGTCAGATATTTTATTTGAAATTTTTAACTTCGCTTTTTTTTTTTTTACCAAAAACTCAACTGCTGTAGCTCATGGATGTCTATGTAATTGAAGCTCAAGTTGAACCTTGTCCTCAAACTGATATTACAGAATTTTTCCTGCTGCGCATCCAAAAACAAAAAAAGAATAAACCTAAGAAGTAAAATGTTTAAACAAAAAGCCTTTTTCAAAGAAACCTTAGTGTGTTCAGTTTGGATTGATACCATAGAAAATAGAATCTTGCTCTGTTTCAAGTGTACATTGTTTCCCTGATGCTAGTCAGGTAGTTTCATCACTATTTGATATTTTACCAGACATGGCACTTAAATCATTGTAGTTTTATTTTGATGCAAAGTTTTTCAGCCTTCCCTGCACCTCAGTGGAACAATGTTGGTCCTGAAAATCTCAGCCTGTGCACACAGTAACCGGTCTCACAGCTCTTTGACTTGCTTGAAGTAACAAATGTGCTCCTGTTTTTTAGGACTCAGGTTTATACAGTTATATAACCATTCAAAGTAAACCTGCAGAAAAGAACCATAAAATGCATAACATGTGAAACATTCAAGATCAAATGTGCTTAAGAGGTCCTTACATAAACTATTGGCTTATTATTTGGCAGTACATGTTTAAATTGTCATGTTTACTACAAACTACCACCTAACAAATGCTCCCGACTTGTATAGGATAACGTATAAAAATGACCTTTTTCTGTAAAGTCGTTTTGTACTTGGCGGCTACTGCTGCTACTTTAACACAAAGTGAACTTAAATTATTTGTTTCCTTCCACAGGTCTACCCTGACTTCATGCACTATCAGGGAGGAATCTACCATCACACGGGCCTCACAGACTCCTTCAATCCCTTTGAGCTGACCAACCATGCTGTGCTATTGGTGGGGTACGGCCGCTCCCAGGAAACTGGCGAGAAATACTGGATTGTCAAAAATAGCTGGGGCGCCGACTGGGGTGAGGGTGGTTACTTCAGGATCCTCCGTGGAAATGACGAGTGTGCAATTGAGAGCATTGCAGTTGCAGCCAACCCTATTCCCAAACTCTAGGAGACTGTGCCCCTTTTGATTTTTCTTCCCCATGTAGCTTAGCTTTTATTAAAATGATCTTTGTAAGGTGGAAAATTCAAGCTGAAGTCTAACTTTTTGTCCTGTGTGTTGCCACATCTCACATGGGAAACACTTGTGATTTTCCTCCTTAACTCAACAAGCATAGTTGACAGTGTTAAGTGCTGTAATACATAAAAATGCACAATACTGCAATAAATTGCAGTGTATTTCAGCTTAAATCCCAATATGCTATAACTATGAAATATCCCTTAAGGGGAAAAAACATCCCAAAACCCTGTTAAGTTAATGGAAAATCTCCCTTGTTTAACCTTAAAGCTATGAAATTGACTGGATCTAAATGATTTAATCTCAGGTGATCAGATGCAAGTCACGCACATCCAGGGAATCCCTGGCCTGTAAAAGAGGGGGGGGGGGGGAATGTAAAGATGAGCGGATCTTGTAGCATTAATAGCGCAATCAATTTTAAATTGGCAGAAAATGTTGGGCTGTGTCCTAAATCACTCCATCTTTTTACTCCTCAGTTCAACACGCTTTTATGTCCTTGAAGAATTTTGTCTTGGGTTCAGAAAACACTCGGTACTGGGATGCCCCCGTAGTTCTGTAATGTTCACTCACTACTCACTTTTTTTTTTTTTTTAAAATTGTTAATGGGTGTATTGCATCGTGGAACTGTTAGAACATTCAGTTTGTCATGTGTGACTCTATGTGGCATTTCTGGGGTCACTATATTGTGGATAGACTGACAATATTGCACATGTAAGTGTAGTGCACTAAAGCAAGTGATTTCTGTCACAGCCTTAATCAGTTTCAATGCTGATGTGTTCTCCGCCTCAAGCTGAATCTACCATGTACCATGAGTTCAGTAGTTTCTTATTAGCCACCTGTGAATTCTTTTAATTCAAGCTGTAACTTGTACAAACCTGAACCAAATGTGACCGATATTAAATTCTTAAAAAGGAAAGGGAAGTGCCATGTGCAGGACTGGATTGTCTCAGGTAAGATGGTAGAGAATTATTTCTTTCCTAGCCTCAAATTGAAATTGACTGCCATATTGCTCTGTGTGGCCATTTGTTCCGCACAGCATTTTAAGGGATTTTTAAAATAAATCTAAATGTTTATGATTTTTCTATTATGCTTCTGTCTCAGTGTAAAAAATCTATTTTACACTGTATATGGAATTTGCACTGTACTTTTTAAATTGCTAGAATAAACACGTTTTACAAACAACGATGTAAAACATTCTTGTGTATTTTTTTTTTTAATTCATGTCAATATTTTAAGCAGCAGTTCTCATTGTCTGTTGGTCACTTTTAAACATATGAAGATTACTGCCATGTTTCCATGTATTTCTGGAAAATAGATTTGTCTGTGCAGTGTTTAATTTTATCGTACCTTTTTACTACCTATATTACCTGTTACCACATTTCCATGTCATTTACGCTCAGATCTGTCGGTATCATTTGGAATGGTGGACACAGCATCTCCATCCCGACGTTTAAAATATGAACCTCAGAAACGTCGACACTAAATCACTAACTATTATAACGTATTTCAGTGGAACATGCTTTTATTTGGTTCATCTATAGACTTTTCCAAGCACCGTTGCTTCACCAAAACCAAATCCTGCAGATCTCTTCCGGCCTGCTGGTTTTAAGCACATCCCCAGCTCCCCTGCGTGAGTCACAAGGTCCACACGCCTCCGCTCCCCCGTGCGGCCCGGGGCGTCCCTCCTCTCCCCTCCTCTCCCCTCCTCTCCCCTCCTCAGTCCCCGCCGCCGTCCTGTGCTGCTCCCCTTTCCTCCCCCGGCCCTCGGCCTTTACGGTGGATTCATGCTCAGCTCTCGCCCTCCTCGCTCGCCATGCAGAACAACCACCATAAGGAGCGTCTCTATAAAATCCTGGTGATAGGAGACCTGGGGTCGGCAAGACCAGCATCATCAAGCGCTATGTCCATCACAACTTCAGCCCCAACTACCGAGCCACCATCGGGGTGGATTTCGCTCTCAAAGTCCTCAACTGGGACCAGGAGACGGTGCGCCTGCAGCTGTGGGACATCGCAGGTACTGTCCAACTTTACGCATGAAGCCAGAGCAAATGTCAGATACTGAGATTTTTCATTGGAAATGAGAAATGAAGCCTCACTGTCGTTTAACTTTACACGGGGGAGGAGAGAACAACGTTCATTACATTTGTGGAATTATAAAATGTGAGTGTAATTTATAGGGAGCTGCAGTAAAATATGTTCCTGGTTCAGAGATTCTTTGGAGAAAAGGTTTTGCTGGATCAATATGAAAAAGACTCAGTTGGCATAGAATTATTAAATCAATGATCTCAAGACTAATGTTAGGTATTTAATCATTTTAGTGGAAAATTATATGTAGTCTTGGAAGATATTACTGTATGCTGTGGGAATCAGCGGTGTGATGGCCATAATGTATGTCATCTGAAAACACACTGTTCTCTAAATAAATACGTATCATATTGTAATGTAGTTTTTCTCAAATTATTACAGTTATTAGAGGCCTAAGGGAACAAAAGCCATTTGGATAACAGAGTTTCACAGAACTTTGATACACAGATAGTTTGAGGTTATGTATACAAAAAAAGGATCCTGTGATCATTTGGTCACAGTTGGTCTTTAACCATTTTTTACAGGAGGATTATATCAAGGGGGGCATTCAGGGTAAATGTTTCTCATGTGCACCAGCTGATCAGATGGGATTACTTGCATCGAATCGCTTGGCTATGCATTTCCTTTTATTTACATTCTGACAAAATCTCACATGGCAAATGGATATGTGCATATATTATTGTTGATATAAAGCTGAATCCAAGCCTTGTTTGCCACCTTTTAATTCTGTAGAGTGCAAACTTTGTTTAATGTTGAGTGACCTGTGACTTTGTGAGAGACCATCATGATTCCACATGATATAACAGAAAACAATCGCAGCACCAGTCAGGTCCCTGTTGTTGTCATCAGCTAGGCCAAAAGAATGAAATAATCAATGACGAAATACATACACGCATGTTCGTTTGGATATGTTGTCATATTACCTAGTCACCAGTACCAACATCTTCCTGTTATAAAATGTGCCTGGCTCTTTACATTCCAAAGTACTCTTATCATATACGTCTTTATTCGTACAATCATCAAAAAAATCTTTCTATTGTGGCCATTCATTCCTTCGATTGCCTTTGGCAAACAGATATCAGAAATAATGGAGGTCTTTGACTGATATGCTGTTGGGTAAGATCATAAATCGAAGGCTCCAACAGTCTCATCTCACATGAGAGTCGGCTGAGGTACAGAAGAATCTTCTGACCTGCTGCGCTCTCCCCTCCTGTGCTCTCTCTCCAGTAAGCGCAAGCAGTCATGTGTCTTGCACTCATGTGAGGGAGATTTGAGGCCCAGGCTTTTGTATACAGAAAGCTTTTATTATGAACTTTCCTCACAGAAAACTGCAATAGGTCGTGTACTGTGTGTGCCCACTGAGTTTAATTGAATGGTAATGTAGAATCGCTCTGTTCCTTAACTCAGTTTCAGTTGTCGAAGGGACATTAGGAGGTTTTGTCAAAGACCTTGTTTAAAATGCTGATATGTAGATTATGTTTGTCTGTCTAAGTAACATCTAAAAACTTTTTACCCAGCAGAGGCCCAGGTTATTTTGGGGATTTGATCATGGACCTTTGAGGGGAGGCTGGATATTTCTCATGCCACAGATGTAATAAATCACTTGATGTTTCTTTGCATTTCCCAAGACAACTAACAACTTCAAGCCCACTATTTTGGTCCAGTATTTCTCAGTGGCTTCTACAGAGCAAGAGGCAATGTTGGCTAACAGTTCCTCAAACATGGTCTCACATTTAGTGCAGGTTACCCTCTCACACTTAACCACCGACGCTGACCTGACCACCCCCCAACTCTCTCCTTTGCTTAGACATACATGACTATGTAACTGTTGGTGGTAATAACTTTTCAAAAGATAGAGGAAACTTTTTCTGGGGTTGGCACTGTTTGTCTAGATTTATGAAAAACTGCAGAGATATGTTGAGCTGTAGAAGTTTGTAGACCAATCAGTACACCCTATGCTTAAATACCAAGAACAACTATAAAATGTTTTGGCCATGGCTCTACTTTTTCTGTATTGAAGTGGAAAAGGTTAAATTTTAAAAAGCTGATGTTGTACACTAGTCAGAATTCATCCATTTATTATCTATAACATCTATAAGAATGATCAATTCTTACCTTGCTCAGACTCACATGGGACTGGAGCCTTCAGCTGTCTTTAGATGAAAGGTGGGCTACACACCAGTTTATCTCAGGGCCAACACAGAGAGACAAACATTCACACTCATATTAACACCTACAGGTAATTTTGAGTCATCAGATCACCTCACCTCAAAAAATCTGATCGCTTAAACTTTAAATTAAATTATTCAGTATTTACTTATGAAGAGGTACTGAAGTGTTCAGGCCTTTAAACACGTCCTGTAATATCGTTGCCTAATAAACACTATTGTGTTTAATGAAGCTGGAAATCATTTTTCACTTGCTACCGACTGCAGCTGTTACATTACAATATTTTTTTCTTCCCTCTGATACTTAACATCCTTGAATAAGACACACATCCTCACAGCTGTTCTGCCACAGACCCTGTGCTAGGATCCACCTGTGTAACAGAGCAGGTGAATAGAAAATGGCCTTATGGAGCTCCATATGGTAGCATGTAAATTAATATTAAGACCAGCTTCTTTAGAAGGAGCATGTAAAGATTTTGGTAGTTACCATGTGAAAATGGTTTTTCGATAAGCTGCAAGCGTGCAATCTGGTACGGATTGTGCACTGGCAGAAATCGTGGATGGGAAAATCAGTGTTGATACAACATTCCAACAGGGCTTATCGAATTAATTTTACCCTCAGGAATTTTTTCAGGCAGGCACACACATCAAACACACCACACTCCATTCCCATCCTGCCTCCTTTTGTGTTTGCATCTTATCTTCCTCTTTCCTCAGCTTTGCAATAGCAAAGCATGCATGCAAAATTATACTGTATGTGTGGGGGTGTAGGTGAGATATGTTGAGAAAGTAGGTAGCACACACATTATGAGGCAGATCAAATTACTAACTTGAATGAAAATAGACGTTTACAATTTTCCACACATTACGCTCAACACAAAATAATTATCATCTTTTTCTTTGTGTGTCTTCTAGGTCAGGAGAGGTTCGGCAACATGACCCGTGTGTATTACCGCGAGGCTGTGGGAGCCTTCATTGTGTTTGATGTGACACGGCCCGCCTCCTTTGAGGCTGTCACCAAGTGGAAGGAGGATTTGGACTCCAAACTGACACTTGCCAATGGGAAGCATGTAGCCACTGTACTTTTGGCTAATAAATGTGACCAGGGCCGGGATGTACTGACCAATAACGGAATAAAGATGGAGCAGTTCTGCCAGGAGAACGGCTTTGTGGGATGGTTCGAAACGTCTGCTAAGGTGAGACACATGGGACACACACACATGTAAATACGAAGCAGTAAACTGGCTACAGGCCGACTCCCTACGAGCTTGACTGTGTCTTACCTGGCACCGGTTCACCCTTTGGAGATGATACCACTCAGTCACCTTCAGGTCATGAGGAAATCCTTTAAAAATTGCTGTGACTCTCAGTCTAATCAGTATTTGCATTTGAATTGAACCTCGGTTATTGTGCTCTTCTGCTGATTCGCACAGACATTCACACCCATGTTATTCCAGGTCAGCTGCACTGGCATGACGTGCTCTATCATCCAGACGGGACCTCCGGGAATGTTCAGGAAATCTGTCAGTCCACTGTTTCCTAGATATGAACATATAGTCAGTCAAAGGGTAACAAATACCAGCACCTCTATCACTGCAAGAAGGAACGCTCATTGTGATGCAGATTATTATATTCATATAGAGATATAAATATAAAACAGACCTAAAACTTATATATATATATATATATATATTTGAAAGCAAAGAATTTTTTTAGGCAGACTAACAAAGTAAAGTTCTCCAGAGTTGCTGGTGCACACAGATTGTTGGTGACTTCTGGCTGCGAGGTGACACGAGGATTCACCCACTTCACACTAACACACTGACAAAGCATCACAAGCCTTTTTTCTAGCCACTAATGTGGAGCAGGAATCTCACAGCTGGATGGCAAGAGGAGAAAACAGATGAAGACGTGTACAGACACACACACACACACACACACAAACACAGCCTTGCACACAGTAAAAAAAGCTGCACACAATCATGACCAAAATTCAAATATTCTTTTTGGGTCCTACATAAAACTGACAATAGAACTTAATAAACTTCCTCACCACTGCAGCAGGATCTGACATTTTTGAGTCATAGTACCAAAAAGCTGAAGTCCGATGTGGACTCCAATGCCCAAATACAGTTATGTCTTTGTTTAAATAAAATTGTGGAAATACATAGGCCATACATAATAAATGGTGAGCATTTCTATACTGAAGAAAAAGAGAACAGTACCTGAATGTCTAAAGTATTAAACAAGGGTGTAGATGATGCATTCAAAGCCCAGCGCCTGAATTGTCTGACAGAAAACATTTTTCAAACTTTTAGCTTAGACAACAATGAGCAAGCTGTGCATGCTCAAGCAAACAAGAGATGCTGGCAGACTGTAGAGATGGAGCTTATTTCTTATTTTTTTCGTTTTATTTGAAAGAATCGTTTGTTCCAGATCTAATAGAAAGTCTGATAGATCATGACATGAAATGCACAGAAAAGTTTCTGTGTGAGAGAAGTTCAGGGCTGCGTGTGACATCCTGCTGAGCTGCACTGTTAGATCTTGTGAATACGCAGCATCTCTACGGCTACTGTGTCGCAATTCGCAAGTCAGAAGTTTGTTTGTGTGCTTCTTTCTCATTGGTAACCACTGGTGATCCTCACTTTACCATCCACACCTCTAGATGTTCATTCATTCAAGGGATGTTGTCTAATCTCTGTCACATTGGACAATTTTACATTATTGGTTTCAAATTTGTGGATAGCAAGTTTCCAAGGTTTGTCACTAACCACTAATAATAGTTGTAAGAAATGGGCTGAGATTTATGTGACATGTGTTGCATGTCCTCTCCCTCGAATATATCATATTTCATTTCCGTATCCAATTTAGGGAATATTCCTAAAATAACCTTTGGCAGTGTCTTAATAAAATATAACACAGAAAAATGATGTGAATCGAGTGCAGTGGTGCAGAAATGAAAAGTCAAGTTGTGCCTAATTTTAAATTGCACTGTCAAGAGAGTAAAATAGATTGAGGAGCACTTTGGGCATTTCTAAACAAATCTGCTTTATGTTTTAAACATGACACTAACGTTATGTTGTTGACACGTTTTTTGTTCTGTTTCTCGTTCACATTAATTCTTACCTACTCATCTAACAACCAAACTATTTGCCAGTATTCAGTAACTCAGGAAATATTTGTACGATGCAGATCATTGACAGAAAGAATCAAACACGAACAATCTACTAAAAAGTAAAGAGACGTAGTTATTCGTGTACATTTTTGGATGTTGTTTTATATTGTTCACTCTACAGTTTTTTGGGGTGTGTTTTCTTTGGGTAAAGGTTGCCACTGACGTTGCCGTTTGTCACTGCCTGTGTCCCTGGCACTGACTCTGGATAAATGTATGCCAGACTCCCTTTTCAGTTTGTGTTCACATCACGGATGCTGGCTGGTGCTTCATCTATCTACTCAGTTTAGTAATGGGCCATTAGATTCACCCACCTGCTCCCACAGCTTTTTCTTGCCGTACTTTTTTGTTCCTTTCATTAAAATGCTGGTAACAATCATTGTGTCCCTCTTCTTTTCATATAACCTTTTTTTCTCCTTCACTTTTCCTTTCTTCTCAGGAAAACATCAACATTGATGAAGCAGCCAACTGCTTGGTGAAGCACATCATTGCCAGTGAGAACGACATGCTCCAATCAGAGATCCCTGACACTGTCACCCCCCAGTTAGAGAAGGACAAAGGCGGGACATGTTCCTCCTGCTTCAGATCCCAGTAACAGTTCCTGACAGCTGGACGTCCTTTTGTATCTCATTACACTAAAAGTTGAGTGTGTCTGTGAGCATGAGACGGAGAGAGAGCTGCTTTAGCTTTTTTTTTTTTTTAAAGAAGAAGAAGAAAGTGTGGGCGCCAAGTCTTGTCCTCTCTGGTGGCTAGGGTGGAGGATGGGAGACGGGGTGCTGAGGGGGTGACAGAGGGGCAGCTGGCATAAGAAACTGATGGACTGAAACAGAGAGAGAAGGAGGGATGGGTGCAGCTGTGTGAGCTTGTCAAAGGCAAGGTTACCCTCTGGGAGACTTCAGACCTTGACATTGCCACTTTGGTTACCATGGAGACACAGTTAATGGGCACATGTACAGATAGATCCCAGCAAATCACAGAGTCTATGCACTAAAGCCCCACGGATGGATGTGATCATTACTAACATACTCTCTTTCTCCCTTCTTTCTCTATTTACAGTCCAGTCAACTCCTTTTGCCCCCCTCCCTTTTTTTTCTAAATTGTTTCTTTCTTCTCACCCCACCCTGACAGCATTTTAGCTTTTTCATTTAAATCTGGCCTAATAAGTAAAAAATTAAATATTGGTCTTTCAAATATCCAACAGTTACATTAAGTGGGTTCTGTATGGTTTCTTCAGATCTGGTCTCATTCCATTTTTCATAATCATTTCCGTACCACTGTCCTTTAGTAGATTGTGGCCAGTCTGTGCTTGGCTAATGTATATTCATATTGATGTACTTCAAGTGCCTTTTCTTATACAACCCATTTTATTGAATGTCTTCAATAGATATCTTTACGGTGTATTTTATTTATAAGTACATTCAAAGTTTCCTATGACCATCACTGAGATATAACTCAACTCATTAAACATGACATGGTATTTAAACTTTTATGAGAACATTTTTTTAAAAGCTGTGTCCTTATTTTAATGGTTTTATATTAAATTTGACTCCACTGTTCAATATTTGTAATATTTGTAATTACAGGAGAAATGCAGATATAGATATATATAAACAAACATGTACATATTTTATGCAGTATACTGAGGCAGATTATAGAACCAAAGATGTATCCAGTTTTCAACATGTTCATATGAATAAAACGGAGCTTTACTCACCAATGCCTGGCTGTAATTTTATGTCAGCTAATAAGAATGATAATGATAATGGTGTAAGTAAATCTGCCCTAACAGGTGTAAAACAACAACAGGACAGAGGGGGGCTGTCTGTGAAGTTTAATCTGGTCTTATGCCAAAGGCTAATCTACTATTAAACACACCTTTTCGAATATGAAATACAGGAAAGTCATATTCACAGAAGTTCCAATGGGGCTTCAGATGGAAGAAAATCCTAAATTGTTTTTAGTACTTTTCAGTGTGTTAGTGTACTACTGGAAATGCACTTGATCGTGTCAGATGTCTTTTGAAAAAGAAAAGTTATTACGGCAATTCACATCTGCTGCTGGTGGAGATGAGGGAGTAGCTGCAGTCTTCTGCAGCAGGTGATCGCATTTTGAAAAGTGAAGCCGTGAACCCACAGAACAACACAATAGTGGCCTGTCACGAACTCTAAAGGAAGGATATTAAATGCAAACCTGCTAAAATACTGAAGGTAATACAAGTAGAAAACATGAACACAAACTGCTCAGACAAGCCAGGAACCTGAAAAGAACAGGATTCTGTTCCAAGGACCATTTAACAATGAGAAATGTAGAGGAGGGGCAGGATGAACAAACATTATGCAGAAATGGAAAAAATGGACTCGTGTAAGAACTAGTCAGAGGAAACACTGACTATGGACGACTTGGAGAGAACAAGAATGAGACAGACAGAGAAAAAGAATGGAAAAACGTTTTGGAAATAACTAAAGGAAATAAGATGCTCAGGAAAAAATACTGACTGCAATATATGGCTGGACATGCAGAAAACAAATTGGATGATTTTTTTTTTGCATGTTCATTCTAAAAATGGTGGCCAAAACATTAGAACCACCTAATGATGGACACCAATCCAACTCGGCTACCCACTTTGACGTCAATAATAAACACAAGGTAGAACGATCACCTGATCAATCTGACAATTTTAAACCTAAAAACAAAAATTATATTCTCATAAGAGTAGAATTCATGGCAGAGCCAGTGTATTGGTTTGAATTGGTTTGAACAGGTGGTCATAATGTTATGGCTGCTCACTGTAAGCTTCAGTGACTCTAAGGTCACCTCATAGCTTTAGGTTTGGCTCTTTAACTAAGTTTTTCCGTGGCATCAGTCAAGATGAATGATTCACAGAAAAGCAGTTATACAAGGAAACCCTCACTTCAGGTCCACATGAGGTGAGTTTTATTATGCATTTATGCATTTAAAATTCTGCCTTTTGATTTGATAAAGGTGTTGCTCTGTTTAGTTTTTTTATTTTGTTTAGTTTACTTCAACATTTTTGTCTGTAGTTAACAATTACTGTGCTGTTACAAACTATTTTCAGTCTTTTCCTCCACCAGTCCCCTCCTTCCTCCTCCCCCAGACACACTGTCTAATTATCTCCCTGTAAAGATAACATTTTGTACCTTGTTCAACATTGTGGGTTTTTTTCCATCCTCAAGTGGCAAAGACACAATGTATTGTTTATCGGGCTGTCATATACGGGTTTAGAGGCTAAGGCACGCACTGGAGAGAGATGGTGTTATCTAATTTGTAATAATTTGATCTGATTTTCAGCACTGATGCAACAATTTGCGAGAGAAAACGCGGGGCATGAAGTGGGGAGAAAGGTTATGCACCGAGTAATGTGGGAATTTTCCTCTGCCGTGTGTTAGAAGCCGCCTCTGCCAGTCCCACACCCCACACACCCCCACTGCTCTGTAAACCCACACAGGCCCCCTCCTCAAACACGCACACAGCGTCAAACACAAACACCAATGATCAGAAGATTTCACAGATTTATCTCTCACTCACTGCTGGTCTCTAAGGCAACAAGCTGCCAAGCGAGTGATAGTTTCATTTCTCCTTACTTACAGACACTGCCCTTGTAGTTGCAGCAGGGAGAAGGGCACAGGAGGGAGGCAGCGAGAAGAGACAGAGACAGGAACCACGACAAGGGACTAATCACAGGACGTCTCAGTCAGACAGGAGAAAGGAAGAAAGAAGCTGCACGTGACATCAGAATGACTTAAAGTCGCCCTCGTTCTTACATGATCACCAAGTCACACACATGCTTCAGCTGTCGGTGCCATCAATTTTACCGTGTTGTACATTTTATACAATGTCACAAATAGCCTCTAACTGGTCTTTGCAAGGATTTTGTCCAGCTTTAAAAGACAAAACGCATCCCAGTGTTCCTCTGGTGTTCCATAAAACACAACGAAACACCAGCTGCTTGTTTTCTCCAAAGACAGAGGATATTCATCAAAAGTGCAAATAAATTAATAAAATGCTGGCAGTGTTACAGTAAAACTGCCATGGTGAAAATGCAGACACTGAGCTCAGATGTAGTGCTACGATGTGGTCGATAAACACTGAGAGAGGTGTGGGAAGCAGAAGCCGTGGCAGCCGCACTCTGGCTGTGAATTAAACACACAGTAAAAGACAATCGATAGCAGGAGCCAAGGGAGGCTCTGGATGAATGAAAATAGCGGCTGCACCTCCAACTTTGATCGATAACCGTGAGTGTTTGTCTGTGTTTGCATCTGTGTGTTTGGGTGTGTGTGTGTGTCTGTGTATATTAATCTCTTGATGTGTGTGTGTGTGTGTGTGTGTGTGTGTGTGTGTGTGTGTGTGTGTCTGACCTCGCAGCAGCAGAAGCCTCAGTGAGTTTTAAATGGAGTGCTATGTGGAATATCAAAGGCCTCCTCTGAATGACTCATCATTCACAACCAGCTCGGCCAGAGAGAGAATCTGCTTCAGTACCAGACCCAGGGCGCACACACACACACACACACACACACACACACACACACACACACACACACACACACTATTGATTGCACTTTGTTTACATCTGCAGTAGATACTGTTGCATTTTGTGTTGCACATGCACATTGTTTATATCTTAAGGGCATTTGATGGCAATGGCTTATTATATTAATGCAATTAGTCTATTTATCTATTTGATAAAATAAACAGAAATTCTGAAATGTATTGAGTATGAGTTCCACAAAAACTGGAAAGTTTGCAGACTGACTTCACTTAGACCAAATGAAAAAAAAAACAACAGCTGTGCACATCATCATAACTAGAGATATTTTAAAAACAACAACTATAATTTCTACTTTGTATCATTTTTGCTGCTGGTACGTTTTAGAAGCAAAGGCTGTGAAGGATGTGAGGCTCTGCCACAGTAATGTACCGTGACCTACCCCGGACTGAATGGAAAGGTGGTTTGGGGAGAAAAACAACTGCCTACCAGGGGCTTTTTGTCTAAATGACAAAAACTCTGTGCTACGAGAGCAAAAGAGGGCGGAACATGTGTCAGTCTGAGCCAGACCGTGCTCCGACACTGCACCTGTACGAAGAACCAAATGAGCCAATGAACAGGACGCCATTTATTTGAGGTTTTACTGCACCAAAGGAGAGAGAGTGGACAACAACAAAAGCGCTGCCTCTTCTAGGGTGCAGTTATCCCTACTCCGTGTGTATGATGAAGTCTGATGTGGTAAAATGTTGCATCAGGCATTTCTTTCTATCTGTTGGACCCCTGTACAGAAAGACAGACGGTGTTTGCTTTCTACAGATTTGATGATCCCTTCAGCAGCTTCTTGTAATCTGACTGCTCTTAATTTTAAGCAAAGACCAAGAGTCACATGCTTTCTGGTTCACACATAGAGAGCCACGGTGGAGTGTGTCAAGGAAATTCACACTCACATGCTGAAGCAGAGGCAGCAAACACTAAATTCACCGGCTGCTATGAACAGTATGCAATAGGATCATGGCTTGATTAGAAAATTTAGAGATCGCCTGTGCCCGACAGGGCCTTGCCATGGTGACACAGGGGCTCGGCCATTAACACTGTTAACTCAAGAAAAACCGGTGATGCAGGATAAGCAATTGTACTTTTTTTGAAATGCAGGTAACACACCCTCAGACTGTTATATTCAAATTATACACTGCACACTACACACATTTGTGTGCATTTAAAGAAGTGATGTGTGAACCAATATTTTCCTTTTCTTTTATTAATCAGTTTAGTTTAACATGCTCTAATACCCAGAGCAGTGTCAGTGTCAAAGTGACGATACAAACTGCTGTGCATCCGCAGTCCCGGATCAGCACCTGGACAGTGATTGTGATGCATTTTGGTGCGGAACATTTAAAAATGAGCTGCCCAGAAAGTTATGTATTGTTGTGAATGCAGCTGATAATTACTGTTTTTCATGTGCTGATTTTGTCCTATGATGTCCTCTGTAAAAAAAAAAAAAAAGGGTTGTTTTTGTTACATTATCATACAAAATGTCCAGTTAGCCCTCTATTGTTAGGAAAAGGTAGGAAATGGCATTGTGTTTATGGGAGTATATATTTATATATTGGCTTCCACTTTATAACAAGTGTCTCTCTGCTCAGGAAGTTGATTGCTGCTGCAGTGTGTTTGTCCCAAGGATGAGTGTCTTGGCCAAGGCCACTGCAAACATGTGTCTTTGTGTGTAGTGGCAGAATGTTTACCGACGCTCTTCGCCTTGGAAAGGAAAAGGCTGAGCAGAATAGTGGTTAACCATGCCCTTGCCTTTTGTGCCAGCTACCTCTCCTCTATGGATGTGTACACAACAGCATGTGCACACAATGACCTTGTGATGAGTGTGCTCCATCCTCGCAATTATTAGACTGCCTGCAAATTCTGCTGTGCATCAGTGTGTGTTCCTGTTTTCCTTAGAAGCATGCTTGAAAAGTGTGCGTGAATTTGTAATCTGAAGTCACTGCGAGTGTGTGTGGATACGGTTCAGGAGCTGCAGCTCTCTCTGTGGTGCCTCACAGCGCTATCTAGCAGTTCACGAGCAGCACTGCACACACACTGCATACCAATAATCACACTCCCAACGCTCATTTTGCTCTGTTATCACACACATGGACGCCCACGTGGAAATATGTTGACAAGATAAACTTGGGATAAAAAGGTTATGCTTCGCAAAATGTAAAACCAATTATCTAAGGCCGTGAAACATAGTGTTTGCACACCTGCATATCAAAATGTAGCCTGACAACAAAGTGAACTTGCATTTGGTCTCGTGTGTCTGATAGTAAATGTCTGCTCTGAAGGGGGTAAATGGCTCTCTGAGCTTGCATAAGGGTGGCAGATGGAGTATAAGGAACCATGAAGGTAGACTGCATGGACGGAGGGATGGAGGGATGAATGAACGGATTGTCGGAGAAAGGGAGGATGGAGGAGAGGGAGGTGGGTGGATGAGAGGTAAGCTGCCAAGCGTGGGAGTTTGAGGGCATGTTCGAGAGTCGTGTCTACGAGTGAGTGTACGTATGTGTATATGCCTGCTCTCTGTGTGGGCGAGCGAGCATGGGACGGAGCGATGGCTCACGTGGAGGCAGTTGTCATGGCAACAGAGTATGTCGTGTTGCTCTGCGAGATCTCAGTTGTCCCAGAATCCTACAGACATCGTTCTGCTTTCCGTCTAATTCAGTCCATTTTAGTGTATTTCCTCTGTTCTTATATTATATTTTCTTCTGCTCTCTTTCCTTCCCATCCTTCCCTGCCCTCTGTTTTCTACCTCTCCCTCTTTGCCTTGTTATCTTGTATATCCCTCTCTTGCCCCATTTCCAGTCCCCAGCCCTCCTACTCTTTCTCACTCCTCCTTTCCTCTACAGATGTAAAAGATATAAATAGAGGTAATAAATTTTAGTGAAGCTGTCTGGGTGTATTTTTCTTAGAGGGTATATGTGTTTGGATTTTTGTTCTAATGACCTGTGTAGGCTCAGTGGTGGGACATCCCTACACTGAGAGCTGTAATTCACAACACCTCTAAGTCTTACATGGAAAACACAAATGGTCCATCAATTCTCAGCTTTACCACTTCAGCATCAAAACACAGAGGGCGCCTAACACAGAACTGTGACCCTAAGGCACTTTTTTAATTACAACAGTGCTAGATAATATTTTAAAATGAAATAAACACCTTATAGAAAGCAACAAAGTATCACAATGTTCTAGTAAACTTTCTATCACTGATATGTTTACATGGAATGAAATACAAAAATACTAGTTCAAAAAATGCGCATTATAAGTCAGACACCAGCAGGTCAATGAAAAATCACATCATTATGCCTCAGTATCACAAATATAGCCTGCTGTAAAAAGGAAAGTTTTCAGACAAGCCAAGTGTCTGGCACTGCCTTTGGTTTTGGTAACATCAGCAGCACTCAGAGCAGACTGGACCGTTGCTATCGATGCTACAAATCACAAGCAAGGTCAAGGACAGTGACCTGCCGCAGCCAAAACATCTAATCTCTGTCCAAGGTCCAGTATGTGATAACAGTCCAGCTCCACGCACACGTTTACATCCAGTCAGCTCTAATCTAGATCATGCTCGAGAAAAAAGGACTATTGTGAAATTGCTCAATATTACTGTTTTGATAATGAAACGATTATATAATAATGACATATTGTTAAAAATGCACTGTTCATAGTAATGAGTTGATGAAGGGTGACTAATTAATTTGATTAAGTACTATGCTTGATGTATTTCACATTAATTAACATATGCTCTAACATTTAATTGAATTTCTACAGAATTAATGTTTCTCCATACACATCATGTAAATTCATTAAGCTACCTGCTCCACCACATGAGCTGCTGCTTCTGTGCCAACTGAAATACCTGTGTAAAATGAACTGGAAAAAGGCAGAAGGAAAATGTAAATGTTTCAGGTTTTTAGCATTTTTAAATAGCACGACTTGCTTGAAGACACTCAAATGAAAAGCACTCTCACTGCTATTTAATTAAAAACAGAATAAAATGTCTCCTGTGATAACCATTTCCTCTGCTACTTAATCAATCCTATTTCACTCACTCTCTTTCAGACACACACACACACACACACACACACACACACACACACACACACATACAGACAATGTGATTTATAGCTACATTAGCAACAATCTCTAACCCTGGAAAGGAGAATGAGGGAACAGCAGGTAAAACACTTGAGACCACCTGAGACCTGAAATCATACTCATCTGTCCATATTTATAGAATGGAAGGACAGAAAAGAAATAAAACAGATGATATGAGAGGAGATAAGAGCTGAAAAGATACATTGCTTTGCTTGATTAATTAAGTGAATCTAAGAAACCACAGTTTATGAGATCAGGGGGAGATATCACACATGCTTTCACAGCTGTGGAGGTCCCAGCTGCACGCATTGTGACACATAATTCTAAATGTAAAGCCATATTTTTTTATTCCCCCTATATTTGTGTGTTTGTAATGAAATTATTGTTAAAAATATTGTCTCAAGTGTTTGTATGTAGAGAGAGAAAGGTTTTATGTGAAGAAAGTAAGAAGCTCAAAGGAAGCAGTAAAAAGAGAGATGAGATACCAAAGTATGAAAATGAGCCATGATGAGGAGCTTAATGTTGGTGATGGATGCAAAGGAGAAGAGAGAATATCATTCATATCATAGAAAGGATGAACTGCATGTTCTCTGAGAATCCCAGCATGCCAGTGCATCCTCTTCACACATCTGTCTCCTCCCATGGGGGCCCACAACAGCAGATGCAACAGTGTGTGTGTGCTCACCTCTCCCCTGCGCACAGACACATCTGTCTGCTCACACAGGCCATATGCCTTGTAACACAAGGCCCCTCTCGTCTCCTGCCCCTTCATCATCATGCTTTCATGTCTTTTTCTCTCTCTGTCCCCTCCTTGTTGTCTTTGATGGAGTGCCAGGGCCTGCTGCACAGCTCCATGCGCACACGCTCTCCTTCTGCAGCTGCCCTTTACAGCCCTTTGCTGGCTCTGAAACACACACATGCATGGACTCTGCACAGACACGCATTAGCTGCTGTGAGATGGTGAAGTAGAATAAGCCTTTAGCTGATCTTAGTACAGGTTTGCAATAAAACTTGAAATGTCCTGTAGATCTGCAAGTAAAACTATCAGTCCCAAAAGACACATCAACTTATCACGTTTTCTTTGTATTAATAGATGTCTTTGCTGTTATTATCTAACTAACAGGAATTAAAATGTACCATAGGCCCATTAGGTTTAACACTCTTATGGGGAAAAAGCAGCATCATTAAAAAATGTTGCATCTATCTAAGTTAGTGAATGAAAGTCTAACTGACATGGTTCTCGTGGAAGTCGTTGCTTCTCCCATCATTTTGGTCTGCACGTCCTCTTCTACCATCATATCTGCTTGTAAACCTGGACGCCGTAATGACTACAGAGCGCTCACTTTTCACTTGGTTCAGAAAAAAAAAAGTCACAGTAGGACAAGAAAAGCTGGGCTCATTATAAAACCCAGTGAGACAGATTGCTTTCAGCTCGCAGCGCCACAGGTGAGTACAACAAACTGATTACAACTCAGTCTCCAACAGAGAACAAACTGCAGCTTTCTGCCTCTAGGACGCACCACGTCCAGAAACTCCGCAGGCTCTTGTAATGTGTGTCTGTGGGCTGCAGCTTACACGACTTTTATATTGCTTAACACTGTGCGTGTGCTTTGGCGATGTTCTGTAGAACACAACATGGCATCTGTAGCTTCTTTTTTTAATTCACTGTGTAATTGGTCTAATTCCTGCTCAGTTTTGCTTTTGTCTGCTTTATACATATAAACTGCAAAGTGGCTGTGGAAATAACTTTACACTTGGGCTTCATACTGAGAATGATTAAGTTTTATTGTTTGTGGAAGTTCGTACTATACAGGTTTTTTAAATATGCATGGAATAGCTTTATACACTTTTGCTTGACTTTCGGTGAGGGCTTCGTAGGACTGAAATAAGGTCGTCTGCTGAAAAAATTACACCACAAACATGCTGGCCTCAGAGGAGCAAACACACACACACATTATCAGCTAGAAACAAATTTATTATGCACAGATAGGCATGGAGAGCAACCCACAGATGTGCTTGAGCACACACACTTCTTATATAGTATCTCTGGAATCGATCTAAGCCATGTACCTGTCTCAAAGGGGATTCAGACTGGGAGTCTACAACCAATCGGTCACACTGTGCTGCCCAGCACATAGTCACAGCCACACCTAACCTCCTGTTCTTTCCCCTCTTCCACATTCATACATAATGCATGCAACCCATACACCGTTATTGCAGAGAGAGAGAGAGAAGGTTTTTGTGTGTGTGGGTGTTTGAAAGAAACATGCAGCATAACAAGAAGAGTTCACTAAAATGAGGTCCTGTATTTTCCTATTTCTTCCCCCCTTCTCTCCCTGAGACGTACACACGCACACACGCATGCACACGCACACACACACATACCTACAAAAATCAATAGTAGGAGGAGTTGGCCAGAAAGAGATGGGAAAAGGTGAAATATTAAAAACATGTGAAAATGGGAAATGGGGCTTGCTCTAAAATTGTGGAAGAGTATGAGAAAGGTCGAGAGGATGAGAAGGAAAGAGGGAAAAGGAAATGAAGGAGCAAAACTAAAGGTCTTAAACAGACCTTTAAAGACTGGAGTATTCATCAAACCCTGCTTCAACAAGATGAGGTGAGAAACAACACATGGTCATGTGATATTTATATGGCCAAAAATGTAAAGTTTATCCTGAGGGTGACATTTGAAAAGAGGCCATGTGACCATCAAAATCTAATGGTTTAAGATGGGGCTCTGCTTGAAGGCCAGTGTTTTTAGCCACACAGCCCTTCATACTGATGCCTCAACAAATTTCACGTCGATCTGCCTGAGAATGTGAATAATCCCGTGTCCATGCTCGGGAATTGTCAGCTAAAATTAGAAAGAAACACAACATTTGATTTCCAATGCTCAAATAGAATTTAATAAAATCTGCAGAGTGTCATTTGTTTTCAACTGTTGCTGGTCATTCTGGGAAGGGCAAGAGGTCGCCTCTTAGGACAGAATTTAAATTGAATGTAAATAGGCCCAATAGTTAATAAAATACCTTGTAGTAGATCAACGTTTTAGGACAAGAGACGGACCAATAAAATACAATGGTAACTTAAAGTAATCAGATATGCATATTCCTGTAAATGTTTGTGTGTTTGTGTATCAATGTCTGATTCAGGAAGTGAGACTGAAGGTGGATTTTCCTGACATTTTACTTCGGCTGACATAAGAGCTTTGTCTGACATTTGGATTTCCCATTGATTTTTTTTTTTTTTTTTGCAGTTCACTTGCGGACATTGCAGTAAAATAAGACTGATGCACATATGATAGTAAATATCATAAGGGTTTTTACATTTGTGGTTTTGGGGGCTCAGGTACGTGTGGTACATAGTAACATTTCTCTAGAGGAAAAAGGCTGTTGCAATCACGTATCAGCCAAGCTCAGCGTGCGACTCCTAAACTGCCCGGTGCACATTTATTGTTTGGACATATGGTTAATCAGTGCAGTTAGTGCCAGAACTCCTTAGGCTGGTGATTAACGTTATAGCTGGTTAACTAGATCTGCAGCCATGTGTTGTGGACATCAGCATGCATCATTGGAAAAATGTCCAGCGCTGCACAGTGATCACCCTCTGGTGGGAGCAGGAAGGCCGTCCCCAGGACTTAACAGGGATCAGTATTTTAGAGGTGCAGTTCTGTGTGTTTATCAGAGCAGGAACTAGGTCCTGTAACTAGGGAAACACTCAAAATGAAAAGAAAAAAGTATTTTAGAATTGGTGCAGTTCTGTGTTTTGTCAGTGGTCATGCTGCATGTTTATTGCTTAAAAAAATCATTTATGATTTGTCTGATTGCTCTGTACCTTCTTTTGAACACAGCAGTGACAGCTTTTTGTCCACTCCATAGTCTGAACCAGAGACCTGTCACATTCAAGGGGACTTCGGGACCAAGCCAACGCTGAAACCACAAACTGCTCCAGAGAGTGTTGTGCACTCATCATGCCTGGGAAAAATCAAATGAGATCTTGAAGATGGGAGATTTTATTTTTACTATTTGGAGGAGGAACGCTGAAGCAAGTTGCTTATAATTGCTCAAATAGCACATACAGTAAAGAGCCAACACAAATGAGTCATCTCTGTGTGTGTCTAGAAAAAGTGTAAAGATAAAATGGCAGCGATATTAGCACATGACTGTGTCACCCATTATATAAAAAAAATCAACTACAAGTGTTACTTGTAGTGCAACTAAAATAAAGATATTATTTTTAATGTTGATTCCTGCCATCTGGCACGGCCGTCTCTATTACTGTCTCTTCCCGCTGCACTTGTTTCCCCCAATAACTAAAGAAAGGTTTCGGTTTTGTGTGGCTGATTTGTTTTCAGTTCGTATACTTGTTAGCAATGAAAATGTGAAAGGTCACAAGGTCAAGCAGCCTGTGAAGGACATATTTGTGTTGTGTTTTTGTTTTTTCAGCTGAGCAGCTCTGTATTGGCTGTAAAAACATATGGTCCAACATCATTCATCCAGAATTGTCATTATTGACATTATGCTCTGTGGTTTCCGAGAGAACAGCCTCAGGTTTCTTCCTGGGTGGACAGCAATGAGTGGTCACAGCAGGAATGTCTTTCTAGGACAAGGTGTTCTATCATTTTTAATAGTGGCATTGCCTTCAAGCCAGAAGCCCCCCCCCCTCCACTGACAGCTCAATGGTAGCGTCCACACAGTGAATCACTCACCTTTACTGTTACCTTGCATTCACTGAGAGACACTGTTTGTACCAAGGCTGAGCCAGTGCTTCTTTTGGCTTATTAGTCACTGTTTGTGTGCAGAGACGTCCTTTTAATAATAATAATTACAGGGTAAATATTTCTATCAAGCTTAACATGTAGTGTTTTAATAAACTTCAATGAGATTCAAAGATTAGATTAGATTAGATCTATTTATTAGATGATTTGCACATTCCATCATTTAATTAATTTTATAAGCAAAAATGTCTAAAATTCACTAGTTCCATTCATCTATGATCTTCTGCTTATCTGAAGTCAGGTCTGTGGTGCAGGTTCAACAAGGCAGATGAGACATAATGATAATTAAAAAAGCAACTATGGTTTCTCCGTTGTGTTTACCCTGGGGTCTCCTATCAGTGGGACGTGCCTGGAAAAAGTCCAGCTCAAGAGGCACCCAGGAGGCACCTGATGAGGTTCCCAAACCCAAACTGCCTCTTTTAGAGCAGCGGGTGCCGTCCAGACTCCCTCCAGATGTTCAGTCTCTGTACTCTCTCTCTAAGTCTGAGCCCAGTCACCTTTTAAAAGAAATTCCATTAGCATGAAAAATGTATGGTACTGTTTGCAGTTCTCTGGTTTTCTGCACAAAGAAAACATTTCTAAGCTAATGAAACACAAACACTCGTGATCCTTGATGTCTTTAATGACATTCTTCAGTCACTAACCAAAGCTCATGATCATAGGGGAAAGATAGATGTAGAGCGACTGATAAGTTCAAAGCTTTGCCTTGTGGGCTGGAGCAGACATTGTTCTGGGTCTAGATTATGAAATGTTACTTTTTGATGGTAAACTGAATGCTGCAAGACTTATCACTCTTACAAGAAAAAAAATTATAACACTTCAATAAATCCTGACTTCATAAATCTTATAATGTAAAATTTTCCCAAACGTTTTATAGTGGTGTGAAGACGCTGACGTTTGATTAATTTATCTACATTGTGTGTACTGCATGTCAGTCACGCCCCTCTGTACCATGCAGTATAATTCAATAAACATTTAGTAAACCAAAAAGTAATGTATGCATTTAAAAATCTGACAGGCCAAAAGATAAAAATGATCAGTGGTTACAGTTTCAGTGGTTAGAACGTTAATAAAATACCAGCCTTATACTGTCCAGTACCTTTGCCTTTGAATCTGATCAGGAGCATGTTGTCAATGTTTATCTGCAGCAGCATCACTCTCATATCGCTGAGTAACCAACGTCTCACTCCTCTGTGGGGAAAGCTCTGCTTCTTAGTTGAAAATATTGCACTTCTGGGATTTTCCCCACTTGACAAACAAAACAGCAGGTATGCCCCCACACTTTCAGTGTTGTACTTCTTTGCCATCCCCATCAGAGCTAGAAAAGGAGAACACGATCGATGGCACCAATTAAATTGTTGAGGGTTTTGTCTACTTTGTCCAGGCACACGTACACAAACACTTCTGTCTGTATATACATTTTTATGTGAAACATAGTTAGCATCCAGTCTGAACACAAACTGCCTGAAATCCTCATATTTTACATCTGAATGCAGGCAACTAAATATAAACATTGCAGTTTTCCTTCTTTTTTTGGCTTTGCTTAAAAGCAAACTGATTCTTCAGAATTCTCTGTAAGTAAGGGAAACATTTACCGATCAGAGTGGTGGAGGGAGAAACTAGATTTCTTTGTTTTTAAGGGAAGAATATTCAGTTTTGCAGAAAGAGATGCTCATGTAGGGGCCTGGTTGCCCCACCTGGTTTGTCCCTGTCCAGCCATCAAGGACCTTGGAGCTTCTCCCCTGAAGGGACAAGCTGGAAGCTTTTGGTCTTTGTTGATGAAGAGATACTCATGGATGGATTGTTCTAGAACAGAAATACATTTTACAGGTTTTGAGAAGTTTTATAATAATAAATAATTATAAGTCTTAATGGGAGTGTATTTTTATATTTTAGTCTGTTTGTGGTTACATTTGTTTTGGTCATTTGGTGTCTTTTTCTGAACATTTTCAGTCTTTTAACTTTTAACTGTTAAACAACAAATATTCAGGGGCCCACTCATCTGTTTGGAAAATCAGTGTCATCCGCTGTAATGTCAGAGCATTTTTAAAAATACACACTTTAATTTCCATTTTACAAACCAAGGAGGTTTAAAGTCTTATTAGTTAAGATTTAGGTTTTGATACACAAAACGCATCTCTCCTGAGCTTTACATCAACCAAAATTCATAAAAGCTGAAATTCATCTTTGTCCTGGATCCAGCAGTTGATTCTCCAGTGTCACTGTCGTCATCATTAGAAATGCCGCCCTGGGCAAACGTTTATCTCATGATGTGTTATATGCTGTGAACACATTATCCTGATACCTGAGGCCAAACTGAATGGGTACTTAGAAAAACACATGCATGCACACACTCACATGCACACAGCTATAATGTGGTGCTTGTACAGTATTCCACCAACCAAAAGGTAAGACGGCTTTGACAGAAATCTTCTGTTAATCTTCACAAAGAGTATAATTATAATTTTGTGGGTGGCATCAACGCATACAAGTTCTGTTTTTGTTCTGTTGACCTCATATATATCAAGGCTTTGTAGTCTGTGTTTGTGTGCGTGTATATATTAAAATATTTAGCTAATATTTTTCTCATTAGGGTTGAGATATATGATCTGGGCCTTGCTAATGGAAAGTGATAAGCCTCATCAATTTCTGACTCTTCTGCTTTGCTCTCTTTGCTCTTTCAGGCATTTCCTCTTCCTCTGCACTCTGAAATACCCTGTGCAGTTTATGACCATATGGGAATCTTTTAATTAACTTAAATTCTAAGCTGTTGCCAAAGGTGGACTTTTATTGAGGAGATGTCCCCACCTTGTCATTTTGCTTACACCATATGAACCAAATAACAGTTTATGGCATACTTGTTGAAAGCTACCACAGTTCATAAATAGCTCATGTTTTCTAATTACACATGTTTGCGTCTGATGACAGGCATTAGCCACACACCATTTAGCTTGTTTTGGTGAGAATTAAAAGACCTAAAATATCTTAATTCATTGTGAAACCGTAATGCATTCCTAATAAATGTGAATACATAATATTGTAGATTTAACATGAGAATGTCTAGCGATTTTGGAAAGGAAAGTAGAATTGCATTTGTTTAGTTGAAGAGCCCTAATTGATGAATTTTAATACAGTCATGTACTGTGACATTTTAGTATTAACACAAGAGATGCTTTTTTTTCATGAACAGTGTGAAAATGAGAGACTTTGTGACACGGTTCCACTGTGGCATTTTCAGTCTGTCCAAACGACTTGTTAATTGGCAGGTATGTGAAGCCTAAGACAGTAACACTTTGTTCGCATCAATCAAGTGTGTAAATACCAGAAATGCTAAAACAGACAGACACGAGCTACAAAGCAGCGACCTACTGCAATTATGTCAGTCCCATACACCACGCTCAAAGTGGGACAGAAACTCAGTGCCTTCACGCTCCCTGAGTCGTCACACTGATCATTAAGTCAGCATTCAATTGCTTGTTTAAATGAACATATCCATCCATTATTTTTTTGGCTGCTCGTCAAACTCTTCACAGGTCTGTAACGTGACACCAACTGTTACCAACTGGTTTCGTGAGGCGCAGCATTAATTATAATCCTTATTATCAGAACAATGAATGAAGTACATCGGCATGTATAGACCAAAAAAAAAAGAAAATGTGCAAAATAAGTAGCTGTAGAAACAATTTCCAAATACTGAAGGTGCAGATATGCTGAAAATAACTGTAGGAATTGTAGTCCCCTATTGATATGTTTTTTTTTTTTATGCTGTTTTAATTTATCTCATAAACATTAAGGCACATAGGTCACAGTAATTCAGAAGGAGAATATTTGCCTAATTAATGCTTAGTGCAAGATTGTAAAATCACGCTCAGGAATCCTGTTGGGAATGAAATAATCTTTGTGCAATTAAAATGAAGACGTAATCACGGTTATTTAGTCATTTAAGGTGATAAACTGTGTGTTTTTGTCTGTTTATTAGAGGCTCAGTGCAGACCCCAGGTATTGTCACCTCAGTACCACAACCATTTATTTATGTGCAATATTTTCAGCTCATTTGAAGCATTATTTGCATATAAATAAGCTCTCATCACAATAAAATGTCTGTATTTATAAGGAAAACAAGACAAGAATATGGTGATTTATTTGGGCCAAAGCACAAATGTTAAAATAACATTACTGAACCTTTTTATGGTCATAACCTGTTTATTGTTTGCATGTTCCAGGTGAATGTTTTATAGAGAAGTCATTCATTGGCATCCATAAAATCCTGCAATTTATCATGTAAAAATGTTTGAAATAGTAATTTTATTACAGTTTATTAAAATTTAAATCAAATGACACCACAGGGGGTTTTAAATAAGTTCATCAAAGCAATGTAGAACTTGACTGAAATGAAAAAAATGCCAATACTACAGCATTTCCTGAGGCAGGAGTTGTGACATACTTACCAAAAACGTCCTGTTGGATATGTGCCATAGATTAAAAATAAACCTGATAAAATGTCCCCAATCCTAAACCTCTTTTAGTGATTTGGGTTAGATTGCCAAATTGCTGTTGTTAGGTAAATGAAAAGGTGATTTTTTGATTTATCTCCAAATTACAGTAAATTAACAGACAATGTGTTATACTGCCGTAGCCTAAGTCATGTTTTATGGATGAAATTCAAATGTGGAAACACAGTTGAATGACAAAGAAAGTGTCTGTTGTGTGTGTGTGCATTAGTTTTCACGGAAAGAATGTTCTGTAAAGAGATGGACATTTCTGCAAATTAATTAGTCACACTGAGAATTTAAAGATACAATTCCTGGTAGTCAGTTAATCAAACTGTCAAATTTCTGCGATTGACTCTGCGGAGCCTTAACTCTGGGATTTTTTCATACGCACACACACTTGGAAACAGGTCATGTGTTTATTCATCATGTGACTGTTAATACAAAAGAAAAACAGATACCATCATTTCCACTGCAGGCCCCTCATCCTCCTCTGCTCGTCATCTCGTTCACTATCATCCGCCTTCATGTCTACATCTTACCTAACAACTTTTCTTTGTTATTATGTGGGTTTTTTGTGTATTTAATGAAGTGTTTCTGAAGAGTGTGCATGCCACTTAATTTTCATATCGGTGTGACAAGGGTGCAGCTGCAGTGGGCAGGACCAGTTCTAATAAGCAGGACACGGTGAATGTTGGATCATAGGCTTTAGGTAATTGTCTCATTGCAATTCAGACATCCAGTAAAGTTTAAAACTGTCGTTAAAAAGTCACAGAGCCACAAACACTTCCAAACATAAGATGTCGCTCTCTTCCAACACAACATACGGACACAGAGGCACACAAGATTTAAAAAAATGCACAAAAATATGCAAACAAACTCATTTACATTACTGTTTAGATGTTTGGCAAAATGCAATGATGTTTAAGAGAGAAACTTGGTCAATGAAATGTTAATGTCTATGAATATGGATATCTCAACCTCAACATGAGTGCCAAGCAAGTCAATGTTTGAATTTATCCTGAGAAACACTTCCACACAAATGACTGACGTAAAACTTGAAGAGATATTCTTGGTTCACAGATATTATATCCATTGAACCTGACACCTTTCCTCTTGTGCCATCATTAAATTTATGTGTGTTATTTTTGTAAAGTTATTTTCTAAAGCAGGATATTAAAAACACCCAATTACACTATACACTCAAACACTGAACACAGCAGCTCACTGTAAATGATATAGTTATGGTCACAACAGGTAATGGTTTTCCAGTGGCTCAGACAACTGATTGCAGCTATGAGGCCAAATGAATGTGTTTCCAGTCATGCCATAAACCAGCAAAACATAGAGACACCAGGCCTCCAAGAAACTGACCTGCCACAGTCAGGTCCTACTGTGGCTTCTAGCTCTATGCTCTGTGGTGCAGACACCCATGAAAAACTAATAGGAAACAATCTGAGACAGGCTGCTGGAGATAGATTGTGTTTGTATGAGTCATTTCCAGTCATTTGGCTGCCCAAACTGGATTTCTGATTGAGGAAAACAATGGGATCATTTATAATGTTCTGTTTGCTAAAGCTTTGCCTCCATCTTTTCTCCATAAGACCCAACATCATCGTTCTCATTGTTCTTTTGTTTGTTCTTCTTTCTTTCCAGTTTCGTTCGTTTCTCCTTCAACTGCACACGCTTTCCCCCAGCTCTTTTTAGTCTTGGTTGTATCCAGATACGCGGCCACATGCTGTCTCGACAGATGTGTGTGTGTGTGTGTGTGTGTGTGTGTGTGTGTGTGTGTGTGGACTGACATTTCTGTTTGACAAATGTCTTGCTGATAGAGCATGGAATTACTCAGCCTTTATCCCACATGATCTCTCATTTACTGGAAACGTTACAGCACTTCTCTTGGTTTTGTTGTACCTGTTGGGATGAGGCGGTTCACACTTCTATCTGATACAGACCTGCAACTAATGATCACTTCATTTGTTGAATGGCTGTGATTAATCACAGAGTTTATGAAATGTCAAAAGGTTTCATAAAACTCTAATTAGTACTGTTGCAGAGAACTTGCAGAGTGCAAGTTCATGTCTTTGTTTGTCTTCTTTTATTCCATTTATACACCAAAACACATTAAATTAGGTTCACAATGTCATATGCTGTTGAGATTTTCTGTGTTGTGGACCAAACCCAAAACACCAATTACTTGGGGGACATTAGTTGACATGTCCATGACATCTGTCCCTCGTGGAAGAGAGACCTCTCCTCTGTTGCTCTTCCAGAGCAGATAAACAAATTGTGTTTCTTTTGTTTCCAGATAATCCACGTTATTTTCCAAACAATTATTAAGATAGTTGCTAGATTCAATAAATATTTCATAAGCTTTAATTACATTTGATGCCAAAGATCATAAACATAACCCAAAGTCACACATCAACACAGTCAGGAATGGTGCTGCTGAATGATCATAGGACCAAACTGGGGGTTTGGACAAAGACTGACACCTAGTGGTGACATCCAGTTACTGCAGCAACACATCCAGGCATCATCAGTAAAAACCACAGGCCTTATGAGTCCAGTATTACTTGTTTCATATTAATATGAGTTTATGTGGGGTCACTAAGCCAAAAATGATTTTTTATACTTTTCAATACGACACAGACAGGCAAACATTAACTGCATGCATTTTATTATTTTTAATATTTGATAGTAAACGTTAGAGTATTTGTTGATATTACAAAAACATGCATTGCAATATCTGTGTTGACCTAAATATACAATGTGTCTATGTCATAAAATAAATCAGGTCCACACCTTCTGCCATTGTACGGTACAAAGACCTCTCTCTTTCAGCCTGATGGTGAATAATTTTCCAGTCCATGTCTTGGCTCGGCTGTTGGATTTCAGTCTTAACCCTGTAGCTTGTTTGGCCAGAGAGCCACGATTTACAAATCCTTCTCAAACCAAATTGGCTCTCGGGCCAAGACAACTACGTCACCCAGAATCCCCAGTGGTGGCCATTACTCAAAACTATTCATACAACAGATAATCTGAGCAGAATGGGAAAATGATTTCAGCATTGCTGAGAGGGAACAGCTGCAGCGTTCTGCTGTTGGATGATGACAAATTTCCTTCTCTCTTCCCCTGAACAAATCCCTCTCACTTTACTTTCACTTCTCTGTTTTTGCATATTTTTTGGACCTTTCTTTCACTTCTTCTTCCCTTTTATTGTGAGTTCATTTCGTCCACTCTCGCTCTCTGTCTCACTTACTTGGTATTTCAAGGTCTTCTCACACAACTATGTGTGAGAAGACACACATAACATAACCACAGTTTCACACAAGGGAACCAAATTCCGAAAATACATTCTCATGAATATTAATCCAAAGAATTTATATGGGGCCATTTTCACATTACAGTTGTGTAAAGCAGAAAAACACTAACATGTGGTCTGCAAATACTGTGGAAAAAAGAGTGTACATTAGTGTGTGTGTGTGTGTGTGTTTACACAGTGAACTTATTGTGTTCACATGTCACCATAAGAGCAGATATTTAGAAGTGAGATTGTAAAAGTTGTCATTTTCTGAGTCAGAATTGTAATTTTGTGTTCTCTTTTATGGTTGGAAAATGGGTTTCAAGTTTGAGCTATTAGCTGTTAAAGATCTGTGGGTCTATTGTGTCACAAGTTAGTTTATCTCCAAATTGTTGCAGAACAAGAGGAAACCACTGCCAGGAAGGAGAAGCCTGGAAACTAAATGGCCTGTGGCTTTTAGCAAAAAGTGTGTACTGGGAAGTTGTAATTCGCTGAAAATCAAAACTATGCTATGGTGAATGCTTTAACACACACTTGTTATTGTGTGTGTGCGTGTGTGTGTGTGTGTGTGTGTTACTCAGTGGAGCCACATCTGGAAACAATAGAGCAGTAGATGCTGTCACTTTAGCTTTACCTCAGGCTTTTGAGTGAGTTCTTAAACAAACATTCAATTCACTCACAGTAAATTACAGGAAGGCAATCTGAGCTGAGGACTGCACAGACATATTTGAACTCTTTTGCTGACACAAACATAGACAAGCATGCCCAGAACTAATCACTTTCACTAGATGCAATTTTACTCCTGCACTGGTAAATTACAGCCTAACGTGCATTAAGTGTAATTGTAAAACCAAACAAGTTTTGAATTGAGAGAGAGTGTGTGTGTGTGTGCGTTTGTGTGTGTGTGTGTCTGCGTTTGTGTGTGACTTCATAGCTGATGAGAAGGAATGGATGGTACACTAATGTTTACACAGCATAATAACTGTGTTCCACTGAGGATACAAAACAAATTTAGTGGTTATGAAGCATTTCATATCTTAACCCAGAGTAAGTGTTATAGCACAAAACACATCAAAACAGCGTCCTGGCTGCATCGGCATGTAGAGCGTTAAGTCTTCAGGCAAAAAAACTTCAGTGCCTGACAAGTGAAATTGAATTTGTCTCATCAGACAAGAGATGGCAGCATTGTTCAAGCCATTAAACGAGCACGACTCAACTCACTTCAGTCACTGTGTTCACGATTTTAATTGTCCTGTAGCAATTTTTATGAAATGTTTATAAAAAACACGACTACGCAGTCGACCCAGAATCAATGACATGCTGTTTTTTTAGAGGTTGTATTTAAAAATGAACCAAATATTGAGTTATTTGATGATAGAAAGTTATTTAGCTTTTTGTTTGACAATTATACTACAAGCAAAACTACCAAACAAATGCAAACATTTGCTGCTTTTGTCTAATGTGATATTAAACAGAATATTTGCATTGTCCAGATGTTACTCTAAAACTAGTAACCCTTCCCTGACTTAGAACCATAAAACTATAAAACAGGCATTATTCACTATTTTCTGACACTGTAAAGACAAAACATGCATACACATCGAAAACTGAAACCCCTTTTTGAAACCAAAATGTTTTTATTAATCTTCTTCTGATACAAAAGTGTGTTTTTAAATAACAAGTTGTACAATTTTTGTCACTTTACAAGGATAAATTAGCATTTTCTTTATAATACACTGATATCATCAATAACAACAATTTTTACACAAAGGAACAGTCTAGACCTTTAAGGCTACGATCAGTGTTAGTAAACTGACCCCAAAAGAGATTCATATCTGGGCTTTTCAAAGCTTTTAGAAATCTGTATTACTAGTGGTTCTCAATCTTCATTAGACTGTGAAACATAGGCAGTGTGTTTTATAGACCAACTGTTCAGTGATTGGAGATGTCACCTAAAGCCTGGTGTGGTCAAACTAAAGTATAGGAGACAGCTGGAGAGGCATCAGCTCATGGGAGAGGTGGTCAGAGGTTAATTAAATTTACCTAATTCACTCAATGTAATCTCAGACTTTGGAAATTTTAAAAAGTGCGCCATGCCACACTGCTTTGAGAAACACGGGTTCTCCAGATCTAAAGGTTTCACTACAACCTCCAGTAGCAGATTTGGATGTAGTAAGAGTCAGGTTACATTTACCATATTTTGGGAGAAATCATTTTTGCTCTAATATTCTAAATATTAAGCTAAAACACACCTGTGACAGGCTGTGTGAGGCACTATCTGGTTTCAGATGACACACAGGAGGCCGAATCTCTACATTCTTCGAGCTCTTATTCATGTAAATTGCGCAAAGCTAAATCTCTTCACTCAAATGTAGAAGGTGTAATGTGACTCACATCATACGTTCGACTCGCTGTAATGAAAGAGCTTCGCTAGATTGTCAAGGAAATATATGGTACATGGGAGCAGTTGCAAAATTTGAGCTTGAACTACAACCAAAAAAATGGTAGGAGATGCCAACAAATCAACAACGTTGTCTCTATTATCCATGAAATTCGGAGATGTAATGTAGAATAATCTGTTGCAGGGGGCAACTTGATTGTCTGGGAAATGGGCCATGATGCGGTAGACAGGGTTAAAGGGAAATGTGCAGGCAGTGGGCCAGTGAGAGCACCAGACAGATACAGATATACAGATGTGCAGGCAGATTGTAAACACCACTTACACTGTGCCTCAACGAGCTGAAACAATTTCAAAAACTGAACGCACACAGACCGGAAGGAGAAAGAAAGGAAAGGCAGGTGGCCAAAAGTTGACAGCCACTCCTGTTATTGGTATTTCCTTTCCTTCTGATTGTAAATGTTGTCTATAATCTGGTGCATGAGATTATTCGTAATCAATTCCTATATGTGTATATCTGCTTATACTGTATGTGCATTTGTGTCCAGCACTTCCCTTGTTGCTGAATAATGTGTCTTTTTGCAAGTGATTGTCTAATAACCTCCATTCACCGGCCACAGGTCTTGTTTAAAAAAAGTCAGAATCATTACCTGGATTTCATGAATTTCTCTACATATAGAAGGTTTGAAGATGACAGCCCACATTATTGGAAATTATCGAGGGATGCCTAAGAAGGCTTGCATTTCCCAGATGGGTCAGTAAAAGGCACAGCAGTGGTACTCCCAGGACTGAATGCATGACTGTCATAATGACAATAAACCACATTAGTTTGTTTGTTTCTCTGCAGCTTTCATTACTGAAAACTGACCAAACTCTGCTTCATGACTCGGTGCATATTAATATACTATGTACTTTCATTTGTTATTAGTTCCACCATGGTCGCCGCATTGCGCTTGTGACAAGCAAACTTTCACATGTAGTGTAGAATTATAGTGCAGCCTAGAGCTGGTATCCCCAAAAATGTCTTCTACAAAAGGCAAAATTAACACAAGTGTAGAATATTGCTTAAATGGAAACTCACAAAGGCCACATGTAAGATTACATTTCTTTTTGTCTCGGATTTGCATTGGGCTGTCAGAGTATCAGATGCTTGTGAGTCCACATCTGTACCTGCACTAGGACCTCCAGTGTAAAAAACCGGCATTTGGGTTTATGGTTTCCAGCCGATTGAGTCTTTTCTGCTGAGGGCTCTGGATGAAAGAGAGACAGAGAGGTAGACATGGTGTTACACAGCTTATTAGTGTGTCTGGTCTGCATATTGATTCCTCTCATCTGCCTTTTTCATCTTGCCTTCTCCTTCATTTTCTGCTTTATATAGCTCTCTGGACAAAGGAAGTCTAACAGAGGCAGAGAGGCTACCGTTGCTGCTTATGTATGACTCAGTCCTCCTCCTTCTCAACCCCTTTCAGAAGCAGTTCTTTCGATAGGTTGAGCCATGCTGACGGACGCTGAGTGAGCTTTTCTGATGCCGTTACATTCATTGGTTTCCTTGAGAAACTCCGACTGTGTTCCTGCATCACACTGTTCATCATCTCTTGATTCTCTCATGTCTCATCCTTCATTTGATTAAAGTGAGTTTCTGTAAGTGAGAGAGAACATGGAAGAAGTCCATTCATGTCTTACGTGTCCTTCCGTCACACCACTGTCTCGTTGCCTTTCCCCGGTTTGATCCAGGCCTCGCCCGGTCCCCTCTTCCCTCCCCGGCTCGCTTTGCTATCCCTTAGCAGGCGGGCAGAGCAGCGCTGCCAGGTGTGGAGGGTTTTTGCTGACCAGATCCACATGCCTGATGTGATGCCTACAAGCAGTGACATGAAGATTCGAAGCATCTCTGATGCCACATATGAGTCTTTGGTGCTAGCCTTAAACTCCCCCCAGTGAGACAGCTGGTACAGGTAACATCCAATCACTGTGGAGGCTGGGACAGTGTAGAGAACGGAAAACACCCCAATTTTCACCATCAAACGCTCCAGTTTGTCTGTTTTAGCACCATCTTTCTGCAGATTGGAACGGATCTTGAAAAGAGCCACCAGGCCAGCACAGATGAACAGGGTACCTGAGGTGTAGTGAAAAAAAGGATATTCATAAAAAGGTCCATCCAACAGAGCAAACACTACGACAGACATAAAACACAGAGAGTAAAGTGATATCTGAGTAAATCCAAGTGTATATAAAAAGAGAGTATATAAACTCATCGGGCCTGTGTTTAAAAGAGTATATAAACACACTATTTTCAGTGGAGACAAATCTGACATTATCATGCTATAATTACCTATAAGAAGGTACGTGGCCAGTGGAGCCACCACGAAGCCTGTGAGTGCCTCCTGCTGTAGGTTGCCAACATAGCACAGTCCTGTAAGATCGTCTGCATCCACCAGTCTCATTATAAGGATAACTATGGTTTTGACTGCCGGGATGGCCCAGGCCGCTATGTGGAAGTAGGAGCTGTGCATTTCAATGGCCTCGTGGCCCCACTTCAGACCAGCAGCCAGGAACCAGGTGAGTGTGAGGATGACCCACCTGAAAGACAGCGCAAGAAGGAATAAGAGATACAGCAGACATTGGTTATTCACATTATTTCTCAGTTTTATAGCAAATAATAATGCGATATTTCCTCAAAAAAGGTTGTTGGACTACTGTTTACTGCAAGAACATCTGAACTTCTTCTTATAGTCAAATACGTGATGCATGCATTATCTCAAATGACACCTGATAGTCATGAGTTAGAATTGTAATCATCTGTTAGGACACAGTGAAGTTCTTGGGCTTTTTAGCCTCTTGTTTTCCAAAAGGGAAAAGTGAAGACAAACAGGGAAACGAGGGCAAAGTGAAAAGGAAGAAGAAGAGCTGTGGCAGCAGTATGTTTCCACTGCCACTGTAGCGCAGCACAAACTCAGAAAGTGGCATTTTTACAAAGCCTGCTTTTGTATGTGGGAAATTAATCCATCTAGTACAGAGGTTATGAGACAGGCGGCTTAGACTTTAAAGAAAACAGGATGCTAGTCTCGTGTTCCAATTGTTCCCCCAAAGTCCATTCACAACAGTGGATGACAATGGTCAAACTGGGACAAAGAGGTGAAGGACTGATAATATTTGATGTTTGTTTGGACTAACCAGAGTGAGGAGGCCATGCCAAAGAAATAGAGGAGGAGGAAAACTATGGCACAGCCAGTGCTCTTTAACCCTTCTTGTACCAGAATTGGTACGGCTGTGGCATCCAGGTCACAGGAAACGCGTTCCCTCCCCAAGGTCAGTCGCACCTAGAAGAGAAGAGCGTGGAGGGTTTGATTAATCACAGAGACATCACAGTCACTGCGATGTTTGTTGACATTATGTTTTCCAATCTGAAGTTTCTTGCAACTTTGCAATTATTGTATATCCAGATGCTATTTTTTTCTACATTTTAGTTGTTAATGGGTTGACTTTTATTAATTCTCCCCAAACTTAACACATTAAATTAACTGGCTCTCTCACTTACGAGGTAGGCGACACTGTACAGATTACAGCACATGGACAAGAAGATGATAGGCCGCTCAGGGTAGGAGAAACGCTGCGAATCCAACAGGAAGGTCAGGACTGTGAGAGTGGTGGACAGGAAGCACAGAACAGCCCACACTGCCATCCACGCGTCTGTGAAGACTTTGGCTCCTCGACGATAGAGCCCGCTGTCATAGCCGCACTGGAGGGCGCAGCTTTCCGTTTGCTTCAACCAGATATACTGGTCGGGCGCAGACCCCGGGGCCTGACACTCTTCCTGGTGGGGCGGGTGGCGGACAGGCTGGTAGGGTGGGTCCTCGTCTGCTGGTCCCTCCATGCACATGTGGTTGTGGTCATTCTGAGGTGGAAAGAGGCTGCAATTGAGCACCTGCAGAAGGAAAGGGGAAAGTTATCGTGTTGTTTATTTATGCTGTGATAAAGTTTTATTCATAGCTGTTTTACATCCATTGTGTGGTTTCTCTTAGTACTAAGGGTTAAATTATCTGTGATGTGACTCACCTCAGGCCATATGAAGCCAAACTCGTGGAGCACCGGGAGGCATTTCCGCTTAACAGACAGACACATACTGCCACATGGACCAATGGGGAAGGGAACCTTGTCTGTGCACATTGGCACATAGACTGAGCACAGGAAGAACTGGGGAAACAAAGGAAAATTAAAAGTTGAATACAAAACTTTTACAATGATCTGACAGTGAAAATATGTTCAGTTACTGTGTGACTTCTTGTGCTCTGTTTACACACATTTGAACAGAAAGGAGTGAAACAGAGAGTTTGCCTCCTCTGTTGAGAAGTGATGTAAGATGAGTGAAACATGACAGTATATTCAAACAATTTCAATTTAAACACTGAACGTCATCCAGTATTATGTGGATTTTTCTCTGCGTGGCTTTGGAAACTTTGTTCCAGCCGAGTTAAATTGAATTGTAAAGCAGTAAATCTTGTAAGTGCTGCAGCGCTTGTTAAAAGACGTAGAAACATAGCTGCGAGTGCCCTGCGGGCCAGTCTTTCTATATATTACAGGATTACAGCTGGTAAATGGCTGCACCTTGTACGCCCACATGGGGATCCTGTGTCTGCTTGCATATAAAACTCACTACCCTGCTGCTTTCTCTGCCTTTACTTTCAATACATTGCATCACCTCTTCTAGTTACGAGTCTCTTTTCACTTATATATGACGGAACTCCACCACTTGAACCGAGACACCAGGGCCAACACTAACCTGCTCCAAGGTTACACATACAACTCTGGGCCTTTAAAAACAATCTGTGGACAACACCGAGGGCATGTGCCATTTAATGCTGCATAATCCCTCCTAATCCAAGGCTCGGTTTTCTGTGTCCCATGGCAATGGTTTTGAAATAGATATCAAAGTCAGAGTTGTAAAGATAGTGAATAGTCTGGAGTCACATTTGACCACTTGAGCACTCTGGGGTTACAAAAGTTGCAATTTTAAGTGATTTCATACTTTAACAGTGAAATCAGTTTGAGGCCTGCCTGTGAAATTGGCTCATGATGTGAAAATGCACAGAAGCAGAAAGTTTGTTCAATGGAACTTTCAGGTAAAGGAAACATATGCCCCAGGCGACTGGAGAGAGCAATAGCTAACTGTACATACGCAAACAGTGTGGCAGAGAGTTTGCTGCCATTTTTTTATTTCAAAATTACTGAAATATTTGATGGGTCATAAAAAACTAAATGCACTGGGCTTTCAGCCTTCATCCAGTAATAGAGAAATCCCATCTTGAAACCAGCCCTTGAATTGAGCCCAAATGAAACACAAATCCAAGAAGAGTGTCAAGGTTGAGAAATAAACACACAAGGGAATATTATACAACTCTTACTTTCTGTGAGAATATATTTGAAAAGTAAACATTAAAAATCATTGGACTACATTATACTTGGGCTATAAAAATGAAATTATAGTTATAAAGTTGTTGAGCTACTGCTCTGGTACACACCTAGAGGCTATGTAGGTTACAATAACTGCTTAGTATAACTGACTGTAAGGTATAAAATGTCAAAATCAGACTCAAACGAACTTCCTTTAAACCTAATTTGTTATACGGTCGTCTGATCAGTATCCAGGTTGTAGCTGTGCACGTATAGCCGCTAATCTGGAGCCAGTATTAATTACAAACAGAATCCCACAATAAACCATTTGCATTGTGATACTTTTGGAAACTTTGTGAATTTTGTTTAATCAAATTAAAAAGTTTTATCCTGTGTGAGTGATTTTTTAGCAGAAGATATTAAATTTTAGTTCTCATGTGACTTTTCCATACTCTACCAGTAATCTAACACATTCTGGGTGTTTTCCCCGGCCGTTGGTAACATGAGTCCTGTCACTTTGCTGCTAAAAGCTGCTCCAATTACTAGACAGGAAGCCTCCCATTAGAGAAAATGTTAGGGGACTTGGTTTCCCTTTCCCCTTTCCTCCCTATTTAGACTGTGTGTGTGTGTGTGTGTGTGTGTGTGTGTGTGTGTGTGAGGGTCAGCTAATCTTACAGGACAATCTGCAGCTGGAGGAGCACAGCGTAGTGTTATGTTGCAGTTGCTTCTTGTTCTGTTTGGCCAGCTCACACACATGCAAACACACACCTAAAGCACTTGTATTAACATAATGTATCTGATTTACACGTCCATGAAACTCATTTGTGTCCTACTACCTGTTGACGCTGATAATTCAGACGAGGCCGTTATGTTAAATAATGGCACATAGACCGTGTGTGAAAGTGCTTCTTGTTATGCAGATGGATGACTGTACTGCGTGTGAGAATGGACATTATAAAATGCCAGAATACATCAAATTAAAAAAAAAGAGTCCTTTCAAACTATTATCAGAAATGGGTTCCAAATATAGACTAAAGTAGAATATCGAGGACAAGTAATGGGACCAATCTAACTTTTTCTTACATGGTGCATGAGGCAAACAAGCAGCATTTGTCTTAGGACACTGAGGGCACCATTGTTAACAAGGAGACAGTACAGTATGTGGCAGTGAAGACTCAGCTGTTGCTGTGTGGGGCATGAACTCAGAATGTCAACAGACAGAAGGGGCATTTTCATTGCAATTAGCATGACAGCCTGGCACAACAGGAAGGGAGGGCAGCATGGAGCCTGCCACTTATGCGATGCTGATGTAAATCAATGAAGCTGCAGCCTCCATGTCTCTGGTGGCATCAGTCTGAACACTTCTCTGAGTCAACTAGTGGCTCCCTGTCATGTGCTGTGGTACGCGCCCCTCCTCTCCCAGCACTAACTAATATAGGCTCCCAGACTCTCCGGACTCATCCCTGCCTTTTTGAGACCACGATCGCTCTTCCTAAAAATGTCCCTGTGTGGACCCGCTTCACCGGGGGCTTTTAATAACCCTGCCTGCTCTACTCGACCTCCTTCCCCCCGCCGCACTACCTTGAGCTGGCTGGAGCAGCCGTACTGTATGAGCGGCGTGAACGTGGTCAGCTGCAGCTCGGCGTCCGACTGCAGCACGTTGCCGACCAGGTTGGGCATCTTGGTGACGTTGTAGCCGAGACCCTGGCACATGCTGATCCGGATCGGGTCGCAGGTCATTTCGTCCACCTCCTCGCCGAAAGCCTGCACCAGCACGCACGGCAGAGCAGACAGACCGAGCAGCGCGCACAGCAGGATCCAGGTCGCCCCGGTGAATGAGCCCATCGTCCCGGGCAGGCTCAGCTCGCTGCAGATGTTGGCACGGTCGGTCTGTCCTCAAACGCGCAGGGAGGTTCAGTCGCCCTGGAAACCGGAGTCCAGCTGGAGCGGAGCGTGTTGGAGGTTAAGTCCCACTCCGAGCCATTCAGAGCATGGAAATACCCATCAAACAGCAGCGCTTCATTGCGGCTCCGTGCGTAATTTCGAGCGCACGCTTTTGCGTAAAAAAAAAGCGGTGTGAATCTTTGGAAAAAGCTCACATCTGGATAAATCCCACAGTCCGTGCGTGGCTTCCCGTTAAGATCCCCGTATTCCTGCAGCCGTCTGTGTTTGCGCCCACTGCCTGCAAGCGTCCGGCTCTAAACTTTATTGTGTCTGAGAGCGGAGACTGTTCTGCACGTCCAAAGGAAAGCCGACCAATACATGCGCGGGAGTTGGATTTCCCTGACCAACCCCTGACCGGGAGGGCGGGATCCGAGAGAAAATAGAAGAGCGAGCCTCCTCTCCTCCCCTCCTCCCATCCCCTCCTCGCCTGCCCTCCTCCCCTCCCTCCCATATCCCCTCTCCTCCCTCTTCTATCATTTTCTTCAGCATTTCGCCTTCTCCTGTCTCTCCTTCTCTTTCCTCCATCACTTTTCTTCACTCCTCACCCCCAAATGCTCCCTCTCCTCTCCTCTCATATCTCCTCAGTCAGCATTCCACAACTAATTCTGACAATGTCCAGAACATGTATTTATACCGGCTGATGTGGCTTACACATATTTTCATTGGCTGTATTTTTTAGAAAATAACCATCTGAAAAGTGGAGTTTCAGTGAGTTTCTGAACGTGTACATTTATATTTAAAGTCTTTAATGGTCTTCTAAGGTTGTCTGGAATTTCACCACAGGTTCCACTCCCCTTCTTTAAAGACCCATCAGCTCTAAGTGCTCATGACATTGTAATTGAAAGTAGGGTCTTAAGTGATGCTAAAGCGTTTGAAATCTGTTTTGCATTGCGATGAATGCCCACACTGGACAGGTTTTGTTTTCATGTGGCACCCTGGGAGAGGGTTTCTCTTTGCAGCATGAAACTAGCAGTGAAGAGCGCTGTTTTGGTTTTTCGGTGTTGTAAAAGTGTAATTGGATGAGAGAGTTCTTGAATTTGTTGGAAACATTTGGGAGGTGGAGGAATGATCATCTCTGTTTGTAATTTCTTCCAACTGATTTGTACAAGTTTGAGATTTTTAAAGCATCTGCCAGGTAAAATCAAACTCACGTAAAGACTCCACAGAGTTTGGACCCATATTTTGATGTATCTCTCCAAAGAACTATTTACTTACATTTTTGGGTTGACACTTTGGGTCAGATAACGCCACATACATAAATTTGGGTGAGATAACAGACCTGGTATGGGCATTCCAACACAAGACAAAGACACACACGAAGATCGAGTGGTGCCTAAATTTACGCCTTTTTAATCTCAGACCTAATAATTTTCTGCAGACATTAGATGAAAGAACACAGAGGGAACTTTAAAATGACATACTTTCTATGTAGACTTTAAAATATTTTTCTACATTTATACTTGGATATTAGAAATAGACCAAAAGAAGAACAAATTGCTTGCATAAAAAGTTTACCTCTGCTCTTAATTCCTGACCTGGCTTTTGTCTAATAGGTGGGAGTTGCTCTCTGATAAGAGATTCAAATAAATGATTGAATCACAAAAACATTGTGGTTGACTGGCCTCACTTTGCTGCTGTGTCCTCCCTCCTGGATTTTACTGTGAAGTTTAAGCATATCCTCTGTGACAATTGATTGGCAGCAGCAATGACCTCTCACCCAGCCCACCCCACCCCCAACGCCCGACACATAGGCTTACACTTCTCTGTGCTCACACACACACACACACACACACACACTCATATGCACACCACCCCCCTCTACTGCTCTTTGGCTGAACCTAAGGTCAAGACCTGAAGTAATTAGCACGGAGCTGAAACAATAGTTTGCCCGGGAGCTGACGGTATCAGGGGTGTGGTGACAAGACAAAGAACTGAATAGATGCAAACATAAAATGGAGAAACTTATAGAACTACGGCTGAACCCAATCAGTTGACTTATGACCACTTTGGCCAAAGAAAATACCCACAGTCACTCAACCTAATCCGGTTAGTTGATTGAATCACTCCATTATTTTTAATGTTAGATGCCGAGAAGAAGCGTCACAGAAGCAGTGGGAAGGGGAGTGTGGGCTAAAATGTTGCAGCAGCACATTATCAACCCAAGGCACATGTGCACTCCATCTCCTCTGTTTACTTTCACAGTAGAGTGTGAATAGCAGGAGTAAGCAGGCAACGTGTTGGAATTGACAGACTAATGACCATCACACCGAGCGGGTAATGACCACAGTTACTCCTCAGGCTGTAAAACCACCGAGTTATTAATCAAACACCATTTCCATTAAAATGTACTTGACTGAACTGATATCTGACAAGCAATCAATTTAACACACAGACGTAAACACTTTAAAGGGTTTGAATGCAAGGTTTTACAGCGTCTGAGACCTAAATGTCATCTGCATCTCTCTTCATAATACACTATATCATTTTAGTACTTTTGTGCTGCTTTTTTCAACCCACAAGCAGTGTATTTTCTGGCCATCCTACTTCTATGCACAAACCGCCCTCTGACCAAACCAGCAATCAGCTGCAGGAGGAAGTCAGGCTGCCAATATTCGGGTTAGTGCAAGTACAATATAAACATTTATACCGACTAGTTAATTGATGGTGACTGGATGGAAAACAGACTTTGCAGGCTGCAGAGGTGGGTCATGGACAGAGTAAATGTGGGAGGTTGAGGAGGGTTTAGGAATTTCAGCCATGCATGTCAGCGACAGACAGACCAACTTCAGTGATAACAATTTCACATGTACAGTCTCAGCTTTAAATCTTTTCATGGATTTATCTTTGCTAGAATATAAACAGCTGGATGAATATTACACATAGAGTTTTTTGCAGCATAACGCAAGATCAGATAATTTACACACAATAAAAAAAGCTTCAAGAAGGAAACGCGGTTTGAAGTGTGTGTGAAGGTTTGTTTTGCAGTTCAGTAGTGGTGCTGATTTCCACTGCTGTGGGCCAAACAAACGGACAGGGCTTTCTAATTATCCATGCCACACAGTTTCCACCAATACAACATTCTTTTTACATGTGAATCCCAACTGCTTTTCCCTGCCAGCCCACCGTTGCTAACATTTTGATGCTTTATTGCTTGAGAGCCCTGCCTTTGGAAGGACATGTGCCCTGGCTGGCCTGAGATCAAACCTCCCTGTGAGTCTTAACTTGTTTAGTTCCTACTGTGCATCACTGCCACATTTGTTAGTTCGCACACACACACACACAAACACACACACACAAAGTGCGCAAATATGTCAAATTTAGGTACTACATATCACTGACATGCTGGGCATATACTGTATATAAATTGTTAAAGTCAGCTGAAGGCTTCAATCAGAGAAAATGAGTTTGGGCGAAGAGGCAACAGAGTGTAACAGTGTTTTGGGACTGAAATGTTATCCGTCGATCCAAGAACGAAAGCTTTTTGGAATTACAGTAATGACAGAGTCATATATCTACTTCTAGTACTTAATAACAGCTGCTCTCATCTTGGCTCTAAAACACATTCTGTGTTGGCGGGACTGCTAGTTTAAAACTGATACACCAATGTGCAGGAATTGATTTATGATTATTAATAATATAGCTCGCTTCAGCAGACAGCTGTAAAACTCTGAAGCTAAAATCAGCCACAGTACTAGTAGGATGGGCACTGCACCTGCACCAGCCCTTAATGATTTCATACCAGCTGCTCATAATTAATTTAGAGTTCCGTACTGACTTCTTTTTATAGCAGCACAGTGTGTGTTGCATTTTACACATTCATTATATTTGATTTGCACTGTTTAAAATTTTATGAAAAAAAATATTGCTAAGAGCATTTTCCACTCCATGTCTTACATTAATATTAATAACATCACTAAACATGTTTTGTACATTTGAAAATACGAGTATTTGTTCTTTCAAACGTGGGGTAAACTGCCCCTCTACTCTTGAATGAATACAGAAACATGCCCATTTGGCCCCGGCCCTGTCGGGGCCATTCTAACCTTTCAGCTAAGGAGGCAGGCCGAGTGAAAGGCAGCAGCCCGAGGACAGAAAGAGAGACACAAGTGTGTATCAGTCACCAGATAGCATCTTATGGCTCGGTGCCCAATCCCTTAGTCCTTGAAGTGTGGTATTAATAGTGCTGCCAACTCCTTGGAATGGTGTGAGTGTGCATTGCTGCGGGAGTGTGTGTCCGAAGCTGTGTGGCTTCACTTCCACGAATTCAGTATTTTTAAGATTCTGTGAATGTGAATACAGGTGTTTGGATAAATGGGGGACAGCATGTGTGGGAGTAACTGCCTGTGTCATCACATGGTTAGAGGGGTTTGATGTGGGGGAGTTGGTCGGGGGGGTTCCACAGGTGATCCGTCCCCTCTGGGACAGCGGGCTCACATTACCCTGCTAAAGAATACAGTGTGCGCACAAAACTACACACTTTCTTCAGTTCTTCTCCATCACTCTCACACCTCCATGGTCTCTGACTCCCTCTGCTAACAATGCTTTACTGTTACGCTCAACCAGCCTTTTTTAAGCTATTTCTCATCTCTTTCTAACTCTATCTTGCAGCTTGCGGAGACTTGTTTAGTTTATACAATTACAACAATGTATTACTGTTGCTCCACTGTAATTTTTGCTTTTGTTTCAGTGACATGGGAAGAAAGAAAACATTCATTCAGAAAGATGCAGTAGAAAAAAAGCCATGTTCTTTACTCAAACATGGGTTCTGTATGTTGACATTGTAGAGCATTTATTCTGTGTTCTTATAAATGTATTGGTTATCTTCTGTATACATTTTCAATGGGGTTGGAAAAGGAGGTGTTCCCTCAGCCAAATGAACAAACTCTTATAGAACTAGATGTAACAGCAAACAATGAAGTATCAGATTTTGATAAGCACTGGGTTCATTGAAAGGTACGTAGTTGTAGACATTTGCAGGCTCATGCAGGGGTTTATGCATCCTGTCACAAGGAGCCTGTAGCACAAAGTGCTTTCCAGAGACAAGCCTGGTAGACTGTTCTGCAAAGTTTTCTCAGGAGAGAATTGGGTCTGAACTTATTTTATGACAGCAGATTAATTACATTGCAAGTGCTGATGACCCGTTCGATGTGTTTCTTCAACATCCGGTGTGCCCTCTGTCTGTCATCCAACTTTATATTGAACCCACCTGGGATACCAAGTTAAAGCGTCACTTTATAAGAGTTTAGTTTTTGTCTCTTCTCTTTCCAGCTACAGACTGTGGATAGTAGTTCACTACTAAAAATCATTTTGGCTGCTCTTTTGCTTGTGGTTGTGCAACATTTTCACAAAATGTACGATATGTTTAAATTTAAAATTCATGATCTCAGATGGAGACCCTTTTAGGAAATTTCTTGATGTCTTGAAGTTAATTTAACTTTACTGCAGGTTAATATAATGTTTTGTCTGAACTGAATATATTTTAATTAATAATAGCAGTATGATGAAATGACTAGTGTTGGTAAATGGCCTGCACGTATATGGAGCTTTTCTGCCTGTTGGTACTCAAAGTGCTTCACACTGCTACCTATTTACCTATTGGCACTCACACACACTCATCCATCTATGGGGGAGCTGCTGTGCAGCTGGCCAGCACTTACCGGGAGCAGCTGAGTGGGGGTTCAGTGTCTTGCTCAAGGACACTTCAACATGTGACTGAAGGAGCTGGGGCTCCGGGGAAACCAACAACAGAAGGTTTGGTGGACGAAAGCTCTTCCTACTGCGCCACAGTCAACCCCAGTGAGGAACTACCGTTTAGCATGAAATTCCTCATTCCTGCATTTTTAATTCCATTTGGCACTTTTTCAAATAGTGACTTTGGTCCAAGGCAGATCTGCTGGGCCTGTTTAGTGCTGATAGATGGTTCCTGTCCATGGCTGTAAATCGGACTTTTGTTGGAGAGTTAACCCCTGTAACCCTGCTCGCCTGTAACAGCAGAGTTCCCTCTCACAGCCTAGGGCAGCTGATGAGCTTTTCCCAGAAATATGATGAGCAGGTGGTAGCGGTCCAGTTGGGATGTGGACGGATGTGCTCGCCTTAAAATATTGTCCCCATTGCTGTATATGGCCACATGGTTGAGAATTTGGCTCGTAAAAGAAAAATAGCTAAATAAAATAATCTCTCATCCATTGAACATCTGCACCGCCAGCTGTAAGGCAGATTCTTGTGATTATAGAAATGTCACAGCAGCAAGTGGATGAAAAACATATCTGTATCCATATAGCGGTCAACTAAGCAGGCATGGCAAACTAATTAGGCAGCAGTTGGGGCTGTTCAGCCTGTTTCTTTGTGATCATTATTCACAATTAATTAGAATGGAAATATATCATGTGAAATTACTGTAAAGTGTGCATACATGCACACACACACACCCATTGATCCACACCGAGCTTTAGGGAGTAGCTCTCTTCCTCTTGACCTTCTGCAGACACAGCTGTTTCTCCTCCCCGCTGCCTGGTGACTGGGATGAGTTTTATTAATGTGCTGTAACTAAGTAACCACATAATATGGATCTCTGTAGCTCTGCTCACGGTTTGATTTATCTCCCTTCTCACTGCCCTTGAGTGTGGGTGGGTATGCATACATTTACTACGTCTGCAGACAGACATTCAGGAAAGGCAAACCAGGAAAATGTTTGCCCTCCCCCAAAAACGTGGAACTTGGGGACCCCACTGGCAATTCATATTGGTAAATTTTGCAATGGCAACTTTAAAGCGTCTTAAAATCTCCATAATAGCACTGTACATTACACCATAGGTGTCCCAAAGGCGCCCTAACGCTGGGTTACTCTCCTGATAACATATCCCTTTGTCAGCGACAGCTGCCATTCATTGTCAGTGGAAATCCAGTGTAGTTACTCCTTACACCCCGCTGTGCGAGACAGAGAGAAAGGGAACCCTGTGACGTGACAGGAAAAGTCAAAGAAAATCTGCTGTGACAGAGTTCAGCGATAGCCAAACAAGAGCCTGCAGAAACCAAAGTAGACAGAGTTTACTGCCCAGCATGAGTGAATTCTTAACAAAACAGAGCCACATTCTCAGTTTTCTGATTATTTACTGTGTGTCCAAAACGTGTTGTAATGGAAATTGGTGAAATTCTCCAAACATAGCTGGGAAAAATAAATCACCAGTGTTGGTGACGAGCGGTGGCCAAGTCAGAAAACAACTGCCCAGCATTAGGGTTGCTGGGCTTCATTGTCTGAGACCCCCCAGATTCTAGGATCGCCACTGGATATTAAAGGCCTTTTTCATGCAGTAACCCAGGGTGAGTTACTCAATTGTATTGGAGCCTTCAGTGCATTCTGAGAGATATTTGTTGAAAACAATTCAACAACTATAGATTTGTTTATTTCAACAGCTGCAGGGATGCAAATGTAACACGATCATTTTCACAGGATTTTCTGGCAGGTTACATCAAGTACATTAAAGCCAATATACTGAACCCTTTTATGCTAATGTATATAACTGACTAGTAGGATTACGTGTTGACATCTTCTGGGAACCCCTTCAATATGAGTGTGTTGTGTATTTGTCCTTGGAACATAATTCATCCGTGGACTCTGCAGGACCACGGTGACACCATTAGATAAAAATGTGGAGCTTGCCAATGTTTGCCCTTGTATGTGTGTGTGTGTGTGTGTTCGTGCGCACTCTGACATTGAAGTGGAAATGTTCTGTCAACTGCTGTTGAAGAGGTGGAAGACTGACATCCAACATGCAGCTGTGCGCAGAGAAACACAGCAAAAGAGACAATGTTTTATGGCACATAGAGAAATGGGTGCTCTGTTTTTCCAGTAAAGTGATACGCAGAAAGGGAAAAGGGCACAACTCTGTCAGACACATGAAGCTGTAAATAGATGGGACTGCACTCATGGAGAGAGAAAGGGAGAACGTGAAGAAGAAATGAAACAAATCTTTTGTGTGTGATTTAATTGAAACGGTAAATGAATCCCTGTGTGCTCCATTTGTGTGCTGCTTTCTGCTGCAAACACGCCACCATCCGTTTCTCCCTAAGTTTGTTATTCATAGACCTCAGCGCTGACTTCCTTGGCACCTGTCTTTTCCCCGTCTTGTTGCTACACTCCCTGAAATAGAACTCATGTCTCCAGAGAAAGAGTAAACACAGGCCCTGCCGTGGGAATACAGACTCACACGGACACACACAAACTACATACACACACACAGCAGCATCTCTGTCCATATCGGACCAAAAATCTTCTAGTCTTTAATGACAGTGAGTGTGAAACTGATTAAATCAACACAAAGCACATGGGGCAGCAGATGTTCCATCTTGAGTGAGTGAAGAAAGAGAGCAATCACTGAATCTGAATTCATACATTTGTTTGTATGAAAAGGCAGGATCTCATGCGAAGGCCTATATAGTGTTTTTCCCCCCATTTACTGATTCACTACTGAAAGAAATCACTGGACAAATCAAAATATATTATCCAGAAACTAGAGACATGATGTGCAGAAAAGGTAATTATGATAAAAAGTTATGACACACTGATACAAAAGTCACAAGTGCTTTGCATCAAAAAATAAACTGGGTAAGATCAAATTCAGTCATTCAGTTACCCAGGTCATGCCAGTCCAGACTAGCCTGGAGAGTCCAGTAGCACGAGGTGTCGAGTGCTCCTTGAGAACTGGACTGGCAGCCTGCATGTTGTCCTGTGACCTAATCACTGAAAACACTCAGCGAGAGGCCGTGTGTGTGTGTGTGCATGTGTGTGTGGGGATACTGTATCATAGAAACATAAAACCACAAGAGAATCCAGTCCAAATATTTAAAGTGGGTTTTTAAATCAAGTTTTCCATCAGGGTGATTGTTGGTGTTCACTAGATAACCTTTGTACGGTATTGAAAATGTAAATTTCACTGAATGTGTCTGTGCGTGTGTGTATTTTGATAAACCCTGTTAAAGTGATGTGTACACAGTGAGAGCAGGGAGTGGGGGTGTGCACAACAAAATCAAACCAAACACACACACACTCACAACACACGCACACTGGTGAATATGTTGCCTGGTCCCTTTCCTCAGTTTGAACACACACACACACACACACACACACACACACTTTTTCAAATTCCTGTTTTCTTGCCGCTCATTCATAGAGTCTAGACAAGAATAACATCAGAAGAATGCACATGCTCGCACACACACAAATATCTGCAATAATACCAACACGTAGGATTTCATCTTTCAAACTTTAATATAGGACTTGGATCAGTTTTAGTTCACATTTGTCAGTGTTCATCTATTGTTACTTGTGTTTGGTTAATAAGATAGCCTGGGTGTTTAATGCCCGTGTGTACATATGTGGGTATTAAGGTTTGATACCCCGTGTCACTTACGTCATCCAGCATATGGTGTTTGTGTGTGCGCGTGATTTGTCCTGGGAAAATGTTGTATACAAACGGTTTATTCACGTTTGTTGCAGCAGTAGGCGCCTGCTGTAGAATTCTCACCATACCACGTCCTCTCAGCCCGTTTGTGGTTTGACTTTGTGTGTGTGTGTTTGTCCATGTGTCCAATCTTTGTCTCACATCTACTAGCTTTACTACAGACAGAGGCTGACAGACATAATCTCCACACAGACACACAAAAGCACATCCACGGAGTGGAAGACAAATGGACCTTGCTGACACACAGACAGAGATGTGGACAAGCTGCTTTTCCGTTTGAATGCTCAGCCAAACCGCAAGCCGCAATTACACTTGTCCCTGTCTGTTTGAGTGCAGCAGAGATAGAGCTCCGTGTGTTCGCTGTGCTGTGGGCTGCAGGATGGCGACGTGAGATCATCAGGGGTGTGACATTGGAGGGTTGCATTTGCACGCTATTCTATGAAACCGGTGACAATTTATGATGGACATGAGGAAACCTGGGCTGCACTGTTGTTGTTGACTCTAAGCAAATACAAGGGAACACAAAATCTTTATATGTATATTTTAAAAATAAATTATTTGGACTTTTATGAAAAAAACTTTGATTTTCATGTGTTGGGGCTGTAGTGTGATGCCTTTTTAAATACATGGTTCTACATCGGTTGTTTTCTAGAACTGGGACTTCTAGCTTTCTAGCTAAAGCCTGTTTTGTCCCCTTGGTTTTGGTCTTTTAAGTCCCTCAGGATGGCTTTCTGAATTTGGGCTATGTTGATAATAAAGTTCTTTCATGCACTTGAGGGACACAGTGAACAGTCCGTGAACCAACAGAGGAGTCATGAAGCTCTGGACAACAAGAACCGTGTCACAGACGAACAATCTAATGCAGGCTGCGGACTCACAGCTAATCTAAGGTGAGAAGAGAAGACTCAGTTTTGGTTAAAGTGTCTATGTAGTGATTGTGGATAAAAATTACCAAAATCATGCTTTAATGTTTGTACAAAACAATCTGCAACAGTCAGGCCTCTCACTCATGCTTGTCTGAAACAATAACTAGTGAACTGCATCCTGCCTGAACCACTATAGTTCATTTTAGACCAGAGTAAAAAAATAATCCTGACACATCCTCCTTTCCAACTTAACTACACATGACACAGTAAAGAGGCTCTGTGGAATGTGTTACAAGCTATTTTTCACAGATGGTTTATAGTACTGTAGAGTCCTACCAGCATTTCCTGCAGCTGACTGCAGAGATCTAAACTTTTTACGGGAACATCACATACAGTATGTGCATGGAGTTCTGGATGGGTAGACAAAAATTAGAACTAAAGTGGAATGAAGAGGGAGCAAATAATGTCCAGTAACTATGTCAGATTTATTTGGATAATGTTTGATTCAGTAAACACATATAAAAAAAGTATTTTCGCTTAAATCCATCCTCTTTAACATAGTTTCACCATGTTTGGAAGCGACATAACTGTTCAAAAATACACAAGTGAATGAAGCTCCATATAAGATGTGTGTCAATTTATCCCACAGTAATTATATCTTCTCTTATCATAACTTACATCTTGACATTTTGTTTTACCAAGATAAAAAATATTTCAGGACATCAGTAACAAAACACAAACAACATCCACTGCATTTCATCTCGTTAAGCTGCTAAAAATGGGTGAAATACACAAACGCATATTTCTAAAAATTAAAACTTTAATTTTGGTAAAAACCCATTTCCGTAAATGAAATTCCCATTCCACCCTCCCTCATACTCCTTCTCCACTTTTATTCAGTTTCTTGTTATTTTGTTCAGGGTGCGTGACCTCTGACCTTGATGAGGTCACTTGTGGCAAGTCATCATCTTGTTTTCCTGGCTGCTTTCAACAACCCCCATGAATTTATCATCTTCCACATCCCTCCTTTTTCGTCTGTGGGGAAAAAGTTTGCAGCTATATGCCTTTCAGGATGTAAAGTTTTCCATGGGCTGCCAAGCCGGAATACTTGTGTGTATGTGTGTTTGTGTGTGTTGCTGAGGCCCAGAGGGATATTTGGACACAGATGTAAAAGCCATTCCTGTGCTGTATCTCTCTTTGTTGTCGGCCCTTCATGCTTGCTCTGTCTTTTTCCGATGTCTTGTTCCTTTTCTGCTTTCTTGTGCGGATTATCTATTTGGTTATTTCTCTCTTTTCTTCACTATTCCCTTATTCTCCTGTTCCCTTTCTGGATTTTCCTGTCTCCTTCATTTTCCTTATGGCCTGTTTTCTCCCTCCATCACTCTACGCTTGACTTTCTCTCAAAGGTCTAGTACGAGTGTATGTACCTGGCAGAGTGTTTTATAGCGCTGTCAGGGGGTTGGGGAGGACTAATTTCTCCCATAAAAGCAGCTCGGAACAAGAAAAGAGGGGCGGCAGAAGGGGATTGGGAGCAAATTTATTGGAATAGTTTGTTTTTTTAAACTGTGAACAGCTATTATTTTCCCTCCTCTTTCGCCTTTCCTTCCATCCTGGCAGCAGAATATCGTTTTGGCTCTGATTGTTGTGACAGAACACGCTCACACTTCTGCACTCACACTGCAACTTTGACTCATGCTCATGCATTAATACAGTAACGAAGGTTATGCATAGATGCATGGACTCAGTTGGATATATGGATGCACACACACACTCTCAGTGTGTGGTGGTGGTTGTGGCTCCGTCTGTTTGTTTGTCTTACTGAGTGCTACTGCTACCACAGACCACAGTGTATTTAGAAAGGCCATAACCGTTTTGTCTGACTGCAATTTGGCTGACAGCCTGAAATTTTCAATTCAACACAAGACGATGCAAGTGTGTTTGTGTGTGTGTGTGTGCATATGTGTGTATTCGATTAGCCTTCATTCCCATAACCTAGCTGAGCCATAGGCTAAGCTTCCTAAGGAAGTCCACACCCAAATAACAAACTCAATAAATGGAGCAAGGTATTGTTAATTGTGAGCGTGTATCTGATATGCCATGTCTGTATTTACATGTCAGTTTAGTCTGTCTGGGTTCAACACTGTTAGTGTTTCACTCCTCTTTTACACTACATGACAAACTGTTCAGCATTTAAAATAAAACCTCTTCTCTTCTTTTCAGCACTGATCTTACACAACTGAGATCTCACAGTTAAAGAACCAACATGGTGACATAATTATTTACGGTAAAAACTTGAACATTTGACATTTCTCTTGACCAGGCAGCTTTATACTGTGTGTTGTACATCAAAGTTTGTTGCTGTTGTTCATAGATGAGCTTCGTTGTCCTGCTACAATTATTTATTCTCACATTGGACAGTTATTTCAGGGAATGTTAATCATTCTGTTACAGAAAAAATAAACTCACAACAGCTTAACATCCTTCGGTGTGATACATTTGCTGTTGCCAACATCAGGCTCTTACATTTTGCATCTGTTGCCTTAAATCACCTCTATAAAAATGTTTTAAAAATAGATTAAAAGAACTCTGAAATATGTTTGAGGATGCCAGTTGGATCAGGAATTTCAAAAATGCCACCCAACCATTATATTACTTTCTAGAGTGTTTATATTTACCTGAAGGCCTGTTCTGTACTGGTAACCATAAAAATCCATAATGAAACGATTAGTGAGAAAGAAAGCCGCTGATGCTGACGCCCACTCAGTTGTAGAGCCACCCAGAAGGGTGTGTGTGTGTGTGTGTATACATGTCAGTGTGTGTTTGGGTAGGCAGAGGCTGAAGTTAATTATTTGTTTCTAGGCATGTAAACAAGCGCATGTACTTGCTTTGTGTGTGTTTTGCCCTTCGATTTACTGATTAGATAATAACTATATTAAAGAAATGTTAGAGCACAAACAACCTCAGCATACTCATGCAGTAATGATTTCAAATATAAAAAGTAAAGTTTTAGTTCATTTAAAAGAAAACTAATGTACAATCAGCAAGGCCAATGCTTAGAGTCATACTGTGTGTGTGTGTGTGTGTTTCAGTGTAAAACCCTACAGCAACATCAGGCTCCTATAGCATTTCCTGTGAGCTCTATGAAGCAAAAGATATTTTCTTTCACCTCCACCCCCATCTCCATACACACACACATGCAAATGTTTCTTTACATCACTCATGGGGACTCAGATAAATTTTCTGGAGACGTGCCCCAGCTTTAGCCTCAACCACTTCTTGCCTAACTCCAACTCCTACATTAGGTTTAACCCAAAACTAATTACCTGTTAATGTTACACCAAACCGTTAACCTACAATTACACAAACATTACACTAAAACTTACGTGTGAGGTTTGGTATTCGATGAAATGCACTTGTAATACATGGTGCACACACACACACACACACACATTTCAGTGGCACATGGAAAGGAAAAAAGTTGAGCCAACTGGTGACTATAAAACACTAGTCTGTCAAACTGTGTGTGTGTGTCTGTCTGTGTGCATATGAGGTCATTAAAAGCAATTAGCTGTGGCTAGTTAGAGGACTGCTGATGGATGGGAAACATCCACAAGGCAAACTTACATGTCTTCAGTTACATCCTCTCCTCTCTTGTCCTCAATGCTGAGTTTGTGCAAAAGTGCGGCCAGCTTCATGTGTCGTGGTATGGCTGTGTCCTTTTGTGAGGTTGTAAGTGGATTTGATTTCAAAGGTATGTCTTGGGCCCATTTGAATCATTAAGTGTGATTAGTGGAGAGTGAAGGAGGCCTCCTACCTTCCCTTTACCCACACAGAGAACATGTACTGTACTACCAGCTGTGCCGGGGCCAAAAAATGGAAACAAAACACTCTCTTACTCACTTCTGGGTCCATTTCTCCTTAAGTTGTTTTTACCCCTCTCAGTTTTTCCATTTTCTAAGTCCATGTCCAGCCAGTGCAGATGCATGTTGTAGTTTCTTCTGTACAGTTGAAAATGTTTCCTATGTTGAAATGTGTAAAATAGCACAGCAGGGAATTGGTGAGCAAGGCTGGATAAAGTATGGCAACAATCCCTGAGCTGTTTGCACAAGTATGTCACGCTTTAAACCAGTGCGCTGCAAAAGACATCATCATCTGAATTGTTATAAAATAAGGATAATTATTATTGTTGTTGTTGTTGTTGTTGTTATTATTTAAGGTTTTTATATCATAAATATCATGGTTCAAATAACCCAGACCACTAAGTCTGGACAACGTCTTTTTTTAGTGTTATAACAAAACAACATAATGATGCAAACCCAAAATCCAATGCACGAAGACACACTGAGTCCACTAGAATGTGGAGCTTCTACTTACTGTATAATCTTTCTGATCAGAATGGACAATGGATATTGAATTGCATAACATTCAAAGGAGGTGAGTATTTGCCCCATTATAATCACCCAGGACATGAGGGTGGGAGCCATGTTGTCTACTTTGTCAGTTCCAGAGGGAATTTTTTTTTGATATACCAAAAGTTTTACAAAACAGTGGAGGTAATTTTTTGCCTTTGTCTAAAAAGTGTTGTTCACAAATGGTGGCACCTTTCCCTCCACTAATCCAAACCTCACTCGTTACAGTGTGTGTAGTCATGATGGATGGGATAATTTTCTTAGCAATGACGTATCAATGACACATGTACTTGGTGCTTCGTCTGAGTTGTACTGACATTCTCGTCTCTTGTCTTTTTCTCACCTGGGTCTGCTGCCCTGAATCAACAGGCTCTCCCAAGTACCCTACATGGGATGCGTTATTGAATTTCTGATGATTTGTGCCTCTCTCATAAACACGTATCATCTCAGCGTGTGTACAGTTTTCAGGGAACCGTGTCTTCATTCATATGTTTTAGCATTACAAAGTTCAGTATATACAGGATCTACTCAGACAATGCACATAAAAACAGATGTTGTCTCATGAAACACAAACTCCACTTCCAAACCGACTGCTCACTACTGTACGGGCACTAACGTCATCTGCATGTGTCCTCTTGTGGCTTGTGTGTGTGTAAAGCTGTGTCAGGTTCGTGGAAGTTTCTTGTTCTCACCTTCTGAGCCAAAGGGAGCGAGGCAGGGCCTTTTAAACCCTGCAGGTCGCTGGCTGCTTTCCTCCCTCTCCTCATCGCTTGTTTTTCACTCCTACTTATTCAAGACTCTTCAATTCCCTTGTTTCGCTTCTCCTAGTAGAATCCAGACTGTTGTAATTCTTGTTTTATACGTGTTGTCACCATTTGTACTTTTCTACTTGCACCTTTGCCTTTAGGAGAGAAGAACACAAAACAAAATGTTCATTCTAGGAAGCCAAGTACTGACTGTGTGTTGGCACCTGCCTGTCTCTGCAGGAGTTTTTTTTCTTTCTTTCTTTCTTTCCATTTTGCTTGTGGATGTAAAATGTCTTGACATGACATAAAACTGCAATAAAATGGGTGATGAAAATCCAACTACTTCATATTAGACGGTTTATTTTTCACAGTAGGCACACAAGGTAAGTTCCTAATGCATTTGTAGGCACATTCACGGTTATTTTAGGTGCTGCCATCAGAGTCGTGGTCACATGATTTTATTCTCATAAATGGCTAAGTGAAAGTTTACTTTAGCTTGTTACTTGGCTTAAAGACTGATCCACTTTCACAAAAGCTTGTTCGATGGGTTGTGATTGAAGTTGTTTTGCTCCAGAAAGCATTTCCTTAACGGAGACATGAAGGAGACCAAAGTATGAGATTGTAAATTACAGCAGCTTCTAAACTAAAACAGCTTGCTTTAATTCATCTTCTTCTTTTCCCCTTCTTGTGTCAAGACACTACTTCTTTTCTATTTTTGCCTCTTCCCCATCGTGTGAGTTGTTTCACTGTCCGGTGTTTGTTTTAGGTCACAGTCACTTCTCAGCACTTATCCCCCACCACACACCACAAGGACTAGTTGTTGTAAGATGTTATCGGGTGGCACTTAGCCCCCAGATAACTGTGCTGCTGCGACAAGAATGCGTGTTCATTTATGTTTTTTATGTCTTTGTGTTTGGTTTTTTTTTGCTGTGGAAGTGTGTGTTTGTAGTCAACAGCCACAGAATAGTCTTCCCAAATTAGACTGTGGTTTGTCTGAGCTTTGGGAAAACAGCTCTGTTAAGCAGTTGAAAGATATGGTTGAATAGCAAAGATTGAGTGTGTTTGTGTGTGTGTGTGTGTGTGTGTGTGTGTGTATCTGCCTGCTAAATTTCTATGTTAACTTGATCCTGAGCTTGTGTAAAACTGTGAATGCTGAGAAATCAGGCAAGCAATGAGGTCATACTGTGCTGTGGGCCAAATTCTCCTATCAGTTACAAACATGCACACACGCACACACATACACACACACACACACACACACTCTTTTCTTGAACTAACTGTGTTTCTTCGCGTATGCTGTTTGTTTCAGTTGGTTTTATCTTTAAGGTGAATCAGGTTTGCACCAAATGGAAAAAATTGTAAGAAAATGGCTGTGAGCTGTGGAATGTTGAGTATTAAAATGTCAAATATGCTACAGGGTTCGGTGCTATATGTGATATTTTCAAAATACAACTTTGAACTATATTCCAGTATTATTTAGAGTTTTTGATATTTGAAGTAAATGCTGATATACATAGGCAGGTATGAACAACAACAACAAAAAACACCCTTTACTTGGCTTGCAAGAGGAAAACATTTTTGCTTGTGTCATGAAAATGCGTGTGGCATTTATTAAGAAGTGTGAGTAAGTCCGTCAACAAGAGCATCTTTGTTTGTTTACTCATAAAGAGAAAAAAGATGTGGAGGAGCGAGTAAAGAGGTGGGTGGAAAACAGTTTTTATTGCATGTTAACCAGGCCAGAACAGATTTCTGCAGCTTACAGACCTTTAACGAAGGAGTGGTGCTGCAGCTCCTGCTGTGTGTGTGTGTGTGTGTGTGTGTATGTGTGAGAGAGAGAGAGAGAGAGAGAGAAAGAGAGAGGACAGGGATTTTATACAAAACCAAAAAGAACTTGGACTGTGCAGCTCTACATGAAACATGGGCACAAGCTTAACAATTTTTTGTGTGTGTGTGTGTGTGTGTGTGTGTGTGTGTGTGTGTGTGTGTTTGTGTGTGTGTGTGTGTGTGTGTGTGTGTGTGTGTGTGTGTGTGTGTGTGTGTGTGTGAACATATGTTTCAGCACTATCTCATGGCTGCTTCATCTGTTCTTCATTTGTCTACAAATGTTTGGCTGCTTCTGTATCTTACTGTCTGCGTGTCTGCGTGTGTGTCTGTGTGTGTGTGTTTGTGTTTAACACAGAGACGGGACATAATATTAAATTACAATTTTAACTCATGCAGCGAGTTAAAATTGCTCACTGTATGCACAATCAAACGTGCCTTTGACACTGTCAGACTCAGTCCTTTAATGACTCTCAGTTATTGGCTTAATCTACAAACAACTATGAACTGATGTTTCTGCACAGCCAGGACATTTGTGCTTCCAAGGGTGTGAACCCAAATGACTCTTTTGATCCTCTGATATTTTCATTAGTGCCACCATAAGGTTGACATGTGTTTCCAGTGAAATGTCTCAACTAGTGCTGCAGTGGTTGTGAAACTGGATGGACCTTTGTGTCAAATCAGGATTAACTGGATTAACTTTAATTATCCTTTCCACTGAAGAATAAGAATCACCTCAAACGTTTGACTTTTTCCAGTACCTTGGACTTGATGTATTTTCAGCTGTGTACGTGTGTGTTTTGTGTGTATGTGTGTGTTTTGTGTGCCTGTGTATGCTTTTTTATGTCCTTTACTTGTAAGTTCCTTTGCACAGTGTGACTGTAATGTTGTGAAGTAAATGACGCCCTGCTAACAAAGTAAGAACAATACTAAAGGTGCACGGAAGCATTGTTGTGTGCTCTTACTTTTATTCATCTGTACAAACAGCAAGGTTTCTCAGATACACTGATCAAGTAGCCGGGTTACATACTGTACATTAGTGGGACAATTAGCAAACCTTGTCCCAGTGTTACAGGTTGTCTGGTTGTGTGGCATGTGCAGTGTTTTGTCTTTGTAACGCTGCATTCGCAGAATTTTCTCATTAATTTCACTGTGTGATCGTGTTTACCGCAGCAGACCCCAGCAGCACAGTGCAGAGCTTGCAAAGGTTGGATCTGGTTCAATATTTTCTGCAACACAATGTGCCATCATGCAGCCAGGTGCTATGCTGGTCGGTCCAGGTGATTACTTCATGGTGTGAATGTCATATAACTTTCCACAGTAGTCAAATTCTGTGTGCAAATACACAGACCTCTGTGCTATCTATTTAGTAACAAACACGTAAATCTGTCCCTCCGGTTTGTCTTGCCAAATCCTGTTTCATTCTCTGACTGGTTGATGAAATATCCCCAGCAAGCAAAAGTCTGAAATACAACACCAGAGTTGAATGTTAATATATTTTATACACATGTGCTAGAAGACAAAGAGGATAAAAACTTCAAATGTGTGTGTGTGTGAATATTCAGTAGGGTGTGAATTGTGAGTGGGAATTGCCCATTTTTGTTTCACCTCCAAACATGTGGCCACCTACACACACAGGAGAGAACAGGACTGGTTCTCAGGCTCTGTAGTAATTTGGGGTCAGAGTTTGGGCCCCTCGTCAATCAGCAGGTCATTAGAGCTCTTTAATGACCCCCTCCTCCTTTCTTCTACACCCCCCCTTCATCTCTCCGACTCCTTGCTGCATGATATCTTCAGACCCTTCGGACCCTTTTGCTCTCCTCCCCCTCCCACTCTGAAGTCCCCAGATTCATCTTTTTTTTCCTCTGTAGGAGTTCAACAGTTAACCTACAGGTTCGAATTATTTCTTCCCACATTTTCCTTGGCTCTATTTCCTCCCTACTTTTTTCTCCTTCCCATGTTTCGATATCTCCTCCAGGGGAAGTGGACTGGCTCATGGTATAGGTCTGTACTATTTCATGTGTCCCTAGGCTTGATTCTCTGCATTCCCTTAGATAACAAAGAGGCCTGAGTCTTTCTTTCTCTCTCAGCCTTTGTTTCTCTTCATTCCTTTTCACTTCCTTAGTCTTTTCTTCGCTTCCTCTCTCTTTTCTTTCCCCATACACATCTTCGAATGCCTCTCATTCCTCATTAAAAATTAAGGATTCATCAGTAGTTCGATTCCATACATCACGCGTGTAACACTGAGGACTCTTTAACATTTGTCAAATGACATCATAGACTAAACCACTTCCAAAACACCCAAATTACTCAATTTAGCATTGAGTGTGTCCACATACAAAAAACATTGGGCTCATTGTGCTTTATTTTCCCTGATGTAACTGGTTTTGGGTGAAGGCTGTTACATGTGATTATGTCTGTGATCTAATACATGCAAATTCACTAATTATGAGTATGTGTATTTAGACAAGAGGTCAAGCATGCACAGAAAAAATCTCTGCAAATGTTGAACTATATCTAACCTGGTTTCTCCCAAATAATGTGTTGTTTGTTCTGCATCTTTAAAATGCTACCCCGATGTTTATCATTGTTGCCTCGTGCTGCTGCTCTAAAGATTCTTCACTGCTTCAGCGTCTTTCATGCTACCGCTGAGTATCCTAAAGATATTGATACTGAATGTTTCTTAGCCTCAGTGCACGTGCTCAGAAGCAGTGAGCCTTTTAGGCAGATGGTGGTGGATGGAGTTCCTCCAAGCTTCATGAGGGATACCAGCAGACCACAATCTTAACCTAACCTATACTTAACCCAAGCAGTATTTAACCATAGTTTTTTGCATTAGTTGCAGTTTCACCCTATTTTCGTCTATACTGCAGTTGCCATGTGCACATGTTGTTGAATATAAATAATAAAAAGGCAGTCACAAATTTACCTACGTTTTCAGCAAATAATCTTCCTACTCTGATTTGCAGGATTTTTTATGTGCTCTCCTGATATGTTCCTCCTAAGCAGTAGTACTTATTAAAAAGATTTTACACTGTACAATATTATAATAAATTATAATATTTAAATGTTTGTTGTATTGTTGCTGCAGGTTCCCACTGACATATCTTTAAGTATTAGAAAGGTGTAGTGTAGAATTAATAGTGGTGGTGTTGGTCCAAGTGTATGCTCAGTAAGTGCCGTTTGTATTCCTAAAGCCCCCTCCTGTCTCCAAAGCATGTGGAAGTAATATCAGCCCCAATGTGTTCCTCATTTAAGCAACGGCGGCAGTGCGTATGAACATGGTCAGGATACACAGACAAATTAGCCCATTTCCCTTGACTCAACACACACACATTTAAGTGCACATACTCAAAAGCATGCACACACACAGATGCACGGAAAACAAAGCACATGCTGAAACAAGCATGTATTTTTGAAGCACCAGCTCACCAGTTTAACTGTGTGTTAGTACTTTATGTTTCCTTATAGGAGCCTTAATGAAGCTAGGCTGCAAAAGTGTGTTGCTGAACGTGTGTAAGAATGTGCTTCATATTATGCTGATGATCGTGTGTGTGTGTTTGTAAGTGTGTGTAAGCATGGGGTCATGCGGAGCCAGGCACAGAGGACTTGGTGTAAAAAAGATTAGGAGAATCAGACTCCTTCAGCTCAGCTTATGTCCCTGCTGGGTCTGTGCTTGGATGTGTGTATGTGTGTATTTGAAAGGAAGGGTTTGGCTTCCTGTGTCCTGACTGGACAATGTCTCAGGAAAACCCCCCTCCAGTCTCATTCTCATTTACATTGTTACAGTTTTCCTTCATAAACCTGCTAATAAACATCACATTTTTACTTTTGTCGAAACAAATTTCAGTAAAAAAATTGTGTGTGAGTCTGTGTGGAGGGGGGCACGTCTTTATAGCCTTCTGTTGACAAATTTTGTGTCAGTACCATTTTTGTGAGGACATTTTGGCTCATCCACACAACTTCAAAGGATTTTTGAGGGTCAAGACTCAGTTTCAGAGTTAGAATTCGGTTTTGGTTAATGTTAGGCATTCAGTTTTGATGGTTAGGGTTAGGGAACGGGACTAGGGATTGTATTATTCCTCACAAGTATAGAAAGACACAAGCGTCTGTGTGTGTGTGTGTGTGTGTGTGTGTGTCTGTGAGAGAAGGAGAAAGAGAGAGAGAGTGAGAGAGAGAGTGAGAGAGAGAGAGAGAGAGAGAGAGAGAGAGAGAGAGAGAGAGACTGAGTCAAGATTTATTACTTTTATTACCCATTTAACACAGCTAGACTCTGATTGACACTTACTAAACATTGGTGGTATTTTAATGCTTTATGGTTTTCACATATGATGTCGATGGTTTAGATGATTTGTTGAGGCAGTCATGCACATACCATATATGTGCTTTTATACCATTAAACCTGGCACCAGCCCACACACCCCATAAACACACACACAGACTCGCTATCTCATTGTTGGTCCTGTCACATTCAATGTTGATCCTGGTTCTGACCTGCTCACTGTGAAAGGAGTTTGTTTGGACATTTTATGAGTAATAGTAATAGTCATAGGTTTGGATTTGTGTATGTGTCTTGCAGGTGTTTTTGTAAGAAAATGTGTAATAGGAGTAAAATGTAGTCTTGGCTACAACAGCTCCTAAAACAGACAGAAACAAAAAAGATAAATGAGTGACTCATTTCAAGGTTGGCTGTGGTTCCAATTATAATGAGTGAAAACTAAAAAAGAAGAATAAAGGGAGGGGCAATAAATCTGGAAATGGAAGTGTTTATGGTTATTCATAATGGCTACACTCAAAGGTTGGGCGAAAAGCTGGCTGTCATAGAAAGAGGAGGGAGTGTGATGCTGCTAAAACAGAGGGATAAATAGTAGATAGGGTAGTGCTGAAAAAGTCAGAAACAGGTCATGTCAGAATGTCCTGTTCAAAGGCCGTGTCTTTATTTACCCCCACACACAGAGCCAGCCATGGTGTAAATGTTGGACTGACAGTTTTGACTATATAAATAAAACTTCTGTCGAGTTAGGTCAGATCTGACCAGGTCACAATCATTTTTAATGAACATGTATTTTCACAGAAGTACATGGACCATATCAAAATTATATATAATCGCCCAAAAATTTTGTAAGACATGAAAAAGACAATTCATGGATTTAATCCAGAGCAGGGGCAGGAGTCGGGCAACCACTCTTATGGGAAAGTGAAGTGATACTCAGTAAATTAAGCATGAGGTGCTGTCTACAATGTCGTGGTTGTTGTTGTTTAATGAAGCTGAATGAAGCTAACAGGTTGAACCTGCTGCGGACAGAGAATGAGAGGGCGTGAGAGAGAAAGCTGCGACTTATTGTTGCTCCTCGTAGCTCAGGTGAGAACCGTGGATGGCATCTGTAAATGTGTATGTGTGAACAGGAAGCAACGAAGTAAAGTGTTACAGATAACGTGGACATGAGTGCAGACATTTTCCAAATCTGTCTTATTACGTCCCCAACATTGCAACTCTGTAATAGTAATAACATTTGCACATATAGTCATTCCCATGAAAATTTTTGGTATCTACTAAGAGGAAGCACCTAAGCAAAATAAAAGTCCTGAGTTTTCTCTTTGTTTCTCTAACCACCCCCTGCACTGTTGATTTCCACTGATCCTCTACAAATGGATGATTACACTGGCAAAACCCCCGATCCACCAAGTCCACTCAGTACTTCACAGGGAAAATGTGAGTATTGATCTAACTGGGATCGGGTGGTAGAAGTCGGATGGGTCTAACAGTGACGGAGGTGAGGAGAACAGAGCACCTCGTCACTCCAGCGGTGTGTCCCGTGTAGACAAACAGGCATTCACAGAGACTCACACAGACAGTTAGCAGAGGGTTAACGGTGAGAGCAGGGGCTCTGGGGTCTGCGTTCAGTCTGCCTAGTTTCCTACACTTAATCACATTTGGGAAACAGGCCCAAATCCTTCTTTCCTTCCTCTTTATCTTAGTCTGCCCCTTCCCATATCTTTTACTTTTCTTCCCCCTCACCTCCCTCTGATATGACCTATATACCATGTTCACTGTCTAGAAAAGCTGTCTGAATTTTGAGTTTTTCTTCTTCCTACCACCGTCAAACCTCCTGTTCCTTATTGGCTGTCTTACGTTATTTTGAATCGCTTCATTCTCTGCCTCACTTGTACATTATCCTGTCTACAATCTGGGGTTGTATGCATGTTTCTGAAGTCTGTTGTATTCAGGACAGTAGTAAACCTTGCCCTGTTTTCTCCTATAGACTGTATAGAGGGAGGAGGGGGATAGTGTGTGTTCCTCTTTGCTACGTTACGTGTGTGTGAGCAGAAAGCAGAAAGTGATACGAGCAGAAGACCTTATGGTCACTGTTGAAGAAGAAAGACAAGACAGACAGGTTTACAGGCAAAACAAATAGATGGTGAGCGCTAATGAAATGACAGGGCTCTGGAAAGAAGGGGTGACAGCTTTTAGAACCACGTCTTGTTAAGCGAGTTAATGATCAAACAGATGTTGGAGCTCCGTCTCACTTTCCCTCAGTCTCGCTCTCTCTAACGAGACAGGAGCACTCAGCCTGGACTAATGCTGCCTTTCTCCTCCCTCTTTTGTCGCCCCTTCTTCTCTTACTGAGACTGTTAGCTGCTTAATTAGTAGCTAAATACAGACAGAGTTAGTTTGAGTGAGTGATAAAAAATAACAAGAACAAGGGAGAGATCAGTAACTAGCAGACTACTTGTCGCGGCTCCACTTGTCTTCTCAACCTCCTTTCTCATACGTTCTTCGTGTCCATGTCTGTGACATTCCCTGCGTGTGCTTACGTACACACAGAAAACCAGGTTCCTGGGAAGAATAAAAGAAATCTACTTGTATGTGTTTTAAGAAAAAGATCATCAAAATAAAATTCTAGAAATTAACTGTGAAGAAGTGCAGGTTACTGTTTTGTGACATTTTGTAGTGAACTTTGAAGTGAAAAAAGCAGAAATTGGGGAAAAGTGTAAATATAGATGTAAATATAGCTTCCTGAAATAATCATTTGACTTACTGGCCTTTATTAGGTGGGAGAAGTCCCCAGTGGAATTATTGTGAACACAACACCAAACATGGTGACAGACAACAGGAAAGTAGTCTGAAGTTGAGCATGTTCAAGACCGTTTGATAATATTATTGGAATTTGAATATTGCAACTTCCCTGAATGCCAGCACAAGACAAAAATTTTACCCAGATTGAATATAAGAAAAGTTTGAAAGGCGGAATGTCCAGTGTCCAATTTCCCTTTTTTAGCAGTTATTTTGTCCTTTTCTGGAAATTGAGTCACTGCATGACTGTTTGACATGATTATTACCACTTTTTATTCTCTAGGACTTTCCCCATGAAATTCAGGCAATGACGGAGCATTGAAATAACATGTTATTTTTAATTTCAGATCACACATTTTGTGAGTTTGTGTTTATCTTTATTTTTATTTAATCAGGATCTCTATCACTTATAAAGTTGTGGCAGTGCTGAAGCTGATCGTAGCTGTTATTAGCCTGTACACCAACTTCTGGCCGTCCAGTCTGTCCATCCCAGGACCAACTCCAGTCCTGTTTCATGTTTCATGTATACTTCCTGGCATGGCATGAGAAGCCAACTTGTTCTTTTAGCACAGTTTTTTATGATGGACCTTTATAAACAAAGTTAGTGCTAAAAATACTCCAAAAAGTTTAAGTGCATAAATCTACTTTGTTACCTTAATGAGAGTGAACGGTATTCGTTACTTCTACCCTCGATCATGACTGGGTTAAAATTGCTCCACCAGCTGAGTAAAGATAATTATGACTGAGTGCTAGGGAGTGCACTCGACTGTGTCACTGTGACACAGATGTCAAATCAGGGATTGAACATGTGGAACTGAAAAAAAAATTAGGATTGCTTATCTTTGGGTGCACTCGTTGTGTTCTTTTAGAGATATACGCCTAGAGTGGTGGCTCCACGTTAGTCCAGAGTTCTGTGAATCCTAGACAATGAGTCGGTGGATTAAAGAGTAAGAGTAGTACCAAGAATAGATGTTAAGGAAAATACACTCTCGTGATCCAGTCGGCCCCATTCACTGTCTCCATCCTTCATCCTCCCATCTCTTTCTCCCCCTACTTTTCCACTCTGCAGGATACCGCCTGACAGACCACCTGTTGCTGTTGGCGACGGGGCCCTGACAGGAGAATGCGATTGGACGGCAGGGTCGTTAACCTCAGTATACAAAAAGTGGTGAACCCTGGCAGGAGGGGGTGATGAGGACATACACAGCCTTAATGAACACACACACACACACACACACACACACACACACACACACACTGATTCCCCTATACACCAAAATTATACACCCCCCACAGACACACAGACAAACACACACATTTAAACGCAAAGTCTCCCCTTTCCCTCCCCCTCTCGTCGTCCTCTGAAGGAGCGTTTAGTAAAACAGCGATCGGCTCTATTGAGGACCGGCCTCTTTTCTCTTCTTCTCTTTGTCCACAGCTGATTGGCAATTTGTCTGGGGATGAATTAGTTAGCTGGTTTCACAGGAGAGGCTGAATAGAATAAAGGCCCAGAAGCCAAAGAATTAGAGATCTAGTTAAGAGAGAGAGAAGCACAGAAAGAACAGGGGTAGAAAGGAAGAGGTACGCACCGAACGAGAGCAAGAGCGAAAAGAATGAATGAAAGTGCTGATTGAAATGGTGGATATGGTCTAAAGGGCCGGAGCACAGACGGAGCGCTTCAGGCAATTAAAACGGCTCGCTGCTCTTCTGGTGCCATTGTCATGGATGGAGGGCTTTTGCATAGCTCAAAACTCGTTTAGTGGTGTTTTCAGTCCCTCCCTGTAGGGCTTACTTACTTTCACTGTGGCTCAAAGCAAGAGTTTTAATTTCAAAGCTCTGCAGCAAATTATTTTGGGGCCTTGTGGTAACACCCTCAAAGCTAAAATAATATCATGCATGTAAGTGAAAAGTACGGCTAACAACTAGAGAGCGGGGGAAACTGTTATTAATACCAGCTGATACAAAAGATGAAATTATTTCAAGACAATGAAAATGAATCTGAACACCTGTATAAAATGCTTGGTGATACAGTGACCACGCACAAAGCTGGCGGGTTAATTACTGCCCAATAGGGAGCGTGCCAGCACTTGTCTGTGAAAGTAGCCTCACCTAACCTCGTTCTAATACCCCTGTCATTGCATTTCAATAAGCAAATGTTATTGTAGATGGATAAAAGCTGTCTAGCTCAGTTAGTAACAGGACAATAAGCTCACATATTTCTTTGCTCTGGTCTGTTCCTCCTGTGTGAAACACAGGATACTCCAACAGGCGAAATAAATGTCATTGGTGAAAAAACACTCAGACTGACATCTACGAGTCACCAGTTAACCTCACATGCCTGTATTTGGACTCTGGGAGGAAACTGGAGTACCCAGAAAAACCCCACAGAAGCACTCCACACACAAACTGTGAGGCGGCAGCGCAAATCACAGAGTGACGGAATTATTCATTCTAATATTACACATTACATCCACTATCAAATATGACTTGGTTAAACTGGATTGTTCACTCTTTGCAACATAAAGTCGTGACAGGCAGACAGACACGTGCATGAGTTCACATGCACATGCACTTACACACACTTCCGCTGGGATGTCCCCTGTATGCACAGTTGACAGTAAAAACCCTCCTGACAGACAATGGCTCTTCCTGAAAGGCTGTATATGATATCCTCTGTCATACACTATCACACACACACATCATACTGTATGTACACACAAACAATGCACACACATCTCCACTGGGATGCTGTCTTTTCCTTTGTTTTGTGACAGTTGACATCTCAAACTTTCCTAAGAGACAATTGCTTGAAGGCCGGACATTAAACGTGGCCCACAAAGACAAATAGCACACAATATTTGAACAACACACAGGAGTCCCTGCTCAGCAACCAGCACTCTGTGTAATCTTGATTTTGCACTCTTTGTGATATTTCCTTTTACCACTGTTTGCTCTTTGTGGATCTACGGAAATTAACCAAACTTGCAAACTGAAACAGTCACTCATCACCCCGCTTCTATCGTGTTTTTCGGCGTATGCCTTTGTAACCAGCCTATTTCAGATTGACAGGTTTCCTCTGCCTTTATTCTGAAAGCATGCACACAACACACTGTCTGTGCTGACTCTGACTTTTAGTGCAGCTAAGTGTTAAGTGTTGAAACTCTAAATACACCTTCTCCATCATGGAATTTGATCCATGTTTTCACCATTGCACTGTGTGTCTCGGTCTATACAGAAGGGGTGGTAATTGCAGCACATTTTTCAGATGTCTGCCAGTGGACCACCTCATTGGGGCTGTCAGCACATACAAGGCTTGAAAATGTACAGCACGAGTATGGGAAAGTAGAGGGGGAAAGAGAGTCAAATTAGATTTCTACAAAATAGTATGGGAGAAGTAGTATGAAAAGACAAGGAAAGGTAAAGAGGTGAAAGATAAAGTAAAGTAAAGGATCGAGAGAAACGGCAGGTGGTAAAGGGGAGTGGCAGAGAAAGAAAGGAGATGGAAGGTAAGAAGATAGTCACAGAGGAAGGGTGACTTAATGGAAAATCACGCATCTGTCATCATGCTAGAAATAATATACACATCCCCCATTATCTCTGGATTAGGCACAGGAGGACACAGACGCACTCACATGCACAGATCCATATACTTTATTACACACAAACTGCATGTCTGCACTCATACCTACACACAAGCAGCACAGACAGTCAAGTGCAGCCCGTAGCACACATGGAAAAGTTCTCATGGTGAAATTACAATGGTATGTCCCTATTTTAAGTCAACCTCTGCCCCGTCTGCCTTCGAGGCATATTTCCCAAAAAGGTCCCTGGTCAACTCAGCCCGCAGAATCACAGTAAGGAAGAAAATCGGATCTCTTTTCCCTTCTACCCTTAAACAATTAGTATTTCTGCATCAGATTTTGCTGGCTGACCCTTTTTACAGTTCTCAGCTGTGCTTCCTGCAAAAAGATGCTCTTCATTCAGCCTTTAGCTGCAAATACACGTGATTCTCTACATAGAGCTGAAATATGCATCTACAGTCAATCAAAATGCAGTCAGGCAGACTAAAAGTTGGACATGAATCAAACGTCCAACAGAACTTGACAGAGCAGCAGACAGAGCTATTTAATGTTACTAACCTCCCAACTTTTGCCTGTCTGAGATTTCCATTTGAAGTAGACTTCATTTCGTGAGAGAAAGTCTAAATCTGAAACACAGAGCTCAGCTTTGACTAAATATTACTACCCCTGGTATCCCCATAGTGAAGGATCAGCCGGACAGTTGTTGCCTTACTGAGTCCGTTGTGATGCTTTAGCTTTTAGTTTTTAGCACTGATCTCAGCGCTTGCTGTTAGTGAAAGTTGTTGGGTACAGATAAGAACATATAACTATCGATCTCGTTTTCTCACACTCGAGATGACCCAAGAAACAGCAGACAGTGTCGAATAGTTATGCTTGTACTTCAGTTTTCATACAGACTAAAGGAGCAACAACATAATGAGCGTCAAAGGTGCTGGCAGACGTGTGATTAGTAGAAGGGTCAAATTCTTTTATCGCATGTGTTATTGTGTTATTTTATTGTAATTGTGTAAATGATGGGCTTATATTTAGTCAAACCAGATTTTGGCGACCTGCCGTTCTGAAAGCTGTAACTCTAATAGTTGGGTATCAGCATATTATAGGAGCTCTTAGAGAACTCATTGGTTCTCTGGGTTCCTTCCAGCTGCCACTGAGGGTCATTGAACATGAACACCCAACTCACAGAGCAAGAAAACATGGCCTTCAGCTGTTTTAGGCACAAATGCTGATCAACACTGATGAGCTTTCATAGTTTTGTTACTGTTCATTTTTGGACAAGCTCAAGACAACAATTACAATTACAGTTATTTTTAGCAGATGCATTTATCCAAAGCAACTTCAAATGGGAGTCAAACCACTGGCACTGTTGTTCATGAACCACTGCTCTACAAACTGAGTGACAGCAGGCCCTGACAGGATCCAAGTCCCACGAGGAGTGTAGCTTTAAGTACTTGTGCTGGTGATCCTGGCATCATGCTGACCAAAAAAAACTGCCTCTCGACGTTCTGTGCCGTAATGCAGGAAAAAATCAAGCAAATTGTTGGGGGACAAAGGGGGAAAAAGAGCAGAAAGCCATCCGAGCAGCCGGCCTGTGTGTGTGCACTGCGCTGTTTCTGTATGGAGTGCAGTCAGATCAGATAATCTCATTCACTGGCTCCTCTCCTGTTTCTCACATTATCATCCATTATCCCTCCATCTCTCCTCCTTTCAGTCCTTTTGTCATCTGTGCCCAACTCCCCTCTTCTGTCTGCCTGTCTGACTCTGTCTTAGAAAAACTCTCTTCACATTTGCTGCTCAACAATATCTCCCATGTGCACTGCCGCTCTGTCTCTTTCTAGTTGCACCTATTCGGTACCTTGCTCATTTTCTTTCTCTGGTTTAACACACATACAAATACACACCTCTCTCCCTTTTGCTTCTCTGTCGGAAACAATGCACAGGAATGGGTGTGCAGGGTGTGGAGGGAGCTAAAGTTGCTTTTCAGAGATGTCAGGGACATCCTGTTAAACACACAAAGAGGATGTTGGCTGGACAATGGATAGGTCTCAGGCGTGTTAGTGTGGAAAGGGGCCCTTCCATACCTTGATTTCCACTCCCTGCTCAATATTCCCTGTCCACATTATTTCTTTTCAGCCTACCAAGAAATGTGGTTTCATACAATAATGATAACAACCATTTCACTCGATTATGCATTTAAATGACTACAACACCTCTTGAGGTCCGTCAGAGCGTCATGGCAAGTTGGCTTTTTCTCCACGGACAGGTGTATGAGTGTGTGAATGAGTCTTTGTGTGCTCAGCATGGGGAAGCAAAGCAGAGGCAGAGTCAAAAGTGCAGCCAATGGGTGAAGAGTTCACACAGGGAACAGCTTAATATCTCAAAAGCAGGAACCTGAGATCAGAGTGAAACCTATAGTTAATGTTAAAATTGAAAAATTTTTCAGCAGCAAACATCTCAGGAAAATTTATTGAAAAAGCTCGCAAGTGGAATAATGACAACCTTTTCATAACCGCTGACACAAAGTGGATCCTTCCAGCCTTTGCTCCTGTCACAAGGTAAATGAAAGGATGTCACCTCGGTTTCTATGGAGAATATTCATGTTACATCTTACTGGTGTTGTTGCAGTGCTTTTTGTGGGTTGACATTTGGCAATAAGCTATTCTGTAACTTTTCTGTAGTTTCCTCAGGACCTCAGGACTCAGCGCACATGTTATTTATGACGATTTGATTAAAAAGTATATCAATTTGTTCAATATATTTATTTTTTCTCTGTAGTCACAACACTAAATTCCCTTTCATGGTTCACAGTTTAGCTCCATGTTTGCTCCAGGCTCTGATAGAAGAGTGGAAACTTGGGGTAAGAGTTGTCCACTGCCCAGGATCTCCAAAGGACACAATTACGAGGTTCTGTTGGCTTTATTTAAAACTTCCACTGTGTGCGACATGGAGATGAATGAAGCGGCGGAGTGAGGGACGGGGAGAATGCGTAGAAAAGGAGGGGAGGTGTGACAGAGAAAGAGAAGGAGCAGTGCCCGGTGCTATTGTCTCGTCTGTCAGTTGCTGGAGGAGAAGAACAAAGAAAACTGGTGGGCTGTGGCGTATCACATGTCTGTCTCACTCTGTCTGACTCTTTGCTCTGTTATTCAGTCACACACTCACTACATTTACTCTGGGACATGTGTGACTCCTTAACTATGGCCCTGGCCCCCAACCCCCTTTAATTTGCATTTTCAGTCTTTACCCCAACTGCTTCCCCTGTTTACTCTCTAGAGATTTAAACATCCTCCTCAGAGGCAGGTGGAGCAGGCCTGTAGTCCAAGGAATGACAACATCAGCAATGGCGGGAGAAGGTGAAGACCCCCAGGTAAGGAGGTCGCTGCAAGGCCAGTTCAGCCCACACCTGCCCATGTCCCTTGGTATTAGGTGGGGTGGTTAGGGAGGAACAAGAGGAGCAACAAACCTGTCCCCAGGGCAAGTTGCCGTTGGAGGACTGAAGGACAAGCTGCAAATAGTAGAAGAAAGATGATGGAGGAATACACTCGTCCCCTGACTATTGAGGAGACTGGAAAAGGTGTGTAGCGTGTGTGTAATGGCAGAGATAAAAAAGATGAGAGGACAGATACTGGAACAAAAAATGTGTCATGGGAAATCCCTTCTTGTCCTCATCATTACCTCAGTGTTTAAAGATGTTGCCATGATCAACGTTTCATTTGATGTTTCATGACTTCATGAAGTCTTTCTGATGACCATGCTGCAGGTCGTCTCAAATTGGTCCATCCATTTACAGTGATACCCTCTGCAATCAGTAGACCACCCAGTCTTAAAAACAAAATGTTCAACCAAATGGATGCGTTGTTACGGTAACCAAGAACCTGGAGACTCATGCACTTGACTACTGCTGATTTCCATGACATAACTACACTATGAAACATTCTGTCAGTCTTTGGTAGGATACCAGCTAAATGGCCTATAGACAGGATTTACTTCAATGGAAATCCCCATTTGTTTGGCTGCACAGTCTCATGCAGGAATCAGAGTCCTTCTCTTTTCATCCTCCACTGGAGTCTGTAAAAACCTTTGTGGGAGAATTTTCCCCTGTAAAGTTAAAGGAACATTTGTTGCTTCCAGAAAAAGGCCAGTAAAAACAGACCTCTGCCTCACTTTCTGTCATTTCTTGCCTTTGCTTGCTCCCTCTCTCGCTCAGTCACTCTCCTTTCTTACCTCTATTTATCTTCTTTTTGCCCTCTACTACTTTTTTCACTTGTCATCGCTTTAGAAAAGGCGGCCCGTTCGGCCTCATATCCCAAAATGTTGAGATCCAGTGCTGCACAAAAATGTAGACTCTGTTACACAAATGGGAAACCAAACCCAGCCAAAGTAGTGTAAATGCAGGGGTGATTATAGAAAACAGTCTTTGGCAAAAGGCAAAATCAGAGCCTTGGTTGGCCCCCAAAGTCAGAACTAGCCTCAGTTTGGCTCCCCTGTGAAAATGGCTAGAACTGCCACTGCATAACTGTGCACCACATACAATCTCCATGTGCTAGCAATTTGCATTGTAGTTCTAAGGTTTTGTAAACGCCAAAATGATGACATAAATCAATCATTACTCTGACGAAAAATATTTAAAACAACTTACAACTGATAATTACACTATGCTTTTTGTCATTACTGCTATCAACAATCATTTGATCTTTATTTTTGTTGTATTTCTCCATTATTGTTATTTATTAATTAGTTGACCATCAGACACAGGAACAAGGGTTGAACATTAACAACTAAGTAAACTGACATTTGCAGTAATGTTGACCTATGTGTGCGGTCATTTTTGAAGATAAAAAGAGTAAAATTCAAGGTAATTGGCAAACTCTGGAATGTTGCGTATGTACACTGGACTGTGGAGGACGTGTCTCCATTTACACCCGAAATGTTGCTCTTACGCTGATAACACGAATGTAACATCTCTTTTCAAACGCAGTCTGGTTTCATGTGGGCTATTGGAGGATTACTACTTTCCTATCTGGTCTTTCTTCCAGGATCAGAGCAGCTCTTTGTCATGGTAATCCAGTGATTCCTGGCACTCTATTAGCAGGCCTGGATCAGAGGGATACCCACCTCGGAGTTGATTAGACGGGCTTCTTCTCCAGTTGGCATTACATGTGTTTGATGAGAAAAGCTCCCGCATGTGTGTGAGCCTGAGTGTTTGTGTTTGTGTGTGCTTGTGTGTGGCAGACACAGAGCCCTCTTGTGGTACAGCCGTCTCTCCCATACTCCTCTCACTAGTCACTTTCACAAATCTGTACAAAACGTGTCAGAATTCCCTAAAATCTTCCTCAGTGACTTTGTATTAACAGACTAACTAAATATTCCATAAGTACACAGGCTTTCCTAATGTGGTTAAAAATTAAGGAAGTGGCCCTTTCATTGGGTAACTTATTTTGGGCAAATGCTTACAGGGACGGGATTTTGTGGGCTTTGAGTTTTCCACTGGATTACCATGGCATTAATTATACATTAAGGGTAATAAGCACCCTGTCACTGGAGTTCATTGCCAAAAGTACAGAATCGTCCTATTTGAACAACAGACATAATGTGATTATAGGAAATCACACACACTTTAAAGAACAGAACAGGATGAATTAGTTGTGTGTTGAGAAATTAGCCCACTACAACATTTTATGGGTATAAAAGAGACTAATTCTGTTTTTACCGTCACCCTCAGTGTCCTGCCTCTTCTGTATGTCACCTCATCCTCTCTGTCTTTTCCTTTCCTTCCCTCACTGTCTTTCATTCATGTGACAGAGAAGACCTAGATCTCTCCCTGTTCTCGTTCCCATTTCTTCTCATATCTGTACACTTCCATTATATTCCTGTCTATGCCTGTCCACATTGACAGCACAGTGGACAATATGTGAGTGTTCTAAGTGTTGTTACTATGTCCTTTCCTCGTCCGTATGCTGCTCGTTTTTCATGACAGCACTTGTCGGTAGCACATTAGCCTACCTCAGCTGCATTGAGTTCTCTGTCTAAACTAACACGTCCTTCTTTGCTTGTTGTCAAGTAATTTATTTCTTTAGAATCTGTTGTTTCTATTTAGGGGGATTGAAAAGGAGGCAGATCTAGTTACAGACATATTCAAGCCATTTAAAACTCCACAATACTCCACATAGGTAGGATATAAAGACTAAATCTTCCGTTTTGGTCACTTGTAAAGAAATAGTTCAAGTTTCAAGTTACCTGTGCACAACATGGGACAATGAACACATTTCAAACCACAGTTATTCCAGCCAGGCTATTGGACCAATGCTTTGTCAGTGTTTTTCACACATCACCACAGCATGTACTGATATGAGAACCATTAATGTAAGTCAGCGGTAAAGATCCGAAGTTCAACAAAAAACTACTTTTCAATATTTATTTTCCTTATTTGACACTGATAACTGAGTTAAGTACAGTTCTCAATAAAGATTTAACATACAGCTGTAATGCACAGTCCCATGAAACATTGCATTTAGCTACTGATGCTAAATTTACTGTGATGTCGTGTGTTCACTTTCCCATGTCCTAACTAAGCCGTGTTAGATCTGTGTCAAACCAAGGAAGGGATCAAATTTGCATTATAGCAACACTATATATTATTAATGTCCTTATACTTTGGTGTGAAATTGATATCAAAATCCAGTAGTGTTTTTCTTTGTAATCCCCTTTAAATTTGTTTCTTAAGAGGTAAAGTTGAAGTGCCGCCCTGAGTTGAGCACAAAGGTAACTGAGTTTAGACTTAAATAAGAGAATGGTTATCCCAAACTGTGAAAGTGTTTGAAGGTCAGATTACACGGCTCCCTCAGATATTTGTTGGGATGCAACAGGATGCAGCCTAGTTTTCACCTTTGACTTCTGCCAGCGGCCAACTACGACCTTTGACCTACTGCTTTGTTTCTTTTTTCTTTTTCTTCTTGCCCTGTTTTGTCACAAAATGCTCCAAACTGAGAGACATTTCCCAGATGGTGACAGGAATAAATATACATTCTATGTGTGTGTGTGTGTGTAATTTACATTGCTTTCACCATATGCTGCTCCTTTGTATAAAAGCCAAACTTTGACACGGAGGATTTGAGTTTCCTCCAGTTATAAGACCTTCTCCCACTTCTTTCATTTTTGGAGCATCTGGTCAATTTCAGGTGCAAGTCTTTTCCAGTGGTTGTTCTGTCACTATATAATTGTGTCTATACATGTGTTCAGAGTTTCCTAAGCTAAAAATCTGCATCTGTAAAAAACGAACTACTCTAGTAAGTAATGTAACAGTACAGTTTCCTTTGAGAGGTAGTGAAGTAAAAATATAAGAAACCTACAATGAAAAATGTTCCAGTAAACTTCAAACCCCTCAAAATTGTACTCAAGTACAGCGTTTAAGTAGCTGTACTTAATTACTTGCACAAACATTAGTCTTCAGCCCACATAAAAACATTAATAGATTTTACTGATTATTTTTGAAAGGTTAAGATGTTTGTCCCAGTTTGCCATAAAAATAGAAAATTTAAATGTTCTTGCTTTATCTACCGTCCCAAAGGTACAGTAAAGAGTCATTGAGTCCTTATCTTATTATATATATGTGTATGTGTGTGTATGTGTGTGAGAATTCTCAGGAGGCCATTACAGGAATTTGTTGCATGAACGTGGGAGCATATGTCCTAATGAAAAACATTAAATCACCAAGCTGAGCTGGCTCACTTGAAATGTGTGCATGTGTATTAGTGCTCCAATTAAATCCACTGGGACTTATTAGCCTGCTATTGAAACCACAGGCATCCAGGGGTCATAAGTTACCACTCTGTACTCCCCTCTCCTACACACACACATTCTTCCCCCCAATAACTCAAAGTTATGTCTCTCCAACTACAGACTCAAATACTTGCTGCTACTCCAAAGATCTAAGAAAAACAAAAGCAAAAGGACAAGGCTACTGTTTCCATAGCAATTAATCCTCAGTCCTCCCCATAGCAACATACAGTGGGGTGATGGTCAGCAGGCAGGTCAGCAGGTCCTGGTCCTGTTTGGAGTGGGGCTAGGAGTGAGGATGATTGAAGGGCTCACATGGAGAGAATTAAATATTCAGAGGTAGGTAGAGAAAAGGCTTCTCTCTTCATCTTCCACATGCAGTTCAATGTTCCTTACTGTACCCACTGTATTGAAGACACAAGAATTCAATGAGGAGATAAGGGAGGATGGAGTTGGAGCCAGTTAGGAGTCACGGTGTGCTGAAACTTTGGGTGACATTCAAAAAGCGTACCTTTTCTCACCACTCCTAAATAATGCAGGTTGTACTCCTCAGTGTGAAATAGGTGTGTGCATGCATTCAAGTCTGTGTAAGCCAAAAACTAAGTAAAGTCATGGTTGTCATGACGGATGTTATGGTTGTACTGGGAGTTTGCCGACCAATGTAAGAAAGCACCTAAAAGAGCCTCGTCTAGTCACCGCTGGGCTACCAGAAACCGTTCAAGGCAACAAAAGGTTAAAAAAGGACCCGACTATAGTTGGAGTTAAAAATGAATGTGGACTTAGGCACAAAAGCATCAGTCTTACATTGTATTCAAGCACAGTGTGTCAGGTTATAATTTAGAGCTTCTTAAAGAGGCCCTCTGTTCACTTACAGTTACTCACGTCTTTCAGACACTGACGTTTGCGTCCAACAGGTGTTGACAGTGTCGGCTGTACCATATGACACCATGGTTTGTCTGTGTAATTAGAGGGTAATATTTCAGCCGTGATAGTTTCTGTAAGGCACCCATGAAACACAGCATTGTAAAATCCGATTAAAACAAGCACAGAGAGCAACGAAAATTACCGGGAAATGCAATAAGTGTGTCAACACATCAGTGTCTGAAGACACGCTTGTGCGTTGATAACAGAGGCAGTAACTGGCCTTGTGCTCGTTTAAGTAAAGTAATGAGTAGTGAAACAAATTCACTAATAATCCTCCATGAACCCAGAATAACTATTTTAATTCAATAGGGACTAACAAAACAAGATGTATTATGTGGCATCTAAAGAGGATGTTAACCCCTTAGGTTATCAGGGTAAGTGAAAACTTGAATTGGAAAAGCCATATCCTATGTTGCCATGCCAAATATTTAGTGTCTCTTGACTCCATGCAACCTTTGGATGTGTTTCCAGAGTTAGGTCATGATGATGTGGCCGCAGAGTGGGAGCACATAAAGAGAGAAGTGTGAACATGTTCAGTCACACACCACTGGTTAGATTCAAAGACAGAGGGGCTGTAAAATAGCAACTTGGTTTGTTTAGCACACGAAACAACTGTTGCTAGGACACACACATCAGTCACACACACACACAGCATGTTCACCCACAGCAGTGAGACAACAGACTATGTATAAACACTGTTCGTTAATAACTGTTTTTGCGTAGTAGTGTGTGTATCCAGATTTTATGGTTAAGAAAGTCAAACTGTATCGAGGGATATTTAGCATAAAAAAAGAATGACAATTTGTCGTGTCTTTTTGATTGTTGCCCGTGGAATCAATTGTAACTGACAGGAAATCAAACCAACCAGTTTCAGTTCTGCGCCAGTTCTGTGGACATACAGAATGTCACTGGAGTCTGGTGCACTGTGTTACTGCAGTCCATTTAACGTCATAATGCATCTTTTATTTTCATGTTCCTCTTATTTGGTTTCACTGTTTCTCCCAGTCTGAAATATTTTTGGTCTGTATTACTTTACTGCTTCCTGTTTCTGCTATTCCACGCTTTTGTAATTTTTGACAGTGACGCTCAAAGACAGAAAATGCACCAGCTATTGTGCTTGTTTTATTTTGGGGATGATTAATCTGATAAAAAGGCTTCCCTCACATCCACACGCACAAAAGGCTTAAAAGGAATCCAGGGCTTTCTGAGGTGCACAAATGCATATAAACCAAATCAACAGACAATTAAATACATGTGAAAAATGTTTACCCTGTCAGCTGGCGTCATGAGGACGACAACATCTAACGACAGTTGTAGTGACGCGGAGTGGATTTGATGAAGACTGTTGTAATCCCACCGCATGAGAGGCTCATTGGCCAAGGTGTCTGGGAGGTGTGAAAGATGAGAGCCTTTTAATGGCTTACATTTCAGCCACGCACATTAACATGTCAGTTATTACTAACAGCTTTAAAGATAAACTGATTGGGACAAATGCAAATGTTCACACAGTCCAAAATTGCACTTTGGCAACATACAAACATACACGTATGCACACACACACACACACACACACACACACACACACACTTATTTACCCTCGGGCACCCGAGGAAGGTGAGGTGACGATGGAAGAAAGGCAGGAGCCTCCCACACTTTACCTGCAGGTATACTCCCCCTCATCTCCCCACTTCATTCCTTCCTTCTTCCTCCCTATCGCACTCCTTCTTTGCCTTGTGGTAACGAGCAGTTGTCATTCTGTCCGTCATATTAGAAAGGAAGAGAAACAGGATACATGAAAGATAATATAGGTGTAGGTCATGCTAGTTTATCATATGTCTGTCATCCTGAATGGGGAACTATTAAAGAAAAAAATCCAGCAATAAACTCCCATGTTGGTGTTGTTTGTTGTGTTTAATGACCCTTTATGGTCATAAACAGTAAGTAATAAACTTACTTTTTATATTAGGCTTATTTAGTTTGGCGGTTTTTTTTCTGACAATTGACAAAAAAATGTAAATTATCAAAATGACAAAAAAGTCTTGCCAAAGTGGAAACAGATCCCTAAAACCTCATTTAAATTAATTAAGAGTATGAAACTGAAATTCATGAGGATAGATCTACAAGTAAATTAGGTTTGACTTGTGTTGTGCTGTGATGTAATTTGATAAGTAAGATCACAAGCTGAGATGTAACAAAAGGCCAGTGTCTTGCACTGCCCGTAACGTGACAGTTTCCTGTGATTTATTCTTTATATATGGTTTACATCACATCAAGATTGTCAGAAATATGCTCATATGATATTCTGACTTGTTGCTACTGTTGCTGTGCAGTGATTCAATTGAGTCTTTGGACTTTGACTTTGTTAGAAACAAAATAGAAAACACAACAAATCAGACGCAGCTTTCAATAGTTGTTTGATCACTCGAGGGAGCAGTGGTTCAAAAATGAGGCAGATGAATGTGTGTGTGGGATAAAAGCAGAGCAGAGGAAAGAGAAAGTGAAGTAGAGAAAGAAAGCAACTGATACAGGTAGGGGAAAACGAGAGGAGTGGAGAGTCATCTGTGGTTCCCATGGTCCAGAGAATGAGCTGCTTGTGTTCACATGGTTGAATGTGTGTGTGTCACTGGAGTACCCCAGAGCGCTGAGACCAAAGGGGTCTCACCATGACACCTATTATCCCCCCGCCCGAAATATGACACAACACCAGGGAGAGGGATTGAAAGAGAGAAGGGGGTGGAACTGGCTTTTCATTTGTTTCTCCCTCCATTACAGTGACACTTTGCCTGTGTTTGTCCCTGTGTGGGGAACCAACCTGGTCAAGTTTCTTCCCTGAACACAGAAACACTGTATGTAAAAAGCAGGTAAGCGTTATGTTGTTCAACTGTAAATCACATGTGTAAGAAAGAAAAAAAAGCTGTTCATTTTCCAACATGATGATAAAGTCGAATAAAAACCTCCTGGTCTCAACAAACGGAACTGTTGTATCATTGTTTCAGTTTTAGGTGAACCTCATTAACTGCCAGCTGATTGTGTGTCTGTGGTTAGGACAGACACGTGAGCATGGGATCATAATCCTTTTGGCTTTCCACTTGCCTGCACATGTGTGTTTGAATGTTTCTGTATTTACCGGCATCTGCGTTGTGCATTAATGTGCACACACACACACAGACTGAAACTGAGACTGCACTAAAGTGTGAGTTTATGTGTGTGTGGGTGTGTGTGTGTGTGTGTGTGTGTGTGTGTGTGTGTGTGAACTCCCTGTGCGCATATTTCTGTGGTAGAAGGTGAAATGTAGCAGATCACTGCAGTGTTTATATTGGCCACACTTCTAAGACCCTGACACACATTTTACAGAGTCCATGGGGAAAGAGCATAAAGGTTTGGGGGGAGTTTAGACTCAAATTTGTCTTTCTTTTTTGTTTTTTGTGCTTCACTCACAAAAATGTCCTAACGTTATGGAATGTTATGAAAGTTAGTCTAAGGCCCTGGTTTTTTTGTGCAAACCTGCTGTTTAGAAAACATTAAAAATTGATTTATACACAATAATTTGCAGAGTTAATTAGACTGGTACGTGTTTCTATTGTGTCTATGGATACGTTTAATATTATGGCAAGAGTGGTTTACTATGTTGATACACCAAAAACAACTATTTGGAACTGACTTATTACAGTGTCCTGGATCTCCAACACAGTGTACACACAATATGCAGCACATCATGCAGCATTTCAGAAAACTATAATTCACTAAAGGTTGAAATGATGAGGGTTAAACAGTAAAATGTTTTGTCGATATAATCAGGATGGTCATATATTACTAACAACCGTAGCTAGATGTTTCCTGCCAGATTTTCAGTTAAACCACAGGTACATTTTCAGGAAGTGTAGTTACACTGACATGTTCACTGAGTTTGACCTCAGTTACATTTCTACTTCCGGACTAACCTGGTTCAAGTCAGGTTTCAAATTTAAATACTGTAGAAAATTCAACCACTTTTTGACTGTAGTAACTAAGCAAATGGCTTCGAAAGTTTATGGAAGTTTTGAGAAATCTTTTTTAAAATTTGATCTCCACTCAAATTTATGTATTCAAATCGAAATACGTTTTAAGGCTAACAGAAAAGAAAAATCTTTTTGGAAACGCTGTTCCTGAGAACAGACCCTGCTGTGACCTCCTTTCACTGGAACTAGTTTCTTCCAGAGAAATAGTCCCTATAAAAGTTCTCCACAAGGAGTGAGGTGTTTTTATATAATTTGGGTGACCTTACCCTTTAAGGCAATCAATGTGGAACCCATTCTCCTTACATGGTGTATTATCCTTTACATAACTTATAATACTGCTACACTGCGTCTTATTGACTCAGTGCCTTTTGTGACACATGCTCAACAAAACTAATTCAAAACACTAACACATAATTCAGTTTGCCTAATCACGTAATGTTTACTGTTATTATGACCATAAAGCAAGTACGATAACTCAGTTACAGTGTTTGGAATTTATTGAGCAATGTAGTTACAACAAGCAGAGTATTGCCTTTCCCAAACCGTAATTATTATTACATTACATTATTACACAGCATGTAAATATACTAACTGTAATTTGCGCTTGAGTGTCAGGTAAATGTCGGAATGTTGACGTTCTGTAAAACAATGGGGCTGCAGGTTGTGTCGGGGCTCCTGAGAATCCAGTCCGGAGGTGGGGCAGTGATTGGAAACACCCAGCGTAGTTGTGCCCCAGATGCTTTAGAAGTTGTCAGAAGGTGGGAGTGGAGGGTGCTGGAAGGCTGGATGGAAGGAAATGTGTGTCAGTGTTTGGGGCGGAGTGGGTGTATGGTTGATTTAAGTACAGGCTGTTTGGAGGGGGTCGACTTGAGACATTTTAAACCCTGGCTCCAGTCTTTCTATAGGCCTTATCGGGTTTCCTTACGGCTGCCAGCAACAAACAAATAGAGAGCCAAAAAGAGATGGAGCACAAGTTGAAGGGGTGTAGAGTGGCTGAAGGGGTAGGAGTGGTTGAGGGGGGTGGGGTGAAGAAAAGAGGCATGGGGAGATAAAGGAAAAGAAGTGAGAAAGGAAGAACTTTGAATACAAGTAGAAAAAAGGGTTAAAAAAAAAGAAAATTATTAAGATGGGTTGAAGATTAAGAAAAATCACAGAACGAGGAAGGGAGGAAGACAGAAGGAAGAGGGGAGAGACAGAAAAAAAAACTGGGGCCCATGTCTGTAAGTCAAAGTAGCCCCCGTCTTTCTGTCTCTTTCTCTTTCGCGCCTTCTTTCTCTGGGAGCCGTCAAAATAATGGATTGTCATGCTAAATGGCCGGATACAAGAGGGCAAAGGGGTTGCCTGGGCGGGGGAGCTGAGAAGGAGGGGGTAATTGTAGGAGGCAGCGGGGAGGAGGGCAGTTTGGATAGACAGACTGACGAGTCGGGTATCCTTCCAAGTCAATTTATTCCCTATTAGGGAGCCAACAACAACATGAAAGACAGATTATTATTCGGATTCTCAGATCAGGTTTTCATCAGTTTTGCTCTGCGCTCCATTTGCTTCAGCAAATGACTTTAAGACAAACGGTGGTATCCCACAGAAACCTCACACTGACTCTTCAGGGTTTGGAAAATCACGTTTGTTTTCCAACTGATGGCAATGGATTACTGATATTTGATAATGCAATTTCAGTGGTTTGGCTCAGTCTATATGTCATGCAATATTCTCATCATGCCATAGTGGCACAGTTTTTATGTATTTGTATGTATAGTAAACGTATACACCAAGACGGCCTTTGGTTTCTATCAGAATTCAGGACAGGCCCTTTGTTGTTATGAACATAATGTGGCAGCCCTCTGTAATATTTCTGAGCATGTAAAAATGTGTCTTGGCTGACGCAGTATTTTGAGCACATTTTTCCTGGCTCAGCTGTACTACGGTCATTTTGTGGATTTATGAAGCTTCATTGAATTTGAGGGCAAAATAGTGATTAAATGAATATGTGTGTTTAGTAGACACACTACAGTACGCCTCCTCCACGCAGTTCGCTGTCAGTTCTGTGCACGTCTCTTCAGTTTATATTGTGTGTTCTAATCTGTCTTAACACCACCACTTACTTCACATTCTGGCTCACGGGGCATTTCTGTTTGCCAAACAGACCCACAGTAACGACATGTGGTTTTTAGAACTTGCACTGTATGAAATTGTACAGTATGAACAGTGCATGGCCTTTACACTATTATACTGCATTTTTAATCGTTATATTACTTTTACTATTCACTATCTGCAATGATTTTAACTGACTCACCTATGTGTACTGTCTACATTAAACATGTTGGTGCTTAATAGTCTGTGAATGAAGTTCCCACTTACTGCAGACCAGTAGCTGCTGTGCTGTAAACTACATGAAAAATGTCTCACCCTTGTTTATTTTTCACTTCTCTATCTGTCTCCCTTGCAACCCTTCAAATCAATACGTGCCTTTAATGTATATTTGATGTAACTCGATATCCAAACATCAAGACATCTCGACTGTTATTCTTTCTGATGATACAGGATCAATATCTGACAAACTGATGGCTTGAAGGAGAGAAAGGTGTTTTCATTCTTTGTGTGTATGTGGAGATTCAGCTTTGTCTGTGTGTATGTGCACATGAGGGAAACACAAATTCACAAACAAAGGCAGGCAGTCAAGGAATGAGAGCAAGAATGTAAAACACTAATGAAATGAAGGTGCTAGCATTGTTGTACCTGTTTGTTGAATGTCCAGTTGTGTGTACAATAACTGAAAAAAGTTGAGGTTTTTGTTTTTTCTTTTCCAACTCCACGTTTGATTTGGTGGAAAGGTATGCAGTTCATATTTCCCCAAGAATGAAAACAAAGAAGGAACTGTGGTCAAACTTAATACAGTAGTATACATAGAAACATGTACATTTATTTCAAATAATGTTTAAAGTTATATTAAAAACAACATGTCTGACAAACACTCAGCAGCGCAGCAATCTCAATATAAAAATAATTTCTTACAGGTCCCAGCAAGATCAGGAGTCACCAATAGAACAGATAGTGTGTGACATGGTGCACCAAAATATATTTTCTGAAATGTATAATGTTGTTTTGTTTTTTTCTTTTAACAGTCTTTCCTGCTCAAAGATGTGGGTGGAAATGTCTCAGAGGAACAACAACAAAAAAATCAGATTAATGTAGACACAAACTGTCAATATTCCCAGCGCTCTTGTTATAAATTCTGTCTTTGGATCACAATCCTCCACATCCTCTGGGCTTCCCATTTCCCCAGGTCTGTTTGCATGAAACATAATTTTGATTTACACCCAGTCTCCCCCGAGTTTGTGTGTGTTCAGTGTTTGTATGTTGCTTCAGCCTCGGACTGATTGCCTGCATGTTTGGGTGCATTTGTCTTTGTGAATGTACTTATTTCGAGTTATTTTCTCTGTTGCGAAACAGGAAGGTGAGCCTGAGCACGTCCCATGGTGACATGCGTTACCGGTTTCTATTCTGCTTCCAGAGATTGGTGTCACTGGAACTGTTGGGAGAGTCGGCCAAGCATGCATTGCGTCCTACCATGGTGCTCTGTTGCACTCAGTTCTGAGAAAGATGAAATGCTGCATTACCTTTATAAGGGATTGACGATGCCCATGAGCCTCTCTGTGATTTAGAATGCAACCAAACATAGTCTCTGTGCATAGCTTCAAACAAAGATACTCCTTTTTCCTGGGCATTGATTCAAACAAACATCGTCTTTTCTGTGTTACTGCTCCAAAGCGGACCAAGGTCCACATCAAGCAGAAGCTTTGACAAAGACCATGTTGGGTTGAAAGCCTGAGCAGAACAACCCACAGAGGGAGAATCAATCTTTTGAGGGGTTGTTCTTCGCTTTCCTATCGCCCTGGACATGATATCTGGTACAACACCTGGTGACTTGTTGCCTTTACTGAATTTACTGCTGTTGCCTTGCACAGATTAGGAGTCACATACAAAGCAGGGACTGGCAGCACAAAAAGACTTCAAGCCTTCAAACAAACATTAACCTTCTCCCTACTCAGACCTTGAGTTCATTTGAAAAATAATTTTGTTTCCATGGTAACTTTTTAGATATCACTCACATCGTGAATCTGAGTATGTGTTCAGATGGCAGCTGACTCCAACAAAGGAGACTCTCAGCACATGGTTAAGGTTAGAGAAAAACTGTGGGATGGTTTATGGGGAAGTATGTAACAGTTTATACAAGTTTATTAATCTTTATATAATTTTTTTTTCCCCTAACTTTTAACCAATGTGCTTTTCTTGCATAAAGCTAATCACACAGAGAACTACAGGGTCAACCATAAGATCTGTTTAATATTTGGAAAAACCAAAGGAGAGTAAACTTCTTGGAAGCAGGTGGTGATGGCATCAAGCTGAAAGAACAGCTGTGTGTTAGTGTTTAGGCCACATATAGTCGTCCAGTTTATGCCTGTTTAAATTAAGCTGAGAGCTAATTGGCTAAAAACCCCATTAAACATATACTTATAGAACTATGTCTGTGGCTCTCTGAAAGAAACAGCACATAATATTATTTTTTTAAGATTTGATGCTTTAAGAAAATGTCAACATTTTTTATGTCAATTCTGTCATAATCATTATCAGTATTTTTAATTTCACCTTTGGGGATCAATAAAATCTTAAAGGATTCTTACTTTACTTACATTATCTTGTTTGGCTGCTAGTTTACAAAAATGGTTGCAAATTAGGACCTTTTGTTAAAGGTAAAAATGCTATTATTAATATGCAACTTTGTCAACTGCATGTTTTTTTGACAAGATTTATGCTGTGCTGTGTCATACTTTATGAGTGATTCCCATTTACATGGGTGCTGCTTAATATCTGCTTTATTGTCTCTGTTGTAAACCTGAACATGTACAAACTGAAAAAAATAAACCATCCTCTCACAGATGAAAATGTGTTTTTGCTATGCATATTTTGTAAAAATTTCCCTTCTGAAGTAACTACAGTAGTTAGTTGATCAGTTTAAACTTGTCAGACCACATGATATTTTTAGATCTGATGCCATGTACCTTAAGCTAATGGTGATGTTAGCACAATATGAACAAATTAATAATTAATAGGTATTATACTGAATTCAGTTTGCATTTAGGACATACATTAGGGTAAACATAAATCCACAATTACATAAAAGCGATTGTCTGTACATGTGTCTACATTTCTCTTTTTAAACCTATAAAGCCATAGGATTAAACCAAAGACTGCCAGGCTGTGCTGTGCTGTTGTTTGTAGCAGGGTGGCTCTCAGGACCTGATCTGAGAATATCTGAATATCTTATTTTGACAGCTTAAGAATTGAACCCATGTTCACACTTTGTTGTGATGTTTAACACTCGCACGAGCGCACATGCACACTGTCCCCTCAGGCATTTGCATACATGTGCATGGACACATTCACACGGCAAATGCAAGCAATGGCAAACAAAGGTGTGTGTGCAAATGCATTAGTGCAGTCATGCAAACACAGGCTTGTGCATTACAAACAAGTGGAGATTCGCCGTCATGTTGGGGGCTGACACTCTCACTCGGTTTCTCCCTAGGACTCCGCACACACACACACACACACACACACACACACACACACAGACATGGGGAGAGGGAGTTTGTGCCATTTCTGTCCTCTCTGGTCTATTTCTGAGGCGACAAGAAAATGATCAAAGCTATGTGATCAGACTCCAGGAATGACCTTCTAACTGTCTCAGGTGTCTCCTATTACACACATGCACAAATATACACACTGTTACTTATTCAGTCAAACACCTACTGAGAGACCACAGGCTCATAGATTAACCTGTTTTCAAAAACAGTATAATTTTATCTGCTTAAAGTGTGTGTGTGTTTTTCACCCACAGCAGTGTCTGCTCGTCCTGTCTCTCCTCGCGTTGATCACCACGTATGAGGTGCAGCTATAAATTTAAGTGGCGATAGCTGCAGGGACCTGCTGGTGTCGAGTATCCCCAGCTTGCACAGCATGTCACCAATTCTCCTTCACGTCTTTTCTCAGTTACACTTTCTAATTGTGTCCCCTTCATCTCCAGCTCTTCAGTCCAAGCACACACAGAATTTTTCATATCTTCCTCTTGTGACATGTGTATAGTTCATCATGTGTATAGTTGTTTATAGAAGATTTACAAACATCAGAAAGCATAATTTTCCATGTTCCAGATTGTAATTATGGCCAAATTAAAGTTGTTTGCTAAATGCTACATCTGTTATTTAGTTTTACTCAAAAGTTAATTGCACACATTCACTACTTGTGTTTAGATTATAATTTTTATGAATTGAAATTGTTTCTTTAATAAAATACTTGTTCATTCCTTGGATTAACACATGAAATATAATGTCCTGACTCTGGTATGGCAGAGAAAAACACAACCATCCAAATGTGGCCCCTTATTCTACACTTTTTTTTCCCTCTGGTCCCCTGTAAAACATACTGTCTTACTATTCTTCACAGGCACTTTTATTCATGTGCATGAATAAAGGCACAAACAAGCCGAACCTCTGCAATTTATGGCTGTACGGTTGTCTACAGGGAAGTAGAAAATGAAACAGTGGCCAAATAAGGTCACCGCTGTGGAATCTTCACAGTAGTTCACTGCAAAATGTAAATATCTATCCTTGGTTACCGCACAGTGAAAAAGTGCTGTGGAGCGTTGTAGCAAGTAGCAAACACCAGTATGATGTCACTTTTAATCTTCCACAAAACACATTACAAATACTTGTGATGTTCTTTGATGTTCAGCCTCTGCAGAAATATGACGCTGCCAACTGTCTGCGGCCAAGTGGGCATCTTACCCACCAATTCTTCATGCTGGTCTCTGTTACTGTCATTGGCTTCTCTCAGACACTTGGCTTCAGTGTGATCACCTGTCTGAGTGTTTCAGGCAGCACAACAATGTTACTGTACAACATTCATAGCTTAACAAGCTAGAGGGATGAATGCACGGATAGATAAGTGTAGAACACAGCATACAGGTGTGTGTGTGTGAATAAGTAAACTTCGTATATTAAGCAGATTCATAAATGCTTAAAGGAGATGTGACTCTGCCAATGTCTGCTTAACTTCCGCTGATCCACACACCTCGACATGCACACACCACTTTACGTCACAGCCTATTTGAAAAGGCCTTAGTTAAACACTCTTTTTGTGTGTCATCATCACAGGGAGGTGTTGTATCGGGCTCCCGGCCAACAAACATCTTTCTCTCCCCGTATCTCACAACATTAAGTTGTTTCAAGTTGTTTCAGGTTTTTGCTGATGACTTGTGGCTCAACCAAACCAGGACCACACATAAACCAGCAATGTTTTCATTCCATGACCAAAAAAAATACTGGCATTGATGCACTTTCACATTTGACAGCGGTTGTATAAACGTACAACTATGACTGAGGAACTGACTATAACGTCTTCCAGAAGTATAACAGTTCCCACCTTAAGGAATTCAGCTTTCAGCAGTTTTTTTTCTTTAATTCCATGCAACCAACATTTGTCGCTCCCTTCCTGATCTTTCCCTCTAGTGTTTTTTTTCCCAATCTCAGGCTTCAGTTCCTGCAAACACAGGTGACAAATGCTTCCAGGGCACGTTGTCTGTCTCTGGGGGTCAGAGACCAGCTTTCTGCAGCGACAGCAACAACGTGATCGCTCATCTGAAGCACCAGATGTCTGAAGCACATCCTAACCTGCTCTGCCCCTTATTGTCTATATTCCATCAGCCTCTTTGGGTCATTTTTGGAAACAAACAAACCGACAAAATCTGTAAATGTTTTCTGATACTGATGTTTAGATGGTCTGTTTACATAAATAATTTTTAAGACCATGCTGTAGCAAAAGGAGTCTGTATTCACTTTTGAGTTGATAAAAACTCAAACTGCTGCTTTTATGTCAGTATTTGGACTAACAATGAAAGAGGCTGTTTTTGTGGTCTGTTTTTAATCCAGTGTTCCTAGTTGTTATTGTTTAAAATTTATTTTTTAAAAAGCACAATACAGACACTCAGGTCTACAACATCATTATATTTTCAAACTATAATTTTTATTTAAATGCATTAAAATCCAGCAATCATGATAACTTATTTTAGTGAAGTTGTTGCACTGCACAGACACACACTCATACAGAAAAGCATGTTGTTGGTTAGGGAACATTAATGACCCAATCTCCCTCATGCTGATCGGCTCTTCTCTCCTGCTGTGAATCAGAGCCTTGTACTCCAGCACATTGCACTAGAACTTATCTAATTGACTTTCATAACTTGTATAATCTGATTATAAACCCCTTGGTATGGACGCCACACAGAAAAGTGTGGCAGAGGTCACACACTCGCTTACACAGAAATGCTCCAGGATCACGGTACGACCCGAAAAGGGTTCAGGGCAGTACCGCTGCATTACCGGATTGTTCATTAGATTGTTTTGTAATTATTACTTGTACTTTCTGTGCCTATGACGATTTTAGTTTATGGTAACCCAAGTGCAAAGTTTATTTTATTGAATAGTTTCAGTGCTCAAAAATGTTTATTTTAAGTCTCTTTAAAATCTATTTCAGTGTATTTTGTCTACAGTTCATTTTTTTCAATTATGTTGCAGCCTGATACTACAGTCATTCCAATTAATTTGTTTTCCATTAATCTACACTCAATACGACATAATGAAAAAGTGAAAACAAAAGTTTAGCAATGTCTGCAAATGTATGAAAACAATCTATTTAGACTCTGCAACAATACTTTAAATTTAGCTCCAATGCCTCCCATTTCTTTTGTTCATCGCTGAGATTTTTCTCCACCTATGGTAAATAGGTCTAAGACAGAAAAGAAAGTCGACCAAGAACACGCTGGTCACTTTGACTGAGATGGGACAAAGTTCGAGAAGGACAACCATCACTGCAGCCCTCCACCGATCTGCGATTTATGGCTAGACAGAAGCCTCTCCTCAGTGCAAAGGTGTGAAATGGCTTATTTCAGTTACTTTTTTCTCAATTTAAATATAGTTATTTTAACCTTTTATACTTTTCTTTCTATTTGTTTCTGGGAAGTCAGTCTTCAACACAATTTACTGTTCTATAAAATGTACACCAAAAGATACTATTGTCAGCTTCGCTTTGTGAATATTATGTGGTAAGTTTTAGTGCTCAAATTTCCCAATAGTAGTTGTGTCTCGTGTTGAACTAAATGGCTCATATCTTCTTCCAGTACCAAATTGACTAATGTTTATGTTTAAGCCAAATCTGACGTGCTGTGTTTCTCCTACAGCCACCACAGAGGAAAGTCCTTTCTGGTTTGTTTGGGTTAGACAGCACAGGAATGAAGGGAGGGAGGACAGAGAAATGGGGAGGGGTGGGAGGTAAGGGGATGATGACAGGGGAAGGGGGTGTGAGGGAGTTGGACAATGCTCTGTGAATTTTAAAGAGGGAATAGAAAAGGGCGATGGGGAAGGGGAGTGGACGTTTGGTGAAGAGAAAGACTATAAGGGAAAAAGGAAAGAAAGGTGACAGGAGGAGTAGTAGGGAACTTGTGGGAGGGCAGGGGTGATGGGGCAGATTGGAGAAAAATTAAATGGAGGAGTAATGTGGAATTGGAATGATAGAACAGAAGGGAAATAAGCAGAGGAAGGGGTGAGTCAGTGCACTGAGGGAATAAAGGAATGAAGGAGGGAAAGAAAAGGATAGGGAGGACAGAGGTAGGCAGGAGGGAAGCGAGAGGGAGGAGGAGGGCAGGGACCTTTGGGTTACATTCCTGAAGTGCAACCACCTTGGTGCTGCTCTGTTGCCTGGTGTAACCGCAGGGCAGAGAAGTGGACTGACAGCCTGTCACAATGACTCATGAGACAGAAAGTGAGAAAGTTTTGGAGGAATAAAAGGTGTAAGGAAGGCCAGAGGAAATGGGAAGACGAGAGGTATAAACGGGAAAGAAGAGGCAGACTGTAGATGTGCAAATCTACAATGTTACCAATATTTCCTGTTAGACATGATGCCAAATTGACTCATGACAGTAAATGCTTTGCATCTCTCCTCTTCCCCGTTTTCATTTCTTGGCTCTTTTTCTTCACAACACTAGTAGCTATCAGCCTTCTCCTGGCAGCTGACCACACAATGATGTGAAAAAGACATTTTACATATTTACAATGCTTTAAATATACATGTGTTGAATGCATCGTCAATGACAATATGGATCGAGCTGATGGATGTGGTGCATTAAAATGTCATTTAGAAGCATGCAGCACACAACATCAACAACACCGGCTACCCAGCAGCAGATTCACCTTCACTCAGTGGAGCAAGTCTGTCATCAAGTGGCAAAACATTAGCATTGCATCAGACTAAAAACATATTTAAGTAAGCTCCAATGTGTTTCCTGCTGTGACTAAATACCTGTATAACTAAATAACTTTTGAGACTGTGGATTGTGCAAAAGGTTTCAATGAAGTTGTTCAAGTTAAGTGGTAAAATGAGTACAATTCTTCCCAACACAATGAGTTAGATAAGTTTAATGGGTGTTACATTTCAGTAAAAAAATAAAACTGACAATAAATTCTTGTCAAATATATATAAAAAAAAAAAATGACAAATTTGTAGCAGCCATCCGAGGACAAAGATTCAGGATATGAATGCAGTCCTTTCACATTTTAGACAATTTGGGAAGGGAGAGAAACAGTGGCCTCCATACCCAAAAATAATGAAACAAGGCAAATTGCAGCCATCAATCTATCGGTAATCTGTAATAGGGGGGGGTCCGTCATAGGGTGAGAGGCGGTTTACACCCTGGCCAGACAGCAAGTAAGATAAATATATAGCAAACAGAACATAAACAATGAGAACAATCCCTGAGAAAAATACAGAGTTGGGAAAAAGAACAAGCTATCAGTTAGAACAGTTATGAAAGATAATTTTAAATAAACCCATTTCCCAATTTTCAATATTGCACTTTACTGGACAATACTAGAATACTGAAACCTACTGCACATGACAGAACACTTGCCTGAAACAGCAACGTGCAAAGAACACATTCATGTGCAAAAGTATTCTGATAGTCTGTTTTTGAATTGTTCTGCTATTTCTAATCAAGAGCAAACCCTGGACAAAAATTAAGGAACTCTGGTACATTTATTCACAACACAAATAAATGAGCACTGACCTGACAGGACTAACACAGACTTTTTTATGTTAGAATTAAATAAAAGAATATATATTTTAATGATGCAAATACTAAACACGCTAAAAAACAAAATCTAGGCTACAAAGACAAAATGTACAGGTGAACGTTGAGGTGCAATTCACTGCATTCCGGGTACAATGGCACATAAAGGTACAAAGTACAAAAGTGACACTTGTTGCAGGTGTAGCAGTTCTTCTGTCTGCCCACAGAGGTCAGTATAACAACAGTGAACGCATCACACACGCACTACAGGCTTTGGTGCTTTCACTGCTCACAGTGCTGAGAAGTGCTGCTTCCCGGTATGCAACAGTATTTTGGTCACAAACATTTTTTTGAGAAGTAATGTACACTCAGTTGAATGACGCACTGTATTTCACCAGTAAAATGAAACCAATGATGCCTTCTTCCTCAAAAACTTATGAGGCACAAGTGTTACTGAAATGTTGACAGTATGCGGTGTCTAGTCAGGCACCTACGTCTATAGACACCGGCTCTTCCCAACTTGTACGTAGCCAGCCAGTCACAAATGTAACTCGACAGACATACAGTTTTTAGTGCTTGATTGTAGAACAAATCATTTGTAATATTGTTCTTCAACACTCAGGGTGCTTCTGATGCCTCAAGCCTGCTGAAGACTGTAACCTCCCTGGAAAAGAAAATGAAGGAAAGTAAAGAAAAGGCTTACATGTATTTCTGTAATCAAAGTTGTCAAAAAAGGAACTTGTGTGTAGCAAACGTTCACTTACTGCCCATATCCATTTAAGTTCAATTTTGATGCTCCTGAAAACCAACAATGAAACTAATGTGAATATGTGCACATCATCCACACTCTCCGAATAAAACAGCTACTTTGTGACAAAATCTAATATTTGTACTTACCCGTCTCTCTTGTCTTGCGTCTACAATACCATCGCAGTACCATTATAACAATAGGCAAAGCTAACATTGCACAGACAGCTGCCGCTACAATCACAGGGGGGTTGGTAGGGACAGGTGGGTTCTGTGATGGACCTTCAGATCAAAACAGATATGTATCTCAGTCAAAAATATATGAACAGGGATTGCTGAGTTTAAAGCACTTTCCTATTGTTAGCAGAGCTAAAAATGTTAGTTCTTCTTTATTTATTTTTTTACTTCACCACCCTGCCTGTGGTTCTCAGTTCCCAAAAAATTGGTCTCACGAAAAGAATTTTTGTGATCAAGTAACAAAAATACAATTTTATATTATTAAAAGTTTGAAAAAAGTTGGTTTGGGATTTTCCTTCATTTCTAGTTGTGGATATGTGTGAATTCCAGGCACTTAGTGGCATCAGGACAAAATATTGGCACAAATTTAATTTCAATACCCATGTTCACGATGAAAGAATCCAGTGTAACAGGTTGTCTGTGTGATCTGTCCTTTGCATGGTTACTTTGCCCCAATTCCAAAAATGTTTCTGCTGTTTGTTGTCAGATTGTTTTTGTATTTCTCTGAAATTACTTCCATCTAATTACGTTGAAGGAGAACTATATGGCATTATGAAACACACAATGGTCATCTCATTTCCAGTGAAAACTGTCATTGTAAATCAGAAATCTTTTTGCTGGATAACAACCTGAAAGTTTGTTTTCAACTGGGCAGTTTAAATTCATGTATACATTAGCATTTTAGTATGTAATCAGATTGCTATGGTAGCTTAAGCCAAATCCTTACAGATTATCTGACTGAAAAGTGTTTATCTTATATGAGGTTTGAATCTTTTTTTTCATAGAAAATATGAGGATTCATGCCCTGTTAATTTTGTGGGGTTTACCCATGGCTCGCTACAGTGGTTCCAATGGGTTACCTGCATACTTTTAAATTTGATTTAGATGATTTAGATTTAGACTCAAAATCCTGACAGAAAGTCAAAGAATAGACGCAAACACAGACACACCTTCACATTCTCTACACACAAACTTAATTCTTGTATGAAAGTCTAACACAGACGTAAAGAAGAACGGGAAAGTTCCCTCACATTCCCTGAAAAACTGCCATAAAAGGAGATCTATGCCAAGGGGATTCCAAAACTTTTCACACTTCTCAAAACTTGCCTAGTGGAAAAGAAACCAGAAAAGCTAGTCTCTTCTGTGTTCGGTACTTACAGACTGAGAACCTATCTGAGTGGATGTCACCCACAAAGCAGCTAAGAAACTTCATTTCTCTTTGGAGCAGTTAAAGTATGCCGTGCTGGAGCTGCTAAACATCACGGTGCCTGAAATGCGCTCTTCACTGTTGTTCACCACCTTCCACATCTGTCTGCTTGTATTCCCACTCTCAGGTACATCCCACATTATCCTGGTGGACGGGTAACCACCATGAGAGGCACATGTCACTGTGCAACTAAAGTCATCAGGACATGACGATGTAAATGTAGGTTTACTGTAGTTGGCTACAGAAAAGAGACAGAGACAAAGTGATCACAGCCATGTGTTTCTAACATTCAAGTTGTTATGAAATATACTCTAGATTTGCTCCATGCATCTTTTCAAAGAACATTAATATTTTCATTCTATTTTCCTTTGAATCAGATTTTCAGATAAACAGGACTTTAAAAATGACACGTTTAACTGTTCACTTTTAACATACCTGTGACCTGTAGATGTATGACATTCTCAGAAAAATCACCATCCATGAACTTGATATAGCACTTGTAGTCCCCACTATGAGAGATGTTCAGTCCATATATGTGCACAGCTGTCTCATTGCCAACCACTATTGTATTATTCCATGGTTTGACTTTGTTTTCCATACTTCTTAATCTATGGAAGCCATTCACAAATTCATCGCCTCTTTGGAAATAGAAAAACTGAACATCCATTTGCTTTTTAAGGGGGCAGTGAACTGTCACATTTCCATCAATCTCCCCTCTGACCAGGATTTTTTCAGCTCCCTCTAGAACAGAAATGTAAGTAGGAGTCAAGCACTGAGTGTAGTACAGAGCATTTACTTGCTTAAATGTAAATGTGGGTAGAAAAACTAATAACCTTTGTTGTCTAATGGAGGAAACAAAAACAGTTGGGTCAAAGGTTTTTGGTGGAATCACTGAGCCACATTATGAAAAATAAATAAAAGTATAAATTAAACGGTTGGTTTCCCACCTTAAAGCACAAATAACAGTTCTTAGTCTAGGCCTGTGGGTGTGAAGGTCAAGGGTTTGTGTCTAGCCGGAGGTTACGTCCCACTTTATGACGCAGTAGCCCAATCTCAGTTCCTCTATTCTAGCTGCCCTTTTCATCTGTGTAAAATACATGACTAGTACTGTCCCTTTCATGTTTTACCTGATACAAAGGTCACAATTTTAAAAGTGATATTACAGTAAATTGGAGGTTTTACTTTCCATTATTAGCTATGAGGTCATGTTTTTGGTGACTTCGGGAATGTTCTGCACTGCTCTGACTGTCCACCAACTCCCTAAAAGAACCTCTGTGTCTGGAACTTGCTAGATATTCAGTTTATTCACAAGTCACAAAAACTTTGTTGTTCTAAAGTTTGGTGATGGGAGATTATCTTATCTCATAACAGACATTGGGGCTAAGAGGGTAAAGAGACTGTTATAGTTTCTGTAATGAACAATTAAGAAACTATTCAGGACTTCTAGACAATACTATCATGTTACTACATTAAAAATGAAGCTACAGCTATATGGCAAAGCCTGGAAACATGAAAGGCAGCTAGCATTGCTCTGATTGGAGGTAAACTTATTTATCCATGTGCAACCAAGCATAATGCAGTTATATCACTAATTCTTCATTCATATAATCTGCTTAGACAAACAACTGCTTTAGTTGTAAAATTAGATGATGGCATGTTGTTGCTGCATGGAGAAGGTGGAACTGCTCACCTGTGAAAGAAAAAGCCCATGTCACAGTCCAAACCAGAGCCAGCAGCCAGACCATTGGTTTCTGGAGACACAGGAAGGAAAAAAATAGGTTATTAAAAAAATAATAATAATAGTGTACACTACCCAAGTAATGCTTTGGCATGAAAGCAATAGGACGATATGCACACTGAACCCTTAGAAACTCCATTAGATAGCTGGGATAGTTCATCCTCTGGAGCAACTGACTAATCCTCACATCGGTCGTTAACTGTCTTTGACAAAAATGATTGTGTCTTGCTGCTTCCACTTCTGAAGACATATTTATTTAGAGCTACTATACAAACACAGAAAGTGCAGAATGCAGACAATTTCAAAATACTTAACAAGTGGGTCATATCATTGTAATCTCTACTGCTGACATTGAGGGCGACTTACTGAAAGTACTTGCAGCTGGGCTTCTGTAAAAAAACAAAAACAAGTTAGTGATAGGATTAACTATCCTAGACTCCTAAGGATTAAGTGTGACATTGTTTTCTCATTTTATTGTTTTTTTTTTTTTTACAGATCACACATTTCAGGAAAGTCCCAGTGAGTAGTATCACACTGCTTGTTTCTGTGGACGTCCTAATGTATGTGTTCAGGGTGTATTCCTTTACCTGCTCGGGGAAAGCACTTCAGTCTATAACTTCTAGTTTTCTGTTTTTTGTGTGGTGTTTTATGTGGTATCATAGTAACTATAGTAACATTATTGCTTCAGTTAATATGCCATATACATGTACAGTGTACATATGTATGTAAAAACTTAAAAGAGTCTTGAAGAGACTTAAAAAAAGTCTTTACTAATAAGAACAGATTTGATTTTTTGTTGTTTCCTGAGGGTGTGTTCACTGAGCTAATCTTTAGGAAATTCCCATAAGGAGAACAGCATCTGGTTTGTTTTAGTTGTGGTAGAATATGGTGTAACAAATAAAAAGAAAGGGACAGCAAGTTTGTCTCTCTATGAACATACACCTTGTTTTCTCAGAAACCTGGTCTCAGACATACCTGTCTACTTTTACTGCTGTGATAAATGATTTTGGGTCAAAACACGACCCAGAGAATGCTGGTAGGAACTAACCCTAATAACCTTTATAGAAACAAGGACTTACAGGGAAAACACCACCGCATGCATGTGCCATTATGAGTGGCCTTACTGCAGATCAGAGGGAATTCCCAAGGGCAAACTCTACATGGTTTCCTTAGTTTCAGGGAAAAGTGATACCAAATACTGTTGATTAAGAAAATGATATCAAAACGATTGAATGCTTCATCTGTCATGAGACTAAGATAAACAATGGGCCTCTTGCATTTTACAGTAATAATAAAATCTATTATCAAAATTATTATTAATTCTATGCTCACTTTTCAGGTTACACTTGGCATAACTGATCGATACTGTATCGACTGCATGCAAGTAAGCTAACTTGAATATGGCAACAGAAAAATAGTGAGCATTAGTTCAACGACGACACCTAACCAGTACAGGGATTCCCCCATGACGTAAGAGGGCTTCCAAAATCTCACTTGACTTGTATTTTCATAGGCCATGCTCATTCCTTTTGTAAAGCTTGGGCTGTCTAATGAAGCCAAAACAACAGACATATCCAAGACAGGAAGTTAAACACAATACACTTGAGTTTCACATTTTTTAAATGTAGGAGCTTTGTGATATTTCATGTGAAAACTGGTTTTATTAAAGCGCGAGTCTCACAGCAGGAGAGTTTTAATGGCAGCTACTGCTACACAGCTGAAGCTCATGATTCAAATTTTAAAAAAGACAAACTAATTTTAAATCACATAAGACTCCACAAATGATTACATTGTGAAACCACAGCAGTCATATATCTGTCTCATAATCACTCCTCATTCCTATAATATATGTAATCTGATCTCTGGTCGCCAGTCAGGCATGAAATCGTAGCGGCTGATATGCATGCAGGTGGTCGTTTACTGGCCAGCTAAAAGTTATAGTTTAGGTTTAGCACTTCTACCAGCACTACTGTGTGTTTCAGAAACTAAAAAATGGCAGGGCAAAAAATTCTGGCTTTTCCTGTGACGAATCTAAGGAACACACACACATAACTGACAAATTACAACATTTATAGGCAGCGATTCAAGTATGACTTTCATATAGAAAACTGCTTCAAGTCATGACAACCTTCCTTTCTGATGGTAACACAAGAGTTAAATTATTAGGCTTGATCACGGCAAGAATTCAAAGTCAAAACAAGTCCTTACCATTGTTGCTGTTTTACCCTCTGTGTGTGAGAGAATGAAAATGACTTCCTCATTGATTGTGCTACTACTGAGCATAATTGGGTGGATCTGTGTGAGTCATCTGACTTGTGAGTGGGTGTGCGCATTCAGGATCTGCTGTATGTGGTGTCATCACTAAGACAACAGCAGGAGTGAAAAACATTTCTCGTTACGAATTCAGACTAACGTGATCATGTGACTTGGATTCTTTAGAATCATTCACAGGCATGTTCCTATATTCTGCGGCTCTTTCTGACATTTTGGAATACGTCATAATGGAAATATATGCTTAGTTTATGAAAAAATGTCCTGTGTTGGAAAAGAGGAAACTAAAGTTCAGAGTTTAATACAGTTTAATGATTCAAACATGACTACTACTACTGAGCACTATATATTAGTCTGAACACTATTTAATTTGCTGTAAACTAAGACATAAGGTAATACTCTTTATTCACTTCCTAAGGTACACAGAAAAAAGCCTCTGTGAATAAAAGTCTAAACACAAATATTTCACCAGTGCAACTGACAGAAACTGTCATTAAAATCTTGAAGAAACCTTAAATAAACTGACAGCAAATGGGAACCAAGTAGGAAAAATAAAACTTATAAATTTACTCACTAAATATAGCCTTTGGTTTTCAGTTAGGATTAGAAAACAAAGTACATTCTAAAGTGGTTTTCTATTCTAAAACGAGAGACAAGAGGCTTCTTGTATCTAACATCTCATTTAGTCCTTTTAGGCATTATTAACCAATAGGTTTTCATGCTTTTTTTAAATTGGATATTGGACAACTAAGAGTATCTTTAAAGACAGAATACAACAGAAGGTTGTATGATTTTAAAATCTAAAACAATTTAAAGTTAAATTAAGTCCAGCTGTGCATCACGGCCATTTTCTTGTCTTATGGTCCAAAATGTATTGATTGGTCAAAGTCGTTTACCCACTGACAGCTGGGATCGGCTCCTGCACCGCCACGACCCCTAAAAGGACAAGCGGTAAAGATGGTGGATGCTCTAAGGAGTTCATTTAAATGTCTGTATGCCACAGTATCTTAGACACCTCCCAGCACATTTTCAAAAAGGCAGCACAGTGGTTGAATTGTAAGGGCTTCGCAGCTCGAATGTTCCCGCTTCAAATTCCTCAGGGAAAAATGTATTTTCTGTATGATGGTTTATCCCTGAAGTGCTTGGTCTGCTGTAACATGAACTTCAGTCTGGTCTTTATCTTTGTTAGAGCTGCTGCTGTTTTTCCCTCATGAACACACAGTATACAATCACATCTGGTTTCCTCATAACCTTTCTGTCACTAGCCACAGGGATTCACATTTTCAGTTTGGTCTTTGTTCTTCTGGTACTTTGTACAGAGCATCTTTTCACTTCTGTTTTAGAAACTTTTTTATTATAGTGCATATAATGACAAATAGTAAAATAAGTACCACAATCATCCTTGTAATTACCCATTTTAATGCCTTGCAATTAGTAAATAAGTACTGAACAGAATCTACAATATTAATGTTGATTTCAAGGTAAAGTTAGATTTTTTTGCACTCTGGTACTCTTTTCACTTCAACTAAAACTGATCCCATGACATTTGCATTGAGGTGATGGAGAACCGGTAGACAAAAAAACATTCTAATTGTCAGAAAACACCCACGTCCGATGTTTGGGAAGGGGTCTGTCCAAGCTTGGTGGAAATCAGGGGAATACCCTGGGAGGAGCTAGTCTCTCCTGCTGTAGCTGACACCACCTCTGTCTTAATGAACGAGCTGCTTTGGTACTTTGCTAACAGGACCCTGTGATTCAAGCTGTGGGAATAACGAGTGTAATTAGAAGGTTTCGGCTCTTCCTGCAAATGCTTACTACAGGGAACCTGTGTCATTCCTGAAATTAGTCAAAGTCAATACATTTAGGGAGGATATACAAAAAGGTTTTCTTGGGATTTTCCATGGATATCCCGGATGATTTTTGAGAAACTGCAAAGAAAGTAGAACGGCTGTTTTCTTTTAATATGTCTGGATTTCTTTAAACATTAGGTTGAAAATGCTGCCTTGACTACAGGATGTAACGTCTTCTTGTCAAACGGGAATTTATCAGTCAATCTAGGGCTATGTGCCTTTCGTTGCAAAAAATACCAACATCATTTATATGATATATAAATAGAGATAAGAAGCACATGTATAGTTAGTGTAACCATTAAAAGTTAATATATTAAATAGGATGATTGTAGAATTAGAAAATATAAAAAACATACTTGCATATTTTCTACTGAACAGATAAAAGGCACTGTAGAAGCCACTACTTAAATAAATTAGGCATAACGACGCATCATTAATTTTAAATATGATGGCAAACACATATTACAAATCACCTTTGTCACAGTTTCATCCAAATAACTGAAAGAAATTATAACCTTGTAAGACTAGTATTCATGGAATGGTCACAGTATTGCAATGTTATGCCTGATCAGCGTATAAGTCAATGCTGCTTTAAATACCTACTGAGCTTATTAGACTTTACGGCAATTTTTTTTTAGGTGAAAAGGTATTTTCAGGCCAGTGGGCTGTATGTAGGAGGACCGGGGGGTGAGATCATAACTATGTGTCTAGAAGAATTATTATAAACAAATCATTTCTCATCACTGTGACGTAATTTGAAACTGAAGACCAATCTTATTTCACTACACCCACCCTTCTTTACTCATCTGACTTACTGCCTGAAAATCAGTCCCCTAAACCAAAGTCCAAAGTAAATCTGCAATAGCTCCGTTAAAAAGAGCAGCAGCAACGAGATAAAGAAGCCCTGCATGGTTCAAGCACTATAAAATGTGTTATTCTGGTGCCCGTGTATAAATATTACTATGAGATGCCTCTACATAATCTCTGAAAGTTATTCTGTACCTCTATAACGCTGAAACCAATTGGTTTTTCAAAGGGACATTTCAAGGTAAGGCTTTTTATTAAATAAAGTCTTTAACAGGAATTGATAGACTAACATATTTAAATTCGATTTAGAATCATCTTGTGTCGGCTAGTCTTGGCAGAGTTTATTCTTTTTACTGGCTGTCCATATGTAGATATGCTGAAGAGTGGGCAGAGGAGCATCACTGATTCTTTCTACAGTTCCTCCACTCTGCTGCAGCCTGGTTCTGGGTAAAGTCAGTCTGGAGGGAGAGGCGGGGGAGGCTGTGACCGCACGTGGATTTAGGGCTGGACACGGGGGGAGGTTGTCAAATGACGAACTAAACCATCACATGGTCATGGTCTGTCATGGAAAGTTATATCGCAACTTGAATTATTACGTTTACTGAAACGTAGTACGTAAACTATTGACAAGTAACTTCCCCAACACTGACAATGGCTAACAAATAGTTGTATGTCCGAAATGGTTTTGCATAAATCACTGAACTTAATACGGAAATGATGATGTGTATACGTGGGCTTCTAGCTGCACTGTCTCGGTGACTCGTTCAGAGGAATGAAGTAGAACACAGGTGCAGTTACGACACAGAACCGTTGGTGTTTAAACCGTATGAACGAAGGCTCGCTAGGAGTTAAGATAGGTAGCTAGCTAAAGTGCGTAAAGACGGCGAGCTAACCTTAGCCTGCTAGCTCTGCCAATTTCAACAGCTCCGAAAATGTCCATCGTCTACTTTGGCTGAGTAAACTTAATAATTCTTCATCCTAATTTTGCTCACATTGAATTAGTATTGACCGTGACATGAAACGCACCCATTCTTGGGTCTCGTATTTACAAGCTGAGGCTCGGCTGAATCCTTGTTAGCTTTAGTAGTTTCATTATTACAGAACACGCCGACTGGACTTTAGCAGCTCCGTCCTCATTCTCCTGTGCTTCCGCCGTCATTGTACCTTTATAAAGACACTGTCCATGATCCACGCCCGACTAGCATCGCAGGGTCTATGGTCATTCCAAGCCTATACGGTCATTATCATTATGGTCCTCAATCTCTCGTCCACAGGGGAAACCGTTAGTTTGTACTATTCGACTTCCGCTCACTCTCCAAAATAAGAATGATTCTTCTGATTTTAGATCTGGCGGCTGATCACAAGCTCCACTTCATTCGTTTGATTGACACTTAGCAACAGCACAGCGACTTTTTAGAGCTAAATCAAGCGTGTCCGCCACGGTTTGTTTGCATCTCGCAACCCCCGGACTTCCGGGACGGGAGAAGACCTCGCGATTCTTCCCACCTTGACTGCAGTGACTGGTTCAACTCATGTCCTCGAATCCACTGTTCTACACATTATACTACAATACTGGCTGATATCTACTGCCCTGCAAAAACATAAACTTGTATTTTTGGCTGAATTCTCAGATTTAGTTTAATCTCTGTGTGTATCTTATCCCCTATAGTTATTTTACAGGGTGATTTTAACCTTCACTTTGATAATACTGATGTACACAGGGGACTTGTAGTGATTCTTTGCCTGCTATCCTGGTTAAAATGTGTGCACCTCTACCTTCGCACAATAGTTTCCGGGATTAACCACTCTTCCTTCCACTAGACTTATTCCATCATCCCTTAAAACACCTGCTGTAATTCCAGTTTTCAAGAAACCTGATGCTAACCCCAACAACCTTAATATATTTTGTTCCAGTTTCTCATTTGCCAATTATCTCACAAATCTTGGAAAAAGTAGTTGCAGCACAGGTTCATGCTCATTTTAATGACAATAATCTGTTTGACTCTTCTGGGAATCATTCCAAACACAGTACTGAAACAGCCTTTATTAAGGTCACTAATGGTCTGTTAATGGCTTCTAATGATCGACTGTTAACCATCGTGGTCCTGCTTGATTTGAGTACATCTTTTGACATAGTTAAACATAAAACCATACTGGCATTCTTCTTACCTGATTTACATGCCTCTCTGTACCCATTTTGTACAACTAAAATATTTTATTTACAGCTCTATCATGTCACCAGTGGTGTTCCACAAGGCTCTGTCCTTGGTCCTGTCTTGTTTTTAATTTATCCCCCTGGGCCATATTATAAAGGAATTTACTATTGTATTTCACTGCTATACACAATCTCAAATATACCAAGCCTGACTCTGCTGTCCCACCTACCTGTCTCACCCTCTGGTCAGTTCCTGCAGTGCTCTGTGTGTTTAATAGAAGCTTCTCCATAGACTTGAACTGGTTCTGAGCTCTGCTGCTCGTATTATAACCCAGACTCCTGCCATACAACATGTCATCCCCACCCCCATTTACCATTTACCACTCTCCAACTTCTTCACTGGCTTCCTATCAAAAATTTAATTGACCTTTAGAATCCAACTTCTTACCTTTAAAGCCCATCATAATCTTGCACCACTTTACATTTCAGAGCTCCTACAATCATGTAACCTTTGCTCTACTCTTTGTTCTTCTGTCCACACCCACTGCAAGTTTGACTGACATGAGCTCTTGGGCATTTAGTCGCACTCTCCACATCTTTGGAACTGTCTCCCTGACAACACTGGTAACACCGCTTTTTTTAATCCCTATTCAAAATAAAGTCTACTACTACTTCTCTCCCTAGCGAGTCATCCATTTCCACTTCACTCTATCCTGGGCATCTTCCTCTCCGACAGCAGCTAACATCATGTCCTCTGTTAGAACATCCATATATCTCTTCCTTGGTCGTCCTCTCGCCCTCTTGCCTGGCAGCTCCATCTCCAACATCCTTCTACCAATATATTCACTATCCCTCCTCTGCACATGTCCAAACCATCTCAGTCTGGCCTTTCTGACTTTGTTGCTAACACAGTAAGTTGAGTAAATCCAGCTCATGTGTTTCACTACAGTCCAGCTACTGAATGGATTTATTATTGAAAAGTACTGCATCTACTTAATCATGTATATCAGCTGATATGCAATTTGCATTTAAGTTACTCTATAAACTAGTTAAAATGTTCTGTGGTATGTCAACTCTCCTAATCTGTTCTATTCAACTCGTCAAGAGATATACTTTCTGGATTGTCTTACAGGTTAAGATAGAAAAAGCTTAGAAGATAACTTTTTTATCAGTTTAAAATGTTAAAAGGCAACTGGAAACTGCCCAAGTTTTGTTGCTTTGTTGCTCTGTTCTTTTCTCTCTCCACTTTCCTCTCACCCCAACCAGTCAAGGCAGATGTCCGTCCACCCTGAGCTTGGTTCTGCTGGAGGTTTCTACTGTTAAAGGGAGTTTTTCCTCTCCACTGTTGCCTATAGCTGCTCAAGGGGGATTTGCTGGGTTTTCTCTACATACTTGTACAATTTGGACTTTATTATGTAAAGTGCCTTGAGATGACTTTGTTCTAATTTGGCACTATATAAATAAAGTTAATATAAATTAAAGCTGAGTTGTTTTATGTCAAACACAACAATATTTATTCAAACGTGAGTTGTACAATTCATATCTTGCACAATGATGTCCTTTGTGTTTTTCTTTGCTAGAATCCTCATTCTCAGTCAAAGGAGTCGAGAGGTAAAGTGCAAATCAGTTGGGACAACCCCAAGGAGTTGGAAGTTTACATTGCCAAGTTGCAGTCTGTTGCTGAGAAACTCTCCACTAAAAAACAGGAAGTTGCGCAAATGGCACATGGACTTCATTGACAAGTATTAAGCTTGCAGTTATATTTTAACCTCAGTGGTTTTACTATATGATTAAATATTTATTTATTTATTTAGTATTTCAACCTTAAGGTTTGTATTTTTTGTTACCTCTCTGGATTCATTTCTCAGATGGTGACACTAATGAATGTGGACTTGCTGAGACATCAGCAGCGGTGGAAGGACGGCTTTCAGGACCTCCGTACTGGCTTTGCAACTCTGGAGGCTCAGGTATTAAATACAGTCAGAAGTTTACAGTAAGTGTAAGTTGCTGCTGTGTTTCATGTAAGTTTCAACCATATATGTTTACAAAATAGAAATGTTATTATTTTTTGACTGTGGTGTAGAAATTATGAGTTCTGTGGTTATCATTGCAAGCATTATGCAAAGAGGAACGTTAGAAAATGTTATTTTAATCACCATTACTAAGGTTTTTATATGACTTGCATAAACTATGGAGTAGATGTTAATTCTTTTCTCTGGAAAGCTAATGCGTGTGTATGTATGAGAAAATACAAGCACGCTATTTCAAGGAGATGAAGCGATTCATCTCAATCCCAAACCGATTCAGAGGGGTCAGCGCCCAGGGAGAGGAGCCTGTCTTCAGCATCATGATGGATAGAAATGCTTCTGGGTTCCTCACCATCTTTAGAAAAGCCGAAGATCTTTTTAGCCGCCTGCAAGCTGTACAACACAAGTTTAAGGTGCCTAAACATCAGATTTTTATATATTTCATGGGATTATAAATTTCAGATCAGGGATTAGTGTTAACCGTCCTGTAAAAAACAGCATAATGCTAATGTGTTATTAATGATTGATTTTGTATTCTAACAATAACTATGGAAATTAAACATTTGTCATCTGTTGCATTCCATAGCAAGTCTGCTATTCTTTGACACTAGAGTCAATTTGTGCCTTGACTGATGAACCTTTTCTCACCTTTTGCTCGTTTAGGCTTTGCACATGTCATTGCTGTCTGATTTCTTTGAAAGAGTTTGTGTTGCTCATGCTTCTCAGTTTACAGCACCAATTTCTTTTTCATACCACCATGAGAGAACAGTGAGCACAGTGCATAATCATCTCCCTCTGTCTGCAGCCATGCATGTCTAAATTGTAGGGGAAAGTCCTCAGCCAACACAAGACTTCTCTTTTATCTCCCCTTTTTTTACTTCTCTTTTTATTTAGTCATCTGTTGAATATCTTCTCATTACATGTGGTTTCTGACACAGACATATTTAAAATGAGGAAGTGTATGCAGCATACAACCTCATTGTGATTCTATATGAAAATGTGAATGTTTTTGCTTATGTTCCAGGAGTGGGTAGTTCTGGGCCAGGTGGATTTGGAGATATTAGTCGAGAAGCATTTGTTCTCTGTTCAGGACTGGGAGAAAAACTTCAAGGCCTTGAAAGCCCGGGGGAAAGAGTCAGAACGTCTGCCCAGGTTTCACACATACATTAATAAACTCAAATATAATGTGACTGGCCATCACAGTTAAGGCAACAATCAGGTGTTAATAATTAATACAACTTGGTCTGCTATGACGCTTGCACTAAGGAAGAAACACTAATCTCAGTATTGATGAGTTTAAGTTTGAGTTCAAGTTCTACATTCCTGATTCAAAATCTTAAATTCTTTGTTCAGCTTTTAAGAAAATGCCAACATCTTGTCTTTGAATATCTGCTATGTATCAGCTTTAATCGACATGTTAGAGTTCTTTAGACATTTGTAACATTTTATATTAAACGTTTTATATCTGATGAAAGAAATAAATTCACCTCTTCCATTAGTTCTTAGGATGAAAGTGCATGTAGTTCACAAATACCAAAATAATTCAACTACAGACACTGATATCATATTTTTGCCTCTGATAGCCAGGAGAAGGTAGACTGTATCACAGTCAACTGTGAGCCGGTAAAATCCATAACTGAGGACCTGATCCAGAGGCTGTTTGATATGCTGTTCTTATCACTCAGGAAGTCCATACAAGGTAAATGTTTCCTTTTACTTTCAATTCAGCTTTTCCATGTGTTATGATAAGTATAATCTAACTGAACTCTCACACAGTTCACTCTCACTGCAGTATTAAATGTTTTATATTTTGTGATCTGTGTATTTTACACCAATCACAAGGCAAATGATTTGTTCTCTATTTTTTCCCTGTTCCTTTTCATTTCAATCTAGTGTTTCATTTTTCTTACCCATTGACATCCCCTTTACTTTTAATCTCGCTTTCCTTTTCTCTTTCCCTTCTTCTTTGCATATTCTTTTGCTTTTAGGTCACATACAATTCAATTTTAGTTTTTATACAGACCATAGGCAGTTTTGCCTCAGAGACAGTGGAGGCTTTGTTTTGCCAGATAAGTAATGAGGGCATATGACTATATGGCCTTGGAGCGATTTGTTTGTGTGTGTGAAGTTTGCTGGTGGGAAGTTTGCTCAGCTCATCCCTTTGCACAGCACTCAGCTCCTCTTTGTTGCCCCCTCCTCTTCTTTTTACTCAGAATGTCTTTGTTACCTACAGTTTATTATTTGGGTCACTGGACGGTTTTTGTAGGGACATTACTGGTAGTTTACATTTTCAGATAAACACAAAATATTAAGCAATTAAACAAGGGTTTTAAATAAAACAGAATATGTAAATGCAAACCTCCTTAGTTAAGTAAAAGTAGTAAAATGAGACATGAAACATAAAAGAGTGTGAAACTCTTATTGTATTTTTAAATGGTGATGACATGTTTCAGCTTGTATTTCCGAAATAAAATAACATTTGTAACACTAATATAATATTTACGGTGTAACTTTAGTAGAAGCATTGTAAAGTTACAGGTGGAGCAGGAATTAGTGTATCATGATAGATACAGTTGTTGACTGAATACCACACAATAAATGCCACGCAGAACCTAGGCCTGTCTCTAAATCCTCAAAAGTAAATATTCTCGTAACGTGATTGGTCATAAATAAATAACACAAACACAAAGGCTTCTGTAATGTATGTACAAGAACATGTTTCCTCTAACTGAATATATGTGGTTTTCTAATATTTGCCAGGTTCCATACAGTTTTAAACAGCAAACATTCTGCGGTTCTCCTGCCAGACCATACATCTACAAAAGTACCAAGGCGTGCCACAAAGGCTTGGTTATTCGTAAATGGACACATCAAATCTGCTTTGGAATTTAGCACTAACTTGGATGCCACCAAAGTGATGCAGGCAAAAACAGAGGTCTGTCAGCCCACTGTGGATGGATGCAGGTTAGAGTCTTTGACAGTGTGAGGAAAGCGGCACTGTATAGACTTACTGGTTTTTCACCTGTGACATTTGTTTCACTTACGCATGCTTTTTTATGGCATTAAAATTGTTGAACCCTAGGACAGCTTATAAAGGGAAATCAACCCAAGACTAAGAGGGTGGTTAGCAGGGACCTACTAAAAACTCTTAAAAACTGTACAGTAATTAAATACTCATCCCCTTGCAGGTCTTCACATAACAGACCTATTCCCTAAACAAAACACGTACAGTAAACAGTATATATTATTAATTGTATACTGTATATTCTAATGTACTAGGTTGTGTTTTCAGTGGTCTGTTTTTAATAATTACTGCTGGCTGCCATTGGTTTGTGACAAGTTAGCTGAGATTTTGTAACATCTATAGACTTACTGTAGGTAGTGTCATACATTAGGGTTGTAATTAGGTAAGTCTTACCACCTTTATCTAAATTACTCTTAACTACCCTTTGAAGTTACATTCTAAAACACAGAATCTCTGTACAGGAAGGTGAAGAGTTGCCTCCACCTGCTGAGGAGACTGAGGTCCTTTGGTGTGTGCAGAGAGCTGTTAAGGACATTTTTCGAGACCGTGGTGGCCTCAGCAGTCCTCTAAGCCATTGCCTGCTGCTGAAGACACTTAACAAGCTGGTGAAGGGAGCCGGATCTGTCCTGGGCTGCACACTGGACTCCATCTGGCGGACAGAAAGATGTTGGCTAAACTAACATCCCGCCCCTGCACCACACTGTGGAGGCTCTGTTTAGCTCCTCCAGCACAAGACTGTTACACCCCCAGTGCAGGAATCAGCGCTACCGTCGCTCTTTCCTCTCCACAGCCATCAGACTGTACAATGCAGTGACACATAATGTGCAATTAGCCAGGAGTTGTGTAATATTCACCTGTTATATTTTTCCACTGTTATATATGTTCATATTTAGATCACAAGATTCTTTATTCTTAATTTTTTAATACCTTGTTTGGACAGTTAACACAGCTGTTTTTCTTTTACTTTATTTAAAGTTAAACAAAACCTGCACATTTTTCTGTGTAGGTTCTTTGCTGTCCGTTCCTATTGCTGCTGAATCACAAGAATTTCCCAACTGTGGGATAAATAAGGCCTTTTCTTAAAAGATGGTTCATGGCCAAATTCACATTAGTTCTATTGTATCCACATAGTCAGTTAGCAAATGTTTCACTTGCATGATATGTGCTTTTTGTTCCATCAGGTTACACATTTTGCTTCCTTGCCACAACAAACTGGTTGAGCCTTTCCTTAGTTCCAAACAGACTCTGACTGAAGCTCTCAAAAAAAAAAACTGTTTCATCAGAAGTCCATCTATGTGAGACCTGACAAGGTCCTTTTAACAGAAGATATAGAATCTGTAAGTAATTTTTAAGATACTGAGAAATAACATCATAATGGCTCCACTGTTTTGAATACTGCCTAAATATTGTATCGTTGTGTCACACAGTACAACTATTAGCTGTTAATGTGTAAACTGGATCAAACAATGGTTTTTATCTTATCCACTTCAATTTACAGTCAGGTTCAGATGAAGACAGCACACATGCAAAAAGCAGTGAACTCCAAGAAATATCAGATGTTAAAACTGTTTCAAAAGTTTTGACTGTTTCTATTTTTACGATCCTGTTTCTATTCTCTTTTACTGAAGACAGTGTCAACAAACTAGGCAAAAGCAGAAGAAATTGAGTTAGTCCTACATGTCCTTTTGTCTTTTTCAAGTTTGGGCAGGTGTTGAAAAAAAGATCCACAGAAATCTTTTCAGTACAAGATTAAAAAGTGTTGATGCTCATACTCAAATTCGTGTGTTATTATGAAACATTTGGTCTTGATTCAATTTTTGATTACTCCATTTATTTTTCCCTGCAGACGCTGATAGTATTTGTGACGTCCCCAACATTAGTGCCATCTCCACTGATGCCATGGAGCCCCTGTCCAGTAATACCTCTGCCATCTCGAGTGGGGATCAAGTTATCTTGAGTATTACCACTCAGGGTCTTTGTCCCAATGAAACTGCAATCTCAACTGAGACCTGCACCATGTCCAGTGAAATGTCTGCCATTTCCAGGGGGAAAACAGATGCCTTTTCCATGGGATCATCTGCCATCTCCAGTATTCTAGTCCCTAGTGGTGACACCCACAACCTGTCTGCTTTTGACGCCTGTGCTGTGTCCAGCGGTCCCACACTTCCAGTCTCTGCTGGTGCATCCTCGGCTGTCTCTAGTGCATCCAGCTGGGATTTATCCCACACACCCTTCAGGTTTATCTTTGTTTCATTCTACATTTTGAAACCTTTGCCCCAGAAAATGAGCCTCATTTACAGACTTGTCACATACACAATTGATACTGTCTTGAGTAAATGAACTTTTTATTCAGGAATATTCTCCAGATACAAATATAGTTACAGTGCAAATAGAAAAGTACAATTAGAGAATTTCTGTTATGTTATTATAGATGATGTTTGGCAGCTTCTCATTTACTGTACTTTCATAAGAGCTGGGCAGGATTGATTCTAAGGTTATAGCACGGCCGTCCACCAATCCTACAGTTGTTGGTTCCATCCCCGGCTCCTTTGGTCACATGACACGAAGTGTCCTTGAGCACCACACTCGACCCCACTTAGCTGCGTCAGCCAGTATGAATACATTCACACATTCATTCATAACTGTATGAATGTGTGTGCTTGTGAGTGTGAATGGGTAGATAAGAAGCAGTGTAAAGTGCTTTGTGTACCAACAGGTACAAATGACTATATAAGTGCAGACTATTTACCATATCTGTAGCCTTATATTGTATGTAAATCGGTTTGATAATCAGTGATAATGAGTTCTGTTTTAAAGCAAGTTACTATGTTTCATCACACTAAACTGTTGTTCTGTCCAGATCACATTTCATTGCCTTTAGTACATGGCTAGTAACAGACTACTATCCACTTAACAGACCTCTGAACATATTTTCTGAAATTCACAGCCTGTTGTGTCTCAGTCTCTTCTGTGTTCGGTACTTACAGACTGAGAACCTATCTGAGTGGATGTCACCCACAAAGCAGCTAAGAAACTTCATTTTTCCTTTAGAGCAGTTGAAGTATGCCGTGCTGGAGCTGGTAAACATCACGGTGCCTGGAATGCGCTCTTCACTGTTGTTCACCACCTTCCACATCTGTCTGCTTGTATTCCTATTCTTAGGTACATCCCACATTATCCTGGTGGACGGGTAACCACCATGAGAGGCACATGTCACTGTGCAACTAAAGTCATCAGGACATGACGATGTAAATGTAGGTTTACTGTATTCGGCTACAGAAAAGAGACAGAGACAAAGTGATCACAGCCATGTGTTTCTAACATTCAAGTTGTTATGAAATATACTCTAGATTTGCTCCATGCATCTTTTCAAAGAACATTAATATTCTCATTCTATTTTCCTTTGAATCAGATTTTCAGATAAACAGGGCTTTAAAAATGACACGTTTACTGTTAAATTTTAACATACCTGTGACCTGTAGATGTATGACATTCTCAGAAAAATCCCCATCCATGAACTTGATATAGCACCTGTAGTCCCCACTATGAGAGATGTTCAGTCCATATATGTGCACAGCTGTCTCATTGCCAACCATTATTGTATTGTCCCATGGTTTGACTTGGTTTAGATTTTTTTTTGTATGGAAGCCATTCACAAATTCATCGCCTCTTTGGAAATAGAAAAACTCAACATCCATTTGCTTTTTAAGGGGGCAGTGAACTGTCACATTTCCACCAATCTCCCCTCTGACCAGGATTTTTTCAGCTCCCTCTAGAACAGAAATGTAAGTAGGAGTCAAGCACTGAGTGTAGTACAGAGCATTTACTTGCTTAAATGTAAATGTGGGTAGAAAAACTAATAACCTTTGTTGTCTAATGGAGGAAACAAAAACAGTTGGGTCAAAGGTTTTTGGTGGAATCACTGAGCCACATTATGAAAAATAAATAAAAGTATAAATTAAACGGTTGGTTTCCCACCTTAAAGCACATTACGTGTTCTTTTGAATCAGATTTTCAGAGATATAGCACTTTAAAAACTTCACGTTTAACTGTTCATTTTTAACATACTTATACCTGTGACCTGTAGTTGTACAAGGATCTCAGAAAGACGACCATCCATGAACTTGATATAGCACTTGTAGTCCCCACTATGAGAGATGTTCAGTCCATATATGTGCACAGCTGTCTCATTGCCAACCACTATTGTATTGTCCCATGGTTTTATTTTGTTTTTAAACTTATTGATCTATGGAAGCCATTCACAAATTCATCGCCTCTTTGGAAATAGAAAAACTGAACATCCATTTGCTTTTTAAGGGGGCAGTGAACTGTCACATTTCCACCAATCTCCCCTCTGACCAGGATTTTTTCAGCTCCCTCTAGAACAGAAATGTAAGTAGGAGTCAAGCACTGAGTGTAGTACAGAGCATTTACTTGCTTAAATGTAAATGTGGGTAGAAAAACTAATAACCTTTGTTGTCTAATGGAGGAAACAAAAACAGTTAGGTCAAAGGTTTTTGGTAGAATCACTGAGCCACATTATGAAAAATAAATAAAAGTATGAACTAAAATGGTTGGTTTCCCACCTTAAAGCACAAATAACAGTTCTTAGTCTAGGCCTGTGGGTGTGATGGTTAAGGGTTTGTGTCTAGCCGGAGGTTACGTCCCACTTTATGACGCAGTAGCCCAATCTCAGTTCCTCTATTCTAGCTGCCCTTTTCATCTGTGTAAAATACATGACTAGTACTGTCCTTTTCATGCTTTAAAAGTGATATTACAGTAAATTGGAGGTTTTACTTTCCATTATTAGCTATGAGGTCATGTTTTTGGTGACTTCGGGAATGTTCTGCACTGCTCTGAATGTCCACCAACTCCCTAAAAGAACCTCTGTGTCTGGAACTTGCTAGATATTCAGTTTATTCACAAGTCACAAAAACTTTGTTGTTCTAAAGTTTGGTGATGGGAGATTATCTTATCTCATAAAAGACATTGGGGTGAAGAGGGTAAGGGGAATATTACAGTTTCTGTAATGAACAATTAAGAAACTATTCAGGACTTCTAGACAATACTATCATGTTACTACATTAACAATGAAGCTACAGCTATAGTGCAAAGCCTGGAAACATGAAAGGCAGCTAGCATTGCTCTGATTGGAGGTAAACTTATTTATCCATGTGCAACCAAGCATAATGAGTTATATCACTAATCTTCATTCATATAATCTGCTGAGACAAACAACTGCTTTAGTTGTAAAATTCAGATGATGGCATGTTGTTGCTGCAATGGAGAAGGTGGAACTGCTCACCTGTGAAAGAAAAAGCCCATGTCACAGTCCAAACCAGAGCCAGCAGCCAGACCATTGGGTTTCTGGAGACACAGGGAGAAAAAAAACATAATAGGTTATTAATAACCTTAATAATAATAGTTTACACTAGCCAAGTAATGCTTTGGCATTAAAGCAATAGGACGTTATGCACACTGAACCCTTAGAAACTCCATTAGATAGCTGGGATAGTTCATCCTCTGGAGCAACTGACTAATCCTCACATCGGTCGTTAACTGTCTTTGACAAAAATGATTGTGTCTTGCTGCTTCCACTTCTGAAGACATATTTATTTAGAGCTACTATACAAACACAGAAAGTGCAGAATGCAGACAATTTCCAAATACTTAACAAGTGGGTCATAGCATTGTAATCTCTACTGCTGACATTGAGGGCGACTTACTGAAAGTACTTGCAGCTGGGCTTCTGTAAAAAAACAAAAACAAGTTAGTGATAGGATTAACTATCCTAGACTCCTAAGGATTAAGTGTGACATTGTTTTCTCATTTTATTGTTTTTTTTTAACAGATCACACATTTCAGGAAAGTCCCAGTGAGTAGTATCACACTGCTTGTTTCTGTGGACGTCCTAATGTATGTGTTCAGGGTGTATTCCTTTACCTGCTCGGGGAAAGCACTTCAGTCTATGACTTCTAGTTTTCTGTTTTTTGTGTGGTGTTTTATGTGGTATCATACTAACTAAGTGTTACATTATTGCTTCAGTTAATATGCCATATACATGTACAGTGTACATATGTATGTAAAAACTTAAAAGAGTCTTGAAGAGACTTAAAAAAGTCTTTACTAATAAGAACAGATTTGATTTTTTGTTGTTTCCTGAGGGTGTGTTCACTGAGCTAATCTTTAGGAAATTCCCATAAGGAGAACAGCATCTGGTTTGTTTTAGTTGTGGTAGAATATGGTGTAACAAATAAAAAGAAAGGGACAGCAAGTTTGTCTCTCTATGAACATACACCTTGTTTTCTCAGAAACCTGGTCTCAGACATACCTGTCTACTTCTACTGCTGTGATAAATGATTTTGGGTCAAAACACAACCCAGAGAATGCTGGTAGGAACTAACCCTAATAACCTTTATAGAAACAAGGACTTACAGGGAAAACACCACCGCATGCATGTGCCATTATGAGTGGCCTTACTGCAGATCAGAGGGAATTCCCAAGGGCAAACTCTACATGGTTTCCTTAGTTTCAGGGAAAAGTGATACCAAATACTGTTGATTAAGAAAATGATATCAAAATGATTGAATGCTTCATCTGTCATGAGACTAAGATAAACAATGGGCCTCTTGCATTTTACAGTAATAATAAAATCTATTATCAAAATTACTAGTAAATTTGATTTGAACATTTGTTACGTGTTATTTGTTACACCTGTAGAATCTATATTAATTGTCATATCTGATATTATAGCTCTGCATTAAGTAACTTTGTGAAAACTCATATAGATTTTCTCTGATGAAACTGTGTCCGAAATTATATTCAATTCTATGTTCACTTTTCAGGTTACACTTGGCATAACTGATCATTACTTTATTGACTGCATGCAAGTAAGCTAACTTGAATATGGCAACAGAAAAACTGTGAGCATTGTTTACAGGGATTCCCCCTTTTTTTGGGCAATGCTCATTCCTTTTGTAAAGCTTGGGCTGTCTAATAAAGCCAAAACAACAAACATATCCAAGACAGGAAGTTAAACACAATACACTTGAGTTTCAAATTTTTTAAATGTAGGAGCTTTGTGATATTTCATGTAAAACTGGTTTTATTAAAGCGCGAGTCTCACAGCAGGAGAGTTTTATAGGCAGCTACTGCTACACAGCTGATTTATTAATAATAAATTATTTTCAAATTAATTAATTGAAAATAATTAAAATTTTAAAAAAATACAAACAAATTTAAAATCATATAAGACTCCACAAATGATTACATTGTGAGACCACAGCATGCAGGCGGTCGTTACTGGCCAGCTAAAAGACATAGTTTAGGTTTAGGACTTCTAGCAGCACTACTGTATGTTTCAGAAACTAAAAAATGGCAGGGCAAAAAATTCTGGCTTTTCCTGTGATGAATCTAAGGAACACACACACATAACTGGCAAATTACAACAGTTATAGGCAGTAAATCAAGTATGACTTTCTTATAGAAATCTGCTTCAAGTCATGACAATCTTCCTTTCTGATGGTAACACAAGAGTCAAATTATTAGGCTTGATCACGGCAAGAATTCAAAGTCAAAACAAGTTCTTACCATTGTTGCTGTTTTACCCTCTGTGTGTGTGAGAGAATGAAAATGACTTCCTCATTGATTGTGCTACTACTGAGGATAGTTGGGTGGATCTGTGTGAGTCATCTGACTTGTGAGTGGGTGTGCGCTTTCAGCATCTGCTGTATGTGGTGTCATCACATAAGACAACAGCAAGAGTGATAAACATTTCTGTTTATGAATTCAGACTATTTGCCATATCAGATTAGAAACAAAGTACGTTCTAAAGTGGTTGTCTATCTAAAAGGAGAGACGAGAGGCTTCTTATATCTAACATGTCATTTAGTCCTTTTGAGCCTTGTTAACCAATAGGTTTTTCATGCTTTAAAAAAAATGGCCAAAATTGTAACATATTGGGTGACTAAGACGTATCTTTGAAGGATAGATTAAAACAGAAGTTTTTATGACTTTAAAATCTTAAACAATGTAAAGTTAAATTATGTCCAGCTATGCATCACGGCGATTTTCTTGTCTTATGTTCCAAAATGTATTGATTGGTCAAAGCCGTTTAAAAAGAACATTTATGTTTCTCCTGTTCTCTCCACCAGATGACATCCAGCTATCTGCATCGAACGACACACCACGCTTCACATTCTCAACCCTGTCAAAGGACGACACATCTACTCTACTCTCCTCCTATACAACCTGTATATTTTTTCCAAATGTATTTATTTTATTTTTGTTTTGTTGTAGTTTTGTTGCTCTGCCCACCCTGAGCCTGGTTCTGCTGGAGGTTTCTACTGTTAAAGGGAGTTTTTCCTCTCCACTGTTGCCTATAGCTGCTCAAGGGGGATTTGCTGGGTTTTCTCTACATACTTATACAATTTGGGCTTTATTATGTAAAGTGCCTTGAGACGACCATTTGCGCAAATGGCACATGGACTTCATTGACAAGTATTAAGCTTGCAGTTATATTTTAACCTCAGTGGTTTTACTATATGATTAAATATATATTTGATTTGAACTTTAATTGAAAACAAAAGATGAGTAATTTAAGTGTTGCTGTTTTGTATTATTGTTTAAAACCATCTGGAAATCATTTCTCATTTATCATGTTTTTGCCTCTGATAGTCAGGAGAAGGTAGACTGTATCACAGTCAACTGTGAGCCGGTAAAATCCATAACCGAGGACCTGATCCAGAGGCTGTTTGATATGCTGCTCTTATCACTCAGGAAGTCCATACAAGGTAAATGTTTCCTTTTATTTTCAATTCAGCTTTTCCATGTGTTATGATAAGTATAATCTAACTGAACTCTCACACAGTTCACTCTCACTGCAGTATTAAATGTTTTATATTTTGTGATCTGTGTATTTTACACCAATCACAAGGCAAATGATTTGTTCTCTATTTTTTCCCTGTTCCTTTTCATTTCAATCTAGTGTTTCATTTTTCTTACCCATTGACATCCCCTTTACTTTTAATCTCGCTTTCCTTTTCTCTTTCCCTTCTTCTTTGCATATTCTTTTGCTTTTAGGTCACATACAATTCAATTTTAGTTTTTATACAGACCATAGGCAGTTTTGCCTCAGAGACAGTGGAGGCTTTGTTTTGCCAGGTATGTAATGAGGGCATATGGGGAGCAGTGGTGGTTGGAGACAGCCATCAAGAGACTCATGAGAGGCAGGGGCCGCAGGATCAAACCTTTAAAGAACAGATTCAACTCAGTGGCCCTAGCCACACTAACATCAACTCCTTCACAAGGTCGTCTTAAACCAATGATGGTCCTCATACCACTTCAGTCGTTCCTCGTGTACAGAGCTACCTCCCGTAGTTTCCACTCCAGCTTCCACCTGTAGCAGTCCTTCGCCTCACAGAGCTTCACCTTCAAGTCCTTCTGCATAGCACTCAGCTCCTCTTTATTGCCCTCTCCTCTAAAAGAGTGTGAAACTCTTTTATGTTTCATGTCTCATTTTTAAATGGTGATGACATGTATCAGCTTGTATTTCTGGAATAAAATAACATTTCTTACACTAATATAATGTTTACATGTGTTTAACATGTTATTGCTTATGTTAACTGCATACAATATGTTTTTTTTGTTTTTATCTTGAATTTTGATATTACAACGAATATAGAAAAAAAGATTTCTGTTTTTCTTGCATCTCAGGATTATGTTTGCTTTGATATTTTGTCCTTGACTTAGATTTTTGCTTGCCTTGTACCTCACTTGCTTTGGATAAAATATAATTTACTAAATTCAGGGGTGCATGTGAGGTTGAACTTGAATGGAAGTAATGTTAACCTAAAACAAGATAAATAAAAAACAAAATTCCGAAAAAAGTGGGACAAATATATTGGTGACGGTGCCTGAGAAGTGGAGGAGTGCTCACTTATGTCAGTTGGTGGTTGCTAATGCAAAGGGGAGGTGACTATGAAAGAACGGTTTACGGGGAGCCGGAAAACAGACCTATGAGCAGATAGATGATTGAACTGCAGCAGAGTGCAGATGCAGGCTGCGACATAAGCTGTAGGTTGAATTTAAGCTGAAAATGTTGAAAAGTCTCTGTTTTATTCTTTGAATTTAATAGCAATAATCAGGGGATTCTTCATCAGTGTGATTAACCATAAGAATGTCACTGGAATGTAAGCTGATTTTAATTTCAAGATTATTGTGTCAACTAACTGAAATGTTCATTTAGTTTAACTGACTTTACCTATGACATTAGTTTAGGTCCATAGTGTTGCCTTGTATGTTACATTTTTTCTTCTGTATCAACTTTTGTTTCCTTTGTATTAACCTTGAGTATTACTACCCAGGCTCTTTGTCCCAATGAAACTGCAATCTCAACTGAGACCTGCACCATGTCCAGTGAAATGTCTGCCATCTCCAGGGGGAACACAGATGCCTTTTCCATGGGATCATGTGCCATCTCCAGTATTCTAGTCCCTAGTGGTGACACCCACAACCTGTCTGCTTTTGACACCTGTGCTGTGTCCAGCGGTCCCACACTTCCAGTCTCTGCTGGTGCATCCTCGGCTGTCTCTAGTGCATCCAGCTGGGATTTATCCCACACACCCTTCAGGTTTATCTTTGTTTCATTCTACATTTTGAAACCTTTGCCCCAGAAAATGAGCCTCATTTACAGACTTGTCACATACACAATTGATACTGTCTTGAGCAAATTAACTTTTTATTCAGGAATATTCTCCAGATACAAATATAGTTACAGTGCAAATAGAAAAGTACAATTAGAGAATTTCTGTTATGTTATTATAGATGATGTTTGGCAGCTTCTCATTTACTATACTTTCATAAGAGCTGGGCAGGATTGATTCTAAGGTTATAGCACGGCCGTCCACCAATCCTACAGTTGTTGGTTCCATCCCCGGCTCCTTTGGTCACATGACACGAAGTGTCCTTGAGCAACACACTCGACCCCACTTAGCTGCGTCAGCCAATATGAATACATTCACACATTCATTCATAACTGTATGAATGTGTGTGCTTGTGAGTGTGAATGGGTAGATAAGAAGCAGTGTAAACCGCTTTGAGTACCAACAGGTACAAATGACTATATAAGTGCAGACTATTTACCATATCTGTAGCCTTATATTGTATGTAAATCGGTTTGATAATCAGTGATAATGAGTTCTGTTTTAAAGCAAGTTACTATGTTTCATCACACTAAACTGTTGTTCTGTCCAGATCACATTTCATTGCCTTTAGTACATGGCTAGTAACAGACTACTATCCACTTAACAGACCTCTGAACATATTTTCTGAAATTCACAGCCTGTTGTGTCTCAGTCTCTTTTGTGTTCGGTACTTACAGACTGAGAACCTATCTGAGTGGATGTCACCCACAAAGCAGCTAAGAAACTTCATTTCTCCTTTGGAGCAGTTGAAGTATGCCGTGCTGGAGCTGGTAAACATCACGGTGCCTGGAATGCGCTCTTCACTGTTGTTCACCACCTTCCACATCTGTCTGCTTGTATTCCTATTCTTAGGTACATCCCACATTATCCTGGTGGACGGGTATCCACCATGAGAGGCACATGTCACCGTGCAACTAAAGTCATCAGGACATGACGATGTAACTGTAGGTTTACTGTATTCGGCTACAGAAAAGAGACAGAGACAAAGTGATCACAGCCATGTGTTTCTAACATTCAAGTTGTTATGAAATATACTCTAGATTTGCTCCATGCATCTTTTTAAAGAACATTAATATTTTCATTCTACTTTCCTTTGAATCAGATTTTCGGATAAACAGGGCTTTAAAAATGACACGTTTAACTGTTCACTTTTAACATACCTGTGACCTGTAGATGTATGACATTCTCAGAAAAATCACCATCCATGAACTTGATATAGCACCTGTAGTCCCCACTATGAGAGATGTTCAGTCCATATATGTGCACAGCTGTCTCATTGCCAACCACTATTGTATTGTCCCATGGTTTGACTTGGTTTAGACTTTTTTTTGTATGGAAGCCATTCACAAATTCATCGCCTCTTTGGAAATAGAAAAACTGAACATCCATTTGCTTTTTAAGGGGGCAGTGAACTGTCACATTTCCACCAATCTCCCCTCTGACCAGGATTTTTTCAGCTCCCTCTAGAACAGAAATGTAAGTAGGAGTCAAGAACTGAGTGTAGTACAGAGCATTTACTTGCTTAAATGTAAATGTGGGTAGAAAAACTAATAACCTTTGTTGTCTAATGGAGGAAACAAAAACAGTTAGGTCAAAGGTTTTTGGTGGAATCACTGAGCCACATTATGAAAAATAAATAAAAGTATAAATTAAGCGGTTGGTTTCCCACCTTAAAGCACAAATAACAGTTCTTAGTCTAGGCCTGTGGGTGTGAAGGTCAAGGGTTTGTGTCTAGCCGGAGGTTACGTCCCACTTTATGACGCAGTAGCCCAATCTCAGTTCCTCTATTCTAGCTGCCCTTTTCATCTGTGTAAAATACATGACTAGTACTGTCCCTTTCATGTTTTACCTGATACAAAGGTCACAATTTTAAAAGTGATATTACAGTAAATTGGAGGTTTTACTTTCCATTATTAGCTATGAGGTCATGTTTTTGGTGACTTCGGGAATGTTCTGCACTGCTCTGACTGTCCACCAACTCCCTACAAAGAAACTCTGTGTCTGGAACTTGCTAGATATTCAGTTTATTCACAAGTCACAAAAATGTTGTTTTTCTAAAGTTTGGTGATGGGAGATTATCTTATCTCATAACAGAAATGGGGCTAAGAGGGTAAAGAGACTGTTATAGTTTCTGTAATGAACAATTAAGAAACTATTCAGGACTTCTAGACAATACTATCATGTTACTACATAAAAAATGAAGCTACAGCTATAGTGCAAAGCCTGGAAACATGAAAGGCAGCTAGCATTGCTCTGATTGGAGGTAAACTTATTTATCCATGTGCAACCAAGCATAATGAAGTTATATCACTAATCGTCATTCATATAATCTGCTGAGACAAACAACTGCCTCAGTTGTAAAATTCAGATGATGGCATGTTGTTGCTGCATGGAGAAGGTGGAACTGCTCACCTGTGAAAGAAAAAGGCCATGTCACACTTCAAACCAGAGCCAGCAGCCAGACCATTGGGTTTCTGGAGACAAAGGAAGAAAAAAACATAATAGGTTATTAATAATATTAATAATAATAGTTTACACTAAGTAATGCTTTGGCATGAAAACAATAGGACGTTATGCACACTGAACCCTTAGAAACTCCATTAGATAGCTGGGATAGTTCATCCTCTGGAGCAACTGACTAATCCTCACATCGGTCGTTAACTGTCTTTGACAAAAATGATTGTGTCTTGCTGCTTCCACTTCTGAAGACATATTTATTTAGAGCTACTATACAAACACAGAAGGTGCAGAATGTAGACAATTTCCAAATACTTAACAAGTGGGTCATAGCATTGTAATCTCTACTGCTGACATTGAGGGCGACTTACTGAAAGTACTTGCAGCTGGGCTTCTGTAAAAAAACAAAAACAAGTTAGTGATAGGATAAAAATACAACAGTTATAGGCAGTGAAACAAGTATGACTTTCTTATAGAAATCTGTTTCAAGTCATGACAATCTTCCTTTCTGATGGTAACACAAGAGTCAAATTATTAGTCTTGATCATGGCAAGAATTCAAAGTCAAAACAAGTCCTTACCATTGTTGCTGTTTTACCCTCTGTGTGTGTGAGAGAATGAAAAAAGACTTCATCCTTGATTGTGCTACTACTGAGCATAGTTGGGTGGATCTGTGTGAGTCATCTGACTTGTGAGTGGGTGCGCGCTTTCAGCATCTGCTGTATGTGGTGTCATCACTAAAACAACAGCAGGAGTGAAAAACATTTCTGGTTACGAATTCAGACTATTTGCCATATTAGATTAGAAACAAAGTACGTTCTAAAGTGGTTGTCTATCTAAAAGGAGAGACGAGAGGCTTCTTGTGTCTAACATGTCATTTAGTCCTTTTGAGCATTGTTAACCAATAGGTTTTTCATGCTTTAAAAAAATTGCCAAATTGCGACTAAGACGTATCTTTGAAAGATAGATTAAAATAGGATTAAAACAGAAGTTTGTATGACTTTAAAATCTTAAACAATGTAAAGTCAAATTAAGTCTTAAGGCTTTGCATCACAGCATTTTTCTGGTCTTATGGTCCAAAATGTATTGATTATTCAAAGTGGTTTACCCACTAACAGCTGGGATCGGCTCCTGCACCCCCACGACCCCTAAAAGGACAAGCGGTAAAGATGACGGATGCTCTAAGGAGTTCATTTAAATGTCTGTATGCCACAGTATCTTAGACACCTCCCAGCACATTTTCAAAAGACATCATGGATCCAGGGCAGCACAGTGGTTGAATGGTAAGGGCTTCGCAGCTAGAAGGTTCCCGGTTCAAATTCACATGCCAGCAGTGGCCCTTCTGTATGAAGTCTGCATGTTCTCCCCGAGCTTGTGTGTCCTGTACATTGGTTTCTTCCCACAGTCTAAAAACATGCAGTTTGGCTAATTGATGACTCTGAATTGCCTGTAGGTGTAAATGTCTCTGTAAATGGTTGTATGTATGAGGCCCTGTGATAGACTTGCAGCCTGCCCAGGGTGTACCTTGCCTCTCGAATCGCCCTACCACCTGCTCTGGACCTCTGGACCCGATCCCCTCCACTCTTCTTCAAGCTACTGCACTTACACTAATACCAGCCATCACACAGATCATCAACACTTCTGTCAAAACAGGCACCTTTCCTAACTCATTCAAGCAGGCCCAGATTACGCCCCTGTTGAAGAAGCCTTGTCTTGATCCCTCCCTTGTGGAGAATTACAGACCAGTCTCTTTTCTTCCATTTCTGGCCAAGACCCTGAAACGAGCAGTTTTCAATCAACTATCAGACTTTCTTTCCCAGAACAACCTCCTCGATGTCAATCAGTCTGGCTTCAAGAGCGGTCACTCCACAGAGACGGCACTTTTGACTGTTGTGGAATCCCTACAGGCTGCAAAAGCTGCAGGTAATTCTTCTGTCTTGATTCTACTGGACCTGTCAGCAGCCTTTGACACTGTAAACCACCACATCCTCTTGAATACAGTCTCTAACTTGGCCATCTCTGGACCAGCTCTAGCCTGGTTTCATTCCTACTTGTCTGGACGAACCTACAACGTATCCTGGCAGGGGCGTGATTCTAAATCTCATAACCTCTCCACTGGTGTACAGCAGGGCTCTGTTCTTGATCCTCTTCTTTTTTTCCATCTATATTTCTTCCCTGGGCTCTATCATCCACTCACATGGCTTTTCATATCACTGCTATGCGGACGACACGAAGCTCTTCCGGTCCTTCCTTCCAGACGACTCTACGGTCTCGACACACATCTCTGCCTGTCTGTCTGACATCTCGGCCTGGATGAGAAAAAGACATCTTCAGCTCAACATCTCCAAGACTGAGGTTCTAGTCGTCCCAGCCAAACAGTTATAACACAGCATAACAACAGCATCAACATTGGATACGAAGTGATTTTCCCGGCTAAGTCGGCCATAAATCTGGGGTTCATCACTGGCGACCAACTGAGCTTCACGGAACACATCGCTTCAGTCTCTAGGTCGTGTAGATTTGCTCTCTACAACATCAGGAACATCAGACCCTACCTCTCATAGTACACGACTCAATTCATGGTGCAGGCATTGATCATATCTCATCTAGAGTATAATCTAATTGAACTGAACATGGTTCACTCTAACTGCAGTATTAAATGTTTTATATTTTGTGATCTGTGTATTTTACACCAATCACAAGGCAAATGATTTGTTCTCTATTTCTTTTTTTGTTCCTATATATTTCAATTTAGTCTTTCATTTTTCTTTCCCAATTACATCCCCTTTACTTTTAATCTCCCTTTCTTTTTCTATTTCTTTCTTATTTGCATAATCTTCTCTTTTGCTTTTAGGCCACAGAGAATTCAATTTTAGTTTTTATACAGACCATAGGCAGTTTTGCCTCAGAGACAGTGGAGACTTTGTTTTGCCAGATAAGTAATGAGGGCATGTGACTATATGGCCTTGGAGCGATTTGTTTGTGTGTTTGTGTGTGAACGTTTGCTGTTGGGAAGTTTGCTCAGCTATCTCCTCACATTGAAAAGTGTGAAAAGTGCTGTTTGGGAAGGTAGAGAGATTGAGTCCACATTTATAATGAGAAGAGGTGTCCGGAGAGGGGTATGGAGGGCCACTGCAGTTGGAGAAGGCATCACGAGGGGGAAGAAGGGGGAGCGGTGGTGGTTGGAGACAGCCATCAAGAGACTCATGAGAGGCAGGGGCCGCAGGATCAAACCTTTAAAGAACAGATTCAACTCAGTGGCCCTAGCCACACTATCATCAACTCCTTCACAAGGTTGTCTTAAACCAATGATGGTCCTCATACCACTTCAGTCGTTCCTCGTGTACAGAGCTACCTCCCGTAGTTTCCACTCCAGCTTCCACCTTTAGCAGTCCTTCGCCTCACAGAGCTTCACCTTCAAGTCCTTCTGCATAGCACTCAGCTCCTCTTTAATTGCCCTCTCCTCTTCTTTTTATTCAGAATGTCATTGTTACCTACAGTTTATTACTTGGGGCACTGGATGGTTTTTGTAGGGACGATACTGGGAGCCTACATTTTTCACAAAATATTAAGCAATTAAACAAGGATTTTAATTTTACGTTTTACGCTGGATAGGGATGGGAAAGATGTACCGATAAGGGTGATTAAAGACAGAGATGGAAAGGTGCTAACAAGCCAGGAGAGTGTGCAGAGAAGATGGAAGGAGTATTTTGAGGAGCTGATGAATGAGGAAAATAAGAGGGAAAGAAGGGAGGAAGCAGAGATTAGAAAGGATGAGGTGAGGAAGTCTCTGAAAAGGATGAAAAGCAGAAAAGGCTGTTGGTCCTGATGACGTACCTGTGGAGGTGTGGAAGTGTCTAGGAGAGACAGCAGTGGAGTTTCTGACAAGTCTGTTTAACAGGATTTTAGAGAGTGAGAAGATGCCTGAGGAATGGAGGAGAAACGTTCTGGTGCCGAAGAACAAGGGTGACACGCAGAACTGCAGCAACTACAGAGGGATAAAGCTGATGAGCCACACAATGAAGCTGTGGGAAAGAGTAATGGAAGCCAGGGTTAGGAAGGAGGTGGAGATTTGTGAGCAGCAGTATGGTTTCATGCCCCGTAAGAGCACTACTGATGCCATTTTCGCTTTGAGATTGTTGATGGAAAAGTACAGAGATGGTCAGAAGGAGCTGCATTGTGTCTTTGTGGATTGAGAGAAGGCGTGTAACAGGGTCCTGAGGGAGGAGCTGTGGTACTGTATGAGGATGTCGGGAGTGGCAGAGAAGTATGTCAGAGTAGTCCAGGACATGTATGAGAGGAACATGACGGTGGTGAGATGTGCCGTAGGTCAGACAGAGGAGTTCAAGGTGGAGGTGGGACTACACCAAGGATCGGCTTTGAGTCCCTTCTTGTTTGCTATGCTGATGGACAGGTTGACAGATGAGGTCAGACAGAAATCTCCCTGGACAATGATGTGTGCAGATGACATTGTGATTTGCAGTGAGAGTAGAGAGCAGGTGGAGGAACAGCTGGAGAGGTGGAGGTTTGCTCTGGAAAGAAGAGGTATGAAAGTCAGTTGTAGACAGAATACATGTGTGTAAACGAGAGGGAGCCAGGTAGAAGCGTGAGGGCTGAGGTGAAAAAGGTGCAGGAGTTTAAGTACTTGGGGTCAACAGTTCAGTTTGATGGGGAGTGTGGAAAAGAGGTGAAGAGGCGAGTGCAGAGTGGTTGGAGTGGGTGGAGGAAAGTGTCAGGAGTGTTGTGTGACAGAAGAGTGTCAGCAAGACTCAAAGGAAAAGTGTACAGGACAGTGGTGAGACCAGCTCTGCTTTATGGGTTAGAGACAGTAGCAGTGAGAAAGAGACAAGAGGCAGAGATGGAAGCAGCAGATGAAGATGTTGAGGTTTTCCTTAGGAGTGACGAGGTTGGACAGAATTAGCAACAAGCTCATCAAAGGGACATCACACGTTGCCTGTGTTAGTAACAAAGTCAGAGAAGCCAGATTGAGATGGTTTGGACATGTGCAGAGGAGGGATAGTGAATATATTGGTAGAAGGACGTTGGAGATGGAGCTGCCAGGCAAGAGGGCGAGAGGACGACCAAGGAGGAGATATATGAATGTTCTAACAGAGGACATGAGGTTAGCTGGTGTCAGAGAGGAAGATGCCCAGGATAGAGTGAAGTGGAAACGGATGATTCGCTGTGGCGACCCCTGATGGGAAAAGCCGAAAGAGTAGTAGTAGATTTGATTCGTTTTGAGTTTTGCTTGAGTTTCATGGTTTAATAACTTCAGTACTGATAACCTGTTTATTATTGTGATAATTATATTTGCAAATGTTACCCAGAACCATGTCTTTTCGAATTGTCTTATAGGATCCATGTTTTTTTGGCAAATAAATGCAATGTTGCTCCTACTTCCTATATGCTGGCATTTTTGTCCTCTTAGAGTCTAGTCCTTTTTGATAAAATGCATTGCAATTCATACTTCAAATGAATCCTAACTTAAAAAACAGTGCTTTTTTCTTCTTTTAGAGATCCCATCTTTGAAAACTACCACATCAACTCATTGACATATTGAGACAGAAGAAATGGAAGTCGCCATTAGTCAAAAAAATTACTTAATAACTATAAATTTCCTTACTTAACTATAACTTCACTAATCACTCGTAATTACAATTATGAGACAGGCTTGCAGTCATAACTGATTTTATCAGTCAGTCCTTTATTTAAGTCTAGGCTCAAAACCTTCCTCTTTGATAAAGCTTATAGTTGGTTATAGTCATGCTGGGGGACTCTGCACTGAGACACTTTCCTCTTCTCTTCACTCTCTCCTCTCACCCCACATTTATATGTCACCACTGTATGACATAAACTCTGTGTCTTCTTTGTCCTGTAGTCGTCTTTCTCCCCCTCTGTCTCCCTCTCTCTGTCCCTGTCCTCAGGTGTCCCCGGCTTTGGAGCTGAATGTCTTGCAGTGCGCAGCTACTGGTCCTACCAACCTGCCCAATGTTTTGTTGTTGCTTTGTTGCTCTTTTCTATTCTCTCTCCACTTTCCTCTCACCCCAAATGGTCAAGGCAGATGTCCGCCCACCCTGAGCCTGGTTCTACTGGAGGTTTCTTCAGTTAAAGGGAGTTTTTCCTCTCCACTGTTGCTTATAGCTGCTCGAGGGGCATTTGTTGGGTTTTCTTTAAATCTTTGTATAGTCTTGAATTTATTATGTAAAGTGCCTTGAGATGACTATTGTAAATTTGTGCTATATAAATACATTTGAATGGAATTGAGTGGTCAGAGAAGCCCCAGCATGTTTTGAGTAAAACACTGGAAGGACACAAGAACAAAGAGTGGTCTGACAACCCAAACTGAAAGTCTTTTGGCAGAACTCCATTCCGTTCTGCAACATTTATATTTTAAAAAAGGTTACAAGCTGTTAAAAAATTTCTATCCCATGATTTCTTTCCTTAAATAACTTTGAGGTTTTTAACTCCTTGTCCTGTCAGTGGTTATCAATCCACAGCATTCCACCGTGTTCCACAACATTCCAACTGACCAGAGTTGCAACGGGGATCTGTGTTCCATTGTTCCCAAGCTGTGGTGGTTCCACTGATTTATGACTCATCCAAAGATCTTTATTCTTGGAAGATGAGCTTTCGGACAGCAACTTTAACTTGTGCTTTGTATCAATAAGCCTGCAATAAGAAATAAATAAGCTCAGGTTTACAGTAGCTACATAAAAACATTTGATTATTATGTCTTGCTTTCTCACTTGGCAAATATTTAATACATGCATGTATTTAATATAGTAGATTGGAACAACATCTGTTTTTAAAAGGATTTCTTAAGTGCTATGAACATAACCCCAAACATCTGTTTTCTGCAGATTATAAATGTGCACTAGGAAAAACATTTCAATGTTTTTCATGTATTACATGGTGTATATGTGTGTGTGTGTGTGTGTATACAAATATATATGTATACACACATATACATATACAAAAGGTATATATGTGTGTGTGTGTTTATATATACGTATATAAATGTGTATGTGTATATACTGTATATGTGTGGTCCCCCAGCACCTCCACAAGATCCCTCTGCTCTGCCCAGCTAAAAGTGGGGAGATCAGATGGAAAATCCTCATAGTCAGACACAAGTGAAGCTGCTGAGCGACCATGGTCTTTCCCAGCACCCTTTCCACATACGTGACCGACAGTCTTGGGTTGAGCAGCAAGGCTGTTGATAAGGTGTGTCCAACTCTGAATCGATCAACGCTCTCCTAGCATGGAGAATACCCAGAAAGACGGAGCAGACTTCATGCTGGTCTTTCTCATGCAAAGAAAAGCCACATTCTGTGGACTGCACATGTCACCACCCTTCATGGTGTGAATAAAGGTCTCTTAAGCTAGGTCACATGAGGGTGTGATGTCTCATACTAGTGCTGTACTGAGTGACCCGACTAAAAGGGAACTGATCTCCACACTGGCTTCTCCGAACTTTACCATCTTCATCGCATGAATGAGTTTTTTTTAAAAAAGAAAAAGAAAAAAGAAAAATCAGCAGCATTAGATCACCTGCAGCATAGAAAACAGAATTACTTTTGGTAACATTTTGAATGCCTTAAGTTAAAAGAAATGTATTCAAGGTTGTAGAAACTATTAGTTGCCATATGTGTAAGCAAAACCTTAGTAATGCAATCAGGAAAAAAAAGATTAGAATCAAAAAACAAATTAAAAACTAATAAATTGAAATCAAAACTAATTGAAATCAACCCATTTTCCATCTTAAAAAAATCATTTAAAACCTTTTATTTTGTTTGTAGTTTCACACTTTTGCTCTCACTTCAATGCTTCAGAGATTCTAGACTACGACTGATCCCGACTTTTACTGCATATCTCTGGGACGGGAAGGAGGTGAGGAACCACTGGATTGTCCTCAGCATGTAACAGTAATTTATAATCATAAAACAGTGACAATAAATGCAATGCATAAAATGCTTCCTGTGCAATGAGGGTTTTATTACCAACATTTTAGCAACATGAGCAACATTAATTACCCAGGTGTTTCAGTGTTACAGTAGTTTTCTATTCTGATGTGGTCTCTACCAATCTGTGAAAATCATGTTCCCGCACATAAAAAAATAAAGCATTTGAGCTAAAATCTACTATGTAATTGGAATAAAGAATTATACTTAATAATCCAAATATTATTGAGGGGAACTGGGAATAATCTTGGAGTAACCATATGACAAGGTCACACACAATTATGGATATTACAGTAAATATCGTAATAAAGAGCCTTACCTCTTTCAACAGCTTCAAAAGCAGTCTGTTGTTTTTTATGACACCATCACTATTAGAGAGCTGAAAACGGGCAGCTTTACTTCCCCTGTAAGTTATGACATAGGAACAATGGCAGAACTGGAGCTTACGTAGCATATCCGAATATTTGTGCTCGGTGCAAAAACAGAAACGCTTGTCCTTTCACTCGTCTCCAAGAAAACCAAAACTTACAAAAAGAGTGAGGCGAGACAAACGGCAAAGTTTTAGGGTGAAAAAAGGAAGCAGTTTTAGGGTGAAAAAAGGAAGCAGGTGAGCGCTTCACTCAGGAGGGTCACACTGATGGAGGAAGCTGGCGTCTCAGAAACGGTCACACAGCCACCGACACGTCTCAACAGGACCATGACCATGTTTCCCACCCACCGCAGGTAAGATTAACAGACATTAACAGAAATCATGTAAAACGTTATCTTTAATATAATGTAAATGGCTGTTATGGCGGAATTTAATTTTCAGTCTGTTTTATTAGCTCTAATGTAAAGCTAACATGCTTAGCCTGTAAGTTAAAGCTAGCAAGTTGAAACTATTGCTCATTACAGTGATAACATTCACCTGTGTAAGGTAGAACATAACTTAACGTTAAACATCCTGAGAGAAAGCGAGAGAAATAAATGATTACTTTTATCAAGCATGTGACATGAAAATATCCAGACATGCTGTTAAAATACAAAACTTGGCTAAATGTCCTTCTTTATGAAAATATATCCTGGTAACTATAAAAATGCAGTATTTGTATTCATCCATTATTACCGTGTCAGTGCCTTGACCAGCGTTAAGCGGATCCAGGTTTGTACTTCCGGTTTTGTGAAAAAGGTCTATTGTACCTTGGATTGTTACATTAGTATTAAATAAAAGATATTTTGACAAGTAACTTCCTTAACACTGACAACAGTTAAACAAATAGTTTTGTTCGAAATACATTTAGTGTTTAAACTAAGGGTTGTATTAGTCTGCTTCCCTGCCTCAGGTTAGCTTGCTTGGCTAAGTTAACTTCATAATTCTTCACTCTAATTTGGTTCACATTGTATTAACTTTTTCCCTTTGGCTGTAGCATAATGGCGCGGCTGCGGACGTGATTGAGAGCACCATGAGAGCGATAAAGTAGCAACTTTTGGTCCAGGTACCGGTGGGCGTGGTCTATACTTGGCGCAGCGCGCAGGGATTGGTTCATTATGCTACAGCCATGGAGCTGCGCAACGTAGTCATACAAGCTGGAGTTATAGTAGTAACCACGTAGCTCATGGATTATGAGTTTTTGCCGGATTGGTGTGTAACTGAATGCTGCGTCAAACACCCACTGACTTTGTCATGAGTTACACAGCAGGACTTTACATGATAGTGGGCTGTATGTGGGAGGACTTCCTCAACACTGACAAAGGCTAAACAAAAAGTTGTATGATGTCCAAACTGGTTTTGTATGTATAAATGAATGAATTCTTTTAAATACTGAAAATGTATGTACATAAATTAGGTGAGCATGATCTGCAAAAGTAATCTATGCTGTTAAGGCAACAGTTTTTAGCAAACAATCACTTTTTGCCGGTACGTCAGATTGTGCCCCTATTTTAAGTAAACGGCGTAAGAAAATGTCGTAGGGTTCCAGCTGCACTGTGTCACGTGGTATACCATGTCGTGGTTGCTACTTGGTAACTACGTAAGCATAATGAAGACTGCTGAAACACAAGCAACAGATGTCCACAGCCTCAGTTAATGGATTTAGTTACCAAACGCTCCGGGGGCAGAAGCTTTGGTGTATAAACGGTATGAATGAAGGGTTGTGTCAGTCTGTTATCATGCTAAAGTTAAGCTAGTTAGCCAGCAAAAGTGCTTAACGACGGGGAGCTAACGTTAGCTTGCACGCTCTCTCATTTCAACAACTCCGATAACGTTCATCATTCAGATTAGCTAAATTAATTTAATAATTCTTCACCGTTGTTTTGCTGACGTATAAACTGGGGCTAGCCTGAATTGTTGTTAGTTTCGTAAGCTAATGTTTCCACGCTGCAACATAAGACAGACGGGGTACAGGGCTTTTGAATGTGCATGCATATCGACGAAGGCTAATCTGATGGGAAAATGATAAATATTCTTGTCTCTGGGTCGACAGAATACAATATGTTAGTGCGCATTATCGATGCATTAAACAACAAACGATGCAAGCCGTAAGTAACTGACGTTTAAACCCCACTTTGCTCATAGATTATCAGGTCCCAAATACAAACGTCCCAGATTTAGATCTGAGTAGCCATGATTCATGACGCTACAACCCTTTGGGAAGTTGGAAAGTGAATCCAAAACCGTCACGCCATGTCTCTATCATAATGTGATCGTTTGCAATATTTTTTGTACACTTTGGCTTTGTCACTCAGGCTGTTCCAGCTAAAAGATGTCTCAGAGTTCAGAGGATGCTCGCAAGAAGTTTATCCTGGCCACAGCTGGAAATTTTCACGGCATAGAACCACTGCAGTCTTCAGCAGAGAGTCCAGAGCTCAACAACTTCTTAGATGATGGAAACAAGTTTGTTTTGTCTATCAGCAAACATGACAGTGAACTTCACTTTTCAAATGAGGTAACATAAATTTTAACATTGTTATTGCACTGAAAACCTATGTGTTGGGGCTCAAGGAACAAAAATCTCAAGCTCAGACTGATGGTTTTATTTTACAAAACATACAAATTTTCTAAAAACAACAAAAATTGGATGTTAGATTTAAGTTAAACATATTACGAGAAATTCCCCAAAAAATATTGAGTCAAAATAACAATTACATTAACTTGTGTACTTAGTTGTTTTCTATTTACAGGTTGGTGCCTTTTATTTTGAAATGGCAAAAAGCAAAACAATGTACATTCAGCTAGTACAAATGTTGCTTCATCATAAACTATTTCAAGTTAATTTTTAATTAATTAATTACTCATTTGAGATGCTAACCTTTGCACCCAACTCTATGCATTATGTTTTAAAGTGTTTGTTTGTGTAATTAATAGTTAACTGATAGCTATACATTTACGTGACAATGAAACAATATCTTTTTAAAAATAAAAAATAACTTTCCATTGACAGATTAAAGCTTCAGGGGATAGTGAAGAGAAGGTGTTGGTTTTCTTCAAGCTACATCCAACCGTGATTACGGAAGATAACCTTCACCAGAGCCTCCTTGTGTCATCCATGCTAAATTCTCCCATCAACACCCTGTACCAGGCTGTCAGGCAGGTCTTTGCACCTGTACTGCTGAAGGTGAGTCTCTGCTTGAGTACTAAAGAAGATGTTGCAGCATATTACAGACCTATGTAATGCTTAATTCACATTAGAATTTGTCAAAACATTTTCTATATGTGTTGCTAGAAAAACAACATTGCCTTCGAATATTGAAATTGAAAAACAAGAAATATACACTATATAATAGAAGTCTCGAATTTTTCTTCTTCCAAGGATGAGCGCTGGCGTTCAGAATTTGACCCTAAGCTGGCAGACCTGCTGAGTGAGCTAGAGCTTGGTCTGGGCTCAGTGGTCCGACAGTCTGGAGGACAATCCTCTGCCAAGAAGGGCCGCATAGAGGAAGATGTCCTTGGTGTGCATGGATTTAATTTTGCAGAAATAAATACACTAGTCAGGGTCATGGTGCTAATAGATGGTTTTGCAATGATTTATTTTTAAATGCTGTGCAGGCATCCTGACTCCCAGTGATGAGTTCCAGTATTGGGCCGATCTCTCTGACTCTGCAGAGAAGAACAGTGTGAGAGAAAGGGCATCATATTTCAATGAGCACTTCAAACCCATACAAAAGGTATGTCAGAAAACTATTAACTTCGGCAAACTTTCTCATTTCTAATTGAATTTTAATTATTGTACTACAATTTGTAACTATAATGTATAGAGATCTTGAATGGTGGCAGTGCTGGTCCAAGCATTTCAAAAAGTGTTTTGAAATATGCTAACTCTGAGCTCTCTGTGTTTCAGAAATATAATTTAGCTTACCCTCTGTAAGGCACATGAACACCTTTCCACAGATTGTCTTAGTGTAGATTAACACACAAAGGCATGTGAGAATTCTGCTTATAATTCAGTAGTGAATTATATGATTTTTGGGATATCATTTGTAATTCAGTTGATGAGTCTTGGTGCGAGTATTATGAACCTTGTGGAAAGGTGAGTTGTCTGTGAGTAGTTCATTTCTATGCTCAAAAATGCTGATCTGCACTGTTGTGGGTAGATTGGGTAGAAGCAACAACACAATCTACTAAACATTAAAAAAGTTATGGATGACATAGGGTCGACAAGCTTGGGCTGTGTGACATGTACACTTCTGCTGATGGTTCACTAGAGGCATAGTGCAACATCAGACACACTTCCTAACGTGAGACAGGACATCCAGACCTTTGGTCCTATGGAACACATACAGACTGACATGAAGATTGAATTGTACAGGTGAAATGGAACAGCAGTTCCCAAATTACCTTGTTTATCAAAGGTCAATTTAGAAAACATTCAGCTGGCAGCTTCTTGTGTGTAGTTAGTATGCTGCATTTACTTGGTAAAATTATGTGATTTCAGCTTCACTATGAGCATCAGTTCTGTGAACAACTTGATTGCATTTCTCTAGCCTTATAATGTCAGTAATTTAAGCTAATCTACTACTATTTTAGTTTACAATAAGAGTGTTTTATTTATAAAATATTCTAAAAGATACAGCATGTCAGATGTCAGATAAATATTTAATGATTTTTTACTATCTGTAAGTTTAAGTATTTGATTGGAATCAATATTGGCCCATAACTGTTATTAAAGTAATTGGATCCTAAAAAAAAGGGGACAAGGAAATCTCTAACAGAAGAGGTAGTTCTAAGGACTTTCTCACCTGGAAAGTGCCTTAGCATGTACTGACACTTTCAATGGTCAACACACAAACATATCTCAGGCTTTTTAGGATTGTTCACCTTACTCAGTTGCAAAAAGTACAGTGAGTTATTGCTAATAATATGAATTTGTTTAATTTTAAAACGTTATTGACGTCTTATTTTCTATATATTCTGTATTGTTATTTGTAACAGCTACTATAAACCACAAATTTCCCTATGGGAATTAATAAAGTAAATAGCTCTCTAATATTGTTATTCCACAGATATTTTGGTCAAGATATCATATCTTTAAAACCCTAAAATTGTGAGCTTCAACATGATTTAAAATACAGTTATGATAGTTTGCTAAAGCTGATGTCCTAAATTACAGAGAGGAAATTCTAAACTTTACCACTACGTGCCTCCTTTTTGTTTTTACCAGGAGTTCACAGGCCTTGATGGCTTGTCTATGTCTGATGTCGTGGATCTGGTGGAACAGAGCAGGGACATTCTAGATGATGTTTGGAGGCAGACTGACTTTGAGCCTTATCCACAAGCACGAATGGTTCGCCTCATGGATGTTATCGGTAGGATGCTCTCACACTTACACAAACCAAACCAGGAAATGAAAACAAACATTCACTGATGATGTTTTTCTCATATGCGCCTGTACAGGTATGTATGTATGTTTCAAAGTAGTTAAAGGATTTTGATGAAATCCAAAACTGTTGACAAATTGAAACCAGAGTAACTTGGTTTTCCTAAGAACCTATCAGTATACTTTCATGACTGCACATACACTCACTGGCCACTTCATTAGGTACACCTGTACAATCTAAAATCATATTCTTAATATAATTTGTTAGTTTTTAGTTTGAAAATGTCAGAAAGATGAGCTTGTATAATTCTGAAATGTGTTTATGACATAGTGGTAGGTCCGAGTGTGAGGTGGTTCTAATGCTTTGAATGGCCAAAACATTGTAGTGATTGTAAGTGTTAATAAATACATTTTGAAATGCTTGGCATTACAGTTATTTATTAATGTTGCCATCTCAATGTTACTGACATCCTACATTGCCTCACAGTCAACTATTTTGGCTGTGCTAGTCTCATGTGTAATTTTTCTTTATATATTTATTTAGATGACAATTATGTTGTTTTTTGTTTTTATTTATCTATATTTGTTTAAGGTGGAGCCTTGGGAAGATATGTCCAGAAAAAACTGAGTGGTATTAAAATTTTTGAGGAGCCATTTGTATCTGTAAAGGAGAATCTCAGAATGGGTGCTGCTATCTGTGAGCAGTGGGTGGTAGCCTGTGAGCATCTGAGTGGGCAGGTATGGAGGAGTTCAAAACTTATTTAAAAATTTTAACCTTTACCATTTTTTTGTCATTAAACATCTCACTTAATAAATTAAATTGAGATTGTCAGAATTTGATAGATGATAAACATATTTATTTTCTCAGGTGTGGAAGAGACATTCACTCCACCCATGGCAGGAAAACAAGCACTGCCCACAAACCCTTTATTGTCTTGCAAATAGACTTAGTGAGGTAAGATATTGTTTTTTATCCAACAACAATTGAGACTCACTATGTCTCTATTGTGTGACATTGTTATATTCACAATACTCTCTGGCCTTGTTAAAAAAAAAAAGTTTGTTGGTGGCCATGTTTTTTGCTGCTTTCAGTGCATGATGTTTTAATTAACATCAGTTCTTATTGTAAATATAAATAATCATTGCTTTTAATTTTTTTAATGCTTCAAATGCCCATTTGTTTGCATATGCACTTTGTTGGAAAAAAACCTCAAAAATGACCATTTTCTATATTCTAAGCACTGTCACTACTGGTTTTGTATTGTTAATAGGACAATCTGAGATATGTAAGTGATTAACAACAACCCTAATTATTATGGATTGTTATTTTTGTGCAGGGAAAGTAAAGTAGACAAAACTCCCAATTAGAGTGCTTGTGGCCAAAAATGGCTACCTTCTGTTTGCATTCCCAAAATGCTAAAAAATTAATGCATACTAATAGATTTTTACAAACGTATTTTTTTATTTGCATCAGTCCCGGTTATGAAAATCCTTTGCTTTTGCATCAAATCTAATTGGCCTGTGAAACTCGAAGCTCATTAACATGCATCAACAGACATTCACTGCAACTTGGAGTTATTATATGTCAGTAATTATTTCACTCCATCTGGCATTTACATATTTGTGCTGCAATTTCATCCACAGGCACAATTTTTTTTTTTCATGCACAAACACAAATCAAGAATTTTTATTCCAAATGCATTAACACGGCTAAATTGGTCCAAAAAAAAGAGAGGGAAGTTGCACCAACCGCCAGCATAGAGGCCATAGGGTTAAACCCCTTATTGTCCCACAAATACACTATTGATCCAAAAATATACAACTAGACACCCACAAATTGTTTATATGTGCAGATATGGCAGTTTTCTCTGAGATGTTTTACATTATTCACATGCATAGTGCCCAGTAGCAAAGTATAACCTCAGTTAAAAGTTATTAGTCACCACTGATTGTCTTGGAAGCACAAAACAACAAAACTTTTCCTGTTTATCAGGTGGTGACTCTGCGTGTGGTTCATGAGAAACTGCTGCGCTTGCTACCTGGAGGGAAGCAGCAAGCTCTCACTGCAGATCGTGTGTTTGAACCTTTTTCTGGACTCAACCCTCTTCATTACAACCCCTACACTGAAGTTAGTTGTATTGACTGCATATGTACTAGATGTGTGTGATTGTGTATGACTTTTAAAATGATCCTGTTTGAATTGTCCTTATACCTCTGCTTTATTAATTCAATTACCTCACCCCACCCGTATAGTATACTGTATAGTGCGAGCAACAGTTCACACTATATTCTGTGTTCAATTCAATTCAACTTTTTTTATATAGTGCCCAATCACAACAATGTAATCTCAAGGAACTTCACATATGCTATTACTTTGTATGCTGTTATGATGACAAATGTCTCATGGCATAAAAATCGTTACCTTGTGAGAAATTTTGTAATAGGCAGAAATTCTTGTGTTTTAGAACAATTTAAAAATTTTCTTGTTATAACATAAAAGTATTTTTTAAAAATGAGAAAGTACCTTGTTATAATGACAAAAGTTTCTCTTTATTACAAGATTGTGAGCAACATTTCTTTCTTAGTGTGGCACAAAAATATGTCATAGAAACACCCCTCTTTTACTGTACTTATACATATATAAGTGCATCCACTTTTTTTACACTTAAAGTATGACTGTTATATGTCCCTCTAGCCTCTTTGGAGAGCAGCAGTTGCTCAGTTTGAACGTCTAATGGCTCCATCAGAACGGGAGGTTGCTGGTAGGCTAAAGAGCTACATCGCTGATGTGCAGGACATTCCACAGCAGGTAGTGTTAAAACATGACTTCAGCTCAACATGTAAAACATTTGTATTGGTGTGTGTTGATGTGTTGTTGGTAAACTGTAATTTACCTCTGCACATGGGTTTATATGTTGTCTAGCTTTTGCAGGTGTTTCACAAGCACAAGGAGTTAATCAAGCGTCCCACCATCAGCAAAGAACTGCAGTCAGAGAGAGAGAACCTACTGGCCAGACTGTTGGACTACAACAAGGGTACACAGCGCTGTCCTTTTATGTCATGTCTACTTATGATTGTTTTTTTCTTTATAATATTCCTATTTAGTATCGTATTGTTTGATCCTTGAAGTTGGGGGCAAAAGTTTGCATTTGCAAAAGAGTAAAATAGGATTTTTTTTTCATCAGCACAATACTTGGTGCACATTGAATTATTCTAATACAGATGTCCCACTATAAGAAATGAAAAGTTACATTTTAATAATTTATCAAGGCAGATGCAAGCTTTTCCAAATAATTTTATTATTTTACTACTGTATAATATTTTTAAACACTCCTTGACCATTTTTGTTCCACTTCTGATCATAAAAGAGTGTTTATACAGGCTAAGTCCGCACTGTGATTTTGTTAGGTTTAGCGTTAATTGGGCCATTTCAGTGTAAGTGGATGTAAATTTAACCCTAATCTTAACAAATATAGTGTGTTATTTTGTTTATGATTTGGGCCCCTGATGTGGCCCAATTATCGATACATAGGTCAAGAATGTAATTTAAGTATTTTAAAACTTGGTGTGGAAATGCTGTAATTTTAATCACAGACATGATATATGTATTTTAAAATTTAATTTCAGGAACATTTGTTTCATACTCCTCTGAGTTGGAGCCCACAATGCCAGACTTTCAAACCCTCTGACCTAAACTAAATATTAATGTCTGCAATTTATAAAAAATAAAACAGTTTTGACCCTTCTCTACTTTATTCATTTCTCTCAGGCCTCAAGGTTGACTTTGAGACTCGTTGTCATGGAGTCCCTGGAGAAAATACTGGGCCACTTATCTGCAAGAACCTGCCTGATGTGGTTAACAAAATTGTCTGGGTCCGGCAGCTAATTCATAAGGTAACTGAGTGTGTATGTTTGTCTTCTATGTAACAAAAAAAGAACACTTGGCTGCAGACTGCTAGATCACTCCTATCTCACCTTGCAAAGCGGAGAGTTTGGGATTGTGAAATTTGGATCATGTTTATAAATTTGGATAAACTGACCACATCTCCTAAATCCAAATTGGGACTTTAAAGGGACTTTAAAAACTGATTTAAAATTACAACAGGTTTGAACCTTAATGAAAGTATGTAGTATCACTGCTGAACACAGACACACAGACCAGACATTGCTCTCAGGGCAGATATGAACTGTAATGTGTAAATCTAAAACAGATGAAAAAATAGCTTAAAGCAGCAGCCCTGGAATGAAATGAATGGGCACTTCTGGTTATAGTTCTATAATACAGTAAAAAGTTCCATCAGTCCGGAACCACCTATATAGACTTATTAGTTTTGCATTGATTTTCATTCAAAATAATGAAAATGAAACAGTTCTCATAATTAGACTGCAAGATTTTACTGATATGACAAAATAAATAATCTGTATGGCATCGAAAACAATAGTGTGCAGTAATATGTTTTTCTTTTTATTTCTGTGGTTGCCTGCATTCATTAGGTGGAGGACTCTGTTCACATAGCCGAGGCTGTTCTGTCAGAGCTGTCTGGATTTAAAGTTTTCTGCATTTTTCTGATGAGCTACTGGACGTTCTGAGGGCATATGAACAAGAACAGTTTGAAGACTGGTCAAGAGATATACTTTCTGGACTGGCTGACTCAAAGTCACGGATCAGGTTGGGAGCACTGGATGTTGAGTCCCTAACTAAGAAATCTATTACCTAATAGCAGCACTGACTTTCACTTTAATTATAGTGTAATTGTTTTATTAATTAACTGCTTTTAATTAGTGAATGTGCAGTATATATCACCTTTATATGTTTTTTTTACTATCATCACCTCGTTCAGAGGTGTTGTTTGAGTGGAAGCTATATGTGTGGCTCCATTGTGATTGTCTTTCTCTGCATAGTCTTCAGGCTAGTAACCGTGTGATGGACCTGGACCATGTGGATGGCAGACTGAACATTCAGTACTCAGACAGACTAGTCAGTCTTGTTAGGGAAGTCAGGCAGCTCTCTGCTCTGGGCTTTCCCATTCCTGCCAAGATCCAACAGGCTGCTAACACTGCAGACAAATTCTACAGACAAGCGATTGTCCTAAAACAGGTTAAGATAGGAAAAAACATATATTTCCTAATTGATTTATTTTATTGTTGTATATCTCACACTGATAATTTAACTAAGTATAACCACATTGTAGGTGGCCCACTTCTACAACACCATTGACCAGCAGATGATTCCATCTCAGAGACCTATGATGCTTGGCCTTGCTCTGGCCTTTGAACAGGTTATTAAGGTGAACAGAACTGGAAGTGCTTTTACTTGTCAAATATATTCAAACATGAGACTTTTTACCGGTTGTACAGTTCATATCTTGCACAATGATGTCCTTTGTGTTTTTCCTTGGTAGAATCCTCATTCTCAGTCAAAGGAGTCGGGAGGTAAAGTGCAGATCAGTTGGGACAACCCCAAGGAGTTGGAAGTTTACATTGCTAAGTTGCAGTCTGTTGCTGAGAAACTCTCTACTGAAAACAGGAAGTTGCGCAAATGGCACATGGACTTCATTGACAAGGTTGAAGCTTGTAGTTATATTTTATCCTCAGTGATTTTACTATATGATTAAATACAGAGATCAAATATTTATTTATTCATTTCAAATTTATTGAAAACAAAAGTAACTTAATGTTTTGTACCCTCTGGATTCATTTCTCAGGTGGTGACACTAATGAATGTGGACTTGCTGAGACATCAGCAGCGGTGGAAGGACGGCCTTCAGGACCTCCGTACTGGCTTTGCAACTCTGGAGGCTCAGGTATTAAATACAGTCAGAAGTTTACAGTAAGTGTAAGTTGCTGCTGTGTTTCATGTAAGTTTCAACCATATTTGTTTACACAATAGAAATGTTATTATTATGTTATTATGTTATCTTATATAAATGTTATTTTTTGACTTTGGTGGAAAAAATATGCGAAAACATGATAGGGCACTAGGGAGTTCTGTGGTTATTTTGATTATCATCGCTAGCATTATGCAAAGAGGAACGTTAGAAAATTTGATTTTAACCACCATTACTAAGATTTTTATATGACTTGCATAAACTATGGAGTAGATGTTAATTCTTTTCTCTGGAAAGCTGATGCGTGTGTGTGTGTGTGTGTGTAGGGCTTCCGATCTGATGACATGCGAGCGTGGCGTCAGCATTGGAACCATCAGTTGTACAAGGCTCTTGAACACCAATACCAGACAGGACTGGAAGCTCTAAACAAAAACCTGCCTGAGATACACGTGGACCTCACCTTCAAGTCAGTGCACACACTTTCAGTTGTCCAACATTCTGTCTCACTTTTCTCATGTAATTCACCTCTCTCTCTTTCTTGTAAAGCCCTTTTTTCCTCTTACTCCCACACAAATAGAGTACTTTCCCCTCATCTTGAACCACCACTACAGAATTCCGACTGTCTTTCTCAACCATTTTCATTGTTACCCTTGGACATGACAGTGTCTCCCTTTGTGTGGCTGTCTTTCTGTTTCCCTCTCATACAAAGACATTACTGATTTGTGTGGATTATAGAATAAAATGTACCTCTTTCATTTCTCCTGTCCTTCTTTTGAACAGGCATGGTCGTTTGCAGTTTCGTCCCCCGTTTGAGGAAATACGAGCACGCTATTTCAAGGAGATGAAGCGATTCATCTCAATCCCAAACCGATTCAGAGGGGTCAGCACCCAGGGGGAGGAGCCTATCTTCAGCATCATGATTGATAGAAATGCTTCTGGGTTCCTCACCATCTTTAGCAAAGCTGAAGATCTTTTTAGCCGCCTGCAAGCTGTACAACAAAAGTTTAAGGTGCCTAAACATCAGATTTTTATATATTTCATGGTTATAACATGGATTAGTGTTAACCGTCCTGTAAAAAACAGCATAATGCTAATGTGTTATTAATGATTGATTTTGTATTCTAACAATAACTATGGAAATTAAACATTTGTCATCTGTTGCATTCCATAGCAAGTCTGCTATTCTTTGACACTAGAGTCAATTTGTGCCTTGACTGATGAACCTTTTCTCACCTTTTGCTCATTTAGGCTTTGCACATGTCATTGCTGTCTGATTTCTTTGAAAGAGTTTGTGTTGCTCATGCTTCTCAGTTTACAGCACCAATTTCTTTTTCATACCACCATGAGAGAACAGTGAGCACAGTGCATAATCATCTCCCTCTGTCTGCAGCCATGCATGTCTAAATTGTAGGGGAAAGTCCTCAGCCAACACAAGACTTCTCTTTTATCTCCCCTTTTTTACTTCTCTTTTTATTTAGTCATCTGTTGAATATCTTCTCATTACATGTGGTTTCTGACACAGACATATTTAAAATGAGGAAGTGTATGCAGCATACAACCTCATTGTGATTCTATATGAAAATGTGAATGTTTTTGCTTATGTTCCAGGAGTGGGTAGTTCTGGGCCAGGTGGATTTGGAGAAATTAGTCGAGAAGCATTTGTTCTCTGTTCAGGACTGGGAGAAAAACTTCAAGGCCTTGAAAGCCCGGGGGAAAGAGTCAGAACGTCTGCCCAGGTTTCACACATACATTAATAAACTCAAATATAATGTGAATGGCCATCACAGTTAAGGCAACAATCAGGTGTTAATAATTAATACAACTTGGTCTGCTGTGACGCTTGCACTAAGGAACAAACACTAATCTCAGTATTGATGAGTTTAAGTTTGAGTTCAAGTTCTACATTCCTGATTCAAAATCTTAAATTCTTTGTTCAGCTTTTAAAAAAATGCCAACATTTTGTCTTTGAATATCTGCTATGTATCAGCTTTAATCAACATGTTAGAGTTCTTTAGACTGACATTTATTTCTGACAAAAGAAATAAATTCACCTCTTCCATTAGTTCTTAGGATGAAAGTGCATGTAGTTCACAAATACCAAAATAATTCAACTACAGACACTGATATCATATTTTTGCCTCTGATAGCCAGGAGAAGGTAGACTGTATCACAGTCAACTGTGAGCCGGTAAAATCCATAACTGAGGACCTGATCCAGAGGCTGTTTGATATGCTGCTCTTATCACTCAGGAAGTCCATACAAGGTAAATGTTTCCTTTTACTATTATGTGTAATGATAAGTATAATCAAATTGAACTGAACATAGTTCACTCTCACTTCATTATTAAATGTTTGATATTTTGTTATCTGTGTATTTTACACCAATCACGAGCCAAATGATTTGTTCTCTATTTCTTTCTCTGTTCCTATTCATTTCAATTTTGTTTTTTATTTTTCCTTTGCAATGACATCCCCTTTACTTTTGATCTCCCTTTCCTTTTCTCTTTCCCTTCTTCCTTACATGTGCTTTTGCTTTTAGGCCACATACAGACCATAGACAGTTTTGCCTCAGAGTCAATGGAGGCTTTGTCCACTCGACCAGAAAGCATGGAGGATATTGCTTCAGCTGGTGGCAAATATAGCCAAATACTAGCTCGTAAACCTGAAGTAAGACATACCCCTAAACTCTGGCTAGAAACACTCTTGTATAATAGTAGTGATGCTTGAGGTTGGTGCAAATAGGCCTGTCTTATCCCGTAATTTATGAGCTACACTTTTATTTGTGTGTGTGTATGTGTGAGTGTGTGTGAGTTTGTGTATGTACATTTTCCTACATCAAGTTGAAGATTTTCCTAATAAAGTATAATCTAATACCTAACAGCCAATACTTCTATATTTATTTGTATAGATCCTACCTCAGTTCCAGTATGCTGAGGAGAAAAACAACCTGCTGCGAGCAGTGGCTGGGGCAGGCCTGGACTCACTGTCCTCTTTAAGAGCGAAGTGGGATAAACTAGAGCTTGTCATGGAGAGTCACCAGCTCATGATCAAAGAACAGGTGACATATGCTCACAAATGTTAAAACACAAATGAAACTAACAAATTATCATAGACTTTCAAAAGCAGTCTTCTAGTACGATTTTTTTTCCATATCCTTGAAGTTCAATGTGTTCTTTTCTCTTTGTCCCTTTTTTTTTTTTTTTTTAAACTTACCCCAATTATGCTATATTTTGGTTTCTGGCTGTTTTTACACTGTTCGTTTTTTCTTGACCTTGTTCTTTCCTTAGGTTGAGGTAATGCGTAGTCATGCTGCTGATCGAATTGATGCCTACAAAGCAGAACTGGAGAGGTTCAAGGCCCGCTGGGACCAGCTGAAACCTAAAGATGAAATGCTTGAGACTGGTGATCATGATGCCCTTTTTTCATGCCTCCAAACCATCAGGGACAAGCAGCAAGAATTCCAGGAGTTAGAGGTTGTACGCACTAAACTTCTGTGAGTTATTTTTACTTTACTGAATTTATTGTGAGTCATTACTAATAAAAGATCTTGGTTTTTCTTTTTAGAATGTGCTGTGGTTGAATAAAATATGTTATAAGGCCAGAAAATAGCTAAATAGATAAATGTTAGATAGATAAATGTTTTCTGTTAATGTGAGTTTAGAAACTAAACTCCATCTCTAGACTATATCAATAAGTTTGACTAATAACCATCCCCTTTCCTCAGTGAGGACTGTGTCTATTTTGAACTGGAAACTCCAGATTTCTCTCTGGCAGAAGAGACAAAAAGAGATATGGAGGTGTATAGCCAGATGTGGGGTCTGTATGAAGAGTGGCAACAAGGCTTTAGAGCAAAGGCCCAGGAGGACTGGATCACCTTCAGGTATGGGGTCAAGTTTAGTCCTGTTGCTGATACAGGCCAAGTCTGTTTTTGTGCAGTTTGTTCAGGGTACTCTACTGGTGTGAGTGTGTTTACATGTGTGTGTTTACATTCACATGTATTCAAGAAACCCGGTTACGAGAAACCCACATATACATGCAGCACAAGAGTAACCGGGTTTCCCCCCCACCTTTCAACTATCTAATTACAGAAAATGCTGCTTCTCTCTCTCTTTGCATGTGCTTATGTGTTTGTGTCACAGCAGAGTAACAGCGCAGGGGAAGAGAAATGAAAAACATGCAGTTGATCCACAACAGCATGAGTTTTAAAAATCCACAGGGGGAAGTGTCTTATTTAGACCTATACGAGATACTTTGTGTAAATTTAAATTTCTGCCGGATCCTAGGAGGACTTTGTTTTTAATAATGAGGCTTGATCTCCCTGTTAACTCGTCAACAATCTCTCTGCTCATTCATTCTTTCTGTCAGTTATGGGCAGTTTCCTGTTTGCAGCCTGTTGTTACTCACATGCTCAGTTGGAGAAAACTGATTAGAAACCCACATGGCACAGTAATCTGCGTTCTCAGACGGAAATCTACCTTTGGAAAGCAGGTTTCCCTAATCCACTACCCCGATTTTGAAAACTGGGTTTGCCAAATACATGACACTTAAGAAACCGTAACCCATGTAACCCACGTCCATGTAAATGCACTCTGTGAAGGAGGCAACCTACGGTTCTCCTTTCAGCCAGGAGGTGTCACAACATTGCTTCCTCATCCCTCATCCAAGTGCTTTATCCTACTGACTGTGGATGCAAAAGCGTCTTTGTGAACACTAGTTTTAAATCTCATCCATCAGACAGCTGCTGTCAGTTCACACTCTCAGGTAAGAGGTGTGAATTGTTCTTGACTGACCAATTTGTTTTTCCAATTGAATCAAGTCTACCATCCTTATTTTTGTTGCAAACTCACAACTGTACAACAGACAGAGTTAGTAAAAGTGCATATCCATTGAACATTTGGTCAGAAGAAGACATTAAACATTGTATTTAAGTGGAATCAGTTGAGAGTAGAAACCTCCCTTCCCCTTACATACGTTTATTACCGCAGCTCCAGTTGATAACACAAACTGGACAGCACTTTGTGCACTGTGCAACCAGAGCTCTTGATTACTGAGAGCAAAACTACACAGAGGTTACTTCAGGACACAATGAAAATTAAGTCTTCCATATGGAAGAAATTCACACTGAAAGCAAACCATCCTGTCTGAGCAGAAGGCCACCTACAGACGATATGCTTTAATAACATGCTACGCCACAGCACAAAAGACGAGCATCTGCTGTAAGGGTTGCCAGTTCACACGGCAGAGACAGACACTTTGAAATGTGTAAATCTGATAACATTATCAATTGCTGGAATTGCTTGTATTTTTTGCCATTACTGTGTCTTCAGCTCTCTGTTAACACATATCTTCCTATTATTTTACAGGAGTAAGACATATGAGTTTGAGGAGTTTCTTTTTACGTGGCAGGACAGACTTAGGAAGCTTGAGCAGCCCACTGCCCTGTCTGTGAAATTACAAGGAGAAGTGGACAAATACAAGGTGAACAATACAGTGTACTAAGGTCTTCTTTTTCATCTCTAGACGTGCTTAGATTTTACAGTGTTTACTGCACTCAACATGGCAAGTGTTTTGCACTAAATAATGTCTTTGAATGCTTCTCAGAGCTTACCAATTTGTTCAAATGTTGATTAGTTTGTGTAGCACAGGACAGGCATTGCTATCACCAAATTCTATTGGTTTTTCTTTTGGGTCAAAAAATGTCATGGTAGCTATTGTGCAAAAGATTTCATGGAAGACTCAAGTACTTAGTCAGTAGTTAGTTAGTACGTAGTTTTTTTTTGTAAAGGAGGAAGGTCATGCAATGACCAAAACCAAACAGGGTTTATTCTTTCTGGAATTGTGAACACAAAATGTTTTGGTCCTACATATAAAAAATATCCAATTAACCAACTATATTAAAACAACCTCAGTGCAAAAACAGTATGTTTATGTAAGTAATGTCCAATGTCTTGGAGGAATCAGCTTCCCCATGTTATCAAGGAGCAGTGCTTACATGCACTTAAGAAACCTGGTTACAAGAAACCCGCCTATACGTGCAGCAGATTAGTATCCTGATTCTCCTCCACCCCGGACTTATTTTAAAAGCCTGGTGCTCAGATTTTAACTGTAAAACTCTAGGATTTTTGTTTATGTTCGTGTCACAGCAGAGTGACAGAACAGGAGGAGAGAAAGAAATGAAGTCACATGCAGTTGATCCACAGCCAGGGTTTTCTGTATATGAAAACCACACAGTCTGTTTATGAAAAATCTGAATCACTCTATGTGTGTTACATTTTTTGTTGGACCTTAGGTGAACATTGATCTAAAAATGAGGCAGCATCAACCCAATAATGATCTCTACTTTCATTCATATTTCTTTCAGTCATGTGTTCCTGCCTGCAGCCTTTTGTTACAAGCGTTTGAAATTGGAGAAAGCTGATTAGAAACCTGGTTACAAATATACACGGCAAAAACATCTGCGTTCCCCTGCCACAATTTTGGAAACCATCTTTCTTGTTAACATGACACTTACCAGCTTACACGAGAAATACTACTTACTTAATTCCATGTAAATCCACTCGTTGTTCCATGTTCTACAATGACTCATAATGCTTAGTTGTGTAGCCTGTAGAAGAATGCAGTCTGTATTTTCTGATGTGAACTGTCTTTAAGGTATTGATGACAGTGACTGAAACCACACAAGCCTGCACTTTTCTGTATGTCATACATGAATTTCAACTGTAAAAAACGTCATATTACTGGATATTTGTGGACTTGGGCACAATTTTGTGTATGGCTTTCAGAGGGGAGAGGTTCCCTCACTGCAGCCTGAAATATGAGGATAGGGCTACATGTTGTATATGTAAGGCTGCATTGTGCTTATCTGTATAAGTCATACTTGCAGTAGCGCTATTTGTCCTTCTTTACCACTCCACTTACCACATTGCACTCAAAAATAAACAGCCACGACATCGAGACCACCTCTCTGAACTGTACAGTCAGTGACTTACAGATAATGCAGATAATTATGCCGCCCTTCATTTCTCTGAATTGTCTTTGAAATGTCTATATGTTCTTTGGTAAGACAGAGAACCAGTATAACACATTTTGGTTGACATGAGATAACAAAATGTAGAAAACAGCAATTGTAATTATTATAATCATTTGCATAAATGTTTATTTCAAAGCAATGAGAAATTGCTTAATGTGCACAAATGAACTGATGATATTGGTAATGTTAAACAAGTTATTTTGAGAATTTTTTTGTGAAATGTATATAAACAACCAAGAGAAACAGTATTTTGACATTTTGTACACCCTTCTCTTCTCTCGGTATGTCTAGAACATGGTTCCAGTGTTGAAGTATGTGCGTGGCGAGCACCTGTCTCAGGACCACTGGTTAGACATGTTCCGTTTGCTAGGTCTGCCAAGGGGGACGACCTTAGAGAGACTTACCTTCAATGACCTTCTAAATGTGGCAAATACCATAATAGAAAAGGCTTTGGAGCTCAAGGTTTGTACACACACACTCATAGCATATATGCCTATAGACACCCAGGTCTTTAAATGGCTTACTTTTTAAAATTCTATTTGGGGTCTGGGATCATAACTGGTGTGAAAATGTTTACTGTTTTGGATTTAAAACACGTATCGCAATAAGGGGTAAGTGACACCAGAGGGCAGCATTAAGTCAGTAACTGAAAATTTATACAGGATAAGTTTAGGAAGGCTCACATTTTTACATTGTATTCCTCATTTTTATACACTTAACTGCATTCAACATAAAATATAGAATTTAAAATGATATTTAGTTTAAACATTAAACATTTTAGTGTTTTTCACTGCTCATTGTGCATCGTAAAGATATGTTTTCTACTGGTCTTAAACACAAACCTTAAAACCTCAGCAGGGACATGTGGTTTGAGTTTGTGTTTGACCAACATTTATGTTTTTAAAAAAATATTTATTACAAAAATTGTTTAACTGTCATGTTGAGCAATCAAGAAATTATTGCTGTGAAAATGAAAACGTTTTCTTATCACAATTATTTGTCCTTCTAGCTACTTCTAATATTGTATGTTGAGATCATTTTTGGGAATGATTCATTGTAAAGATCAAATATCCTGCACAATGTCCACATGTATCTCTTAACTCAGATTTTAGGTGCCTAGCATTACATTCCTAAGATGCCACAAACAAAATTTACGTCTTTATTAAAGTTTGTGATGGTTTACTAAAAAAAGTGGCTAACCATGCCAAGGTTTGACATGAAAAGACGTTGCAGCCTTAGAGTAATGGAGTTGGCACAGATGATTTCTGATGTACTCCTTATAGAACAATCATTTACTGATTTTGGGTGCATGTAAATGTTGTATTTTGAGTGGGCACAGATTAATAGTAGATGTGTGGTGTGACTGAATGTAGGACCTGAACAGCCGTGCCCAGGCAGAGGTGACAATCAGAGAAGCACTGAGAGAGCTGGATTTATGGGGAGCTGCAGCTACCTTCAACCTCACTGAGTACACAGACAACAGTGGGCGCACCCTCACCCTCATCAAGGACTGGAAGGATATAGTCAATCAGGTAGGCATATGAACACTTAAATATGTAATTGTGTGTATTTACACTATGTTACAGTGCCACAATATAATACAGATTATAGCTTATGATTATAACCAAATTTTGAACAATTGTACAAAACCAATGGGATCCACCCAAATGAGAAGGTGGTGTTACTGGTCTTTATTAAAGCTATATATCCATTATAGCTCTGAGTCTGACTGTCATGTCTGCTCCTACACGATTACCTTCTTGTAGGTGGCTTTCCGTGATCCCTGTTTGGCCTGATCTGCATTTACATTTATTCTACCCAAGTAATTTTTATTCTTGCTATGTATTTTTTTTTCTTAATTACTTAATCCAGGATTGCTCGTAGTTATATTTGGCAAGCATTATATACTGGAACAGCTTGGCCCAGGATTTGATTTCCCTAATGATCTTTTTTCTAACTTTCTAAATAAGAATTAGAAAGCAGAAAACATTTCTCATCTTTGATTATAAAGTTGTGCACATAAAAAAACCATTAATTTAGATCACCTAAACTTGGTCTGTGAGTGTAACATAAAATGGACAATGAAGGGTCAATTTGTTTTATATTTCTAAACCTACATACCCCTGGGAAATTGATTATTACATCACTGTTGTATTATTACATTGTTGTCCCTTTTAAGGTTTTTTTTTTCCATTAACATAATATTTAATGCACAGTTAGCTATTTCTTCATCAGAAATTAAACCCTACCTTAACAAGACCCTGTAACCATCGAAGTGGCAGACATTTAAGAGCAGCTGGACTGCACCAGGCCTCTACACCTCCTGGGAAAATAAATTAACTTCACTCCCGGTGGGACAAATGAACCACTTACAACCGCCCAGAAGTGTGCCCCTGGACAACATGGAAGCTCCTGTTAGACGTCATAGCGACTACGATGAGCACAAGAATCAATACATGAGCAGGGCCCAGAAAGGAATTGGTAGTAAAACTAGAGGAGCAAAGCACCAGCTATTTGTAGATAGAGCACTCACTCAGACCAGACATACAAACCTGTGCACAACCTAGGTTGACAACAAGAAAACCTATGATGCAATGCCTCACACATGGATTCTGGAATGCTTGGAACTATACAATATCAACAGGACTCTAAGAGCCTTCGTCAAGAACTTAATACAGATGTGGAAAACAATCCAGTTGCAAAGTTGACATCGAATGTGGTATTTTCCAAGGAAATGCTGGGTCTCCGCTACTACTCTGTCAAAGCCTCAACCCCCTCAGTCTATCCATGATGAAACAACTAAGATTTATGAATATATCAGGGCTTGGCCCCTAAGTGATGAATTACCTTATAGTGACCACTGGGCAAGCATGAAATATCTTAATGTAATGAGATTACAGGCATATAGCTGCAAGAAAAAGTAGTGGTATGTTTACTAGGTGTGTTCAATAAAAACTTTGATAAATAGCAGTGGCATTACTTTTTTGACTGTACTAGCACCTTCAATTGAAATCTAGAGGAATTGAAAAAAGTCTTTTCACCATTCTTTTGTAATCCAGGTGGGAGATAACCGCTGCCTGCTGCAGTCTCTGAAAGACTCTCCATACTACCACAATTTCCAAGACAAGGTCAGGTCAACTTATTGAATCTATGAATACATCTTTTATAATCTTCAAGAATTTTATTTTGACTTTAGGGAACAATAAATTTCAATCTGACATTTGTTTTAAATATTCAACTTTATTCAAAAGAATAGCTGTGCTGTATTATTGGTGCATGTTTTTTGTTCTTTGTCGTCCACCAATATTTGAAGGTTTGCAAACCCCTAAGAAGCAGCAGCGACCAGTGTAACTACTTCATACAGTATTTACTTTGTGTATGTACAGGTCAGTCTGTGGGAAGGTCGTCTGGCAGACCTGGATGAATGCCTGCTGAGTCTAAATGCCATTCAGAGACGCTGGGTTTACCTGGAGCCCATTTTTGGAAGAGGGGCATTGCCTCGGGAGGAGGCCCGCTTCAAACGAGTGGATGAAGACTTCAGGTGCTCTTTGTGTATGATGACTGACTGGCTGGCTGAGCCACTTAAACCTTTGCCCTTTTTCCATTGCAAATTCTCTGGCTATACCAACATCCTGTTTGTCTTTTAATTCTTTCTTGGAGCACAGCACGTGTTTTAATAATGTTCTCTGAATGTTTAACAGGTCCATAATGTCAGACATACAGAGAGATAACAGAGTTGTTTGTCTGAGCTCAAGGGCTGGCATCAGAAACTCCTTGGTAACCATACTGGATCAGCTGCAGCGTTGCCAGAAGTCACTCAATGAGTTCCTGGAGGTATGCATGCACTTTTTTGTAAAGAATACAACTGCACATATATAACATTGAATGCTAGCAACACAATTTCTTTGTGCACTTGTGTGTGGTAATTTCAGGAGAAGCGTTCCGCGTTCCCGAGGTTCTATTTCATAGGAGATGATGATCTTTTAGAGATTCTTGGACAGGCAACTAACCCAACTGTCATACAATCACACCTCAAGAAACTATTTGCAGGTCTACAGCCTATTTTTTGATAAATTCCGAATGCTGTTTTATTATTTTAAGCTGTAATGTTGCTCAGTTTAGCTCATTTCATTTCTGTTTTCTTCTGCCAAATATAGATTAATAGTGGACAGTGAAAGTAATATGTGTGTTTATTATCTGACAGGCATCCACAGTGTTGTATTTGATGAACAATGCCAGCACATTATTGCCATGTGCTCTTTAGAGGGAGAAAGTGTGCCACTCAGAAATCTCATACGCATCTCTAGTCTTGTGGAGGTAAATCTCCTGTCTTGTATTTCAAAGGTTTACAGTGGATAATTTATGTTTTTTTTTGTTTTAGTTCCTTACAACAGAGCATATTGTATTTATGTTAAAAGACTTATGCAGTGTATTACAATCTTGATCTATTTGTGGCTGTGCTCAATTTATTTCTAGGTGTGGTTAAATGAGCTGTCTGTGGAAATGAAGGAGACTCTGAAGCACCTACTGCATGAATGTGTGTCAGTTGGGAAAAAAGGGGAGGTGGACCCATCCCTCTATCCATCACAGGTACACACACTGTATATTTCTATAGGAAAATACAGTATCTTTTTCACAATTTTCCCAAAGATTTTTTGATGTGGCAGAATGATTCTTCAGCAATAGAAAAAGTAGTGTTTGAATGTGCATATTCTTTGTGTAGATTCTGTGTCTGGCTGAGCAAATTCAGTTCACTGAAGATGTGGAAAGAGCTATCAAAGAGCAAAACCTGCAGCAGCTGGAACTGGAGCTCAGTGCCAAATTGGAACACTACACCACAGTGGACACTAGTTCAGATGACCACACTAACTCAGGTAATGCTGTTTATGTTTGTGTACATGCTTTGGTTAATATAGTGTATGTATGTACATTCATCGTGTAAATTCTTTTATGGCTGAAAAATCAGTTTTAAAATATTACTCCAGCTTTTACTATTTTGCCACATCAGACAGTGTAGTGATTTAAAAGCTATTGGTCGTACCTTGAGGAGTTACTAGCTTTCGTTTTACATACAATAATATGCATATTTCTGTTGCATACAGCCATTACAGGCATGTTGCCTATTTGCTTGATATCTAGTCTGGACAGCTGAGGTATTCAGGTGTTTACTAGCCTTAGGGATGGTAACTTTCAATATCAGGGTTGTAGACTTCACGTACTCTCTATCATCAAAACCTCTACGTGATTAGGTTTTCTTCTGATGTCTAGTGGAAAAGATTCATCAAATATTTCATTTTTAAATATATGCTCAAGTTCACTTTTAGCATTTGCAAATTTAATAGCTGTTGCCAATTGATGGTAGGAATGGCATGAAAGCATGTCTTGGTTTGTACACTGTTTACCATTGGACCAGTATGTATTCCATATTTAAAAGACTGACTTTTCCTTTTTCTCTCCCCGGCTTTCTCTGAGATGACATTTAATAATAAGAGAACAAAACAGCATCTGACGTTAGACTATTACTGACACTGTCTGGCTGAGAGATTAATGTCAGATGTTGTTGGCTAAGCTGGAGACTTGCACTACCTTTAAAGCTGCAGATGCATTAGCTGGCATGCTAATTTATTGACCTGGAGCTGAAATATGGCTACATAAGTCATGACAGCAGTGTGTTTTTGTAGAACTTGAATTTGTTTTAATTTTAAATTGTTTTATTTATGCATGACCTCAGAGTGCCATAGTTTGATGGACAAATTCCAGATTTCTCTATCATATAGAAATGCACCTATTATGCACTAATTAAAATGTTACTGTTGCCAAATTATTTTACAGTTGTTACTTTAGCAATTCTTTCACATTAGTTTAGAGACTTTAAATGTTTTACTTTTTTGGATAATATTTAAGAGTGATAGTGCAATAAGGAATATGATTTACTTACCTATTACTTAACATCTTAATAAATTGATGGCTTCTTAAACAACCAGGTTTTCAAGAGGCTGTAGAGTCATAAAGCAGTGGCAAGAAGATTATCTAATTACCCAAAATACATAAATGGACCATAAACTAATGCAGGGATTGGGACCTTTCTCCCCTTTGGCATTGAGACAGGACAGAATGACAAACACTGACAAGGTATCGTGTCCTGTTGTGGGTCACAGCTGACCTCCTCATACGTACAATACATCTGGAGCATCTACTGAGGAGATTACATTTAAGGCATTATAATTTACAACATCATCAGTTTAAGAGATGGGAAAATACACAAAATATTTATGATTACCTTAGCAAAATTTTATATATAAAAGGTTGTAATGTTGTTGCTGAAATTAGTTTTGAACACATCAAAAAATTTGCAGCCAAGTCAGATGGTAAGTGTTCAATATATATTATTCTCTCTAATCAGTAAATGGTCACATATGTGACACAATATTACCAATTTATTACCTTCCAAGAGAACAACATGAAATGCTGCTTTTCCTGGAGCTAAAGGTAGGGCTTACCTCGGCTGTCAGGTTTGTTTGAAACAGTATGTTGACATTTATTCCTCCCACCAATCAATACAATTCTGCATTTTTAGTTTAAACATTTTTCCATATGGATAACAAGGGCTGCAGGTTTACAGCAACATGAAACTTATGTAATTTGCATGTTACAGAGATCTTTTTAAGATGGAGAAACAGGGTTATGAGGAGGCATTCTCAGTGCCGTTCAATATGCGATTAAACAAAAATTTTATTTTCTAATGAGAATTTTTACGTTTCTTTTCTTTTTACAGAAACAAATCCAATTAGATTTTGCACTGCCAAACCCTATGTGTGACAAAAGACATTATAACGTTATGGTCCAGATTTATTTGCATAACTTCAGTTCTGCCATCTTGATATTTGTGCATGTCCAGATTCCAGTGTCCTGCAGCTGAAGCTGAAGGCCTTAATCCTTGATATTATTCACAACATCAGTGTGGTGAAGCAGCTTAATCAGGCAGGGGTCACCAGTCTTGATGCTTGGAGCTGGAAGAAGCAGCTTCGTTTTTACATGGGACCAGACAAATGTTGCCATATACACATGGTGGATGCACAGTTCAGCTACACATATGAATACCAGGTGTGTTGGCATACCTTTCTTTTCTGTACAAACATGCAGCCATGTTTATTGGGGTACGTATAATCTTTATTTCCAAAGCTGATTTGATTCAGTTTGAGTTAGATACCACTAACCAGGAACAAGTAAATATGCTTTCTGTTTGTTTTTGTTATGTTTTTTCCCCTAACCTTAACACAATTTAAAAAGCACCTTATTCAACTAAAAAATATTTTTACCTTTTGGGGGCACTGTTTATGCAAAGATGAAGACTCAGTATCACTTATTTCAGTTCAGTTTTGCCTGGGCTTCAACTCTTTTTCATTCTTCCTTTTTTTAATGCATTATCCTCTGCTACTTCTCAATCTTACACTCCTCCACATTTCTCTTACTCCCCATGTCTTTGCTTATGCATGTCCATCTCACTGTGTTGCTGTCACTTTCTTTCTCTTTATCACTCAATATCTTTTCTATCCTGTCTCTTCTGTCTCTCAGGGGAATGCGTCTAAGCTGGTGCACACTCCACTGACGGATAAGTGCTACCTGACCCTGACCCAGGCCATGAAGATGGGGCTTGGGGGGAACCCCTATGGGCCTGCTGGCACAGGCAAGACTGAATCAGTAAAAGCCCTGGGAGGACTGTTTGGACGCCAAGTGCTGGTGTTTAACTGTGATGAGGTATAAAGGTGCTTTTTTAGAATATTTGAGGGATTTAACATCAATAACTTTAAACCATTTTGTTCAGCAAACCCTGATATCAGTGGTCATTTTTCTGAAAGCAAAATGCATAGGCAGGTAACATCTTTTATATTTATATATATAAAATATATATATATATAATATATATAATGTGCAATGCAGATGAAAGACACAGTAACCCCTTTCATTTCCAATCAATCAGCATATTCTTAATAAATAATACATGAATAAAGCAAGATTAGTTATTGACAACTGTCAATGAAAACACATGAGAAGATTGTTTTGTGGGTTACCTCTGATTTCCAGGGTATTGATGTGAAGTCAATGGGACGAATCTTTGTGGGCTTGGTGAAGTGTGGTGCGTGGGGCTGCTTTGACGAGTTTAACCGTTTGGAGGAAGCGGTGCTATCTGCAGTTTCCATGCAGATTCAGGCCATTCAAGACTCTCTTAAACATCACAAGGACACGTGTGAACTGCTGGGGAAGGAGGTAAAAACAAAGCAAACAAGAATAGACAAACACACTAATATTTCCAGATATTTACGTCAAAAGCAATTTCTTGAGTTTACCATTCCCCGTTAGGTTTTCAATTCAATTAACATACAATGATTAGCCACCTGGTGTTTTTTATGAAAATATGTATTTTTATTACTGTACGTGTATTGCCATGACTATCAGTAATTGTATTGTTTGAAATAAATAACTTTTTTAGTGGAGTAGATAACCTTCTTAGTACTTTTACTTGAGTAAAACATTTGAAATTGTATTTTTAGTACTTTTTTGTAGGTCATTGCTTGCAGTTGTGTACTTAAAACATCTTTGCACATTTGCTGCAATTTGGGCTGTGTAGATGGAAACTGCTCAGAGTGACAACGCTGATCCTTGTCCTCCTTATTAATATTAATAATTTGAATATTTTATAGTATGATGGGTGCACAGATATAAGATAATTACTAGCTAAACATAAATTGTAGAGCTGCACCCAATTATTTTTGGAATGATCTATCAAAATTATTTTCACTAATCAATTAGTCTGTGCATTATTTTCCCATTTTTTAAAATCAATTTAACAATTGATGTCCTAAAAATAAAATGTTAATTCATCAATAATTTATTTTTCAATATTTATTCAGTTGTTTACAGTAGTTTAAAAATTGGTTGTATCATTAATCGTCAAGCTAATAAATGTATTACATTCATGATGTTTAAAACACATTTTAGGAATGTGAATAACTTTTTGTTGTTCTCTTTATCCTCCAGGTGGAATTGGACTCAAACTCAGGGGTGTTTATCACATTAAACCCAGCAGGAAAAGGCTATGGAGGCCGTCAGAAGCTTCCAGACAACCTGAAGCAGCTGTTCAGGCCCGTGGCCATGAGCAGGCCAGACAATGAGCTCATTGCAGAGGTCATTCTCTACTCTGAGGGCTTTAAAGATGGAGAAATTCTGGGACGTAAATTAGTTGCAATCTTTAACCTAGCCAGGTAAAAATTTGGGGAATATTTCTTCTTTCAGCTTGGGTTAGGGCTGGCGGACGGGAAGTAGTAGTAGCTGTAGAACTAGCAGAGTATTGTATTGTATGGTATTGCACTGTGTGCATTGCATTGATTTGAATTGTAATACTCCAACTACAACTGTTTCAGTTTGTTGAGGTTTATATCTCACCACTTAGTGCTACTACCACATCTCAGGCCAGCTGCAGTGTGTGAATATGTTCATTTTTATTTTTGTTCAGGGAGCTGTTGACTCCCCAGCAGCACTATGACTGGGGTTTGCGTGCTCTGAAGACCGTGTTGAAGGCCTGTGGCAGTCTCCTGCAGCAACACAGGAGGAGTCATGACAAGGACAAGAGTAAGACTCCCTCTGGCTTTTTTTTATTTTAAGAAACACAATTTTTGTAAAGCATTTTTCCTTTTCTTATGATGGAGCAAGATAAAGTTAATAGAAAGTGTGTGGACAGTACACATTACAACTCAAAAACATATACAGTGAAAATATAGAAAATGAATAGCACATTTTAGGAAATATAACATATCCAGAGGACCAGCATTTATTCAACAAAAATATATGCTTTTAAACTTGTAGCTAGAGACCAGACATTGGTCTCTAGTTGGAAAATGGAAAAAAATGTGTATAGTTACACATCACTGTAGTCTGTGTCTGCTAATCACCTGCTTGGGATTGTCGCTTCGGACTAGTATCTTGAGTCTCAAGCTACTAGTCCGAAGCGACAATCCCAAGCAGGTGATGTAGCATATTTTAGCCACCATTCAATTTCAACAAAAGACGTAGAAAGAACTCAGTGGCCTGTAGTCAAGATGTGCTACATACTATATCGTTAATTTACAGAAAGTAATTGTAAAACCAACACTATTCAGTTACCACACACCTAATTTACATATTAAGAGATCACTGAAGGGCATTGGCTACAGAATCAGTTACAGCTAATTTGTTCAAAAATACGTTAAGAAGTAGTATTTTTAGCAATTATCTTTAGAGTAATCAGCCACTCGAGATGTGCAAATCTCAACGAGTGGCTGATGGGCGTTCTGCTCCAAATTATTTAATCAGGTATTGGATTAAAGTTATGTGTTGGCAGGATGCCTCTGGTATAAGGGGGTGCAGTTATTACTGTACTGTCTATATTGCAACATGCTGCAGACAGCCAAAAGCTAATCAAAGTTCATGAACATATCAGTATTTAGGTCTTTAACTAATAAATCATATTTAAATACATGTCTTAATTTTGTAACAGTATGAGCAGTCAGATCTACTGTACTGTACAGTATTCATAGCTTTTAATGTCCATAGTCTTTATTCTGGTTAAATAAAAAGTTCCAAATTACATTTAGGTACATCAAAGTTGGTTGACAGCTTTTTTCAGGTCTCTCCAGAGATGTTCAATAGGGTTAAATCAGGGCTGTGGCTGGGCCACTCCAGGACATTCACAGAATTGTCCCTAAGCCACTCTGTGTTGTCTTGGCTGTGTGCTTGGGATTGTTGTCATTGTTGCACTGACACACTCTGGCATAAAGCCAGATCGGTGGAGGAGTGCAGTGATGGTTGTCCTCCTAGAACTTTGTCCCATCTCCACACAGAATCTTTGGAGCTCAGAGTGTCCATCGGTTCTTAGCAAGAGAGGTGACCTGAGCGCTCTCCCCCAATCACTTAGTTTATCCAGGCAACCAGCTCTTGGAAGCATCATGGTTGTGCCAGACTTTTTCCAAGGGAACATTATGGAGGCCACTGTGCTCTTAGGAACCTGCAATGCAGCAGAACGTTTCCAGATCTGTGCCGTGCAGTGGTCCCGTTTGCTGTGATACAGTGTGCATTGTCAGCTTTAAGGCCTTCTAGAGACAGGTGTGTGGCTTTCCAATTATGTCCAGTCACTTGAATTTAACCCAGGTGGACTCCAGTCAGTGTGTAAAAGCATCTCAGCAATGATGAAGAGAATTAGAAGGCACCAGAGCTAAATTTCCAGTGCTGTTGCAAAGGCTCTGAATACATATTCCAATTTGATATTTCGGTTTTTCCTTTGCAACCATTTCTAAAAGTCAGTTTTTACTTTGTCATTATGAGGTACTGCAGTACTATCAGGGTGCAAAAAAAAAAAAAAGTCCTAAATATTTTCTTAACTCACTGTATGTGTGGATAGCTCTAAAATGAATTTTAATAAACCCTGAGCATGAGTATGCTTCCACATTAAAAAGGCTCTATTGACGATTACCTGTCTATTCACTTTCTGTTGTCCTTGCTCTCTAAATCCTCTAATTCAGACACACCATCCGCTGACATTTAGCCCTTACTTTTGTCCCTCTCGCATTCCCAAACACTTTGTCAGAGTTCTGTTGTTTATGCCCTCAGTAGCTCTTTCCCCAGCGTCTTCCCGCTCCTCCTGACCTCTTGTTTGTTCTCTCTCTGACACCTGGCTGTTGATGCTGTTCTGATCCCGTTCGCTCTCACTGGCTACCATCTGTTTCTCACCCCCTTCTACTCCTGCTTTCTCTGCATTTCAATACTTGCCTCTATCTCTCTCTCTTCATTTTACACTCTTCATCTTAGTAAACCTTCAGTTTCACAACCTGCCCTTCATCTATCCAACATACACACACACACACACACCACATACACCACCTCTCTGTTGTGTGTGTGTGTGTAGTCTGGCCAAGCGTTTGTCTCTGCCAGAAGGAAAACACAAAGTTTGGGCCTGCAGGGAAGGCCAGCATCTTTAGAAAACAGAACAAACTATTGACAAACTCTTCTATCGTGACAGGTGTTATTAATTTTTTTAGCACTTTTAAAGCAAAGCAAAGCAATAATAACTGGACAAACCCTTGCAACCTTGTTTTTGATATATTTCTCTATTAAGCCTGTATTCTCTCTTTCTTTCATTTTTCATTTTATGCATGCCTTTTTATCCATATAAAGCAAAAATATATTTTTATTATTGTCATTAAGTACTCTTTATGTCCCATTTTTCATCCCTGTGCAGTTCAGGAGAGTAGTCTGGTGGTGCAGGCATTGAGACTGAACACCATGTCCAAGCTAACATTTGCTGATAGCTCGCGTTTTGATGCTCTGGTCAGAGATGTTTTTTCTGGGGTTAATTTTACCGACGTGGAGGATGAAATCCTAACATGTGCACTGGAACAAGTCTACAAGGAGGCACGGCTTGAACTTATACCCAGCCAGGTGAATCAAAACATATCTTAGTCTAATTTACTGTGAATATGTTATACATGTTGAGCAAATATTCATCTACTTTTTGTTTTACTTTGCAAGAAGTCCTAAACATTAAAACTAAGAGAGCAGTTTGTTCTCATAATGGTGAAAACGTCACATATTAATAAGTTGTTGTTTACCTCTGTACAGCTGAAGAAAGCACTGGAGCTGAATGAACAACTGAGACAACGCATGGGTGTAGTCATCGTAGGTCCAAGTGGAGCAGGAAAGTCAACACTCTGGAAGATGCTTAGGGCTGCCCTCAGCAAAACAGGCAAAGTGGTGAGTAAGAGACAAACCACCCACATTATTTTCATTCAGTAATATGGTACTTTACATATAGTTAAATGTTGTATATTTACAATATGTAATGTTTGAGTTTCTATATTCTTTAGTATACACAAAGATTCATGAGTAACACTTATTTGAACGTTTTTAGGTCAGTTAAAAACCATTTCCTGATCTGTAATGTCATCTTGACAATGTTGTGTTTTTCTAGGTAAAGCAGTATACAATGAATCCCAAGGCCATGCCCAGACAACAGCTACTGGGACATATAGACATGGACACAAGAGAATGGGCTGATGGTGTTCTCACACACAGTGCCAGGAATGTGGTCAGAGAGCCGCAGGGTATGAATGGTGCAATAAGACTCTAATACACTGGGATGGGAAGTTTGGTCCACAGTAGTTTGTTTTTATTGGAAAAGTTCTTGCACTAAACCCAGAACACATTACATGGACTTGTCTACAATTGTTGAACTCTGTACTGAATGTACTAAAAATAATGCACTCTATGTATCTATAATATGCTTTATATTATATGTACTGTATTTCAAGTATTTTTGTGATTTTTAGAGGTGAGCTCATGGATTGTGTGTGATGGTGATATCGACCCAGAGTGGATTGAGAGTCTGAACTCTGTGCTTGATGATAATCGGTTGCTAACCATGCCTAGCGGAGAACGCATCCAATTTGGACCCAATGTTAACTTCCTCTTCGAGACTCATGACCTTAGCTGTGCTTCACCGGCCACCATCTCTCGCATGGGCATGATCTTTCTCAGGTCAGTGGGTATATAAGTATGAATTATTAAGTGTGTCCACATCCATCTTTCTTAACCAGCTTGTCTTACTGTTTTGTACAAATCCAATTTCCCCCATCTCCATCTTCAGCGACGAGGACATAGATGTGGGTGCATTGGTAAAGTCGTGGTTAAGGGGTCAGTCAGAGAATTGTCGCAGTAACTTAGAAAATTGGCTGGGAGACTATTTCCAACGAGCTCTGGACTGGGTCCTCAAACAGGTAACCTTTGTCTTTATTTTGTCTTTGTCTAATTTTTCTTCTCCGTTGATACACGCAAACATACTTTTGAGCCTTGTATACTTTTAAGACTAGGCTAAAAACCTTCCTCTTTGATAAAGCTTATAGTTGGTTATAGTCATGCTGCTATAGGCTTAGACTGCTGGGGGACTCTGCACTGAGACACTGTCCTCTTGTCTTCTCTCTCTCCTCCCACCCCACATTTATAATGTCACCACCCTATGACATTAACTCTGTGTCTTCTTTGTCCTGAAGTCGTCTTTCTCCCTCTCTGTCCCCCTCTCTCTGTCCATGTGTTCTGGTGTCCCCGGCTTTGGAGCTGTGTGTCTTCCAGTGTGCAGCTACTGGTCCTACTAACCTGCCCAATGTCTTTTGTTGCTTTTGTTGCTCTTTTCTTTCCTCTCTCCACTTTCCTCTCACCCCAACCGGTTAAGACAGAAGTCCGCCCACCCTGAGCCTGGTTTTACTGGTGGTTTCTTCCTTTAAAGGGAGTTTTTATCTCTCCACTGTTGAATATAGCTGCTCAAGTGGGATTTGTTGGGTTTTCTCTAAATGTCTGTATATTCTTGACTTTATTATGCAAAGTGCCTTGAGACAACTACGTTGTAAATTGCTGCTATATAAATAAAATTGAAATTGAAAATTGAAATTTACACTTTCACAGCAGTAGAGAGCACAAAATTACAATGAAAAGACAGAAAGTATGTGAAGCCTCTGAGGGGAACCTTGTTCTTTTTTACCAGTTCTATTCCTGTTTTGATCACGTCTCCTGACATTATCTAATCTGCTTGGTTGATGCACATCTAATCAATGCGTTGTTGAGATTTTGGAGGTGTGCACATCTGGGCCTTCTGGGCAGCCTTCACTTACCCATAATTTCCTAGTCTGTGTAGGACCGCATTAATGTTTATGTGTATTGAAGGAGAAGTATAAATCAGCATTTATTATACTACTAGACACTGCCTAAAAGCAACTGACTTTTGCAAGTGGCAACATTTTCTTTGTATGTCAACACCAACCTATTTTAGACCTCTGTTTAGACTGGAATTTAGTTGCTAAAAGTATTTGGAAAAACATAAAAATATTTTTGACAATAACGGTCGACAGTACATGCTGTAGATCCTTGATAACTTGAAAAAAAGTGTTTTCTTATTATCATCCCATTTTTGTCAATAATGTAATCAAACGTTTTATTTCTATTTTCATTGCTGTCTCCTTTTCCCTCTTGTCATCAGAATGACTTTGTCGTGGAAACTACTCTGGTTGGTACAGTGTTCAACGGCCTGTCACATCTCAGCTCAGTGACAGAGAGAGGTCAGTTCATCGTTGGTCTTCTTAGAGGTTTGGGAGGAAATCTTAACTTCAAGACACGACAGGAGTTTGCCAAGGAGGTAAACACCAATGTGTTTTTGCACTGACAAGGAAAAGATTTAGTTGGAAAACTTAAAACCTGAAAGTTTTGTTTTTGACATTTAAAATCTTCGCAACATTAACTAAAAAATAGAAGCATGGATCATCGTTCAAATAGTAATGAAGGATATATACCTAGCGAGGAAGTTAATGAATGTTTTTTTTTTTTAACTTCTTTAGTTGCTAAGCTGGGCCAGGGAAAGCCCACCAGACTCCAGAAAACCGCTAGATACCTACTATGATTCCAACAGTGGCCATCTAGCAGCCTATACATTCCAGCGTCCAGAGGGTCTCACACTGGAACAGCTTTCTCACACGAACACGTTACCTGTTATCAAGACCCCAGACATGCAGAGAGGACTGCATTTTTTCTCTCCATGGCTTACTGCTCACCACAGACAGCCCTTCATGGTGGTTGGACCAGAAGGCTGTGGAAAGGGGTAATGCATGCTAATTCATAACACTGACATTTATCATTAGTCCTAAGTGCAGGTGGCATATATTATACACACACTTGCAAATGTATACGTAGAGACTAAGACTATATACATATTTATAGAATTTCATGTAATGCAACACTTTACAACTTTGAACACACACGAATAAAATTAAACTCATTCTGAGATGACTGCTAAATAATTCTTTAAATTATTTTATCACACAAGACACAGACTATGTTTGTATACACTTATGTAACTGGGGTACTGGGCCAAATCAGCTTTCTCTCCCTGTCACTGATTTCGGAATTCCTGAAGTTTATGTAAACAATCTAGTGTGACAGCAGTTCCAAAGAGGGCTTGTTGCTGTTGTGTTTCGCTGTAATTGAACTGATTTACATTCACTTATTCAACAACATTAATGTTTGGTAAAGGCAGTTGCTGTAACCAGTTTTTGCAGGCGAGTGAAGTCACAGAAGGATCGTGTGCAGTATCAGTGGTGACTCAAATGTGGTAGCTGTAAATGACAGCAGCACACAATTAACACTAATATCAAAGCGTCTTGTATTTTAGACTTGACCTTTAATGTAAAGGCACTAACAAGACTGAGAAACGATCGGACCTCCGTGTGAATGTGTGGAATGCCCCAAACTTGACAACCTGAACACAAAGAGTTGTTGCCTTAAAATGTAATTGCTTCGCTCCCCAGGGGTTTAATGAACAAGGGTCACCCAGTGAGCTTTTTACACTGCAGTCGAGTCTGTCTCACTCTTGGGTTTTCTCATCCTCTTGTCTTGCCTATTTTACATGAAAGGTCACTGTGCTATTGAGGCAGTGGGTCGGTCAGTTTATTTTTCTGATAGCTGAGCATCTAATTCTTCTGTCTGTGTTTGCACCCTCAAGTGATTGTCATTACTTTTCATTTTGTTCTGATAAGCACTCTTGTGTAGATCCCCAACACACAACTCCTCTTGTACCTAATTGCCATTTTGACACTATCCTAACATGAGCTCTGTAAAAGTTGAATCATTAGCCGTATGGTTGTAATCTCGATAAGCTGTAAGATCATGTTTCATCACACATTAATATATATGTTGCTGTGTGTTTCTTGACAGTTTTTCTTGTGTTGTTTTGTGTAGCATGCTCCTGCGCTATGCATTCTCTCAGCTGCGCTCAACACAAGTTGCTGTGGTTCACTGCAGTGCACAGACCTCTTCCCGCCACGTCCTGCAGAAGTTCAGTCAGATCTGCCTGTTGCTCAACTCCAACACTGGCCGAGTGTTCAGACCCAAGGACTGTGAGAACCTTGTCCTTTACTTAAAAGACATTAACCTACCCAAACCGGACAAATGGGGGACTAGCAACCTCATTGCCTTCCTGCAACAGGTAAAAATGACATAGACAAAAATAGGGAGGGGTTAACAATCATTTAGTGAATGAAAGAATAAGATTGTGATTGAGTAAGCATCGTTTCTGTGTCAATCTTGACCTCAAAAGCTCAGATTTTGACTCTGGTTTCCATTGGTGCTCTCATTTGTCAAAATTTGACTCTTAAATCTTTGATATTTATTGAAAATAATTAATAGTTACATACATATTTTTTCCCCCTCTCCATCCTTCCTCCAGGTTTTGACATATAATGGATTCTATGATGAAAATCTGGAGTGGGTGAGCCTTGAGAACATTCAGGTGGTGGCATCCATGTCAACAGGGGGTGCTGTCGGGAGCCATTCACTCACTTCCCGCTTTTCCTCTATAGTACGCATCTGCACGATAGAGTACGTAAGCAAAAGCCATGTAATCAAATAGCATGCAGTGATTTGTTAAGTTACATGCATTCATTAATTCCCTCTTTCTATATCGATTCCCATCTCTCTCTGTCTCTACATTTCACTGTTGTCCTCCTAACTCTACCATTGATCCCCTCTCTTTCTTTTCCTCAATTCCTCCATTTCACTGCCTTTTTTGCCACTGCCTTTAGCTATCCAGACAGAGAGCAGCTGCAGACTATCTACTCAGCATACCTGCAGCCAGTTCTCCAGCATAGTCTGGGTAGCCAGGCAGCCTGGGCTAGCACAGGGAAGACACACCAGCTGGCTGGGTCTCTTGTCCATCTCTATGAACAGGTATTGGGTTGGTCAGGCTGTTCATTCATGTTCACATAGCAACATATTCTTGCCTGAGATACTGGAAGCATAAAAAAGTCACCAGAGACTGTGATTCTACATTGAATCCAGTGCTCACACCCAGGTGGATGTGATCAGAAAGAAAATTTGCAATTTCCGTTGGCAAAAAACCCTCCCTAAGCCCTTGTATGCAGTATAAACACCCTGTTACATTCCTGGGATTTATTTAAGTGCTTTGTAATATTTGGACATAATTCCAGTTCATAATTTAACCCATAACCCTTGTTTTCCAGTGCTCCCTCATTTTTGAATTGCCCCCTGAAAAAAGAGTCATAAGGAGTAGTGTTTAAATTGGCTCCCTGTTAAATCAGACAACCTTCCAAGACCAATTGCCCCTAATTTGCTGAAGAACCTCCAATAAATCATAGATTGTAAAAACACAGGCTACTGACCAGTCACATTTCCAATACACACATCCATATGTTACTGTGGTTACAATACACTAATGATAGCAGTAGGAAATGACAGCTTGTTCTCCTACCCTTCCAACCATGTGGTAGGGCAAGGGGGGGAAACTGGGGTCTTAAACAGCAACTTTTTAAACACAGTCTCTGAGCAGCACAGATTCATCATGAGTATGTACAGTGAATTACAGGCTCCTGTGCATATTTGTTAGATGGGCAGGATGTCTAAAAAAAACTTTTCCTACCACTTCATTTAACTTCATGAAAGTTCAGCATTAATTAATGCCACAAATGTTGCAGAAGTTATTCATTTTGTGTCAAAGAATTAACCCCTAACTTTTTTGGTTTTAACAAAACTACAATGCCCTGTACTACTGCATTACAAAGACTTCCAAAATTAACTACAGTTTTGTTGTTTTGCAAAAACTTCACTTTCTGCAGAGTTGTTTGTTAGTGGATATGAACTCTATAGTTAGGATCTGGGAGTGCAGTCCCAAAATTGCAATTTTCAAATTGCCTACATAGAAAGAACACAAATGAGCTTGTCAGTTTGTATTAAATGTTGATCCTATAGGCATTTTATCGTTTGTCTTCGTGTGCTTCTTTACTCTCAGGTGAAAGCAAAGTTTACAGTGGATGACCACAGTCACTACCTGTTTACCCCATGTATTCTTACAGAGTGGGTCCTCAGCCTGCTGCGTTATGACCTCACTGCAGGTAACCAAACACCTGCAAAAATACATACATATGAGTATTTGCTATATGAGTCTGAGGACTTTTCCTGTAGAAGACTAGAGTCTTTTCTGAGTCAGGCAACAAGTCAGACCACATAGGCTTTATTGGGATGCAAGTTCAAAAAATCCCACAGGCCGTAATGGTAAAGACCAGTTCTAAACAAATACAGAAAGTTGTATTTCAGGTCTCTGTTTGAATCTTCTTCTATTTCACTGTTTAAGCCGGTGGCCGACAAGAAGACAATTCTGGCTTGTCCCTCTAGTTCTCTCTTTTTAGCCAGATGTAGTTCACTGAATCTTAGGGGAATTTCCTAGAATTAATCTCACCCGGAATTTTTTTAGGGCCAATTTCATGAAAAACATCCCTTTGACTCATGTTGACTTAGTCATATTGCTTGTGTTTGTCCTTTTTGAAGCTTCACAATGCTCAATGTACTGTATGTTTGGCTGTAAGCAAGAAATTTCCCTTTTCACACAAAACACTATCACTAACATTTAAGTCTGTACATTTTCTTCTTGTGTGTTAAAGATTACCGTAAGTTGTTTGAGTATTAATTTCAGTATGTACATGTGTCACGTATTCCTTTTTAGCTCAATCTAATGTGACAGCCAGCGTGTTGGAGGTGGTAGCGTATGAGGCCAGGAGGCTATTCAGAGACCGGCTAGTTTCTTCCAAAGACGTTCACACTTTTGATAACATGCTCACTTCTATCATTGGGGGAGACTGGGGCTCTGAAGCTCTCGACAACATGACTGGTATGAGATACCTTTACTCTCTCACTCTAACACCTTCATTTACTTTCTGCAAACACAGCAACACCTGGGGAGGGGCTGGAATGTCAGATAGCTTATTTGTTATCAAGACAGAAAAGAATTACTAGTCATACCAGAAACAGAGCTTGACGTCTACACTTCATGCAAGCCGAGTCGAGCAAACAGAACGCGTCATGCAGTTGCCCCTTCACATACGCAAAAAATTAATGTGATGGTAAGCAGTGTTTCCCACACATTAATTAATGAATGTCGCCCTGCCACAAATTATTTTTATATCATTGAAGAAAAGTGTTTGTTCAATCCAAAAGTGCCCACCATCTTTCATTTTACGTAAAAATGAGACCAGGTCAATTAATTTTTCATTTGATGCTGTCCTACTCCAGTTTACAATCATCACCATAACCTCAAAAAGTAAGATCAAAAATAACATTGAACTGAGCCACAGATGAGTAGCTTAACATTTTTTCTGATTGTTAATGCTTATCAGTACTATTTTTAAATGAAAAAAAAGAACTGAAAGGTGCGTCAACAAAAACACAAAGACACTTACCATCAATGAAACACACTTTAATACAAGTACATTGTTTTAAATATCCCCAAATAATCTAATTAGTAAATTGAAACAGAGTTGTGGTTTTATCTCACTGTGAGGACAATTGAAACTGAAACATTTCGACAACATCACCCATAAGTGCAGTTAATAATATTTTTATCTTATGGTTGAAAATCTTGTGACTGTTGAAACTTGATAATGAATTCAGCGTTTTTACTATGAACAACGTTTCAGAACAAAGGCGCTACCTGCAGGTATGTCTGCAACTGTTGGTGCATTCAGCAAAGAACCTTCAGCTCTTTACTGATATCAATAACAAAGAAAACCAGCAAATAAATTGTCAAAGTCATTGAAGCAAGATTTTTTTCTTTTCCTTTTAAAATTTAATCTTTAAATTAATAAAGTCACAGTGTAGGTACCATTCAGTTTAGATGTAACAAATGGTGAAACACAACCCTGCATGTATACTTTATGCATGCTCGTTATTGATGTCATGTCATTGTTTTAAGCTGCTAATCCTAATGTTTTTAATTAGGCCCTTTAGTATTTTGATCAGCTTGCTTGTTAAATATGATTATATTAATGTTTCGATACACATTTAAACAACATGTTTCTGCTGTTCATCTCATTCTCTGATTTTATGATGCTTGTCATCAGTGTTAATGTGTCACTGAATTTCAGATTTTAAAATCAACAAAAAATACAAAAAACATCTTTTCGTTATATTTACCTTTTAATACAAAAGTTCACATCTGAAGACAAATTCAGTAAGTGATTCAAAACTAAAATCCCTTAACTACACAAGTAGCACATAGCACTTTTTATGACGCTGATATTATTGGACAGCTCTTTTTAGCAGTTGAGACACAGTTGCCCGTACTTTAACATTTATTTTTAAATAATAATTTAGAAAAGTAGAGATTATGTTATTACTTTTTAATTTAGTTGTTTTATGTTAAAAAAGTATAATAATTGTCCAAAATCATATTTACCGTAAATTCTGGACTATAGAGCGCACCTAAATTTAAGCCGCACCCGCTAAAATTTAAAAGAAATATATATTTTGTCACATATAAACCGCATCGGACTATAAGCCGCCAATATCCAGGCTGAGAAATAATATCTGTTGTATGCGCTCCTACTCATTGTTCACAGTAGGCATGAGGATGTTCTGTGCGCTGTTTTACCGGCATTACGGTAAAGAGTGCGTATACGTGTATGTGTGGCTGGTATAACACATGTCGAATGTACAGCGCCGACAAAAACGTCCTTGTTATAAATAAACGGCTTGTTCCATAGCCAAAGGAGAAGACGTCTCTTATTCTTCACGAATTACGCAGGAGTTGCTGCGCTCAACAAAAGATTTTGTACCATAAGTCTTTATTCATACACCTGAACCTGAATGGTGCCTGTAACACGGCAGTAAAAGTGCTGATGTTTGCTGTTGTGCGTCTTCGGTTGCATGCGCTCAGAATAAAAACTGGCGCTTTTTTGTTTGCACTGACTTCCATCTACAGCGCCCATCTGATGGCTGCAGAAAAATTCATAGAAAAGCCGTATCTCTGTAAAAGCCGCATGGTTCAAAACGTCGGAAAAAAGTAGCGGCTTATGGTCCGGAAAATATGGTACTTTAATCTTTTAAACTAGAACTACATTTTTTATTTTGGATAAGTAAGTTTAGCAACCAGGCAAGTAAAAAAATCTCTGCTACCTGCCCTAGAGGCATTTGGTCTAAAATGTTCTATCAGTATCAGAGAGATGTGTAGTGTTGATAACGTTGCACAGGAAGCCCCTCATGACCCTGGAAGGGTTCAAAAGAAAAGTTGTTTAGAATCTTTATTTAAAAACATAAATACAGTACATGAACTGTACTATGTAATGATCTGCACAGCAGCACTCGAAAGGCTTAGCGACACCCTGCTGACATCATACTATAGCAGGTCTCCTTCATGCGAGCTGAGATTGGAAGCCTGCAACGACTAAACGCAAGTGTGTTACTAACAACGTGTAATATTTCTCGTGTTTGCAGATGGTTTTTATGTGACATGGGGAGCCTCTGAAGGGGCGGTAATGGCTCCCGACCAGCCTTTACCTTCTCATGGCAAACAACTGGGACGTCTGGATAGTGCTGAACTTAAACACGTCATACAGAAGGTACATAGCGAATTGTTGTCTGGTGTCAAAATGTAAACTAGTGGGAAGTTCAACCAAGTGCTGTACTTTTATAAAATATTGAAATACAATACCAAATTTTTTCTTCACTTTTTACAGTTTAATATTATGGTGCATTTTAGCTCTTATGCTTATTTTGTACTTTTTATGAACACCGAAAGAGGATGTTTTATCATGCTGCATAAGGGATATTTTAATAATAATTTTTTAATTTATACCACAGTGCCGTCGATTTTTCTGTAGCTATCTTTGTATTGTATTTGTTTCCTGTGTTTGATTTCATGGTATTTTTCTGGATGTCTGGTGCACCTTCACACCTGTGTGTACTCCTGCCCTTTTCCCTACAGGGTCTAGTGCTGTACAGTCGAGACAATAGAGAAATGGATCTCCTCCTGTTCTGGGAAGTGTGTGACTTTGTGTCCCGGTTTGATCGCGTTCTGAGTCGACCTGGTGGTTCTTTGCTTCTGGCGGGCCGGTGCGGTGTGGGTCGACATACAGCCACGTGCTTGGTGTCACACATGCATGGATATACATTGTTTACACCTAAAATCTCCCGTGGTTATACTCTTAAGCATTTTAACAATGATCTTAAGACGGTAAGAGCCATTACCAGGTCAATTGATTCACATTTTACCACGCGTCCTCCATGTCCTTTCATTAACACAATGTGTACTGTCAGGTGATGCAGCTGGCAGGTCTGGAGGGGCACCAGGTGGTTTTATTGTTGGAGGACTATCAATTTGTTCACCCAGCTTTCTTAGAGATGGTCAACAGCTTGCTGTCATCAGGTGTGTATTGTGTTTTTATTTGCAAGTTTTTACAAGTTTATGGAAAACTATTTGAGCATTAGATCTTGAAATTTAATTACATTTTAGGATTAAGGTAAAATTTTATTTTGAAGCTGTTCTGCAAAAACAGCTTCAAATTATTTATCATGCTTAGTTTAGAACTAACTGCTTTAATAAACATTGAACTACATGATGGACCTGTTGAACCTATTGAAATAAGTGTAGAAATAACAATAGTAATTTAATTACAACATAGACTGGAGGACTGGTTAGATCCAGTTTTAGTCAGACCTGGGCAGACTTGGAGTTCAAAACTAGGAAGCATTACTCCATGGTGATCATTTTCATCCTGCCACTCCGCTGCTGTCTTCAGCATACACACAGAGGTGGATCGCACAATCAGTGAATGTAATGCATTCATTTTATAAGTTAATATAGCATGCATAGTAATTGGGTGCATCAAAACATGACAGGAGCCCAAGATCAGTTGGCCTGTGGTTACAACAGGCATGTTGCAGTGGCCTATATTCCAATCATCAACTGTTCCCTACAAAGTTATTTTCACTTTGCAGTTTAGTTTTAGATGCAGTGCCAAGAGTGGGCAACCACAACCATGTTGCAGTGAAAAAATATATTGAACCTGCATCTGTGCATATACTGTATAACAGCATATAGACAGCATATACTGTATAATATATACAGTATAGCTGCATAAATACAATATAGATCATTTTAACCGTATTACTGTGCAACTAATGTAAGTTTCAGATTCTTTTGTGTCCTGGCCCTGCCGTCTGTCTTGACAGGTATGTTTCTTTTGAGAGATGCATTTTTTTGTATTTGTATTGTTTCAGGTGAAGTTCCAGGCCTGTATACCACAGAGGAACTGGAGCCACTCCTCTCCTCTCTCAAAGATGCTGCTTCCCAGGACGGATTCACTGGGCCACTCTATAACTACTTTTCCTATAGTCAGTACTCTGCATTTATTAAAAAGCAAAACCTGTGGGTCTCTTACTCATCATTTTAGTCTTCTCCCATTGACGTTTATAGATTTACTGTGGTTCTGTTATCTCATTGTCTTTTATCTACATTAGATTTTATTCCATCAGCACTTGAATTCAACTTGTCATCTCTCTCTCACAAACTATACATATATGGCTGCAGCTCCTGATGCACTCCACCAGTTTTGTGTAAAACCTTTCATTTTTGTGTTCACAATTTAGGAATCCAGCAAAATCTCCACATTGTTCTGATTATGGACTGCTCCAACAGTAACTTCACTATCAACTGCGAGAGCAACCCAGCTTTCTATCGCAAGTGTTCTGTCCAGTGGATGGAGTACTGGTCTGAAAGCAGCATGAAGAAGGTGCGAAGAGGACAAGTCTTAGAAAGACAAGATAACACTAGAGGCTCATTTAAGTCAACAGTTGTTGCTGAAATTCACTCCAGTATTTAAGATGAATACTATAGATTATTCTAAAAGTTATTATTCTAAATGTTGGGTGCATCTTTCTGTTTAGCGAGAATTGAAATAGAAGGTGTCAGACCACAATCTGGGCCAAATAACCAGAATTTTGGCCCACCAAAAAAGTAGTCTCTGGCTGGATAAAGCAAAACCATGGTTCAGTTGGTCTTAAGCTAAAACGTTTGAGATAGTTTTGAAGCATTTACAAGATATTGAAGAAAGCGTTTCTTTCCCCTTATACAACAGAAAAAAAAGCAACTAGAACTGATTAGAAATAGGGAGAAGAGGAGACAAGTATGTTTATTTCAACTTGGACTGAGGAAAAAACACAGCTTTAAAACACCATGAATATGCTGCAACATGGAACATTCTATTTGATTAGTGATTGATATTGTATATAAAGTATATGAGTGGACTGAAAAGCGAGCAAGAGAGCAAGATGCTAATGGTGGCAGAAAATTTCAATGCTATATTGCAAAATTACAATGTGAACCACAAAAAATAGATACAGAACATGAACTTTAGTTGGACATTAATATTGCATTTCTGACCAGTGGTATCACTGACTTGACACTTTTTACTTATTTTCACATATTCAAGACATGCATCTACTGTTTTTTTATTAAAATCTGTTGTGTATGAACCTGTATCTTGTTAGATTCCTGAGCTGCTGCTAGCAAAAACATGTGGAGGAGGGGAAGAGAATAAAAGGGAAAAGGACACTAAAGGGAAGAGCCAAGGTAAATGCACATGTATACACAGGGGATTCAAAAAGTATTTCCTTCACTCTTTTCAATTTGTTTTGTAACAGCCTGATACTACAGCCATTCACATTTATTTTGCTTATTAATTTAAATTCAGTTCGCCCAAGAAGACAAAGGGAAAACTGAATTTTAGAAATGTCTGTAAATGTATTAAAAAGGGAACTTCAATATGACATTTGCATAAGTATTCAGAACCTTACACTTATAGGACAGGTTTTGGAAAGGCACACAACTTTCTAGAGACGACCTCACAGCCAACACTTGATACTGTATCAGAACAAAAGCCATGAGGTCAAAGGAAATACCTGTAGAGCTCAGAAACAGGATCATTGCAAGGCACAGATTTGGGCAGGGCTACAAAATTATTCTGCACTGCAGCTTCCTAAGAGCACTGTGCCTCCTTAAATCTCAAATGGAGGGAGTCCGGCACAACCAGGACTCTTCCAAGAACTGATCACCTGGCCAAGCTGAGGAATCGGGAGAGAAGGGGATTAGTTAGAGAGAGGACTAAAGAGAGAGTGACTGGAGCGTCCTGAAAGTAGTGAATCACAGCAGTTCAATCTAGAAGTAACAAATGCATGGACTAGTTTTTCAGCATCACTTTGAGACAGGATGCTCCTAATTATGTTCCTGAGATGGAAGAAGGCTGATGTAGAGATTTGTTTTATATGTGAGGTAAATGACATATTCAGATCAATAAGTCCTTAGATTCCTCCGAGATTCCTTGCAGTAGTACAGAGTTATGCCGTCTAAAGTATCAATATGGCTGGACAACATGTTTCTGAGATTTTTAGGTCCAAACACAATAACTTTAATCTGATCTGACTTTAGAAAAATGAAAATTGTAGGACATCCAGGCCTTTATGTCTATTAAACATGCTTGTAGCAAAACTGTGCCATTTTCAATATGGGGTGACTTTAAAATATATAAAAAAAGGTTTTATCATAAAATGCATCATAACCATAAATTTACTATAGTATCATTTATATTCTAACACATTTTGCTGTAATAAGGTAACCACAAGATAATTGATAAGCTTGTTAATGATATTTTCTTCATTATTGTTATGTCCCTGTATGTAATGTCCTAAGAATGACTACAAAACCTTTACTCCCAGCAGGGTCTGGGCAGGGAGACCTGTGCAGTTTATTTCTGATGGTCCATGAGTCGTGTAGAGAACATGGTGCAACACCCAGCCAGTACATGGCCTTTCTGCAGGTTTACACTGCATTATACACCCGAAAGCAAAGCCAGCTCACAACAAGACAACAGCATCTTCAGGTAAAATATCATGCACTACATGCTTCAAACTGTTTTTACTTACAAGTACTGCTACTGGATATTCTCCTTTTTGTGTTTTTTTGCAATTTTAATTTGACTATTAAAAAGTATACATTTTTTTATTTCCTTATTTATTTTCTCTTTTTTTCTACACAAAAATTGCCCAAATGTTTACCAATCCTAAACTGATTTAGCTTTATTAATGAGTAAGCTATGCCAACACCAAATTCAATGTTTGCAAAAGACATCTTATGACTAATAGTTTTAAAGATGAACATGAGACATGAGATCAACATTTCACATTTAATTTCCATGTATTTACATCTGGATCTGATACATAATGTAGAAGATAAGCACCATTTTTTTGAGCCCACCCATTTTTCACTTAAACAAAAGTATTAGAACAGAGACTTAAAATAGATACATAAGATTTAATATTTAGTTGCAAATCCTTTGATTACAATAACTACATCAAGCCTGTGACCCATTGGCACCACCAAACTGTTGATTTCTTCTTTTGTGATGCTTTTCACGAGGCTTTACCCTCAGCCTCTTTAGTAGGTGTTTGTTTTTGGGGATAACTCTCTTGAGCCTCCCTGTTAATAGGTAAATTGCATGAAGTGTTAGGATTGACTTGGCCAGTCTAAAACCTTTCGCTTCTCATTTGTTGTTTTGTGGTTGGTAACTTGGTAAAGGTTAATCTTTGTCTCATCAGCCTCAGAATTTTTGAGGCTCATCTCTACTTTTTGGCAAACTCCAGCCTGGCCTTCATAGTTTTCATAAAGTCTTTTGTGAAGAATAGATTGTGATAGTGTAACTCCTGCCCTTGTTGGAAATGATGTCATTGTTGTTGCTGATGTCACTAACATTTTTTTTAGTGTCTTTCTTTATAGATCTCAAAATGTTTCTGTCATCAACGGCTGTTGTTTTCCTTGGTCTACCCATTAAACCTTTGTTACTTAGGGCACCAGTGGTTTGTTTCTTTGCCAGGACATTTCAAATAGTTGTACTGGCTATGGCTAATGTCTGTACAATGACTCTGATTAATTTTCCATCTTCTCTGAGCTTCACATTTGCTTGTTTTTCATCCATAAATAGACAGCTCTGGTTTTCATGCTGGTTACACCTCTTAACTATAAATGCAGTCTGAACAGGCAAAACCCAAATCTGAAACTCAGCGCAGAGATTCAGTGCTATTTACTATTTTGATAATCAGTGTCATAGGACACATCTGGGCGACATGCCTGTCAGTCACATGTTCCAATACCTTTGCGCAAAAAATGGGTGGGTTCAAACAAAAGTTCAAACCTAAAAATAAAAGCTGAAATGTTGAATGTTTTTGTCTCATATTCATCTCTTCAAAAAACCAGTCTAGTTTTCAGTCTAGAGTAAAAATAAAGTAGTTTGCCTCTCTATCATATATATATTTTGTATTTATTATTCTATAATTGAAATATGTCTGCAGGCAGGTGTGTCAAAGTTGAATGAAGCCAAGGCACTGGTTGATGAGTTAAAGAGGCGTGCTGCAGAACAGAGTGCCCTGCTGAAGAATAAACAACAGGAGGCCGATTCTGCCCTGCAGGAAATCACCAGCTCCATGCAGGTGTGTGTTGACATTTGCAAGTATGTATTTGTCACTGTGTGTAAGTTTGACAGCTGCAAGCAACACACCAGTCCTGCAGTGATTTATCTTTCTTTTGAGTTACATCTATCCTTCTCGCAACCGTCAATCCTGACCTCTACTCTACTCTACTCCCTGCATTGCACTGCATCTTTTCCTCACTGCTGCAACACATTTGTTTGTTATTTTTTATCCAGTGATTTTTATTTCCATACTGATGTAGTTATTGAGACTGGCATGCTTTTTCTGTGTGGTATGTCAGCGGTCACCTGCAAGTGGTGTTCTGTCAGGATTTCTCTGAAAAAGGCTCATTATTTCCAACCTGCAGTTGGTCTTTTTAGCCACCAGGATTCGCAATGTGTCATCCTCGCCCCCGGACGTCAGATGGCTTAACAACTTCTTAGTAAAAGCTAGGTTTAAATTTGATTTGTCACATAATTGCTGTCATATCACTGTGTTTATGTTGACTTTGTCAAGTGAAGTGATGGACATTAGATTTCCTATAGATTGCGTCTCTGTCCTGCTAACCTGGGTCTTGATGAGATTACATTGTTCTTTCACACATGTTCAGTCACCCTGTGTCTAAGCAAAGATTTCTAAGCAACTAAACTACAAAATCACTTTAAATTTTATATTTGGATTATAACCCACTGCATCATGTCTGAAATGAATTTATCAATCCATGTACCTACAGACATGTGAACATTTGTCCATTACACTTCTGGAGTGGTGAACTGGTAGAGTGCGGTGCCTTAATGCCAGATTAGTGAGTTTGATTCCAAAGTTGTTCTATGAAAGAATCTTGACCATTAATCACTGAGCTTTAAAGCATTTTCACTATTTATTAGATTTCTTCTCCTCTCGTTCTGAGGATCATGAGTGTTGGACAAACTACACAGATCCTGCAGTGGAAATTCTGCGCACGGTTCTGTGAATTACTTGGATTAGTTTTTATTCATCGAGGGCTACAGTCATCTTTTAGTGTCTTAACATCTACTGCGGTGACTTTTCCATGAAATGACGAATGCTATATACAAAATAGTTTTGTAGGTTTTTCCTTATAGTTTAATATTAGAGTTCACTTAAAAGCATCTCTCTTTTCTTCTGAAGTGATCACTATCACTGATTCTATAAATTTGACCTGATCTTTTCAGCCCTGAAAGATCTGCCTCTTTCAGTCTGCTGCCCCGCTGATGTGCAGGACATGGCCTGGGTCTGGGTCTTCCTGGGGTCTGGGTCTGTGATGCTCAAAGACGTGTTTATTTTTCCACCTGGCACTGTGTTAAGTATTTCATGCAGATCCTTCTCTCTCTGCCAGAGAAAGAGCGACCGGTTTCCGGCACTGGCTTGTGTTCATAGTGTTTTAAAATTCTCTAATTAATTTTTAAAAAGCTGGTGTCAGCTCTTGGCTAAACTAGAACAAATGCCTTCTACTACAGTCATTGATCTCATCAGTATCAGAATATTCAGATTTTACAGTTGTTGAACGGTGAATATGCTGAATAATTTTATCACGGTGTGATTTGTTAGATTAGCTGTTAAAAAACAGAGACAGAATCACTGGAGTGATGTCTGTTCATTTTTACATTGAAGCCTGACCCCATTTTAATTAAAACTGAAACTAACACAAAGAAGAACCTGAAGAACCTGTACGAGTCTAAGTCTAAGCCGTAGCATCTTTTTTTCCTCCTTTCTCACTGCGTTGTTTCCTCTGTCAGCTGGGATTTATTTAATATTATTATTATTATTATTATTATCTCCACACAAGCTACTGTGTGGCCAGCATGTATTTCAGTTTTGTTTAGAACAATTTTAAACTAATCTATTCATGAAAACTAATTTGAAGCTGTTTGAATTAAACCTCTGGTTAATAAACCACCAGTCTCGATCCGCTGCCTGTGTTCAGTAGTTTTAATGATCATGTGTTAGTTACTAACCCGACACATGGAGGTGGGGAGTCCTCACCAGTCTGTGTTCAGAGCCTTTTCAGGTGAGATGTACATAAATGCAGGTTTTAACAATCCTGTCTGGTCTCAGTGTCGGATATATTCAATAATAACTAGCCTGCCGCCATGTGTGGATCATGATTCTGCAGTAGTGTGTCAGTGTTTCTGCTTTGTTTCTTTCGGTTTCTTATCTACTGTCAGGGGAAACTCCCCCAATTCAAACTTCTCTGGAAAAGGTGCTGGGCAGGGGGATGGTCAGTAACCATGGAGATGGCCTCACATCTGAGAGGTGTGAATGTCGACCTAATTTAAATATGAACGAAAACCCCCAAACCTTGTTTTGCAAACACGCGGGTATTCAACAGAGAGAGTTAATAAAAGTACAAATGCATTTAAAATTTGGACAACAAGCAGATTTACTGAGTTTCCATTTGAAAGAGACATTAAACATCGTGTTAACTGAAATCAGCTGAGAACAGAAACCCCCCTCAGCTCATGTGTTTGTTACAGCCGCTACTGTTCGCAGCTGATCAGGCTGTTCTCGTGTTCATGCGCAGAAAAATGACCGAAATAAAAACGGAACACTCTCAGAGTTACTGGAACACTGATCGTTGTGCTGTGCACCTGTATGCTTGGCTTGCTTTGATGAGTCAAAGACTGTGACTGCTGTTTTTCAGGGAAACGAATCACACATCATGAGGCTGAATGTGCACTTTCATTAACATGGGGGACGCTGGCAGCAGCTGTTAAAGTCCAGTACTGTACTGTACTACACAAACACGGAAATTACTGTAACCGTGATTCCACTCCGTCTCCTAAAATCTGTTTCATGACCAAATACATTTTATTCATTCTCCTCCTTTTTCTATAACCACACGCTCATATAATGGTGATTCCCATTAGGCAGTTTATCTGTTTAGGATGGATATATTGACAGTAAAGCAGTGCTAAAACAATTTGCATTATCAAAATAATTTTGCCTTGGTCCTCGTTTTTTTTCATGGGTCGGAAATATTTCCTGATTCCACACAGATGAGTATTTCTGCATTTACAATAAACTCAGTCTCATAAAGATTAAAAAAACATCAACAGGTTACAGTATTTCCCAGATAAAACAAATTTTTACTTTGGAATAAAAAATTATGCATATGATTTAAAAAAGTGCTCATAATCTCGAGTCTCTCATAAAACACTGAAAGCAGCCTTCATATCTGAACATTAGTTATCTGTGGAATCGCTTGACAAAGTCGGACTACAGCATATCTAGGTTCCTTAAAACTTTTTCGGGAAAAAGTTTGATGTTCTCATGCCTCTTGAATAACACTTAATATCTTCCGCTCCTGTACGTTGTTGTTGTTGTACAAATACAGTACTACTGGAACGGTACGTTGAGGTAGGGCCTATGTGCGCGTGCACCTCATCCTGTAACTCTGAGTGTGAGCTGAGTGCCACCTACAGGCCATATACTGTAATCACGTGCCGCCCTGCGGGACAAGAGACGAACAATCAACGTAAGAGCGACGAACTCACGGGGCAGAGATAGACACTGTCAATGGCTACATCTGTTTTAACTCTTCCTGTCGGCTTTGTATTCAGAATTGATCGATAGGTCGAATTTATTATGGAGGAAATCTACTTTTAGAATGAGAACTATCATTAGTGGCAGTTGCTAGATTATAATTAATGAAGAGGCTGATCTTTTTGAGCTTTAGCAGCTATGCCCTCTGTAGTGATGGGGACTGTAGGTTTGGAGAAGATAAAAAAGATTTAAGAGTGGAGTAGTGAAGGGGTAGAAAAAAGCCTTATGGAGAAGAAATAAGGAAAGCATTGAAACCGCAGTATAAATGAAGAGTTCAGAGGTTTGAATTAGGGAGACAAGTCAATGAAGATGTTACCTTTGGATGAGAATATGATAGGATGAATGAATTCTAGACAGGATGTGATAGGATTAATGAATTCTTATTCTTATCTACTGTTGCGAAATCTTTTGTCTTTATATGAAGATATATGTTTTAACTACCTCAAGATTATTAGCTATAGAAACTTATTTACTGGATCAGTCTTGTTCCCCTAATAAATAGCAAATTATATATATGCATTACATCACATTTTCTTAGGAGAAATAGTAATTTTTATTTTCAAGGTGCTGTATTTAACCAGAGCAATTATTTAAAAATAACGTGATCTTTCTCGTTATCCAGAATGCCAGTGACCAGAAGACAGAGATGGAAAAGATAAAAGGGAAAATGGCACAAGAAGTATCCAAGATTGAAGAGAGAAAAGCCAAAATAGATGATGAACTAAAGGAAGTACAGGCAAGTTGTGTACTTGATTTGTGCAGTCATTGCGATATTATTTGTCAGTTAGTAGAAAACCCCATAAATAGAGTCAGTTTTGTAAAAATTGTAACAGTGATGCTTGATTTCTGTTAGGGGTCAGCACTTATAAGAGATACAACATTATAGTTAAAGTTATGTTGCAAAATCAGTGTTTTGTTTAGAGCACATGAAAGCTGGGAGTCAAAAAAATGGAAACATTGCAACACGTACGGCTGTACTTGCTGTGTGTACTTTTTTTAATCTTTCCACCTTACTATTGCTGGCCCGAAGCCTTTAGTAGATGAAGCAAAGCGTGCAGTGGGGAACATCAAGCCTGAAGCCCTGTCTGAGATCCGCTCCCTCCGGATGCCCCCTGATGTCATCAGAGACATCCTAGAAGGGGTACTGAGACTGATGGGCATCTTTGACACCTCCTGGGTCAGCATGAAGAGGTGGGAGGGGAAAGAAACTGGAAGAATGTGTAATGAGAAAGAGAAGGATGAATGCATAGACTGTGTTTACGTGCACTTTAGTAACTGGGGGACTCAGGGAAATCATCTTTCTTAGGTAATCAGTGAATGGTGTTTACATGCACTTAAGAACTGGTTGTGAGAAATTTGCATACAGTACACATGCAGCAGAAGAGTAACCTGATTTCTCCTCCGCCTCAGACGTATTTTGGATGCCTGGTGCACAGATTTTAACTGTATAATGATGGAAAATGCTGTTTTCTCACTTTTCTTATTCTCTTGCATGTGCCTGTGTGAGTGTGTGTTTGTGTCACAGCAGAGTGACAGCGCAGGAGGAGAGAAAGAGGGAAAGTGACTTTTTAAGATTTCTACGGGACACATTGGGTTAATTAGATTTTCTGGTGGACCTTAGGCAGACTTTGTTTTTAAAATTACATCACCCCACTTAAGTCATTAACAATCTCTACTTTCCCTCATTATTTCACTCAGCTGCGTGCAGCTTATTGTCTGCAGCTTTGGTTCTGTACATGCACAGTCAGAGCATGTACGTAACCGGTCGATAGACAGCCAATTAGAAACCTGGTTACTGATTTTGGAAACCAGCTTTCCCTGGTTACATGACACTTAAGACACAAGCTTTCCCAAGAAAGACGACTGTACCCTGGTTACTAAAGTTCATGTATGTAAATGATGAAGAGAAAGTTTCCCTGTTGGGAGCAACTAAACTGATCTTTGGTTTAGTATGAAGAATTGTTTGTATCTCACATAGTCATGCATAATAAATGTTTGTGGCCACTTGTCTGACATTAGGAAAAGGGAAAAAAAAAAGAAAAAATATATAAATAAGCCCCCTCTTTTCTGTAGCTTTTTGGCTAAGCGTGGTGTGCGGGAGGACATAGCCACGTTTGAAGCCAGAAACATCACTCCTGAGATTCGTCACAGTGTGGAAGAGCTGCTCAGCAGGAACAAGACTTCTTTTGACCCCAAGGTCAGATGACAATGATAACAGAGTGGGAGTTAGATGTGTGGTTGGTAGAGGTTATCAATTCCTTTTTGTTTTGTTGTTTTGCTTTTGATGTTGTTGACTAAAGATGGTTTTGGGGCCATTCAAATGAGTTGTTCCTGACTTGGATATTTCTTTTTTTTTTGTGGTTAGAATGCAAAGCGTGCAAGTGCAGCAGCTGCTCCTCTTGCTGCGTGGGTCAAAGCCAATGTCCAGTACTCTCGTGTACTAGAAAGGATAGAGCCACTGGAGAGAGAGCAAGCTGGATTACTGGAGTATGAACACACCCCTATAAACACACAAATACCAGAATACACCTAAGAATATTTTAATTTATTTCTTGGACACCCAGGCAAAAACCTAATTTTCTTTTCATTTCAAGTGATTTTTACTGAAATGTAAAACTGATGTGGTCTGGTTTTATCTGCATGGAAAGCAGACATACACTTATGAATACACATATTCTTCATGATAAATGTAGAAGCACATAAAGTGACTTTCTGTGTTTCTTTTCTGTGTCTAGAAACCTGAGGAAGACAGAAAGTAGAAAAAACAAACTGGAAGACCAGCTTAACTCTGTTGGAGCCAAAGTCAATGAGTTGAAAGAGAAGTATGCCTCCCCCGAACCTTCTATTCTTTTAGCTGTCTCATCTCTGCTTCTATCCCCCACAGAATGCATGTTGAGTTAAAGGTGTAAAAAGTAAAACGTAATTCAACTTTTTAATTGTGCCGTTTCTTTCTACTATTTCATTAGGTTCCAGTGTTATACAACAGAGGCAGCAAAGTTGGAGGCTGAAGTGACAAAAGCTCAGGACACGATTACTGCTGCCCAGCAGCTCATATCACAACTAGACGGAGAACACACACGGTGGAATACACAGGTAGTCTGATGTATGGACCGTTTTATGTGTGTATTTGTGTGGGAGGTTATACACATTCACTCAGAAAGGTGCTCATTTACCATGTTAGAGCAACAGGAGGTCTGTGTGTGTGTCAGGGGGATCGGTCCTGCTGTCTTGGGTTCCTTCTGGCTGTTTTTACTCCTCTTCACAGCATCTGTCTGCACCTTAATTAAAGCACTCAATCTCTTCCACACACACACACACACCTTACACTCATTGCCTCCCTCAAGGCCCGCGCCAAAAAGCTGGTTTACTTCCTGCTCACGTATTTCCATATACTCTTTTACACATTATGCGGTAGCTGTGGTTCACTGTATGCTAATCCCTCTAAGCTGAATAGACAGAGAGGTACACTGCAGCAGAGCAAGCGGTCCAGAAATAGGCACAACTTTTGTGTTGAAGTATAGAGGCATTAATACAGTCACATGTGTGTGCATTCTGTGAAGCGTGACAGTAAAGCCCAGATATGCAATCTTTTCTGATCTGGTGGTATGGGAGTAGAATGCACTAAAAGAATTTTGATGAATCTGAAAATCACTGCAGTAATGTCACATTGGTTCAGGGCGTTTGTGTCAGTGTTTTCCTGTCTCTGTAGGTCACTTTAATCTTGTGGTCTTATCAGAGGTGAGCATAGACATGTTAGGATTGCACCATGGCGGTGGAGTGGTTAGTGCGACTGGCTAGATTGTCACGGGTTTGCCTGGAGACCCACCCAGGGTGGACCTTGCATCTCGCCCAGTGATAGCTAGGATAGGCCCCAGCCAGACCCTGACCCCGAACAGGACAAGTGGTTACATATAAGGTGCAGACATATAGTCTCTCACTTCTTATCCCTCCTAATTCCTTGTGGTTCCTAGTTGTTAGTTTTTCACCCTTTGCACTTTCCTCCAAGTTGTGCATATTTTGTCTCTCTTTCAATCAGATGTCTGAGATAAAGAATGAGTTGGATACACTCCCTGTGAGGGCCATGCTTGCTGCAGCCTTCATCACCTACCTGTCTGCTGCTCCTGAAGATCATAGAAGACACTGTCTGGAGACATGGATGGCTCAATCTGGACTACAGAGTAAATATACAAGAGTATCGCATAAAAGCTTGTACACACACAAGACCTACAAGCTCCTGGGTCCACTAAATATTAGTGCTGATTAAATCTTTCAGTAAGCAGAAAGCTTTTGAAGTACTTAATAATAGTATTTAATAAACTCCAATCAAGGCTGATTGAAGTTTTGTCACTAAACAGCATGTTTAAAATCATATAAATAAGCTCACTATTAAATACAAACAAACTTACTTTATCAACAATCACATTATTCTGTTGTCTTTCCCAGAGGACTCAGATGGACTGTACATGTAAATCCTGAACAGCTGATTCAGCCACTTGACCCACTGTCATTTTTTAAATTTCTGTGTTCATCATCATCTCAATGGGGGGGCAAAAATTACTTACTAACCCCAATTAAAGCGTAACATAATATTGCCTCAACACTAGTGTTTGTTGGCACTTGGCTGTTTGAGTGTCCAATAACTGCAGTATTTAAGGATTTATTAGAATGACCAGCACTCTTTAGGGTAAAAATGTCTTTCTGTTTCTGTACCAGAGTTTGACTTGCTATCATTCCTGTGCTCGGAGAGTGAGCAGTTGATCTGGAAGAGTCAAGGTCTGCCCTCTGATGACCTTTCCATGGAGAATGCACTGGTCATACTACAGGTCATTTGCTTTCTTTCAATCCTTGGCAGTCTCTTCTTTTCCTTTTATTGACCTTAAGTTTAAATTGGGTTATTGATAAAACTGTATTATTAATTTCTTCCCTACCCATTTAGTTTTTTTAATCATAAGCTTACACTAAATCTTTGTTTTATACATTGTTTATACTTTGCTGCTACAGCATGTACCTGTAGCAACAAGCCTCCATAGTCATGGTTGTATCAAGAATTATGCCCATTGTGATTTATCTGTCCTCCATTTGTCTTTATTGTGTTTGTGTGTTGTTTTTACCATTGACGCGTTCAGATCAATGCACTCAGATTACGGGTAAGAAGTTGTTCCATTGTTAATTTTTATAGCCCATACTTAGTATTTCAGTGTGACCTCTCTATTTCTTTCACTCTCACTTTTTGGTTGACTTTGTTGTTGGCTAGTTCATAGATGTCTGAACTACTCTGCTACATTCACATTCCTCTACAAAGAAAAGTAAATGGCAGCTTATAGAAAAATCATGTTGGCTTTAGTTAAGGCATTGTTCATACATTCCCCTCTAAAAGTAATTCCTTTACTTTTCCAGTAGACTGAAAACATTAAGGTTTGACATTAGAAGATGAATATAAGACAATATCAATGTTTCAGCTTTCAAATGATTCCCAGGTATATTAACATCTGGATCTGATACACACCTTAGAAGACATCAACTTTTGTTTGAACCCACCTGTTTTTCATGTGAGCAAAAGTATTGGAACAGATAGCCTTTAATACCTTAGTGAATAAGACAATATGTAGTTGTAAATCTTTTGCTTACAATAAATGCATCAAGCCGGTAACCCACTGACATCACCAAACTTTTACATTCTTTTTTGTGATGCTTTTGCAGGCTTTCACCGCAGCTTCTTAAAGTTGTTGTTTGTTTAAAATACATGCTCTATAGTGTTTAAGTCTGAAGATTGACATGAGCAGTCTAAAAACTCCCACTTCTGGCCTCCTTTGTTGTTTTGGCAGTGTGTTGTGGGCCAGCTTCTTGCTGCAAGATGAAGGATAGAATCAGCTTGGTTATATCGTTCTTTAAATTGGCAGACAAGATGTTTCTGTAGACTTCTGAGTTCACTGATGCGTCCATCATGTGTTACATCATTAATGTAGAATAATGAGCCCATTCTAGAAGAAGACATGCAAGCTGAAGCCATGACATTACCTGTCAGTGTTTCAGAGATGAGCTTGTATGTTTGGAATTGTCGGCAGATCCTTTCTTCTTTCAGACTTTACCCTTTCCTTTATTTTGGTAAAGGTTCTTTTTGTCAGTTCATAAAACTATATCCCAGAATTTTTGAGGCTCATCACTGTACTGTTTGGCAAATTTCCATCTCCTGGTAGCCTCTGTCCTTTTATTTAGGGTTTTTCTTTACAGCTCTTGCAATGTTTCTGTCATCAACAGATGTTGTTTTCCTTCTTGCTACCCGTTCAATCTTTGTTACTTAGGACACCAGTGGTTTGTTTCTTCGACAGGACATTTCAAATGGTTGTACTGGTTATGGTTAATGTTTTTGCAATGGCTCTGATTGATTTTCCATCTTTTCTGAGTCTCAGAATTGCTTGTTTTTCACCCATAGATAGACAGCTCTGGTTTTCATGCTGGTTACACCTCTTAACTATAAATGCAGTCTAAACAGGCAAAACCCCAATCTGAAACTGAGCGTAGTAATTTTGTGCTGTTTACTATTTTCATAATCAGTGTCATAGGACACATCTGGGCAACAAACATACCTGTCAGTCAAAAAACAAACAACAACTTAAAGAGGTTGCGATGAAAGCCTGGAAAGGTATCACAAAAGATGAATGCAAAAGTTTGGTGATGTCAGTTGGTCACAGGCTTGATGCTTTTATTGCAACCAAAGCATTTGCAACAAAATAAAAATCTTATTCACTTCAATCTATTTTAAGTCTCTCTTCTAATACGTTTGTTCCCATAAGAAATTGGTGGGTTCAAACTAAAGGTGTTATCTTGTAAGTTCTATATCACATCCAAATGTAATCAACTGAAAATGAAATCAGAAATGCTGATCCCTTGTCACAGTCTAGAGCAAAAATAAAGCAATTGGCCTCACCGTTCCAATACCTTTAGAGGGGAGTGTGTATAGTACTTAGCTGCTGAGTCTTAAAGGGGTAGATTGGATATACGGTGGCTCTTTAAATTCTTATAATTTTCTCCTGTTTCTGCAAAAATATGACTTAAAACGTGATCAAACTTAAAACCTGTTCTAGAACTACCTATAGGAAACCCAACTAAACATTTCTGGTAACTGTTTATACTCCTGCATATTAGCTCGAAAGGATTTAATTCTATTCTAAAATATGATCTGAAAAATGATTATGTTTTAGATCATATTAATGCAAAAACTTTAAAGGGTTGTTCCTTGTCAAGCCCCACTGTATGTAGGGCTCTATGCAGACATGCATGATACACAAAAGAAAAATACTCCAGGGTTACCGCTATCAGTATGTAAGGTATGAGAAGGGGAACAGACTAATTAACTAGTTTAAGATGATCTGAGAAAGAGAATCTTTGAGCAAGGCACCATGAAATAGAAGCGCACAGAATGAAAGTAGGGTGGTGGACTTTTGCCTGGCATCTGTGTGACACTGGTAGATAAGCATGACAGCTGTGAGACAGGACTGAACAACCCACTCACACACCTGTCCTTTTCCCTAGAAACCCAACATCGATCTAAGTAAAACTATTCCAAATCAACTGAAAATGACACTCTGTTTTTGTAATTGTTGTCTACTCAGAGTGTTGCCTGTCCTTTTCTGATCGACCCGTCATCCCGAGCTACAGAGTGGCTATGCACACATCTCAAACAGCACCGACTAGAGGTTATTAACCAACAGGTAAAGACACAAACTCAATCCCTTTAATATCTCTCGCTCTCACTCACTCACTCACCCACTCACACTGTAACTATAGAAAAACTATCATAAAGAACAAATGTAAGCATTAATTAACTTACTTTTACACACATGCACACTGGTGAATTATTTAATATTTTAACAAATCCCTTTTAACAAATTATGCAGTTACGATAGTTGGTGTTGGACTGTATCACTCGTGAATTACTAATTGCTAAATTGTAATTACAAAACGTATGACATTGTTAATTATAGCCTTGAAACATAGATTTTTTTGTTACTATGCAGTCTGTGAATATCTTGTGTCTACAAATTTATAAGGGCACTGTCTGGGCAATATTAATATATTTAATTGCTAATTCGTTAATTCTTATGGGAGATATGGGATTAATATTATTACTAACATGTTACAAAGTAATGTGTCACCAGCCAGTACTGATTTTGGAAGTATTCATAAAATTGTATTTCTGTGTCTTGGTAACCATAGGATAGTAACTTTATGACATCCCTGGAGCTGGCAGTCAGATTTGGAAAAACTTTGATCATTCAAGAAATGGATGGGGTTGAACCTGTGCTCTACCCACTGCTTCGAAGGGACCTTATACCACAGGGTATGCACACACTCAAAAGCTCAAAGACCTGCTTCAAAAACAATTTGATTGAAAGAAACCTTGATTCTTCAGGAACCAAAGGCTTTCATTTGCAGCGATTGCAACGACTACCTTTCTAGAACATAGTGAAATCATTTTTGAGAGACATATCCTAAATGTGATAATCATTAGGTTACATGGAGTGAGGCTTTCCCCTTTATGATGTTTTTTTAATCGTTAATTTAATAGTCCTCACCTTTGCACTGAGCCACAAAGGTCTTTCCTCTACTGAACGAAGCCAATGAAAAACAGATGAATGGATATGCAATTAATCGTTTTCTATTTTTAATTATTTAAGATTTACCAAGTATTGCTTGGTATACTCTGGTATACTCTGTACTCTTTCATAGCATTCGTTTTGTGTCTCACATTGGGAACGCCTTCGGCTTAACTTCATCAGAAGCCCCTACTGCACTCTGCCAGCCAGGATTGGCAGGGAATAAACATGACAATGTCAGAGAAGAACAAGCCCTCCCCTTATAAAGAGGGGTGATACTGCATAGACTGTCTTTTAAAAAGCTCTCCTTTCTATGAGCAGCAGTTCCGTTATACCTCTTGAGCCAACTGTTTCTGTGTGACCATGCTTAACCGTTTAAAGACACTACTGCAAACTCGGTCACCGGGCACTTAGTTCTCAACAACACTATCTTAAGAGATCTGCTCATGCTAGTCTGTCCCCAAACATCATTTTGAGCCCTAGACTGTGCAAAGTAGTAATACTTTTCACATTTGTCCCAACCAAGTGGTAACACTTTTGAGTAGCAATACTCCCCGAGCTAACATTAGCTACTCCTGAGAAGTCTTACAAGGTGGCTGTACTGAAGACCTGGGTCCTCAATGCTTCCTCTCCTCTGGTGGCATACCAAGCCAAGCTTCGCCCAACCGTGGTTTATGGGCGGAGTTATGGGTTATCGCTGACCTCTGCTTCCTTCTCCATATATTAATGATCCAGTCTGTGGTAAGAGCCATGGGACTGGTGGTCTTACAAGAGAGAGCTGATGATTAAATCTCACCACCCAGTCGACCAAAGAAAAGGAGGATCTCCTTGACACCCCCATTACACCTGAGAGCATTTTCAGGGCTGCTGCCACATTATTGCGGCGGAGATGTGGAGAGAAGAAATGGGGGGACTCCCTCTGCTATCCAGCGCCAAACATTTGCACAAGCTGTGGCGTGACCACTTACCAGCTTCAGAATTAATAGGGAGGCTAAACGTCAAACAAGCCAGGCTGTTCCTCTGGTCCACAGCAGAAGAAGCCTTCAGCTCAGGAGAGAGAGTCTCCATGGCCATCTCCTACCTCCACTCAGGGGGTAAAGAGAAAGAAATGTCTGGCTTTATAGCCGCACAGATGGTGCACAGAAATGGAGCTTGTCTGCTTCCTCTTAGACTTAACCTGTTTACGAGGCTAGCTTCCAGAGCTCGTTCATATGGGCCTGTTATGTTAAGCCCCCCCGAGGCTCAAAGAAGAGTCACGAATTCAGCGTTCACCTGGAGGAAGCCCTCAGTGCTCCTAAAATATGTCTCACAAGAACTTTTCATTGTTGCAGAGAAATAAAATTTTCCTAACTGTGGCATTGAGGCAGTGTGCTGAGGGCGCACTAAAAAAACACAGGAAAACAAAGCAAAATCATTGTTGGAAAACAATATTACCACTCAATTCCCAGAGGGAGTATTCCCCCGCTCATGCATAGATAATCTTGTCACGAGCACGCCGTCTTGTGCGTGCGAATGCAGAACGCATGACAGACTGGCCTGTCAGTCCCCTGTCACTGAGAACGGCCAGCTCGGAAGAATGCACACACTCAGAGTGGGTTATGAGAACGTTAAGCAGTACACCCTTCAGTTTGCTGTTACTCCCCCACCGTTCAAGGCTGTAATTCAGTCACGGGCTGTTGGCGAAGCTGCTTGCATCTTACGAGAAGAGATCTCTTCTCTGCTGAAAAAAGAGCAATCAGAATTGTCCTGTCTGAACACAGCTGAAGGTTTCTATCCAAGATGTTTCCTTGTTCAGAGGAAAGGGGGTATGCATTGTGCATGTGATTTGACAGCCCAGGGCTTTGAATGTCTCTCTGAGAAAATACAAATTGCGGTTGTTAACGCCAACTTCTATTTTTCACATCCCAGTATAGGGAGAGAGCTTGTCCCTCTTAGTCCCAGCTAGTCCTGGCACTAGGTCATGCTGAAGGCGTTACCAATTTGAAACACTCACTCATGCTACATAGGGAGCTGGGGTTATGTAAATAACATTAAGCTTTCGATGTGACAGGTTTTTGTAAATTGCTATCAAAACAGCCAAATTAAATGGTGTTTCTGGTACTTTATTTTTATTGATTAAAAAAACAATTTATTAAGAAAATTGTATACATGACACCTGCCAACTTCAATAATGCATTCCATTATTTTATATATGTGAGTTGTTAAGGGTTTTTAGTGTGCTTAACAAAGTTAAAGACATTAAATAATTGTCCACAGAATCCATCTTGTGTTCATTTATCACAATTTTCTGACATACCCTGTGATATTTTAGTTTCTTACTTTAGATAATTGCATACCAATCATGTTGGAAATATACCTGAAAAAAGGGTGATTCATAAGGCTCTGAATCATCCAGGGAGAGGTGGTTGTCTATTTGAAGCTGAAATGAAAGAAGTGGGGGCAGATAAAGTAAGAGAGGGCAAGTTATTCACTTGTTATACAGGACTGTAAAAACAGGATATGGCATGGCAGTGCTGCATTGCAGACATCTAGAAGACAGGAAGTAGTGAGGAAATTAAGGTTGAAAGGATTCAAAATTACAACATTTACAGTGTTACAGTATTTTTCTTCTTGTTTAACCTTAACACTTGCACACACAGGTCCTAGATACGTGGTTCACATAGGAGACAAGGCTATTGATTACAACGAGGATTTTCGTCTCTTCCTGGCAACGCGGAATCCCACCCCCTTTATTCCGCCTGACGCTGCTTCTGTGGTGACTAAAGTCAACTTTACTACCACCAGGGCAGGCTTGCGCGGACAGGTAACCCACACAACCCACCCGTAAACACTTGAAATTCATTATAAAGCTCTGTAATAAATGTTATCTTTGTGAATCTGTTTTAATTTTTGTTTGTTACTTTGTTGGGGAAGTATCAAATAATATTTAATAATGTGTAAGTCAATTGCCGCTTTTAAAAATACCACAAAATACCAGGTACTGAAGTGTTACCTTCCAGTCAAGACCATAGCTTGATGATTTTTTTGCTTTTGAGCCTAAGCTCAGATTTAGTTTAGCACTTTGTGGTCCAACTTTTTTTTTTTGCTGAATTTGTTAAAGCAAAAAAGCTGACAACCCCGTATACACTGCATTGTGTGTAACAATGCTTAGCTGTATCGTCTTTGTCAAATTGAATGAAATGTTCTCTAATACTTTGTATGTGCTTCCTCTGATCAGTGATTGTTTCCTTTCAGGTTTAATTTAGATCATTCATTATGGCATAAATTACATTTACATTTAGTCATTTATCAGGTACTTTTATCCAAAGCAACTTGCAAGGAAGGTATGAGGAATGCAAAAAATCTAAGTCAAGGGAAGGCATTAAAGCAAAGTGTTATGAGAAGAAATGTCTCTGTTTCATGAAATGCAAATGCAAGAGAGGACACATTTAAAGCTTTTAGAGCTAAGTGCATGGAAAGTTGCTGAGGAGTTCTGTTTTTATCAGTGCTTTGAATATTAGAAGAGGCTGCTGAGCATGCAGAGCTTGGTAGCTTCTTCCACTGGACCACTGAGCTGAAGAGTTGGAAGGATTAGAGATGAGATGAGGAAGATCACATAGGAAACTGCTGTTGTGTTGACCACTGTGTAGGCAAGAAGTGGTGCTTTGAATCTGATCCGGGTAGATACTGGAAGCCAGTCCAGAAATCTGAAGAACTGTGTGATGTGTGTCCTTTTTGGTTGACCAGAAATTTTGACGTGCTGATGCATTTTGGATCATCTCAAGGTTTTTGTTTATGCTTACAGCTAGCATCATTTCTGGTCAACCAGAAAGGACCTTTAGCAAGATATTGCAGTAGTTGAGATGAAATGTGACAAGTGCCTTCACAATGAGGTGCGTTTCTTATTCAAAAAGATGAGTTCAGACACTGAACCCCTACTTAGTTGCTCCCGGTGAGCGTCAGCCGGCTGCATAGCAGATCCCCCATCAGTGTTTGAATGTGTGTGATTGTAAGTGTGAATTGGTAGATAAGAAGCAGTGTAAAGCGCTTTGAGTACTAACAGGTAGAAAAGCACTATATGAGTGCAGACCATTTACCATTTTGATGCTGTAGGCAGAAATCGGCATGCCCTAAAGACAGATGAGATGTGGTCAGTAAAGCTCAGTTGGTCGTCAGAATGACCCTCAGATTTATGGCACATTTAATGGGGATGGTCACTAAAGATTTGTCTGATGTAGCTCTTGTATGGAAGTATATTACTGCCAAAAGATTTTGAGAGCTCATAGGTTTGTAAGTCATTGTTTGAGGGCTAGCAAACATGGATTTGTGAGAGCAGAGTCTGTTTTGAGCGTGCAATCTGTACTGGGCGAGCATTTGTTTCTGCATCTGCTCTCTTGGTTTTCTCCAGGTGTTTTGGCAGCTTTTGAGCAATTAGGATCACAAGAGCTCAGCTCAACACGCTTTTTTACAACCACTGCAACAGGACACGCCCACATTTGGACATCGGGTTCAATTATTTTTCAAAGTTAAAGTCCACAGAAAGAAAAGCAGAGAGAAAATGACAGAAAACATAAGGGAAACATCCAGGATGAGGCACGTTTTTTTTTTTTAAATTGGAGACTGTAAATATTAAGTAGTTGATTATACTTCCCAGTAACATTATGTGGATTTTAGAAAATGTCTATTGTATTGCTCTTTTTGCTGTTTCAAAATAAGTGAATGCTAATTATTGTACCCTAATATATTGTTAAAATTAGGAGCGTCCTGTCTCAAAGTCATGCTGAAATATTAGTCAGTGCATTTGTTACTTCTAGTTTTGACTACTGTAATTCCCTACTATTGGGCTGCCTGAGTAACTCCATAAAAAGACTGCAATTAAGATTAGTAACTACAGTTATCAAGGGAGATAATATTTCATTCTTCAATAGTTTCTCTCTATTGGCTACCTGAAAAAAACTAGAATAGTATTTAAATCCTTCCTCCTCATACACAAATGGTCAAGCTTCATTGACTCTTAAAGCCCTCACGATACAGTGTTAGAATTCTTAACTCTGACCCATTCCCAGATTTTCCAAAAGTAGAATGGGAGGCACAGCCTTCAGCTATCAAGCTCTTCTCCTGCTTAAAACATTTCTTTTCGATAAATTTTATCGTTAGAGCTGGTTTAGGTGATCCAAAAGCATTTAAACGAATGTAGGCTACCTGACAATCTTTACAAGGTATCTAATAATTATTTGAAAAAGTAAAATACTTAAGGAATGAAGCCCTACAGAACTACAGGCTGCTAAACTGAAAGCACTGAGTTGCTCTAGATACCCAATGAGAAAGTGAACATGCCAAATCTACGTACAAATGTACAAGGCTGTTACTCCTGAAATTATAAAAAAAAAAACAAATCAAAACTCTTTGATGTGCTTGGATTTAAGTGTATTTAAGTCCTGGGGCAATATATGAAAATAACTTAAACATCTATACTAGATTGCAAGGCCCAAAGGTCAACTTGGTTCAGAGTGCATGAGCAATGGGGTAATTAAACTAAGATGTTGTTTGACTGGTTGAAAATATAACTTTTCCACATTTAAATGTAATATTACGGTGGGAAATTAAACAGAAGTATTTTCGGTCTTAAATCAGAGCAGTGCAGAGGTGGCGATAGTAGATATTTGCTGCTTAACAGTAGGCTGTACTTCACTAGGCTAAAATAAATATCAATCACATCAAATATCAATATCAACCTACCTAGACAGGTAGCGTATATAGTTAGATAGTAGACAGGCAGTCAGATCTTCACAAGAGGATTCCAAGTAAGATGGAGGCCATGGACTATGGTGACTAATCCTGCTGTTCAAGTAGTATAAATGATGTACATGCTTATTAAAGCCGCAGTGTGGTTGCCAACACTGCACAGATCAGCGCCAGGTGATATTCAAAACACTGACAATCTTCTATGAAATACAAAATTTGCTTTTGGAGCACAGATATGGAGCAACAGATCACAGTAAATTTAAAAGATTATAAAATCAAAGTATCAAATATTTCAAATTTAAAGATATAATGATTGTGCTTGTATCAAATCATTTCAAATTTAAAGATATAATAGGCTTGACATCATTGTCTCCAATTTAAAATAAACCCAAAGCCAGAATCAATTTCTTTGCCAACATAAATCATGCTACGGATCAATTTTAATGTATGCTATAATTATTCAGTCATAGTAAACGTCTGCTAGGCTCTCTATGTTATGTATCTGTTGCACTGAACAGAAGTCCTCATATATCAGTATTATATTCATTAACATTTGAGTTTACATGAAGTTGGATCAGATCACAGTAAGCCTCATAAGATTCCTGAAGGCTGCATTATGCCTATTCTCTAAGTGACTTTTGTATGATGATTCTATTTATTTTCTCTGTAAAATTATTTGTAAACAGATTAATAAATATGCATACAAGCAACACATTTCCTAACGAACTGTTAATGATTGTGCTACGTTTCAAATCAAAGTATCAAATCATTTCAAATTTAAAGATATAATAGGTTTGACACATCGCTCATTGTCTCCATCTAGTAGCTAAAAAGAACCACTGTTTCAATTTCGTATGTCCATGTTTCTTCCATGTTGATGCTCGTGTCATAAAGATTTATACTTTTGTATTTCCAAGAAGAGTCATACATGGAGGATGTATGTGTGGTCATACTGTGTTTCAGTATTCTGTATTTTACTTGTATCCAGCAAGAAGCCTGAATTGGAGACCAACAAGAGGAAGACAAGAAGATACATTTAGCTGGAAGAGTCATGAAAGTATTAGGGCGTCCAAACGCTGAAATCACAAGGAGACCAGAAATGAGGGAAAACAAAAATTTATTTGAATGCTAACAGAATGACCATTTATGTGATGAAGTAACGCTCCGCTCTCGCTCAAGTTAACAGGTGAGGGGCGTCAGATGTGACAAAAGTGAATAAAACACCTAACTTCTGACAGGACCCCCTCGAGCGGCCAAGATGAAGCGTGGCTCCGTTCCTCAGGTCCATAACCCTCCCAGTCGACCAAGTACTGCAGCCCTCTCCCACGACGTCGGGACCGAAGGATGCGATTGAATGCTGTGAGCATCAGAATCTTCTCTGCTTGCTTGAATCTTCACTTTTGCTTACAAATCAATCCTCCCTCGTTCTGAAAACAGACTCTGTTCTCAAAGTTAGATCCATGACTGGTGCAGAGAATGAAGTCAAACCTTTGCAAAAACAAAGACCAGCGGGCCTGTCGAGTTGAGACGCTGGCAGAGCTCCTTCCAGGTTCCGCCGCTCTCAAACGCTGACTTACGAACCTGTGAGCTCTCACAATTGGGTTTGTGATCTCTCAGACTTTTGGCGGTAATATAGTTCCATACTCAAGCAAGTTTCCTAGTGTTTCTATAGTTATTTTTCATTGTCTTAAGTATGTCCATGTTTCTTCCATTTCTAGATCGCGGTCATCCCAGTTGGTACTCGTGTCCCTTAAAGATTTGAAGTACTTTTGTATTTCCCTGCCAGCGTTTTGAGGGTTTACAGATTTTATTTAGAGGGCTTCCCAATCCCATTGTTTTTATTGCTCTTAGCAAGCCACTTGAAATAGCCCCCGGAGATCTGCCTGCACTTTCACATTCAATGGGTCCCAGACCCGGTGCTTCATCAACCATTAAGAGATCTCTCTCTTTTTTTAATGATCAGGCACCTAATTTAACATATTAAAGGTTATTACCTAAGCGGTTTATCAGTGGGTATGGAAGATGTCTCAGTCAGTTGTATTTACATGGAGGATGTATGTGTGGTCATACTGTGTTTCAGTATTCTGTATTTTTACCTGCCCCTTAGCTGCTAGCCTTGACCATCCAGCAGGAGAAGCCAGAATTGGAGACTGAGAAAACACGACTATTACAACAAGAGGAAGACAAGAAGATACAACTGTCTCAGCTAGAAGAGTCATTGTTAGAGGTAAATACCACACGCAGATGTACAGCAAAAACTGATAACAGAGAATTCTACATTTTGCAGTTTAATGTTGCTGGATCAGTCCCCTATGTAAGTATACTAGAATTTGAATTATTGGTCATCATTGAACACATACACATCTTTCACCTTATTTTTCACATTACAATAAAATTCTGTGAGTGGGCTGGCAAGCGGGCTGCCCAGACGAGCTAGTGTCTCCCTCATGGACACACCTGGTGGGTTGGCTTGGATTTCATCCTGCAGATGATGTAAAATAACATCCATGGTAATATGAATATAAATCCAAAATACCAAGCAGTTTTTTTAGTAACAGTTTAATGGGGCTACCTGGACATCAAGTAGAAAACATGTGGAGCCTAACTCATATACACTTGCACAACACATAGTTGATGGATGTTGAGACACTGAACATAATGACTGTCTTTTTTTGCATACAGCCTTAGGGAAATTTAGAGAAACACACACACACACACACACACACCAGTAGATAGTGCCAAGAGCAGGATGTCAGTGCTTCAGTGGTACTAGACATGTAATTATTCTAGAATTGTAGGAGAGTATTTGACTTGACATTTCCATGCGCCATTGGTTTCTCATCTATTTTATTTGAATTTATTTGAATAAATTTGATCAGTTTGTTTCAGAGAATAGATTCCACGGAATGAAGTGGGTGATTCATGGTACTCAGTGAAAGCTTTTTAAGCTATGTTGGGATCCCAACATCAAGTTGTTAGAAGATGACAGGCCTTGCTCCTCTAACTTTTATCATATCACCACTCTCAGCCAGTTGGCAGCTTTATACTCTTAGGCCAATGAAACCCCTACTCCTCTTTTCTCCTTTTTTATCACTCATCTGTCATTTTGTTCCTTTTATATCCTTCTGTCCTTTTCCTGTATCAGACCTTGGCTACAGCTCAGGGTAATATTCTGGAAAACAGGGAGCTGATAGACAGTCTGAACCAGACCAAAGCAAGCAGTGCCCTGATTCAGGAGTCACTGCTGGAATCACACAGGCTGCAAGCATCCCTCGACCAGGTACGGTACTTCAGGTACACACATTTGAGGCTATTGGTTATGATTAAACTAAAAACAGGTGACATCAGATAACATCCCCATTGTATTGTCACAAGCTTGCATATATGAATTCTGTAACTTTCTTTTTTTCAGATTTGGATCGACATTTTTTATGAATAACACAAATTGTAAAAAGAAAAAAATAAGTATAGAGTATGTTTTATAGAATATTTCTTTTTTAATATATAGTTTAAATTTATTTTCTTAATTGCAAATCTACAAACTACAAACCACATAGTCTATGGTTTAAATTTTTAGGCCACATGTAGACAATATCAAATAGCAAGACACTGAACTCCCAACTAAAAGTGTCTTAAATGTAGCAGCCCTCCATCATGGAATCAGAAAATATTTCAAAATCAATCAATCAAAAATGGTGAATGTGTTGAATTCCCAATGTAAAATGATTTTAATGCATTTATTCTTTTGTGTAATTTCTGAAACAAAGGGCTATTTATTTAAAAATTAAAAATTTAGGCTAATGTTTACAATGATGCTATATTACTTAGTGCACAAACCAATGTAAACATTAGATTCTACAGATTTGCAAGCTAAGAGCAATTGTAGATGCATTCCATAATCATCCTCAAGGGCGCAGCGTTGCGCCAAAACTATATTTGTACTTTTCTCCATTTGTATCTACGGTCTATTCACTGTATCTGATTTCTACAGCTTTCATCAATAGTAAAATAAACATTTTCTATTATACATTCATTCTTAAACAGCTCCATTAAAATCCAGTTTTCTGACATTCGTGGATCTGTGGTATTTTCCATAACTCTCTGAAACATCTGCGGTTCTTTATCTACCTGTTTTTTCTGCTATTTCTGTTTCTCTTTCTTCACGATTTTATTTTAGGAGCGAGATGCCTACTTGCCACTTGCAGAGAGCGCCAGCAAAATGTATTTTGTCATCACCGACCTGTCAAAGATCAACAACATGTACCGGTTCAGCCTGGCTTCTTTTCTACGCCTCTTCCAAAGGGCTCTTCAGGCCAAGAAGGTGATTGGTTCCCTCACATCTTATAGTACTTCTGTTTTGTTTTAACATGTTCTTACAAAAATAATTTCCTTGAACTTAAATTAATCACATAGACACCTTTATTTAACTATTTAACAAGGCAAAATAGTAATGTGCGTAAATTTCCATATAAATGCATACATACAGGCATACAAGTTGATGTCACAATACAAAGAAATACATGCGCAGAACTCATGGGTTTTATGAACTGCAAAAGCCAATTTTGCCCTTCTGCATTTTATAGAAACTTGTAAATATTTTCTTGTGCTTCTTTTAAAAATATATCATCTTATGACTTCTTTAACAACTCTACAGTCCACTGGAGACCAGTACGACTCCACTACCCACTTTCAACTCACTAACAAGCAGAGATTAGAATTATCACCTTTCTGCCAGTTTCAACTGATAAACTAAGAAATGATACCATTTTAAAAACTGTAAAATATGATGTAAAATTATATTTAACAAAATTCCCACTGGAGGCCAGTGTCTCATTCCTTTCTTTAAGCTCGAGTCCTGTCTGGACAGAGACCTCAGATGTTGTTCCTGGTATCTGCTATTACCAAGGGGATCACTTGTGCCTACACCTTCCACATCTTTTCACTCTTGGTGGTGATTCTTGGTGGTGTACTCCTTTTTATCTTTGAGACTTCCAGCCTGTACATGGCACAGATTTCTTTGCAGCTTGGTTATGGCGTTCTATGTATTTTGTGCAGGGATTTGTCCCTCTATGAGGGTCTTTGCTCTTCTGCTGGTTTCTGCTGCCTGAAGCATTCATTAAACACATCATCACTTGGATCTATTTTCTAAAGACATCTCGCCCCTGACCTGTTGTCCTGGCTCCCTCTTGCCGTAGCATTTGTCCTGTACCTCATCAATCTATAGTGGGTGTTTCTTGCTGATATTAGAACACAAAGCTTGTATTAATGTTAGTCTACAAGTTGGGTTTTGAAGTATCTATAGGTCCCACATCCTCTGCATGTAACCCCTCTCACTGGGGTTAACACTTTTTAGATAATGTATTACCTAAAAACAAAATCTTCAGCAACATAAGGTTAGTTAGAATGTGATGACAAGCAGCACACTATACTATGGTCATAGGAAACTTTAAAGAAGGTGATTAATTTGTATCAGTCTGTTAAGGGTAATAAATACTTTCTGGGGGCGCTGAGATTTATAAGAATCTCAATTAAAACTATTTTCTTTAAATCAAGAAAAATTAGCAGCGCTTCCATTGTTCTCCGAAGAGCACAATGTTGACTCATGGAAGTCCCTCAAGAGCCTAAGAGAATGTCTAAGGACCTGCAAGGCCTCTTGTCAAGTCTGCTGGGGCCAGTGTTTGTGACTGCTATTAGAAACACACTGTCCCACCCATGGGAAAGAAGCAAGACCGAAAACACTAACAACACGGACTGTCTCAATTCCAGGAATCTAAGGGTTGGTACCAGTACCACTGAAAAACCCATGATTTGCTATAATAATTTGAAACTAAACCAATCTAATGAACATATTTCAACATTAACTTTTTAAAATTTCATTCAAAATGGCATAAGGCCTTGAAGCAAAAACAAAGTGTCTTATGGCGTCAGAGCATTTTGAATGTGACTTTTGCCAATTTTTTGGTTTGTTTTTGGGACCTGTACATAGCTTTGGTGGCCCAGTTTGTCTGGCTCCTGAAACCATTCAGTGACCTGGGTGTCCAGTGGACGTGGACATTGACACCCTGAAAGTGGCAATTCCTATTAAAAAAGAAGTGTAACAGGCCAAAGGTGTTCTGATAAACATTATATTGATTTGCAGTGACCCTCTAAAGCTTGATTTATGTTCATGTGCTTCAGGTTGTGTGTCTGTGCAGTAGGTCTTGCATATTCACAGTCGGTATTCAGACCCTTAGACCGTAGTCTGATGTGCGTCTCCCCACACATGTATCTGTGTGTTGCAGCACAAACTGCAATGATAATCATTGGTTTAGCCTGTCCTTCTACTGTAATTGCTTTAGCTGTCCAGCGACCCTCTCCCTCTGCATCTGCTTTCCTTCCTGCCTTGCAGTTATTTTAGTAAAGGAACTTTTTTTAGAACACCAAAAAACTCACTACATTGGCTGTTCTTGCTGACACAGACTGATCGCATCCTGAATTCACATTTGTAGTCACTGGAGAAAGAGTTCATCTTGTTATTCTTTACATATTGTACTACAAAAGTAGCATCTATGTTCTTATTTACTGAGGTCTTTCATAGATTTAAATGCACATGTCACTTTAAACATGGTTTTTTCGAAATGCCAGCCAGCTGAGCAGACTTTGTGACTGAAGCTCCTGTCATCTGTGCCAAACACGCTTTGAAAGTTACTTAGATCTTTCCCTCTTGCCACCTTGATCCATAATCAAATTTTACATTTTTTATACATACCACATAACATGATTGAATGATAATTATGCAACCGTACAATACAATGCACCCACTTTATTCTCTTTTTTTAAAGATTTGTCAGTTGTCTGGATGTGTTGCATAACTTATTTGTTTCAGTAAATAAACTAATCATTTTAAATCGAATTTTGTGTTTACTGATATTGCAGATGATTTATGCTAAATTTTGTTTGATGGTCACAATGCCATTTAGAATGAGATTTATACAAACATAACAAAACACAGTTGTTTATGTGAACGATATTTTAATGATACCTCAAAGATTCAGGCAAAAAAACTTGAAGGACAGACTTGTTGATCTGGGAGGAGCAGACATAACAAGGGAAGTCCATGTGGAATTGTTATTTTCTCACCATTTCTCTTGCATTTTTTCATATTCTAATTCTTATTCTAGCTTCACTTTGTTTATTCTATTTTTCTCCTTTATCTAATTCAAGGGATGTCCCCTTTTACACTTTGTATACATTTTATGACAGTTTTACAGCTGTCCAGTCAAGCCTAAAGAGATTCCACAAACGCCACTTTCACCAACTCTCTGGTGCTTTGTCTGTTCTCTGTGATAAATTTTGTGTCAAAGGTACAAAAGGTAAAGGAATAAGTTAACTGCGGGTCCCCGTGTGTGTGGTTGAGTCACAACCCTGAACAATCAGACTCCCCTGATGTGACATAGAAAAAGGATACAGAATAAAAAAAATGTCAAAGCCAAAAATTTAAAAATTCTGTTGTCACTCACAAGTTTAATTGAGGTGAGACACAAAAACAGACCCACAGCAGTTTCATATTAATAAGAAGAATTTCTTTATTGGCAGAATATTCTTGAGTCTACATCTCACCCATGTTATGTCCCTTGGTGACTTTGATCTTTCACCTCACTTATTGTGTGTACTGTATGTGTCTGTATTTCAGGAAGCAGACAGCACTGAAGCCAGGATCACTACCTTGGAGGGCACTTTGAAGAACATGGTCTATGAATATGTCTGCCGGTCACTTTTCAAGGTAACACATTTACTTAAACATCTCTTTAATTTTTTAAATGATGACACCTTAGAAGATTTTATTTATTTATTAACAAGATCCTCAGCAAATGCATTTCTGCACTGTAGTTCCTTTCCACGTTGATTTAAATAGTGGGTTGTTCATTTAAACAGTTGGCCATAAACACATCATGAGACATAAAAAAACTTTTTCTGCTGACAGCCATAAAGAAATTCCTTTGCCAAGCTGCTTATCATGTTATGAGTGACTAGATCACTGACCTAAACTAACTTGGGTAAAAAAAAGTTTATTTTGCAAATTAAACACTCTTAAATATACTAATTAGCTTTTTTTTTTACATTTCACATAAGATTATTTAAACTGAATTATTTTCCTACAAAAACCAGTGAGAGTTCTTTAAGAAGTCCCCTGTGCCTTGGCATGTTTATTTCTTAACTTGGATAATTTGGCTTTCCTTCCATAGCCCTTTCCTTCTTGATGCCATCACAGAAAGTTTCTAACTTTTCAGACAATAGCAATACAAGGTTTGGTCAGTTAGTTTAAATAGTAGCTGTGGTGGTTGTTCTTAATTGATACATTTCCAGTTTTTCTTTTAATGCAAGACATAGTAGTATTGATCATTTACACCATATCCTCAATCAGGTAGTAAATGGTAAATATAATTGTTGGTGGGTGTGTGGATGTGTGTGGGTGTTGCTTACATTGTAGTTTTAGGCAGTCACAGAGGTTAATCACATTAAATGTTAATCACATTTATCTGCAATCTACTAGACAGCACATAGACGTGCACATAAACATGCATATATGTGTAAAGACAGAAGCAGCATAATTATTAGCAAAGAGGAAATTTTGGACTACATTACATCTGTGGAACCAATGAGATAACCTCAAGGAGGAATGAGGCACATGGGGACAAAGTGTCCAATGAAAGATGAAGATAAGAAAAAAACAAGGCGGAACAATGATGGGAAAAGAAATAAGACAATAGAGAGTAAAGGGAAATCAAAAATAAAAAAACATCTTGAATACATTTTTGGGAAAAATTTGTGTTCTGAATTAAAGTATGCGTATTTTTATGCAGTGTAATCTGTCCAAACTGTGCTGTTTTTTGTGTTTAAATTCCACCACAAACACATTTGATTCAGCCTAATAAGGTATTGATTGAACAAGGCTCCTCTACCAAATATTGATTGTTCAACCTCTTGTGAGTAAGGATTGTTTTTTTTTTAAACTATTGTCATTCCATCATTTCAGGCCAGTTTTGTATATTATGTATATACTAATTGTCCGGTGTCAGTTGAATAAAAACTGCGTGTTGAAATTCGATGCATCTTTTCTGTCCATGACTTTCAGTTGTAGTGATGTAGTGAAGTGTGACAGATTCCAGTTAGGACTGTCTGCTGAGGTTCCTGTCCTGTCAGAGTGTTAGTATGAAAGCATTTCACGCAGACATGCAAGAACACCCACACCCACAGACATGTCATTACAGTCTGTTTGCTTCATGTCTCTTTGACATGTATATACACTCTGTAAGAAAAAAAACACACACAGACATTTACACTCACAGACCCACATCATACACAAATAAATGGGAGGGGGGGCATTGTGCCGTTTTTTTTGTTTGATCTATTATATCATATTGCTCAGCTCTCCTCAGTTCAACACTATCCACTGTCACTTCAGTTGATAGAGCTGAACTTGGCAGCTTAGCTTAAGTCATCCAGAGATCCAGAAACATAAGATGACTTGCACCCTGCATGTTCTTCTACATCTCAACTATTGACAGGGTTGTATGTCATCTTCTTTAGGCATCGCTATATGTTACTAGGACCAATGGCTATAAATATGTATTTTGGTATTACTATTTGAAGGCAAAATTTCCATCCAGATTATGGAAATGAATGCAACAAGACAGAAATCTACCTGACATACAGGTGTGAAAAGTATAATCAGTGTTTATTCTTACAATTGCTGTTACCACCAGTAACACTGCATCATCGTGATTATCATCAGTCATAGTCTGAAGGTATTATAGACAAGCACAAACACGCTCGTAGAAGGAAACCAAGAACCACGTTAAATGTACCGCAGTAGATTGTTGGATGAGGACATATTTGACAGACTGATGTCCCCAGTATGTCAAATAGCTCTATGGGCATTTGTTAGCATTGCTGCGGATGAGGACTAAAGTATAGTTGCTTTCTGCATTGTTTTCATTCCGTTTCTCTGCTCTTTCTCAGTCTTTCATATTATATTTATTAGAGTTTTTTGCTGACTTTCTTTCAGTTTGTTTCATAGATAGAAAGATAGAAAAGCATCTTGATTATTGCCTGTTTCTGTTATCTCTACAACAGCCAGTCCTACGGTGCCTGGAGATCTTGAGTCTGGCTGCTCCAGCCATTTACAAGCCCTTTGTTAGCAGTCTTCGGGTGTTTAATCATGTTTTGGGGATATCACATCACAATTTATCTGCCTTTTTTCTGCCTCGTTCTCTTTTTCAGGCTGATCAGTTGATGTTTGCCATGCATTTTGTGAAAGGCATGTACCCTGAATTATTCCAAGAGAATGTGAGTATTTCTAGGGTATTATTTTAAACTGATTTCATTGAAAAATTAGAAATGTAAACTATAACACAGATTTATTTTTTTCTGCAGGAATGGGATCTATTTACTGGATGCATCGTTGGAGAAATGTTTAAGGAAAAGGTAAAAACAAAAAGGAAAAAAAGGAAAAAACAGCTTTTTTCCGAAAAGAATAAGTAGTGCTGGTTATGTTGTTGACTTATTCTTTTCCTCTGCAGGAGTTTCCTTCTTGGTGTGATCAGGAGAGGCATAGTGCAGTGGCCATTTTTAAGGTAAACACCCTGATACACACACACACAAACACTCATCAAAAAATGTCTATTTACAGTTCACACTTGCATATACAGTGTTATAGAAAAATGCTCAATAATGTAAATTATATATACATTTCAGATTGTATTTTCTTCCATTGATTTAGACATTGTAAATCAAAATTAACATAAGTAGAACTTTGACAAAGCAGTCATTAATGCACTAAACAGTCTGCATCTATATCTAACACTACAGTTTATCTGTGTTTCACCACCTCCTCTCACAGGCTACATTCCCAGCTCTCTACCAGTCCCTGTGTTTGAGTGACTCAAACCTTTGGCTGTCCTTCTCACAGAGCTCACAGTGCGAGCAGGAAATCCCATCCACCATTGCCAAGAAGATTACTCCCTTCCAGCAGGTCAGCTTTCAATCAAAAAACTGTAATTTCATCAGCTAAATGGAACACCTTATCATTATTTACAGAGCATATTAAATGCCTACACACATTTAAAAGTTATGCATTTGTTATCATTGCCAAGGAAGAAGTTTTCGGTTTGTTGTAGATTCCAGTGAATTTCAAGGCCTCGATAGGTCAAGGTTTAGGTTTTTGTACAGTTATGCACATTTACAAAGCACATTCCATTTTTGATTGTCCCCTTTAAACGCAGGTAATGAAACAAAAAATGTCTTGATTCAATATGAAACTAAGCAATACCAACTTCTCAAGCAGACTTGCAAGTTTTATGTGTATACAGATTAATGCATTTAAAAAAAATATAAGACAGTAGGACACATGTGTACTCTGTAAATACTTTTGAGTTTTTACTTGTGTATTTGTAATATAAATGGATGTAAGGGCAGCCAATAAAAATTACTACCATGTATATTTTTTAACCATTAAGAAAAAACAAACTTTCTAGTCTCATTTCAATTCACTAACTAAAAAGAAGATAACTACTAATGTACAGTATTTTAGGAACATTTGAAAGAATGTTTATTGTTTTAATTCAAGTTAGGTTTTGTTGTTTTAAAAGCTTCCCCACACTATATTACATTTGTATTTAATAGACTGTATCCGGGGTACCTCTTAATAGTTTAAATGGATATCTGCTTTCTGCTCTTCTTAGCTCTTGCTGGTTCAGGCAGTCAGGCCTGACCGATTGCAGAGTGCCATGACAGCCTTTGCCTCTCAGACCCTGGGTAAGTGTTTGGTGGACTTCAACTGGCAACTTTGGTCATTCTGCTGTTGTGGACCAGAGTACACATAGAACATCATTTAATATTCACATATTTTGGTAAAAAGCAAACATAAATTACATTCATCCCCAACCCTGAAACTAATTGTTAACCCTCAAACAGCCCTCTGCAGGTCAGAGGGTGCGACATTATGAGGACTGTCCTCAAGTTGTCGACTTTTCATCACTGTTATTGTCGAAAATCAATACCTGTCACTCAACCCTAACTGATCTTCACTCTGCTGTTCATAGAAACACACATGCACTTTCCTCTGTCAGCTCTCGTTTCTCATCATTTCTCTCTGTCACCTGACCTGACATAAACAAACCTTTATGTATCCACATTCTCATATGCATACAAACATAAACACACAGTTACAGTTGTATCACTGCTAGAGAGTGTTTAGTTTATTGTGCTTAATGAGCCCATTCATTCAGTCCAGATGACCGTAACGGTGTGTAGACTCCTGACTATGCTTTCTCCGACACTGCTAGTTGTTGGTGAAACAAATGTGCAGATGCCTATACGTGTGTATAATATTCAGTATAGATATGATATTCTAATTTACTTCTGATGTTTTTTAAGGTTTATAGGTTCTGCCTGTTTTTAGCTATATAGGATTGTTGAGTTTGTACGGACAAAGTCATGCACATTAATTTGTCCAACATATGTCATTGTCATATGTTTCTGTGTGTCTTCGGTCATTTTTGACTTGCTCTCGTTTAAGTTATTCACTAATACCAAAACCTGGACAATTAAAATTGCAAGCTAAAAATTTCTTAAAAGATATAAGTTTGAATATAGTTAGAAAATGTACAAAATAAAATGATGTTAAACATATTTAAAAGACTTATCAAAACACAAGCCATAATTTTGATTTCATAAAAATCGAGTATTGTCCAAATGAGAGACCTCAGTTTTCTGCTCAAATTATCAGTTTGCAGAACAAAATATTTACGTCAATGACAAAAAGTTTTATGTAGCTCTGCTTTGTACTCTGACTAGTTCTGTAACTGCTCGTGTCATACAGCGTATCAAGCACACACATGCTTTTTAAACAGCCTCACTGGGTGTGTTAACCTTAGGGAAGACTTTGGACATCAGCATCAGTCACTTTGAATGAACAAAATTTCAATGCCAAACATTTTCCATTTTAATGAGGAAATCTATGCCAAAATAGATATTTGCATTTTGCTTTTTAAGTGTTTTTTTTAACAATCAAGTTAACCTGTACTATATTATATGTGAAGTCACATAGTCCTATATCATCAGTGATATTAGCTAATTATACAGGCTCTAGCCAAATGAAAAGAGATACCTACAAATAACTATAGATACTGCTAGTTACTTGCTAGTATCTGTATGTGTGAACACACTCCCACATAGTTTAAGCCTAATAGGTCCCATGCACATTGTCTTGTTGTCATTTCATTTCATGGCTCTAACTTACCACTTTCAGATTATGCCACTTACTTAGATGGAGGGATGGATAGATAGCTAGACAGACAGTTAGATAGATACCTTCTGAATTTCCTACTGGGATGAATAATGTTCACTTGATGCCCGCTATGCCAAAGAAGCCTGGAGAATAAGTGGAAATAGTTCAGTAGCAACTTACTCTTACTTATTTTCTTAAAATCATCCATTTTTTGTTAGAACCGATGGGTGTAATTTTACTGTTCTTTATCTCAGCTCTCAAATAATTTCACAAATGCTGTAAATAGGATACTCAACAGCAGCAGAAAAGATGTAAAAACAGGATGGAGAGGAGCAGCTATAGACAGAGAGCACTTGGATGAGCCACTCTGATTGCTTTGCTTCCTGCTGATAGCAAAAGCTCTTTTGACTGAAACTCACTGTCAGCTGTTGTGCAGCTGCTCCAGCTTACTAATAATAGTAATACTGGCTCATTAAGGGTGACACTAGACTTTGTATGCATGTCTCTCCTACAGATGTTTTTATAGTCATCCATCGTCCCATCGCTTGATGTTTGAAAGGGTGTAACTGTTTGTACCACAGTGAGCGTGTAGTACTTTCCTTTGTTTATTACATTTCATTCTTTTTGTCTAACCTGTATGAGGCACAAAGTTACAGTTTTTAAAATATATTATTAGATATTTTACCAACAATGCTTTGTCAAACCTGTGTCAAATGGCACAGTAATCATTCCGGCTAACTCTGAAGCAATGTGTGTTTGTTCACGTGTTTGTCTGAAATTCTGAGTTAGTTAATCTCTAACTGCCCATCTTTCTTAGCTCTATTATTCTGTACAGGTATGTAAAGGTCCAAGTTTCCCATTGAGCTAATTCCCAAACTCCATGTCATTTTTGTCTCTCTTCTTGTTTGTTTGTGGGTAATTGCAATAAAACACACCCTTATTTTTATCACGATAAAGGCATAGTCTTCACACTCCTCGAAGACCAAGTGAACCCAGTGTGTAGAAGTGAATAAGATAGATCCGAGTGCATGTGTGTAAATCAAGTGAGAGAAGAACATAAAAAAGAACAGGAGAGAAGAAGATTTTGTGTGTATGTGTATGTGTTTTTGGCAGTGAATCAGTATGCTAATGAGGCATGGTCTGTAATCCTCTTACAGTTAATCTCACTCAATCCCTCCAGTCCAGGCCTGGGCACTGCTCACGCACACAGGCATGGCTCACTGAACACAACCTAACACATACACACAAAGTGCTCGCTCACTGTTTTGCTCACTCTGCTTCTTGAAATACAAACTCCTAATCGCACAAACATTGCTCTAATTCTGATTTTTTATTTTTTTTAACCATTACATTTCCAGCCAAGAGGGCATCTTTTGTAACTGAAGCATATCCTAACAGTTAGTGGGCACCCTGAACACCAGCTATCTCAGAGCCAACACAGAGAGACAACCATTCACACCTATGGGAAATTCAGAGTCACCAATTAACCTAATATGCATGTCTTTGGACTGTGGGAGGAAACCTGAGTGTGCAGAGGAAACCCACACAAGCACAGAGAGAACATGCAAATTACACAGAAAGGACGCAGCTGCTCAGGCATGTGAACCCATGGTTGTCCAGCTGTTAGGCAGCAACGCTAACCACTCTACCAGTGTGCTGCCTGCCTTAAAATGCGAACTCAACATTTAAAATAAATTACGGTGATTTTAAGAGAAAATTTTTCTGTTCTCAGTGCCTGTAAATGTTGCATGTGAACAAATGTCTGCTGTGCAGTCCTTAGTACTTCAGCCTCTGCTCGACTAATCTTCGTTTGATCCATAAAGAGACTGTGACACTGTCTGTTTCTGTGCTTATCTTTGCTCTGATTATGTATCATAAAACCCAAGGTGAACTTTGCTATTCACAGACAGGCCATGCTAGTCTTCAGCATGGATACTGATTAATTGCCTGTGTCAGAGATAAATAGTTGTGTATTTGCCCACACTCACATTTTCTAAAAATGCTATATTTTTTCTGCAGTCAGGCATCTCAAGCCATGTGGTCAGATGAGTATTTTTCTTAGGGTTGCCATAGTGATGCAGTAAAAGGTCACTTTGAAATGTTCTCTACCAAAACCTCGTGTGCGTGCATGTATGTGTACTTCAGTGCACTGGATTGCATTTGGCAGCGAACACCAAAAGAATGTTCAGGCTGAGGCAGTTGCCTCAACCAGAAAAGACAGCAATGTGTGTGTGTGTGTGTGTGAGTGTGAGAGAGAGAGAAGGGAAAGAGAATGTGCGTGAAGTCCCGGTAAGTCTGAAAGAGCGATCTGCTGATCCGTGCTTGAATAACGTCACAGTGGAATTTCTAACACACAGCTAGTCACACTGTGTGTGCCTGCTTGTGTGTCACTATTAACTCATATCTGATATGCAATTCAATATATTACAGCAGGATTAGAGCCTAATGCTCAGTAAGGAAACACACACGTGCAGACACACTCTTAGACGTTCAAAGACACATACACAAAGAGCCTGGCTTCTCAACGCCAGGGGGCTGACAAGGTATTCTTCTGCTGTGTGTGATGAATACTGCTGCATACCTAGCACTCAGTATGCACAGCACATCACCTTTCTAATCTCTCTCACTGTCTCTCTCTGTGTCTTCCTCTCATGCCCTCTCTCCCTTTCTCCATTTTTGCCTCGCTGCTTTTCTCGCTACTTTTTTCCTTTTCTTTATCACCCCATTTTCAGACACTGTCTACCCCACCGTGTTCATGCTGTTCGTCTGTCCCCGTCATCTTTTACTACTTAATCCCCCCCCCCAGTCTCCTTTTCCCCCATCTATCCTCACCAAGTGGCTCTGCTGCTACTAGCTAGGCATCTACCTGCACTTCTTCTTTCACTGTCCCCTCCCTAGTGCCCTCTCTCAGCAGGATAACCTGTCACTTTGACTTTGAACAGTGTATCACAGTCAAATGAAACCTTTCACAGATCTGTTTCGTGCTATTCATTCTTATCCTTACTGCAGGTATGAAAGAGCTCTCTCCTCCTCCTCTGAACCTGAGGCGTCTCTACACTGAGACATTAGAATGGGAGCCTGTGTTGATCATCATCTCTCCAGGGGCTGACCCGTCTCAGGAGCTGCAGAACTAGCTGCAGAAACTGTTGGAAGGGACAACTATCATGAGGTACAGGATAACACATACTTTTAAGCAGAATATAATGATCAGATCCACAGAAAAGTCTACTGTCCATCTAAATGGAGAAATCTGAGCTTTTGAAAATGTCCTCGCAGTGGAGTTGATCAGGTCTAATACGTTTCAAGAGAGCAAAATTGTCATTAAAAGACGTTTGTAAACCTGTAGTTATTGAGTATAGAAAAACAAGTAAGACATTTTGTATCTTTGTTCTTTTTTTAGTTTTTAAAAATTCCCTGAAGGAAACCAAATTTAAATTGTACCATTAAAAACAACTGTTGTGTACATAGCCAAGGTATAAAAGATTTGAACATATACATGTATGTACATTAATTTGCTCTGTGTAGAGTTTCATTTGAGAAAAATCCCATTTGGAATCTCACTTTGCAAGAATTTCTCATTTTGTCTAAGTGGGGAGAAACATGATTTATAATGAATCAAAGAGTATCTTACCACAAGTTCTAGAAATTACAATTCAGAATAAATAATTTTAATCTAGCTGGTTCTGTTTCTCACCCCGTCGGCCAAATGACCAAATGTAAATGCAAATGTTCTTACCTTGTTCTTCTTTCTCTCTGTTTAGATCTCTATGGGTCAGGGACAGGCTGATGTGGCATTAGCTACACTCAGAGAATGTTCCCGAAATGGAGACTGGCTGTGCCTAAAAAATCTTCACCTTGTCACGGCGTGGTTACACATACTGGAAAAAGTAGGTAGCCGGTCTTTATGAGTCTTTGTGTGTGTTTAAGGCCTGAGCAATAGGTGCTCACATTTGTCTTAACGTGTGTTTGTGGGAACGGGTTTTTGTTTTTCTGAGTTTTGTGCTTTTTGGTTCAAAGTATCTGTGTATCATATTCTGATCCTATTATTCTAGTTCTTGGGTAATTGCACCTGAAAAGAACATTAACTGATCAAATTGTCACAGCACAGTTATGTACAGCTCTGCATATGTCTTACATACATTTATCTCCTTTAGCTCCGCCAACAAGGACAAGATATATGTTGTTCTTTTTTTAGTCTCTTACTCAGTGCTACTCTCTTTACCTCATCCTTGCTTCATTCCCTTCTTCTCATTTGCTATGTTTAACTTGTATGTAAAACAAAATGCAAAGATGTAAGATGTTTTGCAAGAATACCAAGCTACTTGCTGCCGTAAGATGTCTACCCGATCAGATAAAAAAAATTGTATGGCGAAGGAAAATACCAAGCTATTCACCTTATTACAAATCAAATATCAAATTGGTTTGTATATGACTATCACTTTCTCTGTGTTCATTTTATCCATCAGATTTTCCTGCATTTGTGTTTAATTCTGTGTCAATATATCAGGTCATAACTCACTGGGAGCCATAGCTACTGTGATTGGACAGTATATGGTTTGTGTGTCTGTATGTCCATCCTCATCTCCCCCGCCTGTATGTCTGTGTGTGCATTATGTGTGTGTGTGTACTGTACATTTGAACTCCCTAGGGTTAATCAGACATACCTCCTGTTCAGAGATTGTTGTGCTTCCAGTCTGGCTTAAACATGGTTTATTACAACTTGCTTCCTCTACATCTTTGCTCCACTCTCCTTCCCTTCGCTCTCTTCTACCCTTTTCTCCCTATGTTTCCACCTCCCCATGTCAGCTGTCTTTTCTCAATTTTTTTCATCCCTCCTACTTCCCCTCTTGATATTTTATAACTTTAACTTTTTCTGTCCTGCGCTCTCCCTCTGTTTCTCTGTCTTACTGTTTGCCCAGCAACCAATGAGGCTGAGGTCTTAGCAGTCGAGCTTGAAATGAAAAACTGACGCAACAAGGGGAACGAAGGAGACAGGGAGCATATTGAAAGAATAAAGAGGGTGGATGTGAAAGGAGAGGGGTAAAAGAAAAATGAACTGCAGGCACAATAAAACCTCACCCAGAGATGGCTTTGTTTTAAGCAGTTGCCTCTGTTTCTGTAGCTGTGCGCATTTTCTCCGTTTTCTGGTATCTTTCATTGTAGTTTCTAAATTACTATACTTCAAAGTTCTTATTGCCATCTGTCTCTTCAGTGCAGCCTTCCTTCACTAAACCAGTTGGTCAGTTAAGGAGAGGAGAATGGATGGAAAAAATAGAAAAAGAAAGCAGTCAGTGTTTATAATTGAAGTTGGCAGTGCAGATGTTCCCATCCCTCTCAGATTCTTCCACTTGTGTAATTGTACATTTCGTTTCTCCCATCTTTCACGTCATCTACTTGGCTCATCTCCTCATCTAGCTATCTGTCCATCTATCATCTATCCATCCACCCGCCTGTCCGTCCATCTGTCTGTGTGTCTCACAGTATGATAAAATATTAACAGCTGTTTTGTACTGCAGAATATAGTACTACAATAAAAAAATATGCTGTAAATGTCAATTTACTGAATCACAACTTTTGTAATCAATGGAACAATTATCATTGCTCAAACAGAAGTCCTTTATTTTATGACTCTTAATTCCCATTGTGCAGAAGTATCTCTCTTTTTCCTTACATATCCCTTATCCACTTGTCTTTACGTCTTTGCTTCATTCTTAATGTTTCTGCTTTGCAGCTTCTAACAATGCTATTATTTGTTCCAGTGGTTTTCTGGTTGACAATACATCAGAAACAAACACATACATGAAGTGAAATAGAGGTGTTTTCTTCAAGGCATGTCAGTTCCTGTGTTTTTTGATTTTCAGTGATCCTGTCTGCTTCCGTGAGAATGGATTGCATTCTGATTGATGCAGAAACAAATTGATTACAAGCCCCATTTTTTTTGGGTGCGTATTTGTGTGTGTGTGTGTGTGTGTGTGTGTGTGTGTGTGTGTGTGTGTGTGTGTGTAAGAGAGAGAGAGAGAGAGAGAAAAAGAGAATACTCATTCAGATGACACAAGGTCCTAAGATGCCAGGATACTATTTTTAACCACAGGACTTTGAGAAAGATAGAAGGAAGGAATGTAAGCAAAGAAGTGAAAATGCTGTAAACTATGGTAGAGAAATATTCAGTGAAGGTAGAGAGAGGCTTGAATATATGGATGCATGTGAGGGGAATTTGTTTATTTAAGCATTTAAAAGAACATATGAAAGGCACACACCCCTCTCGACTTACACTGCATACTCATACTGTATCAGAACATAAGCCACAAAGTCAATGGAACTGCCTCAAGGGCTCAAAAACAGGATTACTGTAAGACATATAGATCTGGGGAAGCCCTGCAATTTCCCAGGAGCACAGTGACCTCCACAATTCTCAAACGGAACAAGGACTCTCGCAAAAGCTGGTCACCCCGCCAAACTGAGCAGTCAGGGGAAAAAACTCGATGGTCACTCTGACTCCAGAGGTCCTGTGTGGAAATGGGAAAACGTTTCAGAAGGAAAACCATCACTGCAGCCCTTCACTGAGCCAAGCTTTATGACAGTGTGGATAGACGGACATAAAACACATGGAACCGCTCTTGGAGTTTGCTAAAGGGAACATGAAGCACTGATAGACTGTGCGGAACAACATTCTCTGTTTGTTCACTAATCGTCAGCCTCCTTCCTTCTGCTTAGTGTACAGTCTCAGGATGTTGAATTTGGGGTGATGCATTGTAAAAAGCATCCCTGTCTTGATGTTAGTGGCCTGAATCTCCCTAAGTGTCAAACCTATTATGCCAGTGAGATACGTCATGACTGGGACTCCGTAGGTGTTAATCACTTGGACTTTGTTGTTCTCATTCAGCTATTTTCTCGGGACTTGCCTTACTATTTGTGGTAGTTGTAGGTCTTGCAGTCTCGAATGACTGCTTTATCTTCCAGTAGCTGGTGTTTTACTCCTCTGGATGTGCCTTTCTGGATGTGCCTGCTCATCTTAGCCGCCATGATCGGGCAGGTTGTTGGGCAGTAGTTGGATGGAGCTGCTCCCATCTGGGGGTCCTTCAGGATGAGTAGGTGGCACTACTAATGGCAGGTGGAGTGAGGTTAACTTCTTCAGCGAGTTGGCGTAAATCAGCAGTCTGGTGTTACCCAGCTCTTCATACTTGAGACCCTCTCTTGGATTTCAGCCATTGTGATGGTGACTGGAACTTATTATGATGGAACCATTATGTTGGTAACTGCATCCTGTTGAGGAATGTTTGTGTGGTCTGCTCTCTAAATCAATTTGCATTAATCCTTGTTTAAGTAAAAAAGCATGTGGAAATAAAGACACCCTGATATTACCTGAAAACATGATCTGCTTATTAAATGCTGCCATGTTTCTTTTTGTCATGATGTCTTAATGGGAATGTCTTCTGTGTATGTGCTGTCCCTCTTTCCCAGGAGCTAAATGTGCTGCGTCCTAAAGCAGGCTTTCGTCTCTGGCTAACGGCAGAAATTCATCCCAGATTTCCTCCCATACTACTGCAGTCCAGCCTTAAGATTACTTATGAGGTAATCACATATCTCACTTTTTTGTTTTGTATAATTTAGACAGTGGCTACACACATACTGTACAGCAGCGTCATACGTTTTAGATTTGTAATGAGATGCTTGTTGGTGTTGTATTGCTTTACTGCTCAGTGTGCTTCTGGTGGGAGTCATTCTCAAAGAATTACAGCACCCGGGTGCATGTTCAAATCATCGTCCCTATTATAACATATTCTACCAGTAGTGCCTGATTTGTACACCAAGGAGGTACTGGAATAGAATATATTTACAGTAAAATATTCAAAAGTCATGAGAACAGCAAACCTTTCCTAAAAATAAGGCTTATTTTTATCAAGCAATCCCACAAATAAATACTGGTTATACATAATAGCTGCTTTCAGTGTGAAGCTTTCATGTGACTTCGGTCTGAAAAACTAAATATAAAAGTAAATAAAGGGTTATATGTGCGGTGGCTGTGTAACTGTTAAATGTAATCGCCTTGATCTATCGCTGTTTAGTTTAAATCATATCAAGTCTTTTTATATTCTACAGTGAAAACTGGTTTTACCTGGGAATTACTGTAGCCTACTGGTGTTTTTAAATCTTCATCAATCAGGCTAAAGTTATCTTGATAATTCACAAAAAATTCAGCTGGTTGAGACTGAGTGGAGTCAGGAAAACATTTTCAACTCATAGGAGGAAAAAAAGGCAAACTTTGTTTAAAGATGGGTATTGTTTTATTATATGCATGCTTAACAAAGACACCAGAAGACAATCCGCAATAGGGGGAATCTTGAAATAGTTTACTGCAGCAGTATAACAGATAAATAATATGACTACTGTATATGGTTAAAAAATATTGGAGGAGAGAGAATAAAATGTATTCAATCATGAAGAGAGATTTTAGGAGACTGGGTTGAAACACAGTTACACTACTGTCTGTGTCTATGTTTCTTCTTCTTCCCTGTTAAGGAAAGAGAGGAGCTTTAGCATCTGCCACCTGTGTCCCTGTTTTCAGAGACACACTTTGACCAGTGTAAACTGTCTCTTTTTCAAATGCTAATGTCAGCTGACATTTAGCCTCATTACGTGTGAAAATAAAGTGGCGGAAACAACTTGGAGCGATTTCTTTTTCTAACAAATAGCAGTTGCTGTGTTTGATTTGATTCATAATATGTCTGTCACATAATGTGACAAGTCAATGTTTTCATTAATATGTTGTCAATGCGTACACGGAACCCATAATTAGTGACAAGGGTGAGACTATGCAATGCCTGGTGACTGAAATGAAGAACTGCAGGTTGGATTTTATAAGCCTGTTTCAGAGTTGAACACACTGTATTCCTGACGGAATGCCATGAGTAGTGTACGGCAGACATACCAAGCAGAAAAACTACGACACTTTCAATGGCTATGTCTATAAATATTATACATACAAAGTGATACACATGCAGTAGCCTAATCTGAATTTAATCAGTGTCGTTGTATCTGGAATGTACTGAGCTGATCTGCAAGATTGGTGCTGGTTGTGGGGGTCAAGGATTTTTTTGTAATTGATCCTCATATCCTATATTAACCTGTTTTATTACTGGCAGTACATATAAGCTAGCAGTACTGTATTCAACATTATATAGGACAACATCCAAACACACACACCTTAACAGATCTTTTACAATGACTTTTATGTATCCTATATTCAAACACCTAAACCAGCCATATCCTACAGCAAGCACTTTGCATATACATTTAATCTCCTTCAATTGTTAACATATGTAGTGAATTTACCATTTTGGGCAAATTTAACCAGTATGGATTTCTGGCAATTGTTTGTATTATCAAAACCTCCAGATGGAAGAACCAAATGTTCACAAAGCTTACAACGTATGGTGCAATGTCAATGTTCCTTGTTTTTATTATAAAAGTGACATTGCCAATGGAATTGTGAGTGCCATAAACTGCTCAGAGAAACAGCATGTGATGACTAACGGAGAGATAGTAACAACTGAAGTACAGCAGAACATAGCAAAACATAACTTATAAAAACAATGTGTCCAGTCTGGTGGCTGTCTCTGTACAAGAGCACCAATAGGCATGGGCTGTGGTCCTAATCGCCAAGAGTCCCAGATACAAATTACTTAAAAAACAAATGATGCTTTGCAGCAGGAAATGTCCATTTCATAAAGTCTGTTTATTTGCCTTTTTTCGGTTTAATGTGTGTCTGTGTTGTCAAGCCAGGTTTGTTTGTTTTGTTTTTTTTTTTTTGGGTGGTGGGGATACTAAATAATAATTTTGGAATGAAGAGAGGGTTTTTACATGTTTACTGGTCCTGTAGCTGTAGCTCAGTTGGTAAGGCAGTCGTCCATCAGTGGTTCGATCCCCAGTCCCTCCTTGGTGCATGTCAAAGTGTCCTTAGGCAAGACATTGAATCCCGATGGGCTAGATGAGCACCCTGCATGGCAGCCATCACCGTCATGTATATGTGTGTGTACCAAATTAATCTGTCGCTTTGGATATAAGCATCTGCCAAATGACTACCGTATTTTCCGGACTATAAGCCGCTACTTTTTTCCGACGTTTTGAACCATGCGGCTTTTACAGAGATGCGGCTTTTCTATGAATTTTTCTGCAGCCCTCAGATGGGCGCTGTAGATGGAAGTCAGTGCAAACAAAAAAGCACCAGTTTTTATTCTGAGCGCATGCAACTCAAGACGCACAACAGCAAACATCAGCACTTTTACTGCCGTGTTACAGGCACCATTCAGGTTCAGGTGTATGAATAAACACTTATGGTACAAAATCTTTCTATGTAAATATCTTATTTCTCAGCCTGGATATTGGCGGCTTATAGTCCGATGCGGTTTATATGTGACAAAATATATATTTCTTTTAAATTTTAGCGGGTGCGGCTTAAATTTAGGTGCGCTCTATAGTCCAGAATTTACGGTAAATGTAAATGGTAAAGGCAAGAGACAATAATTGAAAAAGCTCCAGCCAAGCACACATGTGTAAGAAAGTAGATATAGGAAAACATCCTGACGTTATCAGGAGTGCTCCATAATACTTGAAGATGCAAACACTGGCTTCGTACTGTAAACCTGAGCAGTAAACAAAAAATCCTGGGTATAAAAAAACAGTGGTGCTTTTCTTATGTGTGCCATGTCACCTCCTCTTCCTGTATGAAAGAATATTATTTGCTATTTGAACTTTAAGCTTCATCATAATAAAACACTTTCCTTGTTCCCTTCTATCTTTCTTTACCTCACCCCATCCTGTTTGTTTGTGTGTCTTCCTGGGTTTTGCCCATCTGCAGGCTCCTCCTGGGTTGAAGAAGAATCTTCTGAGAACGTATGAGACGTGGACTCCAGAGCAGATCAGTAAAGGTTGACCCTCCTCTCCTTTTTTCACCACAAGCTAGAATACAGAATATAAAAAGTTTACCTATCCACAGCTAAATACATTATGCTCAGAACTTTGTTTTGTATTCCTTTTTTTATTGTGTGTAGGAGGAATGCAAGCTAGAGCTCAGTCTCTGTTCTGTCTGGCCTGGTTTCATGCCATCTGCCAAGAGAGACGCAACTACATACCCCAGGTAAAAACACATTGCTATAACATCCACAGAAAAGCTGAAAACACCACCACAGAGATCAGTTTTCTGTTTTTACTGACCAGTATATGTGTATTTTGTACCTCTGAGTCAGATTCTTTGCTTGTGTATGGATAGGTGCACATGGCTATTTTCGTAAATGCCTTTGTAGTAAAATTCACTGCTTGTCAAAATGCACACAGCTCCCAAATCAGGGAACAGAGAAAACATGGCCAAGGGGTTTAAAAATGAGACATATTGCTAATATCATTTGAGAACAGAGTCACTGACCAATTAAATATGGAAGTAGTGACTGTTTTTAAACTGATGTGTAACTCAGGAACCAGTGCCAGAAATGAGTCAAAACGTAGAGACTGAATGCTCAATTTCCTCATGTAAACCACAATCTGGTGATAACTCATCTCTAACAAGACAGAGGGTTTAAAGAATGTAAAGAAAACTATTCATTTTCTCGGTTAAAACCCAAGGTAATTATGATCAGCACAAAACTCATAGAAACAAAAAGACAGATTATTTATCTATACACACTTTGGCTTTTCAACATGGTCAAGCAACATCATTTAGTAAAAACTACTTTGTTCAGAGCATAAGCCTACAATCCCAATGCATATTCTTATATTGCTAAATATTGTTAGTGAGTAGTAGAGTCATGTATTTGTTTCTTTAAATGTCCTCAGCATTTGTGGGTCTTTAAACTGCTGATGTAGTATTTGATTGTCCAGTGCTCATTTGTTGTGCTTTCAAAAACACATTTAGCTAAACAGTGTTGAATGAAATTACTATTAGGTTGTGCCCATGCATGTAGGTATTTTTTGTGAACTAGGAATATGGCCCAGCACACTTTGTGAATAGTGACTTAAACACCTAATTGCTGAATGTGTTTTAAAGTAGATTCAACCAAAACATGACTAAACATGCCCACATAGTTCCCCCTAGTATTCAACATAACTGGCAAAATTACACCTGAATGAATAGCCTTGAAATGTGAACAACACACACCAACTCTCAAACTGAGACTCTCCTCACTCTGCAGTTGTTTTTTATGATTTCAATCTGATTTTGTTCGTGCGTTGTTTGATTCCAGCAGCCTGTTTTTTCCTCTCTAGCCTCAGAAATAATATCTTTACTGTTTGTGCTCCAAACATTGTGTAGCAAATGTGCATACACATATAAGCCTGAATTTGTGTTTTCAACAATTGGACAGTTTTAATTTTATAATTTACTTGTCCCTCCAGGAATTTGCCCTTTTGCAGTCACAGCAATTAATTCAATCAATCCTCAGTAAATTCTGCACAACCTTGCAATTTAAATTGTAAAACCATTGCAACGTGCGTCACAGTTTTAATGCTGTTGCGAGGTCAGCCATTTTTAGGCCACAACAATCACAAAAAGTTCTGTGAAATCCTGGAAGGGCGGATTTACCCATCAACTATACGAGAGATGTGCATGAGAATAGATGGTTGGAAGAAAAAGAGTGAATGGTAATTTAATGCTAATTGTATGCTGCAGAGTTTGTCTTTAGGAAGCTGTTAAGGCATTATATTGATGTGTTCAAACCTTACACTGCAGTGGACGTCTAAATATGAAATGTGGTAAAATTGAGCAGGTGAGGTCAAACAATGTATGTTGACAGGCTCAGCTATTGCAAACATTATAAATAATTCTCCTGAAAATATAATTTTCTTTTCTTTCTTTTTTTTTCCGTCTGATTTGAATTTGAAACATAAATTGACTTCCTGTACTGACTACAGGGGTTTTTAGGATTGCATAATTCAACTCGAAAGCAGAAGGTATAAAGTATTTGTGATAATTAAGGTTTCTCACACTTATTAGGATTAAGAAGAAAAGCAATCTCTTTGGCTGAGTTTTTCAGTATTTGATGCATTATTATTCTTATACAAGTACAAACGTTGTTATTTCATACTGAATTATTCTTTCTTCTCTTTGGTTTATCCAGGGTTGGACCAAGTTCTATGAGTTTTCTTTATCAGACCTTCGTGCTGGATTTGAGATCATTGACAGGCTATTTGAAGGTAGGAGAGCTGGTAATGGATAGCTGTGCCCAGTTCACCTCTGCAGCACACATGATAATGGGAACTGGAATCTGTGGAGACTTTGATCAATTACCTGTTTAATTTACACTGTCCCTGACATGACCTGAACAACTCAGCAATTGCATTTCAATGCACAGTGTCTATATGTGAACATTTGTCCTCCCATCCTTTCTGTATATACTAGAAATGTCAAACGATTGAAAATAAGAATCACAGCTATTCACAGACAAGCTGTACTTACAGTTAATCACATATTATATGTCTGATCAGAGTTTGCTGTAAAGAAACATTTTTCAAGTTTTAATACTCTTATCAATGTAAGAGTGAACACCAGTGGTGGAAGAAGTACTCAAAAACTGTACTTAAATGAAAGTAAAAATACACAAATAAAAATGTACTCTAATAAAGGTAAGTACCTACTGACAGTTTTACTTAAGAAAAGTATTGAAAGTAAAACTACTCAATTACCAGTGCTGCTGTTTGTTGTTTTTTTGTTTTGGGGTTGTATTATCTAATTAATTGTTACAGACATAAATGATAGGTTGCAGTTGTTTTATGATCTGATTTTTTTCAGGTTTATTTCTACTACAACTACTTGTTTTGTACTATCACACAGTGACCATAACAACCTTAAGAATAAAACAGGAACAATTTTAGAGTAAATGTATGTGTTTTGTTATTTGCACCTAATTTAATCCAAGTAAACACAGTTTATAGTTCAGTTGCACGTAACCCTGCTTCCTTCATAAAGAAAGGGGGACAACAAAACCGCTTCCATCGATCAGTCATATTATCTTCGGAATCAGCAGGGACCAGGTCTGTCCCAGTTCTCAGCCCAGTGGCACCAAGACCTTGCGCTTCACATCTCGTCCCTTTCTGTGTGTATGGCATAGACACATATGGCAACATATCTACTTAGGTGAAGCACAGATACGTTACATTAAGCAAAGCTAGTAAACTGACTACACTGGTTGAATTTGAATTAGGTCTAATCAATTTCTTCATCTATATATAAAGTCTGTGACTTTGAAGATAAAGAAATATTGAGATAAGATAAACCCAGTATATTTCATACACAGCTGACATTACAGTTTTGCATTTAAAGCATTGGGGTGTGTGTGTGTGCACCTGTGTGGGTTTGTTTAAACATTATTGTTGACGGCTCTACTATGTACACTACTTTAACATAATAACAAATTAACATAACATTAGTGTTCTGCTTTTGTGTGTTTTCTCATTACAAACATATTGTCTTTTCGTGCATGTGTGTCTTGGTGTCCCCAGGTGGTAAACCTTTCCAGTGGGAATTTGTCCGCGAGCTTTTGGACAGTGCCATCTATGGTGGACGCATTGACAATCCCTCTGACCTTGGCATCTTACGTTCATACCTGGAGCAGTTCTTCTCTCCACGTCTTCTCTCCTCCTCTCTCTCAGCTGCTCAGGGAAAAAGCAGAGGAGCAACGAGCTTCTTTCCACCTCAGATCAACCTGCCAAGCTCTTGCTCCATATTGGTGAGCTGATGAAGACACATTTGTGACAAATACAGTGCAGTTGACAGTACAGATTTTAATTCACAGTTGCACACATGAGTGAAATCTTAATGCCTCCTACATATTTCAAAGAAATGTATTCTTGAGAAATATAAAATAGAACCATGTTGCTCTTTTTGTCTATATCAAGGCTGCAACATAATCTAGGCTCACCGTCTATAGAAACCCTTTTAGTCTCTGTAGAATTTTTACTATTAACAGAAATGTAACAAAATTATATTGTTATCCCTTTCTATTGACCGTATTTATTTTTGAAATTTTATTAGTCTATGTTGTCTTGCCTAGCATTTTATGTGTTAATGGGGGGGATATATGTCTGGAATGGTTATTATTATTAGATGTGTGTTCTTTTTAAATCCTGCTAAATTAAAACACTGTAAAGTCATTCAGAAAATTTTTTTAAAGTCATTTTTTAAATTTGGTTTAGGCTGATTCTGAAATTGAGTGGTTAGTTGCAAACATAAGTCAGCTTTTGCTACTGAATCTGCATAAATTAAACAAACAAATTACAGAGGAAAGGACAGTATTATTCAGCCAATAGCCAGCATTGCTAACTAGCATGCTGCAAGTTATCATTTTTGTTTTGTAGCAACTGTCGTATGGAAAGGCAAAACTGTTGCAGTTTGTCTATTGTTGCTCCTTCTCCTTCTGTCTCACATCAGTGTATTTTACTACATTTATGTGTGTGTGTTTATTGCTGTGTGTGACCAGTATGTGGCTATGTGTCTTCCCAGGACTACCGCAGCGTAATAGAGAATCTCCCAGAGGATGACAAGCCTGCATTCTTTGGTCTACCTGCCAACATAGAAAGATCCTCCCAGAGAATCATCAGCTCCCAGGTGCAACCACATACACACAGCCACTTGCTTATTTCCACAAATACACACCAATAAAACCACCATCTCCACTTCACACATGCAGACATTTAAACTCAAATGCACAGACAGATTTATCCACATCTGTTTATGCAAACTCACATAAATTGATAAGCACATACACTACATGTCAAAGTCAGATATGGGAATCAGTTACCTTTTACATTCTAATTATATTTAAAACAATGAAATCCACATTCTTAGTTAGGTTTATATGTTCCTTAGATTTTAAAGACTGTGATGACAACACAGCTTGTTGGGATGCACTGTTGCAGACCAGCAAACAAACACACATTGACTGTGTTACGATGAGTAATGCAAGTGCAGCTGGACAGAGCAGATCCCTTCCATGTTTTTATGCTTCAAACAGTTTTTCATGACTTTTGTTCTTTGCCCAGAAAGGTAATTTAACTGCTGATTATTCAAATCCCAGAGATGATTATCAGATTGTTGGTGAAACCTCAACAGTTACACTGAATGGCGTTGCTACTATTTCTGTTCCCAGTCTATTCTGTGTGTGTTTTAATACATGTTTGTGTATTTATTCTTCAAACATATCCATAAACCCAGTAATGTTTTGGGTACCCACCTACATTCAAGGAACCTAAAAGCCTTTAGTTCTTAGGTCAGGACATCAATTTAAGGTTAAATCACTATTGCAGGCAACCATCCATTTTCATTTACTTCACTACAAAATCAAGTTCACCTTGCAAAGTCTTGAAATTAGGTTTAGATGTGTAATCCATCACAGTAGATATCATGTCTACTTCTCTTGTTTTCAAAATTGTGTAATTTAGTGGTATTGCATTTGTGAATGTAAACATTCTTTATGATTGCCACATTTACAATATGATGGGGAGCCTAGAGATTCTCTTCTCTTGAAATCTTTAACCATGGAACGTTCTGTTATTTTTTCACGCTGTATGTGCGGACAGTGTTTCCAGTAAACACATGTTATATTGTCATTAACCGTCAATATCTGAGTGGATTTTCCCATGTGCACACATGTATGTGCTTATGTGTGGTGGCTGATGGTCACGACAGATTCTGATGTAACTTAGAAGCAACACAGCCTCATAAATGCACCAAACATACTTTTAGGCTATTTCGTGTGTGGGCATGCATGTTTTTGGGAGAGGGATGAGTGTTATTTTCCATTTCTCCAAAGCATGATGGAAGAGACCAAAGATGTAGAGTAGAAAGTGCATGGCTCGCTGTCTGCTTTAAGTGATCCACCTTTTATTTGTTTGTGTGACTCACAGATTGGCACAAAGAGACACACAGTCTATTGTGAACATGCAGCACTGCAGGGCAAAGAAGGCCTATGTGTATGCGTAGTATCCCCTGTGTGGGTGTTACTGTATTTAAGTCCATTCATATTTCCTCCCACGAGGCCACTTGTTAATATGTTACCATGTCTATTCCTTTTTTCTTTCTTTCTCCCCTGTCGGTTGTATTGTCTCTCCTCCTGTTGTCATTTGTCACTGTTATCTCTTTCTTTATCTCTTTCTCTCCCTCCTGCCATAATTTAGTTTTAGTTGGTGTGTTTTATTATCCGTGAGTTTTAACTGATCTTTTTTGAATTATTTTGTGCTAATGTACATAAAATTCTTCTGAGTAGATGCCTTTCAAAATAGGTAGTAGACTAAGAGCATGAAAAATAGTCCTCTCATTTAAGACTCTGAAATGCAGTTCAGAATTACACTGAATTAAAATGAAAGCCTAAACTGCAGTAGATTGACTGCACTAGTGCAATTAAAGATTAACTTTCTTACACCTAAACATAGTCTAGTAACTTTTTCTTCACATTTGGTTGTGACAGTTTGTGCAATTCCTGCCTGGTAGTCATTGGTTGAGATAAGGATAAATCTTAATATATTTAAATCCCTTTATATTTGAACCCCAATATATTTCTAATCTCTATCCTCAGCTGCTCTCATTTTTACTGCTGTCAGGATGACGTTCTAGATTAGATATCTATTTTTTTTTTATCCTTCTCTCTCTCTCTCTCTCTCCCCCATATAAGCACATATACACATATATGCACACACCTTTCCTCCTGAGCAGAGAAGATAAAGCAGGTGTTGGTAAAGAGTTCTCCTGGACCAAATGAAAGCCATTTATCAGACACTTTACCTTCCTCACAACACGCACATGCAGAAAGCCACTCAACTGCTCAAACACACACAGTGAGTCTAGATAAAGGCACTATCCAGGACTCTGAGCCTAAAGCTAAGCATGCTTGATTAGGTGTGTAAGGAGCTGTTAGGAGATATGTTTGGCCTTTTTTCATTTGTAATAATCCCAGACCGGAAACAGCGTTGACCATCACTGCAGAGTATAGCCACCAAAAATGGAGATGATATTTTATTACAGTGTTTTGAGAACTACCAGTATTTTTTTTTGTTGTACATTGCTTTGAGTTGACATAAACATAAATATTACAAATTCAGAACAACAGTAGCTCTCTACGATTTTTCAAAACTTTGGTCAGTTGATTCATTGTATTTACAATTGATTGACTCCCAGGTAATTTCTCAACTACGTGTCCTGAGCCGCTCCGTAGCAACTGGGTCAAAGTTTGACAGAGAGCTGTGGTCAAATGGACTTTCGCCTGTTCTCAATTTATGGAAGAAACTCAATCAGGTCAGTGCTTTTTTTTCTTTCCAAAAATGCATGTGACATTTAACTAAAGCTACAATCCCACATAAGTTGCACCCCTCAAACCCATGCCTGTGTTGTAACAATTTCATTCTTTCTTTCATTTATTCATTCATAAAGATTTATTTGAAAGTCTTGACAATAAAAACATTCTCTGTTTATATTACTGCATTTTTACAGCAATTTACAGTTTGTGTTATACTATATGATACTCACTATCTTCTCAAAGAGACTGAAAGGGAGAAGTCCGAATCCAAAGCATATTTATAATCTTGCCCCTTTATAATCACTTACATATGTACTGTTCTAATCCACTTTACAGTACATCCCAAATAATAAAGACAATAAGTAAATATATCTAGCAGTTGTCAAGCAATAAACAAACAAACAAAAACAGAAGACATAGTCACTGAACAACTTATATGCTTATATATACTGTAACTTACAGTATTTAATTCATTATACTACTTTTTGTACTTGTTCAACAAATTTATGTAAAATATCTTTTTTTTAATTCATCCTCAAGTTTGTTCCATAAGTTCACTCCTCTGACTGAAATTTCCTCTATTTCTAATTTTCTTGAAAATACAGACTCCTTTGAGATTACAACAGTTCTCTCTTTTGAATCTATCTCATGTAGAGGATCTTTGACTTTGTGTAATATAGCAATAGATTTTGATAACTTTGATTTCACTAGGTTTACATGTGATTTCTCATTATTATTAATAATGACTCACAAAAAGGTTGTTTCATTTACTTATTCGATGTCAACACCATCCATTTCTATTTTCACATGCTTATTGATCATTCTAATGCTAAATATCATCAATTTAGTTTTTTCAAGTTTCAATGATAATTTATTAATATCAAACCACTTTTACTGTTTGTATTTCCCTTTTCACTTCATTGAGCACACTATCAAAATATTTTTCTGACAAAAATTAATTTGTATCATCTGCAAATAATATACAGTACATACATACATGTACATATATGTACAGTATACAGTATAATCATTAAGGTGTAGTTCCCTTTATAGGTTTGGTTGTTTAAACCTTAACTATAGGCCCTAGATTTGTGCTATAAATCACAAAAATATAGTCTTCAGATTCCTCGAGATCCAACGTTAATTTCCACACCCCCAGGTGAGCTACCTTTGCTGTCAGACTCAATTTCTATAATTGATCAATGCCTGCATGTTTTTTATTGTCCCCAAACTCATAACACCAAACAAAGACATTTGTGTCTTATTTATTAATTATGTTGGTCTATTTAACTTGACATGCTAGTCTTTATTGGTATGCAAATCATGTTTTACATTGCCTTTGCAGCAGTGACTGGTCTAAATTAAAAGCTGCGAAAGCTAATTATAAATTAGTAGAGTCTAATTGAGCACTGTGTGATAGTCACGTCCATGCTTTGTCAAGCAGCAGTGCTGAGTCCAGTTGCTTGGAGACCGACATCAATCCAAATCTAAAGAACGTCCACCTCTACATTAAATAATTTAACCAGCATATTCCTGTCTCTCACTCTGCGTCTTTTATACCCTCTTATACTGTAAACAAAACACTCTAACGCTCCTTTGCTCCCATGTCCGTTTCTTTAAAGGAGAGAATGAGAGGTTGAGAGAGCGCATGCAAGGACCGCCTACAATGAATTTGCACTTCATAAGAGAAAAAAAACGATTGCGAATCACCAGCTTGTATTTCTTAGATCACAATCTACCTCTAACTGCTTTCATTTAACTTGGTTTTTGTGAATAAGTGTTTCTTATTGTGCTTGTGTGTGCATGGAGGTTGGCATTCCCTTAATAAGTGTTAGACTGTATGTGTATGCTATTGTACAAAAATGCTGTATGTGCATGTTTCTGGATTTTCCTCCGCAGACTATACCTGCTGATGTGTATCTATTTACTTTTGACAAAGTTTTTTTTAAACTCTTGTTTGAAGGTAGAAGCACAGGTTTCAGATACTGTTTATTTGTCTCTTTTAGGATTTGACTAGAGACAAAAGTCGCACTATAGACAAGGAGAGTCCCATCTATGTGTCACTCTTCTTTGTCTGAACTTCTACACAAACACTACCCGTTCTTGAAAACAGATTTCTACAACATCAATGCAAATCATAGCAGTCTTATTTAATTCGCGTTTAAATACTCAAATACTCCCAACCTTTTTGTAGTCTGTGTTGTAAATGAATTTAGCATATGAAAAATTAAAACAAATGTTACTGAGCATTTGCCTCTTAAAAGGAACCCATATACAGGTGTAGCCAGTTAGTTTCACAAGTCACACGTTTGATTAAATAGAGATTACCTGTGTGTAGTAAATGTATTTAAAGGATTGCAGAATAAATGCATATGTGTGTGAAAGATCCAGTTAATAATTAATCAAAACCCTGGTTAAAAACTGCTCCTGTGAATCTCTTTAGGAAAATCACACTACTAGTGACATGTAGCTGTCTAGTTCTCTCTTTATCTAGTCATGAATCTATCTTTTTGTTATGTTGAATACTGTATGTGATACTACATCTGTTTACTTTGTATTCATCAGGGGTCTACATTGATCCATCAGAAGGTGGCCCCACCTACAGAGGGTAATGGCTCACCAGTCCTGTCATTCATTGCTCTGGAGCTGTTCAATGCAATCCGCTTGGTCCAGGTATGTCAGAAAAACAATCCTCTAATGGCAAAAACAAGTTTAATTTCCAGTGCTGTCAACCATATTGAAAACACATTTTCATGTTTGTTATTGGTATTGTGACATGCACACACACACAAAATATATATGCACAACCAACCTGAAAAGTACTTTATATCATTTATACAGTAGCTTGCTTGGACTGAATAATACACAAGAAAAGGAAGGAAAAAATTAATATTAAATCCCATTTGCAATTTTGCTTTAAAAATTAAATCATTTATATCAATTATTTTCACATATATTTTTCAGTTCTAATACAGTTTTTCAAATGATTTTCTATGGTTGGTGTTTACTGCACAGTGATTTTTACCTTGAAAAATGAATAAGGTAGATAAACATTTAATCAATTAATTGTCTGTATAATGACTAAATGTAAAATGTAATTGTCTAGAATAGACACATCCCATGTGTTGTAACTTTCCTTCTGGATAAAACCACAGATGCCACAAGTGGATAGAGTTTATTAGTATAGTAATCTCTAATAGTTCATGTGTACTGAGTTGTCAATCCAATGTCTACAACATAATACAATATCTTCACTGATCCTATAGTTTTTTTTCACAAACCAATCAAGCAACATGTCCGTCATCATGACCCAGTTTAGTCCAATCAAGTAAAAAGATGTGAAATGATACTCAAGTTACACATGCTGGATAACTTTGGCACAGTATGTACACTAAATTGTAAGTGTTGTCGCAGAGTATCCACCAATCCCTGGCTGCACTAAGCAAGGTCATCAGAGGGACCCAGCTGCTAACTCCTGAAGTCCAAAAATTAGCCACTGCCCTGCTCAATCAAGAGGTAAGAGGTAAAAGGGGATAAAAAGGAAATACACTAAGACCGTACATTTTCTATGTGTGAGTAAAAAAAAGGCCTTAGCATGAAAGTCACTGTATGTGTATTTTAAAGTTTCATTTTACTGCATATAAATCAAGAAAATGACCAATGTCTAATATACCAGGCTAAAGTTTTTTTTGTTTTTTTTTGGTTAAAAACATGAATGGAGCCTCATTTAAAATTCGAAAACCAACATTATTTTCCAACTGTTCACTGTTTGGATCTGTGTAAAAGATGTACAATAAGACATTTTCCCTTGCCTCACAGTGTGAATTAATTATTTTTTTAATTAAAGATTCAGCATGTCTTGGGGAATTAGATCCTGATGCCATTACTTTTTCATATGACTGCCTTTGAAATGTATATACTTATCTTTATCACTAAGTCTTACAAAATGTTTTATATTTTACAATATAATATTTAAGCCCATGCAGTTACATACGTGCAATTCCACTTTTATTAAGAGATTGTCATTACTGCTGCTACTACAAATAACATTACAACTCAAAAAGGTAATTTAAACAACAATGAATGATTAGCTGATTTTCAACCAGAAAAGATGAACATGGACGACTTGGGGTGTGATTTTTATAAATTTGAAAATGGACCGTTTGGGCTTGCAATATTGTAAACGTGGGGCAGGCACAATTCTAGAGGGATCCGCTCCATCTCCATTTCCCGCTTCTCTCATATGGTGGTAAAAAATAATTTGATATTTAAAAAGTTACCAAGCACCGGAAGAAAGTGGCTGGTTTGCTGCAAAAGAGAAATACATATTAGTACTGCTTTTAATAAATAGAAATATCACTATTTTTCAACAAAATATCTAAAATAGAGATGGCTTTTTGATTAAAGGTTAAATAATGTCTGGCACTGTATCAATGAATATTTCAGTGCTAGTTAATTAGTATTGTAATACTGACAGTTTTTCAATGTTTCTTTATCTTCGCAGTTACTTTGCCGGTAAACCCCACTAATTTCTTTAACATTCAGCAATCCTTTGGAGACAAGCAAATATGTACCAGTTAAAAGCTTCAACAGTAGGCTGTAATGCAAAATAGTTTTTTTTCATGAGACAATATGTGTAATCGTAAGCATTGGTGGATTTTCTGAAATGTTCATTTTAGATTTTGTTTTTGTTTACTGAATATACTTTATTTATACTATATTCAGTAAAAGAGTAACTTAAGAATTACCTAAATCCTTATTTATACATACCTACATATGTGTCAACTCTCACTTTTGACACCAGACGTTTTTAGAGAAAGCATATCTATAATAAGTTGTGGTGTAGTTTATTCAAAGTGTATTTATATTTATAGTCATTAATAGCGTTTAAATGTGCATGTCCAGCAGTGTCAAGCCTGGAGGTGATGTGCAACAAACGTGCAGGCATCTTGAAATTACTACGAGTCTATCAACATGTATAGCATAGCTTATTAAAAATAGAATTTCCAAAACAAAATCCACATGGTTTTATTACCTTCTTACTGAACTAAATAACGTCTTCTCCTCTCTGGATGTTCTTCCCTCTGTCTCAGTGTCCCTTAACATGGCAAAATAAATGGGAGGGACCAGAAGAGCCAATGCAGTACCTCAGAGCTGTAGTGACGCGGACGCTTGCCATACAGGTAACTTCTACACAGTGTGTCTACAAACACAGATATAACGTCTCTTCCTGTCGGTCTCTCTCTGTTTCTCCCACCGGCACACAGAGCATATTTGCAATAGACACAAACTGTGCACACAGAACTGTAGGTGCCCATGGACCAAGACAAACACACAACCATCTCAAGCTGTGACAGTAAATTTTATTTATTAAGCTTTACACAGTGGGACAAAACTCTTTCCTGCAGACATTGAAGCAGTTCTGAAAATGTTTGTGTTGTCAGGGTTTTCTTTTAATTGTTTTCTTGGGAGCTGATATTTTTGCAGGTCTGCTACTATTAGGGGGCCCCGTCTTTAAAATTTTAAAATTGTACTTTCAGGGATTGTTTTTCTACAAAAGTCCCTTAGAAATAAATGGGGATTAATATATAAAAGCATGAGGTTCTGGAAAGAGTCTTGGCTTGGAGCCAGAAAATACAGGTACTGGCTAAAACTCCTCTGCATCTCCTCTCAACTGTGTCTGACTGTACGCCTACCTCAATATGCTCTGGCAGACTAGAATGCACACACATATGTGTACACGTTCAGAAATTATTTATTTCTTTGTGAATTTGATGCATTTCATATTTGTGTGGGCGAGACTCACTGCCTGTGTCTGTCTGCCGGCCTGCCTGCCTACCCATCTGTTTGTGTGTATGTCCGTGCTTCCCGTCTCTTGTTCTTCTGTCTGTCTACCTGCACTCCATCTGTCTTCCTTTGTGTTTTTCTGCAGACTGGACTGCCTTAACTGTCTATTTCTGCCCATCGGTACTGAGTGATATCTCTGTTAGCAGTGTGTCTGTGTCTTGTTAGCTAATCAGTCTAATAAAAGCAGAGCTGGCCAGAGCTGCTGCTGTGTGGAGCTGCTGGAGAATAGAGAGCAGCGGTCCACCCAGACTCACAAGACGACCTTGAAAATACTCTCACACAAATATATGTACACAGAAATACAAAGCGTACCAGCACATGCTGTCTCTTGGTATTATTAATACTGAAAAATGTCCTGATGCACGTGTGCCTGTGGGTGCATGATTGTATGCCCACATGTGCATCTGCCTGCAAGTAATTATGTGTTTTGGGTTATGGGCTTTTTAAAAAAATTCTGTTTAACCCAGTCTATCACTAAAGCCTGTGCAGACTATTGCTGTGTTAAAAATAAATACATTTCTAATTGGAAATTGGATCAGATTTTTGCTCTTTCTGCCTCTTATTTGTCAGCATTTCTTTTAGCCGACCTCTAGATCCACTAGTTTCTATGGAATTTATAGAACTGCCTACCTGTTAAAAAAGAAATACACCAAAGCTCCTAGAATAGATCAAGACTGTATTCTTAAGTCGATCTTCAATCCTTAAATCTTACTACTGCAGCCATAAAGGCTTATACCATGATGAACATGGCTGTAAGTGTAAAATGGTGCAGTGAGTCCAGCTGTTTGCCCACTCAGCAGCATTTCTCAAACGTGAAAGCGGGACTTTCAAACTAACATTGTATTTTGAGATATCATGTCTGATTATGTCTAGGGCTGTGCCTTTGAACAGATATTTTCCAGTGATGCAGAAGGTGGCCGCTCACCTGATGTAAGCAAACACATTTGATAAGGCCAAGACTGTTTCCATTCATGTAGATACACAGTTGTTTGTACTTGTATCTGGATGAAGTGTGTGTTTTCTTGGCACATATACAATCCTGACTCTGCAAGTAAAGACATATGTTTAATCATTCAGTATGTACATATTCTCACATGGGGATCTGTGAGTTTATGCCTCTCTTTATGTTTCTAAGCTTGTCTGTCTATGATGTGTAGGCAAATTTTAGCTTGAAATCATAGTCTCAAGTACATTTTTAGATTCTTAGGTATTTTGTCCGTTTCTCAAAACTTGAATTGGCTTTTTGTGGTGCAAGTTTTGGTTTAAGGGTTTAGATAAGTTGGCTGTGGCTCACTCTGTATCACAATCCATGTTATCTTTTTCTCTTTGTTTTTCTCTGCTTTATGATTGAATAATCTGTCCAGCTCTGTGTGTGTTTGTCTAAACTGTCTGTCTCTGTACATAGAGTTGGGTGGAGCGTGCAGGCAGAAAAGCACTTCTGTCCGACACCCTTGATCTCTCTGAGCTCTTCCACCCGGATACCTTCCTCAATGCTTTGAGACAAGAAACTGCCAGGTAACAATGCATTTCTATGTGAGACATAGTTAAAAGTATTTAAGCTAAAGCTAATAAAGTTCTTTCGTGTTTTCAGGATGATGGGTTGTTCCATGGATAGCTTGGTGTTTGTTTCATCGTGGAGGAGTCCAATTGCAGAGGCCAAGCTACAAGTCAAGGTAGAATTAATGTAAAACAAACCTCTGGTAACCTGCACGTCTTCCATGCAAACTGGACACAGAGTGCTAGAAGCTGCAGAGTGCTGGCACCATAAACAGCCGAAACTCAGGGTGATTAATAATTGCAATGTGAGGGATTCACTGATTTTAGGAACAGAATACAGATTAATATAACAATGCAGAAACTAAATGTGTGAAGACAACAATGACAAAGAAATCCAGTAAGAATGCTGCATATGCATGAAGACAAGCGATAGCGACAAGGTCTCTTGTGCTTTTGGTACATTCAACAGGCGAAGGCTGTTTAAATAGAGAACTGGGACTATACAGTACATACTGCTCAGTCTTCATGCTCTGATTTAAGGGTGTTATATAATTATATTGGCTACATAAAAAAAAACTTTTAGCAATTTGTTTCTTTTCTGTCATGCCAATAAAAATTGGCTCAAGTTGATGCAATCTTAAAATATACAAAGATAGAGGAAGGGTGTGGGTGCTTAAAAAGAGGCTGCAGCTGCAGGGAGGGAAGGGAAATACTCAGACATCTGACAGAGAACGAGAAAGGGGATAATTGTTGTGAAGCAATGAGCTCTCTCTCCCTCACTCTCACAGTCACACACACAAAATACACAGCTTTTTCTGGACTTGTCTCTCACTCACTCTTTTTCGTGCTCCGATTATGGTGATTTAGTAGTTATCTGTATGTCTGAATTGATGCCAGTGTTCCCTTTATTGTCTGGCCTACTGTGGAAACTCCCTTAGTCACTGGACTGAATTCACTAACGTTACCTCAGTGTCTCTCCCACATACTGTGTGCATAACATTTCAGTTTATCTGGTGACAGGATTGTGTGGTTTGCTCCCATGTGCACCGTTTGCCTTTTGTCTTGATTTCTCGATCTTTTTAATCTGCTGCTTTTGTTATATATTTTTTCACTGTTGTTTTTTTCCCTTTTTCTATTTGTACTTTTCTCTGCCCTTTCTCTCGCACTCGACTTGTAGGTTGGAGGTCTACAGTTGGAGGGTTGTAGTTTTGACGGTGTCCATCTTAGTGAGAATCAGCGTGACTCCTCCACTGTCTCAGCTGTCCCGCCTTGCTACATGGCCTGGGTTCCACAGGTCTGTAAATGTTAGCTACCGGTTGTTGACTTGTTGACAACTGGCAATAATTTAGAGAAATGCTTCCTGTTTAAAAAAGGGGGGTTGCAATTTTTCAGCAGCCAAAGTGTAATATTCATTATGTCTATATTTACATTTACATTTATCAGATTTTAGTCATTTGGCAGATGCCTTTATTCAAAGGGACTTACAAGTGAGATACAAAATAATCCAAAAAAATGAAGTGGACAAAATGCCATGAGAAGTAATGTTTCAGTTTGTGTGAATTGTAGGTGCCAGGTAGGGAACGTTTTTTTAAAGAATGAGAGATCAGTTAGGGAGCCTGCTCCACCATCGTGAGACAACTGAGCCGAAGAGTCTTTTCATATTGCTTGTTGTTGTTTTTGTGTGAAATCCAAACATAACCAGTTTGAAATGTTATAAAATACATAAAAGCAACAAATCCTCTCATTTAAAAAAACTGGCCTGTTCTTGTATTGAGATTCAGCTCAGAAATCACTGAGCATTTACTGTACACATTTGACCTAACAAAGGCAGATAAATTGCTTTGGTTTCATGGAGCAGGCAGCTTCAGCTCGAGGTGGTAAACAGAATATTTAAGGCACCTGTTGGGCTGGGGCATCATTGCATGAAGACCGACAGGAATCCACAGAGCAAGGACACCCTAGGACTCCTTATTCCAAAAATCCAAAATGTCGTCTTTCACTGTTTTCAGCAGATCCCTGTCTCCTCCGCAATTGCAGGACGTGTCCCTCAGGAAGGACGACACCTCCTCCACCTGTGCACCCTCACCCAGAGCTCTTCCACTCGTACCTCTTTTTGTCTTGCTCTGTGGAGTTGCCAGACTGCAGTCAACAAAGCTGACTTCCTCCCAGCTTTTCAGCTACTGGCACTTACAAGAATCTGGATCACACCACAAACACGGCCACCCCAGCTGCACTGTCCACCAATTTCACCTTTTCTTACACTTCTTGCCCCATCAGGACACGGACGTTGGGCTGATGTGCAAGTTTTCCCATACAGAACCCATAACCACAGAAAACATCTGGTTACTCCTCTACATTTATCAGATCACACCACTGACACCAGGAAGCTCTTTTTCACTTTTAGATAACTCTTCCTTTTGTCTCCACCTCCCCTGTCCATCTCTCACTGCTGACAGCTTTACATGTCGTTGACTAATAAGGTGGCAGCCATCAGCTACCAGTTCTTTCCACCAGATGGAGATGTCCTGCTAATTTCACCTAAAAGCCAATCGCTCTCCTTGTTTTCCACCTTGACCGGGAACGATGCCTAGACCCTCCTTCTCCCGGATCATCCTTGTTCTCTGGATCCCGTCCTTCCTACAGTCATCACTGACGACAAACTGAGATTTACCTACCACATCTCCTCTTTCTCTAGGAAGATTTGCTCTCAAGAACATTACAAAGTTCAGACCCCACCTTTCTGATTATGTAATTCACCTTTTTGTGTAGGTACTGGTCATATCTTGCCTCTACTACCAGCATATCAAATTTTTGATGAGTCAAAAAGGACACACCACACCACAGCACAATTACGATCTCTACGCTAGTTTCCAGTATCTGCAGGCATCAGGTTGAAATCTCTGACTCACCTACACAGTTGTCAACTCAACACCTGCCCACCTGAATTCATGTCTTCTCCTTGACTTAGATTACTTTGCTTGCTTTAAATCTCACTTGTTCTCTTGTCCTCACTTCTTTTGCATTAAAGGCTTTGACAAATGACTAAATGGAGAATATAAACTGTCAGTAAATATTTGGCATTTCTGCTTGAAAAGCAGTTGAAATAGTTAAAAAAAGCAGTTTGGCCTAAATTTGTTTAACTAATCAGACATTCAGCTACATAAATAATTGTTTGCATATGATTGTATATTTTTTTATTCACTTCTAGAACTCTGCCCCTGACTATGCTGCATCAGAAGATAGTATCTGGCTGCCTCTCTACACCAGCTCAGAGAGAGTGAAGGCAGTCACACACATCTGTCTGCCCTGTGGAGCGAACCCCAACCAGTGGATACAGGCTGGGGCGGCTCTTTTTCTCAAACAACAATGAGCAGACATCATATTCATGGCAAGCACAAAAGACACTAACGGCAAGGGATTTTTGAACGCATTAAGCTTTAGGATAAGATGATATTGTCATAAAAATAAACAATACAGATCACAGTTGACTCTTTAAGTTCTGTCTCTCTCTGTAATGTTGAAACAGGTTTTAAAGGAGTGAAACGACTCAGTTTCTGGTCCTGAAGCTCATGGTGGTTCTTTCCCTCTCTCACACACAAAAACATTCACAAGCACTCAGTTGGTCCCTAACCTCTGTGTGATTGCTTCTGAGCTAAGGTTGAGTGGAGGCATTGAAGCTGTGATGGATGGCCACAGAGCTGATAGGGAGGGCGCGATATGTGTAAGGAGTATTTTTGTGTATGAATCAAACCAAAACCATCTATTGTGATTGATGGCTTAATTAAGATTTTTTCTGTATTGGCCTTTTTTGTCGATGTTTACTGACTAGTCCAAATGTCTTAAGTTTATGTGTGTGAAATTTCTTGTGTGTGTTTCTGCTTGTCTTTATGTAGTAGTGTGGAAAATATTTAGTTTGACGCCATTGTTATGAAGATTTAAGCAGTTGTTATATTTCAAGTTAGATTTTTTGGTAAAAGTTTCAGTTCGTCTTGGGGTTTGGCATTTAGTTGTGTGCTGCTACAAGTGCCTTCACAACTATAGAAAGACAAGTGGGTGTGTGTGCGGAACTAAAAAAGGGTTAAGGTGAGGGAGGAGCAGGTAGTGTGTGCGCACTCTAGTGTGACAAAATGGGAGTGAAATGGAACAGCAGGTTTAAAAAAGAGAGGATTGGATTTTGGCAAAACACGGCCCTCTGGGTCAGAGAGTGAAAGAAAGATGCAAGGATGGAGGCAAAATGATAGATGATGCAAAAAGCGAGAAACAGCAAGAAAATGCTATAAAACACGTTGGGAAAAATTGCTGTAAAACAGGAAAATGAGGACAGCATAAGTAATTGAGTTTGAGAGGAGATCAGGGGTTAAAGGGAAAGGGAAGGTAGGAACGGGTCAGAACAAGTAGTGAATGAGTTCTGGAAAAATTAACAGTGTGGAAGAGAGGGACCAGAAACAACTGCAATACTGGACTTTCAATTTATTCTGAACCTTTTCTGCTATATCAAATATGATGAGATCGCTAGATAAAACTGTGACCTTATTTCTTCACACACAAACAAGCTTGGCACATTTGATGCACAAAGTCTAACTGTAAAGGCTGATTATTTTTCCTTGAAATTTTTAGCAACGAACCCAAAGCTTATTATAAATTATGGATTGGATAAAGCGGATTTAAAAAGTGTTGTTTCACAACTCTTCCTTAAGGTTTGACTACTAATCCTGCAGTGGCGGCAGAGGTGAAAAATAAACCTCAACATCGCAGCAAACAGAACATGTTTTGCTGAGGGCGTTTGCAAGGTAATTTGTTTCTATCACAAATTAGCATGCCAGGATTGAGAAACTATTGGGATAAATTTCTGTTTGTGATTGCACTCACTGCTGCAGTGAGATGTTTGTTTGGTTTTTTGATCACAAAACCTACACATTATGACTCAGTTTCAGAACAACGCTTTCAGTGCCATACCTGCAACTGACGAAGGATTTTACCACAACGTGTGTCCAAACAACCATAGAACATATTTTTCTATACCGTGCACTATTCACTGTGTTTGGGGTTTTCTCATGTGCAGTGCACAGGTAAGGTTATCCAGTAAAATACATAAACATTTTACTTTGTGAGGGATAAAGTAACTTTTAAATATTCTCTTGCGAATGTGTCATTCAGTGACCCAAAGCTTTATTAAATTAAAAATACATATTCCCAGCTGAAAAAATAATTTGCAAAATAATGAATCTTTACACAAAATTCTTTAATCTGTTGTCTGTCGTTCTATTTGATTGTAGAACATAGATCTATGAGATTCCACCTCTGGGTTGTTATTTGCAAACCTGGGTGTAAAATTCACTGTATTTAATTTCTTCCTTTTCATTTTTGGATAATTCCACCCAGTTTTATTTACACTGTTCAGTTTCTCAGCTTTTGAGGAAGCTGCAGATCTGTTTTTAAGCTCCAGAACCGGAACGTCATCTCCAGGGTTCCAGTTGATGACACCTCTGGTCTTCGCCACTGCTTCCAACAGCTTCACTGTGAGCGATGTGTAATTTCTACATCTTGCTGTGTTGCTTTTTTTCCAATAACCACCTTGGATTGCAAAGGATGTTGCAGTATTAAAATGCAGAATGTTTCCAGGAGTGGGAAGAGGAAAAGCTAACACCACCCACAGGATACTTTGGAGGAAGATGGAAAAGTGTTAATAACACTGCAGGGAACCATTGTGGAGAAGGTGTTGAGTGAAAGGAGGAAAATCACTGGCAGCAGGGCAAAATATTAGAAAGGACAAATGGGTTCTAGCTGGTTCCCAACATGATTGTTTGACAAGGATCCGAACCACTACCCACATTTGCTTGGTATCTAGTAATGAAGTGTAAAGTGGGAGACTGCACCTCTCTGCAATAGTACATTCTATAAAAAATGTGCATCTATTTACATGTAATTACATGTCTGTAAGCTTGGTAATGTTTTAGAAAATTATTACAAACACAAAAATAAGGACACTACTGCCCTGGGTTCATAGTATGTCTCATTGTCATGCCTAAATTCTGCATTAAGGAATAGTGGAGGTACACTTAGAAACAAAACAAAACCGGTTACATTCATAACTATTTATAACACGTTATTTATTAAGCTGTTTTAATGTTTTAATCTGGATTTAAAAACCATATTGTCTTAAGCTGTTGTTGGGTGAAAATTTTGGCATTGCCTTATTTTGACATGGCAACAAGATTAAAATGGAAAGTTTTTTCAACATAATGTTTAATGCACATTGTTGTTCCATCAGATATTAAAGTTAATGTTAGATTAATAATATTGTAAAGGGTGTGTTTTACCAATTGCGACCTCTGGCCAAAGTAAAACCATCTTTATCCATATCTGTTTTTCAAACCCTTCTACAGGCTTTTGTCTCTACGCGGCTCGACTATTGTAATGCTCCATATGCAGGAGTCAGTCAGGCATCACTCTCTCGCTTACAGCTGGTATGAAATGCTGCAGCTCGAAGGCTTCCCGGCACTCGTAAGCGAGAACATGTTACGCCCCTTCACTGGCGTCCAGTTCATTTTAGAGTCAAGTTCAAGATTTAATTGTTTGTTGTTGAGGCTCTTAATGGTCTAGCTCCTTTTTATATTTTAGAACTTCTTCATCCATACACTCCTGTTTGGCCCCTCAGATCCACTGATCAGCTGCTCCTTGACGTCCCTAAGACCAGGCCCAAGAGCAGAGGTGACCATGCTTTTTCAGTCGCTGGTTCCAATGTTTAACTCCCTCTCCATGTTAGGCAGCCCCCATGTGTGTATATATATAATATTTAGTTTTTCAGCAATTTTCCAAATGAAGATCTTTTTAACTGCTCTTCCGCTATGTCTTCTGTCAGCTATAACCAGTCATCCACACCTCAGCCTAGACAAACCATTCAAACTCTCAGCAAGTCTTAAGACTCTTAGCTATTACTCTTTCATTCAGCTTTTAAATATCTTTTACGTTTTTTGAATAACCACAGTTTTAGTTTTATGCAGTTTTTGGACATTTCTGTTCTCGAGCAGAGTGGTGATGACATCATGCACTCTACCTTCAGCTCCTCTGCTCTTCAGTTTTTTTCTCATTTTTTCTCTTATGCTCTCTGGCATCAGCTTTCACAAACAAATTATACAATAAAACTGTAGATGAAATTGTCAGTTTTCAGAAAACGTGCTTCTCATTTTCATGAGCCTTGTTGTTTTTGAAGTGTTTAGCCAAAAACAGACAGTGCCACCCAAGTCCCCTATTAAAAGCTGATGTGAGAGGGTTCCAGAATTTTCTGAGCAGACCCAGATGAAGGCTGTTTGTAACTCAGGACCATGACTTAATTTTTCGGTATTTCAGTGAATAGCGTTTTGCCGTTCATGACTGTTCCGTGTGTCTGTGCAGCATATAAACATGTAACAGACACACAACAAAGTGTGTCTGTTACTCTCGCCCATCTCTCCTCTCTCTGTCTCTCTCTCTCTCATCACTATGGAAACAATCACTGTCTATCAAATAGCACCCCCCAAGCAGATCTTAGCATTTTCAGTACTGTCTTTGCTCTGTTTAACTGAGAAACTCTGATACACTGACCTGAAATTAAAGTTTCATATATTTCAGCAAAAGCAGACCTTGCAGCTATATTAAAACAGTTTAGCTTTAATTCAGCTTTCAGTAAAAGCAAAAGTTTTTGCTTTTTAAGATAAAACTGCTTTTTACAGCATTGCTTGGAAAATTCTTTCAGCGCAAAAACATTCTTTTTGAAAATGCTTTTTCTAGTTTTGTATTAATTTTTCAAGGCCTTGCAACAATTGCAGTGATTAAAATTTGATTATTTCCTGCAAATGCTGATTCAACATATTGTTCTATAACTATAACTTTTTTATACACACTCCTTGACTATTTTGTTACATCCGATGATAAAAGAACATTTGTACCAGCATTTTTACCTTAGATTTAGGTTTACAATTCCCAGTGAGCATAATTGCACAACATAGAAAATATGGTAGGTTTAAAACAATGTCATCATTTGGCTGAAAAGATACAAATTCCCTGTTGTCTCCCACACCACCCACATCAGATATGGATATTATCCGACTACCATGGCCCCCAAGTTCCAATTTGTTGACTTTGTTGATTTAAAACAAAGTTTTAAAGAATTTCCCAAACAAAGACAACTCTGACAAATCTTCATTTTCAGTAGGTGATAACAGGATGCAGAGGGACCATTTGGGACGACAATAATTAATAAATAAAATGATTGCAAGCCACTTTTAAATATTACCTGATGGGTGACTGGTGGCCCCATCAACTCAGGTGCTGTTTGCTGTATAACACTGTAATGGAGCGTTCTACAGCACATTTGCAGAAAGGCTGCTCTCAGGAGAAGCTGAACGTGACTTCCGTGTAATCGGACAATGTAATCTGCATAATCGTTGGGTTTTTTCTTTGTCTGATTGTTTTGTTCTTCTGCCACCTTTCAAAATGCATCGTTGCACTGGTTATAAGGAAGCAGGCAGTCAGCTTTAAAGCCTCCAGGAGACAGGAGAGCAGAAAGTTGAAAGTGGACTGAGGGTGTGAGGATGCCGAGCAGTCAAAGGAAAAGCCTTTAGGGTCTTGCCCATCTTGTTTATTGAATTAAAAAGCAACACTGAGACTCACTTTGCTAGGTGTAAACATGAGATTTAGTACGTGCATTTTCTTTGTTTACACAGTATTATGTGAGCAGGGAGCCACATACTGTATGTTCACCTCAGGACACTTTACTATGTGTTGTACTGTGTCTCAGTGTCTCAGTTCCCCAGTGAGAGTGTGTCTCCAGCAGAGTCATTGGAGCTGACAGATGACCACAAGCTCTCCCGTCTCCCTGATCTCTGATCCTCCCCAAAGACACTTGCAATCAGGAATTTCCTTCTCAGTTTGCCTCATCCCATTTGTTTTTTCCTTCTTTATTCTCCTCTGCTGTTTCCTTCTTTCTGGGCCTTTACACCCTCTCCTTCCTCACCATTTCATCTTTCCTCGTCTGCCTTTTTTCGTCTGTCTTTGGTTCTCAAATAATGTCTTCCTATCTCACTCTCTCTCTTTACCATGTGTAATCCATGATCTCCCTGCAGACTAAGGGGATTATTATATTATTGCTAAATGCTAAACAGGACTCCTTTAGGCTTTTTGCCAACACTTATATATTATACACAACTGAAATAGTAGTATGAGAACAAGAATAAGTAAAATGTGTATGCATGATATTGTTGAAACATCAACAACATGGATAAAAGCTCTGTATAAGCATGGATTCACCTTGCCATCATAGGTCATTTTGTGTAGGTGTAGACAAATAAATAAATTTGCCATTTTTTTAAACATAAAATGAAACTTAATGGAGTTGCATGGAGGTGGCAAGTGTGACTCAGTAACATGCACATGGTTTAAAACAGAAAAGATGAAGATTCAATTTGTCTAGAAAACATCAAATACTTTGTTTATATGGCTGATGTTAAATTATATACAGTGAGTAGGAAAACGCTTTTCACTGTCTGACTTTATGTGTGAGCAATAGCTATTTTCTAGAAACATTACATACTTCACTTTGCCCAAGGTATGACTTTGAGCATAACAGTAACATTGGAAAGTATCCAGTGATCTCTGTTCAGAATCCTTGAAATTATGTGTTGTGAGGATGGTAGTCCACATAAGGAAACACACTCAAGTCAGTTTGCCAAATAAGTTTCAGAGGAGAATAGTTGAACAAGTCTACAGACAGAGAATCAAACTTTGGCTCATGCACAGCAGCTTGGAAATATCTTTTTTAAAGTTGTCAGTACTGCAAGAACAGCTGTCTGTCCAAAATAATTTCCGTTGTTACAGATTCCAACTGATGGCTGTGTGCTGTTGCAAAGATCACTTGGCACCAGGTTGGAACTTTGTACCCTTTTATTTCTCTACAATTAATTATTACTGTAATAACGAAGCTTGGGAGTCAGGTGTAATTAAAGTTTGGTGATGAAGCAAACCTCTGGTCGCATAAAAAACCCAGCGTGTTTTTCCCATGCTGGATTGATGTCACCATCATTGGCTATAAACACCATCTAAAAGCTGTTTTCTGGATTGATTTTACATGAGGCTTTTGGTCTGAATCAATCAGATTCCAACTTGTGGCCAAAATTATATCTGTCTGCTGATACACTTTGTGTGACGCTACACACTCAAGTGTACAGATTTACCGTATCAGTCAGAAGACGAGGTTATCCATCCTTTCAACTATAAAAGGAGGAAGAGGTTAGGGAGGAGAGCAAAAATAAAAATGATTAACAGAGGAAGGTAAAATGAGGGAGGAGAGGCATTAAAAAATCTAATTAAAGTGGGAAGAACATACTAGACAACCCCATTCTTTTCCTTATGTTCACGTCTCCCACCTCATTTGTATAACATGAAGGATGCAAAAAAGCGAATACACTAAAACAGCCCATGACATGTTTTAAAGCAACTCTGGAAAATGTGCTATTTTCCATCCTGTTGTTTTTTTGTTTTGTTTTTTGTAGCCCAAGCAGATATTGTATTTACTCTCTGTATTTATCAAAAGGGCACCAGTTTCTTTCTCCTGTTAATTATTGAGACTGGTTACAATCAACTTTTAAATACCACACATAAAGAAGGGAAGGAATACACACTGTTGTAATATAAAGATTCTTTTACTCTCAGTTCAAAACTGAACATACTTTTTGTCACCTTCACACTAGTTTGCTGTCACACTGATTTGGAGGATGGGTGTCATCACGTTTGTTGTGACAAAAAACAAGGTTTAAATTACTATTTCTGCTAAAATAAGTATTTTCTAAACCGCAATAAATAAGCCTCAAGGCTGTGCCGCTTGATTGAACATAGAAATCGTGGATCCAGTTTGGCCCCAGTGATCCTCTGCACACACTCCATCTAATATTGAAGAATGTCCCAGATTAGAAAGTTGACAGCAGCTAACTGACCAGCTGCACTAACCCCTGCCCTCTGCCGTCACAGCCAATGGAGCAGCGTAGATGAATGACCCCCTCAAACCCTTGGCCAATCACCAAACTTAACTCTCATCTCCAGCCAGAGATGCCCTTGAGCAAATTCTCACACACACATTAAAGCGGGGACAGACACACACACACACACACACACACAGTGCTCACAAACACACACAGCTACACGCTCACCACTTAATTCGGCCTCCTCTGAGGGCAGCGGGCCGCTCACTGCAGATGTTTATGGCTTCCCTGAACCTGCAAATCACTGTGATTACGGCCGGGCAGATTTATGACCACGGCCCTGTCTATGGGCCCTTAGACAAACCATGGATCATCCACACACACATATGTGTGCACTCTGTATTGGAGATGACAGACATCTGCAGCATTAAGACCCTTTGTTTTGGATGGACCAGAAAATCATATGCAGAGTGACCTTGTGTGTGTGTCTGATGTGCCATGTTTACATCGATCAGGAATTACATAATGACCACCTATGCAAGGTAATGCAAACCAACACAGTGGCTCAATTAATTTTATCTTCATTTTAATTATCACCTTTCTGACAGTTTCAACTGAAAAACTGGGTATTGTAACATTGTGAAAGCAGAATTCATGGTGGAGGAACTGTAACACTGTAGTGTAACAGTAAAACTTATTCACAAAGGCAAATGACATGTCCATATAAGAGAAGAATAATTGTTTATAATGTTCAAGCACCTATATGTTTGCAAGATACTCACATAATTTTAAGGAGAGTCAGGTAGCTGCAAAAATGAAGACAGTTTCCTAGAGTTCCTTCATGTCCTGCACCAAAGTTTTGGATTGTGTACAGTGTCAGTGTAACACAAATAAAAGTAATTCATTATTCATTATCATTCATCATTATTATTATTGTTGTTGTTGTTGTTGTTATATGTTTAATCAAAAGGATGCACCTGGACAGCCGACATATTGTTGAGACAGAGGCTGTTGAATCTCTTTCTAAATGAAGTGCCAAAAGAATTAAGTCAGTGTTTATGTATCAGTCACATTTAAAGTAATGGAGGCCTGCATGAACGACACTGTGTGTGTCTTTTACTTAATATAAGAAAAAATCACCTATTTTAGTAATTTTTACTCACACCTGAAGTTCCATTGCAAAAATGTCTGAAAACATTGCAACAGAAATGCTGCTGCAAAATCAGGAACACACACACACACACACAGAAGGCAGTGAAATCCTTTCTCTCCTCAGCTTTTGTTCTAATTGGCCTGTGAAGCATTAGGGGAATTGAAGGTGTAATAGAGAGATGAAGGTGACGATCTGCACTTTACTTTGTCATTTCTGCAGCCAAAGAGCCAATTTCCAGCAGGGTTTATGAAAAAAGCAACTCAACCATTTTTGTTGATTTGTGGTTAAGGTACAAGCCTCCGTATGAAAGTGTGTGTTGAAAGGGTGGGGCTGCTGTGTTTGTGCTCTTGCATAGTGGGGGTTAGAACCAGAAAGAAAACCGCATTTTTATATATTTTTCTCCACCTGTATCCATTTTGTTTGTTGATGACTCATCATGACCTTGACTGCACTCGTGTGGGAGGAGAAGCACAGTCGGCGAAGTGTCAGCAACGGATGCCTGCCGATGCAGACCGTGTGTGGGCAAACACGCCAATTTGGCATACATACATTTGACTTGGATAAACCCACAGTTCTACTCCAGTGTGCATTATTGTGGTTATAATGCATAGAATTTTCAGTATGCAGTGTGATTCTGGCCACTTTCTTTATAAATACCAGCCAGTGGTTGATGGAAATAAAGACATCAGTTTCTGTGATGTCACAAAACAATGCTCCTGTTTTTTTTACTGCGAACTCATTGTCAGTGATCTCTTCATACGGAAAGCAAAATAAGTAATTTGAAATGGCCCCAAACGTCAGTGCTGTTTGTGTGGTTGTATACGCACTCGTATCTGCTTTACTGTGTACGCCTCATTGTGTTTGTGTGTGCGAGACTTATCTTTGACTTTCGTCTGTATCGTCAGCATTGCATCAGTAGAGAAGAGTGTTACAGAGACTCATCCCAGAGTAGCTCTTCTCAGTTCCCTACCTTGAGGACCATAGACTGTTACTGCAGCCTCTGCATGACTGGAAAACTTTTACATTTTATTAAATATTTAATCTTCATGTTTTTTTAATTGTTAAATGTTTCATAAAAAGGTGTAAAGCACGTTTCCTCAAGTCAAATCATCTCTTATGTCAAGTCTTCATGAAATATATTGCGCCTACATTTTGTTTATGCCATATATTTCAGCCTTTTAGATAATCTGTCTGTTGATTTGTGTTTGTATTAAATCCTGCTTTAGGCTGAAGCCAGGGCGGGATTTCATCATTAGGAAAAATAACCTCAGCTTCACAGGTGGACAGACACAATCAGGCAAAAAACAGATGAGCAAATGGTGAGTGTTACGATGTGAGGTAAGAACATCTTCAGCACTTGTGGCCCACTTTCCTCCAGTATTCAGATTTTACAAATAGTCATGAGTGTTTTAATTGTCCCTCACTGGCAGGAAACGCAAAGCCATTCCCTTTCCAAAGATAGTTAAGTGAGGCTCATCCTGCAACTAATCCGTCAGGCCAAACTACGGTGGCCCTGGGAGGTCAAAGCACCACAGTTTGAGAAACAAGGTCAAGCAACCACAAGCAAATATACAAAACAACCTTTACCAATTTGACAACACAGGCGCAGCATTAAGAAACGTGCTGCAAAAAACACAAAACAACACAAATGGTTTCGGGAGCAACTAAAAATATGTTTAAAAAAATTAAGTGTCACTTTTTGGTGTCCTCCAGAAAAATTGCTGTGACTTGTTTACAACGGGTTCAGTGGACGCTAAAAAGGGACGGATATTTAGATTCGTAAACATCGTGGCTCCCGGAGCCATTGCTGTTGTGTTGTGGCTTTTGCGGCGGTTAAGTCATTCTGCGCCTGTGTTGTCAAATTGGTGAAGTCGTTTGTGTATCTTTGCTTGTGTTTTGTCTGTGTGTGTGTGTTTTCTGAAACTGCAGCACTTGGAGCTCTCAGGGCCACTGTATAAAACCCTGTGTGTCACACGCTGATGTAAGAAGCGTTTACCATATAAGAAACAAGACGCTTTTACACACCGTCAGTAAATTATAGAGCAGAGAGTCTTAGGCAAAGATAGAGAGATTAAAAAAGATAATGTATTAGAGTCAGTCAGGGAGTTTCTGCAAAATCAAGAACTCTTAGAGAACAACAAGTATCTTCTTTATGAAAAATGGAAAAACAGGCAGCTAAAAAAATCTCCAAATTATTAACGAGTATACAATCTACGATCTACCATCTTTTGTTGGAGGTAAAGAAATCAGCGGCGGAGAGAAGTGAAATGTAAAACAAGGTGATTTACCATTATGGAATCTTCATTACAAAGACTAGGGAGCATGATGAGTATTAGAAGAAGCACTCTAATGCAAAATGAAAATGTTGTGAAGCACAAAGAGCCGAGAGCTTGATGGAAGTTCTGACTCAGGAAAAAATTTGAATAGAGGCAATAAATAAAAGTAAGAAGGAGGAATCTGAGTGCTCCTGTAATAGATAGAAACACTTGGAGCATTTTCACATCTGCTTCACAGAGAAAGGAGGATAAAAAGTGGGAGGTGGAAAAAAGAAGACAGAGGGATAGAGTGAGCAAAATGACAACTTCTTCAAGGGAGGAGTGTGACTCATCTTCATCCGACATGATTTCACTCTTTATTAGAGACGGATACACAGTCAAAGCACACATTGCTCTAACAGACACAGTGTCAGACCGAATTGCTTTTAAAAGGCTGTGAAGGAAGAGAAAATGGTGTTAATGGCTCCAAAATGCTTTTAACACTCCTACCCACACAAATCAGACTCCTGTCTCCTCCGTCGTGCTCTCCCCGGTGCCGTTTGGAGGCCCTGCTCTGTCCCTGGTCGGCTGGTGCAAAATGGCTGCTGCAAAACAAAGCTGTGCCATCAGTTTGTGGGGAATAGAAACAACGGCGTTTTAGTCTCTGACCTAAGCTTCGCTCGGTAAATACCCCACTTCAATATATTTAAAGTTTTATGTGTCTTCAAGGAGGCAGGTGCTAACAAGTGGCTAAATAAGACTACAGAGGATCTCCAGGAGATTAAATGTCATCTTGCCACACACTGACCTTCTCACTAATGCCTCTTTTCAGCATCATTGAGTTTGTAATTCACGATCACTGGGTGTCTCAGGTCACTGTAAGAAGAAAAGACTTTTGTACAAGAGGTTATCATGTCAAATCAAAGTGCAGTTAGATGTTAAGTGGCAGTGACGTTGACGTCATGTGACTGTGGTGCAGTTTCACAGCCTAACAGAAGCTTTATACTTATGGCAGATGTATTTAAGCTTCAGAAATTATAAAGTGCTGTTGCTCCCTGGGCATTATCTTGCTGATCACAAGGTGTTAGTATCATAAACATCTGCTTGTCACTCAGTTTATTTCCAGCTATAATCCAAATGCCCATGAAAAAACCTCATTGGATAATTTTTCGAGGGAACCAGGAAGATGCTAATTTCAGATTTTGCCCATAAAAGCGTCATCCCTGTGGCACTCTATTGACTTAAGGGGTGTGTGTACGATATATAAAACACTGGTGGAGTGTCTTAGTCACCAATAAACATTCTTTTTGATGTATAATTTGAATCCACTGAGTGTTTCTAAAAGAAAATGGTTTAGTACTGCCAATCCCACCGAGAATCCGATGACCTCCAACCCATTTCTCATATGCTGTGTAGGCTTTATGTAGCTGAATTTGCATGTTATCTTGGAAAAACAATGCAAAGTTGAAGCAATACAGCTGACGTGGGCTAAAGAGACCCCCGGTCCCCTAAGCTCGCTGTATTCTGCTAATATAAAGAATGTTCACCCCTGAGTCTGAATAACGGGCTGGAAGCTTCTACACTCACAGTAACTATGTACCTGAGGGGCATTCTGGTCAGCTAGACTGGGCTGTGTGTGTGTGTGTGTGTGTGTGTGTGTGTGTGTGTGTGTGTGTGTGTGTGTGTGTGTGTGTGTGTGTGTGTGTGTGTGTGTGTGTGTGTGTGTGTGTGTGTGTCCATCTGTCTACTATTGCACACATCATTGTCCACATACAATATCTATTGTGCATTTTTGTGACTGTGTGTTTCATGGTTGTTATGAGTTATGGCAGTCAGACTATGGTGTCAGATAGCAGATTTCCTCTTAAACTGCAGACAAATTGCCTGTGGGTGTCTGCACTCTAACACACACAGACACACACAGACAAAAACATTATGTCTTTCTGCTACTCTCTGGTTATCACACAAAAATACACACATTCAGGTGGTGATTATTGATATATTTGTCAGGCCTATCCAGGAAACTGTCCTCCAGTAATGATTAGATAATAGATGGTAATTAAGCGATTTCAGACTCTTGTGGATGTTAAACGGCTCTTCTGTAAATTGTTGCAACTTTCCAGAGTAAATGTATAACTTTTTGTATGTCACGCCACGTGTGTCCTTGACTTCAAATTAGAGTTTCTCAGAGTTGTTCCAGTCGGTCAGGACGAGTTTGTTCCAGTAAAAACAATAGCTAATGGCCTGTTTTCCAGATTAGTGCTGGGAACATGTTGCTCATGATGACAGGACAGTGCACGGATTTGCATGAGAGTGAGGGGATTTATTTGTCCTCTCCTGTCATTTTACATGTGAGGTGATTTTATTTTGGACTTCTTGTCAGAAAAACAGCTGAGGGTGAAGCATAATCTGTGTCACCGGTTCGTTTTCAGAGGAGAGTGTTGCTTTGGGGTCAGCAGTTCCTTCATACTGGTAGTTTACTCAGTAGGTGAAGTCATGACTGATTTGTTTGGCCTTTGGAGGGAAGCTGTGTTTGTTGGAGTGCTGCTACGGACTATATTTGCTATAAAAACTGTATCTGTTTATCTTGTAGAGACTGGATATGAAAACTAAGTGGTAAATTTACACCACTGAGATTGTGTGTGTTGTGTAACGTGTTTTGAGTGACACGAACAGCACCATTATCAACATGTTCAGACAAAAATAACCCAACCAGTCTATTGCTAAAGGTAATTCAAACGAGGTGAGGTGTTTTTTATGAAGAAAAGGTAAAATATGAATAAAGGAGAAATGCTGAACCTTACTACATATTACATACTCTAATATATTATTTTGTAAGTGCTTGTAATAAACATGGTGGCAAATATAAAGCTGTTTGTTACATATCACCTCTTTGAGAGGTTTATTGATATTATTATTCAACCTTTCCCGTACATTTTTCAGATAGCTGCTGTTTAAATACCAGCACTGAAAACGGGAAGTGAAACAGGTGTGCGGTGTGGTTCACATTCCCATAACTTCAGTGTTTATCGAGGAGTGCGGGGAAACAACCTTGGAGTTCTACATTTTTATAAGGTAGCCGAGGATGAAGTGTGTGTTTGTGGGCACAGACCAGCTTATATTTATTGTTTATTTTGTGGCTTTGGGTTTTTATATGAGACATCTCACACTTACGGGGTCTTGTGAGTCATACGGAGCTTTTACACAGTACTTACAGGCAGTGTAACTAAACACTTCTGCTGTTTTTCTTACTTCCTTGCCATCACTTGTATCGTGTGGTACCACATAGAGAGAGAGACTAGATTTCTTCTAAACCTGTTTTGTCATTGTAACACAAGTGATTTATCAAAGGGAGATTTTTTTAACAGTATAGCTTCACCTATCAATCAATCAATCAGTCTTATGATTCTGCACCTGAGTCAGCTCAGCTCAACCATCATCCTGTTAGATCACACTTATGTATGATATAGGTCGGACCCAAACCCGGAAAAACACATTGCTGGAAGCTAAAACAATAGTTAATGTAAGTAGACTCAGTTTACTTCCTCGCAAGACAAGAAAACCAAAAACTAAAATAAAATAAAAATAAACATTTCTGGTCTGGGGAAGTGAAAGGAATTTGGGCACAGACTTCAAATGTGTTTAAATCTGACATTAGGAATTATTAGCACATGGCACCATACAGAACGTAGAGTAGTAGCTTTTCTATTTTAGCAAGTGTTCACATCAGCCAGGCGCATGGCTCCACTTGGTGACATTTTCTTTCTTCTGAAACATGTGGCGAAAAGAATATTGTCCAAACGGATGTGAATTACCATAATTCAACCAGAGATCTTGAGTATGCACAGTTGATCCTGTCGTATCACATTCAGATGTCACAATCCCCCAGTTATTCTCTAGGTTTAAGTTGGGAAACTTTTGTCTGCTTTCGAACCAGGACTTCCAGTAATTGGATCATGTATCTCCTGAAAAATATGGAATGTCAGATTAAAGATGACTCAGCTTTTAGTTTAGGAACATGTACTGTAGTTTTGGGTTGTCAGGGTTGGGGTCCCTACTCACGAGGTTCAGCACATCAATGCTTTTTACGATTTGTGTAAGACATTTTCCCTCATTTCGTTTCTGAGCTGCAGTGGGGCGATATTTTCCACCGGATTTTAACATGTTACAGAGTGAATGATAAAGATAGTAGAAAAAGGGCAAACTTAAGCATGTCGGTGCCTTCGAGATACAGACTTTCTCACAGATCTGAGAAATATGCTTCACATACATGTAACTGTCTCTGCAAGTGGTGTCTGCAAGTCATTCCTACTGCTATTAACCACAACTTAGTCCAGTGTGAATCTCTCAGGAGGAAACCTGTGGAACAATTTCACCCATCACTTGTCTCTTTCCAAACAACCCTGGTAAACACACATAGGAACGTTGGCAGGAACAAATCCAGGATGTCTGTATGACAACAAAAGAAACACTGGAGCGAGTCACATACGCACAGATATAATTCAAAAACAGAGTGCTGGTGAATTTTGTCTAATTTTCTGAGTCCCAAAACCATAAACTGCAAAATGACTTGAGCTTCCAAACCTCTACAAATGTGCTTTCGAGTTTACTCAGTTTACAACAAGTGAAGTGTTGAGCTGGGGTTACATAACCCAACCGACACACAACTGGCCGCTCGTATTCCTGTGCTGCAGCTGTCGTGGAAAAAAAACAGACATTTGGTTTAAGAAGACAAGATTCCCTCACATATGCACTGAAAGCCGGAAATTCTCCTGACTTTGTCCAGAGGGGGTGTAAGCGAGAACACTTATTTCAGAGTCAGACTCTCCTGAGTTTGTCTGGACAAAGTCCAGATTATGTGCATGAAACATGCTGCTTTGTCCCAAACTGTCAGGAGGATTAAAAGCCAGAGAACGGGTTCTTTGAAGTTTGGACTGACACAGTTCTGATGGACTATAAACACAGCCTGAGTTTCTGCCATGATGTCACACTGAAATGAGGCAGATTTTCTCTCGTGACGATGCTTCTCGCTCAGACAATCTCCCGCTGTGTGTTACATGCGTGAAACAAGGCTCCTGTACTGGACTAATTTTAGCTTAGTGAGACTCCATATCCATATGTGTATGAACAAGAACAAGCTGTAGTGCATTTTTAAACAGTGGTCACGTTCCAGGTGCCACCACAGTTTCAGTGACTAGGAACTATTGTCATACACACATACACACACATACATATTTAAAAATATATTGTGATATTATTATATGATGCGTGCCTTATTTTCTCTGAGGTCTTCACTACGTGTGTTATTTGGTTTTCTTTTCTTTTTTTGTCTGACCATACCCAAATCTGCTAAATAGATTTTCTAATGCACACAGGCAGGACACGACATAATTTTTAATTTACAACACTCATACCACACACGTTCCTTTTTGGAAAATTTGCTGTGTGAAATATGTTCATGTGATGTTGCTTTCCAGGGCGTGCTATTGTTGCTTTTGGATTCACTGTGTTCCCTCTATCTATTTTGAGAAGTGAGCAGGCCGAGTGTATTTATTGCTTGTGTGTTTTTTATTTTATTATATCATTGGTATTATTATTATTATTTCTTGGAAGCAAGAAGTTATTTAAGCTGAAGAAACTGTGGTGAGTACCATATGTAGGATAGAGAGGAATAAATAAATGTGTCTACATTGTGCTAAATGGGTAATTTTGAGATACGTTCAATCCTTAAAATGTGCTCATTCAGAGGAGCTGTACAGATCATCAGTGATAAACGGAAAACTCGTGGGAAAGCTGACACTTTGCTGACCACAGGCTTTATACGGTGCTGCTGAACGATGACAGCAGACAGTGCAGACGGACACAAAACTCAGAGGAAGCTAAAGTTTCTGTTATTGTTGTATTAGTTAAAGACCAGCAACAGGCCCCCACCCCCTCTACTATCAGACACATTCAAAGGTTTCATTAAATTTGTGCTCAGACATGCTCAGTTCAATCATTTTTTTCTTCCCATGCGACACAGAAGGGGGAATAAATAACACACTGCCAGTAGCATCATCATCTGTCCAGATTTTTATTATCAATTCATCCCTGCATACAACATCAACCACTTTTCATACAACATCAAATCAACGATGCAAAAAGACAGAACAATAAATTCCCTGCCAGTTCCAAATTGTGCATGCAGCCTGTGTCACTGCCAACTCATCTATTCCTGGGGAGACTGTCGACCACCAGTTGCCTCCTTAGACACACAGTGAGCAGTTTCGTCGTGGGAGTTTCACGTCGTCTCCCACAGATTGCCCCATCCCTGCAGAACAAGAATCCTGACCAACCTGTAGGAGTCATGCAGTGACCGTAGCGTGATTGGCAGAGTTCCTGCACGCAAGCGCTGCCAAATCGGTTTGTTGCACAAGCTGAGACAGACATACCACTGACAGGAAGTCAACCTGGGTGAAAGCAGATGATTATTTTAGCGCTGTTTCCCCACAGCATGAAGGAGCAGGGCGCAAATCCCTCTGTGGTTTTATGCTCTCTCTACACGTTCCTCTTAGACAACAAAATAACAGTCAAATGAGAAGTCATTGGGTTGTTGTATGTGATAATTAAGAATAAAAATATGTTTAAAAAAACTGGCAAAGCTGTTAATGCATTTAGCAAGATGAGAATTGGTCCGGTTTTGTTACCTGCAGAATGATTTTCCCGTGTTAAAAAATATCCACCTTATCGTTTTCTGTCTGCTCATTTATTTTTTGTTCATATATTGTATCCCTTCAAACATTTCAGTTCTACATTTATCCAGAAAAATGATCAGATTTATTAGGGGAACATTGGAGGGGAGTGTGAGAAGTTAAAACAACAAAACTAAAGTGAAAAACAGGAAGAATGAATGAAAACTGACTTTTTTGTTTGACTTGTCTCTTCTGCAGGTATGGAATGAACAGGAATCGTGTCTGTTTTTTTCAGCTACGATCCAGCAACCACTGAACTGGCAAGGTGTGTGTTCGTGTGTGTGTATGTGCGTGCATTGCAGAGAAGATCCGATTGCTTCACAAAAAACACCTAATTGGAAAATGACGCTTTGATGAGGTAAAGCTCTTAATCTCTTTTGAACATGAGTCAAATCTGCTCTTTCCTCTGCTTTCTTCTCTGTTTTCAGTCTTTTTTCCTTACAGTGTTTAGTGAGTCGCACATGTGTGTGTCTGTCTGGCCCCGTGTGAGTTGTCTTGCTTCTTACAGTAATTGGTTTGTTTGCGTAGGTAGGCTCTTCACGCTAATTGAATAGTCTGGAAGAATAAAGTGTGCCATGAGACTCCGGTGCTTCCAGAAGTAACTCTTTTAGGATATTACACCCGTCCGCACACGCGCGCATGCAGACATGCCGGTGAATCACTTCCATCAAATTAAAGTGACTCCGGCGCCTCAGGGTTTGTGTTATTTGTTTCTTCCTGCACACTGCAGCCCTCTCCCTCATCCTGTCTCTCTCTCTGTCTCTCTGATCCCTCTGCCCTGTTCACTTCCAGTATGATGCTGCTATAAATGTAATTTCCCAAACCCGGCTTTTTAGGAACTAAGGGAAACAAAAGTCTCATATTTGTTTTGCTCGTCATCATCCTTTCAGGAGTCATCTTTGAAACTTAACAAAAGAAATTGTTTTATACTTCCTGTATTGTTTTATACTTCCCAAAAACGGACAAAAAACATGACAATATATCAGTTTCTTTATTAGTACAAAAACAGTTTTAATAGCTTGTTGTTTGTAATAGACATTAGCCTGGCTCCAAAGTATGATGAATCATATTACGGAGAAGCCTGCAGTTTCCCAGCCGCAGCAGCAAAGAAAAAAACACACACCTCACTCCTGGACCTGCACTTTAAGTTAATCATTTATTTAATGGAACTATTTAGACCTGAGAATGTCATTTTTATTGGACTATTTTAAATGTGCAAGTGAAGACCCACAAGTACAACTTGTCCTTTTTTCTCCTTATGCCTGCAGATTCCTCACATACGGACATTCTCTATTATTCAAAGGAAATATCTAATATTCATACCTAAATGAAAGCTGTTCCATAATGTAGTGTGAAAGAGGTGGAAGATGGGAGCAAGGGACAAAGAGGAAAGATGGGACTGGAGGTCGGGAGGGACAGAGACGATGGTGTGTGTTGTGGATGGGTGACTGCTTGTGTCTGTATGTGTTTAAGTGACTTTTGCACAGAAGCGAAGACAGAGACACTGGAGAAAAAAAAAAATCTGCCAAACCAAAAAGTGAGTTAAAATCGAACGTTTACCTGCATGTTTTTAGCACCACATTGACATTAGCAAACTGCCACATATCAACTTGTGTTTTGTTTCCACGCGTCTGAAAACGGCCAAAGAAAAAGAGACAAGGCTTTAAAAAGACAAATAAAAGAAGGACAGATTGACGGGCTCCTCCCAATCATTCCTGCTGCATGTCGGCTCTGTGTGTGCGATGTAGGGCAGCGCTGTCTCGCTACATCGTGTCTCAGTCATGGGTCATATTCTCACCATTCTTTTCTTCCACGCCTCAATGACTTCATCAACTCTCCTCCACCTCCTCATCATCTGTCTGTGTGTTGATTTTTCTACACACTTTCTGTCTGTTTGACTAAAAACCCACTTTCTGTCTGAAAGCCTTTTTTTGGGGTCTGTTTGCATCACTCTCCTTCAAATCCATTTATTCTTTCCCCCAACTTTTCCTATTCAACAGTATCTGTCTGAGTCAAGTAAATGTTCCGTCTCATTCTGCCTGTTTGTCTCTTTTATTCAGTTATTCTAACACTTCTATTCCAAACATTGTCCAGGCTGATTAACTGTGATGAGCCTCCACCCCAAACTAGATCATCCTTTGCACTCACATTTTTTGCTGTGGCTCATTTTTCACTACATCACAGACGGGGAAATGCTGTGGATGGCCAAGATGAAATACATATGAGCTCAAACTGATGTTGCTGTTTGATAAAAATTCACATCAACAGTTATAAGGACAGATTGTCTGAAAGTCAGGAGAATAAAAATAGATACCTCTTGGGCATGATTTTTTTGATTTACATTTGTGTAAATTGGACTGTTGGTGTGCCAAGCTGTGGTTAAAGGATCAGTTCACTCAAATTACAAACCATTTTCTAATATGTAATTCAGCATAACTGTGCATAAATAACTCCCTTCCTTCCATTGCTGGTCTGATGCACAGTAGAAATGCTTTGATAAAACTGCACATAATACAGTGCCTGTGCCATTTCTATTTCAAATTTTATATTTATATTATTTAGCTTCCTCACTTTCAAAATAATGGCACATTGCATTATTACAGTGTTAGGTTTTCAAAAACCTCTTACGGGAAATAAGTGGTTCTTAAACTCTTAAAATGCTCCACTGAGTTCACCAGCTACTTGTTAAATTCCGTGTGTTGTGCGATGCTGGACAGCTAACGTGCATTTAGTTGTGTATGTTAATGTTTGACAATACAGTTCTCTGGGCTGTACCAATGACAGCAGTGAGAGCAAATTACACAGTAAAACTCTGACCCCAAACATGATCTCTTATGATGTGCATCTTGCCTCCTCAGAGTAAATTTTCTTGCCACGTTCACAACTACTGGTCAAAAGAGATTTAAAAATGCTTTGCAAAACAGAGGAATGTTTATATATGTTTGAGCCGACCCACATGACGAATACATGACTGAATGATTAAAAATCGACATTTCCTCAACACTGCTTCCAGATACTGGTCAAAACAAAGCTAATACAAACTGGGGAAATTCTAAAAATGATGAATTGAATTGGACAAATACAGAGAGAGACAGAAGAAGCTATGAAAACAGAGTTTTAATAAAGATCTTTGGATGCTTCCTTTTTAAATTGACTTTTAGGGTTTAATTTCCGGGTTTCTAGAGTTACACCTGAAAAAAACAAGAAATCTCTGTAAAGGAATGAATGAAAATGAGTAATGCATGTAATACATAATGAGATAAAAAATAAAGAGGGATACAATCATGGAGAGTGACAGTAGAGACTGACAGATCAGCAAATGAACCTGCCACTGCACCTACTCTATCAGCCAGGGGAGACTGATCTTGCAACAGAATACACTACACGTCAGCATTTGGCTGATCTTCAGGCCACTTATAACTGAAAGAGACTCTTCAGGTAAAAAAATGAGAAGGTCTCTCTGTTCGTTTTATTTTGGAGTGTTGATTAATGCAGAATTTTTAAAAATTTAAAGGTACTGTAGCTGCGGGGTGTGAGTTGGCAACGTGTGTGTGTGTTTGTGTGTTTGTGTGTTTGGCCACAAGGCAAAGATAAGAAGCTGCTGACAGGCTTAAAAACAGCCTGTACCTGTGTTAAAATAAGTTCAAGCAAATAGCACGTCCTCTCTTCGACCTTCTCTCCCTCTTCCGATTGATCTGCCCTTTCTCATAGTCTCACTGTATTTACTTCACTTTTTAAACCTTCATTTAATCCTGTGCACTTTTGGTTATCTGAGTGTATGTTTCTCGTTTAGTCTCTCGGCCACACGGGGACTCAGAGAAGGCTGCGTTTAGTTATAATTCTCAGAGCTTAGAATACTTAGAAAAAGTAGTGATGGATGGAGGATTGATTGATGGATGGACAGATGACTGGCTGCTTGGTAGTCTGTGGGATGTCACTGGCTGGCAGCACGAAGGAGACTGCTGTGTAATGATAACGGCACAGGAAGGGTTGCCACAGCAACCATTAGGACAGGAAACAGGGTTGAAAGATAAAAAAAATGACTTGAATGAAAAGGCACATTTAGTAAAAATGTCTTGAAATGTTGAACCATTTGTAGATTTTGATTGTCAGTCATCAATTAGTACAAGAAGTGCAAGAAAATGTAAATGCCTCAGTCAAAGTTTATTGTTTCGGGTAATTGAGCTCAGATTAAATGGAAAAAGTGATGCACAGGTATAGATAGTGACCAGTATATAAATTCTAATAACTCCCTCAACTTACAGCTCAGGAATTCATATTACTGTTGTGTGTGGCTGTGGAAATGATGTAATGGCAGTTTTCTAGGTCAGAAAAACACTTATTTATAGACGATTAGCAAAGGGACAAACTTTACTTTTGCCAGAAAAATTGGAAACAAGCATGGATAAAACTGCTCATGGAGCTCTGTGCTAAGTGTAAATGATGTTAACTGGACAAATTAGTAACTAACTACTCGTACTCGTGAGGGAAAAATAACCTGCTCCCGAAACAAAAAAAACATACGATGATGCACGTGAAGGTTTTAAAGATGCTTCCACAAACTAGGAGGAACAAAATCTGAAAAGTTTGAAGTTCAGAAAAGGTCTTATAATGTCAAATGTCTCCAAATTATGGTCTCTAAATAGCACATCTGTGGTTTCCATGGCGACTTTTGTGCTGCTTGCAAAAATGTATCTGACGGCAGCAGAGCAACAACATCAGCGTCACATTCCTGCATCGAAACTGCTTCTCTCATCTTCGTGCTTTTTGTGTTCGTGTTCATACTTAGTTACGTCCAAGTCCCTCGCTACGTCTTTCAGTTTAAGACGCAGCAACTGCTGGACATCACACATATCAGATTAACATCTAACATATGACATGGTACAATCTCATTCTAAGTGAGAAATTTACAAAAATCAAACGCTAGAAGCAATAATGCTGGAAATACTTTATTTTATCAAATCTGCCAATTATTTGAACAAAACAATAGAACACAATAAATTAAGGAAAGCAAACAGTTTTGTTGTGAATATTGTTCGGAATACAGCGAAAGTACAATGACTTATTTGTTTCTTTCTTGGTGAAAGCATGATCATCTGACACGAAAGGTCTGATGTGTGTTTTAACGCTCTTACTGTAGCTGACATGAAAAAACCAGCAACAAAATGTTAAATGTCGTAGCACTGACATACACATGGGGCTATTGTAGAGCTGCCAGAGAATACAAAACAGGAGAAACGAGAGGAATGTCACATGGGAGCATGCAACAATGGAATGTGCTGATAACTGCAGCAAACTGGCAGACACAGGATGCACACACACACACACACACACACACATTTCACATACATTTACACTACATACATAGTAACTGTGTCTACATTTAGCAACAAGACAAATGGAAAAAAAAGATTTAAAATGCAACACACATGAATAAAAGCAAATCTCACAAGAGAACAGAGGCTGCACAACATGGTGAGGGCACTTTCTTAGATGAATCAAATAACAACTGAGGTGTGTCTGGGTTAAATTACTTAGGGTGTGATGGCTGCATGACCCAAGGCACGAGTTTACTTTGGTACCAAGTCAGCACCAAAATTCTGAAAACTAGATGGTACGAATCTTCTACCGCAGTAGCTGTCATGGTTAGTGCAGAATAAGTTTTCTTTGCCAGTGATGATGGAGGATAAAATGATCTTCAGAACCTAAAGACGAGAAATGATTGTGTTTTATTTCTCACAGCTGGGTTAAGTGTATGAAATCATAGGGAGTTATTTTGAATTCTTGCTCCATTGTTTTGATACTCTAGCTGCCTACACACACACACACACACACACACACACACACACACCATCACATGCCGACCATTCTTATACTTGTATCTGCTGCCAGTCCTCACAGACTTAGTAACCCTTCACCCCTTAAACAAAAGGACCTTTTCCTGAGCCGTTACAGGCAGACGAGTGAACACACATGCACACACACACACTCAAAGATCAGTTGTATTTTCATTTGAAACCAAGAGCATTAAATAAAATCTCACAGTTTTCTTTTTCACTGTGGTGCTGCCACAGATGTGTGGAGCACAGGGTCAGATTGTAATAAACACTAGCATCCTCATGAAAAAGGGAAAAAAGCTTCTTTCTAAAAAACCCTTGAAAAGGTAGCACTTCTTTTGTGTCATTTCATGAAAGTGGTTCTTCTCTCAGCTCAGATCCCATCCACAAATGCGTGGCTTGATTGTCCCTTCTCTGTCAGCTGCCTCTCCTAAGGAAAGGACTTTCCCGTTCTCTTCCTGAGCACCTCTCTCTTCTCTCTTTTATGGAGTTAGGGTCTGAAGATCATGGTTTATCCGTGTTAGCAAAATTCCCGCTTTGCAGTTGGAATGCCAGGAACGTTGCAGAAACTGGGCAGAGCGAACACATAGTTTTAAACGGACATCTCCTCTGATGTGTGTGAGATGAGCGCTGACAGGAGAGAGAGCGCGTGCACTAGAGAGAGATAGAGAGTGAGTGGAAAATGGATGGACTGAAGGACAGACAAAGGGTGAATATATGTGGAAACTGCAATGTCTGCACAAGAAAATATAGCAGCAAAGAACATATATAAATAACACAATTTTTTTCTTTTAAGCAAGACTTAAAGCCTGTTTGAACGTGTGTGTGTGTAATTCAAATCTGCAGGGTTGTGGTTAGCCTAATTTCACATCAAGATAAAGTGTTATTTGCATTTACACTTCCTCCAACCCTTCTCCCTCCCTTCATCTGTCTCACCCTCACTCATCTCAGCATGCTCCTGGCAGGAGTGCCTGAAGTTTTTCGAAAAGTCTTATAATAACACAAAGTAACACAGACAGAACACTTAAAACAAGGGGAAAAACACTTTCGAAAGCAGCCGAAGTCATTTTAGTTCAATTCAGTATCCAGTGAACCACTTTGATCACAATGTAAAAGTACTGCATGGTCAATACAGGGAGTGAATTCCTCTGGAGGAGTGATGTTTACATGGGTTTCAAACAAAGATTCAAAATCCAAGTTGCCAGAAAGTATTCATGCATTTACATATTTGGACTGGGAAAGGTGGGCGTTTTACAGTACTTGCAAGAACAAATGTCACTGTGTAAGGCTGCAGTTTGTCAGTCATATCATTGCTTTCTTCTTTTGCTGCATGTGTCTGCGTTGCTGTTATTATACGAAGTCTGTTGCAAAATAGCTAAAAGAAGGAGAACTCCTCTCACAGTTCCAGATGTGTGTGTCTCAGCGGGGGGGCTTGGAGGGACACGCACACTCGCACGTTTCGTGGTGTGTGAGGAAGATCTCGTCTATGGCCCAACGTGCCTCCGGCCTCCGAAGGCGCTGGTGCAGACCTCCGCCTGCAGTGACCTCCGGGGCGTACTTCAATACCTTGAGGAAGCAGGGGGGAAAGAGAGGGAAAAGGCTTAAAAAGGAAGATGACACTAATTGTTCCCTGATTTATAGGTGGATGTTGCTCGTGATGCCAGTAAATCCTATATGAATGTGAAAGAGGCGGAGGCATGAGTAATGGAGAGGAAATAACAACAGTGATATTTTTAAAGAGCAGCATTCCTGACAAATAACAGCAGGAGTTCAACAGAAACGAGAAATGAATGTCCTTCAGAGGAATAGCTTATCACAAAACCTGGCGCTGGACTTTAACGGATTCAATGGCAAAGACAAGGATGCTGAAAACACATATAGTGTATATAATTTCAAGCATTTCCTAAAATTAAAAACATATTTTCACTTCCTTCTTTCTTATTTGTTTTCAGGGGGAGTAGGACCTGGATCCTGACCCAGTAGGGAAACATCTAGGACATATTGCAAAGGGACGTCCTGCTGACTAAGCACAGACAAAACAGTAAACAATATACTCTATAGACAACATACTAAATAATATTTACCGTGTCAAACTGTTTGCATACTGGGGCTTTAAACTACAGTGAGACCGGTTTTTAGAAATACAGAGCTGAAAAGATGATACACTGAGAATCTGTAAAAGTACTGTGGAATCGATTTTATCCTTAGATTAAGTCAACATTTCACTACAGCTGACTTTGTTGCAAAAGGCCACATTGTTTGCAGTTGCCACTTCTTCAATGTGAAAATAAAATAAAAGAACAAATTATTCCACAGCTGATGCAGTGGCTCTGTTCTCCGGGAGTCAGTGAAAGCGACACTGCCCATGATTTATGTCACAACTTCCCAGCACTGCAACAACAATGTGAGTAATAATGTGTTTCTCTAGAAGTCAGTTACAGGTCCATGACTGGCTGCAAGGGGAAGAGGAGGATGGAAATCCGGCACAAACACACCCAACAACGTACAGACTCATGCTCCCAGGAACCCACATACATACAGACACAAACACACCTTGTTCATGCTCATATAGTGACTCACAAACAAATACAGTTACAACTCAAATCCAACTTTTGTCTAAATTGTCATTGTACGATTTTGAAATAGAGAGAGAGAGAGAGAGAGAGCCCAATGGACCATGTCTCGATAATGAAGCTATACAAGAACAAAGACACAAAGAGATGGAGGGAAGAGAGAAAAGACTGAATGACAGGCTTAAAGAACAAGAATGGTGCATTGCAAAGGGATAAATTGAAAGTGGGAATTGGGAAGAATGAAGGGATGATGGAAGCCCAGAGAGACAGAGAGTGATAGAAAGCTAACAATGAACGGAGAGAGATACGGGCGATTGCGGAGAGAAAGGCAGCGCCGCCGTAGAAACGAACAGAGGAGAGGAGCAGGGGAGAAAGTGTGAGGCTGCTGGTGCATTGCTGCTTCATTGTTAATGCAGCGCCTGCCTCCACACGCCCAATTTCTCCCTGTTCCTCCCTCCCTCCCTCTGCATCTGATTCTCTCCTCTTCACTCACGCAGGTCACAACCTAGCGTTTTGTCATTTTTCATACCTATTCTTCAGCATGGTCGAGCTGTATAAAATTCACAGCAGAATTCTTTACCCAGTGTGTAATTTATGGAAAAATGTGTTTGGATATCCACTACTACAGCGTGTCCACCAGGCTTGCAGTGGTATTTAATTAAAATATAACCTGCATGTTCTATAATATCTCACGGCTGAAAAGAGCTTCGCTCGTCCAGAGCTTTTCTCCATTGCTCTTCTTTGCACACTAAGTGTCAAACGATGTGATCAGCCATTATGAAACGTAAACATTAGAATCCTTTCCACTCCCTTTCGTCTCCTACCTTGTTTTTACCTTTCCTTCTCCATCACCCACTTTTACTTTTTCTGTAGTAAATCCTTGTATTATCATACGATGCACATATTGGTGAGGTTATTTTTTTGCAGCACAGCTGACCTGTGTACACTCTGCTAGCAATTATTGCCAGCTGCATCAAAACAGTGTATGAACAAAACAAATAACCAAAGATTCATAATTTGTAGTGTGAGTGAAGTACTGACTGATAGTCTACGAGTCTTTCAGCTGTCTTTACGTTGTAGGACCTACCTCGTGTAGTTTGAGTGTCGTCTTGGAGGCTTGGCAGGTGCAGCCATTGTTCCAGTCATTAGTTCCACATCCACAGTTGCCTCCACAACGCTGCACCAGCAGACATCGAGGGAAGAAGACGGCATTGGTGGCCCTCAGCTCCTCGCGCAGGTTTACGGAGTAGTTGCGTGGGGTACAGCTGTACCTCTTGACGTCGTCATAGAGACGATTGAGGTCAACTGAAGAGACAGACAGAAAGTACTGTCATTAACAATCACTTGCTCACTTGGATTTGAGGCTTTTCTAGTTTTATTTCATGTAAATTGCTTAAACATGTCTGCTGCTGGCCAACATGAAATAGTTAATCAAGAATTTGCTGTTGTTGTATTTAATGTAGTAAGAACCAACAATATTTTCCTACAAAGGCAGGTCCTTCAATCCAGCTCTGATAAAGAATAATGAGTCAGGTATTAGTGCAGCGAATGCTTGTCTGTTGCTTTATATCATCATAATATTGGAGATGAAACACAGAGATGAAGGTAGATAAGACAAATGGGCTTTGACTCTCAGTAGAAATGTGCTTAATATTGATTGAGTGTAAATGGCTGAGAAATGGAGATGGAAACTGTTATTCGTGAGCACAACTGCAACAACAACTGACTTTGAAAGACCAGATGGGGAGAGATGTGTGGAAGAAAGAGAACTGAAGAGGGAGCCGGAGCTGATAATTGATTGTAGATGAAATGAATTGATTACAATCGTCACTTCAGCAAAAATTCACCTCATTTGTGCATGTAGGAAGCTTGTTCTTTGCTGCAAAGATAACAAAACGTAATTTAGAAGAATCGGGGAAATTATGGGACAAGCTGATGGGTAATAAGGCCGTAAAACACACGGTCCAGTGAGGAAAACTCAGAGCTCAATGACTAGGAGCTTGATTAATATCTCAGTGTATTTCTTTATGTTTTACTAGTGCTGTCATTACATAACTGACTGAAGACCGCAGCGCAGGATGGAGCCTGACGTCAGACTGTAAAAAAGAGATACGTGCGATTGTGCATAAGGAGAAAACTATAACAGTCATCTCCAGCTTTGAAAAAGATTTTCTGTATATTTTCTGAATGAAAATATAAGCATGAGTGACAAGTGCAGGAGGCACAGAATCCATTTTTCTGTGTAATACGGTGGGAGCATTTTATTTTGTTTGAGGCAATTTAAAATGACCAGACAGTTTGGAGATTGGAGACAGAAATGTAAGTAAAGATAAGAAAAATCACACAGAAAGTTTGACACGGGGGAGCAACAATCAGCTTTAAATCAACAGCTTTGTTCAGTGAGGTGATCACCAAAAATGATAATCAACACGTCGCCCAAACCGCTGATGGTAATCACACAAACCCATTGAAACTGTGATTTTTCTTTGCCGTAAAGGATCATTTCTCTCATTTTCATAATTAACAAGTTTGTTTTAACGGTGCATTTTCTCTACTCGCTGTGTATCTTTATTAGCCCGCATCCTGGATTAGTTATTTTGACAGCGTCAAAGACCTGTGTTGCTATTAAAAACTATTATTAACTATTAAAAACACGTGAGGTACACACACCGCTCCTCTAGGTGACATACTGTGAAACAATAGCGAATCTGAGGTTTGACCCAAAAGTTCCTTTTGGACCCACAGCCTATAAAATACCATGTTCACTGACCACTTTAGAGATGAAGAGAATAGAAACATGGAATTCAGATTCAAAGCAAATTGAACTGATTCAAAGCAGCCGGTCATCAAAGGCAACACGACCTGCGTTCACCTTTATGGTGCTCTGCAACCATCTTCAGTTCAAAGAACATGGGGCAGAAGCACTAAGTTGATCAAACAGTAGTAAAACTCATAACTGTTTTGGCAGTTGTGGTGGAAGGAGCCTGTTCGCATGGATGAGGTGAACCGCAGTGGCCTGTCTGTAGGCATTCAGGGCTCAAACTGTGAGTGATCGCCAAAGAACTGGCATCTGGCTTATTGCACTCGTGCAGGAGCAGCAGCATCATGAATTGGGTTTCTTACCATGGCTCCAGTTTTCATTAAGGGATATGCAGCATGCTCCCAGACAAGGTCAGAGCAAGCGATGCTGAGACCTTAGACCACCACGGAAAGTAGAAGCATGGTTTGCCTGTGATGGCCATTCTACAGCCAGTCCAAAATAGGATTTGCTGTTTCGTTCTTTCGCCCCTCAACAAGCAGACCACACAAAACACATAAAACCAATTTGAGGGCAAAGCCAGGGTGTAATGAGATTTTTTTCTTGAAACAATTCTATTCTAGTATATTCTTTGGACAAGTTCATTTTCAGTGCAGATGAATGAAACGTTCACTGGTGGCTACTAGATGTTCAGTTATTGAAGCACCAGAGGTTGTTGCACAAGAGCCCTATGCAGGACTAAAGGCTTTGTCAAGTACAATATTTACAGTGAACTACAACAGAACCTTCTTTTGAGGTTTCTGGCAACAATAAAGATCAGTTATGCAATAGAAACAGCCTAGAAACCGAAGTGTCTGAGTAACCGAAGGTCAAGCAGTCGGGATCAAGGGAAGCCTAACGGTCACGAAAAGACATTTATCCAGTGGGTTTTCCATTCATACGGATCATGTGGGAATTTCACAGAACAACCAAAGATAGAGAGAAAGAGGAGAGCAGGGGTGTTAAATTTACATTCCCCATATTTACATACTGTAATGTGTTTTCAGTCTTTTTAGCTTTGAGAGCCATATTTTATGTACATGTGTTTCACAGGCAGTAGCATCTCAAACAGAACAGTAGGCTGGATGAAAGTGGATTATGTCAACATTTGTGTGAACATTGACACGTTAAACAGAATCTACTGGTGAGGGTGTATTTTCTATCCAATGTCTTATAAAAAGGAAAAGCTTTACTGTACATGATGCATCACTAGGAATTTCTGCTTTGTGATTTACAAACAGAGAGAGAAAAACTGGTTTTGAGAGAGACAATGATGGTGATAGTTGTATAGTTTATGGCAGAATTGTGAGTATGTTAAGAACAGCAAAGCATGACAGGGAATAAAATCTGAACTTCAGCAATTACAGTGCTGCCCTTTCATAGCCAAAAGGTCTGTGGTTTGAATGTTGCTGCTGGCTGCAGATTTTCTGTGTGGAGTTTGCATGTTGTTGCTTTTCGTGCATTGGTGTCATCTCTGTCCCCCTGTTTCCTCCCTCCATCCAAAGACATGCAGCTAGGTCAACAGGTAACTGTAAATTAAGGCACGGATCATATGTTTATGCTTGTGAGTGAATACACATGTATGTATATGCTGCACGTTTGTTTGCAGGGGCCGTGTCTTTTTAAGATGAATGAGTGTAATCTCAAAAAAGCACTGGGCTGGAACCTCTCCGTGAAAAAGACTGAGAGCAACCAAAAGACTGAGTCTGTCATTCACACAGCCACTGAAAAATGGAGATTATATGTGCATATACTGTATGAACAGAATACAATGAGAGTATGTTCTTATGGGAAATGGGTTTTTATGAGTCAAAATACATTTTACTAGTTATATATTAATCACTATTTATCTGTCCTTCGTTGAAACAAAGGTGTGTGTGAGCTACTGTATGTGTGTCTTAATAACAACAAATCTAAGCTGCTGACTGTGGCAAATTTCTGCTCCACTGCACAGTTTGAATTTCCAATTATAGAGAACTACGCTGGTACAGTGTATCAAAGAGCCGTAGCACCAATGCGGCTCTCTGTGGTGCTGTAACATGCACACACTCCCTATGTATGGATCCCCCTGATGACGGCCGAGCACAGACTTGCACTGATAAGTAGAGATAGATTTGCTGTCAAGCACAAATATTTACTAAAGAACAGGAGAGCCCTCGGGTAGAGAGACAGGAGAGAGAGGGAGACAGAGACAGGAGAGAGAGGGAGACAGAGACAGGAGAGAGAGAGACAGAGACGAGAGAGAGAGAGGGGAGAGAGACAGAGACAGGAGAAAGAGAGAGAGAGAGAGACAGGAGAGAGAGAGAGAGAGGGAGAGAGGGAGACAGAGACAGGAGAAAGAGAGAGAGAGAGGGAGACAGAGACAGACAGGAGAGAGAGAGACAGAGACAGGAGAAGAGAGAGGGGAGACAGAGACAGGAGAGAGAGAGAGAGACAGAGACAGGAGAGAGAGGAGACAGAGACAGGAGAGAGAGGGAGACAGAGACAGGAGAGAGAGGGAGACAGAGACAGGAGAGAGAGAGACAGAGACGAGAGAGAGAGAGGGAGAGAGACAGAGACAGGAGAAAGAGAGAGAGAGGAAGACAGAGACAGGAGAGAGAGAGAGAGAGAGGGAGAGAGGGAGACAGAGACAGGAGAAAGAGAGAGAGAGAGGGAGACAGAGACAGACAGGAGAGAGAGAGACAGAGACAGGAGAAAGAGAGAGGGAGACAGAGACAGGAGAGAGAGAGAGAGACAGAGACAGGAGAGAGAGGGAGACAGAGACAGGAGAGAGAGAGAGAGACAGAGACAGGAGAGAGAGGGAGACAGAGACAGGAGAGAGAGGGAGACAGAGACAGGAGAGAGAGGGAGACAGAGACAGGAGAGAGAGAGACAGAGACGAGAGAGAGAGAGGGAGAGAGACAGAGACAGGAGAAAGAGAGAGAGAGAGACAGAGACAGGAGAGAGAGAGAGAGAGGAGAGAGGGAGACAGAGACAGGAGAAAGAGAGAGAGAGAGGGAGACAGAGACAGACAGGAGAGAGAGAGACAGAGACAGGAGAAAGAGAGAGGGAGACAGAGACAGGAGAGAGAGAGAGAGACAGAGACAGGAGAGAGAGGGAGACAGAGACAGGAGAGAGAGGGAGAGAGAGACAGGAGAGAGAGAGACAGAGACGAGAGAGAGAGAGAGAGAGAGAGAGAGACAGAGACAGGAGAAAGAGAGAGAGAGGAAGACAGAGACAGAGACAGGAGAGAGAGGGAGAGGGAGAGAGGGAGACAGAGACAGGAGAAATAGGGAGAGAGAGAGGGAGACAGAGACAGACAGGAGAGAGAGAGACAGAGAGAGAGACAGGAGAGAGAGGGAGAAAGAGAGAGGGAGACAGAGACAGGAGAGAGAGAGAGAGACAGAGACAGGAGAGAGACAGGAGACAGAGAGAGAGAGAGAGACAGGAGAGAGAGAGAGACAGAGAGAGAGAGAGAGACAGGAGAGAGAGAGAGACAGAGACAGGAGAGAGAGAGAGAGACAGGAGAGAGACAGAGACAGAGACAGGAGAGAGAGAGAGAGACAGGAGAGAGACAGAGACAGGAGAGAGAGATGGGGTCGAAAGCACTCTGGTCTGCTGCAAGCTTCAATACACACACACAAACATCCCTGAGCACATTCATACACATAACTCTGGGAGTCTGTGTGTGTGTGTGTGTGTGTGCCAACATGTCACATGTGCTTCTAGATGTCTGGCGTAGCTGTGCATCCCGAGGACAAAATCTATTGCCTCAGTGACTCTGGGTTGTTGGCACAGACTTCACGGTAAAGAATTGCCTTGAACTGATGGCCCCCTCTCAATTTAAAGCTGTCACCAACTCACTAGTGGACCCACCGACAAAAAAAATGCTTGTTGGATGATGCAGCAGCTCAGGTTAGTCATTCTTTTGGGTTTAAAGTGTTTTACAGTCGTTGTTTTAATTCTACTTTTCTCGTTCCTGCACAGGGAAGCAAAGTGCACAGATCCTGCTTGTGCTGCGTCTTTATATTCCTCCCACCCTGCCAGGTTACGCGTGTGGATGTGCTCAACCACTGAACATCCTCCCAGTTCAGTGTAGGACTGTAGCCCTCCAGCTTACTTGACACGAGCCGCAAATGTGCTTTCTGTTGAATATGCAACACTTCATTAGCATGGTTTCATTGGCTGTCAACTGTGCTATATTCTATCATAAGGCTGCAATATGGCTTCATCACAGTCATTACAGCCCTGACTAATAATTTCCTTCCAATTACAGAGCTGTAGACTCTGTCCTCTGCAGTGCTTTACCACAGAGTTTTATGTATAGCCCAGTTTGGGAGATTGGGCCTCCCGCTGTGTGCGTCTTTCTTGGTCAGCACAAGGATGCAGGCCCCCCCCTCCCCTCTACAACAACAGGTCCCACCGACTGCACCAGTCTGCTGAGAAATACTGAGAGTGCAGCAGAGTTGTTGAGATCACCATCTGCAGCATATAAAACAAGATGAGAACATTACCGCTGCCGTCGGCCTGATTTAGCTTTGCCAACTCCGTGTGGCACTGCCACTTTTTATGCAACAATGCATGTTAATACATAAAAAGTCAATGTTTTTTCATGTCTCTTTATTCATTCAATCAAAAAAATATGGTGCTGCATTAACAGTACTGTGAATACTAATGTCGTAAAATTGTTGTCTTTTCGTTTTCTCCTGTAATTACAGTGAGCCTGCTACACAACAATTCCTATCTGTGCCTCTTTGTGTGATGTGAAGTGTTGTCACTACTCCCAAACTTCTGTTCAGTCTGCTATGATTATTTTTTGACACTTGCAGCCAGCCACAAAAACCCAGATACTTTTGAAGATTTCATGCATTTTTATGGATATACAAATTGTTGGGTTCATTTGTAGATATTTGACTATTACTGTCACTAAAACTTTACTTGTTCAGGCTTTGTTGGCAATGAAAACTGTGTCTTTATATCTTTTTGTCTATTTGTTTCAGTCCTGTACTGTCCTAATGTCATGTGTCAGCACATACCACCAGATCTGATTACCGTGATCCTGAAAGCAGGCAGGGACAAACGTTATATGTTTGTTTTTAGTCCGAATGCGAGCCACTATTGTGCTTTGGATTATGTAGATATGGTTGTTGGTCAGGATCGTGAATTGTCCCAAATAGCTGCAAAACTTGGAGGTAGAAACAACGTCTCACCTTTATTCTGTCTGCTTGCCAGATGATAGGCCCTGGATATATAATGGATGTGTGTTTGAGTGTAGATGCTGTCCAGGTCCTGCTTCCAGGTGTTTGGGTTCAGGGACCTGAAAAGTTCTTCTACAGTATCAAATGAGGCGATAGTCTGGTCCAAATCATCCAGTGAGAAAGGAACCTCCGTGACCAACACCGGCATCTGAGCAAAGGTCAGAGGGCAAACACAAAAGGGTCACTTCCATTGTTATTTCAGGCCTGTTCTAACGTCATTTTTATAGCACAGATCACAATACTCCACCATGGTTTTCATCTGTGTTGCCTCTGAGGTAGACTGGGGATCTGTCTGGGATAAGCTCCAGCCCCCGTGACCCTTCGCAGGCTAAGTGCTTACAGATAATGGAGGGAAACGTTTCTTTTCAACGTTCAACTCAAATCTCTGACAGTATTCTGTGACAGTGTGTGCTGTGGTGGGGAGGCAGCGTCTATTTGCTAGCACTGAACGGGGGTCCAGGCATTCTTCGAAATGTCTGGAGATATCAATGAATAACCTGCCCTTTGATACAAAGGAATAAAGAACCATGAACATAAAGGTCACAGTCATCATTGGTCCTACCAACTCAAGACTTCTCTCAGATTTCCTATTACTAACTAAATTAAATTAATCTTTTTCACACTTACTGGTTTACTTGAAATTTAAAATTTGTTTTTGGGTTTATGGTTTACCTAAACGACACAACCACCTGGGGGTTTCAGTGTTGTGGTCAAGAGGGATCCTTATGTGAAATATATAAAAAAATGTTGGCAATAATCAACATGTGTGAGAACACAGCTTTCTGTGTATGAGGCTGTGGACTCCCTCAGAAGCTGTTATTTTTACGGCACTGGCCATTTTTCTAGAGAGGAGGCAAATGAATGACATCCTTAAAGCATGCAGACCGATTATGACTGTGACATTAACACCTGTAATCAGCAATGACTTCTATAACGATCAATGGACCAGGATTGTGATGAATAGATATGAGGAGCCTGTGGAAAAGACCAAGATTCATTAAAGTTAATATACAGTAGAAGCAGAAGTGACGCTGAGAGTTAGTAACATTTTTTTAAGTCATCTAATTAATATGAGGTAAAAAACAGTAATTTAACTTCACCAAACTGTAAAAATGGAACTCCAGCTCAGGTAAAATACATGATGAGGTGACAGCTTAACTGAATTATGATTTAATACTGTCCTCTGGATGTGTTGGAATGGAAGGGCCAATTCGTTTATTTTTGCTAAACACTGAGGTTTATATGTCTTATGAAAGATTAGAATTTACATTTCATTTCAATAAATGGTGTTTACAAAAGCACTGACAAACAACGCAGAAGATACTGTAGAACCTTTTCATCAGATCAGCCAAACTTTATCTCTTTCTGAAGAATTAATACTTTCTTATTCCTCAGTTGTGTCCTCTGAGAGTGATTTTCAAACGATAAATATCTCTAAATGGCATCTCTTTGATTTAGCCTTGGCTCCTACCTGTGAAGACCGCATTTGTTTTCAATAAAGGATAAATCAACATGAAAACCAGAGAGCTGTCTAAGAAAAGCCAGCCAATTTGAATATGAGAAACGAAAACAACAGCTGTTAGAGCTGTAACAGAAAACGAGTCCGAGACATCACCAACAACCTCCACAGAGCAGGGGTGAAGGTGTCACCACCGACTGTTTGAAGAATCCGCTACGAGCAGAAATACAGAGGCCGTAAGATGCAAACGCTTCATCAAAACAAAAGGTGCTCGGTTTGATGTGGTTTCAGGCTCATTAGGTGACTAATAAAAATGCGTGGTTCTGCCAGGAACATAAGGTCAAGTAGGTCGACGTCATTTTAACTTTAAGACTTTAACAGTTCACAGCGTGTGTGCGTGACTCACCGACATGGGCACGGTGACAGCCTCCCAGTTGGTGTTGGATGCAGGTAGAGGAGAGTCATACTGCAGAAATCAATCAATTGATCAGTTGAGGACAGAATGGATAAGGAGCCACAGTGAAGAGAAGGCAAAGGAAGGATCGCTCTGTTCCTTCAAAAAGTGCTTTTAAAGAAGTCGTGTCAAGAAGCTTTCATTGTGGCTGTGAGTGACTGAGGCCATTAGATACAATAACAATTGGAAAATAGTTACGAGGGTAATATTTTATGATTTACGGAGGACAAATACAAACCTGTGTGATGTTTTCTAGGTATGTAAGAGTTCCTCCTATAGGTGACTTGTTCCTCCTTGAAAGCACTTCACAGTAAGTGCACACTGAGGCTTTTACATTTACTCAGTTACTGTGAGTGATGGCTGAGGTTAAGCATCTAGATATAATAAAAACCTGAGATGCCAAAGGCAAATTTACCGTTTTTGCTTTTCAAATTTAAAAATTTAAACATAGCTCATAGAAAACAGGGTCAAACATTCACATACACTGTAAGTCAAGATAATCCAGGATATATCAGCGTCTATCTGTCACTGTCAGTATATCAGTAACAGTTTAAAGAATTTCCATAAAGGCTGGTCACAGTGTGTTTTTGTGTGTGTTTGTAAAAGAAATTTGACTCTGGTCAAAGATCATTTAGGAGATAAACATATATCAGAATGACATATCTGGCACAAATGCACACATTCTTTGTCTCTCTCTCTTACACAAATACACACACACACACACACACAGTCAGAGTCTCTGGCATCACTTCACACACACACACACACACATAAAATGTCACTGGCTATTGAATCCCTCTCCTTGAACAGTCCTTAAATACCATCTCATGTCAATGAGGGACAGTAAATCTGTCTCAACCACACTTCAAAGACACAGTGCCCTCACTTTGTGTGTGTGTGTGTGTGTGTGTGTGTGTGTGTGTGTGTGAGAATGTAATAACGCTGACACCAAAGCCTGTCAATGTGCAAAGGTTTGATTTAGCAGATTCTCACAGGTGGATAAATGTGCTCACACACATAAACACACACCCAGAGCGGCTGTGAGTGCGGTCAGAAGGTTTCCTGTAAGAGTGTGTGCATGTCTGAGAACAAGTCAATGCATGTTTACACGTTCCTAATCTCATTTCCTTTTAAGGTTAAATGCTTCATGTCATGTCTGGGCCACGTAATAATGTCGAAAGCACAACGTTTCACAGAATGAACATTTACTCTTAAAGCCTCTGAGTGCAGTCACCTGCCAGAAACTTTGATTATCTCACCTGCTTATATTTGACTTAAAGATTTTTACAATATTTTATTCTTATTCTATTTTTAAAATATGTTCTAGTTAAATGGAAATTCAAAGGTAATTTACATTAATATATTTGTTGAAAAACATAGTTTCTGTAGCATCAGTCAAAAAGCGTTTCTTTGCCCAGTCCTTTCTGCGTTACATGCAGGGTGCCCGTCTGCATCAGCGACTGATGCTCGGACGCAATAATTCAAGCAATGACATAAAATGAAAGTAAAAAATCTCTCAGGATTCTACAGGAGACCAGGGTTCGACTCTAGATTCCGTGTGCTTTAGTGACTGTAGTGACGTAACACACCGTTGTGCATGTGGTTACTATAGAAAGAAAGTACAGGTTTGCCGATTTCAAATCTGCCGATCTTGTAACTTAACGCTAAGCTGCGTTGTATCTTAAACTTACCCTGAAGTTGTTTCCCTAACCCTAGTGTAGTTTTTTTTTGTGTTTTTCTAGCATCAAATTATGACAGTATTTTTTGTTGTTGCAGCTGCTTTGACTGTTCTTTCGTCTTCACGCTGTAGTTATTGGACCTCCACATGTACTAATATCTACAATCAGCAGTAGCTAGGTCTGTTGTTTTTTGTCAAAGCAAACTGCTAAAGTCTATTGCTAAAGTCATTTGACTGGACATGGGAAAGTCACGTGTCCTAACAATGCACATGCTTCGCTGTTCCAACAGAGACTGGCCGGTCTTTTTATTAACAGCTAGGGAGCATGCTGCACACAAACAGAAAAGAGGTTGTCACATTAATCCATCTACATATTTATTTAATTAAACCGCAGCCATTTGCAGGTACATAATCATGCAGGCTGACATCGCCATCGCAATTACCTTCATTTTGCAGCACTAAGCCGAGGGAAATATTTTAGGGAATAATGTCATATTTACCGGTGGTGAGGGAATACAGTACATGGTTATTTACAGTAGTGGCCCAGTGGTGGGGACACCAGGGAGCTGTCCTTTTCAACCTCCATTTTGTTCAGTCGGAGCTGCTGAGGATTAAGTGCGTGGCAGATGACGAGGAAGGAAAGGGCATTTCCCTGTCGGCTTTTACCTTACGTGACACAGAATGCTTCAAATATTTGCTAACAGCCAGTAAATGTTTAAGTTGGGACATAAATCACACAGGATGGGCTTCGCCTTCTCATCTTTGACTGTGTCTAATCACAGAATATTGTTCCTTTTCATTTTAAAGAGTTATGTATTTCTATGTATTTGATGTATTATGTATTGTTGTATTTCCAAAAAGGGGGAATGTTTTAAATAGTTCTGAACATATTATCTTAGACATAATAATGGTGAAAACAAATACTGTAAGTAATGGCAATATTTTGGAATGCATTCAGTGTGTATTACTGCATGTACTTCCCATTACTAGCCTTAAATTAAAATTAATCTTTAACAAAGCATGTTGAAAGCTGGGAACTAACATGGGTCATGATCCCTAATTACTATTACTAATTACTTTTTTTCCCGATGCACCTGTCCAGGAATTTCCTTCCAGAATTCGCTGTTACATGTATGAAATAAGTATTGAAAGCAAAGCAACACTAAAGGTAACAGACAACCAAAAATATAACATCTGTTTTTGAGTATTTGTAAAGAAATAACTCTTAAATGTTCATCTAAAGCAGTTGAAAGTGCTCACTACTCTGTGTAAGTCTGCATCACAGGATCAAAGAAGATTTGGGGAGAATAATTACTGTATGACACAAATAATGAGTAAAGTCTCTGAGAGCTGCCTGTGGATGCTCTTTTTTGTGTTTATTTATTTGTTTATTTCCTTTGTTTTCCGGGTTTGGTTTTCCAAGGCTACATGCTAATTTCCAAGGGCGAAATACCAAATTAGTCTCATAACCGTCTGTCTGATCATCTGCACTGACTTAGTCTTTTTCCTGAAGTTTAATGACATAGTGTAATATCAGTGTAAGTGTAAGAGGTTATTTTCCATATGCCGTTTACTTGATTCAAACTTGGGGGAAAGTAACAGTTACTTACTGTATGTACGGTACAGAGATAGGTGCATTTAAACCCTTTCAACATCTGGCTGAAATGTGTCTCAAACCACGTATCATTTCTTTCCTAATGCCTCTTGAATGACTTTACACAGTGGCTGCGACTAAAGAAACGCTCACCATCATTGCAGCAGTACGATGCTCCTCGAACGTGCAGCGATAAAAGGTCATTATGAGCAGCTACACATTTTTTTATATGTCACAGTTTATACCGTCCCTTAAGCCTAAGAAACATGTTGTCCTCTGGTGATTATTTAACACACACACACACGCACACACAGATCAGTGTGCTGATAGTGAGTCTTTTTGGATTCACTAAGAAATTACTCCTAGTCCTAAGATATGTGTGGGCAAAATGAGACCCTGTCCAAAGTGATGAGACCAAATGTAACTTGGATGTGGCTTGACTTCAGCCATCGGTCAGATTTTTGTTTCTTGGAACCCGGAGGACTTATGAGAAGCACTAAACCGTTGGACAGAGTTCTGGTGGATTTGGAGAAAGTGATGAAAGGTGTGAGACATCCATGTGTGAAGTCTGCTGGGTAATTTATAGTAAAACATGTTTATTTTTGGTCTTTATTTTATGTTGTCTCAATCCACTAGCCCGCTAGTTTACCAGCCTCCCTCTCTCCCCCTGCTTGTCCTGCTTCTCCGAGTTCAGGTTGTTTTAGTCATTAGCTGACATGCTGATACCATCGCAGACACCTGTTCTCTCCTTCCAAAGCTGTTTCTCCTCATTCTCCCGCTGTCCCTCACTTCCCTCTCTTCCTCTCTGTGCGTCTCCTCCTCCTTACTCTTATCTGTTCGACAGGTCTGGAGAGAACAAATTAGACCCACTAAATTAAGCCACACACACACACACAGCTCTGTGTGAAGAGAAGCTGTGTGTGTGTGTGTGTATGTATGTAAAAGATGGAAAGGCACAAACACCCACTAGAACTTGGGACATGTTGTTTTTACACATGTGCAAGTATTTTAAAAGAGGAGGAAAGACTGAAGATGGGGAGGACGACAGAAAAGTGTCTGGGAGTTTATGGGGCGGTAAAGTTATTTAGTGCTTTTAGTCAGAGTATTTTTAACTGTACTCTGACTTTGTTGTGTTGCACATGATGAAGTCTCTCTTGTATTTTTGCTCACACATATGCTGTAGGTTGTTCTGTTGCCCTTGACACCCTGACATGTTTGCCAATTGCCATAGCAACCTATGACACATCCATTTGTTGGGGTGTGGGACTTTGAGATCATCTGCACTTCTGCCTTCATCTTGATTTAATTTGCATTTAACAGAGACGCCACTTCAATCAGGATGTCTGGACATAAGTTGGAATATGTCTCTGAGCTATAGGGCTTTTTATTTGGTTTTTGAAGTTTGTGTATCTCTAGATGCTTTCCACATTGCACCGTATACGTCTACACACACAGCGGTGCTTGAAAGTTTGTGAATATTTTTGAATTCTCTTCATTCTTGCAAGAATAGGATGCTAACCATGATCAGATTACAATTTAGGCTCTAAAACTGGACCAAGGGACACAAGCGAAGTTAACACAAGTTACCTTGAATATTTCTGTGTGGGAAAACTATGTGAACCTCTGAAAGGCCCTGCTATATTTAAAGAGAACTCTGAGGCTGTGTAGAATATTTCCTGCAAATTTGAATGAGAATCAGGGTAATTCCCAAAGAACTTCATGAAAGTGAAGGACGCTCTGTGACTACAGGGCCTCTCTCTCCCTCTCTCTGTTCCTGTCTTGCCCTTTACTCCATTCATGTCATGTTTTATTTTTTCCTCCAATAATAGGCTCTATATGTGATGCTGCATCTCTCGCCTCCTCTCCTCCTCTCATAAAAGAGGAAGCTAGGGAACATCTTTGAACGTCTCCCTCTCTCTCTCTCACTGTCTCTTCTCCTTTCCCTTCTGATTATAGGGTGGGAGAACGTCTTTAAATCAGAGTCCCTTCTTTCCTCTTCTTGACTGCATGACAAAGCTAATCCCCTTATCCGTTCATTTGACAGCCTTTAAGAGAACACATTCTCATCCCCCCTCCCTCCTTTCTGTATCCCTCCATCTCTCCTCTACTGTCGAGTGGACGTGTGAGAAAAGAACGCTCGGCTAATACATTTTGGCATTTTACCAACAGTGTTGCTAGATCCTCCCTCTCTACCTTCCTCTTTACTCACCGTCGAATGTATTTATCTCGCCATCATCTGTCTCCGTGCTTGTCAGGTGGAGGTAAAAGAGTGAAAGAAGCATTTTACCCGGAGCTTTGCTGTGGTACTCAAGCTTAGCCAGATGTGACAAAGAAAAAAAAGGAGCTAAAGAAATATCGGCAGGTGTGTGTGGGTGTGTGTGTGTGTGTGTGTGTGACTCTCACCAGCAATGAGTAGTAGATTTTGAATCCTGGCTTTGCAACAAAGTAGTCATCGGACTTGAAGGTGACTTTGAGAGTGTTTGTTTTGGAGTTCAGACTGGGAGGAGCTTTCTGCCCACACCAGCGACCCCAAATTATAGTGCTGGTTTCTGATTGGTCCTCTACTTCAACAAAGTCATACCTGGAGTGAGATGGGGGGAGAGCGAGAGGTGAACTGATGTGAAGGAGGAAAAAGAAAGATGGAGCTAAATGTTAACAAAATCTAAAAAGTGACTGAAACAAGCAAACAAACAAAAGGAGTTTGTGTGTCTGCACTTATAATGGAGAAAAAGAAGCACAAATAAACCTTGACCTACTGTAATTTTTTTTACAAACTGTTTTATAGTCTGCAGTGTTTTTCCCATCTTTCTCTCCCATGTTGAGGTAGCAGCATGTTTTGAATCATTGTCTTGCAGCTTGATGACTCACGTCCCAATTAGTTTTAATGCATTTCTCAGTAAATTAACAGACAAACTGTTTCTGCAGGCGTCTGCTAGTATTCATTCCGTTTCTAGCATCACGAGAAATATCGTGAATTAAAATGCGTGAGCCTCCTCCACTGTACTTCACACGATCATGAGCAGATTTTTCTTCCTCCACACTTTGGCCTTTCCATGACTTTGTTACAGGTTAATGTTGGTCTCAGTAGTGAATAAAACTTAGTTCCACAACTCGTCTATTTTTTGGGCTTTCTAATTTCTCCTGCCTCTGCTGAGGAGGTGTTTGCATCCTGTGGTAGGATGGTGTAAGCAGACCTCTGCTCTCAGGAGCTCGTTGATGATGTCACTGACTGCTGTTTGGGGGTCAGCAGCTGTTTTGGTTTTCCCTTTGCCGGCATGTTCTGTGTATGTTGCTCAGTTCTTTTCCACGACAGTCAAATTGTTGCATGTTCAATGTCCGTTTTTTTAAAACAAAAACACACGCTCCCAAGTCTGTATGGACGACTAGTGATTCTGAGCTGCAGTTAGTCACATGTTCCAGTAGCTTAGCAAATGATAAAAGGTGGGTTATTTGATGTGTATGCCATGAAACGAAAGCTGAAATTATGATATCCTTCTTTTCAACAAAAGTGTCTTAAATTTGGAGTGAACTGTAATATATATATATATATATATATATATATATATATATATATATACAAATTACTTGTATACATGGTGAAACATTCAGTGCATTCAGCAAATAGTGATTCCATCATAACAGAGAGAAACAGAGCAGAACGTTAAAGATAGTCCCCCCCTCGTCTTTTCAGCAAAGTGCTTACAAAGGCGGCTGAGTTGCATATGGGGATTAAAAAGTCTATTTTCTCCCCTCAACCCTCAAGGACAAACTTCTTCTATATTTCTTGCCAAGAAAGCAAACTTCAGCTATATCCATCTCTCCTATACTGATTCCAGCCCCAAGTTTCTCTTACAGTACCTGCTTTTCATTATCGTGTATTGGCCGATTTGTGTCATGAAACCATATTTTGAAATTGTACTGTTGTTGTCTTTTTACCTCAGTAAGCTTTTCTCCCTTGCTTCCCACTCCAAACTACCCCCTCCCCTCTTCTTTTTCTCGATCCCTGGTTCTCTAATCACAGTTTCTTTCATCTGACTTTTCTCTTTTATAGACACTTGTAATTCATCAATGCTTTCTTGCCTTTGAACTCGGCCTCCATCCTTCTTTCCTGCATTCAAGCACTATCCCTTTTGTTTCTTTTCTAAAGGTGTTTTATGTCTGCTGGCTTGTCTCAGTCTCCTCCACTCATCCTTTCGCCTCCATCTATTGTTTTTGTGTCTCATGTTTTACCTGCAGACTCCATTCTCAGCCTCCTCCAGGCCGAAGTGTCCATCAAATTCCAGGTGAATGCGGCTCCCTGGCGCTGACAGGAGTTTCCATGACAACAGTAGGTTCCGCGGATAAGCGTTGGGGTAGCGTGGGCTGTGGATGACTCCACCCACTGCCGTTAACGTGATGTTTTCCTCTTTGCAGTATAAGTCTGTGGTGAGGCGATTGCTGTCTGTTAGTGGTTACAACTAATCAGTTAGTTAGTTGTAAATTGGCATTAGCAGCTTTTTTACACAGACATGCAGAAACAACACGTAGATCTTCACAGACACTCACAAGAATCAGAGAAAGACACACAGATAATTCAAATACAAATGTGGCATTTCAGTGATGGCATAACCTCATATATATTAAACCAATATTCACACACAATAACAAACCTTTAAAGGAAAAGTTAAACATTTTTAGAAATATGGTATTTTGGACTTGCCAACTGATGATATCTCAATGTGAAACTACCTAGAGCTCTGACATGTTGGTTTAAACTTTTTTGGCTTGTCAATTACTAAGCTTCAGATAAAGTTGTGAGCAAATTATATTTAAGAATCTGAACCCAGCCAGCTGCTAAAAACCTGCTGGCTGCAGCTTTATATTTGTGGCAGTGCCATCAATCTTTTACTGATATCAATATTTGGTGTTTCAAAATCTAGAAAAATAGATTGGCTGTTATTATTCATAATAAAACACAGAGTCTTTATGTGGATCCCTCAGGTGGGACCAATATAAGTATGAGATTTTATTGCAAAAGTCAGGTTTGAAGTGATCTTTGGCAGACAGACTACATCATGTTGATAATGCTTCTTAATACTTCTCAGTTCTAAACCCACGTCTGCATTTCTGTGCTGCTGTTTGCTATTATTCGGCTGACATAAATAAACTGATACCTCCAGCTAATGGCTTAGAAGTTGTTTTTATTTCTGTTTATCATTATAAATGATCTAATGTATGGGATAACGAAAATAATCATATTGAGAATCATGAGAGTCCAAAGTCTGCTTGAAGACTGTCTACTTTAACCAAGTAAAATGCTGACTCTACCACCTCACCACAAAGCCACGCAAACACACACACAGACACACTGCTAAATCAAGATATCCCCCAACATGATAACATTGACCAACTGCACCCACAGTGCCTCTCTAACATCTGCCAAAGGAAAATTAAAAACAATGAAAATATTACTTATCAAGGGCTCTGATTTTTGAATTTTCTTAATTGACCTAAAACATCAACAAACTACAGTAAATGGCACTTTCCAAAGTTGTGTTTAAAATATAATATTTCCTCATCATGCCCAATAAACATCATAGTAATGCTCAGTGGATGTTTAATCCTAATTAATCATCCATAAACAAGTTTTTATGTTGCAAAAACCAAACTCATTCATTGTCCTCTCCATTTTTGTCCTGACTTTCTGGATATTTGAAATAATTTCCTTGCACACACACACACACACACACACACACACACACACACACACACACACACACACAGAAAACACTCACTCTAAGGTCAGGCTGTTTGCTGCAGTGGGCTGACAGGGCTGTATTTTCTGAGGGGTGTGTGTTTTTTGCAAGAGAGCTGAATAAACAAGGCAATACAACCTGTTCTCTTGGGAGATGATCAAGCTTTGGCCTTCTCTTCTACCTCTTCACGGCAAACTTAAGCCTTAATTCCTCCTCCTGTCCAATCCTGTCGCTCCATCTCTCGCTCCCTCTCTTTGCTGCAGTCAGTAATTCTGTCTCATTGGTCATTCTGCTTCCTTTGGCAGTCTCACCTTCAGCTAATTTTGGATTCAGCAATTAACACTGTGTGCATGTAGAGAGTGTTCGCTTTAAGTTATGAACGTTTATCCTCGTGGGAATGTGTGTGCATTCAAGTTTGTGTGTGTGTGTGAAGGGGCAGAGTGTGTTTATAAGAGCATTCTTCCACTCTGCTGATCAGAGGCCTGACTGTGTTGGTCCATTCAAACATAAAACTGCTTATGTGACAGGAACTTTCCCCACTATGGTTTCCATGTGTGTTTATGTGTGTGTGGGGGATTTTTGTGTTTAATAAGGAAATGTTTTATTGTGAATTTGGCATGTCATTTGATTATATAGATTTATAAAGCAGTTTCATACTAAATTGTATGTGTGTGTTTCTTATTCACTTTAAATGTGAGTGTGTGAAGGTAATGTACCTAGGCAGCATTTTTAAAACTACACTACAATGTTTGAAGTCATCTGCCTTGTCATTGCTGGCCAAGAAACAGTCCAGCACATGGCCTCTGTCAACCACAATGCAGGTACACAATAAACCACTTAAAACATGTTTGATTCTGAGGTTTCATATTTTGAGACTGATGTGGTGGCAACTGAAATTTCAAGAACCCTTTGTAATCTTTGCTTTTTCTAATAATAATTTTAACTAAACATTGATGTTATTTTAGCTCATTCCAGAACAGCCTCAGCTCTGGGGGGGTGTATCAAACTTGTCTGTCCTGGACTGTGGGAGGAAGTCCACAAACACGGGGAAAACTCCACAGCCATTGGTTAGATATGAACCAGGGACCTTCTAGCTGAGAGGTGGCAGCGCTAAATACCCGTGTGTTTATGGGTCGCGCCTTTCTGCATTATTCACTTTTGGCTGATATTTAGTTCACGGATCTGTGAACATACATACGTGATATTTATATCATGTACACATACGTGATATTTATATCATGTACACATACATGATATTTTACAGTAGAATTTATAGCTGCAGCTAAAAAGTCTTCCTGGTTTAGGGGCAGCAAAGCAGGCCCAAGTCATGATACCACCACCACCATGTTTCACAGAGGAAATAAGGTTCTTCCTGTCTGCTGGATGCAACACTTCTCATTGACAGACCTTTCTGTCAGTAGCCTTCTTGCGTCTCTACATGACGTCCAGCAAGCGATTAACCAGGCATCAATGCTCTTTTTGGAGAATATTGGCTTACTTTTGCCAGAGATATCATTGTTGTTCAATGTTCTCATGATGGCGCATGCATGAACATTGATGTTAGACATCAGTCCTGTACTGTCAGACCAGTCTTTGATAGACCCAGATTTCCCACAATCTCTAAGTCAACAAACACCTGTCTGTCATCCTTGACTACTGATAATTTTTCTATGCAGAAATATGTAAAAATATCTTCATATACATACATTCTATAATAATAAAGTAATCAATTAGTGTATTTCTTCATGTTTTAGGTCATCAGAAATAAAGGGTTCAAACTCTAAAGAACATGGCTGGTAATACTCTAAAATTCAATCAATTCAATAAACAACAACAACAACAAAACAAAAACAACAAATAACTATTGGTGTAAGAAAACGTGTCACTCCACTGTGACTTTCACCATTTCCCTCTAGTTTTATTTTGGAAATAGGTGACAGCTGCTAGAGCAGTAGACTGATGGCTTTAAATGAAAAATGGAATTTGAATGGAAAAATTAAATAGACGCACAGAGTCTCATTGCATGATCCATTGTGACTGATCAATAATACTTATTAAATCCTGTCCTGACACAGCTTGTCAAGAGTGAAGCTCTACTTGTTCTCTCATTAAGCTTGAGAGTTTCTGCCTTACTATACCACATAGTGGATGCTGAAAACGCATCTTTCCAGATAGGAAAGATATACAACATAATTCATCCCTGGCATTTGTTTTCCATGGTAAAGCTTTGTAAAAAAATTAAGTTAAATCTACAGTTTTGGATGTTTTTGGATAAGCTTCTCATTGACAATAACCCACCAACAACATTGTACTACTGTACATTTTATGATGTATATATAAATGTTCATGCTGTATACAACACAAATTAGCAGTGATATGGTATTAGTGTGTGTGTGTGTGAGGAGAGTGTGCTACAGACCGAAAGCTTTATGCAACTATGAAATAATAAAAAGAGAAAAAATGCTAATATGTTCAGTCAGCACCTGGCTTCTTAAGATACTGTGCCTCAGTCACACCATTGACCTCGCTATAAATTATGCATCAATGTCAGTGACTTTACTGCAAATTAATGCAAATAATACAATGATGAAAAAAAGAACTTCCGGCCAGAGAAATGACAGTGCTGAAAACTGGAAACCACATTTGGTGCAGGTCAGGATTTGATTTTGGGTGAAAGGCTGAAATGGAAACAGGGCCAAATGGAATTCTAAGTAACCCAACAAATACAGTCAGCTCCAGGTCCAGTTTTTGAACATGTCACAATGGATTTAAAAATGTTTAAAAAAAGACTCACAACCACAATTTTCAGAAGCTAAAAGGCAATTGGGCAAAATATTATAACACATTTTTATTCAATATATCTTTGCAGTCAATATTACTTTATTTTCTTATTAATTACAAGGTGACAAAAAGCGTTTCCATAGCCACTGTCCACCTTATATCACTGTAGGGAGGCCAGACCACTGAGTGCATAAAATAAATAAAATACGGAGGGGCAGTGATTACTGGGCTTAATTGTGCATGTAAGGTCCTGCTCTTCCACTAAATTACCTCCAAATAAATTTTCTGTGTAATTTCTCAACTCCTCTGTCTTCTTCTTTCTCTCGTCATCTCTCTCATTTGGATCACTAGTATTGTCCTTTGAGCACAACATAGACAATATATGTGGGGATATGGTGATATACTATGATTTCCTTTTCATAGGCACTAGAAATTACGATTCTTTAGATTAAGAAAACATGCAGATGTTTTTAGGCCTTGCTGCAGATTCTTTAGCATGCTGCTGTGCGATGGCACATGTGCACGAGCCGCTAGTAATGGGGGAAATCCGTGGCAAACTATGTGGTAAATAACTAAATAAGCATTTCTTATCATGAATGCTGCTGCTCATCACTATTTTAAGTAACCATGTTACATCACTCATTGTTATGCCTGTGTTCGTAACATTTTTTCCAACAATTTGTGGTACGGGTTTACAGTAGGCAAAGAATTCCTCCAGATAATCATCACTGTTAATAAACAGTGTATTTTATATTGTAAACGAGATACATAAAATGTAAACATTTTTTTTTCTAAACTTGTGAGAAAGTTGGTCTTCTGCAGTCTCTCTCTGATAATATCACTGACTGTGTGACTCATACCCCTTGATTTAAACACACACACACACACGTCTGTCACTGGCGATTTCAGACTACTGATCTGACGCTTAAATAACTGTGACAATAGTGCTGCATGACTGTGTGATGTGTGTGTTATGTTCCAAGAACAGTTCCCAATAATATTTGTGTATCTGCATGGATGTAGATGTGCCAGTATGCATGTGGGTAAAATCTCACAAATTAAACTTGGCTCTCCCACCTCCAGTGCCAGGGTGTGATGTTCTCCGTGGCTCTGAGATCTATTTCGGATCCAAGTGCCAATCACACTCTAATCACCCAGCTAACACTGTGCATCACAGACCAAAAAATAGCTCTGTTGAGAAAGTACTGAAGTCACGAGGAAAAATGTGATGATGAAGACAACATTTTAAACTTCACATTTCACTCATAATTAAAAGATAAATTTGTCAAGTTTGCAATAACTCACTAAGCCTTACCCCATTTTCAATCCAAGTCTCTTTTCTGTGTAAACCAAACTCAAGGTTTTGAGTGACAGATTTCATATGATTCTCTCTCACTCACAGACATAGTCCCACAGGACATTACCTATAACAAGCAACCAAATTTCCTACATCTGCCATCCCCTGCCTAACATTTCCTGTCTGACTTTCATCTTCTCAAAATGAATTCTCATAAGCCCCAACACTAGCTAACAGGGCACACATAAAGCATTCACTTTCAGCTGCGAAAAACTCCCCAGGGAAAGGCAATGTTGCTGTTTTCATTCTTGGTGGCAATCCCAGTTTCTATCTAAAAATTTGTTTTGAACTGCTATGAATTGGGATTTGATTAAATTACTGTATTAAATTACTTTAACTACATAACTGTGCTATTTTGTTAATATAATCCATCACAGGAAGATTAAAACCACATTTCATTTTACTGAGCACATATACAGTCCAGTGATATAAGGCTATAGCCAGCAGCTGAACAGCTTAGCACGGCACAGTGACTGGGACGAGGCGGGCGGGGCAGCTACTGTAGTCTGTCCAACATCACCGAAACCATAAGAGAGTTCCTGGCTCAACCACACGGTATATATGAGTCGATTTCAGTGATGGTGTTGCAATTGTTTAAGCAATACTTTCACTAATAATAAACTGATATTTCGTATTAGCATGGCGAAGTAAAAATAAATTCTTAATTTAATTAATGCAGACACATGTGCTGACATTCCCCCTTATCAGCTGAATTGTTGATTCATCTGTGTTTGGCGACAGTGAGTGTAAAACATTGCCCATTAGCAACAAAACTGCTGCTAAACGCTGTGTGAACATTGTGCCTACCTGGTGTTGGCTTGTGTGAGAACGTTTGTGTGTATTTCTGACATTGGTTGCATATGTGCATATACTGAGTTTGCATGTGCACATCTGTTTGACACTATACAGTATGGTATAGGTGTGTGTGTGCACGTGCATTGTTGATGCGGAAGGATGTACTTGCAGAATATATCTACCCATGAGAAAAAAACTAAAGCTTTATCCATCTGGCCTGTGTGTGTTTGTCCGTGTGTGTGTGTGTGTGTGTGTGTGTGTGTGTGTGTGTGTGTGTGTGTGTGAGTGTGTGTTTGTGTGTGTGTTTGTGCGCGCATCACTGTGCTGCTTATCAAAGCTTGTGCTGGCTCAACTGTTTTGCCACTCTCTCATGACAAATCAGCTTTAAATATTCTCCCTTGTTTCTCCGTCACACTCACACAAGCATGGAGGCATGAAAAAGACAAACACACATAAACATCCCTGGAGATGAACACGAGGGGTGTCAGCTTTGGTCAGGATTGACTCACGCCCCACATCTGTACTTTTATTTTTTTTTTAACGCTCGAACTTTTCTCTATCCTGGACCATTTTCCTCTTCCTCTATTTTGTCTTGTCTTTCTGATGTATGTTAGATACAATTTCTCACATACTCAAATATTCAAACTATAAAACTATAAAAACTTGTACGTTTTTGAGCAATAACCCCGCAGCTATTTTAGTTTTAAACATACGAGATGGTTGCCTGACACATAACAAATGACAGATTTGCTAGAAAGGATCTTAATTACTGTTTTAAAGTCATAAATCAAGTAAGTTTTTTCCTGTAATGTCTTCAATCTTGTAATCACTCATTTAGCCTTTTTTAATTGGAAAGTTGTCACTATATTGTTTGCGTTAGCCATTGTAGAATTATTTCAAACAATTTATTAAAAACACATCAGTTGTGTCCCATCAGTTTTATACAAACAGCTGCTGCACTTTATGGCCACAGAAATGTGGTCAGAAAACTGTAGCGGGAAATCAATCATCTTTGATGGTGTTTTTGATTTGGCCAAACTTGTTAATAACAAGAGGAATTTTAAGTTTTATTTGTTTTCCTCCTAACACCCCCTACATTAGTTCTCATTCTCCAGTGGGTGACATGTAGGATTTCATTTGACAATGTCTGTATATTCGTATTAGAAATTTGATTGTTGCAGTGTCTGTATGAGCAGGGACTAAACATTCTTCATAAAATCCCTAATGCTCAGTATATTGTATATACTATACAGTTGGGCGCAAAGGTCTGCATCCCCTCTTGAAACGTTAAGAAAATGAAATTTTAAAAAAACTGTAGTAAAATAATGAAGTTATCTTGCTGCAAAAGTTTACACTACCCTTGATAATTTAATAAAAAATTAACATCAGCTATTCTTACTAGGTTCAATTTTGAGTGGAAAACAAGCTTCAAAACAAGTCTACAAACGTGTGTTTACTGTTGCCTAGAGACAGCTTACATTTTTAATGGTACATGATCACTATGGAGACTTGTTGAAAAATGTAAAAAATAATTGTATTTAATTCTAATTTTATTTGTAGGATATGCGTAGGTTTTGACCTGTTCCTGTCAATGGTATAGTAGCTGGAGTGTCTCAGTTCATATAATTTATATAATTTATACCATTTACATGTTCATTTACTTACAAAAAATGGAAGAGCTAAAAGTTTGCTGTAGTTTAGATTAAAAATTCTAGATCCATAATTTATTTTACCCTCCTCTTATGTGTTGTAACTTTTCTAACTTAAAATGTATCTGGATTAAACTTGAAACATGTGCTGAGGAACGTCTTAGTTGCCTAGTAACATTAAGATAACATTTCTAATTTAAAGCTTGTAGAAATCACTGGTGTCACTTCAGTTACCAGATTATATACAGTAGATACCGATGACTCACACACTGTCCACAAATGCCATCGCACATACATATTTCACTCCCTACACGCTCACAAGAAAATGTACAGTGTAGACACGCACTGTGCCCACTCTCCTCCCGCTCTCTTGTTCTCTCCTGCCATAAATCTGCAGCACATATCAAGCAGGCATCCATCCACCCGTTCCTCCCATTCTCCCTTTTCCTCAGCTTTTGCATCTCTTGCCTTCCCTCCTCATCTCCAGGATGGCAAAAATAAAAGTTCATCGTGACCTACCACTTGTCCCTGTAACCCCCCGCCTGGGTACAATTTTAGTACAATCCAAAACTCCATGGGTGTTTGGCTCTCTCCATTCTCCACTCATAGCAGGGGTCACACCCTGTTAGTTTGTTTGTGTGTGGGTGGGTTTTTAGTGTGAGAGCATCAGCATGTCACAGGGTGCATGAGGAAGCATATGTGAGTGCTCTGTAAGCACATACCTTTGATTATAATTTTGGAGATTTTGTGAGCTGGCAATTATGTGTGTGTGTGTGTGTGTGTGTGTGTGTGTGTAGGTTTCTTTGAAGCTGCCACAAAGGCATGTCCTGTGACACATAGCACGAGGTTAGACAAACATTCACAGACATGACCAGGACACTGTTTGCTGAGCCCACTCACTCTCCTCAGAATGACTACACACAACTTACAGTGGCCATCGCAGAGACAACAAGTAAAACGGGCGACAGGAAGAGACAAAACACACGAAAGACAAAGTGGAGATAAAGAAAAGTGGAGGACTGAGGATGAGATGAAGGACAGAGGCATAAATGAGAGAAAGAAAAAGACAGTGATTGAATGAACTAGAGCAGGGCAGAAAATCGAAGAAGGCTTAAATAAAACTGGAGTCATAGCTGTAAGGAGACAAATAATGAACAAGGAAAGTCCACAAAGCCCCAAGAAACCTCAACACTTCAAACACAGTATGGGCAACACAAAGAGCATGTCTAAATCAGACTCATAAATAAGCAAGGATACTAACTGCTTTTTGTGCGTTTGTGAAGTGACGTGCGTGTTTGTGTACTGTAAGTGTGTCTCCCGGCTTTGGTGTGATGTGCGCTGAATTGTGCAAATTCATCATTAACTTGTTTTTGTCATCAAAGGCGAAAGCAGACACGAGACGCCACTGGAACGCGGTGACTCACAATGCATTCGTATTTTTAATTTGGTTCTGCAGCTTTTTAGCCGGTCCTCACATGTTCAGGGGCGAGTCTCGATGGTCCTTTTGGGCCTTTGATTAGCATTAGCATCCACTTATTGTAGCATTTGCAAGTGCCTCTCAGGCATCTATGACTCAACACCTGTTGATGGGATCAAATTAGCCTAATGGGTATAAAGTCGGGTGTGTGAGCTGGACTCAAACTTGTTGTTTCACAAGTTTATGAGATCATTTTTACCTTTGTAGAATTCATTCTTTCATTCTTATATCACTCTTCTGTTTAGCACAATGAATTGTAACCGCAGATATTTACGTGAGCATGTCCCAATGATGTCAACACTTGTAAACAACTTGTGACTAAGTGAAATGAATTTATTAGCATTATTATCTGCAGCAGAAACATAAAAGCATGCATGTTATTTCGGGTGAACTTACATGCACTGCCACGTCTAAGCCACACATAACTTTAACCTCACACCGTGCTTTTCCATAATAGTTACTCTTTTTTAGTATGTAAAATGGGAAAATTTAAAAGGCATCTCCACATTGTCCTTGTCCTGTTCGAGTCCACTTAACATGTGTCTGTCTTCTGCTGTGATGTGCTTGTTGCTGTTTAACACCTTTGCTAAGCTGGCAGAAAAATGGGGGGGTGGGGGGGTGGGGGGGCAGCACTTACTGAGTCAGCACTGTGGACAGGTCAGTGGAGACACTGGTTGAACAGCCCTGGAAGCCATGTCACACAAATACAGATGCACAGATGCTTTGCTAGAACAACAAAAATATAAATATATACATATTCATGAAAGCATGCACAGATGGAGACACATAAACTGATGAATAAAAACACATGCACGCGTGCACATATACAGACACACAAAGACATAATGAGGAAAAGGGAGAGAAGGCCTCTGGCACATATAAAGCATATCTGTGCAAAATGGCATAAAGCTCACAGAAGTGAGGATGACATTTATAATCAATGCACAATAAGGCATATTTCACAGCTGACACACTCCAATTATGTGCAATAGATCCTACTTTATATCAACCAGTTCACTAATATTTGTCATATCTGCTAAACTCAGCCTAAATACGCCACATAGTAAAATAGAGTGTATTGCCTTTAGATAAAAAAAATTGCTGCATGTTTTTATCCAACATCTGTGCTTGTTACAGATGCCAATAAATATGCATCTCACAAGACACATTTAGTAATTACAATAAAATAAAAATTGCTCTGAAATTGCTCTCAGAGACATACTTTACACATTTACAGTAGCTCTCACTTTATTAAACATGCACAATATTGCAGAGATGGAAAGATAGAGGACGAGTCCAAGGACAGAATCTGACGGAAATCTCCATCCTACTAAATGAGGGTAAAAAAACAAATTCCAGAAAAATGTAGGAGGAGAAAGGAAGACAACAAAGAAAAAGACAGAATGAGAAGACGAGAAAGCAGGTGGGGGGTTGGGGGGCAGCTGAAGTTCTAACAACAGACTGTGAGGAGGGTTTGAAGGAGGGACAGGATGGAGCAGTCCCTGTGTAACCTCCTACACTGTGATGGAGTTTATTTACTAACACTTCATCAGCAATATCCTCCTTCTGTGTGTGTGTGTGTGTGTGTGTGTGTTTCTCTACAGTATGTGTGGCTTTATGCAGAGTCTTACTTCGCCTGTGCATATTTTTGCTTTGCTTGATATATGCATCGGTAACATTAGAAATGTGCATCATCAAAAAATACCGTCTGTGAATTTGGATTTGTCCAAACCTCTGATCACTGTTCTTGCACATCAAACAGAGGGTGCATTTCTTTTTTGTAAATCTCTGGCTTAAGGTTGGATTACGGCTGGGCCTTTGTTATTCATGTTACGTATCTAGAAATGCCAAGGGATTCTTCAAATATCTGAAATGTCTGTCATTCAGACTGGTAAATGTCAAGAATGCCAGCTTAGGCACAATCACACCACATGCGTTTTATGGATTTCTCGAGCTGTGTGCATTTGCGTGATTTTGTGAGTCTATTTCTAAATAAAAGGCTAATGCGATAATGTGTGTGCTGCTTGTGAGAGACTATGAAAGTGTGTGTATGTGTTTGTGAAGCTTGTTAGAGTAGCAGTTGGCTCCTGCTGACAGCTACTGCAGTCTGAACAGCAGGGCTGATGAGGACAATCAATTAGCCCTGCATCATGCTCACACACTGATATTCACATAAATGTCTGCACAAAATAAAACTGGCATACAAAGTCGTACATAGCTCATAGCTGAAATATAATAAAAATGATAAGTAAAAACATAACCACAAACGTTCACTTTCCTCTTTTCTCTATAATTTCATATTTTAACACATGTTTATGAGAATCCTCTCGAACCTGCAGTTGCTCATCTATCTGCGTGTATGTGAGTGTGTACGTGTGTGTGCTTTAGCTAAGCCCCAGCTGGGGTAGCACAAGTTTATCAAATATCAACCTTGATCCCTCTAAGGGCTGCTTGGATGCTTTTTGCTAGATGTGTGTTAGTGTGTGTGCGTGTTTGCTCTGAGCGTCGTGTGTGATGCTGAGCAGATGCTGATGTTTTGACAGGCTTCCTGCTCTCAGTCTGTCTACCTCATAACAGCTGTGTGTGTCTGTAAGTTTGCATGTGTATGCAAGTACGTGCAGCCACTGCCTGTATGTGTGTGTGTGTGTGTGTGTGGTCATAGTGCAGGGATAAGCAACGGTCTGATTGTCGGTGTGTATCTGACCTTCTATCTACCAATGGGATCACTTATCCCGCTGCAGGCTGCACAGTAGCACGTAACACCCCCCTCCTGCCATTTATTTCTCCTTCTCCTTTTTTCTTTCTCTTTTGTGCTTTTCCTGCCTGTTAACTTTTCTTTCTTCCTCTCTCTCATTTTCCTCCTTTGATATGCCTCTAACAATGCCTTCCACCGTCTTCTGTGCTCATATCTGTGTCCCCTATCCCCATTTCTCTCTCTCTCTCTCTCTGTCCCCTCGGTGCATTCGTATTGCCAACTTCTCTCTCTACACTTGCAGCTCCGCTCGCCTCACTATCTGCTGCTCACATACCAAAATTCAGAGCTAATCATGAAATGAAAACAGGAGAGGGGAAGCTAATGAAGACAAGATGAGACAGAGGGAGAAAGAGAGAGAGACAGTGGAATAAATGCTGAGATACGCAAATGGAGAGTCGTAGTGAGTGAGGGAAACATGGGGAGAAATGCTGACAATTGGAGAGGGAAAGATAAAAGTGTTTGACAGAGGAGGAAAAAAAGAATCTTTTTCATTTGTGTCAGAGCACCATTGTCAGAGTAACAAAGACATAGCTCTCACTGTGCACCAGAGGATTTGTCAAACCCTCTCTCTTAGACACACACACACACACACACACATATAACACACAACATAGTGTTTATCTCTTTCCTTCAGCGGGGACGGATCTCCTGGGGTGAGAGGGGCTCCTGCGCTCATCTTTTTGCAGTGTCACTTCTGACATTTGTCATGTTCTCACCCTCACTTAGCCCCAGTAGCAGAAACCCACTGGCTTCATAACTTTTCTTTTCGTATCAGTATCTTGTTCTTTAACATTTTCGGCAGATACTGAAAATCTTTGAAACGTTTAAGTCCTCAGTGTCTTTTCTTGAGAAAACACCCCAGCTTTTACTTTTTACCTCCTGCTGTATTTCAGACATAGACATTTCACTTTTTAATGGGGGCCCAAAATAGTCCCTCACACTGCTTGAATCATGAGTATTATCTGAATATGTATACGGTTGATCTTTGGCCTCGAGCCTTTGTACTCATCACCTCTCTGAATTACTCCCCAGTCTCCGCTCCTGATTCTTAAGTAGTTACAATAATACTTTTCCTCCCAGGGCAAACTAGACTAAGAACAAAATAGGTGGGTGCATGGTTGGAGCTACTGCATATAGAAATACCAAGTACCCAGGGCCCAAATTTGAGTCAAAAAAACAATATTCAATTTAAAATTACATAAAACTCTATTTATACTTAACTCTACTCTTACTCCAGATTTTCTAGTTTATTAAGAGCGAACAAACATACATGTCATTTGAATGTCACACAGATGTGCAGATGTAAACACACTCCTACACAACTGCAAACAGAACATAACACAGCTTAATACGGCTGAGTTGGCGTTTTCTTACTATCAAACTCTGAATCCAAATAAATGCCAAACGTGCAGCGGCACTGAAGATCCCTTTAATTTCCCTTAGAGTCCCCTCGGAGAGCCTGCTTTAATGCAACACCTTGCCTGGGAGGGACAGCAATGTAATTAACAGACCAGCTGCAACTACGCTGGCATTGTTATACACCCGAGCTATTTGTGTAAATATAAAGTCTAATGAGCATTTCAATAGAAGACGTGGAGGCAGCTCGTGGTGGTCAGGCACCTTATTAAGGGAGTTTTTTCCCTCTAATTTGTAATTTGTTCATTAACATGTTTTTTTAAACTAGGTGCCTTTTAAAAGCCAGTGGATCTGTTTGAACCCTGATTGGGAGACTGTCAACTGTAACTAGGAGGAACCTCAAATGCCTGTCCCAGTAGTTCGTAGACCACTGAACTACCCCTGAACTTACACTCTGTGTCTCTCTCTGTCTGCCGCTGTATCTGCAACATACTCACACGAACAGATCAGCAGTTTGCTCATGAGTCACATTAGCTTTGCTTGTCAAAGACAGAGCGAATGTCGAGGAAGAAGCTCACTGCCCAACTAATCCACACCTCTCAGAAACTCCCTTTTCTCCCTCCCATTATCATGTGTTTCTATTCATCTGTGTACGTCTCCCTTTGTGTTCAAAAACTCTCCCAACTTTTCTCTCTTTCTCCGCTCTCCTCATCCCTCAGTCGTTTTTGCCCGTACACTGCCCCTCCCGCTCCCTATCGCCCTTTTAACACCTTTTATTCTGTCTTTTTTCATACCCATCACTCACTATTTGAGTTTGTCTCATTTTATCCCTCTCCCTGACTTTTTTCACCTATTTGTCAGCTGTTTATATGAGGCGTGTGCATTGCCAGATGACACCATGTCTCTTCAGTTTGTCTGTTATCCACCAACAGTCCATTTCTCTTCGATTATAAATTTCCACTTGTTTATTCTTCCACATTTTTCCATTTCTGTTTTTTAACTCCCCACTGCCACTCTCATTTCTAGTTCTTCTCCATTTTTAAATTTGTTCCACATTTCACTCTCGCTTCTAATTCTTCCCCTGCTCTACTCACTCACTTAATTATGTGCATCTCTTTTATCCTGTCTCTCTTTCCGTGCACCTTTGACCTCTGCCTCCATCTCTCTCCCTCTGCCACTGATGGCTCAGCTACAATACTCTTCAAGGACTAAACATCTGTCTGCCTCTCCCTTTTTCTTTCAGGCCTGCTCTTTAATAGTCCTCTACTTTATTCACACAGCGAAGGAAATTGAGTTGTTACAGCTTAAAGAAGACAATACACCACCACGGAGCTAAATTATTCAGTAAAACTCACTAGTTTGCATTGAAAGTAACAAAAGCGAATCAGCATATTACACGTCTCTTCAGAATGAACAGTTTGACATTTTGGGAAATGTGCTTTCTTGCAGAGAGAAACATTAAATATATTAATACAGCTCCCATTTCTATCTGTTAAATATGAATCTATGCAGCATGATTAGCTTAGCTTAACATAACAAATGGAAACAGAGACACAGCCTTGCTCTGTGCAAAAATTACAAAATCTGACAGCACCAAAGATTACTGAATGACTAAAGAAGTCTGGCACAGAAAAAAACATGGAACCACAGCTCAATGTTTAGACACTTACATGTTGTTCAGACTGGGCAAAGAGGTTATGACTTAATTGGGGAGCTTCCGAGGGACTACAGCGTCTTCAGACAGAACTAGGCTGCTGACAACACCCAGAAATTTATGGAAAACTATCTGTAATATCAGCAGGTGATGCTGAGTATTCAAACAAAGAAAAGAAGGAATACATGATAAAGTTAGACAAGTATAAAGAAGCAGACACCACCATCAATTATGTGGTCGAGTTGCATTTATTTTCTTACCATGCATCAAATGTAAAAACCTTATAGAGCATAATCTGTTTTTTTTTTTAATCTAAAATGTTTTTTGTGAATCTCTGTTGAAAGGAAATCTGTATATTTTGGACAGTGTTGTGAAATTCATTTCTTTTTGGCAACAATGACATTTGAGGCATGAACGAGATTAATTATACACAGAATTAACACACTTGCCTGTTCACCGCACCCAGTAAAGCAGATTTGCTTCCGCTGTGGGTTAAAATGTGTTGACAAAGAACTGATTACGCCTATAATTATTCCTTTATATGCATTTAGTGTTTTACCTTTGCTCTGTACTGATCTGCTGATGCCTGGCACCGCACACACCGTCCTGCTCTCCCTCTCCTGAAATGCCTTATCTGTTCCCACTCTGCTACTCTACTCTATCAGCTCTGCATTCCTCCATCTCTTCTTTTATGCTCTGTCCATTTGGCTTGCTGTTGGTCTTACTATCTCCCTTTCAAGCTGACAAGGCAGAAAAGTGAAGGGACGTGTCTTTTAACTTGGCGTATCTCTCCCTACACACCTTTTTCCTCACCACCTTCTCTGTGCCCTCTGGCTCGACTAAGCTCGCTTCTAAACTTTCACTTCTAACCTGCTGATCTCTCCTCGTAAAATCTGACGGCACATATATGAAATTGTTACCTAGCTGTGCTCAATTTCCAGTGCATATACTCTGTGCTTCTCCCTCATTACACACGCAACTCACACTCCTATAAATCCTATCAGATTGTCCAAGTGGTCACCACCCTCTTTCCTCTGTGCAGGAGAGGAAGAGACTGTCTGCCAACATTTTGGGGTGGGGCAACTTTGGCTCATGCAAAGTGTGTGCTCATGTGAAATGACAAATGTTTATAGGGGGATTCCCTAGAAAGGGAGATCCTGTAATTGTGTTTGCGTGTCGGCCTGGGTGGGCGCATGGGGAGTAGTTACACATCGGGGGTCCAGAGTGTGACTCATGAATTCCAGTAACCTCATTTACACTCCTCCCTGCAGTCACCCCTGGGTTTAATGCAATGGCACATAAACACTGGGAACCTATTGTGTCTGTGTCCTGTCAGAGGTGTCCATCCGCTCCTGCCAATCATAAATCTCTGCATTCCTGCACCACAGGGTTCAGAAAGTTTGGTCAATAAGTAAATGTCTCAGATTTCTAAACCACCTTAAAAAGATATTTGTCCCTTTTGCATTGTTTGAATGCTCAAGCATGCTTTTTCAGCAAAGATTGTAGTGTGTGTGTCTGTGTGTAAAAGAATACGTGAAATATGTGTTACAAGAGGCCACCTGAGTTCTCAGACACAGTGAAGGACCATAACATTAAAATTAGTGGTACTTTACCACCGATGAACAATTCAAAAGTGTGAGGGCACAAAAACTTTGGGAGCACAACCATATATGTTAACTTTAGGTATTTAGTTTTGTGGAACTTTTTCCTTTTTTGTTTTTTGTGTGTGTTTCCCTGTGTTTCTGCTGTGTTTTATTGTGTAAATGTACATGTTTTAAGTGCATCCACAGCGGATGTTAAAATGCCCGATGGTGCACAAAGGCTGACTTGATGTATTGTCCTGGTGCAGGTAGCTTCATTTTTGTGAGTATGAAGGCGTGCGTGTCTGACACTGCTTGCAATATTGTATTTGCTTACAGCGCCAAAGGGTTTTTGATTAAAAGGAGCTGAAACAGATGGGAGAAGATGGGAAGATAAACAGAAATGAGAAAGGAAGAGATTGAAAGAGGAAGATCTGCAGAGATGGAGTGATATGTAGCAAGACTGATAAGACAGAACTGAGAATGGAAGGCTACAGATAAGTGAAGGGCTGTTGGAAGGGAGAAGAGAAGGACTCAGAAAGATATGCCAGGAGCTTTTATAAAGCACACTCTGTTTTTATCACTGGCAGGAACAGAAAATGTTTTCTGTTTAGAGGCCAGTTACATGCTTTGGGTCAAACACCGTCGCTTGCATGACACGTTCACTTGTCATCATACAGGTTAAAGTGTGTGTGATGCATATGTCTGGGTGTCTAGTGTGTGCTAGTGCTAGTAATAGTGTTGCCTAACTTTATTTAATGTTAAGGTGAACAGTATTCAAGGACAAAAATATTCATCTAAATCACAAAAGCCTTACACACCTGCCCTCATACTCACATCATTTTCTGTCTTTTCATGTGATTTTGATGCGCTAAGTGTCAACATTAGCCTTTATTAACAGTAGCCCAGGTTGGCCAGGAATTAAACATTCAGAGGAAAAATGCTGGTATAAACATTACCAAGAAGAAGTAGTGAAAACAATACACAGACGTATGAGCCGAGCAGAACCCTGAGTACAACAAACCACCTAAAGGACAAAAAAATCGTAATGAGGCGACAGAAAGGACGGGAGCCCAGAGGTGTATGACTGTAAGAGCCTTAAGTAAGGTCATCAAGGTGTCACGATATGGGACTTTTGTTGGTGTTGTTTTTGTTCATTTCCTGTCTTGGTCTTTTATTTTGTAGTATTGCTTTTTCTTTCCTGTTACCGTATTTTTCGGACCATAAGCCGCTACTTTTTTCCGACGTTTTGAACCATGCGGCTTTTACAGAGATGCGGCTTTTCTATGAATTTTTCTGCAGCCCTCAGATGGGTGCTGTAGATGGAAGTCAGTGCAAACAAAAAAGCGCCAGTTTTTATTCTTAGCGCATGCAACCCAAGACGCACAACAGCAAACATCAGCACTTTTACTGCCGTGTTACAGGCACCATTCAGGTTCAGGTGTATGAATAAACACTTATGGTACAAAATCTTTTGTTGAGCGCAAAACTCCTAGTAAGAATAAGTCATCAAGCTATGGAACAAGCGATTTATAACAAGGGACGTTTTTGTCGTTGGTGTTGTTTTTTACCGTAATGTTCATTTCCTGTCTTGGTCTTTTTTCTCAGCCTGCATATTTTAGTCCGAGTTTATTGCAAAATTTTTCTTTCCTTTTAGTTTCTTTGGGTTGTTTTACTTTTCTTGTTTGTCCTTATTGGTTTCTCCTGTCGTCCCGCTTATTTAAACCCTCTTCTCCCTTCACTGGTTGTTGGTTCGTCTTTCTTTCTTTCTTTCACTCACAAACACTCAGACATCTGTACACTTTTTTGTCGACCGTTCGTTTGTTCATGCTTAATGGTCTACGCTTGGTCTGAGGTTTGGTTCTCTTTGTTTGTTCCTTGTTTGGTTTCTTTGTTTGGTCCTTGTTTACTTTTCATTTGTTGTTTTAAGTGCTGTCTTTTTGTTTTAGTTTCCTGGTTTGCCTGTTTGTTTGTTCATGTACTTTTCATTTTGTGAATTCATTTGTCACTATAGTTTGTCTAGTTCGTTTAGGGTTTGTTTGTTTGTATGTACCTTGTCCTCCTTTCGGAGAGAGTTTTAGTTTTTGTTATTTAATTAAACTATTATTTTTACACACCCCGCTGTCATCACCACCCTGGGTCCTTATTCCACACATTACCCCCGTTCTGACACAAGGACTTTAAAAGTGGGGATTGGAGTTTTAAAAATCAATATGATTTTTGATTGTGAACCAAGGGAGCTTTTAAAGAGGGGAGGTGACATGTTGTGTGGTTGGAGTCTGGGTTATAATGTCCTGAACCACAAGCTTTTGTGAGATACCAGATAACAGAGAAATCCGGTAGTTAAGATGGAAATTGACCAGAGAGTTCTTAAGGATAGAAGTAGTTTGTGGGGTGAGAGAATGGCGATGGCGAGCGATGTTACCGAGATGAAAGTCACAGGTTTTTGTGATGCTATTGACATTAAAAAATTGACCTAAAATCTTCATTGAAAACTGAATAGAAAATTGAATAGTGGTACAAATTTAGTTTTTAAATACGATGGATGTTAGCATTCTCTTTGGATGTTTTGTCTTGTAACAAATTACAGAATTAGCTTTGACATAATCTTGCAATGAGAAATCAATTAGTGAAAAGGCCATTTAATGAGAACGTCTGACAGTGTGACTAATAGATGGTGCAGTATATGAAATTCCACTGATTTCTGAAGATCTGTGGACTAAATAGACTAAATATGTGTCAGACATTCAGATGGAGCTGACACTGATACAATCCAGTAGCAATCCTTCTACAGTGTGGCAGAGGGCAAACACAAATTGACTGCAGATGCCAAACATTTTCTCGTATTACAGAGAGCTGCACATTAACAATGTCATCAAAACATCGGAGCACTGCTCATAGTCTGACTCATTTAAAAATAAAGTTTCATACAGAAGATACCACTGTGTTCACAAAACAGCACAGCTGTGTCAGGAGGAGCTGCTTCCCGCAGGCCATGCGGGCCTGACCTGGACTACACTGCACTTTAACTGGTCTACACATGGACTGACATTTACACATCTGTAGCTACTAAAAATACTTAATAACTTACATCACATGCACAGTTACAATTTACAGTAAGTAAGCACACCCACTGACATGAAGTCACTTTATCTCTAGTTCACCTTATCACCGATTACACCCTCAATCTGTTATTTTGTTCCATTGCTGTATATTTCAGTCCCATTCATTGCATATTTTATTTTCATTTTACTTTATGTACTTTTAGTATTTGGTATTTAGGATTTATATGTATGTATATATACTTCATATATTGTATTGTATTTCATACTGTTTTGGAACATTTGCAAAAAGCATATCACTACATGTCGTACTGTGTATGCTTGTGTATTTGACAAACAAAATTTGAATTTAATGTTTTTCTACTGTTTATACTGTAAATGTGCGTATTTCACTCCCTACACATAATTAGTTCTATCTTATCTAGGTCATTGGATCTCTTCAGCAGAGATGAGCAGAAAGACCAAACAGTGCTGTGGTATTTACTTCTTTTACTACCAATACTCTGGCTGTCTCCACACCACCACCTCCACTCACTGTGCCCTCAAACCGCATAAATGCCCACACAGAGTCACTTCGGTGGCAGACATGAAGAACGAGCCATATGCAAACAAACACAGGAGAATAGACCTTAGGGGAAATCCCTTGAAGTGAGTTAAGGCATCCTGTCAGAAAAGACACACACACACGTACACACACACAGATTGGTGGATGAGTAAAAGCTGCTTGGCCCTTATCATCTCTGGGTTCGCTCCTGCACAGAAACATGCCTCATCAGCCAAGAGTCAATCAAAGAACAAATCTAAGTTCTCATATTTTACATAACTTACACATGCAAAGAGTAAAATTGTAAACGTGTGGCTCAGTTCATTACTGTAGGAGTGTATTACTGGATGTGGAATAAAGAGCTGTTAACAGTGTGCAGGATCTCCAATCAGTCTGATTTATGTCATCAGAACATAAAGATGGTGCAAAAACATGCAGTAGGTGAGGATGTGGAGGTCTAAGGATAAATCCAGAGATATAAATCATCACTGCCTCAGCTAATACAGGAAAACTGGGGAAACAAGCTAATGAAAGATGTTTAGGGCTGTTTCCTAAAGAATATGCTTCAGAATTCATTTTACACTCCTTGGAAATAATAAATTACAAAGAATGTGTAAATGTTTCATCTATGATGTCTGTTATTTGTACCTTTTTAGGAGCTTAGTCTCCACGTGTCTTAATCTTCAGTATTTGAATAAATCTACCATCATCACCTTTTAAGACTTCAGCTTAAAGTTAAACTAAGACAAAAACATGTTTTCAGACCTGTCTCTGCTGAGAAAATCTGCCTCCAAAATTACCATGGGCATCAGAAAAGATTTACTAGTTCTGGTCGTAGCCCTAATCCTTCATCCATCAATCCATTCGTTGATCCATTATCAAAACCACTTACTCTGTTTGGGGTCACAGAGTAGTGAAGCAGAGCTATCATAAGTCAAAAGGTGGGGGTACATCCTGGACAGCTTACTGAATAAAAACCACCACCAAGTCATTTTCTGTAAAACCAAAGCTCTGATAAGAACAGGAAAAAAACGAAACTATCTACAGTATCATAAAACGCATTTCACAGCTTCAAGCCTCCCTTTTTCTGATCTTTTCTTCTTCCTAACTTTTTCTCACCCATTCAGTGAGAGAACGGAGGATTTTTATCCTGCTGTTATTTTGAACTTTGACCAAACAGACTTAGTGCAGCTGTCATGTTTTAACAGTATCAGTTATAGTGTAACAGAAAATGAAATGCTTCTTCATCTGCCCGCTCTGTCTCACTGTACTGCTTCAGCACAGCCGTGCGTCTGTGTGGTCATATGTCACTTATATATGCACTTGTCGCTGGATAAGACTGAGCAACTGTTTTGCCTCTGGTGGGCTACGATCCATCAGTAAACTATTGACGGATGCTGCACGCTCATGTTAAACTAACACACTGCAACTCTGATATTGACTTATTAAAGTTTTAAAGTGAATATGACCTCATGGAAAGTTTCAGTAAAGGTCACGGCTACTTAATGTGAGGACATTTTTAATAAAGTCATGACCTACTCACGTAAACACACACACACACACAGGAGTGTGAGGTGAAACAGGCCTTGGAGGCAGACGTCCAGGTTAAAACCTGATACGGTGGTATTTTCACATCTCCCTGCCAAAAGCAACCCTGCTGCTGAGGACATGCCTCTGTGTGTCTATGTGTGCAAGTAATCAAACATTTTTGAGATTTTAGCCTTATGGGTAAGCGAAAAGTCAGGGTGGTGCACCTGCAGGACCCCAGATAGGAGGCTCAGGGAACCTTAAGACTTATTTAGTGCTGATGAATAAAAGTGATGCACTCTAGTAATGACAGTCTGACTCTGGACACAAGCACAACACTACCTGACCCACGCTTTGTATTCACTTTTCAAAATCATTTTCCTGCATCTGTGTAAATATGACTGTACAGCCTTTTCACTCTCTCTCAACAAGATTTTATATATATATATACTTTATTTTATATTTGTTCTTTATCAGTATCAACAGATGTAATATGCCACACTGAAGTTTTAAGAAACACAAGTATCAGTTGCAGGAAAATAAATCCAAAAGACACAGACAGGGTGAACTCACAGCACACAAACTGCAGAAAAAAACACAAGCCACAAGCTGCACATCTGCAGAATGACAGAGAAGCGTCTCACCGTCTCTCCTGGTGTTTCCCCTCATCGCTCTGGCCGTGGAGACCTGAGAACTCCTGACGCCGGTTCCAGCGCCCAGCAACAAAACTATCCACATCTGGAAAAGCATCGGTCCCCTCATGGTCCTGTGGTCAAGTCGAGCTCGGTTTCAAGAAGGCAAGTAAGAAAAAGTCTTTTTCACCTCAAAGACATGAAGTTGTCAAACGGCCCGGAAAGTTTTCTTAATCAAAACGAACTTTCTTCCCGGTTTATGATCTGCGTCTCCCTGCAATGAATGGAGCCACTTGTTAACTCCTGCGTTCTTCGCCTCCGAAACCACTTGGTGCAGGTGGACGATAATAAAGCTTCGTTCACGGCCAAACCTCGGAGAACAGACCTCGGACCTTCTTATCGCTGCGCAGCCACAAATTCTCCTCGGTGCCGAGAAATGTCGCGCATACTTTCATACCACTTTCTGCGTGCGCGTCTGCTCCAGGGAAGTCAGCGCGCCAAAGTTCGCCAGCTGAGGTGTGCGCGCTCACGACGTGCGCGCGTGCGTGCGCGCGTGCGCGAAATATGGGAGTGAGCGAGACGCCGGGGCGGGAGGTCAGAAAGGAGGAGAGAAAGACACTTTATAATAGTCTATCTGTCTATCATAAAGTGGTCAAAATTGTTTGATGTGCGTTTGTCTGGCACAGCACTGAGATCACAGGAAACAGCTGACTTGTAGACATGTTTATTTGGATTCAGGTTTTGATTTATGTGTATCACTGTAAAACTAAATTCAAAATGATGTTGACTAAGTATAAACTATTATAAATGTTCCCTTGGAGATTTTTTCAGACCACTTGCTGTTAAAAATAAGATGTTACAGACTAACACAACACAGAATGCATGATTGCACTTGTTGAGAAATAAGCACATCTGCACACGGTTTGCCAGGAATCATTCAATAGACAGCTTTGTGTAACCAAAGTCGGCCAGGTATTACTGTATGTTTGAAGTAATTTTAGTAAAGAAACTCCAGAGTGATTTATCCAGCACTGTAAAATGTCAAGATGTTACATGTTGTCGTTGCAGCAAAACAAAGAAGCACTTTCATCATTTCCAGTTAGTTTATAAATGTGCTTCTGTGCAGACTCATTTCCCCCGAGGCAAACTCATAAGCTACATTAATTCATCGGCTTTTTCAGTTTTTGTCACTTTCTCCCTCCTTCACTCATCACAAACCTACTGTCAAGCATCCCTTCTTTCATTTCTTGCCATCTACGTCCGTGTGGGCTGCACCGTCACACCGACTTCTAAGGGTTATTTACACTTTATGGGATGAACTTGCCAACTTGACTCCTCTGCTGACTAAGCAAAAAAATCTTCCCATTACTCAGCAATTGGCTAATGAGTAATGCAGCACCTTTTAAAACTTAGAACCACTTAGGGAATGAAATAGGTTCTTAATAGAGACAGGAAATTAATTATAATTAAAAGCTATTAGATGACCCTGTTGAGCTTCAAAGGCAAAGGCCCAGGGAGTGAATTTGTAAGTACCCATGAAGATCACTGGCAGCCACAGATGCACCGTTTAACATGCGTGCTGTGCACACATGCACAGTGCACACACACTCACAGACACATTCATCTGTTAAAATATGTTAAAACTGCGACCTGCCAGGACATGGAAGAAGATAAATCACAAATTGGGTAAAAACAAACACAGAGCTGAGACCAGTCACTTGATAAGCAACCCTAACCGAAAAGCTAATCTGTTTGGCTGATTTGTGCTTAGCCACAGCTCCAGAAGACCAACGCTAATTAATTTGAATAAGAAGTGTTACTCTAATTAAACTATAATGAAGGTCCACATACTGCAACAAATGTCAGTACACTCTTCATTAGTCAGATTCATCCTGTTGCATTGTTAATATTTTGTCAAGCTTTTTATTTTTTTGATGACAGATTCAGTCTTTTTGGGCACGGATGATATCAGTCTGTGGAGAGACGTCCGGCTGCTCTTCACAGATGATTCTTCTCTGCTGAGATTTAAAGTAATGAGATTAATAAAAATAACGAGGAATGACATTGTTCTCATTCCAAGCATTTTGAGACTGAGACAGATTATAAATATCATCCCCCTGCACCTTTTACAGTCACGCAGCCCCACATTAACATACAGTACTCATGCTTCCGTGTACAAAGATTGCTGTGGTCCACTGTGTGGTCCCCACAGCAGTCTTGACCAGGTCCACAGAAAACAAGCTGGACCCCATGTGATCCAAACAAATCTTTTCATGTGGCCAAAGAATGCAATGCCAATATTCACCAGGCGACTTTCCAACTTATTTGGCCAAATTCTATCTTGCAGTTCTGTGCTGTTTTTAGAGTGATGATTTTCTTCCTGGGTATCACTAAAACACCATTTTCCACAGAAACTCCTTGTGTCACGTCATTTGATGTTCACTTTTCGCTATAGATTGACATTAACATCTGCTGCCAGCCTGTGTTCAATACTCTACTGATGCTCCTGTACTCAATGAAGCTTCACAATAGAGTTTATTATTACTCTTTTCTTATAGCGCATAGAGACCTGTCGTGTCAGACAGAGCTCAGGCCAAAACTGAGAAAGATGTAATGTTCACAGGTTATTTTATGACGTTATTACAGTCGGCATTCTTTGGAAATTACAGGTACAGTCACTTTTCTTGCAATAGTCGCAGGTGTACTCACATTTGTGGCACTGAGGTCGAACTGGGGGACCATTTTCAATGTAGTCTTTCTCTACAGTTTTTTTTTCAATCATAAATGAGATCAAATGCCCTGCAGTTATAACTGTTATTGTAAGTTAGCACACTGTCGAACCATTTAGCACAGGTTAATAATATTGCACAATGTGTACCCAGGTTTAATGGATGTACTTATAATTTTTCTTTCATTTTGTTCCACTCTTTCATTCTTTGTGTTTGTGAGTTGGTTAGTCCTCAACATGTGTCTGCTTGAAGCCTCTGACTTCAGGCTTGGCTTCCCTGAAGCAACTTCCCAGTGCGCAGACACACTGCAGAGCAAGTTCAGTGTCTAAAGTGTGTCTGTGTAGTAGGTGACAGACTTGCCTCAAGGCTGAGCAACGACAACCACCAAATTAAAAGGTGAAATTGAATACATCTTTATATTACTTTAAATATTTAATACTGTCTAATAACTATAAATGTCGAAGCAGCCACATCACTGGCACAGACACAAAAGTGAGTTATGTAGCTTACTTCCTCCAGTGACAGGACACTCAATGTCTAGTTTAACTGCAGCACACCCTTAACACAGGAGCTGAGTTGTAAAGCAGCCGCACCATTTTGATTTTTCCATCCGCCCTCATTCATTGGTTGTCTCGTGTGCTTAAATCAGTAGACCACTAAACCATTTCCAAAGTATTAATTACATGGAACATAAAAACTGCAGCACATCCCGCACATTTTCTTTACGTTTGTATTTTACGTCTTTGGTGAGCGAGATAGCGAGATGGGAGATGCGGATTGTGCAAGTCTCAGAGGAAATGATGACGTAAAACTATTCAGAAAAAAAAAAGTTGTGCCAATTTTTAAACAGTGTGTTACTGTTTGTGCTCTCTGCTTTTTTACAGTCACTGTTTATATGCATGTTTAATCTCGTGTTCTACTTGTAGATCGACCTGCACCGAGCGAAAGGATTTAATTACTGTACAAAGCTTAATGATTTCATACCTGTGGGCAGGCTTTCAACAGGCTGCAGGGTTTTCTTATTCTCTGTTCATTTGCCAACAACACTCCCTCATAAGCTGAACACATTGTCCTCTAGTTTGACCCTCCTTTAAAAAAAATTTTTTTTTTACAAACTTAGCATTTGCTCTGTGCTGTGACTGTCCAGTGTTTTGTTTGGTGCAACAATTACCATCATCTAAAAGGCTCATTTAATAATTAAAGTGTCTTTTTGAATGCCCACAGCGGTGTCTAGGGTTAGTTTCTGTAGATTTTCTTTTATTTTCTAGTTCTTGTCCAATCAGGTATGGCGTTCAAGCTTGGAGGGGTGCAGAAAGTGTTCCAATTATTGTGTGCAGAATGGTCAGATAAAAGCCATATTCATTATATGACTAACAGACCTGCTAAGGTATTGTTTTAGGGCATCCATGCCTGATTTGTCATGAGATAATTACTTCAGCAAAATGGAGGCAAAGAAATTAAAAGGAGATTGAAAAACAAGAGGATTTAATGAAAATTCTGAAAAAAGGGGAAAACGAAAATAAAAGGAGGCAAGAATTATAGTCACATTTGAGAGATTACAGGCTGGAAAGTGACAGATGGTGTGAACAGTTGTCATTTATTCTTAATTGTACTTTGTGCAAGTCTGTGTTTAAATTGTAATTTTGTCAACAAAGGAATGCGCAGAAACTGTGTGGTCAATTTGTATGTTCACATGCTTGTTAATGTGCATGATTTTGCTTTAAACACACATGTATTAAGGCTTAACTACATGGACAAGATAACTTGCTTAAATCCAACAGCTCTGATTTCATTTCTCCAAGAAATGAGTCACACATGCAGCGTGGGTGAAAGAGATTGCCTTTATATCAGTAAATATTGCTGAAAATGTTCTAAATGTAACTTTGTGGGTAAAAAACATGCTCCTAGCTCAAAATGGCAAAATCGCTGCTACACTTGACACCAGATTTAATAGCTTAGATGTCACAAGTCAAAGGTGAACAGGGTAAACAGAACTGGTCTCGTTTCTCTTCCTCAGCCTATTTCGTCTTTTGTGTCCCCATCTCATCCCCTTCTTACCTCTTCATCCTTCCATCCTTTGGCTTAATGTCAGATGAAGGGGGATTAGTTTTGGCAGAGGGAGACGTGACCAGTGTTTTAGTGTGGATGTGTGTGCTGGTATGTGTGTACTGACCAGTCAAAAAAAAGGCAATAAGTACAGTGGTACGATTAGTAGAATGTGAAATTCTGAAACTGATGGAAAGTGAAAGTGTTTGAGGGACTCCTATTGAGAACTGGAGTTACAGTATGTCACATGGTGTTAGCTGCCATTGCCATGTTGTGATCTATACCATCGGTTTAACGTCTGTATGACGTCTGTAGGTGGCACCTATAGCTCACGGATACAACAACCTGTAGCTGCTTATTCCTACTTGGAAACTGAAGTGAAAAAATGAAAACCTGAGCTTGGGGTTAACTCTAATTGTCAGAAGAACTTTGAATTGTTTTGATTTATTTTTCTGCATTTTTGGTTTTGCAGTAAATACTTGTGCAAATTCAAGCTGACCAGCCATTGTTTTTCAAAGAAGAAATATTTCAAGTTTTAACAGCCACTTTCAACTCTGCAGGGTTTTTCACTGCATTTGAAGTGAGGTATTGCCTTAAACCTTCAATTTCTGTTCCCTATTCAGATTCACTGGAATTGTTTACAAGACAAATTATGTAAACTGTCATGGTACGTTGGATATCTTGACCTTACATGTGCTTGAAATGTTGAAATCCTAAATACATGTGGGACTAGCACTGGATGAGCCATGTTACCATTATTCATTATAGATAAAGGGTGTGAAAACAGAGCAACACATTACCTACTTGAGCAGTTTATTTTCCTGGATGCCTTCAATGTGTCGGAGTGACAGAATCCTCCAGGTTCCCACAGTAGCTTGGCTACCCTCAGGGAATCTCTTAATGAGCTCAACATCTGTGTATGTAGGAACATGCAAGTGTGTGCCAGACCATGTATGTGTGTGTCATAATATGTGCAATGAGGCATGCAGTTCTTGTAAGGTTGGTTGTTTAGGAGGGAAGTGAGGTCAGTGCACGTGTTTGTTGCACGTAGGTGTGTGTGTTTTAGGAAGATTTGTGTGTGTGACATTGTACATGTGTGTGTTTAGACGTGCTCTTTTCCGCTGTGTTTGACGACCACAAACACACATGGTACTCACACATCACACAGAAACAAATCCTTGTGATGTTTTTTCAACTATTTATGAATTTTTCAAAATTAATGTGAAAAAGTTAGTAAGTAAAAGTTAGACTTCAGTCAAGTATGTACCAGATCAAAAAAGGCATCATGACTTCAAAAGACTGTAAGTTAACCCACCCATAATCCATACAATTGGATTTCATAGACAATACAGGTTCAAAAGTGGAGAAAAACAATCACGTAATCTGTAGAAACATCAGTTATCTCTAGTGTCAACACAACTTCAAATACAAAGATATTGCAAAATGAGAAATGATGGACTTTTTTTGTTGTTTTCCTACAAAGGAATCTTTTTTAGCAACCCCAGTCACAACCTATAATGAAAAGTGTTGAAAGAATGAGCATTTTAAAGTAACAATTTCAAAAGGGCTTTTATGAATTTTTTATGTTTGGACGTTCAGCAGATGTCAAAACTACAACAACTAAATTATATCAATAATAATGACAGAACTAATTTATGAAATGCTATGAAATTTGTTTTATTTTTTGTATTGTTTCTTCGTTTTGGGGGGTATTCAGTTGGTGTATATGTGTTTTTGCATATGTGTGTTGTGTGTCTGTCTGTTATCTGATGTGTTTGTGTCAGATTATACTGTAAGTAGGTAGGCGTAATGTATTAAGCTCACTTAATACACAAGGCAAAGGGAGGATTGTTATGACAAGCTTATCTGTTCTGTGATTCCCTGTGCTCCACCGACACGGTTCGTTTGTCTACAACTTACTAAAACACACGTCCACATACAGCCAACACACATACATTCAAGAAAGAGTTATGGCATTGTTTGTTATTTCCTAGTTCAAGTGCATAAATAAGTCATGAAATATGATCTGATGGTCACAGAAAAACATATTGTCTATGAATGGAGACAGTTTGGTACTATGACTGTGGACAGATGAAACAAAGGTGGAACACACAGCAGTTTGTGTGGCGATAAAAAACTCGCCATTGTGTTGGGGGAAATGAATCCATCACTAAGGTGGTCAAGATATTTCACAGTATAATGTCTAATAAAGAGTGTCTGTCTGCAAGCAGAGCCTCAGAAGAATCTGGATTATGCCAGTCAGAGCCCAGACCTCAACCCAATAGAATAACCTCAAGAGATAAGTTCGCTCGAGACATCCTTAGAATATGTTTGGGTTCTGCAAAGAAGAACAGATCAAAATTCCTCCTAAACATAGATCCACAGCTACACAAAGAGCTTGCTTGAGATTATTGCTGCCAAATGTGGTTCAACCACCTGAATAGACTGTTGCAATTACTTTTTCCACTTTTTCCCTTTGTGTCTGTAATGGCTGTGTTCAATAAAGACATTACTTGGTGTGTTTTATCAGCTCAGAAATATTGTGTATGTTGATGTTTGCTACTTTGGTGAAGATCAGATCATTCTTTTTTCTTGAGAGTCTACACAGATCACATACTGTTAATAAAATGTACATACTGTACTGTGGTACTTATGCTTTAATCAGGCATTTATACACTAAATAGACAAACAGACTCAGCAATAACAGTTGTGTATGTACACACATGTACATATGATATACTGTATACAAACATGTGCAGTAAAACATATAAAAATGTTTTTTTTATGAATCAAACACACAACACCACAATTAGCCTGAATCTTGCTGTCACACACACACACATTATACACAAACAAATACACATAGGCATACACAACGCTCCCCGACAGAGCTGATAAGACCTAATTGCCTTAGCTTCTTATTATCAAGCACACAGCAGTCATAAAATGCGAAATGAAATCCTTTACGGCCATTACAAGTATATAAAAGTCTTTATTTAGTGCTTAGGTTTTAAATACTAGAACAAAACGCAGAGTTTTTGTTCACCAGGATATAGTGTAGACACAATTTACATTGTGTAAAGTATTTTATTGAATACGGTACACACACACACACACACACATATATATATATATATACACATACACACTATATAGACACACAAACGTATATATGTATGTACGTATGTGTGTACGTATGTATGTATATGTATATGTATATATCATTTTCACTAAAAATGTAAAGCATTAGGTAAAGTTTCTTGATATATTATCCAACTTCACTGTTGTTCCTTTTTATGCTACAATCTAGACTAAATACAAGCACTGACACTTTCTACTTGATTATCCAGCATAGGAACATAGTGGCTGAGTCGTCCTGTCATGACAAAGTCCAAAGTAACAAACTACATAAATCTAAAATCTAAAAATATGAAATCAACTATTCTGATCTTGATGGGTTAGAAGCAATTATTCATTGTTCTGTGTTCCCTACCAGTGGCTGGACAAAGCTGGACTGAAAGACGGCACAGAAGCACTAATCCTAGCAGCACAGGAGCAGGAGCTGAGTACAACATCGTTAGAGGCCGGGGTCTACCACACCAGGCTGGACCCCCAGGTGCAAGCTGTGCAAAGATGCCGCTGAGACAATCCAGCACATAACGGCGGGATACAAGATGCTGGCTGCATAGTGGCAGGCATAGTGTACTGGAACATCTGTGCCGAGTACGACCTGAGACTCAAAATCATCTCCAAAGGTGGTTGAGGATGACAGGGATAAGATCCTGTGGGACCTCCAGATATAGGCTGACAAACAGGAGAACACTTTGACCCCCAAACTAGGAGAGTGGCTGCAGCAGATTCCAGGAACAACATCTGAGATTCTTCTCCAGAAGAGTGAAGTGCTGGGAACAGATACGATCCTATGCAGGACCCTCAAGCTCCCAGGCCTTTAACAACAATTTTATTAACAATTCTAATTTAATTTCAAGTTTTTCCTATTAGCTGGAACTGACTAAAATCACAATAATCACGTATTTGAATACAATATAACTAGATACATGTAACTAGTTACTCCCCAACACTGGAAGTGAGAAATTAACAGTTGGAAGCCAGTGCAACATCTGCATTAGGACCAAGGCAGCTGGACGCTTCAAACACATTGCCCTCCTGTGTCTACAGATGTCAGCTTGTATAGTATATGGAGCAGCCCTGACAATAAAAAATGATCTATTGTGATACATGCCAGATTACAATATTACCTTAAAATAGAGCTATTACAGCAATGATGATTGAAAAAAACTCCATAAATGTTTTAACTCCTGTTTGAAGGGTTATTTGGTAAAAATACTGTATAGACTCTTCAATGTGGAAATCTGCCTTTTTCTTTCTGTGCTGAGTTTTATTGCATATTTTCTCATAATGGAGCTGTATGTAGCCATTTTCACTGATTCATGAAGCACCAGAGGCTATGGCTCTGAAAATGTTCTTTTTAAAAACTGAAAACCCAAAGATGTCGCTGAAAATGATGAAAAGGCAATGCATCCATTACTAAAAAGTGACTTCACTTGTCCAGGATACACTGTAGAGGAAGGGGCTCTTTTTTTCCCTTTTGATAGATGATCTGGTGTTTCACACTACCTCAGTAACCATTATTTAAATTCAATGCTTTCTGTGTTAAAAGGATAAATATTGGAGAATCATGAAAAAGATAAATGGCTGGCAATTTCATGCACCAGGAGGAAATAATCAGATGGAGGTATGTATGTACGACCCTTTAGGTTTTATTCCATTACTGTTCCATTAACATATCTGTTGACGCGAACAGTGTAACATCTTAATTTTAAAAGTGTGCGCAATGTACATAATTTATCTGAATAGAGACTTTCTGATTTTTTTCAACGGATAGTGTCTTCTTCACTAGATGAGTAAGTGGCTGAGAGGTTTGAATAATTAGCTGACTGTTATATCTGTCAGCCAACTACATTTCATGGTCTGTCTCTGCACAATGTGTGTTTTTGTGTGAGTGTGTGTTGGTGAGCCCCTTTCACCTAAAGACCATCTTCTCGTCTCCGATGCAGCTAAACTGCAAACACGACTTTGTTTTTAAAGGCAGTGTAATTATCAGAGATATTGTTTTGAATGAATTTCAGTTTGCTGTGTTTTGTATAGGTTCAAAATCCATCCAAGCATGAAGGGCATCCATACAACTCATTGCAATTGTTTAGGTCTTGATGTCAAAATGCTTTCTATGTCTTTTTCACAAACAGTTTAAAGCATTCTTGCATCTGTCATCTTTAGGAAGAAGTTGTGATCACATTCCTACCTAATTTGTACAGATTTTCAGTCATCCAGGCCACGGTTATTCTAAAGCTCCTTTGTTGGAGAGAAAACAGGAAATCCATTGAATACAGCAATGTCCAATGTCCACAGTCCGGACAGCGAGGACCAGTGGTTTGAATGAGGCATTAAGGAAGTGATTCATGATTTAAACGACCCACTCTTAACAGAGGAGGTGGACACTTACAATACAGTCCTTTCATTACTCCAGAGGAGGGTCCACCGCCGTTTACACTTGTATGGGACTCCAGCGTCACACATGAAAGCCTTGTTAAAAACTGTTTCATATGCCGACCTTTCTCAGCCAGTTGGTCAGAACTAATGAAGCCTTCAAGATGAGAAGAGAAGCGTTTGCAGTTGCCACTGAGCAGCAACTTTTGGATTATTATTTCAGGTCACAGTTCAGAGTTCACATCCAAATGTTTAGGGTCCTTGATTAACTAATATGTAAAGAGCAGATACGACACACAATGGACAAAGCTTCTGAACACCTGAGTCCAACACTACACTGCACATCTATCACTGAGATCAGTGTTCATTAAACCCCCTTTACATCAGTCTTCAGCGACTGCAGTTTGGAGAGAACAGTTGAATACGTGTTTTATGTGGCCACTGTATTACAGCCCATGATGACACACGTGTACATGTGTGACTGATTGACTGTTGTGAAACAAAACGTCCAATGAAGTCTGAAGAAATAAACAAGACATGAAAGAACAAATACATGTTTAACCAAATTAGTACAATTAAAAGCTCAAAACTGAATGGAGAAAGTGACTATATTGCACCATCTCTTTACACATAATAATTACTATAAAAAGTCACTCTTAAATCTTCTTTTTGGGCTTTGTGAAACTGGTCAGTGACCTATTTTCTATTTTCTATTAAATTTAACAGTTCTTTGAACTTTGTTTATCCAGAGAAAATCTTTTCCAACCCCATTTCACATTTATCAACTTACATTTTGTATATTCACAGCAGGGAATTGTGAATATGCAGTACAGTTGACCACTGAGCTGCTCCATTGAAGCAGTTGTGGTTTAAGTGCCTTGTTTTCATCTCTGCTATTGTTTTTTCCTATTCAAGGGATCAAACCGATGATCCTCTGCTCAAAGGCTTCTTTCATATTTAGGTCACTGCTTGATAAAAAACTTTACCATGGTAGTGCTTATGATTATGCTCAGTAAGTCGTTGTCTCGTATGGTTTTGTAGCTTCACTCAGGCCTAAATTGTATTGATTATAATAGTTTCAGCCCGTGCTTAAACACGCACCAACAGCCCGTGATTGTGGAGTCAGATGTGCAGTGCAAAAGAGACACACCAACACATTGGGTACAGGAGAAAAAAAGGCTATAAAATACTGGAAATAAAGTCTCCATCCACCTAGTAACGATGTCCATGTCTTTAGATTGAGGAAAAACGCCACATAGAAAGGCCGGTGACTAAAACATGGCCCCATATTTCTGTCCAGCCACGCAGCTAACACCTGTTTCTGGCAGACTGGCATTTTTATTTTGCACACGTTTTTTTTATTTAGAGCAGTTCATGTCTTTCATTGGTGCTGTATTTTAATGACTGATGATTTGTATGGTATTTATTCAGTAATGCATCTGAAGTCCCCTTTAGGACAAAAAAAAAAAAAAACGAATGAAAGCTTCATTTCCCTATTTGATTTGTGGCCATATTTTGCATACATAAAAATCAAGAACGGGAAAAGAATAAAAAGATGCATGTACTCTAACATTTAGAGTAATGTGAATAACTATTTTCCTGGCCCAAGTTCATGATGTTGCTGAATAATGGGAAAGATTAATATTGTTTTGTTGTTTCCCCCAGAGACAAACAAACTGGGCAACAACTGTGATTGTTCATATTCCAATTATTTACCAGCTAATTATTCATTCCGCCTCAGGCTCATAGTGCAATTTGATTGGCACAAAATAAATGCATACTCTAAACAAAGATGATGAAATCATTCGTACAGGCAGTCACACTCCGTGAAAATGGATGTGTACTGCTCGCCGTCCAAACACTGGTGTCGGGCTTTTATTTTGCTTAGTGCACCTTCAGGCGCTCTGAATGAAAGTGCCCACTTACATTCACTTAGTGTGTATTACGCTGTACAGTATTTTTTTCTCATTCTGTTTTTCAAGGCCTTGGGATAAAGAATGTTCTGGCAAAATTTCCTGCTGAGAGCATAATCATATCTGGGTGGTTTTTATTGTAAGGAGGCAGAAGGGAAGAAATGGGCATGAGCTAGTGTAGACACATAGAGACAGATTGAGGAGTGGAATCAGACAAGTTATGCCTGGGAGAGAGAAAACAAGGGATTAATAAATACAATATAAATTAACTCCAAAGAGTATGAAGGATATCTACGTTCAGCCAAAGAACACTGCTGATTCAGCTGAGATGATCAAACACTCGTGTCTTGTCTTGCACACATAATTTATCTGTCTTCATTTCTCCTGTTTTTTTCTGTGGTCCTCTCCCCTTGCTCCATGTTTTATCCCTCCACCTTCATTTCATCATTCATATCCGTGTCTTTTAACCTTTTTAATTCTATATGAACGTTTAGTACAGGACACACTGTGGCATTTTGGAAATAAATCTAAATTAAAACTATGACTATTAATGATTTGGAATAAGAGTTCTGCCAAATAAGATTACTGTGGATATCCAGGGTATTGATTGTGGATTTCTAAATTGACATTGTTGACGTCTGAAATTGAAAGCACTTTACACATAGATGACAAAATTTCAATTGTTGACATTGAGGAACCTGACGTTGACATTGGGGGCCACAGGGGAGGGACAAAAACAGCCAAGGTTTAGGATGACATCGTTTTGAGAGAAGGGTCTTAGCGTTGAGGGCCCGGAAGACACCAGCCTCCCAGGGCGGGACCCCTAATACCACCTGAACCCCCAATGTCAACACCCGGTCCCCTAATATCCAAATTCAGGGGCGTCAATGTCAACACTGATCCCTGGGAAGGCTGCCATTAAAATGTGGGCCCCCAGTTCTTGAACCCCTCCCCCCACACGATGGAACTTCAATCCTTGGCAACTTTACCCCTCCCCTGTGGGCCCCATTGTCAAAATCCAATCACACAGTGTCAAATGACTCAAAGGCTGACGTCAACGTCTGGGCCTTGGGGTTTTAGAAGCATTTCACTTTTTTACAGAAGAAGCAGCTTGTACTGCCCTAGTGAATTTGATGACCCAGATTGTCTTGTAGGTGCTGTCACCAGGATATTTTTTCAGTTTGCTCAATTTTCTGATTTATGGTCAAAGATCTGGCCTTGACCATCGTCGTTTACGTGTATCGATGGAGAAGTATAATTATAATGTATTATATAAGTTAATGTCTTTCTCAACTTGTACTTCTCACCATCCTTTACCTCCTTCTCCCTCTGCTTCTCTTTTCAAACGCCACGGTTAACACCTGTCATTTCAAGCTTTCCATCTTTCACATCTGCAACCTTCCACATGCCGCTCGTCTGCCAACCGTCTCCTGTTCCTTTTTTTTGTTTGTTTCTTCAGCAGACAGCTCCAGTGCTCGTCCATTTAGTCACAGGATTTAAATTAGGTGAAAGCAGATTAGCATGGCCACTCTTTACCCTGATAATGATGTGCACACACACTATGAGTTCCCTCATCATAGACATACACACAGAACCATGTATGCACACACATTTAGCCAGAAATATAATTTAATGCTTTACCGTTTGCCTTGTTACGTTCATGAACTCACGCTTGGACCAGACTAATGTGAATCAGCGTGGTTATAATTTGCCACACACATTTTGTCAAACACAGGCCCAAGGGAATGCACTTTGTGAATATTTAAACTATTGCTATAGCTACAGTAACATCCAATAATGAATATTTGAACTCTTGTACCTCCCTTTTGTTGTTATTTCACTGCTGTTGTCATAGGCAGCGGCGGTGTGTACACCAAGCACACACTTTGCTGTGTGTGCGCTTTGGAGGCGCTAATGAGCAATCATTATTATAATGTCATCTGAATCATTTATGCAAATAATCTTCATCATTGTGCACCACGATGCACCATTTGATTCACAGTCATAGCTACTGGTATATACGTCTGACCCAATGAACTTCTGCAGCTGCTGAGACGTTCAGGGGCTCCAGAGGATTTAACGTTTATCATTTCAATGATCTGGTCTAAGCAGTGTGATATTTAGTGAGCAGCAAAATGGCAGATTGACAAGAATAAACACAACGGTCTGTTCTTATGACATGATTTTCTTTCAGGGAATTTTTAACATAATCTTGCTTGATCAAACAAAAAGACTTGAAGTGAAAAAAATACATTATGACTCATAATCGGTCTGTAGGCAGAAATGGTCACTCAAAGCTGTCACAACCATATTTAAATCAAATTTACATTACATACATTTAGATTTTTGGCATGTAGCAAATATATAAATAAATAAATCAGTATATACATAGTTTTAGTCAAGCAGTTTTTAAAACCCACCTGAAATTAGCAAAATGCAAGACTTGTAAGGAAAGCAGATTAATGCAGCTGTGATCTTATTCTGCATTTCTATTGCAGCTGCTGCAGAAAGCTTAGATTAGATTAAATGTGCGCCAGATCTTCCCGCCACCTGACACATTATAAACATGACTCTCCAGGGAGGAAATGTTTGTGTTTTACTGTGTGTGGGTGTGTGTTTGTGTGTGTGTGTGTGTTAGTGAACCTTTTAACATCCCAGATTGGTCATCAAACTCTTGTTATCTTTTCCACTGTGCTTGTGTTGTAGTGTTTACATGCCTGGGCCAAATTAGAATGCTGTGAGCATATTCAGAGCTCGGATTTGTTGCACACCCCCACACACATACATTAAATCCATGCGCATTGTTTGTTGTGTTATTCCTCTTAATGGCGGTGTGAATAAACATGAATCTGTCCTTTCCTGTTTCCTGCCCAGCAGGCAGTTTCTGTGGTGCACAACGTCAACAGCTGTTCCTTCTGCTGTAGGACCACAAAGCCAGACTTGATCATGACACGCAGTTTGTGAAAGTGTTTTAGTTTCGGTATAATCATGTGTTAACTTTCTAGCGTGTGACAGAAGTGCAAACTTCTTGTTAAAAGTAAAAATGATATGCAAAGCTTGCCAGGGCCGTGTGCCAGTAGAATATGTGAATACCTCAGTTTGAGTTTGCTATGAATCTTTAACCTCCTCTCCTTAATTTGACTAACCAGTTGTCTCTAACATTTACTTTTACTCAAGTTTACTTGAGTTGCACTTTGCACTTTTTGTATTCCAATCCAGTTCTTGTCTACTAACCTTTTTTCTGTTCTCCGAAAACACCCACACGCACCCCTCAAAATGCTAAATCGGTGCTACTGTTTGTCATTACAGAGACTGTGATTCACACTGAGTGAGTGGCTGGCATTTTAACAATACAGAAGAAACATCAGTTTTGTAGTTTGCTCGTTAAATCATGACCCGACGATGCCAATAATAAGAAACAGTTTGTCTAATCTTTTAGCACTACACTGGCCGGGATTCGTGTTCCTTCACTTAATTTATACTTAATAATGATGCTTAAATTCCACTCAGCCATTTTTCATACTTTGCTAAACCACACAGGGAAAACAATTTGATTTGAATCTATCTAATTTATTACTAAAACATTATAACTTTCTTTTTCGTGACTGTTGACTGGACATAATATTCATCGTTCTCTGCAGCACATTAAACTTACCTTTCTCCTTCTGTTGATTGCAGCTGGTTTAACAGTCCCACTAAATAAGTTAGTGGTGTGTTATTTTAAATTAGTTTGACTTCTTTACAGTGCATGCGCATATTTCTGTCTGTGCACACATTGCACATTTGTATGCACCGGTTTTTCTGTGTGTAAATGCTGCGTATGTGCTGATATGCCCTCTGAAGCCGATAAAAGAGCAGCTTTTATTAGACTGCACACACACACACACACACACACACACACACACACACACACACACACACACACACACACACACACACACACACACAATCACACAAAGTCCCAGATATTAATTCCAGCAGCACTGGTTCTGTTCAAACTAAAGTAATCCCTTTCAGGGCTGTTCTTTTCTTTTCTTTCATTTTCTGCCTTGAAGGCTAAACAGCATGGAGCAGGCCACTCTGTATTTGTACAGCTTTGTACTTGTTCAACTTCTGCAGACCTTTGATGAGCACTGTTAGGTAGAATAATTGTATGATTTGGTTGTCAAAATAAACTGCAAATGTTTTAGTGCAGTCGGTTCCAAGCTAGAATTTTGAGAGACTATTAGTGAAGTGACTGTATTCCTCTCAGTGACTACACTCCTTCTTCAAATCTTCAATATGTGGTAATTTGCAGTTCAAGAAATAATTGTCTCTTTCTTTAAAATGATAGTCTCAAAAAAACAAACTACATCTTGCAAATTAAGATCTAAAAGACTGATGTTACCACTTGCTACAGGTATCACATCTACTGCTAGTACCATCTAACGATGAAGGTTAATTGTGGTTTTATTCACAGAGGTAAGAAATTGATTTCACAAGTTCTGCTACATTTTATAGTAGTAAAAATAAAAGATATATTTAATTCATTTATCAGTGTCCTAGTGTCATAGCAAGTGCTTAGTGTTAAGTTATTCAGTGTAACAGGGCCCAAAATTTTGAAATTTTAAAAATTGCTTTTCAGTTAGAAATCACAAGGAAGGACCAGTGACAGCACAGCACTCAGGTGTAGAAAGGTTTCAGTTTGACATGTCACTGATGGAGAGAGCTGTCAAGCATCTTGTTTTACAGATTTTAAATGACATCTGTCTTAAACTCATCTGTGACCTTGCCAAACCACAGTAGGTGGAGCGAAACTGGCTTCATTAGATTAGACACACACCCACACACACACACACACACACACACACACACACACACACACACACACACTTACAGTACATTCATACATTTCTGTCAGCAGCAGATGATCGAGCTACACCGACTGGTGCATTGGTTTAACTAGTTATTTCTAATGCACCATCTTCTTTTGACAGGCTTAGTAGGTCACTCTCCCTTTTGGGCTGTTCTGTCTGCTGTATTGATACCATAAACATCTTATTTATGGCAGTGTGTGAATTAATGACTAGTAGCTACTGGTCAGTGTGGTTCGTTGTGATTCCTGTTTTGTCTATGTTCTCTATTGGTGTGTGTAGTCAAGAAAGAGACAAGCAGGTTTTGGAGCAGCAGCCGAGGAAGGGCTCATTAACACAGTTCATTCCGAGGATGAGACACTCTCCATGTCTCTTCATCTCTCCATCAGCCACTTACCTTCAACCCCAGTCAGCCAGTCTGTCTCTTTCAACACACACACGCTTACGAGGACCAACCCAACACACACAGATTTAAATTTCATACTTTCAAGTTGCCAACCTTGAAATCCTCCATGCATTTTTAAACAAACTTTGTAAATATGCACACAGAGTTCATTAATATTCAAATGCTCATGCACATGTTCACACATACAGTATTTGCCTTGTATTAGAAAATACTGTAGTGTTTCCTTATGAAGTAGAGTAAGAATGTGAAGCCCCAAAGTGCCAAGCCATCTGTGAATGTCAGTTTTCTTACCTTCCATTCCTCAGGAAGGTCACTGTTATCTTTGAAACCCAAAAATAGCCAAGGTTTGCAGATATTAGTCATTACATGTGCATTCTCATGCAGTTACTCAGTGTAAAGACCAATGGAGGGAAGTCAGTTCTGGGCAAAGCCTGCCTCTCATTGTTGAATCTTGTGTTGTGAATTGATGTGTGTCTGGCTGTGTGTGCATATCTCTTTTTTTTTAGACGAAGGAACGTCCTGGTGGTTGCGTGTCTGCATGCTCTACTTTTAGCTGTGTCTGTCTCTACTGGCCTCTGGCATGCGTTCATGTGAACATGTTCATGTATGTTGCATGTTTGTGTGTGACAGTCATCACTTTGAAACACTCAAAGCTAGTTAATACTGTACTTTACTAAACTTGAATGCAAACAAAGCCTTGGATGTGCACAGGGGAACACAACCCGTACATTTACACATTTTACCTCACTGTTTCATTTCGATTTATGAAATGAATACTTTATTTTGACATTACAAAAGTAGTGCCTGTATGTGTGTGTTTTTATCCATTCTGGTACATGTAATTTCATTATTTCAGCCATCAATTTCACTTGAACTCCCAGCATTTTTAAATATAACATAAATATTTTGAAGAAAATTTGTGCAAAAGGACGGCCTGCGCTGAAAAAATATTAGTATTAGTTATATATAAGTATAGTATTTAAATGCATCAAATCCTTTTCAATATGAAGCTATAAATGTAGAAAATAGAAAACCAATGATAGCTTTGTTAGTTATATTCATAATTTTGGGTTGGGATATTAAGCCCATTAACAAAGATTTGGGAGCAGCCCTGTGCATCAGCAGGTACAGGCCGGTTTGGTGACAACATTCTCTGGAGGTTTGTGTACAGTAGAAACGGATCACAATTACTTCTGCTCCTGTATCTTAATGTGTGTGTGTGTTTATGTGTGTTAATTAGTTTTTATAGTGTTGCTCCCCAGCCAGTAAAACTAGGGCGGCAATAAAACAACCTAATTGCCCTTGCAGCCCCTTGAGGTAGAGAGGGACAGAAGGTAAGAGGGGATGGGACACTGCAGCTGTAGCCACATACGCAGCAAAGCCTCGATGCATGTGTGGTCTGACACGTGTCTGTCCCGCCCGGCGTTCTGGGTCTTCACTGACCCTTGTCCACAACAACATGAAAACCACCACGTCCGATTCATGGTGTGTCTGATGGGTGTACGTGCATGTGGCTGGATTGTGTGGGCTCCGATTTCCTCCCACTGTCCAAACACATGCATGTTAGGTTCATTGGTGACTCTAAATTACCCAAACGTAGATGTGAATGTATGTCTCTCTGTGTTGGCCCTGACATAGACTAAAATGATGGACAGTAGATGTATGGACACAATGCACATTTGGAATCTGTGTCTTTCTGCACATCTCATACAAACCTGCACAGATCCTGGCTCTTCTCAGGCGTGTGTGTGTGTGTGTGTTGGTGTATGTACCCAGGCCTCGGAGGTTCCCCTTGTCATGCATTCTAAAATTTGCCTTGCGGCGCGTTGGCTGAACAGCTGCTGTCTCTCCTCAAAGGCTCTCCCTCATCTTCTGCTCCCTTTCCTCTGAATATGCATCTTTCTATTGCAGTCTGTTTCTCTTTTCACGTTCTTTATATAGATTTTGATGTTATTTGTTGATTCATGCTTGTGCACCTCCATCTTTTCCAGAAAGGAGTCTTTATGGGCTCGCACCTTGCTACACCTCTCAGAACTTATTAGACCATAAAAATGTTCATGCACTCTACATTTTCTAAATCCCCAATATTCATCTTTTCCCATCCAGCATGGGAACATTTTCCTTTCATCATCCATTTCAACTTACTGTATTGTGGTTTATAGAATCACTGCTTTTCTAAGCTCCTAATGTCCCTTCTCATTACAAGTAAGGTTCGGGTTCAAACATGGCATAGGTACAGCTTAAACTCAAATTCGAACCAGCGTGTATCAGATGACAAACTAAAAACAAAATCTGAATATACATAAGTTTGTGCGTTTCATTGTAAAATGGGGAGAAACAACATTGGCGACACACCACAGCATTTTTCAGGAAAATGTGCTGCAACTTCAAGTTAAAGTTTTTTTATTGGTAGACACACTGATGGGGAAAGAGTTGGGCCACCATGTCAGGACACCTTGGCATTTTCCCCGGAGCTCTACTGGAGGCATGGAACATAAACTTCCAAAAGATATTGGCTCATTTAGTGTTTTAATGATGGGGATGGAGAACACTGCCTAACAAGTCAGTCCTAAATCCCCCATAGCAACCCTGTCACCTAAAACTGCAAAGTCTATATTCACATCATTCTCCCACTCATCAAACATTTCAGTGACCCCCTTGTGCCCCATGGACAGGCTCATTTTCATCCATAGGGCACCATTCATTTATTCGGGTTTGTGTCACACAGCCTTTATTGGCGAGAGAGACATTCTTCGTGTGTGTAACAACACCAGCATTGCCCCAAGCAGTGCAGCGCTCGCTCTGGACACAGGAATTTCAAACATTTAATTAAATGTAGGAGAACAGTGTGCAGAATGTCGGCTGCCACAGCTTGCATTGCTTGTTTTTTTACTCTTTGGATAGAATATGGCTTTTTGTAAAAAGTGAGAACAGCTTTCTTTGTTTTTGTATGGTATCTTTTTTTAATCTTGCTCTTTGTGTCCTTTCAACTTGGTTTTTAAAAAATTGTAGCATATGAAAGGTTACTTGTTAAAATGTGATTTGTTATTGCATCAGTTTTAATCGATTCTTTAGTTCTTCACTGTAATCACTGTAATTTTTTCCATATTGTGACCAGCGCCCCATCCCTCCATCCCAGCTTTCAATTAAAGAAGGGACAAAGGTGAAGCGTGACAATGAGACTTTATTTTTCTATTTCTGACGACCGAATCTGACCAGGCTTTTGAATATTGGATGAGGGCACAGACTAAAAAGGAGAAGCGGTGAGCTGGTGGCTCTGTGATGGAAGTGACATGCTCCTGTGGAACAAGACCGAATTGCCCTAATGCTTATTCTCAGTGCATCCTTCCATTTTTCATCACATCTAACGCTGCTTTCTGTCTCTCATCATTACAACCCCCTCTTAAATTTCCTTTACCTGTCCCCCTCTCTCTCTAATCTCACTCCCTGTGTTTCTGACAAAGTCTTTTCCAGTCTACACCCCTGGCCCTCCCCATCAATGGGCTCTTTAGATTTTTAATGAGCCTATATTTAGCCTTGCTAGATAGGAGGGATGTTTCTGAAGCAGTTTGCCTTGAACAGCATTTCTCCTGTCACCTTGGACATTTTTCTGCTATCTGCCACATGCTGTTTTTAGGCAGGTGCCTTGTCCTCACTGTATTTCTCTGTCCATCTATCTTTCCACGGGATTCATTATGACATATTAGATGCATTAGTAGAGTGAATCAGGGCCAAATATGCTCGTATCCAAATAATAACCTGATTTTTCCATTAGCAACCTCTCATGTTTCGTGTGTTTGTGTGTGCATGGGGATTGTGTGTCTGCATAAAGTGCCACCATTCATATATTAAATGTCCAGCAGAGATTTTACCATCTTTAAAAAAGGGCAGAGGAGTGCATTGTGCATAGAGATATTTGGAAAGACTCATTTGCACTTTAATGTCCTTGAACCAACCTGTCAAGGAGAAGGGTCTAAGTCTTCAAAATGATCCTTTGCTGGACACTATACCCCAAAATACTGCAAGACACATGAAACAGAACAGTCCCGGATCGATGGGGTTTTTATTAATAATCCATCCATCGTTCACTGTTTACCATTTTTCGGACAGTATAAGGAAACTATCTGGATTAACCCCACCTGGAAGGTCGGAACATACGAATGAAATTGTGAAACATGCTGTTGGGTGTTTTACCATATTTGCATAAATACTTCACTCACAAATGACATAACGCAGTGCAGTTTTCCGGAACGTTCATATGTTTTATTAGTTGTCATCTGAATTGACTTGAATTGATGATAAAATTATATTACGAAAAACAAATTTACATTAGTTAAAAGGATATAATACGTTTCCTACTATGAATGAAAAACTTGTATTGTTTTTTTTTTTTTTATTTAACATGCTGATTATTCAACCAGCAGACTGTACTGTTCTGATGCTCATGCAACTGAAGATTATAAAGAGCCTGTATTATTTTTACAAAGGAAATCTGTTTACAGTCCTGATTGCAGGTGCCCAGTGACACACCTGTTAGTGAAAATGTGATTCGCTGCGTTAAAGAAGAAGCCCTGCACACTGAAGAAAACATCCTACCAGCTGGAATGTTTGTGTGTGTTTCCCACTTTGCTGATACATGCAACTGTAATTTGAAGTAAATATAAAATTTCTATGTTTAATTGTTGCATGAGTGAACTATGTTCCCCCCTTTGTGTGTGTACATGGAGTACTGGAAAATGTTTTACAAAAAACACTCCCTTGAAAACAAAACCTGCGCTGACCCGTGACAAAAAGTCATGACCCCATCATGGAAAGTGTTGGCAGTGAAGCCAGGCAGGTTAGACAAATTAGTCCTGGGTGGAAGCTGAAGTACAATACAATAGAAGGAAACACACACACGCAGTAAAAAATGGTGGTAGATGCATAAATGCTTAAGAGAGAACAAACATGCTGAGGTAGGAGAGACACGAAAGTCACACACACAAACACACACACACACACACACACACACAAGGGGCTTTTCTCAGCTGTTAAAACTGTTATCCAGTGTTAGTGGGGGATCAGTGCTGTGCCATTAAACTTTAAGGAGAGCTTGCTGTCTGGCAGCAGTTCTTTTATCACCTCTGGATGCTACATGAACACATCTGCTTCACGCATGGTTGTCATCTCTTACCTCGACTGCTCACATTCTTCCCTGCTCAGCTCCTTTACATCTCTCTTCACCTGAACTTCCCTTCTCCCTTCCCAACGTCCTTTGTGTGCCCAGTTCCAGCAGAAAAAACTTTTGTTATTTCTGAAGAGCCCTTTTCATTCATACTTCTTTCTTCCGTGTTACTTTCTGACAAGTTCCTCTTCCTTCACACCCGCTGCCTTTCACCGTGCACACATACAGTATACAGCATATGTGTCATTCTACTGCTATTTCACACTTTTTCTCTTGTGTGTTTCACCGTTTATGTATTATAACATTTTCAGTTTAGTCTTTCTCATATTCTATGCAAGTTCTAACTCTGTGAAACCCTTGTGTGTGTTTGTGTGTAGTTGTAAAATGTAGTGTCTAATCTTTACTGATAATTTGTCTCTATAAAGCATCTTTGGGTATCTTTAAAAGAGCTGTATAAATAAAACATAATCAAACATAATAACAGCTCATCACTCAGGGAGGCTTACACATTAGCACAGTAAACTGAAAAATTAACATTTTACATATATTAGAGAGAAATTAGTCTACTGACTAATAACAGTTTTGCCACAATTCAGCTCGCTGTAGTTATCTGAATCTAATCTCCCATATAATTTAATTACATTCAGTGGCACAGTCGTGCAGCTGAAACCTCCTTTTCTCTTCTTTGTTAGACTCTGTACTCATGGTTTAAAAAAAAAAAAAAGTCTTTCCAGATCAAGAACACAGTCTGCCCTCCTGGCAAAAACACAAGCCCACAGTTACTCTCTCTCTCTCTATCACACACACACACACACACACACACACACACACACACACACACACACACACACACACACACACACACACACACACACACACACACACACACATTTAATCAGGAAAGGGATGAGTTCCTTTATATTAGATCATCTGCCCATCATGCTGTTTGCCTGTGTGCATGTGTCTTCATAATGCGGGCCATACTGTGGGCACGCATGGGCTATTTATGTGTGTGTGTGTTCATGTGTGTGTGTGTGTGAGAAAGAGAGAGACAGAGAGCGAAAGAGAAAAGGAGTGTGTGATGGAAGATGATAACAGGTGATCAGGAAACAGGGAACTGCAGGAAATTCCTTAGGGCAGGAGACAGAGCAGCCACAGGAATGTGCACATGCAACAAATGCGCACAAATGTGCCCTTTCTAACACAAAGTCATTCACACACACCCGTCTCCAAAAAGTATGTTATTTCACAGCTACACTGGAAACTTTGCCTATTATCAGTGTGATTCTTCTTACCAATCCATGGTTTAGTCTTTGCCTTAAATTAATTGACCTTTTAGGCAATTATTATTTTGTCTGTTTGTTTCTGAACACATAAAGTAAAAACTAAATTCAAACATAAGTTAATTAAACTGTATTTATTTCAAATATGTGTTTTGATATAATACTTTATTCTGTTAGCATTGCCTTCATTCTCATTTCCTCCTCCTTCCTAAATGCTTCGACTTGTGCTCATAAAATGACCAGCACCAGTAAATATTTGCAGAGCATGTGGAGGGTAAATAGCCTTTTTATTCTGTCCAGATGACTTTTCCCTGTTTATGTGTATGGTCCAGGAGATTCAGATAAAATCGCTCTGGAAAGCGGCTCCATCTCACAGTGGCTTGTACGTTTTGGATTTTAACCCTCTGCACCAGGTGTGGAGCCAGAGGGGTGGACTGGGGAGGCAACGGACACCCCCAAAATTGGATTGACTGGCACATCAAACCGTGCCATCCCCTGCCAGAGTGACAAGGTGGTGGATGTCTAGTGGTAAAATCTGAGGCTTAAATTAATGACTATTGGAATAAATGGGTAATATTTTATTATTAAATACTTAATAGAATTCTGTAGCAGTTGCAACCAAGCAGACTTTCACTGCAAAGGGTATATTTTTACCTCTCCCCACCTATTATTAATTATTTCTTTGGGTGTTTTTGCTGATAAAAACGGCAGATAAGTTACTTCTTTGACAATTCACTGAACAAACGTTTGTTTCTAAATTGTTTAAATCTTTTTCCATTTTGCCCCATGCTTTGTGTGCTATTCTATTGCATTTTTTACTATCATTCCTTAATTCTTTGATGGACGACAAGGCCACTTTGAGCATTCTGTGGATACACAGATCCATACATGGCAAAATATGGCACACAAACTCAGTATTTAAGTAAGAATCTATTGGCAAGTATTGGCCTAAAAAAGTACCAATTGAACTATTTTACTTGTTCTAAAAGCACTAAGTAAATCTAAGCTAATTATGAAAAAACGTACAGCAATTAATAACAAAAATGGTCAAAGATTAAATAGTTTGGATTATTTGTTGTGGTGGATCAATGTAAATAATCTCTTTTCTTTCCATTGGATTACTTTCTATTTCACTTAGCATTTAAAGGCATTTAAATAATCAAAAACTGTACTTATGTAAAATTCGGAGGTACTGAATGAGAAACAGATCCCCAAGTAACCTCTTCAGTGTAAAAATACACAAACTGCTGCTTTGTACTTAACACTATTGTACTTAACATTAACAGTTCTTAACTTACATTAGGTTAAGGAAATAGTCAAGATATGGCAACTGTTATTTTTATAAATGAGAACATCTATTAAAAGGAAGCAATGAGTGGCAAATTACAGTCTGTTACTCTCCAAAACCTCCTATATGGCTTTAATTATATGTTATGTAATTGCTGCAGGAACAATTTATTTAAACACAAATAGTACAACATAAAATCAGCATTCAACAACTTTAGCTCAAAACATAAAAATGTAAAGAAACACAATGGACCTTTATGAAATGCAATTTAAAATCTATCAGGTTTGTAATCTAAGAGATAACTTTTCCTTTTGGTCTTGTCAAGCTTGCCTGTTTTCCTGTACACCATCTTTTCATGGTAGCGCTCATTTCCCTTTCAGGGTTAGGTGAGCTACAAGTTAAGTTAAAACTAACAAGCCCAAGACAAAAGGCTGCAAGAACTCTCAAAATGTTACATGACATTAACTAAATTACTTATTGGTAAATGTACAAATGCACTTATTTGAATGCAAATTACATTTTTGCAGGCTGTTATCCTTTAAAAACACTAAAACCAGCAAGAAATTGTGTTCACTCACCAGATCCTCTGTGGAACAAAAAAGTGGTTTGGCTTATTTCTGCATTGTTATAAAAAAGTGTGTTTGATTATTTTGTCACTGTAGAATCAGAAACCATAATCCACCGACATGTAAAGCCATTTTCAAGGTCAGGAAACGGTTGCAGCGCTTCACATTATGTGATCAAGTTTGACATTTCAAAGTGAATTTGACACCAGACATTCATCCCAGTTTAAAGCCACATTTTACTCTTAGAGCATCAGCATATGGCCTGTGTCAGAAATGCCTTTTAAGAGAGTAATCAAGGAAAGCTGCACATTTCAGACAAATCCTTTATTTTAGAATTTAATCTAATAAAAAACAATAGACGGATGCAGAAATACCTGATCACCTGATTTTAAACAATCTGGCAGTGTTTGCTCTTGTGCAGCGAGTGCATGTGTGAGAAGGCAGGCAAAAGTAAAATAAACTGCTACTGCGTGGGTTTCCTCCCACAGTCAGCAGCGAGCATGTGAGGTTAAGTGGTGACTCTAAATTGCAGAATAGTTGTCTGTCTGTGCATGTCTCTCAGTGTTGGCCCTACATAGACTGACAGTCTGTCCTGTGTACAACCCGCCTCTCACCCTGTGACAGCTGGGATAGGCTTCATCCCCCCATGACCCTAAACAGGTCAATATGACACAATATAACAATAAAATTACTGCCAAATGTTTACAGCCAAGTGATGTTTACTCATCTTCCTCTGTGCAAAAAGCTTTTATTAAATTCATGGCTGGTTAATATCTACAGTATCTTATATACATGGACCTGGTCGGTCTCTATGTGTCCCCACTGAAAAACTAACTGTTAAACTGTAAAGGGTCAAGAATTGTACAATTCAGAGACAGGAAACATAACTGTGTGTATGGAGATAAAAATACTGTAGCTTGAAGCTAAAGGGGTTAGCTCTCAGTCCTGGTGAAGGGTCGTAAAAAAGTTGAGCTGCTGACAGTCTCCCAGAGTTTCTTATCTGAAGTAATTACATTTCTGTTTAACCAAACCTTTAAAGATGTTGCTTCTTCACATTGAATCCATTCATTGTTCAAAGCCTTAGGTGTCTCCTATTGTGAAGCCATGGGAAATATAATCTGTTCTACTTTATATTCACACTTCTCTTGATTGGAGAAAAACTCTGGTACAGGACATAAGACTTTAACAGCATACTGGTTTTAAGGATCGGAAGCAGCAATGTTAGAAGAGGAAACATGATCAGTGAGGTCATGGTATAGAAACATGTTCTTGTCTAACAACATCAGATAATGACACTTTCCAGGGCGTCAAATTTCGCCATTTTATGTGCTTTGGCACATCATATTGACAAAGATGCTTACAGTGCAGCTGCAGTGTTTCTGTGTGTAATACGCTCCATAGGTTCATTGGTAACTAAATTGCCCATAGTTGTGAATGGTTAGCACAGAAACCACACCGGTAAAGTCTAAAACTGTCTTCTCTTGGCTTCTGATAATGGACTTGGTCTCTGTACTAGTTCTGTTAGATCTTAGTGCTGTATTTGACACCATTGTTCACAAAGTTTTATTAGCGACTGGAACATGTAATAGAGATTAAAGGAACTGCTCCAGGTTAGTTTAAATCTTATCTATCAGATAGATTCAAATTTGTAAATGTTAAAGATGAATCCTCCACACACACAAAAGTTAGTTATGGAGTTCCGCAAGATTCTGTGTTAGGACCAGTGTGTCTCCTCTAGGCAACATTTAAAAAAAAACTCTACTCCTACCCTCTCTACTTTTAAGACTAGACTCAAACCTTCATCTCTGATAAAGCTTATATAAGTTATAGTCATGCTTCTATAGACTTGGACTGCTGGGGGACCAATCCCTGATGCACTGAGACACTTTCCTCCTCTTAGCTCACATTTATATGTCCCCACTCTATGACATTAAGTCTGTGTCTTCTTTGTCCCGTAGTCGTCTCTCTCCCCCCTCTGTCTCCCTCTGTCCCTGTCCTCAGGTGTCCCCGGCTTTGGAGCTGTGTGTCTTCCAGTGCTCAGCTACTGGTCCTACCAACCTGCTCAGTGTTTTGTTGTTGCTTTTGCTGCTCTGTTCTTTTCTATCTCCACTTTCCTCTCACCCCAACCGTTCAAGGCAGATGTCCGCCCATCCTGACCCTGGTTCTACTGGAGGTTTCTTCCATTAAAGGGAGTTTGTATCTCTCCACTATTGCCCATAGCTGCTTAAGGGAGATTTGTTGGGTGTTCTCTAAATGTCTGTATAGTCTTGACTGTATAATGTAAAGTGCCTTGAGACGACTACGTTGTGAATTGGCGCTTTATAAATAAAGTTGAATTGAATTGAACTGAATGGTTGTCTATGTCTGTTGGCCCTGATATGGACTGGCACCTGAGGGTCTACCTCTCCTCTTACTTAATGACAACTGGGATAGGCTCCATCCCCCTGCGACCTGGTTAAAGATAATAGATGAATGGATGGATGTGGTTATTCCACATATTGTGTTGAACCCGAAATAAAATACAGGCAGACAGGAAAATAATAAAAGTAAAATCTGATTACATTTGAAAACATTTCTGAGCTGCAACACTGTTTGTGTTTGTGCTCGGAGAACTGGTCTGTTAGCTGTGTGTGGCCCGAATCACAAACAGCAATCAGTGTGTGCTGGAAATTCACTTTACTTTGTATCAGAATGCACCATGCCTGTTAAGTTGGTGAGAGACTTAAAAATGGCACCCATGGCTCAGCTCACACAGCCAAACAAATTAGTCGATTCTGCCATCGTCTTCTGGCTCCACGTGGTCATTTTTGTATCACAAAATATCAGGTCACAATATGTCCAGACTTAAACAACAGGGAAAAGAAAGCTGATTTCTCACTGACTCATCTGCCCACTAATGCTGCCAGTTTACAGAGTAGTAATATGTCGCCAAGCCACAGACACTGATGCCTCTGCTGTGGATGGTGACTACTTTTTAGTTCCATTAATTCATTTAAACGAACTTGAATGTCTAAATAATGTAATGCCTACACCTAGTTTTAACTTTGAATGCTTTCAATTTATTGTCATTAAAACAATTTTTTTCATTTTATTCCAATTCTATTAAAGATTTTGGTGCTGCAGTAAATAGGATTCCCTTTCAATCGTTTGTTAATAACAAATGTATCCTACTGATGAGGAGAACATTTGTTAAATCTTAGTCAATAATAAAATTTCTGGCTGTAGCTTCTTACACAATACCTCCCTCAAACATATCGACATTCTGACTATTTTTATAATAATATTCTCTGGACAAATGCTTTGCAGCAGTACAGTGATCTTATGAAAATCAAATGACCCCACTGTGTTAGAAGAACCATGCTGCAGTAACAGACTGGAGGGAGAATGATGTACTGGAGCAGTGCAGTATAAAGGTGGGTTAGGGGCACTGAACTCACCTGCTGTCTGCGAGAGAATGAAAATCCTCACGGGGCTGAAACAGACAAATGGTGTGTTAGAAGGAGAGAACGGAGGAGAGAGATGGGCAGCCAGGAAATGATGACAGAAAGCAGGGAGCGGTAATGGTAGTGGTGGTGATAGGGAGACAAATGGTACGAGAAAATTAATACCAAGCATTGTTCAGGCTGTGTGTCGGGAACGGTCGAGTAGAGGAAAAATAGCTGACATGTGCATTCCCTCTGAAGTCGTCTATGGTGATAGAGGATCGAAGAATGAAAAAGGCAGAGAATGAGACAGAGTGAAACAGATAAGGTGAGAGACACAGATACCAAACATTATTTGATATAAAATAATAAGAAGCAAGCACCAAAGCCAAAATAATAACATTCCTGAAAACTGTGATCACAGTCTGAACATCACACTGGAGGGATACTGACGCAGCCTGAAAACTATGGCAGACAAAACAAACATACCGATCTATCAGAAGAAATATTACAGTGAACAAATGTGTTGGCATGTAGTCTTATCTTACAGTACACATGCTCACTTGTGCTCGTGTGTGAGATATGTCATGAACTGAGAGAGAAACACATTGGTCACAAACCAGTGGTTACAAATTCATCAGACAACAGAGGTCTCTCTCAAACCACGTAATTTAATTCCACAATACAGCAGAACAAAAAAGTATGAGAAATAGTAATACAATTCAATACAACAAAAAATGTATGTTTTTGCAGGAGGGAGGAGGATACATTTATCATGGTATCTAGAGAATCTAAAGGCTAATATTGTAGTTACTGTGGAACACCCAGAACCACAGTATTTGATATTTGTACTGTAAAAAAGAAGAACATTAGTTTGGTTTTGGAGTTTCTAAGCTTTACACTTAAAAAATTGAAACTTCTTTTTGTCATTGCATCTGTCAAATCCATGTGTCTGAAAGTAACAGTATTAGAAAATTGTTGTAATATTTCAGCTTCCTCTTAAGTCTAGGTTATAAATGAAAACAATCAAACACCTTTATCCCAACAGCAGATTGAACATAGTGTGTCCTCCTGTTTGTGGGAGACTCCTTAACTTGTCCCACAAATGTCAATTTCAACTTGGTGCACTCTGCCTTTTTCAGCTACTGTGGTTGTTTTAGGTCATTGAAGTGTGATCCATACCATAGATGCGAGTGAAAAGCAGGACTAACACACATAATGTATTTTATGGTTCAAAAAACACTGTATGGCTGACCAAAATGCAAAGAACAAACTCTAGAAAAGTGCTAAAAGCACTTTGAAGGGCAGAGAAGAAAGTGAGAAACTGCGATAGATGATGACCAGGCAGAGAGTGGAGTAATGAGAAGAGGAGATAGGATGAGAAACAAATTCACAAACCTGTCTCGTTTGTAACACAATCTGACGGCAAGAGTCAAGAATGAGTGAGGAAATGAGCAGATAGGAGCACAGCAGAGGATAAGTGCAGGTACATAAAAGTACAAAATAATACGCCTCTGAAAGACTGGGAGAAGAGAAAAGTTTCTAAGCGGTGAAGGGAAGGTGATGCAGAGACGGGCAATTAGTGTGAGAGAGAAGAAGTGTGAGATCGAAAATGACACTGGAGTAGAAGAGACAGACGGAAAATTAAGGGGGGAGGCTTTGGGGAGATGGAAGAAAGTACCAGGTCATGATTCGAACTGTAAAGATAAAAAATTTGACAGTATTGAGAATGCAAGTATGAGAATCTACAAAATACAAAAAAATGCACCTCACTTGAACAAAACTTTAACAACAGGCCTAAAAGATAATCATAATATATAATCATAAAAAAATAATTAGCCTCTCACGTGTTCAGCTTCTCCTATTTAAGTAGCAAAATATATCTGCCTCATATGCCCTCTAAAGAACATTTGCATGGTTAGTTTGTTATGATGTTATGCCTCTATTGCCAGGACAGCATCACATGTCAGTGGCTTCTAAGACGCTCGTGTCCACGTTACAATAAAGCTTTGGTTTAGGCCCAAAAATGACTTGGTTAAGTCTAGAGAAAACATCATGGTTTGGATTAAAAAGCTACTTGTCTAGGTTAAGTGAGCTTGTGGTTTCTCCTGTGTTAAGTTCCAATTTGTGTCAATACATGTACCCTCCATCCACCCTCCATCCACCCAGATCTCCTCATGCAAACTACATAGCAACTTACACACCTCAACATATATAGTAAAAATTTGTCTCAGTGGAGGCTGACATGGCAAAGACATAGTCATGGGTTAATAGTGTCAGCATTTTATCATTTTAATGTTTTTATTTCTTATGGGTTACTAGGTAAAAGAAAGGGGGTGGTCTATTTATGCCTTCTACCGATTTATCACAATGCAATTCAATTCAATTTTATTTATATAGCGCCAATTTACAACAAAGTCACCTCAAGGCACTTTACAAAATAAAGTCAAGATTTATGCAACAGGGATCACAGATTTAGCTGTAGTTGCTCTAACACACTTTTAACACAGGCTGCACTGTAATAAATAAAGAATTTATCATGATGATGGAGGTTTGTGCTTTAGTTCATTTTGATGGAATGTATATTAGACTGAAAAGGTCCTTTACATTTGCTGTAAAGGACTATTTTCTTGTGTGTTCTTCGATGTCTGTACATTGTGTGTATTGCATATTTATTTTCATTTCCCTTTCGTGCTTGTGTCTTTACTGTATGTCATTTTGTATTTGTGCATGCCCAGAGAACTAAACACACACTTGCATGTGTGTGTAAAAGTGCTCACCCTCCATGTATCTTTCACACTGCTATATGACCATCATGCTGCAGTCCTTGAGCCCCTCAGGGCGAACATTAGAGGGAGAGGGAGAGCGTGATAGAATGACACAAAAGGAGGTTTTAAAGAAGAGCTGCTGCAATAGAAAGGGCTAAAGAAGAGACATGACAGAGTGTTCTAAAGATGAGAAAGAAACTGACATTTAAAGAGAAAGAGTCGAGAAGATTGTCTGCTTTTTTTCTTCCTGTTTTACCAGAAAATAAATTAAAGCCAAGCACAAATAATGTAAAGGCAAAGCAGCAAAAATTATAATAAAATGTCATTATCCTGATTTTATTTTAATGTTCAATATTTGTGCTTACAAAGACATTAGCGAAATGAACAAAAGACAGCAGAGAGTGGGGAAAGATGTACATTGGAGACAACAGTGCCAAAGGCAAAACAGGGAACCACTGAAAATTTCATTAAGATTGAATAGGACACTGACAAAAGGAGGACGAGACAAAAGGCAGCAAACTGAGCAGGCGACAAAACTAATGTATGTGAAGATTAAAACAATAACAAGAATAAGGCAGAAGAAAGAAAAAAATGAAAGACATGAACTGTTTTTTACTGCTTGTGCTCCCTGATGCTGACACCAGCCCCCAGCACCTTGACCAGCAGAGAGAGGCTGTTGTGGCTTTGTCTGAACAGCCATTTCAACAGTTGCAGTGTAATATTTTATTTTACATTGTAATTTTGGGTTTCAAATGAAGTTACATTTAGCGTTTTTATCGTGCAGGACAAGTCAAATATTAAATAATCTTATGCTCCCAGTTTTATTCATTGTTTAATTACCTTCAATAAAGATCCCAAGAACAACATTGTTTGTTAGTGGAGTGCGATACTCGGAAATTTGTGATCGATGTGATACTAAGTTAATACAGGGTCAGGATCACCGATTCCTAGAGCAATACTTTTTAATCACATGCATCATCCAATTGGTAAATCAGAAAGACCTTTCATGATGTGAAGTGTTTTTGGGATTTTTCCATTGGATTACTAATTTGTTAAAACCCAGAACAGAATTTGGGCAAAGTTTATAGGTAAAATATTTTATTATATTAACAGCTGTGGGTCTGTCAGGGCCAGGGGCCGGGGGATTTCTCTCTCCGCTCTCTGTTTCTGTAGCTCAGCGTTTTTTTCGCATGATCTTTCTAAACGGTCTCTGTGCTTCCGGCCGCCTGGCTGAGTCACATGATGGTATAACATCAAAATGCAAGGGGGGATGAGGAGCAAAATATGACTGCTTTATGTTATACTGCTGCGACAGGAGCGGCCCTGAAAACAGTGGCACTTACAGACATAGATGAAACCGCAGCAGTGTGTACAGAAAATCAACAGAAACTAAAGTATCGGTCTTATTACATGTGTATCAATCAATATCATCGATATTTAGATCGATTCGCCCACCACTACTGTTTGCACAGCATTACCTATGCTCTTTGTCCTCAGCACTGAATGATTTATCAACAAAATAATTTCATTTGGATTGTTTCACTTATACATTCACAAGCCAATATTAAAATGCATTTTGCAATATAATTTGACATATGGTGCCATTAAACAATGATTCAAGTGAGAAATATTGACAAGGAGAAGGAATTTCAGTCTATTCTGTAAATAACAACAATCATGCTAAGCACCCTAATCTTCACAATACGGAAATCTTACTTTGAAAAAATGTTTGCAAAGCAGGCATGAACGCTAAGAGCAGCTGCGGCAGTGAAAACCCGCAACTACCCTTGCAGTCACAAGTTGCAGAAAAGATTAATAGACATGTTGTTGTAGGTAAACACCGGAGGAAATGACATTCCCAAGATCAAAGGGAAAGTTACAAACTAGCGGGAGGTGCAAAGATGTAATGTAGAGGTAAAGAAATAGAGGAGGAGAGATGAATGAAAGATGAGCCATGGAACGTGGGGAGCAGGTTAATAATGAATGCTGAAGTTCAAGGTGATTTGGGACTTAAAAAAATGTATTAGTAGAGCGGGAGAAAATCATATCTTTTTGACAAGTTACCTTTGTGCGACCCATAGAGAAAAGAATTATATATTTGAAATGATTCATAGTTACTTAGAAGATCTATTTTACAAATCCTGCACAGCTGAATTTCTTTCTCTTTCTCTTTAATGCTATTCTGAAGACTGATCACATGTAAGCAGTGTATTTACTCCCGTACACATTGTTCGGAATTAGCTCATCAGCTGAAGCCATGAAGTAAAAAAGCCCCTCGATGAAATCTACATTCTGTAGTTGTAGCACATTAAAATGTGCGAGGTGTATGTTCCTCGAGGCTGACTGCACATTTGACTGCAGCAGTTGTGGAACAAGCTGTAATGCTGCATAGTAAACCACCTGATTGTCCTCCACAAAGACAGAACAATCTGCAGCTGCTGGCTACAACAACAGTCAGGTATTTCTCAGTCAGTTGCCACGGGACTGTGAAAATATCATTTCAAGGTCATTTTATGCCCTCAGTGTGACGGGCGTGATTAATCTGGTCCTAACAGACCATTTTCCGCAAAAAGTCCAAACGCTCAGCTCAGAGTAAGTAATGAGGATGTCGATTTTCTACACGCTGGTCCTCAGGAGTCAGTTCAAACATCTGCTGTGCTAATGCATTTATTCATTTTTTTCTTTTAATTTAGTTAAACATCTGTGAGGGAACGTGCCAACTTGATGGGCTCAATCAGATATCCTTTCCCTTTCGTTCTCTAATATCCAAACTAGATTTCTATAATCACCCACTTTCAACAAAAATCACATTATCATTTATTGCTCCTGTGCCCTGTGCCAATCTGCAGCATCTGAATTACTGTCTATGGTAACCAAAGTGGACAGTAATAAAAAACCAAAAGCAATTGCATGAAAGCATGAAGTTAACTAATTCAACAGTTTAATAAAGTTAAACATTGTGACTGTGTGGGTGTTAATGTGCCAATATTCAGGGTGAAGTGGTAGTGAAATCATCACCACGCTATTATGAGGTTAAAGTTAATTTGGGGTCGTTTAAGGCATTCAATTTTAATGCTTCATGTTGGGAGATATGCAGTGGAACTTTGTGAGCCTAAATTTCTTTTATGTATGTTGTAAGTCCTAAAAATTAATACCGGTAACACAGTTAATCAAATAAGACAACTACTACACTTATTCCTTTATTTGTTTGGGGAAAAAAATATATGTTAAATAGCTATCTGTGGCAAATGCAGGATTAGGCGTGAGATTGAGAGGACCTGCCTCATCAACATCCCTGAGATGAAGCTGTTTGTGAGAAAGAATATTATATAATCCCTTCAAAATGATGTGCAGGGCTGATAAACAGTTTGCAGAAACATTTAGTTGATATCACTGCAGCACTATGGGTCTACAGCATTCACTGAAGGGTGAGTCCACATACTTCTGACAAACATAAATTCCCAGAATGAATAAATAAATTAGTGTAATGCTTTTGTCTTGTTGGTTTATTTGATTACCTTTACGTAGTGTCGTGTGGGATTATTGTGAAAATCTAATTACATCACATTTTTGTAGAAATACAGAAAATCATAAAGGTTTGCAAAGGTTTTAGGCCCACTGTGATTCCACGAGGGTCCTCGCATGTATAGCGAGGTGGGTCAGTGTGTGTGTGTGTGTGTGTGTGTGTGTGTGTGTGTGTGTGGGGGCTGCTTGGGAAAATGTGTGCCCAGGGCTGTCCGAGCAGTGCAGTGAAGAGCTCTGAAAGCTCAATGACATTTCTGCCACGTTAACTGCTAACCATTAAATAGATACAGAGCTCGGGGTGGCCGGTAGCATCTGACACTCACAGAGTGCACACATACACACAGGGCCATAGAAACCGAGACCTCTGAACACACACATCCGCATACAGAACATGCAAACAGACACAGTTATTCTACTGACACATTTCAAGCACTGATCTTTCCCAGAATGCCACTGTGCTTGAAGTTGTCCTCCTTTCAGTGTGTGGGACCTGGTTTCCAAACGCTGAATGGTTCTGCAGTCTGTTTGAAGCTCGGGCTGAAGTTGAACTGTTTTTCTCCGTCTACCGTCATCTCCGTCGTTTAGGCAGTGATCTCTCTGACAAGCTGAACTGTGGGTAGTACTGCTGTTGCACATTTCCAGACTGTTCTTTAGTGGTTGCACAAGATCAGCAGCACTCCTGGCAAGTACAGGAAGTGCTGTAGTCTGCAGTGTGGCTTTTTGAAGTTCAATTCACTCCTGACTCCGCCAGGTTTGTGTGGATTTACAGACAACAAACATCTGTACAGGTGCTGTAGTTGATTTTTAGTAGTTGAAGAATTAGAGCAAAATGTTCCGCAGAGCAGCTTAGTGTTTATGCTTTCCCATACACTTTCAGAAATAGGGCTTCAGCAGGTAGTTCGATATGTGCCTTTTATTTTTATTGTATCAACACATGTACATTTGCACGAGACGGTCTGTGTTTTAGTTTTGGATATGAAAATTAGCTATTAAGTATGAACTATTATTAATTAGTTATATAATTATCAAGTTATCAATCAAATCAAATACTTAAAATGGAAAATTATTTAAAACTTACAATTAAAAATCTTTTTCAGATATAATAAACTGTACATGTCAAATATATCTATTACATATTTGATGTGTTTTGCTATTTTTTACCTGCAAGTCAGCATGAACAACAAGTAGGGGGAGGATAAAATTTCAGACATAATCTGTCTGATTACGGCTATAAAAAAAATCATATTTATCTGACAAAATACATGAAAAAATGACTTCAAGTTCATTAATAATAAAACTTTTTTTCTTCAGATTCAGATTTGGTTGGTTCTCTTTGTGCTGAAGGTTCTACAGCAGGTACCATCACCTCGTCGCTCTGGCAGGGGGAGCCACCCCTCTGGTCCCATCCCGGCTAATAAGTACCCAGGGCACCGCCTGCTGTTGTTTCCTCACTTTCTTTTGGACCCTCATCTCCCCTTGGTCCCATGCTTCTTCTCCTGCCTCTCACCCTCTGTGAAAATTGAATGAGTGAGTGAGCCTAGTGGAAATCCTATCTATTGATACACACTAAGGTAGTTTCAGTTCTTAATTAGTTGAGGCATTTATATTGACATAAACTGCACATGCACAACAGGCACTGGGGAAACGTAGGAAACATCTTATCTTGTGCAATATTTACATCAAGTCAAACTGAGTTTGGTAAGAGGTAAAGAAAGGCAGGAGAGAAATGGCCAAAATGGAGGGATAATGTGGATTGATTTTGACCTTGACCATAAAGATGTGTGTTTTAAGAGAATATTACATACACACACACCTACATAAGTAACACCCCATGTAAGACCAGTAAAGTTTTACTGTTCTCCTTTCAGACAACAGTAAACAGCAGATGTACTGTAGTTTGCTTCAACTTGGAGTAGTTAAACTAAATTCTTTTGGACCCTCAAGCTCAAAGAAATAAATAAAAACTTTCCAAATCCCCAAACAGCGTGATCCACTGAAAGCAGAAAAGCTTAGTTTAGCTCATGTGTATAAAGCTTTCCACTCAAAACACTAAAAAAATTGTTTACAATTAGCAATTTTTGTGAAGTTAAATAAATTCTTTCTCTGCAAATCTGCACATTAGTGTATGTGCCTGTTTGCATATGCTACAATGACCTTATTTTTCAAGGTTGTAAAAGAAAATATTTGCCACTAGTGCTGAAGGGTGAACATATTTAGTGCTTGTCACAGAGCGATAAAATATTTAATGGAAGAGATTTTAATGAACTCAAGCACAGGATCAAAGCGTTGAGCTAGAGTGAGAGGCTGCAGCACGAAGCTTTTATGAGTAGGGTGAGGAAATAACAACCCCAGTTGGAAAGGAAAAAAGCCCTGACTTATAGAAGAAAGCTGCGGACTTGTGTTACAAAGAGTGTAGACAGCAGGGAAACAGGTTCAATTAGTGAACTTGTTCTTTGGCAAGATGTTTCAGGCAATATGTGTGGAAAGCGGGAACTTTAGCCATCAAGAGAAAATGGGCTCTAGCATTCGTCGGTAGCACCTTGAGCAGTCCCTGTTTGTTCTGTGGACAGATTGGCATCTATTGCTAGATTACTTTAATGTTAAGTAAAACTTTATGACCTGGTGATTCTCAGCTCAGTATTATTTTTTGGATGTTTATTTATTGAGTACATCACCAATAATGACATTCATGGAATGTATAAAACCCTCTGAATCAATAAATATATGCCGATCAACCATACTGTAAGATACCACCCACCCAATATTAAGCAGCTCTCCCTCCACTAAGCCTCTAAAGGTTCTGTAAGCTGTGGAATCTGGCACCGGTGCTTGGAGTTACAAGGACCTCCATGGACTAGACTTACTTTTCCATCCCATCCCTCAGACGCTGGATTAGATTGGTAGAAATTCGAGGCCAGGTCATAATCTGGAACTCGTTGTGTTCTTCAAATTAGTCTTGAACCACTTTTGTAGTGTGGAAGGAAGCATTATGCTGATGAAAGAGGCCACTGCCATCAGGGAATCCCATCTCCATGAGAGGGTGTACTTGGTCACCAACAACGTTTAGGTAGTTGGAACGTGTCAAAGTAACATCCACATGTTTGACAGGACCCAAGGTTTCCCAGCAGCAAGGTTTCCCAGCACAGCATCACGTTGCCTCCACTGGTTAGCCTCCTTCCCATAGCTCATCCTGGTTTTCACTACATTAGCTATGCGAACACACTTGGGTAGCCTAATGATGCAAACGTAGACATGGTTATCAAACCAGCCGACCTGATGCCTTTGCTTATTGGTCCAGTTCTGATGCTCACACGCCCAATGTAGGCACTTTTAGTGGTGGACATCGATCAGTATGGCCACACGTTTTTATCACAACCAACAATTTGGGCTACAGTAGCTGTTCTACTGGATCACGCCACACTGCCCAGCCTTTGCTCTCCACATGCACAAGCCTCGGCCACTCATGATCCTGTTGTTGGTTTCCTTGGTTTTCCTTCCTTGCACCATTTTTGGTAGGTCCTGGCTTCTGCATACTGAGACTATCCCTTCCTTTAGAACATTGTAGATACAGCTGCCCTTTTCACTTCAGACATCTGCTTCATCTTGCTTCACATCTCTAGATTTGATAAGTTTTCACAGTTTGAAAAGGGCACATTGAATTGTTAAATTGGACTGTAACTTTCTCCAGTCTGATTTTATAGCATAACGTAGTGACAGAAAACATAAGAGAGAGTTCTGTTGTGTTGGCACTGACAGATGTGGGTTAGGATTATTACTTAGTGACGATGAGTCACTCAGCAGTTTAACTCATCTTGTACATGTTAACAACTGTAGCTCAGTGGCACTCAAATCATGATTGTTCACCTTTTTCCTTTTTTTCCACATTCTCTAATCCTATTTGTCAATTCTTAGTGATCTAGCCTTCACTGTACTTCCTACTCCTCTAACTTAAAGGTGACAGTTTCTCTCATTTCCAGGTAAAAACTATATAACCTCACACTTTTTACCCTTCTCGTCATTTCTATTCACTAATCCTTGCACTACTCCTCTCCCACTTACGTTTGTACAGTACACGGTGTTCTGTAATTACTTGCTCAATTCTTCTCAACCTGTTTTGTTCTTATGACAGACATGTATTTGATTTTTTTAATGTTTGCATTTGTTTTGTGCACCTTTTATAACTATGGTGAAATGGGACCTTTGTTTACAAGTTCTGTAATTAGTACTGAAGAACAGTTGAGAGCTTTGATAAAATATGCAATTATTTATCTTTACGTTTCTTGGTGGTTAGCGCACAGCTGGAAGGTTACAGGTTTGCATCCCCGGCTGATCGTGGTCTTTCTGTGTGGAGTTTGCATGTTCAATTTCTCAGGTTTCCTCTGGGTACTTCTGTTTCCTCCAACAGTCCATGGGAAGATAACTCAGTTACACTTCCAAACCAGTGTCAGTGCTTTGTCAAATCTTTCCCGCCATATAACAGATCAGGGCAAACAAATCACCTTTAAAGACAGAAAACAGAGTCACAGCCACAATTTAGAGTCTTCAATCCCCTGTTGTTGGAGTAAACTCAAGCAAAAAGGAGCTTCAGGACAGATATGTTCCAATTTACTTCTATAAAGTACATACAAAGACACACACACGGTGTCATGATGGGTTAATCTGCATTGTATATAAATAGTCATTGGTGTGAAGCCGCTGCATCGATTGGCCTTTATTGATACTGCTATAAAAGAAGATGTATCTTAGTATTAATAACAACCACAAAGCCCTCCTCTTTGTATAACACAGATATCATTAACTGTGGCAATGCTGTCACACTGTTAATGGCTATAATCAACCTCCCTGCAGCAGTAAAAAGTTGTGTATGTGTCTGTGCACAGTTGTCTAATGAAAGGGCGTAGAGCAACCCTTTGAGCCTTGTTTTGACAGAGAATGGATAAAGCAGGGCTGAATGCATGAAAGGAAAGGCTAATTTTGTCTGTTATGGCAGTGGCTAACATGAGTATAATTGCACATTACAGTCAGTAAGCTCTCATTAAAATGGTTTTAACTAAAGGTCCAGACAGTTATTTGCGTGTCTGTGTAAGTTTACAAGTATTTGAGTGTGAGTGTTTATGTATATTTTTTCTCTTAAATAAAACATATCAATTACTCTAGCTCTATAAAAGTATATTTAATCTAATATGTGTTTAAGTTTGTTAAGTACATGAGCAGATGTGTGTGTGCTGTATATTGAAGGTGTGTATTTGTGCTCTGTTTTTATTTAAGAGCTCTGTCTGCTGGGATGATAGTTACAGCATTAAAAAATCAAAAAGATGGATGGGTTGACCGTAGGATTGTCCAGGTAAATGGTAAATGCCTGCTTATATACATATATATTTACAATGTGGCTTCTCATTCACCGATTCACACACACACACACACACACGGGTGGAGATGGCTGCCATGCGAGGTGCTCACCCAACCCACCGGGAGCAACTTGGGATTTAGTGTTCTTGCCCAAACACATTTCGACACGTAGCAAGAAAGGACCAGGGATGGAACCACTGACAAATACAAATAAGTAAGTTAAAAGGTTTTTATCTATTTATTATGGCATTCCTATTATAAATTGTTTTCTTCTGTTGCCAGGTGCCTTATGCATTGACATAGGCATTGCGGGGAACATGGGACAACCTCACAGGTAAAGTACAAATAAGTAATAAAAGAGAGTTGCTATATGTCATTTTAGGGCTTGAATAGCAGACTGGTTAAATTTGAAAAAATCTAAGTTGTAACTAAAAAAATACAGATCCTCTAGTAACAATATGCGATATTTGAAATAACACACATGAAATTTTAAATAAACAGATTTAATATGGTTTATATATTTTGTTATATTGCAAATATAATGTCACATAACAGCAAAAATGGCATTTTGACAATGAACAGTAAAGCTGAGCCTGTGACGTCAGCGAGTACGCTGGTGCCTTGATAGTGACTTGAGCGAACTTGCATCCTCCTGTCCTCGGAGTTTGGACTCCAAGTCCAGACTTGCCAGGTGGAAACTGTCTCTTCTACATACTGTGTACTTTAAGCTGACACCGACCACGCCATGTTTCCCAACACGAACTGTTATATAATATAAACGGCTGTTTACATGGCACTAATGAAAAGCTACCCAATATAGCCCTTTAAGTTAAAGTTATCAAGCTTCACATACTTTAAACCATTGCTCATAACAGTAAGTACATTTACCCGTGTAAGGTAGCACACAACACAACGTTAAATGTCCTTGTCTGAGATACGGTTTAATTATATCTATCAAGCATTTCACATGAAAATATTAAGACATGTTCTCAAAATACAGAAACCTGGCTAAATGTCCTGGTTTATGAAGTGACAACTTTCATCTGCACCATTCCATACATCTTCTCAGGAAAGTGTGAATTCTATGTTTGTTTAAAAATGTTGAAGCAATGTTACATACATAACATAATGAAAGCATTCTAAGAAAAACCTTTTTGGAACATTTTTCTTATAAAGTTTCTTCATTAACATTCAGGCACCATCAGCACAAATTCATTCCAACGGCAACATTTTGACAACATTCTCAAAACATTTTCATTGTGAAGTGTTTTGATAATGTTCTGATAATGTTATTCGTCTAATAAAGGCAGCACGATCTGGCTCCCATATTCTGAGAACCTACTTTTCTAGATTGCATACTACACTACATTTTCTAGGTATTGTCTCTTTCATAACATTCTGGCAAGATAATATTTCTCACAAAAGTAGAACATTCTGACAATCTTCTCAAAACATTTTCTAGCTCATATTTCTTTCATAACATTGAGATAATGTTAATTGTGTGAAAAAGAAAAACATTTTAGCTGAAACAATCTTAGAACCTGCTTGAAACATTCTCAGGGTAATGTTTCTTGGATAACCTTCAGGCAACATAATTTTTTAAAACAAAAGTAAAATATTCTGGTTTCAACATTCTGACAAGTGCACTGCTCTTGGATATATTTCAGGCAACGTTACATATTAAACAAAAACTTTACATTCCAGCTACAACATCTGACATTCATCCGATGAACAACCATTGCGTGAACAGTAGCACCAATAAAGCAACACTGTGCATGTGGGTCAAAAGATGGTTCCTAAGTGCTCTTATGATGTGCTCAAATATATCCACACCTATACTGAAGAGCTACCTAGAGTGCAGAATTTATTCTAGAAAACACATAATTAAGCTCATCTTCCACTCAGTTTTTATGTGTTTGTGTGTGTGTTTCAGCTGATGTGGTTTTTACTAATAATAATTTCTTAGTTGACCATGGCATCTTCGTAAGTGTCTCGTTTGTTCCTCTTTCTTAGGTTTCTTCCATGTTTTTTCTGGTAAAGTGTTTTTTTTTAGGGAACTTGTAGGTTTTTCAGTTCAAGGGCCAAGACAAAGGGTGTCATTATAACATTTTAAAACTCAATGAGGCAAAGTTCACATTTAGTTAATTAATAACTTTCTTTTACTCTACGTTGATATGAATCACCTTGAATGGCTATTGTGTGAAAGTTGATATCAAGGCTTATTAATTAAAGTATAGAGACAGATAATGAGGCATGCTAACAAATTGGCTGTAGGTGTGACATGAAAAAAAATCAATAAGCAATAACATAAGTGCTGTATGGTCTGTTTTTTTTCTTTTAATATACATTTTCCACAGCTAACATTTTGTCTTTTCAAATGGCAAAGATGGAAAGGTAATTAACAGTTTGTATGCTTCATTACTTTTGTGCAGGTTATAGGGAAAGTAGACATGTTTTGTCATATTACAAAAAATGTGACTGTGTGTAAATGTTGTGTTATTGAAAATGATTTCTTTTCCTAAGTTACAAAATGTATTTACATAAACTAGATGGTTCATGCTTAGTATAAAATAACTGGTCATAAGATAAACATTTATTCATCCCACAATGGGGTAATTTCCATGTTACGGCAGCAGGGAATGAATCACTTTAGCTAGCTTGCTAATCTTAGCTAATGAGCCTGTTGCATGTGGAATTTACAATAACTTATACAGTGCCATCCATAAATGTAATAAAAAACTAAACATTTAGTTTTAGATATTAACATCAACAATATTTTATTGCATTTTTTTAAAAAAATGTCCTGCTTTAATTTTTCCACCCATCTTTGAGTACTGAACAACGGCGTTAACCGAGTTCTAACTCAGTAATTTTCAGAGGTAGCGTTAACATTGACATAACGTATTAAAACTAAGAATAACAATTACAATGAACATAACCCCAAAGGATTTAATGTTCCGTGATTAAAAGCTGAACGCTCATATTCGGCGCCCGATTCCGCACAAGTCTTTTTTTTGTTTGTGCTGAAGTTTTATTTTGCTCTACCGATTTATCTGGAGGTAACTTATTAAGATAAAACAATGACGCAAAGCTAATGAGAAACCAGGAAATCCTGAGGGAATAATCTGTTTTAGTGCAGATAGCCACAGTGTCATTGCAGCCATTACATGTGTCATACATTGTTCACGCGACTATTCTGTTACCTAGAGTTTGTTTGGATATGTGCTTTCAGAAAGCGTGATGCTGGAGTCTTGATGAATTTAGTGTGTTTTTTCTGCTACTACATATTTAGGAGAATTTTTGCTTGTATTTCTTTTCTTTATCTCATTTGTCAATTCAGTTGCCTAGCAGTAAGTGTTATTCATGTATTTGCAAACATTTTGTTAAATATGAGATCTAAATTAAATGTAAAGTTAAAGTTTTAACAATTAAATGTTTGTCCTTACAGAGCTCTTTCAATAGCTTTGCAGTCATTGATTTTCTACATGACAATTCTGTTGATGTATGACACACAAGGTATTTTCTTTCACTACTTGTTCATGCTCACATTTATATCAAACATATTTTATCCTATAAATTTTTAGATTTAGAATTAGCAGTATCTATGAGTGTAGTATTTCTGAAGCCAAGACCAACAGCAGTCTTGTCACAGTTCCTAAAGACTGACCTTTTTCTCTTTCAGGTCTTTTTAGTTACTGGCCAACAAACACAACGTGACAATGAGAGTGACAAGAAAAGAGATACATGATGGGGAGCTTTGGACCAAACATGCTAAATATTTTAGCATTTCATGATGCTGTTCAGATTGCATTGATTTGTCTTTCAAAGCCAAAATTTTACCAAATGAAATAGTATTGTCAGAAGTGCTGTGATGCATTAGGGTGACAGTGTGAGCCCTCCGGTGCTCATAAAATTATCTCCATGGTAATTTTTTAAGTGACTAAAAAGTTCTCAACTAAAGAGCAAGCGGTTTTCAAGCTGTGGGCATTGCTCATTGCAAAGGGCTTTTTCAAACGTGTTTGATGGACTGGGGCCAGAAACACAAAAATCAACACAGGAATATTCCTATGATGATAAGATGAAGCTTTATTTAGGCAATGAGACTTCTCAGCCTCACTTTCACCAAAAGTAGGATTTGATCTTCAAAAGATCTCATTTTCTTTGAAAATTTGAAAACGGGATATGAAAATACCCTAAAATGTAAATTCAGCTTGAAGACAAGGGGGAATCTCAGCTGTATGGAAAGCTGGATTCAGAAAATTCTAAATAAGGTTTAGTTGGTTAAATATCCATTGGGTATAATTACCCAAACAAATTATCAAAGGGGGCTAATACTGTTTGACATGTACAAGGAAGGAACTACTTATACAATGTTGTATTATTTTCTTTGTTTCTCAACCACAGTTATTTTATGAGTTGCAGAAAAGTACAAAAATGCCAGAGACAAAGCTGTGCAAGGCACTAATTTGGAAAGCGTTTAGAATGAATCCTAGCCAAGAGAAGGAAGATAATGCCAGCTCGATTTATTGACTCTAGTAAATGACAACAGAAAGGAAATTCTTAGCTATTGTGTGGCACAGAAAATATTACAGTGACAAATAAGTCATTGTATATATGTTGGTTGTATGGTATTAAGGTGGATTTTAGACTTTTTGGTCCTTTCATGCAACATAGAAAGTATATATTTTTCCAAAGAACTTTTTGCTTACTGTTTCTTTATAGATGAGGATGACAGTGATGACGAGGCTGAGGAGTCCTTGCTGCCAAAACAAAGTACGGGCATTTAGTCAATATGGTGCCCTCAACTTAAAAAAAAAAACAAAAACAAAGTGTAAGTAAATACTGTGAAGTAATTTTTTGTCAATAATTTTCCGCATGGCAAATCTTTAATTCCAGACTTAAAATTGACCCTATCTTCTAATTACGTAACCTCACTCTGTACAAGTACTGAAATCAGAACAATCGAGTAGGTCTCCCTGAATAGTTTTTCAAGCAAGTCATGCTCACATGACATGCTCACTCCACATAGTGGTCTGTGGGCTAGGGCAGGATAATGGCGTTGACTTCACAGTTTGTGCATTGTGTCCTCCCTGTCAGTATTGTCCTTTACAGCCACCTTCAGCTTTAGCTTGTAGTTAGATTTCTGCCTTCGATCTGGCTTACAGCAGGTAGCAGCAGGTTAAAGCAATGTCCTGGTGCATGATGATGCTTGCGTTTTATGCCACCAGGTACCTATGCAGACTGTTCAGGAGCTCACGTGCTCTGATCTAGGTCCTAGAAGAGCTCCCCCAGGAAACCATCCACTGATTCCTCAGCAGTTGTAGACATTTTTGGGACTGCGTACAGACACACTAAATACAAAAACATTTGTGATGTACTTTTAACTCTTCACTTAAAATCAATATGATTTTAAATACAGCCCTCCATCAATAGATTGTTTTGGTGTCCATTGACCATTATGTCATATTGTTCTGAACAAATTAAAAAATTTTTCAATTTGAATAATTTGCTTATCAACTTGTGAGATGTGAGATTTAAATATTCCTTAAATTCTTTGAGTAGGGTATTTTGAAACTTTTACTAATACCTCCTGTCAGCATTTTCAATTTGCTGCTCAAGTCAGTGTTTTTTTAATTGTTCAAAAAAATCATCATTTAACGTTGTCATGTGGGATCTATGGATACTTCGAAACCCAACATCTAGTCCAACACCGACACTAGTAGCACAGTGCACAATATCCACAAGAAACACCTTATATCACAACTTGACATTTACAAGGTAAAACACAAATGCTACGGGAAGAGGGAGCCAGGACGACAGATCAGCGGTTAATATTATCATCCTCACCAATAATAACAGAGCTTAATGCAAGAGCAGCTGACCTAAGATTGAAGATCGTGGCTAAGATGGACACCTGAAACTCCCATGTCTGCTTACCAAGAATAATTGAAGCACCTTCTGAAAGTCTGTTAGAGGATATAAACGCAGCGTTACAAGCAATCCCAACTATCACTGAGACCAATCAGCTGATATATACCACAGCAACTGTGATCCTTGAGGTACTTAAGGTGCAGTATTCTCCATGGAAATGGAGGTTGGAGGCTAAGATCAAGGCAGCACAGAGAGAAGTTATCCAACTATGAGAGTTGCAGAAAGGCAGGACCCCAGGCGCAGGCTGTGTGAAGATGCCTCTGAGGCAATCTAGCACATAACAGCAGGGTGCTAGCAGGAGCTCACCCTAACCCAGGAAGGAAGGAACAAGACCGCCCCAAAGAAGGAAGGGGCGAGTGGGGATTTAAAAAAATATATATATAATAAAGTATGTATACCAAACCTATTATTTTAAATACACTGTCTGAATCTTTTCACATTTATCAATTGTATTAGAGCTGCATAATAAATGTCAAATTACTAATTTGGAACTGATCCTGCTGTTGGAATGTTTCATTTTATAGAAGTGACAGTAAAGAATGTTTTATGTTACAATGTTTGTTCCAAAACCAAATTTGAAAAACATTTGACAATGGGAGAAATTAAAGATGAGTTTTTTATTAGTAATTAGTAATAGTAACTTAATTTTTTACCATTCCTAAGCAGTTTATTTTACATTTAGTCACACATGATCTGGGAACACTATGCAGTAACAGTCACAACCACAAGGGTGTTTTTGCTCAAAACTTTGTGGCAATCATATATTAAAACTGGAAATAACATTTTGAGAATATTTTATTCCAATATTCAAAGAATAGTTAATGTGAGTTTGTGTGTACTGTTTTGAGTTGAACATTCCTATATATTCACCTGGTGGCTTTCCTCTAAACATACTTGTTTTTTGCAGCTGTGCTTAAAACAAAAAAACAAATCAAAACAACAAAACCAAAAAAGTTAATCATATCAAACCCTTCACATCATGAATAATTAATAAACCCATACTTTGGAGCTACAAACATACAAACACAACAGTGTTAATTTTATGGCATATCTGTCATGTGGTTTTGCCCTTTGCATACATTGATAATTTGATATTTTAAGAAAAATAAAGAAAATGTGAAGCTTTTGCAATTACTTTAGCGACACTGCTTTAACTGTATGTCTGCATGTTTTATTAGGGGTTCCAAATGAAAAAGTGTCAGTTTTCAAACCTGTTGGTATCATTGTCAAGTTTTGTTTTGAAGATTTACATAGACATTTTCAAATACTGTCACAAAAAAATAATAATTTTGTTTTATATAACTTGAACTTTTCTGTGATTTATATAATTACAGTAATACTGACGTTGCAGAACAGTGCTTTTTTTAAAACTTGACATTTGAAAGTCATCACTGTGTGCATGATAATTAAAACTTGATGGCTTTATCCAATTTCCTCTAGTTTTAAATTAATATCTTCAATAAATAATCACATGTAGAAGAAGTTAAAGAAGGAGGCTTTGCAATGCTGCTAGAAAAATGAATTTTTTATGCATTACACTAGATTTTGTAGCTAATAAAAAAGTCAGTTTAATCTAACATAACAACATGCACACCACAAGTAATCAGTTCAATGCAATATTTTTCCCCAGATTGTGGTATTAGCTGTTCTAGTTTCTTTTACACAAATAGCAAAGTGAAAACTATATTTTAGTGTTCTCATTTTGATTTCAGTTTTTCTGCTGCAATTTTTTTAATCCATTAACTGCAAAAGGAGAGAAATAAGGGATTAGTTACTTTAACAATTAATATTCATTAAAATTTAATTATCTTTCATTATTCAAGGAATTATAAACAAATCATCTGTCTCATTTTGTACCTCAATCTCTGTCAGGTCCAGCTCTTAAAATCACTGAAATATGTACTTTAAATGTTGTACGTATTGAATGATTCCTCTGGAGTATCACAATAGTAGCAAAGCTGCCTGATTTGTTGATCAGAACAACAGCCCCAAGCATAACTGGGGAGTTATTTAATGTGTGTGTGTTGTGTGTGTGTGTGTGTGTGTGTGTGTTTGTAAGTGAATGATTGTTGAAATGACAGTTTAGATATAAATAGAGTGGAAGTCACAGGTTAAGGGGGAAGTAAACCTATGGTCATTTATTATGAATGAGATGACTGGACCACTTGTGGTGATATGAGCTGACACACATGATAGACTGAGCACAAAGAGATGGAGGCTTACAGCGAAACACCAAGATCCTTGTTAAAAAATGATATTGCTGAGAATGCTTTGAAGCTGTGTGTACTGATTATTTTTTTTTTAGCTCTGGCAAATAACAGGTTAAGCCTCCAATCACTGTTAAGAGCACAGTTGTTGAGCGAGTAATTGCAGCAGCGTGTTTGTTGCATGGAATGACTGAGGATCTTTTAGCCTCATGAGAGGATGTCAGAACAGAACGTTATGTAACATCTTCATTGTCAAAAATTAATTAATTATTATTTTTTTCATCAGAGAGGGGCTTTCTGTGGAACAAAACAGTTTTTGACAGCCAACACTTACTGGCATACACAAGCTCTTGCTTTCAAGGTTTGGGCTCCTAAACATTTACTCCTTCCTGTGAGCATTGCCCACTGCAAACGCACCAGGCCACTGAATTCAAAGCAGAAGCAAAGCTTAAGCAACAGTACAGCAATGAGATTGAACTTTTAATGATACAAATTTAATAGCAAGAAAAGCTTGATTCATTATAGAATCTAATTTTGTGCCAAATAATCAAGTATCATTGTAATGTCAGTGCTCGACACAATGAAAGATGCACATTGGTCTGAATTAAGTCCATAATCAGTGATGTATGTAAAAATAAGAAGCAACCTAATTTAATGTTTTTTAAGTCCCAAAATTACACTACTGTAATGGCCTAATTTAGCTCTGACATAAGCTTGAAGAAAAATGTAAAAAGATGTAAAAAGATTCCTGCTGTTATAGTGTTACAATACTTAGGCTACATTTATCAAGGTTGTGGCAGAGTGGTTTGGTGATTTGTGAGATATTATATAATACAGTTATGGCCAAAAATATCGGCACCCTTGTAATTCTATGAGAAAATGCAACACTTGTTTCAATTGCAAATGTTTTGGTACTGACGACATTATTGTTTTTGTTTGCACTGGAACAACACACACAAAATAAACACAGAAGAAAAGTCAAACTTGATAAAAATTCACACAAAATTATTGGCACCTTGTCAAAACTGTAAGAAATAATTGCTTTTTAAGCATGTGATGCTCCTGTAGTTTGTATTAAACACACCTGTGGCAACCAGTTAGAATGGAGAAAGGTTGATTCAACCTTTGTGTTGCGTGTCAAACTGAGCATGGAGAAAAGAAAGAAATGTAAATGGTCTCAAAATAGCAGTTGGAAGAAGGGATCCTTCAAATCTGAACGACCTGGAGCAGTTTGCAAAAGAAGATTTGGTCCAAAATTCCAGTAGAGAGATATAAGAAGCTCATTCATGTTACAGGAAGCGATTGATTTCTTCCAAAGGGGGTGCTACCAAATATTAAACTAAGGGTGCCACTAATTTTGTCCAGTGGATTTTTTTGGCGTTCTGTTTGGAACTGTATCAAATCTGACTTTTCTTCTCAGTTTTTTTGTGTTGTTCCAGGGCAAACAAAAACTAAATAAACATGATTACCAAAACATTTGCAACTGGAAAAAATTTCGGAGAGAAAGATTGCATTTTCTGACAGAATCACAAGGGTGCCAATATTTTTGGCCAGGAATGTAAATGAAGACCCATTGTCAGAAGGTGGTACAGCATTCATCCATTACAAGCATGCATGGGTGTGGAAGCAATCGTAGATCATTCAGTTTGTTTACACACCATGATATAACTGTAATATGCAGACAGGATAACAAGTTGACAGCTGCTAACAGGTATTTGTTGCTGTATATTGCTGTGTTGAGCTTTCTAACAATTACCTTTCATTGTAATCTTTGTGTGTCCATGCAGACGTGTACAATGGTACGTGCCTGTACAATTTGTGCAATGGTTTTGGGTGATGCTTATATTTGAGGTAATGCATTTGAGATCACAGAAACAGTTCTCTGTGAAAAACATGGCTTTTCAGTAAAGAGCAGCGGTCTTTATTTATTTACATCACAAAGAGACAGAGGGAGTGAGAGAGCATAAGGGCGAGACTCGAAGGATTACACTTAAAGACCAAAATCAAAAGACAAAATTATATTATTTTAGTAAGTGACAGAACAAAATTAGGTTTTAAAAACTATGCCAGGAAACATTTGAGAGACACGGAGCAAAAGGAAAAAAGTGACAAAATAACAAAGTAATACAATTATTCAGTTAGTCTTAGTAAAATGCCCAAAAGATTCGATATGAACTGACAAGTTGGTACTCAATAAAACCCATAAAAGAGTTTTAGAAAATCAGTCAAGCCAACATACAATATTTGTCACTTGATTATTGTCCGAGATTTATTGATACTGAAGGCACAAAACCTTAATACAGATATGTCATAAATGTAACAAGGAACTGTGGTTCTAATTATTCAATAACACCTAGCTGATTCAAATTGGCCTTGAATTCCACCAATGTATTACAACATGTATTATAACATGTTTTTATTTGATCCTTTTTAAAAATATTTTAATCCACGTATGGCACACCAAACAGAGGTGAGCTACTCCTGTGACTGTAAAAACCTTTTACTATGTCAACATGTAAAAAAATGATGGCTAGCTAGAAGGTTGCCGGTTCACGTCCCCAGCCCGAGTGGCGTCACTGTCAGCTGTTTGCATGTTCTCTATGTGCTTGCGTGGGTTTCCTCTGGGGACTCTGGTTTCCTCCCACAGTCCAAAGACATGCATGTTATGTTAATTACACCAAATTGCCTGTATGTGGGAATGTAAGTGTGACTGGTTCTGGTGTGAATGGAAAAGAAGTTCAAGGATTTTCAATGTTTTCTGTTGTTGAAGGAACTACATTTATGCAAAGTACTCACAGTTTATATCCAATGATAATCACTGTCTTTAACTTTAAACAAATGTTAAACACGAGCTATCATTGTTATCCATTTCTTCAGGTGTTATATATACATTTGTTTATATAAATGCACTGCAAAATAATCAGAATTTGACACTTGCACAAATGCACTTGTGTAAAATGATCTTACAGTAACGCTCCCAAAATGTAAAGATGTTCAAGAATGTTTTGATGATATCAGATCAAGCTAATAATAAAATGTCCCACATATAATTAAAATCACAGTAATTTAAAGAAGATACTGACTTTCATTTTAAGAATCAAAACATCTTTACATCAGGTAAGAAATCCTGTTTAAAGCCATCAGCACCACTATAAACAAAAAATGATTCCTTGGCTTTGATTGCAGTGCTGCTGTTTCAGGAACACACTGGCAGTTATCAAGGTTATGCAATGAGAGGAACAAGGGAGCTGTAGAGGGAATGAAAGCCATTCTGTTTCCTTTGATTGCCAATGACTTCAAATACTCAAGGTATTATGTCAGTGTAAGAGCAGCAGCAGATTGGAAAGTGGCTGCACAATCCATCTGGCAGGGAACATATACAGGATAATTTTGCCATTGACCTAGTGAAAAATCAACATTTCAAGCAGTGCTGAAGCTACAGTAGCACTTAAGACATTTACCATTTAGCTTATTATCTGTGTAGATTTTATACATTTTAGAGACCTCTAAGGAACTAGTTAAGGGATATTTTATAGGGAATGTGCAGAATTTTGTCCAAATGTATTTAAACGTGGATTAGGATGAGAGTGACCCTAAAATTCATTTTTATTTACAAAAATAAATATATGACTATGATTCTGAGTAAATCTGACAGGTCAGATCATGATATTTCTTTGCTAGTTTATACACTTGGACAGTAACTTATCTTGTAAACCAGACTTCGAGCATGGAGGTCCTCTTTAGACTGTACTTTGTCATTCTGCCTGTTCCTCTATTATTCTGTTCACATGTAGAAAACAATAACACCAAAATCTGTAAATCTTATGTAAGCATTTGGTAAATTAATATTCTTAGAGAATTTTGTCTTAAGCACCCCCTACCCACATAACACGGACCAGGAGACAACCATCTCAGTCTTAATCGAAAGATCTAATCTTGCAAATGGAAGCCATGAAACATTCAGAGTGTGTGTGTGTGCATGGGTGTGTTTATGTGAATAAACTGAGTGTGTGTTAGCCTCAGGAGACCCACTTAAAGACACTTCTGCATGATTGGGAAAAAAAACACACACACTGGTGACCTCCCCTCATCTTCCTTCATCAGTTCCCCTCTCCCTCCTTCCATTTTCTAATTCTTAGTCTTTCCTCTTCCTGTTATCGCTCCTTCTCAGCTCGCTCTCCTTCTTTCCTACACTTCCTCACTCGTCCTTACCCGAATTCGAGTCTCAGTCCCTCCAACTCTAGCATGTCCTCCCATTGTCCATCACACAGTACACATCTTCTAACCCACACAGCTCCTGTTCCTCCGATGGTTCACTTCATCCCTTTCTCTTAATATCTTCTGTTTCCCAATATCTGTCCTCATCCCTCACTTCTATTGCGCCCCTGTCAACTCACACACTTGTCCACTCAATCACTGTAATTTCTGCTCCTCCTATTCACACTTGCTGGTGCCATGTCTCTTGGCCCCTGCTCATGCTTATTTATGCATTTTCATATTTCTTCTTTTTATGCTCCTTTCCCCATCTGGTAACATCACAGTATGTTGAAATACTGTAATAACACAGTGTGTCGGGTCATTGCAGTTTGAAGGTTGTATGCTAGGAGCTGCGATAAAGTGGTAAACTCCTATGAAATGTGTCCTGCAGCCATCACCCATACTATAACATATCCCTCGATCCCAATTTTACCACAATGCAAATTTTGCATTGTGATGAAAAATAATTAAAAGTAATGTTGGTTGAACCTCTATTACACCAGATTTCTACATTTCTTCTTTTACGCCTCATGTGAAGCATCAGAGCAGCAGGTAGAGAGGTAGAAACAGAGTTCACAGACATGAATAACAAGAATTATATTGTTTTTACTGAATCTAATGAAGACAATATTACCTTTTTCCCAGCCTGTTTGTTTATTCAGTGGAAGGTATCGTGTCACTATATTAACAATGTCACATTTTAAACATTGTGTTTTCGCTAATAGAGAATGTGATGTTACATTACACCCACATAAACTGCTGGGGGAACACTGTGCCATCTTCTGAGGCATGTGCTCAGCCAGTTAAAGTGGGTTTCTTGCATCCTTTAATTTTGTTTGACTAAAAAGTTGTTTAAATCATTCAAATATGAGGGAGACGGCAGCACTCATCTACTTAGCTGTGGCAGTGGCACTCCCCTACTGCAGCTAAACTTTGGAGAATCGTGACAGAAAGAAGACAGTCTCCATCTTAACAGGACAAAGAAAAGGCATCCTCACAACATGATAAAAAAATCAATGCAATCAAATCAAAAGCAAAGTCAATCTGACATTCCTTTTAAGACGAAAGCCTCAAAAGAGACACTCAAAAAACTGCAAGTGGTGCAGGTTGGCATGTGTAGAACTGATCTGAACAAACAGTGTCCATTAAAGATTAAGTTTAAGAGTCAAGGATGTCCCTGTGATTTTTCACATCTACAAATTCTAGGAATATAGTATTAAAAAAAAGAGAGATTTTTTTTTAGAAACAGCTCCTGGTGCTCGTAAAGTTGGAGCTTAAAAGTGTAGCCAAGACGCCATCCCCCTAAAACATTGAAAAACAATACTTGAATTAATCAGCAGACTCCAGTCATAATTTATGAAAAGTTTAAGCAGAATTTTTTGAAAAAATCAAATTTTCCATTTGAATTTAAACTGGTTAAAGATTATTTTCTTGCACAGGAAGAGAACTGACCCTAAATCAGCCTGTACTGATACCTCGCTATTTCAAGTTGTGGCAATTTTTTAGTAACTAGGAAATAAATTCCTTATGGTAAATATACAAGATAAAATGTGTTTCATGGGTGTTTCACTGTTAAATTAAGGTGGTCGTGTGGTAGTAACATCCTTAAAATTTCAACAACTGTGGTAATTTGACATAAACAAATAAGTGACTCTGATGCTTATTTGTTTATGCTCAGTGATCCTACGATGCTGGAACGAGCTTTCAAACGCGCTCAGCAACCTTAACCTTAAATTTCAAAAAACTGCTAAAAACAGAAACCTCCCATGACTTTCTGTGTACTAAGTTCAAAACTAAGTTCACTTCTGTTCATGCATTTCATAAACTAAAACCCATCTTCCGATTGCTCTGATGCTTTCTCTGACTTGCGCCTGCTGCCTCACTTGTAGGGTTTGGATAAAAGCGTCTGACAAACGACTAAATGTAAATGTAATACACTGTGCTGTGTCTACAGGAGTGACGACTACAGGTCAATCCCTGGTTTACGTGTAAATGTGTTTTTAAGAGCTAAACACCACGTTGTGGTGGTACGTTGGATTAGCATGAAAGGGGCTTAACTGTGACGGTGACTTTGAAATGTGTACACCCTCTAGCAGCCAACAGGAGGCTGCTGATAAAGAGCTGAGAACGGCATCACACTCGAACGACACCTCCCTGTGAGGCGGCTGAGAGCCACAATTCTGAGCCGCTCCATCTGCATTCAAGTACAGTATGCAATGCAGTTAGATTGAATTCACACGTTTTGCAGTGATTACACACTGACACAAATACACACATACTGTATGCACACACTGCTTCGTTTACGTGTCAGCCTGTGGTGTTTGACTCCAGGAAAAGTGAAGAGCTTTTATTAAGAGTTCGGGAGCATTAGGTTAACGTGTTCAGATAAATGCCAACCCTGATAAATGTGTAGGCATCTACAATAAAAACGGTGGTGACATTAACAGTTCACTCACAGTGAGTCACTGTCATCTCATTTTTATCTTGCTTCCACTACTGAACACTAATTGGAGCATTGTACACGTAAAATGTTCCGCCTGAGCCACACCTGCTTTAATCACACGAGACTCAGAATGACAGAAACACAGTAGATGCAAAACTGTCCTGTAAATAATCAAAAATGGTTTAGTCTTTGGCACAAATATCACTCAATTCGATCCATTAAAAACTTTCGAGGTCTTTGTGTTTGACTCATACTCAAATATACTCAAAGTGTTCAGTGACGTTTATTATGTCTCTCATTTTCCATTTGGTTGCTAGTGAAGAAATTTTACGTCAAATCAGAAATGCTACAACTAGTCACTTTTCCAGCTGAAAAACAATCAGCAAAGCAAGATGTCCAATGAGGATCGACTGTAGAAACTGGTGCTGACATCTGCACCGAAAGGAACTATTTAGGCTCTTTTAAAGAAGAGGACGCATCAGTGCTCCCTGCTGTCTGCGCCACATCACGCAATGCGAAGGGATCAAAGAATCAATGAGTGTGAAATCCAGATACAGTAACACAGTCGCTTCTTTAAATCGTGTGAGAGAAGCAGAGAACAGGTGAGGGAGGGAGAGATAAGAATGAGCTGATCAGGAGGTTAAACACACAACACTTCAAAAACCGATCACACTTTTGCTACCAAATAAAAAAAAAGCTAAGCCGTTTGAATTAAACCTTGGAGCCTGCAGACCTGCCTCCTGAAAACAGACATCAGGGCTTTGTTCAGTGAAAGCCACACACCCTCAGAATGACAGAAGACTCACACACCTGCTTTGGCAGGCAGCACTTTTATTCAGACTTGGCACTGCTTTTGCAGCAGAGGGAGGTTTTTCACCCACTTTTTGTTTTTTTTTATATGTCACGGCATCAAGAAAGGAGTTAGGAGAGCACAGTAAGAGCAGTCAATCATAAGCACAGAGCCACTGGCAGGTTGGGCCTACTGGATCTTGTAAGGCAGACAGACAGAGAAAGGACCTCTGAGTAAAGGAACACTCACCAGTCAGTGTTTGGCTGTTGGAGGGCAAACCCGGGCTACGCTGACAGTTATATGGAAGAGAAAAGGTGCAGGAACGAGACAGCGAAGACAAAGTGGTGAAAAAATGCAGAACACGGACATAGGCAGTGTGAGATCATAAGAGAAGGGCGGGAGTAAGGGCAGAAATGAAGGACGGCGCACATATAGAAGATAGAACGGAGGAGCGCACAGGCGCAGGGAGGGAAGCAGATGGGGAGGGAGGAGTTTTAAGAGATATATGAATTGAAGGAACAGAAGCGGCTAAAATGTCACTCGGGAAATGGAATGATGGCGGAGACATGCTCAAAAAGGGGGATCGTCTTCCGCTCAGCTGTGTGTCTTGGCTGGCTGTGAAAAGCTACTTTCTTCCCGTCAGTGCAGGAAGCCCACAGGGTGCCATTGTACCAGACTTAGAGGGGGAGACAGAGCGATGGACAGAGGTTTGAATAATTTAGTGGAACTTTCTGAAGGTCAAGTGTTAGTAATTCTGCTGGTTTGACTTATAAGTTCACATTCTTGCTTTCGCTGTTGTACATTTGCATAGCAAAGATAAGCCAAGATCCATCAAGACAAATAAGAGAATGACTTGTGTTGGACTGAATCACAGTCCAAATATCAAATCAAATCGCTCCCTTCAAGCACAGCCGTTCCTTCACATCACTTCATCCCCAATGTGCCCATAAATTGAATTACGTGAAATGTTTACCACAGGTCTCTCTTTCACAGTCACTCCATTGTCCGGTTCTTGGTTACAACCGGCCCCAATGCCAGTCAGAGATTAGTTGCCAAGAGTCAGCAGTGGTGATTGGTTTTCTGCCAGCGAGACGGCTCTTTCAGGCTCTTCCAGCCAAATAAGAAAATCTTTCATTTTATTTCACTTGTTTTCTCTTTAAGTGACTGAGCAAATCACATAACCATGTGAAGTAGCTCAAAGAGCAGTGTGTGAACTGGGAGGAATGTGTGATAATCTCTCCCAGCTCATTAAATCAGTAATTAAATGGCCCAAATCACACACCACAAGAGAAGAAATCTTACTTCTGTGTTGTTTATTCATCCGCTGTATAGTTCACCCGGTGTGAGAAATCACCATGGCTTCTATTGTAACGGTTTTTGTTTCTCTTCTCATTTTGCCTGTATTTTTAGAATATTATACTTTCTCTGTCATACGGCCCTCAGGGAAGCTACGTAGTTAATGTAATGTGTTTGGTTTGTCAAGCACTGAAAATAATAATTATGTTATTCCACCTTGACTAAAGTAGAGTAGTTGCTACATTTTGCTTTTAACATCAATTATGTTCTCACTGATATTTCAGACACAGACGCAGTTTATTCTCTCTAACATCCTGCATGTTATCAGTAAATCAATACAAAACAATGGCTGCAAATACTGCCTTTGACCAAAAGAAACAAATATTACTAATTTCCCTCAAAACTAGGACTGCCAAATTGATTGAACTATTATATTTTCTTCTTATAAGTTAAGTCCCAAGTAATTTTTATAAAAAATCACTGTATTTTGTTTCAGGAATGTTGCAAACTTAAGTACTTGTAACAAAAAGGATCCAAAAAAGCAATTTGTGCATCTATCTCCAATCAGATCGAAAATGCATTTCACTCTGCAAAATATATCTAAGAGAACCAAAGTTTATCAAAGCACATCAAAAGTCAGCACATTCCACCAATTTTAGCTGCTCTCCACTGTGGCGACTCCCTGTTACTAATGAATTTATTTAAAGCATCTTTTCATGATTTACAAAGAACCAAATGGCCTGTTGCTACTTGCACAGCACCACACCCATAAAAACGTCAAGGACGGAGTTCTCTCTCACCTAAAATCAATTTAACGCCTTCGACTAAAGAGGCACTTCCATAAAGCAAAAGCATACCTTTACTGTACAATAATTCCCTCAATTATCTTTCTCCTTCCTTATTTAACGGCTTAATTCCTTTGTTACTAACATGTTGAATGTAATTGTTTTCAGTGCAATAGTTTCCTTACAAAGTAAAACCATGTAGCGACTCCGTTCAACTATCCCTGCGCCATTGCCCACCACAGTGATGCATCCCCACATATAAATATACTTTTTGTTGGAAATGTAATAAGAGAAAAAGAACAAAAAACATGACAGGACAGATGAATACATTAGACCATAGCAGCAGATAGGAATACCTTCACGTTTGGGCATGTTTATGGCTGTGGGATTAAACTAACGTGCTCTATAGTCAAAAACCTAATATTCAAGTGTAAATATTGGCCTAAAAACGTTTCCACTATCTTAAACAATTTTGTTTGTGTTAAAAATGGCACAACATGTAAATGTAAGGGTCAAAGGTCACTGTTGGTAAATGTGGATCTGATTTTATGCACTTGCTGACAGGTGGTCAACCCATAATACATCAGTATTAGTTCATAATGTTCTTGACAAAAACAATTTAATATTTTTATATTAAAACCAACAGGTTGTGTTATTACTGTGGCTGGTTGGTGTATATGATATGACTCTTGATACATAATTTGAGGTGAGATTTTGTGTGAGGTTAAATTGGCAGAACTGCCCCCTATCTGTGTTCCAGCTTTGGTGCACGATTGCTGCTCTTCAGCTTGACACTTTCCTTTCCCACTATTCTATTTCTTCTGTAGCTGCTTTTCACCACCACTGTCTTCATTCCAAATCCCTGGTCTACTTTTATCTCCATTATCCCTGCTCCCACTCGCTCTGTCGTCCTCTTTATTTCTTTCCTTTAGTCGTCAACCCCCTTAAGCCATCCATTCTTTTCATTTTATCTTTCATTATTCCCATTTTCCCATCTCATATTTTGTTTTTCCTGACCCAGTCCAATTTCTTCAGCACTTTAGATATACTGAGCTACAACTGTGTCACACAAAAATGACAATGCTGGAACAAAACACTTTGGGCCAATTTCTCAGACTTTTTAAACATTCATTCGAAGTAGCTGTTAGCTACTCAAGGCAGAGGTCCCAAGGTGTATTACTACTATAACCGTGTCAGTGCGGCTTTCCTCTGCTCATGTTTTTCTTTCACTTGATATGAGCTCATATCTGGAGCCATTTTTTGTTCCTCAACTTCTTCCACACCGAGGGACCTACAGGACCTGAATTACATAAAGCATGACAGTTGCAGTGACACACTTTTTCATCTGATATTTTTTTTTGTTAACCTCATGTAATAATTAGAGGTCTCAATGTTTTCTCACACTCTTCATCCAACAGTTACTGACAAATCGTAGCTGCAGCATCTCCATCATCACCCACATTTGCTATGAACCAGCTTTGTATAACCTAAATTACTCTTTTTCATAAACTGATGGTTTGTGCATGTGCACATGTATTGGTCAGTAGAAGAAAGATGCCCCATGGAAAACTCAAAGAAAAAACACCTAATTGAAATTAATTCACTTAATTTTGTGACTATAACTTGTAGATGATTTCTTTGATCCAAAGTCAGACAAACTACTGACATGAAACCATAATTGTAGTGATAACATATTTCTGTAAAGGCCAGTCAAGTCCAAAGCTTCTGTTTCCAGTACAGTGCAAAACATTTTACATGACTTTCTTCTTTCACATAATAAGAAATGTATAGAAACTTTGCTTTGCAACATCAAACATGGCAGAAAAAGAAATGTTGTTGGTCTGATAAAACTGAGTTTTGAGGATTTCTGAGCTGGTTTGCTTGTTATTGTAAACATCGCCTGCCTCCTGTGTTAGCCCACTTAATTCAATAGCAAGACTTCTATATGTGCCAGAGTAGTGCTGACAGCCACACATGCATGTGCGTGCATGTGTGCCCACATTCAATGCCTGCACTCACACCACTCCCTGTCACACCCCATTATCATCATGATCATTTATTAACGTGGCTTCCGCCAGAACAAGTGAGACTAAGAGTGGGGGAGCTCAGGGGAAGCAGGGATTGCTTTCTTAATTAAACGAGGAGGAAAAAAGAAAAGGAGAACGGTGCCACAGGCTGAGCTCCTTTGAAGAAAAAACATTTATCTCATTCACCGCATTCCCCTGCTCCTCGTTCCTCCCTCTCCAAGTTGGCTTAGTTACTCTGTGGCAGAGAGCAACACACACACACACACACACACACACACACACATTGCAGTGCACTGCGGCTCATTTTCTTTGTAGAAGGTAACATGAGCATGGTATCTTTCCAGGTCATATAAAACCATGCTAAATTATAGAACATCAAATGTTCCTCTGCACCTGCCAAATTGGCTACATGTGCTGTGAGTCTTCACCCCCACCTCCACCAGCCCCAGACGCACACACACATACACACTCACACACCCTGGGCTTGGCTTGGAGGGTCAGTAAAGTGAGCACATCCTGGCACTGTACCATTGTTTTTTCAGCTTTCCTTTTATACCACGAGCAGAAGTAAATAACTAAATGCCAAGATATTCATGCATGTAGTCACAAAGGAGGGGTTAGAGTAAAGACCCAACAGCTGCACTGCTGAGTAAGGAGATGTCTGCTGCTGCACACAGTCTATGGGCTTGTACGACATGGGCTGAATTGCTTGTGAAGACGTTGTGGAACAGACGGTAACACAGGCTTTGTCTCAGCAGAGAGGGTTTGAAAGTTTGGGTGGGAGCTATTAACTTTAACTTCACCACGAGTGTAGAGTAATCTTTTAAAAAGCAACAGAAACTGCAGGAAAGGCTGCTTGGCACAAATGTTTATGCTTTTAGACGTGTGTCAACATTAATAATCATCTTGAAGGACTAAAAAACAACACTTAACAATGAGACACATCCACGTAACGTTACCAGTTATACACAGCACTACACATTGTCGGGATTTAGACGTGGCAAGTAGCTCATAGTCGGTTGACTGATACATTGATGCTATAAATGCTGAGTGCTCTGCATCTTCTGTATATGGTCCTTGTCTATACCTGACCTGTACCCAAAGTGCTTTTCAGCGCTTCACCCATTCACACCCACAGTCAAACACACACTCACACACTGGAGTGTGCTGCAGTGAAGCTGGCTTGACCCACTGGGGGCGTCTAACCCGGGGTTTAGTGTCTTGACCTGAGACAATTTGTCTACTACACAAGGAGGCGGCAATGAATTCACCTGTTTGGTCAAAGTCACAGCCTGTGAAAAAGAGAGACCTTCGATGAAATCCCCTCAGTTTGCTCAAACACGACTCTAGAGAGCTTTCAGCTTCACCGGTGGCTCCCGCCGAGGGGATTTAAACTCACTGTGTCCTTTGCTTCACTCCCAGGTGGAAACATGTTAAGAGAGATACTGAACACAGCTCTTTTACTAAAAACCCAAATTCAAAAAAGGGCAATTATGATCAAGTGAGGATGAAAAATGTATGGAGGAAGCATATTTTTGTTCAAAATGAATAAAAACTGCTTTTTTCACCAGCAAGACTGAATGTTAGTTGGAATTTCAGGAGTGGATTATGGGCGACAGCATCAGTGAAACGATGTCGCCAAACACTTTAGACATCACTTACAGAGGCACTGACTGTATGTGGCAAGAAAAGCGAGCGACAGAGTTTAAGAAATGTCTTTGAACACTTGTTTGTTTTTATAATTTAATGTTATTCTACCACAAATCAAAGGCCCAGGCAAGTATGAAAAAGAAAATACCAGAGACACAGCAGGGTGTTCATAGTCTAGGCAACATTTAGTGATGGACCAGCTGCATCCAGCAGGTTTTGCAGACACATGGTCCTTTAATGGCACAGTGCTCCAACCAGCCCAGACCCAACACCACGGCACACGCCCAGCCGTAGTCAGATCAGTGGCTCCTTTATTAACCAAAACAGAGAGTCAGAGTTGTCATGTCATTTCTAGGTCAAAAAATGCCCAGCATTAAAAAAAAAAAAAAAAAAACAGCAGCATCCAGTCAAGTTATTACCACATCGGAGAATTAACTTGTCACTTCCTCCATATTAGATCTAACAGTCCTGTCAGTATTTCTGAATGAGCTGTAACCTGAAGGTGGATGTTCTGCTCACTCGATGGATAAGGCCCTGCCCTTCTTTTCTTTAGATTAAAATAACGCACTCCTTGGCACCCGGTGCAAACAATCAACCCTTTCCCCTTGGATCTGAGCTAATAAACTTGATGAGGTGCCCACACTATGTCAGGCAATGGCAGAGCGGCAGTCGACCCTGTGGCTGCCCGCCGCTCCCCCCAGAAAGATAAATTCAAGGCAAAGAAAGAATTTCATTGTTACATGTATGTACAAAATATATGTGCTCAGAGACAATAGAGGTTCTTTTTCTCCAATTTACTCTTGCTACCAAAACAATACAAAATGTTTTCATGTCAGCTAAAGCATCAACATCACTCTAATTTATTATTAAAACAAGGACATCAACAGCATAATCCGATAAAACAAGGTTATCATTTAAATCACACAAAAGCAAACCATCACAACCCAAATGTATATTTTAGAGCACACCAGATATTGCACAGCACTGCTGAATGCCTCTGTGCACCCTGCCAGGGGCAAACAAATCACCATTACATTTCAGCACACTCTCAATATCACTTTAAACAACCTGATTTGTAAACTTCTCTACAGTTTCACATACTAAGCATTTTCATAATTGAGAGATACCAGACCACTGTTAAGACCCAATGAGCTGGAGACCTCCTAGATCTCTCAAATTAGGTAAATATTTTCTACTATGGACGTGCTCCATAGTTTCTCTTTTGAACAGAAATCTATAGTCTGTGCAAATTACAGACACAGGGCACCAGATATTGAACTCTTGATTGCATTATAGAGTAAGTTGTTATTCAGGATCATATACATCTGTCTTCTGTGTAACGCTACATGTTCCAGCCGAGGACGTTTAACTTAACTAAGAGAATAAGTGATAAAACAAAGTTGCCATGTTGGGAAAACTCTCTACTGAGAAACCTGTCAGTGAACAGAGGAAAGTTTGATGGGGTTATTTTTGCCAACTTTGTCACAGGCAGTACGAGGACGAAGCAGGTCATTAATAGTGACACCTGATATCTGATATCCCTTCCTTTATCTTCTCCACCTGGTCCAGGAAGAGGACAAAGGCATGCAGTCCAACCACATACCTGGCCAAATTAAAATCCTATGCATCACATGGAGACCTGACACAGCCTGAAGCCTGAAGAAGTCACCAATCGGCGTCGGCATCTTGAGACGTCAACCAGCCAAAGGTGGCCAGCAAACACCCCAAGACACCCTCGGACCGACTGAATGCAATGATTAATGGACTAACACATACTAACGTGCATCTAAGAAAGATGCTCAGACTTGTTCCCAGCGTGCACTCCAAGAAAGAGAGGGAGAGAAAAGAAAGAAAGAGCGAGAGAGGTTTTGCACTGCAGACAAAGGTCATGTAAGGTTTCTTGCGTTGCTCACAGTCAGTGCTCAGTCAGAAAGAGCAGGACAGGAAGAGACCTGAGGACGGGAATGGAAAAAGTGAGCGAAGATGATGGAGGTGGAGTTGCTGTGTTGTGGATGAGAGAGGGTGACTATTGAGAAGTGATTAAAGAAAACAGGAGGATATCGAATAATTGAGGAACAAGAGATTGGAAGAGAGAAATCAACAGACTTTAAAGAGAACAAAGTAGGAGCAGGAGGAGGCTGGAAGAGAGAAAGAGAGAGAGGGAGTATCTCACACTAGACCTCTGACGGATGGTTGGCATTTATCTCCCCACTACCTCCGGAAATAACTAATTAAGCCTGGTTATGTGTGTTTGTGAGTGTGCAGACAGACGTGTTTGGGCGAAGGGATAGGCCGAGGAACTGCAGAGAGGGAAAACGCGGTTGTTTTTGAATCATATTTTTGTCATGTATGCAAACACGTTTGTTCTTTTTTTAATTTTCTGTAAAAGCACCATTCACTGTGCACCCCGTGCCTGGTCCGGGTGCCATGTTTGGCACATTAAAAAGCAGTGCAGGTGTTTGGGTAATTCAGTGAAAAGAGATATATTTGGTTCTTGTCAAATGCTTTGTTGCGCTCTGATTAATGCTGTCAGCTAATGCTTCTGTGGCCCGGTGCAAACAAAGAGTGTAAAACACACAACTTTGATGACGGTACAAAACGATTAAAAACTAACATTACCGTCTGAAAAACCACAGGCCTAATGGCGCTCATGATTTCAAATTAAACAGACACAGCGGCGGGTCCTGACACGTAAGGTTTTGTTTTGATTACGTTCGCTGCTCAGTCCACTTTTTATATTATTATCCCCTCCCAGAGTTAATTTCCAATTGTTGTGCATCTTCACATTCATTCCAGCTTCTCCAGTGCCACTGAGTGTAAGGGCTGGGGCGTTGCTTTCATGGTACTACAACAGAGTGATGGCGAGCCAGGGGTATATAAACCTTCTGGAGAGGCACAAGATTATTGTGGAAGCGTATTTTTATATTTTCACCCCTTTCCTTATAAAATCCAGGCCAAAGGATGTCACAGAGAAAGGAAAAATTCTAACAAACATGAATATTAAAATGTTTAGATTTCTGTCAATATTTGTATCACTACTGCAAATAGTAATCACATTTAATAGATATTATGTGTATTATAAATAATGCACATTTAGCTCAGCTTTATCTCTCTGTGTTTTTCTGTTTTTTCATATTCTTGTTAATATATTTTTTAATGTACACAATTTGCATAACTGGGTGAATATGCTTATAAGAAGATAATTTTTTAAATAAGAAGAAAACATAAAACATACAAACTGTCAAATTTCTAAGCATGACTTGCTCCTACACACAGTTATAGTCCCATTAGACAAAATAAATTAATTCAGGTGTGCCGATAATAGTTAAAATTAATTGCATCATTGTGTCCTAAATATACATCCTGGCACCATGTGATTTATCTAGATCATATAAGTATCTGTTCTCTTTCAATCCTATATTTTGGTAAATATCCATATTAAATCATTATATGAGAAGGAAAAAGGAATAATGAAGAAATCAGATTGCATATTAAAATGATTCATTTTGCTAAGCTAATCTGTGCATACTGCTTTGTAAATGCTGTTGATCTTTAATGCAAATCTCAAACAGAAACCATCAAGTTCATATTCACACACAGGCTGCTGATAATACAAAGCAGCTTATTGTTGCCAGTGTTTATGCTGTATACCATGGTTGTCAAATTTGTGGAGTTTAAGCACAAGCTTTCTGCTCAGATATTTTCCCTCGTCCATCTGGTATCTTCCTCTGTAGCTTGTTTATCTTGTTTATTCGGTGGAGGACTGCCAGTCATCCCCAAACAGATTTTGTTTTAATCATCAAATATGATTCTTTAACACATTGTTGATTTATTAAAAGCAGAAAATTGAGTTTAGACCTGGCTGTAAATGGTAGTATGTAGTTCCTCCTCCGACCTTTGTCACTTCTTACACAAAACGCTAAGATCACATGTACTGCTATATGCATCCTTAGAAATACATGAAAAAATTCCTTTGAAGAAATGAATCTGGTTCCAGACTCAAGTATCTGAGTGACTCTTGGTGAATGATGAAAGATGAAGCTGCTCCTCGATGGCAAACATCAGCCTCTATGAAGGGACATAAGCTTCTTGTGAATGGCTTCGCCGGCTTGTGTAAATGTGTGTGCATGGAGAGAGCTGAGTGGTAAAGCTAATGGGCCCCGATCACAGGGCTCCACCTGTGTTCTATTATTACTCACATTTGGAAATGCACAATGAACAAACATCATCCCTCTAAAAGGATAAACATTACTGAACGTTTTAAGGTAACAGTTCCAGTAATTACTAATAACAAAGTGTGGTTGTAGCATTACACTGTAAAAGCTATTACACGTAATGGGACGATGGGAGGAACAAGAAGCAAAGGGAGAAAGACCAAAACAATTGACAGATGTGAAGGGGTGAAATACAGAGGGAGCATTTATGCCAAATGTTAGAGCGGCTCTTGTCAAAGAGTGAAAAAAAAAGACAAAACACAGATGAAAAAAGACAGATGCCATTTTCAACTGGTCTACGCCCAAAATGAAAAATCCTCGTCAAGTATGTTGAGCCCCTGGCAAACACATCTCACACTTGCACACATGTGAGAAAGCTCACACCTGAACCGCGTTCACACACACATTAGCACACATTCTATTCTCACACCTTTATTGTTCTATATATGGACCGACTTGTGTTAGATCCACACATGCACCAAAAACGCACAACTAGGCACGCACAATGTTGTTTTTTAACATGTTGTGTTTAACATTAGATTGACAATAGCCAGTAACGTACTGACATTAATATACGTTTCAAAATAAAGGCTGACCATCGCTGTAGCACAATCGATATTTTTCTATAATATTGAAAATTGTGTGTATGTTCTACATCTATGCACTGATTTACACACCTACATACAGTTGTAAATAATGTACACATTTTGTGCACAAGTAATGCCGTAAAACAGACACACACACTTTGTGTCTTGCAGACATACACATATGTCATAGCATGAGTTGGACATACATGGTTCTTTCCTTTTGGCAGTAAAAACAAACAAGTGTTTAATTGATCTTGATTAAGGAAAAGGTTGTTTTTCCGTGTTTCTGTGTTTCACCAAACACACGGACATTCCCGTCAGCACAGTCGTAGTCACACACACACACACATACTGCACAGAGCCACGTTCAGCCAACTGCTTGATGTTCACGACTGACAGATAACTCAGCTGGTTCTACATTGATGTGTCGAGTGGCTTGAGATCTTCCTTTGTCTTCACGGTGTGGGTTGTTCTACTGACACCATCATCTCATCACGTGACTCTGAAAATGAAACGGCCTCAGCAGTGAAGGAATTCACTTACATGCGTCTGTTAAGTGGGTGAGTATTTTATTACAGTATGTGTTTTATGTTTCATATTTATTATTTACTCATTTTATGGCACTTTTTAAAATTGGAATTAAAGGGTGTATAACAAAAAAAAATGGATATAGAAAAACTTAAAAGAACATGTTTCATATGAAAAGAGTAAATAAAATCCATATTGCAAATAATTGGAAAATACAACTTTTTCCATTTGTCTGTAGTCTGTACATGAACTGGATAGCATTAACTAATTTTAAATTTAAACTAATCTTTAACAACAGACAGGACAGATATGTTGCCTTTATTTTACTTAAGAAGAGTTACGTAGTGTGGAAAAGGATCTCATATAGACCTTCTGTGGTTTACAGATTATAGGTGTTCATAATTGGTTGCAGAACCAAAATTAATATAATTTGTCTTTACAACAAATATAAACTGCTGTTCAGCATTCTTGCATGCATACTGACGAGCGACAACATGCTAGGAGAGAAGAGAGCGCTGATACCCAAAAACACACGTGTCCTCACACACTCTGATGCATAAACAGACGTACCTTAGATTCGGAATATTTTCACGTCCCTATAAACACTTGTACACCTCCACCCACCAACTCGCACCCATGCATGCACGTGGGTTACATGTATTAGGATGAAAAGCAGACATTTGGGTCACTTCCCCTCTTCTGAATATTCATGAGCACCTGCTTTCTAGCAACCACTCACGAGATCACAAACACAGCATTACCACAAGCATGTATATGTGACTCGTTTGGTCTGTGTGTGTGTACATTTGTGTGCAGTAAGTTTTGTAAAGTAAAGAATTTGAACCAAAAAAGACGGACCATCAATGTTAAGATAATTTGTGCGTGGAAAGATTTATTTTTATTAGGCATGTTCAGCCTTTTGCCAGTCCTGGTGCACAGTGCAGGGGGAAGCGGGACAATAGACGTACATATTTTTGCTCAAACTTAAAAGTGTAATAAAGAAGCTATGCAGTAAAAAAACACTTTATGATGTTATTCACACATAGATACTTTTGGTATAGCCATAATTTATCATATTGCTGTAACGCAGGTAAAAACAGTTTCCTACTCGACATGGTTCATCAGTATTTGAACAACATGTCTAACACATACACTGACACATGAGACAGATTTTCCTTCACTCACTGACATCATTACTTTACACTCCTGATCATATTTAGAAGTAGTGGATGTTTTGCCCCAGGAGTCATAAGCACTTTCAGTTTTTTTATTGGTGTGCAGATGTAGTGATGGAGGACAGGGCACACGGCTCGGCCTGCTTGGTTGTGTCAATAATCAGGATTCAGCTGCCGTTTGGCCCCAGCAAAGCTGTGGTTTGCTCACAGGGCACGTTTTGAAAAATCATAAATTAGCAACATCACTTGAAGAGCCAATTACGAATATTAATTTGTACACCGAATTAATTCTCACAGGGCTCTGAAATCATCATTATGAAAAAATATTTGACCAGACACCCTGAGTTCTCTGTGGTTATTTCTGATGACATTGTGATTATCCTTGAAACTGCCTTTGTTTGGGATTTTCACTTTTTCTCATTTAGAGAGACATGTACCTTGACCTTTGAAAACAATGAATATTGATCGAAAACAGTGAATGTTAGCACAGTTCACACAAAAACTTCTTAAAGTCATGTACAATAAATGTTAATTAATTCCTACATTTCTCGGAATGTAAAAATTTCTGCCTTCTAACTTATGTCACATATAACATATAAATAAGTATAAAAATGACAGTGATAGTAACATGTAATCAACCATGTGGCAATAATATTATGGCATCTGCACACAGACACACACCCACAGAAGTCATTTCCAGCTGACACAAAAGCCTTGATGTAGACCTCCACCTCCCCTTACAGTCCGATAATTTCTTTGAGGCCAATTCTCTGCAGACACATTCACATGACAGAAAAATCTTTCCTCTCTCTCGCTCACTCATACGCACACACACAGCTGTAGGCCGTGATTGGGGTTAAGCCTCGGGTTATTTTTAAGGTAGATGGGAGGGGGTGAGTGGAACATGGAGATGGCCACAGACTGTCTGTGTGTTTATGTGAGTGAAAGGGAAGGCAGGTCCATTTGGATTAAAAATCAGCTCTTTGAATAAAAACTATAAATATTAATCCTAATGGCCACTGAGAAGGTCAGAGCCAAGATCTCAGACAAACAAACAACACACCAAAAAAAAAGAAAATATGAAAATTACATTTAAAAAACCAGCAAATACTGTACCTTGTGTGCATCTGGTTTAATTTTTACATAAATTGTAATGCAATATGTACACATACTGTATGTTAGAATTAGATGCATCTAAATTTAGAGTCAAAATTTAAAAATTAATAGAAATATTTAAACTTATATCTTCTTAAAATCTATATATATGTCTGTTAAACATGGTCTTAAAGCTCACTCACAGCAGTGCAAAGATATTTGCTTCTTAAAGGTTTTGAGCTTCACTTCTCTCACCAATCAAACAAAGTTTCTTCAAGTATTTTTGTATCATTAACAAGTTTTGCAACCTTCTGCTTTATTGCAGTTTTATAATGATGACTACCTGTATTGCTAGGCACAAAGTGTTGGAGCGTAGCAGATTTTAACAGAGCATAAAGCAGAGGGAGGGCTGTTGATTGATTTCCACTTACTTCAGCTTAACTTGCATATTGTAGAATTAGTCCCAGTCATTGTCTCCACTATTTATCTGATATTTCTTCAAGACCTTGAAGGGAAATTTTTCTTTTTTTCATTTACTCTCCTCAAGCTCCTTTTACTTAACATTGATGGCTTGCCTTCTAGATTATTTGCTGACAAATGTTGGCATTAAAGCAGGTAATGTTTGAGTTTGCATAATAATATGCTTTAGTCAGTTTAAATTAGTAGTCATAAAATTTTTACTAAAAGCTTTAATTGTCAACAAGTCCTGTTTTTTCAATGACCCTAAAGGTTGTTTGTCCCTACGCCCTCATACGACCAAAAATTGACCAGTTGTTAAACTGTGCAACACATTCTCATCCCACAGCATTATTAAATCTCGCATTCCAAGGCTTCAAATTGTGCTGTATCATAGTGACGCAACAGGTGCCTTTGCCGTCAATATTAGATGCTCCAGAAGCGACACCACTTTATGTCACAGTCTGTACAGTAACACAAAGTTCTGCTTTCTGACACCCTGGGAATGATATGGCACCACCACATCGACATCGAGCTTCACACTCCTCTTTTGTTTTAAGGGATTTAAACAGTGCAAACACAATGGTTTGGTTGGAGTTAGGCACAAAAAGCATTTTTTCCTTTAAACTGAGTTCTTCCTTCTCTTCCTTTGTTACCCATCCACCACCCCCACCTGCCTCCTCATAAATGCTGGAGAATCTAAATACGACACGACAGCCCAATGTTCACCCCAATGTTCACCACAGGCAGTCATATGGATCTGTTGGTAATTTTTAGAGGCCGGTTCAGTCTATTGTATTTCACAAGACATCCTTAGTGTGTTTTAGAGGTTAAGTGCCGTAACATTGAAACACATACAGCTGGAGCTAATTATCCAAACAGGCTTTAATTATAACCTGCAGAAGAGTGAGAGCTACTCGGAGATGAAATCTGTAACCTTCCAAACACTGCTGATTGGAAATGAAGTGATGTTCAGACTACAACAAAGTGGCGGAGTATTAACGTGATTATTTCTCATCTCGTTGTTTGTACTCAGCTAAACGTAAACAATGTCATCTAACCAGGACTTTTATAATGTGTCTTGTATCTCTGCTTGTGTGACGTATACAAAAACAACGTTGGATTCATCTGCATATCTTTATAAAAGTAAGTTCACAGTAACGTTGGGATAGCTTTTAGTCCTTAAAGTTAGAAGCTGCAAAACACAAAATCTCTACATAGCAGCACAAAGTTTCAGAGTAAACGTGCCACTTTTGCCCTCTAACAATATGAATAATCCAGAAATCATTAAATCCTAAAATTACTGTAATTTAGTTGATGAATGTTTTCCGTCTGTAATTAAATTGGTCCAAAAGGTAAAAAAGTCAAGTCAAAAAGACGGAGAGAAAACGATGGGTAGCTCATCACACGGGTAGGGAGGAAGAGAGAGATGGAGCCAGAGGTTTGTGACTGCTACATTAGCCTCTGTGCTTGTCTCCCTCCAGCACCATTAGCATATCATTAGAAAACATCTGAACTCACAGATGTTGGACTCTTAGCCTGGCAGGCCTGCTGCGAAGCTAACACACAGTTACATGCACACGCACGGCCTCATTTTAAGTCTAGTGCACTCTCAGGGTGAACACCCAAACACACACACACACACACAGTCTGAATTCCCAGATGTTTTACGTTGGCCCGTGGCAGGATCAGGGAATGGGAGAAAGGAGCTGGCACAGATCTGATTAAGAGACCTGGCTCAGATATGTAGAGTGACAATTTATTACAACGACAAAATATTTAAATGTACCTGCAGACCTGCACACCCAACAACAGATGCCAATAACTGTCCATTTTCAAATGTCAGCCTGGATCTGATGTGCAAAGGTAAGGACACATCAGCAGCACTGCACCTTTGTGTGGGAGTATGTGGATTCATATGGCCATATTATCAAAGCTGTTTATAGCCACCTGCTAGCCTGTGAGGACAGTGCTCTCTATGATCTGTCAAACTGTCTGCATTTAGTCTGCCTGGCCAGATCTCAGGCAGAGCATTTAGACAAGGTGCCTGAAGATCCAGGACCACTGCACAATAGGGTAATCATTATCTGACAGGTACCCAGGGAAAGCGTTTAATAGTTTTGGCAACTAGCCCAGGTAGGTCATTTGCCTGCCTGCTCCATACCATCCTCACAAGGATACAAGGACACAATTTTGAAAATATTACAACAAGCTAGAGTGGCACAGCAGTGAAGTGTTTAGCGCTGCCGCCTCACAGCTAGAAGATCCCCGGTTCAAATCCCCCTGCTGAGGTCAGGGAGTTGCATGAGCTTGCATGACTTTTCTTCTGGGTACTCAGGCTTCCTCTCCGATTGCTGCTAGGTGTGTATGATGGTTTGTCTGTGTGTGTCTCGCTGTGTTGGCCCTGAGATAGACTACGCTGGGAGTTGTTGCAAAAGTGAAATATTTGAAAGGGCTAAAGGTCGTTTTCTCAACAATGACTTTATGAAAGAAAGAAACTAAAAGCTGAACAATGCTGAAAGAAGAGTCCGTGTGTCCATAGATGCACAGCGGAGGCATCTAAAGTTCAATCAAAGTGTCAGTCCTGGAACCAATCTGGTCATATTTTCACTGGTAAATGGTCTGCACTTATTTAACACTTTTCTTCTTTACCTGCAGGACAAAGCACTTCACGATGTTGCTTCTCGTTCACCCATCCACACACACACACTCACACCTCCTGAGCTGCCGCTGGATTGGTTAAAATGTAAATTGGTTTTATTTGAGGGGAATTAAATTTGGTTATTTGAAAACACTTAAACACTAGTTAGTTTTATTTAATATGAAGATCTGTTTGGTTATTTTAGTAAATGGAGTAAATGAATGCTTGCACACAGTGCTGTGTTTCTTTAAAAATTGTTGGAACTTTGAGCACACTAGACTTCACTTGCACTAAAGTATTTTCATCACGTGTATGGAATATTGGCTTTTGTGAGTTTTTGCTGAACCGAGGGGTGTAAAAGGCAAGTGGCACAAGTGCATGCACTCCTTCTGTGACCAACCCAGTCCTTCTCTCTACAGACCGACCGACAGTATTTAGTTCTCTTTGGAAACATGAGAACTTGAGTGCAACTTGCTGAGTCTCTTCTGTGAGCTCCTGTAAATTTATAGGTGCCATTTCCAGGGACAGACCTCTAAACAAAATTGAAGTTCACATATGAGATAATGTCTAATGTCTATAAACACAACAATAAATTGTGGTGTGTCAAGACAGTGATGAGCACAAATGTGCTGCCTTCATTGCTGAATTACTAGCTACCTCACACTTTCAGCTGCTGGTAATTTAGTCTGACGTTAATTCTTGCCGGTAGTCGTATTGATGTGGCACAATGCCACTCTGTCACTGAATCAGAGCATAATACCATTTATTTACAAGTCACGGTGTATCGGCACAGATGTCTCTAATTTGACAGTTCTGGGGGAGACTGAGCAGAGCCTGCAAATGTAATGAGCATGCGAGTTCAGTCAATCATCAGTGTGCTCGACCTTCAAAGATCTTCAAAGGTTTGTTAAACCACCGGCTGCGTGGGCTGCTGCTTCATCCTTCCACAGCTATACAACAAGCTGCAACGAGTTGTTCCTGTATGACAATTTGTTACCCTTTTATTTGCACTGAAATTTTAATGGCCAAGGTCCATCAGCACCGACTTTTAATAGAATTTGCTTGTTTTCTGAAAAATAAGCATTTTTTTCCAATAAATGTGTGGATTTATAATAAAAATAGCTTTGCATTGCATGCCCACTGTCATCTGTTGTTCAAATACTTCAAACGTCCTTTCGGTGCAAAAATCATCCTGGAGTCACAGGGGCCGAGCAGTTGCTGCTTCGTGTTATAAATGCACTGTTCACCAGCTGCCATTACTTGCATTGATCTTCACCTTACCTAGAGTAATGCGACAAATTCTCCGCTGCAACCCCAGTGTTACACCATCAATTGATTTGTATCTGCTAATGTTCTTTTTTGCCTTTTTCCCAATAAGGTGCAAGATAGCCCCTTGGGTTATGGGGGGAGAGAGAAACACGGAGCTAGAAAGAAATGAGAGGGAAATACAGAGGAGGGCAGGGCAATAGGAGGGATTCTTCAGTGGGAATAAAGAGAATGAGCATGATTTTGCTTAGCGCAGTAGGATAAGTTAGAGGGAAAAAAGGCTTAGGGGCAAAAATTAGATGAAAAGATAAATGTGAAGGACTGATGGATACAGAGAGAGGGCTGGTGGCTACTGCTATTACACGAATGTTAAACGCTTAACGAAATGCAGAATGGTTAAAAGAGAGATGGGAAATAGTTGGAATAACGTTAAGTAGATGAGTCATAGGGCACATGGCTAAGGTGGAAGATAAGGCAAGAGGAGTATGAAGAGGGTGGGGAAACACGAGGTGATGGGGAGGAGAAGGAATGATGAGTCATCACACATAGAGAAGTAGAAGGATGGAGGGAACGATGGACAAATAACCACAGATGAAAGTGGAGGGGAGGAGCTTTATTCATTCGACAGGGAGTGGTGACATTTTTGGGCAGATGACCACTGACACTGACACAACATAACTTCCATTACGCTAAATGTGCTTGATACAGCGGATCGTGACAATACATGGACAGACAGATTGACAGTTTGCCATGTCATAAATAATGACTTGTAAGGTTTGTGTAGCACAGCGTTCATTAGTGTGGAAGGCTCAATCGGTGGGAAGTCTACTGGGTGTCTAAATGTCACTCACTCTGCATGGTGACAGCAAAAACAGATGGAGTCAAGTCAAGGAATCACGTACAGTATATTACTGCTGCCTTCTCACATGCAAGTATTAAAAAATAAATCCAAACAGCTGCAAACACCCAGTCTCGGATTATTGTCGTTTGGTGACACACGGTCAACTGCATATATCGGCTGCATGTGGTACTGATCTTTTTTCTTTTACAAATTCTTCATGGAAAATAAGCTAAGGCCGTGGAGTTTCAGGTCGAGAACTAAGTCTGGACAAGTGCTGGACTTCCTGTACCAACTGACTGGCGTGGCCAACTCTTCGCTACCACTGTGTTAAAAAAATATTAAATGAAATTAAATCAGTGATTTTGGTATGAATTATGAATGTGTTCTTGGGTTGAGGGCTCAATAACCATGAATCTTTCTAGTTTTTCCAGCTTGATGATGAATCAGTCATATTCCATGTCGGCAGATTTGAAATGCTGGTGCTGGGCCAGCTAGACCATGTCAAACATGTCATGTTTGAGCTCTAACCACTAGAGACTTGGCATTAGACTCGTTAGTTTGTTCTCCACATGTGTACTGCCATAAAACACGTACTGACTTAATCTGATTAAACACATTTTGCACAGTGAGATGGAGCTACAGAATACAAAACTTGATTTGTCCATGTTTTTTAAATATATTTCAATAAATTGAAGATATTTTCACTCCAATATGAATATCATAATATCACTTTGGTATGATTAGAGTCTGAGCAGAAAGCTGCTGTAACACCAGACAGTGAGTTACCACTAACTATGGATGGATCTTTATTACCAGGGTGGTATATTGACTAAGCAGCTGACATTGTTCAATCCAGCAGATGCAGAGAATACCTTGGAGGCAATGGGTTCATGGATGAATGCATTTAGTTGCACTAGAAACAGATTTGATGCATCGTAAGATAAGTGTCATAACCACTGGTTCGTGCGTTCAGTTAAATAATGACGTTGGTCATTTATTTCCAGTAGCATTATTTATTTTTGTCAGCACCGCGGGGTAAATTCAATTGATCCCTCCACCAAAGACAGTTTACTAAAATCTATCACTATCTGCTGTGTTAAGTAAAATTGGTTTATTCTTAACATTGTGTAATACAAAGCATTAATATTGTGTCCGAGCTTCATAATCAATTTTCTGCATTTTCAAGGGAATGGAAAATGTCACCTGTACAAAATGGGCAATACTAGAGATACAGGGCAAACAAAATACTTTTTTGTCAAATGCATTAACAGTGCTGGCGGAGGTTTTGTGTTCGTTGGTGTGTAAAACAAAATGTGTTTTTGTTGCCTGCTGATTGATTTCTTGAATCTATCATTTAGTTCCCCAAAATATGAGTTTATGGAAAGATCCTGTGGAAGACAAACAAGTATTTACAAAATCAGTTCAATCAAATTGACATGTATGGCATATTATCACTTAGCTTGAACCTCCTGTTAATCAGCTGAACATCACAAAGTGTTAATAATAACTTAACAGACAATTTAATCAACATAACTAATTTGTTTTAATTGTTATTTTTTTCTTTTGTTTTAGTTTTTTTTTAACCTGAGCTCCATGTCTTTGGATTCTAGACTGCACATGAGCCTCTGGAATGCAAACGTCCCTTCGAGTTACAATGAGACACATTTTCTACATTGTTCTCTTTGAAACACAGCAGTAATAAGGTTTCTACCTGAACATTTTGGTATGAGCATGAAGGTTGGTCACATTCCCTTCTATTTAAAAATTACCTGAAGAAACATTTAGGTATTAAATGTAAAAAAGCCCAAGAAATCACCCAATCAATACTTGGATGTTCTGTATGCCTTGTTTTGTTTAAAAGAACAACTTTTGATTCAGAATATTTATATTTTATCATTACTGATATGGATTACTGATAAAAAAAAAGTCCAAAATCCAGGACCTTCAAATGGAAGACATAGGTTCTATTCCCATTGCAGTGTTATGTTAATTATAGCTGTTGTTGTACATTTATTTTAAGCCAACCCACAATATTTCCCTCATTCAAACCAAGGTGGTTGTGTCTTTATCAATATAGTTTTCAGCCTGGGATCATTGTTGTAATCGTGACAACAAAAGTCAGAAACACTACAGTGCATGAAAAGTGGCTGCACAACCGCTAGAGCATGATAAGGGCCAACTGGGTGTGATGGCATGTAGAGATGGGACCACACTAACCCATAACTATTTGCAGGAAAACAGATAATGGCCGTTGACGGTGTGATAACTGCGGAAATGTGTGTTCCCTTTAAAGATGCCTTGGAACACACACCAAGTTAACCCTGTGTAAAAGGAAAATGTTCCAACTGAGAGGCCACATAAATGTGTGTACGTGTGCCATCACACTTCCTCAGTGTCTGTTAGAAGTACACAAAGCATGCAAACAGAATACAAATGTCTTCAGCTATGTATGTCTGACCCTGATTAAGGCCACATGCCGAGATATGTTTTTTAACAAAAACATTTCTTTTGAATATTTGCAAGTGTTGTTTGATGTGTCAGTTTGATCCTTTCAGTTTGCTTTCCCACGTCCATGGACCTTGACAGCAGGTAATGGTGTGCCAGAAGTTTTTCTTTAGCTGTGAGTGCCATCATATAAACAAGGTCAGAAGTAAAAAAATTATATATACATATATATATATATATATATAGATGGACCATTGTACTTTATGTAATAACCCAATCACAGCATAAAACCTTTGGTCCTGTGTTAGACTGTAAAGCATGAAAAAAAAAAACACTGCTAAGAGACGACAGCACAAGTCAATATCACATTCACTGTGTTCATAAATGACTGAGAGTCAATGAGCTGCTTTTTGTAAGACATTTGGTTCACATCTATAGTGATCGTGGACTAGAAATAAAGGAATCAAACAATTATTGTTTGTGTGAGAGATGGTTTGAAAAATGATGCAGTAAGCTGGATGTTTTAAAGTCACCACAGTGTAAAGTGGATCTATTATTGCAGCACATTGTGTAATAAGTTACACAAACTCTCCCTATACTCATGTTTCTACCGGAAGCTGTGGATTCATTAGGGCTGATACCATTAAGATGTTTAAATCATAAGTTGTACAGATATTGTTCCTGATTTGGCCTGTCATTCCTATTTGCGATGCAATTACAGAGAGGATCACAGTGACAGCTTACTGCTTTCCCCAACAGACACTGTGAAAGCACCGGCTCTCGCTGGGCCTATTTGCAGCATAACGCCAACGTACAGATAATGATAGTGTATTTCAGTGGTAGTCAGAGGCTGCACCACTTTCCATAGAAGCCGCACAGCAGTTAAAGTTTGGTGAAATGTATCTGACTAAATGAAGCACAGCACACACACTTGGTATTCTGAGGATTCTTTAAACTTACATCCTAAAGGTGTTTATTTGCCTAAATGTAGGTTTGTGACATGAGACTGAGACTCAAACTTAATATGTCATGATGATCAGTTAAGTCACAGTCTGCTTATTAATTTAACTAGTTTTTGGTGTTAATTTTCAGCAACACTCGTCGACTCAGAAGTTTCTCTTTGCATGCTGCTGCCTGCATGAAGCGCTGTTTAATTTAAGCACCATGGACAGAGTTCATCAGTCTGAGGGGGGAAATGGAAGCTGGCAGCATGGATGTGGAAACGACTGGATGTTGTTTAAGGGCATTTAGTGCACTGTTGTATATCAGTAATCAACCAGTGCACACACATCCACATGTGCCTCTCCAGTGAAGATCAGTGAAGAGCAGTGGGATAGAAAAGGAAGTGAACCCCTTGGAATTACCATGCGGAACAAAACCATATGCAATGTATGAGGAAAACCCATTAAAACAGATGTAAAAGCTCCAGTGATTTTGTTAAAACTTTTGTTATTTCTCTGGGCATCTTTCATAAGGTTTGGAGCATTGCACTTTGGGAATTTTCTTAGCTGCACACCACAATTTACTACTGTAAATTATCTCCATATAGACAACTTGTATAATTGTGTAATCACTTTGAGATGTCCTTCTAACATTTCTTGATCTTGTCTAATGTTTCACATTTGCAAATACTTTTTGTGAATAACAAATTGAAAATGTTTATTTTCCAAGTATAGCTCCAACTTACACCTCCAATAAAGTGGGCTGATTTGACTCCATGTCTCTGATATTGAGGTAACAATGAGGCCTCCCAAACTTTGTTCCAGCCCAGACTGTCAGTGTTCCAGAGGCTGATATATGGACATGATTTGATCCAATGATTTGTGCTTTACTAGTTAATTAAGAAATAATGCAACAATGCAACAACTACCTACATTGTACCTCAAATATTCGCTGTAAGAAATTTTAATTTTCCTCTTGCCGTGTTACATCCTATTCATTTTATAACCTGAACTTTGCTGCTGTTAGTGAAGGACAAATCCATGAAGAATGAACTCTGTCTGTGTTAAATGTAAGTCGCATTATTACAGTCTGTTTGGTTTTGCTCCTCTGCTCTGCTTCCGGCCGGGAAACCCCATCAGAGATGGACAGACTCTGTCTCCTTCACTGGAAGAAACCGTGAAGCTCTTTAACTTTCCGGATCCCAGTCTCAACAGAACACGACGGCAACATGAAATCATTCACTCATACCATCTTTACCGTTTTGTTTTCGTGTATTAAGCCAAAGAAAATACTTTATAATATCTGCCCCTTTTTTTTCGGTCCTGCTGTCTTTGCCGTGACGAGCTCTGTTTCCTGTGCGGAGCCAGATGTTTGCAGTCGGGGGGTCGTGACGTTGGAATAACGAGGATTTCGGCGGGTCCCCGGGGAGCAGCTGCAGGCGTCCGGAGGCTCCCTGCGCTCATGGTGGGACGCACAGTTAGTCGTGGTCCCAGAGTGGATCCTGCGTCAGGCTGGACTTGGGTCTGCCCATAGATTTAGGTTCAGGATTCTCAGCCTCACCAATAAAGCCACAAACAAATCTCTCCTCATTTTTTTCCGTTTTTGCTGTTGTTCTTGATGTGGCACACAGATCATCTGGGGGAGTGGTGACAAATGAAATTATGAGTCATTTCAGGCTAAACACTGTCAGGTGTGAACGGAGAGGGACCGTGAAGGAGTGTGAGCGCACACACACTCACTCTTTAAGGAGACTGCAGACAGAGAAAAAGGGGGGAAGCGGGAGATGGAGGAGGGAGAAAAGAGCATCTCACGGGTGGAGAGAGAAAGCGGTGAAATTTAGGGAGCGAGCGAGCGAGAGGGAGGAAGAGAGAGAGGAAGTGGGCGCGCATGTCCAGTTCCTTGATGCAGACTGATCTCCCTGCTCGCCAATCATTCCAGCGACCCCCCCCCCCCCCCCCCTCTCTCTCTCTGTGTGTGTCTCTGTCTCTCTCTCTCTCTCTCGCCCCTTCTGTACATGTGCATCGGACAAACGGCTCCATCGTGAGCGGGCAGTGCGGGGGAAGAAACAAGCGAACCCACAATGGAACAGGAATATAGCTGGACATAACCGGGGGGGGAAAAACACCTTTCTCATCTTTCTTCTTTTTCTCTTTTTCCTGACGCCTTTTTCTGCTTCCCCCCCCCCACCTTCTATCTCGATGTCTCTCAACAGTTTCTGAAGGAACTTAAGGAAAGAGAAAAATGAGGATTAATATTTTTTCTTGGCACTTTTTCGGGCTGTATTCCGCCCTGTGGGGGCTGGCGACGGGGGCTTTCCCCAGCTCGGTGCAGATAGGTGAGTGGCCGGATCAGTGCTTTTCTCCACGGACACTCAGACCCCAAACCTCACACCACATAGTGGATTTTAGAGCGGACAGAAAATGGGGCTGGGGACCGGGACCCTTCAGGCACCAAAACCCCCCAAAACCACTGTTGGACATGACAGATGCACACAGTTATGAAAGAAAAGAATAACGCACATAAGTAGTGAAACATTTTCGCTCTATTACACATTTTCTCTCTTGTTATATCAGCGGATTTCCGCTGCTGCTCAGACACATATGGCTTGTCATTGCTCGCACACTGTTGGACTTCTGCACTTTTGTCTCGGCTTTTACTGTATTTCCGTGTGTTTAAACAGCTGTTGTGGGCTCATCAATGTTTCAGTGAAGCTTTGTTTCCTTCCGGTCCTCTTCACTGTTTAGACACTGCAGCATTCTCTCCCCTTCTCTCTCTCTCTCCCTTTTACCCTCCTCCTGTCAGTGCGGGAGAGCCATGTCTTTACACCACATCAGAAATAAAGTTTACTAAATTGGCTTCTTTATTTGTTGCTCATATGCCTGGATCAAATCTCTGAATTCTCTCTCTCTCTCTCTCTCACACACACACACACACACGTTTGTGCAGGCATGTGTGTGATAATGAATGCACTGCATCACTCCTTGTGGGGGGCAGCTGGGAGGTCCTATAATGAGATTCGGCTCCTTGACTCTGTCTCCCTACATCTGCCAATAAACTTAATACACTAAGTATTTTTCTGCTTGGCACACACACATGCACACACACATCTGCACTGGCTTTCAACCATGCATGTGCACGTATACCGTACACACATGCAGTCATTAAATGCTCACACAGTTGTGCTGTCCACTCTGTTGCTAATCTACGTATGTGTACAATGTGTAGACATGCACCTACAAAGCAGACAGTGTATGTGCTTAACCATTCATACATGGACATACATGTTCTACAAAGTGGGCACATGTGCAAATATGTCTGTAGATACTTTTATTCTCTCCTACACACAGATATACATGTGTGATCACTTATTCAGCACCCAAATACTTTCCTTGGTATTTGCATATCGCTGCATTGCACAAAGTGGGAAGCACAGCCAGTGTGTGTGCATGCATGTGTGTGTGATAAAAAGAGAAAGAGACGGACACAGATGACAATGTTTGTGAAATTACTTCGAGAAACTGGTGCAATAACATGTCATTTTTGGGCATATCTCGACTCATCATCGAGCTGAAGTGTTTTTCTATGAATGTGAGTTTGCTCTTGGGTAAGATTCCACCTAAAACATAAACCAAGGTTGGTTTATAAGCATACTCATATGATACTTGAATGAAAATCAAAATTATTAAATAAATTATAATAATCACGTTAGCAAATACACAAAGAGGTGACATGCTGACAATGGCTTCTGTCAATACGCTCCTCCCTTATCAATTTTTCCTCTTTTGTTTTTTGTTCTCTCCTCTTTATGTGATGTCAAGGCTTCACACTTCCAGGCTAATCCATTCGAGTTGAGTCTGATTCAGTTAGACTTAAGTCACATCAACTCATTTGAGTTCAGTTCAAACTATGGTGGGGATGGATTTAGCATAGCAAAGCCAATTAACTCAGTGGTCCCATTAAGTTAATGAAAATATTAGCACAGGTGATGGCCCTTATTCATGAAGAAACAGTAGGTAATTACATTTGTCATGTACCAGGTGAAATTAGGAAAGAGAAAGTGCTGCTTCAGTTGGGTCATTAAAATTTTATCAGTATAGTACTTCCAACATTTAGCATTTCCTGGGACTGTTTTGTCAATATATTGATTATGGCTCTGTAGTGGTTACTCTATCTTCTGTGTCTGGCCATGTTCACTTGGAACACTGGATTGTGTTACACGTTGACCTTGCAAGATGTCGACTATGTGCAGCATTTTTTGGTCCTTGTTTTTGTCTTGCTACTCTTTAACTACATCACACCAAGAATCCAGTTAATTCAAGACCTGACATGGCCAAAGAAAATGGCTCAGTCTCCCACAACCTCATCAGTGTGGCAACAGAGCCTACTACTCACTGCAGCACATTAGAGTAATTATCACCAGCTACTTGGAGGATTCAAACAGTGATAGAAGTCAGCCAGGTTTCCCACCCACCAGCAGCACCATGTAAAAGGGATTTTAATAGCAAGTACAATACCCTCCACTTTATTCATCAGGATAATTAATCTGCTCGTTGCTCTGGTTAAGGAAAAAAATGTGCTATTAAGAGGCTTTATGAATGACCCCCCATAAAAATATCATCCCATGTAAAAGCAAGGTGGGTCTGAAGACACTGTCATCACGGACAAGATTAACATTTAAGGCAAACAAATCAGGGAGCACGACTAGTAAAGGGAAAGTAAGGCCATACCATCACTCACGGAGAACCTCATGACTCCTTCAGTGATAGAAACACTCCAGTGATGGTTAACAGCCATTATTTAATCTGGACAATGGTTGGAAGCTGCTCTGTCAGGGGCACAGACAGAGCACATGCCCATGTTTAAGTACATTGTCAGGTGCCTCTCCGTGGGAAAAGAAGGCCTTGTAATGTTCCACTCAAAGGGAGGGAGAAGCAGACAGCATAGATTAAATAATCCAAACCAAGTTACAAGGTCTAGAGGAAGAAACCCAGAGCGCACACCAAGCAGCCTGGATGAAGTATTACCTCCAAAAAAAGCAAAGTCTCATGAGCTGAACTCAGAAAGAAGTTTCAACCTGTCTGGACTCCTATTTTGCTCCAGTCAACTTTATGTAACTAGTGGAAACAACGTCAACGTTTCCTGTGGAAAGAACGTCACCGTGACACACCTTACAACACAGGACTGGCCCGGTGGAGATGCAGATCACTGCAGCACCCTCCAGCCGGTTCATCAGCCATCTTCAAGAACAGCATCCTTCAGAAGATAAAAGACAAAGGAAGCTGTTCCATCCAGTGGTCAAAACATCAGTTAGTCCGGTTCTCTGCTCAGAGAACTGCACAGAAATGCAGGCATGACAAGCCGAGCAATGCCATTTGAAATTGCAAAGGGTTCCCAGCACAGTTTAGCTCTGGGGTGGAAATTCGTAGAGCTTTCCTCAAACTCTATTGGCGATCTGCCATTCTTGACTGTACACAGTCTAGCAGATGTTTTTCTTTCCGAAGCATTTTCAAATGTTCCTCCTTTCCTTACAGCTGCTTGTATGATGAAACTTTTACTGTCACCTTCACTCACTTTCATTATGGTATTTTTAAAGGCCAACTGCCAATTAGCACTCACCTCCGTCTTCATTTTCTTTTTGCATGGCCCGTGCTTCTCCTTTGTATAGCTGACACTTTTTGATCTGGCCTTGTTCAACCGTTTTCTTTTATATCGTCTCCAACTCATTATCTCTATGACTGCCTTCCTGTCTGCTCAGTTGTCTTTCCTTTCCCCCTCTGTCTTCCTCTAGTGTCATGAATGATATGTGCACTGTGGGTATCCATAGGTGTATGCGTATTCAGGTTTACTTGTGTCTGAGAGTGAGGACGTGCTAAAAGACAAATTACCTTTTGTAACAAAGCTAATGAAGATCTTGGCTTTCTCCTCCCCACTCCCTTCTCCACTTTCCCTGCGCTCCCACCCTATCTGTCTTTCTTTCGCCACATTACTCTTATTCTTCCCGTCTCGTTCCCTTTCAATCCTACAATGACTCACTTCCCTTCCTCTCCATCATGTCCTTCTCCTCATTGCCCTCTGTCTTTGTCCCTCTAGGTGGATTGTTCATTAGGAATACTGATCAGGAGTATACAGCATTTCGACTAGCTATCTTCCTTCACAACACCAGCCCAAACGCTACGGAAGCTCCCTTTAACCTGGTCCCACATGTCGACAACATAGAAACCGCCAACAGCTTCGCCGTCACCAATGCATGTAAGTGCAAATATCAAAAAAGTCTGATCTGAAATGAATTTCTCTCCATCATATGTTCTGTTGGTTTTGTCTTTCTCAACACTTCTCATCTTACTATTGGATAATTATGAAAAGGTTGGATTTGCCACATGTTAAAAGGATCAAAATGAAACTTTTTTATCTGTAGTGGACCTTTATGGCAGAAAACCATTTTTCTGCAACAAATGCTGAACAAATTTTTAAACACTGTAAAATCTAAGACTAAATTTCTTACCAAAAGGCATCTGGAGCCAAATCCAAGTGATTAATTTTGCTAACAATTCTGGCCCATGCTGGTTTTTAGACTCCATATTTGGTTCACATCTTTTTCCCACTTAGCACTATTCGTCCCATTTGCAAAAAAAATATATATATATCACTCATAATGAAATATTGGAGCTTATTACAACTACAAAATTAGTCACAGAACAAATGCAGTCAGTGGTGAAAATGGATCTCTGTGTTCAGTGCAGAGGGGAACCACCGGTCTTTGTGTCCTCTCTGATCTTTTGAAAGATGACAGTTAATCTTTCTCCACCTCTGTCTGATCTCGGTATCCAATTCCTCACACTCCCTCTCGGTGCGGAAGCCTGTAGGAGAGATTTTGTGATGTTTGTACTGGGAAGTCAGTGCTAACAAGGCTACTGTATGTGGGCAGCCAACAGATGCAACAGTTTAAAACTCCCCGGCACGCTAAGGTGCGTGTGTGTTTCAAATAATCAAAGTGTTGTTCTCTGTGACATACTGGGTAATTTGTGTAAGCAACATCATATAAAGTTGAACTGGGCTTATTTTTTATTCTCCTTTCACATTCCTTGTCTCTTTATCTGTCATCTCAAACATTTATTTTGCAGTTTACCATAGGAAGTTGCTTGTTTCTGTTTATTTGTTCACAGTGATTATGGAATTTTTTTTTCTGACTTTTCCTATGAACACACTATTCACCTAAGGCCATTGTAGTGACTTTTATCCTCCAGTCTGATGGGTGTCTGATTACCGGCTGGATTTTCTTACTCTACTCTTTTACTTACCATGGCTTTGTTGTGCCTGTTCTCGCAGGACACACAAAGTTTATTTGTTTTCTGGCATCTGCTGAGTGACACACTAACCCAAATTACTTTAACGCAGGTTGGTGTATCTCTGTGGATGCTCGTGAGTGTCTGCCCCTGTGTGTTTATGTTCGAGATGTGAACAATCTCTACAGGAAACCCTTCATGTAATTCTCTTGCTCATTTGCCTCCTGCTGAAAGAAGAGTGTGTTATAATGTTAGTGTATATGAAGTGACAAAAGTTCAGCTGTTACTTTTAGTTTAGCTAAAATATTCACTAAGTTTGAGTAAGCAAGCGAAGTTTATTTTCACACGAATAAAACATTAGAGCAGTGTGTCTGAGGATTGTGTTATGGTTGTGTTTCTTAAAGAGAACGGCATGAGAATATCTAAATCTGTGTCTCCTTTGCTGCAAATATGAATGTGTTTAGTGTTTTCACCTTTGAATGATTTATGGTGCACATTCTGAATTCCTCTTAAGGGAATCATAATCCCTTATTAATACAGTCCTCTGTTGCATCCATCTTATTTTAGGGAAATTCAAGTGATTGTATTATAATGTTTTACTTCCTCCCCTCATTAAAGTTTAATAAATCGACCACTGGGGCTGTTAACTAGGCTGGGCGAGCAAAATCAATACAGTATAATACAGCAATACAGTGCTTCTCCTCATGGTATTATATCAGTGTATTTAACAAAGTTCTTTAAATATCTCCAGGTTGTAATTGTAAACCGACACATGCCAGTTCATTGCCAAACAAGGCTGTTGAAAGTGGCATAGACATGGATCTCAGAAGAGTGCTTCAGAGTACAAAAGGTCTTGAATACCATCTGGCAATTGATTTATGTCATTTTCCACATGAATGGAAAAAAAATTATATTTTAAGTCCCTGAACTGTATTATTACAGAATTTGACTGTAGCCAAATGCAAGTCATATAGAATCATTCAGCAAAGTAGTGTAATGAAAATTTAAAGTTTGTTTGTCTCACCAACCTGGTCCCTGCATTGTCACTCCTTATGAGTGAAAAACAACCTACAGTAATTAGGAAATTAATAGTCCCTCTACTCCCTCCTACCCAAAAATACCATCATTTGCTGTGTATGCTCCTGTTTACTGTGAAGCCGTATGAGTGGGTAGGTGCATATTGAATAGACCTCCAGTGGCATTCTTTTAATGTTGGGGGAGGAGTATATATTTTTTCCTTGTGGTGAATATAGGGGTGTACTCAGGGGGAAAAGGTTATATACAATCAGTTCTGAATTTTGAAAAACAACCAAACAGGTGCACTAAGTGAGATATGATCCATAACCATAACCCACAATGAAGAATAGAAACTCCAGTGTTTTTGTTCTCTCAGCCTTTAGGTATTGGTAATTATGCATTTAAGGAGTGATTCAAATGCCATCATGGGAAATAATGTAAATCACAGTGTAATGTAGTATCACATTGTTAGTCCTGGACAAGGGCTAAAATTCCTCATTTAGCCTTTTTTCAGCAGCGCCCAAAAAATCCTGACCCCAGGAATGATAAGAAACTAATTACAATAGTTCAAAAACTTTTTACATGTTATTTTCTGATTTATGATTTGTTTAGTAAAGATCTGTTAATTTTCTATACATAGACTTAAATACAATTCACCCAAAAAACAAAATGAACACCTACATGTTCCACTAATACCAAAAGCTACGCAATGTACAGACGTTTATCTCAAATCAATCCAGCATAAACCCGGTGCAAATAAAACAACAATGGCTATAGTCACGAACAAATGTGGCTAAAAGAGTCCAATTAAATGTATATTATTTCAGTTTGGATTAAGTTTGCTAAAAGCTGCTTTGAACCAACTGTTTGGGGAAATTAAGTAGCCTACTTAGAAATTAAACTTTGTGTTTATGACCCAATTTAAAATTGTTATGTCTTCAGTTGAAACAAATTGGCTTAGGGCTCAGAGCCACAGACATGCAAGCACAGTTGAGCAGCGCTGACAGACAGAGATTGACTAACGTTGGAAATAAGCACAGTGTACAGTAGCACAGACTTATTCTTTAAATGAATACGCATCATGTTTACCTTGAAAGTTCCCCCCATATTTTCGTCTGTTTACGTTCATCAGCTCAGTGTATTCTACATTTCTTTCTCTCGGAGGTGTACTGCTGTACACACACACTCGGGTACACACACTAACGCAGGCATTGGGCCATTGGAGGAGGAGTGTTTCGAAAATGAATCTCTTCTATGTAAAACGTCTGCTTTCTATCCGCGGGCTAAACATAACAAGCGTAACCACTTCGCTCTCTTCTTTGTCCTTCTTTCCTTCCCACTTGTTCCTTCTCTCTTATTGTCTCTGTCCATCTCTTCCATTTCTCCACTTCCTACTCTCTGTCACTCCTCTCTTGTCTCCTCATCTCCTCAGACTCCTTCTCCTTTTTTCCGTCTCTCTGTTCTCTGTCATGTTTTGCCATCTCTGCCGCCTCTGCACAGGCGTGGTGAATGGATCTCTAAATTAATCCCTGACTCTTGCTCCGGGTGTTGAGCAATGCTCCAAATTAGAATAGGGAATTCTGCATCTGACCTTGGCTAGTTCCTCTCTATTCTAGTATTCAGGAAGCCTGAACGGATCATAAAAAATCCCTGGTCCCCATCGTTTTTCCCTATTCACCGAGGAATAACACCCTTTTTCATGTCTCAGGGTCAAACATCCAAACACCCTCTGCTGCTGTCAATCTTTCTTGTTTTCTAGTCCACATGCACACCTGTGAGTCTGTCTCTTTTGTACAACAGAGATATCCGAGCTGGTGTGTATTTTGTGTCTCAGTTTCTTGCATCAGTGTTTACTCTATTTGTGTGCACTTTTTTGATGTGCGTCAGTCAGAGAAGCACACTGCAGCACTGGGTTCACCACTCCAGCTCTGTTCACTGGATATAGAAAATAATGCACTTGGATTAACATGACCAAAAGCTGTAGTGTGTCTGTGTGCGTGTGTGTGTGTTTTTGAACATTTCTGTCCCCACAGAATTCATGCGTGCAAACTTGTGTGTCACTGATGTGCAAAACACATGTGAATGTGAAAAAACCCAGCAGAGTAGACTATGATGAATGTAGACAGGAAGTTAAAAGATGAATTAGGAGAAAGAAATGGAGAGGAGAGGAATAAAACAAAAAGGTTGTTATGATGTCACAGCTGAAAAAATATACTTTATATGTTTAACAGCACTTCTGTTTGAATACATTTCCAGTGCAAAACCATGATAAATTAATAAGTTATTCTGTTCTACACAGCACTGCTTCAGTGATGATGATGATGATGATGATGATGATGTGTAGTGCAGTGTAGTTGTTTGGGTGTTGAGCACTGCAGTGATGTATGACCTCACTTATCATTTAGAGTTAATATAGATTTGTTTATAGTAAATCATTCACAAATCAATACTGTTTACATTTTATTGACTGCCACAGATTGATTTACACACAGGATGCACCTGATTATCTTTGCAGGCAAAGTGAGTTAGGCTAGGATCTCCTTGAGGTGTCAAGTCTTGTTTTATCTCCCTGTTGTGCAGAGTTAGAGACGCAATAGATTAAGTCAAAAGGTGGAAGGTGATCTAAATTATCCCGTGGTTATTAAGAAGAGACATGCGAAGAGACAGAAGCTCCTATCCCATCTTTGCATCAACTACTGTATTTTCGGTAATATAACATTACAATGAAATATTTATCTTTCACCTTAGTGCACTTGCATGTGCTTGTTGCTTTTAGAATGAATCTGTGATGCTCAAACATAAGTCATGCTCTGAGGCACTAACTGATGGCCACACACTTGGGTGGCTATCAGCTTGTGAATCAGTGGTTTTAGTTTAAATGTCTTAGATCTTCTGTGTACAGTCAAAATAATACTACAGTATCTCTGGGAAACAATGTTGAGAGAGGAAACAGCCTTAACGTCACAGTGTAGAGAAATATGGACTTGACTCATTGCTTTTTCTGTTTTGATTGTCAGCATCTTCTTTATCAAAGTGACATATGTGAAGTGTCCAAACCAAGGTAGTTCCAAAACTAACATAGCAAGCAAACGTGGAACTGATGTAGAAGAGTAGGCTGTTTTCTTGCCCTCTGATTGTACACCAGATCCTCTTTGACCGCTCTCCCTATTGTTGTGGTTGCAGCAATATCTCTGAGTCTTGAATTGATCTTATATTGATCTTCTGATCAATATTGATTCGTCTTTAAAACCCTAGTGTTTATGTGTGTCTTTGAATTAGTGGTTGGCTGATTGATCAATAGGCCAATTATTTAGGCCAATATTTGACATTAGTTAATTGCATTAGTCTGATGTCTGCACTTGAGACTCTACACTCTGAGATTACGTAAACTGTCTGCAAACACATCTGCATCCTACAATGCTAACATTTCATTGTATATGCAACTGAAATTAGAACATACTAATGCCTGAAATTATTTGGGCCCATTAATGTCTGTGACTCCACTGGCAGTTTTTTGGCAGTTGAAGTTGAAGTTGGCAGCAAACCCGAACATATAGCTGTGGTGCTCTCTCTGCATTCTCTTTCTCTGTGTGCTCTCCACAACCATGGGGGGAGCTTGGCTTCTCCTCATGTTGACTAGAGGAAATAAATTTACATCTGCACTTTGCTACACTTGACTTGGGACTGTACGTGCATATGATGAAGATAAAACTGTAGTTTGTATGTAGGCTATACACAAAGCATTTATCCTAATGCTACAAATCTTAAAGCTGGGCAGGTTCTAGTCGACTTCCTGTCTGACAGCTGCCCAGACTGTAGACTAACATCTCCGCAGTGAATCCCATGACACAAAGAAGGGGACAGAAATTAAGTAAATAATAATGACTAATTGTGTCAACTATTTTCACTAATTCTTTTTTTTTATTATTATTTCACCCAGGGATTATCTCAGGACTAAAGCAAGTATGAATTCAACATTGTGACTTTACTGTTGAAAAAAATAACTTTGATTTTTCCTGAGTTATCATTTTATTAGAGAAAGCAGTATAAATCTGCCTAATCCAACAGCGCTACAATAAATCCTCTCTTGATGAAGGTGATTATGTTGAGTTTGTTTTGAAACTGTTTTAGAGGAAGCGAGTCAACTGTGTAATCATTGTGGATGATGCTGTTGTTGAACTGTGTTATTCAGAGTGGTGATTCAACATTTAGATTCAGTACTGTCATTGATATAGATGTTTTAAAATAAATATCTATAGGTTCCTATGGCAAAGCTGTAATTAAATTCTTGTAAAATACATACAATTTAATGACACATTTAATTTCTTCGACATACTATAAAAGGTAAATTTATGTAATTGAACATTCTACAAATGTTCATTACCTTAACAGTTATTTCAAGTGTAATTCCAAAAGCTCCACTCAGGTAACTACAGTTTCAAATTATTTGACATCATTGTTTTCGACAGCTCCTAGTGTCGTCGTGTTTCAGAGCTTGTTTCAAGGGTATTTTAACTATTTTTTTTCCTGCTCGTTAGATGCAAAGTAAAACTACACCCTTGCAAGTTTATGTCCCCTTGTTTACAAGAGAATTATATTTGTAATTTAGTAGCAGTACAACACAATGATATCCATACACAAACACACATACACACATTTTTTACATCTCTCTTTTTCCAATACATACTGTATACACATTTTTTCACAACCTACCCATATGTTTCCAAATTCATCAAAGACTGTATTTCTTCTTAAAGGACTTAATCATCTTGTAGATCATTTTAGACTCTCAATAATAACACTGTGCCATCGTCTTTATTGGTGGTGCTACGTATGGTTATCTGTCTTCTTAATGGCTACAGAGGAGGAAATACTTACATTCACATTACTGGCATATTGAAAATGCCAGACGAGTGTGGTGGCATCTAAAATGCTTTTTCTGCCATTAACATTATTATTTCAACATAATGTGGTTCAGAGTTAAAAGCATGACAATAATGGATGAATTTTGTTTAAACGTTTTCCCATTTGTACCTACCTTTACTTGAGCATTATTTTGTTAGTCACCAGGTAATAAAAAATCTAGAGGCTTTAATGTTCCTATTTGTGAGTGTGTGAGTAAATATTAGATTCCTTCACTGGGATGGTAATAATAATAAAATACAGATCGACTATACAGTAGCGGCTCAGTTGTATATCGCATACTGTACCTTCCATGGAGACGAGCACATATTAAGAGGTTTAGAGCTCTTGAGTTTGATGGCTCTTATTTCAGCCAGACAAGTACATTTCACAGACATCATCACATGCAGTATATGCTGTATTTTGCATTAGCAGGCCAACTGCTTGAAAACCATCAGGTTCGTGAAGTATCTCAGGTGACATTCACAATAGCATTGTATCTTATTTTTGTCTTCTATTAAGATCTATGCAGACAGGAAAAGCAAAACTTTGAGGTTATGGGGGAACATTACCTAGTGTAATATAACATTTTAAAAAACTGAGTCTGTCAAACTCTGTTGCTGTCAGATATATAAACTAAATCTCTGCACTTACCTACTGTGGCTAAAAACAGCATTAGTTGGAAAATTACCATGCTATAATGCTAAAACGAATAACTGTTATGGTAATCTCTTACACCTAACCCTCTTTGTAAACAACTGTTAGAATGAAGGCATCTTAAAATTGTAAGTTTCAGAGTGTGACACATCCATTGATTTTAAGATAATAATAGTCACACTGTAATGCAGGTTTGGAGTTGTGTATCAAGCTGAAGCTGTAAAACAGAAAACGATATGTGTTTATATCATTGCAACTGTATTTTTGATTAGGACGATGGGATTCTGTGGAGTAAACCATTCTTATTGTGTAATTTTAAAGTTTCTCAGTGATATTCCCACTTTATTTCTGCAGCACTGTGGTCACAGAACATAAATCCCTTCAAGGTCAAAAACTATTTTCAAGCAGGAGTCGATAAACACCAGCCCTCATGTTGCAGCAGCAGTAGAAAACTGCATCCTCTCAGGCACAGTAACATACATGTATAATGAAGAGTTAGCAATATCTACCTTGGTTCATTTTTGGACAGTCAGTCAGCTTAACAGATGTGAAGAGCAACTTTGCAGCCATGTTCCTTTTTATTTATCTATTTTTTGCGACTGACTGCCCCGCTACAGCTTCTCATTTTCCTTTAATTACCAGTGACAAGAAAATGCTGAACAGTGTGTGCATGGTGTCTTTTTCTTGAGTATTGAAAGTCCTCCCTGAAGACTTGTTCAGTTGCGTCACTTTATTCTAGCCACAGCAGTAATGACCAAACAGCAAGCAACGTTATTAGACCACAGTATGTCACAATGAATCCACACTTGTGCTCCAGGTAATCTGATTTCATTTAGTGGGACAAAAACACACTGTTTCTCAGTGTGTCTCAATTTCAGTAAACCATCAACTGCCAGGGAGTAAAAGTGACACTCGCTTTTACACTAGCTAGCGATTTTTAAAGAATATAAAGCTGAAAATAAATCACTGCACTAGTATTCTGGAGAATTTCCTAAACCATCACTGGTGCAGTCATTTTTATTTAGCCCCATGGGGAAAGTCTGGGTGGACGGCTGCACATACATGATGGTTTTACTACGCGGGGCTTTAGTGTCTTGTCGAAGGATGTTTCAATATGCTGCTGGGAGGAACTGGAAATCGAACCCCTACTCCTGGGTATCATGGACAACTACTCTGCGAACTGAATCATAGTCACCCTTCTAAATTGTTCTTAGAAGTCACACAGCTGGTTAAATGGAGATGGGATGGTAGTACAAACCCACATATAAAAAAACCTGTGAATTGATGTTTTCGCCAACATCTACACCATGTACATTTACACCAGGTTTTAAAAAGCAGGGGAACCAATAGAAGAACGTGCCCAAGTAACTGAATATGAGTGCACTGATCATTAAGAAATGTAAGAAACAGGAGTAGACACAGGCATACATCTGTCTCAAGCAGGCTGTCCTCAAAAACAGTGGAGGGGAGGAGGCCACGAAGACACCTGTGACTCCTGTGAAACACCGATATCTTCTGTAGCAGAGACAGGAGAAATGTGCCTAGAACTGCTGCCTGGGTTCATCACCAGGCAAAGCTCTGTGAGAGAAAAAAGTTCCAATTAACACGGAGCTAGTTTATGTATGTAATAAGTGGGAGATCCTGAGAGGTGTCTGCCTGGTTCGTAGATCTGATGAGACAAGAATTGAGCTTTTTGGTCTGCATCTATGACTGGTGTTTAGTAAGGGCAGCAGTTGGTGTCTCTTTTCTCGTGTATCGAAGCTGCTAATATGACTTTACCTATTAGTCAGTAAATCATTCCTCTTCCTGAGTAACCTGCCCGGCACCGGCAGTGCAGACTGCAGCTGGTGTGCCTCTGATTAGCTCTGTGGCAGCTGTGCACATGAATTCTGGGAGGCGTAGTTACACCACTCCAGCTAATAGGAGTTGTCGATTTGTTATCCATGTAAATGTCAAAATACTTATGCTGGAATCATGAACTAAAACTCTAAAAGGTTTGTGGTATTTATAGAAAAGCAGCATAAAATGATATAAAAGCAAGATTCATAGTGATTTTAAAAGGTTCTAAACATCACGGTGGCTCCACATCCTAAACTGAATGCGACTTAAAAAGTCATACAGCATGTAAGTGAAGACCCTTTAAAGGTCTCTGAAGATATTTTCCAACAGTTCAGTAAAGAAAACAGGTCGTTACATATTAAACGCAGTAATTTTAAACAACATCACAAATGTTATTTGCCAGTGATGTTCATTAACTGTGGATTTGAGAAGCAATTTACAGATACGTTTAGTTAGAAAGGAGAAATAAGACAGTGGCACAGCATTTGGGGAATCATACAGATACTAAAGCTGCACTGAAACTTGTATTAATAAAAATCTTTTTTGTGGGTCTGCAGTTCCTTGAGGCCAGATGAGACACAGTGAGACAAGCTCATTGCAGGTTTTAGAGAATACCAACCCTGGAGCTGAAGTGATGCTGCAGTCTTTTGTCTGGTTCAGCCAAATGAGTTTAAAGCAACAGAGGGAAAAAAAAAAAACACATTTTAATTAACTTGCCATGGTCAGTGTGAAGCACAGAGCTGTCAGGGCTGTGTTCTCTTCCTGTTTTTTTAAAGCCTTGATAGTGATGAACAGTGAATAACATTATTAGTCCGTGCTGAATAGCCATGGTCCCTTAAGGTAATCTGACTTCACTGGAGTAAATGCAGGCTGTGTCTCCTCACCACACACACTGACCCACACCTACAGATTTGTACACACACCACAAGAGCCTTGACTGCGTCTGTCTGTCTAATGTGTTTCATTAAGACCTCTGTTTTTCCCACTGGGCATGATAGCTGCACTGTAACAAGCAAGAAAAAAAGTCTGTTTCCACTGTGTTTGTTTTTTCATGCTCTGGTGTTTGAAAGATGAAAAGCATGAGAAGAGATGACAGCAGATTTTAAGTGTTATGTGTCGCCTTAGCTAAACACAGTGGTGTTTATAGCGAGCGGAGCCGTGTTCGCAGTAATTGTCTGTGACGTCTCTGTGTTGGTCGTCACTCTCTCGCCCTAGCTGCTGTTGTTTTCATGTTCTGATCAAAGGATTTGCATTTGCAGACTTTCCTCTCTGTTCCTTTTGTATTCCTTTCACTTAGCTTTTTTTTATTCTTATAAGCACAAGCTGGAACTCATGCTTAATAATAAAAAAAAAAAAAAAGTGGTGTTTTTCTGTCTTCGTTCTTTTTTCTCATCTTCAATTTCCTCGAGTCAAACTCACCATTTATCTTTTGGTTTCACCTTGCTTACCTCTCTCCTCTCTCTCACTCCTCCATTACTCATATTAAGTGGCTTTTGGTATGGCACAAAAGCTGTGATGTGTGCGTAATTTAAACTCAGACTGACACATCAGTTTCTGAAGCGCACTTTGTACTTAAATCTACATCATCACATCTGCCACCTACAGTATTTATCTCTTTGTTTTGCTTTTCCTGTCTCGTGAACTTTTCTTTAGTTGCCTCCTTCTAGAAATTAGTTTATAAGACAATATCTTTGAATTTACTTTAGAACTGCATTTTACTTGACATTTGTTCTTGCCCTGTCACTCTCTCTGTAACGCCCGCTCTTTCTATTGTTGTGACAAATTTCTAGCTTCTTACTTTAACTCAACTCTTCCCTTAACCTTAAGCTGAAAGGCCTTGTAAGGACTATTGAAAATGTCAAAACAAAACTCAAATATTGCACCCAAAACCATAGTAACATGTGCATTCACACACACAAAGAGGCCAAATTTAATACTAAAAACTATTCTATGGGATAGAAAAAGTCCAACTTTGTTTGTTTGTGTGTGTGTGTTCATGTATGTGTGTACGTGTGTGTCCGTGCGTGTGTGTGTGTAAAGGTCATGCCTCTCATCTCTAAGTGAGCCTCAGTGCCTCAGTGAGAAGGACTGAGTGGCAGCACTCATCAATATTAACTAATGCCCTTCCTTTCATCCACATCATAAATCCATGGAAACACACACACACACACACGTGCACACACACACACACACACACACACAGCAGTTTGGGGACGGATTCCCGCTGTGTGTGTTTATACACGTGCAAGTTGTTTTGCGTTGGTTGAAACATGTTTGCTAATCGAGAACATTGAGATTCTCCCAAACCTCAAAGCCAATGTCAGGCTAGAACCAATTCATCTCTAATGGCCCATTGGTATTCAGCGAGGGTAATAGATTTCTAGGTAACCAGCAGGTAATTCATCACACTTACAAATAGGAAGAGACAGAGTCGGAAGCAAAAAGGCTATTAAACTGATCAGAGCAGTAGCGGCACTCATGTGAAGAAAGAGAAAGGCTCTCTTGGAAATAGGAGAAAATAATTAATTATGCAGTCTGTGGTGATTATCATGGGAGCTGATACACACAAAGAAGCAGGGAGGCCGGGCACGCGTGAACACATCAGCTTAGACACGCATGCACATACGTGGACGCACTTAGCAAGTCACCTGACCTTTCCGTTAGGCAGAGGGATGGCCGCCGCGCGTGTTTGGATTTGTTCTAGTCTGTGTGTTTACTGGTCTTGGAGGTCAATTTCGTTCTGACAGCCCTGGTATTTATCTCCTTAAGCTCACCGGCTCACCTGCGTGTGAGAATGCGCATGTGTGCGTGTCTGTGTTTCAAAGTCACATCACGGTTTTCCCACTCACATTCTGGCTCTCTTCTGGCTGAGATGGTGGAGTGCATCAAATAACACACACACACACACACACACACGGACACACACTCACACACAATCGATCTGGCCCTTCAGGCAGACACAGTGATGGATGGACACTCCCTTGTTTCTATTTTTACCCGTGCCTATAGAAACATGATACGAAATCCCTGCATCTTAACTACAAACCAAAAACCATTTGGTGTGTTTGTGTGTGCTGGGGGATATTTTTGATTTTCTGCATTGCTGTGACTACTGTTTGTTTTTCCCACCCTGGTAAGCACTCAGCAGGTTTTTCCTGGCAGAGCCGACATCTTTTTTGTTCAGCCTCCTGACTCTCCTACTTCTGAGGCAGCAGTGTGGCAGAGCTGTGCCTGGTACCACTTGCTGCCTCAGAAGGATGCTCCTGAGAAGTTTATCCATCTCTAACAATACAGAAACATGTCAAACAAAAACATAAAAAAACAGAGGAAACTGGAATGGATTTTTTTCAGAAATACACCAATAAGCAATCTTTTCACTCTCTGCACTGTAATCCTAGAAACTGTTATAAACTGAAGCAGTGCACTTTTTATTGCTGACCTGTCTCTGAAAGATTTGAGATGTTTGAGCCAAAAGGACAAACTGTAGTTAATGGTCATCATATTTCCTTTTTAGAACCTCACTGTCTAATATCGTTAGACATATTTCTTCACAGGTTGTGACATTGGCAATGTTAAAGCTCAGGGATACTAGGCTCTTCATTATTTTGCTGACAATCCCTCGTAGCATCTTTCCTTTCATTGTGCACAAATCAAAACAGGATCCATACTTGAAATGTATGTGTTGTTATTGTATTCTACTGTGGCACATACAATAATCAATAGTGGAATCACCGCTACTGTCTGCTTTAAACACACACCCATGGCGACCTGTGTGTGCCCGAACATGTTCAGCCTGTGTGATAATCCCTGTTGCACATTCTCAGTTTTGTCTTTATGATGACTCCACTGGGGCATCGAGTTAGGAAATGTTAACTAGCTGAGCATCCATGTTACCTCTTGGCAGTGTAGGAAGAGTTCAGAACAAGGTCAAAGCGGTCCCATCTGGGGCCCTTTTAGTTGGAGGAGTCACCAGAGGGTGCTTACTAAATGGGATCACCGACTGCCTGGAGGGTCCCCACTGCTGTGTTTTTATACCCCTCTAATTTTCTGAAGTTAGAGGGCACTGCTCAATGCCCGTTCCACATAGCTATTTCTGCACTCTTTCTGTCAGCATCTAGAATATAATCAACATATTTGTATTTGACAAGTTATTTTCATTTCGCTGTATTATTTTTGTTCGTCTCTTGTAGTCTGTGTCCATCCATTCGTCTGCACTACATTCTGCCTTTTGAGTAGCTAAATACTGTTCATCAGCAGCTATTATTGTCTGTCTCGGAGCAGATGGAGGGAAACACTCCACTCTGAAGTCCTTAATTGCAATTGCTGTTGAAGTACAGTTAGTAATTACACATATACAAGTCCCATAGGTAAATGTCAATCTATGTGCGGTAGAGTGTTTAGTGTGTCAGGATTGTATCTTTCTCTATTTCACTTTCCTGTCTGTGTTTGATTCTATTTTCCTCTATTGTTAAGCCACAATTTAACAACATAGAACGTTAGGTGATCTTCCCGCGCACAAAAAAAGAAACATTACTGACTTCCCCATGTTCACAGTCTGGTCGAGCTTTTAATGTAGTCTAATTCAGAAAAACACTCACAGACAAACATGTGCATGTTGATTATCATGGTAGTCTAACAGACTGTGAAGTTTTGGCACCAATGTACTTAACTTTCCCCCTCTTGACATTCATTCACACAGCTAAAGACATGTGGCTGCACACACACACCCACACACACACACACACACATCCTACTCTTTTTTTCTCATGCTCCTACAGCACAGGCTCGAGCTGGCACACACACAGACACACACACATGGTCACTTGCTTGAGGGGATGTTAGGATGATAGTACAGATGGCATACTAGAGTAATATTCTCCATATGGGAAGGTAATATCGTCAGAGCAGTCGTCTGGGGAGAAGGCGGGAGGGAGATTAGATCTGCAGAGGGAGAGACTCGGAGGCTGAGTTTATGTTGTCTGTGGCCAAAGGATCATGCAGAACTGAATATGATAATAAGAAAATTGCTGCATCTAGTAGTAAAAGTAGCCTGTAGCAGAAAGACTGACTCTGTTCACTCAGGCTATGGTTGTTTGAAACCGTCCTCAGTGTTGTCAGTGGGATATCACGAGAAAAAGATAACTGGGGAGACAACTATATGCTACTGAATTCAGAATTCAGAAGTGAATTAGTTTACATTATTTTACAATTACCTTGCAAATGCTTTTCTCCAAACCTCCTTACAATAAATCTATTTAAACTCAAAGCAAGAAAAACTGCTGTGAGCTACAGTTTGATCACGGCTTCCACTAACCTGTTAACCAGCAGCATAATCTTGAAGGTAAACTATAAGGTAAACTAGGACAAGACTGATTACTGCGGTTATTCTGGAGATTGGTTATGGTGGTAACACGTAACCACAGGCAGCAGCACCTGTCAGAACGCTGGGTTCCTAGAATCAGCACCACGGACAGCGCTAGTGTCACCATTTACTGCAGTTATGCTGTACAATAACTTGGACCAAGTGCTTATTTTACATGTCTTATTTCTAAAGGTGACCATGATATGTGCACAATTAATTCAATCCAACAACATTGAGGGTATAGTTTGTATTTTTTGTGCAGCAAATCTATTTTTCATGAGAAGACTTCTGCAGATTGAGCTCCCTGAACCTTTTCAGTGTTTTCAATGCCTGCTGTGAATGCTACATAAAGTCTTGCCACCTGGGAAAAAAGTGAAAGGTGATGGAAAGAGATACTGAAAAGGCTTATATAACGCCACACAAACTACCCATTAAGCTTTAGACACACATCTTTTATTGTTAGCCAGTTGCAACGTGAACTAATACAGTATCTTTACTGAGGCAAATTAGAGGCAGCGAACTGCAGTGTTTCTTTAATCTCTCTCTGTGTGTTCATGCACTCATGTTCCTCCAACCATCCATCTCAGCAGTTGTTCATATCCTGCACATGTCTTTGCACATTCATATTTCATTTTGTGTGAGCAATTATCTGCCCTGTTTGTTTATGGTTATCTTGATGCAAACAGCTTAGCCTCAAGAAAGACAGAGACTCTCTCAAACGCAGCTCCTGAGAGCTTGATGTGCAGAAAAGGCTTTGAAGGTGTAAACGGTGATGGTGGAAAAGTCCAGTGGTGAAAATTAAAAAGTTTAAATTATTATAAGTGAGGATGACTCCTTATTATTATGTTATTACTCAACCTAGTTATAATTTTTAATTTAATCATGATATTTAGATCCAACTCGAGGACTCGAGTATTGTACTCTATGTCAAAATACGGAAAAACTAAGTTGTTGCTGCTTGCTTGAGCATGATGTGTTGTACATAGATAATACATTATCTCTAACTATAGCTATATTGGGCAGACTAATAATGAGAAAGTCCCTGTTCAACGGGCTTGTTCAATAGCAAGAAACTTTCTGCTGACAAACACTATTCTTCCACTAACTGCATTGGCACAACTTGCAAAGCAAATTACTTGTAAACTGATTGTGTTCACTGATGTTACAGGGCCAAACTGTATCTAGTCATGTCTTTTCTTTGAGGCTTTGCTGCGGAATAAAAACTGCAATAGAATCTGCTGCAAAGAGAAAACTTGCTCAACACTCATTTTTAGGCATTTTCTCTGTGGAGAAATGTTTTTCAGACGGGTCTCTAGGACCTTTAGGTGCTGTGTGTCTGATAAACCTATTTCGTTGAATAAATGCTAAGTATTGCATCATTTAGCTAAAGAAAAATAAGAACAGAATTAAGTAAAAAACTGAAAGTTGTGTCCAAAGTGTGTTGTAACTCAGATTGTAAACGCACAACCTGTACGATACCTGCAGTGTACTAAACTGCAAGAACTTAAACTTATAATCTAATTTCACTTTAGCCTCATGACCAATGATTCAATGATGAAGTCTGTATTAATCAATGCAGTCCAATATTATGATTTTCCTTTATCCCCTCAGTCTTTTTTCATTTTGTTAAGATAGAATGTAATATGTGCATATTATTTCATTTAAAAAGTCAACTTCAGCGCCTGATTGCAAGAACCACCCTTTGCTTTCTCCTACTACAGTAAACCTGGCTGTCTTCTGGTCACAGCTCAGTCTTGTGTATCTAAAATTGCCCTAAATGGGTTTTTATTTGATAAACAAATCACATCATATCACATATCATATTTGCATTACTGTACTATTTTGTGGTGGACCAATAGACCCAAATTCACTATCTCATTGTAATTCTCTTTTGTAAGGCAAAGGGTGTTGAAGAGCATGCAGCAACCTTTAGGGATATACACATTTGGAGCCAATTCATTATCTATAAACTGAGAAATGCCAACATAAAACCAAACTCGTAAACAAAGGACAACCTACAAAGTAGATGAGGTTTACAGTCACTTTAACTGCTTACGTGGGAAGCCTAACAATTTTACTAGTTAAACATCTGTATAGAATATATATAAGGAATCTGTCCTTCCATATATATTTTGGTCTAATAAGGCTTAGACACAGTGGCTCCAAAGTTTATCTGGTGCGCCCCCACAATATATCCCACTGATACTGTGAATTGTTACGAAGTTCATCTAAGGCTATGGTGGTCTGTCTTGAGGGAAGTGGGAAATTTATGAGCATCCAATAACGGTGAGTGTATGTGTGTGTGTGCTTAGCTTTCATCAGCAGAGGTCGACTTTTTGACTTTTTGCTTTGGGACACGGACTGCTCACTGTGCTGCTACCCTGCAGTGTTTCTGTGCGCGGAGACTCCCAGGGGGACGGAAAGTGTAGCTGTACTCAGGGCAGAGCTGTGGACACTCACAGTAACAAGGGGAGTGAAAGGTCCCATTCTCTCACACACTTCTGGCTCTTCATCTCTCTTCTACGCATTTTCTTTCTTTCACATTTCCATGTGCTTTATTCAGCCTTATGAGAAAAATGGTCTTGGACATCTAGCAGATAACTTTAGCCACAAACGCATCTGGCAGCTTTGAAACACTACTGATTACATCATGCAAAGCATTAATCCGTCAGTGTGATTTGCGTAGTAATCCCAGGGAATATTTCCTTTACATGTTAAAGAATAACAAATATTTCACCCAGCGTACAGTATAATCACATTTGCATATAAATGTGGTCCATGTGATCTACTAACCCAGTACAAGTAGAAGCATTCCAACTGTACATGCTCATCCCCCAGGAAACTACAGTTTGTAATTTAAAAGCCAAGAATTGTTTCATTTTAGCATTTCATATCATAAAGATGTCAATACCAAAACTGGAGGTAAGTATCCTCAATCTCCCCTGACATTTTATTGTTTGTTGCATCTTGAAAAAAAACAGCAGGTGCAAAAATACAGTGTTTGATCTAAAACATATAATATATGAGCATTTTTTAAAATTTTTAATGATGAAGTAATAAAACCAAATATCATAATTTATAGCTTTTGAGTGTTATTGTCTTTCCTTCCTGCTTTGGCTGATTTAAGTACAGTAATGTGTAGACAAAATGTTGGTATGTTAATGATGACAAACGACATAACTACAAAGGCTTGACAGCAGATGAAATACTGAGAGTACTGTGAAATACTCTTGTTGCTTTTCTTTGGTCTAAAAGTCTCCAGCCTTCCGAAGCTGTGGACTGGAGACCCACTTGACACAGCTTTTAGCTTTTTACTAATATGTGCTGTTTGTGTCAACCAGGAAACTTGCCACATGTGAAAGGCAGCAGATTAATGAAGATTGGTACGTTTATACTTTTTAATTAGTGTCAGGCATGATACTAATTAAGTTTTTTTCTTTCTTTTTTATCAACTTCCTGGAATTATTTCTTCATGTCTGGAGCTCATTTAGTCATTAACAGCTACATTAGCATTACAAGTGACTTTTCATTACCAGACATGTTTGTTCACAAGTTTTCTTTAATGATTAATGTGTTGGTTTTGGATTCCCCAACCTTCTGTATAACACAGTCTGTGTTTACCCAGGCTGGGAGCTGAGCAGACACCCGAAGTTTGGCCACAATCTGGTGAATGGTTTTGAGACAAAGATTCAAAATATGACTACACGCATTGCAAAAGTAGAAAATGGATCTCCATATCAATTTACTAACACTGTGGTTCCCAGTGAAAGGAAAACATGTTCATTCACTCAATTTATAATATACATCCTAATAAGGACAATGTTGGCAGCGTTTCACTCACTTACACCCACTCTTGGGATAATGTCAGGATTCCGTTCTCAAAAGGGGCTTAAGAAACCGATGTTTACACATATTTTCTTAATGTACATGTCTTTGAAGATATGGCATCCCTTGGTTTACAGCGGGCGGCTGTATCTCAGTTGCCCAGTCGTCCACGGACAGGTTCAGTGGTTCGATCTCCGGTCCATCCATGTTGCGTGTCCTTGGGCAAGACACTGAGCCCCAAGGGCCAGATCAGCGCCCTACATGGCAGCCAAATTATTACATGTAAATATAAAAAATAAGGTCATCATGCCACAACTAAACTGTGCTTAGTTAGTATTTTGCCAAGAGAAGTCTGTCATCTAACAATTAGCCTTTTTTTCATTGATATCAACCTTAGCAACTTTACCAAATGCAGTTTTATTTAATTAAGTCAATATTTTTGAAATATAGCTAGCTATAAAGAAAAAATTAGGTTGGACTACTCATGACCAATGTATTTGCGTCTGGAGCGACTAGCTGGTGGGAAACTTTAAGCTGTTATTTTGTTGGCTGTGTCTTTGTGCTACAAGATTAATGGCTGTGCCAACCTGTCAAGGACAATTCAGACATATGTAAATAAAGCTCAACAAATGTAAAACTTAAAAATATTTGGACGCATCAGGATGGACGAGGCTCTGACCCGTAGGTTTGTAAGTCATATGTTTAATAATTGTGGCGCACTGGCTTTATTGTGTGAAAATATATCTTTAAAGGTGTCCTGAGCTTTTGAATGGATGGTACTTTTGGCTACACATCATTTAATCTGAAATGTGGATTAAGTAGCTGGTTATGTATTTAGGTGGAATGCTGAGAAACCATTAATTATTAATTTGATGTTTATGGGCGTGTGTGTAGGTGATAGAGTTGTGCTGGCTGAAGCGTGTGTGTGTGTGTGTGTGTTAGTGTTAAGAAAGTGTTGTCCTATTCTCAACCTTTGCAACAACACTTGAAATTTAGCTCACGTGTCTCCCATTTCTCTTGATCTTTGCTCAGATTTTTTTAAACCTTGTCCACCTTTGGTTTATTAAAATGACTTTACATACCCAGAGGCGCTTACTAGGCGCCCGCGGGCAGGGCAGGAACTGGCTCCAGGCCCCCGGGGCCGTAGCGGACCCCTGAGGGCTGACAAACGTTACAGAGTGGCAGACGTCCCTGAGAGGTGATTCAGAGCAGAGAAAAAAGTGGAACAGGAGAAGAAAAGAGGAGCAGTGGAGATAATTGATAATAATTGAGAGATAAATATTGTTATCTAAATTCTGTTGGTCTAGCCATAGTTGTGGTGAAGCCATAGTTGCTTGTGTTTACTTTGACATTTCACATTAGTTCACTTTACTGAGTTAGCAGAGCAGAGGTCAACTTGTTAGCTTAGCTAGCAGGCTGCTAATATTCAGCTAACTGGGATCATACTTTATCTGGAGACAACCCATGAAAGCTGTGTCAGTCAAGTTATAATTGACAAATTATGAAATTTTGATGCAATGAAATATGGAAAAGTGTGATATAAGTCATTTTGGTGAAGTTGCGCTGTGTGCATTGCAGTGTGGTGTGGTATATTATATTATTTTCCGTATCATAAGCCAATAGGTTTCTGATACCTAAATTTTTGGATAGGGCCCCAACAGACTTTAGGATCCCCACTGCACACACCTCACAGCTGACAAATGCACAGTGCACCACGAGGTGAAAGAAACTGCACACAGACCTGTGGGACAGGATTACTGCCGAGCACTGACTTATCAAATTCATAAATTCAAGTCATTAAAAGTGAAAGACATGCTTTCTTCACCTCTATCAGCTGATCAGACACTTCAAGGTCAACAGTGAAATTAAGCCCCAGAGATGCCGTATCTGTGGGAGCAGGAGACAAATCACTAAAATGGAATAAATAAAAACAAGTATGATTCTGTACTCCTAATTAAATTGCTGTCTTTGCTCAGTCTAACAGAGATATGAGGCACTTAGGGCTCGTGTCCACCCAGCACCTCTTTTTTTAGCCAGCAGCAACACTCAGCAGATGCTCGGAGAAAGCGCTAGTCATGGTTCTTACTGTTGCTATGAGACGCTATAAGACTACTGAAGGCACAAACCTCTTTGAGTAAAATTGGTTTTTAACTTTAATCACACTGGCACATTGAGTAAAAATATGCTCAGCTCTTGGCGCTTCAAGCAGCAAGCATCTCTTTCAGTGCAAACAGGGGAGGTGAAGAGGCCGGTGAAGAACGTGACTATGTATGTGCAGGTGTTTGCAGCTGAACCACACAGAAAACTTTAAACGTCTTTCAAATTAAGATTTTTAGTTGTCATTTTAGTTATAGGGTTTCGGACTTCATAATTGCATATAATAATCAAATTGCTAATGCCAATCAATTAAATAAGAAAATCCAAACAGAATAGGTGAAAAAGAACAAATCAATTATTGTATCAATAGCGTATCAAATAAAGGCTTTCAAAACATCATCATTCCAATAAAATGCTGTATGTTATGTGCCATTATTTGTTGTTTAAAAGGTCTTTTGGAGTTTTTACTCCAATCCAAGTAGTACACACCCATAGTTACTACTTACTTTTGAGATTAAGATTGTATAGAAAAAATGTATGGTTGATTATGTAAAAATGTTGGATGAGCCTTTGCTGCAACAACAGTAAAACTGTGCACAATATATAGCATCAACAATAATAATAATATGGTAACACTTTGAAGGACCCACATGCATAAAAGTTAGCTTGGACATACATTTAGTGAGCATCAGCCGCTGTAATCACTGTAGGTAGTGTGGAATTGATAGAAAACAGTGCATCTGCACTATGCCTGGATTTTTGTTTCCTGCATCAGGCCTTTTTTTAAACTTTCCTTAGCATTTCATTAAGTTTAATTGTGGGTAACCTACTACTAGTAGTAGTAGTAGTAGTAGTCTCAGTCTCAGGTTGCCACTTTACAACACATTAAATGTAAAATGGGTAAACAGACCAGCCCTTTATAGCTCTCTTCCCCCATAACAGACACAGCAATTTACAATTTTCCTCTCATTCAACCACCAATGACAGGGCAGCTGCTGTGTAATGCACGACCATCAGAAGCACTTTAGGTTTCAGTTTCTTGCTTACGGACATTTCAACATGTGGATGCAGGGAGCCAGAGTTCAAGCCACAAATCAAACAATCAGTGGCCAACAGTCTCAACCCCCTGAGATACAGCCACCCAGCTAGTAAGATAAGATGAGATAAGTCAGTTGGAATTGAATTGAACTGAACTGACCAAATCCGATCAAAACATGTCAAACTGAAGTAAACTGAATGGGAGGGGGAAGCAAATGGAGGGAGACGTAGACTGAGGCAGGGGAGACAAGTGGGAGAGTGAGATGGATGGACTGAAGGAAGAATGAAGAATAGCAAGGTGAGGAGTGAGACAGCAGGAGAAATGGGTGGTGGGATGTCATTTCCTCTGGTAAATTACTGCTTTGTTTATCTTGGGAGCACACTCAATCACTGTGGACCTACTCATTTGGAAGGGCACACACACACTAGGACAAGGACATGTTTTTATTACTTTTTATGACATTCCATCAAGGCATATTCCTTTATTCTTTGTGGTCGTAGGGAGGGAAAATATAGAAATACAACACACAAACACATGCACACATTACAGTAAATACACACGGCTCCGCCCAGATGCAGAAGAAGATGTTTGTTGGCTTGAATGTCTGTCTCGTGTCTCTGGTCCACTGGGAACTCATATTCACGCTCAGTTCACTCTCAATATCTCATTTTCGCTTTGTCTCACTCCCTCTGACCATTGCACACATAACTGTTTTTGTCAAAGAAGAAGAGACAAGGTCATCAAAAAAATGAAAGCAATAAAGCCAAAGGGACATTTAGCCTTTTTTCAGCAGCAGCAGACAAATAGAAGGTTAGAAAAATTGATCCCTGACAGAATCTCAATGTGTATCATTGTGTGTTATATGCACCACTTACTGGCCTGTAATTTGTTCTGTGGTGCTGCAAGAAAAATGTTTCAGATGGATGGACCACTTTGTGCCCTCGCTGTGGTATTTCCCAGCCAATACTGAGAAATCAGACTTGTAACCTCCATTTTCTCTACGTTATTTTTTGGCATGCCGTATGATTACATATGTGAAAGCATACCAGATGCAGGATTACCTTCGGCATTGGACACTAGTCCGAATCCTCAGCACTGCAATCACAATAGAATTCAGCAGAAATTGTGCTCAATTTGCAGCTAATGCCGTCGCGCCTATTTTTAATTAAAATGACAAAGACTTCTAATAGCTCTGGGAATGGATGCCAACAAAATTTAGGACTTTGCAACGGTAATGCAATAAAGTTTCCTATTTTTACTAGTTCATACATTTTATTGCCTGATTTTGATATAAATGTGCCTGAGGAGAACAATACATTTGTGATATTTCATGAAAATAATGTTGACATTTCTAGTTAAAACCAGTTCTACGATGGCAGGTTTATATTATCAGCATCCCTGCTATATGCACTCTGCAGTAATAATTATGCTCCAGTTAGCCCTCTGTGGGACTGCAGCACAATAATTAAGTTCATGCTCTGCTAAGGAACTGTTGCACAGAGGAGCCAGCTTCTAAACACCCGTAGGTAAAACCTTGAGGAGCTTTATGGACCTGTGAGTATTAGACCTCAGGTGTATAGCTGACAAGGTGAGACCATCTCAAGGTTTTTACATGGCTACAAAAGTACAAAGGGAAATAAAGCTACAGGAAAGTGTTATTTCTTGTAGGTTTCTCAGTGTGATCGCTCCCTAAGAAGGAGATGAAAGTACAGTCCTTAGATACAGCGTCCGTCTGAAGCGGCGACTCAGTTTCTCCTCCTTTCCTCACTTCCTTTTTGTCTCCTCCTTCTCTCCTGTCTGCGCGATGTGATGAATGGTTTTGATATCAGCAGTGTGTGTGTGTGTGTGTGTGTGTGTGTGCATGTGTGTTTGTGTGAGAGACGAATGGATGTGTTCATACTGGACAGGCCCATAGGGCTTTAGCTACTGTTCATAGTACTTAAAGATGACGTGAGTAAAAAGCCACATCTCTCTCTCTACCTCACACACACACACACACACACACACAAATCACACATACTGTACATAGTCACACATGCACACACAGATTAGCCCTGTTTAAAGAACTGTGTCCTAGGGGAACACAGCACAGCACTATGACAGGTGACATGTAGTTTCTTTCCACTTTCTCTCTTATCATTTCTCTGCCTCTTTCACGCTTTCTCTATCTTTTAACTCCGTGACTGCAGACCTCATTGGTGAGGCAAAGTTTCTGCAAAACATTGTCAATATTGTGCAGTATGTGCAGCTTGTGTGTACATGTCTGTGTGTGTGAATCCATGGTGTGGGCAGAAATTCTCTAAGCCACAGTTTTTCTATGAGTCTCTATTAAACAGGTCCAACATTATATGATTAACATGTGAACACAGGTTCAAGGAACAATTTCATGGTGGATGTTTTGATGATTTGTTTTCTGAACCACTAGTTGTGGCAGGCTGCAACTCCTGAAAATATTTATAATTAATAAAAGCATTTTCTGTATTACTTTTGTGTCTCTTTGACTGAAAAGCAACAAAGAGTTTAACTCTGTTACTGTGTATATGATTATCTGAGCAAGATGAGACTAATATTATGATGTGCTGAACTACAGATATGAACTTGAGGCACTAATGAGATAATAATTTCCTCATGACTTTACAGAAAAGAAAACAGAAGTGCTGATTGTTCATATCCATGGCTCATTGGACTGAGATGTACCAATGTTACAACCAAAATACAGTAAATGTTCAACTGCCTTTGCAATTCCTTCGTTTTGTTTTCTTGTCACTCTCAGTTTTCAGTGTTGAATAATACAGGGGAATTTCACTAAACAAATATTTTGTCATTTTTGAAGCCCATGGTTTCTTTAATATGCTGGGATTCACACCGCATTACAATAAGGATTACAAATTATAGGGTGAAATGGCTACACATTTTTGTCAATTTTTGTCTTGCCACACTACTTGGTATTGTAAAAGCAAAGGGTCAAATAATATTTCTAACAGTGTCACTCAATCTATTTCACTTTGAAAACAGGCAAAAACTAAAACTCAAATACAGTGTCCACACATCTCTTTTTTAAACTCATCGTTCTCACAGATGTTTTGTTAAACATGTTTAATATTTATGACTGGTATCAGTGACTGATGACATTTTAACTGACGCTGGCCCACAGTAACTGGTAGTGTTGTTTCCCTCTGTAGGCTTTGTAGGCTGCTTTGTCCTCACATTTACATCCATAATAGCCATAACTTTTTTTATCTATCATTCTTCAATGCATAAAGTATTAATGTAAAAAATCCAAGTTTCCAGTTGCCATAATATAACAATAAATTGTATTATTATTACTGATTTAGTTGCTCCACAAGCAAATGTATTACAAGAGCAAAAATAGTAAACACACTGAGTATGCTGTATAAAATTAATTATTATTACTGTGTCTACATTATCTAAAAGTTAACTATGTTTCGTAATAATATTAATTAAAAATAGAAATCAGACAGTGTAGGATAGAAATATAATATACATGTATTTAACTACTAAATTGCTGACATGTTACTAAATGTTACAACTGGACATGATGAGTTGAAGTAACAAATAGCTGTATAATATTTTCTTCAAGATATATCTTTAAGTTAGAACTGTACCCTTGCACCTCAGTCATTTCCTGTCTTTGAAAATGTCCTATTTTATTTTTTATATGACTGCACAAGACAGGAAGCCATGTGTCAGCAAATATTAGCATATTTACTGACTGCAACATCACCAAACGCTGTAGATACTGTAGCTGACACTCTCTTGGGTACCTGCCCTCATTTTCCCCAATCAGTGCTTTTATTCTTAGAGACTTTATTCATTGCAGCCTCAAGCTTGAGGGGTAAAGGATGGAGAAGTAGTTAGAGGGTGGAGGAAGGAGGAAAAACAGTTGCAGAGAAGTGGAAAAATGTAATCAAAGCTACAAAACTGACAGGGGAGTGGCAGTTTTTTAAGGAGCCTTTGCTTCTGCTGTCTCTCACCTCTGACCCCACATTCAGTAACAGGAGCAGCTCTATGCGTGGTGTGTGAGAGCAGCCACGGTTCATTTCCAGCATCTTACACATAATTTTCTGGCCTGCATGGCAGCTTTCTTCATACCACTCTGCATATACAGTATTGCCTTCAGCATTGCATTCAGTTTCTGCTTTCTCCCCTTATTTCTCCTTCTCTGCTGTACTTAGCGGAAGTATACTATTTCTTGTTACTGTGACAGCCTCTCGGTTTTGGAACAACTGTCTCCCTGCACTGCCCCTTCTCTGTGTATATGTGTGTGTGTGTGTGTGTGTGTGTGTGTGGGTGGGTGGATGTTTGTGTGTGTCTTCTTTTCTCCCATCAGTGAGAGTAACTGAAGCCCCCTTTTCCTCTCTGCTTGAGGCAGTTTTGTGAAGAGGCAAGACAGACAGGCGGAGGAGGCAGACTGAGGGTTTGAATGGCCTCATTCACAAGCTCAGTGAACTAGACACACAGATACAGCGCAGCGCACAATACGCTATCACTCTCAATAATCACTGGCCTGTTTATGAAGCTATTGCAGCTCAGTTATCTTGTAAACTATGTTCTTGTGGAGAGGATCAGATATAAAATCCATAAGGTGGCTGAACTCCCTTGCCAGACTATTGATTATCATGCTTTATCTTTTATCTTGGACGACTGGTGTCTCAGCGACTGATCACTACCTGTTGGCATATTTTATATTCTCAACATAACCATGTTAAACCGCATAAAAATCAATTAGAACATGCCAGTTTGAACGTAAAAATAAAAAAACGGCATATGTCTGTGAAAATAACTTATGCCTATCTAGTTAAAAAAAATGTTTACCTGTGTTTAGCTAAGTAAAGGCTCTGCTTGTGTAAGGCTTTACAGTGTATCTCATTCACCCACTCACACACACACCAATGGTTATGGCTGCCGTGTCAGGTGATCACCCGGCTCAACGGGAACACAGGAACTTAATGCCCAAGGACAGTTGAACACATAAGTAGGAGGGACCGAAAGTCAAAGCACTGACCCTGTGGTCCTTACAAAGTGAGCTACAGCCACCCTTACTTAACGATACACCTGTAAGGGTAAAATCTTATTAGGTGAATTCTCATGAAGCAGTATGCAAAAATAATACTTACCCTACTGCTAGGGGTTTATGCATTTTGTATTTGTATGGTTTTATCTATAAGTTCTAATAGAATCACCTAATTTGATTTGAAATCCGAACATCTGATAAAAGTTTCTAACCTCTAAGGTGCCTTTTTTCTGAGAAGTTGCTCCATTGTGCTACAATGTCTGTGTTATAGTGTAGAGGAACAAATATTAAATCTATACGGCGGCTGAGCGCTCTGCCAGATCCTATTGATCTCCAGACTTTGTCTTCTGTCTTGTCTTTAAAATGCTCCTCTTTAACAGAGCTAGAGTGCCAATGGCAATATAAAATCATTGTACAAAAAGAACTTTTAGTGTGTTTTCTATATTGTCACAGTTTTAAACCAGAAATGTGCTTCTGGGTTCCTCAGGGGCCGCTATCATTGATTAAAGCAGATGCAGGAAACAATGACTGTACCTTTTGGGAAGTGCCAGTCATGCTACTCTTGCTATTTAAAAATCCTGCTGTTCATTAATGCTATTTTAAAAACTAGATATATGAAATTCTGTTTTGAAAGTTATTAAAAGTCTGTTTGTTTTATTATTTGCCCACACATGTTCTATATGCTTTATTTTTAAACTCCACATTTTATAGAACACAATGCCACAATGTTGAGGAGCTGAAAGCACATATGAAGTACTAAAGGAAAACTAGGTGGTGTTACCCAGTGAGGACCATCTGTACCTAGTGAGAGCAATGCCGCTGAAACCACTGAGGCATGGAGAGCACCATTCTTCTTCGATGAATGCTAAAAATGTAATGCCATGAATCCAAGTTTGGGTAAAAACACTCCCGACTGTTATACAACACTTTCTGCTAATTGCCAACACTATTTATAGGAAAATAATCTAAAAAACAAAAATCAGTAGATTATCCGACAATGAAAAGAATCCACTATTGTAACACTGTTATTATAGTGTTCAGATGCACAATGCATAAAGGACTTCTTTCTTAATCAAAAGGATTGTAGTTTAACAAATTTAGCATCTGAAACTTCTGATTTTGGCATAACCCGATCCTGGATTATTGTTCGAATGTATGAATGTATGGATAAATTGGGTGGTTGGATAACTATGCGCTATATGGCAAATTGCACAAAATTGTGCTTCCAGTAGTTGTAAGCCTTGTAAACAATTGCACAATGACAGTCTAGCTAAAGGCTTCAGTTTTTATAGGATACCACTGTAAATGACATAAAGGTGAAATGTCAGTGAAAGACACTGGGCAATAGATTTCACTAAGTATGTAGCTCATAAAAGCTTATTATTGGCGTTTACCTTCCTTCACCTGGAAATCACTGTGCTGCACTGTAGGTAACCCCGGGCAATGCCTGGAAAAATGGACCTTATGACTTTTAAACTAGTTTGTATTTCTCGTTTACTCAGGTATTTCCTTTATCTCAGCTTTTACCTGCAGATAATGAGAACTCACAGTATTTTTTTAGGGTTTCTGTGGCTGCCTGGAGAATATCTCTGAAGCTAGGGTGGTTATTCAGGCTGGTGGTTCTAAAGCAACTGCATCATCAGGACAAAAAGACTAAAAGTTGAATGTGTTAGTTAGAGTATGCAGGGATTTTGTGCGTTCAAAATGAGGGGATGTGTTTGCCTGTTACTCCTTTATGTTTTGCTGTTGTGCAATGACATCGAAATAAGTAGCAGGTTTATCTGTGAGTATCCATTCTTTCTGTCATGTAAAATGCAAACAGGAAACTGGTCCAGAGACATAAAAGCACTTTACTGAGATATAAAGAGGGAGGGAAGGGAAAAATATGTTAGAGCACAGACACATGGAAAACATTAGAGAGATATACAAATTTGGGAAACCAGAAATAAAGTGATGTGCATGAAGGAGATGCACACGATTGAAAGCTCTTTCTAAATGCAGAGACACTAATGAAATCAGAGAGAGGCAGGAAAAGCTGCAGAGGAAGCTGCAGGATCCAGAGGCTGGATAGCTGTGCAGGGTAATGCAGATAAAAGAGAAAGAGATTTATTTAGAGGTCCACACAGAAAAAGAGAGGGCATTGATAGACAGACCAAGCAGTTAAAAACCTGAAAAAGACACACACACAAAAAAAGAATCGAACACATGGAGATGGTGAGAGAAGAAGCAAGTAGGAGACCACAAGAGACAGAGCTAGAGGAAGTCCCAGAGGACCTATTGTGTCCGATAGTTTTATTGTGGCGATGATGCACCACGCCGCTTGTCCCCTCCTCTCATTAAAGCTTTATGAAGCAAGCTTAGCACACATTTTATTACAATGACGCCACTGTCTGGCACATTCCAGCCTTGCGGCGCGTTGGTGGTGGCGATGGAGGCAGAGGGTGTTGCAGAGAAACAAGCCCATTGAGACGTACATCAGAAAGGGAAATGTAGGAGAACGAAAGAATGAGAGAGTCGGAGAGGCAGAGCCACTGTCAGAATGCATTCAGGAATGAGGAAGACATGGAGGAAAGAACCAGAGAAAATAAAGAGCAGATAATGACGAATGAGACATACATACACATATCTGGTTGTCTAAAAATACAGTGGTTTGGGATTAAAGCAATCAATATTTCCGTCAGTTTTGATGGAGACTCAGGAGGTGGATGAAAAATAAAATTGCAGACGGTGATGTCAGAAACTACATCTAGGCCAGTAGTCTGAGTGAAGTTTAAAAGAAATAATCAGTTGGCATGGGAACAGCAGTTGTTTTACATGTAAATGGTTTCTATTTTGGTTTCTGTGTTTCAGTTTTTTGCTCAGTTCCGTTAAACAGCTGATCCCCTAAAATAAAAATTAAGTTTAAAGAAGGGAACTGGCATTTGCCATATCACTGCTGTCAAAAAATAAATTAATAAATAAATAAATCAACATAATTTCTTTCAGCCAAGAGCCATTTTTCATCAGTAAGCTGCCATCATAAACGAATACCAAATATAATGGGAATATCTGTGTCTGTTCGTTGCTGCTCCGAGCCATGTTTTGCCATTCTTTTGATTGCACTTGCTCTTACCTTCTGAGCATAACTTTGTATATTAATCAGAAGTCGATTTTAGCACAAACATAGTTATGCATTACAGGCACTAGGGTAAAATATTGCACACATGACTAACATATGACTCTATACCCCTCATTAATATTGCTGTGTCCATGTAAAGTAACAGCAGGAAAATCCAAAGACGGCATGTTAACTTTGAGAACACCATGACTCAGCTCTTGCTGAATGATGCATGCTAAGTACGTAGTATGCTGGTTCTCTGAATTGGAGACATTTAGCTCCTGTCATAATCTGAGAGTAAATCCCCGTCTTATCGCCTCCAGGGTGCAGGGGCCTCAGCTTTGTTTAATTGCCACAAGCTAAACCGTCAAAGCTGCATCTCCCTCAGTGTTTACCCCCACTGAGGCTTATAGCTGATAATGGAATTACTCCGAATCCCAGGAGGAGCGAGGGAGAGAGGGAGGAACAGAAAGAGGAGGAAGACGTAAAGGGAGAGAGAGAGAGAGAGAGAGGAGAAATTTAGGAAAGTGGATGGTGGAAGCTGAAGAGGAGAGGGAAGGTTCAGTGTCGTCCCTGAAAACAGGAGAGCGTGAGAAGATATGAGATGGAGGAAGGGACAAGGAAATCAAAAGAGTCAGAAGGAGAGAAAGGGTACAGGAAGACGGCGGGCTGCTGCCAAAAGCAAACGCGGCCGTCTTCTCGTCTTTCTGTTTACCCCGGTGTGACGTCTTAGAGGCTGAAAGAGTGAATTGTGACGCAGGATAGACCCCAAGCTGAAAACATGTCTGCCTGAAAGAATGTAGTTGAATGGATGAAGGAGAGAAAGGAGAAGATGCAATAAGAGGATGAAGGAAAACGGGGCCAGACAAACATTAAAGACAAATGAGTTGACACGCTTGTAGTCGCTCCAATTGCCGACTTCTTTGAAAGTGAACACATTTCAGCTGATTTGTCAGAATGTGTAAGTGGCATTTTTTTTTCTTTTTATTCAACAGCGTTTTCGATTGAGCGACAAACTCGAGCACAAGAGAGGTTTTTGTGGAAGCGAAAACGCGGAGGACGTCAGCGCTTCTCACTCTCCTTCCTGTCATGGTTGAAAGCTTCGGGGTGTTTGAAGACTGAGTTGCAGCGTTGTTGTGGAAAATGAAAGCTCAGTCGAGGGTTTGCATGTGTGTGTGTGTGTGCGTGTGTTCATGAATGGATTTTGGACATTAAGCTGTAAGATTAATTTCCTTAATGGCAACCATTTAAGTTGCATGCCAGTTTTAAAAATATTGAAAATGTTGAAAATTGATTGCCAGCGGCTTGTAGGATAGAACTGGCAGATGTGGCGTCATGTTGTTCACAATAAAACGAAATTGGAAATATATGTGCAAATTCCAAGGTTCCATCTCAGTTTCAGGCTTTAGTAAACCAGTCACACCAATGGATGCCTACACACATCACTTAAAGTGTTTGTCCAATTAGGATGAGAAGGTACAGCACAGCTGACACACGCCGAAGTTGTCGCTCATTAAAAGCGACAAGTTTAACTAGACTCCGCAGAGTGAATTTGACTAAGGACCATGTGTCTTTCTCCATTCTACTCTCTTATTTGCTCATCTGCAAAATCAATGCAAAACCTTCAAAATCCAATGTATACGTTCTAATTGTGTTTTTCCTTTTCCTTCTTTTTTACCTCTCTCCCACACCATCTATGTTCTTCTCTTTCATCCACGCCTCAGTCTGTTCTCAGTATTCAAGGGGGGTCTTCGCCATCTTCGGCCTTTATGACAAGCGCTCAGTGAACACATTGACGTCGTTCTGTGGGGCCCTGCACATCAGCTTAGTGACACCCAGCTTCCCCACGGAGGGTGAGGGCCAATTCACCCTGCAGCTCCGGCCGTCCATCAGAGGGGCTTTGCTGTCACTGTTAGGTCACTACGACTGGAGTCAATTTGTCTTCCTCTATGACACAGATAGAGGTAAATCCACACTGACAAATACATTAACACGGTACACAAAGAATCGTTGTTGGAAAATCAGAAATGCCCTCAGATTTATTTCCAAATACACTGTGTATTCTTAAGAGAAATGCCTGGGTTTGTTTAGGATTCTGAAAGAGGTTTTCTTCAGGGAAGTTCACATCCAGTCCATTCAATAGGTAATAGACACTGTGAAATATAAAGTTTATCATCTTAAATTATTGGCATGATCTGAAGAAAAACTGGGATAATGAGCCTTCTGGAAGTGACTTTATTGGATCCTCTGTAGTGATGACATATCACTATCTGTTTTTCTGGACCTACAGTCTCAGCCCACTTGAGGTTTTACAACAGTGTGGAGCATCTTCGCTCACAAACAGTCTTCCAATGCAGACATCAGCTACAGAAACGCTTCAACCAACAAAAATTACTCACAGCATTATTTTTCATTAGTGGCGGCTTAAACCTCATTTGTCATGAAACCAGTAAATGCAGCATCAGCCCTGAGGAAAAATGAGAATCTGCTGGCTGAACATTTTGTACACAGACGTTTGATTATGATAAAAATGATCTTTGTCTTATTCAAACGGATCACAAACCCTTCAGAGGCATCTTCATATCACCTCACTGTTGTTCTCCAAACGACTAAAAGCCTGTAATGAATGTTGCTTTCACCTTGTAAACAACCTGCTGATTTGTGTGTTTTTCTTTGGACGATCATACTATGGCCATTAAAACTCCAAGATGCTGAACATTTTTGATACACAAAAATGTGTGGTTATGGACAATGTCTCAACTGTTTTCTACTCTTATTTTCCTTTCTTGTTGGTCTAAAGATAAGCAAAGGATTTGTCTTCATACACAAAAAGGGTTGTGACTCAATATCTACATTCATTGTCTCGGTGACTGTGGCTGCATCGTGTCCTTACGGTATCATGCGTTCTGCTGTGATAACAAGACATAACAGAGTATGTCTGCTGTCCACTGAGTCAGATCACTTTGGAATAGCACACTGAGGGCAAGAAAATATCATCAACGCACAATTATCTCTTTATAGGTCTATTTGCGTGAGATTATTTGGCCTTAATTTAGTCAAAATTAAACCTTGTTTTCACGTGGAGATGTACAAAGCCCGAGGCATTCGAACTGATCACAGGACACAACTGCAGAAACCACGGTTTGGCCTCAACTGTTGCGGCATTCACCTGTTTTTAATTTAACCATCCCATCATGCAGTGCACGTAAGTTAGTAGAGCAGACAAGCAGGCTCAGCTGCCGCTCTCAGCCTCTAACCGCTGTCATGGGAATACTTGGCACATTGTCACAGTCGGACTCTCTCTTTGTCACACACACATATACACATATAGACCAATTCCCTGCCACAGGGAGTGAAACACAGGTCAGAAATGATGCAGTCATGTTTGACCTAGCCAGGTACAGCTATGTGTAAGAAAGTGTGTGAACCGCACTCTGTGTGTGTGTCTGTGTGCGCACCCTGACTGTGACTGTGCCATCCTCCCTCTGGTCCAAATCGTCTGGGCTAATACCGAGGGGGAGCAGAGGGAAGAAATAAAGGAGATGAAGGAAAGCAGAATAGACAGGTTAGGTCATTCAAGCTGGTGGAGCAGCCAAAAGGAGAGAAATTATGAAAGACAGGTGTGAGACAAGGGGGAAGAAGCCACACAAAGCAAGCAAGAGACAGTGGAGGGTGATGGGGGACAGTGGGGAGGCGCAGTGGGGGAGAGTGAAGAAAGGGCATAAATGAAGTGCAGGAGGACAGATAGGATAGGAGGCCTCTGGGGATGTACAGTACAGCAGAGGAAGGAGGGGTGAGGTTTGAGAGAACAGGGGGAAGGGAGAGGGAAATGAAGCACAGGATGGATGCGTGGAGTTTGGGCTGTGCTCACCCGTGACTTGGCCAAGGCAGGGCCCTTCATTATATGCTCCCATCAGGCCCTGCTGCTGGTAATGTGCTGGAAAATGGGCAGTAACGGTGTGATCTGTTTTATGCTCCCTGCTCTGCTCCACAGATAGTGTGCTGACACACTCTCACACACAGACAGACAAAAGCTGGGGTTTGTCCACATATTTGCACACGTGAAGAAAAGTGCGCGCACACACATTCAAAAACGCACAAATATGCCTGCAGAAGATGAATGCATCATGTGTGCATCTCTGCTTGCATTAAATGAATGTACTGTATGCATACATAACAAAACACACACATAGACATTACTCACACACAAAGCCCCGCAGTATAAATACATTCTCTACGTACCGTACGTCACTTTTGAGATTGCAAAGGTGAATCCGTATATACACACCGTGATAGCTGGGGCTTTAGATGTGATTATTGCCGGCAGTAATTGGATTACAATAATCATTATGATTAAAATGGAAAGTGTGTGGCAATATTACAAAGGATTATTACAGCAATGCTGTCATTATTGTCATTTTCCCATTGTTTTTGACCCATCTAAACAGCTGTTGTGTGTTATATACCATAATTCATTGCTGCTTGTGTTGCCACCTCCTGTTTGTAGAATCATATTAACTTTGAAACCCTATCGAAATCCATCTAATATCACGCCGAGAGGCACACTCACCCTGATCAAAACCGTGCTCCATCATTTTTAGCAAAATAATATTCCTTTGTGTTTCTTTTTGTTCCAGTCCACAAAACTGATAAGTGGCGATGTGTTCTCAGATTGGTTGCACTTAAATCAAAGTTCACTGCTAAAAAAGAAGCAGTGTGAATTTTAATAAAATGTCACTTTCAAGATTATCACTCTCAGTTTGACTGGCGGTCTGTTGTTTTGGCACATAACTGATCTGGCTCTGTGGGTTGGTTGATAAAGTGACATTCAAGAGAGGACGGTTGCCTGGTGTGCCAAGTGCTTTAACTCCACTTTTGAAGGCAAGACATTAGGGTATTGCTTTAGTAAATTAGTCGGTAGCATCTGCTGGAAAGTACTGCACACCTGCTGATTTCAGAATTTTGTGCAGACTTGTCAAATACACTGTGCGAATACTGGTGGGATTTTTTTGGGCTTTACATTTTACCAGTAAAAATTGCAAAAACACAATCACTCTTTGTCCTCAGTACAACCTGTGCCTAGTAACAGCATTAATTAACTCTTTCTCCTTTCTTCTTCCCCTTGCTCTCTGTTGTCTAGGTTATGCAATACTGCAGGCAATTATGGAGAAAGCGGGTCATAACGGATGGCAGGTCAGGACACACACGAACACGCAAGTTCCTGGAAACAGGCCAATAAAACACACAAGCAAGACCACATCTCACGCTGCATGTGTGATGTGTAACATATGTAATTAACAGAATCACACACACAGATACACACAGTGCATTCACATAATTATACCTTTTTTGTCATTAACAGGCTTGTTGTTTGTATGCGTGACCTTGTCCCTATTTGTGTTTTTATGCACATACACATTCCCTGTGAATAAATATGTGTGTGTTAACACAGGTGAGTGCTATCTGTGTGGAGACTTTCAATGAGGCAGCGTATCGCCGACTCTTGGAGGAGCTGGACCGACGCAAAGAGAAGAAATACGTCATTGACCTGGAGCCTGAGAGACTACAGAGCATCCTAGAACAGGTGAAGTAATTGTTCCTTTGTAAGCAAACAAATTAAATATGAATTAACTGTGTGAATTTTTATTCATGCAGCACTTCCACCGTACACGTAATACCACATGATACTAGAGTACATAACAGAAAAAAAAACAGGAATAACAGGCCTGAATGACGCTGCAGCATTTTAGATCATTAGAAGCTTTAAAGGAGCCTAAGCCAGAGTTTTATATGGCACTGTTACTATCACTTAGATTACAGCAGGCAGGGCAGAGATTGTATTATTGACCTGGACTTCGCAGCACTTAACATTTAATTACAGTACAGTCCAACCGCAGCACAGTGACATGTTTTTACCACCCTAAATCACACTCAATGGAACAGGCTGTGCTATGTAAGGAATCAGACCGTGAATACTTAGGACTTTCAACACACGTACAGATTCAAAGCACACAAACACAAGTACGATATTGAGTTTCTGAAATTGGGGTAGGGGACTTGGAAAATCCCAGTAAATGCAGATTTTTCTGCTACATGTAACAAATTGCGCATGTACATAACAAAGTGCTCCGCACCAACAGTGCCATTAAATCCAACTGTCTGTCTGCACCTCACACAAACTGAGCAACACCACACAGCTAAACCCACCCACCCATGAACGCTTACCATTAATACAGCATGTAAACGTATGATACAAGCCAAAGACAAAATAACAGAACGTACATTCCACACACCAGTTAAACACAAGTTAAAAGCAGCAACCAAGACAGAAAGACTGTCTCGAATGGCTTCTATGGGGAGCAAGTGTGGAGATGGAGACACACATAAACACACACAGACACACAAGTGAGGCAGACAAACAGACACAAACACACACTCCTGTCACAGTGGGCTCTGCAGTGCTGGCACTGGCTAATGTTCCTGCTCTGAGACAGAGACTGCTCTGTTTGTCTGCTCCTGCCAGCTGCGATCTGTGTGTGTGTGTGTGTGTGTGTGTTTCATTTTATTAGGTCTGTGCACAACGTTCATGTTATTGTGTGATTTGCCATAATCCTATTCAATCAAACAGTATGTTTAAATAATGATCAAAACATTACAGACTGTACAGAGTGAGCAGAATTACAGTTCTGACTTCACTACCACACCAAACCATGACTCATTCAATCCAAACACACCAGGCGAACAGGCAATACTGAGTGCATGACGTGGAAAACAAAAGGCGTGGGTGGTGTATTGTGCTTTCAGACTTGTGTTTCCTTGAGTTCACAACGAAGAAAAACTTTGAAAATGTGTTGCTGTACGTATTGTCGAAAGAAAATATATTGTCACACTAGACTTCTAATGTCACTAAATGCTATTAAACCTGGAATCCAATCACTGAAACCAGACAGTGCGTTTTACAAGCAGCATCAGCTGATGCGACCCATGCCTTACAAAAAGACATCTTGGGAAACCCATGATCGAGAGTTGTTGATTTGCATGTAGTTGGACAGGAACACAGAGTAATTTAAAAGATTTTACATATTCATCAGTCCACAGGTAAACAGACGGAAGAGATGACTTGGTTCTGTGGCTACTCCCCATAGATGTGGGCATCCGGCCAAGATCACCCCAAAGCCTCAACACAAAACCTTTAATAAGTTAAAAAGAAATCTGGAGTAAGCGATTACCCTGCGGGATGATGTTCGGGTGGCTGTCTGCAGGCTGAAGTTTAGAAGAAGCTGGATGATGCAGCAGGACATTGTCCGTAAACACTGACGTAAATCTACTGCACAATGGCTTTAAAAAAAGTCAAGCTGGACGAGGCTGCTAACAGAACCCTAAAACAAATACGATTGCTCCTTAAGGGTTTTAAAAGGCTTCAGAGTCTGAGCCAGCACGGTACCAGGGATCGGTGAAGTCCTAACAAGCTCATCACTTCCCTTTTAATCAGCATAAGAGAAACGCCATACAGCTACTATGTGGAGCTCGAGGGAGCCACATATGGGAGGGAGCCTCCTTTATTTGTAGTTTGACCTCCCTGCCCCGGCCCGTAAGACTTAATTAAAACTACTTTAAGTTAATTGTGATTCATACATAGCAAAGTAATAATGTTTGCTCTCTTTCTGTTTTTACTTGCAGGCTGTCAGTGTGGGGAAGCATGTGAAAGGTTACCACTACATCATAGCCAACCTGGTAAGATCTCATATTCTGTTGCTGTTATTTTGAGACATATTTAATATAATTGTTTTTTTGTTTTTTTATTATGTTTAAATAGGCTAAAGGTATAGCTCCTCTTTAAATATGCCAGAAAGATCAGACATTGGGTTGTTTGGACGCACAACAGAGGAATAAGATGAAGATGAAGCTTTAAACAATCTGGCACGGCTAAAAAATGTTTGTGTTTTAAGCCAAAATTATGAGACGTGTTGTACTCACCCCTATTTTGACATTGTGGTTGTCCCAAAATTGGAACATTTCCTGCACTTATATTAGTATTAATATAGCCAGGAAAAAACATTCTGTATTGTTTTTCACCATCCCTACCCACAGAATGTGACATTTTTCATTTTACTTCAGAATTAATATATATTAACATTTGTCTCTCCTTGAAAAAGTCTTGGCAGTCAGAAGCTACTGGAATCCACATCAGTAATATAAGTATTGCTTCAACCTTAATCCCTAAAATATGTTCAACAGCAATTCTCTGTGGGATGGTTAAAAAGGCGGCCAGTGACTGCAGGTCAAGCTTGACAGGCTCTCAGAGCTTTTAGCAATTAGCATCCATCAATGCAGGATCACCCTTGCATGTCTTTACTTTCTACCTCTGTCTCAGGCCATTTCATAAATGTATCCCTCTTTACTGCCACTTCACTATGAAGTGTCACTCTGCATAAAGTCACGCTTGCCGCTGCAGAAGCCGCTCCATATGAAGTAGGGGTATAAATAATCAGGTAAACTGTGTGAGTATTCTGAATATAATACATGAACAAAGGTGCCCAGGATGTTGCACTCTACATCGTCTGCTGCCATTCTTTCCCTCTGGGACGGCATTTGATTCTATTCCCCTCACACCACGTAATATATCTTTCTTTCTTTCTCAGGGATTTAAAGACATATCTCTGGAGAGGTTCATGCATGGTGGGGCCAACGTTACTGGTTTCCAACTGGTGGACTTCAGCAAGCCCATCGTCATAAAACTGATGCAGCGCTGGAACAAACTGGATCAGAGAGAGTACCCTGGATCCGAAAGCCCACCCAAGGTGATAAAAATATACTGTCCCATTTGGAAGCCTGTTTCCACATGAGCTACCACTGCCTGAATCAATCAGTGGTGTGCAAATTGTTCTTTGTACATGAAGCTCACCAGAGAATGCACGAATTCACTGCGTCTATCCGGTAACTAGTCACAGGAGGATGTGCTACATTTGAACCATTCAGAGCATGATAATGTGCATTTGGTGCAGCTTCTTAGCCATTAGTGTGACCTTAAGGTGTCAGAAAGGTAAATTAGCTGTTTCTGCAAGTCAGCAAGTCCATAAAGTCCACCATGATTCTGTGATTCAGTGCAAAGGTCAACAGGATGCGTGCATATGTCTGTCCGTCCACCGTCCCCTGTCCCCTGTCACTGTAGTAAGACTCTGTTTAGTCTCTTCCACCCCTCAAACCCCCTCCCATCCTTTCCCCTGCCTCTGTATTTGTCCTCTCCACCTTCAGCGTACCTCTATTGACCGGGGACAGACCGGCAGCCAATTGCGGTTGATTTGTGCATATATTAACAGGAAATGTGTCCACCTACCCATTAAAAATGCATCATAGTGCATTTCTCTGTCCTCTGGTCTCTGGCTCACACTCACATGCTGGCAGTCACTCACAGCACTCTTATACAATGTAGTAGTAAATATTAAAAGGTGATGTTGTGTATTATTCTCCCGGTGATGATTCAACTACACAGAAAAGATCATGTTCTTTCATATTTGGCATGTAATTTTTCACTCGGAGGCCAATGGTAATTGGCTAACTATTGTTTTCAAATTCACCTGATGAATACTCATAACCAGATGCCCACTGCATCAATCATCCCTAAAAGTTTAGTGTTTTAATTGAGGGAATTTTTCTTGTCTGTAATATAAATAAACATTGAATAAAATAGAGGCAAACACCTGCGGATTTACCACAGCACACGTGTGTGCGTCTAAAGCTTCATTTTCCAATACCTCCACAACAATGATGTTTTCTCTCCGCTGTTCTACACACAAGGAAACATGATTTTAATGATTTAACACAATAACAGAAAACCACATATCTCTAGTGACAACAGATGCCTCCAAATTGCTGTAGGCTAATTGGTGCTGTGTAAAAACTGCGCTCGGTTAGCCTTGGGCCAAGTCGTAGCCTCAGGCCAAGTAGAACTCTGGTCAAATAATGTGCAGTGCGAAAAGCCCTGATGGGACTTGTCCCTTTTACACTGGAGATTTACACTGGACTTTGTGCCTGCTGCCTTTGACCATCAATCAAAATCCCTTAACCCAGTGATTCTTAGCTGATTTGCCTTGAAATGAGCTCTGCTGTGCCTGGAGATTTGGTCAAAATCTACTGTAATGAAAATGATCACTGACTTGGCAAAGTAATATATTATCCTTTTAAAAAATTCTTATGATCACACATCCCTTCCAGGTTTTTTCACACAGTTCCACTGATTGCATGATCCTAATGCTATTGTTGTGAGTCATAATATCATGATTTATTTCCAATCCTCATTCTGATTTGCTTTATCCATATTCCAATTTCTTTTTACGATGTGGATGACATCTCATATATATATAACAAGTCCACATTCTCATAGAAAACCCTCTTGATGCCTAATGCATGCTATGAAAATTTATCTTACTCAGTAGTTCATAAATATCTTTGTCCAGGTGGCGTGAAGCATGAATGCACATATGTACATTTTTAAACGTACTGCATAAATGTTTTACAAAGACTAGTTTCTGTGTGAAAAGCGTCACATGCCTTCTTTTGTTGCGTACATCATTTATAAATGTTTTATGGGTCGTGGTCTGATATGAAATGGTAGAGTAAACTTGTTTTAGCCTATATGTTTTTTATTTATTTAGTAATTCACATTTACTGAGGAAATGTGTTTTGACTGTGCCTGGAATGTGTTGCTTTTTAAAGCCCGTACTGTTTCCTCAGTGTCCCAGAAGTGTTCCTGTCCTGCCCCTGACAGAAACAGGGAAACGCATGCTAGGTGGCTCACTTTTGTTGTTGTTCTTCTCTTGATTTGGATTCTATAGCCGTCGTCTGTCAGTCGCAAGCCTAAAGGCTTCTTTAGTTTCAAAGGGGGGAGATGAAAGGAAGATGACATGGTTGTGCAGTCTTCCAAAACACACCTTATGGGATACAAATCAAGGATGTCAGTAAGAGAGAAACTACCTGCAGAGGCGTTGAGAGCATGGGCAGAGTTTTTCAGTTTTCCTTTCCATTTTCATCCCTCCACTTGTTTCTGCCATGATGTGAAGGCGGCCTGCTGTGTGTTTGACTGCCTCTGTCTGTGCGTGGGCTGGATGGGGGAGCCGGGCGCCTGGTGATTTTCCCCGCTGTGCCGTGTCTTACCTGTAATGAATCCGTCAAACAATCTGTCAAGATCACCCCCACTTTGAGAGTTTCATTTCGGAACTGATACCGATGATGACTTTCTCTTTCTTCTGCTCATAATCATTGTCGTGTTTCAAAGGTTCCTTGAAGTATTCGTAATTTACTCCAACTCGTTTCTGATCCGTTACATCCAGATCCAGTTCTTTTGGTCATGATTTTGTTGCTTTGTGGTAATTTTTTTCACCTTTGTGCATCAGTTTTAATACTGTTAGTGTCTCTCTGTGCTCATTTTAAGTGTCATGTTTCATGTTTCCCTGTATACTGCAGTTGCTTGTTAGGCTTCGGAAAGAGGCCGTGGTCAAACAAAAACCTAACCTGGACATGTAGGCTCATTAAGTAATACAAACACGATTACAGTACATGCTGTATAATCTGTAACCACATATTTAAGCATATGTAATTAATAGGAATTTCCCAAAAAAACAAATTTATTGAACAGGTGTACATGTACAACCTGATTTAAACACATTTTAATGCAATTTTAATTGCTTTCACTTTCTACCCAGTGACTATATTTAAAAACTAGGCATGTATAAAATTAGCACATTTACAGCGATGTTGATTGATGGTTCACGGGTGTTGTGGAAGTCAAATAAAAGTCAGAGTGGTGGGATAGATTAAGGCACAGGTCAGCATGTTTGCATACTGGTGAGGTTAGTTCATATGGAGTTGAGGTGCGGTAATACAGCTGTTGTTAAGATTAAATTGCTTCCCCTTTTAGGAATAAATCACACAGGCCCACTGCATAGCCCTGCAATGTCAGCGTTTTCTGCTTTGGCTTTGTGGAGAAAACCACAGAAAGCATCTACTCAAAGACTGTTTGTCGTATATCTAAGTTCACTAAGCTCAAACAGCATAAGCTAAAACCATAGAAAAGACCAATACTGATTTTGAGTTTACCCAGAGTAAATATGTTTTCAGTTTCCAAACTGGTTCTCGTTTAACAAACCTGTTATTGTCTTTCTTTAACTTCATTTGCAGAATTTATTGTGAGACACATACTGTGTACAGCACAAATAAAGAGAAAACAACAAGAAATAGAACTCATCAAGCTAATGATGAACATTTCTTTTTTCTTTCCCAGTATACCTCATCTCTAACATATGATGGTGTCCTCGTGATGGCCGAAGCCTTTCGCACCCTTCGCCGTCAGAAAATTGACATCAGTCGTCGTGGCAACGCTGGTGACTGTCTGGCTAATCCAGCGGCTCCATGGAATCAAGGAATAGACATGGAGCGTGCACTCAAACAGGTTGGCACAAGTTTATTTTTGAATGGTTTAGCATAGGCAGATTGGCAAACACTGAGACAATGGTGCTTTGCAGACACAGCTTCATGGAAGTTGACAAAATGTTCCAGAAATCTATGCAGATGTTTTTTTATTATTATTCTTATTCAGACATTAAGTGTCCACACATGTATTTGGTACGTAAACTGAGAATGTTGTATTGCATCTCAATACCGTCAGTGGTCTTGTGGCATTTTCTTAAACGTGAACCCTAAACAAAGTCTTTACTTTAAAATACTTACAGATCGTTCACTGCTAATTCAAACTATTATTTCCTCTTCCTCTCCTCCACTGTAATTATAATGAATGATTTGCAAACTCTGTCTGTGTGGCTGCACTATTACCATATACTGTACCTGGCACCTTTCTGCAATACTAGTTGCCCTCGGAATTCAGGGATTAATATTTTTTAAACCACGCTTGTTATGAGGTACCAAAGGCTGAAGACATAGTAATTATAAAGTAATTTTTGTTTGATTCAGGTTCGCATTCAGGGCCTGACTGGAAACATTCAGTTCGATCACTACGGTCGAAGGGTGAACTACACAATGGACGTGTTTGAACTGAAGAGCAACGGACCACGTAAGGTAGGCCTCGTTAAATCATAGTGCATTCATATTCTCCCATATAATTTGTCTATTGCTGAAAAATTCTGTTCAAAGAACAATAAAGTTATCATCATTTCACTTAATCACTCGAATATTTTTACTGTTGTTGTCGTTAAAGGATAATTCTTATTCAGTTTCATCCCTCGTGATGGTTGTTTGTTAAAAAATTAATTCATTTTCTGCATAGTTATCGCCATAAGTCTTAATTATCAACTGTCATATTGCAGTTATAAATATCTTCAGATACAGTAACTTCAATTGAACCATTGCAGCTTGTGTTTTAATGGCTTTTTAGAGTGTGCACTGGAGAGCAGCTCCCAGACAATCTGGGGTACGTAAAGCTCTGTAGTGATGTAAATAAGGAAAAGCTGAATATAATCCATTTTTATTATAGCAAAAAGTAGGATGAGGTCCAGGATGAAATCACAAATAATTTATTGTTAATGAAAATAAGTGTGCATGTATCACCCAGAATGAAAGCAGAAATAACATCATGTTCCAGCTTCTGAAGTGTTTCTTCGACAGCAGTGTGTGTTTATTGAATGTTCTTGGCTCACACTCGACATCTCTCAATATCTTCTACAGTTCCAATGGGAAATTTGCTGGATTGAGCTCGTTCGGTTGCCTAATTTTTCATTTTTTTACTCTCTGTTTCTTTCTCTTAGTCTCACTCACAGGTTTGGATTCTTTTTAATGTCTGTTTTATTTGGTTTTACGTATATGTGGAATTTATTGTACTTTAAATTTCATTTTTTCAAAACTAAACTATAAAAACCAACTGATATAAATATAATTTCCATTTTCCTTCTTTCTCTTCCCTATGTTTCTCCCAGATTGGATACTGGAACGACATTGACAAACTTGTGTTGGTTCAGAATGAGAACGGTCTGTCCAATGACAGCTCAGCGATGGAGAACCGGACTGTAGTTGTGACCACCATCATGGTAGAGTTTTCATCTTTTCATAGTTTGGGTGCTGTGTGATTGTGATGATGTGATTCTGAAGGACTGCTTCATCCAAATCCCAGTCTTTCTAATTTTTAAACAACCTTTACAAAAAACGTATTCACACTTGTTTTTCCACTTCACACCTTTCTCACGTAAAAATGTATTCAGGTGCAAATTGGTGCCAATGCATGACACATCAGGAGATTAAAAGCATATAACAGGTGTTTGATAAAAAAATGCATTTTTGTTCTCTTATCCTGACATGACCAGGTATATACAGGAAAGGGAAGGGGAAGCAAAATTTACTGTACTGTATTGTTGCAGCACCATTAAGGTTCTATACAGTACAGCAGATGTATTTCACTGGTAGAAGAAGTGACCAAAGGATGTATTCAGTTTCATAAAATAAGGGGACGGAAGATGAAAACCATGTGATGTTAGCTCGTAGCAGAATTTTTTAATGCTGAAGAAAAATCAGGTTGTTATGGGATGAGTTGTCCGAGTTGAAGAGCGCTCTCGGAGCACAGCCAGGAGGGAGTGGCACTTGTCCAGCTGGAAGATTACGCTAATGTCTCATTAGTAGTCTAATCTAAATCTGACCTCAGATCACCATTTAGAAGTGACCTCAGTCCAGTCTCTTCTAATAGCTTTCACATAGACACAGTTTAATTATTCTTCTTTCTTCCACAAACAAGGACAAATGAGGGGTAATCGGTGGATTTTTTGCACATCCCCTGATTACATTTGATTTCAACTCACCCATCTGCAGCCTTTTTATGGTGGCCACCCCTTCCTGTAAATGCAATCAGTCTAATTCAATTGGGCATGCAAAATGATGCAAGTGAAAGCAACTCGAAAGACTAATTTCAGCCCAGAGATAAAACAAGCTACAGATGCTTGAGCTTTGCCAATTTGCTATTGTAACGAGGCACATCCACTAAACCCGAAAGTATTACGGAAATATCTGTAGCTGTATTTACTGTAGACTCATAATGTGAGCAAATACTGTATCTGAAAAAGGGGGATAGATTTTTTTGGTGGCTGGATGCAGCAGAAACAGTCGTGTCTGAAACACCACACTTCATTAATTTAATTCAGGTGGACAAAATGTCCCCAGTGAGAGCCCCACCCCATGGACACGCTCCCTTCACTTCAGCTGACAGTGTAGTAAACCGCATGTGGTGCAAGCACATGAACACAATCAAAGTTATCAAAAGGCTCCGCTGTAGGAAAAAAATCCTACTTTCAATATGTGTCATATTACATATTATTTTACGGCCACTCTGTGTGAATGGCAGTGTGGGTTGTGTTCCTTGGTTGTAAGTGGGATGAGCGTGATAAACAGTGTGTGTGGCATTATTGTATTCCTCTTTTCTATGTTGGCTCCTTCCCTACTGCTCCCCTCCCATGTCTGTCTGTCTGTCGTTTGACTTTTCCCAACGCCACTATCTTCTCTCTCTCTGTCTCTTCATCTCTCACACTTTGTCTTGCTGTCTTTCTTCAACTCGACTCATCCTTTTAATTCTCCCACGCCCCTCATTTTTACCTCCATGACATATATCTCTGTGGATGGTGACCTCAGCAGGCCTTGGCTAACGTTAGCTCAGCCGCCTCCTCCTCTTTGCAGCCTCTGATGATGAGGAAGCCTCTGCTGCGACACTGACGCCGGGTCTCCAGACACAGCAACAGACTGAAACACAGACTCGCCTCAGTCGTAAAGTCTCGCCAAAGGCAGAGGACAAAAAAAGCTGAGAGTGTCTCTAAAGCTCTGTACAAAACACAGCATACCCTGTTTTTATTTTGTGATGATGCCTTTTTATGTGTATTTATGTTTGCAAAGTAGTTTTTGTTTTTTGAATTATTGTCCTCTTTCGAGATGGTGTAACCTGTGTTTATGTAGCAAAGTACGAATGGCAAGAAAGATGGAGATTGACGACATCCATGTTTAGAGCCCGTGAGGCGCTGGAATGTCTCGCTCACTCTGCTTCTGTCCTCCTTTCATGATGAAAGCCACAGTTGGACAAGAGCTTTGTGCGGGATTCTGTGGCCACTGTCAAGATTTAACTTTCAGCCACACAAAATCACAGGGCCATGCGACAGCACCATTGATTCCGATTCTTTTCACAGTTTGAGCACATTCCAATCATCACCATATCTGTGTTATTCTACAGAGAAATTACTTCACAAGTCTGTGGAATGTTGTTCCCATTATTTGAGGGGTATGTGTTGGGGGGTACGGACACAACAGCAACGTCTCTTGTCACTCCTGCATTTTAATATCTCTCCCTCCATCTTCATATTTGTGCTCGATCACTGTATATTTCTACTCAGCCAACGTTGCTTTATTTCACTCTCGCAGAGGGCGTCTCTGAATCTCTACACCTGAGTGAAAGTGTATTAACGTGCACTTGCCGTAGCCCCTGAGAGTGTGACAGTTTTGTGTCTGGTTTTGCTCTAGCCCTAGTTCACGCCTGTACACGTTTAGATATTTGAATGTACTGTACAGTTTGGGCTTAGAATAATCACATTATCATAATACATCTTAATTTGAGCTTTTCCCTTATTTCCATGGTGCTGCTTTCAGGATGTAGAACTCTCAAACACAGAGCTATGTTTAGTTTGGGTAGTTAATATGAGGGAGGTACATTATTTATGTTACTTATAAATAGGTCAAATTGCATAAACAGAAGAGAAACCAGAAAGTTTTGAAATCTAACTAGTTCAGCTAAAAAGTAAGTTTTGTCTAGTGAATCTAGTGAAGGCGTGTGTTTGGCTGGCTGGTTAGTTACCTGCTCAGCTAACTTGCTAACTTGTCACCTGACACGTGTGGCTCGCTGACTGACTGACTGTAAAGCCGTTTAACTGGCAGACGGATTCGGTGGCAGGCGAGCTGGCGAGGTCACTGACAGACTGACTGACAACTGGTCAAATGACTGACTGACTGACTGACTGACTGTCTGACTGCTCAGCTGCCTTTCTGCCCTTGTGCCTGAATAGCGGGGGGATGATGATGCTGACTCACTGGTGAAATGTGTGACTCCATAGATGATTATGCACTGTAATTGCAGTAATTATTTAATTAATGAAGTGACTGACTGAAACAGGTTGTGACTAACGGCTGCCTGGCTTTCCTCTCCGGCCATCCGAACTGACGGCTCACCGGCTGCTTTAATGTTTCGGTGGCTAGTAAACTTTTTACGTGACAGCCTGGCTTTTTAAATCCTGAACTGTTTGGGCATCTGCTTGGCAGACCGAATGAACGACTGGACAGCTAGGTGACTGTCCAGTTGGGTGCCCGTCTATTTCACAGACTGCCTAACTGGCATTCATAGCAACTCCTCTCTGGCTTTTGGCTCCGGAGTGAAGTGTTTCATGTCTTATCAGGCCCGACCATTTGCTTCTACAAAGCCACCTCTTCTGCCCACCCATTTTCCCATTTTATTTCTGCCTTTTCAGCCCAACGCTCGCTCCTTCTCTCTCCATTCCTTTCCATTGTCATATTCTTCTCTTTATCACTCTTTCACACCTTCCATTTTTTTCTGTTTCTATCTTTTCATCTCTCTCCCTTTAGCAAACTTTCTTTGTATTCTGATCTGCTCCTTCGTCTTCGTCTGTAGTTTCATCCAGCCAACACACGTGCATCCCTTCATCTTCAGCCACATTTCCTCCCATTTCTCATTTCCCATGCCTGCCCTTTCTTCTCCTTATGCTTTTCCTACTCTTTGCTCCCATTTCCTCTTGTTTTCTTCTCTTTTTCCACTTTCCCTTCTCTGCAGTGCATTGACTCACGATGACACACGGAGTAACACCCAGACACGATGCTTTATTCCTAGCAGTAAATGCTGTACATGCACTTACACCCAAACACACACACAAGCAGCACTGGCATTACTACCTTCACACAGTGTCAAAGGCATCTGGGGGAAAGTGATAACAAACCTAAAAGAGGATTTAAAGTGAAACATTTATGTGTAGTTGCTGACATAATTAACTCAACAAAGTAGTCTGCTTTGATTTCACACACTTGACCTTCTAACACGATAAACCCGGGGCTAATTTGATGTAGGAGGCAACTCAAATGGTTGGAATCACCTTGTTAAAATAATTTCCCTTGAGAATTATTAATTTAAGATGAAAAATGAAGTACATAGCACACAGCAAAAATACTTAAAGGAATAGTTTAACATGTTGAGTTAAGAAGAAGACTGATAATACTTTCAAGATGCTGGTTGCCTGGCAACCTCATGTTAACAACTTTCTCCCAGCTGTAGAGTCATGTGATAAATATATGATCTATATGATGGCGTTTCATCTTTATGTCCTGGACTATTTTTTTTTGTTAATATCAAATGTAGTTAGCTCATATCTGGTTACATACTTTTTTAAACGTTGACAAAATTATCTATTGATCTATATACATGTTTCCGACAAACATGCACCACAATCTTATTGTCAAAATACACGAACTAATCTCTGCCATAAAATACTACTGTCACAGTTTTTAAACACTGTCGAGCCAGGTTGGAAACATATCATTTAAACAGTATGTAGGTTATAGCTCTATATCACTATTCATTTTTTCTGGGCCTTATCCCTGCTACAGAACATTCTTGATTTTGGTGTTGATTTATTAAAGGGGGTTTATTTGAAACTGTTTTGCTGTTCATTAACGTTATGATTCATGCTGAGTCAATGGAATGAGCGCCCCAGGACCTGCTAATGATCCTGATAATGACATTTTAGGAGAAATGTCTTTGTATGTTCTGACATTAAACATAATATGCCTTTTTTTTTTTTTTTTGCACTAGATGATCCTAATGTTGGTAATAAAAGTGTAATGTGAAAAACTAAAATAAAAGAAGAACTTGTTAAATGAGAATGTGGTTGGTTCTGGAAGAGTATTGGTTTGTAAAAAATTGGCTTCTGTTTGGAATGATTTTTCCTTGTTTTGAAATGTTTCTTTTCTAACCTGTCATGTGTACATATAAGTTGATATTAGTATTAAATTATCACAATTTAATATCATTATTCACTGTAGACTATGGCCAGTGCTGACTTGCCCGATTATAAATGCAATTTTATTTTATACCGACCTTTAGATGGAATAGAGACATATACTAGCAAAAAATGACAAGACCTTAGCACTGGACTCCCTGTCCACCCCTTAGAGCCGCCCCTGATTCCCTATTTATATACCAAAGAAGCTGTTACTGTGGTTAAAACCTAATAATATTATTAATAGTTTGGCAATGTTAATCAGCTATAATATTTCCCATGTTCATAGGCATGGCTTAGTGTCTTAACATTAGCTAATTATTACTAAACCCAAAGTGCAGCTGGGACTGATGTCATTAGTTTTGCAGTTAATGAACCAAATTATTTAACAAGTATTTAATTAATGTAAGAGTACGTCCACAAGAACTCTTCATATTTACATGTTTATAATTTCTTCCAATTTTTCTTTAAGTCAAGTGCATACTGAAGGTAAATGGTTTAATTTCAAGCTCTGTGTTATAAGAGAAAAGGGATTGATTCATAAATCCAGCTTCCTTTGTGGGTTTTGTTTGAATATTCCAGATTGCATTGTAAGATTAGTTTCTAATTCATGTGCCAAGCAGCTTCCAATCTAGACTTCCTTTCAATGTTATTCACTTTCCTGTATTGAAGATTGTTCTGTCAATTTCCTCTAAAGCCGTGTGAGACCGATTTTTTTCCTCATTTGACCCTCTTTTAAATCATGTCAGTTTAAAAATCTACCTTAATTAAACTGTACTTGTTTTTAATCTGAATAACTTTCCTCAGTGAAGAATTTAATGTGAAATATGTTGTCATTTCTTTTCTGCTTTATGTGCATCAACAGTTTCACAGCTTGGGAGCTTTAGATAGTACAAAAGCCTGTTTGATTAATTAGATTAGATTAGTCCTTGATTAAAAGGGGTTTGATATCACTTTAACAGGCTTGGTTTCAGTTGGATTACAGGGTGAGCAGCCTCAGGCATCGTTCCGCAGCTCACTGTTCCTGATGGATGCACTGTCACTCAACAGTCTGTGTGTGTGTTTTCTTTCTCTGTGATACCCAGCTGCTGTAATAAGTGTGCACGATTTTTTGTGACCATAAGCCTCTATACGATCATCATCTCACAACACAAGCATTAAACTCTTTTTCATGCATCTTTGTTAAGAAGTCACTCGAGCTCTTTAAACACATTTTCAAAGCAGCAGTATTCCTTTTTGTACCTCTGTCTTTTGCACATTTCTCTTTTCTCAACATTAGAGTTATACTGAGTCAGGTGGAGGTCCCAGTGGAGTCAGGCTGAGTCAGGCAAGGCATAAAACATGGCACCCAAAGTCAGAAACACAAGATATAAAATATTTCAGATAGGACCTTTAAAAAAAACAGCTCTAATATTTTTCACATTTCATAAGCTGTGTAACAAATTCTGTAGAGTTTTGGCAGCGGCTGTATTTTCCTGACAAAATGGTTTGTCCCTGAAAAGAAATGTGGAAATGCATACAGGCCGAATGTGTAACTTTCAGTCATAATTCGTTGTTGTACGTGGTCTGTCATATTCATGCACATACATAATTATAAATCAAATGTTTTGATCAAAATTCTCCTTTTATATAGGCTTGTTTCCAGTTTTTATTTTTAAAATTTAGAACATGGCATGCGTGTATTTCAAAGAGCTGTGCCCCTCTGGCCATGAATAAAATGAACATTTCTTTTGAAAATGTACGTACCTATTTTATTTTTCACAGGAATAATTTTGTGGGTGTGATTTTCTTTGTATTTGTTGCCTTTCACTACAGTGTTCACAACTAAATTACTGGCCCTTAATCTTAAATCTTCCTTTTGCTTCTTTTAATAATGGCTGCTGTCATGTTCCTCCAAACAGTTGTGTCTTTCTCCCCTTTTGCTGGATTTGTAGGAGGGTCCCTACGTGATGCTGAAAAAGAACTGGGAGCTTTATGAAGGCAATGACCAGTACGAGGGATACTGTGTCGACTTGGCTTCTGAGATCGCAAAACACATCGGGATCAAGTACAAAATCTCCATCGTGCCGGATGGAAAATACGGAGCCAGGGATCCAGAGACGAAGATATGGAATGGAATGGTTGGAGAGCTTGTGTATGGGGTGAGTGTTGATGGGAATCATATCAAAATGTAACATTTACAATATGCTTTAATGCAATCACACTCAGCCTTAGCATAACTTGAACGCTGTAATCATAGAGGTCACAGACACGGCAGCGGAGTTACCGTACATTCTATGTGCTCCTGCTATTGTGACCCTCACCACAGTCCATTACACAACAACTGAGAAAAGCTTAAAATAACTAAACTTCTCTCAAGCGCCACGTTTCCTTAGTTACCGTGTCAGATTCCCAAAGATATGCCGTGTCTCAAAGGGTTCACTTATTTCTTGAGAATTTAGCAAGCTGGCTAATTATTCCATTGACGCCCATGCATGGTCAGAGATTTCATCACTTTGCGACGGAGTAAAAGTGGAGACGTTGCTGCCGAATAACAACAGAATAAATTAGCCTGAAGAATCCGTGTAGTGGAAGGTGACACAGCAGAGCTGCGGCGATGACTAATCAAGTTTGATTTGTTCCAAACACTTGCAGTCCTTTCTGAGGACTCTTCTGCCACACACACAGAAATACATTTGTGAGATTGTCTTTGTGGCTTTATCCCTTTTTTCTTTTGCCTCCTGCTTTTTAGCTGTAATTTATTTAACCTCTTTCTTCGGTGTGCGGTGGGTTATTGATTTTGCTTTGCCCTCTCTCCTTCGCTGTCTTCTTCCCGTATGATTTCTGACCTCCTCGTCCTTCTTTTCCTGTTTATTTTTCCCTACGTTGCAACATCGGGCCTTGGAGTGAAGGAACACTTGTTATTTGATATGCTGTTATTGTAGCCTCCTCTTCCGTTAACATGCCGCTGCAGACGCTGTTTAGACACATGAAGCCACTCAGACACAGACACTCAGTGTGCTGAATGAATGATGTTTTTGACTCTTCTGCAGATTTTGCATGCGTGTGAGACCTTGCTGACTTATTTGTATTCTGGCAGCATCACTTTAATGCCTTCCTATGAATTACTTCTCTGTTATTCTTTTGCTTTTCCCTCTCTCTACTGTTTCTCTTCCAACCTGTTCTCTGCGCCCCCCCAGTACTAAATCCCTGTCTTTGCCTCCCATTTCTCCATTATCCCCTTCCTTATGCTTCTGATTTGAAACCCACTCTCCTTTGCTATACTTGTCTCTTATACATGCTTGACTGTTTTACATGTAGCTGCTGCCAGTTATCTGGTCAACGATGACTGAACCACATATTCCACCGTTTCTTGCAGAAAGCAGAAATTGCAGTGGCTCCACTCACCATCACTCTGGTGAGAGAAGAGGTGATCGACTTCTCGAAGCCCTTCATGTCTCTGGGTATATCCATCATGATCAAGAAACCCCAGAAGTCTAAACCGGGTGTTTTCTCTTTCTTGGACCCTCTGGCCTATGAGATCTGGATGTGCATAGTGTTCGCTTACATTGGAGTCAGCGTTGTGCTGTTTTTGGTGAGTGTGTGCTGAAGACTTAGAGCCCTGGTGAGGTTGCAGGATTGTAACAGTTGGAAGAGTTATTGAAGGTTTGCGTTCAGGGATGAAAGAACAGATCACTTAATTAGCTCCCAGGATAAAAAATGACTTCTGAATCACTGAGCTGCAGCTCATAGTGTTTGTCTCTGTAAATCCTAACAGGACACGTTACCTGCAGAACAAATGTCAGTTTGCTTAGTTTGATACCACGAATAGAGGGAATGAGGCATAGTTTCAATGCAGCAGTAACCCTTTTCTGATTGTATAATTAGTTGATCTGACCTGCCATCGTGATGCTTTTCAAATTACACGGGGGGGTACACATTATAAAAAGGATTCAGGCAATACATGCAGTTATGATTGTTCAAGTTTATGGATGTATATACTATTTAACCTGTCACTATTTTAACCCAAGTCACGAGAAGCTTTTTATGCAAAACGGGCAAATACCTGATGTGAGATACATGTAAAAATGCATGTTCACATAGTCAAGGTCGTATCAGCATTACTCCTTCAAAATCAGAAAGTATGGCCATTTGAGGAAACATTTTTCTCTCCCACAACAAAATCAAAGGCACTGTTGGAATAATTGAAACATATTACTCCCTCATTTTATTTGCTTTAAGACCTTAATACATTTTTTATTTATTATTCCAATATATACCTGCACTGCTTCTGAATCATCACTGACATATTTTCTTTTCTATTAAAAACTTAAAAAATTGTAAAAAACATATTTTTTATAATATTTGCAATTCTAATAAAATGATTTTAAAAAATGCCATGGTTTAAGTGTTTGTGGCTTCTCTGTTCCTCTGTTGCCCCAGGTGAGTCGCTTCAGTCCGTATGAATGGCATGCAGAGGAACCAGAGGAGGGTGCGGCGGAGCAGGGTCCTACTGACCAGCCTCCCAACGAGTTTGGCATCTTCAACTCCCTCTGGTTCTCACTGGGAGCTTTCATGCAGCAGGGCTGTGACATCTCACCAAGGTAAAGGGGGGGAAGATGGAGCAAGTGAGATAAATTGGGCGTATTTGTGCATGCATGCGTCAGAACGAGTGTATTTGAGACTGTATGCAGGATGTTGGGTTTGCGTGAGTGTTTTAGTCCAAGGCTGCCGTGATTCAGACGGTTAACAATGTGAGTCGGCTTTTTTAGCTTTCGTTAAAATAGATCGAGTATCACAGAAGCTTCACAACACCTGCACACAGTCCAGTCCATGTCCATATGTGTGTGCTATGCTGGGAGATTTAGCATTTCGCTAGGTGTGCATGAATTTTTAATGCTCTACTGAAGAGTCCAGCTGTATTTTTAGACTATTTATAAGAATACAGCATTTTATTATTGATAACCCTGGAATGCAGTTTAGTGAAATATTTATGTCCATCATCCTCAAGACCTTTAGGGAGCGAATCCAAGGAGAGAAGGAGCAGCAGGGAAAGCTTCACACCATAACAAACAATAGAAAAGGGTGATCGAAGATGAGACGGATGAAGGAAAAAGAGTGACTGGTTTAGCAAATGTGCTCTAGAAAACAATACGAACCGGTAGAAAATATGTGAATGCTATGAATGAAGAATTTACAGAGGTGGAAATGAGGTTTTCAGTGGCCCAGATTTAAAAAAAAATCAGAGATCCGTATTTACATATGTCATTTTTGGTCACGTGTCCCTCAAGTCTTTTTCGGCTCAGATATCTTTGAGACGCTGTCACTGCTGTGATGATTTGCTCACAATCTAGACATTTCTTCAATGTGGTATAAACACACTCTTGGTCTAGACAGCAGCTTCTTTAGTTATTTGCTATTTCTTCCAAACTTCTGCTAAGTTCTCAAACTACCTCTAAAACATACCCACTGCATTCCCATTACCATTTCAGTTTGGGGGGAAGTATAAAACTTCTACAGCAGCCACCCAAAGCTCACTTTCTTCCACCTCCTCTTTTGCTCTTTTGCCCTTCCCCTTCTCTCTTTCATCCATCTATTTCACACTTTCTCCTTGCCTTGCTCCTCCACTCCCCGACACCTGTCGTGTTCCACTCCCCCTCACTTTACTGTGACTGACAGGCCAATTCTAGCCCCACACCATCTGCACACAAACACACTCACACAAACACACCTAGCGTGCACGCACGGCACAGACATTTCACACACACCGACGCTGCTTAAACACACATGCAGGAAAACACTCAGTGTGCAGTTTCACAACAGTCCAACACACACATGTAGACTTCCCTGTCACTTGCAGACCCTGTAATAGATGTGTGGGCATAAGCTACAGCTGTCATAGTAATAATGTGATACTTAACATGAAACCAGTGTTCGTCATATAAATCACCTGGCCCTGTCACTTCCAATACAGCACAACTCCCCCGTAGAACAGGATTACTGCAGTCGTAAATGCCAGATTAAATTCATGTAATAAGAAATATGTCACTTTTTTGGACTTTTCTTCTTCTCCATTTGTATTTAGCGGATTTAGACTGTTCACAAAAGAAAACAGGTTTCTGTGCAAATTTAAAACTATAATGTGTTACATTTTTACATATTTTTATCATAGAAAGTGGAGCGATGTGGTCGAAGCCTCCCATGGTACACGACAGCCATTACTGTGACATGGTGAGCACCACTGGCAGAAGTGCAGAGTTAATCATTTCTGCAAAAATATTTGAGCAAGGCTTTTCTGACCAGTCAAAGGAAAGCGCTCATTTGTGACTAATCAGAATTTTGTTTTTTGTAATTTGATAGCATTGACTATTCGAAGGGGTGTGTAAAGCAAAGCTGTATTAGAGGAGGGAGTGGGGAGAGCAGATTTGGGTCTTGTGACCATTTGTCAGGTAAATTCTTATTGCAAAAAATAGTGCTACAGCTCTGCCTCCATGCTGTAGGGTTCAGGCTCTGTACACACCCTGGTTTATTTCTTCCACAGCCGTGATCATGTGCTGGTCTTTTAGTGCTTTCTCCTCCATAGAACTGCCTTCTGGAAAAGGCACAGTAAATGGTCCAGCATGGTTAAAACAAACTACCTTGTCTGACTGTATCTACAGTGTCATCATATACTGTACAGGCAAGACCGGCACGGTGAAGAATTTCTTCATGTGTTCATTTGCAGCATTAAATTTGGCAGTACACACACAAAGTGATGCAAATAATTGTGGGGATGATGTAAAAAGAGAGCTTGAGGGGAAAGTTGCAGTGTGAAGTCTTCAAACTGAACGCTCTCCTCCCTCTGACTGTGATTGGAGTTCCTGTCCATAAAAAAAAACACTCACAACAGGTAGACAGGGACCAGCAGACCCGTGACCATAGCCCATGTGCAGACAATGTGGTAAAGATGGAGCTGAGCCACGAGGCAAAAGTTTTATTTACCAGTCAGTCTACATTCCAGGCCCCACCTGACTGCAAAAATGAGCTTGGAAGAGCAAGCATCTGAAATGAGCTTCGGTGCTTAGACTTAGAGCTGGGGTTTAAAATGCTGACATCTGAGGGAACCCGGAGTAGAGCTGGTGCTCCCTCGCACTGAAAGAGCCAGTTATCGGGTCTGGGCACACTCGTGCGGATCCCTGGTGGGGACTTTCCAGTGGAGGTTTTCAGGAGAGGTCCAACTAGTGTTGACCCAGAACGTGCTTGAGCTTGTACCTCATCAGAGCCGGGAACACCTCAGGACGTTGGTGGAAGAACTGAACAATGTTGCTGAGGAGATGGAGATCTGGACTACCACCCTAAATTATAGTCGTTTATGCTTCTAAAATATTTTACTAAAAGCTTTTATGCTGCATTGACTTGAATGGAAATTCCCTTCACTCTGTTTGCCAGAGGACATCATCACACCAGACAACACTTTTCCCATGCCCCATACGTCTGCCCCTCTTCTCCTCCACACTCTGCCACTTGTACTCGCTCCAGCTAGTCAGCAGGGATCAGAGGACTGAGGGTGACATTTACTGTGGAGCTGGGAATAAAGGGAAGGAGGCAGCCTCCCAGAAGACATTTTCTTACAGAATGCTTGAGTGCCTCTCTATCTATATGTTTGTTTCTGAACGCGCGCGTGTGTGTGTGTGTGTGTGGGAATGTTTTGCAGTCTGCCTGCGATGCTGTCATCTCAATCTGTCCAACATCCTTTATTTCCCTTCCATCCATTTCCATCCTTTATGAGCTTTAGCTGGACAACTGGTCAATGTGTTGACTTTATACACTGTCTGTGTTCGCGTGTGTGTGTGTGTGTGTGTGTGTGTGTGAGAGAGAGAGAGTTTTGTGTTGGGATACCACAGTAGGTCCATTGGTATTCAGTGCGGGTCCCTCTCTCCTTGCTGCAGTCATCTCTGCAGTCTGGGAGACACAGCGTAGCACACACGTCTATTCAACTCTGCTGCGTGTTCGCTCTCTTTTTTTATGTTTCTGTCTGCCTGTCTGTCTGCCATCTGTCTCTCTGTCTTCTCCTTTTCTACTTTCTTTTGCTGATTATAGCTAGAATTTAAGCGTTCATGTCTGTGGCATGTCCGGGTGCTTACTCGAGCAACCACTTCATTCTCGCGTTTGCTAAGTCTCTTGCAAACACTCTTGCGTGTGTTTCTTTCACCTTTGCAATCAAGCAGAAGGTAAAGTCTGGCGGCAGCATCAACACTTTGACATACTCACACATGAGAGTCATAGGGTGACCTTGAGATGGCAGTTGAAACACCCAGTAGTCATCTTTCAGCCCAGGGTTTTAGGTTTTTTATATCGACCTGGTCACTGCACAAGGGGCGCCAACCGAAATGACAGACACTTTGGAGATGAGACTGTAATTTTTACCGAGTGGAAATGAATAAATGGCAGAAAAAGTGACAGGGCGTGCATTAAGAACGACAGAGCATGTGGAAAGGGGTAAAAGAAGTAAACAGATCGTCAGGGAATATCTCATAGTAATTGGATCTGTCTGTCAATAAACAGCTGAAATTACACCGCTATTTTCGTGTGTGTGTGTGTGTGTGTGTGTGTGTGGGCGTGTGTGTGTGAGAGTGTGAGAGAGAGAGAGCATACATTTGTGACTGCTGCTGGGTGATAATTCCTGATTGGTCTATGGGTCACTGAGTGGATCCAAGTGGGGACTGACGGGTTTTGTTCAACATTGTTTTCTTGACAAATGCAATGAATAATCTTCTGACTGCACGTCTTGTATATTTTGTGCTTCCAGCTAATAATTTCTTTTGTTATGTAATTTCCTTGCCTTCTCATTACGTATGTGGGACCAAATGGGTTCATGCTCCCTTTTGTACCATGACCTGCTGTAGGGGGAAAAAGCCAGTGAAACCAGAAGCTTTCATAAAAAAATGCACGCTCTACTGCAGGAGTAAGAAAATTTAATTACATCATCGGAATTTTAAGTGTCTGATGTGTGTATAGTTGTTTTACAGCAGCCTTGTGTCATTTCCTCATGATTTATTCAACATGTGAGCCAGGCAGTATCATTATTTTCTTATTTTCTAGTATTATATTATTATTATTATTACTATTATGATTATGATTATTATTATTGTTGTTGTTGTTGTTAAAATCATTGTTTTTATAATGAATATTCTCAGTAAGCTATTCTGCTTCTCCGCCTTCTTTTTTCCTCTTCTTTGTATTATTATTATTATTATCATTAACCTGCTTTGACTCATTAATGTCAAAGCAACCAAACAAAACAAAAGATGGAACATTTTTAGTACAGCACAACACTAGTCAGAAGCATATTTAATACATAGTCCATAATAAGTTAGCTAAGTAAGCTAATAAATTGAGCTGATAAAAAGGTATAAAAAGGGTGTTTAGATTGTATTTAACAGTCTCTGAGGAGTCAGACTAATAATAATATGAGGTTATTCCAGAGAACATTGGCATGACAATAAAAAGCTCTACGTTTTTTGAAGTCTAGGTACAGAGAGCGAAATTGCAGAATTGAGTGATATTACAGATGTGGTTCTGACACACATGATTCTGATTAACTTGATTGTTCCTTCCATCACCCCAGTGCACTGTGCAAAAACAATCTGCCTCCATCCATCGTCATCGCTTTGACTGTTTCCGTGAGTTTGTCAACCACCTGTAGACTTTAAAAAGTAACAGCAAAATAAGGAAAAGGAAAAGCATGTTTAACAATTTCTGTGTCCTAATTAAATATTTATTCATTTTTCAAAAATATCAGATACACAAGTGACTGAGACTCAACAGTTATTAACATCACTGTCACCATCACTTGATAAAGCATATTTTTTTGTTTCCCAGTCAGAAAACATCAAAAAGTATTGCTTTTCCTCAGTTGGCATGACTTCTCAACAAGGAAATGGGTTTTTAACAAGCTTGTGATTTGCATAATCAAAAGGAACGCATGTGATCTATAATGTCTGGCATGTTCAAAACTGTTTGAAATATGATTTCATCATCATTCTTGGAGTAAGAAGAAACAAAAAACAAATTGTTTTGGAAACAAGATAAGTTTCTTTTTTCTATGTGGTCATTCCTACACACAAATCTGCCGTGAAACATGTGGGATCATTTCTGCCAACAGTCACCTTTGCAGCTCTGAGATACTGGACTATACTGCAGGAAAAAAAGTGTTGACATATGGTTGAAAACAGGAACATTTTTTTTTTACTTTTCAGTGCACCTCAACTGGCTAAAATGTCCACACACACTGTGTAAAGACTCTCACCTCCGAGGGCTACAGCTTGGACGAGTGGTAAACCAGTGCTCAGAAAGACAGCCGTGCAAGTACACACTTGCTCACACACTCGAAGTTTGTTCTCTCATCTGTTGGGTGCGAAAATCCAGATGCATTGTACGGAAAGAAAGTGTATCTCCGAACTGTGTGTGCCTGTCTGCGTGTGTGTGAGAGAGAGAGGAAGGAGGAGGAACAGCATGCTATTAATCTTTCACACAGAGGATTGGGGAGGCAATCTGTTGGCTATCATAGATGATACATGACCTGCTGTAGAGTGGTACGCCTGTTGCATACCAACACACACAACACAGTTACACACACACACATGTTACTACAAAAAAAGAAAAAACAAGAATGTCAAACTCATGGACTGAAATGCACTCACACAGCTGGAAAATCTACATCCCCAGAAGAGTGCACATAGATTTCCATGCACAGTCTCACATATGGTATGATCTGAGTTAATTACGCTCCGTCAACCTCCGGTAAAAATGTCTAGTCCGCCTTCACTCCAAGGTCAAATGTTTGCTGCCGTGCTCTTTTTCAACTCTCTCACATACAGTAGAACCCACACAGTCACCACAAAAGGCCACACATTACACATTTGACTTACACGTGTTGTTAACCATGCTTAAACAATGCATTATGTCTTTCATATCCCCTCAGACAGAACTATTTTGTCTTGGATTAAAAGCTCCAATAAGCCACATACGTTATGGGCTCATGTAAGGATGTGATCTGACAACTCTGCTGCTTTCATTTACACTGATTTCTCTTGTCGGCATCACTCTTTGCTCTGTGACTGATTGTTTTGTGCAAAACATCAACAGCACAGTACATTATTTTTTGCAGAATATTAACATGCAGTTATCTCCACTACTGTGGCTTTATTTACATTGAAAGTTAAATTCCTTTTCCACGTTTAGTTTGTGTTGCATAAACCTCACCTAAGAATTATGTTCTTATTCAACTAAACTGCAAATATAATGTCAGTTTTGTAAAAAAAAAAAAAACACACAACTGTATCTTGTGTTTGCTTTGCTTTTCTGAATGAAGCATACACTTCAGTGTATTAATGAAAGCTAATTACAAGGAGGTGGTTGGAGTGGATGAAGGATATACAAATCACAGGACCTCAGGCTCCACTGTGGGCTTCCCACAAAAGCAAACTTCTCTGAGCTTGACCTGACTGCTAATGGAACATTTTATTTTGAAAGGATTTGTATTCAGACATGAAGGTTTTGGCTGAGACGTATTATCTTGCTGATTGTAGTGCTGTATAAAGTGGGTTATAATATGCATATCATATGGATATGATGTCCAAAGCAATGAGCCGAAGCCTTTAAGAAAATTGTAACCACCATTATTACAAGTTTTAATACAGTTATTATTTACACGAGCACACAAAGACACACACACAAACTACTTGTAGCTTTGTTTTCCTCTAGCCAATCCATCGTTCCAAACTGTGGCTTCCCGCTGCCAAAATAAGGTCCAATAAATAAAAAAGTTAATTTTCACAGCTGAACAGTTGACTATTTGTAAAATTGTGTGTGGTTTCCTACTACAGACTGTGCTCTCACAGCTTAAAAATACCGTGTGAACACTATTAGTGTATTTGCGTGGGCTTCCTCCACATTATAACAGAGGTACAGCTTTCATTATTTAACCTGTGTGTTTTTTACGTGTATAGGATTTTTAAATACGCTATAACACGTTTGTGCACAGGAGTACAGACATTTTTACATTTCCACCGCACACAGTATGTGTATCCACAGGAGCACAAAGATCGAGATGGTGCTAGTGATTTGAATGGATGAAATAGAAAAGACACATTTGGCTTCAGTGATCAATAAGGTGAAACTTAAGCTTTAGCAGCTCTACACGTGTTCCACTGAAAGTGAAACTTCCGTGTCTCTGCTTCCAAACCCTGTTCCTGCTCTCAAGCTTGACGTGAAGTGCTGGACAATATTATAGTACTAATAACGCTGGTTTGAGTACAATGATGGACTGCTGATATACTTTATCTGTCTTCATCCCTTTATCTTGACCTTCCTCTTCCTTTCTGCTCTTCTTTGGCCTTAGCATTTGCTCCTATATTTCATCCTGTCTTTCTGTTTGGATGTCCACTCAAATCCCAATCTCATTTCTTCAGGTCACATCTAGTACACACTAATAAATCAAGTCATCCTCTTCTGTTGCCCATTGCAGGAGACCTTGTAAAACTGATGATTCATAATCTGTCATCCATGTTCCTTTCATCATCAGGATCTGGTTGAAAAAAGATATTCTCACTGTCTTTTAATAAGTACAAAACAAAACGCTAGCAACCCTCTCTAATCCATCACAGTATGTGCCACTTTAATTAATTCGGTTAAACAGATCAATGCTTCAAGGACAACACTATCAATTCATATTTCTGTGTGTGTGTGTGTGTGTGTGAGGATTAAGAGGTGCAATAGCTTTTGAACAGCAGCAGAATATGAAGTTGTTCCAAAAGGTGAAAATTTATGCCAAGTCAGGCGTCACTGCACTTTTCTCTGGCCCTGACGCACTTCTTAAAACTCAGCCTACCATAAAAATAACTTGCATATTACAGCTTTCAGATCAAAGTGATATTACCTGGTACCTGACCAACAAATTAACTTTCAGGCTTAGGGATCAAGACGAACCCCCTGTCTCTGATGTTATCATGCCACTCATTGGCAGATATCAGTTGTCATCTGCTCCACAGCTGTGGGTCGTCAGGTTTCTGCTCTAAATATTAGCAAACTCAATACATCATCATGCAACTGCACACAAAGTGTCTTACACACCACTTTGCAGCTCGCCCGCCCCGCCAGGAATATTTAGACATATGACAGAAGGAGCCAGGAATCAAACCACTGACCTGGCAATAGGAAGGCAGCTGCTCTGCTCTCTGAGCCAAAGTACCCCCGGAAGGTCAGATTTAAGGAGAGACCATAGAGTAATTAAAATACAGAAACAAAATTCACTAAAATAAAATCCTTCACTAATAATTATAGTGTCTTTAGTCCTGTTTCCTGCATAGTCTAACTATCCCCGTTACACCCTCCCACAAAGACTCTGCAACTCTGGCACCTTCAATATTTCCTGTGGCCATAAGACATCTTCAATTCCTGACAAGTATTAACTCTCTCAGCAAGTAGATGGTGACCAATCAAACCATAGCTGTGGGGCAATAATGAGTGACAACCCAATATTCAGTGGCATGTTAACACTCAAATTACTGTATCATCCAGTTTTAGAATTTTCATTAGCTCCGTGTAAAGTTACTGTTGGTTCATTTCATAATCTTATTCCTAGCAGCTACAGGCAGGATGTTTTAGTGAAAAATATATATATACAATACGCCAATGAAATACAGCCGCCATGTACAGAGGCAGTTGTCTGTTGAAATTGCATCACTTTCATCATCACGCTACAAAACTGCAGATACAATGGAGCCAAAATGGCCAATTTCTCATTCATTTTTCACTCAAACATTTAACATTTATACTGCAAATACAGTGGTCACGTCAGGGTAAGGTAATAAATACTGCACATATGTTATTGTTTATTAATGAAATTGCCGCCTGCCCTAAAAATCTGTACGTCGGTAACATCACATCACGTGTCACGTTACTGTTGCAACAACAGTTGTTTTCTACTTGACTAAACGTATAAAACACTTTCATGCCTTTCATTTCCTGTGAACGTGATGCATTTGTCCGATGCCCTCTTCATTTTGTCGGTTTTTATAAAGTGTGCATCTTTTCTGTCGCCTTCTGTAGCCATTCGAAATACAGGGCTGTTTATCGACTACAGCGCTTTGGAAACTTAACATTTTGGTACCTTCTCAAATATTTCTTTCCTTCGCTCTAATGTTCTCACTATTGTTTGCTCACTTCCCTTTTACTCAGTAAAAACAAGTTCAGGTAAACCAAGTCGTGTTTCCACTTATGTCCGTGCTTTTGCTCACACTTGAAAGATAAAGAGAGTAAACATGAGAAATGAGAAAAAAGAGAATGAGGACAGAAGAGATTACAGTCTGTTTCATGCAGCCTTTCTTATTGTCAGCCCTGAATTGGTTGGAGGGTTGTAGGACAATTACTCTGGCAGTACTGTCATTTTCACAGCACACTGTGTTAAAATGCTTTGTAAAACTGCAATGTGTTGTATTTCATATCTCTGACTCAGGAAATAACCTCAATTATGTTTTTTTTTCCTTCTGTCATTTGTATTCTTTCTATCCCTTTAACCTTCACCCTCATCTTTTTTAATCATCTTCTATTTGTCCGTCTACTCATTTCACCAATTCCCGTCCATGATCTTGCCATTTGTCTGCTTTCTTTTTTCCCAAACCTTTGGCACCTTTCCACCTCTGACTCATTCGCTTGTTTTTTCTCCACACCTTGCCTTTGTCTGTCTTCTCCCCAGGTCTCTGTCCGGGCGTATTGTTGGAGGTGTGTGGTGGTTCTTCACCCTCATCATCATTTCCTCCTACACAGCCAACCTGGCTGCCTTCCTCACAGTGGAGAGGATGGTCTCACCCATAGAGAGTGCAGAGGACTTGGCCAAACAGACAGAGATCGCCTACGGGACACTGGACTCAGGCTCTACTAAAGAGTTCTTCAGGGTATGAACAATTTGATAATTTTTATGATTTTACTGCTGATTTTCTAGTATGTTTGTATTCAACACACCCAACAGCCTTTGCGTATTTACATGATGCAACCTTTCGAGAAAAATGTGTGTGTGTAAGAAAACCTGAACAGTTGTTATTTGTTGTTATATTATTTTCTTTTCCATCTGTAATGTACTGTACACCGTACGCCATTATATGCAATCAGAGAATGCATCTCTGCTCTACTTTGCTACATCCCATACCTTCACTGAATTATTGCTTTTATTTTTTCCTTGTAGTAGCATAAAGTGGCATATAAAGATATGAAAGAGAATACCAGAATCTAAGTGGTAAAGATTGAGGGGCAGCGTAGGCAACTGGAAAAAAGTTTGTTTAAAAGCAAAGAAAACAAATCTTACATATGAAGTAAATTGGCAGGCAGTACACAAAAGTCAATATGACAGGGTTGTCGACTCCTACTGAAGCCAAACAAAGGCCGTCAACAGATTTTGGCTACGACTGTAGGTGGGACAAGGACGAATGACTAATGACGTATAAACCGATTAACAATAGTCCAGGTGGGAGGAGAGAAATGAATGGATGACTTTGAGAGAGAGGCTTAAATTTTAGAAACGACACTAAGCTGGAATGTCTGCCTTTCACTTTGCAGGTATTTTGTGTTTGAAACTTGACGCGTTTATGAAAGTTCACATTAAGGTTTCGGAGGAGTGAGTACTAAAAAAATGTCACTATGGGGTCGTGCTGCTTTTATTAACAATCTGAAATAAATAATAATAATAATTACTGTGTTTACCACACTCCTGTTTCCTATCGATGAATCACTTCCCTACCGGTCACAGTGCTAACGCTGACCACTGTCCAAGCTTATAAAGGTGTAGCTTTAGTGTATTACTGGGAGATTTTATAATAAAATAATAGACAGGAAATTATAGCAGGGTGAAGTATAGCCTGTAAGACACCTTGATTGACTTCATCCTTTGACCTATTCACTCATGTGAATGACATCAGCTATCATAGAGCATACAAACGTAGACACGTCGTGCTGATGAAGAGACTCCTCCAGGCGAAACACCAGTGTCATCACATGTTGACAAGCAAATCTGCTCTGTCGCACAGTCGAGCTCTGTAGGAATATTCTAAATTGTGTGCTCATACATATTGTGCATAGAACAATTTACAGTTGTGACTTGTAAAGATGTGCACACTAGTGTGTGTGTATTTGGAGATGCAGGGGAGGCAGTGGGGTGGGGAGGGAGGTTGCAGCAGACAGTTTGTGCTTCTGTGAGCGGCTCTGGCATCATCAACATAACGAGCGGGCTGAAATCTGTGGAGGGTGAAAAAGCAATTTACTCTCCCACAGCTGAGGGGGATTCGCCACCACCATTAATTATGTGTGTGTGTGTGTGTGTGTTTGTGTGTGCATGTGTGTGGGCGTGAGGACGCATGTATGCAAGCTCAGCCATGTATGGACATGGGTTTACATATCACATGTGCATGCGAGTGTGTGCAGCACTTTTCCCAAAGAGCAGATGTGCGCTAATGTATATTTAAAGTGTTTTCCAAAGTGTGGAGGCCTGAAGGTGACTTGCTGCATCCATGTCCTCCTTCATAGCCCGACTCATTGTTAAAGAATTTGGAAAGAGTCACACCGTATTGTCACACATCCATCCCTCCGAGGTCAGACGCTGCTTTATATGTGCACAGCCATCATCATCACTGTCTCTTTCTGACATACACACAGAGAAATGATTAGACAGAGCTTGAGGAATAAGAATAATATGCTGGAGGTGTAAAGAAAGGACCGTGGAGAACATTTTTTTAAAAATCTATTATAGACTTTTTTTTTGAGAAATAGAAAGAAAGGAGAGAGAAAGGGTAGAATGGGGTGAAGAGGGAGCTGCTCGTCCTCCTGGATGTGAGTGACAATATTATGGGATAGGTGTTCACGCGCGGGCGACACGCTCACGCACTCTCACACACACAGCCTCCCCCAAGCACTGGTTTTGATGGCTGACGCCGTGGCTTGTTGCTTGCAGAGCGACAGAATAACACTTTATCACCAGGAGAGAAAGAAAAGAATGAAACAGGATGCTTGTGGAGGATGACAGTTTGACTCTGCTTGTTATTTTCACTCTTCAGTACACACACACCCATAGAAACACACCAATTCACATAAACATAGCTATAGACCGTTGCACAAAATTGCACATACACACACACACCGACAAGCATATACATGTATCTATACATGCTGAGGACATAATCTAAGACAATCTGTTGCATCGTGTCAAACAAAATCTGTGCAGAACGTGTCTGTTAGAGCAGGTGACCAAATTCATAACTGCACATAACTAAATGAGTACACCACTATTCCTAGTCATGAACCTATTTAAATTGATATCGATGGCTTGTCAGGGAAGACTTACTGTTACATTTTAAATGTTCTTATAAATGCCTTTATGTGCCAGAGGATAAAAATGGTAGATGAAAGACACAACAATCCATCAGTGTAACTTTTTTCGGGGTCTATAAGGATGAAAAATAGCCAATTGTTCCAAATATTATAAAAGTGGAGGAGCTCATGAAATGCGGTAAAAACGTACTGCTGTTGCTATGGTAGGGGCGTGTTCCCAATCAATAAACAGTCCTGATTCACACTGTGTCAACATAATGAATAGCACACGTTATTTTCATCTCTCATTTGCATCTCAGATTTTTCCTATTTGTCTCTGCAAGCATGGCATGTTGATTTAAGTAATCAAATCTGTGCTTAGAGGAGCCGCTAATGCTCAGGGCGTCAGCGAGTGTAAATTTGGAAACAGACAGCGTGGAAACACAATTGGTGAAGGAGACGTTGGCATTGTTTTCTTTTTCTTATTGATAACAAACAAAACCATGAGTAAATTAGTCTGTTTCTGAAAACGTCCCACCAACTCATTCATTCTCACCCCTTATTCCTAAACCATTCATATTCTAAACTAGCTACTCAGGTATTTCACATGGTGACGTCAGCTCACATGACACCTGAATGTCCATCATCATATCAGACTTGTCGCAATTTGTCTCGACCACACAGTCTATGACCTCAACATCCTGCTGTTTGCCACGGTTTTGCAGATGTGATGGATATTTGGGGTGATGATCCAGAGAAGACTTCACACTTTCGTGTCATGCCCTTCAGTGGGTTTCCTCCATGTACTTCAGTTTCCTTGCACAGCCCAAAGACACACAGTTATAGCTGACTGTAATCGGTGTGAATGTGAATCTTTCTCTGTCAACCCTGCGATAGAACATGTCCAGGGTGTACCCCATGGCATTACTAAAAAAAATCCCCCATCTTGTATTTCCCTATGTACAACGCCAGAGGTCCAAAATAGCTGTGTACGAGAAGATGTGGTCGTATATGAAGTCTGCCGAGCCGACCGTCTTCACCAAGACCACTGCTGAGGGGGTGGCGAGGGTCCGCAAGTCCAAGGGGAAGTACGCCTTCCTCCTGGAGTCGACCATGAATGAATACACGGAGCAGCGCAAGCCTTGTGACACCATGAAAGTCGGCGGGAACCTGGACTCCAAAGGCTATGGAATTGCCACACCGAAAGGCTCACAGTTAAGGTGGGTGGGATAGTGTAACAATAGGAAACAGTAACGAAGCTGATACTGTACTATTGCTGCGATATTCCACCCACCCTGCTGTGCCTTTTATACTAAACCGAAATAACCCTTGTGCTGCTGTCAGGTGATAACGTATTAAAAACGTGACAACATTTTAAGAATATAGTGACAACTGAGATTTTTTTTCATGCTATGGCTTCATTAGGTTTCCTAAAAATTTGGCAACAATAGATGTTTTAGTCTCTAAATTGAGCGGTTTTCACCTTGCAGCAGTGGAATAGACGAGTGTGTTTAGTATGTTGATTGCATACTCCATCAGACTCCTTTTTCTATCGTGTGCATGTGTGTGTTTTTATTTCTGCCATCTGTCTCTGCTGTACTTTTCCTCACTCTTTCGGCAGTCTCTGTTAATTTTGAGCCTGTTAGCTCCATTTATGTGTCCTGTGTCACCGTCAGTCATCTTTCCCTTTATGGCCATATCCATCCATACTCTCCTGCTGTTCTTTCAATCACTCTGTTTCTCCACAGGGCCACCTTTCAGGTAACTCTATCCATTTGTCTGTTGTCTTGTCTCTTTGTTCCTTTCATCCTCAGAGATGGTAGTCATGATTGTGATAATGATGATAATGATCATGGTGATGCTGATGCTGATGATTATGATTATTATAGGAGAGGTTTATTAACTGAACATGACCGTGAGGAGGGGCAGTACCTCAGACTGCTGCCACTACCTCCAGAGCCACAGAGGGGAATTTATAGTCAAACAGGAAACCAAGCCTGAGAAACAGAAAGTTGAGGGGCCTGGTCAATGGGGGGAATAAAAAGTAAACATATTATCACATTCTATGAACAAATACCAAGTCATAAATAAAAACAAACATATTACCTAAATTATTTATACAGTCAAATTTGTTGGCAATTACAAATCAAAAGCCAAATCAAGAGAGCAACATGGAACAGTGTGTGCAAACCTGAATAAGGAGAACATAAGTTGGACAAAATGAAAAGAAAAGCGACTGAAGTGATAAAGTTGGTTCTTTTACTTTGATTTTCCCTCCACAGACTCTTGTTTACTGGGCCTGTTAACTTCAGCCTTCACTAACAGTCCCACTGAGGTGTGCTAGCAATGCAAATAATTCACTTTTCAGGTGACTGTGACAGAAATATGAGGATTGTCTTAACAATGTGACAGGTGCCTGCTGAGGGAAAATAATTGACTAAATTCACTAAAGTCAGACCATTGGCTCTCTCATCTCATCTCCCATTTCTCTCTGTCAGCAATTCAGACTTGCCGTATGAAAAGCAAAACACAAACAGCACATCAGCCTCACAGCCTGTCCCTATAACTTTCCCCTGTGTATGGTGCAAACAAGTCCATCCAAACCCCAGTCACTGTAGTTTTATTTCGTATTATTTTTATTAAATCAAAGGGGGGTTTTCCGTTTATGGGGGAAAAGTGACAGACAGCGGGTGGATAGCACCCTCTTTAAGCCCCCATCTGAACCTATTCTTGGGACTATCCACGGTTGTCTCTGGCTTCTCTCAGTCAGCGGAGACCTGATCTTCCAGGTGCACACATGTGGCTGCGAGTGTGCACGCCAGGTGAGCCTGTCTCTCCTCCCGGCATAAGAATCAAAGCGCTAATTTGAGATGTTAATGTTGATGAGGAGATTGAATATATGCTTTTTGAAGTGTAGCTACTTTTGATGTGATTATTGAAATGTGACTATGTGATTATCATGACACGTGTGTTTAAACTGTTTTCATCCATACCTCTTATGTTGTCTAGTCTTTGTAGGTCAGATCACCCCAGAGAACACCATCTCTCACTGAATCTCTTTATCTTTACTCACAGGTGCAGAGAGTTTTATGCCATTCATTTTTTATTATCTTGTCCTGATGACTTTTAATTTTAACCAGTGATTTATTACAAACTCAAAACAAACAAGTTCTGTTAACCTATGTTCTTTAGGTGTGGAACACAAGAAAACATTTTTTTATTATAAGATAAATTTAAATGGTTTAACATTTTCACAATTTAAAATCATGAGTTTAGCTGAGTAAAACAAATTAAGTCGCTAGACACTTTAATTATTTACATTACCAGGATCAAAGAAGTAAAGTTAAATCACATAACTCAAACATTTGTTTGTTAGTTGTCTTGCATTTTTGAGTTTTCTTCAGGTTTCTTTTGCTTGGAAGTGTTTTCCTTCCACGGACCTGAGGTAGCAGCCCAAAGCTCTTACCATGAGTTACCATTACACTTTATTATAAGATAACCCATTTCTAAAGTCGGGGTTGAAGATAGGTAAGTGTACAGACAAAAGGGCAGACTAACAAACAAGCAGGCAGCGACTGCACCGACCTTTCGTAGAGATTATCCCGGCTGATTACAGCATCCCACAAACAAAAGGGTGGTCGACAGCGATGGTGGCAGGAGAAAAGAATGACAGGAAAGTCTTTCACAGGTAGATGCAAAAAGCTGACATGCACTAAAAGAAAGGAAGAGACAGGACAAAATGTATGTATAATCATTTAGCTCCTGCCCTCCCAACAAACAAAAATCACTGGTGTCAGTTCATGTCAACGTATTACCATATTCCCCTTGGAGCGGTTTAAACGTTTCTCCGTTTTGTGAACTTTCTTTCCCTGTCATTAGTGTTGCATTGTAACAGTTAAAGCCGTGGCTTCTTTGAAGTTTCCTCTGTGATGTCGTTAAGTGCCAGTGAGATGCACTTGAGCTTCTTCAGACACAGACAAAGAAAAAAGTATTTTCTGGTAACGAAAGTTGGCTGCTAAACAACAAAGTATTCACAAGGTGCAGCGCGTCGTTAAAAAAATGAACAAAGTGACAATCATGCAAAATTTAGCAACATAAACGGAATGGTCCCCACGCTGAATGTGAAAGCGTTCCACTATAGAAACTTTTTCAACCCTATTAAACTGCTTTCTAACTGCAGTGCAAGGCAACGGCATGATACTTTAAGTCTAAAGGCAACAAATTAATCTTTCTCAAGTGGGATTTATAGAGCATATTGATTCATTCATTTTGATAAAATAATACAAAAAGAGTTACAACTCCTCCTAGAACGTCTGTATACAGTACACCGCAGGAATGTCCGATATTTAGCCTTGTGTCCATGAGTTTTGTCTGCAGGTCAGCCCCTTTAGGGGACTGAGCAGCAGGGCTATAGGAACCTGGAGCCACACTAACAACAGTTAGGGAAGCAGCAGGAGGGAACAGGAGCACCATCAGCAGGCTACAGAGGCCTGGTTAACACGCTTTATACCGGCAATCTGACACTAAGTGCAGTAGTGTGTCCAAGTTATAGGAGCGGCAGAAGAAATTTGGAAAAGGACAGATATAAATCTGAAAATAAGTCAAAGAGAAGGAGTAAGAGAGAGTGTTGTCTGGGGTGCATCCTTCCCTTCCAAAACACCTTTCTCCCTTCAACCCCTCTGCTTCTCATTCCCCTCCCCTTCTTCCTCCTGGCTGTGGTCCACATCCATCTTGTTTTGTCTGTCCCCTTCATCCTCTGCTCTGACCAAACTATCTTATCTGTCCCTCCTTTTTTACTTAAAGAAATGCGGTCAACCTGGCCGTGCTAAAGCTCAACGAGCAGGGCCTGTTGGACAAATTGAAAAACAAGTGGTGGTATGACAAAGGAGAATGTGGCAGCGGGGGAGGGGATTCCAAGGTTAGCCCTCTCTGTCTGCCCACCCCACCACTAGGGGACGTGGACCGTTCACTGGCTAAGCAGCCAGCGACGGTCCCCGTCCTGGGAGTGTAACACATGCATCTGCCCTGGCAAAAAGTTTGAGTGGCAAATGGGAAAGGAGAGACTCCTGAGTCACTCTTCAGCTCAAAAAATAGGCACAGTGTTGTTCTATTGTCAGTGGTCTGTGCCTTTTTACGCAGAAGGTTCAGACTGTGACAAAAGTACAACAGCTGAGCTTGCAGAAAAACTAAATTCTTTTGGTACAGTATAACATAAATATGATTTTTTTAAGAAATCAATTACCTGTAAGTTTTCAAGATCCCAAACAAAACCAGAGTGTTTTTGTAAAAATATGAATATATTGTTACGGATTGAATCATCAAAAAAAGTATTTCCATTATCATGCAGGGAAATATATCATTTTTGTGAATGTGCCTGCCAAGAGTAGCCATTTTCAGATATGTTTGGCACTGATGTGGTAGTTCCCCTCCAAAAGGACAGAGTGCGAGTCAATGAAACAAGGGTTCAGTGATGGATATGTGGAAAAAGAAAAGAGAGCAATTACTGTCAAGACAGGAAAACTGTATCTGCCCCCTAATGGCAAATATGGGGAGAGGAGAGATAAGAGGGAGAGCTTCAAAAATGGGACCCAGGTGGAATCTCCGCTCGGATTCTTTTAGTCTCAGGTTGACTTGAGGCAGAGGGGAGGATGAATAATTGATAGGAAGAAAATGCAATTACAGGATAATGTTTCCTATTCTCCTGCTCATTTGTAGAATTACTGTACAACAAATCTCTTGAGAGTTCTTTTGCTGTTTAGGTTTTCTTTTTGTTTTGGTTTGGGTTTTTTTTTTTATGATAGTATCAACATTTTAAACTGTTTGTCATCTTCTATATTTCTCACCAAAGTTGTGACTTGATCATCAAATCAATCAAATGTGCGTTTAAACCGCATTCAAGAACCAAATAGAGTAAAAAAAACAAATCCCTAAGTTAGGAATTAAAACCAGTTCACGGATGTTTGTTTAGGCGAGATTTGAGCCTATTCAGGTTTTTTGTTACATGCTCTGTTTGTTTTTAACAACCTCACAATGATAGTTTTGGTCACTAGAATCACTAAAGTAATTTGGAATAATCCTCTGGAGACCATGAATATTTGTAGCAATGCAAGATGTTAAGCTATTTATTAGATGTGAGTGAGAAGTGAATTGGTTTAAGCTGCACGTAGTTCAATAGGAAAGGACTTTTAAAAGTTTGCCCTCCGTGGCCCATAATTGTCTGTACAAAATGGCTTTTCAGTCTTTTGAAAACTTTAGTTATATCAGTCCGAACCAAAGAACCCATGAAAATATGGAATATGTAAGATAGGGTGGATGAAGCAAGGAAGGATCAGCAACACACACGTTTTCTTGCCTTCAAAGTCTGAGGAGCGTGTGAAATTCTCAGCTCCATGTGGACCTGTCTCTGGGACAGTGCTGTCACGGCACCAGGAGTCCTGGCTTCACAGTACTTGCCTCTTGTTCAGCGCAGGATGAGCTGGGGCAGCATGGATGTGTTACCTGAAGTGACAAAGGTGGGTCCCACTCATATGTCTGTAGCTCCTCGCTCCCCCCCAGCCCCTCCTCACCGAGCATACACACATGTACTCAGTGGGATCCACGCTAGGTCACTTGACTTAAACAGAACGTTTCTATGTGACTGAGCTGTGCAATGCAAATGTGAAATACCCTAATAACATAAAATAACATGACCTATGATGTTATTTATGTTATTTTTACACGCGAAGAACCCCAGTAAACCTTGCAGTTTTGAAACTGAGCGAAGCAGGCGTCTTAGACAAACTGAAAAACAAATGGTGGTATGACAAGGGAGAGTGTGGACCCAAGGACTCTGGAAGTAAGGTCAGTCTCATGCTGCTGCGGCCCACAGAACGCTATTTATAATAACATCCTATGTTGTTTTCTGGAAGAACTCTGCTATTTAGTTCTAATTATACTGTATGTCAGATAAATGGACATGTTTAACTCACACCCAGCAATCAAGTATTAGATAGAGCAATACTAAGTAATATAATCATAGTTCTTTAAAAATCTATACTAATGCAAAAATATGTCAGCGCATTAACAGACATGAAAAAATTGTCAACAAGTGAGTATTTTACATTGTAAGTAATATAGAGGGTAAAGTTTTTAATTTACAAGGAATTTAAATGATATTATTATATTCATACTAAAATTATACTATTATGAAGGTCATTTGTCATTTCGAAACATCAGTCCATTGGCCCCTTTCACAGTTTAAGCAACATGAGGGAAAGATTTGCTGGATGTGACAAATTGTGTGATTAATACGAATCATGGACCATACCTTTAAGTGAAACCACACTAACTAGTGAATATGCCTAATACTGGACAGAAATATTTGCTCCAGTCAGTCAATAATAAATCTACGTAATAAAGTGAAAGCCTTTAGTGTCAAACTAGAAAACAAAAAGAGTTTTAGAGGATACACAACAGAAGCTGCTCTATGCATATTTGCTGTAGATTAGGCTCCTGAAACCTTTGAATTTCAGTAAAACTGCTTTAAAGTATCATCACCGCTCAGATTAAAGCTGCTCTGTGCTTTATTAAAAGTCATTTACACTCTTTTTGATGTATTTTTGTTAACGTAGGTGTTGATTAGAGCTGTAAAAATGTGATGTATTTGTACTGACTGCGGTTGTAGTGGCAGTAGGATTAATTGTAGCTGTAGAGTTTGGTAATGTAAGAATTCACACAGAGTAAAAGCAGCGTAATAAACCCGTATAAATTAGTGTGAATGTGATTTCTCTCTGGTGATCTCTCATTTCTCTGTGTCTAATCCTTTGTATCCTATACTCTCTGTCTGCTTCTTCCAACCTCTTTACCAATTCTCTCCCCACTCCCACATTTTCTGACATCTTGCTTCCTCTCGACGTCTACCTCCACCTTGCTTTCACCTTCATTCCTCAACACATCGTTTTCTCTTACATACACGACCTAATCTCTCAACCATCATCATTCCTCATTTTACCTTTTTTTTTTTTTTGTCTGCACAACCTTGTCTTCTCGTCTACATCTACGCATCATTCTTCCTCCCTCTTCCTAAAAACTGCTCACACTCGGCCTTGACTCCCCAACCCCCCTCTCCCCTCCCTCTCCACTCTGCCCCACACCTCTCCGACTCAATCTCTCCAGGACAAGTCGTCCCAGGCCCTCAGCCTGTCCAATGTGGCCGGGGTCTTCTACATCCTTGTGGGCGGATTGGGCCTGGCCATGCTGGTGGCCCTGGTCGAGTTCTGCTACAAGTCACGGGCCGAAGCCAAGCGCATGAAGGTGGACCTTAGCCCCCCCCACTGCCCCAGCCCCTCCCCCAGCACCCAGAACCTAGCCACTTATAGGGAGGGGTACAACGTGTACGGCTCCGAGGGGGTCAAGATATAGGGGTAGGATTTAGAGGCTGCCATATAGGTGGGGTAATGGTGGTGTTGATCATGGTGATGGTGCCGTAGATTATTGTATTGGCGATGTCGAGGCTGTCGCAGCAGCCCCGTGCAACCGTGTTGTACTACATGTACATGTGGTGATGAAGATGTGGTCAAGCATTGTGGAACCAATGTAGCTTTTTATGTTTCGTGAAGCTTATTTTTGCTGTTTTGTTTAACTGTTGGACTAAAATATTTTTTTCACAGTTATTTTTCATTCTTTAGCACCTCACCTCATGCTAGTTTGGGTTTAGATTTGTGTCACGACAGATTTGGTTCCATCGTCTTTGGCTACAGATGATGATGATCATGATGATGACGATGACAATGACAGTGATGGTGATGCTCTTGGCTAATGACTTGAATAGGCACCTGCATTGTAATTTTAGCTAATAGTTAACATCCTGTCTTACCGATGAAGCAGGGATTCAAAACTCCACATATAAACATGTAGTTTATATATTTTAATACCAACAGATTTTCCATTTTTTCCTCAAAAAGTAAACTCTTTGATTCACAAAATGCCCGAAGATAGTGATAAATACCTTCACTGTTTTCTTAAAAGCCAAAGTGAAGGGAACATATTACTGATTTTGTGAAAAAATGCATAAGCAGCTAATCCTCACTATTGAACAATAGTTGCAGATTAACTCTCTGTCAACTGACTAATTAATTGATTGATTTTTGTTTTAATAATCTACATACTGCATATACTGTATAATATAGCTAATTATTTAGAGAAAGGAGCAGCATACTGAGATTTTATTTTTGCAATACTTACAAAGTTTGTGAGGATAGTTAGCTTTGGTATGTCACTATCCTGAGAGCAAATCTGTCAAAACACTGTTGGTGTGGTGTTCCTCATTAAAATCTGTCACCGCTTCTAGCTACAAATTAATTAGCCAACGTGTGGACACCAATTATTATGGATTTGGGTCTGGCTAAAAGTTTTTCACTTATAATGATGTGATAGATATTTAAGGAAGAAAACACTGCAAGATATTTTTATAACAGTGGATGTCCACCACACATTTCATAAGCAGACTAATAAATCTTCAAGCTCCACTGCAACGTCAGAAAATCACAGAGGTGAAATAGTTTGCAAGACAGACATGAAGACAGGCCAGCTCAGACCAATTTATGCTAAGACTTTTTTTTGACAGCTTGAGCAAAGTTTCTGCTGCACAGTATTCTCTGAAAATACCAGCAACAGACAGCTTAATTTATTCAGGGAACAAATGATACAGTAGGATGGTTTTTTCATCATCATCATTTTTAATTGCTTCTTATTTTTTCCATTAATGATAGTTAACCTGCAGTTATTAGCTGATTGAGTTTTTAAAATTCAAAATCCTTCTAAATCTACAAAAGTTCTTATCTTGAAACTATGACAAGTTATTAGTTTCCTCTATTCCTTACACAATAATAATGTAAGTCAGGCAGTCCAGGACTACAGTGGAGTATTTACTGTACAGACATAAATTTAGGTCTTGTTCTTGTTCTTTAGCAACAGGGTATTCCTGCTGAACTGAAGCCCTCACCTCAGCATTTTCTCTTTTCCAAAACTGCAATTGCTTTATTTTTAATTTCAATAAACTGGAGTTGTGCACCCCTGCTGTAAACAAATACATTTACTTATTCAAACTTCAAAACAGCCCATTCATTAAATTAAAGCAAACACTTCATATAGAAAGGCTACTTGGTGATGGAGTAGAAATGTGACTCTGGACTGATGTAAATTTGTAATTAAGTGAAGTGATACTCCCACCACTAAACTACTTCTTCTAATGATCTGCTTTGCAAACCATTCAGAGGCATTATAAGGTTATATGTGATGATCACTTTGAGACAATTAGCAACAATTAGCAAGATGTAAATAGAGCAAGATTTAAGTTGTAATAATGCCATCCAAAACATTTTAGAAATAGAAATTTCAGGCCAACAAACACATCACCGGTCACACTGCGAATGCTGTCATATAGGTCTGAAATAAAAAAAATAAATTCCTGTTCTATATTTACAGTAATGGACTGTGAGAATATAAAGATATCAGTATCCCAATGATAGCATATGGCCATCAATATGAAAATCAAGCATTTTGAAGGTCAGACAGACCCTATGAGGTCGACAACATCAGCGCAAACTCTACAGAGGAGTCACAGAGTAAGCCATCTGTGTGAAGTGTCATCCCACTCTGAGCAGTATAGGCAGTTACTCCCTCTCTATAAATCTGAGACCTTGAAGAAGAACCACTTCTTAGTCTTTTCCTTTTGTCTTTCCAAAGTCCTCACTTTCCAAATCCTATCCTCTCAAATCCTCACCTGAAGCTGTCAGACCACTGAAAACCCAGAACCCAGACGTGCATGGTCACTTTTGAGATGCAGATGTCTACAACCTTTATCCTGTTCTCCATTTTCCATGTGTGCTGATTTGTGCCTATGTGTGTTGACTATTGCCTGCTCTTTATTTACTGTTGCCTTTACTACAACTATGCCAGTATTTGCATAATGTTATAGATATGAATGTGTTGTTTGAGGTGCATTCACATTGTACCACCTTAGTTAAATGTAAAACAACTTTGATTGATCAATTATTGCCAATAGCAACATTTAAAAGTACCACATGCAACTTTTGATCATCAGCAGGTTTATTTAAAACAAATTATTGTAATTATAGAGTGTACCACTGTTTTGTTGTACTGTGCACAAGTACAAGGACACATGCACAGGAGCCCACAGGCAGCACAATTCACATCCTTCTGTAGTTTCACACTATTTTACTAACAAGAGTGAGTGGCAGTCCTACGCCAACAAAATATAATGAGTGATATTTTTATAGAAAAAAAACCAACAAAACTGAAGATCCTGCTTTCAAAAAGCACCTTATGTATTCAGCTAAACGCATTCAATTTGCAATAAACTATAACCAAGAGAAGAATCAAATCCTTATATTGAAACAAATGTTGGTCTGGTTGTGCTTGGAAACATTCAGCCATTTACAGTAATAATTATCTGATATTGTTGTGGATTCCTGAATTATGTAACCAATTGAGTCAGTGCCACTGTGCCTATGTACTGTAGTACGGATAATAAAACAACATAGGTGGACTGAAAAGCAAAAGGCAAAACAATATTGTTTTAATTATACATGTGATTGCACCTTCAGACCCTTTTCACGGTGTACAGTGACGACAGTGTGTGCAAGCACATGCATGTATATGCGTTTATTGTGCATGCGTTTTTGTAGAAATTTATATCTGTACACAAGTGGTTGTGTTTTTTATGATGTTGCTTTCAAACAAACTCTGCCCTCTGCTATCTCCACTGTCCTCCCCTCCGTCTCTCCTCGTATAGCTGTCGTTTTCTGAAGCCATGCGGAACAAGGCCCGTCTGTCCATCACAGGAAGTGTGGGGGAGAATGGCCGTGTCCTGACGCCAGACTGCCCCAGAGCCGTGCATGCTGGCCACGCATCCCTCCGACACCCCGGCCTTGCAGTGGTCTCCTCCGGACTGCCCTGAAAACCAAAAAACACCTGCCGTGCCTTAATGTCACACAAACGTACAGACTCGGACGAGGACAGAAATGCTCACATTTGCTTATACACACAGTCACACATATAGCACATCAAGCATAACACCCCCAAACACATATACAGTAGCTACATAAACTCAAGTGACAGTGAAGAAACATTTTTACACACTTGAACACACAAACATACACTCTGTATCATTATCTCACTTTCCCGCTGCCACTGGCTCACAGTATTTTACAAGAGACAAGTGAAATTCAACTGTGGAGTGAACAGTGGAGGAAAACTGACAATTATGATTATCACACTTGCCTGCAGCATTCTTGTTTTTTAATCTGTGGGAGGATACCATCCTGATATCAACGAATGACCGGGAAGCCAGCACAGACTTGTGTGAGATGTAATGAACGTGACCATGAAACTGATCATGATGATGATGTGCAAAACATGAAGATCACAGCGGATGCTAAAAATGACAGTTCAAAAACTCTGTCTCTATTGGATAATGTTAGTCAATAAGCCACATCCCTTGACAATGCCTTACTAAGACTACAAACATTGTTTTCATCATCATTATCATCATCGTGGTCATCATTACCTTAACTTGCCTGCAAAGACTGAGTGCCAGGTATTGTAACCCTTCGAAGACCAGAAAACTGTAAGCTTGAATGGACTGTGCAAACCTGCTGCTTTGTCGTGGACTGTACAAACTGAATGAAAACGATTTGTTACTACGCATATTAGTAGAAGGATTTCTCGCTCCAAACTGGCGAGATAATCATCCAGTTTAGAACAAAAGTAACCTCCAAACACGTACGTATGGCTCGGCCACAGATTTCACAGAGGTTTGTAAAAGAAAAAAAAAACTGTAGTAATTAATAATGAAGTCCATCATCAACAGCATCATGACAGTGAAGATACTAAATAGCAAAGTGCTGACTCCATTTGCCCAGTGGCAAAGTCAAGGTTTAATCTGTGTGTTCAGTGATGGAAAGAAAAAAAAATACATAGGCAGATCTCAAATGGCTAACTAACAAAGTGCTTCTCAACCTCACTGGGAATCAAATTCATGTTCGTTTAAAACCTAATCCAAACCGCTGGGTGACAAAAAAATGTAATTAAACTGAATTTATCTTTGCGAGCAGCGGGTGTGTAGAGTAGTAGAATCCATGCTGTGTGCACGTCTTTCCATTTTAAAGACATACAGGTGCGGTTTCCAACTCCAGTATGGATTTGCAATGAGCTGTTACGTTGTCATTTGAGATCCTCAGTCGTTTCCAGTGGCCATGGAAAGGAAGCGTATCGGAAAGCTTGCTTTTTAAAACTGTTGTAAATAACTGTGTAGCAGAACAGAACTCACCTGTCTTTTTTAATCATCTTAGATAACAATTCATTGCAATAATGGATATAAAAGAAAATGCCACTACTTGTAATTAAGAAAAAAACTTTTTTATAAAGCTACATATTATATATAATAAAAATAAATATATATCTATATGTCTATAGAGAGCTATAGAAAACATTGATCACTGATTGTCAGAGGCCATGGCATACATTCTGTTATACAGCTGTTTTTGATAACTTGAGAGTATTAATATGCCACAGTCTTTGGGCGTCCCACTCAACACTGAATGTCCATCTGGCACTCATAAAGACACGCGCAGAAATGCACGGACACAGGTTCTGCTCAGAGTCACCCCAGCACCATGCGAAGCTTGATGAATGATTTTGTTTTTAACCTGTCTCACTGTTTCTCTATTAGCATTTCACTATGTTTTATTGTCTAAATGTGTTTTCTTCTTTTACCCTGAAACCATCTGTTGATAAGCTGCAAAGGCCCCAGGAACAGTGTGTAGATGCTGGTATTAAACACTGCAGCTGATACAATGAAAACACATTTAAGCAGGTCTCCAGAGCGGATAGGCCGCTGTGATTACTCTACGCTAGGGAAACAATGCTGTCTGACATTTCAAGAGTGCAGTGTTTGTGTTGCATTTCATATCGCCTCAGTGCGTTTTCGTATTTGTCTTCTCACCAGATTTGAGTCAGCTACAGATTGAAATCCAGAGTTCAGGCTGAAGGGCGTTTGAACATTTTGGGGACATGATTGGATCCATCATGGCAGGCAAAAAAACAATCAATACTACAAAACCTTTCGGGTCTGTTATGAACTGTAGGGCGACCTGTTCTGGCACATGTGCTTAATGCCAGCCTTAGGGACAGGAAATATACGGTGGCTTCGAAAACACTTAAATCCCTTCAGTTTTTGCACTCTTTATTTCATTGAGGATTGTATTTTAAATGGATAAAATTGCAGTTTTCCTTTCAGTCTACAGTCAATATCCCACATCGGAAAAGTGAAATCATATTTTTCGAAATGACACACATATTATTTGAGTTTTTAATGTACATGCCTAGTGTTATTGAGTGTATAGTGATGGACAACACTAGAAATATAATATACTGTATCTGATCTGCAAAAACTGAAGGGGTCTAAGGGGGGCTCTGTCTATTGCAATTAAAGCTGAGGAACAATTAGGAAAAGAATAAATTCTATTTTTATGGACATACATCAGTGCACTTTTACTTTTCTATTTTACGATGCAATTTTAGCGTAGCGGTGATATTTGCATAGGAATGGCGTCACAACACAGTCGGATTCTGTATGTGGAAATGAACTATTGTTTTTCTTCCCTCTCCTTCTTCATTGTCTTTATTTTATTGTTTTTCCTTTGCCCCAGCTCCCACCTCTCAAATCTGTTTTATTTCTTCTCTTGTTTCGTCTCCCCCTCTCTCTGCTTTCACACCCCCTCTTCTTCCTCTGTAAGACAAAGCCCTCTGTAGAAAATGCATCTCCGTAATGACAAATGACAACATTTTCTGCCCTGATACACTGCAAAATAATGGGATAGATATGAATTGAGAACTTGAGACATCAGTTGACAAACCACATTTCTCCTGGCTCTTTGTTCCGAACACTGCGTGCACTTTTGTGTTGTAGCCTTTAACATTTCACAGACAATATTCTCATGAAAGATCACATCTCTTTTAAAATGCACGTGACTCTCAAAATGCATCAGTCCTGCATCAAATGTATTCAAGTCAGAACCATAAGTAGAAAATAATATCTTGAAACAGGAAGCATTTATTGCTGAAAGGTGAACAGTTAACTCTGAGCCTGGGGGATCAGGAGAGCAGTGCTGCAGCAATCAAGCATGTGCAAAATAGTGGAAATAGTGGGCTTCAACAGTGAATTCATTTGTGAAGAGACAGTGAACAAGTATTGAGCTATCACCACACCAGACAAACCGGGCAGTTAAACTGCACATGCCACTGGTGTTTATCTGTCTGCCCCCTCAGCACATAAGATTTCTTGCGTAGATAGCAAAAAGCTGACTGCTGGGCTGTCAACACACTGGCTTTAACACTCTGTTTCTTTCTTTTTTTATTTCTTTCTTTCCATTTGGTATCTTTTTCTAGTAAAACATCAATGCTGAACTTGGTCTCTTTGTGTGTTTTTTTAATCCACCGATTGCTCCTGCAGACGGCCCAGTCATAAAGGTGTGTCGGTTCACTTTAATGGATTGCACATGGGCGGCATAGGTTGATGTGACATTATGTTTATACATAACTTGAACGCCAAGTAAAGCAGACAGATATGGATTAAAATGAGGTATGCATCTTTTCTTTTGGATGACTTAAACAAAATGCACAGTAAAGTTATCAATAACGACCCCAGCTGTTGAAGGCACAGTCAGCGGTGTTGGAAAGTACAGATTTAACAAGGCTTTTATAGAAAAATGATTTCATATCTTGTTCCATCTTGTGAGTCCTCCAAATTCTATACCATATGTCATCCAAATGTGACTGTGTTACAATAAATCACATCCAATAGTTATTAATGTCAGCTGATTAAACACACACTTCCAAGTTTCATTGGGTGCCAAGATTCGAAATCTCCAATTGAGTTTAATATTCCAAGATTGGCTTCACTTCAGGACGAACTGGACTCTTCTTACCATCAGTGCGTTTGTGTTCCAGGTCTTTTAGCCGGTGCAGATGGTTGAGAAATATCTAAAAGACTGATTGCCAAAGTGTCCCAATCACAATACGGGAAATTACTGAAATGTTCATTCATCACACTAGAGTACAATATACACCCTGAACTCCATTAAACAAGACACGCACAGCCATGCTAGTGTCTCTGTGAAGCTGCAGGCACATCTGTGCTTTAAACTCAAGCTCACATCGACTGATGTTCAGCAGGCATACGGAAGTATGTATGATGTTTACTTAACATGGGTTATCATGTTATCGTGCTAACATTTGAGTAATGGGAATCAACCGATGACATTAGTAATAGTGCCACAAATATTCTATAAACAATCATTTAAAAAAATATTAACAACTATTTATTTGTGACAATGGTGCAAATGTCCAATCCTTGTGTGTCGCGGATTAGTCCAATACTGAGATATTTTATTTTGGGCAAAATATTTAAATGGTGAATGGTCTGTATTTACGCTTTCTACTTTATCAGCACCCCAAGCATTTTATATTTTGTCTCATTTACTCGTTCACGCTCACAAAGAAGCCCAAACTCACACACTGATGGGGGCCTGCACTCACGGGGAGAAACTCACTTGGAGTTCACTGTCTTGTTCAAGGACACAACACGTGACGAGAGGAGCCAGGAACCCAACAAACACCCCTGGGAATGGAGGATGACTGCTCTTCCTCCTGTACCACGGTCGCCCCAATAGGTGGATCAATCAATCACGTGACAGTGTGACCAGAGCCACTCTGCTACCACGATAAGAAACTGATGAGACATTTCATAATTAGTCATCAGGATAGTCTAGCACTTTTAAAATATTTGTATTTTTGTTTTGTTGCATCAGAGAAATTAAAATAATAGTTAAGTTAAAGTAAACTTTGGAGTTACACTATCCTCCAAACCTCTACCTCCATCTAAGATGTTAAACGTCCCCTGTTGTGACTTTGTCATTAGAGCTCCACTTCTAAGTCCCCTGGGACCCAGGATTTCTGATGCAGCTCTATCACTGACAAGCATTTTCCATTATTTCCCATCTCACTCACATTCACATACCATGCCGGGTTATTACTGACAACCCTGTCCTATTCACCTGAAGATGAAACCAAATAACAATTTTGCGGTGGTCCTCTCATAGGATTTTCGAGTGCAAATGTGCACATGCATACACACCTTCAACCTGCCGCTTTTTCCGTCACTGCAGAGTGAACCCAGCCTTTTCACCTTCTTATTTTTATTGCTTCATTTCATATTCTCTCTCTCAGTCCCACTTCTCAGCTCTGCATTATGCCTCTTTCTGCGGAGCCCCGTGCTCATTTCTCTATTACTCTGCCTCTTTATCCTCTTTCCTCCTGTCACACTTCATTTCTCCATTTTTGCATTCGTCTCTCAGGAGAAGCCATCTCAAACTCTGATTTCTCATCCAACCTCCTCTCCCAGAATGATCACGTGTCCTGCTCTCACTTTTGTTTTAAGGTGTTTCTCATGATTGGATGGGAGATTAAATTCCACGAGTACTCTCAGCACTAGCAGCTCCTCCCTGTGTTTTGTGCTGCTGCTGCTGCTGCTGAGGCTGTGGTCTATTACTTCAAGACTGCTGAGAAGTGTGGTTACTGCCACAGAGTCATAGAGATACACCAATACAACCACACAAAGCTTTGTTACTTTTGGACTTATTGAAGAATAAATCAGATTGCTATGTAATTTATATCTAAACTGAGCGACAAAAAGAGTTTCATTTTGGATTAAAGATGGAATCACGTGGAACTGATTACTGCTTGATTAAAAACCAAAGGATTGTTTCATGACTGATACATTAGTAGATATTTTCATTCACAGTGAAAAAATCTCATTGGAAATTACAGAAAGACTTCAGTGATGCAATTAGCTGTGTGCAAAATGCACAGTACCCTGGAGTGCTTTACCGACCACCGACTGCTTCTGAAAATCATTGCCCACTAGCCACAACATTATCGTTCTGTAAAAAGCTGACTTAGGATCGAAGACAATTAGACATATACAAGACGACGATAACATTTACATTGCATTTAATAAGAAAGTCTAAAAATGCTAGTCCTTCTCTGTCCGAATGTAAAGCTAAGTCGCCACATTTAGAGCATCTGAGCCGCTGTACAAAGTAAACTGCATGTTTACTGAATATTACTGAATACTATCCTAAAGATGAATTCAAACTGCACTGTGCCTTTATAATAGAGTGGTTGCTTACATGCCTTCAAAATGAATCAAATTCTACAGACTGTAAATTAAACTGTCCTAACAAGACTAAAATCCAAAAATATCCAAATCCAAATATCAAGTGTGCAGGGACTAGAAGTAACTGAGTGCATTAAATCACATAGCTCATCACAAACTAAACACCTTTATATACATGGGTTTCCTAAGCACGTCACAGGGGTAGAAATCAATGAGCAGATTAACATGAAAAGTTGTTTTTATGGCTAAAGCTGCACAAACTGCAAACGTAATGACTGAAAATGTTGATTAATTAAGAAGGAAACCTGCCCGTTGGCTCAGCATTGGATGCTGGCTCCAGCATTCAAAGTGAGCTCTGGATTTTATGAAGCTGCGAATGGGTTTACGCTGACAACACAAAAAGAAACTGCTGTTTGCACTGTCACTGTGTGTTCAGGGTTGTGTGTTTAAAACACTTTACGACACTTTGTTTTTCGGGGATTAAGTGACACAGATTAGACGAGCAGACAATTTTGAAAGGAAATTGTGCACATGCCCAAACGTAGTTGCTTCATTTCAAACTGCAGAGTGATATGTCAATAAAACATTAAAACATAGAAATTAAGACTATTTCTACACTATTAAAGTAAAGATCTGAGTAAAGCTGGATACATTCACTTGATATTACATTACAGAGACAGTAACTATGTACTTTTATACAAGAATTGTACTTAAGGTTACAGCATGTAACTTTTTCGCTTATGTTTACGTGGACATCGTGTTATTTTGTTAGTTTGTTCCTGCAGATTTTCTGTTTTCTGTTAATTTTGACCTTTACTCCAAACCAAGTCAACTAGTCTATTTATGTAGAGCGTGAGCTCCGCTGTGGTACTTTTACTCTACCTGTAGTACCATTTTTAGGCATGTAACATTCGGGTTGTGTGGCATGATCACATCTGCTCGGTATGAACTTTAAATGTCACCGTGCCTTCACTGTTACATTCATGACATAACCACAAGCTAACCACACTCCCACCTCAATAATTTATCTCAGCTGTTGTTGGTTTTTATTTATGAGGGTTGACTTTATGCAATGTCCTTCATAATGTCTGATTATCCCAAAACACCTATTTCTACAAATAATCCTTGTGTCGAAGCAGAGGTACAGTTCTGTTTTTGTTTTTTTGGCAATGCAATGTTGAGCTAACATTGCATGTTGTGTTACATCATTTTAGAGAATAGTCTCTGCTCCCTGTTATTGGCACAATGGTCCCGATATACTCCATAACACTGAAGGCATGTGTTGTTAGAAAATGGGAATCCTGTGCTGGTTTGTTTTACAACCATATTCATATAATTAGTCTTATGAAACCACAGCTGCAGTTAATTTTTTTGTACTTTGGAGAAAATGTTTTGAAAGTTTTCTTAATTCGACATAACATGTAATGCTAACCATGTACTTCTACTTCAAATAATGAAATTACTGGTAAAATTTTGAATTAATTGGTGATATTACACAAGGGTTTTAATCACTTTTGTTTCAAAGCATTTTAACATTTAATGATGCCAAAGTTATACAGAAAAATTATACTTTTTGATGTTTTTTTAAAGAAAACACCTATTAAAACGAATAAATAAAATTTCTCTTTGAATAATTTAGCTAATCTGCTGTCAAAGCTCTAAAAGTATCTCTAAGCTATATTCAGCTGCTCAAATTTCAAAACACCTGGTTGCTTAAAAGCATGTTTTATCACATAGATGCTTTTAAGGTATTAGACCCATTAGATCGATGGGTACAGAACTTTTAGCTGTACCAGCAGTGTCATCTGTAACCTACGGGCAAGCCGATTTTAGTTTAGGTTCCTTTTTTGTGGTTGTTGCTGTTGGTGTTGGTGATGGTGCCGGAGAACCAGAGGACAGCTGGGTTTTTGGAAAATATCTTAGTGTAATTTGTTCTTTGCAGCTTTTTCTCTCCTCCATTTTTAAGGAAACCTTAAATTCTTACTGTAAATTGTTGAACCCTAATATATGCAAACGAAAACTATTTTCATTTTTAGATTTTTCAGGCACACATTTATAGTACACAGCAGTTGGTTGATTTACTAGATGCTTCCAGTGCTAAGACCAATTTCATAACAATATGCTGGATTTTCCAAACCAGATCTAAATCGAGTCAGAGATAAATACAGGTCGTCATGACTGACATCTCATAGGCAGATAACATAGAAAGAATTAATAGTTCTTCCTGGTTTATTCTGCATGTCTTAAGTCCCTGCCTGTGTTTGTGTAGGAGCCCAGGTGATTTTAGAGCAAAAATAAGGTTTCACTATTAAGATGTTTTGATTAGCAGTTTTTCCCGGTAGATTAACATATTGGCAGCATTTACATCTCAGCAATAGCAGGGCGATAGTTGGGTACTATTTTGAAAGTAATATTATAGGGATAATATTTGGTAAGAGCACAGTAATAGTGGATAATAATATCTTCAATAATGGTATAATATTTTCAATAATGAAGTGTTGTGTGTAAAACATATTTGACTTTAATGTAAATGTATATCAAACATCCAGAAGCTGATAAGCACAGATAAGTAAGTAAAACTTATTTGATTTTAATGTAAATGTATATCAAATGTATATGAAACATCCAGACGCTGATAAGCACAGATGGTCAGGCTCAAGTCCAACAAACTTAATTGAAAAAGCATTAAACATTATTAGACCATTTGTCACGAAGACATTGTGACATGTAACAGAAGGAAAAGTGCAGTTACAAATAATACAATTAATGATGGCTGAATTTCATTTAGCTGCCTTAGTATTATGGTCCTGCTGTTATTGATAGTGGCTGTCACACTGTCCTGACTGGGACACATTATTATTATGACTATATGACAAGACAAATTATCTGCTGTGAAAAATAGCAAAAATGAAAATTGTTGAAAAAAATGCCCTAAGACACAAGTAAATTATATTTTAACACAAGCTCTTGACAGCCGAAATAAAAACAACATAGATCTCTGCACAAATTACATAATAGATAACTTGGCACCGACTTGGTGAATAAATACAGAATAAACACTATTAAACATTTTCTACAACAGAGAGGAGGCCATTGATCACAATGCAAATATTGTCCATTAATATATTTTGATGGGACACGGGACTGTTGCTCTAGCTTTTCTTATGAAAACGTCATAAGGCACTACTTTATCATGGTAGTTATAAACATGAAAGCCTGGCATCGTGCTCCTCTCCTTGGCCAAATTCCAACTAGAAAACATAATTTAGGTGTCCCACGCTTTCCTTAAGCAAATGTGCGTTAAAATCAGCCAGCATCTGTGGACGCAAATTGTTTCACATTAAAAAGAAAGCTGGTTAAAATCTCATTAATCATTTTCAAATGCTATTTTCTGTCTCAGTGGCTCTGATGACCTTTGTGCAGCTGCATTCTCTCCTTTTCCACATGGAGGCGTTCTCTCTCAATCTGCAGTCTTCCAGCTTCAAATTTAAAGAACTGCAGTCTCTCTTTCTCCAGCTGCAGTCTTTCCTTCTCCAGTTTCAGCCTTTCTGTCTCCAGATCTACCACTGACATCCAGCCTTTGCCTTCCTTTCCTCTTTCCCTCTGTCCTTCGTGAGAAGACAAACACGACGTGGAAGATGATGGGGGGCCTTGTTGGGACGGTAGGTCGACAGGTTCAGACTGGCTGAGGAGCAAAAACCTCAGCCTCTCCCTCTCCACTTGTAGCCTCTCTCTTTCCAACTGCAGCCTGTCCCTCTCTACCTCCATCTGACGAAGTCGCTCCTTCTCCACCATCAGCCGCTCTTTCTCCACTGCCAGGCGTTCAGTTTCCACAGCCAGCCGCTGTTTTTCCAGCTCCAATCGCTGCTTCTCAACCGTTGCCAGAAACCCCGCTCCCATGTTTTCATGACTGCTGAGTCCACACAATGCGTGAGCTGGCATTCCCATTAGGCCGCTAGAGAGTGGCAGGTCTCGGCCAGATGTGGATGTCGGTGCCTTGGAAGAGCCTATCACGCCCAAGTTGCTGTGCGAATAAACATCACCAATGTGCCCTTCGCCACGTGATTCGATGTCACTGAGGAGGGAAGGGATGTCATCTTCATCTAATTCTCCTTCTCCATCTCCCACATCACCATCGGCATCCAGCTAAAGAGAGAGAGTGTGATCACTGAAAGAAGCACCGCACCAACGATGCATGTAAAACTCACTTGTTGTGAGAAGTGCTGCAACTCAGGCTGTGAAAGCAGTTATACGCAGTAATGTTGTTTTGCAGGGAGCTCTACAAATTATGAGAAACATGATGCAAGATGAAAAACCATGTTTTCTAGTTACATTATGGGTAATGTATGATCTGTGTTTTAAGGGCTTTACTTTAAAAACAAATCAGGATATCAATGCCTCCGTAGCTTCCAATTTAGCATACATCTTTTGTACTGACATAAGTTTCTATTTTCTGTATGTATTAAAAAAAAGTTTTTATACTGTCACTTGCTGTTACATTTGTTTTACTGTGTTAACACTGAAAAAATGTGTGGAAATACTGTGAAAGATACCAATGCCATGAAAAAGTCAGACATTTCAAAGATAGTTTTAAACAGATGGATAGATCTTAATGCCATAAAAACGTGATTTAATTCTAATTCTAATTATTTAAATGTATTAAATCCTAATTAGCACATCCTTAATTTGATCTGATCTCTACCTTATGAATCTACGTAAGCTCATTGAAAAGACCAGATTAACAAGAGCCACTTGAGCTTCATAATGTATTGCATAATCACTGTGATATATTAAACATAACTGCCTCTGCTGATGAGGATATTAATTAAGCTAATTATCTCATTAACACGTCAATATAGGCTTCCTGTCTTTCTATAACACAAGTGTCTTCAATATGTTCTCTTTTCAGAAAGCATGAAGGTAAATAAGTGTTCTCATTTACATGATCGTGTATTTACCAGGCTCTGAGGTTTAATCAGAAGTTTGAATCTATAGAGGGAACCTGTGGTGTAAGAAGGAAGCTTCTCTCTTGTTGTTAGTGTACACAGGCACTTCTGTGGCGCTGGAGTGTTGATGATGAGTTTCTGTTTCTTACTCTGTATTCACTGACATCTTCTTCCATCTTCACACCCGGCAGTGCCCTTGTGTCCTGACCGCTTAGCTCACAGACAGCCGCCAGCTCCAGCCAGTCACAGTGATAGTCCTTTGAGAGGCCTGAGAGGTCAAGCAGCTGGTCACAGCCAGATCCCAGAGAAGCTGCCTCGTGCTCAGGGGAGGACTGATCATACTCAGTCTTCAGGGCCAAAGAGGAGGATGAGGAGGAGGAGAGAGAGAGCTCAGCCTGAAGCTGTTTTCTCTTCATCATTGCACGCCAGTCCAGATACCGTCGCTTCACCTGTGAACAAGATGGGAAAGTTAGGGAAAACAGGAGCTAAGTAAAGTTAGACTGAAGAAAAACAAAGACTACAACATTTACTATGTATAATTTGAACAGAGAAATAAAAACACCTCAGCCGCCGTTCGTAGCTCACCCTCACCCACCGAATTGACCCCTTGCGCCACTTCCTCCCATGCCTGTCTCTTCAGCTCTTTAAAGGCCGTGTTCTATTTATACTCAAAGAGAGGGGAAAAACAACAAGAACCAACAATTGCAACACTGTGTTAATTGAGGGTGTTCTTGAAGGGAGAAGAGTGTGAACAATACATGCCCCTCACAAAAATAACAAGCTGTTTTCCATAAAGCTGACACATCTGTGAACTATCCTCTTTTGTACAGCTAAACAAATACTGTATTTCTTATGAAGATTTAAACAATCTAATATTGATATATGGACTACTATTATTTTTTAAACACAAAAGATTCATATTTCTGACAAGGATCCCTAAATTATTAAATTGTTGTTCATGGAATGGAATATGCAGCATAAATTGTAGTTGAAAATATGCCAGTGCTCTCTGGTGGACAATGGAGATAATGGAAGTACTCGACTTGGTCATATACAAATTTTGATGTGCACACACAGAAGAAATTCAGAAGAACCTATATGAAAGAACTTGTTAAAAGTTGTTAAAAACATGTTAAAAAAACTAAATTCGTTCACACATTTAACATTGAGGTTATATGAAACAAAAAGAGAAAAATTGCTAATTGGACACAGGAAGACAGCAGAGCTAACTAAATGCTTGGTGCTGTGGTCCTAGTTAATCCGCCCAAGTTGCCTCACACTTCACAGCACAGAGATCACAGAGCTTTTTCACAATGAATGAGGCTGTAAACAAGAAGCAGTTTAAGTATATGCATTGGGGGCAGTAGAAGGATCAGCCTGTGATGCATATAAAAACAGAATATCATACGCCACAGGACTGGTTAAATTTAATGGTGAAAATATGACATGGTGAAGACAGTAAATCAACACCTGCTGGCGCGAGAACAACACATCTCTCCTCTTGTGTATCTCTCTGATGAGAGTTTGTGTTTCTCTCACACTGTAGTTGCTCTTCCGTTTCCTCTTCAGGTGCTTTACCTGCAGGAAATCCAGCTTGGCAGCAAAGAAGGGAAAGAAACCCCCAAAGTATGAAGAAAAAAACAGAGATGGGAGATATAAGTAGAGAAAAGTGAGTAAGAGGATGCAGGGAAGCCAAAATACGTCCGTACTGCAGAAACTCAGTCCTCAGATAGAGATGAGTGTGTTCCAATGGTTAGTCCATGTCTAACACTGTAGTTTTTCTTCAGAAGCAGCAATTTTCATAAGGAAGGAATTCCTCTGTGACACTGATCCTAGTCGTTACTCTAGAGATGAACTTTTCGTAATGGCACATGAGATGTGGATTTATGGAGATATCAGGTGAAAAGGTGTGTAGGTAGCTGCACAGGTCGTGCAGGTCAAATTCTTCGGCCAGAGAACCACCACAAGCTGAAAGAGCCTGTTGGTAAAACAGAGTGGATTTAGCATGCTGTGCTTGTTTGGTGAGAAATATCATGGAGAAATCCACAGATTAATATATGTAATAACGTTTAAAAAAAACATTCTTATAATTATTACATCCACATGTTGGTTATTATGAGAAATGTACACGTCACATAGCCCCGTATCATGATAAATGCCTCTATGACATTTCTCAGCAAAAAAATCTGCAGATGTATCGGTCAACGTGTGATCCCGTCGGTTTATACTACATGCAACATATGTAATAAATCTTAAACACACGCCGAAACTATTGGGTGCACATAAAGACTTTTATAATAGTTCTATGTTCCGTGCATGTTTGTTCTGTTAGAGATTTGCATAAAAACAGTAAGTAATCCAGGCTTTCAGATTATGCCCAGCTGCATGTATGAGATATTGTTATAACAGGACGTCCACTGATTTTCATCCACACAACTACGAAGACAGTGTTGTCGTGTGTCACCAACCATAGCTCCATCTCTAATAAAACAGTATCTTTAATATGCTGTGAAAACAACTCACCTTGTGCAGAAAAATGTACGACAATGAAACAAGATCGTATACATGCAATTTTAACGATGTGTTCACTGGCGCCTTGAAGTTTTAGAATTTTTACATTAGCGTCGTTATTACGACGCAGGCTCGGTTAAACAATATACTATTGTGTATATATATTTAAGTCGTTAATAGGGGAAAACATGTAAAATTATTTTTAAATTGTTAAGGAAACGAACAACAAGGTGTAAAATGTGTTTTTATTAACAGTTTAAAGCACCCTTCCCTGCAAAGGAAAGAACAATGCTTTACACGGGACACCAGCACACAAGATGATTTATTTTAAAAGTACGACATGTTTCCTTTGACATCTTTAAACATCTTACATTGATGTGTCACATCTTAGCCACGGTAAAAATGTTATAGAACTTCTAATATTTCAAATCTCTTGCACACGCTTTGTCCATGTAGGTATAATATCCTGTGAGCATTGAATGCATCGTAGTTGGCGCATCGTTTGAATCGCTCCCATTGGTCGATCCTCCGCCGCGCCCACTTATGACGACATTGAATCTCGCCTGACTCTTTTGGGCATGTGCACGTCTGTCACATTCAAAATGTAAACAGACAGAATTTTTTCAGTCAATCAGGTGACAAGCCACGCTTAACTTCAGCTGTGTGTCCACTTTGAAGCTCTGCATGTGTGAGATAGATAGATTTAACATCTTCGGAGTTTTGTCCTCTGTTAAACCCCAGACGCTAACGGTGTGATGCTAACGTTAGCTTACAACCTGAAGTTGTGGAGAAGTTCCGGATGACAGGTTGAACCCGAGTTCGGGAGATGGGGTCTGTGCGATGGGCGTTTCGCTGTGGACCGTGGACACCGAGCAGGTCTGACTGGCTGTTCGCCACTCGCTGCGTCCAAAGAGAGGAGAAAGACCGGATCGGACAATTTGTGTTCGCTAAGGATGCTAAATCAGCCATGGTGAGTCGGCTGCAATGTCTGCGATACTCATACTGTGCATGGTAATTGGTAGAAATACCACCAACTTCTTTTTTTCGTGTTTGATGGCGTTTAACAGGTTGTTTCTGTGTCCCCCATCAGGCTGGCAGGTTGTTGCTGAGGAAGTTTGTCTGTGAAAGGATGGGGATCCCCTGGTCTGAGATCAGACTGGAGCGGTCACCCAGAGGGAAACCGTACCTGGCCACGCCACTGAAGGTTTATAAAACGTCAATTCCATAAAACTGCAGCTGTTGCTTGTCTTCTGTTTCACAAAAATAACTGCAGTATATCAAGGAAAGAACATCCTTTTCTGATTTTATATCTGTCATCTTCTCTAATTATGTTCGCACTTATGCTTTTAGCCTTAATTTGGCATATGTAAGAAGTTTTATTAACCTGTCCCAGCTCTTCATTTGACCAATATTAGTATTGCACAGAGTAGGAAATTCAAACTAAACTTTTTATCGCTGAGCCATTCCAATAAAATGTTCTTAATAACTAATTGTTAAGTCTTAAATAGCTATAACTAGTGACTATTTGACTGGTTTAAAATCAGGTCAGAGTTACGGTACTTTCTGTGGGTCCGTAAAACTTTGTATGCTTACTCAACATAAATGGTATCTTTCCCAATTGTTATTATCAAACTAAAGACTAGTTAAGCTACTATGTTACTATGTGAATAGTTAGTTACTATGTTGTTTATTTATGGGTATAAAGTTTTACTGAACTCTAAATGTGATTATACTCTATGTTGCTTTCTATATTTACTTTTTGAAATTTTGAAATTCTGCATTACCCATGTTTATTATCATATAAAAAGTAAAAATATTGTCAGTTTTTCTTTTATATTAACCTTTTTTTTACATATCTGATCTCACTACGTGTTGCCTACACCCAGGTCAGTGTGGATTCAGGTCAGGCCTGGAGTTTCAACCTCTCCCACCAGGGAGATTATGCTGTGTTTGCTGCAGAGCAGGGGTCACAGGTGGGAGTGGATATCATGAAGACCACCATGCCAGGTAAATGCTGAGCTTAACATATGGAATATGTAGCAATATATCAATGTTTGCACATACAGTGTGAATTTCACTAGTAATGTAATTGTAAAAATTGTTTGGGCTTTTACACTTTGACTGAATTTACACAAACATCTACAACAAATATAGAAACATGTAGTTCAAGAATACAAACCTTTTCTTTTTAGAGTTGAAGGATTGGTTTCAGATGTCAGTGTGGCATGAAATACATCAATACATACCATGAGTTATTTTTCTATTAGCCAAACTGTTCTAAATAATATATAATAAGGAACAACTCTGCAAAAACAAATCACCTTTGTCTCAGATGCAATTTTGTCTGAGAGAAACAACTAATATTTTTTTCTTTTGTTGCCATAAACATTTGGTCTTTGCTCCCATTTTTTCTACATCTCTGTCTTCAGTTTCGTAAAAACTATCTCACTTTTATTAGAAAACCTGAGGTTTTAATATGACCACAAAATTTGCAACAAATCAAATCATTATAGATCCACAGAGATTAATTAATTTTTCTAAGAAAGTGTAGGTCCTGTTGTACGGTACTTTCCTGTAAACTGAGTCAGGATATTCTTCAAATCTCAATTTACCATCAGTGATGGTCCTTACCATATTTGTAACTGTTCACCATGGCAATTCACAACCTGTTTGTCAGTTTATGTAGAAATGTAGGAACCACAATAACTCTCAAACGCCTTTAGATTAGTTTTTAATCTATAATGAAATTTACTTTTTAATTTGAAACCTTGGTTTAATTTGTCACAGTGCTGCTGTGAGAATCATAGTAAAGCATACACATAAAACTGCAGCTGTCTTTTCAGCTGCTGCACACTAGCTATAATTGATCTCTAACTGGTCAAATCTGTTAGTGATGTGTCATTTATGTATCAGGCACAAGTGTCGCTTGCATGTATTCCCCAATTTATCCACAAGGTGTCACTGTTGTCCGCTTTGCCGAAAAGGTGTAGACCACAGCGCCAAAGCTGCTTGGTTTTGCAAATGTTTAGGGCTGTTTGTTTGTGTGTGTGTGTGTGTGAGATTGTGTTTGCGAAGTGATTGTCTTTCAGTGAAGACATGTCAACATTGTGAGGAGGCCTGTCTTCACAACAAAAGGCTGTTTGAGAGTTAAGGTTCGGTTTTAGTTCAAGGTTTAAGGTTAGAGTTTGGGGTTTTACGCTGTGTTGTCCTTTATAAGGTGCTGGGAAATTTATCAGATCAAGGTCAAAAGTGTCCTTGCAGCTATGGTAAGAACCACACAGTTGTGTTTGTCATAACCACATTCATATCTGTGGTGTTATGAGATATTTTTAAGCGAGGAAGTAGCTCACATTAATTTCAAAAACTGTGGTTGTTTGAAACAATCTTGAAAACATCCTCCACCCCCCACCCCCCCTCTATGTCTGCCCCCTGCTTTTTATTTCCTCTTTCCTCCCCTTTCTGTCCTCACACCTCTTCCCCGTTCATCTTTCCAGGTAGCGGTTCTGTGACAGAGTTCTTCCGCATCATGACTCGCCAGTTTACAGCATACGAGTGGAGCGTTATCCAGTCATCCGGCTCAGAGCACCAGCAGCTCGCCGCGTTCTACCGCCACTGGGTAACCATGACAACCATACTACCCTGCCGTCACATTGCGTCGCTGCTAGGCCCTGTGGGTGGTGTTTTGTGTGTGTCTGTGTGTGTGAGACAGAAGAAAACAGAGAAAGAAAATAATGTTGACAGCATTTAAGAGACTGTCTCTTAATGTCTTGTCTTTCTCACAATCTGTTGTATTTTCTCTGCGTTGTGACCTCACACACACACACACACACACACAAAACAACAATAGTAACATAATAAACTTTATTCATACAGCACTTTTTTAATTACAGTTACAAAGGGATTCACAAATTTAAAGGACTGTGAATAAATTCCTTTCTGTAACTGCTTTCAGGTTTGTCCATTTTTCCTCTGATTCTCTTTCTTGGAGATAGAAACACACACACACGCAGATGGTCAGACAGCAACTATGGTGCTAAGTAAAGATGTGAGATTTAGAGGGTGGCACAGAGACGTCAAGCTCTGATATCATCACCACACTGTTGACTAATGGCAGAGCTCGATGGTTGCCATAGCGATTAGCCTTGTAATACTCTTATTGTGGCTCATTGGCTGCCGAGCAGGGTTGGTTTTGGCTGGACGCGCATATTGTCACGCACACACACGCACACAAAGTCCCTCTTGTGTATACACACACTGTTGTACATGTGAACCCTGATTCCCATCTGCTTTGGTTTTAAGTTTTTGTGCTGCAGAGCCAAAATGCACAACAGAATGAAGCACACACACATGCTGGTGTTCTCAGCTTTGTCAGAGTTAATTAAATGTCCTTTTTTTTGTTGCGTGCCTATTGTAACTGATCAGTTTTCCTCCCTCTCCATCCAGGCCCTGAAAGAGAGCTTCATCAAAGCCATCGGCATAGGTCTGGGCTTCAACCTGCAGAGGGTGGAGTTTCACCTGTCCACCGAGCCACTCACACCGGGCCGGGTATTGCGCCAGACCAAGATGCATCTAGATGAGGAAGAAGAAGAGAACTGGTTCTTTGAAGTGAGTCTGTTTGAAGACAGGTGTGGAGAAAAAAACCTAGCAAGACTCCAGAAAAAGTTATCTTTCTTGCACATATTCTCTAAATGAATCTGACTGAAGACTGATTCAAAGTCAGTTCAGTCATTAGATTTATGAGAATGTGTCCCAAAGAGAAACAGCAGCTCTCAAAAGATTTAATAAGACAACATTTCAGAAAAGCTGCGTAGGAAGCAGTCTGCCGTGATATATCCTACTGATCAGTTCCCTGATAAAAAAGGCATTCGGCCAAACTCTTATTTTCTGTTTTCTGCTAGTGCCGCAGTTTGTTTAAGATGCAGTTGGCTTTATTCACATTTTAGAGATTGAATGCCTTCCAAAATACATCATGTGCAATTCATATGTTGGCTTTAAAAACGAATTTAAAACAGAAAATGCCATTTTAGCGCTGGTGTATCATCAGCACCAAGGTGTTTAGTTTTTTAATCTGTTGGTTTATTAGTGGACAGCATAATAGCGACGTGTATAGAAGCACTTGGAAGTAGCCTTTAGGAAATCAATGGGTTTAAAAGTAGCAGTTCAAAGGACTTGGCTGAGGTCCTTCTCGCACAGCTCCCCAGAGCCTACCCCCTTGAAAGCATTTGGAGAGTGAATCACAGGTGGTCGTGCAGAGAAATACATGGAGGGGTTTGCAACAGGGGGGCTCTCAAGTGGCCCTCCAGCCACTCTTACACCACGGCAAGAGATTAGAGGAGTGCACCTCTGTCGGAGCAGAAGAATCATCTGCTGCCATCACTCCTCTCCCCTTCTATTTCCAATTTTTGTCTCCTCTTTTCATGTCTTCTTCTCCCCACTGTCCACATCTTCGTGTGATGTTGTACCCCTTTATTTTTCTGTTCTCTCGTCACTCTCTGCCACTAGGTGTAAGGATCATTTTGTCGTACCTGCCTCCTCTTTTCACCCTGTGTGTTTTTCTCTCTGCTCCCCCTCCTCCCAGTGTTTCCTTTATACCCAGTGGCAGAGGGATTAACAAGTGACTGCTAAAAGGTTAGCACTGGTTTGAAAAGCCTGATGTTACCGTACATCTTCTCTCCTCGCTGTGTCCCTGGTGAAGTCATAGAGGTCTAATGCTGTTTTAGTGTCTGTGTTTTTTACACCATGGAATAATCAATCACAGGTAGATCAGCGTATTTCACGATTGGATTCAGTGTACAAATGACGAACAGGTGAAAGCTGTTATTTAACAATTGGTTTTTGTGTCATATATAATTAATCTGAATTTTAGTTTGTAAAATACTATATTTATACAACAGTCCTATGACAATACATTTTAGATATGGTATGTTAGATAGATTATCCAATTAAATTACTAAATTAAATTAGGGGATTTGAGGATTGGCCGATTTGCACACAGTTCCTTCCGTTCTCTAATAACAGATGTAACTATACTCCATAAGATATTGAAGGTCTAGAAAAGATTGTATCCATCCCCTCACTTCTCACTATATTTTCTCTTTGAGTTACAGGGGATTCTTTCTTTTTTCAACATGGTCTAGAGTCTGGCCTGGATATTGAGTCACCAGTAACTGGACCTTCCAGATACAGGTGTACTCGACTTCAGTACTTAATAGACATTCCCTACACTCAGGTGATCTCTTAAACCAATTGGCGGCATCTTTGATGAATAAGGGTGAGCTGCTTTAAATGGGGTGAATGCAGCCTGTAAGCAATAACTTATTTTCAGTTTTCATCTTTCATTCAGATTACTTGGTAGAAATTATTTATTTATTTATTTATTTTAAATGGTGATTACACAAAGGTGAGCTTTATAACGCACAGGTGTTCCAGACTAACAACCCTCAATGATGCTTTGTGACTTTTTACTTTCTGTTGCCCTCTGAAGAAATCACATCCACAGCTTTTACATACAGTTCCATTATTTTTTTTAACAAAATATTCAAACTTAAATAGAATTCCCGCTTATATTTTTCTCCCTTACTCTCTGCAATTTTATAACCAACCCCTCACTACACACACACCACCACCTGTTACTCCCACATAAACACATTCAGCTTGTGGTCCTTCATGTCCAAGTCTATAATGCCAGTATCAAAGGCGACTGTGACACACCATTGGTATTTGGAGTAGACGTAATATTGTGAACATTATTCAAAAAAGCTTGTAAATTGATTGTTTTAAGTCACAAGCAGAACGGCTTTATAGTGGGTTTGGAAAAGGTTTGTGTTTTTTAGAATGTAAATGTAGGACGCAAATACAACAACAGCATGTTATAAATTTAAATGAAAAAGCCAACAGTGCAAACAAAATCTGCCTATGTTCACACACGGCAATAAAACTGGAAATTAATCAGATTTTGCCGCTTCTTAATCATGTTTACTGTAAAGGGGTTTCATTTATTAAAGCTCAGCACTGAAGTCTTTTGGTGAAGCGTGTGCTTCATGTTTCCTTGGCATTACAGGAATCATGTTTGCATGAGCCTTTTAAATGCTGCCTGCACCTCCACTCGCTCCCCTAAGTCCTGCACTGACTACAGCAGATTTCCATGTGCAAATATTTACCAGATTGCACAGAGATGGAGACATACAGGGATGCAAATATGCATTATTTCACAGTGTCACATATTGGCTCTGACTTTAAACTAGCTGAACAGTAATGATGCTCCTTTCCCGTTTCCTTGTGCTGATGCGTATCTGTGTACGTCTACAGGAGAGCCTGCTGGATGCTGACCACCACGTCGCTGTAGCTCTCGGACTAGCTGACAGACCAGGCTCCTCAGTAAGGAGGCATAACATTTATTGTGCATGTTCAACATGTTTGTTCTTGTAGACTGACTTGTAGGTGTTTTCATGGTTCATAATTAAAAATGTACGAAACACGCAGTGTGCCTTTTTAGAACTTTTAGTGCTATTAGGCACAACAAAAGTTTCTTAACATACTCTCTTTTTTTGGTCTTTCTCAGCCTCCATCTCTTCTTCCTCCTGCCGCATTTACATTGCTGTCGTTCAGTGACCTCATTGCCTCAGCTTCACCTCTGACAGAGGAGGAGCCTGCCGACTGGGAGAACTTTAAGTTGAAGGATGAAGCTCCGCAGAGACAGAGAGAGACACACACATCCACATAACTACCTGTCTCCCACTGACAATGACCTGCCACACACACACAGACACACACGTACAAAGTCCATTCAGATATGTGCCAAAAAAGAAACGCAACTACACTGATATTGAAGCTGCTTTTTTATTCAACACAAGTCCACTCAAGTTCTGTCAGTTTGATATATATAAAAAAGCAGGTTAGTCTCAGAGGATTTTAGATCTATATTTAGATACTCAGGTGGGATAAAGAAACTTTTACACATTTCTTAAAAGTAAAATGAAGCTGTGCTTGACATACAAAACTATACAGATTACGGTATGTAATTTAAAGATACACATTGGAGGTAATCAACACATCTGCTCCTAGCTCCTCATTATGGGTCCCTGTACTTCCCAACAGCCCTTAAAATGTACATATATAATTCACAGTGTTGATAATGTTGATTCATATTTATTTTCATAATATCACTATCAATCGTGTAGGATATTTACTGATATACAGGATCTGAAAATTGACGGCTGTCCTGCAGTAACAAAGTCATTTCTGTCTCAAATGCTCTGTTTTTCTTTTCTTTTTTTAATTTGCCCATTTGTATCTAGAAATTATTTTTAATTCAGTGCAAACTATACAACAACTATACCTTCTATGCAGTTAGTTTTTGATACATGATGTCCTGCTCTCATTCTTCTCTGTGTCCTGTCTTATTTTCCTCATTTTATACACAACTACTTGTCAAAACTGTGTTGCAGTAGTATTGCATCATATGATTATAAACTATATAAACCTTATCAATTTGAGTATATATTCGATTCATAATCTAATTAGTTGTCACTCAGGCCCACTGTATATGGGCATGTGCACATCTCACCCTCGCTTCTTTTTTTAACCTCAGCGTTATCTTTCTCCAGATAATTTCTCCCTTTTCCTTTTTCTTTTTTGCCTCTGTGTTGTTTCTCCATCTGCTAATGCATCTATTTTAGTCGAGGACATTTAGTTGACCGTTTTACTCTGTCTCCGTCTCCCGTTCAGTTAATTTCTCCTACATCCTCTCATTCTCTTGGGGAAAGCTTGTAGATGTTTTGTCAGTGCCTGCACATTTAACCAATTTTTTCTGCATCACATGACTTCATTTTCAACCTGTAATTACAGTATAAGCCTCGCCTACACACACAGACGGAAATGACTGAATATTGTAGAAAGTTAGAGATCAAATAACAATGAAATAGTATGTTGAGGCAGGAATTAGCTGTCTGAATTTTCTAATCAGATTTGAATCAATCAAACCATCACAACTAATCCAAAATCTCTAAATCCTGACAGCAGCTTATCAAATTTCTTAGATAAGCATTCAATTATCTGCATTTTGTTAAACCTGCACACATGACCCTGATTATTTGCCATCACGCAGGCTGTGTGATGCAGACTGAAACACATAGTCGCTATACATTTGACCTATTAATTTCTCACTTTTTATGAAGATTGTGTAGCCTTTCAGGAGAATAGAGGGAACTGGGTGTAAATGAAACCCCGGGAAAACTTGACACTGGGTATTGACAATTGTGCAACCTGTTCTCCACCTGCTTCCGTCCGAGTGTGGACAGTATTACAGAGAAAACGTGTAGTCAGTCGTGTGTGTGTGTAGGTGAGCATGGGCTTGTACAGAGTGTGAGTGAAATCACACGCGTGCAGTCTGAACTGCACGACTGGTTTCCTCTTAGTGTCTAAATGTTGCATTCTGTGCGGCAGTGAAGGAGTGAGGAGGCAGCAGGGTCAGACTGGAGTCACACAGGCTTTCCCCAGAGAGAGGCCACTTTTAGTTGCTCAGGTTTACTGCAGTGTCAGAGACAAGACCACAGGCTATTTATTTATTTATTTATGTTTTATATATATCTATATATATGGGATAGAGACGAGTACATGGGGCTTCAGACTGAGAGTTTAGCCTGAGGTGAGAGATGAGATCTAGCTCAGCCGGCTGTTCAGGATAAAAGCAAAGTTTTTGCTGGTGGAGAACGGTTTGTGTCACATTAAGGCTCTCGCTGAAAACATCTTAAAATTTTGATTATGTTTCAAGGTTGCATACCTCTATTTTAGCCTCTTGCTTTCAAGCATATCATACATACATTTTTTTAAAGGGAAAAGCAAGTAACTCAGCTCTTAATCTTACATTTTCTTTATACTAGTTTAACATACGCTTCTACAAACACTGTAGAAAGGACTAATAAAGTAAAAACCTGATTGCAGCGATAAGTTCATCTGCTGAGCAGGTACATATTATACATATCGAACTATGTCTGCAATATGTCTCTACTCGTGATTGGCTGTGGCCCAGTTGTAGCTGAACTGCAACAGCACATGTTTGCAAAACCTCGATCGCTGCTCAACTTTCACTTGTTGTGTAGTCGGGCTCTTCTTGAATCTCTGGCTCTGCAGGGTTTTCAGTGCATGGCTGCAAGTTCGGAAGTCTGTAGACCTTTAGGATAGGTCTACAGACAATGGCCCAGGCCTCCGGAATGCCCAACAACGGTGTGGGAGCGACTGATGTAGTCAGCAAACAAAGGCTGACGCTGCTTTGAGGGAAGCTTTGACCTTCATGTCACTTTCACATTCACATGTCACTGAATCACTCAGGCTCCACTTTGATTATGATGTCGGAGTTCTGCAGGGTGTTGGGGCTTTTTTATTGTTTGCATTTTGTTAACAGCAACCATCCTGTCAGAATAGTGAAGGTAAAATGCCCGCTCAGCACAACACACCCCAAAAACTACAGATTCACCAAAGCCTGGCTACTGCCAACTACTTCCTATCTAAATGTGTCAACGCACCATGATGTTTTACTTTTGCCACTTTGCATCCCCAGTTAACTACGGGACCTAAACCAAGTGGTTTGCCATTAAAAAAATATTTGAAGATACAAAATGTCAATGACCGAAAAGACTAGAAGTTGTTCCTACCAGATTATTAAGACGTACTGATGCATATTTTATCAAATCCTCATCACCTGTCTGGTTGACATGAGGCAGTAAGTTAATTTGATGTCCGTTGTAGCTACAGGATGGAAGAACACTTATTCTTAGTAACCCAGAGTATTAGTGCACTGTGCATTAAAATTGCAGGACATGAACTTAAATGGAGAGGAATGACAAGAATCTTAATACTTGATAATATATTCCTGCACATTTAAAAACTTGGTAAATGCAGGACTCCCTGTAAGTCTAAACATTTAGTCCTTTGTCTTTAAAACTTTATTCTCACAGCTGCAGACCTTAACTTAAATCTTAATTCTTCTAATTAACCTGTAATGCTTCTAGTTCACACAGCCAGCTCTAAGGGAAAGGTAAAATGTGGACGTGTGAAGACAAGCCAGAGCGGCAAAAAGTCTGAAAGCATCGTGCAACTGGCTGGTTTAAAGGTTGTTTATATAAAATTCAGGATTTCAGTTGGCAGCAAGTTTTCGCCTATTTCACTTGACACAGACAACAGCAGCAGGTAAAATGCTGACAGTTTGGATTGTGCATTAAGCCAAACTAAACCTTATAATCCAACAGCTTAGCCTAATCCTGAACCCAATACCATAAATCAGATCATTTGAGCAGTACCAGCTAACCGAATATGCAGTGTGCAGATGTTTGCCCGTCTTTTTGCTGTGCCTCTGGACACACCCATGCTTCTGGGAAGATCAGTCTCTTCACCCATCTCTTACATGGGCAGAACAAGCGGCATACAGACACGCACACACACATTTACGTGCCTTAATCACATCCACTGTTGCAGCCCTATTACATCCACGCAGGTCTATCGTGGTTCAACCATTTCGTGTAACTTGTAAAAGCAACTAGCTGCATGTGATAATTTAGAGTTATTGTAACGAGGATGAATAGCTACTTTAACATATGTACTAAATTAATTTGGATTAAATTGCAGAAATCAGTTTTTTTTGGTCACTTATCCAAAAAGGCACATTTAAATAGACCATGATTCTGTGTTATTAATAACACACACACAGTGGAGTCAATAAAAGTTTACCAGAGGAATGTATACAAAAAAAATACAGCAACATCAGGACAACATCATATTAACCCAGAGCTTATGTTGTTGTTAGGTTTAAAGTAGATGAAGTTCAGCAAAGCAGCTCTCACAGAGTTGCCCGAATGTGTGAGGTGCTTCATACAACACTGTGTAGTGATCACAAAGTGAGACAAACTTCATTATGTGCAGGTGTTTCCGACTGACTACCGCTCGTCAGCGAAGCTGCTCATCTCTCTGTGTGCTTCACCAGCAGTGACACGCATTCGTGATCGGTGAATGACTGCGACGGCCGTGAGAGGTCACTGTGAAGTGAATCAATTTTTCAGATTTGTCTCATACACAAACAGACACAGTCAGAGCTCGGAGTGTTACACAGAAATGAGCCGAGCAGCTGTGATGCTGATCCAGCCTCGTCTGGCTTATGCAGAATAAATCAGCTATGCAACTTTTTATTTCCTGTTGACCTCTCATGATGCCACACGTCTACATACACACACTGAGGGACGTGAGCTCGTTACAGAGACGCTGTTAAAAAGCTAGTATCTGCTTTTTTTTTTTACAGCAAAAGGACAAAATATTCAAACTTAAATAGAATTCCCGCTTATATTTTTCTCCCTTACTCTCTGCAATTTTATAACCAACCCCTCACTACACACACACCACCACCTGTTACTCCCACATAAACACATTCAGCTTGTGGTCCTTCATGTCCAAGTCTATAATGCCAGTATCAAAGGCGACTGTGACACACCATTGGTATTTGGAGTAGACGTAATATTGTGAACATTATTCAAAAAAAAGTTTTTAAATTGATTGTTTTAAGTCACAAGCAGAACGGATTTATAGTGGGTTTAGAAAAGGTTTGTGTTGTTTTTGTAATGTAAATGTAAGATGCAATTACAACAACAGCATGTTATAAATTCAAATGAAAAAGCCAACAGTGCAAACAAAATCTGCCTATGTTCACATACGGCAATAAAACTGGAAATTAATCAGATTTTGCCGCTTCTTAATCATGTTTACTGTAAAGGTGTTTCATTTATTAAAGCTCAGCACTGAAGTCTTTTGGTGAAGCGTGTGCTTCATGTTTCCTTGGCATTACAGGAATCATGTTTGCATGAGCCTTTTAAATGCTGCCTGCACCTCCACTCGCTCCCCTAAGTCCTGCCGAGACTACAGCAGATTTCCATGTGCAAATATTTACCAGATTGCACAGAGATGGAGACATACAGGGATGCAAATATGCATTATTTCACAGTGTCACATATTGGCTCTGACTTTAAATTAGCTGAACAGTAATGATGCTCCTTTTCCGTTTCCTTGTGCTGATGCGTATCTGTGTACGTCTACAGGAGAGCCTGCTGGATGATGACCAGCTCTCAGACTAGCTCACAGTAAGGAGGCATAACATTTATGCATGCATAGATTTCTTTTTCGTCTGTATGCATATGTATGTTAGTGAATGTTGCATCACCTATTATTTTATTTCTACTTCATACTTCACATAAATATGCTAACAAATGCATCATATTTTACATACATTGTGTCAATTGCAGTCGTGTAGTAGAATAATTATGTGGTGTTGGTGGTAACAGAGGCACTGATGTTTGTTTTTATCAAATCCCCATGTCATCACCTGTCTGGCTGGCATCACTCAGTAACTTCATTTAATGTCTGTTGTAGCTACCGGATGGAATTACGCTGATTCTCAGTAACGCAGAGTATTAGTGCGCTGTGTATGACATCATAGTACATGAACCTTAATGGTGAGAGATAACTAGAATCTAAAAACCCATCTCATGCCTGCATTAGATTATAGGAGATTATGAAAATCTGCCTGTGTTGCTGCAAATATTAAAATTGCCACGCTTCTGTATATTGTATAAAATCCGTAAGTGTGGAATTCCCTTTAAGTGTCAATATTTAGTTCCCATCCTTTAAAACTTTTGCAAAAAGTATTTCCATTCTGAGCAGTTTGCTGAGCCCAGCCCCAGACAAAGTAAAATGTGTTACTCTGTGTCACGACCAGTAACACCAGAGGTGGTAGAAGTACCACACTTACAATACTTAGGTAAAAGTGCAAGTACCACTTGAAATATTTTACTCAAGTAAAATTACTAAGCAAATTACATATATTTTATGAAAGTATAAAAAGTGAAAGTTCCCCACTAAGAAAACTATGAAATTTAAAGTCTATCAGCATTGATTAGTTCTTTATAATTTTATTGAAAACCATATCGATTTATTTTATTAAAACCATCCAGTGGTTTTAAAGTTTTGGAGCATTTCAGTTAGCAGCTATTTTAACCCAGCAAACAGCAGCAGCAGCAAAAATGCTGGCTTTTCTTACTCATCCTTGTGAGGTGTGTGTTTTTCCACACACCTGAAATACACACACCTCAGCGGAATGAAATCTTTTCACCCATATTTTACATGGGCAGAAAAAGTGACCTTAAGACACACATACATAGATTTGCTCAACTTAATCAAAACGCCACCTCTGTCCTATTTCACAAGAGTAACTGGGGCACCTACTTTCAGCCAGCTGTAGAAATGCAAACAAATGTGTGTTTATGTGTGTTTATGTGTGTGTGTGTGTGTGTGTGTGTGTGGGGTGGGGGATTTCAACCATCTGCACAAATGCAATCTAATGCTGCAGGCAGAACTCTAATATCAGTCACAAGAGCAGGAGGGAGACTCCGCTTTCTTTGGAAAACACAGAGGAGTAATCACTAAGTGAGTGCTGTGTTAGGATGCAAAAGAGAACAGCATTTCCAAACAACTGCAAAATGTAAAGTGCAAAATAACACAGAATGCAAATCATTTGCAAATCATTTGTAATCTGTTTTTGATTGTAAATAGTACGAAAACAAGATCAAATGCAAAAAAAATAAAATTTATTTGATTATTCACCTGAAAAAAAATAATTGTAACATGTTTCAACAAAGAAAGGGACAGGGTCATCGTTAATACTTTGTTGCATTGCCTCTTTAAAAAAAAAACCTCTGTAACCATTTGGGAACTGGGAAGTCCAAGTGCAAGGAATTGTTTAACCTCTCCCGCTTGAATGCAGATTGGTCAGTAGTTCAAGGCCTCTTTTGTAGCAGAATTAAATGGTTTATTAACTCTAAGCAGCTTATTCTACTGGGATTAAAATTTCCAGCTAATGTAAACTGTTTCCTGCTGAACTCTGTCATCTGCTATTTTGAGTCAGTAAAGAAAAATGCTCAGAACATTAGAATTAATGAAGTAAAAATGTGTGCTTTGCTTGCACTAATGATGTTTAAATAAATGGGCAATCACTTTGGAGTGATTTGGATATTAATGAGGCACTTAGGCATGTGCTTTAAAATGTCATGTTTTATTAATATTAATGTTTATTTTGCCTGCACATGTGTTTACAAACTATAAAAACTGATTTAGTTCCTGTACTGATGATAAGGGACCAACTCAGAAACTTACACTGTAAAATTGTGACATTATATCAGTATTATATTTTCTGACTGTATGGATGCAAAGTGTCACAGCTTGTTTTGTTTGCATGTTATGCATATCTGTAAATGCTTGTCAGATATTAGACAGGCTGGTTCTCACAGATTGCGTACATAGCTACAGTAGGTGTGTTAACTGGCAGGAAAACATTGTATTTGTTGGAGGGAAGAAAAAAGGCAAAAAGGTGGAGCAGTGGCTCAGAGATGAGACATTTATTAATACTGGGCCTCCAGTGCACTTTATGAACATATGACAAGAGTAACATGAATAAACCCATCAGTGATGGTTTGGGGAGAGGAAATGCATGTTTATATAGTAGAGATGTAATGAGGAAAAGTGCAATAAATGGAAAATTGAAGAGTGAAATGAATGGAAATTGATGAAATGACAGTAAACAGCAACTGAAAGTGAAAGGATGAAAACAGAAACGGATTGTAAAGAAAGAAAAGCACTGAGAAGCCCAGAGGACCCTCCCACTTCAACATGGTGCTGCCAATAACAGCAGCAATCTTTAGTTGAGCTAATGAAATTTATCGATAGCCCGGTTTTGAAACGATTAATCAGCACGCGTGCATGCATGTGGTCATGAAACTGATCAGTGATTGGTCAGGGGTTCACAAAATCAATGTCCCTGAAGGCAACGACACACATACACAACACAATGTTAACGCCAGATCATCACAGGACTGCCACCCGGGATCAGACCCGGTCTTAGTCCTTTGACCCTGAGATGATGCTTTTTTATTAAAAGAAAGTGTTTTAAATCCAGGAGTCCTTGATGTACAACACGTTTAAATGATCTTTATTCCTCTGTTCACTCTGTAGTGCAGGTAGCAACCGTAACTTTCACGTGCGTTTGTCAACCGTGACTAAAGGCCAGGACGCAGATTTTTATTCTCAAACCATGAGGTGAAAGTAACTGAAAGCTCACACAGTTTTGTATTACAGTCAATTTACATGACACGTTGGTGTAGCTGCCTGCCAGGACTCTGCTTTGACAACAGAGTCCTGGGGGAGCAAAACATCCTGCATCATCCGAAAAAAAGGGGCAGGAGACAAAGGGTATGGAAATGTCTCTCCATCACACACACACACACACGGGCATTGAAATGCAGATCCCAAGCAAGTACGAGTTGTGCACACACAGACTAACACACTCGAGAGGAGTGTAAAAGTGTCTGTCAGTGTAAGTTGGGGAATTTGGAAGACTTGCTTCACATACATTACAAGTGTGGGATGTTTGTGTACGTGTCTTGTTTGTATGGAAAATTTTGGGTTACTATATTGATAAGGAAATGTTGTGAGGACATTTTTGCTGTGAACTTCTAAGGAATATTTATCCATTTAGACGGGATGTGTGTTATCGGTAGGCAATGCATCACGCCCTACTGAAAGCCAGCACATGTTTAAAGCATATGTGCTATGAAATAACTGCAGTAGGTGCTGTTTTTTTTAGAGCTTCCTCACACCTCACAGATGTTTATGTCAATTATTATTCTGTGCAACTTCAGTTAAATAAATATAAATCTGTACACTTACAAGTTTCATTTCTCCCTTTCCCTACACAGTGAATATGCCAGTGTCAAATATTCAGTGACAACGTCTTTTGACGCTTCTGGCGATATTCCAACATCACGAAGAGTATGATCGGCCCCAATGTTGGTGGTGAGAATATCTAGAGTTGGATTCACCAGTGTAAAATGCAAAGCGTCATACAGACAAACACTCGCAGAGTTAATTCTGGAAATCACCGCCTAGACTAAACAACTTTTCTTTCTACAGTAAGGCTGATATAGTTGGTGCATAAAATAAAATTATGTCAAACAGGCTCAGTGACAACGGGTGAGATACATAATATTGAGGCTGAGCTTCAGGCACACATACCATTGAGTAAATACCATTGGAGATAATTGTGGATATTGTATGGTGTCAAACATAAATGACAGTTTCCTCATAGTGTAACACTTACTCTCAGAAACTCTTACCATGTCTTGAAGATCTCCTGAGTTTGAGTCCTCTTGAGTCTCTCTGCTTCGACACTTCAACCTGTTCTGTCTGAGACGAGCAGTCAGAAAATGTCTGTGGAGTTTATTGAAGGGAGCAGAGGTGTCCACCGACCCACCTGGGTCTGTGAGAGGTTTTACTGCCCTGAAGCCAGACATTAAATCTCTGCAGATCCACTGGCACATGCTCTCATACAAGTCTCAGGTAGGACCTGCGTTATTTTTCATGTCTAAACCCGTGTGATACAGCAGACAAAGTCTCCTGACTGTGAACTCTTGCATGTTGTTTAAATTGCACAGATGGCTGAATTTCTGAGGCTGCAGCAAAATAAGCAGCTCCTATCTGAGGTGACTGCTGAGGACATGACCGAGCTGCTGGCTGAGGAAAGCAAACACACGCTGTAATTCACGGAGAGTCCAGCACCACACGGGACCTTAACTTTGCTCATGTCACACCAGTATGTGTATTAAGGAAGAGAGGAACCACAATCCTCAAGAAGACTCCAGCGTAACTTTGACTCTGTGGTTTTCAGTGTGTTTTCTGTCAGTGTGTCCATGTGTCATTGGTTTTTTCAGGTGTGGAAGGCGAACACCATCTGAGTTTGAAGCTCAGCTCACAAGAGACCATCCGTCCTCAGTTCAAGCACATTTATCGTCAGTTCATGTGCTGAGGTTATAATGTGTCTGAGCTCTTCTGGAGTTTTTAAAAAACAACTTTCAGTGATTGTAAACTACAGACCTGCCAAGAGCCTGGCACAACAGCAACAGGAGGCTCCCGGCTCCAAACTGCTGGGCGCAGTGAAGCTGGTGATGGAGCTTTTCCAAACACCTGCTTCAACATGCCTTCCGAGCAACTGAGTAAAATGGCTGCTGGAGCGTTCATGTGGGAGACACCGCTGCTCTGTCCACCAGGCTCCTTCGGGTCCCCTTCTCCTGCTCCGTCACAGACAAGATGGTCCTGCTGATGCAGGAAAACGTGGGACAGGGTGATGCTCAAGAGGTTCTGGTGAAGAGGCTCAACTGCTTTGCAGCAGACATGATGAACACCATCAGTGAGGTTGTGTCCCGCTCCAGCCTCAACTCTTATTCTGAAATAAAGATTGATAAATCTGGGAGCATTTCATTAAAGAGAATAAATGGAAGTCAGGATTGTTTCATTTCATTTGCTGGAATTATGCTGGTGGAAGTGTGTGTAAAGTAAGGCCATGTGTTTGAATTCAATGTTCACCATTTTGCCTCATTTTAATTTTGGATTCTCTTGTGTTGTCTTGTGCTCTGAAAGTGAAGATAACATAACAAATTTCCCCAACTGTTATTTATTTTGTAATAATGTCATTTAAAAAATTACAAGTTATTTCAATTAAAGTGATACACAATATTGCCTTTTCCATTAATACTGTTTATGAATGTCTGCTTAGCTCTCAGAAACAAATGTGTTTTATAGCACAATAGATCTGAAAAACAACTATTTGTGTTTAGCAGCCTCCACCTAATGAAAAAGGTTACACTAAAAACACACCAGACCACACATACACACACACACAACATTCTAATGTCCACATTTCTTGCCTTAATAGTAAAAAAAGTGTTTGTGAAACAAGATGATCACACATTAGATCCAACACTGTGACTCATATCAGTACATTTATTAGACATTTGGTCAGATGTTGACATAACGAAGCCAACAGAAATATAGATGAAATTTTTAAGTGTTACAGTAAACACAACAAAAGGAAAGTGTTGCCTGACACGTCAGAAAAAAAATACAGTTTATCACTGCAAGCAGGTCATAGGCCTTTGAATGAGATTAGAGAATTTCTTCAGGTTGCCAAAACTTTCTGTGGCCAACACACACACACACACACACACACACACTTGCCTTCTCCTTCTTCCTGACCGCTAGAGGCTGAAAAATTATCAAAACAAAAATAACTTCCCATCAGTTTCTTCATCAGCATGTGTTTTAAGGCACGTACACACGGTACACACTCATTCTCACACACACAAACACAGAGAGGATCGTCGAATTGTTGTTGCAGCTGAGGCAGAGAAGGCAAATAGATGGAGGTCACAAAGGTCAAATGTCAAACAGGCCGGGGGAATGTTTACTGTGAAACTGTATTTAAACTCTGTGCATACTCACAGGCTCACAAGCATGAATCATATAACACCACATACTACATATGGTATGTGTTTATTCATGAGTGTATATACTGTATCTGTGTGTTCTGATTTTGAAAAGAAGCAGCAGCGAGGAAGAGGACGAAGAGGAAACAAGGAAAACGTGGAGAAGGAACATTTCGTTCCAGTGTTTTCACTAATTTGCATGTGATTTTGAGGTCTTGTGTTAGTATTGTTACATATAATATTTATGTTGCAATGAAACAATAAATGAAAGGGGTAATTAATTTACATGACACAGTTGTCTGAGCAAAAAATAACCTCACTGGAAGAGGATTTAATTTCTGAAAAGGATTTTTACATTGTGTATGGCTGCTAAAGCTTGTTTGGTCTAGGGAACGCACACGAGACACACACTTTAGGCACAGAGTTTTGGGTGGATTCAATAAATAACATCAGTTTCAAATCACGCTTTGGTATCATCTACCAAATTTATTTCTTTTTACATTTACTACTTTATTAAAATGGTTGTTTTATAGCAGAGAAGTTATAAATGAAAGAAGAATTTTGCCTGTGCCGGTAATAGAGAGCTCTCTCAGCTCATCCTAGAGCTTGTCCGTTCCACCTCAGCACCACCATGTTACCTGGTATCGTTGTTTTGCTCCAAAGGAAAAAAAAAAACTGTCAAGTTGATGAGAAGCCTAAAGCTCCAAAACTCTGCAGAAACCTGTGGATGACGTAATAGCTGCTACAGTGCAGTTCTCCGTGTTTTTCCACGGCCGATCATCTTGAGACTGACAGCGCTGGTGTGGCTGACACCTCTGGCTTGAAAACAGCTCTTGCTAAAATCCTCTTGGACTAAACTGTGCTTATTTTCTTAAGCTCATTAAATTATAGTTTTGTCTTTAAATAACAAGCTAAAACTGCAAGTGTGCTCCATGAATGTTAAAAATGACTAAATGAAATCCTCCAAAACTATTAACAGGTGTTAACTATGTAATTAAAATATTCATTTTTTCATTAATCATTGCTGTAGAATTTATGGCTACCTCTGTGATTTGCTCCACCCTCCCTTTTCTCAGTTGTCTGACAGTGGGTTTTATTTTATTCCACATTTCACAGTTAACAACCCGTTATGGTAATGTTGCACTGGTTCTACTCAGACCACTCGTGTGAGAGTGTATCTGTTTCTCATTCCTCCCTTTCACCCTGCTAAATGTTTCTTTTATACTGTCTTATGATTTTATGACCTTCTCCTTTCTCCTTCCTTTGTCCATTCCCTCCCATCTTTCCTAAACTAATTATCATTCATTCACGTCCCTCCTCAAACAAGCATCTGCCCTATTCCCAAATTATTTCTGTTCCTCACATCTGTCTTGCTCCTGTCATCTCATTAAGGCGGCCAGAAGTTCCTGTCAGCTAAAAAACAAGGAGAAAAAAGTCACCAAAAAAATGCTCATGCGAAACGACAACATGCACAGCTCTCCTGAGTCACCGGTGATCACATTAGAGTAAAAGCAACTCCCAGCACCCGACACAACCTGACCACCATGTGCTGACTTAGTAATGGGTCAGAGTGACCGCTTCGCTCCTCCATCCATAACTCACACTTTACAAGTGCTGCTTATTTATCAGGAAGTGCTTGAAACAGACCACACACGTGCACACGGCCTCTCTGTGAACATATAACATGCACTGCAATATTTTTCCCCGCACTCAGTTCAGTGAAGACGTAATAACTGTCCACATTTACTTGAACAGTGTAAATCCCCCAAAGTGTACAGATACACAGCAGGGTGGTGCATCTTAGCTCTAATTAGCTGGATATTTGCAGTAATAATGGATTTCTCTCATAATTTATGAGGAATGATTAGATTACAGAGGAATCTGATTGGTCTAAATGAGCACCTAATGAGAGCACAGTAATGAAGTTACACCATCTTCCAGGAAATGGGAGCGTGCAGAAGGCATATCCTTAAACCACAAACTCAAAAACACACACAGAGTCATGTGTGTGCAGTGTGTTTCTTCGGTTGTGTGTCTGACACACAAAGTCTGACACGCGCAGACATGCCATTTGGTCCCTGGAGTGTTTAAGGTGGACGTGGTTTAATATCTACTGTTTCAAAATCATGCATTCAAACGGACCAGAAGTATTTGAAGCGGTGGTTGGCAGGTGGTGGCATACAAGGAGAAGTGGTTAATTTAAAACACAAAAACTGCAAGAACTTGAAAGGCTGGAAGTTGTGCTCAGGGCAAACAGGAAATGACGTCATCTTTAGAACAACCCTGCTGCCTATCATGTGTTTTCTAGTAATCCTGTGTAAAAAACACAGTCTTTTTGATATGTTTCACACAAAATTCTAGAAAAAAATGCACATCCACATTCCACTCAACAAAATAAGCATCCTAGATAACTGCAAGATAAATAAATTCAAAGGCATACGTGTTGGTGGCAGTTGTGAGTCCTCGCAAACAGACACGTGCACAAGTTTTCATTTCACGCAAAGGCCAACCTGAGGTAGCCTCTGTGATCTTTTAATTTGCATGGATCAACAGTAATCCCCAGTCCCACTCAGCTCCTTTCCACTCTGGTGACCCCGGTGGAAAATATCAGATCAAGGCAGGATGTGTGAATTATTGTTTGGGATAAAGGTACCTGAGGTTACAGTTTGTCTTTTAACTATTTCACACAGAGTCAGACAAGTTTGACATTTATCCTATAGGTTCTACAGCAGTTACCAACACGGTGAACTACTTTCTGTTCCATAATTCCCCATCTTTCTCTGGTCATATAGCATCAACACCGCAGAGCCCCCACGGCATCCAAAAGAAGGACTGAGAAGAACATGGACAAACAGCAATAAGAGAAATTTGCAGGCAGGGCTGACGAGAAAGGGATGTGGCTCGGAGGCCAGTCGTAACTTAAAAGTGATGGATTAAGGGAAAGATGAGGGAGAGAACAGATAACAAAAGGAAGCAAAGAGGGCAGCAGTGAATCATTATCGAGAAACACGTCCTTTGGCTGAACTACAGCTGAAAGATACACACTGAAATACAGATATGTGAGCTATTGTTGACTGACAGGGTCATCTAGTGTATGTGAGAGCGGAGTGTGTGTGTGTGTGTGTGAAAGATAGATCTGATCTTGTGTGTTTGTGGATAAATATTTCTCTTACACTAGGTTCCTTATTACATCTGTGGTTTAGTGCCTCACCCCTTCTTGACTTTGATTCAGCTGGGTTTTTTTCCCTGTTCTGTCTCCTTTTGGAATAGATGTTGCACACAATGATGATTAGTCACATTTAAGTGGATGTAAACGCCGGGGGTATTGTTACTGCAAATTGCACCCCAGGTCCCTGCAACGGGGGCAGTAACGATAGGGCTTTTCATTAGTAATTATTTTGCCAATTGCTCTCTTAGTTAACTGTGTTTAAGATGTCAAAAAGATCAACTGTGTGTTTGAGGCCGAGTTTATTTATTTTGCTTGTGGCAAATTTAAAGGTTAGCACTTTAGAAACGGGCTTCTTGTCTCTTTTTTGTTGTGATCACATGAATGGGAAAGATGTAAGGTTGTGTGTGACCCCAACCTTTGATTCATGTTCACAAAAAATCATATAATCAAATCTGACTGCATGTTGGCAGCATGAAGGCATTTAAACGGTTATGGTATCATTCCATTATTGTTCTCCTATTAAGAGGTGAAAATATAAATATATACAGTACGGCGTTTGATATCACACACTATAATTTTCAATACCATCTGCAGATTGAAAGATCAGAGAGGACCTCGTCCACAGATGCATCCATGAATAATGACTAACTCATAACTCAGTACACTGCAGAGTGGTCTGACACACACACACACACACACACACACACACACACACACACACACACACACACACACACACACACACACACACACACACTGTACCTCAACACACATAACCCTTCACAACTCCTTGCTGAACCTTTACTACTGACATCACCCAAACAACACAGCCCTGTTTCACTACAGCTAGCACTGTGAGTAAATGACATGACATTTGTTCACTCATTCATACCTTCACTGTGGGTTTGTGTGTGTGTGTGTGTGTGTGTGTGTGTGTGTGTGTGTGTGTTTGTGTGTGCGTGCTTTCCATTAGCACATCATTTTGAGTGGTGCTATGCAGTTTTACTACACTCACCAGCCTAAGCACCGAAGATGGTCAGTGTGAAATATTCAAACCTTACAAAGCCAATTAGAGTAATGGAAGTGTATTTGCATACGGCACATGGAGAGTGTGAAGAGTAAAAGATAAATAGAGAAAGGAGAAACAAGGCCTGGCGGGTTAGAGGATTAAGTGGACAAAAGCTAAAACTGAACAGAGAGGAGGGGTGAACTATGAGAGTATGTGGAAGGAAAAAGGCCCTAATTGTCATTAAATATTGTGTGGGTGTCTGGCTGCCAATTTACCACAACTTGTGCAATATTCAAGGGGATTTCATGATAGAGGTGCACAAGACTAACAACAGGTAATTTTACATGGCAGCCAGTTTCATTCAGGCTGGAAATGACCAACACTTTAAAGACCAATGCCTTAAAGTATCCTCAAACAGTCCGATTAGTTGTCTGAAACAGCTCCAGTTTCTAGTAGATGCATTGATATCTAATATAATGATTATATTTCAAACGTCCTCTGTGGAAAAGTTGAATTGTTTTGTGTCGATGTCATCTACACATGCTTGACAAATCTATTGAACAAGTTCTATAAGCACACTGCAACGGAATAGAGAAGGAAACAAAAACAATAATTATTGCTAATATTAAGATCAATACAATTTTGTGTGTGCAACAGTCACACAATCAATGAAACGCATACTCGCATACAGTATATTATATAAACCTATAAATGCATGCACACACAGTAACAGCCAGTCTGTCTTTCTTATTAAAGATACTTGGTGTTTTTATTTACATCATAAAGACAGAAGACGTGCCCTTAATGTCAGTGTGAAACCAACATCAAGCCTCTTCCACATACACATCTGATTCCAACAACAGGGTCAAACAAGGTTCATGTGCAGGGTCAGCTCTATTTTTACAACATGACATCCAGGCACAAAACACTAACCAGATTTCTGACACGTGACATCAACCAGACATTCCCAAAGTGAGGACTGAGGTCTCGGTAAATTAACGAACCGTTAAATGTCACAAATATTTTGTTTTAAACTAAACTCGTGAGAAAAAATGTTATGGAAGCTACTATTGTCATGTGGATGGAGTTTACAGCCGTGCACATTTCTTCAGGGAGCTGGATTTGTTTTTGGTTTTGGTTTTTTTGATGACCCTGGATGACAAGCATCAACCATGTTTGTTTCTGCTGTTCAAACCAGACTGATGTCTAACAAATAGGGACCAGTTTCCCGTCAGTATGGACCCGTCAGTGGGGATGGAGTTAATGTTGGCAACGAGACAGTTCATAACCATGTCCTGCAAAAAAAAAACAACCCTTTTTTAATACATATGAGTGTCATGCTCGTTGAGTTGAAGAAAATGTTTCATAAATCCGTCGTTATAGAAAACCATTAAAATTGTAATGCTGAATTAAAAAATGTAACAGTTTCTATGGGAATCTACTTGTTTTTCCATAACTCTTTGAAGAAAAGACATTTCTCAGAGAGGGTTTGTAGGCATGTTGAGGAAAGCAGCCTGGCTTTAGATGGCACATATCCAGAAATAATGTACAATATCTGGCTGAAATAGAAAAAGGACAAAGCAGTGGAAAATGTGAAAACATGAAATAATTTCTCAAATTATAACAAAAAGTCTGCTATATAATTGTATTACAATTTAAACCTTTTCAGTTTTTATATATATTAAAATGATCTACATTGTACACATTTGTTACAGGTAGAGAAGACTTCTGTTAATAAATTATTACATTTGTACACCGGCAAACTCAGGATGTCCTTGTATTGTTTGACACACACGCACATACTGTAAAGACTCCCACTGGTAGGCACACAGACAACAGTTGCTGGAGTTATGGATGTATTTGGTTTTGTCTCACTGGACACTGGACCATCCAACACTTACCTCGGCCTCGTGACAAACATTTGTTCATGTTCATCGTTTGACACGCCTCATACAGTACAGCTCAGTTGTATTGCCACTGCAACTGCGACATGTGCCTTTGTGTGAGTAGGTCGCCGACTGTATAGTTTGCACCGCACTATGTAATGATGCGTGACTGACAGCAACACTGTCGAGAACCAGTACCTGCAACACCTCCACATTATAACAGCAAGACTTGTAAAATCCAACCAAACGTTATTATGCCAGGATTTTACAGACTTGGAGACGTGAGTATAGGGACACAAGTTGTGTGGGTGTAGCTCTGGTGTAATGTCTTTTATTAAGCCTAGAAGCAGAATTCAGGCACTGCGCAAAATGAGTATAAATCACACCCGCACTACATGTATGCTACAATAGATTTATTAAGTACACATCAGTGCATGTATTGAAAAATCTCTCGTGTGTCTCTATATGTGAAATCCCGCCACAGGAAAACTTCACCCCAGGCTAAATAATACGAGTGTCAAATACACAGAGAAGTTCACCTACCCAGCAAGGACCCTTAAGGAAATTCAGTTTTTTACTGCTGGATGCAATATAATAGACGTTTCCTCGTGATATATTCAACAGTTACACTTGTTAATGTAGTTTTAGAGTTAAACTGTGCAGGCCAATAAGTTTGCAACGGCTAAAAACAGCAACCATGGTCGGAAATTGACCATTTACTAATTGGCACTTCCTCATCATTCTTCAATTACATGTTTCTAATTCTGTTTACTTGGCCGCTGGACTGAAATGTACTGTGGATATTGAACCATATGAGTCATTTTTAATGAGTGACATGCTATTGCTGCATGTCCGTGTTTCTGGTTTAACTGAAAATAATAGGCGTATGCACAAGGTTGTTTTTTTTTTTATATATGGACAGGTTCATTTGGCCGTATAAAACTAGTACAGACCCACAACACTTTTGACATGTCTCTGAAAGGTGATGTTCTAAATGAAATGACAGATATGCGAAATTATACTAAAACTAAGACCAGTCATAATCACGTTCCCAGTCCCTAAAGGCAAACCTCTCGTGGGAAGTTGCTGCTCCATTCTCTGGGGTGTATGACCCTTCATACTTTATGCTAATGGTCCGTGCCACAGATGTTTACATATACAGGATGGATATATTTCACTAATGTCCCAGGTTGGGATTGCAGATTCTGGTTCTCTATAATATCCCAAAACACGAACACGATTTGCTGGCTTTGCTGGCACAAAGCATTAAAATGTGAACAAGATGGTGCTTTCGAACTAATTCTGGGTTGTATAAATGAAATTATACCGTGGATCGTTCTCTAGGAATAAGAATACAAGACTGACCCACTAACCAATGGCACCTAGATAAGACAAATATTTTTTGTTACCTTTTCTGACATTTTTAAGCTAAAACCTACAGTATGCTCCATTATATCTATTGGATTTAATTGATCTTGTGTGTTATTGTCTTGTCCATTGTAACTTCTCTACTGCATAGTTTACTTGAAGCAAGAAAACGCAAATTCTCATTTGTTTACAATGAATACAGATAAGATTGTGGGATGTATGGAGCAAAGTATTTTTCAAAAACATGCTGTAAATATGCAAGAGCTTCAAGCTTTCTGATGCTACTGCTGTTTTTTATGATCATTTATGGAAATAATCAACTATGATAAAAGCTGGCACTTGAAACCCATTTCCAGCTGAAACACCAAAATATCAGAAGGAAATCCTATTTGACTTTCCATTTCCTTTAATATGGAAAATTGAAATGCTGGTGGAAGTTTAGCTTAGAGGGCACGCTGCCCTTTAGTGGGTGAAACCTTCAGCCAGATGGAGATTAGTTTTCGTGTCTGACATACCGTAGATTATCCTCCCGATGTTTCACCTGCAGTAGCATACGTCCACATATGTTCCTATTGAATCTCTGCCAAGTTCAGTAACTCGTAAACAAATCCGTACTTAAAAACCAAGCTCGGCCTGAGCTGGTGGAGTCTCAAAATACAGTTTGGCACATTGTTTTGATCTTTTGGAGATTCATGAACTAGTGTGGCATTTGGCAAAAACATTCTATTCCCTTTCCATTACAGGATTTGTGATATATATATATGTCAATTATAAAAAGGGTTCACTGTGAAAACATTTATTAATGTTTTTGAAGAGAAGTTTAATTATTATTAAGGAATTTTGGCAGTAATGGAAGCCATGTTGTGATGCTCTACAACTAACAAAAAACACCTTTTGTACATGAATGTTTCAGCACACGGTGGTAGCATCACTTTTTAATTTTGAACAGTAAGAAAGATTTCAGAGTTGTTTTTTGTTTACTATAGTCAAATAAGTATGTGATCTTAAAAAAAACTCTGTGTCCTGCTTCTTACAATAAAGACAATTCTATCAGCATGAAAAATGTAATATATCAAATATACCTTGTGATATACCTACAAATACGTTTTCTTTGTCTGTGGATGTCTAACTGTCAGTCAGTAAATATGACATAAACCTGATATCTCTCTATTTGTCTGATGAAAACCAATGGCGGCAATGAAATGTAAGTTACATTAAAAACCCACAGATGAAGATTATTTTAGACAAAAGTTGTCTCCCATGTCTGGGTTACCAAGCTACGCTGAAGCATTTGGAAGGCCTGAGATTTCCACTGAGTATGTCATACTCAGTCTACCAGCAATGTAGCAGACTTGAAATCCTGTTGGTTGTGTTTGCACGGGGTTACATCCATGTGGTAAAAAAACTATGCAATTAAAAAAGATTATGTATGCGAATGTGAACCGTGTCGAGCGTGCATACTGTGACTATGTATACAAGTTATTATAGCACTATATTATTAGTACTATGTTGTGTGTATTATTGGTTGATCTGGACAAAAGACAGATGAATTGTATTTTAAATATTTGAAGTCTTTGAGGAACGCTTGTTTTATCCTGCTAGCCACTCACTGGCATCTCAACATGAAAGACACAACTAGTCAGGACTCCTCAAAGATCAGTGGGACACACCACACGTTCAAATGTGGCTCATAAACTTTGGCATATGTCATTCCCCCATTCATATGTTTTACTCTCCGGTGCAGCCAGAGCCAATGAAACCCCTGGCCTCAAAAACAAGTGAGACAGTAAGATAAACAAAGCGCTCCTTGTTCCTCTTTTCAAATATTTGAAATGACTCCATCTTGTATTTGTCCTGATTTGAGCAGTTAAAAGGCACTGAGCTGGGAATAATCTTCAGTCCTAAACATATTACCTGCAATGAAATGGTTGCTGTTGGTTATAGTTTGCTGTGGTTTAGAAGCAAAAAAGGCTCTAGGATCAGCTTAGCGCTTTTTGGCATTTGTCCTTTGATGACCCCTTTTCAAACCCCTCTCCTTATGTAGGCCCGATAACCGGTCCTGGTTTAGCTTAATGGATGGATGTAACAAGCAGCTGATGTTAAGAGTATGTTTGGTAAAGCATGACATGATGCTGGGACAGTTGGAAAGGGGAGCAAGAGGAGGTGTAGTGTTTTTCAGTATTGGTCTTCTTTGTACAAGAGGCCATGATGCACAGCAAACATTTGTGGCACCGTCGCCACCTTCCAAAAGTTCGCACACGTTCTCATTATCTGCACCCACTCTGTGAACGCAAAGTGGATTTGTTCTATATTTCCATTGCTAATGTGCAACACTGGTTTGTGCAAATGGTCTCTCTTCCAGAATGTTTCCAAGCAGTGCGGCCTCCATGCTTGTTTGCAAGTGAGGGCCACTGGAGAGAGCCAGTAACCAGGTATGGAGCTGATCATCCAGTCAAATCATTAAGTATTATATTAAGGTTTCTCCACCGACTGACAGTACACTTCCTGGGAGATGGTTCGTGTGAGACTGAGTTCCTGAAGTCTTTTGGACCATGTATTTGCACAGAGGAGATAAGGGCATGTCGATTTTCACCAAGAATTTGATTCTTCTTTAAATTCGTTCATGTGGACCACTCCACAGTTTTAAATTCAAGTTTTGATGTAATGCATTTGCATATCCGAGGATCAGTATGTCCTGGTTCCTGCATGTTCCACAAGATCAAATCCAGCCTCTCAGGTTACGAACATCTGCGTATCCAAGTCTACAAATAGGACTTACAAACTTGTTTCTCTTAGAAACATGGTCCCGATGCTGTAGGAGACTTTCCTCATAGAGGCTGGGGGAGCTGAGCGAGAGCTGGTCAGTGAGGCGTGGCTGTGAGATGTCCCTGCCTCCAGGAAGTAACATGTCCCTGGGATCTCTTTGGGAAAATTTTCAGGGAGGTCCAGCCGTGAACGAGGAACAAATGAAAAAGAACGGTCATCTTTCAGCAATCTGTTGGGAAGACAGGAGAGAATGTCGTGCACAGGAGGATTAGTCCTGTTAACATGATGTCTGTGTGTTTGAATAAATGAATGCATATACGTTCATGTACATTACCAACTATGTCTCGTAAAGATACTTACTGGTAAGTTGTAGGACTGACGTTGATGCACCTCGGCTGACTCCCAGACTCAAACTTGCTGGCCAGTGTCACATTGTTCCCAAACAGGCAGTAACGTGGCATTTTAACCCCGACCACGCCAGCCAGCACTGAACCCGTGTGGATACCTATCCTCAGCTGAGACAGGACAAGAAGAAGGTCGTGGGAGATAATTGTAGAGAGAAAAAGAATAGGAAATCAATTATTGTACAACTGAGTTAGACATTTAACTGATAAAATATTTTGACACAATTATGCAGTGTATTTGCTTTTCAGGTGGCATGAAAAATATTTGTCTCTGCTGAACTAGAGTAGCTCAATTCAATTCAATTCAACTTTATTTACATAGCGCCAATTTACAACGACAACTCAAGGCACTTTACTTAATAAAGTCAAGATTATACAAATATGTAATGACATTTATTAATGCTCTGCCTATCCTGCAGCACAAAGGCTAACCAGAAATGTGTGCTCATTGATTCACTGAATGGAAATTGTACAGAAACAGTAGTGGAGCTGTTCTCGTGATCTAATCTGATTATTAGTGTGATGAAAATCTTAAAATAGAGAAAGAGAGAGGGAAATTAATCAAATAAATAATAGCTTCCATCTCCTCTTGGTAACAGATATAGGGCAGCAACATGGTGCTCATGTTATAATTTGGCTGAAGTATGAATCTATTAATAGCTGGAGGCAGAGTGGAGGCAATCTAGCCATCATTCCAATTTGACCATCCCACTTCATGACCACTCAACCAACTGTTTATTTCATCCATTTGGGAACAGGCCGTCATGCATACAGTACACACACATACACATTTTGTTTTATTCGTAAGGACAGTCATCGATAAAATGCATTCTATAAATCATAACGTCGCCAATCACAGCTTCATGCCTAATTCCCACATTAACCTAAGTCATAACCTTCAAACAGCCATTTAAAGTTGTTAGGACTGGCTAAAATGTCCTCATGAGGATGACACGGGAAAATAATGGGTCCATGAAATCATAGAAAGTGATTTGCAAACACACACGCGCACAAAGCCAGTGGAACCCAGTAGATTTATAATGTACTACTTGAGCATCTCATCACCTAGGTAACCAACACCACTATGTGCATGCCAGCACACTAAGAGGTCACCATGGCAACAACAGGCGATGGGGGTAGTGAGGTAGAAAGGAGCGCAGACAGGCAGAAAGAAAGAGATTGGAGAGAGAAAGCAAAGCAAAAAATATAAACCTATAATTAGATGGTGAAACCTTGATGGCACCAGAGGAGAGATGAAGAAGATGATGGATTCAAAACGCTCGAGAGGAAAAGCTAGTAGGTGCACCGGTGTGACCTATTTTTCAGCTAAACTGCTCACAGATGGCCGTGCACTTGTCTGCCTGTCTCTATGACAGACAACCACTTACAGACATGCAAAAACATAACTGCATCTAGCACACACACACACACACACACACATACATGCACCTCTTTATTTCTTAGTCTCAAAAAACACACTCCTGCACTGTTCCCCTCCTTTTCACTGTGAGTCAGCAGCCACAGCACATGGCCCTCAGACAACCAATGAGCAAGTGGCGCAGCAGCAAAGACAAGCCAATCACAGTTTAGTGTCTGGCCAAGCTGAGAGAAGGATACAGAGAAGAAGACTGACTAAGACACAGAGAAGGAGGGACTAGTTTTAGGGTCACTGTTGTTGCATTAACATTCATAGGCCAGTTTATTAGGTACATGGAGATAAACATAATGCAGTCAGCTCTGCAATATATTCTCTACTGAGACAAGTTCATGTTTTTATTGTATTATAAAATATAAAAAGGTTATACTGTTATTCGGCCTATTCTTACTGTTGTAAATAGGGTGGACAAAATAGTTGAAGCACCTGGCAGTATAAGGGCATCACTCTAACCTCTTACCTTAGCACACAGTTGAACTAACACCTATATAAAATGGTTTTAAGCAAACTTAACAATATCACCTTCATGACAAGAACATTAATTGCTCCCAGCTGCAAGATGAACATGTACTTCACAAACCTTTGCTACCATGCAAAATGCTCAGATACTCAGATACAAGATTTTGCCTCGTCACCTTTAACGATAACAGCGTCATGCGACTGTGTGGACCTGAGCACGTGTAGGAGACTCTATAGTTTTAGTGGTAATGTTTTGAAACCCTCGAAGTTTGGATACGGTTCCGACCACAGGTAAAAAAAATAAGTACTACATAGTTCATATTCACACCCACTCGCCTACTTATACAGCCACTTGTGCCCAAAACCTCTGACACACCTAAAAGATCATGCTACACCTGAAACTGAAGCAGTTATGGATGAAAACAACTAAGAATGTTTGGGTTCCATATGTGTCTCTTCCTTTTGACAACTCATTCTCTTTCTCTCTGTTTCTCTCTCACTAAACATTTTATCTCAGTTTTCTCTCTCACCGCTCTCACACTAGTTTGCATAACAGTGCAACACTGGCTGGAGTTGAGTGCACTCACTGAACAGCATTTATCATGCTGAAGTGTTGAATATCTTTATAACTCCTCTTTATAACAACATAAAGTGAAGAGAGATAAGAAAGATGAGAGTACAGCAGAGAAATGCAGTATGTAGAAAAGCAGAACCAGAATGAAAACTCGGAGAAAAATCAAACAAGAAGCTGAAGAGGGAAATGAAAGGACTGGGTTTCACAGAGGCTGCAGAGGAGAGAGTGAGGGAAATAGGGGAGGGGGGGGGGGGGGGGGGGGAAGATAAAGAGGGCAAGAGGAAAGACAGAGAGAGAGAGAGAAAGTGGAAGAGCAAGAGAGTGGGCCAAAAATGCTTGGCGAGGCCTTTCTATTTTGAGACAAATGGACAATGTTAGGAGCACGGCAGTGCACGGAGCGGTGTCCTGTCTGTTATTCAGCACCTATCTGTCTTAGCTCTTCGCTCACATACATGTTTTGTGCCTCTCTAAGCCTTATTCCGTGTATATTTTCTATAAACCGTGACAATATGCACAACACGATTGTTACATCTTAGGGGAAGCCTGGCCTGATAAGGCTGTATAAATTGTGCCATGCCTGACATTAAGTAAAAGTGGAGCTAATCACTTGGCACCGCCAGTGAGCACGCTGGCCTGCGAAGGCCACCTACATGTGCTGGGTGACCTTGATGGAGACTGTACTGGACATAAATAAATCATAGCCTATGCTTCCTTTCCATTCAAATAAATTAACACAGGTTATTTAAATCCAGTTGCATCTATTCTGCATCTTTTATTCGCTGGCACCTAATATCACCATCTTTTTCCTGCGAAAGAGCAGCCTGCATTTCTCACTCATAAAATACTGCAGCTCTACAACAGACATGGATTTAGCATAAATTTTGCATTAAAAATGAATCTGTGTAATAGTACCTGCTGAAGGATCCATACTCTTCTATCAATGGAACTGTTTACATTCATTGCCAACATTAAACCATAATGGGGAAAAAATAAAGGAACCATTTATGGCAAATCAGTTTGTAACACCTGACATAAACCTCATAAAACAGAACATAAATACAAATATTTTCCTGCAATAAGATCAATGAAGCAACCTTAAGAGGATGTGTACAAAACTAAACTATTGCCTCATAAGTCTATCTTGATACAAAAAAAAAAGGAAATTTAGAAAAAAACTGATAGAAAGATAAAAAGATAGTAAGAGAGCAGAATGAGATAGCACACACCACGCACTAGTGAAACATAAGTGAAGAAAAATATCACATACAGCAGTGTACACCTGCCAAGCACTGTACACACAAGTATTTCTAACCGTCTACCGTCTCCAATGCATTTTCATTAAGAAATATCAACACGAATATACAACGCACACAACTGTTGATTTTATAGTGTTTTCGGTTGAATAGGATTTGCATCTGACTCATGTACGTAAAATGCTCCAATTAACCATTAACAACAAATACTTATATTAAGTAAGTAAAGTGAAGTAAGTGTATACTGCAAGAAAATGAAGCATGTTTAAAAAGCTACGCAGGTAATGAGAATGAACTGGACATGAGAACAAACAAAAAGCTACAATGCAGGAGTAGAGAGAGAAAGAGATAGAATAGATGATCTTGAAGAAGAATTTGAAGCGACACTCCTGAAATGCTCAAAAAATTGTTATTGACATTTCTAAGAGTTGTGGATTTGAGCGACCACAACAGCACAAAGCTTTTTGTTACCTGTGATGCTTTTTCCTATAACTTTAAAAGTGAGATTCTTCTCTATCAATGTCACCTTTCAGAAATACAGAAAAAACTAAGTTAATTAAGTCTTCCAAAAACCATCCATCTTCCAAAAACCATCCATCCAAAATATACAAAAAATATCTTGCATGGTATTGACTTCCCTGGTCAATAACATGCATTGTCATCACCATGGCAACTGCACATGCCAGTCTGCACATGCCAGTCTGCATTTGTCTATTGGTGTGCACACTAAAGTATGTCCAACAGTAACAGAAACATATTTAAAAGCAGAAAACTATATACTTAAACATGCAAGTAAAAACAAAGATATAAATTTCATAAAAAATAGTGTTGCCACCTCACAGCTAGAAGGACCCAGCTAGAAGTATGAACTGTTGTCTGTGTGTGTCTCACTGTGTTGGCCTAGAGTGGAGACCTGTCCAGGATGTACCCCGCTTGTTGTCCACTGATGGCTGGAATAGGCTCCAGACCTCTTGTGATCATTGAGTTGGATATTGATTATACATAATGTATGTATGGAGATAAATCATTATCCTTTGAGCATTCTTTTACTTGTGTCACGCTTGTTCACAGACACAAAGACAGACAGGAAAATTACTGTACATTAATTTATGTATTATATAAAGTGGCGGTGATCTGAGACCTGTTCAGGGAGTACCCTGCCTCTCACCTGATGACAGCTGGGAAAAGATTTAGCCAACATGCAACCCTGAACAGGATAAGTGGTTATGGATCAGGACGGATGGAAATGGATTTAACATTAGGCATATTAACATATTAAGCCTTAAATATTAAGCCAAAATTCATCTATGGTAGTACGCACAACCATGGTTATTTATTTTGTATATGAGTTGATATCAAGAAAACACCTCTGGATTAACTCAGTAGCTGATTTCTCTGTTCTTGTTTATTTGGACCTTTATTTACCAGGTGGCCTGGTAGCTCAATGGGGTTGAGCAGCTGGACACTATACAAACAGTGCATCTAAATCCCAACCTACCCACCAGGTGTGTCCCTGAGCGAGACACCCAGCGCCAGTTCCCCAGATTTTTTTTCTGTGCAAAATCCCAAAATGGCGCATTACAGTGGTGGAGTATGGAGTCAGCACATTCCAAGATGTTGCAAGATTCCCACATGCAATTAAACAATAAGGCCAATAGAAATGTGAAAGTACACACAAAAGTGAAAAGTGAAAATCTACAACAAATAAAAATCTCTGAACACTGCTTACAGGTCATTTAGCCATGTAACTATAACGTCTTTATGGGGCAAGGAATGTTATAATTAAAACTATAAAGGAGGCAAACCATGAAAATGTAAAAATCCAAGGAGGAACAAAGACAGGATGTAAGATGATGAATAAATGCACAGCAGCAAAGGGTTTTACAAAAACAAAGGATTAGACTTCTTAGGCCTGATCCTCATTTTTGTTTTAAAATATTTTGGCACATTATTTATGATCAGGATGGCTCAACCGTCCCTCCCTCTACATTTGTCTCAGTCTAGCCAGTGCAGAAAAACTCACCTTGATCGGTTTCCCATCTGGTGTCAGCACTTCCTCAGAAAGTTCCATCATCTTCAGAGCCATGTGAGCAATTGGCTTCGCATGACTATCAACCTTCTTGTGAAGCCCTCCTGCCACACAGTAGGCATCTCCTATTGTTTCGATCTGTGCGAAAGAAGGGAGAAAGACAGAGAGGAAATTGAAAAATATATACTTCATAGTGCATAGGACATCCACCGGGAAGTAGATATAAATCCGCTCCATCATTCCTCTTGTAACAAAAGAACTACATTTTCAGTTTCTTTCTCTCTCTCTTGTCCTACATCCTTCACTTGTAAAGAAAAATTTGTGTTTGGAGAGGATGTCAATAAAGCCACTTACATTATGGCACCTTGCTTTATCAGCTTTCTTGTATTACTGATGAGAAAATGTCTCATTTGATCATCTGAGGAACTGTACAACGTGTCCTACATACCAGAAGCAACTAATGTGCGTATTTACCCAAATATATTTGTCCCCTTCGAACATCATCCTGACCTGGTTGACTTTAATACTAAGGGATTACATGCTGAAATTTGTAAATAGAATAAAAATAAGTTCCCTTTAAAATCGTTCTTTCGGTCATTTTGATCTCAATAAAACTTTAACAACTGCATATACAAATGAACTGAGAAGGCATGAAGATAAGAGGTGACACTTTTTGCCATATTCCACGTTTAAAGAACGATTTGAGGACTCGACACTTGACTCTGTCACATGTCCAAAAATACTGTAGATGGCACAGGAGGAAAAAAAAGAGGAAACGGAGGAAATTAGGACACAAACTGCTCTCATTTAGGCCTGCCACTGGCTGACAGTAACCATGACAATGGCAACATATGGGTGCCTCAATCTCCTTATCATGTCCGCCTGTTCATGTTTTCTCCTTCTCACACACTCTCGCTCTTTTACTGCTCCACACTAAAAACCCTCTTACACGCACTGCATCTCTCTGCCTTCCTCCCTATATATCTTCTTCAATTTCTCCAGACGTCTGAAATATGACATTTCTGAGAGATAACAGAAAGGAAAAGTGTGTTTTTTATAGGGGGTTTGGTAAGTATATGTTACTGTGCCGTGGACGAAGGTAACAGGATAGAAAGGTAAGGTGATGATGTTGATAAGCCACGGGGGAAAGAGCAAAAATGAAATGACACACGATCTGATGATAGAAAGTGTGGATGGAAATCGAAAAGATGGCAGACTACAGTAACTAGGCCCGAAGCCACACTGTCAGATGGACAATATTGACACATCTTTGTTGAGCTCCCACAGACCGGCCATTAATCAGTTACTTTTTCCACAACACAAGTGCACACACACTCAGCGCACACACACTCAGTGCACACACACTCAGCGCACACACACTCAGCGCACACACACTCAGCGCACACACACTCAGTGCACTCAATGGCCACTTCATAAGGGACACCTGTACAATCTAATGCAATTCAACACAGCAGCTCTGCCATAAACTCCACACAGTGACCTCAGTAATAAACAGAGTAGAATTTTCACCTTTCTGACAGTAGCACTGTAACAGTAGAATTCATGACGAGTTGTATTGGATTGGATTCGATTCTACAGGTTTACCTAATGAAGTAGCTAGTACACACGTACTCTATTTCCAGTAACACACACACATCCTACAGGCTTTGCTGATCTAACTGAACTGGTGACCCAAAGTAAAGAGACTCTTCCTGAAAAACCGACGACACATTTCCCAATAAAGCTATTACATTTTCAGTCCTGGACTTCTTCACCCTAAGAAACGGCCCAAATGTACAGTGCTGCACTTTTCTGTTTACTGACCTTATAAACGTCCAGAATGCCACACTGGTAGTCGAAGCGTGTGTACAGCTCGTTCAGCATGGAGATGACCTGCATAGGAGTGCACTGGGCACACACAGCAGTAAAACCCACGATGTCCGAGAACAGCATGGTGACATCGTCAAATTTGCGAGCGGGGACTGGCTGACCCTGCCACAGCTTCTGTGCCACATCTCCTGGAAATATGGAGTAAAGGAGATCCACGGTTCTCCTCTTTTCCTCCTCCAGCGCCTGATGAGTCCGCTCTAATGTGGCCTGGGAGAACAAAGAAGAAAAGGAAATGTGAAGGTTTTGTTTTGTGCACTTTGCTTTTGTGAAGGTCCCCCGTGACATTATTGTACATTATTGTATGTTTAGGTTTTAAACAGCTTGTCGCTGGGGCTGTACCCTCTAGGATACCACATTTGTACCCTTTAAACTGGGTACTTTATTGATGATGATATTAGTAATAGCAAAATTTTTATATCCACAAATCTAACAAAAAAAGAGAGACTATCTACTGAAATCGCACATTCACTTGAAAAATAGTACATGGAATCCATTCCCTATTTCAGAGAATGTGTGATTCGTCAGCACTGCACCAAATGAAAACTGCAGTTGAGTGTAAACATTTGTATATTAGTTTAATTTAGTTTTGATTGTGTATATCTGCATGTGCTTGGTTCTGTCTGTGGGCGGCTTGTTAATGCCAAGCCTGTCTGATGCAGTGCTATACTGTACCATTGTTCAAGCAGTCAAGTCGACGAACACATGGCTATTTATAGATCCAGCTACAGCGGCCTGGGGGAGAGATGCAGTGTGCAGATACATAGGATCGGGTCAACATTCAGTGATTTCCTTAAGAGTCCTTTAAAGAGAAATTATAAGAGCAGGTCCCAGGAGCCGCATTCCATTTTTCAACGGCCAACACTGAGACTGAACGAGTGGATTTAACGTATTTGAACGATGAATAATAAACGTCATTCTCTAATTTCTGTTGTAAACTAATGTGGTGCCAGGAAAAGAGGATCGCAGGCTATCTCCAAACTATCTGCTAAAAGCAAGTCACACACCTCTCTACTTGTTGGTAATTAGAGGTATTAAATGCATGTTGTAGCGCGTTAGTAAACTGGTTAGTGTGTCAGTTGAGATCTTGAGAATGTCAACTTTAATCTGCTGTGTGTAAGAAAATCTTTGAAAAACATTTTAATCTATGGCCTCTTTATTAATTAATGAATATAGTAAGCGATCGCCACGCTATAAACGTATCTGTGCTGGTCAAGCAGCTCCAGCATTCTGTGAATAGATCTTAACCAGCAACCTTCATACCTTCAGCTTGTCCATTCTCTTCTTCAGACCGTCCTGGGCTTTGGCCTGCTCTCCCACTAGGATAACATCCCTGGTGGCATCATGGATGGGAATATCTGACAGGTGAAGGCCCCTGCCCATCAGCTCCTCCAGCTTATCCACACGCGGTGAGCCCAGAAACATCAGGGAGCAGGACTCAGGAACGTGGATCATCTGACCCTTCAACTCCATGACCTGGCATTAAAGTGAATTAAAAGTGTGACGAGTGTTACTACGGACAGAGCATAAAGTTGGCCAGAAAACATCATTTCCAGCTAACACTAACAAGGCAGCAGCATTGTTGCCAGCAGCATTTTAGAAAATATGTATAAGGCCTGATTTCATTAGCTTCTTAACAGGTGACAAATATGTGCGTGACCTGCTAAGTGTCCTTAACAAGGAGCACAAACACAATAGACGGCTTATTATTTGCTGCAGACACAGAAGAGAGATATTGAAACAGGCCTGGGTGGCAGGTTTCCCATGAAGATGTTAGGGAAAGATATTACTGATGCTTTGGAGATGACTCTCAGCTGTTTCATGGTGCTAACTACCTCTGCTGGAAGCCGCTGTGATTCTTCAAATCTGCGCCGTTTCTGGCTCCTCTGTTCTGTTTTTGCTCATTTATTTCCTCTCCTTTCTCTTTTCCCTTCTCTCTCCATTTTCACCAATCTGGCTCTTTCTATACACTTTGCTCAGTCTCCTGTCTCTCTACGTATTTTCTGTAATGTCAGATAGATTATTCCTCAAATGAACACACTGCAGCCCTGTTTTATTTATAGCACAAGGCTCTCCTAAGTCTGCATAATACATACAGTCTACATCTACACATGCACACTAACACAAAATGTTTCAGTGCGCACAAGCACGCAAAAAACTTCCAACACAGTTACACATTGTAGCTATATCTGTTTCTCAGAAACAGCAACATACATACATGCAAACACACACACAGCTGACAACCTAGAGGGTGCAGGTTTAAAACACAGCATGGAGTGATCAGGCTACTTTGAATTACTGGCTGACAGTTTGAAACACACAAACACACACACTCTTAGTGCCTTAGTTTGTTAACAATATTGCAAATGTTCATTTACATACTGTATGGCTAATATCTCATGCTGTACCACCTACTGTATATAGGAGGACATGTCTGTCATATGAACAACCATCTCCATGGAAACAACAAAATTAGAAAAGGTAGAAAATAAATACACTACTCTAATAATCCTTCTATTAGCCATTAGTGTTGGAGATCCTTGCAATTCAAATAATAATTAAGTAATTTCAAGCAAATTTAAAATAACAAATTTATCTTCCAAAATAAATAAAAACCACAGTTTATTGCAAATCATATAAAAAATCTCAACAACAGCAGGACAATATACAGGTAACAATTTTACTGTGTTTCTAAAGATTAACACCAGATAAGCAATTAACTACTGGAGTATAAAAAAGGTGCAAGGAGGAATAACCTTTTCTCCCTTACATGGAAATAAAAAAAATGCACGTGGATTTGAAATAAGCGGATGCAACTTTACAGGATGTTTTCTCATACATTAATTTGTATATGTAGTGACTACTATTAATATAATTTATATTTTTCTGTCATTTTTATAGAAAGACACATGAGAGAGACACTAGATAATTACTTATCAAATGTCAGTTTGCTAAATTAATTTTATGTACTGTATGTGGGCCTTGCAACTGGCCACTCACATGAAGAAATGTTGCAAACACAGACTGGAACACTGCCCCGAAATCCCACAAGGTGAAATTGAGGTCACAAGACTGAGTCATTTTCCTGTGCACACTTTATTGCATTAAACCCGGGTTGCCCTGCGACATCATCCGTACAACAGCTGTTGTAGCATTTTTAATCATGTACAGTACAGTAGGCATAATTATGCCAGCGCCTCACCTGCTTACACTCAGTGTTTGTGTCTGTCACAAACTAAACACACACACACACACGCAGATATAAACAGTCATGGAAGAACACATCCCTGGAAGCAGTTAACTTGGCCTAGTTCTATGTCTGTTAAACTTCAAGCTCTTTTACTGTGTCTCTGTTGTCACGACAGAGTGAATGAAGGAGGAATGGAGGGCAACAGGAAGAAATGAGAGCAAGTGAGAATGTGGGGTGGGATGACCGAGATGGTTAGGAGGCTGAAGAAGAAGACAATCATAAGAAACAGCAGAACTGAGAAAAAATCTGATGAGACAGAAAAGCTAAACAGTTACAAAGAACTTTAGAGAACGAAGAAGCCGAGAAAACATATAAAATGTATTTTTATAAATGACGACAAACAGTAAGGCGGGTCAGTATGTTTTGTCCTAGTTCAGTATGTAATAGAGATACTTCTTTGTAGCAGAGCTCTTGTCCAAGGTCACTGCATTGTTCCAGCAAGAAAATCACATTTCCAAAGGAGGTGGGCAGCTGTACCTGCATAAGTCTTTACTGCGTGTTGCAGTGTTATAATGACACTGTCTACAAGGGCGTAACGGTAGCAAGTGTGCAGAGCTTGAGTGGTAAAGCGCTGTCTATTACATTACGTTATGTTTTCTGGGCAGCCTGCTTAAAAATATCAAAAGATTAATCAACATGTTCTCTGCACATAACCCCTACATGCACATAACACATTAAAGCCCTGCATTAAAAAAAATATATTTTTAGTTAAATTTAGGATCCAAATTATGTTACGCAAGTAACTACATGAATATAAAATTAATTGACTACATTGGAAGGCACCATTTTTTTCCAAACCTTAACAGGGCAGCAAGGATTTTATTGTAGCTTTTACTTAAACTGGAGCGAATTTGTAGGGACTGATGAATTTTGTAACTTGCCATTCAGAATTTCCTTCCTCCCAGCTGATTCCTTCCAGTCAAACAACAGAGGTATGTGTTGTGCTAGTCTATATAATCGTGGTTGTTCCCTAAAATAGAAAGGCCAGGGCAGCACACACTGTGTTTACTGCTTATTATCAAAATGAAAACACTAAGGTTAATATTGTGATAGACAACGTGGAGCTGAGGGTAGATTAATAGGAGAAAAACAGATGAAGGACAAACGATGGAAAATGAGGCAATAAGTACGGAGACAGGGAGATAAGAGAGACACAGGGAGAAGGAGAAGCAGGAGACTTCAGACGTGGAAAAGATGTACAAAAGAGAAGGACGGAGAGAAGGCCAGCAGGAGGTGGAAGGCACGGCTAATGTCTGGACAGCTGGATTGTCTTTGTGAGCAAATTCTGGCATGTCAACAGACTCTCATTTGCATGAACAAGCAATGGGCAGAAAAGAGTCAGTGAGTCAGCCTCCCTCAGCACTCTCTCACACACACACACACACACACACACACACACATACAAAACACTGCAATGCTCTTATCTTGTCAGACCCTGGCTATATTGTGATAGTAGCTTCCACTCTCACAATAACACATGTACGCACACATAAGCACACACTCACATCACATGTAGCCTAGATAAATAGAACATTACAAAAATACAAACACACACACACACACACTGGCTTGGTACCTTGCTGTTTTAGATGCAAGAGTCAGCAGATGCCTTAAAATGCTGATTTCACATAAAATAAAAATCTCCCTGTAAGGTAAGTTCATTTTTCTTTTTCTTCAATCAGACAGAGATCAAAACTGCTGAGGGTCCCAAAACATTTTCCTTGTCTGAGAGAAAAAAAAAGCAGGGCATGGAACCCTGAGGAGACACTATAGCTAAAGACAAAGCATGTTATCTAGATCTAAGTTAGTGAAATGAGATCTCTACACTAACCGATGTTTTTGTGTCACTTAAGTGTGTGTGAATGAAAACAGTAGAGGGACAAAAATTTGGGGAGAAACTGAAAAATCGATAAGTTGAGAAAAATGTTTTGAGTGGCCGGATAATGTTCACAACCTGCAGTTACAAACTGATAAAGACATCATATTGTAGTTAGGTAATGAAGGAAATATTTACATACGGTAGTAGAAAAAATATTTATAATATAGTGTGTATGTATAACAGCAGAAGACATCAACTCTTAATATAATATTTACACATGAACACACCCTGACACTAGCACACCCTGAGCCTCGTGATTTCCGGACACTCACTCGCTTCACAGACACACATTTATGGACATTTACTGTACCTTTAGTTTTCAGGGAAACAAGGGGATGCGGAAGGACGGCTTCTTAGTGATGTATTAATGTTCATTTGCGTTTTTCACATAAATCACTGAATTTGACCTCACGGTATTCTCCAGAAAACGAGTTTCCCTTCTCAGTGTAAACCAAAGACGACTAGCATCTTAACATCCTCAGCAGATACTGTAGCGCGACTTCTGTGCCAACAGTTGAAGTAATGTTGTAAACGCAAGAGCAGGAAAATGAAATGCATTATTCACAAGACTTGTACATGATGGTTCACAGGCTTTCCTTGGGATTTATCATTTCTGACTGCAATAATATCACAGCTAAGTAAAGAAAAACATAAAGTTGAATTACTTTAGATGAATAATGTCCGCTGGTGTATCCATTACTTTATCCATCTCGTACTCCATGTCAGGAACAACGCACGCTGATCAATGTGACTGCTAAGGCGACGCATTCACACTAACTCGGGCGGACTTGTGTCAGCAGCAGATTTTCTGCATTTTCTTCTGTTTCGTGATCACTTTATAATGCAGGGCCGCATGGTGGTGGGGTGGTTAGCACTGCCGCCTCACAGCTACTGTAGAAGGTTGCGGGTTTGCGTCCCCATCTGACTGTGGCCTAGTTAACTTAATTGGTGACAAATGGTTGTCTGTCTCTCTATGTTGGTACTTGGATCGACAGTCTGTCCCTGGTGCAGCCCGTCTCTCGCCCTGTGATGTAACAGTAAGGTAAAGTGCTTTATTTGTCATTATACATAAAAGGTGTACAACGTCTTCCTGCTCGTCTCCACGCCTCTTTTTCCTCCTTTCCTGTCTATTCACTCAGCCTGTTTTGTACATGTATCAGCAGCAGACAGAGACGGCCGTGATTTTCAAAGCACCCTCCGCTGAGCAAACAAACCACCACAGCCGTGATTTATCTAGAAACAGATCAAAGGTGGCACTATCGTCAAAATTCTCTTTGTACTCAGACATGCAGGTGCACATAAAAACAAACCCTATATTACATGCTGTACAAATGTTACATGAAACATTGAGATTTGTATCAGAATATTTAATGCGTTGCTACTGTATTTTGTCATGCGAGACAACTGTTGGGTCTAGGCTCCAGGTTAAGTCTTCACTTTGTTCTCACATTTAATGTTCCACACGCACTTTTCATACTTTTGTAGACTTTTAGGACCATAAAAAAGCACTGACTCATCCTGAGCAGAATTCTGACTCTTCGACCCAAAGTGTCTGGGAACTTTTGGAGGCAGGTGTTGTGATTCATGGATTCTCTGTCATATTCAAACGGTTATTTTTGTGAGAGAGAAAATATCAGCAGGCAAGCAAACCTTCAACCACAGCTTGCTCCAAAAAAAGACGTGGTTATTTATATTTCCCCTATAACGCACAATATATTCTGCAATTTTTGCATTGTACATGAAAAGTGAAGGTGTATTATGTCTGACAAAAGCTGAATATACTGTATGGTGATTTTTGAGCTTATTGTAGCACTGTTCCAGGGACTAATTGACCTCCATTAGATTGGAGGAGCAGTCAAACAGTCCAACACGTCAAAATGAAAGCTATGGCTCATTGTTTTAAAAAAAACTGAAGCAGTATGCTTAAATCTGCCGGGTGTTAAATAACAACATAAAATCTCTAAACCTGCCACTTTTCTGTTTCACAGAGACAGCAAGATGAGAAACTAGATTACTGCAAAAACGGAGTAAAGTTGGGTGTGAAGGTAACGTGATGAATAAGATGATGTAGTGGTTAGAGAAGAGGTTTTGACAGTGTACCCAGGGTGCTGACCGCAGTGCTCACACTAAGCGCACAGACAGAGAGAACGATGAGATCTGACCTTTTCAATTGGTGTTTGAATGTCTCTTGCACAGCCCATGTCCTTGGGTGAAGAGAGCAAAGAAGTCAAACTGGAAATTCACTACAGGCCGCACAAATACACAAACACACAGCGTGCAGCGCAGGGGATTGTGGCCTCTTTACCTTGGCCCGTCGCCTTTTCTCGCTGCCCTTTCTAATGAAAATGTCAGCCCATCCTTCTCTTTCTCTCTCCTCTTTTTCTGCTTCTCTGCCCAGGTTGCATAAGTTTCATTTGGCCAAAATAAAGAAAAAGGACGTCTGCCCACTTTGCACCGCACACAAAGGGGCAACGCAAGTCATTTAAATGTCTAGCTGATGGAGTTTGGAGCATGGAAGGACAGTCTGACTTAGACTTCAGTGCTGCTCAGTCTAATTACTAGTGATGCGCACAAAAGGGAACACAAAAGGCAGCTACACTGACCTAGTGAAACCAGCGTGATTGTGCAGCATGAGTCCTTTTTCAAAGCAAGGGCTGTGAAGAAGAGAGAGACCCCATCGAGTCTAAACACCAATTTCTGACTTATCTATGATACTAGTTTGTACTTCCTTACCAAAGAATGGTCATGTGGAAGTGGAAACAAGACGAAGGGAATATATTTGGAAAAAACAAGGAAAAGGTGGTGGAGGGAAGGATGGTGAATTTACGGGTGACGCTGATATGAGGAAAGATAAAAGCAAAAGAGGAGATGCGCTGAAGTGGTACTTGAGGTCTGACTGTGAAGAGGGGAATCACGCTGCTGCTCCAGGGAGCATGAGGAATGTGGTTATTGTATGAATCTGAATGCACGTACAAACGATCTGTGAAGTTGTCTTTTGTTGACATCTATTTAAATTGAAAATTAAAATCAGTCAAGCCAGGCAGGAAGGACATGTGTACAATATGTACTTCCACTTTTACTATTCATTCCATACAAGCACTAATTCCGACTTGTGCTGGTGTCGGCAACTCTTAAGTAACTGCTGCTATGGAAGACACAAGATCCTGTCTTGTTATCTGAAATCCAAATTATTATTTACTGAAACATTGAGCCTTTATTTTATACATAATTTCTTAAGTAAATAAGAAAATGCCTAAGAGGCCTCCCCCCTTATTTTTAAATATATGTCTTCCATATAAAATCGATTGGCACATATTTTATATATGTATAAGTGTATAATCATTTGCAAATATCATCTTAGATTGTGGGAAACTACACTAACAACTAATAACTTGATATAATTTGCGAATTTTAGTTGTTTAATTTTAAGTTTTAAATTTTTAAATCAGTTGAGCTCATTGTGAGGATGCTAGCTTTTTGTGGATTCTATTTTCATGCCGGTCCAAAAACTAGTGCACACAGCGCGAAAACATGACAGGACCTTTAAGCACACCATCTGCCTTTGGCTTTAGACCTGTGCGGCTGTTTATTCATGTCTTGCCACTTTGTATAATGCATAAAATAATGTAATTTTCCTCTCTGTGTAAGCCATCTCAGTGTTACATAAGCCATTTTTGTAAGACGCTGCAGTAATTGGCACAGCTGATTATAAACATGAGATAAGTAAATCAACACTTAAAGGATAATAGCTCTCCACATTTTACGTACATTACAATTCATATCCATCAATCAATCCATTATTTATAATCAATTGTGCTAATACTGGGTCATAGGTCTGGAGCCTATTCCAGCTGATGGGTGAGAGGCGGGGTACACCCTGGACAATTCTCCACTCCAGTCTATCACAGAGACATTCACACTCACAGGCACACCTATGGGCTATTAACCTGATATGCTTGGTTTTGGACTGTGGGAGGAAACCAGAGTACCCGGACTAAACCCACACAAACACGGGGAGAGTGTGCAAACGCCACACAGACGGGATGCAGCCAGCTGGGATTCAGACCAGGGACCTTCTAGCTGGAGGTAGCAGTGCTAGACTGCCCCATTCATGTCCACCTACATTTTGCCTCATAGAACTACAAAACAAAAAGTGGTATTCAGAAAAGTTCAGTGTGTGTGCACCATAACCTACAGTAAACGCTGTGTGCACAGCACTGGAAGAGAAAAAACCCTAAGAATGGAAAAACAACCGCTCACTACAACCAGGGGGACTAAGCAAATGGCTGTGGGCAGCCTCAGAATCAGAACAATTTACAAGTACCATTGGAGAAGGTTAATTAACAGCTGTGGATAAAATTGTTGGTACCCTCCAGTTAAAGAAAGAAGTTTGTCAAATTGTTGTATTTTTCATTTCTATTTCTATGACGGGTGAATAGATCATCTTAGTTGTAGAGACATGCTTCTTTATCAGTTTCCCGAAGTAAAATTTGTTTTTAAGATTGTCTCTGTGTTAAAAGCTTTCCCCTATACCGTCCATTTACAGGGTTAGGGCTAGAGTTAGTCCGCTTCCTCAGTGAACGCAATCTTAGTCCAGGCTGATTTAAAACCAATTTATAACAACAGTGATGTGCAACTAGACAGATCAATCTCTTCTTTGTCAGTTGTATTCAGCATCAACCTGTGGACATGCAGTCAATAAAGACATAGACCTCCCATGCTAAAACATCCCAGGCTTGGGGGTGTGGTGCAGCATTTGGTGGAATAGCATTCAGTTCGATTTTTCCTTATTGTTTTTTAATGTGGTGCATTCAAACTTAGAAGGGAGGAAACAACACTGCTACTCTAAGACTAAAAAGACTGAGGAGAAAAAGCTGTACACCAACTTGTCAGCATCCAGTGGGGACGTACTGCATACCGAAACAAACTGAGGCCTTGGTGCACCTATTTTAAAGGCCTACAATATATTTTATCTTTAAATAAAACATCCCAAACTCTTGATTGATAACATAGCAGCACAGACATTATAAACTGCTTAATATGCTTCTATTAACTGTCAATGCAAAAAGTATGTGACAGTCTGTCCACGGCTATTACTAGAGTAATGTTGGTAATATGTGGTTAGAAAAAAGCATTTTAGCCACATTGTGTAGTTTTACCTTCTCTTTGGTGCCACCCTGTGTGGTATCAGGTCTGGTACGAATGGTAAATGGTGATGCAAGCTTCAGCAAGATGCCGTGGAACGAAGGTTCTATCTTCGGGGAGACAATCTCAAAACAGTCCCTGAATGAGAGGCTCCGGTGAGGCTCAGTGCGTGCCTGTCGCCTCAATCCCTCTCCAAGCTGCAGTAGCTCCATGCGGGGCCCCAGGACAAGGTGAAAGGGAAAGGCACGGCAAAATGTGGCCAGGCCAATGCGCAGATCACTGGGGTTAGTGGAGAGCGAGAGGGGGGGCCGTTTCGTGCTCACAGAGGCAGCATTTGGGAGTGAGGAGAGGGAAGGAGGGCACGTCTCCTGGATTTGGAAGGACAGGCAAACTGCGGGAACAGAGGTTGGGAAAGGAGAGGGAGGGGATGGAGACGAGGAGGGTGAGGCAGTGGGGGACGCAGTCGGAGTGGGGCTTGCGGAGTCACCGTCTGTGTGTTCCGAATCTTCATTGGGCAGTAAGGGTGTAAGAGGCGGCACTTCTTCCACCTCAACTTCTGAATGAAAGATCCGCTTGGCGACCGCTCGGATCAACCCTGGCATGACCAATCCAACAACAGGTGCAGGGTTGAAACAATGAAGAAGCAACACCTTCCCTCTACCATCTCTTTTTCCTCGCTCCCCAACTTTCTCCAATTTCCTTCTTCCTTTCTCTTCCTCGTGGGGATCCTTGCACTGGAAGGAGGGACTTTCAGATGAGGCACGGCGCCCTGTGGAGGTGCGAATGTGTTCCAAAATGGCATCAAAGCCATTGAAGAAGTCCTGGAGGTTGCTGCCTACAGCCCGAAGAACTCGTTCATTTTCTTCAAAGCAGAGGCCAAAGAATTCCTCCCCAAAATGCTCTCGCAGCTCACAGAATGGTACACCTGGGAGAGAGGAGATCCAAAACACACAAATGATCAAAGCCATAGTCAGTAATACATACACAGATCCAACACATATGTGCACAATCAAAAACACAATGACTGAGGAAATATACCATCACATGTTCAACAGACTTGCATCTTATTATGCTGTCTTTCAGTGTTATTTCTCAATAAAGAAGCTGTGTAGAATCGTTTCCTGGCCAGATTTAAATTCAGAAAGAGTAATTTTAGGCACATAAAACACACAAAAAATCCGTCTTTGGAATATTCAAATATCAAAGCTTTGCTGAAATAATGAATATTGATAAGATACCATAATCATGCCATATGTCTACTGACAGAATATTCACTGAAGAAAAAATAGGATTAAAGGATTACAGCAAAATGAAAATCAACATTTTAATATAAATGCAAGTCTTCATCAAAAAAAAAAAAAACAGAACCAGAACAATCTAAATCTGCACATCAAGATAAATGCAATTTGAGATGCCCCGTTGTAGACTTGCAAAAACTGCCGGCAACTGTGTGAAAATGAAATAACCGAGCACAGAACATTTAGAGCAATACGGGTAAAAGAGAGCATGAGACTGATGACCACTGGTGGCATTTTATTGGTGGTGATGTACATTCTGATGTAATAATTGAGAAAACTAAATTGAAGACACCACAGTGAGGCTGAGCTCAAAGGAACTCGGAGTAAAACTGAATCCAATTGAAATGAGTCCGTTGAGGGGATTTGGGCACAGACACGGTCACTGGGAGTAAAGCCTCTTGGATGCCTTTCTCTGGACATATTCCATGTACATGGAAGTTGGAGTGGGAGGAGATCCCTGGGCAGATCGAGACCGTGCTGCAGGGATTATACGTCCCATCTGGCCAGGGAACACCTTGGAATTTCCCAGAAAGAGCTGAAAGATGCCAGTGGGGATGCAAACGCCGGGGCGACTTGCTTAGCCCCACCGGGGGACAAACAATGAGGTGAGTTCTTCTTTAGTGATGGAAAAAGGTGCCACGTTTTCGCTGTGCAACAAGCTGCTCCCTTTCTAAAACACCAGCTATTATTGCACAGACCCCGAGCACAAATTGTATGGATGGCAAAAAGCAAAATGTCTTTGTGTTTTACAGTAATTAACGTTGTCGTGATTGAGAGAGATAAGAAGGAAACCTAAGGACAGATTAGTGAACAAATACGGTGGCAGTGTTGACGCATGTCAGGGTGCACGATGAGGCCAGACAAGATGGTGGTAAACGACACTACTGTATATCGAGGCAGGAAGAGATCTTAGATGGTACGGCGGAAGGACAAAGCTTTGCTCAGTGACTCACCGGGACAACTTGTGTGCATGCATGCGTGTGTGTTTTTGTTAGACCGTAGAGACAGTAAAAGCCTTAAGAATGAGTCATACAGTGTTTGTGTGTGTGTGTGTGTGTGTGTGTGCATGTGTAAATAATTGCATATTTGTGTCTACATGCGTGCTACCTAGGTTATGATATCATATTTCCCCTTTTCATTAAAAGTCTGCATATTTTAGAGGTCTAGCCTCTAGAGGATGGCTTCATGAGTGTGTGTAAGTGTCACACATGGAAACACACACACACAAATACTAATACTGAAGGAAAGATACATGCACTCACTACCACAACTCAACATAGAGAAGACACACACACTTCAGCCTTTCCCACTATCAAACACGCAGTAAAATGCCGTACAACTGTCTCACATTACGTCACATTCTTACCCAGTATGGTGCCCATGTACTGTAGGATTTGTAGGACATCTTCCTCTGAGCCAGAGTTTTCGAGAAATGGGCATTTCTCTTCTCTCCTCTCTTTTCGCCTCTCGTCAGTGCCAACTTCCTGACACCTGTCAAAAAAACACAAACAGAACTCAAGATCTGTATATAAATTGTCACCAGGGCTGTTACCAGTCCTCAAGGACTATTTATTTACAAAAAGTTTGGGTTTATGTGGATAAAAACACGATCAGACGTCTTTCCGTGCTGGAAGCTCCTGAACTAGTTTTGGGATATTTACTGTATGTAGCTTGCCAAGAAAATGCTACTATAAATTGTTTACGCCAACATGTACACAGACCTAGAAGTATTATTGAATTATAATTTTTGAGAATGCTCATCTTATTGTTTAGTCCAAAGTCCCCAAGTCACTGGACCAAAGACCAAATTTTTAATTCCTTCATCGCAAAGTAGACTAATGTGTGTGAATGTGTGACTTCACTAAAGCAACCCAAGTGTAAGTTTCATTGAACATCAGTCAAGCGGAGGAAACTTGAGTGACAAAAAACAGGGCCAAAGTATGAGGAGTGGAGACAGGAAAGAAATTCAAAGCGAAATCCCACTCCACTGTCTGTGTTTGTATGCAGCATGTGCCTCGTGGACAATGTTAGTACCTGTTGTGCTAGGATGAATGAGTTTGACTGTTTTGACAGAGAAGGACAGTGAAAGAGAGGCACTGGCAAGAGGTGAGAGAGAGTGTTTCTACTGTGTGTGCGTGTGTCTGCCTGTCTGAAGGGAAAAGAGAGGGAGAAGACAGGGAGGTGGCGCAGGCAGCGAAAGGCTCACAGGCTGAACAGGTGTACATGTGTGACAGACAGATTGACAGACTGAGAAGTGAGAAAAATAGAGGCAAAGGGAAGAAAATGAGTGATGGGCGTGCCAAGATAACGCAGCAGGTAGACGGCAAGCGACAGAGAGAGAGAGAGAGAGAGAGAGAGAGAGAGTCTGAGTATGGAAATTGATAAAATAGGACAGGAGTCATATAAAGAACCAGCACGTGATCATACCTGATCTCTTGTTGTCTGTAGAATTGCAGTGTTCGCTGTAAAGCCTCCTGAACAGTCTGTGTCTGTAAGCAGAGGTGAAAATACTAGATGAGTATTGATATAGATAAGAATGTATGAATATAGAGGACTATGTGTCCTTATATGGTCAGTTTGGGTATTCATGTGTGAATATATTTATCGTACCACAGTATCAAGATGCATCATTACTGCACAACATCAATATATTGCTAATAAGAAAATAAAAAAAAAACATTTACACAGAAATTTGTGCCATTTATCCTGTGAAATATTCAATTTTCAAATTGGGCAGATGACCATAGCACACTCCTGGATATTCAGTGTATTTGCACTGCAGCTACTGTGTTTAACTGATATGTAATACACATAAACACAAAACATAACACAACATAGTTTGCCAGTTAGAGAGGTCGTTGTTAGGCCTCTCCCGAGTCTGGAAAAGTACCATAATAATTGTGTGTGTGTGTGTGTGTGTGCAGGTTGTATCTGTATTAAGAAGACTACTGAACTGTGCGACTGTCGGCCAAAACCATGATGTATAAAAATGACAGGGAGTGTGTGGTCACCACAACATGTCCTCCAACCTTAACAGCCACGTAAATTGTCATTTCTAACACCTGGACCCAATGAAGCATTTGATTTAATTGTTGTATTTTATGCAACAACGTATGCTAAACGTTTAGTTAAACTTATGCACCAAAAAAGATGGTTAGATTTAAGAAAAGATAATGAATTATGTTCATTTAAGTACTTTAAGGTTGATTGGACCTTCATCATCATGGTTACAACAATAAACACAAGACGAGAACTATTGTAGGCATGGTTAAAAGATTGAAGGTTTGAACATGTCAGATAATCTGCTACCCACTCTGACTCTAATCCTAAACTGACTTTGTCATTCTAGGAGAATTACAACTGAGTTGGTCTTTTACCATCAGATTGAATAGGGGTTGGAAATTCAGCTAATTCACCGAGTATTCAAACAAATACAAATATTTGCGTTGACTTGTCTTCGCAATTACGTCCATATCCTGAACAGCAACAACAACTGAGAATATTTTAGCAGCCAGAGTCACATGAAACAATGGCTGCGTAGACAAAACTCTTTTCACTTTTAGCTACTGTACAGCAAGCTGCACATCAACTTTACAACAACAGCAAAGGAACAGACACTTCATAGAAACAACGGTGCTGTCCTGACAGTTAAACACACCTAGCAGGGATATATTTTACTGACTATTTATTTGAAAAAAAAAAAAACACGCCTTTACTCCCAGCCATCTCTATATTTCCCACTTACACATTCGTGTGAATGTCTCGAGTATATAAGTGTGTTCTTATATATAAGAGAGTTGGTGCTTCTCATAAAAATCTCCTCTCACTGCGTCCTTCATTCAGCTACTCATTTACCACAGAACATGCACATTACAATGTGTGCACACTGAATTCTACAACATGATTAAACACACAGGCACAACCTGTTATCAGGCACACACACACACACATGTGCAAACATACCATCAACATACATCATCATTAGTCTGCATTGTTGCCATCACTGGCATGTTTACTGTACACACACGCGATACCACACCACACATTAATCTTACTCAGTGACACGCACAATGTGCTTCGATGGTACGGTTTGGTTATTAGCCGGTAGACCAATCGAAATTGCCTGGTTGTTGGGGTGAGTTGTTAAACACAAATCTTCTATTCAGAGAACAACAGAGTCATTTTATTAACTTCAATGGGTTTAACTGACAGGACATCATGGCAATGACGATAGTGGTGAGACGTGGTGACAGTGTCTTGGATTAAAATCAAACAATGTCCAGCCAAAAATGAATTTCTTTTATATGACAGAAATGCATGTTTCTTTCATTTCTATTTGGCTTTTCTCTTGTCCAAATCTTCTTTTTCCAAACCGCCCAGTTTGATTTGTTTTTGTTTTGCGAGGGGAGCAAAAATCTAACAAAATCTACTGGCGTCTGTTTCTATGCATCGCTTTCTCTCCATGTCAGGTTCAGTCACACCCTTCTCTTCCTTTCCTGCCTGTCTGTCTGACTGTCTGATTCCTCCAACACACACACACACACACAGCACAGTGGACCGGCTCCTCCTGACCTCCTTTCACTGTCCTCCAAATTTCCATTAGTATGAACTGGTGTGGTCTATGATCACAGAGCTGTAGGTACTGGTGCTTTAGCACAGTGGGAAAGCTACCACCATTACTAAAGAAAACAGAAACCCATGCACCAGATGAGACCTGGCAAGATAAATCCCAGCATGAAACACATCAGGCCTCTCTGTCAGGGAGGAGGCAATAATAAAGCTGGTACAAAGAAAGCAATTCTGTCGCAATCTCCTTTATGTCAGTTTTTTTAGGCTCTCTCTGAGCATAAACAGCATTTATGTGGCTAAGAAGCATTGCAGTGTGTGCAGTATAATGCAGCAGTGCATTGTACATGCGGTGTGAATATTTTTCTTGACAAGGCACAATGTTTGACTATAGCCAGCTGTTTTTCCCTAAAAAAGCTGAATGCACGTACAGTCACTCCTTTAAGTCTAATGTGTGCCAAACCAGTGTCAAAATAAACGCATGACTTAAACGTGTCAGTGTGATTTTGTCACTGGAATGAATTAGGCAAATTTTGGCCAGGATGAAAGCAGTTGGGTTAAAGGGTTGGGTTCAGAAGAGGTAGTCCGTGCGAGTGCCCTCATTACGGTTACTAGCAGTGCAGATCACAGTTTACAGTAGTTATTATAGGACAATGGCGAATCAACAAATCAATGTAGTGTAAAGCATGATAGTTTTAAAAACTAACGGACTCTCATGTAAGGGTTTTCATGATTTGCACTGAGGTTGTTATAGAGATGATAGAGTGAGGTGGGGGAAAAATTGTGTTTTAGCTCTATTTTATGCAATCATTAAAAAATATAGATTTTGTTTTGAGTGAGTTATAGTTTGTCTTACAAATCTCTGATTACAACATATGGTGTACTGTAAGTTGCTATCACAAATGTTGGCTAACTTATGCATGAAAAGTATTCTCAGGATGGAATTGAAGCACTGAAGTTGTGCAGACGAATATTTGCTTCTCCATTTGATAAAAGAAGGCCAGTTCATGAAAGGTACACAAGCAAATGAAACAGGCTGATTATGGCAGAATGTGTGAACATACTGATGATAAGAGTCGTATCTGCTTCTTAATAAAATGTTAATTGTTAAGGAAATGTGATGGTGGGGATTGGATTAGGGGGTTAAGATGTTGACACGGGTGCTCACGGACACATTTGACTGATGTTTTTCATAATTGTAGCCTACAATAAGAGCCTTTTGATCAGCGTTTTGTCCAAGAAAAACCAAGAGGAAGACAGAACGTGAATATTTGCACATATTTAAATGTGTGTTGCTGCTGGGTCAGTGTGGCCACAGTGAAGGCAACCACAGAGGACACAAAAACAGCAAAAACAGCCACTGCCACTGCACGCAATGTATGGATGAAAGACACGACAAAGGTGTTGAGTTGTTGTGAGTGAGTGATGGAGTGAGAATATATGGGGGTCAGTTGGTTAAGTTGCATCTGTTTCTTCCTATTCATGACAGACATGCATATTTTTCAAAGCACAGTTACTCTTAACGTGTGCAAACATTAAACTCATTGTATGGCTGTCTGACAGACAGAAGTTGTACTGCTCCATCACAGTCCACCTTAAAACACTCACACGCAATCTCTCAGTGTGTAACTACAGCGAATCACAACAACGGCCCTTGTATCTGTGCTTAAAGCACACGCTTTCGTGCTTTTTTCAACAGATCTAGTAAAGATCGGGGCACCTAAGAGCTGAAGTTGGCTTTCAGTGACCCACTCTAGCATGCAGCAACTTCACATTTTTAGTTGTGCTGCTGAATTTCATCATTTCTGCGTTTGTGCCTGAGCAGCATAAACATTGACAAACCAATGTTCTCCTACACCAACAACTCTGCTAAGTGTATTTCTCAGAGGAATACGACCACAGGGTCTTAGAATTTGTAATCTGCAAAAACGTACTGTATTCCCACAACCCCCTGTAGTCTGATGAAATCACACCACTGGGGAATGTGGGGAACCAACATAAATAGATGTGGTACATGTGAGCTTAAAATTCACAGATTAGAGCCGATGATGATACTGCACAAAAAAAACTGCTTATCTATCTATCCATCTAATAACAACCGTCTCTCCATCTGCTTGCATCTACATTGACTACTTCACTTTTATTTCAGTTCCTTTTTGGTCATTAATGGAGCTGCTAAATCATATTTTGGTGTCTTGGTGGTTTAGGTGCAATGAGGCAGAGACAAAAAGGCTTTACGTCCGATAGGCCTACAAAACTGTCAATCTGTGAATGATACTGTAGAAAAAAACTAATAATCTCTTTTACACTTAATAACTTTTCACTATAATAATGACTTAAATTTAAACTATATACAAATAAGACGTGAATTTAAAAATACATTTTAACAATCTTTAAATCAAATGTAAACATTCTGATACCACCAAGAATCAAAATGAAAAAACAGAAACAACAGGCTTTACATTTCTTCAAATGGAGCAAATAAATTCTGGGTGACTCTGGTCCAAGTGCACAAGATGAAAATACCAACAGTGCAAATGAACCCAGAAAAGAAAGTTTGAAACACTGAACCCGCAAATAAAAAGACCAAATATGTAAATTATCTGAATTACATTCTACAGGTGGTTAGCAAGACAGAGATTATTGTGTTGCTGTTTTGTAATATGTACACAGAAACAATCCCTGGCTAAAACATGAAAATATTGACTTTGACATGAGCGGTCATAACATCACAGAGCAGCTTTAACGGATGAGACTGTTAAATGTATTTTTAAAAAAACACCATATGTTTACCAGAGCTCCTGACATTTAATCTGCTCAACACCTTTAACACAGAAACTGTCTTTGGTGTAATTTTTTTAAGATATTCAAGTTCACAGCTTTATTCTTTAATGTAATGTAACAGAGGCCACATTACAGGAGATTTAATAAAAATTCAATATGATATTCCATCACAAAGGCCTATACAACAAAACATGACCAATCACACCATTCATCACAACTGTGCTAAGTTATAGTAGCTGCATTATTAAATTTCAGCCTGTAGTAAAATAGAAAAGCAGAAAGAAGTGAAACTCACAGACAGAGCTCATTTGTGCACACTCTGCACATGATTACGTACAATGACACGACATGAGCTTCGTTTCTGCCTCTGTCCCTCACAACAACATATTTATTATATAATCAGGCATGATTCAGAGGTGAAGGATGAAACAGAGGCTTTTTCATAGACAGCACGGTGGACATCATATTATGATAGGCTATGAAAAAAAAGACATTGCTCGGGATTTTGGTGACTGCTGGCTTTTCCTGGTCTTACAGAGCCTTTGGGGACAGCTGTGTTCAGTGGGATCTAACAGTTTCCTAAAAAGTCTGTACACCAGCAGACATTGATTAGATCAATAATGTGAGCTCTGATTGTAGATAACATAGGTATTTTTTTCCAATTCACAAAAAATTAATAGGCAACATTTAGCCAGACTCTGGGCCTACAACACACTGAGCTCACAAATCAGCAGTGGAAAACACGATGCACCTGTGTTGGAAACAAGATCATCTGCAACTTTCTGTGGCTTTACTCGGATGAAATGTGTGCGCTCTTCAGACTGAGCCGGACTCCTACCGTGGGTGAGGTCAGTCGCCTCAGGCTCTCCCCAAGCGAGTCCAGGTTCACCCGTCTCCTCCTGGTGACCCTCTTGTGGGGTCCACCTGGTCCTTGCTGGTCCTCGCCCGCCGGGCACGCCGACCTCTCGGCGGGGCTGCGGCCGTTCCAGAGCACCGCTCTTTGGGAGGAGGAGAAGGAGGAGAAGGGGCAGCCTCGGCTCTCTTCTGCCGGCTCCAAACCGCCGTCCCCTCCGTCTCCCCCGGGGCTTTCGAGCCCGCAGTCCGAGCCCACTGAGCTGCTGAAGGACTCGGAGGAGATCTTGCGCGACGAGGACATGGTGGAGGTGGAGGTGGAGGTGGTGGTGGTGGTGGTGAGGAAGAGCAGGAGGCGGATGTTGATGATGACAGTGGTGGTGTTGAGGATGATGGTGACGATGATGATGCTACAGCCGGTTCCGTACCACGTCCACCTCTCCGCTGGGGAGTCATCAGATTGTGGAGGGGGTGAAAGGGATGGTGAGGGGTTCTGGTGGGTGAGGGGGTGAGCTCTGTCTCTATGATTATGAATGCATATGCGTGCGCGTTAGACAACGTCCAGCTCTGTGCGCGTCTGTGTGTGTGTGCGCGGATGAGATGCGTCTGTCTGCGTGTGAGACTCGGCGGGCGGGGCGGGCGGGGGTCAACACCGAGAGCACCAACGGCACGCAAACATTTATGTAAGGGCGGGGGTGGGTGGGGGGTCGCCTCCTACAAGCAGTCCTCCCAGAACACATCCAGGGGAGGCCGGACACCTTCAGACGAGGACACACAAAACTGCAAAACGGAGCAATGACAGATGTCGCCGAAGCCGACACGTTTGTCCAGCGCGGTAATTCCGACACATGTTTTATTCCCCCCGCGAACACGCGCGGAATGTGGCGTCTTCTCGGTTTCTCCCGACTCCGGCCACAGACAAATCCCCGAAGTGGCGGCAGATGTGCGCGCGTCCCTCTCCCTTCCTCTGCGGCAGCGCGTCTCCTGTCTGTCCGCCAGGCAGCCGTCCGCTCATCATTCGTCCATCCGTCACCGAGACTTGACACCGCGTCGATCCCGACTCCCGTGGTCACCGCGCGGGCTGTGGCGGCGACTGTGGAGGTGCGACGAGAAGAGAGAGAGACGGAGGGAGACACAGGGAGAGAGAGAGAGAGGGGGAGAGAGAGAGAGAGAGAGAGACTGGGAGAGAGAGAGAGAGAGAGAGAGAGAGACTGGGAGAGAGCGAGAGAGAGGGGGGGAGAGAGAGAAACACACAGAGAGAGGGAGAGAGAGAGACACTGGGAGAGAGAGAGACACTTGGAGAGAGATAGAGACAGAGGGAGAGAGAGAGAGAGAGAAAGAGACAGAGGGAGACACAGGGAGAGAGAGAGAAAGAGAGAGAGGGAGAGAGAGAGAGAGATGGAGAGACAGAGAGAGAGAGACAGGGGGAGAGAGAGGGGGAGAGAGAGAAAGAGAGAGAGAGAGATGGAGAGACAGAGAGAGAGAGAGACAGGGGGAGAGAGAGAGAGATGGAGAGGGAGAGAAAGAGAGAGCGAGAGACAGAGAGAGAGAGAGAGAGGATGAGAGAGGGAGAGAGGATGAGAGAGAGAGACACACAGAGAGACACAGGGGGAGAGAGAGAGGGGGGGAGAGAGAGAGAGACACAGAGAGACACTGGGAGAGAAAGAGACACTGGGAGAGATAGAGAGAGGGACACAGAGAGAGACAGAGGGAGAGAGAGACAGAGGGAGAGAGAGACAGAGGGAGACACAGGGAGAGAGAGCTCGCGCTGCTCACACGTGACCACAAACAGTCGCGGTGCGTTTTGAACGTTGAAGACTCACTGCGACGTGAAGGTGGGACAATCAGCAGGTTTCTGCGACAACATTCATTTTAGCAGGTTTGTGCTGTAAAAATCTTACTGCTGCAAACAGTATAAATCTTCCGTCACCACAGAGTTTACTGTGGGATGGGAATCGAACCTGCGACCTCCCGGGTCTGAAACTTTTCTCCATAGTGAAGAAACATTTCATCCCTTAAAAAAAGTTCCGCCATAAACTGTCCCCCAGTTTGTCTTTCTGACAGTCTTTAGGTGCCCAAAAGTCCCACAGCTACTGCATGTTTGTTGCTTTAGATTAAAGTCAAATTGGATAAGGCTCAGATAAATCCACCATTTTAGCTATAACAGCTGACACATTATTAGTCTCCATAACAACTGAGTAAACACCATCAGCTGCTTAGTCTGTGTTAGACCATTAAAAGCTCGAAGCCAAGTGGAATTCGTCAGAAACGTCGCATCGGTTGGTGTCCTGATCTCACCGTGTCAGGGAGATGTCCATGGCCTTGGTATTTTTGATGCCTTCATATTTTTGAGGATGTACATTGAATAATATTCAATGTGTGCAGTCTGATGCACCGTCTTAGTTCACACCCATGTGTGTATCATCAGCTTTTTGTGGTCACGCTGTGTTTGACTGGTCATCGTGATGCCTGTGTTGCAGACAGTCACTTCTTGGTACTCCACCCGTTGGTTAGTTACACTTGAATGAATTAAACATCCCATGTGGAGGTAGGTTTATGGAAATATTATCCTAGTGGAGGCCAGAAAGCTTTTTCTAATGTTAACTGTCCCCGTGTTCACTAGGACTACTGATAAAAATAAAGAGACAGCATCATCAAAAGTGAGCTTTGGGAAGGGAAGAGATATGGGTCAAGATGAAGAGCCTGAGAGAAAGAGAGAAGGTGATGAAGATGAGAGAGGAAGAGCAGGTTTATTATTAAATCCTCGTGCTGCCTGTGCCACAAACAGAAACGTGTGAATATGAGTGTGAATCGTTGTCTGTCCAGGGCGTATTTGGCCTCTCGGCCCCTGACGGCTGGAATCGGCTCCAGCCTCCCTGTGACCCTGAAAAGGATAAACAGTTACAGACATGGATGGATGGAAATATTACTGTAGCAAAGCCAGTTTGCTTGTACTATTTAAGACACATTTACCCAATTCAAACTCAAAAAATACAGACAGTGTATATCATTTTACTAAATAATCTTAATACACTTTGTGAGGTGAGACGAGTGAGGAATCACATAGAAATGGGGTCGAGAAAGAAATGAACAGAAAGTATTTAATGGAGCTGAGAGAAAGGAAGCAGGTTACGCGTGGATCAGTCACTGCTAAATTTAACCTGATTCGAATGAATTGTTGCTTGATTTGTTGCCTTATTTGTGACCCGAAAACATCTTTAAAAATGTAAATGTAGATCAGGAAAATCAGTTCAGTTTTTTGAGCCACAGTATTTGTAAAATTTTGCATATGGCCATGCAGCTTCCTGTTTGCCCTTGCCAGGATAGATCCGGATTGTTTAGTGTGTAACGGATGAATTTACATTTTATCTATTTGTTGGGTAAATATTGGTCTCTTGCTGTTTAAAGTATAACTTTCAACAGGCAACATTGAGATAATCGCTCTTGAGTAACTACCTGAAAAAGACAATCAAGCAACATCTGACTGTAATCACACGGCCTGTGAGCCAAGTTCATGGAAATGTGCCAGATGTGTTCAACGTGGGCATGCGAGGACAAATATGGCAGATCATAGAGCTGGCAGCCGGGATACACGCTCGTGGCCTCGCATCACAGGACGGGATGATGCTCATGTCTGGCACTAATCACAGCCACGACCTTGACCTTGATTGGCAGAGCATGTCTATTCATTTCGGGCCCCAGAGGGACAAGCAACGAGACGCTGAAACAGTCATGACGCATCATGTAAGTGCATGGCATCACAGTGGGATTTCCTGGAGGTGTCTACTAATTCATGTGACTTTCTGGAGCAGCATGACCCCAATCCATTGCATAAAATTTGGCTTGTCCCCCCCCTCAGTCTCTCTCACACATAGTCTGTACCGACACAACACACACACACACACATTTGTCTCTCTATACTTGTGACATAATGCAATCCGTAGCCCCTTCCCCTAACCCTGAACCTAGTCCGAGTCTAGACCCTCAAAAAGCTCTTTTAAAATGTGTGCAGAAGTGAAAATGTCCTCACAACAATGGTATTGAAACAGAAATCGTCCACACAAGGCTATATGCACACACTCACACACACTCACACACACTCACACTCCACACCCAGTGTCTGTCTCCCTTTCTCTTCCTTATCTGGTCACTTGCTCTTAGCAATCGGTCTGCCATCCATCAGTAATAATGTGAACATTTAATAAAGCCAAAGTTACAATGGAATAAATAATGTTCCAGGGAAGATAGGAACAGTAGCCGAGGGACTGACTTGAGCTGCCGACCAGCTGAGTGCAGACAGGGCAAAAGCTCAGTAACTGTGCTATCGTGTAAAATGGTAAGCTGACTGTAGTCCACATACGTGGATTTGTTTTATTATTAGACAACTGATTACTTCATCATTTTCTGAATATGAGTCAGAAAGTTCAAATGTCATTCCAGACTCTTGCTTACATTGCCAACCTTTGTTTCCATGATAACACGCTGTAGACAGGCGTGCTGTGACATTACCATGAAGGCAAATAGGCATTTACATATCCAGTACTGGGCATGTTTTGGATTTTTGTTTGAAATAAAAATTACAACAGTCAGATGTAATAATAATTTAGAAATGTTTTACTTTATTATAGTAAACTGTACATCTGTTGCTCTAATCACCATGATACAAATACACAGTTTTCTTGTTTGAGTTAAGAAACTTAGTACTTATATTCTGAGTAAATTGAATATTAAAGACATTCTTTTAGACTAAACTTTTGCTTGTGTTTGTGTAGTTCTATGACTCCTGCGTACAGAGTATTACATTTTACAGTGTATGAGGTTGTGTAGCTGCAGACTGCTCAGAGCAGCCATGCTGCTTCTTGTCCTCCATTAAACTACTGAGCCCATCAGAGTCAGGGAGGCACTAATTAGTGTCTTTAACACACAGATTTACAAAGTCATTTCAGGTGAAAATATGAAAATTAAGGACGCAGACAAAAATACATTAAGCAGCGTTAAACACGTCAAAGTTATTGATTAAAGGAAGAACCCTGTGAGTCCAACCAATGACCTTGTATCACCTCGGATCATTTATTAATGAGCCTCCAACTCCACACAGAGACACACTGCTTCATAAGACTGACCAGAGCTTTTTTCATGTTTTACTTTTCTTGTCCAAGTCTGTAGAAAGTATTTATGTGTTAGCAGGTTTGTCAGGTCCAAAAATGGGTCTCCAGCGTGACAGAAATGAATGGATGAAAGAGCTTAATCTGAGTCGTCGTAAAATTACACCACAAAAAGGAGACACATAGTGTATGTGTGTGTGGAAGAGGTACAGAGAGAGAATTGACTGTCTCAGTCGTATATCTGCTCGCAGTCAATGTAATTGGCCATAACTATAAATCACTTCATGCCACTGTGCTGCTATTAACTCTCTGTCAGTGTTCCACATAAATAACCTTATGTTCAGTCACAAGGAGTGGTTTTCTTCTTTTTACACTGTGGATGTAAAACTATTTAATATTATGAATATCACTTTAAATCCCACGTTTGTTCTATCAGGATGTGGCACTTTAGAGTTAGAGTGAAGTTTTAGAAATTTCTCAAACATACAGAGCTCGCACTCACTTTGTCCCAGAATGCTGTTCACTGTTATGCTGTTAGTGATGTTAAACTTACAAAAATTTTTGGCCTCCTCCTTTCTGAACATGAAGGCATTCCGTGGTTTTATAACATAGAGTTTTTTACACTTTCCTTTTCTTTGGACATACAGATAAAGACTAAACATCACCACTGTGTAAAAGTGTGTAGTACAACATGTGTTTCATTTATTCATTCATTCATTCATCTGTGCCTGTGCTGTGTTGAACATTATCAGGGGCTCATCATAATGACATTCATGTAGGCACAAAGGTATATGTTTGACCGGAACTGACCGGAGCTCACTTACGTTGGCTTTTCCAGTGGACGTGCAGCAGAGCTGGGATTGATTATGTCCACTGAAATCCCATAAACCACCTGTCAGCGACGACTTCGTGACACCGTGCAGTCGTCCCTGACAGGCAACAGCAGCAGCCTGTCCATCATTTAGTTCAGGTGTGGCTGTTTCTAGCTGCACAAATCTCTGCGCTAAGGACTGTGGAGAGCAGCCACCGTTCCCTTCATTCAGACTCCTCACTGCTGAGGACAGATGTGAAATCCATTTTCCCAAAACATCTCCTCTACAAAACATTTGACCTCTGTTAACGTATCAATCCTCTACGTTTTTTGAGTTCCTCCACAAATTATGTTTTTAAAACACTTTCATATGGAAATGCTTGAGAGAAAAAAGCACCAAATAAGAAAGTGCATTCTTGTTTGTAAACGACTTGAATATCGTTTAAAAATGTAATTAGATGTTTTTTCTTAAAATGTGAATACTGTATATATTTTTTTTAAATTTTCATTTAAGCTGATTCACTACATTTATTATTATCTGCCGAATGTTTCAAACTAAAAAAATCAATAGCGACTACGTAAAATTGCAGTGAGGATTATATGACATAAAAACACATTAGAACACCTACATAAGAGTTCACATACCTCTTGTCATCACTAATTATGTAACTGACTTACAAAGGTTGATTTTCTCCTGAAATCTTGACGTATTGAGTTTTCTTGTCTAAGAGATGATTCTTCACTGGAGTCTACAGGAGAAATGAGCCTACAAATCCACATTCTCTTTCCCGAACAAAAGTCAAAGCCATTGTGTGTATGTGCGTGTGTTCCAAATGACATGTTGCTTTGGAGCAAAGCGTCTGCCAAATGACTAAATGTAAATTTAAAACATCTATAAAATAAAGGTCTATGTCAGAGTTTGTAAGAGTGAGGCTGATTTTAAACGCTGTATGTGCTGAAATATGGTTATCCTATAATAATACATCAGTATTTACTAGTTGAAAATACATAGATTGGATAGAAACACATTTTTCAACACTAAAACCACCAGGTGGTGTTATTGTTGTGGCAGATAGGTGCATATGCACCTATCTCTTCTCTGCTCAATGGATTACTACTTATTCCAGTCAGCATATGAATGAATCCAAGTTCATTTAATGAAAGATAATATTTACATAAAAGTGTAGTATAAGTAAGAGTCAGATCGTCAAGTAACAAGTCCAGTAATACCACATTATGATTACCACATTTAAGAAAGCTTTAAGAACTTTGCTTCAGTATGACTTTGAGGTATGTAGTAGTAAAGGAAATACTCAAATGAAGCAAGTTATTTTTATGCAAGAGAGCATCTATTAAAAGACAATGTATGACAAATTATAGTCTCTAACTCTCTGTATTGACTCAAACATGGTCTTAATTATATGGTATATAATTCTGCATGAACAATTTAATTAAACACAAATAATATAATGTATAAGAAACATTTACCAATACCTGCCTATGGAAGAGAAATGTTGGAAATGAAGGGAAAGATAATGTATCAGAAAATGGAGACAAAATGGAGACAAACTGTGGATTTTCTTTCTTCTTTTAGGCAAGCTTGCCCGTCTTCCTGGACACCATCTTTCCATGTGTTGTTTTTCTTTTCATAGTAGCCTTCATTCTTCTCAGTGAAGAAGTGGTTGATTAAGTAAACGTACAAATACGACAACAAATATGCACCCTAGCGAATGTTTACTACTGACACTTCTGCCAAAGTAAAAGCAACATAATATATATTTAACCTAAATTATTAAAAGTAATATTACTTGACTATTTTTTCTCCCTCATCCTTTCCGTGGACCAGTCTAAAGTGTAAAGTAAAAAAATAAAATTGAATTTTTTTTTACAATAAACAAGTAAAAGTGTTTACTGCTAATTTTCTAAGGTCTGTTAGAGATGAGTTGACCTGTTAAGTTTGAGAAAACCATTCTTTCTATTGTATGGTCAGATTTTACAGTAGCTTGCAATTAACCTCTATTCTTCTTCGTAGTAGTGAACAGCATTTTACAGTATTTGCCTCAGTTTTGGAAAATGTATATTTTTTCAATTTAAAAAATTTCTATTTGGTTTTTACAGCTGTTTGTTAGTGTGTGCGCATATCAAGTGTCATATCAAAAGAAAAATATATGTTCCACAGTTTAATAATCCCTGTCACTAACATATAAGTTACTTTTTTACATTGCTAATGAGCAACAAAGATGGGTGTGAATGCTTTTTAAACAGTATCAGCACCATAGCTACAGGCCTGTAGGCACATAGGCCACATATAATAAGCTCTGTAGGTCAACATCATGTTATATTACACACTGTCGTTCGGTTTGGGTGCCAAAAATAAATGGTGTATTCTCATTTTTGTCATTCAGATTTTGAGGACCCCCATTCTCTGCAGTTTTTCACAAGTTATAATTCGTTCATTTCTTAATGAAGGCTGCATCAGTGATGATTTATGAGTTAAATCAAAGAGGTTGAATCTTTATGCAATCTTTCTTTTTCAGTTTCACAATTTTAATTAACTAAGATTACTTTGTCAAGATCTCTTTCTAGGTTAGCATGAGCCTTTTTGTACATTTTGGCTTAAAACATGATGATTCACTATGATAATGATTCCATGTAAAAACAAAAAAAAAAAAAACAAAATTAAAAGGTGAAAACTTCCAAGTGAGATGACTCTTTTGTGCATCCACTGTAAATTACATTCAAGTGGTGACCAATAGAGGTGGTCATCAAATTGTTATACTGCAGATTGACAAAGAACCAGGTCCTCTAATGCACAAATAAACAATGATTAATCCATAATCCATTAACTGCAGAGACACTATAGTCACCCTTTACCAATCTAATTTCATAATAATGACTAACAATAAAAACACACAGTGCTTTATCCTCACGAAAGAGCCAATAACATATCTGGAAAAAGCATTGCATGGTGAGACAAGGTGGCCAATTACTCATAAGTGAATGTGTCACCGAGTTCTAAGGCCACAGAGTGAGAAATTAAATCCCAATGCTGGTGAGTTGGAGAGGGTAGCATCTGAGAAACACAGGGACATAAGACAGGCCAGAATCACTTCTAGGCTTGACAAAAACAAAAAAGACGAAAGACATTCAGGCCTTGATTGATTTTTAATGCAAACAGAAACAATTACCTATGTAACATACCAATAACAAGTACAAAAATCACATTTTCACTAATATTTAAGGTAAAATGTTCCCACATTTTCACAGAAATGTTACATCAGTATCTAAATTGTAGGTGTAATAGTGCCTGGATCACATTCTCCCAGTGTGCTGAAGATACAGCTGGATGTGTCTGTGAGTGTGTCCCGCTAGGCCCCGGTCTTACTACAGTCAAACGGTTTCCACCACTGTGCGAACTGCAGGACTTTTTTCCTCTGATCATCAAAGTTCTCTTTTATCAACTTTCTCCAACGTCGTGGCTCCAAGTCCATCATACCTCCAACTACTTCCTGTGATAGACAGAGCAATGTATCTAACTATTGCTGTATTACTTTTCACCATTATTTCTTATTCTATAAAATTACACTGAGTGAACAGCCTCAAGATCTTTGCATTTGTGTCAAGCAATTGTGTTTAGGCTGTGAACCCCACATGTTCACACATAGAGAATAAAGTTTTATGATCTTCCTCAAACCTACTGTCCCAGCCTTAATATACAAACTCACCTTGCCAAAGTAATGGGGGAACTTCTGTTCATTTTCAATAACATGAGCAAACCCTCCCTGGAGACCAAAGTCTACAGCAAAGTATGGCAGACCTCGTGGAACCTAGAAGGGCAATACAAAAAAATTAAGAAGAATTACCAAGGACTAGAGAATACATTAACAGCAAGCAGGAAGTGGTGGGTATGAAAGAAGACATAAGTGAGAAACACTAAAAAGAAATATTACAGAAAACACAGAAAAGAATGAAAAATCCATACAGCTTGCCGGATGTCTTTGGAGGAGAGGTCGACGACCTTCTTGTTCATGGCCCATTCTTCATCACACTCCATGATGGCTTTCTAGAGGCAGACAAAACAGCTGCATTACTACATTTGAGAGGACTTTCAGCTGATTTTTATACAAGTCTTGACAAAATGAACAGTCAGAATGACAAGACACCCAACGGCACACACAGACCTTAAAGTATATGGGAGCCATATCGCCCAGCTCGCGGGGTAGTGGGATGCACTCTAAGACCATGTGTTGTTTTCTGCGCAGGTTCATGTGTGTTTCCATGAATACGCAGTCCAGGTCCTGGGACCCAAACATGCGCACCAAGGTCCGCCGGAAAAGCTGAGGACAACAGATCAGCAAGAAGTGAAATGTGGAAATGCCACAAACTAATGTTTCAATCATACATGAAGGCGAAATACCATTCGAATTATATTAGCATGGTTAGACAGCACTGACGGTCTAACCTGCATTTCTGACCAAACATCCTCATCCAATCCTGTGCCAGAGCAATGATGCTGGAGAGGACAGATGAGACAGTGGCCCTCTGTCATAGACACTCCCGCAGGAAGGCTCAAGTACACCTGGAGGCAAGTACATTTATATATAAAATATAAATATGTAGTCTTCCAATTAGATCTGCAATGATTAGTCAATTAATTTATCTGCCATCCGACAGAAAGACTGCCTTACTTTGCTGCCTATTGCCACTATGAGGTGCTTCTGGAGCTCTTGGCTGCTGAAGCAGTGCTGGCATTTGTCCATGGAAGCAGCCAGCCTCCTGCTTTCCACGATGGCTCTGCTCCTCATCCTCTCCTCCTCCCTCCCCTCGCCCTCCCGCTGCGCTGCACTCGACACAAACATGTCATCCAGCGTGTAGTTGTCACCATCAGTCTTCCCCATCATCTGGGGAGTCAAGTGGAGTAGAAGTGGTGGTGAGGAGATAGAGAGGGAAAACAGGAGAAGAGATGGAGATAGTGAGCAGCTATGTAACAGGAGTGGAAGCGGTCCCAGTTCAATCTGATGCATCTTATTTATCCAATAAGAAATTATAAGGGGGTATAAATAATTATACTGTGCTTTCTGTTTTATTGTTAGAGGACAAATGTTGATTTAATTTTTCCTTCTGGGCTCAAACAAAGAAAAAGATTCAACAAGTCTTAGGAGAAGAAACCAAGTGATGGTAAAATTACTGTAGAGATGGAATGTCTTTAAAAGCTTGCTGGTACCATCTTTTATTGGTGTGAGTGCTGACGCAATATTACTGTCTGTGCAATTTCTGTTTATCCTTTGTGTGTGTGTGTGTGTGTGTGTGTGTGTGTGTGTGTGTCCTGTAACTTGGTTGCTGTGTGTTAACAGTGTGAGGCAGGACACTGAACATCAGATCAGGTGTTCCTACATCCGAGTCTGGTCACCATGACTACAGGGCAACAAGTTGGATCTGTGTGTGTGAGAGAGTGAGAGGCAAGCATGGCTGAAGTGTGTGTGCATGACTTGCAGTGTAGGAGTGAGTGTGTGAGTGAGAGTGAAAATTGGATTAGTTTAGTGCCAGTGTGGGAGGAAGAGTGTGTGTGTGTCTGTGTGTGTAGGAGTGTGTAGCAGCGCATGCTACTTTTGTCCAACAACAGACAATTTATTTTTTTGTATACACATGCGTAATCCCACTGTTGCCTAATTAAATATATTACGTTCAATAATATAGTAATACATAAGAAGAGTTGGCAGAATTACACAAACTATTATTTTTTTAGTCAGGATACTCTAGAAGTATATATAGTACTGCAAATACTTTAATTATTTATTTACTCACATAATATAATAATAACACAATATGGAAAATACATTTCTACCAATTTGGCCACCATAATAAAAACAGTTCTAGAGCCTGACTTGACTGTAAAATGTTTATACTTTATGTAATACTGAGTCTAATTCTTCTTCTTCTTAAGGGTCTGATTTGTCTAAGCCCACCTGTCAAAATGTCACTGCAGCCTTACACCCCACACTGCACCGGTGAAACACCATTACACCCTAATATAAGACTTTATTGATCCCACAGTGGGGAAATTATTGTGATTAGATTCTTTGTTCTATTGCTGCTTAAACAAACTAAAGTGTACATTGTTCTAACTTTAAGCCAGATTAAAAGAATCAAGAATAAGGCAGAGAAAAGAGGAAGCAGAGCTATAGAATAAAACTATGATATCATTAAGGATGAAAGAAAAACTGAAAAGGGGAAACAGCATTTGGAGAGAGAAAAGAAAAAAAAACATCAAATCTCAATGGAATGTCAAAAACATGCATTGAAGAAGGACATGTTTCTAGGATAATTAGGTTTTGAGTAGAGGATAGAGTTGGGGTGCTGGAGAATAATACTAATTCCAAGAGAAACAGTGAATGTGAAAGACGGGACAGAGAAAGTGGGATTAAAGGAGTGAAAATGAACAAACCTAATGCATCTAACAATTATTGAGGAAAATATACATCTACCTAACAAAAGCTAATTCTAAAACTTAAACAACCTTGGATTAGATAACCTGAGCACATAATAAAAGTGATTAACATGGCCTTGAGCAACACAAGTTGAGTAAAAAGAAAAATAAATGTCAATAAATATAGATTATGCCAGCATTGCTTTAGCAGTTAGGCCAAAATATTAGAACTACCTCTTCTTTTAATGCACTTCAGTATGACTTCACTACCCACTATGATCTCAATAATAAAAAGAGTAGAACTATCAGATTATGATCTGACAGTTTCAACCTAAAAACTGAGAAATTATAACTTTGTAAGAGTATAATTTAAGGCAGAGCTGCTGTTTCGGATTGCATTAGACTGTATGGGTGTACCTGGCTGTGGCTAACGATGTGACTTCATTTATTACATTCATGAAAACTAATTTATTTATTAGTTTGTTTAATTAATGGGGTATTCTACCCAAACAGTTACCCAGTAGTAGTAAAGATATATTTGTCTGGACAGGCACATGAACCTGACATCTTTCAGCCCTACTACTTAAAAACAATTGTCCAAATGAAGCTCCTCCATTCAACAGATGATACTTTTATAGAAAAATGTAAACTCAACAATTGTAATTATCTTTCTTGACAAATGAGCTGTTATTGTGTAGACGTTTATTTTTGAAGAGACTACACTCTGGGTGAGAGAAGGTTTGCATGGATGAAAGAGTGAGACCGAAGCAGGACAATTAACAAAACAGAGAAAAGGTTAATAGATAACAACAATAGATAAAAGGGATTTAGACATAATAATAGAAGGAGTGATATGAGAAATTAAGAATAGTGTAGTATAGAGATGGGGAAAATCACTTTTCCCTCTTCCTTGCAGATCCTAAATCTATAGCTATGATTAGAAATGGCATTTATAGAAGCCCTGCCATAGTAACTGTAGAATTATTTTTAGTGTCACCCTTAGTACGTGCAGAAAATGTGAGTGTGTATTTTTATACACCTTCAGGTGCACACATACACGAGTGAAGGCGTGTGATTTTGTGTGTGTCTCTGAGTGACGACAAAAAGGAAAAAACACGGACAGAGCTAAACAATTTGTCTTTTTTTTAACTGCCATGGCAACTCCTCTGTCCCTTTGTTTATTAACGTTCCTTGAGACACCATTGGGGGGAGAGACCACCCATCTGCTGGTGTATGTTTATTTCAAGCATTCAGTGGAGGAGAGAGAGCCGCAGTGAGAGATAAGTAGATGTCAGAGTAATAGTGGCGAGAAATAGACACCAATCTCACAGAATAAACCCAAAATTCCAGTGCTTTGCCTCCTCCTAATAATGAATTCATTTTTATATGAACATACCTAAAATCCATGCAGGCGCTTCGCCTTTGCTATTTGTCTGTTTTCTTTTCATCTACCTTACCAACGTACCCAACAGTGTGTCCTTGTGATGCTAACTACCCTGTCTGCGGTGCACTGACCACACTGTAATTAGCAAGTGTTAAGTGAAAGCTGAGTTGATTTGCTCCTGGGGATGGTTGGTTGCTACATGGGAAAGCCTCTTACCTACTGAATATTTTTTTATTTGCTCTTTACCTTGGAAGAGCTGAACACGGGAAGATTAAAAGAAAGGTGAATTAAGACCAGATAAATGTTTGTATTTAGCCAACTGGGAACAGAATTACAGCACAGCGATAACAGTTCAATGGGGCAAAGTATAAAACTTTGGTTATAACAAGGTCATGGGTGGTAAAATACCACTAATATGGTCACTTCTGTGTAATAACACATGAAAAAACTTGGAAATGTAAAAAAAACTTGGATTATCTGCTGTCAGTCAAAACCCTACAGCACCTTTGAGCATTCAAAGCATCATTTGCTTAACCATTTTGTAACTGATAGTGATATCAGTTTAAACGTGCAAAGTTAACTAAACGTGCAAGAACTGATTAGTCTTCCACACTAACTAAGTCTCACTTGATATTAGATTAATAGAACAGGGACTTTAATGAACAGTGTTTTAGCACATTTCTTTGTTTTGCGTCATTATGAAAAAGAAATATGGTTACAAATAAGGCAACTTAAGATCTACATAGCCAAATGTTTTGTCCAAGGACTGTATCTGAAGGCCAGTCTCCCGGTTTGTTCTACTCTTCCCAACTTCAGTGAAGTTTATTGTTAAACGATGTGTATGGTGATGAAGAACAAAGCAGGCTAGTTGTTTTTGTATTTCACTGGTCACACACACTTCATCTCAGCTCAAAATGGTCTTCAACCATTCATTCATAAACAGATGTGTTTGTGTTGTGATTGTAACATGTCCCACAGCCACAGTTCAGGGGTAAAGTTGTGGTGAAACTACAAGTTGCTTACCTTGGCAGCCATGCGAGAATAAAGCGCATTCTGATCCTGTGCAGAGCTCATCTTCTCCCTTCTTACCATCTCCTGCAAACCAACATTGTCATCATCTTGGAAGTAGCGCACACGCTGTCCGTCAACATGGGTCTCAATCTGAAAAGAGAGGAGGGTGGGGATAATGAACAGGAAGAAAAGAAAAAAAACAGTCACTTAAAACTTGGGGGAGACAATCTAAAATCTATTCATATGATATCACTGAAAGAGTAGATGATAAAGTAAGAGGCCCTGGTGGCAATTTAGAAAAGAGTCTAAATGTGTGCGGGGGCTTTTCCATTCTTTGTTTAAAGTTGTAGGTTTTAAATTCAGTTCCAGGTTTTCTTTTTACTAAATCTGGTGCTTTAAATTAAAATGTTTATTCCCTTCTAAAAACTTTCATCCCCTTTTACTTTTTAAATTTACTACCACCCCTATCCCTTTCTTTACTGTTTTCTTCTTCCGTCGTCCTCCATGTGGTTCTTGAGGTCCAGAGGCAGCCTTTACTGGCCAGGCCCTGCCTGATTCATCTGTTCTGAACAGCAGGACTTCCTGGTCTTCAGTGGAGAGACTTTGGACCTGAAAAGCACCACACAGCCAATTCAGCAAATTTTGGTAAAGAAATGCACATAACACCATTACCCAAAGGTTTACTTATATTTTAACAAAAAAAGTGTTCGAATTGTACTTTATTTTTGCAGAAAATGAAAGCAAGACACTTCATCGCATATTTTTACGTAGCATTCACTTAGAAACTTTCTTGAAGATAGACTAGATTGAGCTATTAACTGATAGGCAAGCTACAGAAAAAAAAAACTCTGATCTGACAAGAAAGACAGAAGTAACGGGTATAAGCTGAAAGAAGTAGAAACTATAACAGACAGTCAAAAGAAAATAAAACAATAAATATGATGGAAGATAATATTTCCTTTGCTCCAGTCAGCATATTAAGGTCTTCCAAGGCCAGCAAGGGAAGCAACAAGAGACAAAACACTGAAACGTGAATGCAAGCCAAAAGTCTTCCATAACAGGACAAACAGGAAGGATCTCAAATGAGTGCAAATCAACAGCACTCCATCTCTAAGAGTGCTGAAGTACCTCTTAGCATATAAGTGCAGGAGAAAGAATTATGACTTTGTCCCAAACCTTACTCTGGATTCACCTTAATCTTTTAATGTGGACAGGATAGCCTTACTAGGGATAACTTGGGCCTAACTTACAAATAATGATATACAGGTCACATAAATATTCACAACCTGCTCTCTATGTGTTTATAAAGCCGTCTGAAGACTGCTCATGTCGGAAATATGCTGCCAGTTACTTGGACATGTTTGTGCAAAGTCAGAAAAGACATAAGCAATGCCAGTAAGAGGAGAAAATGCAGTGCTCAGATGTCAGGGCAAAGTCATTGCTCTCTGTTAATTGCCTATACTACAATCACAGACATGAAGGCATAAATATTCCCTGTGTCTCCCCGTCAAGATGCTGCTCTCTTTTTCAAAAACACACCCACAAACAAGAGAGCATACTCTGAATGACCTGTGGTAGGAGAATGCCATCAGAACAATAAAGGACATTTGTTGCCCATTAGGGTTTGCTAAAACCCCAAACAGGAGCAGTTTCCATACAGCAACTTCAGTGCTTCAAACAAATTCATTTTAAAAGCAGACGAACATAACAGGAGAGAGTTTCAATCTCAGCCATGAGTGTCTGAGACATTCTTCTTGTCTGCTGCACAGTGACAGAGATGGATGCTGCAGAAACCCATTGTGTATGTGTGACGTTTAGAGAAGAAAAAAAGCCATGATGTTTAGATTAGCATTTACACTATGGGAGAGACAAACGTCACAGGAAGATTAAGGGTGTGTGTGCATCTTTGTTAGTTTAAAGGCTGTGTACAAGACTCTGTGTCTTTCTATTTCTGTCTGGAACAGTGTGCAGGTGTCTGGAAATGTATACACATACTCCAAATATGTAAAATTCTGCAGGGTGTTTCGGTTAAGTGTAGACCTGTGTTGGTTTAGATATACTATATCTTAAGGCAGCACTGTGTATATATCAGTACAGTGAAAAACAACTCCAAGCAAAAATCCGTTATTTAAACAGGACCAAGACAATTAAAGAGGAAACTGAGAAAAATAAATTGATTTTTTTTTTTTTTTTTTTTTTAGACTCAAGATTTTGCTCACATCCCAGGTAATCCCATCTTTGTAAAGGTTTTTTATACTCAGACGTCTATAATATTTTCCTGCTATCAATGGATAATATTTGCATTTGTAAGACAATGACTTAGACATACTGTAGAATGTACTGACCTGTTTTGATTTTGCAGTTTCTTGTAGTTTCTTTCGGGCGGCATGGCTTTCTTTGGCTTTCTGCGCTGCCTCCAACTGAGATTTCAGCTTTGCAATCATGGCCTGAAATGTGCATATACACAAACATGAATTTAAATTTACTATTTTTAAAAGCAATATTGAGTAACTGATTAAATCTGAATGTACAAGTCACAAGCATTTGTTCCTTCTTTGCCAAGTTAATTATAATCAAAAATGTTAACATGTCTGATGTGGCCTCTTTCAGACAAGCCCTCTAAAATCTTGGAAAATAGGTTTCAATGTTTGTCTGGATTGAGGAACAAATCAGAGTTAAAGGATACCTTCATTGATTTTGAACTTGCTTCCTTTGGTTTTAGTTTGGGTAGTATATGTACATAAATTCCATCAAAAGTCCGTCCGACATTCCTCTATGAAAATATATTTCTACTTCCAGTTGGACAATGCCTCCAGATGGTATTACTTGGCAGAACCTTTGGTTCAGATTAGGTAAATGTGTTGCTCATACTTTGGAGTTTGCATTCATGCTCAACCTGCTTTTCCAGAGCTTCTCCAGATGACACGATCTAAACTCCTAATGATTAAAGTCAGGTGATGTCATCTGGAGGAATATTTAAGCTAAAAGGAGAAACATATTTTTATATAAGGAAGTCAGAGAGAGGTTTAAAAACATTAATGTACAGTTGCATCCTAAACTAAAGCCAGAGAAAGCAAGTTGAAAATTGGTGAAGTTGGTTTTAAAAGATCCTATTCAAGGCAGCAGTCAGTGTTTTAGCTTAGTGCCTGCTAATGACTTTTGGGTGGTTCTCATGACTTAACAAAACTCACAACACAGCAACAGCTGTTGTAAGATAGGATGATAGAGAGAGGCTCTTTGATAAAATTCAAGATCCATTTTGAATAAAAAAAATTATGGTTGATGACAATATTGTGGTGGGTCACCACAAATAAATAAATGTAATGGAAACACTGACCTTTTCCCTCCTACATTTATTTTTTGTTTTCTACAATATCTGGTCTGTTAGTCATGGTAATGACTAGCCTGACAAGGTACAAAAGCACAGGACAGCATTATAATTGAGGATGTTTACAATTTCCTAAATTCCTTTAGCCAATCTTTAAAGTGTTTACTGAACTCTGTTTACTTAACTATCAGTGAAGGTTCTCAGTTATTCAAGCTAGTTTACCTTAATGACAGCTCATGTAAAATTATTTGGTGCAAGTGAAGGAATTAAATTCCTGATGAGGGGAAACAAACCATAAGAGCCTCTAGATGAGAAGCTCTAGTATCTCACGAAAATCTACTGAACAGAACCAAAAAAAAAAGAACTCTTTTAAAACTTTAAAAAAAAGTCTTCTACTATAACAAGTGTTGATGGCAGAGCTGGTTAATAATCAAACTCATCTTACATTTAGCTGAATATGGAAATTTTGTAGTGAGCACAGTAAGAGTAATTATGACCTACTCACTGTATTGCCCATGATCTCTGCCTTCACCAGCTTGGCTCCTAGTTTGTTCATCTCATCCTCTGACAGAAGTGGAATTTCCTCCTCTTCCTCACTTTCACTCTCACTATTGGGTAGAAACAAAGAAAAAAAATTAGACAGGCAAACCAAAACAAGATGCGGAAAGAGAATTTTATTTTTTTATTTTTACAACAATATTTGTATAACCAGGTCAGGTATGTTTCACAGATTTATAATACTGGTGATATGCAAAGAACAAATGTCCATAGCATACTGTTCAGTGCTTCTACATCACATTTTCTCAAGGTTGGTATAACTCACTGAACAGGATTTCAGGAGTTATTCCACCCAAATAACAAACTTCATACCGAGAAACTTATTAATGAAGTTTTTAATTTAACCATGTAGTTTCATGCTCTTACAGTATTAAATCATTTGAGTCTTCTGCACCCCCAGAGATCATTACAGCCTTGCCTAGGATGATGTGAACTGCAGCCTGTGAAGCTTCGTTCTAGGCTATTACACTTCTCATAGCCTCATTTCATCCTGCTGCCACACCGCAGGCTCATTTCATGCTGCAGGGCTTCCGGGTGCTGGATTACCCAAACAACTTTGCCTAATGAGGCAAAACCCAGAACAACTAAGCAGACTTTACAAAGCAAACATTCTATAGTTGGACTGCCCTGAAAGTAGGAAAATGTGTAAGTTTATGGTGCAATCGTATGGCTCTCTGTTCACTACATGTTGTCACAGTTCAGTGTCCTTTTAAATGACAGAGAATGCATATATGTAACATATGCTGCAGTTATAGCATAAGCAAAGCATATAGAGAGGGGTGAAAGAACAGCTATTAAAACAGACGACACAGGGGTGACCGTGACACCAATTGTAGGGTCGGTGATTTGATTCCATGCCCTTCTTATAATACATCAAAGTATTAGAATGCCTGCTTACATAGCGCTTTACTTGTATGTAAAGCCCACCTATTCGAACACACACTCCCACACCGATGGTGGTGGCTGCCATGTAAGGTGCGCACCTGACACACTGGGAGCAAACTGGGGTTCAGTGTCTCAAGGACACTTTGACACATAGTGAAAAATACCGGGCATTGACGACTACCTTACCAACTGAGCTACACCCGCTCACACAACATACATCAGCAACATAAATAAAGCAAACAAGAAATATGTAGGCAAAGACCAATTACATTTAGCAAACCCTGTTTTTGAGTCAGCAAACTGAAGGAAGCTTCAAACCTTGAGTTTGTCTTAGCAGTTTTATCGGCATCTGGGGCAGCAACTGCAGTTCTCCCAGCATGAGTCTCTGTGTCTTGTGGGGGTTTCTCCAAAACGTCAGATTCACAGCTGAGTTTGCCACCCTTTTTCCAGGCTGGAACACTAGAATTATGTGGACCAGAGTCTTCATCATCTAAACTGGGTTTCAAGAATCCTGTGGATGGCCGTGATGGAGGAGGTGGGTGCTTTGGAGCTGCAAAGAATCAAAATTAAGCAGCATTTTAACAAAATACACATAGTTTTGCTGATTCATAATAGAACCTGGGCTCATATGTAACTGACCTATGCTTTGCTGAAAAGATATTTCAAAAATTAACAAAAAGGTGTACAATTTTTAACTTGTATGAACTGGACCAAATGAAAATACTTTTTTTACTGCTGCAAAACCTGACTGGACTACTGGAAAATAATTTCCCATCGGCCTACCTTCACCACTGTCACCATCTTCTGAGGGTTTGAGGAAGCGGCCTTTAAGTGACCCTAGCGAGAGGGAATGTTGAACCCAATTTTGTCCAGATGTTGATGATGATGATTCAGCACTGGGTCTATCTCTGTCCCCATAACCATCCCTGTCTCTCTCTCTCCGTCTGTCCCCATCTCTTTCACGGTCTCTGTCTCTCCCATCTCTGTTTCTTCCTCTCTCTCTCTCTGTGTCTCTATCCCTGTTTCGGTCTCTGTATGTCTCTCTGTACCTGTCTCGATCTTGGCCTCTTTCCTCCTCTTTCCCTCGATATCCTCCCTTCTCCTCTACCCTTCCAGCATGGTGTCTCTCTCCATCTCGAGCTGTTGAGTCTCTTTCATTTTTTCTCCAGCGATTTCTGTCTTCTCCATCTCCCTCTTTTTTTCTCCATCTGTCCCTGGTGTCCTCCTCATTATTCCTCCTTGCCGTGCCGTCTCTTTCTCTTCGCCCTCCTCTCTTCTGTTCATAGACAGCTTCTTCTGCCTCTGCAAGCCTTTGCTGAAATTCTTCCATTGACTTTAGAAGAAGAAATACAAGGAACATTAAATTTTTTTACAGTTTCTTGGGTTTTGCAGCTAGATCTTAGGAGAACTTTGTAGCCTGGATATAGTTTCCACCAAGATCGCATGCATACAAAAAAAAAACACACACGTACATGAATATTGAATGAGATATGAGTTCATTCATGAGTACATATTCTTGCATTGACCTTGACATATGCAGTAACTATGATTGCCGATTCTTTGTACAGCCATAGGTGCCCACTAAATTGTGCATATTAAGATGTAAGCATAGTCCTTACTCCATATCGCTCAGCTACCACGTCATTGAGGCTGCGCTGCTCCCTCTCTGCCTGTTCCTTCATCCTCTGGTAGCACTTTCTTAGCCAACTCAGACCTCCATCATTCACTACGGTGCCTGCAGGAGCAGAAAGAGAAAAACAGACACACATTCAAAATACTTGTACCATTTAACAAAGTCTCAGTTACTTCTTACAAATTGTCATTTACGTATGTTTCAACTCAAATATTTATAAAATACATAAATGTTAGGTAAATACTAATACTACCACTTCACTAGTGAGACCACCAAAAATGGATTAATTCCTTCTTGATGAAAAACAAATTAGAAAACAGCTTTGTGGTATCATCTTAAAACTGACATCAGTTTACAAGACTGGATTATTTAATTTTGTGAGTTGACATTTTAAGAGCTGACATGTTTTACCCATTAGGTGAGCAAAAGCAAGATTTTTTTAAACTATTAAAAAAAAAACATGGCTTAATGATGAAAATAGATGTAGTCGTATGCAGATGAATAAAAGGAAAGGAAGACACAAGAACTAAGGCCAAAACATGAAACCTTCAGTATTTGAAACCATTGAAATTAAAATGTTTCTTTTAACGTGAACAAATATTTTGTACAATTTCCCTGAGAGATTAAATATGACACAGTTGTTTGCAGGCTAAAACAAAATGTCTCTTTGGTCAAGGTCAACACTTAGTATCTGATTCAGTGCTTGAGAAGGTGACCATGTTTAGCTTTCAATTGTAGGTTGACCAAAAATGTTAAGGTGAAATGAACAAAAGGTTGTGCCTGATAGGAGCTAAACAAACTTCATCGATCAGCTATAACTTTATGACCAGCCGCTTTATATTGAGTGGGTCCTCATTTATCTACAAAAACAGCCCTGACCTATCCATGCCTTGTTTCTACTACACCTTTGAACATATGCTGTTGTATATGGCACCACCACCATGTCACTGCTCACATGCATAATTTGACCTTGGGTGCCCATGGCCCTGACACTGATTTACCGTTTTTCTTACTTGGACCACTTTTACTAGGACCTAGCCACAGTAGAAAATCTCAAAACAGGTACAGTTTTGGAGTTGCTCTAGCCAATGTACTCTGGTATTTTTCAAATTTGCTCATAATGTTCACTTGCTGCTTAATATATTCCACCTACTTCCAGGTGCCACTGTAACAAGGTAATCAGGGTTACTCACTTCACTTGTCAGCTGTCTTAATGGTATGGCTGATAAGTGTATACACAAATACAATATGACCTGATTATGACATAACATGATAAACATTATGTATATGAATAAATATGGACAGTAAGTACGACTGACAGGTGATGAAAGCGGGCTATGATGCAATACAAAGTTCTACAGCAGAAGAATTTTAAAACAAATAAGATACTCTTGGCAGGTCTGCCAGTATTGTCTCTTCTGTTCACTTTAGAAAAGTCAGCAATTGAGTAAAAATGTCTAGTTTTTAACAACAAAACAAAATGTATCAAATGTTAAAAATGATCCAGTCAAAACAAATGCCAATGTGTACCTCCTGCAACCCTTTAATTACATAGATATGATGAAGAAAATTCTCAATTCTTGCATTTGTGTGACATGTATATGTGTCAGCTTATTTTGCCTTCCTGTTAAAATAAAGCTTACAACTAAGATGGCATGCCAACTCTAGTGGGAACTGTTCTCACACTGTAGTGATAAGAGATATGTAGACACACACGAGTGCGCACGCACGCACACACACACACACACACGTCAGCTTACCACAGCTTATTCTCTGTCTCCATCTTCCTAGCTCTTTGCACTTTCCCACATCCATATTGCCTCTTAAAGAGCATATAACTGCATTTCATACTCTGAATTTAATTTTTCCATTTTATTTTTGCACTTTAAATACACCATTACTCTGCATCTAAGCCATCCTCATTTCCCAGTTTAGCTACAATTTAGCTATGTGACAGACCTGAAAATCATTTTGATTTTTTACTTCTTCTTCTTTAGTGTATACCTTTATTTAACCAGAAAATCCCATTGAGACTGGGAATCTCTTTTGCAGTGGAGACCTGGCCAACATAGCAGCCATACACAATCGACACATACAAATATATAAACAACAATAAAACAAATTTCAATTTCCAATTCTCGCAACAAGTTAAAAGATCTCCTAACATTGTGCTTTGCATTGCTTCAGCAGTGTGTCTCGCTCTACCATTCGGTAATAATGCGGATCAGTGCTGCATAACAAAACTGTGTTACGGTCTGTGAGTTAGTTCTGACTATGGGTCTGAAAGAGCCGGAACTAATCTTTGTTGGTTAAAATGTTAAACAGCAGGTGTGATAAGTTCTCCCTAACTAATGTTAATTCAACTGATGAAAGGCTAAACTGAGAGCTGTAGTTCCAGTGCAAACAGTGTCTTATCTCACATTAGCTGCCACTTGAACTGTAAGCACATACATTTGTTTAAATTGTTTAAGTTATTTTATGTTGCTGTTTGAATTATTATCATGGGACAAACTTCTTTATAAGCGCAAACACAATCAGTCTCTATTTTTGCTCTTAAAGTGTTTTGTGCACAAAACTCTATTTTGGGGAAGTACGCCCCTAAACCCCACAGTGAGAAACATTCAAATACTTATTACCTTTCTTTATTTCAGTACCAGCCATCTGCTCTGGGGGAAGACCAGTTCCTCCATCCTTCCAGTAAGGGTTTAGCTCCAATTTGTGCAAACCAGCCTAAAGGAACAACAAACACACAAATATATGTACAGCCAACAAAAACACTAAAGGGGATAAACTAAGCAAAACACAAACACGCACCACAGTATACTGCTGTCCAAAAGAAGGCACGCTCTTTTACCTTGGTATCCACTTATTTGGTAATGAGAGGGCCGACTACCAGTGTTTTCATGTAGTGTGCAATCCACAACCTTAAAAACATGGCTGCTCCATTTTTCCCATGCTTATACACAGCCACACAGGACATTAGCTGTCAAATAACTAGTAAACCTATTGGTGGAATGGTTAGCTCTGCCACTTTAAAGTTAGCAGGTCCCCAGTTTGGTTCTACCTGCCACTGGATGCCTTCTTGTGTGGACTGCATGGTTTACTTTCGGCACTCCAGATACTTCCCACAGTCCAAAGACACACATGTTAAGGTAACTGGTGACTCAAAATGTAGACAGTCATCCACAGACCACAGGGTCTGCGTGTCGAAGTGTCCCTGGGCAAGACAGTGAACCCCCAGTTACTCCCACCATCGCGTATGTGCATACCAAATTACTCTGTAAGTCCCTTTGGATTAAAGCGTCTGCCAAGTGACTTATAATAAAAAATAAAAACATTATTAATAAATGTCCCGTCAGTGTGAGTGTGAATGAGTGTCTGTCAATGTATGTGTCTCTGTGTTGAGCCTGAGATAGACTGGTGACCTGTCCATGGTGTGCCCCACATCATGCCCAATAACAGCCCCCCCTGCAAACCTGACCAAGAAAAGTGGTATGGATGAATGTGTTTCTGCTAGCTGAGGACATCACTTGGCTATATACAGCCCTACCTTTTACCACCAGAAGAACCATAGAAGAAAGGACTTAATATACAACAGAGAGAAAACAATAAAAAACACACACACACACCTGTTCAATGGCATTTGACTTTGCCCTCTCCTCCTCTTTCAGTCTTTCTTTCTCAGCTCTCTTCTCTGCTGTAGATGTGGTTCTCATTGCCAAAAAGTCGAAGGTCATCCATTCATCTCTCTACAGAAGAGAAAGATACTTGAACTAAAGTGTTAAACAAAGAATTATTGACTGAAATATATCAATACTAATTTGATCTCAACTTGTAAACATTCTGCTCTCCTCCACATCTCAATAGAACACTCTATCAACAACTAAAAAAAAAAGATTATACTGTTGTCTTTTATTAATTCTTTGTAGTAAAAGAGATAACTTTTGGAAATACTACAACAAAGCAAATTTCTATGTCCATAGATGATGTATTTATACAAAGTATAAAATCTAAAAATATATATATTTTTTGTGAGAATTTGTAAAAGGGACACCAAGCATTGTTCACATTATAAGTTACTGTGAGGCTAGGTAAAAAATGTACCTGAACATTCTGGACTATGCTGACATCACCCTCTGAAGGTTTGGACTTATCAGAAACCTGCCAGGGTTTAGCAGACTGTGTCTGAGGCAAAGCCTCAACCCACTCGTCCCCTGAGTCCTGACACAGAGAACAAGGGAGAGAGGGGGAAAGTGAAGAAGAAGGAACATGATGATAAAAGGAATCGAAAACCAGAGATGATCATATATTAAAAACATGGAAAATAATAAATAAAAGAAGACACCCAAAACAGCAACTCTCCTCAATGCTAAGAATTTAGTAAACATGTACACAGTCTCTATAAATCAGTGTATTCATTGTGCTGGTGACCAATTTAGGTTATATTGTTTTGATAGTCCAGTACCTATCATACAGTCTGCGGTGCTGACATTCTACTCTTGTAGGCTTTTAATTCCTGACTTATAGAGATGGGTTTACCATGACATTATGATACAAATCAGGGAAATCAAAATCTGGTACATCTGGTACCCTCTAATCACATTTTCATGTCTGCAAATATGCCAAGATATGGGTCATTTATCTCGATTTATGGTGAAAGCAGACACTGATGCTTTCCCCATAAATGGAGATAAATCACTCATATCTTCTATTGCCTGGCATATTTTCAGACACGGATATGTGTCTGCTTTCACCATGCAGATAATTGACATCAGTAGCGACGGTGGGAATCCGAGACATTACTGCTTACATTTAGCATTTAAATAGCACAACGTCCTTTTTTTAATTCAAAGTTGAAGACATCGTTCACAACTGCCAAAATATCTTGAGTTGATGCTCTAGCTGCATAAATAAAAGCTTTCCATCAATTAACATCAGTTTAGTGGTTGTAATTAACTAACATTTTTATGCAAGTCCAGTCAACAGTCTACTGAGAGACAATGCCCATGAAATCCATTTAAAAATAAATAGATAGTATCACAGTGCACTGCATTCCAGTCAACAGCATGTTCAATACGTTGACCAAAGCAAAGCTTAAATTACTTGATAATGTGAAGATTGTCAATTGGTCAAAAAAAATCTGACAGTAATAAAAATGATTTATTAACTGACCTCTGAGTTTCCACTCGAACCATCTCCTGGTTCTATGGTCTTCTCTTTCCTGGTTTTCTTCTTTTTCTCCTTTTTCTTTTTAGATTTCTTTTCTTTCTTCTTCTTGCTCTTCGAAGAACCGTCCTGTGGAAGATTCAGATTCAACCAGTGATGGACCCATTTCTTTTAACTATCTTACTTTTTATATAAGGTACTCAGGTGTATCCACAAGTTTTCCAGCAACCAGTCATCTCTAGTTGTCTGGCATGTCTCCATAATACAGAAAGCGGTGTACTTTGCAAAGGTATAACTGTTAACACCAGAAGGCATAACATTTGTTTCTATTACTATCATTTCGAACTTGTTATTTTTCCTTCTGATAGCTAGATGAAATTTTAAAAAAAAAGAAGTCATCATTCATTAGTAACTGCACACGTTTTAGAAAAACTGTTTGCATCTTACTTCCTCTAACTGCTCCAACCTCTGGTTGACCTCAGGGAGCATCCACGTGTCCTCTCCTCTCTGCCGCTTGAGTTCTTTCCTCCTCTCTTCTTTCTCATACTGCTGTTTAGCCTGGTTGACAGGATGGCAATAAAAGGTATTATTCAAAAAGATATTAAAAACTCTGTGTTAAGACCAAAACCAGGAGCTTGGGTAATTTCCAACAAGATGACAACTCTTTGTATTTGAAGTACTAAAGATTAACATTCTATGTGGAACATTAAAAGTAACAATTAAATCACATAATTTTTGAAATGTCTATGAATGGTATGTTTAGTTGGGAACAGAATGAAAACTGTGTTTTGGTGTCAATAAAAATGTCCTTTACGTTGTCATAATAATACTTATATATTTGTGCATCAAGGTACTTTTTAACTTTTAACTTAACAGTTGTACGATTTGGATTGAGACAGTCCATATTCAAATTCATCATAAGTACTCAGACCCAGCTCTTTCCTTTGGCAAAATAAAACGCAGGTGAGCTGCGCAGATAATCCGTTTGGAACATTTACCGTCCAGCTGCCGGAAACATTGTGTGTCTGCTCTCTGTTAGTCCGCGCATCATCTGGTAACTGAGTAAACAAAGCTGCACAGCACACAGATAACGCACGAACGTATGCTGCCTGTGGATAAGTGTATGAGTTAACGTTATGTGTAAGACCTCGGGAAACACAGCTGCATGTCTCCTATCTGCCTCACTCAGTGTTTGTCTTGCCGTTTCCAGCCTAGACAATATCCGCCCGTTCAGACGCATGTATTTCCAGAACATAACGAGCGTACCCGCAGACAGTGGTGGTCCTCTGAGAGACGGACGGAGAGGCAAAGACACAAATTCACATCGAAGACAAGGACAATTCCGCGGAAAAGGATTGTTTTTAGCCATCAAACCCCTCCGTCTCTAACGTTAACCGTTAGCTCATTTAGCTTATTAGCTATTATTTGGATTTGGACTTCCTTGGATTTAGGTCATAACTGGCCTCAAAAACAAACCTACATGTACACCTAAAGTTATTCGCCACATGTATTTCAGTTCCTACCTTTTCTATTGCCTCTTGACGTGCCTGTCGTTTACTTTCCTTTCTGTCTTCGATGCTGCTGGAACTCTCAAAACTGACTCCGTGTGCCGCCATGACACCATCGTAAATGTTTATCGGCTGTCGTAAAATGCTGTCGTTTACGTCAGCCGTTGATTAGAGGGTTCTTGTACTTCAAAAATAGTTTATTTCGACCAAAGAAATGGTCAGATATTATTATTTAAACATATAAATTAAAAATAACGTTATTGAGCCGCTTGTAGTAGGCTATCGTTGAAACCTTGGAGGTATTGTCCCAAGATGAAGAAGTAGAACCTAGGAGAGCTCAATTATCTTGTAGAAATATCACTCCTCAATCAATAACCACTTAACTCTAGCCAGTTGTGTTTTATTATTTATCATGATAAATACCTGACCCCTACCTTATCTCTACCCTAACTAGTTACCTCTGCCTTCTCTTCCTAAGGAAACTACAGTTTCTACCTGTTACAATTTTGAAATGCTCATCTATGCAACTTTTATACTTTGCGCCAGTACATAACAGAGATGAATCTAGTAGTTTTTCCTGCACTACATTCATTGTCGGCTTTACATTATAGAACTATTAGGTTTTTACAAACAGAAAATGTCTAGCTCATAAAAAAACATGTATACCCACATGGGTGTTTTGAGTTACAGAGATTATTAAATCTGCAACATTATACCACTTAACTGACCCTAAAGTGAAAAATCTGTAACTTTTATTTAAATTTACAACAAAAATGTGTTAATATGCCAAATAAAACACTATGACGGAGACAATAATCCACAACCATGAGGTACTTCCTGTCTGACTGACATACTTTTAAGCATGAAAAAAAATCTGCTTCTTGAATGTCAACAAATCCCCACAGCCTGAAACATCATGTTACACCTTGGCCCATTAAATTCAAAAGGTCAGGCACAGTGTTACTAGCTTAGTTACAGTTCACTAAATACAGAAAAGACACTGAGGTTGGAGGCAAAGAAAAAAGTCAGTAGTGAGGTAGAGATTTTAGATTATAATGTCCCTGCTGTAAAATAAGTAATAATCTTGAAGATCAGCTATTGGGTTCACACAGGGCAGCAATTCTTTTAACAATACTCTATTTTTATTTCTGCATTTGAACTACCTTATGACTGTTTAAAAATATGCAAATGCTTTTATTCACGTTTGTGCCAAAGTGGCAGGACTGCCACAGCGCTGAAGAAAAAAGACAAACGTTAAGTGTATTTGTAACGGCTGACATATCTGATCAGAAACACAATTATGGTGATACAGTAATGCAGAGGTTCAGGGTTTGGTTAATTTTCCAAACTGGTACACAGAACTAGTTCAAACAAATGCTATGGTTTTCAGGTTCTATGTTATGATGCTTAAATATTGTCAACAAAGGGCACCAAATGTATTTTTACATTTATTTATTTATTTATTTATTTATTTATATTACAGCAATTGTCTTTAGTCTACAATGAATGTACATGAGCACATACAGATTTTGTCCAACATGTGTTAGTAGTGAAATTATATATTGTGTCCATCAGTCTCTTTCTAAAATAACACACCAGTTTCCCTGGTCGTGGTAGCTGCTCAGAACTTTCACTTCAGTCATCTGGAGACACAACTTCTCCAGCTCCCCCTGCTGGAACACATGGTAATAGCGATGAAAGATGGGTGCTGATCTGCTTTTAGACATTTCACTGGAGCTGGATGTTTGTGCAATGTCATCTGGGCTATGAGTAGCTTGGCTGGTGTTAAGAAATAATCCAGAAGACATGTCAGATTGATGACCTAGACTGGAAGTGGGGTTGCAACTAGAGTCTGAGCAAGACTTAACTGAAATCTTATTGGACTTCTCCTTCCGACTATCCTTCTTCTTGTCCTCTTCCCCTTTCAGATGCCAGGGAACCAGGAGGTCCTGGCTGTTAAAGGCTGTGCGATTAGTGTGCACACTAAGTTTGCCATTAGTCACTTTGCTAACATCTTGTGTGTTGTCTACAGTCTGGTTATTGTCTGCTGGGGTGCTGTAGGCAGGATTGTTATTTTCAAGATGTGTTTTGTTCTGGTCCTTAAGGTATTTGGACTTCTGCTTGTTGTATTCTTGTTCAAAAGCCCATACATAAATGAGTGCTCGACCTCCAGGTTTTAAAAGTCTCACCAGCTCCCTCAATGCTGCCAGCCGACGCTCCTAAAATATAAAAACACAAAAACTTTTACTTGAACATACACACAGCTAGGGAATAAAAACCTAACACCAGAACAAATTTCATTGACAAAATCTTATATGTGTCTAATCTCAAAATGTAAGGGCAAAGAAAATCCAACTGTTTAAAAAATAAAAGTGATTGTTCGGCCTAATATGAGGCATATTTGTTTGAATCACTAATTAAAAAGGCATTGGAAAGGTAAAAATGATATTTAATGACACATGGACAGTTACATAGTAGTTTCCAAACGAAAGTTTTAGTCTTCAAAAGGAAGTTTCAGAGTGAAGTTGCTAAGATTCAATTTCATTCAGTGCCTCTCTTTTAGACTAGCAAAATTAAGTAATAGACAGAATTTGCTATTCACAGACCAGATGATTATACTAAAAGGGTTAGGTTTGTGTGTTGATCAGAAAAGATCAGTCCATGGCTTTATGTGTGCATACTCCTTATGTACCTGGGTGGAAAAGTGGTGTATGACAGCTATGGAGATGCAGGCATCACAGGAGGCTGTTCGCAGGGGGACGCTGAGGGCATCAGACACAAATGCCTGGAAACCCCTCTCTGCACAGATTTGAACAAGAGCGTTGCTTCGATCGCAACCCATCTAATGAAAAAGAAAAAAAAAACATGGTCATTTATAACAAGGTCTTCCCAAAAGAGACAAGGGTGGCAAGAGAAAGTGAGAAATGCTATAAACAAGCACAAATACAAACACTCACACACTGAGTCTGTTAATAACATGCAAACACAAAGGTCAAGCTTTTTCATTTCAATTAAACGTGGCAAGGTTAGCAGTGTTAATCTGAACCAGGAGGGAAGATGAGAAGGAAAATGGGTGATGGGAAAATAGAGAAGACAAATAAGACAGTACAGAGGAAATGAACCAAATTTAACAGAAAAACAGATTAAAGGGAAAAAACAGCTGATCCAATTCAGAGTTAATATGTGCCCTGATCAGAATGTTCTCAGTAATGATTTATCATAGTTATCCTTTGAGTCAGGATAAGCTGCTTACTTGTACCTCCAAATCCCAAACATGAATATCCCAGTGTGCATACGCAATCAGAAAATGTAGAATATTACCATGGAAACTGATGCAATGCAAACACCGACAACGAGCAGAACTAGAACTGAGAGAAACACAGGCCTCTGTAACAATGACGTTCTTTTTAGGCATATTTCGTTGTTAAGCACATTTTAAATGAGACATGATGGGTAAACCTAAAAACTGTAAAACGACTGAGAATTTAGAAATTCTGAATCAAATGAAATTTGCCTTATGTGAACAATATGGCCCACTGCAATGCCCAAACATTACATACATGACCAGCCTGATTCACACTAGGAGGTAAATAAGTAAACAGCAGCTTCTTGCCTGAGGAAGATGTAATGATGCAAACCTGCGTTATCTTGCTCACTTCACACTGGAGCAGAGACAGACCTGGCTTATGCAACACCCATAACTGGGTGCTAAGGACTTGACACAGCTACTGCTTTTCATTTTATGAGAATGCTGTGAGAGGCTGTAACCTTGTTTTTGTTGCCTGTACTTTCATTTTCATTGGATTTAAGGCTTTTCCTAATATAGATCAACTTTAAGTAACAGAGAGTAAGAGGATTAGAGGAATACAAAAGTACAGACTGCGTACTTTGTGGAACCTGATTTTTAGCCTGATTTTTTTAAAGCCCTGAATAACCACTTCCAAATCATTTTGCTGGTAGACTGACTTGTATCAAGGCAAACAGCATCTGAGCTCTAGCCACACCAGACTCCAGAGCTCCATTTACTATGGAGTCTGGTCCAGGACACCTCTAGTGAGAACTCTGCAACGCTTTATGCACCACTATTCTTGCAATACATATATCCTTGGGTATTTTTAGTATGGCTAGAATACAATAAAAAACAAATGCAAACATACAAGAAGGCGAAGTTTAAGGATGACAAAAAGAGAGACACTGGACAGAGTCACATTAGGCTGGCCTTTACTCATTGGCAAGAGCTAAAAGAGAAAAGAATACAAGGCATAGGCCTCATTAAAGCTGTCTTAGAAAGAGATTTATACTGCATACAGCCAAATATTTCAGAACGCTCATAAAATGTATTTTTTTGGCATATGGATTAAACATCTGTGAAGAAGCAGTTATTCTGCCTCAGAGGTGGATTCATTGTTTACAATTTCTACTGATTTTCTGCTTGTCTTTGTGAAACAGCCCCTGCATTTATGACGTGATATGAAACTTCTGTACATAAATGCCTGTGTGGCATCTCCCAGTGATGATAATCTAAGCAGCTACAGCAATAAAACTGAAATGAAAAAGGAAATTTCTCTACAGGGATCACTAAAATATTACAAAATTATACAGATTAAAATAATTTATGATGACACTCACCGCAATCACCTCCGGGTTGACACCCAGATATTTCCCATTTCCACAGCCGACATCAGCCAGCACGGTGCCAGGGGGGAGTGAGGACAGGAAGTGACAAACACGAGGCCAGGGGGAGTGCCGTGTGCTACTGAAGTGGGAGGCAATGGTGTTGTACACCTGGTGTACATACTCCTCCTCCAGCCGAGCTGCATCGGCATGGCAACAAGGTAGTGAGGGGGTGCATGGTGGGGAGGTTGATGGTGCCAAGCAAGCTCCCTGACTGTCACAGGTAGAGGGGAAGGCTGAAGGAAGGGAGGAAGCGAAGAGATAGAAGAAGGTTCCATGGTGAGATGAAGGGTGGCTGATACACAGCTATACATCTACTATTTTCACTAATGGCCACTTTGTTTTTACCAGCTGTCCTATATAAATGTCTTCACTATCATATCAAGCAAATATACAAAAATCTTCACAGTTTCCATTGAGTTTTTGTTACAGTCAAAAGCAAGACATCAAAAACAACACATCACTGGTTTGGTCTGCAAAAGGTCTGAGTCAAGCTACTGTCTAATGTCTACTAATATCAGGTCATATGTTGTGTAATATACATCCGACTTTAGATGACAGGAAAACAAAAGAGTCATGATACGCAGGCAGATGGGGATCAGCAATCATTCTCACCACAGCGGCAGGGTTCATGTCTGATCTTGCGGAAAGTGAAAGAAGTGCGGGTGCCCCTCTTGCTTAAGGTGAGATTGCTGTTGGTCCCGTGTTCAGGCGTCGTAGAAGCAGAGGATTGTGGGTCGCAAATTGGCACCATGTCAAACTTCCTAGGAGTAATCCTGAAAGAAGACCAAAGACTTGTGCTAGACATTCGCAAAAACAAACTAACAGTAACTAAGCTGTACAAATACGTGTAGTCAAACCCAAGTCTGTATTCCTACTTCCTTTCCCTCTTCTACAGTTATGTCATGGTAAACTGATGCACAACAGGCAAAGCTGATCCATCTGACATCTCACCCATGTGTCCAAAGGTATCTGCTCTCTCCCTTCATCACCAGGAGGCTGCGTTCTGGCAACACAATGGGCACAAGACGACCATCAGGATGACGAAACTCCATCACCGTCTATAATACCAAAAACACAATATAAACAGAACAATGTTTTTATTTACTTTAGTTCTCATCAGAACATTTTGTATTCCCTCATAATGTGCAGCTAATTGATTAAACTAGCATATTATTTTTTTATTGCAGAATGTTTCCTCTTTTTTGCGAAATAGTGAGAACTAAATAATTTTCACTAAATGATAGTGAAAATGAGATATTTCAAAAATCAAGTAGTCATGTATCCAAATTAGGAGTATATATTTCTCATTGCAGTATGACTTTGCTGAATTAGTTATTAAACAAAAATACAAATGTGTTTATAAAACCACGTATATAATACAAACAAAAAAAACACCTTCCAGACGTTCTCACAACACCATGTTCTTTCCTTTAGCTCGACAGTGACGTCACCCACAAATAAAACAAAAAAAACAACCTGTTTCATTCTATTCCAGCATTGGTGTTTGATCCTAATGTTTCCTTACAGCGTGTAACAGCATGAGCTCTGCTGGGAAATTACATCTACAATTTCAAACTGCACCTCTCCAACTTCTGACAGCAAGAAAATTGGATTTTGTGAAGCAGAAGCGTGTGGATCTGTGCAAGGTAGAGAGGGAGAGAGATAGACAGAAAGAGAGAGAGACCGATAAGTGTTTGTGTATGCTGTGAGTGGCGTACGTGCAACCCCAGCCCTCAAAGCACAATTGAAATTTCTCTGTTTCCCAGACACACACACACACACAAACATGATGAGCAGGACTGTGCTGTTCCCATCTGAGGAGTATTAGCCAATCAATGAAACCGGTGGAATGTGACTAAATCAATGGTGATGCTGGCAGCTATGCCTTGATATAAGAGTATTCATCATTCACTCACACATTCATACACGTGTCCACATCCTAAACAGCCTCATTACTCTTGGAAAGTGTAGACAGAGTTCCCAAAATTTAATTAGAGGAAACCAGGTACCATGAGGGTCACCTGATTAATCACCAAATCTGCTATTTATGTTTTAGGTTTTTTCTGTATCATATTTACACAATTTACTAAAGATGCCATCTATTTTAGCATCTATGTTTATTAAATTGCTTTATTCAGACTGGCTTTTAGGGTTTGAAATACATTTTGTGAAAAATTGGATGTGTACATATAGACATCCTGATGGAACACCTTGAGTGCAACTTTTATTCCTAACCTCATACTGTACAACATGCCTACTCTGCACTTTTTTTGTAGTGAAAAATCTCCACTTAAGACCCAGGGCAAAGAATACACTGCCCGCACTCACACACTTGCTGGTAGTCAGTGTGTGTATGTGTGTGACAGAGGCCGTGACAGATGACAGATGATTGCAAATAGAGCCCCTGCATCTCAGACAAACACAGACAGATGGGTGATTATCTACGGCAGTCACCCTGCAGAGGTGAAACCAGCAGCCTTGGCGCCAGGTCACGTCATCTACTCACACCTGGAATAGTCGATGTTATAGTAAGAAACTTTGAAGAAAAATCTGTCCATCTGCTGTTTATTAATTGTTTACAAAAGTGATTAAAACAGAAAGAGAAATTACACCTCTACAAAAGTCGGTACAAATAGAATGGCATAGTAAGCCAGCCAACAAGCATGACAGTATGTAAGAGTGTCAGAAAGAGGAAAAAGAATAAGACGTAGCAAGAAAGGTGTAAAAATGTTCTCAGTAAAATAACAAACACGCAAGCAAACCCACTCATTTCTGACAGTTGTACCCCCTTGAGACAGATGAATCACACTGGTTAGCGAAGTGACACTTAATATGACTGATCAAACCAGTCCTCAGAAAGTCATACAACAGAAACACAAGGGTCTGAAAACACTGTGTTTCCATTTACATCAGGGTTTAACCTTTGCATCTCCGCTTTAGACTCAAATGTGTTTTCAAACTATATCTATATCAGTGACACGCGGGGAGGTTCATGGCTGGTCACAATCAGATTTACAAACATATGACCGCGTGTCTCTTCTCAGTATTTCACAGTAAATGTGAAAACTCAGCGATTTGAAATAAATATTATTAAAAAATCATAGAAACGGGCATGGCCTGTCCTTCCTCCCCTGCGGCAAGTCACTGATCTATATCTATCTTGTTGTTGCTAATCATACTGATGAATTGTAATTTAGGGGGAAATTATGAAGCCAAAGTACTTCTCTGGACCTGATGGAGTCACATTTTATGCAAAATATATATTTAAAAAATTTAAACATTAATTCTAATTGCAAGGAAGCAATTAATAAATATGCAATTCAGTGTTTTACATGATAATAAAATAAGGGAACAGACATATATAAAAATATTCATAAAAATAAAAAAACACTGACTTCTCACCTTTGCTCCTAAGCTTAGTGACAGGATGGTGTCCTCAAAGGCAGAGTGAGTGTCCACATGAGGGGGAATACCTGAAATTATAATAATTAAAGTGACTTTATTTTGCTGCAACTTTTTTACTTATTGTTATTATGTATTTACTTATTTATGAGCATTTTCTACAATAGAATAATATGATTATGGGCATAGGTTTAAAAAGATAAACAAACATAATAACAATTCCTTCATTGAACGCCATCTTTCAGCCTTTATTCAATACTGCCACATTTCTATAAAAAAAACAACAAAAACAAACATACACTAGAGTCCTCATGGAAGCATGTTGGAAAGGTGTCTGCTGCCACCTTGAGGTAGAAATCTGTAAAATGTGTGTGTGCTCCTTATATACAGTTTCAGCTCATATTAATAATTTACCCAGACAGACAATAAAGTAATTTGAACACACATTTAATCCACCGAAGATTGATTGTTGAAAGTCACTTGGGTTGACAATGTTGGCATTAAAAGCCTATCAGACATGTGAAAATGATCTTATTAATAATCTTCTATTAGTTTTTCCTCATCCTGTCATCATTTCATTAAGTCATTAAAAAAAGACATGAATGGAGTAGCTCACCCTGTCCAGACTCATACTGGTTGACAGTCAGCTGATCTGGGATGGTGACAATGTGTCCATCCTTCAAGCAACGGTCCAGAACAGGTAAACACTCCTCAGGAAGACCTGGAGACAAAACACATTTCATTTTCATAATTTTTACAGTCATCAACAGTAACATTTTCTCCACTATTACAATAACAAGCTGTCATAATGCACTGTTTGATGGAAAGCTGGTTAATAAACTATGAAAATAATATTCATAAACAGAAATAAACTAATTAAATCTTGCAGCAGGGAACAGAAAATTAATCATTTTTGCAGCAGTGTAGGTTTTCAAGATTAATTAAGTTTTGGCTACACCTACTGGTAGTTTCAACATTGCAAAAAGTGAGCAACATGTTATTGTAACACGAACAGTGACCAATGTTCTGAAAACTGTCATTGTAAAAACAACATTTTTAGATAAAAAAGCAAGCTTACCTGCAAGTAATGGCTTGTTTTTGTCCACATTGTTGTTGTCGTAGCAAAATTCAAATCCATAATGTTTGACTCTTCTATGCTTCAGAGCTTTTTGAGCTAAAATGGTAATACAATGAAATTTGTAAAAAGATGTTATACGCTACTGGGATGGAATGAGCACAATTCTGTTTTGCAGTTACTATAATTTTTTTACATAGGTGTAAATGCATAATATGAAAGATGCAAAATGTCAAAACTTAGCATCAAAAATGTAATACCGTATTTTTCGGACCATAAGCCGCTACTTTTTTCCGACGTTTTGAACCATGCGGCTTTAACAGAGATGCGGCTTTTCTATGAATTTTTCTGCAGCCCTCAGATGGGCGCTGTAGATGGAAGTCAGTGCAAACAAAAAAGCGCCAGTTTTTATTCTTAGCGCATGCAACCCAAGACGCACAACAGCAAAATACGGTAATATTTTTACACCCTCACCCCCTCATAATGGAAAACACGCGAAGAAATTCCTATGATGCAGCTTTTAATTTGAAGCCATCGATCTGGCTATCCGTGAAGGAAATCGAGTGTGACAGTGGTTTCAATGCTCAGGAGGAAGATGAATAGCGATTTGTGGTTTCAGTGCACGGGAGAATGAACCGACTTTAATAGTTGCGCAGTTGCGCTTTAACAGTCTTGCAGGAAGAAAAAGTGACAGTGGTTTGGTGTTCAGTGGTTTCAGTTCGCAGGAGGAAGAAAAATAAAGCAACTTGGTTTTATTGCACAGGAGGAAGATTAATAAAACCATGACTTTTCTGTTTTGTGTGATCAGCACTTTTACTGCCGTGTTACAGGCACCATTCAGGTTCAGGTGTATGAATAAACACTTATGGTACAAAATCTTTTGTTGAGCGCAGCAACTCCTGCGTAATTCGTGAAGAATAAGAGACGTCTTCTCCTTTGGCTATGGAACAAGCCATTTATTTATAACAGGACGTTTTTGTCGGCTCTGTACATTCGACATGTGTTATACCAGCCACACATACACGTAAACGCACTCTTTACCGTAATGCCGGTAAAACAGCGCACAGAACATCCTCATGCCTACTGTGAACAATGAGTAGGAGCGCATACAACAGATATTATTTCTCAGCCTGGATATTGGCGGCTTATAGTCCGATGCGGTTTATATGTGACAAAATATATATTTCTTTTAAATTTTAGCGGTTGCGGCTTAAATTTAGGTGCGCTCTATAGTCCAGAATTTACGGTACTTGCATTTATGATCTTTACTAGAATTCATACAGAAGCAAACAAAACACATTAAACCGGCTCTCACCAGTGACATCATCATTAGCGGATGACCAGTCTATAGCAGCAAGCAACAGAGCCTCCTCCTCTGGAGAAACAAAATCTTCCAGCAAAACTAGTCCCTCTGGTACAGGAACAGCCTCCTCCTCCTCACACGGCACTGCACACAAACAAGCGAGGCACGTACAGTAAGGACGACACTGATGGTTGTTTATTACAAGACATGGTTTCAAGAGAGAAAAGACTGCCAACAAACCCAAGGGGTGCATTTTTTTCATCTTCCAACTTATTGCTAAAATGTAAACATTAATGTAGAATACAAACAAGTATCACACCCATATGTGTGTGTGTGATGACCAAGGATTGAAGCAAGTACCTGAATCGACATAGCTGAGATAGAGTGTGACATTGTTCTCTCCACGCTGCAGTTTTTGTCCATTAAGGTGGATGTGGGCCTTCTGAGCACTTTCCCCTAGTCTGAAAGTAACATGTTGTGAATTGGAAAACCTAAATTTTCAATCACCAGCACAGGATGAACAAGGTATAAAATATGTTCCTGCTCTAAATAAAATATCATCCATGTAGCAGCTGTACCTGTATGTGGCAAAAGCATAGGGCTTGTACGGGGGCATGACCAGGGTCTCCACCTCTCCCATCTCTTCCAACACTGCAGACAGCTCCTCCCGACTAACACCATTCCCCAGGCCACCGTTAGCCACCACCAAACTCTGTGACAGAGGCAGACTGGTTGGCTTTGTAACTTCCAGTGTAGCAATTACAAGATGGCGATCAAAAAGCAAATAAGTTAAGTAGGGCTATCGTTCCTATCTGCATCAGCACCACTGATGAAGACATGTTATGCATTCAAATACTGTGATTAACAGCTTGTTCCAGAATGCTGCTCACCCCAAATATAACACTGCTGCACACTCCACGTCAACATAATACAATGTCTTAGTACACCAATATGTAGTTAGTTGATGCAAGGAACACAGTGAATAAATGAAGACAGGAATAAAACCTCACTGTTAAGCAGAAATCCAAAGCACTGGCACGTATTTGGGAGATAAATATACATATATATCACTATGTCACCTTTATATTGTAATGGTTTAGTTTTTTTTGTCATACATTCTGTTGGTGTCATACATGACCCTGACAAACTATTATTTTAATATAAAATACTATAGAGTATAAAATATTGACACACAAAATACGTACTGTAAATAATCCGTTTGTCTTACCTTACAATGACTTTCACTGTTCAAGAAACATGTACAAACTCTGGAGGAAGTGTATTACATATGTAAGCATTTTGCACACTTTTAATAACACCTGTAGCATGACTTTACATCCTTTCCTTAATGTTTTGCAGAATACAATATGACTAAGTAAGTAAACTGCAGTAGCTGTCAAACGTTAACGCTGCCTGTGTTGAAAGACCCACTGTGTTATAACACAAAAACTGCAGGTTGGAAAACGGATCTGATTAATACGACAACAAAAAGGCCAGTAAATTACAAAGCATGTCACAAGGCTTCTTTCCTAAGACTTTTCTGTCTAATAGCTGGTTCCATAAAACGTATCGTAACACGTTATGGAGGGTAAAGAACATAAACAGCTAATCCACTTCCTTTCTCTCGTCTTTTACCTTTGTGGGCTGTGATGCCGTAATGATGCCTTCATGTCTTAGCAAAGTGTGACTCGCTTTTATTTGTTTTCGAAGAACTTTCTTCTCTTCTTTGCTAATTCTAACGGCTTTCACGTTTTCCACACAGGACTCCATGGTACGTCATTGTATTTCTTCCGGGTGGAACTAACATTAAACACAGGAAGTTCCTGAAGACAACTCTCAAAATATCATGTTTTTTGTTCCGTTATTTATTAGTTTATTAATTTGCTGGTTATTGTATTTATTTATTTATTTATTTGGCTTGCTTGTGCGTTTGCTTTTTTCTTTCTATGCTTCCTTGTTTGGATTAAATTTTCCATAACCCAGTTCTTTCTCAATGTCTTCGGGTGAACTTAAGTCGTTGATCATGTGGCTTATATATCTATCGGATTATCTTGTTAGTTAATTAGAAGAATTAAAAGAATAGGAGGATTACATGACAATTTAAAAGGGAAGGGTGAAAAAAAATACATTATCAATATAAAAATAATAAAAAAGCATTTTAATTTTCAAGCATTTTGTCTAAGACAGACTTAAACACCACTGAAAAAAAATTTACTAGGAGAATCAGAGGATTCGTGAAACTTTACTATCAAACATCCATCCATCCATTATCTGTAAGCATTTATCCTGCTTAGTGTCGGCTGGAGCCTGTCCCAGCTGTCACTGGGCGAGAGGCCGGGTCCCGCCTGGACACGTCACCAGTCTCTCTCAGGGCTAATACGGAGAGACACACACAGACAGACAACCTTTCTAATTCACATTCACACCTCCAGGCAATTTAAAGTCACCAATTATTCTCACATGCATGTCTTTGGAGTGTGGGAGGAAACCGGAGTACCCAGATGAAATCCACACAAGCATGGGGAGAACATGCAATCTCCTCAAAGAAAGACTGCTGCCAGCCAGGGATTCAACCTGGGAACCTCCGTGCTGTCCTCTGTTAACAAACATTAATACAATATTTCACGCCCAAATCTGCCAATCTTGCAGTTTACAAGCCATTTTGATTCCTAAATTCAGCGTGCTAATTCGAATTATTATAACCTTGCTGTCAGAACAAAGTCTTTTCTTTGTTGTACCAAAATAGGATTCAGAGCAATCCATTGCCCTGCTCTTGCATTCTCCTAGTAATTTGTTTGGGAACCAGTAATAGTCTATCATTGTTACTCAGTAGTGTTTATCTGGCAACACTGTGATACATTTTGTTTTATGCCTCCCATGACTAATCCAGCTACATATCTCTTAATATATAATATTAATTCTTGGATGAATTGTCCCTATGTGGCACACATCTAAAGTATCAAACTAATAATAGGATTAGTCCTGTTCTTTTTGTCTTCTCTCATTTATTTGCTTACCCAAGCAGCCTTACTTACTGTTTGTCCTGTGGCTCCATTATGTTGGACCTAAACACTGATGGCAAATCCATGCTGCATGCCTTCTTAATCTCTCAAGAGACAAGCAAAATGCTCCATGGCTCCAGTAACATGACACTAAGGGGTAAAATATAAGTATATAATTTTGGATATCCTGCATAACAATTTGTCTTATCTGTTTCATTCAACCATCATCAAATTTTGGCACCTGAGGATAACTTGGTATTCTTTTTGGAATCTTTTTCAATAAAACACAATGCCCTACACATCAGGCAGTCAGTCACATTCAGGTATGCATGCTGAATTGTATTCTGTTCATTTTGTTTTTGGTGCCGTGCCTGCCCTCATTATTCTACTCTGTCTACATCCACCTTCAAAGCAAGTTCGCTCAGATCCTGCATATAAATTTCTCTAGTCAGATTAATTTCTCTACAGACCCTCTGTGTGTGTGTGTGTGTGTGTTTGTGTTTGTGTCCATGTGTTGGGCATGCACGCATGTGTGCTTGTATTTCTTACCCAATAGCAGCCAAAAACCCTTTGGCGAAGTGAGGACCTTTTGCTGGTCATAACAATTTTGAAAGCATGTTGAGTCTTAAGACTTGGTTTTAGGTTAGGTTTAGAATTGGGTTGAGTTTAGTTCAGGGTTAGAGTAACGGGCAAGAAAACACATTATATCAATGAAAGTCCTAACAAGTGTAGAAATATAAATCCCTGTGTGTGTGTGTGTGTCTGTGGGCATGTGTGCCTGTGCGTGTGTGCAATCATACACGGGTTAGTTGTGTAGTCAAGCCGTCACCTGTCCTCATCTATCTCAGTAATTACAGCACCAGGCAGAGCTGCTGGCCGCAGGGAGTCCTTCATCGTTTAAACAGCATGCTCAGTTTAGTCTACAAAACAACAGGTGGTGAGACAGATAATACACTGCTACCCTCATGTCATAAACACTCTGGTTAATCTTGTTTATCAAAAGAGCCCAAAATCGTCACTTTTTTACGAGAATTGTCATACTAAAATACCAAACGGGTTCTGTTTTGGGGGAAGATAAACAGGGCTGAAGCTTTTCCACGCAGTTCTTAGCATTTTCTATGTAATAAAACATTTCCACCCAGTGTACTTTCTGTAAATCACATGTTGTTACCACATTTTAAAAGCAAAAGGGGTTGGTCAATAGGCCGAAATTAGGATGCTTTCCTCCTGTTTTATTCTATTATTTGTCACTCTAAACAAACAAATCTTACAATTTTCAGTCAAATCTATTTCTAAACTAATCTTTTATGAAGTCCTTATATATTAAATTTATTGGTCTTTCAAAAGTAACCCAGCAGTGGTCATGAACTTTAAGAATGGAAAATGTGCAATTTGTCTGGGCACTTTAAGGACAGGTCATCTATGCTGGCGTAAAAGATGGAGTTCACAGCTAATTATGACCTTGAAAAGAACACTTGAGTTACCAGTCTCCCGTAAAGTCCATTTAATAGCTCATCAACGATCCATATAGTAATAAAGATCAGGTAACATGATGAAAAGCTAGACCTTGCAGTGAGATTTGTCACTGTCTGCAGCCAGTAGAAAACTTAATTTTAACAACACGTTTCAGATTTTATTAGCCAACCCCTGTAGAATGTGTATGAATGAGTGTCTATGTTTTACCAAAATATAGACATAGTCTTAAATGATAATTTAAGACTATGAACAGGAGATTTGGAACGTATTTCAAGGGCAGCTTCACCTCACACATCATCCAAGCTCTGAAAAAGCTAAGTAACGGTGAGAACTAGAGTGGAACTACTTATACACCCTGAGGCATGCCATCACTCTTTGGAATTCAAGGCCAGTAGCCAGAGGCCGAATTCCTCCTGATGGCATCTTTGTATTCTAATTAGCTGGAGAGTGAAGGACAGAGATGGACAGATCCAAAACCTGTCCCCACCAGTCTGCAGGGACTCTGTGTAAGCAGATATCCTTCTGTTCTTGGAGGAAGGTGAGAGTTAAAAATTGCAAAGGCGATGGAAGAGTAAAAAGAAAAATTTGTTAATAAAGCGATGAGCATTTTTGAAATCTGAAAACAAACGTGCCTTTAACATGTGCATCAATTCACTGTTTATGGGTCTGTTGTTATGTCTTTCCAGAGATCACAATATCTGACTAACTAATATCTGAATAACTGGAAAGAGGAAAAGAGGTAAAGTTGGCAGTATCAGCTATACGTAAACCTCATGTTCCTACTAATGATGAAGAAATGCAGATGTTTCCTCACTAAAACACCTTCTGAGTCAACACTTAAAAATTAAAAATAAGAAATAAGATAAAATACAACAGGATGCCATACATCTTAAATTTTCATGGAAATGTGTTTTACATTACTCTGTCAAAGCAAACATATAACACAAACAAACAAAACTTAACAATCAACAGAAACTTTTAATAGCAAATATTTTCAGGTTCACATCTATTAAATTCCCACCCTGTAAATTCTAATATGTTGATATTCTCCATTTAGGACATGTAAAGAGTAAAAAGATAATGTTTGCAGGTCTATGCATGTTGTGTGGTATTTGAGAAGAGGGTTCTAGGGAATGTCCTGTTATCTTTGAATAGCTACAGACTGATTAGATTTAAGATTAGATTCACAGACAGATTAGCAAAGCAAGCAGCACCACAACACATTAAAATGACTAAATGACTGAATGGAAAAGCCGAAAAAATATTGTCTCTGGTTGCTGGATTGCAGCATATGCAGGAAATAGGTGCACTGCGGTGTCTTCTTACTAAAGAAGTAGTGAAGAAGTGGCCTAAATAATAATTTTCTTTTTTACGAAAGCTATTGCTAATTTACCATTTGAATCTAGAGGAGCTGGTGTATAAACCAAAGCGAGCTTCTTCACCAAATCACACTATATTGCAAAGCTTTCTAGGGTTTTATCTGGGCAATTCTTCACATGAGCCCAGCTGACCGGAGTCACGGTGTCTGTGCACACTGGTTTCTCTCTTGTTTTATTCAACAATGCAACTAATTCAGGAGAAATGAAAACTGGGGAAAAAGCCTTCTACTGCGCCTCTTGTCCTGGTTGGATCCAGTAACAACATGTCTCTGTATAGTATAGTATAGTATACATCTTTTCAGGAGGATTTTATCTGTAGTATACTAACAAAAGCTGTGTCAAGCTAACTGTTAAGTTATGAATGATAAGTTACAAAATTTAGATGTAACAAAACTTGGACAAGTGACAAATTTGTGCTATTTACAGTGTGGTGTGGTGTGTATTTTATTGTATTTTCCATATATTAGGCATAGTGATATCATTATGTATATATTTTGACAAAGGCCCCGTCAGACTCTCCACTTTTTAAAGGACTCTTTAATTTCTTGGCTATATCTATAATCTTTGTTCTTCAAGACAAGTGTAGACTGAAGAGTGAAGTAGTTTTTTTCTGGCCATTTTTAGCTTAGATTTACACCAGAAATTACATTTTACAATATTTTAAGAGGTTTTAAAACATGGGGGGAAACATGATCATTTTAAGAGCACCTGTGCTCCGTAATGTTTCAAATAAATTTTTATACATATGTGTGTAAGTGATTCTTACAAACTTTTTTCTTTCAAGTGTACGCCCCCTAAATTAGTATTAGTTTGACATAAATATATTTCATGCACAGGTTCACATTTCTATCCTTGTTAGGACTTTTATTGACATAATGCATTCCCTAGCTCTTTACTATAACAATAAACCAAACCCAATTCTAACCCTAACCCTAAAATCAAGACTTTATCCTACAGCCAAAAAGGCTTTCAAAGTTGTTATGACCAGCAAAAGGTCCCGACTTTGCCAAAAGGTCTTAACTTGAGTAGGAAAAATAAAATTGGCCCGAACAAATACAAGCACACATCCATGCATGCCGAACACACACACACCAAACACACACACACAGAGGGTCTCAAGAGTCTTAATCTGAGTGACTCACAGACACACGCGAAGCACCCAGAATGTGAAGAATGGTGTCTCTGAGGCCTTGTTGACACCCCTCTGTCTCTCCAGTGATTTAGAAGATAACCCTGCCAGCACCTTTATATCTTAAACACACACACACACACACAGCTGTCAGAGTGGGCCATGATCCACCCCAAACAGAAATGCCAGCGCACCTCAGCCTTCTTTCGCACCTCTAGCACTGGAAACATATCTGTGACAATGGGAATCCCTGGTTTGAAAGCTGGCAGAGCAGCAGGGTGATAAAATCTTTGGCGTTTTTATCTGTCAAATCCTCTGGGAATCACCTTGGAATCCTGTGATGTGAAGGTTCAAGGGAGCCATTCCTATACTCACATTCTTGTCCTGTTCTGACCCCTCTGCTTGTACAGGAGAAGGTGTGTGTGTCGTGGGGGCTTTACGCGAGTTCTGAGATAACACCATTTTAAGCAGCTGTCAAGTGCGAGATGAGCTGAGAGGTTCTCTGTCAAAACCCTCTTCCTGGCACCGGTACGACATAGAAAAGGGGGAATGTAAGACGTAGTGGATGTACTATAAAATAAAATTGATGCATTATAGTTGCGTTATGTCTGCTAAAAGGAATAGCTCTGACAATTTACTTTCTGGATTTATACTTGTCTTATCTGTGTGGTGCATACAGTCCAAACATACAGTCATAAGTCAGGTAGCTTGGCTCAGTACAAAGACTGGAAGCAAATGGAAACAGCTAGTCGGGCTCAGACTGAAGGTACCATAATGCACCAACCACTACTTCTAAAGCTTCCTAATTAACACATCATATTGTGTTTACAGATGCAGCCTTACATGTCGGTTGTGTGAGGGAATATTTTTTGGCTGGGATCAATAACTTCTGGCAATCTTCAGTAGTTGTCAGGCAAATGCTTGATGACGATAAAGAAAGATGATGGCAGAAATTCAGCACACACATCCAAGAAATAGTTTGTTACATAATCACCTCGCCACTCCAAAAACGAAAATAAAAACAGTGCAGAGTCCTAAAGTAGGTCAGGCTGAAAAAACATGTCTTTTTTCATTTATGTGTACGAGCATGGGTAAAAATGAACTTTAATGCCAACATGAAGGGTTTACATTAAGTTAAATATGTAGGTAGGTGACGGTAGTCTGGATTTGATTATGTTATGGAAATGGTCAGGTCACAGGACTTACTTCACAATAACTGGTTAGGATGAGTTTGAATGTGTGACTGAATGTGTGAAAAAGATCAGGATATTCCCAATTGTGCCTGTACATTTTGTTCTATGCTTTTTCCCCCTTTAGTCAGAAGGGAGCAGAGTTTGACTCAGCCTGGCTGGCTCCCATCCTGCTATTGTCTAATGACTGACACTCGTCATTAACTAGGAGACAGACTCAAAGTAAGATTAGTGTAGTGGCACAAAAGTCTGCACTTTATATATATGTATATGTATGCTTTTCTTAATATTTTACTAGATTCTCTGAGTGCATGAAGTGAAGGATGAGCCAAGATGATTAATTGTGCAGTCATTTGATTTAAAATATGCATGCTTTATACATTACACTTTGGAGAGGTGGCTCTGATGTTATTTTTCTATGCCTCTGTGCATAATTTCTCCCCAGATACTGAGTGATACAGTTACAGTTTTCTATATCTGTGTTTGGAACAACCCTAATCCGCGTTGTATCTGCAATCATGTTTTATAAATAACTTTGCCTCCCTCCCTGTTCTATCTGTGTGTGACAGACAGAGACTCTGTATGGTTATGGATGGGAAACACTTCAGTTGACTGAGATTGTGGAAAACAACACACTCTATTGGCTGGTTGGTGACATCAGTCTGTGTGTATGTGAACCATGGGCGGTCCACTGAGGATGACTACTTTAGGAGTGGGTCCTGCCCCTGGCGACTGCAGAAAGCTGGACAACAGAGAGAACATCAGCTAATTATTGTTGCTAAAAAGAAGACAATTTCCAGTAAGAAGACAAGCTGCTGTTTTAAAGGTCCTCATAAACAAAAGGAGCAGAAAAGAACATCTGTGTTCCCTTGTGCATCCCTTTTTTGATTACAACAAAAAGAGGATAGGTAACAGTCTGTCTGTATCTCAAATTATCTAACATATGATTTTGTATGTATTAAGGTATTACATATGCATTGCATGAATGTGCGTGGGTGGGTTATGCATCATGTCCCGTGTGCTTGCAAGAGGATATAATCCCCCCTCTTTCTGATGAGTGATGGTTACTGTGAACAGTTGCTGCAAACTAAGAAGTGACCGATACTACTAATCTGTGATAACAGAGGCAACATGTACATGCAAATGCAGAACTGACACACACACACACACACTTTTAAATACAGTGCCTACAAATAAGCTTTGCTATTGCTAAATTGCTATTAACACAACTGAAAACATTGTTTTACTTCCTCTTTCTCTCTGCTTTCCCTGAGGTCTTGGATCTGTGTCCAAGAAGGAGCTGCACCTCTTCAAAAAACACACAACACATCTCCTTGTGTGCATTTGTCCTCCCGCCTCTGCTCTGCAGCTGATCCCTTTGCAATACCCTAGTCTCGTTGATCTTCTCTGCCTGTGACACCATCATGGACCGCTCAGCACAGGAGCTGTTCCTCAACTTCATGATCGTTCTAATTACTGTCCTGCTGATGTGGCTGCTGGTAAAATCCTACCAAGACTAAACCATGAAGAAAAAATTGAGGAAATGAAGGACAGGCAGCGGAGAAGGAGGGGAGCTAACATGGTTACTATAGGACTTTGCTGCAGAATGTAATTTGTTCAGACACAGGGTTTCCTTTTTTTCTTCATTCTTTTAATCATTTATCACTGGTTTGGTCCAGAGCTATAGAAGTCATATGAAATCAGAAGCCATGTGATTTTGTTACAGCTACAACACAGGCTAAATGCCAATGACAAACAAGTCTTGGATCTGTATGTTTTCCAAAGTGTTTTTAAATGTGGCCTTGAATTTCTGGCAAGAGCCGAAAGGTTTAATGATAGAACAGATGGGAGGGGGAATACACATAATCTGGCTGTAGTTCTTCAGTGTTTAACACGGCTGCTGCAATGTCAGAACAGCAATGTTAACAACAGTCACTGTGTTATTCATGTGACCTTCAGGATACAATGAACCATGTTGTGTCTGTTGTTCTGTTTTATTTTAGTGATACATTTATCAAATGCAGATTCAATATTGTACCATAAAAGGAGATATCAACACTGACAACACTGAGTTTTTTGTTCTTTTGTCATAAAAACTTTAATTTTTTGGATTCTGCCCCACATTTTCTCTTTGTGACTAAGTTTGACCAGATCTACTTGCAAATAGACTGAAGCTACAGAGCACGTTTCTTCATGATAGACATGCACAGACAGCATTGAACATTTTCACTTGCCATCAGAAGTGAAGCAATCATCTGCAGAAGATTGGCTGATCCGTTGGTTGATCACATTTAGAATCGCTGTATACATCATAAGAGGACAAAAGGGGCGTGCAAGGATACATCGGATAAAAGCAGAATAAAGGCAAGTTGAAAATCCCACCAGATAATATACACAGCAGTGCCATGAATCTATTTTAGCTCAGTTTTATTATATATGAACAGCTCTCCAGCTAGAAAAAGATAGAGATAAATTCTATGCAATGGAAACAATTGCAATGAAATTGTATCTGCTTGTTAAGTGATGACATATGACCCCAGGGATAATATTGTTTCTGGATCCAAACTTCACTCTATTCCCCAGAGTTGAATAAGCATCATCGATTCATAAATCTTTAAAAAAAATAATATTTATAGATATTATTTATAATATCTGTATAGTTTATTAATTATTTATCAATAAATAAAGATTTCTAGGAGTTCTCAGAGCAGTAAACAAAACATAAACAAAGTAATCATTTCACTTAACAGCTTGCAACCCCTACACACAAATTCATGTTCTGATAAATTCTTGTTCTTATTCAGAACATTATTTTAAAGATATCCTTAAACCCCAGTAAAAGTCTTTTTAAATCTTCCTCAGATTTGTTTCATACATCTGGACAAAAATTTAAATTAGTTGCAGCTTTGGAAATCAGTGTTTTTAAACACAATTTTCTTTAAGATGATAACAAATCTCTCTCTCAAAATCTATTTTGTATGTTGTTTTTTGGTAGCTATATATAATATATAATAAATCAATTTCTGTCTACTATATCATCACATTTCATTAACTATGATTTGAAAAACAGATGGTTTTAGGAATCTTGATAAGAAGATATCTATTCTTACAGCTCTCGTGTATATGAAAACTCGATTAGTATGAGCGTTACAGGAATTTACATAAACCTCTACACAATAGCTGTATCATGGTAGGTTCCCCATTGTTTTTGGCGTCCTAAATGTGGCCTGGCTGCTATCCTCAGGATTTATTGCTTCTGACTCCATTCCCTTTCAATCCACCCTCTCGGTTATGTGTCTTGTGCAGCTTAACATGACACCCTCAACTTTTTCTAATTCCTGACAAAGCTCGGTTGGATGTTCCCCTATTACGTAGAGTGAACTTTAGATTACTGTGTCCTATTCATAGTCTGGTCATCACAACCTCCTCTCTTCCCCTGCACCGTATTGCCTTAACTTTGGTCTGAATAGATTATGATTTGCCCTTTTCTCTCTTGATCCCAGCACAGCTGTCATTCTGTATTGATTTCCTGCCATACAATGCTCTTACCTTCTGCCTTTGAATGATTAATATTAACATCTATAGTTTCCTTTTTAAAAGCCTGCTCCACCCTCCTGTTACATACATGGGCAGAGGGCCACATGAATTTGATTTCAGTACTTTATTTCACCATGTTGTGAACGTTACATTATCAATGAATCTTCTTGGTGGTTAGATGGATTCTATTTAATGCTCGACAGAGAAGAAACAGAGTCACTGTCTATAAATATATAAGTATCTAGCTCGTTCTGATTTGTTTTACCCAGTCACGGGCCCATAGCATACAGCTCGGCTGGGACTTGCTTCCTCTTCCATCACCACTAAGCCTCTTACACAGTAAATTTTATACTATTGTTGTCTTCTTTTACTACTTTTACTAGGCTATTTAAAACTGGTATAATCTTATCAGAATGAAGAGCTTTGCACAGCTCTCTGATCTGCACAGCTGCACTCTCTCTCTCTCTGTGTCTATCTTCTCCCTCTCTCTCCACACTCATCGATCTGTCTGTGTACAGCTTTTGCTGTGACTGAAGATTGTCAGTCAACAAATTCCGACTCTTCAAAGTAAGTTAATTGCAAAAACGTAAGATTGGCTAACATAAAGTTAGCTACAGTTGGGCTGTAAAATTAGTGCATTGTACATATCTGATATATTGATTAGTGGAAATGAGTCCTTTCTTTAACTGTGAAAGTTTGATCCATAATTAAGATGAATATTGAATCATTTCTCAAGACTTGAAAAGCGCTCATTCTGAAAAGGCAACAGTCTGAACAGGTGGTATTAGCAGAACAGAGTTAGAAATCAAATCCCATGACACATATGGGAAAGCTGAACAGTCCAAACAACATGATTCAAGTTTTAAATAAATATTACAATTGTTTCGAAATATTCCATGCTGTATTTAGAAGCAGCAAGAGAGAGTCAGGATACGCTAGCTGTAATGAAGAGAGAGAAAGACGTGGGATAGCAAGAAGCAGCAAGTGAAATTACATAGTATTGTTTAATTCTAATTACGTGTGTGCCTTCCACCCGAGCAGCTTACACATACAGTATCTCATGTTTGTGTTCGTGAAAAAGTGTTGTAGTCATAGAAGAGATTTAACCAGTATGATGCAAGAATATTTATTGCATGTGTGCCTTTTTAAGCGGCCTTTGCTGCTTCGTCACTATTTTAAAGACTGTTCCCAGAACAAAATATTTTATTCCATTCATGCAGAAACCCCCCAAAATTCAGGAAAGGTTCAAGTCTTTGGAGCTATAAAATATTACACAATAGAGTCTTCATTTCTAAATTCTAGCTAGAGGAGAGCTGTTCAGTTTATAGCTGTCACAAGAGCATTCTCTATTTAAACCAAGTTAAGTTATGGTTAACTGGTTAAAAAAATATTTTTTTAATTGAACAGGTTTCCTCCATGGGAGTGATCACATTAGGGTGACACAACAAAGAACCTACAATGGCAGGCATGGTACAATGTAATGATCAAAACTTAATTAAATTAATAAATATCTGGCTCAGGTGTTTGTGTGTTTGGATGATCTGGGAGACGACGTGTTTGCCATCCATCACGTGCACAGGCAAGAAAGGCAAGGGAGACTCATCAGCCTTAAATCAGTAACAGGTAACACACGTACCTCCACATACATGTGTTTGTGTGTGCATGTCTTCTGTGTATCATGCTGTGACAGCCCATGGGTCTCTATATCTGTTGAAGCTGATGACCTGGCAGTGAAACTCGGTGAGGGCTCTGGGCATGGGAGCCACTTCCTCCCACTGACTCCTCCCACTGTAGTATACCTGTACAAGTAATAAGGGAACATGCTGAAAGAATAAATTAGTATTAGAATAACATCTCAGGGCACTCCAAAATACTGGACTTGGAGAATAAATGTAATGTGCTCTTACCTGTACTTCGTCTGTGATCTCATCAGGAGAATAGTCGCCACCCAGTATGTAGATTCTGTCTCTCACACCCACTGCTCCGGCATTGAATCCAGCACACTCAAATGAGCCCTCTCCCTTCCACACCGAGGTCTCTGGACAAAAACTGTAGACCTGGATGAGGAAAAAGGCACACGTTAAAATCTTTATAGAAGGAAAACTGGAAAGTCCTGACTTTACTAACAAACAAGCTCTTTGTGACAGATTGCAACACCATGCAAGACCAATTAATTAATTCACTGACATTTATTCAATAGTGCCAATCTGTCTGCTCACCTTATAAGTGGACAGATCGCAGAGGTGCAGTGTATTATGAATTGACACAGCCTTAACCAGTGTAGCATGGAAAAAATGGCCAAACTCTACCACCAAGCGGCTCCACTGGTCTAGCTGGGCATCATAGCAGAAGAAGCAGTCCAGTGAGGGGCTGTAGGAGTCTGTGATTTCCACCTCTGATCCAAGTGTATAGATAACTGTTCCGCAAGCACTGGCCTCAGGGAAGAAGATGGCAGTGGGCAGAGGGCAGACTGAGCACCAGGTCTGGGTCAGAGGGTTGTAATATTCCACCTAGAATACAAGACAACAACACCAGAATTGTGTCCTGAACACACAACCAACTTGATTATACTTTAAAAACCACTGTTACCTCTAACAGACTGGGAGCTGCCCCTTTGGCTCCTTTCGTCCGCCCACCAATGACAAACACTCGGTCCAGGCAGGTTACAGCTGCGTGCATAGTGCGGGGCTTTAGCATGGCTGGTGCAGCCGTGCATGTTTGGGTCACAGGGCAGAAGCACCAGAATTCGTCTGTGGCATCATGGGCTGACTCGGCCACATGGAGACGTATTGCACGGCAACAGTTCCCTCGACAACCACCTGTGATAAACATCTTAGATCCATGGACAGAACACGGTGAATATTTTCAAAATTAATCTGATAGCATGATGAAAATATTTTTTGGAGTAGTTAAATAGAATTTGAAATATAATATATCAATTTCCACTTGTGCAAATGCAGTAGATTTTCTGAATTTAGAAAGAAACATTGTAAGCATCACCAAACACTAAACAATTTAAATGCTGTGCAGAATTTGAGCACTGTGCAAAAGTTATCACCATCTATCCTGGAGGGTGTGACACATTCTCAAGATAAAACTCAGGGAAGAAAATTAACATCCTCTCTACCCCAAATTAATTTGTTTTACCTGACTTCTTAATAGGTTTACCTTTCTTCTTGTAATATGATAGATACAATTATCTCTAAAAACCCTTTGGAATAAAAGAGAATCGAAAGATTTTATTTGGCTGATCACAATCCATACCAACATTACAGTTTATTATTTAATTAATTTAAGAAGGGGGTCACAAGTTGAAGTGGCTTTGCTTAAAAAGACCAAGACTGACCGTACCTTTTCAGCATAGCTGGTGAGACAGGATCCTGGTGGGTCTGGAATTGGACTTGCCCCTTCCCCCTGTCCTGCTGGCAGCTCTTTCCACTGGTCTGTTTCCAGACAGTAGCAGAAGGTGTGGCAAATGTCAGTGTTCTCCTCCGTCTTGTGGATGTAGATGTAGCTCTGTGTGGTGGCAGGCCTGGCATCTGTGAGTAAACCATTATACTGACTCTGTTTGCACTCGGCCTCTGACAGCAGGGCGAGACAGGACTCATCCCAGGGAACAGCATCTGACTCACGCAAAGACTGCAAATGAAGTAAGGAGTAACACAGGAAGGATGTGACAATCACATGACCACAAAGAGAGACCACAAATAAAGAAATCTTATTTCAGTGCACACAGTGTGTCTCTACTTTTAGTGCTGGTGCAGGCAGGTGGTGCAGTCTGGTTAGAGATAACAATCCTGGCAACAGTTTTTGTCTTTCAGGGAGATCGTACTGTATCCATTTAAGAAGCGACATCACCACAACCTCCTCACTGGAGATATTTAGAGCATCTGACCTCAGGCATTCCTCCAACACATTCACCTGGAAGAGCCAGCACAAATGTCAAGACAGTCTCAGCAAAGCTTGATGTGAATGAGGATGACAATAATGGAAAGCTTCTAGATGTTTACAGTTGGTCTCAAAACAGTTTACTGACATATGTAGAGTACACAAGAAGAGGTATAAGTCACTTTAACCATTTTGCTCTAAAGCAATTGTATATTAAATATATAAATATTTAGCTTTTCTATACATAAATGATGTAAAAATACTCTTAAACAGATCTCAGGCACCACCTGCATATCTAGGAAATCCAGGGTTTTGGCAAGGTCGGAAAAGTTCTGAACCACAAAATCAGTGGCACTTTGGAGGAGGGAGGCCGAGCCATAGGCCTCAGCGAGGAAAAAGAGGGATAGACAGTTAGAAAGATCCATGGTTCCTAACAGGAAGTCACTGCACGCTCGGGACAGGACTGATACCTGAAGAGACATAACATTATGAAAAACACAGAACACACAGAATCTGACTGCACAATCTGTACTGAGATACTATGACAAACAATTAACCTCTGTCAGCTATCTTATATGTTAAAATACACGTTAAACCAAAGTATGTCACTCTTTCATGCATTTTTAAAACCATTTAGTGGACACACAGCCCCTTCTTTGAGGAAAGGCTTTTCTGCTTATTGTCTTTATTCTTGAATGTATTTATACCTGCAGAAAAGAGGCAAGCTGAAACAGCATGTCTACATTTCCATCAGTGATGAGCGCCTCTCCTGAGTAGGCAAAGTCTAGAAAGCAACCCACTGCCACTGGACACTGGTTACGCAGAGTCACTGAACCATCATCCCTCTCTCGCATGTCCACCTCAAACATAGCTCTAAAAATACAACAGTTACACATAATATTAACGTTAACAAATAGACAGATGGATAGATGGATAGAGTAAATACCTGAAGAAATCACTGCATGCTGCCAAAATACAGCGATGGCAGGGAAAACTGTGTTCCTGGACATTGATGGTAAAATCAAACAGCAAGCCTCGCTCCCTGAAAGATCGGAGCACACCCAGGAGCTGCAGTCCGTGGGATTCCGAAACCCGCAGCAGGGTTCGATGCTCTGGGACCCCATTGCACTGTGTAGAGCTGACAGTTTTGCGAAGGGGGGTGATGCTGTTGGAGTTAGGGGGATTTGTGATACAGGAAGATGATTCTTGATTTTCATCCATTTCTGCAAATTCTGACATATTTTAAAAGGAGAAGAAGTAACATAGATTATGTTGCAACGTCAAAGGCACAGATAAACGTGAGCAGAGATCAGAAAAAAATGAATGCATTCAATGCAATCCCCCTCCTAACTATAACTGATAGTGCTCCTATACTCTGCAAGAATAATATTACTGAGAACTATGTGTCTAGCACATTCACTACAACATCACAGGTATGTTACTTCAAATAAACATATTAGATTCTAAACTGTGTTATTAAAATCTAACGTATTTGATAATAGAGATGCGGATAAAATACCCCGATAGATAAACCGAAGCGCCACTCACGGTGTCAGCACCTCGGACAGCTCTCTCCAAGCCATTCTAACTTCCGGAAGCAAAATCACGCGAGGACTGCGCAGGCTTTTTTTTTTTTTTTTCGAGTCGCTCGACTAATCGCTAACAATATTATTCCCCATGTTGGCTGTTCTATTTTTTACATATAAATGATACGTTAATTTCGTGTATAAATGGATAAATGTGTGAGAGTGTGTGTGTACAGCTCTTAGAGGGGGAGGGAGAGGCAATACCAGCTGGGAATTGTAGTTCTCGTCTATCGGTGAGTTAAAAACTACAGATATACGTTACAACGAGATATTGATATTCACAAATACTAAAGGCATGTTCACTAGTCAATACTTTGTTTAGCTTAGATTGCTAAACTAAGTAAAGAGTATTCGACTAATTTGTTTAAATCAATTGTACCTCAGTCCTTTTAATCACATGCTGAAATCCTTCCAGGAGACCTGGTTGTTAATTTTTAAAAAGGGAAGTAAAGTAGGTTAAGAATTAAAGAAAAAAATAAGCAGAAGCAAAAATAATAGTCTATACTAAATGCTTTATTCTATTATAAACTGCGAAAATAGCGCGAATGAGGGTAGTCTCATATCATACGTGTAAAAAAATCCTTATCGATCTTCATTAATGCCTTAAAGATGCTTAAACTCATTGCCTATTTACATTGTATTAATGTTGAATTTTTTAAATATTAATTCCATATCGTTCTTTCTTCATAAAAAAGAAAACTACGCATTTCCAGAAATTAAGGGTATGCAATACACGTAGTCACCACTGGATGTCGCTACCTTTCTGTGAAGGAAAAGGACCTGAGACAGTGAACGTGGACTTCCCAAAATGCTGCAGTACCGAGCAGGCGCCACAGTGCTGCTGCTGCTGCTGTGAGAACACACGGCCAGGCCTTTAGGAACTACGGTGACTGTCCTACACCCCGCAGTAATGATCAGAATAAGAAGAAGGAGGAGGAGAAGAAATGCGATGGCATGTTTATGTTATCTAATGCAATAACTCCTCAGTAATCAATAAAGTGCCCACAAACCACAGATCCCAGAAGGGTGAACACATTAGACTTAATATAGATTTAACTTCACCGACACCAGCGGACTAAGCAAAGACCCTCACAGCTGTCAGAGCTGCAGCGTGAATCCGCATGAAGCTGAGGCCATTCCTCCACTCGTTCACTACTGTTACTCATTTTGGGTTGGATTGTGTGTGTGTGCAATCTATTCGAGGACAGGCTGATACTTGGCTGATATGAAAAGACCCCCTCCTCTCTCCTTGCATCCCTGCATCCCTCCCTCCCTCTCCCTCTCTCCCTCTCTCCCTCCCTCCCGGCAGTGCATCCCCATCCCCCACACGGTGGCCGTCTCTTTGGGTGAAAGCTGTCTTCCCAGCGCCACTGGCCCGACAAAACGTTGCTGTAGCAGAACGGACACACGGGAGAGAGCACGTACACATTCCGTTGGAAACCTTTTGTTGTTCGACCGAGTGGCTTTGGTAAGTCCCGTGTGACATGTTCCAGAAGGCAGGAATGTCCATGTGTCGACTTGCTAGTTGTCTGTTTTTTTGTCTTTTTTTTTTCCCTCCGCATCCCTTCAATTGTCCTCCGTGGTTACCACAGTGGGAAGTAGCGGGCTAAGCTAAACGGGCTAGCTGAAATAGCGGAATCAAACCGCTGCTAGATGTTTTACCAGTAGGCTGTTAACGTTAATTATTAGCGGCTGTGTGATAGAATTAGCTGCACTTGTGTCGGTACAGCCCAGTCTGACCTGCTGTGAGTATTTTTGTGACTTTACGGATCTTTCCCATGCTAGCGGGCTAATTAGCCATTTGAGCAGCGTGAACGAAGGGATGCAGGGATGCTACGGCGAGTTAGCGGTTGTCTTCGCAGGCTAGCAGGCAAGCTAAGCTAACGTTAGTATTATGTGACCCGCATAGATGCCTACATCGGGTGCTAATGGTCGAATAGCCATGCTAACCGTAGCTATTCTGGTCATAATTGGCAAGATGGCATCTCGGAGTTGTTATCTAGAAATCGGTGGATTTTCAAAATGGTGTCTTAAGGTTGTTTGAGTGTGACCATTTTTGTCCAACCATGGCTGTTTTGGCGTTGCTTGCTATCTTTGGAATGCAGTGGTAGCGCCAGTGCCTGCCCAGCGCTGATGGTTAAACCTTACAAATGCCTGTGTTTAAGGCTTCGTTCTGCAATCTATAGCCACCGTTCTAAACAGAACCTCTGCATTTTGGATTAGAACTAAATTGTTTTTGACTGAGTTCTGTACTGCATCTGCGATGTGTTTTGAAAATGATCATGAATATTGTCTGCCCACAAAGGGTTGCGGATATTCTTCATATGTAAATGTTTGCATTCAGGTGGTTAAATACATCTATGCACCAGTCATTTCCAAGTGCATAGCAAACTGTAATATTCTAAATGTTCAGGTTCAGGTAAACGAGCTCCTGTCACAGTACGAATTGTAAATGGAAAAGTGTAAGTGAGGGAGCGAGAGAGAGAATGGGCGAACTGCTATGGATTTTAGGGCTTTTCACCTTAACAATCAGTAGCTTTTTTGTTAAAGATCTCTTAGTCAATACAGTTTAAGAACATGATGAAAAGCCCTTATTAAATCAATAAAAACCCATGGTTATATTTTCATACAACATTTTTTATTTCATCAGCTGTTTCAAATGCAAAGATAATCTTTATACCGAAAGAAAACACAAGTGGTGTCTTTGGTAGTCAGCACTTAAAGTTAAGGAATTTTGTGTTTTATTTGACAAATCTCTTAATTTGGCAGTGTTTCCCTGTAGCGTTACATAGTGCAAAAGAGATGAGAAAAATATTACAGATATATTATTGTTCTTTTTTATAACTAGTCTTATCAGTGAAGTACATTATCTTTATAATATTTTAGGGAGGATTACAGTCATTGATTGCTAGTGATATTTAATTAAAGAAGCGTTTCTAAACAGAAAGATGTTACTGTTATTGCTGTTCTCCCACCTAACATACACATACAGAACAAAGAGATTGTGCACGATTTAAATATTGTGGGGAAATGGGGAAAAAATATTTAATTTTTAATTTATTTTTCGTAATGCTTAAAAAAATTACTTTATTGGAATATTTATTAATATCTAATAGGAACCATTCCTGATTCTACTTGACTTCATCTTAGTTGTAGAGGCTGTGAAAAATCCTTGCAGAATCAAGAAGCATCTGGAAAAAATGCATCCCTGGAATCAATATATGTAATGCAAGCACATATACATGTGATTCAGTAAACCGGGTACTTGGTGAAAACAGCTTTCTCATGTAATCAGTAACTGTGTTTACATGCACCTAAGAAACTTTGGTACGCGAAATCTACATATGCATACAGCAGAAAAGTAACACAATTTCCCCACTAACTCAGACTTATTTTGAAAGACTGGCACACATTTAGACTTTACCGTGGCAGAAATGGCATTCTGGTTTATCTTGTTTGGGCTGTACTTGTTTTGCAGCAGAGTGACAGTGTACAGGGTGAGAAAGGGGAGAAAAAGTAGGTGCACAATGGTAACTGAATTTTACAAATCTGTAGGGGAATGGACTGATTTAGACTTCTACAAGGCAATTTGCGTTTAATTTTTTTAGTGTTTGGGCACAATGTTTTCTTTTTAAAAATGAGGTAGCCTTCCCCTGTGTATTATCTCTCCCTTCATTCAGTGCTTAACGAAGTTGGAAAAAGCTGATTTAAATATACATTGGCGGTCTCAGACAGAAATCTACCTTGGAAAACCAGGTTTCCGTAATCCCCTACCCAGATTTTTCTGAAAATTAGCTTTCATGCTTATATGACACTTAAGAAATTGACTTTCTTGAGAAAGCCTATGCGATCTTAAGTCCATGCAGATGCTGTCAGTGATCCACCTTGAGAAATCTATTGAAAAATTGCTAAATATTGGTGACATTTTAAGTTAAGTTATATTTTGCAGATAATAAGAATAGAATTTTTCAGTAAAATGTCAAGATATGTTAACCTGAGCTTGGTTTGTCCTGGCATGTTGGTTTTGGCAGGCATTGAACACAGTCTCATGTTTATGAATGGTGGGCTGTACAATACAGCTATAAAACAGTCAGACTGTTGAAGAGTTGAGTCACTTAATGTTACAGGTCAATTGTTCTATAACAGACTGTAGTCATCTCAGAACTTCATTCCTTTGTGGTTGGAACACTTTAATGAGTTGCTTATCAAATCAGTAAATGAATTAAGTTCTGTCAACAAATTTGTGTGTTTGGACTAGCTGTAAATTAGAAAAAGGGTTGTCAGTTTTGATATTAGTATGCATAAAATCACTAAATTCCACTGGTATGGCTGTCAATAATGATTATTCCTTTTATTTATTTCTGTATGCAATTAGCATTTTTACATAAGTAATTTACAAAATATAAAACAAACAAAAATGCAAAAGCTGCAACCAGTAGTGTTTTTTTTTTGCGTGATAAATAAAAATTAATTATTAGTAATTGTTGTGCTTTAAAGTACTGAAAACATTACTTGTACTAGCTAGTGGTTAAAATAGTCAACATTTCCCACGTTTGTTTTGGCTGGCATTGAATTACGTCTACATGCACTCAGGAAATCTGCATTTACATGCTGCAGAAGAGGGCATGACTTCTTTTGGGGGACTTTTTTGTGTGTGTATGTGTTTGTGCCGCAGGGGGACAGTGATTACATTAAGAGGAGACACTTGCAGCTGATCCATCATGGGAATGCTCTGAATTTTAAAAATCTGTAGCGGAAAGTGACACTTTGTGTTGGTTATTATTTCTGTCAGACTTTGCAGCAGACCTTGTTTAGAAAAAATGAGGCAGCTTTGCCCTGTTAACAATCTCTTTTTACATTAAGCCTTTCACTCAGCAGCGTGTTCCTGTCTGCAGCATTTTGTTAGGTACATATGCAGTTGGAAAAAGCTGATTAGAATGTATTCATGGCAAAGAAATTTGCATTCTAATAATTTTGGCAATCTGCTGACTATAACCTGGTTACTTAAGTCAATGTAAACGCACTGTTTTACATTAAACTTCAACTCCATAGTCCAAACTTGATAAACATTTCATACCTCACTGCCTTCCCTGGTTTATTGTTATGTTGCTATATACACCAACCTCAATATCAAAAACATTCAAGTTCAATAATTTACAAGGTCAAGTTTAATAAAAATATAGAGGTGATAATCTGATAGTTGTAGGGGAGTGTGATATTGACAAATAATAATATCTGAATGTTTTTCCAGATATTAATAGTAGCAGTTTGGTGTGACACTTGCAGTATATGCAATAGAGTTTAGTAAGATGAATTAGATTGGGGTTGATGATACATTTGTTCATAGTAGCTGGTGGTACTTGTTAAATGGTGCTCTGTAGTTTAGGGAGAACATAGAAGGTCTAAGCAATTGTTTTTGAATGATGTTAGAAAAGCCTACATTGAAGAACTGAGCTTACCATTGGAATGGCAACACCCGCAGCTCTTTGGAGTTACAGCAGTAAAATTAGTTGTCACTGTTTCCTTGGATACACTTACAAGGATTTTGGCTTTGCCAGTAAACAATCTAGGGTAATGGTGGTTGGAATAGGTGAAGAAAACACAATAAAACCAAAGAAAGTTAGTCTTGTTACCTCAGTGATATTGAAATCTCAGACATCGCACCTCCTCGCTTTTTGGCAATCTTTTTGTGTGCAGGCTTTACCTTTTAAAAAAAGCACAACACTGTCTCTCTATAGATTCTATAGTGTTAGCCACTTATTAGGAACCATTACTGTGTGGCAGTTACTGTGTTTATATGCATTCCAGTAATTGTGTTACTTGGAGAAAAGCTTTCTCGGGTATGGGTGTTTATATGCGCTTAAGAAACCTGGTTAAGGGAAATCCACATGTATTTTCTTCTCCACCTTGGACTTAATTTGAAAGCCTGACGCACAGTTTTTAACATTATAATGACGGAAAATGCTGCTTTGTGACTTTTCTCTGTCTTGCTTTTCACTCAGCTGCATGTTTCTGTCTGCAGTCTTTTGTTATGTGCAGTTGGAGAAAGCCGGCTAGAAACGTGGTTACACATATACATGAGAACTCTGTTCTTCGACAGAAATTTACATGGGGAAACCGGGTTCTCCTAATCCCATACCCTGATTTCAGAGACCAGCTTTCCCATTTTCATTACACTTCAAATCAGCTTTCCCGAGAGGGCTGACTGTAACCTGGTTACTAAAGTCCATGTAAACACACTCAAGGTGCGTGTGATGCGTTCAGGAACAATACAGGGTGTAGGTCATCTTTGTTTTGGAATTGTTCAGAGCTCATATTGCAATTACTAGGTGGTTTTTGTTATTGCTGCACTGTGCTATTAGGTTATTTGTGAATGCTTGGAGTTGCAGTTGGATTTACACAACAGTCATTTGGTCCCTTGGTCTCAGTTCAAGCCTCAGCTTATCCACATAAAAGACCAAAAAGATTTATTCTGTGTGAGACAAATGGAAAAAGGAGCACCTTTTCTTTCTCTCATCAACAATACCCTGGTGCTGTTGAGTATGATCTTTAACTGAACTGCCCCGTGGGCATCAGGTTAGGCTGTGGTTGTACGGGGAGGGTTTCACATCTGAATGTGATTTTTGGCAATCTGGAAAAAAAAGCTGTCTTTCAGTGAATCTCCACTCCACAAATTAAAAGTTAAAAAGGATTATTATAATGTGATAATCCCAAGTACTATTGTTTGATTTATTTATTTTAACTGTTCTAGTACAATGGGTGACCTAGGGACAGTTTGAAGTGTCACATTGTCCAGTTTATATTAAGCAATTGCGCTCATTATTTGGAAAGCTCAACTCTTCATGTGACTTAAGATTAACAGCTGCTTTGATATCAAAGTGTTTTTGTCTTTCATTTTTTATGTTTTGGCTCATGCACACATGGACATCCAATTAACATTGTGAGCTGGGTTTTTTGAGATATATACACAGTCATAAGCAGCTGTAGTAAAAGCTCAACAAAGAGAAGAAAAAAACATTTGCTGGCATAAAGTTTGCAGTTTTTGCTTTGTCATCTGTCAGCACAAATCTATCAAATGCTGTTGATGCATTTGTTAACCAAACCTGGACTCAACTTGCAGATGCTTACATTAAAATTTTATGCTTTGGTTAAACCTGAAGTTATTAGTTTCCCTTACAAAATTACTTATCTATTCATGCTAACACAAGCTGAACGCAGCAGCTGACATTACAGAGTTTGTCTGAGTTTTATCAGATTATATTAAACCGAAGCCAACATATTAAGGATGTTAAAACTGCACCCTTGTTTTAACTGTAGGTGTCCACAACTTTATTAATGCAATATCTACAGTCTGTGCTACATTACCAACCAGAGGAAAATCAGCTGTTAACTACAACTGCCTTGCCAGGGCCACGGACACCCACCAGCTGATGTCTTTGTGGGACACATAAGCTGTCAAACATGGTGCATCCCTCTGCTTTCAAGTGTCTCCCTTGTGTCACAATTATGCTAGGTTCAGTTTGCTTTAGGCGCTTTCACCGTTAGGTAGCTGCTAGGTAACAGTAGGCGTCGGCTGGCATCAGAGCAAGTACTTATGCTAACTAGCAATATAACTAGTGATCTTTTTGTTGCCTGTGAGGGCTATAACAGGGCACCTAAGAGCAACTAACTGTGCAGATGATATACAAATTTACGTATCTGTGAACAATTTTAGCCTTGTATACTGTCTTTGGGACATTAAAAATGGATGGCTGCTAAATTTCTATGAATAAAACGGTGAAAACTGAAATTCTCTTAATTGGTGCAGATATTTGTAAGACCCAAATTAGAAAAACTTGGCCTTAATAATCACTTGTCTACTAATTCAGTCTTATTCACTAGTTTTGCTAGTCAAGCCAAGATAGGGCTGGCCCCAAGCTACATCTCACTCCTCTTAATCTCTTATTGCTCTTTTGATGTGCTACCAATGTCCAAATCAAAAAGCAGAGGTGACAGAAATTTTCTGTTAGAGCTCCAAAACTATGGAACAGCCTACCTCAATCAGGATGAGTAAGTCTGTTTTGTCTTTTTTAAAAAGTTTCTTAAAAAGATATCATTACAAAGTACTGGTTGAACAGAACTGTCAGGCCTTCTGGGACACTTGAAAAGAGTAAGACCATAGTTAATATCAATAATAATATCTGAGCTTTTCCTAATACTTTGTTGTGGTAAATTGTACAGTATATTTATTTCTCATTATCTTGTTTTATTTGAATATTTTATGTTTTAACCTGTACGACCCTTTTCTTCAACCTTGTTGTTTTAAAAGGCTTAACAAAGTTAAGCTACAGCTACAGTTACAGTTTATAGAACCATAACAGAGTAACTGTGATTATTTAGGCTATGCCTGCTAGTTTTTGATAACTGAGGGGCTTCCATTTGTCTGACTTAAAGTCAGTCTGTTACTTAAATATCTAGCTGTGGTGAACAACAACGCTGTTTAGGTATGTAATAAAAATAATGGCTTTGTTCAGTAATAATGGTTGCTATTCTAACTATAGTGTAATGGCCTTATTTATTTATTATTTGTCAAGGCCCACAAACACCGCAAGCAATATTTCCTGTTAATATTGCTTGAGGGTATTGATTGCTTAAGTACTAGCTCTTAAAGGCGTGTGTGTGTGTCGGTCAGTCAGTTACTGGTGCTCACATTTATAATGCAATATCCCTTATTTAACCTGTAGATTTTTATAAAAGGCAAAATATAGGAACTTTGTATTGTCAAATTGTTGTCCCACATTTTCTGGTTTTACTGCTAATTTACCTTATATTTTGGTGTTTATGCTTGACCTACTGAAACAATTAATTTCATCTCCCGACCTTTTGGTGTTCTGGATTTATCTTAAGCATATTGTTATATTCTGGGTTTCTCTGCAATAGTATTACTATATTAAAGTTCATGTAGTTTTGGCTCTTCTGTTTGAAGTTATACAACATTATATTGTACATTTATTTCATTATATAATGTATAATTATATACCATTATATCTGAAATTTTTTAAGGCCCATTTTTTTTATTATCCATCCAACAAATTCTTATTCTGATGTGTAATTGAATGTTACAGCCTCACTAGGTGATTTGCCTGTCTCTAAACTAAGATTCTTCCTAGCATCATTGAGTCTTACTATCACAGTTGTAATTCCCATAGTTGCTGTGAGAACTCATTAAAAGTCATATTACTTCATGCTATTTTTTTTCAATTTAATCAAAACATACAGAAGCTTCTAACACTGTTTTTTAAAGAGACTTTTAAAGGATGAAGCTGTATCTTCAAATGTACAAATATAATTTAATTTGTGCCTTTATGTAGTATTCTATAGTTGCTTTTGCACATTTACCATTTTGCCTAAAACATGATCACGAGACATACTAGGTACCAGAAATAAAATGTCAAAATGTCTTATAGCTTCATTATGAACTGGAGAGGTAGAGTTGAGAAACATTATGACGATAATCTCAGTACCCAAGAAAAGCATCATACTATGTTTAGTATAATGTAACTGTTGTGTGAATGTGTGTTAGTAACCGAGGGCCCTTAGCATTGGTAGAAAGCTCTGTAAATGGATAATGTTGAAGGGTATTTATTCCCAAGTATAGGCACTGCGCACATGAAAAACATTTCCATATTCTGTGGGCTGGCACAATATGTCAAATAATCCAGGGATGCAAACACATGAAGTGTGTGACCGCTGAGATGATTTTGGAAAGGACAATAGGATGCCAGGGTGAGATACTGTTTCAAAGTGTATAGTGCTGTCCTAGATCTAAAATAGCCTGTAGCGGTTTAGAGCTTGTTGCTGCAGGGCAGGTCTGCTTTTGAAGAGGGGGGTGTAGGATGGATCTGTTTGTGACAGCACTGCCTGATACTAAGACTTGTGTTTTGTGATGTAGTTAGGATGCATGATATATTAAAGACTTATGTGGCCTCTGTCTGTAGGCTGCTATCTACGAGTGATGGGATCCTTAACAAACAACATTTCAGGCCTGCTACGTTATAAAACGTCATAGCACCTAATATGAACGGAAACAAACCTACCTACTTACAATATTACATCTTCCTTATAATGTAGGTAGTTGTTTTACATATTAATTTGTCCCAAAGGAAAAAATATTATAAAAATATTATTGATGTGTCACCTTGCACTTAGCAATACATTGTCTTATGCCTTTTCTTTCTGTCGTCTTCCTGCGTTAAAACATTCTCAGGTTTCTTGGGTCATATGACCCAAGTGAAATGCTTTCCTCCTGGAGGATTTAAAAAAAGCAGTTTAGTTCTATTCTCTCCTTTGCTAAAGTGTGATAACGCCCACTGGTTTTGATTTGTTGCTTTAAGAGTAGATGGCCTGGTGAGGTATTATGTGGGAGGATAGAGTCGGTGTGGGGGTTGTGTTGTATTGTACATGTTCTCCAGGAATGGTAGCTCTTTGTGCGTGTGTGTCTCTGTGAGAGAGAAAGAAGGAGAAAGAGCTCCTTCCTCATTATTACCTCTTCTGTTACCCTTAGGCTGCAGGAGCCTCCCTTTTGTGGACTGGAACCAACATTATTGTTTTTAAAATATGCACATGTTTATATTTAAAAAAACACAAATGTGACCATGAACGTGAAATATCAAAAATCATGCACCTCTGATGTCTCTCATTACTCCAGTTAAACAAAACATTGAACAATAGATGTATTCAAATGCCCAGGTCTGTTAGCATGCAGGCTAGTGAGCTGTTTTTCTTTTTTATACAAGGGCCCTGAGGTAATTGCTTCTGAGTTCCTCTTAAATTAAGTTTTGATAATAGAGTTTAAGCTTAACAAAGTCCTGAAAAATAACTTGGGTAAAACCGTGGAGCTTGAAGGTCCCCTTAATGATGTCACTTCATCAGTCCGTAGTCAATGAATCTCCTCTCTCTCTCTCTCTCTCTCTCTCTCCCTCTCTCTCTCTCCCCCTTTCTCTCTCTCTCCATCTCTCTCTCTCTCTCTCTCTCTGTTTAAATGTAAATATAATTATCTCTGAAATCATGAAAAAATGCCCAACTTTTGCTGGTTGGTTTTAAATTGTTGTAAGCAATTATAAACACCAGCAGCTACACACATTAACACTGGTTGTCTTAATCATGGAGGATGAGAGTTGGCATGGCCACTACACAGCTCCATTTTCAGCATAATTTGATATACTGTGTGCAGAGGGGATAGAAATACACAAACTCAATACTCAAAAGTGCAAGGATTGGCCTAAAAAAAATTTTTTTTTTAATAGCACTTCAAATCTTTTACTCAAGTGAACGTACTAAGCAGATCCCAATCTACAATTTACCTAAAATACAAAAGTAAAAGTATTCCGCTAAGAAAACAATGTATTTTAAAGAACAGTGAGGAAATAGGAAAACATTTAAAATAAGAGTCAAAGATAACTGTTGATAAAGGTGGAGCTCATGTTTCAAAGTTAGTACCCCTCGTTTGTTTTCTGTTATACAATATGTGGCTAGAGATCACCTCCAATGCCCTCACAGACCCCCAAAGGACCGAAGACCACTGCTTGAAAACCCCTGTTGTTGCAGCCTGAATCCCCCATTTCTTTCTCCTTTTCTCTTCATTCACTCTCAACAATATAAAAATACCTCCGTTTAAAAAAATTAAAAACTGCATCAAGCTGCACTGGAGTAACCAGGCTGTTTTCAAGATGGGCTTTTTTGCATTTGAATTTTTCTGTTTTTCTTACATCATATAGGCAGAACATATTAAATTAGGACTATTTAGATTTTTACCAGAATTCAATTTTTAAATTGCAAGAGCTGTGATTTATTCATTTTATTTTTTTAAACACTGGAATAATTAGAACGTCCCTCCAGGCTTCACATGCAGATATCTACCCCAGATAGGAAGAGGAAGTGAGTGTGGATGAAGAAAGTTTAAAATACAAACATGTTTAAGTGCAGTGCAAAGCCGATTGTTGCGATTTCAACAAGCAGGAGACTTGAGAAACAGCACTGCAGTTGTTTGGATATATTTTGGTTTTAGAAGAGTGTGTAAGGGTGTATGCCAGTAACAGGTATTGTGCAGAAATAAGGTAATGTTTATTGATCCCACGACGAGGAAATTCACAATATTGTGCGGAAGTGAATATGCATTGTAATCCAACACTTAAAAAAGCTGCTGTGGGCTACGTTTAGAACGATTAAAAACATGTCAGCTAATGCAACCTCCATAAGCTACTTGGGTCAGTTGAGCCAGGTATCAGCTGGCCAGAGTGTGAGAGAAGGGCCATGCGTGTCAGCTTTTACCGTGACAACCTATTTCCATGTCATTATTGATATTTTGTATACATCAACTATGAGGTACTTGTATCTGCACAGCTAATAAGGCTGCATGATCTAGAATTTCAGCATTGTCATTGCAATGTGCGCAATATTTACACTGTGTGATATACAATATCAAGTGGGGCAAATTAATCCTATATGTAAATAATGTGGGAACAAAAAGGATGACAAACAAAAACAGGTTTATTTATGGGACAACAGCTAAAAGTCCACAACAAAGAACTTAGGATCAGTATGATATAATTATTTATTTTCGTTCAAGAGCTTTCATTGGAGATTTTAAACCTTCGATATAAATATACTGCAATATGTTTTTTCTACAGATTTACTTTTTTTTTCATTTAGCACCATCAGATCAGACGTTGTTGTTGTTGTTGTTGTTGTTCTATATTATGGCATATTCTGAAATACTTACAAAACTGGCCTATGCTTTAAACGAATATTGAGATGGTGAATATGGTAAAGTTTACATAGCCTAAAATGGGCATATTTGCACTGTCAATATGATTGTTTGTTTGTTTGTTTGTTTGTTTGTTGTTGTTGTTGTTTGTAAGCTATTTTTTGTTAAGTTAAAGTAATCTTTGTATTTTTCTTTTAATCTTTTGATTTTTAAAGTTTTAGTTGTAGAATGTACATGTAGAAATAATTATTAACTGTGACGGAGTAGGCTTTTGATATACCATGATGAATAGCAGAGGCGAATGAGAGTCAGAGTGCTCGAGGAAGAATTAATAGATTCCACCAATTAACAAAGAATATTGTGAGGTGTCTTCAGCAATAGGTTAATTAATTTCCCTGGGTCATTATTTTGAGTAATGAGCTAGAATTAATATATTACTATTGTTATTCTACACATGTCAAGGTTTGTGTTTTTTTTGGGACATGTGCCTTTTGTGTTTTACGGATTTATGCCCAAAACAATTAAAAGCAACTACAGTTGTGCATTTGCGCTTGCATTCAGTTGTCAAGTGTCTTTGGGTATTTTGACATCCGTGTTCCTGGATGGAGCATCGAGATGCTCCCTTGCCTGATTGGAAGTAGCACTTGATGCTGGTTGGCATCACAATGGGAAGGTGTATGCCCAGGCTTTATGACCATCTATTTAGCTAGCTGTGTCAGAAGTAAAATTGGACAAATGCGTGTTGATAGTACGTAGTGATGGGTGGTTTCCATAAACACTTGAGAGAGCCATACTGAAAACTAGAGAGAACTGGCCTGAACACTGCCATCACATACCATCTCTGACAGAAACTACAGTAAAATCAAAACAAGATACACACTGTACTTGTAACACATCACTCTCACAAACACTTTAGCTCACTTTCCTTATTTCTCAGCTGTTCTGCTCTGTGTTTGTGCAGTGCTCTTGTGGATCTGGCCCAAGAGTGTACTGGATCATGCTTACTCATGGCTTGGTGCTAAACTTGGCCTATTTGTACTATATTTTGTTCTTTGTCCTCTCGTTACTCGCTCACTCAATGTGCGGTGCTTTTTTCTTTTCTTTTTTTATTGGTTGTCCTGATGTTTGCTTCGCTGCTTGTATGGATGTTTTGAAACTGCACCTCACATACGCAGACATTTACACAATCATACTCATACATGTTTCATGTTCGCTTGCACACAAGCACTTCATACATATGAATAAAAACATAGATTGGCTGGTGGAGTACATTCTTTATCAAATATAGATTGGTCAGTTGGACAAAATGCCATTATATTTCCATACAACATTAAGTCATTGCACTGTTTAGTAATTGGCACAGTGCATACATTGGCGTCACAGACCCCACATTACCACAAACACACAGTCCAAATCACTGTCTCCCCCTGCTGCTGTCACTAACCATTTGCTCTTGCACTGTTGCTTGCTTTTTTTTTCCTCCTCTGTTCGTTGTAATCATGACCTCTCGCTGTTTTAATTTCAGATTTGCATATCCACTTCCACTCCTTCCTCATTTGCATACAGCAAGAATGGCGAGCGGGCATCCCACAGACAAATTCAGTTTCATGTATCAACCAGACACGCACAAGAGGTACGGGGCACGCATGCACACACACTCTTAAACACACATACATACACACACACGATTTCCAATGCCCATGCTCTCAATAACCAGGTAAGTTGGAATATTGCAGGAGCGAGAGTCTTCTCATCTATTCTATGTGGCTGGGGGAGAAAGGTGCCTTGTGAGAATTGTACAAATGGTTATTAGGCGCCATTATTCAAACCATGTCAACTACCTTAAATTTCCAGTGACCATTCCTCCATTTAGCCCCAGAGTGGAAACCAGATTGTGAGAACTTGCCCTGCCTTTTTTTTGTGTAGTAGTGAAAATAAGGCAGAAGTGCAGCTTATGGCCAGTGGTATTTAATGCCCCACAGGAAACAAAGCATTATTTTGCAGTGGATCCATGTGTTGTGCTTTTCTGTCAGTATGTATTTTTGTTGGATTCCAGCATGTCTCTTTTAAAAGACATGTTTATGTTGAGCCTACTTGAGGGTGTCGGTTCACGGAGCCTTATTTTTGTTGCATGCTGGCAAAAATCCTTCAGCTGGATGTCGCCTTAAGTATCTGACTTTCGGATTGTGTGTGAGTGCGCGTGTGTGTGCTAATCAACTATTCACATAGCTTACATCTCTTGCCCTACACCCCCCACCCCCATGTCTCTCTCTCTCTCTCTCTCTCTCCCCCTTTCTCTCTGTCAGTAAGAACAGGTTATCTTCAGCTATGAATCCAGTGTACAGCCCTGTTCAGCCTGGCACCCCATATGGGAACCCTAAGAACATGGCCTTTACAGGTAAGATGAATACAGACATTTTCCCTCATCCATACCTTTGTGTTTCCCAAACAGGTTAATTATTTTGGTGTTTTATGTTTGTCCACTCTTCTCTTGTGTTCGTGTTTTTGGGGAGCAGTGGCTTCCTTAGTGATGTCCTTCCATGGACTCCATGCCTTTTCAAAGTTTTGTTCCTGGGTGACTCATGCGAATTGAGATTAGCTCTGTTACCAGTTTCAGCTATTAAATTGCTATGTCTTTCACAGTTTTACCACATGAATTGTTCTAAACCTGCTCTGAGGTATTAGAATGGAGCGGAGTCAGTGCTCTGTCATGGAGTGGCAAAGTAAACACTGGGAGGATTTAGTCTAGCAGAGGAGTGTGAAGGTGAACCATGACCCAGTGTCTGCCCACACATAAAATATACCTGGATGGGCCAGCTTAATATATATGACCACCCATTTTTTGAATCTGTCAGGAAGAACAATGACTTCTGACATCAACTAACTAGAGGACTATTTCCCTTATGCCTCACCTGTAGCTTATTAGCCGCCTAAAATGTCAAACAGCAGCACAGATCAGCTGTTTGTAATGTTATCTCCATGGTTTACATTGGAAACAGGACAAATAGAATGTGTTGCTGATTTGTTTGGCGTGCAGGAACTGTTGAAGCCTGTTTCTCACCAACATGCAGGGAGCAACATTTGTGTACGTAAAGTAAAAGGTATTCATCTGTTACACCTCTGCAAAAGAAGTGTATTAGACACAAAACCTTTAAAAATAAAAAAAATGGTAAGACCACTATTCTAGTAAAATCCACACTTCTACATCATGTTGATTAAATCAATAAACCAAATTTTACTTCTTAGTAGCTTTTGATACAGTACATTCATACTTATTTGGATACTACCGTAAATTCTGGACTATAGAGCGCACCTAAGTTTAAGCCGCACCCGCTAAAATTTGAAAGAAATATATATTTTGTCACATATAAACCGCATCGGACTATAAGCCGCCAATATCCAGGCTGAAAAATAATATCTGTTGTATGCGCTCCTACTCATTGTTCACAGTAGGCATGAGGATGTTCTGTGCGCTGTTTTACCGGCATTACGGTAAAGAGTGCGTTTACGTGTATGTGTGGCTGGTATAACACATATCGAATGTACAGAGCCGACAAAAACGTCCTTGTTATAAATAAACGGCTTGTTCCATAGCCAAAGAGACGAAGACGTCTCTTATTCTTCACGAATTACGCAGGAGTTGCTGCGCTCAACAAAAGATTTTGTACCATAAGTTTTTATTCATACACCTGAACATGAATGGTGCCTGTAACACGGCAGTAAAAGTGCTGATCACACAAAACAGAAAATTCATGGTTTTATTAATCTTCCTCCTGCGAACTGAAACCACTGAACACCAAACCACCGTCACTTTTTCTTCCTGCGCACTGTTAAAGCGCAACTGCGCAACTATTAAAGTCGCTTCATTCTCCCGTGCACTGAAACCACAAATCGCTATTCATCTTCCTCCTGAGCATTGAAACCACTGTCACACTCGATTTCCTTCACGGATAGCCAGATCGATGGCTTCAAATTAAAAGCTGCATCATAGGAATTTCTTCGCGTGTTTTCCATTATGAGGGGGTGAGGGTGTAAAAATATTACCGTATTTTGCTGTTGTGCGTCTTGGGTTGCATGCGCTAAGAATAAAAGCTTGCGCTTTTTTGTTTGCACTGACTTCCATCTACAGCGCCCATCTGAGGGCTGCAGAAAAATTCATAGAAAAGCCGCATCTCTGTTAAAGCCGCATGGTTCAAAACGTCGGAAAAAAGTAGCGGCTTATGGTCCGAAAAATACGGTAATTTGGATTTGCACATCAGATTGTCATCTTGTACCATCCACCCCCCAGTTTGCCTCAACCACAACTATTATTCCATTCTGTGGGAAACACTGCATGACCTTTAGATTTCATTGTTTTTTGCAACATTATGCTATGCTACACTGATCATTTGAGTCTTGAAAATCAGCTGTTTACAATGTGGCAAGACAGGAAACAAGAACAACTTAGACATCCAAGTAAAGACACCATCTAAAAATCCAGAGGGGGAACAACTGAACTACACACTGTAGGCCAGAAGGCCTTTCATTCCAATAATGAAATACACTTGTATCATCTAGTCTGCATTTGAACAATTTAGTCAACTTATGAAAAATACAGTTTAATTGTAACTGATTTGTAACTGATCAGATCTTTTCCGCCTAACCTTGTTGGATAAAATGTCATAACTTCAAAATACACAACCTATTAACAATGAGTTTTATATAGAGAGACTTTACAGATTGTAGACAGAAATGTAGAAATGGCTTTATAATAAATGCCAAATAGCTTTTGATTTTAAAAAGTATTGAACTGGACTCAGTCCTAAATCCTTGGCAGGCTGAGATTAGTTAATCGTCATTTAATTTCTAGTTGGATTCTTTTTCTTCCTCCGACCATTATGTCTGACTGTAGCTCTGCCTACATCAGCCGACAGCACCCTACACTAGATTTAGCAAATACTCAAGGCTACAGAAGAGAGTCTGAGCGATAATAATAGCAAACACATTCTCTTAAGAGTCCTGCATTTTTCCTCTCTCTTTGCTTTGTAGAACTCACACCTTTTCAAGCACAAGCCTTTTCTCAGGTCAAATCTGCTTTGTTCCCATGACGCTTGATTGATGACGCACAAGAGTTTTGTGTGCGTGCAGCCCCTTGCACAAGTCTCGGTGCGTTGCTAATGTTTCTGAATTTATCTCCACCCACACCATATTGGCAGGTGTGTTGCATGTGCCAGATTGGTGTATCAGAAGTGTGTATCATTCAGCCGACTGTTATTGGTGCAGACATTTATTTTAATGAGCACTGTCTGTACACATCCTGCTCCAAACCAAATACTACCTACCCTGTGTTGGTGTGTGTTTTGTGTTTCTTTGGTTTTCTTTCTTTGTGAAGCTGTGGTTTCTAATATTGTTTTTCTGCCATCTGTGATGATCTGCAGGCTATCCAGGAGGCTATCCTGCCACGGCTCCAACCTATACACCCAACCTCTATCAAACAGGCAGTCCTGGGTATCCACCAGGTAGGCTCTAATACACGCATAAATATCATATGATCAGGTTTTGGAAGAAGGCGCAATTGTTTTCAAGAAACAAATATGTGAGATTAATGCACCACTAAGACAGTAATATTACACGATGATCTGTATCATTTTCTGGACTACTAAACTACAACCAAATGTCTTTGATATAACACAGCTTTGTGTTGTTTGATTTGTTTTTTTAATTGTAAATTTAGCAACGCAAAGTAAAAAAAAATAAGGAAAGACCAAGGAAAAGTAATACAGTATATGCAACAGTGTAAAGCCCATTGTGTGCTGTAGAGATTAATACTTTATTCAACTTTTTATTCATTTTTTTTGTAGACCAACCCAGACATTTGCATCTTCCTGAGAGAGTGGGGTTTTTCCAGTGGCATTTTAATTAATGCAGAAAATAAGCTCTGACAAACAGCACTTTATGATACTTATAAGTTTTGTTCAGCAAGATAATCCACACAGATCAACAACTACACTTAACACTAACTATTTTTGCATGCACTTAAACCTGGTTACTGGAAATCCATGTATACACGCAGCGGAAAAATAATGATTTCAGTTGTTTGGCTGTATAGTGACAAAGTGCTGCTGTATAATTTTCTTTTCTGTTTGTTGCCACTGTCACTGAAGAGTGACGGTGCAGGGGCAGAGACGCAGCACATACTGTTGAAAAATTATCTGCAGTAGAAAATTACTTAATTAGACCTCTACTGCGTACGTACTTGTGTTTGTTTCATTTTCAACCTGACTTTGATTTTAAAATGGGGTGACATCTCTTCGTAATGATCTTTTCTCAGTAAGCCTTTCAGTCTGCTGCTTGTCTTCTCTGAAGGCTGCGCTATACACATGCATTGTTGGAGAAAGCTGATTAGAAACCTTGTTGCACATACAGAACGTATGGCAGACAACGCAGAACACAAATCTGCCAGGGGAAATCGGGTTTCCCATTTACATGACAGTTAAGGAATTTAACATTTTTATTGTAAAATTAGGTGGTGAAAATGTTTCAAATAACTATCTACAAAATGAATGACCCCAACAACTCATCTTGTATAATATTTTAGAACTATTATAGAATTTCAAAAAAAACTTTAATAAAGCTTGGTTAGTAATGTTTGTGTAAAGTTGAAGTTAGTCACTGTCATGTTTAATACATGATGTGATGAATATGTTAAACACAGTTTAATTTCCAGTCAGAACATCCATTTCCACTGTATGTGTATATGTGTGTTGTCTGTGCTAATAATTGTGTCATCCAAGGTCAAGATATTTTTAAAAAAGAACCATTTATAATGTTAGTTACATGATGTCATCAACCATCATCAGCAGAAGGCTTTAAGCATTTACAGGGGTTGCAGTAACGTGAGAACCGTATACTGTAGGTGGTAATCTAAGCCTAAAGGACACTGATGGTGAAGGAACAGGAAATTAGCCTGTAACAGCTGCCAGTGGCCATATAGTAGCAGATATGTGTAATGCTGGGAGTCTGCGATCGGTCCCCACAGCAGATGGGCACAGCAGTTGTTTCTGTGCCTTCCATATTCACTTTGTCCATATAGTTTAGTGTTGGAGGCCTTGAACTTGTCAATCCATAATGAGACCAGTTTGATTCCTTTCAGGATCATTATCTTTTGACATGAAAGCTGTTATTTATGGATAAACATTAGAATTAATTTGGTTTATCCATAAATATGCTTCTGTCAGGTATAAATATCTAAGCAAAATAACATGCTTTTCTTCTTCAAATTCTTATTTGCAGTGTAAATTTATTTTCTCAATAAGACCTATGAATAGAAAATGTTGTTGGATATTTTGAAGACATACAATGAAATTTGATCATAAGATGTTCCAGGGATGGCATTCTCACTCAGATTTATGGTATATAAGAAACACACCAATAAAGATGATAAAGTCCCACTGAAGATCTACATAAATATAATTATGTCAAAATATATTAAAATGTTAGTCTTAGAAAGCTTTAACAAAATGATCAACGAAAATGTACATTGAGCGTTATTGCCTATTATTATTATTATTATTATTATTATTATTATTATTATTATTATTATTATTATTATAGACAAAATCCTGTGATTTCTGAAAGAGGGAGCTATATGAATTGTTTCCTGTTATGAATAGTAAGCATCTCACAATGCAGGATAGTTTTGGTGGGGCTTTGAAGCCCCTCTTCAATCAGCCCCTCCCCCAGTTTGGCTTTATCTTTTGCAAGTCTAATAAAGTGTCAGGTATGCTTTGGCAAAACTCACTCAGCTGTTTTCAGAGAGGAGATTAACATTACTGCAGCGTTCAATTCGCCGTACTGCATATGTTTTTTCCCATGATTTTCTGCAGGGCTTAATGTATGGTGAAATTAAAATGTTTAGATTTTTGCATGCTAAATGAAATTCAGTGTCCAGACATGTCAGATCTGGTCTTATTAGAAACATGTCTTGGTCAGTGTCATTATTTCTCAAGACCACTGAATAGACAAACTGTTTTCTATCAGCAGGGCTTTTGTGTGCTTGTCACACACCATTGTCCTCTAATGCCCTGCATGCATGTTGGAGCAAAAAGTGTGTGTTCGTGTCAGAGTGTGTGCACAAGCACACAGACACCCAGAGCTCCAGCATCTCTTTGTTCCCTTGTCCTTGTGAGTGAAGCGCTTTCATAAGCTCCACAGTAGCAACTAGCTAGTAGCATGTTTGACCTTCAGGCTCCTCCGAGTGGCCAATCAGAGCTACTGCACAGCAGAGAGCAGAGCGCAGTAAACAGCCGACATAAATGTACTCATCCATAACCGATACGTTCGCTGTTCTGCTGCAGGCCTCGTGTTTTTAATTGTCAGTTAAATGGTGGCTTTGCATAAATTAAGTTATGTGCTACTTAAATTGCAGGGCCTTCTTTGCTGAATGAGTTCCAATACAACTACTCACGATATACTTTGACTACATGCACAATGCAAAAATATTGTTCTCAGTGAGCAGGGTTAGACCAGCTAGAGTTGTTGTTTTTAACACCTAAAACACAAACCCCTGCTTTTACTGTTTTGAGAGTCAAAAGGCAAGACCAGCCCTCCATCTGGTGGATTTTGTAAGAAACGCAGAGAATATAATAGATGTCAGAGCCTCAAAAACTGCTTTCTTCAACACCTAAGCCCATGAAATCAAATAGGACTTTTGTCCCTTTGTAATATGCAGAAAAACCTCAGTTCAGATTTTTTAAATAGTTGGTATTACTGATTTATAATAATTTGAGTCACTTTCATCAATATTTCCTTACAAATATATTGCTATTTTAAGAGTATGTTCTACTGCAATAATAAAGATGATAGATGATCATCATTCATATGTAGTTCCCCATCTGGTCTACAGAGTGTTTCTGCATCTTCAAGCGCATCGTCTTTAGGAACATTTCCAGTTGCAGCAGGGAACTGTTTTCTGTTAAAGCTCCCCAAACCTTTGCCTGTTTGATGCTGGGCAGATAAAGTTAGTGACTAGGTGATACATGGACAATATAGCCACTTAATAAATAGATAAATATGTACTTCAGGAAAGTAGACAGAATATTCAATTTAAATTACACACTAAATGCTGTTGCTTTGGAATTAATGTAGTGAATGTGTAGAAAATACATGCAGCAATTACAAAGGTGATATGTGCTTACAACTTAGAACACCTGTTTCTGTAAAATAATCTTGGCAATTTGTTTGGATTGCTTTGATGTACTTCTTAATCATATTCCTTCTCTTCTCTTTTTTTATCTTAACCCTTCATAGGATATACTCCAGCAGGCACCCCATACAAAGTGCCGCCCACTCAGTCAAATGGAGCACCCCCTCCCTACACCCCATCCCCCACCCCATACCCAACAGCTATGTACCCCATCCGCAGTGCCTACCCGCAGCAGAACATATATGCACAGGTAAGGATGCCATTACTCAGCTGTTAGAAGAAGCCAATTATTTGAATATGATCTTTGAAACAAATGTCAGTTAATAAAGGACATTGCTTTGATTACAGTGACTGAAAAGGGACTATATTCCTCTAATATGTTAGACTAGAGGGCACATGGAGAGTCTTGTGCTATGTTCCAACACACTTTTAGCCTCAAAGTCTTTCCTGTGCTAATCCTGTCAGGGAGCGTACTATACCCAGCCAGTGTATGCGGCTCAGCCACATGTGATCCATCACACAACCGTGGTGCAGCCCAACAGCATCCCATCCACGGCCCTCTACCCAGCCCCCGTTCCTGTACCCGCTCCCCGCAACAATGGCATGGCTGCCATGGGAATGGTAGCTGGGACGACCATGGCCATGAGCGCAGGTATGGCCAGAACCAATGACTATAAATTATTTCAGTTTTCAGACAACAAATTGTGGATTTAGTTTGGGTCAGTAATTATTTTAGTTTATTTGGCACTTGGACTGAAATTTGTGGGTGTACAGTAAATGTTTTGTTAAGAGTTTCCTTTGTTTTGGCTTGAATATTATAGCTTTGGCATGTCTGGTCAGATGGACAGGATATAGTTTTTATTTTAGTTTTTGTTTTGGGGGGACTGTTGGAACAATGAATAATCAACAATTAGAGCAATGCTGTGTATGGTAACATGACAGGTATTGTGCACAATGATCACTACTAGCATCTCAGTTAAAAGATGGACAAACCAGTCTTTCATAGCTCCTTAGCAGATGGATTCAAACATGGTGAAGCTCATTAATGGTGGGGTAATATCCCTTAGGGACTCTGTTGACAACGCCTCAGCACCCACCGATTGGAGCACACCCAGTAACTGTGCCAACCTACAGGCCCCAAGGGACACCTGGATACAGCTATGTACCGCCTCACTGGTAGAGCCCACCAATTATGTGAGTTTTTTGTCTAATCCTTTGCATGTTCCCTACTGCCCAAACATTCTCCCCCCCTGTCGGTTTCCTCCCCTCCCCTTCTGCTTTTCATTCCTCTTTTTGTCCATCTTTGTCCTTTAACTTAAACGAACTGTGCTGCTTCTGCTGTGTCCCTTAGAGGGCGATGGCAGACAAAAAGCAGTCACCAATGTGTTGTTCTGCTCTTCTTTCCCACCAGATCTGGAGTCCACCATTGTATGCAACTGCTCAAATCTTACACGGGCGCCTGCGGGTAACCATGGGAACTCGACACCTGTCTGCAAGAACAAAACTAAAGTGCAACAGCCACTTTATTATTATTGTTATTGTTATTATGCGAAATTCTCACATTTTTACAAAGGCTGCTTTTAATTTTAATTTTTTTCTTTGTTCATTTGCCAACCAGTCATTACCTTTTCGCGTGGTTATTTTATTCTTTCATTTTCTTTTGCTGTGTCTGTCATTGGAACTCCAGAAGGACTCTTGAACAATCACAGGTGTCGGTCACTCCTGTTTCTGTGTTGTGCTGGTGTGTGTGGACCTGCCTGCTGCTGCTCAGTTGGCTGGAAAACATTGGGCACTTATTTCTCGTTATCATCTCCATCAGTCACTACAAAGACATATTGACTTATTATGCTGCCAAATTTTCTAACTACTAGATATCAGCACAGGGTTTTAACATGATTAGTTTTTTTTTTTCCCTTTCTTTTAATAGTAGTGTTTTTTTTCTTGTTTTTTTTTTTACTGCGCTCAACTGAATTACCTTTTCCTGTAGATTGATTTGCTGCTTTTATTCCCTCTGCTTCATACTTCTTTTTTATCAGCTTTGTTTTATTTTCAGTTTAATCTCAGTCGTCTTCCAGTGCGTAGCTGTCTGTCCAGAAGTAGCTAGTCCGTTGTGCCGGTTGTTACATCTACATGTGAGTGCTATGTTACTATGAGCACAGCACTTAGCAAGTACCTGCTGTGTCCCACTGTGTCCACATTAGCATAGCCCCTAGTACACACAAAGAAAACATCAGCTACATACTATGCAGGCTAGTATGTTGTGACGCTGTCATAATCTTTAGCTAGCTAGATAACATTTTGGGGATATTTGGTCATGTTAGCTTTTTAAAGTGGTTAGCAGAGGTCAATACATTTTGGGGGGTGGGGTCAAATTTATACTAACCACATCATCAGCATGGGTGCAAACTTCCTTTTTACACACAGACGCAAGTGCGCACGCACACACAGGGGCTCCTGTGCTGTGTCAAACACTTAGTGGCACTTATCATACAGTACCTCGAGTTCCGTTGTTACTGACCAATGCACACACACAAGCAAACACACACATGCTTTGAATTTCTTGGGATGTGCATGGCAGACACAGCCAGCAGAAAAGGACTTTAAAGGGACTGTGATGGCACTATGAGAGGGGAATAGGATGGGGTGGAAGAGCAGACAACAAGGAAGAAGGAAGAGATGATACATTTGAGTTTGTGCTATCTTCCCTGCACAAATTATACATTAATTTCTCACTGATTATATCATCTCCTCCCCCTTCCTTGAGCCAGACGAGAACTAATAACCAAATACTCCACAAATAGAAACACAGACGCTTGAATACACAGTTAATAATGGACCAGTCGAGTAAATGTGCTGATGGATGGACAGGACCGAGTCCAGTCCTTTACTCGGTGCTGCGAGTGCTAAAAAGACCAAAACAATGACAGCGTGGTTGTACATTGCATTTGGGAAATAAGTGTGCTGTGTCCTGTATACACTTGGTCCATGTCATAGCAAAACCAGACTTTTTTATTATTATTATTTTGCCTTTTGTTTTCTTGTGTCCATGACAGCAGTGCTGTTATGATGCAGAGTCCCTCAGTCACTTAGTTCTAAACTAGTCATTATTGGAATGAGGATAACTGCCGTACAGCCTCTAGAAGTCTATAAGAGACTTTTAGCAGTATTATGAACAAAAGGACCATCTATTTGCTTACTGTATTTATTTCTGCGGGACGCAGAGGTTTACATACATCTGCTTTTATTGACTGCATCTAAACCTTTCTTAAATTAAAAAATATCCAGCCCACATCTTTTACCAAAACTGTCTGTTTTTGCCAATGAGACATGGACCGTAAACTATGTTTACTATCTTAATCAAATTACTTCTGTGAATTTGAGTTCTTGTTTATTGGTCCTCAGCTGGGGAAAATGATGTGGATGGTGGTGGTGGTGGTAGCGTTGGTGGTGGGGTTTTAATATTTAGGTGAGGCCTGTGGCATTTTTCAGGATTTATTAAAAAAAAGACTCATCACAACTTAATGATCTGTAGAGTACAGATTGGTGTAACGAAAAGCATTTACTGCTCGGGTATGTAGATGAAGTGGTTTGATATTGCAATAAAATAAAGAGGGAATGCCTCCAGCTGTTAACATACAGTAATTATTTTAACGTTTTAAATTGATTTAAAAAAATATTGTTGCTATCTCTAAATATGGATCACAGGCTCTGTACACAGCCTACATTCAATAATAATTACAGTTACTGTTAAAAGGAGTAGAACATATCACAAATTTGGGGTATCGAATAACTTGAGGAAATATTGCACAATATAAGACAAAAAAAAAACTTGATGACTATAATGCTAAGTAACAGGTACCTAGGCTTTGTAGTGCAAGAGGGAAGAAAAAGCAATTTATATTGTAATTAAAAATTAAACAATAAGGTTGAGTGTTTGAGATATTCTTAGTCCAAATGTTTGTACACTAGTAGGTTAATTCTCCAGAAAATATTGCATAATCCTGCTGTCGGATGAAAACAGCTTAGCTTTAAGCCTTATTTTTCAAATAACCCTTATCTGTTAGAAGATATAAAGGGGATATCGGCGCCACGAGGGTCAGAAAACGTTCCCACATTGTACATTTTATTTTAAGACAAGAAAACTGGGAAAAGTTAATAAATACAGAAACTGGATTTTCTTGCGACAGCAGTAATGTTACTTGTCATTAGGATTTATTTAACCAACTACTACTTCTGTCAGTATTTCTCAATTAAATTTAATGGGTTTTTTTTCTCTACCTTCCCTCTGGTCAATTGAACATAATGGGTATGCATTATATTCAGGTGTATTTCACTATAGCATTGGATCTATAAGTTTAAAAAATGCAGTATATTTATATATCAAGTGGTACAGTAATGTATTTCTAGCTAAGCATGGTTGCATCAGTGTGGCAGCTACTGTTTGTGCTTTTAATTAATATGATTATTATTATCTTTTTTTTATTATTATTTTTAACTTCCTCTTCTGCAAATCTGTCCCTACAAACAGTTGGGTGCAAAATTTTGCAGTCTATTATTTTGACATGCCAAAAGAGTAATTATGGGTATTATGTATTTCATCAACATAATATTTAATCCACATTCAGCTTGTGCAAATGTTCCTTCATAATCAGAAGTAACAAATAGTCTGAGAGTGTCTAAAAGGTGTAAAATAAAAATACAAGATTTTGCATCCCTCATGATACATTAATCAAAATTAATTTCTGATCCAGAAATATTTGTACTAGCTTAATGTGCATTACATATTGTGTCGAAGGAGAACTTGCTCTTTTTGTCATTTCAGAATAAGGACATTCAATCTTTTGCACCCACGTGTATAAGTCCCTGAGGGGGGAGAAGTTTATGTAAGGTCTGAAAATAAAGTTAGGATGTCTGACTATTCTTATCACAACTCCTCACTTTTATGGTTGTTTGACTTTCCAGACCTTGAGGAAATAAAAGGATGGTCTCAGAACTAAAGTCAATGGTATTAGTTTGGTTCAATGAAAAAAAAAAATATATGGGCACACACTTTGCTTTCAGAAGCCTTTGTTACTGTCCATTTCTGTTCTGTTGGTGCAAAAATATAATATCTTGAACTCCCTCAGCCTCCATGCCCTTTGTCCTGTGCCATACTTCTCTGTTTGGTAAATATTACTTTCCTTGTCTAAGTAACTGGTGAATTCTGAGTCCTTGTAATGTCTAACTACCTGTGAATCTGTGTTTTCCTCTTGCTGTCCTATTCCTCACATTGTTGGTCAATCATATTGCCCGTTTCACTTTTATCTTTCCTCCTTAAACCAGTTTACACTTTTTGTCTAGAGGCCATTTTGCATCCCTTCAAATATCCATTTATCTTTGCTACTTTCAGGGATGCAAAATGATGTCCGATCATTCCTTTTGCTCCCTCCCTTATCCACTCCAATATTTTTCTTTGAACCTTTCTGCTCTCACACCTTCATGTTGTCGGTCTTTTAAGATTCTGAGCCTGATCTTTGCAACCCTCACCACCCCATCTGAATATTATTCATGAATTTATGATGATTGTTTAGGTTTTTGTCCTACTGCTACTAGTGCTTTTGTCACATTCCAGTGCGCCTTTTTAAACACTAGATGTCACCAGTAACAAGGTTTGAAAACAGCATCGCCGTGGCTCAAAAATTCAGTGGGAGACCACTGCTGTAAATTTAAAGGTGTCACTTACCTTTTAAGAATCACAATTGGAAATCAAATTGCGAGCGCTGAGGGTTTTTCTTTTCTCAATAAGTGTTTTTAATTACGTTTTATAAAATGTGTTGTTTTAAGTTTTAAAAAGTGGGTAATGGGCTTCGGAGCGATGCTCTTAATAAAACTCGTTGAAATGTGGAGTCTATAGAAAGACCGAATCACAGAGCGTTTGGGATGGTTAAAGGAAAAATAACAGAGCTGTTGGTGATACTGCTTCCTCATTTCACTTCATTTCTTGCCTCTATTTATTTCACTTTGCACTTAAGTGAAAATGGACAGCTAAACACTTTAATGTGTTTACAGGAAGGGAATGCAAAGTTGTCTTAATCATGGGTCTTATCATCCTGCATCTTTTATTTACTTTTTTACTTTTCTGGAAAAAAAACAGAAATTGCGATTACTCAGTTCTGTTTTCCTCCTTTCACATTTTATTTTAGTTTTGCATCTCTTTCACTTTAACAGTGAAAAAGTGACTGCAACCATTTAAAACACTTCTCTCCTTCCATCTTCCCTCTCCCCTTTTTGTTTTTTTTTTTTTTTGCCTTGCAGTTGCAAAGTCTTAGTTTTTTTATGAGTGATTAAAACACTACTATTACAGTGAATAGTAGGCATGTCTTTGATGTTCTGCTGCAGCTTTTTAATTTCAAATTGTCAGATATATCTTGGTTTAATTTGACACTAAATGTGATGCAAAAAGTGGAAAATTCCTTGTCTTCCAAAAAAAGAAATGTATACTTGTATCCCATTCCCTGGATCAAGTATTAGGAACAACCCCATCTTTGGAAGTTTTAGTTTGGTACCCAGTTTGCACATGCTTTGGTATATCTGTTACCGTAAGGTTGTGTTTGCAACTGAAGCCCAACGTCTGTTCAGCGTTGAGAGAAGTGAATTGTATGTTAGCTATTTGGTCCAGAGTGAAGGACCTGCGTCAGGCTTGTGATATGAAGTGTAAATCTGTTTTTAATTTTCTTTTTTATTTTAATTTTTTTTTGTTGTTGTTGTTGAGGGTTTTTTTTTTTAAAAGATCAGTTAGTGATCTTAGTACTATAACTAAGCCAAGTTTGTAATTGTATATTTACTGTAAAATGTAGAACATTGAATAACTATTAAAATTTTCCTATAAAAGGAGCATTGTCTTATGTGACATTATTTTAAAATGAATCCCATTGTTGACTACCTGTATGTGCTGGTACCATCAAAGTGATAAGGACACAATTCCCTGGAAAGGAGCAGTAGACGTAATACCAGATAATCCAGGTCTGTGCTCATAAAACGGTGGCAGGTCACAGGGCGTGACATTCTACAAATCTCTGCGTGTCACAAAACGATTTTGATGTGTCACTTTCAAAGGAAATTCTGCCTTAAAACATGTCATGAAGTGAAAGTAGTAAAAGCCTGTAATAACAGTGCCACATGCATTTTACGCAGAAGTGAAGACGGGAAAGTTAATCCTGTTTTTGGGAAGAAAACAATCATCACCTCGGTTTGTTTAGAATGAGAACGATTTGTTTCAGGTGAAGAGACTTGCAACACTCAGGTCAAATTGCATTGTGGATAATCTAGACATGACTTGAAAAGAATGCTGGAATTTGGAGGGGGCGGGGGGGGGACGTTGTATCTACGGGATCATTTTATATTAAGTAATTGAAGTTCAAAAATTTTACAAGGGTTGGAAACCCAAATCCTTAATATGTCATGTGCATGTGAGTAGATGGAAAGAAAACCAAACGCAGCACATGGAGAGTGCTTTTAGAGTTACCCACAGTGAGCAAGACCAGGAAATACCATCCAGGTGTATGAAGCCATCTTCAAGTACAGCATGTTCCTTTTCAAAATGAAAAAGTCTGTGTGTACTTTTTGTACCATAATCTACAAATAGAGGAACTCGGAATGCATTATTTCTCTTGTGACTGACTCACTCACTCTTTCACTTCTCTGCATCTGTGATGAGACAAACCGACTGCATTGAGCAATGTCAACCACGGCTCATACATATGCATACAGTGATGAACAAAATTGCCACGCACCTCTTTTATGCACAAAGTTCCTTCAAACACACGTTATCATTATGTGCACCGATAATGTTATGTGGCTGAGTGGAAAATTAAGTATGAGTTGACAGCAGGAAACAGACTTTTTTCTGAATGTTGCGCATTTCCCATATAGCCAGGCAACACTGAATCTGAGAATATAGCTTATGTACCTTTGAGTATATGAGTCTACTGATGTTTTGTAAACAATTTTTAACATAAGTTCAAATGGGTCTTTCATGACTTTGGATCACATGTTGATAATATTCTGAATTCTGATTCTCTATTCTGAACTGAATACAATAATCAAATAGGCCTTTTTCTATACAACATATGCAATAAGAGCTAAAGGTTAAAACTATGAATGCCAAATGTGAAAATAAGCTATAAGAAATAATAGTAAACTGTTTTTATTGAGTATATATCTTATGCTGCCCCCCTTGTTATGTGTGTAACTGTTTCTAGATTCATCATTCAGGCTTTTCCTAGATCTTATAAAGAAATACATATGGGGAAAAATCACACCTGAGGAACTGAAAGCTGCTGTTTAAAATGTTCTTCCTTCATTAAACCACTCAGGTCAACGCTGAGTCCAGCTAACACCATCTTCAAGTCCCGGTTCCTTTTTTGTGGGCATAAATATCAAGGGTGTATTTTGAGTGTTCAGCTGACATTAGGAAAATACACACTTCTCATAAGAGGGCATCTGGCAAATCATAACATCCTGCTGCGGATGACTGCTTCCAACATTCATTCATAAAATATTGGGCACAATGTACACAGACACATAACCTAATGTCAAAACAATCAGATTTGAGTTTAGACAGTTTTATGAAGGTTAGGTTGAAGTGACAGCTATGAGCAATCTGAAAAAAAAAACAGTTGCACAGAACATTTGCAATAAAAGCCCATGCAAAGATTTATTTCAAGTGTTAATATGTTATATTGGACATTTTTAATATACATAAGAGTTATTTAGTTAAACTTTGGGTTGTCTCACTGAACTTCAACCTTTACAGTGATCAATGCAAAATAAAATTCAAATGAAAGTACCAGTGTATGGTGTGATTCAGTCAATATAGCGTGAGATGTCTAAACCATGGTGTTACAGTCAAATTCCAGCTGAGTTTGTAGATGCACCACGTCATTTTGCAACATGCATTCCTTAAACGCATCACGACACTCCAGCTTTAACGATTTAGATTTCCATTCCACTGAAGGACAACAACTTCACACTTAAGGCATGATCCTAAGTCTTCAATCTTAAACCCAATTAGCGGTTTTAAGGTTGACTTCTGCTCTCAATTGCAGCTGCTCCTTTGTTAGGACACAGTTGTTGGTTTAGTCTATTACAGTATAAATCCAAAGGGCGGAGGCTTTAAAACGATGGTGTTTTGATCAAAGAGGCTCCCACCGTGCTCCCACCGCAACGATTAAGAAATTGTCAGATTAGGCATTGAGCAAATGGTCGCTGAAGAAAGATGATTCCTACTTTTTCTGTCTGCACACGTCCCGTTTGCACCATGACAGATGTCGTCCTTTGGAAAAAGGTCTGCTGGATGCTGGGCAGTTGCCAGCGTGAACTTGACTACCCGGAAATGTAATCTGCCAAGTGACTTTACCCTCTGCGTTTAATTAATGGAAAGTATATGCACTGATAGATTTATCCCTCTGTTTTTTATTTGTCACACTGATCTTACTCTATGTCGGCTTTAGCTGAATAAAATATTTCTATATGTAGAGGTTTCAGTTTTGTCCTGTTTGGTTGAGCATCGTATATATAATCCTACATATTGCTTTAATCTTTTTTACCCACCAGAAGTTTAATTGTTGTAAAGTTTAATTCAAACTCATAAATACTGGTATTTATTATTTAAATCTCTTATCTGAAGAATTTTACAGCAGTAGAATATAATTGTTTTTGAAGACAGGCACGAGTCATTTAATTATAAAAAATGTAAATGAAAAACCTGGACATGTGGCGTGTGTGTTTTTAAAAATAATAATTTAAAATGATTTCATTTATTTAGCTCACGGTCCTCTGCAGCAAGTGACCTGGGCTCACACCATGATACAAGAGAATCAAGAGAATGCATTCTACTTTTGTAAGTAGAACAGCATCCTGTAATGCCCAATATTTACTTTTCTTATGATCACATTATGTATAGATTCATTAAAAATGAACAATTTACTTCCATGTGACAAACTGAAACAAGACATGAACTCTGTGGGGTCATGACTCAGTGGCCACAGCAACACTGTGCAGTGCAGCATGTTTTACCCTTTCATGGAGATGTTTCGCACTCGTGACTACAAACTAGTTTTTAATGCTAACACTCATTATAATCTATTACCAGAGCTTTCATATTTAGAGTAAGACTTTGTTTTCATTGATAATAATAATAATTATAATAATGTGTTTTGAGTCTGCAGGCTCATGACGTGCTCTCCCAGTGAAAACCATATGGCTGGATGCAGGCAGGGCAGGTTGCCACATGTGTTTTACCTAATATAATATGAAACTTTTAACGAATGATGTGGGGTCCAAGGAGACTCCGCTGTCATGTCAGATGTATTCTGATCAAAACCGGATGCACACCAGGAAACAGGAATGCTGCCAAATCAAATAAGAGCCCAATAAAAGTCTCATAAAATCCCAACAAGATGAGAGGCAGTGACGCGCGGAAACCATGAGCTTCTGTTCTTGTGTTTAATGGGTCACTCGCTGTGTCTGTAAGCTGGTGGGCACGGACATGTGTGATGAGCGTAAGAGTTCAACTCACAGCCACATATAAGAACCACCGGCTTCCTGTTTCTGTTCGGACACTTGAGACTAAATTATCCTGCTAGTACCAAGAGTCCTAGACAACACTTAGACCTTCTTTATATTACAAAACTTGTGTGTGTAACGTTGACATCGTTCTAAAATGGACCTACCATCCAGCTAAACATTAAAAGTTAGCTGCTTTTTTAAGGCAATGGCATAATTCAGGTTTTACTTAAGTATCATATAATCATCAAATAGTGTCCCTATACTCATTAGGAAGTGCAGTGATTTCCAATATGATCCTATCATGGGACAAAAGATGAACGTAAGTGGTTATAACTCACTAAGAACACATTTGGATATGGTGCTATGAAGTATTTCTAATGCTTTTGTGTCTCTTTATGGTCATTTTGCTCCTGTTTTGTGGTGAAGTCAAGTTTCAGTAATTCATAAGTTTTACTTTAAGGGCTTCGACATAAGAGTGTGAATCCACTTACCTTTGTTGTGTTTCTACTTGTACGTTTGTACTTCGCCCACTGCAGGCTGAGTCTCCGCACACACACACACACACACACACACACACACACACACACACACAAACATTCGTACACACACATACACATTCACACACACCCACACACACACTCACACACCCTCACACACACACTCACACACACACACACACACAGACGTTCGCACACACACACACACACACATTCACACACACACACATACACCCTCACACACACTCACGAACACACACACAGACGTTCACACACAAATTACCACACACACACGCTTTCTCTCTCTCTCACACACACACACTCACAAACACACACACGCTCTCTCTCTCTCTCACACACAAACACACACACACACGCTCTCTCTCTCACTCACACACGCTCTCTCTCTCTCACGCACACACACACACGCTCTCTCTCTCTCTCACACACACACACACACACACACACACACACACACGCTCTCTCTCTCACTCACACACACACACACACACTCTCTCTCTCTCACACACACACACACACACACGCTCTCTCTCTCTCTCACACACACGCGCTCTCTCTCTCACACACGCTCTCTCTGACACACACACACACACATTCTCTCTCTCACACTCACACACGCTCTCTCACACACACCCTCGGCCCCACGTGTGCCTTTCAAGACTCACTGCGCGTGCGTGGACCCGGTCTAGCGCGTGCCGCTGTCTTTGTGGAGCGGCAGCATCAGTATGATGTGTGTGTGTGTGTTAATGCGTGTGTGTGCGTGTGAATGCGTGTGAAGTGTGTGCGCAGCAGGTGAGGGGACGGATCCCGCACTTTTCCTCGGAGTGTCTGGATCTTCCGGGCGCTTGTTCTCGGTTCCTCCGCTCGCTGAGCTGCTCGGAGCCGGACGGGACGCGGCTTCTTTCGACGCTGAGCCGGCAACTTGTTGCTGCCACTTTATGTTGTTGCAGAAACTCGAGGTAAGTCGTTGCTCCTTTCTTAACTGCACGTTTCCAACGAAATGAATATTGAGTTAGTGAATTAGCACAATTAGTCCCATTGCTCACAACGTGGCTGTTTTACCAGGATATTTGAGTTTCCAGGAGGTGTCATGGTGATTCACACATTAATATGTATTTTGTCTATTTTGTCTTTGTGTCTCGGTGTAGGAAGATTGTTTGTCCGGTACGTCGTTGTAAATACGTTATTACAATAGTTGCTTTTCCTAAAAAAGCAGAAGCTCTGAGCTCTAACTGTGTGACGCTTTTTTTAACGGCCTCTTTACACATTTTAACTGCACAAATGATTGCTAGACTTTATGAAATGCCTTGAATAATTCCCTAGAAACACATTGTCTCATGCAATTACCAGGAGCGGTTTAGATGAGCTGTCATGTGAAAGCACGTGCCATCTGGTTCTGCTGGGCAGTGTTCAGGCTCCTGCAGGTGTTTCATCTGCTCCCAGTCAGACACATGAAACACTGACTGTCCTGACGGGGCCATAGTGGTTTACAAAAAACTTTATGAGCAGTGGTTTGTTTTAATGAGAAAAATAACCAGCGCCAGACATCCTAAACAGACCAACCAATGTCTTCTAAAATTGGCAATTTGATGATTATGCCTAGAAGGCAAACCTGAGTGCACCTTTGATGGATTGCTCCTATAATTTGTCTTAATTGGTAACCAGAACTGCTGGAATGTTATGCTAGACTAGATGCTTTTGTTTGTGCTTTATTTACGTTTCCAGACTCAGTAAAGCTGTTGGTTATAATCAGCTTTGTCCCTGATGCAAAGTGCGCTGCAAAATTGTACACCAAAAAACATTTTTCAGCAGCTGATGTTTGGAACAGGTTTGGAGCTAATCATTAGAGGGAACCAGTAATCATTATCAAGAATGAACCTACTGTCAAGACAACAATAGAAACCGTAACTATTTGTGCATCCCTGGGATTTCTGTGGGTTTTCAACAAGCGCTTATTATTCCAATCACAGTGAGGTGTGGGACAGAAATGTGAGAGAAACAAGTGAAGGTGACATGACTTGATAGCTTCTGGTTAAAGTGTTTGCTCACAGTTATTCTCTGACTGTGAGACTGATTGTCTCTGTGTTCATACCTGTGCATCTCAATTAAACATGTCCACAACAACATATGACAACGGAGACTGATGCACCTGAACAGTGTGTAGGGAGCCCACAGAAACACCACATCTGTTCAAGTCTTCTCTCAGTCTGCCCTCACTTCCACTTCGCATTTCCTTTTATTCATTCGTCCTCACAATTTGTGTGTGTATGTTTGCGGGTTTCTTATTGAATGTAGCGGTTATTTTTCAGGAGAAACCATTTCAGTTATTTCAGTAAGTTGACTGAAACCAAGTAAAACAGCTGATCTGAGCGGCAACTTTGTAAGTGCCGCAGTTTTGTCCACATAACTAGCGTGCGAGCTAGATAGGCGGAAAGATGCAATATGAGATCTTAGTGTTGTTTACTAAGCTCCAATTGGTTGCTTCTCTAACTGGAGAAAATATTTGTTCAAGGGCGCAACACCCGATTTATTGCTATAGAGATAACATGGATAATGTCCCTGCATTCTCGAAAACATAAAAAACAATAAGAGTCATTATGTCAAATACTCGCTGTCATAATGTTTACAGTTGGATATGTCACTAACCCTTAACCATCACGTTGTTGCGACGAAAGAAGTGAAACAAAACAGCTGAGTCTGATCATGGTAGAAGGAACTTTGTGTCCACATTTAAGTTTCAGTGACCAAAGCCCCAGTGTCCTGCCTCTGCATTTTGCTTCTTTCATCAGAGTTGCGTTAACTTCCTCTGTGTGTGGCAACAACATGATGACTGAACTGCTGTCAGTCAGTCTTTACGTGCCTGATGAAATCCTCAGTCCAAGTCTTTGCAGAAACTTGCATGAACACGTTTTTCGTCTACGAGTAGCTGTGAATTATGACCAACTGAGCAATCTGTATTATCATCTGCAGCCCTCGGATATGACCTATATAACTTTGTAGCTTGTCAGGATATTAAAAGTAACTTTTACACACTTTTACTTTTACCAGTTTGTTTTTTTTATTTTGCTTGATAAAATTTGCTAAATTAGATTAATGGAAAAAAGCGTTGTGTTTAGTAATGTCCATATTTGTACTCAAGCCTTTGTGTGTCTTCTGTGGAAATCCAATTTTCAGGACAAACAGATGGTAGTTGTCTATTATGCTTGCTTGGTATGTGTAAAAGCCTGCGAGGTTTGAAGTTGTTTATTAGCACCATTGATTGATTAGAACTGTGTTAAGTTAAAAGCCACGATTTTATTCTTTTTATGGTCACATGGCAAATAGTGGACTTGTGTACGTCAGTCTTCTTAAATGCATAACCTCTGGTGAAGGAAATTGGTTTGAAATGTCTATTTTATACTGACTACATCGTCTGTCCTCAGCACTGACAGACTTGTATCAGCCTGCACTCAGTTAGATGATATAATTACTAAAGGGGCTTTTTATTTCGATAGACTGTAGGAGACACACGGTGTGTTGATGTGTTTACCTTTGTTTGACAGATGAGATACTGCTGCACTTTAGTTTTAGTTTAGTTTTCATTCTAGTCATTTTCTCTCGTTATTTTTAATTCATTACATCCAATGTGTTTGCACATGTAGGTGTGTGTGTATGAGTATGTGTGTTGTAATTCCGCATGGGGCCACAAAGTGAGGAGCAGTGGGCATGAATGTTTGATTTGTCCATCTACATCTCCCGCTCGGTGCAACTTACCGAGAGCATGTATGTGCACGGTACACAGCGTTGTCTTTATATGCCCTTATCTGCCCGTTACCTGCTTTTTTTTAGATTAGATTAACTGCAAGGGAACAACCCTGTAGCTGGTCAGGAACATACAGAGCAGCTGCCAAAGCAAATTCTATTTGGAGTGTTTGTAAGCAGTGAGAGTGTGGGTTCAAACAGCACAGGCCCAGGCTTTTTATATAAGGATTACAACACGCTGAAGTAATGCAGGTGGTAATTTAGGTCAAGCAGTCTCAAACATGTGTTTACATTCCCCTAATTGTGAGAGTTTGAGGGATTTTCTCTGTTATATCCGTAAGTGGAAGGCACACGCAGCCAATAGCTAAACATGTAAACTCTGCACCTGCATGAGAGGAAGGGAAAGTGAAACACTTTCACACCAGTGCCATTCACCACAGACGATGTATAGCTGATGGAGATTATGTCTGGCACAGAGTTGTAAACGGCACTAGTGACGTTCTTAATGCTGAGGCCTTTTTGTGCATCGATTCACTAAGGTGAACGGCCAATCAGATTTGTCTGTCTCACCTATGGGAACAGTCGCCATTAAGCTGAGTGTTGAATCTGCTGAAAAGTCACTGACAGGGGTTTGACTACTGCCATCAGTACAGGGCACACTGCAAAAACTAGTGTGAGGAAGGCTTAAAACCATTTCTTGAGCTATAGAAAAACTTAAAATAGATTAAGCCACATTCTAAATGACCAGTAAAACTGAACATGTGCTTCCTTGTTTGCACTCCTGTTGGAGTTATGTTTATGTAATTAATCTGCATTTGCCCAGTTGCATTCTTCCAGTAATGGTTTATAAATAATGTTGTGTCTCCTTTTGCCCTGCCTGACAGCAGAGAGTGTCCAGCAGTGTGTCTACCTTGTCAAAGTGCACGTGACAGAGATATAAACAGCGTGCAGGGGCAGGAAGCGTCTCTGTGCGTGACTGGGAATGTTATCTCAGTTACAGCGGGTGTATATTTTTACCATGTTATTATGCTAGAGCAGGCATGAGCTTGGGAATCACCTGCAACTCAGTAGACTGAACCATTTTATTTCCCCCAAGGACATACCAAGTTCAATTTTGATAGAACAGATCATATGCTGTCTGAACACCTGACGTCATCCATTTTCACTTAAATTAACTTACATAAAGGCATTCTTATGTTTATGTCATACAACTACCTCGTTTGGCCAATATGGAACAATGGAACAACAAAATTATAACTAGAACTAATTAGCGATACAAGTTACAATACGATAACCCAACTTGGCCTAAGTTTTCCAGGTAGGTAATGTTAAGTTACTGTTACACTAACGTAGCAAAACTGTGTTTGTGATGCAGTAGATTTTTTTATGGACTGTCCGCAGTATCCACCTCTGTGATTTCTTATGCCAGTGCTTATGCTAGATGTTTTTTTAGGAATCCTGCCAGAAGTCTTAAGAATATGTGGGCAGAAAAAGCTGCTCAGAGTCATAATGACGTAGTCAAATCAATTCCTGCAAAGGTCGGTGAGCAATGTTTTAATTAATGTTTGCCAGTTGTGTTGTGATAGAGTAAACATGTGGCTTGAAATGATTTCATTATTCACCCACTACTTTCTACTGAGGCTCATGTCTAAAAATAGTTTAAACTGTTACAGTTGTGAAACTGTGTCATTTTCCATTCAATAATTTTATCCTTATTTTTAAACAGAACTATCTCTTTAAGCTCTTGCTTTCAATTTTTGTTCAAAAACTATGAGCTTATTTTAGTCACTTTGAGACCAGCAAATTAAAAAATGCAGACAACAAATATTGACCCCAAAGCAAATTCTGGTGATATAAATCTTGTGACGTGAAATATTGAGAATTCCAAATGAATTGTTGTCTGTTGGTTTGTGGTGCATATGTGGCGCATTACTCTGTGTATATCCTTTATACGGCTATTAAACTAAGATCAATGTCGATTAGGAAATGGATATTCCCTGGAGAATAACTGTGAGCAAACACTTTAACCAGAAGCTATCGGATGTTCACACACAGACACATGCACACACAGAAATGATCACTTAGAGTCCCATAATTACTGTTTGCTCTCTAGAGTGTTGAAAAATTGAAAACATAATGATAACCAGCACACACATACATGGACTCTACAGGTTTCAGGAGCACTCGTTGCTACTCTCTGCTGTTCATGCAGACGGCAGAGACATACACTTGATTTTATACTGCATTTTACTCTGAAAGGTTATGTTCAAGATGTGAACATTAAACTTATCTAATACGACCAAATGTATTAAAGCTGTAGAAAGCCAACTAATACGATATGCATTAAGTTAAAATAAACTAGATTACAGCTGAAAACTGGTGTATAACATTACCACCAAGAATTAAAACAGAGGAGGTTTTTTTTTTTTTTGCTGTTTGTCCCTGTCCCCTGATTCGTTTAAAAAGAAAGCTGACACTCAACTGTTCATCAAAATGTCATGAGAAATATCCTTCATCTGTCATTATCTCCACCACAGTAACAGTCCTGATGAGGTGTAGATATTGAATATGGGAATCAAATCATCATCTGGCAGACCTCAGCTATTATTCCTGCCTGATGATTTGCTTGCTGGGACTTGTAGGATCCGGAATGTGTGTCTTTTTTTTTTTTTCCTCGGAAACTTTGTAATGTTTACTAGACAAAAGAGAGCTGCCAGTTACATGTTTAGTTTCTTCATAAATTGAATAATACATATGGTTTTAACTTACTACTGCTCAATCTTTAACATTTTGCATATGCTTGCCAACAATATGAATACCAACAACTACAGAGAGAAAGTGACTTCACACAAAGGAAGAATGGGGTTTGGCTGTTTGAACATGTGACAGTGATAGCATGGATTGCACTGTTGATTCAAGGTCTCTGCCTTGATGTTTAGCTGCTAAAGGCAGGTTACAAAGACAGCTCCCCATACGGGGCATCTACAGGCCTTCGTCCTTCAGTAATATAAAACAAGTACTGCATTTTTTTTTTGTCAGTGATTTATGTGATTTATGAAGTTAATCAGACTCAATCACTTCTTAAAGTCCAATTCAAAAAGTTGATGTCATGCCCCGTTTTGAGTTGAGACAGCTTAGTCAGCAGATTAGAAATCCAAGATAAGCTACCGACGAGCCACCGGCAAATAAAAGAGTCGGCCGTGCACCTCGCCAATCCTTTTGTTGTTCTGCTGTGTCTGCCCATTGGATCTGTGAGGAGAAAAGCTTTATGTTGTGGTGGCACGCTGCTCGTTTTTCTCCTCTCCTTCAATGACTCTACCAGGAGTTATGAAATCACGTCTGACTGTCATTCATAACAAACTGTAAGGCTCCCACACAGGAAGTGAAACACACTTACTGCAGACACTGTTTAAAAACACACAAATACAGTTTTTTGAGCTTGTCTACAAAACACACACACACACACACACACACACTGTAGGAGTCTTAGTTGTAAAATGCTGTGAGTCAGTATGACGGGCTGTAGAGGAAGGAGCTTATGCCAATCTCTTACTCGCCCACACGCTGCCATGGTTGAAATGAATATGATTGATGCTGATGGTGGGAATAGTAATTAGGATTGTTGCTTAATCTCTGTTTGCAGACAGTGTGAGTTATGAGTGGGAGACCAGACAGTCTGCATTGGTTTTCTTTTCCGAACTTGCAGCCACCCAGTTCCACTTTTCACAAAGTGATAGAAAGATCAAATTATTGTAAAATTATCTCCATTTTTATGATGTACTTCTTTAGCTAATTAAGTACCAAGTGGTACAACCCATAAGTATTTCTATTTTCTACTCATCTCAATTTTTCTATGCCACCAGAGACACTAAATATTGTACTATTTTACGTATTATTTAATATGATTCCTACAGGTTGAGTTAGCAAATTCTGGTGGCCTGAAAGGATTAAAAATGTTATAGAATTACAAAATATACTGCAAAAATTATCTGGAATATTGTTTATCTGGACTGAATCTAAGCATTCTGCGAACTTGACTTTTCCTTCTACTTTCATTTCTGTAAAAACCTTATATGCTTAAAGGAACTATTTTTTGTGGTGACGTTGCTGCTTTTATGCGCGTGAAAGATCTCAATGTTGATATCCCAGTTGCTCACATACAGCACGCCCTGCAGATATGAATAAAGCTAGCTTTACCAGTGACCTCTTCACAAATTCAGCCTGAAAAACAAAATCCTCATGGAAAGAAAGGTCAGTAAATTTAAGTGATCATCCACACGTGTCAAGTACGTTCAGGGCATTTTTAATAGGATTCCCAGGATAGGGGTTTTTATTATCTATATTTTGCAGGAATATTCGGTCTTTCATTCCATTTAAAACAAAAAGCATGTGGCCTGTTGTATCAGCTGTGCTCACTGGACTAACCTTTATGCTTTTTCTAGATGGTTTTGAGATTATAAATGATTGAGTGTTACTACAGTCACAGCACATTTGGACTCTCCTGCTGCTAACAAGTAATCAACTGAACTGTTATTACAGTGTATGGGAATGTGGACTAAAGTGCAGTGATTAACAGAGCTCAAGGTCACTGAGGTGATACTTGAGATGTTAATGGTGGGACTCAAACACAGATGTCTTGTGCCCTCTGGTGGCAAGTTGTGCTCTTATCCTTTTTATTTCGAAGAGCACTGAGCACGTGGGCACTGAAACACTTTGAAATAATTTGCAACTTAGTTATCAAATTTAATTATTACCTGTTTACTGCTTGTGCTACAGACTGCGCAGTAACATCTACAAAAATCCAGAATTAAATTTCAGTGGAAATAGTAGCTGTAACTTAACAATTACATTCCATTGGGCATCTTCCTATCATCCCTCTTGTTGTTATTTCAGGAAAAATGTTGACATGATAATTAAAGCAGCCTTTGTGTCTCTCCCTCCAGAATGTGAAGATGCCATATTCTGTGAACTCTCTCCCTACGGAAACCCTCATCTCTAAAACCTTCTCCTTGGATTTCTTCTCTACCAGCTTACAGCCTACAGAGCCATATGAGGCCCACAGCTTTGGCAGCGTCAGGGACGTCCACAACGTCAGTGGGTTAGGTGCCCTTCGATGCACCTACAAGGAAGACTTCAAACGTATTTTACTCCCTGCTGTGTACACCGTTGTCTTCCTGCTTGGTCTTCCTCTCAATGCTGCTGTCATACTAAAGATATGGAGGACGAGGCCAAACTGGTCCAAAAACAACATCTATATGCTCAACTTGGCCCTAGCTGACCTGTTCTATGTGATGTCACTTCCCTTGCTCATCTACAACTATGGCAGCCACGACTACTGGCCCTTTGGGGAGTTTGCCTGTAAACTGGTCAGATTTCAGTTTTATAGGTAAGACGGTCTGCTGAATACTTTCTAATTACTTCTTTTTTGAATATCTGAGGACTTTTGATTGATAGTAAGGTGCTTAAAAGGTAAAAGTCATCTGTCCACATCTGAATACAAAGGTGTAGTGTAGTACAGCATAGATCGATAAGATAAGACATAACAGCGTTTTCTTTTTCTGTCTTTTTTAGCAATCTGCATGGCAGCATCCTCTTCCTCACCTGCATCAGCGTGCAGCGCTATGTGGGCATCTGCCATCCTCTTGCGGTGTGGCACAAGCAAAGTGGTCGGAAGATGACGTGGGGCATCTGTGCAGGGGTGTGGCTTGTGGTCATCTTGATGTGCGCGCCGACGTTTCACTTCGCCGCAACAGGAATTCAGCGCAACCGCACAGTTTGCTATGATTTAAGCACACCAGCACGTTCTGTAGACTACTATCCTTACGGCATGTGTCTGACCTTCCTCGGCTTCTTGTTGCCATTTATGGGTGTGATGGTGTGCTACTGCCGGATGGCCCACATCCTCTGCCGACCAGTCTTGTACCAAGGTGTTTCCATGGCCACAGGGGAAAAAAGGGACAAGGCGGTGAGGATGATCATCGTGGTGGCGGCCGTGTTCTGCATAAGCTTCCTGCCGTTTCACCTCACCAAGACCATGTACCTGGTGATACGCACTCTGCCTGGGGCACCATGCGAGACCAGAAACTTGTTTTCGATCATCTACAAGAGCACCAGGCCTTTTGCCAGCATGAACAGCTTCCTGGACCCTATTTTGTTTTACTTCACTCAGCCACGCTACCGCCGTAGCACCAGAAAGTTTGTGCGCAGAGTCGCCACCCTCAGGGACAAGGGCACCAGTGTGTGAAGATCACACTTTCATTCTTAAAGCGCTGTTGGAGCAGTGGATCCTAGGTTGGTGCAAAGTGGTACGTGTAATATTTGCTGGGTTTTTAAACTGTTGTTCTCGTGTTGCTACTTTATTCTGCTGTCACTAACTGCGATCTAAAACAATTTAGAGGGACTACAGTCAGGGTTTTTTAGATTATTGGAATTGGAAATAAAAGTATTTTGGCATTTGACCTCTGTACACCACCACACTGAAAATGAAAAGGAACACTCAAGATTTGAGTGAAGACTCTAATTTGACTGGGTCACTGTTGTTTTGTTGTGCACTGTTGTTTGTTCTAAAATGTAAAGGAAGTTTCAAATGAAAAGTGTAGTGGTGTACAGAGTGATGCTGAAAAATCGCTTCACTGTGTTGGAACCTGACTGTATGTCAAAAAAATTCTGAAATAACACATGAAGCATGAATCATGCTACATGAAAATTAAACACAGACTGGGAAAACATGGAGAGAACGATTTAAAAAATGTCTTAATTTATTTTTATTCTGTGTCAAGACTGTCACATGAGGCTAAGTGTATTGTTAGCAGACCTGGGCATTCACATCCTGCATTGTGCCTATTACGTGGGAAATGTTTGCATCTTGGTTTCTAATGTGCACTGTTGTGTAATAAAGAAGAATTTTTTTTGGTTATTGTTTGATTCAAACTGTGAAGTGTACTAGAAGACATAACAGGAATTTGTTTCGCTCCAGTTCCAGTGGAACAGGAAGATGATTCTGGATAAATATGAAGAGATTTATTTATAAAACTTCCACAAAGTACTTGCATTTGTGCTTTAACTGATACTGGGGTGAAACATTCCACACAAAACACTTTTGAAGATCTGCACTGTTCTAGTGGCACGTTGGTGTAAATGTCGAGCTGTTATGGTTGTTGTTGTTGCATGTTTTCACCACAGGATGGTGTGTGCACCCCCCCCCCCCTCACAGCACCTCTTTTTTTAGAAGATAGTTTATTGTCAGATTTAGTAAACATAACCAAGAAAACTGTTTAGCTGAAAATAAATAACAATAAATCCCCAGCTAACAGCCCAGTGGTCGCGCCGTCAGTTCATGTTCCTGTGTTTTTCCACCTCATGTGAGTGTGGGCGCCTCGTTTACAAAAAGACTCTGGAATGATGCTTAAACATGTGAACTGTAAGAGTTTAAATTTGTAACTGAACTTTTTTTCTGCTATTTCTTTAAGTTCCATCAAGTAAGTTACTGGGTGTGTGATTTCGTAATATTAATGAAATTAACGTAGATGTAACATCAACACAACTTTGAATCACTTTGTGTCAGGCAATGTCCTGATACTGTGCAGGTCTTATTCTCTTAGGGTTAGTGGCTTTTGTAGAAATTTGATCCAATTTTTTTCATCATACAACAATTTTGCTGTTATCCACATACTGTATGCAAAATGTGATCATAAAATGAACCTGAGGTGGTTAGTTTAACGTTGAATGTGGTAAATTAGTAATTCACTTTGCTTTCACCTGTAACAGACACTCTCAGTCTCAACCATAAGATGTCATGTGGACAACTGTGAGTCGACAATCTGATTTTAAATTTAAATATAAAGAGGATTTAATATATATTGTGGCAGCTTTACCAACTGAATACATGCAACTAAAACTTTTGTTTTGCACTTATGAGGGAGAAGATTTTGCATATCCAGTTTAATGTGAACATGTCAGTGCCATGCATTTTAAATGCAAGGAATGTTTTGATCACATTAATGTGAAACGCTTTAGGGATTTGAAAAACATGTACGTGTGTCTGTACAGCATGAATATTCAGTATTGTAGTTAATATTGTATGTTGTTTCCCCGGCTTCGGCACAAAATGACAGCGCAGCCCTGTTGTTTATATGTCTGCTTGCACAAATATTTGTGATTCCTGATTTATTTTTCCTCTGCAGCTGTGTCGTGTGTGTGTGTCTGTGTGTGTGTGGTCACTTTAGAGGGATCCAGATGTCCCTGTACTATGCCAATGTATCTGTGCCAGTATTATTTAGAGGAATTTTATTTTTGTTACATTAATACAAATATGAAAAAAAGAACTTTTATGTTTTCTGGGTTTTTTTGTTTATACTATGCAGAAAGTTCCTTGTAAAAATGTTTTGGATGTTGTTGGTAAAACGAAATGAAAACAGCCATTAAACTGTCTGGTAAACAATTGCAAATGCTTTTACTTTATTTGGATAAAAATCATTTTCTAATGTACTGATGATCCTCTCTTCCCTTTCACAACATAAAATTAACATTTACTTTCTCTGTCCCCTATATGAAAATGTATTTGACAAATAGTAGCTCATGACATTTGTAGCTGAATTGATTTTGAGGAGCTTAACAACAAACGTACCAGTGTAAAAACACATTTTAGAAAAGGTTCTTCAGTTACTCTGTTGGTGATTTTACTTTCTCGACTCTCTTTGCCAGTGACACAACCTCTCACGGCCGGTGGGGGGCGCTGCCAGTCAGCATCTTCCCACCTCAGGGCGAACACACAATTCCCTTCAGGAACAAAAGCGCCTGTTAACCACATGGGAAGCACCACAGAGGGGTAATTGTGCATGAGTGAAAACTTTTTTCCTTTGCCCCCCTCCCCCCGTGAATCAGTGCTGACACACTAATTCACCATCAAGGTGCTTTACAGTTACTGCTGAATATGCAGTGACCGGGTGTGAGGGTCATGCAGACTCTGATTTCTTTACCTCTGAAGACACAAAGATATTAAAATATGCAGGTTTACAAATCAGAAGTGTTTGTTTCAGGGTCTTTTAAGTACTGGCCTTTTTTCCCAAGGGAAGGGACCATATTTCCATGCAGCTTGTCCACACATTATCAAAAAAGAAAAAGTCTTTCCTCTCAATCCCCGAGGGGCTATGACAGCCCCTATACCCCTAGTCCCGCCCACCCCGCTGCCCTATCTCAGGCATTAACATGCAAAAAAAACAACACACAAAACCACGGAAAAACCAAATCCCACCAAAACAAGGGATCCACACACAGTCTGGGAATTAGCCGAGCATGATGCAAACCCGGCCGGCCAGAGGTGTGGACGGAGTGGGGCCGACTGTGGGAAAGTTGTGGTTGTGAACAGGTTGGGAAGTTTTGGGCCAGAAAAAGCAAAGAAAAGCCAAGAAAAAGCGACTTGAAGCGCGTTTCGTCCGCGCACGGATGCGGTGTCCGGGACAGACAACATGTAAGTTCGACGCCTTAAAACGTTCGGGATTTAAAAACGCGGGGATTGTTTAAAGGCTGCGGGGGGGAAATGGACCACGACTCCGCCGGCGTCTCTGTCCGTGGACTGTAGGGATGCGTGTGTGAACTCCAACAAAGAAAGACATGAACAATGGCAGAAAGAGAGAGGAGGAACGCGCCCGTGTACCGCAGCGTTTCTTTCAAAAAGTTGGGCTCGTGGAGCGTCGGGCGGAGTGAACGCGGCCAGCACGAATCAGAGGGTTCGGAGGCGGCCAGCGTCGCCCTTCCCCGCAGAGCAGAACAGCCCTCGGCGACGCGGAATGTCAGTGTGTCAAGAAAAGTTTCCAAAATCTCTGCCGCCGCCGCCACCGCCGCCGGCCTCCAGACCGCAGAGCCGCACAGAAACTCCTCCACCCCGCTCTCCTCTATTTCTCCATCCATCCGCCAGCTCACGGAAAAGTTCAGCAGCAGCAGCAGCAGCAGCAGCAGCGGCGGCGGCGGCGGCTCCGCCAGGACGCACAGAGTCTCACCGGGAGACGGTGCAGCAGGGACGCGGCGGAGCAGCACTCTTCCCCGGGCCAGAGGCTCCAGGAGAGCCGGCTCTCTAAACCGTAAGTCTTTTCACGAGGACGTCGGCGGCGCATGTTTCCAGGACGGTGATCCGACTGCGGACTGTCCCACAGACAGAGACCTGCAAACGGTCCAGTGCGGCTCGGACTCGGTGTCAGGCTCGGACACGGAGAAGAAAAGCGAGAAGTGGACAATTCCACGTGGACCAACGGACGGCGGCAGCAGCAGCTCTGGTAAGAGAGAATATTCCCAAGTCAATGCATGTCCCCCCGAACAGAGAAAGACTTGGACCGCGAACGAGGATGACGACGGGGGCACTAGATGGTTTCCTCCACCCTGTAAATCCCACCGAAATTATCCCTCCACTCACCACAGCGACTTTATTCCTCTGCACGCCGACAAGTGGCCCAGCGTCACCAAAATCAGGCAACTGTTTGATGAGAGACAAAGCAAAATTACACAGGACAAGAGCGACACGGAGAATTTAAAATCCGCCAGCAGAGGCAGTTTGAACGAGCTCAGCCCCAGCGAGAACGCTGCCCTCCCAGACAGACCTCACATAGGCGCTAGTGAAGCCAGGGACTTGTCTTTGCATGACAAATGCGTGGTGGGAGTCCACTGTAAAGAGGCCAGTGGTGCTACAGATGCGTTTTGTTTAGGTATGGACATTTATTCCGGAGCTGACAACCAGCAGTGCTCACACGAGGAGGAGGCAGACGCAGAGACACAAAGTTCTAGTAACAACAAACTTTCTGGCAGGGACACTTTTCAGAGCCACAGCAGTAGCGGTCGTAGTCACAGTGGGGGTAGTCACTACCGCAGGATTAACCCATCTCCATGCAGATCCCATAGTCCCAGCACTGAGGCAGAGGCAGCCCGTAAAACCCCCACGACGATATCTGACCCCAACCCTGACCTTCAACCCGCCGCAACTTGGTCTTGGAGTCGATCGGTGAGCTTAGACAACTCCTTGTGCTCCTCCTCTCTACCGCAGCCAACGGAGAGGGAGAGAAGGGATAGACAGGGGGTCGGGCTGCCCAGGGATAGTTTACATTCCTCGCATAGCTTCTCCAGAGCACCAGCCCCCACCACCTTCTCCCCCTTCTCTGCACTGGCTCCAGATAAAGCCATTACCTCCTCCTCCTCCTCCTCCTCTACTGTAGCTCCCTCCACTGAGCTGAGACTCCCAGCAAGTGTTGCCTCTCCCCTCAGCCCACACTGGAAGTTTAGCTCCGGAGACGAAGAGGAGGAACACACCAGGGGAAGAAACAGTGGTGGTTGGACTAATGCCTCTGACCCTGCTTCTTCCATCTCCTACAGAGGAAGCGGCAGGGGTGGCACAGAGCGAGAGAGCAGCTATTTATCCCACTGTAAAAATGGCTGGTGGGCTGCTAAAGGTATTGGCCGGTCTTCAGGCAGTGAGGAGGACAGTCCTGGTTCTTTAGGCCCCCACATTCAGGGAGTACGGCGGCGCTCACTAAGGAAGAAGAAGAAAATCGGTGGAGTTGCTCTGGTAACAGGTCGTGATGATTACGATGATCATGATGGAGAATCAGAAGACAGTGACAGTGACACAGCCTTGACGATGGAGCACTTGGAAAGGCATCCCCAGCAAAAAACAGGAGGAGAATTTGCAGCAACTGTGTCACGGAGCCACTCGGCACGAGAGTCCAGCAGTCACAGTAACAGAGCCAGAGTGCGACAATGGGAGCACATCTCCTCATCTGTGACTCCCACAACACTCTCTGGTGTGTCACGGGTGTCAAAAGTCAATATACCCCCATTTGTTTCCAGTTCTGGTGGTTCGCGTTGCAGCAGCAGATACTCCAGCACTGAGACACTGAAAGAGGAGGACCCGGTTAGCTGCTCCAACCGTGCAGAAAATGTCTTGTGTAGCACTAGTGGGGCAGGAGGTAGCACTAGCAGACATTCATCCTCGTCCATGCTGAGTAAAACGTACCATGGGAATTTTACCATGTACCGCTCCCCAAGCTTTGGCCATGGAGATAACTTCTCCCGTTCCTCTTTGAGGGTGCGCTCCAAGATCGTGCCTACAGTCACGCCCTCACCTACTCCACTTGCCAGAGAAGCTGGGGTGTCTACAGTGGTTAGGAGAGGTGAGACAGTGTCATTAAGGGGGGAAACAGATGGGGATGGGGTAGATAATAATGATAAAAATCAAATATCCATGTCGAACCCTGATATTACATCAGAAACAATGACACTCTTAAGCTTTCTCAAATCTGACCTATCAGAGCTCAAGGTGCGTAAAACCAACGGTAGGGATAAATCTAGTGTTGCAGAGGGGTCCACAGTGTACAGGATGGGCTCACGTAGTCATTGTGGCACCCTTCTACCTTCTGGTCGTCGTCCGTCACTGAAAGACCTGACTGCCACACTGCGGCGTGCAAAATCATTCACTTATTCAGAAAAACCAACAACAGCCGTCAGGTGTTACTCGACAGGTAGCACAACAATGAGGAGCTCGTCTGAGCAGCAGCTTGACTTGGATGGGGAGAGGGATGGAGGGCGAGTGTCAGACAGGGAAGTAGAAAGTGATGGAGGTGATTTTAGATTTGGGAGAGAACAAAGAATGAGGGACTTTGGGTTTGATGATGATGATGAGGAAGTAATGCCTACTCCATTGCAGGAGAGGTATGTGCAGGAAGCTAGACAGGTCATTCAAGATATCTGCCAAATGAGCACTAGAGAAGATGATGACGATGTTGATGTAAGGAGAAGAAATGATTATTTGGACGATCAGTGTTTGCAGGTCAAGAAAACAAATGAGAACACAGGATTTGGTGTTAAGGGTGGAGCTACAGCAGATCAAGAGGCTGAGTTTAAGAATACACAGGACAGGCATAAACATGAGAGGGAGAGAGAGAACAGAGAGAGGGAGAAGAGCGAGAGGGATGGACAAAGAATGCAGTTGGAGAAGGTAAACAGTAGGGGCACAGAGTACGGGGAGAAGGCAAAGAGACAAAGCAGAGAGACAGACAGAGCTTTGCTGAAGGGCAACTCTGAGGAAAGTATGTTCTACGACCGCTCAGTGGATGAGCTTTCAGGCCACGAGTCTAGTTTAACAGATGAAGGGATTGTGACAGAGCCAGAGACAGGTCCCAGTGAGATGTCATTCCTTGGGTCAGAAGGAGTTAATTTGGGCTCCCGAATAGCAAAGGAGGTGCTAGGGCAACCCGTCACTGTATGGACGCAGTTGGGTCTCCATGAGGCTGAAGGGTTTAAGCAAGAGAGGGAGGCGATGACCGAGAACAGGGTGAGCTGTACAAATCGATTGAATGAGGTGAGTGGACCTCCTTCCCTACCTCTTGCTTCCCCCACGGCAGACAGTGACAAAGTTATCATGGACACGAGCACCTCTGCTGGTAACAACAACGCAAAGTCTACCAGCGAGGAGATCAGCAGCAGCAACAATCCGGTGTCACAGGGGTCAGCCCCCAGCACAGGAGGAGGATTTGAAGCCCCTGCAACCCCAAGTGCTATCCGACGAAGGCGCAAGTTCTCTCCTTCAGGTAATAACAACACAGGCTACGATTCCAGTAATAGCACTATTGCAGAGTCAACTATAGCAACAGTGGGAAATGGAGAATCTACAGTCTATCGCTCTCTCAGTGACCCTATGCCTCAGCGAAGCTGTTCTGTGGCAGAAGAAGGGAATAATACTTTTTCCTCTGTAGACAGCAATCTGTTAGGGTCTCTGGCTGTTAAAGGAGGAGGAGGGGCTCCAGAGGCTCCTGCTGTGGCCACCTTGTCAGAATACAAGGGCAGTGCAGCCAGTGACCTGTCAGTATACAGTGATGGTGGCCTCCGTGATGATGGCATACGCGATTACAGTGGAGTGATCAGGAGCATTGTAGCTGAGCCGGGTGCGATGGACAGACTCATGACAGATGATCACAGCAACGGCAAAGCTCCCAAGAAGAAGTCATTCAGTGACCCCAGTCGCCGTAGCGATGCCCCTTTACTTTCCCCGACTGACCCCCCATTTAAAGGGCAGTCTAGCAACACTCAGCCAATCAACGAGCTAGATCGTCCTGGCCAGATCCTGCCTTCTAGCAGTGAACCAATTCTGAGCGAGCAGAGAGAGGAACTGTGGGAGCCAGAAGCAAAGTCTAAACATGCACTCCTGACACCGCCGCATCACCACACAAACAGCAATAATGCAGTCGAAAAGGCTTGTTCCCAGCCAAAACACCCCCCCAAATCTGCTGACCATGATGATGAAGATGATGATGTAATAGAACAAGATGAGGAGGACAAAGAAGAGGAGGTCAGGAAGTTTAACTTTGATCTTAAGCTAGCTGGGGTTCTGTCCCCTAGGATGGTTCGTCGGCCTTCCAGAAAGCGTCCAAACAGACTGGCTCATTTTCATCCTCATGAGGACCTGTTTGAGCCTCCAGAACTGGGTTCTGATGACCAGGAGGATCACAACAGCCAAACTGACCTCACTCCTCCTCTTCCCCATTCTCCACTGCATTCCAAACCCAAAACTAGACCCAAACATGTCAGCCATGCTAGTGAGCCTGCCACCTTCATTCCCATCTCTCCACCTCCCCAACTCCAGCCGCTGAAGGAAGCGGACCTCCTTGATCTCCGACCAACTGCAGAACCTCCAGTCTTAACTAAGTCTTCTGGAGATGAGACCCCGTCTTTGGCAGATGTGACCCAGAAATATATTTTGGAACTGAGCACCAATGAGAAAGACAGTGAGGGCTCAGGGCCACTTCCAGTGCCCAGGGATGGAGTTGAAGGTTCAGTATCTACTTTAGAGGGATCCAGTGAGACCGGTGGAATTACAGAAGCTGGACCACAGAAAAAGAGCACAGAGGATACTGCATCCACGGCAGCCACACAAAGGACCAAACCCAGAGTGGTGAGTTCAAAATTATTAAAAAAATTATTTTGTAATGTGCTTGTGTGTGTGCGTGAAGGGATTTCTTTCTTGGTGTGTCCAGTGTTCACACGGTCCATGGTGTCTTTGAGTAGTGATGTTTATCTGCAATGCTGCAAAGTCGTGCGGTTCTGCGATGATGTGCAAAATACAATAGTACACACATTGCGTATTGGATTGGTGTGTTTTTAGAACTAGTGCTGTTGTCAAATAGTCAAGATTCTTTGTTGTCGTGATGGAATATATGGATTTTTAGGTATTAATTGCTTTTTTGTTGCCTATATTGTTACCCTTTTGATTTTTTTTGTGCTGTTCTGGTTTCATACCTACACTCTGTCTGTGTGTGTGTGTGTGTGTGTGTGTGACGTGAATCAGGACTCATATTGTTAGTTTCAGAGTGCATTTGGGAGCAGCGCTACAGTACAGAAGCCATTAAAGGCTGAGCACTGTTAAACAAACATCAGAGGCTGTTATTAGTATGACTAAACAAATCGCACACAAAGGGTTTTAAGGAGTGGACCGAGGCCCACTGCATGTGTGTGTATGTGTTTTCATTTATTTGTGTTGTCCAGTATCAAATGTTTCAGTGCCAGAATTACAGTCATAGAGAGGGGATATAATAAACAGTTTACTCAAACACAGATATTGTCTATGTATGTGTGTGGATGTGTTTGTAATGCTGCATGTCCTCATTAGTGTCTAAATTTTGCAGGTCTTTTTATGGCTTTTACATAACACCATAAAAGTTAACTTGTAATCAAAGGAATAAATAATTATGTAGAACAGTAAACTGGCTGTAATAATTTTTTTTGGAGAGCCAATTATTAGTAAAAACTTTGATAATAAGCAGTATATTAAAAACCTCATTGTATAGTTAACATCTGTAAAAGCCCGAATACACATACAGCCCCCCCAAACACACACACACATGCATGGTGACCACAAATGTGAGATGTGAACCAGTGGGCTGATCTGGCAGGTAGCTTCAGTTATCCATCCATGGTTCTTTGTGGACTCACACACACATTGCCTTCTTCTGGGGGTCTTTGCTGTAAGCACATGTTATTGGATAGTCTGGAATGGAAGTCTAGCCATGGAGAATCTGAACACAACACAGAGATTCTGCCTGCGCTAAGGACGTGAGGTTGTGGACACGCCATCTCCAGCTTTGCTTCTGTTATATCATGAAAGCTTTTTATTCTTCACTCACCATTTCGCTGCCCCAAAAAACTCAATAGTTGTAAATTGTGTTGTGTTACTGGACACACATTTTTCCGTAATTTACACTGTTGGTTTTAACTGTCTAAAAAAACACCTGCAGCTCTTTGACTCAGCTCCTCAGCTGATAAAAATGTATTACTGACATTCATCACTATTGTTTTCATTGCTTGTTAATTCCCGATTGTCTTTACTTTGCGCCGCCGTCAGTAGTGGTAGCTGATGAATGAGCTCACATGGCAGGAAATTAGTTTAGGGAAATGGGAAGTTGTTGCGGTCACTGAAGAGTTTGATGATATCCAAGTCCACTGTTTGGAATGTGTACATGCACTTTAGTGTGTTGAGTGTGTAACACATTTGTATCTCGTGTGTGTGTGTGTGTGTGTGTGTGTTGAGCATTGCTCTACAGCTCTGGTGTGATTAGGACTGAATTTAACAACCACTGAGCCAAATCAAAATGGAGAAAAGTTTTGAGGAAGCAACTAATCGATAAAGTGAGGAAGCAAAAAAATCTAATTTTCATCTTCTGCTGGTCTCCATTTCTCATCCAGATGTTTTGTAGGTCGTACAGTGTAGGGTAGCGTATGAATTTAGTTTCCCTTCAGCATTCCTCATCTTGTTATCCAGGTCTTCTTCTTGCCGTTTCTCTGTGTCTGGGGAGCATTGCAGTGAAGTGAGGTCATAACGTTTGTCTTGGTGTAAGGCAGGCTGCCGAGCCAAATGTCAGGTATAAAGATGGAGACGACAAAGAAGAGAGTTGGAAGGAAACACTTGCTGGCAACAAAAATTACAGGATGAAAATAGAACTGAGTGAGAGGCCTGAAGAATGAAACTGTGTTGAAGGGAGGGGAAGAGAGGAAACAAGACATCATGGGGTTTTAGTTGAACTAGAGATGGATTATATTTACAACATCCAGATCTCAAATTTCATCTTGATATGCTGTTTATGAAACGGCTTAAAGCCATCTGCTAAAAACATTTACTTTTTACATACTGTGTGTGTGTGTGTGTGAGTGTGTGTGTGTGTGTGTGTGTGTGTGTGTGTGTGTGTGTGTGTGTGTTCAACTTTTCAATCCATATTTTTAACTAGGTGCCACAGTGATTCCAAACATTAAGGTACCACTCCTCAGGTAAAAGAGCCATGTTTTTCGTTAAAGCAATTGGAAAAACTGTTTAACAAAAGTATGGAAACGTATTCATGAAAACAGCAAGGTCATATTGGAAAAGTCAAGAGGTAGATACGTTGGCTTTTTTTTCTCCTCTGTTTGATGGATTATAATTATTTGTGTGTTGAGCTTCCTCTTTCATTACCTGGAATATGGCCCATCTTTCCCTCTTTTCCTGTTTTATAACACTTTCCAAAAGACTCCAAGAATTTGTACGTCATGCTTTTAATGACCGCATCATTTAGGCCTATGTACTGATACTTCTTATACAAGGTTTTGAAATCTTACTTCTGTAATATGTATATAAATCTACAATTGATAACCTCAACATTTAACTTATGTCACATGTATGCATTATGCATTTCAGCTGTAATCAGTGCTGCAGACGTATTTTACTCTATAACCAAGAGGACATCTAGACATATCAACGTATTTGTATGTTCCACATCCATATCTTTGACTTGAACAAAGTACCGTGTCTATGTATCTGTCTTAGACTCAAAATAATAGAAGATAATTTGCCAAAAGTCCATGTTTGTCCATGTTTTACCTTTTTATGCTACTAATGAGGACACTGAGAGTTTTGAGAGGATACTGTGCTACTGTGGGACAGGGAGAGGGAAGGAGAAAGTTAGAGAAGGAGAGAGTCAAAAAGATGGGTTTTCGCACAGCTCTGCATGGATTAGACCTAAAAGCACAGTGTTTATAGCTTCAGATTTATGACAGACTTTGTTTTATCAGGCCACCCACATGGAATCGAATACTTTCCCTCTGCCCAATCTTTTGCTTTCACTCCCTTTTCCAATCTCCACTTCCTCCCAAGTTGTAGTCATGCTGTAGAGGAAAAAGAAAGGTAGAGGTGCAGATATGCAGATATTATTGGAGCACTAAGAAAGGCACATTAAAATCCTCTATTTTTCAAAAAAGTTTTATCTGTCGTCTCAATAAACCTTATGTCTGAGATGTTATTAGGAGCAAATGGACAGAAGGGAAAAATACATGTTTGTTTAAGGGTTTTATGGTTAGTTAACACTGGCTGATGAATCCGATAGATGCAAAAAACGTCAGATTTGATATTGGTAAATTGAAATGATCACACATGACTTTGCACCGTGTCAGGTGTTGCCTGAGTAAATACTCAAACATTTCTGGACATATCGATGACTACAGCAGTCATTTTGGTCATAAATAGCTGACTGTATGAGTTGGTTGTATTTTAAATGATCAAGTGTCTCTGATGTGAAAAAAAATGTGCCGAAAAATGTCCTATTTTACTTTAATTGTTTGTTGTATAGACATAAGTCTGTTGTTCTAAATGTGTTAGGAAAAGTGCTTCAGAATGTTGTGAGGATCCAACAGAGAGGTTGGGGCAAATGTAGTTCTGTAATCAAAAATGGACCATCAGACCTTTCACACTGTGATCAATCAGAAGGAAGAAGCATAACAACGAAAAGAGCTTGTCCCTTTGAAATCAGACTTGAAAGGACAGTGAAAGGACACATCCCACACACACAGGATATAGTGTGACTCCTGTTGGGGGTTCTTCTTTTAAAACGTAAAGGTCAACGTGGGTTTAGAGAAGTCCAGGATGTGAGGGACACTGAGCGACGTAAACAGGTAATAGAGAGATGAAAGCGTGAGCTTGATGTTTATTCTAGTCGAACGTCTCCATCACGCAACAGATGAGAAGGAAGAAGTGGGATGAATCGGAAGATGAAAGGGCAGAGCTGCCGATATCTGTGGGTATGGGGACATAAAGGCAGCCTCTGACGGTAACCGTTTTTTGTTTGAAGCCGTTATGAAGTCAAACTTTCCCTCGGACTGGAAGACTGACTGTACTCTGATTATGTGCTTTTGCTATGGTTTCTGTTCCTATGTAGTTAAGGTCCCAAGAGCCTTTTGGAGCGAAAACATCCCCTGCATCCAGCCCTCCGGTCCTCTGCTCGCATACCCACACTCGAGATATTTTCGCCTGTCTCTCTCACACACACAGCCGGGTGTATTGCTTTTGGGACAGACACAACACAAATGTTTTGTGTTCCTCTGAGTAAGAGTGAGTTGGGGGTGCGGTGATTTACTGATGAACCTCTATGGTTTGACAGCGGGATTGATTTTAGAAACGCTGGAGTACTTTTTACTGTTTTTCCTTGCTCATAAAATAGTCATAAATCACGCTGAAACCACCTGGCTTTCTATACCTTTGCATAAAGACAACAAACGTTCCAGGAATAAACAACAGTTTCCAACAAATCATCTGCCAGTGTCACTAAAGGCCATTAATTAACACAGTATACCTCTTATGTCTGTACAAACAGGAAGTGGTTAAGTAATGTTCTGCTCCCCGCACTTAGACACCTGTTGTTTCGTCACTTTTTTTGTCCCAGTCATCGTTTTTAGCCTTTGCAAAAAAAGGTAAATATGGTTCCAATCCTTGGCCTATAGCAGCGTGGACAAAAGCTGCATTTCATAACTTTAGCCTCCATCTGGTTTCTCACAGTGGGAAAAAAAACCACTGTGGGAAAATGGATCCCACTGTCTTTGCCCTTGGTTTGTGACAGTTTCAATCTGTGTCTTTCACTTTTCCTTTTAAGGATAGTCCCTGTCATTTCTGTAAATCACGGTATTTCATCAGTGGAATTTCATGATAGATGAAAGCTATAAAAGTGACTGTTTAGGTTCCTCTATTCTTTGTTCTGCACTTGTTATGTCCTAGTTAGTCCCCTCCTGACTGTCTCTTTCTAACTCTCTCCTCTCTCAGCCTGTGCGGATCCACCCAGTGTAATTACAGAGCAGTTTGCTTATGTAAGGAAAGCTTCCTCTGAAACAGCACTTTCTAGCAGAGCTGCTATTTCAGCTTTTCTGTGTGCACAGGCAGATTTCTACATGCTAAATTGTGTGTTTGTGCGTATACGTGAATGTGTTTGCGTAAATAATGGATTGCAGTTGCATATAGTATTTGTGTAAAGTGGCCTCATTTGTTAAAGATTGTTTGGGTGTGCCAGATAAATGCAAAGGTCTCCCCTGTATTTTTTTCTGTCTGAGTCAGACATCTGGAGTCCACATGGCCACAGAAGTGTCAGTGAAAGACCAGTATTCCGTTTGTTGATCATTCACCGCGTGCAGGGCTGGACTGGTGACTCCCAACTCTCAAACGGAATCAGTAATTCTTCCTGTAAAAAGTCCACTCGCTTTACCTGATTCCAGATACACAGCAGTAGTTCGATGGAAACAGCTCACACTAGTATATCTGCACATACGTATACTCATTAAGAGAAATAGTGCAGCTTACTGCTGTGATATACATGTTTGACATTAATTGATTTGATTCCTTTAAAACATTTAATACAATAGTATTTAAAATTAAAATGATCTGAATTGTGGTCTTGTCTATTTGAAGATGGGACCATGTGCTTTTGAAGTTGGCTTGTAACAAAGATTCCCAGTATTGTTATTTGACTATAATTTTACTATATTATCAACATGTTGATTGATTTTAGTAGTCATTGCAGACCTTATTTGGCTGTTTTTACAGCTAACATTACTAAAGCATAACGTCACTATTTTATTAATAGCATTAATAATAACTGTGATACACAGTAAACTAAACAATGACTTGCCTCTACTTAAAAGTCATGTATGTAAGGCTGCAACCTGAATTAGCTCATTTATTTGTGCCATAGGCTTTTATTATTACTGTGGATGACATATTTCTTCTTCCCAAAATGCTTCATTGAGAGATGTTTTTAAAAAGGTTTTCTCAAACGCTGACAATGCTCCATAATTCCCTCGGAGACTTTGCTCAGGTTTCTTGAGAAGACTGTACAAAGTCACAGTGATTTGGAACATCTGCGGTTCTGTTTGTTCAGACGTTTTAGCTGAAGAAACATGACACCCAGTAAAGCAGTGTGTCGCGTTGGTTCTGAGATTTAAACTTAATGGTCAGAATGGCATGGCAACAGAAAGTGCAGCACTATCCTGCCTTGAACAGACGGTGTAAAAAGCATTTATGACTTCTGCTGCTGGAGTCATAACAGAAAGCCTGTTCTGACTGGCCTTTGCATTTTTTTTCTCTAACTTTTCTGAAAGAAAAAAGGTTTTTTATGAAACGCTGAAATGGCTACAGTGATTGTGAATAGTACATTTTAAGGCTTCACAATAACACCAAAAGAATGCATATTCTCCACTCCATTAGCATTATTAACAGCTAACTCCATACGTTTTGAAGGAATGACAGCACAACACAACCATCCATCCAAATCTTTAACTGATTATCGTATTCTGGAGCCAGTCCCAGCTGTCAGTGGGCGAGAGGCAGGGTCCACCCTGGACAGGTCACGTCTATCTGGACACACACAGACAGACAAACACTCACACTTATATTCACACCTACCAGCAACTTAGAGTTACCAATTAACCGAAGAAGCAAGTCTTTGGACTGTGAGAGGAAAGTACGTGGAAGAAAACCCACGTGGAGAACATGCAAACTCCACACAAAAAGGCCACAACCCGCTGGTGGATTTGAACTAGCATTGAGACATTTCTTAATTGTACATTTTACATCTTTCTGGTAATTGGCTAAGTTGATAATAACTTGTAATAATCAAGCTAACAGCCAATTTTGCACAGGGAGGTTCCAGGCGAGTTTTCTGCTTGAGAAAGTGAAGATTTTCTGATCATTACTTTGTGATTTTAGCCATTTAATGCACAAAAATCCAAGTAGATCTTTTCATCGGAAACCATTTGATTAAAATTCTTGACAGTTCATTATCAAGCATCCTTTTGACAGCCACTTACCCCTTTATTATGCTGTGCATATTGTCAGTCGAGGGCTTTCCACGTCATTATGAGTGTGGGTTTCTGTGTGCACACAGATCCCTTAGACTTGTCATGGATGTGTTGCCCGTGTCTGACACTCACACAATGGTGCAACTGTGTCACCCTTGCAAACGTGTAGCATTGCATTGTTTACAGCGTGGTCGGGGACACACACACACGCACACACACACACACGCACACACACACTTATACTTGCCTTGGTCCTTGGTCTGTGGGTTGACTGGGCCATTCAGTCCTATTTGCTCACTTGTCTTTTGTCATCCAGAGAATCATGACTGTGGAAACACACTGCTGCATTTTCCTTCCTTCTCTTGTTCTGTCCTTGTCTTCCTCTCACCCATTCCTTCATCCGTCCTATGGCATCGGTCCGCCGGTTTGGGTCATGCTCTAGCTGCCAATTGAGAAACTCTCGTCAAAATGGGAATGGGAGACACTGGAAGTGTCGGAGTGCTGTTCCAGAATGGCTGCTTGGATCTCGGATTAAGGCACAGGGAGAGGAGGAAGATGATGGGAAAAGAAAGACAGGAGCAGCTCAGGCCGAAGCAGCCTCACAGGCAGGTGGTGTGTGTGTGTGTGTGTGTGTGTGTGTGTGTGTGTTTTGAAAGTTCTCCCCAATGTCACTTTTATTATTTGGATTGAGTTGGTATTTTGTGACACTAAATGGCAGGTTGTTTTACACCTCAAACACAAATTTGAGGTGTAAATTTGTGTTTCTCTCTCATTGGCTGCTGGCTCTGAGGTCTTGTATGTGTTGAAATGATTGTCATCATATTGGCTTGTCAGTGAAATGTTCCTATCACATGGTTTTCATCACTGCACACCCCCTTGGTGTCATTACATCATCTGCAGCTCGTGAATCACATCGCTGTAAGACAATGAGTTTCCTTTTTTTTTAGTATTAACAAGGATAAGCAGAGGACAAAATGAAATTCACTACAGATTTCACATGACTTCAGATTCAGAAAAAGATTTTCTTTGTTTTTGCAGTTAGAGTGATAAAACCGAGTGCTAATCTGTTTCCCCATCTGACCCACAGTTTGGTAGATCCCCAGTTTGGAGATGCAGATTAATTTACCAAGCAGACCTGTGTCACTTATTTTTCTTTGTGCTGACTATTTTGGTTGTTACATGTCACTATGTGTCTCATCTGTTTTTAAATTTCAAAAACTGTAAAGGTACAACCCATTTCCTGTTTCTGCCCCAATCACAGGTGAGCGTTCAGAGACTTGATCTTTCTGGCTGCTGCCAACCTTTGTACTTAAGTAAAACATTATGTCCCAAGATGAGTTTTTACAAAACTCTGAGTCAGGCTGAAAATATGTTGACCTTACCTCAACCGAGAAAACCTGGATGTGTGCGTGTGTGTGTGTTGGAGTTTAAATGAGAGAGAAAAGGAGACATGCATAGGGGCAGTGTGAGTGTGTGCATCTGTGTTTCAACAACTTTGATGCCAAAGAATATTTTGAAAAAGATGAACAGGACTTCTAGTCCTCCTCTCCTGCCCCCACCCTGCTTTCCCACTTTTCTTTTGTCACTCCTTTGTTGTGACTCACCAACTGATATGGATCTTCAGTAAGAGTCTGCGGCTAATGGCATGTTTTTAACAAGCTCATAAAAACGCACAACTATCAACATTAATATCACACAAAGTCCAAACCTTTTTGGCAATTTACAAACGTTCAGAAAACTTTCCTACTCTAAAGCAAATATTAAGTAAAGGTTAGTTAAAAAGATGTGTAACAGAGATGTGTCTTCATGTGTCTGGCATTGGTCAGTGTGTGCACTAAACTGTGATAAGCAGCCATTACATTTTGCTTGACTCACACTTATGTTTCCTTGCTGTTGTGTGTAGTTTGTAGGTTTTAAAAGCAAAATCTGACTGTATCCGTTATAAAAGTGTTTTTTGCACACACAGTTGAAAATTAATTAGTTTGCGTATTTTGCGTCAGATTATAATATTTATTTTCACATCATGGTGTGAAGTACATGTATCAAACCTTTGTCATCAGTTCTTATTGTATTTCTTGTAAAAAAAATAAAAAGTGTGTTTTATTGCTCAGCATTCCACTTAAAAGCATCTTGTTATCTTTGGGATAAAGCAGGTTCACTGCTTGGCCTTGTCTTTTGTGCTAAGCCAAGTTTTACCCAGACAGCTGCTGGATATAACTTCATATTCACAGATAAGAAGTATCAATCTTCCCATCTAACTCAGTGCAAGTCTGGCCTAGTCTGTGGTGACTGTCAAGAAAGGAGAAACGAAATAAGTGCATCTCCAAAAAATGTCAATTCTTACATTTGCCCATCTTTGCTCAAGGGTCTTTGCATCTCTCTGTCTTTAAAAAGTATTGACAGAATTCAGGAAGTACAGTGAAAAACTATTTGGATGCATCAAAACTTTTATTTTAGAGTGTTTTGGCAGTGGTTAATTTGTAGATAGTCATTTAAGTAATTGTGGCATAAATACTTTTGTTAATTTGAAAAACTTGATGCAGAAGCAGTAGAATCAAAACATTTCTAGGGACACCAGCTGCACTCACTGGTTCTGGATCCTGTTCACTGGAGCTTCAGTATTTAAAATTATTAAAATTATTAACCTTGGCCAAATTTTGCTATCAACCCTTTTGAATTATGAACTTATAGTCAGGTGGTCGGGGGACATGATGTCCCTTTGCAGTCTCCAGTGGCGCGGAAACTTTGGCAGCAGTTGTACAGCAGTAATCACTGTCACAAGGATGACTGTTAATGATGATGGCTGCCGTTGGGGTATGCGTATGTCCCAGCGTGCGTGTGTGCGTGTCCCCAAAACGAAGTTGGTATGTTTGAAGGGCTCACACAAAGCTCCAATCTCCCAGTGACAGCCAGGGGATTGTGGGGAATCGGGTCAGTTTTTCCTGAAACAATGTAGTCCTTCTTCACTCCTCAATAGGCTTCTTATTTTCAACGAGCCTCGACTTTTTCTTCCTTCAAACATTTTATTCAACAGTTGGCATTTCAATTGCATGCCTCTAAATGTTATTGTGAGAGGAAGAGAGAAATTATTTCAGTTTAGCACAGTTTGCTACACAGATGCCATTCACATTAAATATCACCGGAGCACATATTTCCCCCCAAAAAATGTCAGACCAGGACTAAATCTTGGTAACTGATCTCCAGTGTAACAAAAACAGACGGACTTGTGCAATTTAGACGCTTAAACGCATGCCTGTGGCCTAGGGTCAAAACCCATACTGCTCAGTAACCACCGGTTAACCAGGATAGGTCGTTCTGATATATATTACACACACATTTTTGATAGACAATATAAAGTCTGGGCCACACATCCATTGTATCCTCTTGTTATCTATTGTCTGGTCGTCATACAGCTGTCACTGAAAAGTTACAAGGTCATGAATGAAGGCTGAGCAGATAAAATGTCGGGATTCGAAGAACTAAAAATGGCTCACAATCTGACCTTCACATGAAAAACCATTAAAGAGAGTTTTACATACTTCAGCCCGCTGCGTCTTATTTAATAGCTGAGTTTACATTTTAACTCTCCCCAACCTCCTATTTAGGGAATGTATGTAATGATGATGATTCTGTAGTTCTTGCTCTAAGTTGATTAATTTGATGTCATTTTGCTGTGATTGTTGTATTTGTTTAGTTTAATTTCCTTTAATCTGAGAGTGTTCTAGGATTTATTCCTCCAGGGGAGACTATAGCCTTGAACAAGTTGTCCTACAACAATTTCATAGCTGTGTAAGTCTCATATACATTTAGGAGACTTCTGCAGCACAATGTTGTCTGTGGAATTATTAGCCTCTTAAATCCAGGCTCTAAACTTTCTAATAATGTACACGTTTTTAGACGTTGACTGTGGCGATAGGACTTTACTGAGACGTTTGTCCTTCTTTTTCTTCTCCCATTAGAGAACCTCTAATGTTCTGTTTGTATCTGTGATTTTTTTTTCTTTTATCTTTTGTTATTTTATGCACAAATGTTTAAGGTACAAAGTTAAAGTTCCCAGTTGCCACCATATTTGTTTTGCAAAACCACAAAAGAATTCATAGGATTTGCAAGTGTGTCTATCTCCTGGACTTCCAGACATTATTGAGGACATTACACTCCGAGCTGGGTAATAATTTCTTTAATGTGCTGTACACATTGCAGCAACATGTTTTTATGGAAGTCTAGAGAGTTTTTTGGGGCTTTACGTCTAGTTTTATGTCCGGACTTGCAGTGTGGGATGTAACCGTAACAGGGTGTACCTGACTTTAAATTTCCAGCGCCACAACAAAGGGTCTGAATACTTTTGTAAATTAGAGATTAACATTTTTTTGACCAGTTTGCTGGAACTTTGTCCTCACGGTTCATTGTGTATACGTCAGAGTGCAAAACCTTTACAGTAAGATGTGGAACAAATGAGAGAGTATGAGTGTTTTCTGAAGAGGCTGAATTTGAAACACACATGGTTTTGGCTTTTAATTTGAAAAATGTGCGCAGAGGTGAAAACGACATGGATCCTGCCTTTTAAGGAGCCATTTCTTCTCTGTTATCCTTCTCGCAGGAACCATAATTGTCTACATTGAGAGGGCAGGGCAGGAAGTGGGTTTGGGGGAGGCATTTGACCCACATGCTCACACACACACACACACACACACACACACACACACACACACACACACACACTGGGCTCCTCTGTGTATTGAAGACGGGTGACTTATTTTAACACGATTGACTCTTCATGTAGACTCTGATAGAGCTATCAGGTTTTTTTATCAAAGGAAGATGATGGTTGTCCTATGTGTATTAATTTTATCCAGGGCAACTGCGTGTGTCGGTCGGATGTGTGTATTCGTTGCCGTAAGAATGTAGTGACATCAGACAGTCTAGAGTTTGTGTTTGAGAGAGGAGAAGAAAAAGATACAAGGTGGAAGTTTGGGACACTAAGAACAAACTCACGTCTCTCATATTCCAACCTTTACTCACTGTTGCTACTTCTGTATGTTTCTTTTTCTTTTCTTTTTCCTCGGTCGATGTCTTTTCTGTCTCCCTCACCTCTTGTGCTCTATTTTTATCCCCTCTCCCACTGAGCACACATCTGGATCCTATTGACAGAGTGAACAGTGCTTCAGCCATAAAAGACTCTCTGGACAAAAAGTGTGTGTGTGTCGGGGGGTTCTTTATAGTCTTCTGTGGACAAATTATGTATCAATACCATTGTTGTGAGGACATTTTGGTGTTATGAGGACATTTTAGCTGGTCCACACAACTTCAAAAAGCTTTTTGAGGGTCAAGACTGGGTTTTAGGGTCAGGGTTAGAATTAGGTTTTGGTTAGGGTTAGGCATTCAGTTGTGAGGGTTAGGGTAATGGGCTAGGGATTGCATTACATCAATGAGTGTCCTCACAAGTATAGAAAGACAAATGTGTGTGTAGTGGTGTGGGCCTAACAAATTATGGCAAACCTAAAAATAAACACTTTTTACACGCATTTACACACTGTATGAACTTTCACCAGCAGCCACAACATTGAAAAGAATTTTCAAAATTGACCTGCTTATGACTTGTGATTTGTTATTGTTTGGGTCATTTTTCCAGGAATTAGAGGGAAAAAAAGTGGATTAAATGACATAACTCAAACCTCTAAACAGTCATACATTCTATCAGTCAGGGAGAAAGAATCTTTCAATAGGAGACAGACGATAAAGAAATACATGTAAGTCCTGCATTTCGTAAATTCGCACTCCATTTCTTTTTATATGTCAGCAGTATTTGAAGTCCATACCTGTGGGTCATTAACACACGGGTCTTGGGTCATACCGAGACTCTCAGTGAACCATAAATCTGTCAGCCACCCCAGGTGCTGAGCTCTGAAAAAGACGATGTAGTCTGAGGTCCTCAAGGGTCAACATTCGATTTTTTTGGCCTCTCATCGCTGTCTCACAGAGTTAAACACCGCATGCAACACAGTTAACTGGTAGATACATGACAGCCTCTTATCTTCCTAATAACAGGCTCCTGTCCAGGTAAAATAAGAGATGAACAAGGTTATGTTACCAGCGGAGTAGTGGGTGTTTTAGACAAATTGTTATTGGCCGACTGAGTTTTGAGAGAGCGAGAAAATCTGTGGGTTTTATGTCAAGTAGAAAATTAGTCGCGTATCAGGCTTGCGATGTCTTTCTTCACAGCTCAGCTTCAGTGATAGGTGGAGCAGATCTGTGTATTTGCAGGCTACATCATTTCTAACTACAGTGATCGAAAAGCTTGTGTTTGGATTGGAGTGTGTGTGTGTTTGTGTGTGTGTGTATGTGCGCGCGCACACTCTCTATTAATAGGGAGAAGAATGGTACTGGCCTGGGAATGTTGTCCTCTCTGGAAAAACAAACTTGTTTCCCCTCATCTCTCTCCCTCTCTCTCTTTTTTGTCTGCCTCCCTGTGTGAGATGGGAATGACACAGTTGGGAGGGGAGGAAAAATGACAAGATAAGGGAAGAGGGAGGAAGATGAGGCCCGAGAGAAGATGAGAAATGGGTAGGGTTAGATTTAAAGGGAAACTTCCTTTATACAGAAAATATTAACAAAGCTGAATCCATATTTGTAGCTACATGTTGTTGGGTTATGTACGTGATCACGGGATCAAAGTGTTTTGGTCACTGTAAGATACTGAAGACATATCTTTTTTTGAACGGAGCGTCACACATTTCTACGCTGATATGTACATGTACAGTACGTTCCTCCGCTCTTCTGTATGTGTGGATGGATGTGTTGTTTTTGAGTGTGTCTGCTGATGCAGACGTGCTACCTGGATTCCTGCATTCCAGTCATTTGGGCTCGCGCCAGAACATTCTGGGAAGCAGGCAGATCCAACAAGTCGGGAGGGGAAGATGAAATGGGGGGGAAAAAAGAGGAAAAGAAAGAATGAGAGGATTCTGACTTCTTTTGATTCCTTCCACTCTGCGGCAGAGATCCCAGGGTTATTTTTGTCCGGTCTGAGCATCCATAGCCAAAAACAGGCTAATTGTAATGTGATCTTACGTCCTCCTCTCCTTTTATTCTCCACTCTTCCTAAACTCATTTCTCTGTGATTAAATGTTGTTTTTTAAAGGTTTTAGAGCCATAACCATTTGATTTTAAATGATTTGTTGCCCAGAGGACTGGCAATAAAAAAACACTTTTTTTTTCTATGTTGAAAAATGCTTTGGTTGAAAATGAGCTTCAGGGTCTGTCACATTCAAATTAGTTTTGGCAGCTCAACATCAATTGTACAAAGTAGTTACTGTGTGTAATCGATGACAAAGTCACAGTGTCACAAAGTGGATTGTGGGGTGAGAAATTTTGGAAAAGGAGTAAAACTGGGTGGCAGTGTACAAATGGCAAGGGTGAGTTTAGTCCGTGTGCTTTCACTGATCTAATCGCTCCCTCTGAGAGCAACACTGGGAGTGAGCCCATATCAAACACACACACACACACACAAACACACACACACGCAACGCTGCCTTATAAGGAGAGAGTGAGAGGGAACCGGACAGGGTTGAAACGGGGGGTCTCTTTTCTTCTCTCTCTTTTCTCCGTTTTCTTTCGCTCTCCACGAGTTCACTGGCAGCTCTTACTTTCTTTATTCATTCTGCCGTTTTCTGTTTTAGTTTTGTGCTCTCGTCTCAGGGCTCGTGCCCTGATTCTTTGTCCTTCCCCCAAGTCAGAAACGGTCTCCCTGTGTCACGGTACACACCCAGTTTTAAGAAACTGCTCTCTGTGCCATTTAAGCCTTGTCTTTTGCTCCCTGACTTTACTCATGAGTACTCATTAACTAAATGCCCCACTGCTCACCAGCCCCTGTTCAAATACACCACTGATATTAACCCAGTCCAAACTCATGGCCCACAGGAGTGTGGGACCATTTAGAAATAAGTCCGTTTTAATCTGGGGCCTAAGCAAACAAAGAAGCACTTCCACTACCACACAAACCGTGTGACAAAGGCATTTATTTTCAGCGTGGCCGCTTGTATGTTCGTTTTCTGCAAAACACTTTGAGTCTCAAAGTGTTTTTACAGACGGAGCCCTGCCGGCGACCCCCTGTGGATTCGACGTTTCATAATGTCTTTTCGGTGGTTTGGCTTGACCCATGAGTTGTAAACCCCTTTATGCTTTTTAGCCGCTGATGTCAATATTTGGTAATATGAGGTTCTTGTGGGAAACCAACAATACTTGGGCTGAATAGTTGAATCTGTGTCATTTTATAAAACTGTATTCTAGAAGGCCTGTTTGTGTTATTGTTATTCGGCTTGTTCTGTGTTCCATGCACAGTTGTTTCCATTAGATTTTCTTGTTTCTTTTGTCTTGAGAAATTCATTATTACTACGAGGATCTAAAATGTTCATTGTGAATATTTTGACAGAGCAGTAGTTAATGTGTACAGTAAAGACAGACAGAGAGTACCCCCTGTAGCTTTTGACTTCCACGTGTGTGTGTGTGTGTGTGTGTGTGTGTGTGTGTGTGTGTGTGTGTGTGTGCATTTGGTAATGTAGAGGAATGCGACCGTTTCATGTGAGCATTTATAAATGGATCTTTTTCCCTGGGAGTATCCGGTATCTCTGTGTGTGCGTGTGTGTGTGTGTGTGTGTGTGTGTGTGTGTGTGCGTGCGTGCGTGTCTGAAATGGAGATAAAGAAAATGTTTCCCTTTTTTAGTTTGGGCAGTCCCCAGGTCTTGTTTAGTTCTTCAGAATACCCTCAAACTGAATCAGCTAAATAATAAAAAAAATTAATTGTAGTGCTTATCTCTTTATTAAACTGTCACATGTCAAACCGTATCCTGTGACAAATGCCTCTTGTGCTTGCTTAACATTAAAAATGTATGTCATTGTAGAAGAGTAAAAATGAAGTAAAATAATATTCTTAGGTTTTTTTGTTCACCTAAAGACGTATTTGATCGGCAGACACTTTTCCTCTTGCTTGTCTCACACATGTCATTTTCAGACCAGCATTAGACCTGTTGTCAAGACCTAAAAACTTCTTCAGGTATCTATTTCTGGCCTGTTACATATATTCACAGCCAGTTACACGCTTGGACCGTCATGTCTGTGCCAGATGTTGTTGCTAGGAGAATCGTGACGCAACTGCAAAAGCTCGGTACAGTAACGCTGCAGGATAAATGTTTGTGTGTAGGTGCTAATCATGAGTGCTCTGTTCTGCTCTGGGTTTTTTTTTTCCTCATTCATGCTTTTGCCTTCCATTCAGATGTTTCTCTGGCAACCAGTGTTACATAGCAACTTAACAGCCAATACCAGAGCTCGATCTCTCTGCTTTCCTCTTGCTCCATCTTTTGTCTCCTCAGCTCACCTGCGTTTCCCTCCAAACTGCGTTAGATTGTCAGCTGTTGGTGCTCCAGTCGACCTTTTTCACAGGGAAATGCAAGAATTGCAGTTACACAGTGATGTCAAGTAGCAAAAGTTTCATATAGTGAAACTGTGTGAGGGTGAAGCAGAGATCGGCTGCGTGAGGCCCTGCTGGTGACACTAGATGTGTTATGACCAAAACATCACAGATCCAGGTGTGAGACCCATGCTACAAAAATATAAACTATCTATAAATAATGTCCATAAAATATAATTTTCTTTGTTTCATAAAGAAATGAACAACTATACCTGAGTCAAGCTAAGTGGTTGAAATTTGACAGAAGAACCCAACACTTAAAGAACATCTAAAAGTTTTGGGAGTGACTTTTCCACCAGTTTTCTCTGTTGTTGTTCATTCATTTAACATGTTTTTGGCTCCTAAAGTTTCTAACCTCACAGTGAAAACAGAAATCCGGTTGTGAAACTGGAAGTAATCCCATCTGCTCTGATTGATCATTACCTCTGATAGATTTGAAGTTGTCTGTGTAGCTTTTGTCGAATGCTTAAAAACACATGTCGAGTCACCAGTTGAGGTTTGGAGTCATGTGTGTTCCTGGGTGGGTTGTAACATTTGATCAAAATGCAAGAAAATCTGTTCGTGTTGTTCAAAAGGTTCATCCTCCTTCTTGGACATGGTGATCAAAAGGATTTCTAATTCTGGGAATGACCTTTGTCTGGTGAGTGCTCAGCCTGACTTTCTGTCTCTTCACATCTGATTGTCAATGTGTTGATTCCTCCTCTCCACCCTGTTACACCCTCTCATGATCTGTCTGCTTTTGTCCAGGTGCATTGTTATGTCACTGCTCTGTTTGTGTGTTAGTCTCTCATAGTTCGGTTCAAATTGAGTCTTAAGTTGCTTGTGCTGTACAGATATAGAACAGAAACTTCCCTGTGTCGCAATGTTTTTGTGGCCCTCAAGCATTTTCATTATTGTAAATCTACTAAAAGCTGCTGACACCGTTTTCCTTGAAAGGTTTACCCCCATTCAACCTTTTCTAGAGTGAAGCACATGTTGTGATTGCCCAAAGCTGTAATAAGGCACTTCGTTTATTGTAGCTTTACTATCCAACCAATCCGTACCCACACACACACACACACACACACACACACACAGGCACCGCACACATGCGAGGACTTTAGGCCGCGAGGGGTCAGGAATGTTGAAGAAAGGAGGATAAAGAGGGGAAATGGAGAGCGAGAAGGATAATGGGAGGGGACCGGGACTGGAAAAGGGCAGCGTAAGAGTAGGATGAAGTGAGAAAGAGTGAGATTGTTGAGTTTAGTCTCGGTGAAGATGGAGTTTTGGGACAGTAAAAAGTGCTGGAAGCGATGCTGACTAACTTTTCTGCTAACTGCTATTCCTCACAATCTCAAAGTGCTTTCGGCCATCATTATTTTCCAGTCGTCCTTTTCATCTTCTCCCTGTTCTACCCCTTCTTCGTTCCTTCCCCCCCGGCTCCGTCTCACACTACTATACATATCACCGGGCTCGGGGGTGAGCGCGTGTAATGGTGTTGGTGAAGTGCCAACATTAACACTGTGTGCATCTTTTATGAGTTCAGCTGAGTGTCTCTTCAGGCTCCCTGTTACACCGGCGCATCTTTTAAAAATAGCTTTTTTTATAGAGTTTTTTTTTTTCGGATTTTGAGAGGGAGGCACGGTGAGGATTTTTAGAAATGGGGGAAAAGGGATGGGAGAGGGTGGCACAAAGGACAAACTGGGTGGGAGAGACAGAGCGAAGGTATTTCCGGAGTGGTGCTGGAGTTAAGGCCAGTCCCTGTGGCTGATGGCTATCTGTGCAGCCCAGATCATTGTGGAAGATGTTGCTCGACAGGAAGTGTATGGGATGTCAGACGAGAGGCTGTGAAATTGAGGACATAGCATTAAGCAAATAGCGTTGACCACACTCCAGACTGTTTGAATTCCATCTGATCAACGGGACCTTTCAGTCACCCTCGGTTCTTTCCCAATATCCTAAGCAGCTCTTACCTGTGGGATAACTGTCCATCCCCCGGGCCTATCCGGGTTTCCATGTGCATGCTCCCTCTAAGATCCATTTGAAATAAATTAAATAATAAATGTCATGGTTTCCTGATGACACGGATTTCTTTTCACCGAAGGCATGGCCGTATGATGAACTCTGAAGGCTCCTTTCTCGTCTGTCTGAATGACTTCAAAGCCTGGATGTCATTCTGTCTTCTCAATTTTAAATGCAAAGAATCTTGTGAGCGTGATCTCGCCCCTTTAGCACGCAACAGTAAACCCCACACAAGGATCCTGGGAGTCATACATGACAATGAGCTCAGGTCTGAGCAAACCTAGTCATTAAATTAAGTTTCTTTCAGCCTTCAGAATTCGTGATTTCACACCTTTAATTCATCTCTGCTTGATTACTGAAATTCCCAGCACACAGGAATCAGTCCGTCCTCACATTCTTACCTGTAGTCCAAAATGCTGATGTTATGCTCCTGAAGGGGGTTGGAAAACATCCCGCCACACACGTCGGGCACGTCTGTTTGTACCCAGGATCTCCTGGTTGTCCTGAGGTCTATATTCAAAGGGGACCATGTCTAACAGTCTAACCCTCCACATTAGCTGACCCAACATTGGTGAGCTTTATGTCACGGTTAACCCCGGTACCCCAACCGACCCCCTCCCTTTTTTTTTCTCCCTGGCTTTTACATCTGTTAATTTTTTTGCTTCCTAATTTTGGTTATATGAGTCTCATTTGATCAGAACTTTTTGTGTTTCATTTGACATTATTGCTGTATAGCAATGGTTGTTTTTTATGTGCTTATGAATAAATGGACTTGGCTTGACATAGATGTAGAATGGATCACCTGGAATTCATTTGGTTTGTGACTGTAATAGTGTCTGGTTGAACTCGGATGTGCCTTGAAGGGAGATGACACACAGTGAGCTTAGAGTAATTGATGATGACGACCGTATCACACAGTTTCTTGGAAACCTTCTCTGTCAAACTTGGAAGGTCCTTTAATGACTTGATGTCTAAATATAAAATTTGCAGTATGCTTCCCGTACTTTCCCGTAAACTTTAATTAGATAATGATTGAGCCCTTGTTACTAAATATGATAATTTTATAATCATCAAAGAAGATAAAGCCATTTTGCCCTAGTTTTCTCCCACATTTCTTACAGTTTATCAAATAAATGATAAAGCCTATTTACCTACAAGTTACAAATCTAGATCTTTGTTTCCACTCTGCTGGGCAATTTTGCATCCTATGTGGTAGGCAGCTCTGGGAGTAATCGTTTTCCGGGAATCATCTGTCATTATCCTGTTACCCAGGGCTGACATGGAGAGCAAACAGAGCTGCGCACAATTTGTTCACATACACCTGGGTGACACATGGTGTTACTGCTCCCAGCCATTTCGTTTTTAAACATATATTATACTTTTCATTAATTTTGTCCTTTAGTGCTTTACATGTCAGTGTATCTGGAACTAAATAAGTCCTCACAACAATGGTACTGAAGCTAAATTTGTCCACAGAAGCCCATAAACATATACACACACACACACACACACACACACACACACACACACACTGTGAGGTGGTACAGGCTGTATTCATGCACAGGTGTGTGATGACACATTTGTTTTGATCTGCCTGGGCAGTCATGCGTCCACCTCTCCTTAGGTTACCCGCCCCAGTGTGCGTACACACACACACACACACACACACACACCTGGGGACCAGTGGCTATGCTGACAGGTGTCATCACTCGTCCTACATGTTTATCTATAAGGACTCAGTTTATGTGTTGGCTCAGAGCCTGTGATACAGATGTCACATCAGCTGTCATTTAACAGCACTTAACGGCACTCACTGAGGCGGGCGGGACGACTGAGCAAGAATTAAACCACACACATTTCTTTGCAGGGTGGGGAGGAAATAAGAGGTTGAACCACGGCTGCAAATTCAGCCCACTTGTGATAGCCACATATGCATACTTTGCATGGTGCGCTACTGTGTTTATTTCTAAAGACGATTTCTAAAGGTTTTAAGCTTTTTCCTGATCTAAGATGTTGATTAGGCCATAAATTTGACTCTGAATCATGCGGCTGTGGTTGATTCACTTCATTCTTCGCAATTCATAATTTTTGCTCATCTGAACTGAAAACAGTCATAACACATTAACCGTTTCTAATAAATGAGTAAGAGCCTTTAGCTGACCATGTTTGTGTGTGGGTGCACACCACTCAGATATCTGGGTCATCCAGACATGAGCCGGTAACTCGTTCAGGGAGAACACTTCATCCCCAGGCTGCCCACTTTTCTGTCTTCCTTTTTTGTGCATGGATGCACATGCAGAAACACACACACAGTTTACAGCCTTTTTCCTCCCTTTCTATCCCTAGTAACTTCGTTATAATGTCCACAACTAAACAGGAAATGTTAAGGAAGTGATCACTCTGGAGTTGTTATGGAAACAGCGTTAACGAAACTCTGTCAGGCAATCATTGCATTGTGGCTTGTGTAGACGACAGGATAAGTCGGGTGATATGGAAGCAGAAAACCTGCTACTGGATGGAAGGAATGAGATGGCAGGCTGACCTGGGTAGAAGTATTGAAAATGTATGCACTCTCCCATCAATCGTGCTCCGTCACTGTTTCTTAAAACTGTCTCTTGGTTTCTATGGAAACAGAGAACAAAGGCCAATTTCCTGCTAGGAGCTCGGCCTTTAAATGTCCTTTTGTGACCTTACCTGTCACCGTCTGATCTCTGTTGGAGAGTCAGAGCCTAAAGTCTGTTTGGGTTTGTTGTTGGCTGACAAAGAAGCCGGAAGCCGCCTGTGCCATGTTTAACCTGACACTGCAATTAAACACATTTGAATAAGTGACTAAAAGCATCTGCCAAATGACTAAATGTAAATGTAAACTGCCTGTGGCGAATCTGGTTATTTTATTATATTATCTATTCCCATTGTTTGTCTTACTTAAAAATAGCTTATTGTAGAAGGGCTCTGTTTCACATCAAAACACTTGAGGCTTGTCATTTGTGTTAATATTGCATAAGGCACTGTTGCACTTCTCAGTTTACTTGCAGTGAGTTCAGGTCAAACCCACACACTGCACAACCCTCTGCTTATGCAACGTTTTCATGAAAAATGCATTTTATGGTATACACTCACAAAACTGCTCAGGCAATGCAAGTTCTATACATCCCAAAAGGGCAAGAACATTTGCCCACACACTAACCAAGTGCTCTTTAGGTATAAACGAAAAGTTTATACCTTTGTTTCGTATGTAAAGTGACAACTTATGTCAGACATTGTGCTGTTTCAGCTTTTCACACAAAAAACTTTTTTGGCATCAAGACAGCTTTGTTAGTTTGCTTATGAATGTTAAGGTGTTGCTGTGTTTTAACCAAATTTTAAGTGTTTTTTCTCGTGAAGGTGAAAATAAAGGCAACAGAAAATGGAAAAGCCCTCACAATTATTGTTTCCATTAGAGCATGTATGAACATCTAAGTTCCACTGGGGGAAGGACGGGTGGGATTTATGTGACGGACACATCACATAAATCCCACCATTTTCAAAGGCGTCAGAGAAGGTTGGAAAAACAATTGTTGATTAGTTAACAGAGCTCTATATAAATTAGTCAGCAATGTTTATAGTTGTTTTTTATACAACTTTTTTAGCCAACTTCACACAGTATAAATAGAACTAGAAAAAAATCACATACAGTAAAGATTAGTTTCAGTGATGTCATGGACACAAGTGTGGTGAGGACACATTTATTTCAGCAATACTTGCTGAAGTGTAAACATGCAGCACAGATGTGGTCCTTTGAAAATCCTTTGCTTACTGTTGTCATGGTTATCGCAGCCTCTGTCGACATAAAACATACAGAATGTGCTTCCCCGTTCAAATCTGTTTCTCAATGGCGCATGAAAGGAAGTCTGTTTATGAAATGACTGTCCTGCATGAAAATAAAATGACGTTAATCATGGCAGATGCATTATTTGATAGAGAGTTGATGAATGAATGGATGGACAATTCCATCTTCGTCCTCCGTCGCCTCTCCTCACATGCCCCAATCTATTTTTTAGGGGAGGATTGGTTGAGTCTGGCTGATCGGAGCGGTGCTGAGGACTGTGAGCATCTGCCCTGCCTGCTATCTCTCATTATACACACCCAGGGGGAGGGCCATGACACGCTCACACACACCCACACACATTCTGTCTCTCCCGTGGTCCACACACACCTCAACCTGCGCTCACATCTTGCTTACATCATCTATGCAGCAGAAGCAGATCAGACACGCATGCATACATGCTGTAGCGCAGTCCTCTGACTTTCACATACAGTGTGTGTGTGTGAGCTGCATGACACACACACACACACACACACACACACAAACAGCTGAGCCTGCCTTCTCCAGAACAGACGCCGACTTTGACACGCACTGAAGACACACTACTGAATTTATGGTAGAATAAGCTATTTGCAGCTTGCTAAAGGACTGAATTATTTAAAGGCTCATGTTGCCCGTAGAGGAGAGAAAAAGCAACTGAAAGGAAGATGGTTATTTAACTTTGTGACTAAGAGGAAAAGGTTTGCCTTTTTTTTTGTTTTTTGGGTTGTTTTTTTTTTATGTGGCATTATTCCGCAGCCATGAAGAGCAAGTTTGCGTGAGCAAGCAAGCCTCCCCAGGTTGCTTTGTGTGTCTATGTGTCAAACTGAGCGTGCATTTGGACACGCGGACCGTTCGTATGCTGCAGATGGTTCGAACCCTAGCCCAGTTCAGCATCGCTCTGGAGGAAATGAATGAGAACGGGGAGAATACAGGAGATGAAGGAGGTGGTGGTAGTGGAGGAGGCAGAGAGGGTGGTGGTGGAGCAGGAGGAGAAGAAGTGGTGGACAGAGATGCTGTGGATCAGTTCAGAAACAACAATGGGACTGCCAGTGGGAACTTGAATGGGAATGGACTTTGTGGTGGAAGTCCCAACGGAGAGGTAGACTAATGTTTGTCATTTTTAGTCAGCTAAGGTGTGTGTGTGTGTGTGTGTGTGTGTCTGTCACTGCGTTACACCTGTATTTAGGATGTTTTCACCCTTGTCCAAGTTAAGTCAGATTTCTCTCCATTCTCTCTGTCCTTCACTGATTAAAAACGTCTAAATCTTGCTTCCCTTTGAAGTCCATAGAAATGTGCGTCTCTCCTCAGATCCTGCTCTCCCTGTGTCCTCCTCTTTCATGCCTGTCCATAATAGCATTAGAGCTGAGTGAATCACATGATTGGCTCTGACACCTACTGTCATAAACACTCACACCACTGTAGTCTCACCATCCGTCCATCTGCACTCACCATTCAGTGTTTTGACAATGTCGAAGTCCTCTTTGTAGAGAAAGTTTTCAGTGGACTTTAAATCGAACGTGCAGAATTTCCTCTCCTGTTCTCTCATGTTCACTTGAGTGGGAGAAGAATCGACAGACCCTGTTTGGATTGCAGCCGCGCATCCATTCACTGACACATATGTAGACATAACACACTCAGCCACAGTAGCTCTGACCCAGTCTGGTAATGCACAGTAAGGATTGAAGCATATTTACAGATCAATGGGTTAATTTAAGTTAAATCGGTTTAAGAGCAGAGCTGAATTATTTTAGCTGTACAAGTGATGCTTGCTCACTTGTTGACCCTTTTAACAGCCAATTTTTATCATTATTATTATCAGTATTTAAACTTAAAGTAGTTTCTAACAAATTAAAATGTAGTCATAAGCATATCTTTTACTTCATCGCGCTTGAACAGACAGATTTGCTCACAACTGCGTTACTTTGTTATAAACATTTATTCGATTTTCATATATCTAAAATATAAAATAAATAATATATTTTAGATTTTTTTCCTATCAGTTTATTCAATAAAATATTTAATAATCAATTTACTATTTGGTCTTTGCAATGTTTGAAATAGTAAATCATAGTTGTCTTCAAATTGATGTGGTCAAATGTCTTGTTTTGCTCAAGTGTGTGTATTTATTGGCAGAACTAAATGTAGAAAATCCTACATATATAGCATAGTTTGCTTAAAAATATTATTACCACTTTTGGCAGTCTGCTCTAATTGTATCTAATGTAACATAAGTACAAACATTGTTTTGGTTGGCTTGTTTGAAATATTTACCAAAAAATAAATAATATAAATGTAAATATAAAAAATGAAACAGAGGAGGACTAATTATAGGCAACATTGATTATTTCATTAAGTGGGGAAGTGAGCTGAGACCTACTCTGTGGGAAGAAATATGACAAGAATTTACAGAGTAAAGAAATGGAAGAGGCAATGATGACTGAGGAGATGATGTCTGGATCAATAGTGTGTGTGTGTGTGTGTGTCTGAAAGGGAGAGAAATCTATTGATCAGAAAGTCTGTGGTCCACAAATGACAAGGACAGTTAGGGGATGTAGTGAAAGACTTTTATGCTCTTGAATACACCTGCATGCCAGAGTTATATAATACAGCTGAAGGAAGTGGAAGAGGCTCCTTTACTTGTACAGCTGCCACCTCGAAACGTAGTGTGAAAGTCACTTTTGGTGTTTAACAGAGGTGTACGCACAAATAGAGGCACCGAGAGGTGATCTTCTTTGCCTGTTGATGCTTTTGCCAGGCTGTTGCCAGGGGCTACAGTTGTCGAGGAGGATGGGATGGGGTGGGGGGGGGCTGAAGGCGGAGGAGAGGTATGACGACAGCAGTGAGATGACAAGAAAGAGCTGTGTTTCTCTTGCTGATGCTTTTCATGAAATAACTTGAACTTGGATGGCTCCTGAACAGTAATATGCTGACATTATTATACGCAATAACTTTTTTTGGCCACATGCAAAATTACATAAACATCGCAACACTGCAAGTCTGTTTATTATAAACTAATTCTTATGTAAAGAAAAATTTGGAGACAAATTGCGCAGATTTCAGGTTCTGTTACTAGCGAAGAAATAGAATGGCAGGTAGCATTTACACAGCTGCACAGATTTTGTAATGAACAGAAAATATAACTGAAATGTCAGGGTTGCTGTTCTCCTCTTTGTCTTCTCTTTTAACCTGTATTGACATTTTAATCTATCTGTCAGAAAAAAGCTGTTAAGCAGATTTCCCAAGATCTTAATAATGTGTTAAATTTCAGGTTCTTTGAAGGTCTATTTAGCTGTTGACATGTGTTCAGTTTGAACAGGGCTTCACTATGTGCAGTGCACAGCATCTAGGCAGTGATTGGTACTAGAGAAAGTGTTTTGTGAGAAAAATGGCAAATTTTTAATTTGGACTTTGTTCAAGGACCCAAACATGACCCTGTGGGCAAATATCAATTGTGAGGAAGTTGTATGTTCCCAAATTCTCATTGATGCAGCTGCAGGCTTTACAGCTGTGCCTCATTATGGAAAATGCACGTCTGTTTGTTTGCGAGAAAGTCGCAGAGAGAAAGAAAGTGACCTTCGTTTTTTTTTTTTTAATCACACAATTGAAAGCGGCTGCATTGCTTAGAAATAATGTTTGGCAACTTCAGCCGTTGATTGGCAAAGTAGTTCCTCAATCATCTATAAATGGTAGGAAAGGTAGTTTTCTTTCCAAAAATCAGTGCATTGAACAGAACAACCGAACAACTTGTGTGTCGGTCAGAAATGCATTTCAGTTTTGAGGAACACACAGTAAACTTTACTTACAGTATCACTTATTCTCTGTAAATATGTCTTAGTTAAGCTGATCAAATAACACAAACATAAAAGTGTTAAGATACTTCAAGATTTCCAGATACTGTATATGAAAATACATTAAATTAATTGAGATCAAATGTACACACATGAGTAATGATAAGATTAGGAGTGTAGAGGCAGATTAAAAATAGTCGTTTATGGAAGGTTATTAACTCTTACAGCGAGTGGCTGTAAATGTTTTTCATTATTATCTGCCAATGGGGACGGTTATCCAACACTGTTAAATTTAGGCAGAGTAGGTCTGAATCATTTCGAGTCCGGCTGCTCTGATACACTGGGACCAACTGAACGTGCTACAAACAGCAGACAGCGAAATCAGCATGTGCCTGTCAGGCTTTGACCCAGGTAACCGCTGTGGTGGATGAATTTGTGTTTACCTCATATCAAACTGCCGTAAGGTGACAGTGAGGTGGTGTGTGGAGGCTTCTGCCTCATCTCGGCACGTTTGCCCTGGCTTTACATCCACAAATCCTCCTGCCCCGCTAACGTGCAGGATGACTGCATGCTGATCAGGGTAACTGCCGCAGATGTTCTACATGAACCTGCAGCAGCAACGTGACCGTGTGTGAAAATAAAATAAAACCCACTGTGTGCTTCACTTATGTAGTCAATATTCGCTGCATCCCTCCCCATGCAAGGCCACTTCTCTCATCATTTAGAACCTTTTTCATTTAAAAAATATCTTTCTATCTTAGATTACAGTTCTTAGTTCTGATTAAAAATTTGTGCTCCGTTAAATGTTGAATTGGATTAAAAATCGATTAAACCCTCAGTCCAACTAGGCGACCAACCAAAGTAATTAAATAGATCTGCCTGATGGGGCAGACCTATTTCCTGGTCCAACTTTGTTGTAGAATATTTACTGTAATTGTTGTCATATCCAATTTAACGTAGGGGTTATTGCTATTACTATTATTACTATTACTTCTTCCTTTTGCACCTTAAATGGAACATTGGATATAATGCGGCTAAATGGTCGGTTTAATTACAGTCAACACTTAAACCAGATCACCACTTCACTACCAACAGTGTCCTGTTACCAACTTATACCAACGAGTTTTCACTCTCCACCCCTGGTCATATGAGTTTGACAAAGCAGAGTGAAACTGTAAGAAGTCCCTCCCACTATCCCAGTTATAATATTTGTTGGTGTGATGTTTGACTCCAGCTCCACAGTGTTGAGGATTTATTCACAGAGACCAGCCTATCCTGCGACCATTCAGCCTCTCAGCTGGGGTTACTATGGTAACCATGCTAGCAAAATGAAACTAGCATTCCTAGCATTATTTCCGAAGGCTCTCGTTGTGTGTGTGTGTGTGTGCCTCCCAATATAAAAACGACATGCTGCAAAAATTTTAATTACCTGACAAAACATGACCAGTTGACATTCAAATAATGAGACAAACAACATACTGTCAGACAAAGGATACAAAGGGAAATAGAAAATATATTTAAAGTGTTTAGAAAATTAGTTTTTTCTAAGACTAATGGGCAATTTATCAATTAGAAAATGTTCAAACATTAAGTCCCTTTGACTTGCTTGACACATACATACGTCTCACTTTAAAAAAAACTCCGCGCTGAGTATCAGTGTGTGGGAATTCAGCTTTGTTTTGTGAATTAGTCAACATGTTTAAAAATGAGTCATATTAAACCATAATCAGAAACCATCACTGCACCTCTAGTTCGACACAGTCTCAACAGCGTTCTGTGTGACTCTTGTGATACTGCAACAGGGAAATGAGCCACAAAGTATTTTGAATAGTTTCCTACATGAACAGTGTCTCCTCTGAAAGCTAATTAGAGAGCATAAATGGATGTTTATGTCTTATTGTATGCTTCTATCTTTAGCCATGTTTAGCCCTGTATTTATTGTGTTTATGAGTGTGGACTTGACTCAGCTGACTGAGGGCCTCATTCTTAAGAAAATTTGTATAGCATAATTAATGCAAAATACACTAATTAGTTTCTTCCTTGTTATTCCATTTTCCGACAAGTGTTTGACTCCCTTTGAGCCCCCTCCCCCCCTCACACACAAACACACACACACACGCATGTGCACAGTGATACACACTTCATCCACATACCACCTTTCACCCTCTGGTGGTACCCCACAGTGCCCATGGGACCCCTTTAGATGCCAAACACCAAACATGCCCTTTCTGGGAAATTATTGTTACAGTTATTTATAGGGCACAGCGGTGCTGGCAGAAAGGGAGCAGGAGCAGAGGGAAGAAAGCCCTCCATTGTGTGTTTTAGTGGCCTCTGAGAGTGTGTGTGTGTGTGTGTGTGTGTGAAAGACGGACTGTAACAGAGTGAGAGGGAGACATGGTGGTTATATATGCACCATATGGGTTTTGCCTGTGGCTCAATCTGATATTTATAAGTTATGTTTGGTACCAGAATATTTTGGGACCCTCCCCTGAGACTCCTGAGATAATATGTCTGACTTGTTCCACGACCCTTTGTTATTCTCCCACCTCTCTCTCTCTCTCTCTCTCTCTCTCTCTCTCTCTCTCTCTCTCTCTCTCTCTCTCTCTCTCTCTCTCTCTCTCTCTCTCTCTCTCTCTCTCTCACTCTCTCACTCGCGCTCTCTCTCTCTCACTCGCGCTCTCTCACTTACACATACATGCACACACACACACACAAACACACACACATCCTGTTTCAAGTAATAGAAGACACCTAAATTAGATAAACCTAAATTAGTTTAAGTGAAAATTGTATTGTAGCTACTAGCTGTCCCCTTATCTTTGACAATAATGAATCATTTTATTCCTCTAACCTCCCGCACCTCTTCCTCTCCCCACTTTTCTGCTGTGTGTGTGTGTGTGTGTGTGTGTGTGTGTGTGTGTGTGTGTGTGTGTGTGTGTGTGTCACAGTGAGAGAGAGAGAGCAGCCCAGCATGGGTCATTGTGCAGAATTAGGGTAAAACGGACAAAAGTACGAATATTTTTATTGTGTTTGTGAGTGGGATGCTTGGCAACAAAAGATGTGAAGTCTAATTTTCTCTCACTTTGCTCCTCTGTGTATGTGCTCCGTGTTGGAGCAGGTCATTCACTTGTGTTCACATACTGAGTCATTGTTAGAGTGAACTGCTGAGTCATGCTTTGCTTCTGCTTCTGTGGACTTCCTGGCCTCAGGGACCTCGGCTCTGGTCCCCGGGCATGTGTGTTCACCTAAAACCACACAAACAGTTGTTAAAACACGGCTGAGCCCTGATACCTCATGTGCATTTCTTTTAGATTTGTGAGCAGTTTCCTTAATAAATAACCTGCAATATTAACAGTTGATACTTGGTTGATCAATACCAATTCATGGAATATACAGCAAGACTCATTAATCTAAGTGCATCAAAACCACTGTTGCACTCAGAGAACAGGAGACCCCGGTTTTCAAATATTTTTATTAGAAATTTCCAAACTCATTTAATTTATAGAGGTGCTGTTGAAGCTTCCTGTGGCACATCTTTTAAAACATTCTCATTAATTGTAGCTTATTGCTTCAAATAATATGCCAACTGCCTGAAGCAAAGGCCTTTCATGTCTCTAATTACAGCTTTCTTCATTTGCATATTTTAGCATTAGGTGAATACATAGTTATATAAGAGATACAAGATAAACAAAAGCAAATGACTTTGGTTTCCTCTCCCATCTGTTGCTGTTCAGTGACTGTCCTAAATCCAAGGTATTTAAACGCTTGTAGAACATGAAATAGCTCAAAATCTGGGGAAGTAAATAACTTGTAACATTAATAAATAGTTACAGTACACATCCATGTCTTGTGCATTTCTACTAGGCAAAAGAGGTTATTAAACAAATAAACAAATTATTATTAAACAAAACATTAATTGTTTACTGACGTCCTCATCTTCTATAAAATGTGTTTTACATTTTGCTCTCAATAACACTGCTGCATTATTGAGACACAACCCTTATTATAGCTAGTGATGGCCTGATCTATTTCATCCGCCTCATTTTTCACACTGTGCAGTCTGCACAGATTGTATCTGCAGTATTATGTTGGTACAGGTATTAACCTAATCACAGCGTTAAATATGAGTTGATGGGAAACCGAAGCTAATGCCGATCATTGATCTTTTTCTGTATGTCTTCACAGGACATGAGAAAACATGTGATGATGACCCTCTTGGACACAGAGCAGTCATATGTGGAGTCGCTGCGCACTCTCATTCAGGTATAACACAAATCAACACAACTACACACTCGCATTCAGCTACATCTGTGTCAGTGTGGGCCCACACACACACACACACACACACACACACACACACACACACACGCACACGCCCTTGCTGAGGACGTCAATAACAAATGTAGGTAACAAAGTAATTATGTAGTTTGCTTATTGTCATTCATCCTGTCAGGCTAACAGGCTAATCTGCTAACCTCATCACATCTCACTGCCATCGCCCCCCAATCACACGTACCTTTACACCAAATCTTACATCCCTGTCCTTTCCCAAAACACACACGCACACTCACTCACCTGTGATTACCCTACATTGTTGTATAACCTGTCACCAGTCACCATGTGTGGGCGAACTGTGTGTGTGTGTGTGTGTGTGTGTGTGTGTGTGTGTGTGTTTTTTGCCCACATCTGACTGTGTGTGTGTGTGCATATCTCACATGCACATATGCATGTGCTTCTGTGTGTGTGTGTGTGTGTGTGTGTGTGTGTGTGTGTGTCTGTGTGTGTGTGGCCACAAAGTGAATAATCCTGGGCTGTGTTCCCATGGCGACACAGCGAAAGTGAGTGTTACCACGGTGACTGCAGTGAAAGTGCAAGTCCCTGAAGGAGGGTGTCAGATGTGGTTCAGCTGAGACATCTCTACAGCAGCCTGCCCAGAGTTGAAAGCTGACTCTTTGCCGTTTCTTTTCTGGGACTTTCGGGAAAGGTTTCAGCAGAGAACTATACTCATATTTTATTCTGACACAAAGAAACCTATATGAGCTGAATGTCTGTGTTTGGGCTCAATGTTTTTAGGGTAACAGTGGTTCAAATGACCTCGCTCATAGCGATGAAGTCACTATGCAGAGACGTATCACCCAGGTCTGTTATTTCCCTCAGCCATTTGTCTTTCAGCTCATTGTCATGGTTGGTTTTCCAGCCCACAATTTTACTATTTTGGTCCATGTACACCACTTACATACACTTGTGCCATTTTTGTCCACTACTGGCAGCTGCTTTGAGTTAAAAACCCACAGCAATAAACACAGACAGACAGACAAAGCAGCAATTAGCTGCTCAACATAATTAAGCATTAAGCAGCTAAAAAGCCAGATTTCCCTCAGGAGTTTATGTGGGCCAGAACGGAGCTGAAAAAAGAGTCAATACTGCACCTACATTCATTCGGTGGCTAGAATGACTCCAAACAAATGCAACTGTTGTTTTGGCACTTTGCCACATGGGCTTTATAAGGTTATATCAGGGCTGAGTTTACGTGATCGAACAATCACTTACTGCCAGTTATATGAGCTGTTTTGTCATTTTGTCGGGATGAGTAGTTACAGAGGGTGGTTTTTATCACTGGCACCTTCTGTCGACATGTTTAAATGTTCTCAGGGATGATAATAAACCCGCTAAATGACAAACTGAAATTACAAAAAACAACTGTGACCATGTAAAATCTCGAGTGTAAGGTCTCCAGCAGCACATTCCCACGAATTAAGCAAGTGACAAGCAGAGAGTAACATGCCTGTCTTGTGGATTGCTGGAATAATCAAATAGGAAATTACTCTTGGAAGCATTGGGAAAATTTTCAGTATGAAACACAAACTAATAATCTGTAATTCACATACTGTAAAACATAAGTAGGAATAAAAAGCCAGTGAACGTGAGATGTAAAGTCTCACATCATCACAACTCGACCCATCACAAAGCTGCCACAACATGTCATCACCTCCTACAGTGTGTGTGTTTTGAGATGACCCACATCACGGTCACACATCTTCCTCTGACTTACTCTCCTTCCTGACCAGACACTAGCCTCTTTGTCCTCTAGGGACCAAACAGCTGCACTCTACAGTGTTTTTATGAATAAGCACTAATAAATGTAGGTACAGGCTTAATAGACGTTGATAGTGAAAACAACACACACCTGACCGCTAGTCCTCAAATACTTCAGTTGAGCTACAACGTTATCACTGTTAAAAGAAAAAAAAAAATTTAATACGACAAAACATTTCCACAGTTGCGAGCCCTGAATACACACAGACTTCCCACTTTCACTGATTGCTTGTTTGTGTCATCTTTTTTTAAGTGACTATATTCGTTTCTATTGAGTCATAGTGACATTTGAGAAGCTAGCCTTTGCTTTTAATAAGCCCAGAAAATATCGGTTCCAATGACATCAATTTATCAATAATTTATTGAAATGCCATTCAGTTGAAAGCAGCACTGTAAAATATATATATATATATGTGGAATAAAAAAAAATCCTATTTAGCTGCTTCCCTGTCACTTAAAATTCCAGGAAATTATTGAACTAAGTTGTAAATACTTATCCACTTTACCACGTAGCTTCTCATTAACCTATTGCTGCCACTTTGACACGTAAAAGGAGGGGCTGGGGATCGAACCGCTGTGGTCTGTGGACGACTGCCTTACTAACTGAGCTATAGACGCTCACGATACCAGTAAAATACAAACTGTTTAATTTCCACTTTAAAGTCTGGAAAATATTAACTGCTTTCATCTAAATCTACCTGACATGTTAATGACTCTGAATGTAAGGGAGAGAAGGTGACGGATGGATTCATAGATATGACGCTGTGGATGGATGGAAGGATACGTGCTGAAGGACATGTCAGCTAGCTCACTTATTATTTCATGTCAAGATGGTGTGGGTTTGTGAAACTGCAGCTCTCTCATATACAGCGTAGACAGAGAGAGAGCCCACCCTGGCATTGGTCACTGGCAGGAATCAGGGTGAAACTGCCATTAATAGAAATATTTGAGTTTGAGTTTGTGTTTTTGTGTGGGATGCTTGGCAACACAGATTTTAAGGTCTAATTATTTTTTTCTAATAATAGTAACATTTTTGGTAACCAAGTTGTCCAGATGATCCCTCCTCCTTCCTTTTTTCCCAGAAACCACCCCCTGCTTCCTCCTCTTACTGATAGAAACATAAGACACACACACACACGGTGATAAAGCAGCTTTTATCCTGTGTAGGTCATACATCTGATTTTCTTACAGATTTTTCTGATATTTGTGTAAAAGTAGATAAAATATTTAATTTTGGACAAAGCCTGAATGACTACTTTCCTCTTGTTTTGTACTGCTGTTAAAAATCTTTTCAAATTTTACAAATGAGACAAAACTGAAACAGTTTGAAATCCTCATCATTGGAAAGTAGAGATTTGTTTAAAAAACCTGTAATTCAAGTTGAATTTATATAAGAATGTTAAGTTTAATCAAACTTACATCGTGACACGTCACATCACTGGATTAAAATGATTTTATATTAGTGCAACTTGACAGCATATTATTTTGTCATCTAAATTTGTCATAAAAGTTTCCACTGTCAGTCACACAAGCTGCTGGTTCAACGGAGCTGATCTATATTTTGAACTAATCTCACCCATATTCCGGTTGTGTCCACTCAGGGTTACATGCGTCCTCTCAAGCAGCCGGACGGCGGCTCTATTGTGGACCCTCTCCTGGTCGACGAGATGTTTTTCCAGATCCCAGAGATCCTGGAGCACCACGAGGACTTCCTGGAACAGGTCGCCGGGTCCCTCAGCCAGTGGCATGACAGGCAGACCATTGGACACCTCCTTATCCAATCAGTAAGTAGAAACTTGGAGTGGAAATGACTTTAAAGTCACACAGGCAGGCTGTGTAATACATCAGGCAGGCTGGTGTCACCGCATTCTTTAGGTTAGTAAAAAAGTTACAGTATAGGAAGCGTAAAGACATGTTTGAGTTAATTTACAGGTACAGTACAATGCACACACAGTGTCTGAGGTTATTGTTTAATAGTGTATTTATTCTCTTTGGGACTAATTAATCAGAAGGAGACAGCGTGGTTTATTATCAGCTCTGTAAGCTTTTCCAAAGAGTTTTTAAACTCCTGCAAAGTGTACGATATTAATCTCTAATATATGTCATAAACGTTTATCATCTAATGTGCCATAAAAGTGAAGCACCTCTACAAACATGACTTATAAAAAACGTCTTAATAAACAGTGACAGCAGGGCGGACCGAAGGGAATCTGTTTTTTAAGAGATGGTCTATAGTTGGCAATGTTAGTTTCATATTTTCTTTTTCCGATGACCACTCAGCGACCTGTTTAAAAATTCCCATGACCTGAGGGTGGCCCTGAACGCAGTGCTCTAAAACGTCGGCGTCGGGGCTAAATGTTCGGTTTTACTTTTAGATAATGAAAAAGAGGAAAATGTGTACCCTGGCCAACAACTTTGCTGTGTTTTAAGCAAGCACACGGTGAGATGTTCATTGGAGAAGGAGCACAGTGCTTTACAAAAGGCCAATAGAGCCGAATGTGACGTGGCCACGGCTTTTTGTTTGTAGCGTGTTGGACAACCCTCTGTCTGTCTTACTATGCAAATACTATTGTCAAGACACCCATCACCACTAGGCTTAACTACCAAAAAACTAATTGAAGTTATGGGCAAAACATTACGTTTAAAAAATATGTCACCTTTATCTTTAATATTTCATACATCCTGTCATACATTCACACGTTCATAATAAGCAGTTTGTTCGTTGAAAACCTGACACCTTTTCCTGTTCAGTGCGAAGAGGCTGCAGATTCCTGACACCCACCCCCCCCCACTCCCCTATCCCCACCCCCTCTACTGCTGCAGACCTTTAAACCGGCAGCAGCTGCTCCTGCCTCCAGGCCTCGTTGGCGCAGTAGGCAGCGCGTCAGTCTCATAATCTGAAGGTCGTGAGTTCGAGCCTCACACGGGGCAGGTTCTTTTGTTCAGGTCTGCAGTGTTGCTGCTGAGTGGACTGTAGGAACTCGCTGCGTTTAATAATGCTGACCTGGTAGTCCTTGTGGTTTTTTTTGTGCTCCTCTGTTTTTTTGTTTTTCTTCCAGTATGATAAATACATTTATTCGTTCTGATCCAGTGTATAATATTTACATTTTTATACAGTGTTGTAGGTCATGCTACACTAAAGATGTGTTATGTTTCGTGGTTCACTTCAATACCATTGTTTTAATTGTTTTTTTGCTCATGATATATGTGATACACAGTTCCAGACTGCTTGTTGTTGAAAATTATATCAGTATTTTAGATTTTAGACATATTTTAGACAAAACACAATGTCAGACTTGTTTTGTCAAATTCAAGGGTCAAAGTTTGGTAATGTTATTGATAAAACCACTTCCATCTTAATCAACCAGTGTTGGTTAAAGTACATGGAGAGCAAATGTTAAAAATAATCCAACAGCCAATATGTGTGCGGATAAATTGTTCACTGCCAAATATGTTGACAGATTTCCCACTTGTTTTAATTAAAACACGTTAAGGTTCTTACAGTACTTAAGGTTTTTGTGATACTGTATAGTCATCTGTGAATGAAACCCAACCAACTGGCAGTATACAAACAAAAAGCAATATACTAACACATCTTTTCTAGGAGACAGCGTTCGCCTTCCTGAAGCGCATTAGTTTCCCCGTTTATAATGGGGGGGTACCTCCTCCTTCTGTCTGCTGTATCTGTCCTGCACTGACTAATCCTCACATTCCCCTCAGGCTTTAATCCTCTGTCTACTGTTCCTCAAAGAACGAGAAGAGGGAAGATAGAGAGAGAAAAGGACACTGGGAGATGGATGACAAAAAAGGCAAAAGAAAAAGGCAGGGATGAATAGAAGTGGGTCAGGTTATATCATGAAAGGACAGAAAAGCCAGTTACTCTGTGACGTCAAATAAAATGCCACATTGTGCCTCGTGTCTGTTAACGCTCTCTCTACTTATGTCCTTTTTTAGCACTCTCTCTTTCCTCTGACCTGTATTGAAAAGAAGAAATTGAAAAGGAAGCGGGTCAGGGTGATTCGTCTGTCTGTCTGTCTGTGTGTGTGTGTGTGTTTCTTATTGTGTTTGAGTGAGACAGAGAAAAGACTGTTGCCCTTGGAGACTTTTCCACCTATTCTTTGATAGTTTTTTACTTTTACTTTGAATCTGCATCACAGTAACAAGTGTACCATTCTACAAAAAACAAATTTATGAGTTTGCTGCCGTGCTGACTTGTGAGATTTATGTTTAATCGTAATCAGTTAGCCTGAACAAGGTAAACTTGTTCTGTAAAGGTAAACTTTGTATGTGTAAGTTATCAGCATTTAGTTCATATAGAGCAGAGTCAAGACAAAACATTTAATAAAGAGTAATAAATAGAATTTTAAAAAATCATCAGTGAAATGTTACCAAGTGTTTATCCTGCTTAAATCATTAATTCATCATTAATTATAAAAACCATGCCCATCCTGTGGTCTGAGAGTCCAAGATGACACATTTATATCTACCAATATATACAATTAGGAATTATATGAATAGAGGAAATGTTTGATAAATGATTAATCAACCCAAAGGTTGGCTTATTGTGTTAACAGATACAACTTAATAGCATAAAACTATTGTCCCACAGTCATTTTAATCTCAGGGTTATCATTTTTATCTACAGATGGCACATAATGACCAACTTCACGTTTCTGCTATCAGATTTATTTGAAATTGCTCGTAACAAAACACACAATTGAACACGTACTAACTTCTTTGTCCCTTTGTTTTTCTTTCCTCCAGTTCTCCAAGGAGACTCTAGCTAATATGTATTCAGCATACATAGACAACTTTCTCAATGCTAAAGATGCTGTGAGGATCGCCAAGGAAGCCAAACCAGCGTTTCACAAGTTTCTGGAGGTGAGTGTTGAACTGAGTTGAACAGGATGTCCTGTTTCATCTGAGCAGCTGCTCCTTTGTGCTTGTTTAGGAAAAAAATGGAAACCAGTCTGGAATACTTATCATGTCCTGAAAGCAGCAGTTTAGAGCCTGAAACTCTGAAACAGATGCTGAAATTTGCAAAGAGGAATTTTAACCTGTCTGTTATCTTTATCATGGCCATTACAGAGAGTTTTTTTAAAACAAAAATTTGTTTAAATTAGATTTCATCTTGCGTGTGTGTATGTGTGTGTGCGTGTGTGTGTGCGTGCTTCCTGTGACTGCCCGTGCTGCTACTCGTTCTTACACTAAGCTGTGCGACTGTTCTGCCATATGGCTTGAAAAATTTCTGCAAACCATAACATAACAAATGATATTCAATTCTTCCTCTACTTTGAAAAAAGGTACATTTGAGTTTGGATGTTCTCAAAATTACTTTGTGTAAAGAAAGTTTTTCTTCCCGAAAAGCCTGGGGAATTTTAGCAGCACGTTGAGTTAAAGTGAAAATCGGTGACAAACTTTTCACACTGTGAAGTTCCATCAGAAATAAACATGTGTGCGGCGGAAAAGCTGCACAAGTTGATGACAACAAGCTGTCAAGTCCTCATCCTGTCAACACACACAAGGCTTCATGCCAGACCTGCTTTTCAGTGTGCTGTCGCTCCGCCATCTTGTGGAGGAGATATGAAGTACAACACCGGATGAATTTGGAGGCAGGATGTTTATTTCTTTTCGTGCTCACTTGTGTCCTTGCTCTTTCTCCATCCTCCTCCTTTCTTCACTCTGACAGCAAAATATGCGGGAGAACAAGGAGAAACAGGCTCTGGGCGATCTGATGATTAAGCCCGTACAGAGGATTCCCCGCTATGAGCTTCTGGTTAAGGTGAGTTATCCAGGATCTGAAGTGCTTATCCTGTTAGGGCCCATGGAGTTGCCCCAGCCTATCTGTGCTCTGTAATTATCCTCATTCTCTCTTGCGTTGGTGTCGATTGATGTAGGACTTGCTGAAACACACTCCAGAGGATCACCCAGACCACCCACTTCTCCTCGATGCCCAGAGAGACATCAAGAGACTGGCTGAGAGGATCAATAAGGGCCGGCGCTCAGCTGAAGAGGCAGAGAGGGAGGCCCGGGTCATTCAGGAGATCGAGGCACACATAGAGGGAGTTGAAAATGTGAGATATTTAATAAAGTGTGTGTATTCGAAATGTAAACATCTGTTTTATTGCTTTTGGGCTACAACAAAGGTCATTTAGTTGTTAATTAATCTGTTCCAAGAATATCAGTTTTCATTTAACAGCCAACTTCATTTTAGATTTGTGTTTGTCTCACAATTTAAATCTAGATTAATGAGACTGAATACAGTTGTTTTTATGGTGTGTTAAGTGACGCTCACCTCTCTCCTTTGTTTATCCGTGTGTTTCTGTTAGATTCTGAACCCTCAGAGGAAATTTTTGCGACAGGAAATTGTCATGGAAGCGGTAATAAAATACATTCACAATGTTTGAAATAAAGTGACACGAACTAGCAACATCATTCCATTATTATATTATGTTTTTCTTTGTATCACCTCTTGCTTTTATCAACTCTTTGTGTTTTGTTTGCTTTGTAGAAGACAGTGGGTGGGAAGAAAGACCGTTCTCTCTTCCTCTTCAGCGATCTGATCATCTGCACCACTCTGAAGAGGAAGTCTGGCTCATTAAGGCGCAGCTCCATGAGCCTGTATGTAGCAAACACACGTAAACCTACATGCAGTAAAAACAAAACTGATTGAGGACATATCACAATATAGTTTAAAAAAACTGGCGTTAAAGAGCTGATAGACACAGAGAGTTTATCATATTAATGACCTCCTCTTCCTCTATCACACCCTTCACCTATCCTTGTCTCCTCCTTTGCTGCTCTCTCAAACTCAGATACTCTGCTGCAAGTGTGATCGATACGTCCAGCAAATACAAGTTCCTGTGGAAACTTCCTCTAGAGGATGTGGAGGTTGTGAAAAGTAAGACTCTGTCTTTAGATCCCATACTGCTGATCAGTGGTGGCCCTTTGTAAGCTCTGTTTTTCTTTCTACAAATAGGGGTCAGTCAAGCACTACAAGTAATGTTTCTGTAATAACTTCAATATTGTATTCAAAGTCATTGAAATAAGTAGAACATTGGTTTACAAGGTCCCCCACACTACTGCATGTTTCCTTAGTATAAATGCTCCATTTCACGTCCTGTATGTTTCTGTGACTGTTCAGGCCCTACTCAGGCAACTAACAAGGAGAGCATCCAGAAAATGATAAGCCGGTTAGATGAAGACCTGAGCACACTGGGTCAGATCAGCAAACTGTCCGAGACGCTCAGCTTTCCGCACCAGGTACCGTGGACCAACACACACACACACACACCATCCCCTCGTTTTAGTGACACTAATGTTGTCTTTACTCTTCCTTCACTTGTTGCGCTACCAAAAATGTTTAGTGGGCTTTTTAACCAGAAAGCCATAAATAAACATTATCATTAGCCTTTATGATATAATTTCAGATTTTGTTAGCTGCATTAAAATTTTTTACCATTCCTCCATCCTTGTGCACATCAGCCCATCCACGCTCAGTCCTAGTAATCCACCGCACAAGTGCAACAAGAGCTACGACAAAACCTGCATGTTGAGTAACTTTTAGTGCGTTGTTTTCCATCTGTCTCAGTCTCTAGACGAGGTAATAAAGGATCTGATGGCGTCCGTGCACAGGGAGCTGTCAGAGAAACAGTCTTTGGCCTTCAGTATGACCTTCCTGCCAACAAAACTGGAGTTTACGACAGCCTCGGCTGAGAGCAGCTTCATCTTCGAGTTTACCTCGCCTGATGTTCGCTCCAACTTTGAACAGGCTTTCGAGGAAGCCAAGAAGAAGCTAGGTTAGTGAAGAAGCTAGTGAAAGAAGCAGAGGTTTATTGATGATTGACAGAAAAGGCAGAAAAGTAGTTATGGCAGCATTAATTTCATTTTAAATATTGTGTTTTTTTTATCATCATTCTTACACTTTTAATCGTCCCCAAATTTTTTATTAGCTATGAATAAAGACCAGTGGGACCCGGAGTTCCTGAAGGCCATTCCTATAATGAAGACACGTAGTGGAATGCAGGTGAGAGCAACAGGAAAGACATTTATGTAGGATAGTGTGAAACCTTCCTTCTTTCCTGCCAAACCTGCTGTTTGTTTTGTTTGTTTTTGGAGAAGGTGAAAACCATGTAAATATTATTAATGTATATTACTAAGAGTTCATGAATCTTCACAGATTTATATGTCATTCTTCTTTCGTTGTTTGTGTCTAGTTTTCATGTGCCTCTCCCAGCCACAGCTGTCCTGACAGCGGCTGTGAGGTCTGGGTTTGTAACAGTGACGGATATGTTGGACAGGTGAGATAAATCAATAAATCACTGATTATTCAAGATCTTTGGTGACAATGTCATTGAAAATATGGCACAGATGGTCCAAATTGCAACGCTGAATATTCCACATACTCCCTGTGTGAAAATGCAGCTTTGTCAAAGTTTTACAAGTAGTTGGACTGATGTGGTGATGATGTTCTCTCTCCAGGTTTGTCTTTTAAACATCAAAGATGAGCCCACAGTGGAGGCCTGTATCGCTGTCTGCTCCGCAAGGATTATTTGCATTGCTGCTGTGCCAGGACTTAAAGGAAGGTCAGGGATACACACACACACACACACACTATTATTACATTTCTTATCCAGACAATATTTAAGTTGATTTTGTTTAACATGTACCCATGTTATTAAACTAATATCTAATGTGATTACCTCAGTCTGCATGATTTCAGCATGTGCATGTCAAACCTCAAACATCAGCTTCTCTCCAGACACACTGAATATGTTCACTGACTCTTCCTGACTTACTTCCTGCCATTAACTAGCCACTCTCCACCTCTCAGGGAGCGTGGATCAGAGGCCTCCCTCATCCCTTCCTCTGCAGCACCGGGTCACACCCAGCAGCAGCTCCATATATCCATCTCTCAGTCATCACTAGAGCTGAGAGAGCAACCCACAGGTTTGTCCCTAAAAGTAGAAACTCGCACTCTGTGGTGGTACTGTAGGCATTTCTTAAATGCATTGCCTTGAATTGTACCTGAATAAGCAGTTTTCCCTTAAACAAAAAAAAAAAATCCCAGTTCTTGTTTAATTGTATATACTGTATAAAAGTGATAAGCGGATTAAATGTTTTCAGGACCAGGGGCAGAGCTTGTTCCTTTCGACAGCGATGACACCGACGACGAGGATTCACCCAGTCCTTCTTCCACACTGCAGAGTCAGGCCAGTCACTCCACCATCTCATCCAGCTATGGCCGTGAGTGAAAACACAACCTTTACTTACACGCATGCACAAAATTATAACCTCACTTGTTTCTTTCCCTTTCACTCACACTCTGTCTTATCCTCCTTCTAAGATGATGAGGGTTCAGGCTCCAAGGACATGGCTACAGAGACCACCAGCAGTGAGGAGGAGCAGGAGTTCCCCGCAGCAAGTTCCTACGGAGCACCAGGAATGTTGGGGGTCGGCGGAGGAGGTCGGGGTCAGGCGGAGAGCCCCATGGACGGGCGTGCAATGCGACGCTCCTCCCGGGGATCGTTCACTAGGGCAAGTCTGGAGGACCTGCTCAGCATCGACCCAGAGGCGTACCAGAGCTCAGTATGGCTGGGCACCGAGGATGGATGGTGAGTGATTAATAACACACGGACACTTTGATCAAAAGTAATGTAAACTTTCAGATGAAGTCTTGTAAATTTAAACCTTACCACTGACAAATCAATGAACATTTTTCTTCTGTTCACATAGAGGAATATCTCCTGTGCATGTTTCTGTACTGATCATGTTTGTGTTTAGCATCCACGTGTACCAGTCCTCAGACAACATCCGCAACCGTAAAAACAGCATGAAGATGCAACACTCCGCTTCCATCCTCTGTATCCTGTGAGTCTTTGGCCTAAACCTCAGTGTTTTTGTGCAAGCATGACAATTTAGAAAAGAAAGATAATTTTTAATTATTATTTACTACATCCCTACTTTCTTTTACATGCTTTAGGTATTTGGACAACAAAGTGTTTGTGTCCTTGGCGAATGGAGAAGTGATTGTCTATCAGAGGGAAGCAGGTAATCTGGCAGTGTGGAGCAAAGACGGTTTTTAAAAGACACGCTTCTAATGGAAGCCTGTTTCCACCACAGACAGAAATGCTTTCTTTTAAGTTTGTACAAGGCTTTTCTCTCTCTTCAAAACGTAGTTAAAATTGTTTGCTAGTCTGATGCTGGCATATATTACCGATAAATTTGCACTCATCACACTCATTCAGGATGAGATTAAAGGTCAGAAACGAGGTAAAACTTATTTAAAAAAGAAGAATTTATCCCATTTTTCATTATCTGTATTTGCTTATCCTGTTTATGGCCAGCTGTAATTTTTCTGTCTTTTCCTGTTGTTTAACTTTTTTTCAAATCACTACAAATGTCATTGTCAATCTGCAGGTAGTTTCTGGGACCCACAGTCTTCTCAGACTTTAGTTCTGGGCACGCCCAGTAGTCCAGTCACCAAAATGGTTCCTGTAGGAGGAAAACTCTGGTGTGGCTCACAGAACAGAGTCCTGATTATCAACACAAATACACTGGTACAAGAGGTAGGTGGGGAAAGGAAATAAAAGAACCAGTAGACAGACCATAAACCAGAGTACGATGGTACAACACTTACCACCATCCCTTCCCTTCTCCATCCCAGCACTGGTTCCAGGTGGGCACAGACAGCAGTCGATGTGTGACATGCATGGTGGCGTATGGTCAGGGTGTGTGGCTGGCTTTGCAAGGCAGTGCTCACGTCAAGCTGTACCATGCTCAGACCTGGGAGAGCCTGACAGAGGTGGATGTGGCACCTGCTGTGCACAAGATGCTCGCAGGTAAACTCATGAGGAAATGTGGATACACACATACATTTTCAGTTTCCTTTTCATTTACACGCCACCTTTTTTCAGCTTTTACTCTTACTCCACCCCTTTCATCACCCTCCGTGCTATTATGTTCTCTTCTTTTATTCAGGTGCAGACGCAATCATCAGACAACACAAGGCTGCCTGTCTGAGAATCACAGCACTGTTGGCCTGTAAAGATCTGCTGTGGATTGGCACCAGTGCAGGTAAATACACTTTTGTAAGCAGTGCATCAAAGGTCTGAAGGTATCAAATAAAAAAAAAACTTTCACATGAATCTAGTTTTTAGTTAAGTTCAGGCGACTGGTACTTTTTATTTTGATGTATGAAAAATATGTATATCCAAAAGTAAAGTGTATTTAAAAATGCTGTTCTACTTCAGGGGTTGTCCTTACTCTGGTGATCCCAGCTGTGAGCTCAGGAACTGGGGCCGGGACATTGAAATCTCCCCTGGTGCCAATGGGCTCAGCTCATGGGCACACAGGCCACGTTCGGTTCCTGACAACAATCGAACTACCAGAAGGTTTTGACGTGAACTTCCCTCCTCCAACAACTGACTCCACAGGTTTTCTTGCTTTTTTAAAGACATTTTTAGCAAACACATATGCCAAGCACAAAAAGCCAAACTGAAACACGCTTTTCCAAATTTCTGATTCCTCTTCTCTGGTTTCCAGGCAACCAGTCCCAGAGTGGCAGCACACTTGACAGGAACCTCCAAAGGCGTGACTCAGCACGTCGCAGAGCCTCCGCCCACATCTCCGTGAAAACCAACCATCTTGTCATTTCTGGCGGCGATGGCTATGAGGACTTCAGGCTCACAAATAGCAGTGAAACAGTCGGGCGAGACGACAGCACCAACCATCTTTTGCTTTGGAGGGTCTGAGACAGTCTTCCCCAGCTTGAACAACCCCCCCCAAAACTCCCTCTAGCTGAGAACAGCGCACATGCTTTTGTCATTTCACCCCCCTGAGCTGATTCCTCACTTTTTGGTGTTGTTGTTTTGGTCTTCTGCTCGGTTCATCAGTCTCTATGTGCAAATATGGCAACTTCCTGCTGGGCTGACTAATGAATATGATCACTTCAACCGAGTTTTTCTTGTGTTAATATTTCTGACTGTGCGCGTTGTTTCTCACCGAGTGGTGTCTGTGTGTGTGTCCTTTGTTTGTCATAAAACCCGAGTCTTGAAGAGACAGAAGAGAAAAGTAAAGCCAAGCTGCTTTCAAACTTTGAAAGATGGTTGTTAGTTCAGCCTGAGATCATATGAAGAAAAAAGTCGGACATGGACTTGGACTGTGCAGGACGTCATTGCACAGGTGGGCATTTAAGAGAACTTAGACATGAGGGAAGCGCGTTCTTGTTTTTGGACCTTTTTTGAGAATTTTTTTAATCCATCATCACATCATCTTAACCTGAATATCATCCAAAATGCCTCAACGAGGAACTGTCACGACAACATATGCTTTGTGAGGATAAAGCGTTGATTTTTGCAGCTAGAGTTGACACTTGACATCTGTGAGGCTTTTAAAGGCGTAAAGGACGAAGCTTAAGCCTCATTGGTCAGGTCTGGAAAGCAGCCACTAATGACTGACGTGAGATCTGTTTTTTTCTGGCCCAATCATCACAATCATTGCTTATAGATGTGAGACTGCTGAAATCATCCCTTGTCTAATAGGAGACGGGAGGAATAAGAGCATCTTTAAGTGCAATATGTTGCAAGGGTATCAATTAAAATTATAACCACAAACATACAGTCATATAAACTTATGCACAACCTTCGCTCACTAAATCAGAAAGCCTTTGTGTAGAAAATGTGTGTTCCACAGGTAATGACATTGTATCTGTTTTTCTTATTTAATTTTTGCAGCCAGTTTAAGATGACATGAACACAGATGAATCATTGTCCCACTACTGGTAGAAAAAAAGTGCACTGGAGACATTCCTCTTTTACATGACTATGCCAAAGCCTTGTACGTGTTAAAGTTTTTACACTAAGGGATCTGAAAAGATTTCTTTTGCCATGAAATTTAAATGTGTTGAGCGTCTGTCGGGAGGAAGGAAATTGTGACTGATTTCTATAGCAGACTCTTTGAAGGTGACGCTATAGGCTGTGGTAGCAGATAAAAATAGTTGTGTACAGTATTTATGGTTTTGATTTTAGCGCCTTCTTTTACAGCACTTAATTTATAGAAAATGTAGCTTTCACTTTTTTCTTTTTCTTTTTTGAGCTGAAGAGCAAAGAGGCCCTGACGTAGCTTAGCTCAGGCAGGCATCGATACAGTCCACTCATGGTTTGATGTGAAACATAAGACAAGGTTCTTCAAGGTTTTGAAGTTATGAAGTCCCATAAATGAAGAGCGACAGGACCAGAAAAGGAAAGATCTAGAGGACATATTATTGCCTCTGGATAACGTTGCAGACTGCGAACTGATGCAGCTTTCAAATCCCCAAATGTGCTGAAACAGAGCACACACCACCTTAGGATCTGCTCTTTATTTCAGGGTGTAGCTCCACAGTGTGTATTGTGGCATTGTCACATGAAATATAATGCTAAGATTCATTGTTGCACCCATAACACACAAAAACACACCAACACTGAACTCAGTATTGACTGTTTGAGAACATGTGTGACAGTAGGCTGCATGTGGTGCACACTGAGCACCTGCACGTGGCTTCAGGAGGCGAAACGTTAAACCATTTAACACACATAGAGTCAAAAGTCACCTCTCCCTCAGCGCACAGCAGATGTCTGTGGAAGCGAAGGATTGAACTGACCTGTCCTTAAACTGACACACAAACATCTGAACGGCCTCAGGCTTTGGAGTTAAGCGGTGATTGTCTTTGATCCCTCCGTGCCTAGAAAACCTCACTGCCCCTTAACCCCCCCGCCATCTGGGCAATTCCCCTCAGCTTTCCCACTACCAGAGTCTGTGAAAGGGGGTAACGGTCAGCTGGTGAACCCAGTTAAATGTAAAGGTGGAAAGGCCTGTGTCTGTGCATCCTCCATAGTTGCACAATTGCTTGACTCTTCACAACTCAAGTCAATTCCAGTTAACTTGTGGTAGCCTGTGAAAAATGCAGTAGAGAAAGAATTTTAGCAAGTAAAGCTTATTTTGACATATTGGAAAAATTGCCTTATTCTGTTTCTTGTTGAGAATTAGATGAGAAAATGAATGCCTACATAACACATGTTGTTGGTTCAAACTCTACAAAAAGTGCATGAAAGATTTTTTATTATTAACTGTCTTCTGGCTGTAATATCATGTGTTTCACAACTCGACAAGAAAGACAATTTGATTATGCCCCAAAATGACAAATCAATTTCATGATCTTCTGTTTGATTCATAAAAAAAGAAATGTTTTTGTTCTCAGTGCCAAGAGCTGCCAGGTTTTCCATGAAGATGCTGTATATCCATGCTGGCTGCAGAGCAAATGAAAACTCTGCAGAATGGAGTCAGTGTATTTTCTTTGAACCTTAACAAACTTGGTGTGTTTAAAGGAACATATGATTGTTGCTAATAGTGTTGGGCAGCAAAAAAAGGTTCATAAATAAGTTTATGAAATCTCGCATTTTCAAGCTCTGGGGTCTCCAGGTAACACACGAGTTGGTTTCCAGTTTTACAATTTTATGAGGCATCCGTTTTCTGCATATACCACAATGGTTCGTCAGTAAGCAAATTCAGGAAGTTTCATTTTCTTAAAGATATTTGCCTTAAAAATATACTTGCATTTCCTAAGGAGTCACATAAATTACATAATCATAGAAACATCACCATATTTACATTGTAGGTTTTAAACCCATTGTTTTGAATTAGGCTTACAAGCATGCACACACACCCACACATACAAACACACTGCCTTTTATATATGAAGTAAAACTCAATGTTAATTTGTCCAGGATGGAGAATGAAGCATGTTGTCTTACACAGATTCATCCTATCACTCTAACACAGTGTTGTGTAAGTAACCACCTCATGCCCATATGTGAACAAAGTCTTTATTATTGTAAATATTGGTATATATTGCCTTCTTCTGTAAATAGTGCACCCATGGTCCTCAGTTGTTGATATGAATCTAATGGCATATTTTTATATACTTGTGTAAGGTTTGTTTTTGTTTGTATTTTTCTTTCCGCTCTGGCATGCGCTGTCACTCATGTTTGCCTGTTATAGATCTTTCGAAAACAAGACGAAATCGTCTCTGTTGTTACCAGGGTGACTTAAAAAAAAAAACACAGTTTCAACTGACTCGTGTTTAACCTGTTATCCACGTTAGCTCGAGAACACGTTGCCTTGTTACCGGACAAAAAAAAAAATACCACCTGGTCATATGTCTGTTTATACGTGGCTCTGGTTGACATCTTGCAATCGTCATAGTTACGTCAGAGTAACTTCTTGTATGTAGCTGTTGTTTCGTCACTGTGGGTTCCTCTTTGTAATTAAATCAGTTCACTGGTGCCGGTTTGTGCCTGCTTTGCATTCTTCAGCTGGTGAGGTGTGGGTCTTTACAGTTAGGGAACATTTTATAACGGCCTGTAATTTACAGTGTTGAAATCAATAAAAAAAAAAACATACTGGTCCCTGGCTGATGATATTAAAGTGCCCAGCAGAATAAAGCACCACTGTCACTGTTCTCAAGGCAGAATCAATAGGGTATTTTATAGGAAAGGTGCAATAAATCATACTTTCTGTTTGCTTTTGTAAATACGGTTTACCTACAGGACACAGTATTCAACAGAACATAACTGAAGTTTGTGTAGATTCATGACAACAACATTATTCTCTTTGTTTTCAAAAGGAAAACACGGCCACAGTAAGTTTGCATGTTTGTTCTGCAAAATCTCATCACAGACAGGCTGGTGTGGAAAACATACACACCTTTAGACATGCACAGATCTGAATATTGTCATCAGAGGAATATCAATGGTAGCAGGAAGGGTGAAAAATAGATCTGTTGTTTTTTAAAAAGTAATTAAAGATATGAGGATGTATTATTGCAGTGACATTGCACTGTAAATTTTGTATTAATGTTTTACAGAGTTTAAAATATGTTCAAAATCTGTTGTTACTGGTTATTTATCATTTTTCAGGTTTTTTTGTTTAATGAGCCAACAGTTCTAGGTAAAGCTGAGCAGTTATGAATATACACACGTATGATACATTTAGAATGTATTTTTTGGTTTTAACATAGTTTACTGATCCCATGAGGATATCAATCAATCAAACAATCAGTTATCACTTCAAAGTTTAATGTCTTGTACAGGAGCTTTCTACATGTGGCTACGAAGAGCCGATGGTCAAATCACAGCCGCTTTGGGTTTTGGACCTGTTTTGTCAAAAGCCGACGCAAGCTCTGTAGCATGAGCTAAAAGAAGTATCTACATTATTTTTTAATAATGTAAATGCTTTAATGTAAAACATTATTGCTGGCACCCTGAGAAGATAAAGTTGTTTCAGCATGCAGGCCCCAAATAACAATCCAAATACACATTTCCAGGCTTAATACCATCATTTTATACGTTTACCATCTAAAAGATACTGCTGCCTGTACTGGGCAAACAGTAGGGTGCATCCTGGATTGACCCTGTGGGCCAAGCTTGTCATACTGTGAAAATTACACGTGAGCAGTGCTACATTCCAATAAAAAATATTGCTGATCTCCACCAGTCAATCAAACTAGATTAGAAACCACATGTTAATAAAACCATATCGCCTGTGACTGTAAATATTTTATTTATTTTCTTTATTGTTTGGACAAGTTTGGTAGCGTTTCAGGAGAACTATGGAGAAATCATAGCATCACAGCCTCATGTTCCAAATGAGTCCTTTTTGTACCAGGCCCATGTAGTATCATCCATCCATTATCTGTAACCTCCTATCCTGTTCAGGGGCCTGGAGTCAGAGTACAGGTCCCCCATCTATCTCAGGACAAACACAGAGAGACACACAGACAGACAACCATTCACACTCACATCCACACCTACACCTACAGGTGATAATCTAGCAGGCATGTCTTTGGACTGTGGGAGAAAATCGGTGTAACTGGAGGAAACCTGCACCACCACGGGGAGAACACGCTCCACATGGAAAGGCCTCAGTCAGCAGGGGATTCCGACCGTGACCTTGTAGCTGTGAATTACACGTCCTCTATACCAAAATGAAAATTCTTCTTTAACTTGTAATGTTTTACACCGATAATTGCAGCTCAAACTTTAAACTTTCAAACCAAACCACAGAATGTATTTTATGTCACTGTCTGCCTCCTTTGTCCATGTAAGTTGTTTTTGGTTCAACAATATGTTGAATAACCACATATTATCCCATTAAAAACCTATTATCTTGATTCTTCTAATAAACTGTTATATTATAGTTATATTTTGGCTGGTCACTAACATATTTATTATGAGCAATTAATATCATATAATATTTATTATAAATATTGTGCATAATATAACTTATCTTCTCTATAACAATGCAAACTGGTGACATCTAGTGGCCATAGTAAACATGCCAGCCTGCCAGAGTTGCATTTGATGAAGCAATGAATGGGGAGAAGGTCAGTTTGGATGAAAGGGTGACAAATCATGGGACTTTTTGACGTGTCTAATATTGCTAGTCATTGTTATGTCTGTCCCACGTTACAATCTTCTTCTTTTAGTGCCTAAACTGGACCTCAAAAATATATTTTTTGTGCCTCTCAGCCTAATGACATTGTGTAAAACTGACTGAGGCTGCTTGTACAATATGTGGACTAGGTACCCCTGGTTATATAGGGGTTGTATATATATATACACATAACTATCACCAAAAGACAAAAATGTTGGATTGGTTCTCTCATGCCGCCTTTCCTCTCCCCTAAGCCCATCTCCTCGGACCTGATTGTCTTGGTGATTTTGAGGTTTACACACATAATTTCTAAAACTAAACATTTGGAAAATTATTTCAAAACTTTAAAATTCTAATTAACAGTTTATTCTTAGGCTAAAGTGTGTGTTACTAATGTGTTCAGTGTCAGAATTGTCAAATATGTAGTTTATTTAGTATTTTGAATTTCCATATGATCATGAACAAATAAGTAATAGTTGAGGAGATTTCTTTGCAGCCTCTCTGCCTGCTTGCATGTGCTACAAAATTCAATTATGTCAAAATATATGAAACCTGCTTAAATGTACATAATAAACTTTTTTTCATTTGGAATGATAGCAATATATTTTAATGGCTCGTTTCATCAGGTCTCTTTGTGCTAAAGGTTTTTCAGCAGGCACCTACCACCTTGTCCCCCTTGTCCTGCATTGACCCCAGGCCACCCCTCTGGTCAGACTCCTGACTGCAAGACATACTTATTCACTGGGAAATGCTCTCGGTGGAGTTGGGTAACTGAACAGGGAAACCAAGGAAGATGTTCAAAGATCAAAACCTCGACACAATTTTCCTGAGTGTTCATCTCAGACCCTGATGACGCCTCCTTCTGTCCTTCACAATAACTATACAAGATCTGCTCACGCTTTAAAATTCCCTTCTCGCTTCCAACAGGCAGCAGCCTGGCTGTAACACATTCATTTAACTGTGACCTACTGGCCCACAATGAAGTGTGTTGTGCATATGATAGTCCTGCAGTGAGGAAAACTGAATGAAAGCCGACTATTCAGGACACACACACACACACAATTGATACTCCTCTCTTGCCTCATGAACACATGCAAGTGTTACAACCCACTGTCCACCCACACATTATTCCCATGGCGCATAAAAAATGGATATATGCACGATGAGAGAGAGTGAAAACTGCAGCACAGAGATTAATCTGTGTCTCATCAGAATGACCGACTGATATTGTGACTCACTGACTGACAGTGACTCACATGTCCAACTCCGTAGAGGAACGTGATTCAGTGGAAAACTTCTTCAATCACTAGTATCAGATTTGTCTGTACTACAGCATGTGTGTAATTAGAAATGTTTTAAATGAACCTAGTCGAACAACACTGTGTACACATGACACACACAAACACAACTAAATGCAATGATATGATCAATTTATTTGAATAAAGTCTATATTTTGTCTGAAATCACATAACATCTTTCTACATTAGAGGTATTATTGGCTTTACGCTGCTTCTCATTCATGTGAAACACATATTCACTAGAAGAACTAAGTGAAGGGTTTAGTTCAAGGACACAACATGTGGCAGGAGGATCCAGGCATCAAACCAATAATCCTGGGATTGGTGGACAACTGCTCTACCATCTAAGCCCCAGTTGCACTATTTCACCCTCGGAGTGAACAGAATTTGTGGGTTGAATCTAACAAAAATGGGGCTTTTAGCGTTTTAAGTTTTCAGAGGCTAGAGTTTTGTTACAATGAGACTTTCCGATCATTTGGCTTTGAGGCATTTCACACATTTGACCCTGCTGAACTCTGTCAATCATACCACTCAGTTTACACAAGCATTTGACTTATTTTTAGAAAGTCTGTGTAATCTCATCAAGGGGTGTCAAAAATTAGCCCACTGTATCACAACCTAACCAAAATGTTTTTATCTCTCATCTGAATGAAAAGTAGTGTGATCTAATCCACTGGAAGGGACTGTATAGTATATGTCATATCATTCTGAGCTGATATCTAGTAGATGACAGAGAGTCAAACTACTGTCATGTAAACCACCACGTTCAGCTGGAGAACTGAATTATTTAATTATAAAATATGTTTTTAATTAATCTAATAAAGTAATTTATTTAACCAAACAATCTTGGAACCTAGTAAAACTGTTCTTACTGTGTATACAATTATCATTTTTATCATTCAGAACAAAAGGACTGTACAAACTGCTGAACATAATTGTCCGGTCTGTCTAGAAGAAGCGTTGGCAGATAAAATGGAAACTGGGGTCAAATAACTCCAAGCTTAAACATTCAGTTAGATCATATTCTGGTTCTATTAAATATTTTGGCTACGTTTATTGTTATTATTACTTTTACCATGTTTTGTTAATGGATTTTAAGTCACTGGCGTGTGTTGGCGCTCCCTGAAAGCAGAGCTTCGACTGGCAGCTTGTGAGCCGCAGCCACCTGCTGGGGAAGCTTAGGGAGCGACAGACAGCGGGGTTCACACACACACACACACACTCACGGGGGTTCAGTTTGCAGCGGTGACGCACTGTGAGCTCACTGAGCTCATCGCAGCGGTTCCCCCACACACACACACACACACACACACACACACACACACACACACACTAACAGAGAAGATCCGCAGCCGGAGGAAGGGGGCCAGTGCTCGGATCCCTGATCGTTCGCCACTTACTCTGAGAAACTCGGCGTCTCGCAGCGGATGATGCTCGTGTCCGAACGTTGAACATTCAGCTCAGCTTTTATCCACCAAACCGGTAAGTCCGGCAACTTTTCCTCTCCCGCTGGAGTCGTGTGAATGGCCGCTGAAGCCGGTCGTTGCCTCGCCACAAAGCCTTTCGTGACCGCCGTTACGCACGGCGGCTCTGCGTCTCCGTGACGCTTCGGGTTCTGCTGTGTGGTCGAAGTAGGACAGACGCTCCACACACACAATGGAGCCGGTTTGATTCATGTGCTGAAGCTTTAGTTTCTGTGATGAAGTTGCTGTGATCGTAAAGTGGGAAAAAAAACTTCCGTTTGCTTCCTCTGGTGCTGACAGTGTCATTCATTAGTCTTATTAGTATGCTTAAGACAATGAGCTACTTCTAAATCGATTTATTTCATACTTCATATCTGAAATTCGATGTGAGGACAGAGCGAGCACATGCTCCACGCACCGGTACGTGATGACGTCACTGCAAGCGTGATCCTCCTCTGCCATAAATGAAGTAGAAAGTCCCGGTCATGTGTAATTTTCATCATGTGTATAACTTTTCTTTTTTACTGAAACTAACTGTTCAGCCAGCTGCTCAGTTCTCATCAAACTCATACTTCAGCTACTGGAGTGATGCTGACTGGAAAAAAACATGCTGCACAGAGGTTAACAAGGAGAAACTGTCAAATGGACAAATAATGTCCAAATGTTTCTGAAGTATTAATATAAACACACTGTATTTTCTTAATTGCTTGTTTTAACTTGTATCTTATAATCATCACATTCTACAGCACTGCGGAAGTTTTGGCGTGATGCACTGCTGTGTAATGAGTCCTCACTGAGGACTGAAGGCAGGTTTATGGCTCCCTGCTACACACACACACACACACACACACACACAAAATGGCTTTCATTGTCTCAGTCCAAATTCCCGCACCCATGTACTAATACCATCGGACATAATTGTCCGTGTTATCACAGACAATGCACACACACACAAACACACACCGTAAGAGCCGATAGCTTTCTCTGCTTTTGTTTGACTTTTTTTACAGTCACACTGTGTCTTGATCGGTTGGGTAAATTAATAAGTGTGTATATAAAGTATATAAATCATCAATGGCCTCACATAATCGTCTTTGACGTTTGCTTAAACAGTTGTCAGGGAAACAAATGTTTGTATTACTGTGTTTGTACCTAGAATTCCAAAAACCTTTTTCTAATATTTTATAAAAAGATGACTTCTGGACGGGATAATTGTTGGACCATCTGAAGTAAGCCTGCCTCTACATTAATATTTAGTGTGATTGAAGAAACTTGTTGTTGTTTCCAGTATTTCTTCTTCTTCCGTATGTTTTTTGTGTGCACTGCTCGTCCTAAACGCTTACAACTAGACCATGGGTCCAATTCTACCATGTTAAGCATAGTAAGGAGAGGTGGGCTAATATTTTGTGCGCTGAGTGCTAATCTACAATAATTAGTGTGATTGGTGAAAGTAATGAAAGCTATTACTTTGTGTGCTGATAACTAATGTGCAATAATTTAAATATTTCTATGAATTTTTACTTTGAATGGATGTCTGTTGATGTCTTTCAGGTGTGTCTTCACACCTGAAAGACACTAAAGTCAGGTGGTTCGCAGTTTTAAAGTGTTAATGCCTAGTTTCATTTGAGGAACTGCAGTTGTGCAGAATTTTTTGAATTATTCAGTGCTTCAAATCTCTCAGCTTTCAACATCCGCCTGCTGGAGTGTTGCAAAACTGCAAATATTTATTTAAAAAATATATTATATGTGTTTTCACTTCTAAAGTGTCCAATGCCAGCAATCCTAACATGTTTGTGGAACTGCAATTGTTGAAATAAGTTTATTTTCATGTGCTTTGCCGCTGCCAGATTGGAATCCCAGCTGGCTTTCAACAAACGGATGCATTTTCTTCAGGAAATGCAGCATTCTAGTTGATGTTGCTATATAATATTTCCTGTTTCCTGTCAAGTACATCCCACTTTGTTGGAAGTAAGAATTAGACTATTTATGCGTGCCTTAGCATGGGCGGGGAGAGGTTCAAGTTTGTCCTTCAGAGGTTTGACAAAGCCTAAAGTTCGTCATTGTGAATGTGTTATTTCTGTGTTCATCACTTAAGTGTAGTTGGAGAGGAGAAGGCTTGAGTTGAAAGTCCAAGTTAATAAACTTACTGGCTAGTGAGCACATAATCTTATTTTATAGCTTGTTCCCCAACAACATTAAAACGACTGCATGGTATCATTATATTCAAAAAAATAGTTTGTTAAGTATATCTAAACTTTGAGTTTGCATGATTCCACAGATTTCAAAGGGCACATTAACATGTCATAAGTCTCTGCAAGAATTAAAGAGTTTCGGTTGTTTGGTAGTTAGTGACAGTTAAGGGACTTCTCAAACAGATTTAACATGATTTTATGTTACTTCAAATTATTTTTGAATGGATGTATTGTAGGAGCTGGACACTGGACTCAAACATGGCACCCAGTCACTTCACTGCACCACTGTCTTAAGTTGCTGAGTGGCTCACTGTAAAAAAAATCCTTATTCTTCCACTATCCAGCCTTAAAAGTTTACCCCAATGATCCTCATTGGTCCATGTTTTGGGGTCCATAAAACATGCCCACTATAATCCTACAGCTCTTTGAGACTTTCTGTGTGAATTTGGACAGAATATCCATCCATCCATTATCTTTAACTTTCCATAGTTGCAGGAGCTTAGCTGATCCCAGACATCAACGGGTGAGACGCTGGGTACACGATGGACAGGTCTCCAGTCCGTCTCAGGGTCAACACAGAGAGACATACTCAGACAGACAAGCCTTCACACTCACATTCACACCTTTAGGAAATTCAAAGTTATCAATTAACAAAACATGCATGTCTTTAAACCGCCCCCCAAAAATATCCCTCTTCGGCCAAGTTTATAAAAGCAGAAGTTGCAGTGTCACTACTTGCTGCTATGCCAAGTTTGCTTCACTGCCCTCCTGCCAACAGTTCTACAGGTGTTTTATATCATTACAGAGAATAAAAATCCCTTTGCACACGGGGAGATTTTTCATTGCAATTCCACAAATGGCTACTAAGCAAGTTTGCCTTTAGTGTTGAGAGGTATCTTGGGTTTGATAGCAGCACTTTAGCAATAGAAAGATATTCTGGCACTGCATGGAGACACAGATGTTCATCATATCGTGTGTTCAGCTGATGTTACAACTAACTGCAGCTTGGATAACACCTGTAATTATGCACACACCTTAGTTAAGAGTTGGTGGATTTAACTTGAGCCTAATTTAACTCCCATTTTATGCTCTGCCCCACCCAACATTTACTCTACACTGTATGTATTTAAGGTTTTGGGAAGAGGGAATGATAACAGGATAAGAAAAGGGAGAGATAAGGACAGAGAGAAGATGCAGGGAGAGGAAGTAGAGCAAGGACGACAGACGCAGAGACTGAGAGGCAGACAGAAATAATAAAGACAGCTCAGACTTTTAATAAACCCAGATGTAGAGATAACCATGGTAACCTAACATGCACGGATTCAACTCTACTGGACTGTGCTTGTGGAAGCCAAAGAATCAGCTAAGCTTCAATTAGCCCATCAGGCCTGTCATCTGTCCGTTCATCGGCCCAATAAGAGTGGTTTGAATCGCTGCCCAATGGCCTTACATCCCCGTGCCACAGCGGCGTGCCTCACTCCTCAATGTCAGCCAGGAAACACTGTGCCAAAAGAAATTCCCACTGCTCTCACCGCAGATCCCAGTCAAAGTGGCCTCAACGCTGCGCTCAGGCAGATTATTGGAGGATTGGATAATTACAGGAGGACCTGGACATGAAAACCTGGAAAGACAGTGCCACGAACATGCAAACACCCTCGCCCACTGACACTCAAAATACACAAGCTTAATGATAAGTTATTTTTAATAGAACATCATGATGAGTGGCAGGTTTTGGTAGTGTTTATAATATATATCCATATTTTTCCCTGGGGAGCCCACTGTAAGTATTAACCTTGTGATGCTGGTGTTTGAAAGGCCCAATCATATGTTACTGACTATAGTCCAACCAGACCCCTCAGGTCATCTGGATGTGAACTAACTGATATCTGGTATTAACCACCGGATGACACAAGAGCAGTTACTATTGTGGTTCCACTTTAGGTTGTGAAATTATTACATGGTCTTTGTTTCCGGGACAAATTGTGCTCTGTACCTGTGACACTGGGCTGTCTATTGTCATATTTTTTTACCAATACGGGGGGATGGTGGTTATGCTGATGTGAAACCTTCAGTTGCCACTGTGTATAATAGGGAATACAGTATAGTCAGCTTAGCGGCAATGCTCCATTTCACAGCGACTTGAAAGTCATGTCGCTGAGGGTTTCCGCCAGTTGAGCTCATTCTTGTAAAAAAAAAAAAAACACAGCCACTTCCCGGATGTCTCAGTGTTGTTCTATTGGAAGTTTACAAAGACACGTCAGCCGTGGTGTCATAAGTTATCTCTTGCTATTCAGGCTGTTGATTGGAAAAAATTATGCTTTTTAATAAAGAAATGTACAGCACATTGTAGTGATAAAATAAGAACTAATAAGAAAGTACAAATACTTTAAAGAACATAATCATCAGTAATGAGAAAGCTCAGTTGTCAATTTAGTCTAATAAATGTTTAAAAAATGAAAAAAATAAAGATTTTATAAATAAACATGATTATTACGAGGCATTGTTTTATTGATTAAACCACCCAGCAGTATACAAAGCAGATAAAAGCATAGTCCATCTCCACCACTCATAATTATTACTTTGACTTTTAAAACTAGTTTTGGTTTTGCTTGAGTTTGAAGTACATTCTGTTATTTAAAGAGTTTTACCTAAAAAATGTGAATTCTTTCACCAGTGCTCATACATTTTACTGACGCCTTGTATTTGTTATGTGGTTTGTACCTTCAGTAAAACTTCATAAGATCAAGTTTAGTAAGAACACAAACAATCTTGCCCTCTTTGGCCCGAGTTTATGACCTTTCTCCTCCGTTGGCCCTGTCACTCCCTACTGTATGCCATTTAATGCCACAGTCCTAAAAATAAGCTTTAACAGAGGAAGAAAATAGGCCCAGAGTTTGGCACTGGAGAAGGAAATCTGAAAGCAACCACAATCTGCTAGTTGAACTCGCCAGTAACCAATCACCAACTTATAGCTGCCAGAGCAAATCACACAGCAGCATGTCTGGGTCGATCTCTTTGTGACGAGGCACAAATGGGTGAGTGAGTTTGTGGTGTGTGTGTGTGTGTGTGTGTGTGTGTGTGTGTGTGTGTGTGTGTGTCATGCTTTGGAAAGGATCCAAACAATCCCTCATGTGAGGACTGCTACAGACATGCTCAGTTTCAAAACAACCGCTGAGTAATGACAATGTAGCCACACAAAGCAGGAAATTGAACCTCTCATCTGTAGCAGCACTTTTATAGAGATATTGAATACAACTCAGAACACTGCATATTTAGAACCATAAATATATGTCAATGTGAGTTGACATGTCTGTGGTTGGGTTTGCATGCTGGGTCAAACTGCAGGATTGCAAAATCACGGTTTCTTACTTATCTGCTGATTTTTTTTTTTCACCCTCAGTACTGAAAATGTGTAGGGGACTGCTTTCAAATATGTATAAATGATTGTGACACATTTTACTCATATAAAGTTGTGTAACATATTTAATGTTCCCAGAGGATTAGTTAAATACGCAGGGTTCATTCTTTCTGGCCTCCACTTCTCCAAAGAGGGAACTTCTCTCCTTGCACCCAGCTGTCCATTAAAACAATTAGTTTTATTAGACAAAAAATGTCCATGTAGTTTTTCTGCCACTTTTCACAGCACTCACTGCCAAGTTCGAGGCAACACTTCCAAATTAGGAGAAAACTCAAACAAACAACTTCTTTGTAGGACTCAACATCACATTATAAAGAGTAGGTATGTATGAGCACGTGAAATCTGCAAAGGTGAAGCATGAAATTCATGTTTTCTTTACTTGAGCTTCACTACCGAGACATTGCAGAGTAGATTTTCCCATTGACTAAAACAGCAATTAACTAAATCCTCTGTATTTGTTGGACAAATAGAGATAACATCTTAACAAGTGTTGTTTTTGCGCTGCCTGTGTGTATTTGTGTGAAAACGGTTGAATTGTTTTGTGTGCGCTGACACTTAAATAGAACTGCAGTGTGTGTGCAAGTTGTAGCTTATAATTGAAGTTGTTGAAACATATGGGGTTGATTTAGATCCACTAGTAATGTTGGTGGTGATGTAAGGCAAATTACCACACCCTGAAAAACACCTACTCTGACACACTTCTGCAGCTCAAATTGCCCCATAATCTGCTTTTGTCACCTCAAATCCTGAAAAAATAGGGAATTAAAGCATGATTTTGTATTGTTTTGTAGCTATAATTGGTCTGTGGCCTGGCTTCTGGTTGGTTAAATAATAGCAGTGAGTGGCAATACGGTGCCCTATGTTTTAGAATCTGCAATTAAGTTTTGCTTGTAATGAGGCAGACATTAAAATCTGAGTAAAAACAAAATGGTTTAAAACTCTTAAAATTGCAAAGTAACTTTAAAAAATCTTTAAATAACTATTTAAAAGAATGCGTCCAGAGCTTGTGTGTGTCCACGTAAGCAAAAACCAAATTGGTTGGAAAACAACTTCAGTAGAAATTGAGCCTGTGGCATCTGTTTCTAATGAACAAAAGCAATGAGACATTTCTGTTAACTTTCCTTTGCATGCATATGTATTTGCGGCGGCTGTGGGGAATTAGGACACTGTATTGTGGCATCTCAGACGCGTAAACAAGCTCAACACCTTACTTGACGTTTGTCTTTTGTCTGTCCTTTCTTTCAACTCTGTCCCCACTAACTGGTCAACCCAACCCCTCTGGTTCCAACATGCTGGTGTCTGACAGACGGTGTGCAACGGAGACACAGGAGACGCACATTGGGTTTCTGCTGGTGTACAGTTCCCCTGGAAAACATGACGACCAGCATAACGTCAAGCCCAAGGACAGAGAAAAAGAAAGGACGTGAGAGAAGCACATCTGCAGACGTGGGGAGAGCCTACGGCTGACTAGTTGCCAGACGCGCTCCCCATAATGAGACATTGTCTGAGCACTAACGTAGAAAGTGTTGGCGTAAATCAGCCTTTCACTTGCCAATAATGGGCACCTCCATTAAGTCAAACAGGAGGGTATGGTTGTCCCAATCACGTCTTTGTTATACATGTGCACATTATCTCTCGGTCCACGAAATGTCTAATGGACTACGGAGTGTAATTACCTTAAACCTTTTTGTTGCTGGCTCAGTTCTTTTGTATTGTACTTCACTCTTTGGGCCGGAAGATAATTCTCATGTGCATCACAACGAGGTGTCCCAAAGCTAGGACACGCTTCATGACCTAGTGGGCTTAATAGGTGGCCATTATCGGCGTGGGAAATTGGTGGTTTTGGACTTTTTTTTTGTCAGGACTTTCTACCTTGTAATGGAAAGGGAACTCCACATCTTCTGAAGTGATTTTAAAGAGTTACTTGCTCTGAAGACAAGTCGGTTTCTTATGAAAATCGTCAGCATGCATCAATACAAGCTTTACTTAGGCCCCAAACATGGTCCGTGTAAGTTCGCAAACAGACGCTTCTGCCATTGTTACTTAAAGGTGTTACAGTCCAAGCATATAGCGGGAAACTACAGGAGAAAGCAAATCCCTTTGATTTGGGTCACTCCCAGTCAAAAGAATCTGACCTGAGTCATCTCTTCATTCAGACAAATCTTCTACAGCCCTCCAACCAAATCAAGCACCTGTACACTTTTGTTCATGGACACCGTGGATGTTGGGTCGCTCAATGGAGCTCTGTTTCTGGCTGATGTTTGGAAGTGAACAATAGAGGTCTACATCACAGACGATCAAACTAATCCAGGTTGCAAAATAATGAACACTAACTGATAGTAACAAATGTAGTTAGTTTTAGTGTCTGGAATTGTTGAAAATACTATTATAAAATACTATTTATTTAGACTCACAAAATACAGTTTTTATCGAACGTCTTATTATGTTAAACCAATGTTAAAGCAAAACCAAACCATAGTGTATTACTCCACAGGGTGACGCATGTTTATATTTGAAAAACCTCATCTGTCATAGGCCTATAAAAGGTGCCAGCGGCCTCCAAAGGAAGTTATTTAAACTTGACTCGCAAGAGTTTGAGCGCTAAGTCAGACTGGATCTGGTATCTTGAATGGCAGCGAAGCTAATGATGTCACCTTGTTGTACCTGGTCAAAACCAAACCAGCAGTGTTGTGATGCATCGGATGGGTCATAGCCCGCTGAGTAGAATTTGTTTACAGGCGTTCAGCAACTGTCAAGTCTTCCAACTTAAATATGGCAGTTTTGAAAGCATGACTAGAGTACAATACGCCGTGGCAATGAAAATGGAACAAAGAGTCTCATGTCTAACCGGACTCCCGGTTAGACAAGCTGAGCTCATTGTTCTGAAGCCAGTAACGTGGTGACTTGACCCCACTTCACCCTTGATTTCTGTGCTGCTCAGTCACCTCACGCTGAAAGGCGAGGAGTTCCACTCATTCTTGTGTTTCCTCCTCTGTGGTGCATTCCTTCCTTCACAGCTTCATCCAGTAGGATTTCTCAGCTCAGCTGCTGCATGACATCAAGGAGCCAGAAAAAGCTCTCAAACGCATTAGTTGCGACTCTGGTCTTCACCCCAAAACCACTACAGAATAGAATAATGTCCATGTTTTTGTCATGCCTTCGCCATTACTTCTTTATTACTGCTATTTTTAGGTGCCCTGAACAACACAGAAAATGTGACTGGTCATCTGATGTTGTCGCGACTTGTTATTTGAATGTGTCAAATAATAACACTGAGGCTTTTGTGTAATTACTGTTTTACACAGTTTAGAAAAAGTCATCACGGTCCTCTCCCTTTCCTTTGAAGTGTTTTTGAATTTTTTATCCATGTTCTGTTGTTTTTGTCCTTTCACATAAAATGGCCATGTCATTGTGGGTGCTGGTGTCTTTTGGGTTCTTTGTTGTGTATGTTGGGCTATTCTGAGAGGTGTTAATGGCCTGTTATATCCCACACTTTCCTCTTCTTGTCCTCTTTGTTTGTCTCTTTCTCTTCTTTTAAACCATCCATCCATCTTTCTGTCCATCCATCCATCCATCCGACTCAGCCTCCAAACCAAAGCACATGGCTGACACAAGTTTTATGCAGGCCGGGTTATGAGAAAGGAAACATTTAAAGATGAAAAAGAAATTACAGGATTGACAGCTCACACAGGCTAGAAAAAGCACATGTCATTAAAGTATGAAAATTCAAGCAAGAGTGACAAACTCCTGGACTGGGTTTATGTAAAGTTGGGTTTGTAATAGCTCATGCAAAGAACATCTTACATGTGTGACCATGTGGTGGCCAGCTCAAATAAACAATGGTTTCTTTCACATTAAACCAATATATAAGCACAAAGATTAATAAGCAAATAAAACATAAGTCATGAAGATTAACTTTTCTATCATTGGACTTATAGAACTGATAGGACTGTCAAACATGGAGAGTAGCTCTGCAGTTGTGCAAAAACAGGCATAGTATCTGCTGATTATCTTGAAATGGTTTTATTTCTGAAGAAAGTCAGTCCCACTGCTCCTTTTCTCAGTTTCAGAGTTTCAGAGTTTTGTCTTCACTTCCTGTGACAGTTACAGCTGTCAGGGGGCAGTGCGGGTGACAGTGCAGTTATCTATAGAAAACTCTTAGGGGGGCGTTTGAAAATAGGAGGCTTGCTTTTGGTGTGGATTACACGTGATATTATATTTTAATTAGTGAGTCCGGTTGGCGTTCCGGTCCATATGCTGAGCTAAGAAAACTGGGTGCTGGCTGTAGTTTCATTTTTACGGCATCTGCTCATCAAGACGGCCAATCAACATATTTCCCATTTTGGTAGAAAAGAAAAGAAACATGATTTTTTCCCCAGTCACTGGCTGTGGCAGCCAACTGGGGGGTTAAAACACAGAGGACAAATTTCACTGTAACATCTATGTGCAAATGTATATGTCCGAAGTGACGAATAAAGGGTCTTCTGCTTTAAATGCAAATGGACTGCCTGGATGTGAATGGACGACTTACCAGGGCAGTGGTCAGGCATTGGGAACATTTTCTTTTGTGAACATACTGTCTTATAAATTTTGTTGTATACATGTTCTGTTCCGTAACACATTCCACATTATCAGGGGAATGTGAGTTTTCTTTAACCAGATATGTGAGCTTTGGCTTTTACTGTTAGTGTTTAGTGTAAAATGTAATAAAAAAAAACTTTCAGGCAGTGTAAAAACACATGACTTCAGTTTTCCGAAAAATGTACATTAACTCTCCTTTAGAGGACATATTTTAAGTGACCACATACTCTGTTGCTGTATAATAATAATTTTGAATTATGTGCATCCATCCCATTATAAATCAGCTTCACCCTCAAGTTGTTTCAGTGAAAGCACTTCTGGAGGTCAAGTGAGGTTCTCTGTGGAAAGCAAACATTCCCCAGCCCCTCTAACCCAGTCCAATTTGTTACTTAACACTTTCCAAAAAAGAGGTACTTAATTGTAGGTCCCATTTTTGTTTTGCTCTCTCTATCATTGTCGTTTTATTGATCGTTTGCCCGCTTTTTCCAGTTTTGTGTGTGTGTGTGTGAGCGCACAAGGGTGCATGCCTGCAAGTGTGTATAAGTGTATATGTATTCTGTGTGGGTGACTTGTAATTAGCCTCTTGCTCTGGGCTGTATGGCATTTTAACAAATGCTTCTATATATATAATGCTATCAAGTTGAAGTTTTAGCAATCTCTATCCCTGCCACTTCCTCTTTCCATCCATCCCTCGCTTCCCTTTCTTTACAGCTTGATCAGCCCCTGTCCTTCTTGTGTTGTTTGTTCAAATAAGTGGTTTTTCTTTCCTCACTTTATCTTTATCTTTCTCCTCTGAAATTATGCTTCAGAAGCCTGTCATTGGCATGAGGGCCTTGCTGGACCAAAATCATAAACTTGTTACATTTTTATATTCTTGTTTGTGTAAGGCACTACATGGCGTTGGCTGGATTTTATGGCATTCCAAATGTGTGTGCATGTGTGTCACCTGCAGATAATGATAATGATACATTTAACATGCACAAAAGTATCACTATCCACGTACTACACATAAACACACACACCACAGATATGTTGTATAGGTGGGCATGTCTTTATAGCCTTCTGTGGACAAGTTTTGTTTCAGTACCATTGTGAGGACATTTTAGCTGGTCCACACAACTTCAGGTGGCTTTTCCAGGGTCAAGAATGGGTTTTAGGGTCACGGTTAGAATTAGATTTGGTTAGGGTAAGGGTTAGGCTTTCAGTTTTGATGGTTAGAGTTAGGGTAGGGGGCTAGGGATTGTGTTATGTCTATGAGTGTCCTCACAAGTATAGAAGGACAAACGTACGTGTGTGTGTGTGTGCATGTGTGTGTGTGCTGACCACACAGAACAAGACAATGAATGGGTTTGAGTTGAGAAGTGTTGATTATCCTGCTAATTAATGTTTAAAACATTATGTTTTACTGTGTGGTCAAAGGTGAAGAGCTGCATTAAATCAGCCTCACCACTCATGCACATAAACAACACACACACACACACACACACACACACACACACACACACACACACACACACACACACACACTCACTGGTTTAGCTGTGATTGAAGGGGCACGTCCTAAGGACATTAGGGGTGTGTCTGTGGTCACAGTGACAGTATAAGACTCGGGCAGGTACACTGAGTTCTCCATTCAGCTACACAAGCTTGTGTCTGTCTGACCTCTGTGTATTCTGTAACTTTTTTAGTTGCATATTAGTTGTGACTCTGTCTTACAGTTAGAACTCATTAGAATTTAACATTTTTATTCTTAATTTTATTAGTTGTAAAGTCCTACAGTTATTTTTGAGTTACTTGCTCAGCTTTTAAGTGTTGTTATAGATAAGAAAGTTAGACATTTGAGTTTGGTCCTGAATCAGCAATTGCAGCAGTGCACACAGCATCCTCATTGAGTTGCTACGGCAACTGTCAGTCAACTGCAAGCCTGGGGTGAGTATGCTGCATTAGCTTTCTTTCGCTTTTCAATTTTCGCTTTCTCAGTCTCTCTGTTTCAGTACAAATGTCCCATTTCTAGATGTCTTTATCTCTTTTTGTTAATTTCTCTGTTTTCTACTCTTTCTACCGTAAATTGCTTCTTACTTACTTTTCTTTGCAGATCTCCTCTGCAGTGTAATTTCTTCTGTTCTTCTTCTGTTGCTTATCTTTCATTCATCTCCATCTCGTCTTCTTCTTCTTTCACGCATGTATCGGTCAAACTGTCTGTCAGGTGCATTCTCTCTCTCTGGGGGGATAAAGACAGTGAAGGAGCTAAATTACTCTTGTGCTTTCGATCTTTGGCATATTTCAGCTGGGTCAGTCATTAAACTACCAAGGACAGAAATGCAGCACATGATGATTGAAGTGCTGAGAGTGTTTTATTTTTTCTGTGATGCGTTAAAGTGTCAGGCCTATACTTTGGAACGAAGAATCTCAGCCACAAATAACCTGCTGCATGCTGAGAGCCCGAGGTCCTATCTTTTAATACTAGTCCTCTCTAAATTCACACTAAAGTCCTGTAATTGTTGCACCTTTCATTCAGGAAAACCTTTCACCTTCTTCTTTTTATTTTATACGCTGCGTAATCACAAGGTGGTTGTGAGGTCCACAGTGAAAACACAAAATAATTTTTAAGTTATTGCAATGAGAATTATTTCATATTATGTTGATAGGATTGGGTTAGGGTTAGGGTCTGGGTTCACAATTTACACAATTTTTCTTGGGTGCAGCTGATGTATCTGTAGCGCCATTATTACATGTTCAGTGAAGCGAGAGAATGAGAAATGGCAGCGTTTAGGTTTAGATTCAGAACAGCATTTGGGATTTTGACTAATTCAGTGATAGCGCATTCTGCTGTCTTAAGAATTGAGCCCTAATATTCTGCGTGTTGCGTAGCTGCCATGCTGCTGTGAGTAGTAAAAAGCTTAAAGCTGAATGTGAGTTAATGTGTTAGGACTGTAGGACTGTAGACAAAAAAAATAATATTAATAAAGCAATTGTAATTAACACATCAAATGGAATGAAGTTGTCAACCTCTTTGTGTGTGTTTGAATATGTACGTGTGTGTGCACTGTAGGGAATAACAGTGTTTTAAATAAGCTCATGAGAAATATTCTTTAATTGCAGGCAGTTAAGTTTAGAGATGACAGCGCTGTTTGTTTTACTGCAACGTAACATAGTGGTTTGGTTAAAGATCTAAACACATGACCCATCAGCATAGAATCATACATTGTCCTGGTTTTCATTTTTATTTGATTTGTTTTTAAAATTCTAAAAAAACCAACATGTGCTGCAAAAATTAAGCAGTATAATTATCTTACTATATCTCTAAGACTTTCTAACACGATCGAACGTCAGAAAAGTGCAGGGGCATTTTATGTCAAGTCAGCATGTGCTGACGAATGAATATGTTGTAGGATGACTTGCTTTGTGTGTGTGTGTGTGTGTGTGTGTGAGCACCTACACTCTAAAAATAGCCACAGGAAAGCCCAGGACCATTCACCGGTGTCCTTAAAAAGGTCCTGATTCATGTTAAATGTTATTTACAGCACTTGCAACTGCTCCTTACTTGCAAGTCACTGCACTCCGGATAAGTCACAAACATGATTCAGGTGTTTTTCGTCAGGTGACTGTGTGTTTTGTGTGAGTGTGCCTGCTTATGCACTGTTCATCCGTGTGTGTGTGAACAGATGTGGAACTGGTCATGATCCTAAATGTGACCACAACCTTCTCCTCCCGCTGTAGATCATATGAACATAGAAGAATACATTGAAGAAGATGAGGAACCACCTTTGCTGCTCAGCTCTTGTTCTCCTCACGGTAAATGCACTTTTAGGGCTGTGTGGGCATTGCTCTGTACGTGTAACATTCAGTTAGACTTGCTGTAGAACGGGTGACATTGTACATCATCCTCAGATTTATTTATGAAGTTCGGTGTGGATGTTTGTCTTCCAGGTGTTTGGCTGTGGTGGGACTGCGGCAGTGCAGTGTCGGTGGGGGGAAGGGTGCGTGTGCCTGCAGTGCCCTGCTGGCCAGGAGCCTACAAAGGTGATGCTATAAACTGAAATACACAGAATTAAAATGATTTCATGTTTTGTTTCTCTATCAAATAACACACAGAAATATAATGTATGAAGCACAACACTCTGAAAGTGTTTCCTCCACCACAATAACCCCCCCAACCCCCCAAAAAAGCTTTTTCCATAAATCATTGTTTAATGATGACAGATATGATAATTTTAGAACAAAAGGGCGATGCTCGTCAAGGAGTAGCTCTTTTGTTGTACCACTTGACTTATTTTTGCTGTTGTAAGCTCTTTTGCCTGACTTTAGAAGTGTTTTCGGTCTTGCCAGGCCTGTGACCAGATTCCGAGTCCAACAGAGGAGGTTCGATGCCAATTGTGCCCAATCGGAACATTCTCAGATGTACTCGACTCTGAACTTTGCCGTCCACAAGCCTCCTGCAAGTCCCTTGGCCGTGAAGTTTTGACCCCTGGTACTGCGACCTCGGACTCCATCTGTGGCGACTGTCTGTCGGGGTAAGGAGTGGCAATCTGTTTCTACCTGTCAGCTTGTTAATCCTGCCACAGTGAACCCAACTGCAGGCCTGACATTCAAGGCGATTTGATCCATGTGCCCCATAAACTTTTTATTTGTGCTAAATTAGCTCCAAAAACAAGAAAAACACATGCACAAATGCTCACACACACAGTACAGTATGTCATTCACCACAATAGGCAGCTAACACTGGCTGCTCATGCCACATAACAAGCCACAGGCGAAAACCTCTCATTCATTCTTTCATTGTAAAACAATCCCCCACTTTTTTTCTCTGTGCATCTCTTTAATTATGCTCTTTTCTCTTCTTTCTTTTTTCATTTGCAGTTTTCACTCCACTGCCACCGAAGATGTTCCCACCCAGACTCCCTGCGTGAACAGTAAGAATGCTTCTGTGCCACATTCACATGCTGCAAGTCCATTCAGTTTACAGTCTGGCTACTCCTTAATGGAAATGTTCTGACCTCCTGCCTCTTCCTTTTTGTGTCTTCTTCCCATTTCTCAGAGCCTTCGCACGTCAGAACAGTTCGCACAGTGGGTAAAGGTCCATCCAATGGCGCAGCAGGGCCGGTTAATGGCACTATGGTTCGCAGCACTGAGGAGAAGTCGGCAGAGTATGCTGTGTTTGCCGTGGTGCCAATCTTTTGTGTGATGGGTCTGCTGGGTATCCTTATCTGCAACATCCTGAAGAAGAAGGGATACCACTGCACTGCAGAGAAGGAGGGAGGGGATGAGGAGATGGCCGCGCAACAGAAAGATGGTGAGAGAGCCACAAACTGCAGAACAAACACAGAAAAGACAAACGTTTGAGAATAAGAAAATGAAAGAGAGAAAAAGAGGACGGAGAGTGAGCCAAAGATAGAAAGTGGCAGGGAAACTGATTAAAGAAACTATTTCTGTTCAGGTTGTCACGTTCGCTCATAAAAATGCCAAATTAGCACACTCGCATGCACATGCTGTGGTGAAGTTTGGCCAGGATGGAGCCAAGCCTAAAGGGCAGCGTTTCTGTGGTGTCTCTCTGATGTGACTGCACGCAATCCTGCATGGGAGGCTTTTTATCCTTTTGAACTTTGACCTCACAGGGGCGACTACATGTCATGCATTGTTATTATAAGCATGTGCTGTTATTCTTGTAACTTTCCCATTTGAAAAGAATGCGAAAAACTTTCCCATCATCTCGACTGGCCCACCGGTGTCAAAAGGAAACTCACATGAGTTAAAAGAATGATGTGGGAGGGGAGCAGAATGTAGAGACAGAGAGATGAAGTCTATATCAGTGAATGGAAAATTGAATAGAGCTTTGAGAGAGACAGAAACAAAGGACAGATCAAGCAATAAAAACTTGAATGCTGAGTGATCACACCCACTTGTGGTTTGCAGACTTGTTCTTTACTGCTGTTCTTTGTGACAATGTTTGGTTGTATTGTCTCGGGGGACTAAGCTATTTATACCCCTTCAGTGGAAATTAATACATTTTTTCTCTGGTAGTGTAGAAATCTGTTTTTGTGATGTCAAAATTTACCGGTCCAGCTTCAAGTTGATGCTGAACAGACCATATTTTCCATCCTCTCTTTTCCATCTCCATTCTGCACTGTCACACACATAGTGCTGGAAGTTCCTGCTTCGATCCTACTTGTGTCTGTCTGGTTTTCAGGCTTGTAAAGCAGGTGAAACACTCCAGTTTAATGAGGTTTGTTTGCGACGATACACGCCACAGTCGCACAGCTGTTTCCAGGCTCCCCCGTGTAGACTAGCTGCCAGACTGCACAGCCCATCGCCAGTAACTGTCATTGGGTGCATGCAGTGTGCATAAACAGACCCAAAGACTAAGCTGGCTTTGCCTTTGCTCACCTGATGGCGTGCGGCTCATACTGCCAGGCGTTACGAAGCGTCAGAGCACAGCTGCCACCTCAACTGTTATGTTTGGACAACTTAACGTGTCATTAGGATTAAATCACTGAGTTAAGTAGTTACAAAGCAACATTTTAATTAAAAAGAGTCCAACTCATGTTCGCAGCAATAATTTAATACTTTAAGACTTCACGCTAAGGAATAGACCCATCAATACAACCTGGTCGCTAACAATATATACATTGAATCACTAAGAATGTTTAGAGGATTTAGTGGAGGCCACGGTGATCCAGCATCAGATTGAAGACCTTGTGTTTTTAACATGGTCGCATCCACTCCAAACTCATTGTTGTGAAACTTAATACGTCCCTATATCGAAAGGGAAACTCTCTGAACCCTCGTTCCCCTGCAGCTCACGTTATCTGCCAGTCTGCTTTCCATTCATCCTATTTCTTGGCCCTGTAACACCCCTGTCTCGTTTGAACATGACACTATCCATCCATCTCTTCTTTCCTAGTCAGATCAATAATTCAGTTGGGTCCTCAACTCACAGTTTGTTTCTCCTCTTTCTTTTCTGTTCACCTACCCTGTTTGGTCCCTCTATGTCTTGCTTTTTGGATTTCTCTTTTGTCCTATGCTCTGCTTTTTCATTCTGCCTCATTCTTAGAGTGGTAGAAATGCCATTTGACCACACTATAAAGTATGTGTGGATATTAACATTTTACAAACGTGTTTTCTATTGGGGTGAACATCTCCGTCTTTCAACTCCCCCCTTTTTCTCTCTTACTGCAAAGCTCTGTAGACAGGTGATGCAGTGGTACGCAGATAAGCTGTGAGTGTGTTTGTGTGACTAATGCAGATAAAGGACAAATGAGGGGAGGATAAGAAAGGTGTCACATGATGTTAGTAATGTGAACAGAAGGTGGTAATGCAAGGAAATAAGCACTGCAGGTACAAAATAAGTCAACAATAATTAGAGAGCAGTAGGTGGCTTTGAATGCAGCATAGGCAAAGTTTCCCCTCTCACTTTCTATTTGTTGTATAACCATCTGTGTAGCACTGCGCTGTCTGTCTGCTGTAGTCCTGACTGAGCTGAGGTTAGACATAAACTTTGCACTCCAGCACTTTTGTCATCTTCTCAAGTCACCCATGGGGTTGAATTACAGCAAGGCCAGGCATTGCTTGGCAGGACTAAATCCAGAATCTGCAGAGGCAACCCTGAGAGTGCATCACTGCAGACAGAGCGATGTTTGACTTACTGAAGAGCACAGTGACAGGACAGGGACGAAATCTCAAAGAGAAAACATGCGGTCGGTGGTCGGAGTCAGATGTGATAGTTCCTGATTCCTGTGCATGAAGTTCTGTCTGCTCGCACTGCTCGGTCACAAGGACAAAGTCAAAGGCTGCGTTTAGTTGTTGCAGTTTTCAGATTCAGCCACAGGACTGCTGCATTACAGTAAAAAAAAGGGGGGGGTCAAGCTCATGCCTGAAACTGAAAACGAGGTGATAAACTGGTGTCTTCATGTCTCTAACGCTGACACACCGAACATGTGAGTTTGACTGGCTGTGAAACGGATGCTGTTATCTTCACATGGCAACAGCCAATATGGACACAAAGCTACTGTTACAGTTTAACAACAGTCAAAGGACGGACAAATGCAATCTACAGTAAATCCGTTCACTAATACACAAAGTCACCTGGCATTAGGGGTCTGAGACGTCACACACTGAACCCTGTCTGCTTCACTAGTGCTGAATGGAGCGTGACTCCTGACTGAGCTATTCTGGACACCCCCCCTGCACCCTCATCACGCTCCTCTGAGCTGCTCCACTGTGCTGTGCTATTATGGGATGGTTGGGGAGGGGATGCCATGGTTGTAGATCTATTCTCTGCTGTTCAGTCATCCACATTCATCCTTATCTGTCGCCTCGTGTACTGAGGCACAATATCCCACCAGTGACAAACACAGTGTGAACTGTGCTGACTCTGAAAGTTGCACAATGTCTCTTTAGTCTCTCTTTGACAACTCAGAGTGAAGTTAATGTCATGGGCATTTTTAAACAAACCCTCCTACTCATAATTTGATTTTTACTGTGTACTTTGTGTTATCTTTTTCACTCACTTTAGGCAACAGTTGTCCCTACATAGCTGATGACCTGAATGAAGACACCATCAGTGTTCTGGTTCGCCTGATCACGGAGAAAAAAGGTATGTGGTGAACAAACACTAAGAGTTGTAATGCTGAGTGTATGAGTTAATGGTCAGAGCCAGTTCATCTTTTGTGGCTTTAGAGGAGAGCATGGCACCACAGTGTCGTCACAGTACGTCACATAGACAATTACTGCCACTGAGCAGCTTTTCTCTTTTCCATTCTAGGTTGAGGTTAAAAAACCTGATCAGTATAAATTAAAAAGTTAGTTTCTCAGCATAATCTATTTGATTACATCTGTCAAAAATGAAGACGTTGATCTTTCTCCCATTCAGTCACCAATAAGCGCAAGATTAAGATTAATGTTGTTTCTAAACACATTTTATGTAATTATTATTACGAAATCTAATATTATTACAATTACAATATATAATATTATCAGTGATTGAGTGTCATCTGACTGTTTGTATCTGGTATCTGTATTTCAGAAAACGCTGCTGCATTAGAGGAACTGCTGCTGGAGTATGAGAACAAACAAATGTCAACGAGCAAAGGCTCATCAATCAAGTATGAGACCAAAGACACACACACACACACACAAACAAACACCAACAAATAATTGTGTACTATTGCTCAGCCAGTGTGTTTAAGGTCAGGTTTAACACTGAAAGTTTGGCCGAGAACAAGGGAGTAAAAAATGTGGTTGCAGGCTCTTGCCAAGAGGCTTTAAAAAAGAAAACTTTTGTTGAATGTGTGTTTGTGAGAGTGTGTTTGTGTGTGGCTGAATGTTAATGCAGAGTTGGGGAGAGAGCTTGGCCAAAGCTGTAACCATAATTTGTCTATGAGAGATGGAATCAGAAGACTTTCCACACCATGTTTAATCTCTTCCCCAAGTAAAGACTTGGTTGTTGCAAAGTATTATTATAAACCTACATCCAGAAACACTTATGCACACTTAGCACATATGTTTACTGTCTAATTGAAAATAATATATGTAAGCTCACAGTATAGGCAGACAATGTATATAAAACATCTAGATTTGGACATCTTTGTGCCAATAACAATTAGTGCTAATAAATATATATATATATATATCAGTTAATTTTCTATATTTCTGAAAACTATTCTCCAAACATATAGTAAAGTAAAGCATTCAAACTTCAGCTCAGACCAGGCACTGTATGAATCTTTAGTGGAGCTCTGGACTGAGCTGATACTTTGCAGTGATTCACTTCTCAATGTCTGAAGTGAATGTCTTGCACAGCTGTAACCTCTGTCTATTGAGTCATGAGGATTTAACGGCCAGTCTGTCACTAAGCTCATTGGTCTTTGCATAGCTTGAAATGACCCAGTTTACATGACCAAGTGTAGTTGTACATGGAGCTTGGTGGAAAAGTTGTGGCCAATAAAATTGCTCATGTAATCAGAAAGTTAATCATACAAGTCCACTAACATACTGCTTTACACCGCAGTCTGCACCAGCTGTACTTTGCCTGACTGGATTCCCTGCAGGATCACTAAAGTTCATTTTGTCTCGAAGCACTTTATCACTGGTCACACCGATGTACAACACACTTGTAATCGTGATAGGTTTCAGGGGCCCCTGGCAGTGTGCAGCAGCTGAATAGTCTGCTGTCACATGTGATTTTTAGATTCGGGAACTCTCTCTCTCTCTCTCACACACACAAATATACACACACAAATACTCACACACACTCGCAGAGGATGTGAACGCTTTCCAGAACTGTGTGTGTGCGTGTTTGATCATAGGTTTTCGCAGAAGTTATCTGGGGTCACTGCAGGTCACCCACTCATTAGTGTAACACAGGGATGCACAATTGTTATAGCTCATTTGTTTTGCCTACACAAAGGAAAACTGGAAAGACAAAGAGAAAACTTTTAATTTATTTTCTATTTGAACATGCCAACTGATAAAGGAACATAGGAAATGACATAATTCCAATAAATATGTGCATACTGAAAACAAACAAACAAAAAAGGCATACAGATTATTTGACATTATTAACATCTGTTCTTTTCCTGTAGTTGTATATATTTACTATTTAGATTTGAGGGAAACTCAAAATATATATTGTGACTGAACGAAAAAAAAGGGAGTCAAACTAATTCCTTCCTGGACTTCTTCCCTCCCAGGTTTCCGATGCTGTCTCCCCTGTCCCCGTTCCGCTCCCTCCCCAGGCTCTGCCACCATCAGTCCCACCTCCACACTATCTCCGGTCTCTCGGGTCTGGCCCCTAAACATGGCTACCGCTGCTCCCGTTGCGCCCAGAGAAAATGGCCCCCTGTTCTCATTCCTCCTCTGGATTCCCTCAGAGATCCCCTGAAGCCCCCCCAGACCCTCATTCTACCCTCCTTGGACAAATCCACTGACCAGCAGAAGAGCCCCTTGCTGGGGGGAGTGTGTGTTGACACCCACCATACACAAGCTGTTGTGCCAAATACTGCACATGAAAAACTGCAAGGAAAGGAAGTGAAGGAGAAAAAGGAGGGAGAGCTGACCGTGTTGTCTGTGGGGAGGTGAGACTTTACCTAAAAAACTATCACAACTGAAATGACAAACAGTGACATTGTTTTTCACAATTTAATTTTAAACAAATTAGGTTTGGTTTTATAAGTTTCGGTTATATTGCTCCAATGATGAGTACTTTAAATACACTGTTGTTATTACCCTTTTAGTGCTACTAATACAAATTTTGGAATGCGGCACCTAATGCACCTAATGCACTTAATGCACCTAATGCGCTTTCACTACTGTCTCACTCACATTAATAACAGGGAAAATACTCTTCTCCATGCAACCTTTTAGCTTTGGCTCCGAATATATTCAGTACCATGTTACGTGAATGTACAATGATTAGATCTTTTGCTCTATTCATAGGTTTCAAGTTGCTCAGATCCCTGAGCACAAGCCTGTCACTGTGGAATCTAAGAAATCATCCCAGGACCAGAGGAATTCCCTGTTTGGTGGGAAACACTTCTCTTCATCATCATCTGGCATCAGAAGGTTCGGCCTCAGACACATGCATTCTCTACTGATGTTTTTCATATTTGCTTTTTTGTATTTGCTCCAAAACCCCACTGCTGTGAAATGCACAGAGATTGTTAGCTCACACATTCTTCTGTGCAACACTGAACAATGAAGTCTGTTCTAGAAAGTGTTTAGCTGAATTTTGTCTGAAATGGTTTGGGAAATTAACTTGTCCTGCTTCCACCTGAATTGAATAAGATCTGAATATGTGGTTCTGAGTCAGAGCTGAGTCAGAAATATAACTTTAACATTGTGGCCTTGCCTGTTATAAAAAGGATTGAAAGTCAAATGCTAAAAAATATGCTTTAATATCATACAAAATGAGCATTAATGAGATCAGTGTGCTGTGAAATGGTTTTTATTTTTACAGTAAATAATAACTCCTTCTTTCATTACATTGTTCACGTCCTGCTGGTGCCTGCTCCTTGACACGTTGTCTTCTTTCTTCTTTCAGGTGAAGAGGCAGATACGTTGCACATTAACGCTACCTCGCTGAAGATAACCTCATCAGCTGCTGATGATGTGACACCTGGCAGGGAGGGTTTTTTTAAGGCCGCCGTACGAACAACCACCTGCTGGACAAAGTGTTTTATAGTTAAATGACAACATGAATATTCCTGTATTTATTATTATATAAAACATAATTGTACTTTACATATGTATCAGATGTTCCATCACAGACGTTAAACTCTAAACGCACCTGTTAAAGAACCTGTAAACTTGGTGAAAATGAACAGGGTAAGAAGCACTTATCAATATTTGACACTTAAAAGGAAGATGAGAGGGATGACGTGAAGAAAAAACGGTTGGATATTAGTTCAATCCCTGTTTTTGTGCTTCCTTGTAAAAAACTAAAACTAGAGAGGTGCAGTAAGCACAGGCTGACAAATAGACTAGATGGAGGTAGAGTTCACTCTGGACACTGGATTAAATAACTGAACAAAAAAATCAACATCTATAAAATGCAATACAAACCGAGTGAGGCTAAAACAAACTTATTCATAAATCAATAGGTTAAAATATATATAGCAATATATAGCAAAGTGCAGAATGGACTTGGAACAGCATGAAGGTTTTATTACTGAGAGCCTTAGCACATCTGGCTTGTTTGAAATGAAAACCTGTCAAATGACACTTGATGAAAGGCTACAGTAGCACTACAGCAAGTATTATAAAGAAAACAATGTTATAAAATTAAATCTAATTTTGATGTTTTAAACATTTTAGGTTTGTAGTTTTAACTTAAGACATTTTAGCTTCTCTTGCCTCTACTCCCAGTAGAAACTGCTGTTAAGGTTTTAGACCACTTTCGACCTTGAGGATGTTGAATGTAGTCTCCAAAGAAGAAGCTGACTGCGCTCATTGAGTTTGGTTGAATTACTGAACCTTTGGCAGTGCACACCTTCCTACAGTCAGCAAGAAATGCTTTTCTAACTTTTAAACTGTTGAACCAGATCAAAGTGGTTGATCGGGGGCCCGTGTTGGTTTTATAGTGGCCCCCAATAATCCATCACACCACACACTTAGAGGCTGCACCTGTAATGTGGGTCCTCAATGGAAAGGTACAGTAGGATTTTGTAGAAAAGAATTTGTAAATGAATGTATATATGTAAATAGGGTTGGTATAGAGAAACAGCCCATAACTGGCTTTTATTTTAACATGCAATAAGTATGAGGTGATGTATTAGGTCTCCTGTGATAGTACAGTAAAGCCAAGTGCACTGCATCAAGAAGTCACAATGTGTAATCCATCAATCAGCGTTATGGTAAATTCTGTCACACTGTCATGTAAGCTGAATTAACCAGCAATTGATCTTGTCATCACGAGCTCGCAAGACTTCTGGGGTTTTTTTTCCCCGCAAACAAACCTTTATTGTTTTCTATTCTAATTATGATCTAAAAACCCACATACACACACATACACATAGCCAGACATCAGTTATGCAATCTCCATCACTGTAAGAAACCACTCCAATAAAAACATACACACTCAGCCGCTTATTTCTGATAATCAAATAAACAAACCAGTGACTGCAGAGGATTAGTGGTTAAGATGCCTCAAAGACATGCAGCTCAGTTGGCTTTAGTTTACATCCTCATGGGTTTTAAACTACTATTATCATAGTGTGTTTTTTTTTTACTTTTTTAAACTTTTTTTAACATGTCTGGACTGGATATTTATTGGTAGCAGCAGTCATATATTATTACTTAATCTGTTTTTATTACTATTCTCGCTATTGTTAGGATTATGACATGTTTTTAAAACTGCAGTGTTGCTGATAGGAAGGAAAGATTTTAAAAGACATTCATCTCATCAACTTTGTAGATTACATTTATAATATTGCTTTTTTCTGTATAATGTTTTTACCCTTGAAATAAAGACGACATGTATTTTATGTGTTTTTTTGTTGGCTGCTCTAATTACATGATATTGTGTTCGTTGCTGTGTGTAAAGTATAGACGAGCAATCTGTGTGTGTGTGTGTGTGTGAGAGAGAGAGAGAGAGAGTTAATTTCTAGCACAGGTAAATGCATAATAAGCAATGGCCCTTATTGTTCATTGGGCAGTGTCACCCCCTAGTGGTGATCTTATGTTCAATAAATAATGGGCTCATTGCTGAAATCAAAATGCGCCAATATCAATTAAAATAGTATAAATTGCTTAGATGGGTCCCCAGATTAGCTCACAGTTAGTTAGGACTGTTAAAATAAGAGACAAAGGACTTACTCCTTAAGTCTAAAATGCATTCTATGATTTAGAGTCAATGTATAACTTGCTACTTGTAAATTTGTTTTGCTTTACTTCAAGAACAATACATACGGTACTGTTTATTATGGTTATTATTCAGAGAAACCCAACCTTAGCTTAGAAATATGTACCAGTGGACAATGTCTTTAAAAAAATGCCTGCGTGTCTGCAGCTTTTTATGTGTTTAACAAGATAGTTTCAGGTATTTAGTTGGGGGTGTGCTGGTTTAACTCACACTTACGGATTTTGATCTAGACAACTTGCTCTTCTTCTTGAAGTTACTCCACACATCCTGCCCAGCCAGAAAGTAAAGGATGGGGTCCACACAACTGTTGGCACTGGCCAACGGTCGTGTCACCTTGTAGGCAACACTGGAGACCTCCAGCAGTTTACAGCTGATCTGATGAACATATAAACATGTGACACAGTGAGCTTTTATGAAACTGTTGTACATCATTTATTGTAAAAATAATTTGTTTTACCTCACCTGAGCTGGATTGACATTCCTTATGTATCTGAAAAAGTAGTAAAGACTTCTGGTGAAGTGGAAAGGAAGAAAGCAGAGCATGAACGCTGCCAGCACAATGATTATCATCTTCACTGATTTCTGTTTGGACTGCTGAGCCGCTAGGGTTCCCCTGTCCCCTTTAGATCCCCAGCTGGACTTTAGCAGCCTCCGCACCATGAGGCCATTGCACACCATCACTACCATGAAGGGCAGGACAAACATGACTGCTGACACAACTGTGCTGTACACCAGGAAGTCATCAAAATGCTCTGGACTGGTGGTGTCATAGCAGATCCTTCGGTCAGCGGTCTCCTCCCTGGTCGAGGAGATAACAGATTAGAATGGCTGGAGATGCTGCCGTGTGTGGCACAGAAACATAAGCAGAAGTGATGAATGAAATGTGAAACAATATAAATGAGTTAGCCACCAGGTGGTTGTTCATTACAGTGTGTCCCATTAAGATAAACGTGTCCTCAGGTAAAATGAGGTAAAAGTGGTGGGCCACAAAAATCAATAAGCTAGTCTACAGTTTAACACAATTAGAGATACCTTCAGTATAATGAAGAGCAATCTTGAGCAAGTAAAAGGGAGAAAATGTTACCAATTTAAATCACCTTGTTCTTGAGAAATAGAGAACAGGGGCTTGGCACAATAAAACACAGGCCCACACAGCGACAGACACTCGCCGGGCTTGACGACCATTGACCCAGTAGAGGGAGCGGACTGGGTAGCAGATGCCAACAAACCGATGGAGATTGATGCAGCACAGGAACAGAATAGAGCCTATATCACAAAGAGGTTACATAAATTTAGATTTTGTTGTATTAATAGTCTGTACATACATTTATCATACTGCAAGATAATGTTTTGTGTACTGTTGTGTAACTAGACGTGTGTGTATCAAATAGTACAGCATAACTATAGGCTTAGTGTTTGTCACACTGCTTGTTGGGGAATGTCATATCTATGTTTCTATAAGTCTCTTTTTGTCAATATATTACAATTTTACAAAGATTTTCTATCATTAGTTTGAACTGAATTTTTGTTCAAATAGAAATCATGCTCTAGTTTAGTCTGTCTTTTCATAGCGTACTGTACCTAACTGTATATATGTAACTGTAACATATTGTAGTTTATTATGACACTATATGTTGTACTGTATCATATCTTTAATTAATGGTAGCTCTCACTATGTTGCCTTATGTTGCACAGTGACACGTTAAGCCATGATGTGTCATAATATCTCCTTCTTATAGATCTTATGTGATATCATATCATGCATTACTCTATTGCATTGTTTTGCATTTTAAATGACATTGTATGCATTAAACCACATTGTATGATTTTCTACTGTATTGTTTGATGTATTTTATGAGTCTGGTCCGTGAAGAAACTGTAGCCTACCGTACAAATTAGCATAAAACAGGAAGCGTATAAGCTTGCAGATCGGTTCACTGAAGGGCCAGTCATTCTCATCGGCGTAGTAATAGATGAGGAAGGGCAGTGTCAAGATGTAAAGTATGTCACACACTGTCAGGTTGAACATGTAGATTGTGGAGGGTTTCCAGCGCTTTGTGCGGAACACAATCACATACAATGCTGTGGCATTCAGTGCTAAGCCAATCACAAAGACCAAGGCATAACTAACAGGAAGGAGAATATATTTAAAATCTTCATTAAATTTACAATAGAAGGAACTTAAATTGCTTTGGTTGGAGGTGTTGAGGTCAAAGGTGGCCATCTTGGTTTTTAGAAAACCTGAGGAAAACATAAAAACATTTAAGAAAAGATTATGAATTAAACACAACAAACGTATATTAGTGCAGTGATATATAAACACATTTGTTCTATTATCACATAAAATGCAGGTAGAAGCCATGGAATGACTATGAAAAAGTGACATCAACCTTCTGTAAATTATTTTATAACACGTCATTCACTTTGGCATGCTGCAGCAGCACACTCCAGCTATGCTCAAACACAATTTATCAATTTAGTGTGATTAAGCAATGATTTACACAATCCAGTATACAGCTTTAGTTGACTCCACTGAAAGTAAATGATTTTAACGCAGACCTTCTTTATTGACCCTCTTTCTTTTAGTATCTACGCTTGTGTAAATGAGGGAAGAACTGTGAGAGGACAGAGAAGAGAATTGTGTCTCTTGTTAAGTCATAGCTGATTATTATAAATAAATGTTGTGTCGCAGAATGCAATGAGTTAAGCAACATGTTAGATTAATGACTCTCACATATAGGAATGTATGTACACTTTTTTTTTATGTGCTGCAGTATTCTACCACCTGGCCCAATAGGTAGATGTAAATTAACTCAGCCACTCTAAAGTATTCATTTGTCTAAAAGTATTGCTTTTTTCTTCTTTCTGAAATTAAAAGTCCTAAAATAAAAAAAAAATATTATTCCTCCCTCAGAAAATCTTAGTCTATACGAAAATACCAGTTCAAACCAGATGTTGTGTTTTGTGTAAAAACACAAAAATTAAGCCTTCATATTTTTACACGTAAACTACACAGTATAACGCAGGTTTACTTGTTTCTAAATTCAATGTTGAATGTGGCTATTACATCATTGTTCTCTGTACCACAAACACTGCCTCTCGCTCACTCTGTTCCATTCTTTTCTTCCAAACAGGTGCGATGGAAAACTGCCTTTTGTTGCCCTAAAGCCAAGCATATACTATGGATATACTACTCAGAAATTAAGTAATTTATGTTTTCTTTGATAAAATAGCTGAGACAAATCCACACTGTCCAATCATATACAGTAAAGTAATTCTCCATAAAGACAAAACATATTAATACAAAAACATTACTCACAAAGTATGAATTCTGTTGCTTTTCAGAGATTTTCCCATTGGCCATTCTTGGTTATGTATTCTCATCCCTCCATACTGTATGGATGTCTCACAGCGGGCTTCTGAGCGTGCTGAAGGCTGAATGCCTACCCAGCGTACTTTGATGAGTGAATAACATGTGGAGATGGGTGCATATCTGGCAAGCTGCAGCCTGTATACAATGTGTGACTAACTGAGCCTAGGGCTTAGGGGTTAACTATCTGTTAGCCAGACACTGACTAAGACAGGCCTTAGGTTGAAAAAGCTCAGAAAATTATTTTTTGACAACTTCACTATTTAAAAAAAAAGTTTTACTGTAATTCACACTGAGAGTTATAAATAATATTCAATAATCAATAATTATTCTCCTGCAGATTATTTTTATGAGGCATGTGCTTTATGTCACATTTATACAGCATTTAAATACTTCACTGCAAAAATGTCCTACCTTTTTAAAGGAACACAGATTCTCCTAAGCTAAAACATAAACCAAAGGCATTCTGCTAGAATCCTAACAGAAACAATGTGATCCAACAATCACAGCCATATTTTTCGGTGCACTAAGGCATTTGTTAGGAGATATGTTCAGTTTCTCTAAATGTGAGCGTGTGTGAGCAAGTCTGAATATTTGTTATTGAATATAGGTGTTATACTGAGATTAAAGGTGAGAAAAAGTTCATGTCTTAACTGCTCTATGAACTTGATGTATTAATGATTGCACTGCCCTTAACCTTGTCTGATCATAAGCCATCCAGTATGTATTATATTAGTTCCAGTAATTGTAAATTATAATTGTCTCACAGCAAAAACAACTTGTCAACCAACAATGTCTTGGCAGTGGTAGCACCAGCAATGCATTTAAAGTATATAAAAAATTGCATTTCCTTTCATCTCTGACATATAATGTAACCTTGAGATGTTTGGGTAATTTAAATGTACATGCCCCCCTGGAAAGTGCTGCTAACACTTTTGCATGGTGAGCAGAGTAAATTATATATAAGACACAAGGGACTCAAGTTATATATAAAAAGTCCATATGTATGTATTAATGCATGTATGTTTAGATAGTATTATCTAAGGCTTTTATTTTTTACACAAAACAACACACAACAACAACAACAACTGGTAAATTCTAAACCATAAGCATTCATATTAATCAAATTTACTCATCTACTGTACTCATACCTATAAGGGTTTGAAACAAAAGTGAAAAGTAATGCCATTTATTTATTATTCAGACAATTCATATTACACTAGAAATTAAAATCACAGTCATTTTATTTAGGCTAACGTTAGCCTTCTTTTAAATATTTGTTATCTCCCCTGATCGATTTTTCCTCGCTCGACTGCGGTTTCTTGTTGCTATGCAGGTCTGCCGGACGCAGCCCGCTGTCAGCGTCCGGCTTTTCTTCTTTTAGCGGACTGCAGCAAAAAACCTGACATGTGTCGGAAAAAGCTTCAGTTTCCACAGTTTCATCCTCCTTCTTCTTCTCCTCGTACGGGGTACGAAACACCCGTGCGAGCCTCTCAAGTCGAGGTTTTTGTGGACGCCCGCGACTGAAGAAGCAGAACAAAAACGTGGTTTTGTGCTCCGGATGTTTTTGAGCACGGAGCCGCTGCCGTCCCGATCGTCGCCGCTTCGGGGGGCCGTTGAGCTTCGCTGCAGCCGGGCTTCCCCCGTAACATCGCCCCATCCCGTCCCTCTCTGCCTTTTCTTCTCCGCCTGTCTGCTCCGCTGCTCCACAACACATCAGTCCTGTAGTAGCGGCAGCGTCCAACACAAGTGTGTTCAGTCTGTCCTCAGAGCTTCAGTCGCTGCTCCGTATAAACTGGCCATTTATCATCAATCATGGCCGCCGGAGTACAAATCTAACTCCCGTCTTTCCTCCCTGTCGTCTGTAGGGGAGGATTTTTGTTTGAGGAAGCAAATTATTTAGTCCCCCACTGATTTGGATTTCCTCTTGGAATTACAATACATCTCACAAGGGAAATACCATTCATGTCAATACTCCAAAATGCAGCCGCCGCCGAGGAAGGTGAGTGATTTCTGGAGTCCGTTATGTTTGAAGTGGACACACAATGACAGAGAACGTTAGCGGAGAACAGTGTAGAAAGCCTCCGATGTAGATGTGCTGCTTCAGTAACCCAGCCAAACGCGTCTGAAACTGACGACTGAAGAAAAATCAAAGCGGGGAATAAAACCCTCTGCTAGCCACCGTTAGCAGCGTTGGCTAGCTACAGTTGTAACCTAGTGACATGAATATGTATCTTTCCAGCCGTTGTAACGTTACTGCGAGTCGTCAAGTAACGTTAGCTAAAAAACGCTAGGTGGGCTAACACGAGACATTTATACAGAGCACCAGAAACATATCGCTAAGTAATTATGATATTATTTTTTCCCTTTAAATACGTCCTCAATTAGACATGACTTTAAGTGGAAAAAATATATATATATATTTTACAGTAGTATTGTATGTTTGCTTGTGTCATAAACTTGTAAGGTTAACTAGCTAGTAACGGTAACGTGCAGTAACAGCCTCACGTTGTGACGTTACGAGTGTTGTGTTGTTTTGCTAATTTATAAATCTCGTGAAATTGCGACAACACTCCCACGTACAGCACAACAAAAGCTGTCGTGTCTCCTCCACGTTGTGCTGCTTGCTTCTTGTCTCAAATGAAGACATTCTGTCCGTCCAGGGTCACATCATTTTGAAGACACGAGCTGCAAAAAATAAAAAATATAAAATGCATGTGTTGCTAAAAGCCACAGACACATACACTGAAGAAACATGCAGCCGGTGCCATGTCTGAAACTGACGTAGTGGTGAGAAACGACCACATCCCCTTCAGCTGTGGTGTGTCCATGAAGGTGTGATGATGATGTTACTGGTCCGTTGGGTGTCTGTGAGTGTCGTCCTAAAATAGATCCATGAGAGCCAATTATCCTGCTGTGAACCTCTGCACAGATTCTTCTTAATTACCACATATTCCACCCGTGCCATGTATTTGTTGGGTTTCCACACATGGCCTGCTCGTGAGCATGTCATGTCATGTCTGAAAAACACATAAACACATTTGAACAGCTCATTCCATGATCCACAGTGCGTGATCATGTGCAGCATTAATTTATTTGGTAAGATCTCGTTTTTTTCTTTCATTCAATTCACTCTGAAAACGGCAAAATACTGATGTGTTATCTCTATCAAGTTAACCCTGCCCACCTTACCATAACCAGAGTATGAGTATTTGGCGTCTGAAACAATAACTTTACACCTTTTGCAACAAATACAGCCCCTTAAATGAATCTCCTTACATGTCCTGCTTGTTTGGGTCTTATACATTAATGTTATGCGTCGTAAGTTAAAGAAGGCTGCTAATTAGGTTTAAAATGAAGTTCAGATGTGATAATACTATGTATATATTCACCTAGTTTCAATAAAAAGTATATGGCCGGTGAGGTTTATCTTTCACGACAAGCAGCACTCTCTTACGCACCGGCTGCATCAGCTATCCTTAATGCCAGCTGAGCTCTTATGCTTTAACACGACCTTTAACACATTATATTTGTGTATGTCCATTATAAATTTGTTTTAGTTTTTATCACATTCCTCGTCTAACTGATATTTTTTCTCACCATCTCAACTCTTTTCAATTGCACCTTCTTCCTCCCTACAACTCATATTAATTTTTCTGTCTCACTTTGTTTGCCCATCTCTCTGTCAACCTCTGGCTCGAACCCCCCCTTTTTTCTTGTGGTTTTCTGAAGGTGAAATCAAGTGAAGTTCTTTTGCTCCGACAACGTTCCTTCCTTGTCGTCTAACACACAGCACATGAAAGAGAGAAGCTGTGCATGTGTGTTGTTGTGTGCGTGTGATTGTGCACACATTTGGCCAGTGTTGCATCTGTGATGTTGTTGATTGTTTTGTCTAGAAAAGTCATGAATTTGCCCACTGTTACTCTGGTGAATAGCCGGTGGAATTCACCCGACAATACACAATGACCTTCAGCAGTGCCTGTGTGTGCGCGTGCATGCATATTAAATGTGTCTGTTTTTGAACAAGACAATTTGAATAGGTGTGGGTTATTGCCCCTGGTATGGCCACTCAAATAAATTTCTGTATAATGTAATAATATAATTAGCATCTCTTTCATATAAACATGAAGTTTCTTGTTTCCAAAGTTGGTATGAGCTGTTAGTGTCCTCATTGACCTCACAGCTTCTCCAAAACCCTGACACTGATTTTGACACTGATGGATAACTGATGGGTGTGTGTGTTTATGTGTATACATACATGTGTGTGTGCCTTTCAGGTAACTCTTGCTACAGAGATGAAAGATAACTGGCAGATAGAGACTGTGGATTAATAGATTTTAAATTGTGGGTGTACTGTATGTCTGTGTGTGTTTGGAGAGCTGCATGATTTTGGAGCTGGATTTTTTGATAAAATGAAAAAATACTAGAAGTATATTGTCGCCACTTTTGCAGAACTTAACAAAGTACTAGTCTGAATATTTTTTTTACTTTATCTGAATTAAAAACCTCGTGACATTTAGTGGTTTAAAGACAAATCTGTAAGCTTTTACGACTATTTTGAAAATTGTTATTTCTATTTAAAGTACTTACCATTGATAGTAGAACTGAAACAGAAAGCTGCTCAAAACTGAGGATGTAGTGTGTTGTTATTTAAATGCAATGTCTTTGTCTTTGGACATTTGAGGATGTCACCATGTCTTTTTTTTGTACATTTTATAGCCTTAAGGAATAATTGATAAATAATCTGAAAAAGAAAGTAATTGTTAGCTGTAGTGCTATTGGATAATATTATGGTATTTTTTTATATTGAAGTTCAACTTTTGATGATTTTACTCAACATTTAATCTAACCAGAAGTGAAAAATCAATATTTATAAACATGTCGATGACTTTACAGCATTTGCTAATCATTTGCTGAACTATTTAGCACTATAATAACCAAAATAGAAGATGTTGAGTTTCATATTTCATAATTTTTGTTTCATTAGCATATCAGTAGGTTAGGACATATGACTGGGGCAAGTGATGAATAAATGACACACCCTTTACTTACCATTTCTTTCTGTTTTCTCCAGGTCAAAGTGACGCAGGAGCTGAAAAACACACACATCGATCAGATGACAAGACTGCACTTTAAACACCAGACAGAATGTGACCTGCTGGAAGACATGAGGTATGAACATGTCTCTGTGTCACATGAAAAATCTGGTTCTCATTTATGGCAAAGTACAGTGGGAATACACTCAGCTTCTGCCAGATGATTTGAAACCTACTCAGAGTTGCTGACTGTGGTTTGCACAACACTCATTCATGGGCACAACCATGCACAAAAGGAGAAAAGGAAACAAATGAGTGAGAAAAGATGGCATGAAAAATAAAAAGAGGAGGAGGAGTATTGTCATATTCAAGCAATTAAGAACGACAATGTTTGGGAAAATGACGAAGGAATTTCCTGCTGCACTCTTCCTGCTCCCTGACTCAGTCTTTCTCTCTCTCTTTGTCTTTCTCCTTTTTCAATTTTCACTTTATATCTTTTGGTTATCTTGTCCTTCTTCCCAGGTTTAATTTTTGGTTCTGTCACTTTTTTGGTCTGACTTTATTTTTTTTCTGTCTCCATATCTTTCCTTTTCATTTTGGCTCAGCTCTGTTTACTAATGACATGTGTGAGTCTGGCAGTTTTCCCTTACGGATTTGGCAATGGAAGGAAACCCTGGTTCCTTCACACGCTCTCATTTTCTGTGTTGACTAAGCATTGATTATTTATGACAGAAAACCTTCTAATGTTATCTGCTTCTCTGCTTCCATCCATGAATTTCGCTCTGTTTTTCATTTTCACGCTTTCTCTACCTCTCTTCTCTCTAAGGCTTCTCTCTCGCTTTTCTCCCGCTTTCTCCCTCTTTTACTCTTGGGGGCAGCTCCAGCTGTTTGTGAACAGATTGTCTTGTTGCTGCTGGATTTTGGAGAGTGAATAAGGTCTTGGTTTAACTTTTGGTAGAGAAGGAGAGCCTCTTAAGCATATGCAACAACAGTGTGTTAGTTCTTGCAGTCAGTCAGGGATTGAGCTGCATGCCACTTGTTAAAGATCTCCAAATTGGCTTTGTAAGTGTCGTGGTTGAAAGGCATTGTGTGTAGTTTTTTCTTAGCATGTTCCTCTAGCCGTTAATATTTGGAAATTATTTCTGAAGGCATATCCTTGTTGGTAAAATTAGGAGCAGCAGATGATAAAGGCGACCGCCTCTCAATTGGGAGGCCCGGACTCAAGCCCCTGCAGCAACAAGCATCTGCTTTGTCAATGTGTCCTTGAGCAAGACACTAAGGCCCTGCTGGTTCTTCTCTAGCTAAAGTGGCATGTCATCTGTCTATGAAAGATCATTGTAAAAGATCAAAAGAGTTATGGATATCTAAAATTAACATCAGTAACATGGCAATTTAGTACACACTGATTTTGACTGCTGTTGCTGTTGTTAGAACTCTGACCAGCTGAACATCACTTGTTTTTGACATAAGCACAGGAATGTTGGCTACATGGGAAGTGCATATTACGAAAATTATTATGTGCATCATTTAAATGTATTGATCCTTATTCTTTTGTTAGTTTGCCCCTGTCCATTCTACTTTACATAGACATACTGTAAATAAACCCAAAAGCTGATAGTGAAGCTGTTAGCATCAAACAGCATTTATCAGTATAAGGCTTGATGATTGCAGTTTTAAAACAAAAACATACTTGTTCTTGTGGAGGATGAGTGCTGGTTGTCTAGAAATATGGTTTTTGAGAAAAAAAAAAAAATTTTTCTAGGCACAAGAGTTCTGATAAAAATCCCAGTTTGAAGATGACAGGATGGTCAGTCTATTAGTTGACCAATAGAAATAGTGTACTGTAAGGATTCCCTCCTTCTCTCTGTGTAACTGGCCTGACCACAGCGTTGCAGTGAGATGTGGCCATAATGAAACACAAACTGTGTTGACAGACACACATTTTCCTGTGTAAAGCCTAGAGTAGATTTTACCTCTTTAAATCTAAAAAGCTTCTCTGAGGTTATTTACCCTAATTAATCCACAGGCTGGATTTAATCAAAGCACATGCACATTCACAAGTTTCTACTTCTAATGCATTCAGCCTTGTGTTAACTAAACTGTAAAACAAATTAAAGGCAAAGAGTACAACACAAACAGGAAACGAAGGAAAACTAAAGGGTCGTGTCTTTAATCCTCCGAGCCTCCATTTTAGCTGGTCTGGTCTTTGGAGAGAGGATAAGAGAGAGAGGAGAAACTGATGACGAGTTGATGGACTCAGGGAGTCAACTTGTTGTCCTCAATCCATCTAAATCCCTCATACCCTTATTCTTGCTGCACACATTATCCAGTGCTGAACATACTGTTAAAATAGACAAACATGTGAATTTATCTTGCACACATTTGGTAATGTTGACACACCTTTATATTTACTGGAAGTAAATTTTATTGAATAGGTAGCTGTTTTCACCTGCAAAAATAAAACTGAAAGTTTTAGCTTTTCAGCTGGTTGTAGTTGTAGATTTGTAGTTTTTTGAAAAAATTGAGAAAAGGTCATTGAATCTGTTCTTGTGATTGGTAAGACAAAGTGGAGTAGTGTTACAACAGTGTTACTTTCTGAGAAGTTTATTTGTTCTCTTGTAGACAGGTTATGATACCAGATGTCTAGGATCCCTACTCCAAAACAGAAAGGAGGGGGAAAATGCTAAATGCGGCCTCTTTAGAAGCAGCTGTCTTTGAAATTTAGGTAGTTATAGCTAGATTACGTTACAAAAAACTGCTTTTAGAAATTGGAAACATATTTTCTATTTTACATTTGCCATATTATTGTCAAAACGACATGTTGCAAAACAGGGGCTCTGGCCAGAAGATAATGCTATTATGGGGAGCCTGGGTTGGGCCTGGGTTGGGGTTGCTCCCCCACATCTGTGTTTTGTGTTGCACATTTGCATACAATAAATGAAAATCGTAGTGCACTCAAGTTTATTGACCAAATCCTGGGAATTATCTGCAGATATCATTAAAACATAATGGGTCTCCATGCTGAGTAGCGAAATGAACCTCTCTAATTTAAACCCGAAGGGCTTTCAGAGTTCTCATTAACACTTTTCTCTGCAGCCTTCATAACGGAGCAAGAGTAGGGACAGAAAATCAAGAACTCATTGGGAAAAATACCCAAATTAACAGTTTCACACCCTGCTAATGATTTTAGATGGCCTCTGCATTTGGTAAAATGACAACACAGACAATCTCTGCCATTACTTGAAGCTACAAGAGGACCCCCGGTAATGGCATGGAGTGTTCCACAGTTTTTTTCTGACGTTGAAAGAGTAAAAGATCTTAACATTCACTGAAAATGGCATTTTGATAGAATGTCTTTGTGTGTCTTAGTTTGCTGGGAAACAAAGTGGGATGGTTTTGCATAAAGCTAAACTTAAAGTAGCCGACTTTAGAGTAAATGTTCTTTATTTAGACTACTTACTTCACTCTCAATGTCTGCTTGATCTTGGAAGGTAAAAACTGCAGACTATCCGCTGTATTATTTTTTGTGGTGATCACACGGTGTGAAAACATGACTGCCCTCCTCCAACTCTGTCTGTGTCTGTGACTCATGTTGCTTATTCTGTTGCCACTGATCTTAGTCTGTGTCCTGTAAACTATTGATCTCAGCTGTTTGATCATTCTCTGTCTCACTGCCTTTTAACCCATGTGGCCTCAGTATTTAAACACACACACACGATCCCACTTGTCTTTCCATAGCTGGAATGGCATAATGCATTTCCTGCTAATGTCTTATCCCCACCCTTACCCTTACCCTTACCTAAGCCAGTTCTATCCTTTATTCTAAAACCAACTGTTAACCCAAAAACAGCCAGTTCAGTAGTGCTTAAAATTTCCTCAAAGACACACATGCATAGTGTAATAAAAAAAGGAGAACTAAGTGTCCACTCTAAAGCACTTAAGTATTTCCTGTCAGACACACACTCATCTGCAATCTAGGCTCTTTTTGGTTCATTTTCTCCTCTATGCACATCTGATGCTGACACTGCTTTTTGACTCATGCACCATACAAACATGATGTGTGCACACACATGAAGGGCAAACAAAGTGGTGGTGTAAAGACAGTTGGAGAAGGAGGAGTAGTGGAATCAGGGGAGATGAAAGCAGAGTGCGGAAAGCCTAAGAGGAAGGGATAAGAGTAGGGAAGAGAGACACAAATGTGTAGGTGGAGGGAGGGTATGGAGAGGTTTTAAGGATAAACAGAAATAGACTATAGGCAGAGAGAGTTAGGAAAGCAAGTGTGAGGATTATAGAGGCACATGCATCTTTGAAGAAGTACAGAATATGCTTACTTAGAGTGACACAACAGATTTTTACTGTACCGTAGTTGCACACAATATTTGTGATGACAAAACGATCAAGCACTTTCCAGATGATATTAATCTTGAAGCTAAATTGCCACTCAGGATTTAAGCGATAAGGTTTGTTCTATTAATTTATAGTACATCCTACGGTTCACAAAGTGTCATACAAACATGTACAATGGGTGTGAGTTATTTCCAGCTGGTAATTGGGTGTTCATGTTTACGTGTGGGATCTTCACTGTGCTGTAACCGTGGCAGCCTGAAAAGCCTAGACATGCCCAAAGATCCCAGAGAGGAGTGAGGTTTGTCATTGTTTGTTTGGTTTAGACTTGATTTAATGTTCCAGTGGCCACTACTAGTATACAAGTATATTTGACTGCTGAAATGTCAAAGCAGAGAAGGCTAATATAAAAGCTGTGCATGAATGTGGGATGGCAAGCATTAATATTTGGTTACACTACATTTGTTTACGTGAAAGAACCAGAGAATGAAAGTTTTACAATACCTTACATAGATGGAGTACTGTGTGTGCCTAGGAGTTTTATTGTTATTTATATTCTCTTAAACCGATCAAGTCTTTTGACTCACATCACAGGCACAGGTAGTTGTAGCTGCTAAAAGTTTTGTGACTAAGTCACAATTCACATTTTTTGTCTTTACGAATGAGAGTCGCGTCAGTCAGGTTTTGCAAGAAAAAGGTGACACACATCATCAGCTGTGTTAGGTGGCGCTGTGGCTTAATTCCTTTTAGTGCCTGTCTAGTAAACAGGAGTTCTCGGGTTCAAATCCCAGCAGTGTCTTGTTAAATGTTTCTGGCCAAGGTAGCAACAATGGGAGTCACCATCCCCATCAGCATGTAAAATAACACTGTGCTTTGTCTCATGATTTAATGATTACAGTGAGAAACTTATTGTCAGAGAGAGAGAGCACATCTGACAGTCCGTCAGGTTTTCTCAACTGCTTTGAGATTTTGATGTCTGTTCACATATTGCCATCTGTACATTAGGTTTTTCAACTCTTATGTAACCCAAATAATTTGTTGGTGTGTGGTGCAAAAATTAAGTGGTGTAAGATGAAAAGAGAGGGGCAGGGAAAATGGAGAGCAGTCATGGGTAATAATAAAAGTTCGTGGAAGATTAGGAACATAATTATTCAATTATTTTTTGAAACATTCAGCCCATGTAAAAAAAAAAAAATATATATATATATATATATATTGTACACCCACAAATACACACACACACAACACTTTTGCCTGTCTCTTTACACTCCACAAGTAAAATCATGTCTCCTTTCAAATAAGAAAAAAATAAATAATTTCTGGTAAAATAGTTGTATTCAGACTCTCAGCTCCGAGGACCCTTTGGCATCAATTACAGCTTGTTTTTCATGTTGGCTTAACGGTGTTGAATGTGTACTGTACATGTACTGAAGTTGAGCGTTCACCAGAATCTCTGGATCAGGTTCTCTTTAAGGACTTTTCTGTATTGACTAGTCATCCAACCTTTAATTTTGACCGGTCTCCTTTTCATCACCACATGATGAACAAATGCCAGATTTTCGCCAGGGATTTTCTGATCTACCCAAAGGGTTAAATTTTTGTCTTATTAGACCAGGAAATCTCTTTTTCATGCTCTGAAAGTTCTTCAGATTCAGTTGGACAAACCCAAAGTGACCTGAGTTATGGAGTGCTGCTGAGATGGTAATTTTTTTGGGATGTTTCTTCTGTCTCTGCAGAGGACTTCTGGAACTCTGGAAAGAGTGACTGTGGTTCCATTTCACAAATATTGAAGGCACTGTCCTCCTGGGGATAATGAAAGATATAGAATATTTTTTATACCGTTGTCTTGATCTTTCCCTTGCCGTAGATTCATTATATTGTGGCGGTCATCAGACATTATCTGTACAGATTTGTACCTTTCTAAACTATGTTCAATCTGATTAATTTGCCACAAGTCAACTTGAAAAAAGAATCCATATTCATTTGTCCACTCTGAAACAGTTAGATTAGAGGAAATGCATTGTTACCCCTATTCCACCTCAAAATAAACAAAAAGGTGTAAGGGCCCCTGAAAGCAGCAGTAATGGGAGTTTTCTTGCATTACAGCAAGCCTATCACATTCAGTGGTAATGACTGAATCCGTTAAGGAATGGGACAGAGTTCACATCTCACATGATTTTACATCTCTCATATGTCTATCATTTAAAGTTTTGTTGTGAACACTTAGATTTCTTGAAGCCCAATGAAGGCTGAAACACGATCGGTTTTAAATTCAGTTTTAGAGTGTACTGTGCATTAGTTTATACACTTTGAAACAATAATTGTTCGGTTGTGCACAAGAGGCTTCATACATAACCAGAGAGTAGTGCTTGTCAGGGCCTTGTATGTCGATGCTGACCTGAAGAATAAAAGCAGCTGTCACTTCTGGTTTCGTTTGGTTTACTCAACAGCAAGAAGAAAAAGAGAGAGTCTGAACTCTTAAGTCTCCACACAAAAATCTACAATGTGTACAACATTTAAATGTCAGCCTGCAGATTACAGTGAATAGTTACATTATGTTACAGTAGATAACATAAATGTGATAAATCAGAATCATTCCTATTTGGAATCATTTTGGCGTGCAATTATAGAATTTAAACTGCAGCACAAGTTATACTTGACTTTACATAAAGCAAGGCATGGTTTTGATAGTTTATGTGCAGTGTTGGTTTTCCAATAACTTTAAAAAACTTGCCCCATGTGAGGCTTGAATTCAGAACCTTCAGATTACAGGACTGACGTGCTGCCTACTGCACTAACGAGGCTTGATGGACTGTGTTGCTGACATACCTGTTAAACACTAAACGTGCTGTAGCTTTCTGCAGCAAATTCTTGGCAGTTGGAAATACTATTTTTTTATTTGTTGAGTTGAACATTTAGGTTTAATCATAGTTACAGATTCATCATGTCTATTTTAAGCAAATCCAGAAAGTTAAGTGTACTCAGTTTAGAAAACAAATCGAACATAGCGGCTTTAACACATATGATGCGTTGGGGAACATTTGACAAGAAGCAAAAAAATTGTCATCCTCACAGTAAGTACAGAGAGTTCTGCTGGTGTATCATTATCATTTATCTGTTTTATTTTTCTTATTCTACCTCAGTGATGTAGTCAGCTGTTCCCATACCTGGCTAACTACTGTAGCAAGCACCTACCCAGCATGCTGTTCGGTGGTAATTCGGTAATTTCTATACATTTACGGCATTTAGTATTACAGATTATTTAGGTGTGCCGTGGTATTTTGCTTAGTTAAAAAGAGTTAGCAGCGGTTAATTTGTGTTTTAAATTATAGTTATAAACTTTTAAAATCATGAGTAAGAATGATAGGCCAGTCGCTAGAAGACTGCTCTCCACACGTGTTGAAGAACACTCCACAGAGCCATTAGTAGTGAATACTATAATACTTTTTACTAGGGCACAGACAGGCACGATGGGGGGTGGCGTGGCGGGGCATGAAAGGCCTTCCAGGCAACATCTTTCTTAGGCAGATGCTTATAAAAAAAAGTGCCCAGCAGAAGTCCAAGTAAGGTCCTGTGAAGCCCTTTAAAAAAGATGAGAAAGTTTGCTCGATGAAAAGGAGTGAAACAAAGGCAGCAAGCAACGTCTTCCGTCACTATACAGTTAAAATCTGAGAAATCAGATTACTCATCTGCAACTTGCATATGTGAGTTGACTGTAGTCAGGTTACTTGGGTGCATATGGGCAGCTGTAGCTCAGTTGGTAGAGCAGTTGTCCACAGGGTTTGATATCCTGTCCTCCTGGCTGCATGTTGAAGTGTCCCTGTGTAAGACACCGTACCTCAAAGTTTCTGGTGTGTGCGACATGCAAGCGGCTTTGAACAAAAGTTTCTGCTAAATAACTAATTGTAATTGCATTATTCGCTTATTCCGTGATTACAGATGCAACCTGTTCTTTACTATTAATCTGTTAACCTAAGTGAATGTAAAAGCATTCTGCTCTGTTCATTCACCACACATGGTCTGTATAAACATGTACCCAGTATTATGTTTTTCATTCTGCACATTCCTGAGCTGTGATATATCACTTCTACTGTCTGTGCTTCCTGGATGTTGTATTATGTTGGGAGGGTAAATTTGTAGGTATTTGTGCTTTATATGAGTTAAAACTAGAATTATTTCTTTAGGACAGAACTGTAAAAAGTTATGTCTTCCATAATGCTGACATCATAGATTCCACTATTAATATGGCCAAGAAGACTGATTTTTTTTTTTCATAATCATACAGAAACTACTATCTACTTAGGGAAAACCTTACATTATTAATGTCTGTATATCTGTTTATTTGCTTCAGACGATTCTCTCTCTTCTTGCAGGAGCTACAGTCTGAAGAAGGGACAGCTGGAGAGGGACTACGCACAGGTAGGACTACCTGGACTCTTTATTGAACTGAGTAACAACTGGTTGACTGGAAGTACAAAAGTACAAACAGCTACAGTATGTAGCAATGTATAGGTACTTTAAATGGGAATAGGTTAATATTGCTGCTCTTTCATAAGAAAAAGACAGAAAATAATTCATTGACAATGCAAAATTCAGTGCTAATCAGCTAACATAGCTAACTACCTAATGCATGATTTGTGATTTTAAGGGCAAAATAGTCAAGAGTTTTTGTCAGGTTAACACAATATCTAAGGACATAAAGCTTTAATGACTCATCGTTGACAGTCTAGGTTCTTGTAGAGAAGAGGGGTCGGGGCTAATTAATACACGTGTTTGGCAGGTTCAGGAGAATTGTGGACAAATGTAGGTACCATACATACTTTGCCAGCAGCTGTGGATTAACAGAGGGACATTAAATACCAGTATGCAGTGTAATAAAAGAAAATACGGTAGTGGAAAAAACCTTCTTTACCCTGAAGGAGGTCTTATAGGTCCCATAAGGGGAATCATTTCTGAACATACATTTCATTACCTAACTGTCAGTCTTGTTATATTTGCAGTTCAGTGGCCAAAGGATCAATTGTATGTAGTGGAGTAAGAGCCAGAGTTTTTTACCAGTCTTTCATTTGAATTGATTGCATCATTTTGTCATGTTCAATAGAATTGTGACACAGGAATCAGAATTCATTCCCACCAGTTATAGGCTTTGTTAAGATTGTTCACGTTTTAATCATTTAAAAGTGGACACACGGGTGATGTGACTGTCTCTTTCAGTTCAAAAATTCAGTCTAGCATTTACTGTAAGCAATATCATTTTTTGTGTGCCATTTAGAGTAGCACAGATGGAGCCTCAGGAGGGTTATAAAATGTAGATACAGTGTATTTAAAAACTTTTTTCTTGCTTTAGAATGTCCATAAACTTGGAGGTTTAGAAATTATCCAAAATTGTAAGCGCTTACGCTTTGCAATAAAACTTGCTGTTCAGCACATTATTTATAGATAAAAAAAACTACCTACCTACAAGTATAACACTTTGTTTTTATACTTCACTTTCATTTATAGTATAATTCTTGGCTTAAAGGCAATAATTTTATAATGAGTAACTTTAACTGTCACTGTCAGTGAAACTCTGTATCATAGATTTTTCAATTCTTTTCTGTGTGGTGCTGTGACTTAAGCCTGGTTTATGCTTCTCCATCGATACACATAAACGGTGACAAGGACCTTCGCTCACGTACGTTTGCACAACTAGACCTCTGAAGGAAGCTGATGTGATGTATTTGATAGACCGTGAAATACAATGCCCTGTCTTTTGATGTTATTGAGTAAATCTATGAATATTTACTATGAATAATATGTGGAGATAGCCAGAGTGGTCATTTCAAAGACCAAAATTAGGGTAAATTATTAAACTATTTTAATTATCATTAACCAAATAATTTCTGTCCCATATAAAGTATATTATGCCATCGAACCCAGACTTTTCTTATTTCCTTTTTTTCTTTTTGTTTTTGGAAAGAAAAAGTCAGAAGTTAACATGCACATAACAAAACACAGGAAAAACAAAATTACCACACTTAAGATTGAATAAAGCAGTAGTACAACAAAAGAATATATTAAAACAATGTATATGTAAGCAATATATATAAAATCAGTGTGAACATCTAGACAAGTATGAACACTTCTACTCTTCGGTTCTTCTTTCCGGATATATTCCCCTTTCGATCCTGACTCCCATCATTATCAAGTCAGTTTGGGAGATACACGTCACCGCACAATGTGTTGGTGAGATTTGGGAGGTGTGCACGTCACGGCCTCTGCGACCCTCTGCAGCCGGCGGTTACCCGCCTTTTAGTTAGTTAAAATGCCATTCTCGTAACTTGGAGGTCCTTGGGCTAAATCCCACTAGTGCTGTATTATTGTCAATGTGGTTAAAATCAGCTCCACCTTTACCTACAGTGATCTTTGATCCTTATTTTTAATTATTAATTACCTGTTTTTCTTTTGTACGTTAATTAAAGTGTAGATCCTTTAGGTAAAATATTTCAGGTTGTCCTTGTAGTGGAGATTTCTTTAGGCCAATAATTTACCTAAGTGTTGGGTTTGTCTTCTTCTACCACACTGCGCAGACAGTGTAGACCATTTGGCTGTGTATGGGGTGTTAAGCTGCAAACTGCCAGGAGTGGCCATGCTGACCCTTGTCCTTCAAGACAGTATTAAGACCACCATTGGGATTCTATGGCTGATTGATGTATATTGCGAATGCATGTTTACATGCGACTGGTGCAGGAAGTAGAGCAGTCGTCCACCAATCCCAGGGTTGTTGGGTCGCATGTCACATGTTGATGTGTCCTTGAGCAAGACACTAAATTCCAACACAGTTTCTCCTGGTGAATGTGTGATTGTGAGTAGGAATGTGTGTGTGTGAAGCAGTTTAAAGTGCTTTGAGTACCAATAGGTAGAAAAGAACTGCAATAGTGCATACCATTTTCCATGTTTAATCAAGTTATTTTAGGATAAACAAATTGAATCAATAAATTCACAATGACATTCGCATATTGGTTTTAAAAAGATGTAGTGTATGTATGTGAATGGTAAGGTGAGAGGTGGAATTCAAGAGAACACGTTAAACACTTGCCATCATGGTAAACCTGTTCACAACTTGAGTTGTCATATCAAGCCTTTGAGTGTAACAAACCAGTTTTCTGTGTTTTCATGCCTTATATGCTTTTAATATAAGTGGATTCATGGATTGTATTTTATTGTGTCACTGTTACATGAAACAACAAACCACCATGTATCCCCTTGTATTGTTCTAGTGCAGCACAGTTTTCTGCATGAATACTGTATCTCTGAAAGCTTGACTCACAGATTTACACACACATAGTTAAATTTGAGTGTTCAGCATATTGAGATTATTTGTTTAAACTGTTAAATTAATGGGTTTTATATTCAGATGAGCATTCTTTCTTCCAGTTATGCTGCATAGTAAGCATGATTCTTAATACATTTTATATTCATAAGACAAAATTAAAAATGTAAATGAATAGGCTGCTTTCTTATCAAGTTATTTTCAGTCATAAGGCAGCAACTTTGTAGTCTGCTGCAGATTTGTTAGGACACACGTTCAAGTACATTTACCAGGAGAATGCTGCCTCAGCACACTGCTTTTGCTAAGCATTAGCTGAGTGGTGTCTAAGTAGAAACCAAGCGTACCTTGCTGATGACAATGTAAAAGACTGTCTGTCAGATTTTTATTGTATTGTGATTCTACTACTTAGCTTAAGCTTCTTTCTAATGCACATACATAGAGACACTGAAATATGACATCGGGTTTAAAATATTCCTGTAGTCTGATGAAAAACATTCTAATACATTTACCATTCAGCACATACCTTTTTATTCAGGTAGAATTATTTTTTTTAGTTTTTTGTTTCTTTGTTTTTGTACCTGTGCGTATTTATTTGAATGTGGTTTAAATGATTACGTGTGAGCTTCCTGTGGTCAGCCCCCTGGTTTCAGACATTATGTTCCCACACTCTCTCACTCCATCGCTTTATCTCTACAGTATCTCTCACTGTTCTCACCTAGCAGTGTCTTCTTCACCTTAGAAATAGACGTTGCGTAGCAACCACTTACCCCCCTCCCCCAGAAGACAATGGATTCCCTCCCGGTTGTTAGTCTGTGCTTGCATATGTTTTTGCATTAATTTGTGGGAATACAGTGGTTACTTTTATAGATCCAGTGTGAATGGGAAATAGATTTTGTTCCAGCAACTAATTATTTGCCTCTCATTCTCTTTATCAAATTAGTATTCTATTTTGACACATCTGCCCTTGTCTCTTGTTCCTCCTTCCACTAGACACTTAGGTAGTCAACCACTTGTGATTACTCAGGCAAACTGTGTTTACTCATTGGCACCATTCTGGCGACTCAGACAGAAATGCAGCCAATCAGCTGATCCAACAGTGAGACACACAGAAAGTGTGAGTAAAAGCGGACATGAGGGAAAACGTCAATTTTATAGGACAAAGAGAGAGGCAACTGGGAAGGCAACACATTGAACAAAATAGGGAATGAGCCTTACATTAAGGGTAGGGGTGGTGATTTTAACTTTGTTCTTTCGTTGAATCTGGACCAGACATTATTTCTGTGTTAGCTATCAATCAAAGGCTTCATGTTTTCTTTTAATGTGTGAGTTATCATGTGAGTTGTTTGTTCCCTCCCACAATCAACATTACTGAAATAGTTTTAGTCTGGCATCACACTTCAGTGTACTGCCCAACATGGCCAGCTTACTGTGTCCCTCTGAACAGCCACAGTGCTCTGTTACATGTAAAACAGCCTTATGGGTGTTTTTTAATGTCTGGAAGTTCCCAAATCTCTACAGTGCATTCCTAAGTTCAATTTAAACATCAGAACTGAAACTCAATACTCACAGTAGACTGTTGTTCATCTACTTCTTCTATATTACATGTACATAATCATTTCATCTCATAGATTGAGACATAGCATACACACTAGTTACAGTATTAAACATGCATTTATCACTAATGTACATGGTACTGCTATTTGATCTACACTGAATTTGAAGTTTGACAATAAATGGGAAGTATGAGAAAACATTAGAAAGCAATACAGAAAGTCATGGTCTGTTATGTTCATGTTTTCTGTCACACATAAAGAAGCACACATAAATTACATCACAGGTTGTTATATGTATCAGTCGCTTCAAACAAGAAGGCTTAGTTATTCCTTCTTACCTATTCTCTCTACTTCCTCTTCAACTCACCCTCCTCTCACTTTTTGCCAATTTTACATTGGCTTACTTAATTCACATGTGAATATCAAAGACTACATAATGCAACACACACAAACTAGGCCGAAAGCTTCAGGTCAGATATGGTCACAATGATTTAGGAGGAAGTTGAGCAAGTAAGGGGGTTGAAATAGCAGACCCCCAAGACAGAAGAGAAGAGAGCAGATACAAAGGAAAGGACCAGAGACAAGAGACAATGAGCGAGAGTAAACGGAAGACTGACGTATCAAGGTGACTTTCTATGCAGTTATTGAGCAGGGTGTATAGCACAGAAAAGGTGACAAATGGATAGAAAACCAGAACTGAGAAAGAATGAAGAAAACATCTCTTGTCTGACAGTCACCAATAAAATATGACGTTTACAATGTAACTTTCATTCATCACTTGTAGCAGTCAGTATTGATCAGTTGCTGTTAAGATAAGAAAAGATGAACCTTTCGTCCCACAATGGGAAACCAATTTTATTGTTTGCACAATTAAAAGCCAATTAAAATTAAAGAGCACATTAACAGTAAACATGTTGTCCAGCACAAAATCTGAATTGCCATCACACACAAACAGAGGCTTTTTAGGACATTGTTGGCATAATGAATTCCTTAGCCCCTTGCCATACCCTAACCATCACAATTAAATGCCTAACCCCAACCCTAACTCTAAAAGCTAATCTTGACCCTCAAGAAGGGCCTTCAAGTCTCTTAGGACTGGTAAAATTTCCTCAGTTTGACAAAGGGAAAACCCCTTTTTTGGCCATAGCTATGTAAAAACTACAAGCACGTACATGCACACACACACACACGCGCACACACACACTCATTGGTGTAATGCAGTCTCTAGCCTACAGTCCCTACCCATCACAACTGAGTGCCTAACCCTAACCCTAACTAAACCTAATTCTAACCCTAACCCTAAAACCCAGTCTTGACCCTCAAAAATCCCTTTTTTAGGGTCAGAATTAGTGAGGACCGGCTAAAATGTTCTCACTTCACAAAAATGTCCTCAGTCTGCTTTTAAAAACGAAATTTAGTCCTCACTAGGTAGTGTCTACAAGAACACACACACACACACACACATTCTACTCAGGATTTCCTGCTGTCTGTGTACCCTGTGTGCCACTCTGATCACAAAAACAGGATGCATGTGTGTGAGTCTGTCTGTTTTACTGGATGTGTGTGTATTAGAAGGAGCAGTTCCACCATACACAGACCACACAGGAAGGGCAGAGGGGTTACCATAGCAACATTCAGTTCAGGTGGTTGTCAGGTGATAACAGCTTAGAAAGGAGGATGGAGGGACAAAAAGGGAGCTAGTAGAGGCAGGATAGGCAGAGAAATAGAAAAAAATTGCAAAGAATGAGGCATGCAGAAACAAAAATACCACGGAGAGAAGAAAACAAAAAGGGGAGTCACTCAGGCAGCAAATGACAATGCAAAGATGAGAAGCTAGAGAGAAGTAGTGAGGGAAGGTGACAGAACACCAGAAATCCTCTCAAGGCCAGCAGCAGCACCTCAGTGAAACTGTCACAAATCAGTCACTCAGTGTGCTTCTCGAAGCTCAGTCATTGCCATCTTCAGCTGTTATTGCTTTTGCTCAGATAGCAGGCGTGTCACCCTAGACTCATCTAAGATGCTGTGGGCTGGTTTTTTGGCATTAAAAGTGGGTTGGAGCCAGCCAGTGGAATTGGTCAGTGGTCTGATGTTGTCATCGTGATCACTTTGACTGTATGTTTTGGCTTGTGAAGATGCTCAAGAGTATACTGTCTCTAGTTATTAAATCAATTAAATCCAAAGCGCTACTATTGCAAGTAATAATGTTGCATGTGCATCTCTCCCTTTCACACACAGACTTTTCACTCCCTTGTATTTTAAAACATGGGTACATTCAGTCTTACAGTTTTTCATCGAATTCATTCACACCCACTCCACCCTTCCCTAGAGACTGAAAGAGAGTTCTTTTGCCATTCTTGAACCGAACGTGTTACTTCATGTATTGGACAGTTCAGTTTCTCTGCCCTGAGATGTGTATGTGTGTTTGTATGGGGATTACTTTATGTCATGTATTTCTGGCACTTATTTACACCTTTTACTCTAACCTATGTAAATGAGTCTGGCATCACTGTTTCCTAAGGTAACATACATAGCTTTTTTAGCACACAAATTACACACAAGTTGTTTTATTTCTTTTATTTGTAGCTGCTAATACTTTTCACAACCACTGTTGTTAAATATTTTGTAGCATTATCACTAAAGATTTGTACATGTTTTTTAACGAACCTGTGTCAAATGACAAATTTTCCCTGAGTTTGTGCTAAAAAGGGTGCCAAGGGTAGTTTAAAAGGTGCTAAACAGAGACGAGAATAAATGCATAGCAGAAATGAACAAGAATCAGCCTTGAATGGTCTTTATTTATAACAAAATGTAACGTCAGTTCTCTGTTAGTTCACCAATACAGGAAGCGGTAGTCTGAGGTAATTTGGCTATTTCTTCCTTCTGCAAAAAAGTTGCTTCCCACTTCTTCTAATGGATTTAGCTGGTGGGTGCCAGGGGTCACAGGGTCGCTGTCTCCCCCAGGACACAACCTTGTGTGCCAGTTAGGGGAAACTGAATTTCAGGTCAGTGGAACAAAAGAATATGTATAACATGGAAACAGTATGTGAGAATAGTAATGTTAGAAATGGAGAATGAAAGCTGGAGGCTGACATAAGGGAAGGGGTTGATGATTGGGTGACAGAGGAGGTTCGAAAAGACAAGTGGGACCACATTTATATGCAGATTGATGTGAAAAAGTGATGAAACAGATAATGGCAATGGTGAGCTTCAGTGGAAGGGTTATCGCTGTGTCCCTAAGCTCTGATTGTCCTCATTTGGGCTGTTGTAGTTGACATTCTGGTTTGTTAACAACTGTTGTACTTGTGAGGATTTTCTCTCCCATCCACTCTGATGTACACAAACACACTAACATTCCTCCACAGAAACACATGCTCACAAGGGGAGAATGTCTGAGTTGTTGAGTTGTGCTGACACAGTGACCCAGTCCAGAATATATAGGTTATCCTTTCCTGCAGCCCTCAGGTTTTTGCTGGTACAGACAGAAACTGACTGGGGAATCACTATTGCTGGCACAGAGCTGATCCTTTTTACTGGTATTGTTTGTTTTAAAACTTATATTTAACCTGTGTATTAATAGAAATAGAAATGTAATAATTGTACACCAGGCTACAAAATTGAGGTCAGCTATACTAGAGCTCTTTATTACTTAGAATTTACTAGTGTTTAAATAGTGTCACGCACAAGAGATGTCTAGTACTAATATACTACAATTTCGTAAATTGTCTGTATGCCCATGTTTACCAAGATATATATATATATATATATATATATATATATATATATATATATATATATATATATATATATATATATATATATATATATATATATATATATATATATATATATATATTCAATGAGCTCTGCTCTGAGTAGGATACATTGTTGTATTTTATTTTATGTCAGTTATTGAAATTTAGAAACAAAAGAAGCTCTGTAATATTCAGTCCCACAAATTGTTTTTTTTTTTTATTTTAAAATCGGCTGCATCTCATAATAGATAGATTCACTATTTTTCAAACCAGAGATGCTAAGCTTTAAATTATTTACAGTGCCTAATTGTTTGCTCTTTTAGGCTCTGCAGAAGCTGGCGAGTCAGTACCTAAAGAGAGACTGGCCTGGTATCAACCCTGATGACCAGAGAACAGACTACAGGTATGTTTATGCGTGCACATGTTTCCTATGAAGCTAGATATTAGAGCTTACATTTGCTCACTGTGTTTGCTATTCATGCTGCTAGGACCTACAGCTAAATGCAACACTCTCTAAAACACCAAATGTGTTCCCTTCAAGATTCCTCTACAGTTAAGCGGAAACATACAATGACCTCTTCAATGGCAGAATATACTGTTATTTACTGAGAGACACACCAAACTGTGCCCAGCATACACCAAAACCCGCAAATGTAGTGATTGACTAGGAGTAAATCTTTAGCCCTTTAGCCCTTTCTTCTTTATGCAAGTACAGTTTCTAAGTGAAATTGTTGTAACTTGTTGTACACAGTTATTGGTATTAAAAACTGGGATCTCTGCAGGATAACCTGATCATTCTTTTTAAAACAAATACCAATGTTGGGCTTTTTCTCTCCGTCTAGAAATGTGTATGCAGTCTGGAGGTCCTACTTAGAAGGTACAGTGCAGGTGAGCCAGTCCAGGCTCAATGTGTGTGACAACTACAAGAGTCAAGTTTCAGATCCAGCTAAGACTGTTAGACTCTACAAGGAGCAGCAACTCAAAAAGGTGAGTGGAGGTTTGAAAGGGGTTTTTAGTTCTACAACATCCTTCCATGCACTTATGCCAAGTTAAAGTGACTCATGTTGATCTGCTCTTTCTTTACCAACTTGTCTCTTTGCCCATTTCCTTTTCACAGACCATAGATCAATTGAGTGGCATACAGGCAGAGCTGCAGGAGTCAGTGAAGGAGTTAGCCAAAGCCAAGAAGAAATATTACGACTGTGAGCAGGTTGCCCATGCTGTACGAGAGAAGGCCGACATAGAGGCCAAGTAAGTTCAACATTCCTCTGTGCACATGTGTTGGGGATGTTCCTAAAAATAAATATACTGTGACTAAATAGATGGTCTCAATTGTCAGAAAGAATACAGTCAAGAAAAGCTGGTTAACCTCAAAGAGAGAGTAAGTATATGTTTATGTGTATAAAAGAGAGATTAACATTGTCATCAAGGCTGAATGAAGCAACAAATATTTTGTTGTCATTATGAGAGAGAGTGAGACGAAAACAGAACAAACCAACACACATGTGAAAGCAGCAAATAGTTTATTTGGTTAAGGTTCAGTCCAACTAATAAACCAAAATGAATCTGTAGATAAAATATTTTTTATCTAGGCTTTTTCGAAAACAACAATATAATAGAGAACTCAAGAATTCAACATCTGAAAGCTTTACAGTCTCACAGTTGTATCAGAAGTTTGACCCAGTGTTACTGAGTGTTGTTCTCACGTCAGTCCTAGGTAGCAGTAGCTATGGTGATGTTTTCACTTCATTGAATTCTCAGCTCAGGTGAACGTTACATCGATTGGCTAGTCAACTCTTTTCTTTATCACTCAGTAGAAAGTCACAGCCAAAGAAATTACTGCATTGCCTCTGTGCCATTATGTGCTTTTGTGTGTTTGTGTGTGTGCGTGTACGTGTGTTTGTGTGTGTGTGTGTGTGTATGTACTTCAGTAGAGGGAAATAGCAAGACATTAGTCATTGTCACGCACAAGGAACACACAAAGAGAAATCATCTTACCAGGCAGGTCTTTCTGATGTCAACATTGATATAAATCATAATGGCTGGATCAGGTGGAGATTTATTGCTGGTAAGCCCCGGTCTGTTCAGGGTCAGTTTATGATGACTGCCCTGAATTGGATTTTAAAGATCAGAGTTATGATCTTGCTTGCTGCATTTTTCTTGTTTTTTAGGTCAAAGCTGGGTCTTTTCCAGTCAAGAATTAGTTTACAGAAAGCAAGTGTAAAGGTAAGAGCTCTCGCACCATCATGCATCATACAAAAAAAACCTGTTTGCACTTAAAGCTTTAGCCTGTGACTGTAATGACGTATTGCAATGCAGCATATTTTTGTCTCTTTTATTTCAGTTGAAAGCTAAGAGAAGTGACTGTAATTCCAAGGCAACACAGGCCAGGAATGACTACTTGCTAACACTCGCTGCTGCCAACGCTCACCATGACCGCTACTACCACACAGATCTGCTGCACTGCATACAGGTATTTACAGAGAGAAAGATTTAAAAGGCACGAGTTGTGCAAGAGAAAATCTAAAGTAATTTCTGTGAATGGACATATTTTATTAAAACTGTACTTTTGTATAAAAATAATCCAAGCATGGGATGAATTTTGTAATGCAATAACACTATCATTTACCACACTTATTAACACGGGGATCTACTTTAAATCAAAGCGAAGTTTAGGATAGAATATCTTGTTTTTATGAGTGCAAAAAGTCACTCTCTTTTAGCATTAGTGAAAAAGAGAGAAAAATCATTCATGAAAAAGTGATGCTTTCACAGTTTTGTGTCTTCAAAGGGAATTCTTTAATGATTTAAAAGAAGCTTATGTGAACAAAAATCCTGGAAAAAGTCTCTGGGCATGAAATTTTTACCAACAAGGAATAATCAGAAAGCTTTGAGAGTTTGAGAGAGCTTGGAGTTTGTCATTTTAAATGAGCCAATAGGTCATCACAGCATGAATACATGGAGGTTTGCAACATCAGTGATATTTTCATTTTTTGTGACATCTTCATAATGAAATGCAACTGTGAATCACTGTGAACTTCAATATGAATTTAATTGTGTGTTTTTTTTTTTTTTCAAAATGGAAGTTACCAACTTAAATGATTGACATGGAGAATTATTATTATACATACTGGGGGGATGATGTCTGTGATCTTACACTTGCTTCAGAACTCTCTGGACTGTATACATAGCAGCAGAAGACAGGCAATTACATGTTGATTAAACGTGTTCATTAATGTTGCCCACACTGGCCCTATCGTCCATGCCGTTTTTTTTTTTTTTTTTTTTTTTGACAGACTTCCACTTCCATTTATGTCAATTCGCATTTTAGCCAGATGCTGGAACAGCAGAGGGGCAAGCAGAGCGAGGGAGAGAAAGAGTGTTGCATTGTCTAACATTGCTATAAATGTTTGCAGGAATTCCCCGCCATATTAGAGCTTGATTTGTGGTAATCATTGAAGTTATGCACATTTATGCACACTACTTTGTGATTTTATTATGCTGAATACAAATACTGAATATTATGCTGAATACAAATATGTAGGCAATTGTATAGACTTTATGATTATAGTAGAATGCCCTAAGTAATAACATTAAAACAGGTTCTGCTATTTGAAAGTGTTAAGTTTTGACACAGAAATCAATTTGGCTTCAGCCAAGATGCTGTTGTTTGTGTAAATTCATCTGGTACTGCATGACCTTTTTAAGCAACACACAAGAAGAAATTAGTCCGAAATATTTGCATGCTCTTACAAGACAGGAGATGCACGTTTGTTAGTTATCCTCCCTCTGATCTAGACTCAGAAATAACCTAATCCACTGAAACTGTAACTGGTGTTGCTTTTTTTTTCGTAATAATCTCATTATTATCATGCAAACAGGCAGTTATGACACACGTATACACATTCTCACACACACACAGATACACATATGGACACACCTCAGCTGCTGTGACAGTGATGTTATACCTTCAAATACTGCACTGACACATCAGTGTGTGGTTTTCTTTATGATGACAGTGATAAGTCTGGGACTTGATCACACACATTAAAGCCGCCTTTCATGTCTGCACTAAGAAGTAATTTGTTTATGTACATTTACTTATTCTTTCACTTCCTCTTTTTCTTCAGTGTCACCCTCCTTTTCTATACTTTTCTGTTTCTCCTCCTCTCTCACATATTAAGCCTTAGGCATGTATGAGCATCTATACTATGAGGCCATGCTGAATAATAGATCCTTCACTCATTGTGACAGAAAGACAGGACTGCAGGGAAATAGTCACATCCACAAACACATGCACACAAACTCACAAAGAAAATGGGGGACATTGCTAGAGGGAAGCAATCTGCTCATCCTGCTTCCCTCCTTTGCAGTTTCACTGTATGTTTTCACAGGTCTTCACCTGAATCTGACAACAACACTTCCAATAGAAAGACACAAAGTTTTCACAGTTTGAGATATTTTTCATCACTCAGAGAAACACAATCCAAAGAGCAGCATTAATGGTGAAGGCCAATCACACACATTTTAACCTCATTATTTTAACAAATTGTATTTATGGAAATTATTTATGATTAATAACAAGCATGTTTATATCTCAAATTTACCTTATAAATATTGACTGTGCTCAGTAGTGCAGTAGGCTGCAGCAATATCATAGACCTTATAGTGAGTGTTGCTGTCCTTGTCAATGCGACAGTTGCATTAAAAGGCAGAGGACAAAACAGACTGCTCCACATCTCCCCCTGCTGTTGGCAGGCAATTCGGTAATTACTGTACATCTTTAAAATACCCTGCAACACACAAACACACAAGCACGCACGCACACGCAGACACACGCACACACTTTGGGGTGTACCTCTCCTGCCCTGTCTGGAGCACCGTGTTGCACTTATTGTTCAGGCTTATGAAGTCATTCAATCCAAACGGACGCACAAAAACACACACACCCGATGACCATGATATGGGAAAGGGGCTTTTTCTGGAAGCTGACTCACTTCATCTCAACGCTACCGTAAATGGATGAAAAGAGGAGGAGAAGAAAGGAAAAAAAGGGGGAGGAGGAAATGAGCAGAATGATGAGGGAACATTTGGAGAGAAGTCGGCCAGAAACCCACCCTTAATGACATAACATCCTTGTCAATATCCCATTGTTTTAAGTCTGTGCAGTGTGTGTGCAAGTGGTAAATTGGTGGGGTTTGTGTGTATATTAAAAACACATTTTTTATGTGTTTATGTCTGTCTGCTTAAGAAAAAAAAACACAACTGAAACCTATCCTGCTTAGACATTAGAGAGTGTTAACTTTTGTACAGTACTTTGGCCAGAGGAGTGCGTGTGTGTCCAAGTATTTGAGAGCTGCTGTGTGTACGTGTGTGTCCGCGGTCTCTGTGTTTTGTTGAATTGGAATCTGAACCCCTTCACCTTCCCCTGCAGCTGTGAGAATGCTGTCCAAAGAACACTTCTCTCCAAGCACACACACTCAGTCTTTCTCCCTCTATCTCTCACTCACTCACTCACTCACACACTCACATGCACAAACACACATACATGTTCATTGCACTTATTTTTTTTCCTGTGCTTTCTTGCTCTCTCCCACTAATACAGTTTATACCTTTTAAAGTGCTTGCTTTCCCTCTCGTGCCTTGTCTCCTCCTCCTCTTTATTTGCGTCTTTCCTCTCTGTCTGATCGGTACGTTTGGCAATGTGGACTTCAGCTTGGCAGCACTACCCCAGCTCCCCATAGAAATGATGTTCATTTGGTCTGCATACTTCATTAAAATGTCTTTATATCAGCCTATCAGAGCCTCTAAGGTGTCGAATGGAAACATCTGCTCTCTTTCTGTGCTTACTTTAACTTTCTGCCATTTCACTCTTGCCTCTCATTGTTTGTTTCACATTCTTTCCCTCATCCATGTTTTTCTTTTAAGTTTATTTTATCTGCTTAAATCTGTGTTATAGCATATGGCATCAAAACATCTACAAGAATTAGACTGAAAGAAAGAATTAGAGAGCGTGCGCCTGTCTGTGTGTTTGTGTGTAACAAACCAGATTTTAACATGTAGCTCTTTTAAATAGATATTTGTATTTATCTTTTATTTAAACACTGACACCTGGGTGTTTTTTTACTTCTCTGATGATGAGACAATCTACCCTTGTGTTAGTAAAATGTCACAAAACTTTGGAATAAAATTATATTATATATAATTAAATCAAATTATTATAGGTCTGTGGTCCAAACAGGTATACAAAACGTACTGTAACAAGAGTAATGTAGCATTCTCAGTTTGTACACACTTACTCAGCTTTGAGAAAATTTCATAAAACTTTATTGATCCCGCATCAGGGAAATTTAATTGTTACACAGCTCAAAAGTATCACAAGGCAGTAAAAGCAATAAAATAACTGTAAATAGTAAAAAATGTGTGCCAAAAAATACATTTACAAATGTACATTATGTAAAAAAGAACTACAAAATATATACAGTATTAATGCAAGTAGGATGCATTAATGCAAAGTCGTGTGAGTCAGCATGCATGAAATCCTATATAGATAGGGGTTGTAAGGATTTCAGCTTTTACTTGAATTACATTTTTCATTTATCAGGACCTGGAGCCAGATAAAACAGCATATCCGATTTGTCTACTGTTCCGTTAACATGCAACACTAAGTGGTTTTATTTTCCTGCAGCTATCTAAAGGCTGGGCATTTTGGCAAATAATGCATGATTGATATAGTTATGTATCTTCCTGATGTACAATTACAACCATCAAATATAAATTGAATAAGATTTATTCATTCAGTGCCTTTCTGTAGCCAAGAAAATGTCAAAGGTTTTCCAGGCTTGAAATAACAGAGAGAGGAAGGATGCAAGCACTGTTACAGTCAAGCTGCAAGGGACAAACGAGTTAAACTTAAGTTTTGGTGGAAGTTTGATGAAGAGAAGTTAAGGCACTATTGTGCACAGTGATGTGATGGCAAATAATGTATCTCAATCTACGTAGGACACAAATGATTATAGTGTTGAAGGTCTGCAGAAAATAACTTTATTCAGGTGCATTGCCAGTATCTCTTTCTGTCATTTTTGTGTCTCTTTCTTGGTGTCTCGTCCTGATTCCCTTATGCTATTCTAAGGGATTATGTAAGTCATTGTATTACTTCATTGTAAGCCCTTGTCCATCTCCTGTCTTTGTCCTCTAGGCCTTGGATGGCAGGATCTACGAGCATGTAAAAGACTATCTGGTAGCCCTGTGTCGCACTGAGTTAGAGGCCTCACAAGCTACACACAACACCTTCCAGTTTCTCTTGGACAAATCCACCAGGGTGAGTCAGTGGTGAAAAACATGCTGTAGACCTTCTGTTCACAATTTTTCTTTTACTGAACAATTACAGTGATTTTCTGTCTGCAAGGAGTATCCACCAACCTTCTTGACCTTGTGGTGTGATCAAAGTGCTTGTTTAGCATTAATTTCCTGCTGCTAGACATTATTCCTACAGAAGAGTTATGACTAGGTGTGGGGTTTGGAAACATCGTTGAGATAAAACATTTTAATGATAACAATATTCTTAATATTGAACTTGATTTGAATATTTCTTTGCCCAACTTGCAGCCTTTTTCATTTTTACATTGGTAAAGCCATGCTCCAAATACCAAACCAAAAATCTGAGAAGGAAATACTCTGCCTCCGTAGGCTTGAAGTCTGAAAAAAGATAATTTACTCCTTCACAAGAAAAAGGCTATTCACTGAGATTACACTGAGTTCCGATATTGACATGTTTCCACAGCAGGAAACTCATATGCACATTCACATATTGATCTTTTTTTCTGTTTTCTATCAGATAATCCAGGAGTTCAACCAGCAGTTATTTATGCAAGAGAATCCAGTGTTTCACAAAGCACACGACTTCCAGTTCCAGCCCAGCGAATGTGACACGGTGAGACACACACACACGTTCACACACGCACACAAAAACAAACGCACACCCACGCACTATTTACTGAATGTGTTTTTTTTTGTTTTTTTTTATAAGACGTGTTCACATAGGACTGTCCTGCCCTGTGTCATATGCATATGCCCCGACTGATACAGTAACCAGCCTGTTGCATTGCCTCGTGGTCTCTTTCGGCTTTCTTCCAATATTGTATTTTGCATTTGTGGCTTGGGTCCTTAGCTCATCTCAATTTGTTGAATAAATGAAACAGAATTCCTGTATGTTTAAGATTTTAGAAAATCCCATTAATATATTTGTGGCTGAGTGGCTTGCCAAGCTTGAAAACTGAGAGCCAAAGCTCTAATCATTTTTATTCCATAGAGAAATGCTTGGCTCTTTTGTTTCCAGCCTTTAGAGAAGTCTTTATGTTAACAATTACGACTGGAGCTGTCCAGTTAACTAGTGTCTGGTGACAGCACAATATCTTGCATGAATATACTCTGCGCTCTAACTGTAATTGTGATATACCAAATGATGTATATGCCCATGCAAAACTCCTCTTTGTAGTTGTTAGACATTTTTACAAGCTAATCCAAAAAACAACTCTTATGTGTTGTTATGCATTTCTGGCTAAAAATAGAGATCTTTCCCAGTGGACACTGGTCCTAATTCGTCTGTGCATTAGCTGTCTTTTTCTCCTGTGTCTGAGTCATTTTTTGCTCTCTTGTTTCTCATGTAGCTTTTTTGATCTTTCATTCTTTCCCCATGCAATCTTTTTTTCCTGGTCTTCTAACATTTCTCTGTTTAACAAGGTGCTATTCCTTTCCTGAATAATCCTAATCCTGTTTAACCTTTGCTAACACTTTTCCCTAAACTTTCTTCCTATTAACTCCTCCTTGTATTTGTGTGTCTGTGTGCTTGTGTGCACTGCTTCCCATGGGTGTGTGGCTGCACGGGCACTTGCCTGTGTGTATGTGTGTGGGCCAGACTCTGAGCTCGGTGCAGCAGTTGGTGGACATTGAGCCGTCGCCCGTCAGTGCCATGAGAATGACCCTGGCACAGGTAGTCTTAACTGTTGTCAGCATACCCATTTTCATTTATGACACAAACTATAGATTATATTCTCCATACATGTCCTAACACTGTATTAATATCTGCCCTGGTGAAATTGAACACATAGATGTGTGTCATACAGTCTACTGTAGGAAACGTTTAGTTGTTTATGAAATATCAAACAAAGCCTTTCTAGAACTCAGAATAAATCTGCCACTTTGCCACTTTTACTTTAGGAACTATATTGTACTGGCACATTGGTCTCTGGTTATCTAAATTTCTTAAGTAAAAATAGCTAAAGTAGGATCTGCTTTCTTTTCTAACTTAATCCTGATTGACTGCCAAGACAAACCGAAGGTCAAGTACAATAACCATTCCTTCCCTCTTATCCTTTCTGGAAATTAGTGTGGGTTCATCCTTGTACTTAAACACAAAGCAGAGTATACAAAATGACAAGTCCAGATGGTTTCAATACAAGGGGATTTGACACAGGTGAATTTGAGCATGAACGCGATAAATATTAGTACATAAAAAACTAAGATGAAAGCCTAAGGCTGTGGTCATAATAGACAACTTTGCACCAAGGGCTATGTTATTGTGCTAGAATATTCTTAATAAGAGTTAACACATTATTGGCTTAAAGATAACACTGTCCATTTTTGCTAAACAGTTGTTCAGGTCACATCCTAAGGCATAATGTTTTTGTTACTTATCACACTTTCCATGTATCTCCATTATTACAGTCACAGAGGTGTGGCTATTATCACCCTTGACACCCTGATAATTGCAGTAAAAAAAAAGGGAGTATAAATATGACAAATATTCTTGAGAATGTCAGCTACTGAACTGAACTTTTTTCCGTTTACTTAAATGTACCATGCCTTTGCTTTCATGAAACAACACAGCAATCAGACCAGATTAAAATTTGAGGAGTTTAATATAAAGTTGTATTTCAGCTGACTTTTCCTACCCACTCTTCCCTTTCTATCTACCACTACTCACATTTTTGTAACTTCATACATTGTGAGGGATAAGAACCATCTTTGTTTGCCATTATAATAACATTTATTCTTGTCTTTGTTTTAGTATTGTAGCACTTTAAAAGCTTTTATGCACAGCATTTTTAGTTGGTCTTTGATAATGAAACAAGAGCGACACATTTGCTGGTTTACCTGATACCACTGTTATGACCATGGCTTCACAGCACTGTAATGCTGCCACACTAGCATGTGTTGGTGAGCAGTTCAGTCCTAGCAGAAGATAATTAATCAGATGATGTAATCGTGTTGCTGCTTCATTCACTGATATAATATCACTGCAGTATTTGTCCACATTCAAGCAAATGTGGGCTGCTCTGAATTAATTATGTAAAGTATAACAAAAAAGACCAAGACTGAATTATATTTTAAACGTGAGTATTTATTTTCTTCTTTTTAGTGCACATTAAAATGTGCCATCTATTCTACTTTACATTGTGGAGACAACCGGATGTCTTTGGCTTCCACGATCTTTAAAAATCCATTAAAAAAACATACATAGAAACAATGCTGCCTTGGATAAACTGTGATACAAGTGCTCGTCAATCTTATAGTAAGTGTTATCTAAATCAAGACAGACGTATGTATCTACAAACAGTAGAGTGAGATGCTTAATTAGAAGAGATTGGAAGCCTGTGACTTGTGTGAAACAGTAGAAATCCACATTAGAACAGACATTAATAGCTACGCAAATTGCCAACATCACTTGGCCCTTTTTGGCGTTTGCCTGCAGCAGCGTGAAAGTAAAACCTACAAGTTTAGTGAGGACTTCCCTACTATTGTGTAATGCATTTCTCATACAGAGACACTATGACACTGTGGATTCTCATCCCCGTGGTTTCAAATAACACAGCTGGACTATGGCGTGCTCTAAATGATTGTTATTACCAGTGGGCAGGTTGTTATCAGACTACACTTGATCCCACCATTTTGAGTTCACTGTGCTGTATTTCACATTTTCCCCAGCTGGCAGACTGACAAGCTATAATCTGGCCCGTTATCGTATTTACAATATGTTGTCAATCTGACCTACACCTAATAAATTAATATTCATATGAATGAATATTTGTCGTTAATACGTTAACACATTTAGAGTGCAATCTTAAATACAGACATACTTTACATCATAATATAGTATTAATGAAAACACTTAATTATAATGTGTTATGTCTATTCCCATGTATCAGTTCAAACTAGTTTATAACCCTTGTTTTTTAAAGGCATCCCAGCAGGCTTTAAAAGTGAATATGAATCAATTCAGTGAATTTAATTCACTCCTTCTCATCAACAGAGAATTGTTTTGAATGCCGTTATATATATATATGCCATTATATATATATTATCTAGTGGATTTGCACCTGAAAGGAATATATTTAGTTATTAATTATATTTCAGTTTGCTTCATTAACATTATACCACTAAATTATACCAGTACTATGAAGATATACGTGAGCTTAGGGTTCCACATTGTGTTACATCTGACTAGAATTACTGTCCTCGTGTGCTAGTTAAGTTGTGGATCTCCTGTGTAATACGCTTAGTTTCAAACCTATACTTATTCTGATTTTTGTCTTCTCATAACTGAGACAGCACATAGTCAATAGATATAATATATACGGAAACCTGTAATTAAATATCAGGTGCTTTAGTTTAGCTAACACACATTGATTGTATGATTATGGGAAACCCAGCCTCTTAAGTCTGTGAACACACTTCAGTGACAATGTCTGTTTGTTAAATGTCTAAAGTTTCATTTTCTCTGCCTGAGACCTAATGGTCATGTTCGCTAATTTTAAAACAATAAAACCGGATTAATTTACAAATGCTATAATGTTAGCCACTCTTGACATTTACACGAACATTATGAAACTGACCTTTTAACAAATTGATTTCTTAAAAAGAAATGAGCAGAAAATTTAGTGATGACATTTTTTATTCAAATACGGTATATAGAAACTGTATACAATGTGTCATGTGATATACTGTAAATATTATTAAAATGTCAAGCTATCCCCTAACCATTATTTGCATTTATGGTGTGGAAATTAGCTTTTTCCTTTGTGTGTATGTTCCTAGCTGAAACAAATGCTAGTTTTGCAAAAAAGTAACACATATATAGCCCATGAAAACATGACTTTAAATTAAATCCTACATATATCTCTATAGCTAAACTGATGTAGGTGCAATCTCTCCTAATGTAAGAAGCCTGAAAAGTTTTCAGGATTTTTAAAAAATGCACCACGTGTGTAAACATTTAAGACACTCAAAAAGAATTTCCATATGGTTATTGTAATTTTTGTAGAATGTTTTATTGGAAAGCCCTGCAGATTCTTCAACAGGCCTCCATATATGCTTTTGTATGTAAAAAAAAAAAAGAAAAACACACACCGAAAAAGGCCTGTTGCCATGTACCTCCTGTTCTCTCACTGGGTAGCATAGACAAAAATACACACTCTAGCAGACATTCTCACACACTCGTGCACTTTAACATGTGGTTTCAATAGCAGCTATATCATTCCAAGAGGATAACAATAGAACTTTGCAACACACGCTGTATTAATTATCTTTAAAGGAAACAATCTTTCTCTCACACTTTCTTTAGCTTAATTAACAGCTTCAAATCTGCTAATCACACTCCTCGGGCTGTTATTGCTGACACTGTACTTACGTGTACACTTGTGTATGTGTGTGTGTTGCCTGTCATGATGGTGTATGTGTGGGGTTGTGTGCTTGTATGGTTTGTGTGTATGTGTGTGTTTGTCTATATTAGAGTCGTCAGCTGGAGTCAGAGACGGGGACAACGGAGGAGCACAGCCTGAACAAGGAGGCCAGGAAGTGGGCAACTAGAGTGGCAAGAGAACACAAGAATATTATTCACTGCAAGAGAGTAAGATGGACACACATATATGCCCATATTTTACATTTGGGCCCATTTCAGAAATGCAATGTGTAAAAATAAATCAAGTTCCTTTTAAAATACCTATGCAGACTGTTTCTAATTAAGTTATGTGTTTGTGTGTTGTTTTCAGTCTCTGGAGGAGTGTGAGAGCCATGGTTTGCCCCCCACAGAGCAAGGCAGACTAGATCTGGAGCTAAAGATAGAAGACACCAAAGAAAACATACGCAAAGCTGAGGTGTGTGACTCAGATTGTTGACATTTACTTTTGGTTGCACAGCTATTTAATACAGAATAGAGGATTTTCCTTCGGAAGTGTTGCCTTAGTGTCTGTGTTTAAACTCAACTTTTTCTGAACGATGTCCAGATTTAGTTCCTCTCCTCAATTTTGCAATAATTAGCAAGCCTCACTAACTGGAATACATGTCGCCCAAAATTCATTTCAATTGGTAGGAGATGCCAAATCGTTGTTTGATATTGTTTGAAGTCTAATAATTTTGTGCTATGTGCATGTGGTTCTGCTGCATTCAGCTCATCTGTGGTTGATTAAACATGTTTCTGCAGAGTAATGTTTTTCTCAGTAGCTCAGTAGGTGCCATAACAGTGCAGCTATGCAAATCCTACATTTCTGAAATATGAAAACTTTTTAGAGTTCCTCCGTCTTTCGGCCCTCTCTTTCCCTATTTGCCCAGTTTTCCTCATTTTACATACACAGTCCCAACTTTTTTCTTTCTGCACCTCCCAGGCTTTCCATTTGCAGAGATATCCATCATTTATGTATTGATTCTCCTAGATTCAACCTGTCACACTCTGAATGAGATCACTGGATCGTGTCTCATCATTCTCAGCTCGATTCTGTCTCTGTTCATCTCTCAAAAGTTCCTGTGTCCATGCTCTTTTGGCTTTTCATCTCTTTTAGTTTTTCAATTTCATTTTCTCCCTTCATTTTATTTAGCACTACGCCACCTTTCTTGTCAGGCTTTCACGTATCTGGCACCCTCTGCTGTCTGTCTCTTGTTGTTCATTTCAATTTAACTATACTTTTCCTTTTTAAGATATGAAATTTGCTCTTGTTCCCACCATGACTCTGTTGGTTTTAATCCCTGAATCTAGTTAGGTTTGTTTGTAACTCTAATCTGTCTGTGGGTGCGAATGTGAGTGTGAATGGTTATCTGTCTGTGTCAGCACTGTGACGGCCTCTTTCTCAATGACAAGTGGGTTTAGCTTTAGCCCCTGTGACTCTTAACATGATAAGTCGTATAGATTAGGAGCCGATGTATACTATATGGTACTATCTTTTTTTACTAATATTTATCTACACTGCTATTCGAAGCTTTTGAACTGAATTTTTACCGAATCATTAGGGAGTGTTTTTATTGCAACATATACACATCTAACTCTCACGTTCTATCCGGTTCAGACTCTCCTACATTGTCTGCAGTTTTTCCAGGCCAGCATTACCTTCAATAAGATGAAGTAAGATGAATATTTTATGAGCTCGTTTGGTACAAATGGCTTCAACACAGGGCTCTTATCAGAGAATTATAAAGGGAGTTAAAGCAGAACAACAGACAATATCTTGGTTTGATTACCTGAAGACCATTATCTAGAGAGAGTGCCATTTGTTCTTTTCACAAGAAATTCCATCTTCATCCCATTTCGCATTTTTGCTGTAGCTATTTCTACACATTTTTGCAGAAAAATCTATCAAATCAAGTTTTAACAAGTAAATGTGAGTTGTTTAAATTAAAAGATATTACAGGCGCAAGAAATGCATTGTGATGTCCTTTGCTCAATGATCATTTATGTTTTACTCATTGCTGTTTTTAGAAGCACCATCTTTTAAAGATTGGGCATAAGCCCAGAGGGTGGCTACCAGCCAGTAAAAAAGATTGATTGCATAGTTGGCCTTACTACCTGTCCTCACTTACTGATTTTTCATAAATCGCCTAGTTTGCTTCTGACAACATCTTAAACGCTTTGGTGGCCAAATTAGTTTCAAAATCAATGTTAAGAGTCAATCCACTGTCTGTAATAAAAATAATTACCATTATTTACTGTCGGTCTTAATGGAGAGTCTGTGAGGATAGTAGAGGTTTTAGTTTTTTTTTGAGAAACCGTTTCATTTAACTGAGCTTTGCCGAGTTGAACAGTAAACATTTCAGTCCTGATGGACATCCTCTTTCTTGCTACTGATCAAATGGAATCAATAAATACTGACCGAAATAGAAAAGTTATGTATTCTCAGCTCTGCAAACGCTTGTTGGATTTTATGGCCTCTGTCTGGATGTTTAATAGAAGACAGTGGGACTAGAGAAAGTTTGTCTCTTTCACCAAAATTACCGCAATAGATATTACTGGGACGAAAAAGTCATACATGTCATGATAGTTGGGACATAATGACTATGTGCCCTAGGCTAGCCTTGCTACTCTACAGGAGCTTTTATTATTAATAAAACCACATGTATGAGAGATGAAGGGAGTCTGCAGGACATGACATCCCTGAGCATCAGAGACAAAAAGCAGTTTTATTTTTAATTTCTGAAATTAGAGAGTGTGTCTGTGTGTAGTTGTATTTGGAGAAATAAACTAATCAGGAAATGGAATACTGTACATGCTCTGAGGACAGCTTGTTACTTGAAATCCATGTATATATGCAGCAGCAGAATAACCTGAATTCTCCTCCAACCCAAAATTAATTTGGGGGCCTGGCACACTGTGTTGGGACTTATTCTTATTTGTGTGTGTGTTTGTGTCGCGGCAGAGTGACAGCACAGGGGGAGAAAAAGGAAAAAAAAAGGGGAGAGACATGCAGCGGATGAACATTGGGAAGAGTTTGAATTAAAAAAAAATCATTGGGGGAAAGTGGCTTATTTATGCTGCAAAAAAGCCCTTTGTGTCAGTTGAATTAAGTTAAGTCAGACTTTAGATAGACTTTCCCTGTTAATGACCTTTTCTTTCATTCACCCTTTTACTGAGCTCCTTGCCTTACCCTTCCTGCAAGCCTTTTATTACACATGCGAGTTGGAAAAAGCCAAAAAGAAACCTGGTTATCTGTTTATGGCCAAGAAATCAGCATTCTCCAACAATAATCTACCTGGGGAAAATCAGGTTTCCATAATCTCCAAGTTAAGTACATGTAAACTCACTGAATTAGTCCTTTCTAGTAAACCTAATGTAAATATGTGAGTTTGGCTAATTATAGGTAAATTTTACTTACAATGTCTAGTTTTAATTTTCATATAAATTCACAACTTATAAACACAATTTGTTATGATTTGAGGTTTTTAAACTTGAAACTAGTTGTTCAAAAAAATATATTGCTGAAAGTTCAATGTAATAAATACAAATTTAAATCAGACTTTCCAGAATGCATTGTTTAAAGAGTGTAAAAACTCTTCAGAAATGTGTATTTTTTACAGTGTGAAAAAAGCAGTCAGGTTAGATTGCATTGTTCCATTTCATAAAAATAAAAATTATACATGAAGTGTACTTTCATTTTCATAGCTGATTATGTATATTAGTCATTTATACATATTAAAGACAATATATGTCTGTTTGACAGACATAGTTTGCAATACCCCAGAAATAGGTTTAAAATTATCCATATTAAAATAAAATTATTATTGACCTTTTTGCTGCTCCCTCCCTTCTCAAAAAAATTGATAAAGGATTAGAGAGTGAAAACAGAAGAGGTCTTCATACTAATCAACTGTTAGAAGGCTGTTCTCAAACCGGATTTCTGAGACAGTCTGTTCACACTTACACGTGGCATCAAAATAGAAACACAACTGTGCTCTTAGAAACTAGCAGGAGTTAGAAAATAGTTTTGAATTAAATTTCTCATAATGTAGGCACAGTTTTAGCAGGATTGCTATGTTAATAACTTAAATACACAAAGGATATTACCGCTAGGGCATGTACACATGTAGAACATGTTTTGGTTATTAACACAGGTTGTATCTAAAAAAAAAAATAGATGTTGCTATTGCTGAGTTGCCTCCCTGAGCTGATGATGCTTCTACTCTGTGCTGTACTGATCAGGTGTCCTGTTTAAAATAAATGAAGTGGCCAAAACATTAGAATCTTCTGATAATGCAGTCCCACACCTCAATAATTAACATTTAGTTGAATTATCACCTTTCTGACAGTTTCAATCTAAAACCTGAGGTTTGATAACTTTTGTAAAAGTAGAACTCTTGGCCGAGTCATAATGTTATGGCTCATTAATGGATATATTGGTAAAAATGATCTGATTCCACTGTGTCTCTATGTTTACAGTACTAGAATACAGTATGTAATGTAGCGGAGGTCACTTCTTATATTCTGTTAGTTTGGTGTTTCAGATTGACCTCACATAAAGTACATGTCACTCTTGTTATCATCCTTTGGACTGAAGACCCTGTGGTTATAGCACCTAATAACAGCATCTTAAAACATTTTAAGTCCGCTCATTCAGAAGGGTTCATTCTTAAAAACGCCAGACAGATGAGGTGTCCTCCTGCAGGTCTGTCCCTTTGTCTGTCTTTCTATTTTTCTGTCCACCCTCCATTTATTTTATTGATTACAGCTGCCCAGACGGACTGTCTCTCTGTTTGCAGTTGTGCCATAAGTGATCTATGCTGACACCACTGGCTGCTTATTGCATTGACTTCAACTAACAAATGTACTTTTGCACATTGTTAAGCACCAATGTATGACAGTATTTTGGCCAATATTTCTACGTTTCTCCACTTAAATCCAGTATACTTATGGTCCAATAGCATTAACTACAGCAGCAACCAAGGCTTAGGTTTCCCTCTGTGATTGGCTGATTGCTGCTCACAGAAATGAAGAACACGGAGGCACCTCAGGAGCTCTGCTCTGTATTGATCAAACCAGGGTGTCTGCCTTGAAAGTGTGTCTGTCTGTCTGTCTCTGTGGGAGGGAGGCATCAACTATCATTCTGCTGTGTCAGCATTAGTGAGAGAGGCAAGAACAGATAATGAGCATGAGCAAGAAATAAGAGAAACCATCAGAGGTGAAAGAAACAGTTCAAGGGAAGAAACAGATTGAGTGTAAACCTCAGGGGTTCACCTGCTGATGATTGTATCCATATTATGCTATAAAGCCTTTCCTCATTTGTAAAGAGTAGAAGTTTTGAGAGACTACATGACAGAGTTTGTGGTGCAAATCCAGTTCATTTTCTGTCATTCTGATTTTTAGCTGTGCTGCATGTCATATGATGTGGCTAGAGTTCATAAAATGTTAAAATTATTATATATATATATAAAATTATAGTTATATATATGTGTGTTCTATTTGCTAGAGACAGCTGGTCATCCTGTAGAGTGTTTGCTTTTATATACAGGGTCAAATGGCTGCCATCTGAGTGCATGCTTTTTGTTGTGGTATTTTCTAATAGGAAATTGTAGTGTTACTGCCCATTTTTTGCGTAATTAGTGTAAAATATTGTGTTTTTTTTCTACTTTATTATAAGAGGCTAGTTATTTTTCCATCACTGGAAAGGAGGATACCACTGCTGTCCAAATCTAAACCTGGGAGTCTGGGAGTATTGCAACCTTGAGACCAAATTGAAGCAATTGTAGATCTCGTAATCGGTCTGGTTAATAACTGCTGTTATTCTTGACCCATCAGAAGACAATTCAAGAGTTTTATAACCTTTTGTTTACATGGTTTTACTCACCAATATTTTACTCTGCAGATTTATTGTATTTACATAATGTAGGTACACAGTGACAGTTACTTCTGTCTGTAAAATGTGCAGTTCAAAAGGTTTCCAAATAGAGGCATGATTTCAAAAAAGAATCAAACAAAAACACTACAGCAATAACTTACATGGGTTCACTTAACATATTTCATGTTCTTCATATTTATTTTACCTTCTCTATCAAAAGACAGTAAAATTAAAAGCTGAGGCTCGGTTGGACCTTCTCCGGCAAGTGGGGGTTGCTGTGGATACCTGGCTGAAAAGTGCCATGAACCAGGTGTGTTTTTTTGTGTTGGAGAAAATATGCACATATATTTTAGTACATGTTTATGAGTTCCTTATATTGCTTAAACTGTTTTAATTTCAGTCTGTGTGTTGCAGTTTTGTGTGCGAGTATTGTGCCAATGCAATACCTGTTTTCAGTTCAGTAAGTGCATAAAAGCCCTCACTCTCTCTGTGCATGCTATAGGTTATGGAGGAGCTGGAGAATGAACGCTGGGCCAGCTACACTTCCCACGATCCCTCACTATCGGTGAGACACCTCCCCTCACTGTGCCTACGTTGCATCTTTCATGCCAAGCCAGCAGAACTTTTTGTCTTCTTACAATCACAGAAAGTTTATTAATGAGAAGTAAAAGCACTGGAAGAATCACAAAAAAACTTTTAAGCATCACAAAAACCCGAATGTTAAAAGTGCTACGCTAATACTTATTTATTTATCTGATAGGGACAGTACATATTAATGAACATCTAAACTCATTCAACAACGGCTGTAAATATGCCAGATTATAGCCAAAATGCTAATTTTCATCCTTTGTCTCTAGGTAGGTAAACATACATATATACAAATAAAGAAGGAAGAAGCAAAAATTACATACATACATACTGAAATACAAGCATAAGGATTTTTTGTCAGCAATTTTGAAAGTAGCAACAGTTTTTTCTCAGCTGACAAATGCAAAAATCACACGCACTCTACAAATTTTCAGATATAGCTGCCTACATTTTTATCCACTTTAATGAACAGTGCTCAAAATTTTTTTATCGAATGTTAGTCACATAACTTGCACCTGCTCATCAGTCTTTCCAACAGTGTTTCTTCTTGGACTGCATGAACACAGCACTCAATGTAAATATTAAAAAAAAACGTTTTAATCTGTAAGGGAGTCAGTCAAAATCATAGATTTTTCATTCTTTATGATTTTTTAGAAGTAAAATCCTCCCAGCTAGAATATTTCTCCTGAGAAATCACTTCCTGAATGATGTATATTAGAAGATAATTGACCTCAGCTCTGCTGCTTAATCATCTATTGTCCCAGTTATAGCCTCTTAAAACGCTCCACTTTGCCAGAGTACTATGTATGTAATGCACAAGTTGCATTTATTTTGCATCACCCCTTGCTTTAAAGAAGCATTACCTAGAGTACCGGAAACCTGAAACCATTTTTTTAATCACCTACTCATTTTACGATAAAGGCATGTCAGGAAGGAGGATGTAGTTGACATTATGGTAAACGCGTGAGCTTTAGAGCTGATGGTTGATGTGGTTTTGTACCTTTGGATAGAACCAGCCTAATAGTTTCTTCCTGTTTCTAGTCTTTATGCTCAGCTAACCCACTGTGTTATACATATTTTTGTTTGTGGATTTCTGTGTGTGTGCATCTCTGTCTCTCTATCGAGTACACACAAGAGCGTGCATGTCCAAAACTAAGAACGTAATCCCACGTGGGACTGTGAGAGGACACATGTGTATTACTGTGAACAGGACTAAACATAGTCAGTTTGCTTTACTGCAAGGACTTGACATTCTGCTCACATGATGTTGCAGCTCGCAGCTAACACCAGAGTGATAGAGAGAGTGATCCTGAGCGTGAGAATGCAAGAGAAAGCCTGGAGAGTGAGGGAGAGAGCAATCTAGGAAGAGATTAATGGAGAGGAGGAAGGCTGATAGAAGGATTTGCAGGGAAAAGGGAGTGATGAAAAGGCAGTGAAAGGAGGAGAGGAAAAGAAGAGGTGGTGTGACATGAAGGGGAGGGGGGTAAGGAGGGAGTAGCGTCAGCATGATAATGCCAAAGTAAAATTGGATGCAGAGGTGAGAGGAATGAGGGTAATGTGAAAAACTGCAGAACACGTACAGTCACAAGAAAAGGTTATGCTGAGGTTATGCTCGCTTGCAGTTTCCTACTTTTTTTGCCTAAATTGGTCATGAATGTGATTTGGATTTTCAAAAAAATGACAAGCATCAAAAAACACAAAATTTATAAACTACTAAAACAGTCATTAGCCCTTATATGTTGACTAATTGAACCATCTTCGGCAGCAGTAACCTCAGACAGGAGCTTCCTGTAACTGTGGATTTGAGCTACACAGTGTTAGGAAACTTTGGAGTAATCTTACTTGAAGAACTGCTTCAGATCAGCCCAATTCTTAGGACGTCTGCTGTGAACATATCTCCTCAGGTCATTCCATAACTTCTGTGTTGGGTTGAGGTCCAGGTTCTTACTTGGCCACTCTAAACGGTGGATTTCGTGTCTCTGAAGCCGTTCTGCAGTAGATTTCCTTTCTTGTTTTCCTGCATCACTCAGCCTTCTCTGAGCACCAGCTTGCCAACAAGAAATCTGAATCATCCCTGCAGGATAAACTTCATAAACTTTCATTCTCCCTCTTACAATGGTCCAGGTCTATAGGCAGCAAAGCGGGACCAAGTCACGATGTTCCCTCCGCCGTACTTTAATGTTTTCATGTTTGTACATATGTGTTATTATTTTTACTCTATAGATAGTGCTGTATGTTCCTCCCAAACAATTCTGCCATTATATCATCTGTCCATAAGACATTTTCCCATTAATGGTGTGTAATGTAAAGAGGTTTTTGACAAACCTTGAGGCACGCAGTGTTGTCTTTTATAGACAATTTGTCAAACCATAGACCAATAACTATCTAAATTCTTTGAGATTACTCTGTAACGCATTTCCGCTGCATTTATTCTGTGTTTTTCATGAGCTTAGAAATACTGTTTGTTGATATTTGTGACTTTGTTGAAGATTAATTTATATTTCATGACCAATTTATTTGGAAAACCAGGAAATTAAACAGCCTGCCATTACTATACTATAAAAAAATATTTGATGTTCAGATATGAACACTTTTACCTTTTAAACCTTTTAACGCCTGAGGCATTTACATACCAAAATATTGTATGCCGTGATGCCATGCTGTTCTTTCAACTTTATGGATGGCCTTTGACTTCCTTTTTAAATGTTTCCTTTAATGTACTTGTATTTAGCAAGAAGTCCAGTTCAGAGGAAAACATACTTGCTCGTACTTCTTGACAAAGTGTCACCTTATCACATCATTAGCTCTGGCCAACTGGCTAGAGAGGCAGGCACCGAAACTCTGTGGAGTCATTAATTCTTTGTCCCTTTGATATCACCTCGGGGCTGTTGTCTGGCCCCACTTTCATGTGTGTTGTTGGCGTCACATGCTGTGAACGACTGTGGAGCCACCGCTGACGTGATGAAAGAACTGCATTGTAAGTGTTTGATAAGTGGCGTCGCAGGCCTACTTCTGTTCGGGCATTTGACAGCATGTTAGCAGCCCCTGAATTTATTTGGACTGTGCTGAAGGCTGAAGAGAATGACAGCAGCAAAGAAGAGATTATATTAACAAGAGAGATGGAGAAGGAGGAAAAAGCAGACCGGGGGATTGTTAACAGCATTTTGCTGATTTAGGGAGAGGTCAAGAAGTGAGTGATAGTGAGGCAGAGAAGAAAGGATAGATTGATTGTGAATAATAATCTGTGGAGGAGGCCACAGAGCAATATCGGGAGCAGGCATTCCCGCTGCCCCTTTCTTCATTCCACTCAACTTTATTAATGCAGAAATGAATTACCGTAAGCCACGGACTCTCCAGTGCCACAGTCATCCACCACTTTCATTCAATATCACTTCCACAGTTGTTACCTCCAGGACCAATAAAATTAGCCATTTGTCTGGATCTCTGGTGTACTGGTGCAAATACTAAAATGTATTTTTTGTGGAATTATATTGAGCTATTACTAAAGTACATGCTGGTTATTTTACTTCTGGGAGGGAATGTAATTGGCCTTCAGTCTGTGTAGTGTACTTTTAAATCAGTGCAGTGGATCCAAGTCTTTAAAGATTGTAGTTTAGTATAGTCTTTTTCTCCTTCCACGTATGTATTTCATGAAATTGACATGAAATATGGTACGGGCATCTGTGTGTCCAAACGTATAAATTACCCAGTACAATACAGCCTGGAAACTAATGACATTCTCTTCTTAAACTCTGCTGCACTTTGTGTTCAGTGCTGACATGACAAACTGAACATGGCAGCAGAGTCATTGTGAGCATCCATTGTTTCAGTTTGAGACTTTTTGGTTTCCGTTCCCATAGGGAGAGCTTCGACAAAAGTGCATTCACTTCTATCAGTAAAAGCCTTAGGACCACACCTGAAGGTTTTATTTCCCTAGAGAATAAATTCTTGTGTTCGCTGGACAAACTTCGAAGAAAATCTCTAGTAGAAAACACACATTGGCTTTGTTGTGCGGTGTTGTAGTGGCAACAGAAATCTGATGACTGTACACAGTCACTTAGGAAGAGTTAAACACAAATACACACACGCTTTTGTTATGACCGTTTGTGATGGATCTTCTTACCACCTGGATCACATGACCCTCATGTAAGCCTGTGAAATTCTTATAGAACAAAAGAGGGAGGGGCTGGATTATATCAAACATTAGCCTTTTAACACCTGTCCCCAAAAGCTCCAGTAACCACACAGAGCGGGACAGAGAAACTCAGGCATCAGGAACAGGTAAGAAGCTTTTGGTATGGATTGCTCGGTGAAACTAGCACAAAATAACTCTGAAAAAAATAATAACCAAAACTTGCAGTTGGTGAAGAAGGTCGAGAAGATGTTGATAGTGAGGGTAGGCAAATACTACACAAAGAATGTAAAAGGGGAGGTGGTGAAAAACAAAGGGTTACAGAAAGGAAGGACGGCAGCTGTAAATCCAAATACCATTAGCGCCAGTATTTGGTTAGTGCTAGATTTTTGTCAGGGAAAGTTTTAGGAAACTTGTATCTTCTGATTTTATTTGTTTAGAATATGATTGAACTCTTAGAAACCAGAGTTACATTTATTTCGCTGCTTTTTTTCTTTCTTCGATGTAAGTACACCTCTGGAGCTTTAGAGGTGAGCGGAGCTTTTCCTATTTGCCCTTGTAGTTATCAAAGGTTTTGACGTTATCTCGCTTTGTTTGTGTGTAAAGGGCACAGTGGACTTGGAGCGTGAGGAGGGCGAAGAATGCGAAGAGAACATGGAGGTTTTTGATGACAGCAGTTCCAGTCCTTCCGGAACCCTTCGAAACTACCCACTCACGTGCAAAGTCCTTTACTCATACAAGGTATAGACAAACCCACAGACACCTGCACATGTCAAACTGTGTGAGCTGTGTGTAAAGCATAGTTAACAGTGTAAGTGTCAACTACATAAGTTGCACCAAGTGTTATATATTATTAAGACTAGACTTGAAGCAGACTTCAATTGCTTTTCTTATTTAATTTTCTTCATTTATCCTTTTTCATTCTCTCTCTTTAACTTTTTTCTATTTTAACACTTTTTTCTTATTTAACACTTGTTTTCTGTCGGTCCTGCAGGCCTCCCAGCCTGATGAGTTAACTATTGATGAACACGAGATGTTAGAGGTGATTGAGGATGGAGACATGGAGGACTGGGTCAAGGTGAAGAAACACAAATCAAAAAATAACTCATTAGCACCTTGGGTTGTACGCTGTGTGTCTGCTGTGGAATTCATTTTCCTCCTGTCATTCACATTCTCATCTTTTATTATCATTATGTGCATTTTTGTATTTCTCAGTACTACTTTGTGAATATGTACTTTCTAGGCTCGCAATAAAACCGGTCAAGTAGGCTATGTCCCCGAGAAATACCTACAGTTCCCGACCTCCAACAGTCTGCTGAGCATGCTTCAGTCGTTGGCTACACTTGACGCCCGATCACACACCTCATCGAATTCAACGGACCCAGAGCTGCACTCTGGCTGCATCAATGGAGATGTGAACAGTAAGTTCTGTATGCTGTAGACCCAACAAAAATAAATATTTCACTATAACATGTCAGTTATTATAACTGAGTTTTCTCTAATTTAGTAATTAGACAAAATTTACTTCAGTTCAATTCAGTTCAACAAAGCATGAAAAGCAGTTTACACAAAGTAGCCGAAGATATATTGTGCAACAATAAAATAATAATAAGTAATAATAATTTGGATGGTAAAATCAAGGATAGAACAGCTGAATATGGTACTGACAGTAATACAAGTAATGATGTGGTGTGGAGGCATTAACAATGTGTAATATGAAAATGAATGAGGGCACTTATGAATTACATATACGTTAAGACATACCTATCGGTGCAAATAACATCTGACCTAATTAATCTTTATGATAAAAACACAAGCACCTTTCTGCTGCTTCCAAAAACAAAGAGATGAAGCAACTTCTTGGTAGAGTTTCATCTTTGCTCTAATCAAATACCTTGATGAGTTATTTTCAGTATTTATATTTCTATCTTAACTTGACTTTTTTCCACCTTTTCCCTCTTCTACCCTTTATTTCTCCAACTGTCTTTCTATTGCTGTACATCTACACTACCTGAATATGTAGCAGAGACACCACCAGGTGGACGCCTAATTATCATCACACTTTCTGCTGTCTCTCTATCTCCTTCTCTACAGCACTGTATACAATTCTCTTTATGATAATAAGGGCTGGGAAGACAACTACATTTCCCCAAGAATAATTATTCTTGCTATGTGTGTCTTATTACTTTTCCTCTCTTTTTGTCCCCCTCTCTTGCCCTGCAGTGGTGTATGTTCGTGCACTTTATGATTACGAGGGCCAGGCGGACGAGGAGCTTTCCTTTTCTGAGGGTGCTGTGATCCGCCTGTTGAGCCGCAATACTCAAACAGACGATGGCTTTTGGGAGGGGGAGCTCAATGGACGGGTGGGCGTCTTCCCCTCTGTACTCGTAGAAGATCTCACGGAAAATGGGGAGACCAGCGGAGGAGGGACAGGTGACATACAGGTATGATAAGGCTTGGACATAAAGACAGGTCTCATAAATACCACACAAAAAACATGTAGTTGAAGGAGAAAAAACTCAGAAAAGCAGATGGAAAGTGGAGCCTTACATTTAGTTAAGTAGCACACAGATATTCAGACTCTCAGCCTTGAGCTGAACTGGAAATCTGGGCTTATCAGTCTTTCCTCAGAGCAGAAATTCCAAGGATAGACTGTAGGCTACTCTGCTGCTTTCTTCACCTATTGCTCTGCCTGTAGCCCAGTTGATCTATCAGCAGGGCAGAGTTCACAAACATTGGATCAGAAGTGCCCAGTTCCTGCAGCAGCCTGATAAAAACCCCAGACTGTAATCACAGAAAGGAGTCTTATCTGTGGCACTGAGCACTGCCCTGTTAGAGCTTCAGCAACAGGAAGGATACAGCCCCTCCCTGCCAGTAAGTCTGCATACATAACATAACAACTCATAATGTCCTGTGAGTCTAACGTAGGGAAAGGTCAGTGAAATATCTTCTGATGATAAGCCATGCTGGTTGCTTTTATGGAAGCTTTTGAGGTGTATGTATCGACATGAGGCACTAATATCAACTAAATAATACTTTTTACTGTATAACATGATGACTGCTGAGTGTTCCATCAGTCAGTCAGTCTATTTTTAAATTCAATATTCTATAATTTTGTCTAGTGCTGCATTTGTGTGTATGGAGTTTTGGCCTTGAACATAAATCCAAATGAACAATAAGATTCATTTATATCTGCAGGATGTCTGAATAAGCAACTTTTTGCTTATCCAGCGTATTCATTTGTGGTTATATGACCATTTTCTGTTTATAGAACTGGTCCAATGTAGGTGTGCCAGTGTGTGACCAGTTTCTGACACTTTTTTAATTGTTTCATTAATAATGCAGGTTCACTGGCAGTTCCAGCCCCATGCTGCATGTGATTCTTCTAGACATACTGTATATATATATCCATATATGCATATTGTTAATGTGGGCTTCTCGAGATTATGCATTTTATCTGTTTTAATGAAATATGAATCACTTTTTGATGGGCCTTACTTTCTTTTCACTGTCATCAGGTCAAGGTTGAACAGACATTTAGACCTATAACAAGGTTCTTTTATCTTCGCTTGTTACCTAACAACCAGCTACTTTTTCTATCATCATGAATCTAATTACAATATGCTGATATTTACTGGTTCATTTTCAGAAACAATTTCACACACAAAGGCAATCTGGTCCACATCTATGACCTAAGAGTTGACTTCATTCACAGTAGATGATGACCCAGTCTTTTTTATCATAATCAATTTTATCAGGTTATTGTTGGTTTTTCGTATTGTGAAATGTTATGTGTAACGTGGAATCAAAGCCGAGCAGAAACTTGTAGTGATTTATTTCTGTTTCTTTCTGTAGATTTCTCCATCTCTGAAGCTGCCATCGTCTCTACCACCACTCCCACTGTATGACCAACCTCCCATCAGCACTTTCACCAGCCCTGAGACCTCCACCCCACCTCCCCTTCCACGCTCACCCTCTGCTGCACTGAATGGGGAACACAAGCCTCCACCACCCACTTCACACAAAGGACCACTATCTACTCACAGTAAGATACACACAAACGCAAACAAGGAAACAGAATTTGGTCTGTAATTAGTCGAGATTGGTCATTGTGGCTGTAATTACTTCTGTAATTATGTCTCTGTAGATCAAAGCTCTGGCCGAAGTCCAGTGTCTCCAGGATTTCCTCAGACTCAGCCACTGCGATTCACGCCTGAAGGAGGCCCAGGAAAACTACGGCCTGTTAGTATCCAAGTTTTTCAGGTTGTTTCAGGGTTGATGTACCTTTGCTTTTCTGTCACGACAGTATGTCGTGATGATGAAATGACATGGGTTCAGCATATTTTAACAAACGTATAAAGTGGATTACTATTTGTTTAATAGTCATGAGTCTATGTCATGTCAGCTGACGTAGACTGAATTAATCTGCAGCTGTTCTGATAATTGATAAAGGCCGGTGGAAATGGTGAAAAACACTGTTTGTGTTCTTGATTGTGTTTGTCTTTGCTTGGTCGGCTGATTTTCAGACAAAACAATCTATTTTAAGAATTCAGCCATGTATACTTTAAAGATTATACAGGATGATTGTCCTTAATTCTTGATGTTTAAGAGACTAGATGTTATTTTTGCATCACATTTCTTATTTCCATTCAAAATAAACATTCCTTGCTTTCTGGGGCCTTACTTTTCGGAGATAAAATGTCGATGTCCCACAGCAGGAAATCAACATTATGTTGATTGTCAAATTAAGAAAAGTAGGCCATGTCTGTTTTTTTTTTTTTTTCGCCTTGGCAGTAGTTTTCCCTAGTCTTTTTTCTTAAGCTTTTATTTAACATGCTTTGTTTGACTGCTGCAGGTGCGGGCTGCTCCTCCTCCACCCAAACAGCACCCTCGTCGACAGCAGGAAAAGAGCGACAAGACAGAGGAGGTGGAGATCACACTGGTGTGACAGACAGATGAAGACGGCAGCTGGTTATAGACACATAAAAGATTAAACAGCTGACAGACAGACAGACAGACAGACAGACATATCCTACAGGTTGGGAAACTGAACTGCTCTGAACTGCAGTGAGCGTAATAGGCGCAGTGAAGTAAACTGAACTGAATCAAGTCAACCCTTCTGGCTGCTACACATCTTTCCTCATCCTCAAGGAGAGAAGGAGAGCGGACAGAGGGCATAAAGGAGTGACCGTTAAATAATCTTCATATTAGCTTCCTAATGAAGTGCAGCAGTAGCCGCCCCCACGTACCTCTCCTCCCTTCCTGTCCTCCCATTCTTGCCTTAAAACCTCACCTCATCGAGCAGCAAACTAGAGCACAGTCAAGAGGAGAAAGAATGTATGGAGAGTAGAGTGAGTGTGTGAAAGCAAAGGCATTTTTTAAAACCACCAGTATGCTGATAAAATAAAATAAAACTTAAGAATCATTTATTTTTCTTTCCTTTCCTTAGATTTTGCTTGTTTTAATCTTGGCACACATTTAATCGTAAATCCGTTTTGCCAGCATGTTTCCTTTTCCTCACCATTTGGACCAGTGGAGAGGACTGTGTGGTTAACCAACTTTAAGCACCGACAACCAAGCTTTGAACCCAAAAAACGGTGAGCTCAGTATTTTCACTCAAACCTGCCAGCCACACAGATGGAAACAAATAAATATGCATATCTGTCACACACGAGATTAAATGTCTTTTGTCATTATGGTAAACAAATTGAACCTCAAATTTCAGTGGTCTTATGAAATTGGCTTGATATGGTGTTTAATGTTAGCGGAGTATGTATAGTTCCAGCATTTCTGTTTCGCAAGTTGTCTCTAAAGTTCCACATACATAACAAAAGCTTATATTATAAGTGCTTAACCAAAATATAGGAAAATGAGTCTGAAAATAAGCTAGTGCAAGAAAAAAAGGAAACAATAAAGGGACATATTTTTCATGTTTTAAGTTTTACTTAATTTTATCAGCTGGTGGTTAAAATGTTTTTTTTATGGCATATCTTTTAAATTTTGCTTCATTTTGAGACTGTGTGAACAGCAGTACAGTAAGTTGCCAAGTGTGTCATGTTTCTGAGTGGAGTGGAACTTTGAGTGGCGTGTGCAGAAGTCCATTTGATTAATGTATTAATAAAACCTCTCCCCAGCCCTTCCCTCATCAAATATAGTCCTTATCATACGTATTCAATGTGTATTAGTACAGTACATTACTGTTGTCATAGGAGTGTTATGCACAGCGCATCATATAGACTAACTCCGGCGAATGGATTACCATGTCTGACATGTAGTGGACGTTTTATCCTCATACTGAAAGGGCATTGTAAATACAGTATGATGGAGGGGAGAAAGGAGCAAAGGGAGAAGAGGTTGAAAGAAAAAGAGTGACTGGAGGCTGGATCCTCCCCGTTGCTCTTATTTCAGCCTTTCTTCCCATCTCTCTCCTTTATGTCTCTCCTTCCTTACTCTAATGTCTGTTCTGTCCATTGGCAGTCTGTGACTATCATATACACACATACAGTTAAATAATACTACTTATGCGTTATTATATCTTCTCTCATTCTGTGACCCGCTGTGTGCTTGTATCACTGAGGAAGCTGGCGGTGTTTTGAAAGGCACTGAAACTGTTGGTATTCACTATGTGGTACAAAGAAGTGTTTTATCTGAGATGTTATACAGAAGACAATGAAAAATATTTGGGGTCAAGAGATTTTATTAATCACAGAATGAACTGTATAGCTTTTATCTCTACAGATCATATCACATTAATTTAGTTCATTTATGACATCGATCACATGTTTGATCTATTACATGTGTCTTTGTTTAGCTGCATAACATTTGCAGGTATTTGTTCCTTATCTCCACTACAACCTTATAGGAGAGTTTTTGTATTGCAGCAGAGAAACGATTGATGAAATCAAAAGAACCTTTTAACATTTCCAATTTGACTTCATCTGTATTTTTCCTAATGTCTCTTACATTTCAGCCATGTTTAAAATAAGAAATACATCATGATACAAAAAAGTGTTTAATGGACAGAACTAGCTAATGACATTCAAATGGAGCTAAGTACAATTCTTTTGTGTTGTTTTTTAAATCCAGTTAAAACAGAAATTCCCCTCCAAGCCTTTAAAACCCTTCGCCTATAGGGCAGCGTAGCACTTTTATTTATTCGTACCTTCCCTGGAAAGTAGCAGCAGAAATTATTTTTTTTCCTTCTGATGAATATGATGGATCCTTCTTGTTTCAGTGTGACTGATGCCTATTTTTAATTCTTCACTCTTTTAAAGAGATTGGGGAATAAGTGTGGACAATGTAATGTGGTGTTTTTTCTTAACTTATATAAATAACAAACAAAAAAAATTACAATATGTTTTGACTGAGGAATTTCTTTTTCATCAGATCTGTGTACAAATGTGAAGATGTGTCCCATTTCCTTCCTACATATTTATTTTGTGTGGGGTTTGATTTCATGGAGCGTTACTGAAAGACTGAATACATTTGAAACTCAAAGACTCCCACAGTGCAATCAAAACTACTGATAGATGAACTAATCAAAGCTATTTTTTCTCTGTGATGGGACAGCTCCAGAAATTTGATAGACAACAAAAACAAGGTATTTAATGTGTTCCAATGTTGCAGCATCATAGTACATTTTTTGTCTACTAACTGCTAATAACAGTATGGAGTGTGCGGATTAGAACAGTCTAATGTGCACACTGTAAAGTATTAGTATGCAGTTTGGAGTTGGGACACATCTTTAAAAATCGATACAAATAGTCCAAAATTTGGGCTTATGTTGGATTCCTTTCTTCAAGGTGAAGTTGAATTATGTCATTGAGAAAATGATGCAAGAAACAGTAAAAATTCTAAAAGGTTTTTCTCACATCAGCTTTTAGAGGCCTAACAGTTTGCGTAGCATCAACTCCCAACGAAGCTAAGCATGCAGGAATTAGTTGCAGTTTCATATCCAAACCTCTTCTCTTCTGCTGTCGTAGGAACTAGCGTTGACTTGTAACGGTGTGGTCAAGGCGATTTGAACAGCAGCCTCTTCTCGATCTCTCTGAGATCTTATTTATACTGTTTTTCAAACTTGTTTTGAAGTTTATGGTTTACAGCAACATCCCATCATAAATGAGTCCGTTTATCTATTGAAAATAAAATGTATGACTTCTTGTTGCCAGTTGCCACTTTAAACATTTACCCTTTTTAACATCCTTTTAGTCCGTGATAGTGTTCAATTATTTGGTATGAGGCTGTTTTGGGGTTTTATGAATTATATAATTCTATATTTTTCATCATTGGATTTGGACCAGCTGCACAGCTGCTGTTATTAATGATGTGGTGGATCAACTGGCCTTTTCTCTATTCACATACAGTTGCCATGGTGATAATAATGAAAAGTCTTTCTGCATATTATTATTGGCTGTACAAAAACAAAGTTTGTATTTATTGTGTACAAATGTTAATTAATAAAAAAAATGAAACCATTGCTGTGACATTCTGGATTTTTCTGTATTATTTTTCATGTTTGTTTTAATGTGTGCGTGATGGTGCCAGTCTGTTGCTGCACCTAATTGTGTTTATTTATTTTTATGCAAATTTAAGTACCATGTACACAACTGAGATCTTGTGTATCTTAAATGAGTGTGTTGTGTAAATGTTACATTTTCTAGAAGTGGGTGTGATTGTGTGAACTATAAACACGGGGCCAGAATTTCCTGAGTGGAGCAGGAGGGAAAAGAGACGGCACCAGCGCAGAGAGGAAGCAGCAACTGGGAACTTCTCGTCCGTGTGTCCAGGAGCTTGTCTTCCCTAAGTTTCACTAATCGCTGTTGCTTTTCTGTGTGCTCCAACAAATGGACCGGTGTCCTGCAACATGCAACTCAACCTGCGTGAAACTATATCTGTGCTCCAACCCAGAGGGTATGTAGGTGTTTCATATTGACAAATTATCATCTGAATGTCCTGGACTTCATAAAAATCTAGGTGTGTTGTTATGCTCCTTGTAGACAGCATCGTAGAGCGCAGAGCTCTGCGAGAGTGTGTTTTCCCCAAACTGAGAGAGCACTGCAGGGACACACTAGGACTGGATGTTAGGGTGAGTGCACTTTTCATCTTTCACATCGAGGAGTTTGTTTAATATCTGTTAACTACAAAGGCAAACACTGTTAATCTTCCTTACAAAAGTTAACCTCATACTGGCATAAAGTCGCACCACTGAACATTTTATTGTGAAAAAAAGAATTCAGTCAGGGTTCACAAGGGGAAACATTCTAACTTGTGAAAGTCGTTATTCGAAGGTTCATTTGGACCTTGAAAACTTATCGACAATCTAATACAAAATAAAAAAGCATTTGTAAGTTGTGTATTGTAATGTTGTACATGATCAGAATGAGCTCTGCTGTATTTTAACTAATGACATTTGACAAAAAAAGAATGAACAGCTGTGAGGTTTCTCTGTGTGCATTGTGTTAGTTTCTAGTGTTTCCCCTCGTTGCATTTCAGCATCACTGTGCCATCTTTCTTCAGTACCACGAGTAATTAGGAAGATGTGAGAACATGATGCATTGTTTAGCTACTGGTGCTTCAATTGCTGTTTCATCTCATTGTGGGCTTTAACTGAATTATCAGTCATCTGCCCTCTGGGTTGTGACAACCATTAATGTTTGTTTGCTTGTGTGTGTGTGTGTGTTCTGTAGGTGATAGATCCGTTTGAGTCCAGGGACCCCAGTCATTGGCCGGATGAAAACACCAGACGGCAACTAATTGTAGAATGCAGAGAAAGCTCAGCTGGACCCTTTTTACTGGTAAAAACAATAAACCATGAATAAAACAGTCATGAGGATTCCTTATGCATCAGCAGCACTGACTGGCTATCAGCTGTGGTGACAATGTCTACATGTTTTCTGTATCATAAGCAAAGTTTTCTAAGTTTGACAGAACCACAATTTCAGTTTCTAGCGTTAGTGTGTAGGTTGTGGGCCAAATAACAAGAACACCTGCTATATACTGTAAATCCAGCATCAATTTCAAGAACTGGACTGGATTTATAGTAAAGTATTCCAGTTGTTAGAGCCATTTCTTGTGTTATTTGAAATATTATTATAGTTACTGAGAGAATACAAACAGTGGTACAAAATAAGGTGAAGTACGGGACAGATCACCTGCTCTTCCCAGCTCTTGCTCATACTAGCTGTTGCTACTGTTCCCTCTGGGTCCACATCACATGAGGGCACTTCAGGCTCTGATCGGACACCAGTATGGTGCAGCCAGTCTACCCGCTCAGGTGGAGGTGTCGGAGTACCTCAGGCTGCAGCAGGAAGGCCTGCGGGTGGGCGTCAGCACCCAGGAGCTGGACAGAGTTTACCAGAGGGACGAGAACACCGTCCCTCCTTCCTACTGCCTGAGACCTCTGCACAGACACACCTGCCGCTCTCAGGTTATTACATCAAGCCTCAAAATCTTTTACTTCTGCTCACGGAATTTCATCTTTATTTGTAATTAGGAATTATATTTATTTTTCTCTCAGTGAGCTCAGACTTAAGTCCTGCTGCAGTAATGACTAAAGATTAATTTTAATATCAGTGGCAGAACCATGTATTTGCATGAGAAATAGACAATCATAAAGTCTTTAAGTTAACTTATAACAAAGGACTAAAACTGATTTCCTTGAAGCGCAAAAGTAAATATCCTGTAATTCAGAAGAGAAAGTATTCCGGCTGCTGTCTTGTGTTTATATATAGTACTGTGCCTCAGATAACTGGTATTTGTAGTGATCATGTGATCATGTTTTCTGTTGTGTCAAATATGATTTCTTTTCTAAATACTGATTACCACAAATGTTAGACTGTGGTGCTTTTTCCTAAAAAAAAAAAAAATCAGTCTGACGTGGTGGAAGAAGAGGAGGAGGTCAAGATGAAGACCAAAGAAGAAAAGCTGATGCAGGTGTTTCAGACCACTGTGACTCTGAGTGTCCACAATGGTGGAATGACCCCAGAGAAAGCCCATAGGTACTACAGATCAGGTGAGGTGTGTGTGTGTGTGTTTGTGTTTGTGTGTGTGTTTATGTGTGTCATTTCATATCTGCTTTGCTATTCTTCATCAGCACTTGATGCAGATCTGCGATTTTCTTTGGACGACTGTTCTTACGATGACATTGCCCGACGCTGCCTAGTTTACGTCCACAAGGTTGTAAATGCAATAGGAGAAAGAGAGAAGGACGAGATAAACTCCCAACTGCAGCTGCCATCACAGGTAAAAGTCATCCATCACTTTCTTAGTGGCATTTATTTATTTCCTCAATCAACCAGTGCATCACAAGTATTTTATTTCTGGATTGTTTTTGTTTCTCAGTTAGAGGAGAAACTATTGTGATATCTAAACATATGGCCACTGTGGTTTAGAAACTAAATATCTCTGCTCTCCACTGTTGCCTATGGCTGCTCAAGGGGGATTTGTTGGGTTTTCTCTACATGTTTGTATAGTCTTGACTTTATTATGTAAAGTGCCTTGAGATGACCTTGTTGTAAATTGGCGCTATATAAATAAAGTTGAATTGAATTGAATTGAACTTTGACATCATCAGGTTATATGATGTGTTCATGTTTGATATGTCATACATAGATGTGACACTTTGTCTCAACGTCAAACTAAATGTCTTTATGACATGAGTTTCTTTCTTGATGATAAGACAAAACAACATAATGAAAACATAATTTTAAACTCTTGGCTCTTATTTTATCAATAAACAAATCGATTCCATAACAATTATCTACAGCTCTACATGAAACATTGTTTTTCTTACATATAACCTATAATGTGATGATTTACAAATAATGTCTCATATTTGCAAAGTATAATTCAAATAGGTAGATATAAAATGCAATTTTTCTTTTCGTCTGATGCAGAGTGTATCAAAGGTGAATACAAACATACTTTTTTCCAAATTTCTCCACTTTCAGGTTGCTGCCTCACACCTAAGGACAAAACCCACTGATGGACAATTATTATCAGAGCTCTGTGACAACTTCCTCCCTGCCCTCATCTCTTCCTGCCAACTTCTAGTGTACACCACCACCACAGAGTGTGACCGTCGTCATGGTTACACAACAGCCAGGAGGCGAAGTTACGCCGAGTCTCTGTGCCAGCAGGTTTACTCTGACTTGGTGGGGTTGGTTGATAGGTGGAACGTCTCTGAAAACAGACCAGGAACCCATCCGGGTGATGCTTTAGCCAGAGAGCAGGCCGAGCAGGAGGAGCTGTGTGAAGTGCTGAGCAGATTTTATGACATCATTCAGCCCGAGGAGGAAAAGGTCAGAATCCGTATGTTTCTCGTGATTTAAATGCATTTCACAAAATAGAATAAAACATAACATCAATATAACATTTAATGAACATTCAGCTGATACACAAAGCTTCATGAAAAATTTATTAAAACATTTTTTTTTTATTAATTATTACGGGGAGATCCAAATATAATTTGTGTTCTTTCACTATAACTTCTTAAATATATGCTCGTTGACCATTTTGTTACTTTTAAAGATGAAGGAACATTTGTACCAGCTGAATGTGCATTAATCACAATGTTGATAAAAAATATTCTTGACATTTCAAAGTAAGGGGATAAAAAGTTTTGTACAAACTGAATCTCAACCTGTGAGACCAGCTTAAAGTATGATTTGGGTAATTTTCTAAATGAATTGTGCCGTTCACAATCCTCATAGAGATGCCTAAAATACCACTGAATGTTCTTTATTGTACCATAGACCTCTTTGTTGTTCAAAAAAATATTAAAAACACATCAGCCACACACACTTCTCCAATAGATGACATATTTCTTTATTCCAAAGCATGTTGTTGCCATAAGATCAAGGTGTGAAGTCAAAGTGAATGATCAGTTACTGAGGAAAATTGTAGTAAGTGTAGCCTCAGTGACTGTCTCCTTTCTTTTGTATTGTTGTTGTTTTGTTTATGATCGTGGATATCCTCTGATTCATAATCACTAAAGTTTCCCTGATGTTTCCCTTCGATTGGCTGCAGGTCAGAGCCTATGTGGAGCACAGGGACCAACAGTGCCCACTCGTGGTGACAGGAGGTCCGTGCACGGGGAAGAAAGTGCTGCTGGCACACTGTGCTCAACAGGCAAGTCGACTGACCCTCAGTTTGGCTGCATCAGCACACGCTTTTGTTTTGGCTATGTAATATTCTTAAAAAGTCCATCTACCCCCAGCTCATTCACCCTCTGTCATGGCAAACTCGACAACCTCTGGACACCTCGAGTGCAATCAGTGAAAAAGCTTGAACATCCAGGATGTCTTTTAGGGTTTTGTTTCCTGTCCAAAGACTGACACATCACACAGATGCTTTATACACGTCTGTTGCCAGGCAAAACATTCCCCACCATCAGGCTCCCAACACACAGACGAGTATGGTGTGTCTCTACGTCGCTACAGTTTGGGCCACAGTTTACTGTTAGGTAGTAGCTGACCTTGGAGCAGTTATGCAGACAATTCTCAAGCAAAAAAAACATGCACATGAGATAAAGGTTGCTATGTTTTAACATTCTTCATAAGAACATTGAATATCATTTGACCTTACAATTAAGCAAAATATAAAATTAAATTAAACATAAATTATAAAATTTAATTTAAAACTCTTGGATTTTTCCATCACACCCTCACCAAACTTATCTTTTACACACTGATGCCAATAATTCAGCTTTTTGTATTTTAAGCAACATTTTGTAGTTCACTGGTTTATTCAACTAGTTTTGGCTTGGGATAGTAAGATGGACAAAGAGGGACATTTGAAAACATCCCAGTGGGTTACGGGAAATAGTAGTGAATGTTTCCCTTTATACTCTAGACAATATGGTAAATATGGATTAATCTAGTGAATAATTGGTAGTGAAAATGATTATTGGTTGTAGTTGTAAATACAATTACTTACTAGTTTAGTTGAAATACAAAAAGAAGAACATGTAGACTGATTTAAATTCCAAGGCGGATAAATTAAAGAGTTAAAAAATGTGACCACTCAAACAAAAAATATACAAAATGGCTACAACTGAATTCCAGTGGTGCGGCTGTGACAGTGGCACAGAGATCTTGAATACATGGACGTATTCGTAAACTAGCGTTCGTCTCTCCGTTTCTCTCTGCAGATAAAGTCGTGGCTGCCGGACATCAGTCCTATGGTGATCACTCATTTTTGCAGCTTGTCAATCAGCAATTTTCCACAGCAGCTGTTGTCCAGCTTGTGTTATCAGATATACAATAGGTTTCACTCTTCCTCTAAGCAGAGTCCCAGCCTTTACCGTTGCACTGACCCAAACGAACCCAGCTGCCCCAGGGACCAAAAACCCAGTTGTAAAGCAGCAGCTGCTCTGGAGTCTCACCTCGAACCCATCACCAGAGCGCATGGTTCTGACTTTACCTTAAACCTTAATGCCATGTCATGTCCACATCCTAAAGATACTAGTTCTGGTTTAATAAACCCCGACGTTAGCCTGTCTGAGCTTAAAGAACGTCTCTGCTCCCTCCTCACCCTCCTGCCTTCTCCCAAACAGCCTGTAGTTCTAATCCTTGATGGTCTGGATCAGAACGAAAAGACCTTCAGTCTTCCAATCATTGAGAGCCTGCCCTCTCCTCTCCCGCCTTGTGTCAAACTCATTTTCACAATCTCCCCCAACAACTCACATGTACTGCAGGCCATCAAACAGCATTACCCACAATGCAGTTTGTCTCGCTGTCTATCCGAGGACAGTGAGAAGAAGGACGAGGGATACATTTGTGTACAGGTGGTTCCAAACAGGAAAGGGTGTATGAAGATGTTGGCATGGCTGCTGACCAGTTCAGGGAGGAAGGTGACATCAGGACAACAGGCTCTGGTGAACCGGGCACTGACTTCCTGTTGTTTGACTCTCTATGCTCGACTCCTCCATGTACACAGCTCTCTCTGGAAGTCTGGTATGAATAAAGCAGGACACAAACATACAGATTCTTGAACATTAAGCTGTGTGATCTTGTGACAAGACCAAAAACAAAGATTTGTGTACATATAAAAGACAATCTCATGTAATACGCTACATTTCTTTACGTTAGGAATACCTTACAAATGAATCTGAAACATCTAAATCACCATATTTTAAAACCCTGTCACATATGAAATTAGAAATAACAATTGCACTCTCTGCTTCTTTCATCAGATTCCGACGTAACTGAATCGTCTCTGCCTGACGGCGTCCACTCATCGATTTCAGCACTCCTGGATCACCTGGAGCAGAAACATGGCTCCTCTGTGGTGACTCGTGCTGTCTCCTACCTCACCCTCTCCAGGACTGGGCTCACTGAGGCAGAGCTTGCTGATTTGCTGTCCTGTGATGATCAGGTGTCGGTTGAGAACGTTCAGCAGTGTGAAACCGCCCTCTCCACTGTGAGGGTGCTGCAAATTGATTTGGAGCGGCTTCTGTTGGATTTGAGGAGCTTTCTCATTCAGAGAACTGTTGCAGGCTCACGTGTTTTGTTGTGGGTGAGCAGGCATTTCAAGCTGGTGGTGGCTAAAAGGTATTTGGACACCCATGAGGTGAGGACAAAGATTCATTCAGAGATGGCGGACTATTTCAGTGGCAGATGGGCTTGTGGAAATGCTAAACCACTTTCACTAAAGGAGGAGGACAGTCCACAGATATGTATAGACCCGCTGCCATCAAGCCAGCCATTTGTCTCCACCTCTTTACCCACAGATGTTGGACGTGTGAACTTGAGAAAAGTTGTAGAGTTGCCGTATCACTTGCAATTAAGTAACAGGTGGGAGGAGCTGGAACAAAGACTACTAATGTCATTCAGGTTTCACCAGGCAATGGTTCAAGCAGGACTCCTGGGAGATCTGGTAGCCATGTTGGAGCATGAAGATGAATCATGTCAGTTTGTGTTTTCAAGAGAAAAACTGCTCCTAGCCAGAATCTTCAGGTCTTCTGCGTGTTTACTGCAGCACACACCTCTGCTGCTGTCCTCAACAATAGAAACAAGCCTCCTTTCTTATCTTGAGGTCTTTCCTGCACTGAAAGATTATGTCCGAGAGATCAGACACGAGACGAGGGAGCGAAGAAGTGGATTAAGAGTTGTGTTGTCTCCAGCTCCCTCCTCTGTTCCCTCCATTCAGTCTTTACAAGTTAATGCCAAAGATGTTTCTGTTGCAGTAGCAGCCGGAACAGATTGTGGGATTGTAGCTGAGATCATGGATGATGGTTCTGCTTGGGTTTGGAAAAACTCCCAACGTGATTTACTTCAACTGTCACTAAGCTGTGAGCAGAAGGAGTTTAAGTTTTCAGGGGTGAAGAGTAGCGGTCGATTCATGCTGCTCTCCACACACTGCAACAAGCTTTTCCTGTGGGACGTGACAGGCCCAGAGGTGTTTCTAGAAATTAAATACGCTTTGAAAAAAGAGTTTGAGTCAAGTCTGCACAAACCTAACAAAATTGCAGGATTTGTCACGTATCAAGAAAAGTTATTTGTGTGGTGGGAAAATGAGAGTTTAGTGTGTGTGTTCGACGTCTCCAGGAAGACCCTGGCTCACTTGCAGTGTCAGAGCTGTGTGACCTGTTTGGTTTGTTCCACTAATGGCTTGTACGTATACTGTGGGCAGGAGGACGGCTCGGTGTCCATATTTGACATCGAAACCAGCACTCTGCTTGGAACTTGTTCAAACTCAAGCCACAGTGCGGTTACGCTGATAATCATCGGTGAATATAAAGGAGAAATGGCATGTGTTAACAAGATGGGGAATATAACTCTGTGGGATGTGGCTGCCAAAACGCAGCAGCCCAGACTTGTGAAGGAAAGGTTTAGTGGAGGTAAATCAAACAAGATCTTGAACATAGATTACTCAGAGGAAAACGACATGTTATTGCTGTGTCAGTCACACCAGGTCACACTGTGGGACGTGTGTGACTGGGTGATCATGGACCAGTTCTTGTCTCCACAAGACAAGGCTTTTACTCAAGCCATGCTCTCCCAGGACGGCCACCTGTTTCTGGCTCTGTTAGATCAATGCGCTCTAGTCTTGGTGTGGCGTCTCGACACAGGACAGTGTGTTCTGTCCTTAGAGACACACAAACAGCCTCATACCCTCCTCAAAATGCCCTCAGATGTCATTTGTGTCACTCACGGTGGCTGTCTGACAGCGTGGGACTATCAGATGATAGCCTTAGCTGGCACAGCTCCAAAAATGAGACGTGGAGTGAGAGTAGTCGTTGAACAAAGAGGAGAGCGGTTCTACACCACAGATGGGTCGCAGGCAGTGTGGAAATGGAGCTTAGACACAGGATTTCCACACGCTAACTTCTTACATGATGGTCCTGTGGAAAAACTGTGCCTTTCTCCGAACGGAGTCCAGCTTGTGTCACTCTCAGCTGGAGAACTTTACATTTGGCTGACGGAAACAGGTGAGAACACGCTGCGTATTAGTGGCAGCAGAACTACAGACATCCTGATCACCCCTAACAGTAACTTTGGGGTGAGTATTTCTAAGCCAGGGCTTTCTCGGGTTTGGAAGCTGACACACGGAAGCATTGTTTGCAGCATACACCTTCACCTATCTGAGGCTCAGGTGTCACCTGAGAGCACCTTCCTCATTGGTCTTCATCGTGGTGACCTGTTAGCTGCCAGCCTGTGGTCTGGCTCAATCAGCAAGCGTTTCTCCTGTGTAGAAAGTTCAGAGCGTGTTGTCGCTTTCCAGACACTTTTAGAACACCCAGACTTTGTGGTGGTGATGGCGGCCTCAGGGTCAGTGTTCACCTGGAAGATGGCAGAGGAGACCGTGTGTCGACACTTTCGGCTGCCGTATATGTTTCACTGTCAGCCACAAGACTTCCAAATGTCCTCTGACGGGAGCTATGCACTGCTGTCCACTCATAATGAAGCCATCAACATCTTAGACCTACATCAAATCAGACTGTGTTCCTTCAAAGCTGAGGGTCCTGTTATCACAGCCCATTTGAACAAAACTGGAGGTTATGCTGCCTACATATCAGGCCCCACCTGCCACCTGCACACAAAGCCCATCCTCACAGTCGTACGACTCGCAGACGGGGAAAGGCTGGGAAGTGTGTATCTGTGTAAGAATCCTTCGGCTCTTGTGTGCGAGCGGCAGTGTGTGTTTGTGGGCTTCGAGGACGGGTCTGTAGGTGTGTATTCGGTTTCGGATGTCATGACCACAACAGAGGAGACGATCGGATGCAGACAAAGTTCAAATAATCGGTTGAAGCAATGCCCATTTGACAGAGCACCATTCAGCTGGTTTTCCCTACCATCACCCAATGTTACATGGCCATGAGATTATTGTACAATGTTGAACATGATGGAAGCTGATGGATTTTATGTACAGCATCGGATGTGTAATAAAAAAATTATTCAGAAATCTTCTGATCTATTTAACTGCACCATCATTTCTTTCAGTTTCTTTTGTTGGAGCTCATGATCAGGTGGCTGCCCTCTGTACAAAAAACACTGCATTTATCTGAGTTTCATTTCAGTGAAAACAAAACCAATGTCTCTGTATTTATACATCTGTGTTTATGGTGTATATAACACGTGTGTATTGCTAAAACAGGTATTTAAATTTCTACAGTAATTTAGAAACGTAAAGACAGTTATATATATATATATATATATATATATATACACACATATAAATGAAGGCTCCTAATTGACTAAAAAGTGTCAGTTCAGAAGAGTCAGTTCAGTTCGATCAGTAGCTTATAGGTTTATTCAAGTTTTATTTTCAACATTAAATGTGAAAAACGTTCCGTTTGTAAGTTTATAACTATAAAAAAAAATTCTAAATATGTCTTACTTCACTGTTGCGCTCGTGTTGCTTTTCCGTGTTCACCGGTAAGCTCGAAAATTCGAGCGTTTCTGCCCTCGCGTCCTCTTGGATCTGATATTCCTGCTTCTGGTCACTATCAAAGGACGATAAATCCCGATAAGAAGCTAAACTGCTGACTGCTGTGTTTTGCATTTTACATATAAGCCCTGAAATATTCCACATTAGCAGAACAGGTGCTTCAAGAGTACATTCTCTTAAGCCATCGCGATTCGTCCGACAGCTCCTGAAGGCATCTCCATTGGAGCTCATAAATTACCTTCGCGGACCAGGTTGGACAGTTAGTCCAGTCCGAGTGGAGACATGCTGCTGTACTGCTGGGGAGACGGCTCCAGTGGACAGTTGGGTCCACGGACAGCTCTGAGTCCGGTCTCCTGGACTGTCCCCGGGCTTGTAACCGACATCTGTTGCGGGGACAGACACACTTTATTCCTCTGCGGGGATGGAGGCGTTTTATCGTGCGGCAACGACGCGAGCGGACAATTGGGACGGAAGAAGAGTAAAGAGAAAAAGGGGACAGGTGAGAGACCAGAAGACAGGATCCAAAAAGCCAGTTCATATTTAGGTTCTGCTTCATGCAAGAGTCATATGAGAAAATCAACAAAGAAAAAAGGCAAAGGCGCGTCATGTGACATTATATTGATTTAAGTTTATTAATAATATCGTTTTGAGGAATAAACCAAAGTGAAGTCACAGGATTGTCTGAATTTCACGACTCAGTGCGGACAGTTTCATTCATTGACAGTGTAAATATTGCAGAACCATCGTCAAACATTAGACGTAAACTAATTACCCGAGCGAGTTTTCGGCGGCTTTAGTTTCGTTTTCTCCGTCCGGACACCGAAAGTTAACGCAACTTAGTTGAGTTCACGTCATGTGGGAAAAATGGACACTCCCCCTCGCCTTCATTATTCAATAGCTAAACAAAGTGACTGTGGCCGTGGTCAATATATTTCTGTTGGAATATAAAACATTGAAATATGCACTTATGATGTAAATAAAATAAAAAAAATATTTTAGTGTTGGGTAATACTAATATATATTGTATTATTTTAGTATTGCAACACTTTATTGCTGTAGCAAACGCTTTTATTGCTTAGAACAGCCTCTTTTCGTAATGCACTTTAGTAACACTCCACCACCCACTATGCAATCAATAATAAATACATAGTAGAATTATTACCGTTCTGACAGTTTCAACTTAAAACTGAGAAATTATTATTAACACTGTAATAGTCTAATTCATGGCAGAGCTGCTGTATTGGGTTGCAGTAGATTGTACAGGTATACTTAATAGTGTCCAGTGAGTAGGGTGCATAATCTGAACTCTGAATATGAACATCAACTAAAAACAGCAGCTGTTGACTCATTTTGTGCAATAGAAATATATATCACGTTTCTTTAATAACTTAGGAAAGATGCCTGTTACATTTTGTTTCCTGCAGTGAGTGTTTATGTGTGATTATCTTTTTCTCTTCCTGCATAAGGCCAAGTGGAAGGGCTGGGCAAGGTAGTGATGATGGCTTGTGGTCAGGACCACTGTCTGGCTGTGTGTGCATCTGGAGATGTGTTCTCCTGGGGGGAAGGAGAGGAAGGACAACTGGGAAATAATCAACTGCAGAAAAGTCTCAGACCCAGGCAAGTTCTCAGGGTGTGCAGCACATACACATGATTATGCGAGAGTTAGTGGATGGTGGTTTAAAATTCAATGCTATTTCTTCACTTTTTGTATCCTATTGATATGTCATGGACACGCAGTCGGGTGCCCATACCACTGCTGGTACCAGTGATTCAAGTTGCTTGTGGAAAGTCCCACTCCCTGGCACTGACTAAAGGTAAGACACTGACCCCAGTGATGGCATCTTTGTCCTGTTTACAGGCGCTGTGCAAAAATTTGAATATTGTGAAAATGTTGTTTTCCTAATTTAATTGAGAAAGTGGGACTCCTGCTGGAAAAGGAACAAATAAATCAGCTTCTCAATGTTAAGCAAATGTGAAGGGCCCCAAATTTTTCTGGTAGCCGAAAAAGGACATGACCCCAGATCATTGCACACTGTGGAAACTTCAAACTGTTCATCAAACCACTTAGATTCGATGCCTGTCCACTCTTCTTCAGACTCGTAGACATTGATTTCCAAATGAAATGCAGCACTTTTATCCTGAAAGCGGACTTTGTGCAGGCAGACTTTTCTTGTAGATTAGATCATGGAAAATGAGAAGCATGCAAATTTTCCTTTTATATCAAGTGGCAAAAATGCCACACATCCTGCGATGTGACTATTGCATGTGTTCAAATTGTACTAACAACGCACAAGCAATATAATATGCACGATACCAATATATTATGCTGCACTAATATCAATCCCATAAGACCTGTTACCTTCATAGACAACTCTGGTCATTTTTGAATTAAGCTGCACGCAGAAACATCCCTGAGCACTATCTTAAGCATGAGATTAAACCTATTACTTGCACTACAATTGAGCAGACCCTCCTGTGATAGAAAGAAAGAAAGAAAGCTCATCAATATTTTTACTGAAAAATTTTGCTCTGCTGTTTTTCTTGTTCCAGGAGGAGACGTCTTCTCGTGGGGTTTGAACAGTCACGGTCAGCTGGGCCTGGGGAAAGACGTGTCACTGCAGCCTGTCCCTGAGCTAGTGCTGGCTCTGTCCGGTGTACCGGTGACCCAGATTGCAGCCGGGGCGACCCACACTCTATTCCTCGCACTCTCAGGCCTGGTGTACTGCTGCGGAGCCAATAAAGAGGGACAGTTAGGGCTCAACAGAGTGGATGAAAAAGGTACAAAGTTTGGGTCCTGTTGTGTTTCAGATGGGTAAGTCTGTGGATCTGAAGGAGCAGTAACAGACAAGACGACAAACTGAGGCTAATCTTGCACTAAACCTTAAAAACTATATTATCATTTTGACATAAGTGTCCTGCTGTTTTTGACCATTTCTTTTCCATACCAACAGGCAGGTTCAACATCTGTGTCGTACCTGCCCTTAGACCTCTGGGTGTGTCCTTCATCAGCTGCGGGGAGGAACACTCTGCTGTGTTAACAAAGGTGCGGACGTCACTCTTCCTTTCAGCCTGACTCACAGTCACATTCGCTGGTTTAATTTGCAGTGTGTGACAAATCGTACTGATTAGTTTGAACATTAACAAGCTGTAAAGACGTTTAAGACGCTGCCTCTTGTGATGCTCCTACTGCTAGGATGGCAAAGTGTACACATTCGGAGCGGGGCGCCACGGCCAGCTGGGTCACAATTCCTCTGATAATGAAGTGAAACCCAGACTGGTTGATGGCTTGGACATACCAGCCTCCCAGATTGCATGTGGCAGGTAAAATGTAGAAGATGCTTCACAGCTTCTCAACACTGTGTTTTAGTTTAATACATTTAATATGTTTGTGTTTATTTCTGGAATTTTAAGGTATCAGTTATTAGATTGTTAATAGTTGCATTATTGCCTCTTGGAAGAGCTCTTACTAAAGTACAGCTTTCCTAGTAAATGTTTTTTTTTTGTCCTCCAGGCATCACACCCTGGTTTTGTGCTCCTCTGGCCAGCTGTGGGCTTTTGGCAGTGGGGCCAAAGGTCAGACTGGAACGGGGCGATCAGAGGACAGTCTGACGCCCTCGCTGGTTCAACTTCCCTGGATCACTGACAGTGCAGAAGCTTTTCCCAATGGTGTGTAAGTGTGCAATGGTGTGGTGTTTCGTAAATAGGAATGAAACGTTGAGGTGCATTAAGTCATGTCATAAGGAATCATAAAGAAACAGTAGTCAAGTGATTATTCTCCTTTGTAAATGCTTATGGAGACGCCCACTTTGAACGTAACATAATTAATGTGCAGAACATTATTACACGATAGTGTCATTGACTATCTTTGAGATCAGAATTGACAAATATGAATTAAATAGTGACAGTATATGTTCTATATTTATAAAATATATTCAAAAATGCTTAAAGATAATAAAAAACTGTGTAAATAGTAGGAAGATAGGTAAGCACTAAATTAGTAGATATACAGTAATATTACAACAGTTTTGTATGACAGTACAGTGTTTATTAATAGTAGCTTAAATAAACTATATTTCAATTTTTTTGTTTGAGCAGACTTGAAAATATCTGCTGGGTGGAATTCAAACTTCATTTACTCTGAACCTCCACAGGTAATTTGTTAAACCAATTAAGAGACAGTGGCATCACTAATTTACACAAAAAAACAATAAAAGAAAGCATCACTTGTTTCTATGTCATTGTGCATTAATGTTACTAGAAAAATGTGCTAATATCTAACAAAATTCAAATGTCTAATTTCTGTTAAATCTTTTGTGTCTTAAACATTTTGTCAGAATTCATCTTCTAAGAACTTACATCAAGGACAGATAACTGGGCGACTTAATGAGACAAAACTGCAAAAGTGGCTGTCGGTTCAACGTGGCAGCGCAGAGGCAAGAAGGTGGATTTTCTAACTAAACCTTTTGTAGTGATGCATCCGCATGTATGAGATGTTTATTTTACATCCTGTAATTACTACAGTCTAAGTACAGCAGCATTTCTAAGACTCTACTTTTATTTTTCGATTGTTTTCAGAGAAATATCTTCAGTGTTTTTGACAAGCTCAAGTCTTGTTGCAAGCTTCACAAAAGCCACGTAAGCCTTTTTTATTTGTTCTTTTATTACCAAGATTAGTTAGAAGGTTCAGTTGAGTAAAGTCGTTTTTTGCTGCTGTAATTTATGTATTTGTTTTAATGTCTTTGTTATCAGTGGACCACCGTTAGAAGCGGGGACCTTAACTGTGGACCTTGAGGCCGCTAGCCAGGCTTTCGATCAGCTGCTGGCTGTACCATGGATCAAAGAAACAGTTAAGAATTCATTCCACACACAGTTAGTAGTTAAACTGTTAGGCTGTCAGCCTCTTGTTCACAGACATTCTATACAGAAAGATGCTGTGTAAACATTGCAATGTAATGTATACATCCCTGTTCCATTCAGGTCGACTTAAATACACTGATTTCCATTCTTCTCAATTCGAGAAGTGTCCTGCGATCTCCAGAGATCATCCTGATTCTACTGACATGCCCACTTTTACAAGAGGACACCAGCGTCATGACGGGTTCTTTGGTTTTGGCCATTATTATTTCAGATCTGAACGAGAAGACTCTTGATACGCTAAGTAAATAAGTTACCTCCATTTTTATGTGTGGAGGGTGTGTTATGTAATGACCCAGTTTATGTTCAACAAAAACTATTGAATTGCTCCCACAATCTAAATATTCCGTACATGACTTTCCACTTTTGTTTTCTGTTGTTGCTTTGTAGGACGTTGGTGGGCGTCTCTGACACCCTCAATACTGATGAAACACATCTTAGTCTTCAAAAAGGCCCTGGCTTTTATGCTAAGAAATGGACTCCTGGCAACTCACAATCCGGGAGTCAAATACCTGCTAGAAGTCCTCAAGCTGCTCTATAAAGTCAGTCTGTTGGTGTGTTGGTGTGTCTGTTGGTGTCGTCAGTAGGTTTAGATTTATTCGTCCTGGCTTGCAATTAAATATACAGTCATATTTGATACATTTGGATGTATTTTTCGGTTTTAAGAAGAAAAGTTTGAGCTGAAACTGATATTTTGCTGCCAACATTAACCTGACATTTTCCAAAAACATATTGAGAAGTAGTCTCAATGCTGATTAAGCTTTTTTAAATTAAACCTGATAAATTTTGACTTGTAACAATGATCAATGATGACAACCAGCGTCTACTGGTGACCTAGCAGAGTGGCTCTTGATACTGCATGTTTTATATGCATTGGATACATGTTTTACTTTAAGGTTTTGTAATATGTAATGTTCTTACAGGCCAACAAATCTGGAAAGTCCTACAAGGTCCCACTGAGCACCTTTTACGTGGAGGAAATCATTCACGCTGTGCATCCAGCGCAGGACGTCAGCCTCTGGTGGACATTTTCTAAAAAGGAGGTAAAAACGTGCACGGCATGTCGCAGTGTTTCAGATGACCAACCAGTCAATGTGTCCTGACAAGTCTTACACATCTGCTCTTACACACCTTCTTACAGGTGCATTTATTTCTCTGTAAATTATGAATTACTTTTTAAAGGATGATGCCAACACACCTGCCATATTCTGCCGTTACCCATTCCTGTTGACTCTGGTCTGCAAGGTGTCTGTGTTTAACGTCTTTGCATACACAATGAAGGTACAGTAATTATTAAAGAGTAACATGTAATGCATCACTGAAGATAATAATATTGTGTGATACAGCTGCAGCTGTTAATGTTAATTCTTAATTCAGCATGACTTTAACAGAATAACTCACATACTGCACTGAACAACACCATATATCCTTTTTGTATTTTTGTCAGTATGTGCCCCGTTACATCAATCAGCTGGCTTTGGCGTGGCCTCATGAATCTCTGGCAGATCTTCCAGACTCCCCCCCAGTCTTCCAGCTGTCTCTGAGAAGAACTCACCTGGTCGAGGACACCTTCAGACAGCTCGGAGCAGCCGACCACCAGGCCTTCAAAAGGGAGCTTTTGGTAAGCAGTTAAAACTTTGCCAGATTTAATGTGTAGCACTTTCAGAATACTGTAATAGTTTAAGAAAACATAGTTATATGCATCTAAGTATGTAGATGCTTCAAGTGTAAAGTCTAAAAACAAATCCATTCAAAGTATTTGATTTGGTATTTATTCAGCACCCATTACTCTGAGAACAAAGCATTTGTTGGAAGCACAGGAAGACACACAGCTCCAAAGCCGGGGACACCTGAAGACAGAAGCACAACTACAGGAGAAAGAAGACACAGAGTTAATGTCACAGAGTGGGGACATATAAATGTGGGCTGAGAGGGGGAAAGTGTCCCCCAGCAGTCTAAGTCTTGACTTTAACTAAATATAAGCTTTGTCAAAGAGGAAGGTTTTGAGCCTCGTCTTAAAAGTAGAGAGGGTGTCTGATCCCGAATGTGGACTGGGAGCTGGTTCCACAGGAGAGGAGCTTGATAGCTGAAGGCGCTGCCTCCCATTCTACTAAATTACTGTTCTGTTTTCTCTAGGTGCAGTTTGTGGATAACAGGAAGGTGATGAATGTCAACAAAAATGACATGTTTCTTTACGTGTTTGATGAGCTCAAAGCTCCCGAGTCTGAAATGTTCATGTACAACCAGAACAATACTCTTGCCTGGTTCCCCCCCAAGGTAAGACCAGTTCATGATTAGATGAAACCCTGTGACAAACCTACAAATCTCTCTACAAACATCTTTGTATATGTTAAATTTTATAAGAAACTTTATTTAATGTGACTAATTAATACATTTCTTTTTACCAATGAACCAGCCAAAGGTGGAGGAGAAAAGATACTTCCTGTTTGGTGTTCTGTGTGGCCTGGCTCTTTACAACCACAATATTGTCTACCTGCCCTTCCCACGCGTTCTCTTCAAGAAGCTGCTCAGGGTCAAACCAACACTGGATGATATGAAACAGTTTGAACCTGTCATGGGAGAGTAAGATTTATTAAACACAAATATATTTTTACAACTGTTCAGAATATACAGTTAAAAATAAATATACTTTTAATAAAATGTAGGGAAAGTTAGTTTTCTAAAATTGCTCTTCAGATCACTTCTTCAAGTCACCAAAATCATTCCTCATGTCGCTGAAAACATCCATACATTGTGTATATGCCACCGTCAGTTATGAATATTTAGTAGTCTTGACTTTGCCGGTTATTTTGAAGTAATCCTTTCCAACGCTCACTGTGTATTGAGGTCCTTGCGATGCTTGTTGGAGGACTACACTGAAGACAAGGTCAATGCCACGGAGACAACGTTCACAGTAGGTTCACTGAATGGTCTGAGCTACGTTGGTCTTCAGCTCTGTCGTGATACAGTATTCCTGAATAATGTAGTTATGATTTAATGCAGCAAACCTGGGGTGCTGAAGAAGTCGAGCTTGATCCAAAAGAACCTGGGAAACTTGTCACAGTATCAAACAGGTAAGTTTAAACTAAATTGCTTTGACAATTGCTATCGGCTGCTTCATTCTCAAGTGTGTAGTAGATTGTTATTTTCCGTCAGATTCTCTGCCATAAATCTGTCCGTTTTTAATTTGGCGGCCTGGTAGTTTAATGGGTAGAGCAGCTGGATGGTATACATGAATATGGTGCAGAGCTGTGCAGGATCAAAAACTGAGACGAATAACGGTTCTTCAAATTTTTGCTTTATGACTAAATACTAATTTTTACAATGTATGAAAAATTCCTGGTTTTGGTGCCATCCAGCAGTTAAAAGTAGATGTTGGTTGTGACCACTTAGATGAAATAATGCACATAAAGATTTACTGTTGCTTCTAGTTAGATAATCCAATGGTCATTTCAGTATAGTTATTGGAAAAGTTATAATGTGATTTTTTTATTATTTGATACCCATCAAAGATAAATACAGTTCACAATACAGGTGTAAAAAAGCTTGTTTTTTTCTGTTAACAGGAAAGAGTTTGTAGATGCGTTTGTCGACCACGTCTTTAACAAATCTGTGGCGGGGGTGTTCGAAGCATTCCAGAGAGGCTTCTTCAAAGTGTGTGATATCGACATAGTGGACTTCTTCCAGCCTGACGAGTTGCAAGCAGTGATGATGGGCCAAGACAACTACGACTGGGAAGTCTTTAAGCAGGTGTGTCTGTAAACCACTGGATTACTCTAAAAAGAGTCAGCAATTATCATAAACATATAAAATATATAGAAACTGTAAAACACTCTTTGTCCTGACACAAATCAAGTTGAAATCTTGTGGCATGCTTTGTAAATCATTCTACAGCGCTCAAAGCTTTTATGGCATTTGTATTTACTGTGAAAAACCACAAGCACAAAGGTTTTACGTAAAGAATTTGATTGAATTCTGGTTTGGGTTGTTTTTAATTTTTTTAAACAGAACACAGTTTATAAAGGAGAATATCATGCTGAGCACTCCAATATTGTTATCTTCTGGGAGGTGTTCGAGGAACTGAAAGCTGAGGAGAAGATAAAATTCCTTTGTGAGTATTAACATTTATCAAGGTTTACTTTACCTTGGACTAGTAAGTTTTAATCTTGATAGAGAGCTGATGGGAAAATTAGGATTTTTAGTCTTTGGTATCCTGCGTTGTTTTCTTTCCTTTTCTGAACTTAAGATGTTTTTATTTTTCACCTCACCATGACCTTCCATGTTTTGTCACCAGTGTTCGTCACAGGAAGTGAACGTGTACCCTTCCAGGGGATGGAATGCATAAAGATGAAAGTTGCAGTCTTGCCTGATTCCACTGAGCTCCATAAGCCAGAATCCCTCACCTGCCACTCCTTGTTATTACTGCCCATCTACCGGAGATACCCAGTCAAGAAAACAATGCGGTGCAGGATTCTTCAGGCCATTACTGACAACAAAGGCTTTGGGAAGAAAGACCCCACGGCCTGAAATACAAAAGGCTTTTACCTGATTGTGCTTTTTTAATCGCTACAATCAGTTTTTTCTTTCTGATTGTAAAGATTACTCTTACAGTGTTGCAAATTAAGTTGGGATCAGGAAAACTACAGCCACCAGTTATTAGGCCACTGCCATTTCTTACAGTAACTGCTAAAATGCTATTTTCATCTTTTACTTACTTTATGACACTTTATGACAAGCATTAAATGCTCTTTCTGCTGATGCATGCTGTGGGTTTTAATAGCAAGATTTTAAATGTGTACGACTGAGGAAATTGGATATATTTCTACCATTTGTTCCTTTATTACAAATAAATGTTCCCTCTCTTGCTGTTTGTTGCAAGTTAGCTTTCAAAACCATGAGTTAAATTTTTTTAGAGACGATAAGATAACAAAAAATCGTCAGCAAATTATAACCACAGGCAGACTTTATTTACCAGTCATTTTATTGACTTGATTTGTTAGGCTGTCTCTGTTCAGCCAACATTAACAGTTAAGTCTAAAGTCCATTCATGAAGTGTTTAAAATTTGAGAAAAGAGTTAACTGGGACTTTGGCATTTATCAGTTTCATCTGTGGAAAATGCAAGAATCCTGTATTGTAAATACTTTCCTTCATTTTTGTAAGAGAAAGTGAGTTCTACCCTGGTTTGCCTAAACATTTAAAAAAGCAGAAACACCGTCATAGTGACATATGATTTACAAGCATATTAAAGCACAATCACAACAACAAGAAATTATGACATTATATAATTCAAGTATTCCAAGGAAAGTCGGTTTCCATAAAGCAGGCCATCCCATTTCTTCCTTTACTTTATTCCATCAGACTTTCAATATGAAAAGCAGTAAATATTTTACTCAGTTTTTAAAAGGATATCAAAATTCAACTCATTACTGTGTCATCGTGGCTCACGGTTGCTATTTCTAGTCAAGGGTTGGCAGGCAGCAAAGCTCATACATATATTGAAGCACATAAAGAATCAACAGATAAAATTGAGGTGATACTACACCTACACTCACAGATTAGTAAGATGATGTTTTTTTTTTTTAGATCGCACATTAACAGAACAGTTCAGAACATGTCTCAGCCACAAAACAAATATTAGGACCAGAAAAAAGTTATGCAGATAAAACCATCAAGAGCCAGTTGCCAACTTTTAAACATGGATTTGTGTTTTTTTTGTGTTTTTAATCCATTAAAAGGACACTTTCTGTGAGATTAGTGTGCAATCAGTCGGCTCAGAAACATCACTTCTGCTATGCGCAAACATACGTACATAAATATTCCTAAAAAAACATAATTAACAAATAATTATACAGCATAGAAAAAACAACTTAAAGTCAGTTGCTTTGCTACAAAAAACCCAAAAAACATGACATAAAAAAGACAAAAAGGGAACACTAATGAAATGGGGCTGTGCAGTGAGACAAAAGGCAATTAAGCCTCACGTCTTCTTGTAATCGTCTTGCGGCGTGTGCTGTTTTGTTCCATACATACACTGAGTGAATTCTGTGAATGTTTAGTTAAGGTCTGCAGAGTTGTGACATATCAAGACAGCCGTTGTTTGTTCTATCCAAGTCCACCTCCTCTGACGTGTGTGCCGAGCGGTTTTTAGGGGCGGGATGGCATTCGGACAGTCAAGTTCATCTTCTACACTAATAAGTGTGTTCCAGGTTTTATCTAATGAGATGGTAGGTGAGCCAGTACATGAAGATGGGCTGTGCTGCTGCTATAGACATAGTGAGGTACATCCTTAGCTGGTTTCTGGTCCCCCTCACTAGTTTTCCCTCTGCCGCTGCCTCAGATAACAGCTTCAGACGCAGAGTACGGATCTGAGTCGAAGAAGATATTGTTAGTCAACATGTGACTATTGGCGGGCTCATTACTCAAAAAAGAAATGACTTTACTTAATACAGCTACTGTCCACCAAAGGGCAAACAAGATCAATTTAGGCTGCATGTAATATGAACAAAGCTCTTTTTTTATAAGTATGAATAATTACTTTCACCAAATTTCACATTTTCCAACTACAATGCTGTAGTCTGAAAACAAAACGAAACAAAAAAATCAAATAGCCATAAAACAATGGCTGAAATTTAACCTTTTTTAGCACTCAAAATTTACTGAACAACAAGGCACTTTTCAATAATCCGTAATATCAAAGGAATTCAGTCAATGTCAAAAAAGAACTAAAGTTTGGTATCCAGCCCTAGTTCCTCCAAGTACAACTAGCTGCCTTTCCTTTCTGAGATCGCATGTTATATCTTGTGTAAAGATGTGGCACAAGAAAGGCAGCTTACTAATGCTTACTATTAATTTATATTAAGATATATAATTGTTTCCCAGTGATGTGCGAGTTGTCATAATCATCTGTCTATAATGTAAATCCTTTACCAGTAAATGTTCTTACTAAGATCAATAGTTAAAAGGAGTTAACTATTAGTTACTTGCTTTTACTCACCGTAAAGACAAAGATGGCAACACAGCACCACAGTAGAGAGAGATAATATGCTGCCCTCCCAAACAAAAGGCCTGCGACTATACCTACAATCATTCTGAAACACAGAAGATAGATGATCAGCCGTTGTGTTTTTAAATCAAGAAAAATTAAAACCAAAATAACAAAATGAAAATGCAAACACTGACAAAGACGGGTACACACCCAACATATTTGTAGCCAGAAAATGCCAGTAGATCTATAGTTGTGAGGTCTGTGTTTACAGTCACAAGGTAGAGAGACAGCAGGACTACCAAGACTTCCATGATCAACCACACTAACGCCGAGCTGGCCTGAACTCCGAGCAGCTCCGGGGAAAACCTGAGGGTCCAGAAAATGATACAGTCTTCGCTTGTATACTGAGAATTTTATAGTAGACTCCAGTAATAACATAATATACAAAAAAAAAAAAAAAAAGGACTTGCGTACCTGTTTTGTGTACCCAAGGCCACTCCAGCCACCAGGACGTATGTGATGAAGCTCATAGCCGGAATGTAAAGATCAGGAGCATTGACATCAAAGCGGGGAGCCACGGGAGTATCCTGCTGGTAGCTCACCTCCCAGTTCTACAGAACATGATCACACACACGCTTACAGCTGCCTGAATCAACAAGCTTTTGGGTCAAACCATGTAGCATTTCACAAGAAAGGGCCTCAGTAAGTCCTCTATAACCTTCACATCGATTTACCAAAGACTAAAAAAAATCTCAAAGGTCCATTGAAGAGTCCATTATTTATCTATAAGTATTCATAGGCAGAAATGCATATACTATACAAAGGCTACAAAAACATCTGTATTTTGTACTGCCTGGTTTCCTTTCTTTAATTTAAACTATGAGAGTTTGTGACAGGGTCTTCCGATGTGTAGAATTAACTTTGTCAGCAGACTTACCTCATGCATGTAAGGGAAAATGAGAAGGCCCAGTTTCTTGCCCACATACACTGTATCCACAGCAAAATAGTATTTCAGCTTTGAAATTGGGATGAACCTGTCCAGCTGAAACAAGAAAGCATAAAGACACTGTTCTTTAAATATTGTGTGAATATGGTCAAAGTGCGATGTGGCCTTATATTAAGCGTGGACCTGATTTATCACCACGCGTTGGCAACCAGTTTGATTCACTATTGTGAAAAGGATTGACGGGTGAGCCAGTCTTACATTCTTGTCGACCATTTCCCTCCCCTGGGATGCCAGTGAGCTGCCGTACGCCATGGCCAGGTTAGACATGGGGTCTGACAGGAGAGACTGGCCAGAAAATCCTGCTGCTTGAGGCCCAGGTTGCTGGTTTCTGCTAACAGGACAAAAATGCATTAGATGAAATGCATGCATTCATCAGCTAAACTAATATGACCATATAGTCACATCTATTATGACAACAATGCCGAGTTAGCCTGAGCTCCAAGCAGGCCAGCTCAGCGTTCCAACTTAAATTACAGCAAGCAAATTTGAATAGTTATGTTTATTTCAACCCTCAGTCAGAATTTTATTTTTGATGACAAAACTTATATAAGTTGACAAAGGTGATTTCATTGACCTAATAAAAGGACACAAGCCTACAATCTGCAATAAGACAGACTATAGTCAGTGTGTCCCTCCAGAAACTTTGACCTTTCTACAACTGTGGGAACAAAAGGTTTCTGGAATCACTTTAGACTGAGCTGAGGTTGTAACATTCTTCATTCAGCAATTTTTTATCCAACAGTCTTTACAATTTATTATCCAACAGTCTGGCTGGCAGTGCTCCCACCTGTAGCCTGTCTGTGATCTGGATCCAGTTCCACTTGTATCCTCAAACAGCTGGCTGCCATCTGAACCATCCATGGAGCTATTTCTCAGACGCACATTAGGCTCTGACATGAGAGAATGGTTACAGAAAGAGATATTTCAAACGTAGGTTTAGATCTGTACCCTCTGAATCAATGGATAATCTAGGGGATTGAAAATGTTAGTTGAATTAATAAAACAACTATGCATCATCATGCATCGCCTTTTCTTCTTTTTTCATTGAACTGATATTGTACATCAGTTATTACCTGTTGATCTCTAACACTGGTTGCCCTCTCGATATGTTAATGATAATCATAACATTACTTGTTAGCTTTGATTGAGTACATGCACACACAAAAGCAGTTTAAGTGTAGCTTCAAAATACCCCTGCATTTTAGGTTTTTCCAAAGTGTTTTAAAAGCTAACAATTTTTGAGCATATCACAGGCATAAACCACTTTTAAACAAGCTCAATTGGAAAGAGAGGCCAAACTCTTTAATATTACTGTTTGTATCACACACCATTACTGCTACAAGTCTAAGGTCATTTTATTTATATGAATAATTGTATTATAGTCATTCCCACTTTCCTGAAAAAGACTATAAAATGAAGATGACCTAGTGTAGTGACTTTAACATCACATACCCTTAAATATAAACGCATAATTCAACAACATTTGTACAGAAATTACAAAGGCAACTGTGCACATTCCCAGTGTGGAAACTCTGAGCAGGAGAAAGAGCTCTTTATCTTATTCCCCGAAAGGGTAATCACATTATCACCAGAGCAGATTACATCATCCTCTATTGCCAAAGACCGTTTGGATTACTCAGAAAACACTTATTATGAATATGATTTTTTTAGTATGCCAGTTCTACACAGAAGAACACCATCATATTTTAACACAACAACATATCTGTTCCTGACATGTGTATATTTTACATTTAGGTATGGACAAATATGCCTTCAGAGATGTGTGTTTTAGCAACCTGGGAAACTTTGATCAAAACATTACCTAGGAAACCATTACTAAGTCGGTAAAATAATAAAAAAAACAAAGAAACAAAAAACAAAACAAAAAAAAACTCAAACTATTAGCATGTAGCTAAATAAAACACCATAGTTACTTGTCAATGCAATCATTCCATACAAACCCCAACACAAGTTAAAATTGCACAAATCAGATGTAAATAAACTGGCAGGTTTGAGGAGCCCTGTCTACTAGCCTAGCATGAACCGTTAGGACAATTAGCCAACGTTAGCTATTAAAGTTAGCGTTTTTAATTTAGCTGGTGTTAATAAATAGGTGTTATAGTATTGCAAAAAACTAGTGGCTATTATTATCATTATTATTATTATTATTATTTCGTTTTAGGCAGTGAATACGGTCAGTACCATCCGGGCTTAAATGTAGTGACAGTTAGTTGTTCACATCAGCAAGCTAACGTTAGCCTCTAAATACAAAACGAGCACATGCAGCCGGTAAATCTAATCGCTAATGAGACCGTTAACATCACGTACGTAACTTACGCTGTCTGAACCCACTTTGAGTCGCAGTATAATCCATTTAGACTGAAGTAACGGCAGGTGTAAGTGCTAAACTACTGGCTGTCTGAGATAGCGTAGCGGCTTCTGGTTGTTTAGCTCCACGGGGAAGTCATTCATAAAACCTACACGGAAGTGAAACGCGTTCTTTTTCTTCTTCCTTAGTTTTAAAGACATGTCACAGCTTAACGTGAAAGGCGAATACCGCCACCTATTGGCGCGAAAACCATCTGCAGTAGTGGGTTAAAACCATTTTAAGGTGTATGAAAGGAATTAATGTGTTTCCCCATGTGTTTTGTAAAAACTGCAGGCCAATTCACCACAGACAGAAATAAAATAACTCGAAAATAGTACATTTCCTGTGTCTCATCACTCCACATGTAATCTATTTTAATTTACCATGACTTTGTGTTTCACCCTGCCGACAGCTGGACAAACTGGCCTTTGGCAAAAAATAATACGTCATTTAAAATGGACTATACTGTACATATTAGAGCCATGTGTTGCTCTACAGCAAACCAGCCTCACGCACATGCCAACATACTCATATGTACATGTCATTTTCTTGTCTTTACTTCTAACACACACACACACACTAAGGCCTGAGGGGGGGTTATTTTAAGGGTTTTCCTCATGCGGCAGTAACACTTCTAAAGGCCACAGAGTACAATAGAGGTCTACATCTAACAGCTTGGTCTGCTGTAACACTGGGGCATATGATGAGTGGCTCAGGGTGAATCTGTCATTGGAAATTAAATACGACAGATCAGACAAGCTCATTTCAAGCACATATGATGAAAAAAGTGGCGCGCATGTGAGCCTGACTACATCAAATCAAGGCTGCTGTTTTAATTTTGTCGTGTGACTTTTAAAAAATTTGATACAAAAAAATTTGTATCAAGAGCAGAACACACTTTGAGTAAAAATCCCCACATAGTAAAGGGAAATACTGTAGTTACAGACAATTATCCTTCTGTACATTCTGAGACCGAAAAAAATTCTATCCACGTTCACATGCACACTTCCAATGTGTGTAAAGAGAAAGCGCACAGATCATCAAGAGAAATAGTTTAGAAAAACTGCTGTGCAAGCGTTTATATGCTTTATTTATTGTCTGCTCATTCCATGACGTATCAACGTCCTTGTGGAAACCATATGTCCCCACCCCCACGTCACATCACAGTTTTCGTGCATATTCCCATCCCCCATGTCATGTGAACTATTAGCGGTTCTTGCTCTATTACAATTATAATTTTGTAGATTAGGGTCCCGAATTAGAGGGATGTTTTCTGATTATTAAAAAATATAGTGTGTAAAAGTGTCTAAAAAGCTTTTACACAATTTATTGCCAAAGCACACAATTGCCTCCAAAATGTGTGATGGACATCAAAAACATTTAATTTTAATTTTATTTTCAACAAGCATTTTCTCTTGAATTAAGAAAAGTCATTGAATCATAAGGAAAAAAATATGATAAATACTATTTATGGATGTTAGAAGTTGAGTTCATATCGACCCCAGTGATAATAGAAGGGTAGCGATGAAAGACTAATAATAAATGGTTCCTGTCATAATCTCTTCACATCGATTTATTTGCTAGTAAAGTAATATATTTAAATTCAGAGCCCTTTCCCAGAAGTTAAGTGCTTCGCTAAAAATAATGCAGTGACTAAAAAGTCAAAGCAGATAAACTAGCAAAATGCATTTCAACAAACATTGCAACACAGCATCAATAATTCTGCATTGTTTTGCCTGGAGTTTATTGCTGCCAGGCAACATACACATCCATACAGAGAGAGAGATGCAGAGAGAGAGAGATGCGTTGAGTGAATAAAGTCTTCTGTGGAGCATGAAAAGCATTCGTCGCTTTATATCCACAACTGCACTCGTCCAGCGAGGCACGCCACTGCACTTTTGGAGATCTTTTTCTTTTTCCTTCTCTCTTTATCATCACGGCTCATCCAACACAAAAGTGTTTTCTTTGAGCACTCTGGGTGAAAACCATTGATCCAGGGATAATGGAGTTATCGCTGATGGCTGTGCAGGTATGAAAGCATAAATGGAATTGCTCATTTATATTATAACTTTAAGGCAGAAGTCGTTTTTATTTTTATTTTATTGAACAAAAAGAAGAGTAATGTACTGGATTACACTGCTGATTACACATTCATTTAACCGAGCTCAGTATAGCACAGAGCTAATCTGGCACTTGTTATTTATGTGTTTTAGCTTTATTTCAAGGTCTCTTAAAACATTTGTAACGGGTCATCAACAGCAGATGTTTTTTTTTCCTGTGTCATGTCAATAATCAGCTCAGGTCACGTCAAATAAAATTATTTACTGGATGAAGCTCCTACAAAAGTGAACACAGTGCAGATGCTGCAGAATCTAGTTTCCCAGCCAGAGGACACAAAGATGATTATTAAGATATGAGATGTAGCTGCACACACTGAGTCACTGGAGCAATCGAATAGTTTTACATTTGTTCATGCAAATTTGCACGTTACACGCAAAGTCACCAGTGTTGAATGAATACTTCAAAAGTCAACATTTATCACGCTCACATTTTAACCAAGGACTGACTCCTTGTTGAGGACCCACTGCCAGCTGCTGCCTCGTGGGGTTTTTCAACATATACAGTAACTGAGCCTAACTTGAAGTGAACCTTGAAGACCTTAACTGCAGCTTTTCTTTTACATCCATCACACCATTTTAAAGTTAACATAAATATTTAAATCAGTGCAAATTTAATGCAAATCCAATTTAAAGTGAACATTACATCCTTGCCTGACCTTTTTCTGCTGCTATTTACAGTGTGATCCTAAATATTTTCCCCCCTGTGTCTAATTAAAGAGACAAAAAGGTAAAAAAAAGTTTTTTAAAGTATAGTTAAATATAACTAGTATACATAACTTTAAATAGTACTGTTTTTACTTTCTTGTTGCAGGGGTGACAGGCGCACTCACCTTTATTGCACCATAAAGGAATAATCTTGATTCAGTGGTTGTGTGTTGCTTATATCTAACACGTTTGGCCAATAATATCAAATATTCCAGACTTTAACTGAAAAATAACTAAACACTTTCAAATTGCAACATCTCTAAATATCATTTTGATATTGATCAGAGGTGAAGTCAGTTCGTAGTACTGTAATGAATCATGCATAACACAGCAGATTGAGTGGTTTTGTTCAGTGCTTTACTTTAATATTGCTGGTGTGTTTGTAGCAAAACGTTCTTGCCCCATTTTCTCCATTCGTTTCTCTCTTTTCCCTCTGACCTGTGAAGATGAGCTTTAACTAGGTGGTGTCGGGCTGCATAGCCTACGGGCATATTTTGAAAGCCTACTTTCTCTGCATGCAATCTTTGCAGCATTGGACCAATGCAGCTCTAGATGAAGCACACTATATACACTATTGAGGAATTCTGCGTATTGTATTCCAATGTCATGCCTGCTGCAACTCAGCTGGCCAATGAGCTGCTTTCATTAGTATGAAATTATGTTTCGTACAACCACATTTGTGTGCAATCTCACCATCTACTTTACTGAGTCCGGTGGTATTCTCCTTTAAACCCTGAATGTTGTCGCTGAGTTTATCTGCTCCAGACGTGAACCCTGTCCGGTGAAGGACTTTGATGGAAAGCCTCATCTGATAGCCATCTGTTCCCCGATATTTAATCAGGTGTACTCAGTATGTGGCCCTTAATCACCCAACGCTAACTGTCTCTGAACAATCTGCTGTCAGCGTCTTAAAGAAAATCATGCATCTCCAAAACTTTTGCTAGAACGTTTGAAAACAAAATCTACGTTGCAGTTTTTGCAGCTGAAATGCTCTAGCATCTCTTAATTCTATGGTAGTGGGTGCAAATTAGCATCTAGGCAATAGATCACATGACCATGTTATTTAAAATCAGCTTTTCACAAACATAAGAGAAATATGACTATATATTTTTAATTGTTTACATTTCTGGGTCAAATTAGGTTTTGGCTGTGCTCTTTCACTGAAGAAGTGTCCTTGAGCAACACATCCTCCAGAGACTTTGCCGCTGTCTCTCAAGCTCCTGCTGTCCTTATTTTCCGGGGGTGAATGTTAGATTGATCTTAATTAAGTCGTGTCTATCAATGTGTGTGTGATGGAGAATTGGGTCAGATTACCATCTGCTGAAGAGTTCGTCAGGTTCTTCATGGGCAGCTCTCTTTGACATAAACAGCAAATCTGATCCATCCTGAGTCACTCTTCCTTTCACAATCTACAAAAAGTGAGATTATGTTTTATGACTATGTTTTCTTGTATTTCTTAGCAACAACAATATCAACATTGTAGAATTAGTTTTCCTGTCAGTATGTTACCAGTGTATAGATTTCTGGTGGGTCATTTAACGAATACAATGCCAAAGTTTGAAATTCACGTTTAAACAGTTTTTAAATCTAAAGACTATGATCATGAAGCAACACCACTGACCTTTAATACTTAACTTTTCCAACAAATAAAGAAATGCAATATTTCAGCTACACCTAGTGAGTATTATTTTTTGTATTTTCCATCAACATTCACTTTGTTGCACAGTAGTGCAACTAAGTCCAGAAACAGCTGGAGTAGGTAGGTCACACAGATCTTGTAAAACCCGCATTTGTTTTCTAATCTCTTATTACAGCATCGTCTGCCTTTGTGTTGTTTTAGGATTTACCACGAATTACAACTTTGAACCAAAAATCTGAATGACAAATATGAGGTTTAGAGTGTAAAAATAAGAGCGTTTTAATGGTGACCACAGAATAACCCCATTACATAAAGGTGCACTGTATGAGTAAAAGCATGTTTCTGTTCTGTTAAGCTTTTCATTCAGACGAGTTCAGAAAACAGTTCATTCTTTTTTCTGGCGTTTGTGCCGTATTATACAGCAGACATCACTTAGACTGTGTAACACAACAGTTCCATATGGCCCCAGCCAGTGATCAGGCCAAACTAGCCAAAATCTAATAATCAGGATTTTTTTTTTGATTAAAGATATTTATTTCTGCCCTTTATGGTGAATGTTCTTCTCTATAAAGTTGTAAAATTGCAAGAAATGATTTGTTAACACGCAGGATTACTCAGTGCAGGCAAGCACGTTAATGTTGTTTCATTAAAGTTATAAATAGTTACTGGAAAATGTAAAATCTGGTTTCCATTCTGAGTAGCTGGAGGTGTCCATCCGGTGGCTAGTCCTTCTTGTTCCTTCTCTCCCTGCAATATTTAACTGATCTGCTGCATTTTTAAACAACAGTCGCAGTCAGTGTTAACATCACCGGCAAACACAGTATGTTGCATTTTGTTCTTACTTCTTCACATTAAAAGCCACCCTGGGTTCCATCAGCTAAATGCTTTTAATGTGTAGCCGCAGCAGCAGGAAATGTTTGGTTTGCACTAGCGTGAAGTCGGGTTTTCTACGTTGTAGGCAGTTATGAGCATGGAGCTGAAATGTAAAACAGAAACTCTCAGTCATTTTGCATTGGTTTCTCCGAATCTCTGTCAGGCTGTCTGGATCCACTGTGGTTAACAGTATTTAAAATCTATGGACGACCAACAATAAAAGTGTTAAAATCACAAAATGTTATGAATTCACGGGCTGTGAATAAAAAGTACTTGGATTTGGAGGCATATGTAATAAATCAAGCATGTCTGAGTGCATGAATCATACTGTATGAAGGGGGTGATGGGTGTGTGGCATGTATGCGGGACATATTGTGTGTTTGAATTTATTTGTGTGACTGATTGCACTGGTTTTAATTACGGAGAATTTCCCGAAGTAATTATGCGGACATACTGTATATATGTTAAAATCTTTGAACACGCGCATGTCTGCAGGAGGACTGTGTGTGTGCTGTGGGACCTTCTGAAAGCTGGATAAGGTCATTTAATGATGTCAGTGAATGCTGTTCTTTGTTCGTCTGTCAGGCTCGGAACCCTCCAGCCAAACTAAGCAAAGAGTCACTCAGCCATGAGAACGAGCCTTTCTCTCTATGTTCCATGTTCCTCTCTCTCTTTAGTGTTCCCCCCCCCCTCTTTTTCCTTACGCTCACCATAACCTACAGTCTGGACACCTCTGCCTTTTCACGTTCATTCCCTTCTTCCTTCCTCTCAGTTATTCTTACTCCCCCAGTTCTTGTCATGATTTCAGTCGGCTTGACATCATCCGGCAGCAGTAGTTTCTTTTTTCATCACGCGCTTCAATAGCTTATAAATTATGAACATTATTTTCATCAGATTCTGCTTTATGAATTTAGAGTTCTCTGTGTCTGCCAATTGAAGGCAAAATTATTATCTCATGAGGGATATTCAAAATGAACTCAATTAATTTAACTTTTATTCAAAACCAAGACCTGCTGCTCCAGGCGCAGCAGGGTCACTGCAGTACCAGCAGATTTTTAAAAAGTCTTTTAAAAATGAAATGAAATTATGTAAATGTGTTGTCCTGTACTTTAAATTTCCTTTTTTAGTTCATTTAACGTGAGTGAAAGTTTTGGTGCAGAGAAAATGAAAAGGTGGTCAGGCACCAATAATTAATAAAAATGAACAGACCTGGAAAAGTAGCTTCAGAATTGCCACAGTTTATCCTCCCTTAGCTTTTAGTTTCTCTTTGTTTGCTGTGTGCTTATCCTGCGTCAAACTCACCAGGCTCATTTTGAAGAGTTTATCAAAATTTCTGCACAACTCTTGAACTTTCCTTATCGCTTGACTTTATGTCATTTGTCTATTTTCTCCTTGTTGACTTTGTCTTTTCCTGTCTTTTTCCTTCTATGACAGATGTTTCAGAAAGAAAAAGAGAACAGCTGGCTTCTGTGGGGCTGTTCATTCCCCTCTTCAATTCTTTCTCTCTGTCCTCCCCTCTTATCTTTCATCCTATTTTTTCTAGTAAAGTGATCACAGATGGAAGTCCAAATTTCCGACCCTGTGAATGTTTGTTTCGGGTATTTTAAAATCTGATGTAACGTATTTCTGCATATGGAGACAGTGTGCACAAGGCGTAAATAGTCCCCTCGCCGAGGAGAAAACCCCACATCAAGGACTTCACAATAGCTTGTGAGACAAATGCCTCATAAATGATATGTGAGCTCTAGCCCCTTTTATTCTTCCCTCCATCCATGGCTAATTATGGGATTTTTTTTTTTTACTTCATCCATAATGTCTTTATTCTGCTCAGACTTTTCTGTGCCTTTGCATTTCCAGTGATTGATGAATGTGTGATTTCTCCATGTGTGTCATGTGTCAACGAGTGTGTGTGAGTGTGTGGATGGGTGTGTGCGCAAGCAGATGTGTCTAGATTGTGGTTAATGACTTATATTAGTTGAGAAGAAACCTGCTTTACGCACACACACACACGTGCATCGCAGTCAAACAGATTGAAGGTTCACATACATACAGGTAATGCTTGGGACAGACGAATAAACACGAAAAGGAAAACTGTTATATATATGTTATCCCAACAAAGACAAAGACTACACGTTTTCTTCCTCTAAGCCCCCTCAGGACACACGCTCACAGATGGGCAGTGTGGGCTGATGCATATGTCTGCTTATTATAAACACAAATTATGTCGTGCCTTTCATGCAACAAAGATTCATATTTTCAGAGACTTGGAGCACTGATGTTGTGTATGTTTCTCTAATCCCACAACATCTGCATGCTATACCACGATGTCCTGCCTGAGTGTGGTGGTGATACAGTCAGCAGTGGTGAAATCAGAGGAGACAAATTCTGAGACAATGAAGTCAAGCTGGGGTGAAGGAAAAAAACGCAAAATGATGTGGCAGCTGTGGGTCAGATAGTTGAGCTGGTTGTCCCATAAGTACAGGCTTAAATGTCTTTGAGACTAGACACTGAACCCCAAATCCTCCCGTGTGTGTGCATCTGCTTCAGATGTGAGATGTTTTGGATCAAAGTCAAGTGACTACGTGTAATGTTTGGTGACAAAGAGAACAAATGCATCTGCGAGCGTTGGGACGTGGCAACGAGGACTTGTTAGAGATGGAAGGACACAGGCAGAATCAGGTAAAGGGAGGATAGTGTGGAAAAGACGAGCAGGTGGTGGAGTCACTGATTTAAACAGAGTGAAGACAGACGAAGGCTGGAGACGGAACAAACACAAAGACTGGACAGTACAGAGTGAGAAAAGCAAAGCAGGGAGGATAATGGCAAGACGACGAATGGCTGAGAGGGGGAAAGACATGAGCAAGAGGACACGTCATGTTTACATCTATCCCCTGATCGCCTCATCTTTCTCCGTTTGTCCCTCATTTTACTGTACACATAGTTTTATTTGGTAAATAGAAGTTGACAAGACAGCAAGTGCTGACTAAGACTAAGAGTTATATGTTCAAACCGATGTTTCCTGCATTGACCCAGACTCACAAGCAGACGGACACGCCGTCCCCGTTTCTTCTTACAGAGTATATGGACTCACGCACGTCAGAGCCACAATTACACGTATCACACAGTGACTGAGTTACCTGCATGTCTACACACACGCAGATCAAAAAAATACTGGTAGTGGTGAGTCAGCCGCTTGAGTCAAACGTCATGTGCTCACAAAGCTGTGGTGTCAAGTCTGATTTGGCCATGTAGCATTGTTCACATTAGTCACCAGACTGCTGGACTAAAGAAAGTAAAATTTCATTATTAGTCCTTCATTAATGCATATGCTAGAACATTTCTACACGTGGATGGACAAAAGCAGCAATTACTGCACTGTAAATATATTTACATTTTACTTTCTGCAAAATCAGTTTCTGTACATATGAACACACACGCACACGTCTGTGCACTCATCTCTCACTGGGAGGGAGCCTCTCTCTCTCTCTCTCTCTCTCTCTGTCTCATGAAGTGCTCCTGACTCTCTCTCTCTCTCTCTCTCTGTGGCTGCACTCAGTCTAAGTGTAGGACGGGACAGACAGGACCACCACAACTGAGCCTTCTTCATTTATAGGCGGCAGTAGGTACAACTCTCATTTTCACTGTTAATTTTGCTCTACTTGCTCAGTATTTTTGTATCGTGTGCTCTGGCATCTTTTTTAACCCAACACAAACTATAAAAAACATATTTTGTTCTGTTTGCCTAAGTAGAAGTGTGTGTACAACAAAAAGACAATTACGGTAATGGTCTTTAATAGCTGCATTTTTTCGACGAAACTATTATAACTAATAGTATTATAATTATAACTATATTGGAATATTATTATTTGGATGCTGTGAATTGATGTTTGTGTTTGTTGTTGTGGGTGAACTTCAAGAAAATCTCTGCAGCTCCTAATAATACAAATTGAGACTGAGACTTGTCAAACATTAAAGTGAGAGATTCAGTAAAAAACTACCTACAGCGGATGACTTTCCTCTGCACAGACAGAGAATCTGCTGTAATAATTCAGGATGCAGATAAAGTCCCGGTCTGTAGGAGTGTGAATGTTTGACACACCAGCAGTTGAGCACTTACCTCAGTGATGTTGTTGTGATGTTTGAAAGTGTTTCAGGATGAGGGCAAACTGTCAAACGTCTCCAGCCTTGTTCTGCATGTTTTTCTCGAGTTACGTTTGTGATATTTTTTATTTTTTTAAAATCACTTGTACAAAATCACTTTATTTGTACTAAGGCAGTTTTTATGTTGCTTGGTTGTGATTTACGTTATATTAACTTCCTGGTTGGCGTTGACTGGGCTGTACTGTTGGGGGAGAAACTCTTCTACCAGTGTAGTTTTTGGTAAAGCTGCTGGTTTTAGTATTTTCCATCTGGCTGATATGCTGTTGAAATAGAACGGAGGAGACACTACTTCACTTTATGATTTCAGCAGAGGAGGGATCTGACATTTTTTTCTTTAATATTCGAGTCTGATTTATTTGGATGAGAATGAACAAATGAAGTCAGTTCCTATACAACTGTAGGTTTAGTCTGAATGAACAGATTGCAGCTTTTCTACATAGCGGATATTAATGTAGTGGCTGGAAGCATGTATCATGTGGGCAACGGTTGTGTGTGTGTGTCCGGGCGTGCTCTTGTTTTCATTCCTAAAACAATGTTCTGCTGTGTTATTCATTCACAGAGGAAATAGTCAAGTAATAATAAAAATGAAGAAATAATTACTTTCTTGCTGATTACTTAAAGTAAACTAAACTTGAATCACCAAGGGCCTGATTTCATGGAGATGCAGTACATTAAAACAGCAGAGGTTGAAGTGGATACAGAGGTGTGTGGCTTGAACAGCAGCAGATAATGGAAAATCAAAAAATTAAAGGTTTCTTTAAATAGCTCATTTATGAATGTGTATGATCAGACTGTGGCTCGGGCGTAACCACAGCGTTTTTGGTTTGTTCCTTCAAGACCACAAGAGACTGTATCAGCCTCTGTGTTTTTAAGGCAGAAAGGTGCAACATACAACAACCAGCCACAACATTAATACCACATGGTGGCTTTTACATAAAATTCTAATTTTTTGTATAAATGTAATGACGTAAAGGAATAAAGTGGAGTGGATCCTATTTCAATACTTTTACTGTTGTACTTTAAATAAACTGTAGAAAATCTGCCGAAATTTAAGTTGAATATTAGATTTGAAGTGATACTTGTGGAGAAGATGGACGCCAGAGTCTGTGAAACTAAAATGTGAAGGCGAATGCGAGGTTAGGAGCAATTCAGCTTTGAGTTGACCAGGCACAGCTGCAGCACAAAGCAGGTGTTCAGGCTGTGTGGTTCTAAAATCAAACTCATTGTCCGTTTGTGTAGTTTGTCTCCCGGGCGTGTGCGAGCACGTGTCTGGGTTCACTGCTGCTGTTGTTGATGACCTTTCTACTCACAGAAAGGGACACAGCTCCCAGGCAGAGACTTTGTTTAATGGGAAGGTGAATTACTTCAGTGTTTTTCCCATTTTTCTGTCTTTAGATAGATACTCCATTGATCCAGAGGCTGGTCGGTTTATGTTGTATTGTTTATAGTCAGCAAAACTGACTTCCGTCCCTTTTCCTTCTCTCACTGATGGCAGTTTAATTAAATATACATATTAAGTGGCTGATGAGAAATCTCCCAGACTCTTCTCATAAATTATGTCTTACTAGATGCAACATTTGAGACTATTTATACTTCTGAGTATGAAATGTGCACTGACACATGATGGTTGTCTGTATCACTTGATGACATGAGACAGCTGTGCATGTATAATGATGACTAATGGAAATCAACATCATATCCCATCATCTGCGGAGTTTGATACACACCCTGTACGTCTGAGTCCTCGGAGACAGGATGTTTTTCTGTCTTTTGTGTCGGTACATTGTGTTTAATATTTGAATGAATCTCTTCACATGATTATTATTATTATCCCTTCATTTTAATTTTGTCTTGTAAAAGTTGCTGTATTAGTATTAGATCCTTTGAACAGAAACCTAAGCCAAAATGGAAAAATAATCTGTTTATAGCAGAGGTTTGACGTCAGCTGCAGTCATGTTGACACAGAAAGTCAAAAGCATTAACTTCTTCTTTCTGAAAGTTTATGGTCTTCAGTACATTTTGCAGCATCTCTTTCTTTTCATGGGTTCTGAAATATTTGGACTCACTGCTCATTATATGTAATCATCAAAACATCTAAGCATATTTTTAAAATGTTTACCCAACTATTCAAACTACAAGTAGTTGTTGCAACTTCTACATCTTCGATGTGCTCTTAAAAAGAATATAATACCCTCTCCATTCATCCAAATACACTGATCTGTAGAACGCAAACTGTTCATGATGAGGTTTATTAACACTGCTGGATATTACAAGAAGTTAGTTAGTTATTTTCAGATTTGGTTAAAATGCGGTTTCAATTAACCATCTCTTTAATGAGGTTACAGTGGTAGAGTGGTTAGGGCGGCCACCTCACAGCTACAAGATCCCTGGTTCAAATTCCTGTCCAGCTGCAGCCTTTCTGTGTGGAGTTTCCATACTCTCCCTGTGCTTGTGTCTGGCGTATTAGGCTTCAGTCTCAGGGATCCTCAGTATGCGGGTACAAATAATCGATGGATGGAGAGATAGTGAGCTTGTATTACAAGTTACAGTAATTTACAATTCAGTAATTCAGTAACAAAGATGTCACCTGCTTAATACAGAGCTGGCAGGAAAATAAGTGACTTGAAATGGAGAATATTTGCATCATTTGAGTGTGGGAGAGGAAGAAATGAAGACAGGAAGCACTGTGTGTGTGTGTGTGTGTGTGTGTGTCCTTTAGGTTTCTAATCACCAGGGGTAGTCCCTCACATATTGGTTGTGTCTCTCTCCTGTCTTTGTGACTGTACCATTGAAGCCAACCCCCCAGGGACAAACATATCCAGCTGAGACAAAAAAGTGAGATTTATTATTCTCTGCCTCACTTGTTTTGTGTCTCGCTCTTTCATCCTCTTTGTGTGTGTCTGTCTCTGTTTCCTTTAATATATGTGTGGCATGTGTCAGACTGTTAATCCGTCTGAGAATTAATCCCTTGGAGATGCGGATTCCTCTTCACTGTACATTACAACTGTCCCGAGACCAGGCACAGCTGTGGGGTAAACCTCCTGAACAGAACATGTTATTGTTCACTCATGCCGTCTTCATCATTGTCTCATTTAGGATGCATCTGAGTTTCAGCTGTTTGAAACTGAAATGATCTTAAGAATTAAAATGTCACCGCATTTACAAAGGGGAAGAAATCAGGCCGTGTGTTCTATTCAGCACTAAGATATTTTGGGTGTAGACCAATTTGTGAGGAGAGTTTTGTTATACTGAGGTTGTTGTCCATTGTCATATTCATCAAACTTCATGTTACAGTTTAATTTGATATTTGATATTTGGTTTTCTTAACTGAGCAAAAATAATAACATAATTGTTTTATTCGGTTTAAAATTCCAGCAGAACTGAGTGTACTCTAATATAATATATGAAATATGGTGTATTTGACCTGCTTGGCTCTTGAGAATTTAAACTAATGTTTTTTTTATCAGCCCAGAAAATGGCCCTGAACTTCGAGAACTTTAATTGAAATTGCTCTCTTTCTTCCTCCATTGTTCTTCCTCTCTCCTGACAGCATTTCCCGGCTGTGAGCGGGGCCTTCATGGATTCTCCGTATAACGGCAACACGTCCTTGCAGACGTCCACCTCCAACCTTAATGCCGGCTACTCTCGGCCTTCAGAAGCAGAGGATGATGGAAAAGTGTCCAGTGACACCATTTGGCTGTGGATTGCTGTGCTGGCAACCATTGGCAACATAGTGGTGGTGGCGGTGGTCTGTGCCTGTGCCTTCTGACAAGATAGAGAGTGGAGGAAAAATACTGCTGCTGTGGGATAACAAAATAAGTCTGATATATCCTGCAAATATATTTTTCTGCAGAAATGACATAAGGTAGCCTTACTTTTAGATTTATGGCCATAGGTTTTTTTAGTCTTTTTTTGAATTTTAAAAGGGAATTTGCACAGCATTCCTTATTCCCACAAAACGTACCATATAACTAAAATTAATTTATGGAACACAAAGCAATTCTTCTATCTGCTCATTGAAGCCCTCATCAGATCAGCATAATGATCTAAAAGTGACCAGGAGAGGTCACTATATATTTTTTTAGATGTATTCTGTTCACTTCTAAGGTGCAACAATAATAAAAGAAAAACTAAAATACTAAATATACAAATTATTACTAAAATGAGGCTAAAAATATATAACACGACGTCACAGCAGGCCAGTTCAGCAGCAGAGCTTAATGAAAAATACTGGGAAACCTTGTACCGACCAAACAAGACCACAACACATGTACCGTGCATGTACATTGGCACAATGTACTAGACTAACCGGCAAGTGACTTGTCCATTAACTAGCACTTGTAACCTGCTCACAGATAAAAAAAATCCTCATTACCACATTACCCCCACTTTATGATCAACAAAACTTGTACTAGTTGTCCCAGCAGAGCTCATTTTAGGAAGAGGAATGTTAGGGGAATTCAACCTGCAGCCTGAAACAATAATTCATGTTTTTTACTTCACTTAATTCTGACGTTATTTAAAAACTGCTCAGGTTTGACCTTCGTGGTTAAAATTTACATGTGTCACCGGGTGTTTTTTTTTCATTAGCCTCTAAGTGAGTAGAGTTACTTTTATCCTAATCAAAAATGCTCCCAGTGCAAAATCCTTAATTTATTCATTTTTGGACCCAGGCTGAAGAAAAAAAAAGCTGTGGCCTGAAAATAATAGTGCAGTGTTTACCAGTGGTTATGCAAAGTAAGGTGGTACAGTATTATGTAAACCCATCTGATTCAGGTTACAGCAGGATCAGCAGGGACCAGCATCAGAACTATTTAGATTAGACAAGATCATAGTTTGATCTCTGACAGGGATCAGAAGCCAGGACACGATCTGCTGTCATCATGTGATTTAGTGTTTGGATTAAACTTGACAGCCTGTGTCCTGATGATGCTTGATCAAAGCACTGAGCATCAGACTGTATGCCGGCTTTCTGTTCTTCTATTTCTGTTCTTACTTTTTCATCACTCACTATTTACTCTGCTCATTCTCTGGCCAATTCCGACAGCTCACTGCCCCCCATTCATTTCATTTTGTTAAACTTCTCACTCTTCTTGCAGCAAATCTGTAATTTAAAATGAAAACCGCTGCCTAATAGTATGAATATACAAACTACAGTATCTCGATGACCACAGGCTCGTGGTGTCCGACGGGCCTACTGTGCCTGCTTATGACTGAACAGCTACTGTGTGATTGAGCATTTGCTGTTTTCTTTGATGAAGGGTTCAGTGAACTGTCAGTTAAATTGCTCCCATGCCTGCAGACTGCAGCTTCTTTTTAAATTGTGCTTCAGCAAATCCTACGGTTCACAGTGTCCACCAACATCCACACTAATGGCTAATGTAAAAACTCCAGTTCATCTGACATGCCCACAAAGCCCAGAGGAAAGAAAGAAGAAAGAAGCAGGGTTCACCAGTGATTTACTGAAACTTAACGAGCGGAGAAGGTTGCACAGAGGCTTTTCTGTCTGTCAAAGTTACTTTCCCCCATTATGAGAATAAATACATCATTAAAAAGGATTTGCTTTCAACTCCCTTTAAATCACTCGGAGATTAATAGTGAGTGGATGGAAATTTCAAAACGCTTACAGGAAAGAGACAAAGGATAAAGACAGTTTGGGTGGGTGAAGGAAAAGCAGAGAGGAGGAGGATGGCAGATCAGGTCTGAGGATGAAACAATAAATAAAACCTAGTAATGTACAACGAAACATCCCTCTTATTCATCAGCAGCTGCTTCTATAAACAATCATGGGAGAGTTAAATCTCTTTTTACTTTTGTGTGTGTTGTTCTAGAGATATTTGAAGGACGGAGGAAGTAAGGATGCATGTACTCCTTATAAAGTCCTTACAGTGGGAGGACTTTATGTAATAATGTCACTCTTGATGCTGCTGCCCTGATGTCTTCAAACACGCTAAAATACACGTCGTGTTGTGTTACAGTGTAGTTACAATAAGAAGGATCATGGATCAGTGTGTTCCAGTGCATGTGCACGTACAGTATGTGTTGCACATGCATCTGAGTGTGTCTCAGTGGAGCTCCAGCCTGTGTGAAGTGTGTCATTGTCCTGTCAGGCCTCAGCAGAGTAATGAGCTGTAATGTGCCGCTCGTTCTGCCCCTCCCTGAGCTTCTTCCTGTTTCTCCCTCCCTCTCTCAATGCGCCGGTGGCTTTTAGAGCCGTCAGATCCCTGTGCTTGACTTTATTAGATGGTAAGTTTACAGAGTTTAACTAACTTCAGCCATTGGAGGAAAAGGAGTCATAGTCCAAAGGGGTGTGCATAAAAAGAAAGGAGCAAAGATAAACTTGTAATATTAGTCATCTGACATAAAGAGTATTAATGAGTGATAAACTGAAAGTGAAAAAGTGAAAAATTAAGATGTGGAAGACAGAGGAACGATAATGAGGCAAGGCATGCTCGTTTTAATGTCTGCCAATAGAACTTTTACTTAAGGCTCTCGAGAAGTAAAGAGACTGGGAGAGAGGAAATGAGTGGAAAAGAGAGGCAAGAGCTGAGTAGATAAGTGAAGGAGGAAGTTTGATGCAGACAGGAAGTTACTGCATGTCTGAAGAACCGTCAGCAATTATATGTAATTTTATCAAGTAAGAATTTAATGTTATTTGCTATAATTTTTAAATCTGTTTATTATGCAAATTGCACCATGAAGTGATGAAAAGCCCTTGAAGAACACTCTGAACCAGCCCCAGACAGTTTATCATAACCCCTCTCCACTACATATTCCTCTCTACCAGCAAATATGCAGAGAATACTTACAATAATTACTCTCTATACAGAGTGTGTGTGTGGTCTTGGTTGGTCACTTGAGTCCCAGGTGTCCGCTGTTGCTCTCAGCTCTCCTTGTCCAATCAGCAGTCAGTATCAACAGATTAGATACTGTCCACATGCCCAGTGATCCTGAGTGAGTCAACTCAACGGACTGAAAGGAGAAATAACTTAGCACCTTATCTGCATAATCATCATCACTTCAGAAAATGTTTCTTTGAATTTCTCCATCTGGCTGCTGGCAGCTTGTACAGTTACATGGACATGCAGAGTAACATCTCTGCCCTGCTCTCCAACCACCAGCTGCTCAGCCACAAGGTGAGATTAACGCAGACGCTGCAGTGCACAGATGCCGAAAAAGGTTTGCACATAAAAACAAGCTGTTTTTCTTTCATTTGAATTTTGTTTTTAATATGTTTTAGGAAAAACACGTTAGTGAGTTTCTCCTCGTCTTCTGCTCAGAAAGTGTTAAATCTACAAATTAGCACTTAACAGTAATTTCCTCACTCATGTAAGAGATAATCCTCCTTTGAACAGGATTTACCTCTTGCATTAAATGCATGAATCTGATGCACATTGAAGGTAAATAAACACAAGATGTGTTTGTTTTTCTCCCTTAAATAAGTATCTTGCTAAAATAATTAAATAATATTAGAGGCTGCCTTGCAGATCTGCATGCTGGAAATGAACCCCAGATGGCAGTATAGTGATCTAAATGGTTCAGCAACTGAACTGACAGGACACGCTGACCTGCAGGGAGTACTTCTTTCCTTTCCTCAGAATTGGAAACTGAATACATCATGAGAACAGTTTTTCACATGAAGAATCCATAAAGTTAACATCATATCTAACACATTATTGTCTGTTTCTGGGGTACTGACTGATGCACACAGTAGTATTTCAATATTTTTGTTTTAAAAAAGCAGGCCTCACATGCTCGTCTGATTCTTCTGTGTACCCTTTGTTTCTTGCTTTAATCTTTTCCTCTGTCGTCTCCCACATTCCTCCTTTCATGCATGTGAGGCACCAGACCATAAAGTCCACATTGTCAGCTCTGTACACACACATGCACACCGTGTCCTTGCCAGTCGTCTGGCTCATCCCATATTTCCTCTCTTTGCTCTTTATCTCTCTTATGTCTTTCTGTTTTGGCCCCGTTTCTCTTTTTCTTTCCTTTGATTTTAGCTATCAGGCATTTGTGTAACTCATCATTTAATGCAAATGTATTTTTTATGGCAATTTCTCAGAAATAAGGCAAAGCTGTTATGTTATATTATGCTGTATAATAATTATGCTAAATTACTCCTGACGTTTTGCACTACAAAAAAATAATAAAACTCTGTTTCAAATTTTCTGTATTTGTACAGATCTCCATCGTTGAGCTCCGTAAAAGAGAAACACTGAACACACAGCCTTGGATGGGTCTTTCACAAATAGACAAGCTACATTGTGGCACTGACTTTCTTCCGAACCCCTTTCCTCCTTTAAAGAAAAAGAAATGTACATTGATATGCAAGTTTCTCTGGAAAACCACATTTGACATGATGATGCGTAATAAATGTGCATGAAGAGTGATTCTAGCCTGAGTGAAAACCACAATGTGGTGACATGTGGCTATTTCCTGGATGAGAAGACAGAGAAATGAGGAAAAGTAGCAGCAGACTTTGATTCAAATGTCATATTCTGCAGCCTAAACAATAAGGAAAAGCATCACAAACCTTATTTTTTTAAGTATTTTATGTGGCCATTTTGCAAATGTAGCTGTAATTGTAAATGTCACAAATTCACATTTCAATGTCTGCAGAATCATTGAAAATGGCTACGTTGGTAATTAAAGATTTCTTCCCTGGATGATTCGAGCCTTCCTTCCTTCCAACTAACTGAAAGCATTCCTTTCAGGAAAATGCAACTATAAAAAGTTAAGCAGTAATGCAGCCATCACTGCAAAACTGATGCAGATCCCTGGAATTAAATGTTTATGGCTAAATATACATGTTATGATAGCGTAAACTATGGAGACCTCACTGTGAATGTTAAACACAAAAGAGAAACAGCAAATTCTGTTGAGTTGTATCTTGTTGCCGGTTTGACAAACTGATGCATAAATACTATGTGGTCAGCAGCAAGAAAACAATGGTCAGATACAAATACAGTGCTATCAAGCCGAAAATGTAGCATTGTGTGTCCTTCACTTTACACGCATGGCTTTGTTCCCCGGTTAAACACACATGAATAGATTTCCATATTAGTCAATATCTATAGTTTAGCTTTAAAGATGATTCTGTTTTTTATACATCTTTGGTTCAGTTTCATCTTGTACAAATCAAATCTTGTCAAACATCACTTTTCTTTGTGATTTGTGAGATTTGTACATTTCTTCTGTCTTATTCTTACAGTACATGGACATTTCTGTAATGTAACTTCATTAAAGTAATAATATAGGAGAGTTGTCTGCTGCATTGGGTTTGTTAATCATTGGTTTTTACCTTTAATCTATGCTTTACAGAATGCTAAATCTGAAACTTTTGTTACAATGGTCTATAATTATTTCAATTTATTATACATTTATTTTATACAAATGAATGTTACATTATGATTTTTTGGTCTTGAGACCAATCATTGTGAAATGACTTTGCTTTCTACATCTTGTTTAATGTACATAACGGTTTGTTAAAGATAACATTGTGCACTTGTGGGCATGTACATTTGTATTTCATATATAACAGAAATGCGCATGTAAATGTAACCCACATATTTTCGCACATGCGCAGAATGAAGAAGTCTAATTCCAGCTGTAGCAGAGAAGGAAAAAAATCTGACAACACACTAAAAACACATTAATGACTTTGAAATATATACGGTGCATTAGGAAAAAATTACTGTATAAAGGAATAACAAACAAACACAGAAATGGCAGAAGGTGGGGAGAACAAGTTTTTGTCAATGTCTAAACTGAATCAGCTTCAACAGATTATTTCTCAATGATATTCCTAAAAAAGTTGCAAAACTGTTGCTGGTGCACTGCTACAGTATCAAATACAATTGTGACAAATGGAATTAAATTTTATTGGATTTGATTTTATTGAGAACCATGTGACCGTCACATTAGGATCATACAATTTGTGTCTACATCTTAAAGATTTTTTGTAGTGTCCACATATATTTTGGTGGTACTGATTGTCATGATGATGTCATGTGATCTCAGTGTAGTCCAATATAATAATACAGCAAGAAAATGACAGCAGACAAGGCTTTATACAATATTACTGTGATTAATAAACCTCCTTTACAGTTATCGTGATACAATTGTGTTGTTCTTTGGTTGAAAAGAATCGCTAATGTGAACATCCCTTAAAATACTGTCAGATATTGAGTGTGTGTTTGTTCATTCAGCTGCTTTGTTCTAATTTGTCATAATTTAAATGAATATAAACATTTTGGGCCCTGGAAAGAGACTCATCGTGTGAGTAACATGATGAGAATCAGCTTAATTACCCTTTACTCCACTGGTCTTTTACTGTATATCAAACTGACACACAGTCATGGTAAGTCATGTCCTCACTGAAGGACACTACACACAGTTTATCATAAGCTTATCATCAGACTCTGAGACACCACCATCTCTTGTCAACCTTCATCTCAGGTTACAATATTACAAAAGACAAAACTGTGATTAAAAACATACTTTTTTTCCCAAATTCTCCAGAATCCACACAGAACTGCCCGGTACACACAAAAAAAGGAAAAGACACGTGCAAAGAAATTGCTCATATACCTAAAACACAATTTAACCAAGACTTGCATATGTAAATTCCCTTTTTGTTTTTATTGTCCTCTCTAATTTACAGGTATCACACAGGTGGTTTGTTGTTTTTCTGAATTTTTTTTTCTCTAGTTTCTCTCTAAAATAGAGAAAGTACTACACAGACCGTAACATTATTGTGAAGGATATACAGTATAAAATATGGCAGTAACAAGGGCCAACCTGAGAGGCAAAGATAACACCAAAATGACTTCTACAAACAACAGACATCACATTAGTGATGACATTGAGGAAAAGATAACAATAAAGTCATAACTGAAAATATCCATGTTGGCCTATGAGATAAAGCAACATGTTGGCTGTAAAAAGGACAGATTGTGAGGAAATAACAAGACAACTGATCCGTTGGAAGGAAATTTAAACGTCTTTTAGTGGCTGTGTAGTGATCACTGGCCTCTTTGGCAGTACATTTAGTCCACAACGGCAGCCAGGCCGGGAACGGAGAAACGGACTGGTGAATGATTAAAGGATGAATCAAAGAGAATCAAGAACCAGACTGCTGCGGTAACGCTGACATTTTTAACCCCATTAACTGTGAGCAGGGCTGCTTGACCGAGGAGACTATGTGATTTAAACACAGTGTTGCCCAGAAGACATTTACCAGAATTTACATGGAAAAGACCAGCGAAGCAAATTCCAGCTGAAAAGTTTGTATTCTAGGCATTCGAAGCCAAAGAGATAAGTGCTAAATATGTTACTGACCAACAAGCAATAACAGGAAGCATCATCTTTAAACATACACACTTATCTGCAGTTAAATTTGCTTTACATAAATGTACGCTATGTACAAAGTGAGCTGTTAAAGCAGATCTGTGTCCCGTCTGAGCTTATCTTTATTTCACACACACACTTTGGTGTTTTATTAAGTAGCTGCAGTCAGGCACTAACTTGTCCATGTATGGTGTGAGATACAGTGACGGAATTATTAGTCTTAGTTTTTGTAGGTAAACTGAGACTTCCGTTTCATCTTAGCAGATCTCTGTCACCTAACAGTGAAATTTGTTGCTGTGAAACCAACCGAGAGGCCAGAGATCAGTGGGTAAAACAGACCTCGCTGTAACCTTTATCTTCACAATTCATTATTTACTGGTGCTAACAAATTCAACAGCACTTTGTGGAAATGCAGCTTGTGTTGTCAGGTCTAGATCTACATGTAGAACTAGGTGTAAAAGAACGGTGTGGAAGAACGTGTAGTGCACAAGTGTTTAATCAGTCCAACTGTCAGGCTGGAGATTGTAGTTTTCCTCCCTTCTCACATCCAGTCCATGTTTTACAGTCTAGACATTAGAGGAATTAATAAATAAATGGTACATAATCCATGAGACTCAGCCAATATAAACATCATTCATGTGCGGCTACAGGGTTGGTCTTTTTATTTTGAGTTATAAAATGCTAAATTGTATACACTCTGAAATGTAATCATCTCTTTCATACACATACACAACACACACTTATATACACAAATACAGATAATCTTAAGGAAATTATTTTTTGCATTCTGAAAACAAATCTTTGTGTCAACCGTTATTTGTTTGCAGAATCAACCGAATGGCGATGACCAATTAAAAAGAAGGAGATGGCCAAAACATTACAACCACCTCATCTTATAATGCACTCCAGTAGGACTCCACCACCCACCGTGACCTCAATAATAAACACATAGTGTCATTATCACCTGTCTGACTGTTTTAACCTAATATTGACAAAATGGTAACAATGTAAAAGTAGAATCCATGGCAGATCCCCTTTACTGGATTACATTAGATTGCAGGTGGTCATAATGTTTTGCCTAATGGGTTTATGTATGTATGTGTTGTGATTTACTCACATTGTGGGTGTCAAAACCTAATAACTCAGTCTTTAGGAAATAGATAAATATCAATGTAAAAACTCTCCAAGGTGACGTGTATTTCTGTGTGTGTGTGTGTGTGTGTGTGTGTGTGCGTGCATGAACTGTCCTTAGGGTAAAGAAGGAGACCACAAGAATTTGTTGGTTAGAGAATAAAACAAAAATAAATACATGCACTCTGAGAATCTTCTGGTTGCCCTGATAGCAGTGTGTGTGTGTGTGTGTGTGTGTGTGTGTTTGCCTTTCCAGTAAAGAATGACTCACACACTCAGTCATTCTAAAGATTAGTACATTTTACAAGCTGAGTATGAGCACTGTCAGCACAAAAATCTTCTTCAGCTGTTATGTGGCACATGTCTCATCGTGTTTTTACAGATCTGATCTTTTCATGAATTCAAAATTTTGTAGAGTTCAGTTTGCAAACAGCATTGTTAAGTTTTTTTAAGGTTTTGATTTTGGTAGATGAAAAATGAAAAACAAAACAAGTATTCTGACTACCGGTAAATGCTGTTTGATTACTGTATGTTATAACATGCAGTCAAGTATTGATCAGTCCCTCTAGGAATTTGCAATGTCATTATCTTAATTAGTTCAACCAATCCCTCAGGAATTAAGTGTGACATCATATGAAACATTATTAAAAACCTTGCATCATGGATCAAAATGTTATTACAAGAGTTGTCCTGAAATCAGGCATTTTAGACTGCAAAAAAACCCCAAAAGACACATTTTTTTTTATCATTTTGCAGCCATTCTCAGCATTTTTAGGCTGACTAATTACTTAAATTAATAACTAGATGGTTTTCCTTTGAGGCAATTGTATCATTGATATGGCCAAACTATATCAATGTTTGCTCATTCTCATAGAATTTAAACTTGCACTGAGGTTGGTGTTAGTGGTTCTCTCCACGCAGAATGATGCGTTTTCTTTAAACGGCAAAACATTCATTTATCTAACGTTCTGTTTTGCTAAATTAATCTTACTGGAGCCGCAATGAATCATGAAGTTTTGTGACACGCAGTAATTAAGTGCCCATCGATCTGTTTAATCCGGAGAGAAACTGGCTGTGGATTGTGTTTCTATCTGTGAACGCAGAATGACAAAGTGTCTGACAGTCGGCCAGATGGAGAGTCACTCTCTGATCTGTAAGGTGGGCGGACAATAATGAGACACAGATGGTCGCGATGTGTCTACGTACAAACACACACCGCTTTTGCTTTATTTTACAGTATATTAAATACTCTGTGACGTTTCATTAATGTTTTGAGAAAAAACTATGTTGATTCTCTTTTCTAGAGGAGAATAATTTGTCTACAAATAGCTGAAGCAGCGTACTTAGATGCAAATGTTGGCCACTTCTGCTCTTTAACGTAACAGTTGGAATTGTGCCTGGGGAATCCATTGGTCTCTCTTTCCAGCACACGTCCTGATTCATCTGACCACATACACACACACTGAGACACACACACACACACACACACACACGCTAGTGTGAGTGAGTCTGTCTGGAAACAGTAGAGACAGAGAGGAGGTCTGGGAATGCTGAAGGTGGGGGGAGCACAGAGGGAAGAGAGGTGGAAAGTTGCAACTTCAGGGCAATATACTGCGGACCACATGCTATGGGGAGGAATGCCTGAGTCTTTGTTTGAGCGTGGAAGAGCAAATGAAAAGAAGAGGAGGAGGAAGGGAGCGAGGAGGGAGGGATCTAAACTATGGCTGCAGCGTGGCTCCGTGACTGAATGAAAGAACTTCTCTCTCTCTCTCTCCCCGTCTCCGTATGTATGGCTTATATCGCTGCAGCAAGTGACCACAAATCCAGAGCAAACACAGCAGAACTCTCCAAATGGCTCCAAGCTGGAAGTAAATATTTTGCAGGCACTTTGTCCGAAGGTGCAACTTCTACTTTACCACTTTTTGAATTTTGTCCATTTTTGTGTATACTGGATTACTTTTTTAAAGGATTGCCTTCTCTACTTTGATAACTTTTGTTGTTTTACACAATATCTATAAACTGAAGGACTTTGGGACCTTATTATGGTCAGACATCACTGAGGCAGCTTATCATTCAGTTAAAGGGTTGATCTTTAAGCCAGAGCAATCTTGAACACTTTCCTTCCCTCTGGTCACCTTCCAGGCAGGTGTCAGTGTGTTTTAAACACACATTCACACGTGGATGCCTGAAAATGGGGCGATGAGGAAATGAGAAAACTCACCACTCCAAAGTACTGAAGAAAAACTAACTTCTAACCTGATAGATGCAGGGGAAGATGCAACTTGTACACTCACTTACATCTTCTCATGAATGATGCCAAACTATCATAAACTCCTTTGATTTACTGCATTATTGGGTAAAGTTCCAAATTATTCTGAACTTAAAGACAGCATCTCATCACTATGAACGTAAAGATCTACACCTTGGTACCCGATCACACCCTGGAACGTGCCTCCGTCCACCGTGTTCTTCTGGCCTTCCTGCTGTTGCTCCTCCAAGCCTGGCGGGGGAGCTGTCATCCTCAGTGTTTGGACTACAAGCCACCGTTTGAGCCCCAGCAGCCGCTGGCCTTCTGCAAGGAGTATTCAAAGTTTGGATGCTGCGACCTGGAGAAGGATGAGGACATATCTGTCAGGTTTCACACCATTATGGCCAACTTCGACCATTCGGGTTTCAGCACCTGTGGCAAATACATTCGCAGCATCCTCTGTCAAGTAAGGGAAGCATTTAATAATTCCAAAAAATGGTTATTATGCCTGAGTATGTGAGTAAATTCTCCTCTTCTTGAGCAGACTGGCTGAGGAAATAATATCTATTATTACTTGCATTTCATCATACGACTTGAGTCAGACTGGAAACATACACCTGTCACCTACTAAAGTAAATAAATGTGAATCTTTTCCACTGTGTTGTTGTGACTGTGCAGCCCCATATTTTGCAAACCTAAATATTTCTTTCATGCAATGTGGACATTTGGCTGTGTGCAGACGTTTTCAGTTCCAACTAGGAAACATAGTGTTGACAGCCAATGTATGACAGCCATGACGCCTTTGAGATGGGCACAGTTTGCATATTTCAACAGTTTATTTCACTTCAAGATTATTTTAGTCTGATGGGTTCTCTAAGGTAAAAATGACATTCATATTCTGCCAGTGACTAATTTCACCAAAATGACCTGAAATTAAAGTTTTTGTCTCACTACAAGTAATGAGATGGTTTTCTCATGAGATATTTCAAAAACAAGGAATAGATTTCGTTTAATGGCAACGTCGAGAGTTTGACATCTGTTAAACAGCACTTGGAACGTTAAACCAGGCTAATGCTTCATAAGGTTTTGATAAGACGACCTGTAATTGGGCTTTGCGAATAAACTAAATAATGCAACCCAAAGCTTTTTAATCTGATTTGGAATAAATAACGTGAACTCATTGCTTAGTTGAGATGTTACTAATAAATAGAAAATTTGTTGGAGTAATACTTTGACGGTGAATTTTTGACTTTGAATTGACTTCAAACCGACACAAAGTCTTGAAAGAAGACTCAGAGTAAACAATGCTTCATCCTTTACATATTACCATAAAACATTTGTTTTCTAACTTCTCCCACATGAGACTCATAAAGTTAACTGCATACAACATGACTGCATCATATTTACTCTATGTTTTACAGTAATAACCTCGTCAAAATACACTGTACCTATGGATGATGCTGAAGAACTGGGATGTTTTGTAAAAAGCCATTAAACCTATAAGCTTAAAAACCAGCTGCACTTCACTGTTTTAAATAATGAGCACAAAATGATCAAAGGATTATCACTAAATTTGTATGCAAAAGTAATATATTTATTGTAGTAAAGATCAGGCATTTAATGCCAACTGAAAATATTAAAAGTTACATATTTTAAAAACTTAATATTTTATTATTTTCATCTTATCCTATTTATTTGACCATATATTATTGCATTAGTGTGTTACAGCAATGTTGTCAGAAATGAATAGGATTTTAAGTGAGATTGCAATCTTGGAAAATAGGAATAATGAGTATTTCTATTTCAGAATCACAACCCATTTTAGTTTCTTTTCTGAGCTTGCTAATCTTAGACAGATTTGAGCACTTCCAGCCTGTACTTGACTGTAGTGAGGCTTGAAGCCCGTCCCACTCACTCATTACATAATTAGCTGCTGACTTTGCAGCTCAGACACTACGTGCAAATCGTGAGGCCAAATTAAATGCTGGCTACAGCACAAATTTGGCCTGGCCCACGTGCTTCAGATAAAATCTTCATTAAACTGAAAAACAGAAGTGGGCTGAGGGTTGCCCCTGTAGCACCTCTTTCATCTTTAATATCAACACAACGTCGGGAGAAAACTAACTGCAATTTCTACAGAGGTTTGAAGCATCATACTTTATGTCCATAACAAATCCTCGGAGTCCAAAATATAGGTTCCCATCGTTGATGTAATTATATTCTGCTGCGGTTCCTTCAAAGCAGCGCAGGCTGCGTCTAATGACAATGCTGCACGGCACGTACGACTTTCAGTGGTCAGTCTCGTTTGACTTAAATAGAGTCTGAGTTTAGAACAATGTAAATACGTAAAAGTTAAACCCATTTTCACTAAACAAGCTCCTTAAATGAGCACTTTCATCTTAAATCTCACTCATATCTTGTTTTATCATTTCTTTAGGTAAAGTTAACTAAAGGCACTAAAGTCAAACTCTTTTTTCTTTAAGCCGCCTGCTTTATTGTTGTTGTTTTTTATACTTTTTTAGAAGAAGACCTGCTGTTCTATGTGGTTTTTGATGGTTTGAGTTAAAAGATGCCCTGGAAGGTGGTCAAGTTTCTCCATCACCAGGGTACTTATCCTGGGTAAACCCACCACTCTAAGGCCCTCTGTTCCTGCTGCGCTGCAGGAGCTTTCTGGCACTGATATTAATGAGACAGAGATGACAAAGAGACAGGAGGACAGATAAACAGAAAGACAGAGAGAAAGACCCGAGTGTTTGTCTGTGTGTGTGTGTGTGTGTGTGTGTGTGTGTGTCAGGGAGACAGGACGGAGATTGTCATCATTCCTCTCAGCTTAACTGACCAAACAAGCAACCATTTCCTCCTCTGGCCAGGGGTTCAGGATATGTCAGGTTTTTGCAAGAGAGGGATGGAGTGAGTGGAAGAAAATAGAGAATATAGACAGACACATAAGTCAGTAAATAGGAAATAGAAGAGAAAGGCAGAGAAGGCAAAAAAGACAATAAGAGGATATCGTTCAATGCATGTGTATGAAAATGTGTGTGTTATAATTACAATTTTTAATCAGACTTTTTTAGACTTGCCTTTTGCATGAGCATATAATTAATAATTAAACAAAAAACAACAAAGCCCACCGGAGGCCACTCCAAAAACTTTTAGCAAGCACTTGAGGGGAACAGCAGAATAAAGACCTTAATTGTTTCCCTCTTTCTATTTTTAATGTGTGTCTTTGTGTCTGTTATTTCAGTTTAAAAAGCCATTTTGTGAAGTTTCCTCTGATTGCAGCACAAAGCTGCAAATGTTAGTGCATGAATGCATCACATCACAACACATTTCAAACACAGTGTGTGTTTTGTCCTGTGTTTTGCTTGCAATCAGAGCTTTTGGAGCTTATCATCGAAATTCAACGTCTGACACAACTGACCCTGTCATTTACAATAGTTGAAGAATTAGTTGTGTCTAAGTGAGTCCTTCTCTTTATCTTTCCTCTCTTTTAGCTACAGTATGATAGAAAGTGTTGAGTGCAGTATGTGGAGTCAGGGATATAAATGGCAGTAAAGCTTTGAAACAAAGCTTTGATTTCCTTTAGAATAAGTCTGTTGTTAGCTGGAAAGCTGAAAAACTAAATTATAGAAGTGTGAAGTGGCTGCATTGTTAGGGAACAGCTGTTAGTAATTACATATGTTTACCCCATGATACATGGACCCATAATAAAACTGTCTCCGAACAATGGTTTGCTCCTCACTGGAGGTCAAACTGTCAAAAATCACTTGGTCAAACAGGAGAAGTGAAGACAGCGTTGACTTTAATGATGAGTCTTTTCACCTGTGCAGAACATCTCGGCAGCAAAACGTATTTACTGTTGAAGTTTTGAATAACATAATTTCTAAACATATTTGTGACCCATGGCTGAAAATACATTCTTTAGAGTAAAGGAAATAAATCCAACTGTTTGAAGCGCATTAATAAATTTAGTGCATCAAGCTTCCATTTGCTCCATATCCCAGTTTGCTCCGGAAACTACTTTCGACAGATCCAGCAGCTTGGACTGAACGCGGCCTTTGTTTCGCCCTGCAGAGTTGAAGCTGTTTCCAGAGGGCTCTGATCTCTGCCCAGCAATGTACTTTCATGTCATTTAACAAAGAATGTCTGCTTCAATGAGCTCCTCTGCCTCTTCTTCGGTCAATAATTTATTTTTAGCTTTGGTTAATTCTGGGGGCCTGCAGGAGTCCCGAATAGATGTAATATTAGACAGTTCGGTTGGAAAACAGCCTATCACATCAACAAGTTTCTAATTTTACGGAAATCTCCACAAAAAGATACATTATAGTTAATGACCAACTGTCATATTCTCGAAGTCCAGATGAGTTTCTGACAACACTGCAAAACCAAAGGGTCCATATCGACTCGGCAAAACAAGGCTTTGGATTTCTCTGAACCTCACCCTGTCCTCCAGCAGCCTTTTCAGAAACTATTTACGGTAATTAAACTTGTGACCCTTCTATTCACTGCCAGTGAGTTAGAATACAGATTGTCTACAGCGCACGTTTACCTCTAATAATAGTTGCAGCTAGAGGCATATTGTGAATGTGAATGGACGGACTGATTCAGAACGCGAAGGAGAAGAAGCTGCTGTTGCACCGCTTTAATAGGTTTTTGCAGAACAGTATAACTGCGCACGAGTGTCCCTAAGCAGCCAGAGGTAGCTTGGCTTTAGCAAGGATGTACAGTATTTCTTTAGCTGAGTTAAAGGAGGAAAATATATTTATGGTAGTGCTTTTTTTAAATCTTTATCAGAAGTGTGAGGTTCAAAGCAACAGTGTTGCCAGGTGTGGTCCCACCCAGCCACCATGGGCCACCTTGGTGCTGGTCCCAAGCCTGGATAAAATGGGGAGGTTGGGGCAGGAAGGGCATCAATCTAGAATCATTACGTGCATTTGTTGATCCTTGGGAAATAAGGCGTCACCTTTTAATGCAAAACCTACTGCAGTAGTGCTACTGTGTGCGAAGTGGCGAGTTCTTCTCATGCGTACTAATTTTTTTAAATTGTTTTTGCCTCCACTTATTTTCTTTTACCAACAAAATAAAGTGAAGCCATCACAGCAAATTATCAACTATAAATTAAATAAAATGTTTGGGTTTCTACTAACTACAGTGGAAGCAAGTCCCACAAGGACCGTCGTCATTTCTCATATGGGCATTAAGTACGCACCAAACCTGACCGACGCAACATTTAATCACAATTCGTGCAACTGTTGATCGCTTATTCACTTTGTTTTTCACAGATGTTCACTGAGTAAGCGATCATATGTGTTTGTTCTCTCTGTTCTGTTTCCTGCTGATGATCGGTTAGGCTGATCTGGCGCTGAGTGAAAAAGCACCACTTGACCGCACAACGGTTTGGTTGTCGTGCCTCCCTGTGCCTACAGCTCACCATTTTGGGTGTGGATAGTGTGGTTGTGACTTAATAACTGGCTGGACCTTCCTGGGATCCATTTATACCAGGCTGCACTCAGACAGGCTATATATACAGTAACCCAGGCCTGACCAGTCATCGGGAGGTGGTCAGGAACTGTGGTGGAATAAGTTCACAGATCCTCTATTTGTGTAATCCATGCATGTCCTCAACTCTAACGTAAAATATATCTGCTTGGAAGAGGTGCCTGATAAATATTTCTATAGAAACCAACAGTTTCTATCTACAGTGACAAACCTTTTAAAAGGCTGCTGCACTTATGGCTCCTAGTAACTTTAATTTGCAAAATTTTAGCTGTCAAATCTTGTGTTACAGGAGTGTTCTCCATATGCCGCCCACCTTTATGATGCTGAAGATGCCAACACACCTATGAGAATGCTTCCTGGACTGTGTGGTGATTATTGCTACGAGTACTGGCGTCACTGCAGGTACACCCTGAGCCTGCTTCTGGAGGACAAGGGGAACCCGCAGGAGTTCGCAAATCTGACTGCCATACTAGAAGACGATCGCACAAAATTCTGCAACTTTCTGGAGCTGAAGGACAAACAGTACTGCTACCCCAATGTACTGACTAATGCAGGTGTGGTGGGACACACAAGCAGGCACAGCCATAATACACACACACACGCATAATCACACACACAAACTCTCAAATGTGAGGATGACTTCAGGATAAACTTGCATTATCAATGAGAAGAGGCAACATAAGCAAGAACCTTTCATAAGAAAGAAATAGTCTTGTTATGATTTATGAGAAATCAGAGTAACTCAACTTAATTTGTATTTGAGGTCGGCTGGTTTTAACAAGACTAAGAATTTGCAGCTCAACACAGCCATGACAGTGTCGTTAGGCTGCAATTAACAGTATTTTCTGAGCTAAAAGCTAAATGGTAGCAGATGTATTTCCAGCAGTTCAGTGAAGTAGCATGTTAACATCTTTGCTAAACACCCAATGCAGACAAACCAGATGACAATTAGTTTTTCATAAATGTTGCTTATACTAGCCCGAAATAATCACTATAAATACAAATACAGATGCTTAAAGTTGCAAAGTTATTGAAATTTATAAATGTCTAACCAGATTTAATAACAGTCCATTCAGTTGTAATTAAAACAATTCACTCAAAATTTAAACATTTTAAAACATAAATATAGTTAGTTATAGTTATCCCCATATATGAAAATATGTGCAAACCTGATAGTGTCATTTCAGATGTGAATCAAAATCTTGGGCTCTCTCACACCCTGTCACCACTGTCTCTACTTGCCGTCTCTACAGCCATGCCGCTTGCGTGGCTAAAGATAGACTGCATATACAATGTATTTAGCTTTTGTGGCCAAAGGTTTTTATTATGATCATGAATCTTTCACATGACCTTAACTGTTTCTGTATATCAACATTTAGAAATCAGAAGAAAAGGCTGGAGTAAACAAATCTGAGACCACTTCTGCCTGCTTAGACTTGAATACAACTTATCCCTTGATGCTAATTGTGTCCTTAGCTTTCATAAATCCTACAGTTTTCCCTCTAACTACCTTTATCATCTTTATTTGTGTATCCTCTTTTCTGTCCCCAGAGTTAAATGCAAACCTTGGCTCGGTAAGCGAAGATCCCCAAGGTTGTCTGGAGCTGTGCTTACAGGAAGTTGTCAATGGGCTCCGTAACCCTGTGGCCATGATCCATGCAAATGATGGAACCCATCGATTCTTTGTCGCGGAGCAGCTCGGTTATGTGTGGGTGTATTTGGCCAATGGCTCCAGAATCGACCGTCCTTTCCTCAACCTCACTAGAGCTGTCCTCACGTCACCTTGGGCTGGAGACGAGAGGGGATTCCTTTGCATAGCCCTGCACCCACGGTTAATACTTTCAAACATGGCAATTTTGAATTTGTGTAGAGGAATGTACAGCGGCTTATTGTTTCTAGTAGAAAAGGTCACTGTGTGGACAGTATGTGTTAAGTATGATGTGGAAATTCACATTTAATTTCTCGGTACTTAGGTTCCCCACAGTCAACAAAGCCTATGTCTACTACTCTGTGTCTGTCAAGAGGGAGGAGAAGATACGTATCAGCGAGTTCACATTGTCGGCGCATGACGAAAACCAGCTCGACCACTCCTCTGAGAGGTCAGGAGTTGAAATGATTTTGTCTGAACTGCACATTTTGTGGCCGGCACGGTGATACCATCCTCCTGTGAAACACTGACCTCCTGTGTCTCAAATCCATCCATACTTACTGTAGAACCATACTCGAGGTGGTGGAGCCAGCATCCAATCACAACGGAGGGCAGCTGCTGTTTGGCAACGATGGGTACCTGTACATCTTCATCGGCGATGGTGGCCGAGCTGGGGACCCCTTTGGAAAATTTGGCAACTCGCAGAACAAGTTAGTTTAATCTAACCAATGCACTGGCCTGCTGCAGAACAAGCTAATGAAAAATCTCCGAATTACAAAGCTTTACCCTTCTATGTAATTTAAGATAATTTAACTAAATAAGATAAATACATCCTTGTGATCACCCTGAGGTGCTCATCATTCTGAGTTTTATCATGCTCCATGACGTCATTCAGATGTTAGTTACATAAACATTTAATAACAAAATACCAGAGTCTCGTCTGAACAGGTAAAGAGGCAAACTAGCTCAGCCAAGAATGACTTCCTGTAAATTATATTCCATTTAAATAAAGTCTAATGAAAATTATCTAGTGAAGCTCAGAGAGAGACAATAAATTATAGCTGTATAATAATGACTAGTTATCGAGGGTACAAATTAAAACAATTAAAATTACCACAGAATATCTCACTCTGTACTTTGGGACAAGTGGGTCTGAACACGTTTAAAATATGTCGGCCTTGGTCAATAAACTACAGCCGTGATTCGTAATTCTTGTTCGGTCACCAGTGGCTAAGGCAAAAATTACAGCAAAATAGAAATCTAGGATGTGGAGCTGAAAAATAGACACTTGTTGACGACTAAAATAAAATTTGATTATAATATAAAATAGATTTTGTTGATGTAGCAGTGTCACCTGTTTACACAGAGATACAAATTTAAGCTTCATGATTTATGCTATAATTTACAAAGAAGAACACAGCCTCAGCTTGGGAAACCTCTGATGAGAGCACGGATTTTAAGTGCTATCAGCAGCAGGTTAATAACATCGAGCTTATTTTTGTTGCAGTTTAGGTTTTACTCATGGGGTTTTATTGACATACTGCATAAGCTCTTCTGGGAATGAGGGAAAATAAACTCTGCCAAGTCTAATATTGACACTACACATTGCAGACTGCCACACACTAGCATGTGGATTTAAGAGAGCGCACAGGGAGGAATTGGAAAGTGTGGAAAAGGAGTCAAATAAGACAGTGACCATGGCATAGAGAGGAAAAGGGTTCATAGTGAATGACAGGGGAGACTGGAAGAAGATGGAGATAAAAAAAAAAACTAAAACCTGAGCTCTAAATATTAACCATTATACATATATGGTAGGGCAAAGTAACAGGACTTTAAAAAAAAAACGATTTTAAAGTAAAAAAAATGACTACACTTTGTGTTGAATAGGTCAACACTTCTTGGCAAAGTGCTGCGTATCGATGTGGACAACAATGATGATGGTGCCCCATACAGCATTCCCTCAGACAACCCATTTCTGCGAGAGAAGGCAAGACCAGGTAAAAAGCCCTACAATTTAATCACATGTGGTGATGTTTTTTAGCAGAAAGGAACATTTAGATGAAACATTGAGAGCCCCAATAAAGCGGGACTGCAGTAAAACAAGGAGTAACAAAAAGGAAAAAAATTAAAGTATAAAAAAAAACATACCTCGAGGCTATCACAGATGTAAAATCACTGTTTATTCCAGAAACCTGCCTTTGGTTTCTGTGAATTATCCTTTCAGTCATTACAGGGTTTGTGAGCTATTTGTGTCAACATGTGCATTTCTTCCTTTCTTTGCAGAGATTTATGCATATGGAGTGCGCAACATGTGGCGTTGCTCCATTGACCGTGGTGACCCCACTACAGGCCAAGGCAGAGACAGGATGTTCTGTGGTGACGTGGGCCAGAACAAGTACGAAGAGGTGGACCTCATTGTTAAAGGTACAACCAGTTTAGCTTGTAGCAACATTTCACTTATGATTATGATGGGATGTTTGACTTTAAAGCATCTTAAGGAGTTGTTCCCTCTAACAGAACATAAACAGGATCTCCATTGTCACAATTAAGGTGAATGAGGTCGGCTTTAAAGTACTTAAATAAACATCAAGTCCATGTTTCCTTTTCCAAACAAAAGTGCTTGTGTGACAAACATGCATTTGACATATTTTCTACATTAGAAAGCAATTACAGAATATTTTTATTTCTTAAAAGTTGCACTTACTTTGTCCATACACATGTAAAGGTGGCAACTACGGATGGAGGGCCAAAGAAGGCTTCAGCTGCTACGATCGCAAACTCTGTCAGAACTCGTCTCTAGGTGAGTCGACTTTCTGGGCTTCAACATGGGTCCATGAATTGATCCAAATGTTCAATAAAGATGTACATAAAGTAGCCTCAGTGAATGGATACAGATGTGCACCAGGATCATTTTTTTTTGTTTGTTTGAAATTGAAACTGAAATGATGAAAGTCTTAGCATTTTAGCAACGGTTTCTGCTCTGCAAAACATTTTATCAGTAATTGTTGCAAATTTAAACAGCTGTTTGTGAACTCCAGCTCCCAGATTCCCCACATATTTTATTTTAAGACAATTCATAATCTTTCTCTGAAATATAACTAGTATTGTCTTGTTGATGGGTGAAGAACAGGAGAAACTAATGTGCTGTGATGTATTTTCCTGTGTAGATGACATCTTGCCAATTTTTGCCTACCCACATAAGTTGGGCAAATCAGTAACAGGAGGATACATCTACAGAGGCTGTCAGATGCCCAACCTGAATGGACTCTACATCTTTGGGGATTTTATGAGTGGGTGTGTATTTCCGCTGTATTTACAAAATTTTCTTTAAAAAATCAGACATGCATTTATAGAAACATGTGAAAATTTTTACTAATATGCATATTTTGTCATCATTTAGGCGACTGATGTCATTGAAGGAGAACGCCACCACAGGCGAATGGCAGTACAATGAGATCTGTATGGGACGAGACCAGACCTGCAGATTTCCTAAACTCATCAACACCTATTATAAATACATTATTTCATTTGCTGAGGATGAGTCAGGTAATGACATTATAAGTACAGTATTCGACAAAAGAACTAAACGAGTGGTGACGTTAAGGATTGGGAAAGTTCCGTTTTTGTTAAACGATGGTCTCAGTGGGACGGGAGTTTACACAGTCCAACAGAGGATTAGGCTTCACTTAAAATCTGGGTTGGATTAATATGTGCACGTTGCTGATTTACTACGGGGAGTTGCACACATGCTGCTGATCTTGAGTAATCTCCCTCCCTCTGAAAATTCCAGAGAAGTACTTGATATTTTCACCTTCCACTGTCTTTCTTGCCAAAGTTCTTGTCTCTTGTCTTTTCCTGTCCATCTCCCGCTGTGTCCCTCACTCTGTCGGTTCCTCTGTCCACGTAGGTGAACTGTATTTCTTAGCCACAGGAGTCCCGAGTGCCACAGCCAGAGCAGGAGTCGTCTATAAGATAGTGGACCCTTCCAGGTACCATTAGCAGGAAACCTCAATCATACCACACTCCCCCTGACGTCTAGGTTTGTGTTTTACTGCTTTAATGTTGCATGCGGTGCTAATGCTAATTTTTTTTCTTGCCTGATCATACAGACGAGCACGGCCAGGGAAATGCAGCATCAAGCCTTCACCGGTTAAGATAAAAGGAAAACTGATTCACTTTCACCCTAAAGAAGGTTGTTAAAATCCTAAAATACATTTTTCTCTCACAGCATTTCATATTTACTTTGTCTTCTACCAAAAAAGCTGTACCTACTGAATCCTAACAGAGTTAGACATATTATTATAATTTTTATCTCATCAATGTGCAACATATAGTTAACTAATATGGTCACATGTATCACAGTATGTGCACTGTTTTAAAATGTTTATGTTTTTGTTTGCAGAGTTTGTAATCAACAAAAAACCAACCACTACACCTGTTCCCACGACAACAAGAAAAACTACGACAACGACAACAAAAAAACCAAAACGAAAACCTATAATAATAATTAAACCACCAATGCCAACAAGAAAATCAATAAGAAAAACACAGCTGCCACCACCACCACCAACAACAACTACAACTGCAACTACAACTGCAGCTACAACAACTACAATTACAACAACAAGAAAAACAACATTACAGACAACAAGAAAACCAACAACAAGAAAGACATTACCACCAACTACCAAAACAACAATAAAATCAACAACCATACCAACAACTGTGCAGATGGCCATGGCAACAACTCCTGCCACAACTACACCCACTGGTAGGCCTACTGCTTCACCCGTATACCAAACCCACTCCGCTGATTATCCAGACACTAGGTCCACTAACTCCTCAACTACCCAGCCACATTTGACCGTCAGGACTAACAGCACACGTACCAGACCAGTGAACACACTGCCGAGGGGCGAATCCCCCAGCATCAAACCAGGTGGTTTCTGCCTCTGCACTCTAGTTCTGCTTTACATTTTAAATCTTAATAGCTAAATTAACCTTTTTCATCAGGCATATTCCCAAATGAAATATTATTTGCAATTAACCTAATAAGAGTCACACTCCTTTTAAATTAAAAACTACAAATTACTCTTGCGCACAGCTTTCACAAGAGGCAAATCCTATTTATATAAGCGACGGGCTTTCTAAGAAGTAAACATTAGGAAAGAAATGCATGCATAGTAAGAATAATCACTACAACATAGTGAAACATAGAAACATATTTTTCCACTTTTCTGTATATCAGTTTAACATCCTGCTGAGTAGATAAGGATTCATTATAGAGCAGTGGCTTTTAAAGCATGTTCAAACTCACTTTAAGAACTTGAAAACTAACTCAAACACAAACACAACAAACATAAGTGCAATATACTAAATATCAGCTACTTAGCTCTGATACGGTACTATTTTAATTTTCAATTACTGTAAGGAATATTTTGCACAGTCAATTATTGCATTGTCTATATTTACAACTTCTGCAACTTTCATAAATCAGTATACACTTATTCCATCTTATTTTCAAATTTTTATTAGATACATTTTATTATTCTTTACATCAGTGTTTTAACTTAATCACTTACTTTCTAACATTTCACTATAACATTTTTATAGTATTATTTATTTGAAAATGTAATCTAAAGTCTAGTAGTATTCATACCATTAAATTATGAAATTGCTGTAAAATTAATGCTGTAAAGTTAATGTCAGTTACACTAGTGTCTTATGGCTGAAAAAATAATTTGTAGATTTGCCTGTAAAGATCCAGAATTGGAATGAGTGATTTGCACAAGTTCGTGTCAAACTCAGGTACGGTGGAAGTAGATAGTAGCTTGAATTCCAAATTAATTCCTGTTAGTGTTTATTCTTTGGCTGGTACAAGAATCTAAAACAGGATCGACAGTGGTTGTTCATGTGTTTAGTCTTTGCACTTCTTTAAGTTAAATCAGGCATTATTTATTGTGAATAAATGGTTCTGCATCAGCCTCAGTTTGGACATTCATCTTTGTGTGCCTGTGTTTATGTCTTTCCTTTGCCAATATTCAACAAAACAATATCGGGTAATAAAAGCTACTTCGTTTTTAAATCAGCATTTCTGTTGTACTAGTTACATGAATAGTTGGTAACTTCAATTATTTACTTCAATACTATTAATATTTGTTTTTTAAAGAATTTATTTATTAAAACAGCTAGTCTGGTTCTGTCCTAAGGAAACCAATTTTACATTATTTGTGTGATCATTTGTGGTTGTGCCAATAACAAGTTAGTGGTTTAATTTGGGATTGTGTTTCTTTCTTGAACATGTACATTGATTTCCTGGAAAGCTTTAAATATATTCTTTATATTAATGCAAATTTGATACGATTACGTAATTAAAGGGCTTTTAGGTTACTGGAAGGTGAACTTTGTTGTGGCTGGAGCCAGACAGGCAGTTTTTCCATGTTTCTAGTCTTGCAGTCTGTTTAAACAAAGCTAAGCAGCTCTCAGCAGTAGCTTATCATTTAATGTACAGACATGAGGTATTAAACTTTCCCTCTAACTATTTGCACATGCATTTTTTACAATGTGAGACATACCTCTGAAGAAAAAAACTTAATCTTAATTATCCAAATAAAGAGGGTGATTCTGTCTCTCTCTTAGGTTATCGCACAGCCATCATGACTGCAGTATCGTCTAGGATTGCGCAAACCCCAATCATCAACACACTTCCAACAAGGAGACCCCATCATCGGCCCCCTATTACCACCTCGCAAGCGTTAACCTCGCCACAGCCTCCTCCTTTTCCATCCTCGACATCCCTGAACCAACCCCAGGGAGCTGTGACCTCTGCACATTACCCGCAGCGCGCCCGAGCGTTGACCACACCATTGCCATCATGCTGGAGCCAGAAAGCCACAACACCAACTGACAAACCCCAGAGACCAACAATCAACACAACACTGCTTAAAACACAGGAAGAGAAACTGCGGCTCGGAGTGAAGCTGGGAAGCACCGGGGAGGGCAACCAGATATATAAGACACCCAGAGGACAAGGTGGAGCTCTTGGGCACAAAGGAGGAAGGGGAAGGACAAGGCTGAAGGCTGGCTCAGTGCGACTGGTGAGCGCCAATGGTTTGTCAGATCGAGGCAGAGTGGAGATCTTTATCAGAGGGCGGTGGGGGACCGTGTGCGACGACCTTTTCAACACCAAGGCAGGTACCGTGGTGTGTCGACAGCTTGGCTTCTCAAAGGTGGTGGCGGTGATGAAGAGGGCCATGCTGGGGGAGGCACACAGCAGCGTCCAGATACTGCTTGATGACGTGGAGTGTGAGGGCGGGGAGAGCTCGTTGCTCGCGTGCAAGAGATCCGTGGTTGGGAAACACAACTGCACACACGCTGAAGACGTAGGGGTGATCTGCGCTTAGCGAAGAGGCGTTAAAAGCGAAAACTAAAGGAAGGCGCAGAGGAAGACGATGGAGAAATGTAGAGTACTGTCACATACACAAGATTAGGAGGAAGCAGGCATAGGAGAAGAGTTTGTTAGAATGTTATGAAAGGTTATTCAGAGTGCACATTTTTATGTGTTGATGTTGTCAATTTCATAACAATTCCATGAATTTTATTTTTTCATGTTTTACATATTTTACATATTTTTCTATTTCCCATTTTCATCAAAGTTGTACATCTGCATCATTTTACAATAGGTTCTGTGTTTATTCTGACCTTTAAATGCTGGGTGGAGCCTTGTTGCAGCAAATTATACTGACTCAAAGTTTGATTTTCAGCTGTTGCTTTTTCAGTTCTGAGCGATTATACATTTTTTTATTCAATAATAATAATGTTTAATGTTAATTTACAAAAAAACTGCTCAAAATGGTTTAAGACATCTTAGGAGAAACCTCAGTTACATATAGCTAAAGTGTGTAATCACAATTTTCTGTTTACACATGCACTATAAAAATGCCTACCACAGTTTTTTAAAAAGTAAGATGTTTGTATTTTTGTATTGTATAATTTCAGCTGGTCTATTTTCTATTTGCATTTTGACACCTTTATGAATGTAGTTTTAAGATGAAAAAAAATTAACAAGGAAATGCTGGACATTCTATACGATGAATGTAGTAAAATGTTTCCACTTTTATAAATACTAAAGAGATTTAATAGCACAGATCACCTGTGGCATGAATAAAGTTTATTGCAAAAATGGTTTTCTTGCAATTCTCGATTATTCTCTGACAGTGCAGTCAGAGACGGCTGATGGCCCTTATTCACATTCACACTACATATTTGTCCACTTTGAGACTTTGCCCAAACTGAAAGTACAATATATTTTGGTGATTAGGCTGTCAGGAAAACATATAATAACGACATTGTCATCAGATTGCCAATGTTTAATTGCCATGTGTCTGTCATACACTTAGCAATCTGCATTTAAAACAACCTCTGGGTGTAACTCCCTTGTGATAAGTTATTATTATATATTGATGGTCACCAATGATTAAAAAAAGAGAAAAGAACTGGCATGCATTGTTTGCTATGTTTGTTTTGGTTTTAAATACTGAGACATAATTATTACAGTGCTGTTACATATACCAGCACATATCACATAACATATTTTTGTAACTGTAATTTTATCCAAAGGTGTTTACAACAAACTTATGCTACAGTCACTATCTAAAATCTGAACAGTTTTTTAAAATTATTTTTTTCTAGAAACAAACCCAAATGTCAAACAAACAAAATGCTGCTATTATAGTTTCTAATTTTTCACCCAGGAACTTTTATTATTTTAATGAATTTCATGATATTTACCTTCTCTTTGCCCAATAGAGAATATGTCTGTTCCCTGACCACCTAAAAAATTGTTAGACCACTTTGATTTCAGAATGTTGACCTGCTTGTGGTTCCAAGTGCTTCCAGAAGTAGAATGGGAGGCAGAGCCTTCAGTTATCAAGCTCCTCTTTTGTGGAACCGCCTCCCAGTCCAGATTCTGAGGGCAGACACCTTCTCTACTTTTGAGACCAGGCTTTAAACCTTCTTTTTGATAAAGCTCATAGGTAAAGGTGCTCAGTCAACCTGAACTAGCTCTGATGCTATAGGCCTAGACTGTTGGGGGAACCTCCCCTTCACCTCTCTCTGTACATGTATACGTCACCACTGTATGACATTAATTGGGTGTCTTCTGTCCCCCCCAGTTGTCTTTCTCCCTCTGTGTCTCCCTCTCTCTGTCCCTTTCTTCAGGCGTCCCCGGCTTCTATTGTGGCTTTCATTGCACAGCTACTGGATGAATGTTTTGCTATTGCTCTCCACGTTCCACTCACCCCAAGAGGGCAAGGCAGGCATGGCCGCCCATCCTGAGCTTGGTTTCTTCCATTAAAGGGAGTTTTTCTCTCCACTGCCCACGGAGGATTTGTTGGGTTTCCTCTACATACTTAAGAGGACTTTATTGTGAATTGGCTGTATATAAATTAGGTTGAATTAAATTCAATTTAATATATAATTTCCAAACTGTCGGGGGAAGAAATCTGTGGACAGCAACAATTTTTTGCAGGGAGAAATGGTTGAATAGGCTCATAGAAGCAGTGTTGAGGTAAATTAGGAGCTTGGATGAGAAGAATACTGAACGTGATAAAATGCCCAGAAGTGATGACACTTAGCACCATTATGTAAAACAGGATGTTTAAGTGTGAGAACTGTGATTTTAAGTATTCAAACCATCCCCTTAACTGTTGGATTTACTTTAACCTATATATAAGATAAGTTAAAATATGTCAATTATTTATTTATTATATATTAAATATTATAAAGTTAAGACTAAGAATGCCAGTGTTCCAGCAGCAAAAAGACAACCACCAGATGTTGCACCACACATTGAATCAAATATATTGTCTCTAACCTAAAAACAAATATTGCACAAGAGCAAAAGTAGTTACACAAGAGACATAATATATGTATTCCCATAATATATATTAAATATATATATTAAAATATATATTCCAATAATATATGCAGTATAATGTAGGAATATGGAATGAACTCCAATCCATCTGTGATAATTTGCCTGCTCTACCTTCATTGCAGTTGGCTTAAGCTTTTAGACTTTCAGCCACAAAGACAAAGAGATGTAGCCATCCTCCTTCAGATCATAGCAGCCTGCCGTAGTTGAAAATGTTTTTAAGTAAATGAAATTAATGTAGGGTTATTACAGAGAAAGCCATTGAACCATTTTAAATGTTGTTTAAATGAAAGAACAGACACCAAAATAAGCAAATACATATTTATACCGCTAAAACGACTAAGGCTCATTGAAATATATTGATTAAAGCAGTTACAGTATTTAACCACCACAAGCACTTTTGATGCCACACACTTCACGGAACAGTCCATTACAGATTGTCCTGCAGTCCCAAACACCAACGCAAGAGAGAGCCACAGCACTGTGCACTTTAAACAGCTGCATATTTACGCAGTCCAGTGGTCTGCCATTGACCCAGATCAGCGGTGAGACACACACACACACACACATTTATGTATGTTTCTTAATTTCTTAACAGAGATGCAAATGTGCACATGCATTTTTCATTTCTAGACATGATAATTTTGTGACTGACTCCATATGTTTTAAGCTTCTATTATTGCATATGTATAAGAATTTATGTGACACCGAGTAAGGAACAAGAGTCTGGGGGCTATTGAAAGAGTGATGCTAATCTTTGCCAGCAAAGAACTTAGCTGTGGTGTTAATTATCTCTAATAGATTTACGTGTGATTAAGACGATGAATATCTTTGAGCTTGATAAGACTAAAAAGCAATAGACAGGATGTGCTAATGAGATACAGTTCAATTTTAGTAATAAAGATTACTACCTTGTACTTTATTATGTTTTATAAAAGCAGTAAAAAAAGAGAAACAATTGTTTCTCATTATTCTTTGATTTGTATATGTTATTATTTGAAACATTACTACGACCCCCACCTTTTTTTTAGAAGTTATAGATGTTATTACAGCTTTTAATCACACAACCACATTATATTCCATAACCCCATTAACAAAACAAAATGGAAGTTAGAAGCACAGAAGAGGGGGAGGACTGGACTGGAAGAACTGTATTAAGTAGCCTGCGGTTTCATAAGGGTTTTGTAAAGATGCACAAATACGGATAAACATGGAAGCATGCACACAGAATGCACGCATGAGCACACACACACACACAGGCACACACACACACACACACACACAAACACACACACTCACACACACACTTTTCCCAAGTGACTTTTGTTTCTAATTTTGCTCTCCCTCTCTCCCACAGTCTGTCTTAAGCACTCTCTCTTCTCTTTGTATTTCACTGCTCTGCTGTTGAAAGATGTTCTTTTGACAAAGGCATATTTAAATTTGCAAACTCAATGTAGACAGAGATTGAAAATATGAGAGACAAGTTGAAAGGAGAGGAGAGCAGATTAAGGCTAACAACACAGCAAAAAGATGGATCTGTCTGCTGCTTCCCTGCCTCTGTATGTGTCTGCTGCCAGATATGCACGTGTCTGTATTTATACTAGTCTTTCATATCATGTGTAAATGCCAAAATGATAAATGTTTTTATTCTATAGGTTATCAATAACCTATGTCCAATGCCATATTCATTTCATTTTTCTCATGTGTTTCAACATCAGCACATGTCAGCTACCGGTTGGTAAGTGAAAGCCCGAGGTTGGGCAAACATCATGTTCAAAGAAGGAGGTAAGTACAGGGTCAAAATCAATCTATTAATGCCCTCCACAGATTAAAGCCTGCAGCACAGTTTGGTTCTGCACCTGTGACCACACCCAACACTGATGTCACAGAGATGTTAAGTTAAACATAGTAAGTGCAAAGTTAAACCAATAAAGGTGACTCATGGGTTACTTTAACCTTTATGAATAATCCAAGCACTCTCCATTGGTTATTATTCATGTTGTTTTGTCATATTTAGCTGTAAAATGACTGGTAGAATTGGATGACACCTGCTGTGTATTTTTCTAATCGAGTTAGACTTGACATGTAAATAGACTTAATAACCTAATGGCCAAAAATAAACCAGTGTCTTTCAAATAGTGTCAAGTAAGGAATGTGCAAGCAAGACAAAAGAAAATGTCAAAGCAAAAATATGTAGATACTGAACAAGTATTTAGACGATGGCTGAGGTGAACTTTTTCGGAAACAGAGATTATCCTATGCAAGGGTGGAACCAGAGCGGTGGCCTGGGGTGGCACATGCAGAGAATTGACATTATGATACTCTCAGATCTCTGGTGCATACAGTTAAGATCAGAAACAAAACTCAGAAAGCAGAGGATAGATAAAATTAAATCTTTATGATGAATAGGTGTGACAGGGACAAACAAAAACATTGTGACTCACAATACATAAAACACAAAAACACCTTTCTGTTGGGACATAGAGAAGCTCCATCATTTTCATGTGCTGCCGTACTGGTTTAGTACCAAGTTAGAATTTTGCAGCAGTTGTATTTTTACTGGTACCGACATTGTTTATTATCATTTGTTTTAATTTTGGGAGATATATATGGTAGATAAATCACTTACGTGACTTCTGACACAAAACAAACACCTTACAAACAAACTATCAGCCCATTAATAGCAATGCAGTTTATTATTTACAAAAAGGTTTTTTTTAGTATGTGCCCCAGTCTGGCCACCTCAATAAAACATTTATAGATCCGGGCTTGAACCTATGACCTGGATGAGTCGGTAAAAATATGATTTCTACAAAACACTAAACAGTATGACGAGTGATTTCGAATTTATTCAATCAGGAAAACAAAATACAATTTTCATGCACTTTAACACTTAAACAGAGGCATTTGTGCACACACGCACACACACACACACACACACACACACACACACACAGATGGTGATTGCATCACAGATGGTGGTACTGGGTGATGCTAGAGGCCAAAAGGACAGCTCTAACCAGCTACTCACACAGACGAAAACAAGGATTATGTGACATTCATTTGTCATAGTTTACACATGTATGAACTAATGTTCACTATGGAGCAACAGGCACATCTGGACATACACAACATTCACATAAACACACTGAAAACACTCACTCTCCTGCTGTTCTTTGTTCATTTCTCACTTTACCTGGCAGAGCTGATGTTTGATTTTTTTTGGTCAATAACTCAGCCGTGTCACATGTGTGTTTTTTGTGTCCATGGCAGCAATCACATGAAGCATTACATTTCCTCTGTTCTTTCATCGATTGGCTGCTGTGTTGTCACATTGAAGGAAAATTTCCAACCTCATTACCCAGTGTTTTAGTGTGTGTCACTGCACTCTGAATTTTGCTCAGGAATTCAACAAAAACCTCATCAAACAAACATTATTTTTTACCAAGGATGCGTTTGTGTCAGCCAAATGCAGAGAGAGAGAGAGAGAGAGAGAAAAGGAAAATGTGTATGAGAAAATGTGAATGTAACGCATGTGTATTATTCATGTTGCAGGGATATGAATGGTGTTCACACGTCCTGAGAGCTTCCCTTTACCAGATCCTGTCCACTCTGTTCTCGAAGCTTCTAGCGAGGGAGGGGGGAAGAAATGCAAGCGAAGGACAGAGTAAGAGAAAGGGAGGTGGAGAGGTGGTGATGGAATATGGGAGGGAGAGGTGAGCAAAGACAGGGGATGAGGTGGGGGAACGGAGAGAAGATAAACTAGAGGAGAGGAGTGGGAGACAGACACTGAGGCAGAGAAGGACAAATATAGAGAGAATGAGAAGGCGGGAGGGTGGGGGTGGGTGGTGGGTGGTGGGGGAAACACTGAGAGAGACGGAGAGAGAAGGGAGGGAGGGAAGGGGATGCTGCATTTTAGTGATAGACCAGACAGAGGCTGCAGGAGCAGACAGAGGGGTGGAGAGAATCGATGAGAGGGGTAAAAAAAATTAGGAGCAGCAGAACATTTTCAGACAGAGCATGGCAGGATTCCTGTACAGGTAAAAAATATTAAATGGCCACAAATGAATGAAATATGAATGCAAGATCTTTTGAATTCCAGTAGCCTTGACTGGGAAAGACTTGTTCTTCCGTGACTGCTGCATCGAAGGTTTCCTGGATCTCACCGAAGAGCAGTCCGCCTGTCTTCATGACAAACCATTCATCCATCCATAAGTACACGCATACGCACACCTCCCTCCACCCCTTCGCTTGGCAAGCTCCACCCTCCCACCCTCCCACCTCTCACTTCACTACATATTCATTTTACAATCATCTCTCCATTCCAACCACACACCAGCTTTTCTCCACACCCACCCTTCCTCTCCATCTTCCTCCCCCCTGCCCCCTTTCTGTCTCCATATCTCTTCTGCTGTCACTTCCACGGATTCCACTGCCATATCTTTTTTTTTTTTTACCTCCACACCCTTCTTTTCCATCTCCCTCACCCTTTAAGGGGTTTTCTGCTGTAGTACTCGTATGTTGCCACAAAGCTTTTTACCATTGTTGCACATTTGTCTATTTTCTCCTAGAGTGTGACAAATGAAGAAGCTCCGGGGGTTAAAGTTTCCACTCCCTGCTTGACTATCCACAAGCTGTCCATCCATCTGTCTCAGCAGGATGCAAGAAGCATTATTTTGGTGTTTGGGACTTAGAGAAATGCTGAACGGATCCTGACGTTGTTGGAGGGAGCAATAAAAAAAGGAAAATTTGCAAGCTTCTGGAAGGAAAAGGGAGGAGAGAGAGAGCAGTATGAGTCAGAGCACAGCAGCTAGAGAACTGTGTATTCTGTATGCAAGACCAGAGGTAGAGCGAGAACAATGAGAGAGACACGGAGGGGGAAAACAGACAGGACCTGACCAGGACTGAGCAGTCAGAAGACAGAAGAAGGACGGGATGAGGACAGGAGCAGCCATACTGGCAGGCAGATATAGGTCAAGTGAGTCAGCTTGCTAGAGGAAGAGGAAGGCGAGAAGAGGGTGAGTTCAGAAAGTGGAGAGTTTGGTGTGACTGAAGCCGGGTGAGGCGAGGTTGAGGGAAGGCTTGCTGCAGGGTGGAAAGTGGACTCAAAAGTGCAAGGACAGAAAAGACGAGCTCAATGAGAAACTCCCTGAGCAGCTGCAGGGAAGAAAGTCCTGAGTGACTGTGCCCTGCTACAGGGAGAACATGACTAAGGTTTGCACATAGGAGGACAATCTTTGAGAAGGTTGACCACAGAAATTAATGTTAGAGAGGTTTAAACAGAAGACAGCAGATCAAGGAGCAGGACGTAGATCTGACTAGGTACGAGCAAAGCTTTACATCCGAGCAGAAGAATTAAAAAGGACAGCAGAAGAGCTGAGCTGCAAACACCGTAGACCAGAGAACTTGTAATCCAACGCACAACAAAGGGGACATTGAAACTTTAACTGTGACAGCAACACAGCAAGAGGTTCCTGTTAAATATTGATGCTGACAGCCCACTCTGGAAAGAGCACACTCCTCGCAACACAAAGGGGGAGACAGGCGACAGAAGAAACACAGTTGATTTTTTTTGTTCGAAAGGATTTTTACACTGGACTACGCAAGCTGTTAAAGTGTGTCAGACGACGGCCGAGTGTGGTGAAGTTGAAATGCTGCCGCAAATTAGGAGAAGACCGACAAATTAGGAGAGACTGAGCTGGAGGTGTTTTTGGGTGGGCCAGCTGTGCAGTGGGATGACTACAGACCGTTTGAGAGACCACATCAGGACAGCACGAGGACAAGATGCAGCTGTTTGATGAATACAGATGTATATTTTGTGACTGACAGGGTGAACCTGCTTTGACAGCCACTTCACCGCCAGAGGAGAAAAGGCAAACACCACTGAAGCACTCAAAATAGTTTCCTGCTATTATTTTGTCCTGGATTGATCCCTCCTCTCTGGAAATGGCCTCATTACAAAGATTTGACCAGTGGAGATTTGCTGTCATGGCTTGAGGAAATGCAAGTGTGTAAGTGTGCGCTGATGTGCATCATCATGAAGGATCCTTTAATTGGAGGCAGGATGCATACTTTGATAAAATAAAGTCATGATGGCTCCTAATGTCGTCGAGGCACAAAGGTAGAGGCTGAATCATAGACTCTTCCAAACATCACGGCAATAACGCAGGAAGACACAACGCCACGGTCTCCATCCAGCTGCGGACAGACCAGCTGCATGTGTGTGTTTGGCTGTGTGGGGGTGCAAGGACCGTCGGGGAGCTCAGCTGTGTTTTTGTGTGTGCTCGTGTGTGTGTAAAGGTGTGTGTGTGTATCGAGCTTTGAACTCAGCTGCATCTGAGCGAATCATCATATTGTTGCCCAGAGCTGTGCGTGTTTGTGTGTGTGTGTGTGTCTGTGTGTATGCGCGTGTGTCGCTTGGATTCTCCCCACCAGCGACAGAGCTGGACCTGAACAGCAGTGGTGAGAGGGGGGACAGGGAGGGGGAGGAGGAAGAGGAGAAGAAGGAGGCAAAAGAAACCAGCAGGACGGAGGAAAAGAAAAAACTGATAAGATGCTGGGATAAAGAGAAAAAACAAAGGAGTCTCTGGCTGCCCCCCTGGTGCAATGTGTGGTGAGTACGCATCTCTACATGCATATGGCTGCCATGTGTGTTCACGTCTGTGCGAATGTGCGAGAGCGTGCACTCTGTTCATCCGCCAATCAGTATTCCCTCAGGAAGCTGGCCAAGGTCAAAGGTGAAAGGTCAGCTTAAAAACTCAGAAGTGTTACGGCAGTTCAGGTAATTGGATGCAGGTCATGTTATGTGACAGTGAGCACATGATGTGCAGGTCCACTGGGTCACATTAAGTTCCACATGGTCACATGATGCTCCTGTAGATCCTGTGGCCAATGAATGAAGGCTGAACCCCGAAGTTTGACCACACGGGACGTCTGCATGTCATTTATCAAAACGTTCAATAATTATTGTAATAATGTAGTGCTGTAATATATCATAGTAAAGCCCGAAGCACTGAGCTGTAATCAATGCAAAAAAAAACAAACATTTTCCACATATGTGGTGAAAAATGAATGCGCTTTCTATCATTTCTTATGAAAGAAATGTTGGAACCAAAAATATCTGACTGCAAAATCAATCACATCACAACTGCAGAACACACTCTTAGTTATTGAAATATTTGGGCTCTGTGTGACTTGACAAGTCTGAAGGTGATATCACAAGGTATGGATCCATGGTCTCACTAGAGTGTTACTGTGGCAAATGGCTTTTACTGTCAGGGAAAATACGCTGCCGTTTCACCAGGTAGTTGTTGATATAGAAAGTGAAAATTAAGTTTTCTTTCTGTAGCACATTCTGCAGGAGGTCTTGATAAAGATTAACAAACTAGAGCCCTCAATAAACCTTTGGTACAGAATGTTCTCAGTATCCTCTGTTTTATGATGGAAGGAATGGTAGTAAGTCTACGTGAATATCGCTCTGTCTGGAAAAGACCCTCAGATTACTGCCAGACTTCACCCACATTGTAAGAAAAAGGGACACAACCCTTGGTCCACACAAAGTGCTTTTAAAGGTTTATCGGAGACTCGCATGGCATTTTAACAGTTCTGTCTAAAGTTAAATATAGTCATTGTCTTTTAAAAATGCAGCATTTTTAAGATAAATTTCCCCCTTTTTGTTTTCCCTTACACTGTGGCTAAGGGATAACTTATAGTGGCTATTTACTCACATTATAGAGAATCAGACAAGCAGGACAAACATTATCAATAACAGAATTTATGGAGGATTTCATATTGTACAGTGATGTACTGTAGAAACCAGAATACACAAATGAAACATAAATGCATAACCAATATCGCAATCTCTCTTACCTACCATAATATGGCCCTTGGCGTATATTAACATTTTTTTCCACAACCTGAGTCAAATATATTTGAAACTTGGTCCTTTCAGGATTTCTCGGGGGGTGAATCTGTGGAACAATTTCATCCATCGCTGATTTCTTTCAAAACAAGCTGAATAAATGCATACACAAACCACAAAGCAGCCTAATTTGGCAACGGCAAAATCAGGTGAAATAGGTGAAATGCTGGAGCTACAAAGTGCAAATGAGTTCAAGAATAATTCCATTTACAACCTGTGAAGTAGAAACCTGGAGTTACGACAACAAACATACATACATAATAGAAGATAGAACTACTATAGCTTCGCATGACATCAGGGCTGAACATTTTGAGCCCAATTTCTTAATGCAATGTGCATATGAACTGATGGTGTGTATGATCAAGATCCGCCTTCTTTACATCTGATGGTTTGACTTATCACCAGTAAACAGCTGATGCTGAGGGGCTGACAAGCCGGACCCCGCATACACCTATTGTTCCGTCTTGCCTACACTTCCTCGTTCACACAGAAGCCTTTCCTCTCCTCGCTAGCTGTCATGCATCCAGCTCTTACACCAAGTCACTCTGTCTTACAGCAAGTTCATTCATTCTTTCCTTCCCTTCCTCCTTACACACAAGCACATGTACTGACAGGCACTAAAAACACACATGTAGAAAGCACGGAGGAAGCAGGGCTGCGGCTGAGGAGAAGCGACAGTGGCTTCATGGCCGCCGGCCTTAAATTCAAGCAGCGCTCGCCACACCATCGCTCTGTGTATCAGCTCAGTGTGTGTGTGTGAGAAAGAGGGAGAGTCAGACGCAGACTGAAACAAGAGAATTTGTAAATATAGACTGAGCGTATAATCTTAGATGTAGACTCCATGAAGCGACCTCACGATATTTGCATTAAATGCTGCACAGATATCTTGTTCCAACAGCTTTTCTTCACAGCTTAGTTGTTGCCACACCAGGTCTGTGTGTGTGTACATGCATGCTGTATGTGTGTGTGTGCGTGTCATTGATTACTGCCGACCGAGCGAAGTGTGTCCACCGATTGTAGCACAGACAAAAGCTGTAAGAACATCGACTGAGACACTCCGTGTAGTCAATAACACTGCCAATCAACTTCTCCAATCTATACCCGCAATTACTTCTTCTCTGATCACTGGATAGATGACCGAATTGTGCTACAGTGGAATTTAACTGAATCTGTCTGCAGAAGGTCGGTGACCCAGTTGTTATCCAGACAAATAATGAGCGAAACTCCAGTCAAGGAAAAGTAGGATGTGAGAGTTTACAAAGACAAAGAGGCCCAAATAGATAAAACGTGTTATATTAATGCAGCCATTTACAGCTCATCAGGGACCAGTTGAATAGTTACCTATTAATAAGACATTCAGCAGATCGCTTTAGATGGCATTTTCTTGTATTCATTAATTTATTATTAAATTTCCACTTGTTATTGCTTAAGTGATTTGGTCTCGTCCTGTTAAACTTTTTAAATGACACTGGCCCTGTTATCAGCTCCTTATCTTCAAATCACTGCGAATAGCAATGCAAAGTGCAAAAGGTGCTGTGGAAAACTGTTTTTCCAAGGTTACATTACATTATTTATTACATTTTATTTTGGAAAAATTTTACTTCGGAAGAAAGAAGTCTGTATGACGTGACTTTAAGTAAAATTACGGTTACTGGAGATGTTCGAAAGTGAAAATGCTGCAGTACGTAACTGAAATAGCCATGTTGGTCAGGGGATGAGCAATTTGAACATCATTCATTCTTCTGTTGCTGCCTCAATGATGTCTAACAGCTGGCAGCCATGTGGTCCAGGTGATGTGCTGGTGGCTGTGGGAAATGTGTTACATCAACACTGACTTCGGAAGGACACAGAAAATGGAATTTGCTGTTATCCAAACTACCATTAATCCTGGACTGACTATGACTGTCATGTAGATAAAACCATCCAGAGAGACTCAGTCTTTTCACATCCACATGTGGTGATGCAATTCAACCATCTATCACGTTTAAAGGTTGAACTTTTATTACACATTTAGCAATTTGACTAAGATCGCAGCCATCCATATCTGATTAAATATGATATTGAGACATGTTGCTGGGCTCTGTGCAATATACAGAAGCAGATGTAGTTGAACCCATGGTCACTCAAACATAAGATTTGCACTGCTACTGTACCTTAAAGTATCTAACGTCAATGCGTAGAGACTTATACGATTATAAGTATAAGTAACTTAACGCTTTATGCATTGTTGCTCATTAAAAGCCATTGAAGTCAGTGCCAGTCAGGTCAGCTACAAAAGGACATTGAGTACCGGATCTGCTGGACTAGCTTCACACAAGTAGATGTGTATGTATGTAATGTTTATGCTGTGTTTTCAGGACATTATGAAAATGTAGAAGAAAAATGAGAGATGAGATGAGAGCATATGAATGACAAAGGTAAATATAATAAAAATCTTCCTCTCTAAGAGCATCTCATAAGGGGAAAGTTACTATTTAAGAGCTCATGAAATTCTCAAATGCCTGCACCCACAAACACACGCACACTGTCCTCACCAGACATCCGATTTTTTATTATCTCTTCTTCCATCCTCAAACATCGTTTTCAGTGTCCTCATTTTTCAGTAACTATATCTCTTAGTGGAATTCTGTATTTGTTATTTTGTATAGGACAATCAATGGATGTTTAAACTAATGGTTTGGATGCCGACACAAGATGGGGTATAACAATACAGCATTTTGGCAGGTTTTCCTCTAATTATGTCTCCATATTTCAACTATGTGTCTATATTTGTGTTGGTGGCTCTTACTTGGCCTATCTCTGTGTCTGTTTCTCTCTCTTGCACAGAATGTTTTAAATTTGTCTCGGCTTGTCCTCCATCTGTCTTATTATATATTTGAGCTCATTAATGTTCTATGTGATCACTCCCTGGAGGGGCCTATTTGAAGGTTTTTGTCATGTCAAATAAACTTCCAAACCATAACTAATAGATGCTACTGCTACAATTTAAAAGTTAGAGTTTTTATTAATTGTTTAGTCCAGGGGTGTTAACATGCATGTGGACAATGCTCAAAAAAAAGAGGTGCATGGACATGGTAGTAAACAATGATGAGGCCCTAGTCAAAAATACTAATATAAGTCACTCCACAAATCAACCCTACAATTTATCCAGTTACCAAATGTGTAAAATATATTCATCTTGTCCAAAACTTGGAAATCTTCTGGAAAAAACAGTCAAAGCTTTTTCCTCATGAAGTAATTCAATTCAAGTCCCTGGTGTTGAGCCCAGGTCAGATACAAATCAGAGGTTTCTGTGGCTCTTCAGAATAAAATCGTACTAATATGGCCTAAAATGTAACATTTTGTTTGTGGCAGTGCACAGCTTCAGATGATGCACTGATGCTCACATTTACCTCAGATACAATCTTACATTCTAAAATTGATTTAAAAATCTTTTTTTTAATGATTAGTGAGTTCTTCCCATTCATACATCTCAGTCGCCCTTATTTTTTGTCTAGGCATATTTATGACATCACCTTGGTAGTGAATAATAATGTAGCCTCTCAGACTCTCTGCAGAAATGTGCCCTGCACCGTAGATGGACCATCTGTAGGAATCCACATCACACCCTCTATACATTAACTCGACAGGGAAATAAGTAGACCAGCTATCTGCACCAGTTATGATGAATGTTGTGCATGAGTTTCTTTGGACGTCCTGCCTTTCATTGCTCATTCGGCAGGGAAGCCACTGGTGAATTCTCCAGTGCTACTGCACAGCACAGTGTCCTCATTGTTTGCTTCAAAATAAATTTAGAACAATGTTTGCCATTTGTGCAAATGTGGCAAATGGCAAAGTGGTTTTCTAAAGTGGTGCTATGTTTGCATAAGGACAAAAGTAAACATACAGTTCAGTTCAAATATAATTACTGATGGAAAATTATTTTTCCAGTAAGTAAATTTAGTAGGATTAGAGTCTGATTACTGCTCCCTGGTTATATGTGCAACAAAAGTAGAAACATTATGATGACTAAAAGTAAGTGATATTCTAATCTTCTATTTGAACAGAGTTTTTTTTATATCACTGATGGGTGTTAGGAATAATACATCTGATTCTTCCATGTCATGTGGTGTCATGGTAGAGGACTGAATGATGGAGACAGAGTGAACGCATTCTAAAATTAACTGAAGAATTTGCAAGCCTAGCACTTACAGTACATATGGTGCTGCTTTGCTAAAAGGATTATTTATTGCTTGTAATAAATTGTACAGCACCATCGGACACATGGAGCTGTATAACGTTTATTATCAGCATTATTATTGTGTCAGTTGTGTTGATATTATATGCACATTGTGCGCATGCAGTATAATATCACATATTGAAAAATGAACCTATAGGTATCCAAACACTTCCACTCAGATGCAAACACAGAAGTGGAAATGCAAGTATCATCTCAGACTGCTGTCTAATTTCAGTGCCCTCAGAAATAAAAATGAAATGAGAGAGAGCGGACATAAGCTGGCAAACTTTAATACATTTTATCTCAGTCGAGGAATATTTTTATGCACATTGTTTCATGTAAGGCTTTACAGTCACAATACTCTTGTGCTACACAATATAAATACCAGCCAATCACCCATCCATCATAGACACTGCTCCTGCTAGGGGTTATAGGGGATGTTGGAGCTGATCCCAGTTGTCCTTTGGTGAGAAGCTGGGTACATGCTGCACAAGTAGCCAGTCTTTCACAGGCCAGACAGACTAGAGAGAACTGTTCTCACTTGCCACACCTACAGGCAATGCAGTGTTCCCAGTAAACCTAACTGAATGTCTGTCGACTGTGGGAAGAAACTGGAGGAAAAAAATAGGTAAGAACAGGGAGAACGTGCAAGCTCCATATTTGCAAATTAAGATACCGTTGGTATCCAAATTGTTGCACTTGGCCAGTGACAGCTGGGAAAGCCTCCAGCACAGTTCAAATAATGGATGAAGTGTTACAGAGCATTAAGGATCATATACATTAAGGGTATATTTGGAACAGCTATATATGGTAAATTACAAAAAAAACAAATAAGAAAAGCCTGTCAGACATAAAATCTGACACAAAAAACAGTGTTTCTCTGTAAATTCCTCGTCATTTATTAATTTATTAATTTAAAATTCATTTTAAATGCTGTGAAGAAAACTTAAATGGATGTGTCACTGATCAGCTTAGATCGACTTTAGAGTGATGTAGCACCAACTTATCTCCATGTTCTTATCTACTCGACTGTACTCGACTATACTTAGTTTTTTCAAAATTTGTCTCCAAATTTTCCTTTATGCTGTGCTTTACAGCCCAGAGTTTTGAGTGGTGCCGTGTATTCCCTCTAATTGGGTTGGAAATAATCATGTTACACTGCTGAATGGCTAAACTGCATCAAAAGACAGTGCAATGTCCCATTCCTTACTTCCTTCCTACACACACACACACACACACACCCCTGGGCTGCCAGAACAGCTGCTGGATGTTGAAATGTTTACCCAGCACACCAACAAATTGAGAACGTACACTAAACAACATAAAACCTTATCATTTCTGGTGTACATGTGTGTGATTTTATTTGGAGGAGGCAAATTATTGATTAAACTGGATGAAGTTATTGACCAGTGGACCTAATTATGGACATCTCACTGTAAATCCTGTGTGAAGCCCTGCAGTCAATGTCATGCTGGGACACACACATGTGCGCACACAGACACAAATACAAATGCCTGCACAGTCCTAATCTCTGCTCATAAAATGTCTCTGAGGACTGCAGATAATGACCTCATCAGCATCTGACGTCAGTTATTCCCACAGACATTATTGATATCACATCAGCATTGATATCACATCAGCATTCACAATGTTCAGTGGTGAAGGAAAATAGGTACAATCATATGGATAAAAACTGAAAATAATGTGTCTAGATGTTGAAAGGATTTGATTTTTGAATAATTAAAGGTATTAGATGACCAAGAGAAGAGGAGCAGCACAGCAAAAGAATATACAAGCAGAAAATAAATATATCTGGATAATAATCAAAACAATTAAAAAGTAATAATGTGTGGCGATGTATGTGTTGCTGAGGAAGATGTAGGTATGTAGGTAGAAATTTCTGATGTATTAGGATTTTCACACATTTTCACATAACCATAGGGTTTATAGGGAACAATCTGAAAAAAGAGAAGTTATCCAGTTAGTGACATTTCTCTTGTCTTGCTGATGCCAGAGGACAGAGGAGACTGGCCAACCTGGTTAGATTTATTAGAAAGGCCAGAGTGACTAAAATAACCACTGGCCACAAATGACATGCCCAAGAGCATTTCTAAACAGGCTCAACAAATTTGGAAAGTAGAAAACTAGAAACAGATTGCCTGGTCTGATGAGACCTGATTTCAGCTGCTACATTCCGATTGTAGGTTCACAATTTGGCTTAACCAACAACAAAAGCCTGGATCCATCCTGCCTTGCATCAATGGTCCAGGCTGCTGGTGCCGTGAGAGATATTTTCTTGGCACACTTTGGACCCCTTAGTGCCAAATGAGCAGAATAATTTGCCACGTCACGAAGCCGAAATCGTCTGAAACTGGTTTCTGGTACGTGACAAGGACTTCACTGGACTCAAATGGCCTCCACAGCCGTGAGATCTCAATCTAACACGGCATCTTTGGCATGAGCTGGAACAGGAGATTCACAGCATGGACGGACCGCCTGCAAATCTGAAGCAACTGCTCGGTGCTGTCATGTAAATATAGACCAAAATCTCTGAGGAATGTTTCCAGCACCTTCATGGCATGATAAATTGAAGCAGTAAAGACACACGGGGGTCCAGCCCGGTACTAAAAAGAAAATGTTTAGAAGAAACTTTTGCTTTTGGTGCAGAAATGGGTCATACAGCACGCAAAGTCACAAACTCATTTCATTCTCCACTGACTTTGAACTTTTTTGCCTTCTCTGATAAATATTCAGAGCCCAGATGCAGGCAAAAGTTTGTAACTGCAAAGACGAGGGACCATGTTCAGCTACTCTGTGTCAGATGTAATTAACCTGTTTTTTTTTTTCTGTTCCCCGCCTCCTACATCCATTTTCCTCTCTCCTCCCTTTTAATTTCAACTTTCCCCTTCACCTCTTTCTCACACTGTCCCCGTCACCGTCTCCCATCCAGGCGTCGCGCCCTGTGGGGGTGGGGTTCTGTGATGGTAACCATGGTCCCCGGCAGCCGCTATGTCTGCAGCGCTCATGCTAGAGAGGAAGACTCCACGAACGACCGCGAGGAGCGAATTTTAGCCGTGCTGGGCATCATCGGAACCATCCTCAATCTTTTAGTGGTCATATTTGTCTACATCTACACCTCCGTCACCTAAGTTTTTTTTTTTGGGACAAGAGACTTTGGCAGTGTCCCCAACTTTTCTCCACACTGCCGTCCTCCTGTTTAAATATTTATATACTCATAGGGGTTGATTATGCAGAGCAAGTGCTAAGATGTGAGGATCATTGGCAGTGTGTTCAGCTGGATAGATGCCATATTTACACACACCTGCATCGCTGCTTATCTCTGAAGACAGCTCTGCTCTGCTGCCCAGTGACCTCGCAGCTACAAGTGGGATCATCTGCACTCCACTGCTCAGACGGAGTTTTAAAGACAGCCACACACACCGTCATGTCAAATGACTAAAATGCTGATCCAGTGTTGGGTGATGGGCGTTCATGTCTCTAATCCTTTTGATTGGTGAGTCTGGTGAAGCATATCTGCGATTGCTTGGATAGAGGGAGTGCAGCTCTTACAGAACATGTCTTTGATCCGATGATAGTCCTTATTAACTGTGCCATGTCTTCCATTTTGTTACATATCTGTGTAAAAGTGTGTCTTTTTTTCCATTTATCTTGTTCCTGAATGAAATTAAAGTCACTGCCAGTTAAATTTATCTTTAAAAAAATCTGACAAACACAGCACTTTTTAGTGAACTTGACCAAAATAGCAGATAGCGAAGGGTGGTACACTAGTAAAAGGACCAAAAAAAATGCCAAGTGAAGGGACAACAGAGGGATGTTTGGCCTATCCACTCTTGATCACCATTCATTTTACTTGAATATCAACACAGATGTACTGATAATGGCGTGTTCCCCTTACTAAACATATGTTTCTATACCTGGTACGAATAAATCAAGTTTTACATGGACCTAACATGCCCATATCTAAGCACACAGGAGGAAAGATTCCTGGCAGTGCTGGGAGTCATCGGCATCATACTCAACCTCCTGCTGCTTCTCTTTGTCTACATATACACTTCCATCTGACGTGTGTGTGTCCAAACACACAATCAGATACAAGACAACTTACTCACAGTAGCTGCACCTACAGTATTTAGCCCTGCGTCATGTCGTGCACAGAGGATGTTCTTCAAAAACACTTGTATATAACACTAGCATATATATATATATGCAATATTTATTGTATATATGTATATGTATTTATTGCATCTAAGCACACCCTGGTCCATAGCTGATTTGGAGATATATTAAACTCTTTGTGGGTTTCTGTGCCTAATAATTTTGTGGTCTTCAACTAATATTGTGTCAGAAGGTGATGAGAGCATTTAAAGTCTCCAGTGCTGAAGAAGAGGACATTTGTTCACAGAGTGAATATTTTTGTGAAAAACACACGTCCAGCTGTGGATCTTGTTTTTAGCCATAATGCTTCCTCACACATGTGCATAATGAAATGTTTACTTGTGCTTTTACGGCTACGTTCAAGTACTATGATTCATGCTTTGACCAAAACAGTGATGCTGTAAAGACTGCCATTATTATAGTAATTATGTTTGTTCTACATGCTTATTGATGTTAAAAACACACAAAAAATGGAAGTGGTTGGTGTTGATGTTTCAGTCGGTGCAGCAGCCCTGCACATCTGCAAAAAGCACACTGTGGACAGTTGGTGCCACAGTGTGATGATGTATTTTCTGGTGTCGTGTTTCTGTAATCCAGGCACAGAGCAGCGTCAGCGAGGGCAAAGCGTGGAACTGAGACAATGTCAAATGAATCAAGACAGTGCACTTTTGCAGCGCGACACAAACGAATGCAACAGTGACAAAGGAATCGGGGAGAGCGAGCGTAGACCGTCGGAAAAAGGAGGACATGCAACCTCTGCACAAGGCCTCGCCATCTGTCACGAAACTAACGAAGGCACAAAACACTCCCTGGGATTGGATTACAACATTTCTGCTGGAGCTGCACGTCAAAATGGATATGATTTTAGGTTTAAGCACTGTGCCTCTAATGGAGGAAAAAACCTAAACGCAGCTGACAAGCGAGGAGGAAGGACTGGCCTGAATCTACACTTCATCCTCATCATTCTCTTCTCCACCAACAAACTAACACCAGAAAAGACATAGTACTGAAAGGACACGGCATGAGTCTGCGCGGTCATTTCACATAGCACTGGCAATACTTTTACAGTAAATATATCAATTCATGTAAAAAGGACTTAATTTCATACACCATCAGTCAGAGGTTCTGAGAAAGGCACAATAAAGGAATCCAAGGAGCAGTTTGTTTCCCAAAATGAACGACCAGCAACTCTGACTGCTCATTTAACCTACTGCAATTTTACGTGTTGGCTTGTGTGAATAAGTGTCAAGTTTTTGATTGTCATTGCATAATAAGATCCACTGTTAGGTTGTGTATGTTTTCTTTCGTTTGGACAGGCAAGCAAGTCTAAAAGTCACAATTCCCACATCAAATAATGTTTGGGATGAAGCAATGACTGTCGACACTATTCTCTGCATTCACTTTGTATAAATTTGTTGTTCAGAAACAGATTTTAAGTATTTCTACTGCTATGTTTACAGAATTCTGGATGGACACATGACTACAGTTTGCTAGTTGCAATAATCAGCATTATAAGACCTATTAGTTGCTTTGTTGCAGTCCAAAAGCAGCAAGGAGAATAAATTAAACGCATACATGTTTCACCTATACTGCAAACCTACTTTGCTTTTGATGGCTCTTTATTTTTTTACCTTATCATCCATCATCATCCTTTCCCTAAACACAGCATGCTTAAAATTACACTGTGTTTGTTCTAATATTGTTTTAGAATACAAAACTTTTTCTAAATGTGGAGAAGTCCTTTGAACAGCCTGGCAGTAGCGCAAAGATGTGACCTTCTTAAGGTTTTTAGGTGAGCCTCACCTTTCGAACCAGTCAGAGGCCAATTATTTCTGATTGAGTGACTCCTATTTGAGGAGCGCGTTGTGTAGCCGAGCAGGGAGGTGGAGGTGCTGGGCAAACTGGACTGATTTCAAGCTTCATGGTACCACAAGCTGAGGTTGCACATTGTGGTTTAGGTCTCACAATGTTACACAACTCTAACTGAAGTTCACTGAGATCTGGAGACCGTTATGCTGGTTCTTTAAATAAATCCATCAGCGCAACATGCACAAGGTTAATAAAACTTGAACAAACTCTCAATCTTATTACACAACACTTTCTTCCATTAATATCCATTGATACTTACTGCCTAGAAATTTATTGCACCAAAATAGGTGCACATACTTTTGATTCAACTTGCTTTCTATGGTGTTAGTTTAGGATGTACACGCACTTCAACGCTTTTCAACATCCCTCCGACGTATTTCTCTGCTCCTAGCTGAGAGTTTTTCATCATTAGGAGATCAGCTCTGGAAAAGCAGGTTGACCATGTTTACAATCTCCATACTGTGAGCAACAAGATCATAATCTGACCTGAACGTTCCTCCAAGTGAAGGTGTTTTTCAGCATATTTTAATATAGGGAAGTCCTGGAGAAGTTCAATGGCATTCATTTACATCTACCACTCAAACTAGAACCAAAGGAAGCAAGTTAAATATCAGTGCAGCTGTCCGTCATGTGTGAGGAAGTGCTCACTTTCCAAAAATGCCCCAGTCCCATGTCTCGATCTAAAACTTGAATTGGTCCTCTGAAAGTTAGAAATACAAGTGTGCACACCAGCTTCTTGCGTTTCCCTTTGTGAGATTCATTTTACACCATCTTCAGCAAGTATCAAGAGCATCAACCACGAGCGGCTGTGATCGATGTGACTTGCACATTTACTTCCTGTCACATCCAATGACTGTACAGGAGACTTTGTTGAGCTAAATGTGATGTAAGTGTGCACGAATGCGCAGGATGAGGCACCTTTGGTTTGTCAGACATCTGCTGCCTGACAGTGACAGTCAAGCCACAGCTGTGCAGAAATACATTTGAATGTACTGTAGAAGGTCTGCAGACATTTTTGTCCACTTTGTGCTGCTTCTGAATGGTCGACAGTCATTTATTAAAACATTTACTAATGCTTTAATGATCAGCCAAAGTCCATTAATAAAGACAATTTTTGGGTTGCTAAGTTGCAAAAAGTCTCTCTGATTGGTGTATAGAGAATTTAGAAATTGTGTCTAATACAGTAGCTTTAATAATCTCTATGCTAATGCCACTTTAAAAATAAGAAAGTTACATTACATGTTCCACTTTCTTTGAAAAAAATCTAAATGTTTCATTTCCACAAATAAACAAAGATCTTAAAGGTTTTATTAAAAACTAGCAACAATCAGTGAGAAAACATTGTTAATAAAGGTTGATAAGTGACCTAAAAAGCATTAGTTTTAATTTAAGTTGGCAATTACTGAAACACTTGCTGTAGTTTTCACAAACTTTTCTTCCAAAATATTAAACATATTTTAATATAATTAAAAATTCTGAGGGGCACTGAATTATAAATCTAGCATTAGCTCTCAGCAGCTTTACTTCATATCTACAGTTACCTGGACTGTCACGTTCTTCATTCTTCATGTAGTTCATGTTTCCGGTTGTGGCCAATCTTAACACGAGCCAAGCAGGCCACTCATAGGAGGGAGCCTTCAGGGCGAGTCCATCTGCCGTCCGGACGAAATACTCAACCACCTCCTCAACGTGCACACACACAGCAACACGGGCTCATGTCTCACGGCATCAAGGTTTTCATTTAAGATGATGATGTGCATGGTATTTCAACCAGTTTACATGGTAAATAGGCTAATGTGTGCATGAATATTACTTTATGGAAAACGCCTTCAATGACAGAGGATACACAGATGCATGAGAATACACCTGGGACCTATCACAGCCCCAGGCACAGACAAAGTGCTGTTCACAATGGTCAAAGTCTGGATTGAAAAATTACCCAGTCAGTTGCAATATTATGTTCAGCCTACTCAAAGGCAAATTCTCATGATTCTTTAGCTGAATTGATTTTTAGCCGTGACAAGAGAAAACAACGTAGATACAGATTTTTAGTACATGACGAATACTGAGTTGCTCAGTTAAGGCAATTCTCAGAGGATGATGTAAAGCTTCTCTGCCCAGTTTTTTTATAGAATTTTAAAAAACGTTTTCTTTTTTCTCTTGTGCAAAAACTATTTTGATTGACATCTTTCATTTAACTACAAGGCCTTTCTGAAGCATTCAGACAGATAGTCAGGTGTCTGAAATTCCAGGACAGTCGCTGCACTAACCAAGCAAACTGTAGAACTGAAATGTCGTAACGCTGTTAGTCCACTACAATAGTGTGTTGACATTAACTCCGTTTCTCATGAAGCTGATAAACACAATTATTACCTTAACTGAGAGATGAACAAATGCTGTAAGATCTGATGTAATTTCATGTAATGTTTATATAAATATGTATAATGTATAGTTACAGCTATGGCAATAAAAGTAAAAAAACAAAAAACAGAGTTTTACTGGTTTTTGATACTTAATCTTACTTCAGTAAAGCTTTGATTTGATGCTATTTTGGATTTTCTTTGTCACTTTTTCAGACCATCTAAGTATGTGGTCTTTACAACTGGACTGCAAGAACAATTCAATCGTACTTAAAGACACATCGGAAGAATAATGTGTTATGAATTAATTGTAAACATATAAAAATATGATCAGGCAGATGGTATATTTAAAATACCAATAAATATGTTTCATATCATGGTTGGAATGCAAACTAATTTCCACTTACATGTTTGCCAGAATAATTCTATACAAAATGTTAATATATGATATTTCCAGTTTCCATTTTCACACTTTTATAACTTCAGTTTTTCCTGATTTTGCTGCCCTGATGAGTCTTGTTTTCCAAACAATGTTTTCATGCTTACGCAGAATTGGAATAACCAAATCCTTGTATATTCACACTTTCACTTATTATCAGCTAAATTATACTCGAGTGCTCGGCTCTGTTTCTCCCTTTAGCTCCTCTGAGGGTTTATTCTGCCTTGTCAGAGGGATGCATCCTAATTCCATGGTGTCTTGAATGCATTAGCCGCAGAAAAAAAAGGGTTATCACCCACAGAGCAGAGCTCTTTTAAGTCGTGTAGTTACACTAGCAGACCTGTGCGGCCATGTTCAGCCAGCCAGATAAACTCAGAGTGTGTCCTCAGGCACCCCATGAGACAGCCACTGACCTGGCTAATATGGGTGGCTGCCCTCTCTGTACACACACGTAAACACTAATGGATGCATATGCAGAAAGAGGCTCAGACACACCAGCCTGCATTCTCCACAGCACAGATCTGACTCGAGCTCATAATATATAGTCTGATTTAATAATCTGGGGTCTCTTTCCCAGCTTCCTGTTCTCCCGTACCCTTTGCCCTCTGTGGACCACAAAACCTTACTTCTCTCTGTGGTGTCTTTGTCCATTGTTTGCTGTGTTCCACTTTTAGTCTGTAGTTAGCTCGCCAGCTCAAGCATGAGCCCTGTCCCTGGCTTTGAGCCTCAAGCCACTGTCAATGAAACAAGGAAAGATGTTTTATGTAAACAGTAATTTAATGTCCTATTTGCCTGTTGAGTGTAACGATTTCCTCTGAAGTTCACCTAACCCTGAAGAAAAATACCCACGGAGTCACGTTGTTTTTTTGTTTCTGAGCCACTTTGAAAGAGCGACGTGGGCTGAAAAATATTGCCATTGTCAAAAATTTAAGTATTTTTTTTTATTTTTAAGAGTAAATTTTTAAATATAGACACTTTTTATTTTAAGAGTCTGTATTTCCACAATAAATAGGAAACAATTCTTTTCTGTCAATAGCAGATGACGAGCTTGAAATCTGGCTTGACAGAGGCTCTAACATCCACTTGGCAAGCATAGCTGCATCAGAGCTCACATGGAAAAATAACAGCTGAGATGCACAGACCTACATAACAAAGCTAAGGGGAAACCAACCACCACTGGAAACTAAAAATAAACCCAACTACAAGTTTAGCAACTCACCTAAGTACAAAATGGCCCATTTACTGTGGTGCTGTTTGAAAATTAATTATTAATTCATTGAGACCAACAAGTCAACAAATCTAAGCATCCTTGAAATTCGTTAATGGAATGTGAAGGTATTTTAATTGGAAAACCTAAATCTACCAGCTTCCAGTCCACAGATAGTGAAGTTGTCTAGACGAGAGTTGGCCATAAAGACTGGAGACGTGTTTGAATCTCGTTCCTTAGGCAATTCCTCCACCAACTGAGAGATACTTTGACGTGTGTATTATTAAACTTAGTAGCTGACAGATTTTTATTTCACCAGAAAATTGAAATGTTTCCTAACTGCTACTCCTCCAGGTAACTGTCACATTCTAGCAAGGTAACATATGAAAGGTCACAGCAACTACTCTGATGAATTTAACCTTGAAATGGCCAAAGTATAGTAGTGATATCTCCAGAAAAGAAACCACAATCATACTCCTCATAACTGTAAAGAATAGAAAACACTCCTCTTGTTTATTTTGGTGACTTAACCCAGTCTGTGCTACTCATTTTGCTTTTAGAAGTAACACCTACTTTGATTAAAAGTGGATTAGACAGCATTATTTAAATAACCTACAATCTCTTTTAATGATTGTTATAATAATATGGTCAATAATTCTCTGAACTACACTTGGTCCATCACATTCACATTACAGATTCTCACATCCTGTGGTCTCAATGCATTGGTGATGCTTGATCACATCTTTTACACTAATACAGAAAAAAGTCCACTGTGATCCGTCAGCATACATTGTCTTACAATTTCAACCACTATACTAACGGCTTCAGACAGATTTTGGGAAGACACAACAGCAGCTTAGCACTGATCTGTGTGAGCTGCTTCATTCTCTTCAGTGCTGGACTATACATGGTACAAGCTAATTAAGTGAAATTATCATTTGTGCAGACTTAACTTCTGCTATTGGATGACAAATGACCTGAAGGAGCTTTGCTGTGACCCTCACCTTTGCCTCCCAGTGTTCCCTGTAATGAAGCCTCAGTGGAACTCTTTTATTAAGGCTTTCAAATTGCAAACACACTGTCGGCTGTAAGCATGATGGATGTGGACCAGCACTGTACTGCATGTGTGTATCAGTTCTTATGAGCTTGATAATTCTGAGCTCAACAACCAACAATGATGTTAATGGGAAACATATTCCTTGAAACAAGCTAAAGTAGTTTCACATGGCAGTAATTAGTAGTTTTAAGTACAATTAAGTTTCCCTTAAGCTCCAAAGAGATCCTCAGATTGTTTTTATTCACACGTTCAGATTCCAAGTGGCAAATCTACGTCACTAATCAGAACACACACACACACAAGTACACACACAAACAAGTAAGTGGCCTCTTGTCTCCCATGGTAACACAGCCCCTGGACACACACAGAAGTTTGAGCCAACTACGTGTGACCTGACACAGAAATCGTGGCTGGGCAGCTGAGCAGCTTCTTGGCCTCGTGTGACAGCGTATGCCATTAGATGCACAGCTAAGCAAAACCGCGTGGCTTTACTCTCATTTGTTACAGACCTGTGAGTCTCTGGGGAGCTGGGAAAAGACGCCACAGAGGACTCCAAGAGTTACCAGCGGTGCCGGGCAGTCACCATCCCTGTGAACAGTGGGACTGGCAGGACTGAGCCTGAAGTAGATTTTGTGCGTTCTAATTGAGTTTGGAGGGAGAGAAATGGAGTCAGCCATGTCAACTGAACCAAGGACTTACAGCAGAAAGAGAAACAGCAGACAGGTAATTTAAATTTGTGCACATATATTTATCAAGACCCTTGTCAGAGTGGAGTTTACTTCAAATGTTTTGAGCAAAATACACGGCAGTTGGTACAGTTTTCATTTCTTTTTGTATCATAGCATGTGTATTGTATCTATCATGTGTCTATAATTTAAATATACATTTCTTTTATTACATTAGACATGCGGTTGATGAAACAAACACAGTATATGTTTAAAAGGAGATAATATGCAACAGAATCAGACGCAGTAATGTGTCTTTTGGTGTAGTGAATTAAATACACTGCAACTTATAATGATTATTAGCCATAATAATGTAGCTAAATTATGTCGCACTTCTGTGGTACAACAAGTGTGTGCAGATGTGGATTGAACTACACATGACAGAATAAAACCAAAGTGGGGAGAATAGAATTAGAACACAATAGAAGAAAGTAGAATATCCTCAGTATTTTGCATCTTTTAACGATTTAAGGATAAAATGTGTTACTTTAGACAAGATATGGTACATATATTACATATGTACTTATGTGAATTATGTATGTCAAATTTGCCCACGGTTAGAGTCTACGTGTGTCGTTATGCTCTTAACTGGTGGAACTGAAGTAACAGAAAATAGAAAAATAGAATAGTGTAAAATAAACAAAAGATTCTCTCAGAAGCAGTTTTGTGAGTAATGTCTGCATGGACGGCGCTCTCTGGTGGCTGAAACATGTCAAGACACTATTTGGTTAAAAATCAAATCTTTCTTTCTTTTAAATCATCTCTCTGTCTCTTTCAGGCAGCTGACTCTGACTGTTCTGAATCAGCCCAGTGCAAGGTGGACCCCGAACACATGTTTGGTGTTGTGGGTATTGTGGGCACAATTCTTAACCTGTTGGTAGTGGTGCTGGTATACATCTACACGCCTATTTGACGTGTCCACATGCAGACTGTATGTGTATATTCATAGTGATGCCGTTGTATGCTGTTAAATGATAGACATGCATATAAATGGGTGACTGATGTCTGGAAGGATCGGATAAGCTGCAGTGAGCAATACAAACATGAGAGTAGCATTAAGTGTTAGTGCTGACAATAGTCTACTGGTATTCAGTCTGATTGAACCGGCCTTTGTAGTTGTGCTTGTATATGTGGTTAGATGATTTCAAAGCTAAAGTCCTTTTCTGTGAAATGGGCAGAATGCATGTTGCAACCTTTTTCTGTGCTTTAACAACCTTTGAACATGTTTCTGGAAATTGTGTTTGCAATATTAATACTTGTTTACTATGAACACGATAGATTAACACAGCAGAATTACTGACCATTAGTTTCATACCCTATATTTGTTTCCTAACACTACATATTTTTACATTCCTGTTTTTGGAAATTAATTTATATTTCTAATAAATGCATTTCAAGTAAGAAGCTACTTTGGAATATTTTCATTTATTTTGATTCTAAGTCCCATCCCTGAATCAGGGCAGCTCCCTTCTGCTCTGGCTTCTGAGAAACTCTGCAGACACACACTGAAACAGGGCTTGAATTTCACTGTGGGATTGTGCTTAATGTCAATAATTTCTGTAAATATTTTAATTATAATCACTATAATCACTTTGCACACATTTTCTCCCACTCTACATGGAAATATGTAATGTTGTTACTCTGTTTGCTCTAAGCAAGTTAATGGGGAAACAGACTTCACAACACCACTGTGTGCAAAGACAATTATTGTTTATTAGGTAAGAGGCATAACTCAAACATAGATGGAAATTAGAGTGGACTGAATTGTTGAAGCTTAAAAGAGAGATCTTTTCTTATAAAATCATGAGCCGGTTTCACATCTCTTTTACCAGTTAAAAGTTTTATTTCTTATCATTTAATAAATACATGAAACATCTTTAGCACAAACATGCCTTTGAGAGTGAATATAAAATCCAACTGATTTAATTTTCATTTTAGCTTCAGGTTATGAACATCAATTATGCTGCCACTTAAAACGGTCTCTGTTGCAGAGCGAGTGGCAGTCTGTGCAGAAATGGGACAAACCTACAGAAGGCGTATTAACACAAAACTAGACTGTGTCACGATTGAAGGATGAGTTTAGATAAGGAGGATTGTTTAAATTGGAGCTGAGCAATGAAATGCTGAGTTAAGCATGAAACTAGGTAAAACCTGTACCTGTACCAAGCAGGTTCCTCCCAGAAATTTATAAATCTTCCATATGTGAAGCTTTTAAAGGAGGGGATTTCAGGCCCAGATACTGAAATATTTGTTTTAATAAAACATGGATAATAAAAACAATATTTACAAGGTGTAAAAGAAATGTTTAGTTTAAATTGTTGATTATAATCATTTACATTTTTAACATACAAAAACTATAAACAAATGATTGCAGAACAGACAGTAAATTACGTATTATATGAAATATCAACAATTATGCAACCTGGTACTGTCGATTTCTTCCCCTTGTGCCTCTTTCCAGAAACCCTGAGCCACAGGCAGTAGTACCTGACAGATAAATTAACACTGAAGTCATGCTGAAACGCTGTTTTCCAGTTTAAGTAAAACATAGCCATAATGATGTTTCAATTTATGATATATTTATTTAAGTAGCTAGTTGTGACTAGTTAGGTACATGAGCAGTATAATTATTTGAAATACTGATGTTAATGTCAGGAAGTATTTGACAGCTGGTGATAATCTCAATCTTCTCTGAGACAGCCTTCAGATCATCCAATATTAATCTGATGCTGTGAGAGGCATTGATGATGGCGTTCTGCGATGTGTTCAACTGGGATGTGGCACTGCGCACCTGTCAGACAGGACAAACAGTTGGAAGGCAAAACCGAATGACTGACCATTTAAATTTAAGAAATTAGGTGTTTTCACACAATATGTTTCAATTAATTAACAAAGATAGGCTAAAGTGATAGGGCCCTGCAGTCCTTTAATCAAATTCACGATTGATGACCAAATTCACAGCCTATAAATAAATTTAACTATTTTTGTCTTATTAGACATATGTGTCTTAAAGGGTTTTCCCATTTCCCAACTGCATATGTAGAAACTTGAAGATGAGGGGTAAGGTTAGAAAATAAGATTTGGGGTGGCAGAAACTGTAACTAATGAAGTGACTATGCAACAGTATGTTTGAATGTTTTATATGTACTATATTTTGTCAAATTTAAATTTACTGGGGGAAAACCTCACGCCTGGCACCAACACCCCAGTATACAATGCTGGTTGTGTGCAAGCACTGTGCAACATGCATGGCTTATACTAGCAACAATACTTTCAATATGATGAATAGTTTAAGAAGATATCACTACAGTGTGTCTGCCCATAGCCCAAGGGGGAGAAAGTCTCTTTTAAACAGCCTTTCTACGCAGAGTCACACAGGAAAAAACCCAGAACTAAAGTACTGGGTAGCAAAGGATGTGCAGCTGCTGTTGTGGAGGACGTGGGCTTTCAGCATATGATTACAGTGTTTAAGCAACACAGAGAATGAAAAGAGAATGAGAGCAGTAGGGTCTTTAAATCATTTTGTTACTGTGTTTGTTACTGTGTGTGTTTAATTAATGCTGCACCTGATGGGATTAATAAATAATGTTTAAATGTTTATCTAAATGTTACAAAATACACCTTTTTCTTCCACAAGTTAGGAATCCTGCACTTTTAATTACACATCTACTCGAACAACTACCATATTGACTACGGAATTTTTCAGTTCAATTCTACTTCTGCACAAATATTATTATTGACCAGAAAAATCATTTCATATATTTAACACATGATCGTACCTCCCTGGTGGCATTGCCATAAACCTGGCGTAGTGTCTGTCCAACATCAGAATACAGCCGGCTGTTGGACTCCTGCAGCTTCTGTTGTAAAAGGGTTTCACCTGAAAATGAAATTACATACTGAAAACCACCGAACGACATACGAATAACTTAATGTCAGATAACAGCTATTGATATTAGACTCATAGTTGATTAATCCATTATGATGAGTATTTCTCACCACGGGGCTTGTCTGTGGGGCTTGGCCTGTCTTCCACTATGGACTGTATATCAGGATGGTCTCGAACTACAATAAGAGGGGGCAGGTCTCTTCTGAGTATCTGAGTGCTCTCCTGGGGCAATGCAGACGCTTGGACTGATTTCTTCTCCTCACCCTCACTGTCTGTTTCAGGCGCCTCTCCGGGAACCTGACAGCAATCCGAAATCACAGACACAAAGAGAGGTTGTATGTTCATACCAGGAGAGGTGGAGACATGTTTTAATGTTCAGGAACACACGTTTCTCTCAATCACACACACACACACACACACACACACACACACACACACACACACACACACAGGCGTAAAACCTTAGTTCCGACAGATGGAGGCTGTGGAGCAGACAGGGAGGTGATGTAGACTTCGTCATCGGAGTCGGTCTCAGACGCTTCACCCTGCACCACTATTTGATACTTGCTGGACATGTCTACACAGACAAGACGTAGCTTAGTTGGTTAACTTCACACTCAAACAATTCCTACAATTTGCTGCTTATCAATGTTATCAAAACTAGCGTGATCGCAATAAAGACTTTCCCATAACTCACCGATAAACTGCTGTAAAGGTAGATTAGTTCTGTTGGTATGTTACATGTCAAGCCTTCTGTGATATCGACAATACAAATCACATGAGCAAATAGGAAGTGGCTTGTTTTATTAAACCAATCAGAGCTAAGTAAGTGTGTCACGTGACAATAAACGTTACATATTGCGATTGGAAGACACATCAGCTCCGCCTAATCAAGAGTTGTTTGCTATTGAACACGGTGTACACCGAAATAAAGTCCGAGGTCTTTTTAGTACCATTATCATCCCAGTACGTTCTGTTACTGGACGTATGAGGCCTTTGCTTTCGTTTGGGTTTGGGTGTTGATGTGCATGAAATTAACCGTGATTGAACGATTGTTTCACGTTACTCTAAGGTACTTCCGCTACCCCCTCCGCCTGTATGAAGATCTAGGTGTACCCTGGCGTAAATATCGAGCGCAACCAAATGACGCTGGCTTGTAACGTTAGCCAAAATATTTCATAGGTACAGTAGCTTGACGTTCGCTTTATTTAGATTTACTGCAAGTTTTATCCTGCATAAATGCGTTGCTTGGTCTCTGCTCTCATATGACAAGATATAGGAGAAAATATCACAGCCTGTGTTGGTAGCAAGAAAACAGTAGGTGTCAGATCGGACGCTAACTACCATTATCAAGCTAATGTTAAAGTGCAGCAAAGGGTGTTTACATGTAACGCTGCTTATGCATATTTGTCATTTGAAGCACAGCTAACAAACTATTTTATTCTGGCGTTATACTCAACACTTATGTTTGTGTGTTCGACAGGAATGGCAGACGAAACCCTGTTTGAATTTCTTCATATGGAGATTGTGTCACATGTTTACAAAGAGCAGCAATCCGGTAAAGGAGAACTGGACAGCAAGGTTAGTTAATACATGAAGACAGAAGTCAGTCAGCTCACACATTTACCGATATTTATTTCACTTATACACCGATCAGCTACAGCTTTGTGGTGGACAGGATGAAAAGATGTAATCCTGGCCATGATCAATAGGTTTCAGAACACAGCTCTCTGTGAATGGGTTTGTGTAGCCACAGATGGGCCAGGATACCCGTGTAGAACTCCACAACCAGGTTTAACGGCTGATCAGAGCATATTATCCTGTATCGAGCCTCTTATGTCACAAACAGCTGTGCCTTTATAAGTTTTGTAATAGTGCTATTGTTATGTGTGTACTCTGTGGAAGACGGATTGCTCCCCTTCACCTTTTCTCATTTTGCAGTTCTTCCTTGTATTCTTGATCATAATGTTCATGATGTGGCTGGCTTGTTGTATGCACACCAAGTAGTGCAAGTCATTTTAGCATCAGTACAACTTTGTAGTTACCATAAGACCATAACGTGATAATCATTCTAACCTTATGTTTGACTTTCAGGCTTTAATAAATAACTGTTTTGTATTATCAATATAGATACGTTGTAGTATATATTCAAAGATACCAAAATTTGGTCTTGCTTAGTACAAACCGTTTCATTTTCAGGAGAGAGCTGTCAGTGTTTCTATTCTGGAAGGAATGGGCTTCAGAGTGGGACAAGGACTCATTGAGAGGTAGATAAACAGACACATAATGCATGTTTAACTGTGTGTGTGTACAAACAGCTAAGTTGATGTTCTATGTAGGTTGACGAGGGACTCTCCCAGCTTTAAGGATGAGTTGGATATAATGAAGTTCATCTGTAAAGACTTCTGGACAAAGGTGTTTAGGAGGCAGGTTGACAACCTCAGAACCAACCATCAGGTAAAGTAAAAGTGTTGAGTAACAATTTAACTGTCGGCAAAGAATACAGTGAAATACACATATTTTACTCTGTAGACACACTCTGAAATTTCTGAGCATATCTGCTTAACTTCAGAACAGTATGAGCATCTTTTCAACCACAGGACATTTCTTACTATATATCCTACCACAGGGCACCTATGTTCTGCAGGATAATAAGTTTGCTCTGCTGACTCAGCTTTCCAGTGGAAAACAGTACCTGAATCAGGCTCCCAAGGTCAGTCTCTTTCTATACCCACATATGCAGAAATATAACTTTTGCTATCTCATAAACTTGAGTTAGGCACCTAGGTTTTTGTATGTCGACATAAACTGTATGTTGTATTTACTGTTGTGGTGATTTGTGTGTGTCTTTTTTTCAGTACCTTGCTTTTTCATGCGGTGTAGTGAGAGGGGCTCTGTCTAACCTAGGTCTGGACAGTGTGGTGACAGCAGAGGTCTCTGTCATGCCATCATGTAAGTGCCAGCACAAAACACATCCATGATGCTCTTCACTGTTGGAAAGAGTGAGGGGGTTTAACATTCACAGTGGTTACAATTAGCAGCTAAAATAATGTTCATGTGTGCAGTCAGAACAAATTACATTACCTTCATAAATTGTTGAGGGACACTTGAGTACTTTGCTTAGTTATTTTGATTTTTAAATACACCTGCCGAAGGGTACGATTCACTTCTGTTTCATTCTGTTTGCCAGGTAAGTTCCAGGTGGTGATCCAGAAGTTGTGACCAGCCCGTCTCTGTATCCCTCTTGCTGATGAACTGTTAATGCTAAAGATAGGACAATGTCCTTCCACTGGGGAGTTCAACAACGTGGGGAACAAGCAGCGCTTTGATTTCCACATAAGGGTCCAACAGGACTTATCAAGTTCTGCTGACAGCCAGGTACTCCTGACAAGGCAAACAGTCCTATCTTAGCTGAGGGTTTTCCATTTACTTATGTTTTGGTAGTGGTATGGTGATATCAGTTTTAGTTTGAAATACATAAGTAATGTCTGGCGCTGACATATCTACCTTGGCTGAACTTTTCAAAGAAATGTTAACTGTCAGTGGCTGTAAATACAAGAATGTGAATGTAGTAGAAAGTTCATTAAATATTCTTTGTAATGTGTTGCAGGTGTTAGTGCTTACTAAGAAATAATTTAAAATGAGAGAAAAAAAACAAGGATAAGAGCAGAATTTAGGATAGAATTTCACTATAGATGATATTTGAGGGCCTCCTACTGCCATACTATTACGTTTAAACTCTATCTCAAGAGTAACTGGTGAGGCTTTGGAAGTAATTACTGTACACACGATACACCACTAGTTTTAGCACTAGTTTTTCTGCAGACACACAGAAAAGCTGTAACCAGCTCCTGGTGCTTTGTTCTGCCCTGTAGCAGATTGCCTTTAGGAGCCGAGTGTTTCATTTAAGCCAGGGATCATTTAAATCTCAGGTTTAAATGATGCAAATCTAGAATGAGTCATCTATACAGGACTTTCAGTTTTTACTGCAGTTATATTATCAGATGTGGTGAGTTCCTAGGCCCAGCTTTCCTATGGAGAATTGACCACTAAACCTGAGTTTACAGGCTATTGTGTTTTGTACCAAGATGTACATGTTTCCTTTATTTGTAGAGCACTGATATGTAAACCTGTGATATTGGGATTTCCTGAAATCATCGAGCTCCAGATGTGACTGAATGATGCTGAAAATAAATTACATATGGATGTCTGGGTTATGTTTTTTGATGACAAATTGTTTTTACAAAAGTCTGTAAAAAATACAAGTTCTAAAACAGCTTAAAATTGTGCTGTTTGTTTTAATTTGTTTATTTTCCTAACAAAATATTTATTTGAATGAAATAATAATGTCATGACAAAATTACCGCAAAAATAAGAAAAAACCTGGCAATAATAAAACTGAAGTGATTCACCTCTCTGGTAGATGCTGTTGCCAGTGTCTCCCACTAGAGGGAATCATAAAGCTGCCATTATTTCGCCAATTTAACCAAGTTACTATTTTGACAAGTTTTTTTCAGGGTCTTATTGTCTAGTTTGTTCTGTCTTTTTTTTTTTTAATCATCATGTACTTGTAGTGTTTGGCAATTAGACAGGAAACTCATAGTTTTAATAACATGACTGGACACTGCCATGGGAATCTCCACGTGTATGATGCTTTATTTGCAAACAGAAAACTTCAATGTATAATAGATGTGTTACCTGTTTTTTTATGACTTCTCTGTAGAACATTTATAACACATTTCACAACCTACACTAGCAACAGCATTTCCATTAAACAACTATATCTGATTAGGATATTAACATTTCTTTGGTCCACATCATGAGCTCGGATTTTTTATCATCATCACCATATTTTAAATCCTAGTTATAAACCCTCTGTATTACATTTCTGTTTGGTACACATTGATATTATAGCACTAGTTAGTGGGTTATAGTGCTCATCCTTCTTTTTATTTTTGTCTACGATGTGAATAATCACCCCTGAGTGTGTCCCAGTATTTCACTGCCGGTAAATAGCTTTACACAATAAAGTTCTCTACATGCAACTTTCATCTATTTAATGTGCTCCCAATGTGTCTTTCACCCAGGCTTGGCTCTGAAAAACTGCTGTGTGGATGCAACTTTATATTTACTGCTGTGTTTTATGGAATAAGTCATAAAATGTCTATCATCATGAATTGCATGAATACAACTTGAAGGGGTGAATTGTTTATTAAAGGACAGTCAGTACTGCCGCCTGTTGCACTTACCATATATGGAGAATGAAGTGTTGGCATTATTGCATCGTCTTCAGACCTTTCAAGTACAAGATGCACAAGCACATATCCTGACAAACATTTAAAATAATGTAAAATGGCTTGATTGGCCTTAAAAGAAGCAACCTAAAATTACACACTAGCTGCTTGGAGTTTCAGGGAGGTCTAATGATAATCTACATTGGTTGCATGAGAGGGAGTCTAGGATCCAGTGTTTTTGGAGCTTGGCCTGACAATGAAACTACCTCAGCTTCAACCGATTCATGTCTGGTCATTCATTTCAAAATTATCTCTTAAAATTCTTCTAGCTTAATGGAAGTGCAGTTCTACTTTGGACCCCTTCAATATATCGACTAAGTTGTCTTAATATATTAGTTGGCACTTGAAATGTACTTATTGCAACATGGAAGCCCTCAAGATGAGAGTACTTGAATGAGTTTTAAAAAGAAGGGTTCAACTTAAGTTAAAGCCCCTGCTAAACTGTATAGTGCAAGATATTTGGTGTCTGAAATTTCTTTACAACTGTGGGAATGTCATGAAATTGAGTTAGGCGTCTGCATAAATGTGCAGCACCTGACTAGCCCATTCTTTTATTCGTTTGTTGCAACCCATTAAACCCTTAACCCAAATCCTCTCTGTAAAGAAGGAAAAAAAAATCAGAAGGAGGGATTAGAGAGAAAGCCTGGGAGGGGGTAAAATTGTAGAAAGTTGATGGAGGAGGAGACTGAGAGTGGGTGAGAGGAAAATGAGATTGAGAGAATGAAGAGCCTCTACAGGAGGCTGGAGGGAAATGAAAGGCAGAAAGGAGAGGTTTATTACAGGTGGGGGTGCAGAGGAAGCAGTGTAGCAAAAGAAAAAAAGATGAAGAGAGTGTGATGGTGAGGAGAGGAAATGGCGAGGGTGTGAGAAGTTTCTTCTACCTAATTGTCTTACTGACATTATGAAGTGAAGGTATTTGGACACCGGCTCGTGGAACAGCGAAATCAAGGGATGGTGGAGAGGGCTCAGCAACAGCTGTTTTGTGCTGCTCTGCACGGCTTCTCTCCCCTTCCTCCCGCTCTACACTGCATCACAATATATCACAAAGAGGAACGGTGAATGGAGGGAGGGAGGGAGGAGAGCGGAGGAGGGGGATGTTCAGGGGCTAGAAGAAAGAAAAAGGAGGTATCGGGGGGTGTGCAAGTAGAACCAGTGTTCATTCTCTCAAATTGATGACTTGCTACAATTCAGAAACATTGTCCACTTCTTTTGTACTGTGACAAAGTGACACACTATTGATCTGAGGCGGGTTTCTCAAAGGCAGCTTACTTCAGCTTGTGGGCTAAAGCAAAAATCACCAACTGCACAACATTAATTAATGATACGAATTAGATGAATTCCACTCACTGCTGTTAAAACCAGAGAAAAGTGGGTTCCAAAGTGAAACTTAAGTAGTAAACTGATCAATCTGCACAGCTAACGTCTTGAAATAAATCAATTAGCATAACATTTATTTAGTGCATTCAGAACAATATTTTTTAACTTCTGTATTCTTTAGAAGGTAGCCAGCAGTTTTTACTTTATAACTGTATCAATGTGAATGTTTAGCTCCAAAACTACGATGTTCAAAGAATAATTTAAAGCATTTCCTTGTTTCTTTCAAAGCAGCCTAACAAACTGCAGAGGACCATGTTGTTCTTTAACCACAAGATGCCACCCAGTTTCCCCCCTTTCATTTTTTTTTTAAATCCTGCCCCCACTATTACCCTTTTTTCCTTCTCACCTACTCATTCCTCCACTCATGCATAGTTAAGATTGAGATTCTCTCACACAAGCACAAACTTTGTCTCACTGGGCCATATGTTCACCGGCAGTGGACCTGAATACAGCCATCTGCTTGTCTCTCCTATATCCCACAAGGCGAGAGTGTGGGAGAATGTCTATCAGGCACAATGCAGCACACACACCCTACAAGCGCACACATCTTTAACCCCTTCACTCCCACTAATCACTCCCAGACAGCTCATCTCGTGTTAACAGTGACAAGATAATAGCTGTTGTGTGTTTGTGTGTGCATGAATAAGGGGATTCTTGGAGGGTCAGCTATGAGTATGCACCTATCCCCGTCCTCTCGCTTTGTTTTTGTGAGACCCTGGTAAAGAAAAGAAGTGAGGACTTTAGAGGCAGGGAGTTTTTTTTTCTAATGACTTCTGTTTACCACAATGTCATATCTCAGATTGGAGATTTGCACGAAATAAATATAGCTTAAGTTAATAGACAGATTTTGTTTTTACCTGCTAATTAAGTTTCTGCCCCGACGATACCAGATAAAACTATTAGTGAGCTGGCACACAGAGCTGTCCTACCGGGGAAGAGGTGAAGCGATGTAATTGGAGGAAAGAAGGGGAACTGCGTGATGGAGGCTGGATGGAAGCTGAAGCCCAGGATGGGGACGATTAAGCCCCAAACAATAGACTTCTTATCTCCACGTGAAATCTTACTGGCATGACTACATGCACAAACACAAACAATGTACACCAGTGTCATTCTTTAATAAACATCTGTGTCTGGGGCAGACAGTTCACGAACAAATAAAAATCTGTTTTGATTGTGAAACTTGCACCAGCCTCTAACATTCTAGAAAAATCACAACATAGCATTTTAACCTCTTCACTTTAATCAGCTGTGGCCATTTAAGAAAACAGTGTTTAAATATACTTAATTATATGCTTTGCCTCTAGTTTCAGAAACTGTTTTCAACACCCATGCTTGTAATTTTGAATAAGTTGTAACCCAAGAAGTAACACTAAGAACATTTGAAAAGCCTTTTGAAAGCTCTAAAGTATTTTCCACAGCACAATATTTTTAATGATTTCTTCCTGGTGCAGATATCAATTGAGCTAACCATTGTGTAGTTAAAAATTCACTATATAAAAATGCATCGTGTAACAAAATGCTATAAAATGTCAAATACATTTTTCATATTTAATGAGATGTTGTACACGTTCTTTTTTACTGGAGATTGATTAACATCATCATCCAGTTTCTGTGTTGCTGTCCAGACAAAAAGAGAAACATAACTGTCTTAAACATGGATACAAATTAAACATTGTGTAGAGATGGGTAATCTACAGTATAGGGCCAAATGAAGGAATGTGATCTACATTGAAAACCAGAAGTGACAGTTCTCTGGTTTCCTGCTTGCTTCCTTCCTGTAAGCTGCATTTAACAATGTTGTAAATGTTCCTATAACAATCTACAGAAGTTAAAGAACACACACTTGTTTTTTGGAGCTGCTTCATTAGCATTTTGAGCACAGTCGTCAGTGTGGATTTGACATGTTGAGGATAAACAAACACTGACGACGTGACAAGAATCGAAACAACTAAAAAAAAAAAAACAAAGAAAAAAAAAAAACTTTATTCCCAGTACAAAAAAGCCAACAAACCAAAATATATTAAACTTGATACAAGCATTAACAACTCAAAGTCCTCTATAAATATGTTAAAATAAATTAAAGAAATTAATTTACTAAAGATCATCACCTTTACCACTAAAGATGTTGTTGAAAAAGCAAATTTAAATAAACCAGTTACAGCACAGTTTCCGTTCTTCTAACCAACTACATCAAAAACACACAAACAGCCAAGTAACATTTCTAAAACACTAAAGCATACATACCCTAACCCTACAGTATGCTGGACCTAGCTTAGTAAAGATACACATGTGACCAGAAGGCTACACTTCTCCTAACAGTATAAAGCTGTAACAGGAAGAATTAACACTGAATGAAACGCGGATTGAGGACAGTGGGGTGAGAGTCATGAAAAAAATATCGATACAAACAATCCAACACCAGTACTGCCCATGGAGACGGGAGGCAATAATCAAACTCCCAGGAATGTTTCTTTTTGATCTAAAATACATAAGCATCAAAAAGGTTTTTTAGGAGGTAAAAACAGGACCTTCATGAAGCATTCACACGACTTAAATGCCACATCTAAATTAAGAGCACTGCAAATCGAGCTGTGCTCAGATCATGTCGGGTTACTCAAAGTAACGTCCTAAATAACGCGATGGCATCTCGTTTAGGTTTTTGCCATCCTTTGATTTTCTGTGTAGGTGGATTTCATTCAAGCGCTGCTGTTCGTGCAACTGCAGAAAATGTCTGGCACACTAAATATCAAAGTCTATAAAATCCCCCACGTCCTGTTTCTCTACTTGTCTTTTACTGGTGGCAACAATAGACAGAACACTTGTAGTAGTCTTAACAACTGAGAGACCTGAGCTCAAACTAGCTTACATGACTTTAAAAAAAAAAAAAAGACAGAAAAAAGAAAGACTCTCACCCCTCCTAACACAACCTTGTTACCCTTAACAACCCAGCAAATCTTGGTTTAACACCAACAAAACCTGTTAACATTACAGGCACTTCAGTTGTTTAAAACTTAACATTCAGGTTAGAGGCCAGCCGTCTAAGCAAGACCATCAATACAGTTTTAGGGGAAAAAAAAATATTTCACCAGCTTATAAACAATACTGTGTCCAGTTAATGGGAACACAACTCCTTAATATGAGCTACATTGTGCTTATGTTCCACCATAATCATTTGAGCTACAAACAGACCTCTTTGGCTTCAACACATTCTCTATATCATTTGGCAGATGTTGATAAAAGTGAATATGAATGGTGTGGCTCGGCTCACCCTGCCCGTCACACTGTGATTACATTTCCTTTGTCACAATTAGCCATGTCAGGATCCTATTTTGATAAAGCAGCAAATTATTCCAGCACTATACAACTCCTATATTGAAATGTGCCGTTTTGGTGGCAACACACATTGTTAGTTGTACTATCACTGGGGTCCCTTACAAACAGCAGCCATTTAAATCTAACACACAAATCGGAGTGAGTATTCTGAGTGAGTGATTGAGTCTTTGATACTATGCAGGTGCATATTATGTCAGATACGTCAGTCCAGTGGCCGTCTTAGACAGGGGTGTGTGCATTTACAGGGTCTAGTGTATGGATATGTGTGTACTGCATATATTCTATCAGAGTATCCAGAGTCTGAATGTCTGTGAGTGTATGTTTTAGTTCCAGCACATTGGAGCCTAAAGGAAGAACCCAGTAGCATCCTCAGGAACAGAGAGCTGACTGAACACCGCCAGACGTCTGCCAATGCTTTCGTTAATGCCAGCACAGGATTCAGAGCCACTAAGCGAGCTAGCAGAGCTGCTTCCATCATGGTCATGGTCTGAGAGAGAGGTGTACGACAGGGATCGAGCACCCAGTGGTCCTGGAAAGACCCCAGTAGCGCTGGGACTCTGCCTCAGTGAAGGGGAGCTAGTTGGAGACATCCCACTTGGAGAGCAGCCGGAGTCTGGTGAAGGCAGGAATGGAGACCGCGGATCTGCTGAAGTTACCTGGCCCACGGGAGGTTGGTGCTGGTGAACAGGGGAGGCCTCAAAGGCAGAGTCCATCTCCTGGAAGGCTTGAGAGAGAAGGTCACCAATTTCAGTGCAGGCAGGAGGAGAGGCAGAGGGAGCGTGTGTAAATGAGGCATTGGCAGGAGGAGGATGAGGGATGAAAGCAGGCTGGAGCGTGTGCTGGGGAGCAGAGGGAAACCCAGCAAAGCTGAAACTCTGTCTGACAAGAGGAGGTCTGTGCGAGCGGGAGGAGGAAGGCGGCTGTGATGGAATTCCTGAGGAGGAAGACGAGGAGGAACGTGAGGCGTGTTTCTTCTCTTCTTCGCCATTGTGAACAAAGTGGCAGCGGATCCCATAGGGGCAGAAGCCAATGGTGTGAAATGTGCGACACAGCTCTGTTTTGTATTTTGGATGCCTGTTAAGATCCCGCAGCTCTTCGGCCCCGTGGGCGAACTGACACTTCCCACCATACTTGCACAAGCCGCTCTCAGTGAAAGATCGACACAGTTCAGTCTTATAGCGTGATGAGGAAGAGGAGGTGGGAATGGATGAAGAGGACAAGGAGGAGCTAGAGTTTAGTGCAGCGGGGCTGATGTCACTTTGGGAGAGCCTCATGTCAGGCCTGGGCCAGCCGACACTTGCTGCTGTTGTGCTGCCAGTCTCTACCATGCTGACAGAACGCTGGTTAATAAAGCCAGACTTTCGCCATTGGGTGGAGCTGGCAAGCTGCGCGGGCAGAGGGCTTTCAGACTGCTGCCCCCATTGGCTGGAGGTCAGAAACACACTGTCTGCAGGTTCAGTAGGAGGGCAGGAGAGAGAGGAGAGGGAAAAGGATGCGCTGCTGCGCGGCTGGCCAATACAGCCCGGTGTCCTCATCGCCATGTTGAGGGATGGAGGAGTTCTGTTTGGCTCCTTCAGGTCCAGATTCAGTAACTGCTGTGGTAAAGAAAAGACAACAAACCGACATCAAAATATACATTTTACAGTTATAAAAAACAAACAAAAAAATCAACCTGTCATCAACATGCACTTTGTTCTCTACACTGATGTTTCACCACTAAATAATTTAAGCAGCTGTGATAATAATGTTCCGTTTACACACTTCTGTTACTTTAGTCTGTATCTGTGGCTGCAGAGGTGTAATAAATTCCAGATATGTTTGACTAAATGACAGATTATAGACCTTGTATATGCAGAATACAAATAACTAACCATCAGCTGAGCAGCATAGTTGAAATGCCCCGTAAAAATACGTTTGACACTCGTCGTTTCTACTAACTGTTTGTCACGTTGAGTTTAACCCGTATCCATGGTAAATTATCTGTTTCATACACATGACAGGCGACTTTTGATTCAGTCAATAATAAAGTTGGGGTCTGATTAAAACTTATTGATTTGTAACCACAACCTGCCTGTCACGGTAACTAGTTAAAACCAAACGACGTAAACTACTGAAAACGGAATCAGCAGGTTAGCTAGTTACCTAGTTACTTGGGCCCATAGTGCAATGAACCGTGGCCCCAACTTCACCAAATGTTGACCAGCCAACTTCAGATCCGGGATTAATTTCACATATCACACAACCACAACAGACTCCAGCAACGGAGCAACTAGTGAACAACGAGACCCGAAAACTTTCCAGCAGCGACAAACTAGCTCAAAGTGGCAAAAAAAAAGCGAAGAGCCAACACTGTCAAGTTAGCAGTGCGGCTAGCTAGCGTGCTAACGTGAACCCCCCCGCGCCGCCGCCGCCGCCGCCGTGACCGGACGTCGCAAACTTCGGCCCCGCTCTCTCCGCGCTGCTGCTCGCTTACCTCGCACATCATCTCCTCCAGGTCGGCGCACTGGTGGAGGGGGTGAGACGGCATGGTGCTGAAGCCTTCCCCCGGTCGATCCTGTCTGCCCCCCTCGCTGATGGACGCGGGCAACTCGCTGGCATGAGTTGCTCGGAAGTTTCTAGCGGCGTGCGCGTCCGCTGTTAAACAAGCCCAAGACCCGGACCCGGACCACGTGTGGGTTTAAAACCGGACTCCGCTGTTGGCCCCTCCCACGCCTCAGCCGGGCCGCCGGCGACTCCCGAGATGTTTCACCCGAAGAAACACGTCGCCCCGACGAAGAGTTGGAGGGTGGGGGGCGTTTAGGGAAGTTAAGAGTGCAGCGATCATCAGCTAACAGCGATGCAGCATGGTAACAGAGGCCTGTAATCTCTGCCCGATATTTGTACAAAGATAAAATATTATATAGATATATATATTTGTGGACAAAGCACCACAAAGAAAAAAAAACAAAAAAAAAAACAGCAGGACTGAGTTTGGGACGCAGGTCAAAAGTGAGACAGCCTTGTCCTGTGGGACAGACAAGCAGCAGTGAAGGATTGAATTCAAAGCTAAAAGTATAAATGTGTGAAAGATTCCACTACAGAGCCATGACAGTCACACACACACACACACACACACACACACACACACACACACACACACACACACAGGTATGTTCCTTCTATCTTTGTCTAAAAGAAGAACGTTGAAGACATATCACAGTCCAATTTTTTGCCCTAAACCCCACTCAGAGAAAACTGAGCGTAAAGGTGTCATTTACTTTGCACCTCAGACTTCTAAGAAAACCTGCTCACACTCCTTTACAGGCTTTGCCAGTGAAGTTGTCACATTTCTGGGGTCGTACGGGGCGTTTGACAAGAAGCCTGATGATTTGACAAACAAGCTTTTGTTCGTTCTGTACAGTTCTGTACTTCTGATGGCGTAACGAGCAGTCAGGGTACAAATAATACATCGAACAAAAAATGTTTCCAACTTCATCAGAATCAGGACACAAAGAAGAGAATATTGGCAATTTACAGTATAGCCCACGTGATAACTTTCAAGAGATGAAAACTACAGACTTATAGAAAAGTTTTCAAAAAATAAATGTTCTGCTGCTCCCACTTAGAGAAAAGTCTCCTGAAACAAGCTCATCGCTCTGAGCTCTTTCAAAAAGGACGAGCTCAGCTGAGAACAAAGCCTGCCCAAAAGCTTTGTTTTGGTCCAGCCAAGTGGTCACCATTAAGTGTGTGTTTGTGTGTGCATACGTGCTTGTGCATGCTTGACAGAGGGGCTCATCCCCCAACACACACACACAAACACACACACACACTCTGTTGTGATGATGTAATGCTATAGGTTCCTCTCTCCGGCCTGCAGGGTATCTCAGCCAGCCGTGTTTTGACTTGTGTGATTCGACTATGTCCAGTTGAACTATAGTCTTTTCTCGCACTTCGTCCAGTGTGTGCCGGTGTCCGTCATTTTAGACCATGTACACATGGCTCCTAGTATAAATCATAGCTTGTCTTTTCTCTATGATTCTACTTACAAAATTGCCTCAGAGAAATTTGCCTAATTCTTCTTTTGAAGCCGCTTCCTTAAAGTTGAAAACATAAAATTTAGAAGCAGCTGCACCATGCATCATGTGGTGACCTTTGGTATTGGATATCCTACTCACATTTCATTTGAGCATTACTGTGGTTACTTCACTTTCATTTTGCTTTGTATAAAGAAGGAAAGCTGTGCATTTTTACAGCACTGGTAACAGTTTTGGTTTAGATTGAATACGTGGATGACATTTTTGCCTTAAAATCACCAAACTACTTTAATTCCAGTGCTCATATGACCCAGGGTGACTTTAATGCTGAATGTGAACAAGGCCTAATTACATAGTGACTGACATTTGGGTGCTGACCCAGACATGAGGCTGTGCCATAATTAGTTCCCCATTTTAAGAGATTGGCTCTGTGTGTTTGTTTTTATGCCCTGAGATGGAGACCACCACTGTGGACAACAAGCTATTAGCAAGATGTCAAGAACACGAGCGCCTTGAGGTAAGATGGGCCTTCTGTTCAATTTGGTTGCATAAACAAATGTTATCTTTAAACAAGCAATTTGGTTGGCCAGTTAAGTTTACTTCTGTAAACAAATCTCTTCTGGGTGAGTTAGGGATTACGGAGAGTGTGTGTGTGAGTGTGTGTGGGGGGGGGGGGGTCGGGGTTTAAAAGAGAGTTCTTGCTTCTTGTGGAGTCCAGCTGGGCTGGAGGGCCTTCAGAGCACAATGAGCTCCATGAGCCGCAGAACCAACTAACAAACTAATGGCCCGCCCTCTGTGAATCTGCCCCATACACACACACACACACACACACACACAGAATGATTGTGATAGAGGGGCTTGTTAGGAGGACAGAGACGGGGGTGAGGACAGGGATGAAGGGACTATTTGGGGGCTATTTAGGAGAAGCAGAGGGAGAAAGAGAGGATGACAGCAAAGGAATCAGAGGCCAAAGATTTGGGGTAAATCAAGAAGATGCAGCCGTTGGCATTTGCTGATTCAACCTCAGTTAGTTATTAGAAAAATTTCCCAGAGGTGTCACATAACTCAGGGCTGACTGTTGTATCCCTGATACAATGAGATGTAGAAACAGGCAGAAAGAATGAGGTAGTAAATCTTTTCGTTGAAACATTGAACATAAATCTTCATGAACAAATGTTGAGGTGTGTTTCCATTAAGTGGTAGGATGGGAAGGATTCTTGAGAGCTAGTTTGGTGGATATGAGAAAAATAGATGGCTGAGAAGGAGAGGAAGACACAACAACAGTTTGTGTGTGCGTATAAATCTGTAAATAACTTGTGGAGTGAAACGTTTGTATTGCAGAGTAATTTGTTTAGTGTGTGTGTTTGTGTGTATTAGAGTGACACACACACACACACACACACACACACACTAGTTATTGAACCACTCATGATTAAGTGAAGTCATTCCTCCACAGCTACACACTGGCGTCTTCTGATAAGAGGCTACTATTACAAGCAGAGTAATAAAGAGAAAGGAGGAGGGGTCTGGAGACCTGATGAACATCTGCTCCTCTTTTCCTCTCCCTTTCATTCTCCCCCTCCTCACCACCTTCCCTCTTTCACAATGTACCCCCCGTCCTGTTCGCTTGCGTTGTCTGTGTGCATTTGTGTGTGCTTGTGCTTAGAGAGAACCGTTTGGGATTCACAGGGGAGAGTCTGGGATTTTGGAGTTTCCATGACTGTGAAGTTTTAGCAAGTCCACAGCTGTTACATCAGTGAAAGTGAGGCAACCATTAGGAAAAAAACATGTTTTTCTAATGTGATACTGTGTTATATTGTGTGTTTTATAACTGCTAAATAGTAAAGTCTTTTCAAATACAGGAATATATTAGATTAGATTAGATTCAACTTTATTGTCATTACACATGTGTAAGTACAAGGCAAAAAACTATAAAAAAATTATGTTTATGCAGTTTATGTCTAACCAGAAGTACAATAAGGAGCAAGTGCAGTATATAGGTTATAAGTTACTTCGAGAAATATGTACAGGAGGAAATCTATTCGTTTGTTTTAGTAACTATTCATTTCTGTCAAACTTTCTATATGAATGAGACTGAAAAAACAACATGGCCAAAGTGGTAAAAATGTTAATTAATTTACAAAACTATGGACATAAAAACTTGACTGTTACCTCATGAATAAACATGATAACCAGAGGAACAGCACTGGAATGTTCTTTTATGCATAAATGTATAACTATGACTGTCATACTTCCTCTTTACTCAAACACACGCACAAACAAAACACATGCACGTACATCCAGAAACGCCGCACAGCAGGGTTCCACTCACAGGTCAGAGGTCATAAAGTAACCTTTGACCTCTTGACTTCCCACCCCCCCCTTCCCTCTCCTCCTCTCCTGCCCATTGGAATTCACTCCTGTGGATTCAATTAGAAAGGTAGAGAGAAGGAGAGCAGCAGAGAAGAACGAGAACGAAACAAGATAAGAGTGACAAATGTCTCAGATGAAAAATGAGCCTGAGAGTGACAGGATGTCTTTAATACACTAGTTTGTTGAATTTATCTGTTTTCATGCCAAATAAATTAAATAAATACAAATAATTGGCTAATAATTAGCTTTGTTGTATCTTTACATCGACATGTGCATTTGTTTTTTTAAATGTCTTTTGAGTCTTATGTAAAGCATTTCCTGTCATCTTGTTGTTGAAATTACAAACTTTGCTTCACCTTGACATTTTTGAGAATAGTGTGCCTCTAACATTGTAGTGTTCCTCTAACACAGTTTTTTGGTAAATATAATTTTCTATTTTAATATGATAACGTGTTTGAAAGCAAAGGTAATGCAGAAAGAGTTTGAAGATGCTGTGGAAGAAATCACTACTCTTTCATTAGTGCAATTAAAATAAAGTCAAGTTTGACTTGATGCAGAATACAGTTTGTTTAAATTAAGATGTGGCCGAAGTGTACAGTAGAGCTAGAAGAGAAACTGTGCTTTACACCTATCAGGCATAACATTATGATCACCTGTCTAAATTAATGCAATTCAATACAGTGACTCTACGTTTACAAGGTTATAATTTGTCAGTTTTTAGGTTTAAACTGTCAGAAAAGTGATAGTTTCACCTTGTGTTTACTGCTGAGGTCAAAGTGGGTAGTGTATTGTATTTTAAAAAGCACGGCCAAAACATAAGAACCACCTCTTCTTACTTCGCACCAGTAAATTATAACCTTGTAAAAGTAGAGCCACTGTATTGGATTGCATTAAATTTCACAGGTGGTCATAATGTTATGTCTAATTGGTGTACATTTACATCTTCAAAGGCCACATTATTTGCTATATATTACTGCCCACTGCTGGATAAAAGCATAATTACAAATGTGTAAATGTCCACTGATCCACTCCTCACAGTGAGGTCAAAGATCAAGTTAGAAGTCTTTAGAAACGAAGGAGACAATGAAGGATTAAATTACATAATTAGATGTTTGGACAATAACCTTCAGCCAGATTATTAAAAATAGCACAGAACAATAAATTACGATCATCTAACATGATTTAATGGACCCATGAAACAGTTGCTTTGTTAAGCATATATTAGAATTGTGATTGGGGATTGTTTATCGCTAAGTGTGTTGTTATTTTAATCTAAGTTTCTGAAAAAATATGTACTTAAGCAAAAACAAGTTACAGTTGTTCGCCTGCTTCTCCTGTAGGGGGAGCTGTTGCATCATTTCCCTACGAGTTTTGACAGACCTCAGAGAGTGAATTAGGATAATTTGGTTAATTTATTTTCTCTATGAAGAGATGAGAAACATAATATGCATCTGGTATCTTGGGCTGCATATGCATGGATTTTCATGTATGTCTGCCTAATAATATACACATGAAGCAAATGGCACACACAGAACGAAAGAGGCCAAGGCAGGGAGCCAGAACTGCCAGTAAAAACAGAAACTGGTGAAAAGGGAACTTGCAAAACCCCAGTCCCTGAAAGCCACACAGCAGTGTGTGTGTGTGTGTGTGTGTGTGTGTGTGTTAAATAACAGTTCCTGGAGATCCTCCTGATACCAAAACAAAACAAACAGGCAAACCATTATTTTGACAGAGGGGTTCATAGCTTTTGCATTTTTGTCAGCTTCATATGTGGCCACTGGGAACAACTGTGACCAGAACAACAGAGAACCTTACTTTATTCGGGAAACGGGAATAATGCATATGTACAAGGAGTATATTCAGACTCTTACTGTCTGTGATCATATGTAAACTCAAAATTGAGATTCATGAGAAATAATTTTTGTCGAGAGGGAAAGTGGAAGCTTTTTGTTTTAACTCAATAACAAGAAGTTGCTGAGCCAGACAGAAAGAGAAAGAGTGAGAAAAGTAAGAAAAATAAAGAGAGCCTCCTTCAAGAAGTGTTATGATGGATAATTTAATTGTTTTGAGTACGTTAAAATTCAAAAAAGACTAAAAACATTACAAGTGCATGTGTGAGTGTTTGTGCCCACGTGAGAATGAGAAAAAGTGAGAAAGTAAGTGGGCTGTGTGCTCTAACATTTCACTTTGAAATAAATGTTAACAAGTGTGTGCTGATGTTCCTATTACTAGAAAAATCCTGTGCAAAAGATACAAGATAATTAACTGATACTTTAAAAATAGTCCAAACCAGTTACTACAAGTCTACGTTTTTAGAATCATAAAAAAGGGATTTTTTTCCTCACACAGCTGACAAGAAGGAACAAGCTCGTTGACGCAAAGGGTGACCAGTGATGTCATGCGTTTGGAGGCTGCAGTCAATTGCAGAGCAAGCTACACACACACACACACACGCACATATATATAAATATATATGTATATTTATATGTGTTTATATACATGTATATAAAAAAAATCCCCGCTCGCCCCTTCCTCGCCCCTTCCTTCCTCTTGTTCTTCATTATCTTTGCACAATATCTCAGTACAGCAGCACCATCCAGTTCACAACAAACACAACAAAAGTGTTATTTTTAATGTACATCATTAGGTTTCTTTCAGTTTTAATTTGACGTTTTATGAGTTACATCTTCAACTTCCTGAGTTTCAACAAACTTAAAAAGTGCAACAACAATAACAATGTCCTGTCCTTCGTTGTTGTTCCGCAATATGTTTTTCTTCAGTCAGTTTACATGTAAATACAGACATGAGTATGACTCAGTCTGTCAAGGTGCATCTTGAATTCCTGATGCCAGCTTTTTTTTTTTTTTGTATCTTATAAAGCTTCATATTAAAACTGGCAGAAACATAATCATGTACATTACAAATAACAGCAGTGCAGTTCTTTCTGCCCGGCCATTTGGCAGGGGTTTCTTGTGAACTGGATGTTCCTGCTGCACTGAGATATTTGTGCACCGATAATGAGGTCCCTTGTGAAGTCCAAACAAAGGTTCTTTCAACCTGTTACTTGTTTCTGCTCTTGAAAGTCATGTTAGTAATGTGTATTAATATGTATTTCTGTTTGAGTCTACTTTCTACACATTGCACGCTTTAGTGTTTTTATGATATTATGCCTGCCTGTAAAACTTGTGTTTTTAGGTCATCATGAGGCTAACTCGGGTGAATTACTTTGTGTGTGTGTTATCAGTGTATACATACCTGCGTGCACATTTTCTCTTCGGTGTTTCTTATCCAGACAGATGTGGGGCAGCAGGTTTTGCAATTAATTTTCTGTTGGAATGTATGTTTCTAACTCCCTGAGAGTCATTTGCTCTTCGAGTGTTTTCACTCCCATCACATTCCAACCTCTATTCACAGCAGTAGTGGTTGTCTTACACTATGCAAGGATCTGCTGTACTCTACCTATCCTCTATACATATTGGTAATGGAGTGTCTACGTGTGTTTGTATCTATGCAAAATTCTCCAAAATGAAAACATTTTATTCGTTAACACAAGTAGAGTAGGAGTAATGTGAGCGTCAGTGTGTGCGCATGTCTCCATGCGACTGAATTTGTGCCAAAGGATGATTCCCGGTTTGTATATCCTCACACTGCACTCGTTCGACTGTATCCAGGCAACAGCTCATAATATTGATCCGTGTGTTTCAGGGAGATCAGGGATATTGATGGATCTGCTGTCTTTGTATCATATGGCGTCTTTCACTTTCTTCTATTTGTGCTTGGTATCCAGGAAATGTGTTATATAAACAGTTGGTGGTGGATGTGCGTCTGTGGTTGTGCATTTGAGTGTCCTTTCCCTCCACTTCTTTGTCCTTTGTCTCTATTAATTACTGATCTGAGGGTTAGGATGTGCTGGCCCATATGTGCATGTGTCTCTCAGTGTGTCATTCCATTACGTGATGGGAAGTGTCTGTGCCACAACGTTTCCTCTGCCAATTTTCCCGGTAGTTTCCATGTTTTGTACGAGCCTTCGTGTGTTAATCATAGGATCAGCACAGCCGTCTATTTCATGATGTCAGTGCCTTCATCAAAATATTCATGATGCCACCGAATTCTATGTGTAAACCAGATTTTCTCATGCTGGATTTATCTGTGCTTTGCAGTATAAATGTCAATGTCTGACACTTTTATTTAAGGGCATGGATCTTTTAAAGGTTTGCGGTCACCTTGTACCTTTGTGTATTATATCCTGGCATCTTAATGTCATGATTAGGCCAGATGATTTTGCTGGACTAAATTTTTAAATCCAAACTGGTAAAGTTTATTCAAAAATAGTTTTTATGCACAATGTCATTTTTGAAAAATCCCTCGGATGCACGTCATAAATGTGCTGGAATCCTGCTCTTCTCTGGACTTTACCTGAGGCGCTGTATGCGACAAGGCAAGTGTCTGAGTGAGACACGCCGGACATTTACCAGAGTTTATCCTGAGACCACTTTAGTACAAAGTATCAGATTATGTGTGTGAGTCTGGGCGTGGGGAGAACACGAAGCTCCATCCCAAGCTGTTGCAAGGATTCAAAGCAGGCAAATGGGCATGTTGACGACGTTTCTATCAGGAAACTGTGTAAACTTGAATCTGCCACAACACAAACTACAAAACTTCAAGTTTGTCTGAATCCTGCTAGTCCTTTTCACATTTCACATTCACATTTAGAAGTGCACTAATTCAAAATCAACTAGATACACCAGGGATGGATACTTATTAGACCTTTATTTGGGATGATAACATGTTTGGCTGAGCAGCATGTAACAGTTGAAGACGTGTAGAAATACGTATATTTATTTTTGAAAGCCTAAAGGTGATGACTTAAGCGTACCCACAGACGCTCAGTTCTTGTTGTTTAGGAGTGTCTTGGTGATGCGATCCTCTGTCTCCTAAGGAGTGTTCTAGACAGAGTAGTGTAAACATTATGTCATAGTGAATGATGTGTGTGTGTGTGTGTGTGTGTGTGTGTGTGTGTGAAGCACACCCAGAGACTAGACCACATTCTCCTGGGAACAAACACGAGAGAAGAGAACTCACACCTCAGAACAACCACTAAGAAAGTCCCCAATTATTTTATTCCCATTGTTTGCCGGTGCTTATTAACACTTTGTTGGGCTGCTATTCAAACAGTCCAGCGTCATCACGTCCAGTTTTGTTTCCTCTTTTTAAAGGCGTCAGTTGTCTAAACCTACTCAAACAACACACTTCCTTAAAAGCTCAGTCTGTCTCTATGTGTGCATGCATAAAAAAAACATGTACCCTGCTCTGTGTAACTTCCCAGTATGATCGGTGTCATTTCACAATGACATGTGGTTGATTGCTGTAACAACATGTTTTTTTTTTTTTTTTGTTGGTAACGGTAACTTTTAAATTTCTTGACCACTGCTTTGCTGTGATGATACTGTCATGTTTGAGAAGTCCCAGTGGGGATTTGGGTGGATGGGAGCAGGATATGTTGTACGTGAGGCTGAATGTACGATTTGCTGTATAAACATGAAGAAGACACAACATCACACCAAGACAGCCAAGACAACTAACTATCACACTTTCTTGACTTCCTCTCAAGGTGGACAAAACAGCTTTCAACCGTATCAGTAAATCAGCTGTCCATACAACCATTTCTATGACGGGAAGTTTAACAAATCAAAAGTAAGCTTAGTCACATATACTAAACATTTTGTGTATTGTTTTGTATAAGCTTATGCAAGTTTGTACATTATATTAAATTCAATTCAACTTTATTTATAAAGCGCCAATTCACAACAAAGTCATCTCAAGGCACATGAGGCACATAATAAAGTCAAGACTATACAGACATTTAAAGAAAACCCAACAAATGCCCCTCGAGCAGCTATAGGCAACAGTGGAGAGGGAAAACTCCCTTTAACGGAAGAAACCTCCAGCAGAACCAGGCTCAGGGTGGGCGGACATCTGCCTTGACCGGTTGGGGTGAGTGGAAAGTGGAGAGAGAAAAGAACAGAGCAACGAAGCAACAAAACATTGGGCAGGTCAGTAGGACCAGTAGCTGTGCACTGGAAGACACACAGCTCCAAAACTGGGGGCACTTGAGGACAGGGACAGAGAGAGGGAGACAGAGAGGGAGAGAGACGACTACAGGACAAAGAAGACACAGACTTAATGTCATACAGTGGTGACATATAAATGTGGGCTGAGAGGAGGAAAGTGTCTCAGTGTATGAAGACGTGGGTCCCCCAGCAGTCCAAGTCTATAGAAGCATGACTATAACTAACTATCAGCTTTATCAAAGAGGAAGGTTTTGAGCCTAGTCTTAAAAGTAGAGAGGGTGTCTGCTTCCCGAATCTGGACGGGCACCTGGTTCCACAGGAGAGGAGCTTGATAGCTAAAGGCAGAGCTTTACTTTTTTAATTCTGGGAACAACAAGTAGGCCTGCATTCTGAGAACGAAGTGGTCCGTTAGGATGATAAGATAAGAGATAAGATAAACCTTTATTCGGCCCACAATGGGGAAATTTCCATTCCATATGGTTTCCATATGGTTTTGTGTTTTAAATGTATTTCCATATAGTACCAGGAGATCTTTTAGTAAAGATGGAGCTTGACTGTTTAGAGCTTTATAGCTAAGAAGAAGGTTTTCAATTTTATCCAGCATTTAATGGGAAGCCATTTGAAGTTTTCACCTTTTAGTTTTTTACAACCCAGAATCATACTCGGTGTATTTTGGCTTTTTATACGATGATTATTGAAAATTGTAAATTGCTTTGAATTGAATGTGTTAAAATGAAATCAGTCCCTCCAAGAATCTGCAGACCTGTGATTGTTGAAGCCTAAAATGACTAAATCTCCGTCAATACACATAAATGGTAATGCGGACTTACGCTCAGATACACTCGCACGTGTTCCTTTTAGACTTGCGTGGCAGATGTACGTGTCCACAAGAGGGCAGTGTCACGTTTAGCAAACCTCAATTAGCTGAAAATGAAGAAACAATACGGAAACAGAAAGTAAATTATTGTGTTCTGCAGTTCACAATACTCAGCATCTGTAAAGGTAAACGCGGATTTCAACGATGAAATAGACCTGATAAACTTTTTTCCAGACCTCTGCACGAAGGTGACATATTTCATAGACATAGAGAACTACAATGTCCTGTCCTTTGTTGTTGTTGACAAAATCAATGAATATTTTGTGCGAAACGTTTTTTTTTTCCTTTTACGATCCTGACTCCCATCATTAGCCAATCGGCTTGGACGCAACACCTGGACGTGCCCCACACCTGTGCCCGAGTACTCGCAATTCTAATGCAACCTAACAGAACTGAAGCAGTTTTGCAAAGAAAAATGGGGAAATATTGCAGTATCCGGATGTTCAGACATGACTGAGCCCTTGTTTACCATCATGCTTAACGCTGACAGAGGTGCATGTAGTAAATACTCCCTTATTATCTGTTTTATATTTTTTATTATTTAATTTACTTTGTGGAGTCATTTTATGTTTATCAGTGTCAAAAAAGCCAAATAAAATAGACCAGGATTCAATTAATAAACAAGTAAAAACTGAAGATTTTTATAGGTACTGTAGTCTTGTGTAGTCTAACCCCTTGAATTCTCCACTTATCTTTGACCTCCTGTCGTTGTCTCGTTTCCTCTCCTCTCCTCTATGTTTCTATGATGCTTATTTTCATATGAAGGAATTCTGCTGCTCTCTGCACTGCTAGTGTCACTGTGGTATGTATGTCTGGGAGGGCAGCCAAGGCTAAACACACATATGCCATAACCATTCCTTTCCTCTCAATAACCAAACACACCACACACACACACACACACACACACACACACACACACACACACACACACACACACACACTAACTTCACTAACCACTTATTTTTCTGCCCACCTGTTTAAACATAGCAGTGTGTATATGTGCATATGTGTGTGAGAGCTTCCTCACAGAGAGGCCTATTGTCCTCCAGGCTAAGATGTGTGTGCTGTGTCATGAATTGGCTCAACAGCCACATGGCCACTGCTGATTTTAGCTTAAAACTTAAACACCGGACCTAAAATAACACGTCCACTGACAAGAAGCAGCTGAGCTATAATACTGCTCCCTCAGCACTGAGACTTTGGTGTGAGAAGGGTTCGGGTGTGAATCACTGTGTCTTAAAACCTGTGTACATGCTGGGAGTGTTGTCCGTGCAGAGAAGAATATGAGATAATAGGCGAGTTTATATGTGGAGATTAAGAATGAATCATACTATACAACTTTATGAAGCACTGTCTCACTATTTTTTTATATTCATTACCCTCTTTGTCTGCTTTGAATTTTATCACTCCGTCCATTGGCTAGTTTCAGTTTCTCTGAGCCAATACAGTGTTAATCTAACGAGCCCAGGAGGCCTTTATGTTGTTGCAGAACATCATTCTCATATTCGCTACAATAAATGCAGTTTTGTTTTAGGTGTAGAAACAAAGAGTGATTATGTTTAGGAAATATTGTTTTTAAAATAACAACGGTCAGTTTGAAATAGAAATTAAGATCTTCTATTTAAATGCTTGTGTTTTGTCACCTTTCCTCCCCCAACGTTCTTCCTACCACAATGCTGCTGTAATACTTAGTAGAGCTGATGCTATATATTGATATGTACTTTCTGTCCTGCTCACATGCACTTTGCACCTTCTCGTGCATAGTCATGGAAATGATGACATCTATTAACAGACACTTAACAACAACAAAAACAACTCAAAAGTGGCTGTTTAATTCTAAACCTCCTTTAATGGCGTTTTACTCATCACCATATTGGGGGGTAACAGAAACAAGGTGTAATCACAACTTTAACACATTATTCATATATCTAACAAAAGGTGATGTTACACAGAGTAACACAATTGATTTGAAGTCACTTTTATGTCTAAGGCTAATATTCACTCTGCCTCTATTTCTGGGCTGAAATAAACTCCTGATTAGCACAAGTCTCTTTATTTGCTAAATGTTCTTTGTCCACGAAAAACTGTGGCTGTGTTTCTAACTGTAGGTTAATTTTTAAAAATTCTGTATATCATAGTTTTTTGCTAAAGATGCCAGCCTTATGCTTCTGGATACAACACTGATGAGGATGGCACAAGTCAACCAAAAAAGGAAACATGTTGCTTTAAAATCCAAAATAATGTGGTACTAAATTTCCCTAAACCTCTGAGGCGAGCTCTATAATCGGTTCTGTAGAATGTTTTACTTTGAGTGGAAATAAAAGTGAAATTCCTCAAAAAACAAAGCTATTGCTGCAACAGCCAGTATGACCAAATTAGTCATTACACACAAAACTGTGTGACCTAGAGGCAACAGTAAAATATTTTCCAAAAATGTTTCCAAACTGATAGAAGACACTACATTTTCCACAATTATTACTTTTAAGTTAACAATACAATAAGTAACTCGTCATTCATACAGGCCTTTCGACCACATATATAATAAACAGATATAAGTTTCATACTGTAAAAACTAGGACACACCAGTGTATGAAATTGTGAGATATTTTGCTTTTGACACAGAAAGCTGTCACACATCTGCTTTTAATAAACACACTGACACAGTGGTAATTTGTTTTTATACCACATTAAGAAAGGGACATTAAAAACAGGAAGCATGAAGTCTAAAAGAAGAAGCATGTACTGAGGGTGAGCATGCACAGGAAGCGTGCAGTGTACATGTATGGGCCAGTCGGTTGTGAAAGATGTACTTTAATAAGACAAACAGATGTGAAACTGTCTGAAGGGGCTTTCTTCTACTGCCCAACACCGTGATGCAGCTGAACACACGAAGGCAACAGCTAAAGTCTGACAGTTCTCACAGTAATACACAAAATTAAAGAACTTTATTTATAAGTATACTACGAGTTGTAATATGGACCTAGTTTGTTGTATGTTTGTTGTGATTTTGTCTTTTCAGTGAAGTTTGTTTGCTATTTGGGTATTTGTATCTCATGTTGCATAATTCTCATAACATAAAACCCTATCACTAACAACATAACTCTAGGTTTTGGTTTTTATTACCCGCCTGTTCTCACTCCGAAAGGGTAAAAAGAGTCCAGAGTCCACCTTAGCTAGTGCTAAAGCTACCCTTTTCTGTCAGTAACTAACGCAGTGGGATGTCAGTTTAGTATAATGAAAACCCCAATGTGTCAATATTTGACACTTAAAGCAATAAAGTATATATCTTCATAGTATATAAAGAAAAAAAGGGTGCTTGGACGATTTAGCAAAACAAAGGACTTCTCCACAAGAGATCGGGGTTCGACTCCAGCTTTAGTTTTATGAAGTAAGTATCAGCAAGCAGCAGCGCGTGGAGGAAAACTATTGCCGGTTAGATGCTTTGTCCGGCCACTTCGAGCAGGCGCTTAGTCTGGTCGAGTTTCTCTGCCTCCCCTGAGTGTAAGAAGGCTCTACCGGAACGTTTTTCTGGGGAACCTGATAAATGTCGCTCGTTTGTAGAGCTGCAGCCCTCTACCTACCCCACAGAGCGCAGCAGGATGGCTTATGCCATCTCATTACTCACGGATAAGGCACATGATTGGGAAATGGCAGAATTGGAGAGTAGAGCCGCTTGTTGCCAAACATATGAGGCGTTTGCAGAGGAACTAGCTTTTGTATTTAACCCTTCTGTGCCTCGTAGATTAGCAGCATCTCACTTGCTTAAACTCACTCAGTCTGATCCTGTGACAGAATACACTGTCGAGTTCCGCACACTGGTCTCCACCAACATTATGCAGGACTAGCCGCTTGTATGAGCCGCAAGAATGAATTGGCGGCTCGGAACTTACCCTCCTCCCTGCGTGGCCAAATTGAACCATCTGTGTCAATTGACCAGCGGCTTCAGGAGCGCCAGGGAGACCACTGGTCGGAACAGCGTTCGGCTCCTCTTACTGTTGACCTCACATCGCCTATCCACCAGCTGACCGAACAACGCCATGCGACTCGGGAGGAACCTATGCAAATAGGAAGGTCGAGACTGCCCGCCAGTGAACGGCAACGTCTGGTAAAGGATTATGTCTTTACTGTGGGTAATCCGGACACAGGGATCGTTAGTGTCTGATAAACGTCAGGGCTCGTCAGACAGCAGGGAGGTACTGACAAGCCATTCAACTCGGCTGAATTCCCTGCATCGTCCCAACGTTCCTGCTTTCATCACTGGTCCACTTGCATACAAGGAGTGTACTGCCTTCATTGACTCTGGCTCTGATACCAACCTCTTTAGTTCATCTGCTGGACCTGGAAGTCAACGAAGTCCCCACCAAGCTCGAGGAAAAGGCATTAGATTATCATGTCGCTCATCATATTAAGTTTGTGAATCTGTGAACATAACTTTATTTGGAAATCATCATGAACTCTGTTCTTTGCTTGTGTATAACTGCCCGAACACGCCTTTATTTTTGAGCTACCCCCTGGCTTTCTACTCATGACCCACACATTAGTGGGCCCTCATGTCAAATTATGGGGTGGAGCCTGTTCTGTTTAGCTAACTGCCTACGGGCCGCTGAGTCTCGCCCTAGTGACCTTTAAAGTAAGCCGGGGAACCCATTAATGTGTCTGAAGTTCCTGATTTTTACCATGATTTAGCTGAGCTTTTCAGTAAAACATGTGCCACATCCCTACCTCCGCACAGACCATATGACTGTGCTATGGATTTATGTCACCATGCCTCTTCTGGGCCGCACCTACTCTCTCTCTCAAACGGAGAGAGTAGCTTATTCTCTTAAGGCTGGCATCAGCTGACCCTCCTCATCTCCAGCAGGGGCATGATTTTTGTTTTTTGCTAAAAAACATGGGAGTCTTAGGCCGTGTATAAACTACTGTGGGCTCCACAACATTGCAGTTAAATACAAATACCATCTTCCCCTTATGTCATCAGCATTCAAGTTACTGCAAGATGTCACTATTTTTAGCAAACTCAATCTCATAATGCATACCACCGTTTTCGAATGTCTGGAAAACTGCTTTTTAATACCCCCAATGGACATTATGAATACTTAGTCATACCTTTTGGCCTCACAAATGCATGGCTGTCTTCCAGGTTCTAATGAATGATGTCCTCCGGGATATGATTAATACGTTTGTTTTTGTTTACCTGGATGACTCCCTCATCTACTCACTAACCTGGAGGAAAACAAGGGACATGTAAGACAGTGCTGCTACGGCTCCCCGAAAATCAGCTTTGAGTCAAGACCGAGAAGTGTGAGTGTCACACTGCGAGAACCACGTTTCTCGGTTTGGTCATTACTCTGTAAGTCGCTTTGGATAAAAGCGTCTGCCAAATGACTAAATGTAAACTTCTTCTGAAGTTGCCTGACTGCTGTTGACAGAAATTCCGACGTTGGGAATTGTGACATTCTCACCCTCAAGTTGGTGCCTGAGGAGTGGAGGCAGTAGATGGGGGGGGGTGGAGCAGCCGTTTCTTATCTGGACGGATCACATTAACCTGTGTGACCAGGGCCGGGCTGGTTCCAACCCCTTATCAGACACTGCCACAAGACTATGATGCTAGTGAGGAACTCCTGAGGGGACAACAGAGATCGGCCCAGTATGCCAATAAGAAAAGGTCCCCGGCTCCTCAGTACAAGGTGGGAGACAGATTTTGGCTTTCGACCTAAGACCTTGCATTGAAGGTGGAAAATAAGAAGTTGGCTACTCAATTTTTTGGTCCCTTTACCATCTCAAAGGAGATTAACCCCGTGGCCACAAGAGGTTACCGAGCAGTATCTGGATCCATCCAGTGTTCCACTTATCCTGTGTAAAGCGCGGATCCTGCTCAGTTTTCATTAGCACTTCCCTTATCTCCATAGTGAGCTTTCTCTTTCCGTTGTTGCTTAGCTCCTACCTTTGTAGTGAGCAATTTCATGTTTCCAAATTGTTAGTTTATTGTAATCCTCCTATCTTTGTAGTGATATGTTTTTTTTCAGTATGGTTATTTCCCTCCTACCTTTAGTAGAGAGTATTTTTTGTTGGGTTTCCTGCCTTGCTTTTGTATTTCAAAATTATGAGTTTCTTTAATAAAATATTGTTAAACCGGTACCCCAGTCTCGTGATGATTTCTGCCTTGGGATCCCTGGATAGGTTTGATCCTCACAATATGTGTGTAATGTTGTCACTTTATGAAGGTATGTTACATTTTGTTTTTAAATAATTTTCTTTAAACGTACTCTGAGGTTTTTTAATTACCCCGAATGCAATTGTGTTTGTGCATTAAGTGGTTCCTGTCGCATTAAAATTGTGGCACTTCTGTGGTGTCCATATAAGATGCCATAGGTGTCAGAGTAAATGTTGCTCCCGTTTGTAAACCCTAACCTGTCTTCCCATTGGCATGTAGACCAGAATCTCTTGATCTTTTTATGCTTAGCCTTACGTGCATTATAGTAATGGATCATTTTTAATTGTTTGAAAACCACAGGCCTATCAAAAATGTCTCTGTAACCAGACCCCTCCTTGGATAATACCATATGGTGTAAAGAAACACGATTTATGGTCTTAAAATTGTGTATTAAAATCGTGGAACTTAATGGATCCATTTTGTCAGACTCTGGCGTAAACCATAGCTTTGCAAATGGCTACCATTCAAGTTGTGAATCTTGTTTCTCATATCTGTGCCACAGTCTATAGGTGCCGTTTCTGCTTTTCAGATCATTTTGTACAAACTCATCGAGATTCACTTCTCGTTTTGTAAAAGAAGGAAGGTCGCAGTTAGTAGATTGTTACATGTGTAAAGCAATGCTTGCCATTATCACCTTGGCAGACATTTCTTCCCACTTTGCAGTAATAATGTAAATTTTATGGTTTTTGTAGCTGACAAACAAAACGTTTCATGACTTCAACACAAAAACAAGTCTCGAATCTTCTAAATTACAGTGCATATAATATTTTAGTATTAAATGTGTTGCGCTCCCCCTGAGGCTTTTCTTAAAGTGGCAGGGGTTTTCAAAGCACATTTGAAACTCTGTGAATGCTGTTCCTGTAAATCGGAAAATGGGCACTCTGTCTTGAAATTCTCCAGGTCTGCCTTCACCAGCCAGTGAAAGTAAAAGTTTAGAGAGGAAGAGTGGAGTGAGAGGAAAAGAGAAGTGGTTAGAACGGATGGGAGAGGGGGGAGTTTAGGGAATTTTTCAGCCCTCTCCCTTACAAAGTTTACCAACTACTCTCCCCCTTATCCCTCCTCCTCTTGCATAAACTCCGCCTGCGTCACAGCGTTGAAGTTGGACGGAACGAGGGCAGGAGGAGTGGACTTCTGTGGAGTTCTCTAGCAGAGGAATGTAGCCGAGACAGAGAACATGGCTATAAAAGGATCGCACTTCCAGTTCGTCGCTGTGATGTCACTACTCAAATATTTCCTGCTTCCTTCGCTTCCAAGTCTGACATACTGACGCTGCTATTTCTCCCTAATTTCCCTGGGTCTCCCCTTCTCTTCTTTTAGCTAAATGAGCAGGAAAGCTTTAGAGATGGCTGTTTATTTTGGTGCACGGATGGAAGAACGGAGCGTAGAATAAGGCCATGGATCGTGTCTGGTGTTGATTTCCGGTCTCTAGTTCTCATATTAAAGGTGGATCTGGGCCGTTTCTGTCTACAACTGTGCACACACACGTAGTAGATAAAAGCCTTAGTCATCGCTTACATTCAGTGATACTCAGCAGCATCACAATACGATGAGCCACACCTATTAGTTGTTGTCAATTTGGTGGGCTGCACTGAGAAATCACCTAATAATGAGATCAACAGAGTATATTAATAGTTTCTGTGTATACTTTAAAAGTGACTAGAAATGGATGCTTTATTTATTATACTAATTCACTAATTGACTATTATTACCAAAATAAGTACTGGTCTGGAAGTTTCTCATACAACTTCGCGAGTATTGGAAAGGTGCAAATTATTATTGCAAGTGACTTTCCAAATCCTTGATGTCCTCAGTTATCATGCATATTAAACTTTTATTAACAAGGTGGATTTTGTCAGCAAGTAATGAGTCATATATTAGTGACTCAAGAAACGTTTGGTCAGGAGCACTGCGCTAAACTTTGGGAGAGAACGATCATCTTGCAGTAGAGGGCAGTAATGTTAAAGTGGATCTGAAGAGCTGTCAAATAATAGAAGCTTTGCTTGTCTTGTCATATTTGGGCTGGTTGTGGATCGTTATTAAGGCCTTTTCACGATACTTCTAAATGAAGTAGAGGTTTTGAGGGAGTGTATATGGGACTAAGCTCATGTAACAGTTTTTCTAACGGTGCATTAACCCTTCTGGTTTTTATCTTTTCCAAGAAGAAAAAGATAGTGCTTTCCAATGACCTAATTAGTAAAGAAGAAGTTACATAACATTCTTCGTCATTCTCTCAAAGGTTGACGAAGGTCTGGGGTTGACAGATTACTCAACCTTTATGCTTAATCTGCAGGTTGTGACAGAAAGACAGGGAGGGAAGGAGGGAGGGAAACCTGACTGTATTCATGTACGCACACGTACATGAAAAAACATATTTTGCAGACAGAGATGCGATGTGTGTTGTGTCTGGAAAATCTGTCCAGTCTCCGCTGATTTCCTCCCGAAGAGACGTTCCAACTGACTTGACCTGACTAGCAGCAAAGGTGTGAAAAGATTACTGACAGAAACTTCTGATTTTATCCGGTGAAAAGACAAAATTCATATTATCACTTAAAGCATTCTCATAGGGGTGACAGTTCAAAATGTTTTTATCTTATTTTTGTTGAACTTTTTCTTTCTTCCAGTTCCTTTCTATTGGTCTATGTCTCTATCACGGTCAGTTTCTAACGGTGACATGGAGGAACACCTCTTGAAACCATTCCTTAAACCTCTTGAGTGTCTCTGAGTCTTATTATGTAACTTTAATAGAACTCCACCCAGGTTTAAGCTGTCACTTACCTGTGTGTGTGTGTGCGTGTGTGTGTGTGTGTGTGTGTGCACGCCTAAGAACACACATGTGTTGTGTGTACATTGCTCAGGTGACTTGGGTTTTAAGTTTTGAAAGCAGCAGCTTAGTGGTTGATCATTAACAGTGGTAATGTTAGTCCTTTGTACCAATTGACCTATTACAGTGGTTGAATCAGAGGGTAATGAAACAAAGTTAAACTAAACATAAATATGAAAGAAATGTATTCTTTACAGAGTCTCCAGGAAATCGAAGTGTGATGCCAGAAGTAATAACGTACAATACATATATATATATTTGAATGTTTCATATTGTCAATAAGATTGTTTAAGGCACAGAATGTTGACGAAGGTCTTGGCAGGGACAATAGATCCACCTCTTTTGGTATTCTGCTCTAACTTGACGGTATTTTTTTATGTAAGAGCTGCACAGTTTGGTGAACTTTAACCAGTCCGCTCTTATAGAACAGACTGTGAAGTTAATATTTGTGAACACACAAACACACACCGATCTCCTCTTGTTGTCCTTGCTGTTTACACTATGCGGTCATTGTGCCTTGCCATAGCAACACATCCTGCCATGGCCCAAAAAGGGAACAAGGTCCAAACACAGCGCACAGTATTAGCAATAGTTGAGGTTTAGTGGGTGTCTAAATTTCTAGCCGGTATATTTAGAATTCAGATTTATCAAGTCAGTTTCAGAACCACTTCATATATAGTACAAAAAAAGCTACAGCGTAAGAATATTTAGCCTTTTTCAAATAGTTGTAGGTTTAGCAGCTATTTTTCTCTGTGCTGAGTGGCCTGTCCTACAGGGGGGTTTCTACAAGGGGATGAATCTGTTATTTTACATGGCATGTACTCTGTAATATGTCACGGCATATGTGTTAATCATGTCTTGTTTTCTTTTTGTTTGAACATACACTATCAAACCTCCATTGATCCTGTTCACATATTTGTCTAACCTAGAAAAGTAATGAAAAGGGACAACTGGTTTCTGTCAATTAAAACAAGCCACAATTTAATCGCACTTCAGTCGGGAAGTTTAAAAATCAAAACACTAGCGCAATCACATCTTTGTTAAAAATGTAGAAACTGTAGAGAGTGTGAAGTGGATGTCATGTGTTGAGGAGCTCCTGTCTGTCTGTCTGTCTGTCTGTCTGTCTGTCTGTTGGTGAGTTGGAGTCTGTATTTTGACTTTCTGTCAAAGCAGATTCATAAAAGAGTGCCACCTTGCCTTTGCCCCATTCCCATCCCCATCTTGAATTTGAAAACACCTTCTGCCACAGGATACAAAATGTCTGCAAGTAACCCACTGAAACCCCTAGAGCAGGCAAGTGTATAGATCACAAGATGGAACCCCCCCAACATTCGACAGTTCATCACATTTTCTGTTGGGGAAAACCCACAACCACAAATAGAATAAAAGACAGAGTTATTAAACCATCCTGAACAAATGAACATACAAAAATGTATATTTGTTTATTTTGTCTGTCACATATCCACAGTCACACAATGCTGTGGTTGAGTCTCTCAAAAACTACACTGGAGTTTGTGTGAAATTAGGAATTGAGACAAATTTGAGTGTTGGAGTAAGTGTCAATAAAAAAGATCCTGCAGGCAAAAGTAGCAGTGAATCAAACAGCTGAGCTAAAAAACGTCTTTCTAACATATTTGTAATATTCAAAATAACAGGAAGTAACACAAATTACTAGGAAGCAGTGATATTGTAGCATTATAATCAAAACTGTCCAGTCCCATTTGTTATACTCTAAAGTTCTTAACAAAGGCAGCTCCCACAATTTCCTTGGAAATCTGACTTACAATTTTTCCACATTCACAGAATCCCAGAGGTGTACTTATTAAACTGAACTGCCCTGTCAGGGTCTACTTTGAAATGCCAAACATCATCCTAGTGTAAACAGCAGCTTTGTGATTAGGCACACCAAAGCATTTTACAATGCTGTGATACACATAGAATATCTGAAATTATTTCCACCTTCCAATTTTCAAAAGTACTTTTTATTTGTGTCTTTTTCTCAGTTGCTGTCAACAGTCACTGAAGCCACTTTATTTTCTTGGTTTGTTTTGCCAGATTGCAGCTCCAGTGGCTTTGGCAGCGCAAGGGCTGCGGTGCTGCTGGTAGGTTACTCAACACACACCATCACCCTGGGAGTATAAAGTGGAAATTGCAATAGGGTATTTTCACGAACTTCTGCTTAACATGTACCTTACACAACACTATGGCCCAAAGAACATTAACACTGGAGAGACGTGTTTGAGCCAAGTGACATAAGTGACCTAATTAAAGCTTGCACAACAGAGCTGATGAGATGGAAATAGCAGTCATTTGTGTGAATCCCATAACTTAACACCCCAATAAATGCACAGGCTTTAAGTCACCTTTGAATTTGATGTAGGAAAGGCACTTTTTTATTTTTATTTTTTCAGACTGGACATTGAATGACCACCAAATAGCTCTTGAAAATTTGTCCCTTGAATATGGGATTGAAGGTTAGCTGAAATAATCCAGTAATGATAAATGTTGAAAATGATTTGTTTTTTTCAAAGCAGTGATTGTTTATAATATAAGCCCTATAATGTTGATTGTATCAACACCTCAGTTAATGTGCATGTTTATATTAATAACAAACCACATTAAAGTAAAAATGTGTCTCTAACTATGCTTCATTCTTTCCTTATGAGTTTATGAGTACAGTTCTAAAATGTACAAGTAAAGATGCGAGCTATTAAATAATGGCCCACCTTATTATATGTAACTGGCCTATGGATACAATGAACAAGTATCTAAATCCTAGTGTATAGCAAATAAAAGAAAAGAACAGTGCATATTTATTTCTTTATTCAGAATTTTATTTTGTCCTTTGTAGGCAACCAAAAATATAAGATTCTCTTTTTTTGTTTGTTTTTTTTTCTCTGTCACATTGATATTTCACAGATTTTGCTATATTTATTCATAAATAATAGGTACAAAATACACTTTTTCAGTTAAACACAAATAAATATCATAATAAATATATTAGTTTAAGTTAAACAACTCAAGGCATCCAATAACCAAAAGGAATACTGCAACGTTAAAGTCCCTGAACCAGGCTGTCAAACAAACAGGGGACAAAAAATATGGGGTGCAATTTACAAGTTAGCATACAGAATCTAACTTCACAGAGTTTGTCAGAATACAGATATTCAGATCTAAACCCCCCATTTTTCTTTTAGCACAATTTGATCTCAAAGCATTCTGTAGCTCATATATCATTGCACCTTAGATGTCAAAAAATGAGCTTACACACATGCATGCGCACACACACACTCACACACACACACTCACACACATAGCAGAGTGACGTATGAAGCTTTGGTAGAATGCTACTGGAAGATTTGACAATTTCTCCCATTTGAATTAGCTGTAAAGTGCATATCACAGATAAAATGGCATCAATGACACATGTCAGGTCTCCCTGACTAAGGCTACTGAATCAAACATACTGTTTTTGGCAATGACAGTAAAAAGCCTTTGAGGCAGGGAGAATCGTAAAGGTACAGGAATTATTGATTATCAGTAATAATTTACAGAAATCACAAACCAGACTAATTACTGGCGCTGTCAAGACCTGCAGAGAATCTAATGGAGGCCTATGCACAGGTCTAAGAAGCTTTATACAGAAGTATAAAAATAAGGCTTTGTTAAAGTTTTGGTACCAAACTCAACTCAGCATGTGTAGTTTGTCTGCGGTGAGATAAGTTTTTACAAACATAAATTAAGAATTTTAAGTGTTATTGTGTCTAAAGTTGACACAGTTAACTTAAGTGTCAGTTCTCTTGTTCTTTCCATGTAGATCTACTTAGTCAGACAGGGACAGACGTTCGAACACAGTGAGCCTCTTGGCAGCGGATCCATTGAATGTAGGAGACTCGGTTCCACTGGAGCCTCCACTGCTGCTGCTGTAGCTGTCTTCCAGGGAGTCCTCGGAGGAGAAACGCTGCAGTCCAGCAGGCTTTATGAAAGCGCTGTTGCCTCCAGAGCCGGGAAGCAGCACGTTGCTGTCCTGCTGGGGCTCGTCCTCCTCCAGGTTAGTGAAGACTCTGCTGTTGTTGCTGCTAAAATAATTTCCATGGCCACACACACAGCGTGAGGCCTTTGGTTCCAGGATGAGGGGCATGTTGTGGATGTCTCCAGTGCTGGCACGCTTCTGCGGGTTGCCAAACTGAAATGTTGCTGCATCCTGCTGCAGAGGGTCGACAAACACTGGAGAGAGAAGGTCAGGTGGAGGTGGAGACACAGAGGGAGCGCGGCTGAACGCCATGTTAGGATCATTGAAGGCTGAAGGGAATGACGGGGGAGGTGAGCTGCGTGAGGAGCCCAGAAATCCAGCAAAGCTGACACTCTGGCGCAGCTGGTGGCGAGGATTCTGACCAGCGGCAGCCGATGGTTGACGCTGATTCTGGAATTTGGAAATCGAAGCGCCGCTGATTTTCTCCTCGTGGATGAAGTGGCAGCGGGAGCCATAGGGGCAGTAGCCAAAGTTGTAAAAGGTTCTGCAGGGCTCTGTTTTGTACTTGGGGTGGCGGTACAGTCCTCGCAGCTCTGCCTCACCGTGGGCAAACTGACACTTACTGCCGTACTTGCAGCTGCCTGTTTCCTGGAAGCCACGGCACAGCTCAGTCTTGTAACGGTTGGAGGATAGAGCATTTGGAATCTGGGCCGGGAGGACAGATGAAGGAGGAAAGCCTGGCGGAGGAGCCACAGTAGTTGCAGGGCTTGAAGGAAAAGCGTCCATGTTCTTCCATGAGGCCAGGGTGCTGGGCTCTGTCAGACTCATGGAGCGGTCGGGTCTGAAGGAGAATTGTTTCGGTTTGGAGACAGGGGCCTGGCTCCAGATGTTTGAAGACCACAAAAGGCTGGCATTGCTGTCATTGCTAACATGCTCGGGAATCAAGGTGTGGCTTGAAGAGGCAGGAGGGGAAGCGGGAGAAAGGAAAGAGGCTGACCGGTTCAGGCGACTTTGCGCTGGGACTTTGAATTCAGACTGTGTCAAGAGCAAGTCACTGTCCAGGACCAGGTTCAGAAGGTTCTGTTAGAAATGGCAGAAGTTGTTAATACACAGAGTTCCGTGCTACTTAATTTAAAGACATACATGTTAATAATATTTATCATCACATTCCTCCGTAGCTCACTTTATACTATTTACAGCATTAAAACTTTTTTTAAAACTAGGCAATACAGGGGGCGGTTATGAACAACAAAACTGCAGAACAATATATAACGTATCTGATATTTACATGCAATCACAAAGTGTAGATTTACACCTTTTAACATGTTTTTGATGAATGCTGTGATACTGGGAGCGAGGCATTGAAGAAAGACACAACCTGGTACAGACCGTGTCCCTTATCTCATTATCTCACTAAAGTGAAGAAATCCTCTGTGACCAAACTAAGTTCAAAGGGACTTTCTCAGTCTAACCAGTGATTCACACAGGAATACCACGAGCAGATATGAATGAATAAACAAACACAGCTCTGCACTCCAACCCCTGCTTCTTTTTTCCAAAACAAAGTGAGAAATTATTATTTTTTTTTTCATAAACATCAACTCACCTTAGCGTGGATGTCGTCAAGCATTTCGGACATGCTGTACCTCTTTGGCCAAAAGAAGAAGATTCAGCTCTGATCCACAGCTGACTGTCTAATACCTGGGTCCAAACTTCAGTTAACTCGGCACGGTGGCTGTGGCTTTTATAACCAAAGCCCCTCCTAGATGGCTGGGAGGAGTTTCCGTTGCTATGTTCCCGGATACCCCTCCCTCCGCCTCAGGTTTCACAGTGAGGTCACAGATGGGCGGGTAGTTAAACACCCCCCCCAAAAGAAAGAAGAAAAAAAAAAAAGTAGAAGAAAGAAAGAAAAACTGAGTATTTTTAGCTAGCTGTGCGAAATGTTTCAGTTTCGTTGGTATGTGGAAGCAACGCGTCTGATTTACATAATGTAACTCATGCACAGTCTCCATCCAAGGCCAAAGTTTGCACTTTCCTGTGTTTACTCTTATTGTGTTCGTGTTTATTCATATGAAGGATGACAGAGTGATGCATCACTGTGGATCCTTGAAGTGGATCAGAACCACCCAGATGTGCGGTGACACGCAGTGGTTGTTTGTTTAGACCTGATCCTTTTCATCCCACATTGACAAAAGTAGAGCAGAGCTTCTCTGTGGTGAACGCCTAAATACTGACCCAGGTACATATACATTCCTATGACTAATGGCTGGTTTTCTGGAAGTGTTATAAGACATCTTGTGCCTGATCATATATTCTATAGTTTCAGAATTTTTTTTTTTTCTTAACCTACACACACGAGAGATAACATTACTGTATCTGTACGTACTGTTTACCAGAATACATACAGCGACATTTCCCCTTATTTCCTTCGGTTTCTGTTATGATTATAAAAGAGCTCCAATATCCCACCAAAGCACAGACAGTCACCACAACAAAACCGGTAGAAGGACTGATTAGTAGAAGTCAGAAACTGGAGTGGAACAGAAGTGAGTGCAAACAAACAACAGTCGAAACGAGCTGAGCTCTGGTCGGCTGAGGAAATTTCCTTTCCTCTGTTATTATGAGGCCTTACCAATGTTTCATTCTTCCTCTATTATATCTGGTAATGGTGAGTAAACAGGTAAACATGACTCTGTTTTCTTAACTGTATGTGTCACATTCTTTTAAGCAGATTTTCTGGGAAAATTCCCACCTTACGTGCCACTTTTAATTTACTGCTCACAGAGGAAATAAGAGGCTGTCTTCCAGTGTCAGATGAACTTCACAAAAACGTTAGATCTTGCTTTTTTCCCCAGGAATGAAAAGGACCTCACACAAGGATTTGTTACAGGGGCATAGTGAGTGAGCGTGTGTGTTATCCTTATGTTATTTTCTGACCCTTAATGATTTAATCACTTATTTCAAGGACTGTTTTCACAAACTAATGTCAAACACTCCTTTTAAATCAATCATAATGTGAATAATAGCCTAATTATACTACTGTACTAATGATTCAATAATTAAATCAAACGCTTGATAAATGCAGAATAAAAACACTCATTCTTCTGTTTTAAGAGCAATATTCAAGAAGAACGGTGGTAAGAGGGAAGCAGAAAGACTCCTCTGATCTGACAAAACCTAAACGACGTAAAAATAATACTTTTCTATGAACGATATGCTGATATCAGCTAATCAGAAGGCTATTATTTTCTATGCTGCAGCTGGATGACACCCACTCAAATGAGTCATATTAGTCCTGGCAATGACAGCGCATACGTTCTACTAAATGTTGAGCAAGCGTTGAAAAGTCATAGCAATATCAATTAGTTGGTGGTAAAGCGTGACGAAAGTAAACAGTTGAGGGATTATCACGGAGAGAAGAACCAATTTAAACCTGAGGCCAAAACATAACACGGGAATTTTCCCACTGTGCCAGAAAAAAGACTTTGAGGAGCACGTTCACTGTCAACCAATGAATATTTCTTAAAAATAGAAATAGAAATTTCTAACATGTAGGTGCGGTTAGATTGCGTTTTTGTTTGAATTTTGTCTGATTGAAGTAATTCAAAAACTTCTAGAAAGGTAACAATAGATCAACTATCAATATCTTCACCCAATAAATATTAGGATTAATTCACAAACCATTTCTAAAAACACATTTCCTTCTAAAATCCCTTTTTCATATCTCGTGGTAGGACATTTCTGATGTTTTCCAGTATCCTAGTCTACACACACTAAAAACCACACATTTTAGCGCTGACATGTTTGTGCAAGCAGAAGGAGTTATTGCGTTTTGTCAAAGTTTACAGTTTTATAATGTTCTAGGAATTACATAACAATAATAGGAATAAGATTGCTAACATTTCTTAAAATTTCTACCATGTACATACTAACCTGATCCTTTAACATATAGAAATATATCACTAACAATTCACATTACACACTATGACCAATAACCACTTCCCCTCCGTAGTATGAGGATGTGTGTCCTGACCAGTCCTCTGCTCAGATAAATCCAGGCAAGCTCATCTGGGTTCAGATACAGACACAAATCCCTCCTTTTTTTTAAATACATGTGTAAAACTTTTAAAAGTAGGATTTTTTTTTCACTTCATCAGTTGTGCACCAGGCAGAACATTTATGGAACTGGTATTAGCGCTTTATGCATCTTTTGTGTGTGTCTCCGCACACACACGCGTGTATTCACCACTGATGATACAGTATTTAGTCTGACTTGCTTTCATTTGCTTCCTGTAGCTGTGCATTCATTTCAGAACTTTTTTTCTACTGTATGCTGATCTATCATCTTAAGGGTTTGTGTGGCCAACTGGTGGATCTTGACTTCCTCTCTGATTTCAGTTTCTGTGAGAGAGCTCTGCACATGCCCTTTTATGGGCACTGGCGGGGCACTTACCTTTGCTACACACACGACCAACTCGAATTCACTTTCAACTTATGGAGGGAACGTTAAAAAGCACAGATGCAAACAGTTTCTTCAGTTTAAGAATCACAATCAGACGTAGGCTTTGCTTAAGACGGCTCTAAATTTTGTGAGGCCAATAGTTTTGTTTTAGTTTTAATGTTTTTGCATTTAAATGCATTTAGTGTTGCATTGAGATGCTGTCAGGGGCTAAAGTTTCATTGTAAGTATATCCACTTCACAAACGTCACTTCCATAAGATAATTGTCCGTACAGAACAACACGTACTCTATTCTAAATGTAAGGTAAGTTGCCAGTTCTGCTTAAAAAATAAAACAAAGTCTACTTTCTTGAAGTTCTTGCCTTTCAAATTTTATGGGTATGCCCACAACAGAACCTTATACTGTATGTGCGTCTTGCTGAGCAGTTACAGCTGAGCGTTGAGTTTGCACATATTAAATTACACATTTTTAAAACATTCCAAGTGAGGTAAAAAAAAAATGGACATTTGCCTATAAACACGTGAAGGTTCTACTAAGAGTTACATCGGTCATGGGCCATCATCACAGCTCACGGGCCTCTTACGCAGACATGGGGGACATACTGAGAGGATGACCAAAACCAAACAGGCCTCTCATGTTCTGCCATAAATAACTGCAGCTAGATATAAATAACTTGGCTAAATTTAAATCTGTCATCAGCATTAGATTTTCTGGAAAACATATTATGACCCTGATGGTGAGTAGTGGAAAAATCCTCAAAGTCTCTTTCAGTTTTCCTCTACTTTCCTCAGAGCTTTTCTCACCCTTCTGAGAGTAAACTGGTACCGAATTCAAGGGAAGAAAGTGGACACACACCTGCATGTGTATTTGCATTGTGTTTTTGTGCGGGCTTGCCTGTAAGTGTGTGTTATGGTTACCTTGCACTACTTGTTTCTGTTCTGGTTCTTGCCTTAGTTCCATGGAAGGGAGGGGCCCTCACGCACACACACTCTACACGTGTGCGCAGCATTACTTGTGAGGACACTCACTGACGTAACGCAATCCCTAGCCCCTTACCCTAACCCTACCCATCACAACTGAATGCCTAACCCAAACCCTTACCCCAATCCTAACCAAAACCTAATTTTAACCGTGACCCTAAAACCCAGTCGTGACCCTCAAAAAGCTGTTTGAAGTTGTTTGGACCAGCTAAAATGTCCTGATAACATCAAAATGTCCTCACAACAATGGTATTAATACAAAATTTGTCCGCAGAAGACTATGAAGACATGCCCTCACACACACACACAGACACACACACACACACAGAGACACACACACTAGGTTAAGGAGCATCCATTCTTCTGATGGCTGTAGATTGTTTTTTTTTCCCTGAATGACTAAGCAAGTGAATTCTCAATGCCAAGTTTTCCACTGGGGCTTTTTTCAAGTCACATGACAGCGAACTTGTTGCTTTCTCAGAAGTTATGCTCACACTACAAGGTTTTGAAAACAGAGTTTGAGAAGATTTTCTAAAGATTTGCAACACGAAGACCCCAAATAATTAAAAAGCTCAAAGTGGAACTAGTGTGAAATTAAAAAAAGGATATGTCTGATACCACAGGTTACGCAGACTGTAGTCCACATCCCTAGGATGTGTTTGCATTGCATCTGTGCGCTAGAAGTGTTTATAACTGAGCTCTATAAATCCATCATTAACATACAAAACAGATACTACGTGTCTATTAACCACATACTGCATCTGCTTTTACACTGAACTGCATGAAAAGAACGAAACGATGAGTGGGCGAAAAGAAGTACAAAGTGCAGTTGCCTCTCAGTAACATTTAAATGTTGAATTTTAGTTTAGAAAAAAACACCTGATTTCCAGTTATAGTGATTTTTGTGAGCGATGCAGAGGCAGAAATACACAAATATGACTCTGTTAATTAACTTAAAGTACAGAAAGGATTAACAGCATGTTGTTTAGGTAGCAAAAGTGAGACTTTGTTATGTAGGCCACTGAATCCAGCAGTAATATCCCTACTGAATCATCAGAATAGTGGAGATTAACCATATTGCAACACAACTGAGTTGTGTTGCAATATGGTTGGAAACAACAACTTTAATAAAGGCCAAAAAGAAACCATTTACTGTGCGTATATATTACCATCCTCACACAAAACACGTGCTATTCTGCACTGATAGTTGTCAAACGCAGGGGAACTTTTTAGGAGTCTGAGTCACTCTGGATGACTAAACTGCAGAGTCATTATCAAATGACTCTCAATTGTGTTCAGGTGAGGACGGATCACACAGGAGATGACCACAAGCTGCCAAGGTTTCTCTTTTGCTGAAAGAAAATAGCTGCTGCTGGTAATGAATTGCTCTGTAGTAATAGTAAAACTAACTGTGTTTGGTATGTTATTATTAAAATATGTGGCTTTTTTTATTGGCTGGCTTCAGATTTGATTTTGCCCCCCACCATTGCCATGATTCTGTCGCTTAGTTTCTATTGCCTTTCATTTTTCATTTCCTCTATCCCTCTGCCCAAGATCCAGCTTCAAATAAAGCCCCTAACAGATATGGCGCGGCCAGCCTGTGTCTCTAATAAGTGATACCTTGCAAATATTTAACCATGCCCTCCATTACATTGCTATGGAGACATGCCAAACATTGCACACATAAGCCGTGAAAGGTTCAGAAGTTACTTAGCAACCTCTTCAGAGCGGGTTTGCGAAGCCAACGTAGCTGCCAGAGAAATGCAACGAACACAGGCTGCTCATGCCTCTGAATTTACCAGATGATTCACCGGGATAGAAAAAAAAGATGGAATGATGTGTGTGAAGGAGTAAGAGGGAAGAGAGTGAGTCAGAGCTTTGAGCCCAAGTCGACATGACGGGGGAAAGTACCTGCCTCTTTAAGTACATTTATTTGGTTAAGGGCGGTACAGGTGGCGTTGGCCCCATTTTTATTGTGACCTATGTCATATAACAGATAAGGAGAGTTCTGTATAGATTGTTTGATAGTGACAGTGGACTTTGGAAATCATGCACTGGACACACCACGTTCACTGCAATACATTGTGAACGTGCAAACTCATGCGTTAACACGAGGGTCATTTGACCTTAAAGCAACAAATGGCTCACAAAGGACAGATGTCTGACTATGGTGATGATGCAAACGTAGTTTCTGTTAACCTGTGAATAGTCAGCGACATGTGAAACTAAATATTAAAAGCTATAAATATTACAATCGAAACAATGTTTCGCCAAAAAGAATGATAAAGTGGCAACATGAGCGTTAAGGACACTTTTCATCAGATGTTAAACTAGTCAACCTCCAAATAGTCTAAGCACAGAAGATGTAGTCAACAAATTCAATATGCACAAGAAAGGAATAATGGGGAAAATGTGACCGTTACATACGTCTCTTCTGTGTGTGTTATATGCTCCGAGCAGCATGGTGGGGAACTGAGAAATCCCCACATGTTGAAACAATTGGTTGCCTCTATGTTTACATCAGTACATATGCTGAGTAAATCTCAAACGCCATTACCAGTAATCTGCAGGTCAAAATACAGTAGATGATGACTGGTCAAAACTTTTTGTGTATGTGTAAGTTTTTATGAGCAACAGGGAAACATGAAACTGTCATTTGGCAATCGTAGCCTGGTGTTTTCCTTTCTTAACTACTGAACAGAACCATATTCCTTTTCTTTATTACCCTTTATTCTCCATGTGCACATTTCTTAAATCTATAACATGTTGTTTTCAATTTGTACTTTTAAAACCTCACATCATTCTCATTGTTATCAACTGTGGTATTTTGGGGGAAATTAGTCATACGCAGAGTGTCTGGTTATGAAACCAGCAGTGGCATCAGTAAGGGTAAAGTGGTGACACTAAAAGATGTTTTCTGTAAGAAAACCAAAAGCTAGAGTTTAGGCCATTTTTAAGCAGTTATTATTTCTGTGATCAGGTGCACTATAAACTACAGCCTCACTTTGATAAAAAGACTCATGTGCTATCACTTATCTTTACAGCTAGCTTGCTAATAACAACATATTGAGGGTGTAATATTTCTATAATATGTAACAAGGGGGTAATATAGTGTTTTTAGTATTTTAGGGAAAAACTAAACCCTGCAAAAGATCATTAATACCATGTAGTTACTAATTTCTAAACTGAGGACAAAACACCAACACTTGTAGGTGTAGTATGTAATAACCACAAATGGAACATGCATAATTAAGTGTTTCTACTTATTTCCCTGGTAATGGCTGTGGTGGTAATGATGGACACACCACACCACTCCAGAAGTGAAGCCATCTAAAGCCACAGTTTCTAGATATGGGTCATAAACTGCGGATCTATGCTGCAGCTCATACCTACTCTATTCCCCCATGTTTCCTGTCTATCTAAACTGTCATCTCTTTGGAAAAATGTCCAAAATAAGCTTAAAACTTTGATTTATGACATAAAATCCATGCAACTTGCATATAGTTGACCGCATTAATTCACATGCAACATTACACACACACACACGACAGGAGCTGAAGGAGCAAAAGAACAAGTGAAAAGTAGATTTATGTGAAGTATTTCTAGTTTTGTTTCTTCATGGCAAACACTGTAAAGTGACCTGCTGCAATGAACAGTCAACACAAACAAACATATCAGAAGAAGTTACTTTTTTTATTTATCTACATAACTCTATTACATAATCCATCTTAACTCATGTCACCAAAATTTTCCATCCAATATATCCATAACTTAAAGACGTTATAAACTCCATTACTTTGTTATTACCAGGATATTACTGATATCTTTTCAAATAATTATTTTAAATAGTTTTACACATTAGAAGAACAAAGACATGGATCACCAGAGGAGGATGGACTCAATGTCACCAGAGACCTGCGATTAAAGCTTAGAGCTTTCCACATAAGATGGGAGGAAAACAACTGTGGAAAGTGAAGGGTTAAATATGTACACAGCCGGTGGCAGGGAACAGCGTGACGCCGGACTGGTTGGACTGGTTTCTGCAGGTTTTCTTCTCAAAGCGTGATTAAGCATAGACACAATGCATACAAATAAGAAAAAAACTACTCAGTGGGCAAAACACACCACACTCGGTGAGTCAAAAAATAACAGGACATTATTTATATGCCTACAAAAGTCTTGCAACACCTTTTTAATACTCCCATAAGATTTTTTTTTAAAAAAAGGGTTTTCTAATGAAAAGTCTACTGCACTTTAAAGGAATGTAATTTTTCTAATGGCCTTGGCACACTGAAATCCTATTCCATAAGTGTACAAATTTTCAGAAACTCCACGTTTCTGAAAATCCAGCGTTCACGTGCAAGGAGAGATTTTGCAATGTTCATCAATAATGTGGAAATATCGGCCCTGCTTCCTCTCTCAGTACAGATGTGTAGTTTTGGAGGAATTTCTGCTGTGGGCCAAACTCTGTCAAAAAGCAGATGTTCAAATAAAAATAGCAATAATTCATATTCTATGCCAAATTCTTACTGTGACAGCTGCAACTGCATTCTAGGATAATATCAAAATTAATGCTTGTGTTTTCCAGCATAGGACTTAAAGGTTGTTTATCAGTCTTTTTGGCTTCGGGGAGTCAGAAGTGGCGGTTTCTTGTAACAGAGCGAAATCTGGAATGTGTGTGGGTTCTATTCTCAAAGGGTGTTTTCTCTATGGAGTTATACATTTCTCATCCACATCTCAAACAAATTTCTCAGTGTGAAGTTTCCCCCCTCAGGAACAAACAGATACTCAACAGATCTCACATCAGCTTTTTGCCACAATCCTTCACGCTGACCATGACGGATTGAGATACAAAAACAAATTTTATTCTGCCGTGGAATTAATTTCATATTCTGATGCAAAAAACCTATGAAACTTTTCACTCTTTGGTCATAAATAGGCAGCACAAAGTTAAAATTCATCCCCGCTTCAGCTTTGCAGCTCGTGTCACGAGAGTTCTTTACCTGTCAGGTTAGACACAGCACAGTAGACAATGATAGACAACAACAAGTGGTTTGACAGGTGGGAAGAGAAAATGATGTGTATGAGCTGTGTTGTAAGATGAAGCTCTTTAAGCAGTTTGGCAACAATTGTGACATTATGTCTCATACTTAAAGAATTTGAACCGTGTGTCTTTGCGCAACATGTACTATTTTGTGTTCCAGTACGGATGTTCTTAAAAGTGCAATGCGCACCACCTGTGTGCAAATACGCAAAGAAAAAAACATTATAATACTAATAAAAAGCCAAGGGTGGGGTGTTTCACTGGGTGTTTCACATGTTTCATATACTGAGCTGTAATTTACAAACCAAGCGCACCAGCCCGTCGAATGCTTTCTCAGCATGTTAGTGACCTATTCCTGTGTGTGTATGTGTGCTGCAGGTCCGCTCGTAGGTTTTTCTTTTTTCAAGGTCACCACTCTGTGTTGTCAGGACACGTCTGTGTCCGTCACTACTTCATGACTCAGTCAGCGTGTTTTATTTTGGGGCCATTTTAATGATGGTGTTCTTCTGCCAAAGCTGGAAGGACACTGCATGATGACAACACTGGGCAGGGAAAAAAAGAAAACGCAAAAATGCAGATTTAGTGGGTTGTCGGGCACCACATGTGATGCAACAGAAGAAATAAAACTTTATGGGTTAAAGCTTGTCTGGGGTCACTGGGACGAAGCAGAATTAGCTTCCCAAAGGTGAATGAGGAAGAGAAATACCAGGAAGTATCAGTGGTTATGACTGAGTGGAAAGTTTCTCGTTGCCTGTTTTTGAGCTGAGAAAGAAAACTAAATGTGGTAGATGCATTTTGTGTGTGTCTGTGAAGTGCCAGTAAAGATATTAGATTCTCCCACTTACAGGAAATCACTGAGCCACAGTCCACGGGGAGAATTTTTAGAAACGCAACCTTTTAACTCTCTTATCACAGTTTTTTTCAGTGTTGAGCAACTGCAGTTAATCCACAACAGTCACAGCTGAGCATGTCAGCGCGTAACGTTTCTTCAACACCTTCTTCAAGTTCTGTTGCTTTTCCACTTTTTTTTTTTTAACCTTGGAGCATGTGTGGGACTTCCTCCTGCGAAACTTAACGACTTCTCTGAACTTGCACAATTTCTCAAAACTTCAGCCTCTCTTCTTCCCTCCTTCATTTCCCTTCCCATTTTTCCACAGCTCTTCCTTCTCACACGGAAATGGTGCTAGGATGAAAAAATGCAAAAGAATGAGTGGGGGAGGGATAGACGGGAAGCCATAGTCGCAGAATGAAACAAATGAAACAAAATGTTCTGAACTGCGGGCTGAAACCACTGCCAGGAAGTGAGTTTGGGATTGAAACTCCCTCTAAAGTTTACTGGCTGCCCGTAAAGCATTTACTATTTGGTGAAAAGCGTTCTTATAACCAGTGTGAAGAATGAAATTCATGTTAGAAACACATTTTCTATTCAAGTTTAAATTTGACATCCTTAGCAGCAGAAAAGCAAACGGTTTTTGCTGCCTCTATGAACAAGCAGTGGTAAAAAGGTTTTTTTTAATGTTTTGGTATCATGAATGATTTTTAAAAAACACACAGCAAAAAATCTCTTGAATATTTAACTTTTATTTATTTTTTGTTTTCAGTAAATAAAGTTTTAGTTTTATTAAATAATTTACTGCAAATTATTCCTGCTGCAATGAGAACAGAACTACATTTCACAGCCATTAAGCATCTTTTTTTGTGCTGTATGTTTTGCATTTTGTCATACACAGAATTCTCCATCACTTTTCTGATTCTGAGCGTTTCTCACTTTATTTCTGTCATCAGTAAATTTGTATAGAGACGTAACATCGGGAGGGATGAACCATGCAAATGTTTGAGCTCGCGTCCATCATTCTGGAAAAGGGCTCCTGACATCATACAGTGAGGTGTCACCGTCAGAACAATTATAGAATCTCACCGTACGACGAGAATCCAAGAACAGAGAAGTGGAGGGAAACTAACAGGGGGTCTGCTTTGACGGGGATATGCAGGACCCCCCACTATCATGATGCACTATATCTATTATTTACTTTGCTTTTTCATCAGAAGGCCTTCCTAAAAAAGGTTTAGTGAACGGAATTAAAATGATTAATGGTCAGTATGAAAGTAAATAAGGCTTTTTCTTGGTCTTTCACTGCACTGGTTTCATGGAAAATTCATTGAATTCATTTATCATCCTTTCACTCTGTCATAAACGGAACCCTGCTGCAGCTCGGCTCAAGAAAAAAAAAAAAAACGGTTCTTGCTGTGGGTTTGTGCTTCTCCCCTGGTGTTACCGAGATGCCTGTGGTGAAATTTAAGATGGGCTAGATTCCGTCTAGCCCATCATAAAGGGCAAACAGGGAGGACAGGTTGAAGTGTCTGCTCACAGCACATTTAAGGGTAAAGATCCAGGTGCTTCAAAGTAAGATAAGAAGCACGTTGCTGAATTTTGTGATTAAAATAACCTTTTATGACTTTTCATTATTGGTATAAAAACAGTTTACAAATATTTATCTCAACTACATGAATTCATTTTACCTGCTCATAGGCAACAGTGTGATTGTCTGGAGATATACCTAACAGTTACTGTCTTCTACGTCATCACACAGGCTGCGTCTGTTGATGCCACACCACGTCTTGTCTTATCTCTCAGTCTCGCTTGACAACATGCCTGTTGGCTGCTGACACGTTGGAGTCTTTAGGCCTTATTCCGTTTTGTAAGCCCTGCCTCTCACTCTGTTAGTCCACAGAAGTGTTCTGACTTTAACACCTTCTAACTCTGGCTTTCTTTCTCCCGACTGTTTCTTTAAAAGGAAAAGTATGTTCCTGGCTACGCTGCAGGAACAACGCAGACAGAGACAGAAGGGGGGAGAGCGAGTGAAGACGGGAGTTTCACAGATGCCTCTTGGCAAGAACCATGATACTACGCAAGAACTGACACGCAGAGTTTGAATTTTTGTTGCTTTTTCAGAGCTCACACATGGACTGCAGCTGCTTGGCAGTCTCGTAGTAATATTCCCATTTTGATTCACTTTGGCCTGTTTTTTTTTTTGTTTTTGCAAATTTGGCTTCGTAGCCACAGTGATTTAAGGCATTTTAAAGTTTCGAAGCTTGCAACATCATTGTTGTAGAGCATAGAGTCGACCAGGATTTGTTTTCATGTGATAGTTGAAGCAGAGCCACACATTTCAAACTGAATAATTACACGTGAACCATGAGATAGAATCAAACATGCTTCATGAGCTGGTGACGTAATAGAAAAATGATTAGTGATGAGGGTGAATTGGCTTAGTTGGCCTTTTTTTAATTAGTTTTACGTTGCATTTAAATGTCTCCCGTGAGGTTGTGCATGTTGCACTAAATCAAAACCAGTTTGGTTGACCAAAAGGAACCTGCGTAAGCTTTTATGCCTGCAGAAGCTGTGTGCAGCAGGCGGAAAGATGGAGCTTCACACTGCTGCCTCTGACCACTGCCACAGATCCAGGTAAACTAACACTGGTCACTCACAGAGATACTTGCTCTCACTTCTCCTCGCTCCACTATTTTCTCTGAATCCTCATCTGTTTCTGCTCTTTTAGATGCATAACAGATTCACAGTAATAAGCTGCACATTATTTGAGAAGAAAACTCTGTCTTCCAGCTGTGGAAGAATTAATACTTGGTTATGCTTGAAGCAGAAACTGCAGGTTGAAAACGGCTCCTCTTTAAAACGACAAACCATAAAGGAAAATCAAAAGAACTCTTGATGCTATTCAGTCTGCTGAATAAATTGGGTTTCCGCAAGAAATTTTCTATTCAGCTGGAGAAAGCTTAACTCGCTACCACTGGGAAGTGAAAAGCATTAGAGTATTTTCTGTTTTCTGAGCCTGGAAAAACATTGGAAGAGGAATTAGACAAACTGCTGAATTTGTCTACAATGGCAGCCTGATTTTCTTCACTCAAACAAACTGTCTGTAAATGTGATGGAGTGAAAACTGTGGCTCACAACACCGACCCGCTACCTCAGTTCATCTATGATTTACACACTGATTCTCGGGAGTGAAGGTGGACTTCCAGCGGCGGGAGTATCCGGCTCTGACTTCTGAGGCCATCAAAACCTGTTCCTTTGTCCTGTGACTCCACACAGTTTGCAGGTGACAGACACGTCTCATTATTTCAGCTACTGTCACTGCAAATGACAAAAGAGCTGTATGTGAGCAGGGCAAATGATCTGTGGAAAAAGACGGCCACTCGGCAACGAGAGGTTTGCACAAAACCTCTCGTGGCTGTAGCTGCTTTTTTTAATTTTACTGCAATTTTTGTCCAAACAACACAACACAATAGGTAACCTCAACAATTTGTGTCTAATTTGTGTAACGTGCCCTAAGCTCTTTGAACTGATGATGTGGAAGAGAGGCTGTAGATACACGTCTTCTACGCTAACGTGCAAAAGTAAGAATTCCAGCAGATGTGCAGTACATTTACACTTTTTAAATGTATGTCACTAACACGGGGCTACAGAGAAAAAAATCTGCAAGAGACACACAGACTGCTCTGTCCTCTGCTGTGGACCCTTAGCTCACATTCTCTCTCTCACATACACTTTGTATTTCCCACTACACCACTACTGACACACACAGACACACACACACACACACACACACACACACACACACACACACACACACACACACACAGACAGACAGACAGAGTCTATGCCGCTACTCACCTCTCACATTTGAAAGACTCTCTTGTAAAGTGTGTGAACAGTGTGGAGGTGTAAAGATGTAACAATGTTGAGGTGCGTGTGTGTTTCTCAGAGATGATAAAAACAGAAGATCATGTTTAAATGTCACATTCAAATCCTCTTTGTAAATCGAAAAAACTTGCATTGAAGAATGTCAGTGCTCTCCAACTCTTCGTGAGCAGAACTTTCAAAAAGTGTTTTAACTCTTATTCACAGCAAATACAGTCGAAAACAGAAAAGCTTTACTACACAGATTGATGCAAGAACAGCAACTAATACATTCAAATGCATCAGTGGTGATACATAAACACAACTGACAGATATCGAGATTAAACGTGACTAAGGGGCCGAGATATACTTGCTCACTACCATCGAGTTCACACAGCGAGCGGCAGCGTCGTCAGGGTCTTTGTTCACATGCGACCTTGTGCAGCATGTGTTTAAAGGTTAGCCACAAGGAAGCAGACTCAGGTCTGCTCATCTAAACTCTTCGCATTTCTTCCCCACAAACGTCTGCCTTCCACAGCCTGAAAAGAAGTAATGGCAAGACTGGAAGAGGCTAATTCTTGAGATCAGGGCAGAAAAGACAGCAATGACAACATAAATGGCAGGTGTGTAAATACCTGGGTAGTTGTGGATAGACGATTTGAAGCCGCTGCAGAGATTGTTTGATACTGTCTCACCTGTAATATGTGGGATTTTGCAAATACGTATCATTAACTTTTAACGATGTGTGCAAATAAATGATAGTTACATGAGCGTGTCCTTTTGCGCAGGTGTACACTTTGTTAACATATCTGAAGCCTAACTTATCCTGGAAACCAAATAAGATGTTATTTTTCTTTATCCCCCTAATTTATTGTCCTTTCTGGTATTAAAAACGTTATGAATTATTAATGTAGATCAAAAAATGGTCTTAGTGGTTTCTTTAACCTTAGTACTGGAAAGGGTTAAAGCTTTTTCTAAAACTCTGGCACAAAGTTTGTGCAGCTTTAAAAACACTGTCTCCATATTCGTGCCATTTGATCGCTAATAAAATCCAGACAGCAAACATTTTGCATGTTGCCAAAAATTGTTGATCAGGTTTGTCAAGTCACACCTGCCAGGTGACCGTGTACTTTCAACTTCGCAAATTTACTAGTCACTTCATCAAGTTCACTGTTGTGTTCTGGAAAGTGTCACATTTAAGATTTCCTATTTCCTGTTTCTATCAAACTTACATGTGCCATATCGGCTAAATTTGGTCCAGTAGAAGCACTGAGTCCTCCCTCTGGTCTTGTGAGTGTGTTATGAAAGTCAAATAATACTATACGCAAGTTGCATTTGTTGCCTAAAATGTGACCACTTAGGAAATATCTTTGTTAAACTAAATCATAAATTGTGTGACTTACACCTACATGCAAGTTGTCATTTACGGTGAAACGAATCCAGTGCAAATACTGATCCTTTAGAAAATCATTTGGAAACACAAGAAAACTAGTCACATGAAACTAACAATACTCTTATTGATGACTAATGTGTTCTAAGTAAGTAGCCCACGGGATATGAGGACAGAACGAAAAGCATATTTTTAGTGTACATAAAACACTATACTAAAAGAAAAAAAACATGTTACATTACATCAATATCCTTTAAATTTGTGAACGTGTGTTTGCCTGTGTATCTGTTTGTGTGATTATGTGAACCCTGGAGACAAGTTCTAGGGTGTGGCCTGCCATTGCTTAAGTTTGAGGAAGGCGAGGCCTTATGACATCAGCAGGTGAAACCTGTTTTCAGTTTGTGGCCGAAAATGATGCAGGCACCAGTGTGTGTTTCTACATGTGGGTAGAGCGAGAATTTTTTTGGCTTTTTTATCTCCACGTAGTCCCGTGGGTTAAAACAATGAGGGAAACAGTTACGGTATGCTGCGTTTAAAGCTCATAGAAAAAAAATCCATGATTGTTTTCAGTATAAATGTATAGGTCAAGGTGCCACTTCCTGGAGACAGACAGCAACAGAGCGGTTTGACTGGCAGTTAAATGAGTGTTTGGGATGACTGTATTATATAATGGATTCAGTCACTGAGTTGTTTATATGACAGATGGCACACACTGAGATGCCAAAGCCATGTGAGTGACTAAAAGTGACACAAACACACACAGAAACACACATGAGGTTGGTGAGTCAGTGAGGAATGTGGGTTATGCAGGTTTAAGCAGAGCTGAGACCGCTGGGACGCCATCATGCTGGTGCACGACAAGCTTAAAGGAACGCACCATTCGTCACAACTGTCAGTGTCGGGTCAACCTTGCACTGTTTGCGTTTTGTAGAACCAAAATCCAAAGTCCTGTCTGAGAGAAAACTACCACCTGAACACTGGATTATGTTGTGTAGGAAAAGTTTGTTGATTTGCTCAGTAATAACATATTTACAACATGCAACTTTTTAAGAACGTACAAAGTTATTGAAATGTTGTTAAAACAAGCTTATTCCAATTTATAACATACCTTTTATTAGTAGCAATGCAAGAAATCAAGCACAGAACTGCTTACACTGCCAGACAGTGGACCACAATGTTTGACCGGCCAGAAATCCCACAGATTGCTGAGGAGCAGGATCGCTGCTTGTTCTATTGATTAATAGAACTGTGGGAAAAAATGCGTTCTGACTCTTAAATTATTCAAGCAGATCAGAAAATATCAAAAATATTAAACTTCTAATAAATATCTTCCTCTCAGATTTATCTGAGGAGTTTACGTCCCCAATGCAAACAAGGCATTGCATCTGAAACACGTCGCAGACTTGATACTCGGTTTTTATGCAAAGAGTCAAAGGAACCAATTTAATCCTAACACACGAGTTAGTATAATTAATATCTCCCAAGTTTTATCATCAACACACATTCTTGTCCCCTAGAGGCTGTTTCCACTCTGTTCTCCTTAGTCAGCTGGTCAGCTCCTACAGAGGGGAAAAAGACACAAAGACATTCTCAGTCAGCAGTGTTGTTTTTGTCAACATGGTTGTGTTCTCAAAAAACAAAACAAAAATAAAAACACAAAGAAATTGAAATCACAATTTTTTTTTTGCACTTTAAAATGTTTCCACTGTTCAAATGTCATATATTAATCCTTCCAGATGTTACCTAATGTACTCGAGTGTTTAGATGTCAGTGTGTACGTGAGTCAAATGGAAATCTTTTGTTGTCAAATGGAAAAGTTGTTGTAACCGTGACCCAGACAATCTGTCTGTACATCACACTAGCAGCGTGGCCACAACGTAACTCCCAAAATTTCATTGTCGGGAATTAAGGCTTTGTCATGGTGTCAGAAGTAAATCCTACAACTGGATGATTCATGGGAATGCAGTAGTGAAGCAGGCGAGTGCGTCCAGTTTACTGAGTAACCCTGCCCTGATGACCAAAGTGTATTGATATTGAGCAAAGATACACTTATGCTACGTGACTGAAGTCATAACCGTGCTCAATACATTTTGCAAAGTGTAAGTAGTAAAAAAGCATAGTGACTCAGCGTTGAACTCTGAAGGTCCTGTTTTAGCCAGTTTGGAGCTGGTTGAAAAAATTGCACTAATAAATTGTTACAAACACTAGAAATTCCCCTCAATTCAGCTTAATTTCTATAGCGCCACTTCACAACAAAGTCATCTGAGCGCACTTTACATATAAAGTCAAGACTGTACAGATATGTAGAGAAACCCCCCAAAAGTCCCCCGTTGAGAAGCCGTGGGCCGGAGAGGCAAGCGGTTTAACGGAAGAAACCTCCAGGAGAACCAGGCTCAGGGTGGGCGGCCATCTTTCTTGACCGGTTGGGGCGAGAGGAAAGTGGAGAGAGAAAAGAAAAGAGCAACAAAAGCAACAAGAAAACACCGGGCAGGTTGGTGGGAGGAGGCCAACCGAGAGAAGACCAGTCAGTGATCTGGCTGCAGGATTTTGGATTAACTGAAGGTTTTTTACTGGAGCAGCCTGGAAGTAGAGAATTACAGTAGCCCAATCTAGAAGGAACAAATGCATGGAGCAGTTTTTCAGCATCGCTTTGATGCACCGCAATGTTCCGTAGGTGGAACAAGGCTGTTCTAGAGATTTGTTTTATGTGTGAGCTAAATGACAAACCCACAGAAAACTATAGAGTTCAACATTAGCTTTAGTGGCCTCCAATTTGCACAATCAGGCGTCACCAACTCCTGCCTGCATAATAATCTCACTGTACATTTATCCTTAGCCAGGAGTTTCAAATAGGATTCAGTGTCGCTCGCTCCGGCCCCAGGATTTCACTATGGTCGCTGGACTATGATGTGTCTGACTACAGAGACGCCCATTGTCAGAGTTTGTCAGAGCTGGTTTTACTCTTTAGAAGAGCAGGTGTCTGTGTGATACAGATCTCACGTCTCCAGTGATTGTCCTTATGCAGGGAAATCACTTCTTTAGGAGCTACGATTAATCAGTGAACAAGCCTTCGCCAGAGACTGGAAACAGTGTGAAGAAACAGGAAGTGACACAATACGCTTACCGCAGGAAGACAATCAACACACTGTAGCTTGAGAAGGGAGTGGCAAATCCCTTCTAGAAATGAATTTGTAGCTCGGTGAGGTTTCTCTGCAACAGCCAAAGGGCTTGATGGGTGTCGTAGTATACACACAACAATACCTTCAATAACAGTATTTAAAGCGGTTTTATTATTTTTTCTGAAATTAAATCCTGGGGCATTTAAGCAATCAGACAAGCTGAGGGAAGCAGTCATTTTGTCACGGTTTGGGGCGGGTAGACACTTTCCCTGGTCCACACCTCGTTTCTTCTCAGGACAGTGAAGAAAATAGGTCAGTATTCGAAAGTCATTGTTTGAGATTCTATGTTTGTATCATAAGATTTAAAAAAATCCCAATGCAAAGTGTTGCAAAACAGAAGAGGACTGAGGAATATACTATATAATAATAATAATAATAATTCTTCATACTTCTTTATACTTACATATATACTATATAGTAGAAAATATTCTATTGTACTATACCATTCTATACCATCTTTTACAACACTTGTTATGCAGCATTTTGCGTCTAACACAACTAGACGTATGTGTTAGCCGCTTCACTTCACCTTGAAGTCAATACAAGCAACTAGGAAATTACAGAGAAGTTTCCAGTCCTGATAAAGCTTTTGTTTCCCACCACTTCACTGTTCTGTTCCCCTGCTTGTTGTGATTCTGCACAGAGTCACTACGCACACTCTGCAAGTGTCACGCCGCATGACACACACTCACATGATGAGCACAGGTACTATCAAAGAACCAAGCATGGTGAGTCATAACCACAATCTCTTGGTTTGATTCAGCGTCAAATGAAACTGTGTAACTTCTCACATACTGTACGCAAGTTGTTTTTTTTTTTTTTAAATAAAGGTACTATGTTTTTTTTTCATAATGAATTTTTCTGTATTTACCGTCTGTTCTCCTTTCAAATTATATGTTAAGGGACATTTTAGCTTTTACAAATAAAGACACACTAAATATAAATTCACTGTTGCCCAATCTAAAACACTCAGCAGCTAAAACTGCTAAACTTGCACGTTTTCTCATGTGACTAGAAATTTTTATTTGCTAATGTTAGCTAAAGTTAGATATATTTATAACAAATGTGTTACTTCATACAGCAGATGCTATTTTTATTTTGCAACAATGAAACAATTTACCAGGTGGAAGCTAAAATCTCTTTAGCTGTAATCTACCAGCGGTGCCTCTTACATGTAAATGTGTTTGGCCGTGTTTTAGAGGAAATTCCCACAGCTGTTTTTCAGCCTGTCCTGAACTAAAGCAGCAGCAATAACTCAGGTAGTTTTCAAAATGCCTCCGATTGCAAATATTATAACACTATCTACTACTAATTTTACTAAGTTAAACGGAGAAGCAAATGTAATAAGTAACTACATTGAGTCAAGTACGATTTTGAGTGACTTTTTCTCCAATCTAGTTCACAGGAAAATACTGTATTTCTACTTATATTTAATTGATTACCTCAGCTTTTTTGCAGATTTTTAAATTGAATGAATAAGCAATTATGTTTTTTTTATGAATACCCACCTCTCAGTACCAAAGGTTGTTTAGATGGTATATAATTTTACTAGCTGTCCTTGTTTTGTTCCACAGTTTTCTGCTAACGATGATCTTTGGCCCTTAGTCTCAATAAAATACTCAAACTTGGTCTTTTCCGTGTTTTTCTACCTTTTTTAACTTTCTTTGAATTGTAAAGTACAAATGTGCCATAACTATTTTCAACTTATTTGTGCTTAAAATACAGTTTACTTGTACATTCATAATAAACTTTCAAAGCGTTACTACCCCAACTTGAGTAAAGACTTTTTACTGTACGTCTTTTACAGTCGGAGTATTATTTGCGTTACTTGCCCTGCTGTGTAAATTTTAGGTTTGTGTACTTCTGCCACCTTTGGAGAGCAGCGTAAAAAATCCTAAATAAATACTGAGTCTGTTCTTTAGATACAGGTGAGGGAGAAGAGAAAAAAATAAGAAAGTAAAACCAGTTTTTTCCAGGGTCACTACACCTCAGACAGGTGTCATAAAGTGAGAACATCACCGCCAACTCTCACCTGACAGGGCAGGGCTGGGTTTGCAAGTGAAGCCGTTCGACACAGGGACCAAAAACACCTACTAAAATCAAAACACCCAGATGTGTCATAAGAGGAAATAAAGTAGTCAGAATTTTGTTTACGTGCATGCATGTTGTATGAATCATCATTCTTAAGATTCATACAACAACAATGAAGTCACCTGAGCCAGTGTCACATGACTGGAACAAGAGGGAAACGCTGACAGGACAGCTTTTATTTTAACAAGGCTTGATCAGAGCGATACAAGGCACAAAAATGTGAGTTATTATAATCATGTGTGAACTGAATGGCTTTTCCATACATGCAAACATCAAAACTCTCACATCCCACAATGTTTTTGTTATCTGCTTTAAACCAGCGATGTTATCTAACGCTGTAATAGACACTGGAAACATGTGTCCTTTATTTTCTTGAATATTTTCTGTGAATTATGAACGGTACAATGCCATGTTTTCCCTCAGTTAAGTCTGAGTATTCACAGCCACTGATGAAGCGGTTCATTCATTAATACCCTTAAGCTGAGTGATCTCTGTTGAGTGCACTTAATGAAGTCGTAAGTGGATTCTATGGAGTTTGAGTGCACTTTTCTACCCACGACAGTAAGTGAACATGTCACTGTTCATAAAGTTCAACAATTATTGCACGTCCAAAGTTTAGTTCAGTGTAAAACAAGCCCACATGAGCACAGTTTAAGTTAAGGTTAATAAGTAAAAGGCTTATTTTTCACAATGAGTTATGTGAGCTTTTATTAGGCTTTAATGTTCGCTGTCCGTCAGTCATGATGGTCTAATTCTGTGTTAAAGATTCTTTTTCTACAATTACAGAAACAAAGTAGCCCACCTTAAAAACATTTACAGCTCAAGCATTAAGACCCTCCGGCGGGTGTATTAATTATGGAAAGAGCAGAGGGGAAGGTAGGGTGGATGGGTCACCAAAACACCAGACTTCATTACAGCAGGCTGCTGCTGTTTTCTAGTTTCCATCTTTTAAACATGCCCACAATTTGTACATTAATGTTACCCACATGTTTATTATTGTAGCCATAGCAACCAAGAGCCTCAAACTTTAGCTGAGTACTTATTTAATCTCAAAACATTGTCTTTCCTCAAACCTAACAAACTTGTTTTTATGCCTAAACTTAACCAAACCATAATAATAGTGTTCACATCATAGCATAACATTACATCATAAAATCAACTTTGTTAGGTATGTGTTTTGTCTACAGGGATGTTGGATTAAAAAAAAAAAAACACAAATCAAAAAACAACAAAAACATTTTCTTAATTTTAATGAATTTTAATTTAATTTCAATGTCCATTATGTCTCTTTTGTGAACAGATCTACTGTTCTGTACTACTGCATGTGCCCTGATGGTGTGTAATTCACAAACCACCCAGTCATACCACTGGTATGCTGTCATATTGCAAATTAAATCTCTTTTCCACTGAACGTCTTTGACAACATGGACAGTATGCCATCAGTTGCAGTGAGTGTTAGTCCAATAATACAAAACTGCTGTGTATTCAATTTCCTTCACTGCTTCCAAGTTCAGCCATGTGCCTCTCACCCATCACAGACAGTGAGCAGACTTTGGCCTGTCAGAGATGTGTTATGGAAACAACAGCTGCTTATGGAAATTTCATCAAGCTGGAGCTTCCTCATATCAGTTATTTTTATATTTATATATGTATGTATAAATACGTTAGTTCATCAAAAACGTGTGAGTGTGAATGTGTGTTTGCGCAAGGTTCAGTCTATTAATCAAATTACAGAACTGCGGCATTGAAAGCTTTGTTAAAGGTTAACTTCCTCTTGGTTAAACTCATTTTTAGATGCTCGTCAGGGTCATGCTGTGTGTGTGTGTTCTTCCCACAATTTTCCTCTACACAGACACACACACACACACAATTGAATTGCATCTATAGGTATTTGGGAGAGAAGAATTTGCAGTACTGAAGACTGTAAAGAGTCTGGATTTGAAGGTGTTATTAGTCTGTATTGGTACATGTATGTGTGTATGCTCACTCATTGGCAGAGACTGATCTGCGAAACAGGATTTTATCCTGGCCAATCAGAATCCTGGGTAATGGTTGACTGTGGAAGGAATTTACTGGCAGTGAAACAGGAACATTTAAAGCAACAACAAATCATGTACATCTTTTTTTTTTCTTTTATCCAGGTGTGAAGTTGAGTATTGGGTCAGTTTGCCGGCTCAGATTTGATCTAATCTTTCACGTACTCTTATATCATGTTTTGCAAAAGTTGTATTTTTTTTTCGTTTAATTTTCTGTTATTACATTTCAGACACATCGAGTGCAATCAGTAAAGAAGCTGCATCCAGGTTGTCTTTTACGGGTTTTATTATCTTGCAAGACAGAAGTTCACAGACAGAGTTTCGTGCTCTGTTCTCTGTTCTAAAGACGGATCCATCACAATCATGTTTTAAACCCCTCTGCTGCTGGGCAGAACTTTCCCACCGTCAGGCTCCCAACACTCCTACACGTCTCCAGGTCGCTACAGTTTACTGTTAGATAGCAGACAACCTTGGAACCTTGTGCAGACACTTCCCAAGATAAAACCGTGCACATGAGACAAAGTCCGCTATGTTTTAACATTCTCCATAAGTACAACGATTATCATTTGACCTTACAACCAAGCAAAACATAACCATTCCAATTTAATCAATTTTGGATTTTCCCATCACATAGACTGAGGTAAAGACTAGGGTTTGGGTTTAACCAAGCATTCACTGAAGTCACCACCCTATCACTTTAAAACAGGAAACAAACCGCCTTCTCCCATCCTTGAGTCCTGTGGTTCTTCCCACTAAACAACTGCATCCTTTTCACTAAAAGGCACGTAACATATATTATCTTTACGCAGTTTATTTCCTCATTTCTTCAAAGGTCAGCTCTTTAATTTGGAAACTGTTATTCCTGCATTATAAGGATTTTAAAAAGACGTTAGGCTACCAGAAGGAAAAACTGACATGCTTTCTCTTTAAGTCTGGGTACTTACTGCATGTGGTCCTGTGATTACACGCAGTTAATATGTCAGTTGATTCACCATATACATTTTACTATGTGTGTGGAAGTTTGATTTATTCAGTCTGTGACCAAACAATGGCACAAAAAAAAATAGCATCCCTTTAAAACTCCTCAATCTATACTTGTCTTGACAAAGGAAGGTTTTTATCTCTATGATCATACAGCCAAGCAATAAATAATTTCTTAATCAAACACGCTGGTGTGTCCAATCAAACGCTAAGTAGAAGGACATGTGATTTTCTGCAGGTCAATATTGCTGATGTCAAACTATGTGTATGGCAGTTTTTTGCTGTCAACAGGCCAAGAAAACCAGAGTTATGATAAAACGTTCACTGGTGTTCAATTGCGCAATTTTGGAAAGTTTATTTTAGAGGAACATTTCTTGTGTGGTTGTAGATCTAATGTGTTATTACAGTATGTAATAAATAGACTTAAACTAGATTTTTTCCATTTAGTTTTTCCGTTCTTTTATAACCATTTGATTGAATAAAAATATCATAGAAATCCAACTCTGTAAGTGTTTCTGAAATTGTATATGCTGTTCTCATCATAGACAGTATTTTAGATGGAGTCTACAGTTCATGCCGTGTTATTGTGCGTACTGTGTGTGTTTATTACACCGGGTGAGGGTGCAATAAAGTTCGGCTGACGTCAGAGTTCCCTCTACTAACCCAGTGTGTTTGTGTGTGCCAGTGCTTCCCAAAGTCATGAGTGGGTGAAGTTCACCATTTTATTGTTTTATATTCCAATGAGTGTTTTATGATCCTCAAAGTAAGATAACTGTCTGATAATGTCTGAATTGCCTCATGATTTATGACATTTAGTCTGGAGAGTCAGCTGTGATTGAGTTCAAATTTTAATTGTCTATTGTATTGAGTCAAATGGAAACATGCATCCAAAATGTTAGCAATATTAGCAACTTGGGAGAGGTAGTATCACTTATTTGTCATATGCCAGAAGATTCGTTGAGTTCTGTACATTTGATCATGTTCAATCGCTTTCACACTTTTATGAATAACTATATTAGAGCAGTGGTGGGTGTCGAGTTTGCCCCTGGGTGGCTTTAGATTCTTTAACGGTTGGACAAAGTTTCACATGCAGAAGCACTTGTAAAAGTGCTAATCTTGTAATCGCTTGGGAAACACACACAGTTTCCCCTTTATCCTTCAAAGTCTGTCACTGAAAATGTGCAGGAGTGTTGATGAGCAGCTTGTGTAAGTGTCTCTAGCTGTTTTAGCACACATGGATGCAGTCTTCATCTCTCCAATTCCATAATATAGCCATTCGAATGTACAATATGTATTGTAAAATGAAAAAGTGAATATTAAATCACCATCAACATCAACCAGTAACCACCGATAGGCACACGTGGTCTCTGAGCCTGTCAGAGGTTACTGGTTGATCATGTTTGTCACACGAAACCGGCCACAGAATGCAAATGCATAAGCGACACAACGTTACATGACGTTTAATGAGTTTCACCCACAACTCCAGTCAGCACTCAGCAGCAACCTGCACACGCTAGCAGAGAACGCCTGGAAGACTAAAACTACACTGCTTTAACGTCGAACTGTTGTCAGGACTTTATAGACGTCTGCTACATGTGGTACGAGATACGTGCACCCAATACGTGCAGTCATTTTTGTAGGGTGAATATTACAAAGTGCAGGCACAGTGTGACTCACTTGTTTCACTATGACTAGACTCTCGACTGTCTCATATTCACATCTGTTAATTGCACGTTTCATTACATGTGCAATAGCTGGCTCAACAAGTGCTTGTACAGTGCAATCTTTGTGTTCAAATGGCAGGATCTGTTACCAACTTTGCGCTTTACTGTTAAAATATTTTTTAGTTTAGTAATTTATATTTTAACTCTTGCTAAATGTACCTCGACATCACGTATTTCAAGATGCTACAAAAGATTTTCAAAAAAAGAATGTCACATTGAGAGAGCAAATTTATCTCAGTGACTTGTATTCTCAGAATGTAAATGGGGGATGATACACATTTGCATCACATGGTTTTAATTAGGTGAAGCCAAATTCAAACCTAATCATCACTGAACACGTGATAGTTTACACATTACGTGTAATGAATCACACTGTGCTACAGTAAATGAAAGCCTGCCGACTTTAAATGCGGGAAGTAAGTAACAAAAAAAAATGAAACTGAGCACACTTCAACCCAAATCATGTAAGTAATTGTACACACACACACAGTTGTGATTCTGGTGGTGGGTGTACAGTTAGGAAGGGTTATTTTTAGGTCTCACGGAGTCTGTGGGATTTCAGGGGAGACTCCAACACTTGTGCTGATTCACATACAGTCAGTGTACAAAGCCGCCGTTTCAGGCTCTGCCTGCGTAAGCCTGAGTAGTTTACGCACATTTAGTCAAGGTAAAACCCCCAAACTACCCTCGCAGAATCTATCAGTTAGACACTCTGAACACAGCGCCTCGTCTGTGGTAGAACGGGAGCTACTATGTGTGACTGTATAGTCATGTCTGGGAGTTGTAGGTGGTTTTCCGCAGTGTTCACATGTTGGAACGCGCTAAAGGTCCTGACCTCGTGGTCGATATTTCCATATTAACTCGGTATATAACCAAAGAGTCTGAAGGGAGGTGCCTGACAAAGAAATCATCAAAACATTTAGTCGGTGACAGTTGAGTGTGGGTTGCATCAGGTGACTTGCTGCAATAACCAGCTTCAGACTGGAAAGGGCAAAAGGTCGTCTGGTCTGATGACTGCTGCATCACTACAATGACTATCTCCAATCTAATGTAGTATAACATGTTTGTCACCCAGTCATAACTTTTTGGTTACTGAGATATGCTCTCTGACCTTTTTTTTTTTAACCTTCCACTGTTTGTGATGAGCTAAATTAGCCACTTGCATCATCCTGCATCTGCCAGAAATTGTTGTGGGACCACTATAAAGTAAAGAACCTGTCGTCCATAAATCTCTCTTATAAGTCCCCTAAAAAACCCAAGATGAGCATCTGTTAATCAACTGTGTGAAGCATAACTGTACAGTAGCATTAACATCTGGATGATAGCTACGTCACAGCTGTTAACGGAGCAAAAAGGAAAGCAATTAGATTCTCAGCAGGAGATCGTAGATCACGTTTTTCCTTGTCTTTACCAAAAAGAAAAAGGGCATGTGGTGTAAGATGAAGTGTGACCATATGTACAGTACATCATGTACCGAGCCGGCTTTTGGTTTGACATGAACAGCAACACCTCCCCACCCCCAACTCCCACTGGAACCTTCCTCTCCTACGTACCAAGGGGCTGCACTTCCTCTTTCTAAAAGCCTTTTCATTTCCTCTCTGTCTGAGGTGGAACTTTACTTCAAAAAGCAAAACAAGCCTCAGTGCTTTACCCTGAACGGTTTTTCTGTAATGATAACAGGCCTTCTTTAATGTCACAATAACCTAAGACGCATAACGTTTGATTTATTTCCATCCATTTGTTATATTTAAGCGGTACAGGGTTGTTGGGGACTGAAGCCTACCGCAGCTGTCAGTCTATCTGAGGGTACGCCTGTGTGAGGAAACCGGAGAACTCAGAGGAAACCCACGTAAGCATGGGGGGGGGGGGGGGCGTGCAAACCCCCCACACAAATGCAGCTGTGAGGCGGCAGCATTTGTTTTAGGGTTGCTTGTATCCCCTTCTATGCCATTTTAATACACAGGATGCAAACCTAACATAATAATAATGCATGTTCAGTCCAAAGGTTCTTCCAGCATCGAAATTAAAAAAAAAGGAGGTATAAAAGGAAAATAAAAAGGAAATCTCTTGTTAAATCAATTAAAACGTATCATAAATATTTTCTGATGAAGGGACATTTGTAATAATCCAATGTGCAAAACTCTTTGTTTTGCCTCATAGATCCCTCACCTATAACAGATTTGAGTGGGCAGCATTGTTTTCTTTCTGTGACCAAATACGTATAAGAGGAAGCCAGTCACGTGACACAAAATACAGAACAAAAACAATCCCACGACGACACATACTTGACGATGATGGGCTGGATTGTAAAGCAGAAGTACCAAAAATTTGGCCATTTTTGCATTGCAAAACTATTTTCCTATCTGCCTGTTTGCTGCTTACCTGACTGCCCAGCAGGTCTACTGTTGGCAGGGATGGATTTGCTGAGTTAGTATAATCACATGATTTGTTTTAGATTAACTATTCATATATCAACAACCTAAGACATATTTAGGTCAGCTTTGTTTGTCCTTTATAATGTTGGGAAATCCTTTAAAACAGTAACAACCCTCTGCACTCTTCAAACATATGAATCATAGGCTAATACATCCCATCCCACTCAAGATTTACACAATCTGAAAAGAACGTTCTGGAAACGGTGTGCACAACTGAACAAATCAAAAGCCACCACCATTTCTTGTTACTGTTGCCAGTAATTTTAGGCATTTTGAGCTTTTACACGTTTTCTTGACTAGAAAAGGGTGTTTTTGTTTAGGCTACTTCCGATTTAACTGTCCGTTTATCTAATGTGTTACTGCCCCCTGCTGAGCAAAGCCAGTGAGACAGAACATGTTTTGAAGGGTGGGAGTAAAAGTACAGGTTAATTATACACCTGCACACATATCGACTAAGTCACACTCAGTGGATTCCAAATATAGGTCACAACAACAATCGCATTAAAAGGAAATAAGTGGATATGTGGCAATTTAGAAAATTCCTTTTTTGACTGAAGACTAAAGTAGGCTGATATAAAAAAAACAAAGCAAATATTACAATATTTCAAACAGGGTTTAGCATATGGAATGCTGCACAGGATGGATATGGAATATGGAGTTTGCTTAGATTTTAATCCTTTATGTATATTAAAACCTGATTTCAAACTGCTGGGCCCTTCTGCACATAATGTGACCTGATCTTCTGGTTCAGTTTTTTCTGAATTCATGTTCAGGTTTATATGTCAGGAATACAAATGACTTACAGTGACATCTTGAGGCCATCTGGGCTAATGACAACAAGACAGGAAATATTCAGTCTTGTGTGGGTAGATGTTTTTATGTGCTGCCCAAAGTTGGTTTCATTTTTACAGTAAAAGATTTGCACGGTAAATGAACGACCAATTTCCCTTTGGCCCCTTCCTGCGTCTCCTGCACAGCAGCAAGCCCCTGCCCTTCTCAAACGAATGAAGCGGCTTGGCTGAGAATCCCACAGCTTGACGCCTGATCTTTATCTTAAAAGTAATAACTACTACTAAATTGTTGAATGAATGTAATGGACTCATTCCAAACAAAACGTGGCGTAAAAGTATAAAACAGCACAAAGGCAACTGTAAAACTAATAATACCATGAGATCATAATTCACTACTTCCAAGCCTTAAGAGCTAATGTTTTCCCACTGCCACTCCTGAAGAAACAATAACTTGAGTTTTCTGAAAAAAACAAAAAAACAAAAACCAGTCTGTTTAAGATATGAATGTGAATAAGCTCCATTTTTTGTGCTTTCTGCTGCAGACTCTAAGTCTGTGGACAAAGGTATTGTTTTTACTGAGGAACATTTTGAGATTTAAAGGTCAAAGCAGCACAATAGCCCTTCATTTTCACACGTAAGATGAAAACACGTTACACACCGTGCTTACGCCATCTGACGTTTGCTAATATCCAGGAATACACACACAAAGTGACACCATATACATTTGCTGTTAACTGATGTGTCCAAGTCGAAACCCACAAAAACAAAAATCATAAACTTGCTTAATTAAGAAGTAAAAAGAAGTATTAGAACACCTCACTTCTGGAAAAATGACTCAGACATGGGCTCATCATAGGTTACAGCGTTTTAAGAAGTGCCCATTTACAAAAAAAATTAACAATACCACAGTGTAGTAATACAAACTCTACATTCAACATGTAAAAAATACAAAAGTATAATAAAATATACCAAAAAGTGAAAGTACATTTTATTCAAATCAACAAATCGATCATTTCGCTTTTTAATTTTAATTACTGATGCTATAATGAGCTCATCATTAGTAATAACAAAGATTATTTTACTTACCTTTGTTCATAAAAATCACATAATCATTTTTACCTATTTTTAATTGGTTTTCATGTGCAACCGTTGTAGCTCAGATGGTAAGGCGGTTGTCCACGGACTACAGGGTCAGTGGTTCAGGGTCCTGGTCACTTCCGGCTATGTCCTCGGGCAAGACGCTGACCTGTTAGAAATCTGTGTCTAAAATGTAGTCAAGACGAATTATGAAGTAGCAGAAAATGGAAATACTCAAGTAAAGTAGAAGTAGAGAAGATCATAGAAGGAAGGGTTGTGTTACACGCAGACACAGACACACACACACACACACACACACACACACACACACACACACTATGCTTATGTACCTAATATGTCTTGCAGTAGCAGACTTGAACAAAAATATGTTCCATAAATAAATTCAATTCACTATATATATATATAGGATCTATATAGGATCACTATGCATCATGAGATTGTAAGAAGCAAATGAAAAGCTTGACAGAAACCTTGGAATATTCCTTAGGACTAACCAAAGACAGCTACTCTCCTCCCAGGAATCATGACACAAACTAATCAAGATTCAGCTACTCATCTCTTTGACTTTTGTATTCAATTTATTACGTGTTTTAGCTTTCAGCCAACGAGATTCGGACTCCTCTTTATTTTTTTTTCAATGAGATAAGTAGCGATTTTGATGAGAAGTTATTTAGGAAATAATGTGGAAAAGCGACTCACCATCTGAATAAACATGACTGGACACAGAGTTCATGTTTGGATTTGCAATTAGGTCCCCCACATAAAGGTTTTCAAAAAGCGAATCTGTTTCCCACATTTGGGACCTGAATCATTGCTACAATGCGCACGTCTGCGTTCTGACCTTCTTAGTGAAACTGAAATTGCTCAGGCAGTTTTGCAGGTGTTTACGTGCATGTGTCTCTGTGGGTGTGCACCTTTCAGTCGTATTTTCTACCCACTCGCTTGGCCTTGCTAGTGTCTCTCCAAGACTCTGAATGTTGGTGGTACGTGTTTATACGCTGGGGGGCACAGAAAGGTGTCTCAACTCCACAATTTTCAGAGTACCAGCCCTTTCCTGAGCAAACACACAAACACAGTCATGCAGATCTGAGAATGCATGAATCAGATGTGAGAGATGCACTTACATAACCTCCTCACCACACATTCACATTTGAACCATTACACAATTTCACAAGTGTCCTCTGTAAACATCCAGGAGCCTAGTGGAAAAATCCCAGAGTCATTTCAATCAGGGAGCCAGGCAACGGGGGTTGAGTGTGTGCACGTAGGTAGGAAAGTGGGAGGATGACCTGTGTTAAGGGGTGCAGACATCATCATGACAAATGACCAAGTTGCATCACAAAGTAAATTGGTAAATGATTCAGGTATCATTCAATTACCCCATAATTACCTTGTGTAAATAAATTATGAAGGTACCTAATAAATATTGCCTTAATAAAAAAAAGGTTACATTTTTAAAGCAAGAGGGACACTGATCTGTATAATCTTATTTCAGGTTATACGATCACTAACCTGAAGACCATAGTGTGTTAGTTAGATTACAAAGACTGGAAGACCTTTGGCAGAATGACATTTCTCAGGGTTTTAAACCGGCTTTTTCCATTCCATTCATACTGATCGTTCACTGGACATCTCAGGCTAGACTTTTATTGCAGCCAAATTTTTACATTTGTCTTGAAAATAAAATCAAAAATAATGACAACTCTCAAATGTGTGAATATGGGCAAATACCACATCTCCCCCTCTAATAATAACTATTCAGCATACTGGTAAATCAACACTTTTCCTTTTCTAGCGATGACTTTGAAGGTTTGTCTGTACTGTTTACCAGATACATCCATGCTTCAGTAAATGACTTCACTTAACAAAGGAGATCCCAGGAGAGTTCGGACCTATGATGCAGGTTCCCAGAAATCGTAAATAAATAAATTCATCAGCAGAAGCCAGATGCTTTAGCTGACAGCTGCACAGCAGGGGACTGTGGAATAGAGGGCAGAATTGGAGTGTTGGGAGCGTGATGTAGTTCAGCTGGTCAACAAGGCGCACTTGTACATAATTAACCTCAATCTCGAAAACGGTTTGTTATGGTAGATTCCAACAAAAGAGGCAGTGTTCTCTATACACTCAAAGACATGCAGTGACAAAGAGTGGACTAGCTACTTTATTATTTTAATGTAATTTATAAATTTTTACCGGGACAAAACAACTAGAAATTGCTACAACAAAGCAACTGATGCTGTGGATGTAGGACATATAGTAAAAGCTAAGTTGAAGCCCCCGTCCCTGGTTCTCTAGACAACAAGTAAATATAATGTTTGCACAAGCTTATTAATTTTTTCAAATGTAATTCTCTAGGCAACCTAACACAGAGCACAGAGCTATGTCAGTTGCAGTATTATTAGTGTTACATGCTACACAATTCAGACACAAAACAAATATACCATCATCTGCATAAACCATCACCAATAATGTTCTTTAAAGCTTTATAGAAACTGAATGTGACATTGACATGAACATGTGTCACATGTAACACCTGTGTAATTAATATACTGTACGTAGAAACTTACGGTATGTAAAACTTGAAATATCCTCCCTCCAGTTTCAGAAACTTTCAAACAAATTGTAAATTGTTAATTTGTAGTTATCAAGGATATCAAAGAAGGAGAAGAAACTGTAATCACTGGTCATCACCTTCAGAGTAAATGCTGCAGCAAAATCTTTCAATAAATTAAAAGATGTTATTTGTGCTCGGACAGGGCTGTAAGTTTTGTTTGCTCTGGTAAAAAGCTTTTGTTTGGAAATGAAGTGGAGCGGTAGGTGTAAACCTAACTGCTGGGCATTAACACTGTAAATGGGTCAAACGCAGGTTGAATGCGGCTTCATTATTCTGAATTATGAGCGAAAGTGGTTTAAACGATCCATAGACTGGGAGCACAGCTCAAAGGGAGCCCATTAATGCGGGAATATAAAATGCAGAGCATGCCGGTAAAGCTGACAGTGGAGTGGCTCTGCACTAACTGAGGCAGCTTATTGCATTGTTTTACTGAAGATGCTCACCCAGAATCTGTGCCCCAAATGTCATTATCCACTCTACCTGTGTGTGTGTGTGTGTGTGTGAGTGTGTGTGTGAGTTAGAGTGTGTGTGTCTAGGGAGCTGGTCCATTTTCCAGTGTTATCTTCATCTTTATCAGGCAGGATCTCAATGTACATTTATATCTTCCAAGCTCAGAGCTTTGTGTTTGTGATTCTTCTCCCACATGTGAGTAAATCTGACTGCATGCACTTCATCTTTATGTGAGCATAAATGTGTGTTCCTTTGTGTAGGTAGGCATGCACTGGCATTTGAGAGGTCCTGAGTGAGTGTGTTGATGTTTGTTTAGGGCTGCGATGGTGACGGCGTGTGTGTGGGCTAACGTGTTCACGGGTGTATCTCCACGGTGAGCCGGGTATCTCTATTTCAGGTCCTCACGTTGACAAACCAGCAGACCGCTGTAACAGAATGCTTATTTGTGTGTATGCATGTGTGGGTGTGAAAGACTGTGTGCATGTTAGGAGGAAACACCAACAACAATGGTGTGTGTGTTCTGAATTCCTGTGACCTAAAGGGGAAACAAACGCTCCACCAGGGCCAGACATTAGATCAAATATTAAATGCTAATGTGGTGAAATAACCAGTGTTATAGAGAATATCACACCACGGTGCAAAACTCACTTCTTCTATCAACCTCAGCAATTAAAAAAAAACTCAGGCCTCAACTGTGAGTCGGGTTCTTATTACTGGAGGAGTTTGGGGATATAAAGAAAGGATATGGTGTAAGCCCTTTGTTGTTGCAAGGTTGTAAAAATATAATTGCACATTTCAAACCACAAACCTTAAGTGTTTGATTACACCATGATCAGAATGTAACTAAAGTACTTATACAGTAAACCATCCTGCTTGTGTAGAAACTCACAACTTAAAATATTGCTTTATCCAGTTTGAATAAAAAAAAAAAAACACAGATGCTTTAGAACATAAGTAATATACCTTTCCATATAGTACATTTGGTTGGGGAAGTGGCATGTACTGAGAGACAGTGACACGCTCTGTTGATGGAGTTTCAGAAACATAAAAAACATTGCCCAGCCTTCCTTTTATGTGGCCACTCCTTCCTCCACACAGGTGTGTCACACGTTAAAGCAGCATTCAGAACAACATTTTGATCTGACGGATGAGGTAAGTGTTAATGCAACGTGTAGACTGGCCACTGACAACATTTCCCGTCTCACTGACCTTCTACAGAAGCCTTAATTAGTATGCACAAGCAGCTTACACAAACTGATGAGGCACCACTCTCTGAAACGCCTTGATCCCACCAACATTAAACCAGACATGCAGAGGTAACCCATAGACAGCACTGTGTGCTCTGAATGATTCTAGGCTTTAATGCAAGATTGCGACACACTCAAAATCTTCCCCGAAACAGATAACAGGGCTTCAGCTGCATGGTGCAAACTATAGACTGTAAGTCAACATGTGTTCAGCTTATTCAATGCTAAAACCATAGGTCAGTTCAACAGCTGAAACAGCACTGCTGCAAATGACACACTGAATAGATTCAATTAACTGATCATTTGCATTTTTTTTTTATTTATTTTTTTGACCAGGACCTTGCACTGGCTAACTGTCCATAAATTAATTTCACAAGACCGACTTTAGTCAAAGGATGTGAAGTTGCTGAAGCTAATTGCAGAAGCTGTAAGGCTCAAGCACCTGAACCACCTGGGGTCCTTCCTTGAAATAATGCACATTTTATCAACACGAAAGAAGTTTGAGAAGTTTGAGAAGAATCTGTTGTAAAAGTGGTTGATTAAACTAATTTGTTGGCTGAAGAATCTAACCTGCGTTGAAGTCATTCCTCAGTTTGGCAGGTAACAGCTGCCTCTTTCCTGAAGGCTCATTTTATGTTGATATTCCTGTTGTCCTTCTCGTCACGTATCAGTGTATGGATAGATATCCAACAAAAACAACATATATTAAATTCAGCTCAGGAAAACTCAGTAGATTACTCATTTAAATGAACACACGGTTATGAATCAAACCACATTTCTTCTCTGACTGCCTAGAATTTTGCTCATAAAAGTCATGCTATTACATCTACCATCTACAACATCTATCACACTAGATGTATTTTCTGCAGGCACCCTGCAGGGCTCCAAGGCACAGAATCTCTACTTTTGTTTCTTCATAGTTAGCCTACTGAACAACACCGTCTCTGAGAAATTATGTCTAACTAAATTGGAACAGAATATATTTTGTAGGAAATTTAATTGTGAGCAGATTGTGTTTTCTATTACCGTCACAAAAATATGTTTTTGTGTATGTGGAATGATGCACATACATTATACTGACAGAATATCAAAACAGGTATATCATTCAAACATGTCCAGCAAGCGATTATGTTTCCTACAGAGTCGATTTGTATAGAAAAGTAATTTAGAATTGTCCTGAAAAACTTTTGTGATGCCCCACATCGCAAACCTCCCCAGATTTTCTCACTTCAGCTCTGTTCTCCTTTTTTATCTCTCTGTGGCTACTCAGGCTACTTTAGAAACCCTGTTGCTGGCAAACGTAGCCGTGAAGGGATCTGCTGCTCCACACTTCCAGGATACGGTTAAGCCCAACACACGACCGTCACGACTGACTGCTGGGATCCAATTTTCCTGCACCAGGCTGGACGTTACCACACCCAGCTCCAAATCCTGGCCTGGAATAATCTTCCAGCAGTCAGATTGACATAGTCAGTCCATTCAGCAATGGCTGGAAACTCATTTACAAATCAATATGCACTTCACAGCTTTACCATCATATTACCTTTTCTAACTCCTCTCATATATGATCCATATTATATGGATCATATTTTTTATGATTACAGGTGTGAGGCCCTTAAACTAACATTAGGAATGTCAGCTTCACTTGCAAGTTTAGTGACCGATTAGCTACCGCAGATGCTAAAACTTGCTGAACCAAAAGGCGTTCCATAATATTTCAATGTAAATGAATCGTTTGCCCAACAGCAGTCGAATTAACCTTCACATACCTGATATTCAGACATCTGGGCCTGCTGTTCACACAGTGTGATCTGTCTTACATTTCACAGAGAGCCATTTTAGGTGTTACCAGGACAGCCTGTGGAGCATGTGGACACACAACACCTTGTATTAGTATATTCTTTTAAAATAATAACAATCACGGTCATGCGTAATACTAAAACTATCAAAGCATTGGCATTTTTGAACAGGGTATTATAATTTGTCCCACAGTGGGGAACAGAAGCATTCTCTGCTGTTACAGCAGCAGACAATGTGCATTGTGCGGCAATAATGAATATCAAAATATAGTAAAAAATAGTAATATAGTAAAAAATAATAATAAAAAACATTTCACAGATGTACGCAGTCAAACAAGCAATTGGACCACAGTCTAAAAACAGTGTTAAAGTGACTAATAGTGATGAAGGTTCACTGGGAGCAGCTCTGCTCGTAAAGTCTGACAGCAGCAGGGAGAAAAGAGCTTCGATGTCGCTCCTTCAGACATTTGGGATGTAACAGTCTGTCACTGAAGGAGCTGCTCAGACATGACACTGCGCCGTACGGGGGGTGGGAGTCGTTCTCCAGCACAGATAATAGCTCCACTAACATCCTCCTTTCTTCCACCTCCTGCACTGAGTCCAGAGGCATCCCCAAACGCGAGCTGGCCTTCCTGACCAGCTTCTCCACTCTCCTCCTGTCTGCGGTCGTTACTCTGCTGCACCAGGATATCACTCCACAGAAGATGGCTGAGACCACCAAGAGTCATAAAAGGTGACAGGATCCTGAGTGTGTCGTGTTTTTAAGGCCTAACAGAAGCCATGACGTCTGTTTAGCTTGTTGTGCATTTGAGTTGCTGCAGCTATAAAATGTTTTATTCAGACATGACTGGACAAACTTACAGACTATGAGGAACATTTTGTCAGAACCTTTCACCTAAAACTTAATCCTCATAAATGTTACTGGGCTTCTTCTTGTGCTGTTTCCATAAATTTCCCAGGGACAAGACACTGGGCAACACTCTGCTGGGCAAACAACAACACATTAGGTTTTTAGATTAAATAATTAACAATATTCCCATCAGCTGATAAATCAATTTGTAAAATCCAGTTTTAAATTATTCTTTGCCTTTATATACTGTATACATGAATGTAATGTTTAGATGTGATGTAATCAAACAGCCAGTGTCACTTATAGCCAACAGGATATTGAAACCCACAGTTTTTCCTCATTGTTTGTGACAAAGACTTAACTTTGTTATATGTATTTGTTATACTAAAGTTTAAACAACAATACATAAACATTTGCTCTTCCAATTTATGACTCACTCAGTCGTGCCCACCCGATGACCCACAGGAAACACAAATGGCACGACCCACAAAGCTCCGACAACAGGTGGTCATGTGTAGGTGTGAACACCAGCCATCTGTTTCATGTAAGACACAAGGAGATTCCCTGCTATTGTGATAATAGCAATGAACTCAGCATATTGGAGACTCCAGGAATTTAACTTTGTGGCCTTTGACCTGCGTGTTAATTGATTTTAAGCTGGGTGACACTGGCCAAAATAAGTCCACAAAGAGTTTTAAATAAAGTACTCTGAGGTACAGTGTTCGATGAAAAGTGCACTCATGTAGTCACACTGTATGTTTAGACATTGTTCATTATTATAGTCATTCATTAAAATGGGCTGAACAATGTAAGAAAATCAGCATTAATATCACAGCTTAGGCTGGGTGGGTGTCTTTTATGCTTCATCACCTTCATTCATTTATTTTTGTAAATAACTAGAGCGAAACTAATGCACCACAGGGGTTAGTTAGTGTTTAAGCAAGTAAATAAGTCATTAAGCTTTTTGGACACGCCTTTTAGAATGTTAATTATTTCCCTCGTAGTGTGTTTTCACATAAAAGACTTTCTGAGACCCATGCAATAAAATTAACACGAAATAAAAGACTTGACAAAATCTTTTTAATGTCATCATCAAGGCATCTTTACTGCCGTTGCTGATGTTAATTGTTTTTGTTAACTAGGGGGAGAGGAAAAAAAAAGACGTGGAAAACAGACTGACCTCCTTATTCCTCTGATCAAAGCCACCATTGCTGTGGTTCATCTTTTAAACACTAGATGACAGTAATTCATTTCTGAGAAAGGGAGGGAGAGGTGTCAAACTGGAAGAGGAAGGAAGGAATTTAAGGAGAACAATTGAGGAAAGGAGAAAGAAAAGATCTACAGAGGAAATGAATAAGGAAGGAGAGGAAGATGAGAAAGGAGAGAGGGGGCATATGAGACAACAGAGCTGTAGAAACTGAAAATAAAAAGGGACATGAAAGAGATGAATGCAAAGACAAGGAGGCCAGGAGGGATGGTGTGTGAAAACCTGAGAGATGGAAGAACTACATCGGAAGCGGGGCCGGGTATGAGATGACTATCTGCTGTGAGGGCTAGAAAGGAAAGTAGAGAAAGAATTTAGATCTAGATGGATGAAGACTAAACAAGAGGCAGATTGGGAGATAAATGAATGCGGAGACAAGAGTAGATATCTATTGTGAGGGCAGAGATGGAAGAGATATCAGATTCAAAAGCGTCGGGCTAATATTTCAATCAGATTCTGGGTGTCCTGCTGTCATCAAAGAAACAAATTAACTTCGATTCTCCACTGTCTGATTTATCTGATCCATGTCTTTCTCCTTCCATTTCCTGCCCCTCTTTCATCCTCTCTTTCCTTTCCACAACATGGAATTTTAGAAATTCAAACTTAAAAAAGTGGTTTTTAAATCTAAGATTTAAAGCCCCCCCCAAAAAAAAGGGGGACAGATCTCTACAGCATGTTTTACACTATAATGGATCTGCAGGATACTTCCAGACGATAATCCCTCACTGCAACATCCATCGAAGGCAGCGACGGCTGACTCTGACACGTCGTCAGTGTCAGTGTCTGTGCCTTAACACGGCGTGACATGTAATGCAATGCTGCCAGTCGTGTCCGGTCGGCCACTGCTGCAGCCGGCTGAACATTACAGCTACGAAACAGGACGACTGAATAAAGCAATTAGTATTGTTCAAACAGTCTATAATCAATATTTACCGTGTTAAACATTACAATGGGGAACGGAGCTGCTTAACATAAATGGAAAACAACTTCCATCCATATAGTTTGACATTGTGGGAAATACACATAGATATTCTCATGTTTAATAGAGATACGATTATTAGCTCTCTGATGGCCCTTCAATATGAAGCTACACCCAGCTCCAGATAGAAACAGCTACAGTAGCCTGGTTCTCTGCTATAACATCCACGTACCAGCTCCTAAAGCTTACCCCTAATGTACATGTATCGTGTTTGTTCAGTTTGTAAAGACACGGCATGGTAAATGTTGTAAGACAGAAGCTGCAACCAGGTGAGTTCCCAGGAAGTAACTGAGTCTGGATCAGAAATAGGCCAGCAGCATAAAAAACTTGCATCTGTTTCTTCATGTGCAATCATTATGCAAAGTTTATGCATTTAGCAGATGGATGGATGGATGGATGGATGATGGATAGATCAAACAATAAGGTACTCAAGATAAGAGAAACAATATATTCTAAAAAGTAAAGTATATAGAAGCCAAACAAACACAAGCAACTTTACCCAAATCCCAAAATTATGATAAGGGATAGGGTTCAGGTCTGTAGCTGGCTGTGCACGGGACACTGTTAACTACAGTACAGTGTACTGTTAATACAGGTTAATCCAGACTGACTCCATCCCAGAGTAATGAGCAAAATATTTGGGGATTATAAATATTAATACATTATTCCATTAGTCCATCATGTGGATCTTGAAGCTGCTACGTTTTTAATTTAGTATTCTAATTTAAAATGCATTGAATGCTACTAGTTGGTTTCCAACCCTAACGCAGCTGTCATGGCCCGAGACGTGGGGCAAACCCTGGACAGGTCACCAGAGTATGTCAGGGCCCAGAGAGACATACACAGACAGACAACCATTCACACTCACATTCACCCAGTAACCCAGTTACTTAAATTCATATAAACGTCATCATTAAATATATACTGTTGGCAGTTTCCTCTACATGCCACGTGTGCCTATTAATAATCTTCTTAGACAAAACTGTTTGTTATACTACTTAAATCAGAAGAAATTATCAGCCAGGGTTTGAAGGTCGCCCAGGTACTAATGTGATTATTGTTGTCACATTTAACCATGTAACTATGTATTATTGCAAATATGAAATAGATAACAGGCCAATAGGGGGATGTGTTCTTCAAAATGTGCTAAATTAGGCTTAAAATGTCGTGAAAAGTGGTAGAAAAATAATAAATGACCCACAAGCCTTTCATTCAAATTCCTGTGTGTAAGTTGAAGAAACATGTGTGGGGGTTTACTGGAGGTACATCACCAGAATTACAAAAATGAAATTGCCTATTGCATCTGCTTTGTCAAACAATGTTGATTTGCTTCTGCGGACACCTTCAGATGAAACTCCAGCGTCCTGAAGCCAACTGGCCTCACATCTGTCAGTGCTCATCAGACCAGTGTTGAGCTAACGCTGAACTGCAGCTCTGTTTAACCTCCAGCATCACAACTGGTAATTTTAAGCCCCACTGATCATTCATCTCCACAGAAAAAGGCTGATGGGATGAACCTGCTGATAGCCATCTGACAGTCGGGCTCTGCAGTGAACAGCATGTGTGTGATGTGGGTAAAGTTCTGATACAATTGCTATGTATACGTGATGAAAATGATCATGTCAATTCACATTTTTTATGACTTAAAAAATAAGATACTAATGTTGAAAGACACTGATTAAGACCAAATATTGGCATTGCTCAATCATGTCTATCAGTTTGCAACAGCAGAATATCTAGAGAGCTTAGATTCTTTAACAATATAATAATTGTTATATATTAGTGTTATATAGTTCAGGTATGTTGTATACACACTTACTATTTGAGTATTATCTGTCATGAATTGGTCTTTGAAAACTCAATGTGTCTGCCTCTCCCTGGATGACGGTGGACATTGATTGGTTAGATCCTCTCTAACACTGGGCTGTAGGCTGCTGACACACTGTCTGTCACAGTAGAGAAACTGTGTGATTAATTGATTTTAAATATGGTGGGCAAAACATTAGAGCCAGCTCTTCTTATAACACACAGAGAAACAGAGAGTAGGGTTATCACCTTTATGACAGTTTCAATCTACCACAGTTACCACATCAGGGCTGATGGTGTTGACATTTTTTGTGCAATGCAAACAGAGTAAAAGCGTAACCAGGGTCTTATTACTGCCGCATGTTCTATACAGTAGAACAAGTTTCTGTACAAGTTTCTGTACAAGTCATCGATTAACCGTGTTTAGTTGGATAGTCCCTCGAAGGATTAATTTGCAGTTTTGTTTTAGTTTATTTATTTTTTACTTACTTCAATTTAGTGATCTGATTTTACATAAAGCTAGAATTAGGAGTAAAACTTCCTCCACAATGCTTTTAAGTATTTCTGTTTAATTTATGTTAACTCTTCTTAACATCTGCTAAAACATGGTTAGTCGGCATCTCCAACATAACAGCATCCGACAGAGACGCATTTGTAGCATATCCACGGCATCTATTTTTATCAAGATGTCATCAGGGTGCTGTAAATGGTGTTGCTTTTAAATGGGTTTATTTATTTATTTTGGTCATGACTGAGATCAGTTTCCAATACGGCATCTGTTCGTGTATTTCTCCTAATCCCACTCTCTTACATACATCTGTGCTGTGGCTGCTGTCTGCAAAGTTACCGAAAGTCAGCTGAGGACAGGGAGCTCTGTGTGTGCATTAATAATCGAATTCCCCCATGTCAGGCTTATGGCTCTAAGTGTGTCTGTCTTTATTCATTTCTATGTTTTCACCAACATTGGTGGTAGCATCCAAAAAGTCGCTGCATAGAAGCTGCTACTTACTAGTTTTAGTTCTGTTTTCACTTTGTCATTATGGGAGGCTGAGTGTAGATTAGTGTGGAAAAAATGAATTAAAAAAACTGTAGTATCACACTGCAAAATAACAAAACTGAAACAAGTAAATGGGGTCTGTAAACTTTCTGAATGCACTATATTTTGGATCTTTGCAAGAAGAAACATATTTTTTTCTTTTTCTAATAGAAAATGTATTGTATGTGCATTAGCTGGATTTTCTAACCACTGCTTAAACCTATAAGTTTAAGCATTAACACGTTCAGTAGACGTATGTATTCGGGCATCATGTATGTTGTTATACTGCATTATTTTGTAAGGATGAGGATAATACCCATGATGACTCTTAAACTATCAGGGGTCAAAATCACGTGAAAGGGATTTCCAGTCAATGTTTCATTGTCCACACGCAGGACATTCTTCAGACACACTCACACACTCATCCAAACATGAAGTATGCATTAGGCCATGTGATCTCATATTACATGATATAAAGAATACATTATAAAGTAATACAGCTTACAAATCATCACAGAGGTCAATGAGGCCTATAGAGAATTTGTAGAGAGAAATTATGTGAATTATTACCTCTGGGGGGGCCCTGTACTTCTAACACATATATCACATTTACCAGATAGCTGATACCGTTGCGGTTTTCCATCAGATTGTGACCAGACCTGGATTAAGCAATTATGAAATCACCAATGGAAAATGTTCAATGAAAACATGTACACAGAAAAACGAACACTTTACTGTTGGTGAGAGACATTACAACACTAGGAAGTAAGACATTTTACCAAAAAATTATATATTTTATATTGTATCATTTAAGAGTTACGTAACATTGATTAACATTTTTTATAGCCATGGGTCTAGAGAATCTAGCCACAGGGGTTGCAAGCCAGTAACTTCTGTGCCGGTCCCAAGCCCGGATAAATAGAGAGGGTTGCGTCAGGAAGGGCATCCGGCGTAAAATTTTGCCAAGTACAATCATGCGAGTCATCCATACCACTTTCATACCGGATCGGTCGAGGCCGGGTTAACAACGACCGCCACGGTGCTGTTAACCTACAGGGTGCCGGTGGAAATTGGACTACTGTTGGTCGAAGAAGGAGAGGAGGCAGAAGGGTGCGTGGTCAGAGAGAGAAGGGGAAAGGCAGGAGCTTAGATTTGAGAGTAGGGACTCTTAACGTTGGCACAATGACAGGGAAAGGTAGAGAGCTGGCAGACATGATGGAGAGAAGGAAGGTAGATGTACTGTGTGTGCAAGAGACGAGGTGGAAAGGCAGCAAAGCACGTAGTATTGGAGGAGGATACAAACTGTTCTACCATGGTGTGGATAGGAAGAGAAACGGAGTAGGAGTGATCCTGAAGGGGGAGTTTGTGAACAATGTTCTAGAGGTGAAAAGAGTCTCAGACAGGGTGATGAGCCTAAAGCTAGAAATCGAAGGTGTGATGGTGAACATAGTCAGTGGGTATGCTCCACAAGTTGGCTGTGAGTTAGAAGAGAAAGAGAGATTCTGGAGTGAGTTTGATGAGGTTGTAGAGAGTATCCCTAGAGGAGAGAGAGTAGTTGTTGGAGCAGACTTCAATGGGCATGTTGGTGAGGGGAACAGAGGTGATGAGGAGGTAATGGGCAGGTTTGGTGTAAAGGACAGGAATCCAGAAGGACAGATGGTAGTGGACTTTGCTAAGAGGATGGAAATGGCTGTAGTTAACACTTACTTCCAGAAGAGAGAGAACATAGAGTGACATACAAGAGTGGAGGTAGGAGTACACAGGTGGACTACATCCTATGTAGACGAGGTCATTTGAGAGAGGTTAGTGACTGTAAAGTGGTGGTAGGAGAGAGTGTAGCCAGACAGCACCGCATGGTGGTGTGTAAGATGACTCTGGTGGTCAGGAAGAAGAAGAGAGGAAAGTCAGAAAAGAAGACCAAGTGGTGGAAGCTAAAGAATGAAGAAACTTGTGAGGAATTCAGGCAGAAGTTGAGACAGGCTTTGTGTGGTCAGGAAGAGCTTCCAGATGATTGGGAAACTACAGCAGAGGTAATCAGGGAAACAGGTAGGAAGGTGCTTGGTGTGTCATCTGGTAAGAGGAAAGATGATAAAGACACTTGGTGGTGGAATGAGGAAGTACAGAACTGCATCCAGAGGAAGAGGTTAGCTAAAAGGAAGTGGGATGTAGAAAGGACTGAGGAAAGTAGACAGGAGTACAAGGAAGTGCAGCACAGAGTGAAGAGGGAGGTGGCAAAGGCCAAACAGAAAGCTTACGATGAGCTGTATGACAGATTAGACACGAAGGAAGGACAGAAGGACTTGTACAGGATAGCCAGACAGAGAGATAGAGATGGGAAAGATGTGCAACAGGTAAGGGTGATTAAAGACAGAGATGGAAAGGTGCTAACAAGCCAGGAGAGTGTGCAGAGAAGATGGAAGGAGTATTTTGAGCAGCTGATGAATGAGGAAAATGACAGGGAAAGAAGGGAGGAAGATGTGGATGTTGTGGAGCAGGAAATGGGAGAGATTAGAAAGGATGAGGTGAGGAAGGCTCTGAAAAGGATGAAGAGCGGAAAGGCTGTTGGCCCTGATGACATACCTGTGGAGGTGTGGAAGTGTCTAGGAGAGACAGCAGTGAACTTTCTGACAGGTCTGTTTAACAGGATTTTAGAGAGTGAGAAGATGCCTGAGGAATGGAGGAGAAGCCTTCTGGTGCCGATCTTTAAGAACAAGGGTGACACGCAGAACTGTAGCAACTACAGAGGGATAAAGCTGATGAGCCACACAATGAAGCTGTGGGAAAGAGTAGTGGAGGCCAGGCTTAGGAAGGAGGTGGAGATTTGTGAACAGCAGTATGGTTTCATGCCCGTAAGAGCACCACTGATGCCATTTTCGCTTTGAGGTTGTTGATGGAAAAGTACAGAGATGGTCAGAAGGAGCTGCATTGTGTCTTTGTGGATTTAGAGAAGGCGTATGACAGGGTGCCGAGGGAGGAGCTGTGGTACTGTATGAGGATGTCGGGAGTGGCAGAGAAGTACGTCAGAGTAGTTCAGGACATGTATGAGAGAAGCATGACGGTGGTGAGATGTGCCGTGGGTCAGACAGAGGAGTTCAAGGTAGAGGTGGGACTACACCAAGGATCGGCTTTGAGTCCTTTCTTGTTTGCTATGCTTATGGACAGGTTGACAGACGAGGTCAGACAGAAATCTCCTGGACAATGATGTTTGCAGATGACATTGTGATTTGCAGTGAGAGTAGAGAGCAGGTGGAGGAACAGCTGGAGAGGTGGAGGTTTGCTCTGGAAAGAAGAGGTATGAAAGTCAGTCGTAGTAAGACAGAATACATGTGTGTAAACGAGAGGGATCCAGGTAGAAGTGTGAGGTTACAGGGGCTGAGGTGAAGAAGGTGCAGGAGTTTAAGTACTTGGGGTCATCAGTTCAGTGTGATGGAGAGTGTGGAAAAGAGGTGAAGAGGCGAGTGCAGGCGGGTTGGAATGGGTGGAGGAAAGTGTCAGGAGTGTTGTGTGACAGAAGAGTGTCAGCAAGACTCAAAGGAAAGGTGTACAGGACAGTGAGACCAGCTCTGCTCTATGGGTTAGAGACAGTAGCAGTGAGAAAGAGACAAGAGGCAGAGATGGAAGCAGCAGAGATGAAGATGTTGAGGTTCTCCTTAGGAGTGACGAGGTTGGACAGAATTAGGAACGAGTTCATCAGAGGGACAGCGCACGTTGCCTGTGTTAGCAACAAAGTCAGAGAGGCCAGATTGAGATGGTTTGGACATGTGCAGAGGAGGGATAGTGATTATATTGGTAGAAGGATGTTGGAGATGGAGCTGCCAGGCAAGAGGGCGAGAGGACGACCGAGGAGGAGATATATGGATGTCCTAACAGAGGACATGAGGTTAGCTGGTGTCAGAGAGGAAGATGCTCAGGATAGAGTAAAGTGGAAAAGGATGATTCGCTGTGGCGACCCCTGATGGGAAAAGCCGAAAGAGTAGTAGTAGATAGCCATGGGTCTAGAGCTTTTGTGTGCTACACTGCCTCTGCTGCAAATAGCAGTTACAGTAAGTTTTCTACACATATACACAGAACATGCAGAGGCGCTTACATTTATGTAGATTCTTCTTCCACACCCAATGATCATGAAACTTGTTCATTAAATTAAAAAAAAGTTAAAAAAGGGGGAAAGGAAGTAAAGGTTAAAGAATGAAGTTCCATGGTTTTTCCCATGGCAGCAGCGATTTATCTAACTCTGTGACTTTCAACCTGTCTGACAGCTTTCATCTATTTACATTTCAATCACTCTGATGCTCTGGCACAGCTATTACGCCTATCAAGATATAATACATGTAGTTCAAATATACACACACACACACACACGTTTCCCACATGAACAAAACTAATTATATTTCAGATTTACATTTGTCTGGAAAAAATAGACAAGTTTCAGTTGCTGTAACTTTTTGAAAGCTTTGAAAAAAATCTCTCTTACAATTGGCACCAAACAGCATCAGGAATGTCGTAGTTTTGCTTACACTCACTGCTGGTCACATGTCCATACGTTATGTAACTACAGGCGACTAGATAATATTAGGCTTATTAAAGTTGGACTATGTCTCATCTGTATGACAGAAGTAAATGCTACACAAGTGATCTGTGTTTAACCTTCATGACTCGCCGTATGAAATGGATTCAATTCTTTTGAAATGCACTCATCTTTTTAGTTTGATATTTAAAATAAATACAAAACAGTTTAAATTTGTCAGTTATTTTGACTTTCAGGCCTAAAACCTCTGTGCAGATGTTATGTTAAGAATCATACCAAAACTTCCTATGTCATTTAATAAAGATTTACATTATTAATGTTTATTTCATATGCTGGATTGTTAGTTTATATAGTGTGTATTAAAGCTATCTGTAATCTAACTGATGTTTCCAGCTTCCACCATGTAATTCTAAATCATGGTGTTTATTCTCTTCACAGAATCAATGTTCTGAGTAAAAACTTTCACAAAAGTAAATGTGTCTATAAAACGACGAGGAGAGAGCCAGACCTTTCCCATCACACCCGGAGGTTTTGCAGTAGGTGGAGAGCAACAGCGGTGTCTGGCTCCAAAAACTGTAGGCACCTTGATCTCCTGAGCTTACTGTTGCCTATGTATGTGTGACTTCAGAGCAAGTCAGGATCGAGACGGACAGAAAACTCCCTGCATTGTCATGTCTCCTGACCACCGCTAAAAGTATTGTATTTTACAGGAGATCAGTAAAAACTGAAAGTAGATTTATTACAAAAAACACAGAAAAAATAAGATAATTACAACAACGTCAAGCCAAGTCAAGGTGTTTAAGGTTTGGTTGAAAGCCTGATCTGACAGACAAACACGTTAAAAAGCGATTTAAGCAGGGGAACCTTTAGATTACAGGGACTCAAATTCTACATCTTAAGCTATTGGAATAACATCCCTCAACAGTTCATGAGCAAATACGTTGAACCCCGGCTTCACTTTGTGCTGAATGCTGACTGCAATGTTAGCACAGGTGCTAAAACAAGACGGTGAGCACATGTTGTACTTTGTCATTAAGAGTCTTTATGTCATGTGTCTATTATGTAGCCCTGCAAGACTTTTCGAGAAGTACTTTGCAAGTTAAGAGTCACTTCTCGAGTCAGACACATTAGTCCTGGTTCTGCAGTGGCTACAGTAATACCTACTTCCTTCTGTACGGGTGGGTATTGACGGTATTTAAATGACTCGACAGCGCCAAGATTTCTTTGAAAATAAGGATTATTCCACTGCTGGGCTAAATAAAACTGGAATAAATAATTAACACATTTCCTAATGTTTGCATTGTGTATCTCACCATTTAAGCCCTTGTCTATATTTCATTGGTGGTATTTATGCATGTACCTAACCCTGTCTGTGGGTGGTTGGCGCTGTAAGGAACCAAGAAAATAAAGGAAAAAAAAATAGCTTTCTCCAGAATGTGCTGTACATGAGTAATCTGCTTTGACGACTGTCCTGGTGTGGGTTTTTCATAGACATAAAATGAATGGATCCATGCAGCAGGACAAAAACGTTGCTGAGGGATGGTTGCACAGAGAACCAAAGAAAAAGCCCATTTAGAAGGAGAAAGGGCTTTTTTTGGAGCAAATCCAAGTGCGAATGAAAGAGAAGATAAAGTAGAGAGGAAAGACAAGCAATCTGAGGGCGAAATTGAGAGGGTTGAATTGATAAAAGGAAGTACATATGGGAGCATCTTCAGCAACACGTGTCAGTTTGTTTATGTGATACAGGAGTCTCACCAGGCAGCACATTGTCCTGGACGTATGTGTTTGCACTATAGGGTGAGAGAGTGTGAGTGTGTGGGCGAGGTTTTGTCTTCAAGGACAGTGGAAAGGAGGAGTGGAAATAAGGAATGAAAGACGGAAAGCATAGAGACGGCCGTAAGAACTCCATTTACCGCATTCACTTCGACTTTCTAGCCTCGACGGCTGCGTTTTCATTTCGCTCTCGGGTTCTTCGCTTTGACATCCAAAGGTGAGAAAAGAATATACTGCATGGAGTGTGAAGCAATTTATAAATTCACCAAGTGCTTCTGCTCACCTTTAGGTGTAGGACAGATTCAGCAGACTCTTTGCATTCTCTTCTGTTCGCCTTTCTTTTTCACTTGTCCTTGATTTGGCTGTTTACCCTTGATTCTAACACTACATTTATCTTTAATGCTTCCTTCCTTCTTTTCTTCCCTCCATTCCTCTCCACCTTGCCTTTGCCCTCCCCTGTGTTCCTCACAGCTCCCCATGGCCTCCTCTTCATTTCTTCTTCTCCTCTTTCCCCCTCATGTCATCTCCTTCCCATTTCGGGCCATATTTCCACCCTTTTCATATCCCTCTCAGACATCCTCCTGCCACCTTTTGTCTTCCTATTTTGGGTTCTTCTCTTCCTGTTCGCCCTGCTCTGTGCTCCTTCTGCCAGCTCCCTTCAGGCAGTTCATTCTCCCCCTGACCCTGGACATGTTGAACAGTCCGCTGTCATATTACACTCCCACTTGACTCTAAATTAGGACTTGCTCTTTCAGCTTTTTCCCTGCTTTTGTTGAATATATCATTTAAGTAATAATTTACATGTTAGGTGCAGCACCAGCACCACTACGAATTCTCTATATGTTTTGCTAAGTTGTCCAGCTGGAGACGGATACTGTTTTTTCATCTCCGTCTTTGTTTCATATTCTGCATAGTGCCTCTTCTCCTGCACCCTTTTTTCAGTAACACATGCATTAACAAATCTCAGTGAAGCTAGTCCTCAAAAAATCCTTATCCTCACCCACATTTCCACATCACTCATCCCTTACACACACACACTCGTCCTTGAATTATTTACATCCACATCAATAAATCTGAGTACACATACAATTAAGTTGCATCAACTCTATAATTTATGAGCCATCGTTGGAAGGTCCTCACCTGTCACCCAGATTTGCCAGGGTAAAGCCTCTTTGGCTGCACAATGTGTCACAGAGTCTTGCCCAGACACACTCAGACAAAGGCAGGACACTTGGTGCAGCCTGTCTGGTGAGCCGTTTCTGATGCCCCCCTGCCGCCAGGGAGCTTGTGCACTTGCTTCATTTATTCTGAATGGCACAACCACACCCATACAAACTGATTTTGAATTTTTAAACATATGGACACATGGAATTTTCATTAAAGAACATTTAAAACACTTTAGGACCCAACAATAAAAACAGTGTTGGAAATCAACAAGCACAGCAATCACAAATTCTTGATTTAAAATCAAACATTTAAAATGTTATATTTCAAGGCAGCAATTTGAATATAATTATGTAAGGGCAGAGAATTAAAAAAACGCTCACTGTAAGTTCATATTTTACACATTGCTCCTTTTGGCGTGTTTGGTTTATTTTGAAATATTAGCGCTTTAATCCTCTGCACACAGACAATATATTATAGTGAACCGAAGTAAATATGTATGTTGGAAAAGGAGCAACAAAAGGCTGGAAAAGTATTTGGTTTTTTGCTAAACAAAAACAAATGAAGGAACATTTGACAACTAATTAGGTTAATTGGCAACAGGTCATTAACATAAAAGGAGCATTTCAGAGACGTAGAGACTCTCAAATGTAAAATAGGACAGATTTTCCAATCTGGAACAAATTGTATCTAAAAACAACCAAAACAATATCAGAAAAATGTAACTCAACGTAAAATTGCAAAGACTTTGAAGATCCCACCATCTACAATTTATAATATCGTCAAAAGATTCAGAGAATCAGGAGGAATCTCTGTGCAATAGAGCATGGAATGGGCTGCTTATACATCTGGAAAGACATCTTCAATTCTGAAGGGTACATATAGGTTTTAGAGCAACAAACGCTTCCATCCAGACAAAATGTGTTTCAGGGAAGGGTTTGCATAATTCAGCAAGACAATACTAAACCACACACTGCATCCATCACAACAGCATGGCCCTGCAGGAGAAGAGTCCGGGTGCTGAACTGGCCTGCCTACAGTCCTGAACTTTCACCAACAGAAAACATTTGGCAAATCATAAAACAAAAGATCTGGCAACAAAGAAGCAGCACTGTTGAGTAGCTAGAATCCTGCACCAGACAAGAATAGGACAACATACCTCTGCTAAACTCCACTACTCTATTTGTAGACTTTTCCCCAAAACCACCATGAATACTTAACATAAACAATAGCATGCACAGCGCAGGGAATAACAGTTTGCAAGAGTAAAATACAGAAAAAGGCTGCATGCTAACAAAGGGAATAATCTTCAAGTCTTCCAGTTAAGAAATTATGCACAACAGTCTCTGTCTGACACTAGAGCAGGGAACTGACCTTCTGCGGTACCTTAGAGTTAAAAAAAAGTTTACTTTAAAATAAAAGCACAGAAGGGCAAAAACGCTAATTACATGCTTAATATTGATCCTGTTCTTAGAGAGGGTAAACCAATCACAGAAATTATGTAGGCAATATGATGGTAACAGTTACACTTGGCAAACATCACCCTTTTCCAAGTTCTTTTGAGATGCGTTGCTGCCATCAAATTTAAAATAAGCTAATGTTTTCCATGAAATGGTAAAATGTTTCAGTTTAAACATCTTATATGTTGTTTATGTTTGTAAATAAAATATGGTTTGATGAGATTTGAAAACATTGCATTTGATGTTTTTTACATTTACCCATTCCACTAACCTTTTTCTGATTTGGAGTTGTATATTTTGCGTCTATTTTTACTAATTTTGTGTTCAAACGAGCGATATAAACAGTAACTTCACAAGCTCTGGCCCCTGGGAATTTAGTATTAAGTCATAAATCAATTATTTCTTAATTTCTTAGGATGCGCTAATATAAGACAATGTTTTAGTTCCAATACACTGCATGGCGGCCTTGAACCACTGCATGAATAACCATTCAGTGTTCATATTATAGTTTTATAATAGAAATGTGCACTCATGTGCAATCATGACTTGAGTGGCCAAAATTAGTCTTATTAGTATTACAATCAATAAAAGAAAAAATGACAAAACTTACTAGTCAAGCAGGATAATTGTAATTAACTGACTGGTTAGAAGGGCAAGCTTCACTGTCAAAGCTTTTAAAGTTTTGATGATGCTGTCAGAGCTGTTCAATTCTGACATCACAGTAGGTTTTTATAGCGCCTCTCCACGATAAAAAGCGCCTCCCCATAAAATATTATTTAATTTTATTTTTTATGTAAGTTCTTAGCAAATACAAGTTAGTGAGACATTGTGTCATATTTTAGACGACTGTGCGCCATCGTCTGCCTGCCCAGCTGCTCTGCATCCACAATCAGCAGATCCTAGCACATATTTTGTCTCCATTTTTGCACTTTCCCATCAAACTGCACAGCTCCCACATTACAAGTCGTGACATTTTTTTTTTTTTGCCCCTATGGCTTCAGAATAGGTGCTGCCACGGATGCAGTCTGGCTCAGCAGGTGTGAAGTATGCACACTAAGTCTGGCTATGTTTGGATGAGCTCTGCCTGATCACCAAAAGCTGAATAAGGAGCTGAATAAATGTCATTTGCCAAAACATAGTGTTTGGGTTTTTGAGCATAACAAAAGAAAATTTTCATCTGAACAGCTATATCACAAACTCAGCAGAGATACAAATCTTGTAACTCTGAAATGGTGACTTTGCTTCATGAAAAAACTTCTTTTCACTCAGCATGAAATTAGTATATCTGTAGTGATCTACATACAGCATGCATACATACAGCTATGGGAATTTAATGGTGTTCATCACCACAGGATATGATTAATACAACACATTCAACATTTTTATCTATGAACATAAAACGTCATGGACTGCTTTCAGAATTCTTAAAAAATAACTGCACTTATAATATTTCTGTGGTTAAAGATTATACACTGTGCTGTCATGCACAGTAAGATAACTCTAACCTAACCTAACTGTCCAACCAAACCAGACTTGCTGCTTTAATTTTTAAATCCAATGATGGACTTATGTTAAATATAACTAGATTTACAGTACGACTCTAATGTCTGATGTTATTAAAATGTTCAACCTGTGTGTCATTTGTTTGCAAGACCTGAGGATTATAACAAGGCTGACGAATTCATCAGTTGATGAATTATGTTTGTGGTTTTCCCTTTTCACTGAATACTTATAGTTTGTGATTTGTACCATCACTGGGCTCAGCCTCTCCCCTGGGTGTTCTGTGGCTGCCGTCAGGTTATACAGCAAAGTGTGACTGTGGTTTTAAATCCTTGCAATGATCCCTGCAGCAAACACCGGTGAGAAATACGCTGCACTCTCTCTAGAATCCATATTAGCGTCCCACAAAGATCTGCTTGATGGAATCATAATGCAGCCGTAAAACAGCAACAACAAATTTTAAAGGCAATTCTACTTTTTATATTTTGTTTTGAAAGTTCAAACTGCCTAAACAACATCATCTGCACAGCTGGAAGATCAACAAAAGCAATCCAGCCTGACTCCTGCCAATGTCTGTGTAACTGAAAGCAGAAATACTGTATATTATCAACATCATCAGCTGATCTTCACCTTTCCCAGATTTCTTGGAGATAAACTTCTCTTTAAAGCCCAAACAGGTGAACATACAGTAGGTAACTCTGTCATAGTATTTGATTGTTGGGTTAAAATTATCAGTGTACAACATAATATTTTATACAGAATGAAGGCACCTTGCAAAAATATGCCACATCTAGTATATTTCCACCTCTTACATGCCCCCAAAATAAAGTAAATACTATCTTTCTAGAGACTCTAGGGGCTAACATATGTTGTCCATGTAATGGGAAAAAATGTCAGGTTACAAAAACAGTAAACTTGCTTGATCATCCATTAGCGAAAGCAGCAACAGTTGTCTAATCCTTGCACTGAAATGAAGAATCATCTTCACAACTCCTTGCATTTATGTAGAAAGGAAAAGAGATTCTTTAATCCAAAATTTTGTAGTATGCTTGGGCAAAATTCCATAACACTCTACATAAAAAGCATATTTTTATTTCTTTACCAATATATTCTTTGATATGTGATGTTCTGGAATTTCTCCATAAACACACCGTCTCATTTTGCAGCATAGTATCCAGTATTTACATGGCAATTATATTTTTGTCCATGACAGGCAAAAAATGATTGATGAATTTCTGCACTTGTGTACTAATGAATGAATGTTGTAGCTTTTACTTTTCACCTTCATTTACCTCACTGATACTGTAGTACGTGTAACATATCTTTTAGGGAATAACATGTTCTAATTTGATTCCCTTCAACAACAGAGCCCATGTAAGGCAGCACACGAGCCAGTGGAAAATGACCCGTGTCCTCTGATGTTTCTTTAAACCTTTTTCCTCTTTCCCCTCTGAGATGTCAAAGATTTCAGGCATGAGTGTGAAGGCCTGACATGTGTGTCTTTCTTACTATCTTGTTTGCCTGAAGGAAACCGAGCGTTACACGCACTATGATTCTGCTTTTGTTTGCTTTTTCTCTGTCATGTTGTAAACACGTAGGGGCAGCGTGCTGACCCACCTTCACCACCTTAGAGCTGCCAGGTGGCATTAATGTTGTGGCTTATCAGTGTACGTGACAAGGCCGTGAATGTTTCCTGTCCTGTTCTGACACGAACCCAATGCCACAACTTGACAACCACATTACACTGTTGATATTGATGGTAAAGCCTGTCCCAGTTATGTTAAGTAGGTCATGCATTACTATAATCGAATGAATGTTCACATCAGATTATTCTGTTAGTGTGGAGGTCAACCCCAGGGTCCATTGCTGCCATCTAAATCCTTTGGAGTCCACATTCAAACTATTATTGCTTCAATAATAAATGAAATAATTAAACTGTTACTGATCAATGTCTCGTGAGACAGCCTTGGCAAGAGGGGACTGTTAATCATGGGACATTACAGACTGCTGTACTTATGTTGTTTTTCCTGTGTGGAGAAAATTGACGATAGTGGTAACACCGTAAACTATACACACACGGCTCCAAATATTCAGTCCACTAAATTCCTACCCCTCCAGTCTGAATCAGGCATTTTTTTATAGGAGAGAATGGAAAGACCAATGAGGAAGGGGTGGGAATTATATTAGTGATCTTTGGTTCATTATTGCTTGTCCCCTAGTCCAGGTTTTAAGGTCAAGACTTCAGCAAACATACTGAGAAATGTGTCCATGGTCATCTACAAGTGTGTGTGTGTGTTCCTGTAGACCAGTGCTCCTTAGTTATTTTCTGCGACGCCCCCCTAGCAAAAAGAAAATCAATTTGCGTCTCATTATCTTTCTTTTCATCCCTGTTAAAATCTCTTCATGTCATCTTCAGGTTCGTTCACTCACTTCCTGTCGCCTGCTCGGCGCAAAATAAACCCGACACCATAGAGCTAATCCTCCCTGCGCACACTCTGACAATGGGAGCGCCACTGCCAACTACTGTACTGGATCTGCAATTACACTTTATTCTAGTACGGCAAAAAAAGAATGTTCCCCAGGGTCACACACGCCCCCCCCTGGCAGCGCACCGCGCCCCCCCACTATTAGAGAAGCACTGCTGTAGACAATAGTTAGTGAGGACCAAATTTCGTTTTTTTAACAAGATAGTGTGGACATTTTTGTAAAGTGAGGACATTTTGGCCGGTCCTCACTATGTTTGACACTAAGAAAGAGATTTTGAGGGTCCAGACTGGGTTAGAATTAGGTTTATTTAGGGTTAGAGTAAGGGGCTAGGGATTGCATTACGTCAATGAGTGTCCTCACAAGGATAGAGGTACAAAGGTGTGTGTGTGTGTGTCTGTTTTTACGAGCATTACTGTTTACTGCAGAGGACAGAGCTGTGCAGCACTCATCCAACGAAGCCCTGGACAGTACAGCTGTCATTTGACAAACACTCATCCACACAACATTCATGTTCAAACAGACATTTGGGCGTTTTTGGATTTGTGTTTCCCTAGAGGGACAAACTCACAACCTCTGGATTAATAATGCAAACAGGCACACATGGAGCTTGGCACACAAAGGAGGGACGAACAAACACCCACAGACTCACAAACTCATATTGGTATATTATCCAGTAAGCACATGCTACAGATACAGAACATATGGAATTTGGACCACAGGACTACAGAGAGATTGTAGCACCCACTTATTAGAGTCTGTGCGCTTTATTTAGCAGCTGTTTCTGCACAATTCACCTCCCTGTCAAATATTGATATGATAAGCCAGCACAAATATGGTGACTATCCAGCCCCAAAATATGGTAATGCAGTAAAACCAATTCTATTTTTTATGTGTTTTTATTGGTCTGCTGCCCATAGGCAAGGACATATCTTCAAACCGCCCTCCAAACAAAGCTGCTGTGGTGCTAAATTAGTTCTGTTGTAGCATTAAATATATGATCAGATGGAGAGTCCAGTTTGGTTCATAGATTCTCAAACACAAAACAATATGAATTATCTTCGACACGGAGCTTGGGTGTTATAAATCATCTTTAATGCAGCAGCAAAAACCAAACTCAGCACAGATGGCAGGACAAAGGGCTATGGAAATGAGTTCAAAATGATTTAACCGACGTGGCAGCCGTCCATGCAGCTACGACTGGAGTTACCACCACACGTGTTCAAACTAGCTCTACTGGACCACTGCAAATGCAAGTTCTAAATTACTGGATGTGTAAGCTTTAACCAAAGGCTTATGTCACTGATCTAAGTTTTACGACTTCACCAAGCACTAACACACTGCAAAGCTTCTTCCTGGCAGTGGATGCAGGTGCTATAATAAATTCCTGTTGCTGCATAAGCTCCTCAAAGAATCGTTTGGTCACACAGTTCTCTATCTGGCAGTGGATGAAATGCTGCCTTTACCGTACAAAGCACATTAGGTGCTGACCAGAGTCGCATCCTCTTTTACACTTGTGCTGCATTGCCATCCTGATGCTGATACTGCTGTTCTGTGGCTTGTGTTGTGGCATATTTTTACATTCCCAGTTTATCCTTTGTACTCGTTCTGTGCTTTCTGATTGTGTCATTGATTATTAATGATTGTAACCCATCCCATGTTTTTTCATGCACAAGATTTTTCGAAGATTTCAAAACAAGCAATTATCTTAGATGATGTAAGATGTTCTCTACAGCAGGGATACAGCAGATAAGTGCATAGTAGATAGAAAACGAAGGTCACTCGTGAGTGTATAGAGATAAGTGACTGTAATTTTCCCTGTATGTTTGTACTGGTTAAAAACATTTGGCCTTACTTCTAGTCTGAATACGGGGTTAAGGTTTTGTGAAACCTACAACTACCTCAGAATCACAGAATATCTTTCTGCCTATCTTTAATGAAGTGAATAATAAAAACTCTTCTGCTTTTAAGATGGCAAGATACTCTGCCATCTGCTTGGTTATTTTTCCAGGCACTGTTTTAAATAAAATGATGGATATCTTGTTACATGTCACTGAGTAACTAATCACAGAAAGGAAGAGGTTTTTTTCTTTTGGGTGGCATAAAAGCAGATGGAGTTTTATAAAATTTGTGATTCATAGTCATTGATCTGATTCATACCCATTGTATAATTAATATTCCTAAGAATTTATACTATGGATGCAATATAAACATCTGGTAAGACTTTTTATGCAATGGATATTTGGATTTAAAACATCAGTGATTCAAAGTGAAGAAACTAAATTGCGGCATTAATAGAATTTTTTGATGCTGTTCTGAAAAGCAGCGGTACACACTACATTTGGTGGGAAGTGGGAAAAAATTGAATTCTTCAGTGAGAAGTGCTGAAAATACAGCTCTCTGCGAGATAGAAAGACAATGCATAATAATTAGACAGTAACAGATTTGAACGTGACACATGAAAAAAACAAAGGGACAATTTTATTCCCCATGAGCACTAGAAATTTACAGCAGCAAAATATATTGTAAATATTGCCCACACTTGAAAAACTCTCCGTTTTGCTACGAGAATTTTCTTTCTGCACCCTGGGACCAAATGCAACAGGGTTTCATGCTACCCAGAAAAACCTGAAAATGGCTTTGGAGCAAGTTGAAGGGATTCTGGCAAGAAAAAAAAAGAAAATGTTGAATCATGTTTTGTGTAAGCCACCTTTCATAAACTGGAAAGTTTTTCATAAACATCTCATTACAGAAAACGGCAGATAGAAAGTTGTGTGGTGTGGGTTCTAATTAGGTGTTCACGGGCTAATGTTTTGTCTGCTTGAAGGTGGTGCTGTGAGGCTCCAGCCAAACAGAGTTTTTTTTTAATTACATAAAGTATTTGTTACTTTGGTGACAGAAGAAACATGTTGTGCAGAGCAATGTGTTGCCCTTTTTCCCCAAATAGAAGGAAATTGTATTTACCAGAAACGTCTACCTCAAAGAGCTTTACTATCTGTACAACAACAACATTTATTGTCCTTAAATCTGCAAATCAGAGACAAAAAACACCTTTTCTCCCACCTGCTCTGCAGCTTTTTGCAGCCCCAGACCTACATTTAAATACGTCAGGACAGAGAAATCAGACTCCCATTCAACGATGCATATAAGGAGCATCGTCAATAAAAATCATCATGTTATTAATATTTTCTTCAACAGAAACACAATTTGTCAACAATGAAAGGAAGTAGGAATATTACTTCCTATCACCTATCAAAAAATGTCAGTGTACAGAAATGTTTAAAGACTATACAAATATGCATGAGATGGAAAGGATATAAAACAATTTCAACAAAGTAGGACATGGGTAATTGTGAGGTTATGTAAATATATGCTGCTGGGAAGTTTGACTAAGATAAAACATCTGGGACAACCTTTGATGATCAATATGCCTAAAAATGAACAACCCAAGGAAAATAAAAAAGCACAAAGAAAGAGTTTTATCTTTTGCCAAGGCTTAGTGAATCTTTCCTGGAGGAAAACGAAAGTCGGTTCACAAACAAACAGCTTTGTCCCAACATTAAGACACCGTGGTAGTCAATTTAGTTTCTCATATTAATTGTCTAGAGATCCTCATTGCAAATTGAGTAAAGGCTAGACTATGTTTCTAGAATAAAAAAAAAAAATAGAGCTTGTTTGATTAGATGAAGAAAAAGAAATCCCCCACCCAAACCCCTTTTTGCTATTTATGCACCTAAATTAACAGCATCTTCAAGGATTTTCATGGTGATGCCATTTTTTCCCAACTGGTGACTGGTGAAATTAGCTGGGGCTTTTTTATGTATTTAAAGATGATTATAATCAGTACTGTTACCATGGAAATGCACCTGCTTTGAAAAGAACTAGCATCAGGAGGTTGGCGAAGCTGGAGTTGTAACTCCTGATGATTCTTGCTGCTCTGGAGCCTTTATGCAAATATAATTAATACATATACACCATGAAATACTATGTGTCCAGGTTTCTACTGCTCTCTGCACATATGCTGGAGTACAAAGGACCCAGTCAGTGGTTTACCAAGGCCATTAGGAATTAGTCTCTCGGGACCACAGGATTTTACTGTGCTTCACTCTGGAACACAAATGGATCATGGCCAGTGTGATTCACCCTCTGGGGACGATAAACGGGGACCGATTCAGCGCAGATGAGTGTAAAACACATCCACATTACCATCCTCTGATCTGTACTGCCAACACGGTGGGAAAACAGCATTGATTGTCATTGTCATTAACATGACAACATGACCACTTGTGTTCTCCAGTTTTCCCATTTATCATCTGATTGGTTCTTTTCACTCTGCATGATGCACTAATTAAAGACATTTTATTTCAGATGTGATTAAGTAAATATGTATAAAGTAAAAAAAAAAATGCTTCTGAATTTCTGATTGGAATCAAGCTTTAATCTTGTGCTGTGGGTTTCACCAGGGACAGCGTTTCTGTGCAGCAGTTTATTCCTCGTTGCTGATGATGACAACAGGGATACTCCATCAAAATCAACCTCCCAGTCAAACATTTTTGTTTTGCTGATGAAGTCACAGTTAATTAGATGGTACTTCTTTGGGATTCATTACATTGAACCCTTATTTTATGCTCAACCACGAGGATAACAGGTTTTTTCCCCTCAAGTGACAAACTATCAAATTTTAATTTAATGTAGCTGACAGCATGTTTTCTCTCTGGATGTGATTCAGTATGTTTCTTTGTCTATATGTTCCCGTCCTTCACATTAAATCTCACACACACATAAGCACATCCAAGGGAAAGCTACACACACATAACCTCCACATTCCTCCCAGGGTTGGTAATGAACAATCTCTTTGTACACTGTATGTTATATATCCTTCTATATAATATTGAATACAACAAATAATTACACCTTCAGAGTGGTTCCTTTCCTTTCTTTAAGCAAGGTTCCTCTACCTGAAGCTTGGGGGCCCTGTGCAGTAAATGTCTGGTATATATACATAAAAGGTATACATGCATCAGTCTTGCTGCAGATCAACAAACTCATCTGTCACTGCTAATGTTTCGAGGTACAGATGTTCAGGAGTGCAAAGGATATTAATGGGGTGTTGTCTCTCCATCTCATTTCATCTGATGAATATCAACAAAGATTGAGAATAAATAAATAGATGTGGAAATACAGAGACAGAGTATGCGACATAAGGTAAAAATAATCTGTGCAACGTGAATGCTTTTAAGAATGAATTAATTCTTCTTAAATAGATCTGTTGTGTTCCCTAACGGAACCAGGAAGTTCTATTATATCCTCAGTGTGATCTAAAAATAAGATGTTAATGAGAGTTAGTAAAAATTAGGCAGTTAGTAAAAATTATGAAAAAATACTACAGTGCTTCCGATTATAGACTTTGATTGTGCCAGAACCCATAAAATTATGAACAAATGTCATTCTCTCAACATTTTATTATCAACAGGACCAGCTCCCCCAGACGCCCCCCACTCCCCTGTCACAGAGAGGGCTTTATTTTAGCACAGTTTACTGTGAGTGTGCTGATAGATGAGGCACTTCACTCTATGACAGTGTGGTGCTATTAAACTGGAGGGTTAGCCTGGCGTCTTTATTATATTTAGCTTCTACTGATGCATCAGGGTTAACCCTTGTCCCCACACAACAGACAAACGAGGACAGCCGTATAGACACTTACACGGCTTTGATGCCATGCAACACTAATGTTTTTCCACCGAGCCGTGTCCCCTCTAGACAGACGTAGGTGTGCACACACAGTGTATTCTCACTCATTCAACTTCTCTTTTGAATGAGCAATTTGTGCAAATTATTTTTGCCTTTGTGCAACAAGCTGGATAAGTTGTGGGATAGTGTGATCATCAGTTCACAACATTAGCTTGCAGGGCCACCATGTGCCACCAAACGCTGCTAAATTAACTCTTACCACATACCGGTCTCCATCTCCACACACGACAGTCAAGATGATTTGATTTATGCAGCACAAACATTTAATAATTAGTGAATTGATTAGTGACTGTCGTTATGGCTTAGTCACAGTCACAGCACGGCATCAGTTTTCTTGGGCAATATTCTCGTCTTTACTGCTAAAATAAACCAAATAATGTCATATATACAGCCAATACAAACCAGTATTTAACTGGCAGTGTCCACCCTGCACTTGTCCATTTCATAAAATCGTCAGATTTCCACACTGTGTCCACACTGCCCTGCTCAACTTCCTCCTGTTTTCTTGCCCATCTGCTGAACTTAGATCTAAGTTTTGCTTACAGTTGTGGTCTTTCCATCCTCTGGAAGGTGTGTGCTACACTGCTGACACAGACTCTCCCTCATTTCAGGTTCACCCACACATATCAATACGTCCCTGTCTCTGGGTCTCTCCCAGTCAGCTTGGTTTTTGTTTAGCAGCAATGTGCTTCTGGCCTTTGTTGTGTCAAAGTGTTGCCAACTGTGTCCTCTCCCTTTCGGGTATCTGGCTTTCTATTCCTCATGTCAATCCCAGTGTCCCTCTGGCTCTTCTTGTCTCCCACTCTGTGTTGTTTGATCCTGTCTGTCATCCTCAGTCATTCTCTCTCTTTTTCCGACATCTTCCTCCTTTTTATAATACTATGTCCCACTTTTTTTTTATGCTCATCCACTCTGGGCAAAAAAGAATATATACACCAATCGCAAATACCATCATGACCACCTGTGCAATTTAATGCGATCCAATACAGTGGCTCTGCTATGAATTCTACTTTTACAAGGTTAGAGTTTGCGTCGAAACTGTCAGGACAGTGATAATTCTACTGTGTGTTTATGACTGAGGGTGGAGTTGTACTGGAGAGCATTAGAAAAGGAGGTGGTTTTGGCCACTATATTTAAAATGGATGAGGCACCATACCACATCTGTCAAGCGCGTAACCACCATCTACCTCAGCCCAAGAGCAGTTTTATGCACATCACACGTGTCTTTCTGGTGATCAGAACACAAACATCTGCAGCATATCAATGATAACATGAAATACAATGGCAAATGTGAATTTAGGAAAGCTTCATCTGCTTTTAGAAGTCACTCCTACTCTCTCAGTTTGGTGGGCGTGGTGGAAGACAAAATAAATCATATCTACAGTTCATGGTTCCTGATATTAAAAAGGTATAATAATGTAGCTCACAAAGAAATAAAAACTAACTAACTTTCACTTATCAAACAACATGTTGCCAAAAAGTCAGTTTAGTTGAAATGAACGACTCCGTGAGCTGACTTGAAACCTTAGTTCCCTGACTTTCTGCAGTTCTCGTCGCTGTTTGCGCCAACTCTTTAGGTCAGTGGGAGTCATTGTGTTGCCTTCACTGTCCTGTTAAGACTCTATTTTGGCCATTTGCTGCACTTGAATAAAAAAGTCTACTGTCATTCAAAAAATGCACTTTTTATTGATTTTAGAGGAAATAAGTGTGAATATAGTAGGACTGTTAGCGTTAGAGTGTAAAATCATTGGCATTAGTTTAAATAAGGCAGAAATTCAATGGCTAATTACATATTTATACTTTCTACTGTATATATAAACTCGTATAAGTGTATAAGCTTTTTATACACAGGATCATATTTTACCCTTTACACCTCTTTTGCACAATACACATCAGAACTGTTTTAAATACCAGGTTAAATACCTTAAAGTCTTCAATACTGTCCCTTTTCTGCCTTTAAGGAATGATAAGAACTTGTGGTGCAGTAGGTAGAGCGGTTACCCCACCAGTGCCACAGTTGTGGGTTTGATCCCCAGATCCTCTGGATTACATGTCAAAGTGTCTTCAAGCAAGACACTGAACCCCCACTAGTTCCTGAGTTGTGAGTGTTGCCCAGCTGCACAGCAGCTCCCCCATCAGTGTGTGAGTGGGTGAATGAGAAGCAGTGTGAAGTGCTCTGAGTACCAGTACAGGTAGAGAAGTGCAGACCATTTAGTAGCTGACTGATGTTTTGTGTATCATACATTATCATCGCTATATGATATTAGTCACATTAGTGTGCAGTCCAATTTCTATTAGGCATCTAAAGTATTATCTGTATCTTTTTCAGCTTAACACTTCCTATAGAAAAAAAAAAATCAGTGGATAATTTCAGTCAAATCTTATTGGTAGTTTTTTTACGTTTGATGCAGCATCCTAATTGATGATGACTACAAAGAAAACAAAATACAAATTACAGTCTGTTTAGAAAAACAATTTAGTTAAAGAAACAAGACAAGACACTTGATATAATGTTGATTTGGGTATGGCTCAAAGACAATTAAAAATTTTACTGTGCCTAATTAAAAAAAAATCATGTTTAATAAATATCAAGATCATGATCATTATCCCTATCATCAGATTTTTTATATGTATTAGTGAAGTTTGCTACAGGCTTGTAGCAACAAGCATTGCCACTTGTGGTATAAATAATATCGTGGACAAGAGTTAGCATGGCCAGACGTGATAGATTGTGTGCAAAGTTGTAGAAGCGCACAAACTCAGTACTTAAGGAAGAGGGCGGGTACTGGCCTAAAGAAAATGTTTAAACTACTAAGCAGAGTACATTTTATTTATAGTACAACAATAAACGTATTTCAAGAAAATATGAATTTTAAACAACACTGATTACAGTAATATTGGCAAAACATATACAGGGATTATCAAAAAATAAGGGTCAAAGGTCGCTGTTAATAAAGGTGGAGCTGATTTAACCACTTATGTGCCAACAGGTGGTTAATCCATAATAGTTAATCAGTTTTTGTACTTGATAAAAAACATATTTTTTTATAATAAACCTACAAGGTGGCATTAATGTTTTTACTCATTGATGTACGTGTCTGTTCTGCAGCAAACACGTGACAACACTAAAAAGTTCACTGGAAGTTTACTTCAAAAGTAATTTGCACCAGTTTCAATTTCAGCAATTTATGCCAGAAGCTGAATTATTAAGGTCTCTCATCAACTCTCCACTTCCTATCCCCTCCTGTCGTCTGCTCATTCTTCTTTTTCTTGGCAACCATTAATCTCTGTTAAGCAACATAACTAACAAACCAAGGCAGCCCTCAAACCAATACTGCATACACTGACAGAGAAAAGCAGAAAATCCCCCAAGGAAACAAACGTTGACACATTACTTGAGCATAAAGAAAGGAAATAATAAATTGTGTGAGGAGGGTGTGGTCATTGGAAGTGTGAAATGTCCTGTTTCTGTCTGGGTTTTAGGTTCTGGTACCTCCTAACCTGATCAGTAAGTGCATAAAAAACAACCACTGCTGCCTCTCTCTTTCATTTCTCACATTTGTCCCTCATGAGTTCCATCTTTGCTTTATCCCACACATTTAATGCAAACATATTACGATTATTGATTCAACTCTTTGATGTAATGTACAGCCCAGCACAAATCAACAAAGTTAATGACTGTGTAAATTAAGAGTTATTACGGCACAGACACTGCACCTTTTTTTGTTCATCTAATTAGCTTAGACTTTTCCCCTTTGTTTCTTTCTCTCCGTTTCTTATCTCCTTCCTCCTTTTTCTCCCTCTCTCTAACTATTGTGCAGTTCTGTTTTTTTCTCTGCCTTTGTCCCCCTGTAGCCAAATCCAAGTGCCAGTATGCATTTGTATGGCCTAATTTGTGTGTGTCTGTGTTTGTGTGTGGTTTGCATACTCACATGCAGTGTTTGACCTTGTGCATCCAACCATGGCAGACCTTCTCTTTATTTTCCCACAGGTGTATATGAGAGCGTGTGTGTGCACGTGTGTGTTTGTGTGTGTGCACGGCTGTGTGTTGATGATAAATGCGTGCGTGTCCACGTGTCCAATGTTACATTTGTCCTTATGCTTTCAAGCATATCAGCATGCATAATAGGTTTTCACAGGTGTGTGTGCAAATATGTGCATTTGCATTTTGTGTGTGTGTGTGTGTGTGTGTGTGTGTGTGTTTTGGGGGGTGGGGGTGCTAAGCCAGCAGGGCACCTGCAGGCACAGTCTATTCAATTTAGCAGGTTTGGGGAAAGAGCAGGTCACCAGTCAGACAATGTTGAGTCAACACACACCACATTCGTACAGACACACACACAGCACAATGCAAACATTCAGGAACAATTACATCCACACATATGAAAATAAGAGATAATACGCTGCCATTTAATTTACCACCTTAACTCCTTACCAGGATGACTGTTATAATTTGTTGTTATTTGATATGATTAGATTAGATAGGATAGATATCTTCCTTGTATACCTCGCAGGCTTTCTACACACAAAATCAATATCTTCCAGAGTCAGATGAGCTAATTCATCCCATTTTTTAACCTCTATTTTTGTCAGTTTCACAGACAGTACTAGAGCAGGTATGTTTTTGAGTTGGAGTGCGTTTGTTTGATTGACAGTCTTCTCAGTCTCTGTGGTTTCTGCTCAAGTTAAACATGGTTATGGTTTAGTATTTACACAGTAATATATCAAACTAAATAAAAAAGTAGCACCTTCTGTATCTGATCACCCACATTTGATTTCTTCCAAATCCAAACCTTTTTCCCTTCTGTCTCCTACAATGTCTGTACAAGTAGGTTAAGGTCTGGTGATTGACCCTGTCCAGTCTAAAAGCTACGTTTTCCCCATAAAATAAATAAACTTTGTTTAGTTGACAATGAGCTTCGAGTCGTTGTCCTGCAGCATGGGGAAGTTACTCCTAATTAGTTTTTTTTAGACATTTTTCTTTGTTAATTTGAAGGCAAAATGTTTCTGTACTTTCTAGTTTCTTTTTATTTTTTAGGACATTTCAAACTCTTGTATTGGTTATGCTCAGTGTTTGTGCAGTGCCCCTGACTGTCTTCTGTCTTTTCTAATATTAATAAATTCTTCTCGTTTCTCACATGGATAGCAATTATTTGCCTTTTTTTAGCCATTTTGTTTTCCATTAAATCTTACAAGACACACTCGAGTAATAAGAAATACTTTTCCGTCACATGTTCCATTGCTTTTAAAAGAGATGAATTTGATTCTGATGTAAAATAATCTTCTTTTAATAATCTTTTATTCTGTATAGTTTGACAAAGGTGAAAACACACAAGAAAGCTCAAATCCAAAATTTTACATCCTTCTAATAAATATCTTTCATGCCAAGCAAAACCAAAAGAATTAGCCTTGCTATTTCTGTGTATGTCCAATCTAGCCACAGGGGTTGCAAGCCAGTAACTTCTGTGCCGGTCCCAAGCCCGGATAAATAGAGAGGGTTGCGTCAGGAAGGGCATCCGGCGTAAAATTTTGCCAAGTACAACCATGCGAGTCATCTATACCACTTTCATACTGGATCGGTCGAGGCCCGGGTCAACAACGACCGCCACCGGTGCTGTTAACTTACAGGGTGCCGGTGGAAATTGGACTACTGTTGGTCGAAGAAGGAGAGGAGGCAGAAGGGTTCGTGGTCAGAGAGAGAAGGGGAAAGGCAGGAGCTTAGATTTGAGAGTAGGGACTCTTAACGTTGGCACAATGACAGGGAAAGGTAGAGAGCTGGCAGACATGATGGAGAGAAGGAAGGTAGATGTACTGTGTGTGCAGGAGACGAGGTGGAAGGGCAGCAAAGCACGTAGTATTGGAGGAGGATACAAACTGTTCTACCATGGTGTGGATAGTAAGAGAAACGGAGTTGGAGTGATCCTGAAGAGGGAGTTTGTGAACAATGTTCTAGAGGTGAAAAGAGTCTCAGAAACGGTGATGAGCCTAAAGCTAGAAATCGAATTCAGGCAGAAGTTGAGACAGGCTTTGTGTGGTCAGGAAGAGCTTCCAGATGACTGGGAAACTACAGCAGAGGTAATTAGGGAAACAGGTAGGAAGGTGCTTGGTGTGTCATCTGGTAAGAGGAAAGATGATAAAGACACTTGGTGGTGGAATGAGGAAGTCCAGGACTGCATCCAGAGGAAGAGGTTAGCTAAAAGGAAGTGGGATGTAGAAAGGACTCAGGAAAGTAGACAGGAGTACAAGGAAGTGCAGCGTAGAGTGAAGAGGGAGGTGGCAAAGGCCAAACAGAAAGCTTACGATGAACTGTATGACAGGTTAGACACGAAGGAAGGAGAGAAGGACTTGTACAGGATAGCCATACAGAGAGATAGAGATGGGAAAGATGTGCAACAGATAAGGGTGATTAAAGACAGAGATGGAAAGGTGCTAACAAGCCAGGAGAGTGTGCAGAGAAGATGGAAGGAGTATTTTGAGGAGCTGATGAATGAGGAAAATGACAGGGAAAGAAGGGAGGAAGATGTGGATGTTGTGGAGCAGGAAATAGGAGAGATTAGAAAGGATGAGGTGAGGAAGGCTCTGAAAAGGATGAAGAGCGGAAAGGCTGTTGGTCCTGATGATATACCTGTGGAGGTGTGGAAGTGTCTAGGAGAGACAGCAGTGAAGTTTCTGACAGGTCTGTTTAACAGGATTTTAGAGAGTGAGAAGATGCCTGAGGAATGGAGGAGAAGCATTGTGGTGCCGATCTTTAAGAACAAGGGTGACACGCAGAACTGTAGCAACTACAGAGGGATAAAGCTAATGAGCCACACAATGAAGCTGTGGGAAAGAGTAGTGGAGGCCAGGCTTAAGAAGAAGGTGGAGATTTGTGAGCAGCAGTATGGTTTCATGCCCCGTAAGAACACCACTGATGCCATTTTCGCTTTGAGGTTGTTGATGGAAAAGTACAGAGATGGTCAGAAGGAGCTGCATTGTGTCTTTGTGGATTTAGAGAAGGCGTGTAACAGGGTCCTGAGGGAGGAGCTGTGGTACTGTATGAGGATGTCGGGAGTGGCAGAGAAGTACGTCAGAGTAGTTCAGGACATGTATGAGAGAAGCGCCGTAGGTCAGACAGAGGAATTCAAGGTGGAGGTGGGACTACACCAAGGATCGGCTTTGAGTCCCTTCTTGTTTGCTATGCTGATGGACAGGTTGACAGATGAGGTCAGGCAGAAATCTCCCTGGACAATGATGTTTGCAGATGACATTGTGATTTGCAGTGAGAGTAGAGAGCAGGTGGAGGAACAGCGGAAGAGGTGGAGGTTTGCTCTGGAAAGAAGAGGTATGAAAGTCAGTTGTAGACAGAATACATGTGTGTAAACGAGAGGGAGCCAGGTAGAAGTGTGAGGTTACAGGGGGCTGAGGTGAAGAAGGTGCAGGAGTTTAAGTACTTGGGGTCAACAGTTCAGTGTGATGGGGAGTGTGGAAAAGAGGTGAAGAGGCGAGTACAGGCGGGTTGGAATGGGTGGAGGAAAGTGTCAGGAGTGTTGTGTGACAGAAGAGTGTCAGCAAGACTCAAAGGAAAGGTGTACAGGACAGTAGTGAGACCAGCTCTGCTCTATGGGTTAGAGACAGTAGCAGTGAGAAAGAGACAAGAGGCAGAGATGGAAGCTGCAGAGATGAAGATGTTGAGGTTCTCCTTAGGAGTCACAAGGTTGGACAGAATAAGGAACGAGCTCATCAGAGGGACATCACACGTTCCCTGTGTTGGCAACAAAGTCAGAGAGGCCAGATTGAGATGGTTTGGACATGTGCAGAGGAGGGATAGTGATTATATTGGTAGAAGGATGTTGGAGATGGAGCTGCCAGGCAAGAGGACGACCAAGGAGGAAGTATATGGACGTTCTAACAGAGGACATGAGGTTAGCTGGTGTCAGAGAGGAAGATGCCCAGGATAGAGTGAAGTGGAAAAGGATGATTCGCTGTGGAGACCCCTAATGGGAAAAGCCGAAAGAGTAGTAGTAGATTTCTGTGTATGTCCACTGCTCGATATTCATCACTCTTTAAAGGGCGACTTCAGCAATATTGCACTTAGTTTAGTGTGAAAATGTAAGTTAATGCTTTAAAACTTTCCTCTGACTTCAGGATATTAAAATGTCTCTGTTTTGAGCTAAAAAAACTCTGCCCGATGACATCACCCAAAGGAATTTCATTAGTAGGAGTTCAGATGATGCCATCTAGAGGAGCTCTGGAAAAGCAAGTTTATCATGATCATAAATTCTGTAATATGAGCAAGAAGAAGACATAATTTGAACTAAAAGTTCCTTCAAGTGATGGCAACTGGAGGCATTTTTCAGATAAAAGTAAAGAGATATTTGGATATAGGGAATGGGAAAAATGGGAAGTTTAATGGCATTTAGGTACATATACTACGAGAACTAGAACCAAAAGGCATTCTTTACATGATTTAATTATTAGGGTAAGTTAATACAGTAAATGTGGACAATTTCTCTCATTTATTTAAAACCCCACATCACTGTTTTTAATGCAAACTTGCTGTCAAGTTGTAAGTCTTCTACACAGTCGGAGTTGTTGACTTTAGAAAGAGCCACTGAGGATGTTATGCAACTGATTTGACATGCTGGGAATGAGTCCACATCACAAATAGACGGAAATTCATGTATTAAAAAAAGCTGTCCCTTTAACCTCCAAACAACCTCACTACAACAAAATTGAAATGGCTGTGTTGCTGAAGTGTCCACAAGCAAGATTCTGACAAGACACAGCCTGTGTTTGCCTGCGAATGTTTGCCAGTGATGATCAGTCGGAAAGTTAAAACACCATGTTGGCTGATGTTTGAATTTAGGATCCACGTGTGTGATTAGATGTTAAGATGTATAAATCCTTATTGTCAGGTAAAGCTAACAGGGAAATCAAAGCAAAATATGCTTTTGTGTGTGTGTTTTACTGTAAAATAAGCTGATGCAATGTGTGTGTATGTGTGGGCATTCAGTGCATTTGCAAAGCAACACAAAACGTGTATTCTAAGTTTATGTTTGGAATAGTTTAGTCAAGCTCCTGACCCTTTTCTCTGAGTTTAGTTCAAATGGGGGTTAGAAAAAAAAAATCCATATTTGTACACCCACTGCAGTGGGCAAATTGTGAGTTTCAGTCCTTGATTCAGTTTGATTCATGAGAAGTAGGTCTGCTCAAGGGCTACAATTTCAGTTTGTGTTCATATGTTAGTGGTTGTACCTGGTATAAACACCACAGACTGAATCTGTGGAGACTTTGTCGACTGTAAGCTTTCACTGGATCTCATAAGGTGGTTGTCAACATTATGATTTATGTCACCAGCAATTATAACATTAATAACAACAATATTTAATACATGTCAAACATTAATTACTGTTATTTAAAAGACAGAAAGTGTTGCTCCATAAACTGAAACTGAACTTGTCATAACAATTCAGCTCACAGTATTTTTAATGCATCATATTTTCAGTCAAGTGTTGTTGCAGTGACAACTACACTGAGAGAGAAAGACAGGGAGGGAGAGTAATGAAGGGCAAGAATCAAAGAAACAAAGAAACGGAAAGAAATGAGCAGAAAGAGGGGGAGGAAAAAAAGGCAAGTGCAACTGCTCTCTTCCCTGCGTTGGATTGTTTTCCACAGATAATCCTGAGAGAGGGCATACATCTTGCTTTTAGATTAATGAGTCGGCATCCAAATCTCCCAGGAAAAGCTCTATAAAAACATTTCAACAATTATTTCTCTCCTCCCTTCCATCGTTTTCAGAGAAGCACACAATCACTACACACACACACACACACACACACACACACACGGTTATTGACCAGTTTCACCTTGTTGTTCCCTCATGCTCTCTCTACCACTCGCTTGCTTGCTCATGTAGAAAACTGCCACAAGTGGTGTACAGCTGAAAAACCTTGCAGGACCTTTAAGAGACACTTTAATACTATAAAATGCAATATTGTGCTGCTGAAGGACAACATGTATATTCCAAACATATATTGTGACAGAGTTTTAGGTCAAGTGTCGAATGTTTGAATGCACAGAAGATACAAGGTTGCTGGTTAACAGGTTAACACAGGACTTTGGAGTAGGTCTGTTCTCTACTGTATCTGTTTCCCACAGTGTCTTCACAAAGCAAACAAAGGGTTGAAACGCAATCACACTGTATGGGTGCTAAAACGACATACAGAAACCTCAATGTCCTTCATAAGCATGTAAACACACTATATGTTTTCCTTCTTGTTATGTCTTGGTTCAATAGAATGTTTCAATGCACAAAACTTTAATGAAGACAAACCATGAATTAATTTCATCTTACAAATAAAACTGTTCCAACATTTGGTGCATTTGGCTACTTGACTGTAATTTACAGTGTGTGCCTTTGTAATTATCAATTTAGTTAATGATTTATCCTCCACAGATCTTGTCAACCATATGGTGAAATGTTTTAGGACATCTGGTCGCCATCACTGTGTTACATTATTTTTTTTTTACTTATTTATTAGTCATCTCGTGGTTACCTGTAATGCTCTTTGTTCTCTGTAAATTGTCTGAGAAGCCAAAAGAATCTATCTTGTTTATTCTGGTCTCTGTTCCCAGGCTAAATTGCCAATTACTTTTGTCTGATGTCTTCATTTTGCTTTCTTTTTTGCTTCTTCCCAGCAATTGAATTTAAAATTAAGAAGTCAGCATTGTATACTTAAGATTGACCTACGACTTGCAACCAAATCTTCCCTTTCTTCTGTGTGACATCGGGGCTCTTTGTTATTTCTCTCTAGTGGTAAAAATCCATTTGCACACCCTGAGCCAACTCAATTAATTTTCTTTTAAATCGATTTAGAACATACTGTAAATCACCCTGACAATAATGTTTTTGGAAACGTATTTTTTGAAAGTTCTGTTGCGCTATGGGAAAAACTAATTCAGACCAGAGGTTAATATTACAGCTAATATCATAATTTAAGAAATTAAAATGGAAAACATATAGGTAGTACTGTAAAGATTAGAGCAGAGGTTGCACGAATAGGTTTCCAGAAAACAAATAAGAAGGGGATAGATAATTCAAATTCAATTAGTATTTTACATACTTAGTATTGTATTTTAATGGTATCAAGTTTACAGTCTCCAAATAATCCCTCTGATCTTATTACATTGCTTTCTGTTTAATTGAATCCCTGCAGAGCCTGTGTTTTGTTAACATCAGCGTATTGATAATCCATATAGTGCTGATATTTGCTTTTGTCTTGACGTTCTGTTATATTTTTATGCAGCTGTCTTCACACTTGAAGTGAGTACAGATAAGCATAGACTGTCAGCATTCATACACCTACATTTGCTGTGCTGAATACTGCATGTGCTCTTCTCTGAATCGATTTAGTGCAGTGTGTCACAGCTCAGAAACGTCTGCACAGGCAGGAAATAAAAAGGTTTGGGAAGCCGCAGCTGGCATGGCACAACAGACGATCTGATAGACGACAAGTGAGAGTGAGCCGTGTGCAAGGACGCTAATAAGGAAAGAGGGAAAAGGTGGGCAAGAGGGTGTGAATCAGGTGACTGAGAAGATGTGAAGGATGGGATACTTGCAGGAGAGGAGGCGGTAAAAGATGGACACCTGAACTAACCCTAAAACAGAAATTTTATAATTATATTTGCATTTGAGAAGGTTTTGGTTGGGCTGGTGCTCAGTAGGTGTGGCAATTCCAGAATAACAAGTCAGTTGGTGAAGATGGCTCACGAGAAAGAAATGATTTAAACAGTGAGCTGAATGTTGTCGGAATTTGCAACTGATGAAGTGCAGCCATGAAGAAACTGCATATTTTATATATATATATATATATATATATATATATATATATATATATGTTGACAAGAAACAAACCATGTCTAAATTGTACGGTATGTATGTGAACTCATACTGTATGCCAGGAAATAAATGCAATCATTAAAATGCTGGTGCCAGACTGGGCACCACGCTGGTCTCTCGCTTTGAGAAAATGACCTCAAATAAGAAACGCTGAATACAGTAGCATGCCTAGGGATAGGAGATATTGGAACAGGTCTGCCACTTTCATTAGTTGGCGTTCAGATTCTGGCTATTTTGGTTTATTCCTCGCTGGTTAGACCACTGCAGAGTTCAGCTATCATTGATATCAGTCTATTTTATGCTTGGGTGATGCAATTTAGATAGCAGCTAAAAGCAAACACAATTATTTACACAGCTAACTTTATGTCAGTCCAGCTTTTTTTTTTAAAACAACCAGACATACAGTGCAACATTTGTTATGAATAAACTCAGTGCACAGACGGCGACACACCCACAAGAAAATGTCCGCTAGCGTGTTTCTGGGAATAACATTAGAAATTGCATAAAGAATGGCTGTTACCATCAGGGACAGCTAGTAGGGATCTGCATAGAACCAAGTAAAACAAACTAACTGCCTGTGCACATAGACATGGAGACACAACAACTGAGCCGTATAGACATGTATTGTTATAATCGTATTTTACTTCCGGCCTCTGGTTAACACACTATTGACTTTGCACATTTTTTTACTACATCCTCTTTGCATGTGTTTGTGTGCAATTTTACTATGATCAAATTTTTAATCTATGCAACTGCTGACAAAGCTGTGTGTATATGTGATCCAACTCAAGGAGGTTGTGAAGTCAGTTTGGATACACAAGCAATATCATCACTAGCTTAATGGACCCCTCGGGGCTCACACACAACATGAACTAAAGTAGGTTGTGATTACTCTTCATGATAGCTTTAATGAAGCTCCTGTGCTGATTTGCAGATTTTAGGAATAGGGTGTTCGCTGTGTCTCATGCATCCGATGTAACTAATAAGAGTCTCATGATCTCTAGTTAAAACCATATGCAACAAAACAAATGCATTTATATGCATTATACAGGCAGTACTTGTTTTTCGATTCTTTTTTTTTTAAGTATTTTTATTTTAACAAGAACACTCCACTGAGGCCAGAGTCTCCTTTGCGAGCCAGTCTTGAGTGAGAATAAATGAATAAGAAGTAGTCAGAAGGACAAAAATAAATCACAAAAGGGAGCAATATTTTATAGCAGTAGTTACAAGAATATGCTTGGTGGAACACCGCTTTTTCTGAAAAAACTCTGATATGGTTTTCTTTGTGCCATGGGTACTTGAGGCAGCGTGTCACTCCTGCCAAACAAAGGCAACCACAGTCAGCTAAAGCTAAGAACGTAGTGCAAATTTATAGTTTTACCACTGCATGGAAATCAATTAGTAGAAGTGGGACTGAGTGTTCGTGGTCCTACCCACCTGCCAGCAAGATTTCACGGTGTGCAAGAGCAGAGATGTAAACATCATCAGTAAAAATCTTTTAAGATACAGCTGAATGTCTGGCCATGTATATGGATGTCCTCAGGAACATGGTGTTGAAATGCAGATATGCAGATGAGACCATTTCACAGAAGATATTTTAATATGTCACAGTCTGAAAAGCACAGGTGTGAATAGTAGGTTTAACAATCGAGGGTCTTCAACACACACACATACATCCTCTCCCTCTAAAGTGTCGTCCTCTCTAAGGCTACATCTCTCATTTATTACCTCGGTCTTTGTTGTTTTATCCTTTTCTCCCTCTGCATTTATACTGTTCCTCCCTCTCACTGGTGACCCAGATTTAAAGACACCATATTCTGCAGCAGACTCTATCCTGACACACACACACACACACACACACACACTACCACTTACCTCTACCTACTGCACATGTTTTATTAATCCCTCAGTTAAGACTTATGCAGAACAACAGAAGAATTCAAGACTTCATTGAAAAAGTTAATATAAAAATAAATGTATACACACACAAACACACACACTTTCATTATAACTTATGTTAAACACATAGAGCTGAAGATTAATACATTTCATGTGTGTGCACTTCTGTACCAACTAAATGTTGAAAACTAAGGCACTCTGACTTTTTATGAAGGGAAATATGGCAGGCAACAAGCAAAATATTACTTATAAAACACAAACAAACTAACACTACATTAGTTGGCGTCATTGTGGCCTGTGCTTTTTGCAATGTTTTTTGTGTGTGTGTGTTTGTAAGTGCATTTTTCTGGGTATAGGTGTGTGTTTTCATTGTAAATCCTCAAATGATAATCCCATTTACCAGATACATTTTCATTTAATCATGTAATCCTGATGCTTCGGGCTACATCATGTTTGTGAGTGTGTGTGTCTCTTTATGTCTGTAGATTTTGTGCATGACTCTGTTTATGTATCAATGTGCACATCTGTATGTAAATGTGTGAAATATGGATCAGCAGTTTTAGAGGAATACTGAAATGTCTGGATTTCTTACCAAGATATTTTTGACGACTATATGAAAAAATGTATTTTTTTAACATCATCTGTCTTCATCAGAAGCATGTCAGCCATATTTTGATACAAGTATGCGTGCGTGTCACATAACTCACAAATAATCCTGCTTTCTTTCTGTAAGTGCTACAGCCGAACATAGTGTCCAGTATTTTTAGTCCTGTGTTATTTAATTTATTTTTAATGAATAAACAGATAAGAAGTTTAATCTTACTCACTGCAAACATTATGGTAGTTCTTTGTGGTTTTGAACAGAAGTTTTCTTTTAGTTAATGGGTATCTGGAGGCTTTTCCATTTACTTCTCTGTGCTCCATGCAAACTAAAGTTTTCTGAGCTCGAATGAACTTGTGCCTGAACACACCCAGTATGGACACAAACCGAAGTGTAAGTGTCAGGGAGATTCCATTTTTTGCTCACACGTTCTCCCCACACATCTGGTGGAGTCAATCAATATCTGCCACATTGTCAAGTAGCTTTTGTTAGAGTATCAGATGCTAAAGCGTATTCATGGTATCAGCGTGAGACACACAGGGCCTCCCGTTAACTTCTATGTGTATCTACTTGCAGCATATTTGAAGCCTGGGAAAGTTGCTCCCACCATGTCCAGCTACCAGCTGAGGAGGCCTAATGCAGATTTTCTGTAAAAACATTTTATTGGAGGGAGCCTAAAGTGTTTTCCCACTGTAAAACCTCCATTGCATTTTTTTTATTACAATCACTAATATTCCTCCATGCAGATAGGAAAATCAGGAGTTTCAATAATTTAACTGAACAATGGGCTTATGTAAAGGCCATCAGTTAATCCTTTCAACTGGTTTTCTGAGAAACTGCACATTGATTTTAAGAAAACGATTACAGTAAATGAAAGTTACCTGCATTGCCACAGTAAACAGTTAAAGTGTGTTTTTAGATTCAAAATTAATTATAGCCCCTGCCTTCAATATTCAATCCTTTATGATGAATTTAAACATAAATAATTGGATGAGACCGTTAAGGCACGATGACCAGTTCTTCTCTCTATGGTATATAAAGGATAAATCCAACGTCTTGCACAGTTCGAAAGCTGATTTCTAACGAGTGTGTCTGGTGTGGGTTGTGTGTAAAGGTATGTGTTGTTACTCTGAAGCGTTCTTTTGGTATTTGCACCTGAGTTATTGACGTAAACAGTGGATGACCGTGCGTAATCACTCTGACTCTGGCTATTCCACAGTTTGCTGTTTTTGATAGAATCCCAAATGTGCCATCAGAGTAACGTTACTTCACAAACAGACAGTCCTCGGTGCAGAAAGACCCAGAGCTCACTTTACACTCCTTTATCTGAGTAAACCTACATAATCGTGTTTGTCACTGCTGTGTGCCATGTGCGAAAATACACAGACAGCAAATCGAATTTCAAGAGCAGGAAAAGGTTTGAGTGCTGGTTGTTATAAGCGCATATGTGCACAAACTTCACACAAGGATGAAACATGTTGTTATCTAAGCAACTGAGTGGTGGGAACTGCAGACTGCAGTCTAATTTTTATCCACTTAATTTCCCTATGGGTTCTTACCTTTTCCAGTGGGTGCCCAAGCTCCCCAGCACCCATGGAATCACCATTTATGATTGCAGGTACTTTGGTTTCCTCCCCACATTCACAGACATGCATGTTACGTTTAGGTTAAGGGCGAGCCCAGTCCCTTGGCCAATGAGAGCTCAGAACAATGTTTCAAATGAGCTAAAGAACATACTGTATGACATACTGACCCAACTCTTGACATTACTGACCTGATCAATTGGAGTGGTGAAAACTGGGAATGAATCACGGGACTTTTATTGACGTGTGTCTACGGTACACATTTCTACACACTTGGTGGAATTTAAAACTGTTGGAATACGAATGCCTTTGTCTTGTCCCCATCCCTCCATTTCTACCTGGTCTGCCATGCTCCACCCACACACTCACCTGCAGCCAGTAAAGTCAGTCAGCTTCCTTCATCCATTCACTTCATCCTGTTTGTTCCTGCCTACCTGGTTTTGTCTTAGTTTTGGTTTGAACCTTTGGACTCTTATCTCTATTTCACTTTAAACTTTATTTGCTCATAAACCAACAGTCCTGCCTGCCTGGTTGATCTATCGGAGCCGTACAGTAAGCTTGTTTATTTTAATCAATGCCTCTATCGACGTACATCTGCATTTGTCCTTCTTCACCTGCCAGCTGTGAAATATGCACCAGAGCAATTAAGATGACTCAGAAAAATATAAAATATAAAAAAAATAAGTTCAAATTAATTTAAAGAAAACCGCTGTGGTAGTCCATCTAGCTCTGAAATCCCAGTGGAGGGCCATATTTCTCACCCATCCCTGCAACCTCTCAAACAAAAGCTGCAATACTCTGATCTTTGCCCCTTTGTTTGAATCCTGTCCTGAGCTATTAGGCCTTTAAAACCGGACATTATGTTAAAAGAGTCGAGTATCATGACTGCTTTTGATCATTTTACCCTTCCTTCATTAAAAGGTTATAAAATTCTCTGAACATTATCGTGCTTCCAGTGACTGTGCTAATAGTTTGGCATAACAGCTTACAACAGCTGGATCAAGTTCTGTTAAAGAAAATGCTTACGTAATGAAATTTTCTTTATTTTTGTTATTTTTTTTCTGCACTAAAACAATTTTTTCAGTCTGTAAAACTTTTTTCTTTGTGTGTCTTATGAGAAAAAGGACACGATGGGCAAGATGTTATCATTAATTTTAACCTATGGTTCTGACTATTCAAGAAATAGCAATATTATGAATACAACAATATAACAATATTCTTGATGAGAGGAGAACTTTTCTTTGGAAACAAACAGGCCATGTACTCAGATTATGAGTTTTTCGTGACTTTCATGTATCTACATTAGGAATTCAGTTCAGTACTGTAACATACAGGTTTACATAATGAAGATAACAGTGTGTGTTGTGGTTTCCAAGACAAACTAGATAACCAGGCACATTTTCCCAATTTAACAGTTAACGATTTTAAGTCTGAAAAATTATTCATAAGATACGTTGCATAAATTCTGAATTTTATGCAATTACATCAACAACAGGATCATTTCTTCCCACATTTGACCTTTAGTTCATTTACTTTCTGCACCAGCTTTGATGATCAATAGATTATAAGAACCATCCTCCATATTATAAACATCTGAGAGTCACTGTCCAGCAGCCCCAATACTATATAAATCACATTTTTATTGTCCAAGGAAAATGTTCAAGCTAGCAGTTGTGTGAGATGCAGTTGCTAAAGTATTTTTCACCTCTGGCTGTTAAAAGTACTTGTGCTTGCAGCAACTCTTTACTTTGAAATATTGCTTTCAGTGTTTTTTGCTTTCAGTGACATCTCTTTTGGATCTTTGTTGGAAACAAGTGATACGCATTTCTCCATTTTATATTAGACTCTTTGAACTCGTGAAAAGCTCTTCAGTGAAAGCAACAAGAAAGTTGTATAAAGACGTGTCTCTGGTGGACACTGCAGCCTTAGTCCCCTGTGAGCCCTTTGACATCTGTGCTGCATCTGTAGAACACAGGTTCATCTCTACGGTGCCAAAGTGGTTGCTGAGATAAAATATCTACCGGAGATCAAAGCGCCGATCTTGTCATCTCTGTTCTCTTAAAGGTCACATCAGTACATGAGAGATAATGATGTTGAAGGGTAGAGAAGGAAGTAAGATCAGGAGAAAAGGATGGTGTAAAAAGTGTAACAGTGAAATAAAAGACAGAGGTGGGGGTTACAGAGGAGATCAGGCAAGATAAGAGGAGGAAAGATGGAGAGAACAAGGTGTTTGACAGAAACTATGACACAGCAAAGATTAGGAACAGAGTTTTATGCTGGAGGCATAAAACCAGGAAAGAGTGATGTTACAGAACATTTATATTTCACTTGATCTGAGTGTTGTCTGAGAAACCCATCTTCCTTGGCCCATAACCTGACGTTTTCCCCAAATTCAAGCCTGCTACAACAAATTGTCACGGCCAAGAAAAGGAGACAAATGGTCTTAAATGCATGATGACAGGGCAACCGAGTAAAAGTTCAAGCCGTTCAGATTCATCATATCTATATAATATCTATTCAGGATTAGGTAGAAGTCTTGAATGTAGCAGGCAGTGGAAAATAATCAAGACAGAGTCATAGGAAGGGGCAGACAGTAGGTTAAAATCTTTTGTTTGTGCAGAACGGGACAATCGGCCAGTACAAATGTAGACTTACAGGATGTAACCCTGAATCAGGCATGAACAGGTTGACAATGTTGGAAAACTAGTTGGAGTACTCTCAGTAGGCAGTCTGGCAACCGGAGAGTGGAGCTGAGACAGTTTGTGAACTGCTGGGGTGGATGGAAGTGGACAGGAAAGTGGATAGGTGAGAAGAGAGTGGGGTATAACTCAGGTAAGAGGGGTGAAGGAAAAAAAGGATTTAGTACGAAAGGAGAAACAGGAAAGAAGCAACAGGCAGGGAATGTGTGCATGTGTAAATGACTGAACCCTGACATAAAGAAAATAATAAATGGAAAAATGAACAGGAGCCAAAACCACATCATCTGTAACATACACGACTTACAGGTGGTTGTATGTCTTTTACCACAGGCTGAAAATAAAGGACTGGGCATCAAATCCAGCTACTTCACCGAGCCTGCAGACACACCAGCACTTGATACAATTGCTGTTTGTCAGCTTTGACACATGCAAATCTAAATGCCAGGTCACGCTGACATTGGCCTGTCCCTGGCTAATGGAGCTCAGCTCTCTCAGTTCTTATCATTCAGGCTGGTAATATAACAGCATGCTTAATGGATTATTGGCTTATCCTAGTGAAAATGTAATATTCCAGGCAAAGAGAAAATACCTCAAGAAGTGTGTGCTCTCAGGGTATTGTATGCAGGATGAAGAGCGCCTACTCACACTAAACGATCAGGGGCAGGGACAGTTTGTCATACATAAAAGGTTCAGTAGCACGTATAGTGATACAACGTGGGACACAAAGGGAAACGGGATAAAAGTAGAGGACACAAGCAATAAGTCTAAAATGTCTACGAATATGTCAGTACTGGAAACAAAAACAAAGATGTGAGATTGTATTTAATTGGGCCTCAATAGTGACCATCAGCAAGAGGAGTCATTTCTTTATCTACTTTAAACATTAATGACTTAAAAACTTATTGATTGGCAGTTGTTGGGAGCACACAATTCTTGCATTATGCTTCTCTGCTATTTCCATCATTAATCCATCAAATAAAAAAAAAAAAAAAAACCTTGCCACAATCATTTCACATCTGGATTTCCAAACAAGAGAAGACAGAAGGGCTTAGGTCAAGTGAACACTGCACAGAGCTGACAAAGGGCTTATTTAATTGAGCTGATCGCTGAGGGTAAAAAAAACACGAAACAAGTACAGACATTGTTATGCCAACGAGACAGACACTGTCTTCAGGGCAGGCATTCATAATATCCCCTCAGGCTAACTTTCCTCCTAATTGGCCAGCCTGGTAGTAAATTCAAAGGATTCTTTTTGGTGCTAATTTTAATAAGTTTCCTCAATAAGATGTCTCAAAGGATAAAAAGTACATTTTAAGTAAAAAATTAGTTTTAAGGGAATTCTGTTGATAGAGAAAAAGAATCTCTTCAATCTGTCCTCTTTTCCTTTTGTCATTACTCTGTCTGTAGTGCATGAAGCAAAAAATTCTAAACTTGTCACCCTTTTTATTCATTTCCGTATGATAAAGCTCACTTGAGATGTATCGAGTGTGTCTCTGATCATCAAAGACACATCATCCAGACCTTCTTTAAGCATAATATTGTTGTAGCTTCTGTGACAAAATCACTGTGGATAGAATTACTAGCAAATCTGATACTCCTGGATCTTTAAAACATGAAATTTCTTTGAAAAAAACAGCAATTCACAACATTTGAGGAAAGATGCAAAGCCTTGTTTTCACCTAGAGCTGTTTGCTTGTATTGTGGTCTTGATGGGGCTGTGCTGATGCTGTTTGATGCAAGTAGTGCTTCAGAAAAGGCTTGCTATGTTGTTCGATCAGAGGCTGGATTCACACTGGAATACAATCCTTAGCTTCAAAAGTTGTGTTTACTACAGAACAATCACTTCTGGGTCACACAGGATTAAGAATCAAATGCTTGTGTTTCTATGTCATACTTGAGGGATGCACAAAGGGCTGAAGACCAGGAAGACCAACAAAAGGACAGAGGCGTGAAAACATAAGGAACAGAAAGAGTTTCTGCCTGAAGGCGAAAAAAGCAGGCAAATCCATAACCCAAAAGGGAAGCATCCAATCAAATAATCTGCGAGTCAGGAAGACTTGACTGACTGATTTTCTGGCTACTTCAGACTACTGCTGCAGGTGTCTTTGACTCTGTCTGTCATGAAGGAATTGTGGTGTTAAACGGATCTGCCTGTCTGAGGTAAGTGAGAGCTGAACGTTGCTAGCTAAAGGCTGTGACATGTTCCAGTAGCTGGTCTGAGAAATCAGTCCAGGTTGGCGATTCTTACCCCTCTTCCTGTGTGTGCAGACACAGATGATGGATTTACATCACCACATGGTGTACTTGTACTAGCTTTTTGCCAGTTAGCACTGTGCATTGAAATCAAAGTGCAGTTAGGCCTGATGTAATGAAATAATAACAACATCATTTTGACCCAATGACAAACACAGGAGATTTCAAAATAATCCCAACATGAAGTATGATTATCTTTTGGACTATAATTTATTATAGTCCAACCAACAGATATTTCACTCCAAAAATCCAGAAACATGTTTTCTTGACAAAGGGTCAGGGCTTCACCCGACTTATTAGGATACATTCTCTGGGAGATGTGAATGGGCCGGTTGATCTGGTAGATATGATAAGATATTTTCATACAGGTATTCGGCAAAAGTTTCAGGATTACCAAATCATTCTCTGGGGAATCTGAATGTTTAGATGAAAATGGTTGACCAGCTGCTAGTGAGACTCACCTGTGAGACTATTACAAACATTATTGCATAGAAGAAATCACTTTAACTAGTTGACTAAACTCCCAAAAATAAATGAAATGAACGTATCAATTCAAGTAAAAAAAAACAAACAAAAAAAACTTTGAGTCACAACAACTCTTGTTTATAAATTCTGACAATGACAACTACTCAATTTAAATTTAAATAACTTTAAACTATAATATTTCAATGTAAAGGTTAAGTAAACTATTAGCTGATTCCACAAATTGGTGGCGTTCCACTACTTTTTCAAGTGGAACTATTACAACAACGTTTCAAAAAGTTTCATAAATTACAAAATAATAAAAGAATTATCACTCTGTGTAGTGTTATCTCACTATTCATCAGCATACAAGTGTTATTTTGACATGTCACTAGTTACTGGTTATCTGGTCACCTTACATTAAGAATGACTGCACTTTCTCTGGGGATAGCTGCTTACTTGCCTGACAACTTGGACACAGTCACACTGTTGTCTGACTGTCAGTCATGCCCTTAGAGACAAGTAATGGTTACTGCTTTGATAATTTTTGTAATATGCCACTGCCCAATGATAAGTTTGTGCCGTTAAATAAAACGGCATCTGTGTTTAAAGTAATAAAATAACAAATTTATCACGTTCAATAAGTGTAAAATACATGTGCAGTTGTTGCAGCTTGTCTGGAAATCTCTCTGACAGCTAATAACACCGCTGAGCTGTGGTTTTTGTCTAAACAGATCTTAAGTGACAGTCATAATTAGAGCAATTGTTCAGATTATTCTTCCTGCACGGCAAAGGACTAGTCAGCAGTCAGACATTGTATTGCTTTATGTGGTATGCACTTCTAATGCTTTTAGTGTTTAGTGTAAAGAAAAAAAAATCCAACAAGTGCCCTTCTGGTATCCCCATGACCACTGGTGCTTTTGGAGTGGAAAAGTTACAAAGGAGCAATTTCATCTCATCCATGAGAGGACTATGAGTGGTTAAAAAAAAACAACCACCTATGAATGGTGCCTTCCTCAGGATGTCTTGACACACACTGGACTCAAACCACTGAGGAGTGACTGCAATCGCCTTTGAGCAAAACAACAACACACACGCAGGGATCTTTCAGACCAGCACGAGCTGTCGAGTCAAAATCTGTATTTAATACTTTCGCCCCTAAAGGAACAGAATACTACAACATAGAAACCTGAAGCTTATAATGTGTTAACATTATAATAATAACATTTTAACCATAATTAGTACCAAATAAATGCAATAAAAACATCTACTGGGCGTAAAGGGCTGATTAGTCTTGAGGTAGTTGGTGGTAATTTTGTACTTTTGTACAATACTTAAAATACTCAGTATAATTGAAAAGTACACATTTATATTACAATATCTACCCTTTGACCCCAGCAATACCATAAAATGTTATTTGTGTTATGTTATGGGGCTGCTTGCTATGCTTAGACATTTTTTTTCCCCAGAGGTTTCACAATACACAAATCTCATGACAGGCGCTCACAGGTATGTGCCCAGAGTGTAAGTGTAAATTAGTCTAAAATCACTTAGTCTAAAATCACCATCTTGTTTAAGGTCAACATTAGTCATCTCCAGCTCACCTCCATTCTTGCTTTGGTACTTTATGCATCTGCCACAATGTGCCACAATGTGTCAAAATGTGTGATGTGACTCGCTGTGTTGCCTCATTACTGTGAGCTGCAGGATCCGTCCACTCGCTAAAGCTTTAGTTGTCTGTGTGTGGTAACCCTGGCCAGCTGGGACAAACAGTCAGTGAAAGTGAAAGAAACTAATCAGCCTGTCCAGTCAGAACAAGGGATTTGAAAGAATAGGATGTATGAAACTGCACATAAAGTCTCAGAAAGTATTCAGACCTTCTGACTTTTTGCATACTTTATAGTACATAACCCACAACAGGGTTGCACATCCAAGCATATTTTTTTTTTATGTGTGTAGGTGTGTGAATGTGAAACATACTTGGGTGCAATGCTGCAAGTGACTCTTAGTGCCATAGAAAACTTGTTCAAAACCACATTTCAATTTCTAAGGACTAAGACCATTTCTCTTCAGGGTAATTTCCATGGATGGTGTGGCTTCAATTTCAACTTAATTTTAATTCATCTTTATTTATATAGCTCCAATTCAGAACATAGTAATCTCAAGGCACTTTACCTGATAAAGTCCAGACTATTCAGATATTTAAAGGAAACCTAACAAATCTCCCTCGTGTAAACCAACCCTTGATCTCCTGGGGCGAGTGAAAAATGGAGAGAGAAAAGCAAAGAGCAACAAGAAGCAACAACAAACATGGTTACTCTTCTGCTGTATGCATATGTGGGTTTCCCTTAACCAGGTTCCTGATGCCCAAGAAAGCTGGTTAATGTCCATGTAAATACACTCACTGTTATAAAGAAAGACGGGTAATGTGTAATGAGATAAGGGAGGAAGTCACTGCACATGGATGTGAATGTGAGTGTAAATGATTGTCTGTCTGTGCGTGTCTTTCCTTGTTGGCCCTGATACAGACTGGCGACCTGTCTGGGGTGTACCCCGCCTCTCGCCCTATGTCAGCTGAGATAGGCATCGTCTGTCCACGACCCTAAGCATGATAAGTGGTTACAGATAATAGGTGGATGGATTTTACAAATTTTTCAAAACACCAGTTAAACAGCCATAAAAAAAGCAAAAGATGTTTTCAGTGCTGCCCATTGTCTCCCATACACTATTTGTGTAATTGTTATAAACAACCTAAACTAAAAGTGTCATTATGTAGCTTAGGTTTTTAGCCAAATTTCCACCTGAGTAAGTTCCTGTGCACTTAGCTGACAATACAGCTTAAAATAGCCTACAGTGAATGAGGCTGTGCTGAAACCGATGCATTCATGATGCACAACGCATTGCGGTCCTGAGTTATGTCCCAAGTATACATATAAGAACAAGTATTGCAAATGAATCCCTTTATCAATCCCTTTATAAAAAAAAAAAAAAACAAGAAAAACAAACACTCTGCAAAATTATTTCAGTCAGTGACAAAGACCAGCAAGTAATTATTTTCCTCTTTGTCCATACTTAGTTTTAAAAAACACTGAATAATAAATCTTCTTGAGGTAAACCTTTTAAAGTCATATTAAGATCTAGCTGCCACATGTGCATCACATTTGTACACTACTGGTGAAAAGTTTAGAACACCTCAATTCTGCAGCACATGTAATGCCCTCTGGTATGCGCCTAGTTGGTCAGAGGTTCATCCTACAACAAGCTAACGACACAAAATACAAGTCCAAGCTATGTCAGAACGACCTTAGGAAAAACGAATGAGATGGTGAGCTCGAAAAAAAAAAAGTGGCCAAGACAGTCCCTAGACTTAAACCCCGAGCTGATTTGGGATAAACTGGACAAAAGAGTGAAAGCAAAGCAACCTACAAGTGCCACACATTTATGGGAACTTCTGCAACAGAGTTGGGAAGAACTTTCTGAAGAATTTGTAGAAAGAATACCACAAGTTTTCAGCTGTGAATCTCTCAAAGGTGACTACTTTGATGAGTCCAAATTTTAGAGTGGATTTTGGTTCATCAACTGATTCCATGATTCCTTTTAAACTAATTGTTTGTTTGTTTTATTCTTTCATTTCAGAGCACAATGAGAGATAAACTGTATAATTTTTCTATAGTGTATAGGTTGTACTCCCAGACCGGTGTCTAAGACACAAGACTAGAATGAAGGGGCTTAAGGGTTCTTATATGAAAGTAGGTAACACAAAGGTTTAACTATTGTAAGTGACCGTAACCCTAAGCCTTATTTTAATTATACTCAGGTTAGTATTTTCTTTTGCAGATTCAGATTAAAAACTAAACTTAATAAATAAATCACACATTATCTTATGACATACTGCTGTAAAAATAATACGTATTATTTTTTCCACTTTAAATGACTCAATATTTTAAAACCACTTCAGTGTAAAATATAAAAATTAAATATTATAAATATTTTTAAGTCTTTAAAGCCATTGTGTTTGAAAATCACACCATTTTTTTATCAAAGTAAAGTGTGGCCAACTAAAAGTATTCGCTTATAAATTTGGACACGCACACACACCATCAATCCAACACCAGTAGGGACACACGTGTATTATTACATTAGCAAGGCGTAAAAAGCAGGAAATTCTGCTGCATGCTTTGAATAGGAAGACGTAGCGTCATCTGCTGGACAAATATATATTCTAAAAATAGAAGGCCCAAACTCCAAAGGCCAAAACGAAATCTTAGCCTCACTTACACTTCAGCCCTGGGAGATGTCTGGAGGAAGAACCTCAGCGCTCCTCGAATCTGCGTCACGGCTCCCACAGGCTTCCGGTTAGCAATGGCGGCCCCTCATGTGCCATCATCAGAGGACCCGCACAGCGTCGCGTCCACCGCGGGCTCAGTCTGTTCTTGAATCCAGCATCGGTTGAATGTCCAATCGAGTGTGTTACAAACTATTGGCCAACTGCCGCTAGCTGAGGATACTAATACGATCAATGAGCAGCTAACAGCAGCAGTTAATGTCGTTTCGTCCGCTAGCTTACCGGCTAACAGCTACACTACTTTAACTGCTCTACAGACTCGTGCCTAACACACACACACACACACACACACACACACACACAGCGGAAAACTGAACGTTGCTCTCAGGAGCTGACAGGCTTTAATCCGTCCACAAGTATAATTTATCATCCACCTAATCAAACATGCTCATCATCGGAACATCTTTCCGTGTCCCTCCCACCCCTTTTTCTCACCTGCTGCCAATCAAAACAGGTATTTTTGATGGACAAGAGAATGAGCCAGACAATGGACAGATGTGAGACTAAAGGTGCAATCGCTACTTTAGTAGATTGTTTTTACTAAACTAAACCAAAATCTTTCTTTTGCATAATTTTGAAACTGATTATGGACAATACAGACTCAGTACCTATTTACACTCAATTTTGGTAAGACTACAATCACTCGATTTTAGCATATAGCCAAAAAAAGATTTTTTTTTTAAGGACCAAGTTGTTCAAATCCTCTATTCTCCAGCAGGGTTACATTGAGCATAAGCATTTGTTCTTCATAATTCATTAAGATGTTGCAAGGCAATTGTCATATCTCATCTCGATTTCTGCACATGGGGTTACTGGGGTTAGCACAATCAAAAATGTGGCAGCACGCCCCCTTTTTTAGGACTCATGTCTTTGGATAAAAGCTTCTGCCAAATGACTGAATATAAATGTAAATGTAGTTCATAAATCATCAATCATTAACACTTTTTAGGTAGGCAAAAAGCACTTGTTTTAATTCTTTTGAAGGTTTAAATACAAATTATCAAACTGAAATGTGTTATTAATGTTATGAATGAGACCAAACTGCAGTTTCTGCAGTTTCTTGTTGTTGTATAAGAGCTGATTAATGAGTTTATTTTACTCTACAGCTCCTATGGGTTCATATGACTCAGACTAATATTAGGCTATGACTACTTGTCAGTGCTATTAATGTCAACACTGTGCTCCATAATCAGGTCATTAATCAGCATTGCTTTGGTTAAGAATGCTCTATTGATAAGGCATGTACACTCTTTACCACCAGATTCACTGGCTATATTTATAAATGTATTTGTAGGTGTAATTGCAATCAAGCAGCTCCAATTAGTCAGGTAGACAAGTACATGCTGTAATTTGTCAGTGAGCACAGTTTGGCAGACGCACTGCACTGCAGAACGTGTGGAAAGTGACAAAATATTTCACAGAACTTTTGTGGAGGGAGGGAAATGATTTTAACAGTAAGAACACAATCTGGAGCAACCGTACATGATTATTTTAGAAAAAATATGTGCATCTGAACCTTTTCAGTAACCAAAAGGTTACTCATAGGTTATTTATGGGTTATTTTCTTTGTAAATCTTTACCAGTTGAAAGGTACAGACATTCTCACCCCTCTCGGCTGAAGGATCTGTTGAGAGACGCTACTGACAGCAGTTTTTAACAGCTCCTCTGTCCACAACACAACACACTTCTTGTTGCATAGATATTTATCACTTTTAAGTGAGCATGACTAACACTGGTAATGAGACTGAAGGTCTATCTGATTATAAATAGAACATATATAATGTTCGACACATTTCTGTTATGCCATGAGACAGTGGTTTCATGTGTTCAGGTGTATGAGGAGTTTGCCGTCTGGTGAAACTAGAATGATATTAAATGCAAAGTTGATTATTAAGAAACGGGTGTAGTACAGTAATACAGTGTCGTTATACTTTTTGTGGTTTTCGCAAATTAATTGAATTCAAAGTTTTTACACAATGAGTTGGAGGAGATGTTGGAGGAAAAAAATTCAAAAGATCTGTGCTACAACAAAAAAAGGTAATTGTATTAAATGCATGTTGTAGCATTGTGTCATTTTCATGTGTCCGTTTGAGTCATACCTAATCATACTTACTGTATTTAGTGTAAACCACAGCTTTGTCCAAGTCATGTATGTGTTCATTAAAACTACCGATCAATAATTTAATTCACCATATACAGTATATTTAGAAAAAATATATATCTATGTTAATGTGCAGGCAAAAAGGGTTTAAAAACTTGCTTTGTTGTCTTTCTCTGACCACGGAGAGGAAAGGCAGCCTAAACAAGTTTCAGTTGGGGATGATTTGTCACTGACACTGTACAGTAAACTGCACAAGGACGTCTCATGTAATAGCTGTGGCATTTACAACAGGAACCTTATTATCTAACCAATCATGTCGAGTAAAGATCAAGCTATCCTTTAAAGAAAATGAAGCTCACAGAAAATTTGATGCTCTTTTGAATCCTATGTTATCATGCCTCAAGTAAATACATTTTAGCCATATCTGTTTCTTGGGAGACACAGTAGTGGAGTAGTTAGCATGGCTGTCCCACAGCTAGAGTGTCCTCAGTTCAAACGGGGCCTGTCTGTGTGGCTTTCTGCAGTTTCAGCCTCCTCCCTGTGCTCGTGCGGGTTTCTTTCCACAGTTCTAAGACATGCATGTTAGATTAATCTGTGACTCTAATTTGCCCATGCTATAGGTCTGAATGTTGATGGTTGTCTGTCTGTGTATGTCTCTCTGTGCTGACTCTGATTTGCTGATTTGCATTCAGAAATGATAGCTGGGCTGCAGCCTCCACCAACCCTGAATAAGATGAGCATTTTTTTCTCATTGCACTGTCAGTTATTATTTTACAAATTGACATCTTGTCAGAATGGTCATTGTAAAGTAATTTATCACAATTCTGGTTTTGCTGCACTGTTTAGATTTACAGTATATGTATATGTATATGCTTGTTGCTGGATTAACCCATGGGACTATAACAGAAATGTCACTCACTCAGGCAAAACCTAAATGACTGTTACTATGGAACCTTGCTAGCAGTCAAGTCTTCATGTCCAGTTAAAAAGTCTCTCTTTGTCATAAGAATGATATGCAGAGTAATGTTATGTTTATACCTCTGTCTCATATACAGTATCGTTCGTTATGCCTTTTACATCCTCTGTTTAAATTCCACGCATCATAATAGTCGCAGTAGGGCTAAGCTCCAACAGTAGCCACAGCCACTCATGTCAGTAGTCGTTTATTGGTCGTTTATTAGTCGTTTAGGAAAGATAACGAGCAATAAATCATGCACATACTCACAAAGACAGGACAGAATCAAAACACACTGACATGCATCACTTGCTGAATCAAAGATAAGAGTAATTTACTTATTTGACCCTGAAATAAATTGCTTTCCATTTGACCGTGGCAGTTGTTTTGTTGCACGAGGCGGCTGAGTTGATGCTGGTCTTCATCAGCTGAAAAACAATGGACGATCACTTGAGCAAAGTGTTGGTAGCAATTCTTGTTGAGCATGTCTGTGCATTTGAGATACACATTAAAGCGGAATTACTTTAAATGTTAACTGTATTATTGAACAGTCCTGCAGCAGAGCTACCCGGCACCATCATTTCAGATGTTCAAGAAATGTTACAGAATATTCTCCACAGAATATTTCTATTCAAATATCTTGTGTTCAGATTCACAGTCACCCACCAGTATCTCACCAATAATTCTCTCTGTTTTGCTATGAAATGCAACATCACTTATGGCAGTTTGCTAACTGTGTTGTCTGTGTGAGCATGTGCATAATTCAGTATTGTTTATCTTTAATATGATAATATACAACTAACTAATCTGTGTAATGGGGATCCTCCCACGTTCACTCAGTATCATAAGGGTTTTAATGTTCTGTGGACCATGATGGACAGAAATACAACAAAGCCTGTGCACAAATGAAGAAAAGTTCATTTATCGTATTTATATCATATTTATAGAAAAAAAAAGAGACTACTGATTTTTTACTTAAACTGTATCTTTAAGTGTAAGGCATATGAAACTCTCAGCTTTAGATTGGGTTGTTCAAAAGTCGTTTGATGTAAAAGTACGAAAATGTGTTCAAAAAAACATTTACTGAGATCTCTGACAACTCCGATGAAAATGTGGCTCACCGCGCGTGCATAATAAATGTGTACAGTGATGCTGACACTTTAAAGTGCTATTTTCTCTTTCATGGAAACACTGCTCCGTGATCCCACAGAGCAACCATCTCAACGTGCTCCTTACCGCCTCAGATTTGCTCACTTCATTCGGCTGAAATGGTTGCCCTACATTTAAAAATGCCACATCAACTCTATTGTTGTTTGTCAAATCCATTTGAAATTCAGTGGAAGCCAGCCCACCCACAACCTGCACTCGCTTCTTTGAGCTCAGAGCGGTGTCAGAGCTATCACGCAGGCTCTTTGGGTGTGTTTCTGATTTCCTATCTAGTTCAGTTACGTTTACTGAACTGGGTTGACAGCTTGAATGCTGTTGCACTCAGCATGGCTTAGTTAAGCCCTTCTTTAGCCCACCACTAGGCACTCTGTGGTTTACTGGGCTCTGGCAGACAATGAAGCCTGAAACACACGTTTCTACTTTGAATACACACTGAAGAAGCAGGTACAAACAGGCAGACACACCAAGGTAGCATCAATTTCCAAGCTTAAACCTGTAAAATTCACCACTCTTATGTTGAATTCCTATGTTCATTTGTGTGCATCCAGATGCATTAATGCATTCAAATTTGCTTTCCTCTTATGGGGTATATAAGCTCAACCAATGAGCAAAAAAAATATTCATATTAATACCATTTTAATGTAAAAAAGCACATTTCCATTACACTTTTTGCCAATTAAAAAAATTAAATTAAACTAAACAAAACCAAACTCCACATCACTGCACATTTGTTTGACCTGTGTGTATTTAGGTCATGGCTCTGTAAATGTGAAAAAGCAGATATTTAAGAAAAGTAAAAAACCCTGCACGAACCCTCTGGAGACCTCTGAGAGCTGAAAAGAAAAGTTTGATTTTTTTTTTTTTTAATACAGGAAAATTGGTTCCCATAATTTTCTTTTCCAATTTGGCCTTCATGTCTGGAAGGTCAGGTGACTTGTTAAATGACTTGTCTTTTAAAAATGGTAATTGAAAGATGCTACTGCTAAATTGCAGTTGGTAAGGCAAAATGAAAGTCTGAAGATGCAACATTTCTCATTAAATTATGTGGCGTGTTTTATTTATCAGCATTTTATTGACCCCGGGAAACGTTGTTTATGTGTAAAAAAAACCTTCAGAGTAGAATGACAATACAGCATTATATTACAGCACATACACAGGGAATGCTGCATGTTACCTCACGTTAGAAACTTTTAGATGGAACGTTTTCTAACTTTGTTTGAATACCTAGAATATCTCTGTCTGTTTAAACTGCTCTTGACAACACATTTTTGAGTTTATTTTGTTGAAGGGACTTGTTTTAAAACCAGGGACAAGCCACACAAACTACCGAGCCAGCTGTTTCATTCTGTTCTATCCTACTTTTTGCGTTTTTTTTTTTTTTTTTATAAAAGCTATACTTGCTTAATGCTTTAGTACAACTTCAAAATGATTAAACGGATGAGAGAAAGAGATGCTTGCAATTTCTAAATTTTAAGTATCAATTTAATATTTAATCACCTAAAACTGTGCCCGTCTAGTATACGGTGGACTCTTTTCTCTCTCTCTCACACACACACACACACACACACACACACACACACACACACACACACAGCCAACCTTTCTTTACTGGCATGCTGTCACTGCTTTAATAACTGTAAATGGTAATGTTTAAAGGCATTTCAACAGCTATTACGCCCCTCTGTCTTTCCCTCAGCATCTTCTTTCCTCCATTCTTTCACTTTTAAAGCCCACTCTGTCCCACACGTTTTCCCTTGCCCCGCCTCCACCATCCGTCTCTCTTCCTCTCTTTCACAAGCTGTCGTTCACTCTCCCCCATATACACAATCACATGCAGTTACACTTGGATTTGCGGCTTTATTGAAATGCTGAATTATTAAGGGAGCCAGTTTTAAGGAGGTCTGCTCTGCATTGCTGTGAAAACACAATCTCCATTTCAACTGCAAGTGTGGGGAGAGACGCAGGCAAGTAAGCCAGAGAAGGAAAGAAGAGGGAAGAGAAATTAGGGCAGTGATTTGAAATTCCATTTATGAATAGAAAGAAAGTTTAGAAAGTTGTTCATGAGCATTAAACATTTGAAGTGTGTATTTTTTCGCACTGCTGTCGCTGGCTGAGCATTACAGGATGTTTGCATGTGTGTGTTTGCCTCTGTTTGTTGTGGTCTCCATATAATCGTGTGTGTGTAAGAGCATTTACACTATTTATCTCCCAGCATACAATAGGTGTTACTGTACGCAACCAGTATCTGCTCCACTGGATGACCTTTACTGTTTCACAATAGCTTTGTGACCTTCTCAAATACATTTGTCTTTGAGCCAGTGTTTTCAGCTTTATTCATTATTATTTTTTTGTGACTGCAAGTGGATTTTACTGTGTTTTTATTCATGTAATAATCCAAATGTTGCCAGCATCAGCCAGTTAGGAGGATGCTGCAGGGGTTGGGGGCCTGCACCGCACTGTCTTCAAAGTACTCTCACTGCATTTAAGGACATTTACTTCTCTGCGTCTCGGACGCAGTCTTTTATATTATCTGGAAACATATCAACATTTACTGAGCTTTAGTTTTCCGAATCGGTAGTGAAGTGTGCAATGCATTATGAGGGCTGCTGCCTTTTGCCTACTGGATTTTTAAAATTTGTCCATCTCCAACATACATGCAGTGCATACGTAGTGTAAATTATTACAAATTGTACAAAGACTGAAGACTATAGACAACTATTGCTGTTGTTGTAACCAGTCACATGACACAATATACATCACATAAACAATTTCACCAGATGCTTGTCTACCTACATGTTTCAACCGATGGTCCTGTTGGTCGTATGAGAGGTCGCAGTGTGAAAGGACTTACATCGTTTCTGCTAGTTCCCTTTGCTAAAAGACCAATGGCTAAAATTATGGTTTTAGATGTACAGCTTCAGTGAGTCGTTTGTTCTGGAACAGTTCTAGCATCCGAAGGTGGACAGACACGTGGCAAAGAATCTAGGAAGAAATACACACATACATACCGAGCACAATGAATCGGTGGAATATGGGCAAAGGAAGAAAAGCTTAAAGCAGCTATCAAACAGAACAGGCATGTCTATCCCATTATCATATCCCTTACAGCTCACCCTTAACCCTATTCACTGCCTCCTCAAAAACCTTTTTAGAAATGTGTAGATGCTTAGAAATGGCAACATTACCGGCAGGATGGCTTTCATGCAGGGATGGTGGGTTTAAGACATTGTGATCACACAGATCACCTAAGAAACAAACAAGCTATTAGAAGATATGTTGGCACCTGTAAGGAGAGCACTAAAAATGATTTAGAAGCCGTATTATGTAAGGAATATATGAGACACTGCCAGAGATATTTACCTTTGAACATATATTATATCATTTTAAAATGGTTCATACCAAAGGAATAGGGAATGTTCTTTGTTGATCGTTAAAGTCTTTACCAAAAATATAACACAGAAATGACTTAGACTGAGTGGTCACATGGTCAAGCGAGATACAACAGTGCAGAGTTCCACAATCTGTCAACGTAGCAGAAAAAAATAGACAAATAATAGCTCTGATCTTATGGAGGAAAAACGTAAGCCCAGATCATTAATTTAAGACACGTCTGTATAATTAAATACACTCGGATTTCATTTTCACCTCTCTTATAACAGTAATCAGGATTCAAGTACCTTCTTTTAATGGAAATGTGTCTGGGAGCACTTGTGTTAGTGCCCATAATCATTTGTTTTTACAACAGCATCATCAGTGGCATTAATGTTAGCCAGCTGGAAGATGTTTGGATATGTCAAGTCCTGTAAACACAACGGTACTGTAAATATGTATTTATAGGAAAGTTTACAATTCGAAGGATGTGGAAATACTTGTGAGATGGGTGAATAGCTAATTTTATCTAGTTACTGAAGCTAAAATGAAACTAAAAAGCAAAAAGTGCTGATTTCTGGGTTTGAGGATTTATTCTTTGTGCACTACATTGTAGAATCGGTCCAGAGCACCTGGTTCTTAAGTAAACACATAACTGAAGACAAAATATCCAAAAGGTGCTGCACTTCCTGCTGCAGATGCCGTTCTACAGAGACTGCACAGAACATACTCACCAGTTGCATCTCCTTCTGGAACAGAGGTTGCAATGCTTCAAACTAAGCACGTCTGCAAAGAGTGCCAGGAGAGGGAACAAAGGTGATGAGTACTTCCTTCCATCAAATGAGAAAAATTCATATTCAAGAAATGCTGCATGAACAGAGCCACAGCCTCACCACAGGCTACACCCACCACGGACTGTTCACCCTTCCTGCCTTCTGGCAAAAGTCACCACAGCATCCAGACCATACGAGACAGATTCTGCAAGAGCTTCATCCCGCAGGCCATCTAACTCCCACCATACACACACATACACAAACACACGCACAACTGGCATAACTGCGAAGTCCTGTATTTCACATGCTGTTTTTTATTGTTTATTAAAATGTCTTTAGAGTAAAGCACTTTTGTTCTGCTATGCTCTTCCCACGGTTTTCTTTACGAAAACCGCTAATATGATTAACAGATTATCAAAAAGTTTTTTCTACCATCCAGCAAGCCATTTGAACTTTTAGATATTTTTACCAATTCCTATATTTTAGATGCATGTTTTAATGTCACACTGCGCTTCATAAGGTTGCCCCAAACATCAAAAACTTGTTCTACCCACTTATATTGAAGTCTTTTAGCATTTTTACATTTTTGCTGTGTCTACTTTTCAGCCAAAAGGGAAAGGAAAGACTTCCAAGTTAAGGAACTTCAATTAAAATGGAGGACTGATTTAAAATGCTGACTGACAATTTCTCATGAGGAACTGGCTACTGCTGCCATTCCAAATATTAAAACCAAAGTTTTTCAAATATGTGTCCCCTCAGTCAGTGCGAATTGCTTTCATCATTAAACAGTACGTTATGTGTTCTTTGTTGCTAATAGGAACCCACGTAAGCGCTTATTTACTTCAGTAATGGAGTATATCTCATTTATTTTGGTCAGCATTTATTCATATCATTTACACTGGCTTGTGGCTGAGGTATAATAAAATTAAGGTTGTTGCAGACTGAAAGTCATCATTACTTATCAACTAAACAAATGCGAGCAATTGAAACACTTTATATTATTCATGTACAAGTCTACATTCTCCAATATGTACAGCAGACACACACTCACTGCCAGGCACAGTGATATGCAAAAACGTGTATGTTTTAATATACTGTACACATTTACATTTGGACTTTTCCCTTCGGCCAATAAACATTTCATGAGCGTATCAAGAGACAAACTCAGCATCATCAAACATTCACCTTCACGTCCCAGGCCATTCCTGCTTTTACTCTTGCAAGTACATACGCGTTTCATATTCATGATGTGAAATTAAATGTTCCTCCTCCCTGAGGCTGAGCTGCCCTTGTATAGAGGGGAGAGGAGAGGAGGAGAGTCCCTGGATCATACTCTCATACCTTCATGTCTGCATGGGAAAACACTTACAGTATAAGTCAACATAAATATTTGAATAAAGTATACAGGATCATTTGTATCCCCCTTTTTTCTTCACACACAAACGCACACATGCAGAGCAGTCACACGGACAGACACAACCGCACACGCGCCAGTAGTGAGATGCACTGATGCGCTTCATGTGTGGGAGTTTTATTTACCTCTACTTCCTCTTCCTTGCCCTCTCAACTGTGTGTGAGTGTTTGCAAGGTCCTGTGCATTGTTAGCGTTTTGTTACGTAACATATGGGGACTATAGAGTTCATCTTTTCAGAATATTAATATACATTTGAGATTTCCGTGTGATGCATGGGGACAAACTTCTGCAGGGGAAATAAAAGTCAATTAAAGAAAATGGAGAAATACGAGGAAGGCAGGAGAGGAAGAATCAGTAAACAAGTTGAGAGGTGAAGAGAATAAAAAGGAACGAGAGTCAACAGAGAAACAAGAGTGTAAATGTTGGCTTTCTATCAGCAGCAGCTCTTATCTAACACTCTGCAAATACACAAAGACTTTCTCTCTTCCCTGTTAGATAATACAACCGAATAATCAACAGGTATCTGCCTCCTCTCACTGGCCTCTGGATGAGAATAAAACAACGCATGACATAGTCTTCCTCCTCCATCCTTCCCACTGTAGCCCCCCCCCCCCTTGCTCTCCCTCTTCCTTCTCTCTTTACTCCCACCATCCTTTATCATTCCTCCTTCTCTCCATCCATCCCCTCTGCCTCCCACCCGCCCTCCCGCCATCATCGCTCACCTCGCCGTCCCGTTACGCTGCGTTGGTCACCTCCGTCACTGGCTCTCCAGCCCTTCCTTTCTTCCTTCGCGTAACCCTCTGCCTCCACGTTTTCCTCCAGTCCACTTCAGCTTCTTGATGTTCACATTTCATCACTGAACCATTTACGCACACGCACACACACACACACACACACACACACACAGTACAACAGAGCAAAAGAGAAAACAAAACATCTTCCCACTGATGATTCTACATTATATAAATGTTCTGCTGGATTCCTTGACATTTGCTGTTTATTTTTATGATTATTTCACACTGATTCTTCAACCGGGAATTTGAAGTGAATTATACAATATATACTGTGAAGACTGGAAATTTCATACAAACTTTTTAATTATTAATAGATGTTTCTCTTCTTACAGATGAACCATTCAAATGTTTTTTGTTGATTTAATCGTTTGTATAGAAGCAGAAAACATTTGGATGTAGTTAAATGTACAAATGTAACTAACGTTTTTTATTTTTCCCAATGGCACAAACGTATTTCAAAGAAATTTGGGAAATGGGCATTTTTTTCACTGCATTGCATCAACCTTTCTTTTTGACAACACTTGTACATTTGGAAACTGAGGAGACTAATTGCTTTACCCCACAATTCCATCAGGGAGCAGCCACATCGTGATCTGCCTCCAACTCAGTTGTTGGATCACTGTATGTTTCAGAAGTGTCCCAAAAGAGTCTCTCCTCTGCTGAAGATATACGCATGGTCTGTTGATTCTGGTCGGCTTCTGAAAACAGTTCAACCCACCAATTAGATGGTGCTTTCCTCTTTTTACTCTTTTTAAGTAGGAGGGGAAAGGGTTTTTTGTTGAACAGTGCCAATGGACAATCACTTGGGTTTTCAGATTTGTCTCTTGCATCTTTCTCCCCATTTATTTAAATTGCACGATAATCTATCTGTCTATCTATCCATCTATCTAACTAACATTTTCAATTATTTTATTATTATTCCTTTAATGTGAAATAAAACACTTAGTCTGTACAATAAGACAGAACAAGTCACAGATTTTTATGTGTTGGGGTCCTTCACATTTCTTTTCATAACCTGATGGTAAGTGTGTGTATGAGTGACAGAAAGTTGGATCCATCCAAATAATAAATATGGATGTGACAATCTCATGTTCTTTATTTAAAAAATATATACATATTGTATATACATAAATCTGAGCACGTTTAATACTGACTTGTGGCTTGGCAAGATAAAAGTGTCTTACAAATTCTCATGGTTCCCAGCTTCTGCATTTACTAAAAAGTGGAAGTTATATCAGACAGTTTAGTCTAATGAAATAACAGAGTGATGCTGTATTATACTGAAAAGACTATGCTCTGGATGCTTTGGAAAAGAAACTGTTGAATTTTAGAGATATTACTTTGTTAACAGAAAAAAAAGAACTCTCTTAATCTGCTAATCAAAGCTTGAAGAAGAACTGAAAATTACGCCCAAGTTTTTAGCTGTTGGCCATGGCCTGTGTTGGCTGATTGAATCCTGTATTCACGGTGAATCAATTTAATGGAACTGCCCGGCTGGGCCCAAACAGACTATTTTTAGTTTGTTGCAGTTAGTTATTCTGTCATATTCAGCACTGAAAATCTGCAGCAGAGACCACATGTATTTAATGCAGGTAGAAACTACTTACTAAAGAAAGAGTAGAAACTGTTGTGTCGGCCTGTCTGTGCCTAAACCCTGGAGCTAAGGCTTTTGTAGATCCAGCTAAACACATAAAGCAGTCACATGTCTGAGAGGTTTACAGTTGGGTCACTGTTTTACCCTCCTTATCATCTGCCCTGCCCGCCCTCCATTGACTAGGTCACTACACACACTCACACACACACCCACACACTCGCACAAAACCCATTCATCTTCTACTGGGAACTTGTCAGATATAGTACTGAGCTTCTGGGAGCCCTGGCTGATGACTTCCAGTAGCTGATGGTGTTATTTTTTAAAGCTATCTCTCCCCAAATGTCCTACAAACGCTCTGCCATGTCATAAAGTATGTATGTATTTAAATATACACAGGATATATAAAGAGAGAGAGGGGAAGAGAGAGAAGACTTGATGACAGTTTCCTCCTTTGCCTATAGCCGAAATACGACGGCTTGTATATTTCTTTTTTGTAACCGCATGCTGCCTATACACTATGGCTTTATAGACACCAACTTTGTATACGTGTTCAAAATGATGAGACTGCACTTCAGCAGAGTTGTTATACTCATTAAGTGTCAGCTACAAATCTCACCAACTGCCTCTTCAGTAAAGCAGGGTCCCAGTAATCTGTGGCGCTGCCTTGTCAGTGTCGCAGTGCTCTGTGCCCATTGTCGTCAGTTTAAGAAACAAAAAACTGAAATGGATTTTACTGCAATAGTTAAGAGCAGGGTGTCAATCACATATTTTAAGTCAAACTAGAAATGATGTGTCAAATGGCGTCCTGCTGAGTAGACCGTCTGCTGCATTTCCCGTGGGACTATCACAATTTTGTATTCAGACGAACACAAACGAGGCTGCCGTTTACCTATGGTGCTGTAATAACTCCTTAAAGCGACGTTGCAACGCTTACAACAATAACTGCTGATAAAGTCCTTCAGAGTTAATTACATTGTAAAAGCATTTGAAGAGCTCGGTGTCTCGGTGCTGAAAAGCCTTCACTTAATATTAAAAGTCTGTTTGCCCTTGAAGGAAAATCCTGTTCTGTTCTGGAAACGGCTGCACACAAGCGGAGAGCCAGCTCTGCAGTGTGGGTGCGTTTCATTGTGGTCAAAAGTGTGATTTTATAGCATTTACTGGACTATAGAAATGTTGCTGCTGAAAATCAATCAGCGGAGCACAGTGCGGCGTGGTCCTGGGCACCTGTGAGACTATTACATTGTCAGAGGCATTTGTTTGAGCTCCATACAAATAGGGACATTGTTCAATCATGTTTCAGTGCTTGTGTTTTCACTGCACCTAAAAATCTAATTTTACCGCAAGTGCTGAGAAACACTGTGCGCTGCTGGGAATGTTAGACCAATATATTACAAATGTGTGTGTGTGTGTGTGTGTGTGTGTGTGTGTGTGTGTGTGTGTGTTTATCAATGCTGTTTTTCTATTTACTGCACTGTCTCAAAACCGTCTACATCCGGACTTGCTGCCCACTGGAAAGCATGAACAGCGGGGTGTACTGCTGGCATTTCCATTGTCACAAACGGACATTGGACCATTTAAAAAGAAATTCTGTTTATCTATCAACGTTCTTGGGCTCTTTATGTGACCAGACTGCTGAGGTGGCAAAAAAGATACATGGTAAAAAATACTGTAATAATTAAGCTTTATTGCAAAAGCCGCTGACAGTTATCACCTAACCAGCACTGCCCTGCCTCCAGAGAGCAGGTTAAAATGGGATGGCAAGTGTTTCACTAAACATAACAACATAATGAATGTCATCTAGTATTATAATCTCAGCACAGCCTATTAATTTCTGATTCATGCATTATAAATTGTGAGATGTAACAAAATACATTAAATGTAAATGTGACAACCTTGGCCTAGTCAGTTCACCAAATGAAATAAAGCAAACCCATGGATACTTAAAAGTAAAGCCACCGCCACTACTGAAATCTTTCACTCATTTTTTATTATGTTTTAAACGATGTCAAGTCAGGCCATAAAATGCGTGTGTGTGTGTGTGTGTGGGAGAGGGGTGGTGGTGGCCTAAGAACAGCCACTCTGCGTGAAATTAGTGAACAAACTGCCCTTCAGCTCCAACACATCGGGGACAGGAAGCAGCAGGAGGAGCACTAGATACTTTCTTGTCTCCCAAACCATATCCAGCATATAGTAACTTCGCTTCTCCATCAAATTGTCGGCCGTATCAGCTCCTCAGCAGCAGCAGCCAGAGCCGAGAGACTCATCAGGGAGCGGAGGAGAGTTTACTGCCTCTCTGAGAATTGGGTCTTATAGTTTGACCTTCTGTCTAACTGCCTGACTTAGCAACGGGGGTTGAGGAAACTTGGATGAAAAAGAATGTAGTGACTGTTTTCATGGAGTAGAAACCTTTAACAGCTCTTTAGTTAAGTCTCGGATTGTTATCAGCTATTATGTTTTGGAAACTGTGGAGTACATTGCATGCTTTGTTTTGTGTATGTAGGAGGAAGTGCCAGATATAATTATGACAAATGTGTGTTATTTCGCACTAAAAAGGTGAACAAAACACTCTTGATTAGTTGATTATGTTGTTTTTTGAAGATGGCAGAGTAATGATGCAAAAAGAAACACACACAGGCGGAACAAACACACCTTCGCTGTGCCGCACCGGGGTACTGCTGACTAAGGACGTCGAGGCCATTCCACAAATAAAAGGTGACAGCAGATAACTTCTCCTGTTGCCATGTCCTCTGTCTGACTCTGTGCAGTGAATTAAAGTCGTCAGCATCGGGCTAATCAACAGAATCAGCTGATCAGCTTCTCTCTGCTTCACTCCTTCTAATCACTGGATTCAGGTCACAATTGCACCGCCGTCTTGATTCCTACACTTTCTTGTTGAGTTCGTGTAGAGTCTGCGTGGATATGAAGGTGTGTGATTACAAAATGCATTGTGCGCATCTCTGTCCGGACACGCTTAATCGAGGCTTATAGGCTAAGAGAAGATAACGTTTCTGCAGCTAAAGCTGTAATTTGGTTTAATAGCGGTTAGTTTATAGCAGTTATATGATAGTCAGACTGTAAATGCTTTCACGATTCATGTTTTTGAACAATTTATTTAATGGCTAAAGCGTGCTTACATTCAACTTACATTTTTTTAAGATAATATGCATGCACAACTTCATCTGTTACTCAAACCTGAGACTGAGGTTTGCAGTAAATAGTTGTTTACTTGTAGCTGCCCACCAACATACAGAAGAAGTAATAATTCACACAGTGATCAGTCGAGTCACAGGAGTGCAGATCAGTGGGACTCATGGTTAATACAGGTGGCTCTGATCCACGTTTCTTTCATGCTGGGGATATTTTTTATTTGCACATTCAGTAAGAGAAATGTGAATTTCAAATGTAGCTTTGTTGTTCGGAAAAGCCGTGCTCAGCTCTCACAGCTACATCCACACCTGGAAGCTGCCCGGTACAACCACGGGCTGAGCCCAACAGCTCTGCTTGAACAGTTGGGGGTCGAGCGCCTTGTTCAAGGGCATCTTAGCCAACACTAGCAATTTCATATCCCCCACCCACATTCATCCTGCAGGTCCTGTCCGGAGAAAACCAACAACATTCAGCTCACCAGTATTAGCACTGCTATGACAGGCCTGGCTTATGGGGACTGTTGCATCCAAAACAAATATTTTCCATTTGAAACAGAAAATATTAAGTTCAACTAGTTTTTCCGGTCAATGCAAACTGAAGGTTATACAGTTGATTATACAGTTGTGAAGTATTTCCCAGCAGCAGTGCCAGAGAGAGGGAAACTTGGTTTACTGCTGCTCGATTGAAACCGCAGCCAGGTGGAGTTGAAAGACGTGACCCCAACACAACCCTCCATGCGAAGGCCTTAGGGGAGCCTGCGATACTGGCACAACTTCACTAATGACGGGTGAAATGTTTCATCTCCACATCACATCCCACCCTTCAAACTGCCTCTTACTTTCTGTCACCATGTTTCGTGTTGTCTGTCTTCCTCTCTGTCCTTCGTCCTGTTCTCTCATCCTCTCTCCGCCTCGCTCCACTTCCCTCTCCCATCCGGTCCTTGCACTCCTTTAGTTTCTCCCTGTGTGTCATCTCGTCTTCCTTGTCATCTTCTCTCAAGCCGCGGCTGTGTTTTAGTAACTTAAGGACCCAGTGCTGCAGGTACAAAGAAATAGGTTCTGGTCTGCTTTTCTGTTAACTACTACACCTGAAGCAAAAAAAGCTGAAATTAAACATCAGCCAGAGTTTGCCAGAAGGCATGTGAGAGACTCTGAAGTCAACCAAAATTGATCCTTTCGACTATCAGAAGAGAGACTGTATTTGGTGAAAACCCTCCGTTCACGTCATTGCAAACACACCATCCCCACCGTGAAGCACGGTGATGGCCGCATCACGTTGTGGGGATGCTTCTGCGCAGCACGGCCTCGGACGCTCCTGAAGTGTAAAATAATTCTGAAAAATGTTGAGAAATTCTAAAGGATGACCTGACGCAGAACGGAGGATGACCCGTGGCCTAGGCAGAGCTACAGTATTTAAGGACATGTTTGAATCAAAGAAACAAAAGCAAATGTTTTAATATAAAACTTTCACAAACACGGTTTTTGTCGTTCTGAACTCGAAGTCTGTGTACAGCCATGTTATCAACAGCCTCAGGTAAATACTTAATAAAACATCTTGTGTTTTTATCACTAACGTGTCTAACTAAACTTTTTATTTTGTCTTCTTTTTTAGAGTACTTGTACTCCGATCTGCGTCGGCCTGACAACAACTGCCCCTCCCTGTGCATCGGCCTTATTACTGCTCAGTCGCTTCACCTGCTTCTAACACTCTGTCGTCCTGCATTTTTTTAAGTACTACTACTATTACTATATACAGTACACACACAGGTTGGCCGCTAGGTGTTCGCTTGAAATGGCAGCATGTCGTGCTCAATACTTTCATAAGATCAGATGAGATGAAACTTTTGCTAAGACTGTGTATGACACTGACTGTCAACAACAGACACAAATGCGACATAAAATATTTGACTGAATTCTGATCTGACAGCCTTTTCAGAGATTGGATACAAACTGTAGATAGGCATACAGCATATTCGAAAGTTGGCAAGATTGGAAACAGTATTGTTTTTCACACCTCAAAGAAAAACTATGACCCAAATCACTTGCTGTTGTTGTTGTATATTGCTCATAATCTCCAAATCCCTGTTTGTCCCGGTGAAAGACCTGCGAGCCTCTGTGTCACTCTCCTCCTTGGGCTAAAGATTGCTCTTCCCTGACGACCCTTCCCTTCCTTAGATCATCCCTCAGCACCTTTTACGGGAAAGGATGAGATGTTGACAACACACAGAAGACTGTACGTGCTTTAGCACCCTGCCAGGTGCTGAGAGATGAGAACTTTTTCGATAAAAATAGAGACTGCAGTGGCCTCCCGAAGCAGCTGTTCACATAACAGTGATTGGTGGACAAAAATCCACAGGGTTTAAATGTCAGCGAGTGGCTTGTTTCCCGCTGGGAAGTGAGTTAGTCATATCTCCTTTGGTGCTATTATGTATTCATCTTCAGGCTATCTGGGTGTCCCCACGGTAATGCAGCTATAAGATGTGCCATGATGTTGCCATAAACAGGGAATGTTGATATTATTACATTACACAGAATCCTTTAAAGGCCGTTTTGTGCATTATTACAGTCTTATCCATTCACGTTATGCAGTGACTGTAGCCAATAACCACTGACGATAAATACTGTAAGCGATATGTACAAAAGCAGGGATTTGCATTTCATACCAGCCAGTCAATTTAATATTAATAATAATAGTCTGGTGAAATGACCTCCTTTTTTAAAGTTGAATTCATACTTTTGATCAACAATTGAGGCAAAACCTTTGCCCTACATTTTTTATGTTAAGTGTGATGGAGAGGGTGAAGTGCTGCAGGCCTGCTGACTACATTTACATGTAGATGGTTAGAAGGAGAAGCTGCGTTAAGGCAGAAATCCTGAGAAATAATTTACCTGAGCTCATACTCTACAGCTTACATGACCATGTAGGTGGTAATGGCCTCCCTTATATTTCTCATTTAGTCATGCATTTAAAATTTAGTTTGGTTCTGATTTAATTATTTGCAAGACAAGAAAACAAGTAGTTTCTTCCCATGTCACCGCTAACATTGTGGTGTGTTACCAAACTTGGTTACACGCAAATGTATCGAAAGCAGATAGCTGGGCTTGTCTTTACCACACATCCGGAGGGAAGCTAGATTTCTTTTTGCCATCATTTAGAAAATGAATGTACTCTTCATCAATACTAACACAGCAAATATGAACTTCTGAGACTGACTCTTGCAATCAAAACAAGCAAGAAGAAGAAAAGTCACCTGGGAAGCATCACATCATCCGTGGGTCTGTGTTTGATGAATGCAGACAGAGAAAACCCCCAAAGAATTTACAAGCGTTGTTTGCCTGGGCTTTTTTCCTCCAAGTAGCTGAACTACGCTTCATCAAAGACTGGCCACTCGACGGCTTGCTTTCGGGAGAGGATTCACGCTGCTTCAGTGCTTGGCCTAACCATGACGGTGCATGAAATTCACGAATGTCTGAATGCAATATACACATTTTGTTACCCCCCAGAAGGCAAGTAGATGGCGACTCTGGGTACTGGCCTTTTGTTGAAGTAGTAGTGAGTCATACTGTAGATACAGTCATACCGTAGATGTATTTTTAACATGAAGGTTACAGTCTCAGAAATACATTAGTTGCAACACTTGGACAAATGTGCCACATACTATTTGTCATCAGTTGTTAGTGCTTATCGTAAGCTGCTGGGAACCACCCATGGGTGCCAGGCTCTACCTGCTTTAAGCAGGCTCTCTATAAATGATTTTCGAATATGTTTCAGTCCACGGCTTCTTACCTTAGGCGCTTTTGCACATGGCATGAGTACCAATGTGCTTATTACATTTATCATTGCTTTTTTAGCTTGGGTTTCTGGATGAGAGGGAAAAAAAGGTTGTGGGTTGAAATGTTTTAAACATCTTCCAAGCATATGTAACAACACTTATCACTGCAACACATGAAAGAAAACTGGCAAAGATCTATGCTGAAGCTATAAGTATTGACCATTATTGATGACTCTCTTTTTTTCCTTTCCTACACTAGAGATGAATTAGAATTAGAAATAATTCTACTTTCAATATGTGCTTATCTCTGCATGGTGGTAACAGTAGATATCCAACACAGCAGACCTTTGAGAATAGAGTGTGAAATTTAAGAACATTTTTAGTTCTCAAATTCTAGATTTTGTAGTTATTTTGTAGTAAAAGGTTGGTACATGCTGCCTATTTGTAGATTTTCACATGAGCTCGAAGTGATGCACAGTAATGTCCACTGCACCATTACCTGACTACGTTCGGTATAATGAGTGTGTAATATTTCAGTCACACAACTGTAAGTTCTTTTATCGTCTTTAGTTTTATCCATAACCAATCGAGATGTATGTGTGGGGATCAGATGGTACTGAAGCTCCAAAAATGATCCGACCCCTGCTTCGTGGTAATGCACACTCTGTGGGGCATTTTGAGAGGGGGAATGTCCCCTTGGGTTTGCATTTTTATATTTAAAGTCAATCAGAATAACTAATGTTCTCTGTTCATAAGCACCTTCACAGCAGTGTAAAGTATTGTGGTTGTTGGCTACATGAAAGCAGCAGTAGTTGAAAGAGTTGGATCAGCATTGACATCGCTAAGTGTTTCTACATAAACTCACAGGCCTCCTTAGGTTTTAGCATCGCCATGTATCATCTGCAGACATGATTTGGGCTCTTTCTCGTGTGCCATCTGTTTCGTACTCTGGCCCTCTTGCCTTCTACTTACTTCATTGCTTGTTTTGTCTTCTCAGTCGTTAGGACCAAAATGGTTGGGAATATTTTGAGCGCTCATGTAGAACTTGGCTGTTGTGAGAAGCAACAAGAATGTGGGCATTAGAAGAGGTGGTGCATTATTTATCGTGTGCCGTCATGAACTAGACGACCGGAGTCAGAGTGGTTTAAAAAGCTGGGCGGCTCTGTCAGTGAAACAGCATCAAGCTGCTCCCCAGGGCCAATCGTATCATGCTGGTTAAAAATTTTAGATCTCAGCATTAAAATCCCTCTCACTCCCTCCAGGAATACACACAACAAAGCGCTTCTTTAATTACTCATGAATTTATTTCTTTTAGCTCTTGTTGCTCTCGACTTTGATTATATCTAATCAATTTAACAATTTAAACACATAACAATTTAACAATTTAAACACATAACAGGTAACACATTGGTTACACATTTAATAAAAAATATATGTAAGCTCATTTTAAAATGACATAATGTTTATGCCATTTTAAAATGCCTGCTGTAATATTTTTGCTAAATTCTATTTTTGCACCAGTGGAAAGTGACCCAATCTGTGCCTGCAGTTTTTATCCTAAGACCAAGTCTAAAAATAAGACATGGATCACTACAAAAATGCTGTAGCTATGACTTGGAGAAACCTCTAAAGAGCTGAATCAGACAATGGAAAAGATGTGCTGCAATAATATGCAAAAAAGCATAAAGAAGCATATACAAAGTATACAGGATATGCATTTGAACATAAAATATTATATATATAACATTATATTTTCATTCATGGATCAGGAACTACATTTTTTTCCACAACATCTCGGTCACATACACACAGATATTTTTATTACGGTACTTTTTAAATGCAGCATTTACTATAAGTCTTGGTCTTTCGTCCTAACACAAACTATATTTTAGGTAACTGAAATGTGACCTTTTGGAAAATGCGGAAACTTAATTTTCAGTGTTGATGTTTAGAAAAAAGGTTTTTGGTTTGTAACATCGGACAGGGTGGTGAGCGGGGCAGATGTTACAGCATGTCCTTTCTTCATGGGGTGATCATGCACAATGGCTGAAACTACGCACAATCCTGGTTGAACAATTTTGGGAATTGCTGCTATTTTGCCCCGGGAATGAGAAGAGGCAGAGGATTTTTACATGTAGGGTTTTATTGCTGGATGCTGGTTTGACAGTCTGTTTTTTTCTTTTTATTCGGAAAAAGACTTTTTTAAAAACTGTGTAAAGACTAGGTCTGAGATTACAACCTCTTCACCAGATTTCACCTGCAATGTTGTACATTTGCTAAATAAAATTTAGTTTAATGTATTTCGACTTCAACATCTTTGTAAAAATCTAACGTTACTTTTGATAAACAACATATAAACTGAGGGCTGTTTCACTTTGCTCAGTTTAGATTGCTCTCTGTTTTTAACCTTGATCCACCTTGTCTTGCTGCTGTCTTTCTCGACTCCTGTCTCATCTGTTATTTCTGACATTATCCCATCTCTCAGTCCTCTGTACCTGCCTCCATTTGTCACTTTCTCACAACTCCTAAATCACTTTGATCACCCCGCCCTCCTGTTTCTTGCTTGTATTTTAAAATGCAAGATAGATGGACAAAACAAATATATCTATCCTTCATCCCTTCATATATTCTTCCTTCTTCCTTTCCATCTCTGCTTTACTCTCTCCATGGGGAGTCTGAAAGATGTCGACCATTTATTATTTATTTCCATCCTTTTGTCCAGCTGCTCTCTGCTGTCACGCATGTCGACAATAGACACACATTCATTCAGATGAATAAATCTAGAGTTGAGTTTGTCTCCTATTTTTTTCAATCTTCATTTATTTATCTATTTTAATTTTTAATTTTAAAAGAAAGGAATGGTAGCAGTAGAAAGAATTTGATTGTATTTTGGTTAGATCCACTTAGGATACAGATGTTGTGTGAAGTGACTAAATTAAGACAAAAACAAAATTATAATATCTAAATAACTCAAACAATAAAGGAGCAGAAGGAAAAGGAGCACGGAGGAGGCTAGATGAGAAGGAACAGCTGGAACCTAAAACAGAAGGTAGGGAGAGTACAGGCTTTGATTAGATTAGATTAGATTAGATTCAACTTTATTGTCATTACACATGTACAAGTACAAGGCAACGAAATGCAGTTTATGTCTAACCAGAAGTGCAATAAGCAGCAAGTGCAGGATATAGGTTATAAATTACCTCGAGAAAATATGTACACAAGAAATTATGGATCATATTTACAGATGCTATGAACATACTATACAGGGTGTTGTTAACTAGAGCAGAAATTTACAGATTGAATATGCAAGTAGATATGAATATAATGTGCAGTTTGCTATTTACAGACATTTTACAGACGTGTATTTACAGGTGAGTATATACAGGCTAGTGCAATGAGTATGTGCAATATTGAATAGTGCAATATTGAGTAGTGCAATGGTTTGGGGAGAATGTCGGGGTGTATGGTTGTGGCAAAGAGGTCAGTGAAATCAGTGGGGGCAGAGTTCAATAAGGAGACAGCTCTAGGAAAAAGCTGTTCCTCAGTCTGGTGGTTCGTGTCCGGGGATATCTAAAGCGCCTGCCTGAAGGCAGGAGAGAAAACAGTCTGTGGGCGGGGTGAGAGGAGTCCTTAAGAATACTGCGTGCTCGACGCAGACAGTGTTTCTTTTGAATGTCCTCAATGGCTGGAAGTGGAGTCCCTGTAATGCGTTGGGCAGTTTTCACTACCCGCTGCAGTGCCTTACGCTCTGCAGCAGAGCAGCTCCCATACCAGACTGTGACACAGTTGGTTAGGATGCTCTCTATTGTGCAGCGGTAGAAGTTCACCAGGATAGCCGAGGGAAGATGGTTTTTCTTGAGTGTTCTCAAGAAGAAGAGGCGCTGGTGAGCCTTTTTGATTAGGCTGGAGGTGTTGGTGGTCCAGGACAGGTCCTCCGAGATGTGGGTACCCAGGAACTTGAAGGATGAAACAGGCTCAACGGCCATCCCGTTAACATGGATGGGATCGTGTGAGCCTCTTTTCTCCTTCCTGAAGTCCACAATGAGCTCCTTGGTCTTGTTGGTGTTAAGGAGCAGATTATTATCCCTGCACCAAGTGACCAGATGCTGGACCTCCTCCCTGTAGGCAGTCTCATCGTTGTTGTTGATGAGACCGATCACTGTTGTATCATCTGCAAACTTAATGATGGTGTTAGATCCATGCATGGGCTTGCAGTCGTGGGTGAAGAGGGAGTAGAGGAAAGGGCTCAGCACACAGCCCTGTGGTACCCCAGTGTTGAGCGTGATGGTGGTGGAACAGATGTGGTCTGACCTAACATGCTGAGGTCTGTTGGTCAGAAAGTCCATGATCCAATTGCAGAGTAATATGTTAATGTCCAGGTCTCTAAGTTTGGTAATTAACTTAGAGGGTATTACAGTGTTGAATGCTGAGCTGAAGTCAACAAACAGCATTCGTGCATAAGTGTTCTTATTGTCCAGGTGTGTTAGCACAGAGTGCAGTGCAATGGAGACTGCATCCTCTGTGCTCCTGTTGCCACGGTAGGCAAACTGGTGTGGGTCTAGTGTGGGTGGGAGACAGTCCTTCAGGTTTGCCAGGACCAGCCGCTCAAAGCACTTCATAATGATGGGCGTGAGTGCTACAGGGCGGTAGTCGTTCAGGCATGTTGGGCTGGAGTGTTTCGGCACTGGCACAATGGCGGTGGATTTAAAGCATGTTGGCACAGCTGCTTGGGCAAGGGACATGTTAAAAATGTCTGTGAATACCCCAGTAAGCTGCTCAGCACATGCTCTAAGAACGCGTCCCAGGGATGCCGTCTGGTCCAGCAGCCTTGTGCACGTTGACCTGGCTCAGTGCGGTGTAGACGCTGTGGAGGTGAGTGTGATGGGTGAGAGGTTGGTTGAAGGAGTGATTCTGGTGGCAGGTTCTTTGTTGTCTCCTTCAAAGCGAGCATAAAAGTCATTAAGCTGGTTCAGGAAGGAGACATTTGTGTCCGGGAGGGTAGAGTGGCTGTGTTTGTAGTCCGTAATAGCCTGGATGCCCTGCCACATGCGTCGAGGGTCAGAGTTGGAAAAGTGCTCCTCTAGCTTTAGTTTGTAGCGGTGCTTGGCCTTTTGATGCCCCTCTTCAGATTTGCCCTGGAAGTGCTGTAGGCTTCTCGTCACACCGATCTGTAGGCAGCATTACGTGCCTTCAGCAGGAGGCGCACCTCCTTGTTCATCCATGGCTTCTGATTTGGGTATGTGGTGATCTGCTTCTGGGATGTAACACTGTCTATGGTGGCATTAATGTAATCCAGAACAGAGGAAGTGTAGCTGTTTATGTCCGTGTGAGAGCCACTGGTGGCCTGGGAAGCAAACGAACTCCAGTCTGTGTGTTGAAACCTGTCCTGGAGTGTGAAGTCAGCCCCTGCTGGCCACACTTTGATGTTCCTCACTGATGGCTTCACACGGTTGATGAGGGGTGAATACTTGGGGTGAGGAACAAAGAAAGGTGATCTGATTGTCCCAGGTGGGGAGGGGGTCACAGCGTAGGCTTCAGCCATGTTTGTGTATACATGGTCCAGCGTCTTGTTTCCTCTGGTGTGACAAAAAACGTTTTGGTGGAATTTGGGGAGCACTGCCTTTAGGTTGGAGTGATTGAAATCTCCAGCAACAATAAATGCAGCCTCCGGGTGAGCAGTCTGTTGTTTGCTGATGGCCGTATGAAGTTCCTTCATAGCGAGCTTGGCATCAGCATCGGGAGGGACGTAAACAGCAGTTGTAATGGTGGAGGTGAACTCCGTGGCAGATAGAATGGTCTACACTTAACCATGAGAAACTCTAGGTTAGCTGAGCAGTGTCTCCCAAGAGTGACAGAGTTCGTGCACCAAGCTTTGTTAACATAAATGCACAGTCCTCCTCCTCTGGTCTTACCGGATTCATCTGCCGTTCTGTCTGCCCGAACACGTGGTGGTCAGCTAGCGTGATAGCATTGTCCGACGCCGCTGTTTAACCAAGTTTCGGTGAAGATTGTGATGTTACAGTTCCAGAGTCTTTTGCTGTGGTTGATGTTGAGTCGAATCTCGTCCATTTTGTTCACCAGCGACCGTACATTAGCGAGGAAAATGCTGGGCAAAGATAGCCGGTGTGGTGTTAGCCTTAGCTTAGCTCTTAGCCCTCCGCGTTTCCCCCGTCTTTGTTTACGGTCGCGACGCCGTCTCCGAGCACTTCCGCCCGGCCGGGTAGGGTGCGCGGCCTCGGGTGTTCTGGCGATCTCAGGGTTGAGTCGAAGAATGTTGGTAAAACTGTCGGAAATGTACAAACCAATATCCAGAAGCTCCTGTCGGGTGTACGATGTAAATGCACTACTGTTCTGAACGAACAGACCCGAGATGAGCAGGAAAAATACTGCAAAAATGCAGAAACTGGAGAGACACCGGGCCTCGCGATGTGCACGCGCCGCGCCGCCATCTTGAGTCTATGAAGTCTTTGTCACACTAAATGGGTGCCGACTGGAAAACTGACGGGACCATTTGAACCGTCAGGTCAACAAACAGTTTGTTGGGTGAATGTTGGGCCCTGAAATAAAGTGGTCTGGTTAGAGACTGGCCACAGTTTTTTTAAACTTGTCTGATCAGATCAGGCCCAGGGTTGCAAGGTGTTCAGACTGTTTTTCACTTAGTAAGAAAAAAACACATCATCCCAAAAGATTTCACTTGGGCTGCAGCAAAACATCACAGCCCCCTGCATTTAAAACCTATTGTGTCATCCAGCCAGGGTGACAGTCAAAATGAAGACCCCCATACGAGGACGACAAGCACGAGCAGCGTAGCTTTGAGCTATTTATCATCAGTCTGTGAATATAAAAGAAAAGCTTATCGCTGCTGCTTTTCAGAGTTGTAAAAACCCTTAATGAAGGAGTGCAAAGTCTGGGTCTTACTTTGATACTGATGAAAAGTCGGCCCTTGATCACAGCTATAAATCCACTACCTCTCAGACACGGTATTCATTGGAAATATATTTTCTAAAATCAGAGGTCTACACATTTATCACTGAATTCACAAAATTCTGAAAATTGCAATATTCACATTTGTGTATCCTAAGTACTATCATACAGTGTATGTTTATATCATAGGTAAATAAAACACGTAACACACACAAATGTTATTTATTACTCCTCACATAAAAGTATTTTATTTATTCTCTCTTTACGTGTTCCGTTATTTTAGCCTATAGGCAACATAGTGGTGGAGTGGTTAGCACGGCCGCTAACAGAAGGTCCCGGGAGGCTGTGGTCTGTCTGTGTGGACTTCGCATGTCCCTCCCGTGCTTCAGTGGGTTTCCTCCGACACTCCAAAGACATGCATCTTAAATTAAGTTGGTGAATCTAACTGTGAATTTGAATGTGAGTAGCTGTCTGTCTGTGTACAGTGTGTCTCGCTGTCTTGTCCCTGAGATAGACTGTAGAGGTGTCCAGGTTTTGCCCCACCTATCCCCCATTGTCAGCTGGGACAGGCTCCAGTCCCCCTCGACCCTGAAAAAGATAAGTGGCTAAGCTAATGGATATTTCAGCCTAAAAGTTTTATGAAAAAAATGATGGTCAAACACATCTTGTTTAGTTCTGCATGTGGGATTGTGTTTTCAGAAGACATATTGAGACAGGACTGTGAGAAAACATTGGTGGACGATTGATTAAAAGCATAACACATGAATAGAACATGAAGCTTTATGGATTGTAATTGGCAACTTTTGTTACATAAAAAGTAATAATCCACTTGAGGCTAAACTAAAGTGATTTGGGAATAACTCCGAGGGTTTCTAACTGCAGAGCCAACGAGCAGCTCTTAGCTGTCGTAAAATCACTGTACAAATACCCTCTTGGGGTTTATTGCTTAAAGAAAGAATTTTGCTAGCACTCTGAAATATAAACACTCTTTTGTGCCACTCTGATTTTGGGGATGCCAATTTGCAAATGCACGCGGGTTATTCTGTTGTCAAGTCGTTATGCTGAGTGATATAAGTAAATCTGTGGCTGCTCGATTTATTCCCAGCATAAAGGCTTCCTTTTAGTGACAGCTGATACAGGGACAGAGATCCAGCTGTTCGCCCCTTTATTTATTCAAAAAACAGAAAGGGAAACCCAGGAGAGAAAGTTCTGGGAGGGTTGGATCCTTGAGCAGCAGTGGCCCTAATGAAGGTCCAGATGCAGGGAGAGTTTGAAATCATTTTTCAGAGCCATTGAGTAAGTGCAGGTTGGACAAATACAAACGAAGGAAACACAAGACAATGTATCTGAGAAGAGTTACATCCCCTGACAGAAATCCAAGCTGAAGACAGAGACTGGATTAAAGATGGAAGCAACAAATATCAAGAGATTTTTGAACCAAACATGAAGCCTGTTTCAAAATCACATGCACAAGTACTAAAAATCACATCATATTAATCAATTGTTTATTTGTTTATGCAGCACAGTCCATTTTCTATGTGCTCAAACTGATAAACTAAGACCAGCCAAGAAAAGTAACCGAAGCCGGTTTCCTAAAATGTGTGGTGACGGCGTGTGTCGGTTTAACAGAGTAAGACAGATTCTGCAGCTTCTTTCAATTATCTGGAAGTCAAACTGTTCTGATGACGACAGCACATCCTGCAAACCAAGTGACTGAGCTCGGCCAAAAACAACATTTTTCCTTCATCACATGCTCAACGAGGTGTATGTTTATTCTCCATGTGCGCAGTGTGTAATGGTTCAAAAACGAAGGAATAAAAAAGCTGCAGCCATGTGCTACTGATCTTGGTTATTTGATCATCAACAGGTCTGCAGACGTTTTGGCAGTTTTTTGCTCTGTAGCATTCAGGTTTGTGTTAACACAATGTCAGGAGGGAAAGGGAAGCAATTGTTGCACACGTCAAACTATTCGGATATTATAACCAAAACAATTTGGAGTATAACCTTCTAGATTGTTCACAAGTGAAAATCATTCTAGACAGTTGCTGATCTTCTCAGGACTGGACATCCCAGCACGTTTATCCCAAGGTCAGACCATCCAGTGGTCAGGGAAATACAAAAAACAAACCCATGAGCTGCATCTCAGACCCGACAAGCTTCACTGAACATGTTAAATGTTAAAGTCTATGACAGCACAAATAAAAAAGACTGAACACATAGGACAAGTCTGGAATGGCTGGAAGGAGAAAGACTCGTCTTTCTGAAAAGAACACAACTGCATCTACACAAACTATAAAACTTCTGGAACAATGTCCCACGGACAGATGAGACCTAAGTGGAGATGCTTGGGCCAGTTTGGTGAAAACCAAACACGGCAAGGGTGACGATTTGGACCTTTTTTTGCAACGACAGTACCTGGGCACCTTGCAAAATTGGGTCATGCAACAGGACATTGATAACCCCGGTAAATCTACATGAGGATGGTTAAAGAAAATAAAGAATTTTATTTTTGGATTTGTCCAGTCAAACTCAACCCAACGGAAAGGCTGTGTGTTTAAGAGAGCTGTGCATAAGTAAATGCCTCAATAAACTGAAGCCATGTTATAAAAAAGAGTGGACCAAAATGAAAGAGACTGAAGACCAAACTGATGGGACAAGCTGAGATGTAAAGGAAGGAAGGATCTGCTCATGAAAAGCTCAAATCGTACAAGCTCTTCTGTTTAGTACGACAGAGGTAATGACCTCTGCTCACACGGCTGCTTCAGGAACCTTCTCACTGATCTTTACCGGCGGTTTGGCAGTTTTAGACTGGACACGTTCACCCGATACAAAACGTGTCATGTCGTATATCTGTTTTTGTCTTATATCGTTTTTGGATCTTTACCCAAATGTCCACAGCAAAATCGAATGAATTGACCAAACCCTGGATAGAAATACTGATGATCTACATCATGAGAGGCACCTTTTAAACCCTGCTGCCTCTCGCTGCAGCCTACGGGACAGAGGTGAGAGCCCGTGAGTGTTGGACAGCGTCTGGATACATCTGTGCTGGACTGCAGCAAGTCACGGAGACTCAGGGCACCGCGTGAATCCACCTGGTGTTTCAGTAACTACATGCTTGTCTCTGCTTCTAACCGCATGAGCAGTCACACAGAAGCAGAGGTAAGAAAGTGAGGAGAGGGCGAATGAGGTAAAAGGTGACAAACAGAGAAAAAGAAGCTAAAAATAAGGTGAGTCGGTTGATGGACAGAGAGGTAAAGGGAGAGAGAAATAAACGGGGAAGAAATTATCAGAGAGAAGGACGAGTTCGTTCTTAGCAACATGACCGGACACAGATACAACAAAGAGAAGGAAGGAGGTGGAAAAAAGGTCAGAAAATGGGAACACACACGGACGGAAGGAGGCACTCTGGTTAACGTCATTACTCCTCCACTACACACACTGACGGCGAGGATGGGATAGAACGATGAATGAGGGGAGAAATAAATGGAGCAGATGCAGGTGTGCTTCAATCTTTTAACCCATTTTTGCCAGCTGACTGGTGAAGGTAACATCATGTATGATTTAACATGAGGTGTTTTTAGAAATGAAGGTTAAAAGTTTCAGAGGGAACAGGATGCTGAACAGGGGCTGGAGTCGGTGCATTCATGCTCCTTGGACCTCATAAAATGGACAGTACACTCACAGTGAGAGTTGGACGTAGAGAAGGAGAATAGGTCAAGGAAAGGAGGTCAGATGGAGACAGATAAGAGTCGGGGACTGACTGACGTAACTAAAGTTACAGGTGCTTCGAAATGCACGGTGTGAGTTTACTTCTTTTAATATTTCTCTATGTCACTGCTGTCTATTAGTACTGTGATTAAATAATACTGTAGTATTTGTGCGTGTGGTACAGTAATTAATGTTCAGGAAAGGTGAGATAATATCATATTGTTTTTTTTTTTGCACACATTCCTTTTGTTGCAGTACACAGAAACCTGACAGTAATATATAACAGTATTTCTAAAAGTCACGTTTTGAATGATTACAGTGGTACATTTACAGATGGAGAGCCAGTCTAATATTCACGTTGTGTTCAGAATCAGATTTCTACCTGTTAGCCCAGACCACAACCATAAAAAAGATTTCACAACACTGTAGCCAGACAAACTAGACGTTGAGCTGTAAGATTTGCAGCTTGTCCTTAGTGTTGTCAACATGTCATCATTATTGTAACATACATCTCAGTGCACTTATCGCAGACAAACAATATAATATCTCCAACGTCTGCCTCTCGTTTTTAGAAAACGATGTTCTACGGTGAGTCTGTGAGCTGATCAGTGCTTCACTAATGGAGTTTCGCAGAGTCAGAGTTTTCTGGTCTCTTAATTGACTTCCTGTCATTTGCATATTATTTACATACTGTTACCTGGGGCAACAATGTGCCGTGTGTGTGAGGGTGAATTGCTGATGAGGTTAAGCACATGTTTAAAGATAGAGTATATCTAACTGCATTTACACTACACTCATCTCCACTTAAGAACATGCACACACCCACACACACACACACACACACACACACACACACACACACACACACAGACGAGGTAGACAGGGAGCAGCTGGGAAATGTAGAGAGTAAGACAAAGAAGGAGGTGACGAGAAACATTAGTGACACGGTAATGCATTGGTGTTGTGCCCATTGAAAATGAAGGGGCAAAGGCCCCCTAGATTTTTTGAAATGAATTCATGTCTATGTAAACTGTTAAATCCATCTGCGACATATCTGCTTTAGTGATAATATTAAGTCATGAATTCTGACCTTTGTTAAAGGCTTATTTCATTATCATTGTGTAGAGCTAGAATTTTATTAGCTGCAGGAAACTCTGCACACATCCAGTCACACATAGAAAACTAATATGACGTGTATTTGGATGATGCTGGTTAATTCTAAATACAAAAATAGATGCAATATATGATCCCTTTTAGTAACTAGACGGATCATATTTCACTGACAAATAAGTAAATAAAAACAAGCCATTTATAAGTTCAATGCAGGAATCTCTAAATGCACCTATAGACACAATGCACGTTGTATTTAAGTGTTGTATGGCAAATACAAATGTTTCTTCATAATGCCATAAAAAATATGAAACAATAAAAGTATGCATGATGCCCCTAGTGTGAAAGTGAAAAAAACTGAGAGATCTGTCCAGAATTTCCTGGTGTAATCGACATCAAGGGCTCATTGATTTGCATTTCCACCCCAGGAAGATTAGGCAAGTTAACGTGCTGAGGTATCAAAACCTGCTCTGCAACCCTGGTAATTACCTGCAGGAGCTGCACGGGAGAATGCAAATGACAGAGTCAGACAGCCGGGACGTTACATGGACTTTCTCCTGTAGTGTCCAAGTGAGCTTGTATGTGGACGCTACAGTGAAGGAGAATTTGGTGAAACATCGAACAATAGTTCATTCCAAAGACAAATGAAAACATAATTAATATCTTTGTTAATGAATATTAATCAATAGCTCTACAAACTCCAAAATCATTAGAACTGTACTAAGTCACTGATAATTTAATCCTGTATCTGCTCCGTATCAAAGAGCTAATGGTAAAATAAAATACAAATTAACTGAATAATGTAAAGCCAGATTCAACATTTGACTACCTTATTTCTGAAATAGCAGTTCTAATGGGATGAGTGTGTGTAAGCTTATGTTTCGGTATGTGCTTAAGTTGTATTTGAACTTAATTAGCTGGATATTAAAAAGCAGTTACTGAGTTTGCTCTCTTACCTGGCTCATTTAAGTGCCGACAATGCGTGAGTTAGATGAGCAAAGGCACACGGGGCTATGGGAGGACGGCAAAGGAGATGGTGGAAAAATAAAGAGACGGAATGATTATCAGAGAGCAACACAGCGACGTACTGTCGACGGATAAAAAAGTCGGGTAAAGTGAGGCAAGGGAAGCAAAATTACAAACGGAGTGAACAGCCTGTTCTTCATCTCCTAAAAAGGAAACTAAATCCAGCCTGATCCCATTCCTGTGGTAATCTGCCAACAAAGCCAAGATGATGGAGAGAATAATGAGATAAACAGAATGCAGAGTGAGCAATGGGACACACATCTAGAAATTCACACACATTAGGCTGGTTTTTCAGCTGCTGGCCCAAAGCTAAATAACTTTCTATTGAGACATGCGGCCGATAATTAATGGACTGTTTGTCCGTGTTGTCACTGTTGTCAATAGTAAAAATACTGCGTAAAATCAATTTAGATTTTATTACTGCACAAATGTAGATAAGTTCTCGATGCTAGAAAAATGCTGAACATTAAATCCTGATTTGTAATAGACACAGGATGGAATATATAAAAGTAATTCATACTGCTTTGTATTATGCCATTCAATGTTTCTGAAAAGCATCTGAATTACTGTTTCTCTCATTATGGAACAAAATGTGCTCAGTAACCCCAAAGAGGTGTAAGTTAGCCAGTAAAAAGAAAGTAAAAAACAATAATAATAAAAATAACTTTTAGGGTTCACACCAGTTTTAATCCTAAAAACTATCAGTGAGATTTATCAAATGTCGCAGATGTTGTGCAGGTTTCTGTGTGTGTCTGTGTGTTCCTGTAGATACGACTTAGTAAGGAGCAGATTTCATTTTTTACAAAGAGAGTTTTAGGGGTTAGAGTTAGGGGAAGGGGCTTGGGTCTGCATTGTGTTATTGAGGATAGAGGTACAAACGTGTGTGTGTGTGTGTGTGTGTGTGCAAACACGATCACATGCCTACCTCTAGCAATTGAGCTCCTGACGAAACCTTTTCTAACAGGGCAAAATTATGTCAGACTTTAATTTTAGATTTCACATCATTCTGCATAAACAATGAATTGCCATCATCAAACAGGCAGATATCACTGTGTTGAATCTGGGGGAAAAACAAAACCCAGATGGTCACAGTGAAGCAGAAGGAACGGCAGGTGAAGACAACCGAAGCCATACGATATGATAAAATTAATTTATAGTATATTCATTGTACTCATTGTATTGCGTTGATTAAAATGCAGTATTCAAACAAATGATGCTCACTTTTTAAGCAGCCTGTAGCTTTTTCCCTGTGAGACGGTGAAGCAGCAGACGGACCCTTCCTTATCTGGGCTCCTATGAGCAAACATGAACTCTTTAGTTGTTAAATAGCAGTGTGCTTTAATATCAATGTATTATTGTGTAAACTGTGGAGATGGTTTTAACCACTTTATATAGTAACAGATGGTTCATTATCATGATACATTATCATTTATTAGCAGAAAATGTTTTGTATAAAAATGTGCATCTTGAAATAAAGATAGCGAATAAAAAGTACAGAATTTCCCTCTGAAGTTTAGTTGAGAGCAATGAAAATCCGACTTTGAAGTACTTTGAAATTCCGAGTAGCACTAGTACATTTTCAATAGTGAATTTATTTGGTTCCTTCACTGCAAAACACAAGTAGTTTAAATCATGTAAATTACTGTTGTATATTGTTAACTGTGTCCTGTTGGGCAAAGGATTTTATTACTGAGGGGACCAGACTAGGACTCTTCATTGGGCCATAACCTCTAGCAGCTTCCCTGTCTTCCAGTAAAATTAAACATACTAAAAAGACAGGGATGGAACATGTTGGGTAAATGTTTGGAGGTGTTCGATACGACCTTATCATATCAACTATGTGTTTTAGCGTTTATGTGCTCGTGCCGTGTGTGTGGGTGGTAATAGCGTATGTGTGCACATGTTTCGGACGATGAAAGTGTGTGTAGTGTCAGCCCTGGGGAGTGTGTAATGACAAGACTGCTGAGCGTAGACGCAGCAGGAGGTTGAAGGAGAGAGGGAGAGCGACAACAGGAGAGAGCGTGTGAGATGAGAGCGGGATTTAAAAGAAACGAGATGAAACTTGGACAAGGAGATGGACAGAGAACAAGAAGCTTTCACATAGCAGGAGGAAACTGGGAATGAGTGAGAAGGAGAGAGCGTCATTAAAAGGTTCAACCCAAAGTGCTTTAATAAAAAAAACATTAATTGTGTGATAAATGGAGAAAGGTGAACCAGTGACATTCACACACTTCACTGGATGGTGTGTAAAAGAAGGACGATTGAAAATCCAGAACCTGCAAACGTGTACAAGTGGTGTGAGGCAAATGACTGGAGAAGGTTGTTTGCACACGTTGAGGTTTGATCCGAGCATTACAATCACGCAGAGGGCGGCGTCGGAATCGAAATAAAGACTAAACGGAGGCAAAAGTTTTATCAACTACCTAATTTTGTCAGTGGTTTCTTTGGTAAGATTGTGGCGCATCGTGTCTGAACAATATCGCCGTCTGCATCTGCTTCATTATCTGTGTCTGCTTTTCTCTGTAGATGATGATGAAAATATCACCAGACCAATTTTATTGATTCCATTTAATATAATTGCACACAAATTGACGCCAGGGTTTAAAATGACAGATATGTACCCTAAACAAAAATAATAGGAAGGCACAGAGTTATTATCAGTAAGGCAGCTGTAAAGATTGTCCTGCAGACAGCACTGAAAGTTTTTTTTGTGAACCAATTTCTGAAAGTGCACTGAACGCATCACTGTAATTGCTGCCCTACAACTACAATAAGAAGAGCTGAGTTGGTTTTTGTGAAACAGTTTTTGATTTGAGATTATTTTTTGTCTGTCTGTGAGAGAGGGGTACAGCAGTGCGGCCCTGAAGAGAACCCCCTTATTATTTTCATGTTTGTCAGTATAGCAACAACAATCATTATGAAACCTGTGCAGATTATCTGTTGTTAGATAGTAATGCCATCACTGGTCAGGGAAAGAGTCATTAATTCTCTCATTCTCCCGAGAAAGCAACACAAACACAAAAACACAAACACACTTACTGTGTGTTTAACCACAGGATAATTACATGGTTAGCAACGTTTATTTGTAAGGTGGCCGCTATCTTAAAAACACGTGAACTGATTAAAGGTTTTGAAAAACTATTATTTTACAGATGAATTTGAGGCAACGTCAGGAGAAATCGGCATTGTTGGATTTCACCAATGTAACAAACAGCGGGAAATTGTCAAAGTGAGAAGTGTCCTCACGGGAAAGTCTGAGTGAAAATGATCTCTGGATGTCTTTATACGAACCAAGGAGTAAATCTGTCCGTCAAAACCATTTTTGTCATGTATGAGGTGCGTGTCTGATTTCACTGGAGATTGCACCAGTACTTGGTCTCAAAAACAGAGATTTCCACCTTTTCTAGCTTTTCCCTGACCATCATATTTCAAAACAGCTGGCTGATGAATATAACATTACAGGGAATATATGAACCTAATCAGACACATATGGCCTTGTCTTATTTTATACGAGTCTTTAATGAAAACCATTTTCCTAGAGGGGAAATGGCTTAAACGGTTGTTTCTGTTTCTGGAGCTAATAGAACACAGACCATACTGATCGGTAAAAACTAAATCCTGTTTGGTTGTACGTCTTTCTGTAGGTCTGTTTTTTGAGTTTCCTTCTACCACAATTTAATAAAAAAAAAAATCTTTCCTTTAAACATCACAGACAGCAAGGTGCATTTAGTTTTACACATTTGTGCAAGTGTGTCTCTTTGTGAGTGCATGCGAGTATGCATCAGTAGGCAGCACTAAGTCAGGCTTGATTGTCTGCAAATTAACACACATGCACATACAATTACACATTGAGAGAGCAAGGCAGATTGAATTTCTTGGTGCTAAACACACACACAGATACACAGACAGACTGACTGGGGCTTATTAAACACCTTCATATCAAAAGCACACAGCACTCACACATCAAAGGGAAGCAGAGACCTGAGGCACACAACACAACTTAGTAACCACTATCACACACACACACACACACACACACACACACACACACACACACACACACACGTCTGAAGACAGTCTGTGAAACTTTCATTTCTTACCCTCAACTTGACCCTCATCATTACATGCCAAACGCAATCACAAGAATGTGATGCACTCTACACAATAAATCGTACCGCACGTTCACAGAGCAAAATAATTTGCACTAAGCCGGAATTCAGCAACACACAGAATCACTCGTCCTTTTTGCAAACTCTGCTTTTTCACAAGTGTTGCCGCTTAGACAGAGAGCTGTTTACATTGGTGTAGTGAGAGCAGACAGTGACCATTTGGGAAAAAAAGTGGCACAAAATCTTGCAAAGTATTTATATATATTAATAGCCGATGTTACCTGTGGCTGCAGTGAAGATTTTTGCTTATTTGTCTCTTGGGTGTAAACTCAGTAGATGGAGCTTCACAATACAATGATCTGTAGGAGCTAAGAGGAGAAACCTCATTAAACCCATAATTAAATTGTCACTACTTATCAACACAACAACAAATAAAGAAATTTGAACATAAAGAAGACGACATTTTGGCAAATCTATATTCCTCTGGGGATGTCCTCCATCCATCATCTGCAGCATGCAAATGTGGCGGCTGCACCAAGCTGCCGTCACAATACACACCAATTAAAAGGAGAAAGGACCAGAGCTGTGCTCCGAGACAAACACGGCTTCCTCCACACAGACACACACAGACACACACCTACTAATATAAATATGCACACAGTTACACACAGGAACACAGCAGGAGGTGGTAAACACCCTCTAATTGGAGTGGTAACAAGCTGCCTGTCAATCAAAGCCCTCCTCAGTGCACCTTGGTATTCTGCTCATTCTGCTCGAACTCTGTACCACTTTAATCACACACAGTTGGGATTTGGATTTTCTTCTTGGGCCTCCTTTTGTATATTTACCTTAGTACAAGCGGCGGTAAACACGGCCGCGGGGGGTTGGATTCACTCATCGGATTCAACAGAGGTGAGGGCATGTACTAATATTCATAAAGACGAAAAAGAAGGTAGAAATACATTTTAGCAGCTACATGACTAATTTAAAATGTGCTCTGGTCACTTACACTTTCCTCATTTACCTAAATGGTTTGTTCGGAACTGACTGTTCGGCAGCAGGGAAGGCACTCGGATAAAATCAGCTTTGAACTGTCTTTAAATGCAGCAGAAACGTAAGATGATTTCTTCTCCACCTCTGACATATTTTGAAAGCCGGGCGCACAGATCGTATGTGTGGTGACAGAAATGCTGCTTTCGGATTTTCAGAAATCCGTTTTTCTGAGAAAACCAATTGTAACCTGGTTATTTCGTCTCAGGGTCAGTTGACTAGAGAGAGTAGGAAGGTGACAGCTGATTACTTGTATTTGTCTGTATCTAAATATGAAAAGTCCAGAAAAGAATAGTTCTCATGACGAAGAAAATCAGATTTTGTCCTAACTGAATTTTGAGGTGGCACTGACGTTCCACTCAGCACGAGTCTGCTCAGATCTTAGCAGCCCCTGAAAGATCAGATCAGTGTCTGCAGGTCAGAAAAGGTGTCAGTCTTTGTCCCCTACAGCGGCAGGGTTATGCTGCCATCCACCTTCACTCAGAACCTCATTATAAAACTGGCAACACGTGGTAAGTGTAAAAAATCTTTGCAACCATTTAATTCTGAACCAACAACGTTAGTGTTTCACTTATTGTCTCACTCGTCGTCGCTGCTTTTTTCATGCTTCTCAAAAAAGTGGTGCACATTCATACTTTGTGCATAAAACAAGACTTTCAACACTTCTTTGTGGTTACGTTAAAGTTGACACTGTCTTGTAGTGTTAAAGGATAACACAGATAGATTTTATATTTTTGTTACTGTCAAGATATTTCGTAAGGAGACTTGAGCAACAATAAATTGTGTTGAGAAACTCTAATGTCAATGAATCCAGAACCTGATTCGTACATCTGAGTTTGATTTTTATCTGGCCACTAGAGGTGTGAGATTCCGTCTGTATATATTATTTTAGTCTATATCACAATAGACTGTAAATATGTATTGATACTTTTAATGATCACCGTCTGTCAAAACAGGGAAATCAAAAGCAAGTTAAACTGAACAAAACAGTATTTATTCTAAGCAATTGTTACCAGCCTCTGAATAAAAATACATAATGGCTAAGGCGTCATACTGTAGGCTAGAGCTCTATCGGAACAAGGGCCTTCAGCAAAAAATTGAACTTGGAATAACAAAAATGTGCATTAACAAAAGGAAAAGTAATTGAGAAAGTACTTTGGAAACAATGTGAATTAAAGTGAACTTTCTGTAATTTAAAAATCTGTAAAATAACAAATGGTAAGCGGTGGCAAATAATGGATGGATGGACAGTGTGTGAACCACCGAGGCAGAGGTCCACAATCACATCACAGAGTGTGTGTGTGTGTGTGTGTGTGTGTGTCCATCACTGTAACAGGAACCAAGCTGCTTAACAATAGTAATCTTTCAGTACCCAGCTGACTTCCTCAATATTTTGTCTTTCAGGACTTGTTTGGGAACCAGCAGGCGACAGCAGCTCTCTGGTCTGCTTACTGTACATTAAAGGGGGTCTTTGGATGGATTTTTTCAACACGTTTGTGCATGTTGTGTGTGACAGCTCATCCGGTCCCACACCGACAACAGGTAGTCTGGAGGTTCTGTGCCAAAAACCCAAGCTTGTAATCAGCTTCTGCCTTTAGAGATGCTTTGTTTTCCCACAGGTACCAAATGTCTTTTTCAATGGGGAACTGGTGCCAGGCACATATAGATCCATCTGACTGTTATCCTGTTCAGGGTCTGGAGCCTATTGAGTCTCTGGAGTCATAAGGGGAGGTCCAGTCCACCCCAAACAGGTCACACGTCCATCTCAGGGCCAACACAGGCAAATTCAAGTCACCAATTAACCAAACACGCACGTCTTTGCACTGCGACCGGAAACTCCACACAGTCAGTCAGAGATTCGTCTAGCTGTGAGGTGGCGGTGTTAACCACACCACCACCAACGTTCTGCCTACAGTTCGTGTCCTCGTGGTTCTTCCACCACTGTCGGAGATCCGATTCAGTGTCAGCATCAACAGATTGAAATTAGTCAGACATCTGCTCCTTCTGGGATGGTGTGGCAGAGGATGTTCTGCCCTTTTGAAGATGCTTCATATAATGTTGGTGCTTTATGAGGCTGTGAAACTGTCGACTCAGCTGTGCCCTCGTCAGACTGCCTCCATCTCTGATATAACTCTGCACTTTATTTTTTTCATATTTTCCTCTGGGTTGTACAGTATGTTGTTTTAAACTTGCAATTCACTAACAATATCATTTCCATCAGGTGTTTGGTGTCAGGATTTGCAAACTCATCCTTTAATTCTCGATGGAGACTTTTACCGATAGTAAAACCTTGAAACCGCAGCCTTGTTCCCCCATTCAGACTCACAGCTTTGACTGTGTAAGTCCTATTATCGCTGGCATTGCACATTTCACAAGCTTCTGTTAAGTTCCGTGACATGAGAGCATCTTGCAAACCTCGTGGGATGGTTTTGTCAGAATGATGTGCTGGGAAACAACTCATTTGAAAGCATGTTAGAGAACATGTCACATGTTCAACTGAACCCCACATTGGTAAAGGTGGAGAAGTACTGAAGGTGACTGTGTTAGCTCGTTTGTTGGCCAATGCTTTTTCCCCCTGAACGGTACGACTCTGCTAGAACTGTAACGGGAAAAAAAATCAAGCCAGACAATTCATATTTTGCATGAATTCTCCGAACGAGTTATTTGAATCCAGGCTTTAGTGCTACAGTAACTGAGGCCGTGTCTTTGGCAATGAGCTGCGTGTCTTTCTTTATTTAAAAAAACCAAGAACACTGGTTTAGTAGCTGATAAGGATCTTTTCTCCTTTAGTACAGTACGATCTTTATACGTCACTCTTTGCCTTTAAAATCAGATTTAAGGTGGCCACGAGCAGATCAGGCCTGCGCGCCCTGAGGAGGAAGGAGGGCATCATAGTGTCTGTTTAAATCCTGAGTCGAGAGCTTTTTCAAAGAGGCTGTCGGCAAACTGTTGGAGTGCATCTGAAGTTAGGAGGCTTCACTAATGTGAGCCTTTGTTATGTTTTAAGTGTGTTAAATGATGTGATGATAATATTCAAAGGGGAAAGTCTTATTGAACTGGCAAACTGCCAGCTGACTGCCCAGCTGTATTTACACAATTAAGGCTTAGTTAATCTTCAGTTTTTGTGATATTGCCGTCTCTTGAGTTTCTAATGAGCGCAGTGATAACGTGATACTATCTGTCAGAAGCACGGGTAAAGGCAGAATGCCAGTGCACAACCCAGCCGGGGAGAGGAAATAACTCGTCTCTGGCTCTTTGTTTTTATTTAGTTTTGATGCGTATCTCCACCTCGATCTGTTCTCGGAAATAAAACTAAATGATTTCTCATAGCAGTAACAGGTTTTGCATGGAGAAAAGCACGGCACCTGATTTCATCACTTGAATACATTTATGAAATAACAACTTCATAAACTTTTTTAAGTACATGCTATACAGAAAGATGGAACATGCTTTACAATACATGGACAAAAAAATTAAATATTGGAAAAAAAGTAAGTGTTTTTAAAAATACTACTAGGAGGAGAATAGGTATTTTTTTACAGAAATATTTTTAAAAGTTGCTATGGCTGAGAGAGATATTTCATAAGAAAAAATGTATGACTGAACAAAATTTATTAGATGTGTTTTCTTAAAATCCAACCTTTATCTGGATGTTACAAGCCAACAAGACAATGCTGAGACAGGCTCCAAGGCTGAATTTTTCACAAATGTCAAATGTCTGAGATTTTAAAAGAGATTCTCTTGTTCTGATTTCACTCTGGCTCTCTATTGCAATTTTTTAATAATAAATCTGTCCACATGTGCACATTCTTACAGTATTTATCATATACTGACTATTACTGAAACAGTTGGGCAAATAAATAGTACTGTCACTTTGCCTCTTACTTTTTTCATCCAGTTGTTAAAAACAGTTTTCAGTGGATTACGACTTGTGCAAAACATTCCTGTATTTTGGAAAGCTGCACAAATCTTTCTTTTATATGATATTGATGCGCAAACACATCCTTTCCTTTATTTGCCCAGAATTGAATATCTTCATCACTCCTTACATTACTTGCTTTCTTTTATTGTTTTTCTTTTTTTTTTTCTGAGTAATGGGAGGGCAAGAGATTAGGACAAGTAAAGGAAGGGATGATGAATGTGACATTCAAGCAGAGATCGAGGGAAAGACATTAGGAAAAAACAAAGAAAAGAGGCTATCAAGGAAGAAGAAGAAGAAGAGAATGGGAAGTAAAGCTGATATGAAGGGCAAAGGAGGAAAGATGAAGGGAGAAGAGATTAATTTCTTCCCACATCAGCTTTTCCTTAACGTCTAGTTAATAGGACACATCCTCTGGGACAGGAGGGTATAGGAGAGGGATACATGGACAACAGACCACTGGCACAAAGTGCAAAGATATATGTCGTGAATAAAAACACATGTATGGCTAAAAGATAAAGCGATATGAAAGAGAGAAAAGGTCAACAAAAGGCCAAATATGCAGAGCCACTGCGCTCCATCTGTGTGTGGACAGCTGTGCACACGGATAAGACAGAGCTGACTTCTCATTACCATCCTCTCTGCCCTCCTTCATCGCCACCACTCCTCCTCTTCTTTCCTCCATCCATCCTCCATCATTTTAATCCCTCTTTCATCTTGCCTGTGTTTCATCTACTGTGTGAAAAAAAAAACTATATCATGTTGCTCTTTGAAACAACAGCAGCTGCATAATGAACTGACAAGGCAAAATTTACACAGCATGAGTCGGTGGTGAACTCGGTTCGGTCTGTTGTGTTTTGATGGGAAGGGAGAAGTGATGAACCACAAAATGTACAACGGCACTAGTGATGAACCGGGTGTTGGGCCAGGAACAATACAAGTTTGTGATTGTTATTGATAAGTTTGTTTACTACAGGTTTTAATAACTGCAAATATGTGCTAGTATTAAGGAGGGACAGTAAAAGAGCTGCAGTGGAAATATTTGTGTAACTACCACCACCGATGATCCATTTGTCTGAAGTACATTGCCTGTGACATCCTAATAAGATGATCAATATTTCTAAAACTACAATCACCACAGAGAAATTATTCAGTAATTTTACTTTCCACTTCTCGAAAGTCATTGAAATAGACTTGTCGTAAAGCATTAAAGTGCTCCTTTACCTTTCCTCCAGGATCGACTCAGTTCCTTGCTGCTGTACTTAGAGAGACAGTGTTATTTTTAAATACAGGAAGAGGAGGGTGGGAGGTGCAAATTGGCAGCTAAGGTGTGAAGATGTATAATTAATGTTAATTTTTCTATGATTATTTTTCAGTGATTTATATACATGTATTTTCTGAAGTGTTCCTTAAGTGAAGATGTGTACGAGACTAGAGAAAGGAATGCTTTCAAGTACTAAGTTGCTTCTTGATTAATACAGCTTCACAAAATTATAGGACACAGAATCCTTTATATAGATATGAATTACAGTGTGATCTGAGATTTAATTATGTGCAAAACCTTTTCTGGTCTCCCCTTCTTGTGCAGTCTGAGTGAGATGAGCTCGTTTCTGAGGATTCACACCAAGTAGAAGCACAAATTCTCACCATATTGACAGTGATGAAATTTATGTATGACTTATTATCACTACTGTAAATAGAGAGAGAGGCTACACAGTCATAATACACTTTTCAATCAGAATATAGCATCAAGTCAGTTAAACTCAGTTAGTAGCAGAGGGGTTTGTCAACCGGTTTCAGCTGGTTTGGTGTTAATGAAATTTACAACAGGTGCACTAGAGGGGCAACAATGAGATGAACCCAAAAACAGCAGCGGTTTTCCAGTCCTGCTCTCCTGATTACTCTAGGGGAGCCGGACAGGCCCCGGAGAAGGTCCTTAACCCATCAGCAGGATCGGTATCTGCTCCTTTGTGCACGGAGGAACAGGATCAGCACTGCCAGAGACCGAAATTACCTACGGCAGGCTACTGGTGTCAGTGTCTCTGAGCAAACAATCAGAAACAGTCGTCATGAGGCTGTTCTGAGGGTCCGCCATGTGCTAGTGAGCCCTGTTTTCACTGCCCGACACCGCCATTTACCGTAGAACACCAGAATTGGCAGGTCCACCACTGGTGTCCTCCGCTTTTTACAAATGAGAGCAGGTTCACCCTGAGCACATGTGACAGACGTGAAAGGGTCCGGAGCAGCCGTGGAGAACGTTGCGCTGCCTGTAACATCATTCAGCATGTGATGGTCTGGGGAGGCATTTCCATGGAGGGAGGCACAGACCTCTACAGGCTAGACAACGGCACCCCGAGTGGCATAAGGTATCTGGATGAAATCCTTGAACCCATTGTCAGACCCGACACTGGTGCAGTGGGTCCTGGGTTCCTCCTGGTGCACGACAATGGCCGACCCCATGTGGCAAGAGTATGCGGGCAGTTCCTGAAGTTGACTTGCCCCCACGTTCACCTGACCTGAGTCCAATTGAACACCTGGGACATTATGTTTTGTTCCATCCGACGGTGACAGGCGTACGTACAAGCACGTGGGGTCCATACAAACTACTGCATAGCATTTTTAGCTGCTGCATTGAAATTTCTGCAAAATAGAAGAACCGGCTGCATCGTTTTTTTCCTTTTGATTTTCAGGGTGTCTTTGAATTCAGCCCTTTGTAGACTGATGCTTTTTATTTCTATCAAACGATGTGGCGTTCTTTGGTTTCTAACAAATGATCCAGTCCATATTAGTATGGATATTAAGGATGATTTTTTCACCCATTAAGATCTAATGTGTTTTCAGTGTTTCTTTTTTTGACCAGAACAATTAAATGAATTATAACCTTTCTGACAGTTTTATGTCAGTTTTATGTTTTATGTAAAAACTTAAAAAATTTTAAAAGTCAAATTCATGGCAGAGCTGATGTATTTACATTAGATTGTTATGTACATATGTACCTACCAATCTTTGTTATTATCTTTAGCATTTATTTTTTAATCTTAACATGTTGACTTTACTGAAAAAAACAAAGAAAAAATTATTCTCTCATATTTACCACGCAAATATGAAACCCAAAATTAATCATAGTCTCTAATCCATAGTTTATATGTTTATACTCTAGTCAAAAGCTGCAGTTTTTTCTCTGACTTCGTTTAACATGAGAATTGAGGCTCTTGCAGCCATTTTGTTTCAGTCAGTGTAAAGACTGCGGCGGCTCCCAGCATTAATGTTATACTGTAAATGTTTGGGCTGAATTCAGGCGCTGAAGCCAACACTACCCTTTTATTTTCAGAGCCATGCTTCAATAATCCTGGTATTCACTTTGTCATTTGTCACTTTGTGGGTTTGGATGCAGAAAATATGAAATTCTTCCACGTAGACCTACTCTGTTCTTACAGCATCTAGCGTGTTTTCACACATTTTTAACTTGTTTGTCAAGCCTCGGTCCTCCGTGTGAGAAGAGTTATTTAATCACCAAGGCAACTATTTTCTTCTATTCAATCTGGGTAAGTGTCCTTGAAGTCAAGATAGATTCAATGGCTCGAAGTTTCTCTCTGTGATTTCAGGAACCCTAAAATCTTCTTCTCATCCTATTTGTTATTTTCCAAAGTCTCTACTTCTGTTTCCCTGAAACCCTTTAACTCTCCTCTTACTCCTTCTCTTTCTTTGCTCTCTGCACTTCACAAACTAAAGAAATTAAAAGTTTTTTGCTCCATCTTTAGTGGATGTCTTCTTTCTTTGTAAACATTAAATTTAGACTTCTACAAGAGGTTAATTGGACGTTTCTGCAACGCTGCGCTGATTCAGGATGTCTTGGGAATGTTGAACTAAGACACCACATTTACAGTTAGTTGTCATTTACGTAGCAGCTGTTTTTTTTAGAACCTGACATCAGGGGACTTCCAAGCTTATTTTTCCAAGCCAAGTCTTGTCATTCCGAACAGACCGTAGACAGAGCTTTGTTTAGTGTAGGAAATTTATTGGGAAAACTTAGCAGTTGGTCCAGTTCCTACTTTTCCATTATGCATTTGTTAGACATATGATGGACACTGAATTTCATGCATTGTCATTGTGAGTCACATTAGAGGAACTGCCATATCTTTGCTGTGTGATACAAGATGAAAAGTCACACTGTTCTCATTTCAGTGACTAATCTAGTCTCTCAGCCACAGATTGAAGGAGTGCTCAGTTTATTAACATAAAAATCTCAACTTCAGAACTGCTGCATTGTTGCTGGAAGAAAATGTAAGAACAAGCATCATCTACATCGGCCTAAAACAGTGACAAGAATGTGACCAATGGGAGGGGCCGCCCTCAGCTCAGCTCACAGACTTTTTGGTTTTGCAGATTTAAACCCACCATGGATTAAAAAAAAAAAAAAATGAACAGAATCTTTTGAATGTTGCCACATTGTCGTTGCAAGGCTGTCCCATTTGAAAGGCACCTTCAAAATAAACTTTGAAAAAAAAAAGAGAAAGATACTAAATGGCATAAAACAAACACAAAAATGGGTGCAAACATCTTTTGCCATCAGAGAGGTGGCTGACCCAGACAGCAGCAGGTGCTCAGACTGAAGCAGGTGGAAAATGTCACTGATATGGGCGATATGTCGGTCCGGAATCCAAATGCAACTGCAGCCAAATACACACAATAAATGTCTTATCAGAGAGAACAATCGGCATAGAACTGAAGCCGCTCGCTCAACATGGAGTTTATTCAACACACAGTGCAACTATCTGCAGCCTGTCTGTCTGGTGATAAAAGGTCAGACCGTGCGCTTTGTCCTAGTGAACTTTTAATCCATCATGAAGTATTAGTGTGCTAAAGTGATGATATGCTTCAAAATGTTCTTCCAATCTTTACAGAGAAACCACCCACACGTTAATTTGAAAAATGCAAGACAGATTAAAATGCACACGGGACTTAACAACAAGACCCGAAATGTGTAAAGAGGTAATATAATATAAAACCAAACAAATCAAAGAGGTTTAAAAATAAAATCAGTTTTGACAAAGCAAATGTGTCTGATCTGCAACAAAACTCTAAATTACTCAACCAGTACTGTCAACTTAAAGCTTGGTCACACCCTGTTTCTGTAATAAAAATAAATAAAATTTAAACGAGAATGGGACATTTTCCATTTCAAAAATGCTATTTATAATTACCCTCCATAACCTGCAGCCTGCTAGATATTAACAAATGTAACTGAAATATCATCAAATCTAAGACACACTGAAGCTACGTACTGGACCAGAGAGCAGAGAACACAGGAATGTGCCCATGAATTGATGGGACGCTGTGGGAAAGTGAAGTTTAGCTGCTTTTATGTCAGTAGCCGTTTGTTGCATGTCGTGTGTATGAGAACAATCCAGTGTCCTAAAAATCATGTTTCTGTACAATTAAACTACAAATTCTGCCTCAATAGAGAAATATATCATTTCACATAAAACATCTTTAATTGCTTTTAAAGATGTTTAGTTATTAGTGGTTCTTCCTGCCTGAACCAGACACAGGACTCAGGAACTGATCTCAGGTCTGGGGCTTGACAGTCCTTCGCTTTGTGCACCATCCTCCACAACCACGTTTTTCACCTCCCTCTTCGTTAATAAAAGTACAACTTACTTCATTCAAAAAGCCTGTTGCATCAGAACACAAGGATTAACTCATTAGGTTCGCTGCAGATGTGTAATTGTGTTTGCAGCGTAGTTGTATAGAAATGTGATTTTCAGGGTTGAAGAGAACGAAGGGTAATAGCTCATAAAGTAGGTAAAAACTGCTCACTCATATTACTGTACAGTGCACACTATGTGGAGGTCTGCAATTTGCATATTTTCACACACCAGTGTGTCTGTAGTTGTGAGCCATTTGTTTGCAGCAGTGAGGGTGAAAGGGTTCATTGGCCCAGTGAAGTAATTCACGTATTTGTTGGGCTCTCTTGGCTTCACCATCTCACTAAACGCTTTCTGTTTGATACCAGCCTGTTCACTTTGAACATTAGGACAGCATTCAATTAAAGGTGGACTGTGTGTCCTTTAATTAGACAACACGGGTTCTGACCTGCTGTACATTTGCACACTAATTATCACTGTAACGTGTAATACAAAACACAGCAAGAACGTTGAATATAAATCTGCAAAAACGTGCATATCATTGCATTTGCATTTAGGAGAAGCTTGTATCCAAAGCGACTTACAGAGTAATTTGGTACACACATACACACATACATGCAGGATGACGACGGCTGCCATGCTACGGGCACCAGGCCCACCGGGAGCAACTTGGGGTTCAGTGTCTTGCCCAGGGACACTGTGAGATGCAGCGAGGAGGGACCGGAGATCGAGCAACAGCCGCCCCATTTTTTCAGCGTGTATAAGCAAAGTAAGCATAGAAAGCATTTTTTGTTTGCTTTCCAAATTGTCAAATTAGGATGATTAATAATTTATCAGTATGTTTCCATGGTTTTTTGTGTTCTTTCCCAGTGGGTTGACTTCACACATAATAGCTCATTTAAGCGGCAGTGGAAACGAACCCCTGTCTGTTTAACATCTGTTCAACACACAATTCTGAAGAAAACCAAGTTCTTAAATATGGGTTAGTCCTGGGTAATGGTCTTAGGTAATGTCTAAAATCTATTTGAAGTTGAATGTTCAGTTTTTGAGCAATCAAAAATATAAATTTACAAAAACAACATTTTACATTGAACACATTATATTTCAGTTACAATTTTTTTTCAATTGCCCCTTTGAAGTTTACACATTTTGCTCCTGTTGTCTCCACATAGCACCACTCACTGTGGACATGGAAAAGAAAAGCTTGGCAAAGCTGTTCATTGCAAGTTCAAACTATAAATTAGTTTGAACTTTTTTATGACAAGTATCTGAGTGGCTCATCTCAAAATCAACAGTGCTGATTATTTCCAAAATCTGCATTCAACTTCTCCTCTTTGTAAACTTTCTTCACGGCCCCTCTAGCAACAGTTCAGCCCCTTTTGCACTAGACCTTCAAATGAAAAAAGTTCATGCCTAATTTAACAACTGTCTTAAGGACATCAGATTAAATAAAAGTACTTTTATTCATTCTAAATAAAATCCATTTTATTCAAAAATGAAATCAGGGCCTTCCCTTCAAAGATCTGATGCATTAAATAACTTCTTCATAGTGTGAAATCCAATGAAGCATTGAGATGGAAACATGGATGGCGAGTTACAGATATGGTCCTTTTATATGAAGATATTAAAAACAGGGTGAAGGGTGGTGGCAGATAAGAAATGGATGCACACACACACACACACACACACACACACACACACACATGCACTGGCCTGAGATGGTTTCAGCCACAGGCAGCAGCGTCTCTGTCTTCCCACTGACTCTAATCTGTGCTGTGATTGGCTGACCGGATCATTTATCTCTGATGGGATCGTTGTGATAAAGCTGTCCTCTAAGTTGACTCTGATGATTTGTGAAACTTTTACCATTTTCTTTTTTCTATTTCATCATCCCACGTCTGACTGTTGGTTCTCTTCATGTTTGAAGCAAAGGCTGTTATTTCACATAACTATCTGAAACTAACTTAATCGATTGGATAATATAAAAAATAATCCATATTAAATGTGTGTTTTCAAGCTCCATAGAACTAACAATCAAAACTTGTCCTCACACATGAGAAGGAGCCCTTATTTGTTCCTGCGTTTTCATTTTTGCTAAAGAATTTGCAGAAGATTGCGCTGCACATCAAATAATTTTCAAAGCTCTGGCCTTTTTCTGCCCTTCTGTGCACCTCTCCATTAACCATAGAGGTAAGCTGACCTCTCATCTCTTTCTTTATTAATATAGCCTCTGAGTCACGTGATCCCTTTTATGCTTTCTACTAATGTGCATCCAGTAACAACAGTTAACAGCACTTCCTGTGTGTAACTCTTGTTGACTGCTACCACGTCTCTTTTAACAGAACGCATTCACTTCATCTCCACCACCTGGTCACTGAACATAACTTCTCCGTTTGGATAGGTGACATCGCACAATCCCAGCATTCAGTCTGGATGACATCCCCATGCTGTACAGTAATGCACGAGGGTGTGCCTAAAGGTGTCACAGAATCCACAGAGACTCTTAAAACCATCTGCATATATAAAAAAACAGATCCACTAAATAAAACCAAACTTTTTTTTTTTGTCTGGTTTGTTTTAAAAATCTACGGCAGTGCCATCAGCCGCCACAGTGTCAGACACAGCGGGTTCAATTCATCTGTGTTGAGTCTTTTTGAAGGAAAAACGGATGATGACATTGACAATATTATGGGTGGGACTAATAAGAAATGTCAAAAAGTGACATTTCTTATTGCCGACCAGTGGCCCAGATTAATTTATTATCCAGATGATATATTGACTGTATGAGGATTAGGGACATACCTTCAAAATGCTGCTGGTCAGTTCTATCAAAACATTCAGGATTTAAAATGTGTTTCCGAGTATTTCTTGTGTATGAGAATCTTTTCTTTGTGAGGTCTACAGTGTCTGTAATGCCACTAACTCTAGCTGAGTCAGTATTTTTGAAAGCACTCAGTCATAAATTCAACGTGTTTGAAATTAAGGTGTGTAATGAAATCTGATCGCTTGAAATTCGAACTAGCAACAACACTTTTGCCTATGCAATACCTGTTACCAGGTGACGTTAAGCTCTACCACCCTTTAAAACTATACATTTTTATTTTTCCTAAAGTAAGCAAATGAAATTGCTTACAACCATGCTTGAAAAGATATAATAATGAACATGCACTAAAACTGGAGAGATTTTAGACAAGTTTCAGTCTGTACTTTATAACAAGCAGGAAACATGCTGGACACATCATGTGGCCAGATGACACATTCCTGACTTTCAATGCGAATCAATTTATCTAGATGTCTTTAAACAGCGGGGGGAAGATTCTGCAGAAACCTGCAGTTGTGTGCTGCGTCTCATGCCACTCATAATTCATATCACTAGCACACCAAAGGAAATTATGAACAGCTGCAGACAATAAGCGAACAAACAAACAAAGAAAACAGGTACACACAGCATCCAGAGATGCACAGTCCATATTAATGATGTAGGTTGTTTCATGCACTGTCTTGTTGTGCAGGTGTGAGATCAGATGTAATATGTAATGTCCCAGCGTGATGAGGCACACTGATGTGACACAAATGAGCGTGTTGCACTGGTTGGACAGGTTTCCATGCTGTTCCTTCAGGTACAGACTCGGATGCCGGCAGCCCCCTGCTAACGCCTGCCAAACCTGGACAAACAACACACACTTTGAAGAGATTTAGCCCTAATTAAGCACTTCTACTGTACGCAGGCAACTTTGGGAAATATTTTACAGAATCCAAGCCAGTGTTTTTTTTTTTTTTTTGTCCTTTGTGGTTTTCTCACTGCAGTTCCCTCATCTGGAAAATTTGGGCTGGGAGAGGACGGTAACTTTGGGTTTAATTAGTTGAACTAAACTTGATGAGATCTTGCGGTGTGCATCCAAGCTAAGATAAAACCAGGAGAGAGATGAGTTTCTCCCTCACTGTGAGCTGTCCTCATTAAAACACATCTGATGGTTGTCTGCAGAAGATTAAACGGAAAACACCATGAGGTGCCCTTATTAGAAATACTGAACTCTGCTGATTACCAACAATTGCCTTCATCAGCCAAACTCCCATTCTTTACCAAGTCGGCTGTTTGATAAGAGTCCGTTCAGTTGACTTGCACCAATGATGTGGGATATTAAAAATCTTGTCTGCGGTGGGAGTGACTAAACCTCACAGACAGAGTCAGGTGAAGTGTGGGCAGGTACAGCCGTTTGATTCTGTGAGTCAGACCTGGTGAAACGCGAGGACACCTGGTGGCTCAGTCAGCTGAGACATGTGCAGTGTGAGAGGGTGAGAGCTCGTGTCAGGGAGACAGTCATGGAGGGTCGAAATGGGACAAAAATAAAAATGGAACAATTTCAAACTCTCAGCACTTCATCTTTTGGTGACGAATGCACTGATCACTTATTTTTGTTATGTTAGTAATTTCTGTTGTTTGGGAAATCACATTTAGACAAAAGGAGAAAGATTTGTAGGTATTTTTTTTAGAAGAAACCCAAAGACACATGGAGAGTGAATTTATTTGTCATATTCATTCTGGAAGTGAACCTAAAGTATTTCCATTTAGTCGCTTGGGTGGTTTAAAACCCAGTTGCTGAAAACACCTACAGATTGAAAGTGTTTTTATCCATCTGACCAATACCTGAACATACCTCCCACAGCATAACTAGGAGCAATTTGTGGAAAAACCTGTAGCTCCTAACTGTCTGAATTTCTTAATACAGCCATGGCCTGTTGTGATAATTGCAGCAAAAGTGACACTAAAATTACCCTGAAAAGAGCCATCATTCTCTGTCTCATTAAGGAGATTTCTGTGAAGGAAAGTCTTCTATGAGAAACGGAACACAGTTACCGAGTACGGCGCAGACAGGGAGTTAAGGTTTGAAGAAAAACAGGAGCTTTCACTTAGTCACAGTTTAGAAGTAAGTAATTCAGCCTCCACGTCAGGTGTCGGGTGAGCGGCGATGGAACAAGGAGCCGTGGAGAAGTCACTCCAGCTCATCTTCATCAGACTTCAGAGCAGAAGATCTTCTACACATATATTCGCGTTCACTTGCAAATATGGATGTCTGCTCATGGAAATGTCTCATGCATCTTAATGTATGTGTATGTCTCCGTATGCTAATATGTGTGTGGAGCCTAAGTTAACAAAGGTTTCTGCCGCATCCTTCTGTCAGGCGCCAGATATGTGGCCTTGTGGATAATTTCACTTAATTAAATTATTATTATTTTTCTGCCTTTCAAGGTTTGGACTTAACAAGCAGCAGAAAGAAATGTTAATTTTAATCATGCTGATAATTCCCTCTCAAACAGTCAAGGACAGCGTGACAAAACTTTTGCGCTCACATTTTGTCCCCTCATCTGTCTGTCTGTGTATGTACCTTTTTTGGAGACAGCCCGTGACAGAATTTCAATACGCATTCAATACGTGGAGCGTCAACCGTGTCGAAAACATGATCTGATTAAATTTGGAGCCCCTTGCTGCATAGATTTACATGTTAATGTGCAGAAAAGAATTTTCCTGAAACTTCTCAATGCTGTAAGATACACTAGAGTTTATAATAACCTTTCAGAGTATGTTGACATAAACATTTGGCTTAATTAATGAATTCAGTAGTGTAACTCATTATTTTTAGTATACAGTTTCACGGTGATTATGATGAGATGTCAGTTTAAAAGCCTCTTGTTTTATTCATATCCTTTGGGGGGGGAAGAAATGACGTGTGTAACCATGCAAAGGTGACCAAAGGTAAATAATTAATTTATAATGCAAATAATGACTCATCAGGTTGTTTTTAACTTTGTTTTCTAATCTGCGGTGTTGGGTTCTCATTATAATCATGTTCACTGCCTGCTATAGAGCTCCAAGTGTGAAACATGAATCAAATTTTAATATTAGAATCTTTCTCAAATGAGACCCCAGGTGCCACATTTTCTTCAGCTGCTGATAGCTCACAGGATTACAGTGTGTGCTCAGCCTCCTTCATCCTTTTTCCATTTCTGTTTCTGTCTTTGATGGTGCTGCAGTAATGTTAGCAGTGGAGTAGTCAGTCCCCTTTTCTACATCTGTTAGGCAAGATATTTTACATTTCCTTTCATTACACCCCATCCATTCTAATTCTCTCTGCTTCATGTGTAGGCATATAAAAAAAAAATATATATATATAGAGAAGGAAAATAGAGGTAACAGGTGGTGATGAGTAAAGGAGAAAGAGGAGACAGAAATGGACGAGAGTTGATCTGGTGCTGGCTGCCTGCCAAGAAGTGAGGAGTAAAGAACCGAGGGACGGAGTAGATCTGGGGAGCTGAATGGAGTTGTGCAGAGCAGATTGGGTATTAATGTTGAGAGGAAACACAGAACTGGCAAGAGATGGAGAGATGAGGGGACTGGAGGTTAGGAGAGGAGAGACGGAAGAAGTAAAGCAGATGGGGCTGAGGGGAATAGAAAGGAGGAGAAGTGATAGCATGATATAATAGGGAAGGAGGGATAGGAGGCGGCAGACAGATTTGGGTTATGTTCACAGGAAGCATTAGCAACTGGGAGGAAATCATAAGTGGAATAGACAACGCTTAACATTTGTGTGCGATCGCCTCCCTTTAAAACGCACGGATGCTGAGTGCAAACAGTGATGCAGTAATTTCTGAAAGGAACAACTGACGCTACTGTCAGAGTGGCTGCATTTGCACGATTGAACAACAATAATGACACTTGTTCACAAATGAGTTGCTACGTTTTGGGCAGGTAGTGAACAGTGGATTTTAATTTGTTCCATAACTTCTGGCTGCTGTAACTGATGAGAGCAGCAAAGGTGCAGAAAAACAGCACAGACGCCATGATGCCAAATTATATTTTTGCACGACTTATCACTGCTAAGTTAGTCTGGACAGTAATCTGTGTTTTTAAGTGTTCCTATGAACTGACGTATGGTGTAATGTGAAGTAAAACTACTATCGTCATCATTGTCCTAGTTACCACCTGTAAATTGCCACTGCACACAGTTTTAATGGCTCCTACTGTAAAACGGGTCAGGAGCTTAACGCGGTCCACTCCTATGCTATGAGGTAGACTGGCCAATTTATGGCTCACTAACATTAATTTTAAAACAACATGTTCAGCTCCTGAGCCTTTTCCTGCTGCAGCAGCTAAAGACTCACCTCTTCAGGCTCGACGACTGTGCTGTTGAGCTTTGTGAACAGCTGGGATTCCAACGCTGATACTGGCCGCACATTCTCCACCACATCCTCTGCTAAAAGCTGACGATGGAGGTTCAGCTCCAGTATTTGCAGCTCCACACTTTGCTTGCTGCATGGAGATGCTTGTATTTCTCACCTGAATCCAGCTCAGTTTATGTAACATGAGCTGTGTACAGTAAATGGACCAAAATGGATGAGACGTTTGGGGAGATTCCTCTGAAGAATAGATTCATTTCATTTAGTTAAGACATGAAAAATTACTAAATAAAGTAACATTCAATTACTGCATTATTCTGAAAGGTAACATTATGACATTATGTTACAAGAAATACTGTATTGTAATGTGAAAAGCTCTTTACGAATAATAAATAAATCATTTTCACTGTAAATTTTCAACTTTGGTTACATCTTAAAAACTTAAACATCACTTGTATGTCTGGATTACACAATAGCTTTTATTTTGAAGGTGCTTTTGATCACTTTTAGAGGAAATGCTATATCTATATTTAATGCAGTCAGCTGGTTCCACATAATTCTGTAAAATTTAGGTAAGCTGAGTAAACTTCTAAAAGTAAAAAAAACCAAAATGTTTAAGTAAAGACTCAGAATCCGAATCAGAAAAAGAATTATTAAGAATCAGAAAAGCAATTGATAAGTTTATAATGTTAGAATCATTAACTGACATGAAATTATTATGTCACGCAAATAAAGTAATTTTAGTTGGCTGGTGGACATGTGAAGCCAAACTACACATGTCGAAATAACTGAAAAAACAGCGTAGAAGAAAGTCATCCATTTTTGTTTTATTTTATTAGAAAATATCCACACACCATAAAAATTACATGTACAAAACTATAGGATTTGAAATTGCTTTATGTACACATACAAAAGATAAAGCCCAACGAAAAGGTGGGGAACACAGGAGGGAAAAGGTGAAGACAAAGCATTTGTGGATTTTGGGGGGGTGTGTTTCCTCTGGTACGGGTCAAAGGTTCGAGGTTCTCTGTCTACTTCCTCTTCAACCAGCTTCCATGTCTGCAGGGATCTGCGACCATCGAGATGATGATGCTGACGCCAGGAAATGGCAGCACGTGCAATTACGTGTACACACATATGAATAGTATGGCACCTGTGTAGCACGTGCCCTCTTCACAGTAACCAGCATCATGTCAAAACAGAAGAATGATGACAGGGATGCTTGTTTTGAGCATCTGGTGATTAATAAGGGATATCTGAATACGTAACCCTTTGCAAATAGAACATTAAGTGAGAAGAAACCTGTTATCAATCATCCTGTGTGTGCACGTAAACACACTCTGTGGTGATAATGAAGATGTGCAGAGAAGCTGGATGACGACCACCGACGTGTTGGCAATGCAGGCGGTGTTCGATTCTACCTGTAAACTGTTTGGAGGATCATAATGGTGCATATGTTTTTTGATGAAAATTCAGTGATGATTGACGTGGTTTGGCTAACTGACTTTTTCTCACACACTGGTTTATTTGTTTTTCTTTACTTCAGACATGGGGCTTTCCTCCTGATCGCTTGGTCTGAGGGAAAGGAAAGAGGAAAGAGAGAGACATTAGTTTATGGTACAGTCAAAACGCGAAAATAATATCAGAAGATTTCAACAGGTTTTTGCAAAACTCTTTCCCATACAGTGTTTTCAGCCCAAGGCAAAACTATGTTTAGCTGGAAGAAATATGTAGTTTTATTTGGATGACATTTGTCTTGTGTTTGTCAATGGCACAACATTGCCAGCGTGCTTGTGTGGTTTTAATTTTTCCAAACAAGGCCACTTTTTTTTGCTGAGCACAGATACTATTCCTTCATATCAGAATTAAACCAACAGCTGATTACACTGCAAATTATGAATGGTCATGGGGAGACCATGACAGACCGCTACTTTCTGGAAAATATCAATTTTAAATAAATTTTTTAAATTTATATCAAGTCACATAAGCTCTTGTCAGGCATTATTGTAAGCGTTATTATTATTATTTCACTAAAAATGAAATAAAGCTCACTTTCTAAATCACAAATGTACCGCAGCTGATTGTGGCAAAGTCCTAAATCTATCAACATCAGTGCCTCAACATGAATAAGCTTTTAATTTCCTTATTTAAACTAATTATAATATTAATTCTGTTAAGTTACTACAGATTTATTGGAAGAATGTGAGAGAAAGCAAATGTCTGACCCATTATTCTCCTTGACGAGCTTGAACAAACGCCACAATTCTTTCCTCATTAGCAGAGAGACATAAGTGTCCTAAAAGGATTAACTGTCACACTGTCCCCGGGGACAAACCTGAAGCTGATCTCTGAGAGCTCACTACTGAACCTGTACATGCTTGTACAGTGTGTGATAGGACAAAGGGGCAAATTAAAAGCATGTTGTTTCCAGTAATTTTAAACAAAGCAAATAATTTTAAAAGACAAAAACATTACATCTACAACTGCTTGAGTTTACTTCAAGGGTCTTAACAAAGTTGCATTCCTAGTCATACATGTGAACGTGAAATATCTCTACATTTAAATGCTTTGCAAGCTCCACGTCTCTGTTAACATGGAAAAATATATTATTTTGATTAACCAGACAACACGTTACTAATCTGCAGCTCCAGCTATTCATCCTTTATTATCGAAAGAGTCTTTATGTGCACATGTGGATGATTGACAGTAACAGTTATTCATTTCTCTAACTCATCCCAGACTCTTCATTAATACAAATTAACAGTCCTATTTTGATCTGCAGTTGCCTCAGAGAGACCACTTCACATTTTGCACAGTTTATTGTGTGAGATTTAATTTTAAATGGATCAAATTTTCATCAGTCTGCACTCAGTGAGAGATTTCAAGGCTTTGAGTTTTAATAAATATGCACAAGCGTCTAAAAACACATTTTCAACTTATGATTACGTGTTATTGAGTATTGATTGATGGGCAGAAATGGCAGTTTCTTCCCTTTAAACACAAAGTGTGCAAAAGTATGACCAGTTGGAGGGACAACAGCTGCTGGGAGCTTTATGTCCAACTCTTTTTCATTTCTATACAACTAAACTGCTAAGGTAAATGTTTGGTAGTGGACATAACCGCAACCTGATTATGTTTTCTGTTAACATAATGAGGATGTTGCTACAACAATAACTGTCAGTGGCAAGATGCAAATACATCGACAATGAACAGTAAATTGTTCATAGTGACTGCATGTTTAGTCTTCAAGATAATAATTGAATGTCGGTGTAATTGCATAGGAACATACTTTTTATGACACAAGGTTGGTATACTTAAAAAAACCCAAATACAAATGTCACCTAAAACCCAACAACAGCTCTGTGTGCCTTTGTTTGCAGTAAAATATTAATGTCGAACATGCAGGTATCATAAGCTATGTACAGTAAGCACCTATTTTTTAAAAACTGAGGCTCAGCCTCACGTTTGGGCCACAATAACACTGCACTACAAACACAACCGTCCCAGCTTTTTTAATTTAACTTTGCTTGTGGGTTGTATGGTTTTACAGAAGTACTTGAGATAATTTGCAACTAGTTTAAACTATATCAAAAACAACGATAGAAACACAACAAACGTCATTAAATGCAAAATTGCTAAAAATTGTTTTTTTTTCATAAAATGTGATCCAATATTCACCAAAGTCACAAATATAAAGGAAATATTTCTAAGGTGATAAAGTACAAACAGTCATGATCTTTTTGTCTTTTGTCTTTTGAACTAACCTACATACAGTGACCGTGGAAAAAGTCATGTTAGGCTTCTGAAGCCACTAAATGTAAACTGGAGTCTTATGTTAAAATACCTGCAATCTAATCAGAGAAACGATAGGGGGGGGGTCTCAAAAACTTTAGATATTAACAAGTCCCTTTCATTCTGGTATTTTGCCTCGTTGAGCAGAGCCCAAAGAAATAACATGTCAGCCCACTACCTTGTGGGGACAGGCATCAGCCATCATGCATGGGGCTCATACTGGTACAGGAGGTTGAGCGGTACTAAGTACATATGGTTTGGCTAACCTCCACTGCCTGAACAAAGTTTAAATGAGGGGCTCGACTCTTTTCTTTTCTAGAGTTTGATAGTCCAGAGTCTGATATGAACCCGACTGGTACATTGTTCTCAGACTTCTGTGTCAGAGTGTGTTCCAATTATCGGTGTATCACACTGCTCAGACTACCTGAAACAGCCTATGCTGTGGTACTGGAAAGGAGGCTTTGGCTTTGATTGATTGTCTAAACTCAGAACCAGGAGGGACAGTGCAGATTCTGTCATGACCTCAGATCCATGGACCAATTTTTACCCTTGAAAATAACTGGAGGGTCTGTGGGAGTATGTCCATCCAGCCTAAATGTGTTTTGAAAACTAGGGGAAGGCTTGTGACCGTGTCCCCTCAGGAGGTTTTGTGGGGGGCAAACCTATTCACTAGTGAAGGAATTTAGGTATCTCGGTGGAGTTAAAAAAGAACAAGAGTTCGACAGGCAGATTGGTAAAGAATTTGGTTAAGTAGTAGTATCAGTAGTAATGATGACATTGTACTGTGCTGAACCTTTGTGACAAAGCCAAGCTGCTCATCGTCATAAGCTCTGGGTAATCGCCAAAAGAATAAGATTGGGAAAACAAGTGGCCAAAATGAGTTCCTTTTGCAGGGTCGCTCTTGGGTGCCTCCCATTGGAGCTCTAATAGGCTAATATGTCAACTGCTAGGAGACCCCAGCATAAACCAAGAACACCTCAGAGAGATTATATATCTCATCTGGCCCAGGAAAACCTCAGTAACTACAAGTCATTGCTGGGAAGACGGGCATCTGAAAGCCTCACTTAACCTGCTGCAAATGCAAGCAGGCTCTGGATGAACAGAAGACAATGTTTGGATGGACAGTCCACAGTAAGACATATTATCAATAAATGGAGACTTTGGTATTCTGACTAGCCAAGATCACTTCAATGACACAATGCAGAATAATCAGTGAGCATTAAAGAGAGACAGAGACAGAGAGCGAGTGGTTAGAAGTTAAAGTTAAGTAAAGTTAACATTTAAGGTTTGGAACATCTCTGTTCATGAGTCAACCACATGCAAAACATTGACTACGTTATCAATTCACTACTGGCAAAATATCTTGCATACAGATGAAACAAAGGTCTGATTATTTGGGATGAAAACACAGACGTATGTGTGACTTACAGAACCACGCACCAACATGTGAACATATTCCCAACAGTGAATAATGGTGGAGAACATCACCATTGCGGCTGCTTTGCCTCCTCTGGACCTGGACCCCTTGCTATTGTGGAGGGGAAAATTCATTTCTGAGTGTATCTAGGTATCCTACATAATAATGTCAGGGTGACTGTTTGACTGTATGCTGAAATTCAGAGGAAGCAGCAGGACAATGACCCTAAACATAAAAGAACCCAGACATTAACACAATAAAGATGCTTTAGAGGACATCCTAAGAGTTTGGCTGAGCTGAAGCCATTCTAAAGTGGAATTTTACAAAGTTTCCTCCTGGCTGTTGTGCAGATTTAATCCACAGCTATAAGAAGCACTTTCTTGAGTTTAATGCTGCCAAAAGTGTTTCAAGAAGTTATTAAAACAATGTTGGCATTACCTTGCGTATTCAATAAAGACATAAACTATGTTGACTTTTACTACTTTGACTTGTGGCTATTTAGGCCTTTTAGATTTATATATTAGACAGCTTCCCAACTTTTTAGAAATGAAGTTTGTATTTCTTTCAGGTTGAATACCCAATGTGAGTCCAAATGGACTGACAGGGGCATCTATTATGGTCTTGCAGTTGACAATCATTGCTGACATGGTGGTGAGCAAGCCTTTGTTTTACAATGAGGCAGGTTATTAAGTGTGGAAGCTGGTCCCATTTAATAAGTGATTCATGACAGAACAATTAATTGGCCATTGTTACTTATAATAGCCCACCTACCTCTTCCACCTCCGATACAACTCACTGTACTAGACAGTGACGTAATTGCAGCACATCAACGCTTAAAGTTGATCCACACAGTTGGAGTGACTGACTAACACAGACAGTCTTCAACAGATGCATCCCTACTGTCGCTGACAATATTGTCTCTGACGCACTGTCCAAAACACTGGCCTGTGTGTACGGACAGCAGGCTACTGACAAGAACACAGGAAAGCAGTCGTTTAAGCCAGGCCGCATATTAGGTTTAAACCAGAGTTTCATCCGACAAATATTTCAGTCTTGCTGGAACTTGACACTGATGATTATTCCAAAGCTGACCAGCGCAATGTGGCACCCTGCTCCGTATTTGCATCTAAATCCGAAGCCTTCGTTTATAAAACCTTTTAAAAAAACCCTCACACCTTGTTTAGATGGGATATCTTGCTGCACCACAATCCTGTAATAAATTAAGCATTTAACAGCAAATAAAAACCCACTAACTCTGGGGCTTTGTTCAAGCTGACATTTCAGAACAAAACCTTGTTTTTCAATGCTAAACCTCCCACTTTTACCCCTGACACTATTGTTTGTGTAAAGCTTTGAATCCTCCACTTAACCAATATGGCACCAGCGATTCCAGTCTTCAAATTCAACACTCTCAGATCTCATTATTATTTCATTCTCCCCAACACAGATAAACTGCAAAGCTGCCAATTTACCAGCCAAAGGGCTGATCTAGAGCTAAAACCTTTACTCCGCACATGATTTCTATCTAACAACAGTGCAATTTTCTCTCCTGCCTGCAGAGGGTAATGGGTTTCTGCTGAGAGAGAGAAATTGAAAGGTGCTAACTCAAAGTTCCTCTGTGGTTGACTGATGAGTGAATGCTTGCACTGCCATTGATTTTTTGTGGGTATTTCAATAAGACCTTACATGTTACTCGGAAGGCGTTTTTATGAGACTTTAAAAGGCACATTATGAGCAGGATGCGATCGTGAGGGTTTAAAAAGTGCGTAGTAATATATTGGATTCGTAATGAAATAATGAAGAAAATAACAAGATATCTTTAGTGCTTCAACATGAGCAAAATTCAGTAGCAGTTAGCACTTGCTTTTCGTGTGTAATTAGGCATTTTTAGTTGTGAACTTCTAACATCTCTGAGTCCTACTTTACATTCTTGGCATTTGGGAAGCCTTTTTTGTCATTTGGTGGAGCCGTGAGTCTGGATGACATGTCTTAGACAACAGAAGCTGGTGCCACAGACAAACAATAATAACTGTAGGGAGTAGACGGTTAATTATAGTGTCTGTACGGGGATTCTTTACAATATCAATAAACATGGAAATGACCACCGTTAACTTTTCGGTTGATAGTTTCATGTCATAACATTTAACACCACATTTATTTTGTGAGCGTCGTGCAAACACAGCTCAGCATGTGCCTTTACTCGTGCCACTTTGTAAATGGACCCCTGCTGGAACCTACACTGCACAGCGCAGGTACAACCCTGAAAACTTTCATCCCTGAAATACAGTTTTCAATAGTTAGTGTTGGGAAACAAAATTGCTCAAGGTGTTTTTTATTCATCTTTTTGTTAAGTGCTGAAAAATGCTTCCCCCTTTTGTTCCTTTTTATTTTGCATTTGTTTGCATCTGTATCCTGAAGGAGCATCGTGCTTCAAAAGATGCAGTTTGAAGCTGTAAACAAAACGCAGGTAACGCCGTTGTACAACAGAAAACAAGGAGAGGGACCGAGGAAGAGCGAGGGGAAGTTTTACGTAGAAAAATGCATTCGGCGTCTTTTCCAGTTCTGTGGTAAAGTTTACTCTTGCATTCTCGTACAGTTTTGTGAGCAATGACATTGTCCATAAAGGCTCATTTCACGCAGCCTCCTTCACAAAGCCGGATCATGAAAGCTCGTGACCATCTTTGCCCAAACCATTTACCCATGTGTTCTTTAATGCATGGTTCCATAAACTGCTGATTGTGCATGGCTTTAAGTTTTTGCCAAATGTCCAGTGTCCTACTTCTGCAACGATATTTTGGCCAATGCTAAATAGCTACTAATGCTGTTGATTTCACAATCTAGCTTCTTACTTAATGCAATTAATTACTACGTGGGGGCAAGTTGCATTAGAATTAACCAAGGTCAAAAATAATAAAGTTGTGTTTATGGAATCTTGTTGTTCTAAGTGGATTTTACAGGTAAATTTACTTTTGTTGTTTTAAATTATACACAAGGTCAAATAGTCTACACCTCAACTTTAAAATAATACAAATAAAAATGAAAATGCTAGTGTCATAGTATGAAAGCTTCAGACAAATGTCCTCAGTAATAAATTCAGCAGTGGTTCATCATTTATTTCAATTTTCATAGTAAAGGAAAATTGTGAAAATATGCTGAGACCCCTGTAAAATCATTGTTTCATTTAATTCATGTTCTAAAGCTGGTGTCATATCATCTTTCGGGGTTTAGATATGGAACATTTAAAGCGCTTTTAAGCAGCAGGGTATGAGTCGCAACTGACCTTCAACCTGTGACTGCAGGACTGAAAGATCCTATGTAGAACAAATCCAAGAGGTTCTCAAATGTTTTTGTAAAAAACACTTTCAAAAATATTTTGTTGTGTTTTATGAGGGTACATTAGTCTTCACAGCTGTCCAGATATGGCTCTTCACTGAGCGATTGGCTTAAATGTCAACGTTTCAGCATCACCGATGCATGAAAGCTCCTACTGAACAACTCGCATATTCAAAGAGACACGCTCATCCATGCCAAAGCATTAACGCATGCTGAGTAAGTTCATGTTGTCACAAGTTCCGTATCAATGGGAGGCTTCCGCACAAATCTCCTCTCACTTCAGCGCGTAGTTGACGCATTTTTTCAGTTGGGCACACGACAAACAAGCCCAGAAATAAACATGCTTTGTGTCATCTATTATTCATACTACCATGTTGTCTATCTGAGGGACCAGAGACACCTCATAGCACAATACAGCTGGAGCCCAATACACACTGAGTAATCGTCCACACATCCCACACGCTGTTCTCCTGCTGTGTTCTCCTCAAATCTTTTTCTTCTACTTCTTCATCTCATGCTTTATTTCCTTGCCTGTTGTCTTCACATGTCCAATCGTTGTCCTCCTCCTCCTCCTCCTCGTTCTTTTAGTCCTATCTTCTCCCCTTTCCCCCCATGTTCTCTTATTTTACAAAGCTGCTTGCCTTACGTAGCCTCTCTTCTTTCATTACAGTTTATATTGTTATAATATGATAATTGCAATGTATATATCAGAAGACCATGTCTACCTCCACTGAACAAGCTTGTATATGTAAAGTTGTCAAATTTACTGCGTGTTAACATATCTTCCCCAATGCCCCCCCCACCCCGGACACCATCCGAGCCTGGTCTATTTATCCATCCTCATCGTCCCCCCTCCCTTGCCTTTCCTCTTTCTTACTGCAGACGCCGTTCACCTTGCCATATTTTTGTAGGACACACATCTTACATCAGCAAAGGTCCGACAACACTGGAGTGCATACACACACTTATACAGTACAGAAACACACTCTGACTCTGCAGAAGCACTCAACATTTGTTCCCCTTTTGTGCTTAATACTGACAACATCAGAACTATGCAACTGTGAAACACCACATGCGGCAAAATGTTGTAAGCACAAAGCAAACTCTGTTTTAAACCTACTTCAAAGCGGCCATCTTTTGCTTTGGTGACAATTTTGCTCTCTCTCAACCAGCTGCATGAGGTAGTCACCGGGAATGATTTTTCACCAGGCAAAACCAAACGAGTCTGTTGATGTGCTCAACACTTGTCTGCTTTTCCTTCACTCTTCATTCAAAACTATTTTATTGAGGTGCATTGTGGAGCCAGGTCATTGGAGGGTATATACTCCGGGTCTCTGCTTGTAGGTCGAATAGCCCTTACACAGTCTGGACGTGAACTTTGGGCTGTTGCTGTCCTGCTGAGCACAGATCAGGCGGGATGGCACGTTGCTGCTGAATGTCCCGGTATGTTTCTCAGACCAGGATTTTTCATTATTCACTCCCTTTAAGTAGCAGTTTCTTAGCAGCAATTCCACCATGAAAGCCTGATTCATGCAGTCTCCTCCAAACATTTAATGATGAGATGTGTCTGCTCCTTGAATTCTACGAAGCATTTATGTGGACTTTTATCTGAGGTGCCATTAATTGGTAATTTCTAAGGCTGGTTACTCTAATTAACTTATTGTCTGCAGCAGATTTGGTTCTACTTTTCGTGGAGTGTTCCCCATGAGATCCACTTTCATTGTAACATTTGATGATTTTGCACTTGAAGAAACTTTAAAAAATCTTTGATGCACTACTGTGTCAATGATTAATCATTCATTGAATTATGACCATTATTACATTACCTGATAATGCAGGAGATAAGGACACGCAGTGTAACTGATACACCCTTGACAGGTCACCAGTCTGTCTCATCTTACACACATTAAGATATATTACATCTGTGGGTCATTTAGAGTCACCAAATAACCTCACTACATGAGTGTAGCTGCACTGTATAAATTCATATCACTGCCACATCAGCCACCAGATGTGCAGCCACCACACTGCTTAATCAGCCCACGTACAGTCCATGGAGCAGACACTGCATCTCCTCTGCATTAAATTTGTAGTAACATTTTCTCACCGTGCAATTTCAGTTTCCATAAATGAAATCATCTGAATAGTTGCTGGGAGGGACTTGTGACTGCTGCTGCAAAATGGCCACAGATGGAAGCTGTCACATCAAGTAAAACAAGACATGCTACAGTTCGCTATGCAACGTTTTTTGGAAAGGACGAGCTGCCGGATAAAACAGGAGCCTAGGCCACGTCCTCGGTTAAGTGGTTACCAGAACAAGCCCTGTGAAGTGGATATCAATGTTTGACTTGAACAACACATATTTCATGAACATATTTACAGTGATATGCAGCATGGTGGTGGAGAGGTTTGCACTGCTGCCTAACAGGTAGAAGGTCCCTAGTTTGAATCCCTGGCTAGCTGTGGCCTTTTCATGTGGAGTTTGTGGGTTCTCCTTGTGCTTGCATGGGTTTCCTCCCACAGTCCAAAAACATGCATGTTAGATTAATTGGTGATTTGTAAATTGCCCTTAGGTGTGGACGGTTGCCTGTACCAGCCCTGAGACTGTCTCGACAGACTCGCCCAACAACTGCTGGGATAGCCCGCAGCCCCCGTGACCCTGAAAAGGATACACCGTTAAAGATAATGGATGTGTGGATATTTAAAGTAATAGTTCTACATTTTTGGTCAGTTATTTCCAAGAATGATTTGCAAGAAGCCAAACGCAATAAAAGAAAACTGTTTGTCCATGGAGTCTACAAAGTGCACACATATCACAGGAACTTAAACTTGTCACAGCTGTGATGCTGATCTGTGTTGCCCTGGTGATCTCCGGTCTCTCTCTCTTCTGTCTGACCTGATTCTCCGTGTCTCTCCCTCCCTGCTGGGCGGCTCATTAGTGCCAACACTTTTCACCAGTGCTCTTCCCCGTATAGACTCCAGCCGCCCGCTCTCCTGTGCCACATCGTCTTTGCATCTTCATGCGTCGAGTATTTAGCTGTTGTTTTGTTGCTTGGGCCAAGTTATCCGCTTCTGTTTCTCTGGAACTCTCTACAGAAATCTCCTGCACTCCCTGGGTTAACACTTTCTATCATAGTGTTTTTACATCTTGGAACGTCAAGTTAGTTTTCTCGAATAGTTTTTTTTTTCTCCATGGTTTTTACCTGGATGCTTTCTGTATTATCAGTTATTATATCGGCCTGATAACTTCGATGAACCTTATACTCCCCATAATTTGTAATCATACTAAATAGACACAGTTAAGTCAAGATAATGAGCTCTTAATGTGCCTTGGTGACCAACACACCGGATTGCAGGTGGGGAGGAGGGAAGGGCAGTGAACAGTGTCAGGCCGGAGCGAATGGGACCGTGTGTATCAGTCATTCGTCATTATCGTCATCAAAGTGTCCATGGAACATCTAGACAAGACCCATTCACTTTAATAACTGAGAGACAAAAACTACATTTACAAAACATTCAATGCAGTTTATGTGACGTGTGCCATTTTAATTTCCCCTCTAAACAAAGAACACAAATTATAAAAAAATATTGGAAAACTGCTGTGCTGAGGCAAGATTTCTTGGGTTTTACAATGCCAGATGGATTCCATCCATCCATTATCTTCTGCTTATCAACAGTCAGGTCAGGGTGGCAGCAGATTTGCTAAAGGTTTTTCAGACTTCCTTCTCCCCAGCAACAATTTCCAGCTCCTCCTCCAAATAATGACTGCGTGCAACTAGGTCTTCAAAAACTGGCATGTTTATAATTTCCAACCACAAATAGGTTTTTTTAAGGACCTTAATTGCTTATTCTCCAGTAGTGCTAGTAGACTCCCTGTGCATTTCCAAGGTGGTGTAGTCGAAATTTTATTTAGCCCTAAACACAGTCTATCTAAACTTTAAGTGTTACTGAAGGCAGAGAATCTGAAGTGGACGGACAACTATCATCTTTGAACTTTTAAATGCACTTTATGATGCAGTGCACTTTAGGGAGCCATTTTCATGTAGGATCTATTTTTATATCACGCTTTTAGTTTGTCTTATGTTGTCTCTCTCTCCCTCTGTGTTTGGTGTGTGTATGTTGTATATGAAGGCTCGAACGATCACCAACAACTACTGAGAGAAAATGTTTGTTTGTGGAAACAGCTTCTGGTGTCTGCAATTATCCTTGTACAGTTCGTGTTGGAGGACAAACACGTGAACTGACACACACACACATACACACGGTTTAATTGTGCTAGATGTTTAAGGCGAGAGAAAATGACTGAGCAAATGCGATTACTGCTGTTATTAGAGAATAAAAATTCTTGTTACTTTGTTACTGGAATGAATACAGTTGTTTCACTGTTGATGTGCTGCCTACTCCACTCTACTTCCAGGGTGAAGACCTCTGTGTGCGGGACTCATGTGGCCGCTGTGCCCTCATCAGATGTCACAAAGCTCGAATCGTATTAAGGAGAATGATTCTTTTATTGAAGCTGCTGCAACATGTGCGTAGATTTAAATATTACTTCCTCATTAAAGCTGCATGGTTACAAGAAGATTTTTACTCTGTGTACGTAGGCTGCCTACTGCATCCTGGGTATTTTCAGTACGGATATAATGTGTCAGTCAACACGACATTGTGTAATGGATACTCAAAGCTTATCAAATGTTTACATGTGCTGTTAAAAGGGACTGAACAAAGTGGCCTTAAAGCACGGCTTTTATTACCCAGGCCTCCTCTACACGTTTGTTTTGCGTCCATTTTCATGTGTCTACCTGAGCTGAGTGAGACCTGAGCTGAGTGAGATCCGATCTGACCTTGTAATGTTTCTGCTTATGCAGTATACATATACAAATGTCATTTGTGTCGGCATTTGTGCCGGGCCCATTGGCCTTGGGGATCTCTAAAGTGTATGTAAGTGAAAACCAAACCGCTTTGCCCTTGAAATTCTGAAATTTAAAGCCGGTTGAATCACAGCATTTGTGCTTTGAGTGTTGCAAAGTTGCTGTTATTATAGATAGATGTTGCGCTGTTCGATAAATTAGTAAGGCGGAATTTCAAAATTTCACTCTGAATAGATATTAAAACTGAATCTCCTTTTTTTTTGTTATTATTAACTGTCCCAATCTCATATTACTATTGGCTGTTTTACCATGTTAGTCCCTTCTGTGCCTAAAAATTGTGAGGGTAAAATTTGGTGATCACTGCTTGGTATTGGTTTGACTTGACTCGACTTTTCTACCACAGCCTTTGTTTGCTTCCGATGCCAGTAGAGCACCTCCTCAATGTAGCTTGTTGTCATAGCGATGCTACTTGAAACTGCTGTGATGTCACCTTCAATACAACACACACAGTAACAATGGAGGATATTGAAGGAATGCTAATAATTGTTGATTCTCAGCAAACTTCACGTGGGAAAGCTACAACAGGTTTATTCCCTGGACCTTCAAGTTGCTAAGCCCCTATGTCACTAGACTACACTCACAGTGTGTTTGTGTGTGTGTTTGTGTTTATTTACGAGTTATGGTGGTTGGAGTACGAAAGTGATGTAAAATCACAAGCCCAAGATGTCGCATTTCACACCTTCTCTTGTTCTGCCAATATGTCCTTCCCATTCTAAAACCATTACTTTAGTGTTTGTATGTGCCAGTGTGTCTTCATGGTCAATTATTTTGGAAGTCAATCGCCTTTTTGCAATAACTCCAAATAAATATGAAGCCTTAATGAGAAGCAATAATCAGATTTTGTCACAAACACTCGGTGTTAATGATTACCGGTCAATAAACGATAAGAGTAATTATCCTATAACCTTAAACACATAGTGTATCACCTAATGTAAGTTTAAAAGGGTAAAATGGACAATGTATGATTGCAAATCCCTAAAACTGAGTTTCAACTGATGCTTGGTAGTTTGCTTTATACACTTTTGACACCAGTTAAAACAACTGTTGTGGCAGGGACATCGCATAGCCACCGGCAACTGCTATGTCCTCGGACATAAGGAGTTTCATTTGACGGAAGGAACTGGAGTGTGTGTGACCATTAACAGCTAAGTATCCTCCATCCAGGGAGGAACTAGATTTCTGACATGTAATAATTCCACAAAATATGCTGTTGATTACCTCAAATAATGTAGTATAGGTGTAACTTAATTTTGACAGCCTGGGGACTGGATGAGTCCAGCTCTGCAACTTCACACGTCTGCCTCTATCCCTGACTAAAGAGATATTGCTGACCTACTCTTTGTACAGAAAAACACCATGCCTGAGGCTGCGGCTTTAGATTATAACTATATGCTCTCCCAGCTTATTATATTCTCTACCAGTATTCGATCACTGCCTCAGGCAGGCAGAAAAAAAAACTCAACACCATAAAAAAAACAAAACGAAACATCTGATGGACTGAGAGAGAAGGAGTAGAGGGAGATAAGGAGTGACTCAGACACTAAAAGAGCAAAAAAACAAACAGGAGGGGAGACGCATTTTGTGTCGCCTGGTGTGATACAGTCAGTAGAGAGAAGTAACGACGCAGCTCGTTTGGCCGGGGTGGCTCTCTAATTGTCGAGCTGACAGCAATTAGATGGCACTCGTTAAAGCGCTGCCCTCATTAGGTTACAGACCACTTGTGGCAGGGAGGAGACACTGCAGAATATAAAAGTGTGTCTCAAACGATGGGGAGAACTCAAAATTGGTGGACGGCCAAGGTGACTGCCAGTGGGCGACCATATGTCACCCTAATTAATGAGCCCGGGTCTTTGGGTGAGAGAACTTCTCATTTTGTTGCTTGTATGGTTAGCTTAATGGGCGAATCGGTGCATTACTCACCTGTTTAAGTGGACCTGGAGAGACTGGGAAGAGCCTGGTAAACGTCCACGATGTCTTCGCCAGTTCCAACCAGTGGAAAGCAGTAGATTTTGGAAATGCACAGACTAGACCAAGAGATAATCCAGTTTAGTCTGCTCGGATGACTGCACAGTATCAATCTATTGCCAGTGTACAACTCCAGCTCAGGCTTCACTGGGTCCAAGTTTGTTCAGTTCGGTCTAGATCAAACCATTTCAGTTCAGGTTTCCATATGTACTGTATCCAGACAAACCGGGTCCAGTCAATGTGAAGAACCAGCGCAATTTTAGCCCCCGCTAACGACAACTTGGCTCCGGTCAGTTTAGTAGAATTGCTTTATTCCACACAGACTATATGGAGCAACTTGAGGGAGCCCACATATGTTCATATCCAAAGTTAGAGCCATCCAGCCACATCACTGTGATATTCCTTTTTTTGTCCATGCAGAAGTGTAGTCCAGGTTGAGTGTGATTATCTATGCATCTATTTTTTCACTGTGTAGCCTTTCAGTTTCTTTCCATCTTCTGTGTCTGTCCATGCATGCTGCCACAGATGTTGTTTTAGATTATATTTTTGTTCATTTAATGTCGACTTCTGTGAGCCTCTGTGCTTCTTTAAATACTTCCATACTGATACAGATGTTTGAAAGTGTAAAATTCCACATTTATTGAGTGCTTTTCCATTAAAAGTGATTTTTTTATGATCGCACGACAGCTGGATCCTGCAGAAGCTGGCCAGTCAACAGCCAGACAGACGCTGGACTTTGACTTGTTTACTCGCCCAAGCCAGACATGAGAACCAGGATAAGTAGTTGAAAGTAAACCAGATGGTATGGTAAAGTAATGGGTACAGTAAACAGGAGATACAGGGAGATGAGCTATAGGGCCTTTATTCTTCTGAAGTTTCACCAGCTTCGTCCTCGTGGTGATGTTGATTCTCCACATCTGCCACTCGGAGCAACAACATCAGGGCTCTAAAAAACAGCAGGGCAAGAACACACAAGTCTGAATGTAGAACATTAAAAAACCAGTATAAAAGTAGGAGGAAAAGGACATTGAGGTTAAGGACCACACATGATTTCATTGTTCTCAAAATTAATATTTAGAAGCAGAAGGTTAAACAAGATCAAACAAAAGAATACAAAAAATAAATTTAATGCAAGACACAATTTAGCACTTGCGACATCTATTAAAATATCAAAATATTAGGGTAATGTTCAGCCTACATGTGTTTCAAATAGTGCAGGGAAAACAAATTATACTTGAAGTACCTCTCTCTCTCTATATATATATATATATATACATATCTCTCAGGGGCACGTTTTAAAATTTGTTTTCATAACTTTTTGCTTGACTTAAAAATTTAAGAAAAGCTAATAATCAAGTATTACCTCCTAAGGGGAACGAAAGTGTAGTGTGTGAAGTAAAAGTTCAAATGTCAGGGCTTTTGTCCAACTTCACACTTGTCTTGGAGCCAAACGAATGAAAAGGCCACGATTTACAATTCCGTATGTTTCAGCTTGTTTTTTTTTTTTTCAGTTTTAAAAGACGTCTCCGTCTTTTAACATTTTCCAATATGTTTTCTTTTGTGAGAGCTGTTTTGAAGTGTCACTGCTGGAGTCGGGCGGTACAACAAATGCCTAACATAAGCAAGGTTTGCTGACGAGGAAGTGCAGTGACACGCGATAGCTTAGAGAATGATGAAGCTGTACTTGCTGTGGCAGTATATTGCCGTAGCGGTTATTCGGAACTTGTATGTTTGCCAGGAGAGCATTTCTTAACCGTATTTGTCAGGAGGAATATTTCTTAACTGCATTTATGTACAGCCAGTGCTTATTGTGTCGATATAAGAATGAAGCACAGTCCTCTTTGTATTCATCCATCACAGACACTGTACGTCTCCACTGTCTTCGCTTCCATCATCCCCCACTCCTCTCTCTCCTTCTCCTCCATCAGTCTTTGTACTGTGCAGATGGATGAAAGAGATGGGGGGGGTGTGGAGAGGAGAAGGCAGTGCATGAAGACGATAACACGCAGTAAGTGGTGAGGAGATCAGGGAAAGGACATTAAAAATAACTAGACAGACAAAGGTGTTATAAATTAAAAGCAGACAGGGAAAGGAGAAGTAATAGAAGATAGAAGCAGCATTTGCAAACGATCCATTAGAGGAAAAAAAGGATGTGCTAGCACAAAGGAGACAGGGAGTGTAGGAAAGAAGGCGGGGTATTGGAATACAATTAGGAATACAATTAGGGGAATCCAGAAAAAACTAACGACAAAAAGGAGACTGTTAAAAATAAAAACAATGGAGGATGAGGAATAATAAGGCAAATGAAGGATAGAAAATATACAGTGGACAGAAAGAAATGACCAATCATCAAAAAAAGACAAGCGTAAAATACAGGGACAATTTGTCTTCTAGTTTGCAAAATTAAACACAAGGTTTGAGTTTTTTAAGTAGTTGCCAATTACAGTTCAACCTATGAACTAACTGATTAATCAGTGTTGAAGCATTTTTAGATGGTTTTTCCACAGACTGTGAGCATCACCAATTAAATTCTTTGGTATTAAATTGGAGATGTGCATTTTGTTTGAGGGAACTGACTTAACCTTAAAAAGAATTAAAAAAAGCAAGCCCAAAAAGAGAGGTGCCGATAGCAGCATGCTACATTCGGGCGAGGCTGCAGAATAAGGAGAGGCGGGTGAAAATCAGCGGCACGGGATGAGAGAAAGGGACAAACTGTAGGAAAGACTAAAGGGGGGGAAATGCTCAAGTTTCAAGTGCCAGTCATTACTCTTTGTGTGTGTTGCTGGCGCATTCTCTTTGTGAGGCCAAGAGACCTTCAGATCTTAAAGTCTCTCCGGTTGACACTACGAGGTCGCCTGTCATCTGCTGCTGGAGGCGTCCGAGAGAGGGAGAAATGAAGAAAGAGAGACAGAAACGGTGACAAGGACATGGAGACAGACAGACAGTAAGAAAGCGAGAAAACACTGAAAACGATGCAGCTACACAGCAGATAAAATGCGCGAGAGAGAGAGGAAGCGAGACAGTCAAGACAGAAAGAAGAAAGAAAGGAAAAGAAGACGGGGAGACGATGAGAGAGGGAGATTCCAAGAGATGAATTCCGAGAGACAGATGGCAGTGAAGAATGAAGCCCGGCATATGGGCTGACACTAAAAGGAGTGATGATAGATTAAAATACATGGAGGACAGACAGGCTACAGGGTCACGGTCGGGCCATGGGGAGAACACGCTCGCACTTCGCACACAGTCTCACACATCCTTGTTGTGCTTCACTGTTCTCCCGTCCATTTCACATTTCGGGAACATTTGCACTGGCTCAAGGCATTTTAACCTTGTACACAACAGCCCACAAATGCATAAACAGACCTACAAGGGATTTGATAGCCGACCCTGAGCTTACAGGTAAAAAAATGTTACCGTGTTGTCTCACACTCTTTGCTTTAAAGTTTTCACCCCTTTAAATTAATTACTTACCGTTTTTGGGGGGGAGTCTTTTTATCCCCACAGTGTAACATGTTAACCCACCCACAGCTACTTTTTCATCCAGATGTCAGACCACTGGGTAAAGAGTTCTCGGGCACATCCCGAGGACTCTCACTAGGGTTAAGGTTTGGACTTTGTGGTGGCTAATCCGAGTGTGAAAAATGATGCCTCGTGCTGTCTGGACCACTCATTGACAATTTGAGCCCAAGGAGTCCTAACATTGTCATCTTGAAATATGCAGGGCCATCAGGGAAGAATTCAGTATATTCAGGTTCATACCAACTGATGCAAGCCCAGGTCATAGCCCTACAGCTACGGGCTTGAATGTTGGCCGTATCACGTCATCTGCCTCTCCTCTTACTCTGATTCGTCCATTACTCTGGCACAGGGTGAATCTGACTCATCAGACCACATCATCTTTTCATATCTTCTGCTGATTCCATCTTTATGCCCCCCAGTAAATTACATTTGTTGTATTATCCTCTTTGATAAGTGGTTTACGTCACAACTTTGGTCATTTTCTAAATGAATCATATTGTTCGCACCACACAGATAAGACGGCAAACACTGAATCTTCTCACATGTGGTTAGATGTTAGACTACAGCCTGGATTTGTTCCTTTGATGATCCCATTGACCTCCCTTGTCCAAAAACTATTAAAAGCAACCAGACACACTGCTCCACTGGATAAGATTTTTCTTCATTCCATAACTGACCTTTCTATTTTTAACAAATATAGTACGATATACTCCAATTCAGCGCTTCCTCTTCTTTAGCTGGTGAACTGTGCAGGTGTGACAGTCAAGGTGGTGTTGACTGTGGACAATATTTACAATGTTCTTGCCTTTCAGAATGAAGAAACATATCATGTCTTTAATAGTTTTTGGACAAAACAATGGAGGTTTCTGGCATCTATGGAATCAACAATCTTGTAAATCCAAGCTGCAACCTGACAACTCACTCAACACGAATACAGAACATTTTTTTGGCATTGTAAGTTTGTTCAGCTCATAATTGCTGTTATTTCTAGTACTGAACTCCCCACCGTAACTCTGAAACTCCAACATGACATTAGATGCTCCTTCCTATAAATAACTTTCTTTTAAAAAATTTTTCATTATTGATGTATTTATTTATTAGTAATTAAGGTATAGGTTAAGATTTGTTTGTGTCTGTCTTAAAGATGCAGCTGTTAAGTTTATATCAATAATACTTAACAACTGCCTTTAACCTACAACAACAACAAGTTCAGAATTATGTATCCAGTTCAAACATAAGCATATGTGCAAAGCAGTCTATAAAAAGAAAGCAAATAAAGGAAAACAATCACCCACAATGTGCCTAATTTCTATGGTGGGTCACACTTGTGACAACCGTGGGCCTTTAATGGGGACTCTGTGTGTCTCTGTTCCTCAGGCGCTCTGACTCACTGCGGCTCTCTCTCTGATCAGATCAATGTTGCCTTTCTCTGCAATGCAGCAACCAGTGAAACACATCACAGACACAGCTACACCCAGAGAATCCCCAGCAGCCTCTGAACAAACACACGAGTATTATCCCTCATTGTAGGTTGCCCTCAAAGTGCCAACAATTCTGGAATCAAACCCAGGAAAGAGAGACCACAAAGGCCAACGGAAACTTGTGTCTTGCTGGGAAAAGTGTGAAAAATAAAAACTCTGATAATTGCTGGGTTTGCCTGTCTTGTTGTCGTCTGAGATGCTCTTTGGAAGCTCCTTTGACTGACACACTTCAGTCAGCTACGGCTGAGATGAGGTTAGAGCTGTTAATTAGGCCTACAGGGGGAACGTTCGAGCGTGTGCATATGGTGGCACCTCGGTGCCGCAACAAAGTCAAATTCAAGTAAGTTCATCAGAGTTTTCAGAAGTCGAGCCTGTTACGGACCTAATTAGCACTCCCTAGCCCCACTCCTGTAACACCATTTGGGCCATGAACCTTTCACAGCTCTTCCTGAGCTACAGCACAAACTTCACAAACTCATATTCTTCAGAGGTGAGAAAGACAACTAGAAAACAACTAATTTTAGCACGATGTCTTCAGCCAATTAACATCGAGGATCGCCGACTAAATAGATGAGGCGCTTGACACCATCAAAAATCGTTGCTGCTCCTCTTTCGTGCAATAATTGGCGAGCATTGTCCAGCACATGTTATCGTGTAATAAATGTCAAACTAACTACTGATGCAGAAGAGTTCACAAAGGTGAAAACTTTCCCTGAACTTTCCGAGTAAAGCTGCCGGGCTCCGCACGGATCTCTCATCTCCTCCCCGCTATCAACGCGAAGCTCAATGACACCTCATTTCAACCCATTCACAGAGGCCAGTTGAATGGCATATCTGCCGCTGATAAAGTGTTGCGACTTAGCTGTTTAAGCCACTCATGTGAAATGGTGTCTCCATTTATTCGTTCTAATGAAACCCCTATTTCCTGAGTGGATTAGTGTTAAAGGAGAAGTGCACTGGAATGGGCTTAGCACATGAAAAATCAAACCAAAAAGAAAATTCACATGCTCATGTGGATTCCTATTATTATAGTACTATTGAGCATTTCAAGTGATCTTTGTGAGCATGTGCAAGTCACTTCAAAAGTTTAGATAAGGGAACCAGGGCGTACTTAAAAAGTGAGTTTTATCTAATAGCCTCTTCTGGCAGTTTTATAAAAGCAATTTTCTGCCTTGCATGTTAAGGACAAAATATATCCTATTATAATTGTGTAGCATTAAGCTTTCACTGTTGTGCTTTTTGCACTAATTAAAAAATTATCGTGGAGCTGAACCAGACAGATTCTGAAACTCTGACAAATGCCCACCAGTTTTCTAACATCTCCTATCTCCCAGCAAGGTGGTAACCACTACTGTACTATGACATCATTTCCTGTGTGCACAATGGGAAACTCTGACCAGCATACATTTGGACAGCAGAGGAACCGCCCCTGTTTTCCTGAAACAAAACAGAGAATCACCATAAACCTTTTCTACTCTCTGACCGGCCAAACTGACTGAGTACATAAGCAGAAGTGATTGCACACGCAGAGATGAAATGCTGAGCAAGTGAGAGTCACACTGAACAAAAGAAAAGTGCAGAAAATGGTGAAAGGGCAAAAAAGCTGAGCCACAGAGACAGCTGTGGTTCATGAGGTAGAGAGGTCATCCACCAATTGCAGGGTCAGCCGTTCGATCCCCTGCTCTGTGTGTCCATATGTCAAAAAGTCCTTGGGCAAGATGTGTGTGGGAATGAGAAGACAAATATAGAGCGCCATGAGTACAGATAAAGGCCACTTACCATTTAATACGTGCACTCACCCAGTAAAAGCTGATATGCACATACATTTATTGAGAGAGAGATTTTAATTTCTCCTTCTGAATTTGGTGGGGTGTTCTGAAAGTCATTTTGTGTTCTCAAGGGCTATGCACAAAAATAGTGCCATGCTGTCGGAGGTAAAAGGATTTCATTCAAAGTGACCAGACAGGACAGAGCTGAAGACGCATTGAATGGAAGTCTACAGCATGTGTAGCGGTAAATGTTGTGGAGCTAAAAATGAAATGAAATGACTTTCAAGTGCATTAAATTGGGGCGGGACCACATTAGACATGACCATAGTCAAAGTAACACTAGTCATTGAAACAGAAATGAGTTTTAGGTAACATCACAGATTTGATTTCTGTCATTTCTAGGTGTCAGAGGAACGACTTTTCATCACAATTCTTGGCTGCACACTCAGCCAGTTTCTTTCACTGTGGTATATTGATGCTTTCCTCGCTTTCTCTTCTGCTTTTCTATGTGTGTTTCAGCTTCTTTTAATCGCTGTGAAGATATTTGTAAAAAGCATTATATAAACCGCACTTACTGGCCTTGGCCTTTGCTGAGTGCTTGTAATGCTTACTGACAATACGGATATGCCTCTTACCCCCAGCTTTTACTGGTCATGCTGATTTCTGTCTACAGTCCGTTTCCTCTGCTCTGGTACATATATTAATATTAGTTGTAATTGCATCAGTTATCTTGTGTATTATTTATAGTATATTCCTTCAAAATTGTATGCGTCTGCCGAGTTGTTAGCCCTGGAGGGGATCGATTACACTCCTTTTGAGTCTAAACAAATTGCTTGGATTTACACAGAGAGCACCCTGGAGGGCCGAATTTGAGCTGTGAGTTTTAACAGCTGTGCATTTCATACATATGCTTCGGTTTTATGCATATTTAAATTTACGATAAAAGGCGTGAAGTGGTCAAAATGTAAAGCTGACCATAACTCATATTTATGTGTTTTTGCAGAGATATATACAGTAAGACCATTTACCCTTATGTGCAAAGCTACAGACTTTACAGTGGCTTGTAATCTGTGTGAGACATGTCTGTTGCACCAAGAATGTCACACAAATGTTATCAATAAAATCTCATCCAGTTTTTGTCCATAGTGCAAACATTTGCAAATCTTTAACTTCGTCCAGACATCTGACATTTTAACTTTCATAAAGGGGAAGTGAGGTCTTGGATTTGTTCCAACCTGATATTGAATCTCAGCCGACCTTCAGTGGCTTTTTCTTTACACTGAAGTAAGTTTCCTTTTTCACGCTTAAGCACTCGGGTTGTGTCATTCGTAATGGCAAACAAGCTTTCTCAGGTTGCCTGAAGCCTCATAGCTCGTAGCACTCTAATGGAGGACAGACAAAGAACACTAACCTGAACGATGTTAGCCGGGCTGTAATGGCTGATCCCGCATTTATCAAATTCCTCGCTCCTTTAACAGCATCACACAACGTTTCCGTTGTCATTTTGACAAAGTTAAATTAACTAGAGACTAGAAAAAGCCCCCAAAAATGCAGTTGCTGGGGAAGAGTCACAGCTTTAAAAAAAAAAAACTTATCGGTTTTGTAAACTTCCTAATAGCTTTGAGACCTTTGAGTTGCATCATTTTCCATTTTTCACAAACCTAGCCTGGTAATTGGCAAGAAGAGAAAACAAAAATCAATGAGCTTGGAGGATGTAGGGCTAAAGGTTAATTTGACTACACTGTAGGGAGGGTAATTCCAGATTTTTGTTTCATGTGAACAAACTAAAATAATCTTTCTGATAGTGACTCAGAGCAGCTCGGATCTGATTTGTCACAGTGAACAGTCAACTACGACTTTAAAGCCGGTTCAGCTCCACGAGCAGAAGGTTGAACACGTGTCTCGGTATCTGTCTCTCTTACTATTGTGCCAGTCCACCAGGATGGCGTCTCTCTTATTTATTCTCTCCTTCGCACTCACTCACGTTCTCTCCCGACCACTCTCCGCTATTATCTCGCTCAATTTCACACCGTCAATCGTGCATTGTGTGTTTCTCACTCTCCGTCTTTCTCTGTTTGACTGTTTTTCTTTTGTTCCTCTGTCTCCCTCTGCTCTTTCTCTGTCAACTTTTTTCTGTACTTCTCTCCACCTCCTTTGCTTTGATACTTGTCTTTTCTATGTCTCTCTCTGTCTGACTACTACCTGCTAGCTCCTTGGGGGACGCGGGGTCTTTGGCGACGGATGATGGCCTGCTTTTCATCTCAATAGTGACCCTGGAGGAGAAGCGGGTCTTGGTGGGTGAGAGCAACTCCTCATTGGTCAAGGAGTCAGTCCTTGTCATTATGCTCCGCCCACTGCTCTCTTCTTCCACCAGCGCCACAGTGTCTCTTAGGGTGTTGCTAGGCGACATAGCCCTGGACGGTGCTAGCGCTTGCTCGTCCTGACTGTCAGTGATTTTTGAGGCAGAGCGAGGGAGAACTTGGACCTGTCCACCGCCCCCTTGTCCATTGCTCTGCGTTCTTGGCGTAGCTGCCCCAATCGCTGCTTTTCCATGCCCTGCCCCTTGGTGGCTGTAAACCTTGTATCGTATCATTAAAATGATAATGAAAACCAGCACAGAGGCAACAATAATCCCTCCAATAATGATGATCATGGTTCCACCCAGAAAGTGGCTGTGCAGGGCCTGACACTGGTTGAACTCCGTGTCTGTGGTGAAGGACAGACAGCCCAAGGGACGGGTTGCAGTCAGCGATGTGATTATATCGTCAAACACGGCCAGGACACACAGATCGTAGCTGCGTCCAGCTGCAAGATCCCGAACCAGGAAGTCGTTGCTGCTCGATGGAATCATTCTGTCAAAGGAAAAGACATTGAAATTAGTGCCAATGCAATATGTTAATTTTATACTAAAATAATATACATACAGCAGAATAATGAATAATAATATTTTACTATTGTTATGCTTTATTATGCACATAACGTTTGAATAACTTGAATTACTTGGCTTTGAAATCAAGCATCATCAAACAGATCTTGCATTCTGAGTTAAAAATAACTTAAAACTAAAATATAGTTTTAAAATTAATATAAAATCTAATGTGGATCATACTGTGATCATACTGTGAAAACAACACAACGCAAGTCACTATAGGTGAGGAACATACACACAAACTCATAAACGCCCTCACAAACATCATCTGAACTGCCAAGTAATAACAAATAAAAGTTCATCTTGACAGTATGAGCAAGCAAATTACTCATACGTTCAAATAAATAAATTAAACATACTTATAATATACTTCTGAGGTGCTTCATTAGTTTTGCTTGGCTGATTAACAAAAATGCATATTATCAGTGAAAAAAAAACACTTTATTTAAGTACAAAGTTCATGAGTTTTTATAAGTGAATTGAAAAATAATAGTGCAGTCATTATGCTGAGTGTCATTTTTTTATATTGTCAGGAGACCCAAGGGGGCACTCAAGCTCTCCCTGCACGAACTTTCTAAAATGTTTCTGTCATTAAAAATAAAGTTTAATAGACTTATATTTCATTTCATGTTGGCATTAGCATTTGAGCTAAAGCAAATCAGTCAGATTAACTCCTTTGTCAGTTAGTACAGTTTCTCTCTGCATTATGATGCATATCAAGTTTGTGTTAAACCCAAAAAATTGTGCCAACACGTGTGTGGGACACAAACGGAGCAGCTCCGTGTCTTCCAGCATCGCAGCGTTGGCAGCTCTCACACCTGCGGTTTCAACATCGCACCTTTCAGACACTCTTTCACTCTGACCAGACGAATGTTCTGTGCAGCTCTTTTCTCGACATCATTACAGTAAATGTCTGTAGCTGTAAAACAGAAGCAGGATCGATGCGTGCGTCTCGTAATTGAAAGAAGCAATGTACATCTTGCTGCAGCTATAATAACTCTATAAATTTTTTACTGTATATCTTATGATGTGGCATTGTGCTCTGGCTCCAGCATTAATCTAAAGACAGACGCTGCACACACTGTTTCTACAATGAACGAAGCATATTTGTGCAGACACATGTGCTAAATCTCTGTATAAGGTAATATAAAGATTGTTGTTTATTGTTATATTGTATTTAGTTGATTTTTTTTGGGGGGGAAATGTTTAGCTCTTGCTTCTATTAATTAGCTCCACATTTTCTGGTGCCACCACTGATTGTTGGATGAAGATTATGTGACAGCATCTTCCAACATCTCTCTCTCTGACATTGTGGCGTTGCTCTCTGCGGGTTAACAGCTGCCACAGAGCAAAATCACAAAGCCAAACAGTTGCCAACACAAACACCGATTGGTCCAGCTCTGTCCATCCACGTCAAACAGGCCACAAGGGAAACAAAAAACAAAAAGACATGAATAAATCCGGCTGCATTCTCAGTCTTCTGTTGTGTGTGCACATCACACAAAGCGATGACACATGCACTATGATTATATATTTTCTTATGGTTCTGCCTGTGGTTTAACAGCCTCCTCATTGTCCTTAAATTTCCCAAGAGAGCAGGGATACATAAGCTTATGGTTGTACTCACACAGACCAATCCCCCACAAGTCTGGAAATGGCCATTTTCTGATTAAACACACTCCTGACTCTTCCTAATGTCATTTTCTATCTTGCTTTTCCCAAGGTAAATATTATAGTTGTAATTTTCCCTGCCAGTATTCTTTCCTGGGGGAAATTCAGGGGGGAAAAAAAAATCACACGAGCAATGATTTTTTTATGCATGTTTGAGTTCTTTTCCTCTTGTCTCTAAGGGTCTCTAGTATAACCAGTGGTAGTATTTGTTCAAACTGTTTTAATGAGGTGTTTCAGCTCATTAATGATCTAAAATGATCATATAGTTGAATCAACATCTCACCACAACACTTTTGAACACAAAAGCAACGATAAAACGTTCAGGAATAGAGGATTTATTGCACAACTGTTACATTAAAGTTTTGTTGTACCTAATAAACTGCCGACTGAGTGAATTTATCTTCAGTGTTATCAGATCTTTCCTAGGACACTGCCTTTCTGCTTCTGCTCATCCCTTCCCTATAAATGCTTTTCCACCTCTGCACACGGACAGACAGGATTTACAGTATAGTCAGAGTGAGACAGAACTGTGGGGATACGTGTGTGTGTGTGTGTGTGTGTGTGTGTTAGTGAGAGCCAGTGGGAAGCAGGGTATTGGCTGGCCCAGTCTCAGTGCCAAGCTCATCGATGGCATTGAACCTCCACCAGGAAGTATATCTTGGCAGATAGTTCTGTGTGTCTGTTTCTGTGTGTTTGACCTTGTGTGGTCGTAAAGTCTGATGTGAAAGGATCCGTTCTCAATAGGAAGTGAACCAGGAAACTTTAACTGCCCCAATGTCTGTCTGAAGGGGAACATAGTGATTTAAGAACAGAGTGAATTTCAACAGGGCTAGAAAGGCCTGCCAATCTTATTAAACTTTAAAGACAGTAACTACAAGCTTAACAGTCTGCTAAATGTGTCTGAAAAACATTAAGCAATGGCTGATTTCTCTAGATTGTAGTTTATTGTAGCAGAAACATGGGGAACCAGAAAAGGACCAACGTCCTTCAGAAAATCCCATATAACATACAAGATTCACATCCAGTATCTGCAGGCTGACACTTTTCTCCTATTCCTTACTACAACAAATGCAACAAATGTCTGGACAGATTTGTTGGTAAAATGATATAGTATAAATATTAAGATTGCTGTGTTATTTCAAAATACGTTCGAAAAGAGTTAATTTTGAAAAAAAAGCATCCTGTAAAATTTGGAAATGGTTCAGCAACAAATCAAATGCGAATCAAACATCTGTGATTTGCAATTTTTCTGAAACATGAACCAAAAGAAGTGGAACAATTTGTGTTACCACCTCAAAAATAAATACCAGCAATATAAGGAGAAGATCCTAGAGATCAAAAAATACATAAGCCCGAACCCCATCAGCCAGATCATCACCAAGAGTGGTTACGAATACCAACTATGAAATGGCACAACCATCAGCAATGTCCTCTACGCCTCCTCTGCACGCCAGGAGCGAACGAGACATCCACTCGCTGACACATACCACAAGAATATACAGCCAAGACATCGGGGTGTCATTCGGACTGGATAAGTGTGGTCGGATGGTAGCAAGGAGAGGAAAGGTAGTCAAAACTGAAGGGATTGTACTACCAGAAGGCAAGCTAGTAGATGTTGAGGATAGCTACAAATACCTTGGGATCCCCCAGACAAATGGTAACTACAAAGAGGCCGCAAGGTAAAGAGCAATCACCATGCACCTCCAGAGAGTAAGGCAAGTCCTGAGAAGTCAGATGAATGGGAAGAACAATGTCCGGGTGATGAACACCTACGCCCTCCCAGTCATCAGGTACTCTGCTGGTATAATAAGCTGGCTAAAAGAGGAGATGGAAGCCACTGACACCAAGACAAGGACGCTCCTTACAATGCATGAAGGGTTTCACCCCAAATCCAGCATCCTGAGACTGTACACTAATTGAAAGGAAGGAGGCCGAGGATTAGTGAGTGTCAGAGCCACTTTCCAGGATATCCCAACTAAGATCTATGAATACATCAGGAAGATGGCCCCAAGTGATGACGTGCTTAGAGATTACCTCAGGCAGCATAAACCAGAGGAACATGGGGAGAGCAGAACCCTCATGGAAGGACAAACTCCTGCACGGTATGTATCACCAGCAGATAGAAAAAGTGGACTACCAGTTTTTGGACAAAGCTGGACTGAAAGACAGCACAGAGGCACTAATCCCAGCAGCAAAGGAGCAGGGTCTGAGTACAAGATCAACAGAGGCTGGGGTCTACCATACCAGGGAGGACCCCAGGTGCTGGCTGTGCAAAGATGCCTCTGAGACAGACCAGCACATAACAGCAGGATGCAAGATGGTAGCAGGCAGGGAATACACGAAAGGCCAAAACCAAGTGGATGGCACAGTGTACAGAAACATCTGTGCAGAGTACATCCCAAAGTCAATATGGGACACACCTCCGAAGGTGGTTGAAAGTGACAGAGCTAATATCCAGTGGAACTTCCAGATACAGACGGACAAAATGCTAATGGCCAACCAAATCCGACATAGTAGTTGTGGACAAACAGGAGAACAAGGCTGTAGTGGTAGATGTAGCAACATCAGGAAGAAGGACCAGGACAAGCTTGAGAAATACCAAGGGCTCAAAGAAGAGTTGGAAAGGATGTGGAAAGTGAAGGCACAAGTGGTACCCGTGGTACACTGGGGGCTGTAACACCCAATTTAGGAGAGGGGCTGCAGCAGATTCCAGGAACAACATCTGAGATCTCTGTCCAGAAGAGTGCAGTGCCAGGAACAGCCCAGATACTGCGCAGGACCCTCAAGCTCCCAGGCTCCCGAGCTTGAAGGAAGGAACAAGACCGCCCCAAAAAAGGGGCAAGTGGGGAATTTATATAAATATATATATACTGTATATATATATATATATATATATATATATAGATACACATATAGTTTGTGTGTGTGTTTATTCTAGTCACATGCTACAATACTACAGTGTTTTATGGTATTTCTTTTTAACAAACACATTTTCCAAAAATGCACAAGTAATTACATTATTGACTTTTGTTATGTGTTTTATTTTTTACAAAATGTACAGTTATTTCATTAGAAGTTGCTACAAACCTGCCCCACTTTTTATTCTTCTTGTGAAAAACATGACCTGTGAGGAAAAGTGTGTACGTGCTCTTAAGAGCTAAATAATCTTACTCAAAATGCCCTATGTAAAGGTTAAAGTCGTGACAGATTATAATTAAATTGTCATAGAAACACGGGGTGTGAATTTCAGTATTTGTGACTATGTTGCCTCGTGTGGTAACTTTCATCACTTTTCAAAATATGCAATATGCAGTTGGTTTTAGCTTTAGGACAAGTAAAGAGTGGTAGGATGTTGTGTTGTGTTGACAATGTTTTATCAGATCTACTGTAAGCATTAATGATGGGATACCACTGCTGTCACTTCAAATTATGAGAATCTGTCAAACAGTGTAGTATGGCAAATTATTACATCAATATAACAACAGAGAGAAATTAATGAAGCAGCTCCATTGTGAAATGTACTAGCCAGTCCTTGACATTTTCCTCTTTGTTGTGATTCGCTGTCACCTAGTTTCATTTCACTGAGCTCTTTGTCATGTTGATATGATTGGTTTTTTTGCTCTTTCATTATAAGTAGGCTACATTGTGGCCACATAATATGCTGCATGAAACTTTGTGATGCCTTTGTAGTTTCTAAATAACTATGATCTCAAAGTAAATAAAACATGGGTAAAACAAATAAAACATATAATCACTTACATGGATTATAAATAAATTTTATCCGAATTTAATGTGAACCTCTGGGATCATACAACCATTTATGCATGTCACCTAAAAATAAACTGCAAACACGATTATGTTTTCGTAGTGCATGAGTGAACTATTGTGTTCTGATGCAAAATATGGAAATGGGAGCGAAAAGCGCAGAACTGTTAAGTCACGGCATAATGATTGTTTTAATTTCACTGATGTGTTCAGGATCAGTGTATTAGCAACTTATTCTTACTATGTCCAAAGGAAGTGTAATATTGCTTTCCTCTGAGAAATGCAACTGTGTTTGTAATAAAGTTGGACAGTTAAGTAATTTTAGAGAAATCTTCATCTTCACTGTCAGTGTGATCTTGACATCACAAGTTTGTATAAATGTGTGATGGCAGGGACAAATGAGATTTCTTAAAAGCTTAGAAAAAGAATTGTTAGTGCTCATCAGACTGTGAGGGGTTAAAGAACTTGTAAAAAGTTTGTGTGTCACTGGTTAATCATAAAGTAAAATTAAGAAAACTGGAAGCCTATCATGTTAAAATAAATGTCAATGGACAAGTCACTGCTCCCAAAAAGAGCCTCGCTGCCCATTTCCAGTTTTCTCCGAGCCATGTGAAAAAGCCAGAAGGCTGCTGGAAGAAGGTCCTGTGGACAAAGTAGATCATTGTGGGTTGACTAAAAACCTTATAGCGTCTGTGAAACATGGTGGCATCATTATCACGATATGGACCTCGCTTGCTGCCTCTGGACCAGGGCGGCCATCACTAATGAGACGCACAAGCAAATTCAGCAGGAAAATATCAAGGTGCTACAGACTGTTTTATATTTTTTAGCTGTTCATTTTGTTCACTCAGGTACAACGAACATAGGAGCTTTTCATCCCCCTTTTCATAAACTTATGTTTATAGATCACATGTCAATGTGGAAAATATTGCCTAGAAATAAAAGAGACAAAACACAAACAGCATTTAAGTTAGTGAGATGACGTTCATGAGGAAAAGTAACGGGCTAACAGAGCCATTCACAAACAGTTTTAATGGACGTCCATCCTCATTACTAAGCATGCACCTCGTTGACTCTGAGCTTCTCCTGTTGGCATCAATCTGTAAACCCTGCACACCATTGAACTTGATCAGGATCAGTGCAGATGTCTGGTCATAAATATCAATTATGTTATCACTGAAGCGCTTCAGATCAATCCCATCTAACCAGATTAGGTGAGACTGAATCTGTGAAGCTCTTCATGTCACCCAGATAATCTCTGGCAATCATTAGAGTCCCCTCAACATACAACTCCCCTTACGATTATCAAGCAGGGCAAACGTGGTGAAAAACTGCTTGAAAGTCCCCCCGGTGTGTGCCCCTGCCGATAAGCGCTCTGTTCTTAATAGGAATCAAACCGGGAAACTTCCACTGTCCTAAGGCTTTGCTAAAAGGCATCTGCAGATGAACAGAGGAGTGAGTGGGTGGGATGAGATGGAAATTCTAATGGGGGATGTTATTAAAACGTAAAAATACCACCACCATCTGTCCTGTCATACTTCAACAAGTAGGATTTGTTGAGTAGACTCCACTAATATTCTGAACAGAATTTAACGCTTCACTGCTTTACTACTACTCTGATTTCTCTACTGATACGCTTCTTGTGAGATTTTCCTCAGAATGACCTCAGAAAGGGTGAGTTATGAAAAACAACCTTGGTGCAATGAAGTATTTAATACCTTGATCAAGGAGTGTTTGCTGACACATGAGACTGAACTCAGGCCTCCCTCCTGAAGGAGACTTTCTAATTCCCTACCCTACACTGTTGGCAGACGCACAAAAACTATCACACTGACTTCAATTCTGTCTAATGACAACAGCATATAGCATTTGATTTGATCACTGTTTTGTACATCTACAGGTATAAAGATGTACGAGGAGTGAGGCAACACTTCTGAGCAATCAATAATTAACTGGGGATGGGAGCTTTGAGTCTTGTGGAAGTGTGTCATGACATTAAAAGGGACAAGGACTGCTGGGCCAAGCAGAAATACTTTAGCAAGCCCGTTTGACATTGCAATCATACTGGGATGGTTTATTCAGTTAATGGGTTCAACTACGGCCACACACAAACACTCACGCACACTCGGAGTTAAACTGCTTAATGGATTTCTTCCCTTCACAATTCAGATTCGCACACTCAAAGACACACATGGGCTACAGAGCAAAACTAATGGTTTCTGCGACTCTGCTGCACTTTCACACACATCACACAAACAGATCAGCAGTCAGTTATGTTTTGTCACTCTTCAGTTTATCCTGACACCCACAGGCGCACATGCACACGTGCAAAGACACATATGCACATGAACTATGTGCCCACACAGCTGCAAGACTCATTTAAATACGCAAACTGGAAACTATTTCACTCTCTGAAATGAGCAGATTAGTACATATGCCATGTGATGGGGCTCTAGTACTCATGTACAAAAGTACTTCAAGCATGACAGTAGTCTGATTATTATATTTGATTGACTGCATAAGCTGACAACTCCTGAAGATCATCTTTTTTTTTCTCTTGATACAACTAAGGTTGTCAACATATGATCACTGGAAGCTTTGTACTGGTCTGCACTGTTTACACAAAGAAAATATTAGTAAACCCAGGGATATTACTATTTGCTTCTGATCATGCTCATAAATGCATATAAACATGTTTTTGTTTGTCAGAAACAGGTTTTTGCTGGAATACATTTACATTTTTGACATAAAAACAAACAAAAAACATTTAAGTGCAATGGCAACAGTTATAATGTTCACAATACATAAACTTAACACAAACATATATAAATTGTGTTTAGTTATAGTATTAGATATAATTTTGATGAGGCATCACTACACAATTTCATGCAAAGTGTGTGGATCCCCATTTAAATAACAGAAGATTAAAAATAAGGGCATCACAGTAGTATATGAAATATGCATTGCACGTGAGTAAACTGCATATTAACATTGCACGTGCACACTAGAGGACACATGCAAGAATATGACTGCGGGCTGCAGATGGAAAAAGAAATTGTCCTGTTGCCTTAGGACAAATATAGGAGTTCAATAAAATGAAATGAAAAACCTAAGCTGCTGTGGATCCTGGTAAAAGAAACCAGGAATAGTAAAGTACACTCTGCAGCTCCTCTGTCTTCACATAAACACGGTGAGCTGGACAAATATAAATGTACTAACACTTTGGAGCACAGTCACTCATACGTTCCTGTGATGTTGCTTGAGCTTAAATACGTTTTGAAACGTTCGTATTTATGTATGTGTGCTAGTCCTGAACCATTGGCAAACAAATGTACGGACTGACTCATTCCACTGGTTCATAGTGATACTGTGGGTCACATACTCTACAGGACAATGTAAAAATTTACTTTTTAATAACATCACTTGCAAATGTCAACAAATGTCATTTTCATTGTACATGTGTTAAGCATTTACTGATGTGTTTCCAAATTTGATTGCATGAAATTCTGGTCACATGTTTAGATTGCTCATCATCTCCTTTTTTAAAATTTTCTATCTAGTTGCCTCTTCTCCTTGTTTAGTCTCTGGTATTAATAAAACCTATTAAAATTTCCATCCAATCTCAGGAAACTATTTTTACCCTGAGAGTCCAATGAGCTTTGACCATGACCATTGGGATCTGACCATTGGGATCTATCATCCAATGCAGGATAGCAATGGAAAAGCTGCCATCTTCCCTTTTTACAGGTGTGATCTGGATCAGAGGAAATTGTTTGGAGTATTCGTTTTCCTGTCAGAGTGTTTTGCCACCATCGGGCCTATTTTCTCATGTCTTTCTACATTTTAATAGAGAATTTATAGTGACATGTCACCACCTTCATGAACTTTTCTTTCTTGGCTTTTTACCTCCAAATGCCTTCAACCCCACTGCAATTCAAAGGTAGTAATTACCGTAGATTGCTGTCATCTTTCCAAGTAGTCCCTCATCTCTGTGCTGCAAAGAACAACTTGAATGTGCCATCCACAATGTAACTGCTTGATAACTGCCATGAGACATTCCACTGGGAATAAAATGGAATATGCGCATATATACAGTGCATTCAGAAAGTTTTCAGACCCCCTTCACTATTTTCAATTTTGTTATGTTGCTGCCTTATACTGCAATCATTTTTTAGGATTATTGCAAGGCACAGATCTGGGGAAGGCTAAGAAACAATTCTGCTGCACTGCAGGTTCCCAGGAGCACAGTGGCATCCATAATTCTCAAATGGTGTGTGGCACAACCAGAACTCTTCTCAGTGCTAGTCCCATGGCTAAACCGAGCCAGCCAAGAAGCCAGTGGTCACTCTGATTGAGCTCTAATCTGTGGACTTGGGTAGTGGGTAGACAGAATCCTCTCCTCAGGGCAAAACACATAAAAGCCGACTCGGAGTTTACAAAAAAGCACCTTAAAGACTCACAAAGAGAGGAACAAGATTGTTTGGTCAGATAAAACAAAGGTTGAACTGTTCAGAATGTTTGGAGGAAACCAGACACCGCTCACCACCTGCCCAACATCATCCCTACAGTGAAGCATGATTGTGGCAGCATCATCAGCATCGGAGGTGCTTCATTTTTCTCTTTATCATTATAGGGTACTGAGTGCAGATAATTGAGAATTTTTAAATTTAAACAATTGTAGTGCCAGGCTGCAACACTGAAACAAAATAGAAAAAAGTCAGGTGTGAAAACTGTATACAGACAGACTTTTTCAAATCTTCTGCCGGCTTTCAAAGAAAGAGGCGAGCTTTAAACCCAGTAATAATATTGGTATATAGACCCTTTCTTTACAAACCTATGCATATTACCCTTTTTTATCTTTTGTATTATTTTGTGCTGTGTTTACTAAAACAAAAACACATTATCCAAAAATGCTGTATGCATAACAAAGCCACAGAGTCATATTCTTTTGTTTTGGATATTATTTATGAGATGCAGTTATAGATCTTCCAATAAACAGCCAAGCCCCTACAAAATAGATTATATAAATAAATAAAATTGTGTGAATTATGTAACTGTAACACACACACACACACTGGGTTTCAGTATTCAATGCACAGTGGAGCAAGAGCTTCCATTGTGTTTTAATGGCGGAGGGGGAGTCAGCCAGAGGCTGATGGAAGCCTTGGTGTCTGTGGTCATTAATGACATTAATAGATGCAAATGGAGCTGATATCAGCATCTCTACCTTGTTAGCATGTCATTATTGTCTTGGGCGAGAACAGTGACAGGTTTGTTAGAGGCACTTGATACAAGAGGCGCCGCACTGCTGAGTCCTCTGAGTGCATGTCCGCGAGTGACCGTGTCCACCCTGAGCGTAGCTGACATTTTCATGGCCGAATGTGTGTGTGTGTGCTCACATGCACATCTGTGGATGAGCCTGACATTTCCATGCTGTCCGCATTCAGTTATGTTGACTGACGGGAGGTCGCTCTGTTTGTAAATACTGTCCATCAATCGGCCCCCGGGCGCTCAAAATGCATATATATTCACACACACACTCTCTCACACACACACACACACACACACACTCACACACACACACACACACAGCATGAGATGTCATGAAGTCACATCCAGAGACCTGGGTTCTGACTGTTGATCTAAGCAAAACGTCAAGTAGATAAATTTATGATAATGTGCCCCGGCTCTTTTTAAATAATTTAATGTGCCAATTATTCCTCCAGCGCCGGCAGTGCTGAACAGAGGAGGGCAAAGGGTTGACAGCAGAGTCCCTTCAGCACACACACCCTGTCCATTCTGCTCAAACACATAAGTGTCACTGAACTAAACATGGGTTGATTTGCAGACACACATATAATACAATATTTCTGAAATCTAGCATTGACAACAAGCTCAAAAGACGCACTATTTATTTAGGAAATTAATTTCTATAAAAGGTAAACATCAATAAATACTTGTGATTGTTTGCAGAAGCTATTACGTATTCACAGGACCCTGGGGGACAAATGTTTATGTTAGAAGTTTTAATTATGTAATTACGTGCTAATATTTAATAACTCCATGTAGAATTGCCGTTTGGGACCCTGCAAACTGAGGCCTTGTCCCATTGCCCCTTGTTATGGGGGGTGAGCCACCTCCTGTCCACATCGCCTTTGGGACCTGACTCAGTATTTTTTCAGGTTCTACTGAGTGGCTGGATTCATGAGATTGTCACTCCAGCAATTTTATCACAGCCTTTCATTTTTTTCCAACATTTTCAAGATATTTCTCTCCCTCCATTGTTCCTCTTCGTTGTCTATTATTTTTCCTTTGTAATGCCAGCCCATCCCCATCACCAGGCCGTCACAAATTGATGCTTTGTCCAGTGATTTTGCATTACATGCTGTGCTCAAGGAACAGTTTTACACCAGTAAGAGACGCACTGGGCTTCCAGTCAAGTACAATGGAAACTCTGGAGCCTCATTTTTACTGTATGTAGATGTGTATTCTGCTCCTAACTTACCCTGAAGTGTTTGGGCCTAACGTAACGCAGATGTACTGCTTTTGTGTGTAGTCAGCTACACTCTGATTTTTCCATAACTCTAACAGAACATGTCATTGCGAGAGGTCAGACAAACTGGCACGGTACTTCCCATGTGGTGGCGTTCTGGGGCGTCCAATAGAAGACACCAAAGCATGTAAAGAGCAGCGATTTGCGAAACCTTGGAAAGCATCTTTGTTGGACACTTTGGGTTTGTTTGTGCTGACATGTCTCTCTCAACCTGCTCTCCTGCTTAATTTCACTCCCTGTCACCAGTTACTCTGCATCTGTCCACTTGATTAATATTAATTTTACCTCTCACACACTGATGTTTACACAGATCACATTTCAGTTGTGAAAACCCTGCAAAGACACTGGCACTTAAATCATCTCCTCCTTTAAAGTGAATGACCCTGGTGCTTAAATTAGCATATTTTTTCCACCTTAACAGCTTCATTACAAACTACTATTATACAAACTACTACAACAATATAACATGTATGTGTTCACAAATCCTTTTATAATGATATTTATATTTCAAGACTAGAAAGGTCTTTAGTTTTTATGTGTCATGTCGCATATTCAGATGAGTAACTTTATTACAAACTGAGCAAAACTTATAGCTTCTTATAGCCCCTTCTATGCAGTGCTTTAAATGATCTAATCTGAATAATTTAATCTGACTGGATCTGACTCATTATATCATCATTATTGGGGCATGACTTTATGGTAGGCATAACACCACAGCGTTTCTGCTGTTGTATAATGATACAGATGGCAAATTTATGCTAAAGACAACAAATTGTATTCTAAGTAGGAAGCAAACTACGAGGGTCATTACTTCAATATTACAGCAGCCTGTTAGACAGACAGCTGGACTGCTTTTGAGAGTTTGGTGTGTGTATATGTATGTATATGTATATATGCAGAAAAATACCAGACAGGAGGACCCCAGGTGCAGGCTGTGCAAAGATGCCTCTGAGACAATCCAGCACATAACAGCAGGATGCAAGATGGTAGCAGGCAGGGAATACACGGAAGGCCACAACCAAGTGGCAGGCATAATGTACAGGAACATCTGTGCTGAGTACGTCCCAAAGTCAATATGGGACACACCTCCAAAGGTGTTTGAGAGTGACAGAGCTAAGACCCAGTGGGACTTCCAGATACAGACAGACAAAATGATAATGGCCAACCAAATCCGATATAGTAGTTGTGGACAAACAGCAGAACAAGGCTGTAGTGGTAGATGTAGCAGTCCTAAGCTATAGCAACATCAGGAAGGAGGAACATGAGGCACAAGTGGTTACCGTGATGATACTGGGGGCTGTAAGGACCAAACTAGAAGAGTTGCTCCAGCAGATTCCAGGAACAACATCTGAGATCTCTGTCCAGAAGAGTGCAGTGCTAGGAACAGCTAAGATACTGGGCAGGACCCTCAAGCTCCCAGGCCTCTGGTAGAGGACCTAAACTTCTTTTACACAACACAAATCATATCAAATAATAAAGATTTATTACCTACATGTTTATTTTCTGTACAAGGGAAACCATGCAATGCTATGGTTTAATTTAGCTAAAAATCTGAACCATTACAAGTGTGCTTTAGTACATCATATTTGAGCCTAATTTCTGTTGATGGAAGAAAACAGCGAGTTTTGGAGAATTCCTAAAGACATCCCACAGCGCTTGGCAGATGCATGGAACAATTTGCTTCCTGGTGTTACTTGGCTGGCCGTACAAGTGCTAATAGTTCTTTGTGAGGCACCTGAAACATCCAATATATTCGCCGCAGTGACCTCTGCCAAAGCAGATTAATCTTCTACTACTGCGGCCAGGTCATTAAGATGAGTGATCATCAGGAAGCCGGGAGGGCTTTGCAGCATCTTTAGCAGTGGTGAGTGGGCGGCTCACACACCGAAACCTGTTTACCTGAACACTTTTATCAAAGGAGGGTGAACATGGAGTGTTATAACAACATTTTTGTCAGTGTTCTTCAGCTTTGTTGCTCTTCATCTATTTCCTGAATCACCGTGAAATATTTGCTTCCTCCTTTCTTGGTCACACACTCCCTTTACTTCAATTTCAGCCCTTTTATCCGTCATCCTCGTTCTATTGTATCTCGTTGTACTTTGTGCTGTCCATCGGGTATGAATGGTCCAACCTGTATTGCTATTGCTGAAACAAAATGCATATATTTTTATAGCTCATGGGCCTCAAGACAAGAAACAAACCTCTTCTTCCATACACGTCTCCACTAATTCTGCAACCATGAACAATCATAACAGAAGCTATAGTGAAGATAATGCTAAATTATCTAAACACACCAACAGTGTGTTGTCCAGACATTACTTGATGTTTTGCAGGGACACAGAGAAAGTTCAAATCAAAACACCAGATGAGGACAAAGCACCATTATTGAACAGACTGATTATGAAGCTGGATCAATTATGATGAGCCGACAATGATAAAACAAAAAATGCAATTCCATAAATTATAGTTTTTAAATTAAACTGCGGCACCAGATATATATTTTTAATTTGTTATCTCAAATCTTTGAAAGGAAACAACACCTAACTCGCCCAGAAACCCGCTTTCTTTCCTTTCAGTAACTACTATACTATGACTTCATTATATCTACACTTTATGATGGACTAAACTAATGTGATCTTTGTGTCTCTTTACATCATGAACAATCTTAACTCTTGAGGCCTACTAATGACAACTAGCATTAATTCTGTGGAATTATTGTTACAAATTCAATAACAATACCAATATTATGATCAAATATTAACCTGCTAATCTCTGGGTTCACTGAGACTAGTTTTATTTTTCTCATCTAACTGAAGATGCTTTTATAAGCTGTCCTGTGATTTCCCCTGAAGATAACAGGAATCTGGAACTAAGAACGCCATTTAATGATGATGCTAAGCTGGACCCAGGAGACTTTTGGCAATAAATCATATTTTAATCGGTTTTATAGCAGCTTAAAACTAGACTGTACTGTCCGTGTCATTTCTTTAGCCAAGCCTCAATGACTTATGTGTGACAAGTGCTTCTACATATTTCATGTTGAGAGGTTAGAATAAAACTGCAAAGCCTAATGTTGACACTAAGGGAGAAGGAGGGAGCGCGTGTTGTGTGTGCAGACAAAACACAGTGATTGGCTTTATATTTTAAAGGAACAATATGTTGGCAGGTCATACGTGGCTAATGTGTAAAACAAACTATGTGAAATCTGTGTGAGATATAGTTCTGTTGTTTGCTGGACAGGACTATTTTATTTCTGTAATGTCTCATTCTCAGCTTAGTGATGATAGTGGGGGTGTAAAAATTGTTGTCTGTAAAAGCTTTAATAATAACACATTTGCAACTTTCAAAAACTGTAAATGAATAAATTATAGTTTTTATCTTCAAAATGACAAATTTAGTCTTGTCAGAGTGATTTTCTTACAAATCATATTTATTTCTTTGTACAGTTGGATAAAAATGCAAGGAGACTTTAGAGTGAAAAATCTGGCTTAGATCCTCTGCCCTGAACACGTATGTAACCTACTGTACAGTATCTGTTGAAATTCCTCTGTGCCCAAGGGCATCATCTATTAGATGATCTCCTAATGTCTTTTATAAGCTGTTGATTTTAAAATAGCTAATGTGTTTTATTTTTCCGGTTTCAATCTAGAAACTAGAAGAACTGCATCTCAGATGGTATTTTAGAGGTGGATTTGTAATGTTCTCGTGAGAAAATGTGACACGCAATTCAGAAAATCTGCATTTCCCCAGTTGATCATCTTCTAAACATCTATGGCAGCAGTAAGCCAGCTATACCCACTCCACTAATAGCACTTCCACTAGTTTTTGCAGCAGTGACAGTTTGATGTAATATACATTTTGGCAGCACAACTGTGTCTGTCCTGGTTTAATTATTCTGTGGGTTGTTGATTTCACACCGAGGAATATATTGTAAGACATAAGTTTGCTGAATTGGCACGCAGTAAATGTAGAAAAGAGAACATAAAATACAGACCGAGAGGCAGCCTCCTAATATGTTGTACATTGATATTATGCCTGTGTTGAACAAGATACTTTGCAGGCTTCCACATTAATTCCCTTTTTGCTGTTATATTTTAATATGCTTAAATGTTTTGTACATTATACATGAGTCACAGGGCCATTCCATAATAGCATATATGTATATGTAATATACATGCAGCAGTGCAACAGTGAAACAAGCAGAACCACCACTTCAGGCTGCTCTGGACCTGTACTGCTTCACATAAGGGGAAAATGAATTGACACTTTTATCAAAGTGTCTTATAGGATAATGTCCGGGTGGCTGCTGAAGCTCAGAGGAAGCAGGGTGATGCAGTGGGACAATGACTCTACACCAAAGTCAGTCTACTACAGAAATCGTCTTTCTTGTGTGGCTCAGTCCGGAGTTCAACCCAATACTCAAGACAACTGTTCACACCAGACATCCAAACCAGAATTGGCTGAACTAAAGCATTTGTGAGAAGGAATGATCTAAAATTACTGAAAACATTTTTTGGCTTTCATTCACATATTATGTTCTCAGTGATTTTGAAGAACACTTGTTCCACTGTGATGGTACGATAGAGCACCCCTGATGATAGCTCATGGAAAATAGTAATTCTATTAATGCTTGATGGACTGTTTTTGTTGTACTTTCAGTTTTTGGTAACTTCGGTGAGCTCGATTTACTCTGTGGGGTTGCAGAATTGGAGGCTTTTGCATAATCTTTCTATTCAGGACATTGATTTAAAATCAAATCGAGGACTGACGGCTAAGAATGTGCAGTACTTTCACATATGATGGTATTTCTGTTCATGCATGATTCTCTCCCTTTGCTTAACAGATTGTAATTTCCTGTGTGCAGTGGAGCGTTTTCCTGCTGAATTTTAGATGGCATCAGGTTTAAGCTCTGGTTCGTTTTCAGAGAAGGTCGCAAATCACAATCCCTTTTTATTTCGACCTACACCTATGTTCAAGAGCTTTCGATAGCGACCTGCGGAATACGATTATGGATTCAAGCAGCCAAAATGAGCTTTATCCACATGCTGACTGGGCTTAGCTCCTCTATGTATCCATGACACAGAGATGAGCCAGACAGCCCAGAGGTCCTCAGAGTTAAGCTGTGGCTCCTCTACATTCAGAGGAGCCAGCTGAGGTTGTTTGGCATCTGCTAAGGTTGCCAGCCCCTCATGTGCATCCCTTTGAATGTATACTGGCCATGACTGGCTGAGAGGACAGCCCAGGGCAGGCCCCTGGATGTGCTGAAGGTGCTTCCAGCTGGCACAATAGCTCACCAGGAGGCCCCAAAGGAGCAGATGGTGTAGAAAAAGATGTGTACGCTGCTCTTCTGTTGGCACCTTTAACATAAAAGTGAAGAAAATGTATGAAATATGCCTTCTGGTTATTTCGTAAAGATCGTGAATGGTTAGACATCACTAGCCACGGATGAATTTCTTTTCATGAATGGATTCATGTTCTATTAAGCGCTATAGATGCAGGAATTTCAGGAATGAAAGATATTATATATGTGACAAAAAAAAATGAAAAAAGGTTTGTTCTCAAACAATAATACATGCAGACTTTTTTGGCCATTGTGTTCAGTGGTTAAATAATTAAAATATTGCAGTCTGTGCTTCTAGGTACAGTAACTCTCTGTCTTGGCACAACTAAGATGGCTGCAAACAAATTTGAACAACAGTGTCAGTGTAATAAGCAGTGTGCTTTGTTTTCTGAGCATGAACATTTGGAGGGTAGATTCTTTAACTACAATAAGCTTTTACTTTTCCTTCCAAACAGTGATACAGTGATTATTGATTCTCCAATAACTGAGCATGTCCAGAACTGTTGACGTGAATGCAGATGCTCATTCTGGCTGCGGTATTTTTACCTGAAAGATCAAGGTGGCCTGATTCTTCTGCTGCAGAGTGCACTGTGTGGAAAAAACAGCATTGTGGACCCTAAAATAGCAGGACGATGTACAAAAATTGCTTGGGGATGAGGTACAGTATGCACATTATAGTACTATTAAAATGGCACTAAACCCCATCATCATGTCATGATACACAGTTAAAACCAGTCATGTGGTTTTATAATTCCCTCCTCGCTAGGCTAATATGACTATGGGTGCATTATGTGTAGAATGATTGTGTGCATGCTGCAAGGAAACGACATCTCTCTGTAGAAGATAGAGGCTGAACATGACATGTTGTCTCTCAGTGTGGAACAGACCTCAGGGGGCAGGCTGTTGGTGGGATGCGCAATGCAAAGTGAATGAGGGATGGAAGGTAAGTGGTTGCATGAGTATAGAGAGGAACTGCCGCTGCTTTGGCAGACATGCATTTGATATACCCAATGGAAGCGCAGGCTCAGGGATGGGCTCTACAAATGGCACTTGTGAAACACTGTTGTAAGTAGGTCAGTTGATTTAATGGTGCTCTACACCTGATGTTGCATTAAATCCCCAAAAGCTGCTTTAATTTGTTCAGAGACTGCAGTGTGCACAGGTACTGTCACTGTTTTCTGCTTGAATAAAGCTAATCTTCACTATTAGCACAGTGTCCTTAAAGATAACATAAATCAATATTGCTCTCGAGCAGACATAAGATTTGAAGCTATAAGAGCATAGAAGATAACCAATATGAGATAAGGTCAGCCCTAATCCCTGGGGGTGCCATTGTCTATTCCAAGCCAAGACTTATTCCGCTTAAACTCTTTGCACCGATTAGCCACAACATTAAAAACCACTGACAGGTGAAGTGAACAACATTGATCACCTTGTTACAATAGCACCTCTCAAGGGAAATATTAGGCTGCAAGTAAACAGGAAGTTGTTGAAGGTGATGTGATGTGAAAACGGGTGTAAGGGTTTAAGAGAATTTCATTGAAGAGCCAAATTAGGAGCTTTTCCAAAAATGCCAGATTTTCTGAAGTGTTCTTGTTATGCAGTGGTCAGCATCCAGAAAAACTGGTCCAAGGATGGACAGCCAGCGACCCAGAGACACATTTATGGGTGGAGCAGTGAAATGGACAATGCAAAACAAATCCCAGTGGGGGAAATCCCAGCCCACCTGTAATCCCCAGTCCACCCGCCAGGTGTGTCCCTGAGCGAGACACCCAGCACCAGCTCCCCGGGCACCTGCCCCACTGCTCCCCCCAGAGGGATGGGTTAAATGCAGAGGACAAATTTCACTGTAACATTTATGTGCAAATGTGTATGTGCTCGAAGATATGAATAAAGTTCATCTTCTTCTTCTTCTTTTTTATAAATGCCAAAGTATCACCGATCACCCTGATCTCAATCTAACAGAGCATCTGTGTGATGTGATGGGAAAACAAGTCTACCAGGTATGTTAATGGGATCATAGTGGATATCTTCGGTCACACAAGAAGGATACACGAAATATTAGACAAGCGGTTTTAATGTTGTGGCTAGTAGCAGAAACCCTGCACAAAATAAATATAGAAGTAATCCATAGGATTTGCCTATTGTTTAACCCTGTGACTGAGGAGACACAGTGTTATTTACAAGAAAAATTAATACTCGGGAATGACGTTTGGAACAGAAATATGAAACAATATATCCAGATGGCTTTACATGAGTTCACTGTGATGGAAGGCAACTCCACTTTGCATCATCCATCTTAATAGAAATTTAACATTCATGGAAGACACTTTTCTTCTTATCCACTTATAGACATATAATGATTTTAGATACATTGTACAGTCTGCCCACACTGCAGTGGTTTCTTAAATCCATGCTGCTCGTCATTTTAATAAGGGCATGAATATGAAAAGTGAAAAGACATACTAAAGTAATCTCTGCTGCTGGTCGACTTAGAAATGTGACCTTATCTCCACATATGAGGACAACAGTCGACCTTAATGTGGCGAAAACTGTTCGCTGATCTTTTATATGAACACTGTACTTTAGTAATAGCCTGTGTTGTAACATCAAACTCTTACTAAACATGTTGACCCCTGACGGCCAGTTTTAATCCTGAACCCCCCCGAAAAATCAAATAAACACATAGAAGCATTTGCTTGACTGATGCTAAAATCTGTTTTCCATTACCATGATTTGTTTGAATTAGTTTTTTGTTGTTTTTTCTCTAGGTGAATTTATGCAGAGAGACATAAATGTTACTCTCAATGTAATTCCTAATTCACTCGTAAAAATAATGTGTCGTCAGAAACCTCATTACTCTGGCATTACATTACACTTTATGAGTGCACATGTCAGCTTCATGAATTATTAATTACTTTCACCAATTTCAGTTCAAACATCATCCTAGATTTTGTCTTAAAAATGTCTAATACACATAAGTAAGATCATAATTAAAACTACCATGTGAATACCATAAAAGAGTCATACTGTTCAGTACAAACACTAAAATACAACAGCAATGGCCACTGCACGGACAGAGCTTTTATCTACTTTCCATGCAGCATGTCGATGTAATATTTATAACATTTCTTGTCAGGCCTGTTTATTATTGAATATACTTGTAGAAGCAACAACTGTACATAGAGTCATTTCCAATATGCTCACACTGCTCTAAATGCTACCACTCTGTAAATGCAGCACTGACAAGACACAACAAATCAAATCAATCTGGGCGCGTTTTTATCCAAGTTTAATACTTGTAAAATCCTCAAAACTGCGATTGTTTTATAAGATGTGTCTGTTTTAACTGAGGAAACTACCGAGCGACTAATTCAGATTTCTCTCTTCCTCTCCACTGCCTCCCGTTTTATCAACCCAGCAAACAGGAAGAGATAATCTGGGCAGAGACTGTGTGGGATTAGTTGCGTCTACTGTATGTTGTGTGCATGTACTCTGCAAGAGCTAGATTCGAGTTGAATGAAGGGAGGGAAGAACAGATGCAGGGGTGGACGAAAGAGACAGGTGGGCCGATCCACAGTCAACCACGGCGAGACAGACAGGCTCACAGAACGGGAGAGAGAAAACAAATTATCAGGAAAGCACAAGACTGACAGTGACATGTAGACCTGCCTGAATAAGGTTGAGAGGTTGTCAAGTTTGCTGACAGCAATTCAAACACACCGTATAGTGATGCCAACCAAGAACCTGTTTTTATGACCTGCGCCTTGTGTCGTGCTTTTAAAATCAATTAATATTGCATGATGCAGGGGACATTTTGAGTTTCATGTACCTGCATGTAAGTATCACAGGTACTTTTTATAAAAGCTACGTTTTACTTTAACATGAGACAGTGTGAGCTGTTTTAAAATAGCAAAATCCACGGAACAATTAAAGCATAATTAGCATACTATTGATGATATTATTGGAATAAGTACCAGCCATGACGGGACGGATGGACTTTAAACACACCATATAAACTTCACTCTTGTTGTTACATTCATTCATCAGGGCCACGCTTCCAACATCTCTAGCCTCACGCTAGCTCACATTAAAATGATTTCAATTTCAATAAAATATACAAGATATACATAATTTACATTTTGGAAAAAAGTAAATATTGGTGCAGAAGTGTATATATTGACTTTCAAGGAAAGAAAAACTATGATTTGTGCTCACAAACTTTCACCATTCATACTGTTTTTTTAATGTGTCTGGACAGATTGGTTTGCCGCTGTGAGTGGGAAATTAATAAATAAATACATCTCTGGTCCTTGGTTAAAGAATTTCAGAGATTTTTTTAATATATATATATATACTGCCCTGACTTTTAGACAAACTCTTGAACATGACAAGTACTGATGAAATTTATAGATTGTGTTTCTGTGTCACAACAAAAGTTTCAGCAACTCTTTATCCCCTTTTTGCCCAAACTGCCAAGCATTTGGTCCTATACTTGTCAAATCCTTGTGGTTGCTGCAGATGTGTGTGTGTGTGTGTGTGTGTGTGTGTGCACTCACAGACAGGTATATGTGTTTTCTACTGCCAATCTCATTTTGTTAGAAAGGGCAGCAAAGAGGGCCTGGAGTGTCTGCGCTGAAGTGAATGCAATACATCAACTCCTGACATGTAAAGAAATAAAAATGATGTAGGTGTTGTTGACACTTGGGTAAAATGCTCCCCTGGCCATAATGATAGACAGGCAGACAGGTTAGACAAAGGGAAAAAAATGATGTGGCCAGAAAACATTTTTATTGATAGATTCAGCCTGTCCTTTTCCTGTTACTTCCAAACATTGAAGTTATTGCACATAATTTTTTTTTTACCCCAGTCACAAAGTATTCGCCTTCCTACTATACTTCACTATTTATTGCTGTACCATAGAATGTATGTCGTACACAGACATTTGGTCGAGTCGACCGCCGTGCAAATTACCGATGTGCTCAAAACACACCATTAAACACCTACCCAGGTCCCTGTGCCTCTAAGTAAATAAATGCGCACGGACACACACACACACACACACACACACACAATCAGAGTCGCTCACACTGCGACAGTCATAACCACACAGGGGAAAATGTCAGTCTCTTTGTCAAGCAGAAGAGCCTGACAGAATCAATTAGCAGGCAGGGAGAATGGAGGAAACTGGATTCAATTAAACTGGCAGCTTTCCCCATAGGCGCACCACTCACTGGGCCATTATTCAACCAAACTGTGTGTTTCTGTGTGTTTGCAAGAACGAGCGAGAGAAGAGAGTGAGAGAGAGACTTAGAAAAAGTGCGCGTGTGTGTGTGTGTGTGTGTTTGTACATTTTGTGAGTGTCTGTGTGTGTTTATCTTGAGGATGAACTCATTTCTCTCCATCCGCCCCAAGGTCAGCTGGCTCTGTTAGGGATTTAGTACCACACAAACACAGTCAAAACCTAATCCCTGCTTCAGCAGTCCCCACCCAGCAACACACAGAGTCCATAGTTCAAAGAGCAGCTTTGGTATCAATACAGTGGATTCATAGGCCACATTAGCATTAGGAGGAAAATGCCTTTCTGACACACTGGCTTTAAAACAGCTCCAGCAGGAGCAGATATTCCTATTATTGCTGATTAGAGCCAAATGTACAGTCAGTGGCAGGGATGCTGTTAGGGCTTCACAGCGTTCACAGCTCAGCCCAGAGTCTGAGTATTTCCCTGGGAGAAAGGAATCTTACATTTCACATGAATAAAGTGATGTCACTTTAAATATACATCGTGTATTGAAACAGTAGAATATCCGATGTGAGTGCACGTTGCATGTGACTGTACTGTAATTTGTGGAGCCTTATCAAGTGTTGTCGTAAGCTGTGTTAGTTACAGTCATTTATCAGTAATCTAAGAGAATCCATCAGCACTTTGTAGATTTCTGAAAGGACTTCAAAACAAACTATCAGCAGTCTTTACAGGCTTTGGCTGGATTATAATGTGGAGTTTGGCTTATCTGCTGTCATTCTGCCTCTACTGAATTATGAACAGAACCTCTAACCTTATAACTCTCCGTCTCAGCTGTTCTTCAGTTATTGAACGACAGGCCAACAAAGGGAAAGAATTGCGCATAAATTCATAAAATACAGTGTTTTCGGGGTAAAAAACCCATAATAATTAGAGCTGAAAGGGGGTGACAAAGTCTACAAACTCTGTGACTATTAGGGAGCAAAGTCACAATTGGCATTTTGTTTGCAAGCAGCCAGGCTCAGCAGTTAGAGCCGTCATCTTCTGATACTGACACTGGCCCCTGGCTATGTCCAAGTGTCCCTGGACAACAGACTGAACCCAGAGCCGTTAAAAACTCCAGTTGTTGAGCTTGCACAAGTCAGGACTCTAAGCTCTTGTCCCGAGCTCGACATGTTGCTTATATTTGTGAGGAAGGCTCTGCCGCTTAATGATTTTTGATATAAAACTTCCATTTATATCCCATGTTCGTCTTTTGGTTAAACAGTAAGCAGGTGTGTGTCAGATGGTCACATCCGAATAAATGGAGCAGAAAAAAGCGCCGTTCTCTTTGTACTTCTGTCATTTATTCTGTCATTCTCTTCATTCTTAATACAGCAGTGTGTCTTTGTCTGCTCTTCTCTGTCCGAACAAAGCCATATTGTTGTGGGAGATTTTGGAGCGACGACGTCTTCCCAGAAGGCTTTTTTTTCTACTTTTAAACGCCTTTTTTGGTGCTTACAAATGCTGACAAAGATGAGGGAACGTGTTCAGCAGAAGACCTCCAAACTGTCTGATTTCAGATAAAGAAGTCTGGCTCGACAGTCAGTCACTTTACTTAGGCAATGAAGTAGCTGACGGCTTCTTTCTCTTTTTTTACAAGGCTCTCCAATGTCAAAGTAAACAAGCAGGACCAATGAAACAAGGACCGTCAGCTGAAAATGAAGAGCAGTTCTCTTTCTGGGAGCGGAAAAAAAATCATTGGACAATGGCAAACTGTTTGAGCACTTATTACATATCCCATATTGGTTCTAATAGTGGAACCAAAATGCTTATGAGTTCACTAGTTAGAGTAAAAATGCTAATTAACTAGTGAAGCTCAAAAAGGTTACTAGTAGTACTGGTGTGGTCTAAAACTTCCAAAAGTGAACTAGTAGACGGCCCTTTGGTCTTATTAGTTAACTAGTGAAGTCTAAAAACTCACTGGTTGAACTAGTGAGGTGCGAGATATCAACAAGCTATATTAGTGATTGACACTTGACCTTACTAGTTAACTGGTAGGACTAAAAATACTTACTAGTAGCACTAGTGAGGTCCAAAATATCCACTAGTTAAAGCCACCCCTCCTCACCAGTTAACTAGTTTGGTCTTAATTGGACCTAATTATTAATTATGGTTATATATATGAATTATAGTTTTTACCTAGGGCCCAAACAGACTCTTGCATCGACACTGGTCACTTCGAGCGCAGTTTATGTCAGATTAAGTCCAGTGATGAACTATGATCATACATTTTTACATTTTTACATGTACACTTTATGGACTGGTAGGATGAACTCAACCTTGACAAAAAATATAATATTATTTCTAAAATGTGATCATAACATAATTTTTTTTTTTTTAAAAGCTGAAAAATAAACGTTAAATGCTGATGTTCAGATTTGTATATAAATGCTTGTGAAGCAGGTACTGGCTTAATGTGACAGCGGCCCAGTATATTCTAGCCCGGTTTCCTCACATCTCAAGTCAAAGTCAACACTCTTGTCTGTTTGGTCAGAAGCCTGGATCTATACCTCCTGTCATTTTATATGTTTATTTTGGATCCAAGTCATAAAACTAGCAGACCAGAAGCTCATTATATTTGTTTGGATTTGTCCTTTCAGATCCTTAAGAGAGCAAACGCTCCTGCATTACCACGTGTAGGACTGTGAGTTTGAAATTAGTGTCTGGCAGGAGATTGAAAAACAATTTTAGTGATAACGCCCCGATAAAATATTGGAACAACAGAGTCTGATTTGATATATCAGATACACTGCAACCACAATAAATCCCATAATTGTAACTTGGAGTTGTCTCTTTTCTCTGTCTACCTTTGCCCGCCTGTCACTCTCTCCCTCTGCATGTCCAATTCACTTTGTGGGCTCTTTTTTTCGCAGACTGTCACAAGCAAGGGTACGACATGTTGCTATTTTTGTGACCTTGAAATGCATAGACGCAACAACAAAATGGGAGTTGCATACAAATAAGGTAGCACGCGATAAGGCAGCGGCGTTTCCTTTTTTTTTGTTTGTTTTTTGCGAGCTGCATTTCAACTTTTAGAATTTGGCAGTTTGTGCCTGTTAGCATGAAAGAAATGGATACTAGAAATGTACCACTGTGATGCAATAATGCTGAATAAAATCAATAGCTATCATTAATAAGAAGTGATCCAAATAAGTAATAATTAAACCGCCTTTCTGAATTGCTGGACAGTGACCACGGGGCATTGATGTGCACTGCCAGCTCACAGCTTAACAACCCAGCGGCACGAGTTGCTGGGCTTTAATCATGTCTGCCTCTGCCGGTCTGTAATTAAATTTAACATGTACGCACATAAAAACAGGCGGAGACTTAACCGGTTATCCTCTGAACCAGCTTTGAAAGGTTAGATTTTTAAGAGCCACTGCCACATTTCCTGGCATTTATGAACACTCAGATCAATCTACAAACAGTCCATACTGAACCTCATCAAGCACACGGAGAGTGAAGAGTGATACAAAGGCAAGAGAAGAATCAATGCATTTAAAGTGCAGGGATGTCAGCGGGGAGCATGTGCCGAATTTAGCACATCTATTACATATATAATACAGAAGGAAAGAGATAAGGAAAATTAAAGAGAAGTGCTTTCAAATAGAGAAAAGAGAAAGAACATAAATGTAGAAGAGAGTGAGAGAGAGAGATGGAATATTATGGAATGAGCAGTGTTGACACTGGGGAGCATGTATTTAGTTCAGCTGGCGGATTAAAGCCTAATTTTACATCCATCTAAGTGGGCCATAGGAGGAGAGACTGGGGCTGAGGCTGATGCTTGTTAATGGCTTAAGAGTCTTGTAAGGGCCGGGATAGACTTTGACTTCAATGACAAGTTGTACTTGATACACACTGGAGGTTTTAGAAGCTCAGGAAAAAACATGTTTTCAGTTCAATACCGTCAAGTGGAAGCTCCAGGCCCTGCTGAATGCTTCAGTTTTAATGTAGTGCTCATTGTAATTGGAATATGAACAGTGCATAAGTTTTCATAATGATTCGTTTTTACACTGAACTGAATCTGCTGTTCTTTATGCGTTGAGCCTGTTTAAATTTCAATACACAATATGTTTAGATTATGAACAACACATGGTTTTTATAAACTAATAAACTCAATGTACTTCAAGAATCTATAAGCCAATATGATGTCGACCATATAATCATGAAGTCTGCAATAGTATGTGAAAAGACGCACACAGACACACAAACAACTATTTTCAGGATGGAGAAACTGACTATTACTGTATAAAAGTGTTCAAATACAAACCCGTACTGGGAAAATTCTTAAAGTTCTTATTTAAGTTTTTATGGATTACCCATTGAAGACCTGCTATTATATTTTATGCATGTATTAAAACATAATGAATTCAAAGGCTTTAACGTCCTGTAAGTATGCATTAGAGGCAAAAATATGCACAAAGTAGAGCATGAAAGACAGAAAAGAGAAGTATGGCAAATGTAGAGGAGGTGAGCTGCAAGAAAAAAATACAATCAAAGAGCAAAAATGAATTGTGCGCCAGATACAGTTAAAATAAGGGAAGGCTTCGCTCATTTGCAAGTATTACAACAATGTGACTGTGTAGTTAAAGAGCCGAGGTGCTCGAGTGGACTGTGTGCAGCCCAGACCTGTCAACCTCCAAAAAAAGCAAAGGAGGCACAAAACTATCGAGCAGCTGCTGTCAAGCTGCTGAAAAACTAAACCACTGGTCGTCTCTTTTCTACAGAGTGTTTTTATAGGAAGAGCTGATGCAACACAGTGGTAAATATGTCCCTTTCCAAAGCTTTCTGCATCTTATTGCAAGTAGCAAATACAAAAAAAATGCATATGATTAAAAAAAAGATCTGCTTTGAACATTTGCTATACTGTTAATCAAATATGATATGCAAATAACTGATTTCTGTTTTTATTAGCATTTTAAACATTGTTCCTACTTTTCAGTTACTGGGTTACATGAACACAGACGGTTCACTGTACTGTAGTTTGCGATTATTCGCCTCTCTCCATCCTCACCACTCTCACTCCTCCTCTTCTCTGCCCTTGCTCTCTCCATCTCCTTGGATTTGAGCTCTGTAATAAAACACTCACACCTTTCCATGAGTTGCTCTATTAAAGAGTGTGTGTGTGTGAGAGTTCAAAGTCTTGGTCAGTCTGTGTGAGAGTGCATTTGTAAAAACAGACCACTGCGGCTTGAGCTTAAACGGACTCTGAGCCAGATCACACATTACTTGGTTCTGTACTGTTCTTTAGGGCACAAACACATCCAAGTGTTCCAATTACAACTCAGTCCCACAAGTCATCGAAACAACATATCAAATGTTGAAATTTGCATATTTATTCTTGCTTTTCAACTTGATGTCTCTATCCCCTATTATGAACTTGGTAATAATTGGACATTTTTACATGTGTGACTTCATGACAAAGTGTCTAAGATTTTAGGGTCTTGGTTAGAAGCAAGTGCGTGTGTGGATACGAACCAGTCATTAAAGAAACTTCCCACTGAATGCCCAACAATGGGCGGACATTGGACAGAGATGAGAGCGGAGGCGCAGAAGATTTGATAAACAGAGTAAGAGAGTAAAATAGAAGAGTGACGAAAGAAAAAAGGAGGAATAAATTGGCACAGGCAGAGAGACGGGGGCTCGAGCATGACAGATAGTGGCAGAGGAATAATTATTACTAGCCTCAGTAGTAAATGACGGATCCCACACGTGGGCATGCATGGGTTCATACGCACACACACACACACAAACACACACACAGTACACACCCCAGCAGAGTATACCAAACTCAAATAGGCCAATTAAAAGAGACTGCTACTGAGACACGGGCCCATTAGCGGTGACGGGACACTGTTTTCAACAATTAGCAGTGATTGCTCCGTGCCCATGTGTGATTAGCTTAGGACACGAGAGGCAGAAAACGCGTAAGTTTTGAAACAGCACAATCAAAATCACCTTTCCACTGACTTGTGTTATGATTGTAACCCAGAAAGAATGCAACAGGTTTTAATTTTATGATTAATAAGGCAAACTACAGAGTTACGTAGAGGCTGTGAAGAAGACTGGCAGCAGCAAGAGCCATTTTTTTTTTTATTATAGTTATTTGATAGGGACAATGCATATTAATGAACATCTGTATTAATACAACAACAGATGTGCCGGATTATTGCCAAAAAGCCACTTCTTTGATAAGTTTGTTCACCCTGAAATTCATTTAAGACTGAAACTTGTTCTTTATTATTTTTTAACATATGCATCATCCAAATTATTTTCTTTTTTTTTTCTGACACTGATCTTTAGAAAAAGTCATCTATCACAATACGTCCACGCTTCCAAACCACAGGACAGTGTAATACATGAGATACATTTAAATCTGAGTGCTGCGGCAAAAGTGAAAACTCAGCAACCGCTTTTTCACTTCAGATTGTTGCTCACTGGCAGCACTTTGTCCAGGTGTGTCCTCTGCAGTTGTGCGTGCAGCTGTGTGTCTATGTGCCGAGCTTTGTTCTCTCATCAGTTATTCATCTGAGTTGGTTCCACCTTCCTCTTTCAGGCTGAATGAATAAGAGCTGCTGCTTGTGTTTTCGGGAGCTTTTGTGACTCAGCCGTGTCTTAAAGCTCGTTCAGCAGGACCCCTGACAGCAGGTCCTCTGTGTGGAGCTGAGCCAGAGTCCTCGCTCCTAATGAGCCGTTCTTCTCTCCCTCTATCCTCCCACTATTATTTCATCTCTCTTTTATCTTTCACTGTCCTTCCACCTTTTGTTTCCCCCGTTCCCCCACCCCTCCATCTTCCTCTCTGCCCTTCCACACTGCTTCACTATTTGTATTTAGTTTCCCCTCAGTTTCGGTCCACCTCTCCTCTCGTTTCTTTCTTCTGTCCCCAACTCCAGCACTCAACTCTTTGCGTTTCTTGCATCTTGCTCCTGGCACCTGCTTGTGCACGTCCCTTTCTTCACTCTGCCCCGCATCTCAATAACATAAACATTTAGAACACAAGTTAAATGAAAATTAATATATGCACCTCTTTGAAGTTACAGCAAGTCAGTCTGGATAAGAGAATCAACTGAACACTGAAAAAATGTTCATGTAAATGAAGATCAAAGGACATTACGCTGAAGTTATATTTGTCTGCTGGATGTCATTTGAGCCAAACAGAAACTATGGGAATTCAATTTAAATTCACTTCACACAGCATTAGTGCTATAAACACTGGTTATTATCAGCATTACAGGAATGTAAAAGAAAAATCCATCACAGGGTTGAAGAAGATGTTTCGGGTCTTTACATCAGTGGGGTGGAGTGCGGATTACTAATGGCTTTTAATGACTCGGTTTTATAGGAAGAATATTAAACTACATTTTGAACATAATGCCCGATGACTGTGAAGGGCAAAATGGATGTGAGAATTATCACAGCACATTTAATAAATTACCAAGGTCGTCATTCAACTTTATAGCTGTGGGAGGGTGGAAGGAAGGTACGTTTTGTGATCAGAAACATGAGGTGTCTCACCCCCACCGCGAAACAGAAATTCACTTCAAGATCTTTCAGTAACCTGTAACCACACTGACACGTGAACTAATGTCTCCAGGAAGTGAGCAGCTGAACTCGTTCGTTAACAAAAAATGTGTAAGTTGAAATGAAATACATGGCGCAGAGTCTCAGCAGCACGACCCTTTACTTCAATACATCAAGTTCTTGCTTTTGGAAACAACTCATTGCCCATGGCAACCTTTATATCCGTGTGCTCGTGGCTTCGACAGATATTATAAATAACTGATTAGTGCTTTGTACTACTGTAAAGTAATTACTCAGAAATACTTAGAAAAATATTAATATTAAGGTTGCTAGGTGTTAATTTGTTAAGGAGCTGTTAAAACATACCTTACTGTGAGTAACCGTGATGAATCATAATGTTTAAGGACAAATCCACTATAAAACACTTTACCACTGTGGGAGGATAGGGGAGTTGCTTTTCTGACTCACATAATTATGAAAAACACTCACACACACACACACACACACACAGTACAAGTGTCAATGTAAATTTCTCCATAAGCATTTTAATAGCAACTAGGAGTAAAAGCTAATGTAAATACATTTGTACAGACAATTTTAGGGGTCAGATATAATTTAAATTAATGTCATGATTTTAACTCGTTTTTGTCACTGCTTAAAATACATAACGGATTAAATAAAACATTATTATTTAGTCTTGTCTAAGTCTATGAAATTACTTCTAATGGGGTTAAATGGATTTAAAGGCACGATGACCAGAGGCTAAAAGAGAAACTGAGAGAGTAAAAGGATCTTAAAGAAAATTTGAGGAAGAAAGGGTCAATAGCTGTTAACAGCCAATACTGGAAATCAATTTAAGAGCATGCACCTTTTGACAAATAGTACATGTATGACCAAGTGCATTATATAGTATACATATATGTGAAGGCATGTGTCTGTTTATTTAAAAAATCGAGATGTAAAAGAAAAAAAAGAAGATGGCAGGAAAACGAAAGGAAACGGAAGTATGAATAATGTAATATTTAAGCAAGAAAATGACAAGGGGTGAGAGAGAGAGAGGTTTCAAATCTATAGCCGCAGGAAAATAATGGATCTTTCCATGATATCCAATGCATCCAGAAAGATCAATACGTGCATTTCGCAGTAATCATGTTTCACATGGCGTGCGAACAGGCATGTTTCTTATTCCTCGTTAAGGGATCATATGTTGTTCTCACATTCTTAAAGAAAAACTATACACATCATAAGATAAGCAATTATCAATGCACATGCCCCAGAGAAAAGCAAGTTTGTGCATTTTAACAACAATGGAAATGCTTTTCAATAACGCTTGTTCATTAAATTCAGGAGAAGGCAGGAGAGGTAAAACTCTTCAAGGTTGGAATGATTAAGCTGATTTTAAGGAAGTAAAATCAAACGGAATCCAATCATTTTGTTTCAGAATGTATTAATAATTAGCTGTTAAGGCAAATAAAGTGGTTAGAAAACAAAGCTGAAAAATACTTTTAACGCTGCGGTGACATAAAAGACTTTACATGTTCTATTTTCTTCAAAATTGAACCTTCTAACAGTTTCAAAAAGCACACATCTGCTATCCATTTAAGTTTTCCACTTTCCCTTTGTAAAAAGTATTTTCCCTCTTTGGAAGTTTACACCTTTTATTCATTTATTTGTTTACAACGCTTAATCATGGTTGATTTCATTTTTAATTACAAGCTTCAGCGACTGAGATCATAGATATTGTACATAGAACAACTGTTGCCGGGGCTTTGCACCAGCCTTAATGTATGGTCTAATTTTTCAACTACCCGCCTCGGATTAGCTGGACCAGGTATGATCAGTCAGTCAGAAGCTGGAATGTGCTGTAGCAATGCGTTTTGTCTTTCCCCACTCCACCCTCATTTCTTCCAGCTTCTGAAAGACTAAACACACTCGATCCAGGTAATCAGCTGGAGGTTTTAGCTCTGTAAGGCCAGTCTAACCTATCCCTGCTTTAGTCTGATGGTCTCATCCGATCTCATACGTGTTATTTATTTTATTTAACCATCATTTTACCAGGAAAAAGATAATTGAGATTAAAAATGTCTCTTTCAAGATTTGTCCTGTAGTTCCAGTAGTTCTGAGATATAATAAAACATTCAACCATTAAGTACAAAAAACTTTGAAACAAGCCTAGACTCCAATCATACAACCGGTTTGACCAGGCAAAACATCTGCAGCCAGATGATAGTCACATGCCTTTGAGAAACTCTAGCTAAGATTTAATTTGACCTTCTTCTTTCTTTGTCCTTGTCTCATAAAACGTTGACTGCGAAGAATCAGGGCAGCAGTTGCTGTAAATACCGTTTCTGCCATCTCAGCCACAGAGGCTAATTAATTTTACTGTACTCCAAGGGATATTCTGTGATTTGGAAACTTTATTGTAACCATTTGACTTCTGCTTTTCAATAATCTGTTCACAATAATCTTGCTGTGTTCTTGTGTCTTTGTGGTGTAGCTTTTTCTTTGATTTTTCAGATAAACACAATCACTGAACTGTGATGAACAGTTTGACTTCTGTAATCGATAACTTTGCTAAACTCTGACATTCAAGAGGATTGTTTTTGGTGTTTGTTTTTCTTAGATAAAACAAATACCAAAGAATAACACCATTAAATTAATTGTGGTATAAACATATGTAAAAAGTGTTGCTAGATTGGAAATAAAGACATGTCATAAATTATCGTATTTTGACCAAAACATGTGATATAACAACTTAAAAAAATCACATGCTTTTGCAGACGTTTGTAGCAGCAGTAAAAGCATTTTTAGGCCAATTCATACTTCTCCGTCGATGCACATAAACGTTGACGCGGACCTACACTCGGATATGTTTCCACATGATCCTTTTATACTTGCATGGCAGACATACGTGTCCACAAGCGGCAGTATCGCTGAAAATGAAGAAACATTCCGGAAACAGAAGATACATTTGGGTGTTCTAAGGTTCACAACACTGATTGTCTGTAAAGGTAATCACGGATTTCAAGGATAAAATGGACCTGATGAGCTTTTTCCAGACCTCTGCAGGAAGCTCTGCTGAGGTGTGGCCGACTGAATTGACTGTCACAGAAGTAGAGATGCAAAATTACAATGACAAGAGAAAGTCTGTGAATCCTCTGAGGTTTTCTGTATTCACTGCTGAGTTGAAGATGTGAAGTATTTGATGGACGTAGAGAACAACAATGTCCTGTCCTTTGTTGTCACTGAAAAAACCTATGAATATTTTCAGAGATAAGTGGCCATTTCAAAGACCAGATGGTAAACTGTGAAATTATTTTAATTATTATTAACCAGTACACTAAATAATAAATAAATCAGCAGTGCAACAACAGGATATATTAAACGACATATATAAATACCATCTAAAGTCGGTGTGACAGGTATGAATGGTAATGTTTCTTGTTCTACTTTTCCGTTCTTTTTTTTGTTTCCGTTTCCATCCCGACTCCTGACATCATCCAATCAGCTTGGTTGAAACACATCTCTGCACAGCTGCGACCTTGTGTGTCCTATGGTTGCACACAATTCCCCATTAATAAATTGTCGCTATAAATCTGCCTTTACCCACCTACCCAGCAACACGTTGAAGCCTCCCCTTACATGTAGGCTCCAACTCTCAGGCAGGGCGATAAAGCTGCTGTGTCCTCCATGGTTGCTTTGTTTTCCTACTGGTGTCTATGTCTGGGGACATTTTTCTTTTAGTCGTTTTTAAAAAAGTATTTATCGTATATGATAATTATATCTGTCAACACTGCTGTGTGTGCTGGTGGATTATCGTGCTTTGCTGGTGATGGTGCTTTGCTGGAAGAATTTCGAGTTTGGTTGGGGTGAAGAATGAGAAAATTTAAAGATGCTGTTTTCCAGTTTATAAAAAAACTTTTTAGCTCCTGTGCTGATCCAGTTTATACCAGTTTAGTGCAGCACTGCGTTCGGGTGGGGAGGGGGAGGCATTTCATTTATCAAGCAAGGCTATATGTGATTTTCACGTTCTTGACCAAATACAAATATTCATATCGAGCGCTGGCATCTCTTTACTCAGTTTTGCAGACGGTGAATTGGCTTAGAACTAATTCTTTGGATCCTGTCCCTGATCCTAAACATAACCGTTACAAAATCTTAACATTATCTATCAACTGCCCTGCAGAGGTCAAGGATAAAGACTTCAGTCAGGATGGGAAGTTAGAAGTAAGCAAAATCAATAATAACCCAGGAGAGAAAGAAATGATAGATTGCTATTGAAGGCATCGCTCCTAAACAAAGTGGACAAGGAAATAAAGGCCTAATACTTTGTTAATCTCATCCTGACTTACTGCTGGACTCGATTGGACTGCAGTACATCCAGAATATTGGATTTTGTTCCAATGACTGGAATTGGTTATACTTAGCGTTTAATACTGACTTTTAATGTTTTGATATTTGCTGTTTTTGTTTCCTTTCACTTTTGAACATTTTAGTTGCAAATAAAATTAAGAAAATAGCCAGTTTGTCACATTCATGTTTAGGGTTAGGTTTAGGGGCTGTAAAGCATTATGTGGTGTGACCTACATGGCTGCCCATGTACGTGTAACACAAGGGTGAAACCTGGGTAACATGGATATATGAACCACATACACAGAAATGTAAAGTAGCGACTTAGCATTTTCAGTTGAGCTGACCTGAATGTGTAAGATAAAACAAGCTTGAGCTCTTTCCTGAGTCACAGCAACAATGTGCACAGCTGGAGTTTTTAAATGTCACGAGGATTTTGCTTCCTTCAATCAGGAACAACCCTCACCTCACATTCACATTAATAAAGTAAGAATACAGTTAAAAACCTTAGTTATGGCTTTTTGTTAATGGCCTGGACCAGCAGAAAGACGTGAGTGATGAGACTGATTCGATAAATTAGCAGTTTGCTGATATGAACTTTGCTACGACGGCACAGTCTCCCATGACTCCCCACCGGTGGAAGTCAGCGTTAAACACTGGGCAGCTTAAAAGACAAATCAACCATGCTTGAATGCTAAGCTTGTGCAAGCTCATGAAGGAAACTCAGTCATTAATGAACAGTTTGTTTACTCATATTTCATTGAACGTTGTGGGATGCAATCCATCCACTGGCTCGCATCTCTTATCCCTACTTACCATCCAAATCCCCTCTCCCCCTTCCCCTCATCCTCTCTAGTTCCTCTTTGCTCCGCTGCTCCTCCTCCTGCCCCACGCTCTCCTCTTCTATCCCACTGCTTCTTCCTTTCATCCTCCCTTCTCTTCCTTCCTGCCGTCTTCTCCTTTCATTTACTAATTTTCTCCCACTCCCATTCCCTCACTGCTCCTCTCTCACTCTGTGTCATGTGTCTAATGTGTAATTACTTTTCCCTCCATCCATGATGGTCTGAGGGAAGGGGGGTAATAGATGGATAACGAGGGAGAGAGGAGAGTACTGGAGGAGGGTTAGTGGGTTTGGGGGCGTGTCACAGGATAATTAATCATTGATTTGGGACAATGATGAAAATGGCAACAAGACGCCAAACGGGGGGGGGGGATTATGGGTCAGAGAGTCATTGGCATTCTGCTGAGCTCTGCAAATAAATGGTGGAGCAGGGAAAAAGTGAGGCAGAGAAAGGAATAGATGGAGGGAGGAGGAAGCAGGGAATGTAAGACTGCAAGTAAAAGAGCACAACAAAGGCCGAAGATGGAGAAAAATGAAAAGAAAAAAGGGCAGACGAGACGAGAAGGTGTAAAGTTGAGCAATTAATGAAGGAATTACAATGATGCAGCAAAAACACATGGACGAGGAGGGAAAACTGGGACATAAAATTAGAGACAAGAAATATTCTTGAAAGCTTATGTAAAGAACGAAGGGATAGAGCCAGACTACAGATGTGAATAACAGGAGGGAGAGACGGCAAAATGCACCACGTCTTCTGAGCCTTTGAACTGAACCTGTCTGATCTGAATCATTAGTTGTGCATTTAATTGGTGAAAATCCAGCAGGTAGCTTAGCACCTTCACGAGCACAGGCGCGTGCACGCGTCTGAGCACATTTGTCATTATACCTTTATGTAGTTGGTTGAACACTCATCCTTGAACCGCAGGCTCAGGGCTTCTATTCCAGGTGCCTCCCCTCTTTTAACAAGACACTAGACCCTGAACTCTGGGCACCTTGTAATACAGTGGCAACGTTTTCAGTATGAATAAATTAATCTTCCCCTCTTCACTGTTTCTACAAAGCTGCCCTCCCACGGTTTTGAATAGCGAATGGATTTGTTTTTGCTCAACACTTACAACATTTATGTTTACAATTAAAATAGGAATAAATACATTTAAATACATAAAGAATAAATGTAAAAGACAAAAATAATTTGGTTCTGGTTGTTAGTAGTTCGCAAGCACAGTAGTAAACAAATACAGACAGAATAACAATGACAATAACTGACAAATTAACAGCCGCATACAATACAATAGGAATCCTAAAGAAGGCAAACCTGCAGTAGGTGCTGTGTGTGTGGCAGTTCCCACGGTAACACGAGCACACTTGTTGGTGTTTTATATATTGTCACTAATGCATTCCACTCTCTATATAACCTGCACACACACACACGTGTTCTCTCTCATTCCCACATGACACACATCATGCAGGCACACATCAGTCCGCCCAGCTTTGCTCCAGATGCTACCACCACCTGCTCCAGTGCTGTTACTCCTCAATATCCACCCACAAACAGTCATATTCACATTCACACAACTCACACAGAAATGTTAGTTGTGAACTTGAGTCCATTCATATTTCAGTTTAATGATGCTTCACTATTCACTATTAATGTCATACCAGGTCCTCTAATGGGTTTCAGAATTCCATACTGAATTAACAATGTCTGTTAGACTCATTCACAAGAGAACAGAGAGTATTTGAGAAGATTAAAAATTGACAATACAGCACATATCCATTTTTTTTCTAGCTAACCGATGCCTATTGGCTCTACAGCAGGTCTGATCATTGAGACAATAAAACAAGACATGAATGAAGACATGAATCCATTTACATTTGATAATGTCACAGAGTACACAGCATCTAAATAAAGAACTGACCAGCAGGTATGAAAGAAGATTTATCTCGTATTAATGCATGTTTTCAGTCAGCGTGTTCTAAGGCTGCTGGCATACACACACTTTATGTTTCGGGGAATTCACTATTCAAAGAACTACAAACCATGAACAATGCAGAAAAATATAGAAATATGGGTCACTGGCATTTGTACCAACAATTGGGTGCAAATCATGCAATCTATCTATCTATCTATATGTATATTTATACATATATACGTGTATATATATATATATATATATATATATATATATATATATATATATATATACACACTATATACAGTACACTCATCAATACCCTCTCACGTACTTGATCCAGACAAAGAAGTGGAGTGAATTTAGATGAGAAGTGAACATGCACATTTAGGAGAGTGCACTCTTTGCAGGAAGTGTGAGCTGTTAACCCTTTAGGTATCAATAGCACAAGGTTAATGTATCTGTAAAGGCAATCGTGCTCCCACACCAGAATTAAATGCTTCTTCTAGTGGGCATTTATGTCATCAACGGAGGCTGAATCATTACACCGCTAAACATATATGTGTGAAAAACTAATACAGAGTGATGCTCATTTTCTGAAAAGAGTCAAGGCTCAATGCTAAATATGACTTGTTACAAATGTGCACTTAAAGTATTCAGTGTCATTGTAATCCTCATACAGGACGCCCTGAGTGGAAGATATCAACTCTGCAAAGTCAGACGTTGCTATTACAACAATGTGTTCAGCCGGACTACATGTGACAGGTGACAAGGTCTGCACTCTCAAGGTCACTCAGCAGAACCAAGAAATCAATTCAAACAAATAACAAACCCAGTTCATAAAGTCACATGCTGCAATGAATTTTACAGCAACTTTGCTTTTTCTCATCCTGGAAATATGCCAATAATTTATACCAAGGGCTAGAAAAATTGACAAATGTCTACAGAATGTATCTTAATGTTAGCAAATTCATCAAGCACCAGCGTGGCATAAATGGATCATCATTTCTGAGAAAGATACGGAGAAAACTTTACATCTATTTCTCGACGTGTTGTTAAACTGCTGAACCTTTGATCAGTATTAAGCCTCTCCACAGTCCCAGGTGCTAGCCATGGCCGAAGCAATGCATAGTTCTCCTTCAGTGTCAGGTAATAGTCAAAAGTCTCATGCTGTAGAGATCCAATATTGGTAGAAGCAGCAACCATTTGCAATGAGAGGATGAATGTTGTCAAAAGTAGGCAAATAAGGGAAAATGCAATGCAGATGTTCTGAAAAGCTGAGAGGAAGATAAGATCAGACGATGACCAAATGGAACATCCAGTAATACATCACCTCCAATTGTCTGACAGGAACTTATAAATCATAGTGAAACGAGAAGTGTAGTTTTAGGCAAACGCAGATCTGGATGGGGGTTTACCCTGCTCAGCCAGAATTTAAGCCGAGCTGATGCCAGTTTGTTTGGCTGGATAATGTGTTGAAGCCTGCTGTGAAATCTCAGCCATTGATCAAATTAACCTCAGTCTGATCGCAGATCAGAATGTTTAATACAGAACTCGCGCTTGTCCCGGAAGAACACACACTCTAATCAAAACCTACTTCTAACTGTAACCCTGAAATTAAGACTTAACCCTGAGTCTGTCTTTACTGAAAAGGCCAATTCATTAAGACACACATTAAATAACAATTAGGCATTTTTTTCTTTAAAATCCACACAGAAGAAGAAAATGCCACGGAGGATTAGTGGGGATAATACAAGATAACAGAGTTTAGAAGAGGCAAGTAATCAAGGAAGGAAATGTGAGGAGCAAACAGATAAAAAGGGGAAGCTTAATAATGAGGCACCAAGCTGAGAAGAAACACGTCTGGGTAGATTTATCTCATTGATTTAGGTAGTAAAATGTAAAAACTAACACCAAATCCACACCGTGCACGGTGTTGTATAATTAAAAATGCGTTGCTACTCCTTATCTAAGAGGATTTATTAAGTTCACCGTGTGATAGCTGAGCCTGATGTAGACCATAAAAATGCTCAATATGGCAAATTAAGGATGCAATCACATAAAAGTTAATCAACTGATCTCCACTGTGTCTCTCTACAGTAACTCAGTCCTACCGCAAAGCTGAGGGGAAAGGGTCATTACTTTCAAAGCTCTTCACAAGTTGCTGCTTCCTGAACAGCTGAGATCCTAAATCCTAAATCTTTAAAGCGGTTTCATATCAATTAAGGCCTTCTTTCATGTGACTAACCAGCCTTTAATGACTGGGATGCGACTTAATACTTTGCACGTAACATCGGTGTATAAACAATCAGTGGCTGGAGATTATGACAGAAGTAAAAATATTAGTTTAATTTTGGAATTTAAAAGCAATGATTTTTAAAATGTAGATTATAGATTAAAAACATATGGACACAAAGGAGCACAACATCATAATCAAGAACACACAACATCAGTAAACCAATGTCTGCAAGAAATCCTGTGTCCATGTCCATTTTGTGTGGTGATTGTGACATGTATTATATGACATCCCGGTGCCTGCGTTGGAGGTCTGGGTGGATGCAGGTGACCGGCGTCACATCCACACTGCATAGGGGTTTGAAAACTAAAGCACTTGGAGTAAATCCTGCTCGATCCTAAACTTACTCTATCGATCTGGAGCCTTTGACACTGTGAACCACCAGATTCTCCTGTCCCTCCTTTCTTACGTGGGAATCTCTTGTACAGCTCTGGGTCAGGTCAAACTTGTCTGGATGAACTTCCAAAGTGCCTGAGCAGAAGCAGGTGTCGAACTCTAGCAGCCTCTTCACTGCAGGATCAGGTCTTGGTCCTGTTCGTTTTGGAATCTCTGCTACATACCAGGTTGCTATAATCCATACACATTGCTTTTATTATCATTGCTGACGACACACAGCTTTTCCTTCCTTTCCACCTGGTGACTCCACTGTCTCATCACACATATCTGCGTTCAAAAAAATGTTGAAGACAGACATTTTCTGCAACTTCTTATGCTATACTCTCTGGCCAAACTTCTTCCTCTTGTGAAACAGAAACATTTCTTTTTATAGCGCTTTGCTTTAATGTTTTCTCTTTGTCTTGGATTTTTTCTTGCTTTGTAGCTCACTTGTAAGTGCTTTTGGATAAAATTGTCCTAATCTACTAAATGTAATCTAAATCCTTATGGTAAGGAATTACCACTGATGAATTGTTATGATACATGTAAACATGTTGAGTCTCATCATTTAACACATTTTTTTAACCCTAAACAAATAAACAAACTAATAAAAGCTAGATTTCTCCAATATGCAATACATGTCTGCACACAAACTTCCAAATCCAGCAGGAATCACTGAAATTCTTCAAACTTTTACAACTAGATATGAGTCCGACATCACGGAACTGATAGCACTGATATCACTCCACATTAAGCTTTGAGGAATATTTCTTGTAGAATATTTGAAGAATCTTACATTCTGTAGCTTTAACCAGATGCTGCATTTCCCTTCGAAATAAACCTAAAATTCTTGAACCAGGTTTTACTTGCTAGAGGTAGACACTGTGTTGCAAATGTGAACAGACATTCTGAAGCCGACTGCAGGCAGCAACATGATTTAAAAACTGTCTGGGGACTCTGGGGACAGACACTTGTCCTGCTGAGGTCTGGTGTCTCTGAAACTCACACTGGTGCATATCAAGCGGCTGATCCATTACATGTGGACACATACACACTTGAAAAGGCATTGATTGGATTAGCCGGGGGTGGAGGGCGTTTAAGAGTTTGTCTCACACGCAAGGTTAACTAATACTCCGCCGTCTAATGGCACATACTGTACACACTTACACACACTTGGTGCTATAATGGCATCGATCGCAAGTAGTTAGGGGGTTTGGAGACTGCATCACAGAGCCCTCTTTATGTGCTGGACTCCTCAGAAAGCTCGGTGCTATTGGTGGTCTTTCCAAATGGAAATGGTTCTAAATTGAGCTGCCTGCTTAAATCAGAGTTAAATAAAAAGGACACCGAGGGCAGTGTATAGATTGCAAGATCTGGAGTAAATGACTCAGTGGGGGAATAAAAAAAATCCAGATTTGTATTATGCAGTAGAGTTAAACTGACAGCTTTGCGACTGAAACAGGGAATGAATTAAATGTTTTCTTACGGGGTTAAAATACTGCAAGAAAAAAAAAAAACCTGCACAAAAATGACTAGCATGACCTCGTTTTTAAAATATAATTAACAGATTTCAGATTTTCTTTTGCACTTTGCCTCCACTGTAGACTGTGTTCATTTTCTAAACAGAATTATCGCTGTCTTAGTTTCAGAATTATGGCAATGTCTCAGTTTAAAGATATGCTTTTTGACAAAAATAATGCAACAGAAGTAACCAACTCGGAGCTAAATAAATGCATTCAGCTCGAATGACCTCTGCCATCCTGTCCTCTCAGCACTTTGTAGCCTCTCCTGTTTTCTCCTCACCCACCTCATCTCTCCTCGCAGCCCTGTGCCTCACCCCTCCTAATGGATATTGACCAAAGAAAGACAGAAGAGAGGAACTTTACACACATCCACGCAGACATGCCCGTGGCTTTTCACTCCGAATAGAGAGGCTGCTATTGTAGCCCACAGGTTGTTACTGTCAACGCCTGTTAAGACTCCGACAAGGGACAAGCAGGAAGGTTTTAAGCATTTAAATGGTCTATTGTTAGTGGTAAATAAGGAGATAACTTGTCCTTTTTCTTGACATAGAACAAAGTAACCAGCAGTCTGTGAGCTTCCCAACAGCTGCCCATTACTGTGCAGCCTGTGCTGCTTGATATTAAGATGAACTGTCAAAATGTGAAATGCGTTGCTGTTAAGCCATGGTTTATGAAGACTAAACTTCACATCAATGTCAATATGATTGTGAATGCATGCGAACATGCTTATAGATAACGTTCGGGTAAATGCTTGATAACACAGATTCCAGTTACCCGGATGGAAAGCCAGCCTTCAGGAATCATGCTTTCCCTTACTGCAGATACAAAAGCAAAGAAACTGCTGTATCAGTTTACAGTGCAACAACCACATATTGTTTTAATAAAGAAGATGTCAAAAATATTTGCAACCACAATTTGATTTCATGCTCCACAAGCCGGATGAAAAGAAGACTCAGTAAAGTTGCTTAGTTCCATTACTCTTGTTTTACAAAAAAAACACAATAATAAGTGCACTGGCTTATTTGGCATATTTGATGAATGACTACAGTAGGTACTAACCATTTTGACAAAAAAATATATTTTTTATGGCTCCTTCACAATAAAAGGCACCATACAGTATGTTTTAAGCACTTAAGATAAAGGAGTCTAAATAAATGAATACAAAATAAATGAAGCTCTTCTTTAATTACCTGAGAATGTCATGGGCCTGAAGATATATTGTTTAATTAGTATTGTGAACATCCAGACAATCAGTTTGAAAATGGGACGTTCAAAGTCACAGCTACCCACACACACACACACACACAAAACACAGACACACACACACACACCTATGACTTGTATGACCTGTATTTGTACCTGCAGGGCCACTTTGCCCATAAACTGGTTCCAATATGCCTTGAAATGGCAGGTGCAGATAGACGGTTACCATGCAGGAAAATGGTTGCCATGCTTAGAATTGTAAGAAGCTGCTTGTCTCCTGTCGTTAGCTGAACTGTCTGGATAAACAACTGTCCTCTGCAGCCTTGAAATATCTTTATAATCACTTTTCTGGAGAGAATCCCATTAACATCTCTGACAAATGTCAACTTTTCAAAAATTAAAAGTACCTGTCTGATGCTGTAGTGTTCACCAAACGAGACACGTTTAACCGTTGGGCTAAATTGGAACATACTGTATAGCAGTGAATACATTTCTGATTTTATTCTCTAATCACAGAAGCCAGAGTGATATATTTGGTCTGTTTGTTTGCACATATCTGAAAAAAATTAAATAAAGAGAGGTCACAGTATTCATCTGTGATAGTATTGAAGCCACCTGTCATTCGTTACAAAATATAGGAGATTTTCCCCAACCGGTTGCCATGACAACACCTGACATGAATCCTCGTTAGGACTGAAAATAAACAGGGTTTCCCAGGCTTTCCGAGAAATTTGCCCAATGATGTTTCCAGTCCGTTTGCAAAGAAAGAGAACGTGGATGGTTTTCCAAGTGTGTAAAGATTTAAAAGTGAATTTAACTGGCACATATACAATCCTTCTCTCAACTCCGGCGAGGTGCACTTTAGCTGCAACGGTTTTATAAGAGGAAGCCACAGACTGGGTGAGAAGGATAACAGAGTGAAATCCTCCCCTTTGACATGCACATAAACATCCAGCAGCACAGAAAATCTAAAGTTTCAAGTAAAAGACACTTTGACGTATTAAAGTTGCACAACTTAAAAAAATAAAAGTGTGTGCTTTAAAACTGTCAAAGGCTGAATAATCTGTCACATCCGAATGCAGAACAAGACGACTGATACATAACAACATGTGTTCCAGAATGGTTTTATCTAGCGCTCTGGAACGTCAGACCTCATCCAGCCAAACAACTGCCTAATCTGTCTGTAAATATTTTGCTGCTGTTCTTATGAGAACAAACATTATGATGAGATGTGACACAAGAAAACAGAATAGATATTAAAAGCCGAAAGCACCATTTGGGCCAATTCCTTTAGTTTCTCTGAACCTTATGAGCAGGTCCACAAAGATCTGACATGGCCGTGCGGTAAATGACATTATTCTCAAAGTTCTGCGATTAATATGATTTACCACAGAATGACCTTTCTGTCTATTCAAATTCTGTGCATTAAATGAGGCTCATTTCAATGATAACATTATTAGAATTCTGTGCCTGCAGTCAAACCACTATCAAGAAGAATTTCCATAATACCTTGAGATGCTCTTTCTATCATTTATATTCTATATTCATTCATTCCTCCCTTATTTAGACATTTGAGGGCAGTTTGTTACAGGTGCAGCACCCCGATGTGCACACAAATCCAAAATCATACCTGTTTTTTTTGTTAGGGATTTGTGAAATTGGATACCTTCTGTTCCTGCATTAAAACTTTTACCACTGAAGGTTCGAGAGGTTTGACGTAACTACAGTGAAAGTAGCACCGAGACTCAAATCTATCAAACAATGACAGTGTCAATTTGACCAAGTCCTAATTAAACTAAACCCCCTAAAATACAGTATCACACGTAGGCTAATGAAACCACACAGGAAGTCCACAGTCCACACATTTGGTCCAGGCTTTCCTGCATTCAATGGTCCTGTTCCACTAAATATGTCTTTATCATTTCAATTGATTAGACTTTCACGACTGGATGACTGGCTAATCTCCTCTTGCATCATCTATCATCTTCTCTCAACCTCACAGCAGCGGCTGATGTCTCACGAATAATTTACACACATCCACAGTCATAGATAGAAAATGAAAGCATGCAGAGGTAAATTGACGGCATAGATCGACAGACCTGTAAACCAGTGTGTCATCCCCAGAGCTGTTGTACTGGACCTGGAACATCCTGACTCCAGATATCGGTGTTTGACTGCTCCATCTAATGAGGGCAGAGTTTCCTGTCAGTTCTATCAAGGAGACCCTCCGATCGATCCCCCTTGTGTCATTGTTTGGCAGCGCAACCTTAGAGGAGGTTAGGATGTCAGAGGGGGCAGGTTCCGACGACTGGTCCCGACTGCGGCTTGTACTGTTTGCCAGATGGGGCATTGCTGTTACAACGAGCTCCACCCTCCCCGTGGATTCACCTGCCGCATTGGAGGCGATGCAGGTGAAGTTTCCAGAATCTTTCAGGGATGTTACATTGATTTCCAGGCTTCCATTAGGGAAAACCAAAGTTCTGAAACAAATGAAAATTGATTCAATTCAAACAAACCATTAGTATATTACTGCAATAACGTTGTATAAATATTGTAGCACATCTGCTGGCTGCTATTTTATTTGTTTTGCACCGACTCTTCGGTGATCAGATTTAGAGCTGCCATTATAGAACAAGTTACTACCTATTTTTTCCAATACTTACTGTTTCTAGAGGAAACTACCTTTTATTTCACACCAACCATTTGTGTAAACTCTCCTTCTTTCTCACCCAAACAAAAGCCAGTTTACAGTCAGTGTTCTCCTTATCCCACCTTTACCTCATGCCTGAACTTTGCTGCTTTGGCACCTGATGCTGAAGCCAAGTTCCACCACAACAATATGCAAGACCTTATATTGTGACTTACTGCAATGACTCCTAAATCAATGTCAGTTAGCTTTCAGTAACTCAAATGGCAGTTGCAAAAAACACAGAAATGATTAATTTCCTAAATCTAGCCTTTTTTAATTAAAATATATATGCAAACTCCTACACAGAACCAAAAGGAAAGAATTAAAGGGTTTTGACATTGTGTTAATATTCTCAATGGTTTTATATCTGATGGTGTAGGCCTTTATGATACATCCTAACCCACATATCTGACAAGTGTGCCAACAAGGTTAACAGATGGAAATGTGAGAAAGGTGCCATGGGTGAGGAGATTCAAATTCTGACCTGAAAAAACAACCTTCTAATCCTGTTTCGGGCCCACGCGAGTCATGTGCCTACGCCCTACTACTACAGCCAAAACAACAATCATGTCAGACACACTGTCTTTTTGACTTAGGTGCACGTCAGTTCATAGCGCTGAGCTGCAGCAGTACAGGAGGCAGTATTTTAACAACCCCTCACATGCATCTGCCATCTGGGTTGCCAGGGTTCTGACACTTTTGAATATGTAACTCAAGGGATGTATCACATTGCAATTTACACTTTTTAATTTCAAAAGGTTGTACAACCTATAGGCCGAGGTACAAAAGTAGGTTAATGTAGATTAAACTGGAGTATAGGAGCTAATTATTACCTGGAGCCATTAGATATGAGTCGCCCTTCTGGGCTGATCCAGTGGACTTCAGGCTCTGGGTCCCCATTTGCTTTGCACTTTAGGCTGGCGGGCTGGCCCTCCATAGCCACGGTGAGGGGTGACTTACGTGTCAGAACTGGTGGATCACAGATAAACTCCTGAAGGGAAGAACAGATAAGGTCACATTCGGTCTGTGATAAATTAGTTTCATTATTAAAACCGTGTCTTGGAACCAAAGTTATTTGACAGCTTCTTTATTAGTTTCCTGCCTGACACAAATGAAAAGATGAAAACACCTCTTCGGGTATTGTCCAGAAATACTTGGCGCTGAGGTCAGGGGGAGACGCACATGTCTCCAGGTCATCTTCTCTTGTTAGCCTCCTCAGCCACAGAAGTTCACAGTTACAGTGGAGAGGATTGCCACCAAAACTCAACACCAGCGAGGAGAGGGGGGAGCCTTTGGATTTGGCATAAACTGGGATTCTCAAGAACAGTGGGTCGGGGGGAATTTTCTTCAACTTGTTAGACGTCATGTCTAGCCTGTGAGGAGACAGGGGACAAGGAAAAGGACAGGTGGTAAGAGGTGGAAAAGGGACTGTCTCATAAATTTAACTGGTAAGATCATTCTACACACATCTGTGCATTTACCTAGCAAGTTTGTGTAGGTTTGTGAACACCCCGTGAGGGACATTCTCTATGAGGTTATGATCCATATTTAGAGTGTTGACGTTGGTTAGGCGCCCAATCGTTTCCCAGGGCACCTCTGCAAGGTTGTTGTAACTTAGATCTAGATCCTCCAGGGTGGACAGGAAATCATCAAAAGCATGAGGAGATATGGAGTGGAGCTGGTTGTTGGCCAGGATCAGATGACGAAGGTTGGTCAGGCCTTTGAAATGGTCATCCTGGTTGGTAAAAAAGTGAAAATGATGGAAGAATATTAACTAGTCCAACTTTAAGTCTGTTTATTACAGTGCTCCAGTCCAGCTACTCACTTCTTTCCTATCACCATCATTAATCTGGCCAGCCGCCCATCCATCAGGCTTACCTTGATCACAGTTAATCTATTAGAGTCTAGGTGGAGTGCTCTCAGTCGCCGCAGGTCGCTGAAAGCTGAGGGGAGGATCTGACTGATGGTGTTTCGGGACAGGGTCAGATGTAGTAGGCTGGTCATGTTCGCAAAGTCCTTTTTTCGCACAGCTGTGGCAGAGCAGAATAAACACAGGAAACATCCCATCAACTAAGTCACACATAGACACATACTGTATGTTTTATTAGTTTGCCTTCTAGCATTCCGACCCTGGACCCCAGTAGACCAGATATGTTTTTTTAACGTGTGTAAAACCGAAATAATTTAGCAGAATCTGGTGTCGCCCAACAGGTGATGAATCTTGTGTGGTGATAAACTAAGAATGAATTAGATGTAAATAACTACAGCTCTATAATATTGTCACCAATGCATCACATTATCCATACCTCGTTCCATACCCCGTGGAGGCAGTTGTTTTTGAGCTTTTGTCTTTTGTTTTAGTGAACTATAGAATAGAATTCATTTTAAGTGAAGCCTGAGAAGATTAGGTGGCTGCCTTGGTGAGAGCTATTAGGAATCCAGATTAAAATAAAAAAGGATAAATCAACACTTCAGTTCTTAAAAATAAGTATGTTTCAAAGTATAATAGAGAACTCTTAGAAGGAGGAGGTGACTCATGATGGATATTTGCTTCGCTCGACCACAAAACAAAAAAACAGGAATCTAAATAGAAAGACGGAACATTCCTGTTCACTTTGTGACTAACACGCTGTGTCTCACGCGTCGGCTGAATTACGTCGATGTGTTAAACTGAATGGATCGGGAACTGACTGACAGGTTCGTTACCTGTGATGAAGTTCTCTTGAAGCCGGAGCTCCACAGTGCGTCGGTCAATGGCGGCGGGAACAAAGAGCAAGCCTGTTTTGGAGCAGAGGATGGCGAGCGACGGAGAAAGGCTCTGGCACATGCAGCGCTTCGGACACGGCTGTCCCCTGCATGCTGCCGCCAGCAACAGCACCGAAAACCACAGCCGCTCCATCGTCCTCCACGGGGAACAGGGCAACTGGAAGACAGGGTGTCAGCAGTAATGAATTAGAGTGGATCCAACAATGGCGTGTTGAAATAAAAGCCACTTATTTTCTGACCTCCACAGAAATGTATTCAGTCATTAGAGGTTTAGATATTAATAGATATTTGGATAAGAATTAATAAAGCACAATGAGTTTGTTTTTCTTTAATTGTATGTAGAACTTCAAAGCACACAGCTCTGTAGCTGAGATTACTACTTCAGGGGTGACCCTTGACCCTTTACACAGGGACATCATGCAGCTGGTCTGGAACTGTCGTCTTTTACATAAAGTTTTAACAGCTCTATACTTTTTCAAGCCTGGTTTATTGCTAAAAATGTAATGGAAGAACCAGCGAGTACTTCTTGAGTTTGTGTCCCTTGTTCAACCAAACAACAAATGGACAAGCAGAGTATTACAGGTATACAGCGAAAAACCCCGTGGATTGAACTGCAACCGCTGAACCTAAGAGTAATCAACAGACAAACAGCTGTTGAGCACAAAATCCTTTTAACTTTACAATAAGGTCGGAACAGAGAGAGAAGAGTGAGAAGTAGATCACGGCACTACTCAGGGACTGAACTAAATTACACAATGCCGCGAGCTCATAAATAACTGTATCACCATCTGGGTGAACTGTGAGCTGGCACTGGGTATTTTCTCCTCGACTGTACTCGTCTGATATTTTGGGGGAGCTGTTATGTCATTGTGCATTGTCACTGTTATTTGGAGGTAAATTGCGGTTTTCTTGACAGGGTTTTATTTAATTTTGCTGTATGACTGTGGCAATAGTTCCACCGAGGAGAATTAACAGAAGTGCCTGGCATGATGACACCCTCCGTTCCTTTAAGACTTGTCAAGCGAATTTGCCCCCTTCAGCAACACCTGTCTACTTCTTCTGACATGTTTGTCAAAAGTAGCACTTCAGGCGCCACACTGATAATTGCAATATGTTGGTGAATCAGAAATATCATGGCTGCTAATGCTGACCAGTGATGTGCTTTGAATAGCGATATCGCTGTCTGGCCATCGTTAAAAACAATAACGATAAATGAGAATGAATGAATTTTGTGGTTTCAAAAATCTACCATAGAAGACCAGATGACCATGTAATGTGAAGTTTTTTATTCATTGCTCCACAGTCTATTTCACTTTTTCAAAAATTACATTCCTATGCAGCAATTTAAAATTTATATTTTAATGAAATGTAATCAGTGGCTGAATTCTTTTTTCACAGTAACACATTTTTGAATCAATGAACATTGATGTGACATTTTCCAGTAGGGGTTGGTTGGGTTAATGGAAGAAGGTTTAAAAGAACATGGACACTGTGTCTGCAGTCACTTTCAAAGCTACTATATGTCATAAGTGTTTCAATATCTAATAAATAGACATATAGCATAATTTGATTGAAAAAAAAATAGTTGCCTGATAATTGTGTAAAGCTTAATAATGATATAACTGAGGTTCTTGTTTGTGCCACTGTCTTTAAGATCCTCAGTCCGACATATTGGTGTCACTGATGACCAGGCACTGACTCCGTGTCTGATCTGTTCCTGCTTTTTTAAAAAGACTTGTCTTAACTCAGACCTATGGTGTCTCAGGCTGTGATGGGGATGATAATCAATGTTTTTATCATATTACATCTATATTATTGTAGTTCCCACACTCTCTTGTGCCCCCAAACTCTCCTTTTATACATGTGTATATACTTGTCTCTAGGTGGTGACTGGTCATATCATTTAAACATAAATATAGTTCATTTTGGCTAACAAAAATGTCGTTTGTGCTCACCCTGTTTTACTAATCAATAAACTACATGTTGAAATAGCACTGACGCACACAGGGAGGCAGACACCTGTTGAAATAACACACTGTTAAATGGTGGACACCATTCATGACTTTTGCACACTTTTGGTTTTGCGCTGAAATTCTAAGTAGCACATACATACAGTACACACAACATCACCGGTATTTCACTGTAAGATAGTCTGAAACAAAAGGACACTGGGCAGAACCCTGGTTATGACGTGGTTATGTTATAATTTCCAAGTCAGAAATTCTACTTTAGGAATTTGTGTTTTTGAAATTTACAAGAGTGAAACTTGGAAAGTCTGATGTCCAGGTTCAAATGACGCAGACTATTAGACACAAAGAGGTTTGCAACAAGGAGATAAGGGTGGATGGATGCGTCTACAAAGTAGAGGACTTAAACCCAACTTAACCAAAATGTTGTCCAGACGTATTAAGATATGTTAGACTAGCTGCTTTTTTTTAATCTGCGTTTTTATCTCCACTTTTCCGAGCCCGGTGCCAAATTTGGTGGTGCGATTTCCACAGACGTCTGCCTCTCTACACTGGGGCCTCATTTAAAAACTCTTCTGTGGGTCGTATGAGAGGGTGGGAACTAATGATCTGTACGGGCATTAAGGCTGGACGACTTCTCGGTATCTCCATTATTTATGCATCTGCAGATCTCATTTTATATTTTCTAAATTAATTTGCTTCGTTTTGAGGGGGGAAAACGGTTTTGCAAAACATGAGGTTTTCAAATGTCAAATGTTTTGTCTGAGAAACAGTCCAAAACGCACATATACTGCCTTCAGTTTACAGATGAGAACAGGTAATCACAGGTTTCAATTTACTACCAATCAATTTTGAATTCTTTCATCTGCTCTCTGTAGAGCGCGTTCAATATTCACTTCATCACCTGGACTGCAGTCAACAAATCTTACATAGCACACTCTGCAGAAGCCAGGATGACAATAATATTGGATTTAACAAATAAATAAAATATAAGAAATTTTGTAACATCCAATCCTTTAGACGTTGTATGTACAGATGCTTTAGTGGGTGATGATTGTATTATTTCTAGTTACTGCCATAGTTTTTTTCCATATTTCTCTCTTGCTGCACTTTACAGTTTCTGGGTTTTGTTTATTTTACTTTTTGTTTTTTACTAAAGCTGAAAGAAACCATAGTTATTGCCATTGATGCGCATACAAACTTGAAAGAAGGATTTTCTTTAGTATCTTAGAAATGCTGCTCAATACTCCTGCTTTGATATGTGCTCACACTTAGTGAACCTGACACCCGATAAACACTGGCCTGAGCCGGTGGGTGAAAGTGGGGTCGACTCTTCCCCGGGACGCATTGACTCGTAGACAGGAGGAGCTGGAAGTCAAGCAGCCAACCGCGTGATTCTGTGGACGACCTGCTGATTAACATTATGGCATTTGCCTGGACTTTATTAATTTATTACAGAATATCACCATCTTTTCATTAAGGCTGAAATTTAAAATGGTGTTCATGTCACATGTGGTAAAACAACGACGCGCAGACGCGACTCTCACTCCGTGGTGTGATCCGTGTGCGCCTGTGTGAAGCCGTATATTTCCCTGCCCGGTTTGACTAGCCGGCTAATCAATAGCAGTAAACCCTCGTGCAGCGGGGGGCCTCGGTGTTGCCCATCCACCCCGACTCTTACAGGGAACATTTCCTTCTGTATTATCCAGGAGAGTGACTCTGCCAAATGCACACAAACAAACAAATGAAAGTGCGTGTAATCTCATGAGTCTGCTAACAATAGATATGCTGTAATTTGATACTTTATGTTCTCCATCCTCCCACAATGTGAGACGCAGAGCAGAAACAATGATTAGCTATAACTTACATGCACACGCAGACACTTCCCTCCTTCTATCAGCCTTTCCATTTTTCTCCCTCTCGCTGCCGTTCAATATAATTCTCTGCATTACTCTTGATTATTCCCCCCTGCCATACCTCCCCATTCGATTCCCCTCAGACTGCGTTCTGCTCACCTGTTGTTTTCTCAATCATCATCATGCCCACAGTCTCTCCTCCTGCTTCACACTCCATAACCCCCTTTTTTTTTAAAATCCATCTGAATACATCTCATACTATTCAAACACTGTAATGTAATTTGCTCTCAGTTTCTCAGTGTCTTTGCTATTTCTATCACCTGCTCCTGATCAGACCTCCCCTGTCCTCCACGGGTCTCTATCATTTCCACTAGCTGTCCATCATTTTCTGCGTCTAATGTATTTTCTTTCACCCCAAATCATCGTGCCCTTGTCTGCCAACCTACCTGCCTCTCGCCTCTCCTCCCCTTTCTCCCGCTCTTCAACCTTTGTTTATGAAGTATGTTTCTAGTAATCATTTATCTCTCAGCCCCTCCCCCCTCCCTCAACCTCCCCTCATTTATGCAGGCCACCATCATCCATCCCTCACCCAATCTCGCTAACTTTTACGACAGCTTTATTGCAATGTACCTTTAATGCGTTTACGTTGCAAAAATTGGTACCAACTGTGATTTTAAATGCACTCCTCCTTCACTTACTACGCCCACTCACCCAGCTTGCATGTGTACACTGAGTCTGCGGTATTATAGTTCAATTTTAAACATTTAGACACACCTCATTCGCTTCTCCCACGCATCCAGATGTGTTTTTGTGGATGTTTATTATGGACGTATGGGGTTTCAGTGTAATTCAGTGTGGATGATAGTGATCAGTCACCCACCATTACTCACCGCCATGCTTGTTTAGCTATGGAATTTAAGAGCACAGGAGAAATCAGATCTAAGCTTCCTGCCCTTGTTAACGGTAAACTGGGAAATTATAGTTGTTGGCAATGATTTGAATGACAATCTAATGCTGTTTAAATGCAAATGGTGGTACAGGGTGGAGCTTGTTAGTTCTAGTCCACCTCATTCAAGCGCCATCTGGTTTGAGTCAGTCTGACTGCTTGTTCTATATTGCTGAAAAACATATGACTCAATAGATTTTTCATGTGGCACAATCCTGCCGCTAACCTACTTTCCGGGCTAACCACAAATTGAATGGCATGAACAGGAGAGGGTCATTAATATTTACGATCATCCCGCGGTATATTCAGCCTGTCCTTCCTATTCTCTTTTGGATTCAAAAACTACATTACCAATTTTCAACATATATTCTTTCGACTACTTCAGAATGTCTCATGGGGGCAGGTTTCTCATGCAACACCTTCAAATCCAATGCATTGTCCAGAACCTTCAGGTCGCATTTCAGCAGACAGAATTAAACAGTATTGAATGGTGCTTAGAGTTTTTTCTACATGGAAGAACTGAGCTTTTGCAGCCATGTTTTGATGCTTGATCATAGTCAGAGAATAAATAATTGCTTATGGAGAACTAAAAAAAAGAGATTTAATGGTAGTCAACCATAACTGTTCTAAAATCACCTTTGTATTTTAGAAATTCATTTGATAATTTGATAATTTAACTAATTTAATATTAGAAATTAATTATTTGTTTAATTAATTAATTGATAAGTTAATTAGCACATTATTTGATAATACAAATAATCTTGGTCTATTAAAGAAAAATTACAAAAGTGGAACCCTGAAAACCCAAATCTGGCCACAAATCCATCCAACTTGAAGCGACTGGAAACCACATAAGGCGAAACTTAGCAGTAAAAACAGGAAGCAGGCAGAGCTGCTCCATCACTATCAGTGTCATCAATACAGCATCAACAGTCAGTTCAGTAAATATATTACACATATACAAAACATATACAATAGTGACTTCAGGGTTGGAATCTGAAGGCAGGAGCATGTATGCATGTTCCTGATTTCAATTTTATTACAAAGACGGCCCGGTGACTCAGTCCACACAAAGCTCTTACGATGCAGAAGAAAACAGAGCAGAACCGTCAAATTTAGAGGGTAATTCAGACCACACATGCATTTGCTCACCAAATGCCAGACTGCCACCATCCATGAACAGCAGAAGCATCACTGAACACACATTCAGACATATCCTATTACTAGTCACATGGCATTTCATTGTGCTAAATGTCACATCATTAAAATTTAGTATAATGTTTCTTTATGTCTGAAAGTCAGAGCTAACAGACAAAACGCATCAAGCATGATTTGGCTGTAATTACACCGGATAGCTCTCCGCATTGATATCCATTTTCCAGAAGTGACTGTAAAAAGCACCAGAACAACATTGGGGGTGTCTCCAGCAACGACAAACATTTGTGTTCTTATGTTTTTTGCAAAGTCGGGCACAAACACACACTGACAGTCTCTTTGTTTTGCTTGACAGTATGATCTCCGCTTTGCATTTGTGAATCAATCGTCTGCTCCCAGGCATAGTATTCTTCAATGTGTTTGGGGCAGATATTGTAGCAGACGGGAATGCTACATTGCTAAGTGTTCTGAAAATGTTGGGATTTGAATGTTGGCTTTGCAACAGAATGTGCATTAGCTATGGGGAAAGAAAACACTTCAAACACGGTTATAGGTCGCACTGCTGTGGAGAAAATGAAAACAGCAGTGCCGTTAAAAGTCTTTTGCTTCCGTAATACTTTAGAGTTCTGAAGAAAGCAGTAATTAACAACACATGCCTTTAAAACGCCACACACGTACAAGTTATAAAAGGAAAAAGAAAAAAGTTTTCTTCACGGACCATTCTGGCCCCACCTGTGAACATCAAACAATTTCCCTCGTGTTCTTTTCTCCCTGCACTTTTCTTTACCATTTCACACCCAGTCAATAATATATTAATGTGCTTCTTTTTCATATAGACGGGTGCAATGTTAGTGTCCAACGATGTGATCAAAGTACCCAAAAACCAACTAAACCCTCCATATTATTGCATAAATGATGCATTTCTAAGATAATGAATAAAAAAAGTGTTCACAGTTTTTACTGTAAAGAAGCAGAATTGAGCAAAATGCCGCGACAAAGAAACCAGGACTTGTAAGAGTTAAACTATGAGAATATAAAAAAGGAATTATCTGAGGCAATTAGCTACAGAAATCAACACACATTTTAGAGGGATGGAGAAAGATGAAGAGTTTAAGCAGGAAAAAAAAATATCACAGAGAACAGCACAATCCAGAAGAGATGCACAGTATGAAAGTAGGAAGGGGGAAATTTAATACATTAAGTCAGTGAGGAAGAGTAACTGTGGGAGTAAGAAGAAAATAAGAACAAAGGAAGAAAGACAATTAACTAAGATGTGATTGGTTTAAAGATATGATGAAGTACTCAAAATGTTCAAAAAATAATTCAAACTCTGAGTTAGACTTATCTTAGTAATTCTAGAAAGTTTCTTCTGTGGAAGACCTCTCCGTCATTGGGTGGCTTGACCCACATGCTCTGCTAACACTTCAGACTGATGGGATCACGGGATTCGTTTTTCAAAATGGTATTGGAAATTTCAGAAATGAGTTCAGCTCCTCTCCCAGGGTTGCTGTCTTTGGCCTAACAAGATAAGGCAAGATTGTAACCTCTGAGCAAGCAAATGCCACCTCATTCCCTCCATTAATTACCAATTGGTGGATACCTTTGCAGCCCTCATTGCCTCCATCCAAGTCCCAGCCATGTGGTGGTATGTCTTTATGAGTTCCAACAGAATCTAATTTACTGTAAGGGTCTCTGGTGACTGGAAACCTCTGCTCTCACAATCAGCGAGGCTCACTCCTGAAGCACAGCAGCACTCTAGTTACATACATATTATATCCTGTAAACTTAGACTGTACATGCAGGAAGTGAAGACCTTTAAAATGGAACGCTGTAATACAATCCAACAATATAGCCCTGAAGCCAGAGTATTTTTAAAAATATCAGTGTTTTCTTACACAAATGAATAAAACGCAAGATGACAAATGCTGAGCGAATGCATTACTGCACATCCACCCTTTTACTGGAGGTATGTGGAGACTAGGTTTGGATTGCGCCTCTGTTGGTCGCATTATTTGTAATTGCACTTCAGATCAAACTCCGAGTGATAATTACTTTTCCTCAAGTGATATTTTTAGCCGACGTTTTGACTGTGTTTCGCTAACACAGCTGGAAAGTGCTTTTAAAACCAGAAATCCATAACACTTAAGTTAACAGCACATGACTTACTCTTTAAAATTAGCAAGCCCAAAAATAATCTAATGCTATTAGCACAACCACAGATGGAAAGCACCTTCGCCTCGGTTACAGGTAAAATTTGTTTTTATATCACCATGGAGCTGCTTCTTAAAATTTGTAACATTCAACCAACGCGATCTTTGCCCTCAGTATTAGCAATTTATTTAGTGTGTATTTGTTTGTGTGTGCATATTTATTTCTGGCCCCTCGCATATGCTGTGTCCATTCTGCCTTCCCCACAGTGCACTGCATTTGGCAATGGAGATGGATTACGCTGTCAGCGTTCTTGCAGAACCACTGCAGAGTGCCTAGTGTGTATAATTTACTATAGCTGTAAAAACGTATGAGCATGTTCACGTCTGTATGTGCACTAAGGTCTTATCATAGTTGCCCCTTTTAATATGCACTCTGTGTGTGTGTGTGTGTGTGTGTTTCATCTATTTCTGCAGAGTCTACCCTAGCGTGAAAACTTGGTTATTAAAGACTTTTAAAAGCAGCATCATCCATCTGCTGCACACACACACACACACACACACACACACACACACACACACACAGACACACACACACAACAACAAAGACACACATTTAAACTTCACTTGTGTGATGGGGCATGTGTGTGTTTCAGTAAGCACATGCTTGCGTGGTTGTGTGCATATGTAACCGTGTGTGGTGCTTTAAGCGTATGTTCCAGTCTAGATTTTGTGTAATTTTGCAGTTATTCACAATAAAACAACTGTTTCTACTTTTACATCAACGATATGTCAACTGTCACTGAACCAAACTCCACCTCGTCTACTGCTGTCTCACTCTCCTCCTGTCACTTTCTCAGTAATTATGTCTCATTATGTTCCGTTGCTTGAATCGATGGGAAGAAAATAAAAGGCAAATCAAAAGTGAGACTGAGACCAAAAACAAAAACAAAGAAAAAAAAATGAATGCAAAGAAAGAGATGAAAACCAGTAGATGGATGACAGGTGGACACCATGGCAAGGCAAAGCAACGGAAATATACAGCATAAAGCTAAAGCAAAAACAAAGTGCTCCTACAGAATGGGGTATCTGTCAAAACCAGTGGTGAAAGCAAGGCTTTTATTGGCTGCAGAGAAACTCGGTGGGGGCTTGTAACATAGCAACAGCCAATGACACATGGATGGTAACAGTGAGGAGGTGGGAAGAGAGTGTGTGTTATGGCTGTGGGGGTGTAGTGAGAGTGTGTGTATGGGGGCTGTGAGAAAGTGCAAGATTGGTCTGGAGATCTCGCAAGTAATGAATCTGGAGTATTGCCGTCAGAGGGGGTGAACGAGGGGGAGAGAGTGAGAGAGAGACGCGGAAAGTGAGAGAGAGAGGATGAATAGTAACGGGGGTAGTGGTCCACAGTTTATTTTTGTCCAAGATCCACATCTACATGCACATTTAATCAAAGTGCCCTTGGATCATCACTCAAACAAACATACTGAGCTGCTTTTATTCACAAGTCCTCTGCTCACAGGGATTTGTTTCATCACGGGCCCAGCGCACAAAGTTTTAATGAACTAAATACAACCGTTTGTCTAATTTTAACTTTGCTCAGCCCTCCTCCCTCCAAAGTGTAACCAAACTGTCTCCAGAGTACCTCGTCACAAGGTTGAAAGCTTCTTTTGCTATCTCATCATGCCAAAACTCCAAAAAGAAAACCTCTGAGAAACGAGTGCAGGGACATTTAAGCCTTGATGACAAACTCACCAAAAAGATTCAAATGATTAAAGTGGAACCGAGTGTTTCGGCAACTGTTCGATCACAGCGAAAACTGTCTGTTCTGAAGCTGCGCAGTAGTTGATGGTATGGCAGCAGCCAAGTGTGTGTGTGTGTGTTTTATATAATCACTTCATGGGAAATGAACCTGTTATAACACAGTTTCAAACAGCATGTGGTAGATTTCAGCACTGCCTAATTTATTCCACTATGGACAAATAATAAACAATGTAAAAACATGCAAACTGTGTAATCACACTTACAATGCATGATAACGACCCTGCATTGTGCTTAAATGATCGTTGAAAATATAATTTGACAATCCAATTCCATACAGCACCAAGGTCAGCGCACTCATCTTCTCTGGTATTTTCCACTATATCACCAGATCTTCACGGGCTAAAATTGCTAAAATGATCACTATGACAACTGCAAACTGATGGAAGCTCTGATGTGGCTCAAATGTAACTAAAGACGAATCTCTCTTTGTTAAAAGGCTCCACAAAGATGAATGAACACGCCTTTCACACGGCGGCTTTTTGATTTGATGCTAATAAGGAAAACATTTATTAAAATAGTTCCTTGTTTTGCAAAGCATGTGACATAGAACAAAACGCTACTGATGTGAGATACTGGGAATATTTCTCACTCATGACATGAAGAAGTGTTTATTTTGGAGCGCTTCAAGTGGCTTCCGTGTGTGAACATCTAGACACTGAAGCAGCTGAACTGTCTAAACTTCTCTGGGCTCCTGGAGAAACACCATAAATCTTTGATTAGCCTCTTTTTGATCTTTAAGACTGACAATCTGTTTCCCATTCAGATGTCAGGCGGCTGCCTTTGGATCGAGGGCAGGGGTAGAAAACCTCATGTACCTGCAAGGATCTGCCCTGCCAAAGTGTCCTCAAACAAGAAACAGAATCCCTGTTGATCCCAGTGGCGCTGTTCTGGATCTGACCCTGACCTTCCCATGTAGGAGAACAAGGGACGAGACACTTTCTCTGTGGGGATCAGCATTATGGCCTATGTGATGTGCTGCTGACCTTCTGAAATCAATAGGAAAATGAGCGCTTTACACCAGTTCATCTCCGTGCCAGGGCTTCAGCGTGCTCAGCTCTAACCTTGGAAACAGTGGTGGGCTATATCATTCAGAGAATGCAGTGACCTTGTTCCACATTATTCCTATTCTTCTGAAAGTTATTAGATTTTTGCAAAATGATCCCAAATGTGTTGCAGAAGTTGAGCAATATTAGCAGCAATTAAACCTTTTTCAAAACTCAGTTTGCAATTTTAAAATTAAATAGGTAAGAATCTGGAAGGAAAACCTGTAATTGTTAACTTTTAAAATCTAAGGTTTTAATTTGAGAAGAAAGAAAGAAAAGGCATAAAAAAAATAATGACCCAGTTCTTTCACATTACCTCTTTCCTTTAACCTTTTCTCACTCTCTGCTTCCACTCTCAGACTCTTTCACAACCACAGTGGCTCAGCTTCATTATATTCATCTGGGAATATATGAAATCCAACCCTGTGACCCATGAATAAACCCATGTTTGAGTTTGGTGTGAATTGGTCAGCACACATTTATTCGACCTGGGACTATTTAACCAAGAAACCTATAGAGTTCTGACACTGCTTGGCTTTTGTAAAGGATTGAATATAAAATAATGCAGTGTCTCTATTTTGCTATATCTCAGAGAAACTTTCCCCATGACCGTGGAATAAAACTTTTTTTTTCCATTATTCCTAAATTTAAAAAAATTCTGGGCAGAAGAATCAGCCAATCAATCAAAACATTCTATACAGCACCTTTTTGTACAAATTAACATCATTAAAAGTACTTTACAGATTGAAAGTTGATAAAAAAAATGAGCACCAAGCAAGGACAATAAAATATTTTTAAATAACTGACAAAACAGTGATAATATAATCAACTAAACAAGAGTATTTACAATAAAATGAAATAACAACAATAAAGTTGACAAGGTACACAACACAAGAACAATGACTGCCATGAATTCTACTTCTACAAGATATTATTTCTCAGATTTTAGGTTGGAACTACCACAAAGGTGACAATTCTACTATGCGTTCATTACTGACGTCATAGTGGTCAATAATTCCTTTTTAAATAGGTTGGCCAAAACATAAGAACCACCTTTTATCATAGTGCACTTCAGTAAGACTCCACCACTTACCCACGATAAATTTGTGGCAGAGGGGTCAGTGAGTAGAAGAGTGGGACCAATGCACAAGAATAAAAATTAAAGATAAAATGGCACATGCCAGAGCAAGTCGATTACTGTGATGCTCAAAGGAAAGAAGAAACGCTCAAAAATGTAACACTACTTACAAATTCTATCTCGGGCAAGCCACTATCTTTACTGAAGTTGCAGGACTGAACGTGAAATTTATAAGAAAACACAAACATGCAGATTACAATGTAAGTAAATAATCATTTTTTAGCCTTGGTTTGATAAAGTTAGGAGATGTGTAGAGAGACAGAGGGGAAACAAAGGTCTCCATGTGGTTTTTAATATTGTCGTTATTAGAAAACCTAAAAAGCTTCTTTTCTGAAAGTCATGGTTGCCATGGATGTTGCCAAAAAAAAAAAAAAAAAACACTAATTCCAGGCACCTCTGCAGGCGAGAGAAATGAATTTCGGTCTGTTAAAGATCTTTCTGCTGTTGCATCACATGTGTTCGGGCTCACATCGTGATTTCACGGCGCTGCGCGGAGAGCCTGGCGCACACCAGTCACAAATCCAGCGAGGTGCACGCAGGTGTCGCCACTGCAAATACACAAACAGGCGCTGATACACACAGTTCACCTCCGATGTGGAACTGATACACTACTGGGATCTATAGTACACACACACACACACACACGCACACACACACACGGCGTCTTTCAGAGATCTGAGCAGGGACGGGAAACACATTTACTAATGGCTCTTTTTGTCACACGACTCCTTCCCTCTCCTCTCTCTTCTCTCTATTTGTGTTTTGTGTCTTTTTGGCTGTTTCACGCTCCGTCTCTGATTCTGTTTACTTCAATCTATTAATCCTACTCTGCCTTTGTCATTGTCATCCTCTGTCGTCTCTGTCTGTGTGTTCTTCCCCTTTGTCTCTCGGCGTATCGTCTTTCCGACACTCTGTCCTCTCCCCGTCAGTACGGTGGATAATGAGGTGATTGCGGCTGCTAGCACGGAGCGTCGGTGCCTGTCGCGCCCACTCGGTTGTAACACTAACCACGGCCCCTGCTTTACTGTAGTGTTAACCGCACACATTTACCGTGCGACATCTACACGCCTGCCACCTGCTCCCTGTACAAACGACACGTCCCTCAGCATGGACTGGTCTGACTGGGCCCGTCTATGTTACTGAGGCTTCACGTCACCCTTCCTCTGTCCCTGAAAAACCACTAACAGCCTCCGTGTCGCTCTCAACGGTGCTACACTATGTAATTGTCAGCTTCAAACATCAATAATTCTATTTTTATACCTCTGCAACATAAAGCTCGACCAGTGCTTAAGCCGCGTCGTTCTAGACACATCAGCATAATAGTGATTTAATATTTTCAAAGAATGTTTTGGCACTGTTTTTCCTCCGGGTCTAAAATTGCATAGTTTTATTGTGCCAGTAAATATATTGCTTTGAAGCAAACATTTGAAGTGAAATAGAACTTTTTTCACGCTTTTGCATTTTTAAACGTAAAACTGCTGAAAACGAGCAGCTTTGCTTCCGTTGTAAGTTACGACATAGGAATATTGGCAGAGCTGGAGCTTTCGTAGCTTAGCTGACTGTTCATGTTCTGTGCAAAAACAGAAACACGTGTCCTTTTACTTGTTTCCAAAAAATTCAAAACTTAAAAACAGTTTGGAAAGTTTTAGTGTGCAAAGATTTTTGGTTGGCTCTAATGTAAAGCTAACACACTTAGCCTGTACGTTAAAGCTTGAAAGATTCACACACTTGAAACTATTGCTCATAACAGTATTTACCTTCACATGTGTAAGGTAGAACATAACTTAACATTAAATATGCTCGCCTGAGATGGGATCTGTGTTCAGGAAAGCGAGATATACCCGATTAAAGTGGTCATAATTCATACACAGAGTCATTACATTGGCCATAATTACTGTGTCGCATGAATATATCCAAACATACTGTTAATATACAGTAAACTGCCTAAATGTCCTGTTTTATGAACGTTTATGCGTGTAACTATAAAATGTAGTAATTGTATTCAGCATCAGAGAAGTCAGAAGTCTCCTGCAGTCCATGGAACCGTGTCAGCGTTAGGCGGATCCAGGGTTTCGCGTTTGCTACGTCCTTCCGTTTTTTTTTGAGAAAGGTCTATTATGACATTTTGCTGAATGAGTTCAGGTTCTCATCCTCATGCTTCAGGTTTGAACTGAAGATGACATTTCTGTTCTTTGTTGTTTTCTCTCTGTCTGTGTGTGTTTTGTTTTTATTTTATTGTAAGTGAGAGTCAGGAAATTAGGAATCAAGGATCCCTTTGTAGAGGAAGACTCTGTGTGTGTGTGTGTGTGTGTGTGCTCCTGATGTCACCCTGTACTTTCACTCTTCACTTTGGGGGTTTTACAATGAGTGACTGCTTTGTTAGGAGTAGTGAAGCATAACCCAGATGAAATCTAAGTGTATTTAAAAAGATTCTTCTCCTTTTTTCCATCTCATCAAAACATAAAACCTGTGTTTTTCTGTTTGCTTCTATTCTGGCATGTTACACTTTCACACTTCACTACATTACGTTTTCTCTCTCTGAAAGGTTGCAGGCATCTCCCCTTCCATTGATTTTTACTATTAGGGTCAAAACCAAACAGGTAACTGAGCCATGGCCACAAAAACTATAAACTTTAAAGACCTGACGACAACACGTTTTGGAGTCCAGGGATGTGGAAAAGAATCCAACGCCTCACCTTTAAATCTGTGAGGTTCACATACCAAGGTACCATGAAGCACAATGATACACGACTTTCCCTTTTTCTTCTCTCCATCCATCTCTGTCCCTTCCTTACACACACACACTTTGTCTATACAGCAAAATCTCTCCAAATACTCACTACTGTAGCTAATGGGGTTCTGACATCAAACGCTTCCCAATCTGAAACACTACTAAATATAGAGCCTCTCTTTTCTCCAAGTTTTCCTCCCTTCTTACTCTCCTTGCCTCTCTTTAATGATTCATTAATCATGTGTTATATTCTCCTGGTCCTTTTTTCAGTATTTTTAAAAAAATTTGTTCACTCTGTTTTGCTTCATTCTTTCCTCTTTTCCTTCAACTCCTTCTTCCTCCGTTATATTACTAGTTTATGCATGTGTAGCTGTGAGAGATGCATCTCATTTTGCACAGAGCAGTAGCAAGCAATTGTGTGCTTGAGGAGTAATAACATTACAGAAAAAAAGAAAAATGGATGGGTTAAATAGAGGGTGGAAATGCTTGGTGAATACAACAGCAACATGAAGAAAGAGGAAGCTGATTGTCTTACAATCGCCGACAAGACGAAAGCAGCGAAACACCTAAGATAATGGGAAGGAAGGGAGGCAGGAGAGGAGAGAAGGGGGATAGAGAGACATGTGCACCACTTGGTAGTCATCACAGAGAAGCTTTCTCCATTCAGGAACTCTGCGTGCAGCTGTCGCTTCGGGGAACTGATCACACACACTCAGTCACAGATACAAACACACACATGCGTACAAGCACTTTTGCGCTCTCACACACATGCACTCATGCTCTGGGCTGTGCTTTGAACTGATCCCTGCCACTGGAGAGGCCCGCTCACACACACACAAACACACACAGCGAGCTGATAATAATATTATCCTATGGCCTTCATATGGTAATATGGTTTTATTGCTATGAAGAAATATGAATATTATGGCTTTCAGAGGCAGCTTAGGGAATTACATGGCTGTCATGGTTCTCAGCTTCAATAGAATATTTAGATTCTCTATTTATCTAAGGTCTCTGGGTGGGAAATCTATTAGGTTATTTACCTTTGCTGTGATGCTGCCTGTGCTGGCATGTTGTATATTCATACTTATAAGTGTGTGTACAGGACAAAAATGCAAGGCCAATGAGTGAATACAGGTTTGACCGATACACGGGTTTGAGTCATGCTGAGGCATCATACAGTAGAGTGAGGAGAGCAGGTAAACACTGATAGGACAGCATTTAGCTGAACAAACAGTATATTTTAAGGATCATATTTTTCTATATTTCTTTTCAAAATGTGATGCAACTAAAATAGCTGAGATTAAGAGTATTTGCTGCAGATGCAGGCTGCTCTGGGGGAATTAGCAGTCTAATAAACCCACTCTTATTATTGTTATCTTATGTTATTATTATCTAATATTTTGACTAGTTCATCGTTTTAGCTCCTCATCTCAGCGGAATTTCGTCAGTGACTTATCCAATATAGACATGAGTCCCATCATAGCAAACCGTTTTCCTAAATATGGCCATGTGAAGCATATTGTTCGGAAATAGCGACAATTGTTTCTACTGAACACAGTGTTGTTTTGCATATCAAGCTAATGATGACAACACTTTCCATGTATAGGAAATGTAATGTAGCCAGAATTCACCTTATGCCTGAAGCAATGGAATAAACAATACTGGCCAATATTACTGTAAGAAGTGACAAACACATGTGCAGCATCCTCATACACACAGAAGATAAAAGTGGATTGACAGCTCTGCTCAAAACTGTTCTTTTAACCGCCAAAATGACAAGCTTGTTCTTTTGATTATCATAGCAACTCGTTTTGACAGAATTAGTTACAAAATATCGCCAGTATTCCTATAAATATCATAGCGAAGCATTCGCCATGTGCGTATGTATGGATTGTACAGAAAACCCATGTCCACACTCGAAACAGTAGTTTGAAAATGTATGCCTTTGATAAGTTCTACAACATATGTGAGATTTCATCTTCGAGATTGAAAAAGTTGAGACAAGCAATGTCTCTGCAGTGCCAAAACAATAAATGGTGATGTGTACTGCTCTCGCTGCACAAATCAATCTCTTGCTGACAATGGCATTTAATTATGGTGAGGAAAACAGCATGAGGTGTTGTCATTAACTGACTTATTCTGACATTTGCTTCAGTTGAAAATCGCCTGGTAAAAATAGAAATATACCGCACAATTAAAAGTATTATTTTAACAATTCTACAAGAGGTGAACTATTAGTGTAGCAGAGTTACAATGATAATGAGTAATACTATCTTATTATTTATTGGTGGATTTAATTTATTCTTCATTTTTAACTTTAGAAGAACTTGTCAGACCTTTAAAAGCAAACTTCTTGTCAGCACTGCTCTACAAGCTCTGCATGCGTCAAACCACAGTGAAAGAAACACAAGGTGGTAAATGGAAAATAACAGAAGTGTTACAGTCTGACACAGGTATGTTATGCATACAACAGCAGACCTAAAAGATTTTTCCCATCCCCTGTTTGAGATGAAAGCGTGATAGCTGTCATGGAACAAGGACTAAACTGGTTTGAAATGAACAAGCACATAAAAATATGTGCCCTATTAGTGATTATCAGCTGGCTGTCTTGGGGAGCTGTCATGTAGTTCACAGAATCTACTGTACCAGATCAATATCTACCATGTTGTAAAGGAAAAAAAAACATAATGTAAAGGGCGAGTGTGAATGTGTGTGTTTTCAATCAACATTAACAAGTCTGTATTCCTAAATATGTATCATCACTATCATCATCATCATTGGTGATTGGTGCAGTGTATCACATTTGGCCGGTGCGAGCAATTTGACGTCACAAAGTGGTGGTGAGTCACATGAATGGACATCACTGGATGACCAGCTGCGTCCTCCAAACAAAAGTCAATCTGGCATGTTTTCTCAAGCAAAATTACAGGCCTGGGGACAGATACGCTGCACATTTGGCATTTTGCCACAGACTACGCCGCTCCCTGCTACCCACTGTTGTTTCAATCTAGTCAAAATTCAGTTGTGGCCTTTATATTGTCGATTGCAACCCTAAAGGTGGAGATATTATTATCAAGTTTACAGCTTGATTTTGGGAAGAATGTTTCTGCTGTCGTTGATAGGATGTTACAGTAGACGTCCTGGGGAAAATTCTGGTTAGTTACACAAATCTGACCCCATTGGCTGAGCTGGAGAGCTCAGTGTGCAAAAAAAAAAAATAGAAAGGAACAGAAAATACAAAAGACTTCCTCCAGGTTTAGCCCACCTTGTTACTGTAAATGGTGTTATAGCTGCATATATATCGATATGAATTCAGCAGTTTCTCTGAAACAAGACGCCAACTGCACTTGAGCACTTTTATACCTCTGAACTTTGAGAAGGTCACAATAAATTGAAAAACAACACCATTCATCATACGTCATATCCCTTTGTGTCCATGTGCAGTGTCACCTCCAAATCTAACCTAACTTTGACCAAACAAGTTTCCCATGATGTTCCCCTGTGACAGCAGTGCAGGAAGTCTGTCCCCATGCAAAGGCCAAACAAGATAAAAGTTCAAGAATTGAGAGTCGAACAAAAGAGAAAAATATTAAACTGCAAACAAAAAGTGACAACGTATTTGCCAATATGACACACACACATTCCTTTGATATGAGACTACACGATTATTTTATAAGATGTGTAATCTAGACGGATTTCACAAAGGGATAAAAAAGTGGAAACAGGCAGTTTTATAAAATATGTCAAGCAGATAAAAAGAGCAATCTTGATTAATATTAAAAAGTCACATCTTATAATATACTCTTAATTTTAGCCTTTGCGGTGGCCACTTTGCCTCTTTGCTTAGTTAAAAACAACAATCACGGCAACCAAAAAGTATGAAGTGTCTTGGATGTTTTTGCCGTTTAGTTCACTCTAATAAACTGCTCATAGCAGATGTTTCTCCTGGGTGCTGGCAGCAAATAAAACAGTGTGAGGGAAGCAGGGAGGGCTGCGAGCGAGACGAAAACAGGATAGTGGTACAAATTGTTCTGCACCCTCTGAAATGAAATCATTTTTCAAACTACCTCTAAACTGGTGTGTAAGCCCCAGTTAATATTGTGTAATAGGCCGGTCGGTTAGAGCTTCTGTAGCAGAGTTCCACATCGTGCCACCTCTCCCGACCCTGCAGGAGTTCGGGCACCCGCACTGCAGTTTGTGACAGTCTTTTGTCTGTTACATTTTCTACAGCGTAATACCAATTTACAGCGGCACCGGAAGATGAGCCAAAGGTCAAAATATTAGACTTTTAATACCATGGATCCCACTGGCCCCACAATGTAATAATTATGACCCTATAGTTCCCAAAGTGCTGCATCCCAATTTCTTTTAATATGAATATTGCTGACTCATCTGGTGAATAAATACTTCTTGCCCATGGTAGAAAATATCATTTCGCTGACCATGTAAAACTGGGAGTAATGTGAAACAATAGTTGCGAGTTAAAGGTCAGATGATGTTGGAATAGCTCTATCCCAGGTTTTCATAACTTGAACGTGTGGCAGTTGTGTTCTCTGTGTACAGTAGAATGCAACAAGGGAGCAGATGTGTGTTTTTATGACCCGACTGCAGAGAAAAAAATTAACTCCTTTGTTCCACAGCATGTGGTGACACAAGGTCCAAAGGGACGGACTTCCAGTGGTACAAATGCAATATGCACAAACATTAAAAACAGCAGGATATAAAGGAATTTCGGTAAACACTGTTGGGGGAAATCTGTCACCCACAGCAGCAGAAAATGATTGCAGGGGTCTTATAGCTTTAAACGATCGCCTGACTTTCTTTCACGACCCCTGTGCGGGTAGCAGCCTGTGGCCGCATGTTGATGACACCGTCTCATAGAAACAAATCCCAACGAAAAAGCTCTTAACTTTCCGTGCTTCTAAAAAAATATAAATAAATTAAAAAAAGCATCAGTTCATTGCTTTGTCGGATAGCTTGTGTTGATCTCAGGATCTGGAATACGCCGCTTTTCACCTTCGTTCCCAGTAGGTTAAGCCGTGCTGTGCTCTGATAGGCTCCCAGCCAACGTATCCACAGCCTACAATCTGTCGGATTCTGCCTTGGTCACAAACCCAGCTGGTTTTTATTCAGCGTGACCTGGTCGAATATGTCAAATTCCTACACTTTAATCCCAAGCAGCTGATAATGGTTTGCATACAGAGGACAGTTTGGGAATCAAAGCTCAGCCTTTGAAAACCAGTCTATTCAAAGAGATCTACATCCGCAGCAACACTCTGTCATTTCTACATTCCAGAAATACAAATCTGACTCTGATCAATCAAACTGAATGACTAACATTTTCAAAGCGTATATTTTGTTGCCTCCCTTAGTCTAGCAGACAAAAGAGAAGCTTAATAGATTAATATTAGCAGTGGCAGCGCTGATGCCTCACAGTAAATACGAACCCCCCGCCAAGAGACTCTGTTATAAAATTTTAAAATGTAATTTCAGTTCAGACAATAGCAGGCAAGTGTAACAACGATGATTTGGGAGCGTTGCACAATGACAGCTCTCTCTGATTTACATACATCCATCCAGGATTAATAGCGTGTGTGTGTGCGGTGTGTGTGTGCTCTGCCAGTCTGGCCTCTGTGCTCTTACAGCCCCACTAAGACCGTACTGGTTTCATCACACACACACACACACACACACACACACACAGGTGCATCTAGGCAAAATTAATACACAGTTATTTTAACTAGCACCCATGAATAAAAACCCCACAGGTAGGACAACGGCTATTCCAAAACCACTGAGGGTAATACAACAGCTCCATTACACTTACTGTACATGTATTTATAGTTTGGATTAGTCAAGTATATTATGTGTGCATGAATGATTTTTAATGATATGAATAAAAACAATGTAAAGTACTTAACCAATTCCCCAGTTGGTCCCTTGAAAGTTATATTAAACTTAATTGGCAGTAACTGTTTATACAATATATATTTTAGATGTAATTAAAAAGAAAACAGTGTCGCGGGTTCCCAGCAGTCTTTTCTACATCTTTCAATTACCACAGTTTTAAAGTCATATAGGACAATCGGAGAGTTAAATATGTGTGTTTGTCTTTGCCTACCTCTATCTGGTGTTTTGGGATTTAGTAAGACTCAACATGAAGATAAATGGTGGTGACTGGCAGAGACAGACATGTCCAGAGATCCAAACACCTGAGGAAGAGACACAAGACAAAGGGTTAGTGACATCAGGAATGTGTGTCTGATGAAGAGTTTCTTCTTTTTCCTTAGAAGGAAGAGCTTTCTAAAAATAAAATTATGTTCATGGTGAGCACAAACCGAGGAGTCAGTACACAATATAAATACCCAAAACCTAGCCTGGAAATACTTTTGGCACCTCGAAAAATGTGGGCGCTGATGCAAAAACTATGTCATTTTTTTTAACAATTCATCCAACGTGGATCAAAGCACTATCAAATTGAAGCTGACAGTCTGGACTTTTGTGTTTCAGTTGAGCGTATACACACACACACACACACACACAGACACACACATCCACGCATAGACCCACATAGACACCCTGGCAGTCGGTTTCACCAGCCAGCTGAGTTAACAAGCTGCAGGTTATTAGAAAATGATTACTCATATCAGAGGCCCAAAGGCATCTCCACATAAAGACCTGAAACAGCAATATGACACAACAGCGGGACTGCTGATCAATTTATAGATGCTTATGGCTTTCTGCACATAGTCGAACAGAGTGCCTGACTGCACACAAAGAGTGGCACACAAAGTGATTTTGACATTTAAGGAATTAATTAACTTCATGAAGACACTTTCCCTTATGAAAAAAAACCTCACCTCCCATCCTCACACACACTCACACAAACATCCTTTAACCTTTATCCGCAACAGCATAGTGTTACTCATATTTTTTTCTTGAATTCACTTTCTTTCTGTTCATGCAGACTTTTTTGTGCAAAACTTTGTTCGGTAGCTTACCCGTAACAATATGACACTAAAGGATATTCTGTGGTGTGAAATGCTGGTGGCGTCCCTTGTGGCCGATGCTGCAAACTTCAATGAGGCGGTAAAGTTATAGTAAACTTTTGCAGGGTGTCTTCGATAAAACCACCGGGGTTCCATCCTAAAGTACAATACGTCACTTCTTAATTGGCAAAAGAAAAAAAAAATCCCTCAGTAACTGAACAATCTATTAAGTCTGGAAGGCCTTCAGGGAGGAAAAAAAATAAATTGTAATCTCAGAGTAATAATTTGTTACCTTGTATTTATAATTTGTAACCTGAAATTACTTAATTCATCTCCACACCATAATTAATGAAAGAGAATTGTTGTGCCCAATGAATTGCTAAATTATGCCCTTCAGTTGTTTAATTTGCCTCCTCCTCTCTCTTTTGATCAGGAGCACATCTTCCCTACTCACACACACACACACACACACACACACACACACACACACACACACACACACACACACACTTCATATTCATTGCCAGTTACTATGCATAATCACTCATGAAGCACTCCAGAATCTTGGAAATTAAATTTTAATTACTTTTAATTACTGACATCAGATTTGTATTGTCAAAAACGTTTATATTTTAAACTAAGCATATAAATTGTTCACACAATCTAGTGCTAACGTAAATACATCAGTTCAAGATTAGAAATGTACAATGCAATCAACAGTGGTATAGTAGCGAAAATAGTTAACGTAAGACTAATTATATGAAATTATTTTTAAAGGCTTTTGACTATCAAACTTTGTGGTATTGTGAAGATAAATAGTGATGCCTTCTAAAAGCTAAAGTCTGTTAGAATCATAATTACTGTACGTAAAACACACATTACACACCTCAAAGCTATTTTTCTGTTCATTCACTGTGTCCACAGCAACGGGTAGTTGTATTAGTAACAGACAAATCAATATACCTGAAGGTTCTGAAGGTTGAATGGTCACAAAACAATTAAGGTTTTCAAATTTGAATCCATAATGAATTCAAATGAGTTATCATTTCACTTTCAGCAAGCCGTGATACTTTTTTCCCGAATTTGATAAATCGAGGCCCCAATTTAATTCTGTCATTTTATTTCTTCTTTTAAATCTTTTTCCTCCCTTACACTTTCCACCTTTAAGTCCTAAACACGCTTTGAAAACCGTTGCCCGGTTGCAGTGTCGTTTGAATCGTCATGCTGCTCATCTCTATGATCTTGAAAGTTATTGGTATTCTGCTCACTTTATCTCTATATTTAGCAACTGTTCTCTCCACCCTGCTATGTTAGATTGTGGTGAAATGGCCTGTCAGTGTGAATATTGTGTGTTTGCATGGATACAAACGAAAAAGGGAGTGTGTGCATACGTACAAAGACGAAAGAAGGGCGTCTGTGTGATGACTTTGACAGCCTGCCTGATTTCTTTGAAGTTAGAAATTAAAAGAGGAAACAAACCGTAAAATTGAAAAAAAAAAAAAACATCCTTAGAGGTCTAAAGGATTAAGGAACAAGACCCGAAGACGGACATATATCCCACAATGGGACACCTTGACAATAGTACAATGGCCACATATCAGATGATGATTGTTTTTTTATTAATATTTGTTAATTTTGAACTTCCTGTGTATGGGACACAATATTTCCCCCATTCTTCTTTGTTTTTATCTGTTCAACAGTTCATAGTCCCCTCTGTTATATTAGTATGCCTCCACATTGTTGAGCTGGACGCATTGTCTTTTTGGGTTGTCCGTCTGTACCGTGCATCTTCCATACTGATTTGTAGAATGCAGTATCTCAGAAAGACCTTGAGGAGATTTCTTTAAATGTGCCACAAGCAACATCTGCAGGGAATATTAAAACATATGATTTCCACTTGGACTTATAGGTGATGTGCTTGGTCTGGACAGACACACAAACTGTGTCAAACTGTTGTAAATACCATTTTGATTAATGACACACCAAACGAGATCAGTGGTTGAGAGGTTTGTCCTGGAAACACACAGGTCTAGCACCTGAACGATCGGGTGGGTGCGTGTGTTGCTCTGAATCATGTCTGTTTTTAATGCAGCGATGTCTGAGGGCCCCAAAATCACGGCCACTCGGCTTCATTGTTCGGCCTGTGACGTCATGTATCTGCTAGTAGTATTTACTGATTACACTTCCCATCTCCAGTTATAAGATCCATTTTCCAGGCTAAATCAATATCTGCCACACGTGCAGATGCGTTTTAACAAACACCAGATGCTATAAATTATACACCATCAGCATGATGCTTAGCCATACATATACAGTATTGTGTATTATATTTTCATAAATACTCTCCAGATAGGAGCAAAAAGAAAATTCAAAAGACAAAATGAACTTAAAATGACAAATCATTGTTAATTTCAGTCACTTAAACTCTAACAACTTTATATTATAGTACAACTTTATAACTCACTTACAGTATATACATAAAAAAAACTGCTTATGCTTAATGGTCACAATATTTGAATGACATAACACTTGCTCTTGTATCTGTGTGTCTTGTTCCCTTTATGAATCAAGTATTTTGACCTAAACTGTTATTGCACTCAGCGGTCTTCGATCTCATGCCTGACCTAACTCCTGCCTGAGTATGTTGCTGCTTAACTTCCGTCCATCCATCCATCCATCCATCCATTATCTTAACCACTCATCCTGTACAGGGGTCAAGGGCTGCTGGACTCTATTCCCATACACAACTTTATTATTTATACAGTGGCACATTAAGAACCAGTAGATAATGCGGGACTAACTGCTGCATATAAGAAGCAGCTGAACCATGAATCTGTGTAACCTACATGATCTGAATCTAAGATCAACAGTTCAAAGTGAGGCCAAAATAAATCCAATCTAGATGTTCTTCAAGTCTAACAGAATAGGATCAGCAGGAACAAGAGAAATGTATTTGTGGTTGCATAAGTTGAAGGAAGACCTTGACAGACTTACAGTGGAGATGTTCCACTAAACTACATTTAAAGATTTTTTAATGGCCAGGGAGCGGCCTGCTCTCATCTCATCCCATTTTCTCTGCTTCTCCATTTCTCGTGATACACTGAATCAGCTCTTCTTAACCCATGTCTGAGCATCCTCCTTTTCCCATCCATTTCACTCGGTTTCTAATCTGCCACACCACTTCCACCCTCCCCGCGCCGTCCTCCCATCTTCAGATGCAGTATAATTATCTGGTCATCATTATCAGAATCATTCTGTTTCCTCATTATGAACCCATCTGCTCTGCTCTGCTTTGCAATCCAACCAACACGACTTAAACACACAGCCGCATGGATGTTGAAGCGCATACACACATGCGCTCTCACGTCCGTCTCTGTTTCTCCCCCGTCCCCTTTGCCGTCTCATCAGTGAAGCCACTTGAGTGACAGAACACATCAGTATAACTGGTCTGAGGTAATTATGTTGAGAGTGAGGTAAAGATGTTGGACTAATCTGCTGAGATCCACAGAGAAATGAAACGACGTTGAGCACTCTTTCCGTCCGGGGTCTTAATGTAACCAAGGTAAAATCTTTATATTCAAAGATATTCTGCATATCAATAATTGTATACGGTCCAGTGACGTGCAGCTTTTACCATGTGCCAGCCTAAAAACAGGGCAACAAGGTGAGGTAGGGACACGTTTATTAGGACAATTTCCCGATGCAAATGAAAATTCTTACGAGACTTCTAATAAAAAGCAAAATTTAGGATACAAGAAACTGTTACCATGGTTACCACTATGTTGTTAATCACAGAGTCTATTTAATCAACAAAACCTTTTTTCCGACTGTCAAAATGCCCTCATTAAACCTATTGTGGCGTTTATCGAAACTAGATTGGATTAGAAATTTGAAAGTCTCCGTTAATTAAAGTTCAATCAGGCCACATAAATACTTGGATAAATACAGTGAGCGTAATGCCCCAGTGCAACACAGCAGAGGAATGACAGTCACGTAACACATTCCTAGAGTGTGAAAGCCGCAAAAAATAACCTACTAAAACAGTATCTGGAAAATTCTTTTATTTGGAGTCTATTTTTCCAATATGTGTGTGAGTGTGTGTGAGGTACTGTAATTTTCAAATGCAAAACACGTTAATGAAGATAGGAAACTTGAAATTACCAATTAGATTAGTGAAACGCAAAAATGTCTATCAAAGACGGTTTCATGTTGTTAAGGCGGCCGTGATGACCTCTAAAAGCTCTGTTCTAACACGCAAAGCATTTTAGCACTCACAACTTCCCAGTGGCAAAATGCAAGTGAACGTGTGTGTGTGAAAACGTATGTGTGCGAGTGTGTACACCCGAGCGCAGCAAGATCTGGAAACCGTGTAAGTTCTTCAGTTCACAGGATGTGTCACACACATGTGGCCACTGCACTTAAGAACACTAACTTGTAGCTACAAGCACACACACATGCGCAAACACACATTGGCATAAATATAGAAACTGTGTCTGTCACACTCCCACATACGCTGTGAAAAAACATTGCAATTAAAAAAGGAGCACATCTGTAGCTGTAGTATACGGGGCCAGAGCAGCATCAGCACTCCATACTGTGTTGATTATTGCAGCAAAGTATTCAAACGTCTACGTTAGGCATTTGTTTCATGTTTAATGTATTATTAATGACAAATATATACGTCTTTCTAATATTAGAGGCAAATAAAAATCTTGTAGGAATAATTCATAGTAAAGCCCAGATCCTCTGCTACGCCTGCAATGATCCTTGTACAGCTACAGCGCCATACTGAGAGTATCTCCACGCTTTACAACTGATGTAAGAACAAATTCAAAATAGATACCACTGTTTTACCAAGGCAATTAGGCATGTAATTATTAAAAAAACGAAAGAAATAGTCCAGTAAAACCTTTTTACAAAAGAAAAGGAAAAATAGAATATGTACGAATATAAATAGTCATTCTTTATGTGAATGGAGCACAGTGTGTTGGAAAACCCAGTCCATCCTTCTCCCCTTAGAAGCTGTTTGCTGGTGACGAGCGCGAGTGAGAGCACAGCTCACATCAGTGTGAGCACACTGACCGTTGTGAACGTTGCACATCCACCTGCTGAGGACCTCTGGAGCCCTGACTTTCAAATTGCCTGAACCCTGCCTGTATCACTCAGAACGCAGTGAAATATATTGGTAGACATTGTCGCAGGCCGGCGATGTTATGAAGGCTTCGTTTATTGTCACAGTATGTTGAAATTACATCTGGTGTCTACAACAAACACACTGGCAATACATAAAACAAAATCCAAATTAACTTCTAAATCAGCTGTCTGTGTCGCTCACACACGCTGTACACACACGGAAATGAACAAACTGTACCACAAATTAAAATGCACACACACGCACACACACACACACACACTCATATGTTAATATACCTGGGCACTCTATTGAAATCTAACCCTTTTCCTAACCCTAACTTAAACCTTATTCTAACCCACATCCTAACCCCAAGTCCTGACCCTCAAAAAGCGCTGTGGCGCTGTGCGAACATCAAAATGTCCTCACAACAATGGTATGAAAACAAAATGTGTCCACACAAGGCAATAAAGGCATGCACACACACACACACACAGACACACACACAGGGCCCCAGCTGTGCAAGGGATTACAGATTAGTAGAGAGGATGAAACTATCTAAACACAACAAATACCATGGAGATACATCTCCAAACAAATCTCCTACATATCAGTACAGAGCAATTGACAACATAAATTTCAAGTGTGTTCACATTGGTGCTCTTATGGAAAGCCCGCCTCACACTCTAGAACTTCCTACAGCTGTGATAAACAAGCGCAGCTCCAAACAATGTATGAACCTGCTGATAATGTCAACTGGTTTCCCTGCTACACTTCCTGCAATCAGATTTCTTTCTTACATACTGTATTTTTTATCTGATGTTTATTTGTCATCCTGTTTTCCCTTCGTGCTATTGTTTGTAACAGAGCCATGCTGCAAAGCAGCGGGATTATGTGATCTGTTTGATGTTTTAATTTACTGTAATGTTTCTGAATCTGAGGCAGCAGGGTGGGAAGTGTATTGTTCTGTAGAGTGAAGACCATTCATGGAAGAAATCATAACAATAACAAGAAAGCAACGAATTACTGTTTCTGAATTCTGATGAACAAGTGGGGAAAGTACTTGTAAAAAATGTAGATAAAAGCATTGATAATAAATACTGCGTGTGTATGCTTTGAGTGCAGGAGAATTTCTGCTGAAGGTAGCACAGCTGCAGTGAAGTCATAGGAATTAGTAAGAAAAGTAATTAATTTATAGGGCAATATTATTTTTTTAAGTTAATAAAATAAAAATATAAACAAAAGTGAAAAACAGGATGAAAAGATGCAATGAGCAAAACGGTCAAACTATAATTTGAAATGCGGTATCAGTTTATGAACTTAAGAAACACAAAACAGCCTGTTAGAATTCAAATCCTGCTTTTTGACCATCAGTCCATGAACGTAACACGGAACAACAAGACAACAGCACAATGAACAGAAACACAAGCCGGTTCTCATTCCCAAAGAACCCTTTAGTCCAGCCCCCTCTGTATTTCATGGTGCCGCTTATGGTTCCGTTTGTGGAGCTTTCAGTGTATTTCAGTGGTAACAAAATACAGGTTTTTTCCACCGGAGACCAAGGTTTGACTCTGGTGTGGGATGTTTTACTGATAATTGTAACACAATGTGGTGCCCACAGTTATGATAATAAGGAAGACACGTGTGTCATTGTCACTGTTTGTTTTGTTTTTATGTCATTTATCGTGTGATCTGAACTAACCCCGACATTTCGGTGCCTATCCCCAACTGTCTCTAAACGGCTTCCATGTCCTAAACCTAAGGCAGTTTTTGTGTAGTGTCAGTAACAGACGCCATTGTTCCCAAGACGCCAAATGGTGGCGCTCCTAAAGCGTCCAAAGGGTGCCTATGGCTTCAATATCATACGCCCAAGGATGTAAAAACCTGCACAATTCTCAACACCCCAAGTCTAGGACACAAGTTGTGTTTGGCTGCATTAGAAGGAGCCCTTGAAATGAGACAACCTTGTAGTAATGGTGAGACACAATTGGCCTTCAAATGCGGACTTTGAAGGACGGAGCCTCGGAACGGAGACCCAGCTACAGATTACGGCGGACAGGGATGGTGGAGACTTGGAAAACATAAGAGAGGGAATTTGCAGCACAGAACTGGTATCCAGCATGTCCGTCTGTCTAGAGTCTCCTGGGGGTTCATTGTCAGTCAAGATGACTGTCAGAAGCCAAACTCTCATTCCAACGGAAATGAACCTAAAACACCTTTAGACTTGACACTATCACAAGTAAACACTCAATGTAAATATTCAATAAATACAGCAATGAAGATTTTTACACATGAATCTCAAACCATCGACCTCTCCCGTGGTTAATATCCACTTGCCTGTCAGCAGACTCACAACGCAATGTGTGTGTTTGTGTGTGTGCAGGTGGTGTCTAGAGCGCAGCCTCTCCGTCCTGCCTCAAGGCCAACTTTGCCGCATGGCTGAGGATGATTGACATCTGTCCCCTCTTCTGGCCTTTCTTTCTCCGTATCCTCTTGTTCTTGTCTCCAGCCCTTCACTCCGGTAAGAGCCTTCAAATTCAAAAGTGTCTGTGTTGAAATGAATCTCAGAAAAATAGGCCGTAGCAGTATTTAATATGCGCTACTTTTAGAGGAATCTCCCCGGTCTGGTGTGTCGGAAATCACCTGCCAGCCATGAAAAATCTGTTCTGTGGTTCTGCAGCTGAGTGACCTGAGAAATCACCATCATGGTTAACGTAGTTTTTGCAAGCACAGGTTTTGGAGCTTCTATCTAATGTTTGTCTGCATCATTTTTTACAGATGTTATAGAGATGGGATATCAAATTGAGTCTATTTACAGGCGCGATAACTGATCACTTTATCTCGTACACTGCATCCCAGTGGATGACAGCTGACGCCATGTCTGGAACACCTCACGACACGCAAACACGAAGAATAGCATGTGACCACCAGGAGCACGGAGTGACAGCGTAACTGTGGCAAAATACAAGCAACTCAGTGCTACGGCCTTTAGCACTGACGTAGCAAATGACCCGTTATAATCTCTCTTACAGGCACACGCCAAATGGGTTCCCTGCACTTCCTCCAATGACGCCAGGTGAAGACAACAACAACTATCATATTATCTGACCAAGTCATGGCAAGAATTTACAACTATATTCATCCGTGAGTGCACCAAAATCAGAGCCTTATGTTTTTGCACCACGTGTCCAGCTCATACGTCCTTAATAGACAACAACGGCTCCAGTATTAAGGACGGGTTTTTTGTAGTTGTCTCTAATAACAGTGAAGTGTTTTTTTTTGTTTTTTTTTTATGGAGCGTTTCCATCACCCAGGCAAATTTTCCTGGAAGAGCTGGAGCTGTGCACGCTCCTCTTTGTGTGTCATATTCCCACGTGGATCTGCTTTTCTGTGTTCAGTGTGGTTGAGAGCAGTCACCCTTCGCCTCCATTTTGCAGATATTTAGAGAAATAATTATTTTTCATGTATATATGTTTGGAGATATTTAGCTAACTCGCAGTCTTTCCTTTAGCGGTTAGTCCAACACTGATCACAGTAATGGTAAATAAAAAATAGCAAGCAGCTCAAAAGCGTTCTGTCAACATAAAAAAGCAGTGTGACAGACCGGGTGATCTCTAACCTTAAAGTGCTTCCTGTCTGCAAGTCTCCTTCCCTGAGTCTGTCTCCGACACCAAGGTGAAGCCTGCGTCTAAATGGATTATTGGTACCAGACCACGACCTTCACCAAACCTTGGGCGTGTTGTACACAAAGTGTTCCCTTCCTTCCATTCCGGGACCAACACAAACATACATGTGCACAATGAATGTCTTTCACACACACACACACACACACACATTGATTCATTCAAGAGTGTGGTCTTGCTCCAGCTCCTCTCATCTGAAACAACTTCTTTCTTCATCTTCCAACCACTTACAGCAGCACTATTTCTCTCTATTTAGGCAGCCCACTTCACTGGGGAGACATTATATTGTGTATGTCTGTGTGTGTGTGTGTGTGTGTGTGTGTGTGTGTGTGTGTGTGTGTGTGTGCGTTTCACCATATTGAGTTGATGGTTGTGATGGTTCACAGGGAGAAAGCCAGACCACATCAGTTAACACTGACCTCTCCATCACTGCATCTCTCTACCTCCCACGCAGTAACACCACCTGTCTTTCTCTCCGTGTGTCTGTCTGTGTCTCAGCATAGTTTATCATGTCTCTCTCACTTCATCTATTTCCTCTTTTTCCTTCACACTCTTTGCCATATCTACATTTGTACCGGCAACATCTCTGGTTATTTCTCCCTTTTTTTTCAGAACACTCACCAGATAACAGCTTGTTTACTACATATCTCCAACTTTGCACTGTCCTACTTTCATTCACCGGCTCCTCATGGCTTCTGCATCCGTCCTTCAACCGATTTTCATTCACCTTTAGGCTCCTACACAGTGTGAGATAACAGTGATCTTTAGTATATTGCATGTCACACTGTGTGAGATGGGCCTGATGAAATCTTGGTCATAATCTGCGTCACTGTGACCGTATCAATATCACTTTTGATGGATTTCAGATTCAGCTGATGAACTGTAACACTAACCAGTAAAGGTCGGCACCATTAATAATCGTGTCTGAAAATGTAAAGTTGACGCAGACTTTCACTTTTGATCTTTTGCTCTCCAAAGTTTGAAATTATCCAATGATGAAAACATTTTCTTCTGATTTTGACTGACAACCAGACATTTCGGCACATTTTTGTCTGACTCTGTCCGTGGACAGCCCATAACTTCAAAGTGTAGATTGCCTTTACCCCTCAATGTCAATAAACAGCCGTTTGACCTTCACACTTTAAGTCCGCTCTGCTATCTCCACACTGTGCTCCCCCTCCCTCCATCTGTTTCCCCTCCAATACATTTGTCACTCTCTTACTCTGTTTCCCTCATTTGATCCCCCTTCCCTCAAATTGTCTGCCCTCCGTTCCTCCTCTCGCTTCTCCATCCATTACCTCCTCATTTGTGCATTCCACACTTTATCTGTCTGAATTCCTGCTACAATTACTGACTAAATTTAAACTTCATTTTAATTTGCTTCATTCACCCTCTCCCCGTGTCACCGTTGCTTCGTAGCTTTCTCTCTTTTACTTTTGCTGACCTCCATCCATCCATGGAACTACTGCAATTTCTGCATCCTCCCACCCTCTATCTGTTTGACTCTTTTTTTTACCCTCCCCAACTGCTCCTCATTGGCTTCCTCCCCTGTGCTGTGGTCAGCGGCCATTTATGTATGTGTGTGACTGCCCCATGTCTGTGTATGTGTGAGTGTGTGTGCAGTATGAATGAGACGACTGGCTGATCTAAACTTGCAACACGACCCCCCCCAAAAAAAAACACACACACACACATACATAAATACAGCTGCAGCCATGGTCACTGTGACATGCCATAAATCCTGGGCTCCATTCCTCAACCCCACAATTTAACAAGTGCATTTGGTCTTTGACTGTTTCGTCCAATGTCTCCAGTTTGTTTTGGTGGCCTCCCGTTCTTCACCTTCGTTCGTCTTTATCCCTGCCACTTTGGCCTGCTTGTCTCCTTCCCTTTTCTACTATAACCCTCTGTATTTTTTCATCTGAAGACATTGAATAGAATTGCCAAAGGTTATCAAAATAGATCAAATTTACTGCCAGCACTACAGCAGACTGCAAAAAAAAAAAGAAATCTGTGAAATTTCGAGAAATGGTTTGTCAAACATCAACTGACGGGTTATTTGTAATAGTCATCAAATTATATTTTGCATATCTGTCTGTCTGTTTGTATTTCTCAGATACAAACAGGATGTGTGTGTGTGTGTGTGTCTGTGTGTGTGCTGTCTATCTGCTTGTTTTAGTCCCTTTCTCTGAGAGGAACCTAATCCTACAGCGAGTCAAAACCTCTATCTCAAGCAGCCTGGCTCTATCTCTGTTTCCTTAAAGCCCCTTTCAACTTTTAATTAATTCACTGAATGCTCTCTGGCATGACATGTAGATTCCCTATTTTACCAAGTGCATTCAGTAAAGCTCGCATTCAAGGTGGCGATAAGTACACATAATGGGAATTTATCTGCAAAATTGTGGGCGTTGGCATTGAGACATGAGCACGTGAAAAGCACCTCTGAAGCGGCTGCATGTGCTGTGTTCAGATTGCCACTTACCCAAAAAACTGCAGTATTTACTACAAAACACCTGCTTTGGAGACAAAAATGGCCTAAGGACAGCTGCCAGCGCGCATTTTCGATTACATTCCTGTTCGATGCAACTGTAAAGACAACACTTTAATTTAATTTATCCAAACTGATATTGTATTCTGCACAGGCAACCTCTTAGGCCCCAAGCCATTTTCAAATTAGAGCAGTGGATTATTTCATCCACTTGTGAAGATGAAGAAACAGTGTATTACAGAGCTAATGAATGGAGAAGACAGTAATACTGAAGCCATTATGGACAGTTCGCAGCGTTTCAGGTCTTTTTTTTTGCCACTTGTTTCTTTCATCTAGACTACATACTGTACCTCACAGGGAATGTGACTTCCCTGCTGAGAGTGCCGGTAAACATTTAGTTACTGATATCAGAAAGTTGGCATGGAGACAGGAGGGAGATGGAGGAGACCGGATTCGAATACGTTGAGATACATCTCCACAACTCAGTAGTTGTTGAGTTCATCTTTGCTAAACGACACCGGCTCGTGAGTTATCTGTAAAAAACGTTCGATTTTTACCATTTTACCGGTAGCTGTTCTATTTCTATTACGGTTTCTACAGTAAATATAAATGACTAATACTCATAACTCCATGCAATCACACATACGACAGTCATGAATCAATACTTCATTTAATTGTTAACATGATCCTAATTGTTTTCACCTACAGTGTCAAAGGTTTCCAGGAAGAATGAGGAAAACAGATGTAGGTAAGTTTTAGGTTAAATATAACTTAATCATCACAGTATCAGCCCGTTTTATGCACTGTTCTGAGTACAGTACGGTGTAACTGATGAGTGCACACACGATCGGGCAGTTGCACAAACCGTTCTCTTATCTTCAGAACAAGCAGCTCTTATGTTCGCTGAAGAGCCTCAGAGACTTACTCTAAGCACATAAAGCTGCTGTATTTAGCACTAGTTTCCCTGGGAAGTCGAAGAAATTAAATTCAATAATAGAAGTTGCGTGCACAGGGCTCCTTCATTTTCGGAAAGTTTCTCGAGTTTGTTCAGGCTACCCTATTATATCACCAGTTCTTTAAATCGCTTAGCCTTTATTTTACTTTTTGAATTTTCCACGAGTTGAATAAAAGAGTTTTAAGTGACTGCATAAGAGCCCTTCCTGGTCGATGTTGGACGGCCACCCACTGTGCGCTGTTCAAGGCCTCTGGAGGATCTGCTGAAAATCCAGGAAGGGAAGTTTGAATTACTTTAAAGTCTATCCACAGTCCACCTCTGAGACACAGGCTGAGCAGACAGAAATCCTCCTGTTGTGAGAATAAGTGAGAACTGATTTGTGGAGACACAGATAAGAAGTAGTAGTACGTTTTTTAATGCGTGACAGTTATGAGTCGAGTCGTACTGTACATGCTTTGCTCAGTGTCCTATATTGCAAAGTCTTCTTTAATTAATTTAACAACTGCATTTGGAAATTTCTATCTATGACATCACAGATTATATCTGGTGTTATGACCTGACAACAGTGTGAGACTGTTAGGAAAGAAGGATAACTTTGCCCCTGAATATTAATCGTTTGACACTACAGCGGCACAAGTGTGTCAGAGGATGAAAGATGATTGTAAAACACAAGGATTCTGTTTAGAATTTTTAACCGCAATAAGTGGTTGCATTGTGCCTTCATAAATTATTGGCTGTGGGTTCTTGCACTTAGTGTACAATATCTTGTTCATCTACTGTTCAGTCTAATAGAAACAGTTAAATAGCTGTTTTTCAATACAACTGCACATATATTTTATTTAGTTTGATTTATTATTTTAGTTCTTAGAAAGCTTTGCTACAACATCACATACAGGGATTTAGCTCGGTCATATACAGGGGAAAGAGCTATAGGTCTGATAAAATGGTTCCAGGGGTGATGCACTGACTGTGGGCAGAGAATCCAGCTCTATACCTCACTGTAACATGAGCCATAATTTATTTATGCGTTCCTTCTCAGATTTCTACCTTACAGTAGCACATTAAACTAATCACGTTTTGCTCCATCTCTCGGTGTCTCCGGCTCTGTTTCTCCACGCCTGTTACTTAAAGTTTATGTCTATCTGTCACATTTCTGCTCATTTGTGATTGCTCCCATCTTTTAATCTGCGTTTAACTGCTGCTTCTGTGTCGCAAAAGAAAAAGGCTGATTACAAGGATGATGGAGGATATAAGACAAATCATGTCTCGGTCCTGATTTGGCCTCCCTCCCTGCAGAAAGGTCTAGCTTATGCTAAAAGCTGCATGTTTGCTGGTAGTAGGGTGAGGCTCTCTTCTTTCCTGGCTGACAATCCGAATAAAATCTGTTTCAACAAGCGCTGTTACACATATGTTTTAGAGATATGTATATTTTTTGTTTAGTATTAAAGGCTTTTTGGTTAAAAAGAAACGATCTGGAAAGAATCAAGCCTTTCAATGGGCAGTTGAACGCATAGTGATCTCCGAGTTTGGGGTTTAGGTTGGGGTAACAACTGATAGAAAAATGTGTACTGTAAACACAATGCTGGCTTGAACCTGGATTACCTGAGTTATGGAGAAATATATCAGCCCATATCCCGCTCCATCACTATTTTGTAACCACTGCTTTTCATTCAACTGGCTCTGCCCCCTTGATTTACGCTAATGATAAATGATCATAGAAAAATCACACAGTATTGCTTTTCAAAACTATAATTACAAAGTCAATATTACAGCAAGCTGCAATTCTGTACTTAGGAGCCATTGTAGCTGCTGTTTTTGTCTATAACAGTCGGGAAAATGAGCGTGCACTGAGTCAACTCTACAAGCAGTCGGCCACAGACAGTCGAGTGACCACTTTCAGCGGTAATAGTTGGAGCATGAGTGATTGGGAGTGGAGTGGTTAGTGGATGGATATTTAACTAGTCCGGTAAGCAGCGGCACTGGGTAACGGGCCTCTACTGTAGTGCCACCGGTCACTTTTCAAATTAAGGTTTGAGTGGGGCCAGGGCCACCGAAACAAGGCAAAAGCACAAAGCAGGCGAAAAGAAAAGGGAAGAGGAATGACAGGTTTTAAAGCATCGAGTCTGATTGAGAAGAAGGTGAGGCAGTAAAGACTAAAGACAGTGTTTAAGGCTGGAGGAAACAGACAAATAAAAAAGGACATAAAAATAAAAGGAGAAAGAGAAACAGGTTTCCTCCACACACACACACACACACACACAAACGTTACAGTGTGTCCTTTCTGCTTTTATAATTCTTTCCTTCTTCCTCATTTTGCTGTCACCTGCCCAGCTTCTTCGTTAAAACGCCCTTTTTTCCCCACTGCTTCCAATTTGTGTTGTCTCCAACCTTCCTTTGTCTTGTTTTTTTCTGAATCTCCTCCTTTTTTTTTTTGTAGTTTTTCTTCTTCTACTTCTCAACCATTACACCGGGACAATTTAATCCTGCAACCAGTGGCTACACAGTGTCAGCAGCTTCAAAAGTACATATGAGAAAGAAACAAAGGGAGAGATTGTGTGTCTGTGTGTGTGCTTTGACTGGATGCCAGTTGGCCTGTGGTGCAGCAAGCTGTCCTAATGAAGTGATCCCATGTGGTCTTCCAACCCGTCTGAATTTGTTTTGAGACAGCGAGCACACATCCACCACTATTATTATTGGAAAACATTATAGAAAAACTGATGAGCATGATAAAGAATCATTTTTTTAACATTTAAACCCAAGGGACAAGCTTATTTTACACGTGTGGTGTCGTAAAACAGGTAATAGAACGAGAACAATTAGCAAAGGCTTGTAATGGTTTTAACTGGTGGCAATAGAAGCTACTGATTGCTCTTAGGGGAACGTCTTACATCCTCATTAAGATCGTTGAAATGTGATCCATACTTTTAAAAGGAGACATTAAGAATTAAAAACATCTTTGTAAGGTGTCACCTCATCGACAACGTAATGCAAACAAATTGATTTTTCGGACCCACCTGATTATTTTACCTTTTTATCGGAAGTAATTAAACGAGTAACACTAATAAGATCTTTGTTGCGTCAATAAAGTAACCAGATCAGTTCATAATTCATCTAATCATTGGTTTGATCAGCTGTCCTCAGACCATAAAACAAATGCCAGTTATGCTCCCTGTCACAGTCCGAGTGTCTTGTCGAACCAGCTCCGTATTCAGAATCAGTTTGGTTGGTGTCTGCCCACCATCCACCTACTGCGAGCTGCCTCCTGCCATCTTGCTTTCCGTTAATAAATGTAAATGTTCATTGATGTTGCAATGTGGACCATTTTTTACATTTTTTAAAAATAGAACTTTGATCCAAGGCCTGTCTTGATGTGTACAGGTTCTGTGGACGCCTCCTGTGTCGCAGACTCACTGAACACAGACTAATCAGTGAAAAGTAATAACTAGTGTATTTATCAGCATTCTGTACATCATTGTAATTTCATAACTATGACTGCTTTATGAGTAGGGCTGTGCAGGTTGTGGTGGAGCGTAACAGGCTCAGTAAGTATTTCGAAGGAGGAAGAGCTGGAGCAGAGAGGACGGATTCTGAGATCCACGTTAGCATTGGCCTAAGCTGCACATCCTGTCATCAAAAACTACATGACATCAAAATATAACCTACACACTGGTCATGTTCCCTACACAAACATAATTGTGTTTGCAGTTTATTTTGCATAGGAATGTATTTATAGCCAGGACACGGGTCCTATAGCGTCAGGACACTGAGTGCAGGAAATTGCTTAGGCTTATGGGTAGATTCCTTGCCACTCTAAGAGACTGGTAAGTTAAACATTCATACAAAATTAATCTCCCTAAAATAGTGTGGGTTAGGGTCTTTGACATAATCCTTGGAAAATCTGCCTAGTGTTGAGTACATATTTTTGTGATGGAGGGCTTAAACGTCTTGTCTCTCTTAGCTTTGGCACAGTTCTTTGCCATTAAACTGTCGCATCAGGCAGCACTATAGAGCAATCTTTTATTAAATGACAGCCATATGTTAGAAAGGCCCAACATACACGCATGTGTAACATAATATTTTGTAGTCACATGGTCAAAGAAAATGCTTAAGTGTTCAGTTATTTCAGAAAGGTTGATCCTGCTAAAATAATATGACCTGGGAATAAACCTGGGAACAAACCTAGGCATCATTTACTATATTTTACTCTATTATGGTTTAGATTATAATCCGTTTTACTTTTATTAGAGGCACAACTCAGTTGAAAGGGAAATGCTTAATTACAGCGTATTCTTGAGGCTGTGCATAGGTCAGCGCAGGTGCACAGATATTAACAGATGTTCCCAGGTTTAGTCACTGCAGTGCTCAGTTGTTGGCTTTCAAAGGGGGCATGTAAACAGCTTAACAGGATCAGCTTTAACCTGAGTATGGCAAACAGCTGATCTGCCATGAGCATCGGTGTCAGTGCGGGCTGTACCTGGCTCCGAGAGAGGAAGCAGAGAGGAAGAGGACAGGACGCAGCACAGAAATCATCAGTCAGACCACTCAGGCTGTCAGCGCTCCTACTGAGCCTGCACAGCTTCCCGTGTGTGTGTGTGTGTGCGTGTGTGTGTGTGCGTGTGCGTTTTGGAAAGGGAACACTTCTGCACGTGTGAGATGAAGCAGCCCAGCAAGCAGGAGCAGCTTCATCTTCCACTCTGCCCAGAAAACACACACCATTACCGCACTGCTTTAAAAATACATGGGCTTTACATGATATATTCACGACACAGTCGCCCACATACACATACACCAAGTCTGACACAGTGATGTGCACATCCACGCCCCGCGTGATATATCTGAATGCAGCATATATTAATTTACTCAGGTGATAGTGAACTTACGAATGGACTTGAAGTTTCTCTTTATGATGGCAGACTCTAAACCCTGGGGATTTATGGGGTAAAGGAAAAATCTCAATGCTTCTGCATGTACTTAATGCTGTTTTATTATTGTATCCATTCTTTTTGCATTATATAAATGTAATGAACCTTACAATTTGTGGTCCTACTTATGCTGAATGAAACTGAGCTTTTTTGTGCCTTTACTTTTAATGTCTTCTCCCTCTCTTTTTTGTTGCTTTGCCTCCTCGTGTGTAAGTCACTTTGGATAAAAGCAGCTGCCTAATGACTTAATTATGAAAATGTAAATGTCCCTCTCCTCAGTTTCCCCCGTCTCTCATCCTGTTTGTTTTCTCTCATCTGTCCTACACCTTTTTCTTCCCATCTCTAACACACACAGAGGCCAGCCCATCTATTCAGAGAGAAGAATACCAAGTAATATGAGTTTAATCTTCAGCAGTTGAAAGGAAAATTACATATTGACAAACACGTCTTCTTTCATAACAATAAGATTATTTCAGTCTTGAGTTATGGCCAACCCCTTCCACTCTGTCAAGCTACAGTGACTTATCCCTGTTGACTTCTGCTGCAATATTGAATTCACCTGACTCCAAGCTCCGTTTCCTTGCCACTACACCTACGAAAGGAGAAGGAAAAATATGCAAGCAAAGCTCTGTGAGCACTGGATGCACATACCATAAAAAGGACAGGAAGTAAACACTTTTAACTTTCTTTTTTTCTATCGCTGGTGGGGTTTGCTGCAAGCAATATTGCCATTGTCCCCGAGCTCAATGAATTCCAGCGAAGCAAATGTAGCGTCGCGGAGGCGGCAAAAACAAAGGTGAGTTTGCTGAGGTGCCGACTGATGCTAATAACGCATGGCAAGACAATATTAGAACGGGGGAACAAAACTAAAGGAGATTGAAGAGAGTGATGACTAAGACAGTAAGTGACACCCTATGAGTACTGTGGGTGGGTGCTGCTGAAGAAAATGCTTTAACAAATCAATATTTGCTTTATGCACTGAGCTGTTTTGGAGAATCAATGAAAAATGAATAGATGCATATACCAGCAAGCAACAAATTTCATCATCAAATTACGTCAACATGTTGATACAAAAAAGATAGAAAAGTAATCCATATAAACTTGGTGTAAATTTTAAACCTGGTCATAAAAGAATTAAATGAAAAGTAAATTACAAAGCGTCAGTTAATGTTAAATTCACCAGGTGCATTCACTCTCGAACTTTTCCATTTGCACCAAAGTGAGGGTTCGTTTCTACCTAGACGCTCAGTGTGTAAATAGCTGCTAATTAGCAGCGTTCTTTATGGCAGAAGCTGTGACGCTGTAGTGAACAGGGATTTTATTGAGTAATTAGAAGCCTTGTTTTAATCTTGAATCTTTAGGGAACAAAGACAAAAGAGCGAATGACATGAACAAAAAGGCTCCAAATTGATTATCTGAGGTTCTTTTTATGTTCACAACGATGTTTCATCTAGGACTAGTGCAACAACCAAAGTAATTTATTGGTTGTCAGACCTAGAAATAAGCCATGACTTAGTGCCATTGGCAGCTTCTGTCTCACACTCAACACACACACGCACACACACACACACACACACACGCACGTGTGCATTTCCAGAGCACATAACTATCACCTCTTACACACATTGGCGCTCACACACCCCTTCATGACCCCACTCAGCATGCAACATGAGTAACTTCCTTGGCTGAAAGAAAGACACACAAGATTTAAAAAAGATCCGGTGTGTCAGTGTGGGGGTGTGTGTGGGGGTGTGTGAGTTCCTGCATGATGTGAACATTTGTGTGTATATCGATGTTGCTTAATGTTCAACATATAAGATATTAATATAACCACACTTGTTAGATAAAGCTCATTTTCTCACTTAGTCCCATTTGCACTTTGGTGTGATTTATATTTCATTATCTAACGGTCCCAGTGCTCCAGTCCACAGACACGCGCCACATGCAACATGGTAATTTCAGGGTTAATGCTGGAGAAAGGATGACTGTCAAAATGAGAGATGGCAGTTGGGGTTTTAACGGTGTCTAATGTTCAGTCTTCACGGACCTGCAAGCAATCACCAGTGCTTATACACGCAGCAAAAGAACCAGCAGACAACTGGGAACTTAACGGCTATGACTTGAAACAAGCTAAAAGCATGTATGGATATACATTATGCATATGGGATGCACTAGTGTACAATAGCAAAGCTCAAAACTCGATTCGATCAAACCGCTGTTTTTGTGTAATTTGTAACCAGGTATTTAGTAGCTGTATGAAAACAGATTCTGCAAGATCTGCTCAGTATGCCATGGTTTATGTCACATCACATGTTCACGCACTGGGTTATGCACAGTTGTATACCTGCTTGTGTGTGTTCGCGTGTGGATTACACTGTATGTGCTTCAGCGTTTTAGTGGCAGCACTTAGAGGAGTGTGTACGAGCAGCCTGGAGTCAGAGACACACTGAGTTTCAGTGTCTACCATTTGCAACCATTCTGTTGTACAACTCAGTGCTGGAGGGCAACCATTTACCCACCAATGTAATATAGCATCTCACTGTTAGTGAAATGAATGTTATCACACCACTCTGTGAACGCAGGGAGTAAAGAAATCACCGGTGGGAGCAGGAACCAGACACAATTGAAGGCAGCAAAAGGAGAAAGGGGGAAACACGAAGAGCCCTAGAAAAGAATGTAAGTGAATAACAATGGCATCGCCCTCCTCCTGCCTTCCTCGCTTCCCCGTCCTCATTTATATTCCTTCGTCTTCTCGTCTTGCCGATCACTTTCCGCCGGTTATCGATTGCTGCTATAACTGCACAGCGCTCTGGAATCGCTCTCCCCGTGTCACTGCCCTTCACTTTTTTGTTCATCTCCTTGTGAGGCGGTTTAGATTTCTGAGCAGGTCCTACTGTTTCTCCTATGAAAACACACCATAACCAGGGACTATTATCACTTTGCATTTTGTGCTAGATAGAAAGTGGTCTCCAATCTCTTTCCCCCTGTGTGATCCTTAGGAACATCAATCTAGTAATGGCTTTGTGCTATATATCTTTTATTACCTGCTCAGCAGTATTATCATTATTAGGTGCTCAGGAGGAGCACTAACAGCCAATCTCTGTTTACTCATTTGTTTGTGCACTCTGTTTAATGCTTTTTGCACCGTGACTGTTTAGGGATTTATGATGCGCAGTGTTGAGGCTACGCAGAGTTCAGGTATAAGGGAAATAGCGGCTGGGCTTTGAAGCTGACTGCAGGGATGAAGCTTGTGAGGGCTGGTGACCAGCACATCACATACTGTATGTATTGTGCTCTCTTAGTACAGCTGTTGCTGACAACAAAATATCGATTGCATGGTCATTTTGATCAAACCATACAGTAACCGGTTATTTTAGCACTGGTGAGTGGCACCCAGTGTGTTAAATTGGGCTCCGTCTTTAAATTCGCTAGTGGGCGGATCTCCAGGGGGCAGTCTGGTATTAAAATAACTTGGGCAAGCTGCAAATACCTGACGATGAACAAATGCATAAAATGTGTGACTAGCAGACACATTGACAGGTTGGGAGAGGTAATGTTTGAAAGCTGTTGTTGGTAATTTAACTTAATTGAAATGAGTTAATGATGATCAGCTCACTACCAACCTCTTAGTCCCCATCACTCGTATGCAAACGTTAACCTAAATGACCTGCAGTATGAGGACTCCAAAGGTGCATTGAATTATATATTTGCATCTTTCTCTACCTGTATTTCCTTTCTTGCTCCAAGTTTCACGTTCCTCCCTCTCAAGGGCTCCTCCCTCCCTTTTGTTGGTCTAATTTCCATTTCTCCCCACGTTTTTTGTGTCTTTTCCATCTCTCAGCCGAGTGAGTTGACTTTCCCGTCCATCACAGGGAGCTTCATCCCCACAGCACTGCTTTTATCCATCTGCCCCATCTGTGTTCTCCCTCACTGTTTCTCTCCCTCTCTCTCTCTTTGCCTCCATAAGGCTCTGCCTCAGTGTTTCTTTCTACTGGCACAGTTTTTTTAAGTAAAGTTTGTTTGAACTTAACTTTGTTGGATGTACAGTGATAAAACAGCCATAAGCTCTGACTACCAACATGCTCCAATGTACATGTTAACAGTGCCATTAAAATATGATGGTATGTAAATATAATGTATATATGTGAGCAAAGACTTCTTCAAGCACATGTACAGTATGTGACTAGGCTATCAACTTGCAATGTATTGCACTGGAAGACATTGTATCCTGCCATTGCTGAAAGTAAATTTGACACATGCAGAGATGCCTAAGAGAAGGCGGAAAGGAAGCAGTAACACGATGTAAGGAGAAGAAAGTGTGCTATTAGAAAAGGTGAGGTAGGAGAGATCGAGAGACAAGAAGTGGAAGATGTGAGGATGGAGGAGACAGGCAATAAGAAGCGGAAGATGAAAGCAGGAAAGAAGAGGTTGAGAGGAGCGAGCGATGAAAAAAGGAGGAGAGTGAAAAATGAAGGGGAGGGGCAAAGTGTACAAGAACCCCTGCTGGTCAAACAGGATCAGTCGCTGTCAGGCTGATGTAACCGGAGAGTTTCCCAGGTGTGTATTCGCGCGGATGTGAGGAAGAACACCTGTCAGTAGAAGAAACGTGGCGGCGTGTACATGTTACTGTCACGTTAGCGGCGTCGTGTGTGTTTGCAGTGTGTGACATTAAACTGACTTTCAGTTCACAGTTCGAACTTTGTTGTGCGTGTTTCTGCATGTTATCTCCCTGCATATTCTCCAAGAAATGGAAGCAACGTTTTATGTGTGAAGGGAGATAGTAGGAGTAAAGTGTTTTCATGTTGATCCAAGCGAGTGTGCGGTGGAGGAGGCGAAAGCGATGAAAGAACGAGAATAAGGCAGCAAAAGAGAGCAATGAGAGACAGTTTTGTAGAGCGCATAGGTGTAACTCACAATCAGGTCTAATAACTGCAAACACAAGAGCACCGAGCCAAGATACGTCTTCAGGAGAGGATAATCATATGACCTGGATTTAAGGGATTTTATAGTAAGACCCATTTCACTGTCAATGCAGTTACACAGCAAGCTGAGAGGCGCGACTTCTTCAACATGATTTTTCCAGGCGGTCTGGGGATTTGAAGCAGTCACCGTGCAGTTCACAGGGCTGTCCATGCAATCTCTGAATCACCCTTGAATGCAGTGTGTGATTTGCTTTATTTTTGCCTGAGTTTCCACTAGTGATTGAGATAAGGATAGGCCGGTTCAGCTGTCCCTGTTCCGAGGGCCCTGCGGGGACCCACAGGGAGCCTCATCCAAATGAAAATTCAGTCTGCTTCTCTATGTGAATCAGACTGGGGAAGCGGTGGGGATGGGCGCACGAAACATCCTTGCACCTGGGTCCACTGCAGCCCAGCCATGCCTCAAGCTGGCACTAAACCTCACAGAGTGCTGAAAACAGATCTGCACTCGGAATGATGAATGAGATCAGCAAGACCAAGGTCCCAAAACCGGTCCAGGAACAGGCCTGTCGCTACCACAGGCAGAGCCCTACACTGTAAATGGCAGTAATAAGACATGGTGAGGTGCAGTGAACATTTTCTGTACAAACAGCACAGATCAGACTTTGCTTCATTCACTCTTAAGTTATGCAGCCACAGCAGTGACTGTGTTTCTGGAGATACGCTCAAGATGGTTTTGCTAAACATGAAATTCTTTCTGAAATTCAAACTGGAGAAGCTGTCATCTGTCAGTCTCTCTATCCTAACACCCATCTATTTTTATCTGCTGCCTTTTTCAGTTTGGATTTGACCACAGCCCAGGTGTCCACTATCCACATCATTCAGCTCCATGAAAGGATTCCAGTTTTTTCCCAGAAATGTATATATTAGTGATAAATATTAATTGAAGTAAACCATTTAGGGCAAGACTTCTACCTAAAATCTCCTCGTGCATCTGCGTTCCTCACTCCGTTTTCTTCAGTCACATCACAGACCTTTAGGAGACAGCCTTTAAGACGAAGCACTGGAAAAATATCAACATTTCAATTTGATTAGAGGCTAGAGAGATACACAAAAGTTAACTGGGATTAAACCAAAAAAGATGGAACAGCTTTACTATGAGGTTATTTCCAGCCACTTTATTTGTGATTTGATCCCTTCAGTCAAAACCCAAATCTCATGACCATGGTGGGTTGGACTGTTTCAATTGATTAAGGCTTCACCCCAACCCCGACTCCAGTCTTATCGCCGCTACAGGGAAGCAGTTGCTACGGTGAACTATCACACTGTTGATCTCTCCCTCTTTTGTGAAAAAGGACTTTACTCAGTTACTCAGAGACTCAACTCAATCCCTATCCAGAAGGCACATACTGCTTTTGTTCTACAAATAGACTTCAGAGCACGAGATGCTGAATTGTAGACAACAGCAGTACAGTACAGAATGTCGTCTGCAAAATTCAGATATGAAACTGGACAGTCTTCAGATATTTGTAGTGTTGCGTTGGTGCATGTGTGTGCTTGCATATGTGTGTTTATAATGTGGTCAGGGGAAGACAGATAATTGGAAATAACAGTCTGTGCCACAAGCATTTACATACACAGGGAGATATCACTGGATACATGAGTGGCTTTCTATTATGCAATTATTAAACCATTAAAATCTAATTTGCCATGCGCATGTTTGTGAAAGACAGAGCTGAGACCAAAGATATAATTTCTGTACATCAGCTGACAGTGAGTTAAAATTAATATTTTTTTTTAATGATGGTGACAAAAAAGAAATTGAAGATGCCGTCTGCAGCAAATCACGTCAATTACAATCATGCAGATGATTGTGATTAGATCCCAGATGTTAAGAAGAAAGAGTTGTAATTTAATTAACAAGCAGATTTTTTAAAAATAAATAATATATAACATTTATTCATTTGGCAGAAATAATATATATATATATATTTATGCACACACATTTCAGTACTCTTGTCTAATTACAAGAATCTACCATCTTGTTTTCACATCAAACAAGGAACGAATAGTTTCACTTACTAGAAACACATTTTCCGTTGGGACTATGGTAAGTAATGATTGAGATACACCATATAGCGGCATTATTGGCAACAACTGGCATTTTTTATTTCTTGTAAAATGTAACAAATGTAAACAAAATTACTCACACTTCCACACAAATGGTGCTGGTCATAAATGCACTTTATGCAGCGGATTTAATGTTAGCGGAGGAGCTCTGCTCCGACTCGGCCGGTCTGTCTGCACAGTGGCCTCAGGAAGTCACAACAGATGTAGTCGTTGAAGGTGCTTTTTGCATTTTGCTGCATCATCCTTTAATCAGCCTTAAAATAAAGTCTGTTGTAAACCCAATAATGCCCATCCTGCTTTATCTGCTGATTGGTGTCCAATTTTGCTGCTCCTGCAGGTCCTACAGTGTGTCCTTGGAAGTTATGATGCGATTTTCTGATTACAAACAAGTTTAGATTAACAGATTAGAATGACATGAATACAGCTGATTTATCTTTGTTTACAATCAATATTATCAATAACATAGTTTTAGTCCACCAATGAACGTGCTACAATCACAAGCGAATCCCGTGAACTGTCAGTTTGGTTTTGTTCCATTCAGACTTGTTTGTAGTGAGTAATGATGTTATTTATACTGTTCATTATGGTGCATTAGTATTATGTGTTTATTCAACAATAACTTCAATGTGTAAAAAAAAAAAACATAAAGTGCCTTTTTATCACTTGACATACGATTCAACAGACCACTTGAATATTACTAGTTTGATGTTTGACTATTCTCATCAGGAATAATCAAACCTGCACAAGTGCCAGTGAAATTACATGTAAATGTTGTGTGTCCCTTATTTATCTGTCATACTATAAATGGAAATTCACCCACAGCCATGAAGTCTTAAATAAATATGTTTATACGTACGATTATGTTTACCATCCTCACTATCTGATGAAGCTGCCCCTAGGCTGTAATTAGGGCAGCTTCGGCTGGTGCGAGCCCGTTTCCAGCACCACATACTCTATCAGCCTAATTATCACTGGAAGAGTTAAATTCACAGAGTTAGTGAATCCCCACCAATGTAAAAATGGCTTTACACTTCCAGTCTTCGTATACACAGAATATATATCACAATGCTGACTTATTTTTCACTATAGTTTTACAGCCCTAAAGCCCATAAAAATATGCCTTAGTATTTATTAAAGTTAAAATGGGAAATCCATCATACACAAGGCAATGTTGGTTTATTTGTTCATTTTATTTTATTTTAGTTTTTCCCCCAGTTTGCTCTTTGGGAGTTTTATGGTCAATTTTATTTCACACCCCATAGTCCATAATTATACATCCAAAAAACAGGAAGTTGGCTGATGAAAACACACACCGTTCTCACTCACCTCCCTGCTCCGTAACACATACACCCTGAAAGGTTTATATACAGATGAAACACGTTGGTTTTTTTTGGAACAGATTTCATAAGCATACAAAATCTGGACGTGTGATGTCTGATCCACCCACTGTCAACCTCCTTCCATCGCTCTCTCCCTCTCCTCCTCCTTTCCTTAACATCTTTTCTCTGTCCCTTGATGTCCGCGGGCAGCTCGGACACACATGCATCTCTGGCAAAGCTATTAATGAAGCGCACAAACTCCTTTCTTATTCTGTCTCTTTTCCCAACATTCACACACTTCTGCAGTTAGACAAGTCACTAGTCTAACTGCAGACACACACACACACACACACACACACACACACACAGACACAGATGGGGCTACAGCCTCATCCATCAGAGGGGACCGGACCCCTGCCAGTCCAGTTAGTTTTGGAGCAATGTCAGAATGTGGCAAACACTTACATAAGCTGAGAGCTCCCTCTCTGCTCGTCTAAGCTTCTGCTGCACAAGGTCACACTGGAACTGATGGGCTGCTCAATCAAGCAGCCCGTTTTCCCCTTCATCTGCCCAAAATCTGTTAAGTACATACTTAATCCTAACTGGACATGGAGGATGCAACGTTTTCTTCAGCAGAAGTAGCTCAAAGTGCCAGGATGCTGCCGTCAGAGTGAAAACAGTTTCGTAATGTCTGCGTATCAACCAGCTACTTAAACGTGATGGGTTCAGAATGGTTTGAAATGCAAGCAAAGTGTCTTCCTACACAGTGAGCTGACCATACAGGATCAAATGTCATAAAAATTAGGTGAAATTCATAAAAAAGCACAAACTGACATCTTGCAGTCTTTCTTTACATATGTTACATTAATAAGCTATAAAATGCACTATTGTTTATTTAATCACGTAAGAGTTTTGTTCGTAGCCTTCTACACTCAGGTAGGAGAGGTCGTGTATATGTTTTATATATAAGATTAATACTCTACATACTGTAGAAACACACACAATAATGGGAAGGACAAATTAGCACCTACTGTGCTGTATACCTCATGTCCATCGCCACTATCTAGGATGAAACAACAAAGATCCATGAAGACATCGGGAAGATGGCCCCAAGTAATGACATGCTTAGTGAATAGCTCAGGCAGCAGAAACCACAGGAGCAAGAGAAAGAGGAGCAGGAAGCCTCGCGGAGGACAATCTCCTGTGAAGTCTGTACCACCCGCAGATAGAGGAAGTGGCCGATATCGAAAAATCCAACCAGTGTCTGGACAAAGCTGGACTGAAAGACAGCACAGAGGCACTGAACAGGCTGTCCAGAAGAGTGGACAGACACAGGTGAGACACTGCCCAGGACCCTCAAGCTTCCAGGCATCTGGTGAAGGAAGACCGTCCCCAAGAGGGACGTGGGAAGAGCTTTTGAAAAAATTAGACCAGGATGTAGATTTAAGATCTAAATAGTTATAAAGTAGCTCCCACAGCCACAGTGGAATAAACCATTTAAAACATTTCAAAAATTATAATATGAGAGAATGGAAAACTCCTTGCCCGACCATGAGGACCAGTAACCACCTGCAATATATTATAATCCTTTGAGACGGCTCATAAATAATTGGTGTATATTTTGAAAATTGTGATTGATGGATGGGTTGTTTGATTAATGGAGAGGTGGGTGATGGATGGATGGAGGCACAAAATGCAAGAGTGAATGTTTGCTGTGTGATTCATTCATCAAATGGAATAAACATAATCGGCATTGTGTGTGTGTGTTTGTAGGTGTGTATTCTCTAGGCCTCTGTAATGATGCTACATGCTATAGTTGCTACAACATTTTGTATATCTGTCTCCGATTTGATTATTTTGTTGGAAAACATTGTGCTAATGGAGTGTGTGGAAAAGGAGCGAGCGGGAGAGAGATGATAGCTTAAAAGCCCACTTTGATACCTCACTTATCACTGTCCATGTTTTGTATATGTCTGCAACTGTCTTCATCACTTATAATGCCGCTTACATTTATACAGCACAAATGCACTGAAAATGTGTGTGTGTGTGTGTGTGTGTGTGTACTTGGCTTTATATAAGTCTTGCCAAGCCTGAAGCCAGAGATATTTCTAAATAAATGGTATTGTATCAAAATTCACAAAGGTTAAGGGTAAAAAAAAAACATGATGAGAGTAATGGGAGAAGAATCTGTAAGCATTTAGGCCTTTATGGGAAAACGTGTTTGATATTAAATATTATTTGATGTTACAAATTACAGTGGGATGAGCAGAGTGATCAGTGATCTGCAGCAGGGTTTCAGTGTTGTGTGGAGTAGATCAGCTGGATTTCGTCAGCACAACACACAGTCAATGCAGTTACATGTGTACAACACAGGAAAATGGACTTGAAACCTGGTAATATCTTTTTAATCTTATTTACTGACATATAGCACAATATGCACAGCCTCTGTAGATAACTGGAGGGAATCAAATAACAATTAATATCTCAGTATCAATATCATATCTAAGATTGACCAAAAAATGCATGTAGACATATGGTTCTGATATTGGATCAGAACCACTGGATTCAAGAGCATATCATGTTACAACAAAATGTCTTGAATATAAAGACTTTTTTATTTTAAATTAAATATGTAAATGAAGACTCATCGTATTTACACAGGTGATGTAACTCAGGTTTTCAATAGGAAGCAAAAAAGTGAGAATTGATTTATTTCATCACCAGTTTGATTATAAAAACATTTGGAGTTCACTTTTGCTCTTTGGACGAAGTTTTAATTGTCTCATATGAATTTGAATGCACTACCTTTGTGTGTGTTGGGGGGACTCATCTCTGAAAAGCAGACTGAGGACACTTGTGTAAGGAGACTTCAATTATCTCCTAACAATAGATGAATTAATTGATTTGTGCCTGTGGCAAGAAGAGTCTGTACACAAACCGTTGGCATTTGGAGAACTTCTATCTGGAGGGTGGATTGGTTAATTTAAACTGTGCACCTAATTACAGTCGGTGCATTGCCCATCACATCACCTGAGCTGGTTGACAGTCGGACTGGAATCAATTCTGAATGACTCGAAGCATTTAAAGGGCGTTGTGTTTCATGCTTTACATCAATTAATTGATTCTAAAGGATGATATCATCTGCAGCAATGTGCTGATATACACAAATAAACATGAGCAACTTTGGCTTCATGGTTCTGTAGAAATCTATTTTGGAAAATCATTTTGAGTTGGACAGGATTTCATTGCAATGGTCAATTGATTGACAGTCTAATGTCTACATTTGACATGTTTTGCATTCATCTGCATTGACCTGTTATCCATATTCTGCAGTCCATGTCTCCGCTAACTCCCTTGGTTTGCCTGGGGATGCTGTTGACAGGCTTCTGTCGACTTTGATACGCATCACCCTCTGCTTCCTTTCACCTGATGGTGACAGGCTTCAACAGGAGGGTTAAACACAAGCAGAGGTTCAATCTGAGGATCCCACAGTTTTCTTCATTGTAATTCTTACATTTGGTCAATTCGGCCTGAGTAAAGTAGCTGCTGTGGCCGACCATGCACAGTAGATATCCACACCCCAGACACGCACTACAGATGAAAGTCTGACTGTATTTAACATGTTGAATGAAATCACCAGTTTCAAAGAGGTGAAAGCTTTGTTTGGAAGCAGGTGGTTGAAAAGTAGCTTGTTCTTGCCTTTAACCATGTTTCATCTGCCTTGATGTGGGGCCCAGAAGTCTGCAGATGGCTCCCGTTTGCTCCCATAAATGGGCATAAATTGTAAGTTGCTGAATATTTAATTGGCATTTTGGGTAGAAAAAATGCTGCTTTGAGCACTTCAGCTGCAGCAGAGCTAGGCTAACGGTTAGCATTTACAAGCCATGCCTGTTGTCAAATTAATGTGACAACACTCGGAGGAAGAACTTTACACAAATTGATATGTGCTGCTGCTCATCCGTAGAAAGTATGGCAGGCTCCCTGTGGGGGCAGAGTGTGTGTTTTAACCTAACGCTGAACAGTGACACGGGCTGCCAAACCACACATTTCCGTCATGGTGAACATCACTGGATTCTCCAAACACGCGGACAAGCAGCTTCAGGCTCATTCATAATGACTACAAGTCGAGGCAGGGCTGCCGTCTCCGTCTGTATGTGGCTGCTTAGGTCTGTGATAGAAACACGAAGCCACTACAAGGGTTTATAGAGTACAGCTGTTAACACAGCCAGCGCTGCTTCCAAAATGACCCGTTTCCCCGCAGACATAAAGACATATTTATAACAGTCTCACTGCAACAACTGTCATTCCAAACCTTTCACGGGCATGATAATACTGGTGGAGAGGCTTTTAGAGAGAGAAAGGATGGGACGGAATAAAGGGGATGCAAAAAGTCACTCGCTGCTGCAGGAAAAAAAATGGAGAAGGAAGATGTGGACGGAAGAAGTCGAGAAAATGCATTGGGAGGAGGAGGAGGAGAGAGGGACAGACAGTGTGAGGACTAAGAATTGGAGTTGCGGCGGGACGTGCTGACAATTGCAGCCTGTCAACACACACTAGGGGATTTTGGTTTGCGCATGTGCATTGTGTGTATGTATGTGTGTGTGTGTGTGTGTGCGGTGTGATATTTGAATATGCACTGCCAGCCGTCACACTGAGTAAAGACACATGTGACATCTCACTCTCTCTCTCTCGCCCTCTCTCTCTGACAGACTGCTCACAGGAGCAGGGGATGCCACTGCTGCCTAGCAACCACGTGGTAGCCTGTGGGGCCATGGCAATGTAATTTTATTTATTTATTTATTTATTTTTTCCACTTTGCCAAATTTCACACTTCCCCTTGATTCAAATGCCCGTCCAAACCAATGGGATGGGCTAGACACACGCGCCTGAGAAGCTTTCAGACAGATTTATGCGTGTTTCTGTGTAAATGTGCACAGCCAAACTATTTCGATCAGCTACGACTCCGCCAAGACAAATGTTAGCAATAGCTGCTGCATTTGATGGGTATGTAACAGATGCAATGTGTGTGGAAATTTGTTAAACTGTACTTCTAATGTATTCAGCCTGTCGACCACGTTGCATCAGGCTGCACAGAGATATTTTGCTACTGCACAAAAATTGCCAAAACTTGTCTTGTGCTTGTGTGCCAAGTCTAAGCTGGTTGTCTGTGCATAAATGCTGTTTTGCAGAAAACAGGCTGCGGTGTGTAATGCAAGTGGAAGGTGCAGTGCGTGGATGCAACAACCAATTAGAAACTGACAGAAATTACCATTTCAGACAGCGACCGAGCCTTATACTATAGAAACAGCTACAATTTTGCGCTAAAGGAGAGTTACCTCTGGCTGCCTCCGAGCTTCAGTCAGCACCAGACACTGACTGAAATAAACATAAATTATGCAACACTACTGGGTAATTTCCTGCACCTTGCTTTGAGTTGAATCCAATGTTTTTTAAATAAATTCTCCCCTTAAGAGGATTTATACCGTCTTTTTTTAGCTAAGATGATAATTTTCAGTGCACACTACTCAAACACTGACCCGGCTCTGTATGTACTTTACATCCACAAGTACAACTCTTCATTTCCACAAGCACATAGCTTCTTCAGACAATGAATTGCACGTACATAAATAAAACATAAGTATGAACATAAGGACAGAAGTCTTGACGTTCGGTCGCTGTTCAGCTAAATCCGAACCCACTGTGAGCGGTTGTTGGTGCCGGATCCACAACAAGGCCCCCTGGGATTTGGATGGAGTGTTGGGAGTCTCATAAAAACGGCACAGTGGTGTTTCATCAAACTAGTTCACCGGTAGTTTAAGGAGGCAGACTGACCGACAGCTCAGTACACACTGTTCATCTCAACAGGCACAACCGGAGCCCTGAAGCAACATCTGACTTCAGGGTCACAGTCAGTCCTATGGATCCGATCTGTGTGATAACTGGTCCCCGCCCGGGCCGAGGTGTAGGTGGTCGTGCATGTTTAGAGCGGCTCCAACGAACTACAAAAACACTGCAGACGTGACGAGTGAAGCGATGTCAGACTTTTATACGCTGCATGTTGTTGCAGAAATACACTACTTGGATGGTAGGAGCAGGGAATATCCACAGTGCCCTGTGTTGTCAAAAATGCCTCAAAAACTACCTGACAATATTGAGCCTGAGGATCTTTATGAAACATCTCTGGTACTTGGCTGAACCCTTTGCTGGGGTTGTTCAACTGGTACGTACAAAGGGGTCAACATACTGTAGCTGAAGTGTGCACTGAACACACTGTACTTCCTGAACAACTCTCACCCTGTTGTCACTTTATTTATTTTATTATGAATAATGCACAGACACCATGGAGGAGTCTGAACAGGCCTTTACTGTGTTTTGGGGAACATACTGACCACATTACTGATCCAATTAGACAGTTTAGTGTTTTTTTCCTTAGAAACAAGGTTCATTTAAGCACATTGCTCCTTTTGTCGTGGGGAAACCACATGGGGCAGGTCCGTGACCTCCTTTGGTTCTCAGCAAAAAGTGGTAAAAATCCTCAATCTCTGTGTGTCTATGTGGTGTAAATTTAGGCTGTTACTGATCATTTCTTCCTGTAGGGCTCTGTGGACAACAAGAAACACCGCAGAGATACTGAGAAATAGAGCATAACCGGCAAAATTAGACCTTTCTTCAGGCTCCACTATAACTGGCTTCTTCCTTAAGAGCACACTTCCAGGAAAGTACAAAGTGAATGAAAGGCCGACGGACCAACACAACACATGCAGGGAAACCGAAGTCCGGATGAGACAGAGTGTTTCATCAGCCTGGGATGACTTTTCATAATTATTTTTAATGACGGTGAAGTGTTTTGTTCATCGCTGAGCGCTTGGTGTTTTTGCGTAAAACCGCTCCACATCATGTGTAGGTTTTTTACTCTGTCCACTCAGATGAATTGGAAGGTCCAACGTTTGAAAGCCTATTGTCAAGCTGACCCCTGACCCAGTAAAAAGCCTCGAAACGCCATCAGTAAGGGGAAGCTCCTGACCTGTAGTGCCCATGATGTACTCACATTAATATCCACTTCCCTGTGCTCGGCAGCATTTGGAATCATCCTCGATCGGAGCGAGTGAGTATACATTTCTATTTCTTCATACAGACTAATGTCTGTTAATTAATAATGAATGTTTAGGATATAAATCTTTGAATAGATTGAGGGCTCTTTTATTTAGCAATTAGACTAAGAACTGTGATATGATGGTTGCCTTGTAATAAAAAACAGGCAGCAAGTACATGTTCACAAAAAACAAAAAAACCCTAATGTTCTGAACCTGGAAAAGTGCCGTGTGTGATCAAGGCCTGAGAAAGCAGCGCTGAAGGCTGACACCGGCACTTGCATTCCATACCAAAGAATCGAGTGTGTGTTTCTGTTTTACACACGGTAAAGAATGTCAGCTCGACTGGCATTTTCTGGTCATTTGAATGATTTCTGGGCACCTCTACTTTACATTGTGACTGGTCATGTAACCCAACGGCGATAAATGCATTTGTGACAGCGGATCATCACGGAGTAACAGCTGGCTACCAACCACCTCCTTTTCTCGTCTTGTCTCTCTCCCTGCCGCCCTCTCTCTGCGTCTCCCTGCCTTCCTTTTCATTTGTGTCAGGCTGTCTTACTGTCTACAAGTCTTCCTGCCCACAGCCTTTCTGTCTCTTTCACTTTCTTTAAAACAGTTGGTGGTGTGAAGGAGAGCCAGCGAGAGAAATCTATAACCCACTCTTGTGCTTTTCATCTCGCATTCGCATTCTTGTGATGCAGATCATTTCTTTACCGATGCAATCGGAAAGAAAAAGGCATAAAAATTGAGTTTTAAAAAATGATTATTCATGAATTCGAACCGAGTTTCAGTGCCTCCAGTGTCATGGAAATTGCTCGGCACACACGATAAATTTTGCATATAAAAAAAAAAAAACTTAGGTAAGCCAGTGCATGGCCGGATGAGCTGCTGAATTAATGGATGAACACTTGAATAGATGGATCAATGGAGAGCAAAAGGTCCAGACTGTTCCTACTTTTAATCCCAGCGTCTTCTCTCTCGCTCTGCCCGCCCTGTTTATTCCATCCCTCCATCCACTCCACCTGTTATGGCTATTTTGTGCGAGTGTGTGTGTGTTGTGCGTGTGTGCACACTAATCCCGTGTTCATCACATTCTCTGACACACTAACCTTAGTCCAGACTAATCCAGATGAAGCCTCTCCATCATTTGTCAACAAATCATATCATTTTTTTAGTGAAATACATTGTATGGAAACAGAATATATGCATCTCTCTCTATATATACATATGCAAATAATTCAAACAACTAATTTCCCCTTCAAATAACCTGATAAGAGCTTGTCATACTATTTAATATTGAATTAATTTTGCCTTGTACATTATTGCTTGCTGTCATTTGCTATAATTACAATATGTTCACATTACTTCACTGTGCCCAACTCGAGGTGTAAGACTGTTGAGAGGTGAGAGCCAGCCAGAGCTTTTAATTTGTTTAAAAAAGAGAAAGAAAAAGTGTTTTGGATTATTGTATGTGCCATTGAAGACATTTCCAGTGTCACAGTCTTCTAGCTCCAGGCCTTTTCCGTGAACAGAGTAAAACAACTTTACTCTACACCAGCCATTCTCCATTGGTAGATAAAAAAAAAAGAGAGAACAAACTATTCAAGTTTTCTGCAAGGCACCGAGGCACTTTGGACCATTCTACTTATTTATTAATTTTATTTTATTTATTTATCTCCTTTACCGGCAGCAGCAGCAGCGCAGCGGTTATCCTGAATCTATGCTTGGTGCCGTCAGCCAGCTGGCTTAACACTATTGCTGCTTTACAGAGGCCACAGTAATATGGTGTCTGAGCCAACAGGCTGACATGGTTCACAGCAGTCACACTGACTAACACACACAGAGGTGAGCAGTCTTTGTGGAGCCAGATGGTGACACAGAGCAGTTATTTATAGCCTCTGTGAGAGGGAAAAGTGTGAGGAAAAGACAGTGAAAGAAAAGGGGGGGGGAAGCAATAAGAGCAGTGTCTCACAGCCAGTGGCATTGATGTCTGTGTCTATGATGTGCGCCCGTCTGCAATATTGATCTCTGGGTTTAAAATGCACTGTTTGAAAAGTGACTGAGGACTGACGCGGTCTTACTGGACGGACCAGCTGAACCTCTGTCACATTCAATCACTTTGCTGCTGGCAAACGAGCGTCTGTGACAAAGCCAAATTCTACAAGCCTAACATGTCAGAATGAATGTTAATGCTCCCCAAATAAGTCGATCCACATTATTTGTTTTAGGTTCATTCAAATGTGCTTTGAGTGTGAACCATGCAGTGTCAGTTAATGACTTCAAATTCAATGGCCCACTTTGTTCACATTTCCCCATTTCAGGGTGCCAAAAGTACTTAGGAGGATTAAGATAATATTCAATGAAGCAGTCTGTTTTTTAATATTATTTCGTGGTTAGACACTCTGGCCATACAGTGACTCATCTGAAATCCATTAACAGAACACATTAAGGTCCATCATATTTTGTGTTTGTGCCTTTTTTTACTCCCTTCTATTTGCAGCGTTTCCTATTATGAAAGATTAGATTTTTTTTAATGATAAAAATGAGCTGAATATGTTTTTAATATTACTGAAACTAACCATGTGCAATGCTCAGCCCCATATGTGGTGTAATTCTCCCAAACACTACACAAACACATCTACAAGCCATCTCACATTATTTCTGTAGCACAAATTTATTTTATAGATAGTGCCCAACGAGCCAAAAAAACTGAAAAAAAAAAGAAGGCTCTCGCCGCACTGGGGCAGATGGCAAAGTGTACCCTGTGAAGAGCATCTCTATTTTTCAAACACAAGGTTTTGGAAACAGTAATCCACTGCATATGTAAGTTGGCTACCGACAGACTTTGTTTGTGGATTCCAGCTATTTTTCAAAGCTATATTTTATTATTTAAAATCAAAAAGGCAAAATATCCAACTTTTACATTAACATAACAATGAATAAATGATACAATGCCACATCATCAGTCTGGCTGGGACCCTGCAAGTGCATTTCTAAGTTCCATTTTTTGTACCTGAACCGTTTTATTTATTTTTTTTTTCTGGGGGTGGGGGGGGGGGGTGTTCAGGATATTTTTGGAATACAAATGCAGCAGCAGCGGGTACAGCCAGTGGTAAGCCATGACTGAGTCATGCAGACAGAGACAATAGTGGGGAAACAGTGAGGAGTAATACGTGAGTGACAAGACCTGTTTCCAGAATAGTGTCGACATCGCTCTTGTCAGGTAAAAACCACCTACACGTGATGTGTGTGGAGCTGCTTAGCTGCAAACCTTTAACATTTATTGACCCCTGTCCTGCATATGATGCTAAAACAAAGGACTAAGTTAGAGATTAGGTCAGTGCTAAATTCCATTGGCATCAGAACGTATGCATCCTTTCCCTTCATATTTAAGAAGATATAATATATTTCAGCCTCAAGAGCAGGATTATGGAGTTTTTAATAGTGGCTTTAGGATCCATCCATGGCCAAACTTTAAAAAATGTCTATTGCTCAGATTTCACAGCAGGTATTCATCTTTTTAATGAAGGTTTCTTGTATCGCACTGCTTCTAGGGGTTCTTCCACTGTGTGTTGCTTGATCATATCAGAAATCGCAGCTGATATCAGTGACAGTACACATTTTTCAAATAGTGGTGGAAATGTAGACATGCAATAAATGTGAACTGATTTATTCATATGTTTGTCTAATAATGTTGGAGAAACCAACCAGTTATGTGATACTTATTCTGTTTCTTTTTGTGGTGTTTATTCTAAATAATGGTGCCATTATGAGTTATGATCAAGAAAAAGGGGCATACTGAAATAAGAAATGACACTGACCAAATTGACTCACAGAAAGATGGTGCTTACCAGTTTATGAGGGTTATATAAAGAGCAATAGACTAAAAAGCAAAAAATAAAAACAGTGACACAACAGCTTAAAGTTCATGTAGTTACAAGTTATATTAAGCCCAACAGTCCAGAGAGGAGAGCATCTAAAGCAAATACAGCCAAGTGGAGAAAAGGTCCGCTCATCTTATCATTTTTACTTCCAGTCTTCTGGAAATACCAAGGTAATGGAGAATGCACGCTAACAAGACAATGGGCAAATATAATTTTCCCAATAATCAGGTAATGTGTGTATGTATTGACAGCACAAGTAATAACAATGTATTACCAAGTAAAAACGGTAATAGCCTGTTATAAGTGATGGTTATATCTAAGTAATAAGATAATGGTAAACAAGAGCACAACAGTAAACACTTAAAAATCCCCTTACACTAGTTTCTGTGTAAGTTTCAGTTTTTTTTTTTACACAGAACCTCTTTGAGAACTAAAGTTTTTATTGGTTGTCACTGAGCACATATACGCACACGAGTTCCAGTGAAATCTGCTCTGCATTTAACCCAAACCCCTGAGGGAACAATGGGCAGCCACGGGCTGCGCCTGGGGAGCGAGCGCCGAGTGTACCGCTCAAGGACACACCTTGAATGTACGATGGGATTCAAACTGGGAGAGTTCTGTGTCCCAGCCTGACGCTGTGCCTGTCGAGCCCCTTCATTTCAGACTAATAAGTGTGGTGCTAAAGGTACAGCACATGGCAACTTCGCACAAGTGAAGCCACATCAAGCCACAGATGTTTCAATAACGACAAATCCGGCACAGTGAGTTGCTGCGCGTTGCATTAAAGTATTAAACTTTTTTTTTCCTTCCTTTTCTATGAGTCCAGTAAAAGAAATATTAATGCATGTACTTCCTATGAGCTAGACAATAGTGTGTGACTCCAGTGGTGCACAGACCTCACCGATTTGTAACGTAGCGTAATCTGTCACTACTCAGCAGCCGGGTTAAAGCATCTGCTGGCCATTTTTTATCCTAAGTGTCCTATGGCATCGGCACCTCAGCTGGTTATCCTAAGGTGGGCTGGCCATTTTTCATCTTAAGTGCCTTATAGCATAGTAAGACTGAGGCTGGTTAGCCAAAGGTGAGCTAGTCCCAGACCAATAAAATATCACTTCTAGCAGCAGCACTCGAACCTATTACACAGACCCAATTACGGCTGAGTAGAGGAGCCATAAGAGATGAAGACAAGGGAGGGGGAAGCACAAAAGAAAAAAGACGAAGCAAGAAAAAAGATGAGAGAGAGGGAGAGGAGAGTGAGATGAGTTGTTTATGAGCTGCCCAAGGAGAGGTCAGCTGTGGCCGGTAGACACTCGTTAATCTGTCATTACTCTCATCAGGCCTCTGGCACTTCCACGCTGCTGCTGTGCATGCGTGTGTGTGTGTGTGTGCAAGAGTGTGTGCGTGCGCGCGTTCGCGAAAGCAAACCAGTCTGATTGGGATTCTGGTCGCTGGCTGGGGAAAAGCTGAGTCACCATGGCGACCTGGAAGCAAGAAGGAGAGCAGAGGAGAGATGGAGCTTAGGAAGGAGAAGACACGGGATGAGAGGAGACGAAGGGAAGAGGAGGACGGCGGCAGATAAAAGCAGGGCAGGAGAGGAGTTTGAAGAGAAATGAGATGGTAACTCCCATGGTGTGTGGGCCATTGTGTCCTGTTCAGCTGTTCTGTGAGCCAGTTATACAAAAGACACAGTGTCTTGTTAAACATGAGGAGACACCTCATAATGAGGACGAGTAATTTGGCTTTGTCTGCTTTTTTCCATCTTCCTCATCTTTTGGAGAGGATCACCAAATCTTATAACTCATCTCTAGTCGTTCAACAGAGGCGGGTCATACGTGACCATTAGCCTGTGTGGCCTCCACATCACCCAGAAAAAAATAATTCTTAAACCTATCAAAAAATGCAGAAATCAAATTGAGAAATAGTAAATTTACTTGTGTAAGTTTTTTTTTTTCACATAATTGTCCTTCCTTCCATTATCATGTTCTGTCAATTGCAGCTCTAATGAATCACTCTCGAGGTGTGAATTATGTCTGAGGGACAGCACATGCTTGCACTGAATATGGCACCTTGTGCAATGGGTGTTTGACACATTTTCCATCAACATAATGCATTTCAGATTGATTTATCTGCAGACACAGGAGGCTGTGGAAGATATGTATCTATTTGTCTGGCTACATGCAAACGGGTAGTTTTACTCACCAGATATAGAATCTACACAAAGATCAGTCAAAATGAATAGCTGAGCCAACAAATGAGCCAAATAATGACTAAATGAGTATCACTGGATTTGGTTCAGTGTTTACACATCTTTAATAAGCCTTTTAATAAACATTTTCATTATAATCTATCTCGTGTGTCAATAAAAGACAGATATAAAAGGCTTATGAAAAGGAACAGACTTTTCCAGTCTCCTGATATATGGACTCTGTTGCATGTTCGTGGTAAATTTGCGGCTATTCAAAATGAGCTAGAACTTCATGTGACAAAAAAATGTTCCTTTTAAGCAAATTAGCTTGGGGCTTTTGGGCCAAGACAAAAGCTTGTGCTTAGTGAGGACATTCAAAATGATTTGGAGCGACTCTGAAAATAATGCCAGATTTGGGTGTTATTGGCAACATTCAGAGATAAGAAGCCCTCGAGTACCGTGATGCCAAAATTAAGAACAATAGCCATTTTCATTTTACAGCAGGACACAGAACCACTAAAGGTGAATTTTCTCTGCTAATTATTACACATTGATTTTGTGCTGAGCCGGCAGATTAGTGTAATGATGGACTCCATCGCTATAACATGCGTAAACAGGTTCAGTTCACTCTGACGTCTGGCTCTCTTATCCCAACCTGATACTGACAGCGTGTCACAGTATTCCCATCCTTCTTGAATTTGTTTGCTACATTTTTGTTTAATTTTTTATATTTTAGTCAACTGAGCCGTTGAAAAACAAAAACATATAAAACTATCATCATTGTACTCAAGTAACTGTAACAATACACATAAAAAGTAACTTTTAAAATGCTACTAATTTTAATTTCAGATTAAAAATGTGCATTAACAGAGGAAAACATGAAATAAATACTGCATACACATTTTTGAACGTATTAACATTGTAATCCCACTTCCATGATAGACATATTTGTATCATATCATCTTCAGAATGTACATGCCTATCAAGTAAACAGGAAAGATTAGGGTGTATAAAAATGATTCCCATCCTTTATACTCTGGTACCTCTATCTGCTGTGGGTGTAGACTAATCTTAAGTAAGTCACACTGGTGTTAGACCACCGGGTCCACGCAAACACAAAGCCGAGGACTTCAGTGTCTGCAGTTAATTAGCTCTCCTGCACAGACTTGCCTTTAAGGACTTAAAGTAGACTTCATCCCCTTTTCATGTTTGACTTCAGCCTCAGCTTAACGTGATTTGGACTCAGATTCAGTCCATTTATGCGTGTTTAAATTTACGCTGATGATGCCAATGAATCTTTAGGGCCGAGGTGGTGCACAGACTTTTATCCGACATCGGCAAGTGAAATATATATTTTTTTCATCCGGTTCAAAATTGGAACACCCCCTAGAATCATTAGCACTAAAGTTTGTCAGTTTCACAAAGGTCAATCTGTATCTGCTGTTTTAACTGACAGCATATCAAAGTACGTGTGAAAGGTGTTTCTTTCCTTCTGTCTCACAGACATTTATGATATCTGAGGAGATAAGGCTCTCACAGCTCTGAAACACTGACATGTCATTCACTGGCGATAATTGATTATCCTTTAAAGGTGCAAAAACGGTTTCCAAAGTCCAGTATTGACGTAACGTCAATCTGACAAGCAACGTGCATACGTTCAAGTGAAAAATATATATAGAGAGAGGGACTTGGAAAGAGAGTGAAGATAAGCGTCTGTGAGTGACGGAGATGTTGGAGGCACGCCGTATAGACACAGTGTAGGCTGGAATAATGGGAGTTGATGGGGATCAATTGGTAAATTACATGCTGCACTGATTACCAATCTATAAAGTGGCTGCTCTTACACACAGCGGAAAGGAGGAGGGGTGCGACCGCAGTATCTGTGTGTGCAACAGACATGATGTTGTCCACACACCTCACTACTCTACGTGAACAATCATCACACACACACACACACACACACAAACAGAAGTCCAATGAAACAGCAGGCTCGACGTATTGCAATGTCAGCAAGGCTAAGTAAGACGGCAACTAGACTTGTTCCTGCTGAACTGCAATACTTGAACTGGAAATGCGTTGGGTACACTTTTTTCATCACTCATTAACACTTTCATTTGGTTTGGATTTGTAGTAGTTTAAAAAATGAGAGTGAACGAGCTTTGGTTCTGATTTGTATTCCTGCGACTGTGGGTCTTTCTTCTCCTGTCGCACAAGTGCCGAACGTGCACGTTCGTCAGCTGTTGTCTTCGCGGTGTGTTTAAGTGCCACTTGTTGGCCCAGACAAAAGGCGACGTGAGCCGGCACAGCAGGCGGTCTTTGTCACTGGTAGCTCTTTGACGTGGGCTCGGTGTATCAGAGCCCTCAGGCTTTTCATTAAGACGTCGCCCCGGCCTGACAGGGGGTGGCGACTGCTCCTGTGCAATGTCACCTAGCTACTGTACATTTCCTTGGATAATAAGTGCACACAAGCCGGAGCAATCCAGGAGCTTTGATTATGTGTCAAGTAATTTCTGTCTTATTGAAAGCATTAAGCAGACAGTGTGGTGCACATGGTTAGCTAGTCAGAAAAAAAATAGCAGAAATTAAATTCTCATTGATTTCTTTTACTTTCGAATATGTAAACGAGAAGGAAATAGAATTGAGTAACGATAAAGAGAAATCCTGCTGATGAATACTGGCAATTTGTTAATTAATAATAAGTAGTTATGGACAATTATTAAATAATCATTACGACCAACTGTCAACATATAGAGAAGATTACAACTTGTCCAATTAAGAAGGAACGTGATGATAATAGTGGGGATTAAAGAGTATTTGCTCTGTTGCAGCGGTATGTAGCAGATATTGTGTGTGTGTTTGTGTTTGGCTATGAAATCGCACGTGTGATGGTGCCAGCTCATTGACAGTCGAGTGAATCTCACTAAATATCACTTTATCTTTCTACCACAATGAAATAATCATCACCTGGCGGTGGAGATAAACCACGCGCCTCCTCTCCACTCCACATCAGCTCTGTTTACCCTTCCTGTGTCTCACCTACAGCAAATCTCTGGAGCTTTCTTTCATTTGAAAGCAAATAAATAAATAAAAACACAGAGAAGAAAACCCGATGAATGCCAAATATTTGTAATGACATCTTGAATTGGAATATGAGACAAATTCTGAAGTGATAGGCTAAAATATTTATACGCTGGGACTGATAATGATTTTTTTTCCCCTAAACATTTACAGTATTATATTACAACACAGCTTAAACTCATCTAACGTAAATCTAACGCTCTATTATTTTAACAAGGCTAAATGAAGCAGGCGTGGGAACCAACAACATTAGAGAATAAGCTAAAGAACAATCAATACAATTATTGCTTAATCACATGAAAATGTTGGTCCCTGGGAAAATAAAAGAATAATAATAATTACTTCTCTTTTTATGCTTCTGAATAGTTTTAATATGTTGAGAACCTTAATTCCTGTGGGAGCAAAAATGCCTCGCAAAGTCCTTTCAGAGAACAGATGGGGAATACAAAATGTATCTTCCTTCCTTAAAAAGAAATCACACTCACAAGTAAAAATGGAAAAAAAAAACTTCTTTGGCACCAACTTCAGCTGCCAGAACATTGTATTGTACTAATCCATTATGTATCCTCGTTTGAATTAAATGTTAACTGCTGCAAAAGGCGCAGAGATTGAGGGGAAGGGGATGCTAACGTGTATTGATGCCTCATTTGAATGCAGAGCAAAGTCACCCAATTTCATTGTACTGTATATGAAAAGGAATTAAGGAAGGAGAGAATAAAAGACGTTAACTTTGTTTCAAAGTGACAATAAGTTCCTGTGATAATTTAAAACCCGAGGGGAGGGAGGAGGGGGGGGGGCATCATCTGAGAAAAGATTTCATACTCTCAGTGTCTGTGATCTGGAGCAGTGCAGTTTATGTTTGGGAACATTATTCCTCAAAGATCCAACACACATTCAGCTAGTGCGGCCTGTCAAGCGGATTCCCCGTTTAATAAAAATGTAAATCCTGAACTTAAACATGGGAGTTTTTAGGAGACAATCACTGAAGTCTTTACAAGTGTCCAGTGTAAGAGGCTCAGCAGAATCCCTTTCTTTAATCGTTTGACAGAATGTTGTGCTCGTCATCATCAGTCCCCTCACTAAATGTCTGAGAAATTATTTATTTATTCAATGTTCACTAATGATTCATTTAAATTCCGTTTGTAAAAATCCTCAAAATGTCAATTATATCAAACCGATAGCCGGCAATTTGTCAGCAACGGCTCTACGCTAGATTTGCATTGTAATAACCTGTGCTCTGCTTTTTGTTACACACACAGAGGATTTAAAGGAAACCATAAACGCTCATATTGGATGGTGTCAAAAGATGCATTTCATGTCATGTGTAAGACGACATTTCACCATGACATCCGATAAAAGCGCTGATGATTTTCTTCAATATCCAAACGCGGTGCCTTAAATGCAACCCTGTACCCTAGAAGTCACATTTCTCAGCAGACACACAGTGACTAAGTGAGATGTCTTTCTCTCTTTAATTGTGTTTTAAGCTTTTTTTTAACGACCCAGGCTACTTTTAGAGGCATTACGCATAATCGTGATGTTTTAAACTTTGTAAACGAGGAGGTCAACACAGTTTCATTAAAGAAACGACAGTGATTTTAATTACTTCAACCTCCGATGTGGTCGTGAGGCCACTGTAACAAAAGCTACCTTCTTACCGCTGTCCAAAAATTAAAACACAATTTCCCATCATACGAGTGCACAAAGGCCCGACACACACTAACACAATTCCCTAGAGTTGCTGTTCTTAAAGGCTGCGAAGAGATAGCAACAGTTAATTGCAACGTCTTCCTGACAGCTCTGTGGCAGCCAAAGCTAAGTTCAGACACCAGGCGCGGCGCAGCCAACGCTGGGGTGTGTGCAGTTTCCATCGAATGCTGTCAGAGAAGAGAAATTACAATATATCCAAAATGTCAACTTTCAGGCTTTTACTTTAAATATGTTCTGGATTCAGAATAAACATGAGAGAATTTGCTCAAAACACTAAAAACTACAACCATGTCAACTACGGAGGCAACGATAACCTGCACAGCAACTATTGAGGAGCCAAGTGTTTTGGATAACATTAGTATTTTCTGCTGATCACATCGTTGCTTATTAAATCAAACCACACAGTTGGGATTTGTGTGCAGGGAATATCAGCCACATAACCACTTCAGTGAAATCCTGCAGGACTTTTGCTCGTCTGGCCAAGTCACTGCAAAGCCTGTTTACAACTTCTCCAAACAGACACTTTGTTTTCTAGTGATCTGCTCGTCTGTTGTCCTTCAATCGTTCGTCCTTAGGGGGAGAAACCATAACATAATTATCACAACAACCATCAAAATGTGCTGGCAAGGTGCACACCCAACAGCAATAATCCATATCAGGTATGGATCTTGAGTATGAGTGCCCTCAACTTTTCAGGATTCTTATAGGATGGCACAGAGTCCACATGCTCCAACTTTATTGTAACAGCTGCCAGCTCACTCAGTTGGCACCAAAGTGCAACAGCTGGGACTCACACAGCTGCCACAAACACAAATATGGATGCGCGCACCGTGTCAAGCCTGTAAACGCTGGACGACATTAAAATTAAGCTATAAAAGTCCTGTAAACACTTATAACAGTGACGGCATTTTTAAACCCACACTCCAAACAAAGACTGAACGGAGGAAATCTGCACATATCTGAACAATCAGGGTTTGGTTGGACACTGCAGTTTTTAATGCCTCCCATCTTGGTTTCCACAATCTTTCCCTGTGGCTGAGTAATTTTTGCTCCGCCGCAACCTGATTGACGAGGTGCTTGGCACATCAGCGGCAAATTGCTCCCAGTTCTATGGAGGGGGCATTTCCGCGGCTCCATCTGAAACAGATGCCTGACCTCACTCCAGTGATGTGTCTTTGAACATGTTTGATTCGTCGTCGTTTTCAATGCCTTTACAGGTTTTGGTCCCAAGGGTAGTTTGGATACCGTACAGTGAATGCACCGTCATGTTCATGAAGCCGTTCAGCTGTTGATCATCCACTGCATGTTTGGAATTTGAGAAGCATCCGTGCTCGCGATAGTATTAAATCATCCCTGAGTTGCCGTTGCCTTTCTGTCAGCTCGAGCCAGTGTGTGGTGGCATGGAAATCCCAGGAGATCAGCAGTTTCTCCATGTCTTTTAGCATGTCTGGCACCAACAATCAGGCCAGTATGAAGGTTTGTTTACATTATAGTTATAGATCATAATTATATGTCTTTCCCCGTACTATAGTTGGGCTCAGTATTCAGTTCAGTTTTATTATTCAGTTTTTTTTTACTTCATTTGTTTCAGTTCAGCTTTAACTCACTGACTCATTTCTATTTAGTTTTAAGAATTTTAGGTAACCCTTAAACACATTTGCTTATAACTGACAAGACAACGTGTATAAAATGCACAAATTAATTATTAAATCAATTACTTTAGGTCAAGCTAAGCATTTACATTATGATGAATATTGAATATCAGAGGATTAATCCGGGGACTTACAGAATTTCTAACTTGCTTATAAGTTACAATTTAAAAGTCTTTCTTAAATCAAAAGATTACTAGCACTTTGCCACTAGCACAAGTGTAGCATGAAAATATTAATTAATCCTCTCTGCCCAGCCCTCCCTCTTCCTCCACATCTTTGCTCTTCTACCATCTGCTACACCCCTTAAATCTCTCACATTGTTAGTAATTATCAATTACTTTGTTCAGCATTATAAATGTATTTATAATTACCAAATCAGAAAGGGTCTGAGCCTTGCTCAGAAACCTTCAGAGTCAAATGACTTCACCACTGCCAGTGTTGCTCTGTGAGTCTGACTTATGATACATCTTGGAGAATATTTCTACACGTTATAGACACAATTTAGAAAATTAGTAAATGGAATGATTGAGTTACTTGTGTTTCAATTTATATTAAAAAACAAATTCACATTATTAACAAATAGGAAAATTAATCGTTTGTTTTTCTAAAATTTTATGGCTGAATGTTTCTCAGTGACAGAAAGGAAACATTCTTGTAATGACCCATATGTCATGCTGAAATAATTATTTCATGTTGCACTGCTAATACTGTAGATCATAAAATGTAAGGACTATATGTGCACACTTCAAACAGAAACAGTAAATTACTGTATTTCCTGTCGATTCTGCCCTTTAGTGCTTCTGTCTAAGCACGGCGATTCAATTTAAAGCCAAATTTAACTCATCTTTTAAGCACAGCATTCAAACACACATCCTATGAGCACTGGCTGAGTCACTGGCAAGCTTTCAGCTGCCGTGGTTAGACGCTAGAAAGAATTCCCTGTTTTACCTTCAGTAAAAACTGTGTGATGTTTATATTTTTAAAGGTACAACATTGCAGAAGCTCCTCATTTAGATGAGAATTTAAAGAGAAACCCTGTGTTTCAGCAATAAAACAAACTCGATTAAAAAAAATGAATAACTGCAAGAATCTGGTGGGACCATCGGTATATTAATACCCACATACCAAACATCTGAGCTGCCCTGTATAGTGCGCACACTAGTACTGAGCCAGTAACTGTTACTTATTGTATAAGACAATGTTAAATTCAGAACATAACGATGTGCAAAATGAGGACATGAATCACTTTTTGAGGATCCTATTGGAGCCATAGGTTGTTTTGAGTCAGCATCTAGCTGCCATATTCCACCTTTAGGAACTTTGCATCAGCCTTTCGCCATATTACTGTCGGTCTTTCAAACACACACACACACACACACACACACACACACACACACACAGACACACAGACACACAGACACACAGACACAGCCCTCTGCCGCTGTCAACCAAACCATCATCAAATATGCAGCAGGAGCCTCCCAGGCGCCTCTAAAGTAGAGAAGAATTGACTCTTTCAGTGCAAACTTGAATGCGTGCTTGACGTTTGTATGACAGATTAACAGGACATACCGTACATCTGTGGGCACGATGTGCCGTCTCTGTGTGTACATGACTTCATGCATACAGCGTGTTCCATGATCTGCATGATAAACAGCGCCCACAGACCGATCCTTCTATCTGCCACTTTCACATACATATTCAAAGGAAATCTAACCCACATTCTACTTTTGCAAAGCTCCAGCCCCTCCCTCGCCCTCCCCCCGCACAGACTCGAGTGCTGTGTTTTTTTTTAAACTGGAGTCACTTACTTAGACAAAAAAGAAAATGCCATTAATGCATATAGGGAAAAATAGTTTCCAATTTCTCACCAAGATTTAGAAAATTGTGGTGGGATGATTAATGCGGAACTAAATATTCTCTAAATATTGATTTTAACCTGTAAGTGGTCTGCGTAAAACCATCCTTTGCTTACAGGAAAGCATTGGTAAAACATATAGTTTTCTCTAATCCTTTGTGCTTTTGTGTCATCATCCTAAAACCTCTTGGGAGTGTTAATTAATGCTTAATTGGTTGGAGGAATTTAAGCAGTGGGTTTTTACACTCTGCAAACAACGTGCACATTTCACAGTTTCAGAGTGTTTGAGAGGGAACTAGAAAACGCAATTTCTGATGTTAAACTTAGATATTATGGCGCTGACATTCTTTACAGAGAGTTACGGTGAGATCATCTCCCCACGGTCTCATGAGGGAATTGTAATGAGCTAAGCACACAATATAGTGACAGAACAGCCAATACCGCCATGTCCAGTTACGGCGTTTCCAGTGTCGTAGAGACAGTTCACAATAAAGCCTCGTTGATCAGATAAGTAGATCCAGGCCGTGCAATATGTTGGTGTGGATTAGAAACCCAGCTGAGCTACAATCACAGATAAACAGTGACTTTTCAGTTTCTTGCTTCACCGCTGTCCTCTGCACAAACCATTGCTGAGCGTTATAAACTACCTGCCAGGCCCATAAGAGCACCATTATCTACAGCTGATTACCCTCTCAAGTCTAATTATTTCTCCGACTATCTTGCAGACTATCAGGCTCGTGGTGCGTCAAGTGAACCATTTCAACCCAGCATGCTCTGTCTTTTTAGCCTATGTTAATAAACACTCATTTTGTGAACTGCTGAGAGGGCTGAAGGGTTGAATGTCCCTTCCCAGCTGCCGTCTTCAAAACCCATGACAAGGTTAAAATTTATTACTTGTAATTCTGTGAAGTAGGTGTAGCTACAAATTAGCTCATGCTGACATAGTCTCACCTATTCTCCTTTACATATAAAACAGTGTTCCGAGGGGTATACATTCTGTCCTGTGTAATGGTAAATGTTCTCTGTCGTTAAGCTCGAGCAGCATGGGAGGATTTTTAAGTGCTTAGAAAGTCGACCACATTTTTCACCTTAAAATCTACGATTATGTGTCTGCATTAACTGTTGTCTGCGTATGATTTTTTTTTGCCGGGTTCGCTGGTTAGGATCAGCGCGTCTATACTGTTGAAGGTCTGCAGTGAGCATTTGTGCAACAGATGCTCTGTACATTCACACAGCTGTTGGCAAAGTATTAACTCAAGGCCCGCCCGCCTGCCAGCATTGGGTAGAGCTTTTTAGCATGTCTGTGTGTCTCTCCCATCACTATTTTAGTACTGATGAAGCCTGTCAGATGCTGCAGAAAGATCTGGATGAAGCTTTGAAGTGATCTTTAAGTCAATACTTTTGTGCAAAAGACATATTCAGAAGAGAAAAGGACAAATTTAGGCAAACTGATGGCAATGACGCTCTACAGTTAAAACTAATAATCATATGTGACAAATACAGACATGTATTACTGTCTGATGGAGTCAGACTAGCCTGGCATCGGATCATTCAGTAATTAGGTCTTGTGTACGACAGAGCTCTTGATGTCCCATGTGCCATTTCCTGGTCAGCTTGGAGAAAAGACTGCCAGTTTTGGTTAAGCCACAATGCGTATTAATTAAAAATTGACATTTAGAGTGAACTAAATTGCCACAGCTTTTCAACAACACTTTATGCACAAATCAGTGCGCGCATACACATGAGCGCATACACGTGATGATAATACTTCAAAAGAATGAGCTTTAGATGGAAACACAAGGACTCATATGAGCACATCAGATATGAGGATAATTACATGTGGTGTGTAATTGCTAGTAAACAACCTAGAAACTGTGAGGTTAATGTATTTCTGTCAGGCTCTCTTTATTCCATCAGCAAATTAAGAAATCAGCGATCTCAATTCATTTACAAATGAAATTCTACCAATTTGCACTGGTGAAGGGCACATTTTTTTGTCTATTCAATCTGCAGTTCAGTTATATTGAACGTGTTTCTCATAGGAAAGGCAATATTTCTGCTGGTCTCTGCTTAATCAAGCAAAAACCAGCCACCAGAACCTTTTTTTTTATGTTACTATAAGCTTTAGGGTTGTAATGTGTGTGCAACTAGAGATCTCCTGAGCCAGTTTTTAGGATTGGTACAGTACTAAGCCTGATGAGAGGATTTGTTGATGGATGGTACCAACAGGTTTGCTGGCCTATTTCCAATCAGGAATATTTTGTTACCCATAGCACTGAAGGATGGAACTGTAGGTGTGAAAATTTGCACTGGACTGAATCAGACACTGGAATCGAATCCAAACTCGAAACATTGAAAGTGAGTGAATGGAATGAAGGAATACGTAGAAATAACGGTTTTAATTAAGAAGTAGACACTGAAAAAAAACACAGCATAACCCAAGTAAGACATTTTCTGAGACATTTGTTGGGAGCCAAATTTTACTTAATAATAAAAAACTACTATATAAGCAACACAACAAAGGAACTCTGATGTGATCAGTATTTTCTTACCACAGAATTACTGAAACATATTTTCTAAATTGCTCAAGCTTTATTACTTGGGCTCTCTTTGGGTCTGCTACCGTGCCTGCAGCATAATTGAATGTACGCACAGCCGACAGACAAATAGCAACAAACATAGATTTATAGATCAATTTTTCTTAGGAATTTGAAACTCTGGGTTTGTGCAGTATCACTCAAACACACATTCACAGACACACACTACTACCTTAAATATGCATTTCCTATCAAAGAAAGCAAATACAGAGGCTCACAGAGGAAGAAAGGCGGAAAGCATGAAAGAGAGTTACACAGAGAGAACATAAAGACAAATTACCAAAAAATGGTGGAAGCAAGTCGCGGGTAGATGAAGAGAAACCAAGTGGAGAAAAATGAGTGAGTGAGAGTGAATGGAGTGAGAAGTGGATAGAGACAGAGTGGAGCATCCATCCATCATGCAGTGCTGCTTGTGTCAGACACAAGTAATAGATTAGGAGAGATAGAGGAGAGAGCAGACACTCCTCTTCAATCTATCTCTACTCACTATCTGGGTGCGCTTGTCAGGTCTGCTCTATCACCCCAGACCAAGACAATTACAGGGAGGGTGGGGGCGGGGGGGGTACAGTTCCAAACAAACACATGGGTACAAACAAAAAGGCTGGCACACACACAAGCGCTGAATGGCTGGACGAACAGAATCCTGCCCATCATTCATCACCGGCTAATATGTATTTCACAAAACAACATGGGTCTATGTGGACAAACAAAAATCCAAAACGTAGCATCTGCACTCAAAGATGTTGGTTGGTCCTTCCACAGTCATCTAGAAGTGTATAATCTTTTTCTATGTGTTTAGTCAAACAAAAAGGAAATTCAGGACGGATGGATTTTTTTTTTTCAGAGAACGTTTCAATGTATTTGTTATGCAGTATTAAATCAAATTACTGCAGTGCAATTTGCATGCTGTTAAGCCGCTGTAAACACTGTAAAAGCTGCACTCACTGTAAAAGCATCTCACTAAAAAGGAATTGATTAAAACTTTTATTATAGAGAAACCGCACAAATCAGTGTGTAGCCGGGATTGGCCATTCAGTTTTATGCTTAGACGTTTTCCATTTCTTGGTGAATTACTTGTGTTCTGTAAACTAATTAGAAGAGCTGCAGGTGCTAGCTGCAGGTTGGACCAATGATAAATCTGTATATATATGAAGCAAGACTTTTCAATGTCATGTCCGCCCACACGCCCTAACGTACACATTAATAATGGAACGTTCCAGTGGACCACTGTGGTCATGAGTTATATTAATAATTACCGTAAGCATGATTTCAATGCTGTATTTTATTCATAAGCTTAAATGTGACCCGGCATGTTAGAGTGGCTTCAACAGAGATGTTAAAGAGTCAAAGTTACGACTTTCATAGCAAATGAAATGCATTTTTCCCGTTCCCCTTTTAAAGCTATTTGCTCCCCAGTGGCAAACCTGTCCAAGAGTGCGATGCCCATAATGAATGAGGCCACTGCATTTACATGTTTATCTGTTAACACGCCTTAATTGCTCAGTTGGCAAAACTAAATCCGAAACGTCCTTCATGCAACCTAGTTTCTGTTGTGGATGATAAATGCAACTTAAACATTAGAGACAGCCTCCATTAAACTACTCACACCAGTAGGAGCTTGGCACATTTACAACTTAAATTCTAAATTTTAAATTCACAATCATAGTGACTCCAATAGGTGTAAAGCCTGCACATGGCAGCTATTGAGAGGTCCGTGGACAACAAGGAGACAGCAGATATTAGATTCCCATGACGTTTATGATGGGCTTGCATCAGGGAGAAGGTATCAATTTGCAAGAAACTCATGAAACTTCTGGGAGAGGTAGGATGTCTGAGACCAGGACATTTCTGTGTTGGAAATATATTTTTGACCATCTTATTGAGTTGTAAGAGTCACAGTGTGACTTATAATGAGGGGCTTAGCACTGCACACGCATTATACTGTAGCGGGTTGGTCATGAGGTGGTTGTGGTAAGATGTGCAGGTCAGAGGGAACCACATTTCCTATAAGATGAAGAGCCTGTGTGGAAAACACACATGACAGCAGCAGCTTGTCATGTTCAGCCAGGGCTGATGCTGAGGAACATGCTGGTGGCTGCACTGTTGGTAAAGAAAGAGTGTGAAACTGCTGCTGTACATGGATGGAGGGATACTGTTGGCATGCTGTCATGTCAGTTTTACAGATCCATTCTCCCAGTTTTTCTGTCATGTTTTGAAAAACCGTTGTTGATCCACAGTGTGTGAGATTGTGTCAGATTTCAGATGTAAATGAGTATCAGAATCACTATCAGCTGATACCTACAGTGATACTCAAGATACTGGAATGGTTGGATGCAATAATGATAGACAGGAACATTTCCAATATGGACACTGTAATGTTTCCACATTCTCCCTTGCACAGCTACTCAAGTTCTCTTAAATTGCAGTTGGATCATGAGTGAACAGCCCTTTTCAAGTCCGGCAACAAATTCCCGAATAGACTGAAGTCTGGCCTCTGACTCACCCGCTCCAGAACATCCCTATTTTCTTTAAACCTCAGTGTGTAGCTTTGGCTGAATGTTTGGGGTCATTGTCTTGCTGAAGACAAATCTCCTAAGTCACAGTTCTCTTGCAGACTGCGTCAGGTTTCCCTACAGGATTTCTAATTATTCTCATTCATTCGACTGTCTCGCTTCACAAGCCTGCTGCAGAGAAGCAGTCTCACACCGCATTGCTTTACAGTGTCCATGTTGTGTTTGGAATGAAGTGCCGCGTTTGGTTTACACCAAACTCCGGTAAAAAAGCTCAAATCTGGTCTCACCACACCCATGACCTTCTTCAGCTTGATTTCACTGTCTTTCTGACAGACTGTAGCTCAGTTTTTTTGTCTTTGCTGTGGCATCAGTTGTCGTCTGTACAGCCTCCTCCATCCCAGGGCTGAAGCAAAAACGGCTTCACAGGAGTCATGGATATCTTGGTGGCCTCGCTCATACTCTCTGAGGGAGGCAGCCTGAACATGATCACTCGGTTTCTGTCCTGCGCTACACTCATTTACACCTGTGTCCCTGAGATGAATGCTCCAAGGAACATGCAGAGATATGGGAATGTTCTTGTATCCATGCTCTGATTTGTGCTTGTTTCATTGGGTAGATTTTGAGATTCAGTAATTGGACCTTCCATATGCAAGTGTGTTTACATGCAGTTACTTTAAAGTGTGTGACTCCTAAAACCCACTGGCTGCCAGTGATGATGTAGGTGACATACACAATAACATATTTTACGTTTTATATTTTGATTAAGGTTAAAAAATAAAGTTTAAAAGTTTCTGACAAATTTGAAACACTCAAAATTACTGGTTGCACTTTCAGCCTGTTTACCATGCTGAGTACTGTATGTCAACATTTTGAACACCACGCTTACCTCGGAAATGTGTTTGTATAAAATGTAAGAAATCAGATAATATTAATTATATTAAGTGTGATCCCCCCCAGATGAAAACTTGCATGGTGCTGTGGTTCAGCTGAGCAGCGTTCTGTCTCTGCCTGCCTGTTCAACACAGCACCATTCTAAGAGCATGCTGCTTGGCATTCAGCTCACTGCTCGCTCCCTTTTGCTCTCACTCTCTTTCTCCTGGCACCACCCGCCCTCCTTCTCCTCACCCCTCTCTCTCTCTCTGTCTCTCTTTCAGCACCATCTCTCACCCGCTCTTCCCTGGTGAGGTGGGATTGCGCCACTGAACCAGCATCTGTTGCCACGCACACGAACACACAGACACGCGCACACATACAGAAACTGTGCAGACGTTTAAACCCCCGGTGGACTGCATGTCGATGTGTCGACAACATCGTGGAGACGTATTTTGGACATTTAAACTATAAAGCAGCATTTCGCCACGTCACGTGTTAACACCTAGAGTTTTTGAGGCAACACATTCTCACGTTGGGCTTTATTTTTTTTCTCAGATTTTTCATTCCCTCCTAATCTTTTTTGCTAGCACCAATTCCTCCTTCTTTCTTCTTCGCACTTCCTCGCCATGCCCTCTTTTCCCTTCTCCATGCACTTTTTTCTCTGCTTCCTTCTTCCTGCCTCACCCAAACACAGATTCTGCCTTTAATTGACCTGCCTTGTTAAATAAAGGTCACTTTCCCTCCAACATCCCCCTATGTTCCATTTGTCTGTCTTCTTCTTCCTACCTCCAGCCTTTCTTCTTTATATCGTCCCTCCCTTTCATCTAGCTTCTCGTCTTCCCGTCTTTCCTTGCACGTCACTCTAACTTCGCTCTCCTCCCTCTCCTTGAAAACATTCGGCATTAGGGCAAAAAACGGAAACACGGTCAAATACCCTTGCGTCAATGCGTGCATATATAGATACAGCGTTGGAGACACCACTGCGCCAGCTCCACTTGTACCTGCAGACCTGTGCAGCTCTCCCCCACGGTGATGAAAGTCTATTTTCCTTCTTTCTCCAAAACTCATTGAATTTCTCTGTGTGAGTTCCATTTCTTTTTCTGCACTGTCTCTCTCACCCATGCAGACGCATCAATCAATTAGACATTACACTCCTCCAGAATTTACACTTCTCTTCAGCTTCATTTTCACTCTGACATTGACAGAATGAGAGGTATTTTACGTGGCACCAAAAATAGACAGTTGTTAAAAATTAGTTCAAAAAGGGCTTAGATCTCTTTTTCTAGCTGATTACACACTATGATAAATCACGGCCATTCAAGAGTCAAACCTCTGACACTCAGTGTTGTAATTGTGCAATTCATTATATGACAGCCCCAGATCATGTTACTGTACCAAAAAAAACCAAGGTGAAACTGGACAGTTTTAATTTGTTGTTACTAAATCGTCTGAATACCCTGTGTTCTCCTCCAAATCGAGTTGTCTTCTTCTTTGTCTCATTAAACTGTAAACATGATAAAGAACCCTGCATTGTCAGCTCCTGTAGAAACAGGGAAGTGTTATGGGACTCTCAGTTTTCAATTTTCACCTGCCATCTCCCACCTCTGCTGCACTCAATTTGGAGGTAAAAAAAATACACTCACCAATTTGATAATATGAGTTATAGCCAGCTGACTGATAGGACAGGCAGGATACATATGACTGTGCTGTGAAAAAAAGTCATATCCAGGTTCCTCAGCAGTTTCCTCACACTTTTGGACCCCCCGTTATCCCCGCTGGTGTGTTTTCTGAAACCTTCAGCCTGAACCCCAGTAAGCCGGCGGGATCGTAAAGTGCCACTTTCACAGTCTGTTTTCATACTGGAAATTACGGTCAAACGAGTCTATACCTTCGCTGCGCTGCAGGACATTTCTGGCTGTCCCGGACTCACCTTGGAACCAGCTGTAAATGGGAGTCTGCCCAACCAGTCTGTCCTCATTTAATCCAAACTGAGATTTGATGTTTAAATTATTAGTTCTACATTTCGGGAAACACGGTCATTGAATTCCCTGCAAAGAGTGAAATGAGGAAAGCTGCATGAAGTAGCTTGAGCCACCAGCTGCTCAGTTTGGCTTGTTGTGTCTGTTCTATACTTAGGTTTTTGGTGGTTGGAAGAGACTAAATACAACATGATAATTGGTGTACTTTGGCAGTCTTTGTGCTAAGCTAACTTCACCACAAACATCTCAGCATGACAGAGAATTTCCATACTATACGTGGATCCCAAAAGGCTTAGACATGGTATCGACGTTTTGGTCTTCCTCGGATCGCTTCCCACATCCAAACTGATGTACATGTTTTTATTAAACTCGATAATCTTGCAGCTGAAACCTATTTCTCTGACTTGATACGTGCTGTCACCGTTTCTGAAAATGACTCACATATGGGCTAAAGCTAAAGAGAGTTTTTTTTTTCTCCAATCATGAAAACAAATAACCTCGTCCACGTGAATAAATATAATATTCTTAGTAGCGTGATGGATTTTACGATTTAACAGTCTGGGCTGTTTATGATCATTAAAAAGATCATGTCCGATTTTCTGTCTCAGCAAACTGCATCTGCAACAAGGCTCTTGTTAATTAGTGTGTGTGCAGGTATCTGCTCATTTCTGAAAATTCACATGTATTCTTGTGTAAATGGCACACACACACACACACACACACACACACACACATATGTATAAAGTTAGACCTAACAGCTTCTTCCTGACGCATTTAATCCAACTTTTACTTTTATTTTTAACCACCAGTGCGAACTCAGTTTCCATGGCAGTGTGAGACTATTTTGTTTATTCATGTATAGTGGTATGTGTGAGTGGCAAATGAAGATGCATGAGCAGCTTTACTAGAATATGTGCTATAACCCAGAATATCGTGTGCATCTGGGCGTGCTCACTGTGACAGACATGTCAGCAACCAGGCTAATTTAGCGAAACCAAGGCCCAGTTCATTACAGTTATTAATTTTATGCAAGTGTGACGAAATGTACTTTAACATAGAGAAAAGGCAAATCAGCAGTCGTGGGGAATATTTTCTGAGCTCAATTGTAATCAAATCCTCTGTGAATATTTGAGTTTTACTGTAAATGTCATGGCTCCAACAGGGTCACGATCAAAGACACATGCTGATGCCATGTGCCCTTTAATGACTATACATTTACTCCCAGCATGTCGAGATTCTGATGAACTGCACACTGCACATGCAATAAGCCTGCCATCTGAAAAGCATTAATGACAAGAAATCTTTCAAGATTCCGCCTTGACAGGTGTTCAAGCCACATTCAGACACTCATCTCCACGCATCAAAATGCAAATGCGGGAGTGATCACTGAGAACATTTAGCGGGTAAAGAGCAGCTGATGAGCTGACACAGCAAACTAAACCGTCGGCTGTGTGCGTTTCTCACTTCAGCTTCCTGTGGTTGCCTCTCCTCACTCCTCTCTCTCTTGCAGGCTCACTTTCTATCTCCATGGTGCAGCAATGACCAACATGCAGCAATCCAGTGGATAATAGCACACACACGATAGCTCCAGCTGATGGAGTATTCTGCACTTGGCCTCCAGCATGCAATTGTTAGAGCTTCCTTAAGGGAGCATTACAATGCCAGCTACAACACATGCACTCTCGCTCTTTTCTCATTCCGCCTCCTCTCCCTTCTTGGTCATTGCTCTCTCTCTCTCTCTCGCTGCTCTGCCTTGCCCTCCCCATCTACTCTATCCCATTACCTTCCCCTGTCCTCTCTTATTTTCTCTACTCACCTTTCCAGCAGTCCTCCGTCTCTCCTGCCATCATTTCCTCTCCTCTCCCCCCCTCTCTCCTGAACACCTCTCTTCTATCATCCAGCCCCATCTATTTCTCCTCCTTGCTCCTTGTCTGTTTTCAAGCTTACATCCTCTCCTCTGCCCTTTCCCCCAAACTGTTCCATTTAAGTCCCTCCCGTGTCACTTTCCGCCTCAGAGCTCTCGAATTATTCTCAGAATTTAAATAAACGCCTATTTTCTTTATTTCCACATTTGCTCCAAATCCTCCATGAATCATTTCCTTCTCATCCCTCCTCCTTTAAACTCTCAGACCCCTCTTTAGCCCTTCTAATCTCCCGTGCTGTTTCATCCACCTGCACATCCCCATCTGCTGTTTCATCCTTCCTGTCCTCATCTCTTTCTTCATCTCTCTCTTCATCTCCTTCTTCATCTCTTTCAGACCCATTTCTTCACACTTTGCATGTCTTACATCCGCCTCACAATCCCTGCTCTGCCCTGTCCTGCTTTCCATCTACACAGAGGATATCATCATCTCTGAAGAGTATGAGAAAACACCAGCGCCATTATTTCCCCATCTGCCCTGTCTACTCCCCCCCCCCCCCATTTTTTTATTATTATTATTTTTTGATTGTCTCTGTGTACTATCATCGTTTCTTCTAAAATAAAAAGCCAACCTGTGAAAGTCGACACGGCTAAAGGAAATGGAGGAAGCAAATGCTTCTATAATCGGACAGACAAGTAAAGTAGATAAAGAGTCACACCTGCGCGTCTCCGTCTCCTCCGCGTTTCTCCTCCGGTTCTCTCCCGTCTTGTGGAACCAGGGGGAAGATCTCCACTCGGCGAAGAATGTGTCCAATAATAATAATAATCCTCCCGGTCCGACAAATTTTCAAACCAAATATGAAATCATATCCACTTTGTGTGTGTCTCGCAGCGCGCACGGCTGGCCGCGCTGCGGGGCTCCTGGAAGCGTGTCGGGACGAGCGGGGCGGGTTTCAATTCAGGTCCCGTTGAGTTCGCATTAAACCCCGGTGTGGACAGGAGACCGGCGGCGGCGGCTGCCTGGGACCACTGGCCGCTGGTGGTCCACCGTGGCGGGACTGTGAGAGCGGGAAAAGCAGCGTCAAATCGGCGAACCGCCGCGTTGCGCACTCGCTCCCCTCGTTACCGGTTAGACTCCGTTAATCGGCCCTTCAGGGGGAAAACAGCCGGACTCCAGGGGCTGGATTCGGTTCCCAGTTCAGGAGAAGCAGCCCAGCGAATAAGGAGGGTGATTAAAGGACCGGGGGGTTCGACCAAACCGGGCACGACTGTGTCGATGTCGGGTCCTCAGACTCAGTCATCGGCTCCCCAGCATCTGCACCTGGGTGTAGAGAAATAATCCGCTCGGGCTGTTGGTCGGTGGCTCATTATCCGGCTCCCACAGGTAAGAACTGGACTAAGTGGAAACGGACGGAAGAGGAAGGACCGGCACGGTCGGAGGAGCCCGGTCCCGGCCACGGAAGTGACTTTGTCCTGACCTCTCTCCGTTTTCTCCGAGGGGAGACACCGGACCACAGCGCGTAAAGTGCAGAGACCGGGATCTGACTGAGACCGGGATCTGACTTAAAACCAACCAGGTCCTCCGTGTCCTCACTTGTCCTGGTTTCCAAAAAGCCTTGTGATCCTCCACGGGGATCCTGTCCTTTCCCTCTCGCACTTACACTTTCACGGTGTGTGTGTGTGTGTGTCCCGGGAGGTTCCGCCTAGCAGCTCCGCTCCGGTCCCCGGTCTCCGGTCCCTGTGCGTCCGCGTCCCGCTCCGTCTGTTGACAAGTCGCTGGTGGAAACGGACGGGTACGTTATGACGCCGGTGCGTGATGCCATCGCCGGGGCGTTTGCCTGCGAGAAGGGGCTGAGACGGTTTAGGGTCTGTGAGGAGATCCAATACTGACACGGGGAGAGCTGCTCAAAGTGAGGGAGGGGGACCCGAGGAGGGCCGCGAGAAAGCACTTCCGTTTAGGTGAAGACCAAACCCACTAGTTCAATTTTACAATGTGATCACAAAATCAAAATGTGTTTTTGAAAAGCGCATTCTGTATGTGATGGAATGCAACACAATTTAAACTCATTTACACTTAAATATTAAAGGGATACAAAATAAAAGCTGCTTTTATATAATTCATTCAGTATTGTTTTCCAATGTGTTTGGAAAAGCTAAATGTTTTACATTTTTAATTGACAAAATTGTGAAAATGATGTCATGCAGCCACCAGATAATAATAACACAGACTCCAGTGGACACCAAGAACTGCAGAATTAGTCAATGACGCTCCTCTGTCCAACGTCCTTTAAACGCCAGGAAACAGGTGAGGGAACCCATTCCAGACTGAACAGCATCTCGTCCAACTTTTACCCTCTGACAGGCTTTACGGTGCCAGAACCACTAGACATGGCACTAATTAATAGCAGGCCAGCAAGTGCTGCACTGCAGCTACTCATATTTCCCTCTCCCAAATTCATATGGCTTTGTTGGCATAACAATGTTCAGTTTATGAACATTCAGAGCAGGAGAAAGTAGACAAAAAGTTTAAAAAGGTTGCCACAGCTGAGTAGTCTGCTTGACATTTCAAATACAGAGCAGAAAAAGAATGTGAATGAATTTAGCCCAATATCAGGCTAATTAATTTAATTTTGATTAATAATAAGAGAGACATCTGTCTTTCATAACTGCAGAATTTACCATTGCTAGCCTCATGTATGCATGCATAACTCAAAATACATTTTACTTTTCTGCAAACTCTTCTGCACTTGTAAGTTGCTTTGGATAAATGTGTCTGCCAAATGACTAAATATAAATGTAAATGTAATTATTAATAAGGTAGAATATGCAAACTCCACACAGAAAGGCCAACGTGCTAAAAATTATGCACCACTTTTTGAAATCAACTCAAATGTGGTTAATTGATGACCCTAAATTGCCTGTAGGTCCGGTTGTCTGTCTGTGATTGTACCCTGCCTCTTCCCTCAATGACAGCTGGGATCGGCTCCCCTAACGGGAGAAGCGGTTAAGATGATACATTGATGGATTTTTCTATTATTGTTATAAATAATTGTTGGGGATATAAGGCATGTCAGCCCATTATCTGTCTCGACATGGTTCTGTGTCGTGCCATTTGCCCCTATACATTTGAAAAACAAATGCAATCAGTAAACTTGTAAGTAACAGTCAACGACACTAAATGTTTGTGACACGCATACGCAACTTCTGTTTAAGGGGCCACTGATGCACAGCGGTGTAACTTCCTGTTAGACAAACATGACTGAAGTCTCTTATGGCTTCTCTCATAAGTCACTCAGTAGCTCCAGTAAGGAAAAGCGCCATCAGAAGAAATTCTGCAGGATTTCATGGATTATACAGCATGAGTGCTCTGAAATGATCTGATTAGCCAGAGCTGGAATACAGTAAATTATATAGTGCACAGCTGGACGAACACTGCACAGGGCTGTGCTTGGTGACAGAGAGAGCAGAGAGGCCGGGGGAAGTAATGAGATGAATAGAATGACATACAGTTGCACAAATAACCAGAAAAAAATGATCAGACAGTAAAATCACATAAATTCTGTGCAATGTAATAAATTAATAGATTGCACTTGCAAACAGCTGCAAACGTCTGTCCTTTCACAGAAGTCTCCTGCTTTCAATCTGCTCTAAAAATTCTATTTCCCCCCAGAAGTAAAAATGAAACATCACAACATAAGTAGTAAGTTATCAGCCCTAATACCTTAGTCAGCTTGATAATAACTTTTCCTTATATATTACCACATTCCAAAAATCAGTAATCTTACTGCTTGATGCACGTTTCTGTTTTAATTATGGATTAAAGGAAGGATGAAAGTCAGGGTGACACATGGATAAGTTGCCTAAGAAAGAAAAAAAACATTTTAATAGATATAAACTATTTTTAAACTGTTAAATTATTTCCTTATGCTGCTAAAAGGCCATTTGCAGTAATGATGTTTGTACATCTGTCAGTGTCAGTTCTGATCAGCCAAGCAACAATGTACAGTATGTAGGTCTGATCCATTATTTATTTTCACTCAAGAGCTTTTAACAGTTTCCTGTTTAGAATAAATACTCTTATTAAATATGACTTGGTTGGAAACAACTAATGAATACAAACACGAATATTTTAATGCAGACACGTGTTGCAGAGCACACTCATGCTCGCGTGATTGTTTGCAGCAAAGGGCTAAATTGAGCATTTATGAGATGCTACGCATTTGAATTTTAAAGTATGGAGATATACGCTATATGTGGTGCCATGGCATACCTTAAAATATTACCTATAGGCCATATCACCCAGACCTACCTAGACTAAAGGTCAGTCTACTAAGAAGAAATGAAAGTTGAAGTGATGGAGTGATAATATCACGTAGTTTTAGAAGTTTTGGAAGTTTATTTTTGGAAATAACATGTACTGAAGTCTCTGATGGTGGCATTTGAAGCTGTAATGTGATGAGATTTCAATGAGCCTGCAGCAGCATTTTTTTAGCTATTGGTCAGAACAAGAAAATGGGTCAGCGTCTTGCTTCAGTGTTCCTATCCACAGTAGCGATGTTTTAATTAGACTGGTTGTCCCCAGGGTGAAACAACATTTGTTCATTTTGGAAGCCTCAAATAAAAAATAATCAATGACCTACAGGATGTCATTGAGTTGTGTTTTCAGAGCTGTATAAATATGAATTCATTCCCTGATGAACAAACACTCTTTGCATGACACAGGTAAGAAATGTATAAAATGTAAGAATATTGTATAAGTTTATAAGTAAAGTTTGTAATTCAAGGATACTGGCCAATTTTGTGCAAAGTATCCTCTAACAACTGCCAAACGCTTCATCAAATTTCACAATAGGAGCAGAGGCCTGAAATGCCAAAGAAGCAAATCAGCCATCTGCTGTTAAGGCTTCAATCATTAAAAGCCAATCCTTTACAATAGCATGTGTCTAAAGCAAATTCTCACACCGAAGACAGATTTGGAGGTAAAAACGCAGCCCTGGTGCAGACTGGAAACCTGGAAACACATCCGTCCCTAAATAGACCGTGGGCCTACATGATGGCAGTCTAGCAGAGCATGTGTGACTAATAACCCCTGAAGCAAAAAAAAAAGAAAACAGTCAGTGAGCACAGCACTGGAGGAGCGGCTGTAATCACTCGGCTCCCAAGGAAAGGTGATGAGGCACTTTCTCCTTAGAGGAACTCGCCATGCAGTTAGGTTTAAAGAATGCCCCGACTGAAGCTGAAGCTTTCACTGGATCTTCCTTCATGTCCCCCCCCCAGTATTGTTCTTGCCACCTTGTACCCATATGGTACATGTCAGCTGTTACCTGTCTGCCTGCTCCTCTGAAAGCCCAGCCGTCATCATTTTGTCCAGAAAGTTACTTCTCTACACCTGCCCGTGCTCCATATGCCAGCTGTGACACCTACTGTGTTTCATAACAATAAAGTGTCTGTGAAGAGGAAGAGACTATGAAGACAATGACAGAAGGACAGAGGAAAGGAGATAAAGTGGACAGGAGGGTGGGAGGGAGGGAGGTAAAGAGCGTCCGTATAAAGATAAGGACGGAAGACCCTGCAGCACCATGGACAGAGCTGCAGTGGGACTCAGCAGCACAAGGCCGGAACAAGCTTTATCCTCAGAGAGAAAAGCCAAAAGCTCTTCTCAACATGCTCTGATCTCCTGCTCCCTCACACACACACACACACACACACTTATCTCGTCCATGTATTTCTTTGCTTCCGTCCTCCTCTCTCTCTTTCGCCTACACACACACACTTACTTACTTACATCATTGTCTGTCTCATGACTGTCTCTTCCCTCGCCTGCCACCCTCCCGTACCCTCCACAGTTTGTTTCTTATCATTTCCCTGCGTGACTGCTCTCTTTGTGGATCAGCATCAGAAAATAGTTGACAATAAGTCGAGCATGCGTGCGTGTGTGTGTGTGTGTGACTGTGTGTGTCACTCAGTCCGGCGAGCTGTCTCCAAATTGGGAAAGAGGGCATGGACAGAAACAGAGTTCAAGAGGACAGTGCACAAAACCAATATTTAAGAAAGACAAGTGTTTTTGGAGCATGAGAGGCTGACAAGAGATGGACAGGAAGGGGAAAAAATAGGGTGAAATAAATTGTACGAGGAAAGACATAAGGGTAGAATGAAAGAAAAAAAGAGGGATAAACAGTGTGACATGGGAGACAAAAATACTTTATTGCTGCAAGGGATTTTCTCATATTGAGCATACTAATTAAAAAAATAACAACTTGTCATGTATTCAAAGCACAATCCACTATTTACATGGATAACTTCAAATAAAAAGCTATGATAATTATCTGAAATAGTCCCAGTCATACAAAACTTCTGCACGTTGTTTTGACTGTAAATTCCTGTGAAAAATGTAAGATATTTGTACCAGCAGGGAAACATGACCAACATAAACTTGCAGTATCAAACTAACTCATGGGACCAGTCACTGACGGGTCACAGAAAATAGCAAAATGGTATCAGGACCCATTCATGCTATTGTGTTCTGTACAGTAGTTGATAGACCTGCAAATTCACCAAATAAAATTTAGTTGACATTGGGAGTCATTTTATTCTTGTCTGTACATTTTTTAATGCAGGGTCTAGTTTTGTCTAATAAACTTTGTCAGTAGAACGATTCTTTAACCCAACTCTTAATAGAAATTTATTTTTTAAAGGTCAAACTCGTACTCCAAGAGATGGCACACATCATTTAAAGAGAAGTAGATTTCGATAAGGTGTACACTGCCAGGTCTCTGGAGATACTGACCGTCTTTCTGCCTCCGTTTGCTTCTTCGTTCCAAGAGTCACCACAGAGCATTTGGTCCTGGGGTTGCACATGCTTGACGGTGCACTGGAAGAGGTTCCATGTGTGGCAGCTAGTGTGACGTTGGGCAGGTTTTGTCGCATTGTACTTTTAATAATTATATCTTTGTAAAGACAAAATTAGGGTCAAATTAGTGCGTGTGTGTGCTACAGTAGCAACATCAACAGCACATATACTGCCAACATCTTATCTGCCCTTGTCAGTTTAACATTGAGCAACCAGTCAATGAACCAATCGATAAATCCGCTGATCACAAGATCAGGCCCTAAAGCTGACAGACGATCAATCACACATTCAAGTAATTAATTGGCATTGATTGGCTGAAGCTATATGTATAAAGGTTTGATTAAGAAGCCTAGACGGCTGTTTCACACAGAGGACGGGGGTGGGGATGCGGGGTAATGAAACAGTAGACTGTTCATTGACTTTACTGATGAAGCACACACTCATCTTTATTATCTTACATAGAGATGCATTAAGCCTATTCATGCTACAGCACACTCCACTTTTACAAATGGAGAACGGAGTCGAAGGTTGTGCGTGTAAATAAAGACAAATCAACCAGAAGGCACCGAAAAACAAGTTGCCCGACTTTGGTTAAACTCATTTTGCAGTGTAAAAGGTCAACGTCTCGCTTGTTGGAATCCATGAAAAAGTTTTCCTTTTGTAAAGTAAAGCTTATGGGACAGCCGAGGTATGGCTCAGTCAGTCTTGGCAGTGCTCAACCTCATTTTCTTTTATCTTTCTCTCTCTCTCCCAGCAGAGAAAACCTGAACAAACACTAAGATTTCGCTTTAGTGTGATTCAAAGGATTTCTTCTGGCACCGTCTACTTTCAAATGGTGCTGGTGGATGTTGTAGTCTTATTGCTTTTGTAACCAGACCTTCCGGCTGAACATCTTCCTTCCCTCGTCTTGCCAAATATAATTCTCTTTGTCCCATATTAGTGAAACAGAGAACAAAGGCATGCTCGCCAGTGACTGCAACAGCATTCATCAGCTTCCACCACTGCAGCACAACACTGGCTTAGGAAGAAATTAAAATACATTGGATTGACCTACAGTTTCACCCGCTCCTCCTACTTTTGGTGTCAAAGTGTTAAATTCAGGCGTGAAAAGAAACAACCATACAGCAGGACAAAGCAGCACAGACATGCACTAAAAGAGGTCTGAGCTCGGAGGTATCCAGAATCACTGGAAAACCAAATGGATTAGAATATTCTGGAATGTTGTGTTTAATGCATGTTTAATTTGCAGCACTACAGCACGCATTATAACATGCACAGCACCGAAATGTGCTTCCTTTACAATAACAAGCAGAAAGGGAATATTTAACATTTACTAATTATTATTTATTACACGACAAATTTCAGCGAGGCATTTTCTAAACGTTATTTTCAACAATCCCTAACCAGACACTAAACCGAATTGCCTCTACCCACTTTTCGGGTGTCCCTGTCTGCAGACTGGGAAAAAGCTTACTGCTTATTAATTAATAAAGTGGTGCAGTTATTCTTTAAAAAAGTACATTACACTGTACATTAGCACGAGAAGCAGATTTTATTTTCCAATGTTCGACCTCTTGATTTCTACTCATTTCTGTGAGTATGTAGAGTAAGTGAGGGAAAATGGTACAGAGATGTTACATCATTGTCCTTCAGCGTAGCAAGGTTACAGTTTAATGGTGCCAACATGAATGTCTTTCCTGACACATCCACCCCACCATGGCACCCTATTAGTAGAGGGACAAAGAGAGAGAGGACAAACCAGAGAGAACAACGTGGACTAACAGAGGCAGAGAGAGACTGCCAAATGATGGCCGCTGAAACCACACCGATGCAGAGACGGGGATGGACAGGAAGCGCAGTTACACAGAGAGAGAGGTAGAGACCCTAACACCGCAACAGCACGGTCATCCATTATTCCTGAAAGTAGACAGAGGGATGGAACAGGCACAGATGATGAGAGAGTGAGGTGTAAATAAAGTGCACGGTAATGGTAATGTATGCATGTTATGTGCTTTGGGAAGGATGGGAATTGGATGTGGAGAGTCTGAAGGAGATCAGTAAATGGAGGACAGAAGAGAAGGAGAAAGGACATGGCGAGCGGGTCGATGTCTGTCTCCCCAGGCTCAGGCTGGGAAAGAGTGATGGAAAGAAGATATGGAGGAGTGAAAAGTCAATAGAAAGAGCCAAGAAAGAGCAGAGAGCAGGAGAAACACTAGTGGGCTATTTTTTATTATGTATTTTGAAAGTCTGAACAGTGGAGCACATGTCACTAACCTCTCAGTCCAGATTTATAGATTATCTTCAGCATCTTCCAAGATTAAAAACAGTGAAGCACTCAAATGAAGTTTTTATAAAATTGTAGCTAATGTCATTATATTGTTGTTTCATGTCAAAGTAAAAAGTGACAGATTTACAAAATGTAACAAAAATCTTGCTGTTTGCATTAAAAAAATAAAACAAGACCAATTTAAATGGCTCCAAACAACAAATGTTACAAGTGTTTCCTCCAAATTAAACACAAATAGCAACTTTTCATGACTGCCGCAGTCTCAGTGAAAATTATTCAACCCCCTGAATAGAATCCCTCATAAGAGCCCACATTTGCAAATCAGGTTTTGTGTCAGGCATACTGATGCAACTAATCAAGGGCTTCATTCTTTGCAGCAGGTGTGCTGAGATACAACACATCAAATACCTGAACCGACTCAGGGCTTGATGACTGTCATGTTTGATTGCATGTTACCAACATGGTAAAGTCAAAAGAATCGTCCAAACATTTAGAAAAAAGGCCACTGGATCTAAGACAAAAAAAGACTGAACTCTGAATGTTCCAAGCAGTGCTAAAGGAACAATAGCTGCACTACCTGGACACGTCGTGTCACAATATTTATATTAAGACTGACCCAAAAGCCCAAGAGAAGTTGTCACCTCCGCTATGCTCAAAAATGCATAAATAAAGTTTTGGATTCTTTTCAGTGATGAAACCAAACTGAAACTTTTGGTTTGGTAAGTTTGGAGGTGGCTCTGTGATAAACTGGGGCTGATGGATTAATTTAAGATTCATTTAAGCATAAGAACATGTTGGAATATCATGCTGTCTGTGAGAAGTTGAAACTTGGCCAACAGGTCCACACCCTACATCAAAGTCCACCAAGGTTTAGTCACAGAACGAGTTCTGGAGGATTCTAGAGTGGCTGTCCCAGTCACTTGCATTGAACCAAATCTCTGCTGGGTTTTGTGTGTGAGGTTGCAGCGCATGTCCAAGACTTTAAGTGAACTGGAGGCCATTACCCATGAGGAATGGGTAGTAAAAGCTGAAATAAGCAGCTGTAAGTTTGGAAATTTAGCTAAAACAACAACATTTTTATTGGGGATGAATAATTTTTAGTGCGACGGTCAGTTTCACTGGAAGTTGTACTAATAAAAAATAATGCCTGAGTTAAAAAAACTGAAGGTCAACTGTAATTGGCAATAAAATCTTTAGTCTGTTATGTCACATAGACACATGTCCCTGCAAAGCTGTTTAGCTTAATCAAATACTGGCTTTTAGATAATTTTAATGCTCATAATTAGTATCAGACAGGTTTTCTATGAATAATTCTCATTCATATTTCTGCTAATTATTGTTGCTTCGTGCGCTGTCATCTTTCCTTGTTGCTCACATGTTGCCACATTTAGGAACACAGGATGGAAACACCTACGGGAGAAGAATATATTTGTTGTTGTAGTACTCATCATATCACACACAATGAAGAAAAACATGAACACAATTACAATGTCTATTTGCTTTCTAAAATTATCAGCGTGCGAGTGTGTATGCGCTCGGGCATCTCTTAGCACATGCGCGCGTGTGCCTGCAGAATCCCCGATTCAATCAGTCTCATTAATTAGTAGCAGATATTTTGCTTCCCAAATTAGAAAGTGATGATTCAGTGAAAGTGCTCTGCTGTCCTCCTCAGATCCATTTAGGACAAAAAAAGGCACAAGAAATCCTTTCATTTATTGATACATGCCTGCGCTAAACAGTGCAGAGAAGGGTTTACTTCAATAACATGAGAAAGCATGTTAGTAATGCTTAGGAAGAAGTCAACAATATATCAGGAACAATCCTGCTGTGATGAAATCTTCGTGCCAATACGTTGTCAAGGAAGTGCAGGTCAAGCCACCAGCTGTCATGGAAACATGTATTTACAACTAAATTACTTATTGTGCAAGTAAAAGCATCAGCGTAAAACCAACAAACGGTCAATCAGTAATAATATTCCCCTCTTTTCAACTGCTTCTGAGTCTTTGCAGAGAACTGCATTAAAAACAATTACTGCTGTCACACACTATCAAGGGTAAGATGTTCCTTCCCCTGAATGCCGGTGCACAACCTTCTCAGCGCCTTGCCACTGACTGTATATTTCCAAAGCTCCCGATGATTCACGGAGTCAGAGATGCTGTTAAACAGTTTTCAGGACACTCGAATGGTTGTGGCGTGGCTCCAAACTGCTCGTTAAAGAATTTTATAGTTACGATCTCTGGAGCGTGTGGAGCTCAGCACTGCGGCAGTGTAATTCAGTGCAATGCAAAGGTATGGCATAGGACAATATACGCCGGCCACCACGGCTATAAAAACGGCGGCACAGTGAGTCATGGGATGCTACAGAGTAAAACGGCCTGCTGGACTCCAGATTAAGACGACTGACAAAAGTGCACTGACCTGTTGTAGCGCAGGTCACTGGCCTGTGCTGCTCTTGCTTGAATGAATAGCGCGGCCCTGAACGTCACACATCAGACAAGCAAAGCTCAGACAAATGAAAAATGGTGCGGTCGGGGTTCCTGTGTTTCTCTCACCGTCCAAAGACAAGCTGCTCGGGTAAAATAGAAAGTCTCACTTGCGCACAGGTGTAAGTGTGAGCGTGACGGTGTTGTGAATTAGAGTTGGCCCAGAGACGGGCAGACTGCTCCGAGTGTATCCCGCCTCTAGCATGTGTGTGCTGGGATAGTCTCCAGTCTCCCCACGACCCTGAGCACGATGAGCAGAGAATGCATGAATTATTAATATCTGTTTAAATAGTTATTGCTAAGGCCAATTTACAGTAAAAACAGACTACACGCCACTACAGCCGCACTAACTGCTCTGCGTGGCTCCACTTAGGCTCGGCAGTGCTTTGAGGTAAACGCTCGCGTCAGCATGTTAACACCCTCCTTAAGACAATGCTCAAATGCTGAGGTAGAGCAAAAGTGTTTATCACATTTAGCGCTCTGGCACGCTAAGTTTTTTAATTAACTCTAAAATCAAAGTGCCACACCATATGGGAAGTTAAGCTATATGTTTATTGTGAAAGGAAAGAATGTGTCCACGAAAATGTCATCACACTCCATCAAATAGTTATTGCGATATTTTGCTGACAAAAAGGTCGATTTAGAGTTTTTATTGGATATGGAACATGCGGAGAAGAAAATAAAATTGAAAAGATGATGTCAACATCCTAAAAAATGTATTTGGCTAAGCATTAGAGCTATGATATCCTCTTTTAGCATTAGAAAAGAAATGAATCCTCTCCTCTCTGAACAACCCCCCCTCCCAGCTCCACTATGTTCAGCTGCACTTTGCTGAGGTCCACCCAAGCCTTTCGGTATTAGCCTTATGAAATTACAATCACTATTAATGCCACTAAATCTTTTGGTCAAACAGAATTAACCTGAGGTCCCATTAACGTTCTCGTAATGTGGCAAAATGCATCAACTCGTTTGACACACAAAGTCCAACTTGTTTCATTAGTGTCATCGCTGTGTTCACACTCAGAGCACCAGGCCCTGCCTGAAGAGCTGGGCCACGTCCTGGTCAGGTTCAGGTTCGCGTCCACGCGTATTTAACTCCCGCTTTTTTGCTTCCAGTTTTAATAATACATATACTTAAATGACATTCAGATGACATCACTTGGAGGAAACTTAAGTTCAGTTTATTTTTATGGGTGTTGCTCATACTATGGAGTTTTTACCTGCTTTTCCAGAGCTTTCCCAGATGACATCATCTGAACTAATGATGAAAAACTCCACCTGGTGACATCATCTGGAGGAGTTTTTCAGCTGGAAACAAAGAAATATGTTATTAAAGGCAAGTCAAAGAAGCTTAAAAGTATTAATGTAGATTTACAGTTTTAAACTAAAGCCATACAAAGCATGTTGAAAATTGGTGAAGTTGCCCTTTAACAATAATAAGTGATAGAAGTTTGCTAATTCAATATTCAAGTAAAAGTGAAATATTTGCCCAAAACCTACATCACTACAAATAGAAGTAACCCTTCAAATTGATTTGAGAATTGATATTATGCAAAGAAAAGTTTAAACAGACTTAAACCACTTTGTGTACTGACAGGCAGGTAATCTGTGATAATGCATCATACTTTATTAAGAAATTTTGTATTAGGAATCTTCATCTGCAAAAAAATAACTAAAGGTGTAATATAAATGGAGTGACGTAAGAGTATTATATTTCTCTCTGACTTGAAAGACTGAAAAATTGTACAGTACTTGAATAAATAAACTTAGTAACTTATCGTCTCTGCTGGGAATTATTTAGCATTTTTGCACTTCAAGTTCCCTCATCCTGAATATTGTTTATGCACATGTGTATGTTTTTTGAATAGGTTTTTGATTGAATAGCTAAAATAAGGCCTGTAGTTAACAGAAGGTCAAGACAGTTTCACAGTCTATTCCGCGACATAAATGTAATCATTAAATACCCACTTGAGAAATGTTTAAACCTAACAAATAGTTGTTTTGAACATTAAATGTCATCATGCCAAACACAAAAGACTCATCTTCTCAGCAGGTCAGACTCTCGCACCCCATACGTTCTATCAGCTCACTATAAGAAGAGGCTGGACAGTAAATAGACAAAGTGCACAATGTTAGACATTTAGAGGTGGGGACGTTGAAGTCGTGCAGTTTGCTAATAACTAATAACAAACAAACTTTTCACGACTGGTGATTATATTTACGGTTCAAAAACACAAAAGTGATGCTCATCTGTGAGTATCATCGTCCTGAACAAAACAATGCAAACGCGTCATAAACCCCTGTTACTGAACTGGGCTTCCGAATAATAAAATAATCCGAAAGCCAATTGAAAAATCCCATTGGCTTTTTGTCAGGGGAAGCAGGTAGATGCTACAGGAAACTCTAAAGGTCAGTGTGAGCACAGGCCCACATGGGAGAGGGAAAGGAGGGCACAACTACAACCGCCTGGTACGACCTCAAATATCCCACCAGTTTTAATGGATTTTCAAGGGTTTTCTCCTTCCGTGGGAGAATTTTAGGTAAAGACACAAAACAAAACAAGTGGGATCGTAGTAAAGTCCAGTACGTCCATCGAGGAGAAACCTTGGACTTGATCTCAGAAGGTGAGAGTCTGGGAGTCGCCCCCCCCCCCCGTGCTCCACAGAGCCCTCGGCCCCGCCGTGCTCCGCTCTGTTCCGTGCCACGGCGTTCGGTTTCATGCCAAGCGGGCTAACTGCACTGTTATGCTTCGCTGGCGCAGAACGCCTGCTGCATCTGCTACGCTGCCCTCGCCGCTTGTGCGTGTGAGCGGGTGAATGAGTGCGAGGTTAAAATAGGCGACTGGGAGAGAGACTGAAAGACATTTGAGAGATGAGAAAGGAGGCCCGAGAAAAGAAAAACAAGAAAGAACGAAAAGGAAATTGGAAAAACTTTGAGTTTACAGGACGAAAAAAAAACTAGTTTGTGAACAAATAAGAAATATACTGGTGGAGAGAGAAGTTAGAGAACAGTCAGACTATCCACGCCAATCTGCCATTCCTTTTTCCACTGAATCTAACTACCCTGTTTTCTAGAGATGACTGGGGAAGTTGTTTTTAATTTCACCGATTTGGCTCACATCTTTGTACCACCTCACTGTCGACCATCTGTTGCTGCTTGCACGTAAAACACACAATGATTTTACTGTGTTTTTTTTTTTTTGTAGCACAAGTCAATTCTTCTCCTTCCCACTGGCTCCTTTTAGTCTCACACGCCGTCTTCTGATCTCCTGATGCCCTTGTGTTTCCTGTCTCTCCACACAAGCTCCATGACAGGCTGCAGTGTTGCTCCGGGGGGGTTTAGGCCTTCTTCAGAAAAAACTGTGTACAGAGAAATAGTAGGATTTTAATTCTTATGGTCTCACAGGTACAGAGAGACTAACAGCTAACAGCTGCATGTACTGTTATCTTGAAAATGATCTCTTTTGAGATAGAGAGATTGATAGGAACAGATGTTTAAATGGTCGCAGAATCATAAAAACACCCCACATGTACATAAAAAAACAGCAGTGCTGGCCATCTTGTATTATTAATGTTTTTCCCTGGCAAAGGTGAGCAGCAGGGCAGTCGCTGCTGTATGAGGCTCCAGTGACACCTGCCCTGGGTCTGTTTTTATGAACTTTTTAAATAGCTACCTGAAACTTCCTGAGAAGAAATTTATGGACACCTGTGCAGGCTTCATTAGATCACCTTAGCCACGCAGAGAATGAAGGTGATAGAAATATAAAATTATTATTTAAAGGAAAAATATACATTATTCCTATTGGTTAGTACCGTTGCGTTAGATTTTGCCCCTTTGTCCCCCTTCCATTGTCCCACCTGCGAGGTTTCCCTGTAATAGCATCCACACAGTTGTTCACTGATCAGGTTTACCTTAGACTTTTTTAGCCCATGTCCTTCACACAGTCTGATCCATCCCTACTCAGTCATTTCACACACACACTTTCTTTTTCATCTCATTAGTCCCACCCATTCTTCTGTCCATCTGCACTTTCCTCCTGCTGCATCTGCAGACGCAACACAGCACAATCACGTACCATAAAGCCACGTTTTTTTTTTTTTGGGTGGGTAAATTTGAATTTTATCACTTGTCTTGTTTATATGCTTGAGGGTGCTGCCGGTATTTTAGCAGCTCCATGGACTGCACTCTTCTGGACAGTGATCTCAGATGTTGTTCCTGGAATATACCGGAATCACAGCCCCCAATGTTCCTATTACCACTGGGACCACTTGCGCCTTCACCTTTCACATCTACTCTAACTCTGGTTGGTTAGCCAATACCAGTTGGACTTTGGAAATCTGGTCTTTACGTCTTCCAGTCTACACCCCTCACAGCTGGTTCTCTACCCTGTGCCAATCACTCGCTTACAGAGTCCTATAAATGCCCTGTCTGCTACCATCTTGCACCCTGCTGTTATGTGCTCGATTGCCTCATGGGCACCTTTGCGCAACCTGCACCTGGAGACCTGCCTGTTACAGTAGACCCCTCTTCTGATCTTGTACTGTGCTGTCAGGATTAGTGTCTCTGTGCTGTCTTTCAGTCCCACTGTGTCCAGACACTGGTAGGAATTTTTAATATCAGCCACTTCCACTATGATGGTGGAACACGCTGTGCAGGGTTTGGTCCTTCCGTGAGGGTTCCTGCTCTTCCTTTTCTTGCTCCCCTGGTTTCTGCTGCCTGAGCTATTCACTGAGCATGTCATCACTCCTAAAGCGTTCATGGATCTTTGTTGTTTCATCCTGGATAGTGGCTGTGACGCACAGTGAATCGATGTCTCATTCACTCCTGGCATACAGCTGGATGATTGGATTAAAACGGTGAACAGAGCAGTTTGGTTAGAGTTAAGTGAAAGCACTAATGAAAGGTTTGTTAGTGTTGTTCTTAAAAATCATGTGTCATCATATATCATGTGTCATCATATATCATGTGTCATCATATATCATGTGTCACATCACGTACATCATGTGACTGGTTTCACAGTATACTCACACTCGGATCTTTCGTGGGAAAGTTCTGTGTTTTGTTACCACCTCAACCTGCCTCCTTAGAAACCTTCCAAGAAACAGAATCCAAATTCTACATGATGGGCTGACATTCATTCAATCTGCAGGATGTTGCCAAATGTTAACATGTATGTTTGTGGGTTACAACCAACTGTGTGAAGTTGTATTTTAGAGAATCACTGGGATGTTGCTATGGAAAAAGGAAAGAGATGAATAGTAAAAGAATGTCTCAGTAGAGGCAAAATTCGTTTTTACTGCCAATTTTTCTTCACCCATCGTACTTTGTCCCTCCGCCTCGGTAAAGCATCATCAGTAATGAATGAAGCACTCAGGGCTATGCACTGACACTAATATCACATCAAGTGAAAATCAAAGTTCCTCTGTTCTCTCAACTCCACCAGCAGCTTCAAGAAGTGACACTAATTTCTGTAACTATTTGTGAAATTGTTCACCTTTACACTGAGCACTTCTATATCAGGTCTGTTGCTTGTAGAGGATCATATTTACATAAATACCCCATGCACTTTTATTCATCCGTAACTGATTCAACTGGCCTCCCCCACCTGGAACAGCTTTCCACTAAGAAAAGATGTGTGTGAACAAAAAGCTGACACACACACACACACACACTGGATCACAGACGCATACAGAGAAACTTTGAAATGCAATATGTCACTGTATGTCTCCTAATGTCGCTCTTTAAATATTCGTCTCTATTTTTCAGCTTTGAAAGAAGATAATCTTTGGTCCTATTTTATCAGTGAATAGTTGTTTTTTAATTCATGTCTTGCAAACAGTCAATAGCAGTTCCCTAGCCACAAGTACTGCTTCAAGGGCAGCAAACATAAATACACTGAAGCCGGATCCCATGCACAAAGACACGCAAACACATGGACATACACACAGACGTGCACGCAGCCACATCTGCATGCACAGACATTCATTTTCTTATGCACATCTCTCCAACGCCTAGAGAATCTTAAACCGATTTACCCCACTTGAGAAACAGCCATGATGATTAGAAAGGTTAATGGCGTAATGACATAACTTTCAGTGAGGTAAATAATAAATGTCTCTTTAAACAAGCCTCGCTGTTTCCCACCTAAAATGAGAAGCAGTGAAGAAGACAGGGGAGTTCTGCAGGGGTGAGTGCTTGTTTTTGTGTTTCTACGTGTGTGTGTGCTGCTGCAGGTACTAACAGGAGGCCTGTGTGTTCACCCTCCAATATGTTTGTGCGCCTTTCTTTGTCAGGAACAGCTAAAGGAAAGAGGTGAACAATAAGCCGAAAACAAACAGGCAATATGCTAAACAGCAGTAACACCCAGTCGGTGCAGCGAGGCAGCTGCTGGCAGAGCAAACACTGGGTTCATCAAAGTGTTGCAAGCAAGTGGACAGTCGCATCTCGAATCTACACGATAAAACGCCATGATGTGGGCTATTCTTCAGCTTTATGTCACCATAATTTAGATGTGTGTGTAAACAAATGATGCGCAAAGCTGCAATTTGAATGAGCATCACCTTTAAATGTGATTCTGCTCTTGAACATAAAAGAACTTATTCCCGAAGAAATGGATTCACGTTTTACAGCGTTTGGATGTTAAGCTCCTCGTTGATTCACAGCAACAGGCCTAAAAATGTCCAATAATCATATCCATGTTTTGGGAAACAGACAATATGCAACATTCATCAAGGTAACAGGTGGTTAATTGTTTGCTCCCCCCCTCAGACTTAGGAAAAATAATCTATTACTAACTTGTGGAGTCGACTGTAATTTACCCCACGAAAATAACAACATATGTTTGACTATAGCTCACAGCCTTTTGACAGGCAATTTTGGCATAAAAATCAAATAGGAAGCATAGTGTTTCTCCTTGTTCCGCTGGGTTGATTTGTTCAGATTCACTAATGGGGCACAAATTGTTACTTCAGGGGGTGGCACAGCCATTATATAACTAACCTAATAAAAGAGATGTCATTTTCCTTCACACGCTATGACTTCTCTGTATTTAGCCAAGCACCTTTACCTTTTATCCTTTACTTAGCTTTTAACTCTGTCTTTGTTCCTGATGCCCTGTCGGACTGAATGAGGTGAACACAGACATCCAGAAGACCGATCACAGGTCAGATTTGTGATTGCCCGACTAATTATAAAAGTTAGAAAAAGCATTTTGTCAGCGTGCAAAATCTTTGCAATGCCTGTTAGTTGCTTGCTGTGCTTATTTTTAACCTAATAAGCGATGATGAAATAATCAAGGGATGCGTCTGTGCTGTAGCCCTCATGCTTATGAATCTGTTTTTTGAATTGCTAATGAGCGTTTAAGTAACTTTGAGTGATGCTAATGCGTGCTCATGTTAATCTTGCAGGGAAAGATGCATATGTCTCTCTCTTAGCAATAACAATGCATCCACACAGCCCATCACCTTTTAATACATTAAGCACATTGGCGGAGTGAAGGATGCAAATGTGGAGCCGGAGACACAACAATGTCTGATGACAAAGAGTTAGTTGAGGCTGACAAACCCCTTTTAGCAGATGACTGTGCAGCTAACTTTCAAGCTACACAACAGCCTAATTTACATGAGGGATTTCTAATTTCCCTGACATCAGACACAAATCAAACGAACAGACCATTACATGCAAATATGCAGTAGCTCTCAATTAAGTTTGAAATGTAAGATTTATTTAGCCCTTATTTCAAGGTTGTCTCAATTTGCCATCGGGAGATAAAAGCATGTCCATTTGAAAGTCAGGTAATGTAGGTGTGTAGGTGATATAGTTATCACATACTGTACATCATGACATGGTAATACATTGTAATTTAAAAAACAAAATCACTTTATCTTGGATATTTTTTCCACTATCTGCATCCACACTCATCCTTCATTACATGATATAATAATGCTGCTATTGCAAATCACTAACAGTTATTTGTCATTTCCAAAAAAGCTCGTGTTGTGCATGGCATAATCCTGTTGTGACTTGTGCAGTAATTTGTCACTTCTGCGACTAGTCAGACGGGCTCCAGATATGGAGTATGAAATGAAATCTCAGCTAACAAGACAAGGGGCATTCAAGGATACATCAGCATCCATCCCAAACCAATGTGTTGAAGAGAAGATCAAAGTAATGAACGATCCCCTGATGGCGGGAGCACTTCAATCCAACCCTAAACTCATTTGGACTCTGAGGAAGCTCATTGCATCTGCAGAAATGTCTCTTTGGGTTTTTCTGAGACACTGTTTAGACTAAATGCAATATTAGCTAATATAAGTCAAATGAATCTTAGTGAAGGTTTAAAATTGGATCAGCCGTTCCTGTGTCAAAGAAAATGGAAATTATTACAAAGCTTTTCTTCATTTTGTGTAATATTTGCTTGTTTATATTGTGGGTTCATGATGAGAAATTTTCATTATTACAGACCATAAGACTTTTCATTTGTAATGCTTGATTGAAAATAGTTTTCTTTTCTTCTTCTTTCTTTTTCTTAAAACTCGTTGTGATCTTTTTTTCCAGCATTTTTCTTAATTGTTGTCACTGAACATTTGGAGTTCGTCAAATTGAGTTTAACACTTGTTGCTCAGAGCAAGGGGGAGAATTTCTCCTGTTCTGTCACACCTGAACATCTCCAATTAATTCTGGGAGCTGAGCAAGCAAAGTCCCATTTGCAAGTTTGCTTCTCCCACTATGAGACTCCTGCCACCGGTGCACACTGAAAATAACTGAAAACCACCACATAAACCTGTACTGTGGTTCATTCACATTGACAGACTTTTGACTGACTTCTGTTTCACTACTCTTTTAATTAGACCTTGTCAAGAGATTTTTATCTTATGGGAATGAGTAAATAAAATAATAAAAGTGGAATTATTAAAAATCACATAGGAAATTACTGATAACTTGTGTTTTACACATCAGAAAACTCACATGCTTTTGATTTAAAGGATTCAAAGGAGTGAAACTTCATTCATATTTACAACTGTACATAACCTCAGTGTCCACAGTTTAGGTCACGGCTGGCAGACTTTTGTTAAATGTTGTCCCCCTCTTTTTCTCTAGCCCAGTTTTTGTCCTTCTACACAAGGCCTGGAAATGCCACAGTTAGCAATTTTTCTGACAAAAGAATAAGATAGCAAGCTCATGTAAGTATATGTTTTTTTGAATATCACCATGTTTAAACATGTTGCACTATGTGAAAAGTATATTATTCAGCAGAAATGTGATTTATAGTACAATGAAATTACTGCACATTAAATCATCAATATTAAATCAACATTAAATAATATGATATGATTGTAATAATATTCTGAACTAATGCCTAATTTTTAATGCCAGGACTCCGGAAACATTAAGATGTGCCACTTTGTCCAGTCCCTTCAGAACCAGTTTCCGTCACTGATTGACACTCTGAGCTTTCGAAGTAGTTAATTAGAAACCCAGACACGTCAATATTTGTAGTCTAAATGAATATAAATGATGTTCACTTTATTAACGATTAAGGCACACGTAGTTACAATATTAAGGAAGCCCATGTGTGCTGCTGTCACTGTTTGCAGACAATTGTTTGAATGTGATTTCTGTTCTACCCTGAAGTTTTTGTTCCTAACCTGAACCGTATTTGTTTGTTAATGTAACGTTACACTGAAGTTGTTTTCCCAAACCCTAATATAGTTATTTTGTGTATATAAAGTGTCATCAGTGACTCTCTTGGAGCAAGCAATACTGACGCCAAAGTGCACCTCATTCGGCAATACTGGAGACCTAGAGAATCGATATGTTACACCAATGGACGTACAATTTGACGACTTAGGATCCATCAATATCTGTGTAAACGCTGCAGGATGAGAATGGTAACGTTTATATATTTTTATTTGTTAAACACCTGTCAGCACACATGGTTAAATCAGCAACAGTGATTTTTCTAACCCTTATTTTTTTGTAAAATACTGGGTGTGTTTTGCCATAATTACCACAGTCATCAGTATTGTTTGAAACACAACCTTTTTTTGGTGGAGAACTAGTAAATAAGAAAGTAAAAGACTCTTAGTGTCACCTGTAATGGAAATGCGTTTAGGTGAATTCGTGCACTTTTGTGGACTTCTATAAGTTGTGCTCACAGTGGAACACGCATGAGTGTTACGGGGCTGTGAAGCGGCCATGCTGCCCCATTACGATCATCAGCGTTAATGTTGTGGCTGATTGGCGTATAGTTGGCATGTTAGATCTTATCTCCAGAAATCCCATTGCATAAGCGTTGCTAAGCCGAATGCTGCCTGACCTCCCTGATCCCTGACTTCTAAGCAAACGGCGGCGGCTCAGCGCTTCACCCTCGTGCCACAGCTGCTTAAACATTCAGCAAAAGGCTGCGGCCGTTGAGCTACGCTTTAGCTGGTAGCCGGTGACAATAAGTGCTAAATCTTCGAGTCTTTTGAATAACCTACGCTGTCGAAGGCTTTTGTTGCGCGTGCGTGGGGCTAGGTGTTAGCTCTTTAAAATGCGAGCTGGTGGCATTAAGGGCCACGGCTGCCGGCGCTATTATTAATATGCAGCATAAGGCTGGTGATGCAGAGTGCTAAAAGTGCTAGCTGTGATGCCCAGGGAAATCCCTGCTGCTGACCTTTCACTGACAGGATGAAACCTGACACAGACACACACATGATAATGAGGGCTGGGAGGGAGAAGGGAAGGAGATGGGAGGGAGAAATGGAGGGAGTTGGAAATGATAATGGTGATAGGAAACACAGCGCAGGGAAGGAGGGCGACGGGGGAATTAGGGAAATAAAGACCATGGACTTGGGGGACGAAAAGGAAAAAAAGCAGCCACCGATCATGTGGTGGCTTTGGGGAAGGAAGACAGGATGAGAATCACAGGAGCTGATGTGAACTGCAGGGAAAGCCTGTGGCAGCGAATAAAAGAACATAACTGAGGCACCATAAAGAAAATGATGTAAGAAAAACTGAAAAAAAAACTAAACGGGGCAAGTGACCCGACAGGATAACGTGAATAAACAAAACAGAAAAAAACACAGATGGAAACAAACCAACAGGTGAAGAGGAGAAGAAGACTCAAAGTGGAGAAGAAGATCAGCGGAGATTGGCGAGAAGATGGGAGGAAGAGCGGGGAGGCTGAGAGGAGGAGGAGAGGATAAGAGACAACAAGCCGAGCACACAGCGATTCCCTCACAGCAGTGTTGGCGAGGCTGTAATTTAACGCTCCGTCAGGTCGCAATCAGAGACTGCGTGTGCGCGTGTGCGAGTGTGTGTTGGCGAGCCAGCCGGGGGGGACAGTTAGACGCACACCAGAGTCGGAGGGAGGGAGGGGTGGGGAAACACAAACAAATGGATAGATGAGCAGACAGAAGGGACTGGCAGGGCAGCTCCCTGGGCTTTGTCAAGATTTTGTTTCTGCACTTCTCTGTTTAGAGACATGTCGCTTTGGGATGGGAGACTGAGTCAGACGAGAGAAGTTGAGAAGTAAAAGGTCGAGAGGGGAGGAAGTGAAGAGGAGTGGGAGAAGGAGATGCGATGCGAGGAGAGGACAACAGGACATGCAAAGAGTCGTGGGTTTAAACCTGAATGTGGCAGAAAAAGCAGCGTGAGGAGAAAGAGAGCTGGATATGAAATAAGAAAACTAAAATAGGAAAGGAAAGAAAAAAGGAAAGGAGGAAAGAGGGGAAGAGGAGTCAAGGGAGATGTAAAGATGGAACAGCGATGATGAGGAGGAACAGGCGACGTTGATGGAGAACAAGGAGAGGGAGAGTAAGACGCAGAGATGATGGGATTAGAGCCCAGATGAAAAAGGAGGAGAGAAGGGAAAGTCTTCAGGGAGGAGAGAGGTGACAAAACATTTGGTTTTGTTTCATCACAAGTAGAATGATTCTCCAAAGCTGCAGAGACGGAGTTCAGAGGACTAGTTATAGTATGAAAAAAGAAGAACTTGAAGCAAAGTATAATTCTCACATCTAAATGTAGATTTAGATTCTATTTGCTTACAGTAGTTAGCCAGAGCCCATGTGTTTCCTGTGTTCTTTCAACAATAAAATGAAGGAAATTTTGCACATCAGCATAAACTAAAGGTTATTGTAAGTGCTAATATAAACTTTCCTGTCTGTTCACAGTCAATTTTGTGTTTAGACTTTTCATAATTAAGAATGAACAAAGAACCTCCAATATACAAACCGAGGTTCTATTCATCACACACAGATCGAGGATCTAGTATCTTGTTTTCGTGAATCCAGTGATCACTCCTCTTTCGCCTCTGATTGGTTCTCCACCAGCTTCCTCAGCTGTAATCGTGCAGCCGACAGCAGCGGAATGAACCCAGGTCAGACGGTGGTTTTACTGAGCAGCTTGCAGGTGTAACTGTGTACGACAAGGTGAATTTGATTGTTATTTCTGAATAAATACAGGGTAAAAATAGGCAAGAGCAGAAGGATATATTCATTCATCTAACAGTTTTATCCAGCCATTTGATTGTTTACTGTAGCATATATACTCGCAGGGAGTCTGTTGTTTGCTTTCCTATCACACATAATGTGGAATATTATAGTGAATTATGCAGTTGGCAGCTGCTGTGTTTCCTGACCTGTTGGCCAGTTGCTGACTTGCATGCAGTTGGATAATCACAGATTTGTGGAGGTGTTTCATAAAAAACACTTGAATCAGTCACTGGTTCTTGTTGTGTGTGTGTGTGTGTGTGTGTGTGTTTAGCCTACGAGCAGACAGGTGGTTTTCGTGTGTGCTAGGAAATATAATCCTGCTGGTGGCCCCATTCTTAAGGAAATATTATGATGCTGAAAACTTGCTGCAATATTTCCCAGCTAATCAGTAACTTTGTCTGTGTGCATTTTTCCGCGGAGCTGCAGCGGGTTTTTAAGTGTGTTTTTTTGCTGATGAGAGGAATGAGAGCAGCAAGAGTCAACTGCAACATTAAAGCTGAAAGATGGAAGGTCAAAAAACCGGAGCAATTAGCCAAACGGCGCTACAGTACAAAGCTCGGAAGAGCCGAGAGAAACTGCAGAGTCGGGGATAATTATACAGTGCCATCATAATGAACAGCCCCCGTTCACTTAGAAGTCATGGGATTAATTGTTGATGTAGAAATATTAATTATTTCAGATTTAATTTTGTATAGATCTAATTGTGTTTAAGTGTTGGCACCAAGTTTTACAAATGTGATGGATATTGCCGAAATGAGTGTGATTAGTGGGGTGCTAAAGAATTATTTAGCTGTAATGAAAAATTACAAAAAATGAATGAACAGACACAAATGAATTAACTGAATAAATTTAACCTATTTTGAGATTTGAACGACACTTGCAGCTTCCCTAAGGCCACCAAACACAGCGCAGAGCACACACACATTTTGATCCAAATGATTTATTTATATTCATATCATGACCAGAATTTTGGGAACACATTAATATTACAGACGCAATCATAAGTCTTGTAACCCTGCAGTTACAAATGTGTTCACACAAAGAGCACATTGCATGCCTGCCAATAAAAGATGACTTTGAAAAGTATCCTATTAACTTTTCATACCAGTAATTGGGTATTCACAGTACCGTAATTACATAGACATAACTTTACACATTATTGTTGACAGCGAATATGTGTCCAGCTGTGTGTACAGAAAAACAAGGGGAGACAGCCAGAGACGGAGCAGAGACACAGACGGACAGACCGCCGTGTGCTGAGGCCTCGTTTGTAGGCTGCAAACACTACGCTGAATTCCAGACCACATTTAAACCAAGACGTTGGAAATGTCACATAAAGTGATATTATGCATAAAGGAATTAAATACTTTTTGCTGCAGGAGTTTATTTGGAGAAAAACACTTAGGACCTAATTTCTTTCAGTTTGTGTAATGCCTTCTACAGCTTGTGAACTATATCAAAGTAGAGCTAATTTTGCTGATATTATGTTAAAGGTTAAGTAGTTCATCAAAATTATTTTGCCATTTTGTTCCATCACAATATTTTTTCTTTTTGGCTATTCTCTCGAGGTACACATTGCACATATTATAAATTAGGTAAAGTTATTTTAAAATTATTATTTTTAAGTAAATTATTAACTTGATTCTGAATTTCCCATTGTGCATCAACACATCATGCAGACACACTCCAACTTGTGGAAAGGCAGGTGTCAGACTCAATAGGCAGTTGATTAAATGCTGACAGAGAAATCTTGAGTGAAAATCAACAATCTTGATGATAAGCACAGTATGAGTTAATATTTGCAAGTGAAACTATTCATGTTTATGCAAACAAGGCAATTAATGAGTGGCAAAAATGTGTCCTTGTGCTTGGATAGCTTCAGGGTGTGATTGAAACAGTTACATGTGGTTTCATATGTGAAGGAGGGCCCTCAAGACAAGATGTGATAATTGCGTTGTTGTGTTTAATAATAAATAATTCATCATCAACAGACATGCTACTGAATGGGAATGCAAATTCTTAATCAATAAATTCTGAGCAGCTCAAAAAGATAGGGAGAGCAAGATGTACAGAGAAGTTGGCTTTGGGTTTTGTTTACATTATTTCCATAACCATTAGAATAATCTCTCCAGAGCTCTATTATCGTTAAGTTTGCTGACTGGCTCGTCTTTATTACCATTTACAGTTAAAGTCAATTAATCTCCATGCAACAAATCATAGCAAATATTAGATTTTCTTAAATATTTCAGGCAAAGAAAACAGGGTGTTACGGTGTTAAGGAGCCTCGTGTACATACACTTTTCCAAACAGGTAAAGGAAACCCACAACAGAAACAAATGTACACAAGAGTCCCACCGCAAATTAATCATAACTGTGGTACACACAGACCGCCCTGTCTCACACTCAGACACAGTGACTAATCACATACTGGATTTTCATATGGCTCATTTTTCATGCTAAAGAGAGTCTCAGCAGTGTGATATAATGTCCAGATCCACGGCTTGTTACAGAAGAGGAAAAGAATCCAGTGAAATACCTGCCAACAAAACTGGCAACAACAATGATGTGATTTATTCTCATACCTCAGATACCTCAGACAGCACTTCCACTGAGCTCTACTGAGAATGTAGTTTCTTTCCTTTTATCTGTGTTGTTTTATTGTCTTGATAATAAATAAAACAAAGTTAAAATTGCTTCACTATAAGGTGGAACTATATCACACAAGGAAGTAAAAGAAATATGAACCAATACATAGTTTCAGTTAATACCATATTTGTTCTTATAAAGAAACATGAAAATCAGAGGGTTGTCCAGTGGAGAAAAGACATTCATTTTGAATCTGAGAAAAGAGGGAAAAACAAAAAAAGTACTAAATAAACATAGACAGAAGTGGTCCGTGATGGAGGAAAAAACAAAAAACTGATGGGATTCTCAAAAACATTATATCAACAATACGTGACATCAACATTGAGCTTAAGAAAAACTTTAAATAGAACAAAGGAATTAGCCTTTCTAGTATTGGAATAAACTATATTTTTTACTAAATATGGATGGTATTTGAAATCTAAAAGTCTAAATTCTGAATTAAAAGAACATAAACATCTTCTGTGTCGTTCTCTCTGGCCCTCTGGAGTTGGTACCGAGCCACCACCACCCTCGACCAAACGGTTCATTTTGAATGGTAAAATGATGGTCTGCAGTTGTGTGACACACCTCCTACAATGCTACAATCAGTGTTTTGCCCAAGGACATCTAGACACATGGACAGGACAAGCTGGGGATCAAACCGCTGACCCTTCATTTGGTTGACAACACCTCCACGGCTACTGCCACAGCACGATGGTGGTACACTGATGGGGTGGTAGCGGTGGCCTTGAAGGCAGTGAATTACTCTTACCCAACACACTTTAAATAACTACTAAAAGTCAGTCCTGAGTGATTTCCTCACCCGTCGTTTACTTTCTGGTGGAGCAGGATAAATTTGGGCTGTCAGTGGGGATTCAAGAGGTCAGTCTAACAGGACTTTAGATAGGGCACCTCTGACGCTCCGACCCAGCGGAGAGTAATAAGAGCGCAGACATCTCGAAGGGAGAGAGGACAGGAGAGGAAATGAGATGTGGTTTGTTTATTACTGTCAGCAAATAGAGTAACAATGTGACCTCAAACTGGGAAAACTGTGGACAAAGACGTGAAGGTGGAATAGAGGCCAACACTCGGCAGGATTCTGGCCCATCGTCTCAGCCTGTCCACCAGATTCTGCTGCAAGACGCTGTCATGCCGCTGCAGTTTTGCGCTGCGGTGTTTTGACGAAGAACACGAGCTCCACCACCGTGCTCCACTGAGGCTGAGAGGGCTCTGTGTGGGCTCGGCAGACAGACGGAGCAGAAAGTCCAGACCCCCAGGAGGTTTGAGGAAAAATGTCTGACTCATTGCAGACACAGTGTGCACACGCTGAAGAGACACAGTGACAAGGTGAGATAACAATCACAGGTTGGAAGGTATTAATCAATAAACGGATGTATTAATGGAGTGTGCAGCAAAGTTAAAACCCCGAGTTAACTGTTAATCACTGGTTAATAGCAGTCTATAGGGGTTCTGCCAGGACGAATTAGTCAAAACTGTCAACTGCTAAGCAGCCTTTTTGAGTAGAAATTAGTGTAGAACCACGTCGGAGCTTTAGGGAAAACACAAATCAATAAGAGCAAGCTGGCATGAAAAGCAAGTACTGCTTGGGTAAAAAAGCAAAGAAGGAACTGGGAAAGTCGGAATAGGCTGTACGAAGCAGCAGCAGCGAAGATTCTTATACTGCAAAGTTGATGCCAATAAACACAAAACTGTGAACTGTGAGCAGTGGTTCACTAATAATTCAGACATGGCTGCTGTGCCCGTGCAGTAGCTTAGTAGTTAAATGGCAGGAATTGATGACAGGAACTGCAGGCAGGACAACACCGTCCATGTATGTAGCACAATATCATGAGGGTATCCCAATGCAAAAGCATATTTTGTTGGACCAAAATGAATTGCACAGCCCAGTTTGTGTTGACACTACCTTCTAATGCGCTCCTTTGTTTTCAGCGCAGGCAATGTCACAGAGAGAAATGACAACACGTGCCCTGGCAGGAATCAAATCTGCCTTTCTCCAGAAAATTACCTCTTTACCAGCCCAAGGTCACTGAGCTTGATCTGCACAGTGGAAAAAAATATTTCACATCTTTTAATCAGAACCTGGGTTTGTCAGGCAGCAAAGACGAAGCTTGAACAGTCAACAAAAAGTGGGCGAAAAAATGTATTTTGTATTGAGGCACATGACAGATGTATCACTAATTAAAAAAACCTGATTAACTTGATTGACGTCTACACACATTATTGGTGTGTAGTTCTGTAGCTCCAGACATAATAAAACATTTGCCTTTGTTGTCCTTCCAGAATATCTGGGATTCAGGTAAATGTGCCTCAGCAAAGCAGTGAAATGTTATTTTCGACGTTCCCTCGTAATAATGTTTTTAAGGCTTCACCTGACAACTTTCTTTTAACTTTCAATTAACATATACTAATAAAATCAATAAAAGAAAAACCCACAGGACAGAACAGAACAGAACAGAACTCCCACAATCGTTAGCACCCACAGGTCTCAGTCTCAGAGGTCACTCCCCTTGGGTTGCTAAAATATCATAATACAATATAATTACTTAAAGCAACATTTATTAGTAAAAATAAACACATATTTGGATATGATAATTCAAATTATTCCTCCCCCAAAACAGGCCAGTCTTGACTGATAATCTGTGTTTTACAGACTATCATCTCTCCTCTACAGGATCCTGTCTGGTTTCTGTGCCGTGACTGTGTCCACCAGAACCTGTTAGCCATTAGCCAATGAGCTTGTTGTGGTGAACACACGATGGTCGATTTTTCTGCACGTTTCTTATCGTTTAACAAGTGTTTGGATCATCTCCTCGTATAGCATTTTTTTCGCCAGTAACCGTTGTTGTCCGGTCGAGTTAAGAAGTAACCCTGACTTTACCTGAGCTTTACGTCTCTGCTGCAGACACGGACAATTAACTGAGCTCATACACAGACAAGAAGCTGTTCCACATTCTCATATTTGCTCATTTCTGTGGTGTCTTGAAGAATTTATATCAGGTGATTTCAGAACACAAATATTTTTAGTGTAACAGCTGACTTGACAACCCGCTAGCGGACTAGCCTAGTGGGCTGGGGACGGTACACGAGGTACTACCGGGTAAAGAGGCATGTAAAAAGTGTTAGATGTGATTAATATGCTTTATGTTAACAATTTTTGTGTGTTTAAATGTTCTGTTGGTTTATTTTTCTAATGTCATGCTTTTACTCATGTGTAGACATAAAGGGCTTTCTGTTGGCTTTCGGCCAACTTAACAAAGTCACATTGGCACAGCCTTAGGTTGATTCCTCCCCAGTTTGTGTACATGTAATTTGTAGCCCAACGTGCCATGTGTTGACATATTTTTATAGTTGGTTACGTCGACGAGTCGCCCCCCCAAACATTTTTACTTCTTCCAGAGGAAGCTCAGCTGCGATTCAGAAGGGAGGATGGAGCGAAAACACTGAATGGATATTACAAACCTTTGCATTCCAAAACATGTTTTAAATGCTGGATACCAGTCCCATCCTTTACGGTCACAGTTAATCATAATTTTATTAGAGTACCCCAACACTTTTCCTTTTCAAAATATTCTGCTATTCCACTGTTATGGGTTATCATAGCCCAGGGCTGTAATAATTTAATAGAACAGAGTTCCACATTTCAAAAATGTAACTCTTTGTCACAGGGGGGTTCATCAAACTTGTGGCTGGAGGCTCAATAGCATTTTTGTACCCTGGACCAAGAGCAGACATGACAGACCAACTGGAGCATGCCACCTAATTGAAGAACCAGATGTAACAGGTTATACAGATGTCATGTATTCACACACAGACATTTATATAGATAATGTTCAGTATTAGGGAGAATTCCAATTTACCAACCCCTAGTTGTATGAGATGATTAAGAAGGAAAATCAGTGTACCTTTCTGCACCGCTGTTGGCAGCCTGGGTGCAATGTGGGCGGTCCAACTCGCACTTTCAATCTCCCACAGAGACTCGCTGGAGGGTGAAGAATATAAAAATATGACTTATTTGCATCCACATTGGCAGGTGCTATTAATAAATGCAGTGGTATTCTATACTCAGGAATGGGCCCACGATCACTTGCGGAAGAAACCTACCTGCTTTCAACCACTGACTGATGAATATATAAAGTAACATAAGATAACACTTTTTTACTTACCTTTTTCATTCCCAGGAGGAAATTTCATGTGTTGGAGCAGCTCAGTGACAGGTAAAGATGAAGAACAGTAAAGCACGAAAAACTAAGCACACAAACAAACAGAAAACAATAAGGCACCATGTGAATGATAAAATAACTTGGGTAAATAAAGATATTATAAAAAAAAATGTAGCTGCCTCGAAAGCTATATGAGTATACTATACACCGCAATATCTTCTCTTGTGTGAGAGCTCCAAGTAGTTCAGTTCGGGTAGCAGAGTTTTAACAATTTGCTGTATTGTCAGCTTAATGTTGCACTGGGAAGCAGAATGGGTCAGTCAGGGGCAGTGAAGGTCACTCGTGTCAGGGGCATGTGACAGTGTGAACACATCCAGACTGAAGTGGCGCCTGCAGTCGCCTGTGGCTGAGGTTCGCTCGTCTCCTTCTGGTGAGCGTCTTGTGTAGTCCACCTGGTCCATTTCGCTGTTTGCTGTCAGCATATGTGTTCATTCATTATGTGATAATCAGCTGCCTGGCCTTTAAGTCACTGACAATCCATTGTTCAACTGCATGGGTGACTTTAATAGCCTCAATGTGAAATTAATATGACAGAGGAAGAGCAGACAGGAAATTAAGGAAAGTAAAGAAAAGAAAAATAGGGCAATAGCAATTGCAAGAGAAGTTGTTAGATATGTTTGTTCTCAGTACACAAAAGAAATCAATCTTCTTTCACCTGATAGATATTACAGTCGTAAAAACCTCAGGAACAATTTGAATGTGCAGCAACATCATGTGAAAGCCATCCATCTTTGTTCCAGAGCCATCAGCCATAACCACAAAGAATGGGAACGGACAGAAGGGCCGTTTCCATTCAAATCGTCTTGCTTGGGTGGTCCTTTGGCAGGTGCACTGTAAAGTGATGCCACTAAAATGGGTTAATGTTTTTTTACAAACTATGATTTTGAGCCACGAATGTATTAATTACTTCTTCACAGCGTGTCATTGGGGTCATGAGACACACCTGGACACACTGTGTTTTAACAATCAGTGGATGAGGCCAAACTCTCAGTTTACCTCCGAGAGGCTTCTGGTGAGTTTCAAAAACATATTCATAGTTTGCATATGGCAGTGGTGCTGGTGGCTGCTAAAATGGCCGACTCAGAAAATGCTAGAAAAAAACGTCAGTTACTTTAATTATATACTGAAACCACACTGCTAATTAAGAGTAATGGAATAAATAGAGACTATGATTCTTACCACTGAGATTCGTAGGGGATGTAATCAGGGTTTCTTTGTGCTGTAGAGAACTACATTTCAAGTTGAAAAGCTCTACTTATTGATCTCAACAATAGAATTGTTGTATTCATTTCAAAAGGGGTTAAAAACAGCATACGTTAACTTTCAGGACAGGAAACACATTGCAACTATTAACTGCACCTTACCCCTCCCAGGTTCATTCAGTCAAGTGATGCTTTTCACAGAACTGTCAGGTACAAAAGCTATTTCCTGAAAGAAACAAGGAGCCCGTTTAAAACGAGCAACCTCAGCTGGGTAATTATGGATTGATTACGGTTTCTAATGTGCAGAGATAGCTGTCACGGAACTGGTCTGCTTTAGGCTGCAGAAAATCTAACAATGACTCCATGCTGATTAGTCAACAGATTGCCAGCAAATGCCGCTTGTTTCTCTACACTTATTAGACAGTTAAATAAAGTTAGGTCTGAGATCCAACAGAAACACTCTGTGGAGTGGAGTAAATGGAAATGGGCAAACTGTCAGAATAAAATGGCGGTGGATGTCATTTGCCATTTGCTTTGCCCTCTAGGGGTAGAAGAATCGGAAATCATCCATGTGTACAGTAGTGTACAGTATCCCCTCCTATGGTTCTCATCCGCTTTAATAGTTTGCATCTATATCTGCTGTGGAGTAATCCGAACAAAATCTAAGTGCGGTGAAGTTCAGTGATGCAGGGAGATTGAATAATGTGAATAAGATGGGTGCTGTTCGTTCTGAAGCAGCAGAACAGAAGGATGGCCCGTCCTGCAGAGGACATTCTAATGTCATGACACTGGCAGAGGAAACCACAGTGCACCAGTTTTGGGTTTGTTTGTTTTTCTATGTGGGGATGTTGGGGTGGATATTTAATGAATTATGATTTTTCATGTTGTTTCTCCTAAACCTTTTTACTGAAGACCCCTCAGTGTTTTTTATGACCAGGTTTAAAACAGACTCATTCATATTAACAGACTAGACTGATTTAATATGGACGTACATATAACACAATATGCCGGGACAATTAATTGATCTGTAGGTCTGTCAATTTGCCCTCATTCCATTTGCTCTTTTTAATTTGTTTATTTTTTGGGGGGGATCTTTCACTTTGAAATGATGCAATGTTTTCCCTCAAAGAATTCTTGCATGTTAATTACCCGTCTCATTTTGATTACGGTAATTTAAACAACAATAATTGACAAATAAATTGAATGGACGCCACATTTTTCTAAGGAGGGGGGGACACAGTCTCATGGACAGACTTGTCTAATGTAATGTAATGCAATTCAATACAACAGCCCTGAAATGCTTTGTGATGCTTATTATGTGAAATCGTTTGTGACACCGTGCCAGAGAGATGTTTGCTCAGCTCTATGGTAATTTTCCGAGGCTGCACTTTATAAAGTTGTTTTGGATTACATTCTACTAAGATACATCATACGGTGTGTATAATACTTCTTCTCTCAAGCGTGTTTTTGCATTAGGTCTGCAGCAGACCAAGGCCTCCTCAGAAACAGGAACGGAACAGGAGATTTTTCGGCTCCTTAGAGGAAACTGGCGACACCTTTTGTCTCTGGTTCTCTCCTGAAACGCTGAGGCGTCCAGAATCTATCCAAAAGTGGGAAAAGATACATGCAGAGGGATGGAAGAGAGTGGTTATCCCACTCAGCCTCACTGTTCTCACATCACTGCTCTCCCCCTGGAGAGAACCGGATGCACTTCCATCACTGTTGCTGTCCCGCCGTTGACGAAGCGTTGGCAGTCAGTGCGCTCCGGTCGGTCTGCGGTCCCAGCTGTACTGCGCCCATGGCTGACAACCGAGAGATGTGGATCGATGACTGGGACCAATATGTGGTTTGTCATGACAATTTTTTTTTTGTCCCAAAGTTGCTATAGATTGTCGAGGGCCAATGATGTTTGCTTATCATGTAAGAAAAAATGCAAACTAATAGTTTCCAGTTTCTTGAAGAAACCGAGCTTTGGTTTGGATTAATTGGATCATTAGGGAATCCACCCTAAAAAGTGCACATCACTCTAAAACGTGAAATTGGATTCAATGAAAATATATCAAAAATATACTGGTCAAATTTATCACGGTTATCAGTAGCACCGCTGTAATATCTCACATCATCGGTATTGCTTTTGAATCTATAAATATAAATGAGTCTTAAGACGACAGCAATGCTTGCAATGATCCAAGTGAAATACAGTAAATGCAGAAATAGCGCCAGGAAATATAATTTTTTTGTCCCCTCAGCATGTACTGTACTGGACCTCTAAATGTGTTTGGTACACGGTGTTAGATGAAAACCTGGCAAGGCACAAGAGTGCAGCTGGAATCAAGTGGAAATGAAACAATTTGCATATTTTTCCTCCTTAAATAAATTAAAAATGCCAGCTACAGTACAGCAGTAGTTTATTTTTGAAATCAGTGAATCTTCTGTATTCTTTTATATATTTATTCATAGAATAAGTACAAATGTACAATCTTCTTCTACTGACAGTAACTGATAAAATAAAATTAGATCAGAGAATTAAGTTTTAAATTATATGCAAAACACTTATAATGTAATAGAGAAGTAAGGAGCAATGAACTTCCCATGGAGCATCAGACTTTCACCTCACAGAAAGCCATCGAAACACTCTTTATATATATATAATTAGAATCATTTGTAAAACCCTGATATATTCAAACTCTGTGGGAAACGCTTGAGTGACCACCCAAAAAAAAACAAAACTCCAAATAAATAAAAGTCATTATTACTTGTGGTAAAGTTTTGCCTCACTTACTTCTCTTATTTGCTACAGAATTATAGTTCAATGTACATTTCTTTGTAATCTGTTATTAATCACACAAAGAATGGTGTTTTCATTAAACCAAGATGAAAAATGTATTCCACATATTTATGCAGCCATAAGACATTGGTGAAGCCCACATTCCCTGAACTCTGTTCCCCAGTAGGAGAGGCTCTTCGACTCTGATCAACATGCTAATAAACCAATCAGCTTCTCATTTGGTGCTAATCAGCCAATCAACATATTTGTTCATGTCTGCCATTTCATGCTGGGATCATCCCTAGCAGAAAGATGACTGATGAACCCGAGGGGTGGCTCATATTTGTTTGCGTGCCAACATTTTGAGAACACAAAATGGAGGGTTCTCGATGCTCTTAGGTCAGTGGGGCTCTACTGAATGATTTTAATCTTCTGTAATCTGTATTTAAGAATATTGTCATGGATTTGTTGTACAGTTATGAATTAAGTGTATCTGACAGTATGTTGACAACTGCAGTCTCCAAGTCTGACATTATTTTATTGCGTTTATTTGTGTAATAAGAAAATATAAGACAAATATAAAATCGCATCCTGAAAATGAGAATAACAGGTAATAGACAGGAAATATTTTAGTACTAACGATGTAATAGGAGTAAAATATAGTAACAAAGGTCGGAGTTTCTGTGCATCTAGCAGCAAAATACCTTATTTCATTAAAATTTTAGATTATGTAATATATCATATAGTCATAAAGATGGATCAAATTGCAGCTGTCTAGAAATGACAAAAGCTTATAGCTCAAGGCCATGGTAGCAGGTCCCCTCTCCATGTTACTATATGACATGGGATATGAGTGAACCAAAAAATATGAAGTTCACTTTTTCTTTTTTTCCCTTTTTTGAGTGAGTTTATTTATATATTACATACATCACCAGGGCAGGAAAAAGAAAGAGTTGTGAAAACAAATTGCCAACATTGTTGATGTGTCTGGCAGTGGCAGATAGGTCAGACAGCAGCCCTCCAAATGGAACAGAGCATGTAAACGCTCAGCACTACACACCCCCAGAACTACATATCTGCCAAAGCCCAGTACAGCTGCCAACTACAATACTTACCATCCACATATGTGAAAACACTGTCAGTGGTCCATTAACACAGCCCAGCTCGGGAAAACAGGCACCAAGTTAGAGCTCCTGATGCTCCCGCAGCAGCCAACGAACGCCGCCAGTGAGAAGCTCAAAGTCAATTGTCCCAAACGTCTTTTTCTGTACCCATGCACATATTCATCTCCTGTAATCTTGGCGCTGCCAGTTACCCGAGCGTCCCCGCGCTGATGATACTCGTCCCTGCAGTGACGTCCAATGGGAGCTCCTCAGGCCAGGGGTTCCCGAGCAATTTGGTAAGTGGTGCTGGATAAAAACTGAGTCTGAGTGTGCACGCCTAGACCCAGTCAAAAAGTCAATTGTGAATTTTATTATGTCTTGCGAATAATTGCCTGTTCTTTTTTGTGAATAATTGCCTATTCTTTTTGAATCTCCAGAGTTATGACTGAAAGGATAAGCATTTATAGCTCCAACCTGATTTCACTCTGGCATCTGTGATGTTCTGCCAACTTTCAGGTGGCTCTTTACGGCTCCCAAATCTTTGAGAGGAAACATGGGCCAAAGCAGACGTCCTTAACGTCCTCCAGAAATCCACATGTTAAACTCAGTCAGAACTCCTGTAATGAAACTAAACAACCATGAAGGCCAACCTCAGCCAGCTGGTCTCTCGGGCTGCCTGTTTTGTAAAACATCCTGGAAATACTGCACAACGAGGCCACAAAAGGAAACGAAATGTTGGTGGACATTTAAAGCTCAGCAATAAAAGGATAAATGTGGGCTAATATTTCAGAAAGAACATAGGTTATTATCTGGGTAATAACGAGGTAATGATGGATCATATTTTAGTAATAACAAGGTGATAGGTGATAATATTTCTTCAAAAGCAATAACCTAAATTAATGCCATTATATTACCGTATGTTTCTCAGTACAATAAAACTGGCACTGTGTTATTACAGAAATATTGTTACCTTGATATTAAAATTGGCCCCCCATTATTTTATTACTGTATTACCCCACTCCCACCAATAAAGTACATAGATTTTACCCCTAAATATCCTTGTTATTTATGAAATAATACTCCCCTCTTACCCCATCACCGAGCTGTAAGCTGTGCTACAAAAAAGCAGGCTGGAAGGGAGTCTCAAAAAAGTTTAGGTTTGCTGTAATGACTATGCACTACCCACGCATAAAAAAGTTCTCTTTTTGCCAATATCATTTTCATATAGTCAGTCACCAGTCAGTTACATTAAAACACCTACATGTTAACGTTGCGGTGGACAGCCCCTGCATGACACTGTATGTCATGGCCAACGTGGAACATTTTCCCATGCTGACCCCTAACTACCACAACAGAAAACCCCCCACTTTTATTGCTGTGACTGATAAGTGCATCTCCTAAAATAACATGGTTACTAATAATTACTTAAAAGATCATCAACACGGCCTCATCAACGCCGGCTCGCGCAGACCTATCATTAGTATCCTCTGCACTAACGTCTTCACTTCATCAGTCCAGTTCAAAGACAGAACAATTGTGGCGTCTGCTCCAGAGGCAGCGTTATCAAGATTGCAACCTTCAGCTCCACTGTCTGTCAACCCACACTCATTTACCGAGCGAGTCCCAGCAGGCAGTGAGTCGCACATTTATATCATGCAGCCACGGCAGGACGTGTGTGAGAGAGGAGAGACAGATGAAGGAGTGGAAGGAGAGAGAAATGGAGGAGACAGAGAGGGTGGAGACGGTGAGCGTTGTGCTTGCACACGGCTCGCTTAAACGTCTTCTGCAATCAGTCTCTGTCCATCCGTTTCCGGTGAACTGATGGAAGACGTCCTGAGGACAGGGTTGCATTTTTCTCTGTTATTCTGCTCCATTACATGCAAACCCTTTGATCTAAAGGACCGACTGACAGTGAACGGACAGAAAAGTAAAGACCAGATGGATAAAAGTCTCAAAAAGGAAAGAGATTAGCATAAATATAAAGTGATAACGATAGTTCATGTTCAATTCTGCTGTGTTCACAAACACTAGATTTCTCACGCATTTGCTGTGTGCACCAATCAGCTGTGTCATTAATCTGAACGGTAGCTACCGTGAAACGGCATCATCCGAATGTAGCACTTTTCTAAAGCTACTGGCCACATGTGCATTTCAATTAACCTCATACGCAGTGCAAGATTATAATTTACAGTGGTGTTTAAAAAAACTCAACAACCCTGAACAACTTAGGCTGCTCTAATTAAATCAGATGTGTTATACGAGCAACAAATGCGTATCCCCGAGGAGGCTGATGCTGATCTGAAAGTGAGGTGTGTATGGCTATTTGTCTGAATTGTTGTTTCGGTTAATGTCACGTTCCGCAGCCCGAGTTCCTGTGAGACCACAGGTTCCTGCATCAGTGAATCCGGATCTATTTTTTTAACGCACACGTAGCTTCTTGCAGAGAGCACGTTTTACAGATCTGAAAGGTATCCCACCTGATCTGGTATTTTAACAAGGTCAGGTGGGACATGGCTGACATTTCACGCCATTAATTACATCAAATGCTGCAATTTTCTTGAAACAAGACATCTAATAAGTTTAGAAAACACTGACAGGAATATTCACTCCCCTGTAGGACTCGAAGAAGTGCCGGTGTATCTGCAAGAGGAATATAAAACACGTAAAAATAATAATTACGTCGGTCAAATTTCTGCCACAGGTTAGTGCTGCCGCCTCACAGCTAGAAGGCTGCAGTTTCTGGCCTTTCTGTGGCGTTTGTATGTGGAGTTTGCATGTTCTCCCTGTGCTTGGGTGGGTTTCCTCTGGGCACTCTGGTTTCCTCCAGCAGTCAAAAAAGACGTGCTTGTTACGCAACTGGTGGCTCTAAGATGCCTGTAGGTGTGAATGGTTGTCTGTCTGTGCATGTCTCTCTGTGTCGGTCCTGAGATAGACTGCCGACCTGGCCAAGGATGTGCCCCAATTCCAACTTCCAATTCTGTTAGATAAGATAGATATCATTATTTTTTATTTCCCCAATAGTCCACTGAATTCTGGGGTATTGGGACAAAAAAGTCATTTGTTGTTTTTTGTTGTGAATGGAGTTAACTTGGAAGCAAATTTTTACTTTTCAGATCCAACAGCTGGAGTTTTTTTTTTTTTCTGATTATATTTGTCCATGTGTAAATTGCTCCAGCTTTTCATTGCTTGTGAACCATGAAACGAGAAAGTACTGCTTGCATTACCACAAATTAATAAATTAATGAATTAAAGAATTCTCAAAACTAAATAAAAAAATTTTGTTCGGAATAGCAAAAAAACATAATCATGCCTACATACCTGTAATTTCATAGAAATGGAAAATTCTCTCGCTTACATCTTCTCAAACCCTGTCCAGCCTCAGTAGCAAAGTTACGCACATGTTCTCCACAGCACAAAGCTTTGCTTCCAACAAGTCTGATATTAATTAGCAGGTTTACAAATCTTAACAAAAGTACAAGCCTACAGCACAAAAACATTAGCGTCTACGCTCTGATTCTTTATATTCATATTAATGAAATGTCATAAACAGATTAACAGGGTTATTGAGAACAAAAATAGAAACAATAGACATATGAACGACGTGACACCAGAAGTGACAGTGTGTCCGCCAAAATAAAAGTCTACCTCTGTGAGACTACGATAATATGACGGTCATGCACATACGCTACATATGGTCTGTTGTTTATCCCTGTTTCACATAAATTACAGATTCTATCCCACAAGTGCACAAATAGATGAACATTAATAATTCATTGTACATTCTAAGCAAAAGTGTTCATACCAGGAAGTCGACATACAGCACTTTACAATGAAACATAATTTTGTCTTAATCACTTCTTTATTTGGATACAACTTCTAGGCTTAGTCATATTCATTTTTATTTATTATTTATCAACACACACACACTGAAATGTGATGAACAATTAATACCTTTATTGATATAAAAAATATGCCTTCATCCAAATTGTACGTTTGCAGTGCATTTCGGTTGGACCAGTGGGTGTTGTGAGTGACGGTTGTGTCTGTTCTGTTTGTCAGGCCTTGATGATCTTAATTAAAATTTGAAAGTAAGTGCACAACACAAAGCTCAGTGTGTTGCACAGGTCAAAGGAGAAACAACTCTCTGCAAGCGTTTCTACTCCTGTTTAAATGAGGAATGGAAATGCCACATCTTGTTATCTAAAATTCGGTATTGTAAAATGCAATCCTTGATGTCTGACAGCTCTGTTCAGATATTTGATTTAGTTTAATCAAATTCAATTTGGCACTTTGAGCAGACGTATAGATTTCCTGCACTTGTGTTTTATAGCAAATCGCAATAATGTGATTGCGAACAATTTCACCCTGAAATTTAATAAAAAGGCACATTGTTTTAGAATTATATTTCAGCCTTATAACTAAACTAAATAAGAAAAGTTTTAGTGTTTTAGCTTTTTTATCTATATGATATTGGCAATTATCTGAAAATGATCAGAAAGCGGTCACTGTACCTTTCAATTTGCAGGAAAAAGTTTTTCCTAAACTGTACAGATGCATGTACGAGTTGGGTCCTGCAGCGCATATTGTATGTGCTCTTACCAAGCATCTTCTCAGACAAACGAGTCCGATAGACACAGCATTTTAATGCCAGACATAATTAGGCCTAAGAGACCTGTGTTTTTTTCTACATCTACCATCCGACTACTGTTTTTCTTTGCAGCACCTGCATGTGTTTATGATTGGTGCTCCAGCTCTCTCAGAGTCAGGTTTCTTTTCTGGCTATTATCACTAGTGAAGTAGAATGGTGATCAGTGTATTTAACATGTTAAAGGGCGACGTCACCTTTAGCTTAGGGTGTAAATGTCCATTAATGCTTTTAAACTTCTCAATGACTTCATTATATTAAAATATTTCTCTACTTCTAGCTGAAAAACTCCTCCAGATGACATCACCTGGAGGGGTTCTTCATCACTAGTTCAAATGATGTCATCTGGGGGAGCTCTGGAAAAGCAGGTTGACCCTGATTACTCACTCACAAAGTATGAGCAATAAGATGACATAGTCTGAGGCGACCGTTCCTCCAACTGATGTCATCTAGAGGCATTTTTCAGCTAGAAGCAGAGTTATATTTTAATATAAGGAAGTCAGAGATAAAATTTCATGGCATTTATGTACATGTTCTACCCAAACTAGAAGCAAAAGATGCAAGTTCAAAATCAACGACAGTGTCAAGGCAGGGCACAGGACAAGAAGGCTAAAGAAAATGTCAAAGGGTTTTGTCCAGACCATCCACCATCCACAGCATGTCCATTGGAGTATGTGGGGGTTGTGTTTGGATCTCCAGTTTCAGATCTGTTTGTGTACATATATGTGTGTGTGGGAAATGAAAATCCATTAAAGAGATTATAAAGATGTGTGCAACCTTGCTGACAGTCATTCAGTGTTGGAGTTCAGAGTATTATGGCTGCCATTATCAGATTGCCAAGCCAACATGACGGGCTACACATCAGCCCACACAAAGAGCACACAGTAAACATCATTTGATAAGTCTCACAGCACACCACTGCCGGCTGGGATGAATATGGCCCACTGCTAATGGACTGTCACCCATTATAAGACAACTGAGCCAAATGTCAAGAAAGCACAGCTCAAAATCTGCCAAACACTAACAACACATCACACGTCGGTATAGTTTTAATACCACTGCCACATTACTTATGAACAAACATGCCAAGAACTAACAACACAGTACACAGAATGAACAAAACTGATATGAACAGCACAGGACAAATGTGAACTGAGCATTGTGTGTACAACAGCAAACTAATGCAGCATCGTAAAATTGAATTGAGCTAATGGTTGTACATGGAATCACAGACACAATAGGCCAAATGCTAACAGACCACATTAGGAATAAGCCCCAGAGGGAGAATTCAAAAGTGGAACTCGGAGTAAGTAGATCGCACATGAAAACCACTATGTGTAGGTAACCATACACCATATGTAATCAAATAACGATTAACATGTTGCATCATCTCACAATAATAGTGTCTATCATACAAGAATATATGTATTATGTTAAAACAACCCGAACGAGGAGACAGCCCAACACAGCTCGAGGGAAACAAACATGTCAGAACACATTATAAAGCCCGGTTACAGTGTAATGCATTTTTGGGTGGGTAAGGGCCAAAACACAGAGGCTGAAGTTTCTTCACGTTCCTCTTCATCACACATTACAACAGACCATTGCACACACACAACAGAAAAGCCTAATGCTGTTGTTGATGTGGCACATTATGCTAAGCTCCAGCTGAAATAAAACGCGCCATCGTGGCGGAGACAATTTGCCCAGTCTGCCAGCTATAACTGCAGCGAACGGAACGCTGGACAGTGGAAGAAGCCAAAGTCGAAACGTTGGACACTAATATCAGGATATCACAGCATCATTGTCAAGTGTGTTCGGGTAGCAAGACAGGGCAGAGCCTCTTAATGAGAATGTGCCACAGTTGAAAACCTCGCTAATGTGATCCCATATACAACGCTGATCATCATTAACACAAAAGTAGATGAAAAGTGACATGAAAGAGAGATGTGGCTTGTATGAAAGGCGTGAACCCAATAAAAGAACAGCGATCTAAATGGATGTACTGTGAACGCAGCCATACTGAAGAGGCTTTGTCCCTAATTTGCTGCTGAGGCCTTCAGCTGAAGCAGGAGAAACGGACGACTCAGACGACGGCAGGGAAAGAGAGTGGAAAATAAAGTGGGGGGGAAACAGAGAAGCAGAGCAGATTGTAGAGACTGTTGAGAGACAGATAGTGAAGGAGAGGAGAGAGGCAAAGGAAGGGGGGAAGCCGAGAAGGACAACACAAAGTGGGCTTGCAGCCGTTTAATTGCTTTTCAAGTTATTGTTTGTCTGCTTAACATTTTAATCCATGATGTAATTATTTGATTATACCTGCTAAAATGGTGTCCAATTGCTGGTGGTTACTATTGTCCGCCGCACAATTGGAAATTGAATTAGAATGGACTTGACTTTCTGCTTTAATCAGCTTCTGTAAGGGCAGATCAAGAGGTCGAGTGGAAAAAGAGGAGACAAACAAAAGCGGAGACAGGGTGTTTGCGTGTATACCGAGGAAATTCCTGTGATTTCGTGCTGCATCGTGCCTTTGTTCCACTGCCAGCGCCAACCGCCTCTCTCTTCCCCTGAAGTCACACTGTTAATTATTTGTCCTTTACTTGATTCATATTGCATTTAAATAAATGAATCTTGAACCGTTGTTAAACAAGTTGCATAAAGTAGGTTTTCAACAACGACAAGAGAACTCAAGGCATGTTCTGTTCTAGCCAGACATTCAGTTGACATTCTCCTCTGAAAAATTATGTTAAATAATTAATTCAAATATAAATTACAATTTGGATATAGTGAAAATTCAACTGAACTAGAATTTAAAACAAAGAAAAGGTCACTTCTTTTGAAGCTTCAATCACATACATTTTCAGGCCAATTTTATCAACAAATACTTATGTTGCTCACAACACATGGGCAGTTTCACGGATTTCTTCTGCATTTTGTGTTGTATTGTGGAAAAAAATACAACCGAAACAGCATTTTAAAAATCTTTCTAATTAACTTGCATAAGACGACTGATTGGTGATAATGGGATTTTACATTTTACACCAGAGGAGACTTCACGGACATATTAGAATGAGTTAACTAGCAATTTTCCTTCAAATGCACCTAGGGCACGTTTAAATAAATGCACAGTGCTGCGCAAAAAGCAAAAACGCCTGAATATTTTCCAAACCCACTGCTGATTAAGGTCTCAGACAGAGTTTTTTTTATCTTTCAAGAATCCACATTGAAATCTTAGTTTTTGCCCTCAGGAACCCCGTGGCTTTGGACTTGCCTGAGGAATTACAGTTTACAGAGCCTTTTTTTTTTGTGGGTTCTTGAGCTGTTTTGCCGTTTTCCAATCTTGCTTTGTCTGAAACACTTATTACCATTAGTATATAATTAATGAAGCTCGGGTCAGGTGGATCCTTCAGTAAAATGAAGGTTTCTGACATGCCTGTATGTGTGATGCGAACAGGAACCAGCTGAGCCTGCTGACCTCAGCTCGGGAACACGGACTATATTTGGTGGAAGCGGCGCCGAACCTTCACCTCGCCCTGCAACTACCTACACACACACACACACACACACACGCACACGGACACAATTATATTTTTCCACTCTTACTTTATCTCCCCAATAGTTATTCTGCCCATAGCCCAGTGTGCTTTAATTGCTAATTTGTTCCTCTAGATTGGAGGAGCACTACTGTTGAATACACTGCACGGCCATGTCCACACTTCTCTTGCTTAGCATGTATTTTTCTCTGCAGCCTGTGTGCATTTGTGTGTGTGTGTGTGTGTGTGTGTGTGTGTGTGTGTGTGTGTAGCATGTGCTTTTGTGTGAAAAAGACAGACAGGTCTAGTGCTGGAGGCAATCACAGTCCTGAAACATTTATATCTCATTACCCTTAGAGACAGAGGGCTGGAGAAAGACAGAGAAGAGAGACTGAAAAAGAAACAGAGAGTGAGAGACAAAGGGGAGAGACGAACAGATCAAAAGAACAAAGACAGAGAGCAGTAGAGACAAAAGCGAAAGAAGAGAAACAAAAAAGGGTTTTGGGTAGTTGTGAGCTGGTGAAGAAGTTGTGATATATTGTTTGACATATAGCGCTTGTTTTCACAGAGCTTGAAGCCAGTTATTCTGAGCCACTTTGAGCAAATACACGATATTTAATGTGCTGTATGTTGGTTTCTCTGTGGAAGTAATAATAAGTGCGCTGACGAGTGTCCAGGACCCTGCACAATTAAAGCCACTGCCTTACTGTGCCATAAGTTTCACCCTTTGGCTTTTGTTGTGCCCTTCAAATCGTACAGAACATTGTACAGCGTCACAACGACTCCACCCCTTCACCAACATACATTAAAATACAATATGAATACAGCAGCAGACCACACTGGGTGGCAACTGAATTAGTATAAAGGGCTCAACAAAATTGCACAAATGAAAATTAGTCTCAAATTCTATGAGATGGCAAGGGCAGAATTCGGCATAAATAACACTGAAGCATGGATCCATACTGTCTTGCATCAACAGTGAAAGCCGGTGGTGATAGATTGGAGGATTTTTTTCATGGCACACTTTGGACCCCTTAGTTCTGAATAAACATGTCTAACATGTCATGTCACAAAGCTAAAATCATTTCATAAAAATGTTTTGACCGCACATGTTGGAATAAAGGGACGTGACATCCTGCTTCAGGCTGAAGAGTTTTTAATAGTTGTTGGACAACAATAAAGGTCTATCACACAGACACACAATCTAATCCAAGCAGTCATGAGTAGAGAATATCTAGTGTTGGGTTAGCGACTGTATTGTTATTGTGGACAATGCAATTAATTTCTAAACATACTCACAATATTCTTAGAAACCTGCAAACCTTCTGAGTAACAGATCACTACAGAGGAGTCGGGGTTTTAGGCATATTAACATTATCTTGGCAGTGGTGTCTTAATATGTTACTTGATGTTGCCAGCGTGACAAGTTGATAACCAGCATACTTCCAAACTGTTTGCATAATATATAAAAACAAAACATTACATTCAGAAATTAGCTATAATTATTTGTTATTCTAAGTAGAAAGCTATAATTTGATAAAGTTAATGATATACTATATTTGTTCTGCTCAGAATGGATATTGGAGATTCTGAGAATCTAGAATCACCAACTCTGTTGTTTTGTCACTTTTTATCAGTTAAAATTCAAAAATCCTGTTTTATGCACTACGCATATTGTCAGTGCGAGACACCTGCAGGTTCTTTAAGTCTCACTTTGGGCTTTCTTCTTTTTGAATGTTATGAAATGTAATATGGAAGAAATAATGTTAGAGCTAAAGGAAAATGATATAATAACTGTTATTAAATATCATTGGTATTCTGTATGTTATATAATTTGTAAAATACCCACATATAATCTTCCCAGTGTTGACACCCAGCGAGGGTCTGTAACGTGTGTGGGCACAAGATGGAGGAGAAGCACAGTGTGCATGTTCTATTCATCAGTGGGTAATTTCATAACTTGAATAATCTTTATGCCTTGTAAGCCTGAAATGTTGCGTTTGTTTTTGTTGTCCCCGGTTATTCACTTTGGTTTCGTTACCCTCCTTCTACTTCCTGTGGGGATTAGTCTTAAGTGTTTACACCTGCGTTGGTGAAACATCATTAAGGTGCCACTTCACCCAAATTACCTCGTTTTATTACCAAAAAAAATCACCCACTTCACCCTTAAAAAAGTGGATGTGAATGTGAGAGAAATTCCCTGCAAATGCAACTCGCCTGTTCATGGCGACCAAATTGCTCCCTCCCCTTTGAACTCGCTTTCTCACTCACACTTGCTAATTAGATTCCCGATCGCCATGTTTTCACCTGTGTGTATGTTCCGTGAGGTTAATTCGACTCATTTCTTTGTTCTTTCGTATGAACTCTGCGGTGGAGCTGAAAGACACAACCTGTAAACCGTGTCAAACGGATTGACTGTGTTTCTGTTTTGCTGATTAAACCTTGTTAAAAATATAATTCATACGCTCCCTTGAGCTCTTAACTTTCCTTGCAATTTTTGCCATAACAGTTTAAACTTAAAAAGCTGTGTTAAATGTGTTAATATTTCCATTTGTATATGACAAATTGAAATAAAATACCCAACAGACTGAGTTGGGTTGAATATATTTAGAGTAAACTTTATTGTTAGGAGTTACATAAAACCAACTCAGCGCTGTAGTTTTTTCATGTTATTTTATGTTACTAATATGTTACAATAGACAGGAATAGTACTTGCTGGTTTATAGGCATTGTGTAACAAATATTGACAAACTGTCAACACTGACTATTTATGCTAAGATATTACGAGAGTTTTCGCTTTTATGGTTTAAGAAAAGCAGACTAGATGGCAGCATATGAACAAGGTTAGGGAAAGATCGTGGTCTGGGAGAAAACAATGCTGACTTTAGAATGCAAACTCTTGTTTTGTGTCAAAGACACATGTTCTGTCTGTTCTGTACTCCCACCTTTCAGCTGTCAGCGGTCAGCTATGATTTATGCACAAAACAAAACAAAAAAACACAACCCTTTCTGCTAAGGATCGTATCACATAAGGTGTCTTGTGGCCTACATTTCAACACATTTACAATCACTTGTCGGGAATTCAATACGATGAAATGATTGCAGGCTTTACTTCCGCCCCGATGCCAGCAATCAGCTGCCAGGCCGCAGACCAGCTTTGTTGATTAAGCTGAGACATTACTGACTTTGCTGCTTGTTATTTGATTCTAATTCTTATCACACTGATTATGAACTCTGGTGCTTGTGGGTTTGTTTTACCCTTTGACATTACTGAAACATCCACATCACCTGACAGCAAAAACCCAGATTTTATTAACTCTCAGTAGACATCTTTATTGTTGCTTTACGATTTTTTTTTCTCTTCAGCCATTTTTGGATATTTTGTCTCAAAGCTTGAGGTGACTGTACTGAGACTTGATGTAATTGTGTCCTGACTCCAAAATCTAGATACTTTCCCAGATGCTGTGTGTGAGTGGTGTAAATTCAGATTCATTTGCAACTTAACCCACTTCGATAAACTTATTTTGTGAAAAACAGTAAAACCTGGGAAACAGTGAGGAGACAAACATTGTTAAAAATAATTTGGTGTAAAGATGGCGGGTTCTTCTAAGTCTTCATCGGAGTTGGATGCCTCCAAAGCAAATAAACACATTGCGGCAAGGAAAGGGAAGGAAGGCAAACAGGATAAAGCATCAAAAAGCGCTTGTTAAAGGTTTGCTTTAGTGATAACACGGAGCTCGGGACACACACTTACAACACGTCCCGTTCTTAAACAGCTTCCTCTGGAATCTATTGGAGGTAGTTTGCAGGTTAGGTGTGCAGAAAACATAGCGGGTTTTCCACTGTGCTGGAGCCACTTGCCACGCTCAAAGATTTAATTAAGGCACGCACACTGAAGCATGCATAATTGCATAGCACTTTGGAGATGCACAGCACATCCCTCAAATTAGAGGCTGCAGATTGATGTACACTGATGGCTGCTAATGTAGGATATTGTTGCAATACAGTGTCCAGTCAAAAGCAGCACTACTGAGCATGATGCCGCTGGGCAGGACTCTAATCCGTGGTCAGCAGCTCGGGTTTTTTGTGAGTTGTACGGAAATAAATGGCACTCGCACGGATCCATCACAGTTCATTGTGTTTTTGTTATATTACACATTAACGTGGGTTCACATTAAGCAATTCAATATGAAATTCATCTTCCCTTTAGTGTGTTGGAATTTTATCATGTTCACCCAATAAGCAACTTTATTAGCATTTAATGCCAGAAATGGGTGCTTCAAGCGAACAGCCACAGTGGACCACGATATAATGACGCTGGATCGAGGCCATTTCATTCCCAGCCCTTTCCTTTCTCCTCGCCACAGAATCCCGCCGTCCTGACAGTAATCTTCGGTCAGTGTTTTATGACTATATTAGAAAGTTGATCTCACCTCTACCTAACTCTGTCTGGCTGACTGTCCGTCTCTCTCTGTCTCCTTTCCTGTCAGGATTTCATAGTTGATATGTCGCTCTCACTCTGCTCCATCCTTCCAGTCTCTTCAGTATTTTATAGCTATTGTAACAGCTTCCTGACCTTTCTTTTGGGTGATTACTTTATAATGAGACCACATCTCCCTCCATGGCTCACTCCTTATTGCTCAACACCTTTCCCCACCTTTCTTATCATTATGCAGACGTAACTTATCTTTTTCAGGATTACAGTACTTTTATGACTTCTGTTATAAGTGACAGCACAGGGGAGAATGGCATAAAATGCATGGTTAAGAAAGTAGAGCGGGGAAACAGGATTTTAATGTGGAGTTAAATCTTGTTATTCTTTTTCTCGGTGATGATGAGACTGTTATTATACTCGAGAGAAAATAAAACACTAACTCCTGTTTCAAAGAACTAAGCTCGACATTACTGAAATAATAAAAAATACATGTATAAGCTTACAAAACCAGTGTTGTACATTCCGTACCAGTAAAAGTGCCTGTGCACACCGCAGATATTGTTGCCACATTCAGTGAACATGCAATTAATAATCACTACTGGTGTATGTGTGTATCAATCAATAATTGTTTTGATGATGATGAATAGTTAATTATATATGTTGCCAAGGCAGCGACTCCAATAGCATAATTGATATGAGACTAGCAAAGCCCTTGATAGTGATGGTTGTGCTGAACATGACACACGAGACACTTCATGGTTTAACATGAAATAATAGCCAATCGCACTCAAGGACAATACAAGCCAGTCAATCTAAGATAATTACATCAGTATATGAGGCTTGGTGTCCACACAGGTCTGTGCAGGCAATTGGACCGGGGGGTGAGTGTTGGGCTGCACATAGCCCCCCCACCCCGTGCTCATAAACTTACTAATAAAAGGTTGAAAAATGTCCAAAACAGCATGTGGAAACCCACAGCAAGGCCCACACACAGACAGACAGACAGACAGACAGACAATCAACACACCTGTGATGTGTCAAAAGTAAGTGAAAGACAGACTTTTGCTTGTTTTGACTCTCGCACACCCTCCACCCCCGTACACCCCCCCACCACCCCCCCAGCCCTGACAAACACCACCCAAGGAGAAGAAATCAGAAGAGAGCAATCAAGCAGAGAGGATATGTCTCCACAGGAGGGACAAACAGGGAGAAAGAAAAGACAGAAAGAGAGAGATAAGACCAGGAAAAACTAAATGAGTGAGCAGAGAAATGCATTAAGAAAGGCTGAGGCGGAGAGAGACACAGAATCGGAGAGACAATAAGTGTGTGGAGATCCTGTTATGTCTGTCTGAAGTCCTGATGATATTTGTCAGATTATTGATCTTGGTCTGCTTTTCCCAAACCCAAGTATACTACGTCATTATTCTTTTTCTCACCTCAAGGTTTCAGTAGCTACATCTCAATTAGAGTCCCGTATATAAACTGTGCTGCTTTTTGTTCCCATTTCCATCAGGAACCTTTTGTGGATCCTCTCACTGAGTTTCAGTGAGAGAATTTTGCTTGTTGGCACATACATCATGTGCTTCAGTGCATGTTATTTCTTTACACCATGTCTGATCCTGAAAACATAGTTTCAAAAGGTTTAAAGAACAAGCGTCGTTCTAAAAATACTGTAGCGTGTGTTCAGTGGAGACGCTATAGAATATTTGCTTCAGCTGTTTTTACCCAAACAATTTCTTTGTTTTCAGTGGGAATACAGCGTGTGATTTAAGTGACGTGAGGCAGTGTAGACAGCGAGCATGATTAAAACACAGTGGGAGCGTATCAGTTACGTGAGGCATGTATTACCCGCATATCAAATACGCAGCTGACAACGATCCCGGCGTTGAAACTGTGTCTACACGAGGAACTATAAAAAAGAATTCTTTATCAGGCGTTCAGCAGTTTTGTTTTTGCGTTCCGTCTTTGATTGGTTGTGTCTGCACTACACCGATTATTAGTCACAACAGCTGCAGCACTCACTCCTTATCACAGTGAAGACCAAACCTGAAATACTTTGGGAAGTGGCTTGTGAGAAATTTGTTTTTTTTTTGCTGTTGTAATATTAAATATTGATTAGAAATCGAGAGAAAAGGTTGCCGGTGGCAGGAAATCCCCACGGGCAGCTAACGTTGAAGGTTAAACACACACTAATATGGACATGTTCTCTGCTGTAACACTAATATATTGTACATTACTAAAAGATGACTTTGCTGTGTTTTCATTGAGCTTTGAGTCTCGACTGTGTTCAGCTAATGTGTGTTAGCAATGACGTGCATGTAGCTGCATGTACTTTGGTTAAAGATTAATAAATAATGCAAAGAACTATAAATGTTCTGATTACTGTTACCCCGTTGTCCCTGCTCAGCTCCTGACGTATAAAACGAAAATGTGCACAACCATATTTCCAACCTCAGAACATGTGACGTTGTTAATCACAATATTAATATTCTTAATATTCTCAAGTTTTCAAAAAAGATAAACAGAATAAGGCTACTCGGAAGCCCGATCCTTACTACTGCCTTGTTCAATTACTTTGTCTCATATACGTTTGCATCACTTTGTTACTTAAATAAACGTGAAAAGTTTTTTTTCAAAATTTGTTTAGACTCAGTGTTCTCGCCCCCGTCGGCTGCAGGTTAATAAACCACAGACATCTACTGTATATGGCTGTTGATGCGAGAACACAGGGACCTGTGGGTAACTTTAGTTGGAAGAGTTCACGGAAAATATGGCCTGTGCATTTGTGTGAACTGAGTTTTTCTCAGAAGCGCTGATGTCACAAACCAGACTAAAGCAGTGTGTAAGTGTGTTGTCATAGCAGGATTCTCTTCAGTTTCTCCTTGATATTAAGCTTTTTCATTTATACTTTTTATTCTCTTGAGTTTTGGCCTTTAAGAGTAAAAAATATTTAACTAATCTTAGAAATGCTCTAATGTTTGTGTTAACAGCATCTGAGCCAATTGACCACAGTCTAAATATTATTCATCAACTGAAAGCCTGCAGGCTGAGATTCATCAGACGTTAAATTTATTTTCTAAATCTTTTGAAATGTACACTGTTATTGCCTTAAACTTCATTAAAGGGATCATAACATTGCAATGAACTCACTTCTATAGACTCTTATTGGTTTTTTAGGGGAAAAATACAGTTGGCCTTAATGAAAACGAAGCAAAAGCAGACCAAGAATATTGATGAGTAATTTGTTGTTTTGGCACGTTTACAGCTCGTTCATGCTTCTTTCAGGCTGCTGATTGGTTGACTTGTGGGGCTGCTGACCTCACACACACACACACACGCACACACACACAGTGCAGGAGGCACAGCCACAGAGTGCATGTTCACTGAGAAATATCTTGATGTACTCAAGGTAAGTGTGGCTCAAAAAATTACTAAATTTACTGCTAGTCACATTTTGATAATGAAGAAGTCGCTAGAGGGATATTACATTCACTCATAAAAGAAAGAGGTATGATGTTAGATTATGCTGCAAACCCAGAGCCTTGTCATTTTATTAACATCTGCTGACACCACTCACGAAACATATTCATTACAAGCACAAATAACGAGCATGTATTTATCCAGGAACTGCATTACACCATATAATTATCTTAATTAACAAGTACTCTCAACAAATGACAAGGACAGACCAGAGGAGCACAGAGAGGAAACAGAGAGGTGAAAAGTTGAAAATGGTAATCAGAGGCAGGGATGGAGGAAAAAAAAGTGGCGTGCAGAGGAACAGAAACAAACTGATGAAGGGGTAAGACGGAACAGGAAAGGAAAAAGTGAAACGCAATGGGGCATTACGCAGCAAACGTGTGAGGCTGTTCTCCCGATTTTCAGCTGTCATTCAGCTGTTGGAACATGTAATGTTGTACTCTTTGAGGGCTTTGTGGTAATGATATTATGCTGTCTTTATTGCATCTTTCATAAACAAGGGGCCCGGGGAACTCGATTTGAATGATATGATGGTGAGTTAAACAGAACGCCGTGCGTGTCTGCAATGATGTCTGGTTTATCCTCCAGAAACACTGGGGGAGAAAATGAAAGAGAGAGGGTAGAAGTGGTGAAGAGCTCAACAAAGCAGAGGAATTGCTAAGAAACTGATGTAATAAAGCCCCATCAAGCTTTCAGGACATCGTTTTACCATTCCTGTCCAGCGCAGAGATTTCTTAACAGCCGGCCGTGAGTGCTTGTACACATTCTGTTTTGTAAATGGCCGTGAAATTTGTAGGGCTTTAAAAATGTAAAGGCCCCCGGCCGCAACATTAGTAGCAGTTAAACGAGTAATAGGTGGACAGGATCTTAAGTCTATTTTACCGTGTGTTTAATAAAAAATGTTATGAGGACTAAAACGTGTTTTCCAGTGAGAGTATAAGAGAAAAGGAGGAAGGTGAAGGAGTTGGAGGTAGAGCTGTTGTGATGGGGTAAAAACAGAGGCTGAAAAAAGGAAAAAATCTGACAGGTTTGATTATGTAACAAGGGCGAGAAAAACGATTGCAGAGAAAGGATGGAAACAGTATGGATAAAGGTGGAGAGACGGGGATGAGCTGTTGAAAAAGAAATACAACAAATGAAACAGAGTTGTCAAGATGTGTTCTGGGAGTAATGATCAGCTCATGTTGAGTTCTGCTTTTGTCTGGCATAAGTCGGTCACGACTGCCACTGTGAGCATTACAAATTCACACATGCATGCAGGAGAGACCCGTCTGCCCACCGGAGACCTTGAGGACCACAACAACCACAAAAGCAAATGTCTCTTACATGTCTCCTAGCAACAGAACAGTAATTGTGCAAGATAATATAAATGAAGATGGGTCAGAGCGAGAAGCAAAAAAAACTAAAGAGAGACAGATTTGTTTGCAGCAAATCACGGATCTAGTCAGATAGTTACTGTCACTTAGCAAAAAAAGTCAGATTATTATCATGTACACACATTTAGATTTGGAGTGAGTCAGTCAGTCAGTCGACCAACACGCACGACATACAGTAAATGATTGAACTTTGCAGTCATCAGTAGTTTCAGTCAATGAATGAATCAGTTGGCCAGCCAGATAATTAGCCAGCCAATCAGTGAGTTAGGGTGTCATAACAAATAACATCATCCAGGCACTAATTAAATTACATTCCCACTGTCAATGAAATCACATTCATATAAAAATATAAATTCTTTGTCTGGCTGACAGAATATTACGAAGGCAGAATAATAACGCAATTAACAATTTGCAGTAAACATTGTTGTTGGAGGGAGAGAATTATTTGAAGCCTCATTACACAATATATTTCATTCAAGAGAAGGAATACTAAAAAGGACACATTCACTTCCTTTTCTTGGCGCTCACTTCAGCCTCGAGCACAATGATTCCCACAGTCACCCCGCCCGGACAGTACAGCAGCAGTTTGATGGACTTTTGTGATTTGTTCCAAATGACAAGAAACACAAAATGAACTATTCTTTTAAAAGTGAGATTGAAAAAAGCTTTAATTATTTAGAGATTATGCCCATAGGTATTACAACATGAGATTTGTGTTGTCTCCCTTCTTTAAATCCTTCAGTGAACATATGTAATTTGGCTCCGGCAGCTGTTGTAAGGACAACTGCATTGGTGACATGGAGTTTTAAAAATAACCAAATACAACAAGATCAGAGGTTAAAACAGTTAAAAAGAATAAAAAAGCAGCACCTCTTAACCCAGACCACAAATCAGCCCAGATTAAGGACCATATGGAGGCTTTAGTGCAGCCCAGGAGCCTGATAACACTGAAGAAAACAGCGTTAACAGCCAGAACGTTGGACATCAGTTTGAGCAAATTGCTGAATGCCATTCATTTCATACAATTATTTGCAATTACAGAGCTTTTCAATAGACGAAATAGCTTTACCTGTGGTCAGAGAGGTGAAGACATTAACTACCCATTTAGCACCCTCGTTTTTGTGCAGAGGCTCCCAAATTATGTTCTCAAAATGAAAAAAGGTTACAGTGTTCCAGGTGGAATAGGGTGTGATGGTGGTCCGTTATTCGTAATGTCTGTATGTTTGTATGGTTAAGAGTATTCATAAATCATAATTAGGCAAGCCGCATACATATTCATGGACAAGCATTAAACACTATACTCCACTTATAAGGCAAAGAGGTCTGTGTCATGGACACCGAGCCGGGGGCACAGAAGGCCGGGCAGAGTGCAAGGTCACCGGGGAACCGAGGGAAAGGGCATAAAAATGGTGCCATTTAGTTTCCTCGTTTTTTGGCCAGAAGATAAAAACAGGCATCGGGAGAGGTAAAAACGCTTTGATTTCCATTTGAAAAGGGCACTTTTGCACCCAAGATGCAAAGGTCAGTGATGACAAGCTGTAGGCTGTGATGCCCGTGAAGCTGGCTGAACATTTGCAGCTTGATGTTGCTTCATGAACTACACAACACGAACGTTCACTCGCAACAGCGCTGCAGTGAATAATTAGCAGGATCTAATGAGGCATTTAACGCTCTCATAGCTGCATTGACTGAACTGTAATATTTAAGGCTCACGCTGGTCGTGTTAATAAAGAAGCACAGTGTCCGAAAGAGCCTCCGACCTTTAGCTGCGAGCTCCTCCTGCAGACACGCAGGAAGGCTCGCCGGATCATATTCCCTCTCCTGCAACCGCACAGATGGCTCCAAATTGAAGTAAACAACATTAGTTCCCTTTTGTTTTGTGTGCGGTAATTTGCTTTACCCTCACCTGTGCGCTGCAATCCCCAGGGGTCAACATAGCTGTACACAGAATAACAAGGACCTAACAGTGCTGACCGCAGCTTCGAAAAGTGTGTCACACGAGAACCGGCAACTCAAACCAGTTGCTGGTGGACTGACCGTATGAAGCTCCAATTAGCACAAGAAGCCCGTGTCATGATCCGCCTCAATTCTGCCTCCGCAGACACAAATCGTCCATGTGTTTCGGTTTAAAAAAGTACAGACATGCAGCGGAGCTGCAGCCTTTGAGCAAATATCTTGATTAATGTCAGCAAGTAAATACACAAAGGCCCTGATTTTATTCATTTAGACAATAGCAGTCATCTGTTTGGACATTTGAATAATGAACATTTCAATTCTGTTTGTCCTTTTTCAACATTTGCTCACTTGACAATCTGTAAACCTTCTTTGAGGCACAATTTCTTAACCTTGCTGTAAATTTAACATGATTATCATTGTACATCTTCCGCTCATGCTAATATTTAGTTAAAGTTTTAAAGGGGCAAATTTATGTTTTAAATTATTTTAGCCTTTACCTTTGCTACTTCATCTGCAGTGAACACTTATGAATTTTAGCAATGGGAATTTGCCACCAGTAATGGCTTCGTGCTTTCCATGAGCCCACGTAAAATCAATTTTACTGAGTGATTGAGTGTCTGGTTTATTATTCCTGCTGTATTTTATTACAGTAGACTGTAGTTTTAAAATTTCCTTCAACATCAATGAATAATTCCAATTTATTATTCTTCCAAGACCTGGCCTTGACCAGTAAATCAATGTAATTTAATTTTCCCATTATTATTTGATTAAATTCAATATACCTTTGAAATATGGTGATTTTAATAGAAATTAACTAGCATCACACTGCACCATTTGGTTCAGAGCAGCGTGATTTTCCTCAGGGTCCCCTGGGAGTTTGCTAGTTATGGATCATCCCGCAAAACAAGAGACATTATTCTCTTCTCTCATGAAACTCTGTATTCTATAGTGTCAGTCCTGTTGGATCACAAGGCCACTGCGCATATGTACATTTTGTTCACAACATTTGCTTGAATCCTCTTCGTACTGTCCCCCATGTTCCTTGTCTTATGCATTATAATAACACAGCATTTGGATTTTGTCTCTACACTAAGAATGCACAAGTTTCCCGTGTAAATTTATGTTGTTGTTTTTGGTTGTCATGATTCAAACTGATGCAGCCTGATGCAATAATTTCATAACTTTAGCTAAAGGCCTCACCATTTAAACTTGACTGCTTATGTTGTGCATAGTCAGAAACGCAGACTTGGACATTCAGTTGAGCTAAACTCACTGCAAATTGCTTTTGATTGGATCTGAGAATTTCCTCACTTGATGAAAAATGCTATAAATAAATAAAAAGGAAGTTGGAAATTGTCAAAGTGGTGAAAAATGTTTCCTTCATTTGCTTGTAAAAGATTTTATTGATTGCACCTTGTAATTTTTAAATTGGAACAAAGGACAGATCACGTTTACCTGTCCAATCAGATGAAGTCAGTAACCTACAAATATACATTGCATCTTGTCAAGTACTGTGTGTGTGTGTGTGTGTGTGCGTGCACAAGACCCACATGCATTTGCATTTCCCCACAACATTTTAACTGAACAAAGCAGAACTAAAATGGATGGACACATGTGGACACAGCGTGTCCTTGCACTAGCACACGAAAGGACCTCGTATAAAATGCAATTACACTCACATGCCCCCAGTTCGCCTCATTGTATCGACCAGCTGTTTTCTTGGGTCATGTATTCACGACACATCAAAGCTCATTAGGAGAGAAGACACCACACATGACTTTGACAAAGCGATGCCAAGAAGATGTGAGTTTCGCAAACATCTCGTTTAAGATGCACAAGATAATTTACTTGATTGAGCCAAATTAGCTGTTTTGCTTATGACAGTTTTTTAGCATAAGAAAAAGATCTTCTTTGTTCTGTCTGTTTCCTGTAATTCTGCTGATTGTGGTGATCCTTGTTGAACACAGACTGGAAACAAAAAAAACATACGACTGCTGTCGTTGTCTGACTTTGTTCCATTTCTCTACATCAGTGGAAAATTTCAGTTGTGAACTCACATAATTTCTGTTCTCCAAAGTGGGTTTCACATATATTCAATCAAAATATTTACACGATTTTTATTATGAGCATTCTCAAAGACTTTAGATAATTATCAGTGCACAGTTAGACAAATTGTCTGAATTTGCTTCTGCGGCTGCTCTCCACAGAAGTGGGCACACAGCCAAGATCACTTAACACAGAATACTCAATGAGGCAAAAAAACCAAACCCAAAGCAACAGCTGAAGACTTAAAGGATTGATTGGAGTTCATCAGCTTGATATTTGTTGATATTTGTGACTTTGGTGAAGATCAGATCACATTTCATCAATAATTTATGCCCATATATATTTATATATGTATACATGTATACATCTTAACAACACTCTACAATTCAAATATATTTTATCGACAGAAGTTTTGGCTCATACTCAGACATCACAACTGAATCTGAAGGGATCTTGGCTAAAAGCTCTGCCGCGGATGAGCATGAGCATGAGCCTGACCCGGCAGGGAGGCTCGATCCATCCAGTGAAAGGTGCAGGAGCTGGAAAGGTGCTGAGTGCCTGAGAGATGAGCCATACATGAGTATGAGGAAAAGGGCCAGTTTATGAATGGTGCCAGGAACTCAGGCAGCGACTGGATGAATGAAATAAATGGAGAAGTTGGAAGAGAGAAGAGAGGCTGGGCTTGAATGAAGAGCATGGATTCACCATGTTTTCATCAGTATGGTCGAGTTCTGAATTTAATATCCAGACTCAGTTCCAAATCTGACAACAGCAAGTCAGCTGATTGAACCTCGAGCCAGTGTTTTGACATGACTTCCTGTTTGTCTTAATGCAGCTCTCAGCCTCATTAGTTACCCAACCACCACACCAACACAGAAAATGGGACTTTTTAATAAACAGGCCTAATGAACATCTTAAAACAATCATAACTATGTCCAAATGCGTTTTTAGCATGTGAATGATGGAGTCTCTCACTGACACGATGGACTCTGCAGGTGGTCGCATCTCCGCTGATGCTGCTAAACTGAATTTATTGCGTGGCTTTTCATCAAGATCATGTTAGTGTTTCACGCCAAGTGCAATGGTTCACTGCAACATATTAGGCCCAACAACACATTAACCAAATGTGTTGTCGTTGCTCCAGGCGACTGTAGGTTTCACATATATACAACAGAATCTGTGGATTTGTATATTGTGGAATACAGTGTGACACTGTGTTATCAATAAAAGAAAATGCTCCAGTCAATTTGTGAGAAGAAAAGAAGTCAAGAGGGGGATAAAATATGAACAGGCAATCTGTTCACAAGTGATAATACCGGCCATAACTGCACGAACTACACTTCTAGTTTTCCCCTCAGGCCATCACGATGGTGAACTCCTGGCACTCCTATTATTTATTTTAGGGACTATTTTTAGTCATTTTTTTAGTTGTATTCTGTGCGCTAACCTTTCTAACATGACCTCAGCAGTATGTATTTTCCAGCGTGTAAACCCTCCAACAAAAGCTAGAAAAAAAGCTGTGACAAATAAAACTTGTTTTGTCCTTCCTGTGATTCTAATGCACCATAACTTTAGCCCCTTTAAAGCTGAATCAGTGCCTCGTTTCTCTGGGTTTGACATTTACAAAAATGTATTTTAATTCCTCTGATTAATATCATAAATAACACTTGTGACTGTTCATTTGCTTTTTTTTTTCTCTGGCCCTGTCTCTTAAAAATATTTAGGCTCATAATGCATTTTTCTCTAGAGGTCAATGAACGAGCGTTAGGAATACAACGCAAAGGAGATGAATAGGCAGGAGACGGTGCTTTAAATGTCAGAGTTGTATGAATTTGTTTTTGAATTTATATCCACCCTTGTATCCTAAAAATTATTGTGTTAAACTGCAAATGCAAATGTGTTTTTGTGAGAAACGCACAGTAATTGCATATTACCATCACAAGGATATTTTGACCCTTAAATTACATGGAAAGTGGCAAAAAAAGGGAGCAGAATACATCTATAAAACATTTTCTAACTGTGCATTTTTGTCTGCCATAAAACGGCACCTTGCATCACATTATTTTTTTTCGGAAAAACATAATCGTGTTTGCACTTTTGTGTAAAAAGTTAATTTTTAAAACAGGGTTGTCGTGTCTACTTCCCACTTCCACTTCATCCTCACACACATTGTTTTAAATTTTTCTTCCCATCCACTCATCTTTAAAAGTTCAATCTTTCATCCTCTTCTCCATCATCCTTCTACCAACTGACACTTTGGAGGCCAATTCTTCCTCTGCCCTTTTCCCCGTCCTTCCTCCCTCTTCCCCCGTCTGTCCACTTGTGTTCTTTTCTGCCACTTCCCTTCTTTCTCCACCTTGCTTTCTGCATGTCCCTCTCACACTTATTCCACTTATGTTTCTTAACCACGTGTCCTTTTATTTCGCTCTCTGTCCCACCCTCCCTCCATCTGTCCCGCTGCTCTGTGCTGATATGAACTGATGTGTCAGCTGAGTTGATCATTCCCTCCAGCTGCTGTCTGCCAACTGCAGCTCTCTCTCCCTCATGTCTCCCTCCGTCTCTCTCTCCCTCTCTCCTCTCCTCTGCCTCTCCTTGTCACTCTCACCGCCTCTCTCCTTTCTGCCGTCTTTCACTATCACTTCTACTCCCCTCTCTTACGCTCGCCTTCCTTCCCTCCGTCTCTGCTCCCACCATCTCTTTTATTTCCCTCTGAGACAGGCCTGTCACCAAGATTCAGTCACTTGTCCACAAACAGTCTGATGTAGTTCCGTCTCCATGTGCATGGGCTCATGTGCTGCACGCTACACCGAGTACACATTTGTATACACGTACAGGTGTGCAAGGAGGAGGGAAAGTCTTTTCTGTCCCCTCGATACAAACCAGGTAAGATCATAGCGGGGCTTTTCTCACCGTTTTAGGAGCCGAATGGGTATAAAATCAAGTAAGAATAGGCAATGTGTAGTTTTCCATAGTAAAGACAAAGAGACAAGAGGATGTAAACAACTTCAGATTCCTGAACAGATTGGATTAGGGGGAGTGGAATAGGCACAGAGATGTAGACTGGGTGGATGTAAACAGATTTAGTGCAGATGAGAGAAGGATGGGGAGCAAAGATGGAAAGGGCGAATGAATTTCATCACATTTAGGGGGGGTAAGGGAAAAATCCATTACACTCCCCAAATGTACCGTATTCCCCAACAACTTCAAAAAAAACAGATAAACCCATTTTTGAAAAAGTGGGATGGACTAAGGATTTTAACACGGAATTCTGTGAATACTCACCACCTTTATGTGTGGTGGCGTTTGTTAAACGTGAATCACAATCATAGTGATTGTACGCTATGACTTTGGTGTGGTGGGGAAGGTGAAGCCCAGCTCATCGGGTTAACACAGCGCACACTGATTAGCTCCGGAGTGAGCTGCAGAAGACCGAAGCCTCATGTCGACATTATGAGATGATGCGAATGAGTGAGTTTGAAATCAAATTTAAAACTGATAATCCATTGACGTCGTTTATGTCTTACACGATCGAGTTATGATGGGAGAAAGTCGCTTGTGCTTTTTCGATGCTGATGTGCAAAATGTTAGCGTCATCTAATTCGACATTGCCTAAATGGTTTACTGTAATCCACTGCGGAGCTAAAGCTGTAAGGAAGAGTTGGTCATTTGGCTGGTGAACAAATACCTAAAATGGATTCAATTAGCATTCAATTGTCTCGTATTATATGGGTGTGCATGTGTTTCTCCCTTTCCTTTCTATGTTGGCAGCCTTGTCTTGTAGAAACGTAATATTCTGTTAATGCCAAATGAGGTTTGGGGTAAATAAAGTAATTGCTCTCTGGAGCATATTCAGATGGACCTGCAGGAAACAGCTACTGCAGCTTGGCTCGGTCCTGTCCAAAAGGGACTAAATCGAACTAGTGAACCAGCACCTCTAAAACTCATCAATTAGCATATTACAGCTTGTGTGCTTAATCCATAAAGGGTAAAAATGTAATAAATATTTCTAAACTTGGCTATGAAAGGCAGGGTTCCTTGGCTGGGCACAGCAGTTTAACATACAGGAGGAATTATCAGAGCTTTTAGACCAACGATCCTGCTCTTAATTACCTCTTGAAAACTGACACGAGCAGCGTTTAGAAATTGGACAAGAATGCAGTGAAAACGACATGATTGTTATAGCAGTTTAAAGGTGTGACATACATGGAATATTCCATAATGAATCATTGAGGAAAACTTCACCAAGCTGCAATAATAAGCCGTCTTCCATTCAACGGCATCGTGCACGACAGAAAAGACCGGAAGTCGGGGCTGACTCGACTGCCACTAATCAACACCTCGCCACGAACGCCGCCTGCGTTACAATTCGAAGCTTCTGCTGACAAACTGTTTCACTCCCAGGTGTCATATAACAGTGTAAGTGGTTGGGCCTGCCGCCCGTGTGCCTTAATTGGCTTAAGATTGAATCCCACCACAACCTTCTCTCCAGTGCTGCATCTGCTGTCTGTTCTGTTGCAGCACTGCCTCAATTAAAAAAAAAGAAAAAAAAAAAGGCGTGAGCGAGAGTTACTGTGGCTTTTTAATTGAATTTAACTTTTTATGCCGCTATATGGCATAAGCAAAAATATGCAGGGAGCCCTGAACTCCAAGGCGCACACATCCATGGTAGTAGCTTAGTGTGCCTTACAGCAGAATGGAATACATTATAAATGTCATACTTGTCACAAAACATTTTTCACATTTGCTAGTAATCTGTAGCCTCGATCCATATGATACTGATCCAAATGCACAAAATGCACAACCGATGTGCATTTGTGACTGGAGCATGAAAAGATGTTGAGATAAAAAAAATGTATCTTAATGAATGACAGTTTTGAGCAAGATTTGTATGCAATCAAAATCAACGCATTTCAGGTTTAATGGTAATTTTTGAAATTAGAAATTCATAGCAGCATATCCATCAAGTCCTGTAAGTTGCAAGGTGGGACCTTCAGGCATCCGACCTGTTTCTAGCACATCTTACAGATGCTCAGTCAGATTGGGATCAGGAGGCTTTTGAGGCCAAGGGCAACACCTTGAACTCCTTGTCGCATTCCCCCGACCACTCCTGAATAATTTTACATCGTGACAGGGAACAATGTTCATTTTACAGTCGTCTACCCAAATGATTGGAATGGAAATTGACAAATTTGTTTCTGCTGTACAATAAATGAATTAATTTTTAAGTTTAGAAGATGGATAATTTCTGCTTTTATTTAATATGAGCCAGTGTTTTTGTAAAAATATTGGAACATGTGACTGACAGGTGGGGTGGGAGCAGGGGGTTTCGGATAAACAGCTCTCTCATTTATGCATTATGTTTTTTGCAGTGGACAGAAGACCATTTTTACATTCATCCCGACAAAAACAATCAAGGGTGCTACAAATAAAATGATAACATGGACACGACTAATGACTGGTGCTTCTTGTTTTCCCGGGGTACCACATCTAAAGGATAAAGCAAAAAAAAAAAAAAAAAAAATCAACTGACTTTTTCATAGGGACACTGCATCCATTATCCAGTGTGTTAATAATCTTAGTAAATGTTTCCCATTCTCTAGGTACATTTGAACCACATGTTTGGTTGTGTAAATACAAACAAATATCATAAGAAGCCACTGTATTTATGTATTGCTGCACACACACACCAACCAGCACTGGTCTTGTGTGGAATTTGGCCAATCACCAAGCTGTGTGGTCACAAAGTGACCAATCATGCAGTCACACTGGTGCTAAATGTCAATCATCACTGACGAATAATGTCAGTGATGACATGCCAGCTGGCAAATTAGTCATCTGATATACATTGAAATAGGCCAGTGCACACACACACACACACACACACACACACACACACACAGTCAGTGAAACAAAACGGACCGACCTTGTAGAGTTATTTCTAATAATTCTCCCACTCACTTTCACAAACATGGAAAGAACATTCTAATACTATTTTTATAAATGGTCTCCCTAAATAAATCATTTAAACTACAAAAGCATTTGTGTGACCATAACAACTTTAGGTGTGGAAACATCTTAACACCATAAGGTTAAAAAAGTGTATTGTGTTCCATCATGTGGGGTGTGTGTATTACTGGAGCTTGCTTCAGCAGTTTGCTGACCCCCTTAGCTACAGCTGCCATAAAGATTTTCATTCAAGCATATACTGTAAGCCTTACTGTACATCCGAACATTGCACCTGTTTAACAAGCAGCATAGTTGGAATTGTTAGGGAGAAAAGAAAGTGAGCATCAAGTCTGACAATAGATTTTTTTTTAGGTAACCCTATGAATTAATTTCTCCAAAAAAAGAAAATGTGTAAAGCAGAGATACAGAGATTAGAATTCTATCCATTACACATAGCATGACATAGCTCGTGTTCATGAGAATGCAGGAGGCAGCATGAGACAAAGGGAACGCAACCTTATAATTAACCAACTGCCCAATTTAACGCAGGCAAACACCATCAACAAGGCAAGGATGATAACAAACAACACCAAGAAGAGAGGGAGTTAAAACAGCTTTGTTTATAACCTTTTTTTTTTGGTTTTTGTTTAAAAGTGTATAAACTGTGCCCTTAATTATGCTAAAAGACTGAGAATGAAACAGAATTTCCAAGCAACCACGTCCATATTTGCACAGATACTAAAAAGGCACGTACGATGAACAAAACTCAAGTTCAAACTGCCGACTATCAAACGCAGCTGTGGTTGGACACATGCTGGTTTTGGAGGGGTTAGTTAAAAGCTTAACTGAGAGATAAATAATTTGCATAACTTTTATTACAACTACAAAAGCTGTCACCTTCTCCCATCCACTGGCCTCAAATATTACCAAAATAACTAAAAGCTGTATGAATTAAAGCATTTCATGCTCAATAATGCTGAAAGACAACTTCCATAGTGTGTGACAGATGGACAGGTTCCCCTCAGAGCAGACCATAGTCCGACAGAACTCGTCAGTATGTCTCACTAACTACTTCAGCCCGAGCTGAGATGATGCTGAACCACATGCTGGTTGCAGACTCGCTCCGTACAGTAACAGTATTCACGGTAAACCTTTTGTTTGCTGACAGATTAATGCTATTCAGAGTTTCCTACAGATGCTGAACATTTTTATGAGCAAATAAACAAGACAAATGCTCACAAAATAAAAATTAATTGACCAAATGAAAGACCAGTAAAACATAATAGGGGCAGATAAAAGATAAAATGACATGAAGTATACAGTAGATAAAACTGGGGATGTACCAGTCACAGGTCTGGTGCTGCCTTTGTGGACTTCCTGTCGACTGAAACACCCAGGACCTCATTAAGCTCATGTTGCTTTAGCTGGTGTTTGTGGTTTGGAGCTTTTTTAAGAAAAGTGACAGCAACAAATGTAAAGCCCACTGCAAGTTTTAGAATATTTATGGCAGAGACACTCATTAACTCCAGCTTTACCTGATAACAAACTTATTTCATCTCCCTCTCTCTCTTGACTCTACAGTCCATGTTGTCCAGGCCTTTCCTTCCAAGATCTCACCTAAAAGCTCTTTTGTTCATCTTTTTTTTTTCTCTTTTTCAGCCAAAGTTTCTTTGTTGATAAAAGGCTGGTGGCCTCCACAGGATTTGTGGGCTTGTCCACCTCAGAACTTTCCTTTGTTTGGAGCACGCCAGACAATCGGAGGACTGGCAGACTGTAAGAGACAGTTGCTGGACGCAGTGTTTGTGTGCGAACTGCCGACTCTTTGAAAGTCTTTCCCACTTCCTACAACACATAGAACAGTAGATACAAAAAAGTCTACAACAGATCTTAGATTTTCTCTTTCTAAACAGTTCTACTATCTGCAGCTCTTAAAATGTTAACCACCAGAAATATCTGTCTGCACCTTCTGGGGATCTCTGCTACAGGTCTGGCCTGGCTTAGGTTTGAAGGATCCTTCAAAGTATCTTGGCAGGGGTTCTTGGTCTTTTTTCTTTCTACATCTAAGCTTCATCCCTAGGTTCTATAATCTGATAGAATTAGAATAGATAGAATTTAATAGAATTTTGTTTCTTTTGTTTTTGTCAGCATGGCTAACCAAAACACAGCTGGTAAAAAACTTACACTAATATAAAACTGCGATTAAATATACTGTTATACCAACAAGTGATCAAGCAGTTGAAACTGCTGAACAGTAAGAAATAAAAATCTGAACATGATCAACTTCAAGGGGTAATATTTGGTGCAGGACTGATTGGACTTTATTAACTACATCTGCCAACTACTGTAAGGAACTGCCAGCTGAGTGTGGTTCTTAACAAGCGCGTTCTTGGAGGCGTTCTGCCCTGGTTACGGGATTGGTCGGCATGAATCCTATCGGCTGGTGAATTTTAACAGGGTTGACTTGGGTTTAGTTCTGAAAGCGAGGACAGAGATCCAAGCGCAGAAGTTTCGTAAACGCGCAGCTGTGGCTGAATGCGAGGAGGAGGGTTTGAAAGCGGCAAAAATTTTATGCTCTCAAATTGAAAACTACGCTCTTGAATTATGAAGGAAATCATTCCATAACTATGTCTCTTAGTCAGGGCTTTTTTAGGCCTAGCCCATACACTGTAGGGCATCAAAACGGATATATGTTACTATCTGCATAACACAACTATGCAATTTGTCTCTGACTGGCATTACACACATCAGGCAGCTCCACTGCAGCAGCCTTCAGGCTGAGTAAGGCTGATGTATGAGAACGAGCTTCCTGCACCAGCTCACGTCACGTCAGTACCCACACACCCCCACCTCCTCCCACTCCGCCCTGTCTGCTCATCAACAGTTTGCTAGCAATTCACCGACCGCAAGAAAGCAACGAGTGACAAATCTACAGCGGCTTGTTGACCAGACTTTACTCAGGTCTCTCAGTAAAGCCTTTATCTTGCACATTAAATGTTTTATTCCTGACTGATGTTTTTGCGCTTGCTTTGTACCTCATTTGCACAGGAAGTGGCAAAGTAAAATCAATAGAGTCAATAATATATATAAAAGTGAATAATTAAACAGTGTATAAAGTTTAAAGACACGGCATGTAACTTCTGATAATATGTGATGTTCTCTCCTGAACTCAGATGTTTTCTTTCCTTTTACCTCACATGAAGTCGCTTTGGATAAAAGCATCTGCCAGATGTCTAAATGTAAATGTAAAGTTGTTCACGTAATATTTTTTAATTGAAATATGGTCCAAAATGTATTTTAATCTGCTTAGAAGTGTATTAGATCCTTATGTGTTGTAATTTGATGAATATAACTACTTGAGGGGCTTTGCAGAGCGAATCCAAACTTACCGAACATGGAGAGCGGTGCAGAGAGGACTTACTCTGAGTCTCATGTCAGCATGGGATTAAATTTCATGCTACATCTTCAGCTACAACAAACAATGTCTGTAAAAGATTCGAATCAAGCCAGGCTTTTAGGTCTGTTTTTTAAGTTTAAAAAGAACTTTAGAACTAGACCCGCGCCAGAGGACCTGAGAAGACTTAATGGTTCATATACTGAAAGCAATTCAGGCTGGTCCAAGACCATTAAGTTCTCTATAAGCAAGTAAAAGACTTTAAAAATCGATAGAGAAGCTGACAGGGAGCCAGAGTAAGGAATTTCAACCAGGACTCCTTCTCTGGTCCTGGTCAGCATGCAGGCGGCAGAGTTCGGAATCAACTGAAACTGATTTATAATGTTTTGGGGTGGACCAGAGAGGAGGACATTACAATAATCCGGTCTGCTGGATATAACAGCGTGCATCTGTCTCGTCCCCTGACCCCAACACTGAGCTGCAGCCTGTAATGCTGACAGCGGGACTTAGTGCTTGTTAGCCTGTGGACAGTATATCTGCATGACCTGCCTGCCGGCTGAGACTTGCAGCCACTGCACTTTTGTGAAGGTGCACAGTGTTTAGTAGAAGTCTTCCGACTCTCACAGTACTTACAGGTAACTCCACACTGTCGTCGGCTGAGCCTTTGCCATGAGGTGATGCTTCGATCCGTTTTGATGGTTGTCTTTCGTGTTCATCCTCGTCTCTCTGGTGTTGCTCTCCATTTAAAGGCATTGGAGATAATTTTACCTGAACAGCCTAGAATTGTTTTTGCACCTCTTTATAAGTTGTCCCCTCTTCAATCAACTTTTTAATCCAAATACGATGTGTTTCTGAACAATGTCTTAAGCAACATTTTCCTCAGGCTTTCAAATGCATGTTCATCCTTAAACAGAGGCCACCTGATTCACACCTGTTTTCTGATTGAATGCCACACTGCTAATTTTTTGAACACACCCCTTTCAACGAATTGCCCAACTGCACAGTCTTAGAGCGTGCATATCATGAATGCTGGGTTTATTTTCTGAGAATCTATTGCACCTACCGCTAACTCGTTTGCCATGTACCGATTAAAATCTACTAAACACCTGGATTAATTTGGTTATTCACATTGGACGGCTATTAGTTTGAACACCACTGTATATCATACATCATATTAATGTGTCCTGTCATGGCTTGAAACATGCACAACACCCAGTACAAAGTACTAATGTGCTACTTCTACTATTGTACAGTAGGAAAATATTTTTTTAGATCCAGCACCAGTTAGCATTATGGTAAATAAACCACAAATAAATATTTGACATTATTTCATAGATACAGCCAAGTAACTAGCAAGTTATGCAGGATAAAATCTTAACCCCCCCAAAGAAAAGCTCAGACTGGTCAAACAGTCAAGAAGGAGCTCAGCACCTATTTCAATGCTAAAAAAAAAATTTATGCCAAAGGATAATTCAAAGGATGCAGGGTATTTCTAAAACATCATTTGGAATCATAAGACATTTGTTCCCAATAGGTCCCCTTTGATGAAGTTATTTATGCTTTTGCAGCATTCACCAATGTCTCTCTCAATGCAGGCGGCTTTGTCCATTTTCCTTTAAAATTATTCTTTTTACTAATGACTCTTAGTTTGAATACCTGGGAAAATAAAGAATTTAGAAATATGGTTTCTGGCAGCTTTGTTATTGTGTTTTGCACACATTCCCCACATGGGGTCCCATCCGTTATTAGGCAAAGTAAACAAAATGCTGCATTGTGAGCAACTGCAGCCTTCAGTGTAAAAATTATTGTTTGCGCCTTGAAGTGGTCCTCACACTGTAATTCAACGACTGCAGTTATAGCCAGGTTATCTAACCGATATGTATTTTTCAGGCCACCTCTACATGTCTGACTCTGATGTATTAAAAAAAGGCGTTATAAGGGAGACAAATTACAAAATGTAAATTGTTCATATCGGGCATGTGAGTTTTGGGAAAACACTTGTCAGGAGTGGGATTTGAACCCACGCCTCCATTCGGAGACCAGAAGCCCCTTTGGGGAAGAGTCCATTCTTGAGTCTGGCGCCTTAGACCGCTCGGCCATCCTGACAGCTGCTAAAACTTGTGAGCTTTGTGATGTTTGTAACATTCATGAAGACATTTTGAACAATATTCAATTAACATGTGATTGAGTTGCCTGGTTTTAGTTGGATTGTTCATGTGATCTGCATTATTCACCAGATACATAGCACAAGTCTTTGGAGTTATTACTTTTGTCTGAGTTCTGTAAAAAGCTTGCTCTCTTACTTCCAGTGTAGCATTGTTAAAGCCATTACAGCCAACATGGGGCTCAAACCCACAACCCTGAGATTAAGGGCTTTAAACCACTTGGCCACCCTGATGGTGGTTTTTGGCTGAACATTGTGAAGCGCTTTGGATAAAAGTGCAATATTAGTGGCCATATACCATTTTATCAGGGAACAATGTTACTTGCACTTAAGAAGGCTGGTTATTTTGAAAGCCTGGCGCAAAGATTTAAACTGCAGCACAGGAAGAGAGAAAGCAAAAATAGGGGAAACACACACAGCTGATTGGCAGCACAAACTATCTGAATATAAAAAGCTGTGTGTTCCTGTCTGCAGCCTTTAGTTTTTCAATTCAGTTCCTTTCAACTTTATTTATATGGCGCCACTTCAAAACAAAGTCATCTCAAGGCACATACATAACATTTTTTACATAATAAAGTCAAGTCAGATATGTAGAGAAAACCCAACAAATCCCCCTTGAGAAGCCATAGGCCACAGTGGAGAGGAAAAACTCGCTTTAAAGACGTGGTCTAACTGCAGTAGTGTGTGTTTATTCATTTCTGAAACCTGACAGTATTTATAATATTTTATGCATTTATAATTATTTGCCCATTAACAGTAAAATATATATTCTCCTACTATTCATCCATATTTATTATTGGCTGTGTTTGAAATAAATTTAAAAAAAAAAGAAGCTGTTTTGCTTTAGTTTACATGTTGGGTTATGTGGAGGGAAGGTTCATAAATGAATAAATGAAATCATGTCTAAAATGTTCCTATGGCTGTTTCCTAACTATTGAACCATTCAGTAGTAACCATTTTAGGCTGCCTACATTAAATACTGACTTATTCAACTTAAGGCATCCGGTATTATAAAAGTTACATTTTCTAATAAATAAAGTTAGCTTTTATTCCACAAGGCCAGGAAACCAAGGATAACTGCTGGGATATAAAACAGATATTAAGTTTCTTTACAGTTGTACCTGAATAAGTTTTGGTGACTTTGGTAAATGCGTGTATGTGTGCATAGTGTGTGTTTTTACGTGCCTGTTTCCCAGGCTGCACAGGGCTAGCAGGTGACATTTAGAGCCAAAACGATTTATCAAAGGAAATGCCTCTATAGTCTGCAGAAAAGGGGCGTGAGAGAAGAATAGAAAAGAGACAGAGTGACAATCTGACAGAAAGGATGCAGCTGAAAAGGTGGAGAGGGAGCCGAGGAAGGAAGACGTGGAGAGTTCGGCACCACGGGGATGTGAAGGATGGGGTGAGCTCGGGTGAAGACTCCTCACTCGAGGAGGCTGCACTCACATAACAACTAGACACGCGAAAACCTCTCTCACTTCCTCTCTCCCTCCCTCTATTTATCTCTCTTTCTCTGTCCCAGAGCTTTTTAGCCTCATATTTATCTTATGATGTCAAATACAAATTAGATGAGTCTGCAAGAAAAGCAGCAACTTCAAACTACAAAGTAGATGAGGTTGCATTTGAAAACCCATAAGCTTTCACTCACTGTGATATAGTTTTAATGTGTAAATATGCACTTTAACAAAGAATTCAAGGATGTGGTTTGTGTGTTTATCGACAGGTCTGTCAATATTTCTAAAAATGAAAATGATTCGATTAAAAAAAATGTGGGATATGACAATATTTAGAAAAATATCATTCCATGTTACTGTATTGGCTTGGAAATCACAGTATGAGGCGTAACCTTGGATGCAAACAGTGCAGCAATGTAAAGACACAAGGAAGATAATATATATATATGTGTGTGTGTGTGTGTGTGTGTGTGTGAGTGCTTGTGCAACGCAAATTGAGCTGCATCCAAAACATTATTTTTTTCTGAGAAAAAGTTGCACTGCAGGCAGATGTCATGCCCATCTATGAAAACTTAACACTTCATTTCTTGGTTTACTAGTTAACATCAGTTACAGTAGCAACAGCTAACACAGACTTTTAAGGTGAAATGTTTCCTTACATGTTACCCAGTGTATGAGTTCACATTGTGCATTAATTTTAGTGTTTCCCTTGCATGACTAACACTTTACTGATGACTGGATGTTCAAGCACAACAAAAATGTAAATGAATTTCAACCAGATTATGCAAATATTCCTTCTCCTCACTTTAAGAAAAAAAAAAGGTGTCTGAGCATCGTGTCTGTGCGCTCTGTCAACACAACACCTGTGCTCGCAACCGTCTACACTCAATTACCACCTCTGCGAGAATCATGTCACGTTAGTGCAGAGATAATCTTCCGATCAGAGACTCCAAGTAGGCTGTACACTTTGTTCCAGCCTTCGTGAAAAACTGGCGCGAAGGCTCTGTCACGTTTTAAGTGCAGGTCTGCACCTGAATCCAGAGGTGAAGCAAAGTTAAAGTTTAAGGGTTTTTTGATTATAAAATCATGGATAAAGATCAGGCAAAACTCCACAAGAGAACAAGTGATCAACAACATGACATAGAATCAGATTAATTGCTTCACACATTAACACCGACAGGGAAGAAGGGACAGATCAGTCACTTGGAATCTGGTGAATGATGAAGCGGTAGGACTGAGAAAAACAAGGAAGGTTACTGCTAAGTTTCTTCGTAGACATAATATAGTTTAAAGAACAATTCACAAAATATAAAAAAAACCTGATTACTCATGTAGTTGCTCATAAGTCTATTATTTTCAAAGCTTTTGTTGTGGTTATTGCGAGGGAGAGTCTACTGTGTTTGACATCTACTTGCATACAGTGAGTGAATAAACTCAAATCTTTTTCAGATCTAATTTCACCTTTAAATTGAACATGAGCTTATTTTTTATTAGTTTTTGTCTAAAAGAAACTGTGAATTTCACAGCGCTGTATCTGGGTGTTTTGCGTGTGTGTGTGTGTGTGTGTGTGCTGACATGAGAGCACCGCTGAATTAAGTTTGACCTTGATGACACACACTCTCACACACTGAATCCTGCATAATACATAATTTGTGAGCAGTGGTGGATGTCTGGGGAGTCCCTGTATAATCAGAACAAAGCAGCAAACTCCTCCGTGCTGACCAAGAAGAACACGGAGCTGGCTTGAAGTTGAAGTCAGCTAAACGTGGCAGAGTTTCTTACACAAGCATGATCTTTATAGTAAAATGAATTACTAATATATTATGGAGATGTGGGGATATTTTTAGAGTTTCCCTACAACTGAAGTCAGCAGTTCAAACTATCAGGTTACTGAGCAATTTAGGCAATGCACAGAACTCTCAGTTTCCCAGGCTATAAATTTTAATCCAACTCGAAGCTTTAAGAGCCTCCACAAGACCTGAGAGATTTAACCATGGGTTAAACCAGGCTCGAATTATTTGGTTCATGGTTCACTTTAGGTCAGCACTGTGACAGTACATGTACAGTATTTGCAGGATTTATGTATTTGTAAGTATTGCAATGTTGGTCTTATAAAGCCTTTTTAAATATATATATATTCATGTGTACCTAGACAGCACGAAGCCATGGATTTACTTTATGTGGAAGTGTATTTTAATATAAACTGTACAATAGACCTGACTCAAACTAAGCAGAGAGGGGAGAGTGACAACATGTGACCTTAAGCAGGAGCAGAATAATTTCAGTTATAGCATTTTGTGTTGTGTCAACACTTTGCATCACTGGATGCTGAAATGTTCTTAGCCCTCCAGCTAAGGTGAAAAGTCAGTGGCTGGATGCTGCACCCTGTCAAGCACTGAGCAGTTCTTTCTCTCTATAATTAAAGTTCCTTCTGACGTGAAACCATTGTGTTACCTAAATACTGAATTAATTACTTAATTATGTTATAGAGCTAGAAGCTTGGTCCTGTTACTTATATACCGAGATTCATATTAGCACATGCTCACATATCTGCACACTCTGGTCATAACTGTTTATCCTCCAAAAGTGCACAGAAGCTAAAGGCTTTTCTCTTTAGTTTGGGAGTTTGAATGTAACCAAAATATATATCATCATCAGTTTATATCATCTTTTAAATGAACCATCATTTGATTGAAGCATTTTGAATAAAAGATATACAAAACTCCAACGACTGCCAAAAAATGTGCATACAGGAAAGTAACAGCTATTAAATTCAAAGTCAAGTTGCACAATACAATATGTACACTATGTTGTTGCCATGGTGATAATTGCTTACTTATGGGTCCAATGTAAAATGAAATGATTTGTCAACAAATGAAGACCTGAAGGTTGTGATCAATGGCTTTCCCCCCAGTGCGGACAGGTTTAATGTAATAAAACATCTGTGTTTTAATTGAAGGACACATCATCACACAATGACTCATATACAACAAACCCCTCATATTTTTTCTGAAGTTTTTATTTTGTGTTCATACACCATAGTCTTAAAAGGCAACTCCACCAATTTTAAACATGATGTTGAGTTTTGGAGCTTTGGTGCTGTAAGTATTCACGTGACCAAACAAATGGATGTTGTTTGGACACAGAGCTACATTCCTTCAGTCAGAAGTAGCTTGTTATTGATTTCCCCATATGGTCATTGATCCACATCATTGGCCATGAATTAACGTCGATGTTTAGAACTTTTCTTTAACCTGCATCCAACATTGCTGGTTCCATACGGCCTTTTTACCACATCCAAGACCAAGGACGCAGCACTTGTTCAGACACCAGCCCCAATTCAAAGAGTACCACCATGGGCAACGCCTGCCCACCTGAGCAGATCACTCGTCAGTGAGCCGTACGACTCACCTGGAGCAAGATGACGAATCCCGCTCCTGTAACATGGCTGTTACCCAGATCGAAATCCCGTTACTTGTAACTGATTCCCATTTCCTCGCCCAAATCACCATAGCCTTGCTTATTAATGTTCATTCATCTGTTGTTCACTTAGATTTGGTCATTTCGTGTTTTCTTGTGTATTCATTTATTCATTTTGTTGCACGCATTTATACTCAGTTACATATATATCCTTATCCGTATGCACAAACATATACATATATTCTGTAGATGTAGACTAATAAATCATTGAAAAGAGCTGGTTGTTTGTTGTGTGGTTTCTTGAGAGAAACGGATAAGAGTTCCCTAAAACTGGAAAAAAACTCATGATCGAGATTGATTTTACTACTGACTACTGATTCCCTCCGATGAACTAATATTTAATTATAGCTTGATTCCGCTTATAGAATCTGGCGCCCCACTTCGAGGAATATTAATGTTGCCACATAAATATCAACTTCAATGTCGCATATTGCTACAGAGCTAACAGTTAGCAAATATTAAACCAAACAAATATTTGAGTCCAGCCCTAGAGCTTTCAAAAATAAAAGAATAAATCTGCAGATGTCACAGCAAAGCCCTCAGGGTTTTCTTTTTTGGTCTCAGAGATTATAGATTTAGAACAGAAGGCCTCCACTGACAGGGGTTTGCTTTATGAAGGCAAACTGTGATATGATGAAAGATGTTTACGGGAAGTGCAAGATGTAAGATTCAGTAAGTTTAAGCCCTGCTGGAATCCATAGTTTCGATCAGACGTTTACATATGCTCATCACAGACTTTATTTCCACGACAACACTGAGCTTTAATTTCATTTGAACTAATTATTAATTAATCTTTATTAAAACAACCAAGAAGTTTGGTTGACAATTTGATTTATGTGAAGCTTTCGGACTTCAACCGAGTGTCAAAATCATAACCTGTATACTGGGTCAAAACTACACATACACCCACTCACGTTATTAATACACTGATGTGGCAAAATGTCTTTAATTTTCTAAGCCCAAAGCCTCTTAACTTCCTGTCATTTATTATGGCTGATTGCAATTGCCAACATAAAAAGGGTGTTTGATGGCACCCAATGGAGTGACCGACACACAGCAGACGGGCATTGTGCGCATGAAATAATAAAGTAGCTCAAAATTCTTTGGCATAACCTCAAACCATCAGCTAGATGGTTGAAACTTGGACAATCTTGATGGTTCCAGTGCAACAATGATCCCAAAGACACATCAGAGCTGGTTGTGAAAAATCAGGACGATCAGTTGGCAAACATACAGTAATAACACTTTATCTATGAAATGATAATACTCTTATGACTAGTTAAAGCTCATCTGATGCTTGTTAAACGATAGGACCCTACAGCCAAGACAAAACACACAATAAAAAATCTGAACCAAAGATGGCAGCACACTGAAAAGCAATAACTCCAGTTTGGCAACAGAGTCGAGCATCTTTTAATATTTGTTTTCAATTTGGCTTCAAAACATAATAAAAGAACACTGTAGGTTTTCTTGTGTGCCCTGCACTTTAGCTTTCACATGCTGACTGCCCAAAGGAAGTACAACAAAAAGGTACATTAAAATCCCGCTTTGAGCAAAAATTAATAAAGCCACATTGTGACCAGGGCAAGTTTGTACAGACTTTATTTATTTTTTCTAGACCTGATGACGAAGCAGGAAATGCCCTGGAAGGTGTGTGGATGTTTTTAAAGTTAATCCTAGAGCTGAAACTGAAACTAATGAAATTAAAAGTTTTCAAGGAAACAAATATTTGTATTGCTCGACGGGAGCAACAGTTAGTTAAACGTCCAGTGTGTTGCTGTGGAGGTTTATTACTTTGTTCAGTGGAATTTTGGTTATTGTATCGACGTGATCTGTGGATTTGGTTTGTTTTTAGCACAATTGTGGAACCTAGAATCCAATAAACTTTCAGTCCTTTATAATAAGACAACTTTCGGAGTGGATAATATTGGACCTGCCGCCACAGTCTATATGCATGTTTTTGTCTTTGTGCATTCACACAGTTTTAGTCGTGAATCTCCACAGTTTGATGCATCTGGCCCTTAGTCTCTGAGTCAAGGCAGCAGTTTCCCTCAGCAGCTGCATATTTATCGGCCTTGCAGCCACTCTTCACGTAATGAGGAGATGGAAAACATTGTGACATGTTGGAAACATCAGAATAACGAACACACCATATGTGTAATGAAGCTGGCAGCCATGACATCAATTTAAAATCCATTATAAAATTTCAAAGATTCCACTAACTTCTCCTCAATTACTGAAAGATGATGCTTTAGGAGATAAGAGGTCTCCGAATGTTCCCGATGCTCCAGCACGAGATGTTATGCTCTCTGTACTGTTTAATCTTGGAGTCCAATAATATGCATGTAAATAAAAAGAACAAGGATATTATTTTGTGACACATAAAATTAGATATCTGCATAGGAAACTAAAAAACACGACACCCTTGATGTAAAGATAAGGACAAAAAAGGCGATAACAGCCAGAGAAACAGAAAGACTCGGTATAACCGTCAGATGGTTTAATGACTTACCTCTCAGTCTGTGGCATGTTAGCAAAGGGAAAGAAAAAATACACTGCTATAAGCAAAATCTACATTTTTGGTATCAGAGGCAGAAAAGCATATAGAGATATGAGGAGAGTCAGTATAATTAGTTTAATTCCCCCATGATAAGATTAGGATTCCTTCCTAATCTATGAAATTATTTTGCTACAGAGACTCAAAGCATGAGAACCTGATGTGTCGACAAATCTCAGGTCATTTGTAGGTCAGCTGAATTATAGAAGTTGGATTGTAATGAATATATACAGTCCCAGGAAAAAGTAATGGCCCCGTTTCCTGGTTTGCAACATAAATTGATCATTAAATTCGATCTTCACAAAACATCATGAAAGATCATAAAATATAAACAGGCTCCTTCACATTTTTTTAACACACACCTAAATTAAATATAAAAAGTGATAGTTAAACAGTAATAGCAACATTGTTTTTTAATAACTAGTTAAACCACCTTTAGCAGCCATAACCTCAAGCAAACTCGCTCAGCTTCCTCTGAGCTTCAGCTCGTAGACAGCCACCCTGACATTGTTCTGCAGGTTTCCTTGATAAGCGTGGGAATTTATTTCCCCTGTTTTCCGCCGTAGCGAGTGTTCCAGGTCCAGAGGCAGCAGAGAAGCTCAGCTTCACTGTTAAAATGATGGCATGAGTCTGCTTATGTAGCACTGTTGAATTTGATGTTTCCATGTTGGTTCGCTGTTCTTTTTTTATGCCATATGTGCTGTGTGTTCTTCATTTCATCTGTCCACAGGACTTTTTTTTCACTAGTGTTGTGTAATGTCAACTGTGTCTTCTGCAAACTGTTAACAAACTTCAACTTCAGCCCCCCCAATGATACGGTACGAGTTTGTCTTAAATTATGGGGAAATAATGGCCCCTGTGGCAGCAGGTGTCTCTTGAAATTGCACACTTTTATAATTTGACACCAAAATCTCTCTATGTTAACATTTATAACAGATCTGTGCATAAACCACATACTGTTTTGTGCAAGGATTTGTATTTGCATATTCTTATGTACAACTAGTGTGAGTGATCTTCAGTGTTGAAGTGGATCAGTTACTTTTAATGTGCCAATGTTATGATATTTTGTGTCATTTTATTACACAAATTCCCATCCTTCAATAGGATTATTGTTCTGTTGATTTGCGACTCACAGTTATATGCAGTATCATGTTTATCAGGCCTGTTTCCAGATTGGCAGGAAGCTTTTTTTTAGCAAACACTGCTATTCAAATTCAAAGTACTGAGCAGCAAATGTTGGTTAAAGGCAGCAAAGCTGGTGGGTAGAGGTGGATTTACAGTGAGGAGATGAGCTTCCACCATCGCTGCTTTTCCAGCTTTTGACTTACTAAAATTGCAACTGTCACAACATTTTAAAATGAAAGAAACAAACAGGAAAGTGACTCAAAAATTCAAAAAATGACCAACAGTGAGTCAAGTCTGCGGCTGTCAGAGCTCCTCTGCGTCAAGTTAACCAACCACACAATTAACACAAAACTATGTTAGTCTTGAAAAAGGATTCAGTAAAGAGAGAATGTCCATTATCATTATGTGAGCTAAAGAAGTCAGTCACTCAGTAGAGTTCATTCAAAGATGTGACCTAGAGGAGCATTTTTCCATTTACTGAGCTTTGTGCCGCCGCAGTGTTTTCCCTGTGTGTCTCAAACTGTGAGACAAACTGAGGCCTGTAAAAACATTTTATTATCTAGTTACAGTATTTAATTTTTTGAGTAGTTATTAAAACGCTCTTTTGGTAATTTATTAAGAACACGTTAAAATAGTATTGCTTAATGGCTGTGAAAAAAAACAGACTTTATTACTAATTTAAAGTGTGAATTGTTGCAATACAATAGTCTAAAAAATACCACAAAACAGCAAATATAGACTAAAAATCTTTTGTACTACACTTGCAAGAGCATAAACTCTTTGGTATAAACATAATTCACTAAAACTGGCGGACAAGTGTAAAAGTTATGCTTTTCATCCAAAAAACTGGAGCTTCCATGCTCCTTATGTGGATCTACAGCCCGGTCTTGCCTGGTTCACATGGTGGTAATGTTGACATATAAGAAACGGACTGAAACAGACAATGTGGCTTTTACGTATGTTTGTCTGCGGTTCCCAAAACAGGGACGACCTACTGTCAGTGAACACATCGCACTGACAGCACCCTTCTGACCAAAAACAGAATCCACACAGATTCACTTTTAATGTGAACATATCGCAAAGACAAACAAAGTCCACTAACCATAAGAAGACAAAATAATATTCATGCCAACCTCAATCCAGACAAAAGAAAAATATGCAATCAGCCGTTTTCAAGACTGAATGTTGGTTGACAGGCCATCACAACTTTAACAGCTGATGTTAAAGCTGATACGCTGATAAACACAAGGTAAAAAATGAAGTATGTTATAACTGTCCCCGATTAAAAACAATGTGTGTCTCTGACTTTATTAAAACTTGCAGCCAACGTTGTTTTACTAACCCGAGGAAAAGCTGCTGTTGTCATCCACAAGTGTGTTTGACGGCTGCAGCCAGAGACACCTACACTGCCAGCTGTGTTACCTGGCATCAGGTTAGCTGTCAAACACGGTGCATTCCTCTGCCGTGTTTCCACATTCTTCAGATTTGTTGCACTTTCGCTGCTGGAATCCTTTTCAGTGAAATGCAGCCACACACTCAGGTTTTTGACTGTGTTTAGGATTCTGGACTCCGGGCCTCCTCGTCTGGTTACCGGTGAACTCACCCTTTGATTTCATCGTCATCATCATTACCTGTGCATCTTTGCATTTAAGGGCTTGTGTTTAGTTTTGTGGTTGCCAACGTATCATGAGTCTTTCTCCCTTGGCTTTCCCGATCTCCAGCCTTTGAAACTGTTCATGAGTCCGTTGACAGATCCAGTAGGTTTGTTAGTTTAGCTTGTTTAGAGTGAATTTCTCTTTGCAATATTAATCTTCTCTTTCAGCGATATCTTCTATTTATAGTGTTTTTTGTTGAAGTTCAAGTCTCTGCTGAGTGCTGAGTATTATATTCAGAATTACATGTGTCAGTTATATAACTGTTTCAGTGGTTCATATATTAACAAGCCCCCTAAACTCTGCGCGTCTCGGCTTCTGCTTTTCTGTCCTCTAGTTACAGTATCCAGTCATGGTAACCATTAAAGTTTATGGTAATTGTTAACCAGAGACCATCACAGCGAGCTACTGCTAAATATCATTGAGGCCTCATGTTCAGTGGTGGTGATTATGAAAGTAATTAAGTCGTGACGATTGGTCGGACTTAGTTGGTCAGTGGAAGTTCAGCCTAGTCAGCGTTGACAGTTGCAGAGACGATTGCTTGTGCTGTTTAAAGATTCTGGTCTTTAGACCCAGTGCCTGCAAGTCATTCTCACAGTAATCTGTTTATATTTATTAGCAACATATATATATTTACGACATCTATCAGCGATCATAATATAATATCTCCTCTCTGTAGATGCTGTAGTCTACAGTGTAGTCTACAGTGTTTGACTTTCCTGCTTTTTTTGTGTTTTGTTCCTTTACGCACAAATTTTTTAAATAAAAAGTCAAGGTTCCCAGTTGCCACTACATTTTTATTTAGTACAAGATGAATTCCCATTCTCACGTGATGCCTCCATTGTTAAGTGTGTGCTACTCCAGACTAGAGACTAGAAATCTGTGATAGTTGGTGGAATTTTTCGTGTGAATTGTCCAGTCGCACACAGTCGTGTGTCCCCAGTTTTAATCGTGGCATCGGTTTCAGAGCAGCAGAGGTCAAATATTGCACTCGACAGCTCCTGCATGGCACAGAAATGAGGCACTTAAATTTGTTGTGGCAATAGTCTGGTGTCTACTGGTTTTGTTAACACAGGTGCCATGTTGGCAGTGGGTTTCTATACCCATCTCTAATTATGAAAAATGATCTCTATCTCTAAAAATTGTCTGAAAAAGTGAACGTTGAATAAGACTGAATTAGTTTAAGTTATGTGTGCATAAAATAAGGACAACTTAACTCTTTATTCTAATTTATCACAGCACACAGGCAGTTTCCTTGACTGTGAAATTGACATTATACACTCTCCTTTGCAACTTATTAAGCAGATGATGCTACAGTATAATGTAACACATGGATTTGATCCATGAGGTCCTTTCCTAGTTTGACTACTCAAGTTCATAGGAATTTGTACTGCCCTGTTTTTCATGGAACAACAAATGCTAAATAAATTGATACTAGCGATTATTATTATTTAATTTTTTGTTCTCTTACCCACCCATTATCTTTAAACACTTAGACAGGGTTGCAGGGGCTTGGCGTCTATCCCAGATGTCATTGGGCAACAGGCATCCACCCTGAACAGATCACCAATCTGTTTCTTGGCCAACACAGACAATGACAATCGTTCTTATTTGCATTAACACCACGGCCACAGCCGGCTGAGGATTCAAACTGCTGACCTGACCTGACTGTGAGGCTGCAGTGCTAACCGCTCCATCACTGTGCTCCTCACACATGAAACAACACAAACTAATCTGTACTTCATAAGTCTAATAATAACAGTAAATGTTAAAACTATTGTTTGGTAAATATATATATTCTTACGGGTCAGTTAACAAAGACAGAGAAATATGACATGTTTTCATAGCTCTTGGATTTGAGTCGGACTCTCAACAACACTTTCTGGCTTAGTTCTAGTTACTTTCTGCTGCAGGAGGGATCTGCACCTCACTACTGCACGTGTGCGAGTAAAAAGGAAAAGGAGGAAGAGGGTAGAGGAGACAGAAGCAACCGGTAGTGACAGGACACTACAGATGGAGGAGATGATGAAATGAGAGAAGAAGAAGAAGAAATGAAAGTGTGGAATTTCATGAGCAAGGATCACACAATCAGATTAGATGGAAATTAATTGTTTACCAAAGAATAACTCATGTGAGTAGCATCTTGGATAATGAACAGTGATGAATTGGATGAGTGTTTTTGTGTAGGCAAAGCTTCAGCCTGGCTCCCCCATTACTTCTGTGCTGCGCGGACCCCCGTGGGAACCACTGGAGATGATAGAGTAAAGAGAAAAAGGCAAGTGAGAAACATGGGAGAGCACGTGGGGCATGGAAATTGATTAGTATTTGACATCTCATCCTTTTGCTGAATTTCAGATATTTAATCTTGAGATATTGAATCTATATTCCGTTCACAAGCAAGTACCACACCATCAAATAAAAAGCAAATGATCTGTTTATGGAAAAATAAAATGCATTGCAGATGCAGAAATGGAAGATAGTTTGGCGGAACCGGATAGTTGCGACTAGTGTTATTAGTTAGTGTCGAGATGAATTTCGGGTTTTAACACTGCACTGCAGTTTTTATTGGGCCTGTGACTTATCTTGGTGTTGACATCCTCAGATTAATAAGTGGAAACATAGTGTTAAAGGACGGATTAAAGCATTGGAGTTTGGTTAATTTTGTTTTTGATTGGTGTATGCGCCCAGAGACCACAAATGAGATGGAAATGTGAGATGACCAGTCGACCTCCCGTCCATTTTCTCTAACTGAGCCACTCCCACATCGTGGTGGTTCTCCAGGTTTCCCTGAGGCATCTGGCCCTTTAGAAAAGTGTTGATCTTCATGAGCAGGGCCTTGCTAAGAAAACTCGAAGCAAATGTGGCCCATATGTGTTGCTGTAATACATGTACATACAATAACTGCACAGACACTGATTAAACACAAACTAAATAAGAAAGTTCCATCTCCATGACTGTTGTAACATGATGCCCTGGTGTTTATCAGCAGCCTGCAAACTTGTGTGCTGAATCTTCGAAGATCCATAATGAAAACTAGGATACCACACAACTGGAATCATTTATTGCTTAGACATTTTGGGGAAATTGCCTTTCCTCAGCAATCAAACTGGTGGGAGATGTTACAATCAGGAGGAAAAAATAAAAGGGACCCATATCAAACTTACAATACTTTAAAAGACATAAATATGGAGCTTGGAGCCAGAGACAAACCACCGAAGACACAGATCACGAAACAACATGGTGTTTCTTAGGCCATGAAGCTGATCTTTAAGAATTCTACATGTTCACCTGGCAACACAGCACACACACAATAAGGCCCTGACTTAATCCACATAAGCAACACACACTCAAATTGTGCCCAACAATTAAAGAAATGTACATTTTATAGATTCTATACTATTTTCCTCTGACCAAACAGAGGAAAGATGAGAAAGATGAAATAAGTGAAAAAATAAAATAGCGGGGAAAATGACAGAGAAGCGAGATGTCTCCGTGTAATCACCTCGTAATGAAGGAGCCACGCTGATTACACACCTCGCTGCCTTGGAACATGCTTACGTGCAAACATGCTCATGCATATGCATACAGTACAGTTATTAGAGAGAGAAATGAAAGTCAATATCTGAGATGTGATTGGAGGCTGATAGGAAATCTTAAACAGTGTTATTTCAAAAACATTACAAGATTAAGACGAGCTACAATGTAAGGTAGTGAATCATCTCGTGTCATTTGTGCAACTCAATAACGGACGGCAGAACTACGAATAATGTGGTACAGAGAAAGTAGAGTAGATGAGATTAGTGAACTTAAGAAGGAAGGATGTCTGTCTGTCAGTAAATGTAGGAGTGGTGACAGACGAACGGATGGATAAAGGAAGCGACAGACAGGTGGGCAAAGCAAGATTTAAACCGGTCTCAATTCTTCAGCCAAATGATTCACTTTTAAAGAGCAGCCAAACATTCTGTTTACACCACTGCTTTTTTTCTGGCTGGAGCACACGTGCATATCCACGGTTCATAAGGTAAAATAATCAGTGTGATTAACATCTTCTGTCATTAGCGGATACAGGAGAACGCAGGATTGTGCTTGACTTGTGCAACACACCACGATAAATACCTATATGATATAATAGTGACTTTCACATACACAAGATGTGGCAAAATATATTTAATACTACATGAGAAACACTATTAATTAGCTACTAAAGGAAACATGTCAAAGGAATGAAGATGAGTTTAAAACACAAGTTTACTTCTGCTAAATGGACTGTGTTGACTTGACTGGATCGATCACACTTCAGAATGATACTACTGAAAAACACGGTTTTAAATATTCGGACATGTTTATTAGGAACTTGCAGTGTTAGTACTAGCAAAGTCTGAACAGTGTATCCTGCCTGCTTTGCAGCTTTATTGTCCAATTATAGGTTTTTTTGTCACACATCATTTATTTTAAAACTCTGTTATGACGCAATTACAACTGCTTGAAAAAAGAAACGGCGTTGAACAATTTCACTGGTTGAGCAGTGGCTGGTTTTGTCAAATTCGTTCCTGGCCTCCCAAATCACTAGCTCAAAACACTGTTAAATTTTAATGTGATGTTCTAGACTCTATAGGCTAAAATGATTTCCTCCCATTTCATCTTCAAAGAAATTGAGCCTTTCCTGCTTCGAGGGAGATGGTTTATTTCACTACATAGATTAGGCCGTGTATAAGTGAAACTGAAATAAAGCCAGAGTGTGTCTCCGCTGCCGGTAATGTAATTATACATCACAGTGTTGTTTGCACAAGAGATTCGGGGTTCAGTCTTGAACTGTAGATATTATATAGTGTAGTAGATACTGAATATTCATTTCCCATATGCATGATCCACGATCAAATGGAAGAGTGATAACTGCCTGGAAAGGTTTGCTTCCTGATTTGCATGTAGATGCTGAATCTGACACGCAGCTCCTGCTCGTCCATATCAACTTCATCTGAATTGTCATGTCTGTCATCTTGGCTGGAGCCTTCCCCCATCCTATTGGCCATCACTTTCTGCTGCACACACACTGCGGAGGATGGAGTATTCCTGTCACATCAGGAGCAAACAGAGGCTGGGCCTCCACTGGCCTTGGAAAGATGTATTGCTAGCAGACATGCCAGAGATGAATGAAATGATGCTCCCCATTTTGGCATGACGTGTGCAACATACTTCTGTATGGCATGCTTATCAAAATGCAGGTTAGGAGTTCGTTCTGTGAGTCTCCTGAGGGAATGCCTGTATTTTGACAGAGTTCTTGCCTCCTGCAGGCTGACAGTAGGGTCAGGATTGAAGGAGGATGCTGCAGGCGTGGGCTTCCTCTGGCTCTTTAAAGAAAAAAAGCCATCTGGTGGATACGGGCGCCTTCTATTTTTTACAGGCATGCACATGTCACGCATGGACACTGCGCTGGCAATGTAAACCTCTGGCACGACCGACTCCCCGCCGTTGTACCGAGAGTTATAGCATTGCTTCTGTTTATTGTGCCCAAGGTAGAATCCAGATGAAGCTGTGGCACCAGCAGCAGACTGGGATGTCCCGCAGCCATCAAAGCCAGCAAAGCCTTTTCTCCCGTCCCCTTTGGCCTGGGAAATTGAGTTTCTCCTTCTGCCAACTGTAGCTCTTGGCACGGTAAATATGTCAGCTGTTGCCCTACAAAATCTTCACATGCGAGCCAGCAAACACTGACCAGCAGTTCAGCGCTCCCGTTTTGGTGGCAATGAGGCAATGTCTGGATTACTGGTGACAGTTCAAGCAGGAGATTCAGGAAGAGCATAGGACAGACATGTGGTTCATCTGTGAATACATGTATATATGAAAAAGACTCTGGTCAAACCTTACAAGCAGTTATGAGTCTCAGTTTTGAGGGGGATTTGATGTTAGATCCACTTTTTTTGTCTTAATACTTTACTTCAGTTTACCCTGGTCACAGTTTGTTTCTTACAACAGAAGTTATTTTTATTTTTCCAACATAAATCTAAAAACAATTCTGTATTTCTGGCCTTTAGACAGTCGAGAACGTGTGAAAATTCACACTCCATTCCTGATATACGTTATGAGCCAATGTCACATTCACACTCTGACCCTTTCTACATTTTTCCGTAGTAGTAAAAATACTACTGGTAGTATTGAGGTACACTGAGGGCTTGTTTTTAGCCATTTTAACTTTCTTGGTTTCTCATTTCTAAACCAACTTTTGTGCAGCCACATGGCGAGATCAGTTAGAGGAAAAGCGTGCTCTTGAAATACAGCCAATTTAAAGGCTGTGCGTCCTAATGGTCCTTAACGGGCTTTCTGCTCGTTTGTTGAAAACGGACAGTGAAAAACCTGATGGACTGTTTCTGCAGCTCGCCACTTCTCGCTGCCAGCCACCTATCCTCCATTTCCTTTTCATTCTCATTGTATCGTATTTCGTCAGTTTGTTCCTGCTGCTCAGTTTCCTTCTCCATCTGTTCTTTGTGTTTTTCTCAGTGCCAGCATGCCAAGGACCTAAAAGTAGCATGGTAAACCACCTGATTCAAATCAAGGCACAACGCACAACTTCATGTCTCTTCCTTAATGCCAGATACATTTTTCTTTCTTTTCATACTTGTACCATTGCCACTATCACCCTCAGTCTCTGTGTTCGCTGCCAATGCCAAGGCCTGCTGTGGGCCGGGCTCCATTTACAGAACAGCAAGGTCCCTCTGTGGAGGGTGATAGACAGTCTCTGTCACATAAAAAAAGAAGCAAAATAAAGCAGCAAACATGAGGAATCGCTGTGGTAATATTATTTTCTAAATGCCTTTGCTGAATAATGTGTTCTCACTGTAAATTACCATTTAAGAAAACTGAAATGCTACTAATGACTGCTAGACTGTCAATTTACCAGTCTATTCCGATTTCCAACGCTCACCTGTGGACGTGGGCTCTGGGTAATAGGCCCTGGGCTCAGCCTTACAGGTAGGATGAAGAGCGTGGACATCCACAGGGAGCTTGGAGTAGAGCTGCTGCTTCTTTACGCTTAAAGGAGCCATTCAAGGTGGTTCGGGCGCCTTATAAGAATGGGTGTCTCCCAATGTCACTGGTAGGACACCCTGTAGTCGACCCAGAACAGGGAGAGATTCTAAAAACCCATCTGGTCTAGGAATGGCTCAGAAACCTGCCAGAGGACCTGGAAATAGTTGCCTGGGAGAAGGACGTTCAAAACACCTTACTAACCACCCGACTCTGGATAAGCGGAGATAATGGATGGATGGAAAAATAATATTAATGGTATACAGGGAAATTTGGCTTAATTAGGCAGTAAAATGTGTGACAGTGATCCAAGAGAATTTGCACGGATTTTAATGTTCACTCAGATTCAGAAATCGAAATGTTTATTGTCGGAATTGGCTCTTGCAGCAGATGCTCACCTTGGGGACGAAGAAGCAACTTTGCGACACCTGCTGTCAGAAAGGAGAACTGCAGGCTGGACCCTGCACTCACTGTGCAACGGGCCCCACGAACATGCCGCACTGGTGTCAAAGTCTGACACTTTGAATGCCGAAATCTGCAAACGTTTGGTATGAATTTTCCCACAATTTAAAAAAATAAAGCCTCAGAACACTGAAATATCTGTCTAGAAAGATTAGGTACATTTAGGACAACTACTGGCGCTACAGCACTCCAACAAAAGTGTTTACAATTATGTACACTAACCACACATATATTTTTTTTCAATTCAAAAACTGACGCGGCTCTGAGAACACTCTTTGAAAATTAATATAAGAAGCTAGACAGGAGATACTAGGTTTTACAGCAATACGGTTGACAAAGTGTCACCCATCAGGACAATACGTTACCCTGTATTAACTTCAACAGCAGAGCTTTTTTTGAGGTGTATGTGTGTGTTTCAGAATGAGTGTGTGTGCTTATCTGTATAAATGTGTTTTTATTTGTCATTGTGTTCCTCTGTGCTTGAGTTTCTCCTTGTTGAGACATTGCAGACTTTATACAATTCTCCTGAATGCTGTTTGTATGAAAGTGGCATAAAAGCCCAAGGATGTATTTAGTGATACATGAACAAATGTGCATTCACACAGAGAAATCCATATTTTAAAAAAAGCTGTTGCAAGACACACGTTCACAAACACATGCAGACATCAGATCCTCATGTAAGCTACACATGTGGTTATTGTTCTTTTTCCCTACAGCTTGTGAAGTTATTCATATCAGTTATTCCCTTCGGTGTTTCATTGTGGAATTAGCCCAACCTACATGTATAAATTTAGATTTCTTATTGCACCCACCAGTCACCCACAACAATTACATGCCCACAATAGCCTGACAACATTTGGTGATCATTGGCACATGGTGTTGATACGATCACTGAGTGACTAATTCTCGTTTCTTGTGCAAAAACATTGTGGCCTACTTTGCGTTGGGGAAACTGTTTCCGTGAGGAAGTGTAGTTACTCCACAAAAGCCGCTGGGATTCAGAGCAGAATCTCCCACTGTGTTGTGTAAAGATTCCCTGTGCATACGTGATGACATTGTTAGTCCAGATTAAATACTTTCTGTCCCTGAGTAATAAATAGTAAAAAAAGGGGGGTGGACGTTAACCCTTTAATCCCGTAGCTGCTTTCTTTATATTTCTAATCTTCATCAAATGCTTCCATTTGATATCTTTTGTGAGTCTGGGAGTCTTTATCACTTCCAATCATTTCCCCCGACTTTCTGTCATACGATCTCACTATCAATATTCATATCACCTTATCTGCAGCAGCGGTGGATGAAGTACTCAAATGCTGCACTCTAGTAAATGTACAAGTGCCCACTGACATTTCTACTTATGTTTAAATAACTAATTTACACTAATAGACATAAATCATGGATTGGAGATGTATAGCTATAGTTTTTTATATTAACCATGTCGTAACAGCAGATAGTGACAGTAACAGCTCAACTAACAGCACTGTGATTTGAAGAATAAAATATTCACACAACAACTGAACAAATGTCATGAAAGCTGGAAATAAGGTCAGGACGCACACAGTTAAAGAGCCACTGACATCTTATTTTGCATTCATTTACATCCCCTCCTTTCTGCATGCATGGCACAGACAGAAGGGGAGGTAGGCAACACCGGGTTGAAGTTCAGGAAATGTTTGGAGTTTCCTGAACTTCAGACCTATGAAAAGACCTATGCTGCTTTTTCGACTTTGACATTGAGGGAAGATCTCGGGAGACAGGCCAAACTCAGCACAACTGGCCAAAGAGTAAAATTACTACGTACCAGATCACTTTGAGCACTGCTTTATGACATTTGTTTGTGATTGCAACATGTAATCGTTTGCTCCCAGATGTAGTGGAGTAAAAGTCAAAGTAGCCGTTATACAATCTACGACTTAGTAAAGTAAAGGTCCAAGTACTTTCCACCACTACTCAGCACTTTGTTGACCTGCATCATTTCCTTTTATTTCTCTCTTCTTTTTCGTTTTATCCTTTTTCCAGTTTTCCACCAAATATTTTTTAGTTTTTCTTGTTTCTCTTACCTGCAGCTACAGGCCAGAGTTTTGTGCTTATAGCAAAACCAAAATTTGGAACTTTGCTTGGGATTTTGTTTTTGTCACAGTACTGTACGTACTACTGTAACCCCAGAAAATTGACGTACCGCACAGCTACAAACTCACTCATGTACGGTGGTCTCAAGGGACAAAGCTCATACAAATATGGAAGTGCATGCAAAAAGAAAACCCACTGCTAATCAGAAACAAAAATAAAATAAAAATGCAAAAAATTAAATGCACTACAACACAGAAATGCAGCAAATGAGCAAGCACTTGCAAAAAACAAAAATGCTGCGAATGGAATTTCTTAGGGGCAAAGATGAGTTTGTGCCAACCTAGGCAGGAAGTCTAAGCAAGGCTCAAGCTGCTCTAAATATCATCCTGGAACTGTTATTAAGTAAATTTATGGACTTTTGATAGTTTTCAAGGTGAAAAAATAAACAATTAGATTAGGAATTTGTGGGCACTTTATCCAAATATTGGCTATTTGGCAGTTTGTTCCAACATTTTCGGGAGCCGGCTGTCATCACAGCAACGCGCAGCCTGAGACCTAGGATGACCCCGTCAGTGCCCTGTCCTCTCTCAGCAGCAGTAATTTACTCCCAGCTTTGTTGTAGGATTCATTTTGATATATGATATTATTCATTCTGTGAGATAAAGTCTGGCATCGTGAGTACAACCATGAGGTGTCCTGACGTGCAAATGCCACCTGGACAGTGCTGAGCTCTCCTTCAACACAGAGCTCGCACTTTTGAACACTTTGAAAGCTTCACACTGTGTCTCACGCTCCCCAAACAAATGTAATTTGTTTCTGGACTTTATTAAATCGATCACATTCTAACAAAACCAAGTGGTTCAAATATTTATGCAGGTCATATAGAGCAATAACTTATTTCAGTCTGTGACGTTGTGACCTTACTGCAGCTTATGGAACCTCATAAGTGACTGCTGCTGCACACAGATTCACAGATCCTGCTATCAAACAAGCAGATGAGACCAAACCCCTGCTGCATTTTTATTTTCAGACAATGTTTCTTCACATGGAGAAATAATACATCTTGAATGCAGTAATATCTGCAGTATTACAACAAGCTTGAAACATGGCTAATAACATAAGAAGCCTAAATAAAGTTATCATAGTGCCACCTCACAGCTGGACGGTCCCTTGCTCTCCCCAATGGTCAGCAGGGAGTTTGCCCGTTAGACTGGGGATTCTCAATCGTGGCTCTCAGGGACCCCTGCTCTTCATGGCTGATTACCTGGATCAGGTGTGTGTAGTCAATCAAAAGCAGAAGATACTCGTTCATTTGTCTTCCCCTTCCCACTCTCATCTAAGATGATATCCTCCAGCTTCTAATTAACTGAACACACCAGATAAGGCAGTCAGCCACGAGTTTTGCAGAATTTTTATAATAAAAGTATACTTGAAAATAAGAAACATGGCGAGCAGTGTTTAATTTGTTTTACACTGATCATGTCTCTGAGGAATATATGGGGAAAACACAGATTTGTCTTCAAACATTAATGGAAGACAAGATCTGACTGAATAACTGATATTTATCCTATTAATCTATGATAAATGTTTTAACTGATTACACATTTCAATGTGTTTTTATTTGTGCTTTATATGAGGGAAAGGACCAGGAATCAAACAACTAACTCTGGTGTTCTTGGACACGCGCCATATTTGCAATAGTCTGTGTTCCAGTATATCTGTTCCCCCCCTGTCTTATTCTCATTAAATGTGGTTATTTGATTTTCATTAGATCATATCACTGCTGCAAAGTATTTGTCAGTAAACCATTATTACTGAAAATAGTCACTGTCATCTGGTTCTTTGGTGATTATTTTAAGGATTTGTTACTGACATACTGGTGAAGAGAATTGTATGTACATTTATTATGATATTCATGACAATATATTCAGAGCATTAAAAGTCAACCAGGTGTGGGCTAACTTTATGATTATTTAAAATGTATCAAGGAAAACTGAAGAGTATTCGCTGACCACAGCAGAGGCAGCGGTGTCAGTGGCTCGGCGAGGCTTTACTGCTCTCCAAACTGGCAGTATTAGTGGGAAGACGAGTCAGTGTAGAATAAACTTTTCTTCCCTGTTTTTTAAGTCTGGACATATTGCAACCTGATATTTTGTGATACAGAAATGACCATGTGGAGCCAGAAGACGTTGGCAGAATTAAATAATTCGTCTGGCTATAAAATTACAGCCAAGTTTTAACAGGAATATATATTTTTTTCCAAATACTGTAAAATGCTATTAGGTGCTAAATTGTAGTATAGGGCTAAATAGTACACAATTGTAGTTTATTCATTTTTAAGCAAAACAGTGACCATATGCAATGGTCAACATCATTGTCATTGTTCATATAATCATTGATCATCCTCTAATGGTGGTGCATTGCATTTACCAAAGAAAAAAGAGACATTATCTCCTAAATACAAGAAACACAGATACAGATACAGATCTTATATATGACTTTGTATATCATAAATATACATACTGTATAAATATGTTTCAGAACTAGAGGACTGTGAATAGATAATTTAGTGAACTGTCCAAAAGGTGAGGTTGAATTTGCAGCATGTAGTATATTGCTTTTTGTTTCTTCTGAGGGAGGAATATAAAGACTATACTGCAGAACTTGCTGGAGAATTATCAGCTGATCAGTTGAAGTTTCCTTCAATAATACAAAAAAAATCTGTGACTTATCTGCAAGTCCAGTCGTACAAAGCAAAAATTAACTGTTAATAGATATTTCAGCATATTTTCATATGTTGCTAAATGTAAACATAGAATAAAAATGTAGCCAAGTTGAAAAGGCAACTTTCTCTGTCTGTGGCAACACAGCACTTCCTGTTTCTCTTCTCACAAGTGAACACTTTTAACACTTTTAATGTTTTAATAATTATTAATTAAATATAGTGGTTATGGAATTGTTGCTATTGGTGATGACAATGGTAGAATAACCTAATTTTCTTTTGTGAATGCAATGAAATCCAACACAGGACTGAAAATGCTACAACAATAAAATTACATTGCTATCATAGCAATGCAAAAGTGAACAATATTTACAGTAACTTAAATATGTTGTAAATGTCGTAATATTAACGTGCACATTCTTTATGTCTACAAAGGATGTCTAGCTAAATGTCGACCAAACTCATTATTTGTGGTCCACAGAAAACCCACAAAAACAACTGGGCTCATTGTCTGTAAATACAAATGCCACAGCCAGAACGCCGGGCCTGGTTTTTAGCTTCTCTTCAGTGGTTACCAGGGAGCTTTAGAATTGATTTTAAGATTTCACTCATTACCTTAAAGTACTTCACTGCCTTGCTTTTACCTACATTGCTGCCAGAGCAAAGCCAGGCAGGAAGCTGGCTCGAGACTAAAGGAGACCAGCTTTTTTTTCTGTGAGGGCCCCTCAACTTTGAATTCTCTGGCCGGGGATCTAAAACTTGCAGAGTTGTGGCATCTTTGAAAGCCCTTCTTAAAATTGAACGTACGTTCCACTCGAGTTTTAAGTAGTCATAGCTTTAACTAGTGATTTCTTAGTTTGAGACATGCAGCAGATAATAACATGTATTTAAATGTGGTGAATTAAAAACCAAAAGGAAGATATAATAGCTTATTAAGATTTTATCTAATGGATTAAAATGGTACAGTACCCTGACCCCAGCATGGGAAAATTAATCAAATCATGGGGATTGTTTATTTGCATTTCACTTACAATTTATGCATACAATAATTTACAGATCTGTCATAAATTGGTTCTTGGTGTTAAGCAGGAGGTTACAAAATATTTCTCAAATGATTTATGTATCTGCTCTTTCCTCTCTCTGACTATAACCATAATCTAATTTCGTATTTGGTGCCTGTTTGTCTAAAGTTGTTCCCCATGAACGTGTTTTTTTAAAACATTACCGTATTTTCCGGACCATAAGCCGCTACTTTTTTCCGACGTTTTGAACCATGCGGCTTTTACAGAAATGCGGCTTTTCTATGAATTTTTCTGCAGCCCTCAGATGGGCGCTGTAGATGGAAGTCAGTGCAAACAAAAAAGCGCCAGTTTTTATTCTTAGCGCATGCAACCCAAGACGCACAACAGCAAAATACGGTAATATTTTTACACCCTCACCCCCTCATAATGGAAAACACGCGAAGAAATTCCTATGATGCAGCTTTTAATTTGAAGCCATCGATCTGGCTATCCGTGAAGGAAATCGAGTGTGACAGTGGTTTCAATGCTCAGGAGGAAGATGAATAGCGATTTGTGGTTTCAGTGCACGGAGAATGAAGCGACTTTAATAGTTGCGCAGTTGCGGCGTGTATGAATAAACACTTATGGTACAAAATCTTTTGTTGAGCGCAGCAACTCCTGCGTAATTCGTGAAGAATAAGACACGTCTTCTCCTTTGGCTATGGAACAAGCCGTTTATTTATAACAAGGACGTTTTTGTCGGCTCTGTACATTCGACATGTGTTATACCAGCCACACATACACGTAAACGCACTCTTTACCGTAATGCCGGTAAAACAGCGCACAGAACATCCTCATGCCTACTGTGAACAATGAGTAGGAGCGCATACAACAGATATTATTTCTCAGCCTGGATATTGGCGGCTTATAGTCCGATGCGGTTTATATGTGACAAAATATATATTTCTTTTAAATTTTAGCGGGTGCGGCCTAAATTTAGGTGCGCTCTATAGTCCAGAATTTACGGTAATTTCTGTCACAGAAAGTCAAAAATACTGGACGTGTTAACAGAGATTAAACGTGTTGATGGATTTTGAAGATGTTGTCTCACATGCCTCTCCAGGCATGTGTAGGAGAGATGTTGGTGGACACACTCAGCCCCCTCCTTCGACTCCACCTCTTCCTCCTTCTCCTACTGAACAAGGACTTAACGTCCACCCTCGGCCAGTAATGAGTCTGAATGAAGGGTGCGGTGGCTGCACTCCACCACCCACAGAGATTTGTGCAGCTAGAACCACACCTGAACTACTAATGGAGACGCTGCTGCTATTACCTGTCAGGGACGACTGCATGATGTCATGCATTCCGGTCCCCTGTACAGGAAAGAAGGAGCATTTAGCCAGACACAGGTAGGATACTACGTGTATGCTAAGAATAGATACAGTATGTATTTCATGATTCAGATAATTGATTAGCTCTGAAGCCCAAAACAAAATCAGCAAGCAGCTGATTTTGTTGTGCTGTCCTGTGTGTTGTTAAATGTAGTGAATTATGCAGCAGTAGAGTTTGACTCAGGAAGATTAAAAGCTACTAATTAGAAAAATAATACCTATGGCTGGTTAACCTGACCTCCCTCTTCATAGTCGGCTGTGGGCAGTGACCCCAAGACAATGGCCTCTGCTCATCACCGTGCAGCTCCTTGTGATTACACAGACAATAGAAAACAAAGACACATCTACTGTAGACTCGTCATTAGAGTTCACTAGGGTCAGTCTTGTAGCATAGACCCATGTACTTGTTTGGATAAAAAGCATCAGATGTGTTTCAGAAATACCACTGCTGAGGCAGGGTCACTCACTCACCCACCAGGGGCAACTTAGGGTTCAGCGACTTGCCCAACAACACCCGAGCACTTAGTTAGGAGGGACCAAGAACCAAACCACTGACCCTGTGGTCCACGGAGAGCAAGCTAACCAGCTGAGCTGCAAGTGCACTGATATGCACTTCTTAAAATACCAGTAAAGTATATTGTATATACAGAAATATATCAAACAACAGTCCACACAGAAAGGCCCCATCCAGGGATCAAACAAAGAGCTGCCTGCTGTGAGGGACCCACTCAGCCACCGCTGCAGACAGATGGGATGTGGCCCTTCACCTCAGGGAGCACCGAGCATGTGTCCTTCCTACTTTCCTCTCCCCAGGTCCCATCACCACTCGTCTCCCGTACAGCCCCCCCCCCTCCCTACCCTCTAATATAGACTCTCTTTTATGAATTAAGTAAATGTGTTACATTTTGTAATATTAAGACCCTTGAGATGATTTCTATTGTGAATTGGTACCTTATGAATAAGTTACATTTAAATTTCATACAGTCATGATTGTCATGGCAATTTTGGGGTTTACACTGTAAATAATTTCTTTAAACTGTTGTTTTTGTTTAGGCAGAATTAATATGGAACACACATGATTTAAACAATGAAACAAGCTGGTGCAGAATTAGTTAATAAAGTTTAGCTTTTTTTCTTTGCTTTGAGCTTTTTCCTTTAAATGTTTTTAATAAACAGCGGTTAAATGGAAAACATGTCTCCTAAGTGTTTGTAGCTTCTTAGCTTTTACCTTCTTTGCTTAATATCTTACCTCTTCAACCTCTGTTTGAATAAGAAACTTTGCACTGACCTTCCCTCAGGCCAAGCTATCAACACACACACACACACACACACACACACACACACACAATATCAATTACCAACATTAACACATAAAAAAACATTGTCTAGGGCATTATTTATTTAAATGAGTAACAATTATTATTATTATTACATGGAAAAATGTAAATCATAGCTGGAAGTAATTTCATTTCTGTGATCAGGCTGTTTAACTATGGAGGGAACAACGTGTGAGACCTTCAGTATCCAGAATTATTCACTTCATCCGCACATCTTAATCCTAAAATATGTTCAGGTAAATACTGCTGGATAAAAATCTTTCTTGTGTCATAGAAAGAAAATACTTTCACAAATGCCATTTTCAGCATGAACGTGTAAAAAGTAAATAAGAAATGTAAATAAAAAGACAAACTGCACTAATATGATCACTCGAAACATTAGTCAACACTTCAAATATTTCAACTTCAATGTTTGATAAAATAAATGCTTTGAACCAGCTTGACAAGTGTAGGGACAATTTTTCAACCAAAACAGAAGTTGTAGTTTTACCAGCAAGTCCAAAGATGGTGTGCAACATTTTGGGTGAAATTAATAAACTGTTTCAAATAATACAAGTAAAATGGAATGACACAATTACCACAAAGTAGCAGTATATGCTCATTTAGTCCTACGCCTTATTAATGTGAAGCAGGTACATATCAGCTGTGACGTGACATAAGCAGGCAGAAGCAGATCAGCTATTCACCTTGAGGCAGTAAGCTCAGCCACTCATGTGTAAATTATTCATGTTGGCCAAAATAAAATGTTGTAAAGTTGATGCACTTGTTTTATCTTCAGATATCAGACGTTCATCAGGAGCACATTACAGATGCAGTTATTTGGCCTCTGTTGAACATCCCTGTGTTTACATCAACAGTAAAATGCATTAGAGAGCATTTGCTAAATCCCATGGCATTCCCGGAACGTGGCTTCCATGTCTTTCACACACATCTGTACAAAGAGAAGAAAACTGATCCCCAAATCATGTCCCACTCAGCTGTTTCTACTCACAGTACCTAAAACATTCTTAGAGCTTTTATATAGCGGTTTGGATTTAAGAAGTAAGTATAAATGTTTGAAAATGGCAAATGAGTCTCCCGTCGGTGTGGACCAGCCTGTTTGATAACCCACTACTCACAGGTTGGATTCAATATTCATTAACCCTGAATCTAATTACTATTTGTGATGTGGGAGATTAATGGCTTATTGTTGAGGTGCCCCACCAACCATGAGTCCAATAAGATGATAAATTAATAAAATATATTTTGTGTCTAATATACTGCATATATCATTATAATGTAGCTGTGTAGCGGTTGTCAATGTAACAAGGATCAACAGAGTTTAAAAGCAATTTATTAAATCTGAGTCGAATAAATCTTGCAATACACTTACGAATCCCAAATCACTTAAAGCCCCAACAAATCTCTACAAAAATTGGAGACTCATAACGCCTCTTACTGTACTTTTAAAAATGCCCTGGTTTATTTCAGCACAGTAACAAAAAGACCCAGTTTTATTAAAACTCATAGAAAGAGTTAATAATTAAGAATCTTCTTCAACTCTTTTTATTAATACTGGTGGTCATCTAAAGGGCTGTTTTGGCCTGACGAGTGCTGTCAACTTAAGTTAACAACAACCGTTAACTTCTTGGCGTGTGAATGATGTCCTATCTGTTCTGCCGCGTATGAAAGCATTAAAAAATCCTCATGTTGTCCAATTGCACATAGAGAATGTGAATGTGAATGTCAGGTGAGTTGCAGTGTGAACTGAAACATTCACACAATGCGAGTATGAGGCATCTAAGGACTGTACAGAGATTAAATCCTTTGCATTTTGGAAGTGCTCAGAGCCAAACCTCATTCACAGAAGGTGAAGGTAAATGACCAGTGTGGAAACAGCTCACAGGGTCCTATGAGAGGGTAGGGCCAACACCTACATGGGCGTAAAGTTTGGAGGACAGATTGCTGGTAAATGAAATTACTTTAATGTTTTCATTCTATTCTGATTTAAGAGACCATTTACAAATTGCAAATGTTTCATTTCATCCTTATTTTTTGCTGAACCATTTCCAAACAACAGATGTAACTGTCTTTGACTCTTGCATGCTCGGCCCTCCACCAGGCTCATGTGGAGCATTACATTACAGTACAGGTACAGGCAAACTGTCAGTATCACTATATATAAAACATTTTAATCAATAAGGAAAAATTACTACGATATACAAACGTATATACTACATGACACACAGGTATCTAGCCAGCAGCAGATTGCTATCATAACATTATTAAAAGCAAGTGCTGTTTCACTTATCACTTTATCCATATTTGTTTTAGTCAATCTGTTTTTCACAAAATTGAAAATCGCTTCCAGCTTGTCCATTTCTACTTTTCCATCCACGTGTGCCAAGTTACAAAAATTGGCAGGTGCACAACCAGCCAAATGTCACCAATGAGCATCATGCAACAATAATGTCATGTTTGGCAAACTGTAATAAATAACAATACATCCTCCCTTATAAAAACAGTGGGAAACAAATATGTCTGCACTGCTTGCAGTTTTATTCAGTGATTCACGAAGCCTCCTCATTATCAAAACTGCTTAAATACTTTCATGTTGAATTAAAAAAATAACTGTTGGGAGACACAGTTCGTTTTTAAGGTTTAGAATCCTACAAACACCAAATGCAGGATTTATGTAGAAAAAGATCATTTTCGTCAGATGCTCCTTGCCTTGCAAACGTCCACATCTTATGATCTTTATACCAAATCTGTAAAAGAGCTTTCTGCTATAAATCTGCAGCCACCAAAGCCCAGGCACAGATAAACCTGCCGCCGTTATCATGGTTATTTTCTCCGACGTGGTGAAGCCACAGAGGACGTTACGCAACGGTTTATCAGGCTGACGACTGATGAGCACTCCTTCAACACATCGTTGGCTAATTGTATGTTTTGTTTTTTTTCAGAAATCCATTCAAAAACTATAATGTCAGATGCCAAATGTGTTACCGCTGGCTTATCTTGTTGTCAGTAATTTCAGAGTTTGAGCTCTTCTGCTTGGAGAACCACCGCTTCTTTGAATCCGTCTAAATGTCCATGTACGCTCTCGTGCACAAGATTTACAGCAGATTGATACACATCTTAATCCCTCATAATTACATTGGCTCACAAACTCTCTCTTACAAACACACACACACACACACACACGTGCATCAAGACTCTCAGGTAGGATTCTCACACTTTCTGGTAATTACCTCGTCTGTCAAACAAACGAGCCGGGAGAGAGCACAGAGGCGAAGATGAGGGAGAAAGCGAGAAGAGAGGAGGATTTGGAGGGTGGCGGGAGGCGGGGTGGCGGGTGGAGGAGTGTCCGGGGAGGTTGCAATCAAAGCTGAAAGCCAAAGCAAGAAAGAGTTGACTTGAATGGAGCAGGAGTTGAGATGTTTCGTTTCAATACCAATTGTCTTTTCTCATTTGTCCGTGCGATTTTTACACTCGCTGTCTCACGCCGTCAGGCTTCCTTCGGCTCACTCTGCACCTGCGGTTGTCAAACATAATTCTACACCTTGTTTCTTTCCCAGCACGGCAACATCTGAATAGCTATCATTACAACAAACACCCCGACTGTCCTCGCTCTGCCGTGCATTAGCTCTCCACCTCCTCTCCTGCTCTCTGACTTGTTCACCTACTCGCTCATTTTATCAATCACTGTCACCTCAATGCCTCCCCTATTTATAGAGCCGCAGAGAGAACAGCAGAGGATTTCATTTCGTGTTAGATAATATTTAGACCCCATGTCATGTTTCTTTTCCTGTCTCTTCTCATTTTCTTGTCTGAAGATTAGTCCAGTTAATTAATTTATAGAACCCTTCATTACAGCTTGTCTCATGGGAAATCACCTGCCCAGACTTAATTGAACAGCAGTTTGATGCAATGTAATGTATCCTTTGAAACAAGCGGGTTCATTATTTTATTTCGCATATAAACATAATGAAATTTCTTCGTGGTTCATATTTTATTACAGGGTTGCTGCGAAAATGTTTTGAGATTGAAGAGCATTTCATTCAATTAAAATACTGGTTCAACCAAAGTTCTTTAGTTCTTTTTTTCTAAGAGAAACCAATAGATTTTTCCATCTAGCCTCTGTCACTATCCTTTGCCGGCTGAAAATCTTTTGTCAGCTGAGTGTGACCTTCTTTCATTATCACTCTATCCTCTGTTATTTCATTATTGGTGTTCTGAGCTGCATTAATTGATTTTTTGCCACTCGAGGATGGAGGAACTCTACAACGAGCTGACGAACCTGCAACCCAGATGCATTAGTGCCTTATTAAGTTGTTATGGGGTTGTTGGCAATAAACTGCCTATTTACACATCCGGCAGACATGGACGAACGTTCGTTTGGAGATCTTTATATGGAAACCTGACAGCTACAAATCCAGTATTGATTCTCCTATTAGCTCTCTCTCCATCAACCCCTGCTTCTACCTGGCTTCATGGCTGTTTTCTTCAGCGACTACTGTCGCTATTAAAGATGCCATGAAACGAAACACTGGCAAAATGAAGTTCCACTGTTGCATTGCGGCTGCAGTACAGGCTAACACTGTAGATATTATATTAGATATGTTTGTAAGGGAACCATTCCTCCCATATCTAACCATAGCCCATGTAACCATAATAACATTGTGTTTAGGTGTAATTTGAATAATTTCTTTACTCACTATGAAAGCCATGCAAATTGATTTTATCTGAACCTCCTGTTGATGCAAAGTACAGACGATACTTTCATTTCTGGTGGACATAAATGATCAGTGTAACCAACCAGTTGTGATTTGGGTAGATTAGTTCCTAAGATTTGTGAGTACTGACGTTACAACATCATGTTACAGGACCAACCAAGTCTCCCAATTCTGCAGGGCAGCAGTCTGTATCTGCAGTGAGCTCCCTGATAACAGAACCTGTGGCTCTGAAGTCAGTGACTGGGATAAATATGTGAAGTTTCTTTTGAGCAAACAGTAAGTTAAAATGCATCCACAAAACTTGATGTGCACATCAAATTACATGTGCTCTTCCTGTTTCTCTTGTTTTATGTCACAGCCAGTTGCAGCCCAGGAGTCAAACGAATGCAGCTGTGTGCAGCTGAATCCAACGTCTGAAAAGTGGCAACTACACTAAGTGTAACGTAGTTGTGTAAAAAAATACAATATTTCCCAACAATGTGTGGCATAAAAAAAAAAAAATGGCACATACTGGTAATACTCAATACAGTAACTATAACATTCCTCGCCACACAACATTCACGACACTGCAGTGTGGCGAGGAGTTTTCATCTGTTGGTCATATGACATGATGTTATGATGTCAGTACTACCAAGCATTGGAAACTAACGCCTAAAATGTGTCAGTGTTGATAAAAGTGGTCGACTGTCCAACGCACATAGAAACTCTTAAGAATGAAACTGCAGTAAGTTTGCTCTGTTTTCCTGATTGACAGGTGTAATTTTGGTCCAACCACCGTAATTATGAATCTCTCCTTGATTATGCATCATGACCAACGTCTCATTTGGCATGTTGTTACAGACCATGTCAGGCAATGGAAAAGAGAGCTCAGATATGCCTATAACAGCAGCTGACACAGCACCTGTCGCCAGGAAGAAAAGCCTGAGCATCACCTGGAGTAACACTGGACAGATGTCAGTTGTGTGAGCCAGCTTTGGAAATGAGCCCAGTGACGGAGAAGTGAGCCGCGTCAAAACAATCAGCGCGTTTAAGTTGCACATTAACATTTTGTCTAATTATCTCAGAGACGGTAAGTGAAAGTATCGTGCACGTACACGTGCATCTGAGGCGTATGTATATTAGAAACACGTTTTTATTGAAAAAATGTGTAAATGCATTCAGCTCTCGTTATGAATGAGCATCTGATATTTGGGTTTTTTTTAACACCTTCCAGTGTGTACATGTGTTCACTACATGTGTGATGGTTTGTGCATCTCTTCGCTGTCCATGTGTGCCTGAATTGACAAAAAAAGAAACTATTTCTGAGACAAAGACAGCCGAGCAGTCTCGTGTTGATGGGGGGGTAAAGATGGAGACAGCCGCGTTGAAGCCTCAACAATGGCTAACAAAGCTGACATCAGCTGACTGACTCTATTGCTTTTGATTATAGGTCTTCATTCACCTTCAAGTTAAATCACATTAAACCATGACAGCAGCATTTAAAAAGGAAAAAAATAGGAAAAATATATATATATTTTTGTGAATATGAAACAAGAAAAGATGTCAAGCTGCTGACAAATATGTTTAAAAAAACAAGTTAGGCAAAAATGTTACTAAACACGGCGTAGTTTATGATCAGTGGTTCAATTTAAAAGAAGCAGAAACAAAATGCAACATTTTTATTTTCACACGTCGCATCATATGTAAGAACTTAGCAAATGACTCACCTGGAATATTATTCTGTCTTTCTGTTTGAACAAGAAATCAATTTCACCCGGTACCACTGCATATGCCTGGCAAATATAACATGTATCATCAGTTAGATGAGGCAGAGTTCCCTCCCTCCTCCCGCTTCTCTCCTGCTGCTTTATTTATTTTTTTATTTTTTGTCTTTGAATTTCTGTCTCTATTTTAACCTCAGCTGCAATTTGGACAGAGCTAGGTATAAAAAAAATTGTTGCTTTGGGGACACTCTACGTTGACAGATATTACATTTAAATACCAATGTGGCAGAAAATAGTACTTACAGTGACTTTAGTGTATTGCCTTTGATATGAAGCAAAGTCATATGGGGTATAAGAACATGAGGTCTATTCAGACTTGATATTAAAATTGTCTCCTTGGGCAGGAAATATGTCAGCAGAGTGAAGTACAGCCTAGTGGACTTTAAGTGCTCTGAAGCTTTGCAGTCGCTCTCAGCTTTTAGTATTATTCTGTTCATCCAGTGTATTATCATCTCCTCCTCTCCATGTTTTTCTGTATTAACTCCTTCGTTCTTCTCTCAGAAACTTTAAATAATCCTTCCCCCTCTTTGTTAACGTATATTTTCCCGTCCACTGTCTGTGTGTAAGCCAGTGTTCAGGTTGGCATTTGCACTATGCTACTAAAAAACCCTCTTCACTGATTCCTGCTGACACTTGACTCAGTGTTAGTTTTCCAGTGAAATGGTAAATCCAAGCCAGACACATCACAATGCAATGTCGTCTGTCAGTACTAAGAGCGTCAATACTCTACACGCACTGAATGCCACGCACTGTAAAGCCTTTACACTCAAATGCTCAGTTAAGTTAGGGAATTGTGCTGTTATGAAATGATTAATTGCCGAACATTCACAGGCGTGTGCATCACCCCAAAGGTGAAAACAGCTGGAAACACGAGGAACATGCATAACAGGTAAACCAAATGAATTATTATATCTCAATTTCATTAGTAATTTAACTGTAATCCATTTATAACTAAAACTTAAATCATGCCATGTGGTGTATTGTCCCAGAGTAAAGCAAATTTTCCATCCAGTCCTTTAAAAACACGATCACAATGTCAGAACACCATCAGCCAAACCAACTGAGTGATATAGGATGAAGAAATCGAAGAACAAAATAATTGCAAAGTCGAGCTAATTTTGTCTTCTAAATACCTTTTTTAAAATCAAGAGTCTGGGTCTCTGCTAGACTTTCTTGCCTCAGTAATTAGTCTCCTTTCTTCAGTCTTAAAAAAAAAAACATCACTAACAAGCTGAGACTTTATGGGAGAGGTTCTTCAGTCATTGTAAAAATGCATTCGAAGCCTTAAGAAACCGGATGCTCAGTGAAACACTGGGGATTTCATTATCTAAGGTACATGATATTGTTCAAACATTCTGAAGATCTAGAGAAACTTTTGTCGACAAGGGAGCGATACTGAATGACACCGCGTGGACTCAGGAACACAGTTTGTTGCTGCACCCACCAGTGCAAGTTCAAATTCTCCCATGCTAAGAAACCGCACATACAGAAAGAGACATCGAGAGACGCTGCTGCGGATACAAACACAGAAATGAGCCCTGGCGCATTTAAATTGGACCGAGGAGAAGTGAAGAACTGTCCAGTGGTCTGAAATGCTTTTTATGGAAAATATGGAGCCTGCATCGCCCATGTTAAAGAGGACAGGGGCCGCGCCTGACTTGCTGTCAGCGCACACTTCAAGATGCCTGGGGTGCATTAATGCACACTGCACGGGCAACGTGCACGTCGCTGAAAGCATCATTAATGCCGAACGAAATACACAGGATTTGGAGAAATATGGTGGAATCCAGACGTCTTTGTCACGAAGGGTTGGGTCATTTCAGCGACACAATGCCAAATACGACAGCTAAAATGCGTTAGGCAAAGATCTCCTCAGCTCCCAGATACTTAGGAAGAGGCAACACAGTGGTGAACATCAATCATTTAAATTTGTGCAGAGTTACAGCTTAATACAATTCAAAGTGCTCTACAGATGACTGAGAAGTTATAACAATACGAGTGCAATAAACATAAAGAGACTGATGCACACAAAGGGAAGAGTAAAACATTATATTAAAAAAAGAAATTCTAACAGTAAATAAAAAATGCACATTAAGTATTAAATTCAGATCCCGATAATGATTTTGTTAAAGATATTTTTAGTGTCCCCGTCTTGAACAATACATGCTGACATTTATTGCCCTTTTTATTATCAGCGTCCCTCCTTTGAAAACAGCAAGCGCTGACTCCTGTAACATCTGTCTGTCAGACACCGTAGCTGAATTGTGTTGTGCAAAGTGAAAATGTTATGTAAGCTTTTAAAATAATTAGGACGTTTTAATCTGCAATTATGGGGTTATGGAGATCAGACTTTTCTAGATTTTATAGATATTCGTTGTGCATTTTTTTAAAAAGTTTGAAATCAGAGGCCATTGAGAACATATTACCGTGATTTAGCCTTTTTCTTCTCGATTGTCTTGGAAAAAAACGATGAAATTGTCAGCCCACTGATTATAATTTGTACATGCAGTGTTGCAATTCAGTTGCAAGGACACAGAATATTGGTGAATTGAAGATTATAAAACAGAGAATAAAACCTTCAGCCTTTATCACATCACTACATTCGGTTAAGTCTTGTACTACAGGTATACTGTTAAAAATCAAACATCTTTTAATAAACCCTGACTGGTTTCACTGATTATGACACGGAGCTCTTTCATCATCTTTAAGATGGTATTTGAAAGTCTGTGCTAATATTTTAAAGTAACTGTTCAACAGATTAAAGGGGGACATTTATCTGGGGTTTTACTGTCATTTCCAGTTTGGGCTAAAAGAGTAATTGTTCCCTACAGTATCTTGCAGTGACAGGCTTCTGCAAAGATTTGAAAGACGACTTCTCCTATGGAGCTGCAGTAATGCCTGTTTATTTATTCATATGGACATATGTTATTTGCAGTTCATACCTGATGCTGGACTTGTGTACAAAGATAAACAAATGGCAGCGTCATGAATTCTGTCAACGGTTCAATCTTTCTCACATAGACCTTGAAGATCCTGAAGAATGAGATGAGAGATGGTTTTATAATAAATCAATTTAAGAATAAATAAGGAGTAAAAGTTTTGATGTAAAGAGCCTCGACTTTAGGTTTAGACCAACATGTGGCCTTTAATGTTCGGGGGTAAGAAAGTAGGATGATGGTGGGTAAAGATTGTATAGGGGACTCATCTAACATTCATCAATTACCATGTTAAAATCATCTGCTGGAGTATTATTATCAGTGAGCTAGTTATGCTTTGACCTCATTCTGAATCTGGGACAGTGGTACAGTATCTTATTGTTGCTGACGTGACTGTAAAGATGGTAAATGAGTCAGCTGAGCACATATTGTGCAGCCGCCATCAGTTTTATTCTCGGGTAACAGAATCCGCTTTGGGCACTTGTTTCAGAGAAAGGTGACCACAATGGCCGACCACAATCCGCCACGTGAACACAACGAATCATTCTGTCAATTAGGCCGGAAACTCTCGTCATATTTCAACGAGTGACTTTTGTGTAAACAACATTGCTTTTTGCTTTTTGGAAAAGGTAAACCTGGCTTCTCTTCTCGTACTGTTCTCTAAGTCCTGCAGCCGGAAAGAGACTCACCGCGTCAGTCATTCTGCTGGGCACTGATGCTTTTTTACCTGTATTCACCTTTTCGCCAACCTGCCTTCGCCTCTGCTTGCCCCCGTCTGATCAGCCGACATGCTGAATCTGGTTTTCACCTTAGGACTGGACTGTTTGCTCCTCTTTTTTTGATCTCCAGGTAACAGATGTTTGTTCAGTATTCGGTTTTTTATTGCTCACTCCTCTCATATTGGATTCTCACCTTTGGGCTTGTTTTTTCCTCTTACTCTCCCAGCCAATTAACTTTTTTTGCTTGCTTTCAGCATTTCTCCTTCATGGACTATAGTCGTGTTTATCTGCTGCATCAAACTTATTTATTGGCGTGTCGAGCTGAACATGTGAAGACTCGGTGACTTGCTGGTTAACCGGGGGGCAGAGAGTCATTTCTACTATTATGAAGTCTTCTCATCTCTGTTTCATAACTTGCTTGTACCTTTAAGTTTGTAACTCAACTGTATTTAGCTAAATACTTCGTGGTGTTAATCACCTGCACTGACTGACTTACTTGCTTTGAGGATGTAAATTTTGCCCCTGTCACGTCTCCTTCCTATATACAACATTCCATTATTAAACGATAACATTGGTAAATAAGGTTTTCTACAGTGTTCGTAGAAAACAGAAATCTGAAGTAAGTGAACCTGAGCCGCACATACACACTGTACCGCTGTAACATGTTGTTGAGGTGGAGATGAATTCAAAATCAGAAATTATCACCTACATCATAACAGAGGTAAAAACTGACCTGAGGTGCACTGCCATTACAGGTGTGTTCAAAGCCAGAGAGTAGACAGCTTTCCCTAAAGGCAAGGAAAAGGGAAGATTATCGATGATCTACAAGCAATAATAATAATAATAACTTTTATTTGCAATAATTTTATTCGTTTATTGATTTAAAAATAGTAATAATTGAACCAAGAAAAGCACTGTCTGGTTAAAGCCAAATGTTTAAGCTTTCAGTTTCTTGTATTTTGTGTTTGTATCTGCTCCACGGGCTGAGAAAAAGAGGTTTTGGTGAACACTGCAAGTCTTTTCAGAAAACCCTCAGCCTTCAGGAGGATATTTTCAAACCCCTCAGGCTTTAGAAGGTCTTCCAACAGGTCTGAAAGGTTAATAATCTTTTTGGACCGCGACGGAGGTCTGTGGCACAGACAAACAAGCTTATCCAGGTCGGAGCATATTTTTATGCTTCTACTTCTTGGGTTTATGCACATGAAATGCACCACAAAAAGCAGAAGTACACGGAAACAAATCCAGCTTCTCCTTCGACGGTGTTTTCGACGTTTTCTCTTATTCAGTGGGGTTCCGCAGGCTGCTGAAAACTCCTCACGGTGTAAACAAAATGCTTCACATGCATGAGAAAGCATGTGCCCAAACACCTACTCATTATGAACACTAATGTCGGTGCCACGCGAGGCTCTAAGTGCTGCTCGGGCTGCTTGGACTTCAGACGTCTTGTGCAAACAGCGTGACACAGTCGCCACGAGTAAATTCATTGTTGGTTTACTGTCTGTGTAGAGATTCTTGAAAATAAAATAAATTTACAAAATCACTAAAGCTATTCTTTAAAGTAAACATCACTGAACTTTAGAATATGAATATGGCACAAAATAACTACAATGCCACGATCTGCCATCCGAATCATTGCACGGCTCTTACACTTCATGAATCATATTTCACTATCACACTGGTACCTGGAGCAGCACTCCCTCTCCGTGCGGTCTTATTTTCTGTCTGAACACCCCCCAACACTTTGGCTACTGTCAGTCTGCATCAGGCAGCTTCTGCACAGAGATGCAGATAAAACACACACACACACACACACACACACACACACACACAAATGCATACAAAAGAGAGAAAATTATACAAAACCTTTTTCACACTAACCCACAGATGCATCCACACAGAAACTCCGACTTTCACACACACACACACACACACGGAAATATTTTGGAACAAAATTGTTGGTTACGACCTGTCAGAGCAGAGTATTTCAAACTGATTTTGCCGGTGTGCAGCACTATGGCCTTAAAGCTCACACACACATGCCACATAAGCCGACACACTCATCGCTCTCTCACTCTCTCCTTTCGTGCTCAACACAAACCCAGAAAACTTCACAGCTTGAGACAAATATTAATTTAAACTACAATGTGATATAAGGAAAAAAATCTAAATATAATATTTTTAAAGTTGCTTTCCTTCTTGTATTAATTTTCATTGTTTATGAAGCAGCTGATTGTCTGTGGGCCCGAACAGAGAAGGAGGCTTGTATCAATATTTATGTGGAAGAGGTTTTTGCCACAATTGTTGTGTTGCATGTGAATATCCAAAGTATTGCTTGTTTGTTTTTTTTTCATGAATACTATTTATCATTTATATACTGTTAATTTCCTAACTCGTTTATCATCTACACACGTGAGGACTCAATTCAAAAATGTAGTAATGTTAAAGTCAGAATCTCCTGCTCTGCTCTAATAATAAATGTATAGAAATACATATTATTATTTTTTACAAAGCTGTTTCTAATACTGATTTATCTACAGATTACCAGATGGAAGCCTGTGATATACATGAAATATTGGAACACCTGTTTATGTTTGGTCTTTAAAGGTTCGGTGCCGTCAACTGTTTCCATGTGCTGATCATTAAAGTAAAAACACATATAATTATATGATGTGTTTTTTTTCTCTTGTTGGGAGTGCAGTTCTCAGAAGGAACTTAAAACGATGACTATTGTAAAGGTTCTATTTTCCCCAAATTGCTGTGCATCATTGTCAGTGAAATATAATAAGTACATCTTTACAGAAAGCAAACCTACTGAACATGACACCGTCACATTGTATGAGATTCAAGGATTTCATGAAAGTTAGATGATGGGCCGATTTTGACGGATGGCAACAGGGGTCTCAAAGCTTTAGAGAGCCAAAGTGTTGAGACAGACACAGACGACCACATTTTTTGAGCAGTCTTACTGCACAGAGTGAAACTTTTTGCAGGTGAAGTGACATTTTGCGGAGGAACAGTCAGGTTTTCTTGCTCACCTCTTCACCTGTGGTATTTTACTCCCACAGTGGAAAAAGAATAGTGGGAATGTATCACAGGGAACCCGGCAGCACATGGCAATTTGGTGTGAAGACGGACTGCTTTTAGCTCTGTTCGCTTCCACCTGACCAATCGAGGTCAGCAGAGCAATGAGCCCAGGTGAGCTGCGTTGTCAAAACAAAATTACGCACACCTGATTTTCTGTGGTATAATAACTTGTGGACATATCCGTGATCAGATCTCATACAATTTGCATCAGCTGCAGAAACTTAGAATGCAGCATCCCTCCCAGTTTATGCAGGGATTATTAGTAGAAACCAGGAAATGATTAAAGACACACATACACACACATACTTCGCCATGTAACATACTAAGGCAATTAAATGTTCTCTCTCCTTTCTACATCACTGAGTGTCATCAGCAGTGCCAAATTCCACCAATCGTTCCTGTGTCGCAGCCTCTCTTAAAGAAGCAAGCTCCAACAGCTGTGTGCACCATCTCCTTCTTTCCAACGGTTCTGGCAATTGAATGCCTGAAGCATTTCATTTTAATTGCAACAGAGATCTCTGGCAGAAATTAACAGTGTAACATGGTCAGGCAGAATCATGTGTGTTCATGAAAAGAATCATAACTGGGTTGGATAGATTTAATTGTAGCGGACAGAAAACAACTCTAATTGTTAGAAAAAAGACATACACGTGTATTTGCAGATAGTAAACAGGATAATTATGGAAACCGCCTGTTTATGCAACATGAAATTACAATAAATGCCCGAAAAGGTAAGAGCAGCTTAAAAATATCTGCCCTTGGGGATTTATTTGTGCTGCCATTAAATTCATGTTTGGTTGCTTTATATTTGCACTTACAAAAATATGATTTTCAAGATTAATTGAGATTTTACATCATTACTAAACTCTAAGTATGTTATTGTTTTATAGGGAGGAAATGTGTTTTATCTTTTGTTTTCCTACCACAGGAAATGCAGGAAAAATGCAGCACAGATCATCCCTACACTTCCTGTACTGTACTTGTTTTGTCTTCTGGAGCTAATAGCCGCTTTTAGGCCTAAGTCCAAGTAAACCCGAAAGACCTGATGTGAATGGAAGCAACTATTGCTGCCTGAGGCAGAACATTTTTTATACTGAAAACCCTAAATAGTAACAGATGAAGGCTTGATGATGATGAATCACAGAAGTGTCAATGGCAGCCACCATCATCACATGGTGACACAGCAGCAGCTTGGTCAATTAGGCCACAGTGATGGACCTGCTCTCCAAGTAAATGGAAACAAGGTCTCTGACAGAAAATGTGTGTGTGTGTGTGTGTGTGTGAGAGAGAGAGAGAGATTATCTTGCAGCTTTATCTCAAACGTAATACTACATTGGATTGAAACATTAAAAAACTGTTTTTATACAGTCATTAATTTAAAGGAAAGAGTGGCTACTGTACTTTAAAGCTAAATCATGTTAACATTGATTTTAACGTGTGTTTGTGCGTATTGCAATTCCCTGCCAGGAACTAGCGGTGCTTGTTGCTGAGAGGCTGATGATAATGCTAATGTGTGTGTCTTGGCACAGTGAAACACTGACAGAGCACAGGTGAAAGGATGTGAGTGTGTGAGGGAGAAAGAAGGAGACGGAGCACAGCACCAGCACATCTCAATACATTCTCTGAAAAATGATTTATGTAACATTCACACGGACAGACAAGCATGTGTTTTCTCTTCTTTGGGCTCCAACCCACCCCTTCCATTCTCAAATGAGAAAGTGGCAACCATCATTTCATGTTCACTACTTTGCCACAGTGCTGCAGGCAATAAAAACAAGACGAGTCAGTTTAGAGGGATGCAGCTTGACACGTACCTTAATGTACAAGCACACTTTGACACGCCATATTTTTTTATGAGGAACACAAAAACGCCGTTTTGTCTTCTCTTTGCTGATATTTTTTGCTATTCGGGTGCTGCTTTGTGCAGGCTACCTTCTGTTGTACACCAGCACAGTGCACCTGCAGCTCAAGCGAACAAACAATTGCATTTTATTTTACTTTAGTTATTCATATAGTGCAGGGATTGAACCAAAAGCATGGCATTTTAATAACACCCAACAATGTACCTAACCCAGACATCTTAGTGCTGATGTCTAACCAAACCACTAAATTTGGACAGATTAATTCCAGCACACTTGAGTGTATTGGGGTAAAACATAGCATTAAACTAGGTGTTTTATTTTAATTATTTAATTTTTTTGTTGCAATTGAAAGAGACAGGTGGCATCTGGCTGGTGTGAGTTCACCCTTAGGATGAGGCACCAGCTCACAGACCTCATCTTCCCATATGTAAGTGAAACACCTGCAGAAGAATTCTTCAAACGCTGACAGCAGGACCTGCGATAACTAACACAAATGACACCTCCATTCACCCGGCATCATCAGTTGAATGACAGCACAGGTTATATATGAACCCCTTTTATGTAGTGTTGATTTTTTTCTTCCCATGTTTGTGCGTGTGAATGCATGCACGTGATTTTCCTGGCAATAGACAATTTAATAGCTATGAGATAAGGTGTTGTACATTCTATAAACATTTCCAGCAATATTACACATGTTACGTGAAGTACAAATAGTACTCGCTGTGTCATCTTGGGAAAGTCGGGAGGCGAGTGTGGCGACCATTTTTAATTGAAAGAGTAAATAAAAGTGTCATTAGATTCCAGCATTAAAGCAGGAACATCCAGGTCAGTCGCCACAAGTGGGAAAAAAGTCCCAGTAGAGGTGCAATTTTTTTAAATTATAACTGAATGTGTAACTTAGGCTTTGCTTTTGCAAACACACACAGATACACATTAAAGTTTGTTACATCACTTTACCTAATGAATCAAAGTCCAATTAGCTGAGCAGTACAATACTGTGTGATCAGAGCTTACACAGTCTCACCTGTCAACCCCCCCTCACATGATCACTCATTTTCCCACCAGAAAACAGCTGTAGGTGTTTTTTAATTTTGAATTTAGGTGTTTGTTAATTTTGAATTTAGGTGTTTGTTAAAAAGCTGAGCAGCTGTGGCTCAGACAACAGAGCAGTTCACTTACCCCACGTTTGGTCGCTTGATCTCAGGCACCTTTAGCTTCTCCAACACTTGTGTTAGAGGACAAGACACTGAACCCGAAGCTGCCCCTCATGTGTGTGTGTGTACTACTGCTCAGTTACAAATCATGTTCAAAATGCATTGCTTCATAGATTTCCAATGAATGGACACAAACAAGCTTAATTTAGAGATAACAGACTAATATAGTACAGCACAAATTAGGAAGCAAATTAATCTATTTTGCAAGTAATGACAATCGAGGTTCTTTGACAGTGATGTGTGTACTGCCCAATAAAAAAGTGGCCGACACACACTGGCCACTTTAATCGATGCAACTGTGCAATGGTCAAATATTTAAAGAGTAAAAACATGACTCATTCTTTCCCACATCCTTAAACCCGAGTGACTCGGTTATGTGGCAGATCACTAATAAATAGTTTAAATACATTTTGCTGCACTACCTTTAGGACCCTGGAGCTAACTATGCCACATTTTTTTTTTGACAGTATTAGTCATTATTTCCAAGTGAATACACACACACACACACACAGAGCACATTCTCATAGCTCAAAGCTTGGTTACTTCGGCCCTCAGCTTTCAGTGCAGTGATTCAAGGTCTCAGTCCATTTGTACTGAATAACTCTAATTAGACACAAAGGGGGAGATAGAACAAGGTGGGAAACAAGGACTGTGGGAGAGAGCGGTAAGCAGAGTGAGGAGTGAGAGACAGAGAGAAGGACAAGACCTTGACAAGGATAATTCTGCTTAAATCAGTGAAAATCTGTGAGATGTTCAGACATACAGCGTATACACGTGCACGCACGACAATACTGGCTCCACTGCTATACCCGTACTCATCTTTACATTTAACACACGTTTATATTCATAGGTTATACTACACACAAAACATTATTCCATAAAGAACCATAGAATTAGACCCTTTATTTCTCATTAATAGTGGAAAAGCTAATTTTTAATAATGCTTTACTTTTGAAGTAAATTTTACAGTAAACGTTTCAACTGAAACAACACATTTTTGTATTCAGTGCATGCTTTCATATATTAAGATGGATGTGGTGAGTGTACATAAGCAGTAAAGAACTAACACTATGGGATACTTTACAGTATACAACAAGTATTGTTCTGATCAACTGCTACACAGATTAACAACCATTACCTGCCATTGCAGATGAGTATTTTGTACTGTGTTACATTTACTATTTCATTTGCATCAGCCTTTATTGACTTCTTTCTTTATTTATGTCCCACATTTTCCATCTCAGCAAAGCGCAAAATGTATTTGTGACTAAATCAAGACTAAATCTACATTTTTTTGGAAAACACCACTCACCCATAACCTTTATGCTAAATAAATGTTTAATCTGTACTTAAGGCATGAGCACTCTTTAAGTCATTGTTAAAGGTTGAGGTGTTCATGCTGCTGTAGCTCTTTTGCTTATGCCAGATGATGAAGTATGCGCTTGAAATTCTGCTGGGGTTTATACAGTATATACCTAGAAAATGCCAGTGTTGATTAGAGAGCATTTGATCTTCCACATATCAGTGGAAGAAATATGCAGTTTTCCCACGATTTTTGCAGCAACACCTATTGCTGTTTTTTTTTTTTTGTCCTCGTATCTTCTGTATATTGGATTTAAAGTATTCCCTGTACCTAGAAGAACAATATAATCATAAAAGTAAAAAAAAACAAACCAAAAAACCATTTATCTGCATATGGAAATCCTCAACAATACATCTAATAACACATAGCCATGATTTATACAGACACAATAACTGTTATATAAGAATGCACTTACCGTTTGAGCAACCCGCGATACTCACACATAAACAAACATACCTCCAAGTCATCTATCTAAATCCTCCAAATTTCCCATGCATATGCTGGAGTGCAGTTTGAATTGAAAAAATCAGACACCGGTAATGTTTCCGTCTGGTAGAAGAAAAATTCTAGTGCACAGCAAACTAACAAACTACCTTACAACTACAGGACAGGATGATAATGAGTTTTAGAAAAACAATAAATGAATAATATAATGAGTGTATGATATCAAAAAGAGACATGTAAATGTCCATTTTCACCAACAAATGTGTAATGCAGTGCACCTTTCACAGATATATTGTCATTTATTGGTTTGTTGGTGTTTATCACAAAAAAACAAGATAAAAGGAAAGATGGATTTTCCCTGAACATCAGTTTTACTCTAACGCATCTATTATGTCATTATGAAGATATTTCCAAAAACAGAATTCAGCTGCTTTAATATACATGATTTTTATAGAATTAAGTAATTTCCCAATTGTTGTTTTATCCTCTGTTGATTCACCTCAGCTTTGTCTTGCTCTCTTTTTCCCATCCTATTAGGTTTTGTAGACCAATACTGAAATATCAATATTTCCGAGCTGAATGATTTCATAAAGGACACAGTAAAAAGTAACTATACTGTACTGGACAGTCTAAATAACAGCTGACTGACAGGTGGCACTTCTCCCTCCGCCCGTCATATGCAAACGACCGCTCTGCAAGTCAGAGGCCTGTAGATAGAATATCTATGACAACGAGGAGGCAAAGACGAGAGCAGGTCCGTCCGAGTCCACTCGGCGTAATCGTGAGTCTCTGAGAACAGTGTTGACATTCTACCCGTCACTTGAGACTCAGCAACAATACAGAGTGTGATAATGTTATAAAGTCCGTAGAGGCTGAAGAGAGGAAAGGTGACGATGGGTAAAAGCAGACTTCTGTCGGTGAGTCCGGTGGTGGTGGCAACATCATCCAAGTATCCCGTGTATATCATTAACCTTTGGAGCGTTTTGACAGCAGACTGACGTCTGTTTAGACTTCACTGGGTTTTTTAATGTTCAAACAGTGGGAGTTGACTATGGCTTCTTCAAATTATCATAAATATTTTGTGGAATGAATAATTATGGTTATCATGAAGAAAGTAATGTCACCATACACAGCTACGTAAAGGTCAGGGCAGCATTTTTTGAGATTTCTCAATAATGTGAACTCCGTGGCAGTTCTTGTTAATAAATAAGGCAAGCTCTAAAACATATCTCTATACTCTATTGTTTCTCCGTTTCTTTTTTTTCTTTCTTTCTTTCTTTTCTTTTTTATACGAAGCACAGGTGTCAGTATTGGTGTCAGGACACCAGCCTTACTAAGTTTCACTTGGTATTGGATCAGAAAGAACTTTCTTTGTGTCCTCTCTGTAACTGTGGTCAAAGACATTGTTCTTATAAGAGGTTATTTATCTGCTCCAATTATTTACTCACGTAGTTCGAACTGAAAAGCTCTACAAATTTACATCTGATCAATGCTGCCCAGCTGCCTTTGCTGAATCAGTCTCTTTTTCCCTTTAGTACCTTGGATTTTCCCCTTTTCCAGGGCCAGATCCAGAGGGGGGCCATGGGTGGAACTGTTCCACCCGCCAGAGTGAGGAGGTAGAAGGTGTCTGCTGTAAAATATTCAGGAGGACAACTGACAAAATCAAGGGCTAAAATTAATTACCATTATAAATAAAAAAGCCGAAACAAATATCATTTTCAATAATGATGGTTTAATAAATTTGTCACATTAGAATTTGTTGTAATTGCAACTAGGCAGATTATCCGCTTTTCCCCACTTGTAACTAAAACACACAAGTTACATACCTGAAACACACACACATTCTAATAGTTTTGTCCCTTTCAGACATGCACTGGAATTCTGACATTATCCTGACTTTTTTAGGAGGAGGTGCATGTTTGAAAGCAAATGTCCGATAAGATGCTGCCAACATTATCCAGACTTTATTCTTCATTTATAAATAAATCTCAGCTCTGCAGCTGTGTCAAAATACAATATCCTTGTTTTTTGTTGTTGTTCAGCCTTAGTACATATGATCAAGTCAGCACAGGGGTTTGTATTTTCTCCCTGATCCACACGTATTTCTTTCTCCTGTTTCCTACCACATAAAAAACTCATACATTTACAGATGAGTACCTTTGATTAAATGCTCTACAGTCTACATAAAGTGTCATCTCCGGCCTCTTAATGCTCTCTCAGCATCTGGTTGCTTTCTCCTCTTTGAGCTGCTATGACTGACTCAGTAACTTGGTTGGTGAAAAATGATGGAATGATGGTGCAGAAAAACTGTGCAGTCAGCTGCCACTGGTAGAAATACTCAATGCCAAGTATGCAAAACCCCCTTACTGCTGGTGATGACAGAAACCCTGACCAGTGTAAAGACTGAATCAACATGTTTGGCATAAGATAAAGTAAAAAAGAGAGACAAGGATTTTCCAGATATATTACAATATGACCAGTCTTATTGTTATATGTTTGAAGGCCCTGCAATGAATATATAAAATTTCTTGCAAGAAGGATGACGGGGACCTTCTTTAAAACAACACAATATGTTCTGGCATTCAAAACAGTTTAGAGATTTTTTCAGAACCTACACAGAGGAACATTGCAGACAGACTATTCACACCTACCTGCAATTTAGAGTTACCTATTAACCTAACATGCAGGTCTTTGGACTGTGGGAGGAAACCCGAGTACCTGGAGGAAATTCACACAAGTCACAGATAGGACAGGATTCAAACGGAGAACCTTCTAATTGTGGGTGGCTGGACTGACCACTACAACATTGTGCTGCCTATTGCATAACGACATGCATCACAACTTTGTAGAAAACCCTTCATGAACAGGCATTTTAGGCTGCAACAATCATAAAAAAACTGCAATATGCAAGAATGAAATCCTGGACGGACTGACTAAAGTATGTTGTGAGCAGAAGGTAGTTACACTTTATGGTGTAGCAGATCTTAGTGATCTTGGTCTCATTTTAAGAACTTTAACTTCCCTTCACAAAAACATAAACACACACACACACATATATGCCGTCCTGACTGACACATTAAATACAATCTCTCCCAGTTTTCCATACCACACACATGTCTGTTCCAGTTGATACAGTGATGAGACGCCAACTCGCTGATTACTGGCAGGCCTCTCTGTGCAAATATTTACCAGATCCCTGAATAACCGACAAAATAAAACATAAGGAGGGAATAAATTAGAAAGAGGGAAAACACCAATCCCCAAACTGAGAGTGAAAGATATCTGCTCACAGCAAACAAATATCTCAGAAGAGATGGGAATAGAAGAAAAGACTAGATGTGACGAGTCAAGAAGAGAAGAAACACGAGGAGATGGGGAGCTCAGACAAATCCCGTCTTAATGTGCTAAGCTTTGCTCCATTAGGGAACGCTAACTGTATTTAGGGAGCAAAAACCAAAAAGGTTTTTTCGCAATTTAGGTCAAGTTAACTTCCTGATCCGGGGAAATGTTTTAAACACAATACACGAGTAAATAACAGATCATCTTGTTATATTGAGAATCTCTCAACCGTAGTTAAGGTAAAGTATCAGTAGTGAGTGTTAAAGATCAGCCAAAGGGACATGGAGTGGATGAAGGGAAACAGATGTTGATGTCACGTCCCGGAGTCTGACATGGCATCTGACGGACTAATGCTGCATCACAGAGCCTGACACAGTGTGACAGTGTGACATTTGAGCAGCAGGCATGGCAGGAAGGAGATTTACCTGAAACGATCTGATGGTAAAGAGAATCATATGGTCCGTGTAACACACACCATGTGCAATAAAGTTCACTGTCAAACAAAATCAGCTGCTGATGATGATGATATGTGGAATGTCGTAAAAAGGGTCAATAAGATTGTAGACGGCAGAACTTCATCTTTGTCACTGATAATCGCAAAGCTACAATTGTACCTTCATTTAAGCAGAGACAAAGTCTGTGAGCATAACAGAATGATTAGTTTAAGTAGGAAACACTTTGCTTTTGTTTATATGGGAATAAGATGCCACTGAGGTGGTGAACTGGCTGGGTGCACTAATGACCCAGCAGTGGTGCACCGCACACCTACACAGCCCAAACAAGAGTAGATTGGATGTTGCCTTAAAGTTCTACTATGTGAAACTAAACCAATGTTCTGCTCACGATTTAATGATTTAAACCAAATACAGTTCTTACAAAGATGCCACGGTTCTTTGCCAATGGAGAGGTGGTAACAGCAGTTTTCATATAGAGATTGTTCCCATTTTGTTGCATTGGCATTTTACACTTTTTCTGATAATTGAACTGATAAATGAACATCCTTAATGCGTCACTATGCTCCAAAGAAGTGTGTTTGCAGTGTACCCCTCACTAAACCCTTTCTGTATCATGTTTAACACGTTTTCATCGTTCTCCTTCAATGCAGATACTGAATTAAACAGCAAGGTGAAGTCTTTTCATATCCAACCACCAAAGAGCAGACCATTCACTGTAAGTAAAAAAATATTTAACTGCAATAAGATGTGCCGAACAAAGTGTTTGTCTGCACACGCCTCCTCTTGCACCTTCTTAATGATCATATTTTTGCCTTTGTGACTTCAGAGACGGTGAGAGCTCTTTTGCAAAAAATGCCAACATACATATTTTAGGTTTTCTAGTGATCTGTGAAAAGCTTCTGCTGTAGTGTTACTTTGAACTTTGTCAACACATGCTATGATGAGAAATGGCTAAAACGCTCCCCGCCCAACTGACTTTGGTGAAGAGACCGCTGTTGCCTCGGTAAAGACATGGATTGACCAGCTCAAAGGAAATGACAGATACTTAACTCTCAGGCTTCAGCAAAAACTTTTTTGGCCAGCTGGTGCTCAGTACAGCAGGTCTTGGACTGTTGGAACGTATCTCCTGTGTTCAAGTTGGGTGGACTAAAACACGATCTTTACTCCAGCTGACGAGCACATGTGAGATATTGTTGTGGAAGTAGGACCATGTTTCTTTCTTCCCGTTTCTATGGCCACGCTGGTAACTCAGCATGAGGGTTCAAAAAAGCCCCTGCATGAAAAACCGTCTTTCTTGCCAGGTCTCTTGAAGTTATGTTGAAGCAACTTAAATTGTCGGTGTGCACACTGTCAGTTGTTTGGCAGGTGTTTTCTCGGCTGACAAAAGAGCTGGCGTGCCTTGCAGCTTCCTGTCTCATTTGAATGAATTCTTTGTCCATGAGTTGCAAAAAAGATCAAACATTTAGTTGAAGGTGAAAGCTGGTTGTCCCTCTCAGTTCTCTGTAAGACTCTTTCACCCAAGTGGCTTTCCTGTGGAGCATGACTCTGTAATATTTTTTTCATATACTGGCAGATTACTCCGCTTGAATCCCTCACTACTGAAATCCTCCTCGACTCTGACAACATTATCACAAGCAAGGGTTACATAACCAACAAGGACGAGGCCCAGGTTGAGTTTTTGTGCAAATGGAGCTTTGTGAGCTTCATTGCTCTGCTAGACTCAAGTCTCCATGGAGTCCGCTAACTACATATCCACAAGCTGACTGTCCCATTGTACCGATTACTTCTCTTTTCATGACAACTTAGGGATCTGTGTGGACAAAACATATCTTGGCGCGTGATGTCTCGCTGATACCACCGACTCAACCTCAGTGTGCACATTAAGGTTGATGCTGCAGCGTTCTTCCTTTAGGTCTGGGTCACACTGTCAACATTTCATTGCAGTGTAGTACAACAGCACAACAAAAACATAGATGAGTTAGGATGTTAGGATCCTCAGCAACCACAATAGTAAACTTTCTCTAATTTTGGTTTTGACTTTTCCCTTATTAACCTAATTAACCTACCTGACATGAGCTGACTTAACTTTTCCTTTTTCTCGCTTACTTTTAACCGACCACTCATCATGGATACGTGCTTTGCTATATTGTCCCTTTTCTGATGAGAACTCCTTAGCGAGAGTTACGACTCTATCAGTTCTATGCTTACACAGGGATCTTAACACCAACCTTCATTCTGCCTTTTTCCCTTTCTACAAGGCCTGGACTTCTGGTCTATGACAAGAGTTCTCTATTTTAATTTAATCACTTTTTTAGAAAAGGCGACTTTTGCCTCATGTCTGAACTGATGCAAATCACTTAAAGGCCTGTCGTCTCCTTTGATCGACTCGCAGACATTGTGGTCTCATAATTGAGATTTGCATTTAGACTGCTCCCGCTGAAACGGTTTCGTGGTTTGTGCGTCATGTTAATGCTACACAACTGATTTGTTCTGATTAACTGATTTGACTTCACTTACATTGTTCAACAGTAGACCCAGCTTATTGCACATAAGTAGTTTGATTCTGATTTGTGGTTTAATTCAATACCAGCAGAGTAAAGGTTGTCCTTTTTTTTTTTATGAACAAGTCTAATGCAACAGTATATCAAAACGGTAATTGCAAATTCTAGAAAGTACCACCTGTCGGACAAAGTCTTGACTGTAATTGAACAGTATGACCTTTACACAATACTTATTTCATTGACATTGTGTTGGATTGCAGTATATTGTACAGGCATTTGCATCATTATGTCCAGCTACATATGAGTGACTTCGGGAATACTCCAAGTTTTTTTGTGTGTGTTTGATACTTTTTTATAAAAAATTACGCCTCTTTTAGCAACTTCTTTTGCTTAGCTCAACATTACAAATGTCCAGTGTTTACAGTAAAATCCAGAACTTCACAGATTCTTTGGTACGTCAAATACCTTTTTTATTAAGAAGGCTTTGAAATTCACATTTGCTTGACTTTTGAAATAATGCTGGATTTGGATGATATGGTGTATTCATTCATTGATTTTTCTGACCCTGTGACCTTTTTTAAATCACAATCAACTTTTCAGTTTTCCATTAATCATACTGTTGTCTAAGAAATAAAGCACAATATTTGTGGTGTAAATTCATGGTCTTTGTAGACAGAAACGTATTGATATCATTGATCCTGTGGCTTTCTGCTAGCACCATTGCTTAAAAAAGGGATGGAATGTATTTATAACTTCCATATATTTTCATAAGTTTTGGTATGAAATAGCTGTAGCTATCAAGGAAGAACATTTCTCCCAGTTTCGGGATTCATATTTTGACAGTAGGACTATGTTTTTTTTGACAATTCCAAAAACAGTTTATTATTCTTCTAATAGGACATTTGGTGTTCCCTCCTTATCTTAAAAGGCCCCACTCTTCTCTGATTGCCCCAGCTTGCAAAAGCCTCACTGGGGCAAAGTAAAACTTCCCAGACAACCTTGAAGCCATGAGATACTTTTTTAGTAGTTTTTTACAAATTTACCCAAAGTTCCCTCCATTTTTGTGAAGCCTGACCGGGAGTGTGACAGTGTTTTGAGGATAATTTTAGCTCACTGCAAAGTATCTGCTGTACTTCCTCAGCTGATTAGGAACCATGTTTAAATGTGTTTGCTTATCGGTGACAATTTTTGTCTTAAGTCTGCTGCTTCATTGAGTTGTGATATTTTTTTTTTGTGAGAATGACCCTGTTTCGATTTAGAAGATGTGGTTAGTTGATCCAAATCCAGGGGACACAAGCAGCAGCCTGCTTATCCACTGAGAGTACATCCAGGTCCGTGTCTCCACGTGGGGAACAGGCATGCAGTGTTGATTGGTGGTAAAGGCTTATTATAGGACTTTTAAGTTTCGATACTGTTTTATGATAGATGACCCTTCACAGCCTACAGCGCTAAAAGCGAGTGACCTGTTTCTGCCTGCATTCCTGGGATGGCGAACAACCATATTTTAGGAATTTACCGCAGGCTCATGTTCAAAACTTTTTAAATAGTTATAATTAATTTTGAAAGATAAAAGCTGGTATCAGAGTTTTACATTACATGTGTAACTGGCATTTGCCTGAAGGGAAAGGTTGAAAATACACGTTTTATTTGATATTACGAAAGTCTGCAGACTCACCACAAATCTCTATAAAGTTCCAACTGGACGTGCAAATGCAGTGGAAAAGTCCCTGAAGCGTAATAGTTCTGGGGAACGCTCCTCAGTGGGCAGTCCCTAAACCCAAGTCAATGAAAAGGTTTTGTTTGAAAGCATCTATAAATGTAATATGTATATGTGTACTTTCAGTGTGTAATTTTTTTGCACCTCCCCACTAGATAAGATAACACAAAGTGTTTCACTGCCAAAGATAAAATTTATGCCGAACAACAACAAATAGAATGGATTAGTGTTGTTAAAATTATACAAAAAACATGCACGCTGTGCACATTTTTCACTGATGTTTGTTTATCACGCACTGTGCCTTTGCTGACCCACAGCAAGTTCCTCATCTATACCGCTGCCAATTCATATTCAGCCAGCATCAGAAAGCAGAAAGAGCCGTGATACCCCCTACTGCAAGAGGTGCACAGGGGACAAATCCTCTGATCCCTGAGGTCCACAGAGCATCAGAATGCTTTCGCACAGATAAGCTGCCACGGCTGCGGGCCTCTTATTTCATGGCCAAAACACTTATCCTGTTATCATACGCCTTTACATTTACACCGTTATTTATAATGACTCCAGTCTTGTGTTTTACAGTTATTTCCTGGTTACACAGTCTGTAGGCACTTACTTTGATTGATTTATTTTGAGTAAAGTACATATTAGTGAATTCAAGGCTAGAAGCAAGAGCTATTTATTAGTTTTAAACTTGAATCGCTCGAATGCTTTCTCCCTAAACTACACTCAATCACTGTTCATAAAGAAACAAGGCAACATATTCTGGCACAAATAGTTATACATTAGCTAGAGTGATAAAAAGGCTAGAAACTGAACAAGGAAAGGGGCTTGGATCATGCTCCTGTTTTCTATTATTTTTTTCTGGTCCTGCCTTCATAACAGTGAATTTGACATTAGGGCCATCAGGTATAAAAAGATTGTGAAACATCCCACTGACTGAACACTGTAATTGTCTCGAGTCTATAGAGACATTCCTTTCCCCTTAAATGGGAAGAGATCTATCCAGGAATTGTATTTTCAACCCTCCAGTCACAATCTCTGTTACATCTGTTTCTGGTACAACCTGCCATCTCGGTAATGGGATTAGGTCTTATGTCTACTTTAAAATTACACGTCTTATCGTGAATTCCCGCCTGTAGTCATTTTATTTCCTAAAATGGGCTGAAGTGCAGTGGATTAAAATATAACCTGAACCCATTTATCTGTCACCATCATGGTTGTTAATCAGTCTGTGAGATCACAAATCACCTGGTGTGATGACAAGTTAATTTAATCAGTCAGTGCATTTGGTTGTACCTGTAGCCCATTTCAAGCTCCATTACCACCAGCACTGTGCACCAATACCGAGGTTTATACTTTGGCACGGGGTCAACAGCAAGACAGACAAGGGCTTTTAGAAACTAGAAAAAGATTGATCTTAGAATACGATCTCAGATTTCTTACATTCCTGTATTTTCTTTCTCTTTGTAAGAACTTTATCAAATCTATATTATCTGTGCCATTTCCAATGTGAATAAATTTTGTGTTTCTCATTTATTTATTTGGAGCTTTATAATGCCGGATGTGAGATTTTCTCTTTTAAAAATCACAAAACTTAAAATATATGGCATATAGTGTTATTTCTTTGTTTAAATAAAACATTTATTCAGTAGCGACTGAGTAAAGCAGTGGTTTCATTTTGCTTGTGTTAAAATGATCAGCTGTGGCCCAGCTACAACACAAGCCCAAATGTCCGCACTGTCAAGGACTAATAAAGTGGCTGAGCTAAACTAGAATGATGTGGAGTGATCAATAAATATGATCAACACAGTAAATGGCTGCTTGAGTGGGCTATTTCAGGCTCTATTAACTTCACTGATAGTGTGACTGAGGCCAAGATTATGTTAGTCAACAAAAAAGTCTCTGGACTCACATTTTCCAGCCATTCGTACAAACTGTTAACGTGAATACGCACTCATCTATACCTAGAAATGACTGCTGTTTGTAAACTAATATGCCATAAATAGAAAAGAGTAATAAATCAATACATTTTAAAACTGAAATCTAATATTCATCTTTATTTCTCAGTAACAGTTCAGTAATTAAGCGATATATCATCGCATGCAACAGTGAAATCTGGTTTGTTCAGATCAATAGCAGATCAAGGTTAGGAGAAAGGATAAAAAAACATATGCATGTTGTATATGTCTGTCTGTCTGTGTGGGGGGTTTGTCTTGTGTATGCATTCATGGTGTTTAAAATGTGTGATGGCCTTTGGGCAGAAACCGGCTCTGGCTCTGGTGCCTCTGTACTGTTTCCCAGATGGAATTAAAAATTCTGTAACTGGGGTATTTTTGGTCCTTGATGATGTTTCCAGCTGTCCCCTTTGGGTGTAGAAGACCAGCATGGACAGAAGTTCAGACCTGGTGGTGTGCTGGGCTGCTTTGATGACTCTCTGCGGGGTTTTTTATTCCTGCATGGAGCAGCTCCCACACCAGGTTGTGATGAAGCCGGAGAGAACGCTCTTGATGGTGCACCTGTAGTTTGGTGCATCTGTCACTGGTTTTGAAATTTTACCACAGACTCATTGTGGGGTTTACACAGTAATGTAAGGCAGTGGATGTAGATAGGACACTTGCATGACTGTCTTGCAGACGCTGAGGTAAAGTAGCTGTCTTTCCACCATGATGTGAGAGCTTCTGACCTCCTATTATAGGCTCATCATTTCACTGTTCAGACCTGTGATGGTGGTATCATCCTTGAAGTTTATGACTGTGTTGCAGCTGTGCGTTGTTAATCTGTTGTATACCTAGTACAAAACCCTGTAGTACTCCTGTGCTAATGTAACCAACTCTCACCTCCTGTGACCTGTTTGTAAGAAATTTGAGAATCCTGCTCCATTAAGCACAGTTTAGTCCAAGAGGCCTGAGCTTAAGTACCAGCTAAGAAATGAACAGTGATCTAAAATACTGAGCTGTACTTGATGAACAGTATACATGTGTACTGGCTTCTAGAGGGAGTTGTGTAGGATGAGATGGCATCATAAAAACCACTGCACTGCAGTTCTTGCTGTCATGATGGAATGCCAGTGGGCTCCTCAGTTCATCCAGCGTGTTCTCCAGGGGATCAACATTATCCCGAGAATTTCTTTTTCCTCAGCCTGCCGTCAAAACCTGCTCCTGTGCTGTGACTCCATGGTCTCAGTATTAATCCAGGCGTTTAAAGTGAAGGTAGCTGCTGTTGCTGAATTAGATGTAAACATGTCCCCCAGGTCCACTAGTGTTTGTCTGTCTGACAGAGCTCAAACAAGGAGATCCATCCTCACATGCAACATCTACATCTGCTGGAAATGGAGTTGTTACATATGGCATTTTTTTTCCTGTAACACTTTTAATCTTGGCACATCTGCATCATCACCACTGTCTTCTTACTCACCTTTCAGTCAATCATCTCTACAAAGTACAAATCAATGTGTTTCCCATCTTTTACAGCTGTGTTAAGCCCAGGGCTATTAGTTTTACCTTTAGTTTACTTTATGATCAATGCTATTGATTTAGAATATTTTTTTAGAAAAGCCTTTTAAATTGTAAAACTAAATAAAACAAAGCTGATAATGGTTGCCAAAACATACTCAAATAAAATAAGAAAACAAAATCATGTCCCAAAAGCACATTATTTATAATTTATTATTTGCTCTAAAACCTACAACTCACACATTGTTTATTGGGGAACCAAGGTCATTGTCAATTTCAGTACGGTCAGGTTAAAAATATGGGCACTTTCGTATTTATTCCAATTTCAAGTTGTCTTTATTGTTACTCTTTGAACATGTGAATGGACAATGTGAGGTAGGAACAACTTGAAAATTTAAATTGACTATCTGTAAGTTGGGGGGGAGTTATCTGGGGGAATTCGGCCACTGATCGGCAGCCTGACTGCAGAGGGTACGAAACTGTTCTTATGGCGTGAGGTCCTGGCCTTAATGGACCCGGAGCCTCTTGCCAGAGGGGAGGGGCAGAAGGAGTTTATGTCCAGGATGAAAAGGGTCACCTGTGATCCTGGCTGCTCGTCTCCTAGAGACGTACAGCTCCTGAAGAAATGGGAGATTGCAGCCGATCACCTTGTCCGCAGAGTGGATGACACGCTGCAGCTTGGCCTTGTCCTTGGGCCGTGGCTGCACAGAATCAGACTGTGATGGCGGATGTAAGGATGGATTCAACGATGGCAGTGTAAAAGTTCTCAAGCATCTTTACAGGGAGGTGGGACTTCTTTAGCTGCTGCAAGAAGTCCAGCCTCTCCTGAGCCTTCTTGGCGTGGGAGCTGATGTTCTGCTTCCACTTGAGGTCCTGGGTGATGGTGATGCCCAGGAAGCGGAAAGACTCCACAGATGTCGCAGGACTGTTGCAGAGGATGACGGGTGGAGGGGGGCTGGGTCCTTTCTGAAATCCACTATCATCTCCACTGTCTTGAGAGCGTTGAGCTCTCATCTCACTCCTGTAGGCCGACTCATCTCCATCAGAGATGAGGCCGATGAGGATGGTGTCATCTGCAAACGCAGCCTGGGGCGATCCAGTGCTGATGGTCAAGCCGCACGAACTACCGTCTGTCCATCAGGAAGTTAATCCACCTGCACACGGTGTCAGCCATGTTTAGTTGGGATAGCTTGTCTCTGAGCAGAGCTGGGACGATTGTGTTGAGGGCAGAGCTAAAATCCATATACACTGTTTCAGACTAAGGCATATACACTGGATTGCTATTGCATAATAAAACATAAGACTGGTGATGAATGTATTGTGACTTTAAAGTTTTTGATTGTCCTTCCTATATACTGTATATGTACATCAACTAAGCAGACACCAGCCTCACATCATTGGTTTTCATGTTTCAGTCAGCAAAAAGATTTTTTTATCGTACATTTCATTCTTCAGTGAACATACTGGTCCGACCTATTGAGTCGAGAAACTTAACAGTCATCCGAATTATCCGTAGGTGATTTCAGTATGTTCCAATGTTTCCACTTTACAATACAGCAATTAGTTTTTTCAAAGATTTTGGAGAGAACAAGATAATGAAATGCAGCCATGCTAGAGGTCGTCCTCTCCGGAACACTGTGAGCCTGCTGCGAAGAACACAGCAAAGATTTCAGAGCTTCTTCTTATTTAGTGGTTTTAACCTATAACGGCTCTTTTGTTCAGTGAGATGTTAAAGCCCAACACGTTCCCGCTCTGTATTACCATTTCTGAAGCCTGTGTCTCTGTACTTTTGGGTTTCCTTATCATTTTAGCCTACATATCATCCTCTGTGTGGTTAAGCATTTGAGTAACGGAGCTCAGATGTAATGAGGAGTATTCGAGGTGGCGAAGTCCAACAGATCGCTATGTAGAAAAGAACTGACACACCGTCCTTAAACACTGTTCAGAAAAACCAAGGTTAGTGTAACAACATTGCAGGGGGTCACTGGCTCTATAGGGACTCGGGGCAAGGAAGAGCATGTCCCCTCACTAGCAGATAAAGTGAAATGGTGAAGTTCAATAATTCCCCGTTGTTATGTGTCATTTTCCACTGTTGGCTGAATTGTTACAATCATCCCGGCTTGAATCGGTCCATTGACCTCAGAGTGTTTGAGGCAATTACTATTGATGCAGCAACTGGCTGCTAGTGAGGACTATTGGGAAGGTCAAAGGTCAAGATCAGACTAAAACTATTATGTGAGAGGGAAAATAGGAAAATAAGGAGATAGAACATGAGTTTTAGAGCAGAGGAAATAGTATGACGGAAAAAAGAAGAAAAAATAAAGAACTGAGGAACTAAACAGAATGGAAGCAAAAACTCAGAAATTCACTAGAACTATTTCTGTCAGATAAAAAGGTAAGAAAATTAACAAAGTGCATCAGTGGTTCAGGTCTCTTTGGACTGAGATCAGCTTTGATGGATCTTTCTTGGGATGTTCCCAAATGTGAATACAAATTTCCCAAAACTCAGATAATGCATTTCATACAAACCTGTTTTTCAAAATTTCTTTTTCTTTTCTACTGTGGGAAAAGCTGCTCTAAAATTCATATCTGTCTTGCCTTTCTTACGGATGCAGTTGACAGCTGACATACTCGTGTGCTGGTGGGAAACTACAAAATCTTAGATGTGGCTGCCAGTCGGCTGCCAGAAAGCTCTGCATTCACAGACTAAATTACAGAAATTCAAACCCAAATCCACCACACAATATGGTCTGACTATACCGCAGGAGTTTCAAGGGGGACACGGTGGGACACACTTGAGGACAAGGCAATTGTGACACTGCATGTGGCAACTTTTAGCACCACTACAGCAACTTCATATCACAAAACAGTCTAATACCGGTGCTTCTCTGGCACAATAGCTCCTTTACGATAAAGTCACAGCAGTGGTTTGTGAATCTGCAGTCGTCCTGCCTACTGTGACTGTCGCTGGGTGGACGCCGGTGTGCAGTCAAATGAAGAAAGAGGCACATTCATTCGACTGCACAGCAGCAAGACTGAAACAGGTAACTGATTGCAGAGTGTTCACAGCATGTGTGAAAACCGGGCTTACTCGTTCTGGTCACTCCGTGCACCTTTTTAATGGGCTGTACTTGCAGTCTGCAAAAGCTGGCCTCATTTACATCTGAATATTAGGGTATATCACTTCGTTATGATCAATGTAAAACGAATGAATAAAAAGTAATTAGAATTAATCAGTAATGCTGAAAACCGTCTGAGAACCATCTAGTTTCAGAGGTGGCCATTACTTTAATTTGTTCAAAAATTGGCAAGTCTAGCCATATTTTCTATAATCTGATATGAAATGTTATGCTTTAAATCATAAGGGGACTAAAAATGTGCTTTAATTTGACATCATATAAATATTCTTTAATTTTGGGTTTAAAAATTATCCATTGCCAAATGGACCTCATCTGAGACTTTAGGACCATTGATAGTGGTCAGGACTAGTTTAGGACAGTCAGGTATAATAATAAATCATCTACATGTCTTGTGTTGATTGGAGCCAAAGTTGACTCCTGTAATGTAGTAAGATCTGGAATCCATCAGTTCAAAATAGTAACTTAAATATATATACTTTTGGAAATATATATATATATATATATACACACACCTGGGAAAATAAAGTGAACATAAGGTGTTAATTACAAAAAATATTTTAATATGTGTTATGCAACAATAAATCTTATTTTTGCTCATTGTGGTCACGTTAGTTATATATGAAACTCATTACTCACAAAACTAGGTCTTTATGGGTGTTAAGGGAATTTTTCAAGATGTTTGTAAATTGAACATATATGTCATATAATATTTAGGAACACCTTTGTGCATATGATCTTGAATGTTAAAAACATTAAAAAAATGATACGCACGTTCTATTACTGAGTCTGCGGCTATTACAAATTCCTATTTATCCACCAAGTCCAATTACAAATAGAACAAAGTCCAAGAGAGACTACACCGGAAAACGTTTTCACCATGTATCATAAAAGTGGGGCTTCCACATGAGAAGAGCCAGAGAAGCTGCTTTACACATGTGTGCGTCTTTGAGCTAAATGTGATCTTATCGGAGAAGCTTCCGTGCCTGTTGACATGTCACTCGCAGGCTTCCTCGTGTGTGTGCTAATGCGACTGCTTATCCTCTTGTATCTCGTATTGTCCCCTCCCTGACCCATATCTACAGTACACAGCTGCTGGAACTCCTGCCTCCCTTTGCTCTCGCACTGTCTTGCTTTTCTTTATCTGTAGGCAGGTGCTTCTCTGCTGGTGCTGACAAGGTTTTGGAGAGAGGGGATGTGCACCGACTACTGAAAAAGTGGCTACACCTGCAAATGCAAGAGACAAAAAAGCGGAGAAGATGAAAATGTGGAAAAAGAAAAGAGGGACTGAGAACCCAGATGAAAAGGGTAAAAGCATGTAAGAGGAGAAGAAATTTTAAGAAATGCAGCAGATACGGAGACTCTCTGGGGATGACAGACAGGGAGCGCCACCAAGGACAATTTCAGCATCAATAGCAAGAATCCCTTCGAGAAAACAGAGCTGTTGAGAGAGTGAGGTGGCTGATGCTGTTAATTGCTTATTTTCAGGTTTGCCGCCTAAGCATCAGCATTTCCATACAAAGTAACTGGCAAGTTGCAAAGGCAGTAGGAAGAAAACAAGGACTGATTTTTTTATTTTCCTCAGGGCATTCCGTTGCTGTGGATGCTACAGTCAGGGTGGAAACTGTGAATAATTTATAAGATTTGATGGATGCTCCTGTCCAGTGTGTCGCCCAGGGTGGTCCCGAGCCCTAACCCCCCCAAGCTCTACTACAAGCCAGCTGCTGTTAGACATTGTAATCGTCCAATGAAAGAATAATTTCCCCTGAAATCAATAAAAGCTGCTCTTTTGTCTGTGTTAGTGGTAGCAGGATGCAAGCCACAAAACAGTAGGTCAATATAATATCCCTAAAATGAATAAACAGCGCAGCAAGATGGATCTGTGGTATCTGAAGTTTCTTTTCACTGTAATTAATACAGTATATAATGGCCCTGCTCAGAGCATCTATTTAACACAATCAAGTCAGATTGTTACACCAGCACGTCAAATTCGACCAGAGGAAACTCTTTGCAATATGGGAAAACAGCAACTGTAGAATGTGAGTAATTAGCAGCAAAATAGCATGGCATGAAATGTATTATAAAATAAATGTCTTGCCATAATTGCTAAATAGCTTAGTTACATAATTTCACATGTTTGCTTTGCTGAGTCTGATCAGATACTCATTTGTCTGTACATAGATTTTCCTGCATAATGTAACAGCATGTTGCCCACAGTTGGTCAAAATTAAAACCATTAAAGCAACTTCAACAAGTTTTATTAAGCAAACTTGAGGAGAGAAAGGTCATAGTCAATATGGTGTGGGCTGGATTTCAGCAGCCTCCTCACTCGCAGTATGGACAAAATGTTGAAGTTCAAATGGAGTTTACGACAACAGCATCGCACTTAGGGAACTTGCACTGTGTGCTCCAACTATTTATTGAAATGTTTATATATGTATTGTTCTTTGTTTGTGTGCTAGAATACTCCAAGTGATATGAAATAGATATTTTACTAATTTTGTGTGTCATACATTACCAGCATTGTGTAATAGAAGATCACAGCCACAGCTGCATTCTCGGAACTATCTCAACAGAAAACAGATTCAGCCGTGTCACTATTGTTCAGTGTACAGTCTCGAGCGCAAAACATTCCTGCTGCTGTGTAGAAGCACATTAAGTGCTGCACTATGCACCACTAGGCATTGTTGCAGCGTGGCACATCAGGAGGTCCATTTACAGTGTCCTGTAAAGAAAATGCAGCACGCCGCCATGGATTTGAGTCCCAGGCTTGTATCATTTGGTTTCTTTACCCAAGGGGGCTTCTTTTAAAAACATGCAGCAGTGTCAGTCTCACACACTTAGCTTTTCTTTTCCCACCTCAACAATGAGTGTCTCTTCTTCCCAATCATGACAGCTACCAGAGCACCAGAGAAGACATGGTACCACCTGACAAGGACAGAAGACAGGGTTCAAAAACTAGGAGATGCCAAGCGAGGAAGCAAGATTCAGAAGAGTGCTGCTATTATGGGGTGGCTGTCTTGGTGCATGTCACAGGGGACCTTTTGGACAGTAGTTTGACTCGTGTTGGTTTTTTTTCTGTTATGTGGAAACTTCCTGCAACTTTACACAGATTATTCAGTGCTTAAAAAAAAGGTTTGTGAATGAAAAGTGTGAATCTTTGTCAAACTTAACCAAAGTTCTGTTGTCGTGTAAATTCTGAACTATATCTGCCACTCAGTACAACCGCCGGCTTTTGACTGTTTTTTGCAGTTCACTTACATACGGTACAGTGGACATTTCATTTCTTGGTGACAGGGTTGCCCAGCTGTACATTACTTCCTGATTTGATGGCTACAATGAAAAACCGAAGTGCCCCGTCCCCTTGAGAATCAGAATTGAGAACCACTGAACCAGAAGTTCATTGAGTTGAAGTTACCTGGAACTCACCAGAGACAAATGGCTGCAGTCCTCACAGCTGAGCTACAGTAAAAGGACTGTATACGGCCTTAAGACAAAATATTGAGATTACTGAATTTGTTATGAAATATACTGTTGAGACCCAGACACAATGACTTTAATTGGATGAGCTGCAAACTGTGTCTCAGGCCGACCCCGCTAGATTAAAAATAGATGAAAGTGCTGCAGGTACATGGGTTCTGGACCTTTAAAAACTAAGGGTGTCAGATTAGCATCACCATTTATTCTAATCAAAATTTAACTAATATAGAATTCATCTTGACTTTAAATGAAACTAATTCTAAAGAACTGCACAATGACCATTTACATTTACGTTAAGTTATTTGGCAGACGCTTTTCCAAAGCGACTTACAGGTGAGAACAAGGCAACCAAAAACTAAGTCGAAGACAAGTCATTTAAAGCCAAATGTTTCTGTTTCATGAAAAGCAAGCTTAAAAAAGAACAGAATAGATTTTCAATATTTAGATTTAGGCGCATAAGAAGCTGTTTTTTGAATCGTAAAGGTTTGGTAGATCATTTCACTATTGTAAAATCACGGAGCTGAGCTGAAGCTGCTCGGTGTCTTTTGGGTGGTAGTGGGACCACCAGACGCCCTTCGCAGTAGAATGAATGAAGAATGAGTTGAATTTGGCAGGAGCTGTTGAATGAATGTGTGGGCAAGAGACAGAGCTTCAAACCTGATGCAGGCAGTTACAGGAAGCCAGTTCAATAAAAATCAGATGCTGCCCCATTCTAGATCCGGTGGAGGGGTTTGAGGATGCATGGTGGTAGCCCCATCAACAGGGCAGGTATGACCAGCACCTGCATAATGAGTCCGGATGGATATTTATAAGGTACTGTAGGGTCTGATCTTTCTGATGTTTTAGAAAGCAAATCTGCACGTCTGAGAGACAGAGGAGACATGGGCAGTAAAGCTCCATCGATCGTCAATAATGAACCCAGATTAATGGCAGAATTATTTGGGAAATTAACTGAAAAAAAACATTGTTGATGATGATTTTGTAATTTGTTGAAGATCTAGCTGGGAAGATTAGAACTTCTGTTGAGCTAAAGATGTCTCTCATCCAAGCAGAGAGTTCAGACCGACAAGCAGAAACGTGTAATGAGACAGTGAGGTCATCTGGAGGAGAGGACATTGTGTATCATTGGCCTACAGCAGCATATTGAAGAAAATGCTAATTCCTGCGCTTGAACTTCACGCAAGCCTCAGACCATTTTGTCATTCTTATGTGACTTTATTAAAAACAAACCATCAGTAAGCCACCACAGCCACTGAGAGATCAGCCTTGTGGCCATACACACAAAAAGGAGCTTCAACAGACAAAATCGTCCCTTTGAAACACAAAAGATAATACATGAAAACTTGAAGAAAACATTAACTATTAATTTACTCTGCCAGCAGGATGGTGGTGTTGTGTCTGCCTCATTGCATACCAAGTTGGTGTCATTCACCTTTTCTAAAGATTGAGGCCCTGTGTATTGGTGTGAACTTGCTGTAAACTTGTGTTTTGTGCCTAAAATTGTTATCATTATTCGACCGGTGCCTCAACAACTGAAATCTTTATTGTTAATATTTAGCCTTTGAAATTTAAAAAAGTAACTAGCAGTAGATGCAGCCCCATGTTTCACTGTCTTGTCTAGACTCCTGTTAGTAGTGTCTGTGCCCCAGAAATGAGCCTCTGAACTCTTTTCCTCATCCAGTATTTAACACGTCTTCTATCACCTCCGTATGCTGCTGTTAATACAGTACGGTTAACGCAGTGAAGTAAGCTGTGCACTTTCTTCAAGCATAATGCATGACAATGAGAAGAAGGATGAAAAGCTGCACGTCCTTAAAGCTTAGGGAAAAAAAAATCTGTAGAAAAACGTCTGAGAGACAGTGAACTTCTTGACTTTACAGTCATAATTCACATTTCCCAAAATAAAGCTTGTATTTCTCGGCAACAGCAGTGCCTGTGTGCAGTCCTATAAACTGTGTGGTTTAAGATTACACACTCTTCCTTTGCTTCGCACAGTCGAGTCATCGTGTGCCGCCATGCTGTGCTCACTTTGTTCCCATCATTTGCATCCTTTTCTACTCTGGTTTACGTTGGAGCTAAGTGAATTACATTAATTAGCTCATACCTGTCATCACCTTGCATGGGATGTAAGGACACCCAGGACCCGGAGAGAAACGAGGCGGCGGCGGCGGCGTTTTACCGTCGCCTTTTGACGCCACGTCTTCACACGCGTGCATCATGTATATTTTAGACGTATCAAAGACAGAACGAAAGCACTCTCCTCCGGGGCTGTGCTCCCTCTTTGACATTAAAGAGAGCTATTAGTAGGAATTGCATAGAGAGAGTCATTTTAGCACAGTAACCTGGGTACGGGGAGATAAACGGTTTAGCAGTGACTGTCATTAATGAAGACAAGCTCATTTCAACTCAAATTATCTATGCCTCTCAAGCTATGAAAGCTGCCTTCTTTCTGCGTGTGCATGTGTGTGAACGTGTTCTAATACCAAAATGTCCCGACGAGGATGGAGAAGAGAGGATGTTGCACGAATGTTATGAAATTGTGCTGGTATTTAGAACCTTGGATTGTTTTCAAAGACATGAACTCATAAGTATGGAAGTAACTGTCTTATTTAGAAGGCTAAATGGACTTCACGTAGATGTCGTCATTTGAGTGGTCTTTTCCAGTTGAAAAAATGTCATTAGTTAAAGGATGACTTCACCAATTTTCAACTTTCTATGGTTTTAGTTTAAGGTGTAAATTCTCTTTGACTTTCCTATATTAAAACATTGCTCTGCCTCTAGATTTAAAAAGACTCCTGAAGATGACATCACCAGAAGTAGCTTTTTATCCAGATGATTTTGTCCGGATGATGTGGAAAAGCAGGTTGACCATGATTACAGGAGCAACAAGACGATACAATATGAACTGACGTTTCCTCCAGGTGATGTCATCTGGAGGCATTTTTCAATATACGAAAGTCAGAGGGACGTTGTACATGTACTGCCCAAACTAAAACCAAAAGAAGCAAGTTAAAAATTAATGTCTTCCACTATAAATTGAAATGTGAAATTGCTGACAGAGGTCAAGCAAGACCAAGATCATAAAAAACCCTACTGTGTTCACTATATTAATCTATTGACTTAATTTTAATTTTAAACCTTATTCCCTGCAACACATTTTATAAAGACAATGATTTGTCTTCATCTTTCAGCCAGCGTGCAGCACAAGACTCACACAGGGTCCACTGCAGCATATCTGAACTACTGTCTAGCCTCTGCATAGATACTATTATTAAATGGCATTTATTCTACACATGCATTAATAATCTGCCAGGAGTTAGACCGCCACTATTCTGTACTACAACACTGCAAAGCATGTTTTTTTAATCTTCAACTTTTATCATTGTCATGTACTTTGTGTCCTTAATTCTACCACAATTTCTTCACCATTTCCACTTATTTGAAAAGATGAAATGAGTGCTTTGTCTGATACAGTAGAATTTACACCAGTTAAAAGCTTGATCCGTTGATTTATACAACATTTACACGTCTATAACATTTTACTGATTCACGTTGTGCACATTATCCTGCACGCCAGAGGAATCACTCACTGCCAACCTCTTCCCCCTGTCAGCTTTACCATTTCCCAACCTGACTGCATTCAAAGGCCTTTTGTCAATCTCATACAATCCAGTAAGTCATAAAATATATATTTTTTTATTATCAGTCAGTCTTTTGAACAGTTTTGAAAGGTCTTTAACTACCACTGGCAGTGACTGTATCCTTGCTCAACAGGAGACCTATAATTAAAAAAATGCCTCTGCATCTGTCACAACTTTTAAGTCTGGGCATAGTGGAGCGGCTTTCTCTCTGCTGGACTGAGACATGCATGGACTTTTTGCAAAGCTTCAACAAGCCTCAAGCACAGATGGAGCTGTCCAAGCAAATATTTGAGTTTTTAAAAAGGGATGTTGCTCGTTCTTTCAACTAAAGTTCAGCTGATCTGTTTAAATTAGTTTAAACCACACTAACTGGAGCTAAATGGGGTCAAATTATTTTATATGCTATATTTAACTCAAAAGGAAATATACAGTTGGGGTTGGCAGAGGTGAAGATGTTTTACTTTGTCACATTTGATTTATGATTTTCCCTCATTAAAAAATATAGTGTTCGATTTTGATCAAGGTCATCCTAAAGTGTATCTATGACACAGTCTTATCGAGAAAAATGTGACCTTTTTGAGAAGGACGTGGCTAAAAATGGCTAATTCCATATGAATCCCATTGGACAATCCTGCATTTGCAATACTTTTTTGCAGATGTGGTACCCAATAGAATCTCCCAATAGTAATGGTTAATAATTTAATTTCACAACCCTTACAAACCTACTGTTTGTGGGGGGACTCATTTATTTTGAGGCTGTGACCACCAAAGTTTGAAGTTGTTGAAGTTTGCCTCTTTGGCAATTTTAATTTTTTTTTCTTTACACATATTGCAAGACCACTGGTGGGATTAAAAACTCCTTCATCTCTTAATCTGTCGACCACATGGTTGGCCTCAGTGGATGACGACGGGCTATTCAAGCAGCTGTTTACGCAGAAACTCTTCTTTACCTCAGTTTAAAAGTTATCTCGTGCTCTCCGGTGTTCCTGAGAGCCGGAGATAATGTAGAAAATCTGAGGCAAAGGGCAGAATGTAGTGGCTGATTTCTAAAAAAAACTAATTAAGCATTTCTTACTGGTCACTGCAATGAAAGTGAAGTGCTGGAGTAGATCGTAACTCCTCGTGTCAGATGCCTCCTTATGAAAAACAAATAAAACGATTCAGCCCTTTTACATTCCCCTCACTTTTGACTTTCTTCACCTGCCATTTATGCACTCCGCTGCCCTCCGAGCACTTACAGTGCACTGCTGATATAACTCTGAACCTCAGCTGACAGTGGAAATTATTGCTTTCTCCGCTGTGTGACATTTACATTTCACAGCCGCGGCATGCCAACAAAAACACTAAGCTGCATTGTGTCGAGTAAAACTTCATGTTTCATTGTTAGCGCCAGAGGATGCTCAATTACATATGTAATAGCCTCCGAATTGAACCATTTACGACAGTAACACTGTCTCCTATTTTGAAATACGTTGCAGCATATAAACAATACAGTGTAGCAGGGAGAAACGGCTTCTAAAATGAAGAAAATGTGAGTAAAGAGCAGGTCATTTAAACTTCATGGAAATTAGTTTAACTGTCGTGCTGCGGGAGATTAAAAGCTTGGACGGGTGGCTGCAGGTACGTCCCTCATAAAGGCTTGTGGCTGTCGCTGTCTGAACGCATCCGTGTGTCGGCGTAAGGAAGTTATGGTGACGTACTGGGGGAAAGCGGCAAACTGCTGACTAACAGTGCTGAGGGTCCCTCTCCACACTCATCTGGGGAACCTGACGAAACAGTGAAAGACTTGAGCGATGGTGCTGGTGGAGCAGACCGCTTTGCCTGGGGACATGTTGAAATGGGGAGATATCACAGATATAAACAAAACACATTATCAAGGCAATTACCGGGACACAAAGTAGAGAGAGGGTGAAAACTGTGGTGTTTTCCTCAGTAGGCAGCCAGTGTGACGTTCTTATTAAAGGCTAAAGAAATTGTAAATGTGCTAAGCTAATTAAAATATGTATGGTTCTAAATAAATGCACAGAGCGGGGATAAGTAACGGGTCTGTCGAGCAGAACTGATCACACCACTGCTTCCTTAAGCAGCAGAACATCTGTTTGCTACCTTATGGTCACATGATTTACCAGCGTGTTCAATTTCTTGTCGTTCTGTCCTTTGACGAGTAAATTAAATCAATTACGGCTCAGCGAGTAACAGAGGTGCACGTTCGCGATGTCATGTTAAGTTGAGCACTTGCAATATACGATACATACTGTATATAAAGAAAAAAGTTCATAAACTCGCAAATAAAAACAGGAACTCAAGATGCAAAATTTTTGGGGAAAGCAAAACATTTTCAATTCTGGCATTGTTTCATACACTGAATGTGGTTTCGTACAATGGATTCCCCGGGATTAGAGGACCGACTGAAAAGACGATGTCTCCGTGTCTGGTGCTGCCCATCTGCTGTGACTAACTAATGCTCAGCATCTGCTCTACGCTTGGGTTGAGCTTGGTGCATCAAAGGAAGAGAAAAGGCAAGTGAAATAGCAAGGTTGATGTACAATATGCTGATTATTTTTAATGGGACTTTGAAATATTGTTTGATTTGCATTGGGTTGGATTTTCGGCACTGACTTGGCACAGCGGGTGGCACTGCCTCACCAGTGACTCCTGAGTTTAATTGCCCCTCTCTTATCATTTCCATTTGCCACTATTGTTCAACAGAAATCTACAGACACCAAAAGTAAATTCAAATGTACTTGAATGACAAAATAATAGTAGTAACTCACTTTCCACATCAGTATTTGTTTCAAAGGACATCTGTGTTTCAGCAAAGGCTAATGGGTTTTCTCAGAAGAACCCAGGCAACAGGCAGACAGCTGAACTCTGTTTAAAGGAAAAGGAAATTCTATCCTCTTTGTGAGTTTAGATAGAGAACTTCAAGAATGCTATTTATTCTTATCTCCCAGTTAAGGTTTGAAGAGGTGAGAGAACAAGAATCTGAAACTGGGTCACAATGGACTGTCTCTGGCAACTCCATCAGATTAGCCTCATCTATTTATTTATTTTATATATCCTGTGTTCCTGAGTTCATTGTCTTCATCACATACTTTCATATTTACCTCGTCCTTGTTTTTCATCGCCTGTGTTTTTAAATGTTCTTTTCTGCTGAGAACGATCGAATACAAAACCTTACAAAGCAGATGATCGCCATGACTTACAACTCATGGTCTGGCTGCTGCTTATAAAGCACACTGTACATTTCAGTGCATTCATCTGATTAAACTATTGTTGTTGAAATGCTGCTGAGGAAAATATGTCATATCTTCTGAGCCATCGGTTCCTTTTATGATGGACCACATCTGCACATGTACAAAGCTGGGCTGCTATTAGATATAATATGTTTCAAAAGAGGCATTCTGTATTGTGGAACAGTCATAACTCCTCTATAAGCCTGATTGCTGCATCATTTTTTTCTTGGATACAAAAGCACAGATGTGCCATGCCTGTGAGTCAGGGTTATACCACTTGAGTCATTCTGGCATGGAGCAGGTTACTTCTTATCACAAATTACATTCTATTTTTTCTGTTTTGTTTGTCAGAGCTTCAGGACATGCCCTCATCTGCCATGCATCATGTCAGGATGGTCTGGATGAGGATGTGTAAAGCTGAATTGTTGTATTTTAATGTGCAGTGTATTGATCAGTAGTTAAGAGTAGATACCATTTATACCACTTAAAATATCTAATTTCATAAAACTAATTATCATGATTAGATATTTCATCTCACAATTCAACTGAGACCCACAATAAAATGGATAATACCAGTGAGTTTTCAGTTTGAGTGAGTTTAAGTGTCTGATCATCCAATACAAATGAGACATTCACATAAAGAGAAACAAGACATCATTAGGAGGTCAGACATATTAGAATATTTCTGAATTCAGAAAAAGAAACATGAAAAATACCCTCTGGATTATGTTTTTAAAAGTCTTCAAGCGAACTGATTTCTTCTTTGCACTTGCCAAATCAGCCTACTCATGACTGAGTGACACACAGTTTATCTCAGTTTGTGTGTTATATGTCACTTTTACCCTGCGGCTATCACATCACTGAAGCCTTTAATGTTTCACAGCTAAAACAACTTTAATACACTTTTACAGACACTGACGACTCAGCCCGGGCCCCTAAAATCTGTGTTCTTTGTGTTCAGCTAAACTGCAGGTTTATGTTTCTGTGGGGAGCGTAATGCACTGAATCTCTTTCATAAAGCATAGTAGTTTGCTGAATGAATGAAAAGAGGCACTGTGCAATTTTGCCACCTGATTTGGATTTAATTTCAGCCTTATTCTTGTGATTAAAATGTCATTTAGTTTAGTTTCATAAAGTAATGGATATGTGAATATTTATAAATTGGTTCTGCAAAAAAAATTGGGGTGATATATTTTCTTGTGTTGTAAATGTTTTAAAATATTAAAAAGTGGAAACACACACAGCACATATTTTTTGGGGATAAAAATGTCAAAACTGCAGGGAAGCACAACGGGGAAAAATTAAAATGCGTTTTATATTTGTCATCTGTGATAAGCTGCAACTTTAGACTTTATGTCTTTCCACATTTTTTATTACTAAATGAAGAACTTGAATTTAATGAGACACTGCTTTTTATTTTACAAAAATTTTAAGGATCAAATACATTTTGTCAGGAATATTGTTTATTCAGTTCTGCTTGAAACAGTAAATTATCTTGCCTTTTTATGTCAACATGTGTTTTTGTTTTTTTAGTTTTTTTACTCAGCTGTTTTTGCATCATCTTCTCTCAGTTTAATTTACTTCACGTTCCATAAATGCAAATCTGAATTGATTCAGATGACACTTAAGAAGGACTTGACAAGTGTGGTGGTCTGGGTATACATTTTGTACCATTCTTATTTCATTTACAGATTTAATAAAGTTCAACACGATGGCTGTCTGCATTTAATCACACTGTAATTCGGAGCATGTGGCCCTTTGTCTTCAAAAGGAAAATCTTTTCATACAGTATTTAGACAACAGCCAATCAATGAATCATATTAATTTATAAATCAACCACCATACCTGTATATTGACTTGTCAACTTAATGATTAGGCCTTTTTAAAACATGAATGAATTGGCTATTGATGACTCTGATGTTTTGTAATGATCCATTACTTTTGGGCAACTGTTACTACAGAGTTATTGAAAAGATCCCCACACTGTCCCAGATAAGGGCAGAAACACCAAGAGCTTGTCTGGTTCAAATTAAAATACACAGAGACAAAAAGGGAGTTGAAACCTCAAAAAAATGGGTGATGCACGGGCCGTTGTAAACACTTATGAGCACATACTTCATTTTTACCCACTGCACCAAAAACACAAAAGTTAAAAGGGCCCATACTGGGCAAATGTGAGTACTGCCCCATTCCAAGCTCCCATTATAGGATTCAACACAGTGTTTAAATCAGTGTCTTAAATGAAAACGGTTAAAGAGCAAGTATCATATCACTGAGGACCACCTCAAGCACTGTATGAAAGCCAGATTGACCTATTCCCTGTGTACTGGATTGAAGTGAACTTCAACATGGCTTATTCCTGTTTTGAGGTGGAGAATTTAAAGATTCATAATTTATTTACGACTGCTCTATTTATTATTAAAGTCCAAATATCTAAAAAACAAAAAAAGCAATTGAAAGTAGATAAGATTGATAACGCTGAATACGTGAAGACACTGCGGATTCAGCTTTGTAAAAGATTTTGTCCATCACATGACGTGACCAGCAGCTTTCTGCCACCACAGAATTGTTTTTAACAAATCTACAGCTTCCTCCCACAGTGCAAAGACATGTAGGTGTGAACGTGAGTGTGAATGGTTGTCTGTCTGTCTGTCTGTCTGTCTGTGTCCGTGGCCCTGAGGTGGATTGGTGGCGTGTCCAGGGTGGACTCTGCCTATCATCCAATAACAGCTGGAATAGCCTTCACCAGCTACAACCCTGAGGAGGATAAGTGGTTACAGATGATGGATGGATGGACTTTTCTACAGCTGCAGTATGTTTATTATAATACTGTTAAAATGCAAAGTCCTTGAGATTTACAAAACTGAAATATGTTAGTACTTGTTAAAAAAGACAAAAGTGTGACACTGACTGAGTGTGTGGTATTTAGTGGACCCAAGAATAAAAGACAGAGTGGAGTTGTTGTGATGGTTTACCGATTTTGAGTTGCAGGGAAAGGGGCGCAGGAGTCCTGGAGGGGTCCTGGAGTCACGGTCCGGTGGAGCAATGGGAAGCCAGGAAGGAGACGGGTTTAGCCGTGGAGACGAGGAGCTGGACGGGGCGGCCGGAGCTTCTAGTGTAGGGAGACGAGGAGGGTTGAATAAACAGGGTTTGTTCAAAAGAATGACTATTTTTAAGGCTCGAACTCTCAGATTCCGCGGAGGTACGGAGACAATCTGGCGACTTGTGAAGTGGGGACGACCGGTTTGAAAGCAGCTGTCATCAGAGTGGATAATTAAGTGCAGCGAACCACAAAGACAGAAGCTTTTCGGATGTATTGCTTACTTTATAAAGACTGGACCTCTGGGCCCAAAGCATTACTCTATATGTATTTACCACGAATCAAGAAAAATGTATGGTTTTTATCTCAGTATATATTATGTAAATGTCAGCCTCCTCATAAAAGATTTATACTATTGAAGAATATATCTTAAAACATACCGGTTCAAGCAAAGTTCTTCAAACAACACTTATACGGGCAGGATAAAAGGAACAGTAAGAGGAAGTACAGACTTTATTTTCTGAATTCAAGTCAGTCAAATGGAAAGATGTCTTAATCTCAAGTTAAAAGAATGAATGATGTCAAGGTAAAGTACAAATCAGCAGGAAACATCCACTTAGAATTTCAAGCGTGGTCGAGCTGAGACAGTTCAGCACATTTTACTTTACAGCGTGATATATAAAAGAAAAATAATTTAAAGAGCTCTGACTCTCTGAGGGTTCTTTCACACTCACGTTTGCTGAATCTAAACAAGTCCTAGCGGTTAACTAAGGGCCATCCAGGCTACAAAGTTGTTTCATTTTGTTCCTTCTTGTTTTTTTGTTTTTTTTCTATTGATATTATTAGAATCTGGATGCTGAAAATATCCCCTGCTTCTTTTGAAAGTCCTCCTACTGTCATGTGCTTTGCTATAGGCTAGTATGAAAGTTATATAGAGCTTTGTTGTTAGACTTCTGTGTTATTTATTATTGCCTATCATTTCAAGCACAGAAATTCAGAAACGGACGTTAATGAAAAATGAAAATGCACTTGATGATTGACTTTGTAGTCATCTCGTTATGACATGTGTGTGAGTTGTCTTTCAGATGACGACCGAGCACCACCCGGTGTTAGACTGGATCAGATGAAGCCCTTGTGTGCTGAGGTTCCAGATGCAGATGAGATTCGCATTGACATACGATAACTTCTCTTCCTTTTGCAGATGATGTGGGATTTTTGACTTCATCAGACCAGGATTCTCAGCATCCACTTGGACCGCTTTTGGCCAACTATGAAGCAGTCAGAGATGAGAATTAGCACCTCTAAATCTGAGACCTTCATTTTCAGCCAGAAAATGTGAATTGGACCCTCTGGAGTCTTTGTCCTGTTTGAAGGAGTGTGAGATTGACAGCATCAGTGGACAATGTAACTAACAGTTATTGTAAGGAGTGAGAAAGTCAGTCTAAGTTCCAACCCTCGCCTATGGAGAGACAATTCTTTATCATTTTTTTTTTTGCATCCATTACGTTAATAAACAAATAGAGGTTTAATGAAGTTTGTCATTTTTTGAAACAATTGGTACAGGACTGTGGTGAGGATACAATGACTCCCGCTGTGAGAAATGCTGATCAAATACCACAATTATTAATTAACCATCCCTGGTGTTAATTAGGGAGTCCAAGATCCCCCAAGACCCTCTATATATCACACACTGAACCCCATAAATCTATATGTACCTACTGTCGTGGTTCTAATCAGTGGTGTCTGTCACGGTACAAACTTGTCTGTCCTCTGATCTGTTATGAAATTAAAATGCAAAATAAAGTGTCAACATTTACATCAGGGCTGTTATGATATCAGATTTTCACCACATGACGTGGTCAAAGATTTCCTGTCAACAATATTAATGTCATATCTATAGAAATTATTAAACATGTTCTGTGATTCAAATCCATTGTTAACCTTCTTTTCTTTATGTTTCTTAGTCTCTTTACACACAAGTACCTCAAGTGAATAATCAATCATTTTTCTGACATGAAAAACAAAAACCCTGTTGGTTTACAGGTACATTTAACTAATCAGTGGCCCCACCGACAGCCACAGTCATGTGCAACCATCATGTGTGATAAAACCTTGCCCACGCATCCCAGTCAGTAAATTCCCATTCACGGTGAACTGTGGGAGTGGAAATGAGGCTCACGCATGTGTGCGGATTTCCACAGCGATTAAGATTTATAAAGCAGAGCCAGGCATGCAAACATCTTTAAATATCTGCTAAAAACAATCCACAGGCATATGTCTGTCTCCGTGTGTGCGCACATTTCCAGTCATTTTATGAATCTGGCCCTTAGCCTTTGGCACACTGCACTCTGTCCCCACCCGCATTTGTGTACAGCTTTAGTTTAGTAGCTAGATTTAAAGCTTGACATATAATTCCCATTTGCATGAAAAAGTGCTTGGCTGGCTTTTGGTTCTATTCAGATGAGAGCAGGTCTGGATTCACCAGTGGTTTAGCAGTTCACACTTTGACTGTCTCCTTTCTATTTGATTTGCTTTGCCTTCTTCCCTGTTTTTTTTTTACTATTCTCTGTTCTCTTTCTACTTCATCTTCCTGTACATAATCAGTCTTTGCAGTCTTTTTCTACCCTCTGCATCCCCTCTATACTTTGCCTTTTCCCTTTCATTTAAATGCCATACTTTCATTTTAAGTTGGATCATTTTCTCTGCCCGGTGGGAGAGGAGGAGAAAGAAGAGGAAGAGGGAGATAGGAATAAAGGAGGAGGCGAGGCAGAACATAGCAGCTGCAAATGTGGGAGTTCACACCTAAATTAAAGAGGAATTTGGAGAGAGGGACTGGAGAGGAAAAGATTTGATGCTGTAAGTGAGTAATATTAGAGACGAAGGCATGACTTGAATAAGGAGCCTTGCAGTCTTCCCCTATCGCCCAACAGCTGATGTTAAAGCTGAACCTGACAAACACAGCAAAGTAGGATAAAGACTCATGCACAGTTTGGCACAGTCCAACATATTAGAGGCTAAGTTAGACATCTATTTAAAAAAGTGCATCGAGCGCAGAGACGGCTGCAGCTTAACCAGGTGCTACTTTTCTATTCTAAGCAAAAGCCACGTGTCCCTAAATTTAGCTCCGCATTTGAAAATGAAACTTTAATGATCCCTGTGGCTAAATTGGGTCTTGCAACAAAAACCAAATAACATATAGTGTCTATGAGAGAACTAACAATTCAAGCCTGTACACTGTTCAGGATTCTACTGAAAGTTTTAATAAAATTCAGGGTTGGGTGCAGGGACAGCTCTTTCCCACAGCAACAAAATGAGAAATTCATGAGACCTTGGATATCATTAGTATGACAGATACCACTGCTGCTCATCGCTATATTTATATTTCAATATTTCAAATTCAACAGAGCTTCTCAATGTAAGTAACATTTTGGAAAATATTCTTATTTGCCTTCTATTCACGAGTGAGATAAGAGGATCGATAGGCTGCCCCTGTGTGTGCATTAAACTTGCATTTGTTGGTCACTTATGGTCAGCGGGTGAGGTGGGATTGTGACACAATTAAACCCAGTATACAACTGAACTGCAAGTGCAGATATTTTTGTTAGAAACGTAATTGCAGCTGGTTTATGTTTTCGCTTAATATCAAGAATATGTTTACATTTAACGTGAGAAGTCGCAAATCCTCCGGGGGTGAGAGAACACCTGCATAGCTGAATGGATGAGACGCATGCCGTGTTAGTGCAGCAGCTCTGGTTTAAATCTGTGTGGGGACGGTTGCTGCATGTCAGATCCCATCCACCCCGTTTGCTGTCTGCTCTCAACCCAGCATCTGCAAAAAGATTGATTTAAAAAACACATGAATGTTAACATGGAACAGAAAGAACTGCTATGCTTCTCCATTCTCTGCTCAGCACTTCAGCAAGTGCTGGTAAGGAAATTTCATTAAATTGGACAAAATTAACTAGTCACACAAAAATGACATAAATTATCTGTTTAGTTAGAAGAGCAAGCTTGACCGAAAAAGTTTCAGAAGCAAATATCCCTGCACTGCTGCTCAATGATTCTGGGTGATAGGGGAGTTTAACAGCACTTCTCCACATTAGGATGAGCCCAGAGCACATTACTGGAGTTAAAAAAAGTTAGTTACTACATCTTTAACTACACCTGGCACCGTGGAGTCAAGACTCAAAACCAGTACAACAGTCCTAAACCTTTTACCATCCAAACCACACCCCTGTTCCATTAAAAAAAAACGCTTACATTGCAACATAATCCCTCCAATTTTGATTCTTAATAAAACTTTTTTTTTTTTTTGGCTTACATATGAATGTCCTTTAGCAGACAGGGTTAACCTTGTCACAAAGGTGTTGTGAACATTTAAGCAGGTGCTCACTTACACATTAGACAGAAGGAGCAACATTAGTATTCGTTTAAAGTCATGCTTTTCCTTCAAACATGTAGGTCCAATACTCAGCTCTGCTTTTCAATTATTCCTGAGGGAAATATCATCCTCCTCAGTAGCCTATTGCATATCGCTATTCAACAGCTAATTGCTAACCTTGTTTTTCCATAGTATCAATTTCTATTCAAAGTACATGGAGAATAAAAGGTCTAAGGAGACATTCAAGATTCAAATGACTTTATTGATCCCACAGGGAAATTACACTAAATATGATAAAGATTACTTTGATTGAAAGTTTATGGAAAGTAGTGTATTCTTGTTTTGGGCAGCTGTGAATATTATCATGTTGGGTTGTAATCTTTATCCATATAATGTTTTTAAATTCCAAATCCATACGTCCATTATTGTAACCATTCATCCTGTTAAGGGTCTTTGGGGGGCAGGAGTCTACCCCAACTGTCATAGGGGAGAGGTGGGGTACACCATGGACAAGTGGCCCGTCTGTCACACTGGACCAACACAGAGACACACACACTCACACAGACAACCGTTCACGCTCACATTCACACCTGCAGCAGAGCGAACCACTCCACCACCATGCCATCCCTTTCAATTCAAAAGTAGGACAGAAACTGGACCTGTGACCCTGCTTACAACGTGCAGTTGGTTCATAGAAGCAGTCCTGAAGATGGCAGTATGTAAGTAAATAACCCAAACCGTAAAGTGGTAAATGTTATAACAAAAATGCAAAATGCTGAGGGAAACTGCAGAGTCAGATATAAAGTTTGTTTCTATTTTAAGTCCATTAGTCATTTAATTCACGGTTAATATAAAATATGATGTAAATGACAAATTTAAGCAAAGAGGATGACTAATTTCCTCTAAATAAAAACAATTAGCAGATTATATGTTACCTTAGTTGTTTAACCGCCATTTAAACACAAATATTAAAGCCAATAGTCTGTGGTTTCGTGACATTTATGTGCTATTTCTTGGCTAACACCTGCGTTGTGAAGCGGCTTTCCACAGTATCCTGGAGTTCTGCAGTCTCCGTGGGACTGGCAGGTTTGGAATGCATGCAGAGACTAAAACCTGTGCTCATCAATCATATCGAGCAAACCATACAGCTGGTGATGCTGTCCAAAAGTAAAAAATAGCTCCAAGCCCCTAAAATCACAAATTGCCATTTTTACATTCCTGCTCACATTGAAGCCTTAAGCATTTTTTTTCATGAACCCAAGCCTGGGAAGATTACTGTTGTTAGGAAATACTAAATCAAGACATCATAGATACGACATATGTGAATTCAGTTGTAGCAGCGTAGGTAGATTTGCCTGAACCGGAGCCAGTAACAGATGTCAGCGGCCTCTCTCCCTTCTTCTCTGTGTGGATCTGTGTTTATGTAATCACTCTGAAGCTGCACGGCGCTTCTCCCTGCCGCCTGATGGCTCTCCGCCTGGTGTGCCCGGGTAAGCAGAGGTGTATGTCGCTGTCTCTAAGTGTGTGTGTGTGTGTGAGGAAGAGAGAGAGAGAAGAGATGGAATGAGCCTGGTGACATCATTAAAGTATTAAGGATCGTATTCCTCTTTCTCATTCTACCTTTTCGCCTGCTTGTCTTTGTATCTGCATTTTCATTTTTAACTTGACTCACCTTCGTGTTTGTTTGCGTGTCTGCCCTCGCAGAATCCTGCATGTTTACACACCTCTCAGCCTGTCTGCATTTCCGTCTCTCGTCTTGTATTGCTTCCTGTCTCTCTCCTTGAGCATCTGCGTATCTGCTCACCTGAATACCGTACAGCAGTTTGCTTGTCTGTTGCCTAACTGTCTACAGTATGACCTTTACACCTGGTTATCCATTAGCACGCAGGCTTACTGTCTGTCTTTGAAAGTTTATCTTCACGTTTCTGCTGCCGTCCCCTCAGCTTTTTGTCTAAATTGTAAAGATGTAAATTTGCAAATGTCACTCTGCCTCTTCTGTGTTATTTCCCTGTCAGCCTGTGCCCTTTCTGTTCTATAGTCCATGTCTATTGCATGTCTGTACTGTATCTCCTTGTAACTGTCTTCCTGTCCTCTGTCAGTCTCTCTGCTTGTCTGCGTTTGAATTTGTTGATCCCAGTTATCCTGTCAGACTCTCTGTGTCGGCAGTGTCTACACAGCTTGATTCCTTAGTGTCTGCTCTTCTGTCAGTTAATCAGTTTTCTTTCTTAGTTCCATCTTTTCTTTACGCTCGCCTTCTGTCTTTCCAAGTCTCTCTCCGTCCCTTCTCATTTTCTCAGCTCAGCTCCCCTTTAAAATATCACACTTCCCTCAAAGTCGGGATCGTTTCAGGAGGTAAAAGAGGACAAAGATAGAGAAGACCAGTGGCTAATCATCAGGCGTGTGAGTGGAGAAGGAGTGGAGAAGAGCGGCTTCTTAACTTGGGAAGTTTCACCTGCATTTTACTGAGAGGAAAGGATTGGAGAGAGAGAGAGACAGGGAGTGCCAGAAATGAAAGAGAGACACAGAACGGGGAGACTAAGTGGATTAGAATAAAGGACAGAAGGAAAGGATGGAAGAGAGAAACATCAAAGCTGTTGGGGGGAAATGGTGTCTGGCATAGAGAGAGAGAGGAAGCCCGACACAGAACGAGGCTCAAAAAGAACTCAGAGTACTATTACTTATCAAAAAGCTGACAGCGGGCTTAAGTTTGCTGTCTGACAGCCATACCTAGAGACCCAAACCTACCAATCGGTCCCTGCGGTCATCAAAATTGGTCCTGCGTTTACTTGGGTCCTTCATAATAAGAATGTGCTTGAGTTTCGTCATTAATTTGATTTCAAGAAAGTGTGTTTGCAGAAGAGTCTTCACATTATGCTTCCAATGCCCTCTATTAGTCATTGCCAGAGACAAGTTAAGAAAGAGGGTTTGGCATAACAATCACTTTGCAATATAATAGATCACAAGGGTGTGTATTGGCAAATGTGAGCAAGAATACTTCTACAAGCCAATAATACTTTGGCAAGGCCACCAAAAAGTTTCTTCTTCAAAGCTGGCAACTTGGCCTACATTTCGAAGATCCTTTTTCTTGACGTCTCAAGCACGCGCGTGAGAAAACGCAGATGCCATCAAGCTCGTCAGCAAAAATTCAATGGGATAAGTCGGCTCCAGCCGGGACAGCATTGCATAAATATGTGTGTTCATGCGCGTTCCGTGTGTCTTTACTCAAGCGGGTGTAATTGGAAAAAAGTATATATTTGTTTGTGTATGTGTGTGTGTGTGTTGTATAATGACCTGAAGCGAATCCAGACCAAACGAGCTTATCTTGAGTTCATTTTATCGTGATACCCGTCAAATCTGAGATCACTTCCCCTGATGAATTTCTCTGTCCTCAAGCTGGCAGATGCCGTGGATGAATGTGCTGAGGTAGACGATGCTGTGAGTCCTTTAATGTTCCCCCGCGGCTTTGACTGTAGTTCGGAGATTCTGTCACCGGTTTGCCTTAAGCTGTACCATCACCCTGTTATTCATAATGCAGAATTCTGTCAAGTCTGCGTAACACCAAGTCTAAGAGATGCACTTGGTTTTATTCCATGTGTTAAATACCTGTCACACACTGTTGTGATAAGTCACTTCTGTTGTGGACATTATGATATTCAGTGTAATGTCGAATAGTCAACAGCGAGGCTTGTTGCTTTTAGCCACTGTGCCCTGCAGACATATGCACACAATAAAAAACTGTTTTCTTCACCTTTTTAACCCGTGATTAAACAGATGTAGTGTTAGCAGGAGCAGATCTGCCTGGGGCGTCTTTCATCGCCACACAATTTCTCTGCTCTTTTTATCGTCCTAATAAAATGCTCAGGCAGTCTCACTGTTCAGCCCCGAACATGAGGTCTTACTGCAAGTGTGGGTGGCCCATGAAAGTAAAAGGCATGGGAAGGAGCCTTTGGCCTCATTAGCTCTGATCATAGGCTCTCATGACCTTGGCGATGTGGGGTGAATTTTGAAAGTTTTTTTTTTGCTTTTAAACATAAAAGTGTTTGTAACATTATGAAAACTATTTGGCTGTTGCGTCATATGTAGAAGGTTGGTCAAATACGAGTACAGTGCACACAAGTCCCATCCTACGTTATTGCTGCACAAATTCAGTATAACGGTTCATTATTAACCAGCATCTTCTCCGAACCACAGAAACATTTTTCAAGATGTGTAAAGACAAGCCAAAGCAAAGGGAATTCTTGAGTGGTTTCATGACAAACGTGGACAAAAGGAGGCAGACACCTGTCTCTTTGCTGTCTGTTCCTGAGACCGGCACACATTCGTGACATAATGGTTCATACTGCATTTGTGTGCTAAAAGACACAGTCTCTAGTCAACTTTAACAGCCCTTCTGTACCCGAGAGATCAATTCCCTTTATCGAGCTAATTTAGAATAAAAGAGCAGTACGGTTATGGTAGAACACACTTCCTGAGCATGGTCCCAGCTGTGCTAATTATTCTGTTCGTGCAGAATTCAGCTTCACGACTCTCTCTGTGTTTGCAGCGGGTCTCTTATTTCTCATTCGGTAGACAAATATTTTACCAATCACCAGGTGTCGTTCAGCCACTTTCCATCTTAACTTTGGAAAATGGCTCAAGACTGGTGAGCCTTTCCATTGTTGCTCTGTGTGTTCCGAAAGCGCAATAAAATAAGATAAGATATTATCTCCAAACTCAAAATATCGAGAAACATGTTGGAAATCTGCTTTGTTTCCCCCATTTGCACGACATGACTACTTCCTGAATATGGCCTCAAAACTCTCACCTCTCAGTGTGTTTGCAGGTGGTCTCTTCTCAAGGACTTCTCATTCGCTATTCAAATATTTTACCAATCACCAGGTGTTGTTTGCCATTTTCCATCTTATCTTTAGAAAATAACGGAACAGCAGTGAGCCGGTGTTTTCAGCGTTGCCGGGGTCTGGAGCCTACCGCAGCTCTCACTGGTCGAGATGGAGGGTCAGCCTCATCAATTTCAGGGCCAACACAGAGAAATACACAGACAAGCAACCATTCACATTCTCAGCTACTAATTAACCTACATGTGTGTCTGTGGACTGTGGAAGGAAAACCGGAGCACCCGGAGAAAACCCACACAAGAACACAGAACATGCAATGATGAAAGACCACAGGCAGCAGGTGATTTGGAGGCAGGGATGCAGAGTATCTGACGGACTGATGGACTGACAGCTCCAGCACACAGCCACACATATGAGCCACATATAATCTGTGAAAAGTTAATAATAATAGATGTGTCCCTCTACAGAACATAAAGAACCAACAAGGTGCCGTGTATCAACAGTCCTTAAGAACGTGGTTATTTATATCTGAATGTCCTTCTGGTGGACACTCATTGTCTCTGAAGGAGTGAGGGACTTCACAGCGTTTCTCACAATTGGCTGCAGAGACTCATGCCCTGCTGTGAGGCCCTGAAGGCGAAGCACTGTGGTCCAGAGTATTTTTATCCATTGTTCGATTACCCTTGCAGACTCTCGTAAAGTGTTTTGTTGGCAACCTCCTGGAGGACTTCATTGACGTTGCTGGCTGATGGTGTCCTCCTTCAGCGGAAGAATCTAGGATCTCAATTCATAGCAGAAGCGGAAGGTCTCTTGTGGTGGCCAAACAATGAGTAGACTGTGGTCACTTTTTTTTCCATTTGGTCAAATACAACGTAAGAAAAGTGACTTTTGTGTCGCTGCACAATGTCCAACTGTGACCACAACAACTGTCATCAGTCTTTGAGATCTAACTCCAGTTTTGTTAGGGGACCCCGACTATTTCTCCCATTTGGAGTGACCAGGCTAGTGGCTTCTTGTGTCAAATGCCTTTTTTTGAAACGTGACTTTTTGTGTTCCTCCTCCTCTCTGGCTCTCACTTGCTTGAAAATCTCTTTTTTCATCATCATAATGCATCCATCCATTTTCTATTTTTTTATTTGTCTTCTGTGCTTTTCTTTCTTTTTTTTTGGGTCGGTTGGGAAAGATCCCTTTGCTTCTTCATCACAGGGTTTTCTTTTGGCCAAATTTGTTTCCAGGCACTCGAAAAGCTTTCATTTGTGAGTGTAGTTCTGGCTTTATTCCTTCCGCCTACAAAATCCTCCTGGGTGATCACCATATGATGGTAAATAAGTCATTAACTCTTCATCTGTCATCAGCTAAATGGTGCTGGAATTAATATAAACATGGACAGTTATTCACAAAAGACAGAGCCAATGATATCATAGTCAGACATTTTAAAGAAACAATTATTTAGCAATAAGCTTTTGTAATTTAGTTGTTTGATTGAAATGTTTGTTTTATAATCTGCTTTTGCAGTGAAGTACCTTCCGATGCTATAGAGTCTCTAAGCATGTGTTATTGGAAAGTTATTATTACCATCATAAATTCATTGTACAGAAGAGTCTGACAACAGAAGAGCTATGGTTCTGCAAGTGAAGTTGGCTGTGTATATTATTTAGGATTTGGATTGGAATACTAAAACTACAGTCACCACCCCAAAATCTTACTAATTCTATATAAATTTCTGATACAACATGATGAAAACTGTTTTCTGCTATAAACACAGTAGGTTACTTACTTTATGTGTAGCTTTTACAATAACTTCAGAACACAGTTTGTAAAGATCACTTTCATATTTCATTTAAAAAAAATCATGCCTTTGGCACATGACAGTCCTGTCAACAATTGCAAAAGTGAGCAATCCTCTCCAATGCAGAAAAAAAAGACTAAACTATAATCACTATTGTTTAAAATGCATTGTTTTCTTAGAGTAATTTTACTTTTTGCATTTTAAATAAAATGTAGATGCTGTACTCGATTAAAAGATTAGATTTTTATATGCTGTAACCCGCACAAAGTTTATTAGATTTTTCTGTGTATGGGGCTGCATAGCAACAGCCTCCTCAGGGTCGTCATACTGACCCTTGTCCTCCATAACATAAATTATTAAGACCACAAATGTTCGTGTGTGGATGATCAGTTTAGACATTAAGACAAAAATTAAACACTGTATTACAACTCAGAATTAGGGTAGTAATCTGCCAGTATGATTTTTTTGTTGGTATAAAACCTGCTTTGTCAACACATTAAAACATGAGACTTACTTTACCAAACATGGGTGATTGTACTCACATAAAATAAGCCTTTAGATAGAGGTGTACAAACAAAATACTCAAGTTAAAGTTTCTAAAACAATTTCCCACTATAACAACTACCACTTTTACCCAACTTCTAAGCAGATTATCTACATTTTCCTAATAAAAAAATAGATTTTAAACAATATGGTAATGACTGTAAAACATGTACAATTGAGAAAAAGTTGAGTTGAGAAAAATAAGGGTCAGCCTTGGGTGCACCACGATGGCGGAGTGGCCACCTCACACCTCACAGCCAGAAGCTCCCCAGTTCAAATCCCGGGCAGGCTGTGGGATTCCTCTGTGGGGTTTGCAGATTCTCCCTGTGCTTTTGTGGGTTTCCTCTGGATACTCCAGAGGCGCTGAAACAGGCCTGCGACTGGGTTTGATCTCAAGTTATCAAACTCATACTTCTAGCAAGACTTTAATCCAAATACTGAGTCTGTACCAGCGTTCCAAAGAAAATCCAGTATTTGTGCTTTGTGAAAGGCCATCGTGTGGAGTTCATCACTATTTTAGAGAACTTACATAAGGGATCTTTCTTTGTTTACACACCAAAAAAATCTATGTAGTTTAACTCTAGGGGTGTACAAGAGCATCCATCAAATGCCAGTGTATATGTTTGTCTGACCTAGTTTTCAACACCCACTTCAGAACCATATCTGCCGTATTATTGGACAAATTCCAATTAACACATGTCGGGAAAAATAGCAACACTTGAGCACACTTAAAAAAAAATGATGGGTTTAATTAAGAGACCGTCAGAGACATATTAACCAGAATGTGTAAGTGAATGGGGGAGAGGAGAGAGATTTTAGAGAAGGGCAACTGGGAGGGACGAGGCAGAGAAAGGCAGATAATCATGTGTTTGACATTTCAGTGTCTGGTGAAAGAGGGAGGACGGGAGAAAACAAGATGAATAGACAAGGGATTAGGGGTCTGCAAAGGAAGGCATCTCCTCTTAAGATGCTCTCTCTCTGTTAAATGCAAGTGGGAGGAAGTGAGAGGAGGGCCTGTGGTCAGAAAGAGAGACGGAGAAAGTAAGAAAGAGAAACACGTGAGAGGGGAAAAGAAAGGACAAGTTAGAGAAGCCTCCCACACTCACCAATCTGTTTCTAAAATGGTCCTGGAGGCCATCGGGTCGAGATGAAGCATGTGTGGCTACTTTGATTTCAACAGACAGAAACATACGTACGTCTGTTCATAAATTCCAAAAACTCGCCTCCGTCAGATTATCTATTTAGAAATGTTTAATATACTTTATACACTGAACAAATTTACCTTTTCAGACAAACGTGTTTTCCCTTAATTTACAGACATGTTCTCGCTTCATTGCCAAGAAGAAGTTTTCCGAGTAAAAATGTTTGTTTCCATTTCTGCTCCATTTTCCCAAAACAGAGACAGAACAGAAAATAAGCATAACATATCCACTTATCAGATTTCATTAAAACTGTCAGAAATGTTGCTTAATCTTTTCCGTAATCTGCTTATTGGGACATGGCCATGAAGGGTTGTGTGAAAGCCAAGATGTGACACACCAAGGCTGAATGAAAAGACAAGAGAATCCAGATCTTTGTGTTCCCAAAAACCCAGGCCTCTTTTAGATTCTGTGAACTAGATTTAGAATTATAAAGTAAGCGTTTGATATTTGTTCTTTTTCCCTGCCATGCAATCACTCCCTGGCTGTCTCCTTCTCTTATTTTTAACTCAGCGAGATTACTTTACAGACACGACAAGCAAAGCAACACGGCAGTTCAAAGAGTTGTTGGTTCTTCAAAGGGGGCTCAGAAAAGCCAAAATCATGTCCAGGTAAATAAAATGTCTGTCTATCGCAAGAGTTACAATACGTACTAATAACAAGTACTTTTAAGTACAGTAATCCGATAAATATTACAATGACTGACGCAACTCACGGCTCTGCCGATGTCGCGATGAACTCCGCTGGTTTGGTCTGCGAGACCTGTTAGAATTAAAGCCCACGTTCGCTCTACAATCTGCAGACTTTCTAGTTGAAACGCTGCTTTTGAGGACTGTGCTGACATATCGACTGGTATTTCAGTGACAGTCAAGTGGCATCTTACCCAGAATACGCTGTTATCATTTTCCCTGCGTTACATTAATAAAGGTCAAGTATATAAAATGTGGCACTATGCCCTAATGTGGCCCTATCACTGATGATGGATACAGGCGCCATCTTGAATTTGGTATGCACTGTACCCAAGCCTGTAGAATGGGGCCTGTATATCTTTTTTTTTGGGGGGGGGGGGTAAAAATGTGAGTTAAACAGGAAGTTAAACAGGAGGGAAAGGACCCCACCTGGAGAAATTAAAATCACAATTGCAAGCAACAGAGTAAGTTTCCAGCGGTGATTCACAACCTAACATAATTTCCAGAGTGCAGTCGTAAGGCAGCACTCCTCTGCTGACCCACCACAGAAAGTCGGAACACAGTTTCCAGCTCGTCAACAGAAAGGCAGAGGAATCCTCACGTTATGACAAAGTTAACAGTTAAAATCCAAGTATCGGGAGGCACATATGTGACAAGCATTTTTGATGCCGACCCTTTAAGTCAGTGTTCCTCATATCAACCTGTTCACCTTAAACTCCATTTACCTTTGTACTGAGTGATGCCACAGCAGACGCATGTGAATTCACAACAGTGTCAACAGCGGAGATGTTTGCTGTTAAATTACTTGTATTTTTCCTTGCATCGTTTCGTCCACAGCCTCCGTACCAGTGTATGGAAACTTTAAATATGACTAAACCACTCCTCAGCTCAGCCAATGGTCTGTCCGTGTTATGCGCGAACACATTTTGGGAAAACTGGCAGACACTTCACACTCGAAATACAATCACTTTTTGTGTTGTCACTCACTGTGTGTCTCCTTTATAGAATTCTCCAAATACCGGAGACATCTTCTTTACACCTGCTTCAAAACTGTCAAAAACCTGACACGTATTCTCTGTGGACATGGTCTATCGGGTTACACAGGTCAATTTCAATTCGTTGTAGAGCAGCTCTCGCTCAAAAGAGAAGATTTCCACCAAGTTATATAAAAACTACTTTCAGGCTTTACGCTGGTCGTGGTTAGAGTTCAGCGTAGAGTATTGGGAGGCTTTTGGCGAACAGTCTAAAAAAAATGCCGGATATTACTTCATTTCTGTCTGGTTACTGTCATTAAGCCTGCAGTGACACTTCCAGCAGAAAGCAAGGTCAGATACAAACTAAAACCTGAATTGGTAAAGCTGCAATTTTCAGCAGACTCCTTGTCAGCAGTGTGTACTTTTAAACCCATGCACAAAAAGTGCTTAAACATGGATATTGTTATATCCATATGCACTAAATGGCTACTGCTACAAAGGTGTATATTCCTTTTTTTTATTATTAATGGGTTAAATGGGACGGATGTAAACAAACTCAGGAAATGTATTATTTTCCATATTTTTCTTGAAATGAATAATTATTAGTTATTTTATTCTTACAAAAATCTGAACAAATAGCTGCTATTCAGCTTCATTTAAGGTCTTTCAAAAGATAAAATGTTTCATTTTTGAAGTGGTTGTTTAAAAAAAAAGCACGTTTTCTATTCTTTGTTTCCCTATTTTTAAAGAGAAATTGGGAAACAGCCCGTTACCTAATTTCTTCTTTGTCACGTCAAAACGAAAATCTGTTGGCCACACAGTACACAGAGCCCTGCAAGCAGCTGAGGTTATCACAGCAAGATTTAGAGAGCGGCAGGGAGAGAATATCAGAGGAGGACCAATTCATGTCACTACAGTGGCTGTAATAAGTCTCTGCAGTGTGTGAGTGTGTGTGTGCTGTGTGTGAGTGTGTGTGTGCTGTGTGTGTGCTGTGTGCACGCGCACGCTACAGTAATAAGCTTGTTGGTGTCTCCAGTTCATTTATCCGCCTCCATTCAGAGTGACCTTCAACTACAGGGCCTGCACTCAGATATTCCCCACACTCACACACACTCACACACACTCACACACATACACACACAGGCAGACAAAAATATGACACACAAATGAGAAACACACAGATATTTTCAGGTTCATCTCTGCCGCTCTGACATTTTCATTAGGTTTTTAAATACCTGTACACCCCATTAAACAGTAGTTATTCAGTCCTCACTGTCGGCTGGAAATATGTGGATGACGGATGTTTAGTACGATGATAAATTATGTCCCCCTAGAGTTCTCGCAGTCCTTTCCTTTCTTTCTCCTTTCCTCCCTTTAGTTGGGGGAAAAATACATTTTAACTGTACATTAATCTCACGACTTTGCACTGACAAATTACCCTATAAAGAAACATTAGCTTAAAAACCTGATTTATGAAAAGGATGTTTATCAAATTTATGTTATAACACATTGAGGTTGACACAGAGCCCAAATATAAAACAAAAAAAGGAGTTTCCAGACATGAAATGACAAAATAGCTTTTGTTTTAGATATTTATATCTCAATAATTTCTGTACAGAAGCAGGTAACAGACTTGAATATGTGCAGTATTTGCTTTGACCACAGTTTAGTTCATGGTTTTAAAGTAAATGAGTGAATTGTGTTGAAAAGTATGGAAAAAGTGTCAAGTAATAGGCTTATGCAAAAAAAGGAAAGTGTGTTTAATACTTCACTGACAGCAGTAATGTGCCAACCATCTGATGTTTGCACTAGGCATATAAGCCATTGTAGTTTAAATAAGGAAAACTTTAGCATTTCTTTATTCTTAAACATCTGCTGTGAACTATTGAACCGCATCATGCAAGAAATCACACCAAACTACATTCATTGGATTTTAGCCCTAATTATTATCATATTACCATTGTTACTGTACATACAAACAAAGAATTAATCTGCAGTTGGAAAAAGTTTCACATATATATATATATTTATATATCTCCCCGTGAGCACAGTTCATTTAATTTTGAGGATAAATCTCTGTCAACGCCGTACTATTGAATTCCAACCTATGCCGGGTCGTAAATGTCCAGTAAGAGCAGAGATGCACAGAACATTCTAGAAGTCTGTCAAGGAAACTTTGCGACATGCTTTGGGAATTCTGGGCCATTTCTTTGTCTGTTTGGCTGAAAACATTACCGTCATCTGTAATATCACAGGAAGATTCTGTACCATCTTTCTTCTGATTTGCTCCGTCGTTTAAATGCAGTATATTGACTAGTTAGTGGCATATTTCCTCACTGCACCAGTGCATCTAATTTCATGTTCCTCTTTATGTCATATTCCATCCACAAATCCTCTTTGTCTTCATTTACCCGTCTCTCTGCCAGCACATCCTGATCTCTTTCGTTCTTTTTCATTCCCAGGATAGACACAGTGTTAGAATCAGTCTCTCTCTCTCTCTCTCCGATCCCGTGCTTTATTGTCTGTTGTCTGAAATTGTTTCTTTAGAAGCCAACTGTGGCTCTAGAGAAATGACCAATCACTGACAAACAACAGGATGGAGAAGAGAGGTGGAGGGAGAAAGAAAACATGTGACGGGATCCAGTGAAAGAAGAAGAGGGGATTTCTATCATTCGGACAGCACTGGTTTAGTGTTTGTCCACACATGGACAGGGGTGAACTTAACTGTGAAATGTTTGAAACATCTAAATAATCCAAACCAATAATTGATCGATTCAAGTGCAAGTTTTTTTCTATGTGTAAAAGGAAACCAAACCAAAGGGGGAAACAGACAAAGTTCACAAAAGTGAACTACAGAATTGTCCATGCTGACATGTTGGCAGATGTTTCATTGACGTGAGGGCAGCGTGTTTCCCGCCAGACTGTCCTCACTGAAACAACGGAGGGGCTGCATCTTCAGGGGAGGGCTAACGTCAGGCTGAACATGGCCGACTGCAGTTGCCTTATCGCCTATGAAATATTACTGCTAAGTTCTACTGAGTGATGAGTGTGGGTCTTGGTGGTCTTTTTCAAACAGACAATTATCTCCATCAAGTCTATACTTGAATGTCCTTTTATGTGGAAAGAAATGATACGTTCTTCATTACGAGGAGCATCTTATCAAGTCTTAGTTGTAACACAAATCCGTTTGGTCTCTTCAGTATTTACAGTGAGCGTTGTATTGGAGACCACACAGGAGGATGTTTCATATGTTTCATGGACGCCTTCACTTCATCTGCTGACAGCACAGCTCCGGGTTGTCTGGTTTTGAAGTCTCATTAGCAGTTGAATCAAATGCAAACACTGCACTGTTTGATCGCACATGAAGGAAACTATCTCCATAAACTGGCGCTCACTAGACTACACAGACAACTCTGGTAAAAAAGGAATCTGTAAGCAGCACTTGGTTCACAATAGTTGCTGGAATGTTAATTACACGCTGACAGACTTCTCAAAGTGACTCCCTCAAACACAGTTATCAATACAGATATAACATCTGTTCCCCGTCTATAGGAAATATGCTGCTCAAAATTTGCTATCTAGGAAAATCGCTTACGCGTGTTCAATATAATGTTGGAAAGAGTTTCTGCATAGAAATAGTAAAATAAGAGGTATTTGTACCAAGGAAGTATGTATACCCAACACACTCAGGGGTCTTATAGCACATTTCTCTTTGAGGTCTTTGATATTTTAAACTATGAATAATGAAAAAGATCAAAACTCACCAAAACAGCAGAAACCAGAGAACACCAGACCAGGTTAAAACAGGAAAAGGCAGAACAGAGGAGAACGGAGCAATGTGTTTGATGTGGGGCTGGAGGGAAAATCACACTAGGGGAATTATTGTCAGTAACAGCTCAAAGTATGTGAGTGAGATGTGTGAACGGTTTAGATTGAAGCACGCACATACGCAGATATGAATATCTGATATGAATATCTGCGTGTGAGCTTCCAACAAATGTATTCTCAATCACACTTGTGGGAGTGTCGACATGCAGCCACTTGAAAGATTCGCAATTATACGAGTGGCTTTTGTGCTGAATTATACTGCATAATCTTTGGTGAAGAATCAATACGTGAACACGTGTATATCGCTCAGTGTGTGTGCGTGTGTGTGTGTGTTTAAGAGGAAAAAAAGAGAAGCTACACACCCTTACTAAGCTGCACTTACTGAAACTTACTTGGTTCATCTCTGGCCTAGAAAGCAGTGGAGAACTTCTTTCTAAGCACTTCCAGTGCAGGGAATGTGAGGACAGAGCTACACACACACACACACACACACACACACACACACACGAACACAGAGTGAGAGAAACAACTTTGCAGTTAATGATCTGTCTTCAACATTACATTCTTTTTGTTAATTTCCATTGTCTGGTCATTTCTACGTGACTCACTTATATCACCTGCCAAAGTGTATTATACAAAGTAAAATTATACACTGTGTTTTTATTTTGCATCATTGTGAATCTGAATTATAGGAACGTGTCTCTTACAGAACATAAATGTGAACCAAATGTGTTTTTTTACTGTAGTAAATTTATGCAATGGGCTAAGACACTATGATGATGGCTAAAGTAAGACAGTGGGTTCCACTCTATTAACCACAGCATATGTCTGTGGTAATTAGGCCTGTTTGAATGTGATCAGGTCAGTGAGTTTCTGGTACATAATGTTCATCTTTTCTTAGGGCACAGTGGACAGTACCTGTCGGAGACATTACAGTCTCCTCTTTCTCTCTGTCTCCTCATTTTGATCCATATCTCCTCCCTTCCACAGCTTTGATGATGCAGTTTTTTTTTTGTGTCCAAGGCCAGTTAATATATGAAAAGCTTACTGGCCTCCGCTAGGATAATCTTTCAGTGAAAATAAAACAGGCAGGCCTACCTCCTGATGTTTCAACCCCTCTCACAAACTGAAAGGATTAAAAAAGCTTTGCAACTTTTAGAGAAAGCTACAGTCTTAATTTGAATAGATGGGATGTGGCAAGTTCTTTCAAGTGAAACTAGTTAAGCACCTAAAAAGTGACTGTCGGCAACACAGACGTCATGATGATACCAAATAACGCGACCACACAAAGCTATTTGTCAGATGATGTATGACGACGAAGATCATACATCCACAGGGATGAATGGCTACAAACAGCCTGTTATTAATACTGTCAACCAACTCGCATTAGCTTCAGTGGCTAGAGTGAGCTAAACCTAATCCATGAGCTCTCTGATGAAGTACTGTAAAACAAAACATAATTTTAATTCCACTTATGCTATACATTTTATATGTTTAGTTTATATGTATAGATTTTAACTTAGATTTTATTGTTGCCGAACGACTAATGACCAAATGACTAAATGTAAATGTAAAATATAGAAACAACAGCAGCGAGTTTTAAAGTGGTAAAGACAAATGAACAGAGTAGTTTAATTATAATTTATGAAATTGCAAGAGTTTTTAAGAGAAATTGCTTGAATGGGCTTATGCACGATCGATTCCAAACTAATATTTACTGAATAAATTTTGAACTCTGTTAAAACATCCCCATCAAGAAAAAGGGGCGATGAAAATGCTAGAATTGCTTCCTGAGAGTTGAGACAGTTGTGGAGCTGAGGAGACAGCGTGCAGACAGCGGCAGAAACCGGGTGACTCTCACAGGACAATACAAAGAATTATATCACGGCTGTGATCAGGGACGAGGTGGGTTGTGCAGCACTTGGCCTGAAATTCAGCGATGACATTTAAAGTTCAACGTGCACCAGTCGATTGATGAATGCAAGAAGAAAACTGATTTGTCAGATATGGTGACATCTGAAATTTGTGAATGTGAAGCTTTGGACTTTGATGGTACAAGAAAGCAGGAATGCGTGTGTTTAATTTGATGCCAGTAGAATGTGAAACTCGTATCACAGAAAGTAAAAATTAGAGATACATATTTGGAGTCGCACATTCTGTTGTTGCCCACAGACGGACGGTGGATGGTCAGTGTTTAAAAAGCATTGGTACATGGGCCCTGCTATTCACATAGATATGCACTATCAAAAATTTGCGGCACTTTCAACAGACCACTTTTGTGCTCCTTCGCATTTTCCTTAGACAACAGTGGAAACTCAGACCTTGACTTCTTCCATTTTCCTTTCATCACTCACAAGCTGGAAAAAAAAGCCTTTGTGCTCTGTAAAATTGTAAAGTGTACACGAATCCTAAAATTGGTAAAAGAATATGTAAGGTATTTATTTCTTTTTACCAAAGAGCCACCAGATACAGCAGCCAGCCTGAGTCTGTCATACCACACCTGACCACTAGATGACCACAGTGAGCTCTGGTGTCTGTTGATTGCCAGTTGTTCTTATGATCGGCCATCTGCCGGAACAGCTGTTCATCATTTACTCATTAGTTATAACCAGAGGGTTGTGGCCTCACAAATGTGAAGTTTTTGTTTTTTTTTTAAAAACAGTTGAAACGGTTTTGATCAGATCACAACATGCTGCTGCAGTATCCATTGTTCTAGAGGGTTTGCGCAAAAACATATTTATTGGCTTAATTCAAAAAGCTTGTTTTTGGAAATTAGAGTTTAGACCTCGGTTCTGCAAGTAAAAGTTCTATGTTACTGAGTCTCTAAAACAGATCTTGCTGCAAGTGAAAGGGACCTTGTTTTTAAAACACATTTGAATTTGAATGGCACTAGAACTGTGTTGTTTATTTGCTTAAATATTTAAGAATAGCAATAATAAACATAAATGCAATGTGACATGTGATGTCCATTTTCCAATGAAGTATATTTTACATGTTATGTAATAATTTAGCAGCTTTTGTCTATTATGTGACTATGATGAGAGTCATCAGGGGAGCTAATAGCTTAAATGTTGGTTTAGTTTTAAAAGGAGCCACACTGACTAATTTCTCTGTGTTAAATTAAAAACAACCGAGATTTCTACCGTTCTGTCATCTTCTCATTAGATTGGAGACAGATTCTTTACCTCGAATGATCATTAAATGGCAAAAGTGCCATGAGAATAGTCACTATCTATGCTACTGCGGGTAAGAGACACAAACTTGGTGAGGATGTGTCAATGTGTCAAGCTGTCACATAAGCCCACTTCCCCACCTACTCACACACACATTCCAGGAATCCTCCACTCAGCTTTTAATTTTTTGCATAACTTGGTTCGGAACAAAGAGGCTGAAGCCTTGTGTATAGACACAGTTTAAGTCTTGAATGTTTTCAACCCATTAAAAAGTCCTCATCAGTTTTTCAGAATCATATAGCATATAGTGGGACTCTTCCTCCTCCTCAGTAAGCCGCTATCAGGATCTTCATGCTCATGTTTATAATGCATGAGTACAAAAATTACTTAAAATAGGGTTTAGGCCCCCATAAAAATGTATTTAGGCAAAGACAAGTAGTACTAAAGTAATAACACTGTGAGTCGGTTTGCAAAAAGATAGAAAAATCTGTCTCCTAATGAAAACTATTGCATTTTTGCCCACCAGTCCACCCAAAGATCCATCCTGTGCAGACTTATTCACCACATTATCCAATGTGGCTTTTGCTCCTGTCATAATTCCTCTTATTATATTTATTGATAATATTCACTTTCTGACCTACTGATTGGGGCAGTTTGTTTGTGGGTGTGATAAGATTTTAAATTTTAAATTACTGGGTGAATCATGTGCTCTTCGATGATATGTTGGGTAACAGCTAATTTATTTTGGTTTTTATTTTCCTAGAATTTGTATTTCTTTGATTTTTCCCTTCATTTCATGAATGATATGACGCACACTGATGTATTATTGGAGTTGACGCAAAGATGCATTAGTGTTTCAGAAGATATAACAGAAGTTGTGCACTAAGATATTTACCTGCATTTTGATGAAGATGACTATGGTTTTCATGCATGTCAACACTAAGGATATGCTCCTGTCCTGGCTCCCAGTACTGATGAGCATCACCACAGCAGATTTGTCACATTTGCTCTCCCGACTGCCACGTCCCAATTATTGTACCTTGACTTCTTCTGCCATCTGCACATTATCCGGTGTGATACAGGTGGTGTATGATGCAACGCTACATGTAACATCTAGTATGTGTTTCCTTAATTGTACATGGTCGTATCTGTGCAGCATCAACCGACACAACACCAGCCTTCTGTGGTAGAAGGTTTGCCAGACGTAGCCGAAAATGTTAAAAAAGAAATACAGGAACTACAGGACAAGTAAAGGAAAGAGAGACCGAATGCAAACACAGATAGTGTGAGTGAAGGCAAGCAGAGCGTGGGTCATGATGGGACGAATGAGGTTTTCTAAGAGCCGGTGGAACAACAGAATAAAAACTAAAGATGAGTTTGAAATAATAACAAAATACATCAAGGGGAGGTTAAAACTGAAGACAGGAGAAGGTGGAAATGAAAGTGACCTTCTAATCTAGAAAAATGACTCAATTAACTCTGAGGTCCAACAACCTGACACACTGATTATTAGTATGCATGCTGGTGTGTATATATCGTTGCATAATGTGTGGTGCATAAACAAGAGTTTTGATGCAGGCAGTCGTTATGGTTATCCAGTTGTTCAGTGTTTAATCATTGTGGGCTACTGCTTCTTGGTTTTTTTTGGCCGGGTTGACAGAGCAATGAATGAAGCACTTATAGCTGAGCTTTCATGACGCGCTCATATTCCACCACCCTGCAGACAGGAGTGACAACAAACGCCACAGGGATTATACACCTCTCCGAAACTCTCTTTCTGCCTCCTTCTTCTCAGCATCGTTTTCCGTGGCTTGGTATCTTTCTCCCTTTCACGCCGTCTTTCTTTCTCTGTCTCAATTTTCCTCTGTCTCTCTCTGATTTAATAAAGGCTGCAGAATAAAGGCTTTACACTCAAAGGGAAATCATTGAGGGAGCCAGGAAAATAGAAATAGCCTCTCTTAATCACCACGTGCACACTCGCAATAACTTGCACGCGCATGTGCGGTTTGAAAAGCCCCGGCATAGAAAGGCGTGCTCCATATATCATTATCACGGGGTTCCAGGCAGCAGATAATCCAGTAACAGTTGACATTTAGCAGCCTGTTGTTCCCACAGACACATTCAGTAAAAGCCCTGATTAACGCTGGGCATTAACAGGTTTTATGAAGGCAAGATTAACACCAACTAGCAGGAGTTACATGCCCTCGAAAGCAGCAACTGCACAACAAAACAATGGTGCCTTTGTCGGTTTGCTTTGGAGGTAGTTTGCACTTTCTTTGTGTCATACAAAGAACATACAGGTGTAGAAAGACGGAAACAATGACAGAATCATGTGTAAATCATGTTTGAACAGACTGACCACAAATAAGATGGGTAGTAAACAATGTCCTGCTTTTAATGAGGAGTCTACACTAAGGTTCGGACATAGGGAAGCAAATATTGTATACATTATTAATGCTAAACAAAACGAATACTCCTAAAAAGTGGCTTTTTATTTAATTATATTTTTTTATTCCAGATTACCTGTCAGGTTTATGGTACGTATACAATTTTAGGTTTGTCAGATTGTCTGAGCTCCCCAATAATACTACAAATAACAAAGATTTTGTGACTTGACCAATAACATGTTACAATGATTACTTAGCAGTAATTATCAATAAGCTAAATAATGGATTTCCTAAAACAGGAACAGGTTCAAACTATCCGTAGTAAATCAGGTGTGACTTAGATACAAGCACTGGCACCTCGGTTTTCATTGCTTCCATACTTCATACAAGCTTTTCTCACAAAAAGGAAAATGTTTTTGAGTGCTGAGTAAAGAGCAGCGCGATGTGCGTTACTCTTCCAGGCCCAGTTAATTAGTGTAATAGCGCTTTATGAAAACTTGTTAAATTCTAAGTTCTAAATTGCCAAAGCTCTTATTCAGCTCATTATATGCACAAGTAGATTTTCTCCAAGACCTCAGAAATCCGGTCTGATGAAGTGTGTGCTTTCCTGTGTGTGTCTGTGTGCCTTGTGTGTCAATGCACCAGCCTGAGGGCAGATTTATCTGGCAGCAGAAATAGATGAGTCCAGTGAACTAATTACACAGCTGTAATTTATTCATCAATATTTATGTGTAATCACAGTAATTAAATGATTGCAGAGAAGAGAAGAGAAGGGAAGTGCATGCAGCCGGCTACAAAGGGGCTCCTCTATGTAAAGAAAAAGTGCCATATACAATCACATAAAGTTCAATTCCTAACGTGAAGAATTATTAGAGTTCATACGAGAGAAAAGACTTTGATTTCTCTCCTGTTCTCTCTTCCACCTCATTAGATTCATTGTCTCATACTCTTCTCTCCTCCACATCATATTCGTATTTTTCATGTTCTCTGCCTCAATACCAGCATAAAACTCACTCAAAAACACACAAAGAGGGGCATAGAGGTAAAAAAAAGAATAATAATAAGAAAGCAAGAAAGAATCAGCCTGGGAGACAGAATGAGTGATAGCAAAAGCTGGTAATTTTCCTGTTGATTTCACTGACAGACACTGAAATCAAGATTGAGAGAGGAAGAAAGAGAGAGATCTAGAAGGATAGAGTCATTACGGTTCTCTAACATCCTGTGTTCTGCCACTGTTATTGCCACTACAGGATCTTCCGTTCTCTGATTAGTCCTACACACCCGATCACAAAAGGCTTAGAGACACACACACACACACACACACGCTCATGCACACAAACTCCTGGAAACACACAAAGATGAAGCCCACACTCATACACACAGCCCTTCACTTTTATTTACAGCCACACCTGCACATGTGCATGTGTATGTCCGCACTCACACACACATACACACACACACACACACACACACACACACACACACACACACAGTAATTGTCTGTTTTGTCATTGCACTGCTCAGCTCAGTCATATGAAACATAAATAAGGCAATTAAGGTGTAGGACAGACAAAAAGAGGGGAAGTGAAACAACAAAAGTGAGAAATGTAAATTTGCAAACAAATACAGGCAGATGGAGCAGTGAGAAACAAAATCCTGAAAAGATTTATTATAATGAAACAGAAATTGTTTTTCTTGTGTTTGCAGAAGGTGGATCTGTGTCTATTCTGACTTTGAAATATGCTCATGATTCGTCTTTTTTTCACTTTAATGCTGATGTTCTGTCTCATTCCTCATCGCGCTTTATTACAGGAAGTGGATTTAATTCCCCTTAACTGTCTCTCCAGGTTGTGCAAAAAACTTCCTCTCCGTGTTAAAGCAACAGATTCTGTGGGACGTTTCCTCCCAAGTGCCGATTTAAATTCCTGCACAGTTTGCTCTCTGGCTGGTCTTTGTTGTCCCTTACATTTGATGAGTTTGTGCTTTCATTAAGGTTTTCTGTGGGTTTGATGGATTCCCTCTTTTATTTCCGTTTTACAATTTTGTTTAGACCATTTTGAATTTCCATCTTAAACATACAATCACAAAGGTTCAGAGCAATGGTTTTGGATTTGTTAATAGGCCAATCTTAACAGAAATGTTATAAAGTGCATTTATTTGGTTTCTTGCCGAGTTACATACAAGAAATACCCCTACGCACATGAAACAGAAAAGGGTAAAACACAATGATGCAAAAAGGAGGAAACTAGCTGATGTGTCACTGCATGTGACTTCTATACGTTTTCAAGCAATTAAAAACATGTAAGACAATGCATTAGTTAGTGAGGTTTAGAGCTGCATGCTGGTAATAGTGTTACATTCAGTCAGAGCAGGTTTATTAACTAAATTCTCACCGCTTCACACTCTGTGCTTAAATAATTTACTTTAAAGGATAAGTTTGTGCATTGAAAGCATTTTAAAATGTTGCTTTTTAAATTAATTTTGGCTGATGAATAAATCAATGATAACAAACATAGAAAATAAACTTCACCAACACTTTTATTTCAAAATCTGAATGTTTTTCACTCTCCATACGCAATAGGGGCCATAACAATCAAAAATATGACCTAGTAAGCTGAAGATATAACTTAAAAAAACATAAGTTTCCCAGGCACTGCAAAACGTGATTTTTTTCTTTGTCTTTCTGTTTGAGCTTCGGCTTCCGCACATGATCCGCATGATTTGGCACAGAAGGATCTTTCCACTTTTTTACCGGGTTTAGAACTAGTGCTTAGATTTGCCTGTGTGATCTCCCCGTGCCTGTGTAGGTTTCCACCACTTACTCTGGGTTTTTCCCCCAGTCCAAAGACGTGCATGTTGGGTTAATCGGTGACACTAAATTGCTGGTAGGTGTGAATGTGAGTGTGGGAGGTTGTCTATCTGTGCACGTCTCTCTGTGTTGGCCCTGAGATTGACTGGTGACCTGTTCAGGTTGTACCCTGCCTTTTTTGCCCCACGACAGCTTAGAGAGGATTCAGCCTCCTGCAGCCGTAGACAGGATAACTGGTTACAGAAAATGGACGGATGGATGTTTGCCATCGTTTCATTTAGTTGTGTTTATGAAATAACTCCCCCCACTACTGTTGTTGGTATTTTCTTTTTTAAATAGAACATTCCTCTATCTGGCCTCCTTTTTAACCTTCCATGAAGGTATCCAAGTGGGTATTTGTTAAGAAAAGTTTGGAGAAAGTGTAGACAGGTATTGAACTTTGACCTTAAATTGATGGTGATTCTCTGCACACACACACACATTGTAACAGGTTGTTCTCTGTGTAGTCATAAAAAAACAAGGTCACTCCTCACATCTTGTGCATGCCAACCCCACAGGCGGCCATGCTTGCAAGGTTATTAAATGAACCATCTGTTACCGCAAATACACTCTCCCAAACACATGTGCATAAACACCCATGATACAACACTGTACACGGACATTCACACAGCAACTAGTCCACACAAACCCACAAGAGGAAGGTGTTCATTTGGGCCTTCAGGGTTCAGTGGATTTTTCTATTTTATGTCTTTTGTTCCCATTGCAGAAAGGCATTGCTGCACAATGCAGATGCAAGATATGGCACAATTAGGCCAAATAAATTAAACATATCTTGTGTATTTCACATTATTTTTTTACAGTCTTCTGTTGGATGGACATGGCTCTCCCATACAGCAATGACTCAAATCAGTTGCACTTCGTAGCATTTGACAGTGAGCATGATTTATAGAATAGTTTAATAATATTTTATGACTGATACATGGGCATGTAGGACACTGCAGCACAGGTGCAGGATTGGGGCATCACTGCCGTCAGCCGAAACTTAAGAAGTCACCAATGCCAAGGCAGGAGGCCCTACTGTTACAAGAGTGTGAAACATTTATTGTAGAACAAGAAATAAGTATTGTAGTATATGTAGTATAAAGTATGTATTGTAGTAAAAGTATAGTCTTTAATTCATCTGTGTTGTCAAAGGTTTATGTTAAAATCCACCTGTGATCATGATCCAAAACACTGACACCCTCATGTTCCTGTTAAATCTTGAATTGAAATTAGCAATTAAACATTTGTATCACAGAGTTATCCTCCCACACCCCATATCTGTAAATAAATGAATGCAATCATTCTGAATTTACCTGGCACTGTGACAATTACAACACTGAAATCCCTGAGGCTGACTTCATTTAAGCTAAAATTAACAATCATTCGGTTCCCCTCTCCTTTTATTTCATCAGCTTCAACACAAATAAATGTCTAAATCCGCCGTGACAGATAAAGCAAAATAAGATGATTGCTGTGCTCTTTAAATCTTTATATTATATTTAACCTTGACATTTGAATCTGCATGTTAATTTTAAGTGAAAAAAGGAGGGTTAAATTCAAATGCAACCATCATGCTTAGTGTCACACAGCATGAAGGTACTGTAGCACAAAAGGCTAATGGCTGAATGACATTTAGCTTAGCCTAATCCCATTTACGCAGGGTGCACTGATATCAAATATTCACTACTCGATTGTCATAACGAAAGCAATGAAGTTGCTGAAGATGCAGAAAATGAATCTTGTTTTGTTTTATTATTTGTGCCCCACAGAAATACATATACATGACAGAGCATATTGTTTACAGTTGTGGCCTTGTTATCGGGATGTCAGACTTATATGATAAAGGACATTTAAATAGCACGAGAAAGAAAATTAAAAAACAGATAATCAATCATGTACACCCTTATATATATATGAGCCAGTCAGAAATATTCACTTGAGTGGGTGTGTGCATTATCGTGTGGTTTAAAGCAATAGTCGTGTCTGCTAACGTACACAAAATCTGAAATGAAAAATATCTAATGCTCCCTGTAAAAATGTATTGATGGAAAAATGCTTATTTATGCTCCCAGGAAATAAAGTTTTGGAATAAAAGAAAAATCCAAAATCTCCATTCTCTTTTTCTAAAGAAAGAGTATTACCACCTCTTCCTCTGCCTCTGTGCCTGTGGAAAACGACGGTGTTTAAACTCATTAAACGCGATTAGTGATGCCAATTCTCACACTGGCGCTCCTGTGATCTTCCCCCCTGTGCGACGTTTTTTCGTGGAGATTGTATGATATAAATTACATTTTTGGTTTTGCCTCCTATCAGTTAGGTGCTTAAAAACTTCCATATTTTTGGCGTTTTGGCAGTTTATGCAATTTCCACACTTAGTTGCTTTGAATAGGTTAAAATTTTTGTTTGATGACTTTACAATGGAGACATGCTTTGACAACTATGATCCTCATGCAAGATTTTTTTGTATCACAGGTGGTTCCTTAAAAGTTCATTTTAAGTTTGAGTCACTTTAGAAAGATCCAATTAATGTTTTTGGATATTTTTGTTCTGTGAGTGAATGATGTAGTGTTGTCAAAGAGTTGTGCTTTAGCCTTTGAATTTGTCCCTTTTGGAATCCACCTTCTTATTGGCACTGGCACATCTTTATAATTTCTCTTCTGAATTTGCATAACATCTCTCAATTATCCTTATTACTCTAATAAGATGGATTACAGGTAAACCTTTCCTGAAAAAGTTGGGGCTAATGTTTTGAGGAAGTGTGTTGCACTTTGTGGGTTCTGTGCAGAAGGAGGAGGAGACGCAGTTATATTTAATGTATATCTAGAAAATTGATTTCTTCAAGGCTTTTGGTAAGTGTAAATCTAATAATAAAATTGTTGCCAGCAGTTTGATCTTATAAGTTTGCTTCTCCGCATCCATGCACCTTGACAGAAGGTGAAGCTGTGCCTGAAGTCCCCTTTCTGCTTTTAAAACACCATCTTTCCTAATATAGTTTTCATTTTCCTCAGAACCTCACCTTACCCTTTAATGAATGAACTGCTTTTCAAATCATATCATGGACCTACAGTAGCACATTTCTGTGCTATTTTATCTTGAAATTACACACATTTCTATATGGGTGGCAGAGACCAAAGGGAAATGAAATGGCTTGTATGGCAAGATCTGCATGTTCAGTTGATCAGTTTTCAAGCTTGATCAGAAAGCTGTCTGGATGCTGCTTGAAGACTGGCTGGAGTTCAAAGCATCTTCTTCTGCCAGCCTTGGATCTCTGCCGTGCAAGTTTTTTCTTTGCTGCAGCAGCTTTTCACCTGCAGTGGTATTGGCTGTGGATTGTTTGTTTCATGCTGCTTGCTACTTTTTCTCCTTCGTGCAACGTGAAACGTGCATAATTGTGACCATCGTGAAGAATCCAGGCTCCAAGCTCTTTAGATCCTTTGAGCTGGAAACACCTTGTTTGACCTTTAGCAGGAACCTCCCGTGAGAAAATCTATTTGGATGACTCTAATAACCCTCATAAAAGAAATTAAAAAAGGATGCACATTTATGCTTCTCTTATGCGCCTGATTTTACAGACCAGTACAAGTACAGTAACAAGTTTGTCCTATAGTTAAGTGAATGGATGAACACAAGCAGATGCAATTCCATGAAATGTTGGCTCCGTGTCAGTGGACTACTACTCCCAAGCCAATGAGCTCTTAGCCAGTTTGTTCTCTACCAATTTCTTCAAGATGTCTAATTAACTCAACTTTTTGAAATACCCCATTCTTTGGCCATGGCCACTTGTTCAGTGTTCTTCTTCAGATCATGTTTTTAGAGTAGATGTAGCATGCCAGAGTGAATTCAGAGAGTCCACACGTCTGTGATACCACATGCCTTGCACATGTTGATTTTGGCACGGCAGGGCAAAACCCAGAGAGTCTAAACTAGTGAAAGTATTTCTGAAAGTCAGTTAAGGTTGTTTTCTGTCTGTTACCATGCACATATCCATAAGAATCATGAAGTTAATGGAGTTTTAAACTTTTTAATCTGTTTAATCATAGAGAGGGATGTAATGTGTAGAACAGGTCCGGACCTTTTCAGTTAGTGACAGATGCTGAGGGTCATGTGTAAATGGTTGCAAAGCTGTTCCAGGAAATAAGCAAATAACATGTGTCCTCAAGGGTGGAGAAGTGTTACCTCATTTGTCACTTTTTATGCCTTTTACTTCAGTTACAAGAGTCAGTATGCATGACTGGAATTTTTAAATTGAACAACTTTCAGCACAGAAGACATGGATGAATAGCAGAGGCAACCATCTTTAGATGTAGAACATCTTACAGGTTGTAGAGGGAAATTTGTTTCGACTTACATCTTTGGCAATTGCCTCTTCTTCATCCAAGAGTGGCCACACTCCAAACTCAACGTCCCGACTGCTGCAACTCCTGCACTTTGTAAATCTCCAATGCTTTTCCAATTGATTGAACACACCTTATGTGTTAGAGGCTATTTTCAGGTTTATTTCCCCCATATGACTATATTTTTTTACCAGGTGCACTCTCAGGTAAAACTGTAGATATGTTACATGTTGATAAACTATGAGTGTCCTGTAATTTCAGAGTGGCTAAAATAATATTCAACCAAAGTGGCACACACGAACCTATGGCAGGGCTTTCTGAGTGGATTTTAGCTCAGCATTTATCCCAGCTGAGATTGTCTGAACACAGCTCACCCATCTCTCTGTGCCTGCCCCCACCTGTCAATGGATTATAAACTTCCTGACTGACAGGAAACAGCAGGTGATGCTGTGGAAAATCACATCCAGCACACAGACAGTTGGCACAGGTGCCCCTCAGGGACATGTTCTCTCCCCTCTGCCCTTTTCACTCTCCACAAGTGACTGCACATCCAGTGACCCGTCCTTCAAACGCCTGAAATTCACAGATGACACAATTGTCATCGGGAGGTTGAACGGCTGATGCTGTGGTGCAGTCAGAAAAATCTGGAGCTGAACACGATCAAAAGCGTGGAGATGGCTGTAGACTTCAAATGGACCCTCCCAGCAGACACACACACACACACACACACACACACACACACACACACACAGACACACAGACACAGACACGTTTGTACCTGTATCCTTGTGAGGACACTCAGGATGTGATGCAATCCCTAGCCACTTACACTAACCATCACAACTAAATGCCTAACCCTAATCCTGACCCTAAAACCCAGTCTTGACCATCAAAAAGCCTTTTGAAGTTGTGTGGACCGTCCAAAATGTCCTCACAACAATGGTACAATGGTAATTTTTAAACAGTTACTCACTTAAACATTCAACATTCGGACACTACTACTACATTCAAGAGGTTTGAAATTGTGTGTTTCATTTTACAATAATATTCTTATAACCTTTGTCCCACCAATATAAAAGTCACTTTTTACTGTATCGAAGTACGATGACAGCCACTGAAAACTAGAGTCAAATTCTTTGTGTGCGCCAGTATATTAAAAAAATATATACCAAAAAACTGATTCCGATTCTAACAAAGTGTTTTGTTCTCTGGACATTTAAACCATTGTTCTCATGAGTGATCTAAATCTTAACTTCTCCATGACCAATGACCCTGGAAGACTTCATGATCATCACCATAACTTTGTGATGCTTGGGTATGCTTCACCTCGCTGAACTGAAGTCTCTGGCTTGTTGAACTCCTCCTGGCCAACTGAAAAGGTTTTTTTTTTATTTTATTAAAAGTTGTTTGGTGTAGGCATAGTCTGCTTGAGCATAAACACATGGCTTGTCACGTGCTATCAGAAACTTGCACATTTAGTCACGTATTTTTACTCTCACAGATTAAGATTTAACATAAAAAACACACACAATAGTTATATATTGTTAAAGAATAAAGTGCATTATCTCTAGTCTGTTATCCATAACCATGTTTAAGGGAAAGGCTTAAAAAGCACAGGGTCACATATGTTGCCTTTCTTAGAAATCCTGCTAAAAATCGTTCCCTTATAAAATCATCGGACGGTCTCATTGATCGAGGCCTTTCATATGCACTAGATGTTCTTTTCATATCACACTCATCATCAAAAGTATGCTCATAGAAACACAGACTTCTTGTCGGCAGTTTGTGTGTGCTCGTTGTTGGACAACATGACGTGTCTCCTTTTTGGGAAAAATACGTTTACTGTCTCACAGCTGGTCTCCCACTACAAGACACTAAATCCATCTCTCTTCTGTCTCTTGTCCTGTTTTGCTCTGTGTTTTAATTTTACCTCTCTCCCACTTTCCTTTTAAATTTCAATACAATCTCTATCATCCCTATAAGATATATTATATTAAAATCATCAGGCAATACTTATTGGCTGTTTATCAAAACCATTTGCAACTTTGTCTAACTCATAAATTCATTATTATCAGTATTTTTTGTTCAGTTGTGTAAATTTCCCCACCAGTATTTGCTTGCTTTCAGTTATAAAAATAAGCCCTTACCAATCCTACAGGCACAATGAGCACTTGATCACCTCATGTGTTGTTCTCCCTCTCCCTTTTCTCCACACCGCTATGCCATTGATTTTCTCTTTCTTCTGTCTAGGTCCTTAAATGCTGTACTGAAAGCTCTTACAGGTTTATGTGCTTCTGTTTGGAATAAAACAGTGCAATGCTTTGGATCTGGTGCTTATGAGAATGTGTATGTGTTGTGATTTGGTAAGTACTGGTTATGGTTAAGGTTAGGGTAAGAATCCAAAAAAAGTCAATTTATAATCCCCCACGGGATAATAAAAACAAGTGTGTGTGTGTGTGTGTGTGTGTGTCTGTGTGTGCTTTACATTGTAACAGCAGGGGGCACTGGTGTCCCTTAGATGATACAAATGACAGCAATATGCTACCACATTAGTGAGTGCAGTATATATGGTAAATAAGCAGGAACAATGAAATCATGTTGCAGGTCAGGACAGATCAGGACATAAGCAAGACAGGTAATATGAAGACAGGTGGAATAATGTTTAAATCACATCTGTTTGTGTGTACCATGGAGGAATAGAAGTAAATAAAAATACAAAGTGCATGTTTTTGTGTCCACTTTATTTATCTACATTGAATTTTACCTATATTTATTATGATGGCTTAAAGATACATGCTGACGGGGCATTTTGATGCTTTTCTCATGTTCCTTATAACTTTATACTGTAACATGTTCTGAGTAATGCATGTAGGCTGTTTGCGTTTGAAATCTTTCTTCTTCTGCTTCTTCTTCTTATTATTATTATTAATGTTATTATTCATAACATCACTGAACCACATGTCCACTGTGCACTTAGAATCAGCAGCTCTATGTCAAGTGGTCTTATACTATAAGTTTCCTTTTTCTATCCAGCCAACGTTTTGTGCTTAATATCCTACACAGATGCTGTGCAATTAAAATAAAATATCAACTGACTACTACCCCGAATTTATCTTGGCAATCAATGTTTTATTACGAGCTTCCATATAAGCTCAGATATATAATTATTAATGTTCACTTTTGAGAAAGGAAATTTAAATCAATAAATAGACTGTGGGGATGTTTGCATATTATTACAGTGTAGTTAAAAAGGTGCGTCTCTAATTTCCGACAACCGAGAAAGCACCGTTATGATGATGTCATTAGATATCCCAGAAGCCCACTCACCAGGAAGTAGTATGCCGGAGAGGTCTTTGGTTTTGTTTTGACAATGATGGAGGAAGAAGAATTTGAATTTGCAGAGGATTTGGAGGCTATTTTGCATCTAACGCCGGAGGTGCAACTAGCCATCGAACAGGTAGCAGCGTGACCTCGTTACTGCTTGACATGCTAATTCACAAGCAGCTGTTAGCAGGTGAACCCGTCGTATCCTACGGGCTCCCTGGACGTGACACTGCGGCAGCCAATATTAGCCATAAAACACAACCTTTGCTAAGATTGACCATATTTAACTGTAGGTTAGGGTGAGCGAAAGCCGTAAATGAAAACGTTACTTTAACGTTACACGTTACCCTGATGTGTTTCGCTGAATGTCGTCGCGAGTAACGCAACGTTACAGCAGCACGACTCGTTTTGCGGTAACGACGTAATCTACGTCCCCAGCCGCTTCGTGGGGGGCATCGCCTGTTTGAATGTTGAGGTGCTTCTGTCACGCCCACAGTTAAGGCGGCTTTGCTCAAATGCGTTTGTGTTTTGTGCGCTAGGTTTTCCCCAGCCAAGACCCACTGGACCGAGCGGATTTCAATGCCGTGGAATACATAAACACGCTGTTTCCCACCGAGCAGGTACAGTGACGCACACACGTGTACGCATGCGCACTGAGCGTGTCAGTTTCTGCGTGTCCTGGTCTGACTTATCGAACAAGTTTGTCACTTAAGAAAACTTATATGTTTTGATCTATCTCAGTAGAATGGTTCAGATGGTGTATTGTAATGAGCCAAGACAATGAACATCGCCAAAATGATTATTGGATGGTTTTTGTTTGTAATTTAGCATGTCATATTGTGTTTGCAGACAAAAGCATGTTAATCTTGGCTTTATGAACTATGTTTATGAAGTACTTTTGCACATGTGTAGATTTCCATGTAAAACACATGCTAGTCTATGCATTGACACAGTATGTAGTTGCTGATGTCTACGTTTATGTGTATAGTATATCACTAGATATTGATTGATACGTTTTCTATTCCAACTGTATAAAGACCTGTTTAACAAAGAGAAAATATATTACAAATCTAGTTAGTGTATTTTTCATCACCTTGGGATTTTTGCACTAAAGCTAAACCTGTTTACCAGAACTTAAATAACATTATGTTTGGTATGAGAGACTAGGCATTTTTCGATACTCATTAATAGTGAAGCAGTTCAGTCAAGGATTGCAGTTGGGTACCAGCCCTAATCCCAAATGACTGTTGTGATTTATCCTAATAAAGTGTGAATACACTTCATATCCATGAGGGGTCACTGTCAACCCTCATATGTAAGCTTTGTTTTTGTACTGTAAAAGGGATCATCGTAGTGTGTATGTGTTTATGCCGAAGTGGATGAAGATGTAAGTACGAGAAGGTGTGTCCCTGCATTAGCCATGTACATGCAGCAGAAAAGGCATGTGTAATTCAAAGCAAAGTCGTGTGCTTGGTAAATCATAAAGTGTTTAGTTCCACAAAGTATTTAGTGTATTTCTGTTTTGAGAGGTTTCATGTAAAATATAGGCTACAGTAATAAGCACAGTGCATGAAGCAGTGGAATAAAGTATCGAAATTATATTATAAAGGGACTCACACGAACAAATGTATGTATTAGTGTTTTTTTTTTTTACATTTAGTGAAACATATGCATTTTTACTCTTAAAAAAGGGTTAAGGTTCTCCTATCTTTGTGTTTCATCTTAGTCTTTGGCCAGTATTGATGATGTGGTAAACAAAATCCGCTTAAAGATTCGGTAAGTAGAGGAAAATTATATAGTCATATACATTTTTTTTTTGTACTTTATCCTAAATGTTATGACAGTCTTTTCATATCACATGTTCAGGCGTCTGGATGATAACATAAGGACCGTGGTAAGAGGCCAGACCAATGTGGGCCAGGATGGCAGACAGGTAAGTTGAGCTGTGGGTCATAAAAGTTTCATTTATTTTTAAAATAAGTTATTTTAGGGGATCAGATTTTTGTTTTAAATAACCCCCTGAATAGTGTAGAATTAATATTTTATGGTGAATGTAAGGATGACACAGTGGAATTGTCCATAATAGCTAAGTGATATGTGTTTTCACCTACTATAGAAGGAAACCAAGTGTGTAGTGTTGTGTTGTTCTTCACACTTCATTGTAGGAACACAGCATGTAGACCACACATGCCTTATTGAAGGAGATGGGGCCATATTAATAACCACATGTTGGATACTTTACATGCACACCACAATGCCCATTCATCACTTGTGGGGTTTGAAACAGCATCCTTCTCCACAAGTTAGAACAGTGCCATTGGTTGCTCACAACCCAGAAAAAACATGTTCCTACCCCCTCTTGCTCTTTCCTTTCTCCACATTGCTTCCATGGAAAAGGACAAGATGACTCAGATCCATTCCCGCCGCTCAAACTATCCATTTTTATGGAAAACATGTCTGAGAAATTGATTCCCGTATGTAAATACTGAGATTTCAGTGAAACCCAGGCTTTGAGCCTTTTCCTCTGTTTGGGAGCATTTTGGAAAAGAACGGCCCCTGCTGATTTAATCCAGGTCCTAGCTCTGTCAAGGGAGTTGTGGCTTAAAGGGAAGGTGAAACCTTATGGGTGAGCCACGTAGGTTCTGACTAGTTGACATGATTAGGTGTACGTTGTCGTCAGGGTGTCTGGCCTGGTGGCCCTGTCTTTTCCAGCTAGCTACCGTTTAGTAGCGGAAACGCTCCGAATTCCCTCCAGACCCATAACATTATACAGTCACACACAATAATTTTAGTTTGTTTTTCCAGCCCCACTGAGCCATTCCAACATTTCCAGGGGGAAAATCCTTTCTGCAGATGGAAAGATGGAGAGGTGTTCATTTCAGTATGGTGATTGAAACGTAAAGACAACAACAGGCTAAAACCAGCGTGATCAGCAATTGTTTCTGCTATTGACTGGACCCATTTACTGAGCATATTGCAAACCCCAGGATGAAACCAAAGATGGTAACATTTAAATAGGAGAATGGGGTGAACGAGATAGGAGGAGAGAGAAACTGGAGGAGGTCTGGGGAATGATTTCCCTTGTTTTTTTCCTGCAGGAGTCAGTCAGTCAGAATGTGGAAATTACACTGTCTTTGTGGTCAGACTCTGGCGACTAATGGAGCTGCTATTTAATGTTGATGGCTGTTTTACTTTTAACAAGTTATTGCTTGCATTTTTAGAGTTTATTGCAGATGTAGTGTTTGTCATTTGTCATGGCAGCTGGTAAAGCTCTGTTGGAGGAGACAACATTGCTCCAGTGTACAAAACACGTGTTATTACAGTGTTGTTTTTTTTTCTTTGTTTCGTGAGTAAAAATGAAGCAAGGTGACAGATTTCCATAGTGCAGTGATGCATACAGAGCATCAATTTATTTCATGCAGGCAACTATAATTTGTCAGGACTTGTAAATTTTGTTCAGTGGGTGGTTTAGTGAGTAAATGCCATAGAAACACTGAGCCACTTCAGCGTTGAGTTACATAAAGCCAAATTGGTGACAGTGTGGTTGACTCTAATACATAATGTCTACTGACAGAGAGACAGACTGAATTATAATCACGTATGCTTATATTTCATATACCTATGACGGCACTTATATGTGGCTCATCTCATCAACAGTCCTGACTAATTCTTTCAACCTTCATCATGTGGCCATAATATTACAGACACTTTTTTCTCAGGTGTGGAAGATAATTATGGGAATCTTCCAGTCAGTCTAGCTATGCTGGCAAACATACACAACTTTAGATACATACACACAAAATATCAGCATCTAGTCCATCGATCGGGAGTTTCACACCACGGCTCAGCCGTCATCCTACGTGGTGTCGTGGAAATGTGGATACTTCAAGCACACCTGCTCCACACTCTTAATATTGAAGCTCTAATGAATTATAAAAAGGAAGGATGTAAAAGAATTTTGGTTTCAAACAGCATGTGGTGTTCTAAATCGTTCAGCTCGTTAACTAGATCAAACATTTCTTATCAGTTTACTGCCTACCATTTACATTCCTGTTAGTTAATTGGTGTTCAAGCTTTTTCTGATTGAGTTGCTGTGGTAACAGTACATACACACACCCCATATACTGTATATAGCATACCCTGTAACATCCTAATAAGGTGTCTTGCTGCTACTGTAGTACAAGCTGGCAATCTGACATTTGTGTTTTTCTTTTATGTCCACTGTGGTGTCAAAGGGATTAGAAAACGAGTCGTGTGGTTTTCCTATGAAATCGACTTCATGTAAATGTTTAATGTTAACTCTGTTCACATCTTGTTTTAGTTTCCAGGCTTTCATCTCCTCAGAGCTCTTACTTATACTCTTTAAACTGTGACAGTTTTTTTTTCTTCTGTCTTTGAATATACAGTTTTGTGGTGTTTTATAACTTTCTGTTTTATGTATTTGTATTTTACTTAAAAGGAAATCTGGGTCACTGCAGATTGTACCAGTCTATGCCTCAATTATTTTTAGTGACTTTTTCAGTATGGCCTATTAAATGTGACTGTGTCATTATTTCTTCATCTGCAAACACCAGTGGTGCCAAATTTTGTATTGTTTTCCATTAAAGAACGAAGGATGTTTGTAGCGGCAGCAGCATATTACTATATATATATAAATATATAAATATATATATCAGAATGCATTAGAAGATGCTGCTTTTACATTAATGTATTGCCAAGCATAACCATGGCTAAACAAATTGTAATTTGAAGGGTTATTCTATATGAGCATTTCCTGGACTGAGTTTTTTTGTCTGTTAAGTGAAATGCTTTTCAATGCACAGTACATTATCTTCCTAAAACGTTTGCGTGGAACTCAGACAGTGTTCCAGCTGTTAAAATGATCCCACTCTGTTGATCTAATTTATTGTGTTTAACCCTCTTTTTTTAATACTCTGTAATAATACAGACGTACATGTGCTGCTTAATATATGTTAAGGATACAGTGGTGTGCATGTGTGCATGTTCACATTTGAAGAAGAAGATAACATCTGAGTCATAGAGGCGCCTGCTAGGCCTCTCTCTGCTTTCCTCAAGGCTAAATACAGGAAATGAGCACTAGGAAGGCAGCCAGATTGACTCAGCTGAGTTTGCATGGGCGACAATTGCAGCCTCAAAGCTTCTGGTCCTCTATGCTTTTTGTTTACTCAAGATCTCCTCCTGGGAAGCTCTTTAAAGATTCAGTGGCACTCCCGTCTGCCTAACATGACTCAGGGGTTAATCCCTTATCTTGCCTTCGTGTTTTCTAGTGCATGTATCCAGTCACCTAACAAGCAAGGGGTTGTGTGAAGCATAAATGGAAAGAAGCCAGAGATAACTTTAGCTCATATCGGCCGAAGGCAAATCGGTACTCTTTGTTAAGAATTCATCTGTGTCTGGGTTCCATCGCAGACTGTCATTGTGGAAAATCTTAAAATCTAAAAAGTTTTATCTTAAATAAATAGTATTCAAGTTAACATCCCCTCATTTCCAAATCACCCACCTTGAGGGGTCTGTGAATCCCCCTTGATATCCCCTCAAAAATCCCCTCATACTCTTAAATGTCATATTTTTTTTGTTAATTTATGACCTAGTGCCACCTTGATTTTGACTGTGTCTCCACTACACTGTCACCAAACATTGTTCTTTACCACTGCACAGGTATAATATGCAGTTGTCACTGTGAGCTGTATTGATATGCACCTTTTTGTGCTTTCTTACTGTCTGACCACTTGAATCTTTAGAGGTTCTTTCAAAAGTGTTAAATTCTTTGCACAGCTGGTGCCGGCTGTTAGCATTCCTTGTGTGCATGAGTCTGTGTGTGAGTGTGAGAAGGAGAGTCAGAGTTGTGTCTGCAGTGCTGCCACTGCATCAGGCCAAGTGAAGCCAATTACCTTGGCATCAGATGTCAGCAAAATCTCTGTTTGGGAACATCAAAGGACAGCTGCCATATCAGATGATGGGGGAATATTAGAATAGCACAATTGTGACTATGAAATGTTATCTAATCTGGTCTGGCTCTGTAGCCTGGTAAAACGGCTAATGATCTATTTAGCCATGTTAGTGACAGCAGAGCTTAACTCAATGGCCTGTGTCTCAACTTAAGAGCTATTCATGCATATATATGTGGACAGTTTGTAAATTAGACAGATAGTTTGTCTGTGTGACATTTCCCCCATTCTAGAGCTGGGGATGGATATTAGCAGGATAATATTTCATAGAACAGAACCAGTGAAGAGTGTTGAAGCTAGATAAAAAAATTAAATTAATTTGGTGTATTGATCCAGCCTATTTTTATTTTTAAAAATGATTTTGCCCTCAGTATCTGACAGGGTTTTCATGTTCTTGAACATGAATGCAAAAATGAAAGAAAATCCAAACTGCCATCTATTTTCATGCATTGTATTGTCAAATATTTCGTTAGGTACAGGATAAGGATAAATTATTTTACCACTTTCTACACACAGTTACCTCATATAGAAACATCTTTTCTTTTTGTGTTATCCTGTCCACGGTCTCTTACAAAGTAAGATTAAATCTGGTCAGCTGAAAGGCCCCTGTGGAATCAAATTTTCAGGATATGTCAGACTGCTACTTTTTAAAGTTGTCTTCTCAGAAACACACACCATGGCGTTCTTATACAGCAGCTGAAATTTTGTCTGTCATATGTTTCATATTGCTTTTGTTTTGTGCAGGCATTGGAGGAGGCCCAGATAGCTATCCAGCAGCTCTTTGGCAAAATCAAAGACATCAAGGACAAGGCAGAGAAGTCTGAACAAATGGTACACACACGCACACACACATATAAACACACACAGAGGTGGCTTGTTGAAGTTTATGAGGCATTTGGACCCAGGAGAGATACAGTACAGCCTATGTACTCTCTCCTTCAATAGAGGACAGTTGGGCGAGTTATTTAAAGTTGCGTTAATGCACCTTCCATGTGTCAGTCTGTTAGAAGCAGCACTGTGTTTTGTGTGGGTGTGTATCCATTAGTGAGAGTCAGAGGAAGGCCAATAGGTTGGGTAAGTAGAGAAAAGATGAGAAGGGAGATTGGTAAGCAGGCTGTCCCCCAGGAAGCTCGTCAAAGCAGTTCATCCTCAACCCGCTGAGTGTATCATTTACTGTTTCTCTTTGTCCTATTGCCCCATCCATTGAACAACAGTTTTATTGTTCACATCTTCTTGTTTCTTACTGGCCAGTCTCTCTACTTTCTCAGTCTGTCCCTGGTTTTTGACCAAACTCTCCATGTGTTCCTCTTCCTGCCCAGGTCAAGGAGATTACAAGAGACATAAAACAACTGGACCATGCCAAGCGCCACCTAACCACTTCCATCACCACCCTCAACCACCTGCATATGTTAGCAGGCGGCGTGGATTCTTTAGAGTGGGTACAATCACATGTCACACTATGAGATTAATGCATATTATACCAAAAGCCTATTTGACTAAACATAATTATTTTGAGTTGTGTGAAGACTCTAATTTTAAATTTAAAAGAAAGTATAGTGTTCTGCCTGTTAATAGCAGTTCTTGTATCAAACTATTTATAATCTGAAACTCTGTGTTTATTGTAGTACAATCTGTTTTACATACTTTGACAAAACCAAAACCAGCTTGGGATAAAAGCTGCTACAATATGACGATGAAACATCTAATTAAGCTGTAAAACAAGAGGAAAATCCTGAAGATTTTCACTTTGTTTAAATTGGATAAAAATAAAAACAGTAGTTCCCACAGGGGCTGAAACCTCTTAATTTGGTAATCAAATTGTTTCAATTCAATTCAACTTAACTTTATTTATATTGTGCCAAGTCAGATCAATGCACTTTACATAATAAATTCAAGACTGTACAGATATTTAGACAAAACCCAACAAACCCCCCTTGAGCAAGCGCTAGGTAACAGTGGGAACGATTCCATAGAATTCATGCTGCTTTCATTACCAAAGTATGTTTAAAAATGGTAAAGTGAGATACAGCTACACTGATGCTAGACTGACTGGTCACACACAGGTGGTTGGTTTCAACTTGACTGTTACAATTTTATTTGCAATAAAAATAATCTATACATTTGTTGTGTTCCAGAGCCATGACCAGAAAGCGGCAGTATGGTGAGGTGGCCAATTTGCTGCAAGGAGTAGTCAATGTGCTCGAACATTTTCACAAGTACATGGGCATTCCCCAGATTAGACAGCTGTCTGAGAGGTAACTAACGCACCCACTGTATGCACGCTCGTTCACCTGTGACACGCAGGCTTGTGCTTTGAGTGTTATCAGCTGCATGGCAGCAGCTCTTAAATAGCAGGATTTCAGTGCCTTGCTCAAACTCAGGTTGTGTTGGGAGCATTTTAGAGGTTGATGCTGAAATTCCAACAGCTCTTTTTAGCCGAACTGTTGAAAAGTGGTTACTGTATTTGGCTGGAGGTATTCTAGTTATTACATCCTGTTTATGCAGATATTCACACACAATCCCACACATGCAGGAGCACACAGGAAGGAAATTCAGTGAATAAGGTCTTGTCATGCCAGCATTTCTTCCATTGTGAGAGATTAGGGGCATATTTTTTCCGAGGGTGTGTTTGTAAATCATTAAATGTGCTTTCATCTGTGAGTGCTGAAGCATTTATCGCACCGTGGACTGAGCGTCTCCCCTACAGTGTCACTTTTAATTAATGGTACATTTGAGATGTCTGTTTGGTCTTAAGAATGTTGTGCAGTTTGTTGAGTATCTTGTAAATTAGTTAAGCACACACACATCACAACAATATATCGTTACGCCGTTGTTTCCCACAGCTCTGATGTAAAGTTTCCTTTTTTACTAATATTTTCCAAGACCAGCAGAATCAATTTTGGAGACATGGGCCAACTTGATGTTCGTGTTCAAAGAGGTTTTAATCCCCGAGTACAAAAAAAGCCTTCCTAACCTTCTGCTATGTTTTTCCTGAGGTGTGGCAAACACTGTTCATACCAAATAACAGCTGTGTGGAAGAAGTGACTCTGCTGGAGAAGCAGATGATAGGAGAAACACAGGAAAGGGAAAGCCACGAAAGTATGAAGACAAGACAGATGGCTGAATGCAAATTAAGAAGAAGAAGAAATATCAGTACTTCATGCAGACTAATATATTAGCTGTTACAATACTGTTGATAGCAGTCATAGATGCACAGAGAAGCAAAATAGCAGACAAACATGTCAACAATTTATAGACCGCTGTGATGAAGGATTATGTGGGAGTTTGCAAAATTACTGTTAGGCACTGTAATGTAATAACATGACAATTAAAAGGCTACACATTTATGAATTTCATGCAAAAATATAATAATTTAGTAATTTACTTTTTACTTTACACAAATGATAGATTTGAAAAATGTCAGAGCAGGGGCTAGATGAACATTTCTTACTCAGCTGGAATGAACCATGACTATTAAACATTATATCAACAGTTTTAAAGGTAAAAAATGAACGTTTGTGAGGTAGTGCCATGTATATCATTATAATAAACACGCCTACAACAAATGATTTCAAATAAATCACTTCATTCACATTGTAGCAGAGGTAGAGAGGGTATTTCTCAGTCTTGTAAAAGCTACAGTTTACTTTTACAAAAATGTCACCCTTCCACATGTTATTGGTTAATATGCATATTACAGCTTTATGACAGCCTCCCTCTGACATTTCTCTGTTCTTGTCTTTACTTCTTTAACACCATGAGAGGAATTAGCCTTTTGTCCTGACAGTACTTTGAACCATGACTAAATGGAATCGGTGCAGCTGTCACCTTTCGACAGGATCAGCTTTAATTATTTCATAATTTTTTTAACAAACATTTTCCTCATCATTGCTTAATGTGTCTGAGCAGTGCTCTGTTTTCATTGTCTGTCTGCAAGCAGAGTGTGCATGCTTGTCATCTGCACAGTGTAGACAGGCGCAAGTTAACGAATCATGCGACATGTTAAATGCTTCAAACATGCGTTATTTAATAGTGACAAGCAGACTTTTTCACCGTCAGAGTTTAATGGGACAGTTGGGGGCGATGATAACTAAATTGGCTTGTCACTAGAAAATGCAGACTAGAGCTCAGGCCTCCAAAGAGGAGGTGGATAGAATACAGATATTGGTATGAAAGTCATCATTTTGGTGACAATACTAATAACTACACCATGTCTGTACTTCGGATTGCAAATTCAGTAGCTGACTAAGAGACGTGGATAGTGGTTATCTAGTCATTGGAGAGAGCTTAAATTAAAGACTACCAGCTCACTTGGCATCCGTCTATGATATTAAATCTTCATTTCTTGTTTATTTTCGATGATTGGTGGTGTTTTTGGTGTTGTTCTTGTTTAATATGACCTGAAGACCTTCAGGCAGATGCAGACTCGCAAAAGATTGAGCACCTGAGCACTGTGGACCTTATTCTATAAGCATGTCTCTGCTGTATGTCTTCTATATATATATATATATATATTTTTTTTTTTTTTTTTACTGCCCTGTGTTTTTACCGCCACCTAGACACATGAACATAAAGACACCTGGCTGGAACAGGTCTTACTTACTTTGATTTCTCGTATGTATCGCTGTGATTGGTATAAAAAAGGCCTGAAAGTTTGACTTGAAAAAAGACTCTTGGGTCAGTGGATTGTACAGATTAAGTAGATTCATTTAGATTTAGTGATGAAAGACAAAATGCACAAATTATGAAAAGAGTGGAAAAGCTAAGTGTCTAGTAGACCTATCCACAATATAAAAACAGTTAAATCAGATATTTATAACTATAGCTGGTGGCTTCATAACCACAGTGATTAGTGTCCCAAAATATTCCAAATTCAATGTGTGGTGATTATTGGAGATTTGAGACTCCTTATTTTAATACAGCAGTGAGCTTATTGAAGAAATGTCTTCTTGTTTTTGGTTCTATTTAGGGTAAAAGCAGCACAAAGTGAGCTGGGGACACAGATCCTGGCAGATTTTGAAGAAGCGTTCCCCTCTCAGGGCTCCAAGGTAAATTATATTGTAATGTCGTATAAGTTATCAGATGTACGCTTTGTTTAGCTTTCTTTTTGTAGGAGATTTATATGTTCTTGTTCTCCTCTTTATGTACAAAACTTTATACTTGTATTTTCATCCAGAGACCAGGTGGCCCCAGTAATGTACTGAGAGATGCATGTCTAGTGGCAAATGTCCTGGACCCACGCATCAAACAGGAGATCATTAAAAAGTTTATTCGGCAACACCTTTCGGAGTATCTGGTGCTCTTTCAGGAAAACCAAGATGTGAGTTCCATAACGGTCTTTTCTGAATAACTAATTACCAACTTGCTAACAAAATAGCATTGGGTATGAATGTTGAATCTATTGCTCAGGTTGCATGGCTGGACAAGATTGATCGCCGCTACGCCTGGATCAAACGACAACTGGTAGACTATGAGGAGAAATATGGACGCATGTTTCCTGAAGAGTGGTGCATGACAGAGCGCATAGCTGTGGAGTTCTGCCACATTACTAAGTAAACACATCTAGAGACATTGACACAAAGGTTAAGCGATCAACTTAGACATGTACAATTGTGCATTATACAAATAATTATTAATACTTATGCATAACCATATTTAACAAAGAAAACAATGGAGAGAAGAACCACACCAGTGTAGCGTGACTGACATGACCCTTTGGTTTTGTGGAATTTCTGGTGCAGTTGATGTAGGCGACTTAAATGAATGTGACCTAGTGTCCAAATTCTCCCTTCCCACCTAATTACATGAAAGAAGGAAGTAGCGCACACTTTGTGTTGCTACCCGTCACAACTGACACACAACTATATCATCTGGCAGAAATTAGTACTGTCATGAAAAATATGCCTTACCAGACATGAATTTTGCTTAAATTACTGTTAAATATCAGTAAGAATCAGTGGGATACACAAAAATGCTCAAACTGAAACTTGTTCTTTTGTGTGTGCATCCGTCAAAGGGTGGAGCTCGCCAAAGTGATGCGAACACGGGCTAAGGAGATTGAAGTGAAGCTGCTTCTGTTTGCCATTCAGAGGACCACCAACTTCGAGGGTTTACTGGCCAAACGCTTCACAGGATGCACCTTGACTGATGCACCAGGAGTAAGACAAAGCACACACGTACATACTTTACAGGTCTATTGATTCAAGTTACTTCAAATGGAGCTGTGTCAAGATAGGAAATGAAATAACAGTTTGTAATTTGAATATGGTCGCACCCTCAGTGACAGTTTTCTAGCATTAATATATTTGATCATCGGCATACTTTCCTAATATGGCATATGGCTTAGAAAATGCACAATGTTGTCTGTATCTGTTCACAGTTCTCCAGTGGATTTTTTTTTTGTTGCATAAGCAAAATGGAAGCTCGCAGATTGGTCTCATTAAAGCACTAATAAGCAAGATTTGGTACTGTTGCTATTTGTCTCCCACTACAGTTGTTGAGCGTTATTCGCTTTTACACGAATGGTTGTAAATTCCATTCATGGTTTGAATCCTCCTGAACAGCAGAACATGTGCATTTGTTTACAAGCTGAAGCTGTTACTGAGATGGCAAAGAAAGCTTCATAAACCACTGAATGGTGTCGTCTGACATGGTAAAGTCATAACACAGGATCCAATACACATATGACTGTGAAGTTTTATTTACTGTCACATCGGAGAGTAAAACTAACAGCAGAGTGATATTATGATGTAATTGCAGGTTTCTGTACATTCCTGTCCAGTACAATGTGCGTGCTGGCCACAAACAAAACTTGGCATTATAACAAAGTTGTATCATGCAGTAAATATTTATGCTCAGACAGTTTTCTTTCCCATGTGCCAGCCAGTGTTTCCACACATACAAGCAGAACAGCTGGCCAAGTAAAATAACCCTTGACACGACGTAAAGCTTGGGTAGGAAGCTAAGTAACAGCAAACAATGCAAGAGCCCATACTACCACTTCCAATATGTGGTATTTCAAAGGTTATGCTACATTTTCTAACCTTGACATGTTTAGATAACCATGAAACCTCCGACATACTTAGCTCAGCATTTGTCACGTGTCATTGTATCTCTTTCAGCACTCAGCAACAGGTACAAGCTGCAAAGTACCGGCTGCAGACTCCCATAGTGCAGTAACATACCGTAAATTCTGGACTATAGAGCGCACCTAAATTTAGGCCGCACCCGCTAAAATTTAAAAGAAATATATATTTTGTCACATATAAACCGCATCGGACTATAAGCCGCCAATATCCAGGCTGAGTAATAATATCTGTTGTATGCGCTCCTACTCATTGTTCACAGTAGGCATGAGGATGTTCTGTGCGCTGTTTTACCGGCATTACGGTAAAGAGTGCGTTTACGTGTATGTGTGGCTGAATGTACAGAGCCGACAAAAACGTCCTTGTTATAAATAAACGGCTTGTTCCATAGCCAAAGGAGAAGACGTCTCTTATTCTTCACGAATTACGCAGGAGTTGCTGCCCTCAACAAAAGATTTTGTACCATAAGTGTTTATTCATACACCTGAACCTGAATGGTGCCTGTAACACGGCAGTAAAAGTGCTGATGTTTGCTGTTGTGCGTCTTGGGTTGCATGCGCTAAGAATAAAAACTGGCGCTTTTTTGTTTGCACTGACTTCCATCTGCAGAAAAATTCATAGAAAAGCCGCATCTCTGTAAAAGCCGCATGGTTCAAAACGTCGGAAAAAAGTAGCGGCTTATGGTCCGGAAAATACGGTAGTTGTATCCGCAGTGGCAGAGAAGCTGTTTGCCTTATTACAGTTCAGCTTAGTAAAAATATTACACAATGGGCTTTAAGGAAAAAAAATATAATAATTGATATTTTTTGCCTGTGCTAGAACCACAGTCATACTTAGTGAACCTGGTGATTAGTAGCGTGCTGTTATGTACACACTGAGTACTCACGGCTTCACAGCTTGAAGAAACCTCTCAGTCCAGGTCATGTTGACATGTGGAGGGGGAAGTGACACTCAGACAAAAGACAGATTATGTAGGGCATGATTAGTGTTGTGGTACAGCGAGGTTGTCAAGGACTGATCATGTTTTGACTAGATACAGTCATTTGTTCCAGTGCCTGTTCAGTTCTATAATTCACTCAGGGATTTAGTTGAGGGGAATTTTATAATGAGACGTTTCACCATAGGGTCATGAAATTGTCTACAAAGACATGGCGGAAAAAGAAGAAACATTGAGTCAGTAAATATTGACTTTCTGAACACTAATTATGCAAGTATTCCTAAGTGCTGTTGGTCTGAGCAGCTGCAAAGAATACTGAGTTGTATTTGTCTTTACACAGCAAAAGCGTCCAGAGAGCCCTCTAGACCCAACTAACCCCTTCTTAGAGGATGAACCAGGTGAAGACATGGGAACAGAAAAGGATGAGGATTTGGCCAAGGTAAGTTTCATCAGCTGTCAGATATTGTTATATCTGATGTAAAGCTTTTTGTGTTTGGTCCTGGCAAATGGGAAGGGAATGTTGCAGCTTTATTTTGCCCCGACCAATGACAATCTGCCCATGTAGCTTAAGTTTGAGGACTAAGTGTGACAACGGTTTCACAGTTAAGGCTCAATTCATTTTGATGCATGTAGTTGAAACTGAAAATTATGACTGTGATGATTATTGATTATTATCATAAACATGGAATTAATTTGGAAGTTTATCAAATGTAGAATATTCCAAACCACTGTCTTGTGAACTGTTTTTGCGTCTAGAAATTGAATGGTTACCTTTGCTCACTGCATGCGGTGCAAAAGATAAACTGATCGTTTGGATGATTAAAAACTGTGAAGAGATACAACTAAAACCTGCTATTTCACTAACAGCCCGTTTTCCTCTCCTCTCTCAGCCTAGGAAGCCGAAAGCTCCGGACAACCCTTTCCATGGTATTGTGTCCAAGTGCTTCGAACCTCATCTATATGTCTACATAGAATCCCAAGACAAGTGAGCAGCACACATGCATACAAGCAGAGAGCGAACTGCTTTGTGGTTTGCAGACCTTGAATCAGAAGCAGGTTGTGTGTAAAGCTGGCACATGCATCCTTTTTCCATTGCCCACTCATCAATCAGAGCCCCCTCCTCCTATTCTGCTTTACTGCCTCTTCTGTCTTTCCATCTCTTGTTCCTGTACATACCTCTGTCTCCACTGTGGCAGAAATGTTTCCCATTAGCTGCATGAGCACAGATGCCGAGGGAAAGACACGGAGGGGTTGAATAAGTGCTGCCACAGCAGATCTGGCTGTTTTGATGCCCACCTTCTTTTTTTTTTCCTTTTCACTAACACTTCTGTGATCCCTTCTTTCAGTTGCAGGCTTTCTTCCCCTTATCGCCCCTTCTTCTTTCTTCTACAACCATCTTTTCCTTCTCCTCATCAGTCCTACCCCTCACCCCATCATGGTGATCACTCCTCAAACTGAACCTAGTTCTGGGACTGCTGTTCTTGCATGCAGCCCTAAGCTCTTGGCTCTCTGGTGCGTTAAATGCTGTTTGTCTGTCCAAAAGAACAGGATTGACCTATTCTGCAGCTACAGCCTCATTTCAGATCGATCCAAAGGCTTGGCAGTGGGACATAGCAGGGCAGAACAGTGGCCTACTTGTTTCGTCTTTGGCTTTAGTTCCAAGATTCAGTAGGTTTGGGTCACACCAACGGACTGTAAACCTGTTGACTGGAGTACTGAACATTTTGATATGCTTAAAACACTTTCTTCTGTGTGACCATCTGTCTGTGTCACGCTGCTTGTTATTTTATCATTTCAGTAATTTGTTGCTTTAGGGACCATTATTTTCATTGTTTGAACGCTTTTATTTGAAGCATTTAATTCCTCACATACCCCTTCCCTAACCACACGTGTGTGTGTGTGTGTGTGTCTGTGTGTGTGTGTGAACCTGTATGGGTTTGGCTGCACACTTATTGGGTATTTGCAGGAATCTGGGCGAACTGATTGACCGGTTTGTGGCTGATTTCCGAGCCCAAGGCCCACCCAAGGCGGGCACAGAGGAGGGTGGAGCCGTGCTGCCCAGCTGTGCTGACCTGTTTGTCTATTACAAGAAGTGCATGGTGCAGTGTTCTCAGCTGAGCACTGGAGAGCCGATGATCGCCCTCACAACTATCTTCCAGAAATTCCTGAGAGAGTACGCTTGGAAGATTCTCTCTGGCAACCTGCCTAAGTAAGACTAGTTCAGGTTTAGGTGTTAAAAAATTACAACTGTCCCAGCTTACTGAAGTTGACCATATACTAGAATTATACCACTGTATTTACAATTTTCCAACTGTGATTTGTACTGACTAATAATTGAAATACAAAGGCGGTAATTTATTTAATTTTATTGTATTTATTTATCTGCCACTTAGTCTCTATAAAACATTTCTCTAAACCTTGAACTAAAGGCATTTTAGAGTATTATTGTAGGAGTAGAATATATTAAAGTTCAAGTCAGGCAAAAGTCTGGCATTAGTTATTATTTCTAAAAAAAAAAAAAAACACCACCACCAAAATAATTACTGTACTAAGAGTTCAAAAACTATTAAAAGAGATTGATTCAGCCACATAAATTGTGCTGGGTGACATGCAACAACTTTGGACAATTTGAGTATTATATTCCACATGCACTGCTTTGTTGACTAAAATATTTAGTTGTATTTCTAGCATTTAGAAATTTTCATCAACGACTATCATTGTTTTTTAGCAGTAACACAAACATAAATTAATTTGATATTAACTTTTTACAAACAAAAATGGCACACCCACATTGGGTTCATTCTTTTGGCAGGGTGTTGGGGCTGTTAAAGAGTTTAGTATGAAACTTAATGTCTTCAGTCCTCACTGTGTTTGATGGAGGGGATGGCATGCCATGAGAAATCTGGAGTTCGTTACGTTGTGGCCAAGCCTAATATGCTACCAGCAAAAACAACTGTGCCTCACTGGCCACATTAGAACTCATCACTGGCTTTGTGTACACACAGATGTGCGCTCTGTGTCTGTCTTGGATATGCATGCATGTTAATTACATGCTTGTATTTGCCAACTAATGTATATCATATTAAAAGCCACCTTCAAATACTCGATGAAAGATTCACGTTGACACTTCAGACACATGGAGATGCATTCATTGAATGTGCTTTGCCCGTTAACTTCTGTATATTAGCCTTTTTTGGGTTATGACCAAGTGAGAAACACACAAAGCAAACTCTAGATTATATATAGAGAATGTTAATTAACATGTAAAATAATTTGCCAGAATTACTGTTTGGACCTTTTAAGAATTTTCCCAGTTTTATGTCAACCTCTCTTCCCTCTGTTTTATATCATCTTTACCCCTTTCTGTGTTTAATGCCCACTTTTTTCTCTTCTTTCTATCCAGGTCCAGCAGCAACAGTGGAGGTCTTACAATCACCAGTCTGCTCAAGGAGAAAGAAGGCTCAGAAGCTGCAAAGTTCACTGTAGACGAGCTCTGTCTCATCTGTAGCATCCTTAGCACTGCAGAGTACTGCTTGGCTACCACGCAACAGGTATGTGCACAAAGTCACTTACATACTCATACAGATGCACAGACCAAGCAACTGTACATTTGTGCCTTTAATTGATTCTAAACTAGGGCTTTAGTGTGGTGACAGTGTAAACTAGGGAAGTTAAGGGACATGTCAAACACTTAGAGACGGTTTGAGGTTTTGTTAGTAATTTAAGGAACTTACTGCAACAGTTAAGATTACAGCAAAGCCTGAAAGGTTTCATCTGTGCACTTTTGAAACACATAAAGCAATTTTTCAGTGTTTCATTAAACAAAACCAGCACACGTTTGAACCAATGTTCCGGAGCTTTATCACATGCCTCGTTGTGTGTTTGTGTGTGTGTGTGTGTGTGTGTGCGTGTGTGTATTCTCTGTGTATTTGTTCGTTTGTGTTCCAGCTGGAAGAGAAGCTAAAGGAGAAGGTAGATAAAGTCTTAGTAGAGAGAATAAATTTGACTGGGGAGATGGATACATTTAGCACGTAAGTGACAACTGCAGAGCAGGATTGTTTTACTGAATGAAAACAAAACGATTATGGTTATTATGATTATGTAAAGAGTGTGTTTTGATGGTCTCACTTTTACGTTTCCTCAGTGTGATCTCAAACAGTATTCAGCTGCTTGTTCAAGATCTTGACGCTGCTTGTGACCCCGCTCTCACTGCTATGAGCAAGGTTGGACACAGTCTCACATTTACTCATTCAGCTCACATAGTTTATATCATATTGACATCAAGTATCAGTGCTTATTATTAAAATGTATCACATTTTCACTCGTAAAAGCAACTCTAATGTTGTAGGGTTTTGTGAAGGATTTATTGTGTGTTTTCACATCTTTTATGACGGTTTAAAGGTAGTCTCTGTCCTTTCTCCCTCCCCCCTCAGATGCCATGGCAGAGTGTGGAGCACGTGGGTGACCAGAGTCCTTATGTGACATCAATCATTATGCACATTAAACAAAATGTGCCAATCATAAGGGATAATTTGGCCTCTACACGCAAATACTTCACGCAATTCTGCATCAAGTTCACAAAGTACAGTGCATGCACACAAACACTCATATTTATACCTTGTTTTCTCTAAAACCTGTAAAGTAAGGGTCACTAAAGTTGATTTATTTGCCACTTTTATCTTTCCGTAGTTCTTTTATCCCCAAATTCATCAACCACCTCTTTAGATGTAAACCTATCAGCATGGTGGGAGCTGAACAAGTAAGCATATTTCATTCTGTGTGTGTGTCTGCTATTACATGCATATTATCAGCAGCACTGTGCATTTTTATTCCTTATGTGTCTGTCTTTTGTATTCTACCCTACCAGCTCCTACTTGATACCCACTCCCTGAAGACAGTCCTGCTTGATCTGCCTTCAATAGGCTCACAGGTGCTACGCAAGGCACCTGCTAGCTACACCAAGATAGTGGTGAAAGGCATGACTCGTGCAGAGATGATACTTAAGGTGAGGAGGGGGAGAACCTCTATTGTGATATATTTGCTGTCTGTCTTTTAGGTACATATTTATGTTAGCAGCAGCCAGCCTAACCTTCTTTTGATGAATGTTGGAAAAACACTCAACCTTGCTCCTAAAGCCAGCAGAGATTAATTTAAACAGTTTACCTTCCACATGTAAACGGATGGATGGATTTTTATGAGTACCTGAGGTCAATTCGAAAAACAAAATAGTTCAATTAAAATATATAATCAGAAAGGTTTAGTCTTTATGGGACACTTTAGATTTTACGACTTTTAACTTGGGTGGTTAAATTCATGCTGGGAATTTCTCACAGCCAAGCCTTCAGTTTCTGACCTTTAAAGGCTCGGAACATACATTTTGTCTAGGTGAGTTTTCTTTATCACTTGTTTGCCCTTTATAGTCTTTATGTTGAAACTCTGACACATCCAGTTAAACATGAGCTGTATTTTTCATTGCTAACACTTGAGCAAGAATAGTCTGGCAGAATGCACAGCTACTTGTTTTTTCCACCGATTGAGGTTCCATCATAAGAAGCAACAATGGAGTGAACAAACATCTCTGTTTTGAGTGTTTGTGGTTTGACTGGCGAGCCAGCATTAAAATGTTTGTCTTGATTCACTCGAGCACATTATCTACTTAGTTTATTTTGAGCAGAATAACCTTTTAATTGTGTCTTTAACCCCACTCATAATAGCACTTTATAAGCATGTTTCCATAAAATAACCCACTCCACAGGAGGTAGGGAGGGGAAGATTTAATAAGTGAAAGACGGGACAACACAAACACACACACACACATTTCTAACACAGTATGTGGTTGACTTTAAGCCAGTGGAAAGGTGTGAGTAAGTAAATAAATGCATGCAACCATGCGTCTACTCACGAGAACACGTCGTGTGCAGTGTACCATGTTGTATGTTAGATGCTGTTTTCAGTGTGGAGTCCAGGACCCCACCAGCTGGCCTTGACCCAGAATTACCTTATGGTACCCAAGAGGACACGAGTATGTGGCTGCCACAGATTAACCCCACCCTAATTAAGTGTCTCTGGAGTGTACAGAAATGCACACAAACACGGAGTACATGCCTGCCTGCCCCTTGATTTCCCTCGGACTCCCCAAAGGCCTTGTTTCCTTCCTGAAGTTATCGTGGTCTTAATGTTTATAGCAGTCAGCGTGACCTGCTCTAATCATGCTCTGTCAGCCCTGCCTTCACTGTGAAGAACAATGGCAGACAAGGAAAAAGTTTTTGGTTTATGCCATTATATTGCAATCCCTCATATGCCCGGCTCTGGCTTTCGGGATACCTGGAACTCTGACACTGACTTCCTAGCAATCCCCTCTCGCTATGTTGTACTTGACAACCTCTAACGGTTTTCTGCTGGTCTTCATGCTCTTCCTAATGGGCTGTGCAAAGCCTGTCTCTGTTCCCTGGAAAAATGCTCTGAATTCATATACATGAATTTCCACTGATCTGCCCCACATTAAAGGTGCTCGAACATTTTAAAATTATGAAATGCATACACATCAGCCAAGTATTGTGCCAGCCGCTGCAGCTGGAATGTAAATCTGTGTAGCTTCTGAAGAACTCTCACAGATAGAAGTGACACTGCGTGAAGGTCTTCAAGTGATTCATGTGCATTACTGTGACAGCAGAGCGCAAAATAATCATTGTGGAATCTAGATATCTGATATTCAATGTGACATCAATGGAAACCCTGATAACACAAAGGCTATAAAATAGAATTTTATTGTATAAAAACAGCCAAAAAAATAACTTGGATATTGTGGATTGCATTTCTCTAAAACCTGTTTGGAAAGATTCATGCAAAGATTTCTTGTGTGAATGTTGATGGCCTTCAAAAGGAAAAAAAACAATATGAGGAAGGATATGCTTTTATGCTCTGGCCAGCATTTTAGCTGTTTACCTGTGAACAGCCTTGGTGTTACACTGAGTAATCGCTTTCACCTTGGGCTGAGACTGAAGTTTCTGAAAGACAGACTCGTCAAAAGGTCAATTCATGAATTCCTCTGTCCGGCCTCAACAGTAGTTTTAAATTACACTCTTTGATGCTGCGGTTTGAAATTAAATCTGGTTTACCCCCACCAAGAAACTGCACTTCACCGAGACAATTGATAAAGAGCGTTTTCAAAGCTCGCTTCAAGATTTAAGCAGATAGCCTAATGCAGGGCTTTTTGTGGGTTTAAAATAATTGAACAAAGCACGTGCTTCTGGAACTTGAACTTTTGTTACATTTGAACATTTGTGTATTAAAAACATGTTTCCACACATGTAATCTATAAATAAGGTGCTCTGATTTTCTTACATGTAGGCTTACAAGTTGTAACGATGTTTGAGCACATGGACTAACACAAATAACTTTTTCAATGATTGTGGTGTTGAAATATGCATTTATTTAGCTGCTAAATGCTCCACTTTGTTCATCAGTTAGTTGCAAATTTTCTTTTTGCTCTTTGGTCATGGGTAAGTGCTGAGTGGCTATCCGTGCTTGTTTGCTAAAAACCGCTGCCCTCTGTGTCAAACCACACTGGAGCATGAATCGACACAGTCTGTGTCACACAACCAAAACCGAGCGAGAAAGATGCTGCGGGTTTGGGCGACAGTTCTTTGTGGGTTCATCATTTTGAGCAACACTGTTTACATTACAAATAGTAATTTAATTTACGATTGATACAGAAATCCTGATTTGCACAACTTGAAACTTATGCAAAATTAACTTCTTCAGTTCACAAAATAATCCCTGTAGTCTTTCGATATTTCCTGACTTGTTATGTAGCTCTAAGTAATTTGCTTCGAGCATTAAAATACATCATGTTTAGTTGAATATAATGAGAGTCTGTTGTATCAAATGTATGTGGGATTCTTTTTGTCTGTCTGAGACGGCCTCTCCTGGCCAGTACGATGCCTGTGAGACGTGGCTGTTTTCCACACTCTTCCAGTTCAGCCCACCGCAGTTCCAGCTCTCTCTCCCCTACAGTGCCTCTGAAGTTCTCTTGCAGCGAGCATTTAAAAGACAACCCCCATCCCCACCCTTGTTCAGCTTGAATACCCCCCCTCCCACCCAACCCCTTTTCACTCTCTTTTTCTGCCGTTTTCATTCTTAAACACCCCCCCCCCACACACACACACACACACACACACCTCCCTCACGCCTTTCTTGCCCTTTTTTACGAGGTCCCTACAGGCCTTTCCCTTGGCTTTGCTCCAGGACAGTTGCAAAGTAAATCAATCAGTTAACAGGGCAAGTAAGAAAGCAAGGAATTCCACAAGATCCTCAGCTTTTTATGCCGGCTCTTCCCTCTCTTCATCTGCACAGCTCACCTTCTCAGGGATTTTACAAAAAAAAGCTGTAGAAAAGCTTGAAAGGAAAGATTGGCCTTTAAAAAAAACAGAGGATAGGAGTAACATTTTGCAAAATGGTCTCTGTGTGTGCACACAAGATGGGAGGTGGGGGTCTGTAAGCCATGTGTTTGCCTGCTTTGTAGCTACTGCTGCAAAAAAAATCCAATCTATGTTTTCCATCCAGTCCTCATTGGGTTTTTTTTATTATTGGGGGGGTCCTCCTTTCTTATTTTTGCCCATACTTACTGTATCCCCAAAATAATTACCAGTGAAGCAAATTTTTGCCCACTCATGCATGAACTAATTGGGGCATAAAAGGAGGAATGGGCTCCTAAATTTAGAAACACAGTCTCAACATTGTTTGCAGAACTGCTTGATACTACCAGATGTAACCCCATCCTCCTTCTGGGCCATAGCCTCCCCATGTGGGACCATTTAAAGATCTAGGTCGTCCCGTGTTGGTTCACAGGAAAAGGTGAAACAAACATTAAATATTACATTTCTGCAGGTGGTGATGGCCCCACATGAACCACCAGTGGTGTTTGTTGATAACTACATAAAGCTCCTGGCTGATGGCAACCCTGAGACCTTCCAGAAGATTTTGGACATGAAGGTCAGTTGGATTCATCAGTCATTTTAAAGGACTAGTTTCACATGTTTGGAAAGACCCTTGACTGCGTTCCTGCTTAGTTAAATACCACTCTTATTTCTCTTGCTATATCCAGTTAACTTTCAGGAAGAAGGCAAATAAGCATGTTTGCTCAACTGTTAACTTTACACCTTGCCTCATTTGGCCCCAATCTCATGTTTTCTTTAATATGGTGGCTCTTATTGTTGCACTTTCTTTGTTTTGTGTATTTTTTTAACCATATTTGTAATTCCCTCCCGTGTGTGTGTGTGTGTGTGTGTGTGTGTGTGCGCGTAGGGTCTGAAGCGCAGCGAACAGAGCAGCATGCTGGAACTCTTTAGGCAGAGGCTACCCACTCCACCCTCGGGCGATGGTGGCCCCTCTCTCTCCTTCAGTGCCCCCACCCCTGAGCAGGAGTCCTCCCGCATCCGCAAACTAGAAAAACTCATCAAAAAGAGACTTTGAGCAGACACACAGATGATATATAAAATTTAAAAAGGCAGCAGAAATCGCCCTCACCTCCCTCAAAGGCGTCATTGGGTTCCATTTAGTCACTATGGAGAGTTTCAGAAAGAGCAACAATTTGACTGAATTTTTTTAACTGACAGTAATATGAACACGACATAACACTGGGTTATGAGAATTGTTCCTCAAATGCTACTTGTTGTTAATATATCATTTATTTCTTTAACTCTCCACCTTTTTTCATGACACTAATGTCTGAACTTAGTTACATTGGTACTTCGAAGTGTTTTTAGCACACAGAAGGCAGAATGTAAATTTTGTTCACAGAGTCTCTGACTGCCTCTCTGGGACATATCTAATCCAGGATGATTACTGGCAGCCTGATCCTAATTAAAGCTGATGTTTTCCAAGTATAATGTATTCCAAGGATAGTCACAATTTCCCTCTGCTCTTTTAATTTCAAGGAAGGGATAGCTGGTTGAAATGTGTGTCCATCTATGTCAGTCATTAGGATAGACAGGCCTCAGGTTTTGGGGTAAGACGTGTGATCTAAATTGATTCGCTGACAAGAGTTCCCCAAGTCTGAAACAAAGAGGATCTTCAATCAGACATGAGTGACCCTCCAGGTTAACTTGGAAATTAGAACCAAGTAGCTAAAATCTTTTAACTCAGGCCTTCACATAGAAGGGAGAGTAATGGGATATTTACAGTAAATGTGCACATAAGAAAACATGTGAACTCGTTCTTTTTCTCCTATAAATGAACCCCGTCTCCTGTGCATTAACATAAAAACATTTGGTTCAAGTGTGTGTGCATTTACACAGCTGCTATGTGTAGGGCAAATGGCAAAATTACTGGAACAGTGTTGTCATAAAAACTGAGAAACAACAAAAGGCCTAGTCTCCATATTTTGACAAGTGTTCTCTGAAGCCACTCTTTCACATGGTACATTAAAAAGAAAACTTATCGGACGTCTGCTTCCTGGTTATTGTGGCTGATTTTGATGCCAGAGCCTCTCAGTTTTGCGAGTCCTCGTAGACCAAACAGATTGAACTATGTAACATTCCTGCCTTCAGGTACAAGCTTTGCATTGTCCTGACTGTATGATACACGGGCAATTGTTGAACACTATTAAAACATTGCCAAACACTCCTTTTCCACTGTGTTTCATCATATGGGTGGATGCTGCTTCGCTTTGCCCATTTTACACAATACCAGGAAAGAGAATCCACCTGGTTTCTACCAGATCCCCAATGTTGAATCTGTCAACGTTCCCAGGACTGGACTCGGGCTCTGGGCTCTGGTTGCTGCTTATCCTCCATCCAATCAGCGGCCGGGAAACGCTTCAAAAAGGCGTTTCCTGTCCTCTGAGGATGTGATGAAGCTCCTGGTGAAGAGGAGCTGGGCTCGGCAGGTTCCCTCACATCCTCCGTCTGTCTGTCTGTCTGTCTGTCTGTCCCCTCGTCTCTCCACGTTCGTTCGCAGTGGGCGGGGCTTAAATATGGTCAAATGTAAAACTTCACATCCGACTTAGTGGAATCGGGAGCGGAACCACCGGGCGGTGGATGGTGTTTTCAGCGGGCAGCCGTGCCTGGTTTACGGCGCGACGCCGTGAGTCTGGAGGAAGGAGAGAGCGACACGGAGCCGCGGGGCTGGAAGTACTGCCTCTTACTCACCGGAGTTTTGCAACTCTTAGCTAGAAATGGTCGGAAGGTTGAACTTGCCAAATGTATGTGAAGCTGATCCACTGGACATGAGCTGCAGGGCTGATAGAGGACTCGACAGCCCGGACTCCGGTTTGCCCCCGAGCCCGAGCCCCAGCGCCTGGCTGCTGCCTGTGTGCGCGGAGAAAGCCGGAGGTGTGAGCCCGGTGTCCGAGGACGAAGGAAGGGGCTCCCTGGTAGGTAACACACACACTTTAACCTGGAAGAATAAAGTGTCTGAAAATGAATGCAATATTATAGGTGTTGTTATATTGAGATGTATTAAATTAAAAAATAAAAGCTGCTGCATACAGGATGTGTGAAACTGTTGCTCTGTGCCAGTCACACCATGCACACAGATTTTCCCCATATTTGAGTGAAATAAACCAAATGTTTGGGACAGAGTCCTGTTACATGCTCTGATCAGCTGGAGAATGTGGGTCACTCCAGGACCCAACTGGGTCAATGTCAACTTTACACTGTTGGTTTCTTATGTGCAGGTTCCAGTGTTACACACTGGATCTTTCCCACAGCTGCAGCCGTTGTCTTTTGGGGAGGGCATAGCTCTCGATCCTTTACCGCCAAAGGAAATAAGGTGGGTTGGCTCTGATTTCGCTATTCTGCAGAACTAGACCTGCTGGATGAGTCAGAATATAGTCTTGTAATGGCACACAATAAGGACGTGTAACTTCAGAATGTGAACATAGGCAAACGGTGTGCAAACAGTTTCCTTCTATTGTTTTACACCAAATAAAACTCTCCCTCCTTCTCAGATACACGTCGTCCGTGCACTATGAGTCTGATCGCCACTTCATCCAGGACGTAGCCCTGCAGCCATGGGGACTGGGCCTGGAACACTGCAGGCAGACTATCGTGGCCGTGCCCCACAGCACATGGCGCCACTACAAGACACAGCTGGAGTTTCAGCCTCGCCATCGGCCACAGCAGTTCAAGAGCACCACTATCATCTACCCCAAAAAAACAAGCTCTGTCTACACCACAGAGCTGAACTACGACTGCCACCGACTCTCCAGGCGTTTCCTCTCCAGTGTGGAGCTGGAGGCGACTGGCCACAAAAAGCTACCTCAGTGAAAGAGGGGTGCACGTGGCTGGGGACACACAACGCCAGCCAATCTGTTGGCCTCATTACTATGGTTTCCCTAAGGTTGGCTTCATCTGACCTGCTGTTGGGTAGCATGTTTATATCTATCCCCAGAGAAGAAGAGAAGGCATCTGTGCTGTGATGTTACAGGTAGCAAGGACGACAAGAGAACAGCTGAAGAGAAATACATGTTTTGATATTTTTATATACTTACCATTGGATGACCAATCTGTTATAAAGGAGATTTCCCGCATGGATACTGTACATTGTAGTTTTCCAGGAGCTCAATCATATTTTATTTGTTTTTACTGGCTGTAGAATTGTGACTCACATTGACTGAGATGAGAATGCATGTTTGTCCCCAGCAAAGACACTCACCTTATGTCACATTAGATTTGTTACGTATGCAGATTGGGTTTAAATTTAAAGGTGAACTGCCTCTGATCAGTTTATTTGTTATAGTCAAAGAGAAAAAATAAAAGTACCATTGGAACTGCTAATTCATGCTATTTTAAAATCCTATAGCATGTAAATAAAGGAAATGTAATTTAACAAGCTACCTGAATTCAGAGGCATGCTGAGAAATCACTAACTTATTCGCACTGTGCAAAGGATGTGGTGAAAACACTTAACGCATGTTTAGTTTCTTCAGAGGATCTTGCATATTTTCCACACATTAGCACAAGCTAAGCTCTTACCAAGCCTTTTCTTTGGCCTCAGTTTATGGCTGTGATTCATAATATGTTATATAAATGTTTGAGATTAAGGGAACTTTTCCATTCATTGCGACGTGTAAGTTTGAAAAAGCTGATGAAGCAGGTTGTATAGATGGATTATGACTGTGGGCTTTACTGAAAAGTGGAAAGTATTTTTGATATTACTCATTGGCTTACTAGTCAAAGTAGCAGGCTGAATTCAACTGCGATCACATTCTTTGGCTTGAGTTGGTTTGAAATTGTATTTATTCTGTTTAGGTTTTAGGGTCTGAGATTTGATAAGCTTATTAACGGGTCTGTTCACAATAATGGCAAGAGATATATTTGAGATGCCCTAAGTGCATCATTGATGTATGTGTTAATGCTTGTTTTATGTTAGTCACTTATTCAGTGCCTTTTTGAAATAAAATGTTCATTGTTTCATCAACTGTGTTTTTTTTTTTTAAGAGGCAATGCTCATACTTACTACACATTCTCAAAATGATGATGATCATGAGATGTGATTTTCTTCAACCAACCATAAAGCGCTAGGTGAAGTCTATCCACACAAGAAAAAAGGAACCTCTTCACATTGTTACATTCCTGGTTCCTCTTGCCCACATGTCAAAGTGGCTTTGGACAGGACACTGAAGCCCTCATAGCAGAACCACCAAATATGTGGAGCTGTCCCAACAACAATTTCCCATGGGGAGTTTAATAAATCAAAAAAAAAAAAAAAGCAAAGTACTGACCTGCTGTGCACCTAACATATCCAAACATTATTAAAACCAGCCATACAGTTTGGAGAGTGCTAATAATTTGAGGATAATCTCTCAGAACTGATGCTTAGATCTTGGGTGAATTGTCCCTTTTTTAAAGCAGAGGTGTTTTTACTCCGCTGCTTCTTTGCCCCCTTGTGGCCGCAAAGGGAAATTACTACAAAGAACTTGCTTTTAATTCAGTTTAACGCAACTTGTCCTGGTTGTGATGTTCAAATGTCCACTTTTTAACACCAGTTATAAACATATTAAGAAGTCTGTTATAGAAGATGCAAGCTGTGATAGGGGAACCTTCTTACAACATCCACCGATGTTGTTTTCACTTTTGTTCCCTTTACAACACACCTCTCATCTGACGCATGTCAGAAGATTGCCAAATATATATTGTTTTGCGTAACAGTTACAACGTAACTGTTTAAATGTGTGTAATGTCTTTTTTTTTTTTATCAAACTACGTAATTTCACAAACTAAATGCAGCACCGTCTGATATAAATGACTGTGATCAAAATAATAAAGCCATTTTACTTGAATATGAATTATTTACCTCTATCCCACTGACCCTGAAGGCAGCACTGTACGACTGGTTACGACGTAATATGTCACGACGGCGACACATATTTTTTATACATAATTATAATATTTAGTCTTTTTCAGAAACTCTGCCACATTGTCTTATACCACATAAAGTAGTTACAGTTGAAGACTGGTATTAATAGTAAAACAAAAAATAAGAAAAGAAATAAACGGGTTTATGACGTATGAGGTCATAGTTCACACAACCACGCCCACCCTCTCCCGCATGGAGGACAGAAATTACGGGTTTTAATGTTGTTCTGGAGTAAACTGAACTATGTTTACCTATGTTTTTTATGACAGTGTGTGGTTTTACGGTGTAAATGTAGTTTTTTGTAGTCTTTAAAACAATAAATCAGATATCGGACGAGGGGACATATTCTTAACTTTACTCTTGGATAATAAGCTAGTTAGCCTGTTGTGCTAGCTGGCTAAAAGTGCTACTTGTGAAGAATGAAGACTAATAATCAAAACACCAGTGTTATGGACATGTTTGAGAAGGGAAAGGTCCTGAAAATATGTGCTCCAATGGTCCGATATTCAAAGTAAGTCTATTTGTTCTCTTTTTATTCTGGTGTAAATGAGTTGTACATCCCATTAACCCGTTAAAACTTATTATTATGCGTATAACGTTAAGCACTGAGTTGTTTAATAAGCTGTGTCTCATCAAAGTTCAAGGTGATGAGCGATAGGATCCTAAATATGACATGTACTTTAGGTACAGCTACCTCATACACTGATCAGGCATAACAATTTGACCACCTGTGCAGCACCAAGATATTTAAAATGAATGAGGTGGCCAAAACATTAGAATCCGAATGCACTCCAGTAAGACTCCACTACCTGCTTTGAGCTCAATTATTAAAACATAGTAGATCACCGTTCTGACTGAACCCAATATCTGAGAAAGTATAACATTGTAAGAGTAGAATTCATTACAGAGCCCCTTTTTTGAATTGCATTAAATTGCACACATGGTCATAATGTTATGCCTGATCAGCTTATAGTGTTTCTGTAGCACGCTTTGCTTATTGAAGTCTTTTTCTCATAGGCTTGCATTCAGGTCCTTGGTGAGGAAATACAACTGTGACATCTGCTTCACCCCAATGATAGTTGCTGCTGACTTCATGCGATCTGTCAAAGCCAGAGACAGTGAATTCACTACTAATGAATGTGAGCATCAATATTTTATTATACCATAATGGTTTGCAGTGCACAATGTAAAGCACAGTTTCTTTATATAAATTTTTCAGTCTTGGTCTGTGGCAGTTTATTAGTTTATTATGAGTATTGTATTGTCCTAATTTATTGCCCTAACTTTAGCATATAGTATAAGTGGGTTTTGATTTCCAGTGCTTGTTTCTTCTTTTATCGCTTTAGGTGACCGGCCGCTAATAGTGCAGTTCGCTGCCCATGATGCTCAGACTCTGGCTGATGCAGCCTGTGTAGTAGCACCTTTCTCAGATGGAGTTGACCTCAACTGCGGCTGTCCCCAGAGGTGCAGCTACTGACAGTAGGCCCTGATACATTTTGGCCTCCAGTCACATTTTATTAAGTTATTTAAGAATTTGTTTTTTGTCTGAAGATCAGGGTGTTTGGCTTGATGATGTTTTGAAATGAATATTATATGTTTCTATTTTATTGGTAATATTTTTTCTAGTGTTACAAATATTCATGTGGTGTAACCAGGCTAATAATTATATGCGTATATGATCAAGCCCATTCTTGTATTTTCTTTACTTTAGGTTGTTTGTTTAACTCAGGTGTTATGTTTTCAGATGGGCTATGTCAGCTGGGTATGGTGCATGCCTCATCAACAAACCTGAACTTGTGAAAGACATGGTCAGACATGTCAGGAACCAAGTGGAAAATCCAAACTATACAGTGTCCATCAAAATAAGGTAAACAAAACTGAACTCGTCTGACATCATACTAGAGCTGGAACTATAAATCTGTGAGGCTGATATAGATCAGCCCAAGTTAACTATTGGAGAAATATAAATAACTGTGTATTAGTGGGAGAAATAGGGCATTTAAATCCACCTAGAGCAGGCCAATTGGTTTTACATCAAGGAAAATAGTGAGGGAGGCCACTAAAACACATATGACTTATTTCAAAGAATTACAAGCATCAACTGCACATTTAACTTTTGACCTCGTTGTCCACCAGTCAAAGTTTTATAGGAGAGTGGCAAAGAGAAAAAACATTTCTTATTAAAGCATCATGCTCTGGGTAGGCTTCTCTGCAACAGACCCCAGAAGACTTGCCAAGGTAGAGAGTAAAATACCGCAAACTATAGGAAAATCCTAAAGGAAAACTTGATGCAGTCTGCAGAAGAACTGCAGTGCTCAAGAAGAACAGTTTTTATAGCCAGATAACAACCCCAAGCATTCAGTCGAAGCTCAACAACATTGTAAATGTTCGGCATGGCCAAGTCAGAGCCCAGACCTCTGTCTAAAGCCTGTTTCAGATGTGCACTCCAGACAGTTTAGGAGAATTCAGCCTATCACATTATCCGAAGTGGCCTTAAAGACATGCTCGCAGTGGGAGATCGCCTGAGTGAGAAGCAGCCTCAGGTGTGGAAATCCACTCGATTTCTGTGCATGATTGGCACAGACAGGAGGCATAACATCATATAGGATATACAATTTTGAAAACTGTTTTATATACAGCTCATTGGAGCAACTAAAAAAAAAGGTTAAATTATTCAACTACTGCAGCAGTTGAGTGATAGACATCATAAACATGTTGCTCGCTTTTAATTCTCCAAATGATTTGTCACAGAGCAGCTTGCCACATGCACAAGCTCACACACAGAATTCAGACATTGCTCTTGGGGCTCAAAGGACATAATCTAGATAATGTCGGAACCGTTTTACTCGAACATTTTTGTTTATATTCCCACTCCTGACATAGTCAGGATAATATTAGAATTTCAGCGCATGTCTGAAAGGGGCTTAATTGAACAGACTTGAAAAAGGCTGTTCACCCATGATCCTTGTGCAGTCTAACAACCTGAGCATTTTGCAACAATAGGGAAACATTGCAGTGTTCAGATTATTAAAGCTGACTGTATACCACTTTACCTGCTGACAGAGGTGATTTAATTCTACTTGGACATAAGATTATTATATCAGTGAGAAAAAGCCTTAACAAATGAACCAGGTTTCAGTGTTAAAAAAGTCAAAGTTGAGTACTTTTTATATGTATGTATGTTAGATTATAGAATAGATTTCCATGTGTCATAAAACATGTAACACATAACCAAAGCCTCTTGTGGTAAAAGTTGGGTCATAACCAAATTGTAATAAAAAAAAAAGCATTTACTTTAATCACAGAATTCACAAAGACCTAAAGCGGACAGTGGATCTGTGCCAGAAGGCTGAATCAGCTGGTGTCTCATGGATAACAGTCCACGGCCGGACAATAGAAGAACGTCACCAACCAGTGCATTATGATGCCATTAAGACAATCAAAGGCAGTGTATCAGTCCCTGTTATTGCAAACGGGGACATAAAATACCTTCGTGATGTGGAATACACTCATCAGCTGACTGGTGTTGACGGTAGGCTCGTTTTTGGCATTAATACATTCTTGAACAAGCAGAATTGAAAACTGTTTAGAGATAAAGAGTTAACCTCCTTTCTAAATTGCCAATGTCTTGTTTGGTTTTAGGTGTGATGGCTGCACGCGGATTGCTTGCTAACCCTGCCATGTTTGCTGGCTATGAAGAAACTCCTTTGGAGTGTATATGGGACTGGGTGGACATCTCTATTGCGCAGGGAACTCCATTCTCCTGCTTCCATCACCATCTTATCTACATGCTGGAGAGAGTTAGCTCCCAGCCTGAGCGAAAAGTTTTTAATTCTTTATCGAGTACCTCAGCCATTATAGATTACCTCCAGAACACATATGGATCAGTGCATGAACTGACAACATGAACATACCGTGTGTAAATATGATATTTTTGATTTTAACATCTATTCTATTTGTATGCCAAATAAACCTGCAAAACTATAGCTATATGGCTAATATCTGTTTTTCTTATTACAATTACAAACTAAGGCTTGAGGTTTGTTGCTGCTCACTTGGCACATAGAAGACATACAATCAGACACACAATCTGAACTGCACCTCCACACAGATTGGAAAAAAAAGTATAACCAAGACAAATTAATATTATACTACATTTTAAATGTCATAATCAGATATAAAGAAAAAAACTAAATGTAATATACCATGATTTAACCCAATTTTAGAATTACTTAGTATTTTGGCTTAAATGGCAGTAATAACTTACATTGCATTGGAAAATTCAAAAATCCATTTACTTAAATTTTTGTTAAGTGGCAGCCTGATACTACTATTGTTAAATTTTTTTCGTATTAATCTAGACTCAGTTCCCCGTAATTGGAAAGTGAAAGCAGCAAAGTCAAAGGGACCTAACAATTCCATGGGGTTTGCTACTTTTCTGAAAGGGTAGACCGGAAATTATACCTCAAATACTTCAGGGTAAAGTCAGAATATGTTAATACTTGTATAGAAAGAAAGAGGAGGGTGCGCAAATAAATACATAACAGGATCCTAGATTTCAGTTTCTATTTGAAGCAATTCACAAAAAACATTATAGGTATTAACGCATGCTAATGTAATGTTAACGGCTACGTTATTGTGAAATTAGCTTAATTTTGAAAAAACGATACCGGAAGTCAGGCGTTGTTGGAGCCAACGACGCTGGAGCCGGAAGTGAGGAGCAGGCTGACAAACTTTTCTGTGCTGTATTTCATAAGTTAGCCGTCACAAGTTACTGTCTTTTACCCAGGGTTTTAGCAGTTTTTGGTAAGTTATGTTTATTCATGTTTGGGCTCTTACACGAACCGAGATACTTATACAATTTCTATTTTAAATGCTTTACTAACGACCAGTTTAGTTTTTTCAGGACGTCAACGGCGTGACGAGTTATGCATTTGAGCGTATATGATAAAATGAGCGAATTATTATTTTTGCTAAGGTAATATCTTCAAAATCCCCAGCACTAATACTCCTTGTCACATAACGTTATTGCGTGTGACGGCGCTGTGATGTCACGATGCTAGTGAGGCTAAAGTAACGTTATTGTGCAGAAAGCTTAGCTAACTTTAGCCTGGGTCTCTGTGAACATCGTGGTTAACACGGAGCTTTTAAAACAGAGGCCGCAGTGTTTTCAAGTGAAGCAAGTGAAACAACATACTCCAACCAGTGTCATCTGTACAGACACGATTTATGGTCTTTATAGACGTGTGTGCGTCAGTCAGAGAGGCTGATCAGACCCCTGTTCACTCAGGTCATTGTGTAAAGTCTCATGTCTGTGGATTCCTTTTTAGGTTATCTGTCCCCTAACAGAAATGACGCTGCAATGGACCGCTGTGGCTCTGTTTCTTTATGTGGAGATTGGCATCCTTGTCATCCTCTGTTTACCCTTCATCTCTGCTAAAAGGTAAGTAGTTATTGTTGTGACATATATACATCCTGTGCGGTTCTGTTATGTGTAGTGTCTTTACACGCTGCCTTACTGTAAATGCATGTGTGGTTGCAGGTGGCAGATCATTTTTCAGCTGAGGATCTGGAGCTTTATGGCCCGTTTCTGGAACAAAGTGTTTCTCACCATGATCATAATACTTATTGTTCTTTTCCTTGGTAAGTGTAACATCCGGTGTCTCAATGTTTTGTATTTATTGTGATTTATGAACAGTAAGCTGGGATGAAGTCTGGGCAAATCAGGAATGTATTGTTCAAAGCTTAAATCTGAAGGGCACCACTTCTGTAGTAGGAGCTGAAGTACTGCAGGCAAAACCTCAAGAATGAAACCTTTTATGAAAATGGTTCATAGAATCAAAAGTGCTCATGTCATGTTCCCCTTTTCTTTAGATGCTGTTCGTGAAGTGAGAAAGTATTCGGTTAAAGAGTTTGGCACAGACACCAAGCTCCAGCCAAACATGTTCGACCACCTGCACATGAAGCTTTTTAGAGCCCAGAGGAACCTCTACATCTCTGGCTTTGCTGTCTTCCTGTGGCTGTGAGGCTTTGTTCTCATGTACTGATACTGTGCACAAAACAACCCTGATTGATTTATCAATAATGCAAATAAGTGAGATGCAGCACTAGAGTACTTTGTACTCTGAGCCCAGCCTTCCTGTAACCCCGGTTTATTTTTGCAGAGTTATGAAGCGAGTCGTCACCTTGATTAACCAGCTGGCGTCAGTGTCTGGCACCACAGCTGCTCTGCAGGCACAGGCTGAGAATGCTAACCAAGCTGCCAAGAAGTACATGGAAGACAATGAGCTACTGAAACAGGTTACAATTAAAACATATCTATTACCTCTAGATGAAAATGCATACAGAAAAATCAAATAGTAACCTGGTTCATATGTGTTTTTTATCATATTATGCAAAATCCTTCTAAAATTGAAGGTCTGATGCTAATATCAGTATGTACTTATTTTTTTATTCAATTTGTAACCGTGACTAAAAAGTCAGCAGTTTCAGAGGCATAAAGATTACACAAGATTCTATTAGGACCAACTTAAAAAAATCCAAACAATTTCTTTAAAGAGTTAATTACAATTAGCTAATAAAGAGATCCATTTCTTGTTCTTTGTGTTTATGTCATTATAAATTTCAGACTCTAATGGAAGGGAAGGGTGAAAAGGCAACTGCAGAGGGCATGGAGCTTTTGAGAAAGGAGGTGGAGAAGCTGAAAGAACAACTGAAGACCGCAGGAGATGGTTAGAATACACACTTTTCCACTATAAACAAACTTATGTTTAAAAGTTTATGTACCCCATAAAATGTGATGTAGAACTGTAGAATGTTTACGTGTTGTTCCATCTTCAGCCCTGAAGAAGTCTCAGTCAGAGGCTGATGTAATGAAGAAACAAACCGAGGGCCTCGCCAGGGAGTATGACAGACTGTTAAAAGAGCATCAAGAGCTCCAGGTAATGCTAAATCCTAAACAGCATGATAATGACTTGTTGCTTCAATCACTCATTAGATGTTCAAAGGCTTAGTACTTGTTTTAAGAACATGTCATATTGACATCAACTCAGCTATGAGTAAAAGTTGAAAAGTGCGAGGGTTTATTCACAAAAAACAATGGCACAGTGTGCATTTTCCTGGCTTGCTACATAAATTTGTCATGAAATGTGACTGATCTTCACCAAAGTCAAAATTTCCAGCAAACCCAATATTTTCAAGTTGATCGAACACAAAAAGTCACAATCATTTATGTCTGCAACATACAAACTGATGGCAATAAAAGTAATGGCATCAGTGTTTGAGTAATCTGTTCAACCACCTTTGACAACAATCACTCCAAGAAATCACTTCCTGTCACTGCGTATTAGACCTGGACAACTTTCAGAAAAAATTTTGGACCATTCTTCTTCAGCTCAGCCATATTCTTAGGACAGCTTGCGTGAATGAAACTTTACAGGTTGTTCATCTCTGAGGGCTGAGGTCTGGGCTCTTTGATGTTGAGGGTCATTGTCCTGAGTTTGCAGGCGCATTCTGATATTATCCTTTAGTTTACCTTAATAATCTTAGGAATTAATTTTTCACTCCACAATGACAAGCAGTCCAGGTCCTGGACTGCAAAGCAGCCCCAAATCACGATGCTCCCTCCATTGTACTTCACTGTTGGGATGATGTTTTTATGTTGGTATGCAGTTCTCCAATTATGTCATGCATAGTGCTGCATGATCTTGCTAATCAATTCTACATTTGTCCACAAGACATTTGTCCAGTAGTGTGCTGGGTGTCAAGGTCCTTTCTGGCAAATTCCAGGCTTGATGCAATGTTGTTGCAATGTTGTTTTTAGGAGAGCATTGGCTCCGTCTATGATATCCTCAATGGTTTCAGATGGTTGACTCATAAACAGTGATAACGGACTCCACTTAATCCTTCAATGCTTTAGCTGTTACTCTACAGTTTTTTTTACGTTGTCATTCCTTTGGAGTGGACTTGGCTTGGTGCCCAGTACTAAATCATCGCCAATTTTAGACACGACGTCTAACTGTGTCTTAAGACTGTAGCATTTTCAGCTACATAGACATATTGCTTATTATTGCTTACATTGGCTGATGCTGCATGTGAAACATTCAAACGCTGACATTGTTTGAATGTTTTTTTAAAGTCTTTGTATATTTCAGTGGAGTATGTTCAATAAAGACATGAAAGTCTGTGATTGTTTTATTAGCTTCAATAAATGTTTAATCTTTGTGACTTTGGTGATGATCATATCATATTTAATGACTAATTTATGCAGAAAACCAGGAAACAGTTTCTCTGCTTCTCCTATTGTATTAATTTAGCCTTCAGAAGTGACACATTATCTAACATTCTTTCTGTTTTTGTCCTTTCAGAATCTGCAAGATAGTGGAAGCAAAAAGGAAAACTAGTAATTTTTAAATGGTTAAAGGTTAAAGGTTTGAGAAGTGAAAGGTGTTTACGCACCGTATATTGAGAACCATTGATAAACACATGCTTTACATCCATATATAACACCTTGTGGCACCGTGTACATCACAAAAGCAGGGATGGCGCATCTGAAGCACAGGCTTTTGGCATTGATGTGAATTTTATCTGTGCACCCGACTGGCTTAAGTAGAATTAGTAACTTTGATGTTGTTCTGTCTATCAGGCAGATCATTTGTGCATTGAAAATGTATAGAGTCCAGTCAGTAGCTGACTCAGGTTTGATCACAGTGCACTTAATATGTTTAGGAAATATGCAACAAGGCTGAGTGTTGTTTCACAGTTTGGCGTTTGTTTTAGACGTGCACATTGTGCAGTGCGGGATTCGATGCAAGCTAGAGCAAGCTGTGGTTAACGGCTAAGAATGTATTTTTGATACTTTCCAGTAGTGTCTTGATTTCCGTATGTGGCAGGGGACCTTGCTGTATGTTAAATCAGTGCGCACATGCATGGCTGTAAAAATGTGTTTGCATCCACAGTTGCACTTAGACAAATCATCTTTACATGTTTTTTTTTTTGTAATCCAGCTCATGTTCTATATTTTACCTGAGTAGTTACAGTTAAAAATGTCAATGTCACTGCTCACATTTTCTTGCGGTTTCCTCCTAAATTTTAAACACGTTATCCAAATCTGCTATATACATATCTTGTATAATATCTTTTGCATTAGAACATTTATGTTGTCATCATAGATTCAGTCCCATTTAAAAATAGAAGTTTGTTTTGGGAGGGTTAGAGGAGAGGATGCACTTCTTGGATGGTGTGTGAGCGTCATTACAGAGTAATGTCACTGTGAAGGAAAAGGTTAGTTTGAAACAGCAGGTGTTTTACTTTTTTCTAACTGCTAAAATGAATATTGGATATGTTTACATTTGACCTCGTGAAACAGCAACATTTCTGTCATTTTGAGTTGCCCTTTAAGTGGGTGTAGTACATTTTGTGTAATAAATCCGTTATCTTGACCTGTGTCCTTGTTAAGTAGGGTTTATAAATCAATTACTCCGAGACATTATTTGATTGGATATTAAAAGATTTTTATTTTAGTATTACATGTAAGATATTCTTTAGAATTTTACAAAAATAATCCAAGAAAATTATTTACATTCTGTTTTCTTAAATGTAAGTATATGTCTTACATTATTGAGTTAATGACTTCCTTTATACCTGTCTGAGTCTGTACTTGTGGCCACCTGTGCCTGAAACTAAACCTGATTTTCAAAAGACAAAACACTCACCACACACTGTAATTTGCCAAAATGGTTCATATTCATTTTGGAAATAAAGTCTTACAAAATAATTCCATATATTTACAAACAAAGGAATATTATTAATGTTGTTATTATTTGAAATACAACAGCTTTGTGAATTCATTCAAATTCACAGAAATAAAATGTGATTTTTAGGACAAAGCTGTTTGAGAATAAAATTGAAAAACCTGAGAATAGACGATGATGCGTGTTTCTGTGATAAATAAACCGATACACCCGTGAAGCATAATACAGCAGAGGTGGCAGTTTTTAGACATCAGCAACATAAATTCATACTCTGTGGTGACATGCACTGGGATCATTCGCCTAAGAGCTTGATCAACATGTGCCAGCGTTGCAGACAAACATCTATTTCTCTTTCAGAGAATAACCAATAGCAAACTGACACGACCAAAGAATTATCTTAATTATTTCTGTCAAACAAAGGTTATGTGATACTAGAGCTCAGGTCTATTCAGATTTTTAGCAAATTCTGCCTAATCCCAATTATTAGTATAATGTACTGTGTGTTTTCCTCAATAATGAAAGAATATGATTTCAGTGGTTCAGGTTTAATGTATTAAAAAAAATATGGCTCTGCCTCATTTTGGACGTCCTCAGTATTAAAATCAGAGAAATCCACACTCGACAGATAAGCAGGTCTCACCAAAATAGGGTGAGCATGGACATGTTCACATCCACAAAGAGCACAGCACATAATGCAATGCAAACAGACCCAGCTTTAGGCTTAAATCAAATAAACATTTGACAGTCAGAAATTATGCTTTTTTTATTGAGTGCAAAGAAATGAAGTCTGAAAGTAAAATTAAATGTCAAAATCACACTATCAGCAAGACAGATGACACACATGATTTAGAGGTAACCGTTGCATGAATGAGGCACAGATGTCAAATCAACAACTGTCAAATCTAAAACTTAGTGAAATCCATGTTCAATCATCCACGACAATCTGTTTGTCTTTCTTTGAATTCTGAAAACATACCCTGTCTCATTGAAGGCCTGATTTTCCTAATGTCTATCGCGTTTTGTGTTTAAATTTAAAGTTGTGCCTCTGGTTTTTAAGGACACTTCTCTTCTGTTCAGTAACTGTTGTCAAGGAAGAAAGACATTTGAAAGAAAATTTCTAAAGAGGCATTATTATTCGTGCTGGTGTTTAGAATTATGTTTTTACATTTTTGCAGTAGTCAACAAGTCACATGTCCTATCTAACCCTCTGTCACCGATGGAAAACAAAATGTTAAAGTTTTCTTTAGAAGAAAAAATAACATGTACATTCAAGAAATATTTCAGTTACAGCAAATGTCTGTCAACTTTGCAAAGCCTTCAACAGGTTCAGTAGTACAAATATAGAATTTATGTTCTATATCAGATGATTGGATACAGCGTTGGATTCCCTGCAAATCTCATTTGTGTATGTGACTGTGTCCGTGTCTGTATCTGTCTGTACAATCTGTGTGTGTGTGTGTGTGTGTGTGTGTGTGAGAGAGAGACAAACGGGATCAGTTTTGCTGGACCTGTCACAGCCGTGTCTCCCTGTCCACGCTGTTGTCTGACGAGTTAGAAATGACAATCTCTTCCTTCCTTAGTGACTCCAGCTCTGCTCCGCCATTGGTCAGAGCTACGTGAACGGCATTTCTTTCCTCCTCTTTCAGTTGGTGACTGAGCAGGATGAAACCTGGGATGCAAATAATGAACGAGATAGTTCGCAGGCTCAGAGTCAGACCCAGGTATGCTATCCTGTGAACAAATGGTAAAAAAAAAAGAATCATGAGAAACTGGATGGAACATGGAAAGAAATTATTGTGGGACAATTTTGGAATGTGAAAAAATTAACAAAATGGGGCTGCTTCCTCACCCAGTAGATTAAAGATGAAAGCAGAAAGTAATTACTCTTTATTTATATGGACATTTATGCATTTATCTGTTAATATACAGCTGATATTTCCTGACAATTTAGCAAAGTGACTCAAGTGAATTATAGATCCTTGTTTGAAGTTAGATTAGTTTATAATATCCTCATAAAGTGGAAGCCACCCAGCATTTACAGTCTTAGGATTCTGTGGAGAATAATTCTTGAACCAATTGTGGAATAATCTCGAATTGCCTCCGTGGGTCATGCACATGAGCCGTACCTGTAGGCAGTGGTGTTGTAGATTCGACAGGCTCCGATGCCTCCACACTTCTTCTGACCCCATTTCAGACAAGTGGTGTCTATAATTGCTCCAAAGTAGATGGGTGCAGGAATCCCTGCTGCAGGATCACAGACATTTTCCCAGTCAAAACAGAAACAGCATGTTCACTGACATGAGTCATGCCCAGTAAAATGAGACTTACCAAGGGTACGTGTTGCCAAGGAATGGAAACCTAAAGCCAAAGATTTCAGCTGCGGTTTAATGCACCTGTGTTCAAAAATAAATACATTTCAGGACATGTCAAAAATGTGGCTACAGTACAAAACAGTTAACAGTCATGTTGCTTTATTTAAAAAAATATATATTTTAAGTAACATGAAAGTTAATCTGACGCTTTGGCAACAAATACAGTACATGCACATGGATCATAACATAAAAAATATCAAACGTTTTATGGGGTAGGAAACCGTCAAACAGGTTTGTACCTATGCCCATATACATATACACTCACTGGCCACTTTATTAGGTACACCTATACAATCCACTGCAGTACAGCAGCTCTGTATGAGAAATATTTAATAATTTCCCAGTTTTTAAGTTGAAACTGCTAGAAAGGTGATAATTCTATTATGTTTTTATTATTGAGGCCAAAGTGAGTAGCGGAGTTGTACTGAAGTGCATTAGAAGCTGGTTGTAAGGCTTTAACCCCTCATTCATATTCAATAGGATGGCCAAAACATTAATACAATGCAAACCAGTACAACTTCATTGCCCACTATGACCTCAACAATAAACAGAGGAGAATTGTCACCTTTATGACAGTTTCAACTTAAAAACTGTGAAATTATAAGACAATTAATGTAATATTCACGGCAGAGCTGCTGTATTGGATTGCATTAGATGTGCAGGTGGACCAAATAACTTGGCCACAGAGTGTTTAAACATTGGCTTTTACAGTCAGGGATTTTGTCATCATCTTCAAGCTAATTATGACTTGATGACTTTTGAACTTACAGCAATGTGCAGACATTAGAGAAGTGAGGGCAGTAAAAAAAAATTCTGACATTCCAACAGGATCACCTGATTTGGCTTTAGGAGGAGACTCAGATTGCGTGTTCCTGTATCCGTGTGTCATGTCAGATTTTAAAGGCAGCGTCACCCAGCAGAGGGCGACGTGGGAAAGAGGAAGTTCTACAGGGGTCTGAGGTTCGATTAAGTGGGTCCAGGGAGCGACCTAGAGCTTTCAGTCCCTGAACATTCCCGACCTACTCATCTGTCAGAACACATTGTTTTCAAGAGGATTTGAAATGTATTTTCAGCTTCAGCTAGCAAGATTAACCAATCCATGAATGAATTCAGTTAATAAGCATGAGGTCCTTCGAACTATAGTCACATGTATTATTAGTTTATAATTTCTAATTATCAGCGTCCCTTCAATAAACATAATTGATGAGAAACAAATTCATATAATTTAATTAAATCACAATGACACACAGCAGCCAGGGTCTGGCTGACAACCCACTTCTGTGGTTTACCCAGATCTTCGAGCTTTGGACATAAATCCACATGCCACAAGTCTCACAGAAATCTTTGCTATTGCAATTACAGACCAGCTTGCTGAGGAGATGAGAGGAGAGATGCAGCCTAGATTGTCGCATCCTATTTCTTCTGTGTCAGAACGCATTTATGGAAAGCGAGAAAAAGACAGGCTCATTGTTCATTTTTTCCCAGGCGTCATGATTGTCATTCATAACACAACATCACGATTCAGTACTGAGAAATCCAGCATTCTGCAGCCGCCGCAGGATGTGCTTTGTGTGTAGGTACTGAGTGTTTTCACGGTTATGTAATGCTCTAAGGACTGTATAATAGTCATGTCAGGAAATGAATTCCTAAGGACCATTATTTGACTAGCTGATTTTCACTTTGTAGTTTGTAACTCGACAGTCTCCTTGACTTTATTTGTGAACGAGAGATCTCAGATCGACCTTCAAGTATTTCAGTGATTCTTCTTTAACGTAACATTTTACAATAAATTAATCACTTCAAAATCACGTTGATGGTACGTTGGCAGACTTTATCAAATGCGAGAGACTTTAATATCTGAGGATGAACACAGAGCGTGCAGTGGTTGAAATCAATGTACAATCTGACCTGATGAGAAGCATGTAGCCTGGCGTCCCTCCGAGGGAGATGATGAAGGAAGTGACGACAGAGAGAGCCAGGAAGTACGGGAACATCCGGTCACAGTCGTCTGTGTTAAGGCACTGACCTGTTTGAGCCGTTAAGTTACCAGCCGCACCGACACAGCTGCAGTTAGTGAAGACCTGGAGAGACGTGGGCAGTTGCACACAGACAGGTCACCGTGTATGGCAGTAATACATACATAACACGTAGTCATACAGGATGTAACAAATGACTATGGTGCAGATATTTTATTGCTCTTGCAGCCAGAAAGATTTACAGTATCTGCTGAAATGTAGATTAAGGATGACAAACTGAATAATGAATTACAACCACAGAGATGCTCAAACCTTCGACAGTCAGTGTTTTACCAACTCATCACCACACATTCTTTGTTTACTATAACCTGGTTTGTTAGTCTGAACTTCATATTTTCTTAAATGTCTCTTTAATCAGATTATTAAGCTGAGACTGACGTGGTTTCTTCGATAGCACTCACACAATGTACAAATACTACAACATAAATAATTCAGAAAAGTGATACAGCCAGTAACATTACAGCCGCTGTTGTTCATATTACAGACTTATTTTGAAAGAGATTCAACCCCCTCCTCTTTTCCATCTACGCTACATCCCTGGGTTTTATCATCCACTCACACAGCTTCTCCTATCATTGATGTGCCAATGACACACAGCTCTTCCTGGTTTCACCACCAGATGACTTCACTGTCTCATTGCATATTTGTACCTGTCACCTTGACATCTCTGCTTGAATCAAAGACAGACATCTTCAACTCAGTCTCTCCAAGACAGAGCTTCTCGTCTTTCCACCTGGGCCGTCACTACAACGCAGCATCAGTATAAACTGAGGCTCTTCATTGATTGGCCCCTACAGAGTCTTAAATCTGGGGGCAACATTAAGGACCATCTGAGCTTTACGGACTGTCTCGACTACTGCAATGACCCAAAAGAACGTGTCCCACCACACTTCAGATCTCTGCACTAACATCCTGTAGCTGCCAGTATCAGGTTTAAAGCTTCGAATCTCACCTACACAAATCAACAGCACCCACATACTTTACCTGAGCCTCCTCATCCAGGTCTACAATCCCTCCTACCCACTGCGCTCTACCAACACATGGTATCTGGTGGTCCCTTCACCACATAGCAAACGATTTCAAGCACATGCATCTCATGAAGCACGTGGAACTAGATTTTTCTGATCGCTGGTGAATCATTTTGGTTAAAATCGTCTGGCAAACGACTGAATGTAAATGCCAGCAGGTCTTTATGCTGAACAGGAAGTGCAGTTATAGAACACACACATTGAAGCACTGACTGGACTTAATTAAATGTGTATTGCTTTATTTCGGTCTAAGCACCTTGTCAACTTACTGTGTCTTTCCCTGAGCCAGAAGAGCTGGTGCAGCCAGCAAGACAGGGTGAAACATATGTGATGCCATTTTTTCCACAGACTGGGTCCCAGTCACTCTCTGAGCAAGAACAGTATGAGTTGCAGGCTGTGGACAATGAGTGATTATCATAAGAAATTGAATCTATGCTGGAAAGAAGAGAATGAGAAAAACATAAAATGAGAGCCATTATTATGGTTATTATTACTGTTATTTAGTAAACTTTGTTCTAGTACGTTACAGTAACCTGACATGCTTAGCATACAACATAGAGGAAACGTTACCATCAAAAATGTATATTTTATTCTTTCTCTTCATGCCACATCTTCAAAGAATGTTTTACGTGCTGCTCATTTATTTATTAGACGTTAATGAACAATAGGATAATTCAGATAACAGATAATTCTGTTCACCACAAGCAGTGGTTATTTTAATTGTACGTGCCAGCTTCAGCACATTCACCGTAGGATAATTAGTGTGTTCCACTGTGCGTTTGATGTGTTATGTCAGCAGTTTGGCTTGTGTTACTGCTGAACCTCAATTTTCAGTGGTGAAACCTTCAGCACACGTGACGATCTTTGTTGGTTCGTAGTGTATTTCTGCTTAGGTCGGCCTGGTGTCTCTATGTGGGCACTTCTTATGCTATATATGCTTTTATCGTCTACTTTACGCACAATAATCTCTAGTCATTAACCCCAACGTACCATCTCATTATGCGTGACTTACCTGTTGTACGAAAGCGTCACCCCAGCCACCTTGGCGTTCTCGCAGCTCATCGCGAAGAAGAACAGCGATAAGATGTAACCAATCAGAGACGTGCCAAAGGCAAACTTGGCGGCTCCCATGATGTTCAGCTTCAGCCTTTTCATCAGGACACCTCCAGAAAACATCCCCAGTGCCACAGCCGGAATATTGATGACACCTAACATTAAGAGATTCAATAAAACAAATGAGGTAAAATCTTATCAAAAAATGTTTTTTGACTACAGTAGCACATGCAAGTTATGTTTTATAGGAAAAAATAGGACTACAGTAATCGCCTCCCGTGAAGACATGATCCTTTTATTTATGTCCATATCATTATCTGGTCACTAATATTGCATTCTCTTTCATATGCAGCAGGGCTGGTCAGCGCTTTGATGAGGCTACATGAAGCTGGATAGTTTTTGTCACGTGTTAGGAACTTCATTAGATATTTTATTTCATATGCAAAACACTTTTCATATTCACAAAGGTCCGTCTTTGCAGAGGTGGCATTTAGTTGGCTGACTTAGATCATAGCCAACCCAGTTTTTCATTTCTTTAACAATATTCTCCAAAGCCATGATTCTGCCATCAATAATTACGTAAGAGTATAAAAGCATATAGTGTGTGCACACTTGACAATGCCACTAATTTGAGCTAACGAGGCGCATCTATGATCTCGCTCTCTACAATGTCAACCAATCAGTTATGTGACATTACTGGCGTATTTACCGTACCCATTAGAAAGTTGGCCTTGGACGCAGACTGTCTGAAGTGCTGCTCAATGTACTTGGGCTTGTAGGTGACCATGCCAATAAGTGAGTTCAGCTGGATGATTGTCACACACAGGTAGGTCAGATACACAGGGTGTCCCAGCAGAGTCCGCAGGGTTGGAATAAAGTCTGTACAGAGATAAAAAGCTGAGATGAAGCATATATTCAATGTTTGTGTCTTTACGTCTCTCTTTAATCTCCACGTCCATCCTTACCTTTGGCCATCTCTACAAAACTAGTGTGTTCGTCAGCTGGACACTTGTGCTTCAGAAGGGGCGAGTCTTTAATGAAACTCGTCTGCTCCGGGCTGCACTTCTCTGGGGCCTGGGACTCAGACACGGACAGGGAGCGCGGCAGAAACCAGAACGGGATGGCAGACAGTAGCGTGATGACCCCAGCTATGAGGTAGCCCAGCCACCAGGCCCCCACCCAGCGGGCGTCTGCTGGGGTGATGGTGATGGTTTCTGCGTCGGGGGTGAGAGGTAATAATTATGATCCTATAAGGCGTATAGTTTAACACATCATTGAGTGAAAGTTTTATGAAAGTTTTATTACAGTTTCATTTCTTTGAATCAGACTTTCAAGCTGACTTCATATTTGTGAATATTTCTTCTTTTTATTTTTGATAATCTTTATACAGATATGTTATGTAGGTTTTTAATTTTTTATTGCTGATTTCATCCATTTCTTCTGATTTTATTATTATTATTGAATGTTCTTCCTTATTCTGTTACTTTCTGTTCTTTGTCTTTTTTTTCTCTCTTCCTGTTTTGTTTTCTTTTTCGTTGTAGTCTATAGGAGCCTTGTAATATATTTTTTTCTTTTGTTAGTGTCTGAATTGCACGATTTAACTTTTGATCAGCACTTATTGCCTAATTGTATTTCATCAAAATAATCCTCTGAATTTAGCATTATATAATTCTCAACAGTAGATTTCAAATTGTGATATTTCCAAAACTATATTTCAATATTTTGGGGATCTGAAAACTAATTTAAAAAATGGCATGCCTAATTTTTTGTTTGGAAGAATTTAAGTCCTGTCCTTGAACATGAATGACTTTTGGCAGTGGATTCGGATTCCCTTAGTTGATTATTTATCTTGCGTGATTGAATTATCTTTAGTCCACTAAGGCTGGAGGAGGTCAGCTGCAAGTCAAACCTAAAGCTGCCATTAGTTCATCTGTAGATGCAAACAACCTCACCTTAAAGAAGACAGATAAAACTAGATATAAAAAAAATAGAAACAGTTGTGAAAATATTCTCTGGCATAGTTTATTCCAAAATTAAACCTCTTAAAGTTTACATCTCATTCCCCTTATTTATGTCCCGTTTCTCTCACTTTTTCTTTTCCATGCATCTCAATCCCTCACAGATGATGATGATGATGCATTGAGGAATTATTAGAAAAGACACAAGGAGAGAAGAAACGAGGAAATGTGTATCAGAGATATGAGACGTTTCCTTTTCTGAATTTCAGAATATGTATTAAAACAGGATTTATGAAAGCTCACTGTTCAGAATTCTACAAGGTAGATTTAATAGCACATACATTTAGAAACACAGTTTTTCAAGGTCAAATATTTCACTGCAAAATGTAAAAGTCTTCAGTGGTGATTAGTTTTCAGACTTTGCTATTCAGACGCTGATTCATTTCAAATCTCTTTGATGTGTTCTTGCTTCCATAGTTCTGCCTCTTTTTGATTTGGCCCCATTCATTAGCTAATTGTTGCTCCTCCTGAACACCTGCTGCCATATCTGAGGCCATTATGCTGCTGTCTCATGGATAAAAAAGCCTTTTGCAAAGCAGATGTTTGGAGCTACAATGGCAGGGAAGGAACAGGTGTTTCCAAAAACATAAGGAATGACTTTGTCTTACTCAAGCCACAGCGGCATGGCAGTGAGCCAGCACAATACAAAGACTCTGCTTTATTTACTTATTCTGATTTACTTTATTAGTGTCTTTTATGGCTAAATATGATTTAAACTGACAGAACAACCCCACAGTAGCTACTGCTTTATGCAATGTAAGAAGCTCTCTGACGGTTAGGATCCAACATGATGTAAGATTATATCAGAATAAACAAATGTTGCCAAACAAATGGTTTCTAGATAGTCCCACATTAGGTATTTATGACTCCAGGATGAGGTTAATGACATCAAATGTGACTAGACAGTCTGCAAATTTACATAACAGTCTGGCTCTAAAATACTTAGAAAACAAGAGTTGTTTTTAAACTCACCCATTTTCACAAACCCAATGTCCACATAGATTTTGGCACAAAGAGAACCCAACAAGTATCCAAAGACAGGGCCAACCACTGAAATGGTCTGCACACAGCCTGGGACGCAGACACAGATAACACCGAACTTAGTTAGGACTCACTGTACTGATACTATGGAAAATGAGGTGGAGAAGGTGGTGACATGATCATGACAATGGAAAATTATTAGTAAAATCTCGGTCCCCGAGTGATGATTTTCTTACCCACATAAAGTGCAGCATTCTCCTCAGAGGCAAAATCGTCTATATACGAGATGCCCAGAGGCTGAACTGGCGTCTCTCCGATCCCTCGCAGGACATTTCCCAGGAGAACATAAATCCACATTGACAGGTTTGAATCACCTTCACAACCTGGGCAAAGACAAGTGTAATCAGACGTGTTTCCACGGTGAGTGTAATGGGCTAGAAAACACACACACACACACACACACACACACACACACACACACACCTGTGGTTGGCACTTCAGGCACTTTATCATCCTGGCTCAAGTTTGCGGGTGAGCCGACCGGGCATGGAGAAGGGTTGAGGGTCGAGTTCTCTACCCGCCGCACAGATGTTTCATATTCATAACTGTAAACACAAATTGCGCGGTCAAAAAACAGGTGGCACTGACAGAATTATAATTTCGCCTGTTTAAAAATTACTCAAATTTTATTTATTTGCTTCATTACATGTGGACTCTAAAAACAATGCTAATAACCATGTGCAGCTCTTGCTCTTGTTGACTCCTTTACTTACCGTCCAATGATGAAGTGAGGCAGAGCGATGATGAAGGTGCCGATGGACATCAGCACACAACCCACCGCAATAATTTTTGGCCGATGGAGCTTGGCCCCAAAGTAACTGACGAAAGCTATCACCAAAAGGTTACCTATAAAATAACAGAGACGGAAATGTCATCATTTGACATTTTATTCAGTGAACTAATGGAACTATTGTCTCAGAAATTAATATTGCTAAATTAATTTTAATTAATTTAATAATAATAATAGCTCAGTACATTGATTATGTATAGACTATATAGATCATTATAATAGTTCCCTAGACCTTTTGATACAGGATGTTCCTCTGCAATGAAAGTCGGTAGTTTAAAAGGCAGGTGAGGTTGTGTTCTCACCGAATGTGTTGGCACGAAAACGTGGCTGGATGGGAACGTGGCCATGTCTCTATTGTCATCTCCCAGTGCATTTTGTTTATGGTCAGTGGCATGGAAACGCAATTGTAAACGAGGTGGAAGACAGAGGAGCTAGAACGACAAGCTCACGCCAGGTCGCCTGACCTTTTTCTATAGTAATTGTTCGTTTGATAGGGTGACGTCAAAGCGTCCAACAATCCCTCAGCTGTTGTCATGCACGTGTGTGTGTGTGCGAGAGGGAGCGTGTGAGAGAGAATCGGGCATTGAGGAATGTCAGTTATGAGCAAAGGTATTGTGTGCCAGTATGAAATTATTACAAGTGTTGATGGTAATTACAGTGTTAGTGACGACTGTACAAAAGCAGCTGGTACAGTGTGTAAGGCAAGATTTTGTTCTTTCTCTTTGTTTTTGTTGTTTTGAAGAACTATATGTGTAGTAGTAACATTAAATACTGCAAAAAGTCCTGGAACAGGCTAGGAATGATTCATCCAGCATATGTGGAAATGTGCATATACGTGCAATGGGGCCAATGAGCTGCACCCACCCAGCTGATATGATCCGCATCCATCATTGTCCCTCTCTCCTCTCCTTTCCTGCTTCATTATCCTTTATTTATCTATTTATTCTTTATCCCCCCCCCCCGCTCTGCGCTCCTCCTCGTGTATTTCTTGCACTTGCCTTTCTTAGTTGCTCTTCATGCTGCCCTGATCTGCCTCTATGTTGCCCTGGCAACGCTCCTATAGAAAAAGCTTGTTGCCTAGGCCACACAAGAGAAGCAGCTTTGACAGGACCAAGAGATGAGGTCCAGGGTATTCAGCTCCGTCTGGGCTAAAGGTGTGATCCTCACCTTTTCCCCGGGCATATTCCTCTATCTGCAAATCAGCCGCTTCCTCATTGTGCCACCGTGTTATTACAGAGGAAACACGTTAATTATTGTTCACTGCCGTTGTGTCCACAAAAGAAGGAAGTCTTATAGTGGAGGACAACTTTCATATTTGTGTGAATCCCATCTCTTTGGGTCTATGCTGCTATGTACTATAATTTCGAAGTCTTGAGTGACACTTCGGTTGAATGGATTAGTCTTACATAAGTGACCTAGATATAGTCTGGGAACACATTTTGCTGAATGTCATCAAGAATTCCAGCCTGTTAACAGGGAGCGCTGGTTACACACAGTATGTAGTGTTTGTGTTGTCAAGCAGATCTGAAAACCAGCTGCACATTTCCACGAATTAAAGCTTTTCTTTGCTCAAATAATGTTTTATTCAGTGCATTTGCATGTTACCCAGTGGTGTCAGGTTACTCTGGAAACGTGTGTAAACGGGCTGCGGATCGGATTTGTACCGTAATGATATTTGGCTCATGTAAGAAGATTCTGTTTCCTGACATTTTTTTCCTTCTCTTCCTGTGTGTGTCGGAGTACAGAGCGCAGAAAGAAAGACAGGAAGAACAGACCTTCAAACAACACACGCTTTCTAAATTTAACAAATACGCGGCAGAATTCGTTCAGACTTCCACTGCTCTCAGTTTTAGTTGGCCGTGATTTCAGTTCCAGGAGCCTTTGCTCCATTCAATGCTCCCTCCATTCATCCACCCACTTCACTCCACTACGTTCCTTTGTTTTACGCACCGCAGCAGAAACCTGGATACGGGGTTAGACTAATCTGTGATGTCCTGTCCTCAGGAGAATGACAGAGGTTTCAGGTTTACATGCCTTTTTTAAGTGAGAATCTCATTATATAGACAACCCGCCTACAAGTTCTTCTCCACAAAACTCTTTCAAACCTTATGGATTGTGTTTTCCTGTGGTGCTGTCTGTATTCCTGGAGTCGGCCGCAGATTTATCACTGCCTTCTTTTTGTTTGTTGAAGCCACGTGCTCGTCCTGTGCTAGTAGTGGCTAATGTTGCCTTGAAGTGAGCAGAAGATGAATGTGGCGTTTTATGCATTTCAGCACAGAGCTGAGATGCTTGTGTTGCACTTCACAACAAATCATATTAATATCGCCTGAAGGGTCTGTGTACTTGTTGCTGATTCACGTGTCCGATAAAAGATGGAAAAGGCCACATGGTTCCCTATTATTAGGGGAAAGCTCCGATTGAATTAATAGTTTAGAGTTATTAAAGTGATTACATTAGAGATCTTTACAAATTCTTGAGTCTGGAGACCTCAAAGCCTGTTTTGTCCCTGCTCGACACTATGACTCACCACACACACACACACACACACACACACATGCACGCACGCACACACACATGCACAGCTCTGTCTTCTTGGAAGCCTGATAAATCTTTTATCTGCAGCTTGAACATCTCTTTAACCCATTCATATTTCCATCCCAAATACAGAAAGAGCGAAGGAGGGGAGCCCATGACACAGAGGCTGCGAACGGAACAACAAAATAACCGTAGTGGCTGGCAGGCCCACTCACCAATCTCAAAGCTCCCGTCAATGACACCTATTAGGTAGCTGGGGATGTCAAAGCGCCTCTCCAGCTGAGTTATTGTGCTCTTCATGTAGCTCCCTGACAGAGCTTTTGCAAAATAGGCAAAGGACAAAGCCACCAGAAACATCTGTGAAAAGGGAGGAAAGAGAAAGAAACAAAGATCAGGGTTTACATTATATGCACAGTGGCTTATGAGAGAAGGAGCGAATGCAGCATTTTTGTCAAACTACTACTCACAGAAACAAATCTGCATGATTACGTGATGTCCTCACGTTTGGTGAAATAAGAGTTGACAATACGAAGCACTTGTGTGACATCATTGTGGTGACTACGATGCATGAACTTCACTCATTAACCTACTTTCACTGGTCCAATGTTCACTAATTAACAAGTGCCAGCACCGCAAGAATAGTAGGATTTGGAGCCACAGACATGTAAAATAATAAATGTTTGAACAGTGATAAAAATATGTGCAGCCATTTCAAATTCTGCCACCAAACACAAGCTTTGTGAATTTAATTTAATTTAATTTAGACAGAGAAAGAATAGTTGTGCATAATTTGTTTTACACATGAGAGTGAAGGCAGAGGAGAAACCTGCAACAGTCACTGGGCCCAGATCAGCGATCGTCACAGAGCTATGACCAAAAGCAGACACATAATCAGTTTTATTGGCTGAGGTCCAACATGCCAGACAAATTCAGTTACTTTATTAACTTCAAAGCTCGCCTAAAACCTGCTCACTTTTCGTTCACATAGAAAGTAGTTTCTGATACAAAATTAAAGTTATTAATATAAAGCTTAACTTGTCAAATGTTACGTGAGCTTTCCCAGTATCTGGTTAATGTTTTGACCTGTTAGGTCACAAATCTGCTGGGCCTCCTCACCTGCTGAATTTCCTTATATCTGGACAGTTTTTGCAAAGTTTAACCAAAAATCAATAGTCCAACTGGCTTGTTAGACAACCTCATGTGAGAGCCAGGGCGTCTATGTTGCTCTCGTGCTTCTTTGGCATTTTGATAAATTGATGAAGATAGTGATGTTGTAAAGATACACACTCAATTCCACTTTAATAGCAATGCTATTAAAGTTTAAAGTCGTGAAAGTAATATCACTATTTCAGTATATTTCGCTATTTCATGACTGTAAACAGCCCGTACGTGTGAATGTGAGTGAGTCTTTTTGTGTGTGTCTCTCTGTGTTGGAGACGTGTCCAAGGTGTCCAGCTCATCTCTTTTTGTCATCCTGTGACACACACGTGGTTTGACCTCCTTTAACTGGTTCGAAGGATGAGCCTCACTCCAAACCCTTTCAAAGGGAATATCTCCACCCTCCTGCCAGTGCAGTTCTCACTGTGTTCTGTTCCGCATTAACATTAATTATAAAGCATGTATCTACTAAAAACATTTGAATAAGTAACGCACTGTAGCTTGATGAAAAAAGAGAGCCACTGTGTAAAATTAAAACAAAGCCTCCTTGCGACATGTGACCTGCTTTTGTTCTTAACTCGTTGATGTCACCCAGCTAATAAGCTTAGACCAACACAGAGTCTACATTCACACACATGGTTTTCTAATCCCGCATGTTCAAATGTAAAGCAGAATATAATATACAACACAAAACATCACCACAAACCGTCTGAAACTTTCTGGAAAGTTCTGAGAAGCAGCAACTGAAGGAAAAAAAACAAACACTGGGACATTGTGGAACATTGTGTGATTCTAGCCTCATTAAATGAGGAAAAAGCCGAAGAAATGGAGTTATTCCTGCATCTCCTGTTGTTGGCTTACGCCTTTTTTCAAGTTTGGGCAGTTGTTGAAGAACATTTGACAATTGGTTGAATTCGCCAAAACAAGGGAATAACATTGAGGATTAGAGTCAAACTGGGCTGTGCTATGTCCCACCCAGCCGGACAGTAAAACAATTCTGAGAAGAAATTAACGTTTGTCCTTAACTGCACTCTGTATTATGATAAGCTGCTGTTTTATGAACACCATTGTCTCGCATCACTTTCATGTAGGAAAAAGCAACAAGAGTGTCTGATCTCATTTAAGGGTTTTCCCACTTTCATGTTGTTGGCAGAAGCCAATTTTAGCTGGTTGTACTTTTTTTAATTTTGAAAAGGTTGTTTGAGATGTGCGGAAAAAAAAGAAGGTCAGAAAGCCTGAGGAGTAGTCGGTAAATAATATCTCCGTTCTTCCCTCAGACAGAAGATGTTTTCACTGATATAACAAGGGGACGAAAAAGGAACATGACAACCAGAACCACGTCACTGTTGTTGAATTGCATTACACTACGTGTGTGATTATATTTAAAACACTGAAAACTTGCTGATGTTGCTGAACTTCCTACATTGATTTATCCTGCTGAGTTGAGATGACAATTAGCTTTTAAGTATTATATTCACAAACCCAGATTGAGAAACTTTTTGATATTGTAAAAAGTTTGTCTTCAATATTCAGGTTATACTATATAAAGTTTACTCATTTTAAACATTAAATTGGCAATTTTTTTAATTTTTCTGCATATGGATTGATTATTTTATTTGTGTCATTTTTTCTTTTTAAAAGAATAACATCCTATACCTAATAACAAATAATCATTCACAGACAGCATCACGTTAATTCACTCATTACTATTGCTACACTCATTTCCTGTGCATAAAATAGAGTAACACAAATAAAAAGCGTTTATCATGGAGACCTGGATGACTATTAATAATCAATATTTACTGGCCTCATACTGGTTACCACAGCAGCAGCTATACTGGATGCTACTCTGCTCCATTCACGTTCTGCATTAAGCTAATGTTAATTCTCCAAAGCTTTGTTCTTTTTTTCTGCTGACGAGGATCATGTGATTTGATTAGCAGCTCCAAAGCTGCTGTTAAAGATCAAAAAAAAAAAAAAACTTTGAAAAACAAGGTGAACGTGTGTTGTTAAGATCATGTGAAGTAATTGAAAATCCAGAACCTGTTTTGTTGATTAAGGGAAAAAAAAACTCCTAAACTCACATTTTATTTGATCTTTGACAAAGAACAATAACAACAAGTGAATCTATTGTGTTGTGACCAAAAGAAAGGAAGGACGTGACAGCCTTGCGTTGTCCCAAATTAATCTTGGAAGAAAAGCTGAACATGAAATGTTGACTATCTTTTACTAAACCTGCTATTAAGGGATGAAAGGTTAAGGCCACTATTGCCATGCGGAGATGAGGGGAATGCCACAACAGTATAGATGAATGTATGGGGGCAGGATTCATTTCCTCTGGCATCCTACTTATAACTTATAAAGGTCACATGTTAAAATATTTGTTTTTTTGCTTTGGTGGCTACAGCACCTCTTTGGCCTCGTGGAGGGGACTTGTTATTACCGTACCAGGAGACAAACCAGGACCAGGACAAACCCCTTTAGGTGTCAGCTGGAGCTCCGTCACTACACCATCACAAAGACATTCACATTAGTCCATGTACCTTCAGGCTGGTGCAGGAAGACGAGCGCCGTTCTCTGGCAACGCCGTCGCCGCGTCCATTCTCCTGTGTGCGTCCTGCTCTCTCCGTCATCCTCCAGAAATATGTCTGTGTCTCCTTTGCTGAAATCTCCCACGTAATGCAATTTCTTGGCACTGATGCATGCAACCCTGCAAATGGATAATTCAAGCATGTGACCCACTTCTCATCCTCTGCACAAAAACAGAAACATGTCTGTGGAAGCCGGAGAGACTGCCACGCAAACAATATGTCCTTGGGTTTGTTCTAGAGATTTTAAAACTTAAATCACACTAAAACGGCCAGTGTTATAATGACACAAGTGACGTGTGCATTTTTCAGAACAAAAGCTTTTTGTTTCCAGTTAACTGTTTAAGTCACGCAAACATTCCTACATGTTCTACATTCTTTGTTGTGCTGTTAGGCTAGTAATTAACATTATGTGACCAGATTCACTAAAGTATAAATGGAAGGTTATGTTATATGTGAAGTGTATTAAAGCTGAAAGCATAAGCCTCAGCACCTGAATATAACATCTGAACCACTCAACAGGAAATTGGCTTTGCTATAAGGTGAACTTTGAGCTCAGTGCCACTCACTGTCAGCGTGGAAATGATTTTTAAAGAGTATGGAAACCAAAACCAAATTCTCATAAATGATAAATACTGCGTGTCAGATTCTCACCATGGCTGAAAGCTTTGCCACTCTGCTGTACACTATGACACGCTCATCTGCTCATTGACTGTCCACGCTGCGGGAGGAGGCAGGTGGCTGTTTGGGATCACTTTCATGCAAACTGGTGTATTCTCCTCACCCACAGGATCACTGCTCAGGTGGTCACCAGAGTTTTTGCAAATACCAACACATCTCTTTGGAGGACAAGAAACCATTGTGCAGTTTCTCTTTAATCGTAGAGATATGTAACATCATGACTTTAGTTACAACTGTTTATTTTCTTTTATGTGTTTTGTCATAGCCTCATAGCTATAAGGTCCCTGGTTCGAATCCCAGTCTGACTGCAGCATTTTCGGTGTGGAGTTTGCATGTTCTGCTCATGCTTGTGAGGGTTTCTTTCAAGTACTGCGGTTTTGCTCCTAGGATGGACTGGAGACCCGTTCAGGGTGTGTCCTGCCTCGCCCAGTGATAGCTGTGCTCGGTTCCAGCCCCACCGCGGCCCTGACTAGAATCAATAGTCACAGACGATGGATGGATGGATGTTTGGTTTTCTCAGATTTGTGTCCGTACTTTCTTGTTGTATTTCTTTGATGTTCACAGTAGACGTCTGACATTAAGATGCCGAAAGGGTTTTGTTAGTCTAGAATTTGTGGTGCGTCTGTTTGAGGACAGAATGAGAAAACGTGGCGCAGACACGGGCAGACGAGTCTTCAGATCTTTCCGCCTGTGTTACTTTCTTCTTCACTTGCCCCCTTTTTCCCCTAACTTCCTGTATCCCCCCCCCCCCCTCCTCCCCCATCAGTCCATTTGTAGTCATGTGAAACAGTGGATGTAATAGCTGCGGGGGACTGGGTCTGTGATTACTATGAAGCACACTAACACAATAACATCACCATCTCCGTCAGTGGCATTGCCGCTAGTGCCACAAGCAACACTTTACATGCGGCACTGCGTGATTTTTTCCGAGGACCAGAACAGACCGAAGAAGCTGGCTAATCACAACAGATTTGACCTACTTATCAGGCATTAGACCAGTACTGGCTTTAAGCTGGCCAATACGGAGCCGTGCTCCACTAAATCAGCATGTTTTGCTGTAAAAGAGGGATCTGGTCAGCCACTTTTTCATTTATTCCACCAATGTTTAAACTCTCTTCAGCCCGTCTTTCCCACTATGCTGTCAGCCATAGAACTGTAAGTGATAACATTTCATCTGTCACTGTTATGCAATGTCAGGCTGAAACTCCTAAACTGCAGCTGGGATAGAGATGAACATTTTTAACCTATAGTTTATCAGGTTGATACGACATTTGATATAGCATCATTTTTTTATTGTCTTCTAAATAATGAATTGTTTAAATTATAGGAAAATTAAGCCTCCGACTGGCTTCAAAAGCTCTAACACATCCGGTGATCTTCATTCAAGCTCCGATGTGAAGAGGACTCACGTGCTTATTCTGTCTTTCCCACATCCGGCCGTCAAAAGTGCATTCGGTCGTAATAACACCCATAATGCTTTCCTCCAACAGGCTTTATGCGGCTGTATAAGCATTAATAATCAGGTGCAACTTTTTTTTTCATTTCACGTGAAGAACTGGACCCAAAATTAACTGTTGCCAACCCTCCTCAGACATAGTTAAAGGTAAATCTGAGGAAGTCATATTTTTCTCAATTTTTGTAGTGAATAATGTAATATAAGAAATGTCTCCTTGGTTTTGTGGTTTTTAATGTTATAGTTTGTTCTCTTTTATATGTGCTCTGTGCTCTGTACACATCAGGGGGTATTAACTGCATTCCCCATTGGATCCTTAGAATGCTACTAAAGGGCGGCACCCTGTTGAGAAGAGGCTGAGATTATACCTTTATTCAAACAATATTCCATCAACAAAAGCACATGTACGCCCTTTGAATGTCCATTATTTTTTCATGAAAATAATGGAAACTCTCTTTATATTTAACGTCCAAATTTCAAAGGCTTGACTGTCCAAAGGTCAACATACAAATTCATTATGGAATTGAACAAAACTATTAAACATATTGAAGACACCTCTCCTTTTTCAACCAGTCTAACCACAGAGTTGATAAGGTCAAATTCACATGCAGACACCCCCAGCTGAACTCAGTCCAGCGTGGTCCACACATTAAAATGAGTGCTGACTCCAGGACCACCAGTAAACAACTGTTAAAGAGCCAAGTCACATCAGCCTTTGGTGCTACATGATTTTGTGATTATAGTTCAAATTAGTAGGATCCCAACAACAGTTTTTTGTACTTGAGGAATCAAGACCAAGATTTTCAAGGTCACCGGCATATATAACTGTCTGAGAACAGAGATTAAGCCGAGGAGCCGTTTGTAAGCGAGAGAATAATGGAAACCCTGTTTGTGAAGTTTGGCAGCAATTTTAATGATTCCAGACAATTTATCCTCATCAAGCAATTTTTACTGAGCAAACATTTTTCCAAGGATTTCACAAGTAGGAAACACTGATGGATTTAAAGTCGGGATGCTGCTCGGCCAGGCTGATGCTTTCACACTTCATAACAGAAATTATAGTCTGAAAACTCTTCGCAGCCAGTGATTAGTGGACAGCTGATCGACAAAGAGCATCACTCACCTCCGCGTCCTCCGACCGGTTGCTCGGGTTACACGGACGAAGCAGCCAATGGGAAACGCGGGCTCGCGGCCACCTCCGCTCAAACTTCTCCCGTGGAATCAGAAACGAGGGGGACGCGGCGACTCTCAGCATCAATTCCGTGAGACCGAGCTGGACCTTCAGAGCTCATGTCCGGCAGACTTCATGGTTCTGGACTCTCTCACGCAAACGAGTCCGAATCAGAGAAAGGCTGTCGTCCCGTCCAACATGTCCGTCGACGAACCGCGGCTGCAGAGGGACGGACGGTGCAGAGGAAGCAGGTAGCAGGGAGAGACGCGGTCGTCTCGCTGGCTGTGTCTCCTCTGCTCCTCTGTCTCCCGCCCCCTTCCTCTCTGCTCCTAATCCTCCCCGTCTCCTCACTCCTCTTTCATTTCTGCGCACATCAACTGAGCATTACTGGATTCATGTGGCAGCTACAGTGTCACGCATTTGTCAGTGGGATGCTGAATTTTAATGGCTTCATTTCAAAAGCTACTTTGCCCTTTATGTTTTGCAAAAACAAATATCTGTTGCTTTATTGCCTTTGGTTTACTATCATTTATTCAGTGTTTTTCATCGAACTACTGAGTCATAATCACCCAGTTTGCAGTGAGTTGTATTTCCCCTTATTTACATGATTTAGTGATAATTAGCGTTTTCTATGTCCATAACAGCCCAGTTTGATTCATGTCTGTGCCTCTGGCTCCATGGCTTCTCCGGCACAGTCCTGATTAAGCCAATATCCACTTTATCAAGAGGCACATGATCGTTGAATTCTGGATGGTTGGACGCACCAGTTATTATTTCCATTTCATTTCTGAGAAACGGTGCACGTTGCCTTCAAGCTCAGAAACAACAGGAGGCACCGCAGTTAAGTTGCCCGTTGGGAGGAGATGGAAACACAAAGACAATGTCTCAGCACATCAGACACACTACGTTTGGCCGTGATGGGGCAAGGGAACCCTTTCATCAGCTGATGAACAATGGAGGGTCATTTAATAAAAGAAGCCACTTCTGAACAATGGCCTTCCAGCAACCATTAGGTGGCCACACGTACCGTTTGCCTCAAATAACGTCTTACATCAGAATTCAAAAGGAACCATTAAATATGACCAATTACCAAGACTGATTCTGGATGGATGTGTTTGATGACCGATTATCATTCTGAGCCTCACTGATGTTTTTCTGATCGGGGCTCAGATCGTCGTCTAACACACACTCACACAGGACGTTCCCTGTGCCTGTGTGGAAGAAGTTCGGCTTTTCTTTTTCACTGTGTGCAGGGCTTTACACTAATACTGTGGCTATGAGTTCATCTACCTCACAATGAGGTCGTCATCCTAAAGGTTATTTTATGGTTGGATGAATGAACAGCATGTCATTCGGCGGCTTTGGATCCAGATTTTATGAGACTGTGTGTTGTTTTAATGTTCAATGTGCTGTGACCTTCCCCTGTGAAGTGGACGGTGGACTCCTTCATTTCCTTCTCATCTGTCTGCTGCTGTGGGACAAATCAATGTTAGGTTATCGTGTCGAAAGAGATGGTGAATAGCAAATCGCAACCATGTTTTAGGAAACACCGGTCTGCACCATATCTGATAGCACAGGTATTGACAGCTGTCACATGGTGAACATCACAGAACAAAACACTTGTGTCCTTCGGTTCTGTCTTATTCAAACTATGTCCCCAGAACATTCGATTAAAGTAACATTTACTGGTTGGACAAAGCTACAGTTATGGCAGATGCTACACGTAGTTGGTGTTTGTGCAGTTTCTGGATGGCGTCACTGTTGATTCACTGGCCCGTGAAGATTGATCTTCTCAGGCTACAGACACGCGTCTTCCTGGCCTCACCTCAGACACTCTGCTGCTGGGTGATCATGAAGTTTTCTAAAGTTGAGATGCTGTGGGAGTTCATCAAAGCAGTCTGACCAAAAGTTTTCTACAAATTAATTTGTAGAACTCGTAGATTTCTCTTTGTAGATTGTTAATTTGAAATCAAATTAACAAAATGAAGCGATGACACACATCTTCTTTTTCTGACGTTCTGCCGAAAAAAAAAATATTGTGTGTACGCTCAGTACTTTATTTTTAGCTGGATTTTTAGAGAATAAAAGTTGTTGCTATTAACCATGACTCAAAGAATGTGGAATACTGTGGTGTGACCATGTTACGGCCTGTATAAAAGTTGCACTATCGTGTAATTAAACTTTTTAGGATTTTTACCATCGCACGGCAGACTGCAGGTTTACATTCTGCCGGATTGTCCTTCTGCCGTAGCGATAATAATCACACAGACGGGACACCGCTGTTTCAACAGTTTTTTCATTTGCTGAACACAGTGAATAGTTCATGTGTGTTTACAGTCTGAGTTCATTCTGATGAAAGCATCGAGGGCACAGCACCCGCATGACAAATAGCCAGTATGACCCATATCCACCAAATGCAATCACCGTCATGTCAGTGAAACCGAGTCAAGGATACCACGTCGGCGCAATATCAAAGCCTATAATGTGTGTCTGTGTGTGTCTGTTGGAGTCAGTTATGCTTTGATCTAAATACCGTGTGTCTTGTGTGTATTTTTGCCCTTTCTGTTCTCATACTTTTAGTGAACTTCCCTTATTTAATCATTCTTATCACTTAAGACTTTATAATAGAGGCTTTATAGTTCTGTGTCATGTGAGTATTTTCAACTCAAATTTAGTTTCAAAGTGGCTGCTTAACTGTGTGGGGCAAGTAATTTAAAGACACAGGGATAAACTTCGTTCTACACTTTCTACACATTATCCATGTTTTTTGTTGACCCATCGTATAGCTTAGACCACGATGGGTCAACGAGCGATTGTCCTCTCATTAGGGTCCCATCTGTGTTTAACTGCCCTTCAGTGAACTCAAAGTAATTTGTGGTGTGCAAAAGCAAATGATTAAATGTAAATGTAACGTCCAGCGTTCACAACAAAGCGCACGTTAACGCACACAGCAGCTAATATTACCGCCTAAGCCCCCGAACACATGGCTTCCTCATCCATATTACAAATGCGGTAACCGCGGTGCACTCTAGAACATGAAAGTTGCAAATTAACAGCTTCATAAATTGCAATATCTCTAATGTCATTTGCGTACTCAAACGCCATGTGAACAGCTTATGTAACCCGAACAAAAAGAGTGTTGAAGTCGCAGAAGAAGACAGCTATTGTTCATAATTCCCATCATTGTAAGTATGAATGCCATCCCCATCCAATGTTCTGCTGCGTCTGAACATGTCGCGGCCTGTCTTAGAGGACGACATATCACAGCCGGAGGATCCTATTGTGTATACGTTAGACACTATGGCACCCAGGGGCTTAAATGATGATTTTTCTCTAGTCGTCTCATGAATCTTCTCAGAGGGTCTATCAACAGTGACATTTCCTCTGTTATTGTGTTTGGATTTCTGACACAGCATTTACATAGTATTACTTATTTAACAGTTTGCTGCTGTTGTATTATTTGTGTCTCTGGTTGTGTTCAGGGTTCACAGTATACTACACATTTTTATGTCACATGTGCATTTGTAACTTTAATAGTTAATGTTCTATGTATAGTGTTAGAGTATTCATCTACTTTGGACTTGTTTATTACAGTTGCTGTCTGTCCCTTAGTGTGTAATTTTTTTTCATCTTTCACTGTGGTGGTGATGGTTTCACTGTGCTAAATCTATTCTACGTTACAGTTTTTTCTGTGTGTGGGGCTGAAGTATATACTGTATGAGCTGTTCTGTTGCATTCTGTATAATGCATTCTTTGAAATATATTTTAATAGTCCTTGACTCTTGAAAAGCTTTAGGATTCATTTTGTACTTTAAGCTTTAAAAAAAGCATGCTTGTGCCAACATTTCAGCTCGTCATACCGCTCATTGTCTCCTTTTTGTTTGTTTGCTGCCTATAATTAGTAAGATGTATTGTACAGTTGAGCATGTTGGCTTTAATCAAGACCAGCATTTCTCCAGTAGAGATTCAGAGACATGCGACATGGTGATCCCTCCATATGCTGTATATGCTTGTGCTGGGAATACCGCTGGATACAAAGAAAGGATGAAAGGAAACACCTGTCATGACGATAGAGACAACATGAAGGGGAGGGAGAGATCACGACAGAAAGTACAGAATGAGCAGTAACATCTGAGAGAAGAGGGAGGGAATGTGCAGAAAGACAAGGGGAACAACAAGCACTTTGACTTACCGACTGAATTGAACTGATGAATACCAACAAAATATAATATTAATTAATTAATTAATTAATTGACAAATCTATACAACACATAATGAAAGATTTACAGAATGATACAACTATGTCATACACAGTATAGGGATATTTGTAAAATAAACCCAAGAATTATAATGAATGTAATGCTGCGTATAACAGTCCAACATTATATTAAAGGTATATAAAATTCAACCAAGGGGAAAACTGTGTCAGTAAATGGTGTTTAGCATATAGTTAAATTTTGTTTCTTTTTATATTTTTAGTCATTTCTGTTTTTACGTAGCCCTATATCCTGTGAACTAACCACAAAGTTGTCAACAGGATAATAAGACACCTAGCAGAAACTAAACAAAACTAAAGGTTGACAAAGTTGGGTAAATCAAACAGGATAAAAATTGTTTAGAATATTATGAAAGCTAAAAAAGATTAGACTACTTTAAAAAGCAAAGAATTTAAAAAGTGTTAAATTTGAAAAAAGGAAAACGTGTATTTACACCTAAATTATTTTTTCAGGCTTTAACAGGCTTTGACAAGCACTTGCTGACCAATTCTGCCTATTTATGGAATGAATTAGTGACCTTCCTGTCACGAGCTGGGATCTCTAACAATAGGCCCCCACCTCCCGCAGACACGCTACCTCAGTCTGACCCGACGGATTATTAGTTGCCTTGTTTACGTCTGAAATCAGATGTATATTGCATTGACATCCTGTGGCTCCCTATTTGCCTTCCATCTACAAATAAATTTGTTCTCATATCCAGAGGCTCAGGTGGCAGACAACAGGTGCATGTTGTTTCAGTGATGTAGTTTCTCTCTGGTTGTCAGGAGACTGTAACAGCTTGTGTTGTTTCTTAATGTGCTTCTACTGAGACTTTAAAGGTGAAGACAAATTGTTATGTTGACACTCTCCGCTCTTATTAATGTGCGGAACACTTCTACAACAAAGACTGTGAGACAACAAACCCTCCTGCTGGACAAAGAACAAGACCGGCACATGTGCAGCATTTATAAATCTTATTATTCAACAATATTCACATTACAACATCAACACTGCTTTGCTAGTGACAGGTTCTAATAATCCCAATATATTGTATAGTTATTTTGTAATACATTATTAAGAGGCACTTCCAATAAGTCTGGCAAAAGAGGAGCTACAGTATTGTGTCTAAATTACAAAACAGTAAAAATAAATATTTTTCTAAAAGTTTTTGTCATAATATACTTTTTGAATCTGTACAGCATATAGTTTTATACAAAGTCAAACAATGTTTAGAAATAAAATGTCATATTCCACTTTGACAAATACTGGTGAATCCCACGATTTCCCCGTCCTGTAGGTATTGCTACATGTGTTAAGTGCAAGATACGGAGAGATTAGTGAAGCGCCTGCTATAGTAGATAAACATACCAGTTCTGTTTTTCTTTCTTTAAAGGTGGCAAAAAAAAAAAAGTCATTTGTTTTGGTTTCCTTTGAGACAAACAAGGAAAGGTGATGAATACAGCATTCAAACAATGTATACATATATAGATATTTGTGAAAAATGGTATGGCACAGGAGCGTTGCCCCCTTTTCAAAATGGCTGAAACAACAAACAATAGAAAAAGGAATGTTTTTGGTTGAAACTACAAGGGCTTCAGTCTGAGAACAGAAGAGTCCGTCAGTTCCGTTGTAGTGCTGCTGTTGTCTCCTGACACGGCAGTGAAATAATAACAGACGGTAACACTGTGAGCTCCGGCCTGTTTGATTGCTGAGACGGTTCTTACGTTGCTTGAAACTGTCCTGTGTCCACATGAGAACAAAGCTTATGAATATCCAGACACGTTCACCAGGTTCTGGATGAAACTGACCAAAAAAAAAATGGTTAAGAAATTCACTCCTTTTTACAGCTACTTCTGTGCAAATCACAAAAAAACCCACAAAGTTCGAAAAGCTTCTTTGGTTTGCACAAGTTAATCCAGTGTTCAGCAATCCTCTTCGTCTTGTTATTTTGAATGAATAAAACGCAGAAATTGGCTTCAATAAACAGACACTGTTTAGTTGCGGTTGTTTTCTGGCAGAGTGTTGCATGAAGATTTTGTAAAAAAAATGAGAAAGAAGCGTTATGAACGTCAAGTCATTGCCTGGTATAAACCATTCACTGCAGCCACAATGGCTGAAAACAAAAACCCAAATATTAATTTTATTTTGTGATGATGACAAGAATTGTTGTCTTATCTACAGTATTTAGAATGTTTGAAAGTAATTATTTATTCACAAAAAATTTACCAACACGTTGGGATTTTGCTAAACTAATTAGCAATAGTATTATGAAATCAATATGCTGATTTAAAAACATGGATGTAATATTTCTGTATGTATATTCTAGGCACCAGACGATTTCCATTTTATAGTTTAATCTGCATAAGCCATGCCACTGCACATGAAGTCTGCATTACCTTTTGTCCTGCCATTGCTGTGAAATTGTGCAGACTTTTTAAATCCACCTGCACTGAAACTGGATTATGGACACAACAATAATAACTTGTCAGCCAGATAATGCAGACTTGTTTTTCAGTAGGATGCATTTTATAAATCAAACAAGTTTGCAGGTTGCGAACAGAGTAAAGAAATGAGGAGAAAAAGAAAGAAAAAAAACAAGCCCAGTCTGTTGAGACGAAGCTTTTAAAAAATGTAAAGCCTATAATTAAAACCAGTTAGCAACTCCGTCAAGTGTACATGATTAGTAAGAAGCTAAGAGCTGCAGAAACGCTGGCATGATCTTTTAATTTCACTTTGAAAACAACACAACCTGTTTTTAAAAAGACTGTATGAAACTGGAGCGGTCGACCACAGCCAGGTGCCTCACTCAAAACCCCTAAAGGGCAAAGAAAACACAAGCTTGCTGATTTGGATTTAGGTGAATAGTGACGTCAAATTCTATCACAGCTTTGATTTAGTCTCTTGGATTGTTAGTGAGGCAGAGCAGAGACGGGAGATCAGAAGTGGAAGCGTCTGTCTTGACTTTACTTGACCCTTAGTGAGCATTGAATCCTCTGGTCACACACATACGTGGAGGGAGCGTCAGACACTCTGGCCAATCCCGAACATAAACGTGTGAGATATGAGAAAAAGCCTATTGCAATAATATTAGACTGCACATGCAGTGTGGATATACTGGACGGTGCGTGGGGTATTTACAGTGTACGGAGCTCAAGCACATTCACGTGTGCTTGAATGTTTCCAGGACTCTCGCAAAGCTTTTTACAGTCGTGGTTATTTTTAGAATAACTGCAGTATTAAAGCTTCGCTGCTGCTGTACAGAGCTTTAAAAATGCTCAAATAACCTGCGTTGTACACGATCCACAGCTGTGTAGATCATCCGCGTGTCAGCTGGTGCGTACACATCATTTTCACTGCTACAGGTAAAGCCGTTGCAAAGACGGGCTGCTGGAAGACGTTTGGTCGAGGAGCGTGTTCTGCTGCATACGCCGTGCACAGATTAAGACACATTGTTTCAGGGGTCAGATTTCACTTGGCCTTTTTCTGTTTTCTGTTGCCAAGCAACATTCAATGTTTTTTTGTCATTGACTATTTTTTTTGTCCATGGCTTTCTGTCTGATTCATATCAACAATGGAGGTATTTTTTATCTTTTCATTGCGTAGTATGTTGGACTATAGTTTATAAAAGCATCAAAAAGAAGTTTCAAAATGTATATATATGTCGGACTCCCAGCACTCATTAAGAGCTGAAACATGAAGCTTTGATTAGCACAGGCTTCCTTTTTACACCAGTAGAAACAAGCTCAATCACTGCAGCCACGGGTGAGTGCCGGGAATAAGCTGTCGAGGGCATTATGTGGCACAGTTTACCCTCATTTGCACAATGTTCATAACAGTGCAATGGATATAGCTGAGGATTGAGACACTATTAACCTTAGCAAACCTCTAATTATGTTGAGAAATTGGGTCACAAATGGTTTAGCCATAAATAAAATGTTGCATCTGCAAAAGAGCCTGTTCGGTAGATTCCTTACTATGTAAATATCTTTTAGTGCATGATATTATTCCTGTATTATTGTCTTGGTCACTTTTTTCAGTCATCTTAGGTTCAGGTGCCAATATGAGCACTAACACAGTTTTTTTTTCTTGTTGTAATCATTTCCTAAGTTCACCTGGACAATGAAGGGATCCTTCATTGGGGATCGAATGGTGTTAAGGGGGCCAAAGTCCACAGTTCTCAAACATATTCAAATGTGCATGTACAGCTAATATGATTTACATTTTTTGCATGAGTGGGAGGGGGCTGTGGAATTTGCCGCAAGTCTTTTATCTGGGCCTAACGGCTGTTTCAGATTTCACATGGCACCTGACGACGTTATAAGATGATAAAAAAAAGTAAATCTACAATTTAAAATGCTGCATATGAATCCACAAAGCGATGTAAAGAGATATCCCTGACCTTTAATAAGCAGCTACATGTCAAATTAAATGGCTTCTCCTAGCCCCCCTTCCCCTGAGGTCCCATTACAAAGGCTTTTATCCTCGTTCACACTTTCCTCCATTACCACTAATCTGACAACATCAAAGAAGAGAGCCGACACCCCCCCGTTAAGCCTTATGATATATCATCAGTGAGGGGAAAAAATCCAGAGGTCTGGGGACTCCGCTGACCTGTATTCAGGGTAAAATGGTACTTTTGCTTAATCTATTGCACAACAAAATGTTATTTTAAACGGAGAAATCATTACAGAGATCAGCCTCAAAGACAGTGTTTGTCAAAGTGGGGCTTCTTTCTCCTCATTAGTATTGTGTGAAATTGATTGCCCCTTTTATTTCCATTTAGGAATGACTAAATATTAAAATATGTAGGTTTCCATAGCGTTTGAAAAAACACTCCTGACAGTGTCACACGTAGATTGCAGGCAGCAGCATTTGGGATAGTGGAGCATTCGCTCCATTAATCCTTAATTTGGCAATTAACAATATACCAGTAATTATTATAACTTTACACATAATTTACTTAACGCAACACATTAAATCACTACATAGTTTTGTGCCGTAGGCTACAGTTTAGTGTGACTGACAGCATCTGTTGAGCTGTTGTGTAGTACCCGATGGGATACAATGCAGGTAAATTGTGACATACAGTATATTGTGAACAATATTTGTGTCTCCCTTGTGTTTCCCGCGTGACGCACAAAGGTGACCACGTGCCTCAGGGAGCTTCTGTCAATCAATAGCATCTCACACAGCACAGAGAGAGCGTATTGAAGCAGTGGTGCGTGAAAGGACACTGCACATTTTCTGTTTCTCTTTCTCTACAGGTTTCGTCTTTCCTGAGTAGTGTGGCCTGGAAATGTGTAGGTGTGCAGGGTTAATTTTGAGTAAAAAAAGCACAGGGAGAAAGCCTGACTAAGGACAGACATTGTTTGACATGATCAAAACATTGTTTTCTGTGTTTTCCCTTGAGCGAGAATAAAGCTTTTAGAGCAACAGGATCCTTTGTTAAACTTCCTCTCAGTTCTCAGCACAGAATGTGTTTCTGCTGTAGCATTGTGTGTGTCCGTCTATGAAGCTTGTGTGGGTGTGTGTCTGTATACAGAATGTTCTACAACTAGCGTCTGAAATCCACACGGCAGAACCTCGGTGGACGCAGCTTTTTCCCCTGGCTTTCATTCCATTGTCTTGAAGGAGAAGGAGCTTGTTGCACATCCTCAGCCAACCGAGCGGGCCTCCACAGTGTTCAGACAGCAACGCGAAGGTTTGTGTGGCGCTTGTGACGGTGTATTACTCACTGGTGGAGTGAATCAGTGAATCAGCATGGTTGGCATAGTGCAGGACGGGCGGTCTGGGTGAGGGCAGGGCGCCTGATCCAGATTCAAATAAACGCTACAACGAAACCAATATTCAGATTTTTCTGCTTCGTCGCGACTCCATCTGTCGCTCTGTTAGAGGCACAGCGCAAGCACCGTGCCTGGCCTCAAACCCTGGTTTTGTTAGGCACATTTTACCCAAAACATCTTCTACAGTGTTGTGTCAAAGTGATGTGCTGGCTACCATATCGAGAGTTTAGTACGTAGAGTTTCCTGGTTGAAGAGTAAGTCAAAGTTTATGAAATCACTCGGGTTCGTCTTTCTCTGACTGTGGAAGCATTTCCTCATCCTCTATGGCGAGCACCTCTTCCCTTTCGTCGAAGCCGTTGGTGGACTCCTCCTCTTTGCTGGCTTGCTCCTCCTCTTCCTCGTGAATGGCTGTGATCGGATCAGCGGGGCTGCCGATGCAGTTGGGCTCCTCTTTCTGGTCCTCCTCCTGGGATTCCGCAGCAATCACTCTTTTCCACATTTCATGGTTTTCCAAAAGATGCTGCATAATCTGGCAAAATACTTTCCTCCTGCTCACCTTTTTGGTTTCTTGCCGCTCTGTCAGACACAAAACCACCAGTTAGATAGGACTCACGAGAAAGTGCAGAAACTTAAAGAGTTTCTCTTCTTATCCAAGAGCAGAGCCAGTATTTTCCGGTCTTTAGGCTAAGTTAAACTAACCATCTTAGCTGTGTATACACAGACAGCTGTGACATCTCATCTAACTCCTAAAATATCAGACTATGGTTATATGAATCTTAAAATAAGCCAGTCTGTCAGTTTTTTCTATTCTTTGAAAGCTGAGAAAAAAACAGCCTATAAGAATAAAAGCCTATTTATACAGCTGCTGTTTTGAAATCGCCAGCTTACCTTTAAACTAATAATAACCAATTCATATTTCCTCTTGGAAAACTGATTTTAGTGCATGTGATGAAGAAAGCAGTGGTCAAACAGGACAGGGTTTGGTCAACACAGGTTTACATGGGCCCACACCCAAAATATTTTTCATTAATTACGTTAATCAAACTCCAGTCAAATCCCGAGGTACCACCAAGCAACAGTTTTAACAAAGTAATGTAAACGGAATCATTTTATGAAATATACCCAACTCAAAATAATTAGTGGGAGAATTTTTGCAATATCAACATACGCGAGGTGTCAGAACTCATTGATGCGTCGTCGTCTGGTGTGTCTTCTTCCTCCTCCTCCTCCTCCTCCTCCACCTCCTCCTGTGTGTCATGTCTTTTCTTTCCGTCCTCTGGCTCCATCTCTCCATCAGGTGGATCCACCCAGCGTCCGGGCATGAGAGCAGCAGAGTCGTAGGAGGAACACAGGGGTCCCACTATGTGAGTGATGAACGAGTCCTGTAGTTTAGCCAGTTGTGGAGCTGAACGGTCCATGAATGGGCTGATGGGAAGGCCAAGGCTTGATTCTTCATCACCCTGGTACAAATACGCCATAAATGTCAGATTCCCAGAAATTATACTGTGTATATGTACTAGAAAATGGCACATTTGCTTTATATTATATAATGATGACACTTCAAGTGAGAGAGAACAGTTTCCTCCACTGTCCCACATTTTCATAGCTTCAGGACAAAACAGCTCTTGGCCTGAAATGAATCCCACAGTCTCATCGTTCTACCGAAGAGTAGTTTTTAAGAATTTATGGAGTCTGAATTGAAACTACATAGTTTGTTGATTTCTAATTATTTTAAGAGCACAAAGCAAGAAATAGGACATGTCTTATGAATGTAATAAAATACTACATACACGAGTCAACCTTTTTGGATGGTGTAATTAACATTTAATTCCTGTTTCTGCATTTCATCTTTAGATTGAGTGTATGTTTGCATTTGTCCTTGAATTGTTTCAATTGTTCATGATTACCATTTGTACATTACTACATGATGTAACTTGAATAATATAAATTTTCTCAGGCTTGCACATGTAACCTGCCAGGCACAGGAGCTCCCAGACACAATGCCTCTGAGAGCCTCCTGAAAGTAGGTCAAGATGAGAAAAACATCAGTTGAAATTCTGCCTCAACTGTGAATATTGATCATATTAAGTCTTGTGCTGAACTATGAAGCTGTGACAAATACTGTGACTAATTATCTCTGGCCACTAAATATGCATAAGATGGGTGGAACAGTCAAGCTAGATGATCCATGACATGTCAGGTGGTTGTAATCATATTTGTTTATTTCTCGGCCAAAGTGGAACAGTGATGTACCTTCATTGCACTTAGTATGTATGTAAATCATCATTTCAGTGTTTCTATTGTGCCTCCACAAAGACTGAGCAATAATGAATTCATAATTTCAGTCGCTGTTTTAATCTCATCTTATGATTTCATCTGCTGATTGCATCCTCTGTGCCACTGTTCGTCACACAGAGTTGGGCCACATTCACAGTAAATAAAGAAAACTGGTTACAGCGCTATAAAAACCAATGAAAAATCTAATCGAATCAACAGATTTTTCCCAAAAAGCACCTAGAATTTCTTGACGATAAAGCTGAATCCTTATGGCTGTGTTTTATATGGGCTAGTGTTATCGAGACAGTCGTCTATTGAGCGTTTGTGTTTGTTTTCTGATGTCAGGTCTTTCGAAGTGATTTAATTGGAGGACAGAGGGGCAAGGGCTGCAATTTCTATGGCAACCGGTAACCTGGATGGCGTCAGTGCACTGCATCAGTTGTTCATATGAGAAGTGTGTACATATGTATAACAAGACCTTGAGTGGGGGACAGAGAGTGGAATTGTTTTTCATAATCATAAACTGCAAGTGTTAATATTAAAGTGGTGCATAGCAGAGCATAATGTAAATTCATATTCGTGTTTGCATCTGTAATGACTCTGTCGCCACTGAGAGACTTAGCTCCATCCCTGTGATCTTCCTCCGTGTGACTGTAAATGAGCGCTGTCAAGGCTGACACATTTAGGTCATCCGTCTCCGCGATGAAGACGAAAACATACGTGCACGCCCTCTGACTGTCACGCGCACTCTCACTTCAGCCACCAACCCAGTGTTATGAGCTGCTATGAGAATCGAATGAAACAGAGTGAGGGTGTCGCAATTCAGATTAGAAGGTTCTAACTGACACGCAGTGTTCTGTTATCTTTGGTAAAGACGTTCATTTTGTTCATTAAACTGTCTATGCAAGAACGTACTGATTAATCCCGTACGTCTGTGTACAAAAACAAAGGGTCATCTGGAGAAGTAAGGATATCATGGATAACAGTGGGAAAAGAAAATCTGCACTTTAATTATGGCTTAAAGGTCTACTTAACGTTGCCAGGCAAGTAATCTCTCTGGCTAACCAGACCTTATCTTTACTGACTGAACTGACTAATCCAAAGCAGTGTTAGTTAAGAGCAGGATTTGTTGCCAAGCATCGATCTACAGTCGTTAACATATTCATATTCAAGTGACTATTTTTGTTCAGCTGATAGCGAATATCCAGTTACAGCCTGGTTGTAGGGTCCTTAAGTGAAAAACTAAAACCCTCCTATCTAAAGAGCTATGCAGCTGAGACCTATGACCTCTGTGCGGAGGTAGGGGAGCAAAAAACATAAAGGCTTTTAGGTTCAATGGAGCCTTTAAATGCCATTTATTATTAGCATATGCACTGTGTTTGAAAAAGCCTAAATAGAAAGACTTTTTAACTTTTTCGATAAACAAAAATCCAAAATTTCATTAATTCAGAATATTTCAGTTTCTTTTTCTCTCTGGTTCGAGGAATCATTCAGAAAAAGACAATGTCTTGTACCTCTGTGCACCAATGGCAATTTAGCACCACCTTAATTAAGACATGATGAATGTGGGCAGTGGACAAGTCACTGTGAATCAAGCCTGATTAAACCAACCTACACAGTCCTGATTAAGCACATTAGCAGAGTTTTTGCATGTGGTTCTGCTGTAGTTGTCCAAATGCCCCTGACTTTGAAAGTGATTTTCTTATCCAGAGGTCAGCTAACAATCACTGTACATGTTCCCCGTTAGAATTCACGTTGTTAGGAACACACCTGTTCGTAGAACTCGTTGACGATCCCCTCCGTCCACTGCAGGTGCAGCTCTTTCCACTTCAATGGTCCATTGACATCAGCCAGCTTGATGCACATCTGACACACAAGCAATCTGTCATTTTCGTTGGTCCAATTAATCCCGGAGACTCCCTCATCGCCCACCTGGGTAAGTTTGTGTAAAGAACAGAAACAGAGTTATGGTATTGTAAATTATCTTTATGGATTGACCGTCATCTTAAATCCTTTGTTGAATTGATGATCACGTTTTCTACTTTTTATGGCTATAGGAGACGATTCAGTGTTTACCTTTGCATTAAACTCTGCAAGGAAGTCAAAGTGCTTTTTGAGGTCGGTGGCCAGGATGGCTTCAATGACTAGGAAGCGGAATCGCTTGAACTCTACGTGTTCAAGGTTAACAAGGAAGTTATATTCTGGTCGAGACATGAAAAGGTTCCAAGCAGAAGCTGCATGGTGATTTTCCAAGACGGATCGGTCATTGTATAGAAGAGCCTACAGAATAAGCAGAAAGGAGATCATTTCATTGCATATAATATAACAGTTGGTTTTGCATGGTGTCTGCCAACTGAAGCTACCCTTGGCTCTTTTGACTTCTCTCATCTTTCTCATCAGTGCCACATCTCTTGCACAACAGCCTCTACTTGCTCCATGGCTCCCACATTACCTCTACACTGACTTACCTGTGGTGCACTGGTAGCAACTAGAAAGGCGTTGGTTCTTCCTGGATGGTCATAGTCATGCATGGCGGCAGCTACATACAGAGCCATGAGCTCCAGACCAGGGATGAGGCCGGCCAGAGAGCCATAACCGTCCTCTGGCACAGAGTTCATCTTGGAAACCAGGAAGCAGCCTGTGGCACCAGGTGAAATTCCATTCTCCGAATCTGTGGGCATGAAGCAAACACAGCTCAAACCACATCCACATTTTAACTCCTTCGACCTGTTAGTATCGTAGGATGTAGGATTTAGTATATGAGTCACCAGATAAATAATAAATAAATACAGTTATGTCGTGACAGTTGGAAACTACTGCTTGAATTGAAGTTTTCTTACCAGCGTGTATCCCATTTTTAGCCAGCAGGCTGGGCAGGCCTGGCACAGGCTGAGTGGTGAGATACCAAACGGCATGCAGCACGTCAGTGGCATGAATCCGGTTGTGATCTGGGAGGGTTAAATAATAAGGTAAGTGGCCCCAGCGGCGGGCAGTCAGAGTCCTGTTATAAAATCTTAAAATAAACAACTCAGAGCTGAGGAAAAAGATGTAACACTATTCATAACAATAAGTAAATTAAAACACTGAATCCAATGCCAGACAAGAAAGTTATAAGATTTAAAAAAAACTCCCACTGCGTAGTTAGGTAGTGTGAGGCAAACTTCAAAGAACATACATAGAATAAATTTAAAAAATATAAGGGTTTACGATTGTTGTAGATAGATGTTAAAATATTAAAATATAAAATATATTTATGACCCTGGATTAAGACCGTGAGATTGTAATGAAATGGAAGGAACACTTGTGGTAATACAATTAATACCAGCTTGACATTCCTGAAGACAACATACACACAACATAGGTTTTATAAGTTGTAGATATATATATGACCTGATTTACCTGACAACTAAAATACAAAATTCAATATCAGGGTGCAGTCCTGAGGTTTATTTCACAAACAATGCATCCACCATGTGGCGGTTTGTGGTAATGTCAGCTTTTGACTTTTCATGTTGGTGAATTTGTGGAACCTCTACTCACAGGGAATGTCCCTGTATCCGTTCTCCAAGGCGTGGAAGTAGTTCATGAACTCTTGTACAGGAATCCTGAAGGTTTCAAACAGACCCGTGTCTTCAAAGAGCCGATACGAAACCTGGGGCATAACACGAGGAAACATATGGACAACTTTCAATGTCCAACTTTCTTTTTAAAATAATAACTATATTGATTGCCAGTGTCTTAGTCTTTACCTGACTGAGGATGCAGCCGGTTTTGCCGTGAGTCTTCTCTACCAGACTGAAAATGGGAAAGTTCCAGTTGTTGAGTTGACTCATCAAATGCTCCAGACCTGGCATCACCAGAGGCTCCAGGGCCAGGATCGGCTTGTCCTGTCAGGTATAGGTGAGGGTACGGGAGGCAAGTCAGAAATATGCACACACATATTTGTATTTCACTTGCAATGCTTTACAGTCAGCACTGCCAAGTTAAGGTCAGATCACAGCTCACTCTGAGACAGATCTACCGCATATATTAAGACAGCAGTGATCCATCTGTACACTGTCTCTGCAGGGGTTGGAAGCATAACAATGCACACAATATATAACAGACATCTTTTTTTGTTGTTGCCAACCTCTGGCGATGGCAGCAGTGGGTGAAGAACAATGCCCTCTGTTGGACACTCTCTGCAACCTTCTCGTGCTTCCGGCGGCTTCTTGCCACCTTCTCCTTCCTCTTCATTCTGTGCAAAATCGCTGCTGTCACTGTGGTTGGTCTCGTAGGTGCTGTCGTAGGTGCTGTCATAGTCTGAAGAAGCTACTGCATGCTCGTCTGTGGACACAATGGACGTGTTCAAAATGAGCAACGTTATTTAACCGTATGTTCAAAGCATCCATAAATACATAAGTAAAATGTATTCAAATAACAAATAATAATGCTGTATTCACAATAACCAATATTTGTCAATCATATTATATCCTGGATGTTTGCTAGATTTGTATGGGAAATGACATTTGGTTTTCTTCATGAATATTCAAATCTGTCAATATGGAAAACAAATGAAAACACTGCTAGGACTAAAACATTGCTTTTGTGTTCTCTGCAGACTGCTAAACGCTCACAGCGTCCCATCATTTCATTGCAGGTACTTTACCTGGATGTGGTATTCGGTCTCCTTTGTCTACAGATTCAGCTCCGTGGTTTAGTCTATTACTGTACGGCCTGCCACAGCTGCAACAAGGCAGAGAAACAACTCAGCTGTGACTGATGTGACTCATTTACACGTCAATGTACATTTACGGCGTCTCATATGCATTTGGGGACGTGTTAATCAAATCTTTCTTTATTTAAAACTTTTGTCATTCAAGTGTGTGATGTGTGCATGGTACCTATTGCAGAGCAATGGAGGCCGCCAGTGAGGGGCAGTGGAGCTTGGGGCGCTCTGGCTATGAGTTAAGGCTCTGTGATGGCTCTTGGGGGCCAAAGAGCCAGGAACCTGCTCTGTTAGTGGCCCAGCTGACTCAGGAAGCTGCACTGAAGATGTCTTTATTGTAGGACTGGAGGCAGGTGTGCCCTGGACAGGAGGAGATGGGCACGGAGAGCCCAGAGGTGATACGTTGGAGGGGGGGAAACCTGAAAGGGTTTCATAGAGTTCTTTTAGTCACATTCCTTACTCAACTGGTACTCAGTGGGTGAAACACATCTGTACAGACACACACACCTGGTCTTCCCAGTGGTTTGCTGTAGAGGTGGTTGGAGGTGACAGCACAGGAAGCAGACATGGAGCGACTCTTTGAAATTGTCATCATCAGTGAGTTGTTCCAGGATTCACTGTTTTAACATACAGATGTTCATAAATGCACTACGGTAAAATCACTGAGATATCACTGAATGGGTAAGTGACGGTACCTGTCTGTGGTGTGTTTGATGCTTGCTGAGCGGTCTCGGCGGACAGGGCCTGGCTCGATGGTGGGAAGGCCTGTGGCTGAGGTGGTTGTGGTCCAAGTTGATGAGATTTTTCTCAGCAAACCCGGGGGCAGACTCCTCCTTAGACGCTGTCGTGCACATACACAAAACACGAGGCAGGTAGGACAATTTAAAAATCATCATCAAACATTTATAATTGAAAACTACTAACTGCATTTTATCTTTAGAAACTGTATTTGCCCATGTGTTTGTACAAACTCCACACAAACACCTCTATAAATATTTAGGCTTTCCTCCCATTTTTCTAATAATAAGAAATATCACAATATCATGAATAAGTAAGTTGTGCCTGTAGTCTTTAATTTATAAAATGTCATGTCTTAAATTATTGAGTATTTGTAAAATTTGTTAATGTGACTACATTCCTTTTCTTATTGCTGTCATGTTTATTGGTTTCATGCTAATGTTCCTGCAAGCATCCGATTTCCTTTTATCATTATTCATCACTGATTCATCTAAGGTTTTAAATAACAATATAATGAAACAATGTGCCTGGATCACCACCTGACTGAAATAAGTGAGGAGCCCAAATATTTTTTAAATCTTAATATAATTCACTGCAGTAAGATTCCACCGACCCCTGTGACCTCAATAATAAACATGTAGTAGAATTGTCACCTTTAGGACAGTGTTTCAAAGTTTGTTGTAAGGTCATGACCTTGACTTATCAGGTTGCATTTTTGCACAGTTCGTGCATTTTTCAAAACTCCACTCTCTGCCTGAGACGCAAACACAGGTCACAAAGAAAGAGCGGAATCCAGAGGGCAGCAGAGGATCAAACTCCACATCCTACAGAAAAACAGCCTTCACTGCTCGGACAGATGACAACACTCAAACAGAGGAATCACTGCATCTAAACACACAACTACTGTACAATATGCACACAGCCTCACATTGTTTGTGGTGTACGTGTCTCCTACAGAGAAGAAGGCGTCCTAAAAGGACACAGATACTGTGTAAAGGACGTCACATGGTGATGATACATCACTGTGAACATCAAATCAGCTTTTGATATTGTAAGTATTAAATTGGAGACCTAAAACATCTGCATTCCATTCCTGTGCAGCAATAACTAAGCTGACATAAAACATTAGCAGACATGATGTATGATGGGTTGCTACATGAAGCTTCACACCAGCTACAACGTTAACACTGATGATCTTACAGATGTCATGTAGGATAAGGGTCAGCAGCTACACAGCCCCACACACAGCGAAATGAGACACACTGAAGTGGCAAAATTACACAAAAAAAGTATTGGCCTACAAAGAATTTCCAGTACAAGTACTGGACCACTTCAGATCTTTTACTCAGTACAAAAATTTAAAATACTCCACAATACTGATTATGGTCATAATGGCAAGACTTTTGGTAAATGTAGAACTGGTTTATTAATCTTGTAACTGATGTGGTGTATTTATGTACAAAAATTTAAAACTGTAAACCAGTGGATTTTGGAATCTTATTACACTGTGGGACTGTGGAAATTTTTGGAAAGTTTTTTCTGCCCCATTCAGTCACAACATGAGTAAGGATTGGTCAGTCATTTACATTTCTGATTACCTTACATAACTGCTACATCAGCTGAATTTCCAACTTTAACTCACTGCCACAAGCAGAATCACAGATGCCCAATAAGCTAAAAAGAGGCAGAATCTCGTTGACTTCATGTTGGTGACAACACAGGTTAAGCATTCGAGTGCACTCGGGCAGCGTTTGAGGTTGCCAGTCGTTTTCATGGTAGGCTATCCTGCATTTCATCACATGCCTTATTTAGTTTCCTTGCTGCCTTAAGTGCCTGCATACATTTTGAAGCAGCGGCCTTGTAAAACATTAAAAAGCCCGAGTGGAACCTGGTGCGTCATTGTAAGCTACATTACAGCCCCACACGCCAGCAGGAAGGCAGGAAACTGGGGTGGTGTACGCACACCTGGGCAAACGTGTGTGTGTGTATGAACTTGTACCGCGGTGCACAACAAAAGTGGAATAAAAGAACTTTAAACAGCTGCTTTGCTCGGACAGTATGAAAATGCAGAAAAAACGCTGTTACACGCCAGTTGGTCGGGATTGAAGCTAAAGTAATGAATAGTCACCGGGCGTCTGCAGCCCACTGACCATCTGTCAGCTCGACAATCTGTGGAGTGAAGCTAAATCAAAGATCCAAGAACGATCCAAAGCACTTTTTTTTAAAGAAAGACAAACATTTTACCTTTGGAATGGCCAGCCTCTCGGCCTTTTCTGGGCCGTCCTCAGAGTCCGAGCGGGCGTGCGTGTCTGCAGGGATGCGCGGCCGGTGGAGTGGCTGGAGGTTGATCTGGGTGCTGAGGAGGTTGCTGACAGCCTTCAGAGAGCTGCAGGTGTTCGGGGGCAGTGAAGGATCTGCCAACAGGTCCGAGATCAATCCGTGAGCCTCGCCCATCACCGCTATGTCCACCACCACACTGGTGCCCGAAGACTGGGACAGGAAAAGAAAGAATAAGATTGTTGGTCTTTTGTGCTGTATTTCAATGATGATATGACATCATCTTAATGCACACAGCTTCTTTATATACCAGAAATTATGCATGGCTGTGGATGATTTGTTTTTGTCCATATTTATACTAAATTAAACATCTTACAGTCAGAAACCAAGAAACGTGTTGGGTTGAACATGCAGTAATACTGTAGATTAGTAAGGAGTAAATAGGGTGTGTTTAAAAAATCCCACATATGAAATATCATAAACAATTCATTACGCACACAAACCACAAAATGCCTCACTTGTACACTGCCTAAATTTAGCTGTCACTGATTCACCTTATTGACTCAGAAGCCCAGAGGCTCAACTGTGTCAAAGGTTACCAGTGTGTGTGTTCCATTATGGATTCCACCGATAATATCCACATGTGCTTATCAGTTCCCTTTTAGCTTATAATCAATTTCTTCGATTTGTCTGAAACACAAGCGCCCATCAGTGCTGGATATCGTTTTCTTGTCAGTACCAGTCTTCAAACATTCTTTAAAAAACATAATTTGACGTTTATTAGGAGGAATTTTTTCTTTACTGTACTGTCACTGATTTGTGTTTTTGCTATATAGCATATTGATAGCAAACCTGGTGATCAATTGTCTATATGAATATCAGAAAGAAAAATATCAAAGAAAAAAGTTATTTAAAAATGTTCGCAACAGGCTCTATATGCTCTTATGGTCAAAATATGAGATAATATACAAAAACAAAAAAATAACCTAATGATGGGCATTTTGGCCAGTTTTGCACTAATAATATAAAATGTCCTCATGCCTATAAACACCTCAAGCAAAACTAGAATAAAACTTTTGTTCATGCAAAATTATTTTCCACTGAGCCCAACCGGTCAAAGCAGATGTCCGCCACCCTGAGCCTGGTTCTGCTGGAGGTTTCTTCCATTAAAGGGAGTTTTTCATCTCCACTGTTGCCTACAGCTGCTCAAGGGGGATTTGTTTGGTTTCTCTAAATATCTGTATAGTCTTGACTTTATTTCATAAAGTGCCTTGTAAATATGCGCTAAATAATTAAAGCTTAATTAAATTGAATTGAAAATAAAGATTAAAAAATGTCTGATATAGCCACAGTGCTAATGCACTGCAGTGAAAGTCCAAAGTTTCACTTTCTCTCTCACTGTATTTGTCTGCAGCAGTTGATCTTACTGAGAAAAGTATCTTGATGTGAAGGTGGAGTGAAAAGGAGACCTAATTTCAAAAGGTGACCAAAGCCGAACCACCCGTCTGCAATCAAACAACGTGACAAACCATAATTTGCTTCCTTATATAAACTCTTCAAATGTGTCAGGCCTCAGGGCTGTGATGTGATGAGCAAATGCATCAGGCACATAGGAGGACAGTTTCCTGGAAAAGCACGTGTCTGTGTGAGTGCATGTGTCACCTCAACCTGAACAAAACCCATTAGACCACTCCAGAGCTTTATGACATCCCGCCATTGTGACATTCGCCCATTACCTGGCAGTAATGGACTCTGTTCAGCTAATGTCAGGCAGAGAGGGAGATAGAGGGAGCTTACATGTGGGCGGGTGTTTATCTGAGTTGCAGCAGTTTGGGGGTTTTCTCTGGTATAACGCAGATATTTAACGTTGCTGACTTTAGGTATTTTACAGCAGACTTCATAAAACAACGTATATGTATGTGTGTGCGTATGCGAACACATTCAGTGCAGCGTGCATACGGCTTTGAGTCCATGGAGCACTACAGAGACACAGTGGAGAGACAAGGCAACGGAGAAGGTTATTGATTCCTTCCAGCATAAAGGCCCACAGGAGACAGCAGGCCGAGCAATGGTCAATGAGTATATAACAGTGGGCACACGCACGTGTGTGTACGCACACACAGACACACACATGCAGGCATGCGTGTACGACAATCGCCCCTTGGGATTATCCTGTCGGGCTCACGTGCTGCGCACAGAAAGACGGGTCACAGTCCCTCCGCAAGTGCAGTGCACTGCGACAGAAGGCAACATTAAACACTAGTCTCCGATAATGTCCACAGATAAGTTAAATGACATCCGTGTACATCGAGCTCCTAAGAACAGAACTGCAGATTGGGATCTGTGCGAGGCCGCGTAACCTCATCAACGTGAAATCGTTAAACCAACATCCATTTACAGCTGGGTTTGGCATTCAAACTGAAGCAGAGGTCAAAACAACAAAAATGTGTGTAGTAACAATAAGAAAAAGAGGTATAATATGTTATATTATAATAACGAGAATGTACATTTCCACCAAACCCATATTTGAAGCTAATTTCACACAAGCCGCCACAAACTAAATCCAACTTTTCTCTGGTTGTCTGCGCTTGTGAAAAAATTTGCCTCCCACTCCCACTTTTCCTTCAGATTCGCTTTTTTCCTCTTCTTCCTTTTTTTTGTCTTTACATCTGCTTTTTTCACAACATTTCTCCACGGTTTTCTCTGTCTGCCACCGACCGTCCTGCCCACACTGAGTGGTAGTTAGTAGATTTGTAGGCAGATCACCCATCGAGGCAGATGGCGAGAGCAGAGACGGAGACAGAGAGAAACACAATGACATAGAAAGAGAATCCGAAGGCTCTGGCCAGTCAAGTGCAAAAGAAAACAGCCGAGCTCCCCCTGACTAATCTCCATCAACGTCACATACAGAAATACAGTGAGAAACTGCCCTACGTGTCAAATAGGTAGCAGACCTTTACAGCTTTAGGAACTAACGATGTGGAAGAAGCAGTCGACAGAACTTCCCAGAGGTTCTTGTTCCGTACATTGGACACAGCAGGAGTTCCTCAAATTTGCTAAATGAGCAAAGTAACAAGCGATGTGCATGTGCTTTGGAAGACAGACAACGTGTCTCAGCAGTCTCATCTCAGCTGATCAGAATGAACAATTTGTTTTTAACATTGTCATTTAACATCCTTTTGCAATATATAATTCTTCTGCATTCACTTTGTATATGAAATCAAAGATAATGTCACATTGCTATAGATGTCACGTATGCTGCTCATCATCAAATAGCTCCCAGGGAGACGCTGAATCTCTCAGCGGCGGTTTTAGTCTCCTGCCTATGAACACCAGTCCCTCACATGTGTAACTGACCTAAAACTGGGATGTATCAAGGAGCTTAATTTAGACATTGCTTCAAGTTGTCCTATTTAAACCATCTCATCATTACTGATTAAATGGCTTTCGGCACACACACACACACACACACACACACACACACCGACATGGAGAGACTTAAACCGATACTGAACCTGTTGAGGAGAACCTATATTGTCCTGATGATGTCCCATGATACTCCTCTGCATGGTTCAGGTTTGGTTTGAACGTGACCTCTCTATCCCGATCTTTCCATCCAGTTTCCCACAGATGATACAACAGCTTTATGTGCTCGTTCCTTCCTTCAGCCCTAGTTTAAACGTGACGCTCTCAATCCAAAGTGACTGTTCCATCCTGTAGCCCACAAAACACCTTCTGGCCTTCCCCTCAGCTCTCCCCTGCTCTGCTGTTTCATGAACCTCCCTCCGTCCGCTTACCCGCCCCTGGCTTTGCACGCGCCGGTTACAAAGGTTCACCAGCGGTTTAGTGATGAGACGACCTGCAGCAAACAGAAATCAGATCTATTGGAAATACCTAGTTGCTAGGATACACTAGGGACAAAGATCAAAGTGACTTGTCTCAGGACCATAAAATAGTTGTTTGGGACTCCGTTGGTCGCAGTTATACTATGCCCATTACTTGTCAAGTGTTTCCTGTGGTTGTTGGTGATGCATGACGACTGAGCAGCGAGTCGTGCGAATTATCAGCACAGGGCTTTCTGCATCAGGAAACTGAAGAACATATTGATTCATTAAAAGTCTATTAAGATTGTCGCTTTTCTACGGGTTACAACAGTAGTTGTACGTCCATCGTGGACATTAGCTGCAATCCATCCTTTAGAAGAAAGGAAAATTACAGAGAAATTATTTAAAACATCGGCAGAAAGAGTAAACTGCACGCTTTCTTTTGTCTTAACATCCATGTCTTTTGGAAAAATAAAGAATGCGAAACATTTCCTACTAGTGACTTTATAAATTTTAAAGTTGCACAAGTTTGCACAACACCAAAACAAATTTGTAATGGGTAACAATATTATAACAACTGTAACAATAATATATTACATTTCAGCAAACAGATTGGGATAGAGCCTTCAAGTAATGAAAAGCTATTACTGTTAATAAAAATGAAATAATATTGTGCCAAAAATTGCTCATTTGATTTTTTGTGGCACTGTAGTTTTTATCATATTTTCTGTGCTTGGTTGACTTTGCGTGTTTGTCTACCTGTGTGTCCTCAAGCCAATGTAATGCAAAGACAATTTGGAGACCTCAATAATCAGGGAGCCTAAAATATTACGCGTGTGAAAGTGAAAAAAGACACAAGACCCTGATTCCCTCCAGCATTAATAGTGGTAATATCTCTCCAGTCACAGCAAGGAGTTTTCATTTTTCTTCAGTAAGTGAAAAGCATAATTCAATTTCACAGTCAGACGGGGAGTTTCGGAGTGGTTTTCCCCACATGTGACAGCTTTGAAGTTTTTGGAAGGCGCTTTTGATAGAGTTTGGCTGAATGTTTCTCCCTGCCTCCAGTTTTAGTGCTGAGCTAGACAGAACAGAATCCACCCAGACAGATCCCTGTACTGAACACACACAGATCAAACTGATCATGACAAACATGGGTGTGTCCCACACTGTGGAAATGTAAAGTTACAGTGGACACCTAGTGACCCCACATGGCAGCACGAATTCATTGTTTAAATGTAGATTTGCATTTTATTATCTAATGCATATGAAGATGTGCATTATATAAAAGATATATATTCTTTTATAAGCTATGGCCTCTTACTTCAGGTCAGCAGGATGCCCTTCACTACTGAATCCCAACTGTTAAAAAGATAAAACTAATTTATTTTTGCTTGAACAAATGTGTTCAGTACAACGATCTGTTCAGTACGACCACACTGCAGTGTTGTTTTTATCCCCTGATTTTGTAAAGGTTCTGACGCCAGATTTCAAACTGCAATGGACGTTTTTGTTGCAAGTCAAAAATTGGTGAATGTGAAGGATGACAAAACACATATTCTGTATATAATCTGCATTTTCTGGGTGAAAAGATTATGTTAACTATTATGGATAGATTATCCATAATACTTCTTAACAGTTTATTTTTCTTGAGGTAAATTAGTTCCAGCTATCAGTTCAAAATGACAACATAAAAATAAGCACAAGTGAGAACTTGATACTTTATTAAGCCATTTGTGGGCCATTTGTGCTGTTAACTACTAATTGCTTTTACATTTAAATATTATTATGAAATCATTTTTGTACACTGTCAATGTGGTGATTTGTGCATAGGGGATTTGCTTTTAAGGTCAACTCTAGAATGTTCTCAGGGTACTAACAATTCGGGGGCGTCATCCACTCTGTGCTTTGGCTGGAATATTTCTTGTGATTTGCAGGGCCCAACCATTTTATCTACCTGGGATATAACATATAACACAGTTATAGCATTTATATATGCTAACAAGCTAAATGACAGAATAATGACCACAAATATTTGGCTTTTTGTTGAATTTTAAACCCCAAACAACAAGGTTCTTTTTTTATAAGATGATATGAAAATAATATTAAAGATTTGATTGTAAGATTTTAATTATTCTGCTTCAGTTATACTGACCGTGATTACAAAAAGCACCATGAACATTTATTGAATCAAGCACTGACCAAAGTCTCAGTGACATGCATGTGAAAGCAGGCTAAATGCTTCCTTCCACTTACCAAACCCCTCATGTGCTGTACATTTTATTCGATATAGTTTTATTTACTAAAAATATGCTCCAGAACTTAACATAATATGAAGACGTGCTGTCATAGGTTTCTGTGATCCAGCAGTAATAAACACTGAACAGTACTGAGATATTTGCTTCCAAATGTTATTAAATGAGGCTCGGCCTTCAAATAAGTAATTTTCCGACGAGACCATCATTGCTTAATACTGTGTAATAATATTTGTATTCAATAACTCTAGTGTGTGTGTCTGTGGACTGAGCTTTCATAGTTCGGAGGCTGATGTCATAAAATGAGACGACCTGACAGTGCGACTGTCATCCACTAGAGATGACTTTGCATCTTGAATGGCAGATGAGATAATCTGCCTAATACAGCAGATTCATGTTTCATGTGAGCCCCTCGGGTTTGGGGGGAGGTTGTTTGGAAGAATAAAAGCAATGAAGTCCCGAAACACAAAATGGATGTACATTTGAATTTGGAATCCTGCGGGCACCGATCTTTTATTTATAATGCACGTTTGGTAGTCAGGTGAAGATGTGACGCAGTTACAGTGCTGCACCAGGGCAAAAATAAAACTTGGGAAAATCCCTTTTTTTTTTCTGTCCAAATTTACACAAACACATTTCAGCTTCTGTCCCCTAAATCCCCATCTGCGCTCTGCTGTCCCCTGACGGCCTCCATTACAGCTCAAATACATTTCTCATGTCAAGTCTATAAGAGGCTGGGAAATCGCACAGCCTAATGCTCTTCTGAGCCACATAATCTTTGACTGCTCCATCATTCAAGTCTTAAGAAGCCTGCTGCTAATTTATCTCATGCAAATGTAATATAAAAAAAAAACGTTTGTGCTGCAAAAACCTAAGTTATAAAAGATTTATTTATATAGAACCTCTTAAAACACGTACACACACCAAACACATTAATGTGGAGGAGTCCAGCACATGCATGGGCGCATGGCTCACTGCAGAGGGAGCTCTTTTTGTGTACATGACGACTGCTAGTCTCAGGGACAGTATGTAGAACCTAAATCTGATCACAGGTACAGTTCTGACCTGTGCTAAACGAAATCATTTTACAGATATAGCACTTGCAGCGCAGAAACATCTGAGTACATTCATAAACAATGATGATTTGATGCAGATAATTTTTAAAAGCAATAAACAATAGTAACACAGACAAATAACACAGCAGAGAGAAAAATATGAGACAATCTATTTATATTCAGCAAATCCTTCAGATTCAGTGGATCCCACACAGGCGTGCACTGGACAGAACACTGTAGACAGCCAAATGCACTACGGCAACCCAGACACCAACATATTTAGGCTTCTAGTTCCATCTGTCTCACCAGACTTGCATGCATTAGAAATTTTGTGAAATGTTAACATTATCCAGAGAGCACCAAGATGAATTCTTTAAAAACCATAATCAGGAAATCGTGTTTTAATATGTGGATGATCCAACTTTTATTAAAAAAATGTAAACATCAAAAGAGGGATATCTTTGCCCGCTCCAAGTGCATGTGTGCATGTTCAAGACTTTAAAGACTTACTCCACGCTAAACCCAAACCTCACCTGAAAAATCCATTATTTCATTGTGAGGAGCAGGTGATGTGTCCAAAGCGTGAGTGAGCAAACAGGTTTTAGTCCACACAATGTGAGTAATACACGACATACACACATGCACCGACACAAACGCTAACAAACAAGCTCTGTGTTTGTCACGACTCAGACGCTCCAGTCCTGAAGAACCCAGCAAGCCAGACCCAAACCCCCACTGGCAGGCAACTGTTCTTACTAGATCCCAGCTGAGACAAAAAAAAAAAGAAGGTGGAGGAAGAGAGAGCTTAGATGTGGAGAGAGAGAGCCAGAGATTGATGATCACAAATAGAAATTTCAAGAATGTACAGTAGATTAATGAAGAAGCCTCTTTCTTTGTCATTTAAAGTAGAGGTGGGATTTTGATTGAATTTGTAAATCAGTCTGACACTGCAACTGCCCCAGTAGTTCACAAAATGTATTTTCACAAGCTCACGGGGCTTAAAATATGTCCCTCGTCCACCTTACGAGCATTTTTCTACATTGTTATGTGTGCTTACAGTAACTGGTAGCACTCACAGACACCAGCTGTGTTTGTAGGTAATTACTGTAGGTTTTGGTTTGATCTGCCGTTAACATGGAATTTAGTAGAAACACGTAGTTTTGCATTTTGCAGCTTTTTGATTCTTAAAGTACCAAGGCTGTTCATGAAATATTACCCCGCTGTTTTGTTGTTACCAAGCTGCTATGAAAACAACAACATCTAATTTAACATCAGACGTTCTTTAAAATGTGCATGCAATGCTTACAATGTGAATATTAATGATACAATTTATATTTCCAAGCACCTTTCAGTCTTTTCTCACACTGTTTACAAAGATTTTATCAGTCATTGAGTTTTCTTGGAGCTACGTGTTGTTGCTCAATACGCTCATTTGTCCCATTTCTTATTAAACTGCAAACAGATTGTTTTATTGCAGAATACGACATAATGTTTTCTACCTTTGTCCATCATGACCCGAAGAAACACAGTTTACCCACTCAACACATGCAGCTTTGCCAGATCCGTTTGGCAAAGCTGCATGTGTGTGTTTATGAGAGTGTGAGCGATGGGACTCCTGGGCTGGATGGCGATGACTCACCCACCCACACACACACACACACACACACTCACACACGTGAATTCAGACGTGCACTCACCACAGTCATTACTCAAAACCATGTTAGCGCTGCTCACTGAAGCTAATTGTTCCAAATCAGCATTTCAGGGGTTCTGTCAATGCGCCGTGAAACCAGAGTACACAGCGATTACTTATTGATCTTATTACACACTTGTGTTGCTCCGTCAAGTGTTTGTGTGTCTGCGTTCACATGTGTGAGAAGCTGACTGACGCATATTTAAAATCACAGTGTTGTAAATATCAATACAAAACATGTGAATTCTATTTTACTTTTTTTAGAGACTGCAGCAATTTGTGTTGAATGCAAACGTGCTGATGTTTGTCAGATATTTATGCCATATTAGTTTAGTGTAAGAGGTAGGACATTACAATGAATGTTAAAAAAAAAACGTGCCAGTCACCTGATGAAAATATCGTTGTCATGCCCACTTCACTAACAAACACAAATGTCAAAGGTTAGAGTAATAAAACAAGTGACTAAGTTAATTTTTCTTGGCACAGTGAATGTAGGTTCATTTTATAACTGAAAAGGGAAATTTATGACACTGCAGACTGTCAGTCTTCCAGGTGAGGTTATCTGAAAATTAACATTATATTTAGTGACATACTGACATACGTTCTTCACATTTTGGAGCAAAACTATGTGGTGAAGTTGGTGCAGGAATGTGTAGAGGATATCAAGAGAAGTGACAGTCGGCAGAAATCTTCAAAGCTCTACGGTGGAAAGACCAGACGACAATAACGGTTTGGGCAGAGAGAATAGTTTCAGAGAGGAGTCAAAGAACCATAGTCTGTATGTTAAAGTGGAAAATCCTTCCCTCAGTGAAGGTGGAGGTTTCAGACATACAGTGTCTCATCCTGCCCTTTCATCCATAGACCACTTCAAGGCCACCACAACAACAAGAGAAACTGTAGCATTACATCAATGCCTCTTTTTTGCCACATTTCAGAGGTATGACAAAGATTTTGCATGTTCTGTTTTGCAGTAAATGGTCGTGTGTCATTTAATGTGATTCTGTGCAAATACTGATGGGTTTAATTCCTAATATGTTGTCTGGAACTAGACATGCTCTGAGGTTCAACAATAAATACACTACGTGGGCAATTTAAAGGAACTTAAGGAAAAAAATAATACGCCGTGGAAACAACATTCCAGTGTTAAAGACGTCTCTGTGAAATGTAAAAAAATAATGTTTCCTTCTCGTAAAAAAGGAGTGAACATACTTTTCATTTGTTGCAAATACATTCACTTAAATGATTAAGCTGCACAAAAACGAGGCTCAATGTTTCTCTTAAACGTAACTTTTTAAAAACTTTTTAGCAAAAATATGCTTTATATTTGATCTGTATGTGGACAGTTTCTGTCAACACCTCCTGCAACAAAATTCACAGAACAGCACCAGCAGCAGTGCATAGGTATTTGCACTAAAAGTCGGTTTGATGAGTTCATTTTTAAACCTTTTTAGATTAAAAATATTAAATAAGTCACTTTTTAGCTGCACATTATTTAATTCAGTGTCCATGCTTTGTATCAACAATTAATATAATCACAAATGAAATTGTCAGTTTTAGCTCAGGGGCCCACAGATATCAGCAGATGTTGGATGTCTTGTCCACCTGCACTGTGAAACGCTGTCTAATGTGATTTGACACTGAATCTGAGCAGATAATATTCTGAATCCATCCTGAACTTCATTTGTAAACACAAATGTTTTTCTGCAGGATGTAATTACAACAAGATTACATTTTCTATGGACATGTTGGGGATATGTTGACATTTATGCAAATGACAGGTTGCAAATAAGTTAAGTAACAATAAAATATAATGAGAAAACATATTTTTGTCCACCAAATTATCAGATGTCACAGTAAAATATAATGTTTTGTCTTCTTATTAAATATACAGTCTTGCAGTTCAACAGCATCCAGTTTGTTTGTGTAGGCGCTCAGCAGAAAGACGCAGGGCTGCGCTAACCGAGAAAATGTAACTGTTACTGTACAGAGACATTCACAGAATGTGCTTAATATTGCTTTAGCAAAAATCCAAAACTTAAAAAAAAAATTCTGTAATCCACAGATCCATAGGACTGTGGAGGAAAACTGGAACCTGCGGCGTGACAGTCCTGCTCTTTCTACACCCACCACCCTCACCAACAACCAAAAATACACAACAGCAGGACATGATCAGCTACTCACATTCTACTTTAGTTGTATAGGAACACATTTTTAGGAGACAGGGTTGTTCGCTGCCAGCGACCGTTCTGTTTACTTAGGAGGGAACAAAACACACCTGGCTATGAAACAGCTGAACAGCCAACTGTCCAAATATATATGAGCATACACAATTTGGGGTTTACAAGTAAAAAAAACTTGTCTTATATTTTCTGCCAAAGATGACAGTATACACTTCAGTGTGTTATTTCAAATTCACCTTGGTGGGGACAAAATAACGAAGACTGTGTCACTGTCCAAATACATATGGAGCTGACTACAATTCCCCATCACCATGGTGATATATAATATTACACTTTCCATGTTAAGAGATTTTATCCCTACTATTACTCTTACTCTTTTAGTTTATGTTTGTGTTGGAATATTTTTCTTTATTGCACTTTTCAGAGTTTGACATACTAATAAAAAATAGGAAACAGCTGAACTCTCGCAGAATGAAACACTGCGTTCGGAGTGTTGCGTGTCGTCTGCCCGTGCTGGGCTCTCACACACATGCACGAACCCCCTGTAAAACACACGTGTGCTGGTCTACCTCGTCTCTCGGAGGCTCCATGGATACGCAGAGAGCTGTTTTACCCATGTCAGGCCACTGACGCCGGCTTGTCATCATCTGCTCCTGTTACTGTGAGAGGGGAGCGTGTCGCAGCTCCCACAAGCCACTCGTCTCTGTCAGGTTTATGCTTTTACTGATTGACGCCGACGTTGCCGAGTGTTACCATGTCAGGCTGATACTCACGGGAACAATGTGAGCTTCCAGACAGTGGTCGTCCATTTGGAGCTGCACGCATGATGACGTACATTTTGTCTCCGAACTCTTTGAAGTTTTGCTCTTTCATACTTTCTCTATTAAAATTTTCCAGACGACTTTCAGGTTGATATTTATTAGCACTACTGAAGCAACACTCCTCAGACTTCGATTTTCTTTTGGCGTAAACATGCCAGCTTTGATGTTGCGTTTTGACGGGTAATGAGTGAAAATGTATGAGGAAAAAACAAATATATCCTCGTTTAAATCATCATAGTGTATGTAACAATATCTGCAAAAACCTTTGTTAAAAGTGTAGGAGCTTCCACAAAATAACTTATTAAATCATCAAAGAGAAACACGTAAAACACATAAACACAAACATATACAGCACAGTATATAAAGTATATATGAAAAGGGCTCATTATGGCACATATTGCTCAGGTTATTTCAAGGCCCTTCATGCCTTGACTAGTGTTTTGCATCAGTCTGTCAGGCTGAAGCTGGGTGACACCGCACTCCAAAGTCTGTGATACCACTGAACAAAACTGTAAAGGGTCCTGTCCACAAACACACACACTCACACACACACACTGCCCAGACAACAAATAACAAAACCTGTGTAGGTTGACTGTGGATGTGCAGGGGCTTTATTAGCCAAAATAATGTCAACAGGATGGCTTGTTATAAGGCTAAAGATCATATAAACTGTTTAAACCAATACACTTCACGACAGTAACAATTATTTTTAGATTCTAGGCCTATTGCCATTGTCAAAACCCACAGGAAACAAACTTTTTATGGCTGTTTACAGTATCTGAGCAATTTCTCCTGGGAAAGCATTCACTCGACCCTCTATTACAGGCCTGCAAAAATGAACAACATGAGAATAATGTGATTATTTCCCTCTATCGATCCAAAATATGCTCCGTCTCATTCAGTGACGATTACACGAGCTATTGTATAATCCTAACAAAACCTATGACTTTTGATGATGTTTATGGATCACGTGTGTGTGTGTGTGCACAAAAGCTCGGACAGACCAACAACACAATGTAAGTCCCAAGTAGGACGCCTCTTTAAATTTGTTGTTGAATGAATCTGAAGAGAGAACGGGAGGAGGATAGAGGGAGAGACAGCAAGAGAAAGATGTTGGAAAACATAGGATGAATGAAAGAAGGGAGTGCGTCGACATTAGCAAATCTGCACAAAGCCTTAAGGAATCAAACAGGCCACACACACATCTGTGTGTGTGTGTGAGTGTGTGTGTGTGCGTGTGTCAGGCAGAGACATGCAGGGACACAGAAAGAGAGCGAGAGAGCGAGAGAGCGAGAGAGGGATGGGGGGCAGCAGCGTGTACACACATCACAGCCCAAGGCTCCCTCGTCTGCTCTTCAGATGAGAACCAAGCGTTCACTTCGTGATGCTTTACCACAGATCACAGAAAAAATAGGGTGCCATTTATAGAATGGATCCAATTATTTCTGAATGTTGAAACTTGACCTGAAATACACTCTCTGCTCCACACACAGTTAAACATCCAGAGAACAACCAGAGAACGTCCTAATAGTGCACTATGAAAAGAAACATTACATTAAAAAAAAACAAAGGCATATTCTAATGCAGTAATGTCTGTATTTGTCTGTTGACACCTTATCATCCCCAATTAAGTAAAAAAATAAAGAAAATGACTTAAAGGCTGATTTGCACAAAAACAAATCACTTAGTTAAAAAATGAGAGGTAGTTAAAGAATCATCTAATTGTATTTGGCCCCTGGTTTCCTGGCCAGTTGGTGAATAACCGATTAAAATATTATTCCAAGAGTGAAGTGATTTGTTTAGTCTAGCTGAAATCAAAGCAAAACTTGTTGGGCCTTATATATCTCGTAGCCCTCGTCAGTGTGACTGATTTCCACCAACTCTCTCTCATAGCTTTTATTTAACCATCATTATGGGTGATGCTCATTCAATTTCCAAATTTGAATTTACAAACAAACAAAAAATGTAAATACAGGTTTTCACTTGTAATTTTGCATTCTCAGTGCAGATACTGATCGCTTGTTTATTATCAATGCTAGAACTGATAAGAACTACAACATGGATCATTCTGCTAAACTCAGTTCTCTTTACTAAATCCATCCCGCTGCTGCTGATTGTTTATCATTTTGAAATGGCATTGCAGCAGATCAAGAGGTCAAGGTCTAATCGATGATACGTCTGTAGACCTGAAATGGGGCTGTTGGGATACGCTTGGATGACTGTGAATTCAGAGAAGGCATATTAGGATTGAAGCCAGGCGAAAACACAAGCACACATGCACAGACACACACACACACACACACACACAGGCATCATCAGTGTCTTACATAACACAGTGAGTGATGGCAGCTGAGGACACAATAATACTGCTTTTGGCATTTGTCCTGTGAAAGTTCGACAGAGAGGAAATGGGGTGAGTGGGGGAAAGCAGAGAAGGACAGGCAGACATAAAAGCCAGAGAGGAGGGAGGCAGAGAAAGGCTCAGTGAGGATAAGCGATACAAGGGGAGAAATAAAGAGATTTTTTTATTATAAATATACAAGGCCTCAGGCAAAATACCTTGAGGAAAACGATTTCGCAAATTAATGCTGCAGTCCAGCCATTTTTATATATTCTCAGCTTTCTAAGCTTAATGCTTTGAAGTGCAATTATAGTTTAAATGTAACAGCTGCATTTAAATTGAAAATCAAGAGTTCAGGCATCATGTAAATCCTGCTGTAGATAAAATATGTTTAATTTCTCTTTGTTTGTCACTTCATCAGTTCAGTAAGACAATAAAAAATGTTCATGTAAACAACCTCAAAATATATGACCTCCAAGCACAAATTAAACTTAACAAGACAACAATAACTGTTTATATGTGCTCTGAATATTAAATTTTAACACGCATTTTAAAAAGTGTTTTTAAAATAAGGCACATTTTGCAATTTGTTGCAATCTAATGTTTAATGAAGGGTCTGCCTTCCATCTATAAAGACAATCCACTCTCACATCAAAATGTACAATAGCAGTTGGGTGCTATAAAAGTTAATAAAAACATTTTATTGCCAAAACTATACTAAAATTTCCCACTGAACATGTAAAAAATGTTAGCATTTCCTTTTAATTAACTGCTACAGAGAAAAGTCATGTAACGTGTGTTCAAACCAACAGAAACAAAACAAAAGTATTTTAAAAAGTTTTTTATGGCCCATGTTGGGAAACTAGTACGCTATGCCTTTATTTTTCATGACATATCTGCCCTTTCAAAGCGAAGACATTTTTTGTCAGCACTGCGAATTGTGTTGTGTGTAATATCTACAAAACCATATTTTGTGCGTCAAGCCTCAGCACAGTGTTAGTTTCTCCATCAAAAGAAATGGCAACAGATTTGTAAATAATGTTTCAGTTATAGCTGATAGTGGAGAGGTTCCAAAATATGTTGTTTTCCGTTCTTTACTGGAAACAATTAACAGTGTATAAATTTTGCATTTAGTGTCCACAGACAACCTCTGGCCTTTAGCTGCTTTATGTATGTCATCAGCGAGTGTCTGCAACAAGTGTGTGTGTGTGTGTGTGTGTGTGTGTGTGTGTGTGTGTGTGTGTGTGTGTGTGTGTGTGTGTGAGTAGGAGAGAGAGTGAGGTGTGCATGTGCAATATGAGGGAAAATGGAAAATAAACATACTCACAGAGGCATGTGATGCAATTATACCTTTGTGATTGCGTAATCTAGAGGCAGACTGGAAGCGTCAGACACAAACACTGTCGGCAGACTGTTGACCAGCCATAACTAGAGCTTTATGCATTCACATGTCTGTAAACATTCACAGATCCGTATTCGAATGTTTGCTCAAGGATGCATTGATATAATGAACTGCTGCGTGTTAACAAAGTACAGGTTTATCTGATTAAATGCATGAATAACCTAAACGAATCGCATAAATAGATTTTTGCTGTGAAGGTATTTGGCAATCTTTCAGTTTAAATGAATTTTGGCAATTGAGTGAATCATTAAATATTACACATAAAAAAAAAACAGAATTATGTACAAAATGTGTAACCGTGTTTCAGCCTAACGCTGTACAAGGGTGTGACATTAGACTTCTGGACAGTCTTCAACTTCTCTGATGCTGAATAAAATTATTGTATTTGTATAGTTATCAGCTTAAACATTCATGAACGTTCACAAACGTGAAGCTTTGAAGCTTTAACTTACCGGCTAAGTGTGTCAGCTTTACATTAGAGCCAATAAAACAGACTGAAAATGAAATTCTGCCTTAGTATATTATATTAAAGCCTTTCTGGGATGCTGACTACAAACGTACGTGGAAATGAGTCATTGTTCCTATGTAATAACCTACAGCGGAAGTTAAGCAGCCCGGTCTCGGCTGTTTTAGGTTTAGCAATGCGGAAGTGTGAAAAAATTAACATAGATGTCAATGTTCAACATCTTAAATTAGTTTTTTTTTACATTCCTTTTACAATAATGGCAATAACAATCAAAACTACAACATGTAAATATTTTCAAATAAACTCTTTATGCTTTACTGCTTTAGTAATAATAAATTCTATTAGTTTCTCAGTCTTTTCTCAGTGTTGTGATGGTTGTCAAAAAGTCACTTCTAGTGACGGATCTTTCAGCTTTTCACGTAGGCTTGGGGTCTCCACAGCAGATCATGTGGTCCGCGTGTTGATTTGTCACAGGTTTTTACATGGGACACCCTTACCACGCAGTGCCCAGATTAGTGACATATGAAACACTGATCCTGTGGCTGGCACTACCCATTTCTCTTTACATTATTTTGATGGTTGTACCATTTGTGACATGTTCACATGCTTTTGCGTGTATAAGAGACAAAGTGACATTGCTTGATAAAGTGAGTGATCTAACCCACAATGGCAGTTCAACAAATCTGGTAGCTCTGTGTATGTGTTTGTGTGTGTTTCTGTTTCCATGAAGCCATTTCGGTGCCACGCCAAAAGGGAAGCGATTTAACAGCAGCGACCTATGTGGCAAACAAACTATATGGGCATTAAGTTCAGTGGAACTGTTGTGTCTTGCTTAGCATATTGTTCCTTATAATGAAGTGTGTTCTGGAAAAAAACAATGTGAACGAGTAATTTTCTATCCAAGGACAGCAATGCATGTCTGGGTCAAGTGGACATACTGCCCAAGCTCACAGCTGCTACGTCAAATTTACAATAATTGCTGTTCTGTTTTCTAAATTCAATACACAGCCACCCAACACCTACATCTGTTAAGCTGTTCATGTCCATCTGCCCAGTGTGTTTTTGATAATGACATGATAATTCATTGCTTGTCAAAGTTCTTATTTTTTTAAGTAGGATCGCCTCATCATTACAGAGAGACAAAATAAAACACGTGTGCGACATTATTTGGACTTACAGCGCTGACACTGCAGCACTGTAGGGCTCGGAGCAGCTCTCAGGTATGTCAGTAGGTGTTAACTGAGTCGGCAAACCAAGGGCACAGCTGTGAAAGAACACATAGAGGAGTACATGCCACGGATTCCTGCATAAATACAGTTTAAATATCTCGCCTTTTATCCTTTTACCGACTCGAGAGTTTCCAAACTGCTCATACACTGTCTGCGGAGTGAAAGAAAACGGGGAACGACGGAGAATCTCCGACTACCACGTGCAAAACGGGACTTTCTCGCTCAGACTGTTGATGGTCTGTTACACGGCGAGAATGTTTACTGCAGAGAGACATACGGACAAACGTATGGACGGATAGATTGTGCTTGTGGATGCCGCCCCCTCGCCCAACCACCCTGCCCCCTCTCACCTCTTACCAAACATATTTTGGAGTTAAAACACACCATTGAACTGAGTAACAAGGCAATCCTTGTCCAAGGCCACCAAACCTCCTGTGGACAGCCAGCAGCGAAGCCACTGTATGTGTTTGTGTGTGTGAATGTGTCAGCGCATGTATACAGTAGCGGCCACGCCAGGTTAAAATTATTTGCTGCTGCCTTTCAGCAGCAGGCTCCAGCAGCTACGCTCACACACACTTTTTTTTTTTCTCTTTTTGCTCTTGCTCCCTTTTTCTGGCCCTCTTGTCTCTCTGTAGGAGCACATGGCGAAGAGCCACATTCACATTATGCAGAGACAAACAAGCAAACACACGCACACACACACACACACACAGCACATGTGATTAACACAAAGTTGCCGTAACAGTGTGTTTGTGAGTCCAAGTGAGAGCTCAGAGCAATGGTGTGTTTGGATCTGCAGAACAGGGGCTGAACAAAGAGACCAGATAGTTTGTCCTTTTACCATCAACACTTCTGCTGTGCTTGGCAGCAAAGCTCCTCTCGTTCCCCCTCTTCTCCCTCCCCTCCTCAGCAAATCGTTCAACGCTCTCTCTTTCCTCTGCTCCCACTCTCGCTCCCTCCGTCCCTCTCACGCAGGAGTTCCCATTAGGTCCCCTCAATCTAGTTTGAGGGGAAACACACACACTCACTCACACACTCACTCACACACTCACTCACACACTCACTCACTTGATTTTGGCTATTTGACTGCCGTCTGGGGCTGGGTCCGGCCTAATGCCAGTGGGTTCTTTTAATCACTTCATTTTTAACCCATCTTTCCTTCTCTCTTCCATTGTCACTCAGTCTACTTTTTTTAAATCTTTAACGTTGCAGCTGAAGCTCTGGTATCACAAATCAAATAATGTCTGCTTAGATTTCATGTTGACTGCAGATGCTTTAGCTTATTTATTCACTCTCCTCACCAATTAATGCTCACACTTCCACAAAAGAAAAGCGGATATCTCGTATGATTATGCACAAGTGCTTCTGCTGTCTGATTAGATTTGCATCCATCTAACCATTTTAATGAGATATGAATACCACAAAATCCATCTCTAACTGATTTACATGGATCTTGTATAAAAACATAATGTATTTCAATTGTTTCCTAAAAGACTGACACATGTTCTCAGTCCTTATGCATAAAACCGTACGATGTGTTACTGAATATACGAAGCAAGCTTGGTTGCATAGTTTAGGTTTATAAGTGTGACAACATCTAAAAAAAATTTTTCCCACCCTCTTTGGAGTTATTATATTGCATTAATTATTTATACATATATTTGTTCAGTGCAAATAAACTTTGTACTCATGTCAAATATTTGTGCAATAAATCTAAATTCACATATGAAAACTTTAGTGCACAAAGTCACTCTCTTAAATACAAAATTTGTTTTGCAAGTACAAAGCATTACTGATGCCCCATGTGGATCTTGACATGTGCATTTATCAATGTCATCCACCAGACACAAATCTTCATAAACATACGGACCTTTTTTGCTGAGGGACAAAAAATCCACAGCCAGAAACATTGTTGCTCCTCCAGCCAATCACAGATCATTAACATTTAACCTCTGGCAGTTCACTGTATGTAAGATGAAGCTGTGAGATGCTAGTGAGACCTCCCAGAACCACCATGGCTAACATGCAGGTAGGTCACTCCTCTAACAAATTAGGCATCTTAGCAGGAATATACAATTTGACTCAATACATCTTTCATTTGCCATAGATAAAAATCCCTAGCTAAGCCTATAAAATCATGTGTTGCATGTTCAATTTTACAAAAATAAAAAATACAATGTTCTCAACATCACTGTTTCTGATAAACCGACAACTAATAACAAATGCACAGCAGACAACAAAGTCCAGCAGACTAAATGGCATTTGTCACAGTTTTGTTAACACACACACACACACACACACACACACACATTATATGGTCTCACAGTGGGAGCTTAAGGCTGCACAGTTCACATTATTAGTGTTGCAGTTTGAATGGAAAATGGCAAAGCCATTAACCTACAACTCACATTTGAGACACAATAAAACCTTTTAGGTCTCCTCATTAGTTTCTTCCTGTCCCTTTCTCCATAAATGTGTCCCCTTGCTATGCACGCTGCCTACATTATTTTCATGACTGATGAGGCACGGAAAGATGAGTCTTAGTATCCAGGGTGCACTTTTGAGTTTCTGCTTTATGAAACCTTTAGTGGTAATGTGTTTTGTCGAATTGTCCAGTATCACTGCTGAACTCACTGGCACGGGAGTTGTTGCAATCTGACTGTATTATCAGCACACACAAAAACTACATTCCTGCTTACTTCAGCAAAGACGTAATAACCCTGTGTGCAGCTCACAGTAACACTGCTCTGGCAACCTGAGCAGGTTGCGTATCTCCCTGGAAATATACGTGCGTCAATGAGAGAATGTGGGTCTTCCCCTTAAATAGATTTCAGAGCACATGTTTCTGCTCTAAAGTCATCCTCTCCTTCCCTCGTTCCTCTATCGCGTCTGACACAGATACTGTATGATGATGAGATGATAATAGTAATATGTTATGCAACACTGTATACCTTTATTTAAAGTCTGACCTCCTTAAATGACCAGATCACTTCACAATTACAATCAAAAAACACATTTATTTGACCCTTTTAAGGTGTTGGGGCCAAACATATAGGAATTTATTATTATATTTTGTTGTCCTGGAGTAAAATGAGTAAGTGACTGCCAGTTTTTGTTTAATGAACTATTATCAGAAAACGGCATGTGAAACATCAAAAAGCAAAACACTTGGAAATCTTGTTACTTTATTTAGACTTTCTATTTATGTCTGCTATTATCGTGTATGGAGCAAGCGCTTTTAAACTGCATCAGATCCAAACATTACTACCAGAGGCCTTTCCCCCAAAATCCCCATCCCACTGAGACCCTGGCTAAAAGACAAACAACTGCTGTCAATACACAGGGCTGTGTGTGGAGCTATGCAAAAAGATTATAATGGGCTCAAAATTCTGTTTACATCTTTCAGTATGAGCTCTCTATATCATATTGTGTTGATACTGTAGAAATGTCTCAGTATGTCAAAATAAAATAAATTGTTCTGCATTTCAGAATTACAGCAAAAAAAAACACAAACATTCTGGTCACCTGAAAAATAAAATGAACAGAAATAAAGCCACGGAGCCGTGCCGATGCTATTTTCCAGCTTCCAGTTCAACAGAGTGCCTGTGTTGCCTCTGGCCTGGCAGCCTGCACCAGCCTGCTTCATAAATACTGCACAACCAACGCTTGATGAAAACCCCCCACTTCTCTCAGGTACAACTGCACTCTGGAGAGCTTCATAATCTACAGTACGGATAAACTGTACCTGCAAACTGTGTGTGTCTGTGTCAGAGAGACGCCTTCGGAGAGAGAAGGAGGAGGAGAGAGGAAGATAAAGGACAGGAGAATGTAATTTACTGTAGTCCAAAGCAGGACTGAGTTTTCACTCCACAACGTACCTGGAATATATTGTTATTATGCAGTGTTATTGGTACTTTACACTTATAATTTCAACATGTACATAAATGGTAAAGTTAAATCTGTGGCGTTAGGTAGTGACCATATAATAATGCCACACAGCATATTTGTTATATAATACTGCTGTTTTGATACAGAGCAATATTATCATACAATTAATACATGAGTGTGGATTGCAGGTTTTCGTAATTTTAGTAAATCATGAAACATTTTATACCACCAGAGAAAAGTGTGTTACCCTGCAGGTTTCTTTACATCCACATGTTTATCACTAAACTCTCAAATAAAACTAGCCTTATGACTCATAAACTGTATGGATGAAAAATCAACTCAACTCTGCAGCATCACGTAGCTTCTCTCAATCCCTCCAGGAATTCACAACAATGAATTTATCCAGTCCCATGTGAATTCTGCACACTTTCTAATTTAAAACATTGTATCGTGCATTTTCAAAAGCTGTCACAAAATACATCGTTTAAGATTTACCAGTGGCACATTTATTGTTTTGTTTCATGATCATACCTTTCAACCATGCCGTTACAGCACACATGCTCTGAAAAAGGATGAGTCTGTTTATGTGTTAATTGCAACTAAAGAACAAAATGGCAGGATTTACATTGAAATTCATCAGCTTGTTTTGTTACAATATTTTATATTCATATTTGATTTGTTTATTCGTTTTTGTAATTCATAATGACAAGTATTTAGTTTATAACTGCCTATATTATATAATTAACAACTGCACACATAAAAAAGTTTTTGCTAATTTCTTAAACTACTTTAAAGCCCAGTGTATAATCCTTTTGTTTGAGCTCCTCTTTATCGTCCTCTCAGTGACGACAGGCTACAGCAGGACACACTGTCCTCAGCATCTGCTCAATTGTGAAGTTTTCTTAAGTTTCAAAGCTCAATTTGTCATCACTCCTGCCCCACACGAGGCAGGGTAGAATGGGTAATGGGGCTATTCTAATAGTACAGATAGCCCACTACGTCAGCGTTCCCTGGATACCTTTGAGATGAACAAGCAAGCACCACGAGTCAGACGGCTAATGTGGGATCGGTTCCATGTTCCGAATACAATCCAATGTAGGATTGGACAAAGTGTGTGATTTCATATCAGTATATGTGTTTTAAATAATACTTGTTGGGCCTTTAGTGGCTCACCATCACCCACACAGAATGAGAACAAGCTCATATAAACTGCACAACACACAAAAAGCTTAATTTCGTTGATTACCTTCTTTATAAAAGCATATGTGTGTGCCTGTGCAATGAATCATATCACCCTGGAGTCAACACTAGAAGAGTTCACAAGTATCACTTATTTTCAGTTTTTTCAGCAAAAACGTATGTAGCTTGAAACTAAAGAATAGTGAAAATCTGTAATCCAAACATTCATGTAAAACTGGGTAATATTAAAAAAAAGTTTAAAGAGGATTTTAAAGCTGTAGCGGGCTGACGTAGAATTAGCCTGAGCATGGCAATCAGTCCTCCCTGCTTTGTCCAGCTCTTCCTCGGCTCTTGTAAAGCTTTCAGGTGCACTAACAGCTACACACTGCACAGCCGTCCAGGTAGTTGTAGTTATCATATTCAAATAAATAACAATGCAAAAAAACAAACAAACTCCCAATCATGCAGAAACCATTGCTATTCTCAGATTGGTCAGTAAGGGGAGCCTCTCTCAAACCTGCTGTTCAGTGAGTCTGTGTCACATGTGGCACTGCATCACATTAAGGGAAGTGTTGAAACATATTTCAATTTAAAAAATATGAAAAATGTTGCACACTGTAACTTCAGGACAACAATCGTCCACTTGATTTCCTGCCAATACCAAGTAGCAAGACTGTTGTGCTTCTAGTATGACATGCTGGACAGTGTAATTCTCATCCTTTGACTGCGTAGACACTGAGAGACACTGCTGGCCGACACAGTGGTGGTTACACACCTGAGGACTTTTAAAAACTGAACGGTTCACCAGGTTTCACAGATTTGTAGCCTTTAAGAGTCTGGAAAGGAGCAGACACCTGACAAAGGGAAGTTCTGATCAAATCCTGCTCTTCAGGCGAAACAAATATGGAGGTGAGCAATGTTTTAAAAACAAGCCAACTTTTGCTGAAAAGCACAAAAAGAGAAATGAAAAACAACGCACCAATTTAGGGCGAGTTCCAGGATGAAATGGAGACAAAATAACAAAAATTAACTTCAGCTAACACTGTAGTTACAGTTACAACTGGGTCTTGGCGTCAGCTTATTTTTTTGTCACTGTCAGTTATGTTTCGACAGCTCCAAAACACAGAGATTGTTCCACCTTCGCCTACCTGCTCAACCAAGGTGAGGTTAATGCTGTGCACAAACACAAGTCCACAAGAACCATATCTGACCTGAGACCTGATACTGATATCGGTATCAGGACGTCCCTATTTATAACTGTATTTACAACTGTGGCAATCAGTTTTCCCTTGGCTTTCAGTGGATTGTTAATGCTTTGAGTACAGGTGGTCGTTTTATAGACATTGTTTGCTTGTTTTGTGTTTCTTATAAAAAGATTATGGACGTTTTCTGTAAAAAAATAAACATAGAAACAAAATCTATGGCAAAACAGTTATCAAGTCCTTAGAACATTTCAATTCTAAACCTCTAATGGTGAGCTGAGAAACCGAGATGACGTAAGGTGAATGAGATGATGAGAGATGTTTTGCACTTCAGCTTTATGCCGACATTTAAAGATGTGGACATACTATTCATAAGAGGGTATTTTCACAAATGGCAATATAAAGAAATACATCAGAGTTTAAGAAAGAATGTTGAGAACATTGTTGCTATTTTGGGATGTGAGCCGCACAAGTTAAAGGCTAAAATTCACCCCCAACATCATTTATGGATTTTATTTTTTATGCATAACACTTGCCCTTATCACTGCATTTCCTCTTTACAGCAGGGAGCCTCACAGTGAACTAACTTGTACAGCAAAAATACTTATTTCATTTTAAATAAATGAGCAAAACCAAAGTGGTGACTAGTGAAAATACGGCACCAAACCTGGTTCTCATGGGGACACAACTGGACCGGATTCGGATCCATAATGTGTGAAGTTCAGGATCATGGAGACCGCAGCACTGGCAGGTTCCCACAATAAACAGATGCTTCCAAAAGTGTATTTAGAGGTGACTTCACACCTATCACACACACACACACACACACACACACACTGGCCAAGAGCACCGTCCACTTGCTTATCAGCAGCACAATCAGTGCCCCGCACATTGACTCACTGATGCCCAGCTGAGCTGCACATTCACACACAAACCAGCAAGTCCTAGTCCGGGTCTCAGAGACAGAAACGAATCATCCCTGTCTCCATGTCAGCACGATGGGAAAGTGTAAATGTGTCACACATGCCATCAGAGAAAAACACACCACAAAATCCATAAATCAAATCAAGAACATCACGTCAAACATGATCCGGCTCAGCTGCCCGAAGTTGGACATGTCCTACCTGGTCCCGCGGAATGCAAGGCAGCGAAGTCCTGCGGTGGGACTTGCTGTTGCTTTGACTGTGAGCCATCATCTCCGAGGCCGCTATGGAGCTGGACCTCCGTCTCCTCTTGAAGACAGGGATGTCCTCCTCCTTCGCCCCGGTCACAGAGCCACAGCACCCCGTCCCGCTGGTCCCTGAGGCCGGCAGGAGCCGGTCCGCATACCTCGCAAGCAAAACTCCCAGCAACCCCAGCAGGTAGGCCAGGTAGGGTCTCCAGCTGGCCCGGACCACGCTCAGAGACGCGAGGGACACGGCCCTGATGACGCTAACGAGGACGAGGACGGACACTCCCTGACCCAGCCGCACGACCAGCAAAGCCCCGCAGCCCAGGCAGCCGAGGACTACCAGGGTTGCGGTCGGGGACAGCAGTCGGTCCTCGGCGCCGCGCAGGAGCCACTGCGCCGCGGCTTCGCCCAAGTGGCACAAAGCTGCGAGAAAGAGCGCGGTGCGGAGGACGAGTCCGCGGCGGACGAGGCAGAGTCCGAGCCAGAAGGAGGCACATCCGAGGGCGAGCAGCGGGGAGACGCAGGGACACGCAGTCACAGCGCAGCCCACCGCCGAATCAGAGCGGGATCCGGAGCTGCCGCTATTTCCGCCGCCGCTGCCTCCCGCATCCCAGTCGACCAATGCGAGCAGCAGAGCGAGAGCGACGGAGACGCAGGCGACGCAGAGCGCGGACGACGCTCGTCGGCGAGTCCGTGTCACGCCGAGTCTCAGCCACGACTGGCTCGCTGCTGCGTCCCGGAGCAGCGGGGTGACACATGTCTGCACGTAGCCGCGGCGCTCCGACGCTGCCCCGGGAGGTTTTCCGGATGGACCCCCGTCGCCGGCCATCGCCGTCAGTCGGGCGGCAAAGGACGGGTTTAGTGTGTCCGTCTACGCGCTCGCCATGTGTTTCCCCCCATCACGCCGTTTGACCCCCAACATGATGATTTTCCCAACACTAAACTTCAAGAAGTCAGCATCTCTCGCTTTTCATTTACTTTTGTGGTTCACAACTGCCCCATTATATTTGTCTGTTATTGTGTTGCCCCTGGAAATCAATCAGTGAACCAAAAAAAAAAAAAAAAGCAACCCTGGCGTTTCACACATCTAGGCCACTGCCTCCACTCCTCCGCATAGTCTCTCTCTCACCCCCTCCTCTCTCTCTTTCTTTCCCCTTCTCGTGCCGCTCCGGTGATTCCTCCATCACGGTTTCAGCCCCCTTCCATGTTCCTGCCCAGCCTGCAGTGTCTCTGTGGACTCGTGCCATGTTTACGTGAAGATTTCCCGGCTTGTTCTGGAAAGATGCATCAGCCCATTATGAGAATTAAGTGTATTAATTCTTTGATTCATATGTCAGGAGGCCAACATGATCATTTATTAGTCCTTGCATGTCTAATATCTTCCCTTATTCTTTGGTGACGTGCACAAGTTATTTTCAGGGATGTACTCTGGATGCATTTTCCAATAAACAGACACATAATAAAATGAAAAGCACAATCCAACAAACAAACAGACTTTATCTCTGGTAATAATCATCTTTTGCTGCCCCGACTACTTTTTTTTTTTTTTTTCTGGATTAAAATCCCAAATCACATCATCCTCTGCGTCCTGTGTGGCAGACTGCATGGCCCAGAACAAGTTGGAAGCCTTCACCTGTTTGGCCTACATTTTATGAGGGGATTTAAAATGATGTGCTGAAATCACATAAAGTCTGTTATATGTCTCTCTCTGTAATATTACTGTTTAATTGGTCCACGAAAAAGAACACAATAAACATGATGTATTGCATTAGAACTGCTCAACAAGAGGCAGAAAACATTTGCGTAATCGATAGAGCGCAGTTTGGTTTATTTATTCATGCGCTGGCAATTTATGGTGTCTTTCTTACACTAGTAGTTTGAGTTATTATATAACACAGGTGTTACACAATCAGGACATAAATCTCCTGTTCTAGTCGGACCATCATGGTGGACATTTGCCAGATCATTGAGAGTCTCACAAGAGGCTCTATTTTTACCCTTTGACACTGCAGCTTCCCAACGTGACAGACAACTTTCATTCGCCGTCTGAAGTTTCCGACTTATCGGGAGTTTACAATAACTTTGACTCTGCAACCATGGCTGGACTCAGAGCGATCCAGCATGGTTCACGCTTGTCTTTTGTCTTTTGTCTTTTGGCAAAGGCAGCCGTGATTATAACATCCTTTGCCCTTTGACAGACGTCCAGAAACACTCCTCCAGTTTTACTGTGGAAGTGTTGTAATAGTGTCATCAATCATTTTGCTTTTCATTTTTTGGCTCTCATGCAGCTGTTTATATGGCCTTATATCCTGACCTGTCAGAGTGGATGATCCTCTAAGCTTGTATAATGTCTGTGGTATATTGATATATCAGGACATAAAGGCTAAAGATGATATTTAATAAAAGGCTGAAACAAACAAAAAACTGTGGTACAGGTGCAACAGAGCAGAATTCTGACAATATCCACATGCATCAGAGGGTGTAAAACACTGTTAACTTAGCATTCAAACACACGTGAACCAGACTCCAGGAGAATCTCAGGTTTATGGTTACTGACATTTCTGCATTATAATACAGCTATAATGTTGAAGAGAAATTTCAAGAGACCTCCATCTACAGTGGGTGATGATGTTCCTTCTGTTCAGTCAGGCTTTTTGTTTCCATGGCTGTATTTCGGAGAAGAATGTTAAGCACAAAACATCCCTTTAATCAGTCATCTAACTGTTGCTGTCCGTCTCTCAAACTTGCACCAACTCATGCGCAAAACACCGTTACACACACACACACTTTTGTTGTGAAAATGTAAATAAAAACGAATCCAGCCCCCGTCTTTGGTGTATTTTCCTCACGGTTCACAGGCTTATCCGACTCTTTGCATTCTTGAACAAACTTCTGCTTTTTAGACATTACAGAATGTGTTCCTGTTGTCGTAACCTTTATGGATAATGGCACATAAAACTATTCATCATGTTTTGACACACTGGGCTGGAGAAACGTCATTGGCCAGTTGTTAGGCTGCCAAAGACAACAGGCCGCCTGTGCTGGTGCCTGTTAAATGGGATCGTGGGTTATGCTGCTGGCCCGTGCCACTGAGGAGAGAGGAGGGACTGTGTCCCTGGGGGCTGCTCAGCCGTGAGACGACTGTTCTTTCTCACTTCTTCCCACTGACTCCCTGTGTTTTGCTCCACACCAGAAATGTTATTTGAAGGTGCTGCTCTGACCGTTTCCTGTTCCAAGGGGGAAACTCTTTATAACACGCCTGTGGCTCCTGCAGGTTTGGGTGCATGTCAGCAGAGGCTGAGGAGAGCCTGTATTCTGAACACACACAAATTCCTGCTCCAGACAACTAATTTGTGATTGCCTGTGGATGTTGCAGAAAATGCTGAATTTGATGATATGATATGATGTGAGAGATTAACAAAACAGGAGTTCTTAAACCCATAATGCCTGCGATTGTAATGCATTGTTGTAAAATGTAAAATGTTTTACTTAAATTCTTTATCTGTTCCAATAGCCCTTGTTAAATTGCTAGTGACAGACAAAGAAACCACAAAGTCAGAGCTTTTGGCAGAGTGGATTTATCCAGACAAGAAGAGCAGTAATATACTGTGTCATGGTACTTTTGGGTCCTCACTGAAATGTGTTGTGATGCTAGTCACAACAAAACCCACTTATGATGCAAAACTGACAGTGTGAATAAGGTTAGTACCTGGATACAGAAGCATGTTGATCAGGAAGATATTTTTGTTTCTATGTGTCTATGATATGATTCTATGTAAAGTCAATGATCCCTCACAGCTTTACATTTGGCCCCTACAATGAAATAACACTAATGTGATTATGGTGGCTGACCCAAACGTCAAAAGCATTTGAACATGTCTAAACCTCTAAACTGGCAGAAAAAATCCTCAGAATTTAATTTGATTACAGTGATATGTCAATTACCTAAAAATGTAGATTAAATTTATAAAATTGACTGAATTGCACATATATAGGAATCTGTGGAGGATAACTAATGAATAACACCTGGCATCAGTAAACATGAAGCAAAGACATTAATGTGCTTCAAGCAAGGTGCAAGGCAGTAATTAGAAAACACTGACAGAAAGCATGATCGTAATTTAGTTTACTTTAAAAAATTACATGTACAGTAGTGCATTGGCAGTAAATATTAAAGTGACACTTGTGGTGTATGTTTAAATATTATTATGTCCCCAAAAGGACATGGCTTACATGTGACTGAGAAATCTGCAGTTACGTATGTGGGTGTCTTTCAAAAATGCAAAATTGCATTTTGCAGATTATATTATAAACTCTTAAGGAACAAACGTGCTATAAATGTGTGACACTAATACATTTTACAGTAAGTCTAATACAGACTTCTTTCAGTCTTAGACCTCATCCGCCAGAGCAGGAAACACAACCAGACTAGTCAGTCCCAAGTTGGTCAAACTAGAAAGAGTCTCTTTACAGGGGAGCAGCATGACCTTGCGTCAGCGGCGTGATAAGCCGTGTCTGCTAACCCTTCAGGAATCTGTGGATAAAAGAACCTGCTTATCAAGGCTGTGATAGCAGCCTGAGTGTGTGCGTGTGAGTGCCACTGAATCGGGTAGTCAAAGGCCTGGGAACAGGAAAGGACAGTGAAGGGTTCCGACCACGTCCAGTTTGATGCATGTATGTATGTATGTATGTTCTACACGTGACGGTGGCTTTACGTCTGCGTGTGTGGAGTATTGATCAGATAATGGTTAAAAGGAGATATAGTACTGTGCCAATCCGATAAATTTCTACTTGTGTGTTTGCACAAGGAGACTGGGCTGGTACGTACTGACGGAGCATTAAAGCGTATGTCACACACACCGGCGAAAGCTTTCATCTTCTGCAGCCCACTTGGCTTTTTGATGTTATCAAACCAACTGTTAGCCATATAAATGAAAGCATTATGACCTTAAATAGCTTTACAACCTCACTTGGCCTCACTTGGCCAACATGTGGCAAGGTCTAGCAGCTCTAACCTGCGCAGGCAGCGACGGACTGACACGCTTGAATGCATGTGCACTTACTGCTGAAACTCTTCAGTATTACATGCATAAGAACAAATATTTGTTTACTATTGCATCTAAAATGCACTCATAGTCTAATAGTCTAGACACAATTATCAGTTATTATTAAAACGCTTTTCAAGTCTACAGCTTTATGTACTGTAGCTACAAATTAGATATTTTGCGAAGATAATGAACAAATGTCTACACTAAAATTATACTGGTGGGAAAATGACAGTAGAATAATCAGCACTTGTTGTGCTACATAAAGGAAATAAAAGTTGTGTTATGAGGGTTGTAACGTTTCCTGATCTCAGTCCAAATTATTCTCACACAATGACGTGTGTCTCCTTCTCATATCTGCCACATCCATCTGACCCTGTCTCACTGTATGTCTGTGTAATATCTACAAACCCCTGTCACTGATATTAACTGTAGTTATTTGTATTGCTCTATGTCAAGGCTGCTGTACTCTAGTCCCAGTTTCATGCAGCACAAAGGTGATTTCATCCCCACTTAGAGAAAATGGTCAGTTTATCGTGGTGGGACAGGAAAAAGTTTTCGCTGTCTCCATAGAACAGAACAGAAGATGCTAGGTTATGATTTTGTTATGTTTCACAGCAGAAAGCTAGAAGAAAGCAGATAATGTTTGGATCTGGTCTATAAAGTGTATTTCCAAAACTATTAAGTTCAGTCGAATTATACTTTTAATACTTAATTGCATTTAAAATAAAATTCAGTTACTTAAAAGAATGGAGCTGCTGACACAGAACCGCAAGGGTCCAAGTGTGTCCCAGGTTCCTGTGTGCGCCCTCACGGAGGCAGATCACCTGTAAACACAATGATGACAGAGAAACAAACTGTTTAGTATTCTGTTATTTTATTAGACATTTCAGCATCAGAAGCATATGTTTGTTATTCAAAATATTGCTCTGCATTCCTCTCAAGCTACAAAACACATGTTCACGTCAACACATAAAATCACATGTGCATCCAACTAAGCCTCATGTGTGCGTCCACATTATGTACTCACACACAAACAAAATTCAGGTTTTGTGAGTGATTCATAGTTTATTATGTTACTGAGCTGCTCCAATGGGCATCGTATTAAAGGGGATTAGCATTTAAAATAAAATAAGCTAAACATGAACATTACAATAATAATAGGTTCATGAATAATGTGCATTTGTTGGGAACAAGTGGCCTAACCCAAAAAATAATAATTTGGTAATTTTATCTAGAATGAAAGACAGATAAGAGGGGGATTTTAAAAGTGAGTCACCACAGTAATATTCACTGTGCTTGTGTGTGCGACTCTAAGAGCCTTTTGTTCTTCAGACAATCGTACAATCTAGTGTCACTTGTTCTTTGCTTTTGTACCTTATGCTAATAGTCTATTAATACCTGTTTGCTCTTCACAATAACACTTTGTTTGTTGCCGGCCCCACTACGGCGCACATGTGGCTTTATGTGGGCAGCTAATGGCGTGGTTGGGCCATGTTCAGACCATCACACTGTAATAATTGGCATGTTGCATCAAAGCCATGTGTCATGTGACGGTTTTACCCATCAGCACAGAGCAGATGGACAGACTGACAGAGACGGTGGTGCCGGTGAAGTTAATCTACAGCGAGTTGTGATCGGCTGAGTTTGCCAGACCACCTCCTTTACATACAGCCCAAGCTATGAAAAGCAGCGCTGTAAATTAACTGTACAGTTAATTTGCTCTGATTTTTATTTTTCATATTTTTTTTACTGTGAGCAAAGGTAATACAGTTGTTGGATACGGGGAAATAACGCTGAAGTGCTCAGATAAAGATGTGCTCAGGCAGACAAGGAAGAAAAAAACATGAGTTGTACACCTACATGCATGGTTGCACATGCTTGAACAGCAACAACCAACACGCAGCATTCAGATGTGGACAGGAAAGCAAACGCACACACTGAAAGTGTGAATGCAGCATCAATACAAACAGCTCCGGCTCTAAGGTCAGAAAAAGCCGAGGGCAGTGACGGCAACTGTCTGTTTTTCCTTAAATATTATCACCAGTCTTCCTCACAGAGAGAGCAGGTGTGTTTTTTCCAGTCAGTTCATATGTCTTGTGCACGTGTGTGATGTGTGTGTGAAGGGGGGGTGGGGTCATGCAACATTCATCTTCAGTGAGAAGGCCCGGACTTCACAGCCCCGCTGATCTTACTGTAAGTGACAGAACTAGTCCATTTAGCATGATCCCTGCCTCATCTCAACACTGTGCCCTCCCTCCTTCCTCTCCCCGCTTGAACCGAATCCGGTCAGCTCATATCGACAGCGCAGGCTTTCACATCTGCATTTTTAATGCTGGACTCTCCTAGTTCTCACCTGTCCTGTCCTGTTATCTGTCCCCACTAGATGCTGCACCGCGGCGCTTACTGAATGTTACCCGACATTGCTGTTGTATTTACCGATGCCACTAACACGCCGTCGATCATCCTCATGCATGTCACATCATAAACACACTGCGGGAAATACTAAAAAATGACAGCCAAAAGCTCCAAGAAGGGCCATTATTATAAATTTATCCCACTGCGAGCTTTATTACCATTGCTAATGTGGTATGTCGAGCTCAGAAGTGAAATCCTGAATGACAGGTACAATATAAAAATGCAGTCATGACTGCACACCAGGCTTTCTCACTTCCTGAGTTATATGTTGTATAGAGAGCGACTCTATAGAATCTCCAGATTTACTAGATCTCCAGAAAAAGATTAAAGTAGTTGAGACTAGATAAGATTTTGAATATCTCATCTTTTATATATTATAGCACAATATTCTGTTTAGCTCTAAACACCAATCAGAGACAAATGTCATAAGACTTTGCCAAACAGGTTTGATGCAAAGACATGCAGTTCAGTTGACTGACTCCACATGCCCGTACATGTGCATGTGTGTGTGAATGGTTGTCTGTCTGTGATGGGCTGGTTACCTGTTCAGGGTTTATTCCGCCTCTCATCTAATGACAGCAGGGACAGCACTCTAGCATCCATGCAGTGGCTCGAGCAAGGGCTGGATGGAAGGTTCTCTCTGCGTTAAAATATTCGTCTCTCTCTCTCCTCAATAAACGCTTTTGATTCTGAAATAGAAACTACTTTTGAGGTGCAGTGTGATGCTTAATATCCTGCCGTGTTTTTACCACTTATTAATAACGCTGCTGTGCTTTCAGCAAGTCTACGATGGTTAACACTTACCAAATCTGTGAAATAACATATTTAAATTTTTTAGTTTAATTATTCCGATTTTGTTTTTTTTTTCGTAAACCCTAAATTCAAAAGCCTATAAATTTTGCAAACCATGAGTAATTTGGAACCCTGGAATCAGATTGAGCAAAGCCATGTGTTTTCAACATTACATGTAAATATACAAAAGCCCGTGAAGATTACAATACATCGGAGTTGGATGCACAGATGGAGAGAAGCAATAAAAGAGAGAGAGAAAGTAAGAAAAGGTCGTTATTTGGTCTTTATCCTTATTGCACAGCAAGAAACTTTTTATTATCCCCTTGTACTGTATCAGTGTCAAACCGGCCCAAGGTGAGCAGGTGGACGCAGAAGCACATGGAATCGCTCCTATTTGTGTCACAGTAGCCGCTCCTCCACCTGCCTGTCCTCTTTCTTTTTCCCCATTTCCCCGTTATCGCTGCCCTCGCGTCTGTACTTGGGGCTGCAGCAGTGATCACACCTGTACTTAATCTTTCACCCTGATGACTGCTGCACATAAACCAGCTTCCCGCACAGCGCAAGTCACCGTCTCAGTAACCAGGTGGTAGTAGAGACGTCTAGCTTTTGTACTTTGTCTTTTCAACGATGCTTGTTTCTTCCATTTTTTTCTCTTTTTTTAAATGTCTCTGGTCGCCCTGCTCAGCTCCGCTATCCCCTCCATAACACCTGGCTTCTGGTTCACCCCATATCCAGTGTTGAGGAAGTTTACTTTTAAATGTTTAAATGTGGTCAAGAACACCACAAAGTTACTGTCATTAAAATGTAATCAGTTATATTACAGTGTTATCTTTTTGAGAGAAGTATATTATTGTACTTTTCCATTGCTGAAAATGAAAACTCTTTTGCGATTTCTCATGTATGTTGTCTTAGTCAAGACCTTTATAATTTCTCTACCATCATAACACAGTAAAGTCTGGCCCTGACACACTGTCCCATTTACACTCCTTTGTTTTACAGACTTGCATTTAAAGAAAAGTAAAAGTGGTTATAGCCTAGTACATATTCCCACAGAGGCTTCAGGTTATGGCACTACAGGCAAATCCTGGCGGCCTAAATCACACACCTGAACACAGACACATACGTCACATTTAAATTAAAGTTTATATCTTTTAAACATGTCCATGCATGACTGCAATTAAAGTGCATATGCTCTATGACACAGAGCATACAAAGAGTCTATGTATTACTCCGCAGCCAGAAGATTTCACAGAAGATTTCTGTTATTCTGACAAAAAGTACAGAAATTGGTAGTTTACATATTTGAAAATGTAACTAAACAGGGAGAAGGTTTGCACTTCAGGTTTGTGCAGTGGTACACAAACTATGTCAAAATAACATCCACAACAGACCGGCAGTGTGTGTTCTGTCAAATGCTAGAATGGCTGATGGACCTTTAAGTAGACAGCATCATATCACCAACAGCTAACATTATTAGCATGGCCGCCCAGAAAATGAGCTTTACTCAACTGACAGTAGCATACTGGTAACATATCCCACCTTGTGTGGACTGATGCTGTTAGTCAGCCATAAGTCAGCCATAACATTATGACCGTCCCACCCTTTTGGGGCCAAAACGGCCCTGACCTGTCGAGGCACGGTTCCCACTAGACCCTTGAAGGTATGGCTTCTATTGCTATAGCAATAAATCATCAGGAGTAGATTCTTGAAGTCTTGGTCGGGGGCTCCATGGACTGAACTTGTTTTTCCGGCACATGCCAGAAATGGTAAATTATATGGACATGCTTAAAGCATTTTTGAACCACATTTGCAGTGTGGCACAAAGCATCGTCCTGCTGAAAGAGAAAAATAATCAAAAGCATTAGCAGAAGAACATAAAAGAAAAAACTCAAAAGTGATTCCTCCCAGGGCAGACAATTAAGCAGTTATTTGGTAGAAGTAATAATCTGAATAATAAGCTGCTGCTGAAGTAGAGGAACCTGGGAAGCCGAGCAGAAAATGGACGGAGTGAGACGGAGGAGGAAACCGTGGACAAGGGCCAAGCTGTCAACGAACACAGAACTGTTTCCCACAGTACAGCTGGAAGTCTGCGCTTCTTTTTTAAAGCTCAGTATCATGTCACTCAAGTCTGTGCATCGCATCACCATATGTGGGGCGGTTATGAAATATTCAATAATTTAAATATGTCTTACACACATTTACACAGACAGATTATCACTTGTCGGAATTTAATGGTGTCACACGGACACAGAGCAAAGTTCGAGTCCACATGTTTTCAGACGGCACGGTGAGGTACGTTTTATTCTGACTGACCTTTTGGGTTTCCTGTAGGTTTTGGTTTAGCTCAACCCCTGACGGACACGAACATCTCGTGAGTTAAATGCTCCACTACATTCGCAGCCGACCACTGACTTTGTCTGTTTGCTGCGGCCTGATTTTTATATCACACATGCTTTTCAATTTGGGAGAAGGTCGAGTTAGACACACATTACAGCTGTGGGATTGTGTCCAGAAGGTTGTTGCGTTGAATTGTCAGAGCGGCTACAAAAAGCAGCAGAGGAAAGTAAATTAGCAACACTCCCTGCTGCTTCACAGCTCCCGTCACAGTGGCTCTGACCACAGAGCAACATAATGTGGATGAACTGGGCAGCATCCAGGCTACACTATGCACAACATTTTGGTCTTTGACCAGGATATAGTATAAAGTTATTATAAAGACAGTTTCTATGTAATATCTCTGTAACATCTGTTTCTTAAAAAAGCTGTCCATGAACAGCGTCCCATGTTAAAGCTATGCCTGATGATCTGCTGTTAAAAAGACAATGTTAAATAGCCTCACTGTATTTTTAGCCTGAAATGTGTGTCAGGTGTCTGTGTGCATGTGTACTTGGATTAAACCAAGATTTGCCTTACAAACATCTGGGAATCACAGATAGAAAGGGAATGAAGTAGTAGACGCAGCTATAAATGCCCCAGCACCCCCCCTCCCGTCGATCCTTTCCTGCCTCTCCCTGCTTTCCAAACTGTCTGTTTCTTATCGTCCCAACACCTTCCCATAGGAGCTGTGGGCTCGCAGCAACACAGAGCAAGAGGGATGGTGGGAAAGAGAGAAAATAAAAAGAAAATGCAGATTAATTTACACTAAAAACCCTGGGGTCTCATCTAAAAAAAAAAGTATGTTTTGTAACAATCCCATCAGCAATGGGGAATTCACATCATCATTCTATATAAGGAAGTTTTTCTTGACAAGATTTATATAGTTTCTACTAATGTGAAACAGATGGCCAACGTGCAACGTTGTTCATTAGAAAACATTTATTTTATTTTATTTTAATTTTTGCCTCTCATATCTTTGCATAACAATAAATGAACAAGAATAAACTTTCCAGTCATTTGTGCGTCACATCAGCAGTGTGGGAACATAGCTGGACAAGTTGGCAGACCACTCTGTGCAGCCACATCCCCGCCACACTCTCATTCCGCAATACCCGGTCTGTGTGGAACAGCTGCTTCACAGCAGTCTGCCATGGTGCAAAAAGAAATCGCCACTATACACAAATATAGTTTTAAATGAATCCGTTGACTTCCATTCATTGTTGCCACAGATGCTGTAGTACATTGTGTAGCACATGTATTTTAATCCCCTCCTAGGCTCTGTTGTAAAATTAACAACAGGTTTCAAAAGTATGAACAAAGAATCATAAGACAAACGACAACAATTTTTTACAAGGTCTCGTCAACAAGGCTAATGTAGATGAATGTGTACATGTTTGCATCCGTTAATTATTGTTGTACACAGAAATATATATTTAAATGTATTATGTCTATTATATCTATGCTTAGTTGAAGGCAAGTCAGGGAATGGATGTAAGTCACTGGTACTTTACAGTTGACCCATGCCACCCAGCTCTGCCATGACAAGCATTCCTCAGATTTTAAGTTGAAACGGTCAGAAAGGTGATGATTTTACTACACTATGAGTTATTACTATTATTGAGGTCATAGTGGGTGGTGGCGGGATTTATATCGAGAGGTGATTTTTTTTTTACAGCATGAATGAAATTATGTCATTTTTACAGATAACAAGAGATATTATATCCACATTGTGCAGTCTGTACACATCTGTGGGTGAATTTGAAATATGTACATGTATGTCCTGTATACAAACAAATCAGTCAGTGAGGATTAAAAATATTATAAGGACAGAATGAGTCAAACACGGATTTTACAACAGAAAGTGTGTGTTGTGTTTTTGTACTGCTCATGACTGGAATATCACGGTATGCTCACGCCGTCTGTCTACTCATTGGAAAGCTTCCTCATGCAGGCATCTCTCATCTCATGCCAGCATTGATGTCATAAGTGGCCCCATTTCTCTGCCTCCTATTGGTCCGTTCAGTGTGACACAGCTCTGCTGGTTGACGTACAGTTAACAAATTCACGTCACTGTAGTAAGTGGTCTGATTCTTCTCCCTCTCTCTCTGGCTCTCTCTCCTTCACACACACACACTCACACACACACACACATACACACACACACACACAAACCTTTCCGCTTTTAAGTCACTTGTTTCTTTCGTGCTCGTCCTCCCTCCCTGTGCGGAAAAAGAAAACACTCAGCGAGCCATTTGCCCATTGGCTCAGACAAAACCATCCAGTGATGCATGTAGCTGTCAGGAACAGGAATAGACCTCAATAGAGCTGAAGCCGTGTGTGTGTGTGTGTGTGTGTGTGTGTGTGTGTGTGTGTGTGTTTGTGTGTGTGTGTGTGTGTACCTGTATTCAGTGTTTGTTTACATCACTGCTTTCTACAAAAGGACATCCCACTGTGAGGACATATCTACCTCACACACAGTGTGCACATGTTGTGTAATCTGAGCTCATCCTCTTGGTTGATACATTCTGTATTCACTCTATTTATGTTTTTATGTCCACTTGAACAATATTTACTGCAAATATTGGTCTTTTTTTTATCTAAGGGGTTATAGTATCTTACATTCAGTTCAAATTGACAGAACGTATTCATATCAAATTATCCATTAAACTGTATTTATCCAATCAGGCATTTGGACATGAAGTTGCTGTATGACTGGAATAACTGGCCGATCACAGATTTATTAAGGTGCTACATTTAATAAGTGTCCACAAAGTTGAGTGTGTCTGAGGGAATGAGCAGGACTCGATCAATACTTGAACATCTACATTAAACAAAACATTGTGTATCTTTTAAAATATATAATTAAAAAAAATTATACAGCCACTCATAAATCAAAGCATGTACAAGTTATAACTGATTCCCCATGTACATAAAATAAAGCAGCAGCATGTCTACAGGACATGCTAACGATATTCCCAATGAAATGCAAATTCTTATTGTTCCTCACAGCACATGTAAATGCCGTTTCCATCTTTATTTATCTGCGAAAGCAGTTTTTTGGTGTCATGCCTCATGATGATTCAGAATTCAGCATTTATAAGAGCTGCAGCTGCTGGTTCTCATTTAATTGGTCAACATTACGTTGTGAAAGACATGGCACATGGTTCATCACTGATATTTCGTGGATGTGTTCTGGGGCTGGAGGCTGGGCGATCACAGACTAACCTCAGATAACTGGCAAGTGTCCTGCTTCTCTCACTTCACTCAGTGGAGGAACAACCACATTATTATACACACAATGATGAAAACTTCATCTTGTGCACAAATCTCTAGAACCAAAGTTACATCTTGGTAGCTTGTGCTGCACACCCTGTAAAACCCTATGATGTTGGTTACCACCAGAGATGAAAAATCTCTGTATCTGCATATGAGCACTTTTATACATTCTTTTTCATAATGCAAGAAGGAAAAGAATGAGAGGAAGAGAAGAAGAAAAGGCAAAGAGAACACATTGTAATACACCTGATAGAAAACATAAAGGGCTTAAAGGATCTGCTGCAATAAACCTTCTTCATGTGGAGGTAAGCGTTCCCACATCTACTTGTTCTTTGTTATTTAAATGAGGTTGTTTTCCGACTAACATCCAGTTGCTGCCTCAGCCTCAGAAACACCGAGCTGCCCCAAGGCTCTGTCAGAAAGGAAAGTGATTATGCTTCCCCCTAATGGTAAACTCAAAAGACAAGGCAAATGTTTTCAAGTAACATATGCACGTTTCAACTTCTTCCTTATTCTGCTTTACTTAAACTCATCAGTTACAATTCGTTTTCAAGAAAGTCCTCAACGACATTTTCAAGTGTCTGATTATGACGGGTAAGTCATATTTTAAGTGTTTCTTTGCATTTCTGCACTTCTGTGTCGCCTACACCCAACGACTCAAACGAGCGTTCGGTGACATTTTCTTGGAGCACGGTACATCTAACCTGAGAAAATGTCACTGCATTAACCTTTCACTGTGTTCCCACAGCCCGTATACAGGACGGTACCGATGCACGTAATGACCACTTACAGCATTGTTTCAGACTTACTGGCTCATCCTGATTGTTAATGGACCTTTGGACCTTCAAAATCAAACTGGCAAATAGAACAAAACGTCAAAGTATGTGTCTCTGTGTGAATATTGCGTGTTTGGTTTTGCATTTTTTATCCAAATCTTCTCTTCTTTGGCACTAATAAGTTAATCCTATGGCTAAATACTTCACTTCACATACATCATACACATTACAATTAACAAATTAATTATAATTAATAAATGATAAATCATCATATGCATGAAAGGCATTGAGCGGCTATGAAAAGACATGTCCACTAGATGATGCTACAGGACAAAACAGTCAAATATAAGGGTGTCACCGAGTCGCCCCAACTTTGTCTCCAGAAAACAAAGCGGGTTGCACTTTTAGTTTGAATTACATTTTTCTCATTTTGTGGTCAATTCTTTTATTTTTGTCTTTAAAAACTAATGTGACACCCTAAATGTGTCCGAACTCCTACAGAGCTCAAATACACAATATCAAACGTCTGTCTGATGAAGATCGAGACTGTTTTGTGTGTGAGTCTCCTCATGACACCCATCAAAAAAAGACCTGTGACCCAGTTTTGTAGTTTCCGCACACAGCTCCCTCTCTGCAAAATACAACATATTTTCTTCTCCTTTTATTTTGAATTTCAAGTAGACTACAAGAGTTTGTTCTTTTAAGACAAATCAGCAAAGATTCACAGGTAATGAAGGTCTGAAGGTCAATTTTACCTGTAATTCCATAAACTTAATCATTCATCGAGTAGAACTATTCTTCTCAAATAAAATGCCTTGAATGTTTAATGGTGCTCACCAATTTATGACTTATTGTGTCACTGGACCTACTGTCAATCGTTCACCTCACAACTGTTCATTTAAATAACACGATTAATGCTCTTGTCTATTCGACATTTTCATCACCATTAAAACTAAAGAAATCGAGTCATACCAGGTGCTGCCTTATGCATTTTATAGCCTCTTTAGCAGCAAGGCCTTAATCAAACTGTTGTTATAGCGACAAATAGGTTGTCTTTCCATCTGCCCATTCCACGCAGTTAACACAGATCAATGAGCGCTCGTATTGCCTTTACTCTTCACCGTGTGCCGTTTCAGTCTACACACACACAATCTGCACCTCCGTGTAACTCTCTCTCTCACACACGCACACGCACACACACACACACACACACGTTCAGGTCCATTCATTGCCTACAAGCCTAACCCTAACCATCATTACTTACTACCTAACTAAATCCAAACCTTAACTAAACCACATCCTCTACCATTTAAGACCTTTTTTAAGGCAAGATTTTTACTATAAAATCTAATAAATTACATTTTGTCCAAAAACACAGAGCAGTCCCTCACTACGTAACTGTGTAAATAGCAGAACACGAGTAATACAGATGTACAGAGGCTCATACAAACACTCATGGAAAGCAAACGTGAACAACGCGGTTACACCACGGGGACGTGCTACACGTCCGTCATAATTATAGGGCAATCTTCATCGTCTTTTTATTCATGATGGCCGAGGCAGGTGGCAGAGACTCCGTGCATCTAATTGCTTGTTTGGCTGCAGATGGGGTTGTTCCTCCTCCCTTGATTCTCTCATTGCTCCCCACCTGCTCTCACTGCTGTCTAGGGACACTAATGAAGTTACACCACCCCTCACTCAGGCTCTTAAAAGCTCCAGCATCCACCCTGATGGGAAGCCAAAGTGCTCCCGATTGCTTTTGCCTTTGCCCTCTCTTGCCTCGGTAAGCAGCCTGTCATTTCACATCAGCCGGCAGACTGACTGCATCTTACGGGCTAACGTGTCTGTCTGTCCGACTCTGTGTCTGCCTATTATTTATTCCTTTGGTTATTTGTAGGCTACATTTCCGTCACTAGCCACACTGCTGAGAGATCTGATTTCGTCACATTTGTCTGAGGCTTGTGCTCTATTTTGGCTCCTTCACTATTAGAGTGTTGAGTTGGTTCAGTGTTTGACCCCTGGCGAGCAACAATGTGGGTGTGGGAAATGTATGTGTTCTTAGTCAAGGTCAGTTCATTTCTATTGTTTCATGTAACATCGTTGGCATACGTGCTCTCGTGAACATGTGTCCAATGTTTCAACTCCTTACACTTTGACACAGCAGCTTGGAAGCATATTTTATTTTCACAAACCGTTCAAGGCTGTGAACTGGCTCCCAGCAGGAAAGCTGTCATACAGGGATGGAATATTGTTAATGCGTTACACCTCTGACGCAGTTGAACAAATTTCACTCTTCCACACTCCTGGTTGTCCTGAATATGTTTAATATGAAATTCTTTTTTCTAAAAAATAGGATTGGCTGAATTATTACCAGTTCAGGACATTACCTCCAGTGGATAATAATGAGATCTATCCCCCGGTGCACAAACATGCTTGACATGCACAACGTGGCTTTGTACAATTTCATGCAAATTTTAAGTAATCCAGTTTTAAAATTGTGTTGCTATAGCATTTCGGTGATTTCTTTTTCCTTATAACAACACCACCTACTGATACTTGAGATTAATTTGAACACTGAGTGTAAGAAAAAGTTATTTTTCAGTTTATCCCCACAGACAAATTGTGCTTTTAAGGCAATTACAGAGAAAAATCATCAGTGTTAGTGTGAACACATATATCCAAATCATAAGTTCGTCAAAACACTGTATACCTTTATATTTAATTGAACTGATGCACACATGGGAAGCAGAGCTGGTTTTGTCACACTGACATCAGCCCTATAAAGCTTGTTGGTGGATGTCAGCTCTGAGTCCATTAGCTTTTACAACCTATGACCCAAACAATCTCCAGTATCTTCCTAATTATGGAGCCCTTATCATGTTGTTCAGAGACACTGAAGGAGAGAGGATGTCTGGGCCATTGCCCACAGCAAATAGGGCTCTTAGTGAACTATAGCCCATTTCCAGTTCATTACCTTGACCTCCACAGCACTTACTACACAGAGGTTTGATTTAGCAGCATCAGCATAGAGAGGAAGGTTTGTTTTGGTGACAGAAATGTTCCAAGAACTGAAGACGTCTTTACTTTATGTTATGGGATTTGCGAGATGGAAATAAACAAGAAACCGAATAATAAACCTCCTATCAATGGACAGTTACTGTTAGAGGAGCCAGGCCTATTTTTATCTTTGCACAAACACCTCGCTCATCCCGTGTGGCAATTTATTCTTGATTACAGCCTGCCCCAGCGAATAACAGAGCAAAGCAGTGGTGTCAGGAATCAGTATAAATGAGTCCAAGAACGTGAACTATTTTCTCTGCTCTTAGAAAAGTAAACCCTCAAAGATACACAAACGGTAAAATGCAGCTGGAATAAATTAAATATGCAGCGTGTGGATTTCCTGTAAGTTGTTTATATGTGCTTTATTGTGTTTTCCATCAAATTGTACCATGGTGTGCCAGGTTGGGATTAAGGCAAAAAAAATATTCACATTCACTAAGCTAATCTTTATGAACACAGTTGGGGTCTCAGCACACAGGAATCTTCAATATATTAACAAACACCTGTTTCTGCATTGCATGAATATGAGCGTTGTCAGCAGGTGTCATGTCAGGTGTGGTGGTAATGCGCGTGTGGATCCATGTCTTTTAATTGGGATGAATGTTCTCTTTGTCTCTCGTGAACTCAGTGTTTCTCCTCTCCACCTTTTCTGTCACCGCAGCTGACTTCATCTTCTATTTTGGGAAACTCGCTCTTGTCAGCCAGCACTCACTCTCTCTCCGATAAAGCAAATTGCATTAGTGTGATGTGCAGTGTAGGTCATTTAATATCTCTGATTAAGGATAACACGGGTATTTTAAAGGAGGACTGTATGGAGTGTTAAGGCCTTAAAGCAAGAGGTCGTAAAAATGATGCCATTTTCTAATTACGATAAAATGCATAAGCAGCACAGACTGTCTTGCTCGGTCCAGTTCATACAGGGACATCGCTGTCACAGCCTTACATAGAAGCTGGAGGCCAATGTTAGTCAGTGTTATGAGACTTCAGATAAACGTCAGATTGCACTGAGTCAGTCTGTTGACTTTATGGCTCGTGTTGGACTTCTGGAACACTTCACAACACTTGCAGCTCACTTCTTCTTGTCGCTGAGTCTGAATTTTGCATTTAATATAAATGTCCCTAAAGATCTAATGGAGCTTATGAGTCATCATGAGGACTGCTGCATTATTTTACCGTTAAAGATGAAATCTGCGAGTGAAGGATTTCCTGACTCATGTTTGTAAAAACGGGCAATGTTTACCATATCCTGATCAGTCATGTCACAAAGACGGTTATGAACTGAATCAGGCTGTTGTGACAATAGATTTTCACAGCTCCTCTGTCAAATCAGAGTCACGTCATTTCTGCTGCTGTCATTAGGGTTTATAGAGCTGCGCAGAAAAGATCCAGTAATATGACCAACAGATTATTAGATGTTGAGTTTTCATATGTATAATATTGTCATTTTAATCAGTCGTATTAGAAATAGATTTTTTTACATAATATGTATATATTTGTGAGTGATGAAGATGTGCAGCACACAGTCACACTGTGGTTTGTGATCCCATGTCAGTTAATGGCATGAACACTGCACTGTGCCACCTTCTCAGTACTGTATGAAGGCAGCCTCTACTCCCACATCTGTGCAAACACATTTGTTTGATGCCAGGAAATGTGTAAAATTTCAAAACCAGGTAATTGAACTTGGCCCAAGGAAATTTGTACAAAAACATATATAAACCAGAGCAATCATTGCAGCTGCAGGGAAAACAAACACTTATCGGTTTTGTCAGAGAAACAAACAGAAGTCACTGGAGAAAGTGTGTGATGTGTTTATTCATCCATCTACTCCGACTCCCCACCCCCATCGATACTGTTAACAGTACTTAACAAACTTCCTCCTTTGCCCCTGTCATAATTAATGTCTTCTATAGGTTGACTAGTAATAAAAACAAAACTGGGTCACTGTTCACTGAAATTATATTTTAAAGGACAGTTTCAAGAAAACTTGTGAAGCTGTTTTTTTTTTCCCGAAGACTGAAAAAGTTGAAAAGTTACACACAGATTTTTTTTTTCTATTTGTCTGTTGTTTGTCTTTACAAAAAGAGGAAACTAATCTATACCGTTACAGTCTCAAGGGAAGTTCACTCTGAATATGGGAGGAATGTGTTTACTTTCTGCAAACAGCAAACCCTGAGCTCCCACCAACTGTGACCAGGCTTTAAATCACTTTTCTCCTCCTTCATAAAGTTATGATGTAGTTATGATGTTAAACACTGTGAAAATCAAGTGTTCTTCCCTGAAAAAGTGGCACAAGTTTAAACAAAGCTCAGCTATTAATTTGCCTGGTCACTACACCCGTTTTACTTGCCATAGGTTTATATTGAAAATATTAAAATAAAACACAGGGTGTCAAATTTGACAGTCAGTGGGCATTTATTATTCATAGCTTGAGTCATGACTTAATTCGCTTTAAGTAAACAATATGAAAGTATTTTCATGTTGGTATCTGGTTGTGTTTCCTTGAGCTGAGCAGTGGATGTTGAAGTCCAAATAAGGCGGCATTGTAAATCTCTGTTTAACAGTTCAACAGATCTGAGGAGTTAACTTCGTAAATGTGTGCGCACTAAAACACTGACCCGGCTTTGCAGTGTGTAGCCTCAACACAGTTTGTCCGTTGGAGCATCTCTCTGCAACACAAACACACACATTTTGTCTGTGTATCCATCTGTCACACACAGTAGCTGACCCAGTTTTCACATAACCTTGAAATGTCATTTTTCCTCACTTATCGTGTCCTAAATCACATCAGTGGGGACAATAATGCAGTAAACACCAAAGAACTATTGCTAGTATGTTTTACATGGCATGACTGATTTTGCAACAACTACATCTGCAAAACTCTATCTCATTTCATATTAAATTGCGAGATTATCTTCTCAGCCAGTTGTTTATTTCTATATAAGAACTGCAGTGCATGATGTTCACTCTGTATCTCGACTTCTCAGATCTAACTATCACAACAAGCTCGGAGCCAAATAGATTTGCTCTATCTGTTTGTCTCTGCACAGTTAAAACTGCAGCCTAAAGTTTTAATTGGAGTTAAGTGAGATAAATAGTGCATCCAGAGGCAGCAAATGTGTGTGTTAAAGAGAAAATAAGAAAGTGAGACAGCAAATGAGAAAAACTGTAAATGCAAGAGAACGGAAGAGTTCTCTTACTGTCACTGGATCATGTGTTAGATGAGTTAATGGGCAACGTGACCAATTTAAACTTGCTTCCTGTGGCTCGAGTTTGTGGAGTACTTGTAAATTAAAGATATTCCCACGTTCACCCTGTAATACTAGTAGTAGTAAATATCTCTGCTTTTTCCCGCTCAGATGACATCATGCTGGCAGGTGGAGTTTGTAGTCTTAGACCTTTAGGAATATAAGTGACATTAAAGACGTTTCCTTTATGGTTCCAAATGCAGAATCCTGAAGGCAAAGTGAATCCGTTTAATCTTGCTTTATACTTCACATACAATGAATTGCTATAGTGTAAAGATCAGTTGTAAATGAAATTATTAATGGGAGACTTTTAAATTTTGTGTTCATTGAGGCATTGGATCTTAAATGTAAGTAAACAATCCAAGACTTTGCTCTGACCATATATGATGTTGTGAAGCATTGGTCAAACCTTCTATCCGCAACGAAACAATGAAGTTATTACAGCAAGTTTCTATGGCAAATAAGTGCAAACTGAGAAAAAAAATTTTCCCCTTCAGTGGTAAAGTAATGGTTGCTTAGAGGGTTTATTTTATTATTTGTATTTATAAAATTATGGGGAAAGTCAGTGACTTTTAATGTTGTGTCAGGGTTCATATTTTCTCACACTCCATACACCATTAATCCACATTCAGTCGTAGTGCGGGGGAGCGTCATTGGAGGTAAGTTCAGAAAACCAAGTCAATGTCAAAATCTTTTGAGAAATTATCTGCAACAGAGATTTTTCTTGTTTGTTTCATTTTGCTTTTCAAATCTCTGCTGAGAATCGTCCAACTGTTGATGTTTTTCTTTGCTCTTCCATTTGGTTGCCAAGTGGGTTTTATTGTTGTTTCTTGATCACATCATTGCTGGGATGTGCTTGTGTGGCTCCATTGTTGTCTGACTCTGTTAAAGGCCATTTTCTAAGTGCATTCATCCCTTCATGCTGGGACTTCCTTCCTGCCATTCACCATTGATGTCATTGGTGCTATTTCAAGAGCACATCATAAGCTGACAACATTGCAAAACTGACTGGAAGTCTATAAATACTGTCAAGACTGAACAAATGTTTGCTGATGTGTAGGGGGAGGGGTTAACACTTAACGGGGGCCTTCACTGATTAATCTGATGGGGTGGGCATGTGTAGATATTGTAAAAAAAAAGGGAAAAAACATGAGATGGGATCATCAAGGTACCATAGATAAAGTTGTCAAGACAACGTGAAATAAAAACGTTAAAAAAATTTTCTGCAGCATTGTATATTTTCGGATGGTGAAAGAGTGAACGAGTGAACTCATCTGTGTGGAAAAAACATTGCTGCCCCTTTTTGTTCACAGCTCAGCGTTCTGACTAATGGGCAAATGTTGGATTAAATAAAATCTCATGTCCGGTTGCTGTCAAGCTGCACATGCACTTATCGTGCGCTTTATTCACTTTCAGTCAGCCAACACGCTCTTATCTGGGCACTGTGTTAGCGCAGCTAATTATGCCCACATCCTAAAAAGGAAAAAAAAAATTAAGTGTCTAATTTCAGGAATCGGCGCGAGTCACAGGACACGTCTTTTCAATTAGAGCTTTTTAAGAGGGTTAGTGGTTTTTATACTGCATGTTCAGTACTGTGGTTCCTTTACTGATTATAGGAAGAGTCTAAAACAAATAAGACGGTGTGTGTCGGAGTGTGTACGGTAGGAGGTAGAGGGGCCGTCCACAAATCCTGGGGTCAGCGGTTCAATCCCCAGCTCCTTATGTCTGTTATAGCACGGCTGCCACCATCATCAGCGTGTGTGAAGCGGCATGGTAAAGCACTTTGGGCACTGATTTAAAATGTGCTTCGTAAGAACAGACAGGATTAAATCCATGTGTTTGACATTTGGAAAGGGAACCAGTGATGCAATTACTTTAATTAATACATAATTACTCTAAAAGGCACTCAGAACCATGTCTGAGCGTTGTGCAGAGACATATGAATCATTTCTAACTGCCTTAAACAAGGGAATCAATAAGTGCAAATAGTTTTCATTTATTAATGTTCACCATGACATCACACAAAAGGTCCACAGATGGATATGAATGCAATTTTCTACCCACAGCGGTGATGGGGAAGTATAAAGACGTATGTTGGTGGAATCTGCTGCTTGTCTCATTAAATCTGTGGTCTTTCTGTGGCAAAGATGTCAGCTCAGTGACTGCAGTTAATGACTCTTTGCAGTGACTCTACCTCACTGGAGTCAGAGAAAGACTGACCACAGTCCCCGATGACTGACAGGTCCTTGAAGGTCTCTCATGTCCACATGCCTCACTACTGGAGCAGCCAGGTGAAGGTTTTTTAATTGCTGTAAGTGGAGAGTGATGTGACGTGTGTGTGTGTGTGTGTGTGTGTGTGTGTGTGTGTGACATGCAATGTATTGTGAGGGTATCTGACTTTACTGAGCAGCCAGTGCTGAAGATTAATACATAATACACCAATGCTGGGGATTGTCACATTGCTCAATATGTTGTGCAAATTTACAAACCAATATTTTTAAAAAACCTATATAAGTGAATCATGTGCCAAGCCATAAACCCCTTATAGCACCTTAATAGCCTTGTTCTGACACTCTTCTGACAGCCCTAGTTTCCTGTTTGATATCCTTCCTGTTCAAGATAAGGCTGATTCTAAAAACCCACCCAGACTATTATCTACAAACCTTCTCTTTCTGTGATGTGGTTCCTACAATATACCCTCACATTCAATCAACCTTTAACCATGTCTCTGACGCCTCTTGCCCTTCTTCATTAGCAGAGGTCATGTTCTGTTCAACGCACACGACACATAGAAACATAAAACATATAAAACACGTGCAAGCAGCACACTGTGCCGTCACGAGGAACCTGCTTGGCTATGTTTCTCAAAAACAGAGAGAGAGAGACAATCCGTGAAAGATAAACAAAACTGCTCGGATTTACCACTGTGCCTCCGTTGTAAATGGATCAGATCCAGCATAAACATATGGGGTCGGTTTTCATATTTCCAAATGTGTGTGCTGAAAGGACAAATGCTATGGGAGACTAATGAGCATCCCACTCCCTTTGTGGTTTTATTGCTTATGTCATCCACAGCCATCCAGGATACTAGATGTTGAAATTATTATTTTGTAAAAGAAAATATGTTAACATGAGATAAGGTAAACTGTGTGTTCACAGGCTGGCATGAAGGTCTTTACAGTGGACTAGGTGGCTCCATGTAAAGTGAGGCACATCACTGTGGTTTCTATGGTTTTATTACTTTGTCTAGCATGTTAGTTTCTGCCACATTCGTTTCCCCAGCAGATCACAGCACGCAAGATGGGACGGGCCACCACACACTCATAAAACATCCACGACACAGTGCTGCAGACACTGAAAGACCTGAGCCTCCACAGAATATATTCTTGGCTCCAGGCTTTTTTAAAAGGTGCCGTCAAGCTGATTTTCAAGTCTCGCTCACTGTCTCGACTGGACTATATAACAATCTCTACTCTTTCACCCCAGGGAGAGAAAGTAGTGACGTGAGGTAGTTCACTACCTCTGTCTGATGCTTAGCTGCAGATGATTAGATTTGAATGTTCGCAGGAGGTAGAAACGCTGTGCAGACCAGTGACACAACCCTGAGAACACATTGTCTTTATACAGTTAGTGGAATGAAGACCATCAGTAAAACTTCTACATGAAACGCAGTCAAATGTGACAGGCATAAATCCACAGTGGTGTTTGTGTCTGTACTGTACAAAAATTAGCAAACTGTGTTTTGTCATTTCTTATGATCCATTGATGGATAAAATTGTCCCTTGTGCTTAACTTCCATCTGCCACAGAAGATAATTCACATACTCATCTGCTGACATCAGGAGTCGCAGGTCATCTGCCTGGCTGCCCCACTAAATCACACTCCAGCTGACGGGAGATTTTCAATAATCTGCTCGACTGACTTTTTTTTTTACAGGTCTTCAAATTGTTTTTTTTTTTTCTCTTCTTGTACTCTATACAGATTGTAACTAAAGTCGCAGTAAAACCACAAAACCTGAGGGGCCTTTCTCTGGGCTCACAGTTAAGCAAACAGAAATACCTGCCGCAGATCAGCCCACTGAGTAACAGCAACATGTCAAACAAGCCAATGCAAGAAATTAGTGAACCACAACTTATAAAACAGTGAATTATGTGACATGAGTCTTATTAACATAACAATGATCATATACTATCACACCACTGTTGATTAGAAATCATAAAATTTTGTTTAACACTTATCAGTTGAACTACAATTGACCTTCCCATATAAAAACATGTCTTACTTTTGAATCACCATATGGCTTTAATTTAGAATAATCGAATCATATTATGAGGTTGGCTACAAACGTCACATTTGCTTCCATAAAAAAAATCATTAACTTCCTCTGTGAAACGATACCGTATCAGCCTGATCCCAGCCTGTATTTGTTCAAACAAGTTGGAGCTCAATTTATTTTGACTTATTCTTGTTCCTAATAAAATGAAGCCAAAAACCCTACATCAGTGGACATTTGATATTTTATGAGCTCATGCTGTTCCTTGCAGTACTCACAGTGCATTTCCCCAGTATTTTGTTATTTTTATTTTTTATTTTTTTGACTCAAATCTCAACCAGGCAATTAAAGTAAGGTAATATCATAAAGCATGACTGATCTTGACGGATAAATAAGATTTCATCTTGATGCTGTACCAGAAAATTCAAATTGAAATTCACATGTGATCAAAGTTTTTCTCTTGATTAAAATTCATGATAAAAAGGTTGGAGTTGAGAGAAAAAACATAGGTTCATTATATAACAGGAAGCCACTAAAGGAATCAGGACATCAGTAACTACAGAGAAGTTGTGTATAACTTATTATTCAGTGACCTCCTGGCATCAGTTTATATTTAATGATTCACAACATAGAATAATATTGTTGCTTTACTTTGTTGCTAAGCACTTTCAGCTTCCAGGCAGCCAGCGCTCAGTACTTCTTTTGCTGCTGCTAATAGTGACGTCTACAAGTGCATTGACTTTTTGAATATTAAATGTGAGATTTCAAATGAATCTTTGATGTGGTGACAAAGAAAAGAAATGTAACATGTTGTTTTTTGGGGAACTGGAATATTATCATTGAGCAGTAAGTAACACGGTACCAGTGATGTGTTACATACCAACTCTGAATATAATGCACAGTCAGGGCCCGTATGCCTCCTGATGGTTTCAGTCGACCACAGGATTATCAGGCTAAACAACTGCTGTCATCCAAGACTTGCCGGAGTTCATGTACATTTTCTTCAGAGAGGCTAAAAGATCATCTGCGTGATTGTGCTTGTGCCCTTTGCTTTTCTACTGACTCACCTCTTGCTCTCAATGTATATGACTTTGTGGTTTCTCTCGTCTTCCTCCTCCTCGTTGCGTCTCTTTGTCCCCTTTCTGTTTTCTGTTTGGCTTCTTCTCTTCCTTCTGTGACTTTCTGCCACAGTATCTGCTTGCTCCTCAATCAACAGCTGCTCTCATGTTTCCTTTCATTTGGGAACAAATACATCTGAAAATAAGTCTCAGATTAGCTTTCCTCTCGACGGGCGTTAAAATTAGACCGTGGCTTTGGGGGCTGGCTCATTGCAGCTGGGTATTTGCTTCTGCTGCCCCTGCACTGCTAGAATTTCACATATAGTTCAACATATCAACGTTTGTAATATCTGACTAACTGTTCAGTGTTTTTGTTCTTAAGGCTTTAGCCAAATAAACAGTTCACGCATCATTAGCTCACAAAGTTTGCTGCTGGGTTTGATGGCTCGGTTGACAAGACAAATTTTGATGGTACAGGAAGTTTAAATGGGGCAGGAAAGCCACTGCTGAGGATGTGGTCATGTACTGAAATGTGCAAGAGGCTTGTAAGTCAGTGTTTTGGCTAGAATACTCCTGATATGTATTTTTTTTCTTTGTGATGCTTTTCCTGGACAATGTTTGTTCTCTAAATTTATATAAAATATACTGTTATTAAGTTATTAAACCAAGGGTTACAATTTCTAACATTTGTTTCTGTTTGCGCTACAATCCTCAAGGACTGCAGCCAATCACATATTCACCCGCAGAAGTGGACACATCTGTTGGATTACAGATATGATTCAGTCAGCTCTGGACCCACGTCACAGTCAGGGTTCAGAAGGAGGACACGCACTGCAACACTGCATAAATACTGTAGATGTTAATATTTGAAAATGTTAAAGCCAACTCAAACAGGAGTGCTGCATATGGTTGCAGTTTGGAGGGGTTGGGAGAAAGCTGACCTGACTTTCTCCCACTGTGATTGGTTAGGTGGGACGCTGATGTCAATTTAGGGTATGGCCTTTTTTTTCTTAAACAATCACACATTATTTTTGAGAAAAGCAAAACCACATCTAAGCTAAGCCGTTGCTCCGGTTGCCCTGAATTACAGTCATTTGTTTTGCTTTGATGGTAAAGGTTGTGCCATGGTGACTGGCACTAGGAGCCGAGCCCAGAAAGGAGGGAGGAGGCGGGACAGCCTGAGGACGACAGAGCGGCCTCCACTCCTACAGAGACTCACGGGGTCAGAATGTCAATACTAAATCGACCAGCAATGCTCCCAAATGACAACAGCTGGTTTGCATCACCACCAAAGAGGCAACATGAATATGATTTAATAAGTGAAGGAGGAATATTTTGGCTGGGCTCACAAATGAGAAGCGTGAGTGATGAGGCTGCACAGAATGCTCTCTGTCTGTCAATGTCATCTCACCCTTTCACTCCTCTTTTCTCCCAATTGTTCCTCTGAACTTTTGACAACCTCGTAAAGTTGTGTGTCGTTGTGTCAGTGCCAATTGTGATGATCTCATACACCGGAAGTCAGTGGACTCTGAGTGACCAGGTTGGTGGATGAATTGCTACCTCTACCATTCCCGTGAATTCATTCATGCGAATTCCCAGTCTTAATGCTAAGCTATGCCTATGCCTATATTTATCGTATGGAGACGGTGTGTTATTGATTTTTATAAAAACCAAAGAAGTCTATTTTCCAAGATCCTTTAAGATATCCGCTGTAACAGTAGACCACAGTTTTTTCTCTGTGAATTTCTTTGTCCTGGACTGTCTCAGTGAAGACGTGTACATTTCAGCAGAAAATCAGCAGGAGACTTTCATTCATTAAATATATAGTTATTGGTGAAACCTCTGGGCCTTTTTTCTAGTACTTTTCCTATTGTGTCGGCACTCCTGGGCAAAGACCCGGCATTCTGCACGTCACAGCACAATGTTTGATTGATTAGGTGTGTGTGTGTGTGCCTGAATTGGCATTTCTTATCTGGGGTCACTGACTCCAGTAACCAGTTTATTAGGTTAGACCTTTCTTCCCATCTTCATTGCACTAAAGGAATCGTTTTTCAGTCATTTATGATTCTGCATGAAAAGAATGGATGTATATGAGTCTCTTTTACTGTGGAACAATAATGTGTGTTATAGGTTTTTCTAACTCGGATACTTGGATAAATGACAGTATTCGAGACTCAAGACGGGGGTCATAAATTTCTCTTACTAAGTAAATCCTGCACCTGTTTCAGATCTACAGTAAATAAATTTCAATAAGTGCATTTCTCTCTTCAGATGCAGGACAACAGTGATTGTTCATTTCAAAAAGACGTGGCATTTCTCAGGGATCTTTGCCTTTGACTGAATTGCACTTTAGCATGTGTCTTACCTACACAGTAAGTCCAAAGCTTATCTAATCTCATCACTTCTACTTTGTAGTTTTAAAGTTCAAGTATATTTGCTGACCTTTTTCCCTTTCATCTCTTCTCGCTGATGCAAGACGTAGTATTGTATTCCACATTTATTTATCTCCTGTGACCTTTTTCTCCAGGAATCCTCGACTGTGTTTAAACAGAAACTAAATCAGGATTTGCAGACAAAACTCATCTGGGCTTTGGAACAAAGGTCAGTGCAGAATAGAAGTGGAATCTTTGAATAAAACATATGGCGCTTCGGTATCTGTTTCCAGCCTATTTTAAAGGAGATGATGGTATATTTATTAAGGCAGTGTCTCGCTTAGTATCCTGTTTTAATGAGAAAGTTTTCTCAAGACACCTTTCTACAAGATTTATTTAAGGGTATAAAAATATCTTTTCTTATTACCACATGCAGCAGTCTCTCATTATTTTAAAAGCTTATTGTTATATCAATATACTGAACAATGCTGGCACTGGAACAAACTTCCTGGAGAGAGGCTGGACTCTTCTTTTGTGGAGTGTGGCACTTTGCGTCACAAGCCTGCGTAAGTTCTAAAGTCGCTGAGTGGTAGATTGTCCTGTTGGCTGTTGTCAGGAAGCTTCTTAACGAAGAAGCCCAAGTGTGGATGAGACCCTGAGGGCTGAAACCTGTGGATACTGTTGGACTGTCTTGTCAAACAGAGGATGGGGACGGCAGCGGTGGACTTGCAGACTGGAGTGATGGTTCCAGTATTTGAAACTGGGGGCCAAAGGGTGTGCTTCAATTATTGGAGTGTGACACTGGTCAGCCACATCCTAGAGTGCCAGCAAGAAGCCTCTGACTGTCGAACCTGGGTTCTAAGAGCGGCAATGCAGATTCCAGCCATTGCTGTAGAGTCTCTGCTTTAGGACCCTCAGAATAGCTAATCTGTTTTTTGTGAATGATTCGCTCTATTGAGTCCACACCATGAACTTCAGCACCTCTACTGTACGTCTGCAGTCATGGTGGGTGGCAGTGTTCAGGTTGAGAATGAGTTGCTCAGGGCCTTGTTTATGAATGATGAATATATAGAGCATGAAATTAGATTCAAAGATTCAAACAACCTTATTTATCCCAGAGAGAAATTTGTTTGCCTCGTCTTGTTACAGCTGTTGTCTGGTCCAAAACAAAGGAAATGAACCACACAAACATAAAAGCAAAAAAAAAAAAAGTCCTCATCTGTCAATAACACAGAGAAGGAGATTTACAATATAACAACAATATTATGCAGCGCAATGCATGAACGAAGAGCAAACAGATTGGTGTCAGCTGAGTGCTGCCGTAAAGATGCAGCTGAACCGGAAGACAAAGTTTTCAATTTAATATTCAGTCTACGTTTCACTTCACCTATGGTCATGAGCTTTCAGCTGTCTATGCAAACGGCCACAATGAGTTTCTTCTGTTCAGCGGTCTTGCTCAGTCTTACAGATGTGAGCACAAATGTGGGGCATCCAGAAGGAACTTGGAGTAAAGTGTCTGTTCCTTTGTGTCACGAGGAGCCAGCTGGGGAGGTTACAGCATGCGTGTGTGCAGACAAATGGTGGTGAAACACACCTCAACGCTTGGGAGCACGCAGTGCTGCAACTTCTGCACTTGCACTTCACACCAACCAGTTCACCACACACAGTTTATAACGGCTTCTAACTGACGATGTGTCTGAAAAGACGTTTTAAATCGTTTGGTCTCTCCCTGCACTGATTTGCTACACTTAACAGCCAATCACAGAGAATCTTACTGAGCGGCCTGTCCAGTTTCTACCTCAAATCACCCAAGAACCCCTCTAACAGCAGAGGTGTGATTTCATCTTATCGAAGGCCGACTGGCTACAGTCCGGTCACGAGATGCATAGACTGCAAACATTTCATGGCTGTGACAGACGCAAGATCTGCGCCGACTGTACTGTGACTGGCTCCTGGCAACAGCTGTTTAATTCATAAGAAATTAACTGACGCGTGAAAATTTGATAACTCTACACCACAAAGTTTGAAACAAATCTTTCTTCATTAATTTATTCTGTCAGTGCTTAAATGAAAGAATGTTCACTGGAAAGAAAATCCAGTTCCAGCATGTTGTCAAACTAACTTTAGCCTCTGAGAACATGTCATACAATAACAGGAATTACCATAAAAATTACAAAACCTGAGGCAGGTTTTAATTTATCTCCCTTTGGCTTAGGAATTTGTCGCTACATGTCTCAGTCAGACAGGTAATGTTCTTCTTCGAGACATATTCCATATTCCAGCAAATGAAAAGAGTAACTTGATTTACATAAGAGCAGTGAATCAACGTTATGCAAAAGGCATTTATAGAAATTAGGTGGAGGCTTCTCATTAAAGTTAATAATCAAAAGCAGCTTCTAAGGTTACACAGCGAGAGATCATCTTTCCCTACAGGCCTACAACTCGAAATCGTTACCTCACACGAATGGGAAGAGTTCAAATGGTCAATCAAGAAACTATTTGTCATTATTCTCTGCTCACCGCTTGGCATCTCCCATTTTGCCATTTGTTTCCATTTTCCAACGTATAATCCACAGGAAGTGTGTGGCATTACAAACTAGAACAAACACACCATGATCTACTGTCTTGTCACTTTCTGTTTGGGTTTGTTTTCTCCTGCTTGCACATGCTGCGGGTTCACATTGGCACCAATTTATGTTCAGCAGGCCACTGCACTTTGTTATGCTGCCATCGATTAATAGAGCGTCCAAAACAACGTGTTCCTCGAAAACAGATGGCCAAGCTCTCATCTTTCCGTGAAATCCATCAACCTTACATGAGCGGTAGCACTTAAGTCTGTGTGTGACTGATTAAGATGCCAAATTAATATTCCATCAATCTTTAAACAGTCTCCATTGGACAGGGTGGAACTTGTGAGCACTTGTTTTGCCTCAGGATATGAGGCTTAAACTTTTATATTAGACCCTGTTCTCTACACACAGAGACAATTCTCTTTTAGATGAAAACAACATGTGCATTTGCCCAACATCACTTACATGTTTGACTTACAGTTTTTCTCTCGTGTTCTGTTTCTTAAGGATGTTTCATTAATAGTTACATTTTCAGCTTGAATGTCAATTATTGTCAAAAAAGAAATGAGGCTATTGAATATGAGCCTGGATGTGAAGTGGATGTCTGTGAACCCAAAGAACATTGGCCCAATTCTACCACTTTCTTCAAGTCCTTCTTACAAAATAGAAGAAAAAAAATGAGATTAGTTTACATGACGAAGAAAAACCTTTATTTCCGTCGGGTTACTCTCTTTCTCCTGTTTCATTCAGATCCATTGAGAAGGATCCGAGTGTGGCCATGCGCACTTCGTCCATCTCCGTCTGTCACACAAAGAGCGAGAGTCTGCGTGTGAAACGGGCTCAGGACGCAGCTCGCTGTGCCGGATCGTTCCGGGGGGCAGCGACCATCACCTGCCCGCTCGGAGGGGGGCTGGACCTGACGGGGAGGCGTTCCCAGCCTCACCCGCAGACGCTGCTCCCAGCTGCCGGGCCGAGCGCGGACCTGTGCCTGCGGACGGACCGGACTGATGGAGACGTGAGGAATGCGCTGGACCGACGGACTGACGCTGGTGCGTCTTTGCGCAGGAGAGAATCACCGAACTTCAACGACGAGCTCAGCGGCGGAGAGAAGAGCGGCGCGCCGTGGGAGCGACCACGTGACTTTTGCCTAGAATGTAAAATTATAATATATATATATATTGTTTTATAGCTTTTGGCGCGTCCGTGCTGCGCATTTCGGGACCTCCCCGCCGCGCCAATGCTGGAATGGCTTGCGGCTCTGTGCCTTGTGATCCTGGTGGTCTTCATCTGGCCGGGTTTCAAATACTTTGGCACCGACAACCCGTCCGACGCTTTGCTCCGAGGACTGGCCACTTCACAGCCGACGGCGACGAGCAAGAGCGGGGAGCCGGAGCAGAGCGCCGCGGCTCTCGTCTGCAAACCGTCCGCCTTGGCCAACTACCTCCACAGACACTGCCGGACGTTCGGCGCCTACTCGCCGTGCGTCGGCTGGACGTGGCGAGCCAGCGCCTTTCTGCAGAGTGTGTACGAGGCGTGCTGGCCCTACGACAGCCCGGTCCAGTTCGTGCGGGACAACCTGCAGCTGAGCGACGACGGGCTGGTGGCCTTGGACTGGGCTCTGCCATCCTACCAGAAGCGACGCAGGACGTCAAGCCACTCCACCAGTCCGGTGCTCCTCATCATCCCAAACTCCTTTGGGAGGATCACGAGAAGTGTGCTGAAGGTAATCACAGTTCAGCTTCAATAATAAAGTATTCACACTAATAAAGTGAACAGAAAGTCATCAGAACGAGCATTAGTCAGAAGACAATGAGCAATAAAGTAGGATAAACATGTTCTGAAAAGTAAGAAAGTAGCACATTCTAAATAATGTTAACACACTTCTATAAAGTCCACTAACCAAACAAAGTGTAATGGACTGGAAATACAATACTACAATATTGTACCTGCAGATAATAACCACAACATACTGCAGATTCACTATATATTTATAAAAACCCAGTTCTACTCAGTTCATGGTTAAAGGTCAGAATGCCCTCACTAGATGCATCTTTAGGGATGTCAGGAACTTATTATTGAATATTGTCAACTTGGCAATACATTACAGCATCTGTATGAGACCCCGTTGAAACCTATCGCACATGACAGTGTCTAAATTCATTTGCATATGAATTTGCAATGTTGGTTATCATAAAATAATAGATTAAAATAAATGCTGTTCAGATTCAGAAGGTAGAAAATGGGCAAAATGCATTTGCGCGCTCAGTTTTACCAGCAATTTTGACAAAATATTTTGAAAGAGAAACGTTCTCCAAAGAGAAGCCAGACATTCAGTTATTCAAAGGAAATGTGGGGAGATGCCAGTGCAAATCAGAATTGGCCATTCGCGTAAAAGCAATCACTTGAGCTTAATCCATGGTGAGCTCAGTTAGGAGCAAAAAGCCAAGCAGTTAAAAGAGCAGATGCGGCGGCAGCGTCAGTCTTTCAACTGCTCTTTCAATACACTGACTGAGGTAATTGAGTGAGGGATTACAAAGCATCGCTTGACTTGAGAGGCCTGGGGAAGTGCAGCACTGCTCCACGTGAATCCCTACTGCTCTCACACCACTCTGAGCACCTGGCATCGTGCTAGTTCATTTCATTTAATAATATTTAGCTCGGCGTGCAAATCCATCACGGGCTTACTGTCAGCTCTGTGTCAGAAATAGCAGCTCTGCAAGAAACTGATGCTCCCAACGAAACCAAAATGTGCTGACACTAATCTTGAGTGAATAACTTCTTGCGTGGATCGAGAAACAACTTTGGAGACAGGAAAGAGGAAAGAGGAGAGAAGAAATGCGAGGAATAAAAGAGGAATCGTGTTAATTTTATATTTGAGGTGACGATGAGCTTTACCGCAGGGAAACGCTCATTTAATTGTCACATTCAGACAAATCTGTGTGCTCCTCATGCTCCTTTTTTTTGGGCCACCAGTTGAGAGTATTTGTGATGCTGTCAGCCTGTTCTGTCTATGAGGGCTAGAAGCTGAGGCACCACAAGGGATATAAACCAATTAAAATTGTTCCTGTCACTGGTGATATTCTCTGTGCACAAACAAATGTGTGTGTGAGAGACACAGAGATAAAATGAGCTTATGTTGGTGTAGGCATAAACATGCATGGCTCGCTATCTGTGACACAGAGAAGAAACAGGGAAATGTACACAGGTTTTTTTTTTGTGTGTGTGTGTGTGTTTTCTCTTTTTTGCAGCACCTTTCAGAAGCTCATGAATTTATGAATGAGGTATCTCCTATTAAATTATTAACTTCATCATTAATTCATTCATTCCGTTTGTCTGTCAGGCTGTTATTTAGTTGGTTGGTTAGTTAAATCAGCGAGTTTTGAATTACATTAGAAGGATCATATGACACATTTATCAAAATACATTTACACGAATCTCTCTGTCTGGTTTTTGAATCTCCTTGGAAGATTAGATCTGTTTTCATCGGTGAGGTAAATATAACTGACCACTGGCATAAGTCAGATCATCTTAAAACTCAAAACCAGAGTGACATTGTTTCATCTGTGTGGAGAATAAGCGTAAATAACTTGCAGTACATGCAAAAACTGCACATGCTGCATAGGCCAAGTGGCTGTTGCAGCTGTATCAGTCTTCACATAACTCTCTCAGAGAAACGCTTCTCCAAATCTGTTTCGTCTGTTTACATTCTCAAGTACAAGCAAGTCCAAACAGAGGTCGCACAAAGGAGCCAATTTAATAATTTGAAGGTGCATGAAGAATTGAAGGAAAGATCCCCATATTCAGTTACCTGTGAGCAATGTGGTGAATGTTTGTGTAAGCGCTGAGCCAGCTGTTGCAGCCATTTTGATCATCACTGATCACATTTTCAGAGCAGATAGATTCCCCTGAGCAGTTTGCCATATATATTGTGACAAAACTATAAGTTCTCTGAATTTTTTACAGTACATGTGTTTTGCCACTGATCTTTAAGTATTTCTCATTCTTTATATAAAAAGGGTATAAAAAAATCTGCTCATTATGTGTAATTTAAGTCATAGTTAAATATTGGTTTTTCAGCAGCAGTGGAATTTTCTAAATTTCTTCCAGACAGAAAGGAGAAAAACATCATCATTATTCCCACTCCTGGAAGTTTCTTTATTATATTAGCAGCATTATATAACTCGAGAGCCATTACAGATGATGCATAAATGTTGTGATGCCTGTTTCTGTAGCTACCAAGCATATGTGACCCTGCCGAGGTTTCACCGGGAGACAAGAAAACTGGGCATTAGATCAGTGTTTTGTCTCTCTCCATCCCTTTGTGAAATTTTCAGCTTGGTGAAAATAAACTTTAGCCAGACCAGCCACATAGAGAGTGCAGCTTTTTATTAATGTTGTCCCTAAAATGAAACAGTGGCTACAGTAAAAGTCTAAAGTGTTTAATTGTTCACCTTAGATGAAAGGTGTTTATGAACGTATTGAGTGAAAAGGAATTGCAGCTCGTGGCGTCCTGTTGCACTTTTTGAAAACTGATGGGTCTGTGTGAACACCTGTCCCACGCTTTCTCTAACCCCAGTGGCATATCCCACCTCAAATATGTAATCTGCATATGAGAATATGGCAGTGTTTCTGTCTGTGACTCATGTAGGAAGCCGTTTTTCCTAACTTTAAATTTTATCAACCATTACGGCAGTAGATACTACTATCATATGGACAGAAGACACCAGGGAAGCAATACAAAAATCTCATTGTTGTGAGAATTTTGTTGAATTATGTTTTTTTTTTTTGTTCTGTTTGGCAATATCTGTCAGCCTCTCCCCTCATGAATGGATGTCAGTGATCCCTAACACTTTGAAATTGAGCCAGATGAATCAACTCTCTTGCAAGTACAATGTTTTTTTTTTCCTCACCAGTTTGTCAGGCTTTGTGAGTTTTATAATACAACACTTTATATCAAAGCTATCTTTTTTCTTTCCCGCCGCTCTTCTCTAGCAGTCTTGCCATGTTAGATAAGGAAAAAAATGTTCATGTTCACTGTTTATCTACTGTGGTGAATGAAGAAACAGGCCTTGCTTTGTTTAGCCAGCTATATTTAGAGTTCATACAGTTAGTTGGTTGGACTCAGCAAACTGCCAACCAATTAAAGATGATTGTCATGGCATTTATTACACAACAAGAACAGTAAAATTTTCAGGATCATATCTTTTCTTTGAAACGTTATCAATAGAAAATCTAAATGGGATGAGCATGGACAGTATTACAGGACCGAAGCATAAAGTTGTAAGATTGATGTAAATATCAACTTATCCCACAACATATTCAAATATTCCTAAAATGATACAATAGCTCTGTCCCACCTTAACGCGTGTCGTCTCGAACAGTATTTAAGCAGCGATTGTCTGAACATTGGGCTAATGTGCTTTGCTGTCTCTAAAACACTTTTAATTGAATAACATCCTTAGTTCAAACTTGATTCGTGGCAATGTGTGTAAAGGTTCTCGAGTTTATATATTTCATTGTGTTTTGACTAGAATATTGCTGAGCCCACTTTCATTTACTGATATTGTTTCAGTCCAAAGGCAGACGAGAATAAATTCTGAATTGTTTGTGTGCATGTTTGCAGTGGAAGGACAGTGTGCATGACGGCGTTCGCATGTTTTCCAGTGTCTGGACTCACTGCAGAAAGAATTTGTCACTGAGCTGAAACTTTATCAGCTCTGGCAGAAAACGGCTGCAATCAGTGATGTTCATTTTTTTACAGTTTCACAACAAAATCACATGCAAACTAACAGTAAAAAATAATAAAATTGTGTATGCAGATTGTTTATTGGGTTTATCGGACGATTATTATTTTTAAAAATGTGCAAAAAAAGCATCATTCTTTGGTCATCTTCCAAACAAAAACTAGGCTTTGGTGACAGATACATACTTTACAAATGACTCCAAACTAGGGAACACTGTTTAACAAAGTAGAAAAACTTGAACTTTATTCACTGTTATTTAGATATGCTTATTATTTTGCTTTTTTCAGTGAGTGATTTACACTGTGCATCACCTCACTGTCTGATATGAGTATTCATATCTGGGCAGGCAGGCATAACCAGGACAAAATCACTTTGCACTCAGTTAATCTAATTTAATCTCAACTGCAACATTCATCACTTCTCCTCATCTCTTTCATGCAGTTTAAATTGTATAGCTCTATATCTTTGGGAATTCCAGTGATTCATACTCATTTGAAATTGCTTTTGTCTTTCTCCCATGTGCTCCTCTTGAATCATAATAATTGCAATTGATCTACAGTTTGAAGAGAGTTAAGTAAGAGGTCAGTGAGTGTATGGATATTCCAGTGTATTGCCTCTGGTCACAGCTTTCTGAACACGTCACGTCTTTTCATACAGACAACAAAAAAGCAGCAAACATGCTACTGCAGTCTTTCTCAGCTGGTAAATATTTAATGCAGTGGTTCTGCAGCTTCTTCTGCAATCCACTGGGATTTTTGCAGAATGCAAAATATAACTCATCTATAATCCGACAGCTTTATTTGTTCAGACTGACAGTCATTGTTTCCCACCTCAAACATTTGTACAAAGACGACTGAACTCGATGTTTTGTTGATGAGGTGAAGCAGAGTGACACTGAAAGTTTAGAGGGTCCAATCATATCTACGTGTTTTTGTATTGCATCCTTCTGTTATGCTCAAACTCAAACATTTGTAGTTTTTGCAGAGATAAGTTACATTGTTTGTTCCAGCTTATATGTATTATAAGATTCGGTTTAGGCTTTAGTTAAATCAGATAAAGAGTATCTTGGTTTTGTAACTATAAAGTCCTTTGAGACTGTGGTGTTTAAGTTGCCAACGGTTGCAAACAAATAGTATTAGTAAGATCATTACTAAATGCGATGATGTTCACAAGAGGCGGACTGGCATCTTTCCTATACAAGCAGCAGGCTGCTTATATAAGTTGGTTATTTTTGCACATTTTTCAGCATCAGCCAGCAAAGCCCTTTTCATTTTCTGCTTAGCCATGACACTACAGTTAAAATATTGAGTAGCGGTATAGGCTGTGTAATGTGTCTCGGGGGAATAAGAAAAAAACACAGACCAGCCTTTGCAAATTGGGATACACCAACCGGCTCTAATTCCAACCCTCTAACAGTGCCACGTGTCAAAGGTCAGTGATGTTTCCAGACACAATGAGGTAAACAAGTGTTTACTGTAAGAAAACAGGGAAAAAAGAGAAATGAGAACAGAAGCATTTGGAGAACTAAAGCCAGCTCATTGAAACCCCTGAAAAAAATGTGTGCGCTTCAGCCTTGTATCAAACATGAAAAGACTCTTAGACACATTCTATAATGTCTGCCTTGTTAAAATTCCTGAGTATCTTACAATGCTTTGTGCAACCACACAGTAGTTCGTTCTCATTCTCCCACAATTTCCACTTTCAATTCAATTCAACTTTTTTTATATAGCGCCAGTCCACAACAAAATTATTTATTTGGAACTCTTTGGAACTTTGGAACAAAAGTGATAATTCTAATATGAGTTCATGACTGAGGTCAAAGTGGTTAGTGGACTAATACTGGAGGGCATTACAAGAGGAGGTGTTTCTAATGTTTTGGCCACACCATTCATTTCAAATATGGTGGCCAAAAAATTTGAATCATCTCTTCTTATATTGCCCTTCAGTACAACTCCACTAACCACTTTGACCTCATAAACACACATTAGAATTATCACCTTTGTGAGAATTCCAACTTAAAAACGGACAAATTAGAACCTTGTAAAATCAGAATTCATGGCAGAGCTGCTGTATTGGATTCTATTAGAATGTACAGGTGTACCTAATAAGGTGACCAGTGAGTGTATGAATAGGGGCTGAGAGGAGGAAAGTGTCTTAGTGCATCAGGGGTTGGTCCCCCAGCAGTCTGAGCCTATAGCAGCCGTATTAGAACCAACTATAAGCTTCTTCGAAGAGGAGGGTTTGGAGCCTAGTCTTAAAAGTAGAGAGGGTGTCTGCTTCCTGAATCTGGACTGGGAGCTGGTTCCACAGGAGAGGAGCTTGATAGCTAAAGGCTCTGCCTCCTATGGTACTTTTGTAAATTCTGGGAACCACAAGTAGGCCTGCATTCTGAGACCGAAGTGGTCTAGTAGGATGATATGGTACAAGGAGATCTTTTGATTCAGCTTGTCCGATATAGATTTATAGGTAAGAAGAAGGGTTTTAAATTCTATTCTACGTTTAATGGGAAGACAATGAAGAGATGAAAGACAGGATGCTCCTAATTTTGGCAATGTTCCGTAGGTGGAAAAAGGCTGTTCTAGAGATTTGTTTTATGTGTGAGGTAAATGACAAATCCTGGTCAACAATGACTCAGAGATTCCTTGCAGTACTACTGGGGGCCAGAGTTATGTCATCTACAGTAACGATATGGTTGGATATATATTTGGATATTACTTTTATCCAAAGCACTTTACAATGTTTCTTCACTTTTACCCATTCACACGCAGACACACACAGATGACGGCAGCTGGCAAGAAGGTTGCTCATCTGACCCACTGGGAGAAACTTTGGGTTTAGTGTTCAGTGTTTTGCTTAAGGCCACTATGACGTGTAGTGATGTAGAGGAACCGGGAGTTGGAGACCTGTCCCTGTTCTACCAACTGAGCTGCAGCTTTCTGCATGGACATTATCTCAGCTAATGAGACACAACGGATTCAAGTGTCTGGACAGTTTCTGCTTAAAAGCCAAGCAGTTCATGACTCGACGAAGTAGAGCTAGAGACGAACGTCTTATTTTTCAGGGGTTTACCTGATTATGACCTCAGCATCTGATATAATCAGATATAAACTGGTGGATTAGCTTATAGCAATGCTAGAAATCACACGGAGTAAGATTGAAGGAACCTATTTATTGTCTTCATTACAATTTATTTCAAAATTAAAATTGCTCTGTGAGGGTTTGTCCTACTACTTTTCAGTGAATTTGAATTTGGTTTTGTTTTGCCACTGATATTTGTTTCATTTATTTGCTCCACATTATGGCAGCATTATGGTGGATGGGTTATTGTTGTAGGCCGGCCAGCAGTGGCTTTTCTCTGTGGATTCTGCAGGTTCTCCTTTTGTTCCACAATCCAAAGACATGCTGATAGGGTAAATAGTGACTCTGCCTTGCCCAGTAGGTGTGCTGGGTTTGATATCTCATCAGCGAAATTCCATCATATTCTGTAGTGCATACATTGTAGGTACAGTTAAACAGCACATTAAAAGTTAGAAACATGTAATTAGTCAGTCAGTGTTATATGAAATTTCTTTCTCAATGCAATACAAAGTAGCACAAACCATGTTCAGGTGTTACTACTGTAAGACATTTAGTAGAACGAAATGAAAACAGGCGGCTCTAAAAGGAGGAATTGTTTATTCTGTGGTATTACAACTCAGAGAGCAGGCCACTCTACGTCAACCACGTGGTCTATCCAGAGGGACGAAAATGGACATTTCTTTCTTTCTGTGTAGGCAAAGAGACTGTAAACTATATTGTATATCAGCCATGTCATATCTGTACATACATAAGGTAAATAATCCGTTTGGCAAAAAATCAATGTTAAATTCCCTTGTTCATCCCACATAAATGTTGTGTTTAAACATTTTTGAAGATACCTGCACATCCTTTCATTCTTATTTTCCTCCCCCCAGTTGTGTGAAACAGCACTGTCTCACGGCTACCTTCCTGCCGTTTTCAACCGCCGCAGCCACAACGGCTGCCCGCTCACCACCGTCAAGCTGCAGCAGTTTGGTGACCCTGCAGATCTGCGTGAGGCTGTGCGGTACATTCGCTACAGGCAGCCCGCAGGAAGACTGTACGCAGTGAGCGAGAGCACCGGCTCGGGCCTGCTCCTGTCCTACCTGGGGGAGTGTGGATCGTCAAGCTATGTGACGGCGGCTGTCTGCCTGTCACCCGTGTTCCGCTGTCAGAACTGGTTTGAGAATGGCCTGTCCTGGCCCCTGCAGTGGGCCTTAGTGCTGTACCAGAAGATTTGTCTCAGCAGGTATGGAGGGAAGGGGAAAACGGAGGAGGGAGGGGAACATCCCTGCATTAACCAGTTAGTAACTGGGCAACAGTCAATCAGTTGAATAATCAGAATTGGTCTCCCAAATTAAAATGTAGAAAAACAAAATATGGCTTGTTTTGGCTGTAAAAGCAGATGTTGTTGTTTGCCATAGTTTCCATAAAGTAGTGTTAATCAGTTCTAATGTTCTAACACTGTACTGACTTCAGTCAGATTAAACCAAGGGATCAATGTGACATGTCTGCAACAGCGTTATGCAAGAAAACTGTATGGCTGCACAACTTTGTTAAAAACTTGTGTGATTGTCAGATTGATTTTTTGGGATGTTGCCATGTACCCAGATGTCAGCAGTTAATTGGAATATAAAACTAATGTTGATTGAAACCTTTAAATACATTATAGATCATACTGTACAATGCACAGGATACAGCAAGAGATAAACAGCACCTTTTTTTTGTCCTGATTTTCTCTGTGCAATATATCACACAGGGTCAACAAGATTATTAAAGAACATAATTTCATAAACGTTAGAAATAATTGAAACAGGGCAATGGCATATGCTCGACCAGCCAAAAAGGAGACACTGGTAATGGGGTATTGTACAAATAATACATGGAGGTACCTTCTTCCCATTCATTGGATAGGAACAGACAATTAAGTTACTGTAGCAACCGATGACCTGCTCAGTGTCAAGTCATTGATTCAGAGCGACATCGTGACTCGGGTAAAGTTTCTGGAATCAATGCCAATGGAGACTATTGGACCACTGCAGCTCTTCGAAAACAAAACTGACTTAACGGTTTCCTCTTGTTGTCTCTGTTTACCTGTGTGTGTGTGTGTTGGATGATATTTTTAGGTACAGGACGGTCCTAGGTGAGACTATACAGACAGACGCCCTGTTTACCAGCTGTTCTCTGCGTGGCCTGGAGGAGGCCCTGTTCTGCCAGCCTGGACCTGTGGGATCTGCACCAGCAGCAGCCACAAGGACCAGCGGCAGCATTAATAATTCAGGAGCCTGGGACGCTTACTGGGAACATAACGAACCCTTACGGGATGTGGACGAAGTGGCTATTCCTGTTCTGAGTATATGTGCTCAGGATGACCCCGTCCGTGGTGAGACCCAGTCCACCATACCCTTGGAACTCTTTGAGACCAATCCCCATTTTTTTCTCCTCCTAACTGGCCGTGGAGGTCACTGTGGTTTCTCCACCCAATCCGAAGCGAGCACGCCCGCTGCATTTTGTCCAGTCAGTTCTGCGGCCGCACTGAACAGTGGGATGGAGAGCCGCGGGACCAGCTGGAGCCACAAAGCTCTGCTGGAATTCTTCAGAGCCACCACGGACTTCTTCGCTGCTGAGGAGAGGGCAAAGCAGCTCGCTGCACGGAGGAGGGGGCTGGGAGGAGGTGCAGCAGGGAGGGTTTTCAGGCACCGCAGTGTCAGTACGTGCAAACGAGTGCCAGCGTGTTCCCATAATATTCGTGCCATTTACAACTGGCAGAGGTCCTACACACGATGATGGAACTTTGTCCATCGTTTGTAATGGTCCACAGTGATGTGATATTAGGATGAGATGTACTCAGGCGGTTTTGTGCCTGTGTGACAGTGTTAAAATAGCCCAAACTATATAAATACTGAGGTTTACACTTATTTAAGTGGGAGAAACTGTGTTTCATATATTTTAAATTGCTGTAAATCATAAATCATAACTTTTACAAAAAGATCATTGACAGCGCAGCTGACACTAAGGTCTTACAATGATTGGGTGGCTATACTGTGTCATTTTTACAGACTGATGGAAGTCTTATCACTGCAAACTATTAAAACTGAAAGATTCTCTCACAGTTTTATTAACACAAACTTACATGTATTAATTCATCTATTCATTTTCTGAACATATTACACTGTTTGCTACATTTACCATCATTTTTGCACTCACCATTCAGGATATTTGAAGTCTTGACATTTGCTGTACAATTTCACTGTCTGCTCTTATAATTACGCTGTACATGTATTCTGTTAATGTACATTTATGGGCGTTTACTGTGTATATAGTTAAACATTAAATGTTCTTTTCTGTTTGGGAAATGTCCATTTGTCCCCTGAAAAGTTATTACTACCGATTAATGGGGCCATGATATTTATTTAATTTTAATAGGATGGGTGGCTCAGTTTCCATGTCTCTTTATTTAAAGTTTGTGCTTCAAGTTTCACCAGCTGAGCTGCTCCAGGTTCAATGAGGCTCTGAAGGTAGCAAGTTTCAGGCTGAGATGGACTTGAAGAAAAAATGCAGAACAGAAAAAAAACAACTTAAAAGAAAGCATAAAGCAGTTTAAAAACATCAAAAAATCCCCAGAATGTTTTATTTCCTTGAGCTATTTAATAACCTTTGTAAAAGCCAAGGATCAGAGTAGAGGAAAGGAACAGTCACAAACTAGCTAGTTTGTCAATGTTTGTCTTCTTTTATTTTCTATTAATATGCTGTACACATAAACCTTGTAAATCAAGTGAAATGTGATGGAATTGAAAAACTAAAAGCGTAATAAATTAAATACTCTTTGTTGATTAAATGCGTCCTGACAACAGAAGACTTTTTTTCACAACAGGAACATAAATTCCTCATCAATACAAATTTGGTGCATAATAGATGGTTAAGCAGATCATACTGGCGTTGTGATCTATGGTCCCAGCTGAGTCAACGTTCACAGACATTCACTGTTATAGCGCCGTCCCCACAGCCATCCCGTGGTTGTGTGAGTGTGTGTGCGTGTGTGTGCACGTGTGTGACGTTCGCCGCAGTGTTTGTCCACCCACTGAGCCTTATTCACTCAGACAGCTGGAACACAGCAGAGCACACACAGACACTCTCACATTGTGTGCCGGAAGACACAATGTCAACACGCATCCTCGCCATCGCACAGACACACACAACAAGGGGGACGCAGAAATACTCACACACACGAACACATGCAGACGAGTAAACAAGCTGTCACATATAGTACATGTAGAATCTTCATATGCACGCTCATTACCAACAGTCTTTGGCCCGCACACACACATTGGAAATCACATGTAAATGACATCATTGCTAATTCAGACGATGCCTCCAGAAAGGTTAAATATAAAAGCTTATGAATTCAATTTCCTATTTGATATTTAGTAGAAACTGAACAGATTTCATTAGCACTGATAAAAATGCAGGATGCAACAAGTCGTCATAATAACACAATCCTTGGATGTTATTAATGAAATATTCATCAGTGGTGCACCTGTAGGAAAACAACTTTTTATACTGAAACTAGCAACAAAACTCCACAAAACAAAAACAGAATTTAAACAATAATTTTAAAGTAATTAAGGCAAAACATGGTAACGGTAAAAAAAAGCAAATATGGATGTTCATTTTCTCTGTTGCATTAAGAAATCACAGTCATTTATTTTATTACCTAAAGAATATGGTGCCATTGGGGTACAATAGCAATATGGTCATTTATGCATTTTTAAAGCCAATTTCTCTGAAGTAAATTAGCTTTTTTGGCAATCCAATCAAAGCATTTGTTTAAATGAAATTATCAGTCCAAACAGAAAACCTCTGAGCTCTGGAGCTTTATTTATGGAAATATAATTGGACATCAAATGCTGAAAAAGAGCATACAAGCACTTAGCCTTATAATTTATGACCAAAATGACACGCTGTTCCCTTACGATAAACACTGGGATTCATTGGCCTGTAGCAAATGAAGCCATTAAGATTGAATTGCCCTTTCCCACTTTGCTTATTCAATTCAGGCCCGATAGTCTGCCTCAGTGATCAGAGACTGATTTAATTAAAAAGACTGATATTCAATTAAGAAAGAGGCTGACATGCCCATCATTTTGGCACTCGCTCTGTTAGAAGATGTTTGTATCACAGTATCATCGTGTAATGAAAAGACTTCTCCGTGACTTTGTAGTTGCGCTTGCTTCGTACCTCCCCTGTGGGCTGCTGTGGGTAAACTCGTCTGTCAAATGATGAAATGTAAATGTAAAGTTGCAGTGCAACTGCTACAATATGAAAAACTGGATAAAGTAAACATTTACACTTTGCAGCATGGTTATGTATTTTTGGTCAATTCTAAATCAGTTCAAGAGACTCATTTGTTTTACTGCTACTTGACCAAATGTGACCCGTGGCCGACGTAAGCTTACAATAATATTAATAATTCAGTTTTTTGACAGCCGTCCTCTTCTTGTACACTTTTAGCACTTACTATTATCTTAATCAGTATTGTGCTAATTGTGAAGAAGTTGTTCTGGAATTGTTCCTGACATTTAGAAATAAAAATTGCTTGCTGTGGCTTACATTTGGTGTGCAGATCTAAGAGAGCTGCAGTACAAATCTTATCTTATCTAACACTCAGCAAGACAGCAAACAAGCGATTTTACCAAAAATGCTGCATTGCTTTGATGCACTTTCCTTTTAAAGCTGTAGATGAACTGTGGGTGTCGCAAACAGTATTAGATGCTACGGAACAGAACATCTCTGGAGACGGTGTCTTTACTGAATGTTTTCTTACAGTCTATGAAGAGAAAAGACCTTCGAAAGTCTGTCCTGTTTTCAGAACCGAACCACCCTCTTAAGATCAACACCATCAGTCTGAGATCAAGAAGGAGCAAGAAAACACTCAGACCTGGTCAGCACAGATCATGGGAACTTTCACCACTTCCCCAAACAGTTTTTGGTTTCCTTTGTCAGGATGTTTCGTGCACTACAGAAGCAGATTTATCTTTTAGCTGATGGTCAAAGCTTTTATTTGTCTGTTTTATACAAAATAACAAGACGGCCTGAGTTTCTCTGCAGTCAATTTAGAGAGAGTTTAGCTAAAAACACGGCACTATCCAAGTCTCTTCAGCACCAAGAGAACTGAATGTGATCGGAAAGAGCTTAGCAACCAGCAGGCTAAGCAAAATACGCAACAGATGTTTGGTGACACCACACTAATTGTACTTTTTCTAGTTAGTAATCAACTAGTGAGGCATGTTTCTTCGGTGGCCCTGTTTCCTAAGTTCAAAGTACTATGTGGTATATTCATAAAGCGGATGTCTTGACTATCTGGTGTTTACGTGTGTGTGTGTGAAAGTTGATAAATGAGGAGAGATTAAGTGTGTGAAGAAGCACTCGTCAATGATCAGTTGAGGTAAATGCATAATGTTAATAATGCTGTTAATTCTGGGTGACACGACTTGGTTTGGCTTCAAAGTTAAGCACAAAGCCATATAGATGAACTTTGACCTTTAGGATGGAGCTGGCATCAACTCTTCGTAAATGAAAACCATAAATACCACTGTAGTATAGAATTTATAATGCCGAGTTCCAGTTTTCCAGTGAGCAGATCTCACTGAATTATGCTACACAGTCTGACTGCTGATCCTGCAGGGCTGAAAAGGTCTCTTCAAAAATCCAGTTATTTTAAAAAAGTCTCAGCTTTATTATCTTTTACTGTATGCTCATATTTTATACATATGATTAAGTGTGTTACTTACAGTATTTTAAAACATGTAATTGTTTCCCTTTTGGAATTTATATGCAGGATTTGGTCAGGGATTTTTTAAAAATCCCTTTTATTCACATTCTCCATTTTATTCTCTTAAAAGGATTGTTTAAAAATGCTGCAAAGAAAAAATAAAACCCACAACAAATTTGCTGCTACACTGCAGAAAATAACTTTGATTGAGGCACCATCTTGTGGATGATTTGGGAACCTGTCAGGAACTTCAAAGACCCCATTTTAAATGTAGTAGTTTCTCTCATGCTTCCCGATATTACAATGAAACTTTCAATCGTTTTTTACACATTTAACAAATTATAAAATTATTTATGAAAGTCTGCATCCCATTATTTTAAAATACTTTCCAAAACGAGTAAAATGGTTTATTTTAAGTGTTTAATTTAAAGTATCTTTAAATTATATGTCAAAGACTACAGCTGCTTGTATTAGGACATTTCACATTGTTGCAACTTACTATATGATCTTTCATTATCAGTTATGAGTCGTTTCCACAGAAATAAGTGACTTTGAGGGCAGAAGGACCAGCAAACACACTGATGGCTGTGGTTCATAGCAGTGTTCGGATTCACATCATTCGTAGGCCTACCGGCTTGTAGACCTACTTGTCCATCCTCACTAACCAACCATGTGGTTTGACGTCGCCATGGAGACCCCCCCTTCTCTGCTGCAGCCCACCAGATGGCACCAACAACAAGGTTTCTGCTGGAAAGATCCGACACACTAGGGGTTGACTCTGCTTCGACAGACACAATGACGCAGCTTTCTCTACTTTTGGCTTGGAAACTGTCTGTATATTTAGCACCTCATAGCACATGGGGAATAAATTTAGCCGACAGTTTAAATAGATATCTGCAGAGTCACACAAATTGGACTCGGGGCACACATATGTCCCCGAATACTGTGCACGTGTAAAGGACGAGTTAGACTCTTCGGTGGCCTGAAGATGAAAGCATCAAAGTTTTTATTTAGTGCCTATTCAACACTGATGCTTATTTGTTCATCTGAGGAAACACAGGCTCATTTTCTGCATGAGTGAAATGTGTTACAAAGGTTACTTTATGTCACATGACTCCACAGTGAAGAAATGTGAACAAACCGTGTGGTTCATGGTGTGACTGCACTGGTATAAGCTACGTCATTTAAAGTGACTGGAGTTTACTTCACTTGCCTACTACTGATAACACAACTCTTATGATTATTTCCACTTCACAAAGGAGAGACATTGGTCCAGAAAATATAAACTGCACAGAAACACATGTGCAATCCCAATGCGCATTAGAATGCAAACATAAGTTGATAAGGTGAGCTGTTAAAATTTTAAATGACTTTCACTAGTGCTTGTTTTTCCGGTTTGCACATTTATGTTGACTGGTTAAACTATTGTTACCTTTAGAACTGCAGTGAAACTCAGTGAGATAAATTGAAACTAATTATAAGCCTTTTTTTCCCATTCTTGACAATTTGCCTTTTCCTCTGAATTAATCTAACTGTGTGTCCATCTATGAATCTATCTATGTGGTGATCATGGTCTGGGGATAGTTCAAGTGAACAACAGCTCAAGTGAACACAGCACCTTGATGCTTATTTGCATGTTAGAGTCGCATGCGGTTGGACTCTGCGCCTCTGCGTGGGTGTATCCCTGGATTGTGTCCCATCTGACAGTGGCATTTTATTTAGCTTAATGATTTTTTGATGCCCTCACTTTGCAATAAAATCCAATTCAACAACCCTGAAGTAGCATCTTATGTTTAATGATGTTTGCACAGTTATTGATCACAGAAATTGAATCATGAAATGTTATCTGAAATATCATAAAAAAATAAAACATATGTGACATATCTTACTCATTTTCTGTCTGCTTTTGGTCCACAAATCAATAGGTAATTGATGGCCCAGTGACAATGAGACGCATGGTGTGTCGGTGCATGCAGGACTGACTGTCAGCACAATGTGAAAATGCTGAATTAAGATTAATTTGGTAAGAACCTTAACAGCTAAATAAAGAAAAAACATAATTAAATGCGACATTCCCATAATTGAGCAACCAGAGGAATAAATAATTATTTTTTTAAAGCCATATAATGCAGTACAGGACATTGCAAGAATGCATACATTTATTGCATTATGCCAGTGTTACAATGGGATTTAATATTATTACTTTGTTCAATTATAAGTTAATTCAGTAACGATAATGACAGCATTTAAACTGCCGGAATTTTCCCCAATTAATGTCAGGCTTCAACAGTGGCAGCTCTGTAAGCTTTCAGCTTTAGTAGATTTAGTAGATTAAATGTTAGTGTAAATCTGAGCTGATCAACTGGTTAATTCCAAGGTCATCAGAAAGTATGGGGAAACACCCGTACCAGTTATTTTTGGACCAAAACTGGATACTGTACCTTACCGCTGAAATCTAATCTGCATTCTTGTTGCTGTTTTTGCTTGGCTGGTGGTATAGTGTTATCCAGGGCACTGGAAAAGTTCATGTTTCTGAAGCTGAGCCTAAAATGGGATTGGAATATAAGAGCAATCATAATGAATAAGATTACTTATTTAAGACAAGCTGAAAATATAGGAAGTAATTTGGTTCTACATGTATTCAGATAAAAACCTCTCATAATCCAGAAATAGCTATTTACCACATATTACAAAGGAACCATGAAATCTCTGGTGTAGAATGGCTGAGTATATTGTAATTATGCAACATGTTTCAGGAGGTTTGCTTGTTTTTCCCAGTTTATAAATACAAGCATTTCAAAAATGCCAAATATTTATTTAAGCACATTGAACGTCAAAAAGGATCCGACATGCTGAGAATTGTTTTCAGCGAGCCTGTCTCCCGCTACACAATTTTCCCGTCACTTACATCGCGAGTGACGTGCAAGTATCTCAGAATCAGGCTGCAAGTATTTGTGGCTAGCCTGCAGCAAATTCCTCAACTGTCACATTGCATGGATTATATTGGGTGTGGCCTTTCTCTGCTGGCGCACAGCCGTTTAGTTTAGCTTATCCACAAGTGAATGTGTGCTATTTTCATTCTTATTGGGCCTGTGAGGAACAAGAGAAGGGGCAATGAAAGCACAGCGAGAACAGTGAGGGTGAGAAAGAGACTTTTGAGCTTGTGTGGGTCTGGGTTTGTACATGCTGCCTGCGTCCGCCTCTCTGTACAATTTGAGCTTGCTGGTAGGTAACCACCTCTCCTTTAGGCTAAGTTGGAGTCAGCTAACGCTGCATGACCTAATGCGACATGACAGTTAGCCTGCTCTGCTCAACTGTCTCCACACACAGCCCTGGCAACTAAAACCAAGGCATCTCTCAAGACAAGGGCATCCGAAAAGAGTCACCTACAAGCTGGGTGCACCCTGCTTTATTTCGTCTCAGATTAAACAAAAAAGTGATTTTGTGCAATATTTTATCTGGAAATACAAACTTGCAAACACCAAACTGAGCTTCACTATGCAATGCTAAACACCACCTTTATTACTTGTACCTGTTACCAGTTTCTACTCAGCACTGCTCTTATTAAAACTACTTCTTTAAATGCAAAAGAATAAAATGTGGTATAATCAGGAAACATTGTTCATAATAGAACAAAGCAACTCACAGGTGGAAGAAGATTAGGGGTTTGCAAGATACATAGTTTTCAGAAAAAAGAAATTTTTTCGCAATTGAATGCGAGTTTAAAGGGCTCTGCATGGAGACCTATCTCCGACTTCTCTCTGATTTCCTCTCATTTCTATTCTCGCTCAGATTTCTTCTGCCTGTAATGCTATCTTGTTTTCTCTCGTTCAACCCGTGGAGTCTTGTGCAAGGCAGTGTCTTGTGCGGTATGACACAACAGCACTAAGTGAGGGCTGGAGAGCAGCAGGTGGGCTACCAGGGCACAGCAGGGTTCATCTACAGCGCACCAGTCCTGTACGGTATGACCCTACAGAACCTTCATCTCCATTGGACTCTGTCTTTCTTCCTCTGTTTCTCGTTTGTATTTTCCGTCTCTCGCTTTCTGCGCAGACAGACAGAAAAACACACGTCGCTGCAGTGAGGGCAGGGCCTTTGTCCCAGGCAGCCAGTTTGTTCTTGTTCTGCTGTGTTGTACAGTACTTACATAAGTAAACAGCTCAGGAGCGGCTGCTTTTAACGCTGACTTCAGGATGCATTCTTTTCCACACAAACACGCATGCATGTCGGCACACAGATATCCGTGAATCTTAACCAAAACCACAAGTTTCTTTCTTAGACATTTCTGCTGTCTAACGTTGTCATATCACTGTGTGCAATAGCAAAGCGTCACCGGAGGATGTTTCTTTGCCCTTGGTGCCTGTCTAGGCTAGACAGCTCTGATGAGGGCCACAGATGAGGACTGCAGGGGAGTGGGGAGGACAGACAGGGAGAAAGGATTAAGGGAGAAACAAAGAAGGGAATGTAGTAGACAACAAGGGAAATGAAAGTGGAAAGAGTGAGGAGGCAAGGCTGAGATGAAGAGTGAGAAAGGGAGGAACAGGAAAGGGAGCGCAGAGAAGCAGGACAACACTAAAAAATAATAAAGAATAAATATGAACAAAAGGCTGGACGTACGAGCAAACCGCAGAAATGTGTGTGTGTGTGTGTGTGTGTATACAACAAGTCGTCCGACTTTAATGCCTAAAGACATCAATTGTACCAACGAACTGTAGTTCGTAATTCGTAGCTTCAACAGACGCGCACCCGTTTTGACAAAACTGTGGCTTCCGTTTCTTACAATGGAGCCACACTGGCGCCAGTTTCACACTTATTGCCATTACACACTCATGTCATGATGTCACGTTCAGTAGTGCCACTAGTTGCCGCTGAGCTTTAAAACATATGTCTTTATCATTATTCATGAATTTTACAAAACAACATGCTCTCTCTTAAAAACATTATCAACATTCATACTGCACAAAACTTCCATTTGCCCTCTTTAAGCTTTACATTTAACACTTATCTGGGTCATAGAATATTTGAATAAATTGAAATATTGGATGTGAGAAGTACAAGCGTGATTTACTCTGTTTACTGGCAGACACATAAGTCAAAAACAAATATTTAGGTTTGAAAAAAAGACTAAAAGGACACGTCTGTAGTCTTATTGCTGCCTAGTGTTTAAGCTACTGAATAATTGGGTATTTATAGAGTCAGGAAGAGAGCTTCTGATGATTCACCGCTACTTCCTAAAGAACTAAATGCAGCACCAATGTAATTCACAATCTTCGAATTACTCACATACCCAAGCAGATGACCGAGAGACAAAATAAAAACACAATTTACTGAGAAAGGAATTAGAGTCACGTTATGTCTTTGTTAAGTTATGGAGAACGCTCAACTACGTTTTTCCATAAGGATGAGTTACGATCAGGCAGTGAAAGGCTGGCGGAAAGACTCCACTCGTCACTTGGCTGCTGCGGTTGAACTGACTGATAAAAGTATTCAGAGGCACTTGTGTGGAGGAAGTTTTAGTGAAACAAACACTTAAATAGGACACCTGTGGTGACTTAATCAGCTTACAGTAATGTAAAGTCAGACAGCTTAATGTGGCAGGAAACCAGGATGGAGCTCGTCTCGCTCGCAGAGAATAATACTGTGTGTGTTTGCTTGACACACAATGCACCAACTTTGCACAGAGCTTGCAGTGACTAACTACTGCATCTGTGTGTGCGGTAAATGGTAAATGGTCCGCACTTATATAGACCTTTTTCTACCTTACCCATGCCCAAGATCACACACACTCACACACTGATGGGGGGATCTGCTATACAACTAGCCATCGGGAGCAACTAAGCTGAGGTTCAGTGTCTTGGAAAGGACACTTTGACTCTGAAACAAGGACCCGAGACTCAAACCAACAACCCTGGGATTTGTGGACAACTGCTCTACGTCCTGACACGCAGTCGCCCCTTTGTTTGTTATGTGTGTGTGTGGTTGGGGGGGACAAATTTTGTTTCAGTACCATGGTTTTGAGGACATTTTGGGTGGTCGACATAACTTCAAAAGGCTCTTTGAGGGTCAAGGGCAGGTTTTAGGGTCAGGGTTAGAATTAGGATTTGGTTAGGGTAAGGGTCAGGGTTAGGCATTCAGTTGTGATAGTTATGGTTATGGTAAGATGCCAGGCATCGTATTATGTCAGTGAGTGTCCTCACAAATATAGCAAGAGAAACATGCGCGTGTGTGTGTGGCCTAAACACACACACACTGTACACACACACACACACTGTACGTGCTTTTTCCTGAAGGCACAACAAGGTTATGTTGTTTATGGAAATACTAGTTAGTCACAGTTTCTGGTAACAGAAGAAAAATATGCTGTTATGTTTAGGTGTAGGCGCTGCGAGAACCTGTTTTTTCTTTACAGAATCATTTCTGGTTTAATAGAGGAAACTTTTAGTAACTTCACACATAACATGTTTATTAACTTTCCTAAACTACACTCAGAACTTTGGAGTCGAACTCGGATCTGTGGCATGACACCTTGTACGCTGATGGTCCCGCATGATTTCTGTGGATAAATGTCGTGCTTCATTCATGCAAAAAGTATACTGGATCAGAACATAATCCATCAACTGATTATATCCCCCCAAAACACGTCACGTCATTTTCAGTTTTAGTTGCCAAGGAACCTAATTTTAAGGGTTGGTATTTAACACATGTTAATATAAAAAAACAAGATACTGCAGTTTAAATAGCAGCAAGCCTGTTTTTGGGAAAAACCATTACTTGGTTAATGCTTCTGGTTAATGCAAAGAAGCCAATGCATGGAATGCATGGAAACTCTAGAATTAAATTCACAGGAGGTTTTTTTCCTTCCTATTAAGCTGAAACTGAATGCAGTATTAATGATTTCATACAGCCAACAGCCCTGCAACTAGCAGCAAAACATACTAGGAGAAACTGATATTTAAGTATATTTCAAACTGCAGGAAACAGCACACTGACAAAGAAAGAATGAGAACTTATGCCATCTCGTGAAGTTTTACTTGCTATGGCGGGTTACCTCCACCTCTTTTATTTTGTTTGCGCCAAAAGGTTTTTAAATCATTCAGATTTGATTTGGGGCAAAGGTCAGGTGGCACTCCTGGACTGATCGACGATGGCAGCGCCACTGACCTACTGTGTGATTGTGGCTCAGGAGATACAGTAGAGTGACTGTGGGTGTGAATGGGTGAATGAGAAGCAGTGTAAAGTGTTTTGGTAACAATGGGGTAGAAAAGTTATATAAGTGCAAGACCATTTAGCATTTTATAAATTAACACTTTTCGGAAAGTCACAACCCAAACTTCAAGTCACCATCAGAAAGGCAGAAAACATCAAAAATATTCAACTCAACGTCATGCCAACTTTATATTGTCTGTTGAAATAACACAGCATTGTATTAGTAACTGTGATTTAGTTAGAAACTGCATATTTTGATCTCTAATAATGGGCACTTGTTACTAATCTCTGTAGTCACATTATTAAAGTTTGTGCTCAACATTTGAGCCAAACCAATGAGTCACTGCACTGTCTGGAATACCATACAAAGTCAAACAATTTCCATGACTACCCCCGTTCGCTAAGTCATTTGTCTGATTAAAAGCTACTACTCAGCCACCAGCTATTCCTCACGTGTGTCTTTCGTTCTGCCTGGCTGCATGTCTGGGCACATCACAGAAAGGCTTGATCCACCCAAGTCTGGATCTGACTGCCTGCTTCACTGCTTTCCTGAAGGAGAGAGAGGGGTTCGGGCTAATGGAGGGACACGGCTGGGAGAGGAGTAGGACGACAGGAGGGAGGGACCACAGGAGGAAGGGAAAATGTGGGTCAACACAGTCAAAGCCCTGTCACATGTTCCAGTCAGCTGGAATCTCGCCTCCAGTCCAAACCAGAATGTTACGTAAGAGGTTATTGATCCGTGAGAGTGCATGTCGGAAAATGGAGTGCCAGTTGCGGCTGAGGCAACTGTGTGCTGCAATGCTGTCACATGGTATCACAGCATGGAAAACACACATGTCAAAGTATGGCCAGAGGTGTTAAGAGACTGGCAGGAACCTGATCCAATAAATATGTAGTTTTAAATTAAAACAAAGTCAAAGATTCGAATGGTTTTGTTATTTAACCTTCTAGTGTGAAAACGCAGGCCCGGGCACTTTGATACAGGGAAGAAGAAAGTGCCTGAGAGAGGCCTGTCAGCTCTAATAGCCACCAGTTGTCACTAACACGTTTTTTCTCAAAGTCTGCCTATCGGAGTGATGTCATCACTTTTAGCAGCCACAGCTCCGCCAGCCTGTCCTCATCCATTAGCTTTAACAGCCCTCACCTCACCATTTTTTTTTAATAGGGGGAGATGCATTTTACTTACTATCATTACTAGCTGTTTGAAGCATCAGACGTTGGCAATAAAGTTGTTTGGAAAGAATGGAGGTTGGATCAGACTGTCTGAGGATAATGTGTTCCTTTTCCAACAGCAAGGCTAATCATATCAGTAAGTAGGCCTTGGCCCTGTATGTGGCAACCAAGATAAACCTTGTGGAAATGCTGTTGTCCAGGAATTCAGGCATGATTGCGCATTGCCATGGCCTCCCCATCATCACTTGCAAGGGGATCAGAGTTCCATGTCTGCTGTGCGGAAAATTGGTTAATGAGTAGGAGAGTGATGTGCTGCATTACTGACACATAGACCAAAGTAACCCTACACCAAATTTCCACTACATATTCAGTTCAGAGGTTACTATGCATTTGAGAATCACTCTCTACATAGTTAATGTTGACTACAGTTCCATGAATGAGTGTGTTCAACACCACCCCCACAACAACCTTATGAAACAGTTGGATGTCGATGACACAAATCAATGAGGAAACAGCTGACGCCTTTCTCTGGCTTGAGCTGTGAGGAGAGTAGGTGATTTATTAAATAGTTCAGAGTTCAAGTGAGAACATTTCCTGGAACAAAAAAAAAAAAAAAAATCAAGGTGGAAAAGTGACGGAGACCAAGGTCAGTGGTTACAGTTCAGTGACTGCAGAAGAGAGAGCATGAGGAGGACATTACTTTGGATCAACATCTACCGGGAGAGGAATTATTGTCATGTCTGTTATGCAAACATTTACCTTATAGTATGAATAGAAAAAAACACTGGTATGTAAATATTAATTTTAACATTCATAACCCCTTCAGCATTCTTTTGATTCCTTTGCGCAACCGCACAACTAAAATTACCGTTGTCCTCATAACTGTTGATTTACATAGCTCACAATTGTGAACAGAAGGTTTTAAAACCATGTTCTAATATGTTCCACATAGTTCCAAATTATGATTCAGCATCTAATAAATATCAGCACCATTTAAGAACATAACCGTTCTAAAATGAACAGCACCTCTGTAATGCTGGAATTATTGTTTAAATACTATGAGCCAGCTATTAGCAGGTGGTTTATTGGTTGACAAAACAAACATTTTGCGAATATAGACCAAATGATATTTCATTGCTAACAGCTAACGCATGTGTTGTTTGAAATTAGATTTTTTTGGGAATCTTTACACTTTTGCTGATCCCTTGCCAAAAAGAATAAATAGTCATCTTAGTATGTATGCACGATGAGAATATCAGTACGACTCTCCAATCTACAGCCTGCAGCTGGTTAGCTTAGCCTGGCTTATGGGGGATAAGAAATAGCCCAGAAATAAGCCCCAGTAAAACTGCAACATGTGGTTTTTACACAATTTTGATACTGACTAAACAAACAAGATATTGAAATGCTTTAACAAACACTTTGCTCTTTGAATCCAGCACTACCCCTTCAACATTGCCCATAAAACTGTGAATATAAAAATTCGATTTTATGCCTTTTTCTTTTTGTGACGAAAATTAAGCTCTGATGAATCTTCATGTAAGAAAACCTGCTGGACTGGACCGATTGAGGCCCTTTCTCTTAAATCACCTCTAGTTTTGATTGTTCTGCTTCTTACACACATATTTAATCTTACTTTGATTACAAATGTGATTACAACTTTATCAGGCGTTGTTTTCTTCTTAAATAATTACAAACATAATTTAAATGTGTCTGTGCCTTTTAAGATGACATAAACTCTTGTTTGCAATCTATTAAAGGATTTCCTGTTGATAATATTTGACCAAGACATCAGTCTGAGTTCACAAAGCCACATAGCACTGTCACTGCTGTCATTATGGTTGTAAGCATTATTATGACGCTATCAATGTTAACGCTATCACTGATAAAAAAAAATGTCTTTGGTCCCTCAGTTTAAATAAACTACTCAGTGTGAAAGGGGATGGCCTTAAGCTGGCTTAGTAAATGGAGTACCTCAAGGTTCTGTTCTTGGCCTGCTGTTGTTCTCATTTTAAATAATAGATTAATTTAGGAGTTCATTTAAAAAGTACTCACACACATTGTTGTGCAGATGACACATTTCTCTACTCTTGGGGATCTACATGCAAGTTATTCTTTAAAATTAGCTAATCTGCCCTGCCTCCAATCTCACATAGAAAACAAATCATTTCTCATGTTGTCTTTGTTGTTTTAATAACATGACCTTGTCAACAATATCTTTAAGATGTTTCACCTCCATTTGCGATGATGCTCAGATACTGGAGATGGCTGCAGTTGTTGATTGCTGCTAGTTAGAGTTTATGTATATGTATATTGTACAGCCCCCATTTTATATATTAATATATTATGTATATAGCTTATAAATGCATGCTGTGCTGTGCTGACTGTTACAAACCTGACCAGAACAATACTCAGGGGTACACTTCTCCCGTGGCCTAATGGAAGTTTCCACTGCGGCTCAATACTGCACAGTCCCACTGTATAGAAAGAAACAAGAAACAGTCCCTGACCAGGTCGCTATGTGGGTCATTCAGAGTGACAAAGGCTAACTCATCGTCAACTGCAAATTTATCCACGACTGTAGGGATGACTTGGCTGGGCATATTTAAAGAAACTGATTATAGAAAAGAGAGGATAACATTGAATTTAAATGTGAGAAATGAAAACCATCTTTAGAGTGTTTCTCCAGGGAATAGCCCAAAATACGAATGAGGTCAAAAATAAATTAACAAATTCCATGACGTAGAGCCCATCCATATTAATAATAATTGCAAGTAAATCATGCTGTAGTTACCTGCTTAAGATGGTAGACATTTGGTGCACGGTTTGCACCATTGCTGACAGTGTAGTGTTTGCTGCATTGCAGTCTCAAAGGATTGTTGCAGAACTTGCAATATCCTATAAAATTAGTTATAGGGGTATGAATCGTTCTTCTTTAGGCATAAATTGTGTTAAGACCAAACGTATGGGCACAGGCTTTCAAGCTTCAATGCTTTATTGTTATATAATACGAGAACATATTCGACAACACCTAGATTAACCAAATGATCTAACCCGGTATACTTTTAGATCAATTTTTCAAGCAAGATTTATGGCTTAACCAACTTCAAGAGGTTTGCCAAAGTTCCCCCCTCAGGTGATGCTTAAGATAATGCGTTGGCATGTCCACAGATGTTCACCGAGGTTGCCCTGGGTATTTCAACAACAATGATACTTATTTTCCACTGTCCACCACTTAGAGTCGACTGAGGGAAAAAGATGGGCGTAGTCCTCTAATGCACTCTGCACAGCCTTTCCGGACAACCGTGCAAAACAACCTGGGCCGTGTACTTTCTCGATCTGAGAGAGAGAAAGGGAGTGAACACTTGACCTGATTTTAAAAATGCATTTTTTCAGCTTCCTCTGGTGGGCTGCAACACTGGCCCTTTAAATTACTGCAAAGTGTCATCTCACACGCATCGAACTTTGCTGAGTCATTGGGTTCAGACTGCTTTTGTAACCTCCACCCAGCAGGGCTCCTCATTGGCTTCAGTCTCCACACAGCACTCCACGTGGTAGGCTGCCAGCACTACTAATCAGTTTCTTTCTGCCAGAGGCATTTCTTAAAGTGACAGGGGTGCTTCCCTGACTCCCCTGTGACTGATGCCTAACTGACAGTCTGAGAGGACCAGACTACAGGAGTGTAGCTGTGTGGATTTGGGGAGACACCTGTAAAGGAAAAGTGTGGGTGGTGAAGATGTGGGAGACGCGAACACTTGGGAGTGGCAAAACCCAAAACTCAGTGTGAGTCAGCATTCTAAAGAACAGGCACTGCCTGTATTTCAGAATGCCGGAGGATAATAGGTGTGAGTTAGACCTTTAACATCTAACAGGCCTTATTAAGAGAGTCAGCTGCACCTTTTCAAAGGTTTACCTGTGTGTAGCACTAAAAAAGTATTGACATTTTATTAAAGAGCAGTTATGGTGAAAAACAAAAATCAAAAACCTTTATGCTGCCAAGTTACTGAACTTTATCTCAGCTGCATTTATAGTTTTTTTTTTATTTATTTTACAATGTTCCGGCTGGTGATTGATTGGTGTTGAAGCTGGTCCCATTGTGACATCACACCAGGGATATGCAAGAATGAACCCCTAAAACGAGTGTTAAGCCCCTTACACACATGCACATGCCATTCCCCTGACTTTGTCCGGAGGGGATGTATGAGAGAACTTAAATGTCAGAGTGAGATGCCCCTGACATCATCCGGACTTTATCCCTAGTAAAATGTCTGTATAATGTGCATGAGATCCTGTGGACTTAAATTGTTGGGAGAATTTAAAGTGAGTTAATGGGCACGTTGAAGACATGGCTATCACTCGACTGTTGTTGGAGTCAATAGATAGAACCCTGTTTCAAGCAGTCTTCTAAAGTCTCAGTTGTGCAATAGCAGGTTTTTCCAATTTTTTCAATTAGGGACCGACTCCACCTGATATATCAGTAAATAACTACTTTCGTACTCTATTTACATTTCCAGCAGTAGCTATCATATTATACTATATATTTAACTGTAGTGGCTCATGTTGTTAGCTTCACACATCCTCAATGCCCCTAGCCAATCAGATTATGGACTCATGATTATGCAAATCATATGTTTATACCTTACAAACTTTGGTGTAGAACTAGAAAAATCTGAAAAACACATCATAGATACTCACTCACAATTAATAAAAAAATTGAAAAGGACACAAATTCCAGCTCTTTAAAACAAAACAAAACAAAAAAAGAGTATTATTTGTTCATGGACACTGACTTTGTTTTTATTAGCATTTATCTGATGATAACCATCTGAATTATTTTCACTACATTTTAGTTGCTGACAAGGATATTTGTATACTGCACTTTGCAGCACACTGACACATGTAGGTTCAGTTTTATTGCCACACTAACAGCATTGCCCTAGGGACAGCACTCATTTCTCCATTATTAAAATTTTGCGACCAAGTGATGGGATCCCATGTAATTTGGTTCTGGAGGATAAGGCTAACTGAATTTGACTAGTTTGACTTTTCCTCTAGGGCCATCGTGAAGTTAACACATTTGCCTATTAGCCATTTGTCTCAACTAACTATTGGTTTGATTGCCGTAAGACTTGGCACAGATGTACACTGTGTCCAGAAAATGAATTGCAATAGCCAAGTGACTCCCTGACTTTTGATCTGGCACCAGTGTGTTAAATCAATAAATAAACCAGACAAATAGTAATAAGGGCCTATAGTCACAACCTGTTCCTGAGTTTAACTCCCTTAGGATAAAGTGGAAATTTGTGAAACCTAAGGTATTTACTAAAACCTCTTTATGATTGCGCAGCATTCTCTCTTGTTCAGCTTATGAAAACCATTATCTGGCTAGAATAGTTTCCAGAGTGGTCCTTGCCTGGCAGAGGTGCAAACTGCTACTTCGAAAAGAGAGCTTTACTGCATGTTCTCCAAAGTCAGATCATAATTGGAGGCAGAATAAAGCAAAGAAAGAGGGGAGACTGAACACAACAAAGAGATTGAAAAAATGGGAGGATATATATGTTGGACTGTAACTAACAGGTTGTGTTGCTCCACTTCAATCACAGCATCGTGCCTTTGTCTCTGTGGGTGTGTTGTGTGAGACACAGGAAGTTGCAGCATTATGTTTCCACTTAAACATGTCACACTTCTTTCTCTGTGAAGCAAGTCTTTTCTAAGGAAATGGTGGCAATAAAAGCAGCTTTCTTCATTGTGTAAATACACTGATTCTCTCGGGCTACATTTGTCAACTTACTGAGAACTAATACTCATTTGAATTACGAAAAGATTTTTTATTATTATTACAAACCATTCCAACTGAATATCCTGTCATTCCTATATACATATTGATTAATTTTACTAATGTACACATTATTACCTAATTAATAAAATTTTGTCTGATGAATGAAATGTTGCAGAGGCAATTTGAGCTGGTGGAGAATTTGAGCCATGTCCTGTTTATATGAAGCCTTTTTTGTGTAGTGTAGCCCTTCACATTGAAGACTACTTTAATGGCTTTACTACAAAAAGAAATATGTGAGCACTGTACGTGGTAAGTCTATATTCAAATAAAAAGTATCGAAGAGACTGTCCACCCTTAAAACCACCAGTTATATCAACTTTTCAAGCTAGTTAATATGACCCATAGTTATACTTTATTGTTAGGCAACCTCTTGTGGTTGGCTGGGTTGCAAAAACACTGCACTTAAACAATCATCATTGTTTCTTTAATCTATGACTATGCCACAACCTTAACCACATGTTTATTATTGTAGCTATGACAATGAGAACCTCTAACCTTAACAAAGTTGTTCTCTTTTCCTAAAGCTAACCGAGTTTTTTTGTGCATAAATCTGATCAAACCGTGACACTTTCATAACCTTAACTGCCTGTTTACTATTGTTACCAGAATGGCAAGGTTCATGTACAGCGTAGCCAGTTCCCTTCAAATGTCTATGATGATCTCCAGCTTAGGTCCCATACAACGGCCATATTTGACTGTGCTATTTACCCAGGTTTTTTTTTCAAACAAGCATGTTGGTGCTGTTATTCTAAACAGAAATAAAAGGATATGGATTTGGATAGATATGGATGGATTTGTTTTATTTGTGGGGCACTAGTGTATAGAAACGAAAAGCATTTTCACTGTCGAACTGTTTTAAAAAAAGGCAATTTTGGCTTCCCTTAAAAAATTAGCAGTTAAAATTCCTCTGGTGATAGCTCTGCTAAGTTATGATACAATTTGAGGTTGTGAGCCTGCGAATAAGCCAAACAAAATGATTTGCTTTTATCTGTGTAGATGTAAGAACCCAAAATCCTTTTGTGTCATATTAAAATAAGAAGAGGCAAAGCAACAACAAACCCCTAACCTTAACCCTGACCCTTCTCTACTGATAAACTCAACATCACATTACCTGTAATATGATGGCCATTCATAGGACAGTAAATGACTGTAGCTTGCAGCCTGAATGTGCATTTAGACTGCAGGAGTAGTTTTATTATTTCTCCATGATAATGTACCGTCTCTAAGATATTATCTAAACTGCACAATGTGCTTTGATGGGCTCAAGTCAACAGACACTGTAACTAAAAAAAGCAGTCACAGTCTACTCCAGTCATCTCACTCTTTGAGTTGAGACCACGCAAGAAGGGGAGGAAGGATTGGTTTCCTAAATGATGTGGGCCTGTGGCACATTCCTGCCCAGCTTTGTGAATGCATCAACATAAATTGAAGCAAGGAATAAAAGCTGTGTCACTGCACTTGGTGGTGGCATTGTGTTACTGCCTGTTTAAAATATGTTACAACAAAAGGGTTGACAGGTTTTCGCCTTTGATCTGTATAACTTAACTGCTTTGTGCCTCAGCCAAAAGATGAGGCACAAAGCGGCTGATATTGTGCCATGTAAACTGCTTTTTTCCACTCCTCTGTCATGAACACATACATTTACAGTTGCCATATCTGTGTGTGCTCATGCACAGAGCACCATTAACGAACCTCGGTCTCAAAATCCATGCTGATATGCAATAATATGCCTGTGCAACATGCACACACAAACCCAGCACATAAAAAAGTTATGAGAAAATTCACTCAAGATTTAGGTCTTCTCATGCAGGCACTGCAGTACCTTGGGAAGACTTCAGGTATCTTTAATTATGCAGCACCGGGCACTGCTTGTCAGTATCAAAGTATGTACTGTATTTCAGGAATAAACCTGCTGTTCATGGCTTCACATCACATTGGATCCTCAAACTTTGTTGCTGCAGTATTCTGACTGTAGCATAGTTAATCTTTTCAAGAAAGATCTTATCATGAGAATTACATCATGTGCATTTTCATTTCACCTTGAATCCCCTAGAGAGTTCCTTCCACAGCTTTTATTCATTTGGAAGAGTAGCTGTAGCACAGTCCTTTCTATTTTCCAAATGTGGAATTGTAGTGACTTCAACGAGCAAGCCTCCAATTGAGGTTTCCGTCCATGAGAAGTGGAATCACTTATTTGGTAGTAGAACCCCATTCCTGCTCCACTCCAAACCACAGGAATGTGGTGTTTGCTTAAAAAAACGATGCAGAACTGAATGCTGAAAAACAAATTGAAATGCTTAGTAGCTTTGGATGTTTAGACTTCAGTGCTTCACCTTTTAGGTTCAACATCAGTGCTTCTTAGGAGACAATGGATGATAAGTGAATATAATAAATAAGAGGTGGGAGTGTTAAACTCTTCTCTGGGTCTCTGTTCAAGGTCTAAAAACTTTTTGCCCTTAAGCTTTTAATTACATAATTTTTCGGGGAAAAGCTGCTTCATTGACCTGAGTAGTTAGAAATATTGTCTCAGCAATACCTCTCAAGATTAAAAACCAATATGTGTAGTCCCTGCCCTCTGGAAATACATTAAATACTATAATGAATAATAACATCCTGCATCTAAAGATATTTGTTATCACAGTTTACTTTCCACGTACATAAATTATATACAAATCCACAGTGGATCTGTAATATATGTCCCTAAGATATTTTTAGGACACAGAAATAACCCATCCGTTCTTTAGCAAAGCCTGCTTGTTCGTTACAGTGTCCAAGGGGAGTTGATTCTAGCCAAGTGGAAGGATACACTCTGGAAAGGTCAGACAAACATTCCCGTTCACATTTACACCTACGAGAAACTTCGTCAACAGACTGCCAAACCTGCATGTTTCTAAATTGTGGAAGGAAATCAGAACACTCAAATCAATCCTGCTCGGGCCGTGGGAGAACATACAAACTCCGCACAGGAAGGCACTACTGTTCTGACATGTTCTAATAATAGAGTGAAATACAGAAGACTTTACAAACGAGAAATGACATACGGAGCACTGAGTAAAGCTGCATGAGGAAGAAATTAGGTGTTAGGGTTAAGTTTTTAGCTGATCTGATGCTAAACAGATGGCCGTTTAAGAGGTGAGAACCAAGTAGAGTGTAAGGAATAAAAAAGATAAAACTTTTTGCAGGTCTGAGGGGATTCAGACAATAAGAGCTGTTTGTTTGAATACCTTAGCATCAAACGAAGCCAAAACATTATAGGTGAATTTGTGCTTTTGCAAGATTAGAATGAACATATGGGACTTTTTCCTCATGTGGACTGAGAGCACACAGAGAGTGTCAGAGGCTGTACACACTATAAAGCTCTCCAAAGTTCAAAGTGGTTTTGGGCCGTATAAATAAAATTCACTTGAATACAATACAAACTTTGACATTTGGTGGGACACACAAGTTGAAAATAACAGTAATTACCCGCTGACTTTTTAGATTGTAGTGCTAACCTGTCATTACCTACAGTGACAGTAACTTAAGACATTTCATTACCTCACTATCTATAATTTTAATTTCATCTGTAGCCTGCTGGTGTAGAAAAGTTCCCAACACTTCACACATAATACTTCCCAAAACCTAATAGGTCAGAGGATAAACTGCCTCCCATGGGCGGATGTAACCCCATTGGTCATTTTTTTCAGCGCCCGCCTTATTTCTCACAGTGGTCTGTGCCGTCATTGGTGGGCATACCTGCCCCTCATCGTACGTATGTGGTGGGCGTCCGCAGCGACAGTTCCGGTTCGGCTTTGATTGGCTGGTTGTAGCTGCTGACGTCCCGTTTCTGCCAGCTGATCGGAGCGAGAAGCCGGTTTGAAGCGAGGAGTTGGACCAGAGAGAGAGACCGGGGAGGGAGCCCCGAGGAGAGAAGCGAGCGGCTCTGGGTGGGACCGGCCAGCAGGATACTCACATCGGACCGTTTTCACGTTTGGTTTTAAAGGTGTAGACGCGAACAACGGCGGAGATGCACGAAGCGACAGTCCGCTCACGGTCAACTCGCGGGCTTCGCGTCTTGTCGAAACCTCTGGAGCTGTCAGAAAAAAAAAATTGATTGAGAGTTAAGGTGTGGCTGTGGGTTTGTGTGAGGCTTCTGCACTGAAAAATGTCACAAAACCGACTGTTTTTACTTAAGGGCGACCAGTCATGGCTGACACTCTCATTTTCACCACTGGCTTCAAAGAATCTGTTCAGTCATTTTAATTAAGGAAGATATTACATAACAAATGTATTGCCATCTTGATGTGCGCACCTTTCGGCTTAAACCCCCGCAGTAGCCTAGATTAAGTGGACTATCACGCAGTTAGGAAGTAAGTAGAGTGTTTTTTACTGCCTGGCAAGTCGTTTTTGGTTTCATAAGTCTGTGAAATGGAACGGACGTGGCAACTTTACAGTAGCCAGCCCTGCCACAGGCAGACTGGGCGTGGGGGAAATAGTCCGAACACAGGCTAACAGTCGTCCGGGCTCAGCCAAGCAGGGCACAAACTGCGCATATTTGACATAGTGTAGCCAGGCTGACAAGTGCCTCGGCGGAGCCGGTGGATTCACCTGAACCAAAGTAAGTGCGGCTGTCAAATGCGTTTTGCAAACTTTTCGGCGGAGGTGACATTTCAGGGCCACAGGAGAGGGCGTGCTACGGTGTTACCGGAGTAGAACTGTGTGGGGCTTTCAGCATTTTATTCAAATGTTCTGTCAGAGCTGACGAACGCGTCTGAAGACGTTCGACCGAGGCCTGTATGGAATCTTTATATTTTTTTCCTTATACAATGCGAGAAAATGTCTGGTGTGGGATGGGGCGGGCGGGTCCTCTCCGTGGCGAACGTTTTGGGCGTTAAATGGATGTAAAGAGCCACACAGTTTTTTTGGGGGGGGTCCGTGTTATCTGAGTGCGCCCGACTTGTCAAAGACTGTCGTGGAGTCGTTGTCGATGTTTTTCCATCGTAATAACTCGGTCGTAGATGAACGCACAGGCAGCCTGACCCTGTGCAGGCTCATTGAGAGGAGCTTTAAGTCGAGAGGAAAGCAGATGAATTCCTCAAGGCCCCACCCTTTGTAGCGTAACATGAATGTGGAGTTGCCCCCCCCCCCTCTCTCTCTCTCTCTCTGCGTCATTCATTTCCCCTCTCAACCTTGTCTTATACTGTTTCCCCCTCAGGACGCCCAGGTGCCCACAGTAGATCTTCATGTGTGTTAACCAGCTTTAGGTCGTGGCATCAGGATCTGCTTCCAGGACTCTACAGCTCTGCGGTTAACCGATGGAGGTAAGGCAGGGTTATGTTTGAGTCGGGCGAGAAGTGTATCATTTTTGAAATATTACTTTTCATGCCCCTTTCTTTTTGGTTGTTTTAATTTGTATTGGCACCCGGCTTGTAGTACTGTGCCAATCAACCTGTTGCAAGTTTAGACCTGTGTACTCTGACCCCCTTTTTATGAAATCTACTGACATGGATTATGTAATCTTAAAGGTAGTGCTCGGGCCCCTCGAACTGTATCTTATGCAATCTCAGTTTAAACATTTCAACATTAAGAAGGCAACGGGTTAAAATATGACAACTTGTCAAAGCTCAGGTTCCAAAGCTCAAATTCTTTGGTCGAGTGCGTGGAGTCATGATTCAGTGAGGACCTTCTGCTGAGCTGCAACTCCCCGTCTTCTCCTTCCCTTTAGCAAACAGGGGCCTTTTCGACCGGCTTCACATCGACGTCAGGTAAAGGACTCATATCAAACTGTGTCATCTCGGATCTTTGCAAAGCACAAAGGCTTGAGATGGTTAACTTTAATGCGTGCACAGCACGGTCATTTTGGTTAGCTTGTTTATTTGCCATCGGCCCCCAGATTTTCAGTTCGGAAGGATTCATTAGTTTAGGGACTGCCCATGCTAACAAGCTAACTTGGATAATTGCAAAAGTAAAATGTGCTTTTTTTTTTCTTTCTCTCCCTTCTCCTCTAACTCTCCATGATGGCTCAAAGAAAAATATATGTCGAGCTGGAGATGGTTTGGAAATTCTTGTTAATTGCACAGGGCTCATTTCAGCTTTCTCCTCTGCCTACCCTTTCCCCAATAGTGTCCGGCCTCTGTAATTATCCCATTTATGCCCATTATAGTGAATAATACATAATGCTGCCACCCAGTCATACTATGAGCTACTAGATACATCTTTATTATCATGATGGCACCATTTGCATGCCCTAACACTTTGCTGATTTATTTATTTTTTCTTTTAGGAAAGTAACCTCAGTGGTAATCATATCATGGTTCTGGTGTACGTTTCACTCACACCCCATGCAGGAAGTTTAATACTGAAACTAGCTTCATGTATATGAGTGTGAAGGTGCCACTGATGTATGTTACAGTGACACATTATTAGTGTTAAAAGACTAGGATGTAAAATTCTTCATAGTGTTAGAGGATTGAAAGAGAATGATTTCAGCTGTAAGAAATATGGACCAGAGGAGAAGTGCACATCAATGTCACATTTTTGTGTAAAAGGGAACTGAATCTGCAGCCTCAGTAGCTGCATGCTTGTGATTCAAGAATATTATTGTGCATTTGTTAAGAAGAAGTTGTTGGCTGTATAAATCCTTGCTTCATACGAGATCCTTATTTGCCACCACAGACATTCTGCTGTTACACACTGTACAGTCCAGTGTACCACTCTGTACCATTAAGAAGTTCCTCCCTCGTGAGCGCCTTCTCGCCCTCTTTCCCTCCTTCACGCCTTTGCCATTTTGTTTAAGTGTTTGCTTTGTCTGAGCTCTGATTGTTTAGCCACATTGGCTTGACCTATGTATGTGTGTGTTAGTGGCTTACCAGCACAGTTATCTGCGTGTGGCTGGATGTGATTAATCCAGCCGTCCAGCAGTGACGTCCGTAGTGCCACTCCCCAGACACAGACACACACAGAAAGGGCACGTAAGAGTCGGAAGATTGGAATTGGATGTTTGTGCCAGCGATTCAGTGGACCAGTATGTCCTATTATCTAAAGTCAAATGTTAAGTCATCCTCAAAGTCATTGTTTAGAGTACATACGAATACGATCATCTTTTCGTGTGTGTTGGGATGGGTATATCTTAAGGGTTCTTATGCATCTATGTATTCTTGCTGGTCTGCAACTTTCGAATAGTTTGGTTTGACAAACAGGTCTTTTCCTGAACTTTCAAATACCCAACGAAGGATCTCGAACTATTTTGCCCTGTCAGTGTTGCTGACGTTAATTAAAACCATAGAATATGTCAATGGAATTTGATGAGTCACTGTTCCTCTGCTAACTTAAGCTTATGAATTACCAACACATTAAGAAATTGGTGTAACTGAGCAGGACCGAACACTGACTGTTATTGATGGTAAATGAAGAGGGGAGGATCTGCGGTGGAAATGCGGCAGCTGCAGTGAGGTTGCACATTTTTATGGCCACACCCAGGCAGCTTAGAGGCCTAATTGGGACTAGCTAAGGCTAATATTGTGCGTGATTTACGACCAATACATCAATGTCCATTTAATATTTAAATATTGATTCCAACGTCGATATGCATAGGTAGGAGAAATGGTTGGTTGATTTGAAAGGGTTTTTATCTGCATTAGCTTACAACAACCAAGGCTGCTTGCTAGGAACTGTCATGCTGTACGAAGGTGTGTGTATGGTATCGTCTGATGGTGAGACAGATGTCCTGTCTATCTGTGCCTGCATGTGCACACATGCACAGGGCAACGCTGTGTGGGTGTGTACAACATGGCGAAGTCTGAGTCCTTGGTGATGCAGCGCTAACACTATTCCAACTGCTTCCCAGGCTATATTGTAACGGCCTCATTAATATATGGATTGTCACCACCCCTCAGCAGGGCTGTATATGGTACATCAGACCAGCCCCATACTCATATGGACAACACATGTTGCACTATGCACGCCTGCCCCACCAAAAAAGTCTTGTAACAAAATGTATAAGTAACCTAGAGTAAGTTTTGTGGCGATCAAGGTACCGTGTACATTGGCCACTACATCGACTACATTGCCACTGTGGACAGAAAGTATTCAAACTATGATATGATTCCCTCTGAAATTCACCGTGACGTTCGTGAGATCTTTTAAACAAGGTCCCCAGATTTAGTTTTTCTGTAGGTGACCTAGTTAAAGAACAGGGACTATTGTGCCTTGTAGAATTTGCACACACACACGTGCACAGATAGAGCTAGTAGCCTGAGGGAACAGACTCAGAGATGGAGAGAAACCTCAGCAGCCATAATGTGAGGAAAGGAGCTAAATGATTTAACGCTGTTAATTTTTGATTGGTGAAGCCTAATAAGGTTCAGCCCTACGCAGGCATCACTGAACTGAAGCTGTGTTAGGATTATTTTAGGCTGAAGCAATGCTGTAGCACGCACAGCTTTGGGCTGGTCTCTGTAGGGCCAGCGGTGAGGAGCAGTGGGCCTCTCAGCAGACTGGCTGGAATGTGGACCATATGTAGCAGGCATCCCAGGAATGTAACCCGGCCTTGCTGAACTGACCAACCTAAAGACAGAGAGAGAGCAGAGCAGGATAAGGAGGAGAAAAAAAATTAGGCAAAGAAGATGAAATTAAAGACTAAAATAGATCACGAAGAAGGAAGAAAGGAGACGGAGTAAAATTAAAGCTTGTAAGAAGGACGAGAAAACCCTAACTACATGCATGTGAGACGAATATGAGAGTGAAGGAGACAAAGCCCATAGGTCACACAGATGCGTACACGAAAAACTGTGGCACAGATTCTTCAGTAGTGGAAGTGGAAGTTTACTTGACGGGATCATCTTCAGCAGGAAACTGCAGACAGAAAGATTTGTGGTGAGTACAAGATGGCTTCTAAAGTGTGAACTACTGATACTCTAACAAACTGCACTTGTGTAGCCGTGTATTGTTCTGTTGTTGTGCTTCCCACACTGTCTCTTGAAATACAGATGAAGAATAAATGCAACAAACAAAAATAAAAAATCATCTACGTACATGTTTAGATTGTTAAATGGGTGTAAATAATATCAGTTTTTAATTCACTTTGGCTTTTCAGAGCTAGCAGATGGCCTTTTTTGGCATTTCACTCACTAAAATATTAGCCTACTAATCAACAAATTAATTAATAATGGCAATTGTTAATAATTGCAGCCCTTGAGTTATTAAAAGTGTCTGACTAAACAGTTTTTTTGAGGACTTGATCACTTTATTGCCCCACACCTCATTAACCCAAGTGTGGTGTCTCATCAGCTGCAATTAAAGATAGAAATGTGTAATGTACATATCTCTCATGCATCGTTACTCTTTGGCTCAAACGAACAAAAAGGGGTGTTTATGAAATGTCTCAAAATGTCAGGATGAAAGAAATGTGAAGACAATTTAGATTCAATCTGCTTAGGTTTTGGCTGAGTAAACATGTCAGTAATTACAGAAGCCTACTCCATTAGTTCAGCGGTGATATGAGACTGAAGCAGATGGATATTAAAGTCATGTCATATATAGTGACTAAACACATTTACATTAGGCAGGTCATGTGGATATGTATTGATAAGTGAGAGCAGAGTTGTGGTTTCCGAGGTAAATGGAGTAGAGGTGTTTTCATGCTTTGTGGGGTGTCAAACCACAGTGTTCTTCCAGCTCACTAACTCAGGGTGAATGTCTCTTTCTCGTCTCTGTTAGCTTAGCACACTGTGCTCTCAGGCCATCTGGGTACAGCTGGGGACGGAACGGCAGGAAACACACTCACACAAATACACACTTACACAAACATTCTCTCTCTCTTTTTTTAGTCTAACATGCCCCCTACACACACACATGCACACACACCCCATTCACTGGAGTGTGATGAGTCTGTGGTTGGGTTTCCATGAACCAACCACACTGTCATCAGCTGTGTTAGTCTGATAGATGTGCAGTTATTAACCGCTTTCAATCAAATGAGAAACGGAACCTGTGTAACCGGGGACCGACAAACTAAATTATAATCATCTATGTGGTGTGGGGACATCGTCTGTGTGTTAGACTGGTACCACTTTGTGGGTATTGATCTGCAGCTGGAGACAAAAGGCATTAGGCCGTCGGGTTTGGACTGTGTGAAGTAAATGTTTGCCTCCACACACATGTGAATGGCAGAGGTCAAAGGTTATGTCAACTCTGTGTGCTTGGTTGAGAAAATGAACAGCCATTAGTCAGTAACAAAAGACCGGCTTTTATTGATAGCTGCAGAAAGATGTGAAAGTCCCAGTCCTTACAACCAGGTGAATGTTTGGCTTTTTCTCGTGTTTCCTCTTTCCTCCTGTTGCATCACATATAGTTTTCAGAAGTCATCAAAAGAGAGAGGGGTAGCAGCAGGACAGAAACCATTCCTAGAGAGTTTAAGTCTGGTTGAAAGAGAAACTCATTTCTATAATCAGAAATTAATACAACATAATACAGTTTTTTAAAACTGTATTTATTAATATTAAAACAGCTGGAGGCTTTTCACTTACCCTGCCCATGATAAAATGGCTGACACATTGGTGCTTTTAAATGCCTGTTTTGTATATTTTTATCGATTTATGTAGATATATCTCTTGTAGTTTTTATGATTCGTCACTTGTAATGTGATGTTATTGTTATTTTCTTTTTTTAGGATGACATTTTAACATCTGTCCAGGGACTGCAGATGGCATGCCACATTGCCCTAAAAAAATTCATACAGTTGTTCAGGAGTTGATGGCATCCTGTTGTGTTCTGTTTTACTTTATGCCTTTGTTCTTCACCTGTTTCCGAAGTTGCGTACTATAAATCGCACGCAGTGGCAAAGAGCGCAGCTAACTCGTGAGACAAACCTGCACCGAGGCACCAGCTTAGTTTCACAAATTTGTAAATTCAAAAGTGGAGATTTGGAATAATTCCTCCATTTCAGGATGATTATTCAACTTGGAACATTTGCCGGGTCATCAACTGTTGCATTAAAAATGAGTTTGATTGGTGGAAAGATGATCCATGACATGTGTCACAGCCCTTTGTGTCTGTTTCTCCTTCTTCTGGAGGGAGGATGGATGGTGTGAAGGGATGATACTGAGGGGAATCTCTGGATTCGTACCATGCATGGGCAGCTGCCACTTCTAATTCATTAGCCCTACAGGCATTTCTTAGTCGTTCAGCACACTTACAACTCTGCTAGTTAGAGGGGGAAGGTGACGGAGTATATATAAATATATATTTATATATACAGACAGAGAGAAGAGGAAGAGAGAGGAGGATGAATTCGTGGCATTTAGCCAGAGTGAGGACTGAACACAAACAGATACATAGGAAGAGACAATGTACTCTTTGACACGCTTCTTCTCACTGGTAGAAGGGGAGCTAACAGCCGGAGGAAGCGCACAAATCTTTCCTTTATGTTGGGCCCCTTTGCCCACTGCTCACACCCTTACTTCCACCCGTGTCTCGTGTTACTGTGTCTCACTGTCTCAGGAGACTGACACCCCCCCCCACCTTCAGTTATGTTTTCCAAAGGATTATTATGATCCTGTGTGTGCGCACATGCATTTGTGTGAGAATTTGACACTTAACGTCCTTCACTGGAGCGTGCATGAGACACATACGCAGACTCAGAGGCATGCTGCGTCATTGTCTCATCTGTGCATAGTGGGAACACCAGCACCAGGTTGTCTCTTTCTCACGTCATGACATCACTGAGGCAGATACCACCCGACCCCCTCCTCCTGCCACACACACACACTTTGACTCTGTACTGTTCCCAGCCACTCCTGGCTCCAGATGCTCAGTATAAAATCTTGTTAAGACACTGCAAGACTTTAATGGAAGCACAATTTCCTTTTCCTGTTTCCCACCTGCTGACTTCCTGACAGTTGACATCACTTCTTCCGTAAGCGAATAACTCCCTGCATGCGAAGGAAATCTGTACATTAACAAGCTTTGTTCTCTGGAGCAAAGGCTGCTGCAAAATTTCACACATGTGTAGATCATGTCTATAGCATAACTGCTGTCAGGTCATTGTAGTTGGATGTGTGACACAAAATGTCTCATTGAGATAAAATGGTGTTTGTGTGTGAGTCAATTGTTTATGGCAAGTTTCATGGCCCCACCCTAATTGTTGTCTTTTCCTGCATCCCTCTCCTTCAACCCCAACCCTCCAACTTTAGCCTCTCAGATTAGAGGAAAACTTCTTGTTAGTGCACTTAGTTACATTACTACATGTTTCCTACCAGGGAACAGCTGTACCCGGGAAAATAAGCTTTATGAAGAACACATTAGCCTTTTACGGGGCTTCAGTTAAAAGAATGCCTGACTCATGTTCCTGTTTTTTACTCCTGGAAAATATTCTACCACTTCCAACTGTAACTGTTTCAGTTTGAATTAATAATTCAAACAAAAAGCAGCAGCCATGGGCACAAACAGATTATTCAATATGAATGCACAGGGCTCATGCACATGCATGTGTGCTCGCTCGCACACCGTCGTTTTCTGTCGGCAGCGTCGCTTGGCATTTCATAATTCCCATGGTGTATCTGTGTGTGAAGCGAATGAGCTGGTTGCGTTTTTATAAAACTGGGCGTGGACTTTTTTCCCCCTTCCCTCCATGCATGCATGCATTTGCCAGCTCTTATACCTTGTGCATGCACATTATCTCGCTGACACGCACACACAGTGTGAGCAGTGATCGGCCCCACTCACTTCCAGCATGTTCTTCGATCTCGGTCATTAGGAGAAGGCAGCAGAACGAACGATAAACCTTAGCATGCTTCTCTACCAGAATTACACCTCAGCAACATTTGCTTGTGTGCTTGCATCTCCTAAAATGAATTTCCAATCATCTCCATAATCCTTTTCAAGACTGTAGACAGAAACCACTGGAAAATATATTGATCCACTCTTGACTTGAAAGCAATTTGCTGTGGCCTTGGGGAAAAGTTTATGACGGCAGAGTCTACAGATATGATCGAGTACTGTACCGAGCAGTTGAAATTGGGACAACGTGCACTTTTTAATTATTACTGTTTTTGTAGTCAGCTTGTGTCCCCTAATTTACACAGTTTTATCGTGATGATTACACTACATTTGGTCTCTTTGCAGGATCATAGGAAGTGCTCACATAATGGCCCATATGCAAACACACAAATATATAGTCAATATCACAATCTCTAATACAGATTAGGAACTGCACGGTCACTGTTACATTGATTTTCTTTTTGGTGCAGCATTTGTTAACAAGTTGTTAAATGAAAAATACCTGTTATTCCTTTATATTACTTTAGAAAATTAATAGATGGAAAATCTACATTACCGGCACTGATATAGACTATAGGCAAATTCTAAAACAAACCACTGTAAACGCACGTTTTGAATGACTTAGTTGTAATGTTTGCTGGGCAATAAAATGCAACGTTTTCCTTCTTTTAAAGCATCGACCAAAGGACGAACATCAAGGATGGTAAAGTAATGTCAGATGACTGTATGCCTACGACAAACAAAGCAGCATGTACTATGTATGTGAGTTTTTCAGTCATAAGGGAGATTGATGGGATAAACTAGACTTGAATATGTGCGATTGTTATGCTGAGTACACCCCAGAGTAACATAATTACTCTTGGGTGTTGCTGCAACAAAGCTAACATTAACTGTTCTGCCAAGCTCGTGGCTTTCAAGAAAAAAATATTTTAAATTGCTGTAATACCAAAAAAGATGAGGGCTCGGTTATTCTGCTTGTGAAATTGATACTGTCGTTGTCTTTGGAGGACAGACACGAGACTTGCCAGAGTCTGTTGCAAAGCTGCTTTCATCCTTATACCAAACACAGCATGCACTGATGCAAGATGATCCTGGCCATACAGAAAACCGCTTCGGCATACTCCACTGTAGCGTTAGAGCGACATTTGTTTACAGCGTGCAGTGAGTCTTAAGTCGGTACGTGCTGGTGTCAGGATCCTGATGTGAGCTTTCTGCCATCTCATGTTGCAAGGGAAACTTTTTTTTTGCGACACAGTATCTATACATGTCACAATACAACCTGGATACATTTTTTGGCAATTGATTTTGGATACAAAATGGCATTCCGAGAATGAATCATGGGGCTTTCCATTCTTTTTTTGGCCCAGCCATTCACTGCACAGTCCTCAGGGATATGTTGATATTGGCAAGCATTCATAGGCGTAATCCATTCTCCCCATTCTCTGTATCTGTTTTTGTTTTAGTCATACTTTACATAATAGATATCAGTCAAGTTAGCTGAGAAAGACAAGTAATGCTCAGACTGAACTCACAGTGGCCCCACTCCACCCCCACCCACAACAAGTTAGTTTGCACTGGAAACAAATGATGGTGATTCCCATCCATCAGATTGAGTGCTCCCTGTGATAAATCATCTTCTGTATGAAGGTATGCTGCCACGTGGCTGTTTGGAAGAGTGTCAGGGGATGATCATTTGCATATAGGTCTCACGATGATGGTGCATTTTAAAACATGTTGGTTTAGGTGTTACTTGAGTCAGACATCACTTGTACAACTTGCCCACTTCCTGACCACAATTTAACCACTACTTCATCTCCATCGTCGCTAAACACAATAAGCAACTGAGCCTGGGGAAAGTAGGTCTCGTTCCTCATAGCTTACTGCTCACAGTGCCATCATTGCCTGAATATCTCATATACACATGCTCTGTGTGTTTCTGCATTAGTATGTTTGTGCGTACACACTCTCACAAGCCATTTTCAGCCTGTTGCTTAGGCTGTCTGTAATTGTCCTGGGAATCTTCAGCTCCGTGTAATAAATCACTCCTCTGGTACACTGTGTTCTCCACTCTGGCATCGCCTCTACGTGCGTGTAGGGTGCATGCTTAACATATCATGAGCAGAGAAGGAACTTAGCTAGGGCTGAAAATTGCATTTAGTCATAACAGGTTTATTTAATATGCCAGAGGCATAACATTTTTTATGTTACGTGGAAATCCAACAAGTGCATTGTATAAGAAGAATGTAAATAATTTCACAATGTCCTGTTATAGTTTTTGCCCTGCATTTCCAGACAGAGAAAATAAGTAATATTTATATTAACAATGATTTAAAGTAGATTGATAGTAAAATTGATTATCGGGTTGGGGTTTTTATTTGAATATAGTGGACAGTACTTTCCATCGTGTCGCAGCTCAAGCTAATGCTACAACTTCCCTCAAATTCTTTATTTTAAAGCAGTCATTTCTGCTAGCAGGGGTTTGCATGGAATCTGATTCCTCATATTAAGTGGTCTTTTCATTGCACATTGTGTTTTGAGCTGAACTGACAAGTTGTGAGATTGTGGTGCCTTGCCAGAGGGAGGCTTATTGTTTCATCCCATGTCATATTACACCATCACAAGTTTGTTTTCTTCTAGCTGAGCTCTGACCTTGTTGGTGTTTGCTGTTCTTTTCATTAACCTTTAGTCTCTGTTCTTATTCCCTATTATGTGTTTACCTCTTTTTCCATCCTTGTGTGAAACTGTTATCACAAAATTGATCAAATAACCTCCTTTTATTAACAAAGACTAGGCAAGCTATCAGTCACCTCTTCATAAATTTGCCCAGTGCCCTGGATCTCATCTCCAATATTACACATCCACAATAGATCCCTCTGGATTCACAACGAGATAAAGACCCGCAGCTCATTCAGAATTCTGTCTCCGACGAGTCTCATTCGGTCAGATTGAGAGTGTGTGTTTGTGTGTCTTTGCAGTGCAGTTTTACCCTGTTGCTCGGGGCAGCGTGGGGTGGTTGAGTTTTTAGGGGTTGTTGGGTTCGCTGTGCTGCTGAGAGCTGGTTTGCCTAAAGTCCTGTCCTTGAACTGTGAAAGAATATGCTGCTAGGGAAAGGCTTTTCAGACTGACTGACTGCAATAGTTGAAGTCAGGCCAGCTGAATGGAAGCCAGGCAAGACAAATCCTGGGCTACTCGTAAGTATTGCACAGTGGCCGCCTGAAAGGGCAAGTTAAAGACGTACATCGCATATAGAGCTTTCTTGTCACTCTTAATCTATACCAGCATGGTAGGCCATGGTGAAACTCTCCAAATTATTTCATAAAGAAGACAATAGACCAAATGGACCCTGTGTTATAACTTGTTCATCCTTCTAAACAAAGAGAAATTTTACACTGACATTCATTGGGATGGAAATTTGTGTGTGTTTTTTCAAGGTGAAATAAAATATTTGACACGTTGGTGAAGCAGTTGCATACTGGGAGTCGAAGTGTCTAAACTGCAAGACAAATTCCTTTATTCAGCCCGTATGGTTGTTGTAAACTGAACTTCCCCACACGACAAGAGCTGTTTTCTATCAGGAGTTCCAGGCTGTAACCAAAGGCCAAGCTATCTAGCTAGGAAAGACGTCTGTTTTCAATTATAGCAAAAGCAGAGAGAATGCTAGAACAGTAGGCTGGCATGTCTGATGCAGGAGAGCTCCATGTCGCTGTGCGCACACTATTTGTGCGTGTGCAAGCTTCAAACCGCAGTGTTCACAAATAATGACCAAATGTTCTTCTCACTGGTATTCTCTCTACCTTCTCACCTCTCCCACAACAAGTTCCCCTTAAAGCAAGCACTGTGAGAGTGTGTGTGTGTGTGTGTAACCAGCAACCACCGTAGAAGTGTGCAAGTGCCTTGTAGCGACTCCAAATACAACAAACCAAAAGTTGCAAAGAGGCTGATAATGGGTCGTGTTTGTAGAACAAAAAAGATCCACTGAGAACGAAAGTAACTTTCATTCTAAGGGTCAATCTGACAATACAACAAAACAATCAAAGCACAAACTAAATCAGTAAAGACCAAAAACATTGAGAAAGCAGTCAACAAAAATATGACAACCCACTCACCCCCTTTCCTACCAGCAGGTAGCCAGGTGTATGTGAAGCCTAATTAGTCCATGTCACAATTGATAACGGATAACAAAATAATAAAGAACACCATAAATAACGACCCAATTTAATGATAAATGGTAAACACCACATGGCTCCTACATGCCTTATAATTGCAAATGGTCCCAAAAACCATAAAAAATCCACTGAAAAGGTCCCAGCCTTTATCTCAAAATAAAAAGTCATAAATTTTTGTCAGAAAGCAGTTTGTCCCTAACAACTAATTTAAGAAGATTCGTAAGATTATTAAGTAAATATCAACAGGGTGCGTTTACTTGATTGACAGCTGTCGCATGGTGTTAGTGTCAGTTACCTTCACTAATAGGAGCAAACTTTAAGTTGAAATCAAAGCTTCAAAATGTTCCTTTCAACAGAAATTGAGGCTTGATTTCACGAATATCATATCTTCCCACAGGTTGTGGTATGTAGAGGTGCTCCATGCACGGTGCTTGTTGGCTGACCTACAGCAGTTCTTCACTGGCAAGCTTTATGTCCTCATATATCAGCTAAAGCTGCCAGCTGAAGAACTGTTGTGGTCGGCTCTTTGCTGCGCTGAGGAACTGTCCGTCCTCAGGAGTGACACGGAAAGAACAAACACAAATGAAATCCAGTCTTTGACCGTCGTATAAAGTAATAAGCGTCCTGCTTGAAAACCCTGTTACTTATGCGGCATGTTCATGCGTTCATATTCACACCATGACACCTGCTGTATCATGTAACAAAAGTATTGCGTCACGATACTCGTCCCTGTCGCATTTTGAGTGTCGGCTGAGAAGTTGAGCGTGTGTTTTTAATGATATGTTAGTATAATGTTGTGTACAGTGTGGAAAGTTTCACCAGGGTTGCATCATCGCTAAAACACATTTTAGTGAAGCATCAGCAGTCAAGTTTTTTTATTATTATTTCAAGTTTACAGTTTGAAATTGAAAAAATATATACGGAATGGATTTCTTAGCTGTTCAGAATTTTCCGGTGAAATTTCGCTGGAAGAGAAAACATGAGGGGAGCTTGGTAGATCATCCAATAATCATCAAAAGCTAATAAAGTTAAAGGCAAAAAAACATCATTTTGATATAAATACATCAACAAAGCTTTTCCACTTAGTCATTCTCATACAGTCTGTGTCTGTGCTTGAGGAATCGTGAGGAAGTCACTGAATAGCAGATATAAACGGTCTGCTGTCATCAGCATGATTCTGCTTTTGCGCATTTTCTGCTCTGTCAATGAACACTCCAACATTCTCTGCTTTAAAAACCCTGAGTGTCTTGCAGAAAAACATACATATAAACAGACAGACATTTTGCCTGTAACTGTGAGCCGTCAGAAATCCAACTTGAAGGACAGAGGGCGATGCCCGAAGCAGCATGTGAAAGCGAATGTGGGCCTTTCAAAGCTGCCAGCCAGTTGAACAGAGAGGAGGAATGTTCTGGGGCCTTAACAAAACCAGATGCCCCGGCTTACTCTCCCTTGCACACATGCTCTCTGCTGCCTTACTTCACTCCTCGAGCTCTTACTTAACAGCGCAGATGGACTGGAGAACTGGGCAGCCTGTCTGAAGTACGTCGTCTTCTTTATCAGCTACCTTCAACGTTGCCTGGCTCCTTGCTCCCTGTCTGTGCCCCAATCTCTTTATCTTCTTGTCTGCTCCTCTTTGCCTCCATATCCTTCTGCTTGGCAGACCTTTGACTCATCCCCTCCACCCCCACAGGAAACAAGCAACACAGGATTATTCCACTCTCTCTCCTGCACATCCTCCTCCGATAGCACTGCCAGAACCCCGCATTAATCCGCCATAACGGTGCATATAAAGGTCCCGCCTTGACCCTGTGTGTTGTGTAGGTCTGTTTCAGGTCACCGGCTTGCTTGCTCGCTTGATCCACTCCCAGGGAAATGGCTTCATTAGGAGGAAGGAGAGATAGAAGGGGCTCAGAGGACAAGCACCTGCAGTCGGATGAGGCCACCTGACTCGACAAGACGGGACCATTTTGTTCGCTGGCTGTGTATATATGAATGTGCGTGTGCATCCACAGCTCTATTCCCTTCCTCCCTTTCTATCCAGATGTGCCACTGGACCTGGGTGGCCTGTGCCAGTGTCTGTGCCAGCTGCTGCGCCAGCTGCGGAGGTTGAGCAAGCAGAACACCACTGCAAAAAGAGACAAATAGGCAGCTGCTGCAGACAGACAGACAGGAGGTAGTCATCAAAGGAGGACTGAGTCAAAACTCACTCTACACATCAATCCACATGTATTTATTATAATGTCACATGTTAAAAGCGTTTGAAACTCAAGACTCAAGCTTTGTAGTGGCAAAATTGTGTGTTTTGTGTTACGTTTTAAGCTTTTGTGAGGTTTACTTTGGAACTACTTAATTGCTTAATCTGCTAACATTTAGGCTGAAGGTCTCTCTAACAATTTCATTAAAGTGAAAACAGAAAACATTTGTGCAGCATTACCACAGAGATTGAATCAGCATTAAATATTAAAACTCTATAATTGCGTTGTTGTGCGTTCTTTGTCATCTTGCATTTGACTGAAGTTTCAAACACACGTTCAGAGCTGTATTATAGCACACATGGCTGTGTTCACGGACTAAGGTAACATGCAGAGACATACCTTATAGCTCTAAGCTGAACATAAACATCTTAATCTTCTTAAGGTGTGAGCTGCGGTGTGAGCAATAATAACAGGTCCTTGTTCGAGCATTTACTGTATCTGAAGATGAAATTGTGAATATTCCATTATGTGGTTTATTCTGCCCACTTAGTGATCATAATGTTTTTGTCGATTTTGTTTCTGTTTAAACCTGCACAGATGCCAGTACTGTGCAATCAGATCCAGTTAAATAGTAGACAAGATGCCAGTGAGCTTTGATTCAAAACGCTGAAAAGTGAGAGATAGAAAAGAAAAGATAAAATGAATAATTTAATGAAAAGGAAAACAATAAAATGTCCTACAATCTCCTGTTAGGTTTCATAGTTGCGTCTCTTCCTAATAAATTAAGCAAATCAGTGAACATTGAGCTATAAGAGGGAATTCAGTCTCCGTGAAAGTCATTTTAGTTTTTATTTTCATAAACTATTTTAAATGTGGATTAGCAGTGCTAAATGTCAAAGCTTTGCATTTACACCGAGGCCCTTTCCTTCAAGGATAAGGTTGCCGCCCGTGCCCTTTGGAATATGTAATACCAGTCACATCCTTGCACAGCATGTATAGATACTATATCAGGCCAATGACTTTGACCTTTGGCTTTTAGTAGATTAACTTCATCTGCTCAAGTTCATCTGACGCTCACAGACAAGGTCATAGAGACATTCTATGGCCTGTTCAGGCAGATAAATCCAGCTCCGTTCTCTCTGTGCAGTACAAAGAGTGTTCCTCAGGACATCTATATACCATCTAACATCGCTCCTTATCACGTCTCGTCTTATAGTGGTGCTTTCACTGTAATGGCTAATGGAGTAATAGGTGGTGTGCTTTAAACGCTAATGGACAGGAAGCACATATCCTAGATTTTTAGATTGTGAATGTCACAAGCGTTTGTGTGCGTGTGTGTGTGTGCGCGCACACAGGAATTAATACTTTGCAAACGAGCAGAGGGTTTCTGATACTGGTGTTCAGTGGTATAGCGTCTGCTGTACAGTGCTGGTTCACCTCTTAAGTCAAAGCAGGAAGAAGCTTCAAGGCCAGTTTTACAAACCACTACTAAATTCTTCTCTGTGGGTGAAATCATGTGAAAGCTGCTTAGGCAGATTATCCCTGCCTCAATGGCAGCTGCCAGTGAGATCCTTGGGAGTGCACCTGACTCAATACTGGTGGTGACGCAACTGCAGCCTGTGGCGCAGCGTGCTCCCACAATCCTTCATGACCTTTAGCCCCACTGGGAAAAGTGTATGTTGTGACCCAAATTAGACAGGAACAAAATCATATGCAGACACACACATATCAGAGTAATGCTCTGAACACTTTCACTAATTAACACTCAAGTGATGGTTGTATTAGAAATGTTTAATCTGTTTCAAATAAAGCTTCTTAATCACGTAATTGCTTTGTTCAGCAATGTGTTTTGTGAAATTTTTAATTGCATACTTATGAAAAGACATTAAAACACTAAATGACAGTGACTGGAGCCTAATTCGTGTTTAGCCTTATTTTATCAAACTCATTCTGATGTTCAGAATTGATTGTAATAAAGGTTATGGGGGTTTTGGTTGATTGGGATCAGGGGTAGATGGCTCCTGGTCTTCGTATCATCACTGTCCCTGCTGTTTCGAATAAAACAATAAAGAATATGAACAAATAATAGAAGTGTTTTTTAAAGTGTAAGACAGCTTGTCAGACACTCTTCTGTCCTCTTTTAACGCACTGTTTACGGATATGACGGGGAAAAAAAGGAATTTCCGCTCTACTTAATGTCTGCCTTACCACCTTTTGATACCTGGCCGCTCCTGCTGACAGACAACCAATTTGGTGTCGCCATCTGTTTCCCACTGGTGCAGTCAAGTCAAAATAATACTGCATATTTGAAGGGGAGCAGGGCGAAAGTGAATAGACACTGCTGCAACTTAAAAAAAATTGTTTCTTTATCTGTTAACTTTAAGTGTAACAGACTAAATCAAATATGATTTTGCGTGTAGAGTGAAATATAATTCTCCAGCTCCCTCACTTGACTCTTACTGGTGGCAGGTAAAAGATTATTATCATATGAGGATACAGCTTTACTGTAATTTGTCTATAATGTAATTTTTTAAAAGATAAAAGATAAGATATGAAAAGTCTAGATTTATCTGTAGCAGATAAACATTTCCAATTTGGGGTGATGAAGCTTGTCCGCTAGCCATGGCAATTTATATGCAGATGGAAAGTGACATTTTTGTAAATTAGGTGTAGCCATAAGTAGAAGAGTGGTTTCCCTCCAAGTATATTTTAATGAGGTCCCAGGTGCACTGTCACCTCATGAAAACACTATATACCAATAAAATCCATGTCCAATCACATTCAGCTACTGAGGCAAGTTTTATTAAAAATGAAGGAGCTTCAGTTTCAGTGGCAACTGGAAAAAAATATCAGTGACAGAGGTTTGCTGAAGTGAGAAATACTTTTTTCTTTGCAGCGGATGCAGAGGTGAACTGTGGTGTCAGAGGCTTCTAGTCTTCTGTCCAGAAAAGCTACAATTTCAGAGGCCATTACAGAACCCACAAATGTTTAATATACCAACATACTGTCCAGACAATAGCTGTAGTCCCTAATTCAAAAACTGAAAACAGGAATAAGAAAAGAATTCAAAGAAAATCACTGTGTCATAACTGACTGCTAAGCAAAAGAAGACATGTAACTGGGAGCCTGCTAAAATACTTAAATTTGGGGGGGTCCAAGGTAATAAAGGGTCATTTGTTGCCAATTTTGCAGGTGCAATTGTCTGCATTCATAACCTTTGTTTAAGAAAAGCTGCCAGGAACCTGAAAGATAAATTCAGCTCTTTCATTATTTATAGTATAAAACAAGAAAAATAGAATTACAATGCAGCATGAGTGCAAGTAATGTATGTACATAAGTGAGAACCTGTGTGAAAGCTCCACATCAGCACTAAACAAAGGTACATTAACATTTTAAAAAGTAGGTTTGGTACATGAGTTACCACACTCTCTTTTTTATTATCCACTTGCTTATTATAGTACAGTTTGTGAAATGCACAGAAATGTCACCAACTCACACATCAGAATTGAAGAGCTAAATGTCAGCAAGTGAAATGTGGTGAGGTCTGGTTTTCCTCACGCTGTCTTTTTGCAGAGTTGTACACTCTAGTTTTAAATGTGGGGAATTAATCACCACGGTCTTCTGTTTTGTCTCACGCAAATGTTTCATCAGAGGACTTTGATAAATGGACAATGAATAAAATAATTTATTGAAACAGTCAATAACTGTCTTCAATGCTTTCACATTTCACTGCAACTGGAGCTGACCATAAATCACGGAGGACCTAAAGTATCAGGAGCATATCACTGCAGCTGTTCAGACAAGTTAAGGCACCGTGGTTCTTTAATGGTTGTTTTCAGTGCGGACACCGCATGCATTTATAATACAATAGTTAGTTCAATTAGAAAAAATGAAATGTTTTAAATCAGATTCAAAACCAACGTGCAATCAATTATTAGAATAAAGATCATACAAAGTAACGTACACCCTGTCACCACAGTGTTTAAACCAGAGCGTATCCTGTCTCAAAGGGCTCCTATGCCCGTGATGTGTTCTACACATTGCAGGAGATACTTGGCCAACACCAAGCTCCCAAAATAGACGGTAGTTCCAAATATGTGGGCTGTGAGGCGAAAGAAAGTGGAAAAGTGGGAAAGGAAGTGAGAGTGGGATGCCAGATAGTGTAACAAAAGAAAGAGAACCGGTATTGTGTGTCTGTGCAATCTGCTGCCTGCACCCCGCTAAGCGTGTGTGTGTGTGTGTGTGTGTGTGTGTGTGTGGTCAGGAAAGGTGCTCTTGTCTGTCTGGTGCTCGTCATTGGAGGCCCATTATGTAATTCTTTGGAAAGTCTGAGCTGTGGTGGCCAGACAATCTCATTAAATGGCTTTGATGGGTAAAACACACACACACACACACACACTCTCTCTCTCACAAACTCGAACATGTACAGTCTTTATGAATAACATGAAAACACACTCACTACACAGCCACAGTGATGCGTTCTCCATGACTCCACATAACAAAGCAGAGCACGGAGGCCCCCACATGTGTGTGTCTCTGCGCTGGAGTGGGCCGTCGACAGTGGAGGCTTACTCAACAGTGTTATAAATAACCGGACGGCCTGCACCTTAAGTCGGTTTTGTCTGGATGGAGGGCACTCAGAGTTCAATGTAACCTGACAACTTAATCCCTTGTAAGAGAGAGAGGCAGAGGGAGACTTGTGAGTGTGGGGCTGTCTAGGATTTCCAAGCTACTGTTGCTTATTAGCACTTCGAGAGGAACAGCAAACATCGGCTCTTTTCTGGACACAGTTCAGCGGGGAGTGTACACACACACACACAGACCACGGACCACGTTCTCTTAGAATCAGCCAAACTTTCACACTCACCCTCACATTAATGGCAGCACGAGTTTACTGTACGTTCGGGGCTGGTAGGTAAAAACAGATTATGAGTGTTGGACGAGAAGATTAATAAAACCGCTGAGTCCCTGATGGTTGCCTAGCAACCATCATAGATTGTCTCACACATAATTCCCATGTAAAATTGTAATAATTTAGTATTTTTATAGTTATTACTTATACATGTGTATACTTTCTACAGAGCCAGGTTAAGCCAAGCTAACCAGCTGATTGGCTGCAGTTTCACAGGTTGAGGGGCTAAAACACTCACATTTCTTATATCGCTTAATACATAAAATTCATTGAATGGGAAAATGTAACCATTGTCTTCTTACATTTGAAGATGAGGTGTTGATGCTGTTGCCGTATATGAGAAAATGTAGTATAAAATGGTTCCGACATTAATTAAAAAAACTAAAACAAACTAAGAAACAATCATCCAGTGTTCCACAGACATTTCTCTTCCTGTTACTGTAAATGTAGTCTGCCTTCAAGCTTCCTCTAATTTTACTCACCTAAAAAAGTGGAAGCTGAACCATCCTCTGGTGTCATTGCTTGGATTCATGCCCATAACCAAAGGCTTTCTGGTTTTTAAGCAGGAAGGTTCAGCAACTGAGAAGGTTTCGTTTCATCAGTTGTTTTTCTATCACATAGAAATAGATAGATAGATAGATAGATAGATAGATAGATAGATAGATAGATAGATAGATAGATAGATAGATAGATAGATAGATAGATAGATAGATAGATAGATAGATAGATAGATAGATAGATAGATAGATAGATAGATAGATAGATGGATAGATGAATAGATAGATCATGTATGCATGTCATGCATACTTGAGGAAATTGTCAATAGTTCCTCATAGGGATCAGGACCTGTTCTGCCCTCTTAGGCCACATGGTCCACATTAAAGCCCATCACAAGCTCTAGTCCCACCATTAGGTTCTGCAGTCAAACGTCTGGTTAGTCCAGTGCTCTTCCTCGGTCAGGAAATGACATTGCGTTTGAAATACATTGGACTTCTGGGTGGATAATCTCCCCGGTGAGTGTTTGCAGACACTTCCAAGTTCACTGGGTTTGTGTTCAGCCATGCAGAGTGTACCAGTGGACTGTGATACTGTAAGGCTGGGATCGATGCATTATTCACATAACTTGGTTTAGCTCCAGCGCACCAGAGCAATAAGGCCTGGTTTCCTTTTAAAGATACATACTGTAGTGGATCCCAAAGTGGTTAAAATCAAATTGAACTTTAACATTACTTCATCTACATCTGGTTCGGCATGAAGCTTCAAGTTACTGGTGGGTAATTAGATATACTTTTTTATCCAAGCCGTGCACCTAACTGGAGACCGTTTTCTATCTTTATCCATTTCCTTCTAAATAGATAGACGCTTTGTCTTAAGGACTGCTCCAGGTTAAGTGTATTGAGGTCAGACAGGATGGCCGCTGAACGCCACCCGTTTAATCCCTTGACCTGGTCCGACCAACAGATTAGCGCAGCTTGCTGGGGGAAATTCTCAGGTCGATCCTATCGCTCCGTGTTGGCGGCACTTCAATCACACTCAATATCCCACTTCCCCCCTCATATCCCCACTGGCCCGGCAGGAAAGGTCAACGCCGCATCGTCACATAGCTTGATCACAGCAGAGGACTACTCCAAACAATGAGCAATGTTGGTAGCATAAGTAATAGGATGACTTCATGGTAATTGGAACTGAATAAAATTTGAGGCAGAGCGATTCTGTCAAGGTATTGAGGTTGCCTGACAACAAAAAATTAATGCTGCACATGCCCTAATTAAACTATTGACTGCACATTGAGTGTGAAGTCAAGGGCAAAAATCATACAAGAGGTCATGGCAGACAGAGAGGAATGACAAAATATCAAATTAGTTAACTTTATCTTGTTTTATTTTTTAAAATCTTTTTAAAATCTTTAAAAATAAAACAATTCTTGAGATCAATGATATTCTCAGTTTATAACTTAGAATATGTTTATTCCAGCCAAAGGTGCTGCTACACTGCACATGTGATGGCAGTAAATAGTAAATGGCATATTGTTGTTTTTTTTTTCATTTAATAATTAAAAAGAGTTTTTTATTTAAAATAAGATCTGTACTATATTTATGGTACAGATTCTTGTGTTGGAAAGGTTTGTTTTTTCACTTTGAACGTATTATTACTGCCTTTTTTTTACTGCTTTTACATGCTAATGAACGGTTTGGTATCATTGAGCAATGCAGTCGTGATAAATAAAGCTACGACTCTTTTGCATTGGCACAAATAAGCTCACAAGAGTCTTCAGAGATTGTCGCTTTCTGATTCTGTACCTGCCCAGTTCAGGCTTCCTCTGTTTGTCGTGCAGACGTCTTAGCATTGGCGTGAGCTCTTGTTGTAAGTAAACAGTGGGATTAGGTCTGAACAGGTCTGCTGGGTCTGGTCGGCTAATTAGCCTCTATTAGCTCGCAGCATGAGCGCAGAAAGATTTACCTTGTCTTCGTCTGCATCTCATCAAAACTGCACTGCCAACCGCTACTGACGCCACAGACAAATTAAAGCCACCTGGAAATGAAAACATTTTGCAATATTGATACACACGGTTGTAACGCTGCACCTCAAATCCAAAGGTGAAGGAGGCTACGAGACAGTCCGATGAGCAGCATCGTTTCAGGGATGTGGTGTAATAACGTGAGCCTTTCGATGTGTCATTCTCAAATCTCAGGGTCAGTGGTTTGATTTCTGGTCCCTCGTGTCAAAGTGTCAAGACCCTGAACCTCAAGTCGCCGTTCAGCCGCCGCCATCTTTGTGTGTGTGAATGAGATTGTAAAGACATATATAAACAGAGCATTTTATTTCCACGGATACTTCACTGACTTTGCATTTTGAAATACAACTCGACTTGTGAAGACGGTTGTGTAACGTCTGCTGTCACTGTTGAGGAGGAGTGTCTGGATTTATAAATAACCAAGTGACATAATCCCTATTTTTTTAATAGTTTCCTTAGACACTTATGTCCACTTACATGTTTTTCAAAACAACACACAAGCTAAAGAGAAGATCAACAAAAGCAAAACGCTTCTTAAGCAATTTATCATTAAACGTTGAAACTCATTCAATTAGTCACTGCGCAGTAGACAACAAAATACTAAATAAATCTGTCAATATCCCATGATGATTTTACCACATAACAAACTGCACTCTGCATCTGCACATTTTTTAAATTGGGCAGTTGAAATGCTGTAAAAAAGCATTTTTACTGTATTTATTCTTCAATGAGAAAATAAATTTCTGATAAAATCTGAGTTTTTATAAATTTTTCCATATAATAAGAAAACTGTTAACACTAGTTTTAAAATACTGAGAAAAGAAATACACAAATTGGTGATAATATCTAAAAGTCAAAATAAAGACTTAAAATTGGGGGGTAGGGATCCATAATTAAGCAGTTTCTGTCAGCTTTGAACATGTGTTTTCTTTTTGTTTTCACACAGGAAATTCAATAAAGTTTTGGTCATTGAGTGACACTCGTGTTAAAATTCTTTTTTAAATGTGTGTCCCCAATGGAAAAGTTTTGAGTTCTGCTGAGCTAAAAAGATGATGATAAAGACCAAAGAAAAAAAATTATAAAATATTTTATTTAATTGCACCTGTAGTAAAGTTTAAAGTAGCATCAACAGTATCACCTGTGCATTGATCAGCTGAGTGTCATTTTTAGCACTGTGCTGTATGGATCTCATGTCTGTGTGTGGGTGATATTTATTTATTCCATTCTATTTCCCTTTATCCAGCTGGTCATCCTAGGTAACCCAGTTCTCGTGATTGTGTGAACTGGTGTCTGTGTCTGTGACCGTTAGTGTGTCTGTGTATAATCAGTCCATGTACTTTGTGTTGTCCCTGTGTCGCAGGAGGGACCTTTGCATTAGTACGGGCCTCAGAAACATGTACTGTGTGAGCCTGTTGATGAGTCGTGTGCATTTGCCCTTTGTCCTTGCTGCTATGTGTTCTGGTATGTAGCTAAAGGTCACAGCCAGGCAGAGAGCAGGACGGCAGGGGCCCGATCAGGGGGAACTGTGGCTGGGAAGAGCAGCAGAGCCAAAGGCCAGCAGCTCTAATGAGAGCAGAGATTAGGACAGGGCCGTTCATGTCAAAGTACTCCACAGGCTAAAAGATTAAAAGGCTGTAGGAAGCATGAGGAAATGATAAGTTAGTCCGCTATGTATATTTAATTTGGCCCTACAGAGGCTGCAATAGGTTAACAGTGTGTGTAATTTAAGAGCAGCATCTGATGTGCACACGTCAGGGATCCAAGCTTACGTGTCAATCCAGAAACTTCTTGCCTGCCGTTACCCACTGCATGACTTCACAAGACTCCAGAGCAGGCTGTTCCTGAGAATTTTGCAAGTCAGGACAGTTACGGTACAGATACATACACACAAAGATATGCACACACACACGCTGAGCTATCCAGCAGTCCTCCTGTTGGCCATAAGTGGCATTGCAGGGTCAAAGGTCACTGTTTAAAAGGCAGTGACTTTGACCCTAGACCTTTTCTGCTTAGGACAGCAGCCCGCATTCTGCTTTGCATATGTCAGGGACATGTTTAAGTGCAGGATTCAACTGACTTTTACACAAAGAACAGATAAGAATGGAAGCTGAATGCAGGGCGAAACATCACTGATGTCACTGTATGTCGTGTGCGAGTGTGAGTGTGTTAATCCAGCCGTAAAACAAAAATCATCATTGTCGTGTTGGCTCACAGCAGCAGCTGCCATGAGTTAGGAAAACGTTTCCGATCTGGGACTTCGTTAATGCACAGAAATATGTGCAAGTAGAACAAAAGAGGGGTTATATCATTAAAGGACAATTTTACAAATGTATTTCATAAAATGTGTTCTAGCAATGAATCCTGTAGGTAAAACGCTGCGGCCAAATAGAAGTAAGAACCAGGAGACTGTCATTCATTCATTCATAGCAGATCCATCACTTTGGTAGGAGCAGAGGAGAGCGAGCGATCGCAGCTCCACACACATCTGCAATCCATGAATGAAAGCGGTGTGCACAGCTTTCTTCCATTTTGGTCACGTTGATAAATAAAGCATACACATAATTTAAAAAGTTGAACAGAAGATCCAAACATGAAATCCTTCTTGCCTGGAGGATTTGACTGGCTTGACTGAACTTCTGCCATATTGCTTATCCTTCTCAAATCTTTGTAGGAAATATGAGGAATGGACTGGAAATCTTAACAATTTCGCTTCCTAATCTGGGAGGACTAGAGGAGAGAAAAGGAGTCACTTCTTATTGTTGTCGGTCATAAGATTTATCTTCAGCTTTCATTGTTGACAGGAAACAGTGGTGAACCTGAGCATTTATTCACAATTACTAAATTACACTTATTTCATTGATCTGAACATGTTTTGAATATTCCTTAATACCCTGTGTAAATTCAGTGCAGAGGCAAAGTTAATGTCCATCGTTATGTTGCCGTTATTACTACTGAGGCATTAATGAATAATAACTAATCTACAAGCACAGCAGTAACAGTAAGAGTACTACAGACAGCACAGAACAATGAATTAATACTTTGTTCAAGACAATAGCAGCTGGAGAGAAAGAAGACAGATACTCAGAAATGACTGGACTGACTGAACCTCACAGAGAATTCCTCCCTGCCAAACGTAAGCAGGTTTCAAGGTTATGTCAGGAAATGCTTCACATTTAATTTGATAATGTTCGAATGTCCGACAGCCAAGGTCTCCCGACCAAGTATTAACCACATGTTTTTGGCAAAATATTTAACCCTGGAAGCAATAAGTGAAGAATTAGTTGCTGTCCCTGTGAAGTCCTGATTTTCATTAACGTACATCTTGCTTTGCAACTTCTTCTTCAAATTTAGTTATACTTATTACTTATAAATATAAGTTTCAGATGAGTCCGGAAAATCCAGAGCAGCCTCACACAACCTTCTTAAAATTACAAATGAATGTCCAGACCAAAATGAGTGAAAACGGAAATGTTTTAGAATTTCCCAGCAATTCATGAAAAACTGATTTAACAAAAAAAAAGAGGAAAAGCGTTTTTTCTTGGGTTTTTTTTTTTTCGGCTAGACAGGCATGTGATCATTGATGAGGGGAGTGTTGGAAAGCAGGCTGGAGGTTTCCTCTTTTTCTAAATTCTTAAGAACAGAGGAACATTGGGTAAAATGCCTCCAGTGAATATGTAAACGGATTATTTTATGCACATTACTGACGTGGGCATGTTTGGGTGTGTGAATACTAGCACATATTTGCAGAACATATTTGCTGCTGAGGGTGCAGCCTCTGGGAGCTTCTCAGAGAGCGATACTTCTCTGTGCAATGCTCCATGTGTGCAACAGGGCTAGGCTGTGCAAAATGGGTATTTGTTTGCCTTAAAACCAGAATCTGGGTGCACAACAGGTAGATGACCGTAGCATACGTGTGAGCGTCAGAGACGCCTTGTAACTTCTCCCAGTCCTGAGAAACACACACATTCAAGATATGATCACATGGTGCCTCCAGCCAGTGGACAACTTATGTTGAACTGCAACTGCAGTTCTCAGCAAGACAAACAAGTCAGCAACTAGCTGGTGTCAGGGGTGGATTGAAATTTTTTGGGGAGTGGCTAGACTGGGACACAGGCTCAAAAATAGGGTGGCACATTTGGAAATGATGAATAAAAATGAATAAAATTTGCAATAAAAAATTGTAAATTAACAAACTTATGTGTTTATAAAGTGTTTGTTCAGTGTCTGAAATCAAAATCTCTTGACACTCTGGCTCCGGGTGGCACCTAGGCTGAGTATTTGATTTGGAGTCAAGTGGACACGAACACAACGTTGATCTAATGTTACTATATGTCTGATGAACATCTAAATAAATACCTGCTTGACATACGGAATGTGATATTATGCAAGTGTTCTGCTTGTTGGACAACTCCCAAATCACATGAAATCAATTTGGCTAGACTGAAAGCCTCACGGCTGTAAACTCCACCCAACAGTCAGGTTCTGGTTTACCCACCTCTATCCAGACCCATGTAGCATATGTAATGCTACAGGATATGTGCCATAGGTGCAAGTCATTGCTATTTAAACATGTTTCAGACTGATTTAATTGAAAAGGTATTTATGTTGATTTCTAATTATCGCTTGTTTTTGTTTGTCATAAAAATGCTGTACTTAATGTACTTAAGCTCTAGACCCAGAAAGAAGTTTTAATCATAAACATATCTTCAGTCCGTTCAGTTGGGCACCCAAGATTAGTGTCAATAATTCAGTATCGGAAATGTGAAAAGTGCCCACAGTGTCCTTCTTTTCTTCCTGAGCTCTGGCACTGAATCAACGGCGCAAACGCGTTTTTGTAGAACATCATGATGTCAGTGTGACCTTTTGGATTTAAAATGTCACCACTTCACCATTTCCTCCTATTAGACGTTCGCGTGAAATGTGGTCATGATTAGCTTATGAATTCTTGAGCTAAGGCCTCAAATGTGTTTTGTGAGGTCATTGTAACCTAGATCTTTCTGATCACTTCATACTTGAGCCTAAATGGACATTTGTACCAGGACTGATGAAAATCCCTCTAGGTGGTTCTGAGATACTGCATTGACAAAAATGGGACAGACATGAGGTCTCAGTGAGTTTGACCTTTTGACCTGTGACAACAAAAGTCCATTGAGCAAGTTTATCTTTGAGTCCAATCAGACATTTGTGACAAATATAAAATCTCAAGGTGTTCCTGAGACATCACATTCATAAGAACTGGACAGATACGGACAGACGGATGATATCAACTGTTTGCCATAATATTAAAGATACCATGTATACTGTATGCTGTATAACAACAGATCATGACATACTAATTGTATGTAATTACATTGTTTAATAAATGCTTGTGACCCTCACATTTCTATTCTTGATTGTTCTTCCTCATTTCTGTCTGTTCAGGTGGTTCTACAGATAAATCTGAATAAGTAGGAAAGAGGATTGTCTTTTTCTTTCTGTCTCTCTTCCTTCTCTCGCTGGCTCTGCCTCTACCTTTTCCCCCACATCAGACGCACATAAGGTTCACATTCATAAACATTATGCTATGCGTTGTGCGTCATGGAAAGAGCCCTCCCCCGCTGTCTTATGTATATGAATGAAAGGCTTTTACACGGGGAATGACTACTCCCCAGAAAATCCATGACTGTTCTTTCCAGAAATAGAGTATGAGTTCCTTAAAGTGGAACTAATGCATCATCAACGGGTTTCCAACAGGGCTAAATATGATGGAGACCAAGTTGGGCCGCTTACTGCGCTTACAGGACTGCTCGAAGCTGAGCCTGTTCTCAAAGATGTGTCAGTGTCTTTTTCAGCAAACTATAGCACATTTGATTTCCCACGCTACAATATCCATGCGTCAAAATTTTTTATGCATGTAAAAAAACTCACTGATGCACCTAGACACACATAGGCACAGCACAAGCGAAAGGTGTAGGTGGTATGACGCAAGGAAATGAGTCACTCTGACACAAAGCCCCAGTTACGACACACGCACATTGTCATAGTATTACCCCGTCCAACAGCCTGGATGGACGGCTGCTCTCCCTCCCACCGCAGGTGAGGACACAGACTTAAATCACCCACTCAGGAACAAACCTCAAGTTTATCATTAACAGACACAGGTACAACAAGCGGGATTAATTGAACTTTTTCTTCTCTTTTTTTAAACTGAGTGATATAATGATGATGATGTAAAAGGCTGTAACTATAGTAACACAAATCTGTCAACCAAGAGAAGCAGCCCCACTGTGCCACGTTACATTTCCAGAAACCACAGCAAAGGACGGAGGAGTAAAAGCCACAGAGAAGAGTCAGTTTACCTGTTTTTTGCTCCTTTTTTAAGGAATAATGTAATAAAGACTGATGCCGTCTCATCCCCTTTGTTGAGTCAATTTTACAGACACTTAAATATAAATTATGAAGATCTCGCATCACATCGTGTCAAATTTAAACTGTCTTGGCCAGTATCTCGTGGAAATGTGTGAACTGACTTTAGTGATCCACACCTGTCACATCTTCAAACCAGACTCCATGTGATCAACTTGTGCTTTATTACTAACCTCTTCCACAAGAGGGAGTCAAATCTGCCGACTGCCTTTGCTTTGGAGAGCTGCCAAGTCATAAATGCCTAACTGTTGTCCCGTCCTGTTTGTCACACCAGTGGAAAAAATGCAAACTTGAATGTATCTCATGTTCCCGTAATTTCCAGGGCTACAGATACAGTGAAATACATACACTTCAACGCTCTTCCACAGAGGAAACACAAAGCTGTGAACTTTTACAATCGTCAGCACTGCCAGGATGCAGTTATGGGGTTTTCTGTTTGTATGGAATGAGGAATTAACAGGGACTAATATGTGAGAATAATTGTTCCTTCAAATACTTTGTTAGCAAACACTAAAAAAGCCTTGAATTGCTCCCTCTCTCTCTCTCTCTCTCACTTTCAGACACACACACACACACTGCCCAGATGGGAGACAGATGTTTCATAGACAAGGTCAAGGAGTACATGCAGTGATTGTCTGCTCCACCATTTCTCAGTATTCTCGGCATTGTTCACATCACCACATGCACATAAATCCAGGAAATTTCCTCTGGAATGGAAACCATTTCCTATTCACACAGACCTATTTGTGTTTCCTTTCTTTTCTGTCTATCTCACACACAAACGCACACATATATACCGTATTCACAGACACACTGCTGTCCCTCATATAAGGAAGTCACTAGTGCCACAAATGTCCCCATCCAAAACCATGTTACTTTACTTTTTCTCGCCTCTTTTCTGTGTATTTTTAGTGATGACGAAGCAACAGCGAGACGATAAAACCTACAGAGAGGAGGAGAAGTTTCTAATCTCTTTATCCCTGCCTAAGCTAATCCACCAGTGACAACACCTCCAAGTTGCCCACACCCCTCACCCATGCTGAATCATAATCACAGACTTTCTCATATATGTGCATGTTAATATACTGAGTTTACGCACATATTAAAAACGATGTCGGATATGCAGGATGCGATGTTGCTGGGGTCAGAGGGCATCAAGAAAACCATCCTGCATGGAGGGACAGGGGACATCCCAAAGTTCACCACAGGGGCGAAGGTACTGTAAACCTCACACGGGCATAAACCAAACCTGGAACTGACTACACCTCCTCACTCACAGTAAAGGACCGAGGATTGACTGTTATTAGCCTGTTGACTGTAAGATGTTTGTATGTGTTTAGCGGTTGTTCAGAGGGAATGGCTTTATTATCTGTTATAAATAAGATTTAGATTGTAAATGAGTGGGCAACTCTGTTGTGGCAGCCAATAAGAGATGACAGAGAAGAGCGTAATTATTATGCTCACTTCGTTGGGTGAATTTTCTTTCGGAAATCATACTTAAATTTGCAAACTGTTGCCATGGTCATATTGGACTTCCACAGGAGTTGTCACGGTGTAGCACTGCCACAGTAGTGCCTAACACCACATGTGCTTCATATGAAAGGGTTTTCACATTTTGTTAAAATTAGAGGGTACTCACAATATAATTAGTTCATATCAAAACCAGCCAGAATTACAGTGACATCTGTTGCACAGACTGACATGAAATGAAGCAGTTTTCTGTGATCTACTGTAATGTGCTTACTGGGGTGAGGAGAGGTCAGAATGTTTTCAGCTACTATGTTTTTGTAATTAAAAAAAAAAGAAGCTGGTTATGGATTCTCCTTTTTTCTGGCTTTGTTTCTTCTAGGTGACGTTCCACTTCCGCACACAACTGTGTGACGAGGAACGTACAGTGATAGATGACAGCAAAGTGGTGGGGACACCTATGGAGATAGTGATTGGCAACATGTTCAAGCTGGACATCTGGGAGACGCTGCTGTCCTCCATGAGGATTGGTGAGGTGGCTGAGTTCTGGTGTGACACAATTGTAAGTGGTAAAAAAAAAAAGGATAAAGTTTTCACCAAGTGAGAGCTGGAGTGTGTTTGGTTTGTTTGTGTGTTTCCATGCTTTGCTGGTTGTTGGTTTTCTGCGGATTACAGTTTGTTCTGCACGTTTCACAGAATGATGTCACACTGCAGATGTGGAAGTTATAGACTCTGCTTTCAATAAGAAGCAGTGAAACAACACAACACGACACGTTTCATCTGCTCCAGTTACATATATAAATATTAAGACTGAATATAACACCCCACCGTACATTTCCTGTGTTTGTGGTCATGAAATAGAAAGAAACAGAATTACACTTGGGCAGCTAACACAGTGGGTTTTCACAAGTTTTCCAAAGCAGGATCACTTTTCCAAAAAGTAGGTACTTACGAACAACAACATATGTGGTTCATATTAAATATTAGTGTGTTTAATACGCGGCAGCAGATGACACTTCATTCACTTTCACTCTAATTTTATTTATTTACTTGTGAGTAATGATTCACTCTTATTTCCTGTGTGACCTCTTCCTGTTAACAAAGTGCATTAAAATACCTCCCTATATACTGTATATTAGAATAAAAATTATCATGAAGCGAACACGCCTCACCCGAACACATGTGAGCAATATATATAATTTATGTCAAATCTGTGTGTGTGTGTGTGTGTGTGTGTGTGTGTGATTGTCAGAGACAGATGGGTTGAGGCATGCTGTCATTAAGCTGCAGCAACCTCACTTTTTCTAATCGGCTCTGATTCCTGCTGAATCAGCACCAGCGACTCCCCTCCACTCTGATTAGATTTGATGGGGCTTAGAGCGTTCACTCACTCCTCTGCTCCACACACTCCACACGATACACTGTGCAGTATCTCCTCTCATCCACAGGAGGGCAAACTGCCCACGGTGAAGTGAGAAAACAGGCTGGAACTGCAATTCATCTTCATTCACTTTGATAATCAGCGACAAAGTGAAGTAGTTTTGTGAGGAGCTTTAATAATATTGTGGTAAATTTAACCCCCTGCAAAAAGTTAAATATTTTCATAAATGGCGCGAATTTGCAAAAGAAACAAAACATTTTATTAGTCTAACGTTAAAACTTTGTGAAATTATAACATCGAAAGTAATTCAACCATCACAGAAATAACGGTGCTTCCTGCAGGCCTGTCTTCTAAAGTCTGGAGTGAATAGGATATTACGTGAAATGTGTGTTGTGTTGTCCCACATTTTTGGGATGATGCATCCTAATACAAATCCTGCATCAGCTTCAGGAAAAAATGCTAAACCTCACGCAGCCATCACAGAGAGGAATCAGAGGTGACTGGTGTGTGCTGTGTGTGTCACCTTGTGTTCGTTAATCTCCTCCTTCCACAGCACACTGGAGTTTATCCACTTGTATCCAAGAGTATGCGGCGCATTGCAGAGGGCAAAGACCCGGTGGAATGGCACGTCCATACGTGTGGTATGGCCAACATGTTCGCCTACCACAGCCTTGGCTACGCCGACTTGGATGAACTGATGAAGGAACCGAAACCCCTGTACTTTGTCCTGGAGCTGCTTAAGGTGAAAAGGTTTTAACACAGGAAGAAATCTGTGTAAAACTCAAAAAGAATATGGAAAAGATCTAAGCCTGAAAGGTGGTTCTCCCTGGAATTAAAAGAAAACTCTGGTGTGCTTGATAGGTGCAACAGCCCAGTGAATACAACAGGGAGTCCTGGGCTCTGAATGATGAGGAGAGGCTGAAGGCAGTGCCGGTGCTGCACGGCCAGGGGAACAAACTCTACAAACAGGGACACTACCAGGAGGCCACACAAAAGTACAAGGAGGCCATCGTCTGCATCAAGAACGTTCAGACTAAGGTGATACTAATAATCAGGCTGCAGGGAACATGGATTTCACAATTTGCACCGATGTAGGTCTGAACTGCTTTTGTGTTCAGGAGAAGGCGTGGGAGGCCCCATGGCTGAAACTGGAGAAAACGGCCAATACCTTAACACTTAACTACTGCCAGTGTCTACTGCGGATGGAAGAGTACTACGAGGTCATCGAGCACACAAGTGACATCATCAACCAGCACCCAGGTTTGACACTGACTCAAGCACAAGTTTGTGTGACTCCGCGATCAGAGATTATAGTGACATTTTTCAAAGCCTAAGATGTTTTGTTGAAGTTATGACGCCCAGCTGGTTTATTGATGAGACTTAATGCTGTGTAAGCATTACAGCCTAACAATTTATTCAGTTTTTGTAAATATGTTTGCAAGTTTTTATGATGTCTGCGAATGTAAGTATTGTGTGTCTGTGAATGTGTGACCGTGTAAAAAGTTTTGTTTCTCTGTATATCCACTGACTAGATGTGTCAGTGTAAGTAAGTGAAAGGAACTGAGACAGATGGTTGGAGGCTGTACAGCTGCAGACGTCCCTCATATTAATGGCTGCTGTCAAACCTCCAGGTGTGGTGAAGGCCTTCTACCTGCGTGGGAAGGCCCACATGGAGGTGTGGAACGAGGCCGAGGCTCGGCAGGACTTCAGCAGGGTGCTGGATCTGGACCCAGGTATGAAGAAGGCCATCAAGAAGGAGCTGGGTGTGCTTAACATGCGCATGGAAGAGAAGAATCAGGAGGACAGAGACAAATACAGAGGCATGTTTTGACAGGGAGAGGCCATGGCAACGGCTGGACATCAGCAAAGTCTCGGGATTAGGAAACATAAAGATAAATCTCACAATAACCCAATAAAGGGGATTTTTCTCTTCTTTCCCTTTTAAACCATGATCACGGTAACCTGGGGAAGTTACTTTTCAATTGTTTCAAAAAAGTGAATGTCCATTAATGGTACTCTTCTGATTTGCTATTTTGGAATATTTCCTCAACATGTATTAAAAATATTAAATCCATCATGAATTGCTATTATTAAATTGTTGCTGTGGTTTAATCAGATTTCTATGTTTAAATATGTCAGAGATGCCTTTTGACACCAGCAGCACATATGTTATACTGTGCCAGTATTTTATGACCAGGTCAAACTGCAGTGGACCATGTCACTTCTTGTAGTCTTGTAGGATCCCTGCCCCGCCACAAGGTGACGCTCTAACCACAGTGTCCCATCTGCCTGAGCCTGAATCCTGGAGTCTCATTTCTTACTGAATCTCGGCAGAACTCAAATGTTTATCAGGAATCAAGGAGCTCATGGTAAAAGGGTCTAGGGTCGGGTGTCCTGTTTGTCTTCTCCGCTTCTTTCCTAAGAGCATCACTCTGCAAAGTGTTTGTTACAAAGTGGTGAGAGATTTATAATAATAATAATAATAAAGTAGGAGGTGATTGGAAAGAGTCAAAGTTCAGTTCAAAGAGGAAGCTTTGACTGATACTTGGGAGTGATCTTATGTTTGTGCCATAAAGAGATAAAAGTTGACTCATTTCATACAGGGATTCCCCTCTCATCCCTGCAGCTCCATCACAGGAAAGTGTAGCAGCAAATGAGGCTGGTGCTGATGCAGCAGTCTAATGATGGAGGAAATCAATAAGAATCACAGACAAAAAAATTCACCCAGGATTGTGATTAAGCACCTTCACTGATGCACGTCTTCCTGCTGACTCGGGCCCAAGGCAGGTAAACAAGGAGACGGAAAGTGTGGCTTCAAAGCAGAGAGATCACGTGAGATTCAGCTCAAAGGAGATTTGTTTTTTTTTTGGGGGATCCACTGACATATTTGTAACTCCTGCATTTCCTAACAACCTGGGTCTGGGCCACTGGAATCAGACTAGAACACGAGACTCCAGGAAATTCTGCATAGCAGCACAATCCGCCGCTGGCTCTCCTCCATAAACCACTGGTGCTGATGTTGAGAGGAGGACAAGAAAGGGAGGATGGGGAGGAGGAGGAAGAGGAGGAGGGAGGATGGGGAAGAGGAGGAGATGGAGGATGGGGAGGATGGGGAGGAGGAGGTTCAGCGCCAGAGAGTCCTGCGTCAAGTTAGTCAAAGAAAGGAAACGTCTGACAGGAAACACAGCGATCGTGGGTTCACAATAAGAAATGTCAGATTGTAAAAGAAGAGAAATAAAGTTTTCTTTAATTTTATATTCCCTGTCTGGTTTCTTTGGTCTGTACTTTGATTATTATATTATCTATGGGCCTACGTGTGTTTTTTTTTCACAACATAGTCAAGATATTAATTTGAAAACACAAAAGCAATTTCAGAAAAGCTCCTATAATAAACTATTACTATTATTATTGTTGTTGTTGTTGTTGTTGTATGTTTTGGTGATGCACTATTGAGGTTACAACATAGAATTATAAGTCAATCCGTGAGTGGATTCCTCGTGAATCGTCGATGAGTCTTTTATTTTGTGTTCGGCTGCCGGAAGTGATCCGTTTGATTTCGCTGACTTGATCGTGGTCCCAAGTTGAGCGCAGTCTCCGTCCTGCTGCAGCGTGGAGAAAGTGGATCATTGTCGAGTGTAGTTTGAGAGGGAAGCTTCACCTTCTCTGGAAGGGAAGGAAATCCGTTTAACCACCGACCAGAGGGAGGAAAGCGTGTAGGAAAGTGTTGGGACTGGATCAAGGTGGGCGACGGGATCTCCTGTGATCTGGTCTGGATCTATCGAGGAGATTTCCTGAGCTGATCCCCGCAGCAGAAGGAAAGTGACTCAGACAGAAGAATGATAAGCTCTCATCTCCTCTCAGATTTGATCCCTTTCTTTAAAAGGATTTGATCCATTTACATCCGAGCTTTCAAAGCACATCGAGTTTCCAGTAATTGAATTTTATCCTGATCAGTGATCACATTCCTTCCAGCAGCTGAAACACTGTGAAACACTCGCCTTCAGCCGGAGAATGAACCATCGGCCTCTCCTGATTCCTGAAGCCGGTTTTTAGAGTCTTTCCTTCTGTGACACCAGCTGAAGTTAGTGGATCATGGCCATCAACACGGACGTCGACTTCCTCAAGTCCAACTTGGGCGAGGGCGGAGGCGGCGCGCCGCCCGCGGACTTCCAGGAGACGGAGAAGCTGCTGGCGGTGAGCGGCGAGCCCGGAGGGACCGGGATGAAGACGTCCACCTCCTTCACGGTCCACACGGCCAGTGACAAGGGCCTGGAGGTCGACCAGAACGGCCACAGCGTGTCCGTGAGGTCGGGCTCCGCCGGGGAGCTGGCCGCCGCCGCCCCCCTGTCCCCGTCCAAGGCCAGTCTGAGCCGCTCCTCCACCGGCAACGCCGCCGTGCAGGAGACCCCGAAGCCCAGGGACTACCTGATCCTGGTCATCATGTCCTGCTTCTGTCCCGTGTGGCCTGTCAGCATCGTGGCACTGGTTTACTCCATCATGGTGAGTGTGTCCCTTCAGAAACTGCCACAGGCAAAAAGTGGAGCAGCAGGAATAACAGGAATGTTTTTTATGAATGCAACTTTGACTTTTTTTTGCAGTATGGTTTTTAATCTTAGTAAAGTCAAGCAACTAATATTCGTGGAGGAAGACATTGCTTTAAAACCAATTAGATTGTAGCACTGTGGGGGAATATTCATATTAATAAGTATTAATAAGACTAATAGACTAGTTGATTGATCAGTTATTTTATAATCAAGACTGTTAATAATGATAAAACAAAGATTAGTTCATTGCAAACACCATGTTGGAATGTGATCTGGCCAGCTATTCAAACTTCACTATGATTCCATATGAATGAAAATAATTTAAGCTGACATTAGTGAAAATACAACTGGCCAGCATTTAAGTATAAAAATGATTTTATTATTTGAGGGCTGCAAGAGAAAAAGCTGCTCTCATGCATTCGTCTCAGAGGGGCGGTGACATGGGATTGACCCTGAGAGTTTAACGATGCTTCAGTGTTGATGCAGGATGCAGGTAAACACTGAAACACACACCCAACATGTGTGACATGATCCTACTGTTAAGTGCTCACGAGTGTGTGTGTGTGTTTATTGGGGGCTGCACTCCTCAGTCTGTCTGTATTCTCACTCCAACGTATGGAACACCTGATCCATATTCATTCTTGTTTTTATTCTCTGTTTTATGCGTGTACATGTATGCCAATCTTAAAGATCCACGTCGAGGAGCTGAACTTGCTCCATGAGTAAAGTGAAAGCCGACATTTTCCTTCTCGTTCACCCGCTGCAGTGCCGCCAAAGTTTCAAAGAGCTGATTTTTATATGTACAAAAACAAGAGAGGAAAGTGCCAATTCTGTCTTTGATGAATAATTTTGTAATTAAAAACAAAACTACAGATACTGTGCAGCTATGATGATGCGCATTACTAGAGCTTATTGATGTGACCCTTGGTAAAAATATAAGAATAATAAAAATTAATAAATATTAATAATATTAACAATGATAATATAATAATGTGTAGCTTATGAGATTTGTTAATGACTGTCCAGCAAAGCCAGCAACATATTAATAAAGGGTGACATTCCAGTTAGTTCACTTTTAGTCTCACATTGTATCTTCAAATTACATTGCTGCAAGATGATACAATAAAACATCCTGCAGAAAGAGGCTGTGGATCGTGTGATAGCTGACATGATTTATTTGTCCCGTTCCATTTCCTGTCCCTCTCAGCTTGATATGCCTCCATCATTTTACATCCAGATGTGGAAATTCATAAAGTCACTAACTGAAATCTATTAAGTTATGTACTGGTATTATATGTTGCAATGCACCAAAGGTGTTAGGTTGTTGCTCTCACATTCTTAAAAAAGACTTGAACAATTTATAGAAAAATGTCACGAAATTCCCCGGAGCGCATTTTATCACTTTTGCCATTTTCCTGGTGCAGCTCAGCATCCTGGTGGATGGATGAGCGTTCAGCTGTGCGCTGGATTATTGTCTATTGATGAAACTTTAGGGGTTGGTCCACAGATACACACAACATGACACAACAGAACTTTCTCCAGTATTGGCAGCTCAGTAATCCTGCACCTTCCCATTTGTAAATGCCTTAATCCTTGGAAAAAGGATTTTGGCTGACTGACACTAAGCTAATGAAACTCGCTGAATCGCACAAAACCTTTTCCTTTTGTTGCTGAAGGTCTGTGATTATTAGTGTGTCTCCTTAACTGGGACTGATCAGGTCAGATCTGTAATTCGGACTGTACTTGTGTAAAAAGAGCAGCGGCTTTCGGCTTGTCCCTTCAGGGGTCGCCACAGCGGAACGGGTTCCGCACGTGGATTTGGCATGAGGTTTTACAGTGGATGCCCTTCCCGCCGCAGCCCTCCCACTTTTATCCAGCTTGGGACCGACACACATGGTGGGGTGGGATTCGAACCTGCAGCCCTTTGCATCCAACCCAGTGCTCTGTTTTAGAACCACAAATCTAAAAGAAACACATAAACAAAGATGGCAGAGGGGTTGGAAACCATAACATTATCATTTATAACACCTTTATTATCTACCCCCATTTTATCACAGTGACTGTGAACACAATAATGGCTGTGAGCTGCACATTCATGTGAAATAAATCACTTTTTCCATTATTCCAGAAACAGTGGTTCATTAAGTCTGTGACAGCAGGCAGGAAAATCTGCTTAAAGTAAGTGGTAAACATGAACAAAATATCTGGCACTTATGAATATATACTTATAGACACTTGTCCACCAGAAACTCTGATGTATCATGATTTTAACTCTCAGTAGCCGATTTCAGCTTAATACCTGCATATTTGCGCAGTTGTTGGTGTCTATTTTACGTTTTAAAAAAATGCAGCAGCTAACACTAACGTCTTCACAAAAACAAGGCGAAGAAAATGTAAAAATCCATTAGTTCTCAAATATTACTCTTGTGGGCATTTCAGAACAAAGGGAATATCAGTCAGTATCCACAAGGCAGCATGTATTTCCGCGAGCCATCATGCAGAACCCTCCAACGTTCACAAGTCAGCCACTTGCTAATGGTACGAAGAAGGAGAGAGAGAAAGGGAGGTAGAGCGAGGCTTCGACAGAGAAGGAGGAAGAAACTGGAGCCGGCCACTAACTCAATAGAAGGCGAGAGAAGTCAATTTAGCTTCTCTGCAGAGGGCAGATTGCAGCAGTTAGCCAGTTCTGTGGCAGCGATCAACATCCTCTCCCTTTCCTGGGGGTATGGAAAGGGGATACGGGCCCCAGAAAGAAGATCAAAACATAATTCACTACAAGGGCAGATGGGTGTGAGGGATGCAGCAAATGGCCATAAAGTAGTTCCTATCACTGGATTAGAAAGGAATTGAATCAGATACCACAGTAATGTCAGATAAGTGCAAGTGAGTCAGAGCAGGAAAACGGAGGTTTACAACAGAGAACAGATGAATCCAAAGTGATTCGGTTGATGCCACACAACACAGGCCCAGATCAGAGTGCGAGATCGCTGCTAAGTGCTAATATGCTGCGTGACCACGTGAAATGGATACGTGTGGAAAGCCGAAACAGAAGGAAGAAACTACTCAACTGCCGTTCGAATAGCGAGGGGCATTAACGAAGGGAAACAACCCAGACACCAGGAAACTGAAAACAGAGCCAAAAAACGAGCCGCACGCTTTGTCTTTCTGTAATACAGAGATCTAAAATCCTGCAGTAGTGCACAGTGCATGTGTGTGTGTTACGCTGAATTGACTCGATTCATGTTTAAATTAATGCTAAAAGATTTGTAAGTACTTCTGATATTATTATGTTCCATGTACTTAAAGATAATAATAAGTAATAATTTAAACCCTACTGTAAGCCCTGACCCCAGGACATTTCCATTTAAATAGAACTTTAAAGATGCACTAATCAATATCTTTTATATTAAGAAAAGATCAAATGACTGAGGTTTTAATATGACGCTCATTAAACATACAGAGAGAAAGTGGAAAAAGTAATGAACTACCTTTAGCAGTAATCACTTCCTGTAGCTGTGGATTATTGCTGCCTTTTTATGTTGTTGTTGTTGTTTGTGTTTTTGGGGAGCACTGACTTCCTGTCCTGCCATGGAAACTGTGGCTGTTCAGTGTTTTGTGCATTTTGTGAATCCTGCGTTGAAGTGACGGGGGCGCCCGCTTCTACAGAGAGAAGCCACAGTAGCTACTACATACATCGTAGGTCTTCTGGGGTTTATTTTTCTTTTTTTGTGTGAGTTATGGCTCACATCAGCTGATGCTGCTTTCGAAAAGGACACTGACATTGTTGGAGTGTTCTTTCTTTTTCATCGTTTAGAGAAATCAAAAGCCTAATGTTCTTCTACTTTCACGGTTATGACTGTTTGCTAAATGCTGGCAGGAGCAGCATGAAGGATGTGCTCTTTAAAGATATTAATATTTTTCATAAGGCATTGCACTTTGAGATGGCAGGTAGATAATAATCACTTAACCCAGTTGTCCTGCTGTCTGAAGGTCTGTTGTTTATTGTGTCATTGATGCTACTGTAAATTCTACTGGAAACTATTGATAGGGTAAGATTTTTTTTAAACTGCACACTGAACTAAAATTGGTTTTAGTTGCCTAAAATTAACCTCAAACTGATCACCTTGAGCGTTTTGCAACTTTGTGGTGTTTTTGACTTGCTAATTACTTGGTACTTAGGCAGGATTTCAGATTCCAGTAGACGCATCACGTTAACGTTTGTGAGCATCGCTGTCTGAACAGCAACAAAACCCAATGTACAGACATAAAACATCAAGTGACAAGATTAAAAGAATGTTTTACTCTTATGAACATAATTAGGTACAATCTGTTGAGGCGTCATTTCGTCTCGTGAAAGAGTCAGCATTTTTCTGCACTGGCAGATGGTGCGCCGCTAACAACTGAACCAGCAAAAGTAACATCCATCATCATCTACCACCACTCCCAGCAGCAGGACCACCTAAAAGCCAACTTCCAGCTGGCTGCTGCCACAGATCTCTGACAGATGCTCTGGTGGGAAAGGCTTGTGGCGGGCACGCACAGAAGATGTGCAGTCAATTATGGGGATTGGAGAGGCAAGGGTAATAGGTTTTTACTGCCCATACCAGCCTATCCCAGTAATGGGAAGGCTCAAACTGCGGGAACGTTATTGCACGCTTGGCAGATTTGCCTGTGAAATATGGACTCACAGTGCTGCACTGGAATGTGTGTGTGTGTGTGTGTGTGTGTGTGTGTGTAGGTAAATGACTTCTTATTAGAGATGTAAGACTGTCGATACGGCAGAAATACTCCTCTTACCAATTATATGAAACCAATCACAGCCCTGCAAGTAATGACATGATCATCCCAGGGTGGATTAAATTGAATATATGGAAAGCTAATGCTGTGATGCTTTGCATAGATGTGTTAGTGTTGCAGCACAATTTCACAAGACACAGCTGAGGGCACCATCAGACAGGGTATTTATACAGGAAATGGGAGCCTCCAAACTCAGAAATCCTACAAGTAAGAGCTTTACAATTAGGATTTATTAGGATGTAATGGTTCTGTCCATGTTTTTAGTAGCATTGTTATTAAAGTTATTATAAACAGCATGTGGTACATGTTGATATTCAAAGGAAACTATAATCCACATAGGGCTTACATTATTATGCCCAAGATTAAAGCTATTGTTTATATGACACCTCCCTAAAATAATTCCAGTCTTGTATTTTCACCCTGTTGAACAGTTAGTCAGGTTTTCCATGTAACTACAGTTACTTTTACTCCACATATTACTTTTCAGTTATTTAGCAGATTATGAGTCTCGATAGAAAATTTGATAAAGTCACAGTTGTAATAGCTGACTTTGCAGTGCTAACACTTAGTTCAAATGAACTGTGTCTCCAGTTCACAAGCTAACCAACATATAAATACAATTAAAATTCATGAGCTAGAATGTGTTTTGCAGCTCCGACAGAGAGAGCAGTGCCATGGCAGATCTGATCATCTGACCGCACTGAGTGGTTTGCAATTTTAATGGAAATTCAAGTGTAAGAAAATACAAAGTCTAAAAGCTGTGGTAGCGTCCCCTGAAGTCCGTGATGCTCCTTACAGTCAACCAGACCACAGTGACTTAAACAGTCTCTCAATTAAGAATTATTCTATAAGATTTATATTAAAGGAAGTTTTCTAAGTTAGAAAGTACAATTTGTATCAAAACTATTGAATAAAATTTTAACAGGACAAAAGACAATTAACAATATCAAGACAAAAAGACAATTACCAGTATTAAGACAAATTAAAATAATTATATTGGAAAAATGAAGATGCAAATAAAGCATCTTAATTTAAACAAAATGGCAAATCTCATAGACATATCTACACATCAGCTCCAGGCTTTACACTGTCCCAGTTCACCAAGCCGCTGCTGTCTGTCTATTATTGATGACACGAGAGAAAGGGAGCACTTACCGACTTACCAGCTCCCACCTCCCTCCACTAAACACATCAGCCAGAGCGAGTGTGTGGCGGGTGTTTACACTGGTAGCACAATGAGTGCTGGACAAGACACTTTAAAGGTACAATTTCCCATTCAGAAAACAAATATGAGCAGGCTTACTCTCACTGCGAATCAATATACAGTAGACATTCATCAGCCATGCAAAGGCTGCCTCCCACAAACCACACACACACACACACACACACACACATTAAAGGCTGGGCATATTAAAAACAGGAACACAGACAACTAAATGAAAGCACAGATGTTTTTTTTCTGTTTTACAATGAATATTATATTTTGAATTTTTACAGTTTTTCACAGTTTTGTCTCTTACGTGGACACACGCTACATAGGCAGGGTTTTCTGAGAGAGGCTTGAAATTGATTGAAGGTGCTGATGTTGCTTTTCCCTGTGATGTGAGCCGGGATCAATACACAGGACTGTGTTCACATTGCCATCCAGGAAATGGAAGCTAAAGCATGTCTCTTTGTGTGAGTGAGAGGAACAAATGTCTTTTTTTAGAGCCCAGATTGAAAGGTATACAATGTAATTAATATTATATTTGTGTATTCCTGAACACATGGTGTTTGTATTGCCATAAGAAATCTTGTTAAATTAGACAGCATTTTGTAAAATCTCCCTCCCTCCTTCCCTGTAAAGTTTTTGGAGAGCAGGCTGTGGTATCAGTGTACCTGTGATTCCCCAGCCGGCAGTGCGGTGCCTGGTTCAGACGAAAGCCCCAGGGCAGCTGTCTTCCCACCCACCTGTACCAGGTACACCAGGGACAGCCTGGAGACAGAGAGACTCGCGAGAGCAAAGGGATGAAGTAACTAGCAGTAGATCAGGGGGGATGGAGTCGGGGGTCGTTACCTTTTCTCACTGCAGTATAATCTCACACTGAGCCAGTCCTGCACTGTGCCACAGTGTTGACTGACTGACTGAGGGAAAACAACGCACACAACATATTGTGTGTAATATACAGGTCCACATGGACAAAACGGGTTTCGACCATAAAATTAATGGGGATTGAAAATGTGTGTATCACAGATCCCAAGCATAAACTTTCACAGAAATACTACTTCAGCTCAGCGTGTCTTTATGAAATGTCCTCTATCATTATATGTCTCTGTTTTATTAGGGTATAATTACAACTAGTGAGCAGTAGTTAAGGTAAATGTAAAAAGCTGTTTGATTTTCATATTTCATTTACTTTCAGAATAGCATTTGTAATTATTCCTTTTAATATTGCACTACCTTAATGGGAAAAGTATGCTAGAAAAATATGGCTTTGTAATTGAATATAGATGAGGGGAGTGTGAGGTCCGTTTCCTGCTGCACCCTCTGGTTTGAAGATGCCTTCAGCACCATGGAGAGCTCCTGAGCTTTTCATCAGGCGTTGCCTTCGCAAGCGCAGAGCAGAGTCCGTGAAGTAACGTCGGCTTTGTTCCGTGTGGGACAACAGAAGGTGTAGACGTCTTTAACTCTGTTTCCCCCTGACTCGGCCTTCTGAGAACTCTCCGTTTATCAGGGCATAGAGCAAAAACAGGCGCACTGTGGCAGTCAAACCTACGGGACCAAACAGCTTGCCATGCAAATATAATCAACACCATCCCGCTAGAAACGGTCTGCAGTGTTTTTACTGCGGCTCCATACTGTCCCACAACTAGTGTAAGACAGAAGAAAGTGGAAATTACTAGACCAGGAAATGTTGTTGGTCTCCACTTGACTTTAGCTTTGCAATTGTTGTTTCGTGCAGAATGGGAGTAGGACAAGTAGAAGAAGACTGCAGGAAATAAACGATATAAAGTCCCTCACGAGTGATGAAGCAAGTGTGCGTGCGTGTGTTTATCAGGCAAAGTTGTTGCTTTTGTTTAAAACACTATGTTCATAGTTTATAATTGATTAGCAGTATGTGTATTTTTGGCCTTTTTTTACAACCCAGCTTAATTAATAGGAAGCTAAACTGAAAACCAGATAAAAGACAAATTTGAAGAAAAGATAACGATGTCAACCAGACGTGACAGCAATCCAAGATCCCCACGTGCACATAAATCGTCCTGTCTCCGTATCTGCAGCCCACATGAAGCCGCACAGCGTTGATATACAGGCCTTGCGCACTGCTGCTCCCTCCTGCTTCATCTGGCTGGCTCTGCAACTCACATGATCCCATCAATCCCACACCACCAGTTTGAAAGACGATTCCACAGTTCACCGCTGGGAATAAAACATTGTTGGCGTTTTACCTTTCGGCACTTTACAGCACCCGGCCGACGAGTCAGGATCACTGAACTGTGAGCGTGTCATTTCCCTTTTAAAATAACAAGCCTGTCGGTTAATAGAAAATCACTCGATAAATATTTTAAAGTGTAACTTTCAGAGAGCTGCCAGAGAGAGTCAACCTCCTGGACTGTGAATGGAAAATGTTTCTGTCTTATATGTTGTGCCCCAAACTGGAAACCCCCTCAGTTTGTGACGTTCACTTTCTGACAAACAGATAGTGTTGATGCGTTTACTGCTGACACAGCAGATTGTCATCGCTGCTCGCACCTTTTCACCATCTGTCGTGGAAATATACACGCAAAGATTTGTGGCTTGTTGCTCGTATTGACAAACTGAAGTTCATTGGTAGCCTGAATTCTTTTTAAAGTTCATAAAAAATGTGGAATATAAACACCACAGACACATTTCACTTAAAGATGCAATGATTAAAGATAAATGAAGCCTTTTCAAATGTGTGCATGTCTCATTTAATCGCATTAATAAATCTGGATCATAGATGATCAGTTTATCTTTCTAACTAGGATGGAGAACTGCTGAAGCAGCTGCTTCTCAATTGTGGCTACAGTAAACCGAAGGCCACTATTTTTCTACCTGCAGCCATGCTCGACTGAACTAAACTATCCACAAGAACAAATGACTTTGAGTTCAGGAACTATTTGAAGATATCCTTCTAGTGGTGGGAGGAATACAACATGTTCTGGTTTGTTTTCTTAAGATCTTACTGAGATGAAGAAAACACGTAACAACACTCAACTCTCAAACAGATCTGTGCTGTGTTTTTCCGTAACTTTTTGTGAATGTAACCCTGCTTAACATAGCATCTGTGTGTGTGTGTGTGTGTGTGTGTGTGTGTGTGTGTGTGTGTCCAGTCCAGAAACAGCCTGCAGGCAGGAGATGTGGATGGGGCTCGGAGACTGGGTCGACTGGCTCGTCTGCTCAGTATCGTCTCCATCATCCTGGGCGTGATAATCATCGTTGTCTACGTCTCAATATGTTAGTATATAATATGTTATAATTTACAGTATTTTTGTAATTCATTTATGGTTATTGTATATACGTGTAGAAATAAAAATGCATTTCATGTGTGCATGGACACTCTCACATGCACGTACAGGGATTGTGTTCCACAACAAAGAATATCCACTGCATCACCATCACGGCATGATATATGACAGGAGTGCACAAGCGTGAGATGTGTGTTTTTCTTCGTCCATACTCAGCACTTTTCCACGCCATGTGTGTGTGTGTGTGTGGCAAGGGGGGCTGTCTTTATAGCCTTCTGTGGACAAATCTCGTTTCAGAAACATTGTTGTGCGGACATTTTGGCTGGTCCACAAAACTTCAAAAGGCTATTTGGGGGTCAGAATTAGGTTTTGGTTAACATAGGGTAAGGGGTTAGGTACTGTATTATGTCAATGAGTGTCCTCACAATAATAGAAAGACAATCAAGTGTGTGTGTGTGTGTGTGTGCCTGCAGAGTGATTTAACACTGCAGTGATGGTTGTGGGCTGACTGTGCAGGAAGGGGGGCTACCCTGCTACTAGGAGCCCTCAATACGAGAGCTGCACAAGTCAAACTATGGATTAGACAGGGGGTTTAACCTGTCCTACTGTCTGATGATGGCATAACTCTTCTCTCTTTTACAGTATCCAAGTGACATGGAGAACCTGAGCGGGGGGGGGAAAAAATCAAACGTGAAAGCCAAACCATGGATGAAACAAGAAGATAAAGCCCATTCAAAAAAAAAAAAAATCCTTCCTTTTACGCTATATTGTAATTACATCATGATCACCGTCAGAATGGAGAAAAAAAAGGCAACTCGTGACAGTAGGTACTGCAGCAGGTCCACAAATGAAGAAAAAAAAAAGTTCATGCATGCATTAAAATCCAGTAACATTTGCTTGACCGATTTAACAAAAAGCCTGATGTGAAATTATTCGGGTTAAAACGGAGGGAAGTGCTACATGCTGTGTGTGTGGTCAGAAAGACTTTGTGGAATATGGACTTTTTTAAATGAAGAGGACGACCTATGTGTGAGCAAACAATAGACTTTTTCTATGTCCGGTACAGAGTTTGGATTTTGGACAGCTGCAATTAATCCTCATATATTCCTTACTGAACCTCTTGCATTCAAAGCCTACACAGTTACAAATATATTTGAAATGTCGATATATGAATATATAAATATATATATAGAGATGTACATTTTATAAAATTGTTTGTAAGCCAAGAGGTGCTGGGTTTGTTAGGACTGACACAGTGGCTGCGTTGGCAGCGTCTGGTATTTCAGCGGAAATTCAAGGGTTTGTGAAAAAGGGGCAGGGAAAACATTTTTTTATTTGGACCATTATAATTTTGGGATTTTAAAAAAATGAGACCAATTGCATGCCTGAATGTAGATAACCAAGACTCTGCCTTTGTTTTGACTGTTATTAGCGGTCTCTTTTCTTATTAGGGAGTGAGACAGACTAAGGTGTTTGCACGGGGATGAGTAATTAGTGTTCACTGTGTGAGTCTAGTCACTGTAGGATGTGTGGTGATTGTGATCTCTGCCTTGCTCTGGCAGAAACCGAAACGCATGCCAAGCACAGGCTGCCACTGTTTCTCAATCCTTTCTCTAATTTTTACATCCTCTAATTCTTTGCAAGCTCAACTTGTCATCCACTTTTGTTTCTTTAAACTCCATTTTAACTTTCACTCCTTTCTGCCTTTTAACACCATGTCTCCCTGTCTTTCACCATTCTTATACATAGTTGGTTAATTAATATTGTTTATTTTTCAGCTATTTTTCTTGGTATGTAATGTATTTATGTTGGAAAATAATATATATGCAATATGTATGCATGCAATGGGCCAAACAGGCTTGCACACAGCTGTTTTTGTACATGAACTGGCCTATGGGTTTGACTTCGTAACAGCTAATAGCATTTAAAGAATTCTCTTTACAATCGAAGCACGACAGTTTGTATTTGTCACTTTATCAACAATAATTCAGTGTATTTTGTCCCTTCTGTGGATACCTGCACTGACACATTACAGGCTTATGCTAGAAGCACAGATAACATCACTGTAAAACCAGGTAGCATTATTTTAATCCACTACTTTCCTTTGGGCATTATTCATTTTTCTATCTCATGCAATTAAAATAAGGCGTAATTTGGACATGATTCCTTCAAAGTGTTTAACAAAATTTAATGAAGTGATGTCATTTGTTGGGTTCTAGTGGTTGATTAAGGGCTCACACAAGTGAAACGGGAGAAACACCAGCTAAGTACCACTACTGCAAAAATAAACATAACCAACGCGAGGCTGAAGCGGTGACGTCTTTCTCTCTGGACAGCACATTTTGTGCACAATGTTTGTTTTGTTAGCTGTTCTGTTCCAATTCTTAGTTGTACATAAAAACACACACTTTATTCAAACATCTGAAAGCAGCAAAACCCAAAGATTCCCCATGTTTACAACCAATTTAAATTTTACATTAGGCTGTTGCCAAAATTGCATCCTATCTGTCCCATCTGTGAGCTACTGCTCTTGTGTCATGTCCAGATTTTTCATTTGGGAAACTGGAGGCCCGCTACTTATAGCCCACGTGCACTGCTCTGTCAGCAACAGTTGAAATTTTTCATTTAATTTGATCACGTTCTTACTTTTCCAGTGTAATGTATGTGCCAGCGTTCATCTCTGTGGTGTACATTCTGCATGTGTGTAATAAATGTTACCGTGCATGGTCCAAGTTGTGCCTTTTGATTAAGCGGCTTGTGAAGAGTTGACAGTGAGCAGAAATGTGTTCAGGAGTCTACAGCCAGGGGTGAGCGGTACCTGCAAACGTCAGTGTGTTAACGCATGTAATGACACACTGAGAGCTACACCTGTACAACACAATCAGACATTGATCCAACTAAATTGTAAAGCTGCAGTGCTACTGTATTGACTTACACTATACTGTCAGGTACAGATTGTGCTTTTATTAAGTCAAAGCTCTACGCATGCAGCGGCTCCTGATACACAGCTGTGCCTCAAAGAATCCAAAAACTATTTATCATGGTTGCCATAACTATGAATTACATATGGCTGCTTTTCACTTTTAAAGGACTCTTGTCTCACTTACACACACTGCAGGGTTGTGGCCTAAAGCAACCTTGAAGAGTCTGTCTCAGCATTACATTTACAAATAGTGTGCGGTCTTCAAATTTCTAAATCTTAAAAGGATGGAAACTATTTCACTAAAAGTTAATTTGAACATCAATAACACTTTGCAGTGGAGAATGATAGAGGCCATGATGTTATATTAGGTACGAGAGGCATTCATGTGTTTTGTATTGGGAAAAAAAAACAACTTGAATTTAGTTATTTAGTTTCTTCACAGACACGACAAAGCTTCTGTCTTGCACTTCAGCTGTTGCAGAACTAACAGAGTTTGTGCTGTCAGAGGTTACGGTGGTGCGACCTTTAAGTGAGAGGATCTGGTGCTTAGTTCTGCATGGGTTGCATTCAGTTTGAGTGGCTGAAATATTCAGGAGCTGAATGCACCAGCAGTCCACTGACTGTGTGAACACGTCCAATACAAATCTGCACAGAGATTCCCTGATGAAGACAAGACATCCGGAGGGAGATGTTAGCGCTCGTCTCACAGCTGTAAAAATTTTGAATACATTCTACAGGACAACGCCAGCAAAAACTGTCAAACTGCTCCTATTAATTCAATTTATATAACATTTATATAACAATTAAAGTGTAGCTGTGACTCGGGAGCAGATGGTCATCCACAATTCTCAAGGTTGGCGGTTCAGTCCCCTCCTTATTGTGCTCCATAAGTTAACGTGTTGAAATGTCTCTGGGCAAGACATTAAACCTGAGCTGCTCCCGCTGGGCTGTGCAGCTCCATTAGCCTCCGTGTGCATGTTCTTCACCAACTAAATCACCAAATGACTTAGTGTAAAATTTAAAAGCTTTAACTTTCTGCACATTCAGGCCACATCTATAAAGGCAGAGCACTGGATTTAGAAAAAAATTACCCATATATTTCAGCTTTAACTCAAAAAGGCCATTGAAATTACTATATTTATATATTATATTTATTACAATTGATTTAAACGCAAGTAACTCACATTTAAATATATAAATATTACTAGTTTGCTTAATTTAAAGGGTCTCTGTGTGAGAGCACATGCAATACCTTTTTTTTTTTGTTGGCAGGGCCTGAACTTGGTGGCAATTATTTAGGAAATACTAAATAAATACAAATATTTAATAAAAACTAGTCTGTCGAGTTTTACAGCAACTTTCTGTATATTAAACAGAGAGAATGACGACAAGAAACACAAGCAGCCATTTTTTTCCTTTTCAGTCTATTACAGTGTGAGCCTATTTTATTTGGATCCCAACCGGCAAACAGCCCGACGCTGTGAGACAAAACCACATTGATGTTTCTCACACAGCTGCCTTGCTTTCACATTCCCCCACCCACACCAACAAGCTAAGTCTGGTAAGTCATTCGGCAATCCTTTTTAGATGAATGTCCGTTTCACGTGGACTGAATGAAATAAAAGCTGCACTAGCTCTGTTATATACAACAAAGAAATGTGTGAAACAATGTTATGGCTGATAAGTTCCATAAACCACAAAAACCCTCAACAGCTCTCGCTTGGAACGATGTACTTGCACGCTCTTGTAAAATCCAAAAGCTCACATTTGATTTGCAGTGTGAAACTGTCACTGGAAATATATGACAGCTAGCAATTAGTATTTTCAATATCATTTAAATTGATTTTAGTTTTAATCTATTAATAATTCGCTCTATAAAATGTCGAAAACAGTAAAAATATCGTCACAAGAGCCCACTGTATGCAAGTTTAAATGAGAGATTGTGAAAAATAAATGGTTTTAACTGCTGCATACAGTGTTTAGTAGTGTCACACACTTGATATGAATAATTTATTGATTCACATTTTACCACCAGCAATGACTATACCATCCCACTTCATCAATTAAAAAGGACCATTCAAATAAATATCCTTTCACCTGTGGAAACAAAAATGCATCACCTCACAGGCTCACAGTTCATCTCCAAGTGAGATACCAAGATTATTTTTAAAAATCTAGTTATATTCATAGTTTTCTTTGCATTCCCTTGTTGGCAGAACTGCACCCAACCAACAACCCCCCATCGCTAAATACAAGTTCAGTAGTTCACGTTGGCAGAATATGTTTTGATCCCAAAACAGGATCAACTGAATGTCTTTCTGCTAAGGATCCTTGGAGATCCTTCAATCACTGATCTAATACCCCTGTTGTTCCCACGCTACAGAGAGCAGATAAGTCCTCCTACATCTAAGATTTCAGTGAAAAGCGTAGAGAAGAAGGAGGAAGGTGCAGATGCCGATTACTGTGCCGAGGATGAGGGAGTCTCTTCTTTTTCGCAGGTTGATTCGCTGGATGAGATTGTTGATTGCTGGAAAACGATCTTTAAAGGCCAAGTTAAGGAAAATCACAAATATTTCAATTTCTGAATTGGGATAAAACTCAGAATATATAATAAAGAAAATAATAAAGAACCACTTGCCATCACAGAAAACGGTCCAATTTGAGGGACCTGTGGTTAAGACCGAGGAGCCTTCAGCTTTCAGCCTATTAGGTGCTTTCTTCCTTTAAGTTGCCCACACACAATCACAATAATTGTATATGGATTAAAGGATACTGGCCAGCGTGTTGACCCTGCTCTGTATGGACTTTAACACGCCCCGTTGGGAAGTCATGTTCTCCTTGGTCGCCATGGCAATGCTAAAAAAACAACAACAACAATAACAAGGAATAAGGGATTAGTTTAAAAATGACAGTGCACTATGTGGTTGCCACCTGCTATATCTGAATCAACATAGATATGTAGTTGGAAATTAAATTCTAATATAGTCATATCCAAAATCTGATTATTTCTAAACATAGTTATATTGTAAGCCAAAATAATATAAGGTATATACAACAGAACATTTGAAAAGTGTTTTGATATTTGATTTTGAATTTAGTTTTGTGTGTATTTTTAACAATGTGTTCACAACTATCAGCTAAATTAATCAAAATTAAGTAATTATACACTCAGGCTGCTGTAAAAAGTTACAAGATAAATGCTATAAATGGAGGCATGTTGCAGGGTTGGGGTGAAACAAAAGTTATCCTATCACCTTCTCCTTCAGTTTTATGCAGGTGCCCATTGTGCATGTTTGAGTTGCCTCGAGGAAGGTATAGAATTGCTGTGATATTCTATCTCTTTTGTGCTAAAACTTGGGTCTCAGCAACTTTCAGGCCAGCTGGGCAGTAAGCAGGCACAATGTCAGGCTCTGTGTTTGTGATCCACAGCATCTGTTACACACAATAATCAATACCAACTACAGAGCCCACCTTCAGTTCCTCACTGACATCACAGTGTTTTATTACAACTCTGTTGTTCTCAAAACTAGATTAAAAATGTTCAGAAATACTGAAGATATTCAAGCATTTGTCAGCTTTAATACTGACTGTCTTCATAGCCTAATAGATACTGAATTTATGTATAAAATTTAAAATACACTAACCAGTATTTAATTAGTATTGAATAACAAAACATTGACACCCATCATATAATTTTGTATGTTAAAATAACAGTGGCAAGGAACTGTAAAGCGCAGGATAGTTTACAGTTTAAAAAAGTGTTTTTGGTGGAAAACAGTTTATACATGATCTAAGACCTGGTTTGACATTTTTGTCCTGTTTGTCCTTGTTGCTTATCAGACAATGTATGAACAACTAACAAAATCTACCAGCAGCCTGGTTGATTTATTGGCCTAACCCTGGCCATAAGCAAGCAGCTTTGGCAGATGTTGATATAAAACTGCAAGCAAGCAGACAAAAAGTCTTCACTTTTATGTTTGCTGTGTGTGTGTGTGTGTGTGTGTGTGTGTGTGTGTGTGTGTGTGTGTGTGTGTGTGTGTGTGTGTGTGTGTGTGTATCCGCTATCAACTATCTTGTATAATATACTTCCTGTATGGTTGTTTACAATATACAAATCAATACAATTATTGTGTATCAGGTCAAGTAGAAAAAAGTGTTAATATGCTCAATAAACCGGTGAAACAACTGTTTATTTCTTTACTGTCATTAAGTAACAGTAGGTGACTGTTAAACAGCAGTGTGACAAGCAATACATGCTGGCCTCCAGGGACCAGCTCCTCCCATCCCAGAATGACAGAGCCCCAGAGGTCACCAAAGTTGTTTACTCTTTTGGCTGGTGTGTGTGTGTGCGTACGTCAAACCAGCTAGTGAGCAAGTTAAAACAAACCTTGTGTTTTTGTAAGTGTGAGTTTGTGTGAGAGAGGTCACAGCATCTCATGCAGTTGGAAGCTGCTGAGGGGATAGTCTGCAGTCTTGGCCTGGAGCCGTGTTTTGGGGATCGTGTTCTCCTCAGTCAGGAAGAAACACTTTGCTGACTCCAGCAAACTCAACGAGTCTGTATCTAAATGTTAACCAGCTCGTGAGAATCAGAGCTGAAGGATGAAAATTTTACTCACAAGCCGTGTTTGACAATTTTGTTAGTGTTCAAACTGACCAGGGAAAGGCAAGTAACCTGTCAAGTGAAGTCAGGAGGATGTTCGTTTTTTCATGCATACTTTTTAGTTTGTGTCTAAAATCAGCCAAAATTAAAGAAAAACTGAACACAGACACAACTCATGTTGTACTCGGTTACTTTCATTATCCTAAATGTCCAATGCAAATCCATCCATCCATTATCTTTAACCACTTATTCTGTGATTGGACGAGAGGCAGGGTACACGCAGTCTATCTCAGGGCAAACACAGAGGCATATTCACAAACGTACATCCACTCAAACCCACATTCACAACTACAGACAATTTAGAGTCACCAATTAACCTAATATCCATGTCTTTGGACTGTGAGAGGAAAACCATACTGTGGGGCCACAGCCGGCAGGTAATTTCACACCTGGGACCTTCCAGCTGTGAGGTGGCAGCGCTAACCACTCCAACACCAGGCTGCCAGCAGCACTTACAGCTGCAGTACAAATCAATATTTAGGTATTTTCAATTATCCAAAAGAGAGAGGTGGGTAGCAGGTCTCTCATCAATGCCCCAGTGCCACATGGGTACAATGAAATTCAATCCCTCAGTCAGTGTTAGCATTTCTGGAATACAGTGGCTACTGAACAATAGGGCACAATAAACACGGATTGAGTTTCAGCAGGTGTCCAGGCCAAGCTATACAGGTTTGAGTCAGGTTCAGCGTGCAGATTATACAATAGTGAAAGGTGAATGGGTGCTGACATATGGGAGTATATCTTTTACTATATGTGCAAAACAGAAAGCTTACCTTATTGTGTCATCCATCAGTCGGTCAGAGCTGCAGACAGGGGGATGGAAAATGAAACATAGGTTAGTTGGCAAAAGTTTTGGAACAGTGAGGCCAGTTGCTTTATTTTTGCTGTAGACTGAGAACATTTGGATTTAATATCAAAAGATGAATATGAGACAAGAGATCAACATTTTTATAACTGATACATTACTTAGAACATAGGATCTTTTGTTTGAACCCACTGATTTTTCACGAGAGCAATAGTATTGGAACAGACAGACTTAAAATAGATTAAAGTGAACAAGACTTTCACCGCAGCCTTTCAGTGGTTGCTCCCCTCAGTCAGGTACAATGCTTCCTCCCAGTTTTTTGCCCCTGATGACCTTTGTTGCTCTGGCAGTGTGTTTTGTGTCATTATCTTGCCGATCTCCAAATCAGTTTGGTCGATCCTTTCTTTCTTTCAAAATATTTCTGTAGACTTCTCCGTTCACTTTGCTGCCATCATCATGTGTTAAATTCATCAATCAAGAGTATTGAGTCCATCATAGAAAATCCCAAGGAAGCCCAAGCTATGACATTACATCCGCTGTCTACAGCAAAAATAAAGGGACTAGCCTCTCTTTGTTCCAGTAATTATGGAGGGGAGTGCACATGTAAATAAACCAGAATTCTCATCAGGTTATTTTGCAAAACTGTTTTTGTCCTCTGCATAATCAATCCCAACTCCCCCCACACAAAAAACAGCTAAGAGGTCGAGTCAATCTGTTGTAACTGTAGCCACACGTGTATAGACATATCATTGGGTCAGAGATATTTCAATAGTATTTAAGATGCTAACAAATAACTGTAAGCTATTGTTTACTTCTGTGAAACTGAAAAAAAAATGGTGTGTAGAGAGTTCTTAATTATTTTCTCCTTGTGAAGGACTCAATAGACCCAGAGAGGATTCCACCTTGGTGATCCTGCTTGATATTATGCAAAGCTATATCAAAGAGGGAGTGTCCCACACACAAACTGTTATGTAATACCAGTTTTGTGTCTCACGTTGCTCATAAACAGCATTGCTTTCAGGGGTTTATTTCCTAATTGGAATCAATTTGACTAACGTTCCAGCAAACTAAAGTAAAATAAACAAACAGCATTGCAGGGTTTGTACTTCATAGTTCAACACATATTCAACAGCTCCACATTCTCACGGTCACGGTCAGTATGTAGATTCTAATAAAATCTTAGCATTCTTACTTATTCAACAAACATTACAGAAACAGAGGGAAGGTAAATCACAAACTACTCTTTTCTGCTTCTACAATTTTGATCTAAAGCTTTTTTTCATACATTAACAAGACCATCTCAATGGTGATCCATAATACTGCATTGGTTGGTCATGATGAATACAATTCCTGAGTGACTGCACTGGGAAAAACAGTTACCAGTTACATTAAAGCTCTCAGATGATTGGAAAGACACTTTAAACCCAAAGACCTGCTGGGACAAAGCCAAGCTATTACCTTATGTTTCAACCTCTTCTGCCAAACTAAAGCCTCCTGAATGGAAACTCTATCCCATATTGTCCTAAACTGATGCCTTGTGCTATGTGCATGTTCTTATCAGTTTTAGCGTTCATATATTTGAATCTACACTCATCACTTTACCCTTAAGAAATTGCAGCGCCAACCATTTCTTCAGGGCTGGACAGCATTCAAATGCCCTTGAAACAGAGGTTCACCTCAAGAAAGGCAAAACCTGCTCATTAGAGATTGAGAACTAAAATTACTTATATATTATATAATCGTATATTTTAAATTTATGCAATCTATAGGTTTTAGCTACATTAATAGATCTTGTCCAGTTCATTTATGTGACCAGATACTGACCAAATCATCTCTTAAGAGGACAGAGCCTTTTTCTTTACATTGATGGGTTATACAAACACCTGTAATGTCAGGGCCCTTCACTCGGCCAGTGGGCCAAACAGAACTACATACAATTTTAAGTTTAACTTCAATAAACCTACCTCTGGGCAACTTCATTAATACAGATCACAATTAGTTTCTGCTAGAAGGCCCCATACATTTGCATTGTTTTTCTTGCATCCTGTCAAATTTCATTGTGGTCTACATTCAATATACACACTGCAATAAATAAACCCTCCAGAAATTTGCAATGATGCGATCACAACAATTACTGCAAATTAAAACAATCCCACATGAATCTTCCATGAGTTCTAAGTAACCTTGCAAAAAATGATTTACAAGCACAAAATTTACAACAAACTCAAATTTAGTGGTAACATGTAACATGGAGTGTGTGTGTGTTGGTGAGAACAATGGGACTAGGTGTCTGTAATCTGTAATGATTTATGCCACACTTAACTGTTGCTTCTATTCCATTACGAAAGACGGTTAAAAAAAATTGCTGTAACACGTGTCAATTCTTTAGAAAAGCTGCCACAAAGTCAGGCATTTCAGGACATAAAAAAATTCAGCACAATCAGAAAGGAAGTAAAAGACCACGGAATGCTAACAAATGCCCGTGGAATTAATTATGGATTTACTATCACAAAGTGTTGCAAATTATTCTGGATGCTGCATGGGACACTGCACAGTCACGACGTAGGCCAGACAGCCTTCTGTTCTTGGATCATAGCTCCACACACAAGCACCAAACTGCTACTTGGCAGTAGTTAGTAATACATATTTTGTTTTTGTCACAGTGACGCCGAATTATTTTTAGAAACCAAATCAGTTAGTGAAAGGGGAAAGTAACTGGCACAAGATTCAGAATGAAGTCTGGCATGAAAGTTTGGCACAAGTGGAATGTTGGAGCACGTGGGTGCAGCAAAGATTCTCCAAGTAACTTAGAAGTAGGACCAGTCATTCTTTAAAAAAAAAAAAAAACAACATACAGGCGACATCCTTTAGTCTAAAAGTCATGTGATGCCATTGAGTTTCTTTCATTATTAAGCACTGACATGGACGAAAACAAATAAAATGACAAATTCAATTACTTGAAATAAACAAAAAACTACTTAAGTAGGATGTGTTTAGGTGACCAGGCATCCACATGACACTAGTCTTCAGTGAGAAATGCAAATAGCACCATGGTGGAAGAGAAAACCTTTAACTGTCAATCAGCTGACGGCATCCACTTTGTAAATCAGAAGCTAAAGAGCAAAAGAGACAATGGCTGTGAGCTGAGATGCTTTTGGTGGTTTTCATATGCAGAGATAAGATGATTTAAAAGATTTGTGTTGTTCTCTGTATCATCAAGCCACCACATCAGTGGTGAGGCTGGTTGTGCCTTCACATTCAATGTACAGAATATGTGGCCGTCTGTGGTTTCAGCTTTGAGTGGGTTTCTTCCATTTCCCCTCGTCAGTGGTGTTTTGCTGCAATCATTAAAACGCTCATTAGCCCAAAGCTAATTGCCTTTCTCAGTGAAATGAATCAGGCTTCCCTGCCCACTAGCTTTCTGCTTTTTCTTTCCATTCACAAACAGACATGAACATAGAAATATGCAATTCACTGGTCCTTGCATGCGTCTATTATCTATTTCCATTCATAACTATTACAAACAGCCCTAAATGGTAATGCATGCATTCATAGGGATTTGCTGGCATAGCTCAAAGTTTCAACAGCTACAAAGACTAATTGTTAAAATAATTTAAGTTAATAAGTTTAATTCTTATCTATTATTAGTCTATTTAAGATATATTCTGACAGAAACTACTTTAAAGCAATATGCAAACATAAATGCTGACACATTGGCTTACAGAATAGTTTGACAAAATGGACCAACCATGTGAAACATTTCTCACTTCATCGAAAAACTATCCTGCAAATCTTGGCAAGAGTTGCAGAAAGCAACCGCATCAGCAAAGTGAAAAAGTGGTCACAAATCACAGCTCAGAAATGATTCAAAACACACTGTCACATACATATTCAACAGTCAAACTGGGATTCCCTTTAGAATTGCATCTGCAAAGAAGTGTGAAGAAGACACTATGAAAATGGATACATTGCCCACTGTTCTGATCCTGTCAAACTGATCAAAAATGTGTGTCAGTGCAGCTACAAGAAGTAACTGGCAAAATAAATCTCAAAACCTGTGTAATGATATTATTTTTTTAGCGTTAAGCATGTTGGACCTGGCCCTGAGGTAAACAAGATTTTAATTGGTGGCTTTGGAGCAAATGAAATTCAGAGCCCCCAAAGTGAAATCAGAACAGTCCGTCTTCTTTTGCAATCTAGAAATAAATAACATACATCTCACATCACCAGGCAGCATACAATGCCATTTTGTGAAGGAGACAACCAGACAAATATTAGCGAGTCTAGTTGAAAAAAATACAACGTAAAATTGTGAGTGGATGAGAAGACACCTTCAGCTGAGATAAAGACTGGAGGACTCCACTTTGTGTTTATGCATAACCAAGGGGAAGAAATCAGAAGAAGCGTTACAGAAAGAAACACATGTTCAGGTTAAGTTTTGAACTATAGGCCAATTCTGCAGAAGGCAAAAAAGTATAGATAACATCATCCAAGTCATTTAAATGCCGTGCGTCGCTACACACTGACATCATTGTTGTTGCAAAAAAATTCTCAGTTGGTCAGAAAGTCCATTTTACTGTGGTCACTACCATTAGAGCGCTTCCAACATGAATTTTCATTGGACCTTTCCTCCCACCCTCTAGTTTATTCATGAACACCGACCTTTGTTGTAGTGAGTGCTGGAAAAACAGATTTACAGATGTACATAGAAGAAACATAGGACAAACATAGGAGAAACATAGGAGAAATAAAAATTAACCTCAACAGCCCTTATAGAAGCTCTAATAACTAAACAGCCTGAAGTCACAGGTTAAAAATACTTGCAAGTATTAAGTGTCATTCTTATTTAACTAATACAGGTCTGATAGAAGTATAAAGGCTCATTTACTACCAACAGAAGAGGCCATCTTAAAAAGTAATCTAAACATGTCTGCCTCATTACATTCTGCTGATAATAAATGCAGGCTGTAGAGCATGCGATCCACCACATTAGTTTGCAGATTAAATGCAAAGAGAGTTTTATCAAAAGCTGCAAGATGAGAGCTACATCAGGGTGGGAGTGCTAAATAACATCTCAAAAATCATTTTACATCCAAACAGATCATGGATGTTACATAGCACAGATTTCAATTGAGACCCTATAACATTGCTAGAGCCACTAACACATTTTAGCCCTTTTCTTTTCAGGCTTTTCTGTTTTATGAACCTCTTCCCTCTGAGCCCTGAACCTAAGCTCAAGGCATCTCCCAGTAGAGAATTCCGATCTGACCAGTGCTGTCTTTTCTTCAAATTTACTGTAATATTTATATTCCACATTACATCATAAAAGCAATTACATGATTGCTGCAAAGACCCGATAAAAAAAGCACACTCGCCTACACACCCACACAACCATATACTACACACACACACACACACACACACACAATTTGTAGGGGAAGCAAATTTTGTGTGAAATAAATAATCTCTTCTCAAGCTGTTAGATTTCTTTTCAGACTTCTTTGTGTTGCCTTTTTCTATTAAGAATTTTGACTAGGAAAATATGCTAAGGCAAACAAGTTACCTGCCTGTTTGCATGATTACACAAGAGGAAAAACTATCAAAAATGTTCTTGCCCTTCAAAGTTATTTACCTACAGATCAGTAATTTGTTTGTTCCTAGCTCTGCAAAAGTCTAAAACACACTCCAAGAGTCTTTAATTCATTTAGTAAAAAAAATAAGTTTTTAGACTGTATCGTTTTTTTAAAAAAGTAAACAAATTCCGCACCCTTGTTTATAATTCTATAAACCCCTTTTAATTGTAAAAATTGAGAGATAAACATTTGCCATTTTATGTCAGAGCAGATAAAGCCTGTTAGCCTCAAACTAATTAAGAAGTCTTTAATGGGGATAATAAAGTCATCGTTCCTGAGAGAGAATGAATGAGGAACCGTACATCTAGCCACAGAGAAAATCAATTAGACTGCTTAGTATTTGTAGGTTATGTCCTAATTACAAATCAAACGTGATCCGTGTACCTGGACAATGTCAAACCTCTTCTGTGGTTTATTTGTTTTTTTCTTTGAGTGCATGAATATCCTGCTGAAATCCAATTTTACCTTCCTCACAGGGTGCCTCTCACACACAGGTACACATAGACAGATTTCATGAACTTCTCTATCTCATGCTGGTCTGCAGTGCTTGGGAGGAGGCCAAATTACAGGGCAGGACTTAGGTTGCTGGCAGATCACAGACTGACCTACAGTGTCAGTATGAAGAGTATGCCTAACTTTGTAGAGCTGTAAGATCAGTTATGTAATACATTAAATATGCTTTGGGTTTGATTCTCTTATTCCTGTGAGTGTACTTCCCCCTACAATTAGTCCAAAGCTGTCCCTGTTGATATTTCCTCTAACAGTACATAATCAAGCATAAAGGGTTTATTCCTCCACTAGCCAGGGAAACACTTAGACACCATCCACATTTTCTATATCCTTCACTTCATATCAAACTCTAGATTAATAAATGCAGCATTAGAAAATTCTTCCATCAATTAAAAAATAAAAGCGCAAAGGGATGCCAGAACATCATTAGCAACAGCTGATGGTTGTGCTGCACCATAAGAGACTATTCCAGCTTTTCTACCTGGGAAGCTGTGCTTCACCAGGAAAGGCTGTACAGCTATAAAGGTTTTCTGAACTTACTTTCTCAGGTGCTCGTGCTCCTTTAGAAACAGTTCTGTTCTTCTGTTGTTGACCCCTGAACCACTCTTGTACGTCCTGAAAAAGGCAGAGAGATGCACCAGTAAAAATCACATAGTCACTAATGAGGGAAAGTTTTAAAACAATATTTGATTCTTGTGTAATGTGACACAAAACCTTTTATTTTATCTAGGTGAAAAACAAAGCTTATCTAGACCTCACAACTAAACCCAAGATACCTTGAAAACAAACTTTGGAGATTCTGACTGACTGATCTAGATGGTAGTTGATTTAAAGTCAACAGCCCTGTAGCTATTGCAGTATATCTGGTACTACTGACACTTGTCTGAGTCAGAATCAGTCAGCACACATACTACAAACAGCTTTCCATGTGGTGGTGGTTATGATCACCACCTCTACCTTTTCCAATGTTCTTAAACCCTCCAAAAAGTTCTGGATAAAATGTTTAGTAGTTTGTTTTGCTTAAAACACTTTTACAGAGAGCAAATTGGTGCATGTCACAACTCAATGCATCCCGCACTCAAGGTTTCACTGGCAAAAGTGAAAACTACAGTAAATTGCCAAATTGATCCTGTTCTCACATGATCATGTATGTTCTATCTGACATCTTACCAAATCAGCTGACACAAGGTAATGCATAACAGACAGATCCCACGACAGGTTTAAATCCATATCACTGTGTCGGTCTGATAAAAGGCCTTGCTCATTTCAAGTACAGTAGAGCTGTCTCTAGTTATATATTCAACTTATATAACTACTTTATAAAATACTTAATCTGATTCACTGACAAAAAGCACTGGCATAACTGCCAAGTAGAACCTATACTTTGTGTCAAGGCCACCGCATTCCCTGTACCTGTTTTAAAGTAAAAGTAGCCTTTTGTGGTTTACCAGTGGAGAGCTTAATATGGAGGAGCGGAAAATGTTTGGTTTGCATTAGCACTAACTTAACACAATACACTCTACATTTATGGCTATATTAGGACAGACCAATAACAATAAGAGTGTTATCATGGTTGAAAACTACAACATGATAGTAGAACTGTAGTAAAACCTCCTTATGTTACAATAGAATTACACCCATACTACAACCTCTCCTTCAGTTGGCAGCAAGTTGGGTTAGCCTTTATGTATTTGTCACTTGCTTTTTTATTACTCTAGCCAATTTGTACCCACTTCCACTGAAGAAATGTATTTACATTATTACACAACAATCATTATCCAAAGTGTAGGGAAGCAGAGCCATTAAATCATAGACTGTGCTGCTGAATGATTCATATTAAAGTGCAGAAAATTAACAAATTCTGAAAGGGCATCATTAGAAAGGCTTCAGAGTTCTACAAGTCAAAGTGTCCTTGGGCAAGACAGTCAACTCCAAGTCGCTCCCGGTGGGCACCTTGAATGGCAGCCATCGCCATCGTGTGTGTGTGCCAAATTACTCTGTAAGTCACTTTGGATAAAAACGTCTGCCAAATGACTAAATGTAAATGTAAGTTTTATCAGCTGATTTTGCTCACTACAGCTTTTATACAACAATTACTTCAATACAGCTGGTGGTAGTGCAATTCATATATGCATTATTATCATCACTATAATTTTTATTTACATATTGTTTGAGACATACAATCTTAATGAAGCAGTGTGCTGCAGCATGTTACCAAACTATCTGGTAGCAAAGCAATCAAAAGCTGATTTGTGGTTTTTGTTGGACCACTCAGAAGGCAAGCATCACACCCATTCTCTTTTCCTTAATGTAGCTCAGTATCCTTGAACAGCTGACTCCCAGTGCTCTCATGGGCTTCTGGTCATTTAACACAGCCCCACCCTCGTGCTCGGTGAGAACAAGATAAAAAGCAGGGGAGGAGGAGAACTATGTAACATCGGAGTATGCATAAACACATACACCATAAACATCCTACCCCACCCAGTTAGCTGTAAGCAGTCCAAGAACAAATGTGCCCGCTTCATCCCTAGTGTACCATATGAAGACACTGAATGGAAATACTAAATTCCATGCACACAGACTCAAAGCAGCCTTTATAGTGGCTGCCTAGAGCCCAAGCTGGCCACCTGACCACCAGGGCTGATGCCGCTATGGGGCTAGTTTTGCCTGTGCTGACAGCCAGCCTCTTCACTCCAGGCTTTTTAAAAGGGCACCAATGTAAATCCCAGGCTAGTTGTCATTTGTGGTGCTGACATTTTGAATCAAAGTAGGAGCAGAGGGAATGTTAAATCTGAGCTCTGAGTTATGAATGGCACAGCTGCAAGAGATGTATGAATGTATGTGTGTTTGTGTATGTCTGAGGAAATGTTATGCGGAGTAGACTGCAAGGTATTGACAGAATATTGTGTTGCATGTTGAGATGCTTGCATAAATAAGACAGTGTTCACCATTTCTTTTAAGAAGCATGCATTTTTTTTGTGTGTGCATTCTAAAAACCCTTGATACCCATAAAAACCTACATCAGTCTCCTGACAATGTCCTCCTGGCCAAGATTTCTACTGCCCTCTACCTGACAAAAATCACCACCACAGCAGACACAGGCCCTGCAGATCACTATACTAGTGGCATCTTCCAGCAATTAGGACAAATTTCTAACATCCAACATGTCATTGCACTGCATCATAACAATATGGGCATGTAATTACCCCACCTGTAAGCTCAGATGGTTCTCTCATTACCTGCCCCACACACATTATTTATCATTAGGCGGATCACTGGGTCAACAACACTGGCTCATTTGTATGCATTAGATTCATCAGCACTGAGCTTATTAGTAGGGTCAGTGACACTCTTAGCAATGCGATTTAATGAGAAGACTAGGTAACTGTTGCATGTTGGGTTGCCCCCAGGCAATTTTACTCATTTGATATATAATTACATTTTGGTTATGCTAATTAGGGCTTCCAATTTTTATTTAATTATTTTTTGGGGGATTTAGGGTGCATTGATACTAGCATTTTTAAAATTTTCTAACTTGAAGAGTGCAATTAATCATAGTGCAATAAATCATGGCGTATTTGGCTTCTGTTGGTAGTGCAACAGAAGCCAAATACGCTTTGAACATCTGGACATAAAGAAACAGTGCTGCTTAAGAGGAAAGTAGTATTTCAAAAGCCAGGATGACAGGTCAGAGGGGAGATATCATCACCATCCCCACAATCAGAGATTGGGTTGCAAGCCCCAATAATAACAGAGCTTAATGCAAGAGCAGCTGATCTGAGATTAAAGATCATGGCTAAAAGGGACACCTGGAAGCCCCATGGCCGGTTACCAAGAATAGGTAAAGTACCTTCTGAAACTCTGCTAGAGGACCTGAATGCAGCATTACGAGCAATCCAAACTACAACCATCACTGAGACCAATCCACTGATATATACCACAGCTATTGTGATCTTTGAGACACATTGTTATGTTGATGATTGTCAGATTTATGTCCCTCTAAATAAGAGGGATGGTTTAATCAGCTCATTACTGGCAAGGCCTGATCATTTTAATGATTCCAAGACTAAAGAACAACTCCCCTAAGGGGGCCGCTCAGACTTGGGTCCCTTGCTGAATATGCCAAATCACCTTGGGTTTAAAATGGACACCAACCTAAAGCTTGACAGCCAGATTCGGCTAGTTTTTTCCACCTGAGAATGGCCAGGTTAAGCCAGTTCTTACTAAGCAAAGACAGTAATCCACGCTGCTACCACCCGGCTGGATTACTGTAACGAGGCATTGTTGCACTTTATTTTGGCTGAATGCTGCAGCTAATCCAAAATGCTGCAAACTGGCACAAAAACTGACAACACCTATTTTATCACTGGCTGCCTGTGCATTTTAGATCCATTTTAAACTCCACTTGTTTTAAATGTTTAAATGGTGCTGCCCAGCTATCTCACTGAACTCTGCACTTGAGACACTTGGGTGTAAAAAACAAATGGAAGCTCAGAGGGGACAGAGCTATCATCCAAAATGTGAAACAGAGGTTGCCTGTTTTTAAATCATTTCTTAAGACCCATTTGTTTTCACTGGCTTTTGATGCAGTCTGAGTTTTTGACATTATTTTACAATTTATTTATTTATTGTTACATTGTTGGGTTTTATTTGAATATTTTATGCAACCTGTTTTGTTCAACCTTGTTGTTTTAAAGGGCTTAACAAATAAAGTTACAGTTACAGTTACTTGGGTATAAGATCAACACAAGCCATAAGGTATCAGAATTGCAGAAAGGCATGATTAGGAAGAAGTACACCAACCTGACCATACTTGAGGCCTTGGAGAATGCAAATGAAAGGCTCACAGCGCTGGCTACCTAGCTAAAAGGCACACCAGAGAAGTTGAAACCATGACAATAAACAACATGGTCTCCACTGAGCTATTCAAGCTGTACTCACACGGGCAGGGTAATAACACAAAAGGCAGACCCACCAAGGCTGGAGACTGAAGAATACTGGAAAGGCATATGGGAGAAGGGGTCATCACCTAACAGCAATGCCCAGTGGTTGGTGGACTTGAGAGCAGAGCACAACAACCTTTCTGAGTAAGATCCAGTAACCATCACAATAGCAGACATCCAAGAGAGGGTCTCAGGTATGAAGTAGGAAGGAGGCCGAGGATTAGTGAGCGTCAGAACCACTATTTAGGATGAAACAACTAAGCTACATGCATACATTGGGAAAATGGCCCCAAGTGATGACGTGCTTACTGAGTAATTCAGACAGCAGAAATCAGAGGAGCAATGCTAGGACGAGCAGGAAACCTCATGGAAGGAAAAACCCCTGCACGGTATGCATCACCGGCAGAGAGAAGAAGTGGCTAATATCGAAAAATACCAGGGAGGACCCCAGGTGCAGGCTGTGCAAAGATGCCTCTGAGACAGACCAGCACATAACAGCAGATGCAAGATGCTAGCAAGCAAGGTATACACAGATGGCCATAACCAAGTGGCAGGCACAGTGTACAGGAACATCTGTGCCGAGTACGGGCTGTCCCAAGGTCAATATGGGACACACCTCCAAAGGTGGGTAAGAATGGCAGAGCTAAGATCCTGCAGGACTTCCAGATACAGACGAACAAAACGCTAATGGCCAACCAAAGAACAAGGCTGTAGTGGTAGATGTAGAAATTTTGAACGATAGCAACACCAGGAAGGAGGACCACGAGAAGCTTGAGAAATACCAAGGGCTGAAAGAACAGTTAGAAAGGATGTGGAAGGTGAAGGCACCACGTGGTGATAGGAACACCGGGGGCTGTAACACCCAAACTAGGAGAGGGGCTCCAGCAGATTCCAGGAACAACATCTGAGATCTCTGTCCAGAAAAGTATAGTGCTAGGAACAGCTAAGGTACTGTGGAGGACCCTCCCAGGCCCCTGATAGATGACCCAAGCTTGTGAGAAAAAGAACGCTCCAAAGAAGGGAGGGGCGAGTGGGGAAATGTTTTTATATTTTATAAATATTTTATTAAAAAAAACTCACATTTGACATTTGTGCAGAAAAATTATAATTGAAGGAAAATTATTAACCAACCTGTCATTGAGCAGACATGCCTGACGTTTAGCTCTATTTAATGTTGCATTACTGGAGTTTAATCGAACAAGGTATTATGTAAAGTGACTATGAAGTGTTTGAAACATGTACAATGCCTGCGTGAAGCAGTCACAGAATATCTGCATACTTGATGGATGGAGGGGGATCAATACGAATCCTGCAGTGCTCACCGTAGGCTTAGTCTCACAGATCAATAAGCCATTACAAAAAAAAAAAAAAAAAGACCCACAGTCTAGGAGAGCCTCCAATCTCATTTCAATACACTCACTCAAAACTGAGCCAATCTGGGGAGACGACACGCTTTCTCAACACAAGGCCAAAGAGGCTATTATTCTTCTTGGCTTTTAATGGCCAACATTTTTTAAGCGTGTGCCAGGTGGGAGTCAGGGTCCCTTATATAAAATAAGATGTACAGCATAAAAGCACAGTGAATAATGTGGTTTTCAGTGGCCATTGTTACTCCTCTTAAGTCACTAGGATCAAACACATGCAATTTTGATTGTCGTGCAACGTTAGGTTTTATGCAGGAGCAAAACAATTATAGACTAACTGCGCTGACTCTCAGCACAGATGAACCTTCACTAGTCAATACATACATTGACTTATCAACAGTTAGATGCATTAAAATTACATTTCCAGTGTGAATTTTAAATAGATCATATTCACAAGGGTGCAGCATACACTGTATATTAGCTACATGTTGAAATTAATTTAAACATGAGGGGACTGTGTACTCACTCAATGTCTTTTCTTACAGACCCCAGCAGGTCTTCCCTTTCCCTGATGGCCAAAAAGTTGCCTTTAGTTTTGTGGAACTCATGGGTGTAATCCTGAGTGGAAAAAAAATCTAGTTAAATGAAGAGGGGGTTTGGGAAGATCAAAAGTTAAACAGGAAGAGGTATAGAAAAATACTGAGGCATGCACTAAGGCAAAAACATACTTGAAGTATATACAGAAAGATGAGCAAGAGGAATAACTGTAAGGAAAAAGAAAGAAACCTGAAGGATGTCTCTGTGTCTCTGAAGTGTGTGCATGAGTGCAGCATTGAGAGAAGCTGTGCCCGGGGTGTTGGTGTACTCGGCCATCTTGTCATTCACTGCAATCAGCTAACAAAGTCAGGGAAACATGACATATAGGTTCAACACAATCCTAATAAATGATACAACACATAAAACACAAACTACTACTACTAGCAATACTATCAATATCAATACACCTACTACCATTACTACTACAAATCGCTTTGGATAAAACCATCTGCCAAATGACTAAATGTAAATGTACTACTACTACTACTAATACCTACTACTACTACTACTACTACTACTACTACTACTACTACTACTAATAATAATAATAATAATAATAATAATAATAATAATAATTCATTTTAAGGGATTTCTTTCATGTTAAGACAAATGTTGGCAGTACAGAAGTAAATGCCTATGCACCCTTTTGTGGCCAGAACCATACAATATTATGACAATAATGTACCCATTTCTGTCTTTGATCTCTAACTTTAGAAATATCGCTGCTCTGTTAAATATCAGACTTTACATGAAGAAGTCATTTTTTTTTACTATTTAGTAAAGAACATGAAGACAGCATTGGCACAAATGAAAACAGCAGTCTTTTCTGTTGGCCTCTCATGAGCCACTGGTCCAGAATTGACTTACTTTGGCCAGCAACTGTTCAATCTCCACTGACATGGTGTCAAACATCCTGTCCTGGGTAGAGTTGTTAAGTAGCGGAGTTGTGTCTGACCTTAAGGGAAAAAAGAGAGAAGAAAGAAAATCAATTGGAAAGTCGCTGTTCTAAGTCATGTTGCTAAATATCAGGTTTCTGGTGAGTAAATAGTAAAAAATATACACTAGTGGTGATAGGGGTTATTTATGAGACACATTTAAATGTTATTTTGTAAATCAATCTATTACAAGAATTTATGTTTGTGCAAAGAGTCTTACACAAGTGCATTTAAAGAATCTAAACTGTGTAAAACACTTAAATATGAACTAAGCTGAAATTAGTTCATAATATGTTTTATTCAGTCTTCTCAATAAAATAAACCAGAAAAATGTAGGAAAATAGGAAATGTCTACACAGTGTTAAAAAAGTAGGAGTTGAAAACAAAGATAACAGTCAAAATCTGACAGGAAGTTTCTTAGTTTGTTCTTTGAAGACATGGCAGTTGTCCGGCAAACACTTGGCTCAGTAGGTCATCAAATATGGTCATCACAGAATTGCTGAAACGACTAATCCAGTGGTGGACTTTGGCACCATACTGTTGATTTATTGTATTGACAGTTTAGTAGTAATTTTTTATTAAGTGATTATTTTAACAATATCAAGAGCATGCTCTATCATAGGCATTTTCTAAAACTGGTTGAGTAATGGACATGTACCCCAATAGCACAATGAGAGACATGAATTACCCAGCAATGGACAATTAATCCATTATCAGTCCAAATCCAGTCAAACATGTCTTGCCTTAACTCACCACAGTTAACTAGTTTGACTTTCTGGATGTACTGTACTATTTAATTGTGTGTCTAGCCAATCTGCTTTACAATTACCTTACTGCTTTTAAGTATCTTGTATAACAGAGACATGTCTGAAGTGGATGTTAATTTATCGGATGTGAAAGAAGACTTGATCTTACGTCTCTCCTCTGCGTCCGTCCCTGGAACCACTGTAGCTGGTGCACAGTTTACTGAACGAAACCAACTTTAAATCAAGTTCATTTTCCAACTGTCTGGCCTGCTTTCGCAGATCTGTAAAAGACCAAATATTTTCATACTCAGCTGTGGAAATTAGCTTATTAGATCCCTATATTTATATTCACTTACAGGTAATGAAGTTTAAATAGTCTGCAATTATCTATCTATTGTACCCAAAGCCCTTTACACCACTTCCTTTTCACACACACTGAAGGGGGAGCTGCTGTGCTGGCCTACACTCACCCAGAGCAACTTAGTTCGCCTTCATTGTCTTGCTCAAGGACACTTTGACATGTGATAGGAAAAGTCAGGGATCAAACACACCACCCCTGGGTGGACAACTACTGGTTCACCTTTACTTCCTTTATATTTAATTTTATGCTACATGATGCTTCTCTATTCTCTAGCAGTTTTGAATTTAAGTATGCAATTTTTACTCCATATATGTGTTATTAACCTTTACTACACTATAAAAGTTACAAGTTACAGACATGTCTAGGCGTGCATTTTACAGTCTTTTCAATATCTTAAATAAGATTTTAAAAACAACATATTTTTTCAGTATCAATAAATTATACATTTTATTTGCTCAGGATTGTGCAAAAAGCATCAGTTTTATATAAATATATGGCGACTGTGAACATTTTATTAATTTGATTCACAACGTCTTTTTAGCACTGAAGGATTGTGAGGAGTTAAAGACGCAGAAAGCGACTTCCACACGAAATATTGTATAGACGTTACTACACGTCCTTCAACTTTCTTCATTAAACGTGGGATGGATTCTGATGTTTGGAAACAACAGTAAATGCCAGAATATAACCGAGTTGATCTTTTTCCCCCCCCATTTCTTTTACTTTATTATTGGTTATTATATGTGCACAGATTTTTGTTGTTGGTATTATCAGCAAGGACTTTAACTGAGTATTTAGTGGTGTAAAGGAATACGTCCTCGAACAAATTTAATTTAGCAATAGAAGACTTACAGGTGATTATCAATACTAATACAATAGGTGTAACCGCTGGCACAATTTACCTCCACCTGCCAAGATAAGGAACTATTTCTAGACACGACAAGGATTTGCCGTTTAAGAAATACACGTTAACTTAACACGACGATGTGTTAGCTAGCGCGGTGGAAGCTAGTCGTTGAAGCGACACAAACCCTCCGTCTACGAGCAAAACCTCGCATCGATTAACTATGAATTGCTGGCACTCTGAATATTATACTGCCTATTGTTGTTAATGTAGTTCAGGGTGAAACGAGTGGAATATTGCTTCCTCACCTTCCCAGTAGTTGCTGCTTCCAATTCCTGCCATCTTTGTTGTTCTGCGACGTCACCAAGTTCCGGGGTGTGTCACGTGCCCGTAAAAAAAAAAAAAAAAAAGCTTTGTGGGTTCTGACGCCCTCAGCTGTGTCTGTCAGGCAGCCCAGAACCGAGTCTGCGCTTGTAAACTCAAGTAAATGTAACTCAAGGCTTATCATAAACAGTAGGATTCATATATTTAGTTCTCTAGTTTCATCCCAATCACAAAACAGGCACATTATGTACATCCCAAACCCATGCACAGAAATTGGACTATAGATACATAATTAGACTTTATGTAGTTACATTACCTGTGTAATGTAACTACATTTCCCCTAGTTTTCCACCCATTTTTGTAAAAATATAAACTGCATGAATGCAATACATGCAGTTTTGCGTGTGTTGTAAATGTGTTTTCATATTGTAAAACCTCCAAGAGAATTGTTTAAAAGGAAAGTTATGTTCAGTGCTGGTTACACGGAGCAATGAGCCTAACACCTTGTTTGCCATTTTTTTATTTAATTACATATTAGTGTTTGTGTAACTTAGCAGTCACAATTGCCCGGAGTCAAATGAACATCACCACAGATTGTTCACAAATAATGGGATGTTAAACGGCGGTAAGAAACCTGCAAATAAATTATGAAATTAACCTTGGAAACCACAGCAGCCCCGCTGTCTCCAATGCCCAAACAAAACAAAAAGACAAAAATTCAGCTTTTATTGCTTTTTGCTGGTAGTTTAAGAATTCCTGCTAAGAGGTGAAATTTAAACTTTTTAGAAAAACCGCTTAGGGTCACAATTGTTCTTCAGCTGCAAAAGAATTAAACATTTTGTAAAAGCTAATAGTAATTTCCATATTTGATTGTTGTTCATTGTAAGTTCGTTTCAGGTGGACAGCTTGCTATCATGACAAAAAAGAAAACTAAATATGGTACTGTGCAATGCAAAAGAGATATTAAGAGCTTTTATTTCATGGTGTCTTGTGAGTTTTTGCACACGTTCTCATGTCATGATCACAGAGTGTCTGTTGAAATTTTCTGTGTGGATTTATGGCAAACATGAATTGCACTTATTTCTCCATTGACAAACATATTTACAGGTGATTCCAGTTTATATAAAATCTTCACACCAACACTGCATGACTCAGAAACATGCTTCAAAATTCAAACAAACATTCATTTTCAGGTGGTAAAAGAAAGAAAAAATAATTACACAAACCATCTCTCTATACAGATTTCAGAGTAACTAAATTGGTAAAAGCTGCATTTGTTGAAAGAAGGAAAGTAATAACGCAAAATAAAGGCAAATTCTTTAGTGAAGTATGTATTCCTTCAAAAAAAGAAAAAACAACATGCACAGCATTGCCAACTTAAGGCAATCTGAATCTTAATGATCCTCCGCAACACTTAATTCAATCAGGATCAGTAACAGATGATTTTCTGATGTTAAAAAAAAAAAAAAAAAAAAGGTTTTGGTTTTTGCCAGTTCAAGTGATTATACTATGTCAGCACATTACAACAGAAAAAAAATCATTTTCGCCATCTCATAATTTTCTAATTTGTTTGAACCATTGCTCACAAGCATGCCCTCTAGATTTTTTGATATATGCCTCTTATTCAGCATTTCTAACAACTGCTTGAAGCAAAATAACTATCTCTAAGGTCAAATTAATATTCAAATGTCCATTCCAAACTTTCAACCACATCTCATTGGACAAAGATTTGCAATAACTGTAAAAAAATATTAATCTCTTTGCACTTGACCTTTAAATTGACTGACACTGGTTATTAATGGACGGACAAAGTATGGTATAATTTTTGTATTCACTGGGTTTATGTTCATGTTTAGTGGAGTATTCCACTGACATTTACAACAGAAATTATATTCCTTACTGACACACCAATGAAAATGCACTTCCACCATCAAAAAACGGGCAGACTCATTGTGACATTAATGAAAGCAAAATTAACTTAAAATGTACAGTTTTTAATTGTTCTAAAACAAACCCATTGTTAAAACAAAAAAGTGGGAAAAAAATACATTCTTCTTATTATGATTACCTACTTATGGATTCATAGGATTTTCTTTCTTTCCTTGGCCAATAGTTTTGGATGACCCTTGCTTTTCAATTAGAGCAAGTGACCTCCATGCATACATTAAAGCACCCTGCACTAACTGGAAAATATCGTTTTCAAATGTGGTAACAGATTCTTGCATTAAAGCTTTTCATAAGCTCGGTGTCATTTTTATTGTGGCCACAACATCAACTCACTGGAAAATTACAAAACTACTGAACCTAAGTCGGCCAGCCTAGAGCCATCTGTGCAGAAACAGTGCAAAAGTGGAATTCAGCAGTTCTTTAATCATCACATCGCTCTCTTCCAACCACCTGAGTATAGCATGGATCAAATTCCAACAGGACTAATTTTCCCCTGCTTTGTGGCTTCTTCCTGTCTCATAGTACCTGCCTCGACGCTAAACATTACAGAAGCCAAGGCACAGTATTGGATCAGTCTCCTGAAGACTCAGACACTTCAATGTGGCAATGTTGTCTTAGATCAAAGTAAATTTCATAACCCAAAGCAATACTGATAGAAATGCAGAAATAAAGCAGTTTCATCCAAATTTCATTTCATATCCACTAAGCCAGAAACTGAATTTAACACCTTGACCCCTCACAAGGGACAGGTAGTGGCTCAACCTCCTGTAAGGATGGGTGAGAGCCACACCGGACTGAATGATTTCCTTCGCCCTCTCTTCACATCACTTCTGCCCCTTTCCATCTGTTGAACCAGTCAAGCAGAGATGTAGCACAAAAAAGGAAACGTTTTGGCCAAGACCAGCAGGATGTTCTTTTAAGTATTATTTGAACAGCACTATCGACCGTGTGATCAGATATGAGTGCTCAGAAGTTGATGGTGTATCAGAAAAAAAGTGTCTTTATCACTTTTGGCCTTAGTCACCATGAGAGACAGTTGTGCTCAGAGTTTAATCTGTTCTGTCTTGTTGGCCATGGGTTTAATTTAAGGGGGAGATCAAAACAAAATACTGAGCCAACAACCAAACTGGTGCAGTCCGTCTCAGATTTTGTTGGCATACAGTGTCTCCTCTTCGCTTTCACTCTCATCCTGAAACTCATGGGCAAGCAGTGACTTCTTGGAGCCCATAGAAGTGAGCCGAATCTCGTCATCATAATCATCTCTGTGCTGTCGCAAACGGTGGAAACCATCCTTTTGATGATTAGACTTTGTTGCACAGACGCACCAGATGATGCACGCTGTCACCACCAATGCTGTCATGGAAGCAGCTGTGAAGAAACACATCAATCAGCTTGTCTGTATACACACAAATAAACAGTTTCTAGATAAAACAACAGAAAAAAATCCATCTGTAGAGGCCGCCTTACGCGTGTCCAATGGTCCAAAAAAGATCCACTTCAGAGACCGATGTATTATAAAAAACATTGCAGATTTATTGAACTTCCATGTTCTTCAGTACAGCTAATAACAACAGTTCTAGAATCACGCTAATATTAATACCTAAACTCCACTGAGCATGGTAAGAAAACTGTGTGCCTCCACAGCCAAACACTGGTCTAAAACAAGGACATGCTGCTCCAGTCCGTTTCTGGAGCCAGAAAAGCAATACAAACATTGGTTTCCTTGACGATTACTTGCAGGCTTAGAAGGCACTATCTGATGTTGGACATACATTAGCTACTAGTTGTCTATCTACTGACACAGAAATTATTTATCTGCAGAAAAATATATAAGCATGGAACAAACATTTGTGAAAGTTAACATTGGCTCGTACACCATCATAACAAATGGCAACTAGGTTTATATGGTTTAATAGAACAAGATAAGGCACTTAGAAGCTAAGAAGCTAAGATGGTATTCCTAAGAAAGAAAAACCATATTTAACTAAAACAGAGCAAAGTACAACATCAACACAAAATCACAACATGGAAAACCATCTGTAGCATATTTAGTAGCCATAGGAAATTACAAAAAGCATAGACATGCGTACCTGCACTGGCTACCACAAACTCTCTGGGCAAGCCAAAGATATTGTTGTCCATGTCAAATTCGATGATGATGGTGCTAGCAGCTTCATAGGAAGACACCACCACCTGGTGGTACAATGGAAAATCAAACACTTTGTAAAACATTGTCAGACATTTGGAAGTGATATTTTCCAAGCTGTGTGATCTGAAGTCAGACCCCAAGAGTAAGTGCATCTCTTTAATCTTTCAATAAATTTTTGTTGCTGAGTTTTTTGTTTTCTAACAGCATGACCAAGTATCTCACAGAGGTATAATGTGCCTGTAATTTTCTGAACTGAAGACTGACAGCAGCGTGATGACTTGTCAGCCAGGACTGCTAATTGCGTTTTACAGCATCACAGTACCAATGGGCTCATCAATTCCTAGTGGATCCCTTGATCTTCAGTCCTTCTGGGAAACACTTAAACTGTCTTAAACTGGGGTGTGACATTAAGGAAAATCCGATTAATGAACTGGCCTACCTAACTATTCAAAAAAACATAGCAGTAAAAAGGCATCACGTACACTGATTTATGTGTTTAAAAGGTTAAAACAATACACAATAAGGCCCAAAGGTAAATCGCACTAAAACATTACCTTAGTGTGTGTGTGTCTTTCTGAAATAACATCTTGAATTTTTTGCTTGCAATTAAAACAATCAAAATGGAAAATCGATCAGACATTCTCTTGTTTTCCAAGAGTTGAGTTAGTCAACCACGCCACTATCTTAAAGGTTTTTCCCATACTGTACCTCTTGACGTTGCTGTTGATAGCCATCAGCAACCGCTTCAATGTTGTGGCTGCCAGGAGCCAGCAGAGCATGGAAGTAGCCACCCTCTGTAGTAAAGACTCTCACTCCCCCGTTCAGTACAATGATCGCCCCAACAATAGGCTTTCCACTCTTGTCCCTTACCATGCCACGCACACCCTTATGGACCTGAATGGGCCAATAACAGAAGTAAAATTAAAAGGTATAGTCTAATAATTTTTTTGTTATTCCTTTTTGTTAAACATGTAGCTGTAGTGTTAAAAATCCCTTTACCTCCACTAACATGCTGAGGAGAGCCTTCTTGTTCTCAGTCCAGAGTGTGGCCAACTGGTCAACAGAAGGAAACAAACAGCAGCCAGTGTACACTGTGATTTCTGGACAGTGGCCAAAGTCCATGCTGAAATCCTAGGACACGCAGACAAAAGATGACACATGAAACAGAACTTGGACATAAAGCCGCTGGGTTTTGTTTACTTCTTGCCAGTTTGATAAATATTATTATAATACATTATATATTTCGTAAATCATTTAACTGATCATTTAAATGTGCTTTTCATTTCAGTTTATGTGTTGTTATAATGAAAATATTTTTAAATGTACCTTCATGCTTCCCATATGACTTTGCCTCTCTGCTGCCCTCATAACTCCATCTGGAATGTTGCCTGCTGATTAACAGAAATTTTCCATTAGCTGTCAACCAACATCACTTTTATAACAGAGAAACTATTTATGTATTTAAATTACATACTCTGTCCAGTATTTGAACATTCAGTTGCCCCAAGGTGCATTTTTGGGTGATTGTTGGCATAAACACCAGCCAAGTACTTCAGTGTTCCCTCATTTTCAACTAGAAATAAAGAGGACATTATTAAAGAAACAAAAATTAACGAGAAGAACTCAGTAGAAGAAGATATGCTTCCTGAATATATCTGGGTGGTGTTCAAATTTTGTCTCATCTTTGTGGATCATTAATACCAATGATTGAATAATTAGAGTAACGGCTTTATAACCCAAAATGGACAAATTAAAAATTCTTTAAATTTCTTACAGATTGTTTTAAAATGTTAAGTCACTATTGTAAATTATGCATCATGGAAAACCAGGCTGATTACAAATTTGCCAAATATTAAATCAGACTGTAATTACCAGACTGCACAGGTTTGTCATAAGGATAGGTAACAACAAGAGAGCCTCCATCAAGGGCTACAGACAGGGTGTAGCCTTTATCAAAAATTAAGTCCATCATTGCCTTCGTCTCTGGCTGGGCTGCATCACGCTGTGATGCATTACCTAAAAAACAAAAAAGCAAAGGGAAGACAGGAACCCGACTGGTTAGCTCATGCTTAGGTTTTTGTTTCTTCGTGATCTTCATCTCAAGGAGAGTTCCTGCTTAAATAAAGCTCAAGTAGCTTAACTAGCATTGCTATTTTTTTACAAGTGGACTGTAAGTAAACTCAACCTTCTTTAGTGTCGTCTGTTGTGCACTTACACGCACACACCCACACATACACACAAACACACAAACTGACCGAAGAAATCTGTGTCTAGATCCTTGTCACGAGCATTGGTAAATCCCTGGGTGGAGGTGCACTGGTTCTCAACGGCCTGTTCTCGTCCATCGGGGTTGATAGAGGGCACAATGACAATCCGAGTCTCGTTGACCAGCTAGGGAAGAGCAATAGAGAAGAATAACTACCGATATGGCTGAACATTAGGTTTACAAACTGTGTACACTCAAAAGACAAATTTATAGGCAACTGATTGAAGCCAATTCCAACTGTAAAAATACGATGGCTTTCAGCAGAATCTGTGAACAAAGAATTTTGTGTATTTCTAGTAACAAAACGAAATTTGTTTTTAAAGGGAGAAGGTATTGTTATAAATATATGCAGTTAATATTGTACTTATCAGCGTTTGGCATATATGTCAGTTGTGTCTCAAACTGTATTACAAATCATTTAAAAGCTATTAAAACATATAACATACTGTATATGTATAAAACTGTATATGTATAAAACCTATACAGTAGCTAGCTACTGTATATGTTTGATAGCAAAACTACCAAACATATACAGTATTTCCTTAGAGTTTCAGACCTCACCCTAGTGATAGCTGGGTTCTTGCCATAGTTGATACACAAAAAAGCGGCAAATTCCAGCAGTAGCTCTGTGCCCACTGGAGCGTTCCCATGGATGCCTGCTACGAAGCGGACCTTGGGTTCATACGGTTCAGCTTCCAAAGGTTTGTTGGAGATTTCTAAAGCATGAATTTTCCGAAACTCTACACTATGGCCCAAACTGGAAACAGAAAAAAAAAAAAAAAAAAAAACATTATAGGAATCTAGCAACACAAAGGAGCAAAAGAGCAACTAAAGTTACGAAATGTAGGGCTGATCTAGACAGCACTGGCCTACAGAGGATGATTGTGGATATGTTGGTTTATCGTTTTTGAGGAAAGATAAATGCCAGCCTACCTGAGCAATGAGGTTATTTTGGGAAAGTTAAGGTTAAGGCCTCTTAAAAACTCAGACAGCTCTTGGTAGCCTCTGTAACGGAAGGTGTTCTCTGTGGCGGTGTTCTTGACCAACTGCTCCAAACCCTGGCCTATAGAGAGTTCCTTGATTAAGCTGTGAAACTTCTTCTGAGGCTGATTAAGGTCTGACTGCACACGAGTCAGCCTGAAGTCTACCACCTCTACTCTGTCCTCTGCGACTGAAGCATAGATCATGAAAGGCATATACCTGGATAAAAGAGAATGATTAAAAGCAATGCAAATCAGGATAAGTAACAGCATATTAACCGAGCCTTTTGTCTGTGACTGTACTTTGTTCTCCAGGTGTACTTCCTGATATTCAAATCTTACCCATGGGCAGAAGCTGTAATAGAGTAAGTGCCAGGGACTAACAGTCTCCAGTAGTCTCCAGTATGGGCTGTGGTGACATTGTGGTCTATCTCTGCCACACTAATGGTGGCATTGGGAATTCCTGTACCGTCCTTGCTGTCAGAGACTGTGCCCTTTACTCCAGTGTGGACCTTAAGAGACAAATAATTACATACACGAGTGGATGCAAAACTGAGTGAACATGAGGAGAAAGCTCAAGGTAACATTGAGATTTGTGTTTAATACCTGCCGAATAAACTGAAGCAAGGCTTTTTGGTTTTGTTCCCAATATTTAGGCAAGTCGTTCTCCAGAGGGTATTTTACGCAACCCAATTCAATGGTCACCTCAAAACAGTTTGTGTTTAAGTAATTCCAATCCTGCATGCCACCTGAGAAAACAAAAGTTCCTTAAAACTCTATCTTAAAGTGGTGCAGCCCTTTAAAGAGGAGGATGTAGGCATACCAGGAACATTATACCAGCTGGCACCATTTGTGATACCATCCGCAAAATACTCGGCAGGGTACAGGTCCTGACACGGGCGTCCACTGTGCATCAGAGGATTCTCCTGCGCGCGTAAAAACAAAAACACACAAATAAGAACTCAACAGAGAGTACTAGTGCTAAAACTCTACATTTTGTTTTCAATTATTACATGAAACCACAAGCAGGCATTAGCCCAGCGTAAAATACATATAAGATCAAAATGGTCCCATTACCTTTGAGTAGGCTCTAGACACCTGCTGAAAGACCTTGTCGTCAGGTGATGAGCTATAACGATTAATCCCGTCTTTGTCATCATCGTAGGGGTAGTTAACCACCAAGGAACCTGAACTCCACAACACAAAGATAAGAGCAAAGACAAAGACAGTATAAGAAATGATCAAAAATTGTGATCAAAATACACACCAATATGTATAACGGGTTGACAATTTATAATTAAGTATAACATTTTGATTCAAATTGTGGACTTTAAATAATAAGTGTTAACCAAACTTTAGATCATATTATGATCTTACAAAAACAAACCAAGTAAAAAATGTCACCATATTTAAATTGAAAAGGCTTAACAGAGTGCTAATGCTAATAGTGATACTAAAATAAATCATTGACATAAAAGCCAAAATTGAAACCATGCCTCCATGAAGGTTGGCTGAGAGGACGAAGGGGATGCTCTTCAGCCAGTTCATCACAGCTATAGTCTCTGGCTGCCTGGGCTCTGTGATGGTATTAAACTGGTCCGGGAAGTTGCGGTTCAAGTCAAAATTGTTGCTGTTGTTGCGCCCTTTGTAGCCTTGTACATCACCTGTGAGCAAAGAAGCATAAGGGATGGGCCATGTAGTTCTAGTAACTGCCTGTTACTGTTACACAACTCACAACCTAGAAACCTAGAAGTCAAAGTGGTTAGTGGACTAATACTAAACAGCATTTCAAGAGGTGTTTCTAATGCTTTGCCCACACCATTCATTTTAAACATGGTGACCAAAAAATTAGAACCATCTCTTCTTATAATGCTCTCCAGTACAACTCCACTAACCACTAATACCTCAGTCATAAACACATATTAGAATTATCACCTTTGTGAGAGAGTTCCAACTTAAAAAGTGTCAAATTTAAAACCTTGTAAAATCAGAATTCATGGCAGAGCTGCTGTATTGGATTGTATTAGAATGTACAGGTGTACCTAATAAAGTTGCCAGAGAGTGTACTATAAAATATGGATCTTTTATAAGGTTACAACCTTTCATTTCAAGTTTTAATAGCAGTGCAGTTTAATTTTCAGTTTTACAACTCTACTGTTGTTTGTATAGGCACTTATTTGTGATTGCCTGGCTGTCTACTTCAGTGTTACCTTGAGTGGCTACCTCGTAGCCGTCAGGATTCATAGAGGGCATGATGTGTATCCGGGTGCTGTTGACCAACTCCGTGACCTCTGGGTCTGTACCATAGTTACGGCACAGGTACTCAATGAGATTGAGCAACAACTCTCGGCCCACCACTTCATTACCGTGCATGTTGGCCACATACTTGAACTCTGGCTCACCTGACATGAAAAAAGAGAAATAGAGGCAAAATGAAAATCTATATCAACAGATATTAGTAAAATACGTGTTATTGTTAATGACATTTAGTCATAAAACTAATTACACGTAAACAAAAGCAAATTTCCCGTAATGACTACTACTAGAGACTTACCATGCTCATGAACAGTGGGGTTGTCTGAAATGACCATAACATAAAGCTCACGGTGTTTCACAGAGTGGCCAATAGAGTAAAGATAGGCAATTGAGGGGAAGTCGTTCCAGTACTTGCGCAAGAACAGCTCCATGTCTGCATAGTTGTGGTGACGAAATTTCTCTGGCTGTATAGCCGGGAGTCCAGGAGGAGGAAAAGGAGGGTTACTGTCATGTTCCTTTGAAGGAAGGACCCGGGCCTCAGTAGGGTTAGGAGAGTCGCTGGTGGTCATGTCTGGACTGCGGGTTGTTGATGGTGTGGAGGGCGTAGGCACAGCAATGCTACCTGCAGCTTCACTGACCACTGGTGTTAAGGTGAAGTTAAGTTCTTTGGCTTTCCCCTCCATGACCTGGACACCATAGACCGTCTTCGGTGTGAACCTGTGTAGAGGAAAAACAAATGCTTGGACTTGGGACCACCTAAAATTACCAGGTACCAAAATTAGATGTCACCATTTTCGCCCTTTCCATTAAATCTCTCTACCAGGAATTTATTCAATAATTACCTGCAAAATTAATTGATCTCCATTTGAGTAAAAAGAGTAACACTAAAGAACAACTCTAAAGAGGATGCAACTTATGTTGCAACTGATGAAATGAATATGTGCAACACTTGTGGTTAAACTGTCTGAGACATGAAGACAGAGCTTCAAAGGCTGATAGTCTAGAAGAGTCAAATCACAAATTTTGCTTTGTTTCCTGAGATGATCACAACAAGCAGCAATGAAAATTAAAAATTTAATTTTAAATTTTACTATTATTTAGCATTTTTTAGATGCTGTGCTTTGATGCATTACCTGTTTTTGAAAACCTGCCATCAAAAGAAGTACAGAGATATTACTTACCCTGGGGCCACAGCTGTAATGTTGTATGTTCCTGGAAGTAAGAGACGATAGTAGTCCCCAAACTTTCCTGTTGTCAGGTTGTGGCGAATTCCTGCCACTACAATGTTGACATTGCTGAGGGCAGCACCACTAACAGCCTCTTTCACATAGCCACAAACACCAATATGAACCTGGAAGAAAGCAACATCTTGTACTTGAGAAATAAAAGGTTAAGTGTATCAGACTAGATTTAAATTGTGGAATTGTTCTTACAAATTAACAGAAAAAAAACAGACATTAGACTGACTGTTTTGTTTCATTACTGCTTTTCAAGTTAGAAGTTGTACCTGTTCCATGTAGGCAATCAGGGATTCCCTGTTCAAATCCCATTCCTTATGAAGCTCAGAAGAAGGAGGATATTTGCAGCAGCTCAACTCCATAGTGATTTCCAGACAGTTTCCATAGATGTAGTTGTAGTCTTGCATCCCTCCTTTAAAAACAGACCAGAAGTCATAGATCAAAAATGCTGGAAGTGCAGTAACACACTGTGTATATAAATAAAGAGAAGGATAATTCTAAACTCTGAAATTATGTGTGATGTGTCCTACATACATCATGAAACATGCTCTGCTTCACTACACTTGTCCTCCAGTGGGGTCCACTAACCAAGTGATTGACAATGAAAGAAGGCCTATCTGAAAAGGCTCGGGTGTATCACTGTCAGTGACGTGGGTGACGTGGCAAAAGGCCATGACATCTGCAATTTGCCTGTCAACCTCGCCTCCCAGTAAGGCAAACAGAGAGACACACAGGAGGGCACTGTGTTTAGCTGGCCTTCTCCCTGGTGCAACAGCAGGCAGCCAGAGGCTCCTTTACTGAAGGGTTGCCATGACAGCCTGCTGGGTGTACACAGGAACTAAATAAAACAACTACTATTTGCCCGAGTGCAACAGTCTAAGTGAATGGGCGACAAGCGAAATACAGATTGAGAAACTTCAGCAGAGCAGAATAACCTTTCGGCCTGTCTCCATTCATATGGTAAACGCACGCTTATATAGCGCTTTTATCCAAAGTGCTTTACAATGCAGCTCTGTAATTTACCTATTCTCACAACAGTGGTGGCAGCAGCCGGTGCTCACCTGACCCACTGGGAGCATGTCTTGCCCAAGGACAGTTTGACACGTGGCGAGGAGGGACTGGAATTGAGCCACTGACCCTGTGGTCCATGAACAACTGCCTTAACAACTGAGCTACAGCCTTCTGCTGGAGGTTTCTTCCATTACAAGTAGTTTTTCTCTCTATTGCTGCATATAGGCCCTCAAGGAGGGTGTTGGGTTTTCTCTACTACTACTACTACTACTACTCCCACTCCCACTCCCATCAGGGGTCGCCAGTGTCAAGGTGCCTTAAGATGACTTTGATGTGGATTGGCGCTGTATAAATAAAGTTGAATTGAACTGAACATCTTTGATACTCACCCTATTCATTTTAAATAGGAGTGGCCAAAACATTACTGTTCATCACCATCACTGTACCACTTCTTGTACTGATTATTTACTTAAAATAATAGACAGGTACATTTCTGTCAGTTTTTAACTCTCTGATCTATTTATCTGACAACAAGATTCCTCTGAAAGTCATACAAATACTAGCTGACTTTGGAAGCTGGAGAAGTGCAACAAAGAAAAGGAAAATCTATCCCTTTAACGCTACAGAAAGCTACATGCAGTGATGTGGCACAGGCCTTGGCTCTGAGAGCAGGTGTACCAAAATACACACCACAAACACAAACTCTTCTGAGTCGTCCCCAGTCCAGCAACTCCCGCTGTCTGAGAGATGGGAAGGGTGACTGTCTGTCAGAGCATTTGTTGTACACTCCAAAGGGCCCCCTCAGCCACCAAAAAAAGAACTCAAGAGTCTTGCATTGGTCTGACAGGACACTAATCAAAATTTATAAAATTGGTGGGTAGAAACATTTGCATAAGTCAATGGGGACCATGTCTTCTGAGCTTATTTTGAGTATGGGTGGTGTACAGGGATACAGCATGTTAGGGCAATTCATTAGAGGTTTTCCCTCTAGTGGAGGCAGCAGAGACAACAGGGCGCTATGTCAACAACAAAAGAAAAAAAAAACTTAGCCTTTAAAATTTGTCACCTACTAATGACGAGCAAATTAGGCTTGAGCTTCAGCTGTAACAAGTTAACAAACACCCTGTTCTCATGTCGTCAGAGGTTAGGCGTTGTCTAGTCCCAAGTTACATTAAATTATTCAAACTGAATTAAAATTGAAGTACAACTGTTTAGTAACCATTGAGCAAATCCCCTAAAGTAAACATCCACCATATGCTAACGGAATATGACAAACAAACACAGCAGAGTATGGCAGACCCAACCTTAAATATCCTGTCTGTGTTCCGGTTCCAGTGACACACCCTGAACTTGGGAAAAACCATTGGCCTTACACAAAAGCCAAAGTAAGTGCCAGCAGCTGAACTTCCTCTGTAGAGGACAGGATTGCTTGCAACTTAAGGATTTAAAGGTTTACAGATAAAAAAAAAAAATCCATTGTAAGTATCAAATTTTAAGGGAAACATTTTCAAGGCTAACGCCAAAAGCATGCAGTCATATTATGGTCAGCAGTTTACAGTGACACAGGATGAAAGTGTAGCTAAGAGGTTTACATGGGGCTCAAATTAAGACAGCAACAGAGCTTTATTTCATTTTGTAAAATTATATTCTCAACCTTGATCTCTTTGTGTCTAAAGGCAGTGACTTGCGTCATCTGACAAATTGTTCATGACATGCTATACATTTATTAACACATTAAACACACTAAAATACACAACCAAGAAATTATAATGAACGTCTAAAAGCTTGTAAACGCAGCCAATAAACCCTGCAAGGGCTACGGTAACCAAAATACAGTTAATTATTAGAATTATTCTGAGGCAAAAGATTATGAATCAAGATAATGTGTTATGCTGAATCATTATTTCAAGCCCTGAGTGCCAAACAAAAAAATCTCTTGTTCCTCACTCCTGATCCTGGCGCTTTGCCTGGTCCAATTATTATGTCACACAATACCCTAACAATTTTCATCATCTGCCATTAGCCCAGTTTTAGCAGTGACATTTCATCCTCTGGGACATGACAAACAGACACAAGCTTTGTTTATTCAACTCTTACATTTCTTGCTGTCTAAGATTATACTGAAATTCAGACAGGGCTTCTTGTGAGAGCACTGACAAGTAGTTTCAATAAAAGTCTTTTAGAGAAACTAAAAAAAAGACAATAGGTTATTTCCCATTGATACAGCTCTATAGTCGCTCTGATAACATTTACAGCCACAGTTTACACAGATATGCAATTGCAAGCAGATTTTTGCTTGAAGCTTTGGTAATGATTTATGACTCCAGTTCCTTGTGGTACTACAGTAAGGAGATATTGTGGCATGTAAAGTCATTAGGTGAAACTAGAGATACACAGCAACTGGAAAAACTAAAATTTTTGTAAGTAATGTAACTTCCTGCATTACAGCAGTGGAACAATGCAGATTAATCAAAACTGGCCTTTTGCCTACAGCCTCCAGCTTTCCCCCCCAAACAGCTGGTCTAAACAATCACCACATGTATAATTATCTTACTGCCATTTTTTAACAAGAATGTTGAAATATTTCAACAGCTAATGGGAATTTGCCAACAAAAATAGGTGCTAATGCAATTGAGAAATGTACACAGGAGTGAGACATGCAATACCACAACCACAAAAGAGCTGCTAGAGCTAGAGAGCTGCACTTTGGTCAAGTGAGTTATTCTAACCGAGACACATGACTGCAAATCCATGGGGAGTTGGCCGATATCTTACCCTCATCTAAAATGGCAACAAAGTGCATGAAATGCGGTAACCTGAAGCTGAAGCCTTTTTAGATCACCAACTCCCAAGCCTAGAAACTAACAAAAATATATTTGTCATCTTTCCGCCTAAGCGATACATATCAGAGCTTTTTTTTTTTTAAACCACAGCAACTGTAGTAAGTGAGGAAATAACACAAATTGCACTTACGTCTGCAAAACAAAGCGAAAATGTATTTACAGTGAGTCAGAAGATAACATCCAACGACCCATCGGCCCTGACGTGCCCATAATGAACTGTCATAAGACCATAATGCAACGTGAAACGCATTTACAACTTTAACCTTTTCAGTAATTACAAGCTTTGGCAGACAAACACGATGAGTGTCACACTCTAAGATCAAGTACTCAGGTGTTCAGTGCAACTTGGTAAACCTAAAGCCACACTATTCAGAGCTTCGGTGACTGAAATTATTTTTGGGTCATTCCCATTGAGAGCATCAGTCAGTTCTGTTCTACAGTACTGTATGCATGTCTTTTCAAAGAAACCTTATAATTTCTATAACCTGTTTTCAATGCAGCTATATTACAATTAGAATAAACTTTGTCTTTTAACTGATCTTCCTAACATGGGAATAAAGCTACAAGAGACAGCCTCCAAGTAGATTATGTGAGCAAACTAGTTTTGCTGCTGCCTGGGGGGAAATGTGCATAAACATTTGACATGTCATGAGCTTACAGCGGTGCTACTTCAAATGAAAATGAAATGTGTATATGTGTTTCTGAGTTTTCACAAACAGGTTTCAGCTAGTAAATACCACAGACCCACATGTTGTGACCAGTCAGACGCATCCATGGCTTTCAGAAGAAATATTCACCTACACCTACACAGCAGTTCACTCTGTCACTAGATTGGGCAATGAAAAACTGATCCTCTTACCAGTTACATCATACCACTGTGCCCCGTTGGTGACACCATCTTTAAAAGTTTCTTGCGTATCACTGGGACAGTTGGGGTGACCCGTCTTCATCACAGGGTGGTTCTGGGAATACACCAAGGCCAAGCTGTGGAACAGACTGTCGTCCGCTGACTGGCTGTAAAGGCCCTGTTGTTTGTGAGAGGCTGAGTCATCAAAAGGGTAACTGGCAACCATGGTGCCTCCGTGCAGGTTTCCCGACAGCACGAATCTAGTGGGACAACAGCATATTTTAGCAGCAGCTTTACATGATTGTGTCAGTTTATCCCCATTTCTGCCTGTAAAATATGCAGGTGTTTAGGGTTATGGGTCACTGCATATTGAATTTAGCACTAAACGGATGTGGGAAACACTCGGTTTGGACAACTCGCATTGCTGATGCCTCATGGTAACTGAAGCTGAACTTGCAGGCATGCAATTTTGCAGCAAATAAGCAATGTGGAATTTTACCCCCTGACTTTGTCATGAGGGAACATGTACTATATTGAGACAGGTTAAAAAACAGTCACCCTACCGTTGAGGGAAGGGAAGATGTATGTTTTTTCTTGCAAAGATATAAGGAATGCTGATTTTTATTTTATAAAGGAAAAGAACCTTTAGTGTCGTAGGATGACTTTGTTCTGAGTCAACTTGTTATTTGTTCAACCCCTGAGGCCTAAATAAAAATGAAACAAAACGCAAACTGTGTTTCTCCTTGTCAGAAACATTTGCCAATTTCCAAATTGGAACAGCAACTTACCATTGTTTTCATGGTCAATTAATTAAGTTTATTAGGGCATGCAGGACTTTATTGGAGAGCTGAAGGCACCGTCACAAAGAAAGAAAAAAAGAGAAATGTAAAAAAACAAGAATATTAAATTTTTATGGAATTTGCCCTTTACAGCTACCTAGAGGCCACCAATATTTTTTATTGAATCCACATTTCTCTGAAGCACAAGGTGATATTTTAAAATCGCTTGTTGAACAGTGTACACCGATCTGATGCAGCATTAAGTACACCCTTTTGCAATGTAATGCAAACCAATACAGTAGCTCTGCCATGAATTCTATTTTTACAAGGTTATCATTTCTCAGTTACTAGGTTGAAGTTGTCAGAAATGTGATAATTCTATGGGTTTATTATTGAGGTCAGAGTTGGTAATGGAGTGCATTACATTGCACAGGTGTACTTAATGTTGTGGCTGATCGGTGTATGACCCAAAATGGTCAGTACACTGATAGTCAAATAAAGGTGGACATTTATCATAGCAAAAACAGCTGTCAACTTAAAACTTGATTAGTAAATCCGCGTTTTAAAAAAATGTTACAGATTATTTTTTGTGTGAGCTGACTTGACATTTGAACAAAAGCTCCCACGTCAGCCACTCTTACAAAGTGGCTTCTTATGATGCCCCACAGCAGCTGCAGCTCCGATTGCTGAGGCACACCTGCCTCTGAATATCATATTCTTCACTGGGAGATGAATAACGACAAAAACGTCTTGGAGATTACCTACGTTTACTGAGTCCGTTTTAATAAACACTCACTTGTTCGCCTGGATCCATTTGATCACTGCCATGGTCTCAGGGACAGTATCCGGAGACACGGTGGTCCCGTCGAACTGGTCCGGGAAACTGCGGTTGAGGTCCGCGTTGTTGGCATTGTTTCGCCCCCCGTTGTCGCCGTTGCAGTCCCCCTCTGTGGACCTCTCAAAGCCGTCGGGATTCATGCTGGGCAGGATGTAGACGTCCGTGGTGTTCAGCAGCTCGGTGATGCGCGGTTCCTCCCCATACTTGGACAGCAGCTCCTCCACCAGGTAGACCAGCACCTGCCGGGACACGGTTTCGTCACCGTGCATGTTTCCGACGTATTTGAACTTCGGTTTCCCCGGCGCGTCCGTGTGCGGGTCCCGGGTGATCCGCATCACCCACAGCTCCCTGCCCTCCACGGACCGACCTATGCTCGACAGGTTGGCTATGTGCGGGTGTTTCTCGGCTAACGACTGTAGAAGTGCCGTCAGCTCGACGTAATTGTAATATTTGTTGTACGTTTCCACCGCCGCTTCCGTCGCGGTGGGACCGGAGCTCCTTGTCCGGCGGAGCCTGGCGTCACCGACGCAGACAACAGGAAGGAGAAGGAGGACGAGAAGTGACCCCCGTAGTTTCGGCATCGCCCACGAATTCTCCCGGCTGTGTAACACGGTCATGGTTCCGCTTCGTCTACACCATCCGGACTTTCGAGGAGACCAACAAACACCAGAGTCGGAGAATTTACAAGTGCTCGGCTCCGATAACACGGACGTTGCTTCCGCTGTCACACTCGCTCCTCGTCCTGCCTCTTTCCGTCTACTTCCTGTCGTTCCGTCTTAAGGTGGACCGGGAACGTTTTCCGCCTCTTTCTTAAATTTGATCTCAATTTCCACAATTTAACACATTAACAGTCCCAGCCACCGTTTTTTTTTTATTAAAAACCGTCGACATATTTAATTTCATAGAACGTTCGTCTGGTGTCTTCTCAATTTTGATTTGCACAGGTTGTTCACGTGACGTGTGACATCAGAGCTGTGGGTCCTTAAAATGACCAGCGTTGACCTACGTATATAAATAACCCTGTTAATATTTCAAAATAGGACCGTTTCTGTGTTTTTAGATATTGAGAAGCATCTTCTTGCATCATCATTTTATATAAGATTATATAAGATCTATTTTCATGCCTTCTTCAAAAATGTAGATTTTCTTTTTGGTCTTTTGGATGTAACTTTGGTTGACTTTTGGATATTAGCAATTTGGTTGGTTGTCTGTTTTGCTTTATGTCTTTTTTATTACTCAAAACTCCTGACATGTCTTATTTTTAGCATTTTTTTATTTTGAGGTCTCCAAATAAATTTGATTTTTTTCAGTGCTGTCATAAGTCACCTTTATGCAGAGCCTGTCACCATGTGAACAAGCAGCCAAAATACATCTACTTTGCTTTCATTTTTCATTTCACGTTTAAATATTTGATTTTATTGTCTCTTACAGCAATATCCGTTTCTCATTATTTTAAATAAATAACTCAGCACTGACCACATGCTGACATTCATGAGTACACTGTTTCATATTTTTAAAGTCATATACACCAGACAAAAAGAATTACACTGCAGTTCAGCTTTGAAACCAGGGCACTTTCAAGCTCCTTTTTTATGTTCAAGGTACGTAAATAGTAAATGTTAAAACTAACATCTACTGTACATAAGTGTCACATTTAAAAGGAGAAGTCTTTGTGTAAATGTGCTGCAGCATAAAACCTACTGAATGAAAATAATTCACAACTGAGCTCATGGAGGTTAGCAGCAGACTCTTGCATTTCTGTTTATTTTAGGTTGCCCATTACTTCCTGGTAGCAGCATGTTTACCCACAAATATGATGAGCAATGGCTCTGAGTGACATCACTACCCTGTTACCACCATGAGGTCTCCTAACTTTCTCTTCTCCTCAGTGGGGCATCAGTCAGGGGCTTCTCTTCATTGCCTGTTCTTCTTCTGTTAATTCTTTCCATGATTTCTATTTATTTTCATTTGGCAACAGAACAAAACAAAACTGCTATAAACATATTGATGATAAAGCACCAGAGGGTGCTGGAATGACTGGGAGAAGGGTAAAAGGGGAGGAGCAGGCAGAGGTTGAAGAGGTAAAGAGTGAGAGGCTGGGAGAGGCGGCTGCAGGTCTCATTGCTGGATTCGACGCAGCGACTGCACCTGGAAGGACTGAGCATGGGAGCCCCACTCTCTGTAATGTTTGTACTCGCCTCCATGACGGTCACACTCCATGATGTACTGGTAACCACGGTAACCTGGAAATTGGTAGCACACCCAGCTGGAGGAGGGGAGACAGAGGGGTGGAGGATAAAGGAAAGCAGTGTTTATTGACTAATACTTGGTTTTCATGTAGCTTCTGTGATGCCCTTTTAGCCAGATTTTTTTTTAAAAAGCATGCTTTCAATCAGTTGAGAAAAAAATCTAAAAACATTCATAATTAACATACAATAAGTACTATTTTAACTTAAGCCTGTACGACGCAATCCTTTTAATTGCAAAGTCTGAGCCTTACGCGCCGCTCTGAATTTGCATGGATCCAATTTCATTGTTGCCCCAGCCCATGGCCTGCAGAGAGGGGTAGTCATCGTTTATCTCCCACTGCCGTCCCATGAAGTTCTCTTTTTCAAACAAGACCATCTTGGATTCCTTGTGGTTCTGGAGAGACAGGTTAGACTTGTTGGAAACAAAGCAGCTCCAGTTATACTGAGGTGAATGTGTAAAAGACACTCAGATGGCAGGAATGATGCTGCAAAGTGATCACACTATGATGAAACCAAAAACGTTTTTGTAGCAGAGCCCTTTGTAATGTTGATTCAGAGATGCTTCTTTAACATGAATGCAAATGTGAGACTGTTTCACTTTCTGTATCAGCTAAAAACTGACACTAAACACACGCACCAGAGGAAGATTAAATGTTACTCACGCTTCTTTTTTGAGATATGAGTGTAATTTGTTATTTGCTTGTTTTTCTTTCCTTTGTAGATAATTATAGACATTTTCAAAAGAGCTCAAAACAGCCTTTTAGTTTTTTTTTTAAAAAGTGTAATTTTAACAATGATCATAATTTGTGGTGTGCACATTTTAATTATGCACTGATCACACTGACATACAGTCTGTTTTAGCTGCAAGCAACAGTTGGCATATATCACTTTACAAGGTTTTCAGAAAATGGGTAGAATAGGGTCAGTGAGACATATTTTGTGCTTTTTAACTGAATCTTTTCAGGAGTGAAATGAGAAGTCAGATAGACGAAAACAGTGGAGACTCACAGCAGAGCAGATGGGGCGGAAGGACATCATCCTCTCAATGTGGTAGGCGTTGCTGCCGCTCCATGACTCCCAGTGAGGATACTCTCCTCTCTCCAACACAAATTGCTGTCCACAGAAGCTGGAGTGCTCATATCCTGCCCAGCTGTGCCCAGCAAGCAGACATACGTACGGACACATGCATACAACGTTACTGGCGCATTGGGGTGCTCAATTGTAAAACACATTGATTGGATGTAAGATGTTGTCAGTAGAAACATGTACAGCCAGCCAACCATAACAAAGCAGTGAGTGTGCAGCATGTTTGCTGAATTTTGAGAATACACATAACAACTGAAGTCTGAGATATTTCTGTGCTACGGGTCATTTTCTCTTTCTGTGTAAATTTTTTTGGACTTACGCTCCACATTCCACCTTCAGGGAGCGGATGTTGTCAACACCACACTCCATGATGTTCTGACAGGCTGAGGTAAACTCCAGACGCTTCCCCTGGAAATTCTCCTGGTCATAAACTGTGATCTGGAGAGGACACAAATGAATCCATGTAGTTTTCCCAATACACACTGGGTACAGATACACACCAGTGACACCAGGTGTCACCAGGCATGATATTAAAAGAATGTAATCTGCATTTATTAATAAATTGTGGCAATTTATCAAACTCACCTTCCATGGTCCCAGTGGGTTGGGGATATTCAGAGCCATGCTAGTGTGTAACACAGTGCTGATTTACCTTCAGAGCAGAGAGCAGGGAGAGTCCTATTTATGTTAATTTAAGTTCAAACACAATCCACCATTACTTCTGAAGTACCTATCAGTGTGTCTGAACCAATGTTTATTATGTGTTGCCATGTACTGTAGTAGACTATATGTAAGATTTTATTTAAAATGGTAACTTTCATATTTTGGATACATCTTTTGTTGAAATCTTCACTTGAACAAACTCATCAAGTAGTAACAATCTAGATATAAATGACATCATAAGGCCTGTTGTGTGTTGTGCTGTGTTTCTTGAAGCTGAGTAAATGCCCACACTGTTGATACAGGCTCAATGCATATGTGCATATGCTCCCCCAGTGCACAGACAGTGGCCCTATGCATTTGCATGTCTGACTTCAGTGTGTGAATCTATGTGGGTCAGCAGAACCAGCAGAGACAAAAGACAAATCTAAAGTGACAATGGTCTGCACAAGGCTGAATGGATTGAGATGGAGGGCTTACCTGATGGCCCCAAAGAATAGTTGTATAGTGCTCGCAGGGGGCTCCACAAAAACGATGTCCTGACCCCAGAGTAAACGGACCTATTTATACATGCTGGTGCTGAAAAGGAGCTGGACCTGTGGGTCGGGGAAGGAGTCAGCACATTGCTAGTCCAGTCATTGTTTAGGTCTGAGCTGCCGGGCTTTAGTTCGCTGCAGTGGAACTGGATGGAGGGCACCGTGCCCAGTGCAGATAAGCACAAGTTCCAAAAGGTCCCTGACCAGTGGGCTGGACCAAGTTCTGGCACAGTGTGGTCTAGGACACAGGTCATCACAGATGTGAACAGTCTTGCTGGTGACTTTGGTGGTGAAGGAAAAACATTTAGTGTTCAAAAGGCTGGCAGCAAACAGGACTTTATGGCTTTTAACTTAGTTGGTAGTGGTATTTAAGTTCTGGTCTGCACTTAGATCAAAAAGACAAATTAAAAACTTGGATGTGTTCTCACTAGGTTCTCTCCATACTATGTTGCTATGTGTTATGTTCCATCTCAGGTCAACCTCTACTGACCACACATCCCCGGTCCTTTCACCTTTTCAATCACTCCTACGTACACACATTTCACAGTCATGCACACATGCAGTCATGGACAGAGACAGGCGTGCCTACAGTCAGTGCATACAAAGAAATCCCCCATACAAAGCCATTTAGATGGTAACAAAAAACTCTAATAAAAAATGTGTATTTTGTTCCACAGCAATATTCAAATGATTATCTGATTTAGCTTTCCGTATGACGATTAAACATCTGTTACATAAAAGAAAGTAACCGGGACAAAAATATTGCATATTACAGTGAGTATAAAACAGAATCACCCCTTTGTTGTCATGATCCTTATTTTAGACTTTGTTTTTGTTTTGTACTTTGGTCTTCTTCCACACACACACACACACACACACACACTCATACTTGTACATCTATACTCATGTGCACAATCACTGCCAAAATGTCCTCACTTTCCAAAAATGTCCTCACTCTGTTCATTAAAAAACACAATCTGGTCCTCCCTAAGTAGTATCTACAGGAACACATGCTCACACAGCTGGATCCCACTTACAAATGATCTCTGCATGTTTAGTCTCCTGTCAGTTGTGCTACATTTTGCCGGTTCCCAGGACCTCAGCTATGTTATGAGTGTCCTGGAAACCCTGTCTTTGTCTTATGTTCACTCGCCTTCTGTTATTATGTCTATTACCTGTTTTCATAAAGATAGTTCAACTCCTGCCAAAGACACAAGCTTTGTTTGCAGCAGCAGTTTAGTTTTGCATTGCCCGAGTCATTGCTCAGCTGTTTTCTTGTCTTGGTAAGTCACCACTTGTAAGTTCTTTTCCTGTTGTATGTCTTTGTTCTATACTGAAATAGGCATTAAATGGTTTTCCTGTGGTTTCTATCTTGGGCCCAAGAATGAAATCATGACACCTTGAAAGTTTTTGACACAACAACATTGAATCATATGTAGTTGCTTTATTATAGCTTTTTAAAAATATCTTCAAAAAGAAAAAGTAAAAACTTTTTAAATTATTACAATTATTAAAACTAATCTAAACTGATTAAAAATAACAGAAAACAAATAAAGATTCAGCCCCTTTAGAGTAACTGGTATGGCCAGTTGGTTCCCAAAGTCGCATAGTTAATTACAGATCACCTGAATGCAATAACTGTGTTTAAAAGATTGATTTTAAATATACCTGTATCTGGAAGATCCAGTCATGTGGTACCAAAAACCACATCATGATAACAAAAGACCAGTAATGCTCATTAAATATTTCTCTTGGAGTAACTTTATGGCACGTTGGTACATTTGCCGAAAGCATCACATCCGCAAAAATTGTGACTGTGAGCATGGAACAAGGAACGTGGGGAGACGTGAGAGTTGCCACCGAGACACCCTGCTCAGATCAGTAGTCTGTCTCAGGACCCCATAAAATCTTGTCGTCAATGTAAACATACTATGACTTACAAAGCTAAATAGACTAAACTGAAGCACAAATTTCAAGGCTCAGAAACCCATTTATATGCTGTTAATCAAAAGAATAAATAAAATATAAAAAGCGAAATCTGCTGCTCACACTGTGCACTTGTTCTGGGAGGCGTACATTGTGCAAACTGAGATCACAAAGGTCACACAAGGAAGGTCCCGTGTAAATGTGACAGCTTAGTCACTTTTCCAAGTTCCTACTCTGAATATTTGCCCACAGACATATCAGCACTATGGAACAGCAGCAATATAATGACATCAGATGGAAATCTATTCTGTTCGGTTGTTCTGGAAGCATTTAAAACACAATATCGCTACAATAAAGACAGACCCATGGACAACATGGGCATAGTCTATATAGTACATGTAAAATCACATATAACAACACAGAGATGAGACAGTTAGCTAAAGTTCATATTTGCTCATTAATAGTGATTTCAGGCATTTGCCTTTCATATATTTGTTGATTATATATTGTTACAAGTGACCCTAAGAAAATAATTCCACCTTTGAATATAATATGAGAGTGTATGTGGGGTCTGTGTGAGGTCTGTATGCACGAACACAACCTGTAATGCTGAAAAGAGTGTTGGCTGTCTAAACAATAGAGATGGATGCAGCTCCTGTAGTCAGCACATTGCACACGCACACAGCTCAGAGGCTTGGACAGACTGCGCTGAGGATCAAAAGAAAGAATATGGAGATGACAAATGAAAACGATCACACCAAAACTGAGGAGAAAGACACAAATGACAAAACCAATAGATGAAAATAGAAAAGGCAAGGGACAGTAGATGCTGAAATAACTGTGTATGTGTATGCAAACATGAGTGTGTGTGTGTGTGTGTGTGTGTGTGTGTGTGTGTGTCTGAGGGCGGGGGCTTCAAACTTTCTGCTGATGGCAGTGGCTGTTCCTAGTCCCCCACACAATGGTGCTGGACAACAAAGTAGGCAGCCAAGTCAGCATAACTTGTCCACAGCAGTGTAACCTTTGACCCTGCACCATGCTCCAAACACAGCCAATGACAACTCTGAATCCCGTCTCTACAGACTTGGGCAGGATGTGAATGTATATATATCCCCACCCACAACGCCATCGTCCATCACTTTCTTCACAGGTCGGTCCGTTACAGCCTGACATTGTAAGTCTCCTCTCTACTGTTTTCTAAATCTGCTAGAATTGTTGGATATTAAGTCGAATGCTGAGGTTTTTCCTGACTACTGGAATTAAGAAAGAGGAAGGATTGGTTCCTCTCTTTAAATGTTGGATTGAGTGGATGGAAGACAGACGTAATATGTAGCAGGATGTGTTATTATGTTTAGACCTGCTTGACAATAAATATGAAGGAACGCATCCAATATTTAGATGTTAATGTTTCTTTCTGAGCATCGGTTGCTTTATCTAAAGTTGAGTTTTGCTCAACTTTTACTTAAGAAACAGAAATATGTTAAAGGACCACTGTGCTACAACTACCTGTAAGCATGTAAATGATTGAAATTCTGGTTTACTTTAAGAAAAAACAAGAAAAGATACTCAAATTCCAGATTTCTATTTGAAAAGGACACTCAGGTGTTTCAGATCAGTGATGCTGAATGTAGAAGCAGAAGCAAAGGTGAATTTTATCCAGACAGACAGTATGTATCACAGAGAAACGCTGCTTTTTAAGCCTTTAATGTCTTCATAAAGATACACATTCAGACTGTGTACGAGGGCATTTGTTTATGGTAATATCACAAAATAATAAAAGATACAGTATGAGTCATACACTTCAAAAAACAAAGTGTAACATAGCATTTAAATAATAAGCAGCGTTGCAAAAGCTGTTACAGGGATCACACTTAAGTGATGCTGTGTTCCATCAGCGAAGAAACAGAGGTTACCCCCGTCATATTCACACTGTGATAAACAAAATGATAAGCTGACTGTGTTTCTTCTCTCTACAGATCTGATCATGTCTCACTCAGGTGCTCAAGGCAGCATTGGCAGCCACTCGGCCGCCGGGCTGCGCAATTACAAGGTACCGTCACTTTTGTCTTATGAACTAATCCTAAAACTACAAATACTGATATGCATAACTCAGTGAGTGGTACATGTTTTGAGCTTTTCTTACATTTCAGATATACCTCTATGAATTTGAGAACTTCCAAGGCCGTAGGATGGACCTGTTCGGAGAGTGCCGCAACCTGTGTGAGAAGGGTTTTGAAAGAATCGGCTCCATCAGGGTAGAGAGTGGACCGTAAGTCATCAAACCTGCATCCAAAGATCTGCCCTAACCCTGCAAATCTGCTCTCTGACTGATGAGATATCCGACAATCTTTGTCTGTCTCTACAGGTGGGTGGGCTACGAGCAGCAGAACATGACGGGTGAGATGTTCATGCTGGAGAAGGGAGAATATCCCCGCTGGGACACCTGGTCCAACAGCTACAGGTGTGACAGCTTCATGTCAGTGCGGCCTGTCCGCATGGTGAGTTGGGGGTCATCCTGAAATTGTTTGTTTGTTGTTTTTATTATCACACTTTTGGATTTAAAGTTTTAGTAGTTTTTCATATCACAGCATTTTTGTAAGACTACTACAGGTTTTTACAGTTTTTCCCTAATAGTTGTGGTCTTGTCCTCTCAAACAACATTTCAATTCAAAACCATCTTCAGGTTTACCAGGCTCAGTAATGCTGACTGGCTAAAATCTGCACGGGGGGGGAACCATAAACAGCTTGTAAATATAGAAAGAATTCACTGCAGTTACACCAATTTAATGTTCATCTCTTTCTGTTATAGGATCCCCAGGACCATAAGATTTGCTTGTATGAATGTACAAACTTTGAGGGACGTAAGATGGAAGTGTGCGATGAGGATATTCCAAGCCTGTGGTCTTATGGCTTCCAGGACCGTGTTGCCAGCATTCAGGTCACCGGTGGAACGTAAGTCAATTGCATTGATCAGAGTCAGAATCAAATGAAAACTAAAAGGAAACATGATGATCAGCATAACTATTGTTAGATTTGTGTTTCACGAGTTTCTTATGGCTTCCCCACACAGTTGGGTGGGCTACCAGTACCCCGGCTACCGTGGCTATCAGTACGTGTTTGAAATGGGACATTACAAGCACTGGAACGACTGGGGAGCCCATCACCCCCAGATCCAGTCCATCCGCAGGGTGAGAGACATGCAGACGCACCGCAGAGGCTGCTTCGAGATGACCGCGTAGACTGGAGTCCAGCAGACTGTGGGTTGACAGGAGGAAGTAGGATGGGCTCAGGCTCATCAGGCTGTCAATAACCCCTCGGATATTCTTCAATGCTTAGCAACACAAACTGGCGGCTTTTGAATATTGTTAGTGTTTTTACTGGTAGGATTTGGGAAGATGTGTGTTTTTGAATGATTCTGAACAGGATGAGAAATTCTGATTGTCACAATCTTCCAGAGTAAATGTAACACTGGTAAAAATGGTAGCAATGCTCTCTGTCTACAGACCTCGTGGTAAGATTATACAATTTATTTTATTTAAGAAAAGGGGGATTATAGAGGATTAGTGATTTAAGTTGATAGTTTCTGTTAGTTTGTTTCAATGCTATTTGCAATCATGCCAGCAAACTTTTCATTTTATTTTTTGTTTTTCTTTACTGACCTGTGTGTTTCAAGTTCAGATGATGCCATTAAGCCTGTTCATCAAAGCGCTCTACCTCTCCTGGGGTTCACAGATTTTACATATTAACAATCATATCACTCATCATGAAGTACTATCATGGACAGCTCTCAGCTCTGCACATGCCCTGCAGTCAGTTCGCCAGGCAGACAGAGACACTGTGTCCTCACCGTGGAGTGAAGGACTCCCGACAGTCACTGGAGAAATTTGTGATTGAGAAAAAAAGGACGGTGGCTGTGTAGGGTTGTGTTTTGCAGATGTGAATATATTATCTTCCAGCTCATTGATGGGGCGGTCCAGAAGATTTGCATTTTACACTTTCTCAGGGATGCTGGCATCTGGAAAGCAACTTTCCAATGGAAAATAAAAATAATCAAAACTATTAGCTCAAAAGAGCTCATGTACATCTTCTTTTGTAAGTTTAGGGCGACATCATGCTCCTATCCTTTTCATTTATTTATTAGTTAATTTACTGAGAATAATCGGTTTCCTATTATTGGTGGGCTCACTCTCATTAATGCAAAGCTCAGCAGCAGCAGCAGTCAGCTACTATTCAGAAAATAAAAACTGCACATGACCTGTGACCTGAACTCAAACTAGACCTTATCTTATCGTATATTATATTATATTATATTATATTATAATAGAGGAGTCCCTAAAGACACAACCAAAGCAATAAGGACTTGCTGTTCAAATTAAACGTTTATTGTCTGCTGTTTGGTTAGTTGATCACAAACTGATAAGATTTCTCTTTACAAATAAATTGTTCTGCTGCCACTTAGTGGCCAAAACCCATTTAAACTGCACAAATGGATCATACTCCCACATGAAAATAACCTGACAGCGACATACGTGCACATGTAACGCATCCTTATACAGAAAGCTCCTGATCCCTCCGTCCTGATTCAGCATTGCGTCTCTTACATATACATATACATATCATATACATATCTTACATATATATCTTACAATAACAGCTGACGGAGACAACAAAGAACTTCTGCTCCATGTGTGAGGTGAGAAACGAGTCCGGAGCTGGTGCGTGAGCAGGTGTCGGCCACGCACAGCTGCTCGGTGTTTGTGAGAGAGCCCCAGAGCACGAGGGAGGGAGGCGGGGAGGTGAGGGCCGGTTCTTCTCTGTGACTGTGTCGAGGAGGAGGAGGAGAGTGAGTTATTCCCGGGGCCGACTGTCGTAACGTGCATTAGCCGGCGCGTAACGAAAAGCCCCGACGCAAACGCTTTGGCTCGTGCGGCGGCGGCGGCGACGGCGGCGACGACGCCGAGAGCATCAGACAGCCTCAGTTCCTGTCAGGACTCACGTCTCCGTCAGATCCTCCTCGTCTGCCGAACATGAAAGTGCAGCAAGGGTGCAACGCGTCAGACATGGGGATCCCGGTGAAAACCGAAGAAGAACTGCGCGGAAATACCGTAATAACGCCCGAGGATGTGCTCGGACTACAGAAGATCACCATGAGTAAGTGGGTCCGAGCCTCATAGTTCGAGCAGATCGGGTTCCTGGTTTCGAGTCTTTCCTGTCAGTGTCAGCCTGCGTTTATGTTGGGCTGTGTGAGGGGAGATACCATGGACAGCGACATAGACTTCACTAAGGTTGACCACAGTTTTTGGGGCAGTGTCTCTTCCCATGGCAGTTAAACTCTTCCTCAGACTTTCAGGACATTCTGCTGCAGCTGTATTAATAGTTCACTGTGAGTTTGTTGCTGTTTGCATATGGGGAGATGATGAGATCATTTCTGGTGAGCTTCTTAAATCCCACTAAGACAAACAGGCTCTGACCACGTGCTCACCTCGAGGTACCTGTGGCTCTGAGGTAACAGGTGGCCAGGATGTGATCCGTTAATTAGACTACAGCTTGTCACAGACAGTAGAATAGCATCAGCCTGTTGCTTAACATCTCATGGAAACGGTTTCCGAGTTATGTAAGGAAACAGGACGGGACAGCCAATAGTCCTGGTTTCAAAGCCAGGACTTTTTTGGAGCCTCACAAACTCTGAACTTTGCAAATCTTAACTCAGAAGTGCTACTGTGCATTGAATCCCCTGGATTGTTTTTGCACTGTAAACTTTGGTTTTTGTGTGTTGGCTCTTCTGACTGACGGTAAATACTTTGAAATAAAGCAAATCCAGTCAGGGCAGCAAACATGGTAGCAAACAGTGTGCACTGCCCTGCAGACTCCTGGTCATGAGAAAACAGCTTGTACCAAGAAAGACTCGAGACTTGTGTAATCTATGTTATTAGTCTAATGATCAGCATTTGGGGCTGTTGATTTTTATTGTTAAAGTCGCTCTCTGCTCAAAAACAAAAGGAAAGGGAAGAGAATCACACCAAAGTACAAAAAAACACCTAGAACAATCACAAAGAATCCTAATTTATGATTGATTTACAAGCATTTATCTAGAAATGCAAACCTCGACTTTGTCACAAATGGACAAGTCTGATAGTCTCATGTCTCATGTTCTTACACCCACCTGCATTATGAAAACTGCTAAATGCATGCGTTGTATTATATGCTATAATCTACATGTAAACAATAAGGTTTCTCCATAGACCACATTGGAACGAGTAATTTCTGATTTCACTCTGAACAACAAGTCTCTCTCATCCTGTCTGAGACCATCACATCTGTTTTCATTTGCTACCCTCCTCAGTGGAAAAGTAATATTAGGGCTGCGTCGGGGCGATAATACCTAAATCACTCGTGATGTTGCCGTAATCTCTGCTCTCTGCTGACATGTAATCTGGATTATGTCAGTATGGTTGTAAAGCAGCATTCTGCAATGATGAGATACACCTCAGGTAATTATTAACCCTGGAGTTAAAGTGTAAGTAAGTCTATTTAATTTGTGCATATAAGATTAGAAATGTTCCTTGTTTATCATATTTTCTAGTCATTCATATAAAATATGTGTAACATAACAAAATGATGAAGTCATAACCTAACAGCAGTAAAATGTCTTTATTTGACCACAGCTTTATAATTTGGGGGGTTTATGCCGAAACTGATTTTGATCTCATTTTTTTTCCTGCACAAGGCCCAAGAACAGCAGACCGTACAAAACACATACCACAGAGATAAGCACGCCGTACTGCCAAATTCAGACTATTATCATTCTGTTGCAAGAGAAAGAAAAGAGGGGCGCAGAAAATTCATCACCCTGCAGCGTAAATGACTTTTCCAGTGTTGTTTTTGGGAGGTAAATGCCACCATTTTGGGGCAGCCCAGCTCTGGTCTGTCACGGTGGTTCAGTGCTGATAAGGAAAGCACAGCGCGTCATTGTCACACAGGCAAAGAGGAGAAGAAATATAACCCGTGCAGACAAGAAGCGCTGCTGAAATATGAAAAATGGGACCTTATCAGTTCTCTGTTTACATGATGGATGATTTATGTAGTGTATGCAGGCAGGAGAACAAACAGAAATACTGCTGCTGACAAAGAAATTTAATAATTGGGATATTTTTTAACCTTGTCATAACATGAATAACCATGTTCCATAGAATGAGCCTATATTTAGGTTAACATATATTTGTTAGAGTTTGGTTTTCTTCTGTTCAATGCATTTTGCTTGTGTCAGAAATTGTTTATTTCTTGCTTGTACCCACTTCCTCTTCTCCACTATGTCTATTTGTGTTTCCACTTCAATGTAAGTGCACTGAAAACGGCAGTCAGAGCGACAGAGTGAAGCTTTCGTGCTCATAACAAGCTAAAATTGTTCCTCTTATTGAAAATGCTTTGTGGTCTTTCAGTTTGATGCCACAGTTTTTTTAAATGTAAACCATGAGTTTAAGAAATACGCAGCTCAGTTGGAGCACGCCACCTTGAAAGTTCATCACGCTGCAGGGAATCAGAGGGAAAACATGTGAGAAGTAGCAAGTTATTCGAAAATGGTAATTAGTTATTCATTACTCATTACACCCTAACTTTGTTTCCATTATATAATCCATCATGCTTCGTCAAAACAAGCAATACCTCCACACCTGCACATGGACAGTGAGCAGGCCAAGAAAATTCCAGTGACTATTTTATATATTTTTTAAAACTTTGATGCAATTACCACATTTTAAATTCTAATGCTATAATCACTGAAGCAACATATATGTTCATACAGTTCAAACACATGACAGTGTGTGTTAGGCTGACCCAGGTTCTCATAGCCAGATGCATAAAGCTGAGTCTTTGATGAATCTGCGTCAGAGATTCAGATAAATGAGAGCAGTGTTGTGAGAAGTAGCACCAAATATATACCATTCAAAATGTGAAAGTACAAATGTATTATATTTTTAGGAAAAAGGTCTTTATATACTCTTTATGCAGAGTGGCTTGTCAGTGATTATATGTTAATCGCTGGAGATGATGGAAATTATTTTGTAAATATAGATGGTTTCCATCACTGAATAAGAGCTCCACATTTTTTTAATGTTGGTGTTTGGTCATACCTGTCCTGGCTGATAACAGGAAGGTTCAAGATGATGTAAGATGGGATGATGGAGCCCATTGTCTGAGAGTTGTTCATGGTTGTGAACAGGAAGTAGTTTCACAGAGAGTGACTAAGAGAGAAGTGAGTGAGAAGTTTGACTCCGACATAAAATGGGTTTGTTTGTTTGTTTTTTAACATTAAATGTTACAAAAATTATTGAACACAGGCCACTAGATCCCAAGGTTGGAAGGATGTGAGGGGAGGGAAAGTCAGATGCTGCTCAATGATTTGACAAACACTTGGCTACCGATGGCCCCAAGAGCACATAATGAAGCGTCTATCAATTCAAGTATATGTCTTTGCCCATGCCTGATATGACACTGCTCTCCGTTTTCACTGCTTTATTATTTAATTATAGGTTTCCTAGATATATTCTCCTATTATTTCCCAAATCATAAATTAATTTTAAAGGCCGTAAATTACAAACCAGTAAAAATAGTTTTATTCTCTTTCTCTTTCATTGAACATTCTGACTTCTTCTCTGTGTGAGTTCTTTTCAGCTTGACACGACTGCAGCCCTGAAATGTATTACAAGAACAGATAAAGACAGAAGAAATGCACTGGCACAACATAAGTACAGAACTGGAATAGTTATGTAATGGGATGAGAGAAGCTCCACCGCACTAGATTGGCTGTTTTGTCGAAGGTTTCACATGGCTCTGTAAGTTCTCCTCATCTGGATAATTTACTCAGAACAGTCTGGTTCCTTTTACACTAATAGATGATCAATTATTTAGCCTTTATAAGTCTGCGAGACAGAACAGTGCTTTATCTACGTCGTGCAGGATTTCTACTCTGTGATGTCTGCAGCACAATGGACACAGCTTTAATTAAAATTGATTGGTGCAACTAGTTCCTAATCTCCTATGCACAGCTGTCACAAGGTTATTCTTTCAGAGAGATCGCACACAGAGAGAGGCAGCTTGGCTCAGAAACACAGGACTCAGAGACAGTGAGGAACAGATGAAACAATTCACCTTTATTAAAAGGCAATGCACGTAACAGCAGGTTAGTGCAAAGTCAGCGGGCTCTTAGTGCTCGGCAAAAAGCGTGCAGGAGATTAAAAACTGGAAGATGAACAGATGATTGTGAAAAAGTATGGAAAGCCACATGTGGGACTGAATGACAGACACGCTGGCAGCAAGCAGGTGGAGTTGTCAGGTTTAAATAGTCACAGACCTGATGAGGAAACTGGGAACAGGTATGTGAGAGGGCAGGGAAGCACAGGTGATTGGGAAAAGACGGAAAGTCTGGGCATCTGGTAGCTGGCGACAGGCAGAACGCCAAAATTAACAGAGCTGCTAACAAGCAGTTGTGCTCAGGCTTTTAAGTCAGGCTGTTGTTGCCAGACTCTAAAGCACCTCTGCTTAATATTACAAATTATATTATGTTCAAGGTGCATTATGTGAGACTAATGTTGTGTAGTACAAAATCAGTGTGTCAGCATTTGATAGGTTCATTCATCAACATCACAGGTTTAGTCATTACTGTTTGGTGCTGATATTTCTGGCTTTAAATCATCCATCTGAAGCTCTGTATCAAAGTCGTACACGTCGGTTTGCAAACAACTGTTTGCATTTTGGATTTTAATTAGCAAAATGTGAGGAAAAGCCTTCAGGAAGAAAATATGCAAATATGTTAGTACTAGTAAGAAGCAAATAATCCTGAAGACTTCAGAAAGACGAGCATCTGGTTTCTGGTCTTTGAAACGTTTCTCTAAATCCGACACATCAGGATACATTTCTCCATGGTTCCCTGCAACAGCATCACAGATCTTCAATAAGTTTATAAAATCATTTTAAATCAATTAGTATTCTTTTTGATATATTGTCTATTGAAGAAGATATTTGTTCTGATTATGAGTTAGTAGGCTAATTTGTTGGTACCATTGTTAATTTAGGTTTACCAGCAGGTTATAAATTATTCTGACTGTCTGAAGAGTGGAAGCAGGTGTGGGGAAATAAAGCTTTAGCTCTGATCTAAGGTAAAGTGTGCACACATTTACCAGTGAAGCAATAATTCATTCTTTACATTGTTGGTTGGTTGGTTTTTGCTCATAGAGAATTTCAGGGATCTAGGATTTCATTTCCCTGACACAAAGACAGGTTACTGGGTCCCATAAAATCAAACATAGATCATTTAATCTAAATGTTCCATTGGAATGAAATATGGATAAATGCCAAAATGTTCAAGTGATTCTTTTACTAGTCTGCATATTTGCAGACATCATTTCTACATCACTATGAAATACTCTCGCCCTCTTAAACAGAAGCTTCAGCCAGAACCCACTTAGCTTTGCATATAAACTGGAAACTGGAGGAAAGAGCTTCCCTGGCTCGGTGCAAGGTAACAAAAATGTACCAAAGCACATATTTAAAACTCATACATTTTAAAACAAACGTGTTAAAAATGACACATGTTGGACGTGGATATGGTCACATTTAGACAACACCACTTAGACTCTTTAAAGAAAACAACCGGATGCCGGGTTCAGTATTAGGACACAGATATGAGTTGTGTTTGTCCTTTTTCTTGTTTCCTTAAATAACCTTGTTCACTGTCACTCTTACCCAGGGAAGGTAAATCACAGACTTTGTCCCCACTAAACTCTCTCGCAGGAGATTTTTTTTTTCTCTCTCAGTAATGTCGGCTGGAGAAAGATAAGAGGAAACAATCTCATCTGCATTCAGCTGCTCCAAATGCAACCTCCCCATGAACCTCAACACTTTGCCAGTTTGCCTACAGGTGCTGTTAACCCAGAGACATGAAGCAGCCTGCCGTACACAGGTGCACTGTACATCATCAGATGGGAACATGTCACCGGCTGCCTCAGGCTACGGATTATTTGAATGAGAAGACGAGTAAACATGTCTGCATTGTTCTGCCTCGTGTTCTGGGATTAATTCAACACACAGCCTCGGCACTGGAGACCACAGAGTTAAGTGGAGACAGGGAGGCATGTGGAATCAGTCCATGTGGCTGAAAGTCAGTAACTCCAGGCTAATCTTGGGGATTAAGAAGCTATAAGTGGCAGCTCGCTTGCTCTTTATGAATGTCACTTTGGTGTCAGACAGGCTCCATGGATCTGAACACAAAAGACACAGCATGACTCAAGACCTGGTGCTAATTTTACCCCTTTTTAGATGGTCTGCTGCCTTTTGAGGACTGTGTAGAGTGGAAACGATTATGAATAACATGAACCTAGGGTGGTCTACGGTTCTATGATAAATGTGTTTGCACAGCTATTAATTTGAATAAATGAGATGCACAGTAAGACGTGAAAGATGAATGCAGAATCGTAAATTGCTCGTCTGTAGAAAGAGCGGTGCGTAAATATGGCAGATCACCTGCACTAGGAGTTAATGAGGACAGTAAAAAGTGTTGTTATCTATCAAGTCATCCTCTTCATATTCTGCATTAAATCAGCACAATCATATTCCCCTGTGCTGTAGGGCTGGGAAATGAGGCAGTGAGAGGTCCTGTACAGGAAGAGGCCTTAGGTGTACCTTCATCACATGTCATCTGCCTACAACTGATGCTTTCCCCCAGAGACTCGCCTTTGATCCGACGCCGCACCTTGTTGTTGTGAAGCAGCCAGGTAGATGAGGGGAAGGAAAAAGACGGGCTAATCGAGCTGGCGCACCATCAGAAGAAGCGTTGCTAGGTGACGGCGTTGAAGGAAGTGAAGTGGAGCAATGTGTGTGTTTTGGGGGTTTAAACCTGAAGCCTTCGCATATCGTTACAGCAGGGGTAATTTTTTTACCATCTCCGACCTACCAAAAGGGTGTTTTGTTGCACAGCGCTGCTGTTACCTGTGTCAGAGGCAGTTTCTGCCCAAAGTAACAGTAGGTGAGAAGATAAACCCCCACTCTCACTCCTGTTAATATGAAACTGACACAAAATCCATCATTAATCTGCAGAAAAGACAAAGTTTACAAAGGATGTGTTTTTTCATGGCTCATGTGGCAGACTTGATAATAATAAAAAATGATAATAATAATAAGTAAGCAAACTACTCCTGCCATTTTTCAGCAAAGTGTTGGAGATCTTTCGAACCATTTGACTGTAAGTGAAAAAGAACAATTGTGATCTTGTGTGTGAACACACATGCTTGTGATTATGTTGTGTGTTATGCTGTCATTAGCATACAGTAGATTTACATCTATTTTCAGTGATCATCAGGGTCCCCAAAAACGTGAACACACATAATTTAGCCAATTTAAATCCACAATTTAATTCCACAAACTATATGTGCAAATAACAAACAACAATTGGTTTGCAGGATTGTCGAAAGCCAAATGGTTTCAGAAATCTTAACTTTGACTAATAAGAATATTATACTTGAAATATGAGGTGTAATAACGTTAAACATGTCCAGTCTAAAGCTCAGGCATCTGTTAATGCTGTGAAACAAGCACTTGGTTAGTCATAAAGAGGACTGTGACGAACTGCAGCCTATGAAAGGGGCTTCATTCATCAGATACGGCAGTAAAGATGTTTTACCGTGTCTTTCCTCAAACATGCGCTCCCCTCATGCTCTGTTTGTCTTGTTTTTCCCTCCACTCTCCATCTTTCAACAACTGAAAATGACTCACATCAGTCTTTTTGTTCAGTTTTTTCCTTCGCTCTCCCCACAGCTCACACCTCATTTTGTTGTCACCAAATAGTGAGCATCTGAAAAGGGCAGATTTTTATAAGTACTCCCACAAATCTCTAAAAGGCACAACAGTCAGCCAGCGTCAGTCAATCTGCTGCATGTCCAGGGGCTGTGAAATCAAAGTGTGTGTAACGAGCTTCATTTGACTGTAGGAGTGACGTGGTCATGTAGGAATTTTTGCACTACGGTGGATGAAAGTAACTTCACTGGCTCTGCAATCAAACGAAACTGTCCATCTGTCTTTCTAAGCCGGTTTGGCAAGTACAGTAGCCATCGCTGATTCACAAAACACATCTATAGGTCACCTGCCCACAAAGCGAGTGAGTTCAGTGGCAGATACGCACAACACATTGATTGGCAGCAGCCTTTCAAACCGTTTGTCTTTGCTCTTATGGTCATGCTACAGTACATCCTTACCTTTGGATTTGGAAAAATGATTTAACATGTTCCATGATGCTTTTTCTGTGGATGGTTGTCCTTTATTTAATGCTTTCTTTCTTTAATTTCAGGTAACATAGGTTGCAGTTACAGATAAAATATTTTTGAACGTATCAAATTTGTTCTGTAGTACAGTTGGAGATTAATGGTGAAATAGTCAGAGCAGATAAGCACCTCACATCAAACGACGTGGCGCTAGAGGGCACTGCATCAAACAGCAGCTCTCTAACCCTCTTACTGTAGTTTGGAGGCGATATAAAGAGACTTTGTGCGTTTCAGGCCAGAGCAGCTTTAAAAAGGAAATCTCTTGACCGGTCTTGTGATGCTCACCATGGAAACACTCCACTCACGTCGACAGTATGTTAACACGCAGTCATCCAGATGAGCCCTGTGCAGTCTGCAGAGCATGTGCAGAAACATTTGAGTGTTCACCCAGACACAAAAATACCTTTACATGCAACGTATTGTACTTTGATTCTCCTGCCAACTGAAATTCTGATCTAGTGTTACTGCAGATTTTGTAGGTAATTACCTATTCAGGATAATTTTAGAAGCACTTAATTACTAACAACTAATGACTAACATTAGTGTCACACGTATTTTGCATCAATCACCACAAAAAGACAGAAAATTATTCTTACACAGGGCGTACTTGAGTCTTACTTATCAATTAAGTAAAGTAATTATTATTATTTATTATTATTAAGTAAGTAAGTGATATAGTAATTATCAAGTTTCATTTGAATCAGAATTGATGTATGCTGTTGGTCAGTTTTTTAGTTCTAGTTTTTAAAACAGTTTGTTAATGCTGTAATGTGGATCTTATAAACATACAGACATATTTCACACAGAATTGAAGATCTGCAATGATGGTGAAATGGAGGTGAAAAAGGCGTAACAGTAGTTTGAAATGCAAACACCCGGAGATAAGCTTAAAGCTGAAATCCGTTGTTGCCATCATAGTGTATTTTTTAAGCTTGGCTGTGTGATGTGTGGAAAAGTGTTATAAATACATTTACCTACTTGTACCTAGAGTCCACAAAGCCGTCGCCTTTGATCTGCAGTTTAAAGTCCACGCCTGTGGATTGACTGTGGTGCTGTCGGACCTCATCACTCCTCTAATTAAATATATGTTCTCATTTAAATTATCTAATTAGGAATTACAGAGTGTTACAATGTCAGAGGAAAATGTCATATGCTTTATCATCTCTGCAGTAGTTTCAATGTCAGAAAGATGCAGATTTCAGCTTTAATTAAGAAACTGGTCTCATCCGAACTTAACATTATTTAAAATGTACTCAACAAAAAAATAAATAATGCTGGGACATTTTTAGACAAGGTGTCAGGTACAAAAGGCTCTATAAATATCTTAGAACAGCTAGTTAAAGCCTATGTGGGCCATCTGCTCCGCAACCCTAGGAAACAGAGGAGGAAGAGACAGTGTGTGTAGGTGTGTGTGTGTGTGTGTCTTTGTGTGTGTTTGAAGGACCACACTGTAGGTGTCAATGTATCTTTCAGTATAACTTTTGAGGAGAACATCAGTAGGAAAGACTCTGTAATGTTGACTGATAATAATAACTGTCCTTACCATAACTCTAATGAGAAAGTAGTGTGTGTGTGTGTGTGTGTGTGCGTGTGCGTGTGTGTGTGTTCAAACCAGTCAGTCCATGTGATGATAAAACACGATAAGCCTCTTACGTCTAATTCTGTCCCGTTGGGCGGGGTGTGTCTCTCTCACACTCACACACACACACACCTACGCATGCAGACAAGTTCACACCATGGCCAAATCTGTCCCCCTGCTCAGGATACTTGGGTTTCTGTCATCCGGTGGCCTTCTGCTCAATAGAACTGACAATCCTGCGTTTGACTGTAAAATGTATGTTGTTAGATGAAGGTGATAATGAATGTGAACCCACTTTGGCACTGACTGTCTCAGTAACATTATAGTATGGAGGTGTGTTAGAGCTTATGTTGTTACATCTATGATTTGCTTATTAAGACATAGATTCCTGCTACAGTACATTTTGCATAATTAATATATACAGTTACTGAGAGTTGAGAATTAATAATGTAATGAGTAGTTGCCAGTTATTCAACAGTACATTGCATTTTCTTTAATATGCTTTTGCATCAATAAACCATGTAGTATATTGGTTTCAAAACCAAAAAGGTAAAATGGTACAAAAGCTATTTACGGAAAAGTAAACAAAAAATAAACACAACTAGTTTTCCCACAGATGCACTACTATTAATATAATACCAGTTTAATGTGTAGAAACATTTTTATTTGAGGAGGAAACAGACAGCTAAGAACCTTTATTTATCACTGAACACATACATGTTACTATGAAGGTTGTCCTCTGTATTTGACCCCTTGTGTCACCCAGGGAGCCGGTGCTGGGGGTCTCGCTCAGGGACGCACCTGGTGGGGAGGCTGGGGATTTATGGGATTTGATCCCACACAGTTCTGCATCCTATTCTGTAAACCATCCAGCTGCTCTACCCATTGACATACCAGGCCACCTTAACAACTACGTTTGCATTACACCTCATGTAGCCTGTAGCAAAAGCAGTTAATGAATGAATGAATCAGCCAGTGAAACCTGTTTCATGAGGTTCTTTGCTAAAACAAAAACTTTCAGGTCTTATTATCTTTTACACCCACTGACTTAATGCTATTGTTTGCCAGAGTAAGGAGGTCTTATTGTAGGGTTACAGAATCCAAATAAAGGTCAGGAGTTATACAGCAAAGAGGAGGCTGGCGTTAATATGAATTATTTCCGGTCACGTGTGCCTTTAACAACGCATGTATAATTATTATCTTAATGCTATTCTCTCTCTGTTTTTTTTTTCAGATTACCTTTGTTCTCCAGAAGAAAACATCCACATGATCGATTTTACCAGGTTTAAAATACGGGACATGGAAACGGGGACAGTCCTTTTTGAGATAACTAAACCTCCAACACCAGGTCAGGCCCAAACATCAGAAACATGACACATGGGAAATATCATCTCTGTTATCCAGACCGGCTCATTGTGTGGTTTAAAACAATAGCAAACACTTCAGACAGTAATGCGTGATATCTTGCAAAGGATATTACCGATAATTAAAAGAGAAGAATGAAATTATTTTTCTTTTTGCAAGGTACAGATAAGATTAGAGCACAGTGTACGTACAGTGAGGCGTACTAGAAGCGTTTGTCTCACACTGTAAATCAATGAAATGGGGATGTTTAAAGAACGTTCTTCATTTCTATTCTTCTTCTCCTCTGTAGCAGGGGGCAAAAAGCATTGTGACCCCAATGCGGGTCGTTTCGTCCGATACCAGTTCACCCCAGCTTTCCTGCAGTTGCGGCAGGTCGGAGCCACGTAAGTCGAAGTTCATTGTGTTTGTGTTGAATTTGAAAAAATTCTGTGGGAAATGAACATTATCTCATGCTGTGCTGCTGTGTGGGTTTTCGTGTGGGACGACAGGCAGATGATGATAAGTGTGAACACTCAGCCCAGCCTAGCTCCTGAGTCAGCCGCCCAACAGCTGTCGGGGCTCCCGAGTGGTGCTCATCATCAGACACTCACTCTGTGACCGATCACACATTTCAGCACAAACCAACATTTGAGTCACAACTTCTAATGTTTTACCCCCTAAATTCATTTTAAATAGCAGGCCTAAACATTAGGACCACCTCTTGTTACAACTCACAGCAGTACGACTCCACCCCCCACGATGACCATAATAATAAACACAGAGTAGAATTATTACCTTTCTGACACGGTAAAGTAAAATTCATAGCAGAGCTGCTGTATTGCATTAGACGCAATGACGTTTTGAGACAATTTGAATCCACTCTCGGCTTTTCTGCATCCCTCATTGGACTTTATTTCAAATATGTTGCCATGTTTTAACACATGGCAGACAGCATTCAGTAGAGTGTTATCATATCTATTGAAAGTGAAGGTCAAAGTAAAGAAAACACAGTTAGACAATTTCATACTGTGAACTTTTCCTCACATTTCCATTTGCTTCCAGGTTGGTTAAACCTATTTTCTCTGATTCTCCGCAGAGTGGAGTTCACGGTGGGAGACACCCCCATCAACAACTTCCGCATGATTGAGAGACACTACTTTCGCGACCAGCTACTCAAGAGCTTTGATTTTGAATTTGGCTTCTGCATGCCCAGCAGCAAGAACACATGCGAGCACATCTACGAGTTCCCCGCACTCTCTGAGGATCTCAGTGAGTATTGCATGTAACCACACGAGACAAAGCCATCCACACAGATATAGTTTTATGGCTCCGATGGGGTTTGATGTAAAAACAAACCTTAATGCTGTGTGCTTGTTCTCACTCACAGTGCGTGAGATGATCCTGCACCCTTACGAGACGCAGTCTGACAGCTTCTACTTTGTGGACAACAGACTGGTGATGCACAATAAGGCGGATTATTCCTACAGCGGGGGGCCGTAGGGAGGCCTCCACCCTTTCCTCCTCCCTGTTATAGACATTTTCCATGATCCAGGTACCCAGCAGGACAAGAAACAGAAAACTGGTTGACAAAGGACCAGCACACAACACTCATTCCACGTGTTTTCATTCAGGTTCCCGACTGTTCGACCAATAGGTTTCTCCCTTTGCCACTTTGCAGGAACATTGAATTCTAATTATCATCAGTTTGCATCAATGTGTGTGTGGGCAGCAAACACATGCAGTGTCTGTACATACTGTTGACTTCAGTCTGTGTATGTGGGCTCTGCTTGATCATCAGGAAAACATGGATTCATTTACATTTTGTGTGGTGTGATGGCAAAGAGGAGAAGGAGACAGTGAGTCTTGTTTGATTGGAAACACATGTGAGACAAAGAATGAAATGTTACCCTAAAAGAGTTTTAATAACAATTGTTCCTTTCAGATGTATATTTATAGAGTTTGTATAGGAGCCTCATTACATTTTTACTTCTAAAGTTTCTTAAATTTGTAGTAGCACACATCTGAATAATTCAGTCCTCCTTCCATGATCTGTCAATGTTCAGCTGGATGATGATGTGTACTTGTCAATGTGAATGTGTCATTTGTTTTATGTTTTCATGTTGATAGTAAAACTACGACAGGGGTATTTTTTAATTAAATAGCCATTTTGAAGTGTCAGTAAACAAACAGTAGCCAAAAGTCAAAGGTCAAACACCATTTTTGATATCCAGTACATTCCCTGTAGTACTGAGTAATCTGTAAACTTTAAGTCTGATTAATGTTTTAAGTATAAAATGTAATAAAATAAACTTTTGCCGATTGAAATTCCATTAATGCAGTATGTGGGATTGTTTTCAAAATGTTCATAAAAGCTGTCCCCTACAAAAGAAGAAGCATTATATTATTCATACTCTGGTGACACAGACTAAAGAATTTCAAATAAACATTTAAAATCAGCAGAAAGATAATTCAATGCATTCAAAATGAAACAAATGAAAATTAAAAATATGTCAACCATAGTCTCAGGTACACTACTAACATCGCGTTGTTGCCATCTGCTAAATTACATTATATTTACTAGTATATCATTGACAAAAATTCATCAAAATTAAAGTATTCTTACATTTTAAAGTTAAGCTTCGTGATGTAAAATCACACGCACAAAAGAAAACCGCGGTTTTAAACTCGGCTTTAAGGGGAGCACAGACACATTTTCCTGCTTCAGCAGCCTTCAAGTGTTAAACTCTGCACATACATCATTCTGCACAGTGAATATCACAGATCCAAATAAACACTTTTTTAATTCTTCAGCATTTCTCAGAAAATACCTGTCACCAGTTTATGATAATATTTAAAAATGAAATATAGTATAGAGTAAGTTTTCAGTACTTCCTGTATTTTCCATTGTCGCTTGTCAGGTCATATAATGTTGAAGAAAACAGTAAATATAAAGAAAAAATGAAATATATGACAGTTTATAAATAATAAAGTGATTCCCTCTGGGTGTCCAGGTCATAAAGTGTCTTTGCTGCCATCTCCTGTGACAACAGTCCTACTGCACCGTTGACAGCAGCAGCGAACTGAACACTTTTCTTAAGCTGAGCAAATATGAAGCTAATGACTGTAAAATATACACTGCACCATCTTACAGGATTGTTTTATTACAAATATTTGTACATTATTTGGAACACATTTTTTAACACCTGGAGGCAGTGGAAACAAATTTTGGCATCACCTCTCATCACCTTTGAAACTAATTTGGCAATTGTGTTACTATAAACAGTTGTACATATACACACTCAGCTGATAGGAATATTAGTATTTAGACGCCCATAAAAAAATCACATTTCACCCTTTTTAGCTCTCGTTTCATCTTGTTAGCTGTTGATAAATTATCCGCTGTGTCTTCCAGCTCTAAACAGCCGTACGCTGTGGCTGAACATTGAAGGTGAGCAGTCATTTTTTGGTGACACTGGAGACAAACAGTTCACTGACTAGTTTTTCCAGTCTGTTACACAGTGGCAGACAGAGAATTAACACTGTGGCATGAAGTTGCTTGTCAGGTTAATGTTGCACATTAATGTCTAATGTTCAGGGAAGGTGATCAACAGCGAGGTCTTTACATCAAGGAGATGGACGTTGTGCAGGACGTCAGATACGCAGCCAGACTCTCCACCCCTGAATAAACCACAGGATGCAGTCCATTCAAGCAGCCATGCTGGTCTAAATTTTGTTCGCTGTGTGTGTCCACGGACTCGTACCCTGCTTTACATCGACCGACAGAGGTCACCTCTGATATGTGACTGACAGGAGAAATAACCTCCAGACAGCTGGTCTGGATGTGGGGTTCCTGGAGGGAAGAGGTAGAAGCAGGTGTCGTGGTGGTAACTTGTGGATCAGACACCAGACTGTCCTCCCTTATCTCCTCCCATAAGTTACCTACAAATGAAAGAGGACATTAGTATTACCAATCCTTGTTCAGCAGTAAACAATATAATGCTGAAGTCATATAAAATTTAATAAAACAGAACAGTTAAAACTAAATCTTTTATGATAAGTTTTAAATACAGAATTTTTTTGTGAATTTTTTTACCCCAATATGTCAGTCTGTATCTAAAGTGAGTATTTGCAAATTTTTATGAAGACACAGACTGAATTTTTGGTTTTCTCTGGCCTACCTTGCAGCTGCAGGTCAGTCAGACTCGGATTGAGAGCGTCAATATCGTAACTGCCATCTCCTTCCAACAGAAAGTCCTGCATGCTCCTGGGGCCAACGCTGTACTCAGCCTGCAGTGCAGCGCCGCAAACCGGAGGCATCTTCCCAGCCCCTGGTGATCTCTGGCATCCAGTGGCTGGTGGGCTCCCAGCTGCAGGCTGCTGTGTGCAGGGGGAGTACAGGGCAAACGAGTTACCGGAATGAGCAGAGGCAGAGAGAAGGTAGGTGGGCTGTTGGGGTTGAACATGGGCATATTGTGGCCGTCGAGTGGGGAGGCAGGGTGCTCGGAGCTGGGCTGAGGTGGCGCTGTAGATAGGGGCCATTCGGGATATGAGAGCTGGGTTGGTGTAAGGAGGCAAAGACCTGAGTTTGTCCGGTCTCTCTCCCAGTAGGCGATCAAGATCTTCTGCAAAAAGAATGTATTTAAAATTAATTTTGCCTCGCTAACCACTAGATGTGGATTTCTATCCACCTTTAATAGTGCAGGTCAGTCAACAAAAGATCAAAAGATCAAATATCTGTACAGCAAATCTTTGTGCTTTTAATCTCTGAGTAGTGAACTCATGGTAAAACTAATCTCCAGACATTGAGCAGTTCATTTGCTCATTCTTGTGTCCTTTTAATCACGCCCGTGTTGTATTTTGAGACTCATGAAACCACCTGGCTTTGCCATGCTCCTGCGAACAGTGATGGGGTCTTTGCGGCGCCACTTATGCAGCTCCTCTTGCATCTTCTCCACCTTGGCTGGATTGAGAGCCCACAAACAGCCTTTACGGGACGAGTTCCCATTTTTATTCTCCACTTTCTCAAAGCATTTGTTCAATGAGAGGTTGTGACGCACAGAGTTCTTCCATCCATCAGGCGCTGTCTGAACACAGAAAAGTTAGGGTTAACGCAGAAATGTTTTGTTTGAAGGGTTTATAATGTCCTATTGGGCACAGCTTGGACATCAGGACACCTCAAGCTCTTTTAATATAATTTATTGTCATCAGTTTTGTCCAACTAATAGCATAAAAAGTGTTGCCACAAATTCACTGCAACCTATCTGAAGAAATCAGAATAGCAGGCCACCCCCTGGAGGGAATATTTTAATGCACAGTATATTAATTTTGCCACCATCTGCTCAGGCAGTGAATGAAGTCTGCCTGCTATGGCAAGTGTCTGCTGAACTCAACTGAACTTGAGTGAAACATATCTGACAATATTCATAAAGTATTCATGTATCTCAGAAATCACTGCTTTTGCAAAATATGCCTGACTTTCTTTTGAGCATGTGTGTCATGCATATTCTGGCCCTGCAGCCTATGTTTAATATTTACAGGCAGCTGTTGGAAAACGGCCATCTATAGGGTGCCTTCTTCAGGAGGAATGGCAGCAAGTCTTTGAGCTCCTTCCAGATGTGAGTCGGAACTTATTTGATTTGTAGACACCGGGAATTTTTAAGAAAATCTACAGTATTTGTGGCAACCCGGGGTTCAAACCGGGGTCCGACCCTGCAGCTGCCTCTTTAATCCATTTGAAACCACGAGGGCATGAATGTTGAATGTGTTTTAATGTGACAAAAAAAAAGTAATTATATCTCTAAGGTTTTAATTATTACATTTGATTTTCTGAATGATTCAACAGTGCCTGCAACAGCCCATTACTCCCTGACACACACACTCAAACACACACTGCCCCCTCATGCCACAACAAGTCGCTGCCCAGCTGGCCCACAAACATCTTTCTGCAGGTGTAGCACACTGCAGTTTGCAGTGTCATTAATCACTAAAGAGATATTATGGGAGCAATTAATGTCAGCTCCTACACAGATGTGGTTTGACGATAACAATACTTACAACGCACAACTAGGCAAACGGGAGCCTTCAGCAACAAGGGGAGAGGATGAGTTAAACCAGAGAAACACATGACATGTTGCCACATTTCGATCTTTTTATTATTAGTAACATGTTATACTCAAGGCAGAGAAGGAGACCCCATTAAGATGACTTTCCAAAAAATGCTAAATAAATCAATCAATTAAAGCAAAATGCTCAGTTAGTGGGGGAAAAACGGAGTGCACCGTAATTCTATCACTATGTCTCTGCAAACACCAGCTTCTTCTTCAGCCTATTACCATCCACCTGGGATCATAAACAGTAACTATAACCATCAACTAGCCAAATGTTTAAAATAATTATCATCCCCAGATGCACACAAACAACACTGAAGTTGAGTTTAAGAGGTTTGTGAGAGCTAAACCACATTTACAAAAGAATCACAGGATTCACTAGAAAACATGGCGCAATGCACAGATTCAAAAAAAATTTAAATGTCTAAAAAAGTTTTCTTTTTCTGTTCAACTCTGGGTTTGATAAAACAAATGACTGTGTGGTACCTTGAAATACGGGAAGTGTTCAGTCATGAAGCTGTAGATCTCACTGACTGGCAGGCTTCCTGTTTTACTGTTCTTCAGAGCCATGAAAATCAAAATGCTGCCATGAGGAAAGAAACTATTAGGTTAGTGTTTATTCATGTGTTAGATTTGGTTCACACAAAGCAGCCACATTTAAGATCAACTGCCATATTAACTTGAAGATGATAGTTACATAACAAGTTTACATATTATTAATAGAAATAGACAAAGCTATAAATGTTGGCAAAAAACACGTGAAATGTGATGCTACGTTACCTGTATGAGTAAATGGGCTTGGGGAAGAGGGACTGTGCGGCACTGTCCTGGTGTGAATGAGTGGAGAGACTCTGAACAGGGTATTTGGAGCTGGTGGACTGGTCATTATTAGCGAAACAGCCGAGGTGGGACCTGAGCAGAACAACACACAAAAACAAACCATGAAAGCTAATAAAACACAGACATGACTTATTTTTAAAGATCATTAAACACAGTCATGTCCATAAATGTTCACTGACTCGTCGATTTCATGCGACTGCTTGATGAATCATTGTGGATTATTGTGACACGCTCACATTATGAATGTGATGGCAGCCGTTTTAATCAAACGTCCCATCCAGTCCACAGTTATCATTCAAATGACACACTCACTCACTTGTTGCAGAGGACATGATGAGTTGTAGGATGGATAGTTTTGAGATAGGAAACACGAGGGCTCCACTGGCACAGCTGGTAGTTCAGGGTATGAACTCTGATAATATAAGACAATTAATGGAAACTGTTAATAGAAACCATCTGGACTGAATAGTATAACGCGGTGCATTACTTTGAAATGTCAAATTAAAAACTAGTAATCAATAATGGCATGGATAAAATGATAAATCTTGAAACCTGAACACTGCTGTTGTACTGGTCCCAGGACGATGGCGATGCCTCACTGCTGGAGCTGTATGAACACGTGTCAGGGCTGCAAACCTCCTGCAGGCAGCTGAAGGCAGAGGAGCACTGCTGGAGACAACCTGCAGCCAGCACCGCTCCGTCGCTGAACTGTCGGCGGTACGGGTGGAAACGGTGGGAATCAGCAGGGCCTCGTCCCGGTGCTGATTCTGACCCTGAGCTGAAGGTCCCATCAGTGCTGTGCCTCCTGTGCACATGCGCAGTCCTCAAGCTGAAGGTGTTGGTCTCCTGCTCCGAGACGCAGACATCCCCGACCTCTTTAGTCTGCGGCAGAGTGGATACTAGGTTTATTAACAGATTAACATTTCTCTCCTTTAATACGTCTGATGGAGGAAGAAGTTCAACATTTTGGATTAGGTTCAAAGAGTCAGTTATAACAGTCACTGAACCAGACTCATCACTGTCACACAGCTACACACATTTCAAAGCAGATTCACCTCAGGTTTTCCATTTCCAGTCTGAAGATTTGGATTTAGGTTAAACAGAAAAGCCTGAGGCAGCTCAGTACCTGTGATTCTGCCATCTGCTGGTAGGAGGTCCCACAGGGCTGACAGGTGTGGAGGTTGGCCCGAGGGGTGGATGTTTGAGATTTGCTGTTGCTGGGGGTAAATTTGGGGGAGTCTGACATACCAAACCAAAATCTGCACCTGTGAAGACATTTTAAAAACTAAATTTAAAATGGAGAGAGAAAAAAGTGTACTTTTCTTAATTAACTTTCTACGTTTTATCTTTACTGAGAAGGATTTTCTTTGACTTGTATGGTGGTATATTCTCAAATGTTTCGTAGGACTAAATATAAACATATGTCAAGATTTAGTTGTTTTTTTTTACATTCACTTCTTCCACAGAAAAATTTCATTACATTGATGACAATTGCGCTTTAGACGTTTAACTCACATGTATTGCAGTCTGGATTTATGGTCTGGACATAATATTTACCTGCAGCTTTTCTCAGTCTGTTCATTATTATTATAAAACGTGATTTGCAACAGAGAAATGGTTCCATTTTACCAAAACTGCAAAAAAAATAGAGAATACACAGTTGGACCTTCTTGCCAGGGTCTGTTTTTCAGGGCAACTCTGAAAATGACTAAAATATGTAGAGACACCAGGAACTTCACTTGAGATACCAGGTGGAAGCAATGCCATTAAAATCTACTGCAGTGACGTATTAGGCTTTTTTAAATCTTTCTCTTAGATGTAGAGTAAACAGGGAAAATATAAAACCTAATCGAATATATATTTGCATGACACTTCTGGGAAACTCATTTTAAAGTAATAATGAGGAAAGAGAGGAAGGAAGAAAAAATTGCTCTTTAAACTCTAATTTTGATAAATTCACCTGTTGACACACGACAGGAATCACAGCCTAAGACAAAGTAGTTGCCACTGATCCTTTGAGATCATATTCTTCTGGAAATCCATGACATACAATATACTGTCACAGTATGAGTGCGGGCCTGGGAAAAGTTCATTTTCAGCACTCGTACATTAAAGCGCCAACGTTTGACATGAGTGGACGTATGAGGGGACACGGGTTGATCTAGCAGAGTGTGAAGAAGTGTTATCTGATCTCAGAGGAGGTGAGAGACACGTGGCCCAGGTTCCAGTAAAGGTAACCTCAAACCCGACATAAACCAAGCTCATTAAAAGTGCCAACAAACCATGGCGTTCAGGTCACATAAAGCCAAATAATGCTGAGGCAGAGTAAGTGGAATCGGCCTCTCCTGTGTGTGTGTGTGTGTGAGTGAGAGAGAGAAGTCACAATCACAGCTCTTACTGTTAGGATCAAAGGAGGCTAAAGTGTTAAAGTGAAAGTTGAGAGATTGCCTTTTCACCACTGTGGCAACAAATCCTCTCATCTGCTTGACAGACACGCTGCCACCGGCCAGAACGGATGCACTTACAGAAAAAGAAGTGGAAAGTTCTGCAGCGGTGTGTGTGTGTGTGTGTGTGTGTGTGTGTGTGTGTGTGTGTTTCTCGTCATAGGCAACACTAAAACACAGTGAGCAGTGAACAAATGTATTTTCATTATTTTAATCTCTGTGATGAGACATGAATTTAATGTGCACAGATGAAGTTTAAGCTCAATTTAGCACGTCGAGCCTCAGTGATTCTGCTGTACTTGCAAACATTTCACATTACACACATTCATTTGTTTCAGTTTTAATATTACTAATATCACCTAACAGAGCTGAGTACTGAAATGAAACAAAGTATGTTTACTTAAAAGGTTTAGAATTTGTGCAGTTATAATAAAATATATTAGTTTATATATTTTATATATTTGTTTGTGCACTTAAAATGATACAATAAAAATCTCTTAAAAATTCTGCAATGTTAAACATTTTCATGCAGTAATATATGAATATTTGTTATTGCATTAGTAACTGTACGTTCTTGATGCTGAATATACTCTTTTTTAATTGCAGGGTCGTGAAATGTGAAATGTGAAATTTAGTATTTTATTTTTTGTAATGCTATTTCATTTTAAGTAAAGGAACTGCAATTCATCCAGTACTGCAAGTAAAACATTCACTCCTGCTACTACTACTTTATAAATCACAGGTGAGACTGCAATGAGCATATTCAGTCTTTACTCTTTTTGATTTGTGAAACATTGAATATTTTAGTGTCTCAGGTCATCTGTTGTTTTATCTATTGTATTTTTATTAGAAGCAGCGTAACCTGAGACGGTGAGTGCATCTGGATTCCTGGGCTGCTGACTAATTGCACCATTACGAACTTTATCTGGAGCTTCATTATGTGAAGAGCGGTCCTCGGGGCAAAAACACCTCACCGCATGTCACGTGTGACGTCATTATTCACTCCCATTCTGCAGTAGCATGACAAAGCCGTAATATGCAAATACTCCAGTTTGTTTTACATATAACAGTCAGTGCCAATTACTGGCAAGGTGTGGAAGAAAGCCAGCAAGTAAACATTACATGCCAAAGCTGACAAGCTGGCAGGACTTTAGCCGTTCGCTGTTTAATTCACGATTGCTAATCTCATCTTTGTGGTTTGGCTCAAACAACAAATAAGTTGTGACACAATAAAACAGTTTTACAGTAAAGTAGTTTTCATCACAAAACAGGATCAGATAACTAACTCGTGTGGGGACATGAGAGGTTTGCAGCTCCCACTTGCACCTGCAAAGAGGTTTTCTGGTCTCTGTATGTGAAACCTGTTTGTGACTGTATTTTATTTATTAATGTTTCATCATTTACTTATTTTCTTATTGTGCAGCTCAACAATGTTTGCCTGTGCTGCCCAGATAAATGCAGGTAATGAATCAGTTGTACTGCTGAGTTCTCCAAAACTAGCAGCAATTTAGCAGCAACTTTATATTTAATTCTCTGCATACATGATCTTGTGATTAGAAGCTGTGCTCCTTTAAATTTCCTTTATTATTAGATATCACTAAGTCACTTCTAAATATTTAAAACACATAGCTATGTTGATCATAATCTGATACTTTAAAAATATTTAATTTCAGCTGTAATGTTCAGTTTTCTTTTTTCTTTCTTTTCTTCTTCAAAGTGTTTCATAACTAAAGCTGATCACAGTGCAGCATATTTTTTTCACGCTTTAAACGAGTGGCAATTATCTGTGACTATCTGCTATTTTCAGAAGATAAATTTTAATTTACAAGCTACTGTTACAAAGATGTAGCACATAAAGCAGTGGAAACGCTTTCAGTGATTCTGTATTAACAGGAGGCAAAGAGAGTGGAGCAAAAACTGCAGTTTTTACAAACATATATTCCAATGAACTCACCTAACCTGTCATCAACAACCTTCCTCTGCCGTCTTTGTCAACACGTCGTTTCAGTCAGATGTTGCTCTCAGACCTGTAACCTCTGTCCACATCTTGAGCCTATTTCCCTGGTGGATCCGTGCACCTCGAGCCCTTTCACCCTGACAGTGAGGCACTACGATTACATTGGCTGTCTAAATATGTATGAAAGTGGTTGATGGGCTGGTTTCAAATTTTGGCAGCTCATAATGTCATCCTCATTCTCTGTGTGTGTGTGTGTGTGTGTGTGTGTGTGTGTGTGTGTGCGCGTGTGTCTGGCACTCGTCCAGGCTAGCCCAGAAATAAGATATACAAAAAGAAAAACCTGCTGCAACAGGTTCCAAAAGATCTACTGGTGCAGTCATTGGCAGCTGGCAGCACTCTCTTCCTCCTTCCATCAGTCTTTTTTGGCCGGACTGAATGGTTACTTGTCTCAATGGGACATCAGATACACCTCTGATCACAGCCAGTGGCAGAGAGCGGGCGCCGTGCCCTGATTTCTGAGCTCACCCACGGCAAAGGCTTCGACGTGATCCCATTCCACTTAACTGTTGCGCACACAAACCAATGTGCACCAGTAAACACAGGTGGGATTATTTGAGCATTTCAAGAATGCAAGAGCACACTCAACAATACAGCTGGAGCAAACTGAATCACAAAGCACCGGCTACTCTGTTAAACAGAAGCAGTCAATCTGGAAATGTCACTTTCTTTTACAACAAGTAGGACTCACTGTCACCGAGCAAGGGACATACCCACCAGTCAGCTTGTTGTGGTCTGCAGGATGTGGAGTCAAACTAATCTCACCACCAGGCGGTTCCTGCATTTGTTTCAGGATGCTCCATTCGGGTGTCTCTTCAAGGCTTTCTCTTTCTCTTAAGGGAATCAAACCTGAGCTCTTCTCTGAAACAGTCACAGCACCAGTATGAGGCTCAAAGAGTAAGGGAGGCAGAGAAATAAAGGAAGGCTAGAAAAAGAGTGGGAGAGGTATGTCAATACAGGTAGATTCCTATCCTATCCTCCCAATGAACCAGGAAAACTGCAGCAGCCTTAGCTCGTAGCTATACCTTGAACAAACCTTGTCCTCAGCGAGAGGGCGAGGCAGAATGACAGAGAGACAGAGGATTAATTACAGATTGAATAAACTCTTGTGTTACAGTGCAAGCTACTGCCGAAGGCTTTTTCTGCCAAAGATGGAGTTCTTGAGAAGGGTGTAATGTGGGAACAGATTCCAGGGGGCACTTCAGTGAAAGTCTCATTGTCTTCTGGGAAATAATTACTGCAGTGCACGAGTGTTCTCAGTTGCAATATCATGTTTTGCACAGTTCCAATATGTTATTGACACCTTTATGGTTTAAAAAGCATTCAAAGTGTCTGCATTACTAAATATCACCCGTTGGTATTAATTGTAAAAATCACTGACCACAATCCATAATACATTTGATTAAATTCATTAAATTCCTTTTTAGAAACTCTGTAAAAAAAACGAAAATAAGTAATGACTTGGTGGCGGCTGTGGAAGCCAAAGATTGTGATCACACATTTTTGAGCGAGTATGTTTTTATTCCGCAAAATGCAAATCTGTATCTTGTCGTTCAAGAAGAATTTAGACATGCTGACTCAAAATCCACTCAGTCATTTTGACCTGTCTCTGGTATCTGCATCTATTTCAACAGATTATATTTTGAACCATCAGCAGGATTTAGAACTAATCTATAAAAGTCATATATGGGATTGCAGCTGTCTGTGTAGGATGGACCAGATATTTCTGTAACGGCTTTGACTCTGATATCTGATTGAAAAGAACTTACGCAGCCAGTGGTGCTTTAATGTGTCCAATATATATGTGATATTTACACACTTTAACTATGGAAAATGAATTACTAACAACTTGTTAGATTGTTTGCTATTCAATTTACCAGCTGAGGCACATTCAACTTGAGCTGTAGCTTCTGTCAGTATCATCTGGTAATTTACTGGTAATTACTGAATGATAGTATGCTGACACACTAAACTGGAAAAACATGCTAAACACTGCATCGTCACTGAGAGTATGTTAGCAAGCTGATGCTGGCATTTACTTTAAAGCGCCGCGGTGAAGTACAGGATATTAGAGCAGATGAAATGCGTCTGTGAAATTTCTGTGGTCCTGAGTTTTGTGATGTGTGTTTATGGATTGATGGTTGTACTGTCTATATAGAAAGAATTTGGTTTGATTTGTTATCCTGCTTCCACGACAACCTGGGTTGTGAAATGAAAGGCTTATACAGTACAAAGTAAAATCACCATCCATTTTCCTTTAACCAATTTGCTAATTTAAAGGCGTGATACCATTTTGATTCATGACCCATAAAATTAAGCTTTGTCTGCTCATCATCCATTGTCATAGGCCGCACACTGTATGTCCATGAGTGGTGATAACTTCAACCAAAGAATGACAGTTCCTACACATTCCTTTTCATATCAAACTAAATTAAGTGTAATTCACAAGCACATATATAAATACATTAAAAATAACAATACTATTGGATTCATCTTTGCCTTTGGAAGCTTTTGGAAACAACTACGTTTAGTCCTTATAAATTAAAATCTAGTTTTTGCTTTGTTAGTAACGTGAGTGACATGGCACAGTCATATTAACGAAGTTCATATTGGAGGGAACTCTGATGCAACACAATACAACAGGACTGCAGACAATCTCAGCAAGCTATATTATGGCTTCTCTGAAACAATCATTTAATATAATAAACTTTGGAAAGTACAGGGAGAAATGCCAGCGTGAAATGTAGCAAAGGTCCTTAGTCAGAACTGAACTACAGTCTATAAGATTATGTGTGTCACCCCACAAGGACACGTCCCAACACAAAGTAAACATGTGCAGAAAATCCAGTCTGAGATCACAAATATCTGTGAAACATTTCAAGATTTATCTCCAGGTGGAGTTTTACTGTATGTGCTCTGCACTTACAGTTTTTAGATGATCTTTTGTGAGTAAAATTTTTCACTGGCTATTTACTTAATAATGACCCTTACATGAATTATTTCATTTATAGGCACAGTCCATTTAATAGTTTCATTACTTTTACAGTACTTCTAACTATCTAACGCTCTAAAAATAGCAATTAAAATAGCAAAGGTATACAAATGTTCATCAATCAAAAGATGAGTATTTCCAGAAAGACTGATTTATGAGTGTCTTTTAAAGACTCAGAGAAAAACATTCAGAGCCCCTGAGGCAGTGAGATTTATAACTGAATGCTTCACTTTTTGGCTCAGAGTGAGGTACAATATATAAAAATTCAGCAATTATGTCCCAGGGATATTTCATAATAAAATGTGCAGCTGTCTCCCCAAATGAGTGTTCTGAGTATGTTTTATTTACAATTACCATTGGAGATCACACATTCAGGTCCCTTATTAAAAAACATGTTGGGAAAGGTTAAGTACAGTCAAGCCATAAAGCTTTTCAGGGACTATGATAATTGCAGGTGGTTATGCACGTTATATTTTGCACCTGAGACCAAATACTAACAATCCATGTAAAATTGTTCTGCATTAATACAAGGCACAAAACAGAAAGTGAGACTCGACTGATATTAAAGCCATTCACATACGGAGAAGAAAAAGACCAAAGGTTCTTAGAAGTAACAGTTTATGACATAAAGAGTTATTATCTTACCTGTGATAACTAAGGTCCATCATGCCTTCATTACTGGGAGAAGCAGTTTAAGAGTAGACACTGATAGTCTCTCCTTTCAGTGAGGCCGTCTTTCAGTCTTTACCAGATGAATGCTCGCTCGATTAAACAAAAATGTTTTATTTCATGACTTCACATTCTTTTGACCTCTGTTCACTGTAGATTCTCAATTAGAAAATCCATTTTGGCCTTCTCATGATGCAGATATTTGGCCTCCTGCCAAGGGGTTCAATGGCATGTTTTCAATCAGTAACCTTTAAGTGATTTCCCTAACCTTCAATCATCTCTTACTCATTGACATTTAAATGGATTTTCCTTCTTTAAATCGGCTGGGAACCCAGTGCTTCTAATCTTATGGATGGGCAATGAGATTTGAGATCATCATTACATTTTACAGCCTCAGTCAAAAATTACAGTGAACCATCTCTATTCTGATGCTAAGTATTCACTCAGTTTTTTTATTTGCATTTGGTACAATGGGTCTAATTGGCTTTTAGTCATCAACAGACAGGAGAAAACAGTTTCATTTCCCAGACTTTCTCTCTTTCTAGCTTATTAACAGTAAGGACTTCAAGTAAAAATGACTCAAGTAAACGTTCGTTCATTTGGAATCCAGCCTTGGCTTGGAACAACCAGAGAAATGCCACAACTCAACAAAATTCTAAATAAATTCAGTGTTTTGTTAGTCTGATGGTGTTATTTTAATACAAATTTCTGTGTTTGTATGTGATGTTCAGTCTGCCTAAGTTCAGTTTAAATGGATATTGTTTATGCAAATATTGATATAAGGATTAATATAAGCTGCTTATCAGAAAAATTGGATATGACCCTTTATCCAAATGCCGCACCTCTATAAACATACTCACTTTATAGGTCCTTATTTTTTCCAAAATATCTTACGATGTTCATGACAATGCTGTAAGACAATAGCTTTGGGTAGAGCAGCAAGGGGCAACATGAAAGCAGCGAGGCAAAGATGGTACAAGACAGCATGACCGCAGGTGCATTACAATGGCTGTGGCCTGGATAAAGAACACTCACACCGATGCAAATCAAACAGGCACAATTACGGAAATGTCCCTAAGAGTTTTGATATTACTGATTTTTAAAGACAGTGCCTCTTACTGACATCAAAGAGTTTTTATAATTAGACATTCAAGGTGCCACTAAACCCTGAGTCATGTATAACAAAAAACTCTTTGTGTCTACAAGCCCCCATGCATCCATAAAACTTTGATCGGAGTCTATCCCAGGTGTCAGCGGGTAAGAGGCAAGGCCCAACCTGGACACGCTGCCAGTTTATTTCAGGGTCAACACAGAGAGACTTACAAAGACAGACAACTATTCACACTCACAGTCAGAGGATGTGGACAAAATGCAAACTTACACAGAAAAAACACAGCTAGCCAGTGGGTTCAAATCAGGGAACTTTGAAATGCTGATATACAACCATTTAGTGGACATGTTTGATAGTAAGGGGATAATTTACACTGAGGCAAAATATATAAATATGACAGAACAAAGTCACAAATTATTAATATATATAAACTTGAAAGGATGTTGTTAAAGTAACAATGCAGTCTGTTGAAAATCTTGTGCGTGCCTGCAAGTTAGTTAGAACCATGTCACTGTGGATAATGACAGACTGTGCCAACATTAGGAACAACAGGAAGGAGAGGACAAAGAGAGAGATGCACATTCTTCCAGCCACAGGCAAAAAAGTATATTTCTGTATGGGCAAATGCAAAAGCATTACTGATCTAGATATAGATTTAAGCTGTAGGTTAGAACAGATATAAAGGTATCTCTAACATAAGCCAAGCTTTTTTTGATGTCCCCAGATAAGCCGCCGTGGGCAGAAAGGCTTCCTGTAACAGAAAGAGAAAACACACACTCCGGTAATCCATCAGAACCACTTTTGGTGCAGTGTGTAACGGCAACTACAGTTTCCTCCTTTTCCAAAGAAACAGATTTTGGCACCTCGGAGTCTGTCTCACACCTTTTAAGCAGTGGTATGTGTTAATCATTGTGTCACTCTTCTGTGTACAAAACACTTTGCTTTCCCACTTTTTTAGACTTGGAAAACTTGTTGCTTTTATTCAGGGCCTGGACACGCTCAACTTAAGTTACTGAGAGTAAAAAAAATTGTTGATACAAAAGTAGTTTGTCTTAAGGATAGAAAAGCATGTGCTGTTGTACAGGCTTGACCTCGGGGCTATCAGGCTACAAGTAAGGACGAACTAACTTTAGAAAGTGCTCAGTTCAACAAAAAGAGTGTCAGGTGTGATTATTAAACTGCCTTCCAATCCTCATGTGAAAAATTTAATGGGCTAAAAACATAAAGCATTCGACCTTTATCTGTTCTGCCCACAATGACCGTGGAAATGCTAAAAGCAACTTTGAAACTTCTGAAGTCACAGTTGCTTTGTTGTCAGCCTGCAGCCTGGTTTAGAATGTTCACCTGTGACATAGACCTCTAATGTTGTCCAAAAAACTATGAGAAAGACGGCTCCACTGCATGATTTTTTCTCCATTCCATAATGAGGTGAGGTTGAAAAAATAAAAATTATATGTTTTATGTATTTTTCTCCTTATATCTTAAAGAAACCTAGAATTAATAAAGGATTGTCATTCCAACCTTAATAAAACAGAAAGCAGAGCTTTAATGAGCGATGAGCCCCTAAACATGATCCTAACATACAACTTATCTTGGTCAGACATGTTACACTTAAGAAAACAATGTAGGGTAATACAAACTCCTCTAGATTGATGTCTCTGATCCTTTTTGATTATCAAAGGTTAACTGCTGTAGTGGTCCCACAAAAATATCCATTTCAAATATATTTTGTGGATTTAAGAATTAAATTCTGAAAAATACTGGCAGAACAAAACTGGCAGAAACAGATTTACTGCAATGAAAATACAAAGTAAATCAATTGGGGTGAGCTACTATTACATCATCATTACATATCTGAAACCAATACAGTAACACATAATATCTTTAATCTTTCCTAACAAAGTTTCATGTTTCAATCAGTTTGCTTAAGTTGTGTCATGTAATATATAAAATGCATAAACAATTGGAAAAAACTAATCTTAATATTCATCATTCAAATAACACCTTGCTCTAACATCATTTTCTACCACTAAGACCAATTCTCTTATGTTCAAAACCCAATCGTTTGTTCAGTAGTAAACCATTTTTAAAATACAGTAAATACACACCTGAACTTTTATCTTTATTGCAATAGTGATCCATAAAAGCATTTATTTAATTTATGCTTCTGTATAATTTTCCTGCTGCAGTTGATGCAGATGTTTTCATTTAGCAAAACATAGATTCATAAAAAACAACTAAAACATAGTCCCTGAAATTGTGCGTGTGTGAGGAGAAGTTGTAAATTAGTTAAGTGGAATTGAACAATGCTGTTATTCCAAGGAAAGGCCTCACACAAGGCTGAAATGTCGACAAACCAGATCACCTTCCTGTGTGTACATGTGTGCAGCTATCTAAAAACAAGAAACAATATTGCACCAAAGAGTGACGATCAGTGTTTTGTCAGTGTGGGTTGTATCTGACACACTCAAAAAAGTTTCCTGAAAAGCGTAAGTCATGGGATGGATGCAAGTAAAAGACCATGTCCAACATAGCTCTGGGTCTACAGATAAATACATCATTAACTAATGAAGGACATATGAAATTTCTTAAGCTGCCTCACAATCTGAATGGCTGTGAAAGTAGGAGGCCGGTGAGGGAGGCCACAGGTCACCACTGACGACTCTGTGGGAGTGACAGACTTCAGCAGCTGGTTCTTCACCAGCAGACGTGTTAATGGAAGCATGAAGGGAGACTAACCCAGTTTGTCTGAAGTGGAAATGAATTTATGAAACAGATGGTCATCAGACAACTAGACACTATGTTTGGTGTTTTAAAAAATGCATTATAATTTGCAATACAATTCAAACAGAGCAGTTTATAGTAGTATTTTTAGGATTTTTTTATTAGAAACAACGGGAGATTGATATCATGAAGGTAATCGTTAAATGTAACAGTTTTTCACGCTCAACTGAACGTGATTTCAGAAGTTTTTCATAATTTCTTTTGCACTGCCGTGAAATCCATCGAGCCTCAGCAGATCTGATCACGGAGGAGCAGCGAACGAATGAAATGCAGTTCCCCCGTTCGTCCACGTGGCGGCGCTGAGCCCGCGAACCGCTGCCGTCCTCTGATTCGCTGAGCTCGTCATTTTTATTTTCCCCTCGGATAAAAACAAACTACGCTCGCGCTGCTGTTAGCACCGTTAGCCTGTTGGTTAGCGGAGACTACAGGCGCCAGCGGGAAAGTGTTTGTTCGGTTCGGTTCAGTTCAGTTCAGTTCAGCCAGCCAGCTCGACATGGACGAGCCCGACACGGCTGCCATCCTTCCCGGGGACGTCCTCAGCGCCACATCGGCGGACGGTCCCACGGCCGACCGCGACTCATCCAGCGGCAAAGACGAGGCTGCGGCGCCGAGCCGCTGCTCCGGGCCGGTGCTGGTGTCGGTGGAGCCGGTCTTGTTCCTCTCCATGTTTTCTGTGGCCCTGCAGGCGCCTCTGGCCACCCAGTATCTGTGGGACCGGATCAGTGAGGATCTGGGCTACAACGGCTCCAAGAGGTCGGAGTGCAGCAACGGCTCCGTGGCCCCCGACCCTCTGCAGAAGGTGAACCCGGTTTACGGTTCCTCATAACCAGTCACGTTTCTGCAGAAGTCAACCAGTACAACCAGTCTGCTGCTGCCAACCCAGCTGACTGGTCTGGATGGATGTTTTCACTCATCAAATGTATATGTCCAAAATCCCTGATACTGGATTTCCTTGAACTATAGATATAGATCTTAATCTTTGAGTACTCTTGAAGTACTGAAGCTGCTGGAGTCCACATGTTAGTCCAGGTCCAAGTGAATATTGGAGTTTTTAGATCTAGGCCTTGATGGGCGCATAAAAGGAAACTGATCTGAAAGTTAGTTTGAAAAGAGTTGAAGCTTTAACTACAATGTTAAACAGTATAGGTGGAACAAAAATGCCATATTCAGCTCATGGGGAAATCCTGTGTTTATCTCTTCTAACAATCTTTAATAACCGGGGTTTTGATGTAGAGCAGACGTGGTTCATTAACTGTGATTGAGAAACGATAAGTCTGTGGTGAACTAAAATCCAAAGTAAATAATGGTGATCACAGCACCACTACTGTGGCTGAGAAGGGTGAATTGTGTACTGCACATTTTCAGAGGCTGTTTATTCTGTCTGGACAGTTATTAACATAAAATCATTTTAAAAATTATTCTAGATGGTTATTTAAAAGGTTGTAGAGAAAGGGATTTTACACATTGAAGGTGTTGGTAAAGATACTTTTAGAGAAAAGTCAAAAGATATATAATAAGTCAAAAGTTTACATCACACAAACAAAAAGCAACAAAAGTATAAAGCTTTGTAGTATAATAAAGGAAAGGCCTCAGTGAAATTAAAATCAACACTGATAGTTTTTGAAACTTTTTTTGCAACAACGAAGAGGGACAACTCTCAACAACATTTAACATTTAAGAGTCACAGTCATCTGTGTTGACTATGCAGATGCAGATTTTGTTTTTTTTTTTAACAGTGAAAGTGCAAGACTTTAAAGTCATTGCAGCATTTAACCCATAAATAGGTTTGACAAACAGGAAACGCAAGTTCCAAGTAAGCAGCAGGGATGTGATGACCATGCACAATCTGTGTGCTCGGGCCTTTATTTAAAATCAGCAGTATTCAGATAGAGCAGAACATCTGTTCTACACTCCAATGAGTAAAACAAAGGTAAATGCAGTTAGTAGCAACTCAGATCAATTAAATTTTCTCATGTGACAATTAAAACCCTGTTAAGTGATAAGTGTGGTCGACCAGCTGACATTTGCTCCTGTTGTTTTTTCTAGGAGGTGGAAACCTTAACAGCCCACTGGAATCTGTACATCAGCTTGGGGGGCTTTACCTTAGGCCTGTTGGTGGTGCCTCTCCTGGGGTCTTGGAGCGACCTCGCAGGACGCAGACCGGTCCTCATCATTCCCAACTTCGGCCTGGCCCTGCAGGCGGCGGTCTACCTACTGGTCATGTATCTGAAGCTGCCTGTGGTCTACTTTCTGGTGGGCAGGTTGCTCAGTGGCCTTTTAGGGGATTTTAATGCCATCCTTGCAGGCTGCTTCGCATACGTGGCTGATGCCAGTGACAGGCGGTCTCGTACCTTCCGGGTGGCAGTGCTAGAGGCCTGTCTGGGTCTGTCAGGCATGCTGGCCAGCATCATCGGAGGGCAGTGGCGAAAGGCACAAGGGTAAAGAATGTTTTTTGTTGCATAAGCAAAATCTCTGCAAGATGCTTCAAATAATTCAGGCCAAAATCAAGAATATCTGAGTCTGAACTCAGTGCGAATATTTGTGCTTGTGTATACTCAGGTACATTAACCCGTTCTGGTTGGTGCTGGCCACCAGCTTGGCTGCAGCTCTCTATGCCTTTCTGTTTGTGCGTGAATCTATCGTGCCAGACCCGAGTGCAAAGCTTGTCACCACACGCCATCATAAGGCTGTCTGGCACCTCTACGCAACAGGCGGTAGTAGCAGTGAGGGCGGCGGAGGATTTCACAGATGCAAGCTGTGGCTTTACACACTGTGCTTCTTTCTGGTGGTGGCTGTACACTTCGGCTGCAGGGACCTGTATGTGTTATACGAGTTAAGCTCACCACTTTGCTGGGGGTCGGCCCTCATTGGCTACGGGTCAGCGGCTCAGCACCTGGCCTACCTGAGCAGTCTTCTGGGCCTGAAGCTCATGCAGTACTGCCTGAAGGACTCGTGGGTGGCTCTCGTGGGACTGCTCTCCAACATTGTTGGACTGCTGGTGTTCTCTGTAGCCGACACCACCCAACTCATGTTCACAGGTGAGAGACTCTGCAGTGAGGTAGTGAGCTCCAGATGGTTTTGTAAGCAAGTGTCTTATTAAAGTTACATGGGTGGTTGGTTACAAAGACAGTACACATAAGATGACTTCACAGTCTTATTACATCATTGTCTCAATTAACATTTCATATAAGAACACAAAATAGCCATTTAATAACGTTGTACTAAATATTAATATACTAGTTTTACTTGTATAAGGCTATCATTGTTGCTGCTTTCAAGCTAAGCTTCAAGTTGTTTTGTTTTTTTCAATCACCAGTATAATTAATTTCAAATCATTAGTAAAAAATCTCTCTAACCCTGATTAGCAGACAGGGTAAAGACCCGCTGCCTGATCTCTGATGTATATTAACCACAGTTAACTTGTCAAAGTGAAAATTTGTTAATCTGTCTGGTACCAGGTTATGGTCTGTGTTTCCTCTTCATGACTGCGATGCCCGTGCTCAGGTCGAAGCTCTCCAAACTGGTGGACCCCTCAGAGCAAGGTCAGTGACTGATCTCGTTCAACTACTAGGGGTAAAACAACAGCTTGCTTTATAACATCGAACTGTGCAAGGGTTTAACAATGGGAGGATTGTTGAACAAAAAGCCTGTATGTTTTTTAATTGTACAAAGGACTGGAAGACATGTCTGGAATTGAGAGCCTGCTCAGTGTCTCAGCTGTGTTGTGGAATGAATCAGTGACCTGTAATTAGATGAGATTCTACATGGACAGCTTCTGTCCTGCAGGCTGTGGACATAATATTGTGCTTGTACTCTTCTCCCAGGTGCTCTGTTTGCCTCTGTTGCCTGTGTGGAGACCTTATGTTATCTGGTGGGAAGTGGTGTCTTCAACTCCTTGTACCCAGCCACCCTGCACTTCATGAAGGGCTTTTCCTTCCTTTTTGCTGCCATCATACTTTTAATCCCTGCTGGAATAATTGGGTGAGACTGCTCGTCTATCTGTTGTTGATCTGTCCGTTTCCTCTGCATTCTAGTTATAAAATCAAATATTTAACTCATGCTTGTAGGAAAAAATTATCTCTATTCACACTTAATTCACACTTTTAAAATAAATGTAGTAAATAAAACACACACTGTTTGTCTCTGTAGGATCCTGCAGTGTTTAGACCAGAGAAGAGGCCACAGAGCAGCATCCTGAGTATCGGATCCTGTTAAGAGTGTTAACGTCAAACTGTGAGGTGAGCTGCTTTGACACAGAGACGTCGATCAAACCGTTATGTGACGCCGGGAGAGGTGGACCGGGTGACTGCTGTCAGGTAGCTCAGCAATGGGACTTTTACAAAAAGTCACCCCGAAGGAAAAGGATGAAGAACCAAACTTGTGATTGAAATTAGCTGAAAAACACTTCATGTCTTAATGATTACTTAATGGACAATTGACTTTTGACCAGGTTGAGTTTTTCATTTTCTGTGATTTTGATACATTTTCAGCAAGAATGTTGTCAATCCAGTCTGAAAAGGAGATACAGCCTCACCTGTGACCTAATGTTCCCAGGAGACAAACTTTACGGTTTTAAGGGAGGTGGCAGACTTTGCTTAGTTTTGATAAATGTTTAAATATTTTAAATGATTAATGGTTTTAATCTATTCAGATTATATGAAAAAATTGTTTGGAGCAAGTGCAATTTGGGAAAAATACCTGTGTATGGTGATTCAATACATGATGATCTCTTTCCTCTTTTCTGTTCACTTTTATTTTTAGCAGTGGAAAGTGCTGTACTTGTAATTTTATATTTGTAGTTTTAGAATTTTTATTTTCTAATGAATTATACCTCTTCACCTAAGGGCATTTGGCCAAACGTCACTAATCCACATCAAGAAGTGAAAAAACTGTTGCACCCCCCGTCTTTGTTTCTTCCATAAAGCTGACAGAACTGTTCAGACCCCCTGAGGATCCCCCCAAACAACACTGGATAATCCCTGAGCACAAGCCCACAGGGGTCATGTCCTAGCCCAGTGAGGAAACCAGAGCTGCCAATTCTGCTGTGAAATGAACAAAGGGAAGTCACTGGGTTAAGTGAACTACTGTGAATTGATAACCATGAAGATTATTTGGGATCATGCAGCCAAAGCCTTATTTTAAACATATAGTGTAACATAACTGTGTGGTGCTTTTCATAATCACTTGAGAAATTTTTATGTTATTTTGTTTACTGAAAAGGAGGTGAACAGTTTGTAATGAAGATGATTGTTGGTTGTGTTTGTTTACACATCACACACATTCATAAACAAAGTTCAAAACTACTTATCACTTTTTATAACACATTTTATTTTTTGTCATTTCCAATAAACATACCACATAGTTTCACACTGAAAACAAAAATATATGTATGATAAAAACCGAAACCCTGTTTTACTGCTTCAAACATTGGAGGCAAACAATATTAAGGCAAGATTAGAAAGTCAGGTTTGAATAATATGTGACCAACACATCTTGAGGATTGCTTGGCTCAGCATCATTTCAAAAAGTTTCCAAATGATTTGCCATTGGCCCTTTATATTTCCACATGCATCTTATTGTGTATCATATTGCTGCATGTCTTTTTGTTTTTTCAAAACTGCTGCTATTAATGGACTGAGGGAACGAGGATAAAACTTTGGCTGCAAAGCAGACAAATAATTACTTGTCAGATCTAACACTGTGGTGAATAAAACCTCATCGTGTATTACGCTATGCTTCTGCTGGGGTTAGCAGGATACTCAGGATGGTTATTGTCAATGAGTTTTTGAGTAGTGCTGAGCTAATAACATTTTGATCTACCTTTACAGAAGGAAACGTTTAATACTACATGGCTGTTTGTGGCTCCCTGTACACTCCTTAAATCTGTATTTGGTTAAAGTATGGGTGCAGTTATACAATGTGTAGCTCATTTATTTCTATACAATATGCCTCCAGCTTAGATTATGCCCGCTATGGACACTGCCAAACAAATTTGAAATGCCAGTAAATTCAGGCTCCTGCTTTGGTCCTGTGAATCTGTACTGTGAGAGTCAAATAAAAGATAACTGCATATTACAAATGTATTTAGGACTGGTGTGTTAGTGGATGCCTCAGAAATTGCTATTGATGATTTTGCTGGATGCTAGTGATGGCTGATCTATCACAGTTATTTTCCTGAGAGACATAAGGCGTATGCTGTGCCGGATTACAAATAGACAGCAGTGTGAGGATATTAACATCAATGGCCTAGACTTCATAAAGTCCAAAGTTGCTTTTTTTATTTAAATTTTTAATTTCAATACATTAGATTTCCTGATAGTACATGTATGTGACCATATTATCTAATCATAATAACTTCACATGCGTTTTGGGTATAGCAGGGAAAGCTGCCACACACTTCACTATAGGCCATGTGGAATCATCATTGAAAGTTGCTACAGCGAAGGTTAAACTCTGTTTATGTTGGTTTAATTCTTTTTCTGCCCTTTGGCAGCAGCTGGGCCGTCGGTTTGGTCTTTGTGTCCTTGCAGAAAGCGCAGGATTTTCTCGATCGTGGCTTCCTGATACTCGTGGGACCATCTATGTCGAGAGAGAACAACAGGTATTTGATGACACCCATTAAAAACCATACTCATAAAAAGTATTTATGAGAAATACAAGGTATGATAAATTATTATGAACATAAAAAAATACTGTGTAATTATCACACAAATGGCTGTAAGTCTGTAGGACCCGGGGACGAGGAGCCAAGATGCAGCCGACCCTTCTCATTAAGACCAGGACCTCAAACCGCAAGAACAGTTTCTTCCCCACTGCATTCAGAATTTGAACAGCAACCAAGTTCCCCCCAGATATCCATGCCCCCCCCCTACACACACACACACACACACACTTGATGCCGTTGAAGTTGAGGATGGCTCTCATGTCCTCCGGCAGAGACATGGGGTCAGGCCACATAAAATTATCGGTGACAGGAACTATGTTCTTCTTACCAGCCAAGGCTGTGACTATCTCCTACAAGAGGAGAAGCTTATTTTTAATGTCCAGACACCTAAAAATACAAACACCTACAGCAGTAAATAACTGTCTGATCCACTGTTTTCACTGCGCTGTGTCTGACGTTTCCAACTAATGGCTCAGACAGACAACATGAATGGGACTGGAGAGATAAGGTTGCACAAGCACATATGATTCCAAGGCATTCTGCAAAAGAAAAATTATGACCAAAACCTTAGCAGTTTCAAATTGCTCACCTGCCTGTTTAAATGTATATATGTGATTTATTAAACCATAATATATGCTGCCATAAAGTGATTAGTTTTGGTAAAACTAGAGACCTGATAATGAGACACTTCCACCCAGACCCTCACATGCAGAGAATGGGAAACGTCTGACCTTATGCACCCAATCCTTCATGGCAGTGTCACCCATGCACTTGTCGAGAGCATTGGCAGACAGCACCAGAATAAAGTTGCGTGCTCGCTGTACACTCTGAATCAGTTTGTCTTCAAATTTGCCAGCCTCCAACTTCTCCACATCGATGAAGACGCTGTACCCTCGAACCTGCAGGTGCACCTTCAGAAGACTTTGGACAGGAGGAAATGAGAAAGTCACAAAAAGTGTAAAGATGAATAAGACACCACAACCTGTCATCCAGGCCTGTCATGGAAATATAGGGCCTTGAATTATTACTTTGAGCTCTCACTCAGCTGAGAGGGTTGTTTGTTTCAGAACAACCCTCTCAGCTGACCATAAATATATGAACATATATGTGGTCTAAACTTTAGACCATGAACCGAAGGGCTGCTGTCCAAAAAATAAACCCTGGTTCAAAATAGACATCTTAAAACTGAACTATAGTTTCAAGCTGAGCACAAGAACAAAAAAGCTTTTAGAAAAAGTTTTTTACAGTTTGTCAATTTTTTTAAGAACTATTTAGCAAAATTTTTGATATCTGTTATGTATGATTTTGTCCCTCATATATGAAACCCCCAACTAAATTAAACCCTGTCATTCTGCCTCAGCAAAAACAAAAAAAATAAACTTGACAGAAATGATTGAAAGTCCAATATTGTCATGACAGTTATGGCAGTTCACTTCTCACCTGGCCAGCTGGGAGCCAGTAGTCCGACGATAGCTGATGAACACGTCGGGCCCTGCGGGCTGGGCATCTGTATGGCAGGGTTTTAAGGGCTTGCGACTAGCAGACAGTATCTTGGCTCTGTGGACCCCGTTGACTATGTGACAGTCTTGCTGGAGCTGCGGATCCGTGAGGTGCTGGATGTTGTTGCGATCAACTCCGGACTGGACCAGGCCGTAGGTGTACTGGCGGAATCGAGGATCCACCTCAGCTAACCAGTCAGCCATGTTATTAGGGTCACATGTGGAGTAGTTTGCGTAAGTCTTCAACACACGCAGGTCTCTGAGGAACCTGCAAAGTTGAAATGAACGAATGAAGCAGGTTTTTACGTTTGCTCACATCCTTGAGTTGAAGGCTTTTCACCACTTGCCTCTTTCGAGTGAGGCCTGCACTCATTCCCAGATCAGAGGTTAGATCCTGTTCTGTGATGTTCAGCAGGAGGTCTCCGTCCACCTGGAGCTCCTGCACAGTTAGACAGTTCAAAGTATGTCAGATACATTGGTGACAACTGACCACTGACTGCCCAACTGATCAACACTTTACTCACCTGGAAACGGTCACTGAAGGTACTGAAGCCGACTTGCTGCAGCCAGGTCAGCACCTCACCGGTTTTCCAGTTGGGCACACATGACAGGATACGCTTTGGTACTTCTTCTCCCATCATGCTCAGCGCCCGCTTGGCAAGGGCACAGACCGTACCATTACTGGAGTACATGACAATTCTTTTAAGGCTCTGCACTGCTCCAATCTCTTGAAATATCTTAAAAAGAAGAAAAATCAAAAGTCACAACGACGCAACGAGACTACTACATACATTTTGAGCTTTATGGGAGGCAGACAGTGAGTGTACCTTAGTGTTGCGCTGACGGGACTTGATGCTGGTCTCAACACAAAGGTAAAAGGCTGCGATGCACTTTCCCTCCACCCTTGTGCCATCGAGTAGAGGCAAGAGGTGCTGCAGGTCAGACGCCGTCCTCCCCTGCATGCAATCTGCACTGTCCAATAAACTGCGAGCAAAGTCATCTGGATCCAAAGATGCTATGAATGGCTCCACCAGCTCCAAGGTGCCAGATTTCACCACCTCTTTCTCAATTTCCCGGTTTGCGGCTAACACAGTCACAGCCAAGCACGCGTAAAAGCGAATGAGTTCATCCTCTTTGGAAAAAGCCAGTGGGAAAAGCCACTCGGCTGCCTGTTTCTCGATCATGAATCGCTGGCAGCGATGGCCTCCATACATGGCACAGTTTGCCAGGGCCACGGCGCAGTGCCGCAGCACAGTGGGATCTGTACTTCGGCACCAGAAGAGGAGAGCGTCCAGGGCACCATTAGAGATGAGGTGGACAGATGTCTCCTCGGTGTGTTTGAACATGTGTTCCAATATCCCTGAGACACTACGGGCCAGCTGGGCGTCCTCCTGCTGTCGAGTCAGGTTGAGGATGACACCCAGACCCATACGAGCTACATAATCTCTGTCAACAAAAAGTTAGTAGTCACAAGAAAAAGTAACAGAACTGTTTGCAATTTCCCACTTTTACCACTGAATAAATTGTTGTATGAAATGTGACCTGATATTCACCAAAGGCACAAAAATCAACACAACACAATATTTCTAAGCTGATAAAACACTGCCGTGAACTTTATTATCTTCGATGGACACACACATTAAACAAGTGATGTTTAATTACTGGGAAAAAGGACTTACTTCAATCCATAAATGAAACAAATTAAAACTGTAATATCAGCTAACCAAAAACAATTAGTTGCTGAATGATTTTTAAAAATAACTTTTGATTTACTGGATTTGCTGCTTTTTCTCTACTTTATGTGAACTGAACATCTTGTACATTTCTGGTTGGACAAAACCATTTCATGCAAGATTCCAATTTAAAAGATGCAGAGCATTTTTTAAATGGATTTGTTAAAAATGATCAACGTACTAAAAGATAAAATCTGTGTAGAAACGGCAGATTATATGTATAAATAACAACCCATTAACAATCCAATGGAAACGACCCTACAATAATAAGCTGGCTGAACAAATATTGTGTTGGTTCTGTACCTGTTCTCCGCGATCAGTATCTGCTCCAGCAGTTTTGCAGATTCATATGTGATCTCCACAGCAGGTGTCTGCTGGAGCTGAAGCAGCAGCTCCAGGCCTCCATCCAGACGGATCCTGTTGCAGATCTCCTCGGCCACCCGACGGCCGATCGTGGGTAAGACCCAGGCCTCCTCCACCAGCTGGAAGATCTGCGCGATGGCCCGGCGGGTCTCATCTGAATCCGAGGTGTCTTTGGCTGACTTCAGCCTGCGGATGGCGGAGCGCAGGGCGGGGAGAGACGTATCCAAAACCGCCTGGACATCGGCACTGATGCCGGGAGACACTGCTCTCGGGTCGGATCCGGAACCGGATCCGGATCCGCTCCTCCCTCTCTGCAGTCGACTAACATAATCCGGGACTGTGAGTCTGTCTGAGCTGAACATGATGGAGAACCGTCGGAAGATTCTGAACAGGAAGAGCGTCAGGGTAAAGAGCATCTACAGCCGGAAACCAGGGTGCGACGCGGCTCTGACTGTTGCTGCTCCAGCTCTGCTGTAAATCAGAGTGTCACCAAATCACATCAGAGCGTGTGAAGAGTCCGGAGGAGAGAGGAGTCCATCCTCCGCAGCTGCCGCTGTGTCCGATTATCTCACCAGGCACTTTGCACAAATGTCCTTGAAGATGCCAAATCCCAACATGGCAGAATGTGAAGTCACTAACAAAACGTTCATCTGAGTCCTACTTGCTGTTCCGGATGAGACAAACAAAGTGTCGCTGTCTTTGTCTTGTGGTTCGCACCCTGAGCTCCTGCAGACAAAGGAGGATGCTTCTCCTCCTCCTCCTCCTTCCGGCGGCTTTTCTTGACGCAGTGTGGCGCCTTGTTTCCTGCAGAAAGCTCCAGCAGCTGCAGCAGCAGCAGCGGCCCTGTCGCATCCTTCGGGCAGATCCAGCAGACTGTGGACGTTCAGGGATCTGCAGCCTGTCCTCCACTGTCCTCCACTGTCCCCCAGCACAGAGTGTGTGGTCACCATGATCGGACCCTCTGCTGGAGGAACCGCAGAACCGCATCCGGCCGAGGGAGTGTGTTCATTAGTGTGTGTTGATGGAGAGAACTATGTTCAGTGAAAGTAGAATGATTTGTGCCATGCCTCAATCCTGTGGAATATGATTTATAATTAGTGGGTGGAGGGAATTTTGTTCACAACTAAATGTAAACTGAGTAAATAGTTTTAAAGTGTTTGATTAATAACAGACTGAATTTAATGCACCTCATATGGTAAGTTATGCTGCTTCTTAAACCTACAGAGAAAATGGAAGAAACTTCATACAGATGTGGAGAAAAAAGTGAAGGAGCCCAGGTGAGAGAGGGGAGGTGTGCAGTGATTTTTTTACCCGTTCTTCTTTGCAAAATAGTTGTAGCTCAGTCAGATTGGATGGAGAGTGTCTGCGAACAGCAATAAAGTCTTGGATTTAGGTCTGAACTGGGCCTTTCTAACACATGAATATGTTTTGATCTTACCATTCCATTGTAGCTCTGGCTGCATGTTAAGGGTGTTTGTCCTGCTGGATGGTAAACCTCCACCCCAGCCTCAAGTCTTTTGCAGATTCTATCAGGTTTTCTTCTTGCCCTGTGTTTGGCTCCATTAATCTTCCCATCACCTCTGATCAGCTTCCCGAGTTCCTGCTGAAGAAAAGCCTCCCCACAACATGATGCTGCCACCACCATGTTTCAATGTGGGGATGGTGAGTTCAGGGTGATGTGCAGCGTTAGGTTTCCACCACACATAGCATTTTGCATTCAGGCCTATTCTGGTATCGTCTGACTGAGGCACCTTCTTCAACATGTTTGCTGTGTCCTTCATATGCCTTGTCAATAAAACAGGACTTTCGTTCATCTTGCCACTCTTCTATGGAGGCCAGATTTGTGGAGTGTATGACTAATAGTTTTCCTGAGGACAGAGATTTCTGCAGCTCCTCCAGAGTTAAATGGACTTTGGAGTATCAACAGGTAGAAAAGCCTTATATGAGCGCTTTCTATATGATTTTTGCTTTTTATATGAGTACCTGTTGGTACTCAAAGTGCATTACACTGCTTCTTATCTACCCATTCGCACACACATTCACATACTGATGGGGTGTGGAGCAACTAAGAGGGGGTTCAGTGTCTTGCTCAAGGACGCTTTGACATGTGACCAGAGAAGCCCAGGATTGAACCAAGAACTGTAGGATTGGTGGATGACTGCGCTACCAAGTGCACTACAGTCGCCCCTTAACCATTGGCCTATTGGCTACTTCTCTGATTAACGCTCTCCTTGTCCGGTCTGTCAGTTCAAGTGGACGGCCATGTCTTGGTAGGTTTCCAGTTATGTCACACTCGTTCCATTTTATGGACGATAGATTTTTTTATAACCTAACCCTGCTTTAAACCTCTCCACAACTTTATCTGTTGTTTGTTTACCTGTTTGTCTGGTGTGGTTCTTGAACTTCAAATGCACACCACACCTTTCAGATATTTATTTGGAAAAGAAATAGAAAACCATTTATCATTTTTCTTTCACTTCACAATCATGTGCCACTAAAATCCCGATAAAAAAGGTTGTGACCTGACAAAATGTAGAAAAGGTCAAGGAGTATGAATATTTTACTCTGTTATAATAACGTTATCTGAATGTGGCAGTGGGAGTTTGCTCTCCTGCTTACACTCCTGCACTTCACCTTTGGCTTTAGTCGTGGCCTGAACACAAGTGATAGTAAGCACATGATGACTGGTATTTCTTAAACTGCATAGTGAAAAAATCACTGCTTCCGACAAACTGGGGTGAAAGTGCACAAGCAGGTGGTCAGAAGCCAACTGGTCACATGACTTGAATTTTTTCCTTCCCATCAATCACGTGATTTCTGTCTGTGTCTCTGTTTATTTGCTGCTGCAGCAAGACATTTGCAAATTAGGTTAAAGCAAACAAGGATGTGGGGTGACTGACACATGTTTCCAATGATTGGGAACACACAGTCCGTCATTACTCTCTCATTCTGCTCTCTCACCCGGCAGAGGCAACATGGAGCTGTGGGCCGTCCTGCTGCTCGCTCTGCTCGCACAGACCTTTGCTGCAGATGGTGAGTACAACATTACTAATAAAAGTTCAGAAGCACAAAGAGGAGTGCTGCTGTTTGTTGCTGTTATCCTTTAGCGTAGCGTTATCGTGTTTGTTACACTGGGATTACTCAGTGTGCCGAATGCTGTGTGTTTTATTAGCACATGCATTCATGAGTCTGCACAAGTACTATATTTATTCACAAATAATCTGATTATAGTAATATTGGAACAGAATGTCTTTAAAATGCCAGGAAATAATAGCCATTACAGAGGTTCATGGCACATGGTATAATTTCAATTTCCACAGAATAATGTGCACAATAGCAAATTCTCATGCTGATGAAGATGGAACCTGTTGCCTTCTATCTTCTCTAATCATTTTACTTTAAGACTAATTATAATACAAACAGGATACAAGGAACATGCGAAATATATAGAATTAGAAGAAAATTCTCTCAATAACAAAGATTCAGTTTGTCTTATGATCTAATTCGAAGGGTTATTAGGTCAAAGGTGCAAGGAAAACACGGAAGCAGTATGAAAATACTTTAACTAAAACCGATTCTGTCATTTTATGTGGAGAGTCGTGCTTGGGCCGCTGTGAAAATGGCTTTGACTCTCAGAGGAGCTGCCAGTGCGATTCCATGTGCAAGTATTACAAGAGCTGCTGCTCCGACTTTGAGGACGTCTGTGACAGGATGAGTAAGAAACTTCTCTGCTCATTTGTTTGAAATACAGTAAGTCAGATGGGGTCTGACATCGCTTCAATCTCTCCTCAGCTCGTGGGGACACGTTTGCGTTTGCAGAAGATGATGATTACGAGGAGCTGTTGGACAGTACCACCATGGCCCCCGGACCTTCAGCACAGTCTGTTACCGCTAGCAGTCGTCATCCGGAGCCCACTCGACAGCCCAGCCCAGACTTCAGTGACAGGCCACAACATCGTCCAGAAGCCACACTAGAAATGACCAAACCACCACAACCGATTGACACAGTAGTTCAGTCCATGTCTGTCAGACAGATGACACCGACTTCTGACACAGTTCCACCTACACAGAGCGTCCCCGTCAATGCTGAACCCCAAACGATCGAGGCAGCAGATGAGTCGACCACTGTTCCTGTCGATACAGAAACTACCACGACCCCTGACCCGGATGCTGAGGTCTGCAGCGGGAAGTCTTTTGACACTTTTATGCAGCTGAAAAATGGCTCTATATATGCTTTCAGAGGTGAGCGACAGGCAGTGTCATCCCCTAATATTCTAATGTTTTTTATGAAACTTTTGGGCTCTTGGGGTTAATCCTGCACAATGTCTGCCATTTGTTGCAGCACAGATTTAAGGAAACGTGGCGGTAACATTATCTTGTTTATTTTAGGGAAGTACTTTTTTGAACTGGACCAGAAGTCGGTGCTTCCTGGTTATCCAAAACTCATTGAGGACGTGTGGGGCATCAGCGGACCTATTGATGCTGCTTTCACTCGTGTCAACTGTCAAGGGAAAACCTACATCTTCAAGGTGAGGACCCAGAAACTTATTGTCCAATTAATTGTACATCAGACTGCTGCTGCGATAAGAAAGTCATATTAAAACACATTTTACCAGGGAAACAAGTACTGGAGGTTTGACAACGGTGTACTGGATGATAGCTATCCTCGAAACATCAGTGTGGGCTTTGAAGGGATTCCTGATAATGTGGATGCAGCGTTGCCCTTCCTGCTGCGGGTCACCATGGAAAAGAGAGAGTGTATTTTTTCAAAGGTGCAGCAATCTTTTACACTGTAGTTCTTAACATGTGACCACCAAGAAAATATTATTTTTTGCCTCACACATACTCTCATCGTGTTGGTGTCTCCAGGGGAGCAGTATTACACGTACGAGTTTGTCCACCAGCCGTCTCACGAGGAGTGTTTCACCATGTCTGAAAGGTCTCCATCCATACTGTTCAGGCGTTACACGGATGTATACTACAACAACTATGAACATGTTTTCAGTGAGCTCTTCTCTAACTGTGAGTAGTTAGAGAGGATTTGTGCTTGTTTGGAGCTTGAGGCAAGTGTTGTTACTTGTACAACCTCATGTGTTTCTAACGTTCTTTAGTGCCTCAGCATCGTGAGCCCCATCATTTCATTAACAATGACTGGAAGGGCCTCAACCCCCAGTGGACGCTGCCATGGCAGGAAGAATCTACATCGGTCGGCGGAGGTGGACACCACCTCGTCGCAATGACTACCAGCCTGACCAGCAGTGGGGTCGACAACAAGGGCAGCAGTGGAACCAGCAGTACGGGCAACAGGGAACCAGCAGGACGGACAGCAGGGAACCAGCAGTACGGGCAACAGTGGGGTCGGAGGAGGCAAAGCCGGTCTCCTTCTTGGGGATCCATTGCAGATCAGGGGATGAACATGGGTCAGACCTTTGCCGAAAGGGGAATGGAAATGGGTCTAAGGTTGGCAGAGAGGAGGATGGAAATGGAGGAGAGGCTTGGACGAGATTGGGACAGACGATGGGATCAAGACTGGGACCAGGACAGAAGGAGAGATCGATACAGACATAACAACAGAGGCAACTATGACTCCAGGGATGACAGGTCGTACTGGGCCGTGCCTCAGAGGAGTCTGCCCATACAGAGTGTCTATTTCTTTAAAGGAGGTAACACTCACACAAAATTATTTATTATGTGAACAGCACAGTTTCACTGGAATCCTGCCCACTGTTGTTCTCTGATGCCCTGTGAACAGAGAAAGTGATAGTTGTGGACGAACACAGCTGCTTCTTAAGGTTACTATAAACCCGATAAAACAGATTATTCTCTCACTATTTTTATAATTATTTCTATTATAATAATATAATTATTTATTTTAATTTTAAAATGTAAGGATGTAAGAATTAGCAAAAAATGTACACGTTCTTACAACCCCAAGTGTCCGTCCAAAACCTGCTCCTAAAGTTAGTTTTATTTATTCTTACTTAAACCTACATGTTTTAGCCTGTGAGGTGAGACAGATGTTCCAGATGTTCACAGAACTCACTAATTTTATCAACCTACCCAAATGCTGTCTCACCACACAGAGCTTCTCACAGTTTCAAATGCTGTGTATTAGCTCACATGACAACGAAACAGATTCCAAACACTGTGTCACTCACTTCTTTGCTTCACCTTTACATGATGCGTCACCTTGTTTGTTGCTGGTCAGTGATGAAAGTTTCAAACTATTTTTTTTATTGACTGTTTTATATTTTAAATGCAGACTTTTACTTTCCAGTTAAGACCAATTGCTGCTTGTCTGGATGACTGTTGGTGTTTTATGTGTTTTCTAGACAAATACTTCAGAGTGAACCTCAGGACTAAAAGAGTCGACCACGCCATGCCTCCATATCCCAGATCTATTGCCAAGTACTGGCTTGGCTGTTCAGACACAACCGGAGCAGAGAAGTAGCAGTTTCAAATTTGTTTGAAGTTTGTTTTTTTTTATTCTTCTAAATTTGCATATAACATTTCATTTCTCTCTCAGGCTGTGTTAGTAGTTAAAAAGCCTGAACAAATATTGAAGACCAGTCAAAGTCCACACAGTGCTCGCACAGCCAAAGTCCAGCTGGTTGAGTTTTTAAACTCTGCAGAGTTATATCAGCTCTCATAATCAGATGACCTACTTTATTAAACAAGCAGATGATATTGTAAAGATGATCTCAGCACTCCCAGCTGTCTGAAAGTCAGAATCCACAAGTCTGTGTTCATAGCTTTTAATTTCTTAATTTGCTGTAATTAAAAAAAAACTTGTTACATCACATCCACACATTTAATAAGTGACTGATGCTTTCTAAATATTTTTTGTCCAAAAATGTTTATTTGCTAATAAACTATATGAAAATATAAAAAATTATGACATGATAGAGTGGATAATAAAGTTGTCACAGAAATATATTTTTCTTTGGTTACAGCAAAAAATTGCTGTGTTTATATGTTATCCAACCACATTGTTATGCAACTGTCACACCAGAGGTCAGAGGTCAACTATGGGGGAAGGGGAGTTCATGCTCACAGTGTAGATATGAAAACATTTTTACAATTTCAGTTTCCTGACATCTGACAACCAGTAGAAAAAGATACAATTACAATACACTGACAGAACAACATTGTTGAATGTCACTGGCTCTTTGGCTGATGTCCACAGGAGGAAAATGTCAGAGTGAGTTACATCTGTTATTATTATTATTTACAATCTTTTACAACATGTTGTTTTTTTTCATAACTAACAACTAAGAACATTCCTGTCATTTGTCATATCTCCTTGTCTTCCTGTTACAACTCAGATGTTCATCAGTGTTGAATTTTCCATAAAAAGACAAAGTCTAAAACATAAACACAGACTCAGATCTTACAGTACTTGCATGTATACAGTCACATACTTAAGTATGTTTGGAGAAATTACTCAAATACCAAACAGTTTCCTGCAGTTCTTGCCACAGTTTGTTGTGTTTCATTCCTAATCTTTAAACTTTTCGCTGCAAAATGCTGCATATGTGAGTATGTAAACTGCACTTACAATACACCTACAGTAATTTTAAAACATATGGTCTGTAAGTTAGTCAAATTTTCCGTAGCTATTAATATTTTCCATTAGTGCCTATTTTAACTGCAGAATAATAAATACTGTATTGTATTGTATCAGACCTGCTGACATATTAGTTTCTCAGAGGTTATGAGGATTTAATTATGACATTTTCATAGCAGGGTTCATCTTTCACACTAACCACTGCTCCTTTATTGGCGATGACCTCGGTGAGACTCACTGCGTCTCCTGCTTGGCCCACAGTTAGGTAGTTGCTCTCAGTTTGTCCAGCAGCTGGCCAACTGCTTCCCTCAGCTTTGAGGTCTGATTGTGAGTCAGCTGGAGCAACCTCTGGTACACTCTTCAATATAGACGACAGTGGCCGTGTTGGAGTGCTGTTCTCTGACAGCGGCGCGTCATTAGCCCCAGTGTCCGAGGAGTTAGCGGTAACGTGCTTCCTCCTGATGGGCTTTACATACACCACCCTCCCCGCCAGACGGCCCTCCCTGCTCCCACATACTTGCCCGAGCTCCAAGCTTTCTCCTGGGTGGTTTGGTAATCCCTTCACCTCCCTTGGGTTTAAACTTTCCGGGCTCCTGGTCCCTGTGTCTCTGTAGGCTGCCGAGTCGCCGTAGCATGGCTTGAACGGGACCTTCGGTGCTCGGCTCGGTTTTCGACACCTGCCTCCCTGCCCTGCCCACCGTCTCATACACTGTGGTGACCTTGTGTGACCCCTCCACCTGAGCATCTGAGTCAGATGTTTGCAGCTGTGTCCCTTTATTAGCAGCTGTGTTGGACATGGTCCGTCGTCTTCCTGATGCCCCAGGGATCTGCACTGTGGCCCGTGATGGAGTTCTGTCTTCCTGTTCCACTGCCTCGCAGCTCGACTCCTGGTTGTCTGCTGCTGGCATATCCACTGCATCTTCCCTCTCCTCACCTTCAGCTGCATCTTCCTCTCCAGTTCTAGCTGCACCTCCCTGACTTTGAAGAGCAGAGAGCATCAGAACCCCCCAGGTTGTTTTAGATTTGTTGCGTGGGCCAGCACTGGGGTCTTGAGCTGAGCCACGGCGCTCCTTTGGACTGAAGCGGGTGCCCTCAGCAAACGAGACAGACGGACGCTTGGATTTGGCGATGCTGGAGGTCCGTGGGATGTTGAAGGGAGACGTGATGTCCTCACTGCTGAAGCCTGATGGATCTAAAAACATGTTACACTTTGAACTCATCTCCTGAAACTCGCCACCCGCCACCTCTGGGATGTCTGCCAAAAAAAGAGAGGGAGAACAGTCAAGGAAAGACAATGAGATGTTGCACTACTGCTCACAACCTAAAGAGGGCAATACCAAGTTTGATGAATTGTATCCCTGCTCCTACCTTCTCTTGGAGGGACACAGTAGAGAGCCTCTCCCTCCTCCTCATCACTGTCAAAGGACGAGCCCTCAGTCACCCAGCCAGAAGAAGGGGGCTCAATGAAGCTGTGGTTGAAGGTCAGCTCTGGGTCATGATGAGACACTGTGTGGCAAAAAAAACACAGATAAAAAATACAAAAGACAAAGTAGCATTATAAGTCCATAAATCTATTACCAAGACAAACTTTACCTTTAAATTAACTATTACTCTATTAGTTTGCAAGTTTAAAGTGTGAACAAGATTTCATAATTTTATTCAGTTTGATGTTTATAGTTCTACTGAAGCAATTCCTTCAGCACATATTTCAAAACTAAAAACAAAGGGGGACATTTTGAATTTCAATAAGTCTTACAAGTACACCTGGATCTGGGGGGGGGGTCCATTAAAGCGTGTTAGTGTATTACATAATGAATACTGTGTTTTAACACTGACCAGTGACACGGGGCAGACCAGATGACCAGTTAGAGATACAGGGGAGGGCAGCACCAATGTTAGCCAGCACACTATAAACATGATACTTCATCCGAACTGACCAGCCTCCATCAGCCAATGTTGCCCTAGAAGAAAGAAGGTTTGTATGGCAATAGTTTCTTAAGACTGCACAACTAATCAAAATCTTTGATAACTAAGGTCATTTCACCACCTGAATGTCTTAATATTTAAGTATCCTCAAATACTCATTTTTGACACTGAGCAAGATAGTTCAGGTCTGTCTTGCCTCTATGCTTGAACATAACAATGATAAAGGTAAATGAGATCCAGACCTGTCTTTGCCATCAACAGGTCCTCCTCCACAACACAAACAACAGCAGAGCACAGCTAAGAGCATCAGGAGCAAAGGGACGAGCACACCTGCTATCACAGCAGATCTGACACCTGGTACACACACACAGAGAAACATGTGAGGCCTTTTAGGCCGCCTGAGAGCATAATAATGTTCACATGGATGGATGAAAATAGATTTAGTACTGTTAGGGCAGACTCCGGTGACTGGGTGGCAGCCGACACCGTCGCCACAGTCGCAGACAGACGAACAGTTGAGGCCAAACCGAAGGGCAGGGCAGCTGCTGTTACAGCTGGAAAAAATACAGAATGAGGTAATTACATCTCCACAGTAAATCAAACTCTGTGTACGAACAATGAATCATGATCCAAGTTAGTGCTCAGTGATGATGTACTGTAATGTGCCGTCATGAAGACGGAAATGAAAGAGACCTTAAAAGATGTAGTGCATGTTTTAACCTCCAATTGCATGTTATCTCCATTAACAATAACACTATTTTCCAAAGGGCACTCTCCTGTGTGTTTTAGCTGCTCAGATTATACAGCTGTCTCGGATTGAAAAGTCCCAAGTTAAAGAAACAAAACCAAATTCACATGAATCATTTCATATTTCCTGTGTGATTTTATTGCATCATTTAGCAGTAAACAGCCCCGAGTGTCAAGCAGAGCAGCTTTAACTTTTGACTGTACCAGTTTACGTGTACTGCTCCACTGTGGTTACAGAAGTTGTTTGTTTGTTTGTTTGTTTTGAAATGTCACATTTCTGTGATATAACATCGTTATAACATTTTATTTTGATGTGTCTGTTTTGACTAATTATGTAGTAACTGGGTTTTAGGTTTGTAGGGTATTACTGCACTGTTTTTGGATTGGCCTAGTCATAACTGTTAAAAATAGTGGTTAAAATGTGTCACACATTGTGTCCATATTTTAAAACTTTTATCTCAGTTTAAATATTTGCTCATAACTTTATCAAGTGCTCTAACGTCAGCCAACCTCATGAAAAAAGAGCTGTTTCAGTCTGTTGACATTTTATCGGACTAAAACAGTCACTGTAAAAAAAAAGAATACAAGATTTATTCAAGGTTGTGCTTAAAGTGAAACTGAGCCTGTCCAAAGAGAAAATGTTTTTCATTTTCTAACTCTCACCTCTCCCCTTGAAAGCCTGGCTGACAGACACATCTTCCTGTCACATGATGGCAGTAACCATGGATACAGGGACTGCACAGGAAGCTGCAGGCATCTCCATACGTCCTGTTAGAGCAGGCCTCACACCTGGGCAACAGCGAACAATAACCAAGGACAGTTATAATAAGGATATTTTTACTTCTAAACCTCATTCCATAGTTCATAAAAGCATGTTTGAGTTGAGCAGCATTTTAACAACCTTTAACCTTTAACACAGCCTACAAGGATCATACCTTTGCCTGTTTAAGCGCATTAACTTACAACTACTTACACTTCATACATAAAGTAAGTGTAGCTTATTAACCATGAATAATATGCAGTTACAATGTCTTTGGATCACTATTCTTGACGGGGTTAAACTTGGAGGGTAAAAAAAGGGTAAAACTGGTTACACCCCATAATTCTGTCGTTGTTTTGGTCCTGTGACCATTAAAGTGGTGACTTGGCTCACTTAGGATTTGGAATTTCCCACAGCTTTCCGTACAACAAAGAATGATCCAGTTCCAACTCTAACACATGATGAGAATGTAACTTTTCAAAAAGTACAAAAATATGTGTAGTTTTATATTTGAATAGGATGTATGAACTGACATAAGTCACCTTTGTTAGTTTTCTAGCTGTTTTGATTTTTGGGGCTTAGTAGCCTGTGCATGTTTGTTTCCTTCTTTGGATAATCTATTCTGCCAAATATCATGTATAATTTTTTTAGAAATATATTTTAGTATTTGCAAGTGAATATTCATAATGTGAAATAACAAATAAAGCAACAGATAACCAATAAGTAGATAAAAAGGGTAACATCTTCTAGTAATTGTTAATGTCTGTGAATCCACAAGAGTCAAGTTGAGAAAGAGTCGAGAAAATGTGTTTGACTTTCTCCAACAAACAACATGTTCAAACTCACAGAGGCATCATACACACACCTGGGTCCGCTCCATCCTGGGTCACAACTCTGACATGTCCCAGTTCTTGGGTCACAAGGCTCATTATTCTTGCAGCGTGGACACTTATCCTGGCAGCCATCGCCGTAGTAACCAGGTGGGCAGGGTTGGTCACACTGTGTACCGTTCCAGCCAGGCTCACAGGCAGCACAGGAACCATCAGTGGCAGAGCAGACCTGGTTGTCTTTACAGTGACCACAACTAAGGAAGGGACATACAGTCAGTCCGCATAGAGTTTATTAACAGAAATAAAACGTTATGAATGCTTAATACCTTATTTTACACCCACTGCCATACTTCCCAGCTTCACAGGGCTGGTTGCAGAAGTCACCCTGGTACCCTGGGTGGCACAGGCATTGCCCATTGGCAGGGTCACAGCTGCTGTGTCTAAATTCACAGTTACATCGCCGGTCACACCTCAGTCCCCACCAGCCTTCCTTGCACTCACACACACCACTCCTCTGATTACAGGGGGAAAGGTAGCAGCTGCAGTTGAGGAGACATTTCATGCCCCAGTGGCCTGGGTGACACTGACATTGGCCTGTTACCTGGTCGCAGCTTTGGGCCACAGAGTTCCCACTGTGACAATGGCATGGCTTGGAGCAGGTCTGCGTCCACCAGCCTTCGTTGCATGTACAGTTTCCATGGACGTGGTGGCATTGGCCGTGGCGGGTGCACTTGCATGAGTTCTGGCACAGAGGACCCCAGCGGTTCGTGTTACAGGTGCATTCACCAGTAACAGGGTGACAGCGGCCATGTGGGTAGCACTGGCACAGCTGACGACAGTCTGACGCCCAGAACTCAGGGGGGCAGCCTGATAACCCAACAGACACATGTCACTACCAGAAGACACCACAAAACACTAAGTGGTTTGTCTTGTACCCCTTTTTGCGGGTACAATTCTAAAATTAAAAACCCCTGGACTAAAACACCAGATTATACAAACAGTATTTATAACTACATCCACCCCAAGCTGCAACAAAAGTATAATGTACTTAATCATTCATTTATTATGACCAAAATTGTTTTGTTTTTACATTTAACCATTTACATTTATGATACTGGTGCTTTCACTTCACTTGAAAATATAAATCCTTCTTCTAGCCCTGGTTTCACACAAGAAACTTTAGAAAAAAGGAATCAATAAGCAAATACCATAATTAATAGGAGGGTGACAAAACTGCATGTAGTTTTCATTAGTTTCATCTTATTAGGCCACTCATTGTACTTTTACACAATACTACCTAAATGTTTTGTGCAGTTGGTGCATTGTAAATTACAAAACAGACATATTAATGAATCAATGCCAAACATGCTCTTGTGTATAGTGACTCACGTGTTTTACAGTGAGCTCCAAAGTAGCCAGGTGGGCAGCGACACACTCCTGGATACACACAGATCTCATCCTTTAGGCAGGCCTGCTCACCCTCACACACAGCTGCACATACACATACATCACACAGCAGTGAATGAGAGAAGTGGAAAAAACACAATGTAGGCGGTAGGAGGAGTTACTGTGCGTTAGACTCACGTATGGTGCATTTGTTACCCTCTTGACGCCACCCAGGGCAACAGACCAGACTGGAGGCGTCCCTGAATGAACAGAAAATAAAGAAAATGTGCCTGACAAAGCAGAAACTTAGCAAATCAAACATTCCGTTATATAACCAGGAAAGTTAAACTACAAACACTAACCGGAAGAGAAGATTAAATCAGAGACACAGCTTTCATTCATATATTACTAAAATCACAGCTTGACATTCAGACTATTAATATCCTATGATATCAGAGTCGTTTGTAATGAATTGTCACAAAGTTGACATGTTTAAACGATGGCAAAGTTGAGCCTGTGTACCTGACACTGCGACAGACGTTCTTTCCAGCCGGATCCAGGGTGTGTGAGGAGGACAACAAGCAGCAGAGCAGGACAGTTAGAGTCCTGAGGAGTAGCTTCAGCTCCACACCGGTGTGAAACCAAAAACTGGGGCTCAGCGTCTTCATTTCTTCCATCTTTTCGCCCTATTTCTTCAACTTGTTCTCCTTGCAAGCAGAGGGAAGCACAAGGAGAGGCAGTATCTCTGTCTGACTACCCTCCACCCTTTCCCTGCTTCCCTTTTCCCTCTGTTTCTCTCCTGTGAGTCGTCTTGTGGCTCCAATGCAGCCAGAGAGGTCGAGGCTCCCCGGTTTCCTCATCACATTTCCTGGGGAAGTCAGAGCCACTTCCTTCTATTCAGCCAGAAGGAGAGCTTTTTAAAGACGGTCGAACACTCACACACAAAACCCGCCGCACACGCTGGTGGAGCACGTCTAGGCGCACACCTCTAATGTTCGCCCGTTTCCCAGAACCTATTGTTGACAGTCTTCCAGTAGATGATGACGCCTTCATCCTCCCTTTAAGTTACGAAGTTCAAACGTCAGTGAAAAGATCACATCATTGCTCTGAGAATTTATTCTACTGCAGCAGGAACATGTGCTGCACAATGGCATTCCCAGTATTACGTGTTTCTCTGAATAATGCACTGAGATCATTTCAGTTTTTAACAGAAGTCTGTGTTTAATGGGTCTGATTTAACTTTTTCTGATCTCAACATCAGAAAAAACACATTTCGAATAGTTTTTAAAATCACATATTAAATTGCTTTCATTACAGTTGACATCTAGGATGCATTTTTTTCAGCAGAGATGCTTCATGAAGAACAGAATTAAAAAAATAAACTGGGAACACTGTTTGTTAGGAAAACATGGTCCATGTAGAGGGTCATACATTAACTGTCTCTCAACAAATACAAAACCACATGTAAGTATGAGAAGTGCAATGTTCAGACATTTAGAGGGAATAAAGGGATCTGACAGTAAATGTGGTCGTCAAAATAAACCCTCTCTCCTTTCCAACAGGGCGCGCACAACTTTCACCAGAAGTAACTAATGTGCTGAGGCTGGTACACCAGCCACTGTTTACACACACACACACGTGGAAACACTGCATCAAAACTGACTTCTAATAATTAGGAAAATATATATTTTTTTATCACGTTAAGGCTTATTAAAATGGATTCACTCACTAAAACTGCTACTATGACTACTTCTGTTTTTCCTTAAACACAAAAGTGATTCAAATCATGAGAAATACATAAGTGGCTTAAAAATTCCCTAACTGAGGTAAAAGTTACTTAATTTTGTGGTAAAATATTCATTAATTATAAAAGGAGCCAATGCCCTCTTGTGGAATAGAGGTGAACATACTTATATATTTTCCATAGTATTACACTGGACAACCTAATTTCACAATACAACTTTGTAATATCTTTGGTTTCTGGTGAAAATGTTACATAAATACGTATATGTAGTTTGAAAAATAGCAGTAAAACATTTCTTACAATAGAGAAAACGTGAATTGTCATATCATACAAAAAAAACATTTGTGGTGAGTTATAAACTGTTTTACAGTGTACCAGAGAGTTCAACAGTCTTCCTCTTATTTACCACTTCCATGTGAACGTAAGGGGGCAAGTGGGAGATTAACATAAGAGGAAATGAAAGTAAATATGATAAAAATCAAGCAAAGACTGAATATTATCTGTATTCTCTTTCCTCTCACTCTCATAGTGTTTTTGTGTCATACACACCGGTTGCTGCTTTCAAATGTGTAACCTGGTCCCTAAGCTACAATCAGACTGTATGTAAAAACTGAGGAGAAATCATGACAGTATCTGCTTCAGATCAAATGAAGACAAACTGGAGAGTCCCAGATCAGTACCCGGCTCAGGAACACAGGTGCTGGTCTGTCTCATCCGTGGCCTCCGAGTCTCCGATGATCTCCCAGGTGGAGGCCGAGCTGCTTATGTGAGTGGGGCTTCGGCCACTGCTTGATCGCGTAAAGAAGCCAAAGCTGCAAGGGAGAAAAGACGTCTGGGGTCAGACCTGTAGTCGGGGATTACAGCTAAACATAGTCCAGGACTGACAAAGCTCTCAGGACAAAGACCTGTTAGCACAGAGCAATGAAACCAGTGGTGTTTTATAGAAGCAGCAGTTTTAGGCCTTTTAGGTTTTTATGGCTCATCTTCACATTTTATGAGTGTCACAGTGCAAAGTGCTACAGCTGCTACAATAAAATCTGTCATTCTTTATTATACCTGCTGTCTACTTGTATCTCTTCACAGATTTTAGGATGAAATGTTAACTTGGCTTTAAAAAAAAACAAAACATGCACCTATATGTTCAGTTCCTCAGTCGCTTTATTTTCCAAACAAAAATATTTCCAGCCACATCCGTCATTAGGATTCCCCTCATCCAGTTACTGTGTAAACTGGATTTTTAAAATATGCCCAATCCCCGTCCTTTTTTAGCTGCAGACAGTTTACGTCCTCTGTCCCAAAATACGTGCATTTCTAGATTAATTTAGTTAAATTAAGGGCAAAAATGTGTAGCTTAAAATCGTTTTTTTTTATTTGCTCAACAACTACTTAGAATTTTTACTTGTTTTTCAGTATAAACACTGCACACAGACATCTAGCAGCGTTTTTAATGACTCGTCTGTGGAAGTATATTGACATCAAAGGCTCTGGCAGGACACAAAGTAAATTGTGATGTAAAGTAAAGTGTCACTGCAAGTGTCTGTGGTAGCTTTGATATATTAAATATCAAAAAGTACTGAAAGAAAATTACTAACATCAAATTTTGTTTGCGGTCAAATGATTTAATTTTTAAAGAAGTGCTACATACAACTGCTACTACTAATAGTACTTTTATTTCTAGTGCTGATTTTTTGCTATGACCTCATCCGATTCCATGTGAAATGTTCAAAGGGGTTTACTTATAATGAATAATAGCAACAATTATTTATATATTGTCTCAATATATAATGAAACGCAAGGAAAAGGAATGGCACTGTGCAATTTCCTCTGCATAAATTGTGATCTATCTTAACTGAGGTCACAAATACCAACAAACACAACATAGATTTATGGGTTTGTTCAATAAAGAAATGAAAGACCATGACTGTGTTTTAAAAACTTGTACATTAAAATATTGTGTCTGTTGATATTTTTAACTTTAGTGAATATCAGATCACATTTCATGACCAATTTATGCAGAAATTGCAAACAGTGCCATTACACTGCCACTATTCTTGCAGATATGTAAAGTGTGAATTTAGTTAAATGAGAAAAAGATGCAGTAAGTGCTACATTAGCTGAAGAACATAATTAACCACACAACATAATTGCTCTACTATTTGGAAGCAGTTCAAAAAACATGCCTCAATGTTTTCTGCTGAGCTTGTAAGTCAAAAGTGACAATGACTAATAAGCGATGTAAAATACAAAAAAACTAAATTATTTTATATATTGCCAAAGCAAAAACATATGTAGAAACAGATGCTGAGACAAAAATTACAAACTATCAAAACCTGGATGTTAGATTAAAGTGTCATTTGCAGCCTGTCCACTGAGCAGCAAGTCTGCATGGCGCAGGGTGGCAGTGGGTAGAAGCTGTACTCACAGGTTTTGAATGCGTGACTCAGCTGGTTTGTCAGTGTCGTTTAATGGAGGGCCGTCTACTTCTGTCTGCCCAAACAGGGAACTCCTCTCCTCATCATCACTGCCAAGCAAACAGACTGTTCATACAATTGTGCAAACATTTCTCCACACTTCTGCCACACTGTTTCTTGATATGATGAGAGAGACCTGATGTCGCATTCATCCAAAGGAATTCCCAGCATCTTGGCCTTAATGCGCGATCTCTTTTTTTTGATGGCAGAGCGAACCGCTTCTAGGAGGAAACCGGGGCATCGCTCCTCATTCAGGATCTCCCTGCAGTAATCATAATTGTGTTGTTCAAATGTAAAACCATTAGAAAGAACTCCAAGTCTTTTTGAACTTCTGCAACTTTGAAACACGATAAGCTAAAAGTTTGACACACTAACTGGACCCACCTTTGGTAGTAATTGAGTTCCTCCTGCACCAGGAACAAGTTAGTTTTGAGCTCGTTCCTCTCAAAAATGATGTCACGCACCTCCTTCTTGGTGAAGCATGGCAGGTCATGATCCTTACGGTCTTTCTTCGACTCCTTTTTGGGCTCATGAGCAGTTTGTCTTGAACTCGACTGATAAAAGAAAAAAGACATTTCGGGTTTATACAAAGTACATGTGAAATGGCCACATGCAGTGTAACAAATAAGTTTTAACGTGTAGCATATGTTGTAGTGTAACAAATGTTTTAAGTCATCTAATCAGTTTTAACCGGTTCAAATTTACTTTTTAGACATTTAGCTCTTGTCAAGAACATCTAAGAATGACAGCTGATAACTAATATAAGATATATGATGCACCTAAGTCTTTCCAATCCAAACAGGTCTTTCATATTGTAGATATAAGTAATCCTCTAACAACATAATGATTACACAGTGAATGTGGCAGTGACCACAGTGCAGAACACTTCACTGAAAATGACATGAAGAGTATACACATAAACATAACATGCATACAGGCGTGTTGCTGTTGGTTCTGTCCAACTGTGCTTGCAGATTTTCTATCTCTTTGATTTTCTCCTTAAGATCGGCTTCCATGTCGGCTTTCCTCTCCACTGTGCTCGTCAGCTGGGTCTGCAGGACAGTCTGCTTGTGTCGCAGTTCTCCATTCATCTTCATGAAGCGCTCCAGCTGTTCCTGAAGCTATACACACACACAAAAAAAAACACACATAGATATTGTACATGTGAACCACTAAACAAACCCACCCAACAGGTTTTAACTCAAACAGACCGTTGCCATATTTCCCATTAGGTTCAATTACAGTTGAACCCGACAGCAGGGCTGAACTAAAAAGACCCTCCATATCTGGCTGATAATAGCAGCTGCAGAATATTGAATGGAACAGGGTATGTCCATCCGTGCAATTTGGATCAAATGTCTGAAGAATGAATGAGCACACACATTATTAGGGTAGCATTAACTTTAATCATAACAAATCTAAGCATCTGTTTGAGCACATAGTGAAACTAGTTCCGCTTTGTCTGTCTTTCTCTTAAGTCGACTGAGTGCGAACCAAATACTTAGCATGAACAAATACACATCCAGTGATTGCAAACACTCACATACACACAACCACAGCAGCTGTGTGGTGGAATGAAAACTCTGCCCAGACTTGTTTTAACCTAATCCTCAATCAGTGGATCATCTCCAAACTCTGCCAGATTGTCAACATGTGTTTTAACATTATTTACGAGAGTCAATTTTGTAGTCGCAGCCTTGAATCTAATTTTAGTGTTGGTGAGTATCACAGTGTTACGGCTGTGATGCACACAAGATGACAGTGTTTTAACAAGTGTGATGCTCTCCTGTCTATAAACTTTAAAGCTGGTGCTCATCCGGACCCACCAGTCAGGTAATGACTAATTAGTTGAGAGGTCCTGTGCACTGCAAGTGTGTCAAGGGGCAAAAGCAGCAGAATCATCATTTTGTCTGCTTACCGCCTCCACCTCTTTGGAGATGGTAGTTATCTCCTGGACTTTGGCCCTAAGCTCGTCTCTCTGCTTGTCCACCACCTGCTTTAGCTTCAGCATCACCTCTCGTTGCTGCCGCTGGACATGGTCTGCACAAACACACAGATACAGTATCTGTTTCTTGCTATTAATGTAATATTGCCTTCACTATAGTTTCAAATCTTCAAAAAATGTTTAAATTTTTTATCTCTATTAATATTTTAGAGACAGATATGTTCAAAGTACAGTAGATATCTTAAAATTTGGGCAGCGTTTTTTATGATTTGGATAGATATAATGCAAAGGCAACTAAAGGCATTTGAACGTCACCTCATCAGAGTGAAACACTGGAGCCCGAGAGCAGTCATATTCATCTCATAAAATAAATGATTTTGTTTGCCTGACATCTTGCCAAATCAATTACAAACGCATAGAGACAGCAAGTTTTTCTATCAGTACGAAAAACAAGGGTCAGCAAAGTCCCTCCACCCTTAGAGGAATCGGAAGATATAACTCTGTTTCTCTTTCTCTTTGTCAGTAGGGCTCAGGATGTGCTTTTTGATATATGCAGGGAAAGCCCAGTCCTCTGCTGAGCCCTCTCACACAAATATAAGAAGAACTTCTGCTCCTTCACCCCACAAAATAACTGATCTATAAACAGTACATCAACCAGTTTGGCTGCTTTCAACATTAATTCATGTCACTGCTAACCATCCGCTTCCAATCTCTGCCGTAATTGGTTAAGCAGATTTTCACTAGAGATACTTTTGCATACATTTGCATTCCTCCACTGGTCTCTAACTGAAAGCTACTTGTTTATAGATCAGCATGTGGCGAATATGGAACAATCTTGGGTGATTTTGATGATCACATTTAGTCATTTTATGCCATTTAAAATGTATTAGAATTTCAGTTGGACATGTAAAATATCAAAGCTTAGGACTCTGCACTTCTGAATTTCCAATCAAGTCGTACAGAAGAACGAAACAAACGTAATTTCTTCATTTTGGGGAAGGACTTAGAAGGACTATTTGGAGTGAAAGGAATTTTAAAAAGCCTTTATTGATTTGAAAGGTAAATAGACATGATAAGCATACTTCACATTGTACGTGAACATGAACAAACACTTACAGAACATACCTTCTTGTGCATGGCTGCCCTTCAACCTGCTCTTCAGCTCCTCCCTGTCCTCCTGGAGCTGCTGCACCTGGTCCTGCAGCTCCTCACACCTCCTCCTCCACTGCTCCTCCTTCTGCTGCAGCTCCTGCTTAAAGGGGTCAGACTGTAAAACCATAACCTCATACTTTTGCAGGAAAAACTGCTGTGTCTAAGCTGGTGTCATTTTGTTTAATAATCAGTACTGTTGCTTGCTTGAAATGCTTCCAAAACATTTCTACAGCAATTTCTGACATCTCCGTACCACACCCCTTCATTTACTTTCTCAGCAAACAACACAGTCCTGTCTAGTCTGTAATTAAAACCTCATGTGAAGGGATTAAGATGCTGGTGAAATGTCTGTAAATAAAGACATTTTCAAATGCAATAATGCCATTTAAAAGCATAGTACAGTATATGCATTTAAATAAACGATCATCCCAATAACTACTAATGATGCAAAGCTTTACGCCCATTGGCACAGTCATGCTGAAGGCTTTGGGCCAAATTTCCAACTAGTTTTACAGTTTGACATTTTAACAGTCACTTCAAGCGTTTTATTAGCTTCTCAAATATCCAACTTCTCAAATGTGAATTTTTATTTCCATAAAGATTATCATTGGGTTTTGGAATGTTTATAAAGTCATACATATAAAGATGTCGCCTACAAAGCCCTGGGAACTTTGGTTGGACATTTGTCACCATTTCTGAGAGCTTTTTGACCACACAAGTTATGGAATATTCGGAAAATATCTGTCGCATTTTACATTTATTTTAAACCCGTTTGGTGCGGTCCTACTTTGGCGGAGTGTGGTTAGCGGATTGATATCTAGGAGTCGGTGAAGCTACCGGGCGGGCAGGTACACGGCAGTGATCCTATCGTGTGATGTACAACGTTCTGTCACAGAAATCAATCAGCGTATAACGAACATATCAACTGCGTCCGTTCTCTCCATAAAAGATCAGTGTGGGACGTTCATGGTTATGACACATTTGGAAGTCACGTAGCTTGACGTTAGCCAACTAGTCCCCGTCCTGTCTGTCCCAGAGTCCGCTAGCTAGCGGAGCTCGGAGCCGTGTCACGACACGTTACCTCCGCATGAGGCCGAAATAACAGGGGGCGGAAGTGTGTGGCGCCGTTGGTAGAACCAGGGTCTCAAACCACCGACACTCACCCGTGTTTCGTTTCTCTCGCGGCCCACGTCGCCTTCTTTCCCGCCCCGTTTCTTCTGCTGCTGCAGCTGTATGGTCTCGAACGTCCGGAGCAGCTCCTGTTCCCTCAGGTTGTGAGCGTGACTCCGGGAAGCGAAGCTCTCCAGCAGCTCCAGCACTTTCACTAGCTTCGGCACCAGACCCACCACGCTCTCTTTGCCGTAGCCGTCGATGAGTTTCTCCACCTCGGTTCCGATCAGTTTGGCTATTTCAAACACGTCGTCGACCGTTAGAGAGGAAAACGTCCTGTCGAGGCAGCGGTCCGTGTTTTCACTTTCTGAACGCGCTTCATGTCCCTCCATGTCTGAGTCAGGGCAGATCCCTTCACATGCTCCTGCTCGACTGTGGAGGGTGACAGCGACCGATCAGCGCGACATGTGGCTCATCAGCTGGAGAACAGGACGATCGTAGGCGTGTAAGAAACGCGTTCACACTTGCCCTGGAGTTAAGTTGAAAACGCGAACATTGTTGGTCCCGCGCTACCGTCACGTCTGAACTTGAGCTGCTGCTCTTCCGACATCAACTCCAGCAATAATCAGCTCTAATACAAGAACATCGGGAACTAGGCAGTCCTCGGTGTAACAAGGCTGTTATTGAGACAAGCCTGGGACGTTTACTTGCAGTCTACTCGATGAGGGATCCTCCTACTGCTCGGACCAATGCACTGAGAGAACACTCAACAGCTTGTGCAGCAGAGCGTGAGCACTCACATTTCCCCTGCAGATCTATCGTCAGAACTGCAGCCTACAAATGTCAACCACGCAAAAAATGCAGTCGAGTATCTACGACGCGGAAAACACAGGTTCAATTGTTAAAAATCATTACTCCAGACTGTCTCATTACTATTTCCACCACTTTCCAAGTTCCTGGAATTCAATAGTGTAGGGGTTGCTTCACTTAAGATGTGGAAACATGCCACAAAACTCCCCTGGTACGAACTTTAACAAATCAACCTCCTTCTGCTTACAGCACATGAAAATAGGTAATGAAAGTGAATCCCAATATCACATGACAAACGTTAATAAAACGGTCTTTATTTAAAGCCAAGCTACAACGTCACAGGATGCACACTACAACGTAGTACCAGGGCATGAAAATACAAGTTTCATTTCTCAAACAGCTAAAGGGAAGCAAGTATTTTCCCTTTAGAAACAATGTCAATTATCAAATATTACACTAAAGTACTGTGTCCTGAAAACTACAGACAAATACACATTTTAGATCATCCAGAATCCACAACATTTGAAGACTTACTCAAAGAAGCCTTATTGAAACAAGAAACGGTGACACTAAAACAAAACATTTGTAGAAAAGAGCAAAGAAAAAAAAATCATGTTTTTTAAAAAAGGTCCTCAAGCCTTTACACAAGAATTTCCAAGCATCACAGTTACATGTGTTCAACAGAAATATTACAAGGGCTGTTTCACTGGCCCCACATGATGCTGGCAGAGTTATCTACAAAATGATCAAGAGAAGAACATCAGCTCTCAAGCAAACATGTCCTCACGGTCAGCGTTGTAGATCTCACCCTCCTGCAGTGAGGCGAAGTTGAGGAAGTGCGAGGGCCGGTGGACTTCATGGTAGAACTCCTTGGGGTTGGCCAGCTGGAGGTCGTACTTCATGTTGGGATCATGGCGCACACCTGATGTAAGAAGAGTTAAAATTGTTGATGTCAGCCACGTACAATCTTGTATGTATTCTCCAACATGGGGTCAGTGGTAGGAGCATTATAACATGTACAACTATGACAGTCTTTTTTAGTAAATAACTGTTTATAAGAGCTAATTATAAACACTTGACTATCCTCCTCAATAAAACAGAATCCACTTTTTGTTTCTAAATGACAGCGATAGACTTTGGGCTGTAATCCTGTGCAATAAAAAGTTAAATCAAGTTTACATGGGGACAGATTGAAAATGTCAATGTTTGCCATTGATTTCTGTCTCACAAAATCAACATCAGTACAGATACTATCACAGATGTGGGCACACTGTTTAAAGATGAATAAAAAAAAAAAAAAAAAAACACAACAAGCTTTAAATAAACCAAAAAAACTGTACTGACCCATGAAATTGTAGTTCCAAGAGACTTGTCCTGGCACCATGAAGAATCCAAGGAAGCGGTCAGAGAGCAGCATCTGAACTCTCTCATAGTGCGAGGGCAGGTAGCCTTTGGGGTTGTTGCCCTTGTCTGTGTTCTGACGACCCCACTCGTAGCCACTGGGTGTCAGCTTGTAGGCTGTGAGTGTACAGGAGCCTGGGGTGAAGCTGAAAATCAGAGGGGAAATGCATTTAGGTACAATTCAACTACCATTTAAAATGCTGGGATTACAAATCTCCACAGTAATTATTTGCAAAACATTGTGTCATAGGTTGTCTGCATACATACCAAGCTGCTTAGAGTTACAGAATACAGTCTACATAAAACCAACTTTATAACTATCTTATAACACTGGATCTGAAAATAATGACTGGAATCAAGTCAACAATTTGACATGGGGACAAAGCTAGGTACCAAGATATTAGGTCTAAATATGTTAACTTATCACTATTAACACAGATAAAGTTGATTATTGTAAAGACACTTCTCATCTTTCTATAAAATGCATTAATATTAATGACATCAAAACTGAGGCAAGTAAACTATGAAGTCAATGCAGATTTTTTGAACATAAAGTGAGGTCCATGTCTCACTAATCATGCTTCAAACACTAAACAGCAGGTGTCTAGTAACAGCCTACCTGCATGTGATGATAATAGTCTTTTCTCCATCCCAAGAGGGGTTGTCAGCCATGATCTTGGCATGGGTGGTGACATCCTGTGGGGACAGCTGCGGAGACTCATTAGGCTGTGTGTGGATCCAGCCGAGAGGCTCCATTTCCTGTTTACAGAACAGGAAAATTAAAAAAAGGACAACAAATTAAGCACAAAGTGGCCAGTATAACTAATAATCATTCAGCATATAATGCAAAGTATGAGCTGTGCCATACTTTAAGATATTCATGACCAGGCAGCTGGTTGGGCAGGTGGACAGTCTGGTGTGTCCCCCACTGTGGCACCATGACAATGCAACGGATCTCCTTCACCTGGGGGTTGTCTGGTGGGCTGGTACCATATAGGTAGCCTGCAATCTGAAACAACACAGTGCATGGTTAATATCAACATACACAGTTTTTGAAATCTAGCACAGAAGTGCTTAGGAAACCTTAGGTAAAAATTATATGAATCAATGTATTTTTAAAACGTATCCCAAGCATACCTGTGCTCGCAGATCTGAGATGCAGATGAACTTCTTGAGAACGTTCTTGGGCAGAATGTAGGTGTAGCCCGTTTCCTTGATGTCATCAGATGACACATAGATGTGATTGGTTCGGAGATGAAGGTTGGCTGCAGATATGGCCCTAAAAGAATAACAAGCAACATGAAACCCAAGGGACATGAAAACCAGCATTTAATCATTTGCTACAATAAGCATGATACAATAAATAGAACATTTAACTTGTTCCTTGAGGAAAAGATTCCAGGAAACAAAGCATAAACTGTCTGCACACCTGACTCTCCACTCAGTCTTAGAGGAGAAGGTCTGTGTCTCATAGTTGGAGGTGGTGGAGGTGATAATCTCATCTCCATGCTTGTTGACAGTGCGGGTCTGAGTGGCCGTCAGCTGTGACTGTTCTTTGGTCTGCTTCTCAATCTCGGCAATTTGCTGACGCTGCTGTGATGGGGCAGAGATCTCCATACCCAGGATGATGTCACGGATCTCAGACTGGGTGAGTGAAGCGACGTTCACGCTAGAGGGAGCAGAAGAGAGAGAATCATTGAGTAAATGCATGTCTACTTTAATTCTGACCTACTGACTGACAGAAAAACTGTAACCTGAGACAAGTACTTCCTTTTTTAAATGTTCTTTAAATGCAAATCCAACACTTACTTGTTCTTTTTACCGTAATCTGCTAGAATGAGATCTTTAAGTTGGACTTCCACCTTGATCCACTCCTCATCAGTGAGAGTGGGCCAGATGTGGTGGGGCTCAGTAATAGTTGTCTTGTCAGGTTTCAGGATCACCTTGGCCCTGTCATTGTTGACATGGAGTGCTCTGAGGATCAGGATGAGTCGGGAGAAGGCCTAGAAAGGAGGCAGGTGACAAAGCACACAAGTTTACACTAAGGCATGAGTTAATATTACCAACAACAAATACACACTGCAGTTTTTTTGGAAACCAGCTCAGATATACTACTGTTTGGAATAGTTATATTCATCAATAAGAAAACATAGATGCTTTTGAACAGCTTGGTATAAAGTTGTTTCCCAGGGAAATCAACATACAGTCAACAAAAAGAGCAGAGATATTACAGGAGTATACATTTATTACAGTGGACTTGAGCAAAACTCACAGTGTAGGATGATATGGTCTTGAGCCAGTCATCATAGAGGTTGAATAGCACCATCTGAGGTTCTGTAGCCTTCAGGATCAGGTCTCCAAACTTCTCCACTTTCAAACAGGCCTGGAAGGGCAGCTGCAACTCAGAGCCCTTGATCACAATGTTGGGGAAGTCAAGCAAGTGGACCTGAAATGAGAAAACAAAGCCATTAAAATGGGGAAGCATAAGATTAGTTATAGATTTGAAAAAAATAATAAGTTGTTAGAACGCCCTGGCCTCACCTCCAGGGGGTCCAACATGCCCTTTCTGGTTACAATAATCTGTTTTGGCTGCTCTTCCACAGGGAGGGAGCGAATCAGAGCCGCCACTTCTTCAGCTGTCTTCCATTTGGCCAACTACAGAGATAAAACAAAGTTGAAAACTTAGAAAGCAATAAACAACTTCCAGACTCAGAAGAGCAAGAAACAGACTGCCTACGTCTAAAATCTTTATTTTATTTTTGCCTTAACATCCTACCTAACATCAATGCAATGATAGTTAAAAAAACATTCAAAACTAATGAACAGCATGGCAAAGTGTACTAGTAGTGTGGCTAGAAGTGGTCAATCTTTCTACCTGTCCCAGACGTTTCTGTCCAGCCCACACAGATGTGTGAATGATCTTTAGGAAGAGCTGACCAGTTCTGGGGTTGAAGATGAAAATGGCACCATTGATTGGCTTAGTGGTCAAATTACCCTCAAAGGTCTGTTGAGACAGAGTGAGAACATATATATGACTTTGTGCAACACAAAAGGAAATTTGCCAACAAAACTTTTTATTAAATTACTACTAAGGGGAAAAAAAAAAAAAAAAAAAAAAATCACCCTATGAATATGAAAACTGCCCTCACCTTATGAATGGTGACTCTGTAGACATTGGTGTCATCTACAAACCAGATGATCTGGTTGGAGAATAGTTCACCATAGTTCTGTGAGGACAAGTAGGGCTCAGTGGGCTCTGAGGAGTACAGCTGCAGACCCTTGCGGATGCGCTCCCTGAGCACATACAGGGCAGGATTGGCCTTCATGATCTTAGCCATTGCCTGCTGGATAAGAGGCTTGCTTCCAGGGAACCAGTTACCGTAGGCACTACATAAAGAAAACAAAATCAGGTTTTAAGATTAAATTGATATCATTTGTCTGTGATAATACACAACAAAATAATTCAAAAAGAGATGAACATCTATACAATTGATGTTAGCAATGCAGACAGCTGTGTGTACAAAACTAGTATTGCCAGTAGTTTTTAGGTTAACTGCAGAACATATGTATTAAGACAGAGAAAAATAACAAAAAATACAACATCAGATACAGCAACATACAATAGGTTCACATAAAAATACAGTGTAGTGTAATTAAGTGAAGTGAATGTAATTCCATATTCAGGCTTGTAAGGATCCTAACCTGTGAAGATTGTAAGCCAGATCTATAGCAATAAGCACGCCGGTGGGAGAGGGGTAGATACTCATGTTGTCGGTGGTGTAGTCCAGGAACTTGGCCCTGGCATAGCGCTCAATGTCATGCGAGTCGTAGTCTCCCCAGCGGAGCTGAATGTCAATCCAGTACTTTTGTGTGGTGGTGCTGTCCATCACATCTCTGCAGGACAACATGAACATTCTAATTCATATCCAACTAAACATATGCCCTTTAGAATACTTGTATTACATTTCCCAGTCTCCTGGTATGGGGTAGTGTATTATTATTATTATTATTATTATTATAGCAACATGATCCTCTAATTTCTCAAAGATAAAACACTGTATAATAATGCAATAACTCAGAATTACTGCTCAAAATGTCTTACTTTGAGTCAGCAAGTAAAGATGGTCGAGAGACGTTCCACTTGTATGATGCAAAGAGGAGAATGTCTGCACAGGATGAGTTCATCTTGTAAGACTTCCTGGGGTGGATGGTCTCCTTCTGCACTGTCTCAATCTCCAGAGCATCAAGCTCCTGGTCAAACACCTGAAAACAAAAGTAGAGAAATTTAGTTAATAAAGAATTAGTTAAATATCCAAAGGTCAGCTTACTATATTTGTGCTGTTTGTGCCAACAAAAGGGCCTTGAATCTACCTGACAGAGATCCATGACAATGCTCTCATGAATCTTCTGCCACAAGTGAGCCCTGAAGATCTGAATGAGGGAGATTTTCAGCGTGGGGATCTTGCCATGCATAAAGATTCCCGTCAGGTCCAGTTGCACCTGGAAACCTACGTACACCTGAAGTAAAAATAATAAGAATATTTTAACTCAACATTAAAAACTCCAATCACAACAGAAATGTTAAAAATGGTGAAAGATGTTTTCAAAGTTGTTGGCTGTACTGACGTTGGCTCTGTTGATGGTGGGTGACCACCAAAGTGTGAAGCGACGGTTGGGGATTTGATTCAGACCAGACCTCTGGGCATTGGTCAGCTTCTTCCATTTCATGGACTCCTCAAAGCCACTGGCTTTCTCCCTAAAAAAGACAAGACATTTGAAATATTTTCTCCTGTCCACTCTGCCTCTTAACAATTTCAATGTACCAAAAGAAAAGTGCTCTCACCAGAAGAGACCCTCCCAGGTGGGGAAATAGGTGCCTTTGAAGAGTGTGTGTTCCAGAATGCCTTCTACACCACCCAGAGCTTGGATCATGTCTGTGCGGTAGTTGTTCAGATTCCAGAGTTTGCCGTCATGCCTCTGGTGGGTCCACCAGAACGGATTCTGCTTCAGTACCTGCATTCAGGCAAGACAGAGGCATCAACACATGGTCACATGTTGTCATCTTATGCTAAATGTTAAATTTAATAGAACATTAACATTTCATTATGTTAACATCTAAATTTTAAGTATTCTTTAACAATTGACAGCTCATATATCCCAGGCTGCAGCAGTGCACTGCTTTTTTGTAGCCTTTGCCTGTCAAAGAATGTTTCCATCATACCTGATACTGTTTAAAGTCTGTCCTGACTCTCCAGCCTTTATCATACGCCAGTGTGTGTCTGTCCTTTTGGAACAGTGTGTTGATACGGGGGATTCCTCTGTCCCATGAGTCCTCCAAATCCTCCAGTGTCAAGCGCCTGAAACAGAAATCATCTCATCCATTTTTTTTTTCTTAGCATTTACTTCAAAATCAATTATTAGATCTGTTTGGAACAGCAAATGTTATGAATCTTAGCTTTTTGCAGATGTCTGAAATATTAACATTAGCAAGCAGTTAAATGTCTTACCTGTTCTGAGCAATGGCCTCCTGTCTCTTGAGCGCGTACTCAGCCCAGACTCTCTGGGAGTCAATGAATTCACTCTCCCATGGTTGAATGTAACGATAGAGGTTAGGAATGAGCTGGTCCTCTTCATGACTCATTCCAGACCTGAAGTGGGTGATGCCCACATCTGTCTGCTTGGACCACCTGTTAAACAAAATAAATTATGTCTAAATGCCTCTGGAAGACAAGCTGTATTGAAACTTTCTGATAAGAGATAACATTACAAAAGATGGGTATACTGACTTACCGCAGGTCTGACTGTGGAATAAGCACGTGGCCCATGGACAACATACCAAGACCACCCAATTCTTTGGGCGTGTAGAAGACTACTGGAGGGAAACGGCTAGGCATTTTGGAGTTCAGGCCAATCTTTATACGTGTCTGGATCTTGTTCTCGCACTTCACCAACAGGTCCAGGAGCTCCTGGGTATTGACCACAGCCTCACGGAAGTATGTCATCAAGCCAATCAGGGCTGTGTTCCATTTGTTCACAATCTGGAATTAAGCAGACAACATACTGAAAAATTCAGAGAACATAAGACACACATATATATTTTTTAACTTTAGGCATACTAGATTTTTAGGGATAAAGTAGTCCCCTAACCTTGGTGAATGTGGTGGATCCAGACGCCATAAGGATCTGACGCACTCTGTTGTGGAAGCGCTGCATTGATTCATCATCTACACGAAGGAAACACTGTGCAGTCCTCTCTTTGGTTACCTATACATACAAAAACCATGTGAACTTAAAAAGGGGGAGCATTTTCCATTATGACAGCTGGAATAGGGAAAGTATCAATACTCTGGATGAAAATTTGTCAATTTTAGTTTTCTGAATTAAGCAACTGATACGGTCAGGCAGAAGCATGAGTATTTCTACTTTTGCACATTCATTTCTCACCTCATTCTGCAAGTTCCACACACCATCCTTGTGAGTAAATTCCTCATAGCTGGTCCGGCACTTAGGAAGGATGCGACATTCAAAGCCACACATGTTGAAGAGCAGGTTTGGGTTGTCTTTGCTGTACACTGACACAAAGCTGTTCTCCCACTGGACTGTGGTCACCGACCTAGGAAGGCGGTTCTTGATGTCCCAGAACACAGCACGTCCACTAGGAAGAATAGGATCAGAAGGCTAAAGTAATTTGGTTTTAAATTAAGTTAGCCAATTATAAGGTTCCAAAATAAGTTTACTACTAATACAAATATTCAGAATATCTACAAGTTAAAAGGTCTTGAGGTTGAACTTACAGGTTCACATCGTGCTTCATCAGTCTCATGCGGGCATCACGAGGCCAGCACTTCTTGTTGTTGTAACCTACAATGTTTTCATTGTTGGGGTCTGGGTGCTCTGTCAGGTATCTCTGAATCAGGTCCCTGGCCTCGTCAGCAGAGAATCTAGAAGAATTGTGGGAATTATTTATTAAAATGTGCTTCCGCTTACAAATACACACTATAATAGCATAATAAACAAGTTAGAAAGCGTTGCCTTATTCAAATCAATCCTACCTGAAGAAAATGTGTATGCGGTCAATGTAGCGGCAGTACAGTCGGATTGGATGGGCGCTCTCTGTGGATGTGTCTTGGAAACTCAGGAAGTCATTAGGCATCTGAGGTGGGCCAGCCATCTCACTGGCTCGGTGCAGGCCCAGGACCAGCAGGTCCATCACCAGGCCGTAGTACTGTACAATGAATGAGGCAAACTGGAGCCCTCTGATGATGCCGTAGGAGTTTGTATGATTCATGTCCTATGTGGTCAAAAAACAAAACAATTATATCAAGTAAAAAGTTTTTGAACTGCATTTGAATGGGAAGCATATTTTTCATTGAATGACCCAATAAATCAAGCAAATATATAAAGTGATCTAGAAATTGCATGCAAGATCAACAGAATTGTCCAAAAAGAGCATATCAAGAATGCCTTGTTTAAAATAAATTTGCACTAACTTTGTAGTTGATAACCACGTTGTTCTTGGCTGTCATGTAATCAGCAATGTTGTGGTCGACAATAAGACGCAGCAGCCTATTGAGCAATGTCAAATCAATCTTCTCATACATCTTCTCATAGCGAGACTCCAGCATCACGTTGCATTCTCCCTCTGCAGTCTCCCACACATCCTGCAAGTTGTTGATGCCTAATGAAAAATAACAAAAGACTTTAGTTGTGGTTTAAGTTTTGGTCCTTCTTATATGGGAAGGGAGTTATGAGATGGCAGGGGTTTAAAAATATTGTAATTCTACATAAAACATTAACTAGTACACACAGGTTTTGACAGCAAGATATTTGTTCTTCTGCACTTACCTTGGCACCACTTGTAAACCAGCAGTGGTGGTGGTTCAGTGTCGCAGGTTTGATCCAGGGTGGAAACAGGCGTCTCTTGTCTGCCTCGTACCAAAGGTACTGGTCCAAGTAGGCGTCTGTGATCTTCTCCAAGGGCTCCACATCGTACACTGGCACCAGGTGGCTGTACAAGTCCATAAACTCAATACCCACCTGCAAAAAAAAAGTGATGTTCTTAGACTGACTGAAGAATTAAACATTATATGCAAAGAAATCTGTTTCCAACTACAACATTGAGGAATTCCCAGAAAAACTCATATCCCTCACATATGACTCCGTATCATTTGTGACAACAAAACTTTCACTGTGAATGAAAGCCACTTGATCCTGACCTCCTTAAAGGCTCTCTGTGTGAGCAGGTGACGTTTGATCCTGGAGAGGGCCTCATGAGGATTATCGTATGCCTGCTCTATCAGGCCCAGCTCCTCCCTCTGACTCTGGTTCAAACGAGACTTCACACTAGGAAATACAGAGAAAATTTTAATGAATTTGGTAAAAAAAAAAAAAAAGTTTTTCCTATGGTCCTTTTATGAAACTGGCCTTGTTTACCTGTATGCCTCCTTGAGCCTTTCCAAAGCCAGGATGAGCAGCTTTGTGTCATGCTTGTATGACAGTGGTGGGAAAGGGATGGGCGAGAACCGCCGACTCTCCAGCCAGTGCACGGTGGTGGTGTAAATGGCTACTGCCTCTTCAGCAGTGATGTAGGGGCCATCCTGTAAGACAATAAAGGAACAACTGAGAATATGGAAAAGTATCAATAACTCTGTCCCTCAAACAGAAGAAAAGGCGAGTAAGTTTAGAAAATACTGTTTGTGTATGTTATTAGCACATAAATTAAAAAAATTAGAAGAGCTCAGTGCTAAAAGAAGACACTATAATATTTACAAATTACTAAAATGAATATATGAACAGTGAGGGACCAGCTGCAACTGCAGCGAGCAAGAAATAAATAAGCCACCATTCATTTTAATATTCCTCCAGTTCTTACGCACAGGCAAGCGGACCAATGCAAGTGCGCCTTTGTAAGAGGTTTGTATTCAATTACATTTATCTTTCCTAGTCTGTGAATCTGTGAACTTTACCTTCAGGTAGTTGTGCTGTCTCTCCTGCTCAGCTTTGAGGTACAACCGTGTCAATCTGCCCAGGTTCTTTTTACACACAGTCTTGTCCACTGTGGCTCCACGACGAATTCGCTCCCGATTGTAGTGGGCTGTGTTGGTCCACCAGTCAGCCTTGGCCTTAACATAGCGCAGGATCATGTTCTCAATGGGAGTGGGCAGGCCTGGCACCTGAAATAATTAGAAGAATATTAAGAATTTCAGTATATTTTGGTGCTTACAAAACTTTAAATGGCACAGGTAAACTGAACCTGAAGGATGCCATTTTTCAGATATAACACCCAAAACAGTTAAGTGAAACTTACCTTCCAAGGGATGTTTGCCTTCCAGCATCTCCATGACTCGCTGAGATGCTGCAGAATGGTCCTGGCTTTATTCTGTTTGATGCCCTCTGGCATCATGTCCAAGATGTCATGCATCACTGCAGCACGCAGCTCCAGGTCAAAATGAGACTCCACGCGCTGTTTGGTCACCGTCTTGGCCACACCCTTAGAGTGACGTCCTGTAGAGCCAATCAAAAATTGCTACTACTTAAATGGAATAGTTCCTACCAGGAAATCATCTGTATGCATCATACCTGGGCTTGCTAAATTACCAGGGAAATGTGTATGTACATACCTTCAAACTGCCTGGCCAGCAGATTACCCAGCCACCTCTCCAAGAGTGGAGTGATGCCCCTCATGAAGAACAACCACACTCTCCAGCCAGGAGCCCAGAAGCCACAACCTGGACCCTTGCCTACAGGACCCTGATTAAGAAAATATAGAACAACTACTTTAGGCAATTGTATGTGTCTTTTCTGTCCTTAAGTTAACGCAAATTCAACAGCTTTCACTTGAAATACACTTTCTGTTTACTTACAGTGTTGAACCGATAATAGATGAGATGCTTAAGATCTTTACACATCCGGATTTGTCTCATCAACTTGTATTTGTATCGGTACATGCCGGTCAGCTGACCCACATGTGCAAAAATGTATTGCAGTCCATCAGCCAACTAAAACACAGGGAAATTTAAGACATTAGCCATGTGTGAAATCACTACGTAAAACGACCAGCTAACTAATTTTAAAACGGCACCATTTGTGAGACAAAATACACATAAAGCAAAAACAATCACTCCTTATTAAGAACAGGAAAGGTCCGATTGAAGTGAAAACGCTTTTAACAGTAAAAAATAACTTGTCCAGTCTGCTCACAAATGATATTCTTTGTGCCTCTTATTATCAATAAAGTTGTCAAACTAACCTGGAAGGCATCAACATTTCCAAGTCTGTACTGGACATGGCTGTCCACCACAAGCTTGCTGAGACGCAGCACCTCTCTGCACAGGTGGAAGGCATTACCGAATCGGGACTTCTTTCGCTCCTGTGGTACAAAAACAATCAGAAAGAGCTGTGTTAACCCTGGTTATGTAACAACAAAACAGTTTTGTTTAACAGGAGAAAAAGTAAAAACAACTTTAACCACATTTACAGAAATCTAATGTGTTCAGAAAGAGAAAAATCTCCAAAAATAAGAATAATCATGGACTCTCCAACAAATTTTTAAGTATTATTATTATTAGGTTGTTTTTTCTGTCAAACAAGTTAATTTAGAGATGACCTGTTCTGGAACTGTACCTTTGTGGTCAGAGTCTTGACTGGCTTCAGGTTGAAGTTGTAGTCCAGATGGAGGTAGTTGAGGTTCTTACGATGGATAAGCAGATTTAGCATGTTGTAGCCCTGTCTGCATACCTGCAGCCCCACCTCCACCCAGTCCAGCTTGGTGGACTGAAAGAACTTTGTGGCTTTGAAGGAGCGGAACAGATACCTAAAATATAATGGAAGATTTTACAGAAAACAACTAAAAGACGAACAAAAACATTAAACACTACTAAAACAGAGATTAACAGCCAATCAAAATCTGGTGTCAACTATTGCTCACCTCTTCTTCTGCGCCTTGGGTGGTCTGTGTTTGAGAGCATTTAGCACATAGTACTTCAACAGCTTCTGGTACGACACCCGCACTTTCACTGGCTGTCCTGCAGGGCAGTGTTCACGATACCTATAAAATAATAAATATAGTACTTTTACTAGGCCGCAACAAGCAAAACCATAAAGTTAAATTATGTAACGCAGGAAAGTAAAGTGTTTTTAATTTGCTCACCAGTTCTTGATCAGAGGGATATCAATGGCACGTCTTGTGCGGCCAGATCGCAGATTGAACGGTCGTGGTGCCCACAGTAGAGCAATGCCATTAGCTGTGTTGTCTGTGTAGAGTGGGGTCTCTTTGAGGAAAGGCTCCACATACTCTGGAAGCTCAAACTCCTCATCATCATCAGGCAGAGGTTCCTGACTCTGAGAGGGCAGCAACAAGAATATAAGTAAACACATTCATCAATGTTGATTTAAAAAACATGTAAATAATAATATTTGTGTCTTGATTTTACCCCAGGTTACCATAAAAACTAAAAATATATCTGAGTGGCAACCTGCTGATTGCACCTGCAGCCAGTAATAAATAAGAGAGCCACCATTCATTTTAATATTCCTCTAGTTCTTACGCACAGGCAAACAGACCAATGCAAGTGCGCCTTTGTAAGAGGATGATTTCTTTTTTAATCTTGTTCATCTGGAAGAGGTGGGAAATGCATGAACAGTAAGTCATACCTTGACTGAATGTCTGTGAGAAATGGGGTTGATCAGGGGATCAAAGTAAAACGCTGGAAGATCTGGATCCTCTGTCTTGATGAACACAACATTGGGTGTATGGTACCTGCAGAGATAAAGTTATTAATATAGACTCAAATTTTTACAGCTAATCTGAAAAGACCCTGGGAAAAATACTTTATTAATTACACACCAAAGCTACATTCAACAAGTTTTGTCTATTCTTCCTGTATTAGTACTGCCACTTTAGAAAATTACTAATTCACTTCTCACCATGTGAGGTGGACATGATGTGGCAAGTTGTTGTACAGGTAGGGGAAGGCGATTTTGTACTCTGTCCTGATGGGCTGTCGAATGATAATTTTGTTGATGTCGTTGAACTCATTCCAGTCTTCATCCCTGGAAAATAAACAAAAAGATCATGTCTGGTACAAATCTTCCAGAATCGTTTTTTAACTTGATGTTTTGATTGGGGTACAATAAGATATAAATTCTAACAAAAGAAATAATCACAAAAGCAAGAGGTCCTTACTGGAGGTTGATGTCCCTGACAAGTGGCTCAAACTTTGGTCCCCCAGGGATGGCCATATTTAAAGCTTTGGACGTAAAGAAAGCCTTGAGGTCAAACAGATAAAAGTAATTGAAATCCACAAGGTCGGTTAGCAGTTGATTGGCCAGACGATAAAGTGTTGACATCATGGGCAACGTGAACTGCCAGCGACGGTAGGTGGTGCCATTGACAAACCTGAGGAGGGCACAAATATATATATATATTTTTTTAAAGTTACTTGTCAAATGAAACGTCAATATAACATGTTTTTATTTAAAGACTCATTTGATGTCTTACTTGGCAGTGTCTTTGAGGGGTTGGTGCTCATAAAACCATTCCACAACTGAGGCATCTTCCTCAGGGTCCAGCTCCATCTGGATGGCCTCCAGTGGTTCCACATCAAGGATGTTGTCAGCGTAGTCCAGTGGCGGCTCCTCATCATCAAAAGGTGGAAAGCGCATACGCTTGAAGTGCCGACGATCACGCTTCTCTCGTCGCATCATGATCCACATGGTTCTGTTAAGAGGAAAAAGGTTTCAAGTATCAATTAGCACTATGCACACATTGTATATTTCTGAGATGTGTAAATGTGTTGCACTGGTAAAAACAAATAACTCTTACCCCCACTGTGCAATGTAGACTGGTTCTATGACCCAAGGGATTTCATTCACAAAGGAAATGGCTCCAGTGATGTGGTAGAGGACAGGCACATCTCGGATCTGTTCCCAGGGCATAGGCATGTTCTCTAGCAGTTTCAACACTGCATGGGGCATATATTTGAGGGCACTGTTTAAAAAAAAAAAAGGAAGACAAAAAATAAATAAAGGAAAGTAAAGGGTATTGATATATCTTCTTAACCATGCAATCATGTCAGAAAAGGCTCATAATAATCTGTGTCATAATGTATAAAAAAACATTTTTATAGCTTTTTAGAACATTTTTAAATAAACTGCACATTTACTATTGCATAATTAATTTTTTTACCCAAGGTAGACCCTCTTGTCATGGCGAAACTTTCTATTGGTCATGTCTCCATGATCCCTGATGATTTTGCGGACATGCTCAGGTGGCATGTCTTCCTTCTGAGCATCCACAAAGCCAAACTTTCTCTTTTCTGAGTAGCGTTTTGCCTGTAGCTGCTGCCATTTTCTTGCTGTAAAGTTGCAGACATTTTAAACATAGTGACCATTATGCCCATTTATGACAAAACACTGTAGCTTTACACCGCTAATGTGCTGCACTGAGAGAGACGTACCTTTCTCTTGCAGTTTCTCCTCTGACATGTAATCTGGGACCGGTGCAGGAGGGGGTACACCTGGCGGCATCCCTGCAGGGACCGCTCTGTAGGGGAAGGTAGTTGCCATGGCACCTCTACTAAAGACATAAAAACACCAAACAAATATTTATAACAACCACTGTCCCTGTGTCTGCTTTGTGCACTTGTATTTTTGCAATATGTTTGGCGCGATTACACGTCATGACAAAAAAGCAACTCTATTCTTAGATATAAATGTTAAATTTAAGCTCGTCTCTCCGTTACATTAGTCGGAAGTCCGCAAACTTCAACATTCAAAAAATTCTGTTTGCAGTATTCTTCAAAACTAAATGCTACAAAGACAAACGACTCTACAAACTAAGTGTGATATGACGATCCTTGATCATTTAAAAACATTTTATTGATATATTCTTTGCCTGCAAAATGCTACAACAAAGACTAATAGCAACAACGGCAACTTAATTTTAACAGGATAATGACCGTGTTTAACTAGCTGTTAGCTAGTTAGCTTTACAACATGGCTTCCTGAACGGCGCATACTGTAGCTTTAACCAAACTTTACACAACATCACTGTTAACTCGTTACATGACTTAGATTTTTTTATACGAAATACGACTAATTATTTCATTTCGACAACTTACACAAGAAATATTTAACACATTAGTCAACGTCGATACAAGCGTTACAGCTTAGGCCTAGCGAGCATGGAGCGGTAAGCGAAACAATTAGCATCACGGCTAAGTTCTGATCGTTAAGTCACAAAAAATATGCCTGCGGCACCACACACCTCGCTACCTCCACTCCCACGCCGATTTGGTAATGCTGGAAACTGTCTTTTTTCAGACACAGACAGCTACCACAACATCTCCCTTTCAAAGAAGTATTGTAGTTTTTCAGACTCCTTGCTGTATTGATTTGTCTTCATGAAACTGCACCGCACACGACGAACTACGGCGGCCACACGATGAACGCAGATCGGTGAGAATCACAGACAACAAATACGCCAGATGTAATACGTCCCTTCTACTGAACCGTTCCAGATCTACGTTAAAAATTACGCAAACGTTGGACGAGCGCAATTTCGCAAATACCCGGATGGTCTTGTTTCCGTTGCGTTACCGCCCTCTGCAGTGTTGGAGTGTAACATACCAATCAACAGCGGAAACAAGTTGGATGAAATCCTCAAAAACTGTACTGAAGTAAAAGCACAAACACACAAACACAAATATCCTCTAGTCAAATCCGAATATCCAAATATCATTTAATCCAAAGAATTACAGGGGACGGCCGCCGGTAACCCAACCTGTGGCTGTTTCCTTCAGAAAGAAAGAACAAAAAAAATCCCTTTGTTCAATCAGTTATGATAATGTGTGAACCAGAAGGGACCAGCCCTGTCCCCGTTCTCAACAAAGTAGCACCACAAAGCTCAGATTAAAAGAAGTTACGAGAATCTGATAATATATGTAAAACCTGCAATATTCAGCATGATGTTGAGAAAGGACATAATTTTCCGTGAAGGGACTGCACTGTAAATTAAATTGCAATTAATGTGAACTGGAGGCAAAATGTCAAACTGGGATATCGATTTCTTAAAAGAAAGAACTATAAAAACAGAAGTGTTATGGTCAAACAACTATATGTTGGAAAATGAGACAGTACAGGGAATTATTTTTCAAGATTATTTTAGATTGGAATAAATGATATATATACAAAAATATGCAAACAGTGAGGGAAGATCATTGTTTGCTGCTGAGGTGGGTATGGAAAAAAGAGAGCAATATGGAGTACATAATTAAATGAACCCAAGAGGAAACTGAAGAAGTTTTACTGACAATTTATAGAAAGAGAGTTTAAATAGTTAACATGTACTAGCCTCATGTTTTGTACGTGCAAAAAAGTATTAACTCTTACGATGCCTTACAGGAATGGATTGAAGTGGTGATACTGCATTGTTAAAACAGGAATATTGACAGCTCTTATCAGATCTGGCATAAGGTTTGCCAGAAAGATCTGTGCTGCCACTGGATATGAGACAGGTCTATGCTTTCAGTTAATGTGTGGGAGCAGTTAAACCTAACCAATATTTGCAGTCCAGGTGAAAGCTAGAGAATGCTGTTAGGGTTGTGCCTGAAGCAGTTGGCAGTTTTACAATAAACCAAAAGGGACATAGTGCCAGATAATGAGCTAAGCAAGTGCTGCAAACTTATTGGGGAAGAGTAAGGAAAAGAAATAAGCTTTGGGTGGGTGGGTAACAGAATAGCTGTCAACATAGGGTGCACAGAGAGGAACGAAACATTGTGTGCACACTCCAGATTTGTCAAAAAAGATATGAAGACTATTAGAGAGAAACCTTTGCTAAGTTGTTAGACTAGTTCTTTCTGTTGAGATCTAACTGATAAAAGGAGCTGCACGTCATACAGCATACATTATCATTAATGTTAGTTTGAATACTTTATACAACCCTAGATTAAATACATATACACAGGAGCGAAGTGAAGTATTTTAGTGACATGTATTCTTGCAAAGTACTTCCTAATCACACAAACCCATATCCAGTGTGTTATGTATAAAAAGCAGTGTATTAAATTCTAATGGGAATTAGTAAGCACAGACTCTGGTATTTTTGTCATGCAAATATCCTTTGGTTGCAGCCCCTTTGTTTTCACTGTTGGCTCACAGTAAGTTTCAACATGCCACATTAATTTGCAGATTAAAGCAAACAAAGGTAGAAAATAGGTGTGTGCTGTTACCTGGTTTAGACTACAACATGTACAGGCTTTCTTCTCGGATTTGACAGGACTGTTTTAAGGTCAGAATCAGTATCTTGTCTCTTACTGGAGGGAAGGGTGAAGCTAGTGGTGTCCAGCCAGGAATTTTATGGTCTGCGTTCACACATGTATAATTTGTTGTATCTATGTTAATGTGCATTTTCCTTCCTGCATGTTACAATCAATTATTAACCTGTATTTCTGCCCTAGTGCCTGATTCCTGCAAGCTGCAGAATGATAGAGGTTCAAGTCAGATGATTTTTATTTTCCTTTTAAAAGACAAAATGAGAGTCCGGCTTGCAGGCAGTGAATGCTTTATGGTTTATCATAAACCCTCCCTAGAGAAACACGGTCATAAAAAGGAGAAGAATCAGGACACTTAACAGAATTTGATGTTTCATAAGACATGATTAACAAGACACATTAACATGATTGCAATTAAAGAGAAAAAGCAGTTGTCACACAGTCAAATTATAAATATTTCAAGTAGACACATGAACATAATTGCATTGTACTTGGTTATATAAACATTTAAAGAGAAAAAGCAGTTTTCACAAAACCTAAATATTTCAAGTAGCAAAGGTTTACTGCACAGTGAACATTTAACTGGACAAAAACAACCTCAGAAAAAACATCACAAGAAATCACACATAACTGACAATCATAACCATCTATGTCTGCCATAATTTAATACCCGAACAGTGCCACAAAATATCCCAGTTTGATTTTGTATTCAAAAGCAACACAAAAAGACATATACACTAAACCTCTGACATACAGTATACAGTTAATATATGATACATGTCTGCTGTAAACATCTGCAACATAAGAGATGAACTGAAGCATTACAGTACACATGAAACAAAGGACTAAAATATAAAAGTAAATAAACAGTTTCAAAGAGGTCAAGTGTGTATTTTTAGAATGTGGATTAAACAGTATGACACAAACCTGCTTACTGCGTTACTGCTATTTATAGCTTTTAGCTTACCATAACCACAGGCTAATGATTTTAGACATTTAGTGAAATTACCGCCAAAACCTTAAATTACATACAGGAAAACAGCTGCAAGTCAAGTCAGTCTCAGTTACACAATACTCATTAAACAGAGATCAGATTGATTACTTAAAGCAATAAATGCAAATTAAATAAAGCTTCTTGCTGTTATGGTAGGTGAAGTGGTCTGAATAGTTTCCAAAAGGCCTGAGGTTGTCATTTGAGGGATCAACTTTTTTGCCATTTGACTTGCTCCGGGGAGGATCGAGGAGGGGAAAGGTGTCCTCCATCATCACTGGGACAGTGTTACATCTGCAGCCAGCTCAGGTCATCAGCTCTGAACAGATAAGGATGGGAGAAAACAACATAGAGCAATATCCAGGTTACGAGTCTCACCATGTGGTTTGGGACATGTTTACATAGTACAAAGAGTAAACCAATCATTTACCAAGCCTGTATAGTGTTACTTGGCCTTAATATGGTTCAGGCTTACAACCGCTCCCACTTTGGAAGTCTGCTTTAATTTAAGTATAAATATATTTAAAGCTGCTACAATAAGTTTGTTTCAGTGCAACGGTGGATTAAATTGATTGAAACATAAGCACTGTGGGGCATAGTGAATACCCCACAGAATTATCACTCCACTGTGTTGTTTCTGTGAGCTCTAAATTTTATCATCTTTCTTGTCATTGTTTTGGTTTTAAAACCACTATCTGCTCAACATCAGCTTTTTGTATAGCTGATGAGGATACTAGGTCATTTAGTAGCTAAAGAGGAACAATAAAGAAATCCATTTGCTATTTCAGTAATGTAATTAAAAAGGTTTTAAAGCAAAATTTGCGTAATTGTAAGAGGTTACTCACTGAGCCTGTGCTTTTGTAAAAATCTGTCCAGTTGCCATCAGCTCTGCGAGACGAGCCACAGCGGGATCGAACATTAGGCTTGCTGCAGCTACCACCACTTCATTTCTGTTGACAAAAGAGAAATAAAAGTAATAATGTAATAATAATAATGTAATACAATTCCCATACATTCTAAGTAGCTGTATCAAGAGTTTCATCAGCTGCCCCTCACTTTATGTAAAATGCCAGGAATTTCCTGTCTTGGACGTTGCCTTTGAATATGATTTCTGTGTAACCTTCACCATAGCCTAGACAAAAAAAGAAAAGAAAAAAAAATCCAACAACAGCCCAGAGTTGAATTATCTACTTTAAAGTTAACATGGTAATAATATTAACTAATTTAAACCCCTACCTGTGTATCTTATACTCTTGCCAAGAAGCATTGTCCAAAAGAAAGGAACTGACTGAAGTTCGGTTGGTTTCTTTAGCATGTTCATTCCAGCTACTCTTCCTGAAGTAAAAAATAAGGAAAAACAAGCGAGATATTGTTAAACCTAATCATAAAAAATAAGAACTTTAACACACTCACACAACATGATCTTGATTTTTAGATGGAACACAGTATAATGGGGTAATAACAAAACACAGCTTCACCCAATCAACAGCCCCACATCAAGGCACATAATACAGTGTGTTTCTCTGACTTCACTCTCTTACCTTGAGCGTGTGACATTTGCCAGTGACCAATGTTAACCCTTTGGTCTCTTTGAATAGCCAGAGGGAAGGAGGTTATATCTCCAGCACTAAAAACATCTGGAATATTGGTCCTCATGAACTGTTAGACCAGTGAAACACGTAAACAACATTAGGCTAAAACCAGGAAATTTACACATCAGCGCTTTTTGATTACTTGGTTTTAATAATTACATTAACACCGCTTCACTGGCCATGTCAACATCACTGTGATTAAAGCTTGGCTGCAGGCTATGGTCTTATGGACTCTGTTACCTTGTCGACAATCACAGCTTTCCTTGAATCAACTTCCACACCGGTTCCTGCCAAGAAGTCTGAATTGGGAATTACACCTGAAGAACAGAATTGTGCACAAAATGCCTGAATGTGAAATTACTTTTAGTTAAAAATTATTGCTGAGGCAGAGTAGTTTTTGTGAGGCTAAAAAAACAGTAGTGGTCCACACATGGTCTATATTTAAATAGTCCATGCACTCATTTATCCTAGCACTTTGAAGCAAAACATTAAAATTACCTATTCCAGCAATAACCACATCAGCTTCTAGGACTGCACCACTTTGTAGCACCACCTCCTTCACCTGAAAAAAAAAAAATTTAACAATCTACACTCAATCGGAAGCAAAACTGAATTTTACATGTCACAGCAGGACAAGCACAGAAAGTGTAAAGAATAAAATAAACAATTGCTAAATTCCATCCTGCAGGTTGCTGGTACTGTGCACACTGGCTCGCTGTCACACAGTCAAGATTCAATGGGATGTTTGAATAGAACACAGCAGGTGCAATATTAATTTGAAAACCTGTGCTTTTCTCACTATTAAAATTGTGCTAAGAGAATAAGGGTAAATTTACTTTGCCGTTCTTTCCTCTGATCTCAGCGACTCTGTCGTTCATGTGGAACTTCACCTTTTGTTCTTCCAGCATCTTAAGGCACAGAAATTGATTACATTTAATAAAACCTGAAAATTACATTGTGTGCTCACAAAAATATTCTAGTCCCCTAAAAAAATACTTACTTGCATAGTCATTTTACCAATTTCTGGGCCCAGAGACCGTTCAAATGGGTATGTAGAAGTGCCAACCACAGACACACTGGCAGCTTTGTTTGATAAGTAGGATGCCACCTCCATACCTGTTGGGTTCAATATTTTAATTTTTTAATTGGGGTTAACATAATTCAGATAGCAACTTCCAAATGGGGAATTATGCCATCCTGAAAAATCAAATAAAATACACTCTTTGGTAAAAATGAATAAGTCAAGGATTATTCTGCAATGTAAAACAAATTGAATCTGATAACCTATGAACGAGGCTCCAATGACAACAGCTTTCTGGCCGAGGCAGGTGCTTTGAATCTCTTTGGCATCCTCATAACTCTGCAATAACTTTACTCCCTTTAAGTCACAACCAGGACAGCTTAGCGGCCTTGCTCTGTGAACAACATAAGGGCTATTATGATATTACCATGCAAAAACCTAAAAAACGTATATATTTTTCTTTTATGTGTCCATAAAACACATAGGAGTACAGAAATGACAGAAAAAAAATTTTAAAAGCTAAATTACACATTTCCTTTGCACTTTAAAAACTTGAGGAAAAGGATGATGATTCTCACCTACAACCTGTTGAAACAAGCAGCTGGTCGTAATGGTGCAGAGTACCATCACTCAACTTAACCACCTTGTCAGCTGGGTTTACTGACACCACCTGCAACACAAAACACATTGGAGTTACAATAACCACACATATCAGGTTTTTCAAGACACTGAAAATACATCACAAATAATAGTTCATGCCTCACCTCTTTCTGGGTCCACACCTCTATTCCATACTGTTGATAAAATTCACTGGACCGGAGAAGGAAGCTGCTGCTCTCCAGATTCATAGCCTGTAAACAGATAATGCTATTTACTAATTACTTATCTCCAAATACAGGTGACTAGTAGTCAGATACCAATGCACAGGAATGCGGGTTACATCTTCATTTTAGTTAAGTTCCTACCTTACTCAGTTTGGGCTTATCATATGGAGGAAGAGTGTCTTTGGTTATGATGATGACTCGACCTTGGTAGCAGTTCTGCCGCAGTGTTTCAGCACAAACCAGGGAGGCAGGTCCTGAAATGTTCAAAAAATACTTTTGATATGATGCTAATGGAAACATGCCAGGACTAAAACAACTTTACTCAGGCATCATCTCTAGACTTTAGACTAGCAAACTTCACCTTCTAGCTGAATACTTACATTTGTTATGCTTCCAATCTACAAGTCTGTTTAAAATAAATGGGTCTTATGATGAAGGACTTTGAAACTCGAACTCAAACATCCTGTATTAATAGCGTCTAAGCCTTACCCCCTCCTATGAGCAGAATCGTGTGTTTGATGTCTGGCACCATGCTGCACATGTCCTTCACTCGCTTGGTTAACTTCTGAGTCTGAGCAAAACATACGAAAGACTGTTTAAAACAGCCCTGAATTTTTTTACACCTAATGATAGGTAACGCTGATTATTTTAAGCCATCTTACTTTTCTGTCGATGGAAATGTAGACCTTGCCATCCTCAACTTTGACCTGTTTGATGAAAAGAGTTTGCAGAGCTGAAATGGCATTTATTAATCAGCTTTGTTGTATAAGGAATATTTGGAAAATTTTGAGGTTGTGCTGCCTCCTCCTTAGGCAGAACTTTCTAATTTGGTCAAAGAATATTTTAAAAATTCTAATCATATGATTACATTTGTGGAAATAATGTGACCACATTTTAACCAGGTAGACACTTGCAAAAAGTGCAGTGAATTAATTGCCCTTTCCTGTTGAGGCACGAGTTACCTTATGACATGGCAGACAGTCCAGTCCTGGATATTCTTCAATATCTCCAGTTTTAACGTTAAAGGAAGCACCGTGAAAGGGACATCTGACCCGGTCTCCAACTAGTGTTCCTGTATCATCAAATGACATGCACTTAAATTCATTACTCATTCATGATACTATACTTAAGTTCAAGGTTTAATATTTTATAAAGTAATTAACTCAGACATTAGTATATAGAGTTTGAGATACTGAAACTAGAGGAAGTTTACCTTTGATAAGAGGAGCATTATAATGAGAGCATTGGCTTCCAATGGCACTGTACTGACCCTGGGTACGGACCAACAACACCTTCTGATCCAACACAGTTATTTCCTTCATCCTTAATAAACACAAAACAAACAAGAAGAGAACAGACGGGGCAAATGTAGTTTATAAATACAGATTATTCAAACCAAAGACATAATAAATGATTTGATCAATCAGTGTGTTTGAGTAGTGAGAAGAAGAGTTGTGACTTACTCTCCATCTTTCAGGTCAGTTTCCTGACATACCATCTCAGTCAAGTCCTCCTCCTCTCTTTGGCCTGGTTCTTGGCACTGACTCATAATGTAACTGCTGGGAAAACCTGTCAGGATGACGGACTTGAATTACACCTGGCTTTGTGTGAACCACAAACAGGCTCTGCAAAGGAAACATGAGACAGGCATTCAAAAAGCCTATTATGTTTGTTTTTTTATCTTTATGTTCACCACAACAGGTGTGGCTCCCAGAGAGCCCTGATCCCAACATAATGAATTCAGTCTGGAATTACATAAAGTCAAAGGACACTAAGACAGGTGAAATCTACAGATCTGTGGCACAGTGGTTGTACTGCATCAAAACAATAGGTGAATCTCTGCTGTTTTAAAAGCAAAAAGTGTAGACACCAAATTAGGGCTGATTGTTTTCATTATCAAACATTTTCTTCATTGTATGATTAATTGTTAAATCTGTAAAAGGACAATAGAATGGAAAATAGTGAAAATGTCCATTACAATTTCCTACAGCTAATTACGTGTCCGGTTGTGTATGACCAACAATCCAAACCCCCAACACATTTTATGGAAAACAAGGAAATAGCAAATTTTTGCCAGCTGAGAACCTGAAACTATCAGACATTAATAACTGCAGATTAATTTTCTTTCAATCAACTGATCAACTTTTTTGTTTAACATAAGTTAATAAAAAGTACTGATAGCACGTTAGGAACAGAAATGCAGTCCTAAACATTTTTATTTTAAAAGACCCGCTAGTCATATAGTTTCATGGAAGCAGACAGAACTTCAAGTACTTCACAATGGCCGTCCCTCCCTCAATCGCTGTCATTGGAAACGATGTAAAGCAGGGAAACGTTCTGGGTCCGTTTCACTGTCTGGTTCCGTTTCACTGTCACACATTTCTGCAAACTACATTTTCTTTCAGGGTGAAACCTACATGTTTGCCAGACGGACTCGTACATGCTTTAGCTGCATTAATTTTTCAAATAACAAGACTCAGTGACGATGTCCTTACCTGTTTCACCCCCGCTGAAAGCGGTCGAACTGACACCTGTGGCTGTGTGAAGTTTGTCCCGCGGAACAGCGTTAATTTCGACACCGGAACCAAGTGACTCGTTGTTAGGCAACAGGAGAAACGCCCGTGTGACGTTCAGGGTCCCGTGCTGCAGCGCGAGCTCCCCTCCCACAGCTCCCCGCGCAGCCGAGGCGGGAGCCCGACGAACGGTGCGGCGGGCAGTTTGAAGACTGACGCGTTAAACTGTGTCCGACTTAAGTCTGTTTGTTGAGAAGAATTTTCAGCATTTAAAAGTTTAAATGCGATCTAGCTAACATTTGCTAGCCGGCTAACATAAGTCCGTCCTCCGAACACTCGGTGGTGTGTTTAGCGGAACTTTTCCGAACTGCTTGTTAGTGGTCTGGATTTTTCTGGGATCCTCTAAACCAACAGCAATCAGTCGGACTGATCAGTAAAGACGTGGCATAAGCGTTAAATAATGTTTCTCCATTAGAAGTGCAAATTATTTGCTCAAGTTGAGTACAGAAGAACCTGCTTTGAAAAGTTTTCTAATAATTTTAAATTATTTTTTTCTCATATTATAAGTAATCCACTAAGAAAAAATGCATTTTAAATACCTCTGAATTTGTTGCTGTTGATAAAATTGACTGTAATTTATACATTTTGTTCAGATTTAGTCCCAAGACTCTAGAGATAAAAACAATTATTTGAAAATGAAATCTTAAAACTAATTAACAAAAATTAACTGAAAATTTTGGGTCTATACCAGAAATAAACAAGCTAATCCAGGCTGCAGGCTGACAATTTACCAAGCATTAATAGAGAAGATAAAATGTTTTTTTAGTGTTTGTATGATGGTTGTGGGTTATGAGTTATAATAATGAGTTATTCTTTAACAAAAATGGTCAGTCTCAAACAATCTGCATCTTCCCAATGCGGGACAGAGTTGTTTGAAATGAAGGCTATAAATCTGGACACTTCCATTTATCTAATAAAACCTTTGAGGTCTGTAATAAACACCCATTATTTAACCCTGTATCCTAGCAATCCTGATCTCAGCTGTCCCTGGAAGGGTTACTGGTCAATACTATGACCACAGACAAGAACCATGCACGCTCACATTACCTACAGTCAATTTTAAGTCATTACTTAACCTAACTGTATGTCTATGGATTGTAACCACAGCTGGCAGAGGGATTTGAAATAGGATGTTGTGGTAATGGGGTAGCAGCACTGACCCTGCCACCACTGTGCTGTCCAGGCAGGCTAAATGTTCATGTTCAGTAATTTCACAACTTATTATGTTATTGTTTTTACAAGACTTTATAGGTTTAAATCTTAAATGGTGAATAAAACAATATTGCCACGACACATTAGTGTAATATATAGAGAGACTACTTTAACGATTAGTTTCAAGACTTCAGTGGAACATCTGGACCACAATTAATTTATAAACTGATCATTAGTCAGATCATTACAACTGCAGTGGAATGGAATAAACATACTTTAAATTATACACTGTTTTACTAACTGCTCACATGCAAACAAAACTTAAAATCTAATGTAAACAATACTGTGAATGTAAAATGTTGATGTAAAATGTGTTTTTATTACATATTTAAATAAATAGGTAACCATCTTCTTGTGTGTATACCATAAAATGCTTCAATGATAAGTTGTAATGTGAAAACTCTCAGACTTTATAATAAAAAATTCATCAGGGTTACAGAAATAAATGTTCATAGCATGGTATTAACAAATGGTGTCTGTTTTCTTTATTTCAAATGAGCAAAATCATACATTTTATTAATCATTAATAAAACATTTGATGGTATATCAGTTATAAATATTAAATAGTCTACACATGGATGTTGGTCCAGATGCTATTTAGATGGTTCAGATGCAGAATTGTTTAGTAATTCATCAACGCCAAGTAGTAACCTGTTGGTAAGAAAATGCAAGTAAATATTAAAACATACTTAAAGTACTTAAAATGCACAATGGTCCAAATTCTGAAATAAATTGTAAACATTTTCAAACTGTAATAAAATGACATGATTATATAATATAAACTTTATAAGATACACCTACAAAGACATTTTCAAAAGAATGTAATGAAGCGCAACAATATTTGCTTCTAAACTGTATTGGAGCAGACATGTAAAGTCACAGTGGCCAGTTGACCGGACGGGGGCGCTGTGTCACCAAAACGTCATAGCTGTCAATGTTTTCACGCCATGTCCTGTTGTGAATGAGCACGAGGCCGGTTTGTCTACATCCGCTATCTCTCTAACAGTATCAAACGACACTAGCGCATGAAATATGTGTACATAATACATGTTTCACAAACCAGGGCACCATAATCAGTTCATTCCATCTGCTTTTGTGTACATTTGTAGTATATTACTGTTTACATAAATCCATCGTGGTTCGTGAACGAGTGAGGTGGGTGGGAAACTATGTTACCTTTAGGTGCTCTTAGTAATTTACGCTTCTTTGCTCATAAAATACTGCTTTGAAAAATTATTTTTTCTACCATGTAGCAGAACAGGCTGATTATTAAATTGTGTATAAATGCACAGCTATACCTTAAATATATAGTTTTAGTTAAGTAACATTTCAGTTTAAATTAATGAATAATATAATAATACATGGACATAATAAGATCTCCGATTTGACGACACACCCATTTGCCTAACTTTGACTTTGTATTTTTAAGGTGGATAAAAAGTGATATGCAGTAAATTCGATTTTTTGAGCTGGAACAACTATTTAAGAGCATCTGTCCAGCAACAGATGATAATTAATATTTATTTATAATTTTAAAATGTGCCATTGGGCCGTTCTGTTTTCTCTTTGTGAATGTAAGGATTTGCTGTTTTTCTACTTTTTCTGAATGATTTTAGCCTGAATATCTCTGAGTTTTAAGTAGGTAGGTCAGACAACTTAAATACACTAAACCATTTATTATTTACAAAATAATCATCAAACTCATCAGTGACAAAAAAAATTCTTGGTTAAAGTTCTGGATAGTTGCAGTAGCTTTTCATTGTCAGGTTTTAAACTGTTGATTATTATACTCTAAAATGTTGCTGATATAATACTGAGTATTTTAATGCCTCATACGCTGTTTATATTGGTGTATTTCTGTGTATTTCCTCTGTTACTTGTTTTGTTTCCGACAGCACCTGAACGCCACCCTAAGTGCACGTGACCACGCCCCTTTATAGTAGCGCGGGGACACGCCGTTGTTCGGTTTCTGTTGATGTCACAAAGTTACACAAGCCGTTTGTCGAGGAGGTTGTACAACAGTCCAGGACGCTGAAAGTCTTCACTCGACGGTCACCTCTGTCATCGCCAGATACGGATCAGAAACACTCAGCCTGTTGGATTTGGTTCGACAGACCCGTCCACGCCTTCGTTTTCTCTAACTGTGAAAGTAAGAATCCTTCTCTGCGCCTCATGGAGCTTCCTGAGTGAGAAGTGAGCAGGAATGATTGGACCTATGTTCACGTGATTATATCGGTCGTCGCCAATATTCCAGAGTCGTCTGTCTGGGCCACGGTCGTAGGCTCCTCTGCGTTAAAAAAAAAAAAAAAAAAACCGCTCACCCGGAGCCTGTGTCGGTCTTCACCTACTCAAAGAAGCTTCCAGACATGGAGCTCAGCTCGGTGGTTCTAACGACGGGCAGCTCCGTGGGGTTCTTCAGACTCGTCAACGCGGGGGTCAGTGAACTCCCCATGCCTCAGTCTGCCTGCAAGAATGCGTGGAAATGGAGAAACATCTCAACATCCTTCGTGCACAGTTTTATCACCGCGATATGGGCAGTGCTTTGGTGAGAAACATCAATATTTTTTTATGTTGTTTAAGTAAAGTCTAAATTGATTGGAAAATATTCGTTTTGAATTCAATTAAATTACCTTTATATATTCAGCTAGATTAATACCTTTGAATCCATTATTTCAGTAATGCACCAGTATTCATAGTGTCATCTGGAACACGTATGATGCTGTGAGTAACTTACTCATAAGTCATATAGATGTTCCTGTGAAATCATTCACTGTCCGTGTTTTTCAGCTTTTTCCTTCAGCCTCAGATGGCCGAAGATTTGATAGAAACCCACTCTGTGTTTTCTCATGCTCTGGTGTCCTTTTCGATTGGTGAGTAGAACTTTCTACAGGGATCAGCGCTCACTTACACTGTGTTCTGCTATGAATGGGCCAGAGGTGGAGGAGGGTGCTGTCATATCTGAGGAAGAGTCATTTTATCTCACATAACGTGGAAAGTGAGGCTTTTAGGTAAAGATTTTAACGTTTACGCAAAACATGTATTTTGCCCAGCTAATGCAAGTCTGGTCAAGTGTTTATTACCTAATTAGTTGGTTACGAAACCCTTTTTTATCTCAAAAATGTGGACGTTGAACTTTACAGTGTTTGCATTATCTGAAGGTATTATGGAAAGCATATTGTCTGTAGGGATGTAGTAAACTGAGGGAATCCAGCGTTTCTATTCATTACTACAACTTTAAATTACCAGTGAATTAGCATTTAACATCCTGATTTGCTATATTATCTTCAAATGCTCAATAAGCAGAAATTGGTATTTTGGTGGGATTTGTCTCCGTCTTCTGTGAAGCTACACATTCTTTACTCACATTAAGGGAGAGAAAACTAAAGACCTGGGACCGTTGTATGTTGGGCAATAATTTGCTAAGCTGAACAACCAGTGACATTGATCTCTTTCACCAACTGGTCAACACCAATCGTTGCTGATTCTGCATGTCCAGCCTGCGGAAATGCTGGACATGCAGATACCCTGCATTATAATGTAACACTAACCACAAACAAACCTCTGTTGCCTTATAACAGAGTTGTATTGTTATATATTCATGGCCAGAGAATTTTTAGTCGATGCCCCAGTCAAAGTTTCAGCAAACAGAAACACAGCAGCTATCCAACTAAAATAACCTTTAAAAAGTCACGTTTTTAAAACTAAACTACAAAGCTGCCATAAAGACACCATAAAGAGATCAAGTGAGAGGATGAGAGAGCGAGCGAGAGAGAGAGAGCACATTTTTAGAGCAGGTATGAAAAATTCAAAGGTACTACTGATTTGACAAACTCTGAGATTAAACCTGAACTCTGTGTTGACTAACCCTCACTTGGGAAACACTGGGTTTCACAAAAGCTGATCAAAGTCAGTTTATTCAACTTGGTATGTCTCTGAGTCAAGTATAAGCACCTGATGTCTATTGAAGTGCTTGTCAATGGAGCTCAGAAACTACAATTCACCATGGTAACATAGTAAATAAAGAGCAGGGCGACATTTGAATCAACTAATGTGTGACATTAATGCTGATTTGTCTTTTTAAAAAATGACAAGTGAAAAGTAAAAAATAGGGCTGTCAATGGTGAAACAATAATAAACTGTTATTATTAATTGGGTCTTTTTTGTTAACGTGTCGCCACGCCTGTACATAGCTCAACAGTGTGAGTGACTCTTAAGTAGAATAGCTGACCGATTTATCTGCTTCTCTCTCTCTGAGGGTGGGGCAGATCCTCCACACACACACACACACACACCCCCACCACACCACAGGCAAGTCAACTCACAGCACACAGCAGCAGCTGCAGCAACAGCAGGAAGTCAGATCCCAGCTGAGGTGAGACACTTGGCCAGTTCTATTAGCAACGTCTTCTCTAAACGAGGCCCCCCTCCCTCTACCGGCTGGAACAGTGAACCTCGCCAGTGAAATACATCAGGACAATTTTTTTTTTTTTTTAGATTACGGTAATTAATGATTTTCCACTAAGTTGTCAGTTAGTTTCAACAAGTCAGTAACATCAGTACCATTTGTCCACTCCTATGTTGAGCATAAAAACGTGCCCATTTGATTAGAAGAAGCGTGCAATAATTTGTGATTAATCTCTATAACTCTGGACAATCTGTGATTAAAAAAAAATCAATAAATTAACACAAATACATTTTGTTCGGTATATTCATTAAGTTTTAGTAAACAAGATTTACCACATATACTATAGAACCTGAATCTAAGAGTCATTATCCAGCTATATTCTGACAGGAGCAAAAAGCCAATGAAAACAGATTAAATGAAATAAAGCAGGCACACATGGAATTGTTGATACCCCTCTGTTAAAAAAATTTGCAATTTTTCTTTGAAAAACCTAAAATGACAAAAGTTATAAAACAAAAAAAAACCCAAAAAGGCAGACTTGTAATTTTTGATTGAGCAGAATATTATCTCAAAAATGGCCCATGGAAAACTTTAGAAACATGACACACTTCCCCATGAGAAGTTCTCATGTTGTTCTCATGTTGTTGATGCTGTCTTTCGGTGCCAAAGATTTATAAGATGAGAGGTATCACTCACCTCTAAGAAACACTGTCTGTCCGAAAGATAATCAGACAGAGTGATACCTCAGCTTTAAATACTGAGCTGATCTTGCTTCAGTTTCAGAAATTCCCAGTTTAAACATTTGTTTATCATGTGAATAAATCAGTAAAATCAAACTGCAGCTCTGAATCAGGGCGCTCAATAGCCTACCTGAAGTGGGCTGTCAAAGTCAGTGGGCTTTTCATATAGAAATATAATATATTTGGCAGATATACTTGATAAACTTAGGTTAAATAGATATAATCACTGTGGTGTGCTGCTCTGCTCTGTGGATGGCCAGTAAATTTAAACAAAATTGCTTTTAAAACAAGTTCAGATTACCGAAGCATTATTTTAAAAATTACTTTCAAATCAGTAATTTGTTTTGCAGCTACAACAAATACAAATAATTTCCATTATCCCCTATTAAGTCATGGGGACAATCTGAATATTTTTTATAGATATTTTTTAATCTAAACATATTATTCATTGTGCATTTAACTGTCTTGACATAGTTAATACTTACCATATTGTCGTGATAGTGGTTGATATAAAGGTTTTAACCCTATATAAATCAAATTATACAGATTTGATTTTGCTTGATTTCATTAAGATTTCTCAAACCTAATTGCTTCTGCTGCCCTACATTCTTACAATAGCATCTTGCCCCTATTTTCCCTTTTCTTATTAATTTTCCAAGTATTCTAGAGCAACTAGTTGCATATCAGAGCTCTTAAATTTAAAATTTTATTGGTTTTATGCTGGGCCACAAGGGCTCCCCAAGGATTCCTGGGATGTTTGACATTCTTTCAGAAAGCCCAGCCCTGGAAGCTGTCAGAATGAGGAGCAGTGTTGGTATGTCATGCTCAATGGGGGGCATTATGATCAGTCCCAGGCACGAGGCGTAACCCTGTACAGTCATGTGACATTGCAAACACTGTGCAAAAAAAATATGTAGATTTATGGGAATCATCCACGTTGGATGCCAGTGGTAACAGAAAGTGGAGCTGTTTTTACAAAAGCAGTGGTGGAGTGCAACTCACCAAGCCTCCCAATAAAAATGTGGTGTAATGAATGCAGCTTCGGCAAGTTTAGTGAGGATTTTTTTTCCCAACCTCACAAGTGCGGTTAAACCTAGCTCACTGTGATGCCATGCTGCAACCCTTGCAAGGACATTCCATAAATAACTTTGCACATTTTGAATGATGGCCTTGTCCACTGCACAAAAATATTAAGTGTGCCTTTATATTCTGCAGTTCATTCCACATTTTGCTAATAATAACTAGTTTAAAGAATAATTCTCTTTCTACCAGTCAGGTTTAATCCAAAGCATACAAAATTACAATAAAGAAAAAAAGACCTGCTCGGAGTGACCACACGGGCACATTTTGTTGAGAATTGATCATATTGCCATTTAAGTCAAGTTTACATAGACCAGAGACAAAAAGCCACAGTAATAAAATGATTTCATGCCCTGGTGACATGGTCAGTCGCAAATTAAGGGAGGTATCTTAATCAAGTTTCTTGTGCTTAACTGGGTTATTCTGAGTCATGGTTATGGCATGATAGTCTGAAACCCATTTGTTCGCCAACTAGTCTAATTCATGTAAACATCTTAAATATCCGCTTATGTATATTGGAAAGAGCTTTTATCCAAAGCTCGTTCCCATTCATATCGACATGTGAATGTCGACAGGAGATAGAACCACTGACCCTGTGGTCCGTAGGCGACTACCTTACAAACTGAGCTAAGGCCAGCAACTTTCGAACGGTACTTGTGTCCTTTGGATCAAAACAAAGTGGTAATTCAATGTCGTTTATTGGTAAAATTCACTGTAGTGTTTCGGAGCACAACGTCGCCTGCTTGAGAGAGGGGTTACACTGCTGGCTACGCTGGAAACTTTACTTGTTATTTGATATTTCTGTATTTTTACCTATCGACCAAGGTTATTAGGATAATTTTTACTTGGGTATTCTTTTGTCGCTTGTTTTTGAACTAAAAATGTTACAGTTCAAAAACCTAAAAGTTTGTTCTTTGTTCTTCAAACCATGTGTTTTAAATGTAAACGTTAAACAGGATTTACTGTATTTTAAAGGCAAAGGGAAAAATAATGATCTTATTTAACTGGTAATTTTATTTTTCTATTTACAATACTTGATCCAAACCCAAACTGAAAAAAAATTGTTTAAAAGACATTACTTTCTATTAAGACATTAATAGATATTTGCCTTGTCTATTGTTAAACTTAATATAAAAACAACATGAACTATTATCAAGACCATATGCAAATCAAATTCTTGATGTCAGGTCTTGTAGTAATTGTTTCGCCTGTAGCAAGAACACACATTTATATTAGGACAAACCCAAACATCACACCACATTGACAGACTGATTCTGGTGTCAGATTCCCAATGTAATGGTGTTAATTCCAAACACCAAAGCCCTAAGCTCCCTATTGCCCCTGTATCCACAACACTTTTTTTTTCAGCATTAGAGAAATCAGTCACCATGGATACAGCTGGTGGTGTGGAAGAGGTGGTTTTGGTGGTGGATATGAAACCCCCCCCCCCTCCAAGAAGATTTTGCTGTGGTTTTAACAGAAGCTGGTGGATATGATTTATTATTTTTTGTCTTGTCTTGTCTTGTCTTTTTAATGAATTTTTAATGTTGATTCTGAAAATGGCATTAACATTGGCTAAATGCTGTCTATTTTTACAGGTTATTTCATACATGACCTGTTTGACATGGTGATGAACCAGAAGCTGAGTCATTCATGGGAGCTTATCTTTCATCACACTGTGGTAGGTGTTTCCATCATTACTGTCACAATATTTAAAATGTGGTCAATGATGTTTCACTTTAAATGTTACAGACAGAATAATATCTATATCTTTTACACAATATTGGATATTGTGTAAAAGATAAGGATAATATTCTGCCATATATTTGTAAGAAATAGTATCTGTACCAGTAACCCGATGGAATTAGAATGCAGTTGTGACTGCATAGACAAACCATTCATGAAATCCCCAGCATACCTGTCACAAGCACAGATGTGGGAAAGAAAAAAAACACGTTTTTCTTGTCTCGTCACAAAGAACAAAAAAGGGAGGAACAAAGAGACGTCAATTCGAGCGTAACTGACCCCCTGGCCGTGCATTCACCATTCAAAGTTGAATTCCACCCGACACCCTCAGCTTCTTTTCACATTGTCATACAATAAGCTCTCCCAGTTTCCATCATTTTCATGACATGGTGCCGCTAAGCAGGCTGAAATGATGGGAGTGTTTGCCTGAGGGAACAACAGTTCATGCCATTTAGCCCTTCCCCTGTTCCTGCTTTTAAGCATTATAAAAAAGGGAAATGACCTGAAGTGGCAATAAACACATACATCTTGATAGAATATTTTCTTTCTGTGCTTCTGGCTGCATGACCTACATCTGTTACCAAGCACTTTGAACTTGTTATTTTAGTGTTCTTCGCCTCATGAGATGTTTGTTTAAAATTTGATTGATTTTATCACTGAGAAGATTTAAGTGTATTTGTACTTCTCAGCAGCTTTTAATCATTGGGGTGTTTTCAACCAAACATATGTAAAAATCAGGTCACTCAGAATGTGACATGTTGTATATAGAAAAGCTTTTGGCCTCATATTCCAGTTTAAATTTAATGTAAATTACATGCAGTGAAATTTAATGCTTAACTTAGTTATGTATGTTCTGTATATATTTACTTGACATATAGTGTATACATAACCATCAGCCAAAAATGTAGTATCACCTGGAGGCTTTAATTTAAAATTTAGTTTTTTCTGAAAACATTTTAGGCAAGTACTTATATAATCAAATATTAAATTTGTCTACTTCTACCACCTCTGCACACATATGTATGGGGCTGTATAGCTTCAGACTGCTCAGAGAGGCCATGCTGCCCCTGGTCCTCCATTACATTAAGACCACAAGTTCCAATGTTCAGTGTGTGGGCTTGGTCAGATAAATAAAACCTAAGTGACACGCAGAGCATATTTTTTAGGTTTCTTAACAAACCTTAGTTTTATTGTTCAGTAATTCTAAGCAATATTTTCCCAAACCCTTCACCTGGTTATTGCATGATTTGAAATATAATTTTAAAATGTCATTATCCTCACCACTGATGATGCTTGAGGTTGCTTTGAAGTTAAGCTTTCGTTGTGTGGTAATTATTGCAGCTGCCTTTTGAAAAGATAATCTGAGTTAGTGTTTAAACAGTGGAAATGCTGAGAGTCATTCTGATTAGCTGTGTGTTGGTGGCTGAGCAGAGTTTCAGAAAAGACAGCTGTTTTTTAAAAAAATATTCCATTATAAAATGTATTCTTTCCCTTTTTGGAAGCCAAAGGAATGAGCAATTTGACCAGCTGGCTTCAGATTGTCATTAGAGTATGTCAGTATGTGAGATTTCCCAGTCGGCAGTCACAGAACCAAGTGGAGCAGCTGGTCATATAGTCGGGAACAGAATCTCTTTTGCCAATGCTCCTTTTCTTGCAGTGCTGTTTAGTCTACTCTTTCCTGGACACATGACCTAAAAATGATATTTGTAAATTTGAAATGTAAAGACTGGATTTGATTAAGGAGACAACATCAGGTTGTTGATTCCATTTGCCTGAAAACTAAGTTTAAATTAATTCTAATGCTGTAATATTTTTATATTACCATACACTTTACATGCCTCACTGTACAGAAAAACTACAGTGATGCATGCAGAGAATTTAGTTATGAATAGAAATTTTAGGTGCCTAGAAAAAGCTTTGAGGACTGTTGAACTAAATGCACTTTTTTCATGAGGTTCTGTAGAGTACAGTTGAATGAAAGAGCATGTGGTGTCGAAGCAGTTTTGCTGGTCCCTGGTGTTGTACTCCAGGAGAAACAAGTCAAACATTCCATGAAAAGTGTTTCCCTTCCTACTGCCTGAAGTCAAGAGTAAAGCTTCTTATTTCTGTCTGAGAAACTTGTGGAACCAGCCAGTCACCAGCCAGTCTGATGAAATGCTGTTAGCCATCACATTGTGTTTTTTTTTGGATAACAGGAAGTCCTTATATTTCTGTTAAAAATAGAGTTGTACAAACATAACAACCAGGACCTTTTTAGTGATCAATAACGGTCCTCCTAATGTCATTGTGATTAGGAAAGTATATAAGCAATATGGAATTTGTCCTTTTTACCTTTTTTTTTTTTTTAAACTGAGCTAACTGCTGTATATTTGTAAGACTAATGTAAAACTAAAGTTTGTTTGTCTTTCTTGTGTGAGGCTCTTGGAAATAGTGAACTTGTAATTAAAAATAGGAGCCAGAAGAGAAGGATGCCAAAAGGCAGAGGGGGGGTGATTATTTTTTCCACAAGGACGGAAAACATGTGAAAACCAGGATGTCCAATGTTCCATTTTCAAGGCTTATTAGTTCAAACACAGTGGAAATTGTGTTTGGCTCATAATTTTTGCTCTTCTGCTCTCTTTTCGCCTTGAAACACAGGTTTGAACCTCTGCAACATCTTTGCTTTCAGCTTTCACGTGTTTGTCAACCCCATCTCATTAGGTAAAATCAAATTATCAGTGTAGAGAAGGGGCTAAGGCTGACACAACTCTAATGCGGATTAGGCCCTTACAAGTTAATGAGTTATTTAAAACTTGTGTTATTAACAGTAAATTTATTTCTGTACTGTCCATTTCATTCCCCTAAATTATACTCAGCTGACTCACACGTGGCTCTGAATTGATTGCGAGTTGCTCTTTTTTAGCTGAAGTAGTCTGTCAATATGAATCGGATGAGCACATCAGGTGATCATACAAGTAAAGCAGATGATAATGAGGCTCAAAATGCAAAAGTTTATCAAAGTGATAATAAAAGTTTTAGGTTGATTTTAAAAAGCTAGTTCTTGTAGACCTTGTGGATCGACGGAAAATATTTTTTTATGGACAAGACAAATCTGTTTTTGACTGCACAGGAAATTAAAAGTGATCTTTTTTTAATGCAGGGACACTGTCATGTACTGTGTCCTTGTCAGGAGAGGGCTGACTGCAAACTCAGAGAATCCACCACAAGATGCAAACTGTTTGGTACAATGGGGTTTCTATGGACTGGTGAAATAAAAATGAAATTCTATTAAAGGTCCCGAAACGCTTATAACACAAAACAGCACCAAATCTGTCAAATATGGAGGTGGTTTTGTTATGGTAGGTAGGAGTTCTTTTAAATGATTTTAAAGCCATGGCCAAAGTGCTTTGTAGGGTGAAGAGAAGAATATGTTCAACTAACCAGGTCATTAACTGGATCTCAATCCCACTAAGATGGATTCTGCCTTAAAAAGTAAAGAGTAAGAGCAGAGAGATCCAGCAATATGCTGAAGCTGAAGGTGTTTCACACTAATAGCCCCATCTTGTGATGCCTATGGGCTAAAAAATTCAAGCAGTTACACTGAACAGAATTTTTTTAATTGTAATTTTTTTCTCCTTTGTTCCCACAAATTAAAGCTTGCTCCATCTGGACAAGGAGGTTTAGTAAAGATCCAAATTTTGGTAAATCCAAAGAAACACTGGTATGTCTGTAATTGCATTCTAATAACATTAATCCTTATAAGGTTATTGCATCACATTTTTTGTTGGAAATCAGCAGTGGCTTGCTTTTATTCACTTTCGTCCATCTTGCACCTGCAGATACTAATGGAAGTTGTCTCAGTTTACTGCTCGTGGAAATAGCTGTCTCACATAGCCAACCATGAATGTCACTCATGGAAGCAGGAGAAAACTATATAAGGTTGTGTGTCATGTTGACAACACATGACACTGGAAGGTTATGTCTGCAGTTCTGTCCTCACCTCTGTTGAACCAGATTATCCTGTATGCCTAGCTCTGTCTATTAGTCACTGAGTTACTCTTTCACTAGTTGGTGCTTGTTGTGGTGCTGATGTGTGGTTCTTTAATGAAATGGCAGATGATTTTAAAGTCTCCTTTGGTTTGAGTTCTCTGTTGTTGGTGAGCCTGCCCTGCTTATACGAACATATTGAAAGCTGAGTTGCTTATTTGTCTTATGGTTGTACTTCTTCCAGTCATTAATCCACAATTTTCAAGATCATCTTCATAGCACATGAAAAGCTAGGTCTCATTCTGAACAGATCTTTCTAGTGCAATAGATCCATACTATGTTATACTGTCTTCAGCTCACAGATATACACCCATATAAACACATGCCGTGCTTTCCAAAGACAACCAAGGCTGGAAGGCAGAGTGACCTACGAAAGTGGGTGTCATTTGTTCACAGTTGGCATAACAACAAAGAATGCTGTTCATAGAGATCCGTCCATCAGCGTGTTTTGAATACACTAGGAGTCACAGACACCATAATCAAATTGTCTTGTATAAAACATAAGGTAGGGCAGAGGAGGGATTGTGAATTTCTAGTTTCCACACCTGATTGCCTAGAACCAAAACATAAAAAGAGAAATAATAAACTTGGATGAGATACAGTTGTTTTGGAAATACCAGAGTACTTAAAAATAATTCCAATGAAAATGTGGGTGGTTATGCTAACATGTGAAAGTACAGTGTGGGGACAAGCTCACAATTTTTAGAAATTGGATTTAAAGCCATTTTTATCTGTATATTATTTTATGTCATGTTATCAGCTTCTTTGTAATGACATGAGTGGTTTGGATTTAAAACCTATTTTACAAAAATATTGTATATTTTGGCAACTGTTCACATTTAAAAAATATGCAGTTAACACTTAAATTGGATGCCAAATGGTGGTGCATGGATTGATAATAATTAGAGATCTTTTTCAGTTTGTTCAGAATATGAATTTTTTCCTGTTCTCTGTAGTCAAAGACACTTTCAGCTTTGTCCTTCCAGGCCCTAAATGAGCGTTAAGATGTGTGGGAAAAGCCGTCATTGGCCTTTCTTTCCTTTTGCCACTCTGGGAAGTAATGTAATGCCAGAGACATACAATATGCTCAAGGCAAAGCAAATCACCGCTTCTTCCTCCATACCCGCCTGACTCTGCCCAATTAATCCAAACAGACCTGTTAACAGTCATTAAGCCACACCCTGATGAAGATTCAAGATTCAAATCATTTTTTTTTATTCCCAAATGGAAATGACTTTGCCTCATTACAGCTGCTCCCAAACAAACCACACCCAGGCATGGACCACACCAACACAAAAGCAAAAAAAGCTTCACTGTCTGTCAATTAATAAAACCTAAGATAAACAAGACAAGGTTTATGATAAACAGTTGTGTGCTTCAGTGCGGTGGATAATTGGACAGTGATGATAGGATGAACTAAGTTATGAAAGTTAAAAGTTAAATGTGATGATAAATGATGTAACAATTAATAGTCCAATCATGAGAAATTGTGGTTGTGCTAAATATGACAGGAAAACATGATTTTCTGGTTTTAATCCCATTTCAGTTCCGATCCCCTCCCCTTGCAGAAGGGTTGAGCTGTATAGTTTAATGGTCACTGGGCGAACGAATGGCCCTCAGTGGTAATAATCCGTCTCTATCATTGTCGGTCTCTGGATGTTGCTCTGAACAGCCGGCACACTGTGCAGTGGGTTGGAAGTATGGTCCAGGATTAAGAAAAGTTCAGAAAGCATCTTCCTGTTAGAGGAAGATTCATTTATGTAGTATGTTAGTGTCCTTCCTGTTTTGTTCTTGTGCTTGTGGTTACTACCTGTTAAGACGGTTCCATTCGTCACTCCTCACTTAGCTATTCGCTCTGACAACACCCTGACACCCTGACACCCTTTGTCCCTGCTGCCATGAGCCTCCATGCCTTGTGGCCTGTTTTAAGATGCTGGTTGTTCCTACTGCATGTGTGTGCTCTGAGGATCCCCCACCAACGCATGCACTGCTTGGTGAACGCTGTGTGAAGCTCCTGTCAGACGTCTAGGTCTGTCCTAATTCACCCTCTGTGTTTATGCTGAATGATAATTCAGCATAAAAAACACAGTCTCCTTTAACAAGCAGGTTACCTGCTAGAAACTGGTTTGACCGATGAATTGTTAATAACCCGTGTGTTTGCTCTGACTAGTGTAACAAAAAATGTGACAGGCAGAAAGGTAAAGCCAAATTTCATTTTTAAGCTTTGTCACTTACATTTGGGCATAGATGACATAGGTAATACCTCAGTAATAATATTGAAAGTGGTAACATATGCGCTATAGATTTTTCTATTTTCATTTGAAAAACTTTTCCTAATTTCTAGATGGTACTTAATTAAACCTATAAACTATAATTGTAACTTTAACTGATGTATAATAAAGTTTGTGTTTCTAACAATTAGATTTGTCCTTTTTTAGGAGTTACACAGTTAAATCAAGAGATAACATCCTCCTTAACTGGTCAAGAGTCAATGGGTAAAATGTTAGGCTGGTGACTCAAAAGGTGTAATATATAACTTGTTACTTTTTACTTGGTTTCAAATTTAAATTATTACTTTACTTATTACTTAGTCAAAAGCAAACGATTGCATTTCTGGTTATGTTCTTAAGAGTTAGGCAGCCTCAAGCCTACCCTATAAAAGTAGGGCAGCATTTTAGAATTCAAGTCTCTTTTTAATGTTTATTTATATGCGAAATTGTCATTGTTACTTCTGTTTGATATCTGTGGATATCATTTACATGATTTGTGTCTTTGTTGCTATAAATGTTTTAATTGTTGCTAAATGGTGCCTGTAGAAAAATAGATTTTTTTGCCGGGGCACTGAAGGGAGTTCGCCCAGGGTTCCATACAAGAATCACCCACTGTCACTACCTATAAAAAGATAAGCATAAGATTTTATTTTCAACTGCAACAATAATATAATTGTGAATTGTTTGTCACCGAACTCAAGGCAGTAAAAATGTCAATTTAACCACGACATACAACCCCGGAAAGACACAGCTACAGAGTTTAAGGGGCCTGCTAGAGGCTTAACAAGTGCAACAACCTCAGGCTAATGACACTCAGCTGTGACTATAGACACATGTAGGTTGTTTAGGCCAAGAGAGCTGTGAAAATTATACTTCCATACCATATCCAGTGCACTTTAAAAAAATAAACAAGAACTGTGACATTACTGGAAGCAGCGGCTGCTGCTAAACAAAAAGCATGAAATTAAAGTAAGATGTCCTGATTCAAATGAAGTGCAAAAACTATACATTTCCAGAACTTTTCATTAAACAGAGATTTACAGAGAAAAAGTGATTTAACTGATTTAAGTCAAGCACTTTTAACAGAGGGACAGATTGAAACGTTTTGCCAAGAAACACTGTAATTTACTAACACTTACACCTTCACAAATGTGTGTTTGTGTATGTATATAATATGATATAATATAATGTTCTCTTTCTAGCCTTAAGATGTAAGATTTTTTCTTTTTTTTTTTTGCTTTCAGTTAAAAGTTTAGGTAAGTTCCTTGTAGTTTTGTTTGCTTAAGTAAGCAGGATATTCTGGTTAGTTGTGTTTTGCTGGAGCAACCCTGAGGTCATTTCCCTATCCCTGTTTAGACCCAGTCACCCCATGTAACTGTGCAGTTCAGTTTGGACAAAGCTGGAGCTCTATGACATTCATAAATAGTCTAAATCTGTATATACAGACATTATAGGGTTGTGATTTTTTTGTGTCTTTCCCAAAACTGCACTCGGGTGCCTATATGGAACCTTTTAGAATTTCCTCTAGAAGATGCTTCTAATTGTAGTTATGGGGACCAAAACGTAATAATGATCTGAAAGCTAATATAATGCTCCAACTTTCCAAGCGCGTCACATTAATTGCTAGCTTTTAATGCAGGATTCCCCATTTTTATGACGATTTTTTTCAATGCAACTTAAAATGGAAACACTGTTATTGTAAAAGAAGGGTTCACCTGTTGGAGTTTGGTCAGGATTAGTTTCCTCTGATTAAGGAGTAAAGTTGGTCATACTAACGTATGCTATACTTCTCTGCCTGTCTACCTAGTGGTTCGCCCTGGAAGTAAGAAGTCGAGGTCCCTCGCTGCTCGAGTGTAGAGTTTATCTAATTGAGCCCACAGGGAGAAAATAGAATGGAAAAACACTGACTGCTTAGACTTTACACCGTTGGTTGTAACAGTAGGTTAATGTATATTCACTTTAAACCACAGTGATACTCGAATCCCCATACCAATATTAAAATGTCTGTTGTAGCTTTTAAATCTATTTACTAGAAGGAAATTTTAAACATTTATTCTTGATTTTCCTTTCAGAGCATTCATAGTCTTCCTGAGCATACGAAGACCACTATAACTGGCAATTTAACATAATAAGATTAAAGAAAAATAATCCCTGTTGGCCTTTTTAAAATCAGCTTACTACTGAAATATACTGATCTTCCCTGCCGACGTTACAGTCATCAGCACGTTATAGTCCCTAACATCAGGCCTATTGCATCATAAGAAGGACCCAGAGGATTCAGAGGAAATTTTCAGTCCAAAGTGACAATAATGGCAAAATTTTACTAGTTTTAATCCCCCTTTTTAAACTATTCACACATTATTAACAGTTTTGGGGAACGTTACTTTTAAAGGTAACCGATTACATTGTGTTGTAATGTACTGTTATTAAAATGTAATCAGTTACATTACATCATTTGAGAGAAGTAACAAGAGTACTTTATTTTCCTTTTCCATTGCTGAAAATGAAAACTCCTTTGCGATTCCTTATGTATGTTGTTTTAGTCAAGACCTTTATAATTACTCTACCATCATAACACATTTACTTACATTTAAAGAAAATTAAAAGTGGTTATACCCTAGTACATATTGACACAGAGGGTGATGGCACTAAACAAATCCTGTCGGCCTAAATCACACACCTGAACACAGACACATACGTCACTTTTACATGAAGTCATAGACCTTCAATTAAAGTCCATATGCTCTATGTATTCCTCCAACATGCAGCCAGTCCTGCTTAAAACAGTCAATTCACGGCAGATTTCTGCGAGTGTGACAAAAAGTGCAGAAACTGGCTGTTAAGTAACAGATTGCAACTAAACATCAGAGCACTTTAATTGAGGACCGAACACGTTAGATTACTCGTTATATCAAAAGTAATCAGAGCACTCTAACATGTTAATTGGTAATGTGTTACTGATTACCAAATCGCCCAGTTAAATAGGTTTTCTGTACATTTGTCGAAATTGTTGACAGATTTTATAAATGAGAATAAAACCAACAATAACACAATATAACCGAATGTTTAACCACCACAGCATCTTTATTGTCTGTCCATTGTGATTCATATCTGGTACACTGGTGTCACTGGTGTATCTGTTCACCCACCGGACTTTTGTTGGAGGCAGGGCTTTTTATGCAAAAGCAGCGCTTCAGCGGAGCTTAGTTGGTCAAATCCAGCAAATGCTGAGTCACTGGGGATTATGGTGACACCCTCTCGTTTACAGGTGCTCACCATATGGGATGAGTAACAGAGGGCCTGTCCATGTTCACTGAGCTTCAACTTCAACTTTATTGAGCTTCAACTTTATTGTGTGTTATAAAATGTTATATAGATTTCCATAGCAGGTGCTCTGCTGTCACATATTTAAACTAAGATTAGATAACAGATTTCATTGGCTGACAGGACTTGTCCAAATGTAAATGAATGCAAGGTCACCAGCATAAAAAGAAATACACGTGCAGGAAACATCAAAATTATATTTTTCTATTAGAAACATCAGGACCTAAATCATCCGGTTTCTACATTTTGCCTAATTGCGTTTTAATCTGATTAAACTTCCTTCATAGTTTAATGAAGTTAGATCCACATTCCTTTTTGACCCATCATGCTCTTCTAAATGATCCGTTCTCATTCAGATTAGATTTTTTTATTTTTTATTTATTTAAATACTTGGGATGTTTTATTTTATATTTATTATTATTATTATTATTATTATTACAATTATTATTTACAATTGTTCTGCAGAGTCTCCACATTTAGTACTGTGTAATATTTATTCAATGCTTCTTTATGACTACATAGACTTTGTTACTGAAGTCGTCTTCATCCTCTTATCTGAGAGTTGTATAAGGGTTTGTTTTCGTCCCAGTCCTATTTTCAACACGTTCTAGCCTCCCAGATCCGATTAGATTTTAGCCAAACCAAGCTGATGACTGCTGGTTAAAGTTGTGTGTTGGCCATGGCGTGTGTGTTTATGTGAGCATATATCATAGCCCATGGTCTCATGTTTATGGCAACAGTCCTAAAATATGTTTTTCTAACATGCAGTTAGATGTAATGTATCTTGTTTCACCATCTCTGTTGAGAACAACTTCCTTTTCAAAAGACAATGTTTATGCTTGAATTAAATATGGAGGAGGAAGTTTAGATTCATATTAAGTATCTGATATAATTAGATATGTTTTATAGTTTGAGTAAGACATTGCATGTTTGTAGTTGGCAGTGAACATCACATCCGTGCACAAATGTAGTCGGATGTGCATTGTACAGTGGGCAGCTAAATGACACCAGATTTGAGAGAACATTCATTACATTGGTATGACACATCTCAAATAGAGAGGCTATCAAAATAAGTTTAATTTGACAGACGTTTGATAAACTTTGTCAGTGATAGCTGTTTATTTTGAGTGCTGTGATCAAAAAATCCCTAGTCACCATTTGGATTATTAGTTGCTGCACGACAGTGACTATGACCCTAATTACAGGGTGTCACCCACCTTGTTGTCATAGTTTTCATGGTCCACCATCTAAATCACCCCATCTGGAACAGGGTGAGCTCACGTATTGGTGGGTGGATGTGGCTTTGTTTAGTGCTGAAAAGCCCTGGGCCCTCTTGAAATAACGGGCTGTCCCAACATGCTGACTTAGTGTTTCTAAATACGGTAGTTTCACAGTCGTCATTGTAGTTAGGAACTAACAATGTTGTCACCTGATAGGAGGCGTCACCAGGTGAAGAGGATGATTAGTAATTTGATTGATCAGAGCCCATTTTATTGTTCACAGACATACAATTGACAAAAGGTTTTGTTTTTAAGATGGCGGTAAATCAGTGACAGTGGAGGTAAAAAACCCCACTGTTACTGATTTACTGCCATATTTAAAAAAATAAATCTGATTTACTGCAGCTAAATGACACCTGATTTGAGAGAGTTATTTTTATTGACCCTCAGTTTTACTTATAGGTTCATTTCCACTTATCTTATACCAATCAATGTCTAGAAATGGCCAAACTTTAATGTAATTTGCTAGATTTTATTTTATTTAAAACAAACAAAAACAAACAAACAAAATTCTCGTGAAGAAAAACGTTAAATTGCTTTTACCGAAAGAAATATCATCCATCACAATGGATGCATAATGTCAGTGAGAGGTATCACATGCTGCCCTGTTGCCCAAGCTACTACCGTGTGTCACATGACTGTTGCGTTACAGAGGACATCCCATGACCTTATTCAGCATCACACATACACAAACAAGAGATCCCTCATTAAATGAGCCACGGCTGCTAGGAGAGGTCATCTTCTCACACAGCAGCATGTGTCATGACTGGGACTAACTAGCTTTGACTGCGCTCTGCATGTCGTGCTCCTCCTTCACTGTCACCAGTCACTCTTTGAAGAAACGTGGCAGCCTGAAAGCCGAGTAAAATCTGCCTAAGCAGTGTTTGCTCTCCTGCTACTTAGTGAGTGTGGTTTGAGTGTGAATGAGGCGGCTGAAATAGAGCAGTGTGAGCGGATTCCAGCTCCTACGGACAGTTGGCCGATCAGCCTGGTTTGGTAACACATTTCTCTCACCCAGATTTTACACCTGCAAGACAGCTGCTGTGTGTGTGGTAGACGGCAGCCGTCTCTCCTGTCACAGCATATCTGACACTGTACATAATCCTTTCCCCTGACTCTATCGTGAAAAATAAGCAGACACTATGTCTTCATTTGCATTTGATTTTTAGTTTTTCTAGTTTTGGAAGCTGCTGCTGCCACCCTGTGGAGTGTTTTTGTTAGTTACATCACAGACTTTCATAAGCGTTACTCAACAGAAATGAGTCACGTGTTGGTGTGAAGATACAAAAAGAAGTAAAAAAAAAAAGCCTTCATATCGCAGGACTGATTAGAAAAATCGAAATGAATGTAAAAGGTTCTCTCAAGAAGAATCACTGTTCAGTCATATTTTTATTTCAAATTCTTTAATTAAACTGAGTTATGAGACATACTGGTATAATATTTGCTAAGCTTACCCTAATTAATTTTTAAAATAATTTTTATTACATCTGATATAATGTTGTACCTCTGACTTTTCTTCTCTTGCAGGTGATCACCTGTTTCGGCCTCTCTGTGCTGTCATGCCGCTATGTGGGATTCTCTGTAGTGGCTCTGTTGGTGGAGATAAACTCCGTGTTCCTGCACCTCCGGCAGATCCTGCGTTTGGCCAACACTGCTACAGGAACCCTGTACCGCGTCAACAGCATGATAAACCTGGGCACATATGTGGTGTTTCGCATCAACACGCTGGCCTGGATGACCCGCTGGCTGGTGCTGAACAGGGACAATGTGCCCCTCATGGCGTACACTCTGGGCAGTGTGGGTATGGCCATCATGACCGTGATGAACATTGTCCTTTTTTATCGGCTGCTCAGGAGTGACTTTTTGAAAAGCAGCAATCGGGAGACCAAGAAAGAGAAAGAAAACGAGAAGGAGATGTAAAGAAGACTCAAGAAAGAGACAGTCAAAGGATTAGATTCACAAACATACTCATTACTTTATCATTACCTTGTGGTCGAGTTTTGGTACAGTTTTACTGAGATTGGGGAGCTTTTCATACCTCATATTCTCTCTTGTAAGGGTCTTCATCCCAAACACAAATCACAACCAGCCAATATGCTGAAAGCTGCATTGTCCATCAGCTGTAGTTTTGACATTTTTGGCTTCTGTGCTTGGGTCCTGCTTCCTTTAGTGCCATTAGTGTCACACTAATGATAGATTGAAAGGTTTTTCACATCCACAATGCAAGGCCTTGCCAAAAAACACACCAATCGCATTATTGTCCCACAGGGTGTTTCAGCCTAATTTTATAAAGTGTAGCTTATGGTACATAAAGACACACACCTTTATAAATCTACTAACTCTATAGCAAACAGAAGCAAATGCATCAGGTATTTAGTAATATCATAACAATAAGCTTTTATCCGTCATACAAAGATTTTTTGAAGAACAGTAAACGTCAGTGGAATCCACACCCTCTGCTTATTTACTGCCAGCAGTGCAGAGGGGAATATCTTTTTCAACAAACGTCCTCAACTTATAACCACCTGCTACCTCAGAAGCTTGTATCAGTTCTTTGTCTCGTTTCAACACAAGCTTTGCTGCCAGTGTTCGGGAAATTGTTTCTGACTAGATAAAATAAAATTATAAGGGACCAAGCTATGCAAAGAAAGACTTAGTCTACAAAGAAAGGAAATCCAGTGAGGACCAACCCATTAGGAAAGAAAGATAATAGTATGATGAATAAATTATATACGTATAAATAAAAGATATAAATAAATACTTTGTAGTAGAATTGAAATAAAAGAATTTCCCTTAACAACACGATGTGTATAAGTGCAACTTAGGGTTATATTTGGGGAAAACTATTTTTAGGTTTTACTAAATTGTAGTAAAGAGTCTGGGAAAATGAATTTATAAACCCGAAACAAATCAATGATATGTAATAAGACCACTGGTGATAAATGTTCTGTACAACCCGACCATTAAAACAGCTTGTCCCTCTCAGATCTCAGTGGCAGATGGCTCTGTCCACCACTCAGGTCATCGTGTTAGAGATCTAAATTGAGCATATTCTGACTCAGTGAGCTCATGGATCAATTACACTGGTCAAAGAGACAGAAGGTCCCATCTGACTTCCCAGCATCCTTCACCAGTGACATCAGTGTCCATCAGCACTCCGTGTCAGACGGTTCACACTGGCTGCTTCCCTTGTGTTTACACTTGTCACATATTAGGAAGACAACACGGTCTAAATTATAGTAGTTAGTGCTGTATTACAAACCAACAAGAATATTTTCAGATTTTGTCTTTAGCAGGACAGTCTGATTTATGGAGGATTTAACACTCCTCAACATCACCTCAGTCATGATCTCATAGATCTCAACAGAATTATGTTTATTTTGTAACTTCTTTGTAGTTTTGTGCCATGATGCCTTTAATTTGAAGTGAAATACCTGAGTTTGCGGTTAGAACCAACTGGTGTAAGATCTGTGAATACAGATGTGTTACACACACGGCTACAAACTCTTGTAAATTACATCGTCGCATCACAGTCCTTGTATATTGAAAGATATGCTGAGATATTCATTTTTGTGTTCTAGATTTGTGTGTAAATTAATTGTTTTGTTTTTGTGTGCTTAAATTGTGTATATTTGTAATTTATTTGTACTAAAACTAATTTGTGGAAACGGTTGCTGATTGCCCTGTTGTAAAACACCGTTGATTTATAGTAAAGTCGATTTTTTTTTTTTTTTTTTTAAGTTATGTTTTTTGACACTTTGGTTTCTAATTTATGCTTATTATCTTTACGCAGGTGAAATTTTTTGACTGAATGTGACTTTGTAGGTGTTTTATAATCAAGCCATAAAATTAGGCTTTTCAATCAAATTACGAACTCAGCAGCATGTTCAGTGACATTTCTGAGGAAAGATCACACCCAAAGTGGTAAGAACCTACATGCAAATTTAACTCTTGTCAATGTAATAGTTGAAGCATAACTGCACAAAAGAAAAAAACACTGTTTGGCAGGAAGGCAGAGAAGTTTGAATTCTTATTGATGTATCTGATTCCCAGTTTTTTTTTTTTAAAAAGAAAAGTGTAACTTTGTTTTAATTATCCATAGGGATTTACATTTAGGCTTTGTGTCTGTATAGATGGCTGTAGGAAACTGAAGTTCTTTCTAACAAACAAGCTTGTAATATTTAACGTGATGTATAAGTCTATAATGTTATTGGAAATCTATATCTATAATGGCAGATTTGTTCATTGTGTTGCTGTGCGCTTGTAGGAATTGCCATGTGAACCCAAACTGGTTTTCCTCAACATGTAAATGTAATGACATTCAGGGATCTTTGACAAATTCCCAGTTAGACTCCTGCTCTTTTTACTATCTGGATGGTTTCAATTTCACAACATGATTGAGCCAGTGCAACAGGACGTAAATGTTAGAGGTTTATGAATGTGGGTAGTGAACATTATTTCACGATGTTATTACAGAGAATAGCAGCGGTTATGAACTTCTTTTGCTACAGAGTCTCAACTTCCTTGTAATACACTTTAAATGTGGCAGTTGGCTGCATTAGTCTTTATATTTTTTTACAGCTCTATTATCAGAGAAGATGTTTTTTTTTCTTTTATCACAATCAAAAAACCAATTTCAATTTTTATTCCTTTGATATGCTTGATTTTTTTTTCGGGTGACTGGTGAAAAATTATTCATTTAGAAATGCAAAAAAATTAAATAAACAGAAAATGTAAAGACTTTACACCGTGCAGCTAGTCAAGGACTTATGAACCCTGCAATAAGGGGGAAAACCTGCAACATTGATTCATCTGAGCTTCTTAAAGCAAAATCAGCCGCTTACTCTGAGCATCAAACTGTCACGTTTCACATTATTTTGTCTTTTGGCAGAAATGTTTTGTAATCAAAACTTTGATTTATATGTTTATATGATAACATTTGTTTAACATGAAAATAAATATTGAAGAAAGTACGGTTTCCCTTTCATTGGTTTCTTAAGGTTTATGTACAGCAACATGTTAGAAGAAGCATTTTGAACCTCGAGTTAACTGTAGTGATTCCACTGTGATGATGTAATGCCTTAAACATATGATTCCCACACACAGGGAATACTCAGTATTTTTACTTTTAATAATCTAATATTGAGATCTGTTATATTGATTTGACTTATGCATGCCAGCATTTAGCAGATGAGTTACATTTTCACTGTGGATCCGTTACATTATTTAGACTAGAAGTTTAAAGTAGTATGAAACAATTGCTTTGTGTAGACATGACGTTCAGTGAAGTATTGATTAATTTCATATTTATTAAAAATTTACGCCACAAATTGGAATACTTATTTTGGGAAGCTTGTGTTTTGCGAATGAAATACACTTTTCTTATCAGAGATCCAGTTGTAGATTCCCTGCGTCCTGGCTGCGCGAGCTGCACATTGATCGTCGACGCACAGCTGATGTCGCCCGGTCCCGACAATCGTCCAATCAGCTGCTGCCGTACGTTGCTCTCGCGTGTTTTCGCCGTTTCCAGCTCCGTCGTCCGCAGCAGCAGCAGCAGCAGCAGCTCGGGGTCTCAGTCGGTGGGCGAACGGGGACGGTGGACGCTCGCTGACAATGGACTGCGCACTTCTTCCCTCACGGCTGCTCGTGTCGCTTCGCATCCGCGCACCTCCCTCCTCCTCCTCCTCCTCCTCCTCCTCCGCCTCCTCCTCCTCCTCCTCCTCCTGCTGCTGCTGATGATGATGATGCTCCACACAGATGTTGCAGCAGCGAGGAGCGGCTGCCTCGTTTTTACGCGTCTGTTCCTCGTCTAATGAAACGGCGTCACATGCAGCGGAAAATACCATGTGTTCGGGTGAATGCCGCAGCCTGCAGGATTGGGATCAGCGCCGGAGGCCAGCATGCCCGGATCGGACGACGTTTTCCTAACGCCTGCAAATCAGCTTCCTTGAATTTCGTTACTTAAGGTCAAATTTCCAGGTAAGCGCCGACACTTGTGTGGACTCGCTGTGTAACGCAAATGCGTATTTATCGATCCGGCTGCACAGTTGGTTTCTCTGGTCCATCAGTTCTGTAGCTCATCTCCAGCCCCCACATGACCTCCGCACAGAACTTTGTCTCATTCTTCTCTGTGGCTGATGCTAATGCTAAGTAATGTGAAGGGGACATTGAAGCTTTTAGTCATGTGAGGCAACACCAACTGTTGGAATAAATGAAGTGAGTTTCCATCCTGTGTGACCCTCCAGGCTCAGCCATGGGGGAGGAGAGCAGCCTGGCCCGGCAGATGGACAGCGTGGAGAGGAGCATGGTGTTCCTCCGGCAGGAGCACCTAACCTTGCTCCATGGCCTTCACCTGGAGATCCTCTCCCTGCAGAAACGATGCTCAGGTGAGGGACACACTCCTGCTGTTGTCACTGTGTGTGTGTGTGTGTGTGTGTGTGTGTGTGTGTGTGAGGGGGTCAGAGACCAAAAGGAACCCTCCAAATTTGAGGAATGTGCCTAATGGCTTATTTCAACTATTTCTCTGTGCCATAAAGGAATATAAGTCGCACAGGCTGACTCTGTGTACTAATGCTAAAGACTGAAGAGCTTCCAAATTATTTATTAATGCTTTAAAAGATCAATAAACTTTAGTATATCTTCTGAGACTGGCGACCAATTTAAACTTTTGAAAGGCTGCTACTGTTTTTTTAACTGTCTGTGAATATTAAATCTTTATTTCTTTAGTCTAAAATACTTCAAAATGTGTCCAACTGCAAAACATATGCAAAGCCGATAGGTCAGCCACAAATCATAACAATTAGGAAGCCAGATTGTGTTTAACATTTATCAACACTTAGAATATATTTAGAGACATGGTCTCCTTAACACTTCAAACGAAGGAGCCATTTAACAGCTCTTCTAGTGTTGCTTGCTTTGTCTTTTTTGCTTCTACAACTTGTTATTAATCAGCAACGGAGTCCTCTCAAAGAGTGAAGAGTGTTAATTACAGGTTTATGGTAACGATCTCTGGCCTTTATTTTATTCCTTTAAGCCTGCCCTCTCATACTCTTGTATTTCTATTCAAGTTGCTCCTTAAATAATTTGATGTTGATTTTTTAAACTGCACAACCAGTATTTCATTATGGGAGGAAGCTGCTGTTGTGACTCTGTTTTTAGTTACAAACAGCTGGGCAGTTGTTGTTATTGTACAGAGAAGCTAATTGTCCCAAGACGCCGAGTGTTTGCGGTCCTCATTGTTCACTGATCGTGTGTCTGCTACATCAGTCGATGCCAGACAATGACTACACTGTGATGTCATGCGACAGCTTCTGAAGATTACACCATTTCCTGTTAGGAGCACATGGCCGCACTGTCTATTCAATCAAGCAAATGCATATGAACACACAGCACACACACACACAGGCTTTCAGTTTAATTTCATTAATTCCTCAGAGGTTTTCTTTATCCTTTATTAATGCGGTTACCTGCCTACACCCTTACCAGGTCACAGTTCAAACCTAAAACCCTAAAAGCAACTAGGCTTTGTGTAAGAGGGACTCACCAATCCTTACGAAGGAGACTGTGGTAATAATACAGCAGCGGGGCTCGGGGTTGTGGGTGTGTGTGAGAAAGAGAGTGAGGCAGAGGCATAGATGGCTCCGAGCCAGTGTGACCAGTTGTGCTGACAACCGCCCCCTCCATCACTTTGTAGCTCTGCTGCAAAACCACATCTGGTCAATAAAGCTGTGCCTGATGATTATAGCATTTGTGTGATGTGAAGAGGCAGACTGAAAAAAGGAGACTAACACAACAACCGAGTGTATTTCTGTCTGCTCGCCCTCTCCTCCTCTCCCTCGGTGCCTACGGGGTTGCCTGCTGTGAACACAGAGGGCAGCACACATGGTGTAATTACAGATTGTTTAAAACATTTTTTTTGTCCATGTGTAGCAAAAGTAATGTTTATGTGCTCAGTGTCAGCTCAGTGAAACACCAACAAAGTGTGGCGAGACCTTCAGCGAGACAATGGTTTGCGTTATAGAAACGATTTAATCGATAAACAAGTCGCTACAGAGCTTCTCAGTAGCAAACAAGTGAACACATTTCTTCCTCAGAAACCATCAGCATAAATATACATTTGTTTTCAAAGCCGCAGGGGTCATAAATTGTTTTTCTGTCTGCATTTGCCTGTAATGCAGCCTTTCATTTACTCAGAGGTTTCTAGTCTTTATGTTGAGCATCTTTAAATCTTATGACGATGCTCTCATACCGCAGTGAGTGTCTGTTTTTATGGCAAACTTACTGCTATGCGCCTTTATAGATTTAAGCATGAAAAGCATGTTGTGTATTGCAAATCTACAGTTTGTGATAAACAAATTGCAATGAATCCCTTTTTCGCAATGAGCAAGAATTGATTACCGCATTGTTTGTATAAATTGTATAAATATAAATGTAGGCTCACGTAGCTTGAAATTTGCTTCCATCCCTCAGGTTTGAGTTTATTATGTAGTGTTGTTATGACCTGCAGAAGTGCACCTGCATTTCTAACACCTTAAAGAACAAGGGGCAACTATTTTTCTGTCTATGTGTTTTCCTTGATATCTTGATATCTTTGCCAAATTCAAGGTTAAGATTAAACAAAGACCTTGAATAATCATTGAAGTTATGATAGATAAGCCCAACCTGCAAAGAGTTACACACACCGGACAGTTAAATGTGCTGAATAGCTCCCTGTAATATTTTTTAACAGTCGCTTTAACAAATATTTCTGACAGCTCATTTGCTGCTCTTAAATTAATACCACAAATGCTTCTGACAGTTGTGAATGAGGATAATAAATAGAATACAGTTGGAGTTCTACGCCTACAGCCTTCATTTCCATTGTTTTTACTCTGCTCCTTTTCCTTTTTTCTTTTTGTCCTCTTCTTTCCCTCTGTCTCTCTTCATGCCAGCTGCATGGGTGGGCGTGTAATGCTGACTGCAGGAAGAAAGAGAAAGGGTGTGACAGAGAGCGAGAGGAGAAGAGAGGCTGGAAATAACTAACGTCGGCTGTTCTCGATTGATCTGTTTCATTGTTAAGATACAATATTTCACAAGAAAAATAACAATCTTAACTTCACAAAACTTAAATTAGCACTAATGATTTAACAAAGGAGAGAAGGATCTGTGGAGAGTGACAGATTTAAAATGTAAAAACACCTCATGTCGGGGCTGCTGATGGGACATTTGTGGCTCTGGGAAAATGAAATAAGAAATTACGGGCGCTGCACATGCCTACACACAAACACCCACTGCTGTGGTTGAGTGTGTGCTGGATGCTGAATGTGGACATTTCCTTGCTGCAGTCAGGGCTCTTTAAATGACCATCAAAATGATCGAAAGGCCAGACGCGGCGAGCAGTCAGTGCCCCACAGTCAGAGACTGCTGAAGTATTTTTATCAGGGACAGTCCAACCAATGAATAGCTGAGTATCTTATAACAGTACATTATCTTTTTAAAAACATGTCTCAAATCATTGCTGTGTTGGAATGATATGAGATATAATCCTTTCAGCGTATAAAAATGCCAGTGAACCAGAATATGATATTTAAACCTTCTCAGTCATTATAAAGTCCTACTAACAGCATCCAGCTTACTACCTTCCAACACTAGTAAAATCAAGTCTTACAGTCATGACTTTGAAAGGAGATGTTAAAATGTTTTTTATTGCACAAAGCAAATGCATGTAAAGGCTTTCACTAGTGCAACACATCTACAGTATTCAAAAGAGACACAAGTTCAGTAAAGTTCCCAGCGTGAATGAATCTAAATTTAACTAGCTCATGCTCATGGTGCTCATGCGTTTGCATTTCCTCTGGAAACTTAAAGAGTTTTTCTTCACACTCTATTAAGTCATGTAATAGAACATTGTTAGTCAAGCCTCTGACACGCATTTATTGTAAAGTTTCAGATTTACCTTCCTCCATTATGTATGATCTCAAAGAAAATGTGCTGGAAACAGAATTAAGCATCTGTTGAGTTAATCAGCAGCAGCACACAAAAAAAATCACCAGTGAGCATCTACATTTTATATAATTATATTATGTTTTCTGTCACTTTAAAAACTTTTTCTGTGGTTTTCTCTTTTTCTTCTGTTTTTCAGAGTTGACAAGTGAGCTGAAGTTGAAGCCTCCAGGCAGAAGCCAAATAGGTATTTTTTTGTTGTCTTTGTCAACTTAGACATGTTTACATCTCTGTGCAAGTTTGCCTTAGCTCAGTCCCATTTCAACGTCTCTGTACGTCTGCACTTTTCTCTGTCCTTCCCATCCCCCAGGGGACATATCCCTGTCAACCACCCTGCTCTCTTCTCACCCCTCTCATCCTAAACCTCTCTCTCCATTCCTTCACGTTAAGACCAGAGTGAGGGTTTGAAAAACCATACACAGACTAAATCGAGGGTGCAAAGTGCATCTGCGTTTCCATGTGTTTATTAGCTTTTTTCACTCACATGTGTCTGTGGAATTAATTGGTCGTGGCTCTGTGGGGATCCCAGCGAATTGCAAAGACATCATTCCTCCACATATTTGGCTCATGGCTGACCTTTGCTAGAACGTTTGTGGTGTCTTGATGCAGGGATGGGCACCCCTGCCCTGCCCTGTCACAGTAAAGAAACCAGAGAAAAAAGCGTCATAAGCTGCATAAATGTGCGTTTGCGAGAGAGGCTGTAGAGACGAAGGGGGGAGTTGTGCTTGCCTGCATTACTCAGCCATTAGACCCCATCTCCTTCTCCAGGGCAGGCTATCCCCCAATCCATCAATACAGCCCAACCCTCTGTTCTCCTCCCATCCTGACAAATTGATCCATCCTCTTTTTTTTCCCCTGCTCTCCCTTTTCCTTGAAGTCCCATTGGGGGTGTCCACTTACAGACTTTGCTGAGAACCAGAGAGGCATAGAGCCAGGAGAAGAGAGAGGAAGAGGTGGATGGAGAGGGGTAATGAGAGGTGGAGAGGAGAGCGATTAAGGGAAGAGGCAAGGCGGCAGAATGCGGTCAGCTGCAGACGTGGAGGAGGGGAGAGGAGTATGGAAGGATATGAAGATCGCATTAGATTGTCTATAGTTAGCACATGAGCTCAAACTGGGTGTGACAATAGGCGACACAAAACCTGAGACTGATCAGTTCTAAGATGATTCATCCTGGAAGACGGGGAGAAAGAAAGAACTGGGAAAATAATGAAGGAAAGGGATCATAGAGGAGCAGAGGATAAATAGTAAAGCAATAAGATGATGCAGCTTCACCCTTAAACCCAAAGCTTTTATTATATGTAATATTAGGACATTATTACCTCACAATGTAATAATGTCACGTATATTACATTTATGAATTCCAGGCTTTAACGTTTTACTTCATGAACTCACCCATCCTTCCACCTTTGGGATTGTCCCACCCAGCAGATCTGACCTATTTCAATGGGCAGAGGCATCAGTGCTGCTCTCTGGGAATGTAATCTCCTCCTCCTGTGGTGAGCTCCAGCTCAGTCAGCCCTGAGGTTGCTGCACTGACTCAGGGCTTTTTATCCATACCTCCCTGTCCTCTGGGAAATTCCACTGGTAGAAAAGAGCATAAAAAAGAAATAAATAACAGCCTGCAGTATACTACACTAAACTCGACCTTGGAACAGAGAGTGAAATAACCTCAAGTAAGAATTCGTCTTTGTGGCTGTCTTGGGAACGATGCTCCAATCAGTATTGGTTGATGATATGATGGAACTGGATTGCAATTGTTGCAGAACATAATTGACTGCAATTCAAAAACAAAATTGTGGAACCAGCATTTGGACAGTTTCACTTTTTATGTCATAGATAAACTACTGTATATAAACATTTAATGTTGCACCCTGTCCCGCTCAGAGTTGCAGGAAGAAGAGGAGCTCCTGGAGGCTAGTTGTCGGGACCTTGAGAACCGCCTGGCCGACCAGGACTGCACCATAGGAGAGCTTCGTAAAGAGCTGAGCCACAAAGGGGCTTTAGTGGGAGCCCTCAGGCCAACCTCAAGGAAAAGGAGCGTCACTTCCTGGAGGAACTCAAACGCCGCAGCCACTGCTCGACTGTCCTCAACACGGAGCTGCAGAAGCAAACGGAGGCAGCAGCATACCTCTCCTTTCAGCTGCACGCTGCCAGGCAGAAACTTCACCACCAGCGAATGCAGCAGAGACAGGGACTCCTTGCTAGAGCCAGCAGCATGGGGGCACAGCATGGAGCAGAGCAGCACTCCGCTTCTCCACAGATGCCATCAGGAGCCTCCCCTACCTCTCCTGTGGTTAAACCCAAGCGTAAGAGCACAAGGGCATCTTCGAGAGTGGAGCGCGTGCGGGAGTGTGTGCCCATTGAGAAAGTGATGGGCCCTGCAGAGCCCACGGCCATGCCGGACCCTGCGCTCTTCCTCCACCCTCGAAGGCACAGAGCTCGAGCTAGGCACGCCATGGCTCAAAGGCCGCCTCCACTGGGCCTGGATAAGGAGGACGAGGAAGAGGGAGGAGGGGAGGGGCCAGTGGAGCCCCAGGATGAAGCTGTCAGACTGGCTGCAGCTCCCCCTGCTGCAGAGACAAAGGCAGATTAGTGAATACCGTGACCTGTGCTTTTAACAGCAGTTTGATCACTGTATGATTATTGTCTGTCAGACTGTTAATGCTCCTAGCTGTTGTTCTGCACCTTGACTAAATTATTACTGAGACTGGTTTTAGCTAGTGAATTATCTTACAAATCAATAGACACTTTTTATTATGTACTTTAATATAACCTTAGGTAACTTGCAACGCAAACTCCGTAAGTGTCACTTTAGGTCAGTCTTCAGTGAACGTTGACTTCTCTGTTTACACTGGTGTCCCCTGCTCTCTGTGTGGTGGGGTCATATTTGAAAGCATCTCCCTTTTTTGGACTTGTGGTGAAGCTGATGGTGACTTGGAAGCAGCAGCAGCTATTTTATGTGGGTTAAAAGCCCGAATGTTTGGCCCGACTAGCTTTGATCTTTCAAGGTGCACTATAAATCGCCCCATGTGGCCACACGTCGGTGTAGCCTCTGTAGATACAGTGGCTTCTGTTTCATCTGGTTCAGCTCTTGAGTTAACTTACATGCGGCTGGTAGCACACTTTCATGCCTGTGTGCAGGTCACTAACTGCAGGTGACTGCCTCGTTATTAATCACGTGTCAGTAAACATTCCCTGACAGTTTTTAGAGCCTACATTGGAACTTTTCTGCAGGTAGCATCACTAATATTTGGGCATGGTGTTACACATTCCTCATCAAGACTCAAAATGTGTTCATCTGATTGACATGGTATCAGTGCTGGTGATATTAGCAGTTTTTAAATACTACTGCTGTGACAAGTCCGAAATTCTGCTTTGCTAAAACAAACAAAAAATAGTCATTTTGAGTTGAGCACAAAACACCTTTATTTTTTAGCATATGCTTAGGGGTAACCTCACTCTTTTGAGCATCATTTCACTCTGACCTCTGTTTGCCTGTAGTTGAATTATTTATTCCAGACCAGATTATTTCAGGTCCATAAAGAAAAAAATGTACTCATCATAAATAGAAGATGATTTCTTCAAAGACTAAATTTGCAGTGGTTGCTCTTTTATCAGTGCCTGTCTCGGGTGGAGAAAAGGTCATTTGGCAGTAGTGTTGAGCACATTTAAGCATTGCCTCTGAAACCAACACAATGTTTAGCCTGTGTGTTTTACTTCAAGATCATTGAGGCACACGTCTTTTATTATCGCTCTTCAGTGACTGCTTGCTACTAACATTCAGGTGATCATCCGATCTAAGTCACTGGACCATGTGTTTTACTCAGGTGGGATTCCTGTTCTAGACACAAACTAACTGACTAGATTTTCATATAGGATGGACCTTTTACATGTATCTAAACACAGGAGGTGATATAAGAAATTCAGTGTATACGCAGAAAAAAAAGACATTTCCTGACTCTTGTGTCTTTATGGTTCAACTCTCAACTCTTTTAGTCTCTACTTGGAATTTGCATATTAAGGTGGACTGTAGCTACTGAATGCAGTGTGGCACTCCAGTTTGGTTTTATTTCTAAGTTGTGTGAGAGTCACTTGATACATGAGCCATGACAGTAACCGCGGTTTTTTGATATGAGCCTTCCTTCTGAAATGATCTTAATTGTCATAAGTTGCTGTGAGGCTTTTCTTGCCTTTTGCAGCTGCAAGTCAGAAGTTTAGCATTATGTTTTTGCAGTATATCTCCAATAAAGCAATACAGTATATTAGTATATTTATATATCATTAGTAGGTCACGTCGGTCAGTTTAAAGACTCTGGAGGTGATAAAATTTTATGATTGTTTAACTTTGTATTTTGTAACTGTTGAGCCCAGTATGTTTTGCTTAATATTTTTCTGGACTGTCTAATGATTAATTTTACAAAGCTCTGCTGATTGTCATTGAATCTGTACACGAGCTATGTGCTATGTTACATTTTATAGAGAGTCATATCCAAGTAGGGGCCGTATGGATATGCTGCACATGAAGCAGCATTAAGCATATCATTATGCAACATGAGACTGTCTGGATGAAAACAATCTAAACCTGTCTTCTCTCTACATGAATACAAATGTGAGGAGGGTTTCTTTTTTTACCTCTCAGATGGTAAGCCATTAGCATGATGTGTGCACTATTTTTCAAGTTTTATGTGACTGTAGGGTATTAAAGTACAAAGTCTTCTTCTCCAACAGGAATCCTGAATTTAGACTGTTAGACTTCATGGCTTCATCACCCCACTTGTCATCCAAACGAAGCGGCAGGTAGATAAAACTCACCATCCACCTTTAGTAATCCATTTAACATCCTGCTACCACATCCTAGCATCATCTCATATTTCAGATATTCTGTATTTCTGGGTAAGTAATCAAAATCCTGGCTGCTGTTTGCATCTTTGCTACAGTACATACATCGCATAAGCTGGTGGCTGCTCGGTGGGGAAATACTAACGAGCCAAAGAGGCCCGCCACTAAAATTAGTGCTACATAGATGAAGGGTATAACGCCTTAACGAAGATTTGTTTTGATGAATCATTCAGCTAAGAGTGAAAATTATCACAACCTGATTTGCTTTCTGTACTTTTCAGAGCATCCCTGGGTGTCTCACATCACTCAGATGTAGCAAGAAAGCTCATTCAGCCACAGAGAATGTCTTCCATCTCTTTACACGCCTATATAATAACTCTAACCCTCACAATAATAATTACAAGAAATGTCAGCAGCAACAGTGTCTCTCTACTTTCTTTTAATCCAAAGCTCATCCTTCAGTCCCCGTCAATTAAGTTTATTTTGCAATCCAAATGTATGTAGCACCATAAATCACCTTCATCGACATGTTATGTGGTTTCTAGCAATAATATTGTTTGATACCCAACAGGAAATACAGTCAGACATGGCTTTGAGTTGTAGGGCTTTGGGCCTCAGGTGAGCATAAGCTATTGACTGATTACCGCATATACTGTGTTAGCTTCCTATAGTGATCTACTGTACACATAATTGGAATAAAATGAAGGGTTGACTAGTCTGCTGCCTGATTCTTATTTAAACTGTGTAAACCTACAGATTGTTGAATTATGTTCTCAGAAATATATACAAAGTTACAAAACATGTATGATATAGCAGAAAATAATGATCTATGGGAATAATATATTGGCAAGCAAAAACAAGTGAACCCCTTAATATAACCTGCATTTACAGTATCTATATAAACCAATCAGGCATAACATTATAACCACCTGTGCAATTTAATGCACACCCCTTATTTTAAATAGGGTGACCATAATATTAGAACCAGCTCTTCTTATAATGCACTCCAGTACGACTACACTGCCCACTTTGACCTCAATAAAAAACACAACATACTAGAATTATCACCTTTCTGACAGTTCCAACCCCAAATAATTATACAAATAGAAATTATAACCTTGTAAAAGTAGAATTTATGGCAGAGCCACTGCATCGGATTATTTTAAATTGTACAGGTGGTCATAATGTTATGCCTAATTGGTGTTAACTTGTGAGTGAATGATCAAATTGCATTTTATGCAAAACAAGTGCTTTGGAGTCTTCTGAAAAAACATTCAGCTGAGCCTCATTTATTCTGTATTTCATTTTTTGTTGTTTGTCCTCACACTTCTCTGCATTATCTGAAATTTCTACACTATAACAGAAGGTACGACGTGTTAAACTCAAACAGGTACGTTGTTAGCTACAGAAGAATTAATTTAGCCTTGTAATGAAGAAAATCAAGCGATGTTGTTGTGACATAAAGCAGTTTATATTTTGTTGCCAGTATCTTGAATATTTGGATTTGTGTTTTACACAATGCTTAGATATTTTCTGTTTATAATAAAGTAAATTAGTATTGGCATTATGATTGAATGAGTCTCCATCCATTTATCCATCCAATTTCTGTAACCACCTATCCTGTTTAGGGCTGCAGGGCGGTTGGAGCCTCTCCCAGCTGTCAATGGGTAAGAGGTGGGGTTCATCTAGGACAGTCTATCTCAGGGCAGACACAGAGAGACAGAGACAGATAAACCATTCACACTTACAGGCCATTTAAAGTCACCTATTACCTAACATGCATGTCTTTGGACTGTGGAAGGAAACCAGCGCACCCAGAAGCAAACCTCACAAAAACAGCGGGGAAACAGGGAAATTCTATGCAGAAAGGCCACAGGCGGCCAGAGATTCGTATCAGTGACCTTGTAGCTGTTAGATGGCAGCGCTCTGAATGAGTCTGATTATGAAAAGTGATTTTATTAACAACTTGTTTCTTGACTAAAAAGAGAAGTTAATGAGGAAACTAAACTACATCAGTATTTGCTATGATATTTTTCAGCTTTCACTTAGCAGGCTCATTATTATGTGACAGAATTACTACAGTTGTACTCACCTGGCAATGGCAGAGGATGAGCGAAATGATAAAAATAAATAATCTCTTGTATTAATTACCATCTTACCAAACAAGTGGGGTTTACTTTCATGTTTATTGTTAAAATATTCTGGTGGTTGCTCTGATAAGCCCAGAAACATCTATATGAAATTTATGCATATCATTTGATTATTTACATGTGCTTATCCTACTGTGAAGTGTCAAACGTCTTCAAAAATGTTTTAGGTAGTTTTGCCAGTCACTGGCACAGTTTGAAGTATGCACTGCTACAGTATTACAAAAGATGATAAATGCTTTAAAATCGGTCCTTATTATTACCTAATGTAAGGCCATGTCTTATGTGTCACAGTAGTGGTGAAAGTGTAAGAGATATAAGTGTATCTCTTGTCATTGTACCAGGGGCATGGACTTTGCTTTTAAGCTGTTACAATTAAAATATACTAAAGCTGCTTTTGATTGACTGACACACATCATGCTTAAACTGATGTAAAGAAGTCCCCCAGGCAAACCGCTAAAGGCTAAAGCTTTGTGTGTGCCAAATGTGTTGTACTAGTTCAATGAGAGTAAAAAGACATGAGCCTTAAGGTTAGACCTTGTCTTGAAGGTTACCCGTGTGTTGTAGTTACATGTTGCAGATTCCCAAAGCAATGGGTTTTAACAAATCCCCACATAAACAATATGGGCAAGGCAATGTTTCTGCACATTAAACTATTCACAATGCACAATGAGAGGTAGAACTGAGCAGCATGGCAGTTAAAATGGCCAAAGGTTAATATGCATATATAGGTCACCTACAAGTGTTTAAGAAAAGTGCTGCATTCATGTCTGTGGGGTATATAACTGTCGGAGCAGCTGATAACGTCTCAGTGCCAAAGGTCAGCCAACTGAGTTAATCTATATGTGCTGTGATGAACAGTTCTGCTTTGCTTTTCCACGCACACGTTGTTCCGGTTCCATCTACCTGCGTGGAAGAAATATCACGACTGTCCCAAGAGTTTGGAGGAACCGTATGTCATACGTGGCTTGCCGTAGCGCCACGCTCAGTGGGTGGGGAAGATCAACGCAAAGGCAAAGAGGTCAAGAGGAGGGGAGGAGAAAACCACGTGTGATCACTACCATGTACAGCACTGTCCTTCCTCGGTAGACTTGTTTTTGTACGCCCGTACCCTTCGCATGTAGCCAGCTAGCCTGCGTTAGCCGAAAAAGCCGATATTTTTGTATTTCTTTTACAGTCTCACTTATTTAAGCAAAGCTGCCGGGGGATTTCTGTCGCTACACTGACTGCCGACCATGGTGAGCAAGACAGATGACATCCCGGCGTCAGTGCCTGATTGTAATCCGGTTGATCTTGCGCATGAAGCCGGGGATGGAGCCCAGGACAGCAACGAAGCGAGCAAGACACGTCTGAAGGACTCCTGCAATTGTGGTGAGACCCCGTGACTACAGATCGTTCTACATGCGTGTTACAACACCTAACATTCACACAGGGATCTACGTGTATCATCATACATGCAGCAGAGTCCGTCTGTAGCCAGCATATGTGCATGAACAGTTTTTGGTATGGTTTACTTGATGTCCTGTTATCCTGGTATTGTCATTCAAATAACGTTCACTAGACTTTATGACATTTACCACCAAGATTTATTTTAATAAAGTGCTCAGAGCCAAGGTGCTGGTCTGTGGGATTTAACCCCTCCGCCTCCTCCCAACCATCTCCTTGGCAGCCTCTCCAAGTTGACAGTCCACCTTGCAGCTAGCTGCTTCCAAAAATTAGCTGCTTGATGTTTAACAGATATGTTCCGACTAGTCTTTTGCAATTAGCAAGTTGGCAGCCAACACAGAATAAAACTTCTTTTTTTTTTTACATTTGCACACCGCAACAATTAAGTAATGGTAACCAAACCTGATACTTCTACTGCATGCAAAACAGGCTGCCCAAACAAGTTAGCCTGCATGCTAACAGTAGCCTCTTCATTCAGCAGGCAGCTAGTTAGCTGCCTGGCTAGTCTGCTAATTAGCAAGCAGCCGCTCTCGTCAGTGTCGGTGCATGAATTTTAAAAGATGAACACACGCACCGAAACGTGGTGTTTTTCTAGCACAGTACAACCCGGAGATGTAGCACGTGATTAGCTGAGTTAACACAATGCAGCATCTTGAGCTGGTCAAAGTCGTATTGACGCACATGTTCGGTAACAGCATGTCAGCACTGAAGGTCACCTTCAGTGGAGCTGCTTACTACCAACATGAACATAGGGGGGGGGTTATGAATAAGGGGCCATTTGATTCAAGATGTTTTTGTGCCCACACCCTGTTTGAAGAAGGTATTTACGCACTGTATATGTGTCATTAGTACACGTAAAAAGGAGTCACTAACTACATCGTCTAGCTAGCAGTCGTAACCCTCTTAACCGGCACCTCCTCCTCCCCATTGGGGAAGCTTAAATCGAACGTTCCTCCTCGACCTGGAAGCGGAAGCTGGCGGTTGTAGAAAAAGTCATGACTGTGCAAGCACGGTGTGAGGGAAGGTTACGCTAATAATACATGAACAGCCGAGTACGCTGGTGAGTATCCCCGCATAGAAAAGTTCTTTCGGAGCAGCAGACTGCTGCCGGTGGACGCACATTCTAATGAGGTGACGACTGTCAGCCGGTGGAGTTCACGTTACACAACTTGTAGTAGTTTCAGCGGTGAAGTCACTGCAGCCTGACTGTGTCACATGTGGGACCTTGAATTGTCTCTGCCCGTTTAATTTCATGGTGAACAGGTGAGAGCGTCAGTTCATTCCTCTGTGTCAGTGGCTGTACGCCTCTTTACGTTTTACCACTACGACGTCAAGTGATCATCGCACACTAATTGTATTATTTTAAAGAGTAGTTTTTGACCATGTTTATGATTTAATACAAGCAGATAAAACGTTATATTGAAAATAGAAAGTGGATTTCCATTTGAGGCTGAACTGTGTGGAGAATAGAATAACAGTTTTTGTCCTGGCTTGTCTCTAATGCAGCAAACAAACCAAACATGAAGGGAACCACATTGTACAAGTTCATAAAGATTATGGGAGGACAAAAGTCCCAGCAGCTCCGAGTTGCAGATGTGGTTTTTTTGGACAGTGTCTGTCCTTGAAAAATGAGTGTTCACACTCAACCTTGTGCTAGAAAAGGAGATGGCGAAGTGTTTCTGATGTGGAAATTGGTGTTTCACTGTGAAGGATTGTGCATGGAATTAATCTCTCTGAAGAGCTTCCAAGAAGTAAACCGTTAATCGAAACCGCGTGATTAAACTCCGTGAAAGAACACGAGCGGTGGAAAGCCTTTCAAATCTTCATAGATTTCACTGTTTGTGCCGAAAATTGATCCGAAGGTTTGAATCTTCAAGGTACAGCGACATCTGGTGGCTTCTCAAAGTGAAGCACCCTTCAAGTCTGGGATGAAGACACCACATCACCCAGCTGTTAAATGTTTCTTATGAGGCTAATAAGTCAGTGAAGCACTGTGATCTTTATTAAATTTACAATAATTTACTTTCATAGTTGGTGTGTACGTTAATCCTAATTTGAATGAAGAATATTTATGACATGATATTTTTATACCATTATGTTGCACAAGTTGGAAATATACTTGTATACATGTTTTCCTAGTATGTTGCACTACTATTGTACTTTCTGAATTCATCGACCACGTGATTCATTTTTTTAAGTGTGATACAATCCTAATATAATGTATCAAAGCAGTTTGCTTCACTGTAATAAAACAAGCTTTGGAAGTTCAGTACCATCCCCCATCTGTACAGAACATGAAAGGAGCCTGGTAAATATACCCTCCTTTCTTTGGACTGATATGACAAAAATCAATTAATTTGGATCAGATCCTTCTTCACTTTTAACCTTAATCTGCAGAGTGGTGATTGCAAAATGTTGTGGGAGTGTATATTTAATCCAAAAGCAATAGTGGACAACATTTATAGGACAAAACCAAACCTTTAGACATGTACTGTAGGAAAGGTTGATTTATTCACTGTTTGTGGTGCCAAAACATTTATTGACTGCATTCAATCCTTAATACTAGTCTATGGGACATGGTGAGGGGATCTGAATGGGCTCAATGCTCCTATGCTCCTATATTTTTTTTTGCCCTCTATACCGGTTATTTCATTGTTAAATAATTGTCTGTTTAATATTATCTGATTGAATTTGTAATGTCAAGCTCAGTTCTGTTCGGTCTTCATAGCTGGAGAAGCTGATAGTAGTTGGATGACTCACGGTCTGTCCGTCCTCCACGAGGTCAATACTTTTTTTTTTGTGCAGCAAACATTACAGAGAGACCTTGTGCTGCTGCTGTTGTTGATTTCAGGGTTGTCTGCCTGGTTAATGTTTCCATGGCAGCAGGCAGGGTCCCCATGTCAAAGGCTGCAGATTAGAGTAGTTGCAGACTGTTGCATTTATTTTCTTGTAACGAGAGATGTGGGCTGAGGTAGCTCATCTGAAAGAAGATGATACATGACCAATTACAGTTTAAGGTGATTGGAGTGTTTTATTGTATCTGGTCTTTGGTCTTTTGCTCAAACCTACCTGCTCGTGTGGACATTAGGGATCAATTTCTTCTTACACATGTTATATAAAACTTTTTACAGTAAAATTTGCCTGCTGGAAGTTAACACTTCTAATAGAATTTAATGAAAACATCAGATTGTGATGCAATTAGTCTTTGCACATAAAATTAAATATTTTCCATAATTTTACTAAGTGTGTTTACATGTTGCTTCCACATAATACACCGTGATGCAACCAAATTTATGCTGAAACATCAGACCCTAATGAACTGTTACCAGTCTCTTCACTCTTCTCTTTCAACTGGCCAGAAAGGTCAGTTTTGTAATGCACAGACAGGCTTGATTTCCTCATCAATCACATTTCTTCTGGCACTTTGTACTCTTGTCATAGAATAAATGCTAATGTTTATAAATTAAAGTTTTCCTCATGTAACAGCCCTTTTGCACTTCGTAGTTTTACTGCGGTTTGCTAAACCTAAACAGAATTTGGTCATTTGATAACTAGAAATGCATGCTTAAAAGTCCCCAAACTGCCTGTTCTGAAGAAGCAATGCATGGGTTTTCCCATTTCATTTAAATCTATTATTGTAATCATTAAAATGTTGCAAAATATTGACAAGAACACAGTGTGACATCTTTTCTTGATTTAAAAAGTAATCAGAGTAAAGAGCTGAAACTAATAGTTTTTTTAATTCACTACTCTATTTTCTGGACTAAAAAAATGAGTTAATTCAGTTAAATTCTTTTGATGAACAAATAATTTTTGCCCAACTGTTTGGGATGATATTGGCTTGTTGAAGTATTTTCAACTTGCCTTGCTGCAACACAGTTTCCAGCTCTGAGAGCCGATGAGAAACAAAGCATTTCTGTCCTGATACTGAAAACACAAACACAGAGCCCCCACACTCTTCTGGTTTGTGACATTAAATGAAATGTGTGCTCTGAAGCTGTTGTGTTTGTTATTCAGAGCGTGGCCTGTTGCTCCAGATCCTCCACTCTGTCCCACCCGGGGTCGTTGTCCAGTTGTGAAGCCCCGCCCCTCCCTCTGGCTGCTTCCCCTGAGTAACCCTGAGGCTGTGTTACCCTTGACAGTGAGCAAGGACACAGTGGCTGGCAGGCGTTGTCCCAGTGAGAGAACACAGTTGTCAGACATCCACAGCCTCAGCATTGCCCCTTCGAATTAATTTAGCAGAGAGCCCCATTTTCACTCAGTCTTTTACTTCTTTCCTTTTATAATTGTGAGCTACTCTTAAGAAGGAGAAACAGATGATGCATGCATCAGTGAAATGAGTTATGCAAAAGTGGACCCTTCAGTCATTTTTTTCATTTTTTTTTCATTATGTGGTTTTTATAACACTGAAAACATTTTTGTCCACCCCACAAACTGAGTTACTGCCAGATGTGCTGTTATTGCATCAGTCAGATGCATTGCAACTCACCAACAAGTGACTGTTTAAACCTTCTGTATTTAATCCCTCAAGACCTCTTGGATAAAATTAATCCAGGGTTGCAACATAGTTTGGAATTTGGTACTTTCTCTCTAGATTAGCTGGTTACTTAATTACAGATTTGTGATACAATCATTTATGTGTTGACAGCTTTTGAACGAGTTTGCACTTTGACAGATAATCTCAGTGCAGTTGATGATTGATGTAAGTGAAATCATTACACCTTTTGTTCTGTTTGCTTTGCATCAAGTTGTATTTTAAATGTAGTAACCACAGCACTAGCACAGTATAAGTTGCCTTTGTCTACTCCTGCCACCCCTTCATGAATATTTCCTAAGGTTATTGGAAGGGTAATTCAGCCTGTGTGCCATGTTTGTCACCTGGCTGCCTGGCAGCATGTCTTTGCATGTGGCAGGAAAATCAGTTCTCATGTTTTTGCTGTCAGTCTGTTTGCATTGTTCTGATTGATTAACTTTAAAAAATGGCTTCTGTCTGAGCTGGTGGTTGATGTATCGCATCACAATGTGAGGATGATGTGTAGTGATGAACAGATAATCGCCTAAATCTGCAGCTCCCTGTCTGTTACTGTTTTAGCTGTTTACTCATTGCTCTCATAGCAACATTAGCCTCAATGAGCAGGTGTTTTCATTGTGGGGAGAGAAACGCTTTTAAAAACCCAACTGAATAGTTTCTGCTACTTTATATAGCAGACAACCCAAGCAACAACCAGGTAAACACAGTTAACCATTTTGACCATAGGTCCTTAGAAGTTGGTAATGACCAACTAAAGTCAAGAGAGTGAGTGTTAGACTTCGATTCACTAGTTGGCCACAAATACAGGTCTAAAGGACTTAGAAGTGTCTCCTTTCCTGGATTTGAATGTCCCATAGTGCACTGGTGACCTTTTGCTTTTCTTCCATTGCAGGGCACAGTGCTGATACAGCCATGGTGAATGGTGATGGGGCTCATGAGCACATGGAGGCAGAATCTAAACAGGATGGAAATGGTGAGGCAGATGGAGAAGAGGAGTCCAATGAACAGGAGGTGATAGTAATTCAGGACACAGGCTTCACCGTTAAGATCCAGGCCCCTGGAACAGAGCCATTTGACCTGCAGGTAAGGATTATCACCTCACAAGCATCAGCTTATTAACTGTGTTCAGATGACAACACACCAATTCCTGGTCCCAGTAGAGTTTTGGCATCAGACAAGCTTCAGTTTCATGGATATTATATTGTAGCATTTCTGAATTGTACAATGATAAATCATTACTGGTTTAGGGCTGTTTAACGTAATCATTGTGTTCCGTTCTATTTATACTTGTGTGTGTTGTGCTGCAATTACGCTGCCAAACTGCTATTTAGTGGTGGGGTTTTTGTAGCACAATGCTGCTGAGTTTTTTCTTTTTCTTTTTGTTGTCTTGTACAACCAATGGCAACTGACACTGAACAGATGATGCTAAGTTGGAGTTAACAGCTGTTTAACAGCAGTTACTTTTACTGAAGTTACTGGAAGGCAGGAAATGGAATCCATACAACCAATGAATTAGGTAAAACAGAATGGACCACACATATTTTTTTTAAGGGAACACCGCTGTTACATAGTTACATTGATAGAGAGGTGCACAACTGATTTCGGTACAAGGGTCTGTATAAGGTCCATCGAAGCTAAGCTGTACGAAGGACCAATGCACAGATTCAACACACAAGTATAAATCAAGCTTTCCACTGCCCTGTGAGCCCAGTGCACACTGTTCTGTGTGTAATCAAAAGTTTTCCTTTTAAACTAGAGAATAAAAGACCATTCAGCTGTGCCTAAGCAGGTTATGTATCTTAATGTTCTGGTAACAGTTCTTGTCTACACAGTTTGATCTCCCCTTTTCATCCCTGTCCATTAGGTGTCTCCCCAGGAAATGGTACAAGAAATCCATCAGGTGTTGATGGACCGTGAGGATACCTGCCACCGCACCTGCTTCTCTCTGCAGCTGGATGGAAATGTGCTGGACAATTTTGCTGAGCTTAAGTCCATTGAGGGCCTCCAGGAGGGTTCACTTCTCAAAGTGGTTGAAGGTCAGTCACATCTCTGTTAGCAATTGTAGAGAAGTTAAGTCATACTGGAGCATACTGTATGGTTGACACAGTGAGATCCTAATATTTGCAAGGCTTCATCAGTCAATATTGTACTAATTGTCAAATATAAAAACGTCACTATTTAAGAGGTACATAAAGCTTTAAGTGTCTTTGTGTTAGACACCCCAGTGAATATAACAAAGCCTCCAGTGTTACTTTTCTACTTTTGGTGACCATCCAGGGAACAAACTCTGTTAATTAAGGAGATGAGGTCAGACAGCATTGACAAACCTGACAAACCTGATTCTCATTGCTCAACAGCAACTGTTGCAAATTCCATGTGTCACAATAAAAGTGACTGCTATAGTAATATGTACTTATTAAAAAGTACTTACAGTTTAATGATTTATCCTCCATTTCGATCCTGGCATAACATCTTCCTTTACAAGGTTTTACAGCATGGCCTGTACAACACCATTAATTCTGATTTGTGCATTAGCCTGATCTGTTATGATTCATAGTATCACTATCACTATGTGTTCACTATCTGTAACCTATGGTTTTGTTTTTTTTTCTTTGCTCAGAGCCCTACACAGTCCGTGAAGCTCGTATCCACGTGCGTCACATTAGAGACCTGCTGAAAAGCCTGGACCCCTCAGATGCCTACAATGGAGTGGACTGCAACTCCCTCTCCTTCCTCAGCATTTTCACTGATGGAGACCTTGGAGGTAGGACATTGAAGTCTTTTTCAGACATTGAACACAACACTTTTGCCTTCAGCTGGTGGAAAACGGTGTTGATCTTTTTATTATGCAGTCCTATATGTCACTAACTGTAAATTACTGATCTTCAAACATCCTCCTTCAGGCTTTATCACTGATGGGTTTTGAAATGTATTTTGCAGTTGAAGCCTAATTAATGACTTGCTACTCAACCTCACTGCTTATGGTTACTTCAAAACCAAGCTGCTTTTAAACTTCCTTCAACCTCTACATTATTATAGAGTTTAGATATGTGCCATGTTAAAGTGTTATAAAATATTAGTAAGATGAACAACCTGTGCAGAGAATTATCTTCTTTTTTTATTGTTATTACAGATAGTGGAAAGAGAAAGAAAAAAGGCAATGACCTGGAGCAGATTGACTGCACCCCTCCAGAGCACATCCTTCCTGGCAGCAAAGAACGTCCCCTAGTGCCCCTCCAGCCACAGAACAAGGAGTGGAAGGTGAGCCATAGCTGTAGCTTGACCTAAGGGCTGTGGCATACCAAACTGATATAGTGTTACACAGTTTATTGGTATTGAAAACATATTGAAATACCCTGTACCAAACCATATTTTTTTAGTATTGGTAATTCCGCAATGACACTATATAATTCGGAGCTCTATTTTCCTGAAATGTGTGGATGTGGGACAGCGAGCCAGTGTATATCTGTGGAGCACTCTGTTTCCACTGGCTGTTTCTGGCATTGTGGGCATGTCTGTCATCTGCACACTACAGGCAGGCAGCTGTCATACTAAAGGACTAAAATAACTGCAAGCATAAGAGCTTTTTCTGATTGTACACGGCTTGAAAATAAAACAAATGCACAAAGCAAAATGTGGCTTTATTTGGTTTATGGAGCCGGCAGATGAGATGAGATGACAGACACAGCCAAGCCTGTCTTTAGAAGATATTTCAAAATAATGCAAAGCAAAGAAGCCATCAAGTTCAGCTTGGCAAACCACCTCACTGATATGCCAACTTAAAGTCACCTATGTGGCCAACATCTCTAGATGCTAAGGAACTGTTCACACTGGTGACATTAACTTTACCATAAATAACAAGTAGCTTAAAAACAAGCAATCATAGGTAATGTTATATAGATCAACCAAACAAGTTATAAATTATCAATTTGTACTCAATAAGTAAATACTGATAATGGGAAGTCATAGCACGGACTGGTCATTTTTCTCAGTTATTTCTGTTAACTAAAAAATGTTGAGAGTAGACCTCCACCAAGGAGTTGTATTGAGTCTTATTAAAAACTGTTTTAGATATGGAAACAGATGTATTGCTTATAAAAAGTAACTTAAAAAGTCACAAACCCAGGTAAAGGATAAATCATATACTGCAGATGTAAAGTACATTAAAGTAGACTAAAAATACATCTGTTTTGTGAAGGTCTGCATTCTGCTGCAGGATTTGTATATCTGAGGTTTTCTCAGAATTCCTAGAGTACCATGTTCTGTCATCTGTTATGCTGTTTTGTTGTAGTTTTATTCTGTGATATAATTTCAAAAATTTTCAGGCAGGTATTGGTATCCTGACAACACTAAGCCATCATCAAACAGCTTTATGAAACAGTGACTGAAACTGAAAACAAAAATTGCTGGAGGTCCTAACTAACTACTCTACTTTTATTTGACATGACACTCTGCTGCTAGTGTTTAGCAGAATATAACTATAGCTGCTTTTTATTTTATGCCCCATGTGGTATCTGTGGGTGCCAAATTAATAGTTGCTCCCTGGTTAACAGGATACAGCAGTCCTGAGAGTGGGGGTGTAGTGTTCAGAAAAAATAAGTGCTCATGGAATTTGTAGAGAACAGAGTGATATTTAATAAACAAAATATTATGCAGCCCACATTTATGTTGACTTGTTCTGATCCCCAACAGCCTATGCAGTGTCTGAAGGTCCTGACCATGAGTGGCTGGAACCCCCCACCTGGGAACAGGAAGATGCACGGTGATCTCATGTACCTGTACATCGTGACGGTGGAGGAGCGTCATGTCAGTGTTACTGCCTCTACCCGTGGCTTCTACCTCAACCAGTCAGTTAACCTTATATATTATGTTATATTTCCTTACAGCTCCATGCTCTCACTGCAGTGCACTCTCAGTAGGCTCCCTTAAACTGTCGATGTAGAGCATATGGTGGTGGCTCTTTCTGCAGAGTAACTTGTAGTGTTCAGTTTAACCCCTATTCGACTCCTCATAATTGCAAGAAGTACCACGGACACATGCATCACGCACAGTAGTACTTTCTTTAGGCTGAGGAGAGTGTTAGACTACCAAATGCTCTGTTCAGTTTTAGATGAGGTTTTAATGTCAATAAAAAAACTAAGTTAATGAGATGTATTTGTATAACCCCATAAAGTAGAAATGTTACAAATACTGTGACATTGGGAGGACATGTACCAGGCCTGTGTAGGTGGTAGACATTTCAGTCTAATTAGCAGACTTGAAGTTATAAAAATGACTGACTGTAATGTGTGATCATTGCAGATCTACTACCTACACCTTCAACCCCAAACCAGCCAATCCCAGTTTCCTGAGCCATTCTCTGGTGGAGCTGCTGAGCCAAATCAGCCCTGCCTTCAAGAAGAACTTCACTGCCCTGCAGAAAAAAAGGTGTGCTCTCTCTCTCTCTCTCTCTTTTTTAACATCATTACGGTTGTTGTCCTGTCAGTGGTTAATTTTAGTTTAAACTGAATGATCTGTACTGTTTTTACATGCATTCAAAATAGGTTCCTCAGAGAAACCAGCTTTCCACATAATCAGGAAATGGAGTTTATATGCATTTCACTCTTGCGTGCAATCCATGTATACATGCAGCATTAGAGTAATCTGATTTGTCAGGGGAAAAAGGAAAGTAGACCCTCAAGTCATATATAGCACAATTTGTCTGGATTGTTGTCAAAATTGTTTTTTTAATACCAGTGTCTGCTGGTGATTGATCTCTTCTCTGCTTAGGTTGTACTCTACCAAACTTTCCATTCTTTGCTATTGGTACATTGGTTATTTTTTCTTTTGCACTCATTCTAAAGTTATTGTATTCATACATCTGATTAGCCTGGAGGCAGATGGTCAAATTGATAAAGCACAGTAAGAAATGAGATGAGTAAGTTAAATAAGGAAAAATGTTCAAAAAGAAAATGGCTGGGGCAATGTGATTCTTTCATAAGCTATAATTTTGGCAAATTGGGAACTGCTCACAACAGGAGCAAATATCAGATAATCTATTTCTGTACTGTTTGAAAAGAGCTCATTGACGGGTGTAATGTCTTTTTCCTGTCGTCCTGTGTTTTTGCTTCAGGGTCCAGAGACACCCATTTGAGAGGATAGCTACACCCTTCCAGGTGTACAGCTGGACGGCTCCGCAGGTAGACCATGCCATGGACTGTGTTCGAGCAGAGGACGCTTATACCTCCCGCCTGGGTTATGAGGAACACATTCCTGGACAGGTGGGCCCAGCTGAAAACAGCAGTACATCAGCCAGAAAAATAATGTCATTTGTTTTCCCGTTATTAATCATATGTACGTAATGATGCATATACAGACCAGAGATTGGAACGAGGAGTTGCAGACCACCAGAGAGCTTCCCCGTAAGAACCTACCTGAGCGGCTACTGAGGGAAAGGGCCATATTCAAGGTACTGTTGAAGCTTCCAGGGTCTGCCAGGGGAACCCTGCAGCAATCATTTCATAACATCTTTGGAGATCAACAACACCCTAATCACTTAAATTGCTCATTCACTATGTTGACAGGCAATGAGTTGCAGATTCTTTGATTTCAATTTTTTCCCCTTTTTCCTTCTTTAGGTCCACAGTGACTTTGCAGCAGCTGCCACTCGAGGTGCCATGGCAGTAATTGATGGAAATGTTATGGCCATTAACCCTGGTGAGGAAACACGCATGCAGATGTTCATCTGGAACAACATCTTCTTCAGCCTTGGCTTTGATGTGCGGGACCACTATCGTGAGCTGGGTGGAGATGCTGCCGCTCATGCTGCACCCACCAATGACTTGAATGGAGTACGAGCTTATGGAGCAGTGGATGTGGAAGGTCTCTATACTCTGGGAACAGTAGTGGTGGACTACAGAGGCTACCGAGTTACTGCCCAGTCCATCATTCCAGGCATCCTGGAGCGTGAGCAAGAGCAGAGCGTCATCTATGGCTCTATTGACTTTGGAAAGACGGTCGTATCGCACAGCAAATATCTGGAGCTGCTGGAGAAAACAAGCAGGCCACTCAAGGTCAGTATTGCAACTGTTACAATAACCATTTGATTAAGGATATGAGGGTAATCCTGTTATTTCACAGAATTCTGTAACTCTGGGGATGTTGTGCAGTTTTTTTATTGTTATACATTTCATGAAAAGTCCTAAATTAACATTAAAGTGAGCCTTGCATTGTTCTAAAACAATAATTCACTAAACCCATTAATTTACTGGGTTATTGGTCTAAACATACCCACTGCAGTGTAAGTGATTTATATTCAGATTATTCCACATACACTTCGAGGCACATATCAGACTGACATATTGTTAATTTGGTATGTTCACTGAAAATGTATAGGATTGTGAGGCTTGTTTCTGATTGTACTCAACCACTGTAGTGGTGTTTCATATTCCGATACTCTGTCTCTCCAAGTTAATGTGACACATGCTGCATGTAAATTTTAGATCCAGAGACATAGGGTACTGAATGAGAAAAACGACGTAGTGGAACTGTGCTCCTCTGTCGAGTGTAAAGGCATCATTGGAAATGACGGCAGACATTATATTCTGGACCTTCTTCGCACTTTTCCCCCTGACCTCAACTTTCTGCCTGTGGATGGAGAGGAGCTGCCTCCAGAGAGCCACCGCCATGGATTCCCCCGCCAGCACCGCCACCGGCTGGCTTGTTTACGCCAAGAGCTCATTGAGGCCTTTGTTGAACACAGGTAGGTGTCTGTGTCTTGTAATCACATTTTTGCATGAAGAGAGTTTCTATATCCTTTTAACTACGGGTTCTTTCCCTCTTCAGATATCTTCTATTCATGAGGATGGCAGCATTACAGCTCATGCAACAGAAAGCAAACAAAGACTCTAATAAGATTGATACACCTGCCATAACAGAAACGTCCACAGAGAGCAGTAACGATACAACCCAGACACAGAGCGCTACATCAGACTCTACTAACACAACAGAGGTCTCTACAGAGGTCTCTACAGACGGCACAAGCCAGACAGACAGCAGCATGTCTGCTGCTTCAAAGGCAGCAACTAACAGTGAAGAAAACTCCTCGGAGCCCAACACAAATGGGCCTCTAGACCCTGCAGCTACCCAGAATGGGGAATGCAAGAACCCATTGGAGGGTAAGGAGTTTGAAGATAGTATTCCAGGATTAGCTCAGGCCAAAGAGCTGGCGGAGACCTTAGTTGCCGAAGATGGATCTGGTATTGGTACGTCTAAAAATGCCTTCGGGCCAGGATGTCGCAGGGGGAGTTACTCTGGTGGATAATTGAATAGTAGTTCTTACAACGGGCTGTTTGAGAGCAAAATTTTGGTAAAATATTACTCCTCTCTAATCAGAGTGTGTGTGTGTGTTTACACACATACTTAGAACATTATATTACCAAGCAGTGGCCTTTAGTGGCTTCTCTCCAACAGACTAACTGTCCCTGTTCAGTCCTCAGCATGTGGTGGTGAATTGTCCCAAAATAACCTATAGTGGAATTTGATGCGTTAAATAGTTGTAATTGTTTTGTCCATAAATTCAAATCTGTTTTTAAATGCAAAAAAATCTGCCTTTTGCACTGCATAGTTGATAATTAAATGATAATATTTTTCTTGTCAAACACAGACTAAATGTATAAATAACACCTTTGAAATACTTGACCATAGCCATTTTTACAGAAAGCTAATAATGTCAGTACTTGTTCATGTTGTTAGAAAAGTTAACGCACCCTCAAGTTTATGATAAATTTTGTGATATTTTGTGATAACACAAAATGGCTTCACATTATTTGAGCACTTCTCACGGAATTTGAGCAGTGATAGTGGTTACAGAAGCGTGATGCTTATTGGATATGTTGATTATATAAGCTGTCCTTGTTTTATTTAACATATATTTTGTTTGAATGTAAACCTAACCCAAAACAGATCCCAAAAGCCGCGAGGTTGTCCTCAATGCCTGCAAAGCAGTTGGCTCCATCAGCAACACATCTTTTGACATTCGTTTCAACCCTGACATCTTCTCCCCAGGTAAACATGACATAGATGACACATACTCTACAGACTTTGTGAGAGCTTGACAGCTGTAGAGTGTCTAAATGGCAAATGCAATTTAAACCAATTAATTTAACTGAGGGGTTCAACCCTTTTTGTCTAATTTCTTACTTGCTTGTGGTTTTTTAAAATTTATTTAGGTGCAAACCCTTCTTTGTAATAAGTGGTATTCAATGACACTTAAACTTGCCAAACTTGTGGTCTGAGCTTTTGTGTTTTCAAACAGGAGTGCGTTTCCCAGAGGACAGTGTAGATGATGTCCAGAAACAGAAGCAGCTGCTTAAAGATGCTGCTGTCTTCTTGGTGTCCTGCCAGATCCCATCACTGGTCAGTGCCACATATACACCCACAGAGCCAGGTCATTGCGGGGTGAATTTTGAGTCTAAAGGTTTGTGTGTGTGTTGTATGATCAGATTAAAGACTGTTTGGACCACAGCACTCTGCCTATGGATGGAGCCACATTCACAGAAGCCCTTCATCAGAGAGGCATCAATGTCCGGTATTTGGGCACTGTTCTGGAGTTTGTGGAAAAGACCGCTGCCAAAGCCCAGCTGGAGCACATCCATGTTAGTCTGTTCACAGCTAAATCAGACATTCACAATTTGACACTTTATATTTAGTCATTCTAACACTTATTTTGTTCTCTACCTTAGAGAATAGGGATTTGTGAGTTGATCACCAGATGTGCAAAACATATCTTTAAGACATACCTCCAGGTGGGCACCATTCGACATACATTCTGACTTCTCTAAAAGACAACCCTGCTTGATTCAGTATTTTTACATTTGTCTTTCTTATGTAGTGTGTGGAGTTGTCTGCCCTTTCTGCTGCTGTAAGCCATTTCCTAAACTGCTTCCTGAGCTCCTTCCCTGACGCTGTCGCCCACCTGCCTCCTGACGAGCTGGTGTCACGTCGCAAAAGCCGCAAACGACGCAACAGGGTCCCCGGAGGTGGAGACAACACAGCGTGGGCTAGCTTGACGCCCACTGAGCTTTGGAAGAACATTGCCTCTGAGGCCCAGAGCTATTATCATTTCAACCTACAGTGGTGAGTTATGCGTTATTGTTTGAGTTAGAATAATGAGCTGCCTCTCGCACGTTCGTGTAATTACTGTTGACAAATGTCCTGTTACATTGTTCAGTGAAAGTGTAGACCAGGTGGTGGAGAAGTATGGCTTTCAGAAGATCACTCTGCTCAGAGAAATTTCGATCAAAACTGGCATCCAGGTAACATTCTTTTAGTAAATGATGACCCTCGTCCCACGCTATTTGATCAAAGGGCAATTAGAGCTCCTCTACTTTTTCACAAATCATGTGTTATGTTTGACTTGTAGATTCTTATAAAGGAGTACAACTTTGACAGCCGCCACAAGCCAGCCTTCACAGAGGAAGACATCCTAAACATTTTCCCTGTTGTGAAACATGTAAACCCCAAAGCCTCAGATGCCTTTCACTTCTTCCAGAGTGGACAGGCCAAAGTGCAGCAAGGTGAGGCTTGCTTCCTTATTTCAACAGATGGAATTAATGAGGCAGAACCTGAATAAAAATAAGCTTCACTCTGAATTGATGAGATGTTCTAGCCAGTTTATCTGATTTGACTACTCTTCCTCTTTGTTTCCAGGTTTTCTGAAGGAGGGCTGTGAGTTGATCAATGAAGCTCTTAACCTCTTCAACAACGTGTATGGGGCAATGCATGTAGAGATCTGTGCCTGCCTGCGCCTGCTGGCACGCCTTAATTACATCATGGGAGACCATGCTGAGGTAGGCAGGAAATATTTCAATGTTTACAAAGTGTACTATTGATTTTGTGGTGGTGAATGACAATTGTATATTTACCCACAGGCTCTCAGTAACCAACAAAAGGCTGTTCTGATGAGTGAAAGAGTCCTTGGCATCGAGCACCCCAATACAATCCAAGAATATGTAAGTTAACATACTACATAAAGGAAATTGGATCATGATACAAATATTTAGTATCCCTTTAACCTACACATATAATTATTTCACTCCTCAGATGCACTTGGCTCTGTACTGCTTTGCAAATGGCCAGCTGTCAACTGCCCTGAAGCTGCTCTATCGTGGCCGTTACCTCATGTTGTTGGTTTGTGGAGAGGACCACCCAGAGATGGCCCTGCTAGATGTAAGTGCAGTGTTTTGCTTGAGATTTACACTTCCACTGAAGAGAGACATTTTGGTGCTCTCAAACAGATTTACCTTTATTGGCTATCCTTGTCTTTGGCATTCCTTCCACAGAGCAACATTGGGCTGGTGCTGCATGGAGTGATGGAGTATGATTTGTCTCTGAGATTCCTGGAAAATGCTTTGACCATCAACACAAAGTACCACGGGCCACGGTCTCTCAAAGTAGCCCTCAGGTAAGGAGAGATTCATCACCCTTATGGATAATTGGTATAATACTGACAACCATGGTGATTCACACAGTGTCTTTGTTTTTACAGCCATCATTTGGTAGCTAGGGTTTATGAGAGCAAGGCCGAATTCCGCTCTGCACTACAGCATGAGAAAGAGGGCTATACCATTTACAAGAACCAGGTAAATCCTGCATAGCTCTGCACTGCTGTGAGCTGCTGTTAGCTTGATTAATTGTGATGATGTGATATCTTAATTATATATTTTTTATTCTCACAGATGGGTGAGGCACATGAGAAAACCAAAGAGAGCTCAGAGTATCTGAAGTATCTCACCCAGCAGGCTGTCGCTCTTCAGAGAACCATGAATGAGATCTACAAGAACGGCTCCAATGCCAGCATCATGCCCCTCAAGGTGATTGCTCCCCGTTGTGTGATTTTTATTGATTTTTTTATTTTGTGCCTGCATCTGTTTTGCTACATACTTTTTTTGTTTCCAGTTTACTGCCCCAAGCATGGCCAGTGTCCTTGAACAGCTCAACATCATCAATGGCATCATCTTCATACCTCTCAGGTAGAATCAGGAATAATGATTTTTATTATAACAAATTAATAATTTAGCAGGTGCTTTTATGCACACATCAGGGGCAATTACGGTTTAGTGTCTTGCAAAAGGACACTTCAGCATATAGCCAGGAGGAGGCATTCAATCTGTCCTTGAGATTCTTACAAAAATAATTTAACAAGTATTTGCTTGGTTTACTGTATATGAAAAGTAAGGAAAAATTAGCTGCATTATAAGGTAATTTAGTTAACAATACTACCTTCTAATGTTAACTTGTATGTTATGTCAACGCTGTTTTTATAGAAAGTGTATGCAATTCCAGTCCTTATCCTTTTGTTTTGCTTATTCAGCCAAAAGGATCTGGAGAATCTGAAGGCAGAAGTTCAGAGGCGACAGCAGCTACAGGAGCTCGGGAAAGCTGAGGAGCCCACAGAGGACAGCCCTCTGGAACTAGAAGACAAAATACCCATTGATTAAAATCTTAAAGCCCTCAACACAGCTACTTTCTGCTATGTGGGAGAGAGAGAGAGGCCGTGATGCAAGAGCTCATGTTACTGAGCCTGTGGACCCAAGAACCAAGCAGTGTAATTCAGCATTCAAATCAACAGGGGGAGGGATGGGGTCAGGGCCGTCCAGAAAACAAACTGAATGGACAGGAAATTCCTACAACGTAGGATGGAGAAGTACATGCATAGAATCACTGTTAACGTGCAATCTGAAAATCCCCGGCACAAGAACCTGGTGATGAAGTCACTCAAGGTCTTAGCCGCTTACAAATACATTTCTGTATGAAAGATTGACTGCAGCCGGGGGAGCGAGACCAAGGATGACCATGACATTGTAAACCAGAGCCTTATCCACTTCGTGTTCTTCACATAATGCTTCTCAGCTCAAATTTCTGCCCACTCTGTTACCCCAGGACCATGTTTTACCCCACCATTCCCTAAAGAGCTTTGAAGACCCCCTAACATGTAGCCACCCCCTAATGGTGCTCCAAATGAGAAAGCACCTACCCTGTCCTAGAACTCAGGGGTACTTTTTACTGTGCACTAAGATCAGACTACAGTCACTAAATTTGAGATTTTTGAGGTGGGGCTTCAGAATGTAAATTCCCCTCTTTGCAACAATAACTCATCAATGTTACACGTCCCTAAGGGTTAATTAATTTAACCATTCTTTTATTTGTACTTAAAACATCCCAGGTGGGTGCCTGCTGTGTCCCATTTGTTTCTCCACGCAGCTGAATCGTACAGTGACACCTTAATGAGCATTCACCTATATTGATTTCATTTGCTGAATTATTTTTTTTTTAGTAAATAATGTATTTTGTAAACATGCACATGAGATGGTATTTTAGGTCTGTTAATCAAGTGATTTAAGCCATGTCTGTTTAATAAACATGTATAGAAGCAGCAAAAGATGTATAAATCTCTACCGAATTTAGACAGATACTTGATTGATAATGGAAAACACATTTGAAAAACGTCCACCTTACGCAGTAGATTTATCTACACTATCTATAGACTAGCTGTGTTCAATCCCTTGTTTTTACACAATGGAAGAAAATATGTGCATGTATGTTTGTATGTGTGACAGTGTGTATCTTTGTGTAGTCCGACAGAAAATCTATTGGCCAGGGCGGTTGCTGCATTTGCTGTTTCATAGTTTGAATGGAGGCTAAGCCAACATCTGCTTCCCAAATGTTTTATTTTTATATTCATAGTAAACCTGTTGGACAGCTTACCAATGTTGTAATTGTAACTGAAATTAACCAATTCACACTGTTGGACAGGTGCTCAACATTGGAAGTAGCGACTGACTTATTGTTACTGGGAGGGTTTATCTTTCCATTGTTGGGATTTTTTTTCCATGTGTAACACAGAAAACCCAGCCCGGAGTGTCTGTTCATTGAGCAGTGTTTAGTGCACTTTCTAGTGCTGTTTGGATGTGTTGTAGTCACAGCATCAGCCGAAGTGGACACAAGAAGGGCTACTTCAATATGATGTACCAAAAAGATCTGATAATGGTTTGTTTGCGCTTGTATACATGCACTGTATCCCTCCCATGGAAGTTTTGTCATTCAGTTGTTGCCGTGTCTAAATGTATATGATTAAAGCAATAGAGAGATGGTGCTGGACCTGATTGTTTTTAGAAAATCCAGTTTTACATGGCACAAGACTTGTCACAGGGCCTGTGTATTATACTATTAGTTAATTTACCCACAAACAAGACTTGGCTCTTGGGCCTGGGTGACAAGGTTACCGCTGTTATTTTCTTGATTGTGCTCCTAAATTGTCACATCAATAGTAGAGCATGGTGTGTGTTGTGCCTAATATTTATTTGTAATACCACCAAGGTGAAAACGGTTTAAAAAAAAACTCTAGTATGTAAAGATGAAATATTCCTCTTGGGTTTTTTTGTTTGTTTTTTTTGTTCTGGGTACCACATTTTCTTTTCAAACTCTTCATGCACTTTGAATTTTCAACTGCTTCAGTCTCTCGCCACACTTATACCAACAGTGTCCATAAGGTGGCACCAACTTTTCTCTTATAGTAAAGGACATGCAACACACTGACCTAAATTACAAGTGCAAGAACAAATATACAAATAACAAAACTTCACTTGCTTTCACTAATTACAATGAGGGAATTTTAATTTTGAGTGTCCTGTCTTAATAGTAATCCCCCTGGTCCACAATTATAAGGAAAGCTACTTGTTGAACTTACACAAATGTGAGTGTTTAGGATAGAATAAACTCATTGACAACACATTTAATTAAACATTTTTTAAAATGCTTTTTCAACAGCTTCACTGCTTTTGGAGAACTTAATCCAATAGAGTTTATTCATTTCTGTTTTAGCAGTTAAAGTGCATAAAATGTGTTCTTGGACACCATTGAGAAGAAGTGGTGTAACACAAACTAAACTCAGTGTGCAAAGTGCTACTTTGTATTCTGAAGTATGAACATTAAACAGTATAAACGCAGACAAAATAAATGTTCAAATCCTTTATGACTAGGCTGTGGAGAAGAAAATATTTCTATTGTAGAAAAATAGGCTATTTAAACTTAATGTGATATAATATAGTTCATATTAATATGAACTTTGCCCAGTGGTGATATTGTCCCGGAAATCATTGAGGGGTTTTCTTCTGTAAAAAAGCTTAGGGTGAGATACTGAATGTGCTTCTTTTAAAAATGTGCAGTATTTGTGAGTTGCTCTTTACAAAATAACCATCTAATAATTCTTTGGTCTGCTTTTATATGAACATAAATAAAGCTAGTAAAACTTCTGTTTGGCATTTGATAACTTCTGCATTAAGTGGTGGAACACATATTCATATATGACAGTAGACATTAGAATGGAGATACATTTACTAATGCATTTTATTGTTTTATGTTCTTACCACTATTAACTGTTATCTCAAACAATACAGTATTTGTCTTAGTATTTGTACAGATTGATATATTACATATAAATGATTGATTACTAAAATAGAAATGATTATGAAATCCAAAAATCTAATGTCTTATTGCCAGTACACCATTTAGAAATGACACAGGAAAATGTGAATATTAATAAGAAAATTGTATATTTTCATATTGTAGTCTGATCACATGCTTTATATAAAGGTATATAAACTGCAGAATTGTATAATTATTAGGTTCCATAAAATTAAAATACCTTGTTACTAAAGATGCATGGTCCATTACAGCATTTAAGTCGGTTGTATCTGGGCCCTAAAAAGAGAAAGGGAAAAAAATAAATGTTAGCATTTATTAAAAATAAATAAATTTAAAATAGCCACATAATAATACATAAATGAGGAAATAAAATAGTGCAAAATACAGAAATGTGGAAATAAATGTTAAAGATTCATACTTATGTTTGTCTTGTGTATGAATGTATTTATTTTTAATTCTTTATTTATTTCCTTTCCTGTTTGGGTCCCGATAACGCTGATGGTAAAAAAAAAAAAACATAAAGAGTTAATAATTAGGAAAAGCTTTTTTTCTGGTTTTCTCCTGCCAAGGGCGTGCACGCTCCCGTCACACCATGAACGCGAGCTTTGCGCGCGCCCCCGGCTGAAGGCGAATGCGGTACGAAAAACAAGCAGCGAGCAGCAGCAGCGGCGGCGGCGGCGGAGCAGCGACAATACGGGCGCAGTTTACCTCCACATCACAAGATCAGAGTTCGGAGCGGAAATTTCACGCCCTGCCGGGTCGTGTTAGTGTCGGAGACGGCGGAGGAAATTCACGGACAAAAACAGTAGGGTGAGTTGAGATAGTTGGAAATCGTGAAGCCGGTCGGTGTCGAAGGAATGAGGCGTTAGGTGGAGAAAATGACGATGTGGCTGTAATTTGTGCACCTCCTTTTTATGTCTCAAAATGGCGGACAGGCCGCTTGGACTGGAGCAGCAGGTACTCTGTCAGCGAAGTGCATCGTTGTGTCCACATAAACAGTCTTGTGCACTGGGATTAATTCGGGTCGTTAAAGGTCATAGAAGTTAACTTTATCTACGTGAGCTGGAAAGCATATTGTGAGGCTGCAATGCTCGTCAAAGTGAGACGTTAATGTGGGAGCTAACTTTCTGACTGCAGTGCCGTGAAGCTAACTTAGCTTGTCGTTAACTTTAGCTAAGGTTACCAAACGATAACTTCAAGCTACCGGCTCTCAGGTCGACCATCGCCGTTACCGATCACCGTGTGGAAAACATGACGGCCTAATGAGTAACGTTAAGGCAAGGCCAGCCTGAACTGCAACGCAGTAAATTAAGCGTTCATCCCAAGTTGGTAATGACCGGTGACGTTAGGTAGCACAGTTTGAAGCAGCCTTAGTGCGTGTTGGTTAACCTTGTACCGTAAAGACCTCGACAACAAAATCAAATGTAGCTTACGACAGGTCGCAAGACGGTACCGCTGCCAGCACCCGGTGTTATCGCAGTGTGGACATTGTCGGCTCAATCTCTGCAGCCTCACAGGACGGCTGCATCCAGTGTTAGCATTTGTTAAGGGTGTAACAGTCATGATCGTCATCTGTTTTTCGTTGTGTAATTGTTGTGCAGATATAATAGTCAAACAACCCTGTTGCGGTTTTTTTGCTATGCTTCTGAGTAACATCACATATTTTCTCTGCTGCTGCTTCCATGCTCAGGCAGAAAGCTCATTCCCTGCTTCATGGGGTTTGTTGGCACCAGAAAATCAGGGTGGAGCAGCCGGGGGGCGATGAGTTTGGATGAATTGTCTACCCAGAAGTCCAGTGTATGTTTGTTTTATGTGTACACGCTTTCTCTGTCATTGCACTGACGGCACAGAGTGAGATGAATGGCCATCATTACTGTTGTGCAGTCAGTCAGGCTCACTCATAATTTAGTCGTTATGTCGGATTTAAGTCCTACTCACTTAAAGCCAGGATCCCAGGCTGGTGTACTTTAGAGCCAGGTTGCATCTTATCAAGTGAAATTATGGGATATTGCTTAAATTTTTTTTACCTTAAAAAAGAAACATTGACTGTGTGGCAAGATAGGTTGAGACAGTCAGTTTTTCATTACTCAAATGCTACAATTCCTTTAAGGTATATGATCACTATTTAAGCTTAAACTTATTTTGACAACTATATTTTAGCAGGTATTGAGACTTTGCAATGCTTAGTTGATTTTTCTGTAAAAATGTGTGGGAAGCGGTGTTTTCTTCTTTACTTGCAAGTGGTAAGAGTCTACGTTGTATTTTTAGCACGATTCTGACAGTATCTCACTTGTCTGCCAAATGACTAAATGAAATAAAATCTTTTTGCGTTGGATTGCCAGAAAAGAGAAGACATTCACTCTCAGTAAATGTTTAGTTGATTGTTGATCACGAATAACATGCCACCTGAACCTGTTGAAAGTAGAGTGAGACTTATTTTTTATTTTAGTTTAGGAAATTACTGCAAGTCCTCTTATTTCAGTGTTGGTTTGTTTCTTAGTAGTAAAACTAAAAACTGCCTTTATATTTACTACTTTACTTACTGTCTTATTTACAGACACTGTGTTGCCTGAAAGGCTTATTTTCATTGTTAATGTGGCAGGCAGAAGTTCAGACACCTTTATCACTCTTAGTTCTTGAGCTGACAGTACCATAGGTTGATCTACTGACAGATAGCCCACCAAGAAAGACCACCAGCTTTCTGGTCATTACTGACCTGCTACTGTGAGCAGCTGTCTGTTAGTATATAAATGACAGTTTTGCTTTAAATGGGCAGATGTGTTGGCAGAGTTAAACAGCTCTTGTAGATGGAAAGGGCCAGTTCACATTTCAAGTCACAGTTCAAGAATGAGTGAGGTCATCTAGTTTTGTGTATGGTCCCACCTGTTTGTTGGCTTGAGCGTGTAATTCGGTGTTCCTGTGATCAGTCTGTTGTCTTCTCTGTTTGCTTCCTCAGTAGATTTGAACTCTTTTCTACCACCTGTAGTTTATCCCAAACTTATTGTCACACATGCTTATCAGCTGTGTTTTTTTGGCTGTTGGAAAGATTTTTTTGACACAGCTTCATTTAAGTTATGATGTAAAGAGTCAGGGGATGCTATAATTTGTCTCACATTTACCTTGTTGGCATGTAGTTTTTTTTAATATGTAGTTTTTGTGTCATACAGGTTGAATCCTAACATCTGTTGAGTGCATTTGACAGTGACTCCACAAATAAAGTGTTCTGAATTAATGGTGGGTTCACCATCTGTTGTTATTTTTGTGCATTTTCAGCCTTTTTCTGCATCCACAGGTTGATCTGGCTTGTCACAGTTGTTCCATGTAAATTCATTAGGGCAGTCAGGTTTACGTAGAAGTAACTTTCCTAGACACACATAATATGAAGGTGAAGTCAGCAACAGAAAATGAAGGCACTCCAGATTCCAGTTGTTTAAGATGGTTGCTTTTGAAAAAGAATGACACGATGACACCAATCCAGAGGTAACAGTGAGGTGTCAACACAGCTGTGATTATATGTTTTGTGATGAGCCACTGTCAGTCACTTTCACACTACAGTATTATTTAGAATCTGTGGTTTTTGTCCTCATTTTGCACTGATTTCCTCTGGGGTGTGTTTTTTTATTTAGACATGTAAAATGTTTACCTGTGTCTACAACACTTTTTAATAATCATCTGTGTTAATGAAAAATTAAAAATTGTTACTACTGTAGGTTATGCTTTTAAGGAGATTTCAGTTAATTTGGATATTTGCTTCTTTAATTATGTTACATCTTTAACTGAGCCTTGCATAGTTTGTCTCAAACTGCTGTAGTGGTCATCAGCTTTTTCTTTAAAATCTTGTTGCTGATATATAAATCATTAAATGGTTTTCCTGTTTTGTGTGTAAAGTTTGATTTAAGTCTTTTACATAAAGTGAACAGCAATTTAAAAAAATGTAGAATCTAATGATTGACTTGATAAAAATAGTTCATTTACGTTTTGTCTGTGGTTGACAAACAAACCCATTTTCCACTTAATACTGAATATGGTGCTTTAAAAAAGGTTAACCTGTTTGAATTCATTAGTAAATTAAGTGACATCTTACAAAGCAGTTCTTTACTGAAACAAGTCCATTGTTGTAAAGTTTCTGCTGCTTTGCAAAGACAAGCCAATCAATGAAAGAAAGACACATAGGCATTATGCAGCTTCAGTGGGTAAGATTTATAGATGCACTAGCGCTACAGCCCACTCCCCCAGTATAAAGAAATGACCACATTTTGTGTTGAGCCAATAATACTGATTATGTGATAGTGCAAACATTTTGCTCAGTACGGAAGCCTCAAATGAGACTTGCAGAGAGGGAACAGAGGGGCTAGCACATGAATAAATATGCCCTGTGAAGACACCTGTCAGCAGCAAAGAGAGGAGGAGAAGTAGTTTCTCAAACTATCATCTATTGTGTTGTTGAACTGCTATGAACCTGAACTATGGTAGAGTTGCTGGGCACATATATAGACACACACACACATGAATGAGGGGAAAAAAAAATATAGATAGAGAGAGAGAGAGCCCCGTCCTTATTTGGGGCGGTCTTGTTCCTTCCTTCAAGCTCAGATCCTCTACCAGAGGCCTGGGAGCTTCATGGTATTGCACATTATCTTAGCTGTTCCTAGCACTGCACTCTTCTGGACAGAGATCTCAGATGTTGTTGGAATCTGCTGCAGCCCCTCTCCTAGTTTGGGTGTTACAGCCCCCAGTGTACCACGGGTACCACTGGTGCCTTCACCTTCCACATCCTTTCCAACTCTTCTTTGAGCCCTTGGTATTTCTCAAGCTTTTTCCTGGACCTTCTTCCTGATGTTGCTACATCTACCACTAAAGCCTTGTTCTCCTGTTTGTCCACAACTGCTATGTCGGATTTGGTTGGCCATTAGCATTTTGTCCGTCTGTATCTGGAAGTCCTACAGTATCTTAGCTCTGCCATTATCAACCACCTTTGGAGGTGTGTCCCATATTGACCTTGGGACAGCCCGTACTCGGCACAGATGTTCCTGTACACTGTGCCTGCCACTTGGTTATGGCCTTCTGTGTATACCTTGCTTGCTAGCATCTTGCATCCTGCTGGTATGTGCTGGTCTGTCTCAGAGGCATCTTTGCACAGCCTGCACCTGGGGTCCTGCCTGGTATGGTAGACCCCAGCCTCTGTTGATCTTGTACTCAGAGCCTGTTCCTTTGCTGCTGGGTTTAGTGCCTCTGTGCTGTGTTTCAGTCCAGCTTTGTCCAGCCACTGGTAAGATTTTTTTTTTATATCAGCCACTTCTTCTATTTGTCGGTAATACATACTTTGCAGGGGTTTGTCCTTCCATGAGGGTTCTGCTCTTCCTCCCCATGTTCCTCTGGTCTCTGCTGCTTGAGGTATTCACTAAGCATGTCATCACATGGGTCTTGGTTGTTTCATCCTGGATGGTGTCTTTGATGCACACTAATCCTCGGCCTCCGTCCTTTCGCGTAGTGTAGATTCTCAGGATGCTGGATTTGGAGTGAAACCCTCCACCTATTGTAAGGAGCTTTGTTGTCTTGAGGTCACTGGCTTCCATCTCCTCTTTTGCCCAGATTGTTAAACCACCTGGGCACCTGGTGACCGGGAGAGCGTTAGTGTTGATCACCCGGACTTTGTTCTTCCCGGTCACTAGGGTTACTTGTGTAGTAACATTCCAATAGTTCCTTGATATATCTTGTTCCAGTAGCCAACTTCTCATCAGGTTGCCCTGGTCCCTCAACACCTGATGTGGCCTTGTTGACTGGCCGATATAAAACAAACCAAAAAAAAACATCAGGAAGGAATACAACTGAGTAAATTCCCTGTGTGATAATGTCACGTCTGCATCATCAGCTGAAATGAAGACTGTGAATTTTCTTTTAGTGCAGCCTGCTGTGGTGTTTTCAAGTTCTCATTCCAATTTCAGATTCTTCCTTCATCACCACCCCCATCCCTTTGTTATGCATATCTAAAACACATTGTCTTATGTGTCCATGTCTCATTCTTTTGTTACTTTATTGCATTTACAAAGATTTTAATTAATTTGTACATTTCAGTACTAGTCTGTTGGATTTTGTAAGACTGGTCCCAGTAGATAAGCCTTTTTATGCAACTGTCACAACTGATAGTCACCCATTGACTGTTAAAGTTGTTAATTATTAACAATTAAGGAAACACAGCACTCTTAAGTCAGTCTAACTACTAGAATAGTCTAAAACTGTTTAGCCACTTGTATTGCACATTATGTTAATAGGAAGGAAAGAAATTGTGATTCCCTGCTGTTAAAGATTGTACAAAAAACAAATTTTATAAGAATTACTGCAGTTAGGACATTGTTTTGATCTGTCATTATTTATCATATGTTATGTTGAAGGAATAGCAATATATCAATGAGTGTTGTCGCAAGTATAGAAAGGTGTGTGTGTGTGTAGCTGTGTTTCCACTGCCTGTCTGCAGGAATAGTAGACATGACTGTCACCTACAAGATAACTGCAGGTGGGCAGCTCACATGTAAAATGACACAAGGCTGAAAATAGAAGAGCTCTTCCCAGTCATACATGGCTTGTAGAAAAAGCATGAAGTTAAATGCAGCATTATTTTGCTTATGGGGCTGACAGTCAGGGTAACCCAACAGACAACACAAAGCCCGTCTGTAAAAGATGTTTTACTGAAGGAGCCATCACATCCAACTTGGCAAATGACCTAGCTGAGAGATGTGGCAGTTATAAAAAAAAGCAGGTTAAAAAAATAATAGCATAATTACAACAAACCCATCATCATAATTCAACATCAACCAAGTGTCATTTATTTTGTGTCTGGCAAACTTTTGTTTTTCATCATCGGTTTGGTGAGGCAAATAGGATAAAGATAAGATTTAATTAGGCTTGAGATATTAACAAACCCACAGATGTTGTCACCTTTATCATATATTGTTGGTGAAAATAAGGCATTCCTAAGTATGTAAATCAACAACATGAGCTATAAATGATCAATATATACAAAAAGTTGCTACAAGTAATGGAAATTATGGCACATATTTCACATTTTGTAAATTATTTTTATTAATATACAATACACACAGTGCAGCACATACAAGGAGGTGTTTTGAGTCTTAGTAATTTAAAGTTAACTGTGATAGAAATCGGACCATGTAAAAAAAAATAAAATAAAAGCAAACAAAAACAAAATTTTATTGAGCATGAAAATTATATTTTTAATTAAAAAATAACTAAGTCTGGCACTTTATGGTGTTAAAGCTCAATCCAGCATTAGCCTGCACATTAAATGGCACATGTGAATTAATGTATATTAAACCCCTCTTAGTTTGAAGAAGTAGTAATATTTGTTATTTTCCCCTCTGCTGCAAGGGAGGATGTTGTAATTTCTATTGGAGGTTGTGTTGCAGCTGTTGTTGGTGTTGTCTATTGTTTCAGAGATGAGTGAATTAACAAAATTATCAGTAGTTTGATAAAGGATTTGTTTTACTGCAGAGTTCAAATTCAGGTGTCTTACCAACTTGAAATATTTTATACTCCAATGGAATTTTTTACCAACTTGGAACTGAATATGGTTGGAACCATATTCAAGCAGCAAGAATCTGGTTCTGCAGAGGCCAAAGCCAAAATTAATATATATGCAAAGTAGGGGGTGTTGCTTTTGTTTGTTTGCAGCTAGTTTAATCAGAGTGGAGCTTATCCCAGACATTAGCACTAGAGATTTAGTGCTGCTCTCCACAACCACTGGTGCTCCTGGCCTGCATTAACAGGCAGCTGCTTCTGTTGAAGTTTAGTATTGGCATGAGCCTCGGATAGCAAATGGTCAACCTCGTTGCCATCTGACAACTTTCCGTTTTAACATTCATTCACATAACTCCCACAGTGAGCATAGGAATATACATTGCGGTGTGTTTGTTTTAAAATCTGTACAGCAGGTAGTCAGCAAACACATGTAACAATATGAAATTGAAATGCAGGAAACACCGCCTAGTGGGACACCCAGGCTCTACATCTGAATACAGCAGTTGAACTGCATGTCCTTGCATGCTGCATTATAACTTAATATACATCATTTTTACCAAATTATTAATGGCAGTTAGTTAATTCACATCATTAAGGGCTGCAATACATTTATTGATTTTCACATCAATACTCCATTCATAACACATTTTCAAATTTGCACAAATAAAGTTTTAATTGACAAATAGAGTGATGTCATTGTGTCTTCAGCCCTGGCCAGCAAACCCCTGAGAAGATCTCATAATAGACAATGGTTTCAGGAAACCTGACAAGAGCAGAGCCATTAGTCAGGCTTGTTTGGCTGTGTTCTGTTTTATTTTTCTGTTGGCAACCTGGAAGAAGAAGTCTGTTGCTCAGAGAATGTGGGTCAGCTCTTGAATGTACACAGAGAGGAATGTTCTGAAAGAGCAAACAGAGCTCTCACACCAGAATGCTGACAGGAGAGATAGAATCAGTAGCTGAGGAGTGGAGATAAAAATCATGGAGTACATCATTGTAAGAAACATTTTTATGATATCTTATACATGAATTTTGTGCCATAGCTTTAATTATGAGGACAGTGAGTACTGTCACAGCCTTGTTTTGGGAGTCATTCTCTTTTGAAAATAACAGGTAATCCACTGGTTTGAACTTTTTCCCCCCTTTGGTGCTTTTTCAGTCATGCATTCTGTGTATAAACTGGTGCAGACAATCATGCAGTACGCTGCTAGCCTGTAAATAATTTTATCCCAACACACTCTTCATGTTGTCTTTGATGCATACCTAATGTTCACTTTTCTCCTGTCTCCTTTTCAGATGCAGTGTAGACTTAGCTGGTGACTGGTCTGCAGGCTCTCCATTTCTCTTGTCCCTGGAGTCAGCCAGCTGGGGGACAGATTCTTGTTTTTCCCTCCCTTTCACTCTGAGTCTTTGTCTGGACAAAACCGACCACTTACCATTGGAGTACGCAGCTCATCCCTGCTCGTATTGCTTGGATCAGTACAGCTCACCTCCTGACTGAGGAGAGCTCAGCAGCTGCACAAGATTCACATTTTACTAACTGATCCCTCCCGACCCCACCTACGCTATCCTGTCACCATGGTGCTGTCACAACGGCAACGAGATGAACTGTAAGTTGCTGAAACACTTTTCAAAACATGTGGCTTCAATGTACAGGGATTATATGGGTGCTTGAAATCTTTGAAAGTGCTTGATTTTAATGTTGTAATTTCAAGGTATGAAAATACAAAGTGCTTGAAAATATTTAAAACAGTAAATGTATGTCTTTCACAATAAATAGCGGTGTGACTGATTAATTAGTTTGATTAGTAGATGAAGAAATAAACTAATCTTAGATTAAAACTGTTACTCTTGGGGCTCACTTTCACCTCAAAATTGGTCTGTTTTCATGTGTGACCCTTTCCCACCTTCGAAGAAACTGAGTCAGACATTACTGTGTCAACATGCCGGGAGGTTGTCGTTGTATTTAGCATCGGCTCGAAAAATTTTAATAAAATACACATAGATAGAAAAGGACTAAGTCCAATTATAGTCTTCTGCTGAAAAAAAAATCTGAGTCAAGTTACTAAAAAGTTGTGTTATAGTGTAGAAATTTGGAGTAACCTTAGAGCAGTGTTACACACAAATGTTGATGTGTTTGTGCTAACCTCTGGCTGGTAAATTCACAGTCTAAATGATTTAGAGACAATGTGTGGTTATGTTATGGCATATGCAGTGAATTTACACATTATTTAACAGTAACGGTAATGTTAGCAACTTTCCGCAACTGAAAAGTTCAGCAAACCTTATCCCACTGCATAACCAGCGAACTTATGGCTGACTGGGCACAGGTGAACGTGATGGGCAAAACTCTAAAACCATCTTCTTAAACTGCACTCCAGTAAAACTCCACCACCAGCTATGACTGCAAGAGTTGAATTATCAACTTTCTGACAGTTTCAGCCTAGACACTGAGAAATTCTAACCTTGTAAAAGTAGAATTCGTGGCAAAGCTGCTGCATTAGATTACATCAGTGTCTAATGCAAATTCCGCTAATATCAACATCCCATGCTGGACATGTGCGGAGGGCTTTGCAGATGATAGTTGGCACTTTAGACTGTATAACATAACATTTTCTGTGATTACCATGTTTAGTTTAAATTTGATTGGCATCCAAGCATGTTTGAAAATTTTAGGTTTTCACCTATTATTTTGTGCTGACACAATGTGTTTACCTTGCTCCCTAAAACTGTGCTATGACAGAAGGACCTTTTAGAAGATAAAATACCTAATCTGTGGGAAATGGTGAACTGGGTATTTTATTGAGTTTGAGCTGAAACACTTGCATTTCTCTACTCCAAATCCAGCAATTTCACTCCTTAAAAAACAGTTACACCTGCTATTATTGTCCTTTTTATGACGGCAGATGGTGTTTGCTTTCACTCAACAAAGTGTATTGATTTGGGCAGTTGGTTGAATTTGGTTATTTTTTCGGTTTTCGACATCTCAAAAGTAATCAATGACTGCTTGAAGGTTTCTGAGCTTTCCTGAGGTCTTTCAGCACAAATGTATTGATTGCCCGAGACTGCTTAGCCCAATAACATTTTGTATTCACAGTTTGCCCTGTTGTGACCTTAGGGAAAGCCTTATGTCTCTACTTCTGCCCTAAAATGCATGCAGGGGAACAGAAGGATTTGGAGTGTTGTTGTGGTGGTGTGACTGTGTGGCCAAGATGAGTCTTCCTACAAGTGATTTGGCACAGGCACTACAGAAAGATGTATATGTACTAGTTCTGTGTAGTATATATTGATTAAGTGGGAACAATAAGAGGGTCTATGTTATGGGGGAACTGTACTTTAGCCCTGGTGAGTTTGTGGGCTTCGTAATTAAGCCCTGGGGCAGGGGCTAAAGAGTTAAGACAGGTCGATGTGAGATGCGAGATTTTGAGGAGGAGATGAGATTATCTTACAAGCACATTAGTCCTTATACATTCCCTTCACATAACAAATATTAAAAGAAATGTTATAGCACATATTTTAATAGAAAATTTGACCTTTAACATGAATGTGAAATTGACCATGTTGATATTCATTTTGTCAACACTCACATGACAAGGCTCTTAACATTCCTACCAATGTTGCTGTATTTTTTAAGATTAGCAGTGTAGGAGGGGTTTGTTGGTATGGTGAAGGCCATTGGAATGCTGAGGCTGCTAGACTTCTTTCAGACCTCTCGTTGCTCTGTTCTTGCCTAGGTTTCTGGTCCCACAGCTTATTAGCTGATTATTAGCTTATTGGTGCTCTCGTTGCTTTTGTCAGCAATAATTGCTTTTGTTGGAAAAGATATTAATCCTATTGCTGTCAATTTTTGTTTCAAATCATAAAACATAAATAGATCAACAGCAGGTCAGGGAACAGGTTCCGCACATTAATTTGGCATTATGAGTATTATGAGCCGGATGCCCTTCCTGCCACATCCCTCCCATTTTATCTAGCTTTGGGACCGGCACCAAGGTAGACCTAGGATTTAATTCAGCATCCCAATCTGATGCTCTACCCATTGAGCCACCAGTCCCCCAATAGTAAAACATATGTTAAGGTAAAATTAGAGAGTGCGCTTCATCCTGACTTCTGTTTAGTAGTTTGAGGGTAACCTGTCATGTAAATAAGAAAGCTGATTCTGAAACTGGGTTAGGGGGTTATGAAACTCCAATCTCTGCCATGCATACATTTAACCAGGTTTCTTACCAGCTTTCTTCAGCACCACACCAATTCGGACATTCTGAATGACCAAGGGACTCAAAGTGCCTTTAAGAAGCTAAAATAAGTAGCTTTTCACTTTTTTCCACGTGCATCAGTTTCTCCCTGCAGCTGTCACTCTTCACAGCAAAAAATGCATTTTGTCACTATACAGTTAAAATCTGACCCATTCTTTAAAAGTAAGTCAGAGGGGGAGGAGAAATCGGCTTACTGCTCTGCTGCATGAATGCGCAGATTTCAAGTAAACTGGTTTGTTATGTACATGTAAATTCAATATTCGAACCATGTTATTTTAGCGCATGTAAACACAGTCACAGACCTGCTCTTTGACATCTGCAGGAACGACAATATAGCCATTTTATTAAGTCAATGGGGATCAACATTTTCCAAAAAGAGAAACATTCTTTATCCCTCACACTGCTGTTTGTCAGCACTACAGTCAGATGCTGTTATTGCGTATCATCTTCACAACAGCTCTGTTTTTATGAGCTTAGCCAATGAAAAGCACGTTTGTCTTTCATTCCAGGGTCAGGGGACTTATTACTGCTGGCATATACTAAAAATGGATAAAGAACACAAACTGTCTGCTCTTCTAAAAGACCTAAAGGCATTAGTGTGCAGAAGGAGCCTTTGCTTTTGTACGTTCTGTTTGCTTTACAAAGAGAACCCCCCCCCCCCTCAGTCCTCTTCACCTTAGGCTACAAGATGGTAGATTATATAATTTTATGCATTGTCTCCAGGCACTTAATGTCATTACATAACAGATTAAATGCCACTGAAAGGACATCAAGGTGACTTAAACAACAAAGAGCTAAGTATGAAGGCACTCTGTCAAAGCTGTAGGACAAAGAGGTTTTTTTTTGTTTGTTTTTTTTTTTGGTTTATGGATGGAAAACTTAACATTCCTGGACTCACACACATGCAAAGAAGCAGAATTAGCTCAACAACTACCTCAATACATTTGTCCAAAGCCTCCAACATGTATTGTAGCAAGAAGCTGCAATGTAGTTTTCACCAGTGATCCAAATTAGGACCAAACTGAATAAAGTGTTAGGGAATACTAAAATCACAAGGTGATAAACAGAAATCAGTTGCTTAGTTTTCTAATTTTTCAAGAGACAATGCATTTACCCTTCAAATTTAAAGCACTCTACCTCAGTAAAATGTATTAGGGTTAATTTCAGTTTCTGTAAAACTTTCATACAAAAAAAACCCATATTTTTTTATTCTGGTCAAATAAAACTTAAGCAAATGTAGACTTTGAAATTGATTTGGTGCTTTTTGTTAAAATCATTTGTTCTTAGGCATATCTCTTTAAAGCTAACTAGTTACTGGTTTGATGGGTAAGTGACTAGATTAAAGGAATTTACGGTTTCTGATTTCATCATAATTGCAGTAATTTTATTTATTCTTAGTCCCAAAATTCAGTACGTTCAGTAACTTGTATGTGTTAGCATCATGTTCAGATGTCGGGGGTGCCTCCTGACAGAGGAATTGTAGATGCAGACACTCTGTATTGCATGTTCTCCCCATGCCTCATTGGTGTTCAGCATACTGAACATGACCATGTGTTTTTGCAAGGGGTCTATCAGCATGACTGATGCCTCAGGACTGAGGGAATGGCATAATAAAAGTGTGTGTGTTCTGGATCTATTATCATATATGAATCATTGTCCATTCCCCTAAATAAACAAATTGATTTAAAAATGAGGAAGAAGAACAGCCTGTTGGATCTATTTACATGAATTGTTGCACATGTTCTGTATAGGACTGGTTATTGTTTAAAAAATAAAAATATACACACACACACCAATATCTTGACCGTGAAACTGGTTCCTGAAAAATACTTTTTCTGAGTCTGTTTTATAATGCTTTTTAACAAAAAGCATAATGCAATCAGTAGTTTTATTTCAGTACCTTGGTGATTTTACACTGAGCACACTGCTTTTGAGCATGCTTTTGACTTAGACAATCACCTGCTTTGTGTTACATTGTAAAACACAACTCCAGACAATGTCCAAGGTTGATGTCTCCGGAGTTCATATGTGAAATAGGCTTTAGTTTTAGTAATTTAATGAGCTGACAAATAGGACTGTGTATTGTATAACCTTTTAAGGCCAGTAACAGTATCAACACGTTGAGTATGATGCTGGTTCCTGCAATAAAATGAATTTCATAAAACCTAAAAATCAAAATTTTCAAACGTACACTGATAAGGAATAACATTAAATCCACCTGTGCAATTTAATGCAATCCCAGTGGCTTTGCTAAAGTAGAATTCCTCAGTTTTGCTGGAAAGGTGATGATTTAACGTTGTATTTTTATTGAGGTCAAAGTCGGTAGTGAAGTCATAGCGGAGTGGATTATAAGAAGAGGTGTATCTAATGTTTTGGCCAACTCATTCATTTTAAATATCCACTGTATTGGATTCCTTGAAATTGCATACGTGGTCATAATGCCTGATTTGTGTATCAATAAATACAAATTGTGGGAACCTCCAGGTTACCAAATGATTGATGTACCTCCTACAACCACATGTACTTAACAAATAATATTACGGTAAAAAAGAACAAAATAGAAACTTATTTTGCTGCAGAATGCACAGTTGCATGTCAGTGTTGAGTGCTGTATTCCTATAAGTTCACTGATGCTGATGATATTTACTCCTTAGGTACTGAATTCTAGTACTGAATGACAAGGCTTTTTTTTTTTTTTTTAGATTCTTGAAGGTATTAAAGCTATTAGGTTGAGGTCATTGGTTATATAATATATACAATTGGTGATTTCTACAGTTTCTATTGGTTTTGTGTTGTAGTTAGTATTTGTTTGCACTTGCTTCTAGAATGTCAGATTGTGATATGCACGTTTCTTATGTGGTTTTTAAAAATTGAGACCGTTCCTGTTTTTCCTTTCTCCACCACTCTCCTGCAACATGAATATGCACACACACCCATCCAGAAGAAAAGTCACAAAGCAGCATTTTCTGTCACTATAAAGTTTAAAAACTGTGAACCAGCCTTCCAAAATAAGTGAGTTGGAGGAGAGATCAGATTACTCTAATACTGCATGTATACACATACCATTAACCAGGTTAGCTAAGCGTATTTTAACATGTTTCCCAATTACCTGAGAAAGCTGATTACTTTGAGTACCCAAGTCACTGTAATTGTAGTCACTGTAGGGATTGTATTCGGCAGGTGATGAGCGGTGCCTTGTTTCCTCCAAAGTAAAATTTCGATCTTGGTTTCATCAGATAAGAAAATCTTGTTTCTCACTCTGCAAATCTTTTGGATGCTTTTTTTTTTTGCAAACTGCAAGAGTTACTATGTTTTGCACCGTTTTTGCACATTCCGTCTAGCCAATCTGCTATAAAATAAAACCCAGATCAGTGAAGGGCTGGATTGAAGGTTGTCCTTCTGGAACTTGTTCCTATTTCTAGAGCTTAGTCCGAGTGACCGTTGGGTTCTTGGTAACTTCCCTTTCTAAGGCCTTTCTTCCAAAATGCTCAGTTTGGCCGGCGACCATTTCTTAAAGTGGCTGGTTGTGCCAAACTTCTTGTATCTGAGATTTATGGAGGCCTCTGTGCTCTTGCTAACCTGTCATGCAGCAAATATTTTTTATAGCCTTACCTTTATCTGTGCCTTGCTATAATCCTGTTTCTGAGCTATGCAGGCAGATCTTTTGACCCCACAGCTTGTGTTCTAATACCGTATGCGTTGTCACCTGTGAGACCTTGTACAGAGAGGTTTGTGCCTTTTCAAACCATGGCGAATCAATTTAATATAAAACGGGTGATATAGTCAAGGTGCAGAAACATCTTAGCAACATTTCAGAGAAGGATGGGAGGCAAGTGTTGCTGCAAAGGGCCTGTATACAGAGCCAATGTGATATTTCAGTTTTTCCTTTTTAATAAATTTACAGACATTTCTAAAAGCGTGTTTTCACTTTGTGATTGTGGGGTACTGGGGTAGATTAATGAGAAAATAAATCAATTCAAACAATTGTAGGATTGAGCTTTAAGATAACAAAATGATAAAAGTGAACTGAACTTTCTGAATGCACTGTATATCTTTGTAATAGTATAATGCAATAGGATTTAGGGCTAACTCGATTCAGCTAATGTCAAATTTAATTTGGCTGATTTTCAAATTACACATTTTCATATAAAGTTTTAGCATTTTGCATGTTTGGAACGAACTGTGTTTGCTCCAATATTACTCCTAACTGCAGCTTTAAAACTAAATAAAGCTAAAGTAATTACAAAGTAATTAGTCCTTATCTTATAATATGAGATCCCCATTTCATAGTTACAAGATACAAACATGCGGATCTCATAATCACAACATAGGAATCTTGTATTTCTGTTCTAGACTATGACTGGATGCCAAGAGCATAGTGTGTCTGAATGAAGGAATAAGAATCTGGTTAAAGTTTTTTTTTTTTTTTTTAAACAGCTGTATAATTTAGTTTTTAGACCAATTTTCCAAAGAATTTAGTTTGAATCCATGGATTTTAAACAATGAACCTGTGTCTCTGAATGTTTTATCAGTTTCCAATTTTTATTTGTTTATAAACCCCTAGAATAAAGCCTGAAAATTCGATAGATTACATAAACCTTTCGCCTTCATTTTTATTATTTTTTTTTTAATTATGTGTTGAATTAATTACTGAGCTAATCTAGGTAGTGACATACTTCACATTTCACTACTGAAGACCAAAGGCTTTGTCAGGTAAATTGGCTACAGTTTTCAGTGAGATGAGACTGTAACTGAACAATTATGCAACTTATCTGTCATATGATTTTTGTCGGATGCTTTGTGGCTGCATGTTCTCCTCGAAGTTATCAGCTGTTGACTTCAGTGGTTAGAATGAGGTTTTGTGTACTCACTAACCATGCACTAATTATATGCAGATGCTGCTAAAATAAATGTGAAGCTGTTAACAGTGTAAGTTGAACTAAAGAGTGGCTTGGGGTCATCTGATGTTTGCACAGTGGTCATCACTTCAGGTAGCATACACGAGGACTACCAGGACCACCAAAGAATTTGCAGCCATATCATGAGGTGGTCACACAGGTGTTTTTCAATGGGGGAGGAAATAATCTTTAGAAAGGGTTATGGGTTCATCAGCAGTTTTCAGAAACCCTGCACTGTTTGCCTAATGATGCCTAGTTGAGGTATTTATCTGCTTTGCTAGTTAGTAAATCTATTTTTATTTATCAAGTTGGCTTGAAAGTCAGACCTAGGCAAATACAATTTTAGCCTTTGCATCAAGTTTGTAGCTGGACATTTGCTGCTTTGTGTACTCATTTATTTCATATTTTTACAGCAATGTATTGAATAATGGGGGGGCGGGCTAATATTACTTAGTTACTTAGAAGTTTGCTGCATTATGTGCATTCATTTTCAATATTTTAGTCTGAAGTCTCAGTGGGTGGAGGTTCTGTTAGTGTTTCTCATCTCTTCAATCATAATAAAGCAGGAGCTGTGAGGAAGTGATGTCAGTGGCAGACATGCTGGATGTCTGACTCACCACTCTTCTTATAAGAATTAAGTCATGCATCTCTTCCTTCTTTCATCCTCATTGATGTGCTTGTGTGACTCTATTAAGGTCTTACACTATCTGAGCTAGTAGCTATGTAACAGAGATCTTACTGACCTTGGCTCTGATTTTACCCATCTGCTTTTGTAGGATGATGTTGCAGTTTTGATTAGTAGCATGATTTTCGCTTCTCAGGCAGAAAGCTGTTTGATGTCATTGTAGCAGAATGTGTAGCTACAATACAGTCTTTCAGGCTGTCTATTGTTCCTTCCCTTTTGTACCTTTTCTCTGTCCATTTAGTTGCCCTGCCCTCTTTCTCACCATCCCCTGATCACGTCATCTGGCTGTGGGCTGCTTGTAACCATGGAGACCAGCCATTTTGCTCTCCTACTGTCGAGATCAGTACACATTCTCTGCTTTTATTTCTCTTTTCCTCACACAGCGGGTACTCATATTGACAACTGCGTATTGCCGTATGTTTTGTTTTGTTTGGCACATCCATGGTGAAATGGAGGTCAGGATAGCAGTGGAGCCTTTGTCGATGTCTGCTTTCCTAGCTGAGGATCATTGACATCAATTCTGACCATATGACACACTGGTGCTTTGGTAAAGTTTTGACTAAATATATATATATATTTAAAAAAAAAAAGATACATTCATAAACTTGTTTTCCTGTTTAAAGACTAGCCATGATTTTGTTAGCAATAACATCAAAATCAAATGGCTAATAATTTGTTGGCTCCCCTCTTCTTACTTTTACTTTACTTGAGTCCACACACGAGTCCTGAGTCCAGACTTTGAAGCATGGACTCATGTGGCCTGTAAAACAGTCTTTATCTGGCCCCAATAAAGGGGTGTGTCTGTCCAATAAAAATATTTCTTTGAATAATGTATTTGTGAGTCCTAGATAATCTATCCTTAAACATTACGTCTTGATCTTTGATTCTTGCTCCTCAGGATGAAAGTTGAGTGCAAGTGCAAAAACAGCAGTTGCGGTGCATGTAGTGTGTCACGCTCTGCACTTGCATGAGAGAAAGCAAAACTGTAAACAGTGGAGATTCACCTTACCATTTTCATACCGTACTTGCTCCCCACAGACTTTTTATAACTAGTTCTAGTTAAGCATATGTCTAATAAAAACTTACAAAACCAGTTCTGGCATTGCTATTATCTCTTTTGCTAAGCTGAACAATTGCAGTGGTCTCTCTCACTAAGGGGACTGACTAAAATTCGTTGAATTAGGTTTTAAAAAAAACAATGACGGGTGTCTGACTAGGGCTGATGGCGGTGGACACATAACAAAGCCATGGCTGAAGGACACTCACCCACAAGATAGATGACCATTGACTGGTGTGTCATGGTCCTAAGATGGAGGACTTAAAACAATTTTGGGGGCAAGCGCGCATTGAGGATTGAGGTTTGATCAGTTAAGGGAAGTGGTGTCCACTAAATATATCACCAAATGCATGGCAGGACCAAATTTTTGCTGGGTGTCCTTGATGAGTATACTTTTAACCAGTTTATCCCTATTTGCTTTATCTGCCAGTAGTTGTAGTGTTGGTGTTGAGACATTTATAGCCTTGAACAGCAAAGAGAAGCTTAATATCCTTTAGTAAGGTATTAAAAGATTTAAGCATCTGCTTTATTTACAGTTACAGTTATAGTGTTGATATTTACTATTTTTGAGCATGTAGCCATACATTTTTGGTGCTTTATTTGCTGCTTGTAAATTTTCTCAAAAATGCTAGCACACCTCAGATGTCCCTGTTTGTTTAGTAGACCTGTGGCCAGCTGTCAGAGGAATGGATGACCTCCTGCTACCCTTGAGCTGTGATGAGGTTCGCTCCTGTTGTGATGGGGATTCAGGTGGGCAGAGGGAGACAGGGTATTCAGTGCTCAACACTGTCCGAGAGGGCGCAGGGGGTACAGGCAGAGCTGACAGATTGTACCACCCTCCCCCTCTTATATTGGCGCCTCAAAGTATTACTGCCTGACAGCTTGTCTGGCTTATTTTGGCATTAATGGTCAGGTTTTCTCTGTGCAAACTCAGGAAGGCTAGAATTTGAAAAATGTTCAGTTGTTGTTCTTTTTTTTTTTTTTTTTGGCTTATGTTTCATTTACATTTTTATCAGGTGTTAACATGAGTGAACATAAGTGAAATGTTATCATTTATATTGAGGCCATTGTTAAAAGCTCTCAATTACATTATTTTCAGCAGTTTTTTTCTAATGCCTCATATTTTACTCAATACATTTATTTTATAATTCCACATTCACTTAAATGTTGTCAGCAACTATAGACTATAGACTGTAAAAAACAAACACATTTACATGCTGATATACAATGTTAGTATTGATATATTATTTTAAAGTAGCATACTTTTATGCTTTTTAATACTATCTACTGAAAAAGTGGAACATGTTGTTTACATGTATGATGGTGTTTTTTTTATTGCATGCCAGGAGACAAACAAAGCATGAGGGTAGTCCCTACTCTCCTCGCTTCCAACTCTGCCTGTCTAATCTATTGTTTGCACAACGTGGACATTACCTTTATGTCTGCTCTCTGAAAGGTCTGCTGCTGTTTTGTGATACCTGCTTGGGTTTGTCTGCAATGCAATGCCTGAAGATGTGTTTAACTACAGTAACAAATATCACTAACCAGTATCTTATTAAGTTCAGGGATTGTTGTACATCCCACACATTTCTCCTCTCCTCTCTCTCCTCTCCACTACCTCCGTGAACATTGGTGATAGTAGGAATTACTGACTGGTTTTCCCCATATTTACACCATGGGGAGTCATCCCTTTCCATTATTTGCCCACAGCAACAAGAGCTCATTATAAAAGCCTGACAGATGTGTTCTCAAATTGTGCCAAATGGGCAGAGGTGTGTGTGTGCGTATTTGAGTGAGACAGTGAGAATGAGAGAGAGCAGCGCGCTTTATCGTTATCGGTAGGGCTCTGTATTTTACTGATTTTATGTGCTAAGCAATTTTATTATATATGTAGAAGCTTGATAAGACAGTCTGAATGTGTGAACAATGTGTAAAATTTACATCTTTGTCTAACACATTTCCTGAACATGTTCATTTTCGGTCTTTGTTTTACAGAGCTGAATACACCTCCAGTGCTTATGTCATTTCATTTGGCACTTTAACCACTATCTTGTCTGCTAATCAGGAGAACTAATTACAGGTCCTCTTTGTCTTTTTCAGAAATCGAGCGATAGCCGATTATCTACGTTCCAATGGATATGAAGAGGCATATTCTACTTTCAAGAAAGAGGCGGAATTAGATAATGTGAGTAGATTAAGGCTGGACACACACATCCGCAGAGCCAATCAGACCAATTTATACAAACAATATGCCTTGATTTCTGTATTATTTCTCATTTGATTCAACACGTTTAAGTGTGACCGGTAGCACCTGCACCCAATTATAGTTTTCTGTCTGATTAGTCTGTCAATGGTCCATGCCCCTGGTAACTTATGGTGATAAAAGCTTTTATCCACTTGTAAATATTGAATTTACAATACCACTTAGTAATATGTAATTAGTTATTTATTTAAACATGGACTTGTAAGTCACATTGAAATACCTTTTAAGCGATGAAATATTAGCCATGCACAGATATAAGGTCTTTTAAGGTCTGAAATTGCTAAATAAAAACTTTTGTCCAAGGCTCTACAAAAAAATAACAATGACAAATGGTTCCTTTGTTAATCACAGCTCTTATTTTTCTTGAATCATTAGATGCTTTTTTGCCTTTTATTCTTTATTTATAATAAAAAATAATCAATGGAATAAGTCTTAACGTTCGCCTAAATCACACTGCAAGCAAGGTCTAAATCTTGATTTAACAGTTAAATTTTTTAAATTTTACTTCTTACAAGTTTAGTGATTTCTGTTTTTATATGTAAAGTCCTGCATGTTTCACTTTAGCACATAATAATTGCCAACAATTTCTATTTTATTTTGAGTATTGTGACTGTTTTTTTCCAATTTAATGTTTCTATACTGCAAGCTTTGTCAATGATAGATCATTTATGTTTAGCCATCTAAAAGTTGTGTCATTGTTTGTTTACCACCATTATTCCATGTGTTTGTATGTATCAAACTATACTGCTCAGCGATAACATTAGTACTGGTCATGGAGCACAAGGGAAAGCATGGCCACTCTTGTAATCTGTGGCTACACAGCCCCATACAAAGCAAAATGCTATACACTGGATTCATAAATGCTTCTATTGCAGCATTTTATTTTAGCTCTACTTTGGCAACTATTTGCCCATCTTTACGCTTTGGGTAGGAAAGTAAGCATTTCTGTTCAGCAGTTGTTGGATGCTTGAACATATCATGGTGACTGGATCGAAACATTTAAAACTACCAGCTAGTAGGTAGTGTTATGACAGATCACTGTATATTGTAGAGAATTTAAAATGGCTTATCAAATAAAGATGTGAACAGCTTCAATCACCCTCACAGATGGAATGAACCCTTAGACCACAGTCTTTGTATTATTTCAAATGTACTACGCTGTCATGTTATTACAGATTTTTATTTATTTATTATCTTGACCCCATCTGAGACTCTTTTTCAACGTATCCCTTTTTTGCCTTTGCTTCTCTGTAGCACCTCTTCTTTCATGTTGCTTGCACGTGACGGCCCCACCCCCTTCTCCTCTGTGTCTTTATTTACTTCCAGACATTTTCTTTGTGGCAGCCCTATGGAAGCAGATTGAATAATAGATGAATAGCAACAAAAGATAGGTGCTCTCTTTTGGGTATTAGTGCACAGCCACATCTTAGTAGCACCGTGCTAAACAGCCAAATTTAAACCAAATTTTATTTTTATTGCTTTTGAAAAAAACGTTGATTAAATGTGGTTCAGTGTGTGAGTATCCAGTTTGGAATTACTGCTGTGCCAGGCAGTTTCCAGTACCAGGTTTTCATAGAAGCGATAACTAATAGTAGTCATGCCCCAGTTTTATCCTGTGTAAATGTACACACCTGCACACAAATTAATGTGCATATAACCCTCTGCAGACAGACTGGCAAGCTACAGTGATGTCTGGCACTTGTGTGTGTGTGTATGTGTGTAATAGGTGTCTAGGCAGATGGCAGATTAGATGATGGCAGATTTGTCCAAACTGAGTTCTCAACTCTTTCTTTCTGTTTGCTCTGCCTACAGTGTCTCAGTTTGTGTCTTTGTCCTATTATTCTTTCCATGTTGAGTTGAGGAATCACCTCTTGTCATTGAGATGTGTTAAATATAGGAGTTTGTGTTGCCTGCCGTGCTCCACACCTCTAGGCCATCTGCTTTTGTTTCCAGCTGAGGCTGAGGAGCTAGCTGTGAAATTGGAGTGCAACGCTAATTTTCTCCCTCACTGACACTTGTGACGGTCTGTCAGTGTGGGTTTTTTATGCTTTGATAGTTAATAACAGCTTAGAGGCAAGGATATATACATGCAATCAAAAATAATTTTGTCTGTAGAATAAGACTTCCCAGGGCAAAAACATTTAAATTTAATTGCATTTTAACTACAGTGAAGAAAATGGTAATAGTCCCTTAAAACACTTTTTGTTAAATAATAATTAAACAACCTAAAACCTATAGATAATCATGAGGGGTATTAAGTTTTAAGTTCTTTCATTGTTGAAAAATTTGATTGACAGTTTTGAAACTACTAATCAAAATTGGTTTTAAATCAAATGTCACAAATCAGGCATCCTGAAGCTCCAGGTGATGAGAGAGACCTGAAAAAATGTAAAGTTCCTTATTTAACCCTTGGAACAACTAGTTAAAAAGGTGCATTACCAAAATGGTTGATATTGTTTTTTTCTATCATATAGGTGATCTATATGACTTAATCGCTAATCGCGTCATATAAAAATTTCATTTAGTTGAAGCCCCAGTTTTAATTTGAGCTTGCTTGTAGCAATGGAGAGCATACCACCACATTGTTTTGTTTGTTTCTTGGCAGCAGGGAACAGGCTTTGTGCTCAATGAAGTCCGTTATGTAAAAGGTAGTGTCCAGCTCATAGTATTAGCCTGCATGTGGAATTAAGCTTCTGTCTGCCAGGACTGCCCCGAGTTAACTTCCACCGCTGCCTCCAGGACTGGGTGTGTGGCTGTAAGCTGCCTAAGCCTTTCTTGTCTGCCAGAGATTAGTTTGTGTGAGAAGGATTAGGACTTTTGTGTGTGTGGGTGCGTGTCTGTCTGTGTGTATGTGTATGTGTGTGTTGTACAGTAGGTGAGCTGTGTCTGGCAGTCATCATTGGCCTTGTGTGGGGTGTGTAAATAATTCCCTAATTTTTTTTCTTACTATAGCCAAAGACCTTAGCATGCCCCCCACCCCCAAGCTGGCTCACCTCCCGCATCCCTCACAGATTATGCTGAGCCCACAACATTGATTGGCTTTCTTCCTTTCTCCACAGAATGAAGAATTGGATAAGAAGTATGCCGGCCTTTTGGAAAAAAAATGGACCTCAGTCATCAGATTACAAAAGAAGGTTTGTGGGGCTTTTTCTTCATCAAAGACTACTTGTTGGATTGAAATCTTGTGAATGGTTTGTGACATTACTGCTGAATCTGCTGCAGTGCTAAAAGGATCTCTACAAAGGAAAGCTTTAACCTTATGGTCATTGTTTCAATTTTGTTTAAAAACCGTCCCCAGCAACCTAAACGCTTCTGTCTGAGTCTTTGCAATGCCTCAATGGTGTGATTATTTACACATCTCTATATACATTACTTTCTGTTAAATTTCACTTGCATTCTCTGGGCAGGTAATGGAACTTGAATCTAAACTGAATGAAGCTAAAGAGGAAATTACCCTGGGTGGACCCGTAAGTCAGAAACGTGACCCCAAAGAGTGGATCCCACGCCCACCAGAAAGATATGCTCTGAGTGGCCACCGCAGTCCAGTCACCCGTGTCATTTTCCATCCAGTCTTCAGTGTCATGGTGTCAGCCTCTGAGGACGCAACAATAAAGGTCAGTGGTGCTGGTGATGGTGGAAATAGAAATTTGATGAAGGATTTGTTGCAGAGGTTGTAATTGAATGGGGTTGCGGAACTAATATTCTTAATCTCTTTACTTAAATGGTATTTCAACAATTTGTCTGGCTTTAAAGCCATGACTTGCAGAAATTTAGGTCTGAAAGTTCTTGGAAACGTAATTTCTCATAATTAATAAAAGAACATGGATTTTAGAGTAAATGGACAGAGGGATAATATATTTGTGCTAGTCTGGTACCATCAATTATCCTTCAGTCTTCAGCATTTTCTCATCTGCTGAAAATTCTCCTCCTAGACATGCCCTAGATTACACAAGTATCTCTCTCTGTCATCGATGTATCCGAAAATCCTATATATAAACTTCACACTCTGCTCTATTTTTGTAGCAGTGTCTCTTCCTTGCCTCACTGCACAATGCCAATACTCTGGCAGGCTATTTGTTCTGTATATTTTATTCATGAGGCAGTAAGAGACACATGTACATCTCCTCTGCTACACCCACACAGCAGGATATCTCTGTTTTGGCATCTTCCTTTTACAATGCTTCTCTTCCTTCCCTCCTTTCCTTTTTCCTTCTGCCGCCCTGCCCCCCATTCCGGCTCATTCATCTTCCACCTAAAGCATCGGCTGCCCCACCGTGACTACCCACCATTAGAGCCCTCCATCCCTCAGAAGAAGTGAGGGCCACGGCCCAAACCTCAAATTTAGGCCTGCTTCTCTGCACCACTTTCTTAAGTGCATCATTTTCTTTGCCCTAGCCTGACTCCCCCCGTGTCCTACTTTTCTCCTCCTGAACAGCTCTGTTAAATTTTTAAGTGAGGGAGTGCTCTTGACACTGAGACGTAGACTGAGAAGTTCATCGGCTTTGTGGCTTATACCAGTGCCTAAACAGAGTGCTGCCATTTAGTTTCATTTAATTCATTAAGGCTTTGTCTTCTATGTTGGGGTTTTTTTGGTGAGGCAGTGTTTTTTTTCTTTTTATTTGCTGTGCAGTGATTAATCTTGCCAAGTTAATAGATGACACAGAAAGTACAGCAAGTACTTGTTAAAGTAATATAGAACAGCACCGTTTAAGGAAATTTGCCAATTGTTTATTGGTATGATTTTTATATCTATATATTTATATGTCTTAATTAAACATTTCTTTGTTAGGTGTTTGGAAGGCCTGGTGAAAATATTTGCTAGATCAAAATATTGATCGCTTGTCTGTTTTTGGCTTAAATTCATCTTTTTGTCCATCACCAGTAAGGTTTTAGGGATGTATGTGTCCTACATCCTATTTTAAATAGACTGAACATTTAATAAATGATCAGCTTTAATTGATATTAAATAATCATTACCTGTAGCTTTAGTTACTTTATTGAAGCATTTCAATATTTTGGGATTTATTTTTATTAGTTTTTCTGTATCCAAACCATTCTGGTCTCCCTCAGTCAAGCTTGTTCTGGCCAGTGCTTTGTTAGGTTAGCCGGTCTCTAGTCCTCACCCTCGCTGTCCTTTTCCACGTTTAATTCCTTCTGCTAGTTTTATACATTTTGCATGGCAAGGTGTTACCCTGAGGTTAGCAGGTGCTCACTCAAACCTGTCAATCAGCCAAGTTTTTTGCCTTTAAAAAAGTAACTTCTATTAGCTTATTGATTGCTTGGTTCATAAATGAGACAAAGAAAGGAAGTCTTTAAATTACTGGTGGTCTGTGAATCCTTTCTGCAAGCTTTTGTTTTGCACATGCGCAGTTGGACAAACCCAATTAGAAACCCACTTGCACGTATACTTGGCAAAGAAATCATCAATCTCGGACAGAAATATACATTGGAAAACCAGGTTTCCCTAATCCCTACCCTGATTTTTGAAGCCATCTTTACCTAGAAACCCAACTGTAACCTGGGTTACTAAAGTCCATGTAAAAGCATTCAATGTGTTTATGTGTGCTTTAGATGCAACTGAATATTGGTAAATGCATGTATTCAATTAGAACCAGTGTTACCTCTAAACACATTTACTGTGTTGATCTTCCTCAGGATAAACACTGGGCACTTTGCAGCCATCTGCATGGTCTCTAGCTCCCTTTTTTAGGAGGGGGCAGAAGGACTTGAGGTAGAGGATCTTCTGTCATAGTCTGGCCAAAATCCCCCACCTCGACAGCAGAACCAAGGAGGATTTAGTCCTCTCTGTTTAAGTGTCTGTCTGCTTGAATGCTTGAGGCACTACATCTTTCTCAGTGTACAAAATCAGGCTCACTACTGCTTGCTCATTCTGTCTTTACTCCAATTAACAGTGCCAGAATGAGCAGAATAAGCTGTGTCTTTGCTGTAAACGTAATCAGCATCTTGGCCCATGCATTTCTGCCAGTCATTACAGTAATATGTCATGTACTCTGTAATTCAATACACACAAGAGTGTGTAGGGTGCCTGCAAAATGATTCCTGTATAAGCTTTTAGGACTATCATAGCAGTACATTTTTAATAATGCTGCCATCAGCATATGTAATTGTTAGGACTTTGCTGAGCAGCTTGGTTTTCTCTTCTCTGCTTGTTTTGGCTGCTAAACTGCGCAGCTGAGAATCTGGAAGATGTGGGGCCACAGATGATATGATGTGCGGGCTTTGCTAGGATTTGAAAAAGGATTTAGTTTGAACCAAATGGCATAATGAATTAAGTTTTGTTTCACAAAGATATACAGACAGTGGTCAGGTATAGGATTTTTCTTGTTTCTCTGAAGATAAAGCAAGAATATGCTATATGCTCTCTTCATCAGGTGTGGGACTACGAGACAGGAGACTTTGAACGCACACTGAAAGGCCACACAGATTCAGTGCAGGACATCTCATTTGACCAGACCGGCAAACTGCTAGCATCCTGCTCAGCAGACATGACTATCAAGCTGTGGGATTTCCAGGGCTTTGAGTGTATCAGGACCATGCACGGTAAAAAGATAAAACTGTTTATTTGTTAAAAAAAAGTGAATATGTGTGATTATTTTACTGGCAGAAATTTGGTGACAAAGCTTTTCCCATGTATGTCATTAATCCTGAACATGATGTGTTATGGTTTCTACATCACTTCTTTATGAATGTAGCCTGTAACTGTACGCCGGGCTCAGGTGGTACAGATGCTCTTCGTTATCACCTATAATGCTGCTCAAGAATCTCAGTCTGCTCCAATTCACAGCATTCTATGCTGAGGTTCACAACCAGCTCTGACAGATGGACTGTTTTAGTCATTCTGTCTGTTTTAGTATCCACAGTACTCCCTGCACCCCACCATAGTGTACTCTTACACACACTTGGATATAACAAATCGAATCAGTTAAAATGGCTCAGATTTTTAATAAGCCTTTCTGTTTTCTTTTTCTTATCTAAGAATCTAATATGCTTGTGGAAGCGGTGCCTTGGCATACACCCCCTTTTTAACATCCTTATTGCCAAGTAAATGGTAGCAGTGTAGCTTACATATGCTGTCAGGCCCCACCATTTTTTATGACCAGCATTCACATACATTTTCCCCATTTGCATTTGAAAAATGTTCAGAAACACACACACAAACATGTTTGTACAGCTATACTTGTGAGACCACTTATTGACATAATGCAGTCCCTAGACCCTTACCCTAACCCTAAGCATCACATCTAAATGCCTCTCTACTCTAAACTCTAACCAAAACCTAATTCTAACCCTGACTTTAAAACCCAGTGTTTTGTTTTTTGTGCTGGTGCATTGCTTCAAAGAGACAGAAACCATTTAATTAACATCACTGTCCTAAACCTGTCCACTGTCTGTCTGTATTTTTCCCTATATCTCCTCATATCCTTCTTTATACCTTATTTTCCACTGATCTACTCTGTTTTTTTAGCCACTCCTCCTTTTCACATCTTATAAAAATATGGGTCCAACTGGTGAAGTAGATTAGTACAGATTTGGAGAGCTAGTTAATTATCCTCTTTTGCACCAGATAGCCCTTTTCTGTATTGCTGGCACTCATTATTTTTGCATGATGGCATGTGAATGTGCACAGGCACACACAGTGGGAGTGTACTTAATATTGTCTTCATCTGTTTAGCAGCTTAAATATGGCCCAGTATCTCTGTAATTGGGAATCTCTTATTCTCAGTGGAACAAAAGCCACAGCTAATTGGTTGCCACGCTTGTCATTTAATTGGCTAATTATGACCAAACCTGCCTCTTTTTTTTATGTTTATGGAGAAACCTGTGTTTTTAAGAAAAATGTTGATGAATTCTGAGGGGGAAATTCAAGGTGTGATGTGTTGCTATTTCAAATTATTTAAATAGGTTTTAGATAAGATTATAATGTTGCATGAGTTTCCATTACTCAGAAGTATATAAGGGACTTTAGATCTTGACTGAGTTCTTGTTTTAATATTTTTTGTTTTGTTATTTCCAGGACATGACCACAATGTTTCATCTGTAGCCATTATGCCAAATGGAGATCATATTGTTTCTGCATCAAGGGACAAAACCATAAAAATGTGGGAGGTGGCAACTGGGTATGAACAAAACACCCATAAAGTATTGTTTATAATTATTCTTAGGATGATTTGTGTTTGATGAATCACATCTTGTTAACTCTTCATCATTTCTGTCTATCAGCTACTGCGTGAAAACCTTCACAGGACACAGGGAATGGGTCCGTATGGTGCGGCCAAACCAAGATGGCACACTGATTGCCAGCTGTTCCAATGACCAGACAGTGCGTGTGTGGGTTGTGGCAACAAAAGAGTGTAAGGCTGAGCTGAGGGAGCATGAACATGTGGTGGAGTGCATCTCCTGGGCACCAGAGAGTGCCTACCCCACCATTCTAGATGCCACAGGCTCAGAGGTAAAGAACTTATAAGATCTTTGCTAATTTCTCCAACAAATCTTCAGGGCCATAATGGATTTTTTGTATTTATGGTTTACCTGTGCTGATGCTGTAAAGTTAATGTTTTGTATTCCTGATTGGGCCATATATAATTACATCTCTTCAGTTTGTGAATTGATATGTTCATTCCGTGATTAACTAAACGGAAGGCCATGTGAACATGTAAGCTAGAAGTGCAGGGAGTGCATGCGCACACACTGACAATTAGCACGGCCTAGAGTCAGCCCAGACACCCTGCTCATGCCTTGTGATCTCAAGTGTGTCCAATTTGTAGCCTTGTCAGATTGAAACAGCATTTACCCTCACAGCACTTGTCCCAGTCTAACCTGTGTGTGATGAAACACTGTTAACTTGTGCAGAAGCCCCTTTTTTTCAGTGTTTTGTTTCCTAACTGAAGGAACAAAACAACATGCTCATTTAAAGCCTGACAGATCTGACGCAAGAGGGACAAAAGTTACAAATACTTGTGCATGTGCTTTCCAACAAGTTGCCAGCTCTGTACAACACTCATTCCCAGGGATTTTATTTATGATACTCTTGTCATTCCTTGACTTATGGTTAAGATATTATATGTTTAGTTAAACTACAAAATATTTAGTCTCTCTTAATTTTTGTGATTTACAGTCTGTGGTTAATGTAATCTCCCTGGTGACGGATGATGACCAAAATTACAGTGCCCTCGTTTTTTTTATCCAAGTGAAACAGGAATTGAAACAAAGCCACAGTACAGATCCCTAAAAACAAGTATCCCCTAAATAAAGAGATATAAAAGCATTAGAAACATTTGATCTTTGTTTCTTTGGAACATTAATTTTGGCTAAACATGTTTGTTTAGGTCATTCTTAGTGTTGTGTCTTATTCACAAAGTTGCACAAGGTAGAAATAGTGACACACTATGCTGTGTTAGTTTTAAGTTATTGATACTTATGTTTTCCCACCTTTGGGCCTAACCAGACCAAGAAGAGTGGTAAGCCAGGCCCCTTCCTGCTGTCTGGCTCCAGAGACAAAACCATCAAGATGTGGGATGTTAGCATTGGCATGTGCCTTATGACACTGGTAAGGAATATCTCAACTTAATAGCCTTTAATGGTATGTTTTCAGCTTGTGTTCTTATTTTCAAATATAATGTCCTGAGTAAAACCAATCATTAGTTAGATGAACTGGGTTTGAACTGGGTGGCAGCAGCAGCAGCAGCAGCAATGTCCTCTTCCTCTGTATAGGTTGGCCATGACAACTGGGTGCGTGGGATCCTCTTCCATCCTGGAGGCAAGTTTATTGTGACCTGTGCAGATGACAAGACCTTAAGGATCTGGGACTACAAGAACAAGCGCTGCATGAAAACCCTTTGTGCCCACGAACACTTTGTTACCTCTCTGGGTAAGTAGCCCATCACCCGTCATTCTGTAACCAGGTTGACTCTTAAAAATCTCTATAAATAACCCTCATTAGGTAATAGCACCAGGCTCAAAAGCATAACGTTTAGAGAAAGGTTTAGTTGAATCGTAAAGACGCCTATCTTCTTCACTGGCAGTGTGTTGAGTGGCCTGAGTTTTGCTGGCAGCTGCTGGGGTTTAAGAGGTAGACAAGTGTTCCAGGATTTTCAGCTTCCCCTCCTTGTATCTCTGTCTTTCTAGCAGATCAAGGCTCAAGAAATCTCTGGAGGAACTCTTCAGCCAACTTTTCCTTGACAAGCCATTTTAAACTCAGTCCTCTTAAATCTTGCTTTATCCAAAGAAGAAATCAATCTGCGCTATTAATGTGATGAATCCTTAAAAAGGTGCTGAAAAGACAAAGCACCTTTGTTAGAAATCACTGAAAAAAATAAATATTTTTCCATCCTTAAATTTTGTCCTGATTTTAAACATCTGGTAATGTCAGGGAAGCTAAGAGCACATTTTTGGTTTTTAAATAAATAATTTTGGTAAAGTAAATTTCTTTTGCTATGTGATGATGATTTTTTTTTTGTTTTCATTTGTTTTCTTTCACAGATTTCCACAAGGCCGCTCCCTATGTGGTCACTGGCAGTGTAGATCAAACAGTAAAAGTGTGGGAGTGCCGCTGATCTGGACCTTGGAGGACTGGACCACCACCCCAATGACCCAGCCGCTCCTCTGGAGCCCACCTCCTCTCCTGCCACCCCTTGTTCCCTTTCATCCCACCTCTCCCCTCCACCTCTACACCTAACCTAAGCTGCACCTGCACATCTCCTCCGGCTGCACTTACCACCATGGTTATTCACCCATTATGCTTTCTGGTCCAATAACTTTTGTCATTCTATGTAAATTATTCCTGGATGTAGATTGAGCTATTAAATGTTACACAAAAAGTATTCTTGCATGGTAATCCAAAATTGTATACTGTAAATTTACATAACATTGTCTAGAAGTACCATAGGTTTAACATGGGGCTGGCCGTCTGTCACGCAGCCTTACAGACCAACCGAAGGCAGATGCATTGACTGGGTGTACAATGTAGGGCACTAAAAAAAACCCGATAATTTAAGAAATGACAGTGTCTTTATGTGTAAGATTTATTTTTGTCTATTTTTTTATTTAGGATTTTTTTTCTGTTATTTCTCTCCTTCACTGTCGTAGTCTGTTGGTGCCTAGCTTGGTAAAACTTTCAAGAGATAAGGCAGGAAAAGCGTATATGATGCGATAAGATACGATTGTCTGTGGGGCTTTGTTATTGAAATAATCTGTAGCTTTATAACATCATTCTCAAGTGTGCATACCATTTCTCTACACGTGGATCTAGGTAATATTTTAATGGCTGTATATACGAATGTTTCAAACTGTTGTCTTTTGGACCTCAGGGGCTTAAAAACAGCTTTGTACTCTTGTCATGGTGGCACCTGAACCACTATTAGGCTTTAGTTGAATGATCCCATTAAATGAATCTGCAGCGAAATATAAAGTTGAAATGTAAAAAAAAATAACGAAGAAGCCCAGTGCAGCTTTAAGCACTGAACTTTTCACAAGAAGCCTGATGTAGCGAGTAAGTTTGGCTTTCCCGGTCAGTGAGTGCCCTGGCCCTAGCACATGATTTAAAAACCTTAGTTGAGTCTCCCACCAGAAGACAACTTCCTGTGACCTTGCATGTCACATATTAGTCTGACTGAACCTTCTGTAAACTTGTAGATCCCTGAACACAATCAGAAGATGCTCAGTTGTCCCTTGACGCCTCCTAATGCTACAATGAGACGCGCTGAGTTAACTGTGCTAGAGAGATATCAGGCATGACAAGTAGTCAAAGTTGGCCTCCTGGGTTTGCTATCATGGGTGTGCAAAGATTTCTAATTTCTGAGGGGTAAAATGTTCTCCATAATAAAAATGGCTTGAGTACAAAAAATGGTTTTCTGTGAAAATAAGAAATGTAAATTTTAGGTTGTTAAGAGTTTGGGCAGTTTTATATTAACTCACTAAAGGATGTGAAATTACTGTAGGACTAGTGAGGAAATGCTAACAGCAGACATTCATGTGTCGATGCTGTTTTGTCTGTAGAGTGGAGGGGTTGCTTGCAGAGGTTGTTCATTGTAATAAATTGCTTACTGTAAAAAGACTACAGATATTGGTTCAGTTATGAAAGCTAAAGCTTGAGCAGTAAGTGTCCACCGGCAAACCTCACAGACCACCTCACTTATACAGACGTGTTTGGAGTAGCTTTCCTCAGATATTCAGCCTTAGGTTTTGTGGAGCTGTAACTAAACCACAAGGGTTTTTGTAAAGACTTGGACATTTACTATAAAGCAGTCCATGCTGTAGAAACAACCATTCCACTCCCTTTGGAGGACAAAAAAAACATCTTGCTTTTAACTGTAGCAGGCAAGGTGATTCAATAATCTTGCACATCCCTGTTTTCACTAAATCTTTGGTCCGTTTAATAATGATCAAAGAGAACGATTAAAATTTAATGATGTTGTTAAATGCATAAACCTATAATTTCTGATTAGCCTTTTCATTCCAATGCAGTTTTTTGGCTAATAATGAATTCCATTGCTTAAATCATCATCTTATCTTAGCCTCTTTGCAGAGTTTTCTCTTCCTGTGTGTATTGGATGTGGTGATCTGCTGCTCAAACTCCTGCTAGTAGCTACTGTGAGCCTAATGTGACCTGTTGATGTAGCACTGCTGCATGTAAACATGTACCAGAGGCAGAGCTGTCAGAACAATAAAGCTTAAATCTTGGATCCTTCTTGTAAGAGACTACGTGATTGACATGAATAAGGATGTGAGAATCTGTCTCCACGCACTTAAAGTAGTTTGAAATTGTTGGAAATAAGAATCATTTACTTTCTTGCTCAAAGTTAGATGAGATTATCAGCACTCATGTTTGTACTGTAAATATGTAGATGCAACTGTCAAGTAAAAAGACTGGAAACGCTTTGCTCACCAGTTCCTAATAAACTCAGTTTCTTCAAGTCATTGGTTTAATTCACAGAAAAATGTTTGTTTCTGTGCTGAACAAAATCTCAACCAAAACTATGAACTTGCTGGGGTCTCCACTGGGTTTAATATTTGAGATTTGTGTTTTCTGTTGCCTTAAAAAATTCACCTTAACTTGAAAGGTAAACTGAACATGGATTCTCTTGTCAACGTTTGTGCGAAGAAAAGAAACAGACAGCTGTTCATGAAGTGTAAAAACATTCTGTAAGTAGGAAATACAATTTATACTGACGTGAACGTTTGCCTGCCTACTTAGCTATTCAAAATTACACTTCAAATTAGACTAATATCACTCAATTCTCAGCCAGAAAGCAAATGACCATATTTCCCACAATGTATAATCAGCAGACAAACTCTTCTTGTAATGACTCTGTCCTTGGTTGAGTTCAGACAGCTCTGTTAGTTGGTTGTAGAGAGGCTGGTTTGTTGTGTGTGATGCTATTGGGAGGTTTATACCCTCCTCCTGTAAATGCAATGGGATTGTGGCAGACTAAGATGCCCAAAGGAGAAACCCTCTCTATCAGGGAATATTACTGATGTCCCCCTTTGGTGTGTGCCCCCCTCCTTACAAAGGTCTTATTTTTTTCTACTAGCTATTTTCTCTGTCCTATGATGTTGGGGGGAGAATACGCTAATTTTGTAGTTCAATTTGGCATGGCTAATGAAAATGCCAATCTGTTAAATGTTCTAGCTGAAGCCAAAAATGCAGATTTCTGTCTGTACAATCTGGTTTATCTTGAGAAATCAGCCTCCTACTTGGTCCAACACTGAGTGACCAGTTTTTGAAAAGGATGCTAGTCTCCTCAGGATCACGCTATGACATGCCGGACCATAAAATGTAAATTAAAATTTCTTCCCTTCCTTGGTTTTACTCAAGGAAGGTGGTAAATCAAAGGTCAGGATGATGTGTGTTCTGTTCCTTTTTTTAAGGATTTGTGGAGAAAAAGCTATGCAGCACAGCTGCTGGTGTTGCATTTGAGTGTGAACACAAAAATCCCCCTTTGCCCATTTGCAGGTCCCAAGCAATCCCTGTGCTGCTCTGGTCTGGTGTGTGAAGTGACTGACAGACAGGATTTGACTGTCTGTGGGTTGTTTCCGCCAGACAAAGTCCACATGTCCTCTGTAACCTGCCTGTGAACCACATCGGAGGGCTTCAGACTGCACAACAAGCTCCTCTTGGAGAGCTCATGATGTTTTTGCCACTATGGTCTCACTCTTCACTCAGCAAACTGTTAACATTATACCTGGATGTCATTATTGTTTGCGATATAATAAAACAAGTAAAATCTGCATCTGTGTTGTTCTAATTTGTTTAGGGCTGCTAAGGATTACACCGAGTGATAATGGTATATTTAAACAAATTACAGAGTTACAGTTGATCTAACATTTGTCAGTAAAACCTACTAAAAGATACCCAAAAGCGATTTAAAAAATTATTTGTAAGTAAATTCACAACAATAACAAAAACAATACTTTCGTTTTTTATTAAGAATAAATATTCTATATCAGTTAATTTACTTTATTAAAGAGTCATTAGTGAAACAGGTCATTTGAAGGTGGGACTATTACTTGGGTAGGTTTTAGCAGACATGTGCAAAAGTTAAAATTAGTTTTTATAAGATTTTTTTTAAATGTATTATATATATTTATATGACCTTACATAAAACACATACCTTTATGTCTTAAGATCTTAAACATGCAGCTTTCAGTAGTGTATAGTGTAAAACACATTTAATCTAAAATGCTAGTCAAAGAAATTTAGATAAATCTTGTTAGCTTAAAAACTAAACAACAAAAACGTTTTTGTATAAAACGTTATTATTAAGTTCACAGAGAAAATCTGATTGATAGATAAATGATACATAAACAAATGATCAATAGCAGAACAGTGCTGTATGCAAAACGTACATTTTGTAAAAGTGCAGAAAAAAAGTACAATCGACGTCAGTGTTTTTGAATTCTTTTCCTTATATTTTAACAGGGTTGACTCCATGAATAATTCTGAAACACATCACTTTTATTTTGTTAGACATGAGATAGGGATTAGGTAAAAGCCAGTCCTTTTCCTATGGTATATCATCCACAAAATTATTTCAGTAAGAAACAATATTTGGGATGGTAGCGACATTTCTCTGAATTGGATACAAAAAAAACTGTTTACATCGGAACCTGCTTTATGACGTAATCACGCACGAACGTGCCGGGGCTACGTCGGAGGCGTCCCGGAAGAGAGTTGCAGAAAATGAAGAACGTTTCTTCAACGTGTGTTGTTGAGTCCGTTTTCTGCACATGCATGAAGTTTAAATCTTTAACGTCAGTCGGAAACTCCTAACGAGCTCCTTCACTACAAGACAACCTCCCTGTGAAGGTAGGTAGAAACAAACACGCTTAGCCTGCTCCAAACTAGCTCCGCCAATCGGGAAACTTTAGTTTGAGAAGTGTTAGAAAGATTTGTTCCTAATGATAATCTCAGACAAAGTGCTTTGGAGAATGTCTTAATCATACTGAACCATATCATCCGCGCTATTAAAACCATCAGATGTTTCTTTTTATGTAAAGTTGATGAAAACCCATCGTTAGACCCATCGTTAGTTGTTCCTCGAATCCTGCTTTCAAACACGTGTGTGTCATGTTAACGTTTGCCTTTCCCTTTTTTTCAGAAATCAGCGCCCTGATCATGGCTCTGAATAAATCCATGCATCCCCGGAACCGCTACAAAGACAGTCCCCCGGACTTCGCCTACCTGGCCTTCAAATATCCAGACTTCCAGCATCACGTCCACACCAGCCTCGCCGGAAGACCCGTGTACGTGCCTGACACTCTCCTCTCTGTCTAACACTGATCATTAGATTTTTAACCAAGAACAACCGTGATCATACAGTCAGTTTCTCCTGTTTAGACCAAGTATCACCAGTAGCAAATGATGCTCAAGCTTTAAAAATGGTCTGTTTTCAGTATTTTAACTATTAAGATAATCTCTTTTATATTAATGTGAATATCCTGGATTAATTATTGAGAAACTGATTAGCCAATTAACTCACAATGAAAAAAATACACCACTTTATCAAACCCCAATGTAGTTAAATGTACATTGTTAATAAATCATAAAATAATCTTCACTAGAGTTTTTAAAACACTATTAAAGTAAATAATTAGATAAAGTATTTCTACTAACACTTTCTGTTTAAGACTGTTGATCCTGACCACAGTTGATTCTGTAATATTTGATTTACAGCTGTGCTCCAAAGTCTGTTAACCCTTTAATAGTTGTCTTTCTGCATGAATACAAACTACAATGTGTTCCATTTTGATCAAATTTTCTAAATTTCTACTTTCTAATTTCTACTAGATAAAGGGAACACAAACAAGACAAACAAAAATAACTAATGAATTACTGTGTTAAACTTCCTCCAAGATATATTTAAGTGTAAAGTTTGCTAATTATATCGTGAGACTCAGTTTGCTCTGCTCTGCTCTGCTCTCAGCTCTTCTTCTCCCTGCTCTGAAACAGTTGTGCTTACTCTATACACTGCTTTGCACTGTACAGCCCTTCAGATAGCCAGAGTTATCAAATTACAAAAACGTAATAATGCTAACATACAAGGACAAATCAATAGTTCATTCTGTTATTGGTCAGTGGGGCAAACCAAGCTCAAAATTCTTTTAGAAATGAATATCTCTGCACAACTGTGGGTTCTGTTCAATGAGTTGCGGTCATGGGAGGATCCCACCACACCTCTCCATATTACAAGTGCTAGTAGGACAGCATAAGTGTATTAAATAATGTTTTAAGAAGCGCTGCGCACTGTAACACTAATTGGTTTCTAACATGGGGAACATGATGGTCTATTCAATGATTTTCTATATGTGATGCAGGACTATTACAGTGTATGATCGTCCAATCAGAGTCGAGTTCTGCAAAGGCCCCAACTTGGTGGCAAAATCTTACCTGCGCTGCACAGATCGGACTACAGTATTACAGTATTACAGCTTCTTTTTTGGGGGGTTATTTTGTCTCTCATAATTGCAGTGGCACAGAGGTCCAAATTACACACATCTTTTCCTTTTTGATGAGGGTGCATCTGTCCAAATAGTCCAATATCAGTTTCTGTCTGTGGTCTACTAATCTCTGCTCTTGGTGTTGACTACTATTAACTACTATGACTACTAGGTTGAGGTAGCTATCATTTGAAGCTATTAAACTACTCAATTAATTGTTTATTCTAATTTATACATGTATAATTAAAAGCTATTTTCCTTTTATTGCGGCTTTCTTTTTATTGTCGTATTGCGTTTTTTAATAATTTTAGTTCACTCAATCAGGTACAAGCTTTTTTGTTTTTAAATTTTCTGTCGTTCAAGGTAAAAAAGTGCAATATTCAAACATATTCACAGCATTTGGTGTGGTGGCAGTCATATTTCAATAACTCCCTATCAAACAGACCTTGATAGGACAGTGGGTTATTGGAAGCCACAGACCAACTGGAGTTTGTCAAACAATACTTGAAGGCCCCTCACAGCTTGAAGGCAGAAATTATTTGGTCTATTCACACAAAATTAATCTGTTAAGAAAAACATTAGATACTGCTGGTTAATACAATCCCTACAGTGAGGGAGGGTGGTGGCAGCATGGTCAGAGTTGACTTTCCTACTTTCAGCATGACAGTAACTTGATAGCAAGATGCTGCAGTGACTCCAGGACAGTTCTATGACTGTCCTTCGTGATCCAACTGAAGCCTAGACTTGAATCCTACAGAGCATCTGCAGACAGCTGGCTGTTCACAGACACTTCCCAAAGCAATGTGATGGAGTTTGAGAGGATCTGTCAGAAATAATTTGATGAATTGCCCAAATCCAGGCATGATAAGGTTGCAGAGACTGCCTCAAGTTTTTCAGAAGCTATATTCTGAAGCCCATATTTTTGACATATCGGTCTGTGATGGGGAAGTCAGGTACTATTTTCTTTGTCCACTAGTCGTAGATTGCTATATCTTGCTGATGTTCTCGAAGTGGCTCACAATGGATCCTGTCACTAACCCCTTAAAATTCAAGTTAGCAATTTCCAATATTTTATTTTCTACTGTCTATGTTCTTTTGGACAGACACTACTACAGTAAGTACAGTATAACATGAGCACGAGTATCCCAGCCTCAGTCAGTCCAGCTCTGTGGATCCCTGTAGTGCTCATTCAGCAGGAAGAACAACACTGGAAAAATGATTCATAGATTCTAAACCCAACGATTATTTTTCTTTTTCACTCAAGCCTCTAGCCGTTGCGCTCCTATTTCATTAGACTCCTCTCAAACCGTGTTAGCGTGTCAATGAAAAACTGCCCAGTAATCTTTCTGTGTTTTACATGTATTAAATTCAGACACAAATTAACACTGTTGTGTGTGTAAGTGTCTTTCTCACAGAGATGCTGCTGAGAATTCAAGATGTGAAAAAAAGTCCAGGCAGCAGTACAAAGGAAGAGCATGTCTGGTGAGATTAGTGCTGTTGACGTCAGACTGCGTGTGCTCGTGATTGCTGCTGATGTGGGAAAGAAACATGAGCTACAGCAGCACTCTGGCTGTCATTTGTGTTTCTGCTGTGGCAGTGTTCGTACTGGGAGCTGTGGTTGCATCCACTTTTGTATTTGATGCGCTTGGTGAGGCTGCTGTTCCAGTCATACACTTGAACCTTGAATGTTTGTGTTAAATTCAACTTATAAGACCTGCTGGATCTGCTGTAGTCTGCATTGCATGCCAGGGATCACCATTTGTCCCATAATCAGCATGTGTTTTAGGAAAGAATCATGAGTCACATTTGTGTCAATGTTGAGTACTCATCATTACTTAAATTTTATATTTAATAGTGGTTATTTAACGTTTATGTGTTAAAAAAGAGCCATCATGATAGAATTTTAGGCAAATATAAAAACTAAGATTGTAGTAATAAAATTCTTGTCAAAGCACTTTTGTACTGTTCAGGACATTTGATGCAAGTCAATGTGTGAATGTAATACAACAGGCCTCTTAGTCCTCAAATATTATTATCATGATTTTGGAAATGTTATTTTCAACTATGTGTTCAGGGTTTCTTTTCAGCCACAGTATGTTTCTATGCAAAGTCATTAATCAAAAGTTCAGATTAACTTGGGTTCGTTAAAATTGGTCTTGTATGGTAAAGATTAATTTTTTTATAGTTTAGGGGGAAAAAAAGGAATTCTGTTGTCCTAGTTGTTATTGTTATTTGTTTTTTGTCAGCGTTGAAACTCGATTCAGTATTGACCTCGAAAAATCAAGCTTTTTATTTTAGTTGCCAAAATATCCACAGTACATTTGTTGGTTTAGTTAGTTCTGATATTTTTAGCACGCCTGATTTTCCTTCTGAGGATTTTCTCTTTTATTCTCACTTGATACAAATGTCTGTCAAAACAACGGAGCCTCCCAGTGAACACTGGAAGTGACAGTCATTGTTGGGCTGGTATTTGAGGCCTGCTGTTCATCTGTCAGCACACCCTGCTCCTCCTTTTGTAAGTGTTGTATGAAACAGGTACAGCGTCTGCTTAGTGAGGAAATCACTTGTTGTTGTCTGTGTTATGCAGATGAAGGCAAACATAGTGTAACTGTAGCAAGACTGAACATCTGTGTGTGGCTGCAAACATGTTGGTGTGGGCTCATCCTTTGTGCTGCCGAGGTGGCCAGTCAATCATATTATGGCAGGTTGTCTGTGCGTGTGTGGGCACGCTGCAAAACTCTGCTTGATGTCTGTTTGTGACAGGTGTTAATTATCAGTTTGTAGGTTCTCTGTGTCTGTGGTTTCCAGACAGACAGATGACAAATAATAGGCTCCGAATGTTTGGGCTAGTCATCCAACTATTGTAGTTACAGATAGGGACATGGCAATCATTGAACATTTTTGAATCATTCAAGCCATTAATCAGAACAATGTAAAGACTTTAGGGACAAATTAGCGGCTCTGTGAGGTTGTACTTAGGCACAAGTATTTTTAATCAAGTACTGTACTGGTATTTCTACATTCTAATTATGTTCCAAAACAGTATATGATGAGAGATGCAGATTTTATTCTGATAAATGTTTTGAACATGAATCTCAGGGTGGGACATTACGTCTGTTCCCCTCACACTGAGGTTTCTGACCTTACTATAGTGGTCTGAAAGTCTAGCCACTTTCGAACAGACACCTATTTGACTGCTAAATTTAGTAGTATTTATTGTAAATATCCTCATCAGGACTAATATCTGAAGGGCTGGAAAGAGCAGGGAGAACAGTCTGCTGGCTTTTGCCTTTATTTTAGTCCACATTTGAGACATTTTCAAAAAAGGATAGTACAAGTCCGACATTGAAGTTATGTGGCACAGGCAATAAAAAGTTGACTACCAGTCCTCTCAGTTAACTGAACCATTTTTAATACTTTAGTAATCATATGGTCAATATTCCATTAAAACATTTTCAAAAATGCCTGGTACATCTTCCAAGAACTTAGCTGGTGTCTTTAAACGTGTTAGTGTGACAAACTAAAAATATTTAAATGCATTTCTTACCTTTGAGTTGCTGTATTACTATAAAATAAAGTGTATTTTTTCCTTAAAATGGATCAAAAGGTAATAATTTTTTTGTTAAATGTGTTGAAGATCAGGGGATTAAAAGGGCAGACTTCAAAAACGTATGTCCTTCTCCAAACGTGTCGTGTTTAAGTATTCACCACCTTTGAAATCCTGGTAGCAGCAGGAAATATATTCAAAATCTGCAAAAATTCACTTAAAAAAAAAAAGATAATTGATTATTTAAGGCACCTTAAAAGAACACGGTACATTGGGGAGTACAGCTGCCACTTTGTTGTTTCCTGCTACAACATGAACGGATGTCCAGGATTTATGGCACGCTGGCCATGTGGTACCAGCTCCTGTTGGCTGTCTGCAGAAATTTGGCTCCTCTTCTCTGTCAGTCTGTCATTCCATCAGTGGAGGGATTAGTGTGGTTTTGTGTTTCCCAGTGAATTCATCTACTGGGTTTTTAAGAATTTAAGCAGTGACTTGGTGGATGAGAGTAATCTTGGGGAGACACTCAGTAAATCCTCAGGGGAGATATGTCTCCCCTCATTTAGGGATCGTCTGTGGAGTCGACTGATAGCGGTGGGCAGAGAGTTGAGCTCAGACCAGAGGCAGCACGAAAAGAAATATGGTGGATGTCATTGAAATTGAAGTGAGGGGCAGATTAAATAGTCTGACTGTTGGTCTGTTTCAGTTTTTGGGTTGAGGTGGAGGCTCAGATCAGGCAGATACAAGCCTGGGATTAGGAGACAAAGATGGGTATTAAAATTTTAATGGCCTGGGTGACATTTAATTTGGTAGTCATATTTTATATGGTGAGACAATCATCTGTGGAAGGTTTTTCACTTCTGTAATTAATGAAATGTTCAATTTTCACACCAGTTCTGTTCAGAGATGCATTATTAAACTTGTTCTCTGTATTAAAGGAGAAATGAATGAATAATTATGAACTCTGATGCCACATGTTAAAGTGATAAATGTAACCGTGCATTGATCAGCCGCCCTCCCTGGAAAACCCAACAGAGCTATTACCATACTGAATCTCTTTCATTATTGGATGGCGGAGACTTCAGGGAAATTCACCGCAGGGAGCTACTTTTACATATTTCACCCCTAAACCTGCTGTTATGATGCCCTCCCCTTAATGTGCAGGTAGAACCTTTACTGTACATCAAATCATGAATCTAAAGTCGTTTACGGAGGGTAATTCATTTTGTTTGAGCCAGTCACTGGGTTCTTGGTGAACATCATTTATGCCCCTGCTGTTATCATGAACAGATCCTTTTATATAAATTCATGTATTTAGTTAATTGCTATCATGTGATGAGTCAACTTCACCCTCTATTTACTTCCACAGTTTGTCTAATTTCTTTGTTTCAATAATTGGTAGTACATCAATGTAATCTCCTGTGCAATAATCTAATAGCTGATTCACAGGACTTACTTCTTCTTACTTGGAAACGTTCCACTGCTCATCCATGTAGCTTCTTCTGTCTAAGAAAGGTTTGTTGTGCAATGGGTCTCTTTCTCTGCGTTTGCACCGTTTAAAAATTTCAAATGCAAAAATGTCATTAAATATGCGCTGTAGTTCAGTGTGCTTGTCACAAAGCTTCAAAATCAGCTCCCAGATACCCAGTCAGTTTATATTTAAATGGATTCAGCTGTTTATGGTCTTTTGACTCCAAATGTGCTTCACTTACAGAAAAGACCTCACATGAGAGCAAGCGTTGCTGCTAATCAGCACAAAACTGTTTCCAGTGTGCTCTGAGTAGATGTAGCTTGAAGGTCACCTCTCCGTGGAAAGACGTTGAAAGAGCCTGACTCTGTGTGTGTGTTATTATTTAAGTGAGAGCAATCTGTTTGTCTCAGCAAGAAACTTCCCTCTGCTTTTAATGCCTTCCTTTTCATTCATCTGAACCAAGCATTTAAATCTCTCTTTGTTCACATCCAGACTCTTATGGTGCAAGTCTTTAGCTGGTCCAGTTGTTTCACTGAACACAAGCTGTAGTCAAGTCTAACTGACCCCCAAATCTCAATATTGTTTCACTCAGGTTTGTCCCATACTGTATCCCGTCGGCCACGTTAATGTCGTAAGCACGCAGCGCTGCATCCATGTGGCAGCAGAGACGTAAACCACGGGCACTCTCACGCTGAGTCTGGCATCAGCCATTGCTCCAGCGTGGCCAGATTTGCGTGCTCTCCTCATCTGTTCAGTAGGTGGGGTTGCCATAGAGATGTACTGTTCGCACTACTGCTGATGAGAGTGATGGGTCTGCATTACAGACTCGCGTGCACACAGAGCCGTGCTCACACTTATCAGGGGCTAAAAATAGAGGGTCAGCCTGAGCGAGCTTCCCTCTCTGAATATTGATCCTTATCTAATGATGCCTCTGAGGGGAAATGAAAGAGGACGATATCTGTGAAGTGTACACATGAGAGAGCCTGGCCTTGGTTTTGGGAAAGCGTGAGCATTATGCTAATACACTATCTCCCTCATTAGCCTGAATCCTCCCTTATGCTTAAGCCATTTGAAAGTGCAAAATTCTGCACTGGTTCGTCTTTTCAAAGTGGGCTCCACAAGCTCAAAGGAGTCAGGTGTTGGTTTTTCCCTTAGAGGTCACACTAGCTGCAGTCGCTTATCGAACTGGACCATTATCCTAATATGCTCGTTAGGCGGAGAGACAGTGGAAAAGATTGATGTGTTTGTCATATGGTATGTTGATGTATCTCATTTGTATCTGTCTCAAACCTGGCTGAAGGAGAGCTGTTCTTCTTTGCTTTCAGTCCTCAGTGAATTTACACTGAGGCAGGTTTGTCCTCTGTTTTGCAGTTTGTTAGTTTTTTCAATGAGAGCTGGTGTTGGGGAAAAGAAGAAAAATTAGTTCTATGATGGATCAGGTTACAGGTGGTACTTTCTGCCTGGTGCTGAGATTATGTCCGTTGGTTGTGAAGTCATGCTCAAGCATGGAATCATATGAGGCAACCCCTCAATAGAGCCACGCTGAGCATGTACATACTGTACGTAGTCAGTGTCTGTGCAGACAACAGGCAACAGTAGGACTGTGGTTTACAGATCACTATTTATCACTCCATTTATGTCTCTTTGTCTTCCATTACTATGTTGAAGGTGTGGTGTATAATAATATGATTTTTTTTCCAATCTCTTAGATTGTGGTCCCAGTGGCTGGGATGAATGTGGAGGCCAGCCAATGGGACCACAATCTAAGAGATCAGCCAATCAAAGTAGGTTCTCATAATTAAAATTTATGTTATAATCCTGCTGGAGGGCTGTTTCTAAACAGGGATTTTGAGAAATGTAGGCAACTTTTGGTGTTGGTCTATTAGCTCTTTAAACATGAAATATCAAAAAGCTTCAAATATATGATAATTTCATATTAATACAAAGTATTTTTTCGCACAATAGTTGTGGAGCTATACACTGAGCCTAGAACAGCTTTATAAATGAGTTCTGGAAATTATGGTCATTACACAGGCTTCCAAGAAAGAAAAAATCAAATTATGATGCACTTGTTAGGGCCCCTGAAGAGAAGGAACATTTTAGCTCTTTATGTGTAATTGATTTGTTAAAAAAACAAACACAAAAGAAATGAAACTCATATCAGTGGATGACTGGTTTGGCTGTTGGATTTAAAGCTGCATCTCTACCGTGGTAATTTTTTTTCCCCCACTGAGGTGCCAGACATTCCCATCACCAGGATGTGTCTAATTGCATCTGCCAAGGTGCAAAAACGCCCAGCAAAGCTTTAATTATACCTATCTCGCCCACTTGTTTTGTCTGCTACACTCGTGCCTGCTCGTGTGACAGCTGAAATCATTAAACAGGTTGAGGAAGAGACGGATGAGCCAAATGTGCGGCGCTGAGAACTGGGAATAAAAAGTGGGAGGTCTAAGTAGTGTTAAAAATGCGAATTCCATTGTCATTTGCAGGAGATGCATTGATGGGCTATTTACTTCCCTACTGTCGTGGGTGGGTGTGTGTGTGTGTGTGTGTGGGTGTGTATTTAAAACATGTATTAGTGCAGGGAGCTGCACTTGCAGCTGGAGGAGCAGAGGGTTAATGAAGAGCAGCTTGGTAAAATCACTTAAATTGAAATCGCCCTCAAAGGGACACTTGAGGTTTCATAAAGTCTTGGTCTTATTTTTGGAGCTTTGGACATTATTTCAAATACTAATAACATGGCTGTATTTAACACATTAAATACTGAGATCTCAGCAGCTTCTCTAACCTGGGACTAAAGGCAAATGGAGGGGTTGTAAATAAATCTTTCTTGTTATCCAAAAACATTTGAATGAAAAATTGAAACTGAATACTTGAAAAACAATCAATAAAACTTGAGGAAATACTGGTTTAGGTGCCTTTTAAAAAGTATTCACCCGCTTGGGAAATAGTAATTTTTTTTATTCTTTTGACAAAAAAATTACATTAGTAGTAGTAACTATTTAGATAGTAATTTACATTAATTCAAAATCTAAAACTGAATTTAAGTGATTGCATAAGAATTCGTTCCATTTATGTGACTCATCTAGATCGTCACTTGTGAGGCCATTTGGTTTTAGTTAGATGAAAAGCAATAAATATATCGGGAAGGTGCACTTACTTGGGGATCTGCAGCCTGGTCAAAATCCATACTATAAAGACCAACAAACAAAAAGTAATTAAAAAGCAGAAGTCAGATTTTACACAGTTACTCCAACATTTTCTAGTCTTTCTTTTAAGCCTATTTAGGTAAAAGGCTTCAAAAACCCACTGGTCACTGTTCAGCACCAATCAGGCTCTTCACACAAGCAGTTGTACAAGGACTTGCAAGGCAACTGTCATTCAAATGTTTGGCTACTTGAGTACAGCTTTCTCTACTTCAGTTTGTACAAAAAAGTGAGAAGGTCTTGCTCTAGAAGTGAATCATTGCAGACATGTGAGACACGTTTGCTTTGTCTCTTACTTCATCGATGGGTATAATTGTAGATTATTGGATCATCTGACTGCAGTACTTTACCCTGTTGTGTTGACAGGTTTGAGAAATGGTTCTGGTAAATGAAATCGACTTGTAGATAGAATAACGACTGAAACTAGAAAAACAAGGATTGGTTTAGTGTTTTTATAGGTTAGATGTAGTGTGTTTTCTGTTTCCAGTGAATAGGATAGTTTAATAATATTAATAAGAATAATTTCACTCATTACGGCTTGTTTGTTTCTCCTCTAGTGTGAATTTCAAAGAGCCAGAGGCCGTACGAGCGCTGACCTGCACTTTGCTGAAAGAAGACTTTGGTCTGACCATTGAGATCCCCCTGGAGCGCCTCATACCAACCGTTCCCCTGCGCCTCAACTACATCCACTGGGTGGAGGACCTCATCGATGGACAGAAGCAGCTGCGCAGGGGCATCGACATTGGTACTTTTACATCATTGTCTTGATGATTATGTTATCTGTGACATTAGGTGCATATGTTTACCATCTAATCTGCTTGTCAAATGGCTTCACCACATCACCACACTCAGTTTCCCAGTAGATGTTCCGTGTAGAAAAGTGAGATGTAAACTGATTCGAGGCCCCTGCTCTTGTTTATTATTGATGTGGCTCATGAAATGTCACCTGGTGCTTCCAGCTGATACACGAGCTCAGTAATTCCCAGTGTTCCCAGTGTCTGCAGCACCAATCAGCCAGATCCCCATCTACATGTCACAGCTTGTTTGACGTTCCGTCTGTCAGGAAAAAGTGTTTAGCCTTTAGGTTAGTGTGTGAGTGCTAGGGTTTCAGGTCACTGATCGGTGACACTAAACCTTTCTGTACGCAGACTGAAGCTGTCTGCTCCATGATGGATCACCACTGGGCATTTTATTCAAGAACAACTGGGAATTTTCTTTCTTTGTTCGAGCTCACTCTGAATTATGCAGCTTTGCTTTTTAGATGTGACTGATTTAATAAAATCTACTAGAGCCAACATTTCGTGGCCAATTTGGCCACTGAGTTAAGGATAATGCGTCAGAAACACACCATCACACCGACAATCTTCCCTTAACGCAATTATTTACTTAAAACAACAGCACAGTGTTTCTGTACTGATGATTACTCAACCATAACCGATCATCTTAAATACAAATACCTTACCGTCAAAGTGTGTGTGTGTGTGTTTTTTTTGTTGTTTTTTTTTCCAAAGGCACTGGGGCGTCATGTATCTATCCCCTGCTGGGAGCGACAATGAATGGCTGGTATTTCCTTGCGACAGAGGTGGATGACATCTGTTTTGACTACGCTACAAAGAATGTGGAGCAAAACAACATGTCTGACCTCATTAAAGGTAAGTGCGACACTGTCGTCCTGACGAACAACCCACTTGACCAAAACCACTATATATGTATTTCTAATAAAAACAAGCAGCCGCTGTGACAAGGAACAACAACATGAGATAATGGTAAATGCTGAAACATGGAATATTTGAACTTAAACAGTGCCGGCAACATGTCAAGTTTTCCGGTTTAATTGTGTTCATTGAGAACGGCTAGGTAGCCACCTGAAGACTGCTGATGACTTCAGCTTTTTTTGGTTATTTAAACTGTTTTGCATGTCATTTGCGTTTCACAAATGTATTTACTTGGACAGTATTCAAGTCTGATGCACATTTAGTGCCGCCAGTAGGGGCAAAGCTTCAGTGACTGTTTACATGCACTAACCTGGTTAGTGAAAATCCATAAATACATGCAGCAGAAGAGTAATTAGATTTTCTTCTTCGTGTCTGGTTTATTTTGGAGGCCTGGCACACAGATTTTAACTGTATAATGGCTGAAATCTTTGTGTGTGTGTGTGTGTACGTCACACCAGAGTGGAAACATGAGGTGGGGGGTTGGGGACAATCATGTAGCTGGCCCAAAATTGGAACCTTTTGAATTTAAAAAAGTTACGGGGGAAAGTGACGTGAGGACAATTTATACTTTTCTGTAAATGCAGGTTGAAAAGGGAAATGAGGCCGCAGAGGCCCCGATGGGCACACCTCCCAAATCTCCGTAACGTGTTGTGTGGAGATGTCCGTCAAACAAGTTGATTGCACAATGTCCGGATCAAAATGGGAATGGAGCTGGGAAAAAAAGAAACGTGACAGTTCATATCTAGATGTTCAGACTGATTTGATATAATATTTCTATATGTGGTTAAATATATTCTGTTGTTTTACTCCTGCTTTATTTAGTCTTTAATGTATTAATGTTCTTTGTGATGAGATGTTTGTGTGTGTGTCAACTTATGATGAGGCACTTTGTGTTATTTAAAGTTTTTTTTGACTTCAGGCAGACTTTATGTTAAAAAAATTATGCAGCATTACCCCGTTAATGACCTCTCCTTTCATTCTTCTCCATTCAGCCTTTCACACTGCAACATGTTCCTGTCTGTAGCATTTTTTTACGCACGTCATGTACATCATAATTTATTTGCTTTGTTTAAACTTTGTTGATAGAAATTAAATGTAACACAGTAGATTCAATATCATTAAAGGGTAAAACATTTTTGGTCCTAACTGAGTTTCAGTATTGTCACTCAGAGGGCTGGATATCAAACCTTGTGTATGTTGATGCTCCATTTCATGAATATTGTTAAATTTTTGGTCCTAAATTTTAGAGGCTTTTGCTGAAATCTTTGCTCATCAGCGCTTCCCATTGCCTGTTATGAACATGTCAAACACACTGAATCTACACTTGTTTTTATGGATTTACAACCAAAACCACATTTCTCTCTTGAGTGTCAGCTTTCATACAGGACAGCCCAAGGTCTTATCCTGGCCTTCAGCATTTTTTTGGTTTTCCACAGAACTGTCATGACAAACCCTGGTCTCATCTCCCTTTGTTTGTTTCTTTCCCAGTTGTCAAAGTCCCCCAGAAGACGTTATTAATGGACGCTTTAAAAGAAGAAACAGAAATAATCTATGACTTCTGCATGTGCAACCCTCCTTTTTTTGCAAACCAGCTGGAAGCAAAGGTAAGTGTTCTTCCATCATTAATCATGTACAGCTGTTTAAATGTGGGACATTTAAACGTATAAGGTTGGACTTCTTTAACATCAGGATTTGTCATTGAAAGTAAACACTGCTGTAGTTCACTGTCCAGCTCCAACATGAAGCACTGTTTGTTTATCCAACAGTATTTAGCTCTTAATAGGATTTTATCTTAATCTTTCTTGTTGCTCTCTCCAGGGGGTAAACTCCAGGAACTCAAGGCGACCTCCTCCCAGTTCAGTGAACACAGGCGGAGTGACGGAGATCATGGCAGAGGGTGGGGAACTGGAGTTTGTCAAGAGGATCATTCATGACAGTCTGCAGCTCAAGAAACGCTTGCGGTGAGAAAATATTGCAAGCTGCAAAGTTAAACCTGAATCGTCTTCCTGTTTGTGCTCAAATATGTGTCAAACTTAATCTAGCCTGGTTTATCAAGTCTACTCCAAATCAGAAAAGATATGATTACAGAAAGCTTCAGATCTTGTGTGTGGATGTAAATTACTGCACATTAATTCTTTCTGGGTTTGTGAAATGTGTAGATGTGGTACTCAGAGCTACACTCTGATGGAGCTGTCACCCACAGTTGGTTTAATGATTGTGGCACACTTTTGCCCTGCTCTGTATCTGGGAGCCCACTGGGAACAGCTGTGTTTGGGTGGGCGGGGGTGTCTCCAGCGGCCGTCACTTTACTCTCCCCCCTAACCAGGGCTGTCACAGGGGCACTGGAGTGAGACATGGGTAGAGGGAGCTGCAGAGCAGTGCTGTTAAAACTGATTAGGCATGCCACACCTGCTCGGCTACCCACAGAGAATGGTGTGTGTGTGTGTGTGTGTGTGTGTGTGCGCACGCGTGTGCTGCTTCAGTGGAAAGATGAGCAGCCGTGAGAGGGGCTGGTGTTAACACCTGCCTGCTCTTGTGTGGCTCTGTGTTACACTCATGTAAGAGATGAGAGTCAGAATGGACCAGCTCTTATTTAACAGGTTTGAGGCTTAGGTTAAACCAACCGGAGCCTGCTGTCATTCCCAAAAGCATGGTGGGACGCCAGAGCTGCCAGGTGTCCATGGAAACGCTGCCAGCTTCACCGATTGGCCCTTTGAGATGCCCCACTACCCCACCCGGCTCTTTTCCTCTTTCCCTCTTTTTTCCACTGAAGTGTAATTACTGTCAAATAGAGCCAAGCCACCCCACTTCCCAGTGTAACACACAGGCAAATACCCAAACCCCAGTGAGAAGCAAGGTAACACTCCTCATTTATCATGCCATTGATATGAAAATTACCATCTCTGCTAATAAGATTGTGCTTCATGTGAAGAGAGAAGACTGAATATGGATGCTAATGCAGCTGCACACTTTAAGATAGGAAGGATGTTTAGAAATGTCTCTGGGTGTGCCCTAACCCCCCCACTGTGTCAAAAACTGGGGAACATCTGTGAAAATTAGGTCTGTTCAATATTTCATTGTGTCAACTGAAGCTGACATGTTACTCACCTCTCCGCCCCTGGGGCATTGTCATTCATCTCAAACCCGATTACAGTTCTGTGTCCGTCCTTACGCTTAAGTCACAAGTTAATCCTTTTTTTTTTTTTAATGAGGTAATTTTGTTAAGCTGGGTGTAAATGCAGCTTTTGGATATGGCTACATAAAGTCATGCAGTTGTGATTTCAGATCCTTTGCAGAACAATGTTAGTACGACAAAAATGGAAATAAAAATAATGTCTTACTCACCCTCACCCTGCTCATATTCAGTTTTCTTGATGAGGTCCTGGTACTAAATGCATCTTTATTACAACACAATGTGACCGTTGTAGCTTTTTAATTCATTGTTTTTGATTAAATCTAAGCTTTTGGCAAAAATGCAGTAGCTTTTATATAATTTAACATAATTAACTCACCATACAGAGCAATTTAAATGAGGAGATTAAAGGATTGTGTGCATTTAGCGTTTGTATGTGTGATTAAATAAAGACCAAATAGTTAGCTTTAACTAATATTTGCTGACAACCGAACAAACCCTGACAAGGTTTGTTAAATTCACCAGTGTTTCTTCCAGGCTGAACCACGACATGTTTATCTTTGCTCCATCTTCACTGGCCTATTGATCAACACCAACCTCATCTCTTTATTGCACAGAGGAGATTATTGATCAGGCTTTTGCCATGGGACAGCTTCAAAACATCTTTTCCTCCACTGGTGAATGCACACACCCAGATGATTTATTTATTTATTTTTGGTCTTTTGTGCTTCATTCTCTTTGTGTTGCTCCCATAGGCCCACCTTGGCTCATTTGATCTCTGCTTGGTAGTTCATGCCCAGGTCCTTGGCCTCTAACACAGTCACACATAGCTGCTTAATCTTGATTCTTCTTTTTGCAGGTGGTACAGCTGCATGTTGGGGAAGAAGTGCAGCCTGACGCCTTTGAAAGAGGAGCTGAGGAAGCAAGGGGTGAGTAGCCAGTGAGACGTAGGAGAAAGGCGAACACTCGGGCACACACATCTGCTGCGATCAGTGAGAGTTACAAGCTTTTTGATCTCAGTTTGTTCATGCAGGAACATGCCTCTGTTCAGGGTTTGATAATGGCTTGTTAAAACAATTTTTGCCTCCCTTTTAAAACCAACACTCCTCCGGGACATCAGCAGCCGTTGCTGTCGGAACAGTGGAGACCCACAGAACCACAGCTGATTAGCTTTTTCTAATATGCCAGCTAAGCACTGTCACAAATGAGCCATGAATGAGCTGATTTTTGTGTTAGCAGTGCATGACTGAATCACACGGCACATCGTAGCTAACATGCATTAGCACCATTAGCTCAACTAATAGCCCAGCACGACTACTGCAGACCTTCTCGAGCTCAAAACGGGAAAAAAAAAGGAGAAACTGTAGTTGCCCCCGTCTGCATTCGCCATCATTCAACTCTCCTCCTGAGGTTTCCGGCTGCTGTCGCTGCTCATCAGAGTGAGTGCAGTCTTGGCTGATGTCCAGCGAGGAGAGTGTGGTCTCAGTTGAAGTGTGTGTAAAAGGAAACCTGGCCTAGTAAATATGCTAATGCTTTTAACACCCATTATTCAATGTTCTCTCCAGTGTCTCCTCCTGTCTGTTTTTTTTTCTTTTTTAATTTAGCAAATGTGGATGTTGCTTGCAAAAACCTTTCTTGAATACAGAGCTCTTTGACCTCTGACCTTTATCCTAATGTCTCCTCCGCTCCTGGAGCAGTCCTGAGGGACTGTTACAGTGCTATTTTAGTTTGTATTGTTTTTACACTACCAAAACCCACAGGAAGAATAAAGTCTTCATTCAACATTGTCATTTGGAGGATGTATGCCTTTACTGATGTAAAAGCACCAATAGCACAATAGAACAGTACACCATTATGAAAACGTCTTGCATTTAATTAACTACAAATATCACATTAATTAGTTTAAAGTATTAATGTGTCAACACATATATCTGTACATTTTTGTACAGATTTTCCTGGAGCTTGTTTTAATTGTTTAGATAAGGTAAGATGAGAAACGACTGTATTGATCCCACAGTGGGGAAATACTTTTGTTTACAGCAGCAATAGGAACAAAGACCAAAAAACAAGATAAAAGAAAAACAACAGTATTAACTGTGCAAACAATGTATTAAAAAATAAAGAATAAATCTCGTATTTTGCATATGTTCATATTTAACAGGAAAAATATGTAAATATTGCACATCTTCTGGTTAATTGCAGAACAATAAAATACACTGTGTAATTACACATTGTGTTTATCACTGCGGCGATGCATTGTTTAGTCTGACGGCTCTGTGGAGGAATGAGCGGCAGTAGCGCTCCTTCCTGCACTGGGTGTGTAACAGTCTTGTGCTGAAGGGGCTAATCAGAGCCTGCACAGTGTGGTGCAGGGGGTGGGAGGGGTTATTCATTATGGATGTTAGTTTGGCCACCGTCCTTCTGTCTGCCACCTCCTCGATGGAGTCCAGTGTGCAGCCCAGGACAGAGTCGGCTCTCCCAGCTTGTCAAGTCTTTTCCTGTGTCTGTACGTACTGCCCCCTGCCCAGCACACAACAACGGTGTAGAGGTTTAAAATGCAGTAACAATATACAACCCAACCAGAACCTAAAATCTAACCACAGAGTCACAGTGTCTGTGCTAAATATCAACTCAGCTCAAACTTTGTATGTATTGAAGTACACAGTTTTTTAAATGAGAGTGTTTAAAAAACTGTAACTAGCATTACTGTGCTGTTTGTATCTGATTATGTTTTTGTCTTTTCTCAGGTGCCTAAAGTGACCCACACACAGTTCTGCCAGGGACGCACCATGCGGTGGGCGCTGGCCTGGAGTTTTTATGATGATGTTATTGTTCCAGTAAGTTGTTATTTTATTATTGTGCCTATTGGCACAGTCTGCCGGTTGAATATGGGTTTATCCATTAAATCTTTTTCAAATCAAGCAAAATAAAATATTGTTTCCTCTGTAGTAATACACAGATTTTTATTTATTCATTTTCTTTGTTAAATTGCAATATCATGTGGAGTTGTTTTCAACAAGTTTGTGGAGCAAATGTTTTAATTTGACAAAGTTAAATGAAATTCAGGCCTTTGTTGTACAGACTAATATTCTTCATGTCTTTCTAGTTCTAAACAATACTACAAGGTGTCAGTGTGCAAGTAAGAATCTCTGCAGGAGCAGTTATTTTAATATTGGAGATTCTCCTTACAATTTGGTGGATATTTCCCAAAATACCTCAGTTATACACCTCCTCTGTCCTGCTCCATCCCTTCACCCTTTCCTTTCCCGCCCCGTTCCATCAGAAGCACTTACTCTTTCCTCTAGGGACATGTTTGTGTGATTTCTACCATGCTGTAGCCAGGCAACAGTTGCCGGGATTGGCTGGACAGTTACAGACAGAGTTGGAGAGAAACAGAAAACAGAGTGGAGTAGGAATGAACCTGCAGTGATGGCAGGCAAATGAAGGAAAGTGGGAGGACGTGCAGCAGGTGCAGCCGAGGCTGTAATATTAAGGACTGTGTTTTGCCAGGACTCGTCCTTTTTAGCATGAAGGCAGTTGAGTGGAAACATTGGCCTACATTTGTCTCCTGTGACCCTCCTCCTTCACGTTTATGCGGAAATATCGTCATGTACTTTCTGGAGCTGCTTGCCGTCATTAACAGGCAGACCCCTCGAGCATGTGTTTAGTCTGTCTGTGTGTGTGTGTGTGTGTGGGTTATGTGACAGACCTTCCTGCAATTGTAATTTTTGCTAATACTACTTGAACGTATGTTCCTATGTATGTGTATATTGTAGCGTGTGATGTAGAAACAACCGTGACCTATTTAGCCCCCTTCTCGCCAGGTCATCCTGAAAACTACATACCATTTTTTTTCTTCTTCTTCCCCTCTTCATTTCTAACACATCTTCCTCACTCTCTGTGGTGGCAGGCTCATCATACCACATTCAGGTGGGGTTGTTTACAGGCTATCAACACATTGGCCTTCAGACATAATATGATACAAACTTAATTTTTAGCATAATATGACATTTTTCTAGAGCCCAGCTCTGGAAAACATGAAGCACTGGCACTAGATTTAGTTGTTGCATGTGATCTAGGATGCGAAGAAACTAAACATTACATTCTGCATTCAAATGTGGAATTGTATCATTTTGTATTTTTCTGCTTGTTATGAGGTAAAAGAGGCAGAGGATGGACCATAGTGACAGGAAATAGATGTAGATAACTCCAGAAAACACAGACAAAAGAGGCAGATGGAGACAGTGCAGAGAGAGTAGGAGTAGGCTTTATCTGATCCCTGAGGTGCATTGTTGCTCATACAGGCCTCTGGTAGGAGGGGGATTCAGGGGAGTCCATACAGGGGTTTTGGTACTTGACTAAAACAAAATGGGGGCTGGGAGAAGAGGGGTGATCTGACTATGATTTATATTGTTTGCCTGAAGGAGAAATCTGTAGCATTTTATCTCTAGTGTCTGTCTGTCTGTGTGTGTGTGTGTGTGTGTTTGTACATGCCCTCAGAAGGTTGAGATGGATGATTGAATGATATATTTGGAGAGAACTACTCGTGTTGGACTCTTGTTGGAGCTTTTACAGGGGCTACTTTTCAAAATTGGGCCACGCATTTACTGTGAGGTTGTCATCCACCCATATTGTGTGTGTGTGTATTTGTGAGAGCGAGAGATGTGGTGAGGTGAATGTGGATAAGTGGGATTAATAATGGAGTGAAAGAGCAGCAGAGTCAGAAGAGGATGTGATGCAGTAGAGAGCTATGGATGTAAAACTACACATGTGGCTTTTATGTTACTTTAGTGTGTGTGTGTGTTTGTTTTCATATCAATGTATTAGTGCCAAGGATGCTCTGTACAAACAAACAGGTTTGACTTGATGGATTTTATTGATTCTTTTCCTTGTACAATGAGCTTAAGGCCGGCGAAGTGTGGAGAAAAAGGAAGCGAGACGTGAGACACAAATAAAAGAAGCTCTAACAAGCAGACGGGCAGAGTCCATTGTCGACCCATAATTAAATATCTCCAGCTCCAAGATCATAAATTTGCCCCCCCCCAAAAAAAAATCAATAGATGATTAAGACTTTTCAATGAAAACAACACTGACAGAGGAAAGGACTACTAATGAAGTGTGTGTGTGTGTGTGTGTGTGTGTGTGTGTGTGTTTCACTAAAATATACAAATAAACCGGAGGAGTGCAGCACTGTGAAGGTCACACTGCTTCTTCTGCTGTTTCTAGGTCAGTCGGCCATGCTGTCTGCTCTGTCACAGTACGCTGCTGCTGCTGCAGACCCCCGCCCCCCTCTCTGTCGCCTCAACTCGGTCAGCCTGCAGTGACTTTGAGTGCAGCTCAAATCTGTGAGACACTGGCAGCAGTGGATGTTTTACAGACGATCTCTGCAGAGTGTCTGTATTTAGACCTCCACCACATTTACACGGTGAAATTTCAGGGTATTTTAAATGAGGCACAAGATGAGGTCTACCATTCATTGCAGAGTCAGGTGGAGCTCATGTGGTCAGAGCGCCCCCTTGTGGTGTGTAATGGAGCCTCTCCCTTGTGCTGCTTGGTCTTAAAAGTGAGGATAGATGCAACAGTTTGATCATAAATACTTATCAAAGCTCATAAATACTTAGACTCTGGCTCTCTTTCTCAGACACCCACAAGCTCAATAATTACAGTCCCTCCCACGCAATATTAATACAACACCAGTTCTCCTCGGGAGACTTGACAGTTTTTCAAATTTCAATGACTTCAGGCATTTTGGCAAACTTTCAACAGTTCTATGGTTTATTTAGTCTGTCTTGTTTCACTGGTTGTGGTTAATGAATGTTACTTTTGAATGAAATGCATTTTGTATTTACAGAATGTAACACGGCATTTACGTCAGCAAAATTGCAATTACTCTTCCGTTGTCATTGAATTTATCTGAATATTTCAAATCTTATTTGTGCTTATTTCAAAATTGCCTTATTGGCAGTGGTACCACAGATATTGCATTTTTTTCTTCTGCATTTAGTTTTACACGTCCAGAATCACCACTCATACAAATTGTTGTTAAATTCTCTCCGTTTCTCCTGTCTTTTGTCCTAGTCGCCTCCCAGTAAGAAACGTAAACTGGAGAAGATGCGGAAACCCCTGTCGTTCACGCTAACAGCAGCAGGACTGAAGGAGCTAAACGCCAAGGCTTCAGCTATTGGCTGCACTGCCAAAAACCCAGTGGAGAACATTACTGCTCTGCTGGAGAAGACACTCACCGACCTGAGGGTAAGCACAGTATTTTAAATTGCTCTGCTGTATATCTGATAAGCATTTCAACAACTGCTTTGTCCTAAACTGCATTTTATATGATCCAACCACAAGTAGAGGTCCTTAATATGTTGTGTGTTGATGTGTGGATGAATAATGTGCTCATTACACAATATAATGCAATCCAGGATTGTTGAGGAAAAACATTTCGGACACAGTGAACCCAGAAACAATGTGTAGTTACCCTATATGTCTCTTCTTGATTACAGGTGCTGCACAAACGCATCCCTTGCCAAAAGGAGGAGCAGAGCCTCTTTCTGACAGCTGTGGAGAATACTTGGATACACGTACGACAGAAACGGCGTGAACAGACACGTCAGTTGCGAGAGCTGCCTAGAGCCCCTCACTGCACTGGAACCAGCTCTCAAACCATCGTGGCCCCCACTGCTCCTGCAAGAACTGGAGCCTCCACGCATGAAAGCAGCATCCTGGATGATGGCACGCAAACCAAAAGTATATCTTCACAACAGCAACCTGCAGAGCAGATTGAAGACAACGGTTCTCCCAGTGACGTGAGCAAACACAACAAAACTGGAGAACAAAAGGAGGTCACAGAAAATGTAGGGGGTGCAGAAGTGGAGATGGAGTTTACCTGCACAGACGTACAACAGGAAACCGAGGAAACACTTGCTACAGCAAGTGAACCCTCTACTAAGCAACCACCAAGCCCAGGTTCAGTGGAACGCTTCCTGTTTAAGTGTTTGCTGAATGTGATGCCGGAGGAGAGCGATGTGGTGATAGAATTGCACTGGGTTGAGGGCCACAATAAAGACCTGATGAACCAACTGTGCACTTACCTGAAAAACACACTTTTAAAGTCTGTTGCTAAGTCCTAAGCAATCGGAAAGACAGGATGTTTTCTTTACAGGCTTGTGTATTCCGACATACAACAATGTTAATTAAAACATAAGATGTCATTTTTAGTAATTCATATTTCAGTACCTGTCTATTGAAAGTAGATTCTTTTTTGACAGTTAAAATTATTTTTTATGTGTTCACGTATATGATTTAGATGTTCAAATGTTTATTTGCCTTTGACTTCTAATCGATTATTTCAGTAGAAAATCAGCAGAGAATTGCAATTTAACTATTTTACACTGATAATTCTGTAAATAATTCAAGTTTTAAAAAATGGAATAAATACACATTTTATAAAACACATATACATATGTAATCTTTTGCTGCTTCATGATGTTTTCTTGTACATGGTCTGGCCTTTTTGGTCTGTTGTGGGTTTGTGGTGATGCAGTATCTTTAAATGGCCAAGAGAGGACAGTGTTTGTGTTTCTGTGAGAGATCATTTCTGTCATAAATTGCAGCGAGATTAAATCACGTAGTTGTTGCTTTAATAGACATTGTGTTTGTCCTTTGCTTGACACGTGTCACATGTCTTCTATATATACAGACTGTGAGTTCAGGATGCCCCTGGAGCTCTTCTGTCTTCCTCTGACCGAAGTAGGATTTAGGATGTAGGGTTGTACTACACTTGTATTACTCTGAGTCATGTGAGAACTGGACAAAGCAGCGGTAGAAACGGGAACTCACTTTCCTTTTCTTAATCCAGGATACTGAATAACTGTACGCATGTGTAACGTCATTTCAAAAGATTTCCTTAGCTCCTGACTCATAGTTAGTACTTATCAGGAGAAAGTGTGATTAGCTTATTAAGTGAGTGGCAAAAAAACTCTGCAAGACGTACTTTAATACTTTAGACTAATAAACAATGATGACTAATATTTGCTGTATCCAGACCGCACAATGCAAAATTTTCATGGCATTCCGAAATGAATAGTTTTGGTTTTGGACTCCCTAGATCGACAAAGCAAAAACAAAGTTGTCACGTCGGCTTCTGGGAAACTGCAAAGGCACTTGTTAAGATCCGTTAATGAAACACAAAATAAAAATCAAAGACAGATTATCCTCACTAGTCCAATCACTGATGCCATATGCTGCGTGCGCGGTACCGCGGCTTGTTGATCTTCGCGCTGATTGGCGGGTTGAAAAAATAAAATCCATTAATGTCACGTGCATTAGCTGCAGTTACTTTTGAATTGCGAGCACAAATGTCGGCGTCAAACGGAAACGACCTGCAGGAACCAGCACAACGTGTCAATTACACTAAGCAATCGCTACGTTGCTATTCGCCATTGTTAGGTCACGTTAAAGTGGCTGCTATCCGTTTCCTTAAAGTGGTTGCTAAGCAACGCCTGACGGACAGCGGCGGGCGCAGTGAGCGGTTACCGTCGTGTTGGGACATTTTTCTACCAAATAAACAGGCGACTGTTACACCGCCGCCACCAGTATGGCGGCCTCGAATCAGTCCGGCGCGCACGACGCGGTTGATCCCATCCAAACGATTTTCCGTGTTTTGTCGTTTTCTCTGTAACGCGTATGGGAGGGAGCGCGTCTGTCTGTGGGCGGGACAAGCGGTGCGTGATTTACAAACCTTATTTGTTCCTACTACTTTGAGCGCCATCTTGTTTGTAACTCCTCAGTTGGTGGGAGAGTTTCTGCTGAGGGGGTGTCCGATTACCCGTTTCCAGTTTTACACTGGGAACCTCTCCCCGCACGACACAGGCGCGCCTCGCGTTTGGTTTATCGCCGTTCTCCTTAAATATCCCAGTTTTCCGAACTGGACAGAAATGAGCATCGAAACCCTCCTGGAAGCAGCCAAGTTTTTGGAATTGCAAGCCCAGCAACAACAGAAAGCACGTGGTAAGTCTACGTATTTTATTTAAAAAAATCCGACGTTTTTTTGACACTGATAGTTGGGAAACACTCAACAGTTAAGTGAAAGGTTTTCTGTCAAAGATCAAGCCTCGCAGTGACAGGGCAGCTCTGAGGTTATTCGTCTATGATTACTCATTCATACCATTCATTTCACTGCTGCTTTTGAAATATGACAGCTGAAAACTGGAGCGTTCGTGGTAGTTTATCTTCATGTTCGTGGTAGTTCGGAGGCGCGCCGCAGTTTTCGAACTCCGAATCAAAGCGATTCGTGGAACACTTTGTCTTACTCTCATATGACCGAAATAGCTTTTAACCAACACGGGCTGCTGCTGCAGTATAAGGAGCTGCTGCATTGAAAGCTGCTGTAGAACCAGGATGGTTGATGTGCAACTGCTGCACCACTGTCAAGTTTGAAGTTTTCTGTCTGAATTTGCTGCCACGAAATGTCTAAAAAAACCCAAACGTTTAGAACCCGGGGTGCTGCAGGGGATTGTCACAGTCGTTTAAAATAACATTTTTATGTAGGGATCAGGTGACTCTGGCTTTTAAGCCGTTTTCCACATGCATATGCTCTTTTATTATTCCCAGCGTTTGGAATTCTAATTATTTGGACCTATAAGACCGCGTATCTATGTCTTTCATCCGCCTGTCTAGGTCTTGTTTTGGGGGGGAGAAAAATTCCGTAGCCTCACATCTCGTGGAGAGCTTTGATGCCGCTCGATGACGTGTACAAATTAATCACGCCCCAGTGTTATCGGGGAGGAGTGACCACGCCCCTCACCACGTGCACGCTGGGCAAGCCCTCCCGAAGATTGTTTATGAAGACGATGAGTCACTACTGCATAGTCTGGAGCAAACCTGCCTCTCCCGTTTATAAAAATGATCAGTTCATGTTCAAAGATTAGTTTTTCACATAAATGTATGCTTTAGGCTGCACTACAAGGCCTAACTAAACTGATTATCTCCTAGATACTTACACTATATTTGGTTTTGAATGACAACACTGTTATTTATGGCCTTATGGCACCAATGTGATCTAGACTCCCACCTATATGTGCTATAACCAAGTCATTGGTAATCAATAGATGGAAGTCTGGCATGGATATGTCAAAAAACAGTAATCTCTCCTTGACTGCTTTTTACATTAAAAGCAGCTGACATATGAGTTTTATCATGTGTTACACAAGCTTATTATTCCCATTTTTCCGTACTGCCAATGTTTGAACACGTTTACAAAAGTGTTCATGCAAGCTGTAAAGACAAGTTTACTTTCGGTTTGTTTGTTGGCCACATGTTTTTGTTAAAGGCCATATATGAACCATGAGCCATTTTGGCTTTTATAATTTTTTTAAAATAGTAGGTGCTAGTCAAACTAGTATTGGTAGTTAAACTACTCTACAATTTAGACCTAGTTGTGCATGTCTATTTTGCATTGCATTGCTTCACATTGCACGATGGTTCATTTAATTATGCGTTTTCCCTTAACACAACAGACAAGAACCTCCGTTAAAAGGGGTGCGTTTATGTAATGAAACATGATCTGAAAAGTCCACTTAGAGGCACAGATTTATGTGTTTAAAACACACAACAAAACACTCTTCAATTCTAACGGCATTGTAGAGAAGTTATTTGAAGGCAACTTTTTTCTAATTTAGTTGTGAGAGACAGGAGGTAATCCATAAGGTAAGCACTGCCTTTCCCTATTCAAGTTCCCCACATTTAAATGAATTCAGTTCCCCCTTGCTTTCTGAATAGGTCTTTTCCCAGCCGTTATGGAGACATTAGTAAAATTCAGGCTCGGAGTGAAAGCTCCTGCTTCTTCTGTCTCCCAGCTCCTCCCATGTTGCTTCATTGGAGAGCAGCGTCCTCCCCCCTGCTCCCCCCTCTATGCCACTGTAGAGCAGGTCACTGTGTGGAGGAAAGTAGGCCAGTTTTTGCCTGTGCTGCTGCAGTTATATAATGTCTACAGAAAACCATCTGTTTTTCATGAGGGTTTCATAGGTTTTCTCTCGGTAAAGACCCCCTCTATCCAGTGTGTCAGCACCGTGATGCTAAATTATCAGTGTGTCATAACCGGGGGACGTAACATTCTATAACATGTGGATACCACAATTACAAGAGCATTGCTTTTTTTATATTTGAAGAAAATAATTTGCATTACAAAATGCATAAAAAGGGGATAGAAATGTTAAGGTCATGTTACTAAAATGTTCTGAAAGTATCTTCTTCCTCTTTTCAATATTTTAAAATATTAAGGAAGCAGGACAGCATCTCTCCCAGTGTTGAATGCTATGTTAGGTTTCACACACACACATTCATACACACACACACACCATGCCAGTCTAATACAGCTGTTCTGTAAAAAATCTTCCTTTCATGCAGTTTATAATGTTCAGGTTTTAACTTTTTTTACTGCTGATTTCTGTGCTAAAGTGCATGAGGTGTTTCTATTATATTTTTCTATCCCTTTATATAAGTGATGTTAGGCTATATAGTTGCCACCTCTCTGTATGATGCAATACAATTATTCCACAAGCTGTTTGCAATAAACTATCCTTTAAAGTGATTATACAGCTGAATCTACACCTACCTTCCAAAATTTACTGCAGGACAGAATAAGTGTTGCCGTCATCTGTACACATTCTGTGCTTCCCTTTATCATTTTAATTTACACATCTTTTTGTTGGGATACGTACAGTTTCCGTCAACAGTAAATCTAATACTTAATGTAAGTGACTCAAGAGAAGACATCCACAACATGTTTCAGAGGAGATAAAGAACGGTTTACCTCTCACTCTGTGTGTCTTGCTATGTCTTTTTTTTTTTGAAGGGATTGCTAGACACACATTTTGTTAGTGATGTGTAACTGACTTGCATTATGTGAGTGCATTGGGATGACATTACAGCAACAAATTCTTCCATTAGAACAACCCTCTTTGATTAGACAGAGCCTGATGATCAGAGAAGTTAAAAAAAACACACCTTTAAGCTTTTAACAAATTCGAGGCAGTACCACAGAAGTGCTTCTGTCGTTTCTTATTGCAACTTTGACTTCTCTCGTAAAGCCAACGTGACCACAGACAGCCATCACGTGAAAATAAACAAGGAGTTATCAACTATTTTTTGTCTGATCCTGCCGCAGCCCACGTGAGGTCTTTGTCCCTTTATTGAAATCAATTATTTGACATTACTGCTGGTTTGATAAACAAACCTGGTGTGTGGCCCTGACGTCATGTTACATGAGTTTGGATGGTCAGAAAATACTGTCGCTGCCAACACTAACCTGTTTACCAAGACTAGAACAAACAGATCTACTATGACATGTAGTAGGCTTTGGTTTTTGTGTGTTATGTTGTATTAGGGTTTTTACAATTTATTGCCAGAAGATTTATAAATCCTTGTGAACATCTTAATTAAGGCCACTGTATTGGTATTGTTTTCTTTCATACCATAACCATAAAGGGGAATCATAGTTTGTGGGGCTTTTTTAGTTGTGTGTTTAAAAGGAAAGTTGGCATTTGCTCCATTAACACATGTTGTCTCTTCCACAGAGGATGAACTAAAAGAAAAGCTACGTCTGGAGCACTTGACAGAGCAAAGAGTCCCCGGGGTGAACTGTAACTCAACAATCCACATCAACAATGTTTCAAAGCAGATGAGCGCCGCACTGAATGCTGTCCTGCCCCCATACCACCCTCTTTGCCTCCCCCCTCCATGCCCATTACTGTCATCCCCATCCCTGTGGTCGCCCCCAACCCTACAGGCTCACCTACTTTGCCTGTCACCACGCTCTCCCCTCCAGCTGCTCCTCCACTGGCTTCCCCAAGGAGAGACCCTCACTCTCCTCAAGAGCAAAGTGCCACAGCTCTGCCATGCCCACCACACCCCAAACCTGACCACCTAACCTCTGTGCTGACTGCCAACCACAGGCAGCCAATACAGAACCATCACCATCACCCTCCGCAGCTCATAACCCAAACTAGTAACACTAAACTGCAGCAGCAGGCAAACCAGCAGCTGGTCCAGCGCTATCCTGGTTCCATTGTGTCACCTCCACAGCAACATGCCTTACTCCCACAGTCGGGCGCTGTGCTCCGGCAGGCTCCTCTACAGAATTGCCCTATTAGTCGGGGGAGCCCTCCTCATGATGGCCGACAGCTAGACAATAAGAAGAGGCCTGGAGGGTAAGTCTACATCCCATTTACAATTGAACTAAATTTTAAAAAATGCAGCTAATCAGCTTTTAAAATGTCTGAACTACAACCAGAGTTTAGCATCTTTGTAGCAGTTAGGTAATAGTACTGTAAATAATAATCTGTTGTCCAATCATTCAAATCCTCTATAGCAATAACCTAAGGAACTAATAAATTAAACAATAAACTAATAAACTACTCAATTTGAAACATAATTGTCTTACATGTTATGGTTCTTCACCTAAGATAAATTCTATTTTGTGGACACCTATGACAGATAATTTTCATGAACTTGTCTTCTAGCCACAACACTCCTTTGATTTAGAAACACTGACTTTGTGGACACCAAATTCTTACTATGCTTTTTGTTTTCCCCCATAACAGTGCAGGCACAAGAGAAGTGCATAACAAGCTCGAGAAAAACAGGTAGGTTTAATCTGCTGGCCCCGGGGACTCCTTTGGTTACTTGTATTCTTACATTTGAGTACATTATTTGTAGCACTTTAGTCTTAATGTTAAGGTTAATCTTTCTAGTCAAGAAGAGCCAGTGGGAAATGTTGCTGTGCGATCCTCTGTTAATAAATTAATCGTGGCTTAGCTGTTTCTGCTGGCTTACATCCTGTCTCTGTGTCTTGTTTCTGTCAGACGAGCACACTTGAAGGAGTGCTTTGAGACGCTAAAGAAGAACATCCCTAACATTGACGAGAAGAAGACCTCCAATCTGAGTGTGCTAAGAAGCGCACTGAGATACATACAGGTGAGCTTGTGGTGTCTAAAGCTTGATTTTTGACATCATCCAGATAAATACGTAAACTATGGGAGTTGTTCAAAATACAGTTGGATGTCTGGCAGAATGGAATATTGAACGGCAATACAATCCTTTACCAAAGTGTAATATAAGAACCAGCTAATTTAATATGAAGGGGGTGGATCAGCGTTCTCAGCCATCCTATATATCGTCGTATGAGCTGTTTTCATGCAACGCAACCCCAAACTTCTCCAGACATTACACTGAGGTGCTCCATGTAAGAGTGACAGATGATCCAAATGAGCACGTGTGAATAGACCAGGAGACTGTCTGGAGGATTTAGGCAAGCGAGTGGGCATGTTGGAGACATTTCTATAATTCTGCTGCTTTGATATCCTGTAAACAAATCCCTGCAGGGTAGTTTTTGTGGCATGGCCTGCCTGCATGTTCTGACCAGGCGCCACCTCTTCCTGAAAGCAAGTGGAGTTTCTCCCCATGTGACAACACATCTGACACGTAGCACATCTCCTGCTGTGTACTAGATGTGTAAAACTCCAGACAAAGTCTAGATCTCATTTTCCAGACATTGTCTAGAGGTCACATGTGAAAAATAGCTATAATAGTTTTTAGCTGAGAAAGACGTGGCTTAATGTCGTAAGTTTTTGTTGCTAAAACAGGTCTAGTTTGCTATTACATTGTATTTGTTGTTCTCTGAGCAATAATTTGTGGCCTGGAAGCTTCTTCAGATGAAAAGAATGGTTTGTACGGGTTTATTGGTACTTAAGATTAGTACTGTAATCCGAAGGAGACAACAGTATATCGTTCAATCAGTTGCTTGTTGTAGCTGTAGTTGTGCGGTCATTTGCCATCATGATGTCTATTTTATAGAAGAGGGTGCAGTGATTTCTAAGCAATGTTTTTTTTTTTTGTTTTTTTATATATTTGCATATTTGTCTTGCTGGTTACCTACTGATTTGAGTCTTTTTGCCTTTTGTATGTCTCATAGTTGTGCACTATGAGGAAACAAATTTGGCGTTGTGAATTTGTGCCATGTCCATAAATGACTCACCGTGTGTCTGAGTCGGGCGTTCTCTGTGAGAGTATCCTGGTTGTAAACAGTTGGTTCAAAGGTCCAGCACTGGCCTGGATTAACTCTTTCAGACTTTTTCCGTCCTCTCCTGTAGACATATTTTTCTAGAGTGGAAATTTTTTATGTTTACCCAACTGTGTATTAGTTGTTTGGATCATACTTTTGGATATATTTGTGATTAATGTTAGATATATATAACAGTTGGTTGGATTTAGTTAATTTATGTTGGGATACTACAAATTAATATTTGTGGCACACTGATAGCTGTATCAGTGAAGATTCTCAGTCATACTGGCTTGGTTATCCCAAGGTTGATTTATGTCAACTTCTTCTGCAAGAAGTCCAGTTGCCACGATTTCACCTTTGGAGGACTGATAGCCTTGCTTGTGTGAAAGTCTTGAAGGTCTGTATGAGAAGACCCAACCCTGTAGTTGTTTATATTCTTTATTACCCAACAGATATGCAGATTTGCTGATGCAAATTTTCCAAAGGACAATGTGATCCTGATTTTATGTGTTGAGTAGCAGCAGTCTGGATATTCCTGTTTGCGCATGGATACTGAAGGAAACTAGGACAGCGTGGGTGCAAAGCTCGTCACTCAATCCCCCCCCTCCCCCTGTGTGATTAAGCAACACTGTGCAGTGTGTGTGTGTTCGACTGGCAGACTGACCTGCCTCTCTTTTTCTTCTTCCAGCTTAGCTGGTGAAGCAAACCTAGTGAGAAAGTAAATTTCTATCCATTATAACGTATTTACATTGTTGTTTGGCAGACGCTTTTATCTGTGCCGAAAACTGAGGCACCTTTACTGTGAGCATATCAGTGACATGCGATTTTTAACCGTTGGGTTCGGGTACATGCATAAATCAGTGTGATGATAGTTTTTATAGCATTGTAGGTCGGCTGATTAGTTGCTTATGTCTACCTGTTCATGACAAACTGGCCTTTCTTTCCAGCCAGACTGGTGTCATTTTGTTTTCAAGGGGAACTTTGGAGGCTGGGAAGTTATGGGAGAGCACACACTCACTCAGACAAACAAAAACCAGCGTGTAGACACTTTCATCTTGACATGGGTGTTACAGATGAATGTCTTGCCTGCATAGACCTCTCTCCCTGAACGCTGTCCCCTCCCTTCAGCCCCTGTCCTCACCCTCCTCTGGGCTGGCAGCAAAGAAGCAGGCTGCACAGTGAACACAGCGTTCAAATAAGAGGCTTTAGGTTCAGCATCGCATTCATTTGATTTATCTTGCGTGTTATCTCTGGTGTTCATTTGGAAATGAGGAAAGTTTTTCTTGCCGACTCTTTGGCTTGATTTTAACAGTTTCCCACCGAAAGTCACTTCTTCAGCCAAGTGCAAGATTCTTAAAGTTTCACTTCCTCATTTTATTTGCAAATGACTCAGCAGCTATGACCAGAAACTTTGCATGTAAGAGGGTCCTTTGCTTTTCGATCATGTCTATGTTTTTGTATTAACAAAGCTACGTTGGTCGAGGTTTTTATTTTGAATGCACTATTACATTTTGTTTCTAAACTCTTTCCCCTGAGCCTGTAGTGGTGCTATAAAATAAGCCCTGATGCATTAGAGCTCCTCCTCTCTGCTCCCCTCTCCCTTCCTCCGTGCTGCCTTTCTGAGCTTTTATGGCCACATGAGCAGCAAGCACATGGCTAGCCTGAGCCGCGTGACGTCACCCCCCGTGCTGGTCCCCCGCCCAGCACTGCAACAGGCAGGACTCGCTGTACTACCAGGCTTAGCTTTCAGTCGCAGGGAGGGAACATGCAGCGGTAAACACAAGGCTCGGTTTACTCCTTTCGCGCTTCATTTCCCCCTTAAAGCTGACTGAACTTGTTCCTCCATTGCTTTTCCCCCGAATGTCAGTCTGAAACATGTTGGGCCATCTGGCAGAGAAACTGCAAATAAGCTAAAAAGAAGATGTCTATTTTTTAATATTTCAGCTGTCAGCTAAAGACATTTCATTGTGCACATTATGGCACATTTCCATTTTTCCAATTGCTTTGACATTTTCGTATTTATTCAGCCTTCCTTTTTGGCAGTCGAGCTCACTGCTTTAATGTTTGAACACTTTTAGGGTCTCAGCTTAGAGAAACGTGGTTCTTTGTGGTTTTGAGCCTATTGTGAAATCACTTTACCATTATCTGTCGTACATAAGAATAGAATGTTTCTCTACATTTTCAGGGGAAAGGCAAAAAACATTTATCAGCAGGTGTTTTGCATGACTTAGTGTAGAGCAGATTAGTTATCTCTGTCAAAGATGTCTCAGAGAAGCGATGACCGTCGTGATTAACAACAGGTACGTCATAGGCCACACAAGGAATGGTTTGCAAAAGTGGGTATTTTTTGTCTCTTATTGCTAAAACCAGGCACCGTGTGAAGTTGTCTGTTCCAGCTTGAAGGAACAGTGACAGTGGGGGTTTGTGGCTCCCACATTGTCACATGACTTATGAGCAGAAGCCTGATCTTTCAGGTAGGCTGAGCAGCATGACTGCAACGTGGCCTCCTGAGCTCCTGGCCCTTTAAGAGAGCCCAGCCTTGTGCCGTCTGTTCCAGCTACTGCAAAAGTGAGTCAGTGAGTACACCTTGTATTGCTCTCCTCTCCTGCCCTCCCTCTCCCGTTCTCTGTGGGGCCATGTGCTTGGCACTCGCATTGCTTGCGACAGAGCTTCAGCCGTGTTTATTTTACACACACACACTGCAGCCTATCGCCGTACTGATGTAGAACAACGCAAACAAGGCTGAGGTGGGGCCGTGACTCTGCAGAGGGAGGAGAAAAGAGGCTCAGGGGGTGCGGCCCTGTGCGAAGAAACAAAGGTACTTGGCAGTTTGTGTCCTACCAACCTGGTGACATGATTAAGGGGGTGATGAAGTCATGTGGGATCCATCTGCTACAGGCTTACATGGTTAATCTCAGACTATCTGTTTCTAAAGAAAGAAACTCTTGTGTTGGATCCGTCCACCACCAGCACTGAAATGAGACAGTTCAGTGGGTCTGTGCGTTTGTGGAGCATTTCTCCCCTCTCTCATTCTCTCTCTCTCCATGAGTCATAGTTTGTGGCATGGACCGTTGTAGCTTCCTTAATGTAAAACTCCCCGCTAATACATGAAGGTAAAGGGGAGGCTGTCGGTTCTCTATAAATCCAGGTGTCACATATTCTGTAAATTATTTGAAACCTTTCATTGCGCCTACTGGACAATACTGTCGAGATAGGTGATAAGTATGTGTGTCAGGAACTCTTTAGTACCATTCCAAAATAGGGATGTGCATAGTATTTTAGGTTACAGAGAAAACCTTAAGACATTTTCAGGCAGTTTCCATGACAACCAACGAAATTGTCTTTTGAATACATCGTGTTTTGAGATCCAGGACGTTGGTAATGTGTAGCATGGATATCCCATAAATTGTAAGGAACACATGTTATTTAGTAGTCAGAGGACTAAATGATTTGTGCTGCTAATTAATACAAAGTCAATTCCAGGTGCTGTTCTTTGCATTATCTATGAGATTAAACCACTTGTGTAGTGGCCTGTAATCATTTTGTTTTTGTCACAGATTTCCACGCCCACACTAATGTGCGAACAGGATGTCCTTTGCGTTTGTATTTGTGCGTATGACTGGAAATTACCCCAAAGGGGCACAGACTTAGCAGGGACTGGCCTAAGCATTTCTAATCCCAGATAAGGACGAGACACAGGTGCTGAATGCACAAGGCCTGTTCACCATTTCACCAATTCTGTACATTGTACTGTGGATCCGCACGCACACATCGCTCACATGTACCGTAAGCCCAAAGCCAAACAACACTCCGTCTTACACATACTGATGCCCTTCTCTTCACTTCAGAATGGCTTGGAAAAAGTACTGCACAGTTTCACACAAATACATGGTGGTACGGACACTAACAGGAAGTCCACTCTTTGGGAGAAAGACCTTAATGAACATGAGTCATCCGGTTGTTGGAAGCAGTTTTCATACTGTGTCATATCCCACATATCCCTTTGAGGCAGAAAGCGTGCCAAATAGTTTGACCAGTTTGACATAGTAAATTATTTGAAGTGACAGAGTCGGAAACACTCCAAATGTTGTCGCTGTATCCTGCCGGTATGGCTCCAGCCAAGAGCCAATTAACTGGAAACAAGTTCTTTGCACAGTGAATGTGTGCAAAACTCTTGCCTTTTGTTTGCACTTGGTTGAGTTCTTACACGCTTTATGATTTTTTTCTTCTGTTGCTTTGTACAAGGAAATTTGGCGTCTGTTTGGTTTTGTCCCGTCAGATGATGGGTTAAAGGAAATTGGGTCACAGGGAGTCACTGCCTGGAAGCACCTCCTACTTTTCATGCTTGTTTCTTTCCTTCTCCACCCAATGTCCCTCCTCCACCTCCTCCCTCTCTTGTGCTACTGTAGTGCTGTAATTTTGTTCCTTGAACACCAGCTCCAGGCTATGTTTCTTTTTAAATCACTTTGTTGGTGATTTTCCAAATCAGTCAGCTGCTTAAAAAAAAAACATGGCACGAGGATCACACTGAATTAATGTGATTTTTATAGATGCAATAATGAGACAAGCTCACTCTCCTTTACTGAATGGAGTGTAACGCTAAATTATCTGTCACTGATGTTTCTACATTAGGAAGATGAAGCTATTTTGTACAACACAGCCCTGTAACTCTTACTTTGTTCCCAAACTATCCAAGAAATTATTGTATAATACAACTTAGGAAATCTTCACTATCAGTACAATATTTTTTACGAGGCGTAAACCACAAACCTATTGTAAAGCAGATATTGCAACTGACTAAACTAAATTAACTTAAAACTACTTTCGACGACCACTAAACAGTCTCCAAACTTTCAGTAACTTAGTGCTGTGAAATTATAGAAGCATTTTTGTCTGTGCACATGTGACATTTTTTTTTACAAAAACACGGTCAAGGAATTCTTAATTTCCTAGAAATATATTTCTTTCAAATTGTAGCTATTTTATACTATTTAAATGTTTCTATAATCACAATGTTGCAGGGTAATACAAAATTAGCACCCCTCTGACACAGACATCTTTATTAATGGGCTGTTCCACTGGAACTAAATGAGTTTGTAACAGACTAAACACTAAACACCGAATCTTTCACTTCATGATCTTCCAGAAGTAATAATTTAATAGTTTTAATCCTCTTTTCCTTTTCAGACATTAAAACGAAAAGAAAAGGAGTACGAGCATGACATGGAGCGGCTGGCCAGAGAGAAAATAGCCATGCAGCAGCGATTAGCAGAGCTGAAAAACGAGCTGAACCAGTGGATGGATGCGATTGAAATTGATCGTGTCGTGCGACAGACAGTGCAGCCTGAAGAGGATCAGGCCTCAACCTCCACGGCCTCAGGTAGGTCAACAGTTCTCTTCTGGCCTATGCATTCCTGTCCTAAATCAATGTTTAAAATACACTAATGCTAAACCAGTGTGAATTTTTAAATAAAACCAAAAAACCTTTTAAACCTTAACCTTTTAAAAAATGTAATCACCTTGATTTGGGTATCATTATGTTAATTCTCTCATCTGTCGGTGTTGCAGAAGGTGAAGAAATGGATGAGGACGCAGATGATGAGGCATCTCGGAAAGCACAAACTGCCTTGCCCACCGTGCCTCAAACCACAAAACCTGAGCTGCACAAGACTGCAACACCTGCTCTGACCCCATCTCTGGCACCAACCACCACCGCTAGCTCCTTAATAGCCCAACACATCCAGCACAAAGCCCCTCTGCACCAACCACAGCCCCATCCATTGCCAGTGACTTCTCCACAGCCAGTCTCCAAACCTGCAGCTCCGCCTGTACTCGCAGCTACGACATCCAGCACTCCAACCACGCCCAGTCAGCCCTTGATCCCCACTCAGACACAAATGATGACCACACCCAGCCTTCACCCGACAGTTATCGCCCATGCTTCAGTGTCCCATCCCTCAGTCATCCAAGCAGTCAATCACGTCATCCAGGGAGGGGGTCACAAACATATTACCCACCTGGCTCCCTCCACCACCACCAGTTCCGTTCATTTAGCCCCAGGCCACCAGCCTATAGGCCACATCACCGTGCATCCAGTGGCTCATCTAAGCCAGCATCTACCTGCCCTCTACCCTCAACCAGTGGCTGTCACACAACCAACTGTGGTTGGTCACATCACCCACACGTTAAACCACACCCATCCCCAGGTAAACGCCACTACACCTAGCCAGGCAGCTGCTACTATTGTTGGCAAGCAGACTGCAGTGAGTACTCAAATGGTGGCCCACCACCCGCAGCTGGTGGGCCCGACAGTGCTCAACCCTGTGACAATGGTGACCATGCCATCCTTTCCCATCAGCACTCTGAAGCTGGCCTGAACACTGCCAACAGGACCACCAGGCTGCAGACAGAAATGACCCATGATAGGGAAGAACCACAGACCAGGCCAGCGATTAAAGAGACAGAGAGGGCAAGAGAGCGGCAGGACCTGCCACTGATCCACATAGTACATTACAGCACATTTAGCTGTTCAAAAGCGTCAGGAACATTCCTATAACAAACTGCCTACCTTCCTCAATGTTGGCCTACAACAACGTCTTAAAATCTAAAACCCGACACTGAGATATGCCCAGCGATACTGTGTGTGACGAAAGCGGGCAGACGTGAAGTTTTAAACCCTCACTTGGCATCTGTTACTGCAGATATTCAGGCAACGGTCATTTTCAGAAAGGCTTTAAAGAAAATGATTCAAATGGGTAAAGGGGTGGTGGTCTGAGGTTCCTGACTGCTGTTCGATTCCTGACTGCTGCAGATTAACCAGTAGCGGATCGTGCAGTGGAGAGGCTACACTGGGATTTGAGAGCTGTGACAGTGTAGGATCAGAATGCTGGGCCCGCCATAACCAGCACATTAGGAATGTGATACAGAGGAGCTCCTCCTTTCAAGCAGAGACACATGCTACAGGGTGGGAGCGAAATCACGGACTGAAGTCGAACTCCTGAAGGGGAGCTGCAGTCCACAGTGATGGTGCATTCAGTAACATCTCCCTCTGCTGGTTGTTGGTAATATGAAACTGATATCCTTGTAAGGATGGGAAAAGAAATCCTCCAGTGATGTGTAACAGTGATGGAAAGAATGGCAACTTAAGTAAGAACGTGCTTTTTGGGGGGGTGGAGTTAAAAGGACAATCAAATTATTATTCATCTGTCCTTTAGACATTGGTGTACAACTGAGCAAACAGACAAGTTATTGGTTTAAAATAAAGTTATGTTTTTGAAACAGCTGCTAACCTATTTTTATTCTAAAGGTCTACACGCCCCTAACTGTACGTGACAGACTGTGGCGTGTCCAAATACTCAATCAAATTCTGAGGTGAAGAGTTCGGTGTTAAGAGATTAAATTTGTGAAAACCTTAGTAAAAGGTCTGTGAAATGTACTGAAGCATGTTTCTGTGCTGTTTAAAGTGGTAAATTATAGCCGGCTGTAACTGCAAACCGTAACTGGGTGATTATTACGTAACGAGTGATGGCCCACAGTGATTGGCCAAGTTGTAGTATGACTGCAAGGTTGGTTGAGATCAGTACAGAATGAACAGCTAAGATAAATCCATCTGCATTTTATTTCCAGACTATCCTTTCCCACACCTAGCACTGTGAAAATGTATTTCTGTTAGTCTCAATGAGCAGCACACCTGCAGTTTAGCATAGCACTTGCTAGTACAGCAACATGCTGTGACCTCCTAATTTAATCTGAATGTATTGATCGGTGAATGAATGCAGAGTAGCGCACTCAGAGGTATAGTCGTTTAAAGAAAAACACATTTGCTTTATTAAGGTATCACATGTATTAAAGTATCAAGTGTATATGTAAAGTGTAACAATTTTAAAAAAAGTTTTGTATTTTAAGATTTACCTGTTTCATCTGAAAATAACTTTGATTGTAAATTTTATAATATGCCCTTTTTTTCCCCGTGGGACCATGTACAGAGCTGTACATCAGCGTCGCGACTACAGACCTCGAAGTCGTAATCACATTCAGCCACTTTAGAAAGTATTAACCCTTTTAATTTGTTTGCATTTTGTTCAGATGCAATATGATTAAGTCATGCACTATGATTATATGACTAGAGCCCCACTATGTGAAAAGATGAAGTAACTTCCACCTTGAGATTTTATGCAGTTAGATCCTGAACACAGTGAAATCATATTGTAACAAACAAAATATATACAAGTTGGGGATTCAGATACTTGAAAAAGCAATAATATACTTGCGTTTTCCCTATGGAGAAAGTTTATGTTGTATATACTCTGTAAACATTGGGCTGAATTTAGATATAACTACTGTAAAAAGCTGGGGAAAATATGTAAGATTTATAAAAGTATACTTAATAAATTGTATTGTTTACAGATGTCTGATGCAGTGTGCTTTTTTCATGTTTTTATAGCTGCACCTAAACATCAATTAATCTGGTTATTCATTTAATTGTAAATTAGTTTATTCACTTGGTCGAAAAAAAAGGATCTTTACCCTCAGATCTTACGTTAACCAACCAAAATTTTTATTCACAGCAAAGTCATCTCAAGGCACTTTACATAATAAAGTCAAGACTATATAAACATTTAGAGAAAAGACAACAAATCCCCTCGAGCAGCTATAGGCAACAGTGGAGAGGGAAAAACTCCCTTTAACAGAACAAACCTCCAGCAGAACCAGATTCAGGGTGGGCAGCCATCTGCCTTGACCGGTTGGGGTGAGAGGAAAGTGGAGAGAGAAAAAAAACAGAGCAACAAAAGAATGGGCAGGTTAATCGGACCAGTAGCTGCGCATTGGAAGACACAAAGCCGGGAAGACGGGGACAGAGAGAGAGAGAAGAACAACTACAAGAGAAAGAAGACGAGTTAATGTCATACAGTGGTGACACATAAATGTGGGCTGAGAGGAGGAAAGTGTCTCAGTGTATGAGGACGTGGGTCCCCCAGCAGTCTGACCCTATCGCAGCAGGACTAGAACTAACTATAAGCTTTATCGAAGAGGAAGGTCAACTTCATAAAACCCTTGGTAAAAAGTGATACTACGTTAAACACCATTATGCTGGTACGGGCCCAGCCATATTATATCTACTAGTTGGTCTTGTCAGTCATAACTCAGCCACGGACAGAATTGTTCTTGGTTCTAGACCAGCAAGGTGTTGCTGCTACTGTGGCAACACTTTTCAGATTTACCACACAAAGTCAGACCACAGACACAAGATGGCTTCATTTTTCTCTAATAGCATGATCAACTTCATATATTCTTTCCTTTCAAGATTGAATTATAAACTTCTTAATATTAAGCAACATCTCCACACACTGCATCATCTATAACAATTTTGAAAAACAGCACACAATGACTATTAATTGAAGAATTTTTTGCAGGACTGTATTAGTTTTAGGCCACCAATCCTGAGTGTGTGTGTGTGTGTGTGTGTGTGTGTGTGTGTGTGTGTGTGTGTGTGTGTGTGTGTGTGTGTGTGTGTATCTATTTTATATTAAATTCATTTAATTCAGTTAGTTTAAATGTGAAAATTTATATTTAATTTCAGCTGTAAAGATTATTCTAAGTTATTTAATCCATTTTAGTCTAGGCCCTAATGTGTTTTGTTGCAATAATAGTCACAGAAAATGTAAACCCCATTAAATAAAATGTCAAATTTATATAAAAGAGTTACTCGAATTTATTCATTTTACCTACAAATGTCCACACAGCCGCCATATTTTTTTCTAAATTTATAAGTTTCACAAATTACAAACAGCTGTAGAAACAACTGAATTTAAAAAAAACAACTATTTTTTGATTAGGGTGGAAAAGATTATCTAGTACTAATACAACTTGACTTAAAAGTCGGCCCTAAAATAAAATATGGACAAATAAAATGGTGCAACAATTCTACATATTTTGTTTCCAGCAAAATCAGGATTAGCATATTCCTACCATTTCTAATATAACCCTTTTTTGACTTGGAAAAAAAAAACAGTTTTCAATTTTTAAACTTTAAAAGTTTTAAAAAGTGCATAATTTTACCTTAATTGTGTAATCACCTTACTGAAAGTCTTCAGGTTAATATTTTAACTTAGTGGATTGTGATACAAATATGTTTTGAGAGACCTAAACAACATAGTAGCTGAGGGAATGCCTTTAATTTGTTTTTATTTTTCATTCATTTTGAAATAGTAATTTATACCTTTACAACTAATTTGCAGACATTTGCCCAGCTTTGCAAACAACTGCAACAAAAAATGTGAAATGATGAAATCATAAAATTCGTCACGCTTAAATTTATAAAAAATAAAACGCAAAGGGTGATGGAGACGTGAAATTATATTTATATTTTATTACAATATTAGAATTTGTACATATTGTCCTCTTCATTCGTATTTCATTTATAAATTTATTACTTAAATATACCTCAAAAAGTAGAATACCAAAAGACAAATTTACTATAAACAAACAAACAAAAGTAATACCTGACTCTAGGACAGAAGCTCAGGGAATGTATTTTGTTTTTTAAACAAAGGTCACACATTTGGCTGAATCATTAAAAAAAAGGTTGTACTATTTTATTAAATAATTCTGAGCAGTACTCTTTGAAAAGATATTCAAATCAATTTTCTCAATGTCAATACAAAACAAAATTCACACTTAAGTAAATCTGGGACAATTAATTCAGTTTGTGAGTGATGGCTTTGGTTGCAAGATAAACATTAAGGTTAGTTCACATCCAATAGTTTTCCTCTGAAGTGACTGTGTCATTATAACTAACCAAAAAAAAAACCCTCTCTCTCTACAGTTAGGTGGTTTTATATTTTCATTGCTCATAAAAAACGTCATGCGCCTCCAACTTATCTGCAATCTTATTAACCTAACAAAGGATTTTACCTCAGACACAAAAAAGGTTCTCTTCTTCTCAAACCTTTTATTTTCCCGAGTGACTAACGGTTTGTATTTCCTCTCACATGTGACCCACTGATGAACTGACTGTCTTAGGGAAAGTTATGTTACTTACAAGGCTCATATCACTAATCGGTAAACTGTGGATTCTCATATGAGTTAAGACTGGCCAGCACAGGGCACAACCACTAACGGCTTATGCTCTCAGGCAGCAGAGGTGACAACTATGATAAATGTGCAGACAGTGAGAAGAACAAAATGTTAATAAATCTGAGCAAGCCTTGCATAAAATAAACCTGATAAAGGACGAGAAACCTCAGCTGAAGTCAGCCTGTCTAAATAAAACAATCATCTACACATAAGCTGTGCCCTAGGTTGTAGTTAAAAAACAAAAAACAAGGGACACATAAAAGAAGAAAAACAGTAGAAAATATGAGTATAATATAAAAAATTAAATTATTACAGTATATATGCAGGATGATTTAGGGATAGTAAAAAAAAAGACACTTGCACCCAGTAAGTGCGCTTAACAAAATCTGAGCCGGTCACCAGTACTTGTAAATGTAAACCACATATCGGACCATATGTAGAAAAATAAAAATAAAACAACCCTGTGATCATGTGGCTAAATAATGTTCAAATATGTGAGCTAACCCCAAAACAAGTCATTGATTTATTCGAACAAACATAATATTTGTGTTTTTAATTATTTGAAACTTTGCTTCAGAACAGAAAACAGAGGAGGAGGGTCGATATGTTTGATTCTAGTGAGGATAAAGGGTGTCGTTAGGCTGCAAGTGCCCGAACATCTTACCACCATCTCCTTGCAGGTCCCTGATCCATGTGTAACGTGCTTTTGATGAGGTTGGATGTGGTTGGGTTGACACACAGAGGGATGTCAGAGTTTCCTGGGTGTTTGTTTTATCCCAGTGAACTGGTATTTACACAGTGTGACGGGTGTCCTGTGCTAATAAGCGTCTCTCTGAGTGTCCATTTGATCCTGGATCCTCTGCAACATCTCCTGCATCCGCCGCAACTGCAAAGAGAGACAGACGGACGTTAGTGTCACAGTGTGCAACTGTGCATACGCGTGTGCAACTTCACAAATCCACCGTCACATTTGTAATGGTGTGAACATGCAGCCCGTAATAAGCGCAAATTATTTACACAAGACTAAACAAACTAGCCAAGTCGATACCAATCGGAGATCAGTCTGGTCTTTCTAGATCATGTGACCTCTGCTGACAGATTGTAGCCTCTACCAATTTTCACACACAGATGTTGAAGCACGAGTTAGCAGCTTGTTAAAGAGTTCATTATGTTGAGACCTTTAGTTTTAAGGTCTTAACAAATCAAAGTCACTTCATTGTTAATTTTTGTGATTCATCAATAAAAATATTTCTTCTTCTTACTAGTTTTACACTTTGCAGCTGTACTGTCCGTATTGTGCTTGCACTTTGTGTATGACTGTCTATAGGCGAACAGTCGTACCTGTTGGCCAAATCTAAAATTAACTCCACATTCCAAACCCACATTCAGATGGGATGTATATACATTAACATAGTCATGTTTCACCACATTTTAATTTTGGTCTTTAAAAAATAAAAACAACTGAGGAGCGAGGATCTCTTTATTTGATCAAATAAATTGATTTGCGGAGAAAAGGGAAGGAATGAGAAACATTATGGGGAATTATCACAGGTTTGACAGATTTATCAACTGTCTTTTAATGAACACTAACATGATGTAGAGTCATGTGAGTCTGTGCAGTTGGTCCAGTTACCTTAACTGGAAAATAAATAAATAAATAAATAAACAGTGACTGGCTGGGATCATTAAAGGAATATTAGCATTTCCTCTAGCAATATTCTTTCTATATCAAAGCCTATTCTGACAATTTTCCTGACAAAGACAACATTTCATGCTATTTTAGCCCTTAAATATAATTGCTGGGGTACTGAAAATTACCCCTAACTCTATTAATATTTATATGCTCGGTTCTAGGTGTTTGCACCGCACTGGTAAGGGTTACATGGATGTAACTATGGGTATGTGCAGAGCCTCTACAGAGGCTGGTGGGTACAATACAACACAGCAAGTAGTCGTGATTAAGCTGCATGATTTCCTACCAACGCTTAAAAGGTCCAAAGGACATGAGAGGACAGGGGTGAGGAGGTTTGAACGTATGACCCAGAAATTCATGCTTTGAGGAGTTCAATATCAGACTCAGAAAACATAACTAGGGGTGGGCCTTCTACAAAGTTTATGCTGAAACAGATTTTGATCAGATGGCTTCGTCGACTAGCTGGTCTGAGTGTGTCTCTAGGAACTCTTGGAGGTCAGGACTGTGATCTGGCTCGTGCTTGTGGTCACGATCATATTGGTGGTGATGGGACTCCGGTTCGTGGTTGGCAAGCCGTACCTCCTCATCTTTCTCTCGGATTAGTTTTTCTGTCTCGTCTGCCACTCCTGGCACCACGGGGATGGGGAAGTCTGTGCCGCTTTCCCTGGTTAGTTTGCTGCAGGGAGACGTTGTGAAGAAGTTTAATATTTTATTTTTACAGCTGTTTGTTGGGAGGAACTATAACTACAAACAGCAAACACAACACACAAGCTTAAATCTGTCTTTTTGCCTTAGCTAAAGTTCAGCAGCTGATAACTCACACATAACTATCTGATGCTGGTTAACATACTGTATCTTACATCAAACAAACAAACTCAACACAAATAAGTATAAATCAAAAGGTGTGAATAAGTATGGGAGTGTATGTTTATTCCTTCATTCTTCTGGGTGCAGTCCTGTGTGTATACCGTGTTTCAGTGCGGACATACTTGCGGTTGCGTTCCTTCACGACCATGCGGGTCATGCTCTGGATGCACTGGGCTCTGTAGTTCTCGTAGTGGGTCTCCCGGGTCACGTCTTTAAGATCTTGCATGTGTGTGCGAACGAGCATGTTCCTCAGCTTCACAAAATCACAGTGTGCCGAGTTCTCCACTGCAGAAAACAGGTTTTCACCGATTTAATATGAAGCAATTGAGCATTCAAAACTGCTTATGCTGATTTCCTTTTACGAAAAATGCCAAATAATCAGCAAAGTCCAGTTAATGCGTGCAGCATAAAGCCTTACGATGCTAGAAATGATCTAAATAAAGATTATTTTGTTACTACAACCAAACATGTGAGAGAACCAACCTTCCACAATACCCCAGGGGTACAAGCGGCCTCGCACCCTCTTCCCTTTGGCTTCCACCACTGTGTTGCTGCCAATTACTGCGAAGGGAATGCTTTCCTTGTTGGGAGAACAAAGGGTCATAAAACATTTAGAATGTTCCAAACCTATCTGCCAGGGGAGGGTGTGGATGAGTCTGTTTTTAAGGATGGGTCAGTGCAGGGCTGAGTGGTGCAGTGCAGATGTCTTTCTGGTTGTTTTGTTAACCCCCCACGTTAACCTTGGTGGGACTGACTACAGACAGTAGTGGACTAACCGTGAGGTCATCTCATGTATGTGCTGAATATTTAATCTTTAAGATCCCCATAAGGTCCCTATTCTAAATAATGGATCATTTTATTGAAAATTAATTTGAACGTTTAGCTGCTAGATGTTATTAACCGGTGTGTATTTACCCCACTACATTACAAGTGTTTAAATGCTACAGCCCTGATTCAGTTCTGGCTGTTAACCCAAACCCGAACTCCTGTGTGGTCCAGCCCGCCAACTCCAGACTGAAGAAAACACAACCGAGCAGAGAGAAAACACCTTTCAAATTAGTTCTCACCTTCAGCTCAAGGTCCTGCTGCTTGAAATCCTCATCTTCGTCAGAGTCGCAGTCAGGGAACTGGTATATCTTGATACCATACTGCTCAATCTCTTCTCTGATCTACAAGAAACACACACAAGACAAAATACACAGTGAAAACTTGAAATCATTAATAGTGAAGGAATGAATAGATCTGTTTGGTTTTGGGAAGGACGCATAGATCAGTTACTGGATTGAGATCAGTCTTGCCTTGATTTTCTTTTTCTTGACCTCAGTAGGGGTGAGCGTGTCGGCTTTGGCCAAAATGGGGACGATGTTGACCTTCTCATGCAGAGCTTTCATGAATTCCACATCCAAAGGCCGAAGACTGGAAGGACAAGACAGGGTAAGACCCTACTCTCCCTAAATGTTACATATTAACACTGACACGAGTGAAATATTTTGGTTGCTTCTAATGCTTTGCATCACTGTTACAGGTGAAAGATGTAATATTTTCATTTGTTCACAGGGTTTTCAAGATTAACCATTCATGGCAGTTTCTCAGTTAGCAGAGTTTCTTAAATCATAAAAATACATTTTCAGAAACATTTAGGACAAACAATATATCAATCGAGAAATGACAGTTACATGTCCATGGTCATACAAATATTGGATTTACTGCCAATGGACATCACCACTTTTAGCCAACTGGAGAAGTGCTGGGATTAACCCTTTACTCCAGGTGACTTCCTGCTCTGGTCTCTGATGGCAGTAATGGCTGAAGCTCATCAACAGAGGGAGCAGCTTCTCCATGAATGTCAGTAAAAAACGAACTGCAGCATGACTTGGGGTTTGGACACAGTCATGTGGAACAGCGGCTGTGACATATGAACTGAAAAGTACCTCGTCAGCACAAACATCTCACTCGAACGACAGAGGTGCACAATGTGTAAATGCACCTAAAAACAGCAGCATGTGTATGGGCGGGATCCTGCTGCATTAATAAATTAAAGGCCAAAAAGCACTGCAATCAAATGCCGCTACAGGGGATATTCACAAAAAAATATAATATGCGTTGGTGGTTATGTCTCGGGCTGTGTCTTTTACATTTATGTTTACAGAAGTGGCAGCAGAGTCATTATATTCTGTAGTAAAGGGGTTAATATTCCCCATTATTAGGTGCAGCATAAGAGAGAGGGAGCCTGTCTGATTCCTAGAGGAGCACTGCAGCTTTGTCATACCCATGACCGAAGGGTGAGATGAAATAAAGGCAGCAGTGTACACGGTTGTCCTGAATGTTCTTGCGGTTGAGACCACTCTCGTCCCTGAAGTACTGCTCAAACTGCTGGTCGATGTAGTCAGCCACTGACTTCCAACTGGAGCAGAAACACACACACACACACACACACACAGGCATGATGAAGCTCTGAGGCAACAGCTGAACCTCAGTACTGCTCATAATATGGAAATCACAGCACAACCACAGTAAGAGATTATCCAGCTGAAGTCTGGATGTGTTAAAAACCTTTGACATGTACCATTCAGTGTTGTTTACAGCATCCCCAAAACCAGGGGTATCCACAATAGTGAGCTTCAGTTTAACACCTTTCTCTTCTATATCCACCGTGTGCTTGGTGATTTCTACCGTTTGTGTGATTCGCTCTAGAGGAGAGACAAAAGCAAACCATGTAATACCCGCCTTGGCAAATTACTGAATAAATATTTGGCAAAAAAGCAGAAAAAAAATATCAAAAGCTGCAGTTTCCTTACCTTCAGCATTGAGCAGCTTCCTATCTTTGTACAGATCTGTGAGAAACAGACTGTTGACCAGGGTGGACTTTCCCAGGCCTGACTCCCCTTCGAACAAAGAACAACACAGACAAAAAGAGTCAGATTAAGACTGCGCCATCAGCAGTCTCTTCAAAGTTAAACACGGGCTTAAGATCAAATGTCTGCTAATGTGCAAAGCGGGATTTACCTGCCACCATGAGCGTGAAGTCAAATCCCTTCTTGACTGATTTGCGGTGCACCTGGTTTGGCAAAGTTGCAAAACCCACATATTCCTTGTCCTGGTCCTAATATGTACATATTGGAATAAAAACATAAATCAGTGATGCGCATGTTTAAACACCCTGTTTAAAATGGCCAGTCCCACAAACAGCAGATCGACTTTCATACGAGGCGTTTGACACTAGAAAAAGTCAACAACAAAACAAAAGGCAGAAGACCTTCATCCGTTTGTTCCATCATAAGACGACGAGCAAACATCAACCTTTTTAACCATAAGAGCAAATGTTACTTGATAATTGTAGTTTCGTACACACACTCCTAGAATCAGTTTTCATTGCTCTGAAGTTTAATTGTTCAACACATAATAACATGCAAACCGCTTTGTCTGACAGCATAACTAAACCACTTTTCCTCTCTGGGCGTCTTGGTTAGACGCCCTTGTTTTACCTCATTGTTGTTGTATGGGTCGAATCGACCCCAGGGGCTCTTGGGCCTGGAGGGACTGACAAGAGATGGCAAGTCAAACTCCACACTTCTGCTCTGCGGCAAACTGAAGTCTGAACCTGAATCTGACTGCGCCCTACCCGCCACAGGGGGGCGCAGATAAGATGGAGTGTGGGGACGGTCTTCACCCTCTGCCTCCCTGTCTGCATCATGAGACTCATGGCCATGATGGTGCTGAGGGTCGTGCATAATGTTCTCCACCTCGGAGTCGTCCGAATGGCTCAACTGCTAGAGACGGCATGGTTGAAGAGGGTGGATGAGGCGATTTAAAGGGTGGAGGCAAAGAAAGTGAGAGGAAAGGTAAAGTGCATATGTAGAAGGAAAGAGATTGAGATCCAGGGGGCAGAAAATGCCAACTTTAAGAAAATGTCATAACATTTTACGGTGATGGTAAAAACAGATATATGGATTTTCCGGTAAAGGCTCAACCTTCAAAGTTAATAAGGGAGAACGTGTTTGGTCAAATGAAAATGTCTTCCTCAGTCTGTGCAGTAATTTTGCTGTAGCCAGACTGTCTACATACTAAAGGAAGTAAAGTGAGACGTTCAGGGGTTTTTAGCACCATCACTGGTACCTGTTCGGCATGATGGGCCCTGCTGGGATTGGGTGACGCAGGGCAGGAGTCCTGCTCGTCTGAAGAAGAGTGAACATCATGGTCGCTGTCTTCCATTGCAACTGGGGCTACACTACACTCAACCAACCATAAAGGAGCAGACATTTGGAAAGATTTGTCAGAGGACAGAAGATGGGGTCACATCAGGAAAAGAAGGAGGAGGACCCACGGAAGGTCCACCATGAGGAAGAAGGTAGTGTCAGGATCAGTGTGACAAGTGGAATGTATGTGTTTAGGCAAGACAGACGAGGACGAGAAGGAAGATGGAAAATATTTAAATAATTTTTAAGGCAGTTATAACAAATGAAAACAACAAGCCATTTAGTGCAAAGCTGATCAGATGATGTAACCAGCAAAACAACTGAGTGATGTGTAATGACATTCTGAGGGCAGTTGTCTCCGCACTATGTAATAGAATGTTGTTGGTCCCATCTGGCCTCCTGTTGTCCTGGTTAGTGTTTCAGACAACACCAAGAAAGTGCCATCAAGATTCTTATGTTAAATTAAAAATGTCCTACATCCCTAACGTACAGTTTTGTTTATGATGCAATTTTAGAGATTTCGGATCGAGAAAAAAATCAACAGTTTCACGGTTTAGGAAATCCGTGACCTGCTTTCCTGTGCAACAACCAAAGCACAGAGATTGATCTCTGTGCTTCCAACATGGAGGATCTGGTGACCTACATCAAACTGATGGGTGACTGCCTTTTTCATGCCTTTGTTCATATTTTCTGCAGATAAGCTGCATAAAGAGACACCAGTGACTGAAAGAAAAAACTGGCAGCAGTATCAGTTGTAATCTCTTGCTGAAATAATAACGGAAGCGATTACAGAAATAACATTAAACCACAAACAGGTTCTTAAACGCGTTGCAACAAAAACCCCACTGAGAACCCTCCACGCAGGGCCACATCTCACCTCCTCTCTTGCAGCGCCTCACCTGCGGGACCTTTTACCAGCGCGTAAAGCCTCTTCTTTGATGCGTGTGCACTGCTCTTCATGCCCACTCCAGCGGGCAGCAGGACGCAGAGAGCAGAGGCTCCAGCATTTATACGCCTCTACCCCAGAGGACGCAGCGTCCTTCAGCCCCATTGAGCCACCCACTGATTGCCCAGGGGAACTGATCAGCAGCATTGACAAGCTTCACGTCACCGTTCACCGGCTACACACCAACCGGGACACAAAGCACACACTCTAATGCAGAAACTAGTTCACATTCACAACCAATACAGTCACACAACATGGGCAGATGAACCTAAGGAATGCTGAGATTTCTGCCTGACAATATACTAAAAATAGTCACGTTGAGCATAACTAAGAAGAACATACTACATAAATTGTGCGATGTGCGTCTACCAAATCAGGACATAAGCAATCTGAGTTGCTAATGTGAAACCTCAAACACAAATTACATATTAAACATAGGGCGCTGTGCTACTAAGCTCACTAATTAAGCTAATGAACTGATTTATTATAAACTATTTATAGACTAACTTACTTGTCTTCCAATACCACATTAAACATTAAAGACATTCTCTCATTCATATGCAAAAGTATGCAGCAAATTACTATTATCATTTTAATTATGAACTCTACACAGGGCTTTTACAAAACGCAAACACTACCATCGTGAATCACACAGTTCGGATTCATGTTTAATGGTTAGTGGTTAAATATTTCTCATTAAATTCACCAGACTTTCCTTCATGCATGAACATGACCTCTCCTTTGGGGCCGGTCATGGCTTTTCCTCGCTAAGCCACACATACTATCTGGTTACACCGTCTTTAAATCTAAGTGATGAGGCAGCATTACTGCAGGTAGCAGATTCACTTTCTTAAAAGGACTAAAAGCAGCTTTGTAAAGGAGACTGGAAAACAGGAAAACCTTTTCACCACTGAACCAGCCAGGCCCCCAGTTTGGGTATTAAAATCTAAAAACTGCACACACAGTTACAGCTGAAAATCCAACACTTACAATTGAGAACCAGGTTATATCTGGTAGTGCCCAAAAATAATTACAATGATTATTCTAAAGGACGACCAAAGAGGAGATATATGGATGTCCTAAAAGAGGACATGAGGTTAGCTGGTGTCAGAGTAGAAAATGCTCAGGATAAAGTGAGGTGGAAACGGATGATTCGCTGTGGCGACCCCTGATGGGAAATACCTAATGACAAGTAGTAGTAGTAGATTCAAACCCCCAAAAATCAGACCTTTTCTACATGCAACTATTTCTACTGTTACTGATTCGTACTTTATTAAACCGACCTTCTGCTTCTTCTGTCCCACAGAAGCAGCAGCACTCAATCCTGTGCTTAAACTTTCACATTTAACTCCATTTTTCAACTGTAGTAGTCAATGAACGAATAATCGTTAGAAACGTGAATGAAAATTCAACAGAAGCATCAGTTCAACTCTGATGAGCCACACAAACACAGAAAAAACATCTCCAACACAGAAACAGATCCCAACATTACTCCTTAAAAAAAAATTAAAACCCTCCAAGTTTGTTGATTCAATAAATCAAAAGAGAACAAACTAACTAATCACAACTATGGAATAACTTTTTGTAAGATTTACAAAAATGTCTCCTCATCCCAATTCTGCATTTGGTCTTAAAATGTATTACATCCTATGAAAACAATCTTCTATAACTATAATAAAACCTAATGAGCTCTGACATCAATTTAATACATTTTCCACACAGTGTCCCTCTGGAAGGACCGTCAGCTGAGACCTGAACCAAATAGAACTTTCATTGTCAATTGCATTTCTGTTCTGCAGGTTAGTTAATGATGACTGATAGGCAAACGTAATATTCATTTATTCCATCCAGAGTTTGTTGGAGGAGGAAACGGAATAAACAGGCCTAAGACCTGAAGTTCTGGTGCAAGATAGATGCTGGGAAATGCTTCAAAAAGAAAAAAGGCTCCAGAATGATATTGTGACAAATAAACCTTCACATAAAACAGTGTTCCTTATAATACTTACAAAAGGAGCCCCTGATTTATATTCTCTGCATAGCCAAATCGATGAGACAGGGGACATTAAACAGTGGTATGTGGACAGGAAAATTAAGCCTAATGACAACAAACCTTACTATGTCAACAGCTGGTTCGAAGGCATTTCCTGCGATCCTTATAAATAAAACTGCACTTGTTGTGAGCTGGTGCCTCCCGTGCAAAACTCCAAATTGTGTCCAATCTAGGCACTCCACTCTAAAAGGACATGTTGTCTGAAATGTCCTGCTTTGTCAGTACTGCAGGTTACAAAGCAACAATTTGACCACAGAGCATTTTACTGCAGATATAATACAAAGGTTTCAAAATTTTCAATTACATTTAATAACCAGTCTGAGCAGCTAATGGCAGTTTACTGAACAATGAAATTAAATATACATAACCTATTCTATACGTCAGAGATGTAAGAAATATTTTACGGTGGGACTAAAACCTTCATGGCTAACCCACATAGTTCCTGCGAAACAATGGAAGGACATGAAAGTTAATTCAACATAAACAAGTTCCGTGGTTGACGACGCTGCTTTGTTACTGTTGGATCGTGGTCGTGGGTTTGGCTGCCACAGAGCTGATGGATGATGATTTGCTGCATGAAACACAGCTCTCAGGGGAAAGTCCACTTTAAATGCTTCCTGAATGACATGGGAAATGCAATCAAAAGCTGCCTAAAAGTCATAAAGAAACAGGACAGCCTTTTCATATTGACCTTCGATGATGAAAACACATTTCAGCTTGGGAGGAAATGCAATCGACAGAGTTGTTTATAATCCAGCTGGAATAATTACCGTGCTATTATTCAATGAATGCTAAATCCTTTCTGCTTGGCGAGCCCTGCCTCTGTTGGAAGGAATCGCGGTGCAAACGTGGAGGTACATTTACTCTACCACTTTATATCCAGGGATCTTAAGCCTCCTCTTGTATTTTAGACACAATTTTCCGTGCGCAATTATTAATGCAGCTTTTCAAGGGAATTCAAAGCAGAAACATTGTTCTATATTTATTTCTTCGTAAAAACTCGACGTTGTGAAATTCACAGGATGAATACAAGTGAGTTTTCCCCTCGTGGCGAGGCCAGTAGCAGGTGGCAAAGTGAGCCATGTGCGCTCTGTGTGAATGCTTTGGTTGTCTGAATACACAGAGGCCTGCTATGTGTATTCAGACAACTCAGTACACACACACACACACACACAGTGCCTATAAAAAGTATTCATCACCCATTGACGTTTTCATGTTTATTTACATTTTAAATCATACTTTTACACTCAGAAATTGTCTATATTATTTTAAGACATAATTGGCCTTGTAAGTACTCCCTCCCTTTGGGTCAGTGTTTATGAGAAAATTTGCATCCCCTTAATTTGAAATGTCAAAAAGAGTAAAACCAAGATTTCTTTTCCAGCACATAATATTCATGAATTAATTAATTATTTCAAAATTAACTTTTTTTTTTAAACCGTTTTAATCTGTCACATGTCGACAACTGCAATTTTTCTGTCAAGTTACATGGGACTCAACGTTTCAAGTCCAGCCAAAATTTCGCACATATGTTGATCTGACTCGGCCAATCCAAATTAATAATTTTATTGTCCATTTCTGTGGAGCTTAGGGAGGAATGCTTGGAGTCATTATCTTGCTAAAAAATGAGTTTTGCCCCCAAGCTGCAGTTGTCTTGCAGACTGCATCACATTTTCCCTCTATTTTCTTTCACTCATGTTTTCTCTACCTCTAAAAGCCATCCAGGGCCTGCAGCACAGAGGCATCCCGACAGCATGAAGCTGCCATCGCCATGCTTCATGGCTGGTGGTTTTGTGATGATGTGCAGAGTTTTGGTTTCTGGTAAACACAGTGCCAAGTCTGTTGACCAAACAGCTCAATTTTGCTCTCATCAGATCAAAGAACCGTCTTCCAGTTGATTTCAGAGTCTCCCATGTGATTTTGATGAACTGTAGCTCATAAAGCTCATGCAAATTTCCACATGAAAAAAATTCTAGATTCCCAAGGCAGAAAAAAAAACTGTTTTATGTCTTCATTTTGCCAGTGTATGCAAGTCAATGTTCAAATATTTTCCTGTGTAACATACTGAGCTACATCTTCCACCACACAGACAATGGGCAGACCACACTCATAATGCATTAAACATGCACAGAGGATCAATACACTACATGAGTGTTTTAAAATGGTACAGATGGGCATCAAGGAAAAACTAATCAGCTCCACAGAGTTCTGCAGTCACATGGAGACTGTCATGGCATTTTCTGGCTAACAATGTCCGAACAATGTCCTTTTTTACTTATCATATTTGAACATTACACCCAGTCATACTATATGCACTCATGTGAATAATGCGTCTCTTGTGTGGCTTCGTGAGGTAAAGTTATGCGTGCTGCATAAAAACAGTTATGTTTATACAAGGAAAACCTGCAGCTATAGATCACGAGGTTGGAAGACAAAATAAGGATGAGCAAACTACTGACAGAGAAATGCACTGAATTGTAGAGGAAGAAGAAAAGCAACAAGCACATACCTCTGTATCACTGTTCATTTCTGAGTTAGCTGCCATATTATCCGTCCACAACCAGTGGTATTTGTTTGGTTTCAGCAGAGAGCAGAAATAAGGGACAGAAACCTATGAAAAGGCCTTGGAAAGGTCCTCAGAGTGAGTGTCACTTCTTCAGTTTCAGAGCGCCCCACGTTACATAAGCACACCTATTTTCTCTGCCTCACCAATCACATGGCATCCAGTTCTCCTCTCCACATCCCCCCACACTTGGTTGGGACGCATCCTCTTTTAAACAGGTACACCTTCGATCTTTGGATCTTTGCACTTGGAACATTTCAACGGCTCCACCCTGCTCTCGAGTTCTAACCAATCTGTAGCGAATATGCAGATGAGCTGCAGCAGCTTGTGTGTGTGCAGAGTCGTTCTGACTTGAGAAGAGGTGCTGCTCTGTAGGGAACTCAACATCTGTCTGTTGCCTTGCTGCAAGCCTCTTGTGCCCTCATTCTTAAAGCCACACGTGAGATCTTAAATGATCGCACACACACAAACTAAATCTTTGTCACAGACACACACATTCATGTGCTTGAACTAACATAGTGTCAACTATTCAAAATTAGTAATGGGTGGACTGATAAAGATAGACATGAATAATAAAAGTAACAACTCACAGATACAATACTAATACTGAGCATCTGAAAAAGACCACAGCAGATTTCACACAACTTCTTACAATGAGAGTCACATTCAAGCCAGACCTCCCAGCTGGCAGTGCCAGGCCCAGAGTGGCATAGAAAGAATCAGTGTGTGCTGATGGTGGGGAGGAGAGGTGACTTGTGGCCTACATGCTACAAATAATCTTTCTATCTATTACACACTTTCACATCCATGCGCACACACGCATGCGCGCACACACACAGACAGACAAACACACACATGCAACACACTCTTAAGTGGGCCATAGCACAAAGCTTTTGCATTAATCCAGATAGATCTCTGTGCTTTGCACATCTTATAAGGATTTTGTGATTAGAAGTTACTACTTTATGGTAGTGAAAGGGCTGAATGTGTCTACGCTATTGTAAATAGTGTACGAGCAGGAATAACAGCAATAAATAAAATTTGTGCTGCATTTAATAGACTGTCAAAGTTCCAGAGACTAAGCAAAGAATAAAGAGTCCATGTTGAACAGACCAAACCTAGTTTGATAAGCTCAGCTTGTGTCTGCACTGGCTGGTTTACCACGAGGAAGAAGAGGAGATTAAAAAAATAAAAACACAGGCAGAATTTGGCTGAAAATTCATTTTCATTGCCTATCGGAGTAAATGTAACAAGATACCAATTAGCAGATCTCACGGTAACGGTGCCAACTTACACAACGGAATGACTAACATAAGGTCAACACACATGCCAATCTCACAAACACACAGTGGGCAAATTTCAATAAACCTAATTTAATGTGACACACGGGGAGTTGCTGTGAATTAGAGGCGGCAGGATAAAGCATAGGCTGACAGGCACGAGATGGTACTTCCTGTAAGGAAAAATGCTGTTTGAGGAGATGAATTCAGGTCTGCTTTAATCCTCTCTGGCTGGACATAAGGATGATTATCACTGACTGCCTGAAAAGGCTGAGTGTGTGTGTGTGTGTGTGTGTGTGTGTGTGTGTGTGTGTGTGTGTGTGTGTGTGTGTGTGTGTGCAGCCTGTGGGCACTAACTTGTAGGCTGACCTGATGTTTATGAAGACACCACACAGACAAAGGACTGATACACCTGATAGGACAATAACGTGCTGTCAAGGATGCTGCAAGGATCACGTTGCTGGCCATAATTAAAATGCCTCTGTGTTCCTGTTTATACTGTAACTTTAACCTGGTCGGGAGGCACAGACCAGCATCTAGCAAACCAATCAGAAAGAATATTGTGTTTGCTTGTGTTGTAGCATGTGTATTGGGCTGTGTAATTGCAGAATTTAATTTACTTATTGCAAAACTTAAAGCACTGCCAGAGACAGTGGATGGAGGGCAGCGCCACCTGCTGCTCATGGCTGGAAACAGCTTGATTTTGCTGTCTATTCGTGACATGCTTAGTATTATCTGTGCAAGAGTCAGGCCTGATTTTCCTTCCGTGAGCATGATGTCAGAATGTCTACTGTGGAAAAGATTTTTGCTCACAATCTAACATCCAATCAAAGTTTATAATACAAACTAGGGATTATGAGTCATAACATCCTATACTGATTTGCAATATATTAACATAAAAAATAGAAAATCTAATCTGAAATTATCTCACTGATGTAAATTTAATAAACTATGCATTTAAAGAAACAATTCTACAACTGATTTTGTGATACTCCGAGCTCAAGGTCAACATTCACCCCAAGCACGAATAGTCAGTTGTGTGACGTGTACAGAAAGGTGTTTTAGTGCACGTCTGCACTTCAGAGAAAAAAACGGTAAAAAATAAAAACCTGTTGTGTTAATGGCAGACAGGAAATATAAATTGGATATACATCTTTTCACTGTGAGAATATATGCTGCTGACGCCTTCTGAAGCAGATATCAAGCCCCTCTGCAGGAACATAAATACTGTCCCACAATAGCGTGGAATGAGGAGATCCTGGAGCTGCTGAACCTACACTTCCTACACTTCCTACTCCATTCAATTAAGGCTTTTTATCTGACACAGAGAAATTCCTGTTGGAAAGGCACTAAAGCATTATCGGACTTTGTTTTTTCCCTTTAAGAGCCAGCATGCTGCAACAATGCCTCATGTGGTTCTGGTGAGGGGAGGGGAGGTTATGCACCGAGTCTCTAAAACAGAAAGAGAGCACCTTTTTTTGTTTAAATGTGTTTTAATCCCACTGTATATTACAATCAGCACTCATCTAAAAGTGTACAAAGGTTTGAGAGGGACATGGCTTGTACTGTATGCACAGCATCAGATCCCATGTTTATGTGCCGTGTGTGGTCAGGTTCTGCCACCTGTGGCTTGTCCAGACTGCATCTCTACTGACCCACAGAGACTCATGGCAGCTCAACCTGCAGAGACTGATGTCCAGCTGGTCTAAAATCTGTTTCAAGATCATTTCAGCTACGCGTTTCATTTGGCTGGTTGCTTTATAGAGGGCTACAAAACAAATGCACAAAGAATTAGAGGGAAAACAGCAGAAAATAAGAGCAACTACGGCCATATGGACCGTATTCTCAATTTTAGGCTGTTTGTAATTTTTAGCCTGAACTGCACCATTAGCAATAGCATGAAGGTGTTAGCATAACCTGGTGAAATTATGAGAGAATTGTTTTGCAAGGACATTTAGGACTTATCACAATCAGCACATCACACAGGGCACTGAAATTACAGCCACAACAAAGGGTCTGGTTTTTCCTGAACCCAGAAATCGCATTTTATTCCTGCACCTTTGGCAGAGACAAGAACATTTTAATGACTTATTATACTCAGTCATTATTGAAAATGAGAACCAGGCATCTATTGGGTTTCATTGCTGCCCAGATCACTGAACAAATTGTTGACTCACAAAGAAACCACAACAGAATTACATGAATTGTTTTCAGTCTTCAAACCAACATTAATATTTATTCAGAAGGCTATTTTACACCCAAACAGCAACAACACCTGCGAAACAAAAGGCAGCGGCCAAAATAAGTCGAACATCTGCTGGGTGGTGAACTCAGTTTACCCTGGTGAAAGGAAGTCAGCGGGTTGTTGTGTGGTCTCACTTTTGCAGCACTGAATTCCAGCTCGTCTAACTCCCACATTACATAATAACAAAACCACCTTGGTGTGATTTTTGGCTCCGGATGGGCCTTATCGAAATGTTACTTGAGAGGGCAAAACCTAAAGTATGAGCCATGCATTTGCTGAAACAGTGTTGGCATTGTGTCTTGAACAGATTAAATAAGAGAAATTACACTAGTGTCTGTACCAAGCTTCCTGTCTTGCCCAAAGGTGTCAATTGGGTGGAAACCACAGTTAGACCCCAGGACTGGCAGTTGGAGGTTGACTGAGTGCAAAAACCAAAAACCAGCACACAAAGAAATAAAAACTAATAGAAAATTTGTATAAAGTAATCTTTTGCAAAACATGTAAAAACACATACTTAGGAGATATACTACATTAAAGCTACAGTCATTTTTTTCAGATATTTTTCACAAGAATTATGCCACAAAACCTCTCACCATGAAAAGGTGCAGTCAAAGCTTCCTTTGTCACCGAATCATTAAGTTTACATGCATTTATGCACCCGGCTACAGTTTGCTTTAACGGGAAAGACGATTCTTAACTGTCATTTATACGGGAAAACTGGCTTCTGAAATTAAGGTAGGGGAAATAGGAAACCGGATTTTTGCAGGAATATTTGCCAAAATGCTGATTTATTGGCCGCATACTTTATATGCATTACAAGGTTTCTAATAAGCTTTCTCTAACAGCACATGTGCATATCAAAAGGCTGTTGATGGGACAAGTCGCTGAGTTAAAGGCTAAATAAGAGTGAAATAATAAATGGGCCAATGCCACCTTGTTTTTAAATCAAAGTCGAAAGTATGAACAAAAATGTACTAACTCAAAGTGCCTTGTACAAGCTAAATAAGTAGTTTTCCACTGCAATACTTAAAAATATGTAGAGATAGTGTTGTGTATCATCTATATGTCCTTCTCTCCTCTCTTTTCCACTTGCGAGTCATGCTTTAAAATAAGTGCAAAAGAAGTGCATCTAAATTACCTGATTATCTGAGATAGTGGGTTTCTACAACTAACTTGGTTACTGAAATGCATGTAATAGCAAAATTTACTTCTAAACATTTTTGAGCCAGGCAATAAACCAATCAGAGAATCGTTATCATTTCTGCTTGAATAACGTTTTGCAACATTCTCATTTATTGTAATCTCATAAAGACTGCCGGAAGTACAGGGCAGAGCATGTCGGCCTACTATGGGCTAAAATGCACACAGAAGCGAAACTGACTTTGTGATAGAATAACTATGTATACTAACTCCTAAAGAAGGAACATTGAAGAAATCCAACACAAAGACATTCTTTGGGCTATAGACATCAATAAATATAATTAGGGGTGAATGAGAAAATAAATATACACATCAGACAAACATTTTTTTTGGATCCAATGGTTGTAATTTCAATAGTGCAAAGCTGCCTTGACGGCCACCACTCCAGGGTCGCCTGGGTTCACCCTGATAGTGATTGAGTGTTTTATCTCATCCATCGTATGGTGGCCTCACTGATTGACATGCTGCAGAGCTTAACTTGAGCTCACAACAACCCTTGATTGACACTCCGGATATCACATGAGAAATCCTTGTTTGATCAGTATTATGAGGCATTTCATGACTGCAAAGCTGTGCTTGAGGAACGTGGCTTTTACATCTGGGCTCACCTGTGAATGAACCGTGTAGGGCTCATATCCCATAATGCAGCCTTATTTTTATGATAAACCTTTATTCAGATTTATACAGTACATGTGCCCATCTGAAACATACCAAAGGCCCGTCAGTGGTGTCCAACTAGCATCAGACATGAACTAAACATTATTCTCTCTTTCCACCTTCTCTTTCTATCTGCTCTCCTCTGTAAAACACGCAGAGTGAACACACATACACATGCACACCTCAAACCTGGAAACCTTAACACAAGTAGCCACACAAAAATAGGACGCTTTGACTTCTGACTGATCTACGATGCTACTGAAGCACTTCAAGCATAGGTTGAGATAATTACTGTTAAATTGGCACTATATAGATTCACACTCCTCTCCAACAGAAACCTATTCTCCCTTTGGTTTACAATTGTCTAAAAATATGAAACTATAAGGACACCTGCCTGGCAGGACTCGCCCTGTACAGATAAGAAAAGCCCCACCACTCGCTAGTGTTTACCCCTTGTACCACAAAATCTCAGAAAATGTCAACTCCATCACATTGAATGTGCAGGGAGAGTGAACATAGTGAGTCCATATAGTCATTAGTACATAAATAAAGTTATTAGTTATAAATAAATACTCCTGACTGGTACAGAAGACACTGGGCTTAAATAATTCAGGATAAACAGCCGCTTCAAGCATTAGACTGACACTATCACTATGAGAACAAAAGACTGACTGACAAAAACTTGATGAGTGAGTCTGCCTCTTTATATTTTAAGCCAGGAGAGTGTGTCTGTGACAGAAGGCTGGTGTTTTGTAGCCGAGCATAGCTCACGTCACACACCACAATGCAGAGGACGTGCCAAACTTACCGTCATGCTTACTGTTGTCAAGCCACACACAAATGACCCAGAAGATGACACTGACCAACCGTGAGCCGCTTCAAGTCTGTGCAGACAAACCTTTTGCGTCTCCAGCTGCAGCAGGGATACACATTCGTACAGTCCGACATTAATAATGTAATGCTGCGCGCAGACACATGTCTGCACTGCATTTGTGCTGCATCTCAGGCGTGATGGTTGGTGCTACTGCAAAAGGAGCAGTGCAAGTGGGAATGGAAAAAACAAGACAAAGTGGGGGACGGAAATAATCTGTGTAGATCAGACCTCACAGGAAAGAAAAAACACAAAAGTGTAAGCTCAAACACCAGCCATAGCTTTCAGAAGCTCTGTCATGGGAATTTCTTATAAAATTGATTTTTAACCACAGTTTTCATAGTGATTGGTTTGCATGTCCAATTACATTTAGGGTTAACCAGTGTGATTTAATAGAAATGGACACAGCTGGCACCTCTGGATTTGTTAGGTAACTGCACTAGTGTGTGATTGGAAAACTCGCAATTCAGTAGAGCCAGAAAATATTAATTAAGGCTGTGTGTAGCCTCCACCCTTATGAACATATGAAGAGAACAAGGCAAGTTTGAAGACTTTGTCTAAGTTAGCGTGCCTACAACATGTGACTTGCACAGCAGTATTTTGGGCTACAACCTTTTTTCTTCTGCTGAGTACGTTTAATTTTCTTAATTTAGCCAATACATTTACCGTTACCATTTCCAATATACTTCACTGTGCTGTTATCTCTGAACAACTGAAAAAGCAGATGTGCAAGTTCTGAGAAGAGCACTTTCGTAGAGAGTGTTGAATTTAAATCAAGGAGCATGAAATTATGTATAGCACATGATGTGTGTCACCAGCACTCGCACCTCGAAAAAAAGAAAAAGAAGAGGTGTCAAAACACAGCAACAGCACAGACTTAGTAAGACACGTGGCATCTTGCAGGGTCTCAAGTATAGTGTGATGTTTGATGCAGAGCCCAGAGCTTACAGATGTAACTGAATTATAAACTGTGTAGAACATTGTGATGATTATTATTTCAATACAGAATTATTTTACATTGGCATTTGGAATATTAATTAGTGCTAAAACCCAGATCAAAGTTGAGAGGGGGCTCAAGGGACAATTCATTGACTCGGAGGTACACGTATTCAGAGACTGAGGTTTATATTGAAGTACATGCAGAAGTAAATACACTCAGTAAAAATATATCACTAACATGCTTTTTGCCTGCAAGTGGTAAGCAAATAACTGGTTTTTACCATTTTACTGTGTCCCGCTTATGCTTAAGCTGGATCATTGCACAGGAAGCTATGTGTATAGTTTATCTAGATCCAGATTTAATATAACAAAAGGTAGGAATACTACCAGAGTTTTCTTTTTATATAGTTGACTCATTCTCTAATCTACTTCTAGTTTCTGCAGTTTCTGCTGAATTCTTTAGTTGAGGTAAACCTTTACTTTTATTCACTGATGTTTTTCCATTTACAGCTAAAAGTTAACACACTAACCTGGCACAAGTACGCAGACAAAGCTTCGACCTGATCAATCAATTAGGCCACTTTTCCACTGGCAAAGAGACCATGCGAAACGGTGCAGAGCTTAAAACCAGGAATAATATTTTCAACCTCATCTGTGATTGTTAAAAGCCTATTTGAAGAAGCTGCATTCAGAAACACCCTGTTCTGAGTGCAGTGATGAACAGTGTCTAACAGCCCGGGGTCTTCATGACTGCTGGGAACAGCAGGGACTGAGCCACCATGGCACAATATGACAGTGATGTGAAGAGAAGGAAGTGGGTGAAGGGCAGGTTGGGGTAAGAATTAACAACAGTGACAGAGAGATAGCAGGAGGGGAAGAAGAAAGACTTTAAGCAATGCAGCAATTTCATATTCCTGCATTTTATTAAACAAAAGTTCAGTATTCATATATCAACCATAAAACTGTTAAACAGCGAAATCCTTTCAGGACTATATTTAGTCCACATTTATTTGGTCAGTGCATCTGCTGCAGCAGCACATTGTGGCACTCAGAAAGTCATTGCACCAGATGTTCATAGTATAATCTCCATAAACCAGAAACAGAAGATTTATGTTAGACAAAGTGACTGAAGCACAAATTCAACTGCTGTCCCAGTGAATACACAGTTAAATGCCAAACTCCACTAGAGACAACAAAAGACAGATGAATTATTTCAGAGATTCTAAATAATTTTCAAGCTGACACAGCGGTATTGACCCTTTTGAGTGGATTGTAATCTGTGGGGGTCATCGTGTACAGTCTGAGTTCACAGTCAGTGATGCTAATCTGGTATGGCTATATTTGGTCTCATGCAGGCCATCTGTGACTGAGAAATCAGTGATCGTGTGTTGTTATTTGTTTAAATTTGTTTGTGACCGTCAGGCCTGCGTGGCTCAGAATTCGGCTGTTAACTCCTGTGACTGTGTGCTTATGTTCAGGGATACTTGGGTCTCTAAGCGAGCTGCTCACAAAGATGCCATTGCACAACCAGCAGCTGTGCCAAGCTAATGACAATAATCCTGTCAGCGACATCTGCGAAGTTACGAAAACCACAACTATTTTAGTGGAGAAATACATGAACTGCCCTCTAACCATAAATGCCACAACTGTCAAGTGGAACTCTAAAGCAGTTTTTGTATTTACTGGCAAAACTACCAGTAGGTCTGACATGAACCCTTTTTCAGAAGTATCTGAACCAGTAAAGTGGAGCAGAGTTCCAGTCCATAAAAACGTTTCACCTCAGGAATTAAAAAGACATAATGTAGTTGAGACGCTGAGAGCCCACCACAAGGGTAAAGTACTTTCCACTGTCTGAATCACATAAAACGCTTTGAGCAGTGACCTAATGTAGGTAGTAGGAGACAACAACTAGCACTATACAGTGTGTCGGAAAATCTACGACAGATGTGAACATCCCTTCCTCACCTCACACTCACAGACTGCAATCCAATACAGAGGCTCTGCCATGCATTCTACTTTAACAAGGTTATAATTTCTGTGTTTGTGGTTCAAACTGTCTGAGAGATGATAATTCTAGTATGTGTTGCATTAAATTGCATAGGTGGCCATAATGCTATGCCTGATCGGTGTAAATGAATAATAATTTTAAAAATGTGTCCAGTCAGGGAGGGACTTTGCCTTCTTGTTCGCTTCCACGAGTCGGGAGCAGAAATCTGATTGCTGACCTTAGTCTGAATTCTCAGGCTAGTTCTATTAATAGCTCAGACACCAGCAAATGCAAGACTCCTAAGTCAGCAGGCTAAGCTTGCTTGCCAGGCCGGGCTTCAGTCTGGCTCTAGATAAACCCGGCTGTTGGTTAGAAAATAAAAAACAAGGCTTCAGAATTGCCAGCTCATTCAAGTGTCTTTCAAGCAGAATGGTGTTTTTTTTAACCATTATGATGCACAAGCTTTCGACATTCCTCTCTAATGGTAATGCTGCAGAGGAAGGGGCACTCCAATTGGCACGACTCCCAGGGAAACTGGGCTTCATTGTGAGAGAGACACTGCTATGTCATAACCAGACTACTCGCTCAGAATGAGGAAACTGGGCATTGGTTTCCAAAACGGTGAAAAACAAAATGGTATTTAGAAAATAATGGTGTGCTGCAACTTTAAAACTAACAAGAAAATTGACAATATGTGCCTAAATTCAGCAAAAGATGATTTTTGACAGACTTCTGGGATATTCTTTTAAACATATCAAATTACTGCTGTGCCATGAACTATGACTGTCACTATGGTGACAAAAATTTACTTTCATGCTTCATCATGTCACTGAGGAATTCCCACTGCCATGAGGTTTGCTTTCTTTAAAAGCACCAGGGGATTGGTACACATTGTCTATAGATGTTATGGAGTTCTAAAATATCTTTTCCCCAACCCACTCAAGTTATATTTTTTTCTACTGAAAACAATTTCAGAACTGAAGTGGCTGAGTCGAAAAGGCCACAACTGTCACTTTGTGTAGATAAACATGGTCTCAGAGCTACGTCTTAAAGTCTCTCCCTATTGTCTTGGAACCAAACGTCCATAAAACACATACCGAATTGACAGTGCTACTTAACTTTGGCAATGTCTGAAATACACACTTGTCTTCTTCATAACTGAAAAACACAGTTACAATGTCATGAATCTGCTTATATTAATATGGATGTGTTGCCTGAATGTGGGATTTGTTTACTCTGTTTGATGTGTGTTTTGTAATATGATCCAATACATCATCACAAAACACATTCCAGCTCTTCTGGGTGCTCTTACTATTAGATACATCTGCTTTTCTCTTACCATTTCAAAGAAACAGATAATTCCTGGTGAACTTAACTTCTGCTCAAACATCTATAGAAATGAGTATACAGAACGTGATATGTGTTTATAATCTTAGACAAAAAACAAAAAAAAGAAACACAAAGTTTACGAGTAGCTCTCAGTAGGAGAACTTAAAAGCAGCGCAGCAAATGTGGAGACAGATGTTTTTACTGTAACTTAAAAACATTTTTCTGATTAAGTAAAATTAGAGGCAAGGATCTACTAAATAGTAAGAAGGCCATACTACCAATTTGCCCAAATGAAATAAATACTCTAAAATGTAATTATAAATTATGTCACAAGCAGATTTCCAAGTTATCCCTGTAGACTAAACCACTCATAATAAGACAAAGATCACAGCAACAGGCTCTCTATATGAATCTGCACTAATTTAAACACAAATGAATGACACACAAATGTCACTGGCAATAACTTACAACAGGATAACGTAAAGTCTTTGCTGGTACAGCAGGTGAACAGTAGATACAGTATGGCTGCAGATCGTGGTGATCTTACAGTTTACCTACATCTACAGGTGAACATTGTGAACCTGCAAGCTCCAGATGTGAAGGACTTTGGTGTAGCTTGAAAGTAATGCAGCACCCCTTAACAAAAATAATTTTCAGAGAAATAAAAACAAATGTGTTACCCTGCTAAAACTACAGGATGTTTTTCTTGTTTCCTTTCAATGACAAGGAGTCAAAAAAAGAGACTGTAAGAAGTTTTCAAGCAGCAAAATATGGAAGTCATTAGCTAGTTGGGAGGGACAGCTCCATAAAGTACTCATCCATGCTGTGTGTTCTCCTAACCTTTGAAAATACTATATGTAGCATATATGTAGTTTCCTGCTGGGCTACACTGCAAGTTAGAGATTTTTGAATACACTGTATTTTAGCAGTTATTGTTAAATTCAATCAATAACACTGTAAAATTATTGCAAATATCCTGAAATGGCAAAATACTAGCAGAGGTACAGGTACTGTAAACGTGTGATGAAAACTGTATTTATATTGAGAAGAGAGGTGAAGGGGAAAAGGGGGAACAGGCTCAAGGGACCTACGTGTCTCCCCTGTGATCTTTAACGAGACACACGTTGTGGCTTTGACACAATTCATATGGTTCAAGTTCTTTTAAAAGCTCATTTTAGAAACCTCTGGCCCAAATCCTAATGCATGCAACACTCCCATTTTGAACTGCTGATTCAAAAATTTTAAATTGCCACACTACAGACTTATTCAAACTGTCATGAATCAAAACAAACTTATGATTACAGTTGTAATGTCAAAGAACCACATAAATCCAATCAGCTCCTAAGGGAGTGTTAGCAGGAGTTACCACTTTGTTTAATATACACCCATTAACAATTAAAAAAAGAATTTGGTATAAATGTGAATTTGGAGTGATGGATGGATGGATGGATGGATGGATGGATGGATGGATGGATGGATGGATGGATGGATGGATGGATGGATGGATGGATGGATGGATGGATGGATGGATGGATGGATAGATGGATGGATGGATGGATGGATGGATATATACTGTATATAAAGAACACTTCAGAAGCTATTCCTGTAAAACCACTTAAATAGTAGTAAATATTTACAGAATTGTGGCATGCCAGTCCTGTGGTTATGGCTTCAGTGTCTGGTTTCAAAGAGGCAGGCCGCGGACCAACATGAATCAAATCACACACATTGGTTCTTCTGCTTAGGTTGGCAAAAACAGACTGGAGGGAAGAGCAGATTCAAAGGCAACTTTAAGAAAGAGATGCAAGAGTTTAAAATAATAGACTGAATAATTTACTCACACCAAAGCCATCTTTTTCTCTCTCACTAAACTACTTCCTAAATCCTCAGTACAGTAACATGCTCTAAATATTGTGGTTGTGTCCAGAACTCCCAGCCTCTCTCCGCTCTTCCATCTTCATCATGTCACAGCATGCTAACACATTCCATGCTTTACTTACACCCAAGTGCTTAAATCTGATACCGCCATCTGTGTGTGTTTTGTCTGTGTGTGCCTGCTCGTTCTGCCGATGGTGCAAATGGAAGAATACAGTTGTATGAAACGTTTTATCCTTTAGATATTTGCAGACTGGATGCCAGTGGGTGCATCTATGTGAGCTCCCTTATCTATCGTCATCTGTACTTTTTATAGAAGCCTAGCAGCCAGCCTTCATGCTTTTCCTTATTAGTCACAAAATCCTGTTATTTTTTTCTGATATTCATGTTCTTTTCAACACCATGTCATTTTTCCTCTTCCCTTCTCTCACCATTTATCCTATTATCCAAAATCCTTTTCAGGTAATTTTTTCCTCAAATCTCTCTGCCAGACTATATCAAGATACAAGCTTCATGTTCTCCAGGGACTTTGCCCATCCTTTTCCACATCCCCTGACCCCAAGAAGATCTCCAGCATCTCTCCTGCTTTCCTTTTCGTTTTCATGGCATTTCCTCTCGCTGTCCTGCAGCATTGTGGGAGCAGTATGGGAAGTGCTTTCTTAATGGGAGTGGAAGGTGCAGCAGAGGAGGACCAGGGTGGATGAGGCCACACTAAACTATCATCTCCCATTTTCATGTATTAGCACACATACACACAGACTTTAGCATGTATGACAACTCATGAAAGGTTTAACCTTAAGCACCAAAAATAAGTGAGGCTAAAAGCTATGACAGTAATCAGCTGCTCCTGATAGGTTAAAGAGAGCTGGATAGGACTGCAAATGATTATATTAGTGGACCCGGACAGCACCTAAAACAAATTAATATAAAGCCAATCACAACTTTTTTTTGATTGCATAATTTCATAAAATTCCAGAGCAAGGAAACACTTTGTATAATTTGCAGATGTAATTTCTCATGTTAAAAACATGATGTTTTCAGATGAAAAGCTTCTATTTTACTGACTGTCTTCATTTGTTGACCCGCGTTATGTGTAACTGTGTCTTCCCACCCCCACATTTAGAGTAAACTCTTTGACCTTCCTCCCAGGATCACAAAGATTAGATCAAGGCATCTTGGCTCGTGGCCCATGGCACTGTCCACTGTGACAAACATCAGCCTGGTTGATACATACTGTGCAAAACTTAAATGCAGAAATTAGTGACACACGCAAGTGACAGAAACCACCACCAGGTATAGTTCAGACTTGTGCCATTCCCTACATTTTCTAAAACACCTTTGGAAAATAAATAATAGCGCCATTAAAATACAGGATTTAGATGTAAGCAATAGTTAATTTTCACAGCATGACAGAGAATTGGCATTTTACATTTAACAAAGTGACATTTAACACATTAACTTGGCTAATAATACTAGCAGGAACACAACAATCATGAGAAATACAGCGAGCACATCACATCATGTCCATATACCTAGAATAGGCTGATTCCAGTAGGAGTAGGCATGACTGCACACTGAAAAACTGGAGGAATTTGATTGCCGTCCCATAGGAGTTAGAGGGTAGGAATGAATCCTGCAAATACATAACTGCGCAATGTGAACACATGATCTACATATGGCCATATCACTGAGCACATTGGAAATTTTGTCAAGACAATCTTCAGATTGACAAGTCCAAGTTTGTCAAAGAACAGCTGGAGAGTAATTATGATTATGAAAGTTTACTTTACTCCACTTTACTTTAACCCTGTTGGTCAGAACACTTTGATGCTACTGCAATGGCCTCAACACCTGCCCACCTTCCTTCTAGAAAGCCAATAATCGCTGCTGGAACAATGCTGCTCTTTTTCTCGTGAATCTGTAGAATACTGCTAACTGACTTCTAGGACCTTGATGGGGGCCATGGGAACTGGGCTGAGATTATTTATAGCTAGGCGGGGCTTGGCAGGGGCCACTTCTATGAGGCTGGAGGAATGTCTAAGGTCGCCCTCTGACCAAAACTTCTGCAGAGTGCGAAAGGATGGAGATTCCGAGGCTAGCATGGTCTGATGTGGGACATCTGCAGACAGCCAATTAGCTTGAGGGTCTGGTGAGCAGGCCCAGCAGGGGTACGAAGGAAGTGGTGAGCAAAGGAAGTTAGAATGTCAGAGGACGACCAAATACGGAATACAGCAAGCCATTTTGAAGCTAGCTATTTCCTATCACGTTTCAAAGCACATATACTTTCTGTAGCAACTCCACAATAGTAAAACACGTGTAGAAGAAAAGTGTGAATGTGTATTTTTGTTTTGAGCATTTGAAAAAAGAAATATCTAGTACTTTCTTGTATAACTAAGGACAACACTTGGTCACTGCTTCCAATATCATTAACCATAAATCTATTCTGTTAAAAGCATCACCAAGACTTGACAGTGTGACAGTAACAGCTAATGCACTACTCTAGGACCCTAAAACTTGAGCATCTGAATAATTCAGTCATCCATATTTAAATGTATTTTTTCTAAAAAAGGCATAAAAAATGTTTAAGTAAAAAGGGCTTGGCATTTCTTGAATTTGAGTATGGATGTCTAATAAAGAAGGTCTGGTTTGGCCTATAACACAACTCAACACATATTGGCATTGAATGTTTAGAAGAAATCCCTCTTGAAGTGCTCATCTTTCACAAATCTTTTTACTTTTGTCTTACAGTGGCCTTGTATTCAGTGAAGCGTAGCGTGCTTGCCCCCTAACCCGATTGTTTGCCCTCAAATCAAAGTGAAAAATCCCAGAGGGTCGTCTGTCAAAGCTAAACCCACAGGGCAAAAACATTAACTGTGCCCTCGGTGTCTGCATCACTACAGTGACAACACACAGTGGACATTACCACATAAAGTAGAAGTCCACACACTTCAACCTGATAAGATTTATACAAAATTAATGGTCAGTTTGCACTGATGTGAGACACCCTCTCACACTGAACAAGATCTATGTAAAGGAAAACCAAGAACTGGATTAGGACTTCTTCAGTCTGTGAATTCCTCCTAATTTAACACAAAACGTGTTGAACAATGAACTGACTGCACTGTAAGTATATGTCATTAGATCATGTCTCACACCCATCCTTTGGCATTCTATTGGCTTTTTTATCCACAATAACATGTACTCTATGTGTGAATGACAATGAAATGTCACTTAGTGGACAGACGGGTGTGGTGAGCATATCTGCACGTTGTGCCTTTCTAATTAGCCAACGAATGCAATGGGCATGCACTCACTGGCAGAGTCAGCAAATGAGAAGAACAGACACAGCTACAGTGGAAACTGAGGACAGGGGGCAACTAGCATCCACTGCAGCACCGAGCCAGCTAATGGGGCTAATAAAATATGGACTGCATGCATTTGACTGTGCTGGCGCGGAACACGTGAGGGCAGTGAAACAAGCGGCTGGTTGAGTGAAAGCCACAGAAGAATGCACCATTATGAATGTGTGTGTAGATACAGCCGTTTCAAGAGAGGCAACCGTTCCCTACTCCGTGCTTTGCTGTCCACAGCTGACACTGCCCGTGAGCAGTGATGTCATGCTGTGTCTGCAAGTGTGTGTGAGACAGAGAGAGAGAGAGAGAGAGAGAGAGAGAGATAGTAAGTGAGCGAATGAGTGAGTGCATGTGTGTGAGGTTAAGTGGCATTTCTAGGCTAACAAAAGGAAGCCACACTCAACCTCCTGCTCCACCACCCCCAGAGTCCTGCGTGGTTTGCGGCCATGGGGTGTGGTGCTCAGGGGAAAGGCACTTCAGTTATGACAACCTGCACTGAATGTTCGAGCGTTCAATAAAAGATACTTTGTCTTTAATGGGAATCACATAAATGGTGTGGCTTGAAAAGCAGCAAGTACATTTATGTAGACATCTGCTTATTCCATCAGATCCTGGCTGAAAGATGTGCCAAACTCTTATAAGTAACAACCAAAAGCTGTCAACCAGCCCGGAGCCAGCAGCAGCCTCTGAGCCTGGGGACAGATGTTGACAGCTTCCTCACAAGGTGTGCCCTCCGTAAGTATACTCTACAGCTTTGTTACATATGTTTGGAATGTTGCTGAGGAAGGAACCAGGGTTTGTCACACCCATTCAGACTGACACCTCACCACCTGTTTGTGCACTGTTGTAGCTTAAAAGCAAACACACTTTCATCCCCACTTTGTCGGGCCAAACACAGCTGCAGGTCTTTGAGATGCAGGGGCACAGACCAAAGGAGTGAGGAGGAGGAGAGGGTCAGTTTTAACACAGAGGCGACAGGGAGCTGGCTACTGGAAAAGTGAGAAAAGATGACCACCATCGCTCTGAAACCGCAGTTTGCTTTAGGTGACCGACTGACTCTGCTGAAGCATGGTTCGGTGAAAAAGGCAACTGTTTAACCGATCAAATGTAAAGAATGAAGCTCAGACAAAAGCAGCAGACACACAAACAAAGCCGACACACACTGCAGCCTGTCAGCCGTCATCGTAAGGACAAGGAACGAGAAAATCTTGACACACCTCTTCTAATGCTGCATTTTTCTGTGCTGTCAAGTGAAATTCCAGCACCAATGAACACAGAAGTCACACAAGGTCGGAGTAATCGCAGCAAAAGTCACAAGATCAGTTTGAACAGCTTGGAACAAAGAAACATTTGTCATATGCATAATAATACGTATTTTACGTTAAGTAGGTCTGTGCATTCAGAAGTTTGAAATGAGTTCCAAATGAGTTCAAAATACCTTTTTTACTCATTTAAAATAATGCAAAAAATGAAATATTATCCACAAAATAAAAAAAAGCTCAGCAAAAATAGTCGTGGGTATTAGGGTTAAAAAATGGGCTGGCCTCAACAAACCACAAATGTCCTCATTTTGGTGTTGTAATTAAGGCCAAATCTCTCTTTACCAATGACCTACTTTGTCTTAAACACCAGGATGGAAGAAAACTCAAGGTGCTTACCTCATCGTCTGGTCAGAAGAATATTCATGGTTTTCAAAAATCCACATCCAACCAAGGTCACCACATAGGAGAAGAACAGAAGCACATTGTCAACATGTTGAACAAATATATCAAGATAATAGCAAAGTATGAAGCATCACAGACACAAGTCACGGATGCTGCCATTTTTTAATTGGTACTCACAGATGAAGTGAAGTTTTTTTTACATTTTGTGTATTCTGTATATTTGGTTTATCTTAAAAACATATTCCCATGCTGAATAGCTTGATTGAGGCAAATGTGTCAAAGTGGCTATGATTGACAGTTCATCCAAACAACAGATATTGCAGCCATTTTTGAAGAAAACTTGAGTGAAGATGTATGAATTTATTTGTTGTTCTTTTGTTGTTTTATGCATTTTTCTTGCATCATGTTAGTTTTCAAAGTAACTGGGACTCCTGGCAGGCTTTTGTATTTACAGTAGGCAATGAAAAGCTTGCAGTAACACAGGACATCAATTATTACTTGACAATATGGGAAAAAGACAATTTTCACACAGAGCAAACACTCGGCTGGTAATTTTTATTTGGAAACATTGCAGGAGTGTGCCATGCTTAGTAATGACACTGGCACTTAAAGTATCTCAAAGTCTGGCACTTTCACATCAGTTGGCATCTACAGTAATTAGTCAGGAGCAGACCGTGGTCCGAATTATTCATGATGTTTGCCATTTACTGATGGCTTTAGATCTTAAGAGGCAAAGCCAAGCTGCCCGTCCTGGGAAACTGATTGGCTATGTTGCAAATATTGATTGGTTAGGCTACTTTAAACTCAGGAACATCACTGCCTTTAAGCTCACAGAGTAAACTGAGCTGAAACGCAGATCAGGGGACTGAAATATCATTATAGTCACCATTTACAACCACTAAAACCATACTGCTGCACCTAGTACATCACCTGCATATGGATAATACATTAAGAGAGAAGCAAACATCACTGCTTCTGCTGCTCTTCAAAACTAAACAGGTATCATTATGCATTACTGCAGATGCACTTCAAATTAAAGTACTGAGGTAGGATGACAAACATAAGAATCCCGCGCGCTGTTGACACAGCAAACAAATGAACAGATAAATTAAACATCCTCAACCACTTAGAGCTAAAAGTATCTTAAGAGCTGAACATGTGATCATTGTTAAATTGCTATGATAGCTTGACTTGTTAATTTTTCTTGTGGCTCGTCTTTTAACCTCCACTGAACTGTCAGTACGTAGACGGCACCATGGATGGTAGAATCCCTCCTCAAGGCTTTCTCTGAGGAATGCTAGACACTGCTGACTGTGCCACCCCTCCACACCACTCACTTTCCTACTGGGCGCCTTTCAAATTTAGACTTTGTCTTTAAGTGAGTCTGACCTGATGTTTGTGGGAAAGGAATGGGTTGTTTAACTTGCTACATGAGTTATGTTCCTAATGAAGAAGGGGCGAGTTCCACCTACAGTTACAAGTCAGCTTGGCTTAATGAACTGAAACGTTTTACATGCAAATCTCTTCACTGGTACAGTATGTGCCAACATTTTTTTTTAATAACTAAAGACATTTAGAAAGGATTTTCCAGTAACGTGATACTGCCACAACTAGCACAAGAAAGTATGACATGGAAAAGCTAACATTTGAGCTTATCACCCAGATGTTAAATTTGAGGTGGTTTCACAAAAACTGAACTAGAAAAAACAGAGTCTTTGGGCCAGCAGTTTTATTTTAAAGATAAGTATGATAACAAAACTTTCCTTCAAAGAAAAAACTATGAAGCATGCAACATAGAATTAAATTAAATGTGTTTATGATTATGCATTAAGGGAAACTTTTTATGGTTCTTGGACAAGCCAACCCAGTAATATTCATGTTTTATGAACATAGCACAAGCAAGTAAGTAAAACTGGGCACAGAGTACAACAAGGAACAGATTATTGTTGGCCATTTATAGTTATCTTTTTCCCCCACTGTAAACATTGCTAGAGATTGTTTTGTCAGTTAATTCACGTATTAATTGACTAATTGTACAGCTCTGCAACTGTTTCTTACATTATTTAACTGAAAAAAAAGTAATCTGATTTTTTTATATAGTTCAACTGGAAAATCTCTCAGTGCACATGTACAGTCGCAACTCTGTAAATAGAATCTAGGGGAAGAATTGAAATAATATTTTTATGTTGTGCGTTTTATACAGTATTATCAGCCAATAGATAATTACCTATTAATTTCTTTTACAGCACAGCACCTGAATTAAAAAATGAGAGGCTTTCATATCCTGCCTATTAGGCCAAGGAAAGCTGCAAACAGTTGGGCCCAAACGATTCAACAATTTCTATAAAAGTCTGAATCTTGTAGATGGTTCCAGCTTTTCTCCTGTGTTTGAGAGGAAACACAAAGTCGGACCAAACCGGCTCACACTTCTTGGCACAGCACACTGCACCAGAACTGCTCGTTTTCTGGCTGCTGCAATCAGTCCTCGGCGTCTTCTCCATCCGAACTGCAGCCCTCGGTTTACCGTTGCAGTCCAGCTATATCTTCACGGTCCAGAAATAGTTTCGTGTGGCGAGTCTCGGTACCACTTGCATAACTGCAGAATTACAGTGTGCTGCTGCTGCTGCCGCTGCCGCTGCTGCTGCCGCTGTGTCCCGAGGGGAGCTCAGAGTATCAGCGTTTTCACGGATTTTCGTTTAGCGGAACAAAACGTCCCGTCCGTCCCGTCACAGCAACGCTTCTCTGCACGTCTCATAAAAAAAAACCTGCTCAATCGAATTCGGCTCGAAACGTGACCTGCAGCCACACAGCTCCGATATCTGCATTTAAACGTTGCTACGGTGACGTTAATGAATAAACACCGTTCGACTGCGGCTCGGTCGGTGATTTCGGAGAGTCGAGACGCGGGACCGGCGGGTCGGGACCGTACTCACCGTGGTTGAACACCGGGGGCCGAAACTGGTGGTTGCTGCTCGAATAATCCATGTCTCAAAGTTTCAGCCGCTGCGACCTCCCCCCGTCTTCTCTGTCGTCTCCTGCGATATTTCCTAATTTCCTCTTCAAGTGTGAACACACCTGTGCCGAGATGACAGTCGGTGCGCCGTGTTTGACCGGACTAACCCGTCCCCCCAGCCTGTGTCTGTGGGGTGTGTGTGTGTGTGAGTGTGTGTGTTGGGTCCCGGCAGCGAGTCCGCCTCCTGCTGCCAGGCCGCTGACGTCACGACCCAGCAGCTGAGGCGGCAGCGTCGGAATGAAAACAATCGCACGTGGAAGAGATAGGAGGAGGGTCACGTGCACCTGCATCAAAGCGCAGAGCACCCGCGTAATATATGGCGCCGTAGTAGAAATAATTCATACTTCACAACTGCTGGAAGACACACAAGAAATATTGTTTTATTACCCTACACTTGTTTAGTAGATGGAAGTCTATTTATTTTACAAATTACTTTACCACAGATGTGCGGTGAGCATCTAAGTACATTTAGTCAGGCACTGTGCAGTTTTCAGGTTATTGTTTTTACTGGAGTATTTCCATTTGCTATTAATTATACTTTTATTCCACTGCAGTTTAGATAGAAATATGGCACTGTTCACTCCAATAAACTACTTTACATCTTAGTTACCTTTTACATAATTTTTGAAAACTATCACAAACTAAAAAGTGATGATGTTATATATAGATAAAACAATCATCCGTGCATAATGTAGATAAAATGAACTCCATAAACTTTGTGGTATTCTTTACACAGACAAGAGCTAATTGTAGCTTTCTTGAGGCTATTATTAATTATATGTTATCTAACAGTTTATTTTAAATAATCAACATTTTACATGCAAAATTATGAAAACTAAACTGCCTAATACTAAATACAAGTGTTTTTACTGCGTGAAATTGATACTTTTTCTCAAGTTTCTACAAAATTCTTCCACCCCTAATCCCACTCACTCAGTGTCACTGACATAATACAATCCTGATTTTTCATATAAAACAGCTATAAAACCTTGTTGATTAGGTCTTATTCTACAATAATTAGTAGTAGTAGTCATAGTAATATATTATCAGTGTTAGAATGTTGTGGGGCATTTATTCAAGTTCTGTGAATCATCATTGTAGACTTACCAAGTAGCACTTAGTACTATAAAGTTTGCCTCAGTATGAGTAAAAGATTCTACTACACTCTATGAGAACTTATTTCAGGTGTATACCTTAACAATAATAGACTTAACTACTTTCTAGCAAAATATTTAATATTTAAAAGTATGCTTTTATATTTTAATAATCTACAAATCATGCTTACACAGTCAATGCAATAACATAACATTCTTTATAGTAATAATACCGTTTACTTGTAGTCAAACGTGAATTTATTCTGATGTTTTGTGCTTTTTTTAAAATGTGTACTCCTTCCACCACTAGTATAAAATATTTATAGTAACAGACTGAGTGAGAATATACAGGTAATACAGATATTTTGCCTATGTATATGTATATATAGGTATATATTTCTATATTTCTATATATTTAATTCTAGCTAATCTATCTATATGTAATTTTCTGACCCTTTTTGTTTTGCCGCAAGGAACAATGACAGATAGTGACATCTAGTGGTTGAAATGTGAACACATTTGAATGAGTTCACCTTTTGTTTTTTGTAAAAGAAGGAAGCTATTATTTTACCTTTGCCAAAGCTCACAAGTTTTCTCTGCTTGATCAATGAATGCATTTGTCTTTTAATGTGCACTCACTAAATATTGGCATTGCGTACATACGGTAGCTCAACTGCAACCTGTTGTGATTCTTGTGATTTTCAATGACTCATACCACTCGGAGTCCAAGGTTTGTTTCAGGAGCAACAGTTTTATTTTTAGCTGTGACAAAAGGGGAAAAAAACAGTCGCCTCCTCAGAGTTCAAATGTTCACTTTCAGGGTTAAAGTGCAGAATTGTCTTCACAGCTTGTGTAAAAAAATTAAATAAGACAAAATGTATATTAAAATATCAAAACGCACAATGGAGATATAAATATGATACAGAACAAGATGAGCTCTCATACAACATAGTATCAGCTATGATATTCAATCCACTTGAATCAGGCTTGCACTTATGATACGTAAAACAGTGAAATCAGTTCATGTTTTTCTAGTGGTTGGCAAGGCTAGCTTACAACAAAGGCACAGCATTGTTCAGAGGTAACGATCCTTTGCAAAGAAGTGCTGCGGAAACATTCTCATTGATCATCATCAACACGTCCGCACAGACGCATCTAACATGCTCAACATGGCTCAGACTGGAATGGAGACAGAAACACGGCATAGCCACTCATGTACAGTACATGAACACGGACGAATACATCAACCAGGAGAGGCTTGTTTTACAGAAGCGTATTTTTGCGTCATCAGCTTATACAGTAAAATGACAGAACGTTACATGCTCTGACGCTCATGCTTGAGTGTCACTGTCACTGATGAGAAGTAGTGATTTCATATTAAGCTGCTGAAATAACTGAATTGGGAAGTAAGCTCCAGAAAATTACAGCCCTGAGCCAAAAGAGTGTGATGAGCAAGTGAGAGGTGAGACAAGCGAATTTAAGTGCTCTACTATCAGAAGGACCAACAGTGCAGCCTCGGGGGGCATCATATACGAAATCAAGCAGTCAGAAAGAACACAAAAATCTTTCACAATGGACCAGTCTATAGGCAGCAGGCAGAGTTAGGACTTAACACCCTCTTGGTAGCAAAGATATAGTCAACAGTTTAACTGATGTATGACTTCTCTTCCAATAAAATCTGAGATAAATCAACCACATCCCTGACAAATCTGTATCTAAAAGTTGAACCATGCACAAAAATGCATTTAGATAACTTCACTATCAAGAGGATGAATATTGCAGAACCCATTATTACAGTTGAAAGGCTCTATCAGTGACTTGCATTCATATATCAACCTGAACTGACAGGATTTCCTTATCACAAGTAGCCCAAAAGTGAAAATTAAGAAACGCGGCTTCAAAACAGCCATTTGGTTATATAGTGCAAATTAAAGGACTCAAATTTATAGACAAAATGAAAATGTATTTTTCACCCTTCAGTGAAAATGGATGCCATTTTTTTTTCTCTTTTCCATTTTAGCCTGGCTTTCTCTGTTGACTTGTTTGCCTTTCATTCTTTATTTTCTTATTATAAATCTTCACAAGATTTAAAGACAAAAGTAGCTTGGTTTAAAAGCTGAACAGGCCTAGCTAGTACATCATGCAGCTTGTGAGAACAACAGCAAGAAACCAACAAAGAGTTCAAAATCTTATGAGAGAAGGTGTAGGTGAAGAAAGTGGGTTACGACGGCGGAAATGATTGTTTGTATGCAAAGCAAGCACGCCGATGTGAAGACAGACACGTATAAAGAATTATATTTACAGCGAGAATTTACATGTAAACAAACAGTGGGTCATCCACAGGAGGAGAGACAGACAGCTGACATGATGAGGCAGTACCTGGTGATATATTCCCCACACCTGACCTACGGTAAAGTACATGAGATGAGAGTGAACAAGGACACTCCAACTCTCTTTGAAATTGTCTTACCACATGTAATTGAACTTGATGAATCAGGTTTACATCAGCATGTTTGAAAGGTTGATTAACCCTTTAAAACCATCTGATTTTTTTTAAATAACCCAGTACTTTGCTCCAGCACACATATACATGAAAACACACTTAGATGTTGACTTTTAAATTGAAGGAAAAGAACCAGAATGGAACATTTACTAAGTTTATGGTGAGGGTTGGAGATGTTTTTTGGAGACAAGAGTCCTACTTTCTCTAATGCTAAAGGCCCCTGACCACCCACAGTGGTGACAATGTAGAAAAAATAACAGTAAAACTTTCAGCTGTGCCCTTTTAACTGCAGTCAAGCTTTTACTCTCCTTAATTTCGGCCAATAAAAATATGGCAATGTAGCATACGTATATAAAATATGTCTGTACATTTACACTATTTAAAACATTTACAATGTCGCCAGCTATGTACAAGGGTAAGATTCCATGTTAATATGAATGAGATATGCTAAATTTACACACAATGTACCCAATGTATGTTGAAGATACTGTACCTCAATGTTAAGTCAGTGCTACACAACAAATGATGGAGAGGGGCAGCGTCACAGACACATGTGGTTCTTAAGTCAGAGGGAAGCAACAAACCAGGATAGGACCTGACAGCATTATCTACAGTCATGCACTCTTCAGTAAGATACTTAAAGCTTGAAAGGTTTTGTTTTGCACAAGTGAACAGCAAATTGAACTAACCCTCTGTTTAAAAAGTGACACATAGACCCCTCTCCACTGCGATTTTCATAAAGTTTAGTTTTTAGATCCAAACCAAAAATCGAAATCAAACCAAACTCACACAGAAACACCTGCAAACACACACTGCACAATGTACCTTTGAAGAGGCCTCAAAGTTAGATGTCGTTTTTTGGACCACTTCATCCACATGAATATAGACACTACAGTAAGTACAGTAAGTATTCTTGAATTGTGTGACAACTAATATTACATCTACATGATTTTGTATGTTAAAAGTTCGATCTGATTGCATATGACATGTTCCACTTCAGGTGCAGCAGAATCAAGCTATTGTAGTTAATGTCCTAATTTGACTTTGAACGTGTGTGCATCTTGCACAGGTGGCTTTTTCAGATCCACATTTCCCCCCTGAGTCTGTTCATTAAGCCTGAGCCAACCTCATTCCACTGCATCTGTTTCAAACATGGCCGGGTATTTACACAACTCCTCCAGCCACCGCACCACCCGACGCAGGCGGCTGCTGCCTTTGTGGGAGTTATTTCCCACTCCTTCTGTTAAGCTTAGTCCTACTCGGGCTGTTCGGGATGTGTGTGCAAGCCGTTTTCAGGCCTTGTAATCCTGTTGTTCTCCCAGAAGACCTTGTGCAGCTCGTCTACTTCAGACACAAGTGGCAGACCAATGTCCAAGTGCATCTTCAGGTTCTCCAGCCACTCTTCCAACTTGGAGAAAGCAGGTCTAAAAATGTAAAATACAGGGATTTTTTGATTATAAAGCATTTTCTGGCTTTTTGACATGTTTAAAAGAAGAGTTCAACCCAAATCATATCTATAAAACTTGGTATTATAGATATGATTTAAAGCTACACTGGTTTAAAGCTAGCTGCAGTTCATTCAGTACTGCATAAATCATTATATTTCAGCTGTTCAAAGCGTTTAAAATGTTCTACAAAAACATTCAAAATATAAACTTAAAATATTCTGTCATAGCGCCACAGGAAAATCCTTTGAACTGTTTCTGACTAAATGTTTTACAATGAAATCATGAGTTAAAAAACACTGCGAGATGAGCCAAACCCAGCCGATGAAAATTTCAGAGTAAACCCATAGTAAATGTCTGACCGTTTGTCTGCATCAAGGTCACAGCACACAGCAGCCACGGGGAAGAAGGCAGGTGGACAATCTGGGGGGCAATAGTGCTCCAGAAAACCAGACACATTCAGTCCGAAGTCTGTCGCCCTGGGAAGGTAGTCCGGGTCCGCGTTCACCCTGCCAATTATCTGGGGAGAGCAAGAAATAAGAAAGAGTTAAAAAGGGATGTGTCGGAAGCCCTTGTCAGAGCCGAGGGAAACCTCCTGTGCCGATCTGCTGTAAACCAGTAAACCATCCAAACTGCTCGTGAAAAGCCACATGAAGTGAACTTGTTTCTGCACCCTCTAATCCTGGCACTATTTGCTGGCTAATGGTGTCCATCTGGAGAACTCTTATTCTAGGGTTTCTGAGTAACTGAACCAAACTGTTGAGCCCAAATTATGTGGAGGATGTGTGGCTGGGCCTTAAAGCCTACCACACTTTGAGGCTGGATGTTTATTTGGAAAGTATATTTCTATGCCTTTTTGGGGCTCTGAAAAGTCCTTCCAAAAATATGGAATTTTGGAAATTTTTCCCCTCATAAAATGACACAAATATTGCAGATTAGGAGAATTTATAGTTTCACAGAGCTTACTTCATTTTGCAAACACAAACTTGTGAAGACAAGACTCTACTACATCGTAGAGCAGGTGTTGGAATTTCACAGGTAAAATATATCCACATAAACCATTGTTACCACTTGTAGTAATTCTTTTTAAAAAGACCCTTGGCTACAGAAGATTCCACAGGGGTTTCAATAATTGAATGTTAAGTGACAATAACTTCAAGACTAAGCACCCAAGTAAAACTTTATATTTATAATTTTGGCACATCTGACAAACCAAAAAAAAAATTTGTTAAAGTTGTTTTTAAAAGTTTTTTTTACTATGATGAATGGAAGGTCACTTACCTCGCAGAGCATGATACCAAAGGAAAAGATGTCTACTCTCTCATCGTAGCTCTTTCCTGGACAAGAAATATGACAACATATAGGTTTAGGCATAAGATTTCATGGAAACTGTGGAATACTGACAAAAATGCAGGCAATCCTACAAGTGTTTGTGAATATCCTACCGTGGATCATTTCAGGAGCCATCCAGTAAGGGTTTCCCACCACCGTGTACCTCTTCCTGCGGTCCGGTTTCTTCAGACCTGACAGTTTACCCTGCGTCAACTTCTCCTCGTGCTTGTCGTCGACCATGAGCCGAGCCAGCCCGAAGTCTGCCACCACTACTGTGTTGTTCTACGTTAATGAAAAAAAGCGTACATGTTTACTGCCTGTTACCATAAGAGAGTCATTATAAGTTCAAGGTAGTTATAAAACAAAAGTTATTGAAATTGAAATGTCAAGCTTCTGATTTTTTTATGGTAAGAATATCTGAACAACAACAAGTATTGTGATACAAGGTAGGTGTGTTCATGAGACACATGCACAGCACTCTCTGTTTGAGTTATTTGTGTGAAACACAGAATGACTGCTGAGCTATTTATGTTCACACTACACACACACACACACACACACAGAATTGCATGAGTTCTTACCTCTCGGACTAGACAATTGTGAGAGTTCAGGTCTCGGTGTATTATGTTCATGGAATGCAGATATGACTGGATGACAGACAGAGAAAATACAAATACATTAGTGTAAAGAAAAAATATGCAGCCTTGTATTCACTTATGATGCAGGATACATTTTGTAGGGAAAAGATTGTGCACAATGTTAACACGAGTGTTGCAATTCAAATATATGACCACTAAAGGGAGACAACAGCACAGATAACTGGAGGCGCATCACCGATCCTCACTGTTACATACATCAAACGTTTCACGTTTTAACCCATGAAGTTTGGATTCAGCATTTTTTACATTTGCAGGTAAAACATAACATGAACTACCACAGTTACAGGAATTTCTCTGCCTTTGAACTCACCATCCCTGCTGCGATGTCCTTGGCAAAACTGACCCTTTGGTTCCAGGGATAGTTGCTGTCCTGTGAGCAAAAACCACAATCAGATGTCTTGAACCATCCCGCTACAAAGACAATGCAATGCAAGACAAAGACATTTCCTCAGTTCCCTGCAGCTTACGTTAACCCAGTGTGTTCTGAATAGACCCGCTCGTATTCCTGCAGGCACACAGCCTCTCTTACCATTTTCTTGATGATTTCCCTTAACGTGCCGCCCTTTATGTACTCTGCGATGAAGTTGAGCCTCTTGTCTTTGTACAGTACTCCAATGAATTTGAGCACGTTGGGGTGATCCAGGCAACGCATGACCTTCACCTGATGAAACACAGATATGCAGATTTACACGCTGTCAGACATTTCATTCTCATCTCAGATTTAATATCTGCAACAACACCCGGGGATTATTTTAGGATCATGGCTGTCTTGTTCATTTGTTTAGAAGGTTGTAGATTTAACTGAGCTGATTTAAATAAAAAAAAAGTTTAACATCAATTATACTACAAAATATATTGGGCAAAAAATTTAATCTAAAAGCTTAAATGATGTTATACAAGGAACCATGTAAAGCTACAGGCTTGCGCAGGAATGTTGTATGAGCGGTTACTGCTCAGAGCATTTCTTTGACACCTCATAAAACATTTCCCACTCTGGGAGCATGAAGCTATGAAGGAGTGACTGGGAGGAAGGCCACACACACACACACACACACACACACACAAACCTGGACTATTTCCCTTTAAGTCTATGTGTTTGGATCAGCAAATGGGATCAGTCAGAGCCGTGGTCCACCTCCAAACAAACATCCAGTGGGAGTAATGATCATGCTTAATTGTGGCCGGGGTTTGTTTTATAGCCGATCTTTGCACTCAGCTATCATCCACACGAATTAGAAACTAAAGAATTACCTCAACCTAATAATAGAACAAACTAAAACCCCACGTATACATATACATTTATGTGAACTTCAAACGTCCTGATTAGAAGGCTGTTCACTGGAAAACAGAGTCTATGCTACTGAGCATCAAACAGAAACATAATTTGGATTTCTTCAAGGTTAACGATGACTTAGAAATGCATACATATGTCTAAATAATTATGAGCCATTCTTTGTTTTCTTTGCAAATTAGTGGAAGGAGAGGACAGACGTGCAACTTTGTGTGGGAGTTAACAAAGGCTCTAATTATCCATCATTTTTGTGAGGGAGTACTGTGTTAACACTTCCTCTTATGCTATTTCAGAATTAATTTTTATGCATTTTACTTACTTTACTCAGGCAACAGAACTTTTTCTATTCACACATGTCCTACATTCAAACAGAGGGCCTGCCAATTTTAACCATAAACTTTAACTTCTGGTCGTGCCAGAAAAACATCTATTTTACTCTTTTTCTGCGTAGATTTTTCTATGCTGTTCCAAGAAATCAAAGGTGCAGCTTTGAACAAACAGATCTAACTTTAGTATACTGCCTGCTTTCATTTATACACGGAATCCTCGTGAATATCTACTTACATTGTGTTTTTCATTCATTCTAAACACATTTATTATCTTACAATCTGAGATCAGCACTTACTGATTCCTGTTTGTTTTGGTTAGAACTGGATAAATCTTGCGTTGTAAGTGTTGTCACCCTTCTCCACTCACCTCTTTCAGGAATGTTTTCTGTGTCTCGTCATCAAAGCGAATTAACTCCTTCATCACCATAACCTCCCCTGTCTCCCTGTGGGTTACCTGTAAACAGATGCAATCAATCAACATGAGCAAGGAATTATTGCTCAACATTAAACATTTGGTTGTGACAGTTTCATCTAATCTATCATGTGTCATTATGGGAATTCTGAAAAGTCCAAGATGTGTTAAGTTTCACCCTCTCCTCCTTTATTATCTCAATGCTGCCATCTTCTGGATGTTTTAAGGATGACTAAATAAAATGCTGCACATGTGTCTAACAGACAGGAGTGTCTTCCTCATCTTCAAATCTACCTTGATGGCCTGTCCAAAGCAGCCTTTTCCCAGCACCTCTCCGTGGATGAGGTCCGATGGGCGGAAGATTCGGTGAGTGCGATTGGTCACGATGCGGAGTGACTCTGATCGATTGATGTCTTTTCTTTGGGAGATGGGGGACGCTGCATTACTGGAGCCTGGTGACTTATCAATGCTGTAACTTCGCCTGGAGGGTGGGAGGGGAGACATTGAAGAAGAGGGCAGAAGAGTATTTGATTAGTGATTGCTCCTGCAATCACCTCAATGAAATGTTATGTACATCACTTGCCAATGCTGATGCTGCAATTCTACGTTGCGCAAAAATGTTTTATCACAATATTCATATTCATTCACCCTCTTGCACATTCAGTACATAGCAAAGAAAGTGTCACTAAAGTTGGAGACTGGGCTAAAACACTAAATCTGTCATCTACTTACGTGATGATGCGAGATCTCAGGTTACTGATGTCAGGGTTAGGGGGCTGGGTGATGGGCAGGATGGGGCTGGGACCCTCTGACAGAGGTGTGGACAGGGGGCCATCCACCTGTTCTTCAGCTCCTGAGGAACCTCCCTCCTGCCCTTGATTGTGAGGGTCGTGTTCGATGGTGAGCTGCAGCAGCCGGCTTGTCTCCTGGATAAGCAGGTCGATCTGGAGAAGATGAGGGAGTTCAGATCAGCTGGGTGGTCTAAAGCTAAGGCAGCAGCTAAACAGAAGGTCTAATGTATGAAGGATATAAAAACACTGTATAACACTTATTTGGGATAGGTAAACTCAGAATTACATGAATTATGTCTGCTGTTGCTGCAATCCTTATAAAAACTAAACTATAAAGAATTAGTAACCAGTAAGTAGGTGTCTCAAGCAGACAATAGAGAATCCTATTATATGTCTATTATATGTTGTAATTTATGTAACAAAACCAAATTACTTTCCCCTTTTAAGAAATCAGTTCCAGGACCAACCATCCACTAGTTTGATTAAGAAAAATCTAGAAAGCATATTTTTACAGTAGCTGTTATTTCTCCTTAAAATCAGGGAAATTTCATACATTGAGTTTCATTTGGATATTTTAAATAAAGTATGATATTTCAGTGGAAAAGAAAGGGGTAGGGGGTGGATACCTCATCCAGAGGAACATTGTGAATGGGCGTCCCGTTAATTTCCAGGATCCTATCTCCAACATGAATGGAATTTTTTACATCTGGAGTGATGCAGTCTGCGTCAACCCTGAAAAATGACAAGGAATAAGCAAAAAAGTAGTAATTAAAAAAAAATCTTCAAACACACCGAATAATCAGAGCTAAGATCTGATTAAGTCCCAGCTCATTTGAATAACAGTGAGTTATATTCCTTCTCATTTCCTTTTCTTTCCATTCTATTATACGGTTTAAATGAAAGTCATATATCACCTGTCGTCCATTTTTTATCTTTCATCATTAGTCTTCTACCACACTGACGTCGCCTAACTTTTATCTTTGGCCACCACAAACCTACAATGATGTTCATACGATTTGCAAACACAAACAAAAACCTCAGACGGACAGACTTACTGGGAGACTCTGACAGTGTGTCCATGTTCAGGGCTGAACCCATTGGTTGGGCTGAGCGGCTTGTCAATGGCCACTGAGAAACCTCGTCCTCTGCGCCCATTGTTGCCCTCAGCTGAGGCGGGGATGGACACAAGCGTGACCGTGTGAGGGATCCGTGAGCACGGTGAATCTGGCAGGGAAACTGGGGTGACGATGGTCTGGTAGTAGCAGTGGCCACTGGAGTCAGAGAGGAAGTGGAAAAAGTGGGACGGAAAGAAATAAAGTCATAAAAAAGATATTAAAGTACATAAAATGAAAATCTTCGTGAGGCATCACCCTCCTTAAATGTTTACGCAATCATGAGAGGACTGTCTAATCCACTATGATGCAGCTTTTAAAGCATCACAGATTGTTCACTAGATGTTGCTTTATCTTAGTTTGGAAAACACTGAGCCATCAAAATCTCTTTCATGAGTCCCCAAAACATGAAGAATGCTGGAAAATTTAAGGATGACTTATGAAACAACTGTGAAGTGTTTCAAAACAGACACATTGTTGACTTCCATAATTGTTTCTTTCATGTTGTCACCTCTGTTTTTTGTCAACTAACACAACCCTGGAGAAACCCAAGTCAAAAACAATCTGAACCAACAAGACCTATATACAGCTAACAATCTGATATTGTTTATTATTAATAAATAAAGACAACTAAAACTTTCTTTCACTGTTTATTACAGTAATAAACATCTTTGCCAACTGTACTTTGAGCAGCTTCTTGTTCCATTGTGTCTGGCAACATGACTGCAATGATGTGGGGCTGAAATGAATTTCCACCATGTATTGTTTCAGTTTCCACCACAGTTTGTCACACAGTTGACAAAGAGTCTCCTACTGCCAAATGTAAGATGTGCTTTTCTGTATTTCACATGGTGTTCACGTTGATATGCTTGTGACAGAAATGGAATTATGAAAACTAACTGTAATACAGTGGGCACAGTAGTTACGTTGGGGGAAAACAGCACAAAAAGCAGTGGAAACTATGATGTCTATTGGTTGCCGTGTACGTCCCACTGCTAAAAACCACTTCACAGACATGTTACAGACTGGTTTGATAACTGATAATTCAGTGTGAACATTTAGCAGGCTCACCAGTAGAGTTTGGATCTCTCCACCAGTGCATATGTGTCTCCATCACCGATGAAAGTCCTGCAGTTCAGACAGGTGAAGCATTCTGGATGATATTTCTGTTCCCCTGCAACCTGTTAGAGAAGAACCACAAGCAGACTTGACTAAACATGTGTGTATTTGCGTTCTAAAAAGGTATATTTTAAGAACAATGTACCAAGTAAAACATGTGGTTGTCAAACAGAGTCTTCTTTGACACAGAGAGAAAACACTGAAGGGCAGAAATTTGCTAAGTGATTTTGATGTGGCAGAACAACAGGCAACACGAGGCTTTAATAACTGGTGGGTGATACAGGATGAGGCGGGGTCACTCAGGGTAATAGGGAGTTACAAGCTGAGCGATTGAGTTTGCTGTTGGCATATCCCCTCCAGAGCTTATGGCAGTTCCGCAAACAAGAGAGGGAATTGAATTATGGACAAAAACAAAGCAGAGTAAGAGGAGATTAATCACACTGGCAGATCTGAGGATGACGCTCCTGCCAGAGGTACTGTGTCTGGTCTGGATGTTATCCAGACCAACAAGAAACAACCAAACACTGTTAAAAGTATCAAATAAGTCATGAACATGAAAATATATATGCTGCTCAGAGTTTTACATATTTTCTCCTGCTCATTAAATTTCTGCATCCTTGCTTGTTGTGACTCTGGCTGAGAAACTGAAAAACAGCTCCACACCTTTAGGTGATTTTTTCACCCATCAATGCAAATTACCCACCCAGTAAGACTAATAGCTCCTATGAATATACATAAGCAATGATGTTAAGCACCAAAGGTCGATTCTAATAGTGTGATTGCTCTCCAGAGGCTGCACACGTGGTTTCGTTTTGTGAAAATGGCAGAAAATCGTGTAGGGTGTGGGCCTTTGACAGCACTTCTCAACCGCAATCATCTGCAATGCTAATTCAGCAAACCAGGAGTTACTGTAGGAGGGGAATTGTACGGAGAACTGCCTCACAAAGAAAAATCATCTAAAGCAAAGGGAATGAAATGGTTTTCTATTTTGTATTATTATTATTTAAGAAAAGCAATGATACAGGTACAATTGCAATAAAATAGCACATTTAATTTTCACAATACTGTAGGGCTGCAACTCATTTAGTATATAAGTTGAGTGAAAAAACTATTCTTAAATATTAAAAAAAGGTTTTGGTTATTCTTCAAGTAAAATGCAAAATTTTGAAGGATTTCAGCTCAGTATTTGATGTTTTTGTTATTCATTTGTGATAATAAACTGATTTATAAACTGACATTTTTTGTACTATTGAATGAAATAGAAAAAATTAACAACTGTGAAATACTGAAATAGTATGTTTCACAATTTTCAGGCAAATTTCTGTTTACAAAAGCAATCAATCCTGAAAACAGCTCATAGATCAAAAAACATGGTGAAAATATCTTCCTCTGCTGCCCTTTGGGGAATTTGAAGACCTTTACTTGTTAAAAAACATATTACTGATGTTGAACCAGCATCATTGATGAAGAATATAAAAAGGAATTGGGTAGAGACATAGAGCAGATTCTGTGTTTGCAAACAAACACCATAAAGTAAATGGAAAATTAAAGTAGACATACTAAATGTTGAAAGAGAGAATTTTGTTTGTGGTCAATTAAACATGCATGGTAAAATATGGCAAGAAGGGAGAAAGAATGAAGAGCAAAGAAACAATAAAATCAATGTCTGAAGCCATATGTCTGCTGCCCCACCTTCCTGTGAGAGCAGCAGTGAAAGCACGAACGCACACAAACAGATAAACACATGGTGAGGAGCCCTCAGGGTGCACGGAGGACTTAATATTAATATAACAAACTTATTAATTACCAGCATTTTATATGACTGATTTGAGCACCTCCTTCCAGCTAAATGCCACGAAAGGACGCCACTACTTGGCATTTGAGGCATGGAGCGGGATACTGGATAAATGTTAACAAGAGGAGTCATTTTCACTATACATTACATTTCAGGTTTAGGCTAGAAAATAATATTATAGCAGAAGAAGCAGGAGCGGAAAACAGATGTAATTGTTGTGTAATAGACAAGGTCTGTCGGGCTTATTGACCAGCCTAATTTCTTTATTGTTGCTCCGAGCAGCCTCATAAAAAAGTGCCATAAACAATATCTGCCAGACATTGCCAGCACTCTGCAAACACAAAGCATCAGGAAGTAGAAACTACGAGAGGTGAGGGTGGATGTGGATAGCTGAGAGATTTGGCAGTAGGCGTGTGTGTGTGTGTAGGTGCAGACCTACAAATGGGAAAGAGAGGAAGAGAGGACAGCTGGACGGACATGAAAAGGGTGTGTGGTTCTGCTCAACCTGACACTGAGAATGCCATTTGCTTGCCAAATAGCCAACACCCCCATACACACACACACACACACACACACACCCACAAACACATATACACAAACACCCACACCCTCTTTAAAACTTCATTTGAGAGGCAGCAGCTGCTGCCCTTACACACTTCCTGTCTTCTGTCTTGAGGTGTACATATAAAAATGGAAGTGGAGATAAAAAAAACTGGGTGTAATAAAGTAAATTGCCAATCTGTGTGATGTCAGGCCACGACGGCTCGTCTTTCAAAAGACAGATACGAGCATCACATGTATTAACGCTCGCTTTTTATCTCCACACAACAAGGAAGATCTGTTTGCCTTAAAGACTCGGAGAGTTTATTCGATTATTTCTGTATTAGCTCATCACGCTCATGAGTGTGTGACTGTGTGTTAGCCAGCGGTCATGCAGCCCAAACCATTTGCACATGTCTCTCTGGGGGAAGGGTGAGCGGATCACTGGGGTCCAGGAGCCAAGTTGCATTACAGTTGTCAGCTGCAATGGGTGATGGGAATCCTGGATACTTATGGGAAAACTCACAGACTAAGTGCAAAAACACACCTTGTGTTATTTGCTCGTCTGCTATATGTATGTTGTATTTATATACATATATATGTATATATACATACATGCGCAAGCAATGGTTGGCTAAAGAGAGGGTCAGCTTTATTTGTTTTTAAGGATTTATGTGTGACCTTAAGATGTCTGAGGAATGTGAAGGGAGCATTTTAAGTGGTTTGGAGGAATTTATGATGGACCAAGACTCTCAGCACTAAATAGCTAAAGGGCAAGATAGGGTTCCTCGGAAATTCACCTACGTTGACTTTTTCTGGTCTAATGATTTGGTAAGAAAACCTTTAGCTCTGTTAAACCATATCTTGACTGAACGATCAAGTGTTCAATCTGTCGTGAGATAATCCGAAGGTATTATGCTTTGTTATGCGTCTTCACTTCATCATTTCTTTGTAGACATTAAATCACATTTTAATGGTTCAGGCAAGTACACTATCATGTAAAGCACTGACAGGTTAGAAGTGATATTGATGGGGTATGAGTCTACATCTTCCATACATGAGTGTTGCATGTGTATTTATAAACCTCTAGAAGCTGCCTGGTCCCTTTACCTCTATCTATAAACACCAGTCGGACCCTCTGACTTCAATTGGCTCCATGGAACAAATGACCTCATATCAACAACGCTGAAGGTGCTTCTGAATGGACACACTACATCATGGGAGAATCTGGCTCTGCTTATCTTCATAATTGATGTAATAAACTTAACTCCAAACCCTCAAGTGCAATTGCAAACTTTGATGTTTTGATGAAAAAATAAAAACGCTTTATGATGATTTTAAATTTGAAAGCTTTTTTGTAGGATATTGCAGATGATGCAGTTCGCAAACCAACTATGCGATGAATGCCTTCACACATAGCAGCCATAATATTAATAGCACATGGTGAGGTTAATAAGGTGGTGTTAAAATTGTGGTGAAAGGGTCAGCATGGGATGAATTTATGCGGTCATAATTGACAGGTGACGCATCATGGTGCATCACAGCTTGCTGCGTGTGCAGACTGGTCACAATGCCTCTCCAACATTAAAACCAGCAGGTGGTATTAATATTGTGGCTGATCAGTCTATACTGCCTTATCTGCTTTGGGCTGCTTAGCTGCCAGCACCTGATGAAGATCTCTGTAAAAGTCCTAATTCGATTTTGCGTCACATTCAATTGCGATACAAATATAGTGTGACACGAACAGATTTAATAGTTTTTAGTTACTGTGAAACTTTTGTTAATCCCAAACTAAAAAACTTTACAAGACTTCACAATATAAAAGTATGAGACAATAATTAAAATTTCATCTGGTTGTTACAACAAGGCTCACCTGTCCAGGAACACTCTTTCCTATTTGCTTCAATTTGTGAGCAAAAACTGGATCTAATTCATGTGTCAAATTTTAGATTTCTAAAGCTCACATGCACAATGCATGACATGATGTAGCACAAAGCTGCAATCGGGACTGTTTGAACAGAAATAATGCCAACAAACGAATCAATCTTGATCTCTCAGGACCCCTTGCAGACTCTAGATACAGTAAACATCATTAAGCCGAATACAATTAGACTGAAAGCCTGAGACCACGGATAGAAGGCCACATTGATGGTGTATAAAAGGAAACCCCCTCTGCTACAAGCAGCACAGTATACACAGGCCCCAGCTTTAGAAATGCTGTTAATATATTGAGCCTCTTCATTCTCACGTCCTCTGTGGTAAAATGAAGAAACTGTTTACAGCTCGCTAAACTGGTACAGTGACACCGTTATTAGACATGACCACAGCAGATAATCTCTAGATGAACTCACACACGTTAAATCCTTCTCTTTTCTGAGAAACAATGCTCCCTAAATATAACCCGTGTGATGTGCCATGGCTCATCAGTTTTTTCCTGAAAAAAACTGGAGCACTGTACGGAAATAGGGGAACAAGTTTAAAAGCAATACGCTGACCCAGTTTAACAGGAGACATAAAACACAGCAGCACAGCGAATCACGCTTTAGCTTCAGTTATTAAACGAAAAAGATAAAAATGGAAACATGCTCTGCAGAAGCAACTGGAAAACCATCTCTCCCAGCCACTGGAGACTGATGGATTTCCTGCCTTTTTACCGGCGCATGTTCGACTTGTGTCACCCATTAGACAGCCAGCAGCCCCGAGAAACAGCAAACAGCCTCACCTTCTTATCTCTTTTCCACAGCCTGAGACAGCAAAAGCTCCAGAAAAACAAGTCTCCCACCATGTCAGCGAGAGCCGGCGTCTCTCCTGGCTGTTCTAGTTCATTCTACTGAGGCCGGCGATTCCCTCATCACAACAAAACACTGACAGCGGCCAAACCAGTGTGGAGAGACAGAGCAGCAGAGGGGAGGGAGAAAGCGGCCCACGCCTCTGCAGCTGAGCTCATCTCTGAATCAATGTCACCGCCCACCCCCCCCTCAAAGCCTCATCCTTTCGCTATGACCTCATCGTTTCCTGTTTGGCCCTGCCTACTCTTACATGCGCACCAACCGGCTGCTAAAAGCGCACACACCCCCCCACCACTACCTTTACCACTCTGGTGTCTTCTTTTTTCCCATGTTGCAATGGCATTTCCAAATCACTGAGAACTGTCAAAGCAACAGAGGTCTTTGTTTTCCACTAGCCAATATAATATAAGTAGATATAACAAGAATCTCTTCCTCACTTTACTATTTTGGTGGTGTTTATATACAAAGGTTTGATAAACAAGAAATGACATTAACGGGAAACAGTGACGAGCATAAATTAGAGACAACTTCTACATCATTTATTTGCAATTTTGGGCTCTATACAAATATTAAATTTGACTTGCCATGATTATCTAAAGATTTAAATAAACACTCACTAGACTAACAGGCGACAAACTTTCAAATTATTAGTTGTGGGTTTTACCACGTGAAAGTGAAACTGTCTCGTGTAAAGAGCAGGCGGTACTCATAAAACACGCAGTATGTCAAACTGTCTGTTTCCTCTATTTTTAATCCTCCTCGACCTCCCACGTCCTCACCTAGTATTAATATTGGTGCTGGTTGTCCTTTTTTCACCCCTCCACTCTCTCCGTGTCTCGATTGTCTCACTTTGTCCATGTCCCCTAACAATTCCCTTGCATGCCCAAAAGTACCCCCATATCTGAGTTTGCAGATATTCATAGAATCAAATGATCTGCCTTTTGCTTTCTATTCTGAAGAAGCAGACAGAAAGGTGGTCAGAGAGCACACAGTATTATTTACCTGTAAGACATCAAAACTGTATCAGTAACTGAAAAAGACAGACACATCTACACAGCAGCCAAAGTCCAGCCTAAAGGACAAGAAGGAGATTATACAGGTGGATTTATTGTATGTGCAGTCTAAGTGGTCAGCTTAATTACAGATATGACACACATGCTGGGAATATTTTAATTATTCATTTTGAATGTCCCAGGCTAATAACAGGCCACAAAATCAGTAAATAGAATATTTGACGTAGTGCTTAAATTTATTTATTTTTATTATTTTGTACACAACAGTTTACTACTAGTTTTTCCACAAATATAGTTCATGTTTACAGGAAATTTCTCAGTGATAGCATGAGACTTAAAATCAACCCACTGTGTGTTGACAGCATCTTCCTAAAACAGGATAGGTTTTGTAATAGATTTCCTCGAAAAATACATATTTATAATAAGTGGCGTGCTTGTGCTTTAAATTCACGAGAAATAAACACTACAGGATGACATGAAAGAACTCAAGCTCTCATCAGCCAGTTTTAGTGAGTTGTTGCTGTGAAATATTTCCTATTTGTGTGACTGGAGCAGCCCATAGCTCAGCCACACGAGGCTGGTGGGTATCAGCCTACAGAGGCCACTGCCTTCGTCAGTGTTACCACAGTGGAAAGAGGAAATACTACACAACTTTCTAAATATACTCAGATGGAGATCGCTGGTCATGTCATGATCTGTCTGAATCTAAAACTATACATATTGTTTGCAGTAATGCAAACAACCAATAAATCGTAACACAAAACCTGTAGTTTGAACCTGCAATTGCAATCCCCTGACCTCCTTATTGGGTTTTAGTGTAATGAAACTCTCTCCACAATATTATGAAATCAATGTTCATACGCTGTGACAGAGCACTGTGTTCAGATCAGACTGACCCCCCGGGTCCAGCATCACTCATGAGATCACCAGCAGCTGATCCTGCAGTAAATATCATAACCTGAACAAAAACACCATGTTAACAAATAATGTTTCCCAACACACAAATTACAAATGTCTGTCTTCACTTAGAGTCAAATGAAAATCATCAGGCGTTTACAGAAAACTGTCAGTTTCCCACTCAAACACACACTTACTTTACACCAGTGGGAGTTACAAAAGGTTCTCTGTATATCTGGGACTTTCCATTGCTTTTCTGGCCACCAACAAGTGCTCTATCTCAGAGGCCAAAACTATTAATTCACAAAGTCCCTGAAGACATTTAGCCACTGGAAACACCATATATTGAGTAAAATTACAAGTCAGCGCATATAAAATGAAACTTTAATCATGTGGATACTGTATGTAGACAGAGTGAGGGGAGCACATGTAACAGTAGGACTTGTCATATGAATTTGCATAAGGCTCAATATGATGCAAAAAAAAAAAATCCCAAAGAATTATGATTGCTTCTCATTTCAGGGAAGTGTCTTGAATTTCACATTCTGTTTCTGTAGTTCTTGCAATCACAGAATTACAAACACAGAAGAACAATAGAGAAAGAAAGTCCCTGTGATTTTGTTTAATGTCAGCATGGTCAAAGCCATAACCATCTGAGTGTTTCCTAAGAACTAACATTATAACACCATTTAATAAAACTGCAAGTTTATTATTGGTTATTGGCACCTTTATGTCCAATCGGAAGTGAAAATCTCTTTACTCCTCTGTGTAACCCATATTAAGGCCAGGGATTGTTAAGATAATAAAAACTTTTTACAGCCAACAGTGACATTAAATTATTAAATACAATATTATAAACCCACAAATAATTGTATTTTTTGTGGATCATGCCAGAGCTGATTTTCTGTATTAGTAGAACATTTTTAATTATAATTAAATACAATTAACTTTATTAAAATAATTTCCTCTTTCTTTTTATAGTGACTGCAGACGCACTGAACTGATCTACGATTTCTTTTTCTTATTTCGACCACTTCGCAAACGGATCAGAGCTCAGTAAAGCTGCAGCACGCTCCTCCATCATCACAGCAATCTTCACTCAATCCTGAAACTGTGAAGTCCACTGTCATTAATCCTTCTTGTTTTGCTGGTCAACTGTACATCGATGTCCATTCTGGTGTGATTCAAGAGCAGGTTGATGACACAACATTTTGGCAAAGAGAAGCCAGTCAGGCTGAGAAACTGTGAAACCAGAAACTTCTCCCAAGCTCTGGCTATCCAACAGGCGCAGGTCGATGCTTGGCCTCACTCCAATTAGCTGGCTCTCAGCCCCGTTCGCAGAAAAGCTGACTGAATCTAAACTAAACGAGGAGACGGCTGGGACAAGTGCAGATTCATCTGTAGTAGGACTGATGGATGGTCAGAGTGTAGGAGGCTGATAGGGGGTAAAATTATTTACATCAGTGAAGTTAGTGTCGGGTTAATAAATTAGTCTCAGAGAAGGTAGTAAATAATTGAGTAACCTCGTCTCTGAATTACCGCTAATACTACTCAAGGCTGAAGGTGCCGACAGGAGCAGATGAAGGTGCAGACACACACAGCAAACTGAACAAACACACACACAGTCTCCTCATTATAGACACTTTAGTCAAAGAAACTATTCGAATAAAACATTCTTACTTTTAAACAACATTTTATATGTTTGCTGCTCGACAATTTTGACAGTCTTGACCTTGGAAGCAGCTGATGACAAAATAATCACTTCAAGCCCACTTCCATTCTTATTCTGAAGCTCTTGACCCAACAACAATTAAATTAACAATCGTAAGAAGTGCCCAGAATAATGTATTGTTTCTGCAATCTGCAGTAACATGACAACTGAGTCAGTAAGTCAGTATTCCTGAAGAAAACAATGCACAAAGTTATTGTGTGTAGAATGAATAAATGCATCATATACAAATAAATTGCATTCTGGTCGTCTTTACTCATCCCTCTCTGGCTGACCACCAGTTCTATGCTTCTGTCTGCAGACTCTGACTCATCACTGCATTTTGAAGCTTGCTGTGTTTTCATTGACTCAGACAGCAGCTTTTTCTGGTGCAGTTGCTTTTGTGAATTTTAAAAATAGGATTATTATGCTCCCGTACTAATCTGCAAAGGTGTCACAGTGACTGTGCAGGACTTCAGCAGTGTGCTGCTTCTCCTTCTTTCTGGGTGTGGCACAGACGTCGGGAGCTGACCTTGGTCTGCATGACTACTCAGAAATACAATTTGTCTCTGCCTGACTGGCTGTCTGTCTCAAATGTACTTAAGTGTAACTGCAGAGATGGTCAAACTGTGTCCTTGCACTGTAAGAAGGACAACAAACCAGAAGACACAGAAGAGGAAAGTGGTGCAAAAATCACTCCACTTAATTTATTCATGTTTCATTACCGAGATTGCACAGCAAAGGGCAGGCTGTCTGAAGGCTGTATAAATGATAAAAGACACACACACAGATTGCAGCAATAGATGGAGCCATCAATGATTTCTGCTCATCGTGACCATGACACATGACCTGCCAGAAGCTGCTGGCTGCTGTACGTGACCTAGAGGCAAATGTGTCAGAGACGATAGTTTATGTGCAATGAACAGACCCAGCTTTTTATTCTCACCACCTTCTCCTACTAAATGACCACCGACAGCTAGTGAATTACTGATCGGGTGGTAACCATACAACAGTCTAATGCTCAACCCTTCTAAAATGCAAATGATGAGCTAAGGTGTTCTGTGTATAATTTACCATTCATATAGGTTTCATGCAAAGTAGTCAGAAAATGTGCTGCCAGGATTTCATTTAATATAACAAGGATTTGCTAAAACAACTGTGCATAGTTTTAGCAGAGAGAAACATGTATTTAAAAATCCTGCTTATGTGGAACAATGACCCCCATACTGAGCACGTAATTATAAAAGCCTAAGTTCATGCTACAAGAAAGAGAAACCATAAATTAAATTTGCAGTGGGGTGAAGCTGCACAAACACAGCACATTTAGGGCCCAGGATAGCTACAGTGTTATCATGTTAAAATGCCTCGTTTTATCTTAGTTATCCTGTTTTAATCATGCAAGAAAAAAGAAAGGCACAAATCCTCAAAACGGAGATCCTCATACTTTGTATTACTTGGTATAAGACTTTTGCTAGAGTTGTATTTTCAGAGTACAGTACCGCAATGCCTGATCATCTTTAACAAAAATCCACTTTATAATCACTATTTGTACATTTGGAGTGTAGAAATCACAAAAATAAGTACATAATAAAAAAAAAAACAGGGCCATTTTTATTATGTAGTATTAATCCATTACATTAATCTGTGCATGTGTGTGAGTCCATCACTAATCAACAAATAGACACACGTCTTTTAATGCTGTTATCTTGTCTTTTCTATAATGCAGCAGCACTTGTCAGCAGCTTTTGTTCGTCCGGTTTCCAGTGGGGCCACCACATCTATTCTACAAAGCAGCCAGAGGTACCAGGGTCACTTACACGTCTGGCGCAGCCACGGTGAGGCTGTAAATGTATGGACTGAGGTGTGTGAGCGTTGTGTGTCCTGTGCATGTCACAGCTCCACGATGTAACTCGAGGTTTATCGGCAAACAAAGAAGCAGGGATGTGATGAGAGGTTAGAGTCAGTGGAAGGATTCTCTTACCATGATGAGTCCGGTGGTAATCGGGTCATTACAGCCGTGACACAACTCCCCAAATTTGGCCCAGTAGTCCTTCTTGCAGAAGAGGCGTCCATCTTTTTCATAATACCAGTGGGACAGCGAGGCGCTACACTCACAACACCTAAGAGAAGACACAGTGTGGCAGTTAACTGACACTTTATTAAAGTGCGTTTGAAGATTAAACCGTGGCCTTACATTCAGACATGTCAGAAGAAACAAGAAACACCATGATCTACTGTATATGTTACATCATAACTTCAGTAGGTGTGAAACAAGTTTATTGTGACCATCCAGTGATTTTTTAAAGTTGTAAATAAAGTGCCATACCCCCACAATTAACCATGCAAAACATAAAGATGTTTAATTTATAATAAATAATAAGAGATTTGACCACCAATACATTTGAGTAGGGAGTAAAAGCTGAAATCAGGATGAAGTGCAAGTTGAGTTGTTATTGTGATGACACATTATGTACTGCACTGTACTTTAGCCCTCATAATGACACCCTGCAGGGCCCAAAATTATAGTTTTCATAGTGATGATAAGCCCCTTTGTGGATCTAATACACACCATTTTAAATAAGGTCCAACAGACAAATGAGATCACACAAAAACACACAACTGTGAGTGAGAAACAGAGAATGATGGCAAAAGTGCAAAACACAAAGGCAAAAAACGTCACTGCAGTAAAGTCCAACAACATGCTATTCACTACAGACTGTGCACCACTTATAAAAACACAGGTCATATTTAACAGTTAAACATTATATCAGCCAACATCAGCTGGTGGAGCCCAGAAACATTATGGCACGACTTTTCTTTTTGCCAAGAAATCAACATATACAACTTGTTTGCAAAAATCAGCTGTACCTGAAAAAACCCTTAGAAATATTTTTTAAGTGCACTGGGTAGATCTGTTTCAAATTTTGTCTATTGGTTTTAGGTTTAGGATACAAAACTCCAAAGAACAGCTCTCATAGGAAATGACAGGTACATACTTCCACATGATGTAGTTTATACATTATGTAAAGAAACCTAAAAAGAAAAGAGAAGTCCAAAAATGACAGAATTAAAAGTTCATTTAGTTCTCCAAAAGAGGCAGCAGCATGCTGTGCCCCCGGAGGGCCGTGGTACTGCGATTACTGCAACTACCATCTCACTAACCCACAAGTCATAAATCCTGCCTCATGAATCAAAACAGGTTTCTAGATTCCTTGTTTGCTTCTGCTCTGTCTCACTGCACATTAAAAACATTTGTTCTTGTGGTCTCTATTGGCTTTGAATAAAAGCCTCAGCTGAATGACTGGTTGTAATCATAAATATAACTGATTTTCAAGCTCTAGGACATTTCTAAATATATAAAACCTGCGTGGTTTATGATCATAATATAAAGTCAACTGTTTTAAATTTCTTTTATAATAGCGGCCTATGGGGTAAATGGGCTATTGTGCTACAGAGGGATTTGGCAAATTGGAAAATTTGTCAGCAAAGCTCAGCGTGTTGCTGTATCCTGCTCTCCAAATACAGCTATGATATTAACCTGTGTATATGTGAATGCCACCAGTCTGTCACCAGAGTTTAATATCGGTCTGCTCTAAACTGACAGAGGATTATAATACAGACAATGAGGATGGGCAGCAGATGTATCTCAAAACACACACACACACACACACCTTCATGTTAACTTACAATGCAAAAGACATTTGGGCTTAATATTTAAAATGGTGATGAAAACAGACAGGTGAACAAAGGTTATTTCCAGGTACGTGATGACAGATAAAAAGATCAGCTTCAGGGGAAAGAGGATGCAACACTTCCATATTACTCATGAGTTTTTTTTGTGAACACAACAAAAAACCAGCACCTAACCGCTCTTCCCAAAGATTAAACAGTCTCTATCTGCCCAAATCCAGTTCTAACTTGCTTCTAAACACCGTGTCGCTGTGCAAGCTTGTGTCCATACTGTATGTGCCAATCACCTTGGGTAAGGAATAACTGTTCACTAATGCAATGGTGAGTTAGAGCGCTGCCTGCGTACTCGCAGGCTTGTGTGTGCTTGTTTGTAATCTATCTAAATCTCAGTTTCTGAAAGATATGACTGAGTGAAGCTTCCCTCCCGTCAGCCAGTCGTCTGGCCCTGTCTCTGCTCAGGGCAGCTTAAAACAAGGTCACTTTATTCTGAAGTGATCAGACTGTGCATGGATTCAAAGGCTTGAGCGGAAAAAGTCCTTTTGTTTCTCATCTCCTTCCAAATTACCTGATGTTTCCACTGCCGTAGTGTCTTAATTTCTTCATTTTAGTGACATGGCTGCTCAATTGGTTCTGGCTGTAATGGGACAATTACAGTGTAACTGAAACATAAACCTACATATTATATGGATAAACCATATAGTGCCTTTACATATGAAGATGCAGTTACAGAATATGGCCAGATGGATGATCTGAAGTCTTATACATAGATTTTGTCATCAAAAACTTCAGCCCAGCACTAACAGGGGATAAAATAAAGATTCCATTTTTAAATGTCTTAAATATTCAGGAGAAGAAACATTATGACATATTCAGAACAGGGTCAGACTTCAAATCCTAGTCCATAACATAATGAAACATTAAATGTTAAAATGAACAATTCATATGACATATCGTTTAGGAAATCTGTTTTTCACAATTCTCTGACATTTATCGGACCAGACCTTTCATCCATTATTGGAGATCACATGCTGAAGGTCAGTTGATAATGAAATCTTTTGTTGCAGCTCTGCACACCCTATTCTCTGCTGTTAAACGTGTTTGTGGCTGCTTGGTAAACTAACAACTAGCAAAGGACCATTAATACAATCAGCTGAAGCAGCATCTCTCTGACTTTGCCTGTGGTCATGCATTTACTGTATGTGTGTGCATACAAATACACACACACATAACCTTGGAGCACAGACACAAATTTATTAGACAGACTCACACACAGACACACCCAACTCTCCCCAGTGTCGGCATGCAGAGCTTCACTGCAGCTCAGCAGATTGTGGACGAGCTGCTTGAGTATGCAGCATGTTTGGATGAGAGTGGGGGTGGAGGGTTGGGGGGTTGGGGGAGAGACTTGGAAGTGGGTCAAGGCTTTTAGAAGACTTCCGCAGCGCTAGCCAGGAGCAACCAAGCTCTCTTGGCTCTCAGCTGCTCAATATCTGCCTTTCAATGCACACACACACACACACAGACGTGTCCTGCAAACCCCTGCTGAGGCAAAGTCATACCTGGGAAGAATACAGTTGGAGGCCATCCTTCACTCTCTCAGGCTCGTAATGCATAGAAATTTGTCTCTGGTGACGGGAGTGGCAATAGAGTATTAAAGAGATGGGTGAATACATTAGTGTCTCGCAGAGATGTCTGCCTTCAGCACAAGAATCTTTTCCCAGTGGTAGTGCAGATTTAAAAAGGAATGACCAAAAACACACAAATATACAAAAATGGAAATTTTTAGACCTGAAATAGAGAAAAGGTTTTAATTTTTTCTTCCATTTTTGTGTGATTGCATATGTGTGTGTATTGACACGGAGAAGTAAGAGGATTATGAGGGTAAAAGTCTCTGTCCATTGTCATACGATGCTCCAGAAATAATTTCCTCACACTAAGATACGTTCTGACTTTTAATGTAAAATCAAAACAAAACAGTAGTAGTAGAAATTAAATTTCTACTGTCGATCAAGGTCAGAGAAAGAAAGTACTTTACCATAATAATATACGATAACCTGGCATAAAGAAAACACAGCCCTGGCTGCTAAGACCTAAATAACAGAGCATGAACAAGTGAGAGGGAGCAGAGCAGATTTCAGACAGACGGGTTCCCTGAGGGTCAGGAAACAACCAATGACAGAGAAGATGAGAACGAGGGAGGACAGCTAGTAAATCTGCAACTGTCCCCCCTCCTGCTCAAATCCCTGATGGAATTAGGAAAAGTGTCTGAGAGAGCAATAAATTCCTTTCCAGGGGAAAAGGGGGCAACCTTTTACTCAAACCTGCCTTGAATGAATGCGCACACCAACAGCTGGATTTGCTTCTTTGTTACTGATAACAAACCTACAAACTCATAGATGAGTGGATTTGATTTAAATGTAACTGCCAGAGATGATTAATTTCTTATATCTCTGACTCAAAACAACAAGTCGAAGGCTGAACTGTTTTTCTTTGTCACTCAGATGCTCATCCGCAATGTTTAAACTCTACATCGGCGGCATTGAAAACAAATGCTACATACTCACAGTGTCAGTGTTGACAAGCTGATATTTATAATGCTCATCATATGAATTTAGCATATTAGTATGCAAACAATTGCTAATTAACAAATTAATCTTCTAGACCTAATTATAGCAGTAATTGAAAAGTCAAAGGAACACGGTAGTTAGAAAACATCCGTAGGGATGATGACATTGATTAATGTCAGTCATTTTCTGTCATAGTGTAGAGTCTATAGTTTGGAAATTTAAAAATATGTGGAGAATCAATTACAATATTTTATATGTTTGAGAAAAAAAAGCAAAAAGATATTGTCTGTGTTAGATTTTATAGGGAAACAAGGCTTGTTGTGAAAGTCAACATAAGAAGCTGAAATCTATACCTCTTGCCATTTAATGGTCCACAAGCTGCTCTTTATCTGTCCAATTGGACAATTTCATGATGTAATATGTTTTTGAACAACTGTGCATCCTATTAATCAGGCTGATGGCCTGACCCTGGTCACAGCTCATGACATGATTAATTTGTCCCCGCTGATATGAATGACCTCCAGCAGAATGAAAAACCATCGGGTGTGAGTGAATGAATGGAGTTAAACCCCCCAGGAACTTAAGTGCTGGGGAAGACAAAAATGTAAATATACTAAAGGAGACAAAATGATGTACATGTGCTTAATATACCGTAACAAAACACTAGTATAATGTAATTTTGTGTATTGTTAGATCACTTTTTAATGCAAGTTTAAACTAAAGTTAAAACAATAGTTGATCAGCAACAAATGAATGTATGAGAGGCCGTCTGAGACATTGCCTCTCATATGAATGTGTAACATTGATTGAGTTTTAGTAATTTTTCAACCAGAAATGTCTTTTGTGGTTCTAAATTCTAAACTGTAATGATTCTTAAAAATAGAAAACAATTAGCAGATTACTAAACAACAAAACTAATCAATAGTTGTCAGCAGTTACCAGTTTGTGCAAATGAATTAGGTAGCAGACCTCCAGGAACACAGGTGGAGAAATGCCCAACATGCAAATGTAAAATTAAATATTTATTAGGGCTAAATGTATCTATTATTTCTACTGTCTCTTGGTGAAGCTAATCTCACATGCAGAACTTTGATGTGTCAGACGTGTCTCAAAAGTGACAATCAGTTAACACCTAACTGACACCTTAATCAGTTTCCTAAATAAAAGCCATCATGATGCAATTTTTTAGTTTTTAGCATCTATATCTACAGCCAACATTTGAAGTAAAGTGGCCACCAATATCTAATTCCATTTTATCATTTTGATATTTTAATGTCACTTCATGAAAATGTTGAAAATATAAAGTAATGCCCAACTCAGCAGCTCAGTGTCCAAGATGATGTCATAAAATTCAAAACGTAAAGATGCTCAAATTAAAGAAAAGCAGCAAACTGAAAGATCTGGAAGCTACAACTTAGAAACATTTGTCTTTTTTATGAATGATAATGTAAATTTATTTCTAAAACATTTTCTAATAACATAAAACCAAGATCTAGTTTAACTTTGAAATAAACTCTGCTGACCATACAGTTTTGGTCAGCGTTTTATGAGGGTGTGTGTGTGTGTGTGTGTGTGTGTGGCTGGGCATGTCTTTATATCCTTCTGTGGACAAATTTTGTTTCAGTTCCGTTGTTGTAAGGACATTTTTGTCCTTTTTGAGGGTCAAGGCTGGGTTTTAAGTTCAGGGTTAGGTTTTGGTTAGGATTAGGCCTTCTGTTGTTCGGGTTAGGGTTAGGGGAAGGGGATCGGGATTGTATTATGTTAAAGACTGTCCTCACAAGTATAGAGGGACAAACGTGTGTGTGTTTGTGTGAGTGCACGTAACACGGGTTATTAAGTGACGTGCAGACTGACACTGCTGAGTGAAACAGGAGGTTTCAAAAGGAAATGGTATGTTTGCTCTGATAGAGATGTAGAAGATGATCATTAACAACAAGTGCAAAGCTGAAAGATTTACAAGGAGCCACACCTTTTAAACACACACACGTCCTCATTAATTATTGAATCTTTCATCATCTGCGTCACGCTCCGGACATCCATCTTCCTTTCTATCTGCGCAGACAGCAGAAATGCGTTTGAGTACCAGTGATCAATAAAGCAATACACTGGTTGACCCCAGCATCCAGTAAAACCAGGAGAGGTTAGACAATAAACGTTGAGTGTGTATCAAGTCTGATGGTGACAGAAACAAATGTGTCTCCGTCAGCGGGCTGGGCTATTATCACTCTACTTGCAGGCTGAGCTCACAGACAAAGGAAAAATCCAACCTCTGGGAAGGAGACCAGGAAAATAAAGGGACAGACACATACACACAGGCAGAGGGGTGAAAGTCAAGCTGAGGAAATGGCAGATTGTCTGGGGGAAACCCCTCTCCTCCCACTCAAGAGACAATAATAGACTGGAAATCCTGGTCCAGAGCCAAACATTTCCACGGCTGATATTTTCCAGGAAACTATAGCAGAAATCTCAAACCTATGCAGAGTCAAATTAACCTGCGTAAGACAGCAGCATCCTCATAAGCAAGTGTATCTGAAAAATAGTTTTGCTGTGGAGAAACAAAGGTGCACGTGAATTTGAAGTTTTTTTAATAATCAGGCATTATTTGTATATTTTTTTCTCAATAGATGAAGTGATCAACTTGTTTGGAAAAAATGTACTTATTACTAATTTGATTAAACGTCAGTCAGAGTATTTTCTCGAAAGAATGAGGAAATGCTATTTCCAGAAAATCACATCTCAGGTTGGAAAATGTGAAGGACACACAACCAAAAGAAGAAGTTCTCACGCTTTTACTGGAAGTAGAACAAAAAAAGGAATTTGTATGAATTCAATGGTATAATTTGTTCGGCTCTACCCAGCACAGATACATTCATCCCATTCCTACATGCCCCATGGTGCCCCCATCCCTTTAAGCACCCACCCACCCCTCCACATTTTCTCTATGGCAACAGAGAATGCCACAATGATGATGTCACCATCTCGCACACAAAGAGGCATTGCATCATTGCTTTCTGCTCACTCTGTGGTGGTGGGGGGGTTCAAACTGCATAGGAAGTCTATCAGCAGATCAGGATGTAGTCTGTTCCCAAAGACTTTTGTTTTTAATGATGATGCAGAAATGCCAGCAAAATTGGTGTGATGTTTTGGGTGTTTAGTTTATAAAAGTTCATAAAAGAATCTAATTTTATCTTAATGTAAGACTTATATATTATATATTATATAAGACTTATAAAAAAAAACCTTATATTTAACAAAGGATGTAATTCAATATCACAGTCACACCAGTTCAAAATAATATATCTAAAATATATAAAATAACTCAAAAATAAAAAGGCTTTAGTTTTTCTTGTTTTAAAGTCAAAAGAAAAAGTCAAGTCTTGTTTTAAAGCTGTTGCTATTTTATTAAAAGCCAGAGTTCTATTTTCTATATAAAGTTATAAATCTGTGGGAACATCTAGAGTCATGGCAGTGTGAACTAAATTAGGTTCTTCCACCCCGTTTACATCAGCGTTAATGTCTTCCATCACATAGTCTTCACTATCTTAAAGAACTGAAATGCAGTAGAGGAAAACAGGTCGTGCATTTTAAACAGTGGAAATAACCGTGTCCTCTGAATGTTTCAAACTGTGGGAGACAGTCTATTTGTTTGAGGCCCGGTGGTCTATTCAGGAGCAGTGGCAGACTGCGGGTAAATGATGTGCGCGGCAGCAGTTTCCTTTGTGTGCGTTAAGCCACTCGGACTGTCGGCGTTCTGAGTCTGGGGCCTTCTCACTTGTTTCGCTGAGGGGAAATGATAAAAGGTTTCACTGAGCTCTGGGAACCAATGTTGTTCAGCAGGACTCCGGAGAGACAGCAACGCTCGCTCTCATTGTCCGGTCGGTTTCACAGAGCAGTCTGTTCCCCCCAGTCCGGCCTTTAACACGAACACAGAGACACTAATGCATGAATTCAAACTCACAGTTCTCTATTCAGGTGAGCCAGTTCCAAAGCCCTGCTATTATGCAAGCTCCCTCACTGAGCAGATCATTAATATTCTTTTTTATATGCTTTTCCTGCTTTGCAAAGTCAAAGTGTCTGCTGTGAAAATAATCTATTCACTCGTGTAGTAGGAAATAATACTTTTTCCTACTACACGAGTGTGGTAGAGTTTCCGTTCTGGTCTGTTCTGTGTTCACAGTGACACACTGAGGAGCTGTTAGTCTGCAGCAACGCTGACTGACAGGACCGTTTTCATGACGTTAACCGACATTCTAATAATCTACAAAAATCTACATTTTCTGCTGTCACAAAGAAGCCACAAAGAAAAACTGAGAATTATAATTAAGAGAGAATTAAAATACAGACTGTATTTGGATTTGTTTATCAAAAGAAGCAACAGACGGGGACATGGGACAAAAATGCAGTCGTTTGTGCCATAGCAACATGTGTTCACTATATTTCAAAGTTAAAGTGAATGAGGACAAAAGCTAAACTGTGGTTTAAATCGTCCTGTGTACTGCATGTGTTCAATATATTTCAAAGTTAAAGTGAAGGAGGACAAAAGCTAAACTGTGGTTTAAATCGTCCTGTGTACTGCATGTGTTCAATATATTTCAAAGTTAAAGTGAAGGAGGACAAAAGCTAAACTGTGGTTTAAATCGTCCTGTGTACTGCATGTGTTCAATATATTTCAAAGTTAAAGTGAAGGAGGACAAAAGCTAAACTGTGGTTTAAATCGTCCTGTGTACTGCATGTGTTCAATATATTTCAAAGTTAAAGTGAAGGAGGACAAAAGCTAAACTGTGGTTTAACTCGTCCTATGTACTGCCTGTGTTCCGTGGTAAACGAATAAACAAAGATCTTTCCTAAATACAGGATTTACTTCAACAAGATCACTTTCCTAAAGTATTCATGAATAAAATCACTGAAATGAAACACTCTCACAGTCATACAGTCTGTTTGTTTTAATTTGTTTGAAATGGAACAAACAGGTCAAGTGTAGGACGTACACCAGTGTAATTAAACTATTAATAACAAAAAAAACGTCCATCTTATTTTGATTTATTAGTGTTGTCACAACCACCTACACATAATTAAGCTGCAGCTTATCAATATTACTGAAAAAAGTGGCTTTCTGGCAACAAGGTCAACTCTGAAAGGTGTTGGGACTCACCAAACAGTGAGAAAAAGAGGACGTTCATTTTCCTTCCTTTAATCACATTCAGGCTTTGAGTCTGGACTCCTTGTTCCAAAGGCGACAAAATTCAATTTTCAAAATGTGATTACATTATTATAGTAAAAGACAAAGGTTAAAGCTTAGGATTAGATTATTAATAGAAATGCATCGACACACAGGATGACTTCTTTCTCCTTTGAAAGTCTTATCAGCAGGTACAAACCGTGGGGCGTTCAGCTGAGGAGGACAAAAGGTTCTTCATGCAAGGACAGCGTTTCTGTATGGCACACAGTCGGAGGCTTATGTGCACCTTATCGCCTCTACTTTACTCTTAACGGACTTAAAAAGTGATAGGAAAACTCTCATGCAGAGGAAAATTAAGATTGTTACCATAATTTAATACTTAAGCACCATCTGCTTTAGCATAAAAAAACTAATACATTTTCATGGATTGGTGAGTATGTTTCTGCTGACTTGTAATTTGCACAAACTAGTGCAAACTTTGCTTACACTGAAAAGTATTTTCACACAGAATCGACGACATGACTGGGTACGTGACACCTTTCATTAAGCATTTCTGGGCAGCAACTTATGGCTTTACTACTGGTTAATAGCTTACTTGAAAATGGATGTGTTAAACCCATTAATAGCTAAATCGTTAGGGTTGCCAGGTTGTGGCAAATACTTTTCATTAGAGAGACCCCTGGTGGTGGTCAAACACTAGGTGAATGGAGCTATAAATACACGTTCACTGAGCAAAACCTGACAACCCAAAGCCTATTGAGCTACAAATTATTAGTAAGTATTTCACAAAAAGTTTAATTAATTGCAGCTTATTAGCCTGTTATAAATGGTGCATGGTCTCACTTTTATATGGGCAAATTCACTCGTTAAGTTTGAACAAGCATAATGGTATTATTGACTTCTGTGGAATAGCAGAAGCCATTCTCTGAGATGAACAATTGAGTTGACAGCCTGACAGTTTGGATGGTGTGCTTATCTGCTTTGACGGACACACACACACACACACACACACACACACACACACACACATTTGTCTCTCTATACGTGTGAGGACACTCATTGACATAATACTTTCCCTAGCCCCTTACCCTAACCCTAATCATGACAACTGAATGCCTAATCCTAACCCCAACCAAAACCTAATTTTAATCCTGACCCAAAACCCAGGCTTGACCCTTAAAATGTTTTTTGAAGTTATGTGGAAAATTTGTCCACAGAAGGCTATAAAGGCAAACACAGACACACACTATCTACTATAATAAAAAAAAAATACTTCCTTAAAGTGAAAACTCCTTTTGTATTTTTAATGATGCATGTAAAGCTGACCAGTTTGAACACATGATATATGGAAACCGCAGTTAACACGCTACTCAGATGATGTTGGTCACATGTGGGAAAACAGAGTTCAATTCTTTGTCTTGCTGTGAAAGGACAGAAGTCCCCAAACAATTTACATAATTTTGGACCCAGAGAGACAGAAGCGTGACGAACACAGTGACACTGAAATGTGTTTTACATTTGGGGAAGAGAAAGACAATCTAAAGAGAAATGAGTAAATCAGCTAAACCACATCAGTAAAAAAAAGCCTCTCTGTCAGCTCATTTTCATTGGTGGCAGCTTTGAATGAAGACAAATGAGGGGAAGTGAGCCACACCACCTGACTGATCATTTATTAGTATTTATGATTTGGAGTTTGGTAAAGAGGTGAAACAAGGTGCAGAAGAAAAAAACGCCAAACATAAAATCTTTGTAGTTTCACAACTGTGACCCTTTCTTTACATGATACTAAACTAAATAAGCTGTTTGGGGATTTGAGGACATGACCTTAGGCTTTTTAAAACTGTTATTCATAGTTATTGTTAAGTGTTTATTATTGTGTGAATGTTATTAAAACAGTATAATATAGACGCATGAAACCAAAAACCCAGATTAGAAAAACAGAAAGCACCAGACCTATACCTCAGGTCTTCCTCAAATGTACTGAGGAAGGAATGAGGAAGAGAAAACATTCAAAAGCAAAGTTCACATAACTGAAATGTTTCAGAGCAACCATTTAACTGGATCATAACTTGTAAATGATATTAATAAAAATTGGCAACTTTTATATAAAAAAATTGAAAAACCAATGCAAACTAAAACTGAAATAACTTATAAACCAAAGGTTTTGAAAGATTAAAGCTCAGTTGCTTTAGTTCAGTTATTGACAGAAATGGTGCATATTAAAAACTAAATGTAAAAGGTAAATATATATAATAAAAATATAATATTTTCTAAAAATATATTAGATTTAGCTACTTTTCTTTGTCTCATACATCACAGTAAATCATATTATAACACACACACAGGCCATACATTGTATGATGTAGTAGACAGAACATTTTTCTATTTTTGACGGTGACTCAGACTAAACTAGAATCCAAACTGAGAAAACAAACACATTGCTGACACCATTAAAAGCCCAGAAACAACCGAACCCTGGGCTGTGGATTGACTAAAGTTGCGCCCTCTGACATGAATTGGCCGGTCTACTTACTGTCTGCGCTGCAGCCCGTTGCGTCTGCGTAGGTTCTTTGCTGACATGTCACCCATGGGAGCGAGGGTCTTGTTTTGACAGCCAGAAGACAGACTCACGTCAGCGGCTCTGATGTTCAACAGCTCGACCAGCCTCACAGCCTCGCTGTCACAACCATCAACGACACGCTCTCTGTGTGCTCTGACTCTCCCTTCCTCTGCTTCCTCTCTCAGTGCAGCTGCACACAGAGGTCACGCTTCTATATCAACTATTTCCTGTCGTCTACCCGTCCCAAGGGAGCAGATGTGACCCTGTGACATCACACGGCAGCCCCACCCACCTTATGGCAGCGTATTTCTTCTCCTTTTTAAATCCTCATCAAGACACTGTCCTCGTGATGTGAACCTGGCCATTTCCTCTTTAATAAAAGTTTCAACTTTGCTTAATCATCACCACAAAGTCAGCTCCTCTCAAATAATCGGATTTACTAACGTTCTCGTCTAAGAGAGATTCAAGTTAGTCAGCCTCTCCATGACATGATGACCTAACAGGCACGACAATACACCTCAGACAAATCAGAAGAGTCAGATCATCATTTGTCAACAGAAAACTGCTGGTGACACATCTTGACCCTGAAACACGGCAGAGCTGATATACTGTTCAGATATTGGTATAAGCATATAATCTGGGAACTAGAAAAAAATTGAGGTGTCAAATATTTGTTTGAAGTGGTTTAAAAAGTCTCTGACAAGTTTAGTTTTTAGCAACAATATCCAAAGTGGTACCATGTGAAAGACTGTTCTAAGCAAATTTAGAACAGTGAGATTGTGAGAACGCTCTGGATACATTTGGGTCCAAAAGATTTTATTCCCTCAGAAAGAAAGAGTAAAACAAAGAAATTGTTTTACATTATTTTAAATGCACATTGAGCTTGTTCCTTCATAAGAAAATAATGAAGTATCTCTCCCAACCAAACCCAACTTCTTTCTGGCAGCAAAAGTTTCTGTGTTTGAACTGTGCAAAGCTGCTTCTAAGAACATGAACATGTATTTCAGGGTCACACATCAAAGCACCAGTGTTTGGTGACCGGTTGTTCCCTGTTTGCTCAGTTGTAATATTTATTCTCCTTCATAGAGTCAAGAACTAAAAGCATTTGTGAAAGCTGGTGGAAACGTTGTTTGAAGGTTTCAAATATAGTTTCAAAGTTTTTTAACCTCAAATAGCTCAAACGATGCATCAGTAATAATCTAATAATGTACACTCATATTTTTATTGTATCAGCCAGAAGGGACATTTTCACCTCCATCCACCATTTAAATGCCTATCCTGTTAGTGCTGTGGAGGAGCTGGAGCTGATCCTTGCTGCCAACGGGCCAAAGCCAGGGTAGAAGAATGGATCCTTTTAGTTAATTTCTCCCATGCATTTACTTTTTAACTAAGATTGCCAATGCATGGAGTCTTACATTAATTTTGATTAGTATATTATTGTTTGGAAGTATCTGAGTACTTCTTACAGCACCACTGATGATATAGCTACTATTTACTGTGAGGCATTGTCTTAAACACAGTAAATCACTATGTCACCATAGCAACAAGACTATAGATAATTATAATTGTGTTATTTTTGAATCTGTTTAAAATAGTTTTATCTCTGTGGCTCAGTCTCATGTCTAATAAATCTAAACATTTGTTCTGCAACTGACAGTTTTATTACAGTTCATTTATATTATGCAGATTTTTTTTCTATAAGATGTTAAAAATGGTGATGTATAAAGATCAACATTTTTTGATAAGAGCTCCTTTGTTGTGATTATTACAACTCAATTGTTACTTGTTACTAATTTTGTTACTTGTTACTAATTTTAATTAACTTTGGGGAATCTTGACTCTTTACAGTCTCCCTTCATTAACATCTTAAAGCAGACTCAGCATCGAGGTTCTGCTTTAGGAATTATTTTCTACCTCAGCTCCAACAATGTGACCCAGGCTCTATGAATCATCTTCATCCGCCTCCATCGTGTCCTGCAGCTTCTGTTTCTAGGCAGAGTTCAGCCGCAGGTAGAAACAGCTGAGTCACTGCAGCCCCTTGTTTTCTGTTACTGAGCGACATCTGAGGAGCTAAAGTGTGATGGAGGTGATATTCTCCAATAAAGCATTTACATCTGCATTGTGATTGCTGTCAAAATTACTATTCTCAAACATTCAATCAATCGGACAGTGTTGGTCCTGCAGATGTGAGACAGGATATAGAGGAACATGTTTCCTACACAGGGAGCTGCAGCAAAGGACGTTATCTAATCTAATGTTGTTCATTTGAAAAGTTGTGCGTCTACATTAAAAGTGCTGACAGACTTTGTATAAACCTGCATCAACATGAAATTAGAAAACACACTTTTCATTCTAGACGTCATCAGTTGACAGAAAAGGTTGTTAACTAAAGTGCCAACAAAGTACAAGCCTTTATTCCTATGAGACGACGGCTGGGCAAAGCAGAAATAGTTTTACTGAGAGCGGGACAGTGCTGCACTGTACTGCAGTGAGACTGCAGCACAGGTCGAGTTTTCAGAGCAGGAGGGAAAAAAAATGTTTTACAATGTTGCCTTTTTTCAGTTTTATGTTTTATTAATAATGCTAGCTACAGATAAATACAAGAGTGAATTAATTTAAATGACTGCAAGCTGGTGACTCAGACTATGGAATCTCCACAAGTGCAATAATGACCAACGATAAGAGAACGAGAACATGAAATGCTAATTTCATGCACTGAATAAGAAGAATGATATCATAGAAAAGGACCAGACAGAATGCTAATAAGCATAACACTAGAAATCCTCTCAATCCTTATTCCCTGGAGGCAGGAAAAGGTTGGGACAGACTCCAGAATCCCATCAAAACCCTTCTCACTAATACGGTACAATGCAAACACTTACTTTAACCCAGTCCCAGCAGTGACAGTGACGGCAATAAAAGTCACCCAGGAGCTCCTCAATGAGAGATGCATCTAATGAGTCATTGTGGCCTTCTCAGGAACAACAATAAAAATAAATTAATAAAGAATCACACCGCAGAAAAGACCATGAGGTTCATTGACAAGAATCACACCAACATTCATAAAAACAGGGGCGTAAGTTCAGCTGTCCATCGCAGCAACTTGAAACATTAGGTTTTATAATATTTTTACAAACTGAAATACTATCATTTACCAGAAGAAACTATATATATATATAAATAAAATATGCATAGACAGGGGTGAATATTTTACTGCACAAAATATTTATATTATCCCAAAAAATAGGCTAATCAGGGTTTTATTTAAAATGAAATTCATCGTCTGTAAATATTTACCATGAACGTCAAACCTCGTTTTCATGTTGTTAATAACTGAATACCTGGCTTCGAGATTGGGACCATGAAACTCTCTCCCCCTCCTTCATTTCCCCACAATGCACAACTGGTGCTGTCTAAAAACTGGCATAAAACTTCCAACACTGGCATTCACTTGTGGAAAAATGTCACAACATCAAAACCCAATGCCAGCAGTCTGTTTAAGTCATTAAGTGATGCATCAGATCAATAAAAAAAAAGTAGCTCAGTATTCAGTTTGCCAGTGAATTCATGTTAGGGATGCATTTCCAAAGGAGATAGCACAGGCCCGGTGGTCTTTATAGTGGAGCTTTGGGATAAACAGATAAAACAGCAGATGTGAAAACTGTTTGCAGTAAGAGCAGCGCTACATTTTCCCATGAAAGCTACAGTACAGTGAGCTGCTGCCATTTTCGGAGAAACAGCGTTTTTTTAATCCGCCAGTGGGACCCCCGGAAGCCTCCAAATAACATCAAAAACACCCAGGCACTTTTTTTTTTGCTTGCCCCGTCTTCCTCTTTCATCTCCACTTCCTCTTTGCTGGAGCTCAGAGTGGCTATGCTGTTGGACATTTTCTGTTTGGATTAAAGCTCTACTCCTCAGTCCCACTACAGTCGATTTAGCATGGAAGTCTGACTAGGGAAACCTTTGTAAATCCTCCTTTTCCATGACAATTCTTCCCTCCCTGAGGATTTGCATCTGGGCCAAAAAAAAGATTACTTCTATTTTCTGGACATGGTGTAGGATGGAGGATGCAACACACTCAGTTACTCACTTTTTCAACCGTTCTGGTATGGGTAGTGTCATTACATGGGCAGAAGGGCTGTCATCTCAAAGAAGTGTGAAGCTGGCGAAAACCTTGGGTTTGAATCAGCTACACAAGACTGTCGACTGGCATCGCACCTATGACTGTACAGCTAGAAAGAAGTCCCTGTATTCTCTGATCCAGTGCAGAGTGCATATACATATACAGTACATGCAAACAAGCAAGAGATGTAAAGTGAACATACTTAAAAGAAAGAAATGCAAAAATGCAAAAAGAAGACACCCCACTGAGACCCACAATGATCCTTAACCACGCCGAGGCAGCCAGCTCCTATCTGTCGTCTCTCACACACGCATACACCACAAAACCATTGTGGATCTGCCCAGATACCCTCCTCAGATTTCCCATTCAGACATCCGGCTGGGGGAAATCAATGACACACTGAGCGGTGAGTTTTCCACACAGTCACAGCCAACCTGCCGACCAGCTCACAATAACAAAGCGAAAGGAGCTGGACATCTGCCACCTAAAGAAGAGCGGGAGGAGGATGCTGCCATGTATAAAATAAGACTGTTTCAGCGTCACATTAAATGTTAAATGTGCTATCAGTGGACATCTAGTGGCAGCTGAAAACAACAGCTCAAGTTTACTACCTGTTAGTTATATAACAACAGCTGGCGGAGAGACCTGATGCTGCATATCACAGCCTGATCTATCTACACTTAATAAGCGCGGTGATGAAAGCACAGGTCTCATGCTCCACCTGACAGGGAAAGTTAGCTTTTGTAGTGCAGACCAGCTCCATGTTTCAGCAGAACTCCTCCACAATAAATTGTTTGATCTCCTGATTTTGAGAAAAAGTTAACACCAGAGGGGATATTACATATGATTATGAGTAGTGAAGGCTACAGCAACAGGTGTCTCCTACAGGATAATCTAATGTTTCTGCTGCACTGTCATAATTTCATCTATGCTGGTGAAACAGGAGAGGAGGTGTTGGTGCGAAACAGAATTAATCAAAACAAAAACAATAAACATGACCAAACAATTTCTGTCAATAATAATTCAATATCACTCCTGTTCCTAGAGATTTTGTTCCAATTTAGTAAACGAGTTTAACAAAACACTATCCAAAGCTATGAAAGAATAAAAACTATGTAGTGAACTTCCATGATGCTCCTTCTCAGATAACAAGGAGCTGGAGGAAATCTCAGATTTCATTTTGCTCTGCTGAATAGATCGATGGCCATTAGTGTTTTTCAACCATCTGTGGATCTCGTTGTATTCATGTTCTCAGATACACTGTGTTATATGAGGTGACTGCACAAATCTGAAGATCTAGTGACGACTGAAGTTCCTCTTAATGTTGATGAAGATTGAGTGAGGACAGTGTGAAGAAGCAAAAGGCGTAGTCATGAAGGAGCTACCAGCTCCATGTACAGTTCCTAACAAAACACATTACAGACAGATCATAAGATCACGTGATTGTCTGTTTTTAGAGAGATTCTGTCCACTGAGTTCAGAGCTGCTTTCTACACAAGACTTGTGTTCTGATGTGATTCGTTTCACACTGAGACATTTGCAGTCTCACCGTCCCCCCAACACACACAAACACACACACACACATTGAATTTCAGAAATATGACTGAGAAGAAAGAGACAACATTCTGTCTTCATATTCACACACTTTCCAAGCATCTAAGTCTCCACACACTCTTCTTCGGCTGAATTGTGTCAGATTTGCACTACACTCCTGGCTCCCTGTGTAAAGCCTCACCTCCCTCAGACTGAAACACAAACCTGCCTTTTCTTCTCACCAAACAAAACCTTCGGAAAGTAAAAACCCAAAACACTGACCAATGAGGAAATGTGAATCCTGGTGGCAGCTGTATGGGAACTCAAGGTTTGTCACAGGACAAATTATAACTGAAACAGATCCGTTTGCACTTCTGTGTGACACCTTAAGTGTGGTGGTGAATGTGGGAATCTCTGTATGTTTAACGTTCTCTGTAAACCAGTCGAGACCTGTTCCTTTTTCTGTGTCTGTACTTGTGCCAGTTCCTTTAATCTGAAGATGGTGTTTGTGATGTTTGTAGGTCATTAACACAGCTGTTGTGTAATGTGTCATATTTACTAATTGCACTAAATCAAAACTCTTGCCTGAGGGATTTCACAGAGGCCAGATATGATCAGCCCACTGCTAAACTGAATATATTGTTTAAAATATTACGTGAACAAAAGTCAGTGGATATTTCTTACCATTTTCAGAACAAAGATCAATAAATCCCACAGACAATCAGGGTATTCTAAATATTCACCAAAGGGCAGTTGGTAAAAGATTTGCAATAAAGAAGGTATGAACAAGTCCACGCTTCCATTCACAGGCATGTTAACATACTAAACTTTAAGAAAAATACCGGCAGGTACAAACATGCCTGATATCATGCAGAAGGAAAACAGGCTTGACTACAACAGGTGTAAAATAATATGTCAACAACATCTCTCATTTACAGGATACACACAAAAAGTTCTTGTTGGTTAACCTTCAGATATATGTTTTTTGTTTGATCAGTTAATTGTTCCACCCAAAAAATGTCTGAAAATAGTGAAATTATCACATTTGAAAAGCTGCTCTTGGACTGGGAACAATTAATGATTAGTTAGTTATCTTCACTTTAGATTTTATGTCATATTATGCCATTATGACAAAAGTAGATGAATAGATTATTGATCCATGCCAACTTCGACAAAAGAGCCAAACCCACTGAGAATTATCAGCTGACTCTGAAATTGCAGCTCTCCCTTTCATTAGACTAAAAACACATTCATATAAAAATATTTTTTTGTTTCTGTACCGTACCTGAAGCAGACGGTGTGCCAGTCATTGTTGAGTGCCTGGAGGTACTGCTCATCATAAATCCGCTGCTTGCATCCTGCGCAGATGGGCAAACTTCCTCCTGCTGGACCAACAGTAACACCAGAGGTCAAAAGGTCATAATATGCAGTATGTAAACAATTCATAATGTCCAGGTTTGACAGCTTTTAAACACATAATTTCAACAGCAGTTATTTTAAAGGAAATGAAATAATTGCTGTGTGTTTGCATGCGTGTTTTACTGGAAAAAACCAACACTGGTTAATAATTTACACAACCAGCAGTGTCACTGAAATCCTTCGGAATATGACTGACTTTGACCTTGTGTGATGGTGTCCACAGATGGCAAACAGGCAATTTTAATGAGTATTACTCATGTGTGATGTGGCACCAAGTTATCATGCTTGTTTTCTAATGATACTTTTACGTTTAATGAAGACATTTTAATCCAGTGACCCTATCAATAACAAAAAGATAGCTTTATCATGCTTACTATAACTTATTTTACATTTACATTAGCATTTCGTCCAAATCTACTTGAGGTAAAAAACTAGTCATAAAAGACTCTGATGATGTTTCTCAGTTCAAAACTCTACATTTGTAAATATATACATATAATAGTACATTCTCTCTATCAACATAATAGGAATTTATGTTCAAACACAAATGTTACAGAAATTACAAAATGTCCTTGTGAAGAAACTGTTCGGCTTTCACTTCACTTTCACTTGTCTCCATAAGACAATTAGCTGCAAACCACAAATCTCTCCTCCCATCTGCTAATGAGGAAAATGTTCATTATGATTAGAGCTTGAGGAAGAAGCCATTTGGCAGAGTGAGAAAGTGTCACAGGATGGCAAAAAGTAAGCACAATATTAGAGTACAGTAGATGTTTCTGTCGCTGATATTACATTTGCCTAGGATAACATCACATGTACCGTCACGTATTGAGCGGGAGGAGGTGATGCAAAGTAACAACAAAAATAAAAATTGGGAGCTGGTTACATAATTATAGTCAGTCAATGCTGTCATTTTTCAACGGACATTGCTGATAAACAGGAAGCATGATATTAAAAAAGTGTGGGATTTGGTAGATTTTGTAGATTTGGTTACTGTGACAATGCAACAACCAACATGACATTTGTACCGAGGATACCAATAATCTTTAAAATAGATGTAAACGAGAGCAGATAAACCTCGCCCTAAATACTCGTGCCAACGCATCCATCATATGTCAGTATGCATTGTTGCACCTTCAGTCATTCCCCTGGCCCTCGGTGGTAGAGGTTTTGTGAGGTCAGCTTATTTCTGCAAAGCCTGAGCAAGCCGTCCTGCTGTAGTACTTTTATTGACTGGGCTGGCCTAAAGGTTCGGTTTGCGTTAATGCCTCTCTTCTTCCCCCCCTTTCACTTCACCTCTTCATCAATTAATAATTGTGCTTCTCGACTCTTTATTATGGAGCAATTCTCTTGCTTATAATTGTGTCCTCGTGACCTGTGCTCTGTGCAGGGGTCTCACAAAGAGACCACAAAGACCTCAGTAAAGAGCAACACATGTGAATTCTTAGACACACGCTGTGAAACCTGTGCAGGTACAGGAACCTGTGCCCCACCCGTCAGCCCTCTCCAGATAAGCTAAAGTCAATATGCAAAGTGAGTCATGGCACAAAAGGGCTTTTGTTAAGTTCAGTAAACCTGACAGACAGTCAGTGAGCGTATCACACAGAACATAAGCAGAGCTGTGTAAGACCAAAGTCTGATCTACAGCAGCAGCCTCAGTTCAAGCCAAAACTGGTTTTGTTTCACTGTCTTATTTGAAAAGTAGTAACAGTAACAATACAGCAATAATAATAAGAGGTAAGTCTGAAAAACTGTGTTTTCCATTGTGCTTATCTGTAAATTGTCCTCATATTTATCTCCATTTCTGTGAAAGTCCTGATCCCTTGGCTGGGAATCGTTGTTTTGAAATTAATTTCTCTCCATTTACTGATAGTTTTTGAATTTGTTTTTAAATAAGACTAAATAGTTGTCATGCTGCAATTTATTTGCAAAAGGTACAAGAGTTTGGGGAGATTTGAATATGTAAACAGATGCAGCCGTTCTACATCCGGAGAATGTCCTATTATGTTCATTAAGGTTCAAGTTTGTCGGACTTTCATGTTGTGTAATGCTGTTTTTTTTTCATTCTATATTCAGTTAATGTAATAACCTGTTATTAGCAGCACATGTTATTTTACATATTGCTTGCAGATGGAGGCTGTGCGCGGCCTGACGCCGACACACCGCACACCAACATGACGCGAGCATCACAAAACACGGCTTCAGCTGCGGCACAATGTGGACGTCAAGCCCGACGGCACATGACTTCACGACTGACAATGACAATAAATCCCCGACGTCACAACAATAAAGCAAAGCGTTATGTTTCCCGTCGGCTTCGCCGGAGCATCCTCCGAGGACGCGCCGCTGTCTCCGCATCTCCCGCCCCTGCCGCCGCCCGCGGCTCCTCACCTTCCTCCTCTCCCATGCGTTCGTCCTTCCAGGTGCAACAAAGCAGCATCAACCTCATTCACTCTCCGACCCCGAGCTCCGGGACAGAGCCAGCCGTCTCTGGTCGACAGATAACCGGTGCCCGACCACCACCGCAGACCGCCCGCCCGCCCGCCGCTCGAGTCGCTGTGCGTCGGTTGTCGCTCCCTGCGGGGTCCACACGGCTTCCTCCTGCCTGCTGCACGTTTCTGCGGCGCTTCATTCAAGAGGCCTGGCGACCAATGACGACGCTGAGCCGGCGGGAGGAAGGAAGGTCTGCCAACCAGGAGCGGTCCCTGGGTGATGAATGCAAGTGCAGGGGGGCGGAGGAGGAGGAGGAAGGGGAGGGGGAGGAAGAAGAGGAGGGGGAGGAGGAAGAGGAGGGGCGCGGTGCAGGGCAGCACACACAGAAACACTTCATGGAGATATAGGCCCGTTTACTTACAGCTGTTACCTAGACAAAAACATTTCTTTAAGCATTTGAAACAGCTGAAGTGTAAGTCCTGAATGTCAGCTGTGTTAGATGAACAGTGAGTTGATGTAAACAGTGAAACAGGTAAATCATCAGAGCATAAGTAAGTTTCAAAAAGTAGCTGCAAGCTGTTAAGTTCAGTTCATGAAGTGTGGGGACACGGCGCAAAACAGAACAGGGCTGTGTTTAATGCCGCTGTAGGTGCTGCAGAGTTCACTGAACACCAACGAAAGAGCAGAAAAAGGGATTTAATTGTTTGTGCGGAGCCGGTGGAATCTACACCGTCTGAATTCTGACCTGAAATCAACAACTGCATTTCAATACACCACAGCAAGAGTAAAAAACTGTCCCCAAAATGTTTCCATGTACTGTGCCTACAAAATGCTGTTTCTGGCAAATTATTAAATGATGACAGATCATGCTGCTGCCATAAATGAAATTCAATGTATGAATATACTGCAGCTCCACAGTGACACTGTGGTATTTCTGAAGTGGGACAATGAAAGACTAAAGCATTTGCTGATGGAACAACAGTCTAAGCTATTTTCACAGGATGTGGATCATGGGTCAACGACTTTCCCAGGAGATCTCCGGTGCACAGCAGCATGAGTTCATTATTTCCAGCTGGCACAAGAAGAACAGAGTTTACAGTCTCCACACTGAGGTACAGGCAAAATGTCCTTTATCTGTGGTCGGTTTCATTAAAGGGAAGAGCTGCTAAGTCATACTTATATTTGGCTTTAAAAGATACTATATCTGATGGTCCCTGATTAATTTTGCCCCCTAAAATAAGATTTAGCAGAACTGAGATGTCTCAAAGGTCCCTGCAAGGCAGGACTTGAACCCAGAATACAATCGCCATGCGGTATGTGATCCACCAGAACATCACAGGCCAGGTGCTTTTGATCATATCTCTCTCTCAATCTGCCGCTGCTGCTGCTGCTGCTGCTGCTTTGTATTTCACTGAGATGTAGCAAATAGGAAGACACAAGTTCTTTAAACAGACTTTATTTTGTTACTTAAGGAAGCAAATAAAATGCCGGGATATCCGGGAACAAGTCACATGTGTGTCGTGGAAATATAAAAAGTGCAAAACCACACTGTTCCTCCTTGCAAAAACAGTTTTAAATAAAGATGAAGAGTATCCCACGGCACATAAGACAAGGTCTGACCCAGGGAGGCTCAAAGACAGTTCTTACACAGGGCCGAGTGAAGGAACTGAAGCCAGCTAACATCAAATTAGTACAAAATACAGTACACAATTACAGAAGGAGATGGGGTCACTTGGCAACTGCGTTCATGAACCTTTGGTCAGTGAAACCTTTTTAAAAGCAGCTCAAGTAAATGAAGAACGATGGGAGCTGACGCCTCATATACACACATACTGCAGGCTGTCCCATCAAACAAAGGCTTATTATGTATTACAATTCTTAACAGTGAGTAAATGAAAAAGCAAAGCATTGTTCTTGTTTTATGTTCACACATTCCTCGTAACAATAAAGCTATGAGCCAAAACATGGTGCAAAAAAACTTGAATAATCATGTAATGACAAGTTACATAAATGTCAATAACTGCTGCAATCAGACTAAACATTTGAAGCAGACTGAAGCACTCAGCCCCAGACTTTAGGACAGTGACACATAGTTAAACATTCATACATACATAATGCTCATGCCAGAGTAGTATCTGAATGGTTTTTTTTAATCTACTTGGAACTAAAAGGCGACACTGTTTCTCACAGTTTTCAAACATTCTGCAATGATTTAAATGCCTTTTGATTGTCTTCAGCATATCTCAGAGCAAACGCTGCTCTTCATACATCACAAGTTTGGCAACATTAAAAATGCTGAGAAAACTGAACTGCATAGCAACTAGAATCAGCAAAGTTACTGGGAGCAGATGGGTTGGCCGGAGCCCCGAGTCCTGCTGCTCTATACCCAGCAGGCCTAAAAATAGCAGCAGAAGAGACAGGGAGCTAAAACGATGCTGGGATTGGCCAGATTTCATCGGTTTTTGGATGAGCCCCCCGGTCAACACACCCCCTCTGACCAGACACAGAGGCGATGGGCTCCGTACAGTGAGGTGTCGCGCTGTGGACCGTAACACTAAGGACAATCATCCTCGCTCCAGGATTAAAAGCAGAAGGAAATCATTCGTAGGTCACATTCATAGTACAGTCTTTCGCACAACAGTACAACCATATGTCCAAACAACACACACACACACACACACACACACACTTTGGGGGGTTTAAGTAGGCTGATGCAGTGCAGGGAGATAAAGCTGATTAACTTGACCACATTTCATGATTAAAGGCACCATCAGTAACATATGTCACATGACAACGTGTACAAAACTCTGGGTCGGTGGGTTTGTAGAAAAACAGACCTTGAAGTCAAGTAAATAAAACATCTTTACATGTTTTCTAATGGGGGTTGGTTTGCATATAAAATGTACATTCTAGATCATGCAGTAGCACCATGGTTTCTTGAGGTCACGCTGGATCTCAACAGGACCTCTAGAGATCCTCTACTTCCTCCTCCCACAGTATTTGCCCTGGCATCCTGCAACTCCACCTGCAGCAGAGATCAGCAGAGTTACACTTTAGCCTTTAGATCTTCACACAAGAACCAGTCGGATGTGATTCACTGATTAATAACCAGCTCATTTCATGAAGTTGTTTACCTCTGTAGGCTCCTCCTGCACCACCGAGGAAGCCCTGCAGTGGACCGTACTTGGCTGCTTTGGCTGCAAAACAACCAAAGGAACAAAAAATGAGAACCATTTAACAAAAGATGTGCTCTGGTGAGTAAATGTTTAACATCTTGTGCTCAGTTGAGTGAATTTTATTAGAATGGACATGTCTAAAAACAGATAGGTATTGATGTAGGACAAAAATTTGCATCTTGTCACAACAAAAAAACACCCTAAAACACTAAATAATGGAAGTTGATAAAACATGGTGTGGACACTAATAAATAGTAATATGAATCTGTTTATAACAAGAAAAACGCTGCTCTGACTTCTGCTGAAAATCTGTGGTTCATTTCCTAACTGCCCTAAATCAGAAGTAAAAATTCAGTGGTTCTGATTATTCTCACAAGATGGAGTGTAGATCATGTTGAGGGAAGCATGCTCATATATTCTGTCTGTCCAGCCTTTCTAGAAACGTTTATATGGGTTAGTTTCAGAAATTCTGCACCTAACATTTTTTTCTGTCTTTGTCTCTTGGAAATATTCCAAGGAAAACCTCAGCAAAAATGAAACATACTTTTTCAGACTTTTGAAAATTTGTATCAGTAAATAAAAAAAAACATTTTGCGAAACCCTGGCTGAAGAGACAAGCTCCCATCATTGTACTTGTACCAATTCTTCTCTACATATAACCACATCCCAATGACAGAAAAGAGAAATTATGTTGTGTCTGTCTGAATCTAGTAAATGGAAAATGAACTGTGCTGATATATGCAAGTTGATGGCTGCATCAGAACTCAACATGCTGCCTAAAGGTCATACAAACCTATACGGTATCTGCTCTATTAATATGACTTCATTTTGAAACTTGTAAACAAATTTTCTGTATGAGTAGATGATCTTTGGAAAGTTTACAATACCAATATCTTTAATAAGCAACAAAACCTATAACAAATGAGGAAAACAAGAAAAAATTAATTCATTCTCATTTTTAGTAATCTAATTCAAATTTATATGGATTTTTCTGGCTTTGATTTTAAATTAATTAAAATGTAAAAATAATGTAAATTTGGTAAAATGACTTGAAACACAGTTCTAATAACTGCAAACATCAGATGTTATATTTCTGCCACACCTCAATTTATGAAGATTAGTTCATCTGATTTTTGACAAGGAAAAAGAATTGAAATGTCAACACTGAGTATCCATGGCAGGGATAAATCATACTTATTGTGAAGCTCTTTCCCCTTTATTCATTCAGCTAAATTTAAAAAATAATTTCTGTCAGAAATCAACTATCAAATTCAGTGGCTCACATTAACCTTGGCACTGCAAGAGTCCAAAGTAGTAAAACTGAGTTTTCAAAGAAACCAGACGTGGTGTCCTTGAAATAATCCAACCAGCAGTAATCTCCCATATTCAAGAAAATTTAGATTGTCATGCTTTCCCCATTCAGCTTATGCAATGCCATCTGCACTGACAGGCACACACAATACCAACCCACACCGCACCCTTTTTCAATCTCATCCACATAATCTGACATGTTGTTATTGTCTGCCAAAGAGAAGAAATTATGAGAGAGCAACTGGAAAACGACCTGAGGTGCAATAGGCACCTGCATCACCCCCGAGCCATTCATTCAGGTAGACCTGTTAAACTGCTTGTTACTCAGCCAATCACATGGCAGCAACCAAACGCATGTAGTCAGGGTGAAGAGGTTTAAAGGGAGCGTGAGAACGGCACACTTTGGACCCATTAGTACCAATTAGACAGACACATGCTGACCATTGAGGACCATAGTGTACCCGTCTACTAATTGCTCCTCACAGGAAAATAATGCAGCATTTAACAGAAGCTAAAATCATTTCATCATAATAGTGGGTTCACTGTAGTTAAATGGACTCTCACTGTCGTCAGTTCCGAGTGCACCTTTAGGATATGGTCTAACAGTTGACGAAAGTGAAGGAACTGTGAAATGCTGTCATGTCAATGATGACCCAGATCTCTAAGGAATGTTTTCAGCTTCTTGTTGAATCTATGCCACAAAGAATTAAAGCAGTTCCCAGGGCAAAGGGGGGGGTCTAACCCACTACCCGTGGTGAATTTAATACGCATGGTGAGTGAGTGTTCTGTGTTCTCCCTTGATAAGGTGTATTTGGGCGCATGGAAAGTATTTGGTACCTTGTTGAGGAGTCAGTGGGGCTGGTACATATCCACCTACAGTACAAAACAAGACAAGACAAATGAGTTGGTGACAACAGATAATGGTGAGATAAAACCACCTTGGACCTGTCACGGTGGCTGATATATTTCCCATAGCCAGGATGTGGTGAGAATAATCCTGTTGACATTGGAGTGAATCACATGTGAGGCTCTTAGATCATTGTGTTCAAATAACGCAGACAGTAATATTTTCCTGTCAGCACTGTGCAAGTAAGGCATAAAAATATCCATTCTTATTTGGAACATGGTAATCTTGGTTATTACCAAGAACACTGCAAACTTTGAATGAAATGAGGTCTGACAGACAACGTCCTTTTCTTCAAGTATTTACTACAAAATGGGGAAAGATCACACTAAAATATCAATCAACATCATTTTAATTTGCTGCCTTTAGTAATGCAAGTTTTCCTTCATAATAAAGTTCCCAGGGATGATAAATGCAGGTCAAAATCAGTCATGATTTATTGCCTCAACCAAAGTCAGCCTCCCCTCTGTGTATTAATAGTTTGAGTGAGAAACTAGACATATAATTATTGAAGCTCAATCCAGAAATGATTTTTTATGTGTATAATTGGAATTTTATGAGTATTCCTGATGACATTTATTAAAATAATTATAAAACGTTTAGGCGTTTAAACTTTAATTTGTGGTTAAATCTTTTCCACTATTGTACATGTCAGCAAACTAAAAGAGTGGATATCGCACACAGTATTTGCATGTGAGATTAGGAGGAAACCAAGACTGCAAACTCTTCAAGTGAAAGAATCCTGCATAAAGGGAAGGGGAACAACTAACATTTAATTTACACTGTGGTTTCCCCTTTACTAGATAATCCAGAGAAATCTAACCATGACACGAGTCAAGAGTTCTTTTTCGGCAACTACACTGATATGAACATGGAAGACTTGTGAAGCAGTGTCCTGAATTTTCCTGTAGCTAACACCCACCCACCCACACACATACCACCACCATCACCACCACCACCCGACTGCTGTCTTTTTTTGCCTCCCCTCCTTAAGATAAATGACTTTATTCTGTCGACTGTTGGTTCCTTTCCACTGATTTATGACACCAGAGAAACTCTTTAAATGTCTCTACATAATGCTCATTTATTTTTCACATATTCAGAAGCTGTGAAAATGTGACAAAATCCTTGTCAGCAAACGATTTAGTTGCCATTTAATTTGTGCAAAGACAGAAATTCACAGGAAGCAGTACAGTACCTGGGTAGTACTGTTGGGGGTGACCTCCTCCATAACCAGGAGCTACACCTGTAAAATTAAATAGCAGTTACCATCAAAACCCAGTTTACCCAACGACAGAATATGGCACAACTGTGTAAACACAGACAAAGAAAACTTGACTTAGTTTTTATAATTTTCATACAGAATTTCCTTTTTTGGCAAACCTCTTTCTGGTAAATGAAAACGATTAAAGCATGTGTAGTTGCATTACACTCAGACAGATATGTTTCTGGCTTTTAGGAGGAGGATTAGGATCATGGGTTTTTATGACAGGCCAGTACAGTAGAAGTGAGAGGAGGCTGCAGCAGTGCGATTACACTCACCCCCCCCAGTGACGGAGAGAAGAGGGGAAGAGGGAGGAGCAGAAGCTAATCTACAACAAAATGTCAAGTGTGGTCGGCTGGGAAAGTGACACTTGTGCCACATTGGTTCACTGATGGTTGTTTTTTCTAATAAGAATTGGGAAGTTCAAATCATAAAACAAAGGGGAAAATATGAACAAACATGTTGTGGTCCTCACCTGGCTGATATCCAACACCTCCAAGATTTCCATAGCCTATTCAGAAACAAAGCCACAGCGTCAACAATGGCAAAGTGCAAGTTGCTGTGATGTTCGGGTTTTTGCTCGTATACTGTATGTTACTCCAGCCCGAGGCTGCAAGTAGGCAGTGAGAAAAGTGACCTTTTCTTGGCAGAGTTTTGCTTTTCTGGGCAGGACTCTCCAATAGTTTGTGTTATCTTCAAACGGTCACACTTTGATGTTTGTAATAATCAGCGTTCATCGGGAAGTGCTGTGTTGATAAGTTGCCCTATTTCCTAACGGAGCTGTACCACTGCAGGGATCTTTGGTTGAGCTTTTAGAAAATCTTTGGCTTTGTAAATGTTACTGTAAACTCCACAGATGAATGAACAAATTGCCTGGTTACTTAACACAACCAGACCACGTACGTTACCTGGTTTAGGCGGTTTAACTCCACCACCAGCACCTGCCAGTCCAACTCCAGAGGGATACGTCAACCCACCTGTCACAACAGACAGAAGAACAGACGACTGGCTCAAACGTGATGATTAACAACCCTCAAATACTGTCATGTACCTGTGGCGGAGTTTAATTCAGCAAGACAAAGACTTAATAGTTAGTAAATGTCCTCATCAAACTTTTCAGCTGCCTCCTCATTCCTGGAGTGCAATGCACCACATAGATACATATCAGCATCCTGGCCTGTTTGCTGCACAGGAAATGCAAAGTAATGTAATCATGGAACCAACCGTCACTTTGAGCACAGGGCAGAACATTTGTTTTAAGTCAGCAAATGTTAGTACTTGCATTAGTGCTTTCAGCCTCTTCCCCTCTACAGTGTCCACAATTTTAATGATAAAGACTCCATCCTTCTGAATCACGCCATCTTCTTATTTTTTCCAGTACAACAATAGTAATACTACTGCTAGTAGTAGTTAAATGAGCTGTTAAAGCATTGAATGTTTGTTATTGAATAATTTACTAATGTTTCCAGAAAAGATTGTCAACATTTATTGTCAATTACTGAGGACAATTTTGAGTTGCCAGTTTGTGTAAAATCGCGCGTCACATATAGGTGAGGTCTGACCTGGATAACCCCCGGCTGCCAGTGGAATTCCTGCTCCACCTAGTGCTCCACCAACAGCTACAATAAATCACAGGAACAATGTGTGAAGTTACACGTCCAAAAATCGTACAATATAGTACCAATAAATGCAAGAACAAATCGTCTTTTATATGAATTTCAAATGGAGTGGTGTGTTTAAAGCACAAATACCTGGAGGTTTCAAAGGTTTCACTGCAGGCAGAGTTCCAGCTCCAGGAACTAAAGCACAGAAATGACACCATTAATACTGCAGTTTAAACCAAGGCTATAAAAGTTAAATGGAAAATAGTTCCACTGTATCCACATCGATCTCAGCATCTTAATACTCCAAAAGTACTGGTATAATATCTTCTTATAAGGCGATCCAGTTTGACTCTACTTCACACATAGTGGAATTATTACCTTTAACGGCTTCAAATTAAAAACGGACAAATTTGGACCTTGTAGAATTCATGGCAGAGCCACTGTATTGGTTTGCATTAAATTGATCAGGTGTTCATAATTGTTATGCCTGATTGTGTATTTGTGGTTAATTTATTTGGGTAGTCTTTAACGACACTGTTCTTTATCTTTTTGGTTTTCTTAAATGCCTTTTGTCATAATGGCTTCTGTGAACTTATGTACATCAGAGGCGCAGGACAGCAAACATTAAAGAAAACTACTGACTGTGCAGTTAGAAGTTATGACTGTATATCTGAGGTATAACTGGGGAGAGAAAGGCCTGATCCAGATTTTCTGTAAATACTGACAGCTGGTTTTATTGATTCAAGTCCAGTCCTAACGTCCTGGGCAAAATAGGCACGATAAGTTATATGCAGTGTGAGTGATACATTGACCAAGATCATAAAATTGTACTGATAAAAAGATTACGGTCTTTTGATTCCACAATGATAAGACTTGGCAGAGCCAAGATATTGTGTGTGTTTACTGTAATGACTAGAAAGAGCTTCACAGGCAGTGGCCTCTAATGCACAGAGGATAACATTAAGCGTAGTACTGAAATATGTAAAAGTTCAATTCCTGGACCTTCCAGGAAAAGTAAAGAGAGCATTATAACTCTCACAAAAATTTGTAGCATAGATAAATGTTGATTTTTATAGCAATAATTTACTGGAATGTAGACCACAAGCAGGAGGGGCAGAGATAAAGAGGTCATGTGGCAACAAGTTACATTTCCCATGGCAACACGTTTTATCATATGGTGTTATTATCTTTAAAAAGATGGACATTTTTACCCGGAAAAAATGGTTTGGGACCTTTGACACCAGTCCCAACACCAACACCTACAAATGGCAAAGGACAACAACCTTACAGTAACTGCTCTGCTTGTCTTAGTCTCCATCGTGTGGCCAAACATATGTACTGTAATATTGTTGTCATTAAAAAAAACATGGCTCAAAGCCTTGAAAGCACTAGATAAATGTGAATAAATCTAAATACTATAAATACTAACTTACCTCCAGGCTGTTGTACTCCAGTTGCAACTGGAGAAAAGAAATGAGAGAAATGTGTTAATATAATATATGTATATATATAAAATTATATATATAATATATGGCTGTATAAATACATCTGACTAACTTATTTGAGCTGATGACCAGGTAAACAAGCTGGTGGTCACTAAAGTGTGATGTTTTGGTGTAACCCTAACTGTGATTTGTGTGACATTATCAAAACCATCTTCTAATAGATATGCAGTTTCTTATTTCACATGGCTCACACCAACCGTGCTGAGAGAGTTTTCTAATAAAAATATAAAAATAACTCTTTTACACTTACTAGGTTGACCGTGGCCTGTTGCACCAACTAAAAACACAGAGGTGGCACCAGATAACAATGAGTGTGAAGCACATTAGACAGAACATTACACAGCAAAAATTCACTACATTTGGTAAAATCAAGAGGAAAACTTTAAATCATTTACTTATTTATATATTAACTTAATATCATTGACATTAAATCTACACATGCAAAAGAAGTGGAATAATGTTCTTACCACTAGGGGGCGCTCCAACACCAGTTCCACCTGGGATATTTAAACAAATACTTTAGCAAAGGTTTTAAATCAAATCTATTCTCTGTTACATTTTAAAATAAGAATATTTTTGCACATTTACCAACACCGGTTCCAGCTGTGAATAAAAGCACCAATAAGTTAACCTTCAGAATGTGGGTATTCTGTAGTCATAATTTCCAATAAATTCATGTGTAAACTACTCACCACTAGGCTGAATAATTCCACCAGCAACTGTTAAAAGATGAGGAAATAAAAGTACATTAGGACAGTTTGAAACCAACTGCACATTTAATTGAAAAAAAGGCTAAAATGCACTTAGTTTGTACCCACCGCCTTTTTTCACACATCCACCATAAGAGTTTGAAGCACAAGAAAGAAGAAATAAAAAAGCAAAGTAAGTCAAATGCCTTTTGAATTTTTATTTAGAAGAATATGTTTAAATGTACAATTTAAATTGCTTTATTTTGTTGTTTTTTTACTTTAATACTAAAAAATATATAGCTTCTTTTAATGATGAACCTACACATGTAATTCTAAATTTAGGACAATTAAAGGGCTGGAACAACAAACCAGACCTTAATGCAAGATATTCTCTTTCCAAATAACATAAAACATTCAATCCTTGCCTGGTTACGCAGTTTGGCCATACTGCCAACACTTGGCAGAGTCCTGGAGGGTTCAAACGTCTCCCATTTCCCAATTATTCAGACTACAGCGCTCCTGGGAATACTCAACACTTTAAAAATGTCTTTATACCCTTGCCTTAATCTATGCCTTGCCATACTTTTATTGCAGTGGTCTACAGAAAGTTCCTCGGTGGTTTGGTCGTGTGTTAGTGTGAACTGCGGGATCTTTCTAGACTTTTTCCAAACAGTCTATTTGGCATCTGCACTCCAGCAGTCCAAGTCATGAATATACTGCAATAGAAAAACACCCAAGCAAACAGGATACACCTGTCCAAAATGTGTGTCACTGCAAAGTGCCTGAACCCTTTTGTAGTTAATTGGTTTAAAAAAAAAAAAAGCCAATTATAAGAAAAAGATGAAACCTGCTGCCACAACATGATAAAGGGGGAATGGCAGCGGTCAGGCTTCTCAGCTTCTCTTTCAGCATGATAGCAAGCCTGTAGACTGAGCCTGAAGTAAAACCGAAGTCAGTCACGAGTAAAACTTAAATCTGTAGCCATTAAAATGTTAAATTCAATGCAAAAGTATAGAAGAGATGAATGATGGTACAACATCATGGAGTATGTGTATTTCATTGCCGAGACAGTACAGCTGCCTGTGTATTGTTATTCTATGGTTAATAGAACTTTAGGAACGCTAGGAGTCTTTCTATTTATCTTTCAGCATGAACCCTAATTTAAGACCAGTGTTTTACCTTAAGGATTATTAAGTTCCAAAAAAATCTCCACTCGTCTGTCACTACATCGTAAAGGGTAATACAGGTCCCACTTCTCCACTGAGGTTTTTCCATGTAGTCCAGGTCCAGCCTCATAAACTCTGAGGTCACTGCCCCATCGCTAGTCTATTTGCATGCAGCCAGTAGTCTACAGTAAATGCAGTATAAATGTTACAGATGATTTTATTGTAGTTTTTACTGCATAAATAAAATGTGCTGTGGATGCACATAATGTTCAGCATCGTCACTGTGATGTGAAAATGTTTTTTGAGGGAGAATTTTTAGTATTTCATTGATCCCTATCGGTAATTATTGTGTGTTGCAACATTTGTGCCGCATGATGCAAAAAGAAGGTTGCGTGGCTCTTATTTTTCAAATAATTTGAACGATCTCATCTTCTCGGTTTTATGTCCAAATTTCGGAAATATAAAACAGATGAATACTCTGAAAAAGGCTTTGAACACTGGTGGGGCCAGCAGACCGTAACCATGGCAGGGAAGTGGGAAGTGTATTAAACGTAAAACTGTGACATTTTGATCAAAAACAGTGAGCTGTCAAATTAAAGGTTGTGATTTAAGTAGTTTGTTACGAACCTTTACTGATTTTACACAGTGCTTTACCTGTTCACGTAATAACCTGTATCCACTGCATGTTTCAGTGCAGCTTGATACACTGTTATGTTTTTAAAATGATGGCATTAAGAAAAATTGAAGGGACGAGTAGACAGAGAAAGGGAAAAAGACAGAATGAAACAGAAACATGGAGCACATCAGCCCAGAAAGATGAATTCTTTCCTAATCATAAAATACATGTCAGTGTTTATCGGTACTGTATAGCCCTTTCCAACTGGACTGCACAGTCGTTTCTTTCTGACCACGAAGTTGGGAAAAAATCATTTTGTAATTTCTAACCAATTACACTTTGTGAATGTTGATTTAGCTCATCACACAGTACAGCTCCCTATGCTACAAAACGTTTTACTGTACCTGGTCGAGGAGTTCCAGAAAGCCTTACATCCTTTGCTGCAAAAGCAATGAAAGCGTGAAATGTGTAAAAAAGGATGATCTGAGAAATAATAAAAATATAGGTGTACCTGGTTTTACAGGGACACGTGAATCACCTGGTAAGACAACAGAGCCATCGGGAACACCACTGATAGTTGTATCGGTGGTCGCTATTGGCAGGCCATGTCCAGTGCCGCCTCCTGCGAGAGACACACATGACGTCAGCAAACTGATCATCAACAGCTATTCAACAACAATACTAACAAAAATAAATATAATGTCTCAGACTTTTCTCTCCAAAGACTCTGCTGTATTTTGTCTGATTTTCACTATGGCTGAATATCATGGGGAAATGGAAAGTCAGGATAAGATCTGAAGCTCTTATATTGTCTCGAACTCATCTCATAATTTGTGTGGATAAAATACAATTAAAAAGAGAGAAATACACTGAGTAATTAAATGGAATAACTTTTCAGATTGGAAACATTACATTACCAGGGTGGAAGGGTTCATGTACACCACTGTCATGGGCCTTTTGTATTTATGTATTTATGTATTTATGCATTTATTTTTGCTGCCATTTGAGCCACTTAAGAAATGCTACTGAGCTGAGTCTCACAAGATGCTCAGTGTTTCTCACTGGTATAAAATGGCTGAAGGGTCTCCTTACCATATTTTGGTGGTTTCACGCCTCCAGGATATCCTGCATCGATTAAAAAAAATGACTCGTTATGCTGGTATTCATTTAAAGAAAAAACGAGTGACTGTGACAGTGACACACTGCAGTAAGACTAGTTCGACTGCGTTGGATGTTCATGCAGTACCTTCAGCTCCGACCCCAGGCACACCACCAGGAAGACCAGTCCCCCCCGTCCCTAACCCTGCTCCTCCTGTAACACCTAAATACAACATTTTTGTATTGTACAATGCAACTGAACCCTGTTAAATGATTGTATAAGTCAAGAATTGTATGTATAGTGTAAGTGTGAACTGTATTTGCAAATAACAGTGAATCTGTGAACTTCAGGTGTTATTTTATTATACCATATTTAGCTGCTTTTGCAGCAGCCGAGTATTGTCCCCCTGGTATTATTCCTGCTCCCCCTGGTAGTCCTGTTCCTAACCCTGCTCCAACTCCTGTTTAGAGAAATTGAACAGGGCGCATCATTAATACTACATGCACTGTAGAAATGCAGTCTAACCAGAGCTGCTCAATAATTTTATGCAAACATAGCCGTAACAAGAGTATCACTTTAATTTCCACACAATTGGAAGATTAGTAGCAGAAAGTGTAAATACAATTAATATAAATTTCAGTTTAGAAAAATTTATTCCCGAATACAACTTAAACATCTTTTTATACTCAGAGGGTTTTCACACCAGCTCCTGTCAGAAAGAACATTATAACATTTATTATGCCTAACGGTATAAATACTTATATTAAAAAGACCTTTGTGCCTGCACTCACTCATTAATTTAGAAACTTACCACCCAAACCACCACCGGGTAGAATCTGTCCTGCTCCGCCTAGTCCTGCTCCTCCTAGTCCTGCTCCTGGGACTCCTGTTGGGGAGTGAACAAAGAACTTAACTTACACAATTTTCAATAAAATTCTACTATTCTTAGAAATCATTTCCCTCTAGTAATGCAATTTTCCAGATTGTAAAACTGTTTTTTATGTAACAATACAGTGTGTGCACTGACAGGACTGAATAGAAGATAAATGTCAACTAAAATATGTAAAATGGTAAATCACAGTCTCACCATATTTTGGAGGCTTGGCACCAGCAGCCAAAGCTGTAACACAAGAATTTAGCTAGAGTAAAATTTTGCAAAGCATTAAAATAACTCTTTTATTACTCATTTAGCTCAGGTGGGGTATGCTTACATCCATATCCTGGCAAGAATGGGACTCTTCCACCTGCTCCCCCACTTGGAACTACGCCTGCACCACCTGGACCTTTATTACAAAAATGTATTAATGCCATCAAGTACAATCATTTCAAATGTACCCACATTTTTTTCAAAGATTGAATTTGAGCTACCATATTTAGCAGCCTTGGCAGCCGCGGCACCACCAGGGATGTGTCCTAATCCACCTCCAAGTCCCCCTATTCCTCCGAATCCTCCAGTTCCTCCTAGTCCCCCTGTGCCTCCTAGTCCTCCTACTCCTGTGGAGAGAGATATGTATTTTCATGTAAAGCTTTCTGTCAAAAAATGTTGAGAACAAAATAAGTAAAAAAAATATAACTTAATGTTCTTTTGTCCCTACACAAACAGCACTAAGATGTTCTGTGATTTGAAAAAAAGGATTGAATATTACCATATTTAGCAGCTTTAGCAGCAGCAGCAGCAGCAGCAGGGTATCCTCCCACGCCTGCACCTCCAAGTCCTCCTGCGCCTCCTAATCCTGCACCTCCAAGTCCTCCTGCGCCTCCTAATCCTGCTCCTCCAAGTCCTCCTGCGCCTCCCAGTCCCCCTGCACCTGTTGAAAGCAAGCTTATCTGTTTTATTATTTATCATTTAAAGTTAAACCTTTTATCATTTCATGTAATTGAGAATGATTTGTGTTTAAATATTGTTTTTGTAATTATTTCAAATTGCTTTTAAAAAACTTTACCATATTTAGCTGCTTTAGCCGCTGGTAAATATCCTAAGCCTCCTCCTGTTCCAACTTGTCCACCTGTCCCTATTTGTCCGCCTGTCCCTATTTGTCCGCCTGTGCCTATTTGTCCTCCTGTCCCAATTTGTCCTCCTATGCCTAGAAGGGCGAAAGAAAATGCAGTTATTGTTAATGTTGAACATTCAACAATCGTATTTAATAATATCTTAATATCTTATTCATCTTATTTTGTACTTTTGATGACAAGCGCACATGTTTTAGACCTCATAACACAATCAAACACACATGACCATTAACATGTTATGCTGAAATGTATATACCATACCATATTTAGCTGCTTTAGCTGCTGGTAAATATCCTAAACCTCCTCCTGTTCCAATTTGTCCACCTGTCCCTATTTGTCCTCCTGTGCCTATTTGTCCGCCTGTCCCAATTTGTCCTCCTGTCCCAATTTGTCCTCCTATGCGTGGGAGGGCAAAAGAAAATGCAGTTATTGTTAATGTTGTACATTCAATAACCATCATCACAATCAAACACACATGGTCATTAACATTTTATATCTCAGTGTATACACTTACCATATTTAGCTGCTTTAGCTGCTGCTAAATATCCACCAAGCACTGGTAAGCTTGGAACTTGTCCTGGAACTCCGATAGGCAAACCTCCAGGGACTCCCCCAGGTACCCCTCCTGGCACTCCTCCTGGTACACCCCGGGGACCCCGCCTGGTACACCACCCTGGTACACCACCTGGTACACCACCTGGCACCCCTGGTACATCAAAACAAATCAAGTTAATAGAAGTAACCCATATAATATGAAGATTTCTATCTATTTAAAAAGTGAGTGCATACACCATGCATGTGAAGTATGTTAGAATAAACGTGGATGTTCTTACCATATTTAGCAGCCTTTGACCCTGGTACATATCCTGCAAACAATATTTATAGTTAGGGCATTACCTGATATCATTTTCATAAAGTGCACAGGGAAAAACCAGATGGGACAACATTTTAAAATACATTTGCTTTTAAACTGGTGTCGCTAAAGCAGTGAAATTAGCTTTAGAAAGATATTTTTGTATAACAGATCCACTTTACATACGTGATTTACTGTGAAGCATTTGTCCTAGTAAGGACCATTGTTGAGCAAATTTTTATTTTAATAATTTTTATATTTATGTCTTTTTCTAGATGTTATACCTCCTGGCAATTGCCCTGGAAATAATCCACCAGTGCCACCCAAACCACCCAAACCTGCAGAAGAAAGTGTGGACTTTAGTCTGATACAAATCCATTCTGTACTGATGTAACAAAATTCTGATCATATTTTGTACAGGGAAAAAGCAAGAACATAAAAAAAATGGTCCTGGTAATGAACTTAGTAAACAACCGTATTTGGCTGCTTTCGCCTGAGCAGGTGAGATGCCTCCAGGTCCCACTCCTGCCGAGAAAAAATATATTTTGTTGTACCTTTTTCTTTTCTTCCCTATAGAACCCTTTTTACCACTAAATTAATAAAACACACACCAGTTCCGACAGGATATCCAGGTCTTAGCACAGAGCCTTGTCCTCCTGGAAGTCCAGCTCCACCATTGCCAAAGCCCCCATAACCTGAAACAATGAAATATTACACATTGAGGACTTCTGGATTTTTACCGATGACACAGATATACTGCATATTGCAGTAATTGCTAAAATGTGAAAAAAAAAAGTATTTGTACCAAATGGAAGTTTGCCACCTCCAGGTTTTGCACCGTAGGCACCTGCGAAGACAAAATGATTTAACAGAATAATACTAAAAATACATACCTTTAAGTAGTTTGGTATTATTTGGAAATCATAATTCTGAGTTCAAATAGAGTCCGTATTTTTTATTAGCATTAAAATACTGTGCCTGTAAATGCATCTAACCATTGCTCCCAGGAAAGGAGAAGTCAAGTAATTTGTTGCTATTGCAGAAAAAAAATTACAGCATTTTATGTATTATGTGCTTTTTGATTTGTAGCACCTGGCAGTTCCAAAAAGTATCTCATGTATTTGTTATGTCATTCATTAATTTCTTCACCTAATCTTGGCTGGCCTGCAACATATCAAAGTCCGCTCAGTGTGCTTCATGCCTGCAGTGGTGCTCAACTTCTGCAGCATATTTTCCCTCTATTGTAGTTCTTATCCAAAAATATGCCACGTTTAGACAATTACCAGCTACCATCAATAATCCAGATTCTTCAGATTTCTAAAAACTAAATTTATTCCACATACCCTAAAAGCACCTGGTTTAAGTATGGCTGAAGATTGCAGTCAAATGTCTTGATGTCAAATGTCCATCATTTTTTTCATCTTAACTATCAAAAATGCGCAAAAGGTAAATTCCAGAAAATAAATGAAAACTGCTTTCAAGGCAAAATCACACAAACACAAACAAACAAACGTATGAATAAAACACTAATATTCCACAAGAAATGTTAATTTTAGGTGCAAAACCCTTCAGTGTAAAGAACGCTTAAAATAGATCTTTTAAAATCTATTCAGATCATGATCATTTTGCAGCATTCTGAGGAACATGAGTGAGCAAAAATTCAGCAAAAAATTCAGCAAAGTTTTGTAGCAGCAGTTGGAATTGTCTCACCTCAATTTGTTTTTATGCTAGAGAAAAAAAATCTTATGAAAACAATAATTTAAGTTGAAGCTGAATAACAATCATACCTTGTACTTTGGGTGATTTGAGGGGGTATCCATGGAACACTCCAGGCTGCAGGGGTCCACCATACCCACGGCCTCCTGGGATACAGAAAATACATTTAATTTCTAATCAGCTAATACCAATAAAAGAACAAATATTTTTTGTTTACAATACAACAATCGTATATAAAGTTACCTGTTCCTAGACCTCCTAACTGTCCTCCTGTGCCAACTGTAAAAAAATTCACAATATCAAAACCGGGGGAAACCGATAAATATGTTTAAATGCAAACATTAGACCCAGCTGCAGCAGTAAAACATACAAAGCAGACGAAACAAGACATGTTTAGTGAAACGCTAAACCCTACTTGATTTTTGACTCAAGTCGGTGCCTGTGGCCACTCCAGGCAGAACTCCACGTCCACCAAACCCTGAATGAGCCAAAAGAAACCCCAGAGAGCAACATGAAATCCAACGCTTGTCTGCAGACACACTGACCATATATGATGCAACGCTAGACAAACAATTCCTGAGAATAATCTACGAGTGAGACTAACCAGCTCCAGGCACCAGTCCACCTTGGTATAGTCCAGGCACACCCACACCTGCCATATGCAATGAAAGGACAGTTGTGCATTTCTGTATCCACATTCAAACAGTGTATGAAAGGCATCTACTGTAGCGTGCAGCAAGAATGTATGAACTCATCCTGACAACACTGACCAGAAGTTATAGGCCTGTCAATCATTATGACGTATCACTGTGTCTATGTGTTTTATTATCACATGAAGTGGTTAAAATCAGTTTCATCTCCTTCTATCTGTGCTTTATATTTCATTAATTACAGTACTTTTATGGCCATAATTACGTAAAAAAATGTAGTGGCCTCTTTTAACCTTTGAGTTTGTGTACTTCTACCAGCCGTACAGCGTATTACATTTTGCTGTGTATGTGGAGTGGCCATGCTGACCCTCCATGAGGTGACACACACACACACACACACACACACACACACACACACACACACACACACACACACACACACACACACACACACACACACACACACACAAATATGTTTTTCCCCAGCCACATTCACGCCACATCTAGTGGAAAATGAATTTAATGTGCTTCAGCTGTGAAGTGAACTGCATCCCATCGACCTTCAGCTTTATGAATTTATTGTTGAGTCTACAAAACCTGGCACTTTGGCAGCCTTCTTTCCTGCACCAACACCAGCTCCTCCTGGAAGGCCAATCTGGGGAATAACAGGGCCTGAAAAGACAAGTGAAATGTTACTTGGCATTATGATAAATAGATTGTGTGAAAAAAATATGCACATCTTCAGATCAAAACAACTATAAATGTGATTCCTGCCTCCTGAGGACAATGCTAATATCACAATATCAATTTCACACTAGGAAAGGTCCTGTGTTTGAAGCCCAAACATTTTTCAAAAAAATCCATCCTACTACACCTGACAGTATAGGAGCCAGTCTTGGTTTGAACTGTTGTACTTGGGAGGTAGAAATCACAGTATGACAAGCACAAAAACAAGCCAAGATCAAATAAAAAATGAGAAAATTAGAAAACGGATATGTGGTGTGTGTGTGTGTGTGTGTTTTGCCTCCAGCAGGCATTTCCTGGCTAGTACCTGTCCCTCCACCACCTCCAACTGTCCCAGGCCCAGTTCCCCCAGCCCCTGTTAAAATATAAAGAGTGCCCAGACATAAGCATGAAATATAAATATACAAAGTGGTGTTTTACTCTTACACTCACAGTGAGCTAACTGGAGTCATTAACATGCAACGGAAAAGAAGTTCAATGAGGAGATTTTTACGGAGATAGTTGTACATTCCAAAACCACTAGAGGTCTCTGTGATACTGGAAAGGTCATCGGCTTGTGCCAGACGAGACCTCATCAGCAGCTTGCTGGATCCTTAATTTATCATTGATATTGAAAGTAGCTAATCTGGCCCTACGAGTCTGTCATCACCCCGTGATCAAAAGCAACATGGCTGACATTCAATCTAATCAGGAGAGGCAGCCAGAATGCGTGGCATTTGCCTTGCCTCATAAAATGCCTAATTTATTTGACTATCTCCTTGTGGAGGAAATGAGCTGTCAGCTTCACTTGCAAGTGGAACTTGGCTCCAGAATAAAACACATTTGTTTATTTATTAAAACTTTTTTTCATTTTTAATCTTAAATTCCCCATACTTAGTCGGACAGACGTTGCGCACTGCCTGTAAGAATGTGGCCTGTAAGATTTTGGTGAGCAAAAGTTTGGCAAGGCAGTGTTTTGTTTTATCTGTCCTTTTTCAGCGAAATGAGATGTTATTTTGTGTGTCATGAACAGAGTACAGACTGAGTCTGGGGACTGAAGTTTTGTCATTGCCAGCCAACACTTGAGAGTAGGCCCGGTGCCATAGTGCATGGTCCTGGCCATGATTGGATCCTCCTGAGTCTGTGCTTAATCAGCCTGCCTAATTTAAAGCAAATCATGTGCACATGCACAGACTCTAAGGCCACGCTGGTTCCTGCTGAAGTTCAAACTGTACTGCAGGTACATGATGAAAATGTAGGTGTTTGCCAAACAGTGTTTTTCATGCTGAGTTACCATTAATGAGAAACATGCACTTTGGCATTCCCATAACAGGCAAATATGCAGATCCTTCAAAGATCCAAAATGCTTTGTGTCAGTGTTCAGCAGAGGTCAAGTCTGTACAGTAGTCATCAGCAGGCCAGGAATCAACCTACCTCCTTGTGGGAGTAGATGGCCTCCTGCACCTGGGATGTGGACAAGAATTCCAGCAGTGTTTGGTCAATATGAGAGTTTTATGAAATAGCCACCAAGGAATCGGGCACAACATACATTTATTTCACGGTGATTACACTGTATTTGCACTTGATTACTTGCTAAACCAGGCAGAGCAGGTGACATCCGTAGGGCGGCATGGCAGCGCAGTATTACAGATCACCTTTACTGAGACCTCAAGCTTCAAATTTGAACTTGCAAGATTTGAAATTTGTGCTCATGTGACATGAGGAATATTTCGTATTCCACAGCTAAAAGGCCCAGCACAGTTATTCCACTTATGTATACAGGCGTAATTTACCACAAGCCTTTGCTGAAATTTGAACCAAACATGGGGATTCTGCTGATTTTGAGACACTTTGACTGAACGGGTGACACTTTCCACTCTACCTATTTTTGCAGCTTTCTGTCCTGCTCCTGGGAAAAACCCACCAGCACCTCCTCCGTATCCACCATAACCACCTAAATGAAACAAAGATGCAGAGATGAGTGTTCAGGTTTGAAGTGCAAACTTTCAAAACCCATTTAACCTCTGATATGAAAAGTTAAACAGAGAATGTTACATTTTCGCTGCCATCAGCGAGAGTTTGCACACACTATCAATTCCAAATTTAGAATGAGTGCTCACCTCCAAGAGCACCGACTCCTAGATTGCCATACCCTGGATGGGAAATAAAAGATAGGAAGAGAAAGAAATACAATGAAAACTGTTATGTTGCAAACTTCAACCAACAGAGATAAGAGCAAAAGGAGAAAGAAAGGACAAGCGGACTTCTTTTCTGCAGCTATACTCCTGTAAGTTACCAGTGATTTAATCAGCAGTAATTATTCTTCAGCAATACTAACCCATTAATCATTCTTTCATCAAAACATTTTCACACACTGCATAGTGTGCGTAAAAAATACATTTAAATGAAATATGACAAGATTGTGTGTTTAATTAAGTTTGAAAACATTGATTGTGGTGATTGAAAACACATTTATGTTTCTGGAGACAACAAGCACTACACCTTAGGCACAGGGGAAAAAGCAGAACCCTACTGACTAAGAAATATGATAGCTATCAGAAACATGAACAATGCTTGTCCATCTGGTAATGCTGTACTTTAAACACTGCGCTATTGTTTCTGCGACCTAAAAATCCAAACTAATCTATGGGTGGCAAAAGCTTTTGGCCAGATTTTCTTGATGAATAAAGACACATCCCGGATTCAGTCTCTGCTTGTTGACAAGAGCAAAACATGTGCAGCAAGAAGAAAATATGGAAACTGCATTTATCTTAAAGTTGCAGTGTGCAAGATTTAGTAGCTTCTAGTTGTGAGGATGCAGATTGCTTCCATATGAATGCCCCCCACACCCATCCCCCAGTTTCCAAGCCTGCAGCATGGTGTCCTCAGGGCTTGTCTACGACCACAAGTTAACAGTCAGAGATTAGTTTTCCTGTGCCTGCTTCTCAGTCAGAGTCGCTTGGTGATTTGAAAACGGAAGGCTTTTAATGTGAAGGAGCACCACAGGAAATGAGTGGTTAACATTAGCACGTTCCTAGTAGTGCTGAGAATCACCAGTTCATGTCCTCGCCGAGTTTATGTGCAGCCAGATGTGTAAAGTTTGTGCATTATGTCAGCTTTCCTGTGACCGGAAGGACGTTAACTGCACAGAATCAGGCTAAGCTCATGAGCTTCGAGAGATTTTAGCAACGCAAAACTAATATTTAAACCCAGTGACTTTTAAAAGACTAGACACCGTTTAGACACTAAACTGTGAGTTAAAATGAACCTGGGACAAAAACTGAGCCAGGACATGTCTGTCCTATGGATGACAACCAGTGTTTGAGTGTTTTGGTTTATTTCTGTTCTTTTTGCTTTATGTTCCATAATGCTGCCCTGTTCTCATTAAAAATGATCCTTATCACCGACTTAAATTTTAAGTCGGTGATAAGGATCAATATTACTATAATGTTAAAATGCTAAATCCCCTCTAGAGCCAGTGTTTGGTTTGTCCTCTGGGTTACTGTAGAGACATGGTAGTTCAATAAGGTGTGCTTGGTCAGTGGGGAACCCAAACTCATATACTGTAAAAGGCTCATTCCAAGCTTAAGAAAACACAATGGTTTGCATTTTCAGGTGATTACACACCAACGAAAATATAATTATAAAAATATATTCCATTTCTGCTAATAGGACCATGTAAGTTCAACACACTGCGTCTTTGAGTCTTGTAATACCGTGGTTTGGAGGATATTAACTAGAAAAGCAAATAAGCACTGAAAACGTAATGCCATCATGCTTTAGAAATGAGGTGCCAAAAATGTTCAAAAGCAGAAGAAAGTGAGTAAATGTGGGATCTTGTTCAAATATTCAACTATGAAGGATCTCCAGGAACTGCCCAAGAGACACAGTATATACAGCCAATTTTCTAGAGCCAACATATGACAATCCTTTTTATATAATATGTCAGACACGTGATTCTCAGATTTGAATTTCCTAGCCTCGTATTAAAAGAGGCTGTGACTTTAATGAGTTCCCCAATCAGAGACAAATATGTTGGAGTAATGACTGTTTTTGAAACAAGAAATCTGGATGCTGCCAACAAGCTAGTCCACCAAGGGCCTTGTTTTCATCAATACTCATGAGCCAAAAAATCTGGGGTGAGAACAACTAAGCATGGGAAACAAGCTGCACACTGGGGGAAGAGAGCAATCAGACTGGAGGGTGAGAGCTTGGAGTCGGTCCAGCATCGAGCAGGGTGCAGGTAATCATACTGATGAGGAGGAGGAATGTGCTGGGGGAGAGGGTAAGAAAGATGGAAGTGTGGAGTTTCATGAGCTAGTCAAAACAAATGTGGGCATTGGCCTCGCCAGGATCTTGGCAAAGACACTGAGCATGCAACGCGATCCCAGACACTAAGCTAAGCGTCCTTGTGATAATCCATCTCCTTCATAGCTGTCAGCTCGATTCTCTACGATTGCTCAACCATCCCGGAGACACACCTCGAAGTAATAACACCAGTAATCAATTCTTATATAAATCAGAATTATCTGGGGCTTTCCCTCTTCCAGTGTCTCTTGGGCTGACATGAGGAATCTGTATTGTTAGTGTAACTTTTCTCAGTGAGCTCAACATACCATAAAGATGTTAAGGAATCTATGGGGAAACTGACACAGAACGAGATACTTACAAGATATAGCGAGTGGAACATTGCTGATGAATAATCCCTTTAAAATAACTAAGTCTGGCCTAAAGTCTTTCTTTTAATCATACTGTCTGGGTCAGAACGCAGAATGTCTCGTTGGCCAGCGTTAGGGTTTATACGTGTTTGTCAGTGGGACTGTTGGAAATTTACAGCACAGTCTGCGCAGGAGAGAGTTCATGCATGGCAGTGGAAGACAGACAGGGCTGTGGAGACGTTGAGCTTTTTCATCCATCATCTGGCCCACCTGTGCTTACATGTGGCTGACCCAGCCTGGCTCTGGCAGTCGAGCTCAGGTCGAGCAGCACCTGCCTCGCGGAGTCGAGCTCTTTGAGATCAGAAGACAAGACGCAGACGAGCAGAAGTCAGCCTGAAAGAGTGTGCGTGTTTGTGTGCGTGTGTGTGACCATGAGACGAGGGAAAAAAGTAAAAGTAACTTATTGCAGTCCTTACATCGCTAGTCAGTGAGGCGATAAAATGCGCTGAAGACGTGCTAACAAATTGTGGAGATTTAATGGTCTGACATCCATCCACTGAAATGCACTTTTGGGCGATGGAGGACAGAGATTTTGTGCAAAAGTTCTCTTAGCCATGTTTACACCACCTTGTCAGCTCAAACAAGCCTGCTTTTGTTGGACTGCCATCATTACAGCACGTCAGTTCACACAAATAGACCCGTCTTAGCTCACACATTATGGGACGTCTGCACCAGTTTTGTTTGTTGTCATGAGACACACAAAAGGAAATTCTGGACCATGATCTTGATATCAAATCATCACTTTTCTTTGGTGCTGCTCCCAGTGTTTAGGAGACTGCTGACAAGCTAAAGGATATCTGTAAAGTAATGTAGTGGCTAATTGTCTCTGTGACCCTGAAGGCATGTGGGAAACATGAGAGACTACTTGATACTGCAACTACCTTTAGACCTTGGACAAAGGAAACCTAAAAAAGTCAATACTCTGAATGCAAGATGGAGGGGTCAGAAACTCAATACTACACAGGAGGGACGACTGCAAGCCAAGGCAATTGAAAGTAAGTGATGCAGTACTGCAATACATCACAGTTTCCTCTACTTCAATTTCTAAAAAAAAAAAAAAAACGTAAAACATGGTTTACAGGCCAGTTTCCATTCAGGCTTTCACTGGCTTTCACAGCTATGCAGTGACAAGTGCACCAGCAGGTTGTTGAGGTGAAATGTGGGATGGTGTAGCAGGGAGCCATGAGCATCACCCGTGAGTCATTTATGATGGCGCGTTTAACGATGATCTCAGTGAAAAATACACAAGAACAGCAAATACAACTCTGCACCTCCTTGGACGTCGAGCGAGTCTTGTTTTCTGAGGAATTAAATTGTGATGAGGGACATGCTGCCATATTCATTGCCTCTTGCCGCACCGTGTCATGCTCACTGGTATTTAAAATGAAGATTGACGCTGGAATAAAGCTGGCCAGACAGCACGGCTAGTTCTTTCAGTTACCAGTCATGTTCTAAAACTCAGGTCCAGTACAAGTGATGGATATGAGCCAGTGTGAAGAGAAATATCTGGTTTCAATCTCACCACTGAAACATCTTGCTCATTCCCCATTGGGGTTAGGCAAGGTAATACAAGAGGCATTAATCAAAACATTGTCTGCGGCTCTCGGCCTCTTTCTTTTACTCTCTCCATTTCGGCATCCCTTTCTCTTTTCTCTCGCTCTTTCCTCTCCAAATGGTGTCTGAGGGGTTGTGTAGACCAGACATAAAGTGTTAACAACGGGAACCAAAGGACGCCAACACGGAGAAGGTTGAAGAAGGATTTGCTTGCTCCTTTCCATCTCCTTCTTTTTCCTTCTCGTCTTCCCTTCTCTCCGCTTTGTGAACCAGCTGGGCCTGGTGAAGGGTTTAATTTAAGAGAGCAAAGAATTCCATGGCAGGGTTCCACTGTAACTGACGGCAGGCGCGCGTAAAAGCAGGCTTCGAAGCTGGAGCTCTGGAATGTCCAGGAAATTTCGGGGGGACTTGTTCTCATTGTGTTCTTTGTTTTAGGTCATATTTAATTAGGGAACTGCTCTAAAAACAAATGCTTGTGTTCTGAGAAGCCAGCTGCAAACATGACAGCAGGGTCACAGAGAAATGACAAATTGTGTATTCAGCTGAACGCTGGGTTTACAACTCAACTCAAACCATTACACCACACACACACACACACACACACACACACACACACACACACACACACACACACACACACACACACACACACACACACTGTACTGTACAAAGAGTGAAGGGTAGTGAATTGCAAAAAGAGCAGGGTTGTGCTATGGCAAAACATATGCCACAATTTTCTTTAATGAGATGGAAAATCTTAATAATAACTTAATCTTCAAAGGCTCTGTAGAAAACCCTGGAGATACAGCATTTTACTGAACTTGACAGACAGATTTTGTTCTTCGGCTGTGGTCCCGTATAAAATTTTCACTTTGAAAGCAAAGCCCATCATTATGTCCTCCACTGTCATGACACCAGATTTTTATCAGTATCAAATTATCACGCTGTTCTTCTTCCAAGCTGGTGGATAGACTACATTCTTATGAGGTGATGCAGGACAAGCTGGATGAAAGCAGAAGGATGAGAGGTGCTGCAGTGATTCCACATCGCGTGAGACAAGTGGACGCACTGAAGCTCACCCTCCCTCTCCTTTGACCCCCACTGCTCGTTGTCACTTCCATGTTCCCTGTGCTGTCACTCACGGGCACCGACTTGTGAGAAGGAGGACTAGTCACATATTGGAGTGATTAAGTATTCACACAGTCACACCACTACACACAAACCCTCTCCCTCGCCGGCTGGTGTGAGCCAGCCGACTCTGGCGGCAAGCCTTTTATTGTTTTCATTTCCTTTTCCATGGAGTCATTGACACTATCAATGAGCGCTCCCAAAGCCTCAGCCTCCCTCTTTGCCAGATAACCCCAACGGCACAAGTGTCAGAGCTCCTACAGACAAACAGGGGAAAGGTCTGAGGTTCCTACATTCTGCAGTGTTTTTTGGAAAGGTCAGATCTGTGTCAGAAATTTGACTGTCCAAGATTGTGAAACTTATTTTGAAATAGCAGAAACAGTAAAATGACAAACCCAGTACTTAATGCAGATTCAGCCTGTATGAACTTTCCTTCATCATCAGAAGTAAAAAATTCTTTAAGGAGGGTGTCAAAAAAGTTATAGCAAAACAATGAATATTAGAACATTGCAAATGTTCTGTACCACTTTAGGAAATTCTAAGATTTTGTCTCCCCCTTTGCCTTTATATCCCCCTCCATATTTTTTGAGAAAACTCTGATCAGTGCTTGTACTTTCAGGTGTAATTCTAGCCCTTCATGGCCCGATTGTTTCATGTCTACCACATTGCTACAAACTATATATAATCCATAGGTTTTTAATGATATTAGGTCCGGGCAAAAACTAATTTTATGAAACTAATCATGAGAAGACTTTGTGCATTGGATCATTGTCTTGTTCAAGAATCCAGTGTCTCTTCATTTGTGGATTATTGACTGATGGCAGGAGGCCTCGCGCAGCATTTAGCTCCACTGTTCACGGAGCTCCGCTGCCTGATGCAGACATACACCCTGAAAAAATCATTGAGCCTCCACCTTGTTTGATTGTGAGAATGATGTTTCTCTCCGTATAGATATTTTTTTTTTCCTCAAAGTCCCTACAAATTGTGAGCAAATCCTTCAACTTTGGACTCACCAGACCACATGATCTTGTTCCAAACCTCATTTGCTTTGTTCACATGCTCCTTAGTTTACTCCAAGCCTGCTGCCTTATGTCTAGAAGTAAGCAATGACTTCCTGCATGCTTTTCTCCCAGACAATCCAGGCTTGTGCAGACTACACTTAACTGTAGAGATGACTTGAATTCCAGTTGCCTCTAAGGACTTTGTCAGGTCCCCTGCTGTTTGTTTTGGATCCTTATGTAGCTCTTGTTTCCTATCGCCTTTTCCAGTTATTTGTCTTGGTTTTCCACTTCTTGAAAGAGTTTTAGTACGTCCATGTCTTTTCTATCTCTGGATTAGGATCTTCACAGTTAGTTCTGAAATGCCTAAATACTCTCTCCAGCTTTATGAAGATTTACAAATTTCAGTTTGATGTTTTCTGACAGCTGTTCTCCTCATCAGTGTTTTTGTCAAGAATCAAGGTATTTGTAAGATCTGATTTTACACATTAATTTTAATGACCTAAATTACCTTTATCAGCTGTATTTTAGTCTTGTCATTTGCATCAGCCTTAACAATATCATGTGCTCTATTTCACTATATGGTAAACACGTAACAATTGTGAAAAACTTGACAAAGGCTCAATGACAAATGCACTTGTTCATCCGAACACACACCTCACCTCTAAGCCGTTTCGCAATTCTTACAAACGCTCTGAAATGAAAGCAACTGTAAATGTCACCGTTGCACGCTATGTGGATTACAAGCTCCGCCACGATGCCAAACCAGGCTACTTTGCCCAGTGACGTCTCTGGCTGTTTGACCTCTCGTGAGTTCTTGTGAGTCTATGATCTCCGAAAACACATGCCTTATTTCAAACAAATCTGTGTGAAGAGCATTAATGCCGCCACTTAATTCCAACCGGCTCATTTGTGCACCATGCGTTTCACCATATGCAGTGACTTTGTGATGTCATTATTTATGCTACAAGTCATAGAGAGCGGAACACTCTATCCTATAAGCTTCCAAGTTGAGCAAACAAGTCCTTCTTTAGCTCATTTCTGTGAGTGCTGAGAGTGGCTTCACTTCTAGAAAGGATGTCACATCGAGTCTGTCAACAGTAAAGCCGTGAATGTGTCAGAAGAGGACCCCTAACCCAGAGCTCATCCCATCTCTCATTTAAACTTTGACCACACTGAGATCATGTACTGTGGAGGTATGCAGACAAGACAAAGCACATATTGCAGTACACCGAGTGCATGTGCACTATCAGAGTCCAGTGTTGGAAAACTGCTCATTTCTCATCAATGTGTTCCATGTCTAGAGAGGTTCAATTGTGCAAATTGTGCACAAGGCGAGAAAACCACTCGACAAACGCAGCTTGTGGCCATGGTATGTAAAGTTGGCCTACTTTGTTTCCTCTCCCAGATGGTCCACATGTGCAACTAACTGCAGTTCCACTGAATATTTTTCTGACAACCCAGGGTTGAGAAAAGAGCCTAATGTTCGACAGGTTGGCTCTGCTCAAAACATGCAAATTAAAACAGTGATGTTAGATACATACAGTCGGCCTCATAGGCATTTTCCAAGTCCATCTGTCATTATAAAAGCTGTGATCTACGAGAGGGAAATTGGGTCATTGACAGAGGAAACGCTGTTTAGCTAATTGTACATTACATGTACGTAGAGGCACATCTACATTGGATAATAAATCAAGATAACTATAGGGCCTAAAGGGTCATGCTGAAGTCATTAAAAGTCTTCACGTCATTTCGTCCAGCACTGTGTCTTGGTAATTACAGAGAAATCCAGGACATTTCATGGAGGTGAGGTCATTTCTGTGACTGACATCATTTCAAAATATGAGCATTTCAAACACGAGTAAAACAACACTGGTAAAACAAGATTTTCTTAAAAAGAGAATATGTTGCTTATTAAGACACTTGGTGAATTCGCCCAGTGTGGAACACACACTGTCCAATCAACCTGCAAAACTAATCATCTACTGCATTGCACTCTGAACTCTTCCTAATTCACAAAACAGCATTGTACTTTGGAATCACAAACACATCGGACTGGCCTTCAAATCTATCAGACGTCAGTCTATATCTAACAATGTCTACAAGGTCATGTCAGGGAAATAAGAGCAAATTTCTCCATGACTACATAAACAGCACTGAGGCTATCCTGCCAGATGGACAGGGATGGTGGTCTTTTCTCCAGACCTGCTGGCAAACTGAGGAAGGGAAAGGTTATAAGAGCATGCTAAGGGATGGCTGATGAACTCACACAGTAATCAAACAAAAGAAAAAATTTAAAAATACGCATTGGTGGTAGCATGCACCACACCAGACAACAAGTGCGAAATTAGTCACAGCAGACTGGAAAGGCTGGGATGCTGTTTCTGAGTCACAGTGACTGTAATGGTTCAATGCTGGGGGAAAAGCGTAAAGCGTGGCATGTGTGACTGATTAGTAAAAACTAATAAAAACCTTATCTTACGTTGCTTTACTCTGATATGAATTTAATTCTTGAGATGAACGAGTGGGATTACTGAAAGGGGATAACAACAACTTACAGTGAAATCATCCAACAAAAACTGTTTGGGAAGTAATCGGCTTTTCCGATGTGAAAGACAAGCTATGTGAGCTGTTTTGGGTGTGGTTGAAAGGGATTTAATAGTAAAGATTTGCTTTATTGGACAGTGCCTGTTTGCTGGATGACGCTGCATGTCCCCAAACCAATTCCAGGATGTAGGTTCTGTGTTTATGTGTCTCTCTTTTTATTTCCTTTTGAATAGGTAATTACACACATACGCTATGAAGGCCATAAACACATTCACAGACACCCATGGTCATGCAAATGCAGACACTTCAAGTCTCCGATAGTTCAGATGACAGGTCTGAGCTCCGGTAATGAAAAACACGTGCTCCAGGAGACTGAACTTCTTCCAAACTCATCTTCTCTTGGCTAAACGCTTTCATCCACACCTCAATCTATCAGTCTCCTTTTCTTCAGCAAGCTCTCGAAGCATGTGCGTTGTGTGAATCCTGTACAATGTGTGTTTTTGAGCAGAGGTGTGTGTGAGTGACATATATACAGTATGTTCACAAGAGTTATCGTTCTTTCCGCCCTTCGGTCTTTACTCTGTCCTCCCCATATCTATCTTTTCACCTCTGTGCCTTTCCTCCACTCTTCCTGTTGTGAAGTACACTTAGTGCTTCTTTAAACAATGACCCTGATTTGAACCGGAGGGTTTCAAGATGAAGTCAAAAAAAACTGGAGTGTTGATGGGCTGTGCGTTTTAAATCACAGAAAAATACACATAATATTCAAAAAGCTTCAGAATTTGTAGTTTAAAATTCGCCTGTGGAAAAGGTCTTCTTGGTAATATTTATAGCAAGCGACTACCAGTGTATTGGCCACAAATGATGAAAACTCAAACCCACCTTCATATTTTCTGCAATCAGAAGCTACAACTCTGTTTAAGTGCAGCTTAGCCTGTCATCGCGGCGCTTATAAGTTCCAAAATTTATAAGCTTGTCAAAAACAACTCACATAGACATGGTGCTGAACTCTTTAGACTGTTTTCATGATTTTCTTTTGCTTCACATTGTTATATTTATGGCATTGAAGGGCCAAAATAAAAGTGAGACGAGAAGTGAGGGCTGCACGTTCTACAATAGGTTCCCTTCTCTAAAACTAATGCAGTCTAATGTACTGTAATCTCATACTGTGCAATAGCCCTTGAGAAAACACTGTAATACCTGCATTTGTCCCTTGGAGTTAACAATATAATAATAGGTGGAGTAAACTAGGGGATAAAACTAGTACCATAAGCAGCCAGTTGCTGATGCCAACCTGAGGGAAGCTCCGCACCGCCCTCAGCCCGCCAGTCTCCCACTGGTTGTCATTAATGTTTTTCACACACTCGTCCTAAACGTAAAAGGAGCTGCCATTCACTCTCATGAGAACAGATGTTTCTACAGTGTAGATGTGAAGACTCGCTGATAATGGGATTGGACAAAATATTAGAAACATGGCGGTGACTTAAGTATTTCATCTATGTATTGTGTGCTATCTAAGCAAGTATATGAAATTGCTTACAGACTCGGACTGTTCACATCAATTCATTGCAGTAACATTAAGATATTGTTTGACATCGCTATCACTGTCAGACAGGGAGGAAAAGGTGAGCGTGCTGTCTTTCTATCATCTTCCATTTGTACGGCATTGAGAGTCAACAGGCTGGCTACTGGAAGCATCCGCACACGCTGTACTTATCCCAGCCAGACATAGGCCTTATCAAGCTAAAACAAACTGTTGTAATGATACAATAAAGCTACACCAACAGCGAAAACGGTAACCTCTGGGTTTCTTTTGACTCTCCTCACACAGCCTGAAAAAGACAAGAGGCTAGTCCACGAAAGCCAAGTTTTGGTAATCACATCATGAGGATTGAATCCACCTTTGTTTGAGGGAACACAGGAAAGGAGACAGTGTCCAACAGCTGTTCATAAAGAGAAAGTTCCTCTTTCCAGCTTTCAGTGTATTGTCAAAGCTGGATGCTGATAGCCTTCACAATTAGTGTAACATTTACAAGGTCTTGCATGAGCTACGCTGCAATTCACTGCAGTCACGCTACTCACATAACCAGCTGCTGTTCTCCATTACTGCCCAGGCAAAGTGCATATCTGTGGAATGCAATGTCAGTGCTCGGCTTTGAATGGCAGCTCGTGTGATGTGTGCGCAGTTTACCCCTGTTTGCATGTGTGTCCCTTCAGCAACACAATCCTGCTTCATATATTAGGTTAATTTAAAAAGGTCAATGATTTTTCATATGCAGGTAGCATATCATTTCTTCTGGCAGGTTTTCTGTGGAACGAGCCAAATACTGACTAACCGATGCAGATGGATTTAACCTGCCCTTGCATGATGCTTACCAACTGGTGAACTGTAAATGTACATGTGCACAGAAATGGAGACCTTGTACTTGTAAAGCAGGGAGTACTCCAGACCTGCTGTCCGGCCCTGTTTCAGCTTCTGGTTGACTGAACGCACCTGATCCAGGTATGAGAGATGTGAAAAAAGTTCTCATTTTCATCTAAAGGAATTCTTAGCGCTGATAGGAAAAGACACATCTAATGGGAACCAACATTCATGGATTATTGAACACGAGCACAGCCACAAAAAACATATTACTAACCCTTAGTGAATTTAAGTTTCTCCTTTCATTTCAAAACTATGTAAAACCTTAGCCGACCTCTAGCTGTTCTCTCCGTATTCAAGGTTTTTATTTGATTAGTACAGAGTGTGGGAGGGAGCACCCAGGAACAAATTGCTTTAATTAAAAAAAACATATGGAGCAGGTTATATCATGGTTTGCTGCCCTTTTTCTCACTAATGTAATTTCTGCCATGTACGCCTGGTGAGATGGTGGGAGAACTCCAACTGATACTAAAGCCAGAGTCATTTTTCCCAACTAATGCTCTGCTATCACCAGCCAAAATCAACTTCCACCAAATACTGGATATTACATCATTTACACAATATGGCTCTGCAGCAACTCTCATTAGAGGTCGGGGGTGTGGCACTCCAGAGGGACCCTTCTGTAACCCACTCCATGTGTTATCAGGGCCTTAAGACGATTTCTGGGTCCCTTATCTTTCTAAACACATAGAGTTAAGCTGAGATCGTATCAGCGGCGCTTACGGAAATTAAATGATGGCTACGCGTTGCTTAAGCAGCGATGCGGTGCAAAGTGAAACACGGCAAAGTAAATATTTACTGTACAGTATCAGAGAGACGGGCTGTGTTAAATTTCAACCCAGAGGTTTCCATATATTGTAAAGGTCTAACATTGCAATAACATTAATCAGTGCTTTGGCACCATTGTTTGGCAGCTGCTGATGGCTGTTTGCACTCTGCCAATCATCACTCTTTAATGCAGCTATAGAATCCCTGTATATTCCCACCCAGACGTGATGTTCCAAGCAGCTGCCGAGCCAGTGTAAACCAAACTCTGACCAAAACACACGGGCAATAAGCAAAACTTGAGTGACAACCACTCAAAAGGCTGTTTTTTATGTAGAGGTTGGCCTGTGTCTGTGCAGGTCATTGTTTTGTTGTGTGTGAACATGATACAGTCAGTCCCTGCAGGAATTTCTAATGTTGTGATTATTTCAATCAATCCCCTTTGAATTCTGTGGGACCTTGAATGTGAAACATTATAAAAACATGGCAATATGCATCATAATTTCTTTTAGAAAATCTGTCCTGAAATCATTGTAGGCAGCAGTAATCAGAAAAAATGTAAACCTGTTTTATCCACCTCATACGGTAACAATAAATTCTATTTGATTTCTTGAAACATTTTGAAAACAGCCTATTCTATACTGTATGCAGTATTATGTGATTTGATACTGGTAACATAAATTGATCTTGTTACTTTCTATTTTGGCAAAAGTTTCAGCTTACCAGGTTTAGGGGGTTTTCCACCTTGTCCTGTGGAATAAAAACAAGAATAATTAAATAAAATATCAGGCTAAACATTTACCTTGTAATATCAAAATATACTGCACACATATTAATGGCTCTGCTTAACAAAGATTCCAAACATTGTGAAATTGATAATGTATGTCCCTCATTGTCGGGCAGTTGATAGTGAAGCTGAATCGAAGGGATACAGTGCGTATGAAAAATTAAATGCTGAAAATAAGACAAAAGCTCCTCAAGGTAGCTGAGACTAAATCTACAAAAACAAAGAAGTTTTTACAATCTTATTTCGAACTTCCTACCTGCAATGCCCAAGCCTCCAGGCACAGCAGCCCCGGGAACCAAACCACCTGGACCCACACCGCCTCCAAATCCTCCTAATGTCAAACAGAGACAGGTATGATTGTGATCAGGATGTTATCATAAGTTTTTGCTAACAATGTTTGCACCAAGTTGTCATGTCCTTAACATCATTATGTCAGTTTCATTGTTTAGCACACAATATTCATCATTACTGACCACTAAGCTTGTGTTAGAGAAATGTGTAATCAACCTCAAATTTCCAGATCGCGTAATGTCTTCCAATAAACTGGCCTAACAAAAGTGGGTGGCCCCACACACATTGTTTATTGCCAAAGCAATATCCCTAGGATTTAATTATTCTTAGCTTGCGGTGGTGTGACAAGGAAGTCTCACCATGTGTTTCCTCTAGATCTGGCCAAACTAAAGCTGAGTGTTGACAGACAAGTTTGTCTTCAGAACAGCAATCTGTTTCTTCTAATTTTCATTCAAATAAGTGCTTTGGTGTTGCTTTGGTTTGTATGCGCTGTAGAACTCAAATACAGCTTACAAACATCTAACAACTTTCAGCTCACTGTATAAAAATATCATAATTCAAGTCTCATCACATTAATTCTTCGTGCTTTCATGACTTCCCAGCGTCGCGTTCACAGCTTAAAGTGTTCAGCTGCAGCCGGGCAAACACACGGCCTACGGTTGGCAAACTTTTGTTGAAGCAGTGAACTGTGCATGCGGAGCTGAGTGTCTCTGGTTGGAACCCGTGAAATGACAAATGGCAGAATCCAGTGAATTAAATCCAGTGGAGGCCATGGCTGCTTGGACAGACAATCAGAACCCCTGAGAAAGCTACACTGTCACGCTGCCACGAGCGAGACATTACTCTATGGAAAAGATACATTTTACAATGTGTTGACACAAACGTTTCACATACCCCCTGCATGTTCATACGTGAAATGAATAAATCAGTGAAGTAAATCAAACACAGACTTCATCATAAAAAATATTTTTTTAGTGTCCATCCACAAATCATGGATCAGGTAATGAGGAGGCTCTGAACCAGTTTGTGTTTCTCATATCCAAAATTACTGAAACAGTAGTGCACGCACCAATTCATGATAAACCAGATGTGATTCTTAAAAACATATTTTACAACATGTATGATGGAAAAACTATAAATCTAATGTTTCTGCTACTCACCTGCAGCCTTAGCTGGCTTATAGCCTAAAGGGAGTCCTCCAGCAGACCCTGGTAAAATAACAATCATACAGGGTATTGAGTTATGGTATGCGGCATGTAGCAATGTAATGGACAGTTTTTTGGCCGAGAAATTAATCATTAAACCAGATAAGGTTTTATCTTACACTACTTTCTTTTGAAACTGTTTTTTATGGGTGCATGTACAGTATATTGTGGCCACACAAAGGTGCATATAAACATTTCAGGGGTTTTAAATATATGTTAAGTATTTTAAATGTGATCATAGTTTAAATAATAGTTTTGTATTCTGTGTACATATGCAGGTGGTAGACCTGATCTGTGAGAAACTCATCGCAGTTATTGGGCTAACATCCTTAAGTGGGTGACAGTACTTCCAAGAAATGAGGGTGAAATTGATGTTATATAGTTGGTAAATGTAAATTACCTCTGGGTAAAAGTACAATTTGTCAAGTATTTGTATTAGGGACACATTTTAATGATGGAAATAACTTATGAGGATGAAAGGGCGTTTCACACATGCACTTGCTTTGAACTGAGCCAGGCCTTTATTATTTATGCATATGCATGGTCAAAGGCAGTTTTAAATTTGATTCCAGAGTTCCCAAAGGTTATTGGTCAATTTTGTGCATTAATTATATATATACACACAGTTTAGCACAGATTTTTTTGTTTGGTCTGCTTGTCAATGACGCCCAGTGTCTTTTTCAGAAAACAAAATTACTTTGGTTAAGATAATGGAGATATAAAAAGTTTTGGTTTGGCTTTTTGGTTTTTGGTTTGATCTGAAATCTCTTTGTGAATTTACTCTGTTAAACCAGACCCTGGTCTTCCTTGAAACTTTATCAAATGTTGTGTCAAATTATAAGAAAAGTGTATTAATACTGATACTATAATTCAAGGTTACTTTGTTACCTGGAAATAATCCAGTCCCTGCTCCAACTGCAGCACCAGGTGGCACATACACGCCTGGAAGACAAAAGGAAATTCAAAAGGTTATCTTCCATCATTCGCACATGTAAAAATGTAGCCAAAGAGTTTTTAGGCATCAGTGTAATTTCTTTCCTGCAACACTTGTAACAGCATCTCAAAACAATGAATCCATTTGTTAGACAAACATTCTCAACGCATTTATCATCTGTGACCCACACAGCAAAACTGAAATCTGTCCTTGGCATACAGAACACATCTGCCCCCAAGTCATGGTGATGATGGGGCACCCAATCAAGTATGAACACAGTGGCTCCAGCCAGATCCAAACGAAACGAAAAGAAAGAAAAACCTTTATAGGCTTGATGAGGAGAAAATTCCAATTGTTTTCATTTTGATGAGGTATTGCACTTGGAAACCATTCGGAAGGCTGTGGACACCCTCGACCCCCACCTACACCCCCAGCCTCATTTCTTTCCTGATTTTTGGCTGCAACTCAGAGTAATTCCTGAGATGCTCGTTCTGGATCCCAGACATGGTGGCCTCATGTGTGCGAAAACGACAACAGAAATAAAAGAAAGGGAGGATGAAAAAATGACTCCAGTTGTCCTGGGACAACTAACATCTAAATCCAACGGGACTAGTGAGCCAAGGCCAAAATTACATCGTTATATTTTTGAGGGGAAAACCTGGTTTATATCACTAAAAACACATTGCAATGGAGTGAACGGGCTGCAGGACCACAGTGATTATGTTTAATGGTTCTTACATGTGCTGGGAGGCCAATTAATTTAAACCACATGTCAAAGGCGTTCATGTGTTTATTAGCAAATACTGTGTGAACATTGCTTTGAGCTCAGTCCACTGAGTGCGTCCATTAGGGGAAGAACATTACAAGGTATTACTGTCCGATCTAGTTGAATGAAAATGCATGACACATACCACTGAACAATTCCAAAAAGTAAAACTTTGCACTGAAGAATTCTCTGACCATTTCACTAATAAGTTGTGACATATGTAATAGGTTTTTGCCACAATGTTATCAGTATTATTTCTACTGTACAACTAAACTTAGGAAAATCAGCAGTCAGAGCCAATCAGTGCCAAAAATATGTAAAGTAGAAAACACAAGCACGTTCAACAACCCACTGAAATGAGTGCGATTGTGTAATAAACATGAGATAATACGCAAGTTAGCGATGAGTGGTTCGAAAACAAATTCATTCGGAAATTCTGTCTTGAAATGCAAGAAACTCAGAAAGTCTCCATTGCAGAATCTACAAGTGTTAATACATCAGTGAATGGTTCGTGTCAAGGCTAATAAGGACAGTGTTATTTACATAGCTGCTTCAAAACTGGACTAATATGAATTTTACTGGGAATATTCCAGACAGTGGTTGACAGCAGTGTGGAAGAATTTCCTGTGATTTTTGGTTTTCCGGTTACAAGAAAGTGAAAATGAGAAGATTTAAGGTTTTGTGTTACACTTGTGTGATGCCTTTCGACTCGTCCTGACTAGAAAGATGGGCAGCTTAATGACGACGGTGGAAAGGAGGGTGAACCTTGTAACACTAAAGAAAACTCAAAGCCCTGCAGGAAAATAAGAAATCAATATTTGAAGTCTCTGTATTGAATTAGCCAGTGCATGTGTGTGTGCCTGGTAGTTTGCCCATGCCATCAGCTTCATGGCAGGCTTAGGTTAAGGCACCACACAACAGGGGTGGAGTGAATGTTCTCAACTGTGCTCCTTCATTTCACAATCAAAAGAAGGATTTCCTGTCTCCGTACTGCAACCAAGCCAAGCAAAAGTGTGTCTGCCCCAGTTTCCCTTTTCTTAGAATCTCAGCATGCTACTGTGCCATTTTTACAGAGTGCATCAGGTTCATGCATGCACATAGGTAACACTGACCTCACCTACCTCAACAAATTGGAAGATTTGTTCATGATTGTGTTAATTAACGTCATCATCATCACGCGCTTGCATTCCTTGCAAACTCAGCCAGGTCATGAGAATGTGCTGGAATGTGTGTGAATGACAGGACTGACTTGTAGAGCACATGGGATTAAATGAGGTAAAATTTATTTCACAGTTGACTACAGTCAAGAGTTTGACCTGGCTGTTTGTAATATGATTAATATTGGAGGATGAAAACCTCGGGAAAGAAGATTTGAACATTTATTTCCAAGTACTGACTTTTATTAGTGATCTGATCTTGCCAAAACCATGATTCTATGATCTTAAAAAGATAAGAACGTAAGAATGTTAAATACAGCCTTATGTGTGCAAACCTAGCAAACTAGTGTATAAAGTTAAAACTGTCACATCCAGCTCGGGGCAGCTTCCTATGTTGCTGGGCAAGTAGAAAATCCCATTTGACGTGGCTACACTTTTTACTTGTGGTTCTACATTTATAAAACAGCAAATAATTACGCACAACTTCTCTTTTAAAAAGCAGAAATGCAACAGCATACAGCAATTTGCTACACCAACTGGGGGAACAAGCATCAGTGGAAAAGTGAATACAAATGCAAAGATATTTTCAAGGCCTTGTGTCACAGAAAAGACAAACAATGGAGCCACGTTACAGGTGGAGTGAAGTTAATCTGTCCAAGGACACGGTCTCGCTACAGACAGTTGAGAAAGATCAGTTCAGGCCAATGATAGCAAGAGTGGATTAGATGTACAGTATGTCCCATGGGAAAGAAAACACAGCCAAAATTTTCTGTACCTTGAAGGATAACAAAGCAGAAATTTGGAATGTTATAAATGCTAAATTGAGAACCAAGACAATTGTGATAAACCCAACAGCTATTTGGCTGAAAGGGTGACATATTCTGCAAGTTGTTTTTTTGCTTGTGCAATAGAACGTTTTAAAATAATATGTTAGCAATTTCTTATTCCTATATTTTATGTACTCCTCACTGAAAAGCAAACCACAAACCCATATAAAGACCTTAGCATGCAAAAAATAAAAAATAATAAATAACAAAATTCGGACAGAGATGGACAGAAAACGTTTTACTGTGATACAGTTTTTTTTGGCCATGTTGTCCAGCAGAACTGGTACAAAGAAAGAAAAGACGTTTGCAAAAATCTCACCGTGTTAAAGGAACACAAATAAAGCATCAATAAACCGCCGTCTGCTTCTCACTCAAGCAAGTAATAAGCTTGACTCCAGATAAATACAGTGTGCTGAATTTTGTGCAGATGTGGTTTGAGCAGAATGGCTGTGAGCACACTAAGAGGGTGATAACGTACGTGCACTCGCAGGAATCCTGACAGTGATCTGAATTTATCGCCGCTCCACTTTGGACTGGAGTGCGGTTTTAACTCTAAGACTCACTCACTGTAAGCCAGGAATGCAAGCCAGTCATCAGCACAAGCGGAAACACGGACATGTGAGGTACTTGGTCCGGGATTGACACGCTGACACCTCCCGTCAGTTGCAATGTATACCTAGAATCTAGAATTGTTGACATTTTAATATAAATTATTTCCCTGCCAAATTCTATAGGTCTCACGTGGGTTATGGAAGTGCTGAAATTTGGGTCCCTTTTGGGTTACTAATACGTTGGCATGTGGCCAGTTCCATCTGCCACACAGTCCAACCTTCTGAGGTGCAGAAGTCGCTGTTCTAAGACGAGATAATTTACTGCCTTCAGTTGAAAGGAGGCAGGGTACTAATTGAGGGTTTTAGATAAATAGCAACAGTAATAACTCTTTCTTGGTTGGACAGTTTTACTTCAGCTCACACCACTTACTTACAATTCCCCCTCCCTTGTGGCTGCAATCCAGTGTAGTCTTTTAAAGTTCTGGAAGTTACCTATATGGAAAATCTCACATCATCCATGATTCACAAAGTATATATCTGAATAGGAAGAATACTAATTACAGCATATCAACAAAATGGTTTTTAAAGCCCTGTTTCTTACTGTTTTACTTGGCACACTGACATCCATAATAATTCCCAAATCATCCAAAGCCGAACAATTACTGAGAAATTTCATAAAGAGAATTTATGTTCCAGAGGATTTAGATTTGTGTTTATACAACACAAAGAGAACAATGTGTGAAAAGCTCAGAAATTTAGATAAAAATCATTCTCAACACAACACATGTGTATGCGAGTGTTATGGTTTCTCAGATTCCCTTGTTTTTAATTTTGATTAAATGACGTATTTCACCAGACACACGCTGACACATGACACAGGTGGAAAGGACTGCGCTCCTTGCTTGTTTACTTTAGCATCATGTCATGAGGAAAGAGGAAGTGGAAATGTTTATCAACAGTTTAGCTGCAGAGATAATGTATTTGATACTTTGCCTGGGGTTTATACTGGCAATACTACAATAAAGAAAAAAAATTGTGATTCATGTAATAATCTGCAAATTACATCCTACAAAAAATGTAAACTGCCTTGAAACAGTGTTATAGGATATTTGGTTTACTGGGCTCAGAAATAATGTCTGAATAGCAGAAACATTAGGAAATTTTGAGCGAGAACTTGTTTTGTTATTGGATCAAATAAAAGCAGTGACAGATTTTTCCCTTGCACCTCCCATGTTAATGACATTAGTTACAATTGCTGTTTGTGATTTGAAACAGTTTAGCCTTACTTCATTTACAACGAGTTGCTGAGTAATGTGACATTTCCAAAATTTGCTCAGTGGTTGTTTAATAACTGGTCTTTGACTAAATAATTAAATGTGTAAGATTTCATGGAACACTTTATGATACATGTTACTTGCATGCCAGACATCACCAGCCAGGGGTCCCACTAGTGGAGTTGGTGAGGGACACGCTGCAAAAAGTAGGCCAACGGGCGAGACGGCCAACTGTCGGCTTGGTATGTCACGGCACCTACAGGACCGTTACTATTCTGGATCGGAGTGCAGCACAGCAAATATATTAAGAAAAACCAGGGAGAAACTCGCTCGATCAACGGGTGACGTTACATCACTCTGCAGCACAATATCCTTTAAGATAAAAGCAGTTTGCTGCATTCACACATTTCCCTGAAGACAAGCGTTAGTCTTTAAGGAAAGCTCCCATCCATGCAACTCGGAGCAGCCGTGCAGTGAAGCAAACAGTGTGGTTCCTGGCGCCCTCACATCTCCTGTTATCAGACATATGACAGCTGGCCGGCTATCCGTCACCTGTTGCGCTGTCTATTTTCCACAGCATGTTGGAGGGTGGGGGAAGGAAAGTGAGGAGCATTCCAGAAAACAAAAATTTAAATGAGAAACATCCATCTTAGTCTTGCACCCACCTCAACCAGACGTCCCCTTCTCTTTCTACACATGCCCAACTTTGTCTCAGTGACACTCTGAAGCTGCGCACTGGCAAACAAACTCACAGGCCACAGACGGCAACGTCGTAATAATTAAGAAGATCAGATTCTAATTTTGTTATTGTTTGTGTATCGTGGGTGCAGCTTTATCACTGGAAATTGAAAAGACACCTTTGAAACAAAACTAGGGCTTGGAACATCTGTGGACTCCCAAATATAGAAAAATAACACAACTAGATAATTACAAAAATAAGAAAGATCAAAACCTGGTTGATGATAATCACCATCACTGCTAAATATGAACTAATACTTCATACAATGACTAAAAGTTAAGTATGATAATAATATCACATGCTAGAGTTGACACAGTTATAAGCACAATGTCAAAAAGGAACAAAAAGGAATTGAACTGCAGTGTGTGTGTGTCACTGCAGTTTAATTTGTATTGCAGAAATAAATGAAAAAGAATGTGAAATGTGAATATCATGCCAAATGCAATATGCTGTTTTTCTTCCTCCAGTATAACTGAAATTAGCTGATACGACGTCTGAAAGTGGACTTCTGACATATCCATAAATTGAGTCTTTTTGCTCTGGCTCTCTATTAGGCATTGTGTTATTTATTAAAACAATAGTGACATTTTCACTTTACTTTTATCCTGCCAATGCTAAAAGTAGTTTAAATAGTTGGAGGAAAAACAAAATCTTTGTGAGTCCAGCCCAGTCTGCAGGAATTTTATAAATTGTATGTAGAAACTGGACATGTTCTCAATTAGTTGTGTTGCTAAATCTAACAAAACACTTAGAAAAATGCAGTTTGGTTTGGTTTGGTTAAGCTCATTGATGCAAAAGGCCTAAAGGTGCAATGCTTACCCCGCTCCTCCCATCACAACGGGCACTGAAACTAATAGAACACAGGACGCAGCGTTTTCATGCCAGATGTTTTCGATTAAACTGACAATGTGTTTGATCACAATTTAATTGTGTTACATCTTGCCTCATCAGTTATGAGATTTATTTAAAAATATATTTTTTCATACTGATGAGCTCATGTTGTTTGTAAACCCACAGTGGAAGATCAGCCTTAGATTTTATACTGTAGCATGGAAAAGTGAGTGAAATCACTGGTATAAGGCACAAGAGCTCTGGCTTTATGTTTATAGCGGCGTTGCTGTTGTGGTTGTCAGGCCATTTTTGTTGAATTATTAGGAAATATCAGATCATGTAACTAACAACGAGCAGCAGCAGTTGCGGATGGATCTGTGTACAAGTTGCTAATTTGGATTTGTTGCGTTTCCACAAGTGAAAAATTTCAGTCTTATCTGAACATTGCAGTCAAATATTTTTTGAGCTGGTAATCAGTGTGATGTTATGGAGACATTCTGGTGTGAGGAAAACCCAACGGAACCAGCAACCTGAGGTGGAAGGACATTTACAAATTGTCTTCCCCTGCTGCAAGTTAATTGCTTTCCAAGAACAATGTGGAAAAAGGAAAATGAAACCAAATTAACAATTTTTTTTTACACATAGTTGCACTTAATAATAAAACTTTAGGCTTTTCATGATATTTTTAAGCAACTTCAGAGTTGACCTGCCACTTCATTCCTGCGCTAAAATTGCAGTGTTTTTCCTCACCTGGACGGTACAGTTTACAGCAGATAGTGTGTGCTCACACTGTATCTTGCACTTGGGCTAAGAGCCGTGTGGTATTCTGACCACCCTAAAGTGAGCACTCAGACTGGCCACCGCGGAAAAAAATTTGCTTGGCTCCACCACTGCATCAGTGACAGGTCGAGATGAAAACATTCCTAACAGGAGCCATTTCAGATCACTGCTGCTGCTGCTGGCAGCTCGCGGGCCGGGGAGGGCTGCGTGCAGAGTGGCTGGAATGAATCAGTTGAGTTAATGTGCTTCTTTGCTGAACACTTAACATTGGTTGAGTGCAGACCAAGGATCTGACAAGGAGAGATTAGGACTGCTGTTTACTGTAACTACAACCAAAGAGTACGAAGTCAGTTTTCCACCTGAATTAAACTGCCCCGGTCTTACAAAGGTGAGACCTTCAGAAAACAGCTTTTCACTCCAATTACTTCGTAGACGGTGATGGGTAAACCTGTTGGCCAGTATTATTAGTTATTGCATCTTCCCAGCAAAGACTGACGTCACAGCAAAGTCATGTGTTTTGATGTAAAACTGCGAATTGCTGGCATTGTCCAATCTTCTAACACTTTCCCATGACGTCTGCCAGAGCAAGAGATGAATAAATGCAATTCTTTCACAATAGCAAACCTTGGTGCTTGTAACCCAAAGGCTTCTACCCAAACGAGTACAGAATGAGGTCACCTCACTCCAAATTATACCAAGCCATTTAACATCAACAACTTGAAAAGCCTCTGTGGTTCCAGCTTTAAAGTAGCTGATGAAACTGAAGAAAAACCTCACTGAAGGAAAACTCTGTTTCCTGCTCCGACAGTTCTTCAAATAATCTAGTCGTTTGATTGCAAAGTGGTTAGTGAGCACTAAAATGACTGAATCACATCATGCTGTGGTTTGCATCCAACCATTGCCACAAGAAGTGTCCACAGAATGCACTATCAATAAAGCCCGAAGCACCACGTTCTTGGGGAGTCGAGACAATCAGTTCTGGTGTCTACCGGCAACGCTGGATAATGCTGCAATTAATCACCAGTGTGTTACGACAGTCAAGGCATCCCATCCAGTCTGCATGGATTTCCTTTCACTTCATCTTCAGCCAAATGAATGTCACTTAGTATTAAATTCCTCTGCAGTCTTCAAGCTGAACATGACAAATGCCAAATGAGGCAAACCAACTTCCAGCAGCTTTAAAGGAAACTTGACACAACGTTTTTAATTTTGCATCAGCTAAAGGAACAAAGCAACTAAACTCTGACCGTCGGAAACACACCATTTGACGTGTCTATCATAAAAAACGAACGACTCTGGCAGCGCTGCTTTAGTTGGTTGTTAAATGTCTGTAGGAGAATACAACAAATGTCAAAGGTGACAGGCTGATTGATGGGATACTCTGCAGAAAGTCGAACAAATGTGCAAAGATTTTACGAGCTTTTCACTATCTTTTTTTAAACTGGGTCCTAACTTGAGGCATTTTTTTTAAAGGACTTTATCAACCAAGCCTGGGTTTGATTCAGTTACCAAACGCAGCTATAGAAAATAGAGGCCACTGGGCCCAAGCTGCCTCAACACAAATTTATTTTTATAAGAATAACATTCAACCCGCTGTATCCGTGTAACAGATGTTGTTTGTTTGTAGGATGTAAAGTAAGTCTGCTTCCTTCAACCTATGAGGGAGAAACAACAAACACACGGTACCTTCACATGGTCATAAGGGTAACATGATGGAGCATATTTATTAACAAACTCCTTCCCAGATGTTTCCTCCAGGACCATAATTCACCTAAACGTGTCAATGGAAAACATTCATACATTCATGGAACTTATAATAAAGAGTGACTTCTACAAGCATTCAAGATGTTTTCTAGCAGACGGTCAATTAGTGCACTGGGTGTTAATAAGTGTGTGTTACAGACCCTTAGAGCAAGTTAAAAGTGTTATTAGTTTCATATTACAGTGCACTGACACAGATGGAACTAGTTTGACTGCCACAGAATAGTTTGAAACGGACGGATTCAACACTCACTTGAGATCAAAGTAGCGTTGCTAAGCCAGTGTTGATATTTGCTGGCTCCTTTACCTGCTATATATTTCGCTTGAATGCATCTTGAAATCTCAACTGAAATATGGCTGGCACAGAGAAGAAAGGATGAACATTCTACAAAAGGGCAAAGATATTTTTGAACGTTTCAATCTATGACTTGGTCTGACTTGATAGACTTTGTCAACTTGATCAAATCAGTGGGAGCCAACAAAACATGTCCAGCTTTATATGGACAAAATATTTTCATATGAATGTGACGACCTAACCACAGTGAATCTGACAAGACACTTGGAAAAATGAAGATGGAGAACATGCGTAAACAAATGTGACTTTTATGCAAATAAACAAATAAATGGACTGGACTCCAGCATATCCAGCCCCAGATGCTAAATATGTTTTCCAGTTGGGGCTGAATAAGTTGGAGAATATCAGCCAAAACACAGACAAAGAATTAAATCAAAGCAGTGAGAAAGGGGAGAAAAAGTAAACTCAGAGGCTAAATGAGAGTGGGAGGAAAGGCATGCTCACAACCTCTCCCTCGCTCCAACTGTCTGAAACAGATAAGCTCCAACTTTAAAGTGCACTTGAAACAGACCCACTGAATCTGCATGTTGCTACTTTAATAGATTCTGGGCAGAAAAGTTTAAGACTTCTAGACTTCAAGAGAAGAATCGGTCAAAGCTGTCAAGAAGACGCTCGGATGCAGACTGTCCAGCTGGAAGTCCATCAGGAATGAATTTAGGCTATGGCATTTTGCTAAGTGGGAAAGGCTAGAGTCTTATCTTCTTGACATGTTATAGAACAAGGTCTGCAGCCACACGTGCACTACATACAGTTAAGTGAGTGCCCAGCATGTATTTCAATTACATTTCTATGAGTCCCTGATACGGAGAAGCACAACAATGAATGGTTGTTTATTCAGATAGTACACTGATAATATTTATGACATGTCCAAGTAACATTATTATAAAGCTATGTTGCATGGTAATCTCACATGATTTACCATGCAACATAGCTGTAAGCAATATGTGAACGGTGCAAATGTTACACTACAACTGCATTTCTATTATTTTAATGTTTTCTGTGTGAGTGTGATAACTCAGTAAATCTTTAATTTTTATATCTGCAGCAGTTTATTTACCTCAGCAAAACCAAAATCAGTTGCTGTGTATATTGGTTTTGGTTTTAGCTGTGACAAAGTCAAAAGGAGTGATAAACAACTGAAGATTATACTAAAAACATCACTTTTATTGCCTACAAATATACACTGAAACACATGAAAAATAGATGGCTTAATATATTATGTAAGCTAAAATAGTTCCATTGAACAAATTAAAATTAATCTTGATGCCTCCTAAATGCTATGCATCAGCACACTATTTAATTTCTTAAGATGTTCAGTTTATGATTCAGAGGGTCAGAGAAGCACAGATCAAAAAACTGCACCTGTTCTAAATCTGTGATTGATGCAGCAAAGATCATGGCTGAGCTCCCCTGTAGCACACACTTACCTCCTTGAAGAGAGGGCTGAATCAGTGCTAAGAGGAAGAGTCCACAGAAGAGCAACAGAATGTTTCTGTTAGCCATCTCGCTCCAAAATGCACCACCCCTCTCTCGATCAGCTGGTTTTATTCTCTTCTAGCTAATTACCACTAACCCAAAGTCTTAAAGGGTGGGGGGAAAGGTAAAAAAAAAAAAAGCCAAAGATATGAGACTGGGAATTAGGATAGGGCAAAGACCCTGGTTCAGTGGATCACTTTGCGTTTTCCTCCTCTGTGTCTGGTGTTGCTGTTTTTATTCTGGTCACTTCTGCCAATAGTACAGACGCTACTGCCAGCAAGGAAAAAGGGAGAGAGGGGGGAAAGAGACACACTGAGACAGAAAGAGAGTGAGAGACAACCCACACACACACAAAGACACACACTCACACACGCTCACACACACACACGGTCCAGAAGGAACCGAACTGTCTGCCAAGCATTTGCATGAGAACGTACTTATCTGTAAGAGTCAAGAGAGACTGAGGAAAAGCAAATCACAAACCCAGATAATTACCTGTTCTCTCTGGCTCTAATGTTCAGGTTCCTTTTTAAAACAAGCTTAAACATTAGTTTTTCTCTGTTTCTCTAAAGCAAGTGATCCAGAAAGACTGAAGGAAAAAGAACTCTCGACATCAGTCGACAAAACATCAGAATTAAAACATTTAAAAAATAACTTGCTGCAGGAATAAGCTAGAATAACACCTGTAATTCCCCCATGGGGGTCACTGAAGTTCTTTCGCTTGAAATAGCAGGGCAACGTGCCTGACAATCCATGTAAGGAAAGCAGTCACAGTGTAAAGAAATGAGGAAACTGTTGGCATCACGGCAACACGGAGCAAAGAACCCAAGAAACAGCAGCCTGCTGGTCTGAAAAGCCTCTCATCAACATAATTGTGATTGTCAGTCATGTAACAGAGATCAGAAGTAAAACAAGAACCAAGCTCAGTCTATGCTCAACTTTGGAGGGATTTGTGTGAAAAGGAGCTGGTGGGCTTCACCTCTGGACCACCATTCATCAAAGCATAACATACTTAATCATTTCATATTGTAAATTTAATCCTAGTTGATAAAAGTGCCATATTTGCCAAGAATTTAGTCTTTGAGACTACTACAGAAAAAAAGTGGTACCAGAAGACTCAATGAAAGTAAGACATCTTCACTGACCATTAATATTAATAAAAAATCACTGTATTGCAACTCTGTAAATTCAGATGTTGTGTGGATAAAAAAAAATTTGCATTGGAGCTAACAGGACACATCCTCTCCAGACACCTGTTTACTGATTCATCTTGGCTCAACATGTCAAGCAATTACTTAGGAAACACCTCACACCTGACAGGGCTGTCATCCATCTTTTTGTTCTGCCCTAGAATACATTTTTGGGATTTCAAGTAGAAGAGGTTAAGCAGAGGTACTTTTTACTGGCAAGAGCTGCAGCCAAGCTCATTTCTCTTTCAGACACAAACCTGACAGACTGGGCTGTTGCACGCATGCTAATGGGTTCTGCTTTCCAAGACACACAGTATCCTTCATAGTAGTGACGTCTACCATTAGTGTTCACAGTCCCTCACGCTGGTTTCCTCAACGTTAGGTCACAAGCTTTAACAACATCCAGTTTGTTCAGACTGGAGGCAAAGGATATTAGTAACACACGACCATTATTACCAAGCAATCAGAAGACAGGTTTCTAACACATGCTGAACACAGGCTCCAACCAACTATACTGCAGGTGACACATACCAGCTTTCATTATTAATTATACTGAAGAAGTTTTTATAATCAGGTATTATACACAGGTGAGACTGCACATAACTTCATGTAAACAAATGAAATAAGCCAGCAGGGAAAAACTGCCAGACATGGTTATTAAGTTTGTGGAACGGGTTTGTTTGTAAGATCACTGAATTGTTTCAATTCAAACACGCGCTTTGATTTTGCTTTGCTTTGCTCAGGACACACCTGAGACACACCATTGTACTAACATGCCCAACAAATCATAGCAAATTGTAACTTTAACTCTCGACAATATTCCTGCGTCATACATGCATGAACGATCATTTCCACAATAGGTGAACCATCTGTTTTTCTCGCTGAACTAATCAGCATGAAAAAACATCACGCTGAACAAGTCCAACAAATCTATTACAGTCACTAACGAGGAAACATTTGAAGTGCTCTCGGCTGATTACGGTAAATCATTAGTTACAATCTAAACACCGGGAGGACACTGGACTAATGCTGTCTCCGGCATGGTACTATTCTTTCCGTGTTTGATTTAGGACCAAAAACCCCAGCTGACTAGTCTAGTTTGGGAGGCAAAAGTGTATTCTGGATGGGAGCAGTGTTTTTCTCCATTTATTTGCAAGTCTAACTGTCTATTTTAGCTCACGTCTGGTGCTCCGAGGGGCTGAGCCTGATGGTATTTTTCCCAACAAAGCTGAGGTTGAGCATGGCCTGTAGTGGCGGCTGAGGAGAGGTCACACAGAATTTGTTTTTGGTTCAACTTTTAACTGCGAGTTCTTTAAACATTTATCTTGCCGGTCTGAAATTCTGTGATTACCAAATGAAAATTTGATTTGAAATGTATTGTGTGTGGTAGTCAACAGGAGCATATGGTCCATTAACGAATCCAATCAGTTTACATACACACAGCAATCAAATGTATCTTCAGTGACTGAAAAATCATATTTCATGGCAGCGAAGCGCCTGTGTGTAGTATCCTGTACTACAGATCCTCCTGCAGCTGTGTAAATGTGTGGATAGAGGCTGGTAAACAAGAATTTATGAAATCAAGATTATTCTTTCTCCAGGTTGCTGGCCAGTTATATCCACTGATTACAAGCCTGATAACGGTGAGCCCAAGAGGAAGGTTTTCTTCAAACACATGAATCTCTGTAAGAGTCTGGACCTTCTTTTACTTGTCATTGCCCAACATGCTGCAACATGCAGTCTTTCGCACTGGAAGCAACTCTCTTGTAGACAACCAAGGATTACAAAAGACCCTTGCTCTAATGGCTCTGGATCTGCAGGCAAAGTTGGCAGAACATCACAGTTTAATTCCCTTCAACCTTCCAAGTACTTTTGGCTTTGGTAGAAGGGAAATGAAATCTGTAACAACAGTTTTCCAGGTCACTGTTAGAAACCATATTAAGTCACTGAGGTAGACATGTACTAAATTGCAAGGCAGCAAAAGATTTATTTATTAATAAACTTACTTACCTTATTAATTATAAAACTAGTCTGGTTTTAAAGCCTGAAAACAATGTTAAAATCAGCCAAGAAGCTCACGTTCATTGCAATGCAGCAATATTAAAGTCATCTGGTCCACAGACAACAACAACGCTCTGAAATGAATGAGAAAACAGCGTTTTATTGAATAAACTGAATGAAACAGTTGAGGATATTCAAACATCAGGGGAAAGAACAACTTTCCACAATATCACAGCATATATAGCAAGCATTTGTTTATTTTTTATTTTCAAAGTAGGTTTCTTCTTTGCTGCTTAGAAGCGAATCCTTGGCAACGCACATCATATAGCCAACACTGTTCAACCATATGTCATGATAAACCTCTGGCAGCTACGTTGGCTGTGAGTTCCTGTACGTATGTGAGAACTTTAAATAACGGTATCCACTAAACCTAGAAGCACAGAAGCCTTAACATTAGCATAAAACAATTCATGTGATGCTGTTTGTCATGCACAAATGAAGTGATCTAATGCTAAATTGTAATTTTTATCTTGTATTTAATACACGATATTGTCACTATTGTCACCATGAAAGGAAATGAAAAGTTTCAAAAGTACTAAAACTTTATGCCAACAAAATACTCATGCATGTTATCATTGTAGCTGTTTTAGTTTACTATACAATGAACCATAATAATAATTTTTATTATGGGTTAATCCACTGATTAATTAGCTATTAAGTAAAGGATTGTTTGGTTTGCAAAGTGTCAGAATAAATAGAGAAAAGCAATCACAAGTACGCTAAACGACAAATGAAAGAGCTGACAATTTACTGTAGCTGCACAAAAGCGAAGCGAAGCTGATCCATGTCTGCACCTTCAATTCACACACAGTCTCTTATGTCAGCAGCAGAAAAAAGAAAGTTTGATTTCAAACTGATGGATTTTTAAACATCCACATGTTTTTTCATTAGGGGTTTAAAGTTATAAACAGGACACGTACTTTGATCTTCCCAAAGCGAAGATAGGTGAAAATTTTCACCATGTTTCCACCTTTGGCAGCCACTTTGCCTTAACTTTAACTGAACTAGAAATCCATCCTTCGGGACAACCCGTTTTGGCATATCTAAAGTAATCTCACACTGCTGATTTTAATTTCTCTTTTGGGGGATAAAGATTAGAGCACACAGTCCTAGTTGTCTGAAAGGCATCACAGGTTAATGTGATCAAATTGAAGTAAAGTGAGGATTGTTCATGAGTCCCAGATCTCGAGTGTGAGTTGAGTCTCCAGTATGTTGAGGACGAGTCCCAAGTCAAGTCTGTGTGTAACTTCCAGTTTCAAGCCTCCATTTTTACTATCAGCACAAGTTGTGCTCTATGTTCTAGATGTTACAGTACAATCAACTGGTTTTGGCTTTTTCCTTTCAGGGGTCGCCGCAGCGAAACGTGTTTTTAGGTTCAAGATGTTACAGTGATGAGACAAAACTCCTTTTAGTTTATGCCTCTATGTGGACAATGAAAATCATCCTTTAATTAATATACAGACGTGGGACTGGACTTTACATAAGATCTTGAAACAATAGGTTAGTGTCCATAATACTTTTTCATAATATCTTTTACACCACCCAGCTCTGTTGAGACATATGTAAATCATGTAGACAATTGCTCCAACCAAACCATTGGCTTTCCAACCAGCTCGTACTATGTGGACATTACATTACGTGAAATCATATGTGAAAAGAAAACTGTTTATCAGTGACATCCACAGGGAACTGATTTGGCAGCTGTTATGAGCTCAGGTTAAAAACAACAGTATGCTGATACAGATGGTGTTGGTTTCTTGTGTATTCCTTGTTCCATGAGGGAAAATTACTGTATAATACTCTACACATGTACTACCATTGGTACAATGAACCTTTGTTCACTGGGTAAGTGTTTACATCTTGCTGTGGGGTGCTGCACTAGATCAGCTCTGAGATCATTATCATGCTGTGATCACAGTGAGGTTGGTTAGCTGTGCTGGGTGGTTCTAGCACATCATGCATTGCAACATGTAGTCTTGGGCCATCTCTTGATCTACAGCTGACAACATTCAGATGGTCTGGGGCACAATGACATTGAATTTGTTTTAACATTTTCATACATTTACATGATGTATTTTGTGCAAATGCTTTTATCTAATGCAACGTACAAGTAAGGAACCTACACTGGGGGCAACTTAGGATTCAATGTCTTGTCCAAAGAGGCTTTGTCATGTTGCCCAGAGAAACTGGGAATCAAACCACAAACCCTGCGGTTCATGGATGACTGCCCTAATTTGGTTTCAAGCTACCAAAGAACATGGAAAAAACAAACCACAATGGTTACACATGACCACAGATGAAGGCATACTTTCAGCTCATGTCTGCTGTCGTCACACTGCAGCGGACATCATCGCAGATTGGTAGATGAAATGTGCCCTGGCACAGTAGGAACATCTCTGTTTTAATGGCCTGTGGTGTCACCAACACACACAGGCACGCTGGCCGAACTCCAAAGTGTGATACACACATCCAGACCCCGCTCCAGATGTGGTTTCTCTGCAGTTAACATTGCTCTGTATGTGAAGCAGGTTCAAGGGAATATCAGATCCAAGCCCAGACACCCAGGGGAAACTGATGAGTTCTGGTAAGGACCGCAGCAGGCAGAAGGCTGACTCACATTTGGCATTCAACTCTTGAAGACTCGAACTTTAAGAGAGCTTTGCATGCACTCGATTAAAGCATCCAAGTCACTATGCAATCTGGTTCAAACTTTGCTGTGATAAACAATTTCAGTGTGTGGGTTACAGTTGCAAATATAAATCCAGGATGAGGGTTTGGTTACGTACATGTGGAGTGTTAAAGAAAGCAGAGATTAGGAATGCAGGCTTTGCTATCAGCAGCTTTATTCCTTCGTTTATGTTATACGTGCAACATCTCTTTTTCACAATTTGCCTTATGGAAGGACACAAATATTAAGATTAAAAATACACTATAATTTATCACGCAGTCCTTTTAGCATGACCAAAGCATTCAGTTGTTTCCATTATTAGTTGTTTGGGTGGAGCCCACTATAAAAGCATATGTTTTCATTATTGGTTTATGTGCAAAGCTTTTGGCTATGCACAGTGTTTAGAGTGTTATGGTCAGTTTAGACTGCAATGAGGCATTGGATGCCAAATATTTTGTCAGCAATCCCAATAGTTTCAAGTGTAGCAATGACAAATTAGAGCAACTTTATGTCATTGCAGCACTTACTATTAATAGCATGATCAAACAAGGAAAATAAGCAATTACAATTACAATTTACACATGCTTTTATTCAAAGCAACTTACAACTAAGCCGCAGACACTGGGGACAACTTGGGGGTTCAGTGCCTGGAAGTGCTGCAAGACATATACTTATTATTTCAACATGTCAAAGTATCATAGTCTGATTTGGAATCTGCCTGGTCTGTTATTCTGTGTTAACTGTGTTAACTGTTACTGGATTGCATTACATTCCACAGGTGTGTCTAATGTTGTGGCTGATTGGTGTATTTGCTAAAAGCAACGATGTTCTGGTTCCAGGAAATAAAACAAAAATCAACAAATATTTGAAAAGCAAAAAAAGTTAAGCAATTGTTATTGTATAAAACACAAGTTTCTAAGTTTGGTTTAAACCGCATCAATCAATCACAAGCCCCCGAGGATCCGTGCTGGGCAGTGAGGCAAATTTGATCACTCACATGCTGGCTCACAAGTATTTTTCTCATAGAGAATCACTGCAAACACAGCTGCTACGAAATGGTGAAGAATTATGTCTGAGCATCACAAAGCCCCATAAATTGACTCTTTATAATTGGAATTTGGTTTATTCAGGAAGGTCTGTACGAGCTGTAGGATTATTTATTTTAATACCACTTCATGTATCCGGGCAGCTGACAACTGCAACTGGAGTATGTAGACACGCTTAACGTTATGTTACTATATTTACTGCATTTCCAACCAACAGAAAGTTTCTCAGGCTTTCTTTGGGGCTCAGGGGGAAGAAACTTGGAAAAAATTAAAATTCTGATGAAAGTACTTTTCATCACATTCGACATTATCCAGCAACAAACATACTTAGCATGCCATAAGTTTTTGCCATAAGTAAATGAGATATTAGCAACTTGTAACTGTGGCTGTCACTAAGACATGGGGACACAAATTAATAAAGGCAAAACTATCAGCATTCCGGGATCATTTCATCAACTTCTCTCCACCTAAAAAGCCAACCCTGACATCATCAAGGAACGCAAACAGTGAAATTTCCTGTTTCTACCGATCAAAGTTACAAATATACAACATACCTTTATGTGAAGCTCAGTTGCAGTTAGTTTGACCCCATTTCTCAGAACTTAATTAAGTGCAGTGACACTTATTTCCGATAGACACTAACACACTTCCTCGACATTGTTTTAACTTCCTCATGCTCCCATAACAGGACCAAAGGAGGGAGTTCATAATGTATGATAAGTACTAAGTACCCTGCTCTGATTTGTGTGTGCTATTACTGTGTGAACATGAATTAATGGATTTCCATACATACCCCTGGGCGAAAGACTGGCCCGACAAGCTCAATCTACAGATAAGCCACCGAGTTCTCACACCAAGTTAAAACGGCACACAGTCTCAAAACAGACACTTTCCAAAAACAGAGTTTATCAAACAATGGAGCAACAACATCCACTTTGGGAATTTACTGAGACATAAATCATTCAAGAAATTTACTTTTGGAACTAAATGCAGCTCTCTCTCTCTGCTCCTGTCTCCCACTTTCTGCACAGTCCCTCTCTGACATTAATTTGACTGCTTAGAGAGAACCAAGAACAGTTATTAAAAGTTAAAAAAAAAGTTTTAAAAGCTTTTAAAAAGTTACGTTTCTCTACTTAACTACTAGAGGGGAAGAAATTCTCCAAAACAAACTCCCAGCAACAGAACATCTTGTTGAAGATGTTTTAGGTAACAACGTTCTATTTACAAATCCTGCAGAAACAACCATATACTATATAAACATCCTATTAAACATTTTAGCTTTATGCCCAGAGCAAATGCAGTATTTATTAGAGCTAGGTATTTCTTTTTACTATTCCAGGTTTAGATGCTATTCATCAAAACAATTCAAGCTGCATTGTTTGAGACTAATGAGACTCTTCTGACTAAAAGATCAGTCGATATTCTCAGACATCAATGCACAATCATGTAAAAGTCTAAAAGAATGTCCAGAAAACAGATGCAGAAATAACTTACAGTACACTTTGACTTAAGAAGCAGACATTATCAACACTTCCCCAAATCCCAAACTCCTGAACTCCACAGAGTGGAAAAGACAGTAGAGAAAACCTGTTACCAGCTTCTAGGCAAGTGACTGAGCTTCACTACACAATTGATGGACTAACGGATTGGAAGAAAACGTGGAGCAGATACTCCGGAAACTATACTTTTATCTACACAGTGCACCCCTGGAGGTTTTAAACTTTGAAAAGGTTCATCTATCCCCAGACTCCACTGGTGAGGAACAACAGACACGCTGGTTCCTAACATTTCAGTCATGCCTCAGCAGCTCACACCAAACACAAGAATTAACCTGAAAAAAGACGGGATAGGACAACACAGCTGCATGAAACGTGCACAAAGGACCTGTCAGACAGAGATCTTTCACAACTGGAAATGAACATCTTGGTCAAGGATAAACCTGTACCAAAACACATCATCATGTCCACAGATTCAGCAACCAGAACCAAAATCCAGAGTGAAGGTATCTGTCATACCAGCTGGTGTCAAAATACAAACAAAAAAGGCAGTGAAAACGCCAGTATCACCATCTTACTGTCTGATAAAGGACGTGAACACAGAGAAACAGTTACCTGCAGTGTATGAGGCCCTGAAGCAAGATCCAACCCCAGCAACAGAAAAATGCTCTAGACAGCCAAGAACAATTAGAAAAGGACAAAGTAATCAACCAACCACTATGATGCTTCTTTGGACTTCCCAGAAAAAACAAGGAGAGAGCCCCACTCAAAGATCAACATTTGCTCAGGTGGCGACACCTCTCATCAGAAGCCATCGAAGAAGACCTCTGGGATCAGGCTAAACAATGAGCTGAAAGTTGCTGAAAACTGAAGTCCTTTCACAAATTTATATTATGAATAAGGATGTAGGATGAAGATGTAGTGCAGTGCAGTTTTAGTGTGCTACAATATTTTGCAAATGATGATTAATGATTATCATGGGAAGAAAATATCGTATTTTTCGATACAAAATATCTATACTTCAAGACACTAGAGGAATGAAAGATAACAACACAAGAAACAATCAATGATGAACAAGTTTTAAAGAGATGAAAAACAACAGAATTAAATAATTTTAATTTCAATTATGGTGTATAAAAATCAAGAGGTAAAAGTCTTTCAGATGAATGAGCAGCGTTTTTGTAATTCACCTTTCACTGTGCATTTACAGTACACAATGTATTAAAACAAATGTTTGGATTGAAGAGAATGGAAATACACAAAACATTGTGCTGGTGCTTCTGTAAGACGTCAGTGCACGAACCCTTGAAATAACTGTTTTTAGCTGAACAAAAAGTCGCTGTTTGCGACACTGAGTGGGTCAGTTGTTATTCATTTATGAGATTAAAAAAAGACAATTACAGATATTTGAAAATTAGGATGATGGAGTCATGTGAAAGAGAACACACTGTGGAAAAAAGAGCAAACAGGAACAGATGTTTTGACAAATATATTTGACAACCTGTGATGGAGACAGATAAATGACGTATTCTAGACATTGTAAGACTAAACCAGAATAACACGTGTCTTAACTAATGAAACAGTTTTTTTATTAGTTCCTGCATATGTTATAATGCTGTTGTATCTGATTAGTTGTATAGTTGGTACATTCAGTTAAAACTGATGATAACAGCACACAGGCCTGGTCTATTCACAGAGTATGTTTTGTTGAAAAGTGATATAATTTGCTGTAGGACTATTGCAAGGTTGGATGTTGACCCATATAGAGATTACATCTGATAAGTATCAATCCAATAACAAGGTCATTTACATGTGAGCTCTAATGCAAATTTAGACATAGACATCATTTTCACAACAATTCCACAAGCCCCAGACTTATTATCCTCTTATTATTATTACTTATTACTTACTTATTACCCACATTTTTGGCAGCCCTGTATTTTGAGGTTTCATATTTACAAAGAAGTTTCCCGAAAGCTGAACTTTACAAAGACAGAAGTTATTAGAGAAAGCTATTTACATGTTATCTGTCCTTAAAATAACACTACAAACATGTCTGAACATTAAATAAACAGGGCTGTGGTCATTTTAGGAAAGAGATGTTGTTTGTTTCATGCATGTAAATGACTCTGTGACATTTATTATTGTTTCTCATGCATGTATTAGCTGATCAAAATATTTTATTAAAAAAGAATAAGATTGAAAGTACACTGTGGTGCACTGAAGTCCATTTGGTCCTACTCATACAACGTGTCCACAGAGTGGCATTCTTTGATGCTATCACTTTACTGATGACTTTCCCAGATTGCATCATTGCTGTTTGCAAGGTGCTCCCCTGTGTAATCATCCAGACAGCTGCTCGAAAATACCTCACAAATACCTAGAAAGCAGGCCTAAAACCACAGATGTTCTCAAGACATAATCACAGTTTTATTTTAAAAAAACATACTTAGCTAAGCACCTCATTAAAATTAAAATAGTTAAACGTATACTCCTGAGGATAGGAAGTAGGTAGATATGAGAGATAGTATAAAAAGGAGAAAATACATGCTTGTTACATAGAAAAATGTTTTTTTCATTTTGGACAAAAAGGTTTATGAAGTTACAATGCGGAGAAACCAAAATATCATGTCATTATTTTTATCCTGGTAGTTGCATGTATGTAATTCCCTACACGCAAATACTTTTGCTGGGACTCCCGCCTTTGGCTTTTCTCCCCCTATCTCTAAAGGCTGTATTGCCTTTGAGAGAGGGGGGATGATTGCAATTAAAAAAAAACATTTTAATGTACATATGTCATCAAAGTTAAATAAATTATAATATAAATACCACAAAAAAAAAAGCCGATCCTATATTACAGGTGAGCAAATCCAACCGATGCCAATTGTTATTAAATCAACAGTTCTATTCAGTTCAATTAAGTTGAATTTATTTGAACAAAATAAACGAGCTGCACAGTTTACTCGACTCAGTAAATTAAGTTTTAAAGTGACAAAACTAGACTTCCCAGCATGCATTGTTGTAGAAACCCTTCAGAGACTCTTTATTTTAGTAGTTTAAAGACATTCACGAATGTAACTTTTGAAATGTTTTTAGTATACAGTGTGTCACATAGATTATTTTCTTAATAATAAAAAACCATGGTAAAGATTAAGATTGAATTTAGTTCAGGCAGCAAGGTGGTGGTTTTGTTATCGCTGCTACCTCTCAGACACTGAGTTCCTGGTTCAAGTTCACCAGCTGGTTGTAGCGTTTCTGTTTCAGTTTGCGTGTTCACCCTGTCCTTGTGTGTGTCAGCTCTGACACTGACATTGAACTAACTATTAACCCAAAGGTCAAGATTTCAGAGAATTACAGAGAAACCCAACAAGTCCCCAAGTACTAGATGATGGAGGAGAGGAGAAACTCCCTTTAATGGAAGAAAACTCCAACAATATCATAATAACTTTTCTTGTTGGAAATTCATGGAAAACGGTCAAGTCAGGAAAGAGCTTGTAAATTATCATCTGCCATAATCTTCAAAGGCACCACAAATTTAATTCCAGCCTTGTAATAATTCCAAATCACACAGCTAAGCACTGAAAAATATGGAGCCTACAAGTGATTCTGCAGCCCTGTTGTTAATTATGACCCCTCTCCCCAAATTTCCCCAGGAGATGCTGTACATAATTTCTACCATATTCAAGGAGAACAGTGTGTTGTACATCATCTCATGCTCGGTGTCTGACTTAGTATGCACTCCAAACACAATCAGCTGAGTTGTACAGGAAAGTGTCCAGGAAAACATTTTAGCGATTGATTATCCACTTTATAAAGAAGACAGCGAGGATTAAATATTAGATTAACTATGAGCACTATTCAGATTCATTCATAAAGGCTTTATTTCAATTCAGTTCCCAAAGGGAGTCTGTTCACTAAATAATTAGTGAACACAATCCCTCTGGGAAGTGAATGAATACCACGAAACTGCTACCAGATCCACGTTAACAATGCTGGGGCTCCCGCTCTTTAGTTCAAATGTACCCGAACGAGCCTGTTTCGTTCGTTAGAGGGGAGCTCAGATAGTTTTGAAAAACAATTTGTCATCAGTCAGTGAATCCATTATATTTAAACGATATAAATGTGCAGTATTCCTCACCATTTACTAGTGTTAAAATTATTCAGTGGAGGAAACCTGACTTTTATCTTATCTTAGTGTAGTATTTTGTATTTAAGGTATTAATTTCGCTGCAACACAATCGTATTGAGCCATTTTTCGAATAAATGTTTGTAAGAGCAAACTTCAGCCGACATTCACGTTGTTTTGACATACATTAGTTCGGTTCACTAGGGGTGGCAGTGATAAAACAGGCAAACGAGTGACCGTTTCCTCACGAAACAGATGCACTGTTCAACGGTAGAGGCCTTTTCCTGACAATCCCTTCGGCGCATTGTTACAGTCCCACTTTCATAGCTACAATATGAGCTGGGCTGTTCATTTTTGAATGTGGTTCTTGGCATGGAAATATGGATGCTTAATGCAGCAAAACCACTGCATAAAGTCTGTGATATGTCTATTTAACGCGGTCAGGAAGGGTTTGGCATTTTGTTCAGTATCAGGGCTAATTAGGCACTGCCAGCCTGGTCAGACCGGGGAAACAAAAACACCCCCTCATGCTCGGTTAGACCAGTTCTCCTGAAGTGCCTCTTGTTCTCTTGTTTTGCTGCAGCTGTGCTCGCCTGGAAGGGAATGACGAAAGGAAAATGTGAACTAAGATGTACCCAGGATGTGCCAGTTTTTTCTTTTTTTTTTTGGTTTTGTTTTGTTTTCTGTAGTAAGTAACTGATGACTTCAGATGTTCAAAAACTTGCTATGCTTGTCATGTTTTCTGAGCACATCTATAGACTGATGTAACGAGGGGCCACATCACAATACCTGTAACTGTTGAATCAGGGCGCGTGGCCAACAACAACGCAACCAGCGTCACTCGCCAACAAGACATTTATGATTTTTACTGAATGACAACATATTACTTCGTAATTCCCCCTCTGAAGAAAGAATTTAGTTTTCCCAAAACGATTAATTTCGCAAAAAGAAAAAATTAATTTTTCTGAAATTTCTATCACAAACTGTGATTCCTGGTAACTAGGTCAAATCCCATCAGACGTTTCAGTACGTCCAGAAATATCAACAGAAGCTTCACAGCTGTTTGTACCTTGTGGCCTTTTGCACATGTTTTATTGCTAGACGTTAGTTCCGAAGGCCTGAAGGAATGTCATCTCATGTGTGCTGCTCAGCAGTCGTCCATCTCTGCTCTGACCAGCTCTGCTTTGATAACAGAGCTGGTCAGTCTGAGGACGCACATATTATCTGCCAATATCATCTGGAACTTCGTGAACTTATTCATGAAAGACAAAAACAACCACTGTCTAAATATGAAAATATAAAAAAAATCTTGATACTATTGATGGTTATTGTGGAGGTTTGTGTTTTAAGAATTATTAGAATGTGCTGTTTTATACTTTAACACACTTTAGCTCCACACTTTGATGTGAAAAACTCTAATACATTTACACATTTTAGGTAGACATGACTCAACCACCAGACAACCACACCTGTATGGCTCATATCAACCTTCAGACATCAAGCTCAGCTCTATGATTCTCTGCAGCCCAGCAGCTGCATTTATTTGAGTCTGGGGCAGCAACTTGCTGCTGTGTAGAAACATCACGCCATGTGTGCAGCATCCAATGGAAAGAAGGAAAACTGCTTATGTGCCTTGAAAATTGGTTACACTTGACATCAGATCTTTAGGCACATCTGAAAAGTAACTACCCTTTTTACATAAATGTAATACATACAATACAATATTTCCCAACAAAGTGTGGAGTAAAAGTATAAGACAGAACATAATGTAAATACCTAATACGCAAATTTCAGCAATATCCATCCATAGTATCGGTCATTTTTACAGATCATCTACCAGGGATATGGACGTCTGCCCTCAAGCGCGGCAAAGACTAACTGCTTGTTATGTGTTCTGACATCAGTACTCCCAAGCGTTTGGACCTAACGTCTACCTTATTTTATTTCTAATGTGTTTGCGTTTATCTCCAGTTATGATTTAAGGAACAGTCGACAACTTCATAGAACACTAAGGGAGGTTTTTAGTTCTAAAATTGGAATAAATCTACAACATGTTTTGGCTAAGTCTGCATCAGGAACTAATTTCTTGACTCAAGACAAAAACTTTATGCTACCCTAGACGAGTGTGAATCAAGATGTGGCAGGCTCAATAGATCCGGATTGCCACATCAGATGAGAAAAATTCTCCTACTTCAAAAGTAAAAACATATTTAGAAAGATACTCTCTTGCTTTACGATCCCTGACCTGCTTACGTCCAACTGAACACTGAAAGTTAATTGAACCGAATGCAAATTACTGTGATGCAGTACAGCAACGACTCCACAACTGAACTTCTGTACGACGAGGGCACTAAGGTAGATGAGAAACAAGACATGCCGTGACTTAAGTTAGCATCACGCTAACTTAAGTCATTTCTAAAATCATATCCAGGAAGGCAGATGGAAGGTTTTCAGTGTAGATATGATTATTCTTGTCATCAGTGTCTCTTCCAGCTGGATGCTATTTCTGTCTGTGATTTTTGACAACTGGCAGTGGTCCTGCTTGACATCACCCTAAACCAATCAGGAGCAAGCTGAGAAGACAGCAAGAATGCAATGTTAATGGACACCAGCTTTTGAATCATCAATTATCAGTAGGTACATGACTTGAACACAACTATCAGTACTTGTACTGTAGGAACCTCAGCCCGACCAGAACAGAACTTTTGCAGTGGTTGCTTTTACAGATTTTTTTTTAGTCTTATCTAATGTGCGCTGGGTGGCCTGGAGCAGTGCTGAGCCTGAACTTGTGTCTGGCTATTCTCATAGATTCGGAACATGCAAAGAGTCAGTGCTAACAAAGTAGTGGCACCCACTACAGTACACAACAATTATGCCTTGCTATGATTTCATTGTTTAAAACGAGCCACAGCTGGGTCTATGTAAGTTAATACATGCGTTGTTTAGCCACTTTATCAATAACTTATGCTCAAAATTCACGTTTGAAAATTATGTCAGTTAAAAAGGGAGGTTTAGCCAACAAAGACAATACTAGTATTTGGAAAAAGCAAGCCACTTCTTTTGATTGTCCATACAAAATCCATGCAGCCTCTATAGTTTTTTACATACGTTTGACTATTATACAATTGTCAGTAAGAGGGAACAAGCTAAATGGAGAGCGGTGGGCCTCAAGCAGCCTGGCACTGAGATTTGTTTAGAGGCAAACAGAGTTTAATCAGTCCCTCCAGGCTTATGCAGACTTTAGTGGGATTGTTGCAGCCCAAAAAACCTGATTTCATGACAGCTTTTTTTAAAAACTTGTGATGCATGTGTGGATGGTATGATGCTGTTTTTGAAAGAAAAATTATTGCGATTGCAGCGCCGCAAAATCTTGGTGGGACTGAATAATAGAATTAAGATCTAACTCCTATTTTATAAACTTTCAAGGCTCTGACATTTGCATGACAAGCGGCACACGCCCTCCTAACTGTGCAAAGCCCACTGCTTCAACTTATTGGAACCAGTAACTACTCAGAAGAAGGCAAACGTGAACATGACCAAGACATTTTTTAATCTGTAAGAAAGACCTATTTGGATCAAACCATGAACAGTATGTTCTAGTGATAATAATCTATTCAGCTCTGTTGAGAATTTGCATTTAAGGGTGACAGTTCCCTGGGAAACTTGTGTGATATTCATCTTAACTGTACAGTGCCATATTTTAAAATAAGAACATAGGGATTTTATGTTGGCTTAATATCTACCAGAGGGTCATGAAATCACTTAATAGCTTGTCTCAGAGTCACTGTTGGAACTCCACGGTCTCATACCCTGGCAATCCCTTCCTTAACAAATACTGTCTGACATGCACATTATGGATAGTATAAAATCTTCTCTGGCACGCTGTAAAATAAACCACCAAGAAAACTCACTAACTTTCATTAAATTTAGTAAAAGAATGTAAGTGAATAACTATTCAGGAAAAAAATTAACTATTAAGGAATGAATTATTCCAGACAAAATGAGAAGGTATGTTTGTATAATTCAAGGTGAATCCCATGAAAGGATATTCCCTAATGTAAATATAAGCTTGGTAAATAAGGAAAAACTATACTCACAAATTATACTGAACATGTATTTAGTGGACATTTCATTTGCTGTGGGCAAAGATCTGACAATGCCTTGAACTGATCATGAATCCACCATAGTAGTGTGAGGTTGATGGAAACACACACCACAATGCCTTTGGGTGATTATGAATTACCATTTAGCTAATATTTATATCTCTGTACTGCAGCACAAAAAAACAGAGCACCTGGAACGTCAACTTAAAAATAAATTCAACTTTACAGTTGTTAAGACACTATACCTCATTTTACGAAAAGCCTGTGGAAAAAGAAAATGGCTAATTACGAATGGAACAAAAAAAAGTCAAGGCTAATGTGTCAAGTATTCATATTGTCCTCATGTATATTCCCGACACTGTCTCACAGGTGTTTGTGGTTCTCAGCTAAAATTAAAACCACACTGTACTTCACTCTCGTTTAATGTGATGTCTGTGAGGCAGTTCACACGTAGCTCGTGGTTTTCAGTGAATCGGTTCACATCCTAGTCTAAACTTGGGTCATTGCTTGGGTTTTTGCTTGCTTTGCTGCTCTTGCTTTGCGTTTTCTCCCAAACTCACTGTTATCACTGGTGCAGTTGAACTGCTTTTCATCTCTTTTAATCACTGCCCTCAGCTTCTGCAACTCGAGCTGTCAGGACTGCTCAGCTCTGAGAGGCGGTGGAAGCTTGAAACACAGTGAAGGATTTTTGGCTGACAGATGACTGAACATGGTGCATGATCAGTACAAACCCTTTTAACAGCCTGTTTGCTCGAGTGCCAGTATTTAGAGCAAAATTTTAAAAAATACAATCTGGCTAACGTAAACTGTTTAGTTTTGTTTGTCATACGATCGTAAGAAATCAATTAAAATCTCATAAATGTTAAAAAATGAACAGCTGACTGGATTTCATGATATACTGTGTGCATATGTCATAAAAAAGCAGTAATTGATAATTACTTTTGGTAGGGTACTGAACTAGCCTGAAAATATAAAACATAAGTGGAAATTCCAAGTCACTCTACATCATGTCTGCCACGGGGTGACTCCATTTTAAACTCATTAATCACCAAGTAAGGCACACTACAGCTGGCCATTATAGCCTCAAGGGGTGTGATATCAAATATCAATGTGATATCAAAGACAGTAACACCTTCTGTCAGAATTGAGACAAAATGCAAGCAAAATAAGAACTAATTTGTCAAGATTTTGTGTCCCTGGCTCATAAATTGTCAGAGTAGAATGAGTGTCTTGACAAGAATTTTGACAGGCATGACAAACTGCGTTACTGAAAGAAAGCAGTAAAATCCCTGACATTTTCCACAGACCTTTCCAGGAAAATAACACAGAAATGCTTTTTGGTGAAACTGTGGCATGGCATGCACCTAATGGATCAAACTGCTGGCATGAAGGAGAAAAGGCTGATGAAACTTGGCAAACCTGAGAACTCCTGATTCACTATCAAGTGTCTGCTTACATCTGTAAGAATACAGATACCGCACGAGCGGACACTGGATCTGAGAGTGAATGGATGTTTTACTTAAATGTTGGATTTATGTGTGCATCTGCAATTACATGGAACCACAGTGAGCACATGTCCAAACCCTGTTGCCAGACACACTGGGATGTTGTGTAAAATATAAAGAAAAAGAATGGCAACACATTTTAACATTTTAAGTATGAATCAGTCAAGGTTCATCACTCTGTGAAAGACTGTGTGTGCAAATGGTAAAAAATGTAAATGTGCTAATTATTTGAGGTTTTGTCATGCATGATGCATAACCGTATTAAAACACTTTCTGAAGGTAAAGGACAAGACTGATAACCCAATATGAATGGCTATGATCCTATAGCTTATAGCAATAATAACGTAGGACCTAAAGATCACTGCATCCATACTAAACATAGTTTACTGAATCATCCACAAATGCAAGTTGAAACTTCATCCAAAAATTAAAAAAGAAAGATGTCAAAAAAAAACATCTAGATTTAAAATGTGATCAGATCCAAGTTTTACTGTCCTGTATTGAAACAGCAATGGTCTTGTAAAACATGACTGACCCACGCTCTGTGTGGTCCCTGAACGCCTCCCTGACATTATGACAGCTGTTGTCATTCAAAAAAGTGATAGTCCAAAAGTGATTGTCCATCAAATACCAATTTCCTAAGCTAACCTCACAATTTTCCCCAACATACTTGCTGTTTACCAATGTATGCATCATTGTTCACTATACTTCCTTGTGTTGTTTGTGTGTGGCTAGCAACCAATAACATACATATATACATACATAAACATACATAAACATGCAAACTTTGGACATACACCATGAGAATATTCATAAAAATTATAATATATGACAAAAACAGACATACATATATAAAAGAGAATAACTTGGAATAACCAGTTTTTAGTCAAATTTTCTTCTATATGAAACTCAAATACAACCGTTCTGTCTCAGCACAGATTAATAAGAAAGAAAGTACAAGGTTGCAGCCTGCAAATAATTTCACATGACCTCTGCTTAAAAAGTTAGTCAATCATTCTCAATAGAATTAAGAATCATGGGAAAGCTAAACAAAGTAAAATCAGTAAGTGATAAGAATTTAGCTTTGCTGCAGTGTATCCTGTCTGTCACCACGCTGGCAAAGGGGCTCATGCCTGGAATTTGTAAAATCGCACTAATGCAAAAACATGGTGACTGTAAGCCTAGACAGATGTCTTCAATATGAAAACATAAATTGACAAACATTTGAAACAACATTCAAAGAGGATAAGATATTGCACTATTTGGAAAATATGTTGAGAACCTTATTTTGAGGAAGTGCATGGAATATTTTCACATGCTTTACTGTGCTTTCCTTCCTTTGGAGGGTTTCTGGGCACATCCAACTGGGAGGAGACCCTGGGCAGACCTAAAACATGCTAGAGAGATTACATATCTCCTCTGGCCTGGGAACGCCTCAGGATGGTGTGCCTGGCAATAAAAGCTCACGGCACGTTAAAAGAAATGATCAACAGAACAGAGGGACTTCTCACCTGTGACCAAGGTTAAGCCGAGACCAAGGATTTAGTAAATTTAAAGTATCAAAGTCCCAAATGAAAGTGTTCACATTTGCTTCTGTTGTTACGATCAATGACACAGACGAGCTGAAAAAAATCTAAAACTATTCTACCTGATGATAATAACACGGGTGACCAGTATCATTCTGATTCCTCCTGGGATCATGACGTAGACCGTGCCTCCTGTTTTCTATCTTCACCTCATCAGCTTCGTGCTCTTTAGTCCCAGTTAAACCACGAGACACCCAGCACAACGAGCGGCACACAGCCACTGATAACCAAACACTAATGGCCTTTAGTTAGTTTTAAGATGCTTATGAGGTTTTCAGCAGATACCACTAAATATTAAATATTATTTCAATCAGGAACAGGTCATCATTTATATTATGTGTCCATGGAAATCATATGAATGACAAAGTTGCAAAATATGTGACATTTTGCAATTACAAGATCACTGACACTGTATTGCAAAGATTAATGTTGGTTATTTAATACAAAGGATGACTACTTTCAGACTCAAAACCGAATGCGTACAATTTTCTAATCTTAAATCCACTTATTTTATATTTCTAAAGTATTATGTTGGATCAAAACAAACCAAGCAATCTTGAAGAATATCATCAATATGTAATTTTTACAAAAATGTAAAAACTAGCTTCATGGCAACCCTGCAACGTCATGAATTTACAGAAAGAAAATGAAGAAAGTTGAACTTGCACAGTCAAAACTATGAGATCATATTTAAACAAACTACTTATTCTATATTTCACTGTCACAAATGTACAATGGGGCTGTGCAAAACCTGTCACATGTTTTTGCTATATATTTTGCTCTATTGTATATGTTAGCTTTGCATTTCACTTATATACATCAGCAGCTTCACATCAATTGAAAACTCTCAAATAATATAAAGATATTTTGACTTTGTTCTTCTGGGTATTGATGAAACAAGTTTAAGTTATGTTTATATACTGTAGATGAGGACGATGGCCAAACCAAAATCCAGAGAGAAGAAAAACATGTCTGCAGTCTGCGGCTCAGTTGTTGGAGTAGTTTTCCATGAACCACAGGGTCAGTGGTTCCTACTGATCACCTGTTAAAGTGCCCTGGGACGAGACACTGACCCCCAAGTCGCCCCTTATATGTGCCTCTTACTTCTATGTTGCTTTGGATTAAAGTATCAGCCAAATGATTAATAGTAATTGAAGAGTCTTATTTACTGGCCAGCTGCATCTGTGGAAACAAAGTGTAGCTCCTCATCACTGAAACATTTTCCTACAAGGCCTAAAATGTCTGTAGTTTGACAGTTGATATAGCTACTTGACCACCGTTAATAAGAAGTATCTTCTATCTGTCGCTATTACCTGAGGTTACTGGGTTTATGAAGTAAATAATCTGGTAACAATTAGAGGCCGAATCAGAGGATGATGTAAAAAGCAGCCGAGTCGACTATGAAAATCAAGCAGCATGCCGACATGACAAAATTTAAGGTTTAATGCTCGCTAAAAAAAGCTTGTTGTGATCAGGTTTAAACTATTTAGCTTTGCCTCTCAAACTGAACCCAGTGAACAATATTCTGAATCACTGTGCAGTACGGAGACATAGACCGTGTGATCAAATAAACAGGCTTTTAATCTGAACAAGGAAAATGCTCTTACCAGTGGAAACTGCACACAACAAAATGTCAACAGCATATAGATTCAAATAGTCTATTAAAAGCAATATTTGAAAATTACACCGTCAGAGAGAAACAGACGCAACTCGACTAAAGCTGAGAGAAACACGGGTACAACAGCGCATTGACTATATTTGGACTTTGCTTTGACTACAACTCAACAATGAAAGGAGTGTTTAATGCCATTCAAATACATGTAAAGCCGTAAAGAACTCAAATCATAAAAAAACATAAATGTTTACGGTACAATGGATTCACCAGTTGAGTGAAAATCAGTCTTGTGTCTACTGGAAAAAACTAGATGTGCTGAGAATAAACGCTGATACCAATAACTGGATCTAACCTTAATGACACCCCATAAACACACAAAAAACACTAATCATGTTTATGACAAAGCAGACAAACACGCTCTTGTCAAACTGGGTTTTCTAGTGAATACTAAAGCACTGTTAACACCAAAATGGTTCCCATCTGGGCAGAATCAAAATTCAAAAGACCAAATCAAGCATCCTTAATTTCAAGGTTATGTTGGCACAACCTGCACAAAACGATTACATCTGTTTGAGCGTTTGGCCTTTCAAACGTTGAACTTGGGCTGGAGACATCAAAAAGCGGTTGGCAGCGTTGAATGCCCAGTACGCGGTCAAGAAAAACATCCAGCAACACCATTGCTAAAGAATGTTGTTGACAAACTGGACTGGAACACGGTGAAATACTTGGTAGGATTAGCAGGAGATAGTGTTACATCCCAACATGAGCACATTGCCACACTGCACATAGTGCGAGATGTTTTTGCCTTTTTTACACCAGCTACGGAATTATGTCAACACAATAGTTCAACATACATTTTCTGACTGTTTTAAGTTTCAGACGAGCCCCTTGTTGGGTTGTTTGCAATGAGATTAAATCGTTTTTATCAACAGTTAAGTTTTTCATCCTATTCGTAAACTTTAATATTTGACTGTAAAACATGGCAGTAATGACATGGAGCCACAGGTCAAATGAGTCTAATATTGAGTTTAGTAGAAAAGCATGGTTAGAGTCACAATTCATGTCTTAGAAATATGTACAATCTATAAAAGCAAAAACAGGGCCCACTAACCTTTTTTTCTCCTGTAAATTTAAATTTTGGAAACATTACAAACTGGATAGGTGCAGCTTCAAGACTAAGATCTGGAGTGATCATTTCCCTTACGTCGGTCATAAAAACTTGCATCCCACATCATTCACATTTTCCAAGTATTGCCTTTGTTGACTTATAGTGCAGGCCAAATGGTGGAAGAGTTTCACACATGCTGCACATCATCATCAGTGTTTTAGTTTTCCCAGGATACAGTACCATGGAAGTATTGTTTGAAAAGTACAGCCATAAAAATACCTTTTGAACCATAAGTTGATTTAAGGTGTTACAGAACACTGGTAAAAGTAGTTAAAATCAACATGGCAACTGTGGCTCAGGTGATAGAAAGTGTTGTCTGTCTTGATGGGTCCATTTGACAACAGACTCTGCTCAACATATTGAAGCGTCCTTGGCCGAGACACTGAATCGCAAGCTGCTCCGAGTGTGTATAAGCTGCTTTTGAGAAAAGCATCTGCCAAACGACTAAAATGTAAATGTAAAATAAGCTGAAACAAAGATTCTATTGTTGCCAACTGTAAACTGTAGATGTACAATTACAAACACGTGTTTAGGACATAGGCCCTTGGACATGTCATTCGCATCACATTTTATCGATTATTCTGTGGTAACAATGAGGAAAAATGTAAGCACAGACTACAGCAGTCCCAAACAATGTAGTCATTGTAGACACTATTTTCTGTTTCTCACAAGTTTGATTCCAACCAAATTACTACATTCATTAAAGAAAAAGTCAGGTTGCGTCTGGAGGTCTGTGTCACCTGCTTAAAATCACAGGCTGTAGGTTGACGTATATCTATCAATCAAGCTCCTCCAAAACAAAAACAAGCTATGCTTTATTGACTTTCTGGAATTTTTTTTTTTTTTCGTTCTGATGCTGTCAACTTTGAACATAAGCAGGAAATTACTCTCATATGGAGGCAATGTTTCCTACACTCTGTCAGAATTTCTTTTCATTATATTGACAGAATCATCTCTTTTAGAGTAACTACCTCAAACTCTTACTGGAAGAGCCTGCCAGTTTGCGGATGCGTGTATCTGCATGATAAACACTAAACACCCTGAGATCTGAACAAGCAAAAGTCATAGAAAAATAAACCCTTCAGGATTTCCCTTTAAGTAAAACCATCTGTTATTACCTTTCACAATGAATGGACCCTCTGACAGCACGTTTACATCTTATACATTAGTGACATGTTTTGAAAAGAGTATCTTTGCCAAATGCATTTAATAATATGAAAGCTAATCTTTGACAACTCTTTGACAACAGCATTGCATCTGTAGGACCAAAAAAATTAAATACCACCAGATAATTGTGGTATTCCTGTAATTTCTGTTGTGTGAATCAAATTTGCTCTACCACTGAAACAGCCAGGTTAGAAATGTCACCTAACACAGCCAGGTTACTTAACATACCACTCTATCCCTATACATCTCAATTTCATTCACGGAAACAATGTTGCGTGATAATAATATTCAGATGTTCAGTCTGGCCTCATGCTTTTGAACAGCCTACTGCATGTGACCTAATACTGCAAACATTTGGCAGAATGGAAAGCAATATGGTGTCTTATAAAATACTAAGAAATGATGGTACCTACATCAATTAAGTTCGAACTTGGTGATGTCAACACCTTTGCTGAACCTCTACTATAAATTTTCTCCACTGGACACACTGCAAAAATCACCACTTGAACATTATGAACGACATGTAGTTGAACTGACACACATATTCCAGTTTATTATAGCTATAACTCCTAAGGACAAACGCCAAAGACTAGTGTTTTACATTCGTTCATCTCACTATTTACAAGACCTAATATAAAATGGTACTCCTCATCGAAAAAAATACATTTGTTTAAAATAATATTTTCATGATTTTGAATATTGAAGTGAAGCATGGTTTCATTTTCTGCTACATAAACTTAGTTTTACGCTTTTGAATGAGGGTTCAGTCGGTGAAGAGATGGAGAATGAGAATGGGTGAAGGAGAATCAAAATTGTTTAGTGCTTTGGATAAAAGAGCCATATAAGCAGATCATTTAGTTTTATACTTCTACACAAATCACTCCATGAGCTACCTGTTCTCATTTATTAATTTAGTTGTTGATGCAGTTCTAGGTACATGGAACAACCATTTTGAAGCGTGTATGTTGACTTCTTGGCCTTCTTGTTTTGGCTTCTGAACAACCTATAGCAGACACAGTTGGGTGCAAAATTTTGCATCCCCTTTTTTTGAAAATGTCAGAAAGTTTAAAGCAAAAAATGTTTTAATTAAAGTAGCATTTCATACTCATTCAGCCATTACAGTTGTTCTGTAATTAGAGATTATTTGACTGTAATATAGTGTATTGAGTTATTGAGGGTTTTTTATTCATTTATTTATTCATTTTTGCTCTTTTCATCATTTTAGAATTGCAAAATGGAAGTCTTTGGAACCAATAGTATTTGCCCTAGTTTTCACTAGCCCAATCTTGTGACTGCTCGATACACATTCCACATCTGCTAAGACTCCAACTGCATTTATACAAGAATTATTTTATCCTGTTTGTCACTCCGGAAAGACATAACACCCATTACAATTGCAACCTTAATTAAGATTTACTTCTATAGATTATAAAACCACCAGCTTGAAAATCTAGTATTCAGAGATGCTTTTCATTTAAGAAAAGAAACTACGGTAAACAAACATCGGAAAGGTGTTAGTTTGATGAAACTAGATGTTTACTTTAGAAGTATATGATTGGTAAATTTCTAAATGAACCATAATTTCAACAACCCAAAGTCAACAACGAATTGCTTTTAATTACTCATATGTAATGTGTCTCAGTCTGCGCCCTGGATTACCTCATTCTGTGCCACCTTCGTTATTGTTTAAAAATCATTAAAAACACATCAGCCAAATCCTTTTTGAACATTAGCATAGGTCTGCAACATCAGTAGAGGCAGTAGTGTATTAGTGTCTGGATGAGGATTGTTGAAATTTTCTTGTCGTTTAAGAACATTTAAAAGGAGTATATTTAGAATTAGGGTTCTCTGTAACAATGTGATAATGCAAGGTGGGAAAAACAGGAAACTGAAGTGTCTCTATTTCCAAGGAAACAAAAGTGATTGGCAAAATAATATTAATCACAAAAAGGCTTCTCGCAAATGCATTCACTTCCTGAATTATGGAAGTTTCTGAGGAAAATAAGCAAGTCTTCTGCATATCTCTCACTCCTACATTTCTAAATCATGATTGCAACTGTGTGTAACTACAAAGTCAGAAACGTGCATATAAATTCTTTCTATTAAATGTATAAAGGCATGAGTATATGTGATTTTATTTTATAAATATTGGTTATTGTGGAACTAGCTGCAGATGGACAGCCACATTTCCACTTCTAAAATGAGCCATAGAACTTTGTATCCCATGATCTGTCATTATTGCTGTGATTTCGTGATTACGTAATTAAATTAAAAATTTAAAATTTTTAAAACACAGGCTACTTCACACTTGATTGTTCACAATAAGGTTACCAATAAGCCTTTGTGCTAAAGAAAATCAGGGAAAAGAAAAAATCTTGTTATATAGTTATAACAATTTTTCTTTCTTAAAGGTAATTTTACTGCTTATCATTTAGCAGTTTAATAACAACTTGATCCGCTTTTTAAAAACCTTTATAATACTGTGCACCTTTCTTTTCATTTTCATTTGCAAAGAAAAATAATAGCCTTGCTTCATTCTCACACTTTTATATTAATTTTATTAGTTTTAGAACTTGTTAGACACATATGGATCGGCATGATTTTCATTCATGGTTGCTCAAAGTGTAATCCAGTGAAATGTGACAGTCAGTCTAAATTGAGTAGGATGTAGCCTGACATTTCTTACCTCAAAAGTAGCTCCCAGAATGTCAATCCAGGCTAAAGTCTCTTGCAGCCTATATTGCTGTAACAGCTGCTTTTACACATACAGGTGATGAACTGACAAAGGCTATAAAATGGATTCACCAGTGTTTTGCAGATATGACCGTTCTTTCCAGACTCTTCAGAATAACAGGAAAATTTCAAACTTTTTGTGGCAGATACAAAATGGAAGCCGAAGTGAAATCTTTTTCGCTCATCTGATGCCAACATAGTTCAGATGTTAGCTTTTATTATGGTGTACATTTAGTTATATATTAATAACAGTGTTTACTACTTCATTAAATATGTGTAATATAACATAGGCTACAGTAACATATTTATAATTCTCTTATATTAAACCAACCCCCTTGTGGTTGAAGCAGCCTTAAAGATTCTTAACTTGTACAATGAAATAAGCAAGGAATGTTGAATTTTGATGAATAAAAAAGGAATGGCTTGTCTTCAAAAGTCCAGACATTGTGGACAGAGTTTTAACTTTCAGACCTTAACTTTATTTATTTATTTCTTCAAAAAGAAAATCATGCTTTGTGTAATATTAGTTTTCATTTTAAGAGTGCTGCTAATACAGACCATATCAAATGTATTTATCCAGGCTTATTTATATACACACAAGATGGTTTTGGCCACAAAGGCTTTAATCCCTGTGGAGAAAGAAAATAAAAATCTGCATAAATATGACTTTGCCCAATACATTAAAAGGCTGAAAATGGTAAGAAGTGGAATTATACACCTAAAAATGGTGAGCTATCCACAGGCATAAGCAACCTTTCCCGAACAGGTTATTTATTCTGAATTCCACTCATTCATGCGTGGATAAATAATTTCTGTTATAAAAGTCACAGACTCCAACCCCACATGACTCTAAAGGGGAAATGTGGAAAATGAATGAATAACTACACAGGTGTGAAAGCAGATGTAGCTGCAGACCAGTGGTGCATTTTTCTGTGATTAAAAAAAAATGCAGGATTCTCAACTGTGAAGAGTGCTTCAGTTGTCACTGCAATTTATTGTGATAAAGTCCACTTCTAATGGTTTAAGAAAGAATACAAAGCCTTTGCATGTCTTTGTTTTGGCAAGAAACATTAAAATATGCTTGAAGAGATACTCGTTTAGCTGTTCCAATAGCAATGGGCTGGAAGATATAATGATTGATTTAATTATAGCAAGCTGTCAACCTCTCCCAAGAAAATCACCAGAAAATATGTGATCTGAAATACTGCATCTAGACAAAGAAAAAAATATTTAGGCCTACCATTCATCCATCAAATCTCGAAAGCATGTTCTCATACAAATGCCCATTGTTTAGCAGTGGGAAGTGGCCTCAGTCTGTTCGTCATTTCATTTAAAAAATGTAAATCATTGAATTGACCTTGTTGCCTAATGTAAGAAAAAAAACCTGCTGTAATCTGTGGATACCTTTGTCTGTGTCTCAGGACATGATGTTAAGGCTAAATTGCTTCCAGGCAATCACCACTGGTGAAAGAAGACCTGGCTGAAGAAGGCTGTTCTCGCCCTCTAAAAAGTCTTGTTTTTGGCTTCGAGTGCTGGCCACTTAATTTTCATTAACACCTCTGACCTTATGTCTGAGTGTTACTGCACAGAGAAAGACTGCAATGCTGCAGCAGGTGAGAGAGAAATGACAGAGTCTGATGTCATAAAACAGCAGAGTGAGTGGACAGGGTTCCTTCATTTCTCAGGACCCCCTTCTGTCTATTCTAATTTAGGGGTCATTCAGGAAAAGCTTACAGGCCAGAGACTGAGCTCAAACTTAGACATTTGCTGATAGAGGACACACAACTGTTGAATGCGCACACTATGTAAAGTATTTCCTTTTATAATGGTAATAATGAATATGGTGGAAATAACTATTATAAGGCAAGTGACATTTCAAACTGCAGAAGTGACTTTGAGCAGATCTGACTATTGACATTGCTTTTGTATGATTTAAAGAGTTTCAACGCTGCTTTGGTGTTGTTTGCTTAAACTGTCATTTGCAGCTACTTTCATAAATTATGTCATATTTCCCCCTGTCGTTACATCATATATATCACTGGACTTTTAACAAGTTGCAAGGCTATAAAAACATAATCATTGTAAATATGGGAACATATAGAAGTGGCCTGCACATGGCAGCTGTAATACTGCAGATCATAGGGTGGGAATCAATGTACAGATGTTTTAAACATGAGTCAAGACACAAACAGGGGCGAGACACAGAAAAGGTCAAGATATTATTTTGTCACCACTATAGTTTTAGTTAGACCAAATACAAGTGAAAGGTGGTTCAAATTTTCATAAATATGTCTTTCAGTGTCCAGTATTATAATCACAGCAACAATCACACCGTTACAGGACAAAATATTAGATCAACACAAACTAAAAAAGCTGGTTTATACATTTTATTTGGAATAAAAAACCAGCATGGTGGTGGAGTGGTTGGAACTAGCACCAACCATTTGTGAATTTTTATATATTCACAAATAGAAGGTCCACGGTTTGAATCCCAGCCTGCTGCAGCCTTCCTGTGTGTGTTTGCATGTTCTCTGAGTGCTTCCTCCTCTGGGTACTCCGGCTTCCTCCCACAGGCCGGAGACAAGCATGTTAGGTTAACTGATGACTGTATATTACCCGTAGGTGTGAATGTGAGTGTGATACGGATGTGCCCTGCCTCTCTCGAAACGTTGACTGGGATAGGCTCCAGGCCCCTGCAAGCCTTAATGGGATAAGTGGTTAAGATAGTTTTAAGGTTTTTTTTTTTTGTTTTTTTTGTACCTCGAAGGCAAAATAGTCTGTCGATGATCAATGTATTTAAGATTGAGTGTAATTCTTGGCAATGGCTATTATTCTTATCTATATTATTTTATCTAAAAATAAACACAGACTAATTCCTGGATATTGCTGTACTTACGTTGGACATTTGAACAGTTTAGTGCCACTGTGTGCAGTAGTGCTGCATTTACTCACTGCAGTACTCAGATAAGGAGTGAAAACTAAACAACTATAACTAAACAATATCTCCAAAGCATTTTCTCACAAGTCTGACAGCATTTCTTGGAGAGCTTTTAACAGCAAGCATGGCCATAGTAAAGCCAAATGTAATAAGAGAAGGGAGATGGAAATTACAATCTCACAAACACACAAGTTAGATCATTTGTCTTAACGATGTTCAATTTGCTGAAGATCCGCCCCAGAGATATTGTACTAGAAGCTAGGGTGGAGGATTTGGCCATGTGGGTTCAAGAGACTTAAGCAAAGACCATTTTTTAAATATTTCTTAAGTCCCTGATAAATGGAATCCATGGTTTTCTGGGCATTAGTAGAGGATTCATATCAGCTGTTTTTACAGCTGTTCTTCTTGAAGCCGTGGTTTAAAGAAATCATTGTATCCAAAAGAGAAATTGGAGGATAGTGAAAGTGATTTTAAAGCTGCAGGGTAGCACCAGTGACCTTTCATTATAGAAGTGAGGAAAAAATAAAATGAAAATATATACTATATAGACACAGCTGTTGAGTGGTAGACTTTACACCGTGCTACCGCATACAGTACATTCTTTTTAAAAACTCAAGCAAAATTTGTTGATTTTGAATGTTACGAGACATATTTTAATATGATAATATAGTGTGTTTTTCCAACTTTCATTGTCCAAAGTCTTAGTAGCCAATTCAGGTCAGTTGGACACAAAAAGGAGCTAAGAAAAACTGTTAAAAATTTGCATGAATGATTAAAGTCAGCAAACACCTTGGAATAGGCTCTGGTGTTTGCTCAGTTATTTGGGAGATGGAAACATTTTTGTTAATACATTTGGAAGAATCATAAAAGGTGAGTAGTCCAGCTATAGTTGGGTTTGCTTTGGCAAGCAACTATTTCCACATTTAGGAATGAACTTTCAAGCTTCACTTTTAGGCCAATTTGGACAAGAACTCCTAAAAGTGCTGTAGATTAGGACATAACAGCTCAATTTGTTGATGAAGAAAAGCTCCACAATAAGCCAGTAGATGGACACTGTTTCAGATGTGCTTTCACAGGAAACAGATTGTGATTATCATAAGAGTAGCAGCCTTTAAGGTGTGTTTATGATAGTTTAATGGTGAGAGGTACATTCTGCCAAGATGGAACGCATAAAGAAAAAAACTGGCTCTAGAGATGAGCCCTGTGGGATGCCTACACAGTGTCCACTGATGAAGTTGATGAACAAAACCAACACGCTGGCTCTGCCGTGTCCTTCCCTACTCTCTCTGAGAGTGAACCAAGAGTTTCCCTGCTGTAAAAATGGTTTGAAACAGTTCCCTCAAAGTCATGATAAGACCCACAAAATCCATTTTACTGTACCAGTAATGAGGTACAATATATGTACAAGTGGAGGGGTGAAACATAGCAGTAAAGAGCTGATCTCACTTCTTCCATTAATAAAATGTCCTCTTTGTGAAACTATTCCACATCAAACTAAATCTATTAAAAATACAGATCAAGCCATACAGATTAATACTGACATTACAGAAACTGTACTGTGATATCCAAAAAGTACACACCCATGGTAACAGCTCCTAGTGAGGTTTCCTGTTAATAAATACACAATCAAAAAAGCACATACAGAAAAGGAGCAACGTCTAAAACCTACTGATGTCGATGTCTCCCACCCCAAACCAAAGACCTTGATAAGTTTTCTATATAAAAGAGCAAAATTTCAGTTGAAGCTATCATATTTTGAATTCCCAGACATATTCACATTTTGTCTTTCGCTACTCAAAAATGTTTCACTCCCTTATGATTCATGTCTTTGAACTTAAAACAAATCCCTCCATAGTTTCTGAATTCCAAAGCCGTCTTTCTCTTAAGACCAACCAGGTTTTAGCAATTTGGTCCCGTTAGCTTCATAGTCACTCTGTCAAACAATAAATCAATCTCAAACGGATTCGATTCCTCCATGGTTGCAGCCCTTTCTTCTTCATCCATGTACCACTGGATCTTACTTTTGTGACGTGCTCTTCCTAAAGGCCTCAAAATAGAAAAAAACTCATGTTTAAATATTTCTTGCATCATAGCAGCTTTAAGCAAATATTCAAATAAATTTGTCTTTTTGAGCTACATCTCATGCTTTTACGTCAGAGGTCCATGTCAAAGCCAAAACTGTTTATTTGCAAGGAGCGCTAATTCAGGCTGCAAGTTTCATCTTCATAGACGTTCATAGAAGGTCTCATGTTCAAATCCTCCTGATGGCTGTTGTCATTCTGTGGGGAACCTGCATGTTTCCCTGTGAAGCCCTGCCCCAGTGACAAAGCTTGAACAGGCTCCAGTCCCTGCAACCCAGAACAGGATAGGCAAAGGAAGATGAAAGATGGATGGATGGCAGGGGAGAAAGTATTCAGACCTTTTAGATGAAGCAAAAATACAAGACAAAAATGTTAAAACACAATACATGTTAATGTCCTGCATTCTAAACCCCACTGAAGCAGCCTAAAAGTAAAAACATACAAGCAACTATATTGATTCACAGGTATTATGAGCAAAATTAGAAGACAGAAAATGTCCCATGTGGCAGATCATGTACTGATTAATTTACTATTTGAGGATGGGGCTATTTTAAATAACACTATATACAAATAATATCAATAACAATATATACTTTATTGATGCCTCATATGTTACTGTGCACTAGAAAACACCTGTCCTGCCAAACTGAATGTGGATTTACATAAGTATTATAAAATCAACAACAGTATTAAATGGAGCATTAATTGGTCGAGGAATAAAGTACCACTGAAGAGATAATCTGAAGGGTCATTGTTTTCTGTTGAATTATAGTTGTAATGTTTAGTTTTTTTTTTTTGTTTGTGTCATGTTATATTCAATAGTGGGTTTGACACTGTCCACATTGGTAATTTAACTGGACAGTAGTTTTAGCAATGCACTGAAGTTGCTGTTGATTATTTGTGGATTGAATTGTAGCTCCCCCATCTGTTCAACAAGAATATTTTGGTATTTCACCCCCTTGCACAAGTAATAAGCTGAGTTATTTAGAAATACGTTTTTAATGTCTGTATTTGTTTCATTATTGATACAATTATTATTTTTGTAGAAGTGTTGAAATTTGTTGAAATTTGTGTGTATAGTTGTATACCTGATGTCACTCACATTATAGGTTAAGTTTCTGTTGATTAATGGGTCATTTTTTTATGTATCATTTCTTAATGCTGCAGTATTTTATACTGCTGTGGTATTATGTGGACAAGTTATATTTTGCTATATTGCATCAGATTCTGCTCTTAATCTCCAGAGACCCCGATTGTTGTCTTTGCGTGCTAGGTGAGTATAACTCTATTGCTGAAAATGATGGATTTCAGACATACACCGAGAGGCCACAGTGTGTGGGACAAGCCTCTGACTGGGCTCAAATGTTGGGCCTTTGTCACTTCAGATATGGGGACGAGCTTAATGAAGGCGCCATTAAGATATGCCCAGCGTCAGGTCTTGTAATGGAGGATTGTATTTCTGCTGTGCCGAACTTGAGATCTGCAGGTATTGTTAGAAACCCAAGATGGAGAATCTCTCGATAAAAGTATTTCCACAACCACTGTCAGACATTTTCAAGGGCGCTTAAGGTCAGAGGTCAGAGATTTGTGTGTCACACACTAACCGCACCGTGCTGTCCTGGGACCAGGCCTTCATTCCCAGCTGTGGATCAGCGGATCAGACTGTGGCTGTGTGGGACCTATAGGCGTCAATGACATGAGTCAAAACTACCTCAAATTTATATATTTATATTTCATATATATAAAACGATAACATTGGCAGAGGAGCTTAAGCTTGTATGTAATAGTAACAGTTTGAGTTTAACGCAGAAATCAGAGCTCGTCCTCTGATATGCGGCTGTGACGTCGCGGCGCCGCGCGGTGGTCGGACGTCGCAACAGCCGCTGCTCTGTGCGGAAGATGGCGGCGGGACTCCTTCCGAGTGTCGGGGGCTTGGCTCGGGCTAACAGCAGGGCCCGCTCGGTGGGACAGCTCGTCCTCTGGAGCAGGTGGGGCACTGGGCGCCGCGTGTGTGTCTGTGTGCGCTACAATGTGCGGTGTCGTGTGTTGTTCTCGGCAGGGTTTGTGTTGTGGCTACGACGAGCCTGGACAAGCTAGCCGTCAGCTGCTAGCCAGCCAGGGCTCAGTGGCCTTCAGCTGCAACTCACACACTTGAAGTGATAAGACTTTAAAGGTTAATGATGAAAGTGAAAGGATACAAGTTTCTGTCCTTCTTTGCTACTTTGCATCTCAAATGCTTAAGGTCAATTTGATATTTTGTCTTTATTGCAAAATGTAATGTGTTTACTTATATTTACTTATGGATGATTTCTGCATGAACTTCCTGCAAACATTAGTTTGTGCAGTTGTTCATGATGTCAGTTTTTTTTTTTCAGGTGCTTTGCAACATCCTACAACAGAAGCCGAGAGGACAGTTGGTTTAAATCCCTGTTTGTGAGGAAAGTGGATCCCAGGAAAGATGCACACTCCAACCTGCTGACCAAAAACGAGGAAAGTAACCTCTACAAAATTCAGTGTAAGCAGCTTTTGCAATATCATTAATTTTCACCAGTCAGACAATTTATCGTCCTAAAATTATAATGATGTTTTTTTTTTTTCCAGTTCACAATGTCAAGCCAGAGTGCCTGGATGCATACAACAAGTTATGGTAATTGTCATTCTTTAATTAAGCAAAAGCATACTTTTTTAACTTGCACTTGACCATAAGTAGTAACAGAATTATAGTATGAGACAATAAGACACTGTTCTTATAAATAATTCTGAACAGTCTATTCCTGTGAGATGATTGACAAGCTAACCTGACACCACTTCTTCATAGATCAATCTTGGCATTACCTAAGATGAATGGCAGCCTTTTTTTTTTGGTCAGAGACCTGATAATAGATATAAAGATAAATATAAAAGCAATTAATAACTGCAGTACTGTATGTCACTGTTTTTACGTTAATCACAGTGAGGATGTTTTGCCCTCTATCCATGCTGATAAGTACTACCCGTGTGAGCTGGTTGGGACCTGGAATACCTGGTATGGAGAACAAGACCAGGCTGGTAGGATTACTAATATCAACACACAGATATATGCAGTAAAACAGACCTGACAGGCTCAGAACAATTTTAAATCAGCAGGCATGTTATACTACTCATGCAAGTATACCATTTAAAACTTTTAATGGTATGGCAAGTATACCATTACAATGTTTTGTTAAATTTATTTGTTAAAACTTCTTCTTTCACAAATACATTATGTTACATAAATTGTGCCATTGATTCTTGTCCAGAGTACCAAACATTGTTTACCGGTACGATAGTACCTGAACAAACAGACTTATACCTGAAGACCAACATAAGAATAGCAGGATATGCAACATAACCTGTACAGTACTTGTGAATATCTTGTTCTCTTACCAGCTTATGCTTTTCAATTATATATAACTTATTAGTATGTAGTTTATTAAAGTTGTTAAATTTATATTAGATATTAAATCCTCTCACAAATGGTTATTTCAAATATCCTCAGTTTGAATCATAGTATGTTCCTGCTTTGAATCAATGGATCTTTCTGCAGTCTGTGTGACTTTGCATGTATTATATGTCTTTCCGCAGTTCACTTATGGCGTTATCGAGGTGGATATCCAGCTCTAACAGAGGTGATGAACAAGCTGAAGCAGAACAAGGTAAAGATTCCATCACAAGCATGTTGTTAGTATTACACGCCTTTATAATGCAGTTTTAGCGTGCTAAGAAGAGAGTAAAGCTATCAGTCGACATAAAGCCTATTGATCTGTGTCTGTCCATTGGCAGGAGTTCACGGCGTACAGGAAGGAGCGAGGTAAGATGTTGTTATCTCGCAGGAATCAGCTTCTTCTCGAGTTCAGCTTCTGGAATGAGCCCGTACCTCGAGAGGGCCCCAACATCTATGAGCTCAGGTCTTATCTGCTCAGGGTGAGAAGCAGAACCAGTGTCTGTCTTGTTCAGTGTAGATCTGCTAATCCAGGGGTACATCCCTAGTTTAAATATAGGAATAACAGCTTGTATTGGCTTTAATGTTGGTGTGAGTACAAGGAATTTATGAGACAGTATAGGCAGTTATAATCCAAACCTGCTGGGTAATGGAACATGAAACGGCAAAGCTATTATTCTGTAGGTTTTATACATTGTTACACATTTTTAAGTGGACTGATCACACTGGTTTTACTCATCACAACTTAATAAAGTTTTGTATATCCACCACTAACAGCTTGGACCCCTTGCTGCTCTGTAAATAAGTTTGGGTCTCCTAAATGAAAATCGCAGTCGAGGGGCACCTGGTTTTTACCGGCACCCACTGTTAAATTGATAGCCGCTGTCGTCCGACATAATGCTCAATAGTCTCTCCGCCAGCTGCGGATTAAGTCATTCTCTCTAATCTGAAAGTCAAAACTGTCTCTAGGTCAGCGCTCCCAGTGACACATGATGAATGCAAGCTGTTATCCCTCATCACAGAGTAAGATTACATCTTAGAAACATCACGGTGTTTGTTATCTTAAGCACCAGAGAATGATTAAGGAAGCCTTTGGGTGTAATTATTATTGCAACTTATCTTCAGTATGACAAAATCCCTGTGCTACATCTTTAACATTTATCTGTGTTAATACATTTACTCTGGATAGAAGAAAGTGTGATATCCATCTCAGGTTTGGAAAGCTTAGAATTATTTTTATTGTAATAAAGAATACTGTGTTTTCTTTCCTGCAGCCAGGAACCATGATCGAGTGGGGTAATTACTGGTAAGGCAGCCTGAATTCATTTGACTGGCAGAGCTGTGGTTACAGAACAGTTGCATTACATGTAACCTTCCTCATCACAGTGTCGTTAATCAGAGCTATTCCACAGTAATGACCTATTTTTGAAGCTGTACTGTCATCCTCTTAAGCCAAGATTTCAATTCAAGTGGTACAATATGTGTAGTATAATGCATGGAAATATGCACTGCATGAGTTGACTTAGTCGACAGGTCGCTATTTATAATTTTCTGCAACACAGTTCATTGTAGTTGATTACAACAGAAATGTGAGCATTTCCCTCGTAGCCTCAGACTTTTTTCTGACAGCTCTGAAAAGGATTTAGGTTTTTGGACTTTTTGTTTTCATTTCTTACCAATCCACTTGATGATATATTACATCATGTTTCAGCTGCAAGGGTTCCTAAAGTGTGTATTTTTTCCAGCTAACAAATTGGAGGTTAGTTCTAGCAACATTTTAAATGTAAAAATAAAATATGTAAAAATAACCTCCTTTGAGGTTTTATGTTTCCTTCCCAAAATATGATTTTAAGTAATTAAGAGAAAAAACTTAGTTATTTCCTTTGCTCATGTTTCTATTTATGTTTACTTTAATTGCTTTTTTGTATAAACTTCTAGAGTCTTACAGATTATGCGGATAAAGCAGTTTAAATACAATGGGGCATTGGTAAAACAATACCTCAAGTAAGAACAACATGAGAAACTGAGGCTTTCAAGTTTTTATCCAGACGGTGATTGTGATTTGAATAAGTGGACTATGTTTACTTTGGGTGGAAAATGTAATGAACCCCTCAGCCCAGTCCATTTATTTCAGATATACTTGGCCAGTGTAAAGTTTCATAAACATACATACAGTTATGCCCCCTCATCTTCTGGGTGGATGTGACGTTGCAATAGATAATCATAGCTACGGACGAAAACTGTTGTACTTATATTAGGTTTTGTTGAAAAAACACACACACATAAAAACAGACTAAGTCCTTTTGTGTAAATTAAAAACAGTCCAAAGTAAATTTAGAGATAATGTTGATGATGTACTCGTTTGAAGGCTGGTCAAAATATGTGAGCGGGCCGGGTCTTGTTATGTCAGATGAAGGCCATGGTGTTTTTGGCCTGTGTTGTGAGTAAAACGGTTCTTGTCTGCAGGGCCAGGGCCATTAGATACCGGCAGCAGAACAGAGAAGCTGTGGGAGGGTTTTTCTCACAGATCGGCAGCCTGTATATGGTTCACCACCTCTGGGGTACGAACGAATTACAACTTTCTGTTAAACTTTACTGAACTTTACTGCAGCCAGGTGTCAAGAAATATTAGTAGTAGAACTAAACCCTTCAGGTTTCAGTCACAACACTAGTTTCTAATACAGCTTGTGTGTTTACTGTAAGCCATAGTAAAATGTGTTTTATTTTTGGATTTCAGCTTACAAAGACCTTCAGTCCCGAGAAGACACAAGGAATGCTGTGTGGCAGCAAGAGGGCTGGCACGAGGTGGTATATTACACAGGTGAGCAAGAAAAATCCTGTGGAACTTGTTCTAGGCTTAGACACACCCCTTGTATAACTGTTAATGAACTTTTCAGTTGCCTTTTAGACAGTGTTGAACCTGATCAATGTCAAATTATGATGACTTTTAACTATGATGACATAGTAAATCTGCTCTAAATCTTCTGTGTTTTACATTTCTCCAGTCCCTCTCATTCAGCAAATGGATTCCAGGATTATGATCCCGACAAAAGCTTCACCGCTGCAGTGAAATTAGAAGTGAGCTGAAGCTGAAATCCAGTGGCACCATTTTCCAAGTTACATTGATCCAGGACATAATTTTTACATTCTCGACCTCCTGTCAGTGCTGCCAAACGACATCCCATTCTCGTGTATTGTTTTTGATTTACTGTTTCAAGATGGTGGTAAAATAGAGAAGACCACAATGCCTGTCATGTATCTGCAATTAAAATAGTCAAAGCCAATAACAGCCCTTGATGATACACAATGATTTTTTGTTTCTGGGGCTTCTGGGTAAAATTAATACATTTGGCCAATTTAGACCTCCTGATTTTTGTTCAGAAGTCCAACCACATTAAAACTGGTCCGTGAAGAGTGCTCAAGTTTGGAACCAACCAAAGTTACTTGAAAATATGAGCAGCTGTATTGTGTGTATGTGTGAGAACAGATAGTACAGATAGGAAAATATTGTCGAAGCTCACTGCACAAAGCAGTGGTAATATATTTATTTAATGTACATTTAAAACACTTTTGTCCATGTTACAGTAAGTATACGTACAAAGAGGCATTTTGATATGACTCATGTCAATGCTGAGAGAAGTTTAAAAATATCTCTATTCTTAAAAAACTTTTTTTTGGTATCTGACCAGGTGTAAAATGTAAACCTCAATTTTTCATTTGAGGTCTGTTATAAATCAATGGTTTGTTTCACAAACTACTCATTTCTCATTTCATTAGCATTTTCTGAATGTTCCTAGGTTCTATGTCATGGTGATGTTTCACAGTACTGTGTAACTATGGCTTCTACTTTTACCTTGTGAAGACAGCATGCTTGTTTTAAACCGTTTTTATCTTGCGTGTTTTAATGGACCCAAACTATCATGTATAATAAGGTCTTTAAAAAAAAAAAAAAAAAAAGCACCATCTGTCTGTTGGCTGGGTGACTCTGGGACAGTGGTGCTACTGCATACTGCAACAACAGATTTTATCGTTAAAGGATGTTAATCTTGTCTGTTTATCAGTTCATAGGAAACAATGTACAGGGAAGGACAGACAGGAACACCAACACAGATTAAAAAACTTCATACCTCTGACAGAACACTCTCATGTTTAATTTACAGGATTGAAGCACCACGATGATTGACATGTCTGGTTACAGATTTTAAAACACACACAGAAGAAAAATACTTCTAATGGTAATTGCACATACAATAATTTGAAGCGGTTGTATTAGCTTACCTAAAACGTTATAAGCAAGAAAGTGCAAAAACACTAAATTTTCTTAACCTTCACATAGGCTGTTTGGTTATTTCAAGTTCTAGTGTAAAAATCAACAGGCTAACATCCCCATAAAGGTAAAATTGGTTTCGTTAGTGTAAACTCTTTCGTTCATTATAAAAATCTATTGACAGTCTAAGGAAACATTTACACTGGATAAAACCAGAGTTAACATCCTTAGGTGCAAATATAAAATGTTAAAATTAGTAACAGTACTCCTTTAGCTTATTTAGATCTTCTCCAGTTCTTTTAGCAGCTCCTCAAAACTCGTCACATACCACGACGACCTCTCCTTAACCTGCTGCCTGATGACGTTGCCACCAAATCCAATGAAAGCGCTCTGAGGACAATAGAAAAGACAATAGTGCAATTACAGTTTTGCTCCAGTATCCTTATATGCTTAACTGTGTATTCAAGATAACGAACTGAGTGAGTTTTAAAACTATGCACACATGAAACTGAAAAGTGGATATTTGGTGTAAAACAAGCTTACTGCAGGAGGGCAGGCCTCTAGGTCAGTGGCCCCATCTCCAATCATCACCACAGTCTTAAATCCATATTGTTCCTTCAGCATGCTGATCACCTTTCCTTTTCCACCACTCTCAGCTGTGGGCTGACTCTCATCAAAACCAGCATACTCTCCTGGAAAACATGCCAGTCGTAAGCTTTTGAAATGATGCCCAAAAATAATTCACGTGCAGTAAAAATAACTTAAAGCTTAAAGCTTGAAATAAACTCTTATATTATTAGGCAGAGGATTCAAACATTAACAAATTTACAGGCCTAATACAAATGATTTCACAACATTTTTTTAGACAGACACACAATGATCCTTAAACACTCACTCTCTTACCATTGAAGTAGAACTTGAGCCGGTTGGCATAGACATGATGCAGAGGTATGTTTAGCTGAGTAGCCACATGCTCAACAATGCAGCGGAAGCCGCCTGAAATTAGGAACACCTTTATGTTGCGCTGGTGTAGACGATCCACAAGCTCTCTAGACAGACAAAAAAAGGATGATCAGATTAGGAAGATGCAGAGTTTACTTATATTTTTTTATAAAAGACACTGAGAAAATCTCATCTGCAACATGTACCCCGATGCTCATTTACCATAAATGGTTTGGACATTAAATCTCCTGTGCATACCAGTATATCAGTGCTGCGTGTTTCAAAATGGCCAATAAATGACTCAAACATACTGAAATCTTCATACGTTTACCTGATACCTGGAGTCAGCTGAGGCGGGTGGTCCGTTATCAGTTTGTTTACTTGTTCTCTTGAACATCGGATAATGGAGAGACGCTCAGTCAGGGCTGTTTTGAAAGTCATTGATCCGCCCATAGCTCTGCGAGTCCTGAAACATGAAAGAAACACTTGGATTACTGCTAAGAACAAATCTAATAATATGAAAATACAGATGCTCTTTGCAGTACAACAAATGCAGACAAATAGAGAAAGTAGCACTTGCAATGATGACAAGATATGCACATTATAATCACGGCGTACATACATCTCAGTGACTGCATCCCCCACACCACAAAACTTGGCAAGTTCATCAATGCCTTCCTCTTTAATGACTGTGCTGTCCACGTCAAAACAGACTGCTTCTGCTCTCCGGAACAGTTCCTTTGTCTCTGAAAGTGAGATCATCATGCTGGGGAAAGAATGGCACAGCTTTAGACATTTAAAAACTTACAACTCTAACAGCTTGGATTTCTAACTTTTATACAAATATTTTTCACAAATACAGTCAAAGATTTTTTTTTATTTATCTAACAACATTTTAGTTTAAAAGAAACATTTTGAGAGCAAAAAAATTCTGTCATAGGTAGAATCCAAACAATACATTTTCCATTGTATTGAAAATAAAGTATATATTATCTATGTACAGTATAATAGAACACTATATGTGAGGTCCCTGAGCAATCAGCTTGCACACCTGGAATATATAGTAGCTGCTTTTTCGTTTAAAACCCTGTCTGCTCGAAGATGGTTTTAAAAAAGCAAAAAGAAAACTTGAAAACTACCACTTTTCCTCTGTCCTTTATCCGAGAATCCTTGCTGACACAGTGTACTCGGCAACAAATTGTGAATATTATTAATTAGGAAACATGTACCACGTATTTTTATAGCTCTGAGCTTACTGAAGTGCAGCAGAAAAAAATATTTTTGTTTTTTATAGGTATATATATTTAGAACTGAGAGAAAAATCTCAAAAGAATTCAGGTGATAATCAGATGATGTCAATTTAAAAGCAGATAGCTGTTAAACTTGAAAGATATTTCAGTGCAATAACTGGTTTCGATGGACACTTTCTGTACATAATGACTGCTTTGATGAGCACTGTGCAGCACACGATGGGCCCTTCGGTCCGTCAAGAAAAACTGCAGCCAAAGATGGCAACAAAAGCGCTGCAGGCTTGGATGATTTCGATCTGGCGAAGCAGCTGAAACATCCACTGGTTGAAATATGTGTGTAAAAACCGTTTCTGCATATAAACACGCGTCCCAGTTGAAGAGTCAAAAACGCGTTACGTAAAGCAGCCTTCCTACCCAAACCATAAGACACATCCTCTGCTCGTATTGCGTCACCCTCGGTAACTTGCACCCCAGAGGAGCCGGGCTGGCGGGGGAGACCCCCAAAACAAGCGTAAAGACGACGAGACCCGGTCCAACGAGCTCGGTTTGTGCGATACTAGCTCACTGCTGCAAGAGACCTGCACCGAAATGTCGCGGTTTTACGGAAGAGCCGTTCGCCGGTTCTGAGTCTGTACCTGTCCGCTTCGTTTGAGGGTTTCTACAAGCTCTGAGCAAGAATGGGAAAGTCCTCGAAGTGCAACGTTAGAGTAATGTCTAGGGAAAACATACAAAATATGTATTTTCAATATACTGTGGTACTTACCGGTAGTAGCAGCGTTTATAAGGCACAAACAACAGCTGCAGCATCGAACAAGTCCACTGCTTCAATGGGTTCACCGACGAAGAAGAGAATGTGCCGAGCGCCGGGCCAATCAGAGGGAAGCCGGTGAGGGACCGCCCACCGCACGGCGTTGCCATAACAGCAGCAGCGGACACCTTGGTCATGCTGCAGGAGCTGTCCTCATGCCGCGTTATGACAGCTTTCATACGCTGCAGCAACTCAAGGTTTTCACATCAGCACAACTAACAATCTCCGATGTTTAAAACGTGTACAAACTTGTAATAAAAGAAAAATAACAGCAGATCGTTCAGCGTAAAATAAAAAAAAATAAAACCAAAGCTAAAATGCACTCGTCCTTGTGTCTGTTCATTTAGTTGGTTTGGGTGCAAAAGAATTTAAACAGATTTTATCTAAGAAAAAAAATCAGAGCAGAGATAACAAACCTCCTCTAAAAATGACCCGTATGCTGTCGTTTCCACAGGGCGGTCACACCACACGGTGGCAGTAATGAGCGCGAAGTTGTTCGTAAATGTCGCAATTAAGTAGACGAAGAAGAAAATGAGCCCAACGAAGAAGACGTTTGGAGTGTGTGTTGCAGCCTTGCCTGGTGGAAGCTGAAGTGTGCGGAGCGTATAAATGTCGCTTTACAGTTTACCCATTCACCTCTGTCCGAAGGGGACGAGCCGTAGAAATGTGAGTTTTTTTGACAGTTCACAAGGTCTTTGATTAAGCTTGTACATATGCACACGTATATAATGTAGCCGTGGCCTTTTTCCTGGGCCTGGAAGCATGTGGTTTCACACGTGCAGTGTTACATCTGCATTCAGGAATTTATTTAGTATTTATTTTGTTTTAAACTGATAACAGCATTACGACAGGCCACTGTAAGGCACAGTTGTAAAAGTACTCCTGTAGAATGGAGACTATATTGAAGCGCATTATTGTCAGACTTTATGTTGATTTATGGATTTCAAGTCCTCCTGAATGTGCCAAAACTTGGCTGGGACTCTCCAGTCTTTATTGAAATCTAGTATTGGGTCGTTAAACCTCAAACTGTAATGAAAATGCGATCTACTGAAAATGTTAGGAAATCATGCGTTAAAGTAAATACTCACAAATATGTACACCTCTGTTTTGTTTCTGAAGCATATGGTGACTGTGAATGACATGGCATGACCTCCAGCCTAATCAACATGGAGGATCTTCCATCTTGAAACACACCAACCATGTGCACCACAAAGGTGAGAGGAAGGAGATGTTCATTGTATCGATATCAATGTATTAATGGATACACAAAGGCTGTGAGAGTGAGAGATGTCCCAGTCAGGTGGACACTTTTGGAAAAACAGTTCTACAGAAAAGCTAAAAATGCAAGTTCAGTGAAACTTTAATAGTGCAGTTAGAACGCTGCAGGACAATGTAATGTTTCCTATAATTCCTATTTTACCCCTCTGGTTCCTATTTAAATTTTTGAGCCTAAACCCACCGTAAAATTGTTTTATGTGCAATAAATAATTACCTCTTATTTTGACTTGACTTGTCAGTTTTTTTTATGCCACCAGTTTTAAAATGAGTTACAAGTATTTATCACTTTGTCCAGCGAAGCTAGAACCATTTAAATGTATTTTCTTTCTCTGAGCTGCATTGTGTCTTTTTGCAGAAGGCTGATTGATGTCTTACTCTGAAGAAGTTGATCCATACAGAGCCAAGAGGGGGATCGTGTATAGGTACCTTATTGTTTGTTAAAAAAACGAACTAAAAACTTGTATTTTAAGGCATGGCTGAATTCTGGATTACTCTTGAAATAGTAAATGCAGTCAGACACCATGCTAAATGATTGTTTTCACACACTGACCTGAAACCAGAAGAAGAGTGCTCATTACATGCCTCATTCTTATGTCGGGGTGAATACAAAATTGTCATATCCTAAAGGGCTGCAAGTTACAGCTTGTTGTAGCCCTTTTATAGATTCTGATTACTTCATTTACCTTTTTAATTCAACACAGTTGTGCTCCTTTTGAAAGTAACCCTAATTTCTTGTCTTTGTGGCACTATACCAGATCAGTAACTTACATAATTTTTTGTTCTAGCATATGCTGAAATAAATACTTATGAAGAAGTGCAGTAATGCATACTTGCTGATCATCGCAAACGGATCCAATGATACGTGGCTTTGACAAATGATCCCCAGATGGTGGAGAATGGCCTGTGGGGGTATGTTTGTACACTCACTGTTACAAAATGACTACGTAATTATTATTCCTATCACTGAAAAACATCTGACTAAGGCATGGCTGAATTCTGTTCCAGCTCGTCTGTGGTGGAGACAGTCAGACACCATGCTAAAGCCTTGTCTCATTTCTAATAAAAAACTGGATGTGTGCCCTGATCCTCATCCAACTGTATAGAAATGAGTACAGTGATAACCTTTGAATGATCAAAGATGCCTAAAGATGATGATAACAATATGTATTCTGTTTAACTGGCAGTGTTTCCTCTTTGCTTTTTTTACCCACAGCTCCATGAAGGAAAGGGACATTTGTTAAAAACTCGCACTCCCGTGTCCCTGGATGACTTTATATTAAAGATGTTGTGAATGTGTGTTTTACACACACTGTCATAATAAATGCTTATAAAAAAATTGATTATGTGTTATACGTTGGGGTTTAAGTGTAAAAATAAAGGCAATACAACTGAGCAGCTTTCCAATAAAAATACTTCACTTTTAAATTAAGCACACATTTATAAGCACACAATAAATAAATGGCATACATTTGAAAATGATGTTAATGTTAAAACTGGAAGCTGTTACCAGCACAGTGACTAGTTAAATTACAGTTAATCCAGCATATTGATCAATAGATTTGAAAAGGTTCAGGTTCAGAGTCCTGATAAAAGAAATGCTTGTTGCTCCAGGACATAATTTATACAACCGAAAGTTCTCAAGCTTGACCTGTCATTAAACTTATTGTAATATTGAACAACACTATGCATTAACTGAAGAATAGCTCATTAAAACACTAAATCTGTGGCAAACTTAAACCTTTACGACAGCAAGTAGAATGACAAAAGTGACATCTAATTGTACAGATTTCTTGTTGGCCACAGATCTTGAGGTAACAATAGCACTGTAGTAATGTAGTTTTGGTTATAAGCAGCATGTGTTACCCACATTAAAGACTTACTGTTAATGAGTTTTGTTTGGTGGCTCACTTCTTTCATATGACAAGGAAACTTATAAAAACCACACAGCATAGAACAGAAATGTCTGAGCTCCAACAGACCTGCCCTGAGATACAAGCGCTTGTTACCAGATGTGGCGTATTGGCTCGTCTGCTTCAGCAACTATTGACAGCAGGATGGCCTTGGGACTGTTCTCAAAAAGTGCTGCTCTGTTCTGGGTTTGGCCTTTCTTGACCCAGTGGCCGTATATTTTAAATGCACACGCATCAATGAGCTTACGGATGGGCTTGACGGCATACGGGTCACTCTTGATCACCTCCTTGGTGACAGGCTTAGCACGGCGGTAGCTGCAGTAGATCCTCATTGTGGCAAGCACAGTCATGCAAATGACCTGATGGAGAAGGTTTAGTAAAGGACACTGGTTAGTGTATACACTCCAAAACAAATGGAACAGCAAGGCTAATGTTTTGTTTTTGCTGTATACTGAAACATTCAGGTTTGAGATCAAATATATATATATATATATATAAATATATTTATCAGTTAAATATATCTCCATAATTAACCTAGTTTGCACCTTTAGCAATGGGTTACCCATATTTGATCTCTTCCAAACGTAGTGATACATGTGTCAAGTGTTTCTTGTTACACAGCTAAGTCCTGTGAGATTAATTTTCAAATAATAAATAGCTCCGACTTTTGGATTCGGCCTCGAGCTTGTCCTTTGAAGACTATTTGTTATTACAAAAAGATAAGTCAACACACGGGAGAAAAGCAGGCCATTTTGAAACTGAGGAAAGATGAAAATCAATAAAAGGCATTTCACAACCATTAGGAATGTCCAAACATAGACACACCACTGGTGTACTGAGCGATAAACAGAACGGGTCAATGAAGGAAAGCAACAAGAACTGAAGTAAGACGCCTGGAAAACATCAAGAAACCCACACTTTGGAGTGTCAGCATGGTGCCTTCTTCATCAACGTGTAGATGTTATCAAAAGACAGGTGTCTCCAGTCAAGCCAGAAACTCAAACCTGTGCTTTCAAGTACTGAAAAAAACAGTCTGAAATTCCCACTGAGACACGACTTGTTGAGTGACACTAAGAGAAATAACTAGGATAAACAGGTTTCCTTAAGTGTTCGACGTCTCACCTTGAACCGTCTGTAAGGACTGAACTGCCGTACTTCATCCACCACATATTGTGAAAAGAAGGAGTGGCTGAGTACTTCTGTAGCTGTGTAGCGCTGCTTTGGATCTACCACCAGCATCCGAGAGATCTGAGGAAGCCGCATGAACTGTGTAAAGCTTCAGATTTTCCTTGTCATAAGTGATGCCACTTTTTAGCACAGGTTTTGAGGACACAACAATCAGTAAAAGCAGAGGTGACAAACAAAGGCCTACCAAATCTTTAACAGTGTCTGACTGGTCATCCCATTCTGGAGACGAGAAGTCGTAGTTTCCAGCCAAAATCATACGAAGCATCAGCATCTGCTTTCTGTGCCAGAAGGGTGGAGAGCCTGCAAGCAATGTGTACATGATCACCCCTGCACTCCATCTGCAAACATGAGCCAGATGAAAATCGGGCTTAAAGAGTCTGTTTACAGTGTGTTATAATCCAAAGAGCAAATCAGAAAGATCACATGTAAGAAGACATTAGTCGTGATAACAGACAAACAAGCAGAGCACAGTGGAAGTGGGACTGTAGAGGCATGCACACTGCAAATACAATATAACTCACTCTGCTGTAGAATTGATCCATTAGTGTTCAACAATATTTGCAAAAGCTGTTATTATTGCCTGTTTAAAATTTTATATGTGGGAATTTGGACTCTGGACACTTACATGTCCACGGCAGTGTCATAGCCTGGATGTCCAGCGTCCATGGAGCACTCGATGATCTCAGGAGCGAGATAACCAGGGGTCCCACACACCTCTGCATTATAGACAGAGATGTCAAAATAATATCTGCAATTTACAATAAAACTAACTTTTAGGTGGATTTTGGCTTTTGTATTTGATAATAATTTACAATGAACATTTAAAATATGTTTTAAACCTGCTACTATGGATATGAAAGTAATCTCCAACATGCACCACACCATTAGACACTGGGCTTGCCAGTTCTTACTGCTAATGATCTGATGCTTTTTGAAAGGTCAGTGTACTGTGGGTGTCTGCGAGTACAGTAAATAAATCTCAGTGTCCTGTTGCATCTTAACCTTTGTAAGAGCAGCTTAAGGAGAAGGGAACATGTTGTGCAACGAGACCCAGATTCTCCGCTGGCCACCAGCAGCTGGTGTCCTGAAAGGTGGGCGGTGGGTCGTAAACATAGTTACGATGTTGGGTTGTCGGTCAACACTGGATACTGGTGAGTGTTTTTTAGACAGAGTGAACATTGTGGGCCACTTTTGGACTATATACAAGTAAACGTGCCTTTGAGATATTTCCTTTAAATGTATAAACTGTTAAGGGGAATAGTGTTTGCTTGTGGGTTTCTATGCAACCTTTAAGCTTCTGTTCTGGCTTGATTTGCACAGCGAAGCCAAAGTCTGTGAGTTTGATGTTCATCTGGTCGTCTAAAAGGATGTTCTCAGGTTTGAGGTCCCGGTGGACAATGTTCTGGGAGTGGAGAAACTGCACCACCTCCAACAGTGCACGCATGATCTTCCTAAAGCCAACACACAGAAACTCTTATACAGGTGATTTCATGTTGGCCATGTTAGACCTTTAAATATTGCAACAAAACACTCACTGACCTGGTTTCCTTCTCACTCAGAGTCACTTTTTCTGTGAGGTAGTCAAAGAGTTCTCCCCTCTTCATGCTGGGAAAAGGCAACAAAGCTTTTGAACAGCTGCTGCTTTCTTAAGCAAGTAGCCGGTGTAAATTTCTGTTTTACTGAGAAACACCTACAGATCAAACACCAGGAAGAAGAAGGCATTTGACTCGTAGCTGTCTTTAAGCTGTACTGGAGACGAGAGACACAAGTGAGACACATTTGTGCATCTGAATAATAGACTTGATAAGTAGAACATTTGCAAAGCCCAACAGTCTTCACAACTGGCCTCTTCAGCAGCACAAAGGCCAACTCTCTTTTTTTGAGTTTTGTAATACTAGTGCTGTTCCAAAAAAAATTCAGTAAAACGTTTTATTAAAGTCGCACAGTCATAATGTCAGTGCAATATGCTTACTGATGTTTTCCTGTCCACAGACTTTCTTGAGGATGTCGATCTCCTTCACCGTGGCCTCTCTGATCTCTTTAATCTCCTGCGGGGTCATCTTGTCTGAGGGCGTGATGTCTATGATCTTAACAGCGTACTCCTGAGACGTCCGTTTGTCGATGCAGCGACGCACCACACTGCTCACACCCCTGAGGAGAAGACGAATACATCAGACCATTCGTTTACTTATTTTTAAATGTTGTGTTTAAATGGTTGGACTCGAAAACATATTGGTGGGCTTGAGTCGGGAGCTTTACTTTCTTTATGAATCACATTTTGCCCCTTTTTTATCCAGTTTTTATTCCACTCAAGCATGTTCTATTTTAACAGGGAATAATGTGTCCTTCAGGGCAGCAATTATTTATTCATACACCACTGACTCAGGCAAACGGGCTTTCAACTCCCTTGTTAGTGAAGCTGACTGTGACGTGCAAACAATATTAGCAGCTGAACACAATGTCCACATCCTGTGAACTTATTACCTACATGTGAGAAATTGCGTGAGCTTGCCAACCAGTCCTGGGCAACTCTCAACACTAAACCCTTTGTCCAAAAAGATGCTGATGTCAGTAAACACTGTTGCTTATGTAACAGCACCACCATCTGACAGACGGTGGGGAATGACAATGAGGAGGCTCTGGCACTGCTGACATGTCTCTGGGACTTCTGGGAAACTTTAGGGAAATCATTTAGCCTATTTTTGCACTGTCAACACTGACAGTAATAGGTGTTCAAACCGAAATATGCATCAAATTGAGCTGTATCATACAGCACAGTGTATCTTTGTAAACCAAATACAAGTGTTTTATAAACCAACCAATTAAAAGCCAGTCGTACAACTGATTTGCCTTGTGAATCCTTACAGAAACCCTGTAATTCACATTTTTGAGGAAATGTCCTTATTTGCTTCGTCAGAAGCAACATAAATTTGCATTCTTATCAAAGATTACAAATGAGTACTTATTGTAAAAAAAGTGGTTTTGCTTGTTGTATTTTAGTAAAACTATCCAGTAAATCACATGAAAAAAGCAAAGAGTGGAGGAATCTCATAAGTCATTGTGTTCCTAGCCCCAGGTGGACGATCTCTGCCGCAGAATGTGTGTTGATGAACGTACCTTCCCAGAATCTCCTTGGTCTCATACTTGTCATAGAACTCCTGAGCTCCTACCCAGTCAGGGATCTCCTCCTCTTTGGTCATGATGGTGTGATGCTGGATCACCACCAACTGTAATGAACTGCTCTCCTCTTCAAGCTCACAGCAGCTGCTGACAGAAAACATTTTGACTACACACATGACTTTTGGTGTGACATTTTGGTCAGAGTTGCCAAGATGCTACGTAGAAATCTGTCATTTTATTGAAATATCTTAAACCAAGATTCATACAAGCAGTATGATAAAACTTTTCACTTTTAATAGTATTTCTTACATTTTAAACATTCAGTGCAACCCTAACAACCCATTTGTTAGGCTCCACAAACAAATATGGTTTGTATTTAAAAAAAAATAAATTTAATGTTTTTAAACTTTAACATTTTAAAGTTTGTGATAGCTGTAAAATATGACCCTTTATACTGGAGTTTAATATTAGACCGAAGGAGGAGGAGCATAAATGAAAACACGCTAATATTTGCAAATAGCAACCATTGGTGAAAACAGAGCAGCCTCCTCTCAGCTCACACCCTCAGACAGACTAGGCCCTAAACTGTAACCTCCACTATATGGCCAACATGTTTTTGAATACATTTTAAAATATAAATTGACAGATTTCTCCTCAGTCTTGATATGAGTTCCCAGCTAAAGTCTGACTGACAAAAACAAACTTCAGGCTGTGGTCGTTATACGTTTATAGACATTTCACCTTATTCTTAAACACATTTAATGAAGCGATTCATATTTGTTTTCCTAAATATATACGCACTGATGTAAATTCAATGGCAAAATATTAACCGCACAAATAGACAAAATAATGGAAACACCGGTGAGTAATAATAGCAGCTCTGAAAGCGTTTTTGCTAAAATGGAGAAACGTTAAGTCCTGGTTCACCACAGGCTGAACTACAGCCCGATCTAACGGTCTCCGGCTCCTGAAGTTGGTGTCCCGGGGTTAATGTCGGGCTCCATTTCGCGGGATGAAGCCTAACACCGCCACACGCCAGGCTGAGAGAACTGGATCTCCCTCATCCTCGGTCATCGTTTGACCTTTTGTCGTTTCCAAAAAAACGGAAATCTAGCAGAAAATCGTTCGGAACTCACCGTGTCCGGTACCAGTCAGTGTCTGTTCTGAAAGCTGTCCGTCATCTCTGGCCGTTTTAAAACTGTGAGGGGAAGAACAAAGCGGTCCAGTCAAACGCCGGTGCTGTTGTCGGGCCACTCGTGCCTTTCCGAGGCTGAGATCTAATGTCAGACGCCAAAAATAAACCTTCGCTTCTGCAGCAGCGGGCGCACAGACTGAACCCGAACACAAGACACCAGATCCAAGACAAGACCCCGCAGCTCTCAGCGAGACTCAGACAGTTCGGGACTGGCCGACCCGGCTTCACTTTAAGCGTTTGGTTTGCGGATATACAATGAGGTCAGAAGGACAGGACAGCTGCTTGTCCCCTTTGTCGTCTCTGCTGTTGGACTCCTTAAGTCTAACTGAAGACTCCACACGTAAAAATAGAAATGTTTCTTTGGGACAACAATGTAAAAATAGTCTCTGTCTGGGTAGCAGTAAAAAAACATAACGCTGTGTTCATGATCCAGGTACTTTATTGTTTTCAAACAAAATGGACATCTATAATCCAGAAGATCCATCTTACAAATTATTATAATCTACAAATGCAGGTCACCTTGAAATAAATGGGATGAAATTGAAATAAACTAAAGCAAAACAACTGAAATCAAATTAAAACATGTCACACCAAAATATATAAACATTATTTATAAGACTAGCGCAACTCTCCTGAGAAATTAATATAGTGACACTATCATGATATTTACGGTCAGATTAAAGCATGTTTCTTGATCTTTTGTGAGTAACACCCTTATGTTATATAGCACGACTGCTCTCCACTCTCCAGATGTTTGTCTCTGTCTCATGACAGACCTGTGGGGTAAATGAAAAGTTTAATTAGACATGATTATACTGTATAGAAAATTGTAATGCCAATCATTCAGGGAACTTTTAAAGATACTGTCCCTTATGGTCACACTGGACACTGCAACACATTTTGGCACTGATGTCCCAATAACCAAGCCCTTAAGCAAATTGTCCTTATATGTCCATTTCAACTAGTATGTAAATATCAAAACACCAAAACCATATAAGGAATAGAAGAGAAATAATAAGCCTGTGTAGAAAAGGAAAAATCTCATATAAATTGGATATGTGGACCAAGATTACACAGTTGGGCAGCCAGACATATTAACAGGTTATAAATGCTTATGTAACCTCATTTCATATGGTCAGTTTTAACTCACCATTAGCAAACTTGCATTGTTTGAGCACCTCACTGAAGCCCTCACAGAGTTTGAGGTCGCTCTGGTTTTGGGCACACTCGATGAACTGTTTAAGCTCATAAGAGCAGGCCTGCTGCTGCTGAGGGGCCCCCTGCTGGTACATGGGTTGAGTCTGGTATGGCTCCTGACAGACAAGGCAGACGACATGATTATGCACCCATCAAAAGAATATATGTTTATATGTTCGGTCACAGGTTTGAACAGCAGGCTAGTTAAGTAGTGTGCATAACAGTTGGAATTAAATTGTCTTCACCTGGTTATTATTGTGTTCAGTTATTACAGGATATTTATTTCATGCCCGGGTCTCTGGATGAGAGTACACTGCTTTGCCTTTCTCTCAAGACCCCAAATACACACAGACACTCTTTGTAACACATAGCATACCTACTGTACAGTCTACCAGACACTAATCTGCTCGGGTGCTATTCCAGTCCACATGAGCGGCTAAATCTCAGTTTATTTACCTGGTACGTGACGTCAGGCCTGGCAGGCTCTGAGTGGCCACCACTGAAGCCTCCAGTCATGGCGTGTCCGATGGTGTGTCCTACGGCAGATCCCACTGCCACTCCAGCAGCTGTAGTTGCCATTTGAGCGAACATACCTGGCTGCCTGGGTGCTGTGGCCGGTGCACCTACAGCAGACGGAGGGGCCTGCATTGGAACCGGAGCATGGGAGGGAGGGGTGCAGCCCTGGCCATGGGTGGTGGTGATGGTGGTGCCCGTCTGTAAGGAGAAAGTACAACGTAAACGATAAACCACTTGGTAAATGTGCAATTTTTTATAACAATTAAATAAACATTTGGGACAAGAAAGGCATGTATGTCATAAAACGTTTTAAACTCAATAAATTGCTGTGGCTCTGTGCTTATAGTAAAAATTAAAACAAGCTTGAACTGTATGTTTTAGTGAAGAAGTCCCAAGTTAGCTGCTTGTAGTTTCACACTATATAATATAGCAATATGGCATAAACACCACAACACAACACATTTATCGCTTCATTAGTGACAGCAACACCACTTCACTGTTGAAAAGCGAGCCATCTGTAAAAATAAATGTCATAAGTTTTTTCAAGACGGTAATTATTTGTAATTTATTGTAAGCCCCTAGCTGACATGCAAGGCTCTAACGTTACCCGAGGCTGCTAGCATGTAGGCTAACACGTCACCCTCGCTGCGTTTTAGCTACTTTAAAAATGGCATAAACATTCTATCATAAATGTCACCTTGCTGGAGGAGCCATCCTGGATGTTCGGCTTCTGCTCCCTCTCGGCATCTTTAACAGTATATTAATGTGTTTATATACAGACAGAAATATGACACAACACAGAGCTGCTGTCTCGCTCGCAGTTATCCGTCGACCTTTACCTCGTCCGGAACTTTCTGTGTTACATCATTTGTCTTCCGAGTTACTTCCTGTGTGACCCAAACGACGGAAGAACTTACATCATGTTCAAGGGTTTGAGCTATGACATAACAGAATTTTTTTAAATACTAAACTTAATTGTCTAACTGGTGTAACCACTTACAATTACAATTAAATTATTTTTATAAAATCAAATGTGTTTCAGCTGCTTTAGAAAATAAATGTTTGCTTAATTATGCAAGAGAGTCATTCTACAATCCAGGGTGCATTCTATGTCCGTTTATGATAACTAGTTTCTTCAAAAATATATATATATTTTTTACACATCAACAGAAAGCATGTTATAATATCCCCTACACATTCTGTGCATTCTATGACTTGTTTATCTATAATTTTGTGCTGTCTCCGTTTTTCAGGTTAAGTTTGTGTTTCAAAAGATGTATAAACACTATTAAAGTGAACTATTTTTTATATAGTTATACATTTTAAATACTAATAAAAATGTTTTTTTAATTTCATCTCAAGTTTAAATACTATAAATAACTTAATTTGTTCATAAAAGTTCTGTCAGCTGTGTTAGCAACATGATTTCCCCTGTACCAAAAGAATGGTTTGTCCAAAAGTCATGCGACCATCATCCAATGATATGATTTTTTTGAACACATTATGTAGTGTCAGTTAATTTTTTTCATTGTTTTACCTAAAATAAAAAATTAATGTTCAACAATTGTATTTCTGTGGTTGTGATTTACAATGTATTTTATATTTTAATTCAAATGTATGTTCAAATTAAAGGTCAACCAGTTTAGTAAAATGATTGGTGTTTAGTCTGGAAAAGGCCTACTTTTGAAATGATGGGTCAAAATGGGAAAATTGTCAACTATGTTACTAGTATTGACAACTCATTGGTAACATATGATGTATCATTACTGAAGGACATTTTGGGCATGTGAATCCATCATTAGGATTAAATTAATATTGATTGTTTTTGCATGCCACAGAAAATACTGTAAAAAAGTAGTTTTTCTTTCTTATACACACAGTAAATTGTGAGTAAATATATTTATTTCATTTCAGACAGAAGAAAGCTGGAACAGAGAACTCAAAGTTACACAGATAAAATAAAAGAAACTGAAAATGAATTCTGTTAGGCCAGATTTTTTCACAAAAGATAACTAAAATGGTGCTTCTGATATCATTTAAGGTGCATTGTTCATCCACACAGATTGAACATTTCCATTACAGCTGTTAAAGACTCTTAAATTAAATGTAAAGCAGATTTATAATTAAAAAAACGTGTGTCCATAATGGCAGCTCTGAATATATCATACAAATTAATTGAAAAGGTACCATTGATAAATTATAAAAAATATTGTAATTCAACTTCAATAATGTTACTTTAAGTGTAGGAATTTAGCTAAAATAAAACTAAAATATCATACAGTTTGTCCATAACACAGTTGATAAACTTAGTAGTTAAAATATTTTTTCTACTGAAAGATCAAACGTTTTAACCTCAACAAGTAGCTGACACTAACATTACAATGAAGGAACGTACTAACTTGAAATCCTAAATCCTTTTTAAAGGATTTATTATTAAATTACAGAACTACAATAACTTCATAGTTTAATTTAGACTGGATTATTTTTAGTTTTCTTTAGATGTATTCTGTAGTTATTGGACAGTACAACTTTTTTATTTATTTTTTACAATTAGACCAAGAGAATAAGGAATTTGTTTAATGTTCACTTCTGGATATACAAACTTTATGAAGAAAAAAACAAAAATGAGAATAAATTATTTTTGCCTATGTGCATTATAATTGTAAACATTTTCATTTCAATTCAAGTTTGATTTTGATTTGTTTCTAGGTCCACCCATAACAGGTTCCACTTAAATAGCGTTTTCTTGATGATTCATAATGAAACTAATATTGATAAGGTTTTACACATTAAACAACTGCTAATATGCAATTATAATAAATGTGTTTCGTACATTTCTTCTTGACTAAACAAATCTCCCCAATTTTTTCCAAGCCAAGATTAAAAAAAAAAAAAAAAAAAAAACACACATTTGGTATACTTTTTCTATTCAGTTGTTATTGTGTGGACAAAAATCTTACAAAAATATCTGGTTACATACCAGTACATCATGGCAAGGATAAGGAATTTTAGAAATGTACAGTCAGGTACAATAACTAAGAATTTATACACAAATGTGCAACTTTAAATTTATATCATAAGGATATATAATAAGGATTTAAATAAAGAAAATATATCACTTATTTCTCATTTCAAACCGTAAAGATAAGGAGAAAGACTAGTTATTCAGTTTTCCCTTTTTTCTTATGTGAAAATTTACGTCTTTGATGGTGTCTGTTCCCTTTTGATCTCTGATTTTCCCACACTGGCATAGGAGGCTCAATTTCACCAGGTCGTCCTCCTCTGTCTGGTACACTGCCCATCAGCATCTGGTGTAAATAAAAGGAGGGGGGTGATCGCATGCATTTAAAAGTACAGATGACTTCCCCCAGATTCTTTCTCAAGCTTGGTGTATAATGCACTATACCTTGTAGACAGGCGTGCTTGTTCCAGCCTTTATTGGCTCAATGAAGGATTGGTCTTCTCTGGCAGCAAGCAGAAGAGACAAGGACACTCGGGAGGACTCGGCTAGCGAAGCTAGAGGAGGCACTGAGGCAAGCACTTCACTCCTTTCCTGTAAATACAGGAACAATTGAAATTCAGTATGTCTACTGATAAATGTATATTGTGTAGCAGCAGGTTAACAACTTATGAAACAAGTCATTTACTGCTGACTGCTCCAACGTCCATTATGATAAACAAGTATAATTTAAGTAATTTTTGCTGACAGACTGGCTTTATGTGAGATAATGTTTGTCACCAAGGGCCCCACTTTGATCTAAACTGAAATATCAAAAAAAAAAAAAAACATAAGAAAACTATTTTAAAACAAATGGATGAATTGATGTGACACTGTATACAGACATAATGATAAAATGGAAAAACTACTTTTAAATTTTTTTCACAAACTTTAAGGCTCTCAAACCAACCTGTAATTTTCTCTCCTCATCTCGTTTTATTTTTTGTTCCTAGTGACCATATCTATAGTTGCTTCAATGCACTGACTTACATCTACAATAACAATATATATTAATGTAGGTGTAACTACATTAACATACAATCCTTTTTTTATTTTTTAAAGAAGGGGACATTTAGTTGCCTCTCCTAATGCTAAATCTAAATAAATGCCAAGCTATGATGTCGAACATGGTAAAGTTGTGCTTGTTGAAATTTGACATGTTAACATGGTCATTGCAAGCCTGGAAGTATGTTAATGTTGCACTTATGTACAGCAGATACAGAGAGATCTCAAGTCTTATTGAAAAAAAATCCACAATCAAAAGAGAATCCATTTTTTGATTCTATATAAAAATTTATTTTTACAGTCCTTTTGTTTATTATTACAATTATTTATGATATCTCAGATAACATTTTACATGAACAACCTGTATCGTCTGCTTTTTGCTCACAAACAGCTGTGCACCTATTACAATCCACTAGGTGAAATAACAACTGGAATTTCCACTTGGAAAGTTGTTATTTTAAATATCGAAGACGTGCAACCCTTAGATTTTGATTTGCCTACCTTTTGTTTTTCTCCCCATGCAAATGATGCAAGTGTAACCTGAAAGCGTTTTATCATCATTTGCCGCCGACACTGATAGTCCTTCGACAGAAGTTGGTTAATCTTCGTAATCTGCATCTGAAAAACAACCAAGAAAAAAAAAAAAAGGTTGAAATGGGGATTTTGGGGCTACATGCAATGAACAGTGACCTGGTAATAACTTGCCCACTGCTCTGAGCTGAGGCTGGTGCGTAGAAGAGGATCTGTCATGACTCTGCTTTGTACACGATCAAGCCTTGACGTCACCTGCAATAGATACAATAAAGTAAGTCTGTTTGTGCTTATAGGTTTGTAGTTATGACTTTACGTATTTTATTGTGTTTTTGTTTTAATCAACCTTACCTCACTCAACACCTCTGTAAAGTCAGATGAGGCATCCATGTCAAGAGCGCGCAGCATTAATATCCATTCAGCCTGCATCTCCACCTGCCTTCTGTTGTCATTTTCTTCATAATCCTGACAGATATCAGTGAGCACTCGCTGCTCTTTTTCAGACTCCTCTTCTGTCGTCTTGCTCTCCTCCGGATGTGATTCTTTATGTTGGATCACGTGAGCTGCTTGTAGCTCAGAAACAAGGAACTCTGAAGATATGCAAAGCAAATAAGCAGATAAACAGACACTTCAATATTTTGGTGTTACCTATAACATGCAGCTTCTTCACAGCACCCACCAAACCCGTTATTTCTCACCAGTGACTTTTTTAAGGACATCTGGCCCAAACAGCTCGGAGGTCAGCTCAGCAAAGGGAGAGTTCAGATTTGACAGTAAATTTCTCAGCTCTCCCACCAGAAAGACATCAGTCTTTCCTTGCTTGCACAAGTCTACACAAGAGAAAAAAGGATTTGATTAATAGACTGGTCAGTTCTGAGAAAGTTCATTAGCAGCTATGTTGATATTCTATTATTCCATAAGTAATTTCTTAAGCAAAATACTCTTTTTTTGGCCTTTTTTCTGTCCATTGAATATATTTTCAGTTTTGGACATTTTCTTTTATGTAAATGGCATTATTCATGTAATAGACATTTTTAAAATAAAACAAGTAATAAATAATAAGAAAACCACCACAATGTCTTATCATAAATACAACTAATAGTTTTAGCCCTGTCAAAATGTATTACAAGCAAACCAAAGATGCTTTACCTTAAAATCTATACCACTGCCATAAATACTTAGAGAGGCACACAATAAAGTAATATGAAAATGAAAGTAAACTGCTTGTTATGTCTAACCACCAAGGCCTGCATGGTTTGCTACAAAAGAGGAATAAGAAAACCATAAATACTCACATGTGAGAAGGTAAAACACGTTAATGTGCAGCATTGTGACTCATTAATTAGATGGTTCATTATTTGCCACAACTTTTGCAGATGTCCTTTCATCATTGAAAAACACAATAAATCAACCTACTTCCCACATGCGTTCATATCATAAAGCTAATCATAAAGCTTTAAAAAAAAAAAAGAACGAGAGAAAGAGAGAGAACACTTCATTTTGCTTCTACTCGGGTCACCTTGTGATAGGTTTCAGTGAAAAAGTAACCCTTTCAAAACCAAACGTAATCTGTCAGACAATCCAGCCAGGCAGCTCCTGACTGACTGGATCCTAGTTTATACCGGGATCAGCAGAAAGATGTATGCGAATAAAACCGGGGCGTCAGTCTCACCCTGCAGCTCTGGACACAGAGTCGTCAGCTCCGTGGACAACCACGTGAGCAGGGGACAGGGGAGTTCATCACAGGTGCACCGAGCGAGGCACGAACTTCCAGGGTACCTGAGCGAGAAAGGCACGACAGGTGAGATCACCTGGCAGGCGGGTGTCCTGCCAAGGCGGAAATGAATAACTGAAGGACGCAGTGGAGGTACAGTAGGTCCACAGAGGATGAACTCCTCAAACATCTTAACGTTTCTCACCCCAAAGCTTTAATGGCTGAAATCGTCCCTCTGCTCCTCTCCATTACTTCTGCGATCGAGGAAATGTTTTCCCATGTGTCACTGTAGCTCAACTCTGGTCAAACGTGTTTACAACTGGCGCTTCCTCCGTCTGACTGACGTCATAGCGTCAAATCGAACAGCTCCACCTGTTGGCCGGAGTGTGCGCGGGCCGTGGCTTTTATACCGGAAAAACACAACCAGCAGCGAGTGGGAAAATAAATCAAAACCTTTTTGATATCTAATAATAGTAAAAAAATATGGTAACGTAGAATGTTTTCTAGGAATAAAAAGAATAAAAATGTGCTATATTTATTAGCCTCTTGACAACCCTTAAAAAAAAGAAAAAAGTGAATTTAAACAAGACCAGTTTTTGTGCCACTAGAGGTGAAACAACTTTTTCTGTCTTAGAAATAAATGTCTTTACACAAATACTGCTCCTAAGTGAAACCTTCTTTGGTTTTCCATTTTATGCCATGTCTAAGTCAAGGGAAATTAATGCACTTATTAATTCAGTTCAACTCAATTCAACTTTATTTAAATAGCACCAATTCACAACAAAGTCATCTCAAGGCACTTTACATAATAAAGTCAAGACTATACAGACATTTAGAGAAAACCCAACAAATCCCCCTTGAGCAGAGAGGGAGAAGCACAACTACTACAGGAAAAAGGTAGTTTTGTTAATTAAAACAGAATCACTGATTATTTAACACTTACTTAAATTTTCATCCTCTCCCCTTTCACTCTTTGTTATCTAATCAGAGCTCTGCTAAGCTGTTAAGTCCAGTGACTGAGCATGAACACTGGAGGGGATCGTTCCTTACTAAGAAGAGCATGATGTATTGTGTCATCGCCATGTTTTGGCTCGACTTCAGTATTCTCAGTGTCACTCCTAATATTTATGTGCCTTGTCGAGCCCACTCAGCACCCTCAGCACCATTACGGCTTTTGCTGATGCATGCTGTGACCTTAGTAGAGCTGACTGTGCGTACAGAAAGTGTTATGAGCTATATTAATGTCATCAAGAAGCACTAGTTGCTAGATCTGTCTTGGTATCTTCAAGGCACCAACACTGTGGGAACGAAAAGGGGACAGTGGTACAAGCTGTTGACATTTATCATTTGTGAATCTCTTGGTCAGTCCCCTGCTTTTGCCTAATGCCAAATAAGACCCATCGCTGCATCCTCTTACACAAACTCCGACACAAAGGCTTCAGTAGCTCTATCTGTATGTGCTGTTGTTGCTGACTTTAAAAGCTCCCCCCCTTATCTGTGTGTACAGCTTGACCACATGTGGACTACAGGTGGCGAGTGAGACGCCTCATCACGCTGGCTGCACAAGCCTCTCCAGCCGCATCCTGTGCACTGAGCTCAAACAATGGAGACAATAGCAGTGATGCGGAGTGAACCTTGATGTACAGTGTTTTTACGTTTGCTTGGTCCCCGTTGCCATATGTACAAAAGACGGGGCCTCTTTGTCAACAAAAGCCTCGCGATGCGTCAGGATGCGTTGCCTTTTATTCCCCTGACACTTGCCCCTGCTTGATAAAACCTTGTGGGGGGTGACCTTTGACCCCCGGCAAGTGGCCAGACAAAGCAGGCCGACATCCCCATTCTGTATCATGTATGGAGGAGTTGTTGAGTGCTTGAAGAATGAAGGTGAATGATTAAAACACTGACGCCCTGCATTGAAAAGTGAAATTGCTGCCAAACACTGACATGGAGGGGGACAACAACATGATTCAATTTGTATTTTCTGTTTCATCTGCTAACTATTGCTTTGTAAAGTACTTTACCCCAAAAAATATTATGTTAAATTCATTGTGATTCAATGCTTTAAAACTATCTAGGCATTTCTAAAGAGTCAGCAGACTTTTTTTATAGGCTCAGTATCTCGAAATAAATCCATATGCCTACAGTATGCAACATTTTTCAACACACATGGATCAGAGCGTATCGATGAATGAGACAAGCATTCAGGACAAATACACATAGTAATGATATTACAGTAGGGACAAAATATTTAAGACGAACTACATTTACAGAAGAATAAATGATGAATGATGAATGTCTGTAGCATATAATGAGGAAATTATGCAACAAAGAATGAGAAAACACCTGTGTGCAAAGTGGAACAAACCAGACACACATATGACCAATAACTAGGGGGCTGTGTAAAACAAAAAGCATTCGCAGTGTGAACACAGTGTGTTCGGGTGAAGACGTGCCCGTCCATGTCATGGTGGTGCAGGGTGACTGAGGACAGGTGTCGTTACGGCTGCTCAGGTGACCGCCCTCCACCCTCCTCCCCGGGGACAGACGGTCCTCTCCCGCTCACCGCAGAGACACTCAGCGGGACACAGCAGCAGCAGCAGCAGCAGCGTCCGTGTGTCCCTGATGGACAACGTGTCCACGCGTTCGTGCCACTTTCTCAGCACGTTTCTGCGTCTTTACCTGGAAACGGCCGTTTCCCAGGAGCCGAGTTTCTCATTAATGATCATGGATCGACTGGATGAATGGAGCCTCAAGTCCAAGAAAATGGACCTGGACGAGGGTTTTTACTTCGACTACGGAGCGGAGGAAATAACATATCACCAGGACCCCGGTGAACTGCTGGCTGCGCTGAAACAAAAGGAGGAAGAGGTTATTTTGGCGGCTCAGCTGGGAAACGCATTACTCCTGGAAAACCGTCAGCTGAAGGAGCAGAGCGACCAACTTCAGCAGCAGTACGCGGACAAGCTGGAGGTAAGAGCCGTCCGTTCGCCTCGAAGCTGCTCAGTGCTTCAAATAGTTTGGGACATGAAATTGTCGAGGTACGTTTGTGGATTCATGCATTAAATATCTGCTTCCGTCGGTGGATCTTGTATCAAACCGTCGAGCAGCTTGGGGACGAACTAAACTGCCAACGTTTTTATTCCCGAAGAAAGTTTCATTAACTGTAAAGTTCATAGATCAGATACACATGGTCAGTAGTTGGCAGCTTCTTTCATTACAATGTATTCAAATGTTGAGAGCAATATTTCGCCAGAAATGAAGAAAAATGATGAAGAAATGGTGAGTAATAAGTAACACAAATAGTATATGTACTTTTAGTTCAGTATGTCTGTGTATAGAAGAATGAAATATGCTGGAGTTTAAAATGTAGAAAACTTGGTTCCACAAGTTATTAAACTTTCTTACTGTATGTGTGACCTACCTGCTCTTTCCCTCTCTCTATGTTTTCTGATGTCTTGTGTAATTTTCCATCTTATTAGAGATGTCAGGAAATATTTTTCAGACAAGTTATCTTCACAAGTTGTGAAATTAATTGGCAACCTGCTGCTCCAGAAACTTTTCCAATGAGAGTCATCTGTTAGTGTTTGGGGCCAGTATGGGAGAAAGGCCCACAGGTTTACTGGGATCCCACCAACACTCGCACACATTAGCTGCTGCACAGCGTCACACACCGGAGTGCATTTGACAGACTGAATGATGGCCGTGTTGGCTTTTCTCAGGGTCAGTGCTGATGTCTCTCCCAGGTGTTTAGTCATAAATCTTATTAAGTGTGACTACAACTTAAATCACAGCAATGATAAAGCAAGACAGGTGGTAATAGGACAAAGTACATCGCAAAGTCACACAAAGATGCAGCAAAAGCTATGATGAATCTGAAAGAAAGGTGCACAGATGAAGCATCACTGAAAATAATCATGCAACTAATGATTATCTTCATTGTCACTTCATATAGCAATTAATTACTCAGCGGATAATTTAATCACTTGGTCCAAGGCAATGATTAAACATCTGACGATTCAAAAAACACTAACATGTTTCAGTTACATAATTGTTTCAGCTCTAATACAAAAGATAACAGATATTTCTCGCTTGTGATCACATTTTGTGTTCTCTGTGTAATCATTGGAACTGATGGCCGCCCACCCTGAGCCTGGTTCCGCTGGAGGTTTGGTTTTTCCTCTCCACTGTTACCTATAGCTGCTCAAGGGGGATTTGTTGGGTTTTCTCTAAATGTCTGACTTTATTATGTAAAGTGCCTTGAGATGACTTTATTGTAAATTGGCGCTATAGAAATAAAGTTCAATTGAATTGAACGGAACTTTATTTTGAATAAATACAGTTAAAGCTGTTCCCCATTTCTCATGATCCTTTGCAGGAATTATTAAGATTCACTGAAGCATTTTGTCACATGCAAGATTTAAAACATGTACCATATTACCATGGTATTTTCAAAACACCCAGTTGCCAACAAGGATTAATTATTAACATTATGATTTCAGACACATACTATAAACAGGTTGAATGAATTGTATTTTGGCTTGACTTGACATTTATTGTCCCTCACTGTCTCTGCAAACCCTCTATAATGTTTTCCACACGTCTTCAGGAGCTGGAACAGGGCAGGCATGAAGTGCGACTGAAGCTGGATTCCTGCCAGTCCCAGTGGGAGAGCCAGGTAGGGGACCTGGAGAAGGATGTAAGGGACCTGAGCGCTCAGGTGGAGCGGCTCAGACTAGAGCTCAGCGAGGCAGAGAGGGACAAGAGTCGAACCCAGCTGGAGCACAGCGAGGAGACAGAACGGCTCCGGGAGAAGCTCAGCACTGTGAGTCCAGTGGCATTTAGCTTTTTAAATTTAATGTGATTCTGGGGGTGAGCCCCCCCCCTCCTCCCTTCAGCTGTGACAGGTAACTGAGCTGCAGTGAAACAAACACCTGCTTTGGATCCTTCTGAGTCAACCTAGATAAGACCAGCTGTCACCCAATCCACACACCGAAACTCTGTGTACTCTGTGAAGCACTCAGGTATCAGTCTAATCTGTTCTAGAGCGAGGACACACTCTCAGGCCTGTTGACAAAATACCTGCTGTACAAACACAGGCTTTCATAAAGAAGAAAGTTTCTATCTGAGCAGGAGAAACAGAAGCAGATGTGGTTATTCGGGAGCTCGGAAATAAATTGTCTCAACTGTTGGCCTGAGGCAAATGATCCGTGCCAGTGAGGAACAGGGTGGAAACGATATGTAAACAACAGAAGGAGTGAAAGTTAATGCCGTCGTGACTTGATTTTAGATTGGGAACAGAGGCGGAAAAGCTTAGAAAAGTTCTGGAAGATGTTCATTTGACCTTGTTCAGCCCCAGTTATGACATGTTGTGTAAAAGAATTCCACATATGAAAACAGAGCAAATAATCATAAAACAAAAAATGTACTGCTTACAGTACGGCCTTCTGCTCCAAAATGTGAAGGCTTGGTGATTTGCTTAGTCTCTAATAATAGTAAACGGAACATCCTTGAGTTTTGTGCCGTCGGTTCAACAAAACAAGATATGTGAAGACTTTATCCTTGACTTGAATATCTTTTTGACAACTTATAGACCAAGTTTTAGCCTCTATTCAGGAAAAATAGACATAAATCATGATAAGAAAATATTCATTATTATTATTAAAATCAGTGATTACTTATTATTACTCCATTATATTGTTATGCAGCCCTCCACAAAAAACCTATCAAACCAGTTCATTAAGTAGTTACTCTTTAACATGGCACACAGAAGACTTGAATCCTAATATGTTTGTGAGTCAAATATTTATAATCTTCAGCTTGATCATATAGGAAACAGTGAATACTGAGAGGAAAATCAAAAAACCTTCATTTATACATATTTTAGAGCTTCTCATCAGTTAACAGTTGTGTCATGTTGTGTGATCGCACAGCAGAGCAGCGGCTTTGTGTTGTTTCAAAGTGAACAGTCGGCCTGAGTTCACAAAGTTGAAAATGAATCCAAACAGCAAGTGCACACACTCCCACAAGTCAAGGTCCGCAGAATAAGGAACTGTGAATGTCTCGTCCCCTTTGCTGCCAGGCTGAAGGACCTTTGCCCAGACCCCCTTAAAGTTAAGGAAAAAGCCAATTTAGATAAAAGGTGCTATCTTGATTTGGGCAGTTCAAGGAGGAGGAAGTGGAGAAAATGTTTGGCTGCCTGGCACCAGACATGGGTAACTCTGCAGTCTGTGTGGCGGCAACAGCCACAGAAGAAACTGTTGAAGAAAGAGAGGGTGGGAAGCAGCTCCATGTCTGATACTGGCGCTTCTGCAGGGCGTGTAACACTGTCTGTTGCGGTGAGTCGAGTTTGTATTTCTGCAGTTACGTGAGTGTGTGTTTGTACAGACACTCCCACAGTTACGAGTGGAACTGTGTATTCTGTTCCTTGTGTCCTGATCCAGCATTAATACAACTGATAATTTTTATTATCAGCGAGTCCGTTGATAATTTGCTCAATTGATAATTTGTTCAGCAAAATGTAGTAATGACAGTAGAGAAAAAGTGCCCAAGGTCAAATTTTCAAATGTCTTCATTTGTCTCAATAACCCAATGACATGTTATTTATTATAACTGAAGACCTAATGAAATCGGAAGACAGTGTTTGAGCTACAGGTAATTTGTCTGCTAACATAGTCTGTAAAGAGGTTGTCTGCGACAGGAAGCTAAATGATCACGTACTACACACTTTGTAGCGTGTACACTTGTGTCTCCTATGGATTGTCAGTCTCTGTTTAGTTTGAGCTTGACGTCCTGGATCCTAATTGTGAGAGCACGACCAGAGTATGACAGGAATCTGGAGGAGGATGTCACAGCAGAAAAACCTGAGAGACAAAGAATTTCCAGCAAAGCAGCTACTTCGACGTGACAGGAAAGATTTGTTGGGACTCTCCAAGCTGGCGCATTCACTAAAGCTGCTTCATAAAAACAGTATTGACGTGTGCCAGGTCTGTCACATGGTTGCTGTTTAAACAATAGCTAAAGTCCAGGAAGACATGTGACAAAAATATCAGGGAGTGTTGAGTGATGTAAGGGTGTTTTTCTTTTGATTACTAAGTTTCTGTTCCTGTGTAATTATTAAGTACTTAATCCAGCTTAATGAGTGTATATGAGTGTACAGTATATTAAATAGTTAAGAAGGAAATTTTTTTTCAGTTAAATGGAATTTTGTGTAATAAGATGTGGAAGATTATTAGTGTGTTAAATACGCACAGATCTGCAGGAGAAAGGGAGGATGTGATTACAGGACGATAAGCTGGAATTTCTGTTGAAATTGCATTTGTTTCCCGTATAGACATTTTTAGTCAGCTCTAAAAATTCCATGAGACAACACTACAGATGATTTTAGAACAGCGACTGTTTCAAATTAAATGAAACTATTAGTCACTAATGGGTTTCTTAGCACGTTTCATGGTTTCACGTTTCAACAGCAGGTCATCAAAAATGGTTTTGGTATTCTATTAATTATGCCAATTGCCATTTTTCAAACAAAACATTTAATTATTTGTGGTCTTCAAATTTTAAATTGAGCATGTGATGCTTGGTGGCAAATTATACAAAACAAGTACTGGAAAGATGCCATAGCTCACTGAGAAGGTTTTTCAGACCCATCTTAGTCATTTGCACATAATTTTCTTTGTGAAGCTGTGAAAATAATTAATAGTCACATACACTGAATAAGGTGTGTGTCTCCTAAAAACATGACTTAGCTTAAAAAGGGAACTATTATTTGATATGTTGATTGATACATTTTTGAAGCTGCAATGTTGCAGCCAAAATGCTTTGTCCATTTTATTTTATCAAATCTAAATATTTAGTGAATTAACAGATTTTTTTTGTATCATAAAAACACTTTTTTACCTTTTCACCTCCTGCTTCCCACCTGTTTTACATGATCGCTTTCCCTGGCCGTGGATCAAAGTGTGTTATTGGACAACTGTGGGTTTCCGTTACTGTAAAAGGAGACTGTCAGATTGAGGCGAGACCCCATGACCTCTGCTCCCTCTGCAAGCTCAGAGATAAAATGAAAAGGCAACAGACAATGTAGGGAGATATAAATCTTTCATTTACAGCTTTGATGTTGACCCCCATACTCCAATATCCCATCATCCCAAGAGAGAACAGTCTTTTCTGTGTGCTCCCTCGGGGGCTCGGCTGTGGCTTGGGTAGTCAGCTGTTAGCTACTTTGCTGTTTGGTCCGGTGAAGGCCTGAGGCTTGGGGGCCCGTGTCAGGGGATCTCGTCTTTGTGCCTCTACTAAATGAAGCGTCATCCTTCCATTCCTGGTTTGGTGATTCTCAGTGGGTTGCTGCCACTGTTATAGATGAGGCCCGTGTTCCCCCTTCTCATCCTCTTAGTGCATCTACATGCAATGTTTTGTTTTTGTCCACCAGTGCATGCTTGTCTCCCAGACACACACACTTCCCACTAGTTTTAGGCCACATGCTTGCTTCACTTCCAGTGCAGGGTACGAACACACACACACACACACACACAAGCCGTCCCCTCTTGATTACTGGCCCTACTGCATGGCTGTCCATTGTGGCCTGATAACGTCACAGACAACACCAAGATACCCACTGCTCCATCTGCTGCGGGGACCGGCCTTTCATCTTGCATTATTAGGCGGTTATTGGACCTGACAGGGGCCCGCCAAACTGCTGAGTAAGAGGAACTGAGGGTCTCAGGCCAGAAGAGGAGATGGGGGCTCTACACACAGCAGCACTGCAAAGACCTCTGGCTTTTTATTGTTTGTCTCTAAAGTTAAACGTTGTCTGGTGTAAAAGAAATAGATTTACGTCTTTCTTACTGCCTTAATATACTGGTGACTTCCCAGATTTTGTCTCTGCACGCAAATTGCCACATCAGTTTTCTACTACTCTTCCAGTGAATCTGGTATCTGTATGTTTGTGTTTAGACGATGGAGGTGGAGAAGGCCATGTCGAGTGAGCTGCAGGCTCTAAAACAGGAGCTGCAACAAAAAGGAAGCAACAGGCCACAGGACGAGGAGCTGATCAGTGCCATGAGGGAGCAGGTAACGGCCGTGCACAAACGTGCTTTACTTGTTACATAACACAGCAAGCTAAAGTCACTCTTAAACGGATGGTGTAATAAAATGTATTACGACACATGTACAGCGAGTGCATGCGTATCTGTTGTCATATTCCGTTTATATTTTCAAAGTGAATATCCTGCAAAGTGTTGTTAATTATCTCCTGGTTCATCTTGCCTAACTTTGCTTGACTTTACATTGTTTTAATACCTTTTTAGAGAGGAAAATTTGTTTGGATTCACAATTTTTAAAGGTTCCCTTTCCTCATATTAAACTTGTTTCTGTTGGGTCTAGTTTGAGTAGTGCATGTAAATAAATGCTCACTACAATAAAATATCTCCCTACTTCTAGCTGAAAAGGTCTCCAGATGACATCACTTGGAGGAATCTTTAGTCCAGATTATGTTTTCCTTTTGCTCACACTATGGACACATGCTCGACCTGCTTTTCCAGAGCTCCCACAGATGACATTATTTGAACTCCTAATGCTGAAAAACTCCTCAGGATGATGTCATCTGGAGGTGTTTTTCAGCTAGAAGGGGAGAAATATTTTAATGTAGTGAAATCAGACAGAAGTTAAAAAGCATTATTGTACATACATTTTTAAACAATGTAGCCTAATAATGATTATCCTTTCAATTAAAGATTCAACTTCATTCAACAAAGTCAACAAATTCAGCAAAAGCAGGTTGTGTTTGACCTTCAAGTTGCAGAGAACAACATCCAAGTAGTAATACAACCTGACAGGTTCTGATGCTGTGAGAGACCTGTGTCTACAAAGCCAGTGAGATTCTGGCAATAGATGATACGATCATTCCTCAAAACCTTTAGTTATCCATTTCCATGAAGCAGAAACTGAAGAACATTCCCATATTAAATTATATTTTTCGCTTTTTTCAGGTTTTTGGCCAGAGTAAAGTCAGAAAAATAAACTTAAAGAATTTCGGCATCACCATCACAATCAGTGGATTGATGAGGTGTGAAGAGAGGGAGCTGTGGATAAGTGGGAGTGATAGTTTTCCTTTCAGGAAAGAAATAACTTTTTTAAATGTTTGTGGTTTTCTAGGTGCTGCGACTCACCCAGAAAGAGCAGGTGCTGGAGGGAAGTTTGGCAAGTGTGCGTGAAGAAAATGCAGAGCTGAGGGCAAGTTTGGCCTCCTTGCACCAAAGTCTGGCTCAGCACGAGAAACTCGACCAGCAGCACAGCCAGCAGGTACATATATAAACACGTACACAACATGTGCTGAAGACGCAGTGTGACGTGAAAATGAAAGAGCCTCAATAAGGAAGAGATATTGTCTGCTCACTGATTGGGTTTTGGCAGGATTATAAAAAGCATTGTTGAACAATCACCTCATCCCTGTCACTGTGGGTTTCGTCTGCAATGCTGGATTCCACTAATGTTAATTGAGTTTCATCTTTGGCTGGAATCTGGCACATCAGGCTTTCTCTGAGACGGAACGTTGACAGATTGAGCACAAGTATCTCATGACAACTGTTTAAAAAGTGCATGAGACAGACCTCAGAAAGAGCTAAAACCACTGCAACACTCCCCCTCTTGCAGATTTTTTTCTCTTTTTGTTTAGGATTAAAAGGATTTCTTAATGTGTTTCATTTGTTGTTGACAAACATATTTGTGCCTGAAAGTTCTGCGTATGTGTGTTTTTAGTTAGCTGAGGCATGGCAGGAGGTGGAGGCAGCACGGGGCCGCTCGCAGCAGCTGCAGGCCCAGGTGGAGGAACTTCAAGAGGAGGTGTCCCTGCAGGAAGGCAGGAGCCACGGGGACACCTCCCTACTGTCAGAGCTGGAGAGCAGCCTGGAGACAGTGGGACTTGGCATCAGCAAAGAAGAGGTACAGAAACAGCAGGGATTGAGTAGATTACTCTTTAACACAGTCAGACGTCAGTTTGGGGAAAGATTAGGCCAGGAGAGCATAAGGAATGACAAATGACTATTTCACAAATAGGCCGGTTATACAGAATTAACCAACATTGTTACAACTCTTTTATTTTAAAACTATTTCCTCTAAGCTGTAGATTATCCTAATGTGCTGGAACTACTGGGCAGCACAGTCTCTCATTATCATGAACACACATCAAATCTCCAAAACACCTTCCGGACACCAGAGCGCTGAGTGTGTATTAATCCACTGTTAAAAGTAATTCCTAACCCTTTTTCGGTTACCCCTGTTTGATGTCGTGTTTGCCATGTGCAGCTGTTGTAAGACATTAATGAAAGTTTTGGTGTTATGGCCAAAGTCGTGGCTTTCGTTATTTTGAGGGTTTGTAGAGAGTCTGCGTAAAATATAATGTTATAAGGTTGCATTTCTAAAAAAATCAGGACAGCTGATTCTCTTTGTAGCTTTTACAACTATCAATAATGGTGAAAAGTGTTGTGATGTGAGAATGTGGATGGTGCTCAGAGGTATGGTAAATAGATAAAACATGAAATATTCAAGCTTGTGACTACAGAATCATCCTGAATAGAAATAATAACTTACAAAACTGAAGGACAAATAAAAACACAGTACTCTCCCCGAATAGCCATAATATAGAACAGTTAATAGGGCTTAAAGGTTTTTATTATTATTTGCTTATTTCTGGTAGGTGTCCAGGTTGGTGATAACACACTATGTAAAGTAAGATCAAATAAATTTGTGAACAACTGAATGAGCAGACTTTATGTTCAATGTGATGAACAAAGAAGCTATAAATTCAACAGTAATGGTGACAGAAACCAAAGCAACAGTTTCATATGAGACTGACTTTCGACTTAGTAACTTAAGAGTTTGGTTCTTTCATCGAACGGCCCCACAAGGATTTAAGTATGTTTTGAGAGGAAATTCTTTCCCCATGATGAGTGAAAATGATAATGTCGAAGTGCATAGAAAGATCACACGGTGACCGTCTTGTCTGTGCCGAGAGGATCAAGCTGACTGAACATTTTGTGGGAAGCTCTCTGTGACAGTGTGACCTTGCACTAAACACAATCTGCATGGAAGGTGTGAAGGTCCTGATTTTCCTAGTAACGGCGCCATAAAGAAATATTAGATAAGGCTTGTTGCTAAAGATACAAGTTTAAATTATGTCCAGGACAAAACAGGAAAAAAGGCTAAGAATGAAGCCAAGCTTTATTTCTCACTCACTGGATGTCAACTCCTATTATTTTACTTCCAGCAGGAAAATGTGACGTAGAACTATACCCATGAGTCATTCATACAGTTCCTGTTTGTCATGGCCACATTGTAGAAGAGCTTCCTTGTTTTACAGTTAACGATATGTGTGCCTGAAACTTTATCAATAATTATTATATAATCATCCGTTCTACCGAAATTAACCTGTGAAGGTGTCACTGTTTGTTCCTGAGAACACTATCACCCTGTGATATTTTTGGCTCAAGGAAGTAAAATAAAACTCTTAGGTAATCCTTACACCTCCCCTCATGTAAATACTTGATGTCACTCGAGACGTTAATATGTGGTATACAGAAAGTCATTATTAACATAAATCAACACGCCACCTCTGCTGTCTGCTGAATAGATAACACATGAAATGGGGTCCATCCTTCAGTTGCTGCTCCCACTGACACAGGATCCAAACAGCACAGGGACATCAGAGGTCGTGGATCAACAGGAGGACCTGCAGGCCATACTGCAGCGGCTAAAGGGAGTAGCCCAAACCCTGGTACAGACGTCAAGCCCTCAGGTGAGCAGCAGTAACACAAATCAAGTGCAGGTGCAGCAAACAGTGCAAACAATAAGCGTTCCAAGGCTTTATTTTCATTCAATTCTACTGGAGTAAACAGATTTACAGTGTAAATGCAAAAGGTTCAGCTCTGAAGATTGTGAAAGTCCTTTGTGTGGTGTCTTTCAGTGAGTTAAAAGAAGAACTCAGTAATATTTTAAGTGGCATGTGACATTTCAGAATCCTAATCTGAATCACAAATACTTTATTAATATTCCAAGGTAAATTGCTTAAATTTGCTGAATGAATTAAAGAAAAAAGATACTGAATGATTTTATAAATAACATTTTTAATTGAATGTTATGGTCTTTGCAGTCACCAGATCCCAACACAACTAAACATATATGGGAGATTTTAGACCATTAGAACATTATTCACTCCAGATGACTTTTTTAAGGACTTGGTTGGTTTTTCCCAGTTTACTTTCTTTAGTTAATGTACCTGTACTGAAAAAAGCTAGGCTTTTATCCAGAAAAGGACAAAAGTACTCAGACAGGACTAACTATAACATGTTTAATTGCAATATTAGAGCTCATACAATGCAGAAAAGGACACATATCATAGATGGAGTAAACCTGCTCACATACAACATTGATGAATGTGCTGTGTTAGCCTACCTGCCCCCTTGTGGCTGTCAGTCGTTACCTTGCACCACACTGAGGAACTGTGTCCAGGCAAAAGATGCCAATGAATCGTTGCTGTTGTTGGGTTATATGCTCTGTTAAGTCTCTATGTGCCATGAGTGACCATATACAATTGTCCACTTGTGCCGTATGTTGTTTGCATTCTAATCAGACCACTAACATGCATTTACCACTGTAACTGAATATTCCCTCTTTCTCCCTCAGAACACAACCCAAATAGGCCAATACCACAGAAGCTCTTTCTTGTGTACAATTCAGTGAAATGCACAACTGACACCTGATCTCCTTGTTAATGTCTCTGTCCTTGGAGCTGAATAGAGCTACTGTCAACAGAATGAGTGATCTTTGTGGGAAGCCAAGTGTAGCACAGGAGCTGAGAGATCAGATAACCCAGTGATGAACACACATGTCTGTCAGATAGGGACGGCATCTGTGGCAGGCCATTTTTTCAGGATGCGGTTGTGCCAGCACTAACATTGTTGTTGTCACTGTAATCCCTGTTAGCATCATATACACTTTGAATGATCTTTGAGTGCATTTTGCTGGTCTTTATTCTCATTATCTATAAACTTAAATCGTCCACTATTAGCTTTAATTATCAGGAAAAATGTATTCTTCAATACTCGCTGAGTATTAAACTCAAGTTATACAGGAAATATTCTTTTAGTCTGCCTCTTTGTAAGTCACAGATAAATCTTAATAGTAAAAACGTTGATTCAACTTCAGACTAAACTTTGTTGTGAGTCCTTGGACACCAGAATCTGTTTTAGTACAACAGCACTGTGTTTCAAAGAAATGAAAAGATATAATTTGTAAGTTTTTAATCAGTAGTCTAAACACAAATATTTGTTTCTCCAGAATATCCAGCTACAGCAAGAAAATGCTGATCTGAGGAAGCATCTACAGAGTGTACAGCAACAAGCTGAAGTTGCCCAACAAGCCATCAGAGACCGAGATGAAGCCATAGCCAAGTGAGTGAGATTATTTCTAAATATTGTCCATGCAAATATTACGTATGTTGAGGTTCTGTTTTGTTCATGACTATATGGATAGAAAAAAATAAAGATATATTGTGGGGTGATTATTAAAAAGTATTTTGGTTTAACACACTGCTAAACAAAACAGAAGTATTAGTTTCATAGTTTTTAAGTCAAGTGTTCCAGCGATAAAAATTAGTTTGTACTTTTTGTAGACATGTTTGTAAATGATTGTGATCTGAAGGTTTCATCATATTTCTGCAGAAAAAACCTGATGGAGGCTGAGTTGGTGAGAAGTAAAAATGACATGATGTCTCTGAACAACCAGTTATTAGAAGCCATCCAACGTAAGCTGGAGCTGTCACAGGAACTGGAGGCCTGGCAGGTGGGGAACATTTATCTGTGTAGAGCTTCTTGCCATTATGCCCCCGTCATGACACTTCATTTATACCTTTTAGGTTCTAAAATATTACATTAGAGATTAAATCACCTTTTGAGCTACGCAGTCTGTAAGTTTAGTGATCATTAGACGAGACAAGAGATGGATGTGTCCTCAGTTCAGTGTCCTCAGTTCAGTGTCCTCAGTTCAGTGTCCTCAGTTCAGAGAACAGGGACTGATGCCACTATAGCTCTGTCAACCTCATCAATTTGCAGAGATATTTACCACAGGTGCCTGTGTCTGTGAGGCCATCTGCTGCTGAATCACTTTGCCAAGTGCAACCATCTGCCTGAGAGTCTGATCTCTTGTGCTTTGATTAAGATAATTCAGAAAATATTTTCACCAATTCATTTTTGTCAAAATCACATTTTCTTAGCTGAAATAGAAAGTGTGCTTGTCCTACCTCAAATTATTCACTAAAGGGTTGTAAGTATTAATTTGAATAATGAATTACTCTAAATGTGCAGGGTAAAAATCTATTCAAATATATAGACAGATACTGAATGATTTTATGAATATTAAAATGCATATACAAAAGTAAATGTGACCAGACCAGATACACTGAGCGGTAGTGAAATCAAAAGTGGATTATGAGGTCAGTGCTGTCACACACAAACACACATAGGATTGAAGCTCAACCACAATGGCATTTAAAGCTTATATAGATTCTATATTTTTAATAAAAGGCATTTTCTACATATGACCAAAAAAGATCACTGAAACAATAATGATGCATTGTTAGTGTTTAATCTGGTTCAATCTGGGTATAATTAGAATAATATTAGGGCACTGCTCCTTAGACTTCTTGCTCATTTTCTCTTTCTCTCCAACTTTCCACAGGATGACATCCAGATCATCATCAACCAGCAGCTCAGATCCCAGCAGCAGTCAGAGTACCCTCAAAAGAAGCCCATCTCCAATGGCACATCATTCTTCCGCAGGCCCAGCAGGACGACATCCACCTGGACCCGCCAATCCTCCTCCTCCTCCTCCACCTCCTCCACTTGGAGTTCAGACTCTAATCAGGACAAAAGCCAGTCCCCCTGGAGAGACTGGTTAAGACGGGGCAAAGGGGCACAGTATGGCAAATAATGGATACTGAGCACTACAACTAACTCCTGACTGCAGAGGAGGGGTTGCATCAAGTGGAAGGAAAAGTGGAAAGTCACAAGAAAAGCTTCTTCTACATCACTTGTAGTGCAACAGAGCATTAAAAACATGTTTAATCCAGTGATGAACAACAGAGCCACTATGAACAAAGATTTGTTAAACAAGCACTTCCTGAAACACATTTCACTGAGGCTGAGTTCCGAGAATCTAAGCTGTGACAACTTGAAACATTTAAACTGTATGACAGAAGACTTGCTTGAGCCTAAAAATGTTGTATCTTATTTTGTAATAATGGTATTATTGTAAATGTCTTTATACCTGACACTTTATACAGTATACATGACACAGATTGTGTAAATCAGCTGAGAGTATTTGTTCAGAGTAATTAAGATCACAGATCAAACATTTTTCACTCTGTTTTGCTCTAAAGCTAGATATGTCATAATGTGGATTGTATAAGAAACACTATGTCTTCATATAGACAGAAAGGCTGTTTTTTTTTTATCATTTTTGTTTGGTTTTTAGTAAAAACCAAGTATGCTCTCTGAATGATGAATGGTGCAGTGTCTGTTTATAGTAGTTGTATATGTTCAGTGACTCAGTATTCATTATAAATTTATATTATTTCACACTGTTGTTTCCTCACCTGTCTGATTAACTGCATCAAGACTTTATATTCATAAAATATCTGTCGAGGTTTTTTTGTTTTTGTCTGTTTCTGTTTAGAATCTTAATACTAGAAACTAAAAAGGGTAAAATCATGCAGCTTCATGACCAGTAGCAAAAAAATATGTCCATCCATTAATTATCTGTAACAGCTTATCCTGTTTAGGATGCGGGGGGTGGGTCTTTAGCCTCTCTCAGCTGTCACTGGACAAGAGACGGGGTACGCCCTGGACAGGTGAGCTATCTGAGAGAGACAAACACACACAGGCAACCATTCACACTCACATTCACACCTACAGACAATTTAGAACCTAACATCCATGTCTTGTGTGGGGGGAGACCAAGGTACTTGGAGGTGGCCCCTGCAAGCACAGGGAGAACATGCAAACAGAGAGGCTGCAGCTGGCTGGGGAATTAAAGCACAGATGTTCTACCTGTGAGGTAGAAGCACTAACCACTCTAGCAATGTGCTGGCAGAACATATAAAAATGTTATGATTAAAAACACCTCATGTTACAGCCACAATCATTTAGGTTAACCCAGCAACTATGATTTCTCTTGCTAATTCCAGTCGATACTTCTGCTGCAGCATTTCGATTAATTAGAAGCATATTAGGGAGTTATTGAGACCTTGCAGTTGTCAGTGTTGCTACAGTACTGAAACAGAAACCAAGGGATTGTTCTTATTTTCCTCTATTACTGGTAATAATAGCGGCTCTGTCACTACTGACAAATTTAGCAAGTATGGATAGCAGAAAAATCCATGACACAGTTACAGTAAATTGATTAGTTAGATTATTCAGTATCTTGCAGTGGTGACAGGTTATGCTCCAGTATAAATAAAATAGAAATGTCAGTACATGAAGTACAATTTATTAGTTATATTTACAAGAGATATTGTGGAAAATCTTATGCTGTGTTTAGTTGCAATATGTTGTATAGCACACCATCGCAATACAACAACTTATATTCATTGACAAATGTGTTGTTGTGTTGTTATCTTCATTCCCAAATTTTAGGAAGAACACATCAGGTCAACCACTAAGCAACATTTGCTTTCCTGTAATGTATTTTGTGATGTTCTGTAGCTCTCTCCCCCTCCATGGCATAATAGCAGAATCATCAGTGTTTGTGCACTTATAAAACATAAAACATTGGGAAGATGTTACTGTAAATGTTAATGTGACCTGCTGAAGATACTCTAAATAATACTGAGATAAAAATTACACATGAAATAAATTATTGTATAGATGCAATAGACACAACATGTTCTTTTCAATACAGTTTCAACACAGTTTGCTTCTAGTTTTGCTGCTTTCGGGCTGTTTATTTAACTAACTGAAAGAATGGCTGACGGCTTTTCAAAGTTCTGAACATCACAGGAATAGTTTCCTGCAGTAAGGACTCTCATATAAATCCTTTTATTCAGAAACAATATTCATTCAAGCCAACAAATTTGACATGATTAAGTGACAACTAAATTCATGTGTTTTAAAAAGACGATGAAAGGTAAAGGTTTTAAAGCCTGGAAGAGGGGTTTACTTACAAATGAAAACTACTCAGTCTAGCCATTTTGGATCTATTGGCTGTGGGGCTCCTCCAATGGTGGGATGTGCAGTTTCTTCTGAATTTTCATCTTTAAATCCTCGCTCATATTCAGTATTTGTGTCTATATTATCCTCATATTCTGAGACATCGTCTTCTTCCCCTCCATGACCTGTCTCACTGTCTACAAACTGTGAGCAGTGCACATTTTGCTGACACTGCTGGTAGAGGATTGTGGATGAATTTACTTATGCACTGGAATCAAAAGCTGCATCCACACAGGTTCCCACACAACATGCACCTGCAGGACTCTGGAAAATGGGTGCAGAAAAACTTATCAGCACTTGGATAGCAACATTTTAGCAATGGGAACCTGTTCGCTGTGCTGTTTGTATGTTTAGAGAAGTAGAGAGAGCGAAAGTAGAGAGAAAGAGAACGAGAGTTTGTCTGTATGTAGGTCATGTTGAGATCATTAGTATGTGGGGAGTATTATAGTATGTAGAATCTAGGATCTTTTTTTGTATTGCAAATTCTTCACTGATAAGCTAAGGCCAAGGAGTTTCAAGTCAAAAGATTTTTTGTGTTGTTTTTGTATCAGTTTTCTTTTAGCAAATCTATAAAACTACACAAGGGTAAAGTTATCTTCAGTCACTGCTTCTGAGCGATAACTGTATTAAGGGGTTTAATGATTTACAAGTGGAAAAACTGCTTTAAATTAACATGTTAAAAATGCTTACTCTAATAATAACCAACACAACAATGAGAATAAAAGCAAGAATGCACAAGGGTTTTTACAGACGTGTCACAGTAGTAGCAAAAACTAAGCATAATCCTCAGGAACACTGAAATAACTGCAGGGATAAATAGTCAGTGTTCAATTCATTCTCAACAATGCAGCCATATTTTACAAGCCAATTTATTAAATTTCAAAAGGCAAGTTGTAATTATTTAACATGATTTTTAAAATTTCATTGGCACTCAATTAAAGGAAAGTGGACAGTATTTCCATGTAAGCAGAGCAGTCACAATCTGTTCCTGCCCTCTGCTGACGGGCAGCACACAATGCAGAACCCAGGTGCAGCAATGGCTTGTGGCTGTTCAATCTCATGCACATTTTATATAAAAAAAAGAGGAAAAATGCTTATGCAGTAGCCTATTGATAGAAGCATTTTTTTTGATTAATTAATAAAGTTCATTTTGGCACAACTAACGTTAGCCGTTTTACAATATCAACTGGTGAAATAATCTAAAAGTCTGGTATATTGTTTATCTGTTTCGTGATTATTATTTATAGATACAAACGTCAACTGTCCATAATATTATTATATCAAATGGATCATGGTTTCATGTTTTGTAAAAAGTGTTAAATCGGTCGCTCCGTCTCATTTTGATGACGTTTGCAATTTTCTATTTACTGAGGAACTGCCACTGGTGTCACAGAAGCTACATTTTAAGCCCAAAGCGTATATTCTTCCGCTCAAACAGGTACGACAGTGCTCTTTGTCGCTTGTATGCTTTATTTAAAATGATATCACATAAGGTGCGTTCAACATTTTGAACAGTCAATGCTGGAATAGAGTCGTGCTGACCCCACGACAGCTTATCTTGCCACACGCTAGCCTACTAGCTGAATAGCTAGCCCTGACAGATACAGGCACGACTACTAGCCACTGTGCTGGCTAGTTAGCTCCAGAACTAGCATCAAGTAGGTAAAGGTGATTCTGCGTAATAAACTGCGTAACGGGTGACGTTGCACTCCGAAAACCACGTACAGTGGCCAGTTGCAGAATTAGCCGTGTAAAGTAACACATGCGGTTGTAAAGTGCTGAAGTGAAGTTAAGGTGAACAGGTGACCTAGCACACAGTGGACGATGTGTTAGCCGATTATTGGTAAACTGTAAATATGTTTGTTATTCCTAGTACTTTTATTTGTTTTGTTTAAAATATAATATTTTGCTTACTATATATCAAAGAAACCAAACAAATTCTGCTTTTCTGGTTTTACCACAGTACAATAATCTCAAAACCCACTGAGAGAAATACTGAGTTGAAGATTTTCTGACGCCTCAATATTTGAAAATTTGTGGTAGATCTTAACTGTGCAGATTTTGTGTGCGAGATGGACCAAACATATCTCAGAACTTACAAGTAAGAAAAGGGAAATTCCTAAATCCACAATAGAAAGACTGCTTATTAACCAGCTGTACTTAATGTCGGTTTTATCTAAGTTCTAAGTTCAGCACATTGTTATGTACACAAGGCTGTATGATGATTAAAAAAATAATCCTTTCAGGTCATTTTAATGAAGTACTAATTTTCATTTTTTTCTTATTGACCAGGTGCAGAATTTAGGCAACTCTTCATTTTATATAGATACTAGACATAAAATTTGTTTATTCTTTTATGGTGCATGTTAACCTTGCTTGGTTGTTCCAAGTGTTCCATTGACTAATACTTTTGTTTATCTTGCTCCTTTAGGCTAGGATCTTCGATGGAGTGAGTGTTGAGCTTCAATGAGATGACTGACCAGGGCAACAACAACCAGAACATCTCCTGCAACCCCTTTGCCGCTCTCTTCAGCTCATTGGCTGATGCCAAGCAGTTTGCCTCAGGCCAAAAAGCACAACAAAAGTCTGCTGAACCACCATGTGAGTAGAGTTTTTAGTGCTATCCTGCACAACAAAATGCATATTTTACTTTTTTTTGTGTTTGAGAATGATTAGCATATTCCACATGTTCTGTAATGACACGGGTCTCACTTTTACCCTCTGTATCTGTTGTCACAGTGGAGGATTCAGGAGAGAGTCAATCAGAGTCGGAGAATTCTGTCTCAGACAGCGTAGATGATAATGACGACTCTGTGGCAGAGATTAGCCGCTCCTTCAGATCTCGACAGGAGTTGTGTGAACAGCTCAATGTCAATCACATGATCCAGAGGATATTTCTCATCACACTGGATAACAGTAAGTAAAAATACATTCTGCAGTCTGCCAGACAATCCATGGTTTTAAATTATTAATGTTAATGTGGAACAAGCTGCCTTTCACTTTAAAATTACATTTTTGGGGGTGTGAACATTCATAGTAAAATTATATAGTTTATATTTAAAGAACTTAACAAACATTGTTACTTTTATGAAGTAGAATTTATTACAGGGCTATTACGTTAGACTGCGTTAGTTTTAGACGTACTGCAGAGCCTTGTTTTTGACCCCCTTTACATTCAGAACTTCAATAATTGCGTTAACTTTCAGGGCATAGATTCGACAAGGTGTTGCAAACATTCCTGACAGATTTTGGTCCATATTAACATAAAAGCATCAGACAATTGCTGCTGTTTTGTTTGATTGCACATCAATGAGGTGAATCTTTATCCTGCTGGAAGTAGCCTTTTAGGAGATGGGTAAACTGTGGTCATAAAGGGATAGATATGCTTAGCAATAATACTCAAGAAGGCTGTGGCATGTAAACAATGCTCAATTGGTATTAAGGAGCCCAAAGTATGCCATGAAAATATCCCCTAAACTGTTACACCTCCACCACCAGCCTAAACCATTTATACAAGGCAGGATGAATTCGACCAGACAACGTTTTTCCAATCTTCAATTGTCTAATCTTGGCAAGCCTTTGAAATTTGTAGTCTCAGTTTCTTATTCCTAGTTGATAGGAGTGGCACCAATAGTAGCCCATCTGCTTCAAGATTTTGTGATTTTTGTGTTCAGAGTTCAGAGCTTTTCTGCATACCTTGGTTGAAACACATACTTATTTGAGTTAGTGTTGCTTTTCTTTTAGCTCAAACTAGCCTGGCTATTCTCCTCTGACATCAACAAGACATTCCATCCAGAGATCTTTTAATTACTGAATATTTTCTCTAATGAACCGTTGAACAAGTGTACATAATAAAATGGCTGGTAAATGTATACACTCATTGGCTTTTAACCTTTTAGCCTTTTATCCTCCTCATTCATTTTAAGTTGGTTCTCACACTGACTGTGTGATAATTGACAAGGAAATTTCAAAGCAATTTGGAAACTGCATGTTTGGTTTTCCATTTAAGCTACACATTGTTTTGTTGTTTAAAATAATGTGTAAAGAAAATAACTAGGCAATAGGAGCTTGATGTAAACAGTATTTGTGGTGACTCACAGACAAATACATATGGTATATGTACTCAACATTATATGTCAGCATTTTAAATAGGCCACAATTCAATGCTGGCATTTCATGCAGTACAAAAATATGTTCCCATTTCTTTGTTGCATTTAATGGTTAATGTGGTCGAACTAGTCACTGAACATCATGTCAGTGGATATTGTGATAGCTGGAGTGTTTGTATGAGTATTGAATGAATAGTTAAATACTCCTATTGACAGCCAAATTTGATACAGTTGATGAAATTCTGAATCTGGTAAGACCCTAATCCACATCAAAACAATTGTAATGTCTACTTAACTATAGATTTTTACAGTAAGTCTGTCTCAAATTGTTGACGTACCCCGTATGACTCATAATCTACCGAGAATAATGTGTGGCCAAAGTACAAGCCTGAGTGTGGTAGTTGTGAAGTCACGTCAGATTATCCAAGATTAGTAAGATGTTTTCTTATCACAAGGTTCTTGCTTCGATCTGAAGGGTCTATTAGATAAATGGACAGATGGCTGATGATATAAATGTATTGGTCATAAATAGTACCACCGTCTGTTCTGAGTGGTGTTGGACATTTTTAAAGTCCAATTTGAAGTTTCCAGTAAGTAACAAATGACTCATCACCCTTTAACAATACAAAGACCTCACACTCTGTGAAGTGTGCACCACTGAGACTGCTTAAAGATGAGTGATGATGTTCAGGGAATGCTGGCCAAAAGCCCCCCTGTTTTCACAAAGCCTTTAATGAATTCCTCTGCCACCTTAGTTTGTAATAAACCAGAGTAAGTACACCCTGTGCAGTAAATCCCCTTGTGTCTTGTTTATTTTAATGCTGGGTTGTTGAGTTATGTTTCAACCACAATAACTGGAGCATTCGAGTTTGATTTGGTTTTGGCTTTGTCGTTATGGCTGATATGTTTTAAATAGAGTTTATCTTATGGAACCTCGTTTAATTTTCACACCTAGGTGATCCTAGTCTTAGGGGAGGTAATGGGATTCCTCATCGCTGTGTGTACCTGGAGGAGATGGCTGCAGATCTAGATGGACAGGACTGGCTGGACATGGACAACATAGAGCAGGTCAACAACCACGATGTCCCCGCTGTGTTTTTACTATACTATGTTGTTTTTCTCTTCCGCCTTCAAACAGAGACTCTTTAGTCAAAAAGTACTTCAAAAGCTTTTAGATTTAACAAATGTTATCATTTGGATGGAATTATGTAAGAAATTGATAAAGACCTTAAATTTATCACATGCTGCTATTTGAATGTTTGACTTTTCTAAATAAATAAGCAATAGTGGAAAATGCTTTCTAGAAATTGATTGGCATCTGTAATGTGTCTCTCTGTCCACCAGGCTATATTTAACCGCCTGCTGCTGCTTGAGCCAGGAAATCACCTCATCTACATGACGTCATGCAGCACTGTAAACCTGTCTGCTGACCGCGACGCTGGAGAGAAATGTGCCATCCCTTACCTTTTTGCTTCTTACCAGAGAGCCAAAGAAGAGGTGTGAATCTTTACTACATCACTGTAGATTTAGCACTTTAATGGTATTTCTTTAGAGATAACCAGCTTTAAATAAATTATTCCCAGTAATTGGAATATAAAAATAACTTATGGTCTTTCATAATTCAGTGCTTTTCTGGATTTTTTTTTTTTTGTGTGTGTGTACCAGGTGACCAAGGTACCAGAGAAGTTACTGTCGTTTGCTGTTCGCTGTAAAAACCTGACAGTTTCTAATACACGGACAGTTCTGCTTACCCCAGAGATCTACATCAGTCAGAATGTGTACGAACAGCTTCTGGACCTGCTGCTGGAAGGTTTCAGTAATGCACGTAGGTTCAAGATTGGGCCTGTTGAAGACTGAGTTTTTTTTTCTTACCCTCCTATATCCTCTCACTTTTATTTTTGTCCCTAAGCATTCTCTCTAGTTTTCTCTACTTACAAACTCACTGTATTTCAGAGCCAGAGGAGGTGATTGAGTTTGTAGAGGAGGTCATCATTGGCCTGCTCTCTGACCAGGAGGTGCGTACCTTCGAGGAGGTGATAGTACCAGTGTTTGATATCTTCCAGGGGCGCGTCAAAGACTTGGACCTCTGTCAGCCTCTTTTTTACTCCTACCTGGATGTTCTCCTCTATTTCAGCCACAATAAAGATATTGCTAAGGTCAGAAAACACGTAGAGAAACCAAATGTTACTTTAAACAACCAATAATTACAAATCCCAATGCATATTACTAATCAAACAATATGCAAAAAACAGCATTCCAAATGTTTCCAGTAGTTTGTTTTTTCGTTTTTTTCTAGGTATTGGTGGAACACATTCAGCCCAAAGACCCAGCTAATGGTTTGCAGTATCAGAAGAGCCTGCTTGGTGCAGTATTGAGTATATCCTGCTTGTTAAAAACCCCGGGTGTCGTGGAAGGACATGGATACTTCCTGAATCCCTCCCGCTCCAGCACCCAGGAAACGAAAATCCAGGAGGCCAACATCCACCAGGTAAAAAGATTCTGTATTGGTTGGGATTTTTGCATGAAATCATACACTGATTTGCATTAATTTCATCAGGGCTAATGAGCTGTACAAACCTTGTGTTATAGTTTATGGGCCAGTTTCATGACAAGCTGCACCAAGTCTTTAAAAACTTGCTTCAGCGATCTGGTGAGACACGCCACCTGCTTCTCTCTTGGTTGGGCAACTGTTTGCATGCTAATGCTGGCCGAGCCAAAATATGGGCGAATCAGATGCCAGAGATCTTCTTCCAGATGTATGCCTCAGACGCGTTCTTCTTAAATCTGGGGGCAGCTCTGCTGAAGCTGTGCCAGCCCTTTTGCAAGCCACGTTCGCCCAAACTGCTTACCTTCAACCCCACTTACTGCGCCCTTAAAGAGCTGAGTGAAGAAGAGAGGCGGAATCGAAATGTTCATGCACGAGGTGAAAAGACCTTTTGTTAGAAACCTACAGTTTTGAATACATAATTTGGTATTGGTATTAATACAAAAGTTGTAGCTTTTGTTTTGCGTCTACCAATTAGTTAATTGTTTGTTGTTGTTGGTGTTGTTGTTTGTACAAGGCAATAGCATTTTTCATTTAATTTTAAGACTAGATTATTCCCTCTCTTATTCCAGGTCTCGACAAAGAAACCTGTCTCATCCCATTTCCCCCTCAGCAGCCAGTGGAGTCTGCTCAGTCCTATAGCCTCCTGACTGAAAACCTCATCCTCACACAACTTACCCTACATCTTGGATTTCACAGGTACGCGTACTGTAAACAGCTTCCCTAAAAAAGCTCAAGCATGTACCAGGATTTACTTAGTCTATACCATCACAGTGCTGGAGACCTCTTAGCAACCCACTTTACAGTATTTCCCCATGGTTGCACCACATGTCATCATTAACTCATGTTTCTTGCCCTGCTTATATCTGTGCACATTTGCAGACTCCATGAGCAGATAGTAAAGATGAACCAGTCTCTCCACCGGCTCCAGGTGACATGTCAGGAGGGCCAGCGGACAGGCAACCCAATGTTGGACCAGCTCCTTGAGCAATTTGAGCGTCTGATGATCGTTTATCTGTCAACCAAAGCTGCCACTACACAGCCTGCCATGCTGCAATGCTGCCTTAACCTCCAAGCTTCCACTGCTGCTCTGCTGGTTCAGCTTGCTATAGGAAACCAGGGGCCTGAACATGTAGCACTCAGTTTCCCCCTGCCCTCCCTACAGAATACTATGCTCTGCTATATACCAGGTAGGTTAGAAAAAGTTAAACAACTGTAATCAGGTCTAATTTAACTTTTATTATCAGACTGACCCAACAGGCTCAGGTGTATGATAACTTATATTGGTTCATACTTTAACACTTGTTTGGGCTTTAAAACACCCCAAATTTCTGATTCTTTTGATATGACTGCAGCTGTACATACAAGTTTGATTCATTTATTCATTATTGCTGGGTATTCCTTTGCATTAGAGATGAGTAAATTTGGTGTATGTTTTTTTTGTTTGTTTGTCAGAGTTTTTGGCAGAGAACCTGGGGGACTTTTTCATTTTTCTGCGTCGATTTGCAGACAATGTTTTAGAGTCTTCTGCAGAAAGTCTGGAACAGATCCTCAACTTTGTCACTGTTTTCATGGGCAATGTAGACAGGTATGTTACTATCTAATGTGATAAAATTGTGTCAGCAATTGAAGTTATGTGGTGCAGTTGCGATCAGTATTTCCACAGATTTCATGAATCCTGTCTAACCTGTATCCCCAACAGAATGAAGAACCCACATTTAAAAGCAAAGCTTGCAGAAGTCTTAGAGGCAGTGATGCCCCATATGGAGTCGTTGGTTCCTGGTGCTCCTCAGCCAATTGTGTTCCAGCGAGAGTTAGCCTTCTGCTCCTACAAACATGCAGCTCAGCTGGCCGAAGCCCTCATTACTGTGTTTGTAGACATTGAATTCACAGGTGAAGCAGTTTTGACATGCTTGTACTAGATGGACAGACAAAAAAGCATAAAAATAATCTGAAGAAAGACCATCTTTGATTTAAACATCATTTAACACTGTCAAGAACTTAAAGAAAAAACTACCTCTGGGGAAGATTTGGGGTATTTTTCCAATCTGGTGAAATTATTTTGATGTATTGTGTACACACCAGTGCATGTTCTGCTGATTAAGAAAAGGATAATGTAAAAGCACAAACAAGGAAGCAGTCTATCATGTTTGATTTTATGTCTCTGTGTTTTAGGTGATCCTCATCAGTTTGAACAGAAATTCAACTACAGAAGGCCCATGTATCCTATCCTGAAGTATATGTGGAGCAAAGATAACTATAGAGAAAGTATCAAGGTAAAGTGAAACTATTGGTTTTGTGATTCTTCATCCAAGAAACTTTTTCATAATTTAATCTTGTGGTATGAGCGTTTTTTTTCTTACTAAAAGCAGCTACACGTTTACTTTGTTTTTCATGCCTTTTATATTCCTAAGAAGTCATGTCCCTGCCATGTCGCTTACTATATACAGAATACTAAAATTACATAAAATAAGTAATTTAATAAATAATTATCTCACCTAAAAATTCGTTTACTATTGAAATCCTAACTAAATCCAGATCATATACTGTTCCATGTCATGTATACAGTGCATTTAGAAACTATTTAGACTTTGCAGCCCGATACTACTATCATCCTAATTCATTTTTTTCCTCATTATAATGCACTCACTGCGCCATAATGACAAATTAAACGTATAAAAAAGGAAACACTGAAATATTATTTTGGCATAAGTATGCAGACCCTTAGTTTAGCTTAGGTGCCACTTGATGATTGAGTTTTTTACACCTTGATTGGAGTAGTAGTGGCTAGACGGAAGCCTCTCCTTAGAGCAGAACACATGTTTGAATGAAAGTACTTGAACTAATTTTGGACTCCGAGGAACAAAATGTTGTTTCTAATGAAACCAACCTGTTCCACAGTGCTCAGGATCTCAGAGTGGGCCAAAGGGGTTCACCTTCCAATATTACAACTATTCTAAGCACACATTCATGACAGCACAGGATTGGATTAGAGACAACTCTGTAAATGTATTAGAGTGGCCCAGTCAGAGCCCTGACTTGAACCCTACATTTCCTAAGAAGAAAAATCCCCCAGTCCAGGTGGGGAAACCCCAAAATGACTTGAAACTTGAGGGATGTAATTGTTGCCAAAACCGCTTCAACAAAGTGTCTGTGTAAATATACACACACACATACGTGTGTGTGTGTGTATATGATGACATATGATGACAAATTGAGAGAGAGAGAGAGAGAGGATCTGAATGTTCTCTGAACACTGTGGATGTCAGTTGGTATTAAACTACAGTTGCAGGATAGAAATATATAAAAAGTAGTATGAACTGCTAACTGTCCAGACTTTCCATTAGTTCATTTTACCAACACATATGCTGATATAAGCTTTAACCCCCAGAACCAAAGGGAAACATGGTTTATATATTGAGATAGATATATTAACCAGATTAATCCTGATGTGCTTTTTGTTTTATGTCACATTTCTTGTTTTAGCATTTGGCAAACTATGCATCTGAGAACTTGGAGGCCATGAACCCCCCGCTGTTCCTCAGGTTCCTCAACTTACTGATGAATGATGCCATATTTTTACTGGATGAAGCCATTCAGGTTAGGCTGTGATGCACAAAGTGACTCAGCTATGAAGTTTAATATCTATTGTTCTATTGTTTTTGTTTAGTCTGTTTGTCATGGCTTTCCCTAAGTATTTACTTTACGCTAAATGCTAGTTTTACATTAGCATAAAACTCAAAAATAAGTGTTGCACAATTTTTTACATGTATAATACTATAGCAATTCAAACAGAAATAATCAGTTATTTAAATCTTTACAAACTCACTTACTAGGCTTTGACTCACGTTTTCATGAGCTCAATAAAATAAAAATCCAACATTTTGTAGTACCTGAGCAAAATTAAGATTCTGCAACTGGAGCGGGATAGAGGAGAGTGGGAAGACCTGGCCCCCGATGCTCGAAGAGAGAAGGAGTCAAGCCTACAGATGTTTGGACAGCTGGGGTGCTTCCACAACATCATGTCCAATGAGACCATCGGAACACTGGCCTTCCTTACCTCAGGTCAGGCAGAAAAGACTTTTGATACATGTAGCGCTGTGTATTGAAGATTCATTGTTTTCATCTGTCCCATTATTTCTCCTCTTACCCTTTCTCCTGCCAGAAATCAAGGGCATCTTTGTTCACCCCTTCTTGGCTGAAAGGATCATCTCCATGTTGAACTACTTCCTGCAGCACCTTGTGGGTCCTAAGATGGGTGCCCTTAAAGTCAAGGACTTCAGTGAGTTCGACTTTAAGCCCCAGCAACTTGTTTCTGACATCTGCACTATCTACTTGAACCTGGGGTATGTTGTAACACTTTTTTTTTTTTTTTTACAAAGTGCATATGTGAGAGACTTGGAAAATTGTAAGACAATTAGCAGTCTGTGTTTGGAGAGACCCAACACTCATGCATGCTTTTCTTTATAGCCCTCTGTGGACAAATTTTGCTTTAATACCATTGTTGTGAGGACATTTTGGTGTTGCAATGACATTTTAGCTGGTCCAAAAACTTCAAAGGGATGTTTGAGGGTCGAGACTGGATTTTAGGGTCAGGGTTAGAATTAGGTTTTGGTTAGGGGTTAGGGTTAGGCATTCAGTTGTGATGGTTAGGGCAAGGGGCTAGGGATTGTATTATGTCAATGACTTTCCTCAGTACAAGGTTACAAGTATAGAAAGACAAATACACATACTTGTACATTTATACTTTATACTAGACACTTATTGACATAATGCAATCCCTAGCCTCTTACTGTAACCCTAACCAAACCCTAATTCTAATCCTGGCCCTAAAACCCAGTCGTAACCCTTAAAAATCCCTTTAATGTTGTTTAAAGTTGTAAGGACTTTCCAAAATGTCCTCACTTCCCCAAAATGTCTTTACTCTGTTGGTAAAAAGGAAATCTGGTCTTCACTAAATAGTATCTACAGGAACACAGACACACACACACACACACACACACACAGTAGCACATTGCTGCATGCTGAGTACAGTCAGTTTTGTGGTTTCCAAATTTTTAAAATGATTTTTTCTGGCAAATTGTTTGTCTTTTGACAGTGATGAGGAGAATTTCTGTGCCACAGTCCCAAAAGACGGGAGATCATACTCTCCCACCCTCTTCTCCCAGACAGTTAGGGTACTAAAGAAGATCAACAAACCTGGTGACATGATTGTAGCTTTTGGACTCCTTGCTGATAAAATAAAGGTAATTTGACTTACAAAATGTAGAAAAGCTTTTACGTTTGTAGTGAAAATAACATCTCACTTGTATCTGTGTTTTAGTCACATGCAGACAGACAACAGCAGGAAGAGGAGACATACTCAGATGCTCCTGATGAGTTTTTGGACCCTATCATGTCCACTCTGATGCTGGATCCCGTTCTCCTCCCTTCTTCCAATGTAACAGTAGACCGCTCAACTATAGCAAGGCATCTGCTCAGGTTATTTAATTTCCTGTAATTCACTACAGTTCACGTCAGGTAGAATAATATCCAGTGGGAAACATGGGTATTTATTAGTGTTATTATAAGTTTAGCAAAGAAATGAAGTTACCTGTGCCTTTGTTGTAACATTTGATTAGCTGCATTACTAAAATTTAGAATTTACACTTTGGAGTAGTAGTTATTAATTAAGTAATCATTTATTAATTACATCTTCCTTGCAGTGACCAGACAGACCCTTTCAACCGCAGTCCTCTAACTATGGATCAGATCAGGCCCAATGAGGAACTTAAACAGCAGATTTTACAGTGGCTGGATAAACACAAACAGGAGAGGCTGCAGCTCGGACCGAGTGGGTAGCCTCGATCTCTCACTGTGACAAACAATACTACACATTTTTTCCCCTGCCCCACATCTTGTGTGATCTTCATCTTGGCTAATCCACGGTGTGCTTGCGTCTGTGGATTTCTTCTTGCATTTGATTTTTCATGCAGCCTTCGTATCCAGTGGATTCTCTCTATGACAACAGCCTAGACATACTGTAGCTCATTTAGTAGTGACTGCTTCTAAATATATATTCAGCACCTGTTGACTCTCACAGAAACCCATGGTAAACATCAATAGGGTGCTACAACCTCGGGTTCCCCTCTATCTGAACACTTTGTATGTGTAAGTCATTATTACAGTCAGAACTGTGGCCAGACGTATCAGTTCTTGAGTATTGCACAAACTCCTGACTGAACAGCAGACCAAAACAATCTTTTATACTGGAAATTAAGCTTTTTGGGGAACTCATTAGGCAGGACATGGATGGAGTTAGGATTTAGCCTTTATTTCACCATCTTGAAAAATATGTCATGCACTTGCTTTCAAGTCCTTTAATACCTTACGTTTTAATAATTTGGGTCAAGTCTCAAGCAGCATTGTAAATAAAAAATAAATAAATAAATAAACTTTAGTCATAATGAAAACTAAATTCAAATGTGTGTGACTTTTATTTGATACAAATAATTTGGATTTATTTAGGAGAACATTAAATATCTCATTTACTGAAAAAGTAATGTTCAGAGTTTTCTGTATTTTAATATACAGTAGGTTACGTTTAACAAATCAAGCACACCTTATTCTAAGCAAACACTAGTTACATGCTTGTTAAAATTACAACTTTCAGATTAATTGGTTGTTTGAAAATTAAAATGATTGCCCTAACGTGAACCACATTTTTGTAGTGTAACAATCCCATATACAGTTTAATCTGCCTAAAAAAATGCCAGAATTGAACATGAAAAGAGTTTCTATAAATACATAGGTGTATTTTGAATATGATATCAAGAAGTAGTGAATTTGCTGTTGCCTTATTTTGCTTTGAAAGTAAAATACAAAACGTTAACATTAATTTTATTCATTTTAACTTGCCACATATTTAACAGCTCGTATGTTAGTATAACATTGACACACTGTGTGTTTGATTTCAGTGATGCGTGGTATTTTAAGAGGAGTGACCATTTGAAAATCCAGATTTGCACTTAAGCTAGGAAAAGCACCAAAGTAGAACAGGAGATCTACTGAACGAGTGTTGTTTGAAGTTTGTTTGTTGGTTTCAGAGGTAGCCGAGTTTCTGTCATTTCTCTCGAGTTTGCCGATTTAGTCGTTTTTTTAATAAGTGTTATGAACTGTATGTAGAAAGTTTTGGAGTGAATATTTGGTCTGTTGTTGGTAGGAGTTTCAGCTTAGTAACCAGAGAGCATTCACACCTTTGACCTAACAAAGGCACACAAATCAGTTTGGTTTCAACGAGGGAGCGTTTTCAGCTGTAGCCGATTAAACCCGTATTTAAGGCAAAAAAATTGTTCTGCTCTTTCTTGTACTTACATCTCATGTACGACAAAACTTCTTCTAATAGAACTTTGCTTTGAAGTTTTCTCCTTGACTTTTGATTTTTGTTTTCCTTCCTCACTTATAAGTCGCTTTGGTTAAAAGTGTCTGCTAAACGACTAAATGTAAGTAAATAGGACCATTAAAAAAAGTAAGGGCTAGTTAGTAGCTTTTGTATACCCAGCTCAGGCATACCATTATGACCACCTGTGCAATGTGATGAAATCCAATACAGCAGCTTGGCCATGAATTCTACTTTTACAAGGTTAGAATTTCTGTGTTTAGCTTGAAACTGTCAGAAAGAAGGTAATTCTAAATTGTGGGTGGGTGGTGGTTGTACTGGAATACATTATAAGAAGCGGTGGTTTTAATGTTTTGGTAACCCTATTTAAAATGACTGAGATGGCAAATACAACTACATAAACCTGAGGTGAAAAATAAGCCATGCAGATCAACAACCCTGAGGTTTAATAATCATTTAAAGAAGCAGAAAGTTGGTTTTCTAAACATTTGCAAATTTGTCCTAGAATAACGATCAAGTGGATGTTTCCAAACTCAAATTTCATCATCACATCTGGTTTTGTGTGAAGTTGGTTTATTTCTAAGAAAATAACAAATTCATATTTTCATCTTTTCTGTATCTCAGACTGTATAATTTTGAAATCCTTTCCGTATTTCTTGAGAGACAAGAAAATTACAAAAATATAGGTTTTGATTATCTTTAATTGGTAGTGTATGAAATAATAATCTCACTTCCTACATTAACATTTACCACAAAATTTGCAGTATACATCATAAACAGATTTTCTTGTGGGCAAACATAGTGTAATAATGTGGGGAGACAGTTGATAAGCTGAATCGGTGCCTAAAACCAAGAGCCTTCTAGTAAATGCTATCGAAAGAGGTTCTGGGTTGTTTCATACTCTTAAGAGACACAGTTGAGTTTGTTTCTTTGTGGCATATAGTAAGTTGTATGGTGGAAAAAGTAAGATGTTTAATGAAAGAGTTTTATTAAAAAATAAAACGTGGTTGTACAATATGGAAAAATGTGGAAAATATGTATTTGTTGGCATGCCCTCATACTGTACTCTGTGAAATATTTACCACCTCAATGATTACATTAAATTATAATGCAATATCTTTCTTTTGTGATTTTAACTTGTTTTATTTTGGATGTACAGTATGATTCAAAAATAAAACTAATATGCATTACATTGTTATTTTCTCTTTCATTCAGTGTCTTTAGTAGAGAAGGACCAGAAGAACTATAGATAAGATTCAATATAAATCTAGATTATTTACCAGTAATTATTTATTTTATTGTCATATAATGATTTAGACCAAGGTTGAGATAAATCTCAAGGACTAGACGTGGCCTGGTGTAAGTGAATCAGCCCAGAACACAGCTATGTGTTTTGGGTTTTTAAAAAAATTAAACGCAAAAAAATGCAAAAGAATAGAAAAATAACTGTGGTGGCTTTTCCTGACAGCATAGAACACACATACTTACTGTCAGTGATTTTACATTCACCAGGTTTGTATAAAATTTACTGTACAATAAATCCAGAAATTTGAACACAATACTTATACTGACTGGTCAATGCATCTAAGCACGTATTAACTTTCAGCAGGACGCCGCATATACTTCTTACGAACCACGCTCTCGAAAAAATAGTTAAAATTTCCACAGAAGACACAGTGTTCTTCCTGCTTTCTTGCCACTCAAGGTGTTCTCAGTGTCCCTTGTGCTCGCAAGGTAACCCCCAAAAAGGGCTCCGCCCTTTTACGGCAGACTCAGCAACTGCACTGCCTACATTCTCCGCTGACTGCTGAAAAGTCACTGTCCTCTGTGACTTAATTAAAACACTTTACTTCATTTACTGCTTCCCTAAAGAACACAGCACACATGCAGTCATCAGCTGAGATAACACCTCAGGACTTAATGTAACGGCCAGGATTCTGGACTCTATACTCCTCCACTCAGCGGCTGGTTACCGGTTGACACACTCATTACCTTTCATCATCATTGTCAGTGGTTTCTGTTGAGTTTTTGGGGTGGCTAGTGTGTCGTGGTTCGTTCTGGTGCGTTGCCCTAATCTTGTTCAGCCTGTCCTGATCTCCAGCTGTCCGTGAGCCTGTTGATAGTTCTAGTAGGTTTGTTAGTCTCCTCGTTAGGAGTGATTCTCTGTTACAGCGATTGTCTCTCTTTAAGTTCTTGCCTCCTCACTAGAGAGATTTATGTTATAATCCTAGTCTCTGCCTTTGAGTTATTATTGTATCAGGAGCGCACGTGTTAATTAATAACTGTATCAGTAATTAATGTTTCAATAAACCTTTTGCAATCTCAGCGCATCTCAGCTTCTGCTTTTCAGTCTTCTAGTTACAGTATCTAGTTACGGTTACCATTACAGTACACACTAGTCAAACACGGACCCAGCACAAGTGCTGGAGTCTCAGGGGGCCCTCTTGGGCGTCTCTCAGCAACGCACTGAGGAGAACGCACGTAGACTACACACGTTGACCACCTGTTTATCTTTTATCTTTTACCTCTTTCCTTTGTTCCCCCCTGTCCTCCTTTGTTTGCTTTGGCCTGTCCATGTTCATCTGATTCAGTTTTAATGTTTGAATTCATGTTCATTCATTTTTGCCCGTTTGTTACTGCCTCTTTTTACCTGTTTTCGGATTATCGGTTGGCATCTGTTTCTGTCTAGATTTCAGATTTGGTCTTGAATTAGTTCCATTTAGATATCTCATTTAGGATTATTTATTCAGGTCCTATTTTAGTTTTCCTTTTGAGCCCAAGTTTATTACCATTACACTTTGTGTAGTATTTTGTTGTCGCTGTATTTGGGCCCTTTTACTTGTTTCTACTTGGATGTTGGTTTGTGTGTCACCATTTTGGGTTCTTCATTATTTCATTGATTGGATCATTTACTTTTTGCTGTGTTATTATTTCCCTTAGTTTTCCTTTTATTTCTGTTTGCTGCTTAGTTTATATTTTATAGCTTGATTAGTTTGGTTATGCTTCATGTCTGCATTTCCTGTCCTCCCTTTTGGAGTGAGTTTTTATTTATTTTGTTCTTAAAAATTTAGCCTTCATGGACTGCCACTGAGGGATTTAAACTCTTTTAAGGCTGGAGGCCAGAGCCTGTTAATCATCCCCTTTCCTTTCCAGTTTCCTGGGCATGTGTGCCTGCCATTTTTTTTCCCCGACCTAAGAAAAAACCCACACCTTGGACCAGTGGTGTTGAACTCCAGGCCTTTAGGGCCGGAGCCCTGCTTGTTTTCCAACTACCCCTGCATGACCCTCTGCTGATTACCTGGATCAGGTGTGTTCAGTCAATCAGAAGCTGCAAGATGAGGGTTGTACAGGGAGAGTTGGAAAACAAGCAGGGTTGTGGCCCTGGAGGCCTCGAGTTTGACACCTGTGCCTTAGACCAACCCTTAGCCTATGTCTGAGACCTCAGGCCCAGCCCTCACACTGTACAGTCTGGACTCCGGTCTTGACTGCGGACCCAGTTCCCCAGTGCATCAGCAAGGGAACAACTATCCGCATTGGTGGGTTAATTCTAGTACTTTCCCAAGTCGACACAGCATGTGGCCCAGAGAGGGCTGCCCAAGTTTACGACAGCCCACCGATGTCGACGCCTATCTAGTTCCTGTTCGGTAGCTGGTCGGTTGGCCCTCGTCCGGTACCTGTCCAGAACCCAAGGTCAGCCAAACCCAAATAGTTCCTGTTCCTATGGCTGGGTCGGTCAGCGCTTGTCCGGTCCCTGTCCGGAAGCCAAGGTTGGCTGATGCACAGATAGTTCCTGTTTCTGTGGCTGGGTTGGTCAACGCTCATCCAGTTCCTGTCCGGAAGCCAAGCTAAGCGGATGCCCAGATAGTTCCTCTTACTTATTGTGTGGCTGGACTGGTCGCACCGTTGGCGACAGTGGTGTGATAATCACAGGATCAATAAGGTCTATAGGCTGCATGACCTCATTGTTCTGATCAGGTACATTCTCTCTCTCTTTCCCCTGTCCTAGATTTCAGTACGTGGTTTCTTCAAAAACCACATACTCTGGATCTGGGTCTAGGAGCTCTACCAATGGGGACACTAATTCTCACCTTCCCGGGTGCTGGAACATGATATAAGGATGGTTGTGTACCCTCGTTGTTGTACCAAACTGGTTCCACAGTTTTTGTTCTGCCCTGAACCTCAACAACTCTGTATGTAGTAGGACTCCAAGCATCTTGAAATTTGTTTCTGCCTTGTGGTCAGTGGTGTAAGTAAACTAGTTGACCTAACTCTAATGGGGAAAGTGTACCTTGCCCTGATCACTCTCAAGTCTCTCTGTAGCTTTCTGTTCAGTATACTGCCTTGCTCTGCTGTGTGCCCCCTTTAAATGCTCCTGATGGACCACTAGCCAGTCCTGTTTTCTATCAAACACTTGTTCCTCATTTAGTAAAGCATCTACCGGAAGTTGTGGGTCCACCCCAAACATGAGCTAGTATGGTGAATGTCCTGTTGTGTCATGGGGACTTACATTATATTGAGTATATATATATATATATATTGCCAAATACCCAGGCCAACATTTCTTTTCTGATGTCAGTATCCACAAAAGGTTGGCAAGCATCCTATTCAATGCTCACATTGTGCATTGCCCTTTGGGAGATGAGGTGTGGGGTGTGTTTTTTTTTTACCCCATACAACTTGCAAAGCTCCTGAATGGTCTCACTTGCAAAGTTTCTGCCCTAAATGCACTGAATGTAATCAATCTCTGGCACACCATACTTCATGAACAACTCCTGGAAGAGAACTTTGGCAGTAGTATCTGCTTTCTGGTCACGTGTAGATAATGCCTGTGTGAACTTAATGAAAACATCGATTACTACCAAGACACTGAACCCCAAGTGGCTTCTGGTGGGTCAGATGAGCACCTTGCATGACAGCCATCGCCATTGTGTTTGTATGTACCAAATGACTGTAAATCGCTTTGGATAAAAGCGTCTCCCAAAAGACTAAATGTTAATGTAAATGTAAATATAAAACATTCTGATCCATCAGAGGCAGGCCCCAACACACTAAAATCTAGTGCAACAACTTTAAGAGGCCTTGTAGCTAGGAAGATACCAGCATCTTGGTAAGTACACATCTCTGACACTACTTAACCCACTGTTTCACATCTTCGTGCATCTCAACCCAGACATCCCTGTCTCAGGAGGTTCTGTGTACGCCCCTGGTGGTCATGCACACACTTGAGGACAGCTTCCTTTGGACATGCTGGTAAAAGATGTTGTTGACTTGCACTGACTGAAGCAGCTGGTACATTAACTGTATTTTACCAGCTATTCTTGCTGCAGAGATATTCTTTCCAATGCAACAGGTTTGTACTCCCCAAAATGCAGCTCTCCAAGCAGTGTTTAGATCGCCTTCAAGGACAGATTTAAAACTGGCAATAGCCAACTTTCTACATGTCTTAATCAAATTCATTCCACACAGCACACCGGGTGATTTTTGTAGTTTGTTCTATTTTCCCTTGCTGCTCTGCACCCATCCTCTCTGCCTTAGATCGATTTGAATCTAGCTCTTGCTTCTCTGGCCCTGGCTCTCCTGGGGCTGAATCCCTGACTACTAAAGACCCCCACTCTGGTATAGTTCCAGAATCCTATAGCTCGCACACCTATTTTGGCAAACAGTCAGCTGCAGTTAGCTTTAACAATTTGCCTGTACGGGCTATGTCTTCATTGTCACCAAGCAAGTACTGTCGGAAAAATGAATCAGGGATAGTGCTAACCTGGCTTCCAGTATCCAATAGGCTTTAGCCTTGACTTTGCCCACCTCGACTTCCACCTCTGGACACTTTCCAACTGCACTGCATCACTTACAGTGGACTGCCTCTTTGGATTGTGCATCTTACATTCTTTCCCAGTGTGCCCTACCCCCTTTGCATTTAAAGCTGACAAGTTTTCCATCCTCTGTGAACTCAAACCTAAGTCCAGGCCCTCCACCTTTGTTTGGCTTGTCTTTGAGCGTAACAGTCTGCTTCACCACATTGACTAACTCTTTAATAGGCTTGCCTTGCTCGGTCACAACCTTTCATGTAGTGTAGAAAATGCTTCATCTTGTGCACTACTTGTACACTGACCTTGGTGCACTACAATGTCACATAATATGTGCCTGCTCTTGAAAACTCTGGTGTTACTGGATCTTTCCTCAAGAGACCAGGCAACAGCTTCCTGGTGCACCTCTAAAAGTGTAGACCCTGGCTTCTCCCTGACCATTTTGCGCAGCTCCCTTCTGAGAGCAGAATTCTTGATACCCTCCACAAACTGGTCTCTGACTGCTACCTTGGCATCAGACACTGCATCTGGTTTTTGCTTTAGTGCTAAGCGGAGGATCTGGGACAGTGCATGTGAGTATGCAAAGAAATATTTGCCCTCTAGTTGGTGACGGCTATAGAAAATCTGTGAATTGTTGGGCTAAACTACGTTTTTCACCGTAAGCTTCTCTGACAAAACTGGTTCATCATCAGGTTCTGCTAACTCTTCATCTGTACACAATCTAACCTCTTCAAGTGCAGAACGAGGTCAGAGAGAGAATGAAGTCAACCTGGTCACTTTCACCAAGGCCCCTGGACCTGATAGCTCTCTGTACTTCATCGAGAAACTCGTCAACAGAACAACCATCAACTGTAGCATCACCATAAAAGGTTGGATCTAGCTTTCTCTGAATAAATACACATAAAACTTGTTATTGCTTCTGCTTACAGCAGTTATTTTAGCTATGACCTGATCACGTTTGTTACTTAGATTGGGTAGCTTGGCTTGAAGCTCCATAATATTGTCCATCTCTGTCTGTCCATGATCAGTGTCTCTGTCTGATATTTTGAAGTGTCTGGTTGTAAACTTTAACCAGGATCAGAAATACAAAAAGTCTCTCAGATGCTTGTTCAGCTGGCTGCCTTGCTGTCCTCCATTCTTCCTCAGGAGATCTTCCTGAACGTGGTCTCCAGGCCCAGCCTGCTGCACCTCCAGCAAAGCCTCACTGTTGTGGATCCTCTCCAATACTAGGCACTGCACATCCCTGCCACCACAGTTATTTTATGCACCTTAGCACTTTTATCTAGTTAACTAAACTTATAATTTACTACAAATATTTACTGTACTACCAATTTTCTGAGAATCAGCCCAGAACCCAGCCATGTCTTTTTGTTTTTTTAAATTCTGAATATTAAAATTGATGTTCAATAAAATAAAAGATAAAATAAAACGTCAAATCACCACTCAAAATATGTTTTGGTCTGCTCTAAAGTTTATCACCAGTACTTTGCAGTTAATTCAGTGTGAGACCTCTTCACAACTCTTAACTAACTTTGTCAGTCTGACAAAAATTATGAATACAAAAGAGCGCAAAAAACCCCCAAAAGAATAGAAAAATAACTGTGGTGGTTCTTTTTGACAGCATGGAGCACACATATTTAGTGTCAGTGAGCTTACATTCACCAACTTTGTATAAAATTTACTGTACAATGAATGCAGAAAATTGAACACAATACTGACTGTTAAATGCATCTGTCTAAGCATGGATTGCGGCAGGAGGCCACATATACTCCTCAAGGACCATGTCATCGACAAAACAGTCAATATTCCACAGAGAACAGAGTGTTTTTCAGCGTTGCCGTATCAGTATGACTTCCTGCTTTGTTGCCACCCAGCAATTGCACTGCAATTCTCACCTGGCTACATATACATGTCAAAATATTTATGCTTGAAAATAGATATGATTAAAATATTTCTTCTTTTAATAAATATATATATATTTTTTTTTTTACTATTTGTAATGATCACTCATCAAATCAGTCAAAAAGACAAATGTGATGTCTCTCCTGGTCATAATGTTAAGCTTAAATCTTCTGCATATTTACTGTGACATACTGCCAAGGATGAGTTTTATTAAAACATTTTTTGGTATTGTGGTAGTATTAGCGGTGTCATACAGTGTATAAACGTGTCACTGCGAACTGACCAGGATTTTACTAGGCATTTAGTCAGAGGAGCTCACATTGTCTGAGGCTAATAACTGTGTCCTGTTAATCAATAAATCAACAAATGAATGAATCACTGAATAAATCAACCAATCAGTCTTTATAGTCACCAAGAAGAGCAGATTTGATTTCCAACCAGGTGATTAAAAACAAATATGGAAAACAAATTATAGCACAATTACTAAATATCCAATATGCACCTGCTAATTAGAGTTAATACTGAACACACAGAGAAAATAGTGTTTTATTGTTTTCACAAAATCAAGTGTGTCCCACCCACCTCTTACATAGACTGTAAATAAAGTCTTTCTCTTTCAGTTGTTATGAGAACTTGTCTTTTTATAAAGCAGCTGTAAAAAAAGAAATGAGATTCCATGTACTTTTGTTCGGGTTTTAGAAAGTGGTGTCGTACAGGTGGTGTTGCTGAGAGTGGGCTGGGCAAAGCAGAGCAACATTTACTGGGTGCAGAATCAACTGCTCCAGCCCTGCTCAATGCATAAATCCGACAACTCCTCCAGTCTTACTTTGGAGTTTGACTAGTTTACAAAACGCCTCTCACTTTCCTCGTTTAAGGAGCCGCACCGCAAGCTAACGGCCTTCTGCTTCCTAGTGATTCAAGTGCGAGGCTCCTTTCCCGGGCAAAGCCCCTGAACCTGATTTGGATTCAGCCATGCAGAGCCTGAATAGGGCCGCGGAGAAAATGCATTGTCGGGGTTTCTTCGGTGCCGCCCCGCAACCTGCATAACGACGTGTCGGCCAGTGCGAGCGGAGCGCTGTGGTAGAGGTTGTTTATGTGGAGTGCTGGGTTAGGGTTCCGCCCACTGAGGTATCTCTGATCGCAGGGCAGACAGGCAGAGTGTAAAATGGCGCACAGCTGTCGGTGGCGGTTCCCCGCTCGGCCCGGAGGGAGCAGCAACTCCGGTACCGGGAGGAGAGCGGGCCGAATCAGGGTTACTGCCTCTCTGCGGAGTGTCTCGGGAGCCCACCCCAACGCAGCTGGGCTCGGACCCGGGTTTGACGCTGCACTACAGGTCTCTTCGGTTATCGGGAGCAACCTGCAGAAATTTCGGGATGTTTTGGGGGAATCGAGCGATTCGAGCAGCGGGGAGGTAAGCACAAGACCGGACAGGAGCAGCCTGACGGTAACTGGGGGGCGTCGGGCAATCGGCGGTTGCGGGGCTCGGTTAACGTGGAAAGCCGTTCACTAACATCTCGGATGAAGAGCTAACGGTTACTCTGCCCAGACGTTACCCGTCTTTTCCCCCTAGTGAGGCTGTCAGCAAACTTGTCATTGCCAGGATGCTCAGTTAACTTTGAGTTAGCCGAGTAACGTGTTATAACGTTAACTTTAGTTGAGAAACAGCACAAACACCAAATAGTGAACGGATTCATGGGCCAATCATTGTCTCTACTGGGAAGAAAGTTTTTTGCGCCTCAGTGAAGTGTGGGGACAAGCTACATCCTCACAGTTTGGATGGACTGGTGCTAACATTGATGTGCTAGCCGGACCAAAACACTGTAACCTTAGATGAATCCATGTGTTATCTTGGTAACTAGCTACAGGATAAAGTACAGTGAACACACAGGGCTCATTATAGGGTTCATTTAGTGACTAACACACACTGTGTAACTACACTGTTACAACTGGTTTACTAATTAGCCACTTGATATTAGCTTGATGTGAAGCCTTCAAGGCTGAACGTGTTGCCTTCAAATTCATGTAATATCAACGCACAGTAAAAGTTATAGTCCCGTATTAGGCTTGGTATTCATTTCCTATAGTACCATAACATTACTATTTAAACATATCCTTTTGATTGCAATGTCACCGTGTTGTGTAATAACAATGGACATTTGAGATAACGTGGAATTTGTTTAAAAACAAGACATGTCAACTTGAAGCAGGCGAGAGTGTACAGTTGAGGTTTGTAACTAGCTAGCGTCAACTTAGCGTCCGTCTGCAACGTCTCCGATAAATGGGCTGTTTATTATTCACGGAGTTTGCTTCCAGATTTCTTTTAGACGAGCTCCGTCAGCTGGTTAGCTTCGTATATACAGTATAAGCTCAAGTGTTAGCTGGTTGCAGTGAAGTGTCAACCTTTCAGCGGAGCCTCGGCTAACATAGCTTGGAGTGGTTAGCTCGCATGCTAGCTGTCTACATCTCCCAGCTAAAACTACACCATCAACCCTCTGTCGTAAGCGATGTTAAAGTTGCAGGTTTTCTCGGGAGGCCGCCGTGTTTACCTGCGGTCAGCATATTGTTAGGCAGTGGATCAAAACGTCACAGCTTAAGTTGACGGGAGTTCATAGACAAAACTGAATAATTCCCACTGCTGTTCTGGCGTTATGCTAGGGCAGCTACCATGCTACGCACTACGCCACGCTAGCCATCGCGGCTATTGCTGATGCATAGGAAAATGGGAGGTGGACATGTTTTCCCCTTCTCTACACAGCCACTGCGTAGCTAGTACTAGATTAATACCGTGTTTATGGAGGTATCTGACATACGGCTGCACATGTAAAACCACTCTCTTTCATGTTAAAGTGCATATGAGAGGATCCCGACAGGGTTTTCTGTCTGGATTAGCTTCGATCTTTTTTCTCCCAGAGAAGCAAGACTCGCTAGTGACAGTGCGCATGCAGGGCTGACTACAATAACAACGAGCCCCCACTAGACGGGCCGTGTGATGTGGGGGTGTGTTCGCCTTAGCGAACTACCATCTTCCTCCTTCATGATGAGCAGCATGCGTTCAATGCAGTGGGAGTACACGGTGTGGGGATGTTTACCACCAGCCCCAGCGCTTCTACTCCACCAATACTTATTTGCTTGAAGCACAGTAGTATTTGTGTAAATATGAGTTAGACATACAGACATTTTTTTTTTTAAATTCTGAACTTTAAGTAGGCTTGGATTTATACATTTGTTTTATATTGTGAGACTATATTAGCACTTACAGTGTAGTATTGAGGTTTTGTAGAATACTGGAATGATATTTTTATGCGTTTAAAATCTTGACTTTATAAAGTGGAGAAACTTTAATTTTATTTGAAATAACAGCTTAATGAACTTCTAATGGAATTATGAGTACCTCCAGTTATGTTCTCTTATGGGCTGACAATAACTGACATTTCAACATGTTGGGTTTGTGGAGAGAGATATTTAAATTAATATGAAACAGTATAAAAAGTGCAGACTTTTATTTAAATATATATATATTTTTTTTCAAGTTCCAGAACAGTTATTTTATGTGCAGCATTACCCTGAAAAGTGAATGGTTTTAAAGTTTAAAATAATCAAAAACCCCTTTTTCCCCTACTTCAGTGAATGAGCGAATAGTAGTATTTGGGATGTGTAGAGAGAGACTGGACCATTAAATCCCCATGGAACCTGAACCCTATGGAACTTGCGAACACAGCATGCTGATTTTATTGAGAAGCAGTTTAGTGCCTGTCTGGCCAGACTGGGGCAGGATTGTTCAGGCTTACTGCAGCCTGCTGAGCTCACAGGGCGACCCTGAACAGAGCGCCAGCCGGACACTTGGCCACCCCTCCTTCCTCCTTCCAGGCAGAAAAACCCAAATCCTCTTCAGACACACACAGCCCTGTCTGAGAGGCAGAGCAACTTTTCTTCTGACAGCTGCCACTTTGGAATGGATTACTAAGCCTATTGGGGTGGCTCAAAAGGGTGCTTGTCGGCTGTTGCTGTCCAAATGAAGGCATTTGTTAGCTTTTGTATGCGTGTAGGGAATTCATTTTCTTGATCCAGCCAAGTTGCCATTGCTTGTTTTGGTGCTTAGTGCAGTCCTTATTGACTTTTTTTTTTTGTGAATGAATGACCTTATCACCTCCACTCCTAAAATGTCAACCCTAACCTCAGCATCCACCTAAGAAGTCTTTGCATCATTTTCTCTTTTTGTTACAGGCCCATTACATCTAGTCTTCTACTACATTAATTCCACTCACATATTATAACCAGTGGTTAATCTTTCATACAAAAATGGAGCTGAATGGATGCATCAACCCAAATGTCTCTTTGCCTCACTGGTTTGAGAGAAATGCTGTGTTTGAGCGGAAGGGGCTTTAGTCCAGCAGGTGTTTGCCCTATTTAAATGGTAGACCCCCTCCCCCCCATTTACCCATCCCTGAGACAGCGTGTGGATTGGAGCAGGAAGCTTTGTGTCTGCCTTTATTCTAGCTCTCACAAAGTACGGGCGGCTGAAAGAGCGCAGGCAGGGATATCAAAGGGTGTGGGGCGACCCCCCTCCTCCAAACGGGACAACGCTGGGGGGAGAATTAGTCACAGACCCTCCCATCCATGGCTTTATTCTGTTACAGCAGGCGGGCAAGAAGCTTTCACCTCTGCTTTAGCAGTTGCCTGACTGGGGGAGAAAGGCGGCAATTGTGTTGTCTTTCTTACTCTTTGTGTGTGTGTGGTGGTAGCAGTAGGGGTGTCCCTCAGACTTTATGTCCCTTATTGCACTCAGGAGTAGGCGTGTCTTCTTTGTCTTTATTTTTGATTAGAACTTCAGTTCACACTGGCTGCAGGGGTGGGTGGGAGATGTGTGTGTTTGTAGCTGCTTGGCAGCCTGTATGAGTGTTTATGTGTGTTCCCGTGTGTGAGGGAGTGAGACAACGCACACGTGCCAATCTATCAGTTAGTCTTTGTTTGACTTTTTTTCATCTCCTTATGTGCAAGGTGTAGGAAGAGCCCAGTTGGTTTTGGTCTGTGTGTTGCAGAGCAAGTGTAAAATAGTCACACTCAGTGTGTGTACACACAGAATTAGCCCACCTTTTGGTTTGGGCTTTCAGGGGTCACGAGTCATCACCACCACAATTCACTCTAGTGAGGGAAACACAATATTCTTATCAGTTATCAGAGTAGTTCTTTAACATATTGCCTTTGACATTTCTTATAGCTCTTTTTTGCGCAGTTGATAGTATTTGTTGTAGTTATTCTTGGAATTCGTGCAGCCCTTGTAAATAAATGTGTCACCAGAGGGGCATAGGAGTAAGACCTCACTACCAATTCATTCCAGGAAGGGATGATGAATAGTGTTTGAACAGAAAAAAACTTCCTGGAATGTTGCAATGTTATGTTTTTAATTTGTTCTCAGTCATATAGAAAAAAATGACTTCTTATGCGCATCAAAGCAACTGACAAGGTCCTAACCCAATTCAACTCAAAACATTTCTCTCATAACAATGTTATTTTTCTAGGTCTTATCTTTGTAGGTAAATTTGGAAACTCTAAAATTGTTATAAAATTAGTTCATATGAAATTGTTAACTGCTTCATCATCTCTTTGTGATGTCAAAGAGTTGTTTTTAAATTATCGTAAATGTGTGTTTGTTTTAAGACATTATCTGTTTTCTAGTATATTTGACTACTAGGGCAATTGTGGTATTTAAAGTGAAGACATTTACTCTGAACCTTGTCAGGAAGTGTTGACAGTGCAAGCGAGATAAGCTTATTCAACCATAACATACAACGTTATTAGGGACAGTTTTGGCACATTTATGTGTTGGTTTGTCAGAAAGATGGTGTTAAATATCAAAGTTATGACAGTTATTGTTACATATCTTACACAACACAATAAGAGGAAGGTAGATCAACAAATATACACAACTGATACAACATCTTAAGAACAATTGAGCAACTTGTTCTGGCTAATTAAAGATGACTAATAGGTGGTTAAAAGTAAACTTGTTTCGTGTGGTCTGGGATTTGAGGTTGATTGCCCAATAGAAAATAGAGATGCATTTCAGAAAGGCTTTCATTTAACAAGAAAAAGCATAATGATGACAGCCTGCATTATATACTGTCTAAGAAACTGGTCCCTAATCTGCTGCATTGTGGTATTGTTTGTAATTGGTTTGAATTCTTCTAAATGTTGTCTTGAAAGAAAGTAAAAGTGTTACAGTATTAGCTTTTTCATATTGCAAAAGTGCTGTCAGAACGATACATTGAAAAATACCTCAAACCTAACTCACATCCGTCTCATAACTGTTAGGGACAGCCCCTTGCACCTCCTGAACATAATAACATTTTTTCCACGATCAGTATGGTTTCCTTTTCAATTTTTTGCATTATTCAGTTAGATTAGATATGACAGATCAGCAGGAAGTAGAGCTGCTCAGGATTTTACAGTGCAAGAAATGACAAACGTCAAAACAGATAAAGAACTTAAACAGATGTGTTCAAAAACAGTGTTGTACAATCTTCAGCTTAAGAGATAAAATGGGTCTTGTTACCCTTTTATCGCTTACATATCGCAAGGCAAGGTAGTGGGAAACGTACTTCACCGGTCTACTGCAGTGTTTATTTACTTCTTGAAGTTACCTCCCTGTGTCGGCCCTACTATTGAGTTCATGGTGAGCCTTGTGGTTCACTTGCTGCCTCTCAGTGCTCATCAGCCAATGGGTGGGAAGCCAAAAAGAGAGAGATGAGTGAGTGACTGAATACGCGTTTGGAAGCATGGCAGAGAGCAGGAATAAGGCGGAGGAAAGGGGAGCCTTGTCATGTGTGGGAGGCCTGTTTAGATTGGGAGTTGGCAAGCTTTTGCATGAGCATGTTGAAACCCCGAACCCCTTTCATCCTCAGTGCTCCCAGGAGATGAATGCGCTCCCTCTGTTGTTGATGGTACATGTGGTCAAGATGCTGCTTCCTTGTTGCTTTTTCTCTACGCCTCTCCTTCTTTCCTCGCTGTCGTTGCTCGCTTGCCTTGCCTGTGCTCCCCTCCCCCGCATCCTCACTCCAATGTTTTGCTTATTTACATCTTGCCGTGCTGTTCATGCGCAGTTTTTTTGTTAGATATTTGTGTGAGCGAGGGGGTACATGTGCACATGTGTGTGTATATGTCTCTGTCTCTCTCTGTCTATGTACATGATGCTTTGCAGTCCCCCCACATGCACTTGCTGCGTGATGTCATTGCCTACTTCTGGCACTATCACAGCGAGTCAGAGCTGTCCATTGGTCCTCCGCCCTCTTCTGCTCTGTAACACCAACCAACAGCAGCAGCTTACTCAGAGAGGAGGATGCTGGTTTGACTGTGAGGAGAGAGAGTAAAAGTGGAGACAGAAGATGCACTATGAGTAACAGAGGATGCTCGGATTAGCCTTGCCTGCCAGGATAACAGTATCCAATGTTTGTTATATTTTCTTTTACGTTGAGCATTTGAAAGAAAACACACCTTGCTTCCTTGCTTTTGAATAGTTTTTTATTTTAATTTAAGTCCATTTAGAAGCCATTTATTAACATTGTGAAGTGTGTAACTCTTAACTAGTGCATATCAGTTTCCATGTAGTTTTGTGAACACACTTGTGTGGACTAAGCCTGGATAGCAGCTGCTCTACAAACTGGGCCAATGAGACCTCAACTGCATCCCTACACGCTGCTATAAATAAACATGATGAAATGACATACTCACCTCCACTCTTTAACACACACGCTGATTGCAAAAAGTAGTGGCACACATAAGATCCTGAAGATGTTAACCGTCCTCTAGGGATTTCTCCTTACTGAGGCATGACAGGAAAGATTGATGCACAGTTTGTACATGCCGCATCTTACTTTACATTGCATTTCTTAAAAATCACTCACAAAAAAGGATTAAAACATGCTCAACACAGCCTGTTTAATCTTTCAGTTTTGGTTCTGAGATGCTTTCTAACACAGCATTAGAACGTGTTTCTGTCAAACAGCTGGTGCTTTATTTTTTGCACTTTCAACATAAATTATTGCACTTACTGTAATGTATTAAAACTAAATCCCCCCCCAAAGTATTCATTATCATGAGAAAAACTGGGAAGTTAATGTGTTTCAGTTGGAGCTACAAAGCTGCAATTTATTATCTTTTGTTAAAATCTGAGAAAATACCTTAACAAGTTTTTAATAATTTGATTAGAATAAATCATTTTGCGGACTTTCTTTCATTCAGCATGGTGCAGGCTGAAAGAAAACTGATACTGACTGTAAGAAATTAAGACTAATGCAAGTTTATAAAAAGGCTGAGTATGTTGAGCTGAGTTTTAAAGGCTCCAGTTTGAGATGTTGTGAAATGGTCACTACATACAAAAGATAAACCGTTCACATCAAACACAACTTTATCTTTGAGCCAGACTAGTTTTTACTGCAAATGTAAAGTACATATGCTGATGTTTAAATAGCATTGTCGCTTCACAGTGCTGCATACATGGTTGTGTAACAGAGGCCTCACTGTCTTTTGTGTGTCTTTACCCTGTCTATCTTTCTTGGATGTCGATGTATGAACAACCACCTTAACATTTTTACCGTTCCTTCTGGAAGCAGGAATGCAGTGAAATTGGTTAGTCACCATGTAAGACTTGAATGTTTGCAATTCAAACTATCTGTTGTGGTTTGAGTCATCTCCAAATGTCATTCCAAAAGCCAGAGAAACATGAGAACACCATAGTAAGCCAGCAGTCAAAGTTGAGATTGAGCACATCATTATAGCCTTGAATCTTTGGGCTTCATTTAAACTTTCAGACTTGGAGAACAACTGGTGTTGCACATCTAGGCCAGTTGATAATTATGTAACATAATGGATGCCGTAAATTTAACCTGTTAACCAACTTAACTTCTTACTTGTATTTTAGCTGTACCACCAAAATTGAATGGTCATAAAAGCCTCATTGTTTTCCTTTTTTCTTTTTTGTAGGAAGACGCATTTAGAGGATTTGGCACAGTTGCCGAGCAGAAAAGAGTACAGAGCCCTTCAACCTCATCTTCAGGTAAAGTTACTGGCTCAGTTGAGCAATCGGGGGAACAGTCTTTACATGCATACAAACCTGACTTTCACAAGGCACTTTGTGTCAGTTGTATTTTTTTTGTCAGCCGTTCTTTTAAAAAGAGAAAGCCGTTTGGAAATTTGGTTACGTGTATATGAGGCAAAGAAATTGGCATTCTCTGATAGAAATCTACCTGGAGAAACTATTTATCCCTCATCCCCTTCCCTAATTTTAGAAACCAACTTTTCTGTTTATATGTCACCAGCTTATGTTTATATGTCACCAGCTTATGTCACCTTCCTTGGGAAAGTTGACTGTAGCCTGCTTACGAAGTATTGATTTATTGTTATTATTTAATTTTTTTCTTCACTTGACTGTGTTGTCTATATTTGATTGCCCCAGACACGTAAACAGAATGTCTGTTTTTTTTTGTTTGTTTGTTTTATCAGTGGGCCCACCCATACAGGAGAAGAAGCCCAGAGGCCGACCCCCAAGGTCCCTGACTGCCCAAAAAGCTGCTGCAAGTGTTCCTTCCCCCTCCTCCCTTCCCTCCCCCACACAGGCTCAACTTGAGGGCTCAGACAGACCAGCAGAGAAGGTGAAAAGACTGCCTGGGAGGCCACCTGGCACTGGGGAGAAGAGAAGAGGTCGACCTCCATCTTCAGGTAGCAAGAAAGCATGGAGCACAGGCAGCCATGCTGCAGGGCAGGACATTAGCCAAGCTGGGACTGAGTTGAGTGTTGACACAGAGGAGGACAAAGACAGAAAGGCCATCAAAAGAATGCCACTGCCCTCTGCTCAGCCAAATGACACTGACGCAAAGCTTCCCAAAGGTGGGCGGAGTGAATCCAAAGTTACCAGTCTGAAGAGGCTAAAAACGACTAAACTCACTCCTCTAAAGTCACGGCTCAAAACTTTGCCTGGTGTACCCCGGCGCAGACGTGGTAGACCACCCTCAGCTGAGCGTCTCAAAGCTGAGGCTGCAGCTGCTGCTGCTGCACAGCTGTCTACGTCCACTGAATGTGGAGAAGGGAAACACAAGGCCTTTAGGGTCAGAGGTGGTGATAGGGGCACGGAACTACATACTCCCCAGCAGCCAATGATGAGGAATGTGGATGGAGATGAGGACAAGGACTCTTCCACTCCACCCACCTCCCCATCTCCTTCCAAGCCGGGTAGGACAGTGGGCCTCAGAAAAAGCCCTCGCCATAGAAAGCCTGTCAGAATTGTCCCATCTTCTAAACGCACTGATGCCACCATTGCTAAACAGCTGCTGCAGCGAGCTAAGATAGGAGCGCAGAAGCGATTAGAGAAAGAAGCCAGCGGAGGTAGTGGGACAGGAGCTGCTGAAGCTGGAACCAGGAAGACCCAACTGAAGAATATTAGACAGTTTATTATGCCTGTGGTTAGCACAGTCTCCCTTCGCATCATTAAAACCCCCAAACGCTTTATTGAAGATGAAGGCAGCTTTGGAACTCCACCACCACATACAAAGATTCCACGGTTAGAAACGACCCCCTCATCTATCTCTACATCTGCCCAAGCCACCTCCACTGCTTCCTCTTCACCTTCTCCTGTCTTGGCATCCTCTACACCTGCTGTTACAAGCACTGGTACCACTGCTCCCACTGACTCCCTTCCTCCTCCTCCACCTCCTGCCTCCATCCCCACTGTTCCATCATCAGCTGCCAGTCTGCTCACTAGTAGCACCAACAATGCGGCTAATGGGCGGTTTAGCAGTAGTGCAGCATCTTGTGGCTCAAGTGCTGTGTCACAGCATTCCTCCCAACTCTCCTCAGCAGAGTCTTCCAGGTCCAGCAGCCCGAGCCTGGACGACTCATCATGTGACTCCCAAGCTTCTGAGGCCACACAGGCTTTGTCAGAGGCAGAGGATCATTCTCCGTCCTCACAGGGAGAGAGGGAGGCCACCTTGTTGCACAGCTCACGACCTCCCTCCCCTCCCTCTGAGCCAGAACCAGAGCATGTGTTGACAGAAAGGAGTCGACGAGGCCGGAGAGGACAGGGAGTAAGTCGGGGAAGTCAGAGGGTGAGAGAGAGACTCACCACTGGGGGTAAAAAGCCTATCATCAGCCCACCAACAGGTGTTCTGATGCCCTCTTCTACTCTAAATTCTCAGCAAGCTTCATCCACTGCTTCTTCTCCTTCTTCACCTCCACCTCCCCCTCTTCTTGCCCCTCCACAGCCTCCCCAGTCTGTTTCCTCCAATACAGCTGCTGTCAGTGAACACCTCGCACAGTCATCTTGGATGTCTCATTCCCATCCTCAGTTTCTGTCTAGACCGACAGTGCTGGCCAGCTTGCAAGAAAAACGAATTGGCTCAATTCTGAAAGAGCCTACCTTTCGCTGGACATCCCCTTCCCACCCCGAACAGCAGTACTTTTCATCTGCCAAATATGCCAAGGAGGGTCTCATACGCAAGCCAATATTTGACAACTTCCGTCCTCCCCCTCTCACAGCTGAAGATGTGGGACTGTTGCCCCAAAGCGGAGCTGGGGGAACTGCTCCAGCTGTGTTTCCTTCACCAGGCAGTGGAACTGGTACAGGGACTCGTTTATTTGCCCCTCTACATCCCCATAGCCACCACCAACATCCCTCTTCATCCCGCTTTGATAGTCCACTCCAGAAACGCAGCCCGTTGCTTCGCGCTCCCCGGTTTACACCCAGCGAGGCCCACTCTCGGATATTTGAGTCTGTTACTCTGCAGTCCTCTTCTGGGAGCAGTCCTGGCTCCCTCTCCCCACACCAGACATCCTCTAGCTCTAGCAGAACTTCACGACGCAGAAAACGACTGGACTCTGGTACAATACGGGGCCATCCACGTTCTCCTTCCCACTCAATGACGAGACGCAGCAGCCAGATCGGAGGCCAGATATCTGCAGGGAAAGGCTCCTGTGAAATGTCTATGCTGATGGGCCCAGTTTCCAGTAGTAACACAAGCTCTTTGCCAGGGGGCTCTGCAAGTCCACTAGCCACTTGTGCCTTAACTTCTGCTCCTTTCAGCACCTTCTCCACTGTATCTCTGGTTATGGCCTCACAAGGGACACCAGATAGCAGAAGAGGGGTTGGTGGAAACCCCCCACCTGCTTCAACTGCTTCTTCCCCTCTTTTTCCACTCTTTCCTACCTGCACTCAGGAAATGTGCCGAGGTAGTGGGAAAGGAGGTAAAGACAAAAGTTTAACAGCTTCCCAGGAACCTCCTCCAAAAGAAAAAGAAAAAGTTTCAGAGAAAAACCGTGAAAAAGAGAAGGAAAATAAGAGGGAAGGGAGGAAGGATCTGGAGAAAAGAAGTAAGGTTTCTACACCAGATGGCTCCCCCAATGCACCTTCTAACTTGTTTACTGCAGATGGGAGGGATTCAGAAGATGCTCTTTTATTAGCTCCAAAGAAAGCTCCAGGGAGAAAAAAATCAACGCTAGTTGACATGAGTTCAGACATTGCTTCCCCAGAAGTGCATGTGGTCCATTCCACTGTTTCCATGTCTACTGTTAAAGAACGTGTACCTAAAAAAAGCAGACCCTCTGAGAAAGGAGTGGAGATAGAAGATGGTGAAAAGGAAAAGGAGAAACAAAGTGCTCCAAGCCAGCAGACAGCAAACCTTCCAGGGCAACCAGGAAGACATCCGCTTCCTGTCTCCTCACTTGGATCAATGTTAGCAAGAGCAGAGAAACAGCCTGTGACTGACAAGCGGGTAGTTGGACTACTGAAGAAGGCCAAAGCCCAGCTCTTTGAGATAAAAAAGAGTAAGCTGAAGCCTGCAGACCAAACCAAGGTCCAGGTGAGCTTTTCTGTTCATGTCTCGTCTTCACATTATGCCAATACGTATCTTTTATTTTCCTCTCATTCTCATCATATATCTACATGCAAATGATTTTGTCATGATGCTATGAATATATGCTATAAATAGAAATCGGTGTTTTTATTCATACTGAAACTTGATAATAGGAAAGTCCCACAGAGGGTGTTAATTAAGGGAAATTCTTTTAACTTTATATATTATAAATAAAATAGCACTTGCTGTGCTTCTTAAAGCCTTGCCCTCTAAATATATTTCTCTTTTCTTCTTCTATTAAACATGTAGGGTTTTTGAATTGTACATATAGTGGTGTTTGACAGTCTGGGTATTTGGTATTATTGAGAAGCTTTTGAAATAATTTGTTAATTTTTTTTTGGGTGATGTGTGCTTGGAGCAGGGTCAAGAGAGTGACTCATCAGAGACCTCAGTACGTGGACCACGCATCAAGCATGTTTGTCGTCGTGCAGCTGTGGCTCTTGGCCGCAATCGGGCAGTGTTTCCTGATGACATGCCCACACTTAGTGCCTTGCCTTGGGAGGAGAGAGAGAAGATCCTATCTTCCATGGGGAATGATGGTGAGACACACTCATTTAACCTCCTCATTTGATTTTGTGGAATTGCCAGTGTGGAGATATTAATATAATGACTAATAAGGCACAGCTTGGGCATGATAATAGGTTTCAGTACACATTTAACAGAACTACTTTGGTTATAGCTCAATGACGTATAAGGTTACACCTATTAGATAAGAGTAGTGAAAACTGAATTAGAAAGAAAAACTGATGTCCAGGGTTATTAGGCGATTCTGCACAAAACTTGCCTGATTTGAATAGGAGCCTGAGTTAAATGTTTTTTTATTTATGACACAACATCTGCGTGAGCTCTGAAAAAGCTGTGCAGCATGCAGTGATGACACCCTAATGACAAGAGTCGAGGAATTCAGTCATCAATGAGAGCGCAAGTACACAGTGAAGTGGTGATAAAGTGAGAGGAGTTTGGCCACTCATGTTCCTGTTATTTTGACTGCTTTCATGTCATATAGCAACATGTGAATTGTTGTAAGCCAGGAGGACCTGACGTTAGTTCCATGTCAAGGGTTAGCAGTATAATTCCCATGTTTTTACCGGTCTTTTAAACTAAACACATATGTGAGTTACACAAGCTCCTGAACATCTGACATCGTGTATATCAAACTGGATTTTTTTTTAAACCTCTTATATACAATGTATAAATTGTATAGACAGGAAAGTGCTGACAAAGTAACATATAAATCAGGTTTTGGTTTGTTTGTTTTTAAATATTGAAATTATGTAATCCTTTGTGTACTTAAGTGTGCTTGTCATTCTATGCAAAAGACTTGCTGTGCTATTTTCTGACTAGGCACAGGACTTTTGTCTTAAATGGTGGGTACTAGTCAAGTACCCAAGTAAACCAGTACTACTGTTTGTCAGTAAAGATGGCATCTATGGTGCATCTCTTCTTGCAGACAAGTCATCCGTTGCAGGCTCTGAGGAGGCAGAACCTCAGTCCCCTCCCATAAAGCCACGAGAGACAAGGCAAAAGGCTGTTCAAGAAGCTCCTCTCAAGAAGGGACGTCGGTCTCGACGCTGTGGCCAGTGCTCAGGCTGCCAGGTTCCAGAAGATTGTGGTGTCTGTACTAACTGTCTTGACAAGCCTAAGTTTGGAGGACGAAACATTAAAAAGCAATGCTGCAAGTAAGTCACAGCTGACATTTTAGGTTAGCAATTGTATATATTTAGAAAGTCTTGAACATAGCAAAATTTGTTTTAAATACAATTGTAGTTAACTAAATGTGAGTTTGTGTAATTGTCTGCAGGATGAGAAAGTGTCAGAACTTGCAGTGGATGCCCTCAAAAGTGTTTCTTCAGAAGCAAGGCAAAGGCAAGAAGGACAAGAAGAAGAGCAAGCTGTCTGACAAAAAGGAGGGTCCAAGTCTAGTTAAAGGACCAAACTCAGAGCCTGGCCCTAAACCCACTCCTGCACTACCAAAGGAGGAGCCTCCCCGCAAAAAGAGTGAAACTCCTCCTCTAAAGCTGGCAGAGGAGAAGTCAAGACAGCAGCCTTCATCAAAGCAGTCATCTCCGGCCCTTGCATCCTCCCCTACCCCAGTTGAACCCCAGCAGACCCAGACCGCTGTCCAAGCCCAGGCTCAATCTCCAGGCCTAACTCCACTAACTCCAGATGCCAAACAGCTCACAGTCATGAGCGCTGTCAGTGGCAAGAAGGGACACAAGCATGTACCAACCTCCTCATCATCATCATCATCCTCTTCCACCTCGTCATCTTCTTCATCCTCATCATCTTCTTCCTCGACATCTTCAGCTCAGAATTCACCTTCCCAGTCTACACAGTCTCACCAAGCGTCACAGCAGCCGCAACGGCCTCTTAGTAGTCAGGCACCTTCAAAAAAAGATGCTTCACTCAAGATTCCTCTGAGCGAACCCAAGAAAAAGTCTCAGGAGCAATCATTACAACAGCAGAGCTTACCAACAACAATTTTAGATACAGGTAAAAAACTGAATGCACTAAAAAACCTCTTTACAAAATATAACATTTTTATGTACACATTTTGCTAAACTACATCCTGATTTCCTGTCCCTTTTTTATAGTTGAATCAAAACCATCAAAGAAGCCAACTTCTCGTAATATTCCTCCATCTGCTAAACAGAGACCAAAGGACAAGGTAAGATTTAGTGGCAGTGTTTGTCTACATTCATTCGCACCAGATGTTTGAATTATGGCTGTAAAGACTGCGTATAATTTTCACTAATCATCCTCTTCTCTTATTGTTCTCTCCTGTAATTAACACGAGAAGCCACTGACCACTAAACCCCCCAGCAGCAGTACTTTAAACTGGCTGAGCACTCCCTCGACTAGGGGCCAGGTGAAATCCAGAGCGCCCTGCGACGGAGTGCATCGTATCAGAGTGGATTTCAAGAGGGATCATGATGTAGAGAAGGTGTGGGAGGCTGGCGGCCTTAGCCTGCTCACCTCTGTGCCTGTCACACCCAGGGTTCTCTGCTTCTTATGTGCAAGTAGTGGAAATGTTGAGGTAAAAGCATTTATCTGAAAATCATTAGCATTTTCATTTCTCTTCATTGTGAAATTATTTAAACTTGATAATCACTGTTTTCCCCTACCTTCTCTGTCTTCTGTTTCCATCTTTTTCTCAGTTTGTCTACTGTCAGGTATGCTGTGAACCCTTTCATCTCTTTTGCCTGGGGGAATCAGAGCGCCCTCTTCAGGAACAGTTCGAGAACTGGTGTTGTCGACGTTGTCGATACTGCCAGGCCTGTGGGCGCCAGCACCAGAAAACTAAAGTAAGTAATTGAGCTGTTCTGTCCATTTTAAAGCTTGCACAAAAAAAGCTTAGTTTAAAGTGCCATTGTTCAAAGGTGGGAGAATCTTATTTAGTTGTTACATCTATGGTTGTCGTTTTTAAATCATGTACATACATGTTTGGTCCATACAACTAAGTGCCTGTTGGGTTGTTTTCTCATATTGGTACATTCAAATATGTCGCGATGAATACTGGTTGTTGGTTATCCAGTAACTGACAGAAGCAAATGTGAATGTTAAGGAAACAGAATCATTGCTACTAGTTTTTTTTAAAAAAAAACAATGCTCTCTCAAAAAACACCACTCAATTCGTTAATTTGACTGGCTTTTATCTCTGAGTGAAGATTTGGAATAAGACGAGTAGTTCTAACCCATCCGACACAGACTTCAGTTTAAAAGTTAAGAAATCTCAGCTCTTGGCAAGACTACTGTCATGTCAAATTGTGCAGATAGGTCATATGACATAGTGCTACATAAACATCAAACTTCTTGATGCACTATTATCATTGAGTTTTTTGTCACTGGTCAAATATAAAATGTCACCAGTCTCCACAAAATTGTGAAACGCTTTTGAAAGAGAAAATGTGCTGCACTTCATACATTATATGTTGTAAAGACATTACCTGGGAAAATTGTGCAGAAACAGAAAAAAGCGAAGGTAGTTGACATGTAAGTGAGTCCCAAGCTCAGATCTTTACAGCTCACGCTATAGATGTTGTTGTGATGCATTTGATAAGGATGTTTATCCATCCACTAATACACTATAAATGTGCCCCTCAGTAAACTAAGGTGAATACTGCCATTATCCATATTTATCACCAATTTGCTGTTAGCATGGTTTATGTCATTTTGTTAGATATTAATAATCTTATGTTTGAATTCTCTCACTTTAGCAGCAGCTGCTAGAGTGTGATAAGTGCCGTAACAGCTATCACCCGGAGTGCCTGGGTCCTAACCACCCCACCAGACCCACCAAGAAGAAGAGAGTCTGGGTATGATCTCTCTTTCTTTGGACATACAGTAACAGTCCCAGCTGCACCACCTTTCTCATCAAAACTTAGCATTATGCTCACACACGTTTCTTGTTTTGTTCACATATTTTTCAAACTTTCTCTTTATTGAGCTACTTATGTTCATGTAACTCTCTCACAGGCAGTGGCTATATAAAGGTTTTATGTTTCTCATTTTTAGAGTCTTTAAACAACTGCTCTCAAGCCTCCTCAATGTTTTCATTGCTTTGTTAATGTGTTTCTTCTCATCAGGTTTGCACCAAGTGTGTGCGCTGTAAGAGTTGTGGAGCCACTAAACCTGGGAAGTCCTGGGATGCCCAGTGGTCACAGGACTTCTCCATGTGTCATGACTGTGCCAAACTCTTTGCTAAAGGTTGGTGACAAACATGTAGAGTCAAGCACTGGTGTTTCTTATGAAAAACAAACACAAATTTCATAATCTGCATGATTTGGAAGACTTGGACGTCATATATAACATTTGGTACCTTTCTTTTTTCTTAGGGAACTTCTGCCCACTGTGTGATAAGTGCTATGATGATGATGACTATGACAGCAAGATGATGCATTGTCCCCGTTGCAACCACTGGGTTCATGCAAAGTGTGAAAATCTGACAGGTTAGTAGACACAAATCAGCCTGGTCAAAAATCATGATAAAACACAAGTTTATTGTACACTTCTCAAAAGTACAGCACTGTTTTTAGCAATATAAATTGGGACCTTTGTCTTACCAGTTGTCAGTGTCTGTGCAGCTGTCCTCTGAGTGCAGTCATGTTGATGACACACTGAAAGGAGTTAAACTTAATGACCTGCCTCTTTCTTTGTTCCTCAGATGAAATGTATGAGCTATTCTCAAAGCTTCCAGAGAGTATTGCCTACACTTGTACAAAATGTACTAAACGTCATCCGGCCGAGTGGAGGACAGCTTTGGAGAAGGAGCTTCAGGGCTGTATTCGCCATGTCCTTACTGCACTGCTCAACTCGCGCACATCAACACACCTGTTACGTTATAGACAGGTTAGACACAAGTTCTCTTGCTTCTCCTTTGATGGTTTTAGTACAAACTACTGTGATTTGGTTTGCCACTGTTGCCAAATTGTGTTTTTTTATTTTGAATTTATGGCATGTAAAAACACATTTATTATTTTGTACTTTTGGTAGTGTAATTTATTGTATTGTGGTGCTGGGCTCATGCAGTACAGAGAGTTTTAATAAGCTGAAGCTGCAACCACAGCTAAAGCTACTTGGTGTGTAACTCTCTGGCTTTATGGCAGGCGGTAAAGCCTCCAGAGCTGAACCCGGAGACAGAGGAGAGTCTTCCATCCCGTCGTTCCCCAGAGGGCCCAGATCCTCCTGTGCTGACTGAAGTCACTCCCACACCTCCCAGTGACTCCCCTGCAGACCTAGAGTCTGTGGAGAAAAAGATGGATCAAGGCCACTACAATTCAGTGGTAAATATGTTATTCTTGAGCAGTATCTCTGAAATACAAAAGGCAATATGGGAAGTATGCTGTCTATTATGCAGCAAATGTACACAGATCAGGCATAACATTCTAACCACCTGAGCAATTTCATGCAATCAAATTCAGGCACATAATTTGATGCCTGATCGGTGTATGTGTACATTAATCTACCCCCTAAACAGTCTGTTCAGTGAAGCTTTAAACTAAACAGAAAGAGAACTGTAGCATGCACAGATGAAATACTACTAAACATTGATTAGGAAAATAGTGACACTATCTCCTTAATCTCCTAAGAAACCTTAATGCATTATTGTACCTTGTTACACACAACCTGCTCTATCGTGTGTTGCTCCACGATAGAGCAGTATTCACAGCACATGTATTTGTACACCAGTCTTGATATTTATAATAATGCAATTAAAGATAGATTAACCGAAAGGGCTGTGGGGATGACTTTTTTTATCAACATTGATTGGCCTCTGAAAATGTATGTGTGTGTTTGTGTGAATCGCTTCTCTCCTAGTTGGAGTTCAGTGACGACATTGTGCGAATCATTCAGACAGCTATCAACAATGACGGAGGTCAGCCAGAGAACAGAAAAACCAACAGCATGGTGAAGTCTTTCTTTATTCGGGTAAGAACTTAAATTTCACGTCAATTTAACCAATTCTCTCTGCACCACTAAAACACAAAATAAGATTACAGTACTCATGACTTTACAAATTAGGTGTCATATTAGAGAGGTTTTTTTTTGTATTTTTGTGAAGTTATTTTGAGTGATGGTGGCTTCCTGTAAAAACCTTTCTGGTTAGTTAAAGTATGACTGGAAGTCTGTGCTAGTGCTTCAGCAAATTGATATGCAAACTTAATGAAATGTTTGAATAAAATCTTTGTTTCAGCAAATGGACCGAATCTTTCCATGGTTCAAAGTGAAGGAGTCCAGGCTCTGGGAAAGGCAAAAAGTCTCAGCCAAGTGAGTTTCTTTTGAAATATCAAATATTATTAGCTAATAAAATGTTAAAATGCTTACGCTATTAGAAATGAAACAGTCCACCGCCGTCACTATGCTCACTTTCAGTTCAGGTAACCCTTCAAGCATCAGTAATTTTGAATTTACAATAAAAAGAGAATGTAACATAACCTTTACGTCAACAATGGCTATGAACCTCACTATAAACCTTGAGAAGCAAATATTACTGTAGTTCTTTCAGACCATTTATGTCTGGGTTGCAATAGCCTTACATTTTGCAGCATCTTTCTAATAATTAATTTGACCAAACAATTATATATTCTACTTTTAATCAATACCCCCTTGCAGTCAGTGCTTTAAATTGTGAGGTGAAGTAAATGCTGTGATTGGTAAAGAACAAATTTTTTGATACTCCAGTAATAAGAGAGCATCCAAAAACAACATCACTTTTCAAAAACCATAGATCTGTGATTATTGAAAGGATAAATAACTTATGGTTTCTCTATGTAAGATGGAATCAGAAAACAGTTGACTGATATTCCAATAGTGTGCGGGCTGACCTTACAAACAACCTCTGAAGAAATTCCTTTACGTCAAAATCGACATTCTGCATCAGCTCAAAGTCTCATCCTGATCAATACTCACAAAATAGGACAAAGTATTAATTGGAAAACCACCACAGAAGCTCCTTGAAAGTGCATATTACTACTGACATATGCTGCTATGCAGTAGGTTGTGGGAACAATCCCCACCACACAGACATATCCCTAAACTTTATTCCCAGTCCTTTTTTCATATCCCTGGTCTTTACTGAAGTTGTAAACCCACATAAGGACTCACATGGTTATTTTTAAAGTACTTCAGGATTGCGTTGTTTATTCCACTAGGCTTTTGGTAAGACGACAACCACAGTTTTACATTTTAACCAATGTTGTTTTTATAAGGATTTAATAAATAATGTATGCTTCTGTATGCTTTTGTTTCCCAGCAATGGGCTCCTCCCGAATGCTGTGCTGCCTCCATCCCTGGACCACAATTACGCCCAGTGGCAGGAAAGACAGGAGCTTTCCCGTGCTGAGCACCCCCATTTTATGAAAAAGATCATCCCAGCTCCTCGGCCAAAGACACCCGGTGAACCAGATTCTCCGACTCCCCCTCCTCAAGTCCCTCCTTCTCTACCCCCACCACCCCCACTCCTGCCTGGTAAACAATAACTATGTATATTAAATGAACCCTGTTAAATATATTTTTTCATATACTGGTTTTTTTTTTTACTCATATAAACTTTGCTTTTGGACTTCCGTTTAGATTGTGAAGACAGTCCAGAACTGCCTCCTCCACCTCTGGGCGTTAGTGACAACAGGCAGTGTGTTCTGTGTCTGAAATTTGGAGATGAGAACACCAATGTAAGAAATCTACTTGAAATCAGTAGAACAGAAATAAAGAACAATTCATACTTTTTGTTAGCACTTGCACAACAAACTGGTACCTACTACTGTTCGTACTACAACTGAGGATTTGCACACGGACATGTTCTAGACTACAAAAACATAATGGAAACTCTAAACAGAGTTAGTACTTGAGCCTCAGAGCAGACTGGCACCTTTTGCAGGATGTACCCTGCCTCTTACCCTATGACAGCTGGGATATACTCCAGGCCTCCACAGTAGCCAGAGCAAGAAAAAGAGCTCTTTGTTTTTTGTATTTAGCTGAACAATGTGAAAATTATAATAACATTATATGTAACCTTTTCACATGAAGAGTATCAAGGCTGTTGAAATAAATGTTAACAATCACTTAGATATCTTCTCTGGTACACAGGCATTTAGAACACTGGCAATGTGAACAGTCTGCATCGACACAAATTTTTGTGTTCTGTCTGGAACATTCTGCACTTGGGTGCTGAAAAATTTACAGATATTTATTTTACAGTTTCAAAATAACTTGAAAGAATCACAATACCATAGCTGTGATTTAGATTTGGAAAGTATGAATTGGGCTTAACATACACATGACTGAGTCTCTGCAAATGTGGCACAGTAGGTAGCGAGGTCATCCACCATCACAAGTGTCCTTGAGCAAGACACTTAGTTGCTCTCGGTGAGCGTTGGCCAGCTCCCCAATTGGTTTGTGTGAATGGGTAAATAAGAAGCAGTGTAAAGTGCTTTGAGTATCAACAGGTAGAAAAATACTATATAAGTGCAGACCATTACCATTTGTGTCACTTAAACACTGCTGTCTGTTTCAGGAGGGCGGCAGGCTTTTGTACATAGGCCAAAATGAGTGGACCCATGTAAACTGTGCCTTGTGGTCCGCTGAGGTGTTTGAGGATGACGACGGCTCATTGAAAAATGTTCATATGGCTGTTCAGAGGGGAAAACAGCTGGTAAGCAAAGATAACTTTTTATGACCAAGATTCTATTTTATTTTAGCATGTATTTATCGGACATTTAAAACCTTTTAAATTTTCTATTCAGTGCTGTGAAAAGTGTCAAAAGCCAGGAGCCACAGTTGGCTGCTGCCTCACCTCTTGCACCAGTAATTATCACTTCATGTGCGCCCGCCAATGTCACTGTGTCTTCCTAGAGGACAAGAAAGTGTATTGTCCAAAGCATCGAGACCTCATCAAGGGAGAGGTAGGGGGACTTTATTTACTGTGTCATTAATACATTTAGATGGATGCCACCTTAAAAATAGTTAAACTTACTCAGGAAATAAATCTTGTGTCAGGCAAAGACTGTAATGTTTGCATTTTTCTGTCCGTATTTTTTCTTTAGGTGGTGTCTGGATTTGAGGTGACTCGCAGGATACTGGTGGACCTGGATGGGATTAGTCTCAGGAGGAAATGGCTAGCAGGGCTGGAGCCTGAAAATGTCCACATGATGATTGGTAGGTGCATTTTTGGTGGATAAATATCCATCTCTTGCGCCATTTATTTTACTTACTCAGTTCAATTAAACGTTATCATTGCAGGTTCCATGAGGATTGATTGTTTGGGGATTCTGACTGAACTCTCAGACTGCAAACGCAAGCTCTTCCCTGTAGGATACCAGTAAGTTTGTTTTACCTCCTTATTTAAGCTGATTTTATTTTCTTGCTATTATAAGTAGAACAATTACTGTTCTTTATTTATTCTAAAGAAATGAATTCTCTGGTCTTCAGGTGTTCAAGGGTGTACTGGAGTACACTAGATGCTCGAAAGCGCTGTGTGTATACCTGTAGAATTTTAGTTTGTCATCCTCCAGTTGAGGAGTCTGACCTTAAGAGCATGATGGCTAAAGAAGAGAATCGCACAATAGCACACAGCCCACCTCCCATAACAGGTAATATTATTTATGTAGTCCATCTTAAAAATTATGAGTTATTGTGTGCGTCATACCTGGTATAATTATTTTTCTGTTTTCTTCTTTCATATTAAGATTTTCCTGATCCATTTGAGTCCCCGAGGCGCTCTGACACGCTTTCCCCTGCTAATACCCCCAAGCTCAGGGTTTACACCAGGAATCGACACCCCAGTTACCCTCCTTGTCAGCGCCCACTAGGCCCCAGGCCGATGCCCTCCCCAGGTGCAACTATGCATAACATGAACTGTTTTGAAGAGTTTCAAAAAAAATGTGTTTATAGCTACTAAAGATTTTTTTCATATTGTAGGAGGTACCTCTCAGCCCCAAAGCCATGAGATTGTGACAGTTGACTCCCTGGTGAACCCGGGCATGCGGAATATTGACTCACGTCGCCACAGCTCCCCTTCTCTTACTCTTCCTCCTCACCAGATAAACAGACAGAGAGGTGTGACCGCTTCACCTCAAAGTTTGTCACGACCCCTTTCCTCACCCCCACCCCTCATTCCTTCCCCTGCCAGAGACCCAGAAAAGTCCAAACACCTCAGCAAAGACTTGGCAAAGAGCCCACATCACAGAGATGATGAAAGAGGTAGGATGTTCTCCACAGACAGGAACCGACAGGAACCATCCAGAGACCAAGGTTTGAGAGATGCCAGCAAGGGAAGAATATCAAGTCGAGATCAAGCTACTAAGGATTCTGAAAAGAATAGGTCATGCAGAGATCTAGGGCAGAAAGACTCTGACAAGGGTGAACAAGCAGCCAAAGAGCCAGAAAAGAGGAGGTCATTGAGTAGAGACTCAGGTCTGAAAGATTCTGATAGGGGAAGACCTCTAATTAGAGATCCCCTGAGAGAGTCAGAAAAAGGGAGACAAGTAAACCGAGACTCTGAAAGGGGAGACAAGCAAGCAGGGAGACAAGCAATAGGGAAACAGACAAGAGCAAATCATCCTCGAGAGATCCCAGTTATAGGGATGTAGAAAAAGCTAGGTTACACAGTAGAGATATGGGCCTCACAGACCACGAGAAGCATAGACAGTATAACAGGGAGACAGGGAAGGACTCAAGCCAAGGAAAGGACAGACCATCTAGCAGAGACTCTGACAAGGGTAGACCTCCCTCCAGAGATTCCAGTTATAGAAGCACAGAGAGAAACAAAGACTCTGGCTCAGGGAAAGATAGCAATCCTGGCAGTCAGTCCAAACATGCTGGAGGTGAGATTAAGAACCCCAGACTGGTACCTGCAGGCTCAGGCCAGTCCTCTCCTCCTGTGGGCACAGCTATTCTCACAAGTCAGCAGCTAGGTGGTGTCACCAAGCAGACAGGCAAGCAAGGAAAACATGGAGGCAAAGACCAGGATGTTTCTGCAAGCCTTAGTATGTTGCCTCGTCCCCGGTCCACCCCCACTTCCAACATCATCCAGCCTAAAGACAAGCCCAACTCAGGGAAGGAAAGTAGTAGTGGCACTGGAAATTTAATGCCAGCTTCACACCACAAGGATTCTGTTGTTGGGAAGTCCAGCTCCCCACAACCTTTATTTCAGAAATCCAATGCACGGAAATCAAACGATTACTCTTTACCTACGGCAGCAGCCATGAAGCCTCTGTGGCCATCAAGGACACCAGCAGAAGATGATGCTGTCAAGCGAGGCTCAATACACCTGACGTCCTCAGCTGCAGCCTCGGTTGCCAAAGACAAACACTCAAAAGTTAAGACAGCAGGAAACAGAGAGGTGTCTAAAGACCGTGAAAGAGAGAAGACTCTCCAGAACAGCAACAGCAGCAACAAAATCCCCCTTCTCAACAATAACACTAAAGCTTCTGGCAGCTCCAACACACATGCTACAAACCCAAGCTCTCACAACAGTAGCAACAGCAAAGCTCCAGTGCTTGGAAACAGCACCAAAGCCCATGGGAAAGGTCCGGGGGACAAACATGAGAACCAGGGAGGAGACAGGTCATCCTCAAAGAGCAGAGAAAGTTACTCCTGTTCTGAGCGAAAGAACAGCTCCAGTCTAGACACTGTAACGCAAAAGCAGCAGACTGGTTTAGCTCCAGAGAAAGGAGGAAAGTCTTCTTCCCAGTCTCACACCAAACAAACAACTAACCAGCTGTCGTTGTTGTCCAGAGAGAAAAAGCGCTCTGTTAAACCCCTCGTTGTAACACCACTTAAGACTGATATCAAAACGGACCCTAATGGAACAAGCACCATTGGTGGTATTTCTTCTTCTTCCTGTCCCACAACCACTACCTCCACTGTTGCTTCTGCCGGCCAGGGGACCCATCACTCTGCCTGCTCCGCTCTTTTCTCCTCACCATCTGCTAGCAGCAGCGATAGCTCTGAATCTGACACCCAAACTCAGACAGAGGATGATGATTTGCAGAAGGAACGCTCACACAGCGAACTTAGAGACCACCTTGGCCTCCTCTCTCAAGGCACTGAGGATGAGGGTGATGGCCCAGAAGATGACCATGATAGAAGTATGGACGATAAACATCACGAGGATGACAGCGATGGATCAGGGTCAGCCAAGCGTCGTTACCCTCGACGCAGTGCCCGGGCCCGCTCGAACATGTTTTTTGGCCTTACTCCTTTCTATGGGGTTCGCTCATACGGTGAGGAGGACCTTGCCTTCTACAGCAGCGGAGATGGTGCCGGGGCCTTGGTAAAGAGGAGGCACGGTGGACGCAAGAAGTCAGCTGAGGGGCAAGTAGATGGAGCAGATGATATAAGCACCTCCTCTTCTTCAGGGGATAGTGGAGAGGATGAAGACAGCAGACTGAAACATAGGGGCAAAGATCCTTACTATTACAACTTCACTCGAACAATAATTAACCCAGGTGAGGGCCTACCGTCTATAGAAGGAATAGACCAGTGTCTTGGACGGGGCTCCCAGCTCCAGCGCTTTCTAAAAGATGAGGAGCAGCAGCAACAGAGGGCTCAAGGAAAGGCTGAAGAGGACATGCTAAGTGCTTTGTATGTACACAGAAATAATATGGCGACAAATTTAGCTTTTGGGGTTATTTCTGTGGTCTCTAATAACAATTTTACATTTTGTCTTTACTTTTCAACAGGACCTTGGGGAAGCAGCATATTGGCCAGCTCGATGGCGTAGATGATGGCTCAGAGAGCGATACCAGCATCTGTACCACCAGCACCACAACCACTACAGCCACCACCTCTTCCACCCCACATAAGAGTACCCCTAAGAGAAGGGGCAGAGAAAGGCACATTGAAAAGCCCGACTCACATGACACAAGCAAGGAGGCTGACAGTAACAGTGGATCAGTGAGCAGCAACACACGAGAAGGCAGAAAAAACCAGAAAGAGAACTGTCTTCCTCTAGGAGGCGGGGTCAAGACGCAGCCACAGAGTCAGGGTCAGGATCCCCTTGAGGCCCAGCTGTCCCTAAGCACAGACCTGCTTAAATCAGACTCTGACAACAACAACAGTGATGACTGTGGGAACATTTTGCCATCAGACATCATGGAGTTTGTTTTGAACACACCTTCCATGTCAATGCAGGCGCTGGGTCAGCAGTCTGAGCAGTCTTCATCAGAGCTGTTGCTGGATGAGAGTTATGTTGGAGTGGATGTCAACCGACGCAAAGACATTCTCTTTGAAGGTTTTTCTCAACCACTGCCCAGTGCGGAGAGCGGAGGTGTAGTGGAGAGTAGTGTGAATAGTTCCATGTCTGTTGAGGAGCCATATCTTCCACTGGAGTTGCCCTCTGACCTCTCTGTTCTGACCACACGTAGCCCTGCTGTCAGCACCAGTCAGAACCATGCTGCTGGAAGTCTCATCTCCGATACCTCAGACCGCACCATGCTGGGCTTGACCTCTGATCCTGACACCATAGGTGGGGAAAAGAGTAGGGACAAGAAGAGAAGGGGATCAGGTGTGTCACCATCAGAGAATCAGCGTGATGCTACAACATTGGGAAACAGGGACGGACATGTTACTGAAGGTCACATGACTCCTGAGCAGTTTATTCCCAGCCCTGCTATTGGTCAAGTAGTTGAACCTCAAGTGAACCAGGATGTTCCCAGGAGATCTAGCACCCCTGGATTGCCAAGTTCTCCCTCTCTGCCCCTTCAGGGCCAGAAATACCTCCCAGCCACAGTTGCAACCACAGGTAGTCCTAGCCCAGTTTCTGGACCAGGCCCTTCCCAGGCACAGGTGTCCAGCCCAGCAGTTCTCAAACCAGGCCCTGACAAGCTCATTGTGGTCAATCAGCAGTTCCAGCCCCTCTATGTCCTTCAGACTGTCCCTAATGGTGTCACCCAAAAAATTGGTGCGACAGGAGTAATGGACACTAGCTCTTCTGCAGTGCTAAGCTCTATGACTCTTACGACTGGGCTGAATACAGGTTTGTCCCCAGCCCAGCCAATATTTCCTGCTGGTGGCAAAGTCCTAGGCATGCCTCATGCCTCTCAGATCCACACTTTTGCAGGAGCAGCACAGACGGGCTTCCAGACAGGAATTCCCAGCACCACCTCAGGGCTTCTCATTGGGTTGCCCTCTCAGCCCCACGACCAGTCGCAGATTCTGGTCTCAGAGGCTGGTCGACCGCATGAGTTGGGGCCCAGTGTTGCCATAGTGTCCAGCCCTTCCTCTCTCACTTCGTCCCCAGCTGTACTAGCCTCTGCCCCTGGGAGAAAGAGGCCTATCTCTCGTCTGCAGCCAAGAAGAAGCAAAAAGTTGGCCCGTTCCCGTAGCCAGCCTACTCTAGCTCCATCTGAAGTGGGCCCTTCTAATATGACCCTCATCAACCTGTCTTCCCCTCAGATCACTGCTAGTATCTCTGGACAACTCTCGACTTCTCAGCGCAAGGTCCCAAATATTATCAAGAGGCAAAAATCTGGTGGGGTTATGTACTTTCCTGGTCCAGCTCAGCCCGGTATTCTGGGTCATGATTCCAGTACTCATCTCTTGCCATGCACAGTTTCTGGTCTCAACCCCAGTCAGTCTTTGTTGAATGTTGTGTCTATGCCCCCTAGTGGTGCTGCAGGCATTCTTGCACCAGGATCAGTCTCCCTCTCTACCCCTGTGCTCAGCTCTACTGAGATCACAGGGCCAATTAGCAACCTTTTGTTCAAGGCAGGTCCACATGGCTTGGGCCTTTCAGATCAGCCAATGGTCCTTCAGTCAGCAGGAGGAGCCCCCTTGATGTCCCAGCTTAGCTCTCCTGTGCAGACATCCATAGCCAGCAGCATCTGTGTCCTACCCTCCCAACAGACTATAGGCATGGCTGTCACCCAGCAAGTAGAGACGGATAGCAGTACTGTCCACTTACAGCATCAATCTCAGTCCCTTAACAGAGCCCAGACTGCAGACTCCAGTCCAAACACCACTGTTACTTTAGCCCCTGGCCCACCTACACCTCTAAGCCCTGCTAAGGGACGTGTTGTCGGAGTCTTCACACAAACACAAACCCTGCACAATGCCAAAGCAGCAGAACAACTCCTATTTCCAGATCATCAGAACAAAGGCTGCAAAAGTCCAGCACAGTACTGCAAACAGCAGCTGCAATTTTAGGAGCAGAAAAAGGTAAACAGAAAATCAAGAGGAGCAGACAGAGTCCAGACATAACCAGTGTAAAGAAGCTCAAGGCTTCTCAGAAAGATGAGCATCGCAAGAACCCTGCAGGACAGCCCCCATTAAACCCAAGGTGAGTTAGCTTTATTTTACAGTAAGCTTGAGCTGTTTTCTATATTTATTGTTTCTATAGCATGTATTTATTTACTGTATTTATTCCTGTGTACATGAATACTAAGAAGACATTTGCAATAACCTTGTCATGTGTGTTCTACATAGTCAATGACACACATTTAGAACTTTGAAAAACATTAAAGTTTTATTATTGTTTGTTTTTTTTAATGACTATCCATTTTCCTTCACAGCACAGACTAAATATGTTTGTACAATATATTTCTAAGCTCTACTAAATAGTAAAATTAATTCATCATACTGAATCTCTTAATAGCCAAAATGTGTTGATTGCACAATGGTTAAAATTGTTCATAAGATAACCATCAACAGTCCAGTGTATAGTGTGTAATTACTAACAACCAGCTGTAGTATGGTAAAAAGTGCATAAAATATATTTCAAGTTTGAATCTTTACCTTCTTTTATTGCAAGCAGCTCCAAAGAGCCGAGCTGTCCTGAACCAATGGACACCGGCAAACCACCAGACAAGGCAACCAACAAGAGGTAGACTTTCAAAGTTATTAAATCATTTTAAAACCAACTCTACAACAAAGTTCTAATTCACATGCTATATTTTTATAGTGTCCTCGGTAAGAAGAAGACATCTGAAGGTTCTGGTTTACTGGGTAAAGTGATGGGAAAAGACAAACCCTCAGTAGCTGGAGGAGCAGGGTCTCTTCCTATAGCCTCTCCACCCAACCAGGACGGCATGGATAGTGGCTTGGATAGCAAACCCAAGAAAGGCATCATCTTTGAAATCTGCAGTGAGGATGGCTTCCACATTCGCTGTGAAAGTATTGAGGGTAAGAGAACACAACTTAAAATGGCAAAAGTTCATTTAACTGTGTGTATTGCTGTATATAATGCATTCAGTACAGGAATCTCTCACAAAGTTGTTTTGTTATAAAAATGTTTGCTTCACGTTGCAAGAAATATTTTGATTGGCTTTAGTCTAACTGTAAATATATTGTTTGGTCAGACGGTTTTTAAAACATTGTGTATGAATACTGGTCTGCCCTTTCCTAATATGCTATCCCTTTACAGAGGCTTGGAAGTCCCTGACTGACAAAGTGAGGGAAGCCCGCACCAATGCGCGACTCAAAGAGCTCTCTTTTGAAGGTGAGGCATTAATCTACATCGAACAAACACAGAGAAATAAATATGTTGTTCTCAGGAAATAATAATTACTCATCTCTCTTCTTCCAAGGTGTGAATGGACTGAAGATGCTGGGAGTTGTCCACGAGGCAGTGGTCTTCCTTCTAGAACAGCTGTATGGCTCTAGACACTGTCGGAGCTATCGTTTCCGTTTCCACAAACCAGAAGAAACAGATGACCCTCCTATCAATCCCCACGGTTCAGCTCGTGCCGAAGTCCACCAAAGGTAAGGAAGGGACCCACGTGCAAATTTGACTGAGCTGGCCATTATAGCTGTCTAATATCATGATTTCTGTTGGTCTGTGAACTAATAATCTTCTGTCTTTGGGTTTCTGATTTTGTCTGTTCCACCTGTCTACCCTCCAGGAGATCTGTATTTGATATGTTTAATTTCTTGGCGTCAAAACACCGACAGCCTCCTGAGTACAGGCCGCATGATGAGGATGATGAGGAAGGGCAGCTGAGGACTGCCAGGTCTGTTATAGCACACATTAGTCCCTTTTCATTTTTCAATTTTCATTCTTTTTCAACAATGTTAACAATTCTATAATGTATCAAAATGGCCTCATGTACAAAAAAGTTTCACATAAAATTTGTATTTTATGCTGTTGCTGCAGGCGTGCCTCCATGGAGCTACCACTGGCTGTGAGATTCAAACACCTCAAGGCGACCTCCAAGGAAACTGTGGGAGTCTACAGGTTAGATGTTATTTAATTTACAAGCAGTCATTTTAATTAAGGTCTGATAAATGTGAAGATTAAATATTAGGGACTGACTAAACAAAGGATTCAAAAATTATATATATATATATATATATATATATGTTTGAATAAAATCTTGTTTACTTTGCTGCAACTCACTATATCTCTGTGCAGATCTCCTATTCATGGCCGAGGTCTGTTCTGCAAGAAAACCATTGAAGCAGGGGAGATGGTCATTGAATACTCTGGAAATGTCATACGGTCTGTGCTTACTGACAAACGGGAGAAATATTATGATGGAAAGGTGAGCTCCTGTGATTGAGCAATGAATTTATTATTTGTTGTTTTGATTAACTGGACTCAAAAACTGTTGCAACTTATAACCCCTGTGTCTTGTCTCCTTAAAGGGGATTGGCTGTTACATGTTTCGCATTGATGACTATGAGGTGGTAGATGCCACGTTGCACGGCAATGCTGCTCGCTTCATCAACCACTCCTGCGAGCCCAACTGCTATTCTCGGGTCATCACTGTGGATGGCCAGAAGCACATTGTCATCTTTGCCTCTCGGCGCATCTGCTGTGGGGAAGAGCTCACCTACGACTACAAGTTCCCCATAGAGGATGCCAGCAACAAGCTGCCCTGCAACTGTGGTGCAAAGAAGTGTCGCAAGTTCCTCAACTGATTTCTGTATCTGAACAGTCTAAAACGGACTTAGGATCTGTTGAGCAGCAGTGCCACAATGTTCTGAGGACACCCCAGCTAGCGGGTTTGTTGTGGTTTTATGACGATTTCTTTTCCACATACGACCAGAGCTGCCAACAGGACACAAGCTCTCAGTGTTTCTGCTGCTGATGTTGTCAGAACACAGTCAGAGACAGTGGCTGTGAGTTGTACTGATTATGCAGGAAAGGCCATTTTGTAGGAGAGGCCATTTGTAGAAATTCAAACATTTTGTGCCTCTTTTTTGTCTTCTTTACATTTGGCATAGGAAAATTCACCTTAAGAGGTGAGTTTTGAAATGGTTTGAGCCTTCACAGCATTGCAATATTAACTTTTACTTACATTTGGATGATAAAGTAATCCCTTCATATTTTTTTACATTGGTCCATCCTCCTTAATTTTTTAGAAATATGTGTTATGGTCCACTTATGCTGAGATATGAAAATAGAAGAAAAAAAAAATCAAACATCTTGGTTCCGTTTTACACCAAAGTGCAATTTGTTGAAGGGACTTGGAACATTAATTTTTCGAGATGAAAAAATATATTTCATTTTTAATCTCAGTGTCAGTTGTTGATACACCCTGTCTGAATGTGCCCTGATGCCTTCAGAGCAATTGTGATTTATTGAAACCTTCCCCTAACCTGGCTTTTTAAAAAGACTGTAGGTGTGTACATTCAAAACTGTAAATAGGAGCTGTTTGTGTGTAGCAGCCTAACGAGAGCTGTACCGTTGGAAACACTGGGGGAGCAGTGGCCACAGAAAGGAAGAGACAAGGGGATAGAAATGTAGAATTGTTGAAAAAAAAAAAACAAGATTATTTTTGATTGTTCATGTAAAGGATGATATCTGGGTTGATACCATCTATTGTACACACGTAGACTTTTGTCTAATAGCTTGGTAGCTATGTTCAAGTGTTGGTGGGATTTAGCCTCTGGCCTAAGAGAGCGAGGCAGCTAGAGATTCTGGTGGACTGACAGCCGAGGGACTGGAGAACCCTACTGATGTGCTTTAATAGACATATTTATAATTGATTCTTTGGAGCTGTAATCAAGAAACAGCTGTCGATTTTACGTAAAAAAGTTACAGACGTGTTGCAAGAGTGTGCATGCTGTTGTTCTCAGACTTGTTTTTGGTGATTATATAAGCTCAGACTTTTTGAGTCACGTTCCAAATTACAGCAGCAAAGAGAACCAAACATCTCGCCCTTGAAATAAGTTTTCACACAGCTTGTTTTCTTTTATAGCCTGTTGTGATAACCATTACGATGGATAATGTTTTTATTTGTATTAAGTCTTGTCTGTTAACTGTCTTTTATTAGGGACAGGGATATCATGCTTGCTTTTTAAAAAAACAAATGTAAATAATGTATATTTTTCTACAAAATGACTTAAAAAGCACTCACTAGTGGATAGCACTTAATGATGTATTTATATTTTTTGAAAAAATCGTATTTATTTTATTGCATTTTTTTAGGAAATAGAGGTTTACAAACACTAATGCTTGGTCTCTATGTTTTGTAATCCGCTGCCTTTTTAAAGTTGTTTTTGTCATAATATTATTTTTCATTTTTTAATTTGTAGCCTGAATGTTTTCTTTAAATCCAAAGACTGATGCTGGTCTGTGGCTTGGTCCCCTTTTAGTTCAGTCCACCAGTAGCTCTTTATCTATCCTGGGCCGTTTGGTCAGAGCTGACGTTTTTTCATTGTTCCAGTTTCTTGGTGGCAGTATGGCAGTCACGTGAGCTATTATTATGCACTTGAGAGAGTTTAGCCTTATTGTCTACACACCACATCACACTGAGAATCAAGTCCACTTACAGGCTTCTATCAAGGCGGTTTTACCAAAATATTTATTTCTTTTGTCACTGATCAGCCGTGGGTCGACAGGCTTACAGCCTTTTTGCAAAATATGAACTATTCGCTTGAGTAGAATCCAACTGAATCAAAGGGTGTTTCCTTCTGCAGTCTAAAACAAAGCGGTGCCTTTATTTCAACGCCACCAACTTTTTTCTCATATCTCTATCGAGCCATTCTTCACTGCTCACCAGCATTTGGAAATCACGTTTTATTCTTTGATTCAGTCTCCTCGTAGTTTGTCCTCATTGTAAATGAGCATGCCTCTTATAAGCCTCCTCATCAGCCGTTTCTTAATCAGACTGTTGAGACTGACGATTTGATTGAGGCCAGTTCCTTGGTTTTTGTCCGTTTTAGACCATTTGTGTCCTCCATTAATTGCTGGCTTGATTATCACCTAAAGGCTGTTATCGGTTACTCCCACACCTGCCCCTGGTGATCCCACACGTGTTTTGCACTTTAGCTGTGACATAGGCACTGACTAGAAATAGGAAAACTCAGCTCTTTCTCCAGACAGACAATATAACTCCATTGCTAAAACCACAAGCACAGAGATTATGAGTTTGTGCATTAGGCTCTGAGTTTAGTCAACCCTACATTTGGTCTTGATGACTCCTGAAAGTGGTGTTTGAGGCTCTAGCAAAGTGCACTTGACTCTTTTTCTGCAACATAGTGAAGGCAGGGACCACACCAGCAGCCCTTTCCTTCCTGAAGGTGCAGTGCGAACAAACCTCGGCTGCGCTTTTCCATTGAGGGCCCAAGATCCGGTTCTTGTTAGGTCGTGAGGCCCCTCCATCTTGACTGACAGGCCAGCCTCGTGGTCGTACAGCTGCACCTGCACTGGGCTTGCTGGGTTCTGCTGCTAAGGTCAACAATGAATGTATATTCCTCCTCTGCATCACCAGACTTGATGTGATGATGTTGATATTTTGTCGGCTACATTTGTTTTCAGTTATGTTTCGATATCCCTGGTAGATACAGAAAGATGTGTAGATACAACCTCAAACTGGGCAGCAGCAGTTTAATTTCAGCACCGGGAATAATACTGATGTGTGAACAGCAGTGGCATTTCTGTCTGTAGGACAACAGGTTTTTACTGGATTAGCTCCAACAGTTCACGCTAGCATCAGTGGCAACACATTCACTGATGCCAAGGGCTCTGTCTATGATCCACTTCTGCATTTTCAGGGTCAGAAGGTTCAGTCAACAATAAGTCATTGATTTCACTGTTTTAAACAGCATATATACAATAAGAAAATGGTCTCTGTTGTTTCTTTGGACTTTGTTCTACCACGCCACACCAGTGGCCCTTCTCCGTCATTATCTGTAATTATAGTATAAATACATAACAATATTATACGGAAACATGCATAGTAATTTCTTGTACTTTAGTATCTATACAATATATGGAATGGACAGACAAACTTAGTTACAGTAGCAAAACAGCAGATTTATAATGGTTAATAGCAATGTTTCGATGTACTCTATAATGGTTTTGTGTTACAGTACTATCAGATGAAACTAACGTGCATCATTCTTTTGTATATTGATATCCAGTACCAATTTTGCTGTGCCTGTAAGTGTTCCTTCAACCAGTAAGGAGCATTGCAGTTCTTCTTTCACTTTTCTTTCTGGGAAGGACCGGTTTTTATGTGATGAGAAATGTAACTGTATTAATGTGGTTGTGAACTTCTTGAGGTCAGCCCTTTGTTGTTGTTTTTTAAAAAATTTGTCGTTTTTTTTTTTTTTTTTTCTGGTTGTTGTAATGACTGTTTTTCTGTTTTTAATTTGTACGTTTTAACAGGGACTTTTTTAGATGGCTTACTTGATGTGGTATAAATTAAGAGTTTGGTTTGTGGAGACTGATTGGGAGTTTTAAAGATCACACCAAAATGTGGATTTTTGTTTGTTTGTTTGTTTGTTTGTTTTTAAACCTCTCATGTCTCCCTCATCACCAATCTCTCCTCCGAAGCTTTGGTTGTACTTATCATGTACTGTTTTTATAGAAAGTCATAATGCTGATGTTGAAAACGTTTAATTTATTTATTTTGTGCAACATCCACTCTGAATTGTTCTTTTACAAGTCAAGGTTTGGGGGTGGCTGGATGAGTACTTAACATGTATTTGTAAGTTTCTAATTGTTTCTTGTGTATAGAAGTTGTCAACCTATAATGGGATGTGGTGTCACAGAGGGAGCGGGCGTAGGTCGCGCTGATAGAGATCGTGGATCAATAACAGGCTTGTTTTCTTATGCCTTGAATATACCTTTGTCTTATCAATATTCCTCCTGCTCTCTGTAATAATGGTATTCATGAGAACGGTCATATTTTCTCCTGTTTTGACAGTGTTCTTTCAACACACATCAACAAAATGAAGGAAAACTACCACAGTGAAAAAACCACAAACTACTTGGTTGAATGTATAATTAGGAAACAAAGTTGTACATAAATGTAAAAAGAAAAGTTTCTAATCATGTTTATTTTCTATGCACTTTTTTATTTAAGTGATAGTTTAAATAATAAACATGTCTCCTTTACTCGTTTTTTTCTCTCGACTGGTTTACTCTCACATGATGTTTATCAGTAAATGTCAGTTGGCTCTAAAGCCAACTCGCATGGAAGAAATGGAAACTTAAATATCTACATCCTTATCATAATGTATGATCTGAAGTCTCCAGAACAGTAACTACATGATCCTACAGATGAGATTCTCAGTTGCTATTAAGTACAAATCCTGTGTGTAGCTGATCATTTATAGATTAACAGCTTTCAGCTTGTGCCTTCAGGGGTCGCACGTTGATTTGGCACGCGTTTCTATGCCGGATGCCCTTCCTGCCTCCCAGCTGTTGTTTATAAATGAAGCTGATAAAAACAATGAAATTGTACTGAGTACTTTACAGTAAGACACATTTGTTAATGTTTGTCCTGAAGCTCCTCCAACATTTTTTTCTCTTTAAGAAAACAGCTTTGAGAGTTACAGACAGTCCTTCCAGATTGTCTGTTCAAACCTAACCTGAAACTGCCTCCTACAACCAAGCAAATTACACCAAATAACCAGATGATAGGTCTGCTGGAAACCTTACCACCATCCATTAAGGATGATTTTAAACTGTTCATTTGCCAAGTTATCCAAATTAACTCCAAGCAGCAGTTTATTGGTTTTTACAGGAATTCAGTGTAGAATTAGCTGATTCTTGTGCTGCTAATTAAAAACACATCTTAACTCTGCTGCGTCTCCCTTCGGTTACAGCTCAGTGCCTCCACAGGAGCCTGCTGAAAACACTCCTCACTACAGCCTGATGACTCAGATTCAAAGGAAAGTCTGCTCTTGTTTCAATGAGCTGCTAACGTCCCCCTCCCCAGTCGTCATATTCCCATAAAACCAGTGTTTTAGTCTGTTTGAACACTAACCAGACACGTGTGCAGTGAAAGCAGTTTCCCTCTGTGTTATGAGCCACTGCTCATGTCACAATAAAAAGCCTTCCCTTATAATAAACAGAAAGGCTGTGTGCACGTCACAATCAATTGTGTAATATTATAATTGCCTTAGTATGACTATGACACAAACATGATAATCACTTGATGATAAGAGTGGTTATCTAGAACAAATTCGATAGCAGATGTTTTTACTTCTGTAGCTTTTATCCAATTTTGCATATTTCATTTCACAACTATAACAGATAGCATTGTGATACCATGCTCATGCATACCCTAAAAAGTACACGTCCAACATGTAATGGAGACGTTCTACATGGTTAGACACATGCAGACTGTAGTTATTGTTGCTTGTTCTGCATCACGACATGGTCCCGAATTCTTGACTTACAACTCAGTTTAACGTTCATGGCTTTGGCCTGCCGGATGTGCATTTCCCAAACATAAACAGATGGCAGTCTAATCAGTCTGGTAAAATTATGACATTTTTATCTAAAACATCAAGAATATTTACAATTTTCATTCAACCATACAAAATACTCAGATTTTCTGTTTTCTCTTACTCGGTAGACCGTGCTCTCACACTCTTTTGGCGCAGGTCACTGCTGCATGATAAAACTAGAAATTTGTTTACCTTGGCCCAAAATCAAAAGCTGCAAAATGTAGACAAATCAAGTTTAGCTTCCTTGCCAAAAATATATTGAGAGCTCTTGCTTTATCAACTCTTACTGCAACTGAAGGATTACAGAGAAATGAGGATTACTGTCAGGGAGCTTCGCCTGAATGGAAGACTCAGATATTAATAGGAAGATGCTATCAGTACGGAGCAAATTGCTTCATCGCGGAGGCGGTAATGCAAATCACTGAGCTAAAAGAAGAAAATGTGAATGTGTTTGCCTTCGTGTCAGCTGATGTCTGCATTAGCCTCAGTTCACCCTTCTTTTTCAGCAGAGGTGTTTCTTGGGCACCTAAAGAGGATAGCTAGTGTTCAGCTGCAGCTGACCACAGCCTTCTGAACTCTCTGTGGTTGTATCTTGGAGAGTTTCCCCAAAACACTATTATGCAATTTCCCAAACATTCCACCATTTATCATCCACCCCTTAACTTTTCTCATCTCCTAAATCCCTCCTTTCATACTGATTTAGTCACACTTTTTGTTTTTGTCATATTTCTTTTTTATTTGTGCTGGATTTACATCAAATATTTCCGTCTGTGTCCTCCCTGCTCTCTCCTCTCCACCCACTGCTCCTTCTCTCCCACCCACCCTAAGCTCTAATTGGATTTCATTACCAGCTCCTTTCAGTTTTTCCCAGCCACATTCTCTGGTTGGGAGGAAAAGCTTTCAGCGGATTCTCCTCAACACTCAGAGACATAAGCAGCAGCTGAACTCCAAGACTTCACTTCATCTTCTGGTAAGTCAGGATTTGCATGTAAAAAGCTGCTTGTCAGTGTTTCATTATCATTCAGCACGTGTCACGGTTCAGGGCTGAGGTGTGTTCGCTTTGGCTTTGAGAACAGACAGTAAAATCTTTATTTTCCTTCATGCTACAACATGAAACTTTTGTGAAACTACAAAGTTGCAGCAGTCCTCTCCACTCTGTGCCGCCCCCACCCTGCTCTGCTGCCTTCTGCCATGTCTGCATCCCTACAGGTATTATTCCTTAAGCAATTACAATATAGTTACCAAAATTTACCTGTCAAGCAGAAATAAATGAACTCTCATCAGTTAGAAGAATGAGCCTGGCTCAAAACCTGCAGGATTTAGTATTTCTACCCTGCTGCCATCTTTAAAGTTAATGTATGCATGTTTTATTCTGTCTAAAACAACTTAATATGGAAATTGTGGAGATTAATCTGTCTCCCTCAATGAACAGTGTGGCAGTAGTGTGCAGATGTTTTTGCTTGTAAAAGTTTTTAAGAGGCTGACCTTCCTAACCAATCAGAGAAGACTTATTTACTTCAGCTTGATAAGCAAGTTGTAAGTTTCTATGACTAATACCTAAGTCTTATGCAACTAGTAGCTCGATTCAGCGAAATTGCGGTAATTTAGTTTAATTTAATTCCATTCAACTATATTTATATGTCACTAACACAACTAATTCACTAATTCAGCAACATAAGGCACTTTAAATAATCAAATAAAGACTTAAAGAAAGTTATAGGTTTATAGAGAAAACCCAATAAATCCTCATTTTGGACAAGCACTATAAGTAATGGTGAAGTGAAAAAATCTGTCTAACAGATGAAACTTCCAGCCAAACAAGGCTCATATTGGGCAGATATTAGCCTCAATTGTTAGGGTGAGTGGAGAGTAAGTAGAGAAAAGAAAAGTGGAGCAACAAGGATCAGCAACAAAACAGTGGGTAGACTGGTGGAGCCAGTAACCGCAAATTAGAAACACACAGCTCCGGAGCCGGGAATACCTGCATAAAAAGGGAGGAGAGAAGAAGAGCTCAGTGCATCTGAGCTGTGCAGCTTAACTAGGAGCTGAGGCCGCCGCTCCAAATACCAGCTTCACCCAAAGTTAACATTTTAAAAGTAGAGACGGTGTCTGACTCCCAGCTCTAAACTCTGAGCAGGTTAAAGGCTGAAAGCTAAAGGATCTGCCCAGAATGAGACCTCCTGAATCCAGAGTTCTCTCACGGCAGCATTATGGCTTAAATAGAAACTTTTTATGTACACAATAGTACGTAATAATACCAATATTACTGTATATCAATATTGTGAAACAAAATGTTTTCAAAATGCCAAGGCTCAAGCACAAAAAGCAGTACCAGCATAAATTTTATCAAAAGTAAATACACAAATTTTTCAGCAGAATGGCCCCCTGGCAAGGTTATGCAGCATTTTAATGTTGCAGCTTTGTGATGTGGGGCTAATTTTGTCATCAAAGTGATGTTTGGTAGTGACTTTTACTGAAGTACATTAAATATGACCCTCTGAAACATAGTGGAGCTGCACAGAGTCGAATACTAACAGTCTGTAGCAGGCAACAATAATGTTTGCACTTGGTTTTAAGGCAGTCGGCCAAACCTTTCCAAGTGACTGGTGGGCCGCGCTGATTTCTGTCTTGCACAGAAAGAGACAGAGTTTTTTTTCCTGCAAAATATAATTCAGGTTGTGAAGCTGATTCTACATCACTGAGCTACAGTTTGATTTAACTCAGAACCCAATTTTCAGTCGAGACTCCGGCCTATTTATCTCTCCAGAAACTTCTCAGGACTTTTCAAATGGGCTTAACTGGACTTGTAGTTAACTACAGAAAGAAGCGGTGCTGAATGTGTGTTTTAAATTAAGTGGACAGCATTTCCTCAAAATGTTGTTTGCATGGCATGTCTCTAAATGAGAAAGTCAGCAAGTTGTAACGGTATGAACTGACTGTGGTTGTGTGTAGTTGTACAGTCAGTATGTTACAACAATGACTCTTTTTTTTTTTGCTGATCTTACTAACTGTCTGTTGCCTAGTAAGTAGTGGTGGCAGACATCTGTTCAGTCTCCACTCTTCTGCCAGGAATGCTGACAAGCAGTTTTCTCCCTCTCCCCCCTCTTTTTCTCTCAGTCTTTTCTTTCTGTTTGCAGCCCCTCACCCCCATCCTTGTGTGCCTTTCTCTCATGTTGCGGATGCTGCAGATGTAAGCTCTCAATCAGACGCCAGATAGACGACAAAGCTCCCAGCTTTTACACCAAATGCAAACTTTTTATTTCCAAACAGTGATGTTGGACTCCCCTAGATTTTAGTAGCATGAGCCGGCAGTACGTCTTCATGCTCAGTTCATCATTTCAGTTAAGGATCCTGTGAGACTTGTCCTGCCCTCAGACAGACTGCCCAAGAGGGACACACTGGAGACAAGCTGCTGTCTCTTTACCAAAAACCCTGGAGGAAAAGACAAGGGAAAGAGCCAGAGTGCAGTGAGCAACATACAAAGTAATACAAACACAACCAGATTCCATTTGACATTTTGGTAACACTCCAGCTGTCCGTGCTGAGTTGTCTGAGATGTGAGGTCCACACAGACACAGAGACAGGAGACAGAAGAGAGAATTTGAGGGTGAACTTTTAACTTTTAGGTGTGACTCTGAGTAGTTTCTGAGTAGGCCGTCTGGTATTCAGCAAATCATCAACCCTTTAAGCAAATGTTTTTATAGGAAACATCTGCTTGGGAAAGAGATGGATGTTTTAAGTGTGTGCTTAATCAGTAGCCAGGGGAATTTTCTTATTTCCTGCTGATGAGCTGCAAATCAAGACATTTTAAATACAGTAGCTGCATAATCTAAACAATGTGATAGTTGAGCACATTTACTCACATGGGTTTCAGATTTTTGCATAAGGTAAACTCGAACATTTTGTAAATTTTGTTGACCAAACATTTGCATTTTACACATGACCATCATGGTTGAACCTACTTTCATTTCTGGTCCTTTTTCCTATTATCTCCTTCCACATAGCTTTCCTGAAACAGAGCATACTGTTCTTAGTATCACCTCTCTCAGCAGGTTATTTGAGGAGGATGATTCACCTATTGGCAGCCAAAACTGCACCTGTGTTAATAATAACAAGTCCTCCATGTGTGTGTTGTTAAAATAAAAATTAGGATTGGTATTTGAATCTACTAGATTTTACTAAGATGTCTGCAGGAGTGGAAAGGAACACGGTTAAAATGTCGTCTGTTCTTAATTACAGGTTACTCCTCAGAGTTTAGCCAAATCATTTAGTGTGATGTGGTTGTTAGTTTAGAGGCCAGGCAGAGTCCAGGTGTGCCTGGAGGACAAAAGTCCATGATTTCAAGTGATTTATTTACTTCAAGTGTAAAGTTTTATCCTTTTCCATAGTTTGTTAAACAAGAAAAGGTCAACAAAGTATTGTACTGTTACCTGTAATTATAGTTGTACAACACTCTCCGGAGTGTGTTTACATACTGTGCTGCCATCGGAAAATGTCCCCAGCTTCTCTAATCTGACCACGTTTGATCTGAACGACGTTTAAAGTGGCATTTGTGGGGCACTGGTATTCTATTGTCTGCTGCCGCTCCTCCACAGACTTGAATGTTTTCCACTCACATGTTCCTTTGTCTGAGATCTTTATGTTTTTCTTTCTTCTCTTTCAGCCGTGACACTGCAATGACCTCACTCAGGCTGCTGCCGCTGTTGCACTCCCTCCTCATCCTACAAGTCCATCTTTCCAACCAGTTAGAAGACAACAAGATCCCTCCCAGTCTCTGTACCGGTCACCCTGGTACCCCGGGTACTCCTGGAGCTCATGGCAGCCCTGGTCAGCCAGGAAGAGATGGGAGGGATGGGAGGGATGCTGCTCCAGGAGAGAAGGGAGAAAAGGGGGACAGGGGAGACACCGGTACTTTATTTTGTTTGTTGATGTGTTTGTCTTGAGTGTTGATGTTGGATGTTAATGTCTGTCCTTCTCCTTCTAGGTGAGACAGGGATGCGAGGTCTGACTGGAGACAAGGGTCACCCAGGAGAGAAAGGGGACAGGGGCCAGTCCGGAGAGTGCGCTGTGGCACCAAAATCCGCCTTCAGTGCCAAACTATCCGAGAGCCGCACTCTGCCCCTCACTGTGGGCGATGCGGTCTGCTTCGACAAGATCTTGTTGAATGAGCAAGGCGACTACAACACAGAGACGGGACGTTTCACCTGCAAAGTCCCTGGAGTCTACTACTTTGCCGTCCACGCCACAGTTTACCGCGCCAGTCTGCAGTTTGACCTGATGAAGAACGGGCACGTGGTGGCATCTTATTTTCAGTTTTATGGAAACTGGCCTAAACCAGCGTCTCTGTCAGGTGGGTCTCTGCTCCACCTCATCCCTGGTGACCAGGTGTGGGTCCAGATGGCTCTGTCAGAGTACAATGGTTTTTACTCCAGCACCAAGACAGACAGCACCTTCACCGGCTTCCTTGTGTATTCAGACTGGAAAAACTCTGCCGTGTTTGCATGACGTGCGCTTATGAATGACACAAGGTCATATTGTTGTTGTTGTTGCTTTTGTTGCTCTGTTCTTTTCTCTCTCCACTTTCCACTCTGCCCAACCGGTCAATTTAGCCTGGTTCTGCTGGAAAATTTTTCCTCTCCACTGAATCACAAGGGGGATTTGTTGGGTTTTCTTTTTTGTATAGTCTTGACTTATTAGTAAAGTGCCCTGAGATGACCTTGTTGTAAATTGGCACTATATAAATAAAGTTGAATTGAATTGAATTGAATTGAATATCCTAATTTAGGAAAATGAATCACAACCTTTTTTTTTGCTTATTATAGTACTTCTGGACAAAGCCAAGTGAATAGGCTGTGACATTGTACAGCTTGTTTGAATAATGAGAAAAACACACCAGATAATGTTACTCGAATGGCACATACTATACTGGTAAAGGGTGAGGTACATGGTGCAGTGCTGTTGATTCAGTGTCTGTTCTTCACTCACACACTTTAAACCAGTGTGACAGTTCATTCTTGCTTTCAGCCAACCCCAGGCCACAAATTCAAACAGCTTTTATACTTATCGTCACTTTTTCACAGTTATTTCTGTGCAGCAACCAGGAAACATGAATAAATCTGTGTAGTTTTTAAAACACAAATGGCTGACATCCTTTTGGTCAACTACACCGTCTCATCATCATCGTCACTGGGAAATGACAAATGTGAAGAAATCAGCTTCTCCAGGTGTTGTACTAAGACATCAAACAGGACTGTTAACAGTTTTTTACAACATGATATCTGGTTTAAAACTTATCAGCAAAATATTAAGGTACTAAAGGTTCTCATTCCGGAGAACCATTATCAGTACACATATTTTTCCTAAAAAGATTATTACCAGAGAGGAATTGACGTGGTAAGGAGGCATTTACTGCTACCGGCGGTCTATTAAATCAATAATTTATGTACCTTAACATTTTTAAAGTTGTCAGGCTCCTCCAAAGGGTCACAAGTGAAATCTGGGATATTTGTGGGTAATTAATCAAGCAGAAAAAAGACAAAGCAAATTTTAATTAGACCTTTTTTGTTTGTATTCACTGGTGTAATTTTACCCAACTGAGCCTCAAATTATTGTTTAAATGAAACCGTCTGAGATGTTTATAGGGAAACTCTCTATTTGTTGAAGCTGCTAACAATTCACAGAAACATGTCAAGAAACTGCAACTAGACACTGCTTTGTTGTGGACAAAGCCGTGTCTGGATCACAAGCCACAAATATTGGGAGTTACTGGTTTAACCTCTAATAATGCTTTGTAGCTTTTAAGATTATTATAGGTTTTATCTAACCATTTTGTAAGTAGCTACTACAGTTGTCAGAATAATTGCATTGCAGTCAAAAGTGCAGCATTTGCCTCTGAAATCCGAAAGAGTAGAAGTATAACGTGCCGCGATGGATCAACTTTTGTGACACTTTTATTGATAAAATCCAACACCCAATACTCTGGTTTTTATTCCCAAAGGCAAACCACTAGCATGATGAAAAGAGGCTGGAAAATATTCATTTTCCACTGGATTCACTGTGTTTACCTCTGCCTAATGATTTCACCAAATGCTGTAAGTATCTTGACAGACTCACAAGCTGCATTTCAACACTGTGAGCTGCTTGATGTAGTGCAAGTCGTCTCCTTCCCCCTGATGATAGCTTACAACAAAAAGAGCGAGTTTACTGAGCTGACTCTCCACCAACTGTTTATTTTGGAGGGTAAACACTGACCAGAACTGAAGACAGGCTTTGTGTGCCGTCAAATATACTAGCTCACACATGAGGAAACATTATTTTCCCCTCACTCCCTTAGACTCCTACACATAATGAACCTCTAAATATATCCTCATAAATTTCCCCTGTAGGGCAGCAGGGAGTTAATCATCTTCCCTTGGCATCAATAAGTTATTTCCATTAGTCCACAGCCTGTAAAATCGTTCTCTGACTCCTTGAAGCCGATGGCTAAACAGACAATGACGTCACTGGTTGAAATTCAGAGGTGGGTGGGGCGGTAAAGGAAGACTAGAATTAAAATACAAATGTAATAAGATTAAAACAAACAAACAAACAAACAAACAAACAAAAGAACAATACAATTTGTTTGATGCGCCCCAAAAATGTCTGATTTTATTAAATTGTTTATTTGGATTATAGCTTTTGTACAATTTGTGTTCAGTCATGACGGTCAGATGTGTGTGTTACATAGCTAAAATAAACATTTCTACCATTTGTTGCTGCTCATGCGGTTGCCAGGGAACCAGCAGGGAACCAGTGGATGTAACCCCCCATAAATTGTAATTGTGGTATTGCTTCCGTCACGGCCAGCTGTCCCCGATGTTTCCAGTCTTTATGCTAAGCTAAGCTATCTGGCTGCTAGTTGTAGGTTAAAATGTAAAGTAGTTGCAATTATACTCAGGTTGTCCAAATCCTTTGTCAAGGTTTTATCTGAATAATGGATTCACATGTAGTTGTTGGATCCAACAATTATCTCTGATTATTAAAGGGATTCACAAATCTCCACCATTATCCAGATCTGTGTCAATTAAGTAAATGTGATTAGGTGCATTTAGTGTACATTTAGGTACATCAAGTGCTTCTCTTTACAGTTACAGTTCACAAGATTAGTTTTACATTTTTTAAAATATAATTACACATAAGTTTTTTTTAACTACTTGAACCTTTGATTGAGCATTAAGTTGAGGTGTTTGTGGCTTGGATTTGAGTGTTGGTTGATGAAACCGCATTGTCCAGCAGGGGGCAGTGTTGTATCAGTGTTCTGCAGCTGAACATCTGCAGAAGAGAGAGTCAAGTATCGTCAGTTCAGATCATATGGGCAGGATTTCAACCAGCTGTATCAACAGGGTTTGAGTCTTGAGGTCCCTCAATGATGAGAGCAACAGTAGCTGGATGCTGGAATTCAGACAGGGATGTAAATTACATTTGATTTTGCTAGTTCAAAAAGCTGCACATGGAGCTCCAGTATTAATTGATCATATTCCTGCTGTGCTGAAAAAATTACAAGGTACAAAAATACCCCTATAATCTTCCATCTACAAATTAATCATGATTTTCAGGGAGTAGGAACACAAAACAAAGCAATTAGGAACCTTTACACGTAAACACATATTTGAAAAATACTGAGGGAAAACTGTGGGATTCATATCGTGAAGCACATCAGACAGAGATCAACACACGGACCATCTTCCCTTTTTTATTCGGAATGCATGAAAATTGAAAAAAAAAAAAAAAAACTCTGATGGCACCTAATGGACTGTGGGACATTCTCCAATCAGTGTGTGATGTAAATAACTTAACACAGCCATGACATGTGAAAACTATGGCTTAACAATGATTTTTTTCGAGGGGGGAATATATATTCTTGCATTTCTTTCTTTATTCGTCTTTATTTAACCCTAAATGCCCTGGAAGAATAGACATTATTGTGTATTACTGATACCACAAATCTCTAGAAAAATTTAGGTTTTTGCTTGTTATGTTTGGACTACAACTTCAGATAAACTATTGTGTATGAAAGAGATTCTTGACTGTGGTGAACAAACATCAAGAAAGAAATTCCACTTGAGTTTATTTTACATTCCTTTTCTGTGTAAACTCATCTCTCAGAAGATTTGCAAACAAGAAAGAGAAAGGATGCACAGTATTGTAGATTCTGAGAGCGGGTCCTCATGTTGAAATGGTGATGCTCAGAAAGCTACCTTATGTTTTTTTACTAAACTCTTACTTAAACCATTTATCAAAAGTTGGTAGTTTTTCATTGTTCTTGAGGGAAACTTTCTGAAAAAAACCCTTGTCTGTACTTGTATACATTTTCACTTTGACATTAAACTGCCTTTTTTTGTCATACATTGTTATGGAAAGCCCCTTTTAAACAGTTTTTCAACTTATAATTGACACTGTATTTTAATCAGTGTGTTTCAAATGAACCCTCTGACCTGATGACTATCATCCAGGTTCTTACCGCAGGAGCCGCCGGTTTTAATCTCTGAGCCGCCCACGAACCATACACTGCATTTCTTCAGGGTTATCACGATTAACTGCATTAATTACTGCCAGCATCTTAATTACAGTAGAGTCAGGGTTACTTGGAGGCTGAGGCTAATCTTCACATAAATATCAAAGTGTTATTTTCGATTTTAATTCAGTGACAGTTTTTAACCTGTCCTTTGTCTCCTCTCGCCTTTTGTTAATCTCCTGACTTTTGCTTGTACATATGAAACTTTGGACTTAGTTGAACTGCCAGATTTGCTTTGCACCGCGATTGATGGCTGTTCCATGTCATGTCAGCCTTTCATAGTTGGTCTATATGGGGACATGCTTTTACCATTTCTGAGTCCCCCACAGGGAGGTCAGAGGCCGGAGTCAACTCCAGAGTGGTGCTTGTTAGCAGCTGGTAGAGATTCATGCTTGAGGAAACCCGCTGATGTGACGGCTAAAAGAATTCAGCGTTTTTTCCACTCATTAAGACTCAAAGATAAAAGCACACAAAGTGGAGAATATGCTGAAAATCAAGAGTCAGTCGGAGATGGAGACAGTGATCATAAACAGATAAAACCGAGCGTGAGTGAAGCAGGGAAATGTGCACTAGAGTTTGACATTTTCCCACGCTGCTCATGACCAGAACTGCTGGGGTCAATAAGACGAGGTCAAACCCCCTGAGTATAAAGCTCTCCTCAGTTTACTCCCCCCTGCTCTTCCTCTGACATTGAACTTCCTCTCCTCTGTTAACACCATCCTCGATTACAACTACCACATAAACACGACAGATGTTGGACTTGCAGGTCGGGACTCAATAAGATAATAACAATAAGGAAGATTTCATGTCTACCATCGAGGCTGTGATGACCTCCGGCTCATTACACGCGAGGATCATACCTAGAAAACAAACACACACCCAGGCAGACAGGGGTCAGCATGGGTAATCTCAGCATTCAGTTTCACCATTGTGAGCCCTGTCCACGCCGACATTAAGGCACCAGGTGGTAATAATGTTGTGGCTGATCAGTGTGCATTGTAGACTGATGTCACTGGGTGCATTCTGGGATCTCAGCACATGTCTAGTGTAGGACCGGGGATATTTTTAGACAGAACATTGGGAACAGGAACAAAGGCTCTGAAGATGCAAACCACAATGCTCTGATGGATTGAGTGCCCCCAGCCCAGCCCCTGATCCTCTAACACTCCCAACAACAAAAGGGATTTTTACCCGAGTTTCCATCACTAGCATTTTGACACTGTTGTCGTGTGCAATTGCCAGATGTTCTCTTTCACACCTGGACCTGATGGGCGCGTCTGTTGTTGAATCCTTTCACACTTGCTCTCCAAACACCCATTATTCCCAACCCCTTTGGTGTGATTTACCCCTACAGCTCCATCGCCAGCACCACCTATCATGCTCCAAATGTGTTCATCTGCATAGACTTTACACTGAATGTTTTTTTTTAACACTATTATTATAACACAATGAAACATTTTGTCTTTAGGCTTGTTTCTTTTTTGTTTGCTTGAATTTGGATTCATATTAATACGACTTAAAGCAGCAGTAAATGTAACTGGGCAATAATATTTTTTAATTACACATTTTTCACACACTTGATTGTGTCATACATTTTTGAAGTGCTACTCATATTGTTTGAACTGTGTTCTGTCCAGTTGGCTTATTTTAGCTGTTCAGTTATGGGTTATTTTGGCAATAGACTGACTTAAAACTGAACCACTTAGAATATAATATGTGATTTTCTTTTAGAATTCTACTAGTCTGCTAACTCATTGATTAGTTGTCAAGTCAGTAAAGGAAACAGATAAAGCAATTGCCTGTAGCCCCAATAAATTGCCTTCAGTCTTTAAAGCACCAGTGTGTGTCCTGTTTTGGCCCCAATATAAAATCTTGCTTGTAACATTTAAAAGATTATATGTTGACCTGGTTCAAAGAATCACCAGAGCGAGTTTCAGTCACTGTTGTTTTATTATGAACACAAGACTTGCCAGAGATATGGCAGCCATAGAAATAAAAAAAAAAACGTCATATTCACATCTTCAAATCACATTGTTCCACACTGTTCACACACAAACACACTGCAGGCAGGAAAAGACAAGCCAGGTCAGCTGTTGTCAGTCCACTGCAATCTTACGCTGTACATTAGAGTTTTGGGAATACCTGAGAAAAGTCTATAATGGCAACAGTCCGGTCTCTAGAAATCATTTACAACCTCACCAAACACTGACATTCAAACCACTTTTATTAAAATCTGCATAAAGTAGCAGTGAAGTTTGTTGATGTCAGTAACTGGTTTTACATTACTCAGTTACAAAAAATGCAATAATTGAATTTCCTTAAACAATAAAATTACAACAATCACAATGATGGCATATGACAGATGGCACTCTCTTCGCCCTCATATCTGATACCACAACTCTGCCATGGATAATAATACATTGGGTAGTGTTGCAATTGTGCCCTGTAAACACAGATCAATATCAGCACTTCAGCTTTGACAGAAAAACTGAAAAAGAAAAGCAAATTAAATTGTCAAGCCTTATTAGTTTATGGTCCTTTTATACAATAGAAATCTATGTTTTACTACAGCCACAAAGGAAAGGGAAAACCATTTATGGATCACGTATTGGTGGTGACTGTAATATGGCTCTGATGGAAGACTGGAAGAAGGCCTATTAATAGAAAAAATAAATGGATATAAACCTGTATTTTATCTTCACTGACAGGAATATTATTAATTGCTCTCCTCAAATACAGAAAACCTTTTTTCTTTACACAGTACTGTGAACGCAGCAAACATATTTACAGAAACGGTCAGAGCTTCCACTGCAACAAAAGGTTGTTCCACACTGTCATACACTGAGCAAGTGTGGGACAACTTGTTTTATCATTCACACGGCCTTAGTTTTCTTTCTTCACACGTTGGCCCACTCAAAGCACAACAAAGAGGGGCAGTAAACATTTCAGCTTAAGGGAAGGAGGCACCTGTTACCATGCCAACAGGACCTGAGACTTGATGTGGCAACACGGGAGCATCTTAGTAACAAAACTGAGATGGCAGCCGCGTCCTACGGCCACACTACTCTGAACTGCACTTGAGTCACGTTTAATTTTTTCCCAAAACATTTTGGCTGTCTCTTTTTCTGAGTCAACTGAAAGAAAATTACTCACCTATATTCACACGTAAATTGTGCTTTCTGGTCCCAGCTTGGCAAATTAGTTTTTTAAGACTTAGATTTTTTATTACTTAAAAACAAGGAATATCAGGAAATAACTTTGGGTCCTGGGATGTTATTAGGTTATTATGGGTGTTTTTCGCTACTTCTTGAAGTTGTTAAAATGACTTGCAGATCGGTAATTTGCCTAATTAAACTATTTTTGCAACCCTAGTGTCTTTATCTGGTGGTGGCATTTTAATGTTGCCGTTTGATTGACATTAAAAGTGTTATAAAGTTCCCTACTAGTTGCAATAGTACAAACTAATCACAGCTGGAATCTAGACAATATAAGGCTTTACTTTACTATCTTTTTAAACTGGTTAAGCACATAGCAAGCACACTAGCACATAGATTTGGAGCCAACTTTTATGAAGTAAGTCTGGTGATATTTTCTACTTTGTTATTATCAGTAGATTCCATAAAACCATAATTAACAACAGACTGGTCATGCTAGGCAATCTGTCTATATACTATAAAGCACATTTACAGCTGCTTTACAGAGATTACACCTGATTATGTTTTAAAAACCTCAGAGCCCAGTTGTTTCGGAAGATAGGCATTTTAAAAGCAGGAATGAATAAGTCTGAGTAACTCAGTCAGGGAGCAAAGAAATTCCAACAAACAAATCTCTGGTGCTTTCTTACTTTTGGTCTCATAGTGGAATTGGTGGAAAAAAAAAAGAAAAACATATATAAATATCACCAGACTTATCCCTCATCACCAAGTAAAAACAGTCAAATAATATCTTGCTGTGGTGGTAAAAGTCTACATACTAGCTTTTAGGCCCCTCGATGTCAGAGAGCCCACAGAGCCTCTTACATTGGTCCCTCATAGATACACATCCATAGTGTTGAGGATCATGTGGCGACAGAGCGGGCAGTTTTGTTTGTAGATGGGCTGCCTCAACATGATGTTTGCACAGTCTCTACACAAGCAAAGGTGTCTGCAAGGCAGCAGCACCACCGTCTTGGTACAGTCCTGGCAGATCACGCACTTCTTCCTCTCCTCCTGCTCCTTCAGTAGTGTAAGCAGATTCTCGGCAGGCAGAAGATTACTGTCACCGTCTTTGCCTGACAACTTTTTTAGAGGCCTGTTTCTACTGGAGGAGGGGAAAACTAAATCTATCACTTCCTGGCTGTCTCCATCCCCTGCTCTTCCGTCTGGTGGGTCTCGCAGCCCCTCTCCAGGGTCACCGTCGCCTCGCATTCTGTTGTTGCTGTCCCTGTGAAGGTGTGTCCGCAGCGCCAGGCCCAGCTGGCTGCTATGTCGAGACAGCTGCTGCCAGAGTCCTCTCTCCAGAAGATAGAGGTGATAGAGCAGCCTCTGCAGGTGTTGCATGTTTCTATGTGCAAAATTGGGAGCACCTCGCAAAACGGAGGCAAGGCGATGTAGAGCAAGAGCGAGTCTATGCAGAACAGGAGAAGAGTTGGCGTAATTCACAATTCGCACAGCAATCTGTCGGGTCATCACCGGGTTCAAGTAGGCAGTAGTGGTCAGAGTGATAGCGACGGTGAGCAGAAGGCCATAGACGTTCAATATGAAGATGCTGACAAACATTTGGACGAGCGACACCAGGAAGTCCAACACCAGCTTGCAGGGCGACCACAGGAAGGCGGACGTCCCAACCAGGCTGCTGTACAGAAAGGTCAAGGAGGTCAGCGTCAGCTCCAGCGCCTTCTGCAGCGGGCTGGACACGGTCTGCATCACACTGACCACTGACAGGTACAGGTTCTGAATGGCAATGAGGGCAAAGTTCACCACCGTGTTGGTGAAGTAGACCACCAGGCTCACGGCGATGCTGCAGCCCTCGAGAAGCGACAGCACACCGCGGCACAGCTGCTCCTTCCCCCGAAGCAGCACGTGTGTCGACAGGTAGCCCACCATCTTGAGGCTCTCCAGCAGCCCCTCCAGGCCCAACACCAAGCTGCCCGCCACGGTCACCGTGCCGTGGGCCACATTCGCGCTTGCCTCCGCCAACGACATCAGGCAAACCACGGTGAAGTTCCCCAGCTCCAGCACCGAGTTGAGGAGCAGGGTGGGCAGGTTCGTGATGAAGGCGATGACCGACAGGAGGGTCCGCACCACGCTGTGGACCACGACGAAGTTCAGGTCCAGCAGCAGACCCACGGCGTCCAGGCATTTTGCCACGGTGGAGATGACAAAGTTCAGCAGGCCCATCGTAACGTTCCTCCGGTGAGTCGATGTTTACTGTCGATCCGTTTCCAAGGCAAAGTCCATGTCGTCTTTATTCCCTCAGGCTGCGATTCTCCGACTTTACATCTTGGTTGGATCGTCAGTCATTTGTGTCAAGCGAGACCAGGCGTCGTTCCTCCCACAAAAACGATGTAATTTTTCATGTTTTCTCCACATTTGCAGAGCTCGAGCGACGGACTAGCATAATAACACGCTAGAAGCGGATGTTTGGTTTCAAACGAGTTGCGACACTTCCGCTTACTTTCCGCCTCTCGTTTTTCCGTGCAGAAACACAAACCGAATCTTCTGTTTAAAAAAAAAAACAGAACAAATCGAGATAAACAAGAAAATTTGACAGTTAGTATTTTCCCCTTTGGCTTTAATGACTGTGTTTAAATGCACTTTGTGTAGCTGCCATATTTGTTTTGGTCACGTCACTCCAAAATCCTAACGGCATTTATTTTTCAAAATTCTTTATTTAGATTAAAGTCGTTATAATTCAAGTATAATAAGCTGTAGCTGCTTTCACGGCTTTCTTCTTAGGGATAGTTTCAAACTTTAACTTTAGAATTTTAACTTATGCAGAAAATATGGCTTGCAAAATAGAAACACAGACTAATAACTAAGCACTGCTGTTTTTATAACACTCGTTTATGAATTCCAAAATAATATTCTCAACTTTCCCAGTGACCTAAAAAATAACACACAACTAGTAAAGTAAGTATATCCACATTAATATGTAATTATTATTTAATATTTAATATGTATGGGCCATACAAAAGGTTTGTATCAGCAAAGTTTCCATATTTTGACAGATTTAGTGGGGTGCATGGAAGTATTATACATGTTTATGTATTAAGGGAATTATATGGAACCTCTCAGTCCTTGTCAGTGTAGATTCAGCGTTATTAAAGGTGTGATTTCATGTTTGTCATGTTTACTGGATTTCTTCCTTTTGTGCCTGGAAACCTTTTGCCAAGTAGCTCCTACAGTTTAAGGGAAAGTGTTTGGTTTTTTGTCTTTGTTTCTGACCTGGAGAGAATATAGTAAGTTGAAAAACAGGCGAGATGAGACTACGGTAGAGTCATAGGGATGTAACGATTATGATCATAACAACGTACCCTCCTAGGTGGATGTACAGTATGTAGTGGTCCTAATTTTCTGGGGATGAATGAAGGAAGCCTTTTAGCTATTGGCCACTCTCAGTGCTGCAGCGCAAAAGCAGTATCTCCTGTGACTAAACAGTATGTCTCTTCCCTGTTTCATGAACTCTGAATATTGGCAGGACAAATGAACCTTGGACATTTTCCAGAGTTGTTTTTCACACGTGTGTAGGAGATCATCTGAGTCAGAAGCTTTCTCACGGGAGAATCTCATGCGGAGTCAGCGAGCACAGGAGGCACAACATGATAGAAAACTTAGGACCCAGGAAAATGTGTTGTTTACAGAACATTGGAGCTATGCATGTAAAAAAAAATACATAAATCACAATTAAATCATTCCATGGCTGTGACAGACATTTCCGTTTTCACATACACCACATCTGGACAAAGTCAGGAATGCAGTGAATATGTGAGAGGTGCTTCTGTTTACATATGTGTAACCAGGTTACTCATAGAAATCAGGGTAACCTCGAAACTGACCTTACATGCACATAAGAAACCTAGTTACTGAAAATGTGTAATGTATGACTGTTGCTGTGGCAGAGAGGAAAAAGAAAGACAGGTGTGAATGGTCTGAAAATCTGCACTGGAAGATGACTTACTCAGACTTCTACAAGGCACTGTGTTAGTTTGGTCTTCAGTCAGTCAGTGATGATGGCATTGCTCTGTTAATGACCTCTCCCCCATCCAGCAAATGCCATGCATATGCATTGTTAAAGAAAGCTGGTTAACAACCTGGTTATGTGCAGATCATTTTACATTTTGTAGGAGTAATGTACCTGCGGAAATCATGTTTCTTTAATTCCTTGAATACATGGCAATCAAGACATGCAGAGAAAGACAACCTAATTACTTAAGTGCATGTAAACATTAAACAGCAAAAAAGTGATGTAAAAAGTAATCATCCATTAACACTTTGAACTCCTAATTTTAATGCCAACTGGCGATTACTAATGTTGATAATCACTTAGGCTAATCACTAATCGCTGTCTATTAACATATCACATTTCCATTCACAAACTTTTTATTAGCTCTGTCTACACAAGCAAACACAACCAACGGTGAGCTCATCTACAACCAGCTTACTCTTCTCTTTTTTTTCTCTGTCTCTCTGACTTATCTACAAAGGCAAAAGAAAATACCAATAGTTCTGGGATTGTTGGGCCTTTGTTGACAAAGTTTAGAAAAAAAGACAATAACTTCCAAAAAGCTCTATTCATCCATGGCATGTGCAGAGTGGGCCTGGTTTCTTTTGATTTAAAAAAAGAACACAAAATTTCACGTGCTGTTGGTGACCTGAATCCAAGACAAATTAGCAAGTAAAAAAACAACTGGTGCAGTCTGATAGAACGGCAGCCAGAAAATTATAATCATAAACTACTACCAATAATAAGTGAATCGAACAGGAACTATGATTTAAAAATAAAACATATGCATTAGTCCTTAGCTTTACTGTGTAACATAACATAATTAAATCATAAATCAATCATAATTAAAAATAGACATTAATTTGAGCCATCAGTGCAAAAATATTTACTGAGATATCTGTTGAATCCATATCATTATTCATGTAACTAACTCATAATCTTCAAAAGTCAAGTAATTCTACCCTTAGGGTGATACTGACCCTGTGAATACGAACGTAACCTTATAGTACAATTTACACAGTGATTAAATTAATTTGTAGCACGAGTGGTTTTGTTTGATAAGGAACAATCAGAGAAGACAAGGCTTTGACTCAGTACTATATCAATCCTTGAAATCTAGATTTAGACAATGCATTGTTCTGGTCTCATTCACATCCTGTAATCATTTGTCATTCATTCTTAACTGTATTCAGCTATCTTTAGGCTTATGATACCTTCCTGGTGAGAAATCCTAAACTTCTGTCTCTGTTACTTTATATTTGTCATTTAATTCTGTCTTTCTGTAGGAGGCACCAGCCTACCCACCAAGACACCCAGCGACAGCTTCCCTGGGTGCCGGTGGCAGCAGCCCACCACTCCCCCTGAGGGATGGGCCAAATGCAGAGGACAATTTTTATTGCCACCTGTAGTCCATTTTTATAGCACAACACATACACATATGTTTGTGGAGAGAATGAGAATCCACAGGAATCCACACAATATCTTTGTGAGCCGACATTCTCACCACAGCACTACCTGTCACACAGCAGTTATTTTTACATGTGTAATATTATCACTGTGGGCCCGTTTGCCTCTTATGACTGCAGCTGACATTTCCAGCAGAACATTGCTGGCAGCACTGCAGTAGTGGAATCATAGCAGCAAGATTAAGTGCATGTGACATAAGTCAAATTGTTTGTTGAAGCAAAAAGGGGGTTTCTCAGTGCCAAATTATGGCTAGATTAAAGATGTCTAAGGACACAAGGACTGATGTTAAGGGACATTGAAGCCCCATATTTGACAGAAAATGTTATTCTGGTGGCCTTGTCCCTGGCCACAGCTGCAGCTCACCATCCACTCCACTGAGGAGGTGATGAAAAACATAAAGAGTTTGTTCCGAGGGAAAGAGGCTCCTGTCCATCAAGACTCAAGAACAGTTTCTTCCCCACTGCAGGCGTACTAGTAATATAAATTAAATGAACAAGAACATACATCTAAATATATAAAGCAAGGGTAATGTGTTGAAACTAGCAAATTTGATGCAGTTTGATTAAATGGCTTTTAGATTTTTTTAAGTTTTAGTATATTTTTAAATCAAAATCCATATATATTAATCAATAATTTAAATTATTAATATCAGATGGTACAATGATAAACTCTTCTAACAGAGGTTGTAAAACAATTGAATGTGCTCTTTTTCCATCCCCTGACCTCTAGTTATCGTAACAATAAACAGCAACAACGATAACACTACCAATCATAATAATATATTAAAATATTTCAAAATGTGGCATTTACAGATTTTTAAAGAGATAATGTGTTTTGTGTTCTTACAAGGTCTGTCTGTTTGTTTGTGTCTAGATGTGAGCGAGAAAAGTGGAAATGATTGTTAATAATTTTCAGTATCGTGACTTTTATTGCCAGTTTTCCAGCCCGTTCTATTTTCATTAGCACAATCACACTAGTTGAGCTATACTCTCCCATTACCTCAGCCACTCCAGTGACAATGAAAACACAAAAGCTATACAGTCCTGAACAACATCAGCAGTATTTCCTTCCTTGCCTTCTGCTTCATCCTCCCATGAACTGTTCAGCATTGAGATCTTTTTTTTTTTTTGAGTGCAAAGGGAAACACTGTCTGATATGATCATGGGAAATCCTGTTACAAACCTTTGGACACTTGACAAAAAGCATTTGTTTAAGTACTTAATGATACAACAGGGATATGCAGTACAGTGCAAGAAGATATAAAAAGTCGTGTACAATACGTTTTTCCTGATGGGGAGTTTCTAGAGCCGCTCCTTTTACGGTAGGGTTTACCTTCCTTCTGGTCATTTAGGAGGCCTGTAGTCTGCTTCCTCCGTTTGTGTTCTGGTCAACCAAATCCTCCTGCTAAATGTTGAGTGCTTACAAAAGGCAAACATTTATTTGCAGACTTAATTGTCCTTTAAGTTTATGAATTAAACAGGATCAAGTTTATATATATTTCTGTATTGAAAATCATTTTAATGAATGTGGCTTCTGAGGGACAATATTTAGTAGAATAAGGGTTTCCGTTTAACTTTTTGTTGTCGCTGCTGACTGATTTTTATCAGTAATCTCAGCGTTGCTCCTTCGGTCAGCATTCTGTGTTGAGTGACCTCAATGCCCTTTTCCAGCTAAGATAAAGGTTGGCTTCAATTCGTCTATGATGACTACTCCTGAAGTCTGTATAAAACCAAACCTGGATCCTGTCCTTTCCTGCCTGTTTACTTAAAATAAGCAAACAGTCTCAAAAATAAACTACAGAAAAAATAGGACAGGGACACACTGACAATGGAAAACAGGAGCAGCTTGCACAGAGCGACTTGGAGACAACGGCAAACCCACCCTTTGATGTGTTTCCCATAAAGAGGTGAGGGCCCACGGACGATTAATTTACAGCAATTGAGCTTCTCATTCACTGGTTTATTTCTACCCTTCAACGGTGACACACCCTTTGTCTGCTCGTTACTTCTCTACGTCAGCCCTATGACCAGTTGTTGACCAGCCGAAGTCCTTTATCAACCAAGAATTTGACAAAAGTTTAGTTTTTGAAATGAATCTTAATTGATCAAAATTAGCTTGTTTGTAGTTCTAGTCAGAAATATTTATTTATTACTTTATGGATTGTTAAAAAGATTGAAACACACTGACAGCCAGTGCCAATGTTTTTACATTTCTTCTTTAATAATCTGCAGAGGAAAACGTCAAAGCTGACAGGTACCCAGACTCTAGTTACTGTTACTGTTACTGTTACTGGTCCTTGCCAAGAAATAACGGAACAAATACTTTTCCACAAAATAATAAACAGACACGTTTCTTTCTTTGACTTGTACTACTGCAATACTTCAAGTTTCACATAATGTCTAACAAAAACATAATATCTTTGGATACTGCAAATATTGTCTTGTGTGTTTTACTTTTTTCTGTGCATTTCTGTGCACAATTAGCCTTGAACGATAGGATTATTCAAACAAAATGTCTAATAGAACAACGTGATTTGAAATGGTCCAAGTCAGACCTAATCATGTTTGCACAAACCAGTCTCATCACAATCTTGGAATCCTGTCACCGTGGCAAAGTGGAGGGACTTAGGTTTTGCGTTGCGTTCCCATATTTTGAGGTTTATTTTTGGATTTAGAGTTCAGATGATGACTTTGGCTTGCAGCCAGTTTACTGGACTCACATAGATTTACAGATTACATCTGTGTGTGCTGCATTTGTGTGCATGTGTATTTTAGAAAGAGGACAGGGGGTAGGCGGCAGACCAGAAGCTTCTCTGGGAAAACACAACTTCCAAACAGTGGAAATCACTGGAGTGCAGACTGGTCGAGACCCAGAGCAGGACCCTGCATTCCACAGCAACCATCCGCCTTAGACCCTTTGCCTTTCCTGCACGCTGAGCAGGCGACAGAGGGCCTGAAGGAATAGGTGAGATAATAAGAACCAGGAAGACCTATTGCAGAAAAAGAACCAATGATGATGATTTTATGAATGTATCTACAGTATGAATAAGAATGCAGACGCTCTGCAGCAGGACATTCCCCTTCTTTGAGTCATCTTCTCAGGACCTTCTGCAGGATGTCCACAAGTATGCAGGCAGAAGCTGCTTCCTGCTTTATGACTCATTACTCTGCATCTGCATCCCCCCACCCTCCAAAAGTAAAACTTCAGGATGCACTTTGTAATCGTTACTAGGGCTGCGGTTGTAAGTCTACGTGACAAGGAAAAAAATGAAGGAATGAAGGAGAACTGTATAGTATAAGAATTGTTTTCAGTCCTTTAAGTGATTTTTCCCTAAATATGCATATTATGACAAAGAAAAGCTATTAAATGCCTCATGTTTGTTACCACGGACAAAACAGTTTGAAACAAACAGCTGAATTTTCTTTCTTTTCTAACTCAGTCAACCTGTCAGTTCAGTTTTACACCTAATATAAAATTAAGAAATAACTCTTCATGATCTCAGTCTGAAATACCGAAGAAACATGGCAGTGGGTGGACCTATTATGATTAATGCCCCATGTTACATATAATCACCATGGAGAAGCAATGTTCACTTCTTGGCCATTGTAGTTATCAAAGTGTCTCTTTGTCACTACTCCTGGTGTTGTGATGAAGTTTAGAATAAATTCAAATTGCTCTCCCACTCTTCCCCAGAGCCCCCTCACTACACAGTACGAGTACACGCTCGAAAGCCCCCAGTCCTCTGGAGCAAATCGGACAATAGCCGTCTCTCATGACGCGAAGATTACCCCCCAAAACAACTCTGTCTAGGGTCTGGCCTCAGCAGATTGGAAAGAATGACTTGTCTTCTTCTCTTTCCTTCCTTCAGGCTTTTCTTCGCCCATTAGCACAGCACTGTGAGATAAACACAAGTTTTATGTGATCAATCAAAGAGGAATGGCACACCAAAGGGCACCGCGAGGACACGTGTGTCAGGGCGTCGGGATTGGATATCTTAACGGAGCCAAGTTTGAGGATAGAACGACGTGAAAATCTGAGTATTTGACGGGTCAGTTGCTTGTACTGGAATTAAATCCGCCTTTATAAGTTACATGGTGTGTGTGCAACTGCCATTTCTGTTAAAAGAATTAATACGAAATTTACGGAAATATGTAAATAAAATAAAGATTTAGATGGAAAAAAAACACTTTCTTTCTATGGGATAAATAGACAAAGCTGTAGCTGGGCAGCTAAGCTTAGTTCGTGCTAGAAAGAGGAAAACATTTACCTTTACTAAAGGTAACGAAATCCACCTAACAGCGGTTCAGAAGACATTTTTAACATCTCATTTATTATATTTTTGTGTGGGAGCTTTTGTGTGATACTTAAGTAGTAATCCATGCCCCTCATGCCCCACAGTGGAACAGGAAAGCATTGTGTCTCACAATTTAACTTTGGCATTTGTGTTTTGAAAATTAAATTTATTAAATTAAATTTAGGGTTTCGTGAGTAAAAAATGGAGTGATATTAGACTCAGCGCAGGAGGTCACTGTCTCCAGCCAAGAAATAGCCCTGAACATAATGTAACTTCAATAAAACATTAATTTGTCAATTTTAGATGCCTGTTTTTGTAAAAGGCATGACATAATGTAAAATTAGACAATAGTTTTTAAAACTGATCTTAGATAACCTCCAGCTAGTTAACAAGCTGTATATGAGCGTTCAGGTTGTGTTTCCCATGGTGCTGGACTATACTTGACTTAAATTCAGGGGCAAAAGAAATAAATGTTCAAATGCCCCAGAAGCATCTATATACTGCGATTGTATAGCATTTTAAAAGCTCTGGTTTTCCCCTGAAAATAGGTTGTGAAAATGTGCTTATAACATATTTCAGAGATTTAAGGTCCCTGGGAATGTTGTGGGGGTGGGGGACAACGTTTTCCTGCTTCTATTTTCTTCATTTAGTCTCAGTGCCAAATTTCTCCCTGATATTCCCAAGTGTCCTGTCCAGGATGTATCATATAAAATGAAGGGTGAAAAGGGGACATTCTTGCAATTTGCCCTAAAGTAAGTTAAAGGCTGTTGAAAAAGTGGATTTCCCAAATCACATCGCAGTCGTACAGATTCAATCAGAATTTACTGACCTTGAGTGGAGGAACAACATATTTGTTTTGAGAACTGCTAGTTTTTTGTTATCAGTGAAAACCATATTGACGGTGCTTCACTCTACAGGAAATGAATCCATCAACACTCCAGCTTACACCCATCTCTACATTGATAAACAGTGCATTGGGCTTCTTCTTCCTTTCTTTAAGTTGCTTGCTTTTAGATAAATACTGTAAACTGCACAAACTATGAATAACCTACAACATCAACACAGGAACTTTACTGAACACACTGAAATGCGAAGCACATTGTGAAACAATTTCAATTGTTACGCTCTCTCCGGCAGTGATACAGCAATCCAGATTGGATATTGTGTCAACCTTCTGGCAACACAAGTGCCATTTACCACACAACAGACACAGGGATAAGAGAGAGAGATGTTAGGATGTGTTATCAATACTGGCCTCATATTTCCATCAAAACAGAACAATGGGACTCAAATCTTCAACAGTATCCCCTCTGATGGCTATAGGAAGGAAACAAAAACAGAACATAATTGATATTAGGGGAACATTAGTGACAGTTTCAACAAAAAGCACTTATTTCAAATTTATCTCTGCTGTGCACCTGACCTGAACCTACAGGAACAGTAGGCCCTCTAAACGGAAATGCAGTCAGACCACCACAAATTTTAGTTGTTTTTGCACTGGCCTTGGTTGTTTTCTGTGCTTGATGCAGGCCAATAATTTGACCCTTCTGATACAGATTTACATATTTTCTACAACCATGGCATATTTCCTCTAACACAGTTGTGCAGGTAGGCTTGAATAAGCAGAAACACACAGCATTTTTACACAATGCTTAATAATTGCAATACAACTACCCCCCTCTTCCAACCATGAGAGGTGTCGCTGGCATGTGGCAAATGAATTTTATGGAATTGGGTTAATTTACTTTTGTGACACCAAGCAAACAAATTTGCTATTTTGAAATTGTTTTTATGGTACGAAAAGAGAAAAGAAAGTTTTCTACAGTCTTGACTCTAATCTTGCTCGGGACACTGCAGCTTTTTCCATTTCACAACGCTTTCTCATAAACCATACATGAGTCTGACAGACAAATAGAAAGAATGATGTTTCCTAAAGCTCTCTCACGGCCTCTGTATTTGGTTGGCAAAAATGGCAACCAATAAAAGCAAACAAAAAAGTATCTAAAGATCATGGGTTTAAATACAGAGCGAAACTGCTGAGACCACAGCAAAACAAATCCCATTTTTTAATAACTCTTAAACAAATATTCTTGAAACATGATAATGACCAAATGTCCTGATTTACATGAAGTAAACTGATCAGTCTGTGCTGGGCAGTTTCCTCAGTCCACAGTTGACTCAGTATGACTGGCTGCTCCTTCCTACGTGGCCCTGACCTGCGCTCAGAGGCAATTCACTTGGCACGCAGAAGTGAGGGATCTGAGTGTTTTCCAGCAGTGAAGGCTACAAAACGTCAGTGTCCATGACACACTGCATCCTTCTTGCATCTGGCTTGAACCTCACAGACTGAGATTGTTCACAAGGGACCAAATTAAACAACTGCTTTAACTCTTATGAGTTCACTTTGAGCTTTTATCACTTTTTCTGGCAGTCTTGGAGGAAACACCACATTGTTTGTAAAACACACTGGGCACACACCAGAGTGCCAAACAATGGAAGCCTAAGACAATGGAAGTTGCCATATCAGAAACAATTTACTATAGTTATCTTACTAGAAGGTCAAGTGCTCAGTTTTGTTTCCCTCTTCTACACCTACAGTTTGTGCATTGCATAGCTTTCAGTATGTGGGTGTTATCTTACAGCTTGGCAACCACATCAGTTCCCCAAACCATGGCGGGAAATGACTTGAAATGACTGTAGTGTTATACCGTTTGTAAAACTATGTGTGACAGTGCACAGTCCTCTGTTGCTTCCTTAGTCACCCACCCTGTCACTGCAGTCAGGGTTTTATGAAATTACTTTTTTTAAGGAAGAGATTTTTATTAATAACATGGAGTCTGAAACACTTACCTACCATGTTTGTTATAATAAACAATATTCAGGTGGCTGTAAAATGGATGTGCACTTTTCATTCCCCTTCACTGTGGCTATGTTGTCTGCAGCTTGTTTGAACTTAAACGCTGTACAGTGCAAACGCTGGAAAGCTTGGGGAGCAGACAAACTTTCTTAACTTTTTTAACTTTCTGCATTGCGTAGCTTTCATTAATATGTGGGTGTTATCTTACAGTTTGGCAACCACATCATATCCCCAAACCATGGCGGGAAATGACTTTGTGTTGTGTTATACTGATGTAAATGGCATGATGTCCACTGGCAGGTGTGTTTTTACAGGGTTTGTTTAGGGAGTCAGTCTGATTCATCTCCCTTTTTATGTCCATATAAAGCTTGGCATCTAGTGCAGAGAGGGAGTCATAGTCATAGTTATTTTATCAGGGAACAAATGTTGATGGTTATTATCTTTGCAACATTTATTAAATGAGAGCAAATTCAGCTGATGTGTTGAAGTGAGATTCATTTGATGTCATGTCTCCAGCTTAAACTGGATTAAAACAAACCCTCCCACTGGAAGTATCTTGACAAGTATTTATTCCATGTGCACTGTGCAGATGCATTCGTGCAGGTGCATAAAATATCTGTGTCATGCAACAATCCATGCAGGCACATTTTGTTGAATATATGCTTAAGTGATATACTCGGTATCAAATGTCCCTTTGATAGCGTTTTTATGACCTTCTTCTTCCCTGCAACATCTTTCAGCTTCTTCTGTGGGATTCCAAGGTGTTCCTGAGCTAGATGATCAGTATCATCTCTCCAGTATGTTCTTGGTCTGCCCTGGGGTCTAGTTTATCCAAACCAGTTGGTTGACATGATGAGTGCATTTACATGGACATTAGTAACCGGGTTACTGAGAGAAACCAGCTTTCTCTGTAAAAGTTGTTTACATGCCCCTAAGAAAGCTGGTTACAGGAAACCTGCATGTACATGCAGCAGGAGAGTAACCTGGTTTCCCCCAACCTCTGAGTTATTTTGGAAGCCTGGCGCACAGATTTCCACTTTCTGACCTTTCTCTTTCTTTCTCCTTCTCTGTGTCTGTGTTCATGTCGAAAGGACTAATGCAGCTGACAATCAACAGCCTGCGTTTTTAAAATCCATGGAAGAAAATGACATATTTAAACGTCTATGAGACAACCACAGACGGACCTTTTCTTCTAAAATGAGGACCTGTGGATCAGCTGCATGAGATTTTACAAGACAGAGAGAGAGAGAGAGAGAGAGAGAGGGGTCAGAAAGCACCACTTTTCAAAATCTCTGCCCCATTCTTCCAAAATAAGTCCGAGTTTGGGGGAAACCAGGTTACTCTGCTGCTGCATGTACGTGCAGGTTTCCTGTAACCAGGTTTCTTAAGTGAAAGCTGGTTTCTCTCAGTTACTAATGTCACGTACACGCTCGGGGAAAAGAAAAAACCTGGGAACAAGGGAAACCTGGTCTCCCGAGGTCCAGACTTGAATGTGCGGAGCCGGGTTTCTAATCGGCTATCTCCAACTGCGCATGTGCGTAACAAGAAACCGTAAAGCTGAGTGAACGAATGAATGAACGAATGAATGAACGGAGTATTGTTAGTTGCTCTTCTCCTGCATGTATGTGTCGAGTTTCCCATTTCTCTCATTAAGCCGGTTATTAATGTCTCATGTGGTTCCCACATAAGTTACAGTTAGTTATAGGTTGTAAGTCATTAACATGTGTCATGTTACAAATGTCACAGTCTTTGCAATAACGGGAATCTATAAATTATATTTTCACACTGCATGTCTGCATGTCTGTCCAGACCTCCGCCCTTTCTACACACTGTAAAAAATATTCATAAATCGAATATCCTAATTCAATTTAAAGTCGGGGCTTTGAACCCTGTGCATCTAAAACAATGACGTCATTAGTCATTAGTCAGCTGAGACCAACCAGTTTGGTGATTAAAACCGTCTCTTCACTCCACGCTGACTGACGTCTTAATGCCTTGCACGGACGACATTTCTTACAGTGTGGACCTCCTGTCTCTGCCCTCTCCTGCATCACTTGCCTCCGCGCGCTCCGCCGCCGCCGCTCCTCGTTCTGTCTCCGTGTCTCTGTCTCTCACTCAGTTTTCCAAGAGGACCGGTCACTGTCGGCCATGGCTGGACGTAACGCCGGATACCTGCTCGTCGGACTCGCGGTCCTCCTTCACACCTGGAGAGGTGAGTGCCCGAGGAAAACGTGACGCTCGAGCGTGCGCAGGTTAGCTTTTTGTGGGTCGCGTGCGCAGGTTTGTTTTGCAAACTTTTATCTCGAGAAGCAACATCTCTGGAATCATAACTAAACGTTTAGTTCCATAACTCGGGAACTACTGATGTTGGAACAGAATCAGTCTTTGCATTTCCAGCCAGTTAACATTTGAAGTTTACTTTTAGAATTTTTACAGACTTTACCTTCCCGTGGAAACTATGAATTTGACAGTGCACAGTCCTCTGTTGCTTCCTTAGTCACCAGTAATCCACCCTGTCACTGTAGTCAGGTTTTTATTAAATGACTTCTTTTGAAAGGAAGAGATTTCCATTAATAACAGGGAGTCTGAAACACTTACATACCATGTTTGTTATAATAAACAATATTCAGGTGGCTCACTATGTTGTCTGCAGCTTGTTTGACCTTAAACTCATTAAAGTTAAAAGTTGGAAAGCTTGGGGAGCAGACAAACAGTTTTGCTTTACATGCCAGGATTGATGTGACCTCAGTGAGAATGAGGCATATGTTGAGCGTTTTTCTCCTCCTGGCATCCAGAGCAGTGCGGCTGTAGTGAGGGCGCTCCCCTGCTTTCTGTCTGCTCCCACCACTGATCAAGAGGCTCGGTGCTGCCAAGGAGCCCGACATGTCAGACACATTCCCAGAGTGAGATATTGCATATGTGTGATATTTGCATAGAATTTTTCTGGGAAGCCCAAAGAAAGAAAAATCAAATCTTCAGCTGTGCAGTTTAACATCTGGGTTATTGTTAGATTGTTGGGCTGCTTTGTAAATTAGCCGTGAGGCGATAGTAAAAAAGTTGGAGCAGATGTTTATTTTTAGAAGTTGTGTCGAGTTGTGATGTTGTGTTATGTGGATGTCATGGCCATGCCACTTAAACTCTTCAAGTGTTTGTTTAAAAAAACAGTTCACCTCGAATGTGTGTAGTGGGTTTTCCCCCCCAGCCCTTCCTCCCTGGCAGCTAAACTTCCCTCCTGTCTTGCCCTCCACCTTTGCCCACATCTTCACCTGTCTGTACGGCTGCGGGTCGTCACATTCTTACCTCTGCCCTGTATTGTGCTGATCTCCTGTTTACATTGAGTGTGCCCATTGTCTATGATCTCCTCCAGCTCCGTTCTTATATACTCCACTTCCTTTCCTTCAGTGGCTTTCTAAACCTCTCTAAATCACGCCAGCGTTGGTTCCTTTCACCTCCGGATCATGTCTACCCTGACATTCCTTATGTTGCATTTTTTAAAATCTTTTAAAAACAACAAAGTTATTGATACATCAAAAATACGAAATTATACTTTGTACGAAATTAAACTTCGAAAGTTGCATTCTGTCTTGTTAAAATATATTTTAAGGTTTACATGGCTTCTTCAGCATGAATGCATCACATTTCACTCTGCACTGATTATACTCGTTAGTAGTGACTCATAATAAAACAATAATTAAAATGCCTCCTGTTCATTTGAATAGCGGCGGCAAGTGGCTGGTTATTTTTCCAATTCATTTATTACTTGTTTAGTCTGTATGACTTATTTTTTTTATTGATTTACTAATTGTTTTAGGCATATTTCAAACCAGATCAATAATTGGATAATGTGCTGGATAAATGAATCTCAGTCTATTTGTGGTGAGGTTTTTCACCCTCTGAATCTTATAATGGTTACTATCTCAAGCATCTGATGATGTTGGATAAGATCAACTCAGGCCTAATGTGTCAGCCGGTGTTTGAATACACGCTCCAGCGTGTTAACATGGAACCAAAGCTCTGTCTCCAGCCCCTGATGATGTCATAGCGAAGACGGACATGCTGTAGCGCTGTAGTGATGATCCTCGATAAGGATGCCGCTCACTTCCTGTGACTTCGCCTAATCGAGCTGGACCAAAGAGCAACCGCATCAGACCTCGCTCATTTAAAGGTCATCAATCTGGGCTGCAGCTGAGGCACTGAGCCCTGGTTTCATGTGCTCGAAACAACTGCGGCTCTTCAGAACATGGGAGCTGGGTACAGACAATAAATGTCCTTGTTGTGTCTCGACCGCAGCATAAAAAATTGAGGCCCAACAATCTGGCAGAGGATCAGCAGAGCAGTGCGGCTCTGAAATGGAAGTCCCTAAATTCACATTTCACTTCCGGCACATTCCCACAGCGGGGAGAGACTGGTCGATTTTTATGCATTCGAGGAGCTGTTAGTTGGGCAGTTTGGACACTGTACTGGTAGAAGATGGTCGATTAACTTTAATGTACAAACACTTTTTTCTTCAGTCATTAAAATTAATGTTTCTTTGTTGCAAGATACATTTGTTTTTGGCCTAAACCTCATATATTCTTTAATATGGCAATTAAAATGTCCACAATTGCCCCAAACCAGCTCTTTGTCAAGTTTGTCTTTCTCCTGTAATAAAGTGTTGAGCTGTTAAAACACTCTGTTTATGTGTTCCCATGTGAGAGATTCCTCAGGACCCCAAACAGAAAAGGAGCAGTCCACCACTGTTTTTGTTCAGGATCGTGACAGTGCAGCATCAATCTGGAGACGTCGAAAATTGTTTGGGTGAATTTAAGCTTGTTAGGATTAATGAAACATAACCCAGATCCCCAGTGAAGCCTGGAAAGGAAACCGTACAAAGGCTTGTGAATATTAGAACTGTGCCACTGAAAGTTACAGTGGAACCTCAGGGAAAAGACAATGTCCAAATCACATTTAAAAGTCTGGTTATGCTGAATAACCATAACAGTTTTGAACATGGCGGAGTGACCGTGCCTGTATCTTTGCTTGGCTCTTGCTTTAGAACCATTCGGCCTTCTGCAGTGGTTAATAGATATCCCTGTCTCTTTATTTCCTGTACTACAGTTACACTGTTTTTTTTTATAAAACACATCATTGTTTTCAGCTCATGTTTGGTTTTGAGCTTCTCCAGGTTATGATATCAATTTAGTGAGGCTCATCCAATAACATGCTCAGTGATTACCACTTTTGGCCACAGCTGTTGCTGTTCATTGGCTGGCTTTAAAAGATTACTGTGAGATTATCACGGTAATTCTGTAGTAATGCAATATCTGCAGTACCAGTGACGTCTCAAAATGTCATCCAATATTTTTTTTATCACAAATCAAAGAAATTCATTATGATATTTGTGATTAGTGACCAGAAAAATGAAGCTGATAATCTGTAAAATTCACCACTGACCATCAAATGTAAAACTGCAGTTTTAGAGGGTTTTGTTTTAGCGCATGTGAACATGTGAACAACCTACGTATAACCTAATGATAGATGGACTAAAGGACAAACAAATACTACAAAATAGATAAAGGATGCAAGTGAGATGATGCGATGCAAAATGTTAACAATAATAGATGATAATAGATGTTCTTTGTTGTTCTTTTGGTACTTGCATAAAAAAAACGTATCTACTGTGGGTACAATCAGACTACCGCAGGTTACAAAATGGTCAGTAGAAGAAGAAAAATTTCTGTTTGTATGTTTTGTGGAAACCATGTTTTGATTTAATATGTGTTGCTGCATGACATGGGGCAATCTGTGCACTTGGGCTCATGAACTGTAGAAACAACCGGGTTTCCGTTTTCTGTTTGATCTTGCTATTGAGTGAATAACATCCATTATCACCATTACCTGGGTCAATATAGGAAACCAGTGATGGGGAGGGTGGGGGCTGTTACTGGGGGAGAAAGCTCAGAGGACTTTGTGCTGTTGTCAACAGGAACATTTTGTGTGTGCTCACTGATTATCAGCAAATGAGCGTTTGTGGAGTGTGGCTCAAGCAGGGTAATGGTCTCCAGCCAAGTCTTGTTGAATGATATCTCAGTCGACAGTTTTTGTAAACTTTTATTTATTGTGTAAAAGGGCAGGAAGGGTATGTTCTCTTTTGTTTACCCTTTGCTTATAACAAAGGAGGGAATACTTTTTGTCAGCTGTTTACATTTTTTTGTACATGTTGGCATAAAATGGACACATATGTGCAATGGAAGTAATTTCTCTAATGATCATTTTCTTTCGGAAAATCCAAATTTGCTCAGTTTCAAAGCTTCTTGCAACACTTTCCAATTCAGTTTTTATAAGAGACAAACAATCATGCCTCACAGCAGAAAAGTTCAGCCTGGTCTGCAGATGTGCAGTGAAGCATTTTATCTGTAAGTCCTACTGGAGGTTCCTAACACACACTGGACAGCACAGATATATTGCCCTGTATTCAGCTGCAGGGCAAATCCATTTTAGAGATCACCTTTAGCTAGTGCAGCATCTGACGAGCCAGCTCTTCGCCGACTCTTAGTACTTACAGCTGTTCGGTCTTTGAAGTTTTTGATCAGACGTCCGTCTGAAATGCCTATACCTGACAGCACCCACCCAGGAACCCCCACACTCAAAGAAACACACATGCAGTTCAGCTACTCTGTAATAACCTCATCTTCATTTGTTATTTATGATAAATTGGGGTTACTTATTCAAACTGTAGAACATGACTGTCTAAATTCAGTTTTATCTTTACATGACAATGGTAAAATTCAGCCATTATCATAGAAGCTGTGGTGTCATTCTCTGTGGGGAGTGCGAAGAAACTGCAACTAACTGTAAATGTGTAGACACACACACACACACATTTTGCTGATGTGGTACTTCCAGACTGAGTGTTTGGTATTTTGTCCCAGTGTTAACAGTTGCTGAATATCAAGACAGGCATTACTAGTACAAAATATAAAAGTATAACCAACATATAATTTGGGTAAAGGAGGACAAGCTCACAGTTTAAGCTCTGCAGGAGAATACCTGTTGAGAGATGTTAGGAGGTCAGCGTGATGCTTTCCAACTCCCTTAAGTCAAAAACAATGAAAACAAACAGGATGGCGTTTTTCCTGTTGCTGCAGTTTATTTAACACATTAAACATCAAACTGTACACTCAGGGAGACATCAGGATGTAGTCCAGACCTCTCCTGGACATGTTTTATTTAAAGCACATTCACTGAAGAAGAGGTTAGTTTTAGGTGATGCTTTCATGTGCATTTATTATCACATCTGAGAATATGTGTTATGACGCTGGAAAGTGGAAGAAAGCTGAGAGTAGTTTCTTGTGGACTGTTCGCTCCTGCCTGCACTCTCAGTGGGGTCCTACGGTACAACACACTCGTCATGCGGTTTCACTGGCTATGCTCAATAATGTGTTTTTTTTTTGTTCTGATGCACTTATACATATTAGTAGTAGTTTTTTCTTTACCTTATGTCTTAGACTTCTGCACAGTGGAAACAGTCAGGTTACTGTAATAAATGTGACTCTTCTCTGGGGAAACACTTGTCAAGTTAAGCTTGGGTCACGGTTGTAACAACAAACTGTGCTGTGTTGTATCAGCCCTGAAATAGTTTGTTTAAGAGAAACTCCCACATCCTAAAACATAAATATGATTTTGAAGAACATTGAGTATTAGTCTGTTGTGATAAAGAGTTGCAAGGACCTAGTGATAGTTTTATTAACTGACTGACTTCATGGCATCACATGGATGTCATTTGTACTGTGGTTGTGGTTTCTGTCTGACCAGGTGTTGCTGTGTGCACGTAATAATTCCTGCTTATTTTGTTCACAGAGGTTTTATCAGAGTAGAAGGGTTACTCTCTTCTGTGTTATTGTTTGTAAAGTCAGTTACTGACTTAACCTTACTGATCCCATAACCTCCGTCTGCATGTTTATGGCCCATGTGGTTTTCTGCAGTGTATGAATCTACGTACAGTTACAGCATTCTGTTGCAGTCCAGAGCTAGAGCTGTTGTGTCCCATTTCTGGGATTGTTTGTTCCATTTCTGCTTTCCTCTTTCTCTTATTGTCACATTTATAATTTGACAAGAAAAGTACAGACCATATGAATGTTTTTGTTAGTTTGACCAATTGGCAGACGTGTGCCAGTTTCAGTCTATAGGACAAACATTTGAGACCTTTTTTTTCCTGGAAATGTACCAGTTATTTTTTTTTCCCACCCTGGTGTAAAGGTTGTTCACTGGTCCCCAGATGAGCCAGTTGTTCCATCTTGTCAGTCACACCGACTCCGATGTCAGAATGATGGTCGTCTGGCTTTAAGAATTTTTGACATTCTTAGGCGTCGCAGGGGTGTGGAGTTTTACCAAAATGTTGAAATCAACACCATTCACTCTGTCAGATGGGATATGGGTGTGTAATATATAGACCATATGTGTGTAAAACGTTTTCTGGCCAAAATTCATTAACTTCAGTGACATTGCAAAACTCTCGATTGGCATAATTTGTAAGAAAATCAAGTAATTTATGTTCCACAATACCACAAGACTTTTCCATTGACATGACAGGCAAAGATTGTTTTGTTGTCATAAGTCTATAGGATCTATTGTTCTCTTCTTCAGATCTGTTTTCATACATGAGGATAATAAGCGCTGACGCTATTTTCCACAGACTGTTTAGGAGCAAAATGTGATGAGATTATATGAACCTAATTAAATTGCTGCTATGATAATACCATCCTGACCTTCACCGTCTGAGTCAGAGTACCTGTACAGACAGAAGTGCAACCACAAGCACACACACATTTACATTCATTTAAAGATGATAGTGTTGCTTAGTCAGAGCAGCTTCGCACTTAATTCTCTTTGGCCAGATTGAAACTTTTGGATATTATTAACTGCAATGGCTAGTGTTCCAAGGTCTGTCTAGACTATCAGGGTTTGTAGAGGGAGGAAACCTGAAAGACTGAAGAAGGTTTCTCTCCGATAACATGGCGGACTCTTCGTACAGTACCAGATTTGTATCTCTAATCTTTTCTTAAAGAAGCTTTTAAGATGAGTATTGGCAGAGCTACAGATGCCCAGGCAGCAAATCTGTTATGCTGGAAAACATCAACAAGACATTAATGCAATAGAGAATAAAATAAAGCCATTACCTGAGGAAATGGCATGTGATATTAAAAGAATGGGGAAAAGATGGGACAAAGCCACACTCTGTCCAGACTGCACAGTGAGGAACATCTCACACACACGCCGTCAAGTAGGGAAAATATCACAGTGTGATTGATTTACTTCGGAATGATATACAGTCAAATGTGTTCACGAGGACAGTTAGTTGAACTGAGGGGCGGGGGAAACAGCTGTGGGGTTTAGATTTGTAACGTGAAAATAAGAGTAAATTTGAAACCAGATTAGAAAAGCCAACTTCAGACTCTTCATCTCTGAGGGCTGTTTCTATGCCAGCACAGTTTATAGACATAGCCAAAGCATCATAGAAGAGCTGGAAATCCTATAAAAATTCCTATGAATTGTGCAGGGCTTTAAAAATGTATTTCCTTTCGTGAGGAAAGACAATTGATTAGTGGCTGCAGAGTGATGCAGAATCGCTCCATTCACTGACATCTACTCCATCACTAGGCTGCTGCACTTTAATTGTCTTTTTTCATTATAACACTGTGGTTTATGTGTTCTCCCACCTCTTTTGTCTGCTATGAGGTCAGGCACACACAGAGGCTTCTCTGTCCATCTATATCCCCAATTTGAGGGAAATACTTATCGCTCGACTGAGGGGCCTCTCTGCTCTCTTTAGTCCTTAAAGGGAAAGTTGGATATCATCAATTAACCCACCCCCAGTCCTCCTTCCAGTTTAACGTGACCGTATAGAAATCTGGACGTGAAGTTGACTTAGTGGACATCTGCAGTGGACAATGGTGGGCCGGTTAGATCGACCTGTCCCCAGTGACACCACCACATCTCTGAACAGGAAAAGCAGTTACAGATAATGGATGGATGGATGCGAGGGACAACTTTTCATCCAAGGATCTTTAGCTTCAGACCCTCGAGTTCCATTTCTAACACAGAACTCAGTGCATCTTTAGAAAGTTCACCACAGGCAGCAGACGACAGCACATATGCAGCATGTTTGGGGATTTTAATTCTTTGCAGTATGTTTTCTAAATGCTCTTTATGCAGCATTAAAAATGTGCCTGTTCAGTTCCTTGTTTGGCCTGGTGTGTTTTTCTGCAATGAGTTCTCAGAGCCACTGTACGATGGGATCCTGGTTGATCCATGGATCTGAAGCCGTCCTCTGGGAGCTGCGCTGGCAGTGGAGACTAGAGGTCTGTGAGGATCTCTCTCTATTCTCTCATAGTTCAACACCCTGCTTAATAATGGATGTTGTTTTCCTGAAATAATGCTCCCTTCTGATCTAATGCACATTAGGATCCTTTTAACCTAATGCAACCTATCAGCCCTGAGCCATAACACTGTGCTGCTGACTCCACAAAGCTGTTGCTTGATTGTGTTTAGTCACAGAACATCATTGTTGTTAGTAGTTAACTTTTATGGTTTGCTCTTCCCTCTGGAGATTAATAAGGAATTTCCTCTCATATTGATGTACATATTTTGTAGTTTAAATTTTCCATATTTTTCTGTTCTTTCTCTCCTGACTCACTGTAATAACTGAAATACTTTTTTTAATCTAGGTCAGCAGGCTTTCAGTAGAAAGTGGTCTGATATGATTGGATTCACTTTCATTCCTTTCATTACGATCAGCCTTTTCCAAGCAGAAACAGCTGATGCAGTAAAAAGAGATCATTGTTTTCTTTGCCCTGTTGCTTTATCATGCCACACAAACAACCAGGACCTCATATCACAGCGTGTGAGATATTTTTAATCAGCCTTTTTATTTTTTCCTCCGATAAACAGGCGAAGCTTTTGATAAGTAAAATTGTGGGGGAAAGTCATCAACACTGCTCCTGCTTTGTTTTTGGGTTTTTCCTAAGCACATGCAGTGAAGTTAGTGGGATTAAGAAGACATTGCTTTGGGAAGTTGGCACAAATGAAATGCCCATGAATCCCCTTGCTTACATTATGAGATGCAGTCCACATGAAATGGGATCTTGTGGATCGACACAATAAAACACAGGAACAAGTAAATTTAAATGTGAATGACTGAATGACTAACTGTATCTCTGCAAGATACTCCTGTATATTCAAAATAAACATCCAAAAATATGATGGTTTTAGAGGTGGGCAGTCTGTCTAGAAGATCATGTGAAATTCTTTCCATAAGTAGAATCACGATCCATGATCTGGCTTGCAGTCTTTTAAAAGATTATTGCGGAGAAAAGCTAAACAACAAAAAGTCGGTGGAGTAAGGTATAAAGTAAGAGTATATGGCTCTGTGGCAGCCATGTACACTGATGATGGTCCCAAAAAGGAGATGGCAGTGTTTTTGTCATTGTGATTACAATTTAATTATGATTTTTGGATAAGATGTAAAAAAAATTCAATGGGCATATGATGAATTTCAATTAAAATCAACCGATGGTTTTAGTAGAAAAGACGACTCACTCCATTGGGAATACAGAGACACTTGGTGTGCCGTGATTAGAGTGATGCCTCTTATGTCACTCTTTGCTCGACAGACCTTGTTGTTTTTGCCTAACCGACTTCCACGGATCACAAATCTGTATGGTTTTAAGTTATGGAATAAATGTTCCTCAGTTGCAGTTGAGCAGCCATTTACGGCGCTAAATGATCAAACGATCAATAGCAAGCTACTCTGTCAATATCGTTTACACCGAGCTGTTTCAATCACAGAGGGAACTGGTCATATTATTCCTTCTTTGGTGGATGCTTCCAGCTTCCATTGCTTTCAGCATCCACCAAAGAAGGAGAAAGCTGCTCCTGCTGCTGAGAACCTTTTCCTATGAGTCAGTGGGTAAAAAGGCCTCTGTGTGTGTGTGTATCTGCAATCTATCTTTAGCCATAATATGCCAGCAGCAAGCAATGCACATCTCATACTTTAGAAAGCATGTCATGGGACCTCTCTCACACGTACTCTATTTGCCTTTCTGTTTCCCCACCGTTGCAATCGGCGTCATATAAAAAACTGTGCCGTTGGCCTTTCCCATATTTCCGAGCAGCTTGTGTTGTTTTATTTCGCAGAGTGGCTGATTTAGAGACCATTTTGTAGTGTGGGACGTGGGAAAGAGGATGGAGGGGGCGTTTGTACCATCATGGGAGCATGCAAGAGTAAACGGCCCTCTGAGATTCACTCAAATACACACACACACACACTCGCACACACACACAAAAGTGGACATAGATTAGTAGAGTAATTTAAACATCATGGTAGTCTTGAAGGTGGACATGGGAAGATGACCTCATCCCACATGAAGTCAGACGTACATGTATTCAGTGTGTGGATGTGGATGTGTCTGTGTGTGGGCATATCAAAATAGCTGAGTGTGGAAACTTTGAGCAATGGGCAGTAGGTACTTGTTGCCAAGTAGTTATCAAAGGCTGGAGGACAGAGTGAAGTCTTTTAGGAGTGTAACTGCTGAGGGAAGACCAAAGAGCTACTTTTCAAAGAGGGATTAGACTCAGGTCACTGCATGTTTGCTGCTCCTCACAGGACATCTTCACAGCGCCGATCTCAGACGGCTTTCACTTTATTTTCATTCCACTCTAACACTCTGCAGATTTTCTAGTGTGTTTATTGAAAAGAAAATGTTTGCCAAACCACTGATGCTCAAAATGTGGAGTTAAAAGACTTTTTTAGATATGTTGTTATTATCTACACAGGCATAATTCATATTTATTAATGGTAGTAATTGATGCAACAGGGTTTCATTAGTGTAATTGATTTATCGGCTACAGCACGTCCAAATGCCTGCTGTGAAAACTATGATGCATGTTTGTTGTGTGAGAATAATGAAGAAATGTTTCCTCCGATTGAAGAAGTCTGTACTGTCCAAATAGATTTTATGACAGTAAACAAATTTGCATGTGCCAGAATTATAGTGGCTGCAGAAGTTTAATATTTGGTTGAGCTGATTCCCAACCTGCCTGTTTTTTTTACGTGTACCACCAGCAGCACGCTGTCAGTAGAGATCCTGACCAAGTTTTATGACCCTACCGTTGTAACAGTTGTGAATCAGCAAAGTCCGCCTGAGGGATGGTGTCTAGTGTGCAGGGAGCTGATGTTTGCAACAGGTGGTCTGTAGAAATGGAATACAGCATCACATCACCAGGAGAAATCAGTGATGTGACTCCCTCCCCGGCTCCCCTGTTGTGTGGTCCACTCAGATCCTCTCCACTGTTTACATTCTTTGTGTCCTTCGCCTGCGTTGCCTTTTGGAAATCATTAATACTGACAGCATGTAAAGTGAATACTGCAGGCATTCGGCTCCAGCACCCTGGAGATTAGTAATTGTGTGTGTGCGTGTGTGTGAAAGTGTCAGTGTGACAGTGTTTCTCAGACATTGTGGGAATATTTGGTTTCTGCAGCTGCCACTGTCCATCATGTTGTTTCTGCTCAGAGCATTTAAAACCTCACCTGAACCCCACACGGGCTCCCTGCAAAGACCTCTCAGATTTGTGCAACTTCATATATATGTAATGAATATTTGTAATGTCAGTTAAATGCCTGCTTTCTCTTTGATTGACTGTTCATCAGTTTAGACATCAGCATTTCTGTTTATGATAAAGATAAGCCATTTTCATTTTCCAGAATTCTTCAGAACAATCCTGTGCTGAACAATAGTTTGAAGCCATATTTGAACATTTGATTAGCTTTTTAATTGCATAAAGCTGCTGACTACTACTGACTTCCTGGAACTTTAACACCACATTTGGTACTGTTGGCCAGTCCGCTTAACTTCAGGGGAGTTTGTGTGTGATGTCAACTTCGTGGGAACGGAGCCATCCACACTGTCCAAGGTTCCAGCAACAAAACTAGGTTAAGAAAAGTCTCTTCTTGATGTATTACCTAAATGAGGTCACTAGAGTCCTCATTAACAAATCAAAGACTTGATAAATGGCAACCGCTAATGCAGACTACCAGGAGAAAAAGAACCATAGAAATATATTTATTTAAAAATAAGAGTTCAAAAAGCCTGCTCCCTAATGAGAAACATAATGAGCCATGTATTAAAGAAGTTTATAGTTATAAAACCTCTGCAGAACTGGAGGATTGTTAGCTGACATAAAAATGACGTAACTAAATATTTTGTGTTGCAAAATAGCACACACACTGTGCTGTAGAAGAATCTGTCATTCTTTTATTTTAGTGGCTTATTCATTTTATTATAAACGGAATGCTGCGTTTATTGAGAAATGTGTGGGGGGATTCATGAGCCAGTAAGTCCTTTTTGTCCTGAGACGTCTGTGTTGTGTGTCTTTGTGTGTTTAAATGCCTTGGGCTGCGTCACAGGCAAATTGTGATAGATGGACACGTGACAAAGGCTTTAGTGTCTATGTTTTCAAGAGTGTCTCATTCTTTTTGCATGATTTAGCTAAGCTGAGCAGACCCAAACTAAGTGGGGCCACTGTTCTGGCAGCGGAGCAAAGACAAGAGCTTGGCTGAATCTGTCCAATACTTTTTTTTTTATCCCTCTGAAGCTTTTAGAAGGTATAGAGTTAGTTTCTAGCAGGATTTTTACTTTACCTTTTTATAAACAGTTACGGACTTTTCTTTAACATCCAAACTCTTTGACATCACCTACTTGTATAGCATCTGCTTCCATAAGCTGCATATTAATAAAATAAAGAGGACTAATTTTAAGCTGGTATGTCTGTAGTATTGCTCCCTTATCTACATTCCTCAGATATGACTGGTCCTAAAGGATAGTATGACCACGACACTTCAGAGCTCCATTATTTTGGCCTACAGTTTAACGCTAACACAATTATAAACAGCACAATGCACAGATTGTACAAATGGTATGAAACAATATGTTCAATATGCATTCAATTTTATGTTGATGAAAAGAATCTTTACTATTTTTATCGTTTTAAAACAAGGAGATGCAAATGTTTGCACCCAGTGTCTTCTGTCATGAACAGATGTGGTGTACACTCCAGTCACGCTGGGACAGGTTAACTGTGCATGCTGTGGAGAATCTTTTATGCACTTATTAAAATGTTTGCCATTAATGGGAAAGCTGCCGAGTGGAGTGAATGCAAACTGGGAAAGCCAAGTTCCGGAATTTGGTGTTTTTTTTCTGGTCACTCTGGGTGACAGTTGTTATCGCTGTGTTTCCTTCTCTCTGCGAGATACTCCAAAGTGTGTCATTGAGTGATAAGTGTGATAAATGTCAGAGGCCGTCGCAGCTTTCACTGAACCTAATATCTCTGTCTGCCACCTTGAACTCTCCTCCTGTCTTACGTGCATGTTTTCCTCCTCCTACCTTCTCTTTCTTTCATCAATTTTCTCACATTACCTCTAAACTTTGTTCCCATCCATAGAAAGAGCAGCCTGACTGATGCACTATTTTCTCATGCTCTCTGTCTGTCAGCTGCTGCTATTTCTGGTGCCAGTCAGCTCAGTGTAATTCCACTGTACCCTGTAAGCAAACAAGCTTGATAGGCCATTGTTATTCTTAGAAGTGACAGCGCTGGAAACATGTCCCTAAGCTGTCATTGGCATGTCTCTATATACACTGTTCAAAACTGCCTTGAAGGGCTTTTGTAATATAATGACATTTCACTGCAACACCTTACGGTTGTACAAATTTGAAAGATCATTTCAAATGTGTTCCCGTGTGTTGTCTGCAGCCCTTACCTGAGCGGGTAAACCAGTGGGAGATGGCAAACATTCATAACCAGATTCATGACTGCACACACACACAGAGATGCTCTGTGGTGCTGATATCTGTCCTCAGTATTCCCACTCTTTCTTTCATGTCTCTGTGGAGTCTCAGCCTTTTCTTTGGGGCATATGCCAGAAGTAAGTTAAACATGAATTGGAGTTTGAGCCGCGGTATGTAAATATTAATACAATACCTTAAAATCTAACGTTGTGTCAGAAGAAACTGATTATATAGTGACTCTGTAATGCAAACATACTGTGCATGCTCCCTCCTTTTGATTAATAGATTCTGGACTACGCAGCTACCTTTAGAGAGAGCACAAAGTCTTTCCAACAATCGCCAGAAAAAGAGGCTGGAAACTAGTGAATGAAACACTGCAGAGTAGAGACATGTGTCATGTGTGACGGTCGTTTTGCTCTGAAACATCTGCACATCATCCACTGTGCTGAGTCCTGGAGTTGTGTCTCCAGATAGTGAGACAGCTTAGAGACCTGTGTGTTTGTGTGCGTCCAAGACCCTTCCTGTGGAAATTAACCACTGATTGATTCAATTCAACAAAATCACAAGCCTTAACTCATGAGTTAACATCGTATCATCCTCATCTTGTCATGCTCAGCTTCGGCGTCTGACGATTTCCTCGCACAAAATCCTACTAATGATGATGAGGCAGATGTCGTAGTGATTTTCCTCATCTTGCTAAATTAGGACTGATGTAACTCAGTAAAGTAAGTAGGTTAAAGGTCTCCAACATTCAAGCAGTTTAACAATTTATCATAGATTTTACACAGATTACCCTTAAAAACTTTCCTATTGTATTTGTTTGAAACTGAATTTACAACTTGATGGCACAGTAGTAGTTTAAGAGTCTATAATTAGCTTTCAGTTGATTGTAGTTAGTTTAGTATGTGAAGAGGAAAAAGAAACCAAAATATGACGGTTATCTGGTTTGATACTCCCTCTCTTCTCCTTCACTTGTGACCATCAGCGGCACAGGCTGGTTGCCAGAACAAACAGGTGGAGACCAGGTCGACTGCAGCCCATCAATGAAAATGTCACGGTCAGAAAGTTAAACCAGATTCCAGCCTTTAAACAAACATATGCCACATGTCATCTGTGTGCTGCACTGTACCTGTCACACACGGAGGCATCTGTATACAGTCACAAAGGTTTAAAAATACACTCTCCTGATTTAAGATGGCAGAGACGTCCACAGCCCTCCCTGCTCATCGCTGGCAGGATGTTTTGCCTTCCAATACTGTTGCAGGTTCCTCAGTATTTGCTTTTATAGAAAGAGCTATAAATTAAGACATTGTGTGAATGAGCAGCCACAGAAGCTCAGAGCCTGGCAGGAAGATTTGTTATCATCTCTCTCCACAGACTGAACTGATTGTTATGTCGACAGCGTAATCAAATCCTTTTGTCAGCATACACGCTGTTTTTGATATGACTTCCCCTTTTGAGATGATCTTATCCTCTGCTCCCCTGTATAAGTGTTCCTCTTATTATTATTATTATTATCTTATGTTTTAGTGATCCCACCTTCCCTGTGGGGTCAGCTGTGTCTTAGTCTGGACTGAGGTGTTTCATTCACCTGCAGCCTGCGTGTAAATCGGTGTGTGTGAGAGACGCGCCATTTAGCGTCATACTGTAAGTCAGTGAATAATATTGGTTCAATATGTTTGTTGATGTTGTTTCATGTTATTCTGTAGCAATGTAATCATTGCCATTGTTGAGATGAGGGTTTGTCTCTCTATTTGCTGTGGGAATCATTTCATTAACTACATGTGCTCTTGTGATGAGCCTTGATTGATTGCTTACAGTAAGTCACTTAAACCAGCGAGGTAAACATACTCAAAACTCAAGTAAAAGTACAGATAAATGTCTAAAACCCAAGGACTGTTTATAACCAAGATTTTCAAACCTAGTCCACGTATTTGTCGAACTTTATCATGCATTCAAAGTTAAAATCATTATAGGCTGATTATATATTAATAAGGAAACCTGTGAATTGTAGGACTTTTTTTACGAATTGTAGTTGTATCAGCAGATATTTGTTGAAGTAAACAAAGCATTTACTTGTGGAAACTGCACTCAGCATGTGGAGGTTTCTTGGGGCCAAACACACACACGCTCCATTTGAAAGAATATTGTTTACTGAGGCCAAGCTTTCCCAGCATCCTGCTGTCAGAGAGGATGCTCAGCAGTTTTTTTCTACCACTGTGATTTACAACTGTTATCCAGTGTGCATAGACTTTAATATGCGCTCTCTCCTCGTCAGATCGATGGTGGGCCTTGGAAGACCAGCGTCTCAGACTGAAGCGCTGTACAGATAAATACTGGTCATATTACTGATGAAATTTGATAGAGGTTCCCATGAGTAAACAGACTCCAGCTGTCAGACAGTATAAAGGAAAGAGTTTTTGAAATGTTCAGTGTGAACCGCGGTGTAGAGTCCGACTTCCCATCACTTTTTCCTCCCCTGAATTCTTACTGGTAGGTAAATCCTTAGCTGGGGCATGGGAGGATGGGAGGATGGAGTCAGCGTTGTCCCTTCATTGCTAATGGCCAGGAAATGTCCATGTTCGAGAGGCTAATTGGATTTCTTTAACAGGAACACGTCCGTCCAACTCCATTAGCCAGCGGTAAACAGCAACACACAGCAGAGGTGGAGAATAATGGAGGAGAGATGCAGGCAGTGACTTTAGATGGGAGGAGGAGTCAGAGGTGAAGACTGCGAGCAGCAAGATGTGTGGTCCAGGGCAGAAGCAGAGAATGTTAAGATTACAGTGGGCTGGTCCTGTCAAGGTTTTCTCTTCTATTTCGAAAACATCAGATATGTAAAAAAATAATTTAAAAATACATATATTTTTAAGTGAATTTTCCTTTCTGTACATTTAACATTCAGTGGAAAAAGGGATACTGAATCTGATCTGTTGGCCAGTTACGAGTCTTGCTCAGGGGAACCTCAGAAATTCTGGCCAGATGTTTTACGTAACTATGACCATTGAGCCTTTTAAGCTGCTGCCGAAACTTGAATTTCTCTGGGTTTTTGAACAAGACAAGTGAAGAAGTGAACTACGGTTGTGCAAAGTTGAGATGCGCAGTATTTTAAATGAATAAAGCAGATTGATTAATACTGACAATATTAATATACAATGACATGGCATAGAACATGAGACTAAGGATTTATTGTTTATGTATAATTTAAGGATTTAAGTTTATGTAAAGATTATTTCCTCCAAGTAAAATCTGAAAAATTGATAACTCTCTATTGATAATTGAGCCATGAATTTAAATGAGAGAAAGGTCAATGCAAGACCCAAATGAACCATATTTATTGACAATTTCAGACATTTCCCACCATCTCCTCTTTCTCCAGAACTACATTCACCAGCACAATGAACAGACACTCAGAAAAGTCTAAATCAAACCTGGCAGCTTCATTAGCTCCGGGCTACAGCTCTCAGCATCTAACGCATCTACTGAAACATTGCAATGCAAAGAGTGACTGGGGGTCCCTCCTATAGAGTGGTAGGATGATTCACTGGGAGACCCTGGAAGGGGAAAATCACTCGTTCCTCAGACAGATCATGAAGGAACAGTGGAGCTACTATACTGCCTGTAAATTGAGCCTTTCTTCCTGTGAGAGGGTGACATGGTGGAATGCAGCACATTAATGTGGACATGGGTGGGCTTCTCATTCCTGTCATAGCATCTCTCTCTTCCATTTGACCCACCATAACTTTCTTCTTCTTCTTCTTTTTCTGCCTCCAAGTCTCCTCTGAGTTTGTGCCAACAGGATGTAGATGCAGAAGGGGTGTGTTGCTTTAGCAAAATTCATGCTTTTGCAAAGTAATAATCCTCAGTAACAGGTTTGAGCCTCACCCTTTGGTTGTCATCTCACTCATTTCAGGTTCAGTCCAGACAAGATTTATTGGAATGAACCAAGTCAATATGTTGGCTGATATTAGCTTTGCACAGATACTGGATAATAAATAGTACTGAGAGATTTATTTTTTAATTGTAAACTATGCTGCTCAGTAAATATCGTCTTAGAGGAAAACAAGGAATCCTCATTAGACATATATTGTTTAACAATGTTCTGGTGCTTATTTTTTAGTACAGCTAACAAAACTGTCCTTGCTTTGTTTCTAATTTGTACATAAAATTCAATTGAGTGTGTGTGAGAGTGTGTGTGAGAGTTTGTGTGTGTGTGTGTGAGTGTGTGTGTGTGTAGACCCAGAGATAAAAGCACAGAAACAAATCATGGCATGCTATGGTCCTTCCTCAAATTAATACCTGAAACATACTTACATACATGATATTTACACTATGATTTTTGCATCATTTTCATTTGCTTGGGGTTTTGTTGGCACCATTTTGACAATAATTTAGATGACAAAAATTTGGATGGAAAACTATTGGCAGTTGTGCTCTGTTGTAAAAAAGTGCTAAAGGGGCAGTTTGGTTTATTTGCCAGTGATCGTTTACTCTTCCATGATAAATGTATTTGGGTACGTGGAAAAACCGAGGAAAACATTAAATCATTTCCACTTTCTCTTCCAGGTTGGGCAGTGGAGGTAAACATGGAGGACAGAGTGGAAGTGCTCAGAGGGGACACAGTTCCGATCACCTGCATGTTCAAATCGGACGACGGCATCGGCGGCTTGGAGATACAGTGGTTTTATGTGAGCGTCTCCAAGCCTAATGAGCCTGACATACACAGATCATTCCTTTCTATGTACATGACGACTGATTTTCTCAAAATGTGACCTGTAGGTGACACGGTCAGGTGAAAGGCAGAGTTTCTACTACCAGGATGCCACTATGAAGGAAGTAAAGCGAGGCACGCCGTTTACAGACCGGATTAGTGTGAAAGATTCTGCGACCGATGGACTGGTGGTGTTAACTATCAGCAATGTGAAACTGGACGACCAACTGGAATTTATCTGTTTGGTCAAAACCCTGACAGAGGGGATAGCAGAGGGACACACAATGCTCAAGGTGTTCGGTGAGATTCAGCTTGTGTCTGGCACTGACATACCTTTTCTTTTCTTTGGAACTTCATTTACACTTTAAAAGCAAGAGCCTCTTTAGCTCACTACAATTATATATTTGCCGATACTTCTGTTACTTATGTTTGTGGCCAAAGTTTAACCTTTTCGGCAATCTTTGAAAACTTTGTGCCTCATTCAGCGAATATCAGCCAGTTTACTTCCCTTTGTTCTTCATCTTATTACTTCTTTTTTATACCTTTGCTATTTTTTTATGCGGTTGCAGTTTAATTAGATATATTTATACTCTTTTCAGGCTTGAATTGTTGTGTTATGCATTGCCTTTTCAAACCTTTATGTTTGCTAAAATAAATGTTTCATAAATAACATTACACAGAAATAGTTTGAAAGTGGTCAAACTCGCAAATCGTGAGCTGCCGGAACAAAGAACACACAAATCACTTCTGTCAATTGCTAGTTCTGATTTCGTCCTTTATTCTTTTGCAGAAGCACCAGATCATCCCACTATTGAGGGTGTTGAAACAGGGATTTTAGTCAGTGACAACCCTTCCAAGGTAATCAAGCTTAATAAAAGTATATTAAAAATCTGTTAGGCGTCATTCAGTTCTCGGGTTGGTTTTTCTCTCATTCTCTCTCCTCTGCGTCCTCACAGATTGGGGTGTGTGAGGTCAAAAATGGCTTCCCAAAGCCGAACATCACTTGGTACAAAAATGATATGCCGCTACGTGCTACTCAGGGTGGTGAGGAAACTGACATCAACATCTGATGTGTCTCTACAGCTTCACTTTCTGCTTAGCCTGGTTTCATGTGTTGTTCTCTGTTCTTTCTGTCTGTCCCAGTGGTGGAAATTCTGCCTAGCAGCACTGTTCACTCCAGTGGTCTAGTCTCAGCAACGAGTGAGCTGAAGATGAAGGTAACGAAAGAGGACAACAAGGCTTCATTCTACTGTGAAGTCAACTTCTTTTATCCTGGGGGAACCAAGATGACAGAGACAAGGCGTATCGAAATCGACGTACACTGTGAGTTTAGTGTGTTTGAATTTACCTGACCACTGTTTATTGTGTATTTGATTTCTTAAACAATTTGCAGTCTGACAATGTTATAGAGGACACAGATTTCACTTTGAAAGGAGATAATCAAGGTTTTAGAAAGTGATGCCAAATATCACATAGTGGTTTTACCACAATGCCACATGGCGGCTGTGAGAGGAGCAGGTAGGTGGTTTGGTGTCTTGCCCAGTGACACTTTGACACGCAGCAATCATAGACCAGGGATCAAACCATATGAGTCATGAACAGAAGTATAAAAGCATAAAATACAAGACAAGCTTAACTTCTCTTCACCTCAGTGTTGACTTTGTGGAGTTTTGTATTATTTGCCCATTTTAGCAAAACAGTTGTTTCAGTAGTTGTTCTATCATCTTTTTCAGGGTCTGTGTCCAATAGCACAGTGCAGTTTTATTTAATATCTCAAATCTGCACCAAGAACAGGTGGTATTTACCAAGCACAAACAATAAGACATTTTGTGTAGTTAAGAGTTTCACTCGGAGGTTCAGGCTGTCCACCTCAGATTCTACATAGTTTCTAACAGCCCATCAATAATCCAGTCCAGCAAGAGTCACTGCCGTTGGAGATTTAGTCCAAATAATTGTAGAGACTTTTGTGACCGTCATTGCCAAACCACCTTTCTATTTTTTACAAAGTTGAGGTTTGTGAGACTTTGGATTCCTCTCTCTGTTTCAGACCCTTCCACAACTCTGGACGTGTGGGTGGAGTCACCAAAAGGCAAAATCAAAGAAGGGGACTCCATTGAGATTCGCTGCCGTGGCGATGGGAATCACGAGTCATTAGTTTCAATCTATCACAACAACGTAAGCCTACTTTGTCTTTATACATGTTGAAAGTCAAGCTTTTTTTTTGTGTGAAAAACACTGATTGGATTATTTATTTCTTTTTTTGTAGGTAGAACTTAGTGTTACAAATGACACGCTGGTGCTGCACAATGTGACCCGTCTAGCCAGTGGAGATTACATTTGTAACTCTCTGGACCTAGAGAGCAATGATGAACTTTCTGGACACACCACAGTGTTTGTCCACTGTACGGAATCTTCACATTTATAATAACCAATATATCCCATCAGCAATGAGAGTGTATGTATATGGTTGAGGTATTAACTGTAGATTCTCTACCTCTGCTGTATGTGTAGATCTTAATCCTGCTGTGATCGAACCCAAAGGCCCTGTTATACTGCACCAAGGGGAGACGCTGACAGCCACCTGCAATGCCCTCTCTTCTCTCAATACATCCACAGTCTGGTTCAAGGTAACATAAGCTTTTTTTTATTTTAATTTCCAAGACAGGTTTTTGTAAGTATTGCTAAGTTTGGATTATAATATGTATAAAAACATTTTAGAAAAACTACATTTTATAGAACAGGTCCCTCTGTAGGCAGAACATTAACCTTACAGATGCTAAAGAGGGTAAAACCCTTCCACATATGCCTTTTGTTGGGATCTGGTTAGTGCCACAGATGCAGCATCAAGCGGCTTCAGATATGAGAAGTAACTAAATACATGTGCTTGTCTATTTAGATGGGGGTGGGCAACCCATGCTTCTTCCCCAACTATCCCCACCCTACCCACTGCTGATTACCTGGATCAGGTGTGTCCAGTCAATCAGAAGCTGGAGGAGCAGTGGGTAGGGCGGGGATAGTTTGGAAAACAAGCATGGCTGCGGCCCTCAAGGAGCATGGGTTGCCCACGACTTATTTAGGTCATAATTTGTTTTGTGAGTATGAGTATTTTTTGCAGCAGACTGTTTCTACATTGTGGTGTTGCTACTTCTACTTAAATAAAAGGTCTGAGTAATTTTTTTCCGTCCCTGGTTATCTTTCACTATGACACACAACCCAGGATTAACTGATTGTTTGTCACTGATGCTCCAGTATTTTTCGGTCTGATATTGTTTTGTCTTATCTTTAAACCTAAAATGTACAATGTGTAATTCATTGCAGTCTAAAGATGGGGAAAGCTGGGGAAGGTTTGACTTGAAGTATACAAGAGTCCAGTGTCTGTGTGTTTGAAATGCTCATGTACTTCTTTTCTTCCCTCGTGTCTGTAGAACCAAGACGTGTTTTTTATTGGTCACACTTTGGTCCTAAAGGACGCTTCGCTGGACACAGCAGGGACGTATACGTGTTTGGTGTCTGTTCCTGAGATTGACGAAATGCAAACCAGCGGCAGTCTTCATGTTAATGTCTTGGGTGAGTCTAATAACATTTCATGCACATTTTAGTGTAGGTCAGTGTGGTACTAATAAAAGAAAAGTATGTTAATATGTTGTTAACAACAGGTGCTGCAAGCACTTACAGACTTTATGGTCATGGGGAACTTATTAAGGTTGATTTTCTTCTATCCCCTCTGTGCAGGCCCACCGAAGATCAGGAAGGAGGATAACACAGAGATAGAGGAGAGTTTCGAAAGTACGGTCGAGCTGACCTGCTTTGTCAGAGGCTTCCCAGCCCCCAACGTTACCTGGACGACCTTGGATGGAAAGGTACAGCAGAGGGAAGCTTCACGTGGTTGGAAAAGCTAAAGCTGCAACAGGGATAAAGTTTTTCCAAATGTACCCATGTTCAATTAAATAATAAGCTTTTTAGTCCTGAGGAATTCTTTGTGACATTTGTACCAGGTCTTCAAGACCGTGTCCCAAACAGAGTCTGAGGAGGGCGTGAAAAGCATGGTCAGTATCAAAGTTACCTCTGACAGCACCGTCTTCTGCAAGGCCTCCAACGAGCTTGGCGATGATGATCTGGCCTTCACCATCAAAGCCAGTGAGTCCCCGCCGCTCCCTTTTTGTGACCCTGCTCTTTGTGACTATATGTGTGTGGATCTTTATCTGTTCACCCGACCCAACCCCGCTTGTGCTCCACGGTGCTGGTGATTCTGGAGATTTTCAATTGGTGTTGTTGTTGTTGCTGTTGTTGTTGTTTTGGACAAGATGCTGGGAAGCTGTGAGGCTGTTAAATATTCACCCCTCCTCCCCGAGTGTGTTAACATCGAATGTCCTCCCTTTTGTGCCTCTACCTATTTTCAGCTAAACACACCGTCATCACCACATCTGCTTCTACTACTACTACTACTACTACTCCTACTACTGCTCCCACCAGTAGCAGCAGTAGGAGTAGTAGTCGCGCTGCGAGTGCAGACACCGCTACAATTTCCCCTCTCACAGGTAAGACCATATTCACTCTTCACAAGTCAAGTCCTGGGTCATATCAGTTATAAAACATCTGTGTCGAACAAAATCCCATTGGATGAAAACAGTCTCTCTGTTTGAGGAGATACTCCAGTTGTCAGAAAAACTCCTTATCTGCATGTTCTGTGTGAGGCTTTACAGACTTTCTTTCAATCACAGTGTGCTGTCTTTCCGTTAGTCAGAAAAAGAAAAAGAGAATAAAGTAAAAACTAGAAAGCGCCTGAAGGCTGCAGCGATTATTGTGCTGCATTTAGTGACTGTACAATTAGTGATTGGACTAATTTAAACTCTGTGGTTTTATGGTGTTTTCTGTGGCCTGTCATCGCTGTGGGTTATTAATGACTCACAGGCACAGCCCCTGTGTTTGTTAATAAACCTCTGCTTACACGTGGTCTTTAATGAGTTTTACAAATTACGGGAAAAGGAAAAGAGAAAAAAGGGATCATTTAAATCCGATGAGAATGGAAATTACTGTCATATTTTACGCTCTAGAATAGTGTAATGAGACACCTAAACATTAGACAATCACAAACCCACACATCAGTGTGAGTGTAGGAAGCAGCTGATGCTTTAAAAGCACTCAGAGTCAGTCTCCTGACTCCCATTAAGTTTGCTGCTTCGTGTTTTCGCTCTCCTTCTGCCTGCCATCTCTGTTGTACCTAATGCCAGGAAATTTCCAGCCCCTCAGAGGAAAACTGTTTCGGGTTGATGTTTTTCGAAAAGCCTGGGTTAAATGAGATTTAACAGGGCTGATTTGTCCTGCTGCCCTGGGAAATGGCCTCTGTTACGCCGACCGCACTCTGAGTACACGTTAAGCTTTAAATCGCAGATAAGATCCTTTCAAATTAAACATTTATTGTGCTATGTTCAGGCCTCTGGTGAAGATCTGAACTCTGTGTGTGTGTGTGTGTGTGTGTCAGTCAGTCACCCACTGATAATTGTGCTCATGTGGTTTTTCTCAGTCAAACCAGAAACAGCTATCCCACCAAAGAAATTCAAAAAAGGTTTGTATTGTTAAGCTGCTGCAAATTCTCCCTCATCTCTTCATCTCCAAGGCAAAAATCTTCCTTCCACTTCTGCTCTACACCACCTCTGTCTCTCGCCTCCACCCATTCACCAGACCCTCCTCTCTCAAAACACCAAACGCCCTTGAATTGTTCATTGTCACCTCTTCCTGTGCATGTTGTTCGAGCAGCACACCTCTCTTCCTACACGCCTGGATGACTTTGCACCTCCCTCTCTTTCGGTTGCCATATTTCGATCACTTGAATTATGCTCGCGCTGCACTCCTGTAAGACACTCTGCACACCGTCTGGTGTCCCTACACGTGGTGGAATGCTGCACTGCCTGCCTGATGCTATCTTTCGTCCGACGCTGCTGCCTCGTGCTGTCGTTTCATTCATAATCCAGTTAGTCATGAATCCTGTTGTTGTTCTTGTGCTTCTTTTCCACCAGAGGGCAATGGTGTGGTAATTGCAGTCATCATCATCTGCATCCTGCTGCTGGCCATCTTGGGGAGTGTGCTCTACTTCCTGTACAAAACAGGCAAGATCTGTGGCCGATCCGGCAAGCAAGACCTGTAAGTGCAAGAGCAACTTGAAACATTAACCAATAATCTCTGGTAAATAGGAGGAGCTACAAAAAAGAGATGCAGCTAAAATGTTCACTTATGATCATTTTATTTTAATATTTTATGAGGGCTCGGTTTTAGTGTTTAGGCTCACTTGCCCACTTGAGGTTGAACATAAAATTCTGTCTTAGTTTCAAAGTGCAAAACACCTATTGAAATTCTCCCCCGCACACAGCTGAACAGATCGTCTTACTGATAAATGTCCCGGTTTCTGGTGTAATGCATCATGTGTTTGCAAGTTTTTGTTCTTATTCTAACATCATGGAAAACTTTGGTTAACTCGAGTGTATGTAAATTCTATACAGATGTACTGTATGAAAAGTGCTTAATCACAAAACACCCTTAACAACTATTTAAATTTTTAATTACAGAAGATAATGTTGGTAATTATTCCGCTGAAAAGTGAATATGCAGTAATGCTGTAATATTTCCTAGTTGGAATTGTCACAAATATTGATTGCATAAGCAGTATTATTTAATTTTTCTAACATGCACATGTTTGTGATGTTGCAGCACCAAAGAGAAGTCGAACAAAGATAACATCGTGGTGGAGATGAAGAGTGACAACACAGAGGAAGCAATTCTCCTCGGGGTTAACGGAGAAAAACAACTGTCCAGTGACCAGGTAGAAGTCTAGAATTAAATGGAGCTGGCTCAGGCCAAAGATAGTGCTGTTTTTCTGCTAAGCTGAATACACAGACATACACCCTCCTCTGATGTTTGCCCCGTCTCTTTGTGTCTGCCTGTCTTTCAATGTCTCTGTTTTTCCCTCTGGAGTAAAGGGCGGTGACTACCTGGACGTGCAGAAGTGACGAAGTGACTGCAGATGCAACAACAGTTCCGCTCCTGTTCTTCCCTCTCAGGCTCCTATCTGCTCGATACCTTTAAACGTCCACCAGAGCTTCTTATCGTAGAATTAAGTCAATTATGAAGAGCTCAGGTTTCTGTCGAGAATGTGCTGATGGATGACTGAGACTCAAATTATCCTACACTGCAGCTTTCGCTTGCTGTCCCATACCAGCACATTTCTGTTGGAATGCAACACAAGCCCTAATAAGAAGACAATGCTTCATGACAGTTCCCTGCCAATTAGGATTCGCTCATTCAAACCAAGGACAAACCTGAGACTGTAGCTCTCATTACAGCCTTGTATGTTGCTGATCATCCACAGAACAATAATTGGAGCACTAAATTGACCAGGGACTGTTTTTATACCCAACTGACACAGCATCACTGCACAGCAGCCTGAACAGCTCTCTCTCTCTTCAAGTGTACATATGAGATTCTATGTATATATTTCTTTATTTAAAATAACATAATTGGAAAAAAAAAAAAATGACCATATAGTTTTTTAATTTAGTTTTGCTCATTATTGAGAGCAACAAAAAGCATTGGTAGCTTTAGCTGTCTTGTATTTGTTTTTTCAGTTTTTCTAAGTCTGTACACTGAATTTTGGGGGTTGCAGCAACACTTCCCTTTGCAGCCAGTTCCAGCCTTGCCCAAACTTTTGCGTTTTAGCTCTGGAAACATACCTGTTGAACATTTATTCACATTATCATTCACGTTAATTTGTTTTCCCCTTCCTTTCTGCTACCGCTTCTGCCTTAACACCCCCTAGATTTTCTCTATCAAAGGATATTTTTGCAGGACGAGTGAATAATCCAGTCAGGCTTTGAGCTAGAAGGGTTTTTGTAGTTCTCTTTTGGTTGACATTGGTCGACATTTTTAATTAAGTTCAAGCTTTTTTAACAGCCAGGCTAAAATTTACAGTTCCCTGAGAAAGTACAGGAAAACATATGTAGAAAAACTCCACATTTTGTACTTGTAGTTATTGTTCTATTTAATGTCCAGTGCACTGATTCATTTATTGTTGTTCTTAATTGTCCTGTGAGACTGTTGCTTTGTCTAATGTGACCATATTTGAATGAAGTATTTCTCTGTAGCAGTTTTTATTTTCTTTTAGAGGATGAGGGTAGAACGGAAGACTGGTTCATGGTCAATATGGTTCACGGCATGAAGTCACCCTCCTTATAGGGAAAAGACATGTTTCTGTTTAATGAATGAATGAATTCATGTTTTAACCAGAACTTGAAGTAATCTGTTGTATCTCAGAGACGCAGTTCCCACTCAGACATGGTGCCTTCAACTGACACTCACTCCTCATATTAAACGATAGTTTACGTAAAATGTGAGTCCTGAGGAGGGGGAATGACTGTGACTTCGCATCTGTAAATTCAGTTTAAAGACAATCAACAAACCAGACGCTCGTTGCAGCTGTCACGCTCACTCTATCTACCCTCCACTGGTCTGTTTATTTTCTGCTGTTTTTAGGAGCTACCCGTTATATATATAATTTTGGATGAAATCTGTCTTTTAATGCCTTGGAGTTATACAATGAATGTCACTAATGTTCAATCCAATTTACCAACAAACTCTTCCAAATAAAGAATAAATGACTGTTCAATTATACAAACTGAAAATGTGCAATGAGATTCAGCTATGTGTGATAAACAAAGTTTAATTTTTGATTTCTGCTGCACTGCTACATAAACAGATGAAGTGTTAAACTAATTTAGATAAAATGGTTATGGCTTCCCTACAGATATTTTGTCAGTGAAATCAGGTCATTTGAACATGAACAGTTGTTCTACAGACAAGCACAGGCTTAAACAATGTATGATGTACAACATTTTCTTGATAGTTAAATAATTGTTTTTTTTTGTAAGAAAATGCCCTTTTGTCCAGGTTTATTATGTAAGAGGTCTAAAAGTAGCTCAGATATGATGCTGATTTAATAGACAGGCAGTGAAATCAGATTTTAGCTTTTTAATGCAATTACCTAATCCATTACTGAACCTTTGAGACTTTCAGCTAGAAGATGCAAACACAAATAGAGGTAAAGTACTGAAGCTTCTGCAGATCTGTTCACTTGGTAGAGTTCTTAACATGCTCATGTAGAATATACTGTAAATCCATTTTTTGCTTAATCTTCAAAGTAAAATTATCAAATTGTACCTTTGTCATTTCCTCTGCTTAATATCGCTCTCCTACAACCAGGTTCCTTCTCACATTTTTATCAGGGCAGTAAACACGGGTGTAAAAGTAACGTAACTGAATTCAGCCATCATTCTAAACCTGTGCATGACGTGCTACTTTGACAAGTTAAACAGATTAGGTGAATAATGAAAATGTGCACACAGATAAGCACGTGCCGATAAGTTTACACTCTTTTTCCCTTTAGTTTCTTCTTGCAAATGAAAATAAGAGACATGTCTGGGTTTCTGCTTACTTTATTAACAGCACTGTGCATACTTCCAAAGTGATATGAGCTTTTAAAAACCATCAAAAAGTTAATGAATGCCTTATACGGATGTGAAGCGACACGGCTACATGGAATAACGGCTCCCTCTTGTGTCAGGAAGTTGAAGTATCCTGACACAGTGACCGAGGGGTAATAGAGCCTGGTACACATTGAGCATCATGGAGGCTGAGCACTGATCTGGGACCTGATTTCAGGTAGAAAAAGAAGCAGAGGCCTTCTTATGGATCAGCACCTGTACTCACAGAAGAGGCCTGATGCAGCAGAGAGGACAGATTAATACGAGCAATACTGCACAATCTTCCCTTCGCAAATACACTGGTACAGACCAATACTTACTGTACAAACTTTCCTCCACAACAAGGCCTTGTCCTAAGCATGGTGAAAATCTCTAAACATATGGCACTGCTCACAGAATTATTCACATAAGTAAACAAAAGCTTTGGAACAAAATACACGTACAGGAATGCAAAAGGAAATAAAACAGCCATTTGTCATATCACTAACTTTGTACAATTTGCTTTTCTTTAGAGTGACAGTATCAGAGCACAAACTGGTATACTGTGATAAAAATAAAAGGTAAATCATACACGACAATGACATGCTGTCCTCGAAAACATTGACAAAACATTGGTACAGTATTGAGGATTGGGGACCTCCCCGTTCATTAACCATCATTCAAGAAGTTTCTCAAGGCAACTAGGAACAGAAAAAAAAAAAAAAAAAGAACTAGAGAATGGCCAGACAGCGCAGAAACAGCTTCCAGTCAACAGAGCAGTACTCAGAATAAGCTTGGGCTGAGTAGCTACTGACATGATCAACACCCTCGGCCCCCTCCCAAGAACAACACACAACAAAAACAAAACATTCTTCATATGCTGGGAGAGGTTCAAGTCAATGTACCTCCTTGCATTAATATTCTTACTAGCTCGTAGTACCTGGAAATGAAGCTGATGCCTCTAGTCCTGCAAACATTGGAAATAATACAAAAACGTGCAAGTTAAAAGTTGACAAAAGATGTATTAGGCTACTTGTGTGACTTCATTAAGCGGATGCTTTTGGCTACATATCACCTGGATGAACAGAAACATGACACGTGAGCCGCTGTCTGTGCCAATCTCTCTGATGTTTGACAGCCAGGGTGAACGCCACTAGTTTAGATAAACAATATTCCTGAGTTAGTTCTTACAGTTGGCCCAAACACTGATTTCAATGTAGACTTGGGGGTGGGCCAGCAAACCCATGAGCCTACTTTGTAAAAAAGCTTCAGCCATTACTCCCTCTTGGTGGGGAGAGCACTCACACAGAAAGCAAACCGATGTAAAAATGTATGGATTTTTAAATGGCTGGTTTTCATATGTAAAGCAGATGGTTTGCTTTATTACTGAGTCTAACTTAAAGAGAATCATCGAGATATAAAAACAAAAGATTCTGAAACACTGGAGAGTCAACAGCTTGAGAGGGCTGCAGGCTCACAAGCCGTTGGTACTTTCAAGTATGCTACATTATGGACTGAAGAAATACAGATGATACTGTCACTTCAAAGAAACAGAATGACGGTTAAACACAATATTCACAAATGTACATTTAAGGCTTAATTGTTTAGCACTAACAATAGTAGCAGCAGTGAAGCACTTCTGAATTAATTATAATAACAATATTTATGATCATATTACAATAATATATTACCAAAGTAAATCAATGACATTTTTTTTTTTTGTTTCGTGTCACTGGACTGAACTAGAGGCAGATACCTGAAACCGTCAGCCAATGAAGTTCAACAAAAGACAGAAGAGTAAACCTTTCGGTCACCACGGATCACACAGCACTAGCCTGTCTGGTACTGCAGGGTCGTCGAAATGAGTACGTCGTCTAATCCCCTCACTGCCAGGCTCTGCAGCTACGCTAAGCCCTGCCATGAGTTCGAGCAGTAGTATGTTTACAGAGCATGAGTCTGAGCATACTCACTGGAATCCCACATTCATGTTGTACGGGAACAAGGGGTCGAATTAAGAGCAGGTCATAAGGAGTCGGTCTGGCAGACACACATGCACTCACATATAAGCAAAGACACACAGACACACAGACACACACACACACACTGCCAGACAACAGTCTAGACCTGAAACCATCGTCATGCTACTTACAAAAAAAAAAGACAAAAACATGTTTTCATCAAAGAGAAAAAAGTACCAAAGCAACATAGTTAATCAAAGGCCATGACTGACTGAATCTGTAATGACAAAGCTCTGCTGCACATTGTAAATGCTGCTGCTCACCAAGACACCCCGGTGAAGAAGACACCCCTTCCTCTGCCTCCAGTTCCTCCTCCCCACACCTACGCACTCCTCGCTCCGACAACAAGGGCCAAAGCTCTCTTCATCCTGGTCCCTGTCTTCCCTCACCATTTGTACCAACAGTGACCCTCAAAGCTGAAATCATTTTCACATACTCTATATGCACGTACTGTATATATTACACACATTTAATATATATATATTTACTCATATATTAAATTCTCATATAGACATACATTTTTAGTTTTATTTGTGAGGTGTTGGTTACATTTTCAGCAAGAGGCTTCAACATGAAAGATAAGAATGTCTTTCCAGGGTTCCTATGAAAGTCTTACGACATGTGGCGTCCTGTCATTTTCCACAGACGCTCAGTCAGTCCAGACATGTTCTTGGACATGAGGAGCCCTGCTGTGGCAGTTTAAAGAAGGCCAGACACTGCTAAAATGCGCATGGATTGCAGGGCTCAGAGTCCCAGAGATGCTGTGAGCTCGGTGGAGTAACAGCCAGGTACAAATCCACGGGGGGCAAAGGGCATCAGCCAGCACTGGAGGCAGTGCTGCAGGCAATGGGTTTTAGGGCTTTGGGCTGACCTGTGCCAACCTAAACCCAACCAGGCTCGGCCAAGCTAGAGCAACAGAGCAAACATGACAGAGAGGCACAGGGAGTGTGCTATGTAAGAATATGCGCAGTGGAGGGAATGGAGACAAACTCACGAAGGATATTCTTGGCCATTTCAATATTGTTCTGTGCAATCATCAGTGCTTTCTGGATGTCCTGGTAAGAGTATCCCTGACTCATGAGGTGCTCAATCTCGCTACTGATCTGGGGGTTGGCTTCTCCTCCTGTCGCCCCACCACTGGGTGGAGCAGCCATGGGTGGGACAGGACTGGGTCGGCGCTCTGAGTTGATTCTTCTGGGCAAAGGCTTTGGAGGTCTCTCTGGTGCTTCCACCGGCTCTGAGAAGGCTGAACAAACAGGAAGAGAGAATGCATGTGTCTTCAAACACAAAAAGGTCTTTAAAGCTTCGGTTTCCCATCAGATACCATAAAAGGTTGATAAAGGGAGTGATGGTTTGCCTATTCATTTAGTTTTCAAATAATATATAGATGTAATTTTAAAAAGGTCCTCATCTTTATAATTAGGCACCTGTAGTGGTTTTATGCAACTGTATCTATGATGAAGTGGTTGACCTTTCCATCGAAGTGACCTTTAATAAAGTGCTTTCAAAGAGTCCAATTATGATCTGAGTTTGTCAGTGTGTCTATGAGCCACTTAACTGTTGATGCACCAGATACAAAGATTCAGATCTGTGGAACAATTAGACACCTGGCAATTATCAGAAAATGTCAGCTCACAGCAGAGACAAGGTTGAATTCAAAGGTTGTCTCACAAAAAAACAACAACTACTAAAAAAAAAACCTTCAATAACTGTGCAATGTTTCACAACTAAAAGGCTTCATTTGCACCATCAACCAGGAAATTTCTTCATTAAGCTCATCTGTGTCTTCACCAAAATCCAACTTTCACTGAGAGATTCTGGATGGTCTGGCCTTGCACCAGGTAGCAATAAAACATTGCAGGCTGCCATTAAAGCTGCTTTCTCATTCAAGCACCTATCATTCTTTTTTACATCAAGTGATTTTATGAAACAGGCACAACATTTTCTGTTCTTGCCAGACAGTTAGTCTATTTGTTACATTAAAACCACCTCAGTCAACAGAGGCCGAGTGTACTTACATGCTGCAGCTCCGGCATCTGAATCTAAAGAAAGGCGGCTAAAAGCAGCTGTGGAGGAGGAGCAGGATGAGGAGGATGAAGATGAAGAAGATGACGCCCCCAGTTCTGAAAGAGTCCGCCGGGCGGGGGGCTGCGGAAGCCGGGGTTTGGGGAAATCATAGCCGTTTTCTTCTTCTTTCCTGTTCTCAGCAGTGTGGTCTCTGGGACCATTGGTAATTGCCAGAGGGGGCAACTCTGAATAGTCTGGAAAATGGACAAAGTCTAAGCACCAAAAATATCAGACACAGTGACTCAGAATATATCCGGTTTAATTCATATATACGCATCGTTATTTTCTCTTCAGCTGACTCAACTGATTGCTGTTGCTTCACTAGCATTTAATTTTAAAGTACATGCATTAAGGAAGCAAAATGATTTTAAAATGGTATAAACCAAGCTGATTCATGAATCTATGATGTACCCGTTCACCAGATTCAGGTACATACAAAAATTGTGAATCTAACAACATACCTGAATCTCTGGCTTGTTGTGACCTGGCCTGGACATTGTACATGGCTTCATACATTTGGGGTCCGTCTTCTAGTTCAGCCAGTGTCAGCCTAAGACAACAAAGCCAAAAGAAACCATATTGCCATGACCAAAGTAATTTTAACTTTATGAGAGGTACAGCAGCACAGGGAAGAGTTTTTAATACCGTGAGCTCAGTGTGGACACTTGGGTCTGGGTTGGGAGTGATGAAATGGGCTGAAGAGGTCTCGGCACTGGTGCCATCTCCCCTATAGTTGACGCTGTAATAGGGGGCAGGACGGGGCGAGAGGAGGGGATCATGTACTCTGAGTCCTCCTCACTGTCACGTGCCTCCTCTCCTGTCACTGGCCTCTGGGCTGAAGACGGTCTGGGAACAAAACCGTATTTATGGTGGAGTGTAAATATAGATTTCTAAAAACTAAACAATAAAGACAAGCAACAAGGTTTCTAATTAGCTTAGTTTGTGTCTTTTTTTTCATATACAATGTCACGACTGTGCCGTACCTGATTGCCAGGGAATAGATGGCATTGGCTGAGACAGAAGGCTTGACTTTGGGGTTGTCATATTCTTGACTGGCTGCTGTGGGAAAGTTCTAAAAAAAAAGAAAACAAACAGATATATATATTTTACCAACGAAATACAAAATAAAGCTGTTAAAGGATTTACTCAGGATGTTGGCAATTATGATCTTTAATGTTCTTGCTGACAGTCACATCACTACTCACATAGATTAATGCCAAAATAAGTGTTATTCAATTTTGTATCAAACTTTAGAATGTTTTTTTAACACCCTCCCAAAAATTGGAACATAAAAAATATTGACAGAAAACTACTAGAAAAGCAATATGCTTGGAATTGTGGCTTTAGTGTTTTTGAGTGTTGTGTATGGGGCTCCACTGACCGGCGGGTGGTCCAGACTGAGGCAGCTTATGTTCTTCTGTGAGTCCGAGCGGGTGTCCAGAGAGGAGGGCAGTGCCAAGGGAAGGGAGTGTCGGTTGGAGAGTTCTCTGACACCTGCTCGAATGTCCCCTCCCAAACTGGACACTTGGGTGGACGAGGACGATGAGGAGGAGGAAGAGGATGCAGAGGTGGGGGCCTTGGGAACAGGCCTGGAGTTCCATTCAGTCAGGGGCCGATTTGGAGGTGTGGGAGGGAGCTTATCTCTAGGAGGGGGCTCCCCAGGAGTGCAGGGTAAAGGCCGCCTCTGCAGCCGTCCATCGGAGGATGGAACAGACGTGATCGGGCGGTCTGGTGGAGGAGGAGGGGGGAGATCCCTCAGTGCAGGGGGGAGTGGAAGAGGTTTGTCTTTGTGGTGGGATGTTACCTGGAGGGAAGAAAAGAGAAAGAGGGAGCATATTTAAACTACATAAAATAATGATGTGAAATCAACTGTGCTGGAAATGATCCATTTAGCAACACGACCACTGAGTATGCATTTTACATCACAAAAAACAATATGCATAATGCATTTATACATAAATATTAGATGAAAAACACTAAAGAGGAATATTGTCTGGAATCTAAATAGAATCTCATCTGCAGACAATTCCAGCATCCCATCTACAGTCGATTTATGTGCATTTAAGAAAAAGTTAAAAAGTGGAAGTGCACTCTAAAAGAAATTATAAGCACAATAAAAAATACACTGATCATTGTGACTTGTGTCAAGGAAGTAACACGAGTAAACATAATTGTAATAAATATGTTTGAAAGGGTTTCGCTCTCTTTGGATGCACCGTAATGTCAAAAATATTTGGAGAAATGACTTTTCTGTTACAAACAGAGAGAATGCATTAAACTTCCAACTACCTCAAAAAAGGGTGCGTTTGTACCTTAGTGGTGACCCCTGGGCTGGAGGCACCAGGGGGGTTAGGGAGGTCTGTGCGGTAGCAGGTCTAATCTAGGTGGGACTGGTGGAAGAGAGGACTGAGGAGCCATGGACATGGGTGACGGCGGGCGTTCCACCTGGATCGGATTCACAATAGCAGAGCACAACTCATGAGATCAAATTCTGCTCTATAGGAAATATTTGCGCACAATCAGCATTTACAGTGCACATGATACACAGGAATACTGCTGCCACTCTAAGCTGAAGCTAATGTTATCTAAGGGCAGTGATGTGCGTCTGTGTGTTTGTATAACGGGGAAAATAAGGCTTCAGTTCTCAGAATATTGCTCTTTCAATGGTCAAGAATCTCACTATGTAGAGCTGGATGACAGTGCTGCAAAAGTAATCATAAACAGCATTTCTTATATTATGTGGTATTTTGTTAAATTATGTTTTACATAAAGAGAGGAACCAAGTAGAAACTGTAGTCCAGGAGCCTTTGTATTTCCTAACTGGTAACTAATTATTAGGTACAGCCATACGTAAAAACTTTAAGTCACGGGGATCCAGGAATTCTAATATTTTTTATATTTGTAATGTGGGCAAGCAATTAGAGACACCTGTCTGGTTCTACACCCATGCAAAAAGCTTTATTATTTATTTATTTCGTTAATTTCGAAATAGTTCAACCTAATAAATATATTAATACTACGCATTTACAAAGGATATCAAAGTATTTCACAGCGTACATTTAGAGAAATAGTCTGGCAATGTACTAGCAATACAAGCCAAATAAATTCCAGGAACCACATCAAAGTGTGTGTGATCTTTCTCAGAGGTATTTATTAGGGGAAAAAAGATGTAGTATAGGAGAGTGCTCCACACAGCAACACACCAAGAGGCAGGAAAAAAGCTCCTGTCGTGGCACAACGAAAGATGGAGATGAAAGACTTGCTATGAGCCGTGAGCTTGAAAACCACAAAAAGTGAAAAGGGCCAGGCAGGGTGTGTTTCATCTGTCCAAAGATGGGTCTCAGAAAAAAAGAAGCAGACATGAGGTGCACTCGGGGTGTCAAATCCAAGTGCCCTAATGTTTTATCAACGAACTTGAAACAGAACAATTTGTCCAGTTTCGAAACTTTGAGAAAACTGCAATAATGATCTGTCCTCAATCTGTCCTCAATCCCTTTGTGCAGGCAAGTTTGCTCATCATGAGGTGAGGATCTTCCAATCTGTCATCGTCATCATCGTCGTAACTGGGCGATGGAGCACCCTCGGCACAAGACGCACTCCTGCAGGAGCCCCCGCTGTTGTCCTTGGGGTCAAAAGGATCCACGACGATGGGCTCCGTACCCTTAATCTCACATCGACAAAGGGACATCCCGTTCCCTGACCCTCGGACTCCTGCAGATGTAATAAAACCGAAATGAAAGGTTATGTGCTTCTAAAGATCTGTTACATCTACAGAAAAGAGCACTTTAACAGCATGAGTTAAGTATGAGTTATGACACTTATGAGCTACCAACCCACACAAACCCCTTCTATCTACCCACACTCGTACCTGCCAGGCAGTGAGGCAGGAGGTGCACATGAGATGACCACAGGGCTCAATCTTCACATCCTTGTCATTCTCGGCGCAGATCTTACACAGCTGGAAAGTGGAGCCCATCTCACAGTACAGCTCATATTGCTCCTGAGGGGGAAAAAATGAGAACTATAAGCTCTCAGTGTCCAAACACAGAGCAAGATCATACCACACACAAAAACTAGAGATCATTTCTAAACAGCCCAGAAAGATTTGGAGCAAGGTTAATATGTGGGGGTGTATTTTTAGTTTCAGTCTTGTCCTTGAGCAAAATGACTGTGTTCATATAAAACCTTTACAAAACATCACAAAAGATTTAAGAGACTAGCAGTTTCACGGTTTACATGTTGTTCGTTTTGTTCTTCAATGTGATCACAGTATGAATAGATGGACAGATGTGTGTTCTGCAAGGCTTGAAAGTTCTAAAACCTCAAACTGATAAAGGAAATTTTTTATTTTTAAATATTTTTAATTTTACTTCCTAATGGGATTGCACAATTTTGGAAAAAACTAAATTGCAGTATTTTTCTTTTGTGATATATTGTTACCTAGCGATATAAATTTCACTAGATATCTTGAATAGCTTACTTTTGAAAGATCTGATCATACTAGAATGACTGGGCAGATGTTTATAGTGGATATACAAATGACCCAGGCTCTTTATGGTACTAAAAGCCTCACTCATGAAGTAGGATAAAGAACAGAGTAAACAAAGAATTCACCGCACACATCCACTACATGTATTAACAATACTCACATTAATTTTTTTAGAATTGCTAATGGATGTGTTCAATTCACCGTTACAGAAAAGAAGATCACAATCAATGAATAGAGCTTCTCTAGCACGTCCATGCGTAAAACTGGTTATGCAACGGATTTCAGTGCACCAAACACACGAGGTGTGTGCTGTGACTACTCTTATGAGAGGGTTTTTTGGAGGGAGAAATAATAACAATATTACGATGGTTTAATACATTTGTTAACTCACCATGAATTTACTGTTTGGTCAATGTCATACTTTCTGTTTGTGAAATAATTACAGTGTCATTAATGGGATTTACTTGATGTCGTACAGCGAGCGATGTAAATATGGTGCATGCACACACTGAAGTGATACTACTGAATCTATATATTGTGCAGCCCTACTTTACAACTCAACATAAAGAAAACAACATGTTTTAAACTACTATGTTCATACATGAAGCGTTCTTACCCCAGCAGATTTCTTAATTTCTGCAAATTCTTTAAAACCTAATTTAAAAAAAGATAAGCTCTGTGTTTAGATTTACTGCTTAGTCAGGTAGTTAACATTGACTAATGTACTTCTTTTGGTACATTTTATGTCACCTACATTTGCTTTCTTCAGTCATGTTGCACAGTTGCCTCATTTGACCTTTTCAACAAATACCAAAGACCAACAGCAATAAATAGAATATTAAAGAAAGATGACATGGTCCGAGAAGGACACTGCTCTGACCTGTGTGACTTTGATGTGGTCTTGAGGCGAAGGCTCACACAGTCCTGTTAGGTCAGGATTTTGGGTCCGGCCATCAGGGAATAAATAGCTTAAGAAGAAGAGGCACATAAAATTAGAAGGTACAAACAGAAGCGCGGTTAAAGGTACTTTCATTTTTAAAGTGATCATTATCAGTAGTTAGTGTGATTATAGTGCACGGACACCTAACAGGCCGTGGAAATGAAAACATCTGTGCATTAAATAATTCAATCTGACAATGTTTTTTTAATGTCATCACCAAGTTGATGCATATACAGAACGTGAGTATTTTACAAATGGGTCAGATGTTGTAATTACCATTTGATAACTGTTTTGATGAAGATGAAGGCAATGCACTGCATAAGCTTTCCCAGTTTGAATGAGGATTTGATTACAGGTTGAGACTGGCCAACCATAGCTTTCATCAAACAAAAGGAATCAACGCTGGCACAAAGAGACGAGTTTTAAGCCAACCAGCTACACCACAGAGTGAACGGTGCATTAGAAACTAGCAATTCTATTCTGGTTATGATAACACTGGAGTGATGAGAACAAGCAATATGATATGGCTGGACTGGTTTAAAGCCGAAAGGCAGATTCAATTGTGAGATACAAAACAGATCTCTAGAGAGGGGGCGTAGAAAAAGAGAAGCCCTGTGTGTGGCAGGAAGTCCGACTTACAGATCATTTATTAAAACTGCAACAAATGAGGAGCAAAAATTAACCACAGAGGCTATGGGTCAAGATGAAAATGAAAATGCCAGTGGACTTACAATCCTTCTCTGAAACCATCTATGAGGGCCTGGAAGAGGGGTTTATTGTGGGGAATGGTCTGGAGTATGTTTCCATCTGCTGTCACGTAGCCGATGGCCCACTGGCCCAGCCGTGTGCAGCTCAGTCGAAAGATGTAACTGGGGGGGGAAGAAAAAAGTTGTGTGCATGTTCATTAGCATAGACATCTTTGTGGCAAATTATGCCAAATGCTGACTAAATGGTAAATAGAAATATCCCATTTAAAATTAAAAATGATTTACTATATACATAAAATAAATTAACTACATTAAGCATTCCTAATACATTCCAACAAGATAGTGCTGATAGTTGCAAAATGACCATATATCTATCACTGATCCTGGCCAAGACTTAACATTATGGTTTGACTAGGATCAGAAATGTTTCAGAATGCTCTGTGTGTTTGTGTTCGAGTAAAGCAGGGTGAGCAGGCCCTCTAGAACACTCCTCTTTTCACCCACAGTTTATGCTGACGGCATATGTGATCAAATATTCCTACCCCTCAAATAAATTTACTGTAAATTTAATGAATTTATATGTATATAACTGCTTTTTAAGTTCAACAAACTTGAACCATGCATAGTCTGATAGATCATATTCATACTTAAACATCCCTATATTCTATTTTTGCATATGTCTGGTTTAACAGCGAAAATGTAAAAAATAATATTGCTAGACATAATGTCACTGCTCTGCAAATTAAACATTACATGCACTTAGTTTCAGGTCTGTGCATCTGTCTGATCCACTGCCACACACACACACACACACACACACAACCTGCAGAGCAAAGAGGTCACAGAGGCGCAGACGGGAGATACAGAAACACACATTTCAGTTGCATTTACACAAAATATTTCCTGCATTGTTGTGTGAAGGTGTGACTGTGTTTTCTCTTTTGGATCATATCAGCTAGGAAACATTCAGAAAACACCATTTCAATTCTGATTTCTTGATTTATTCAACACCGCTCCCTCTCTTCATTCATTTACAATCGCACACCCTCCAGCTCCCATTAAGACAAATAATTCAAATGCATGGTGTGGTGCATATTTAAATATTGATACTGTTTAAGTATGACAGTGCTACTGCATGGTTGGGGTACTTTCATCAGCAGCTGAAATGAAGAAGGGACGCTGTTGTCTCTGCAACACCTAGCTGCTGAATATGTTAAGTGAACTGTTTTGGAATATGTTTTTGCACCGTTTCCTGTCCTAAACTGTAACACAGAATTTAAATGCAGAGTGTATGCTAGAGGTCCTATGAGTCTGACAGCAGATGGGCTACTGTCCACCATGTCTAATGTTTGTTTCTTTGAATAAAGAAACTACTGATTTAATAATCAAATGAAGGTGTGGTGAAGTATAACCATTAACCGACTTTAAAACAAAACAAATTACTTATTTTGGAAATCATAATCAGTTAGTGACAGAAGATGAATGAGTCTGGCAACATTGCATGGAATCCACAAAAAAAAAAGGCCTTCTTGGCCTTGATGTTAAGTCTAGATAAGCCTATATCCTTAATGGAAACAGACTCCTACTGAGAGTAAGCTGTATTCCAAAAGCTACACTCGTTTTAACCAACAACTGCATGAATATCAACGTGGCTCTACAGGGGCCAGGCCTAAACAGTGACATCAGCTTCCTGCTTACAATCAGGCTATTGATGCTAGGTACCAGTGCCACGCTGTCCTGGATCCTTTGCACAGAAGCATCCCCCGCCACACACACAGCAAATGCTATGTAAAACTGCCAACAAGACCATACATGTGCTCTGTCTGTCAACGCATTAATGCAAAGTCAAACTCTAATAATTTGCATTTACAGTATGTGCATGTTTGCATGTAAAATGAAAGCACTAACCACTTCAGTCATAAAGGTGACTGACTATGAGTATTAGTATTACATGCCCTCTGTCACACACATAAACAGATACACACAGACATGTATTTTTTTTGGAACCAAGCTGTAGTCCTGGAAACAAATGACATGTCTTAAGTTAAAAAAAAAAAATCTAAATATGCAACCTAGAGCAAACATAGACACAAAAATAAATATTAATTGTAAGTTAAGGTGAGGGGATTATATTGGTAGAGCCAATTCAGATTGGCACAGTGTTCAAAAATGTGCAGCTGTTCCTGTATCACTGCAGTCAGATGAAGAGAAACATTTGAAAAAATGATATAACATCTTGTGTTTAGAGAGCAGATTGGTTTAGGCTGGGTTAGCGTGTGTTGCAGGGTTACCTGCCAGGCTTGTGAATGAACTTCTGCAGCCGTGCTTTGACCTCATCATAGGTGAGGAAGGCCATGTACCCGGGATGAGTAACTGCCAAGCTGTTCCAGTTCCGAAGCAGAGATGACCAAGGCTGCGAACGAGAGAAAGACGAGACTCATATGATGTGTGAGTGAATAGAAACATAGCGATAACCATATGAGCAGAGTAAATCTACTGCATCATTGGTTGATGTCGAAACAACTGTAGTTTACTGAAAATCAGCGTGATTTACAATTGCAAATTCAACTTGCTCCTTTAATACGATCTGACGCCACAGAATGAGAAAGGATGAAGAGACGGTTTACAATGTTTGTGTATAAAGTTTACAAGTGTTTCTTTCCAGGCTAGTTGACCAAATCAGCTCACGCTAATCAAACAATAAGGAGTGAAGACTTAATAATCCAAACTACTTCAAACCATTCCAATTACGGTAGTAAGTAGGTGGTTCCGCAATTAGTCTGGTGTGTGAAAAGGAAGAAGAGCTAACACATGCAACAGTGAAAATGTGTTGCAGAAGTTGCGACATATTTAAAGCTGCACAATTTGCATGTAAAAATACTTGTTTTTACATTGAACCTATTTTTTATTAAGCTATAAACAAAAAGAGACAGCCCTGACTGTAACTTCCCCATATTTACATTCAAATCTGATGTTACTTATTATACTTGTGCACAAAGGAAGTTAAAAGTCAAAACTGTCTGTATGAGTACAGTGTGTGATCTTACCTGTGTGTACCTTAGTGTAATGTGATCATGAACTAGCCGGGATAGTAAACAAACGTGTGCTGAGTAATGTAGTATCCACTAACTACATTTATTACTTCACTGTTTTTTGACATTGGGCAATTTACTCCTAACCGGCTTTGTTTACCCTTTACTAAGCAAAGACAGCAAACTTTCCTCATTATATTAATCACCAGAAATATCGCAGCCTAAAACGTTGTCACCCTCAGTCTATTGCATATCAAGGACAGAGCTTAAAATGGCCACAGGCTCACTTCCTTTTCTCAGTTTGAGGACATTTAGAGGAGGACTTTTGTGCATGAGGGAGTGTCATAGGAAATGTCTGTAATCTGTTTAGGAAAAAAGTCAATGAAACAATGCAAGAACTTTCAGTTAATGTAAATTAAAGGTAATTTTAGATATGAGATGACATGAATTGTAGAATGGTCATCATCTGCTACTCTGTTATTTAAAATGTGGATACATATGCTTGCACTATAGATAAGATCTAAAGATAATGCACGACAAACCTGCCCTCCCATCCTCTCTTTTTTTATTCGCCCTCCTTTGTCCCGCTGCTTCATTCTAAAAACAAGGACCTTCTAAACTGCAGCACCTGCACTGCCTCAAACATACACTAAAATACTCCAAAAACAAATGGGCTGTTTCCCGATGTCTTGTGTATAGCGTTGCAAAATATAAATGGTTGGCTGCTTTTAGCCATTTACCTCACTACAGCGAATGAACAGTGTGCTGCTAGTGTAGACTATCAATTACCAATTTGACCCAGAGCTCAGCAGTAATCTAACTCAAATTGACAAGGTACCATTGCTCTAAATGCAGACTTGCTTAGATGCAGAACTTCTTTATTATCCAAAATTTTAGCCTCATTGTTTTTAATCCATGTAAAAAGTAAGAAAGTGTAACTTTAGGGAACCGTATATGATTACACTGGATCTTCAGATGGATCTCAGTATTAAAGACCCCTTGGTTGTGTATATGTGTTTCTACCTGGAATAGCCTGGTGAAGATGTCAAACTCAAAGACAGATATGTAATCATTGCAGGTGAGGTCTATAGTGGACTTGAGAGCCATGGCTTCCAGTCCAGAACTGATGGGATGAAATTCGTGGAGGGACTGACGGAACACCTTCCACGGCACGATGGTCCTGTGACACACAAAACAAATACTGATAACATATCAAAACATCAGAAATACATGCCTGCTGAATGTACACTACTTGCACTTTGTAGTGTGGTGTTCTGCATGTGAATGACAGTGCAGTTTTTAAGTACCTGGCCTGTTATAGCTTCAGTACCTTCTTCTAAATGGAGATATTAACTGCATTTCCCTTCAAGAAGGTACATTCTAATGATTCATATGTGATAAAAAGAGAATGCTATTCTTACACTTAATTAGAAATAGAGCTTTTATGGGCATTGGGCAAGAAGGCTATCTGATGTAAAGATACAGTAAATATTTGAAATGCTGAACTTGGGCAAGATATACTGTGTAAACCCCACAACTACTTGATAAACACAAGGCATTTATTATTTGAAGATACTAGGAAATCTAAGTGTTAAAATGTGGGATGACCTTCTGTAAAGTTCGGTAAAGTTGGGCACAGATTAACAGATTAAGATGTGTACTATAGGATACTACACGAGCGTGGGTAATCAGTTATCTTTTGGTGGTCCTGAGTACCAGTTTGAAACCACGGAAAAAACAAACTATTAAGTGCATAAAGAAACTGATTGGACTCACTTGTCTCCAAAGGCACGCCTCCAGAACTCTGCAGCATCTGCCTTGGTGATGCGGAAGTTGTCCCCCTGAAACAGGCCATTGGGGAAAATGGCCTTCAGTTCAGCGAGCATGTGGCTAAAGATCAACGACAGCTTGGTGAGGTTCCGCCTGTGCAAGTCAAGAATAGAGGGGAGGGGTGTGAGATTTCACACGTTTGTTATTTCTCGGTAGTTATGGTATATAGTTCACTGCTTGCCAGAGATTTCTTTTTTCTATTAAAACAAAAAAAAGGCTTGTACATACTGGGAAAAGTGACATCCCAATGAATAACAATGGTTAGTTACATATGAATTTTTCAACTCTGAAATGTGCGTCAAGTATTCAGCTGTCTGAGTGAACTATAAAAAGAATCGTACATTTTGAGCTCCTTCACAGTTTAGCTATCTGTGGCAATGCAAAAAAGGCGGTCGCGCGAATGATAATAGTACAAAATTGACAACCCAACCTAAACTACCTAAAAGTTTTGACGTGTAAATGTGCATTAGGTTGCAACATGTCTTTAAATTTCTTTTACATTTCCGGTTTCTAATCATATCAAAGTAAAGCACAGGTGGGTCAGACAAATGCCAAATAATTACATTGGTGGTGAAGACACAGTAGAATTAGCCACAGAACTCTCTGGCTGTGCATGCTCTCATTTGTATGTCATTTGTTTTTCAGCTTGGTTTTTCTTACCATCAGTAGGGAATCAGCCTTGACACCACCAACATTTGACTGTCACGGCTGATGAAACTGATCACTGAAATATATTTTTTCGCATGTTCCACTAGCAGTTTTAGAAAGATGTTCAAGCAGTGCCGGGTGTGCAAAAATGTGTTTACATTGTCCTCTAGTCAATCATCTACTTGTCATAACTTATCCATGTGAACCTAATCAACACATTGAGGGAAGCAAAATGTAAGATATTGTGTCACCAGAACAAATGACCACGCTTCGCTCTTGGCAGTTAGTGGCCACAAACATGACACATCACATACCCTGGGTTAGAAAAATACTGAGAATCGGCCCTGAAATGAAATGCAAGATATGCTGGGAACTTGCCTAAACTTGACCCACTTTCTGCTCTCATTTGGCTTCCTAATAAGTAAATGCATAATCTGGAGATATTCCTAAACATACAAAACCTCTGGTTGGTATAGGACAATGATATAGTTGATTATATAATTATGGGATTAGCACATAAGATGTTAAAATGGCTGTGGCAGATGTGATTATAAAAAAATGAGATCTGAATGAACAAATAGTTTTAATTATCCACTAAGACTGATAACACAAAAAACTAAAGGGAGGAAACAGGGACATTTGACTTAAGAGTAGGGTTCTGCTTGGCATTTTCTCCCACTGAGAATTGTCCTTAGCTGCTTCCACAGTACAGAAATAGTCACAGGTCAAGGGAGACAACACGGCAGTGTTAGGAGACATACACCAAGATTCACATACTGACTGAGATGTAGAGGCTATGAAATCTTAGTAGCAAAATGCTGGTCAACAAGCACAGAGGACAGGAAAGGACTGATGATTAGGAGAGGAAAAAAGTAACTTCTTAAACTCAATTTACAGAGGATTCTGAAAAAATGTTGATGCCACTCTACTTTGAATATAAAAAAAAAGTACAAATGCAGCACTGTGGGACCACTGATGACAGACAGTTAAGGTAGTAAAATCATAGTTCCTGTGCCAGCCCAACATCCGTGTAAAATGGGAGACACGGCTTGGGAGTACTCTTCCATGTATGTTTAAGGAAAACAGAGATTCAGTATGCATCACGAGTAAAGAAAAAGGCAGCCAAAGGTGGTCAAGTATTTTTTCCTAGCACAGCTCAGCTTTGCGTGTGTTATATTGCTTAAACCGATCCCCAAAGCAGAAGAGTATAATGAGGAAGAAAAATGTGGTTTCAAAAAAGGAGATAAAGAAATTAGAGAATTAAGCTGCACAATGTCGCCATACCACCATAACCCATCACAGTATTCGAGTATTATTCTGAGAAAGACATGATTTACAAGGCAACACAGAGGGAGATTGTGCTTGGCCATTGGGCAGGGTAAATTGACATGCATGGGAGAGACAGCAATGAAAGCATGGCTACACTGCAGCTGCCCCACTCTCCACTACTCTATATGAGTGGACAGAGAGGACGACAGAGTGAATGAGGGAGGAGGACAGTGACTGAAATTGGATGAATAAGATTAGTATATGCTGAGACCCACGAAAGATAAACCTGCGCTTGTTCAGATTATTTACTTCAGACGGAGCAGACGGGAACCTTAAAGAGAAAAAGCAACGTTGAAAAACTGTGATAACATGCTATATTTGTACTCTCAGCAGGAAATGATCCTCGGACAATGAACACTCTTGTAGATGAACGTCTAATCTTTTGAGCTGTTCTGCCCACTTAAAATCTACAGCACAGACTTGAAGCCAGATGCAGCCAGTGTGTGCCTTTGAAGACAGGGCTACCCCTCATCAGGGATTCAAAGAGCAAAATCAGATCTTCATCTACTCTGCATTTCCCTCCGAGGACTGAGCTCATGCATCAGTAGCTGTGAACCCCTCTTCACTGTCATCCCAGGAAAAGGTGTTTGTGACACTGCATTTCAGTGTGTGTATTCTCCAGCAGCCATCAACTCAGCAGGGGGTCCTCCTCTGTTTCTTCTGGTTTCTGGCCCTACTGACCTACTGAGCTTTAGAGCTGCAGCCTCATCCATTCTCCTGTCAACCTTCCTTTACACTCTGCTTTTATCTAAGTCACAGCAGCTCCCTCCCACTCTACTTTCATCTTCAGCATAATTCTATGAAGACAGTTATCCTCTCCTTCAAGTTTGTGTGTGGAATTAATCTCTCCTCACTCAAAGCTTTTTATTCCACATCTAGTCATAACCATTTTATAAATGCACTTGCCCACTCTGCTCATTTTCTAAACTAAAAATTTTTAAGGAGGTTGTTTAGGACCTATGCTTTTAAAGGCCTCTCTTTAAAATGCACCTTTTGGATACAATTCTAATTCACCAGCAAATATTCTTAATATTTTTAAAGATTTTCACTTACAGCCACAATTTACATTGGTATGGCCTGCTCTGATATTTAGTGATATAAAGAGGTTCATACTTTGATAGAGTTTGCATGTCTTTAATGGGCAACAGATTCAGATTTTGCTTTTTGATCCAAAGTTCTATGGGCAACCATCATGCATAGCCTTCATCACCAAGCTCTGTGAGCACAAGCTTCATATAACCTGTTTCACCCAGTTCAGCCAAACTTGCAATTGCAATACAAAGATCAGTTTAGAAAAAAAAACTACACTTTGCCAAAAATATCAGAAAAAGCTATTTGCACAAGAAAAGGGACTCAAGCTATAATATCTGCAAAAGCAGAGGAAGTTTCAGATGAAATGACATACGCAATTAGCGCTGTCGAAAAATCCCCCAACACGTGACTGTGCATGTGCTTGATGTAGGTGTGTACTGTTAAAATGACAATGTCTGGGGATCACAAAGCTTCGGGTTTTTTGGATGACACAACCAGTATGCGAGTGTGTGCACATGCATATGCATGCCTGCACTGGACAGTAGTTAAATAGCCTACTGCTAGAACGATTACTGCTTTTCAAGCAGCTAAGAGGGACAAAGTAGTCAGTGGGCTACTTAGGTTGTCTGCAGAGCTACTCTGGACTGTCACATATCTATACCTTTTTTTAAAAAGGTCTTTCACTGTTATTCCTAACCACAACCGTGGCAAAAAGCCAGACCTTTACTCTGAACACTGGGTTTTTGTCCACCATCCCCCTCATGCTATAGATTGACCTCTGACCCCGCAGCTGGCTGCTCCCTTCCTGTTTCCTGCTGGCTGTGATAAAGTAGCGCAGCTAGCCAGCCAGCACCGCACTGCGCTAATACACTGCAGCACAGCCAGCCAGGGTCAGCCTTACTGAATGAGAGTCTGTCCGAATTGGCAGAGTCACAAGTAGCTGTAATATTATCATGCAGCTGTATTATCTTTTCTGCTCAATGCTAAATGGGAAATACAGATCACACACAAACTGACACCAAAACAATGACATGTAAAGACACTTATGTCTTTACATGGACATCATCACTTTTGTCACTAGACTGGTTTTAAATACTGCACAGAGAAATTACAAGAGACAAAAGTACATAAATTAGATCAAGAGGTGCAAGAGAATAAGTGTATACATACAGACACATACACACACCCATACACACACGTATATATACATACATATATATTACATTATATTATATATTATATATTATACTCACACACACAACCCTATGATCTCAGAACAGCAGTTGGATGATGGAAAGATCGTTGAGGAAAAGCCTTCTTCCGAATGGCAGAGTTATTGTCTTGGTTTTGCATTTAATGCACACACAAAAGGTCAATGTCTACAATGAATTTAAAAATAAATATGGTAGTTGTAATGGGGAAAACTAGATTATGTGTTTGAAATTCCATTATCCTTTTGCTCTAGTCATCACTTCACGTCACTACTAAATTTAACTGTCCAGAACTGGCTTCATTCCAGCTCTCTGTCAGGAAACAGACACAGGAACACACACCTGAACCTAAGCAGGATTTACCTGCAAACTCCAAAATTAAAACAAATTTAAATTAACTAAAAAAACAGCTGTTTGCTGTGCAGCTATTAAGGCTCATTTAGGGAAATAAAAAGGTTGCAAAACACAAACAGGAAACTGTTCTATTTCAACCTAATTCTCTTGAACAGTCACATCTTAGTGCATATCGAGGCTCATTTATCATAGTGTGCATAAACAGCATGCGCATGCTGTATCCTTTAGGGCAGAGAAGCTATTGTGCATCTTGCTGTTCACCATAATCTAATAGTGTGTGAGGATTACATGACTCGGCTGCTCACTGATATTGCAACAACATAAATAACTCTGATGCTATACTATTTATGTTTGCTGTATTGTTTGTGTGCGCTTGCGCATGTGTGCATGCAGACGTGTATCTGCACACAGAGCCCCAATCTACAAGTGTAGGCAAATGTCACTGAAGCTGAAACACCCACAGCCTCTGGAGTGTGAACTGTGTTTTCCATTCTCAGCAACAATAACCACTAAAAGCTTCCCATGCTTTGCTCCCAACTAGCTAACCTTTAAGGCTCCTTACTGTCGCAGGACAAACACACCGTTTTTTTTTTCCTTAACTTGTCTTGTTTGAGAGATGAGCCAAAAGGAAGCACACGCAGTTTGATTTATATCTAATGCAGCTGAGAGCAGCAGTGGTGTGAAACAGCACGGCGCCTGCCTCATACCCACTCTCATAACGCAGTGGCTGGGAGATGAGTGCTGCACTACAATAATTCATCCTGAGAATCCCACACCTAAAAGTTAATCCGTACACAGAAGATCGGTCACAAAACTAAAGGTTAAACTAAACTAAAGGTTTCATTGTTGTAGAAAAAAACCCCCACAATAACTCAACATTTTTATACAGTTTCATAGAAAGGTGTGTGTTTGGGGAAAAAGAGGGTTTAAGATCAACCCAATCATAAACCAGCATGAAAACTCCTAAAACCAGCCTGACTATAATCATTTTAATAATCACGGGAAGTATTTAACAGTGTGTTGATTCTTTTTCTAATAAAATACCAATATTCGTTACAGTGTATTAAGATCTTGCTCGATAAATGTGAGCCAGTTTTGTGGTAATGGAAAACCTGAACTAAACACTGACAGCTGGATAACCTGTGATCCCACACAGTGTGGTACAAGTCTCAGACCTGTGGACAGAGTCTTAAAGCTTTTATCCTTCGGACTTGGTGTGGTGTAACTCCCATTGAGCACATGACCCACAACTGTCCATATTTTGTAACACATTTCATCTTTTTAATATGAAAAAAACTAATGTCTATACATGCCTGAAATCCCCCCTTTTCACTGTGTTGTGCAATGTCCAAATATTGAATTTGTAACTCTATACACTATATAGTGCACTCAAAATATCGTACAATGCAAAACTAGGAGTACACAGCATATACCCTACTTTCTCGTAACTCTCACAGAGCAATGCTCCCTGTTTTAGAGATGTGAAAATTACCCTTGTACGACTCAAACCGCTGTTAGTGATGACAGAATGTGACAACAATTACCAAGTGTCCACAACGTCAACTGACGTAGAGTCAGAAAAAGTAAGAAATGAGTCCGTGAGGGACGATTTTGGACACAGCCTATATTTTTCTATGTTGGAGTGGGAGTTGCTAAATCATTAAACTTGCAAGACCAACTACAGATAAAACAGGAGTGAATAACAGTGATGCAAATTTTCTCCTATAATCAATTTGATCTGACATTTTAATGCAGCACTGGGTTTCCCTATTGCTCTATCCAATACTACAAACATCATCTTTCATACAGTATTATAGCTGCACTGATAAGATGGGTTTTCAGATAGGCAAAGTCAAGACAAGTACTCTGAGACAGACCTTTGTTTCACATGGATGTCAGGTACATTTACAATAAAATAGGAAGTCATTTTATAATGGGGCTGACTTGGTGAAGTAAAATAGAAATGCGTGCAAATGACATTTGCAAATACCAGAGATACTGTCTCGAACAATGACCTGTTTTTCTCTGTTGACAAAGGCTTGACTACATCGATCACTGACAACACAGAGAAGCATTTTATTGTAAGAAGCTGCAAAATGTATTTTCTCTTGTGACTTTTCCATCTAGCATTAGTGACCAAGACAACAACTAAAATTAACTTTAAAATGTTTATTTACATTGAAAACACAAATGTATAGATTATAGCCAGTTGCTGAATCAAGTAACAGCAGCCAGTTAGAATGTAGGGACACAACTGTGCCAAGCACCAGTCCCAACCCACTTAAAGTGAGTATTCATGCAAAGTGGGTTCACCACGACTATGTTTCAGATAAAAATGATAAAACAGTTCTTGTTCTGGCCTTTTCTAAAGCAGAAAAAAAGTGCAATTTTAAAAAAGAATAATAGCGCTAAATGTTTGCTGGTGGTAAACATTTTGTTGAGAATTAAGAAAAAACACTCTTTGTGTTCCTCTTACCATTTTTTTTTGCACCCATACATCAACAACTTCACAAGTACGCACAATAAAGAGAAACTCAGCTTTGAATGAAAGCCTCGTCGTTGCACCTGCAACCAAAGCCTGAACAGTAGTTCAACGGCACGGAAGGCTGCATGAGTAGAAGCTTAAGGAAGCCGTTCCTAGCGACCATTGTAATAATATCACTGAAGTATGTCTGGAATGCATTTTTCTGTTGTGCAAAGGACTGCAGTAATTTGCCATCAGCAGAGAAGGGTACAGTAAGAATGATGTAAGCAAGTAAAGCATGAGGGGCAGAAAAATAAAAATGATATATAAAACAAGAGAAAAGTAGATGATATACCTTCCTTTTATATTGCTATGCCAAAATCCGGAGACAAACCATACACGAATATATAAATTATAAACATAACACATATTTGTAACGGCAATATTAAATGTTACGGAATTCTGAAAGCAAAAAATGTTAGGGTGTTAAAATATTTACAGCACTCATTGAAGTGCATTTACAGGGCTTTAAAACAAAGTCAACATCCAAAAAGCCTATTAGCAGCAACAGGTTAGCTGTGTAAAGATGACATATGAGGGAAATTAAATCATAAATCATACACGCCCACACTACAAATAACATTTATGACATTAGCCTCAAGGTCCATCTCTTTTTTGCAGTTGCATCACCCTGCAGCCTTTAAGCCCACCACTTCCTGAGAACAAACTAAGCATACTGATGGTGGTCAGGATGCAGTAGAGACTTAGCCCAGGAAGATCATCACAGTCACACAGAGAGGACTATCCGGCAAGACCACGGAGGAAGGTTAAGGAGCTTTTCTCAGGGCACACAGTTTAACGCGCTTACTGATTAATTCTACTGAGTGTCATTTCCTCTAAAAGTACAATAAGACACTGGCTACAGACAAAGCAGCTTTGAATCATTTTCTGTTGATGATTCAAATGGCTAGTTTTTTAAGATCCACCACTAGCCCAACAGAGTTTAAACATGCAGGGTAATGTGGTTGGGATCAAATATAATTCTTCTAAGCACCCATAAAAACATGGCACAAGAAAGACAAGTTTAAGGTAAAAAAAATTGTTTAGTAAAACCAAGTAGTTTTTAAAAGTACTTTGTGTTTGACAATGCTGAAGCCAGAAAATGTCTTCGCTGCACTGTGTAAAGCCAGAAGAGGAAGTAAATGAAGCAAGCAAGGAGGAAGTGCTGACTGTGTTGTGTTGATTCTGACTGAATATGGGCTGTCAGTGTTAATAATTAAGTCTCATTCACAGTATACTTACTTTCATCATTACTCCTCTTTAAGAACAACACTAAACCTTCTTTCACTCTTCTGCCAGTATGTAAAAGCAGGCCTAGAATTACCCAACGAAGAGGAAGAGACAGAGAGCATGTCTTTATTGCCTTGTGCGGACAATTTTCTTTCAATACTATTGTTGCCAGGACATTTTCGCTGGTACACACAACTTCAAAAGGGTCAATACTAGGTTTTGGGTCAGGGCTAGAATTAAGTGTATTTGCACAAATTCAGTAAGACGGAAGGGAGAGAGACAGAGAGAGAGAGAGAGAGAGAGAGAGAGAGAGAGAGAGAGAGAGAGAGAGAGAGAGAGAGAGAGAGAGAGAGAGAGAGAGAGAGAGAGAGAGAGAGAGAGAGAGAGAGAGAGAGAGAGAGAGAGAGAGAGAGAGAGAGAGAGAGAGAGAGAGAGTGTGTTTTGGGGGGGTAAATAGAGGATCTAATTCTCTGGGGAACACACTGTGAAGAAGAAGTCTGTATAACATCACAACATAGCATATCCACCCACACTGCATTCAGGGTTCTCATGACACAACCGAAGTCTCTGTGTCAGGGTTGTCAGAGTCTATTATGTTTTTTTAAAAACAGGGAAATCAGTGTTATTGGTCTTTTCTTTCTACATTCAGGCAGTGAGACAACATAATCATCTTTGTCAACTATTATAGTCCCTCTTAACAGTGTGATTAAGTGCTGAACTCAACTGTGGCCTAACCACATACTACTCTTTGTAATGGGTCAATGTTCCTGGTTGATGCTATAGGATTATTAACTGGGCTTACCCCTTGGTTAATGTCAGTGCCACAGCCTTGTCCACGCAGACAAATAACTCTTTGTGTGTAGTGCTTTTCTTGTGTGCGTTTCCGCAGCTTTACCAGGAATTTCTTTTTGCATAGTCTCTTGGTACATTGATGATGACAGTTAATTTCACAGAGAAATGGCTAAAACCGTCTTCATCAGATTTTGGTAAATACAGGGGCAACTGAGATAGAAGCTTCCTCTTCCTTCTAGTTAACTTAGTGGAGCTTCTCTATCTGCAAAACTAACATCTGAAAAAGAACAATCGCACTAAGGAACTGAGCAACAACATTAGATGTATCACATAGGACTGGTCGGATAAAAGTTCTAGTGTCCATTTAATGCCATTGCAATAAATAATGAAAACTATAAGTTAAGATGAAATAAATATTAAAGGGGTGACTGCCACATATATATCAGGATTCAACTGCCAATAAGCTCTTCTCTAACAGTTTTCAGTCAAGTAACATCTCATCTACTTACTGCAAGATAACTTTTTCCTCAGTGTCATTAGAAAAAATAAAATAAAATCAATCTCACACCTGGTTTGCAGCCACTTGAATGACCTAAAACTTTCCTGTCCCTTTGTGTTCATATTTTCTTAAGAGAAACCTAAATGTCATGACAGGTTACACAGCAGTGATCCCAAGAATAATTTGAATGAAATAAACAATACACTAAGACATGATTTTTTGTCATAAAATGAAAATGGAAATAAAGACCGCATGCATGAATGCAGAATGCTCCGCTCTGCAGCAGTAGAGATAAAAAAGTGTGAGTAAATCGTTTCTGTTTCTACTCTATTTTGTAAAGAGTAAGAACTATTTAAAAAAAGAAAATGGTAAATTAACTACACATAATGACCCCAATTTTAGGCACAGTTCTTCCTTCAGGAACTATTGCCACACCAGCTCAGTGTCACTGTCAGATAGAACACTCAAAAAGCTCCTGCAGACACCGGCAACTAGCCACACAAAAGGTTTTTTTAATCTTCGGCAAGTCGTCATCTACACTGCCAGAAAGAGAAGCAACCCACCTACAGGCGGTTTCAGAGAACCCGTATTGAGCTAAAATCTGATACTAGTATGAAACACTCCCTAGAGAAACCTAATGAAGCTCCTCACACACTTTCATTGCATAATCTGCATGATGCCTCACGTATGTCTGACAGTATCTGCCCCAAGCATGCACTGAACTAAGAGGCATCTGTTACAGTCAGATGTTTATGAATAAAAATGGTTATAATCGCCCACGCAGTTTAACCTTCCATAGTAAGAGTTAAAATAATAAACATTTTACATAAATATAAATGAATGAAATGTAAATAGAGGTAAAACAGCACCATCCAGCAGCTAGACTGCCCCTGCAATAAAAACACACCAAAACTATAACTAAAAGCACCTACAAATTTCTTTATGTCTTGAATAGTATCTTTATTTGGTACCTTTGTATCTATCTTAATTTGGTACTTTTTAAAGAAGGGAAATGGTAAATGTCTTATAAATTTCACTTCCACAAGCCTTACCACATATGAAAACAAGTCAAGCACTTATTTTTTAAACAGACTCTGTACAGCGAGCAATTGTGTGACTTAGGGGAACAGAGAAAATCCTGAATTAAAAAAAATAAAATAAAAAGGCACTGTGCAAAAAGAAAGAACTACAAAACTTGAAGTAAAAATGTTTATGTAGATTATAGAGATAGAGAGGCACAAATACCAGGCGACAGGCAGGCAGCTGTAAATGAAGCGCCATTCTGACCACAGATGCTCACATGCTCAAACCACGAAACACCTCACTCCTTTTGTTTTCTTACATCTTGAGCTACAACCACCTTGGGGGGTTGGGAATAGGCACAACTGTTCAGTCTGTGCCTTTGTTATCGTAATTATTTAGAATGAACTGCAGTATGACGCAGGTTTCACACCTCACATTCACCCGTTTTAGAGGACTCATTAAAGAAAAACAACACAATGGCTAAGCAATACAATTTGAAAAGGAAACTGAAAAAATACAGGCAGCAAATAGCACTACAATTATCTCCAGAATCATATTCACTTATTCAACATTACACTAGGTACTAGATTTCTATCCTCTTTACTCACCTGGGTTGTGAGTTCTCCTCATACATGCGCTCCTTGCCCTCCTTGAACAAGCTGATGGTCTGTTTAGTCTTCTTGGTTAGGTTCTCCATGAAGACCCGGAAGTACTCATTGTCCCCCAGAGTTTCCATTTTGCCTTCATAGCGAGACAAGATAGTGCGCAGGTGCTGGTAGGTGTCAGGCAGCAGATCCAGGATGTAAGGGGGGCTGTTCTTCAGGGCCAGTTTGGGGTTTTGGCACAGACGCACCACCTGCACAAAGCGGGTAAGTGAGGGGAAAGACAAGATACGGTTAGAGACAAGAGGTGGATGTGGTAGTGAAGGCAGATGAGAAACGCAAGACAGAAGACGTGTTAGAAATCAAGAGGTGAAAGCGAGGTTAAAAGAAAGTAAAAGAAAGAACATTAAAAAAATGTCTCAAATGTCAGTCGCTTTTCCAGTAAAACAGAGTTCTGCATAATATACCTCTTTCCATTATTTAAGCACTTTACTTTAGCACAGAATATTGCCAATAAGCCCTTGCAGGTAAATGCAGTAATAGAAATGCCTACAAAGCTAAAAACAGAAAAACGGACCATTAAAGGCCTATCAGGTGTGAAGTATGGTCTACACAACATGTAATGGAACATATTAAATATTACACATTTAATCCCTTATGGGATCATAAAGTATTAATGCAGGTGGAAAACGAAATAGTATTCATACATTGTAGATTTTGCTCTGTTCTCGTTGTGAAACAAATCATCTGAATTTCTTGCTCAATTGCTTTATGGATGTCTTTTCATACACATGCACAGGAACGCTCGTATCTTATTAAATGACCACCATGTCAATAATCATAGGTCACCACAGTCTCTCCTTCTTTAGCATGTTTAGAGAAGCAGTTGATATTTATACTTCCCCATTTCAATTTGCAAACTCTACACCACTTCTGCCTTAAAAACAAAAATTCTCTTTACTCAACATTTGAGTATGATTGCCTTGCAAATGTGAACCAAAGTGCTGACTACGATACAGACAATGTGGATATAAGCTGCACTGAAACAAAATAAATGTTTGCAGTACAAAAGGCTAAAAATCCTTACTGATGTTCAGATCTGATCTGATGAACAAATCTTCACTTCAATTGAAACATTCACCACTAGTGCCAATATAAAGCTAGGGTGTCAGCTTCAACAGTAGCCCAACAGTTGCATGTTAGCAGCAGGACATGGTACGTCCTTTTGTGAACCAGGCAAAATTACAGTTTAGTAATTATGTGTGAGCGTTAGAAAGATGTGGCAGGAACGGAATAACGACAACATCGCCTTGAATTTCCAACCAAACCATTGGTTTGCAATGAAAGAAAAAAAAAGAACCTCATTGGCTGAGAAAGAAAAAGAAAAAAGAAAGACTAACTAACTAATTAAATTGAATCAGCTCTGAGGCCGATTTAAACTTCTCCAGCAATACACGTAAATGTTGACGTGGACCTACGCTCAGAAATGTTCTCACGCGTTCCTTTTATATCCTGAAAAGAAAGAAAGAATCCAGAAACAGTTCTTTTTTCTGGGTCTCTTTCCGTTTGGATCCCGAGATTATCCAATCAAGTTTGGCCACGCACATCAATGCTCAAGATGCTGTTGAGATCTGGGAGGAATGCGGCGATGGAGAAGTATAAATTGGCCTTAAGATAGATAGATAGATTTGAAAGCTGAAAGTTAAAATGTTGAACATATGAATTGGTAAAAACTCAAACTATATTAATTGCATGTCTGGTACCATTTATCAGCTCTTCTAAATTTCTGGTCAACGAATCAATTGACTGATCAATCTTAAGTTTTTCAGTATTTTCTGCTATTTTACAAGCTAAGCAGTTTGCTTTTAAAAATAATTTGTAGTTGTAGTCATATACAGAATATTGATCGTTGTCATTATTTCGATTCACTTCATAGTCACATTTAAGCAGTCACCCCAGTCTCTGCAATGTTCTATTTGCAACAATTAACTGCCCAGTCCCCCATGAATTCTGCACAACCCTGGCATTTAGAACATCATAAAACCAGCGCAACAAACATTACGCTTTTAGAAAAGCCAGCGTAAAATCAGGCATTTTAGGCAAAGGATCTGTGAAATCCTGGAGGAAGTGTCTAAGGTGTCTGATGTAAAGAGCAATAATGTGAATCCAATAGCAATAGAAGCTAGGCTTTATCTACTGTGTAAAATATCAGGAATTTTTGATCCCAGTTTATTAATGGGAAGTGCGTTGAGACCAGACAGTTCATACATAATGACCCCCATTTGATACTTCACTGTATCAAATGCCTCTCAAAATGAACGAGGTCACATTTGACCAGAAGGATATTTTAAGCAGTACTGATTTCACAACATGCAAAATCTCTTTAGCATGTGGGCTTTGCACCGTCTCTGAGCATTAAAAGGCTAACTTCATGCTGACACAGAGTAGAAATAAAATTAGCATAAACGGATTAGAATTCCATAGTTTTCTATCAACGTCAAGGATGATCTGGATACATAACGCATTACTCGGCTAGCTATTACAAGATCTAACAGATGTTTAAGCAGCAGGAACTACAACTAGTCGTAGGGTCTGATCTACAACACATTCAGCATCACACTGACCAGATGAAGGCAGAAATGCAGTGATGATTTAATCCGTTTCCTACTAAACTAGATTACACTAGAGGAGAAAGAAGACCTTTTACAACAACAAAAGCATATTACAACATAGGCTCCTCCATATTTTGTATCTTTAGTGTAGTTTAGATAAATTTCTTACAGTTGATATCTGGATGAAAGATTTTTTTTGCTTTACTAAATGGGAAATTCAAAAGAAAAGCAAATATTCTTTCAGTATCAGTACCAACACTATGCCTGCATTCCTTCAACTCTCAAAACACAGAAACATGGTTATGTCTGAGACTAGACAAGACCACAGACGTCTACCACCCTAACACCTGTACACATAACTGAGCCAAACACATGTGCATGAATGCACATATACAAGGCCCCAACAAGTCAATCCTCTTACACCAGTGTAAAAAAAAAAAAAAAAGTTGACAGCTAAGCTGCATTCCATAGATCTACTCAATTAATATTTTTCTCTTCTCGCCATCTTAAGTCTCTCTGAGTTGATTTTACACCTTCCATAAAGCTGGATGTAGTTGTACATCAAGTTAAAGTTAGTCAAAGATTAACTAAGTTGAAGAAAAGTTGGTTCTTCTTTATTTTTTGTTACACTTTAGCTGTAAAGTGGCAATTTTGTGCTTCCTTGTTTCTGGCGGAGGTCAGAGACCATTCCTGGAAAAAATACATTTCCCTCCATCTAGAACATCTAAACGAAACAGCAGTTTGTTGATTGCCAACGACCAGAAACCCACTAGTGGTCATCTGTCAAAGTCACAGTTTGCAAACTAATTATGCTAAACAATTAGAGAAAACCCAATTTTTAACAAAATGTAAGTCCTATGCAGGATGTGCTCTCAACGAGAAACTGCATTATCTTTCTGCAGCTGTTCACGGTATATACCGGGCTGTGGTTTTCCTTTAGGCAGCACTGAACAATATTTCCGCTTCTATTTTAAACAAACTAGTGGAGTAAAAATACTTTGGCCTTACAGCATTCTCAAAAGGTAAGACTCTTTTATTGCGGTGGTGGTGGTGCTGTCCCTCAGATGGTCAGATGAATAAATTATTCCCATACTGTAAACTACTAAAGCTAACATGTGGTTCAAGAGGTGTTTGGGTCTGCTGTCCAGTCATCTTTTACACCATTTCAGGGTGTATGTGCTGACAAACTAATAGTAGCATGCTGAACAAAGAACAAAGACCAAAATACTTCTGCTGTTGTACCACAGTATTGTGTGTGTGTGTGTGTGTGTCATGGAGGATGAAAAGATGTGAGCCCTGCGTGACAATACATCACTGCTATTAAAAAAAAGTTAGGGTTAGTTGATTTCTTAACACAGGCTTTGTAAAAGGACGTGGCCTCTTCACATCATTGCTCTAAACTAAGGCCTTAAAGAGGAAGAGGACACACAAAAGTGTCTCGTCTTCCTATTCACTCAATATTGCTTTGTGAATCTCACAGGAAACTGGGGGTCAAACAGCTAAAGCCCTTTTTTTTTTTCCGAGAAGTGAAGCTGTGAAATAGTCTCCCCTGTGAAAGAGCATAATTGGCCTGGTGAAATGGACGCATGTCTTGTTTTTTCACGGTTCTTTGTTCCAGCTCCCAAAGACTGACAGGCTGGAGACATTTAAGCAACAACCTACAGGAGCCTGGAACCACTATTGTGCTAGCCGCCCCTCCGATTTCACTTCATATATGCCATGTCTTTAGGCCAGCTCTGTCATATTTGTTAATGCTAATATTTAAGACACACCTTAGTATTTAAACGTGGTCAAACAAGTTGGATGCACCCAGTAGTTAGCAGTATGGTAACAGCACTAGCAAACAGATCTGTTAAGGAAAGCCCTGCTGTATCCGTGAGCTGACGTTACTGTGAGGTTCTTTTATAAGTCTGTTTGTCTGTGTCTCTGGCGTGAAAGGTAGAACATAAAACAGTCAGGTTTAACACATCAACTAAGGTTATCTAACCATTAGTTGTACCAGCTAACTAGCTGAATGAATGTTAGCAACGCTAGACCTGCAGCAGGCAAAGATTAGCTAGCTTATCGCTAGTTAGCTGCGGTTAGCTAGCAGTCCCCCTTGGCATCCGACGGACTAGCTACCGTCAGCTGCTTGATAATGTGTGACATCACAAACCTTGTCCATCAGTTTCCAGCATTTCTCCACCGTCTTTTTGTCCACGGCCCCGGGCTGGTGATGGGAGTGGAGGTGGTGATGGTGTGGCTGGAAGGCATCCTTCATCATTCCGATGAGCCCCCCGCCTTTCTTCAGGTTCCCTGCCATGTTTGGGCTCGGCTAGGGTCGGCCAGAGCGGCAGACAGGCGAGGCGAGGGCAGGGGTCAGGGGGACCGAACCGCCGCCTGGAGTTAGCTAGTCCGGGCGATGGTGATCCGGCACCCCCCGGCGAGGACAGCGCCCGAGAGGCGAATCCGAGCCAGGGTCCGACGGGGGGCAGCGGGTGGGAGGGAGGGAGGAAGGGAGGGATGACTATCGGATAAAGGCTCCCATCAGTAAACCTAACACCAGCTCGCCGGATAAATACCCCTATTGTTGCTAAAACAAGTCCCTCAGTCTCCCGCACCCCGTGCAAGCCGCTCCGTGCTGCGGCTAGCTGCGCTGATCTGCTCCTTCTCTCTCTGCAGGGACCCACGCAGGCTAATTAGCAGAGCTCCAGACCTGTCTGTACTCGCCCTCAGCCGGAGGACAATGGCACCGTTTCGACCCCCAGCAGCCTTGTGGACTGGAGTGTGTCTTCTTCTCTTGACAAGCCCCGATGTCGTTCCCCTTTTTGTCAGCAGCCGCTCTTCTCGCCTGCGCCGTGTCTTGACGGGAAGTTCAGTGGCTGCGTGACAGTGTCAGCCGTCCTCTGCTGGCGGCCGGGGCGCAGCAGACAGCTGCACCCAGCGACCACTGGAGAGAGGAAGTTACGCTGAACTCTGCAAAAGCTTCGCGGATATCCACGGGAACAGGGGCGAATAAATAAATGTGTGAATTAAACATTGCCTAATATTTTTCTGTTTCCCCCGTGACGTGTATGTGTGGCCCTTTCCTTTCCTGTACGTCCCCTTCCGTTTGCGCGCGGCCCCCCTCCTCCTTCAAAACCCAAACTCCACGCCCTCCCCGTGCGCGTTCACGGGTCATGCATGTGCTCGGGTGCGCGCCTCTGCCTGCGCAGCGTTCACAAACGCTCCAGAGTCGCTGAACGCAGCTCTGCATTCTTATTGGGGGCCTTGATCGCCCCTGACAACAAAAGACGCTAGACGCGACTCAATAAAAGCGAGCATCCAATTACAAGGCCCGTGTGCATGAATTAAAGGGCAGCAGTTCCCCAGGCAGGTTGTGATTGGCCGTTGCTAAAGTCAGTCAACTATGAATGAAGCTGGACCTTCAGTGCCATGGTAACCCAAGCAGCAACCAGTGCCCAGCAACAAAGACTCATCCCTATATGTCGAGCCAGTGTGTGTATGGTGTGTGTACTCAAAAGGATTGAACAGGCAGCCGCGCAGCAAGCAAACATGCCTCCAAAGAAAAAGACCAAAAAGACCACAAAGAAGACTCCTGATAAAAGTAACTTTGCTCTTGAAATGATTTGCTTTGTAGCTTTTTATGATAATAAACACCTAATTTTACATATACTACTGACTTGTTAACAAGTGGTTGGTGCTTGGTGGGTTGCAGGTGAAAATGACATGGAAGCTAAATATAAGCGCAACATTCTGGACATAGCCATCCTACAGGACCACATAGGTGAGCACCATTTTACATTAAGGTCTTCCATAGGCAATGTATGATGTAGTTTATTTCATAAATACGCCAGATACTACTGTTGAGGATGTGTTGAGATCTAAACTAAAACAGAGTAGAACACTCAACTGCAAGCAAATATTCCTGCAAATTAAATAAAAGTTTCCAAAGCAAAACATAAAATTACTGGTTTTGCAGCCCTTGTGATTGGAGCTGTTATAATTACACATAAGTACAAATGTCATAATTAAGTAAACAGTACTTGGCAGTTGTAACTACTTGATGCAGAGCTTGTTTTTCATTTTTCATGTAAAATCTGAAACTCATAATTGTAACTGTGAAACAAGCCTAGTGCCATTTTTATGTTAATTGTAGAGTAGTATAAAGGCCATATAATGGAAATACTAACCAATAACTGTTATTGATATAATTACACTGTCTGCAAAAGTTTTTTTTGAAAATGTATTCAGATTTATTCAAGTTTAATAACCAAAACGTCTCATTCTTAGCACTCCAAATTCTCCATATGGATGCAGTTGTCCAATCTCCTCTTGGCCAAGTGCATTCTGTTTGCTGTAATCTTTCTTCAGATTTGTTTAGATTGGAGTTCATTTGTGGCAAATATAACTAAATGGACATTGTTTAGAAATTCACACACCTGTCCATACATACAAGGCTCCATACAATTCCTAGTGCACGTCAGAACACAAACCAAATCCCAGGAACTCTCTGTAAAACTACAATAACATGATGTTGGGAGGTGGAGTTCAGGACAAGAATGATAACTGGCCCCTTTTTAACCAGAGCACTTTTCAATTTTGCTTCTCTTTCACCCTTTCACACTCCGATGGCATTGGCTGCCATTCAAGGTGCTCACCCAATCCACAAGGAGCAAGTTGAGGTTCTGTGTCTTGCCCAAGGACACTTTGACATGTAGCCGAACTAGCACGGACAACTGCTTTATCAGCTGAGCTACAGCCGCGCACAGGATATAAAATCATTTCTAAATCTCCGAGAGTTCCAAGGAGCACATTTACCTGCCTAAGTGGAATGAGATGATGGTCCATTCAAACTGCAACAGGCCTTGGTCAATCTAACAAAGCAGGGGAAGAACCAAACAGTCAATATAACAGAAGAATAAAAGTCCACTGCAGAATGAAAACATGACCAAACATGAGCAAAAATGTGCAGCACGTCAAATGGTTTAAATACAATTTCAAGTGACATGCTGTAATTTGGATAAGTTTTAATTAAAGGGTTTTTGTCTTGCAATTAAGTAGTTTTACATTGTTGTGCTTCGCTTTAACCAACAGTAATTGGGTTGTAGCATGTGTACCAATTCAATTTGAAAGGTTTCAAGTCTGAACAATTAATATAAGTTGTCTCAAAATTAAAACTAGATATTATAGGCTAATTCATTACAATAAACAACTTACATATTTACATTACGTTCTTTAGAAAAGCTTATTTAATTGCACTAAATTCCTTCCTGATGAATTACAGTGTACTGATTAAGTACTTTTATAAAGACGAAAAAGATGAAAAAAAATAAATGTACCACCAGTTTTCACATTCATGCATTAATGTGTTTGTGTTTACCACAGCCATGCAGCATGAATCTTTAATAAAGGTCCAGTCTGAGAGAACGGACCTCAGGAGACGCATGAGAGACATGGAGCAGAAGCTGCAACACGAGAAACAAGGCCAGAGGGACGTCAACTCTGGTACAGTACAGACGGGGCATGCATCAACAATTAGTCTGTCTTTTAATAACCTGAGATAAAGCGTGGAGCCCTTTGGGAGTAAGGACAAGGGGCATGTTTGCCAAGGTTAGAGTAATTTTTGAGGAACAAAAACTCTAATTAGCCGGGTGCCTAAGCTGATTGCTGCATTAGCCTTACAAAGTGAATCAGCAGCAGAGGCTAAGTTTGACACAAATGTCTTTCTAGACCTCAGCCGCCAGTACAAAACCATGCAGACAGAGCTGACCAACAAGGTGAAGAGACTGGAGGCGGTAGTCAGCCAGCTGAAGGAAGAACTTGGTATGAATACATCTAATTTAAAAGTCTGCACTCAAATGAATACAGCCACGGCAGAGGCACGAGGCTGCTAATTAAAAGTGATGACATGCCTATATGCATGTGTGTGCCCAGCCCTGTGTCAGGAAGAACTGAGGAAGGAGAAAAGAGAGCGCGAGCAGACAGAAGAGGAAAAGGATGCCACCATATCTGATCTCCAACACAAGCTGGACAACATGGAAACAGATTATGAGACGGTGCTGCACGTGAGTCACAATGCAAGCCAAATGAAAGCAAATGCAAACAGAGTTAAAGGGCCAGAAATGGAAGAAGCCACTCACACGTAGCTGTAGGTTTGACTTGACAACTCTGAGGCTCTGAGCACTGTAAACCTGCATGTACAGGCGTGCCCCACCGATGAACCTCATTCTCTCAGTCCCCATTCCTCCCCTACTTTCCTGTGATGAATCTAACCTGTCTTTGTACGTCCCAGTTTCTGTGCAGTGAGCTTTGCTAATAATGAGAAAAACAATGATGAAACCTGTCTTTTTTTGATGCCACCTACAGTTTCCAAAGAAATTCTATAATTCCAATAAACTATTACTAACCGCCACTGCTTTAGAGATAACAACGGAAACAGCTTCACAAAAGCCTCAGATATTTTTCAAACAGTCCAGCCTTCACCCAGGTGACAAAATCATTTGGACGTCTAAAGAAAGGTGAACAATTTCTTTAGACTTTCTAACATTAGGGAGCCACAGAACATTACTCTGCAGGTTCAACTGAATGCACACTTTTTTCTGTTGAGATGATAGAAGTTTCCTGGCCAGCACAACTAAGAAATAAACAAAATCAGAATGTAAAAGAAACACAGGAGGGTCTTTTGTTGTTGGTACAAGAATAGTGTTTCTCTGGTCTTACAGGACGGTGATGTGGAGCTGATTCAAGTGTACAGTGTATGCACAGCAGTGATGTACTGATTGTCACGCTAACCTGTGGGTTCAGTATGCTACTTCAATCAGGACCCTACGTCTCAGTTTAGAGGAGTTTTAATTTTTCATTAAAACATAATGGCAGACAGGCTGAGTGTTGACCTTTTATAGCTACATCACAAACAGTTGAGCACAAACACGACATGAATCATTTCAGTGCACAGATCTTCAAAGATAAGTGATGACACCTAGAGCTCTGTTAGAAGGCCCAGTCTGTGATTATGGAACTAGGATTTTAATGTGTAATTATCATTATTTCTCTCTTTCCTAGTATGACACAAAATCTAATTATGCCTTTTATCCGTCAGCTCACTTCTAAAAACTCATCAGAATTAAAGGTTCTTAAGGAGGGAGTAATACCAGGTTAGACGCATGGGTGATTTTAAAAGAACATTTCGGCTTGTATCTCATTTTTTCAAATCTTCTGTGCAGGAGACTCTAGACAGCTTCACTTCCCAGCTGTCAGTGGCTCAACAAAGATGGGAAGACAAGAGCACAGCCCTGCATGAAAATTATAAGGAACTGCTTTCTGAGTTTGGCCTGAATCCACTGGACATGTAAAAGACAGAGTCCTTATAAATGAAAGCAGCTGCTCGTCCCAGTGGCACACACTTGTTTAATGTTGTTATCTACAGCTTGGTTCTGTTTCATCAGACCGTGCGCGTTTTGTTCAACTTAAACTGACAGCATCAATTTGCAAGTCACAATTTAGTGGGCCTAACACATGGATGGATGTTGTATACGATATTTTATGACCAGAGTACAAAATAGATTAATTTTTTTCAGTAGGCCATGACATGTCTGCAGTGTTGTGTAATGCCCACTAGATGTAGCAAATGACTGTTTATGGCTTAGGAGACGGACTCCATAATATACCCAGATGTTTTTATAGTGTGTAGTGTGGAATACATCGTGTAAGTACATGCTCTGCTGTCTTGTTTTGAGATGTTATTTTGAGTTGAATCCATGTATGTGGATTACACTAACATGGTATAAAACTGATAAAACTGTACACGGGAAGAACATCATGATTTACAATAGGTGGGCTTGCTGTAGTATAGCAATAATGGCAATGTTGACACAATTCCTCATGCTCAATTTCAGACTCAGTGGACCAAAGACCAAATATTGTAATAGGCAAGAAAACTAAAACTATTCACTTGAACCACAAAAATATACTGTGTTAGAACATCATGGCTAAGATGTCATATTAACAGCCTGCTTTTCATTCAAACCCTCAAGTACGAGGAAACAAAAATCGAGACAAAGCAAAATTTCAAAGTAAACAAAAAGTAATGTTCAACGTGAGGTAGACTAACAAAAGACAATAACAACAGAAAGGCAAAATAATAGTTAATGATGCAGGAAATATGATTTTGCTGCCCAGCATCGATAAAACCCGACTTCCCCTGCAGGGAGCCAGATAAACAGATTTCGCTTTCAAGACTGTCATTTGTGTGTCTTTTTCATGGCCCAGTGCAATTTATTTTAGCCTCTCATCTGTGAGGTAATGAATCATTTACCCGGGGATTAAGATAATTCTGTGCTGTAACGACCAATTAACACAGGAACTCAAGAGGCCTTTATCTGAAATCCAATATTTTCCTCTCAAACCACAAGATGTGGCTGCCTTCAGAGCACATGTGTTTCTATTTATTTAGGAAATAATAGGGTTGACTGCAGTCATCTCTGTACTCAAAATTAGATAAGCATCATATAACCTTCAGGGGGAAAACACAGAAATGAATACTTATTAACAGTTTGCCGTTTTTGCAACTGCCCTCAGAAAGTTGTAATAAAAATACTCCATAGTAACTATCAATGTACAAACTCTCTCTTACCAGCTGAAGTTCTGCAATGAACATCTAATTATTATCAATTCAGTTAGTAGTTAAAAAAAACATTCTTGCTCTCATTTATAAATGATCACATTCTTTATCACATAACTTACCATTTTTCCTAATATTATCGTAGTTTCTTTGAGTCTTGAAGCTATATCTGACATATAAAAGTAAAAACGTAGTAAGAGTACAATATTTCCCTGTCAGGTATAATTAGTAACAAAATGTAACTTGGGTAAATGTATTTACACTTATCTTTTCTACACCTGTAACTTTTTCAGACATAAAAGTGTTAAGCACACTGCTGTGTCCATAGTGCATATGATTAATGAACAAATACTAATTTGAATGGTTTTTTGCTGTCATTAAGGCATTTTCTCAGAGACAGATGATGCTCATAACAAATAAAGCCTTTATAGAAAGTGACTGATGTGTACTTCATCTGAGGAACTTTAATTTAAGGTTAACAAAGACGTTTTGCGCCAACATTCAACACAGTCGAATATAATGTATGTAGAATATAATGAACCCTTGTGGCTTTGTTATGCAGCACCTGACAGACTGACGTCCTCCACAAATGCTGCTTGCACTTGTCTGCTGAATATGACAATGAGCGTTGGCTGTTGTACCTCCACTGGAATTTGACTTGGCTGTCTACTGCCTCTGTGCAGCTTAGGGGTAATGATGCAACAAGATGGCCTCCAGCTGATGAATCAAGATGCCCACACTGTGATTTCCCATGGAGGGATGTGTGTGACAGAGACTGCATACAAATACACCCACTCACACACACAGACAAAAACAACTAGGTAATCAATGCTTCCCCATCTGTTGGCCATCGATCAAGGGAGCACTGAATAGTCAGGGAACAAAACTCAAAGTAAATGAAGCTCCATTTTATTTCTCTGAAAGACAAACAATGCCAAGATGTTTTGGTCAATATGTTCAGCAACAACTGTCAGTGCACAAAAGGCTGTATAACAGCGTTGACAGTATCTCACCTTGGAGAGAATTCCTGCACTCAGAACGCCTTTGCTTTGACCACACAACAACAACAATCCAACCTTTTGCAATTACCAACAAATCAATATGGAAGCTCTCCCACCAGTCACTGTAAATTAGGTCATTTCTACTAATAGTTTCTGAATTGGTGTTCTTGGATCCAGCATTTGTTAGTTTCCATTATGAGGCAGATGTGTACAGGCATGCTGTTAACCTTGCAAAATCTGCTGTCACAGAAGGAGACCAGTTGTTTGACTAAGAAACGTGAGCTTGTCAGTAGAGATGGGATGAACAGATTTAATCATTGCTTTCAGAAAGCAATAAACCCATACTGTATGCAGAGTTATATAACCGTAATGTTCTCAAAATGTCTAATAAAGTATCTGAAGTACACACATGACAGAGCTTGTGATGTTAGAAAAATGAATTTTATGTGAGTGTTTATTTACATGAAATGAGCTGATAAAAAGTGGCATGGCATGGCATGGCAAAACTATAATTCCTAACTCCTTGCAGAATGACAATCAACTACCGGGAAATTGGCATTGCTATGTGCTACAGCTAGGTGAACTTGAGGAGTGAAGCTGAATTTCACACACCTCTGCAGGCACTCAATGTTCATCATGGAGCTCCATAAATCCAACAGCAGCTAGGCAGTGGTGGGTTAAAATGCATTTAATTTATGGACCCGGAGCACCAGAGGCAGAAAGAGAAGCAACGAGCAGGGCGAAATAAAGTTGACACAGCAGTGACAAACAGATTGTGGTGAGTGTTTGTGTCTGTGTGTCACTCAGTTATGTGGGTGTGCGTGTCCTGGAAATCCACTATGACATACCGGTTGTAGTGAGGGAAAAAAAAAAAAACAGTGTCATCTGTAACGCTGCAGTGGTAAGATTGTGAGACAGGCACTCAGAGAGCGACGGTCTGAATTAAGCCGTAAATTAGATGCAGGGTGTTGTGTGGTGTTCGCTTCACTATCCTGAGGAGAGAGAAATATCCACTGAAAATCACAGTGATAGATGGACTCTGGGTGAGCTGATGCATACATAGCACGAGTGAGTTGTTAAACTCATTAGCCTCCATTACACTTCCCACCCACACAAGTTCTCAGCTGTTCAGCTGATTCACAAGTGTGCAGACGTTAGTTCAGTTACGGGAAAGAAACGAGAGGTAGCTGCTTCACTTCCTTCTGCTTCATTCAACAGTTGTGTTTTTCGCTCAACTATCAAACCCATACGCTCTCATAGTGCTTCTCTGCGTGCGTGTATGACAATAAAACAGGTGCACCGTCTGAATATATCTGCACCCTCAAAGCTATTCAGCATGGCAGATCTAAACAGCTCAGAAGATGAAATACATCACAGCAAAACAAAGACAAAACCAGAGCCTCACAGAATACAAGTTGATTTAAGAAATGTATTTATAATGGAATAAAAATGTCATCATAAGAAAATAAAGCACAAAAAATATAGCAGCCTAACCCTGCCATCTCTCTCAGTGGTCTCCCAGTGAAGGTCGCCCCATGTTTCAGTGGGATTTGTTTTAATTCTTTCTCTACTGCTCTTCATGCCTTCAAGGTAATTGGCAATCTCATTCCAACTACGCTTGATTTAGCACCCCTGCAAATGTTTTTAGTGTTTAAGAAGTTAGCACTGGGTGCAGCAGGAGCCTTCTTACTCTCATAAGTTTCTTAGTGACATTCAGCAAATGAATAGAAACTTCTTTTATAAATCTGGTAATGAAATGTGGAACTTTTTTATCTTTGCTATTTGCTTGGCAATTTAACTATAACAAGCTGTTATACAAAAAATATAGAAAGTTTACATTAACTGTCTATGAAGAGTTTTTTTTATTCCTTATTCTCACAATCTGTGAGACACAGTCCTGTGTCCAAACCGTATGTGTGTTTGAATGGCACAACGCCTCCATATAAACATTATTCATGTGAACAGCTGTATCTCTCTGGTCTTTTAAAACAATCACCTTCAAATGACTCCAGTAATAATAAAAAATAAAAATAACCAGAACTGGAACCACTGTTAATCATACTACAGTATTTTTACACCCCTTCTGTGATGTCTGTCAGAAAAAAAATACTGTAGTCCCTGAATCGTAGATGCACTGGCACAACTGACTCTTCAGTTGATGAAAACCTAATGACTCTGCAATTTCCATAATTTCTATGTGTGCTGAATCAAGCAGATTTTTGAACGCTGATGTGGGTTCAGACACATTACAGGGTTGAGTTGAAAGTTATCTTAAGTCCTGAAAACACTCAGAAACAGACTGACCTAGCACTGAAAAGGCGAGTGAAAAGCCACTAAAAGAGAAATTCTACTCAGCAAAATGTTGAGAACCACCAATTTAGTGGAAGGTCAGTATTACTACAATTGTGCTAAAACTGCAATTTACTCCAGTTCTGTCAGTGTTTGATTCACCACATAATCACATTTGCACCAGCTTATGAAACAGCATCCCAGCAATAACAGGTGTTTGAAAAATATAGAGGCATTTCGGTTAAAATCTGGTATTTTCATCTGCATCTTACTGAGCACATGAAACATGTGACAGAAACTTTTAACGTGGTCAGGCGGGACCAGTGATTTCCCTGTGATCTTGCAAGAGCATTCTCCAGTTTGCTGCTTTAAAAGAGGAAATGTAGAGTTTCAGGTAAAAAAACAAAACGAAAAACTGAATAAAAATAGAAAGGGAACGTGGCTAATAAAAATCGAATTCCACAGTGGTCTTATAAGCTTGAGTTGGTAGCCTGGTTCTGTGAGGGGGTGACTGACAGAATCTGATGGGCAGATTTAAAATGATGAACACATCAGGGACAATCAAGACGCATCGAAGAAAGGTGGATGACCACTCACTCTGCAACCGTCAGGCTGTCATACAGTAACACCTTCAAACCAGTCGCCGTCGTGAGAAAACGTTAAGTCATGTGTCACAGTATATGCAGAAAGTAACTGGATCCTACGAATCCGGTTGCTGGTGGTTTGTTCTCCTAGTTTCACTTGTAAATGTATGATTGACTTTCCTGTTACGTAACAAACTGAACAGTTTTAATCAGTTACAATTCACTGAGTTGCTCAGTCTGTTCTCAACTTAGATTTTACTAAGTTTAAATGTTCGAATGGTTTAAAGTGAACAGTTAAACAACAATCATCGTTGAGTTTTTCTCCGCACTGGTTTTCACATTAGTCTGTTTCTTAAGGACACGGTTAATATGTTCCAAGTTTGGTTTGGGCTTTTGCAAAAATAAAATGTCAAAAAGCATCTAGGCTGATCTGAACTGAAATACTCCTCGAAGCAGTGTGTAAACATCACATTCAATAAGAGTTTAACTGCCTTGACATTTAAAAGAACTCAAGTCAACGGCTGATATAAAAAAGCTTTTTACCAGGAACGTCATGTTTTTGGTTGGTTCTGATATATGCTGCGTTTCATTCACACTCAGTCCTTATGAGAGCTGAATCATTCTTCAGTGCGTGAGATGGACAAAAATGGCCTCTAATCTCTTACAGAGGATATACTGTATAATGAGCATTTGTGAAAGACTGGAAAGAGGACTGGTGTCAAAGACGTAGGACGGATGAAGGAGAAATTATGTGAAATGTGAAGGACATCGTGGAGGAAGAAAATTAATGGTTTTTTGAACGTATGAAACCATCACATTTTTAAGTAGGTATTTAAAAAGCAGGAATGCATTCTTTCAGCGACTCCACTTTAGCAATAATCATTCAATAAGCACCTGCCAACACCTCTTGACATGCAATCGCTGTCTTTCAGAGATACCAACAGTTAAAACATTTTTTTTATAGAATATCACTACTATAAAAAAAAGTCTGTGTGTCTGTATGTCTCTGTTTTCTATGTTCAGTTGAGTTGGTTGTCTTCTCGAAGCCGTGTTGCTTTCTTCAGCCACAAGATAATACTTATGGTTTTTGACACTTTCAAAATAAAAGGATTTGAAAGATGACCTTGCATTACTCTGTTCTCCTTCTTCTCTGCTCTTCAGAGGCAATATGCGTTCATACAGTAAATTGTCAGATAAAAAAACTTGTTTGAAGTTTTTTTGAAGAACAATAGAATAACAATATTCTGTGATAATCATAACAGAGGACAGAAATAATTTAAAAGGGAAAAAAAATGAAACAGCACAATGATAAATGACTGAAAATACTGCATAGCACAAATGCCCCCTAGCTTTTTTTGTCCGTCCTGTTTTACACAGAGGGCCAACGGGGACAGACCACAACGAGACAGACTCATCAGTTTTTCCTATGACCAAGGAAAAAAAAAAAATCACCCAAGGAGATTCCAAAAACTCACTGCTGGCTGTTGCCTCTAGGGCAAAACAACGTTCGCAGCAATGTCCTGCCCTTTAAGGCAAATATCCAAATGGCTGTAAAAAAACACCACATGATCTCTGATCCGTGGAAAGTACAGAGGTGGCAGCTAGGAAAGTCAGACCTGTTGGAATCGCTAGGCGTTATTCAGGTTCACTGCTATTTGTAGTCTTGTCCCATTCTATGCTCTCCTCGCTGTGCGTGGGAGAGGGGAGGGCCCCAGTGCCCCCAGCAGGACGCATCCTCAGTCCCTGGAAACGTCGGCACTCGGGGCAAATGCGGATGTGGCTGCATCCCCTTGCAACCAAGGCAGCCTCCTGTGCCAGTCTGTGGGAGAGAGGCTCGGGTAGTCCAGTGCCCCCGCACAGCTTGCCGTTGCTCAGGCTGACGGCAGCCGCTCGTGCCTGACGCTCCTCCAGAGGCAAGGGTCGCGGCCGCAGCATCGAAGCCGCCCGCCGACGCCTCACCTGCAGGCTGTCGCGGCACAGGACGATTCCCTGGAGCTCCCGCAGCATCTCCTCACACACCGACTGCTGAAAGCACACACACAGGGAGACAGAGATAGGGGAGAGGGGTATAAGAGAGGGAGAGAGAGGGAGAGAGGCCAGACAGCTGACTGGCTGACTCACGGACTTGACCAGGACAAACTGATGGATGTCAGACCTTTCATGGTTATAACTGTAATCAGTGAATGTTGGGAACAACAGGGACAAAACTGAACAATCAGCAGTTAAAATAACAACACGCATAGTGCAAATGGAAATTTAAACTTTTCAGGCACATATGGACACGCAACACACATGTTGTATCTCCTGGACTGAGGACGGAGTGCTCCACTGGGCATCTGCAGTATGTACCTAAAATAATTACAATGCTAGACATTATACTGCAGCTGAAGTGTAAGACAGGAGAGACTAATTATTACTTCACACACAGTGCACACAGGTATAATCGTGTCTACACACACATACACCCACACAATATTCACGTTAGAGTGAAACATGAATCTATTCTGCTTAAAAAAAGAAATCACATGAGCTGGTTTTCAACTTTCACATTCTGAATGTTTATTGAATTAAAATCACAGTGCGAAGTTCATTTTGAAAAGACAAATATCAAGTATGTAAAATGAATCACATCAGAAATAATCATAACACTGCATGCACATCTTTCTCCGGTGTCTTCCTTGTCTATTTATTTAGTAAAAGTGTTCCCGCCTCCAGAATAGCAGCTAAGCTACTCGAACTGGCCTTTGTCCCATAAAAGCACCTCTCCAAACAGCAGGAGTGTGGTGACAATCTGGACACACTCACACATGCTTTTCAGTCCTCACTCCAGTTGGAGCCACAGTGAAACTGATTTTATATGGAATTTGGGTTTGTTTGTTGAACTGTACACTTTTTAGGTTTATAATATATTTTATTCACACAAAAACTTGTAGTTACAGTACTTATTAAAGTAATCATCTTTCATTAGGCGTCCCACATATGCAGAGTTGTGGTTGTTGGCAATAACTAGCCTTTTACTATTCATCTTTAACTGTGGAGTGAATAACTGCAGGCCTCTGACAACTAGTGTTTGAGTGAAGATGTGCACACAATGTCAGACATCTGTTAAGTAAAAAATTATTTGATTAAGGCTTAACTAAAACAACCACAAATAGTTTTATGAAACTTAAAGGATTAAAAATATAAACTCATAAGAGCACCCTGTTAGTATGTGTTCACCAGCATCATTAATATTCTGTATTCTTTGTAATATACATTATATGTAAGACATCTTCTTTTACATTACTATATAGAGAAAAGCATCCATATGCGCATCACTCTGTGGATGAGGTATAAATGAGGTAAATCTTTGGTTTTGTGCTGATTTAGTGACATAGAACAGGACAGAGGAAGGCTGGGGTCATGTGAGTGGAGGAGAGGACACATGCAACCCTTCCTGTCAAAGTGCTTTGTGGGGGAGCCTAGTGGCTCTGTGAGGGGGAGGGTGCCAGGGGGAGGAGAGGGAGACAAAGCAGATGCAGGTTAGATAGCCCTCTCTCACCTCGTTTCCTGGTGACTGCCTTAACATCCAGACAAACTCCAGCACTGCCATGAAGATAGCCACCAGCAGGCCACACACCAGCACCACGAAGATGCCGCCGATGTTCTCCATGCCCAAACCTGGAGAGAAGACAGAACGGCGTCGGAGAAGTGAGAATACGAAGGAGAAGGGTGACGGTGAGACGGATTTGTGATGAAGATGAAGCAAAAATTGAAACAGACAAAGTATTGTTCCAAACAGAGTCTCACAAGAGAAATCAGACGAGGATCAAGCAAAGACAAACCTTTGGCACGGTGGTCCTCCTCCTTAGGACACTTGCCACCGTCCCACCACTTTCTCTTGAGGATCTCCAAACGATTGTCCTCCTGCAGTTTGAGGATGGCCAGGTCAAACTCATCACGGTACACTGAGCCTGGAGGGAAGTGAAGGGCAAAGCTCACAGACGTACACGGCGAAAGAAACTACCTTTTTAACATTTTTCATGGCTTTTGCTTCTGATTTAATACAGCAAATGAGAAACTATGATCCTCCAGGAGAATTTGTTTGAACAAAAATAAGATTTCAAATGCGAGATTAAAGGGCTTACAGGTGTTCTACAGGTCATATCACAGTATGTGGTGGAGGAGATCATCCACTAAAGAGTGGGTTTACCTGTCGTTTAAACTTCAAAAGAATTGGAATTAATCTTGTTTACTTTAGGGAGTGTTTTTCTCCCCATCTGCAGTTCGACTCTACTTCAGATCAAAGTCTATCCCACCTTTGTGTTTACACTTTTAGAGCAATGAACCGGTCGTACCGCAACAGTTCCACATTAAACAGGAACAATATTTCAAATTCCCTTTCTCTTGCTCCAACTTCTCACATCGGAGCAGAGAAACAGTCGCCCTGGTAAAGTCGAGCACATCTCTTAGTTTCTGCCTTTTTGCATCATTTCCCCTCATGATAGCAGCTAATGGTTTGGCTTTGCTGAGGCTTTACTTTTCAATTCAACTCCCCGATGTGACGTTTATGGGGTATCCTCCTCTTAACTGATGCCCCTGTTCTTCACGTCCGCATCTTAACTTCAACATGAATTATGCAATGCATTTAGGCAAACCATCAGCTTTTGTCCTCTGCTGCCTTCATTTTACACAGAACTCCCTTAACCCCTCCTTCTTGAGTAAACTGCCTTCTTTCCCAGACACGGATATCCATCAAGCCTCCAAGCTGTGTAAGTAAACTTAGAGGATTCTCTTTTTTCCTCCTTTGCTTTAAACTCCTAAAATGTTATTTATTATTTGTTGCTTAGTTGCTTAAAATAATAACCTAAAGTAAACTGTTAGTCTCCACGTACCCAGTGGCATGCCGATACCGTAGCCCTTGGTGTCCAGCAGTCCTCCAATCTGGGTCAGGTTGCAGTTCCTCTGGCGGTAGTACTCATTCATGGTGCTCTCTAGCAAGTAGGCGTAGTTGGAGTTGAGGACACGGGCGATCCCCTCCTCTGTGCTCTTCACAAACACACTGGGCTGCTTTGAGTGCATGAAGTTCCACATCCGCTGGTAGGTCTGGTAACGTGAGTTCTGAGGAGCGGCGAGAGACGATTTACAATCACGAGAAACAGGCAGTCAGATGTGTGACACAAAAAAGCTATCGGCAGAGGTGAAGATTTGGTTTTCATTTGTTTTTTTTTTTCATTTTCTTGACTGATGGATTTATTTAAATTCTATGATTCTCTGAAAGCGCTGCTGCTGTTAAATGTAAAGGTTTTTCAGCACACCTTTTCCTATTTGAGCAGCTTCAGAGTCCAGAACAGACACGTAACTCCCCCACCTGCCCTATGCTTTCTCTTGCCTGTCTTCCCTAGGTTATTCAAGGTCCAGTGGTTGTAAAAGCACCAAAGAAGAAAAAGCCAATGTCTTTTATCCTCCCACCAACATCATCCTTCACTGTCTCTTCCCCTGTAACATACTCTTTCTCTGTTTTCTCTCTTTTTGTCCCTAAGGTCAAATCCTGGTAGGATGAGAGAGGATACTGTGTCTCTCTTAGGGACCTAGACAGTGCCCCATCTCCCAGAGGTGAGGGATATTGAATAGTTGTGGAGAGGCAACAGACAGGAAACAGATAAAACCTAAGTTTAGAGGAGGAAGACAGGAAGGACAGAGAGGTGATGAGGAGGATAACATCACTGACAGCCAGTTGATCACTGCAGGCTCTTAGGTCAGTTTGTGCAGCTGTGAGTATAAACAATTATATGTACTGATGCGTGCAACCTCTGACCTGGAAGAAGGTCATAGTGGATCCTCCATGCATGGTGCCGTATTCTATCGCAGTCTGATCTGCCAGGTCGTCTACTGACTCTATCGGCACCTCCATTCTTTGGACTGTCAGGAAGGCAGCCAGGTTGGCTGTGTAGGATGAGATGATGATTAATGTGAAGGCCCACCTGTTGAAGAACAGCAGAAGACAGAAACATATGTATTCACCTATAAAAGTATGTAAATGGGCAGGCTGGTGTACGAAGACAGATTGTCTGGGAGTATTAAAATAACTGCACACCTGGGAGAAGACACTGCGGGATTTTCAGAAGGTGACGAGGTGAATGGATAAATGGGTGGGTGTGAATGGATGGAGGTGGAGACAATGCTCTGTTTAGATGAAAGGAAATGACATTTTGGTTGCAAATGCAGACATACACAGCTTCCCACATGCAGAAATGCCATCACAATCTCTTCTTGAAACCTGCGCCAGAAATCTGGACTAAAGCTTCAAGGTTACATGAAAGTTGAAAGGTATTCTATGATGGACCAATATCTAAATATACAAGTGTGGATTTGAACGCTGAAAACATGGAAATAGACCTGTATTTATACGTGTCTCGGCAGCTAATACTAACCACACTCCGCTGACACAACGCGTGGAGAGAGCTCTGGGTGCAATGGTGGATCCTTGTTGCATGAAGCCTCCAACAGGGAACCAAAAACTGTTGCCAAGTGAATACTGGTTGATGAGCAAGTTACAGCGACCCTTCAGACAAGGGTGAGGGTTGTACCACTCATAAGGTGTCAATCTGGGGGAAACAAGACAGTGTGGTTAGAGTATTCTGTACACTGATGAAAAGCACAACTCAAGAGACTGACGGAGAGGGAATGAAACCAACAAAGAAACAGGAGCAAAACAAGTCTAACAGTCAATGGTTCACAAAGTCACCTTGGCTCTCTAGGGAGAGAATCAACTTGCTTTTCATTCCCTATGTGCCGCCTCCTTAAGCAGTGGGGCTGAATGCAGTGTAATTGGTATGTTCAACTGGTGCTGCATGAAGGGGTGGTGTATGTGACAATTCTTTTATGTGCAAGATTGAGACAGTAGTGTGGATGTCTTAAAACTGGGGCATAATTTTCTTCAGACTTTTCAAATAAAAGATGAAAAAATTAAGCATTTAAAATTTTGTATAGAAAAGGAAATTTCAAGGACAACTTTGTAAATACAATACCCACATGCCCATTCACAAAGACAATAGCTGTCACTGTAATTATTCCTCTTGTTCATACTAGATATGAGAAACATCTAGGAACACAACAACAGAATATCATACTGAAAAGACTTTGATAAATACCCACTTGATCTGTCTCTTAGAGACTGCTGATGCCTCCATAGCTTCCCTTGCTGAATTTTGAAGGAGATACAGCTACAGTAACGGATAGCTTTGTCAATGTATTTGAGCGTTTCAACATTTTTGGATTATTGTTTTATGGCATATCTGAAAAACTGATGTGCACATTCAATGCCAAGTATATTTGTAGAGAAAATACTGTGGAGTTCTAACACTCCACACAATTTTAATTGACTCAGCCTGTAAAATGACTGTTTGATTCCTGGAAGTGTCACATGAGACATATCATTTGCATTTTTGTTCCCATTTAAGAAATGGTGTAATTTACTATGTTTCACATGAATAAACAATCTCGATTTGAACAGCAGTTGTGTCAGTTCCATGTCTCTCCAGCAGGTGTCAGTGTGACGCTGGAGACCCACCAGTGGGAGGAGAACATCTTTTTTTTTTTTTACCGTAATATGAAAGTTCAACTGAACAGACTGAAGGAAAGCGAGAAACAGACACCTGTTTCCTGTTTCATAAAACCCCGAAACAAACTGCTTTTATGTTTTTTTTCCTCTGTACTCTACGCCAGCACACCCCACCCACGGCCCCACAGAGCGTGTGTGTTCTCTACCTGGCCACCAGAAACAGGACACAGCTGACAGCCAAGTAGGCCAGAAGCATGAAGAGCCAGACGCCGGGAGAGAAGGGGTCCAGGAAGGAGAAGTAACCTGGCCTCCGTCCCTGAAACACACACACACACACACACACAGTTCAAAGGTAAAATCATCTAAGACAAACATCAGATCCCACGTTCGAATCACACATGCAAACCCAACGCAGGCTGGATGTTAAACAAGAAAGGTAAAAGCTAAATACTTGCTTGTAAAGGGGGCGAGCGACTAATTAGCATGTGAAAAAACATCACCTCCATACAGTAAGCACCAAGATTAATTAAAAAGAAATGTTGCTGAATTTCCATCCCGATTCCTTTGCCTCAGGCCCAACTGGGCCCGTGTTAACTAACATTTACTGCTGCCTGTGTAATTTGGAAATAATGGAAAAGGTGACTGGGACAGTAAATACAGGGATTTTCATGTGATAAGCATAGATTTTCCTGTTCTAAACTGATAGCACCATAATTATATGAATCTCATTTGCATGTAAACATTCAGATCAACATTGTATGAAATCTCAAATTCAGTCTCCCATGAACTGTCAACAGAGTGGCACAGGGCCGTATATTGATACAACATCGCAGATAAGAGCTTTTGTTCCACAGATTCTGGCAGGGAAAATCTGCAATAACTGACACATATTTGCTGCTAATTGGCATATATTATGCTTCTACTAAAATTAAAGATACAGGATACATGTCTCTGTATCATAAATCTTCCATGCTTCATAAAATAGCATGCAGTAGGTGGAGTAAGGTCAAATCAGCAAACCATTACGGATAAATTATACCCCCAAAATTCTGTCATCCATAGCTGAAGAAAAAACGGAAAGAATAATAGCTTTGGTTTAAAAAGTAAGGCTAGCTGCGTGGCGAGCTATCAATCAGTTTGGATTGCTAACCAGTGGCAGAAGAGCTAGTTTGATTGATGTAAGGTTGGCAGCTACTACACCGATGGGAATATAGAGGCTCAATCCTAATGTTTCATTATTCAGCACCAACAGCCATTGTCCTCAAAACGAAGCCAATTACTGGTGAACCAGTACCAAGTATCAGGGTGATGTGTGTGTTTGTGCATGCTCATATTTCTTATGTTCCACATATAGCCCGGCTGACCGAACACCAGCGAGGGAATATTAGCCATTTACACGCAAATGCACGTCCACCATCTGTTAATGACTGTGAAATTGACGTTGTTGTCGGGGCCAGCAGGGCATTTAAATAGTGGAGGTGATCAAACAGCCAACTGTTCAAGTGTTGCTGTGTGACAGATACACTCAATCATGTAGAAATTTCTTATCTTCCATTTCTATGTTAACAGGCATCGCCGTGGAGCCCACCTGAACAAGCTCAAATCACTTTTATGCAAAAATACTCAATTAGGTGCTCCTAGGGGACATCACGCATGCCAAAACACTGCACTAATATATTTCCGGAGCCCTCCAAAATTAAATTTCCAGCAAGAGGGTGAAATTATTTTGGTGGGCATTTGTTATGATAAATGAACCTCTATTTAGACTTGTGCATAGATAAAAATTCATTAATGCGTCTGTAATCATTTGCATATTAGTTTGACTGAGTAAAACAGGAGCGGCGCAGAAAGCAGGAGTAATATTTAACATAATTTTTTTGAACTCAATTGAAATCAGCCTGTCAGTCTAAATATAGAGGGCTGTGTTTCTGATGATGGCAGCTGTCGTGGAACAGAGCAGTGCAGTGGTGGCCATGGCCATGTTGTAGTGAGCGCCACTGTCCAGCTGCCTGCGGTTGGCATTACTGGGGGAACAGCAGCATGTGCTGACTGGAGTCCTCCTGTTTGCTGGTCCAGTTTGGTGTGCGCTGAACCAGCAGTTTGTTAACTGCTTGCCCCGCTTGTCCACATCTTAAGCTCCCACCAAGGTACCATTATTAAGATGAAGAGCGCTGCAGAGATGCGAGACTCCCATGCCAACAGATGGTGGAGACGTGAAGGTGCAGGAGAAGAGATCAGAAATAGACACAGAGAGAAAGGTGGGAAGAGACAGAGATCACAAAGACAACAGAAAAACAGTGGGAGTCATTCTGCAGAGAAATCAAGACTCTGGTGCTGTAATATGTGTGCTTTAAGACTCAGAGGCTAAGTTTTTTTCAAGAGTTGGAGGGGAAATTATCCATGCTGAGGCTGCTGCAGAAACACTAATGAGCTCACAGACAGTTTCAGATAGACTAAACGGGAACAGTATAAAATGTGTTAAAAATCTGAGTGCTTGTTTCAAAAATGTGTCATGATAGTTTCTCATTTTACACAAATTTGAGGTGTTGTAAACAGAGTACTGGAGCTTAATGAATCACTCTTTAAAGGTTATTTTATGAGAACAAAGAACATGCGCTGTGTTTTTTCAACTTTACTAAATAATATTTTCCATGAAAAACAGGCCAAATTATCGTGTGTGATGTAGAAAAGCTCACCTGTATTGATGAAAGAAAAACACGACTGTGCAGTTCTTTTCAGCGTCTCTACATCTCTAGTGGATTTGGTCTCGTTGTTTTGATTGTACTGTGCTAATTGCCAGCACCAAACAGCAGACAGACTCAAAAAGTAACCTTGGTTTTAAACGCTGCCGAACAGTTTGCAGCAACACGATACGTTTTAGTTGGTGGAGACACAGGCAAATTTTGATTTACATTTATAGGAGACTTCGTAATAATACTAATGTCGCTCTGTCACTGGGAGACAATTGGCATGGATTTGCTTTTAATAGGAAAACTTGCCCAACAAATGTGACATTGCAGGTTTTATACAGCTTTTTCCAGATCAGATCAGAGTTCACATTCTGTAAAGTGCACAGTCCTTGCTGCTGTGGAAGTGGACCATAGGACAGGCTGACTTCTGCTGCCTTTGATGTAAGGATGAAATAATTATGAAACAGTGCATCTGTCCTTCACAGGGTTTACCTCTGATTCATCTCTGCAATCAAGGGATCAGTGCCACTGATGTTAGCACAGTTATAAATAACTTATGTACACAAACTTTGCATATATTTAGCCATTTATAAGTTATCCAGTTATAACTTGAGTTTAAATAGTGAAACATGAGTCCATACAAATGGCGTGTAGTGTTTGAACAGTGATCTCGTTCGGGTGGTCTGCCCTCTGTTCGTTTGAGAAGGTGAGTCTCTGTGTGCAGGACAGTCAGTAGCTGTGTCCATGCGGGTGCTCGTGTTTCGCAGCTTGTCAGCAGCTGTCTGTGCCGTCAGTCAGTAAGTAAGTCAGTGTAGATACAGAACGTGCTCGGGCAGCCCAATGTACAGGAGCAGCAGAGCCGAACACAGAAACAGCAGGTAGCTGACGTCACGGCTAATCTGTTAGTTACTGTTCAGTGGGAGAGATGAAATATAGGACTCAAAGCCTGTCACATAACAACTCAACAGACTAATAGTATTGATATTTGCTGCCTCGGTGCACAAGTTGGATATTAAAAGTTAACCTGCTCCTATAAACAGATTCCAGAACAAAACAAACACCAAATGTGAGTATATGAGGATACATTATAGCCACGAGGTGCCCCGGCTCTTCTCCTACAAACATTTGCTGTCGTGTTTAAATTATTTTTATTAGCAGCAGTGGAATCACTTTATGGAGGCTTATTGTCACGTTATGATGATAACTGGGCATAAGGCAAATCAAAAGACGGCAGAAAAAGCAAGCGCGTTAGAGAGGGTGAGACATTCTTTACGACCTGCTTTACGAGTACGTCTGAACAAACAGGATGGCGAGGAGCTGCTGCATGTAATGGTATGTGTCTATCCGTCTTCTTCCTCTTACCACGCAGTCAAAGAGCTCGTACATTCTACCTTGTCCTGCCCTTGTTCTCGTCCCCCTGTCCCTTTTTCATTCGCTCTCCTCCTTCTGTCTGTCTCTCTCAGGGGATTGCCTGTATGCCAGGAGGGTGGTTGAAGGAGCTGGTAAGGTTATCCAGTCAAGGATTTCACATAGTCATGCTGCCTTTTGGTATTCATACCACACTGTTGCCCCCTGAGGCTGCCTGCCTGAATACCAACCCACTGAAGGAGACTTCCCATTGTCATTTCGGCGCTTGCTCTCTCCTGCTTGCTTCTCTGCTCTCATTTCTCCATCTCCTCTCCACCCTCTACTTTTAGCCTTTCTACCTATTCCTTGCTCATTCTCTTTTATGTTGTCTTTCTTCCTCTCCGCCATCCCAGGGATGAGGGAGAGGAAGAAAGACTTTTGTCTTTTTTCCAGGCTCTTTGATAGTGTGTGCATTTCTAATTGTGTCAGAGGAGACGTTGTCAGCTGTTATGCTTGTTGAGATGGCTGCGGGGGCAATCTGCAGAGAGCACTTTGATTTGACGGAGGTCACAGGGTCGTATTCACAACAGCATGCTGCTGCCCTTCGGACTCACCGGGTTGTGTGGCTGTGTGTTGTGTTGTTACAGTGCCTGGTGTTGCACTTTACTTGTGTTTGTGTGTGTGTGGGTGCATCAGTGAGCTGTGTGTGCTGGCAACTGTGTAATTTTGTCTGAGGTTGCGAGTGGCCAGAGAGTCAATGAAGCTCCATATGCCACTCTCTGCCCTCAGGGTAGGTACTGAATCTGACACAGCTCCCACACACCCCTAATTAACTCTTAAATCTAATTAAGCACCACTCTGTCTTTCTCTTATACACACAAGTTTACTTTGAGGGAAATGTTTAAATTATTTGGAGTGCTTGGACTACAGCATATGGCGTTTTGTTTTGCAGATGATCCCGAGTTCACAAGGAGAGCAAATATGTTTTGGAACATCTAATTCAAGCCAGGACACAAATTGTACTGCTTTTTTTTTATATATACTTTTGTATGTGTGTGTGAATGCATATCACATGCATAGATACACACCAAACCAAAGAACATGCACTATACAACCAAAACTACTACATGACTTCTACATGAATCCTCAACCAGCCACAAACAGGCAAGACAGGTGGTGAACCCAGACAGGTAGACCTTGTGTTCTGCAGACAACCTGCAAGCTGTCTAAAATTTGTCCATGTATATTTCATTTCAGTGTGGTGCCCTGAAATCATGCAATGGAAAGAGCAGACAGGGCAACAGTAATCCCTCCGGAGATTCACTACCCGTATTTTTTTTTGTGTCATGCAAAATAGTGACACAAAATCATGTGACAGGTAATTAAATGTTGTGAATTTCCACTGTTGTGAAACTGTGGAAAACTTGAATATGACAGTGCTGACAGTTTTTAGAGTGGAGGAAACCAGTAAAGCTTCAGTCCAGGCTTGATGCTCTTTCTGCTGATTCATACAGGAAATCAATTTATTCAGTTTTGCAGCTTTTGGCCTGAACTGAGCTTAAAGGCAGTTTATTTGGGAAATGGCTTTGGACAGCTTTGTAATACACATTAGTCATTTTGCCAAAACAGGCTTTTATTGTTGTTACTGTGAAAAATAATATCCATTTTGTTCACTGAAGAATGGGAATGAGTGTCACAGCCTTTTTAAAATAAATTAAAATGACATTACAGTAAAAAAGTGAAAGTGTGTGTGCGTGAGAGAGAGCGAAAGAGACAGAGAGAGACAGACAATATATCTATAATAACAGAGAGGAGAACTGGTGATTAAATAGCTGATAATATGACGGTAGTTTGTAGGCAAAGCCACCTTTATTTTAGAGTACTCACCATTCTTATTGATCAGACTGAAATTTTCATTTAAAGTTTGAAATAAGCAGCAAACCCCCACGTAGAAATCGTGGTGCCTCAGGATCAATATTCAGTGGATTAGAACTAAACAAGTGCAGTCACAGAAATTCAAATATCGAATTTCAGAGCCATGCTGAGGGACTGTTCTGAGCCAGATCTGGGAAAATGCCAAGGGGCGAAGTGAGAGTGAAGAGACCATGAAAACACGAGGGATGGTGGGAAAAAGCAAGAGAGGAGAAAAGAGGGGATACCTGTCTTCACTTTCCCTCTTATCTTGTGCCTTTTCTCTTTCCTGCCTCTCTTTTCCAAGGCTCAATACCCCTTATCTTAATAATAAACGCTTTCTTCATTCCTTTCCTGTTGACCTCTTACCTGGGAATTTGCCATCAACTGGGTCAAGCCTGTGCTAATTCAACTCGGTGTGCCAGCCCCGGGGCCCGTCAGCTCCATATCACCTCCTCATGCTGCCTCCCGCCTGCCTTCTACTTCAGAGGTGATACGCTACCCAGCAGCCCATTTAACACTGCACCTGCTGCGAGCATCGATTGATTCGGCCTAACTGTTGGTGCTCAATTGAGTCCCTCACTGCTACACCTATTAGTGCTGTGCGCAGACTATAGGAAGGTGAGAAGGAGGGAGGTTTACAAGAAGGAAAGATGGTGAATGCGAGTAAACACCCCTCAGGGACACTACACTAATGTTAGTGCATGCACGTGCCAGAACACCTCAGTGCACGTCGTGGCCACAGACACAGTGGGTCTGCTGTGTCACCTTGGGTTTTGAGGGGAGGTCTGATGATTAATGGGCCAATGATTTTGCAAACACTGGCTCACTTTCACCTGCATTGCTGGTATTTCACTGCTTCTTGCTTGGGCCTGGAGGATGCCGCTTGTGTGGATGAGATGGCCAATCCCAATCAGAGGGGAAGCAGAAAACAACGGTGAAAATGCTACATTTATCAGAAAGTTTACACCACAGAACAGACCAGCTGGCAGTGGCAGGACAGGTGGCCCCAGCAACAGAAGGAGGAAATGGGTGAAGTCCAGGAGAAGTGAAAAAAAAAAACTGGACACAGTTGAGGAGTTAAGAAAAGGAAAGGATGTCGGGAAGATAAACCAGAAATTATAAAAGCCAGACCAAATGTTGGTGGACAGGAAGAAGGCAGAGGATGCTATAACCATGAAAATCCACTGTTGATGAGGAAAGGAGTCGCTCCGAGGTAAAGTAGGTGATACAGTGCAAAAGAGAGAGTCTGTAGAAGGATTTGGACAGAGACCAAAGGGAGAGAGGCTCTTTTTCTGACAGCCTGCTGTGTTGTCTCCGCAGGCTGTGTGTTTGTGTTTGTGTGTGCGTGTGCATGTGTGTGTGTGTGTGTGTGGGGGGGTGTTCTGTTGGGGGGTAACTTACCAGGTGGACACGGTACATGATGCTGATGCCGAGGGTCATGAAAGGCTTGGAGAAGTCAATGACTTTTTCACGCTCTGCAGTTATGGTGAGGCCTGCGACTGCCAGGTCAGCTTTCTGAAACACAGAGGACGAGCAGTACAGCGTCACGTAAACGCACAGGTAAAGACCAACACGGCCGTGAGGATGGAACATATGTTTATGACATAACAAATTGTAAGGGCACTTGAGAAAAAGACAGGATGGATGACATAAGAAATAGTCTACTAGTTTCCCAGTAATGCCCGTTTGTATCTCATAGCCTCTCTGTCCACCCGTAGCACTATCTGCGGTGCGGATAATCCAGCGTCGGCACATGTGTGTGTGCATATATGTGTGGGACAAAAGACAGCTCGGGGTAAGCACTGTGGCTGGCCAAGGGAACACTGTCAAGACAAATCACTTGACAAAGCAGCGGCTGGTAAAACACACGTGTAGAAACACACAATCACACACACACACAAAAAATGTAGAAATGGTCAATGTACGCTGAATGCTGGATGCCTCCCTACTAATAATACAGGCAGGCAAAGTGCAACTGCAAGGGATTTTTTCACCTCCCCGAGGAGAGAAGAGTGAAAGCAGCAACGCATTGGTCTTTGTCCACTGCAGGAGAGCTAAGAGGATTGGGGAGATGAAGAGAAAGGCGAGGATGTGAGCGGGTGGAGGGTTAGGCTGTGCTGCAGTGCTACAGATGTCACTCTGTCTGTGCATGTATGTTTTCTCCGTAATTATCCTAACCTTTCAACTAAATGCCACAGCACACAACACTTGGTGCTTCACCTCAAAGCTCCACTCCCTGCCTGTATGTGCTTCAATTAGCACAGTACACTTAAAACGTGCCCCTGTTTTAACCCTGCCCCATCCTACACTGAGGCCTCAGTGTCCAGCTGCCCTGTCCTTAACCTACAGGCTTTTGCCCTCTGTCATCATCTGTCCCCGGCTTCTGCCTCATCGTTTTCTCTCGGTTGTTTCTATCCGATTGCCTGCTGTCAGTGCCGGAAGGAAACCGCGCACAGGGAACAGCCATCCAGGCAGTTTCAACAAAGACAGTCACTGATCCTTTAGAAAATGAACACACAGCTCTAACAGTCACTGAAATATTTATGTGACAATAGAACATTAATATTGATTACTGGATTCCTGCCTGCCTTTGCTGTTTTGCCTTCTGGTACAACTGAAAACATACAGTTTAATACACACTGTTCAATATTGCATCATACCTGTTTCCACTTCTAGTCATTTATCTGCAGAGATGAATTAAACATTACCCTTTAGGATGTAGCATTTGACTTTACTAGAGTTTAGTCTGCGGCGATGCTGTTTGTCTCTGTTTTTCTAGGTGCGGCAATGAAGAAGCAGGACATGCTGCGCTTAAACTTTGCTCTGAAATCATCATGGCCTAACTCATTGGTAGCTCAAGCTGTCTGACACCCTTCAAAATATGCACCGAGATACAGTGAAATATTGTTCAGTCTGAATGGTACTGACAGGGACACAGGTATGTGTTGTCTGGAATCACCTCAGGCTCTTCCTCTGCTGCTACCAAGTGTGTATTTCATACCCTTTCAACTTATCCTTTCAACCTTGTCTGTTCCTCTACCTTCTTTCACGTTGCCTCATCTTTTTACTTGACATTCTATCCCATGCATTGCTAAGCCTTCAACCAAACAAGTTCAAGCCTCTCTGTCCACTGCATATAATCACCTAAGATGTCGCCTCCATTCTGAGGCAAATCCCTCTCGAGCACGTCTCCCCCACCACTTTCCCACTACGCCAAGCTCAAGCTGCTTTGGCTGTGGCGTGTCAGAGACAAATGTCGACTTCCACCGTGACCTTTCTGAGGGTCAGCCATCCAGAGGCAACTTGCAGGGGATGATGGCAGCCTGTGACAATAACAAGAGCAGACACTCCTAGTATTACATACTTAATGGCTTTGCCCTTCATTAGCTTACAGAATTAAGACAGATCACCTCTTAGGATCGACTCGATCCATCCCTATATCTTTCTATTTTTTCCCCTCCTCATCCCAGCCTTCCTCCTCACTTTTTCCTAAGTCTCTTTCACTTCTTTTGCTCCGTCTCCACTCCCCTCAGCTCCCTTATATAACCCTGTCTGCCTGTTAACAGCTACAACAGTATAAGACCTCACTCGGAGATTTAACAGCAGCAACATAGACTGATTCAGGAGTAAAGTCTGTTAAGGTCAGTTCAGAAGGCTTTAGGAAAGGAGCTGACAGGGAACAAGCCACCAACAAGCCACGCCTGTTTTGGAAATACAATGCTTGAGCTGGAAAAGTGAAAAAGGAGTGTATGACATTAAGGGAAGCTGCTAAATGTGAAATATATGAGAGATGAGCAACACACTTGTGTATGTGAGCGCCTCTAGGATGTACTTCAGATATTGGAAGTACGTACGCGTGTATACAATCTTGATTGGTTTTAGGGCTTGTTACACTACAGTCCATGCTCATGCGGGAATTCACATACCCTTGAGATGAGCTCTCCAACCATGCCGCTCCACGTTCCATTGGCTCCAGGGACACCATATAGTCCGTCCCCCACCAGCCGGATTCGATATTTAAACTTCAGAATATCTGCCAGCTCCTTCAGCATGTCCACGCAGAAGCCTTCATAGCGGTCATTTCCCTCCAGTTCCTGATGGTTCTGTCGCAGCATCACATATGGATTCTCCTGAAAAACACACACGGTGCTTATTGTAGACAGTACATGCCCATCGGACTATTTTAAATGGTAGTGTGACAAATCAAGATGGAGCGTAAACAACATACTGCCATACTGTAAGACTGTAGGGATTGTGGAATTTGTAAAGCAAAGACATTTACCAGATCGTTTCGTTGGTTTGGTTCCTTTTTCAAAAATATTACCTCTTTTGTACATTAAGTGCAATATTAAACAGCTGCAGTGCCCCCTAAATGTTTAATATGATTGCTTAATAGAGCTTAACTACTATTCCACAGGAAAAACTGTGGAAGGATCCCATATGTCGCTTGGAAGTCATAGTTCCCATCAGGTTTACTGCCTTCAATGAAAACTGAGATTTGTGGATGTGAAGCAGCACCAGGCAGTAAAATCAGGAACAAACAGGAACTGGCTATTCAGCAAAACATGGATAAGAAACAAAAGCAACACACACTCACACACCCAAACATAGACCTATTTACAACCTGTCTCTTAGAGAACCAACTCTCTGTTCGGCTGTCTGTTTATTTATGTCGTGTCTGTCATTTAGTTGTTGTTGGAGGAGGATTTAAAGAGCCTCGCAATAATGTATTTTGGAGCCACCCTTTTTGTGCCATTTTTCAAATAATGCAACTGTCAAACTGGTGTGCTCAGGCTGCACTACATCATAAAATGACAGCCTTATGTACCATTTTGATGTTGCACGATCCCAGCACTCAGCTCGTGAATCCAGCTAAAACTATCTTACTCGGGCAACATGACATCGGATAACAATGATTAACAAGTCAGAGCATTTCCTTGTGCTGACGATTTGAAAAGTAAACACATGGGAAAAAAAGCAGTTTTCTTTGTCCCTGCATACAGTTAGTTCTTTGAACGCTTCCTAACAACAGGTTTGTCGGCTTTATATGCACAAAATGTGCACGCTCACAAATGCTTGTTTAACGATCTGCTTGTTAAAAAGGTTGCTGACTGCTCCGGTGCTTACAGTGGAGTGTGTGGAATTCACCGCAGGGTCGTGCACATAAGCCACCGAGCGATGCAGCTTTCAGGAGGGTAAAGCATAAGCAGTAATGTTGTGCTGCTGTATTTGAAAACTGGAATAGAAGTGAAATTGTTTTGTCACAGCCACAGCTGGAAATACTTATTTTGTGTGGTCGCTGGTTGACTCGCGATTGATTGTCCTCACAGTGGAAAGCCACAAAAATAGTAGTTACACAGAAATTGGAAACATTTGAAAAGTTGGCGCACATCAGGTGGCACAACTGTTACTGTGACTTGCCCTGTTGTCATAGCAACCTCTCTGGTTCCACCTGTAGCTGCGTGCAGAGGGGGGCTCGGATGACTTTGACGCCGGATTGAACGGCTTTTCCTCTTTCTTGCTGCATCACTGGACAGTAGACCCAACAGCCTCCTGCTCTGCTGTGATAAGAACGAGCATAAAATGACTACTGATCGTCTCTGTGTCTGCGTAACTCTGCACCTGGAATCTGCATATGGATTCAATGTATTTATCCAGGCTCGCAGGTCGATTAACCAGACATGCTGTACAGTGACAATAGGCTCCAGTGTATTACAGGAACAAAATGAGAGTTGTGAGCCACACGGCTCAAGGACACGTTTATATTACATATTTTTTATATTTTATGTTTTTCATAGTGTCAACAAATCCCATTTGACTGAAACTAACAAAGGACTAATCCTACTCACAAGTTCCGTCTATAGCCAGAGCCTGGTATAGCTCAGTTATTATAATGCAGGAGGATTACTCCTGCTTTGCAACAACTCCTCCAGAATGGCACATATAAGCATTTTCTGATCCACACCACTTTCCACAGGATTACACTGCTGTCTTTAAAATGCAAAAAACAGTTCTCTGATCTTACACCATTTTAGTTAAAGTTTGATTAGGTTTAAAGTCAGATCAATCCCTTACAATAAATATAGAGAAAACTCAACAAATCCCTCTTGAGAAAGCAGCACGCTACGGTGGAGAGGAAAAACGGGAAGAAATGTGACAGAAGCAGGCTCAGGTTGGGCAGCCATGTGTCTCCACTGCGTGGACCTTGTGGTCTGTTGTGTTTTATTGACTTATTGATCAGCCTTGATCCCCTAATTATGTGCTCGATACTAAAGCCACAGCAGTGCCTCTGCTGCTAAAGCTGTTTGAGAACTTTGTCAGTAGAACATTGTTTGGGGGGCATTTCCTGAACGAGACCCTCAGTCTGAGTAATGTTTGATAGCACCTACAGTGCCTTGCTCTATTAGAAAAAGATTGAGACCTTGAACACATTCTATATTTCAGTTTTCAATAGGAACCTTTGGGCTTATGATTAAGAGCCATACAGAGATGGAAAAAAAAACTTAATCTATTTAAAAAATGACGTACTGAAGCGTTTTTGGTTTAGATAGATTTTATGTAGTGACTATATATAGAATATTGTCAGGCTTGTCCTTTTAAAAAAGCAAAAAATAAAGTGTACGTTGGCTCAGAGTCAGTCACGCTTTTAGCAAGTTAGTGACTATATGTGCCAGTGCAGTAAAGCTGTCCATCTCTTCATTAGCTCCTTAAAACAGCAGCGTGTGTCACTTCACTGGCCTAACGTAACATCTATGCATGTTCATGTTTCAACTTGCATGAGCCACAATATAAATGCTAATTTCACAGCTCACAGCCTGCTGAAGCTTTTCAAGCTCCGAGTCAGACGTTCTCACTCCCCTTCCAATTTCCGCAACATTATTACACGGGATTCAAAGACGTTTTGTATATAACACAAGCTGGACTGGGTGACGGGGAAGAAATGAAGTAACACACAAGCCCGCTACGCTCTCTTCATAGCTCTTCACACCTAAAAGTAGCGGAGCATTAATGTGCCTTAATGAATGTGCGTTTGTGTCCTACTATAACACTTAATTATGCAAAAAAATGCAATTCACTTTCCAGCTCAGCGTCTTGTTGATTTATGTGTATGAAGAACGGCAAAAGCATTATGTATTTATAACAAATGGCCTCCGTCACTACTAAACTCAATCTCTTCGAGTGAGGCTAGAAAATATTGCCATTGTATCTTGTTTTCCCTCCATCCCCGTGTGTTGACCTGGTTAAGTACAGACTAATAAAATCTGACTTGGCATCAATCACATCAGTAAAAAACAACAGCAATCAATAACACACAGACTGTCTGGCTGTTATCAAGCCAAAATGTCTTTTCCCCTTTTTCCTTTATCATTTTTCGGGACTTTCAATTTGTCTCTCTCCCTCCCTAAGCTCCACTTGCTCTTTAAAATCTCCGATCAAAACCGCCTATTAACTGGACCTGTGCTGGGCTGTAGATATGGAAACACTGTTAAAAGTTGATATGTCTGACGCAGTTGATACCGATCCTAAAACTTCCAAACACAGACAAAGAATATCAGCGAAAGAACCTCTTCCACTAGGTGCCTCTATGAAGCTGAGAGCAAAATCACATAAAAATAACAATATAAAAGTATGAAAAGTCTATACAGCAGTATGAAAGTGCTGTCTTCCATGAAGGCAACATCACAAGGAAATCCATCTACCTTCTTTTGCACACCACAGCAAAACAGCAATAAAGTTATGAGTTTGAAGCTATAAAGAAGTGCAGACTTTTAAAGCAGCCTCTTATTCCCAGGCCACGAGGAGTCTGGCTGTGGACTGATAACTTTGGAAGAAGAAGCACACTCTTACATATGCACAAGCAAGGGTACACGCACACACACACTCTTACACACACACACACACACACACACACAGAGACACACACACACAGAGAGCACCAGGTGCACTGGTGGGTGTTGTTCACATTCATCTTCATACACCACAGTAGAGTTTCCCCTTTTAAAACCTCGGGTGTTCGGGATGTCTTCACACAACCCTCCTCGTTTTCCTCAACCATTTTCTTATCCTTAAAAGTTGCTCTCCAGAGCCCAGCAAGCTGCTAGCAGGGACACAATTCCCTCACAGAGCTTTGAAGTCCTATTTGAAGAAGAGCCTCAGAAGCTCTGACAACATTCATAAAACCACTGGGTCATTAGAAAAACGACCAGGTCACATCATTTTTTTTTCTCATATATTCAATTTTAACCAAATGTTTTGTGCTTGGCTGTAAATAAAACAGCAGAAAGTAAAAATGGACTTAAAACAGAAAGAGTAAACACAAACTTTAGAACAATGAGGACAGATCGGGTTTCTGTGTGTGCAAACTCATGTCCACGTGCCTCAGTGGCTCTTAGCCAGTGTGCCGGCGTGGCCGCCTCACTGTCTGCTTTTATCAGTCGACATTGTGTGCACTGTTGAATTCTTCCCATTATGTGTGTGAGTGGCTACGAGAGCACTCAGTGACACAAGGGTGGTCCACAGGAAACCGAGAGAATGACCGAGAGTGGCTGACAAAGGCAGGAAACAGATCTTAGAGCAGACACGGGGAGAATTAGTATAGAGTTCGGTTTAAAGTACTGAGGTGACATGATTATCTAACAACGGCAGCAAGTCAAAGAGACATGTCCCTACATGTGATGTGCTTGATTTCTTTATGAAACACTAAAAAACAAGGTATCTAAGACCAAACATGGAAAAAATCTAAAACCCAATTACTTGAGAGACACAGCATTAATGGCATTATTGTTTAAAACGTTTTTTAAGGCAAAGGCCTAGATAAATGATGCCAATTTCAAAGTATAAATATTTGATTACTTAAACTGCGGAAGGTTCATGTTTAAGAACCAGCTTCAATGGAAGTCAGTTCACCCTTCATTAGTAAGCCATTCTTTGATGTCCACTTCTATTTTTAACAGATTCGATCCTCCTGGTCATGGATGATTCCAGTCTTGTGTAAATCTGGGGAGAGATGTTCTGCTGTTTTTCACATTAGGTTCTTTTCAGCCGCTCTTTGCTGAAGGGGATTTGTTTCTGCTTTACCTTTCGATTGAAAAGCCGGAGTTTGGTCTTGCAGTTTTGTGAGTAATGGTTTTCTTCTTGGACTGTGTTTGTAGAGGTTGAATTCGTGTAGTGTTTTCCCCACTGTCTTATCAGTCAGCGAAACACAAAATTTCCACATACAGTACCTCTCCACAGATGTGGGATGCAGAGGTGCTGCAGAGATCCCAAACAAGGCTGTTTAATGATTTGTCTGTGGCATAATAAACAACATGTAATTACACAAAGTCGATGAATATTGACCTTCCTTTTCACTGAAATGAGCAATGTGTGCTTGTGTTTGTGAGTTGGGATGGAGTGTTAACAAGGTGGGGATTTCTCGCCTTTCTGGCAACACAATCGGTTGTGTTGTGCTACGGTAGAGTCGGTTATCCATATTTTTATACTATTTATAAGAGTAACAGCGGCTTCAGAGGCTTTGGTCACATGTTGAATCCAAGTCCTTGGACACTGACATACATGCTTGGAAGTCTAGTTAATATTACTGCTTTGCTTCTTTTTGACATTAGGGTCATACTGCTCAGACAGCAACACAATACCTGCCCCGTTATCTTTTACTGAGACAAATATAGAGGTAACGTTGTAAAAGAAGATCACTTCTAACTGTAGAAAGTCAGCAGTAATAACCACAATTCAAATCGCCTGGCATCAACTAAAAATACTGAATACTGCTTAAAAAGCTATTATATTTCACAACACTACGCCACACACACAAAAAAACCCAAAGAATTATATCTCGAGGAAGCCGAGGACGTGTTTTTCTATTACATCAGTGTGTTTTTATGGAGTGTGTAAACATTATTTCACTAAGACCTAAGCAGTGTCTGCAACAAACTCAATAAATGATTACAAACACATGGTTTGTGGCCCTGCAGTAAAGTGATAATCAATTCTTTCTTTTCTTTTCTGTTTTTTTCTGGTCCTCCGGAGCTGTTTGTCACATTGATGTGTGAAGGTGACAGCCAGGCTTAGGTGTAATGAAACTGCTCTGTAAAGGCCAGGTGAACGAGTCAGGAGTGCACACGAACGCACACGTACACACAGTTAACATTCAGACGCACATGCCAGGAGGAGAGCCACCGATGCTAATGCAAAGGCAAACAAACACGCACAGGCTCTCTGACCGTGCTACAGGTAAGGAATTCTTATGGACTATTTCAGCTGTGGCTCTTCTGCCGCCCACAAGCGAGATAACAGCGACACAGCAATCACGCTGTGATGAATGAGCTGTGATAGGCACTGAAAATTGCTCCTTGGTGGCTTCCGAAGTTTGGTCCAGGGACTCTATATCTCCAAAGTGAAATCAAAGCTCTGTGCTCAGCCAATTCTTTCTTTCACACCCTCTTTCTGTTGTGAAAATGTTGTCTCATTTGTACTCCCCCCCCTCAACCTAAAACACACACACACACACACACACACACACACACACACACACACACACACACACACACACACACTCTCCACATCTCCAACCCATCCCCAACCCCCGTGCCCTTCCCCTTCTGGGTGAAATGAACCGTTCCGTCTGAAACCCAATCAGTCTCAATGAGACCAGCGAGTTGTTCAGTAGCAAAATATGGCAATATGTCCTCCTCTCATTCCCACGGCTCGCAGCTGATAAGCCAGCCACTCAGAATAACACATTGGGCCAATTGCCTCTGCTTACAAGCTACTTTGTGTCTTATCGTCTGATTCATCACTGAGGAGGAGGAGCTGGGCAAAACACACACGTGTGTGTGTGTGTGTGTAGGTATGTGGGGATGAACAAAGGCATGCAGCTAAGTGAAATTGTGAGAGATTTCCTCAGTTTCATCATAAAAGCATCTGCCAAATGACTGCATCTAAATCTAACTCTGTTTACCTACTTTTAATGTTAAACGGCAGCACATCAACATACAGACGACGCATCAAAGCCACAAAGCAGTGAGCTTATCAACGGGATTGTATTCATCTCACAAGGTCTGGGACGCATTCTGCTCCACTAATTCGAACAGGTAGGTGTTTAATTGACGAGCAATTAATCACTGTTTTGAATTTTGATGGTGCAATAATATATTAACTGACAGTTGCAGGATTGCTGTGACATTTCTATTAATGCACTTGTTTAGTATTTTCTTTCTCTGCAGATTTTCACGTGGTAAGTCCACCATTCCTTCTTAGCAATATTATCTACTGCAAAGTCTCCATTTAATATATATGTTGGGATATTCAAAATGGCTGTCACTTTTAGGAAGCACCAGTCACACAATCATGTCCACATCATGCAGCATCAGCTAGGGGTCCACAGTCAGAGAAACAGCAGTATTTGAGTTTCTCTATCAATATTTTATCACTCAAATAACCCTTCCATCACTATGGACAACTGAGTGCAACACTATAAATGTATTTGAGGAGAGACTGTCCCCCGTACTGTACTTGCAATTCTGCAGAAACATGCAAAAGGAACAGAACTCGTGGAGAGGGACTGGGAAGCCAGTGGGAAGCTCTGATACAATCAGTTAGAGTCATTTTGCTTCGGGGCATTATTGGACAAAATGTTGTGTGCACTAGTGTGTTTTAACCTGATTCATTTTGATTTATAAAGCATTAACACCAATTCTGAGGCAAATAACCTTTTGATTGTTATTTAAATCATATACATAATTCATACTTATTATATTAATACTTTTATTTAAGTAATCTATCTGACACCTAATTTGCTTAGGTTATGCTGCAAAATCACTCAATATCAACTGCTTAAATAAAACCTTCACTGAGGAAAAAAATACAGGCTATTAAGGAAATTGCTTAAAAACTGTAGCTCTTGTAACAGGTAGCATAGTGAGGGTAGTGAGAAGTGGTGCTCACAGGATCTATATTTACAACAAAGGCTTAGAATGGCTGACATGGTGAATTATTAGCTCCCGCTGATACACTGTGATGTAGCCTCATCTGAAGTACTCAGGGCAAAACAATCGCGCAGCATCAGTTCCTCTGATCCCAAGAGGACTGAGCTTGGATCTGAAAATACAAAATGGGTTTTTGATATGGTAATTGTCTGTCAACCACAGAATGTCAGCCACATGTGGATCAGTCTAGGAGTTAGGAGAGCTAATACAACGACTTCGACTAATGTCGATGTGTGCATACAGCTCTACTTACCAATATTGTCGTGATGGTCAGAGTGGTATTGAAGAGCGTGTCTGTCACATTGATTGATGGAAGCTTTTTCTCCATGGACAGTCCATCCTCAGAGTGCCACAGGCCAATCTGCAAAGACCGGACACACAAATATATACAAACAGATCAGTCACTACAACAGGCAAAAAGGCCACTAGAAACAATTTGAGCTTGATTGCCTCCTTCCTCTAAGAAAGGGAATCAGTGTGACCTTCACAAAAGTTGGTGTAGGACAGAAACAGAGCAGTGGACCGATCACCACCGTGTGAGCCAAGGTTATAAGAAAAGTTAGCGAGACTGCAGAAGGAAACAAAGACAACATGTGTGGCTCCTTGAGGAGAAAACACAGGGCATGTGTTCAATCAGAGGCAACAGAATGCATTCATTAAACCAATTACCGGCAAATCCTGTGGCGCAGAGCCACATTCTCATTCTCATTACAGCTCGAGTGGGGATTCACACCTCCACCTCACATGGTGTCTTTCCTCCCATCCCCTCTCAATCTGTCTCTGCCATCTTCTCTTCAGTTCATTTATTTGCTCGACCCAAGTTTGTGAATCCATAGCTCCGTGATGACAGTCTTTGAAAACAGAAGTATTTATAAAAATATGGCTACCTTCAGCTACTCTTTCCACTACTGTACTGTTTTACACAATGAAAAAAAACCCTTGGTGATTTTCTTGACCTTGAAGGATATACAAGGGTTCTCTAATGGTCGGGAGAATTCTGCAACCATAGAGCCTATTAAAATATGTACAAGTACAGTGGTCTATGAAAGTGTTTTCCTAGTTATGACATGACAGCTGAACTTTGACGCTTACTTTCTTTCTTTATCATTCGTAGTCAAAACTGTAATACATTTTTGTTGGTGATTAAACGCTAAGAGTTATGTGATGCTGGTGACACAACATGGGCAAAACTATCAGCAAAACAATTTACTTTTGCTTATCGTGATAGTTTCACAAGCTATCATTTTATTTATGCAGCTGATGGAGAAACATGCAATTTTACTGCCGATATTAAATAGAGCAACTGGTGTGTGCGGGCGCACTAAAGATAACCTCAGGATAAATCAGGACAAAGATAGCATGCAAAATGTTGTGGGATGCTCATGGATGCAACTTATCTCCTGTTGAAATTTAATATATGTGAAGTATTTGAAGAACTAATCAAGATGCCACTGTGTTACTATTAAGATTACAGTCTTATTGTTATGGAAGCTAGTTAGAAAAATGAGCTTTCAACATTTCATTAAATATTCCTAAAAACAACCCGTGAACCTAAATGAAAAATAAAAGTATAGTTTAGTCATTTGTTCATTATTTAAAAATTGCAATTCCAATCTTGAAGACCTAAAACTCCTTATCATGATAATCAACTGTCTTTCATTATGAATTTTATTTAGGAGAACAAAAAAAAGGGAAAATATAGCATCTATGCTGGTCTTGATGCATTATTGCTGTGGTTCGATCCATGTCACGCAAATGATTCCTGATTACATGCTATAAAAGCTTTGGGAATATTCTTTGTGATTGGAGTCACAGTGGAGAGGATGACTTGCTGGATAAATCAGTGATTAACGTCTGATACTAACATCTACAGCAAACAAAGACCCCCAAGCTTGGTCACAGACTGTTTTAACGGGTAAATTGCTGAAAATTCTCAAAGGATTTCAGCCCATTCATGTTGAGCGGTGCCTACATTTAGAACCCGTTTAACCACTCTCCTACAAGCAGTGATGAAATGTGAACGGAGATATAAAAAGAAGGAGAGCTCCCAGAATCAAAGATTTCCTTTGAGAGTGTATGATCAAAAAGATTTTGTCTACCATTTCCTCTGGTGTACTTGTTTGGAGAAACAGGCACCTTGCTCACACAAATAGACTAGAGCTGCCCAGCCCCCATCCACAACACACTCCACAGACGGCTGCTGATGGCCTCAAGAAGCAGAGAGGGAGAAAATGTGAACATACTGCAGTACGAGCAAAAAGGGACCTGTGAAATATGGTGTTCAGCAATCAGCGTACACAATCAGTTGTCCGAGCCCGCGGAGGTGGTGGGAGGTGGGATTCTGAGGCTTAGCTGAACTGAGCTGGTGTCACCGACGGTCCGAGCACGAGGGTGACTGCGAGTGTAATGGGAAGGGGAGGCACCGTGACTCCTGCCCAGGAACAGGAGGTGGAGACGAGCAGGAAGGGAAAAGCAGCATTTGCTGGTGAGGGAGGACGTGGCCCCTGTGGTGGCCCCACTGTCATCGCTCTTTGAGGTGGGAGGGGGATGTAATAGAACTGCACTGTTTGTGAGTCACTTCAACTAAGAGAACAGAAGACGTATATAACAGCTAATGTATGCAGGGAAGCACACTCAAGAGCAAAAGCGCTGTGACATTTTTCAAACTGACTGAAAACCTTTAATGCCGTAATTATTCTTTGTAAGTCTTGCAAACGTGCAATAAATTACACTTCTTATTATTGATTTGTGCAATAAAACTGGAGACTCATTATATAGCACAAATAAGATGAAAAAATGACAACAGAGTGTCTAAAAGTTGGTGAAACACTAATACACAACTAATTAAATTGATGAAATATTAATCAGAGCGCAACACAGTCAGACATTAATCTGGGAGCCTTGTCATTTCCTTTGCAGCACGTTTTGCAATAATTCTGTACAGTAGGTTGTGCAAATTCTAAAATGAAGGGACCCTAACCATCACATTAATCCTGGTGAAAAAACAGCATTGAGCCATTACAAAAAAACTCATTATATACGCAGCACAACCTGAGAATCTATTAGACTTATACGCTTTTATCATAGCAGGCACACAACTACAGTGTGTGTATGTGTGCGTGCATGTGCGAGTACGTGTGCACAATATAAACAGCTATAACACGATGTTTCTCATTTGCAGATTCATTAATTTGGTATTTACAATGCAATTACAATAAATAACTACCATGCAGCACAAGCAATGAATCTAAGAAACAAATTCATACAAGGTTTAGAGTGTTGACGAATACTGTGCACTATTTATTTTTCTGAGAAACAGGGAGGCAGGAAGAAGAATAGACTATAATAAGAGAGTGGGGAATAGGAGAGCAGCATAAGGAAAAGAGAGAAAGAGAAATAGAAAGATGCAGGGGGATGTCAATCACTTACTGAGTAGATGCAATGAGGCTGGAGAATGGAAAGGAAATCAATGACAAAGTATGAGGAGCAGCCAGCAAGGGAGCCCGAACATAAGGCAGAGAGAACAAGACAAAGAGAGAGCAGCTGAGAGACAGAAAAGACACAGAGAGAGTTTATGCGAGTGCAAAATAAAGAGAAAGAGCGAGAGAGAGTGAGAGGGGAAAGCGAGGGAGGGAGACAGACAGAGTGACAACAAGTGGAACGATGTGCCCCGCAAGGGATTACCAAGGGTCCTTTCTGCAACCTGGAATTACAGAACGAGGAAAAGATTAGGGTGGCTGTTCACTGAAGCGTCAGGATTGGGTGATTTCCCTGTCAGAAAAAAATGCCGTGTCCAGTAGTGTGTGTTGAGAATGTGACTGTGACAGACACATCCATCACATATGAGAGAAGCAATAGCTACTATTATCAAGCATAATGTCATACAGCCCACTTACACTGAGGATAAAGCATTCAGGTGTCACGGTGGTGCAAATGAGCTGTGTGTGTCTGTGTGTTCGGCTCTCTGCTTGCATGTGTGCCTGGCTGGAGTGCAGAGGCAAAATATCATCATGGACATTTGAGGATGGACTTTTATGGCTCTTTAAGCAAATGCCATATGCTCAGCTTGACAAAAAAAATATGCTGCGCCTGGTTAAAATTAAAACTGAGGGCAGTTACTGTAAATGCAGAGCACACCCATTCTACCTCATAATGATCATCTACCCCACATTGTTCAAATGACAAGCAGAGGCAGCGTGTTTGTGTGCAACTGTTATGCATGTTTTCTCCATGGAATAGTGAGTGGGATCTTTTTTTTTCTGGTATGAGTCATCACCAACGCGAACGAGACTAATCAGGGTGGCGCCGTAGGCAAACTTCTGGGGCTAGACAGACACAGGTGGTGGTGTAGGTGATTGGCGCTGCCATACAGTAAAGAGGGGACTGGGGAGTGCAGTCAGTCGTGACTCTAATGCCGAGGGAAGAAAAGCAGCTACAGACCCCTGATAGTCCTGCAATATGCTTGCCATTATTTTCTGCTGGTCAAAAAGTCTCTAACTGACCAGGTTCCCCTCCTAAAATGTGCTGTGCCACAACAGTCTCAACTAGGATTTAAGCTGTTACCTCTGAACACACACAGATGCGTCGTGTTACTCTGTTAGTGAGCACATTTAGTCACTGGGCGTTGCTTGTTCTACCGCTGTAGAGGGACACAAGCTCGGAGTTGAAGAGGTCTTTCAGGTCTTTCAGCTGTGAGAGCAGATTTTCAAAGCAGAGCTGCGCGTTCTCCCAGCGCAGCATCCCCCGAGGATCACGCGGCAAACAATGGATGCCCTTACTGCCGCGGTCCCCGCTGAGCCTCTGCACCCCGACAGTACCGACTGTCCAAATGTCTTCATCTCCAGCAGCCATTTTACAGGCAACATTACTGTTCCTAGTTAATGTCAGCTCTGTACTTTCTGAAAGTGCTGCATACACAGGAGAGACTCTTTAACACATTAAAGGTCAAGATTTAGGAGTTGATGCAGCATCATTTACGGCAGAAAAATGACTGCGTTGTTATTTTACAACATCGTCGTTAATGTTAGTTTAACTAGTGCTGTGAAGTTAATGCTTATTTGCTGTGAGACTGTGAGACTTTTCAATCCAATGTGTATTTTTAAATGTCCATAAATATAGTGTTTTTGTTCTTTTACTCCCTGCATATGGGTGACAAGCTAATGTACGGTTATAAAATAATTTAGGGAAATGATAATCACAATGCATGATAGAAATCATCTCATGAGAGCCAGGAGAACAGAGTTTGCCAAAATGGAGGAATACCTTTAAGGTTCTAATGCATCTGTGGTTATTCTGCAGATACATTTTATCTGGAGTCTTGGTAGGAATTCAAGAGTGCGCTGATAAAAACAGAGACACAGAGGCAAACTTGCAGGCACACAGGCACAAGGCACTCAGGCACATAGACATAAATTTGCATGTACATGCATATTACACACATACACACACTCCAACGCTCGCGCACACACACATACACAGTCTCACCCAGCCTTGAAATCCGTTAAGACTGGGGGATCTTGCAAAACAGCTCATCCATTCTGCTTTTGATCTATTCCCCATCTCCAGCTCGCAAAGTGCAAACTGAGAAAAACAAAAGAGGAAAGGGGACTGCTGTACGTCTCTGAGAGACCAAACAAAGGAGAGAACCAGAGACACACAGAGGATGCCGGTGTGTGCAGTCTAGTGATGTGAGGCTCTGTTTCGACAAATCCAGTACGGATTTAAATATGCCGTCACAAGTTGAGCAGAAAGACAACTTTGAGCAGGTTGACGTATCAACATGTTTAAATTAATTTGTTTTCATCTCAAACCGCTTGATTGGTTCCAAATCAACACACTTTGCTCGGCACAGACGACGCGGCGTCAGTACTGATCTGCAGCTAAAAGGCATTTGCATCAAACCTCGTTTTTGACCGGTTTAATATTTTCTCCAAGCTGATTCAATGTCAGTAACGATGCAGGGCAAAAAGTGAAACGCAAAAAGGACTTCAGGGGGATTATGTCAAAACATGACTAATATGATTTGTAAACAATGCTGCCCAGCTTTCCCCCAGTCCCACACACTTAAATCAACAGCAGTATCGTGCAGCTGACAGTCTCCTCTGCTGTTACATCCCTGCTGAAAATGACTCTGTCTGTGTGCATGTATGTCTTAAAATACAACAACTGTCTCATATACCATTAGCTTTGTATACGCATTAATGTTTTGTACTAAGCCTTTAAACCAGAATAAAATCCATCCATAATAGACCAGACATTCTAATTATATTTCAGTACATGAAATTACACTGATGATTTGTGATTACTATTCATTCACATTCGAGAAAATGAAATGAAAACAAACGAGAAAAAAACAAATAAAATAACTCAAGTCTTTTGCTAGCAGAATAGTTGATTCTTCATGAAATTCATAGGTTCTCTGACCTCCAGGACAGTCCGCAACAGTCAGCAACAGTTTTATGAGCAATAAACTAGAAGAGACAAAGCCACTCATAAACCAATTCATGGCTATGCCAGTGAGTATCGCTGACATTAGTGAGAGGCCATGTGGCTTTTATGCTGTAACTAAACTTTTTATATTGGTTTCCTGCACCAGAAATGCTTATGCCACACAGAACTTACATGGCGATAGGATGAAAATAAATAAATAAAATCAGAGATCGCAATCACCAGAGATATTAAAGCAACATAAAAGAAAGTGCTACCCCAGGGAGGGTCGAACATAAAAAATGAAGTGAGCATGCAAAGTGTTGTTTGAGGAAATGATAGAAACGATGATAGTGAATTCACACTTTGAGCCTCCAAGCAGATAATTCCAAAGTCTTAATTCCCTGCTGAAAGAGAACTGGGCACCTTCACTTCTCACAATAACATAAGCGGAATTGGAGGCAAAAAAAAGGTGGGGCATGAACAAGGTGAAAGAGAGAATGTGTTTGAAGCGCGCTCTTCAGAAATGAATGTTATTTGACATCGTGCAGCAACATGCTGCAGTACCAGTGACGACAAACGTGAACTAGACTATAATGCAAATGAATATAAACACGCGCATCAACAGCAGAATAACAACAAAAAGAGAATTTCACTCTGCGCTGATGTGCTTTTGAATGCTGGTATTAGGAAAGGCCTTTCTGCGGGTAACACACTGTATAAAACAAAATACAAATATAAAAACCCAGGAAAGAGAAGAATTCATTTTCTAGCAGGGTTTGCAGTCCCTTGATCTGATCCTCGGAGATGCTGTGCAACTTTTCAGGGACAATTTTATTTAACAGTGAAATAGTACAGCTGCATCGCATACGGGCAAATAAACACTGACTTTATAACGCTGCTATTTCTTTTCCCCTGCTGGCAAGTAGCAGTTTTTCATTTTATTCTTTGTCCCCATACAGTCACTATTGTATACCTCCTTTGTCGACTGCCAGGCTGGGTACCACCAGGAACATTTTCTTCGCATATTTGTTTCGCAGCCATTTCGCAGGACAATTTCACCCTGAGCCCCTACCAAGTTCTGACCCTAATAAAGGGCATATAAAATGATTCATGGTCAGACTCAATTTGTAGGCCAGGATTTGATATATAACCTCAGAACACCTTGTGTTAGGAGGCCACCTGGAGCACCTTTACTTCATGATTAAAACTGCCACGTTTTGCAATGTAAAACGAGCTGTAATTATTAATTGTAATTACACAGCTGTGCAGCAAAGCTACTCTGTTTTCAACACAGACGACTCCCTCGCTTGCACCAGCACGTAGCCAAAGCCGGAAAAATGTTTAAACGGCACAGATGGAGGAGATCAGGTAGTGACCTTGGTCACTAAACCTTTACTCTAACCTTAGTGGCAGTAGTTCAAGCAGCAGCTGGTGTGTATCAGACCTCGATTGTCTATCAGACCTGGTTAAGATGTGCTCATCTCTGCTGAAGCCGGAGGCAGAGAAAAAGATCTAAGTTAAGTCATGGTGTGCTGAGCTACACCGGGCTCCTATGATGTCCTTCAGAGGAAAGAAAAAGGATGGAGGCAGTCTTGAATCTGTCATCCTGCTGTGCACCCCTCCACACCTCTCATCCCTTTACACTTTTCCTCCCCCCCACCCCTCTCTACCTCGCCGTACCTGTCGCTCCCCTCCCTCTTTCCTTTACGTTGCAGCAGCAGAGACAAATTGAATTGAGTGCATCTGCAGTAGTGGGGGTAGCTGGAGTAATAATGTTCTCAGAGATGGGGTGAAAGCAGAGAAAAGGGGAGGGGAAGAAAAAAAAAATAGATTGCCCTAATAAACAAAGGAGGAGCACTGACAGGAAATCATAAATCTAATCGAAAAGCATAAGAAATTGAACACGCTCAATCACCCTTAAACTAGAGGAAGCCCTGTGTAAATAACACAGCACAAATCAGTGAAGCGTCGCACGTGCACTATGTGTGTCAGAAACCATGCAAGCATGTGTCTGTGTGTGAATCCCTTTACTCTTCTTTTACTCAGATATACCTCCACTCCTTGGCTCCACCTCTGAAAACCTTCACACAAGGACACCTGGAGACTACAGTAAGTTTATTAAAAAAAAAAAAAGCAATTTTATTGTAAATGTTAAAATGATAATTCAGAAAATTGGAAAACTCTGCAGAAAGATTTACTACAGGGACAGACTGATGCCCTGAAAGGTGAACAGTAAAACATGGGAGGAGACACTATTAAAAAAAGCAATATAAAAGGATTTTATATAAAATTTTATTTACATGATAGCAACAAATAGCTTGAGCTGATGCTGCTGAATAGACAAAATATAAGAAACAAAGCAAAAAAACATCTTAACGAACATGGATTATTCTGTACCTAAGGTAGAAAAAGAATTAATGCAATGTACCTTGATAAAAGGAATGAGTTAGGACACTTTTAATGTTGGTTTTAGTAAATCTGACAGTGATTATATGGGCAGCGTGAGCATTTGCCTAGAAAGGGATGAAATCTCATTGAAACCAAAAACAGAAAAGCAGCACAGCTTCAGGGACAAATGGTAAAACTATGGCAGGTCCCAGTTACAAAAACAATGGCTCAAATTCTTTCACGATTCAACTGACACGATTTTTCAGCTACGGCAGTTCTGCTCAGTTCAACCTTGCAAAATTCATAAAAACACATTATGAATGTGTTAGGATGTCAGAGCCAAATCAGAGCCATCAAATTTTGCAAATCACCTCTGCACCTGTGTAATGAGAACAATCTGCGTTGAGTCATGGTGGCGTCGACCTTTGCCCAGCGTGTCCTTCTACTCACACTCCAGTTTGTCTCTCTCAGTTGTTTCTGTTTCTTTACCAACGTCATAAAGGCCTCTATTATAAAACTTCGAGCAAATGATGATTCTCCGGGCTTAAAGACGCGCGCCTTTAGCATGTACACACACACAGACACAGCTTTCATAGCACCCTCTCTTTTGAGCCTGGTGCTGTAACAACCAACAGCTTGCCCGGCTCAAACTGCAATAATTACTCATTTTACAGCTTTCTCCAATTAACAGGCATGCTGCTGTCAATGAGCTCCATGCAGAAAATGAGGTCCAGTCTTCAGAGGCCAGGGGGCTGCAGAGAGACTGGGTCGCTCTGTCAGTGTGGCACATGCTGTGGTGCGGTTGGCTGGCGGGCTGCAGTGTGTTTGTTTTGGAAAAAGACTTGAGCTTCTGCTAAATGTGCATAGATGGCGGTGGGCTTGTTGTGTGTGTGTGAGTGTGTGCGGAGCCAAGAAGCAGGCAGTGGGGGCTGGCGTCAACCCCATCGGGCCTCGTACACAGGCGCTGACACACAAAAAAAGCACACAAGGATAAACATAAAAAGTAGGCGCATACAGTACACGCTGTGAACCCATGTCACATCGATCAGTCGGTGGTCCTACAGCTGCCACAGCCACATTATTCCAATAAAATGACAACAGCTCTCATACTTCTGATTCCCGAAACAGAATTTGGTCTAATCTGTTCCAGCAACGAGGCTGTGGGTTAGGAAACAGCTCCATATTTTTTAACTTCTCGGGGAGAAGAAAGCAGTCTGTGCCTTCAGATGAACAGACTGAGCAATATTAGCCATATCGCATATATACAGGATGATACTAATTTATAGAGAACCACTAGTGTCATACCATCTGGAGAAAATACCCACACAAACATGTTCACGTTCACACACTTGGTATTGGGCTGCTTCATCTTGCTCATTACACTGTCTCAGGAAGGGACGTAGAAAAAAGGATATTGTAGATTACAGTCAATTCCTTAAAACAATACATTCCTACAAGGAGCAGAGGTGAAAGTCAGTGTTTTTGCTTTTTCTCATAGATGTGTTGACAGCTTTAATTGTGCAGCCACAGAGAAAAGCGCTCCCGCTATTATGTGATATGCATAAACATGGTTTAACTGTATTCTATCTCTTGCACGCCCTCTCTGACTCATTTACTTTACACCTGTCTTCCTCTTGTCGTTTTTTTTCTCTCTCTCTCTCTCCCTCCTCCCAACCCGCACCTGCCTCTCTCCCCTCCTCTGTGGTCTGTTGCGGTTACAGGTGCAGGTGACTCCATCACTGGCCTACCTGGCTGCCAGTGTGGAAGCAGTTGGGTAATTTACTTTGCTTGCCAAAACTGAACAAAAAAAGATTTTTTCCAGGATTATTGTCCATTGCAGCCACATCATATTCTGCAAATAAGGCAGGTTAAACAAACTGGAATAATCTTACAATACAGGTCTCACTGTGACAAATTTTGCATTTGAATGCAAAATATACTTTTCAATAATTCAATTTTGAATATGGGCAGCACACTGATGGAGGCGTTAGTGCTGCCATTTCAAAGCTGGAGGGTCCTGGGTTCGATTCCCCAGCCGACTGCAGCCTTTTTGTGTGGACTTTGCGTGTTCGTAAATTGCCCATAGGTGTTGAATGGTTGTCTGTTTGTCTCTCTGTGCTGGCCCTCTGACAGACTGAGTGACAGACGCCTCCTGCCCAATAACAGCTGGGATAGGCCCCAGCCCCAATGTGACTCTGAACAGGAAAAGCGGTTATAGATAATGGATGGAAAGATAATTCAAACAAATAAAATGATCTAGTTTTATGAATGCAAAGCTTTAATAAACTTGTGCCTTTACAAGCCCAATCAAAGTCAATAAAATTTTACACCAAGAAGATGATTATGGGACTTATGGGAAAATTTGTGCTGCAATGTCCTGAAAAAGCTGGAACAGAATCAATTGGTACTCGTCATTAATGCTCACTCACTGTTCAAGGGTTTGACTGTGTCTGTTAGTGGCATTTACAACTTCTTTAAAGACACGTTCTAGTTTTAAGAAGCTACTGAAGCAACTGTTTGTGGTAAGTGAGTGTGGTGTGAACATGGGAAGTAAATGCTGCTTTGTTAACACTTTAGCTCGTCTGCTTTCCCTTCCTCTCATGTCGCCACAGAAAGTGTTGAAATGAAGCTGATGGCAGACTCTCTATTTAAATTGCATTAAACATAAAATTTATTTAACGCTTCTTGAACTGGCGAGACGTGACTATGATGCCACTACTCGATTTTAACCAAACAAAAGACCTAAGAATCGACTTGTCATGTGCTAATTTGCAAATTGTGTGCAGAGGTGTGAGTGTGTGTGGGCAGTGAGCCACCTTCCTTATCTCTGCCAAGGCCCTGGCACCTCCAGCGTCTGCCTGGTTGAAGCGGCCCCAACCCAGCAGCATGTGGGAGGTGTTGGTCAACAAAACAAACAGCACCCCCATCCTGTCCCCTGTCTAACACCTTGCCTCTCCTTATTAACATAACTGGCAGGGTTGCTTTATAATAGTTCTGTTTGAAATCATCACATTAAGCCTGATAACATTATCCTTCTGCTTGACTGGCCCAGTGCCAGTACAAAGAGGGACACTAAGACACACAGACAAGGTTAATAAAGGCAGATGGGCCACAGTGTGACTCTTTTACAGGTTGCTTAGGTAATATTTTTCTCACACTCAGGCAGGAGCTTAATCCCCACTTTTATGGAAATTATCCCAACTCAAAGGGTCAAATGGTTGTAACAGAGTTCCAGAGTTGTGTTATTCCTCTCTGTGTGCTGTCAGCCTATCTGTCTTGTCTATACTGTAATACAATATCATCAAATAAATAAAATGGTGCAGATAAGAAAGCACAAAACCAGCTATCTACTGCACCACAATGTTGACAGTTTCCCCGGATTATGGATAAGTTAATAACATCATGAGAATAACAGGCTGCCACCCGCCCCCCTCCCCAAAAAAACCTTCAGGGCGGCAGAGAAAGGAAGGTGCACTGTAGTTGTCAGGATGAGAGACAGGTATTTTCAGGGGAAATACTGTGCTTAGGTTAGTACAGTACCATAAAAAAAAAACCCATAAATGTCGGAGACAGAAAATATCACTTTACATCAAGAATCAGACCTTGGAAATATTGAATTTGGGCATTTACAGAAAACACATTTTTAAGAAGAAACTGGGTCAAACTAGCACACATTATCAGTTATTATGTTATGTAAAAGTGTCACATAACAAGTAAAGACACCCACAGATAGTCAGGTGTAATCCTTTCATTGTATGAGCCTGAATAGGAGAGAGGGGAAGGCAGACTCATGGACAGGAGCTGAGGAAAACATCAGTTGGGTTGGACAAAAGCATGGAAGCAGATGTTTGCCTGATTGTGTGTCTGTGTGTTTATAGATGAGCATCTACTGGTTACAGAATTCTGATTGTAGAGGGGTCGCTTAATGTGGGTCCCTTGGCATCCACTGGACTGGAGTGAACAAACCAGATTAAATATGTGCTGTGCCAAGTGTAGCTACACTGAATACAGATGTCCTCAAATTCATGAGAAAAACACAATGACGTTGTTTTTTTTAATCATATAACCCCAGATATATGTGTTCAATTTCAACTGACAATCCTAAACCCATTACTGTTTTTTTTCTCAGATGATAGAAATCGGCCTTTTGCAACATGAAGCGTCGTCATCAAACTGAGCACTTTGAAGGTTAGCCTTGACAAAGTGAAGCATTTCGAAATAATGTCACATTCTCTACATTCACAGTCTGCACTGTAAATGAAATGAATGCTTACAGTACGTCTGCATTTACACATAAAACATCTCAGGGGTCAAGGCCACAGTAAAGCTTAATCTTGCTCGGTCGCTCGAGAATCTAAATAGTTTTCCTTTAGCAAAAATGACCCATTTTGGTTTGAAAAACATGTTGCGAGGCAATATCAAAGAGTGCTGCACAGTGTGACTGGACACTTTGTTGCCATCAAAAACTTCTTCTTTAAATAGGGCTGTCTGAAAAAAATGAAAATTTCTACTCTTTATAACTCATCTATATCTCTGCCTTTTAGTTTATCGTGTGCATTTCCTAGTACTTGGTTCACAAAGATTGTCTTATTTATCCAATTCTTAAATAAACGATATCACACAGACTGCACCATCTGTCACAACACATCAACGTACATAACGCTACCTGTTTGGCGACTCAAATCAAAGACGACATCTTCATAAATATTCACAAACCCTGGGTTACCCAGCTATTACCATAAAAGTGCAAACGTGACCACCGCCGGATAATTTATCTGGATCCAAATCGCTATCACTCAGCTGTTCGAAGCTTCTGCTACTTTTGTATTGATGTTTACCTGCTTTTTGCCTTTGCTCCATTCCCCACATGTAACCATTTTTTTAAACCTGTGAGATCAACCACAGATTTTTACTGCTGGTGACAGTTCTGCTCCATTGGAGCATTTGAAGATGCTGTTGATGGATGAGAGAGCATTGGATAATCACTTTGCCCTACAATTTCCACTGCCCATCAGTTTTAAAGGAAAGTTCTTTGCTAAACTAAAATCACTGGTTCTTCATCTGAGGGTTATCAGAAATACAAGCAGTTCTTAAACGTAACTGTAATTTCAACATTTACAACACAATGACAACCTGCACTGGTAATTGTTTTAATAACAGCAAGTCCGTAGGCAGACTTTCTGAAAAAACATATTAGATATGTGTAGATATTGGTTTTTATTTTTGAGTGACTGACATGAAGCACCAGAAGCTATATTATCACCAACCCCTTAAAGCTACAGTGCTACACAAAAAAAGAGCACCAGTTGTTTCAATTTATTAACAGACCATATTGTCAAAGTAAGTTCAAAGCCCAGCTGCTTTCCACTATTGCAATCCTTGAATGAAAATGCGTTTAATTCATAAACACACTGAGGTAATTTGAAACTGTGGTTCCTGTTGTGAAACCGAGGAAAAGAGACAAGGGGAAACCAAATGCAGAGATTGTGCAGGTTTATTCAGGTCAGGGACTGAAAACGCTGGTGGTGCATGTGGTGAACTTTCACTAATTGAAAGAGCAACACAACACCACTGGTGTAGGAAGCTTGAAATCCCAGCATGCACCAAGGCAACACTGAAGTCACTGGTATTGATCCTCGCCACCCACAAATGCCTACTGATACATTACAGTCATTTTGGGAAAGAAAATCGCACCCTGAAATGGCTCAGTGTCATTTTCCCCCTTGTGCTGATGTGTGGCCGTTTAGAAGGAGGCTTGTCATGAACCCTCTTTTTGGTGCTTTGATTGAGCATGACGTCGTTTACCTGAACTCAAGTGTGGACCTAGTATTTATCTAAAACATATCTGTCCAACTGACACTGGATGCAGAAGCTGCTATTTGCCATAAAAATATACTTCTTCACACCGTCAAAGAGGCATCTTGAATATTAGATTTTGTCCTTGTGGGTTAGGAAGCAGCTCCTTTTTGTGGCACCTTGACACGTCTTCTAGTAGGATATGGGGATTGTTTGCACCAAAGATGTCAGTGAGAAAGTTATCAGTTATGGTGGCTCCCTGCTGTACGATCCAGCTCGAGTTACATCAGTGCCATAAAGGCAAGTGTAACAATTGCCAGAAGTAGTGCCCCACTGGGATCTGCACTGTGCTGGAGTGTTTTGTGTTCAGCAATAACAATTATATTATGGGCAGAGTCGATCTAAAGAGAAAATGGGGGAATTGCGGGGGTCACATCGGAAATGCCACACTATTTATATGTAAATTCTCTTGAACCAATCACATGGACGTAATGTTATATGTAAGTTGCTCTGGTGTTGCTTGAATGCATCCACCGCACGCGACTCAGATAATAGCAACATCTGTTTTATAAGGCTGGAAGTTACTTTACCTGCCTTAGGCCATCCTTGCTGTTCTGCATGATCCTCAGCGCATAGTTAGACCGCTGGCCTTTGCTGTTGAATTCAATGTGCCCCGTGAGACCTTCCAACTCTACCTATCCAACACAGAGACAACAACATGTTACGACACGCCATCAAAAATGCATGACTACCTCCCGCTAAGCAACATCTAATAAGACTGAAGGGCGCATCAGCACCACCGGCTCCGTTATAGATCATTTTTAAGGATGTCAAATTATGAATTAAATATGAAACAATCCTTTAATTGCAATGTCTTCATTTTACAATATTATAGAGAGCTATTAGTCATGTCCTCTTTCTCTGAGAGAAAGACAAACAGTTTGATATCAAACAGGACACATTTAAGTGTTAGATAGCCCCGTCACATACAGCAATTTCTCCTTAATAGGAAAAACACATTGTGTTTACTGACAGCTCATCTTTATCTCTCTTCCTCCATTGTCCCTCAGTACAATGTACAAACAAGATAAACTGACCTAGTGGATCGGAAGTACAGCCATAAAGGGAGCACAGACTACACATTATTATGCCCTGTCAGTGAAAATATCTAGGCCATAGAATAACTAATTAACATGTAGAAACGGTGGTAATAAAAATCTCAACAAGCTTGGCTATATGACATTATTTAATTAGGGCTACTAGTGGGAGATTCAGAAAACAGAAGAAGAATAATTAGCTGAGGTAATCGGCTGAGGTCAGCGCCTTCATATTTAGTGCACACATATGTTTCAAGTGTCACAGATATAGTTGATATAGTTTAAAATCCAAATTAAGAGTAAAAGAGCTGTGAAAGGTTCGAGTGAGTGTGTGGGTCAGTGAGTCTCGGCAGAAGTGTTGGTTTTAAGGAAGAGATGCGGAGGAACTTGGACTTCTAAAAAGGGCCTGTGAACAGGCAGACCAGAGGATTTCCTGACAGAGAAGAACGAGATGACAGAGACACCGTTGTTGACTGTTAACCCTCTGCGTTTGGAAGAAGACTTTGTATTTCGAGTTGAAAGTTTTTGTTCCAATAGAAACCAGAATTAAGATAAGGAGCTTTTCTGGCACAACACCAAGAGAACGCGTGAGCTGGCTGGACTGGGCTGGCAAACAGCCGACACTGGAACGGAGCCGACACAATCACAGAGGACGGCACGTTGAAGCTCATGGCTTGCTGATAGCGAGGGACCTCTCCACAGGAGAGACCGCGGTGGAAAGACACTGCTGCATGATGAGCAGCAGCAGCTCTGAGCTGAGTGGAGCCTGTGACAGCTAAAATAACTGGTCACTCTGTCGTGTACGTCTGCCTTGACTGACCATACACAACAGAACACATTTTTAAGCAAACTAATCAGTGTTAGTGATGTTACATGGACACATTTGTGTCTTTATTTATTCTGTTGTCTGATTTGCAACAACAAGAGGAGAAGGAATCTGCATTAATAAGATGATGTTAGAGAGTGAAGCCTAGTGAGACATTCATTACTGCCTTATGTTTTCGTTAATTAGCAGGTTTTAGAGAAGCTGGCAGACAAACGTCTGGTCGCTTCCCACAGAAGCAGAATGCTCTCGCCCTATTTCCAGCTAAAACTAAGCTAACCAGGTGCTTCATATTTACCTTAGGTTAACGACACGTAAGGCGTCGGTGTTCTCATTTAACTCAAAAACCAATAATCCTATTTCTGAAAACTATTCCTTTGTTGTGTAGAGCGGCCCGTGCTCTCACCTACTTTCATCCCAACCAGCAGAGGCAATCTTACCATCCTCAGGTAATTCATGAGACTAGTGCCATGCTCCCAGATCTTGGAGGACTTGCAGGAGAGCTGAGTGGCACCGACATTCTGGCTGCGGTTCAGCTCCTGGACCGCCGCCACCACGGCGTATACCGCATCAAAAAGCAGAGCTGAGGAGAGCTGCAGAGGGAGAGAGGTGGGGAATAAGGTGAATACATTATGCATTTACACGCGCGCACAGAATGCATGCACACACAGCTGCAAGAACTCAGAGCACACAAACTGCGCGTGGACCATGTCAGTGGTTAGCGGTCAGTGAGGGGTTAACCCATCCCCTGAGTGACAGTGAGATTATTCCATTAGATCATTAGAAAGACTGTGATCTGCTGACAGCATTGAAACGAATCTCACTCTCTCCATCTCTCCAAGAGACTCTGTCTTGCGTACTCTTATCCCCAGTGAAACTGGCACACCCTGACCATTCCAATTACCGCCTGCCTCTCTCAGTGAGAGCCAGAAAACAGTGGGAGAGGCAGCTTTCCCTCTCATCTCTCCTGTACAAACAGCCTCATCATCACTACCACTGCATCCTGCTATGTACATTTGATTAAAATGCATGAGCCCCTGCATTAGAAGGTAGGGGTGAGTCTGAGATTCACTGCTGTACATCTGTGTAATTGAAGTAGAGATGAAATGGCCCTGATGTTTGGTGGGTTACTGAGAGAGACTGTGATGCATAGTAAATTTTAGAGATCAAAGAGAACTACAATAGGCCATTAAACTGGATAACTGTGATGTATTACAAGCCCGAATTGGCTAACACAATTAGCGGATTGCACATTAAGAGCAATATGGTGTACAAACACAGCCCATGGAGGCGTCACAACCACCTGTCGATTCCATTCAGGTTTAACACATCAAAATAATGTCTTGGTTGTGGAAAAAGACAAAGTCAAATACATAAATCTGAATTAAAAAAGTGTTAAGCAGAATTACTCCATGTTCAAATCTGCAGCGTGAGGCTAATAATGTCACGGCATTCCGTCGACCTTAATTAAACTCTGGAAGTCTCTCTTTCTTGCCATCTTCATCTTTGGTCATTATTTTCCTGTTAGCACTTCGGGTACAGTAGCTAGGGTGAGCAAGTTAATATTACATGACTCGCACAACAGGTCCGGACCTTTTGTCTTGGAATCATTTCTGAATAGAGGCAAAGAAATGCTTGCGTGAGTCAAGATGTTAAAATCTGTGGTTTGTTCTTGAGACCCAGTGACTCAGCTGATCATATGCAGATACAGAATGAAAAATCCTTCATAGTAAAAACACCAAATGTGCAATTGTAAATAAAAGACCAACAGGAACAATGTACAAACTCTCACAATCTAAATCTGGAACTGTGCAGGAGACGTGTGTAGTCTAGTTCCCAGATGTTGTTTTGACAGGTTTTCATAAACATATGCGATCTATACATCACCTCTGTCACCTTATAGCCTCTGGTAGTGTTTGATGTTCTGTCCCACAAATGCAGCCACATCTGTTTTTAGTCTCACATAAAGTTGAGTTGAGAATAAAGTTCAGAATATAAATATCATCAGAGAACTCCAATGTATTTAAAGGCAGCAAGATGTCTCCTTCAATAACTTGCCTTATGTGAAACCTTCTTTTCCTATGAACTTATGTACACAACGTGTCATGAATGCCTCTACACATGCAGACAGATCACTTGTAAGCTATATATGAGCCCCACAGTAACATTTCCTCCAGACCTAATTACTGTTAATGAAAAGACAGCATATTATCTATGTGCACGTTGAAATGAGTTACTTTCATGCTTTGCTGTCATCAGCCTTTATTCTCTGTAGTTATTAGCGAATTAGTCACAAGTTGTAATTGCCACATGCTCAGGCAGAAATATCTGTGTGACCTATTATGCAAAGGATACAGATTTTCTTCATGCTCTGTTTGAAATGCTCTTAACCCTATACAACCCTGCACACACACACACACACACACACACATGTTTGGACAGCTTTCGACAGTGGTAAGGACAGGCCAAAATGTCCTCACTCTGTTGGTTAAAAGCGTAATTTGGAGCTCACTGAGTAGTACATGCAGGCGCACACAGAGACATACACAATCACACACACGATTACCATTTAAGAAATTGCAGAGTACGTTTCTCCATCTCTCAGAGCAGGAATTAAATCTAATAGTAAGTGGGGCTCTTCTCGTTACTCTCAGACATTTTTATGAGTGACACTTCAGGACAAATGGGTGAGAGTGCTTAGCCTTGAGAGTGATTATTGGAGTGACAGATAATCCCCGTAAATTTTGATCTCATAAACAAGAGTCATTTGCAAATAGATAGCACCCATTGTATTTATGCAGGTCATTTACGACATTTTATTTGCAGCATCTGATGTAGAAAATTCAGATAAGCCTATCTCATAAAATAAGTAGGAGTGTTGTGATGAAAATACACAATGTCCTTGCATGAAGCCCATTATTTCTGTCTTGTTCGGTTGGCTCAAACGTAAATAACTGTTGAGCCAGCAGATGCTTAAATTATGTCTTTATTTAAGTCTCAAAATACAAAGTCTTTAGTTATTCCTCATTAGTCATTAAGAGCAACTTGCCGTTTTGATGTCACTCATTTAAATGTGAAAAGCACATTATTTGAAATGTTAAAATGCAAGCAGTGGGTGATTTAAGGGTGCTCTAAATGTAGGACACGCGTTTGCTTTGCATTTCTTTTAACACAAGTTTAACAAAGAAGACTCCCGTATAAATTGAATAAGGACGTTGCCAAATGCTGCTAATGAGCAGTCTGGGAAATAAAACTGCAATTACAGCAGTTAACTGGATACATGTCATCCTAATTTATTGACATATATATATTTTCATTTAGTGTTGTGGTAGGTGACACTGAGACTTAGCAGAGTCATGACCAGGTAGGTCCTGTTTAGACCTTAATTAAAGAAAGTATTTTCACCCATTATTCTTACATGGCTAACTTTGGTCTCCACTGTGTGTGCGAACTTGTGTGTTTGTGTGTTGTGTTGCACTAACTGGGGTGCCGGCGAAGGGTGCATGGTCACAGTTCTCTTGCCAAGAGCGGTTGAGGCTTAGCACAAAATCCTGGAAGAAGGGATGAGTTTTGTTGAAGACTGAAAAACCCACTATGTTAACTCGCTGGTCCACCACATCATCCAGCCGTAGTAGAGAGAATTCCTGTGTGGCAAAATGAAAGAGAGACAGAAAGATTATTGGGTGATAATAATAACATCAAATATTATACTGAATTATTATTCAGGCAAAAGGGGCAATCAAACACATTTAAATCCAAATTAATCTGTCTCACTTAGTTTTCATTAACTTCCATTATCCCGGTTGATGGACACAAAAAAGCTGCAGCAATTTGTTCACTCTCACTATTTAGCTACGTATCACTGCACAAAATCCTGCTTTTTCTCACTGACCACAGACAGTTTGTGGAATACAGGTCACTGTATAAAAACTGGGCTGCAATGCCAAAGGGGCTAGAATTACAAAGACACAGACAGAGCGACGTCGGGAAATGGGGGGAATGAGAACACTGAGACTGATGGATAATTAAGCATGTGAGACAGAAATCAATGGCATACTGAAATGATCTGTGATGGGAGGAAAATACAGGTATTTATTATTGGCGTCTTTGCTCTGGGGGCAAACTGTTTTTTCTCCACCTTAGGAACGGCAGACAGGGGACAGGCACAGATAGAGATGAGAAAAAGCAAACAGAAAGGAGGCATGGGTGTGACGGGGGATGGACGTCTCCTGAAGGTTAATAGAGGTGTCAGCATCCAGTCCTCCCTCAGGTGGCAGCCTTTGCTTGGCAGACCAATTGTGCCATCTAGGTTATGACAGCCAGACCAAGCCCAGTCTAACCATCTGTCTGTCTGTCTGTCTGTCTGATCAAGGCCAGGGACTCTGAAGATAAGCGGTGTTGGAGGGGATGGAGAGAGCGGTGAGACTGGACAGAAAATATAATGTGACAATATTTTTGGAAATTAAATAAAAGAGTTGAATGTATATTGTAATGAATGAAAAACTATCAAATGAAAGCAACATATGTGGTACTAGCTCCAAGGATTACGTTAACATCTGATTAAAAAAACAGAACAAACAAAAGAACAAAGATAGCTGAAACCAAAAGTAAATGTTGATTGGCTCCTGATGATATCAAAGCTTACAAAGTCTGTGGCATTGCTGTGTCACAACAGAAAAATGAAAAACAAAAAATGTCCTTTTTCATCTGTGAGAGGAAAATGGATGAGAGGGGATTAGGCAAATCAGATAATGGACCTTCAGACAAAAACAGTGAATAGGTCAGTGAATTAAATAACTGATAAGTAGGAAAGTGGAAAAAGCTCTTACACCAAAAGCAGATCGAGCATGAGTCACTCCACTGTGCAGACACCAGCGGGGAACTACACTGACTAGGAAGCAGGGCGGATGGGCTTTGAGCAGGAACCCTATTATCCGCAGTGCCGACCTGCTAGAAACCTGGATTTCCCAAATGTTTAGTTATGCTGGTGCGCAGCACATCTGTTGCATGTTTAAAAGTGCTATTCTGGTAAAGTCTGCTGTCGTATATTCCAGCTACGAGTGGAGGAGACTTATAAGGGCTTAAGATCGGCTATAGAACACAAGCACGAGATGTGGAGGAGGAGGGAGGGGGAGTCAAGAAAGCTGCAAAGATATGTATGAGATACGTGTTATCGGTAGGAGATGTACAGTATGTATAATCCCAACTTTGACTTGCATAGGCATATGTTTTGTAGCACAAAAATGCGACAATACAGAGCAAACGGGAAACAAAAAGGAAACATAAACTAAGTTGAAAAGAAACTGTGAGGTGGCAAGTTTGAAAAACTTGCAAAACTGAAAAAGCCTGTTAAGACTTTAGTGTCAATTTGAAGCATATCCTGATCTGAGGCAGAAGAGAACCATAAAACAGATTTAATGAGAATAGATACTGGCTGATTGGAAAATTAGGCACTGAAATCTGAGGGCTGCTAGCTGCTCTTGAACCTCAATACTCTTAATGACTAGGATAATGGCTAAAGTCTCTTGTTAGAGAAGAGGCCGTCTGTTCTTTGTGACTATTCCATTGAATTTGAAAAACATAATTCAGGGAAATGAATACCTTTGCTCTCGTGATTCAGCATTTCACTTTTGAATGTAGACAATTTGAAAAAGTGGGCATACAGCAGCAGTGGATCTAATTGCAGCACCATGTGCAGTATGGTTAAGTCTGGATGAAGAACTGAGCTGAGAGGGATTAAATGTTCCTCAGTAAAGCTTGAGGAACATTTATTTCTTATTTTAATTTTAAGCTGTTGTTTACACCAGGTTAAAAATCTAATTTCACTATAACCTTTATTCAGTTTTTAAATCATAAAATAAAGTTATGGCCATAATGCTACTGACCTGTGTGCATTACATTAACCACGCTGGCTTTTTTATAGTCTTCTTGTATCTTGAGTTGTCCCTTGTAGGGCCTCGTAAGCCTTGTGGGACTGGCCATATAATTACTGGCTAAGTGTGCTTTAATAGATCATTAGAGGCAGAGCTGTGCAAACGAGCCTATCATTAAGCATGTCCCTCAAGGGTACCCGTATGTACGCATGTGCATATGTGTTTATGCACACGCACCAACACAAACCGGAGAGTGCGCGTGCACGTCCCCACGCACAGGAAAAGGAAATCTCTATAAATGAGCAACACATGCACACAATCACTGACGACCAAGGTCACCAAAAATATCCTCGGGCTATATCTGAAGAAAACTGATGTGCTGCATTCGTGGGCTTTGAGGCCACAGACGTAGGAACACACGTATACTTCAACTCAAACACACACGCTCGCACTTGGTTGTACACAAACACAGGCTCAGCCTCTCCACATGAGCAATTATGCTCTCTTGCATATTAAATGGGTGGTGCGAAATGGACAGTGCTCGGCGGAGGACAGTTGGTTCCTAGCAGTGGGGGAACGAAAAAGACTGTGTTGGAGGGTGAAAGAGAGCAGTTGAGAAACCAACTGTCACCAGTGAAAGGGCGAAAAGGGCGGAGGAGCAGAATGATGATGAGGAGGATGGGGAGAGAGAAAGAGCGAGAGAGCTAGAGGTTGAACCAGTGGAGGGAGAAGAAGGTGAGAGATTAGTTGGCACAACGGAGAGCTTACAAAGCAGTGGGGGAGAAAGAGAAAGCGACAGAGCGAAGATGAGAGGGGACGGGAGTGTGGGAGAGTGCAAGGGAATGACAGCCTGGCTGAGGGCCCCCGACACCGGCTGTCACCTGGAGATCAATCAGCAGCCGGGACCCGAGCCAGCCAACCAAAAACTGTTGCTTCCCCTCTTCAATTCATGTCCTTTTCCATCTAAAAACATCACAATCTGAAAGTCTATGACTGATCTATTGCTTCTATTGCCTTTTTTAATCCCCTCAATGTCTCTCTTATCATTTTAAATAGCTTGTTAAGGGATGTCCTTTGACTTTTACTTTTCACAGAATGGACCACTCATACTGCACATGCCCACAACAGGACCAACGTGGGAGCACGTGGAGTGTGTTATGATGCAGTCAGCTTGAGGAGTGAATAATGAGATCCCAGAAGGACTGATGCTGCTGTCGGTGGGCTACCATGTGATGAACGCTACTCCTCCACTCCCCCCACAGCCTGCACTTGTCTCTGTACCACTCTGTACACGGACTCATTCCTTTGCAGGAGTGAACGCCCCTATAAATCCAGGCCCTTAAACAGGATGTCCAAAATGAAGAAAAACCTCCTAAACCAGCCTGTTTTAGTTCCTCTCTTTGTCCACTTATCTCATCGGTCTAAATAGGACAGAAATGCAGAGAGTAAAGTGATTCTCTAGGCTCAAAGGACACGCACTATTCAGCATCCTGTGAGCTAAACTCAGCCATCTCAACCAGAAGCTTTCTCTCGATGGATAAGCCCTTCAAATGCAAGTCCGGCCTTATTGAGAGTTTTGTAATGCGTATGCATGCTGCGTGAGGAATATTACAGTGCTCCCTTCAGACTTTCACAGATTTCACATTGTAATAAAAGAATAGTCTGTCTTTCAGAGAGGTTGAACCAGCTAAACTTTGGTCCATTTCAAGCCATTTAAGTTGTATTATAACCAATGGGGTGTCTGGAAGTTGACAAGTGCATTGGTAATAAGTGATAATTAAGGAATATTTAAATCAATGTTTAAAAGTGTTGCACAAAGAAGTGCAATGTAATAACTGAAGTAAATTACAGGCGGCAATAATTGATTTTTGGGACCTGCGGAGGCACCAGGCTGTAAACAACACACTGAAATGATTATCATTAACATTCTAACCTTACAAAGTTTTTGTGCCAAATGTGTTCGCAAACAGTTTTTTGTTTTACACACCCAGGAGATGAGGGGCAAAATGAGAACTAATTTGGAGTCATGTTCTTGTCCACATAAGGAAGTCATATTTTCACTTTGCGGTCTCAAACAATTCCCGAGGGAAATATCTGCTAAATACAACGGAATAGTTTGTTTTCTGCTGTGTTTACCAGGTAGTTGCGACGTTTTGCCAGGCACGTCCTGTAGCACACAGCCGGTTTATCAGTTGAACTGCTGCTGGAAATTAGGCTGATGAGAGCATTTAGACAAAGCTGAATGGCAAAGTTAAAGGCCACAAGGCTGGAAAGATGAGCTGAAAGATGATAAAAAGCCCAGTACATCTGATGGCAGCGGGAAAGTTAGGTGATAAAACCGTGCGGGCTTACAAAGCACCTCTTTCACATTATACGCTCATGCTGTAGTTATCTGATCCATTGTAATATAAGAATGTTAACTGGTGCAGCCCAAATGAGACACAGTCATGGCATTTCCTTAGGTTGCGCTAGATAGTAAAGACATTATTTTTGCTCTGTAAATGTGCCCTAGATAGAGACAGAGCCTTCGGTGGTGATAATCATCACTGACAATTTGAAAAAGAAAGAAAACTCATCTCCACTTCCTATCTGGCAAGCCATACAGTGTGTGAAAAGACAGACGCCCTCCAGTAGTCTATGATTGAGTAACAGTTTTTGTAAATTGCATATTGATTTTCTAATGATAAAACGCTAATTAATGACATACTGTACCTCCTTTTATAGAGGGAGAAGAGAAACAGCCTGGAACCTTCAGGCCTGCATCTGGTCTTCACTTTGTAATGAAATCTATTTCTAGTGGCACACTGATTATTCCTTAATAGGTGAAATGTTCACGCAGTGTTTTTGGCAATAAGTCATTTCATGCTTGTATCAATTGCCATGTAAATTCAGGTTGAGCTCTAAAGCCTCCTGCAGCTTCTTAATTACAGTGTTCTCAGTGAGCGTGGGATGGCAGAAGAGGAGGCGGCGAGAGGGAGCATTACCAAATGTCATGCCTGGAGACTTGTTATGAACCTGGGATGTAATAGCAAAATTGGATAAATGATTTACTGGATTTTATGTTCAGAAAATTCCTCACATTTGCCTACTACAGCTGGACACGAGAACTGTAACTGTTGTTTAATTTCCCTCTGGTTGCCTGAATAGATTGCTGTGCCGTATGTGCTTGGATTTAAATCAATTATTCTTTTGCTTTGTCACTCACCTGTTACTTATATCATCAACAGTGGTCAGCGTGTTTCACCCACTGTGAGATGACCATGAAGCTGTCATATACAGTTTGAAACATTAGCTTTCTTACAAAGATTTTAAAAGTTGCATACATCAGGACAATCTGGCTGCATCGCCTCTGAGTGTTGGAAACAAATGACCAATTTTATTGCATTATTCATAGAATTATGTCTGACCTGCAACAGTCACAGCCTATTTGTGAGGAAGAGACCTTATGCCCGGAGTAATTTATGGGCTGGTGGAGGCCAAAAACACCATGAATATTGCAGACCCTAGCATATGTTTGGAATCTGAAACAGTGTTTCTTTTCCAGTGAGCGATTCATTCAAGTCCCAGCAGTATTTTAAAGAAGCAACATAACAGCTGAAAGCACAGGAAGTAAACGAAATTTCAAACAAGAAAAACTTTCACGCCTTGAAATAAATTATGCGTGTTTTAATTGAAAAAACGTTGTGTACAGACTCCAGAATATTTTGCTGGGACACAGAAAATCGTTCCTGGACCTTTGAGGCTGTAGAGTCGGCACTGGGATGGAGTGGCTGTCTGAAATGCAGAGCGAGAAGCAGCAGACACTCCGTCTAAACTCTGCTCTCAGTGAAGCCCTGAGTGTTTCACATCGGCCACCTGAGTATTTCTCATCAAGACCAGGTAACCCATCTGCTTTGGGATTAAATGTTCTCGTGTCAGTTGGACCGCCGCAGAAAATGACACACACGATAAATCTGTATCGCTTAAGCTTCAGTTGGACGATGTGCACGCAACCTGTTACCTCACCACAGAGCCAGAAATGGCAGGAAACACTCCTGCTTAAAGTTCTCTAACCTTGTGTCGCTGAAAAACAAACACCCCTGATATTAGCAGTGATGTAAAGGAGCTATGATCTGTAGCAATGATCTGATTGACATACTGTTGGAAACCCGCTCACACACACTTGCCTCCAGCTCAATCATTTCCTACTGTTCCAGTCCTGCGCCGCCGTGCCAACTTACAAAAACCGGGAGGTGGACAACAAGCCGGAAAGACTGTCAATGCGCACTTTGTGTCGGCAGTTTTGACGTTAATTATTGTGTGTTCACGCCGGCCCATAGCTTTTAAAGTCACGTGCTGTTTCTCTTGTTCATGTTTGTTTTTGTAATATTTACCTGTGCGGTTATTTGTGGGGTTGTACAAATTCAGTGTGAGAGAGATGCAAAGAGAAAGCAGTTGTCAGGATTCCAGGCTCCCCGATCAAAACAAACCCGAACCACTGTTAATCTATGCTGACTAGCTACAAGGATTTCAGCCTTGCTGGCTCAGATCTGAGTTTGGTGAATTGACAGTGACATGGGCTCACTGTGCTCTTTTGTACCAAAAAGAGGAAAATGTTGCTGCCTCTTTCAGATTTCATTTTCAATGAGCATTTTGTTTTGTTTTCTTTTTCACTTAAATTTCTGCCTCGTCCTATTACGTAATAATCCTTGTCTTTAATGCCAAGGTTATGGCAATGATCCCATGTACCTGCTTTCCTTCCTCAGTGGCCATTATTGTGAATGCTTGTTACTGCTTTTAAAGAGCTTTAATTTCACTTTGCTTATGGTGTCTTACAGCAAGCTTTTCGTCTGGGTTTCTCTTCTTCATTTCCTCATCTTCATTTGACTCATTTTATTTCAGAGAGAATGCGAGTGTATTCCTCTAAATTCTTTTTTGCTGCTCTCAGCCCAGTCAAAAATGCAGCCAATTCTGCATCCAATTTAATTGAATCAGCAGGGTGTTCTGCATTGTGATGGGAATGAAAGCCGTTAAGCATACAGTATACGCAGCCATCATAAACAGCCTAAAATACTGAAATTAAAGCCATCTGTTAGGGAAACACTCATACAGTGACAGCAATCGGGATAGGCTAAATTCCCAAATCATCTGCAGAACAGAACCTTAAGATAAAGAACTTCACAGTAGACGAGGCACTTCTAGGTACAGCTTCATTAACCTAATAAAATGTTAATTTGAAGTCTCATTGTCAGAAGACGTTTTAAAGACCTAATAAAACTGTTACAACTCAATCATAAACCTCACCTGTCTGCCGCAGAGAACATCAAAGAAAAACCATAGAAGCCAAATGGCTTGTTTTAAAGTTCGCCACTAATCCGCATAGGACACGAACAGCTTAGCAATCAGCTTGATCAAACTTGCTGTCTGGATTTCTTTGTCTGAGCAGAGTGTTAATCAGAATGCAATAACAGTTTTCGTTTCATCAAAACAAAAGCTCAATCAGGCTGATTAAAACAGCAAAAGAGTTGCACGTCATGTTTGCTCCAAATATCACCATCGACTTACTGGTACAGTAGATGCTAAAAGCATTGGCACAAAAACGGTTACCTGTAGATTTCATGGGCGGCTAGTTAAGGGACCGAAACATCAGTTTAAAGGGGAGGATGGAGGTTATTTGGAGGTTGTTTAAAAGAATATTAGTTTTGCATATTATATAAATACATAATAGTTCTTTTATGCAGAACTTTAAACTGGGGCACAAGCTCAAAACAGGGTGGCACATTTGGGAATTAATTTAAAAGGATTTAAACACAATTTAAAACCCCTTTCCAAAATAATAATCAGTTTATTAATAGGCTAATAGTGTCCTTTTAAAGTGTTTGTTCAGTGTAGCAAATGTCAATTATGTATCTTTTTTTCTCCAAATAGTCAACAAATGGTAATAACAGTTGGGAAGAGACAGAAATCAGTCTTTTGCTGCCATATTCGCCCTGGTTGTAAATTATATCATGACAAAATATATGACAGCACCTTAAATGTACTCAATAGGAAAATCATTTTGTAATGATAGTGATTACTTTCTGTTTCAGATTTAGTCAGCTCCCATTTTCATGTGTAAACATAAAGCATCTGCTACCTCGTAAGCCACAGTGATGCTGGTATTTTAGAAGTGTAATAGTGATAAATTCCCACCTAACAGAAGCAACCAAGTAAGGTCTTCAATACATTTCACATGCAGGGCTGTGGAATACAGTATTCAAATTTATTTTTAATCAGTGGGTTTCCCGCTTATTATACAGCACATGGAGAGTTCAAAATCAGTAAATGAGAAGGAGGAGGAAACATGTCAGATATATAGGTAAGTGATGAAGAAACGAGAAAAGGAAAGAAGCAGAAGAGAGGAAATAAAGAGAGCGCAGGAGGACGGCAGGAAAGAAGTTCTAAAACACTGAGAGGAAGTCATGTATGAAGTCAGCAAGCAATTTCAAATTTCTGGAGACGGCCCTACAGTAAGCTATGACTCAAGCCCTGGGATTTGGAAGATAATAGGCTGTAATACAAGTGTCAACACTGAGTCATCCGGACCTAGGACTCAGAGGGAGAACTGGCGGTAAGAGGGCTGACACAGAGTAATCAATATGCCACAACTCCGCACACATACAAAGGTCTGAGTCTGAAAGACGGAACTCTGCGCTAAGTTGTTGACTTTCATTTATACAAACACCCAGCCTCCATCAGGCTAATCTGAGAAACTTCCAGTTTTATAATTTAATGGTAAACAAGCCTTCCCAGCGCGTGTAATATTTTAAGTTACGCTAAAGGTGATAAGCAAAAGAAAGCCTGCCTCACATAATAAACATGGCAGGTAGTGTAGGGCAAACAGACGCCTCTATCTACTCTGCCGTGAGACTGCAGACCGTTTCCTAATGCCTTCCCCTTCATTCTAGGCAGGCTCTGCTTTTCATGAACGTCAGTTAAGAAACACGCAGGTTCTCTTATTGAATTCCAATCAATTTATGATTTTTTAACATGGACAGACCTCACGTCCCAACCTGTTAACCCTGAAAACGGGCCATAAATGAGTAATGAATGCCGTTCATGAATACTGATATGATTGACAATCCATTAGTCACTTTTGTTTCTTTGTGTAAAAAACGGATAAAGTGTGATTGTAATATTTAAAATAGATATTTTGGATTTGGTATGTTTGTGTCTTCAAGGTTAAAGGGACCCAAGTCAACATTTTAAATAGATTTGCATTGAGTAAAGCAAGTGCAAAGAACTGTGGACCTAAATTTGCAGTGACTCATTGTTTTTTCTGGACAAAACATCAGACAATAAGTTCATACAGTGTTAAAAATTTAGCTGAGGCCGACATCTGCAGAGCAAATAACCTACAAAACTAGCAACAGTGCATCATAAATCGAAAGCTTTCCACTAGTGGCTTATTTGCAACAATAGCCTAGCACATGTGAGCCCACAAAAGACAAATGATGAGGAGACAGTGTTCAAAGTAAGGCATTAAATGAGCGATTAAAAATGAATGACACTCAGATCAAAAATCATCTGTGCAATCTGATATGGAGCACAATGAGCTGATTAAAAGTGTCAGTGGAGCATTTTACTCCGCTTTTATGTCAACGCAATGGGTATGTCCAGCCTTCCAAATTGATTTCAAGGAACTGTTTATGGTTGAACAAATGGTAAATTGCACAAATGTTCCAATTTAAGCTACAGTAAAAGTCATGATGTTTTATGCAGAGTTCGCAGTTTAGAAATACTGACTCTGCATGAGTGACAGGGTCCTTCACGGTGTCTGATAAAGGCAACTGCTATTTTAACAATTCTTTTCTCATCAGTGGATGATGTCTCGAAGGAAATGGACCTAGTACAATATGTTTTTTTTTTTTACATTTCATTCCAGACACACTCTCCAATATTTAAAATGGATAAATGCAGTTGCCAGGTGAAACAGACAGAGCTGTGGCCCTGGAACAAAAATGCTATAGCTATCTACTAAATGCTACTCTTGGCAAGCTTTTTATTACATTTTCTACGATACAATTTACAGCATAGAATAGTTAAGGCCTTGATCCCTTTATGACTTTGATGATGGCTTTATTTGATAATTAATGGCGCAGGGAGATAGGAGGGTGTGGGAGATGGATGGTGGCCTTATTCAAATATTGTCTAAATCAGAACGATGATGGAAGGGGAAAGGCCACATGCCTTCCCTAAGTAAGTCCCCAGGAAGGAGTCTGACCTTTTCTCACAATAAAGCTGGAATTAAAGCTCTGCATGAAGAAGTTACAGTGGAGTTTCAAAGCCTATGCACATGGCTTTGCTGGTCTGAGTTATTTTACACCTTTTCGGTAATGAAAGGAGGCAAATAACAATGACACAGATGACTCTGCTCCTCATCTAATATAATAAGTACTGTAGATCCATGTTACTCTTTGGAACAAAGTAAATTAAGGGATGATTGTAACAGAAGCACAATAATATGGTAGATATGACTATTGTAATAAGTGAAGCCAATTTTAAGATAAATCAACCTGTATTTTACAGTACCAGCTTTGAAATAGCCAAATCTGAAATCACCACTTGGTCAAATGTGTGCAGTAGAAATGCATGAACCTATGGCCTCAAAGACCTTATCCTGACACTACAGTGGCAGGGCTGGTATTTACGGTATAATGCTCCTTACCACAGCAGCAAAATACCCGGTATTCTTAGCGAAGTAAGCGGGTATCATTACAAATGAGAGGCAAGCTGACGCTATACGGTGAAACAAACTTGTTGTAACATAATAATGACAGAGTTGATATTCTGACTGGATGCAGCGCTCTGTTGTCACCGCCCACGTAGCCTATTACCTTTTCTATTACTCAGTTGATTGATTCTCAAACTCTGAGTCTAAACAGGAAAATATGAACTTTACATAAGCCGTGGAAGGGAATTAATTAAATCCCAATCATTTTCACAGTCACAGTGGCTAACCTCTAAAGCGGTTTGACTGACAAGAGTCTTTCTGGATTTATAATTTTTTTCTGTAACACAGTGTACAGCAAAGATGTAGGGCGAGGTTGATGTGGAGTGTTTTTATTTCCTCTTATTTCCTATTTTTCCGAGCAGGTGAGGTGGGGGGGGGGGGTGCTTTCCATTCATTCACATTCACAGATATGGCACAAGAAATTTTACCAGAACAATAAACTTGTGAAATTGAATTCTGTATCACCTTGGTGATATTGTTATCAAGACCAGTCACACCCAGAAAGAAATAGGGAGAGAGAGAAAAGATAGACAGAGGGCGAGCGAGCGAGCGAGTAGAGTTGGGGGGGTGGGGGGTGGGTGGTGCAGGATGCAGTTTTTCAGAGGAAGGAAAGTGGTAGCTGTAAAGAGGGAAGACAGTGAATATTATCTTCTCTTTACTAGCATGGAGTTGCAGAGGACGGAGCTCTACAAAATTAAAGAAATAAAACTAGAGAAGGACAAAGGACACTGAAAGTGTCCTGTGCAGGTCAGAGGATGCAGACATACATTCCATCTGTTGTGGCACATTTAATCATAAAGCATTTCAATCATTTGACAGCGTGGGAAGAATAATTAGAAGCACGGAGGATGTCGAGCTCATGACCCCAAAGGGCCGGGAGCACAGTAGGGTCCGGGAAGTATGGAGATCATCTAATGAATGACAGCATCAGACGTGAACCCTCGCTCTCCTCCTCACCCCTTCATACAAACCTGCCATTATGAACAGGGAAAGAAGGCAGGTGTGTGTGTTTGCATGAAGACCTGAACTGTGTACCAATATTTAACCTGTTTCTCTATCCTTTATGGAAAGACAAAAAACACACACAGCTTGTGGGGAAGTAGACAGTCAGGCAGGTAGATAAGCAGAGCAAGATGTTCCAGCAGTATGAATGGGAGGGAAGAGGTGACGTGCGGGTAAGCATGTACAAGAGTTTATTTATTTGAGTTTTATCATTCGTGGGCACGTGCGTGTGTGTGTGTGTGTGTGTGTGTGGCAGGAAGTGTTGGCAGCTCTTCAGGCACAAATGCATGACAACAACGGCACTGACAAGAGGGATCATGGGTGTGTAGAGGGGAAATGAAACATGAAGAACAAAACAAACGTGTGGGGGGTTGAACTGATGGCCCCCGCCTTGCAGAGAGGGATAATATGTCAGCCGGCACTGTGTGCCAAAGCGTATTTTTGATAGTTTTGTATGGATGTGAGCGTTTGTGTGAGAAAGGGAAAATGAGCCTGCGAACGTTCACCAAGAGTTGAAATGACATCACAAAGTGAAAGTGTGTCATGCAAGACACTGCGTGGTCCAATCTCGTGCTCACCTAACCTTCAAATGACATTAGGCGCCACGTCAACATATGACAAGTCACTGCCAACCTGATGTGATTTATTCAATCCTGCCGAGTAGCTGGGATCGTGGCATACAAATCACTTAAATGGAAGCCACGGAGCGGGCCTTGACTGCATGTGTATCCACAAATGAAAGTGTGTGTGTGTGTGTGTGTGTGTGTGTGTTCCCTGGCCTGACTGTTTGCGTATCCATCCGTTAGATAAGCATATGTGAGTGCTCGGCTCTTGTATTAAGTTAAAGCTTTGGATTCTGATTGGCTGCTTGTACTCCTCAAAACAGCCCCATGAAGATTCTTTACTCTTGCATGAAGTATGTTTTAGTTTTAATCTCTTCGCTCACTGTGACCCACAGGCTACGATTTCTATTAGATCTCACAATTAAAGCCCAGGATATTAAGAGCTGGTAATAAGTGAGCCTAATGGGGAGAGGGGGAAATAAACCAGTGCTTGATCACATGGAGTTTGATCACAGGGAATAAAAGAAACAACGAGCAGTGCCCATGTCCTCTCATGTGCTCCTTTTCCCCTCCCATTACCAGTTCCTAATTCTGATCAACGCTAACAATTACAGGCAGTTCTTGTTTCCAGATTCTGCATTACATTCCCCTGGACAAGAGCCGTGGAAATCATAAAGCAAACTTAATGTAGCGAAAGGTGCACCACAGGTTTGGGAGACTATTATGGGGAGCTAATGATGGTCAATAAACACTTGTTCTTTCACATCCATCTTGTCCATAGTGGCCTTCGGTATAAATGGACTGTTACTATGTATAAGTAATAAACAGAGACAAAGTGAATATAAATCATATGGAGCATGAGTGAGAAAATGCAAACAGGTTATTTGGCAATGCATTTTGTAATAATTCTACTCGATGTAGATGGGAGAAAAGAAGCATGTTTACTTCTTTTTCTTTCCCCGGTTTCTGAAACCAGATTATTAACACCGTCACAAAACTAAATAAACAAAACAAAATCAAAATCAGGACTGTAAACAGTCAAATCCATAAGTGGGCATGACAAAAAGCCTGACTGGAGATGGGTAGCTGCGTGAGGACGTTGATGAGCGTCTTGAGATGATTCAGGGGAAACAGATTAGGCAGGGGAGCAGTCTGGCAGATCATTAGTCAGGGATGTCAGGACTAGAGATAAATGAAGTGTCAGCAAAGGAGGAAGACACAAGGAGAGAATGGTTGGAGAAAGTAAAAGGGAAAGGAGAGAGCGGTGAGTTAGAGAAAGAGCAGATGCAGAATGCATGGATAATTTCAAAATAAGTTGAATTCATATGCCTTAACAATCTGTAATGTAAAACTGTGAAATATCTTAAATAAGATTTCCAGCGGAGTTGTACATCACTATCATTTAGGTCTGTTAAAAAAATCTTTTTGAATCATAACTGAATCAAGTCCATTATCTAATGTTAATGCATGAATAATTAATCTTGCACGCCCCTCCGAGAGAACCCATGTATTTATCATCATTTTTGATAATGCTACATGATTGATTATTACCAGATGCAGCTACATAAATTATTTGTAAAGGTACTGTATGCAATTGCGAAGAGGCACTGTACGCCGCCTATCTTTTCCAGCAGTCTGTGGTGTGAACAGAAACCGTGAGCTTTGTACAAATATGTGTAATTATCTTTACAGCAAGGTGTCTGATATTTTTTCTCTCGCCCAAACAGGTTCAATCCATTTTCCGCTGCTTATTTGGAATAGGGTTGTGGTAGCAGCACGTTTAGCAGGGAGCTTCATCCAGCATGTCCCTCCTTCCTGCAGTGTTTTCCAGCCTATCCAGAGGTGCTTCCCAGAATGGATGGCATACACAGTCTCCCCATAATATTCCAACCCTGTCCCCTAAAACTTCCGTTATCATACAACTAACCTCCAAACACAATCATTTTTTAAGACACACATAATTCCAGCTAAACTACTTTTTCTAGAAGCAAAAACATGATGACATTTAACATTAACAGAGAGTTGCAAATATATAATATTTTTATACTAAACAATTCAATAAAATGTGGCCAGACGATGCACAAAAATATCCAATCTAGCAATAAAATGTCCTGTTTTGTTAGTATGTGCTCTTGCTGTACAACATCCAGTTTGAAAGATTGAGGGCTATTATAATAGAGGAAAATGTAACATGTAACAAAATCACTATTTTTCTCTAACCCTATCATATCTCACCACCCACCTCCCTGCAACTCCTTTTAATAGTCTAATGTCATTTATTTAAAAAACGTGTTGAATCCAAACATGAATATTAACATCAACATTCTATGAACAACTTAATCCCGTTATCGGTTAAGTAGGATTGTAATTTTTGAGAGACAAGAGTTGCATGTTCGCTGTCTAGCCCTGGTTCTCCCATCAGTTGGACATGCCAGAGAAATCTCCGACGGTCAGAACCCAGGACAGATCCTGATGCCACAGAGGAGAAGCAGGTACGCTGTGAGCTCCCTCCATATTTTTCAGCCCCTTATCGTATCTTTAAAGCTTAGCCCTGCCACTACTCACTTTGGTCTCTTAAATTCACAATCTTGTTCTTTTGCTTACTACCCAAAGGTGCTGACCAGATGAGGACTGAAATGTTGACTGACTGCTAAATTGAGAAATGTGCTTTCTGGTTAAGCTCCCTAGTTACTACAACTTGCTGGTACAGGCCTGCATCACCTTTGATGCTGTAAACTCTGCCTTATAATCTAACGCTCCATTTCACGCTCCCACTTGTAAAACAACACCCAGAGATTTTTCTTCTCCTTCACTTGGGGCAGTAAAGGAGCATTCCACTTTTTCTAAAAAAACATGTCACGTTGTTATAATAAAAGCACCGGTTGTTTTTTAAATGTTGTGTCTAATCGGAGTGTGCGTCTGAACGTGCGGGGCATTACAGCTCGCTGTTTTTCAGACTGCGTAGCTGCAGACTGGTCAGAGTGCTCTCGCACAACTGAAAGCACCTACATTTGGTCTGGCAATTACTCTACCGATGTATTTTGCAAGCTAAGAAGCTAAGTGAGGCTCACTCTCCTAACCAATCACAGAAATCCCATTACAGCTGCTTAATTTGAATGTTTTATAGTATTCACCGATTTATTTTAATTTAACGTGAAGGGCTGTAAAGAGTGGAGCAGAGCAAGAGCAAAATAGAGCTGTTTTGGAGCAGGGAGAGGAAGATCGGGTGGATGAATTTTAAGTTTGAATGCTACTGACTGCATAAGCTGCATATTGTAGCTTTGACCAAGAAAATTAGAATCCAACAGTAAATAATAACAACGTCATGAGGTCACAACATTGCGCATTTGAGTTGAAAAATCTGATCACAAATCAGCATTAGTTGTTTTTAATCCTCATAATCCTTGACAAATCTTGTTTGTTCCATCATATAATAATAACCTTAAACTTGTGACAGCAATTTAGACAAATTAGGTTCTCTTTTGATCAGAATACACAGTGAGGGTTACCACCCAGTTTCTGATGGTGACTCTGATCTGAACCTTGAAATTTGGCTTTTGATAGCTGTGTACATTTAATTAGATACGCTGAGAATATCAAATCTCAAAGATCCCATGTCTACACAGATATTACTAAATTAGCACAGATAGCAGTTTAAACATGACAGATCCTTTATTACATGATCTGAAAATGAATAACCTGCATTTTGGTGCAGGTACCAACTCTGCCTTTAGTCAATAAATGAGAGGCTGTGGTAGGCAACCTGCACTACAAAATTAATGAACGTTCTAGCACCGACAAATCCAGATCTCTGAAATATCCCACAAATAACACAGTGAAATGGAAAGACAGAAGCTTCACAAAGTCAAAGGGATGTCAACGCATGAACAATCATCAAGCAAAACCTCAGCAATGGCTCTTAAAGACGTTCTACTTTAGGTAATTAGATCAAATTATGTCTGTCTTTCTCTAATTGAAACGGTCATATTTCAATAGCAAGATAAACACATTAAGTCAGCTGCAGTAACTGTGCTCATCTGCACTTCACATAAATATGAAATACATATTTTCAAAAAGCAGTGCAGAATACATTCAATCCTACAGTATTTTCCTAAAAAGTTCTTATTCATTATGTAAATCGTGCTCATTAAAAGAACTGCCAGACAGGAGTAAATGTATCAGGTCACAGGTTGTCTGATGGTAAAGTTTTTTCAGAGGGAAGGGTGAGGGAGCAAGTGATATCAATAACCTTTAAACAGACTTCAGAAATCTTACTTGCTTTCTGAGATAATAAAGGCTCTGGAAAGGAAGTCCTCTACCATTAAAAGTGCACACACGGGATCACATGTACACACAGACCCATGCCTGACACTCTTACACAAATTACTGTATTGGTACTACGATCTTTTGTAACCTTGCTTCGGGTACACTTGTAGTTCAAATACCACCTTTTTGTGAAAAGGCCTCACAACCCAAGGGCAAAGAAAAGGTGTTGAACGATTTAAAAAATAATTACCTCACTCAGATTACATTCTAAAATTGAACGTGTTCCAGCAAGTCTTAAATGAAAAACGGATAATCAAAAAAAAAGGTTTTATATAAGTAAAAACCGGCCGTCAGCAAAGTAAAGAATTAAACAATGATTACAGTCCAGAGAAGGGCAGATACCAGCCCAGATATTACTGTACAGCATGTCAGTGCAACATGGTTTCCATACATCCCAAACATAGCAAGAAAAGCTTTGAAAGTTAGAATAAAATCAACTCCCCAGTTTTAATTAAGAATTAATAAAAACATTAATTCTGAATTACCGATTACATTAGATGGCAAAAAAGCCTTGATTAGACTAGTCCTTATCTTCCTGTTGTCAGCAAAAGGCAAGTTTTAGAAACATTTAAAAAATACCTTTTGCTTAAAACATGTTATGTTGTAACATAATGCAATGTGTCAACCAGCAGACTAGCTACATCTAGGTAGGTATTCTAATCACTGGCCTGAAATATGAAGCCAGCGTTCGTCCTTGTCTGAAGTCAAAGATTGAAAAAACTGTTCAAAATTTGTAAAATACCTTCCAGTGAAAAATCAGGTCCTGCTATTGCTAAAAAATGTACATGTGCTGTTTAAAGCCATAACAAAAGCTTGTCATCTGTACAGTAGACCAAATAATTATCATTTGTGGTTGAAATATGTTAGAGGTTAGGCAACCTAGTGAAGGTTATGGTAAGATGGCTGTTGCAGCTGAAGGAAACAGGGCTTACGTCCCCCCCTCACCATTTCTGACGCCCTGCGTTGGCCCTGTCGGCTACGCAGGAGAAGGAAAAAGTGAACAGCGTGTTACTGCCATTTTATTGAACATGCTGAACAGTAAAGTGAGAACATGATGAAACTTATTCCTTTCTCCTCTGGTTTATGAGTGTTTTTCTGCATTTGTGTGTGTGTTTTGAGCATGATGCACAAACAGCAGAGTCATTTAAACACACAGTAAATGGGATGAATTACTTATGACAGCAACTAAGAGGACAACAGTTCCTGTATTATTCCGCTCACAGCTTCTGCATTATTTTCTAGCCAGCTGCCAGTGACACACTGCTGACCGTTTTAATCATGTTAGATGAATTTTAAGAAAAATGCTTGGGAGGGGGGATTCAGGTCACCATCTAGTACCAACCACAACTCTGTGTTATGCTGTGCCCACCAGTAGACCTTGTGACGACTTGATGAGGGGGCTTATTTAGGTGTAGACACAAAGCAAAGACAGGCCAGTTGCTGAAAGATATACGAGAAACAAGAACCACAATAACAGAAGCGACTATGTCAAGGCCTGTGGAGGAGAGCATGAAGATGACAGCAGCCCACTCCTAATGAGTCATAAATCAGCTTGATATGAATCATCTCTATAGCACCATTAGAGCAAAGTGTTTCGAACCTCATTAATTTCCATTAAGGATTAGCTATCTGGTAAGTTTACCACAGCATCAAATCTTCTCCTATCTTTATGATCTTATAATAATTCTCACATATCCCTTAGCCCCTGTGAGCCTAAACACACTGACTCTTACGCTCAGGGTCAGCGCCTTTTTTCCGGCAGGAAGAACAAAAGAATATGATTTGATTTTAAAAAATGGTACCTATACCATGTTTGTAATGTTTAGAAATTATGATTATAAATAAAGCATTTCAGGTGATTCAGTTGAACTGCTCCGGCTTTCAAAGCAACTTTAAAACCAGCACTCCTTCAGCTGCCTCTCTCAGCTCTTTCTCCATCAGCCTGTGTCACCTATTTTGAGGACACTGTCACTGTGAACAATAAGCAACATCCAGTATGACACGCCATTTACGAAGCTGCATTACGTTTAACTCAGCACATTTAACAAGTGCCGTAGCTTTGAACATTTGAGATGAAATTAAAAACAGCTTAACAGAAATACTAAAAACACAGTTAGGTTAGTGATGAACTGTTAGTTCATGTTACTTTAAGCTTCAGGGCTAGGCCACCGATCGCAAACAAAACATCACTTAGTGTGCTCTATGTTAATTAACTACACAATGAAAAACAATTAATACACAAATAGATAATCTGCAAACATCTGAATCAACAGGAACTACAATAAATTACCTACAAACTAATATCAAATTTACATTTCATTGTAAATTGAAAGCTTTCTTTCTTTCAAACTAAAAGAAAAGCAAGAAAGAGAGGTAGAAAATCCTCCTCCGCTCAGTCACTGACATGACTGAAATGAAATGAAAGCTGACTCTGAAGACGATGACTTCATCACTCATTCAACGGTAGCTTGGCAGGCTTTCCACACTCATAATTATGCGAAAAACAACAGCGAAAGCAGGACACGACAATGGCACTAGCAGCAATTAGAATAATCATTATTATTTATTTGTTTGGTCCAGAAATGCACTTCAACCAACAAAGGTAAATGAGTAGGAACTGGAGCCACTATGGCCACTATACTCAGCATGTCTTTAATTTGCAGTCACATGCAGCGAGGGAGAAAATTGACTACGCAATAATGAAGCTATGCTATAATTCCTCTGCCGTAGCTCCTGTCTGCTTAACTCTATCCATTCAATCAGTCATTCAAGGCACCAATTAAAGTGTACTATTTTTATACACTCCAGGAGCTCGGCATTAGAGTGCTGATGTGATCCTGTAGGTGTAAAATCTGCACTGCCTCTTAATGCCCACACCATATCCCGTTTCCTTACCAGCGAGGTGAAGATGTAAGTGTAGTAGACAGACAGCATTCCCAGCTCTGATGCCTGCAGAGCAAAAGATAACAGGGGCAGGGGAAAATATAAAGAAAGGTGTAAGAAAATGGAGGTACAAAAGGCACCTGACAGAAATTCAAGGATTGGCATTTGGGAAAAAAACGATGGAGGTCAGCAAAACAGAGAAGGGAAGGGGAGAATAATAGAGAAAGCAGAGATTCAAGAACAAAGAGGAGGGAAAAGAAGTTGAGAGGTCAGTGATTCAGTGTAATTCATTCTGCAGAAGCCAGATCAAATCCACATCTTGATAAGACAAACACTTTCTTATCTGACGATGGCTCTCAATGGAGCAATTAATTTCTGAGGTGCATTAGTATGCTGCGCGACACTGTGTCTTACAATTTGATTAAATCCAAGTCACAGGGAGGAGCATTTGTGAAGGACAGGGTGAACTTTCACAGTTTCATTACATTCATTAGCAAAAAAGAAAATCTTCAAACTATAGAGTTCAGTTTAATTATGCAGCAAGGCACATTATGATTAAAATCAATAAATATTAAGGACATTTATATACATCAAACCAAGCAGTTTCAAAGAACACCCTCTTCTCCACAAATTATCATTTAACCGTGAGTGAAAGTCTTCACGAGGACTAATGAATTCAGATGCCCCTTCAGAGTTACTACTCAGAGTGTAGATTATCCACACCTGGCTGTACAGAAATCTACATATTTCGATAGTAAAGAGCTTCCACACTGACATTATTCTAAGGTTGTGCATCATCAGAAAGAGCTTAATAACAAATGAAAATTCTGTTAGGGTGTTTGTGTGCCATTAGGAATGTATGTCACTCAGTTGCTGAATATTCATCGTAAATGTTCTGCCGGACCATAAATAATAAAAGATTACGAAGTAGCAATCATCATGGCAAAAAACTCCTAATCACATATTTCATAGTTAACTCTGGATGACCTCTTGTGATGGCTTTTAAAAGCTTTCTCCTTTGAGTACACTTAGCACTCGAGCATTTCTACAACAAACATTACAGCAGTGTAAGGTAATCACTGCACGCCACTGAGACTGTTAGCATGTGCCCTGGGGTTACACACGGTGAGTAAAACTAGCTGACGGCACAATGGGATTATGTTTTTTATTGCACAGAATTTCGAAAGTAGCATTTCAAAACACTGCATCTTCTTCTTGTGTGAAACAGAAACTGACATTTTAACCTAAATCGCCTTCGGTTGCTGCCCACATCCCACTCAGAAGACACAATGCAGCTAAAACAAGCAGCTGATGAAAACACCCTTTAGTCTCTATTCACTGCAGTCAAAATTAGCTTCCCTGCCTTTTTCTCACTTTGTGATCTCCTCATTATTCTACTGCAGCTTTTGGTCAGAGTGCACATGGTTCGCACTGCCCCCATATGCTAGGCTCACTATCCATCCCACTTTGGCTGTGCACAGCAGTGGAGGCCTGACTGAACGAGATTACATTCAGAACTAAAACACTGCTGACCTAAACCCCTCTGAATGAGAAAAACCACAGAGAGAGAAACCTTTGTCTGACAATGGTTTGATGTAAGATGCAAACAGACAAATAAGGGTGAATGTCTTGCATGACAAATGACAATAATGTCCCTTCAGACAAGCTGGCCACTCTTATCGCCACCCGACGCCAGACTAGCGCTGCCGCTTAGCTGCGATGTGTTTGGCAAAGCGACTCGGCATGAGAGGTAGGACGGACAACTTTCGACCACCCAGCTGATTTTTTTCGCGACAGATTGATGGACAGACAGAGAACGGTTACATACAAGAGCACACAGTGAAGGAGGTGTGACGTAACAAAATGAAACTGTCTTTGTGTCTTGGCGAAGAACAGAAAGTGAGAGCGAGAGCAAGCCCATATTTAAACTAAAGAGACAGATGGATGGAGTAGGGGAACAGAGAAAGAGAGGCATCCCACTGTGGGCTCCTGCTGCTCTGTGTCCCAGGGTTGCCACGGTTGCCATGGTGACTGGATGACCACTGACGACAATCTGAACACTTGATTGAGGTGAGAGATTGAAGACTACTGTGAGATACAAGAGTATAATGCAGAGAACGATGGAGAAAAGGCGGAATGCAAGAGGTTTCTTTCTTCTTCCCTCTCTTCCCAGTCCCCTTCTAACTCCAGTTACAGTCAACTCCATTTTAAACATCCATTCATTGTCTTCTAGAAATAATAAGGAGTGTATTAATTACTAAGAGGCCATATGTTGCTGCCAAGCCTCCTCATTTCCTTGGCTCCCACAAACACCTTTGCTGATGCCACTAAGGCTCTTTACAAACATACGTCTCTGGAGAGGAGAAGCTTTAACATTATGTTTGAGTTAAAGTGTTGTAATAATCTTCTGAGAGGTTAATTACTCATATGTGGACAAAGCACTTAAGGTGAAGGCCATGCTTGTACTGAAAAGCCACCATGCTGCTCTCTAATCACTATATCTGTTTTTCCTCACACGATGAACTCCTTGGCATGTTTCATTTTTAGCTATATTTTCATGCAAAAAGTGTTTTTTGAAAAAAGGAGGCAACAGATGGATATTAGATAAGAAGGACATAATATAATCAGAGTACTTAATTTGCTTCACTGATTTACAGAACAGCTTGTTTTAATCCATAACATGGCTGTATTAGAAAGTGGACAAAAGGGCTCCTGCATTTTATGAGACTGTTCTTACTCACACTAATCCACTTAACCGTGCAGGATTCTTACTTATGGACGATGAATCATTGGAATACAACTCGATTTAATGCTCTCATCCATGTAATTTAATGTAACAGACAACAAGATGGCATTTATGCTTTTAATTTTGTCTTCTTTGACTGCACACTGGTATTACAACCCTTTCTCTCTTAAAGTGATCTTCTTAGCCAAAAGTGCATAAATCCATGTCCTCTTATCTTGTGATTCACGAAAGGAAATGGAGATTGTGGGATACAACCTCTGACTCTGCAGGTCAAACTGATCATTAACAAACTTTCCACATATATACAATTATAGGGAACTCGAACACGTTTTGCCTCTGGCAGTTTTCACTTACATTTCCTTTGAGAGATTTATTGGAATTATATAAATGTGGATCTTGGGATTTTTTTTTTTTTTATCAGTACAAAACTAGGACTGCAGCCAAAGAAAATGTATCAGCGCATAAATAACATGGTTTTCATTTGAACCATACTAACCCGTTCTAAAATGATATGTGACATGGTGGCATTGGCATCGACGATAATAGTGGCAGTCTTGTCATCTCGTATCTCCTTCAGGAGCGGGGTCGGGTCCTGGCTGTCATCAAGCATGCGCACTGACAGAGTCTCCTTGGAGATGAGGAACTGCCTGAGGAGCTGCTCCAGGTTCAATAAGCCTGCCAGTAAGACAAAGAAAAAATAAAAAAACATCAGAGGGTTACTTATACTAAAAAGAAGACTTTCCCTAAAGAGCTAGGGCTTTATAGTAATAGGTTTTTAAAAATTTAAATATATCACCAAAAAGTTAAGGAAAGTCAAGCACAATTGGGAAGTAATGTCGATATTCTAATGGAGTATGAGGCTAATAGAGAAGGTTTGTTTTTCTGCTACTTTTGGAAACTGTATCAATAAAAATCAGTCCACGCAGAACAACAGGGATTTATTATTTACAATTACAATTATTGTAAATCCATTAACACAGACAGAGTTTTCAGATATTTGTCTTCTGCTCTTTTCTCCAGGTACAGGGCTACAGCGGGTCCAGGCTGAAATTTGATTGGACCCTGATGTGCCCCTGTGCTGTCACTAGTTGCTACATTGGTCTGATGTGGCTTCACGATCACTAAAATTTCAAAACCAGAACTTTCTGTTTGGAGTCTGCATGTTCTCGTTGTGCTTGTGTAGATTTCCTCTCACAGTCCAAAGGCATTCATGTTAGGTTAATCGGTCAGTATAAATTGCCCATCTGTGTAAGACTGAGTGTAAATGCTTGTCTTTCTGTGTACGTCTCTCTGTGTTGGTCCTGAGACTGATGACCTGTCCAGGATGTACCCTGCCTCTCGCTCACTGACAGCTGGGATCGCCTCCAGCCCCCCATTGACCCTGAACAGGAGTTAGGATAATGGATGGATGGATGACAAAGTCAATCAAACAACTTAACGACCAGAGCATTGTGAGCCTCCACCTGATGTGTCCATTAAAAGGCAATAATAAATTGACACTGTAGACTATGGCATCAACAGATATTTTAAGCAACTTTAGCCAGGCTGACACCGGCGCAGTTCATCTGTCACATGGACTCCAATTGTGGTGTAGCAATTGTATCAAGCTGACTCCTTCAGCTTCTCCACAGCACATTAACAGAAGCTACAGTACCGCCTGGGTCACCAGCATCATGTTTAATAGCTTCTGTAATTATGTCTCAGTGTCTGACTGTCTTTCAGCCTGTCTGCATGGCAGTATATCACTGTGTGTTTGTCTTCCTGTACCTGGCAACTTGTGTCTGTGCAATCATGAGACAACAGTCCTGGCTGTGCTTGCTTGCCTGCCTGTCTCAAACCTGTCAGATCAGCTTCCTCTGAAGTATAACGCAGAATCACTCTGATGAGCTTGAAATAGCTTCTACTGAACCGCCTCCCTTGTCTGCCTGCTGCACCCACTCTCTAAAGCTTCTTGCAGGGAATCTAACGCAATTTCATGTGGAGTTCATGACATTAGATGGTGCACTGTACGAGATGTAGCTGGCTAAACTTCATGCACTTTCACACACAGGCAGAGTAACACACATACGAAAAGTTCATATTCTCTTTAGTGTTCAAGCTGCAATAGGAATCAAAGGGGAGTCAGATTATTTTTTCACCGGGGTGCTTTACAGCAGCCATGCTTTTCCCTCATTGTTTGCTCAGGTGAACCAGTTTCAATCAAACAAACAAACAAACAAACAAACAAAAAAAACATGCAGCTGAATGAAATATGTGCTCCCTTTAGTTAGACGTGTACAGGTCCCTGTGCAGAAAATACAAGCGTGTGAGAGCGTCGGTTTGTTTGTACTTGTACTGACTTTAATAGATTAGAGTTCGAATGACACTTTACTTTTTGTCTGTAATTGACATCAGCCCCACAGTTAACTGATTCCCAGCAGCAGGGACTGAAACTGAACTGTTTTTTCTGTTTTTTCTAGGACCACGTGAGATCAATGTGGTTAAGTGCAACCAAACACCTATGAGCACACTAGTCAGGCCACGTGTTACGGCATCTTGAAGAATTAGGTGCATATATTTATTAAAGTTAGGATCTGAATCTGGTGAATGCTTTACAGAGCACCTCCCAAGTACAGAAATATCCACTTGCATTAGCAAGACCAATCCCTTTCAAATGGCTCCCACTTCCCCCCAGGCACACATAAAGGTAAGGACTGACATTCAAGTAAAGCAACCACTCATCTACTGTACCTTCCACATACTGTCACCACAGGGTGCTACATTTTTAAACACACACACGTATGCACACGCACACACACACTCTACTTTTGCAGACGTACAAAGTACCCCAAAGCAAAGAATGCCTTACAAAGGCACCAGCGGTGCAAAAACATGTAAATGCAACATGGCAACTGAATATGCATTCCCTCACAGGGGGAGGTGGAAAATATATTTGGAAACCTTCAGTCATAAACGAAGCTTTTAAAACCCAGAGGTAACCAATGACAACCGTGCATTATGATAGCTTATTTATATAGCCTTGAGCAGAGAGTGAGAAGTATGTAGTATGACTACATTAAAGCAGGTACAGTATGTTGTAAAAACACCCACGCCAACAAAGATCCACCCCAGGTTGTTTCTGCATGTACCTGTGTCCATATTAAAAAGCCAGCAGACGGGAGAGTCGGTGCCTGAGCATGTGTGGTGGCCTGATAACAAGACACCTTCAAAAACAGCATCCACAAACAAGCAAGCCAGACGCTTGACTGTATGTTTGATTTAGCTGCAGCCACCATTTTAAGTGCCATGGCACACCAAGTCAATGTCCTCCCAATGGCGATTTGATATGCTGAATCAGCTGAAAAGCCACAGATTTTTGACCAGTCCAATTAGGCTGACAGACACTGACTGAGGAATTACGGGTGTAGCGTGTTCCAGCGTGTTCCAGCCTTAAAATGTTGGAGAACACGTGTCAAAACATGTAAAGGGTGTGTGAACATCTCCCCCTAACCATTAACCCAGACAACATTAAAGTGGGACCATCAATACCGACTGCAAACCACCTGTCGCTGTGTAGTGGTGCTGATCCGATGTGCTCATGCTGATCATGTTTTCTCTGCAAACATCATTCATATTCATTCTTCATTCGTCACGCTGAAAACTGCAAAAATACTTATACCACAGAAAGCTTGATTTGTGAGCTTCTCGGCTTCGTGTGAAATTACTGAGGAGTGGACGTGCTAAATGGCAAAAAAGGACCACGGCAGCTGCCTTAAGAAAACGGCAAAAAGGCAGAGATAGCAGTGTTCAGGTGAACCCGATCAATTGGAAAACTGCTCCTGTGTGTCACTTCTGTTTGAAATAGAATTTTAGGTGGTAGAGAAGAGGGGGGGGGAATGTGCAAAAGCAAAAATAAGAAACCAACCTGCAAGTAAAACAGACAGCAAACAGCAAGTTAATTATGATGTATTGGGTCAATGAGGAGACTGTAACCTTCCTCTAATTAATACCTAAAACAAACATAAATGTCTTATAACTGGTGCCCTTTTAATTACATTCCCTTGTTGCAACTCTTCTTCTGCAATGGTCCAATGGCACCCAACTGGAAAATTTGCGCCACCAACTGTTTATCTTAATGAACAGAGCAGCTGGCCTTAATTTAAACTGTCTTTGTTAGCTGTCTGGGCATTCTGTTAAAATTTGCCTAATGCTTGGTTGGAAACCTGGCTTTTGTCATGTGACCATGCCCTCTAGCTTATCAAAGAAACCTTCATATTTAATTGACACAGGTGATAAATCACAGACATACTCAGTGTAGGGAACAAGACAAAAGTGCTATAAACTACTACTACTAGAGCCACTACCATCATTTGACAACCGACACTGCTTCCTTCCACGTCGTGATTGGCAACGACAGTCCAGACCATTTCCGGCTATCACTACGCTCCTGCCATCGGTACATCTTTGTATATTTTCCTGTTCAAAAGTCACTGAAGCATCTCTTCCACCTGACTAATGCTCATTACAGGTTACTGATGGCAACTGCACGGTGTGAAACGGGGAGAAACAGTAGGTGAGACCCAGAAACTGAGAGTAGTGTAGAACTGTGATTTATTATATGACATGTGCCTTCAATCACGAGCCAGAAAATAAGCAATTACTGTAAGCCTAAGGCAAGTTACATAAATGAGCAGATTATAGTGAAACCCTGATAGAACATGAAGTGTTATTTTTTTTCTGGTGTAGAGCAATGGACTAAGCTGAAAGGGCAAACACTGCTTTCCAACTGTGCCTATCCAGTGAGGAAAAATGCACTGCAAGCACCTGAAGCCTACTGCTTGGTTGAACTCCTGTACCTGCACTGTAGTGCCAGTTAACTTGAAGCACTTATTGGATGTTCTCTTTGAGCTTACTGACAGCTGCACCAATCACCTCACTAATGAAGGTGCACTGTGGCTGTGAGGGAAGGAGCAGCACGCATGTGAAAGGTTATGGTGTGCACAGCATGAGCACGTGTGTGCAGGAAATTCTGCATTTTCTTCTTTTATTTACCAAAGGCCACACGACACGGGGCCACCCAGAAAGCTCGGAAACGTCCGGACATTTGTGCGGACAAGAATTACAGCACTGCAGCTGCTACTGCACGTACTGCCATAGTAGAAGTTATATGGATTAATGTCCATCGTGGTGTACAGCACGCCTTTGGGCACAGCTCCACTTCCACTCTTGCCTCCTCAGCTATGGCTGGAAAATATTCATGAATTGGCCACGCTCTATTAGGCTGTCACTGGCTCTGGTGATTAATGAGGCCGGCACATGTGGATGAGCAACCGACAGCAGTCTGCCAACCGACCGACTCACTGCTTCAGCTGACAGGGAGGGGTGAAGCCGGTGCCGACGGAGCCAAAGTCAAATAGATTTCAGCGGATGTTATTACTAAACACAGACCTTTGCTATGCCTATATGAATACAAACGCGAGCACACATCTAGGCAGGCTGCCGTTTGCACTATTTTCTATTGAAAGAATCAGGGTCACACTCCTCTCCACTCAGACTCCCCTTGGTCTCTTCTATCTACCTCTCATCTCCCCTCATTTCATTTCTTTTCATTTCATTTAATTTCCTTTGCAGTCTTCTTTTAGCCCACTGACACAGAATAAGAACCCAACCATCAAACCCACACACCCACACACAACCGGAGGGAAGAAGAAAAGTAATGTTAAAATGAGTTTCTTTCCTTCAAATTCATCAATATTAAAGTCAGAGGGTGCCTGAATGTTTCACTTGTTATCACTGTTTTCACCATAGCTGTATTAATCAACTCTCTGTTGACTAAATGTCACAGACACAGGATCCAAACCTAGAATTAGAATAATGAGTGACAGCTAGAGGAGCAACTAAAAGGAAAAACAATTGATGATATACTTTTTTTTTTTTTACCCCTAAAGTCATAAAGGGTCGTGTAGCGGTTTAATCGTTTTTTCACAGCATCATTATTTTTGAATTTCTGCAGAATCTCGAACTGTAACAGAGGAAAAAAGGTTTCCTCACACCTACTCTACAGTTACAAAATTTTTGTTTAAAGCTCTAAAACACACCACTTTAGTTTTGATGCACTGCATGTGGTGTTTGAGAGGACAAACCTCATCTTAAAGGTTATAAAACGCAGACTTCAAAGTAAAACAAAAAGACAGACAAAGAGAAAGTTGAAAGGCAAAAGAACCGTGAATTAAATAGACGGGGTGGGTGGTTCACAGTGGCTGCTTGTCATCTGTACGCCGACTGACACGTGGTTGATGTCTCAAGCCTATTTCCTTTCTTCAAAGCCTCGTGCTGATTAGGATAAAGGTTAGCGGGTGCCACTTAGGGTCACAATGCCTCAGTCTAGGCACTTGTAATTACTGCTTGCCGGACTACAAGAGGGTGGGAATGGGCCATGATTTAATCTTCCTCTCAATTTACAAAAATTCCCTTCCTTGAGAAGATTTTCAAGCTTTATTGAGAACATTCAATTTGTTATCTTTAGAATCTAACAGGCACCTTTGACAAAGGGACAGTCAGGATCACTAATGGACACTGCTGCAAACTCCATCGTCATGCTCTTTTGTCAGTCTCACAAACGTGTTATGCTGATTGGCAGGTGGTGTTTTAACTGTGTACACAACTGCTTGGAGACAGATCACAGCTGAAATTATTGTTTCAATTTAAGCATGGTGCTGACATTAAAGAAGTGAAAGGTATGTGCAGTAAATTAAATTTATTTTGGAATACAGATGTGTGGCATTTTGTGTGAGAGATTTGTAGGTGCGAGTGCAGCAGCTGCATCCGAAAGGAGTGAGTCACAAGGTGAGATGCTGATAAGTGCTGCATCTGTTGTCAGAACACAGTCGGCGTGCCTGCAAGAAGCTTATAAGTGTTAACACATATTAAGGGATCGGAGACATTAAACAAAAAGGTTTGCACTGTTGTTGGCAGATGTAAGGAAGGTGGGGTGCGAGAATTTTCTCCAGGTGCAAGTGATTGTGTATTTTGTCGTACGGGGTGTGAATTGTGTACTCACAGTCAGCCTGGGCACAGATGAGGCAGGAGGTGGTGCTGTTAAAGAAGGTGAGAAGGCCGGCCACAGCCAGGCTGATGTCGGTGTTAGTTGGCCTCAGGTCGAGAGTGGTGAAGCGGGGGAACTGGACCTTCAGAATGTCCTCTGGAGCCACCTTTACGTACGGCACCTGCACAGAGATGTTCGTGTCAGACTAGCATTTTAATCATTTGCAGCTGTTTTGACATTTCACATTAATGATTGTGTTTAAAAATGCAGCAGATGTCTGCAGGCATACCAACAGAAAAAGAGATAAAAACGAGGAAAATGTCTGTGTGTGTGTGTGTGTGTGTGTGTGAACTGCCAGCCAGAAGAATGACTTAAAGGAAATCACTTTAATCTCAAGCAAGGACATCCCAGGGGTCTGTGTTAATGTGCATATTCAGAATACATTTTTTTTCTGTGACTAGAAGCTAATATAAAGTACTATTAGAGAACTAAACTCTTATTTTTGTTACACCCACATGAACAAGCTCTTGTTAGAGAAATCTTCAGTATTACACCCCCTCACCTACTGTTACCAAACATTCGTTTACCTGGCTCACTGTGGAGCTGTGTGTTTGATTTCCCTTTTATGACACACACACATAATACAGATATTTTGGGGATACAGTTAAGAGACTATTACACAACAAAATAAAACTTTTTTGAGAATTTTTCTGTCATCACTCACAGGTTTGGCTTTACATCGCACATGAAACTAAAATGCAGTTTATCTTCTGTGGAGACCTGCACTGTGGCCAATGTAACTTTTGACTTATTTCAGGGATTTTCGCCCCTTCATTCTGATCTGACCTAAAAACTGATATTAGTTACATTAATGTCATGTGAGTTACCTGACCAGGGAATCATTTCACTGTGTGGTCACAGAATACATATACTGTAATAGACACTTTTCAAAAATTTGGAAACTGTGCATAAAATATCTATATTTGTCCAGAATGTGAGCAGCTGTGAGTCAACATCTTGTCAGAGGTTCAAACCTAATGCACGGCAGGCATTACAAATTCTAAAATGTACCACAGCCAAACACAGTCTGTGTATCAGAAAGACGTATATTTACTGGTTTGTACTAAAGAATGCAAAATATCACATTGAAATCCATAAGACACTGTATATAATAAGTTGTGTGTTTTGCCAATATTCAGAGCAAAGGAGTAAGTGAAACAAAGTCAGCAAAGCTTTCAGTAAGAATCAATAAATACACAATTCTTCCAACCCAGCCCATTGTGTGGCATAAAATCTTCAGTGAGATTGATTGCTGTGTTTTCACAGTGTTGATTTGCTGTAGCTATATAATAATCTGTACTCTTCAGCCGCCCCTAATGAATTTATCATACCACCCCCCACTGTACTAACAGGTATGTCTCACACAGGCTCATCTCTGCTGTCAGATGGGAGGTTAGGCACACTGCAGCCAACCTCGCAGGCTTCAGCGCTCCCTCAGCACAGCAATGGATTGACACTAGAGCCACCTGCAAATCTGCTGAACTTTAGCAAAATCATAAATCACCTTCCAGCACCAATTCAAACACGTCTCGGATCTACTTCCTATAAATGAGATCCATCTACGCTTCAGTTTTCCATGTGACGATGTGAATAGATACAAAGAAAGAGGCAGAGAGGGAGAGTGCAAATAAGTGTGGCCGGTGTAAGGCTGGTCAGCTGGCAAGGCTTTGCAGCAGAGCGCAGTCAGGCTTGAAGGAGATGCAGGAGGATGTGCTGGGTCAGAGAGGAGGAAGAGGGAGCCTCTTCATCATGGCAGATTGCCTGTCTGTGTGGTTCCAAGTGTCCATACATAGCTTTCCTCTTTGTCCCTATATCCTCTGATTGGTTTTCCTTTTCTGCCCATCAGGGTGTAATGGAGTCCCTAGGTGTCTGGATGGATGGAGGTGCGGCTGCGACCGACAGTCCCTCCTGGAATGTCATTCATTCCTCTCATGGAGCTCTGAAACCTCGGTAACAGTCGTACACCTCACTGGGGAAATGTGCCCCTCTTCAGGTTCCTCGTCTCCCTTTTGCATGTGTCCAATCTCTCACTAGCCTTTTCTAGTTTCCTCCCTCCTCTCCGGTTCACTATACACCCCAGATTGGTTATTTTTTCCACTTTTTTACCCTCTGCCAACCTTTCTTTTCTTCATTTTCAGCATAGCCAACTGGTGCTACACAACCCCTTTCACTTAGAAGTACGACACGCTTGAACAGGCTGTGTCTAAAGCGGCGGGGAGGTTACAAAGCTGCTTACACAAACACACACATATTCATATGCACACACACACCGATCCAAACACTTAGACCTTTTTTAATCGAACTGGCCCACTGCTACAAATGCTGCCATTGCTGAGGAATAACCTGGCTCTTATTTTTAATTTATCTTAAAATTGCCCAGCATGTAACCCGATTCACACACAATATACAGTATGTAATCCTGATTCGACAAACATTTCATTAAGATGTATTTTTGTCTGGTGAAAATTCACTTATTCTGCAACATTTTTCTTCTTATTCAGAACATTTCGCTTTTCATTTGATTTAACGCTCAGCAGGGCAGAGGACCTTATCTATCCATTACACCTAAACACATTTCCCCATGGTCAGAGCAATATGACTAATTGCCTGTTAAACAGTAGCAGTCACTGTCCTCTGCGTGTGGTGAAGTGACAAAGTGGTTGGAATCAAGACTAGACTTAAAACAGTGGTACTCCAGGCTAAGAAAATCAATCTTCACATTACTAACAGTGAGTTATCAGCCACTTCTAAGTTGCTTCCCCGACTTCTTATCAGCAGGTAGCATTGGTTTACTCTGCTGGCAGATAAAACCCAAAGCATAAAAGCAGAAAAACATCTGCCGTTTTACGTGTGTCTTTGCAGGGCACTTACTTTAAACACTCTGAAGTGAACAGCTGCAGATCAGTTTGCATTTGTGGGAACCTCACCAGTTTGTCATGCCAATAGTCCTGACTGTGAGTCTACAGTGAGTCAATTATCTTTTCTATCTTATCATACAATATAGACCATCTATATTTATGTTTATGTAACTAATTAGGTCTGCACTAACGTATATTTTTAACATTTTGCTACAAAGTATGATCCAGATATTTTCCTTGGTTTTTTTGTCCTAATAAAGCTGTTCAATAATTACTTTAAAAATGTATAACTGAATTGCTGAAAATAACTGTTGTACTTTATGGTTTAAACATGTTCTGGTTTTTTTCATGCTGTAGGCATCTGCTCAGAGTCGTGGCACTATTAGTGTAAGAGTGTGACTAATTACATCTAAAACTTTGAATAAAAAAACAAAACAAACTTTAACAGTTAAGCCCGAAGTAACAGCTTCACTTGCAATTATCTAGGATCTTTAATGAAAATAGAAATAAATAGCACCTGCTGAGGAGAAAGACACGTGTGTCAGGGGAAAGGCTGAGTGGCTGTGGAGAAGGTGATGGAGAGTAAGTAAAACTGAAGATGAGGGCAATGAATTGAGCAATGGATACCGGGGGGGTGGGGTGGGGGGGTACACTGTACGGGACAGGAAGAGAAGACACCACAAACGATTTAAACACACTGAAGTGAGTAGAAGGAGTTGCAATCAGCACTCATTAAATGCTGTCACTAAACTTAACAGTGTGAAATTTGATTCTGTCGTCAAAAGCAATTTGTTTCATTTTGTCTCCTTTATTGGTTCATTTCTCAAGACGTATACAGTTTTTGGAGATTCAATAACAACATCAGCATTTAGTTTTGTTATTGTTTGGTCTCTATGGGCTGCCAATACTTTCCAACTTAAAGCAGAGTATTGTGGCTCTCATTTATTATTTAGAAGAGGCAGTGCCACAGGAACTCATAAAAGTTGTTTATGCTGTATTCATTATGTAATGATAGGAGCCCTGTATAGAAATTAAATACTTTTTAGAGACAGAGTGAAATGCAGTATACTGTATACAGCAGCCCCTAACAGGAAAGTTTCCAGTGAACATCTGGACAGATGCTCACTAGAATACATCTTTTGCGGGATACCAGTAAAACAATGAAACACAACCCACCAAGTCCAGTTGAAGGAAACCTGTAGATCCTTAAAAAGCTTATCATATGGCAAAACACTGCAAAGGTACAGCAGTTATCAAGGCAGCAATCATCCCTGTCCTCACAAAAATAATGAGGTAAAGACAAATGTATGGAATGAGGCTGGTTTAAAAGAAGCTCCTTGTCAGATGACTCAACTGCATTCTGACATAAGATTTACTTATTAGATGTTTTTGTCTTTATGTAAGACATTTAAATCACAATCTTGAAGCACGGTGACTGTATTTATTTTAGGAAAGACATATATTTACTTTGTGTTAAAACAAAGTATTGAAGCACAGTAAAATGAGATGATACCAAACATGACTAATGATGTGTCAGATGATTCCCTTTTTCAGAAGTTAAAGCGTTACGCACCATAGCGTGGTGTGAAGCTAAACCGTGGCAAGGAAGGAGCATCTCTGCCCCTTGAGTGTGTGTATGACCCAGAAACCCAGAGTCTCGTTCTGGCTTAGATTTGTGCTCTTGCGCGTGTGTGTTTGTGTATGTGTGTTCCCTGCAGTGTGACAGAAAAGCTGACAGGTCTGCAGACAGAGGTTTGACAGGCGTTTAATGAGAAGCTCTCACAGGACACAGGCTTTGCACAACTAACACACACACACCCTTGTCCGATAGTGGGAAAAAGGAGGATCCTTCATTTGGCAGCAAAAACACCTCAACCCATTTTGCTTACAATATACTTGCCTTAATTACACAGAGATTGCACTCGATCTGAACAGATAAGCTATTAAAACAAGGAGTAAAATGAACAGGCACATCTGCAAAGTGCCAAACTAGTGATGCACAGTTGAAAGTTTGTGGGAAAGAGCCAGGGGTTTTTATTGCACTGTATAAAGCTTATCATCATCCACATGCAAACCGAGGCTACATTCAACAGGAGTATCTAACCAAACATTAGTGAGCAGTCCGAAGCTTTGAGCTGGAGTGAAGGTGAAAGCTAATTTCCCATCCGTCCAGTCTTACAAGCTCTGAATTGCTTCAGTTGCTGAGCGGACAAGCACCCAAGTCATCCTGCTACCTGTCCGCGGCGGACCTAAGAGGAGGTTGCTGGGACGGGGTCCGAGTATGGGTGGGGTAAAGAGGTGCTGCATGTGCAGCAGTGCCATATGGAGAGCAGAGGCGTAATGAGCAGCTACATCTGTTGGCTTGGACTCAGAGGGGCAGCAGAACAAAACTCTTTTCATTAAAGTATCACTGCACTTTTACGGGTCTTGGAACATGGCTGTTGGACTGCATTAGTGTTGTTCATCAGTGATGCTTCAAGTGGCTCATTTTCATTACAACATGCTGACCTGGCTATCAATTAACACACAACACATGCTTGGCACAGGGAATGAACTGTCCTTGAAAACACTCGGCACTGAAGCCAAGTGGGCACCACCCACTCAGTGTCAGTGAGCTGACTGCAGGGTTCGCTGAAGCCAGTTCATTTGCAGTCAAAAGGTAGACAGAACTAATGGGTACGGGAGTCATCCGTGGTGGAAACCCAACTAAAAGCACAACACAGAGAGTGAGGTTGGGGCTGGATGTATTCTAGTGGAAGCCAGAGAATTATGTTGGCCTCTGAGCATCAGAGAACAGATGCTGTTAGAGACATTGTCCATCAGTCAGCAAGTGTGATGCCAAGTCCACAACGCCAGAGTGGAGTTGGCAAGGATGGTGTTGCAGGGTGGCAGGAGATGGAGGTAGGCAGGTGGTAGTCTACTATGGCAACCTGATCCCCTTTTGAACCAAAAGGTTTATGGGAGATTTGGGAGACCAGCTGTTGGCATTCTGAGAAGGCAAATAAAAATTTTGTGGGAGAGAAAAGGGAGATGAGGCGCAGGAGGTCGCGTTGCCACCCAGCAGTCTCCGTGGCGAACCCCCGGCTTATCCCAGTCTTAGGCCATGCAGCCGGGTCTCTATTTGTGGTAGTAATGAGCCTGCACGGGGTCCCAGTGGTCAGGGCAGTTGCACAGCAGTGATAAAGATGAAGTGGGCTGCAGATCCCATGGTGCCTTTTAGGAGAGTGGAACATTGACCACGAGATCTCTATCTCATTGATCAGTCCGTTCAGAGAGAAAAAAAGTTCCTTTCCTCAAGAGAGGTCTGTTCTTCACTCCGCTGCCCTATTTCAGAGCAAATGTCTTTGGGAAAAAAGACAGAGATGCCTTTAAAGCTCACTGTTTGGCTGCTCGCTGTGTTGGTATTATTGTAAGCAGCGAGGATAAGAAAAGAAACCACTAATTTGATTTGGGGAGCTGTCTCAATCCACTTACCTGATTAAATTACCTGACATCCACCAGTAAATATGGTCTTAAATGTCCACTGCAAATCTTTCTGTGTTTATCAACCATAGCAAAACATGCCTGTATTGTGAACTCAAAATTTTCCATAGGGAACTTAGATTGAAAAAGGTTTTTTTTTTTATAAATCGAACAGTGGGCTTATTCCAGTTCTGGGAATGGAGCCAAATGTTTGACTTACACCACCAAAACAAAGCACAACTCAACTTTACACAACAACGCTGGCAAACCGATCTTTGAGAACCCGGCCTTGAGTAAAACACAAATATGCTGATGGAAAGACAAAAGACTCGAATGGCAGTGCATTATTCCAGTGAGTAGCTGGCAGGAAGCTGAGCAACATCAGCTGAGCTGAGTATTGTTTCTGTCCACACAAGACAAAACCTCTGCTGCTCGACAGAGCTGACTAAGGCGAAAACAAAAGCAACATTGTAATATAAAAGAGAAGAGTGCCTTTTCATAGCCCTGACAAAAACAGATAAATTGATATCCACTTTGCTTGCTTCTCACCTGCAATTAACTCTGTTTTGTGCCCTTTCATCTCAGTGAACAAATAAAGAGACTGCTTCCAGCGGTGCCGCTAAGGCCTTGACAAGACAAATCAATAGTGTTAAGAGAAGAGGGTCAGCAGAAGTACTGATGACAGCTGCGCTCCTCTAATTATGATCAGGCAGAGAATGAGGAAGCACCTGCGTTTTGTTTGCAAGAAGACTAAACAGGAATCCAAAAAAACCCTGCTTTATATTCACATTCTTTAATCAAATCTGTTTACAGGTTTGTGCACTTGTATGCACAGACACGCAAACATTAGATTCATTATGGTGTCATAGTGTATTATTCATCTTCTGAATTGTAATTACTAACTCATGGACATAATGTAGTTTGAGACTAAATCAAAAATCAAAAATTAGGCAATTATTTCACAATCAAATTTAAGGGATCCTAATGAAAAATGACTAATTACAGTATATACATTAGGTGGTATATCATCTGAACTTAATGAAATACCAAGGCAGCCTCCAAGAACCAGAATTACTTATACTGAAGTAAATAAAATTATTACTTTAATTGACTTTGAAATTATGTTAACAGAAGGGTTAGTGGTGCCTTCTGACAGCTAGGTGGTGACAGGTTTGAATCTCTGCTTTGATTTGATTTTTTGTTTGCATGTTGTCCAGTTTCCTCCCACACTAAAAAGAACTGCATGTTCAAAAAAAAAAAAAAACTGCTAGTAAATGGAAATGTGAGCGTGAACAGTTGTCTTTCTGTGTCAGCCCTCAGGCAGACTGGCAACCTGTCCTGAGCTTACCTGTTTGGCTCCAACACCCCTGTGGCCCCTACTTGGATAAGCGGTTATGATAACAGATGAATGAAACCATGATTTATGTCAATGAGAGCCTGCCTAATAGCAATATCATCTCTCTTTACAACGCAATGCTCCACATCATCACAAATAACAGAGCAAAATGGTCGTACAGCTGAATAAACACTTCTGCTGTGTGTTGTGTGAAATCTCTGGACAACGAATCCCAAAGCATGTGCTTAAGCCCACGAAGGAAAAAAAGATCTGGATACAGTATAAAGGAAGAGAACTTAGTTGTCTTCTTGGTCAGTGTGACCATGAATACAAACAAGCAATACGAAATAAATCCCTGAGCCCTCTCCTCCACATTTAAGCATCTTCACACTTCACTCCCTACACACAGCAGCAGCAGTTTACCTTTCTCAACACAATTACACAGAGCTCCTTTCATTTAGTATAATTAACATAATGAAAACAATCTAATCCACTGACACTATAGTAACGCAGGCAACGCCGAAATGACACTAAAGGGAAGAGACATAAAATATCTTCTGATTTGTCAAGTAGCAGTCAAAGTTTACAAACTCCATAAGCCCGTCAGTCCAAAAAAGGCAGATAAACGTGTGAGGGATGAAGCAGTTCCACTTCTGAGACTTTCTCAGCTGAGCACCTGCCATTAATCCATCTTTACTTTCACTCCTGAGTCTAAGATTTAATTCATAAGAGTTACTGACACTAACAGACACTAACTGACAGACACAAACATTGTACACAAAACTAAAATAGAACTGAATCTTAGGAGAGAAAATCTTTTCTTTTGGATTTATCATATTCCAGTTTCTTTCTTTGGAGCCTAATGAATCCTAAAGATGACAACGAACATCTCAGTGGAGAGTCTAAACAAATAGGCAAAAACCTGAAAGGTCAATTGTGGGTTAATGTGATTTTGTCTTGCAAATAGTGAGGTCATGCTAATTTGCAAAAAAAACTGCATTTTGTCTTTTTTTGAGTGCGGATATGAACAAATACCAAGCGGTGAGTGTCTAAATGAAAATGCAGAACGTCTAAGAGATTCAACAGACATTTGGCTGCTCCTGCACTGCTCTGAATAAGCCAGCTGCAGCTAACATTTTCCAATTTTTGCTAAATACACCACATTGATGTGGCTCCTCCACCAGGTAGTAATATGTTGCTGAGTAAAATTTGAGTTGGCTTAATCAGATCTGATTACTGGCTATGACCAATAATGTGTCTCATGCTGCCAAAACAATGCCGCTGTTGGTTGGAGAGAGTCTAATTTTACATATAGCAGTTCTAAAGCCCAATTACAGTGGAGAGCTGAACCATAAGCTGACCCCCCGAGCAGAACAAGATCGACACAGCAGAACTAATAACACTGTGCACTCAGACATAGATTCAGCGTGTGACTGATGGAGGGTGATTAGGGAGAGGCAGAGAGAGGGAGCTGGTTTTTGAATACTATTCCCCCTCCTTCTATTAGCTTTTAGAAGTATAGCAAATCTTGACCTGGTGATCATCTCTCGCTGATGTCTGAGAAGGAGTTAGGTCGATGGCAAATGGCAGGAAGGAGACAGTAAGGGGTAAAATGAGAAAATAAGGAACAAGAAGAGAATGGAAAGACAAGAGAGAAAATGGCGAGAATAAGGATAGGGGAGTGAAAAGAGTTGAGGCTCGTGTAAGGGCAGTAATAGCAGGTATTAGAAGTGGGACAGCGGCAGAGAGGTGAAAATTGGTTAAAACTAAGGTAAGGTGAGAGGAAAAAGCAAAAGTAAATGGGAAATTGTGGAATGAGCAAGAGGATAAGAGTGTAAATCAAAGCAGCAACGGACTGAGGTGTTCGTAATATCAGCAATATAACAACTATTATAAAGGTCGTTCATTGATTTTAAGATTGTCCTCTATTGGGTGGTGAAATAAAAATGGTGAGCAGCATTCTCAGGACAGAAAATGACAATCAGGTAACAGATCCTTCTCGCTGGTGACTGAGATAGATATTGAGATAGAGCAGATATAGTTGAATTACAGGAAGGATTCTCAGTGTCCTCAGTCAAGACTCACTGAGAAATCTAATCACATAACAGTGAGACCACGTTATCAGATGATGCTTTTTCTGCACCATTCGCTCCATCGCATCTGCCAACGTTAAACTGCGCAGTTTAACGTTGGCAGATGCGATGGAGCAAACTGGTCTAGTTAAGGGCACAGGTTAAAGTTAACACTATGTCAAGTGAAAAAAATATATATCGGTGCTTCATCTTTGTGAATAGCATCAGAATTTACATTGACATTTGCAGAAACAAGATTAAAACTCAGTTTGACAAACAAAACTAGACAAAAGAGAAGTTCTGCCAAAAGAGAAGACTATCCTGTCATATCATACGGTATGTCATCACCTTTTAGCATGAAACCAACTTCTATATTTAGGCCAAATAAAAAAAAAAAAAAAAAAACACTTGAAACTAAATCTACTAGTGAACACTGTGGAACAAAGTTAAAGCTCTGGAAAAAGCTAATGAGGGGACCTTAAGCTCAGGAATTAACTTTGCTTAAAGGTCTAGATGAGACAATCCTTTCCTTTACATGCATGCAACTTGCTTTGGATTCACAGATACAGCGTAGAAAGCACCGAAGGATATTTTTTTGGTTATTTTAGAAGCAGTTATTTTATCTCTAAATGATGGAGATTACATCGGAAAACTTGCTTTAAAGATGATAAAACTCCAGTCCAATCAGTACTATAATAAAAAGAAAAAATATATTATGCAATCATGAGTAACAGCCCATGTAATTTGTTGCTAATGACGTTTTCAACTGATCTAATATCAAAGGACTTACACACTTTATAGTGTGTCATGGTAATTTATTATTTAATAATTTTCATCACAATTTGTAGATGCAGTGTTTTACTGTGGAAATGAAATACTAATCCATTACTAATCCATAACTAATAATCAATGATCAAAGTTAATTTTAAAAAACTTTTACGTTAGTTCTCTTGACAAATACATTTCCCATGGTCAATACTATGTACAAAAAAAAATGAAAGAAAATATGTTCGTAAAGGTACAAATAGTTGGATAACAACTCGTGTGCACATGTGTGAAAGTAAAGCTGAGCAGACGTTGGCTGTAAATAAGAGGAGATGTGCTGTGCTGGCTTTGCTAGAGCCGACTGTGGTGTAGCATCTGGCAGGGAGACAACCTAAAGTGAGCGTGGCTTCTGTTTAAATGGCCTCTGGACAGAAAGGATTTGGTGAACTGGCCAGCTGACTTATCAAGTCACAAAAAGCAATTCCACACCATGTGAAGCACTGAGCTGCTGGACAACTCACCCATTTAAATCAGTTTGGACAGCTTCACACATGCTGAACACAAACACAGCAGGATGAATGTGTGAACATGTGACTGGACACACACAGATCGGTGTCAACCATTCATTGACTGTGTTTCTTATGAAAGTGCCAATAATGACACAAATGAAGCACTGGACCTGCAAAATCCATTCATAGGCAATCGTCTGTGCTGCAGCTTTGTCTGATAGTTCTGTTCTGCGGCTGCTTCTGTCTGGCCATGTGCAGGAATCTTGCGGAGTCCATTTGACTACTAATAAAGCCATCTTGAGAAATCCGTTTGACTCCATACCATCTTGGAATAATACCAAGTCTCAGAAAGGAACAGAAAAGGTTCATTTTAGGGGGACTGAATGAGTTTTTCAGCATTACCTTAACACCATTGCTCACGATGCAGCAATGCACCGTATCACAGGAGACAAGAGAAAAAGAGGCAGAAAATGAGACTGGGAGAGAGACGGCAGCAGCATGGGGGGGGGGGGAGAGAGACAGACACACACTAGCTTGTACTCTAACATCTGTGCATAAATGACACTCAGGTTGCAAGCAATTTTCTGATTATTTAAAGCATTTTCTTGGTGGTTGTATTAAAGTGAGTCAGAATTGAGTTTCGGCGTGAATCTGTCGGTGTGCATTGAAAACAGAATTCTTTTGTTATTGCGTATCTTCAGGGCTTTACGGCCCCCATCCTCAATCTAGTGCAGTGTTTGTTTGCCCCAGCAGACATCAAGTTCACCTTTAAATCCAACCTGATCACCAACCTACAGACATACAGTAACAAAGTCTCTGCGCACTTCTGCAACCAGGTGGTTGTGCAAGCACTAAACACCCTCTGGACATCAGACTGGACATTAATATTCATGACTACTTCTGACACATGTTTGAATCATAGAGGAATATGTTTCCCTTCTTTAGCAGACACGGGGATATTGCATATTTCATCCTTTATGGAAGGAGAGAGGCGGTTAGGGATAGAACAGGGAGTGAGAGCATTTAAACTGAGCTGTAAGAGCAAAAAGATAAAAACTCAATTCAAATAGAATATTTGGCACATGAAAATTTAATCACTGACATTTACTCAATTTAGATTGAAAGCCTTCTACTGCTAATAGTAAAGTGACCTTAGTCTAAGGTTTTGTATGAAATGAAAAATGGGGGTTGTAAATGGGGCATTGTCGAAATATGAAATAATGAAAACATATCCAAGTCACCAAAAATATATAGGAATTTAATTTCAAATTTTTCAGACTGACAGGAAACAAAGCCAGAAGAAGAGTGCACTGCGTACTACAGCTATTTCAGTTCGGTGCAGCAGACGGCAGATAAATGCCAGAAAAGCAGCAGACGACTCTCATCTGAGGACTCAAGTAATGTTTGTCATTAGTCGATAATTATCTGCCCGTCCTCTAAATCCTGACCCCTACATTTGCTTGCCACTCCACCTGAGATGGAAATAAACTATCCACGTGATCCACACAGTCAACCCTTTGTCCACACTAGCTGTTTTTGTATGAGTCACTATTTTTGTGAAACCCAGATGGGCTCAGTCCCACTGCTCCATCACCCCACTAGCAGTGGAACCCTGAGAGTGATTGATAGGGACTGGTGGATGATGCGCCGGTCAACAAGTGGGGTTTGTCAGCCGCAATATTGCTGCCAGTCTCCCAGGCAACCAGTCGCCAGAGTGCCAGCATCTGGCCGTACGTTCCCAGTGAAGGATTAGGTGGTCAGAGTCATGTGTGCATTGGGGCAAGCACAGACACAAACAAATTCCTCTCTTCAGTTTCTGTCATGTCATATACAATAGGCAGTTACTTTTAGTTCATTTTTAGTAGTTAGGAAAATTCTGTTTATTGTAATACATTCTCAACTGACTCATCCACTATTTATCAGAAATGATAAATATATTTTGATATTGATACGTAGACATGTGGACATTGAAGTGCTATGTTTGCTATGTTTTGTGGTTATTCGTTCATTTACAGTAGGTTCCCGAATAAAAGCCCTACTTTCATTTTTATAAAAAGGTACATCTGTTTTGGTAATAAAACTTTATTAACGTCCAGTGACATCAGAACTCCATCTAGGTTTGTGTTTGGAGGCGTTCTAGAGGCAGGGGGGACTGATGCTTGAGCTGAAAGTTATCATTAGGCACAAGCACCTGCGCGCATCCACCAGCCAATCTCACTCATTTCCTGCTGAGCAGTCCCCAGAGGTGTGACACAGACTATTCGGCTGCCGAGCACAGAGCAAAGGTTTACATTATTTCCCACAGGATTACTGGAGGAGGCTGACTGCAAGATGCTCCTCGATACATCCTCCTCTTATCGCATCATGCATAACTTTACAAGAATTTGACTTTAGCTTCTCAATTAGCAGGAAAACATTGTCTTATTTAAAATTCCCCCCCAGTGTTAGACCTTAAATGTGTAAATGTGTAAAGTACCTCAAATTAAAATTCGGGACTTTAGCTGTGTGCGCTGATCATGTGTGTTAAAGTACATGTGTGAAAGGCAACTCTGCACAATGTGTCTGCAAAATTCAGATGGGAAACAGGCTTGACAGTAAAATTTATTTAGCATATTTTTACATTTGTAATTCAATAACATTAATGATGCTTTTGACCCAGATCCTAATCTAGTTCGTTTAATATTTGTAATCCAACGGTTTTAAATATTTAAATATCGATTTAAATATTATTCATTACAAAAATCACTCTCATGGGCCAATTTCCAGTACTTTGCATACTAAAGGGTACTTCTGCTGCTTTTTGCATATGTTGTAAATTATTTTATTTGAAAATTACATTTTTTCAATACAGGACATAATGAAATATTTAAATACTGCAGTCAACCTGGAGTAATTTAATATTAGTAAATTATCTGAATATTTCCCCACCACTGGTAGAAGGGATAAAAGGGATTTTCTGTGAGCTTGCTCAAGATACAACACTTAATATTATTGAGCATCATTGTGCTTAACTAGTTGAAAACAACCCAAAGCTAAATATTGAAAACTGTGCGCTTTGGATTAAATGGAATTATAAGAAAACATGAGCTGGAGCTGTACCACCAATTTAGTAAAAAAAAAACAACAACAATACAGCCGTTAGTTTAAAATTCCACTGAAGATGGCTGAATTACGTGTTTGCAAAACTATGGAGGAAAATACAAGAATGGTTCTAAAAATAAAGATGAATACAAAAAGCCCATAAGACACTGCATATGTCTCCTTGTATCTGCATATGTCTCCCCTTGTAGTAGCACTAAAATATTAGTAGGTAACCGAGTACTGAACAGAACTCAATGGTACTAGACGAGAACTGGAGGAAAGAACTGCTTGTAATAACGATAACTGTCGATATTATACACATACAGTAGATGTGGTACACCTGCTTTCTATCAATATTTTGCTGAGCTTTAGAGAATTCTCTTCATCTAAATTATTGCCCCATCCATACACATGTACAGTAAAGCATAAAGAAGACGAAGCTTAAGCTGGTTTGAGAAAAATGTCAATCTTTTAAATCACCATGAACTCCTAGGAGCATTTTAATACTAGACTGTGTGCTTCAATTAACAATTCAAAAATGTACTTTTTTGCTGTATAAAGTCTTTATTGTTGATACAATGGTATTATCACAGCCAGTATTTCAAAGCAGTCACCCCTACCAGTCAAAGCCACCAGAGGCTTTTAACGGCAGGGAGTCCTGCTCTGTCTACCACTGCAACAGACTGATGTGTCATTAGAAAGATGGCCTGTACCCTACTGAAGGACATAATGGACTGGTATGGTAATGGGGTGTCTTTTAATAGTCACGCTGATCACATTTATTCATTTAAAAGACATCTTACAGTCCAGTTTTAGCAGGGAGTACACCAGAAAACACTAGTGCAAACAAAACGATTGATGTGGGGGCTGTGTACTTGCTGTCATAATCTAAACCATGTTCTAGAAATAGTCTAAAATAACGTGTGTCCAACGTAATACATGTAACAAAGCATGGCAGTAAGGACAATGTGGAAAAATGTGTGAGGATAGATAGATGAACATAGATTTTCTTAGTGACTGGGATCTGCTGCGGTTTTGTCTAATTCAAAAGTAGCTTGACATCAGGCAGCAAAACACACAACATTCAGAGTTCAGACGAGCCATTTAACCTCCCACAGAGATCTGTTTGCATAAAGTCAAGCTCTAAAGTCAAATCCACTCAGTCATGTGCAAATTATGAAAAACGTGCTCTTTTCACTGTTCAAACAGTGCAATGTGGTTATAGACTTATGTTAAATTTTCTTTCAACAGTACTATCATCTGTAATATAATTTACTAAGTTCACTAAATGAACTCTAGGGAGAGCAGGAGTTAATCCTTCTCAATCCAATTAATTTTGGGCAAGAGAACGTTTGTTTGCTTGTATTTGTTTCTACATAAATGCAAAAAACGGGGGCCAGCAAGCCTTCGCAGGCCACACTGCTCCAACGTAATGAGAGCAATGAAGGGAATAAAATGTCCAGCAGCGCTTTGATTTGAGTGGGGCTGGAATGAAGAGCTGTGGCACTGTTGAGGTATTTCATCATTTTCACTAACAAGTTGGATTTTGTTCCCCTTCAATCTCCAACAAAACCACGCCGCTGCTAATGAGCATCACTGTTCCAAACTCGGATTTTCTGATGGTTCTATGAGCGGCTGCCTAAAGTGGCTCGACGGCTACAGTCCAGTTGGTTGAATAAACTCACCTCCTTCTCTCCACAGATATTGCTGATGATAGAGTTGGATGCCGGACTGGCAGAGGGGCCAAGGACTGCCACCACTCCTTTAGACATGATCTGGCACACTGAGATAAAAGAGAGAGGGGATGGGGGGACAACAAAGATTGAGAAAAGAAGAGACAGCAAGAGACAAAGGAAGTTAGTCTGTGATATTCAGGAAAGAAATGTAAAAAAAAAAAAAAACATTAAAAAAACACAAAAGGTCTCTTCATACATATGTAAATAGATGGACTTTGCCCCCAAAACAGACTCAGACTATCCTAACGCCCACATGCGTTTGTAACATGTGTGCAAGGTCAAATGCATTTGTCTGCATGCTATATTCTGAATTTTGGCCAAACAGAAAGAAATCTAGAGTCTGCCCATGGAAGATTCATACATAGTCCATATGCTTTACTCTACCATACTAGAAAACTGAATACTACTTCCTTTGAGTGTATAATCTCCGACTTCTAATTAAACCTCTAAAGTCAAAAATGTTGAGGAAGACATGGGTACAGGCACTTTTTCCTTTTTGTGTGTGAGAGAGAAAGAGAGAGAGAGTGATTTAGTGTTGGTTATTGGCAAATGCAGAGCCTTAAACAGTTATGTGTGTGAAAGAGGCAAAGGGGAACCGTTTTCGGCCTGTGCAGTGAATCCAGAGGCAGCGACATGAATTATTAATAAGTAATCCCTTCGTCACCCATGTGGGCTGTAACACATGAACACACTGACACCTCACACAAACACCCACATACACATGTTAAGTATCCACACATTTACTGTGCATGGCAGGCACACACATACACTTGCACTGGTCTGCATGGCTTCACCAAATTATAAAGCTGAAGGATTTGACTGCCAGCCAACATGCCCCTGGCCCATGTGACACTTTAATTTGCTCCCTTTTTGCACAGCTAGCAGAGCGAGCTAGAACATCTATGTGTGTCTGTAGGTAAGCGCTTGTGTGTCCGACAATATACATGTAAATCCTGGCTCAAAGCATTACCTCCGTGCCGCAGTGTGTTTGTCACATGGACACTGGTATCAGCGGTAAAGCACTCGGAACTGACACGCATGGTCAGAATAGCTCTGTGGTCAGGAGTCCTCCTGCTTAACATTGATGCATGCTGATCAATACAAGCCTTTTGACCCCGGGAATGATTACAGCTGTAATGAGTTGGACGTGAGAAATGCAACCAGTTGGTGACAAACAGCAAAACAAATATACGATACAGTAGAAGCAGAAGACACATAAACTGCTATCAAAACCAAAATTATGCAGCTGCAGGTCATGTGAAAAAAAAAGTGTAGTTTCCTTTCAGATCTTAATGGATTAAAAGGTATTAAAGGAATTAAAACATTGCCACTAGCCTCAGGTGCAAGCACAAAAGCAAACCATCTATCTAAGTGTTATGAGGCTTTTTATGCAATAATACTATGTAAGAAAGGCTGTTTTTGTACTGGAGTCATAGCACGCGGTGTGTCCTGCTTTTAAAAGCAACAACCAGTCCAAGGAGACATCCATTTAAAAGCTGTATCGCGGCAGTGGGTGTACGAAAGGCAGGGGTGGGACTTTCCAGGCAGGTAGTGCTCCCTGTGAGATATTTCCATCTAACTGTGTCCACTGATCCGTGTCTAATCCAATTCCTGCCTCTAATTGCACATACACTCACATTTTCACACAAAACACATTTGTACAATACACACACAGCCTAGCATGCACACAACAACACACAGGGACAGACAGATAGGCATAAACACACAGAGATACACATTGGAGGGACCGCGTTCGGGAAGGGTTTGTAGTAAACCAGGCAGAAAAAGTAATACAGTTTCTTGTTGTTGTGGGAAGTGAAGCAGTGTTTCCATAGATTAAGTGGTGCCACTGAAGCTCTTGGTTTGAAAAAGCGGGAATGTGTTACATTGAAAATCAATCTTCTGCTTCTTGTCATGGCTGTTTATATTGGTCGTTTTCTGCCGACACATACTGTGCCGTATTGATTTTGGATAGTTTTCATTAAAAATGAAATAAAATCTAACCAATAAACACTGAGATGCGAGGCAACAAGTCAGCAGACAGTACACTGCAGCTCTGGGTATAGGCGTTAGGTAAAAGCATTGACACAACTGATAACAAATAGCTACTCATGCTCGTGTTAATGGAGTCACCCTCAGTGATATATTCATCACATCTCTATGACAAATTACTGGAAATCTTGTAATGGGCCATTGAAAGGCCCATAAGCCTTGCTGTTGAAGGTCATCTCTATTTTCACACAGATTAAGGCTGCGTCCAGACAGACTTTCACTCTGTGTGAAAAATGCAGTTTTTCTTGTTCGTGTAAATGGAGAAAGTGCAAAATGCAGCAGGGACCAGAACTACTGGGGGCTCTGCTTTACTACCACAGAATGAAAGTTGCCAATATATTGTAAAGTGTATAGTAGAATGGGAGGCAGAGCCTTTAGCTATCAAGCTCCTCTCCTGTGGAACCAGCTCCCAGTCCAGATTCGGGAAGCAGACACCCTCTCTACTTTTAAGACTAGACTCCAAACCTTCCTCTTTGAAAAAGGTTATAGTTAGTTCTAGTCCTGCTGCTATAGGCTCAGACTGCTGGGCGACCCACGTCCTCATACACTGAGACATTTTGCTCCTCTCAGCCCACATTTACATGTCACCACTGTATGACATTAATTTGTCTTCTTTCTCCCATAGCTGTGCTTCTCTGTCTGTCTCCCTCTCTCTGTCCCTGTCTTCCCATGTCTACGGCTTTGTGTCTTCCAGTGCGCAGCTACTGGTCCCACCATCTCCACTTTCCACTCACCCCAACCAGTCAAGGCAGATGTCCGCCCACCCTGAGCCTGGTTCTGCTGGGGGTTTCTTCCGTTAAAGGGATATTTTTCTCCACTGTTGCCTATAGCTGCTCAAGGGGGATTTGTTGGGTTTTCTCTAAATGTCTGTAGAGTCTTGACTTTATTATTATGTAAAGTGCCTTGAGATGACTTTGTTGTGAATTGGGGGTTTATAAATAACGTTGAATTGAATTGAATTGATTTGCATATACTGTAAAAGAAGAAAATCAGTGAAAAAACTAACATAAACACACTGCACCTTTTGACTTCCGTAGATTCAAAATATGACAGCTCATTTTGCGTGTCTAGACAACATTACATCAAATTTCAATAATTTGTCTGCTTCTGTTTGACTAAAATATTGTTAAACCAAACAGACTTATCTCTTGGAGGGAGAGTGTGAGACACAGTGGAAAAAAAGACAGCAGGGCTGAAATGAAATGACAGGCTTGCTGATTTCAAAATGAGGGCTGTTTTTTTAGCACTGCCTCAACATTTATTATTCCCTTTGTCCCTTTATCAGACTTTTTCATAATTCTGGTCCCAGCCATGTTTATTTTTGCTCTTTGTCTGTGTCCTGCCATTCTCGATTCCAGCTACTAGATACTCTCGTGCTTTCCCTCCACTTCTGGTCAGCTGATCTTCCCCACCTTTTTACAAACCTGTTCCCATTTTCCTTTTCAGTGCTTTCAGAACATACACCAGCCAATTCAAGCAACTCCTTGCCAGAATCCAGGTTGTCTCTCCTGCAGTGGACTCTCTCGTTCTTGCCAACCTGCCTGTTGCATTTTGTTTGTTCCTGTTGCTGCCTGCTTGTTCACCTAAAAGCCATCACTATTACTATTAAACTCACATCACTGCACCTCCCACTCGCTTGTATCGGCCCCTGTTGCCTCTTGTTCTCACTGCAACAGTGTGTACAGATATTTTTAGCAGGTTTAAACACGTAATCACACAGACACAAAACAATCTTTTTCCCTAACCAATTTGCTGGCAATTTCTACCCTGTGTTACTTACTTGTTTCTCCCATCTCATATTCACTGTCTCTCAGCAGTTCAAAGATGTCCACCTCCAGCTTGCCAGTGGTGGAGCGGTTACTATTCCTGTTGATGCTGTCTTTGGCCAGCGTGATGGCCAAGCGCTCTCCTCTGCTGCACTCCATAGGGTCATCAAGGATGGCAGCTAAGGAGAAGAAAATGGTCAAGGGCAATTAGAGAAATAAGAAAGGAGGTAAATAATTATCTGCACTGCTAAAGTTTTTTTTTTTTTTTCAAATGGATGTGAGCCAGAGCAGCCCATCCAGTCAATGATCATTCAATCCGACAAGCCATAAAGCCAGATCATGTATTTAACGGCTGTCCTTTTTTTATGTGCAACAAAAGTTCACTCCACTTAAAGCTGCTCCCAAGGTATATGGATTTATTAGCACCAATCCTTGTGACATTTTGTGCACACTCCAATAATCTGGAGTGCCCACAGTGGCACAGTATTGTTCTTAATAAATCCATACACTTTGTGAGCAGCTTTTAGTGGGTGGAGTTTACTTTTGTTCTAAGAGGGTGAGTGCTAGTTAATATAAATATCTGGAATAATAAAACCTTCAAAGTTTAAAAGCTTTGAATTCCTGCATCTGTTCTAAGGCATTTTCAAGTGTCAGTACTGCAAAAATACAAATTCATAACTTGTTTAAGGTGGCAAAGGCACTAAAACATTTGGTGGTTGTTTAGTTTACATATAGAAGTTTTCAAAGATGCTACACTAACCACTACAAGAAAACCATATATGTCAAATGACTGGCAAGTAACATATAAATGTTAAGTGCTGTATGAATATCTCATCATGATTTAAATTTTAATGTCAAGTAATGATTCTTAAGCCCAACAACAGCACATCTAGACTCATCTTAGATATAGCAAGTCCGCTTTTTTGAACAACCTTTATTGTCATTGTGCACATATACATATTACACATACATGCTACAATGAAACTGCTTGTCTGCATCTAATCTATCTTTGTGGTGGGAGCAGTGGGCACCTGGTGATGTCCCATCCTGCTGCTCTACCCAATGAGCTACCAGGCTGCCTTAATTATTGTTTATCATTATATATTTTTTAATTTCCAAAATTATTCAAAACCACTCCAAAATGTTTCAGTCTAACTGCATCAGCAGGCTGCATACGCAACCATTTATAACACCTGCAGTATCAAGTACTTCAAAAGTTCTAAGTGTGGGGTAAAAAAAGAATAGATTTAAATGAGCAGCAGATGTCTGACACCAGGTTTTGTGATTAATAAAATTATATTGGTTTAGCACAAAGGTCTTGTTAAACTGATACATTTAGGGCCCTGATACATCGGAAGAAGAACAACATCTGATCTGCCATTTTGGCAAATAGCTGAGATGTTTACTTGCCTTATAACCAAACTTACTTTCCAAAATACAGAGTGTAGGCCTACTTAAATAAACAGGAATTTCGACCATTATTATTAATATTTATTAACACTTTTGAAAATTATTATTTCTAAATAGCTGCTGGGACAACTGTGGCTCAGCTGGAAGAAAAGGGTCCTCTAATACCAGGGTCATAAAAAATATCAAGTGTTATTCCTGTGACTAAGGGATTTTAGTTTTTAATCAAATTTTAATTCAAATTGAATGTGTTATTAGATGTGAGCTAAAAATTTAACAAGAAAAAGATAAAAAACGCTGCATGTTGTAACTGTCTTTTTTGCTCATAGACAAGGCAGAAATTCTATACAGTGAAGCATAAATACTGATCCCAGGTCATAATAAAAACAATAAATAAATAATAAATTAGATGAACAAAATTAAAACACTGATATAATATTGAGGTGATCTACAATAAAAAATATTTTATCCTACTTTGTTAAAAAGAATTAAAAATCTGGTCCTTACTGATAGTGTGGCTGGACCATACAAATAATTCAATGTTTTGGGAAACCAAACAGACCATCCCATTTATTTTTTACTGCACGCTGCATTTCACTTGCCCAAAAATAGAGTTTGCTTGCCATGGGCAATAGGGCAAGCGTCAATCTCAAGCCCTGAGAACCATCTGGACTTGGGTGAGAGAAAGACAAAGTGGAAGACCTAGAACTGCATAAAAGGATGAGAAGTGACTGTATAATAACAGTAAAAGTTGTACTGGCTTATCCTTGTGTATTGATTTGCTAAGGTGAACATCCAATCAGAATGGTCTCACTCACTAATGGACAGGGTGGAACATTCAACATGTCTAATTAGACAAAAAAAAAAACACAGACAGGGTTTCAACTAGTGCCAAAGGTGAGGGGCTCACTGCAAAGACCAGGTCGATGACAGATCGCCCTTATAGCTAAAGCAGTGGTATGAGAAAAACCACTGTGAGAAATGTGAAATCAATCAAACAGGGAAAAACTTTACCTTGAACCAACTCCAATTAACCGTGGAAACAAATCTCTATGGTATTATCATATTTTCAACAAATACGCATCAGTTGCCTCTTTAGCATAGACAGGAAATGTCCTATGTGTTAAGCATTCAGTCCGTTCATGACAAATTTATTTGACAAGAAAAAATATTTAAAAATGCATCTCCCTTCGCAAGGTTGCATCAAAATTACAAATCTCAATAAAAATATGTGCATAATTGCAATTTCAGGTAAAGTGAATGCACTGAAAACAGTGCAAATCTATCCACAAAAGTAGGTATACATCTACAGTGGTGAATGAAAGTTATAATTCTGACATGCGTTGGTCTCACAGGAGTTGACATTTGGGAGCAGTCAATACACGACAGCTGGCAAACAAGCACGACTGTTTTCACACAGGGAAAACATGAGCTGGGCCTTGATCCATTGAAACCAATCAATGAGTAGCCCGGAGGTACGTTGAGGCACAGCAGGCTGTGGACTGTGGAAGAGCAGCTCAGTGAAAAGCAGGTATGAAATGAGAATTCCTGCAAAATAACAACATGTAGCACAGGAGAGCGATCTCACGAGGTCTTTTAGCAGCTCCCAGAGAGCCTGGTCCTTCTGTAAACATGTCAACCTCGGGCTGATTTTAATCACAACACCCCAAAACATTAAAGACCAATGGCGCCAAACCACTTTGCACAAACTCTATAAACTCTGCTTACCTTGTCATTCACAATAATAGACCTGTCTAAAAGATTGAAAGCCCTTGTTGCATGGAGCAATTCAAGTTTTTCCACCTTTTTTAGTCACACAATTGCGCACCTCTTTTTGCAGATGCATACACACACAGCGTGCACAAACACAAAACACACACCACCTCTAAAGTCTCTGTCATTTTGAGTCTGGCATTTACAGTCAGGAATTATCCATCTTGAGCCTGTGATTTTTACCAAAAAGGTAAAGTTTACCTAGTGCACTTTCTACACTTCCACTTATCCTTCGACAAAGACAAACCACGTGATATTTTGGACCTGTGTGAGAGGTCCTGTACTGCAGAAATTAGAAACAGCGAGAAAGGTTCAAACATACCTTCACACTGCCTTAAAGCTTTGGAGGTAAATTTACCTCCAAAGTTAAGTGTCACTCAAGAATAAAATGACATGAACTGCCGGCTTTTCTTTTAACTCAATGGCTACATCTCTCATGTGGTAAATGCAGATCAAATGAAGTTGCTATCACCTGCTGTATGAGATAATTAACAGTAATATGCCCTCCAACGTTTGGGCTTGGAATGGAAGGGAAAAGCCATTACCTGATGGGGAGTGGGGGACGTTCAGAGGGACTTGGCCTTTGATCAAATGAATGCTTTTAATGAACATGACACTGTAAAGTGATTTACCTTGGCTCATGTCTCTCTCACTTTTTTTTTGTTTCCCTGATTTACATGCATCAATTGTTCAGAATGCTAGAAACACCTCTGGTGATAATTCAGTTCAGTATAATATAACAATAATCTTATCAATAATATTTTACCAAAAACTAAAGCATTGTACGTTTCACAAGCATACAACTTATGCTGCTGTATTCAGCTACAGACAACTGGTGTATTTGAGAAAGGGCTTGGTGAGTGTATGTGTGCTCTCAGTTATTATTACCTTGAGTGACTGCTCATCTCAATTTAGGTAAATGAGAAGCTGGAATCAATTCAGAGTGAAGAATGATGCACTGGTGCAAAACAGACCTTGTTCCTTAGTAGTAAATGTGATGATTTGTTTAAGTATTGGAATAAAGTAATGCTTTTTTTCCTAGCAGGTCATGAAACTGGCAGAGTTGAAATTCTTCTATTTTAATGGCCTATTTACAGTAAATCATGAAAATCGCAAAGGTATTACACAGGCAAACGTTTGCAGTTTTGACCAAATTCTGTGCAGATTTGCTCTTGTAACATGAATTATTATTATCTATGCTATCCTCTTATACATTGAAAACTTTGGCCATGCCTTTGACTGAGCATATCTCATGTAGAGTCATTTGTTCAAATTCATTTAGAACCTAACTCGTATGGTATTCAAAGAAATGTGTCGCTCTAATGTATTGTTTAAAAATGTTTGTTTCCAAAGCTCAATTTAGACAAAAGCCCAGGAACGGGTTTTTAAATGGGTTTTCTCCCAATAAAATCAGCTGATTTTAGAAATGGCTCGGACATTCGCACAAGGTTTGCATCTTATTTTTCAATATCTACTGAAAAATAATTTCTAAAAAGTACAAAGATGTAATAAGGGCACTCTGTTTAAAAGAGTGTTTGCCGTTTCCCATGAACAACTTTGATAGTTCTAGTGGATAAGTAAAAAAAAAAAAAAAAGGATTTGCATCTGGATTTACCGACACGAAGCCTGACACTGTTTTCTTTTCAAATTGATCTCCTAAAGTGCTTCTTTTTAGCAAGCTGCATAACAGGCACATAGATTTATTGGAAATGTTCCTTTTCCCCATATTTTGGGATTTACATCTACCTTAGCAGCTTCATTAGGGGTCTGCTTGTTTCGTCGTAGCCGGCTGATCAGTCCACCCTATCATGTTCAGGAGGATCAGAGTGGTTTTTCTGAAAACACGCCAACACACAGAAATAGAGCTGTGTACTAACACAGGTTTGGAACGGGCTTAAAAACAGAACCGCCTACAAAGTAACTGTGGGCCAGGCTATGAAACTGGATGCCTTGTAAAGACGCAGAAAAACAAAGTAGCTCATTAGGTAATCAATTTCTCCATTCTTCTGAAGACCGTGATTTATATGAGATGTAGGAAACCGTAAAAGCGAAGGTCAAGGACTTGACAATTGGAAAATGCAAAGGGCTGCCCCCTCTCAGCTCCTTCACTCAGCTGCCATTTAGTTAAATGCTTTGCACATTTGCCCTCTTTTTACAGCAGGGGGCCAAAGAGACAGACAGGGGTGATTAAATTGAAAGTTTTATTTTTTTAATTTTCTTTTGTCTGGGATCTGCAAAGAATGTCAAGGTTACATCTGTAGACTCTGCTTTATATTGGGTATTTCATATCGGGTCACTTTTTACTTTTGTCAAAGAGGATTATTCTCAGACACACAGACACACACAAATCTTATGCTAATTATATTTTTAATCTAGAGGTGGTTACTTTTCTTCCTCCAATAGTGGAGGGTATATGACTGTTTGTGTGCAGCTCAATTCCAGCCTCTCATTCATCAGAGGCCCCAGAACGTTTTTCCACAGAGATAAATGAATTAAAAATTGTCATCTTAGAGACAGCAGATACCCCAAAGCTGCCACGACTGTGAGAGCTGAGAAAACAACTCTCTGCATCAACAAATAACGATGATGTTGTGTATTATTAGCCTACATCAATCCAATGCTTTATCGGTCTTCTACTCACTTATGTTGTAAAAACAACCCATACAATCTGCATGTTGAAAAACTGAAAGAAAGGAGGTTCTGGAGACATGGAATTCTTGAGCCTCTGTAAACTGTTCTGGACATGCCACATACTGCTCTTCCAGTACCACACTGAGAGTTGTCGAACAATTAACCACTACAATTTAAACACACAAAGTCATACGGAACATCAAAAAGCCTATATTCACTGTTGATGCAAATTCACACAAAGTTGAAAAAATAAGGCATACGGTGTTTTGTATGGAAGTCAAGAAAACATCTCGTTATCCTGAGAAAATTAACTTTTTTAACTTGAAATATCAATAAAAATTATCTTGTTCTCACGAGGAAAAAACTTTTTTTTTTTTCCCTGAGAAATTATCTTGTTCTCACGAGAAAACAAAGTTGTTAGAGGTAATGGCACATAAAAAGATAACAGCACCCACGGCTGTTTTTAGCTCTTTTTGACTTTCCGAAATTTACTTGTTCGAAATAAACAGCCACTTTCATTTCACAGACATATTTTTTAACCCGTTATTAACAGTACATCAAAAACTCCAGTACGGGAATATAATATTTTTAACATTATAAAAAGAACATTTTACATTTTTTAATGGTTGATTTGAAATTAATCAGCAGAACCACTCAACAGCTTCAGCAGGCTTTCAGTGTCAGGCAGTCCCAGCTTTTTGCGAGCGTTGAAGTGTATCCATACAGTGTACACAGGACCTGTCCATGTCTACACGTCCATAAACTTGGTTATGTCAGCATATAAAAAGTTGCGTGTCATGCATGTCTACCAGCCGCTCCACAGTCAGTCTGTCTGCATGTCTGACTGCATGGCAAATGTAATTGCTACTTCCACACTTTAATCAATCCCATCTACAAGCCCTGTGGTGCGGAGGTGCTATCTTACATAATTAGAAAACCTTGCTCAAAGAAGACCTGATGACAAGAAACTGATTTCACCATGTCACACCATGTCATTTTAGCCTCCATACACCTATCGTAATATGTGCAAATGGACCGATGTGCTAACTCTCATTAATTTAAAGCTGACTTCGCTCGTCTAGGAATCCTGTCATTTCAGCATATGTATTTTTAGTGTGCGGTTTATACATCACTGGTGGCCAGTGGGGAAATACAAAAAACACAGATATCAATGGAAAGCATCAAATAAATATTTAATGTTGAAATCTCTATTTCTTTGACTAAAAGGAAGTCTTTAACAGGGTCCCACTGGGCCGGTGAATAAGAGTCACTGACTGAGGAGCACATGAGGGAGCACTGCCTTTGTTTTCCAAATTTCTTATACAAAGAACCTGTGAGGCTATTGACAAAAAGTGAATGGCAAAATTGAGATAAAGAGATTATAATTAGAACGCTGTAATCTTACAGTTCCCACTGATGGTTCCTGACAGCATTTCTCTCCAGACCGCCTATTGCCATATTGGCTGAGACAAGAGAGACATCAGAGAATAAAGATTCTGATGTTTCTCTCACAGTAGCCAGGTCAAGTAATTAACACATAATGAGAATTTAAAACTTAAAGAACATGGCATCCATGCTCATATTTGTGGTTGATAGAGTATCAGTAACAATAATGGATTTTTAATTACCACTGCACCAATTTCACCCTATTATATGGACCAATGTGGCCATAATTTGAACTGCAAAATAAAGCCAGGGTCACCTCCTCCATCTCAGCACATACCAAACCTCAAAGGATCGATTGTATATTTATACTTTCTCAACAACAAGGCCGTGTTACACTGATTAAGAGAGGGGTGGGGAAGAGGTCTGTGTCCCAGAATGCACTGCACTGTGTTTGTAGATGAGAAAGACAGAATGATGACAGCTGTCTCAGATAATAACTGCTGGCTGTATTTGTAATTCAATAATACAATAGGATGTACGTGCAAGTGTTACCATATCATCTATTCTCCTGTGTGCTCTCTCCATGTCATCTTGCATGTGCTCACTCTGTGTGCTTGTCCTGTATATTTATGATGTGAGTTATTCCTGGAGGCTCATGTCACTCAGGGGAATAATCTATGAGGCGGAACTCATGGGAAAAGGAGTGTGAGCGTGCAACCTCGTTCAGTGTGTGTGAGTGTGTTTATGCATCGAATGCATATGTGTTTAGGGAATAATTGTTTATATAATGCCACTTTATTTAATTTCTGCTCTACTTCAACTTAATACCTGGCAGCAGTAAAGAGCCACATAGGTTTAAAACAAGAGCTAGCCAAGTGCAAATACATAAGTAGCTGATGCAGTACCACAGAGACTGCAGAATCTGCTGAGGTTTATGCAGAAACACTTACAAGCAGCAGCTGTAAGACTTAACAGCCTCTTTCACTGACACAATGTTCAACCCGAATCAAATTAAACCCACAATCACACAACAAAATAAGTCAAAAGACTATAAAATAAATAAAACGTCTTTCATGTGAAGAGGCCCCCCCACTCCACTCCACCTCTTATTTTTCTTTACTGCTCGGAAAACAGCTGCAAAAGCTCAAGTGGCTTGAAGAGCAGAGATACTTTTCTTAACAAGCAAAAAGATGTGAAAATGCCATGTGTGACAGGCTTGAGATCTAACTGATGGTAGTTTGAAAAAAATGTACTTGGCAAACATTGTATTTGGCACAAACACATAGGAACTGCAGATAGTTAAAATACTGCAGATGTTAACGTAGAGCGCTGAAGATCCCACGGATGCACACCACAAGATTCCCTGCCTGCTACTGCTAATGTATTAGCACCGACAGAGTATTGCCAGAGGAGGCACAATGACATCAGATAAACTGAAAGCACAGAAGTTGTTTACAGAATGGTTCCACCTACGGGACCCTGCCAATGTCAGCATGATTACAGGACATCCACAAAGCATAAAATGGAGTCAGTACAGAATCTGTCACAGAGCACTCAGATTGATGAAAACAGACATGGCTAGGTGGTTTAGGGTGTGGCGGATGCCAAATAAGACAAATGATAGTGGATAAACAGAAAGGCGAGCAGCTTGAATGGCTAGCTGAGCATTAACATGTCGGGCCATGGGTTCATTCTCCTGTGTGTACACAGTATAGTCTCATCTTTTATTTTATCCACTGTCAGACTGATGCTGCTATTTGCTCAATTCTACTCCCACTAGGTTGGGGAAGTGTGAAAGCAATTCATCAGTGCAAAGCAGCCCGCCTACCAGTCTTTCTCTTGAATCAGCTGAGCCAAGAGCAGCCCTCCAAATCCTGATGTCTGCATGCCAACTAATGGCCATCCATTCTCAGTAGCTGTTGGCAAACATTTCAACTTTAGAAAGAATGGGTTATTTTTGACAGTGTAGTGAGAGAGAAATGAGCAATCGTTGTCATGGAAGGACGGCAGGGAGCGTGATTCATTGTACACAGGCCACACTGGCATGGGCTCCTCTCCAACACTATAGGGAGAATCTGAGGTTCATGTGCTGGAGCTGCCTTTGCTGCCAGGGGTAGATACTCCCTCACAGATGTCTTGTATGAAAAACTTTTGTAACACTCTGTTGCGTTAATTGAAAATGAAACACAGAAACACATCTTACAAGTCATTCAGCACAAATTACATTTTAGCTTTATTTAATTTAGATTGACTTTCTGCTGAGCCCACACAGCACTTTACATGTTTACTGAATGCCACGGGACAGTGCACCCAAACTGAGGATTTGAGTAATAAATCTATGGGTATAATGTCTTATTAAATGCCAAAAAAAATGCAGTTTCTAACATAATAGATAAAAATGTTACACCTCTGGCAAGGGCTCATAGTGAGAATTGTTTCATCCTCTGTTGCCAATATAAAGTAATATCACAGGAATTTGCTGTGGTATATACACTGTATTGATTAGCATAGACAATGTTTTGCCATGTAAAAAAGCAGAGAGTTACAACAGGCCAAGCTTCTTTTGCTAGAATGGTCTGCCTCTTTGTCTGCACCTCTGCTCCACACAGCACATCTGTTAATCTGAATACAGTTTTACAGTTAAATACACAATGTTGCCTCAAATGTGCACTAGCATCATTTAAAACATATGTGTTCTCAAATAATTACCACCACTTCTGCTAATCGTAGGTTTGGCATTCAGAGTAATTGAGAAGACAATCATTCACTGGGGAGGACCTGTGTGGACCACTGCATGAGGGCCAGGAATTCACATTAGGACAGTAACTTTAAAAGCCCATGCTCTTGATTGGGTCCATACAGACAAAAAGCAAGCACAGAGTTAACCTCTGCTGCCTCCAGTCTGCCCATAACACCTGACTCCCCTCAGCAATGAGCCCTGAAACCCAAGCGGCCATAAGCCGGCTGACAGCTCTGTCACTGTCACTGCCACGAGCGTGACGCTCCAATTTTATTCAGGAATCCGGATTTGAGGAAAATGGAAGGGGTGGCAGTGAAAGAAACCTACACGAAAAAAAAAAAAAGAACATTCATTCCTTCACAGAAGAATGAATTCCCCTGGGTCAGACATGACGACAGAATTAGAAATATGCATTGTGTGGAATGTTGCCCTCTCCTGTCAAAGCTGGACATTATGGAGGAGCTTGTTCTTTAAAGAAGGCTTTGGAGTGTTGGCAATGACGAGTTGGTAACATGGATACACAATCAGACAGATGCCTCCTCCCCTAATTTAAACGATTCTAGTACATTTACGCATGTTTTTCTTATTTTATTCCTCTTTTCTTACAAGTATTACAATTTTGATGGCCCAGTATAAATTGTCTATAGGGTAGTCACAGACCAATCAATAACTCAGGAAATGTCAACATTTCAACCTGACAGTGCAGTTACATTTGATAAATGGTTGAGACCGAAGCAACTGTGAATAATCAAGTGCAAGTTGTATAGGAGACGTGTTTGTGGGTGTTAATGAGACTCTAGCTTTTTCTTTGCCTTCATTACATCGGTGCCCCCTCACTACTCCAGCTGGTATTATAAAACAGAACTGAAGGGCGCAAAGAAAAACTTAAACTTCACCACTTGAGAGAAAATGGCAGCACCTGGTGCACAGCCGGTGGTTCCCATCAGTTCTCAGGACAACTTCAATGAATAATGACACTGCCTCCCTCCCCATTCCTTACAAACACTCAGACAGCCACAGACACATACTTTCTATTCCTTTTAAAACGCCATTACCTCCTCAGTCCTGGTGCCACAGGATAAATTCAAGCAAAAGGTATCTAACTGAAATTAAAGGATGCTGAATAAGCTGGCAATATAAGCCAAAAGTTAATTTTCCTTTTGTCTTTCACTCTAAGTGAGTCAAAATTAATGATAGTTTGGACTAAACCTGAAAAAATGTGTGTGACAGACACAAGAGAGATTCAAGGGGAGAGAAAAAGAGAGAGAAAGTGACAGGAAGAAATAGTGACTGAGGGAAAACTCTGGGCAGACCTGTTGCAATGAGCAGACTGACAGATGACAGAGAAAGAGTGAGACGGCTGACACACTGTTGGAGTGTGATGTCAGTGGCGTGATGATAATCTCAACGATGACGATGATGCTGCGAAGGAAGAAGATGATGGTTATTATGTTGAAAACTGTGCTGATGTGAAGCTTGTACTTTGACTTCTGGACCCAAGGGACAGAGGCAGGCGGGCTGGCAGACAAGCAGACAGAAGGTCCTGGGGGAAGTCCAGCTCTCAGTGGGTGTCATTACCTGTCAGTCAAGCACACTTCCCTCAACAGGACTGGCCCACTGATAGAACCACTGGCATGTCATTGCAGGGAAGGTCAAGTGAAACCAGCAAACAGTTTGATGAGAAGAAGGAGAGGAAAGGTTAAGTGGGGAAAAGTAATGGAGCAATGTTGATAGCAGAAAGCTAGTGAAATGTAAATGAGTAAGATAAAAAAGTCTGTTACCTCTCTACAGTGATATGATATTATTGTCATTATTGTCAGATATCGTATACTTCTGTACTGTATATACAGCCTTATGTCACAAGACAGAGTCTCACATTTGTTTCAGTATTTACTGCAGTAACATTTAATACCTGATGTAATCTCTACGAAAAACAGTGCTGACCATAAACGACCACATGCTTTGGCATTTTGACACGGTAACCTGCAGTAAATTGACCTTCATAACTAATATGCCTGACAGCTGGTGACAGCATCACGGTCTGAGGGACAATCCTAACACGAACCTCCCTCAAGCAACCCGTTTGTCATTGCAGTCAAGCAATAGCTTTAGTCAATTTAAGGATATTTGATGCTTTTCTTCACACATGATAGGAAACACAACATAGATTTAGAGCTGATTCAGAGTCCAACTGGATACATGCCTTTAATATGATACTGCGGTGTTTAAAAGCGCACTAAAATGAGTCCATATAGCTAAGATACACTATCCATATCTTTATGCTCAGCTGGTTTGACAGAGATCAGAGAACATCTTGACTGACAAGTGCTCCCAGAGGCAGACGGACAGATCCACAGACAGAGGATGCCAATGTTGATACCTCGGTAACACGGTAACATGGCCAACAATGACACCATGGGAAAAAAAGTTTGCACAGCAGGTGGAATACATTTATTACAAGCCAACAGTGGATTCAAAGTGGAGACATGTCTATGGAATGGGGGGATTTGTCACACACAGCCACACACAACTTCAGGTGAATCAACTGTTTCAAAGGGAAAGAAGATGGCAACACTGGACCATTCTCCTGTTATCCAGTATTACCACATAGCTGTTTCCTGTATCTGTGACAGCCTTTGATGTGACAGTCTGGGGAAATGGACACTCATTCAGCCACTCCAATGGGTTGAGTGCACTCGCGGGAGCCAAAGCTCATCCTGCTGCTTTAGGGCGAAGCTACAGTATCCGCCACATGAAAAAGACATTAGTTACCTTGCTCTCAATCACTCATCTCTCTCTCCCTCTTGCACGGCCTCACTCTTGTCATCTTTATTTCTTTTTCACTCACACATACTGGCATGTAGTCATATGCTCATACTCTGAGTGATGGGCACAGCACATGAAGTATTGACTTTTTATCACCATTTTAACGGGGCAGGCAGGGACGCAGCGAAAGTCGTGGACTTGGTGAGTATCCATCACAGTAAGAGATGAAACCAAAGCTTCTTAGGTCCTTTAGCAGCATCAGTACTGATATGTCCTGGGTATCCCATTATACCAGCTCACAGCCATATTTCACATCTCCTCTCCCTATCTTTGGCTCTCTATTGCCTTTTAAACATTCAAGGACACCAAAAAGGAAAAGCAGTATGCTGCAAGACCATTTTTGGTCAAACCAATATGCACTGATTGTAAAGTGAAAGTTCTTGAATGAAAAAAGGACAGATACATTTTCCACTGAAAGATTTAGAAGAAGCCAGTTCCATTGGCTTGGAATTATGCGTAGCTTGAATTAAATATGAGAAATGAACAGATACATACAGAATTCCCATAGATAGATCAGCATACATTAATTAAATCAGCTAAAATCCAATTAAAGAGAATCAAGAATCATGTGACAAAGAGAAAGTAAACAGTGAGTTACAAGAGTTAAGTATCAGATTGGATTAAACATGGTGTGAGGGGCAGATACTGGTTAGGCTGTGTTTAGCCCTGCCATGAACGGCATAATGTGGGGCACTCAAACTGGGCTCCAGGGTAACTACAGTCGCCTCAAAGCACTTTTCAAAACACTGCAACGATGGAAAGAAGGAAGGAAACATGGAGATAGAGAAAAGGTGTGAAGGAATGTCTGGAGGGAAGAAAAGCGAGACAAGTCATTTGTGAGTGTTGAACAGGGGCAGGGTGTATTTGAGGGCATCCAAAGTTCCCACAGCCTTGCTTAATAAAGCTCCAGGGAGAACATCCGTGGACTCTGACAAGAACACAGTGTTGATCGGTGCCTGCATATGTGTCGTCACCATCCTCTCACAGCTGTACCTCCAGGGACCTCATGCCCTCTGATTTTACAGCGAGAGTACCCCATAGGCAGTGTTTCTGTCTCTGCCGTGCTGTTTCCACGATGTGCTGCTTCAACTGAGGGCCACTTCTGTCTCATTATACCTGCACATAAACAGGGTAGGGTACCCAGATGGATGGCCGGGGCCCTCAGGGCCAACAAATAAGGTAAAAAGCACCTCTCTTTTTTCACACATGCACGGACATGCAGTGCTTAAATGAGGACTGAATGTAGAATACGTACAGGAAGTTATCATGCAGGCATGGACTGTGGGGACTTCCCTGGAGAACAGAATAGAAGGGTTAACAATGTAACTGGTGGAGCCAGAGGGATGTGCCAGGGTAAACACTGTGTGCTTAGGCCTGACGATGCTGAAAACATCCTCTGTTTGTGTGAGTCTGTGTGTGTGTGTATCTACACGTCCCTCTGCTACAGCGTATGAAACCAAGAAACAAAAAGGGACAATATGCTTTTGTCACTGGGGTTGTAATAGGAGCAGTGGATGGAGTATTCACCTGGGAGTTTCTCTGGAGTGTGCATATGGCTGATAAGGTGAGGGACACTGGGACAGGGCAAGACACAGGTGAGCTGGAGTGGATAGTAATCCACAGTGGTTCCCTACAGGACTACACTCTACACAGGAGAAATACAAAGTGGCACAATCATCCACTGATCCTGAACAGCCAGGGAGCAGGTGATGGAGGCTGGCCAAGGAGGAAAAGAGAAAAGTCACGCAAACACACACACACACACACACACACACACACTGACACCTGGAGACCTGTCAACTGATTTGGTGTAAAGTGAGTTAATAATACAGCCGACTGCACTGTGAAAACATCCTATCTGTGTGTACACCATTAATAGACTGCAGCACTGGCTTTAAGTTCCATTTATATTTGCGTGTGTTTAATTGTGCCCCTGCTTATCTTATCAGCACCGTCCATCATGTTCTGTCATTAAATTTGTCATTTCTACAGTACCTGTTCCTTGCTAATCCATCTGGTCCCCCAGCTCCCCACTGCCACTTCTATTCTTGCAATTTTTTCTGACTGCATATATAATGACTGAATTTTTTTTTATTGTGCTTTAAAGTTTTATGCAGTTGCACATTTAAAACAAGCAGATTTATCCATCGTCCATCATTACTTTAACCACTTATATCGTTCAGGGTCACAAAGGTGCTGGAGCCTATTCCAGCTGTTGTTTAGCAAGAGGAGGACAGGTCACCAGTCTACAGTATCTGAGGGCTGACACAGGCACAGACAGACGAGCATGAACGCTCACATTCGCACCTAGTTGTAATTTAAAGTCACAAGTCAATCTATAATCCATGTGTTTGGGCTGCAGGAGGAAACTGCTGTACCTGCACGAAAGCCACACAAGCACAGTTACAACATGCAAACTCAACCAGGGACGTTGTCTATGAGCTGTGGCAGAGGTCACAGCCTTGCCACTGTGCTGCCCCACTAGCAGATGTATAAATAAATAAATAAAATGGATATTTTTAAACACTGCTCTGTCTTCTCTGGATTCGTATGGTTTTATAATGAAATGCACAATCTGAAATAACAGATATAATGTAAATAAAATGTAAAGAGTCAAAAATAATTAATGTTAAGCTACAAACATTTAAAATTTTTGACTTCATATTCATGCAAATGAATTATGTTATGTAATGTGATTAGTGCCATGGGAACAAAGTAACATTAACACAGATCTTTTGTAAATATGCCACTGCATATTTTGTGATTTCAATATGTCTAACACTGTGTTACTGCTTTGAGCCTAAATAAAGCCTTTTAAATATGATGTTGTAAACTAAATCACTGAATATTTTTCGTTTTTTTTGAAGGAAATATTGAGCCCATGAAATCAAATCTGTGAATATGAGCATAAACGGAGTTAAAATCTCAAGTAAAAAAGACAATTACAAACTTCAAGGTCACATCTGACTGTTTTTGTTGTAATCTATATTTTATTTTATTTTTGTTACTTTTTAGTGTGTTTTCTATTTCTGGATGCTACTAGGACATGTCTTGGTTTCATTTATGTTTAGTTTGTATTTTGCTGTTACGTAAAACTAAGCTTCACCGCTTTTTGTTATTACTTTTTTCTATTACCTATACCTCAGACTCACTAACCTTCAGTTTCTAGTGCAGTTCAATGAGTTTAAAAGCAAGACTTTTATTATTATTCAGACATTTTCTTTTGTTAGCCTGTTTTCAGTTTGACCTTTTTCATGTAAATGTACAATATAAATACAAAACAGACTCAGAAAGGCCTGAATGCTGTAACTAGGCAACATTCACAGAAATGTGACTGAGGATTGTTCATGCTACCAAATGTAGCAAGGGACCCTTTAAGGCTAAAAAAAAAAAAAAAAAAAAAAACCCTGTTACCTTAACAGCATCCACAGTTTGTTTCTCAGATCGTTCCTGTTCTTTGTGCCTGAATTCTGCCTGTGTGCGGTCAATCACACTGATCCCGCAGGAGAGATCAGTGATTCCCCCTAAACCCATTTGATACATATGTTTATACCCGGGTCATGATTTAATACTACACCATGCAGCTAAATTTGCAAAGCAGTACGAAGAGGGGCCGCACTGATTCCGTTCGATTCAGCTTATATCAGTTTTAATTTTGCTGCTATTCAAACTACTCATGACTTGTGGAGTGTTTACGCATATAGAAGGTCCCAAATTTAACACAACTGGAAAGCTTTGGCTTTTCTGTCTGGAGTTTGCATGTACTCCCCATGTTTGTATAGGTTTCGTCTGGGATATTCCAGTTTCCTTCCACAGTCCAGTTACATGCATGTTAGGTAAAGAGGTCATGTTTGGTAAATTGCCCATAGGTGAAATTATGAGTGTGAATGGTTGTCTTTCTGTGTGTGCCTTTCTGTGTTGACCCTAAGATGAATTAGTGACCTGTCCAAAGTGCATCCTGCCTCTCACACAACGGCAGCTGGGACAGGCTCCAGCTACCCTGCACCCTTAACGGGATAAATGGTTGAGGAAATGGATGGATGAATGGATGAATTGTTTAAATGTATGTTTTGGAATGATGGAACAAAGTAAATTCTCTGAACCCAACACTGAACTTAAGTTTTGAACACTGTACTAATTAGTCCTCTATATTTATCTGACAGCTTTAATTGCTTTTCAAATGCAGTTTCATACAAACTATAAAACAGTCATTGCTTATGATTAATTATTTTATGAATTTATTATGATTTTGAAATAGTTAGTGTATAAAGAAGCTTCACCTCCACCTTTACAGCTACTACAGCTATGTTTCCAAAAAAATACAACAATAAATTAATAATTATAACCCAGTAATATCACTTATATTAACCTGAAATCGATAATTGAACAATAGGCCATAGAGTATTTTTCTTTAGTAGCTTACTTACTAGATGGTACTGTTGGTGGTACTATTATTTTTCTAAACTGTGGTGAAAGGTTGTCATTCTATGTAGATAATGATGTTTATGTCTAACATTTTACACCACAAATACAACAAAAGTATACACACACACACACACACACACAAAACAGACGCAAACACAGCAAGACAGTGTCACAACAATTTTTGAATGTATCAATTTAAGATTTTCAAGCTAATCTGTATAGATTATTTTCACTTCATCTTTACACATCTAGAGTAAAATATAGCGTACCATGGTATAAAACACAGCATCTGTTCTTTGTGACCACATTGCAACTGGAGAGCTTTGCTGTTGCCTTGGTCCTCACATCCAGGCACCTGTTTGATATGAAGTCTACCTGGAGCTGGAAACAATCCAACTGCAAGTCCCTCCTAGGGTTAGTTAGCGATTAGGCAAGCAGTTGTCCCATGTCCCCTGGAAAAGGGCCTGTTAAATTAACCATTAACACATGGGAATGAATTTCAAATACAACAGCAGGCAAACACACACACACAAGAAGAAGAAGAAGGAAGATGGATGAGCAAATGTGAGTGCACTCATACCTGTTAACACACAGTCACAGGTGGGTGCACAAGCATACACACACACACACACACACACACACCAAGCATCTGTGTAGCCAGAGGTGGTGCTCAAGGCAAATGTGGCAGCTGCCGATGGCTGTGCCAACCTACTATAATGGCAGAGGGCCTGGCAACAGCTGGGGTGGGGGACTCTGAGGACTCGCCAAACTCTTCACTGTGAGCCATGATCAAAGGCTTGGCATAATGGAGTGGGACTGGCAGAATTGGGAATTAAGGGAGGAGCGTGCATATCTGCTCTGGAAGAGAGGGCTCCATATGTAGATATGGGTGTGGATAATTTGTTAATGCAGGTATGAAATGGATAGATGAGATAAGAAAGGCATTTGACACTAGGTCACACCAGCCAAAACAGATTCCATGGTTATACGGGAGGTTGCAAAATTAACAGATAATAGGAGTGACACACTGTAAAGTCTGTATGTTGACTTAAACAGTTTTGGCCAAAATGTTAAAGCATGTTGTTGGGCCAACACCTCAATCCTGAAATTCTCCAATCTTTTAGTTAGTTACGATGGCTGTATAGAAAGGGGTCAGACCCAAGGGGCTGCAGCAAACCTCTGTGAAGCTTCAGATGTGCCTGAGAGGACACTTGACTGTCTTTACCTTCTGACAAGTACTGCAGTACAAGGGGAACTGTCTAATCTGAATTGGGAGAAAAAGGAGAAAGATTACAGAAAAAAATGCTGTATAAGAGGGAAAGAAAATTTACACTTCACAGAGAATGAATGCAACCGCTGCACTTGAATCTCAAAGCCTTCTGAGACTTAAGTGAGACAAAGAAAACAGGAGAGTAAAAAAAAACACACTGTTATGGTACAGTAGGTCAGTGAAACTGCTTGCCCACAGCACCGGGGTATATCTCAGCAGTGTTGTATTCCCAGCCATTACTAGTGTTTTTCTAACGTAATCATGCAAATCACATACAACCATCTGTGATGATCAAAGCTCACGCCCATTAGCTTCAGCATTACTGCCATAAATGTGAGTTATAGGCCCATGCATGCTTCTCTGCCTGCACAAAAACTCTCTCTTACACTGCAAGGACAATATGGACATCGTGCTGCAAGTGTGTGTTTGTGTGTGTGTGAATGAAGCCTTTGTTCTGAAAAGGCATCGGGTATCTGTAAAGTATCTGTTCTGGTATCAGCAGCCATTTGTGATCTTCTTTAACCTCCCACCAACAGGGCTGGAAGAAAGAAGAAGGTGTTTTTGTTTGTGTGACAGAGAGCGACGGTGCTTGTGTACATGGCTTCTTTCATGTATGAACCTACCATCTGTTGAACCTTCAAATCAGGCCTATTGCAAAGCAGTATGGGCAGCCGCAAAAGATTTAAAACATTCACGACCATTTGTTATGAATTATGACTACTTTGACCAAACATGACACTTCCATCTTTCCAAAATTCTAATCAGAACCACACACAACAATCCTGCCTTCCTGTCTCGATCATCCTTGAATATTGCTCGACACAAATTAGCCCCAGCTGGTTTACACTTCAAATTGCTTCATTCTTCTTGCAAATGCAGATGCAAACCAGCCAACAAACCGTCTGTTCCCGGAGATGACACAGAGCCATTGGTGTGTCTCCCACCTGCACACCTCTGCTCTCACTACTAGGCACTCTATTTTTGTTCTGCTTTAGTGGCTGATTGGTAGCTGTCATAAAGCTTCAACAAATATGTATATACTTTATTGTTCTCAAAGAACTAAATTGTATGTTGAACAATAACCAAATAGTTTTAATGCAAGGTAAGCAATGACAATTTCTGAAGAATTTGGGCTTTGTTGGTGCCTCAACTATTGTAAATAGTTCTCTGTGTTGTTATAGTTGGTTCTTCAATAGTAATTGTTCTGACGTGTGGTTCATCCTTGCATCCCTGTTGTCCTTTACTGTATATACCATACCTGCTTCCATAAGGTCACACACTTTTTTTCACTGTACAACTGTTATGTGATGGCATGCAAATCTATTGGTTCCATTAGAAACCAATGCTGAGGCCACTTAACATCAGCTGATGTCTTGTCTCTGAACCTCTTTTTTAGTTTAAATAATATATTTCTGCTCAGTCCATTGCCATTGTGCAGAAGTGAGCTAATAGCAGAGTGCCAACAGAAACCTTGGCATGAATTTCTACTTGGCACAGAAGTCACAAAAAGTGTTATATCCGTTACTTTAGGAGCATCTAAAAAAATTGGTTTCATCACTTGAGGATGCTATACAGAACGTATGGATTACTTCCATTCACTGGGGGTTTGCAGTTAAATTATTTAAATCACGTCTTTTAACCTACCTGTGTAAAAAATGTTTGCATCAAAGGCTTATATTTCTAGTCCACAGTGTTACAGGTTCATTTACGTATTGATTTATTAAAATGTAATGTTGAATAGTTTTTAACTGTTCCTTTTATAAAGGTATGTTTCTTGAAAGGAAAAAAATATACAGCTACGTAAAAGGTTCATCATATTAATATATAATCATTTGTATTATATTATCTTTAGTTCCCAATTTAAAGATACAATGATAGAGCAAAACAAGAAGAACAGCTTTAAATTACTGTATGTATTTACTATGGTTAGTCAGGAACAAAATTGTTGTTGTTTTTATAATTGCATGTCACCGGCAACACATAAGACAAATTTTCTCTAGACGTCACTTTATCATAAGCATGGTTTTGGTCAAGAGATGTATTGTAACAGTCACTGTTGCTGCAGCCATTTAAGCACAAAGAACTCATCACTGCAGCACGCAGAAAGAGTAAACAAGAGATCATGCAAGTTAAAGTTTACTGCCATCACGGCTATAAATATCCAAATAAAGAGCCAGGGAACAGAAAATGGCTGTGCCTGTGGATGTTTAATGTACTGTATATGCATTAGGCTGTATTTGTGTGTGTGTTTGTGTGTATACCTGAAATTGATGTTGTGTTGTTCTGTCCTAATCAAAACCCAGACAGCAGAAGCAGTTTTCCCTCTAGCTGCCAGGAGATAATAGCTCTCTGAAGGAGGAAAAGCTGAGCACTTTCAGCATTTACACTACATTTTCATGGATCAAGGCAGAGGTGCAAACAACTTTGGAAACGGAACAGTTGGGTTGTGGCAACACATATTTAGAAGTTTTAGGACCGGTAGCGTTGGCACAGCAGTGGTGCAGACGTGCTGCAGGTGTAAAATGGATTATAAGAGGGGGAATAAATTACAGTAAGTGTTTGGTTGGCATCAATCATTCAATCATGACTAATCAAATCATCTCCTCTAATTCCCTTTAAAAGCAAGGCTTTCTCCACAATGCTTTGACTGTAATGGATGAGAAGAGTCAAGATCTGCTGCACAAAAGCAGCTACCGCTAAGAGAAAACGGATGTCCTTGTCTAGGAGATGCAGCATCGTGCAAATGTGGGCTGAATAAAAATTCGCAGTGGAATAATGTCCTTGCTTCTTCCTGTAGAAAAAGCAGGGAAACTCCCAGCTATTGTGGATTACATATGCAGCATGCAGCAGAAAGAATCGAAAACATTCTGACCTGTGCCACCTAAGATTCTGGGTTAAGATGTGACGGATAGTGGAAGATATACAATACAATTCAGAAAGTGAAACTTTGCGACTGCTAGGTGCAAAAAAGTCTTTGTGATTGAATTCTTCGTATAAATGTTATGCAGTTATGTAAAATTGATATGCACATGGTGGGGCATCTGCACAGAGTGTGCAATCCACAAACTGAAAAAGGAAGATGGCTTAGCTGAAAAGCGTTTTTCCCCTATGAGTTGTTACGTGCTATTTTGAAATAAATAAAAGAAATTCTCTAGAGGACTTGAGTGTGTGAATCGTGTAGCTTGTGTTTAGATGGATGTTGACTCTGAATAAACACAGCACAGACCCCGCTTTTTTGAGCTTTGTGGAGCACAGCATTATTTACCTCTATCTGACCGCAAAAACCTGCACACTGTACATATGGACATCCTGTATGAGTATGACTGTTTTCCAACAATCTTAGCACAAATAAGATGAAAGTAGAACTTGCTATAGCAAAGTATTGCCATAAGCTGGAGGGTTGCGGGTGCTGATTCACTGTTGGTTTTATGGTTTAGCATTAAAATTTTCGTTCCACTTACATAATAGTTCCATTGGAGATGAGTAACTTGTGAGTTTTGGTTCAGACTGAATAAGGTAAAATAATGGTTTAGACCAGGGGTCCCCTGAGAGCTACTTGTACAAAATGAAAAAGGCTGTGGCCTACTCATGGTTATAACATTTAGTCTCAAACTCTTCCTGAACCTTTCCAAAATGTTGGTGGACACAACTCACAAAAATGTGTTTGTATGTATTTTTGCATTTAGTGTGTCTGTATGCATTATTTAAAATTGTATTCTCTTATTGGTATAGAGGGTCTGAAAACACGCTAAATATAGCAAAAAAGTCGCTAAGTTGGCAACACTGATCATCACTGGCTAATCAAGCTTGACAGCGGTGGACTGTTTGATTGACAATTGACTGGATATACAAGTAGGTTTGCTGAGTGACTACTCAAAGTTATCTAATCAAGTTTTCTAGTTTATGTAGGATTTATTAGTCCTTTGCCGAGCTACTTGGAAAATAGAGACCCCTGGTTTAGACATATGCAATAGTTTCCACATTCTGCTAATATCAAAGTTAGTTTAAAGTACCAAAACCAGACAATTCCTGTTTAACTCTCAGCATGTTACAGTATTTCACAACTATAGCAAGAATAGTATTATTGAAATAAAAACACAAATCTTATTTTATAAACCCTATAAAATATAAAACAAATGTGACATTGCCACACAATGCCATGATTCTGCTATACACTGTCCTGGCTATTATCTTCATTTCACAACACCATGACACTATAAAACATACAGTAATAGCCCACTGTTCTTGCTCTTTTACTGTTTTTACAGGAACTACGCTTACGCCTTCCATCTAAGTATGTGGTAAGCTCCATTACACATCCAAAAGCACCACCCTGCAGCTTGTAATTAGTTTGTTAATAATTTAGGAACTAGTGTGTTCATGTTTTTGTAGGGGGGCATAGTGTAGTAGTTTTTCATGAGTGTACATAGAGTGTATGCACCATGTGCCAAAGGAAATGAATAAGCACTCATTTGAATTTGTCTCTATCAATCCCAGTGAGGACTGACAGAGACAGAATTCCGGAGGGTGTGTTGTGCGTGTCTGTTGCGGCCTGTGGTTAAAACAAAGTGTACAAACAATCTGCGCCTCAATGCAGAGGCTGCATCCGTCTGACGCTGCTTTTGAAGACCACTTGCGTCACACAGTGGAGACAAGCCTGTCCCACTTCAAAGGGTCCTTCAGCTGAAGCTGACAAATGCAGCCTACATTCGCCTGGCAACCACCCAGCAACCTCGTCTCCAACAGGTGGATCTGTCACATTAGTGGACAGCTAGCCGTGGCTAGTATCCATGCTAACAAAACAAAAGGGAAACTTTGGATATAGTGTGTTAAGTGACATCAGCTAAGCACTTGACTGCCTTTTTTAATTACAAATCTTTATTCGTATAAAAGGGGCACAAGCTGCTCAACTGTATCCAATCAGGAACAGCTGGTGAGTCAAACAGGAAATAATCCATAGACCGCACCGTTTCATTTTGGTGCAGCTTTTACCGTCTATGTGGTCTACAGAGGCAACACGCCTTCAAAGACCTGTGTCTACTGCGACCTTATGTGATAATCTTAGGAACAATAGCATTACGTAACTCCTATCTGCTATTCCTGCCATTAAATAAATGACGCCTGCCCTGGTAACTGAAACCTTAGAGATGAATCATAACCCCCTCTCTTGTTAGTCTAAACCTAATATTGAGATTTGTTTCAGTGTTTACATGGGCTCCATTAAAGTTAAATACACCTTTTGCTCAGACAACTTGAACACACATTTTTAAATTAGTTGACTGACTTTTGAGGAAAGATATCCACCTACAAAGCACATTGTTGCCTGCAGGGACACATGCTGTTCCGTAATTAAGCTTAGTTTTCTTCTGGATTCGTCCTCATTACCTTTGCTGGCATCTGAGTAAAATGGAGAGAAATGGGCAGTGAGCACTTAAAACAGGTGGTCATCTGAATGTGCCGTTTACCTAGGATGTGCCGGTCAGGTCTGTGGGTACATATGTATTGAGTGAGTGTCATTAACCTAATGACTCACAAAGCACATGGCTAAGTAATTAAAACCAAGGAGATTAATTATTAAGTCTCCTCACTCGCCTCCTCAAAAGGGTATTAGTTTGCTTTTGTCTCTGTTCATATAAAATGTGCAACTGTTTCACCACAGAGGAAGAAAGGTTATAATTCAAAGGACATTTCAAAGCAAAGCAGGAGACTTCGCTCAAAGTTATTTATTCTCTCTCCCTCCCAACATGCTTTTTTCTCTGATCTTCCACTAACACTGAGTTAAATGAGTTCATAGATGCCAACTAAAGTCAGTGTGCACGAGGGCAGAATGAACCTGACTGGGGGCAAGGGCACAATGACTCAGCCATGGTGGTTCTAGCAGCCAACCTTAATAAGTCAGTGTGTGTGTGTGTGTGTGTGTGTGTGTGTAGATGGGGCTGAACTGAGGGAATTGACAGTATGGTGCTGCTGACTTGAGGGTATTAGCTCAGCAGGGCTAATTATGCTATTAGACACAACCTGTGGGGTTCAATTTCACTGATCCACCTTTCATGCACTTAGTGCCTGGACACACAAATATGGATACAAGCACACACACACACACACACACACTGCCCAGTTTCTCTAAAAATTGTGTTCATTTTGGATGATGTTTCAGCACATGATTCACCTTCAGTATCAGTGTGGTAGGTAGGATCCTACAAAAGTCTGTAATGAAGGTGAAAGACACCATGAAACATCCATCCGTCATCTGTAACTGTTAATCCTGTTTCCTGAAGCAGGGGGCAGGAGCCTTCCGAGATGTCATTGGGCGAGAGGTGGGGTACAGTCTGGACAGGTCAGCAGTCTATCTCAGGGCTAGCACAGAGACACATACACAGGCAGAAATCCATTCACACCTACTGGACACTTAGAGTCACCAGACATGCCTGTGTTTAGACTGTGTGAGATATCAAGTAATATCAAGAGGAAACCCAGGCAAGGATGGGGAAAAGCTGCAAACTCCAAACAGAAACCAGGATTCGAACCATGAAACATTTAGCTGTGAGGAGCTAACCCTCCACCACTGTGCTGCTGATAGACGTTGATACAAATTTCAGTTCATTGCAAATTTAATTGAATCGAATATGTTTTAATTGGCAAAAACCAAAATAAAACATGCATTTCATGACTAAGACTAAATCTGCATGTTTTGGTTTGATGGCACAGACAAAGTTTGCAATGCTTTAGGTTTCTAAGAGAAAGCCATCGCCAGTGAGAATGACTAAATCATACTTAGTTTATTTTTCCCCGCTTACATCTATCTCTCTACAAACGGTATGCCACCCTGACTAACAGCTCCGGTGATGTCAGTCAGAGGCTGGTGCCGGCTCAGCCTCTCCTCCGAAAAAAAGTGGAGCCAATTGAATTTAGCCCACTGAGAATCCTATGTCGTGTTCTCCTACTGTGTGAGTGTGAAAAAAGGAGCAAAGAGGCAGAGAAAGAGTTGTCTGGCTTCTTCCTGCAGAGTCTGGTTGCTGCTTCCTCCGCAGGGATGCTCTGTATGTTTTTTTTTTTAGAGAAATGTAAAGGAATTTCAAAATGTTTATTTAACAAGTGTGAGACTGGATCTCCAGTGTCAAAACAAGAACTGCACCAGATTTCTAATTTAAATACATTCCACTGCCCTCCTTAGAACGCAGTCTATCTGAGGTTATTTTTAATATAAAATGTCAACATTAATTGAGTTGTCTTGAGATAAGGCGTGTACCTTGATTATTACATAAATCTGTTGATTGTAAGTACATGAATTATGTGCCCCGCTTGAAGTGATGCAAATGTTATTAAGAACGCATAAATAAAACCCGTATCAGATCAGTGGCAATATCTAAAACAACACCGACTATAAAATTCAATTTGACAAAAGTACTGTGACATAATTGTGTTATTAGAATTACAAAATAAAATAAAAACTCTGAAATAAGTGAATGTGAATTTGCCTGCTAAAAATAAAATAATTAAAAGTATTGTGTAAAATTTTTATTAACCCAAAATTTTGAAACATGTTCTCATTTTTACTATATGCAGACAAACTTAGAATCAAGTGATTGATGTTATATAATATGTGCTTAAATTTGACTGTTGATATTGAGTGTGTGAGAGGAACAGATGCAGTAAAGACGGATTTAATCTTCTGCATCTATGATCACAAACTTGAAAAGTGAAAGAGGCTGCAGCCAAAATAACAAAATAACTACAGTATAATTCATTCTAACTTTAGCACTGTACCACTGCAGTATGAACTATTTCTTCTTCATACTGTATCAAGAGAACTAAGCTGATGACTTTCGGGCGTCTGTTAACATCTCTGAAAGTGCACCCGGGAGGAGACAATGGGGCAGACCCAGAAGATGATAGAGGGATTGGATCTCCCAGCTGGTCTGTGGGTATTTGGGGATCTCTTACCATCTTGAGAAGTTCATGGAGAAAATAATGCATCTTCCATTCCCTAACCATTGTGACCCTGACTGGAGTTATAGGTTAAAACAATTATGGAGTAAATGAAAACAAACATAGCTTTATTTCGAAGTCATCTCTGAGGACTTATTAATAAAAAAGTAAATACTGAAGTAAATGTCAGCGCCAGTTATGTTTGTGCTTTTTTAATACAGTTCCCTGCTGCCCTCAGCATAACAGTTTCTAGGTACCTACAGTAGTCATATAGATTCACGTATACAGTACATGTTTAAAAATGACAGTAAATCAAATGACATGTTCGTAGATTTAATAGTGCAGACACCATTAAAACATTGGTAAATTATGAACTATATCTGGCTTTTATGATTACATGAACTGTGCCAGCCTGTCCTACATCATGAATTAGAGCTTTTGAGAAAGCTCGTGTGAATCCATTAGTTTTATTCCAGTAGTTTCCAAAGGCACTGATTACAGATGTTTAAGTGTTTCAGAAGCGTTTAAAATGTTTGGTATTTAGCTATTTAAGGGCATTAAATGATATACAAAACAAGACCAAAGATTACAAATCCATTATGTCCACTAAAAAATAAATGCTGGGATTGTTACTGTTAGTACAGATTTCTAAAATGTTAATCATTGCGCTCTAGTTTCAGGACAGCACATCTACAACAATTACATCCAAAGCCTGCTCTCCTGAACTGTCACAGGCAGCAGATTTTAGGTAAGGATGTCTGCTGAAGGAATTTCACAGCACTTGAATGACCAGATACCTAGTGGGCATCCACAGCTTCCCTGTGGTGAAGCCCAGTGCTAGAAAACATTTTGTGGGCTTTAAATAGATATGAGATCCTGATCTCCGGTTCAAATTCTGGCTGCAGTCTTTCTGAATGGAGTTCGTATTCTCTCTCCGTGCTTGTAGGGCTTTTCTCCATGTACTTCAGTTTCCTCCCAGAGTCCGAAGACACGTGTGTTAGGATTAACTAGTAACCAAATTACCCAGGGGTGTGAATGTAAGTGGGAATATTTGTCCGTCTGTGTATAAAAAGGTATATTTCTAAACTATCGAATACACTGCAATTTTTAATATTTGCAGACACTATTTTTTGTTCTGGGACAAATAGGATGCAACTTAGAAAGGTCAAAGGGACTACACATTAGAACACATTAGATCATGGAAAAAAGTGAACAAGTTTATAAAATATATGTTTGGCACTATTAATTTATCACAATCACTGTTGAAAATTGTACAGAAATTGTGGTAACTTTAAATATCAAAGGTAATCACAGTATTATATACAGTTAAAGATGTGTTAGAACATAAGGAATAACCTACAGCAAATAATCTAAAATGATGTTCAAATGAAATAACACTGATGATGTTTATTTCTGTGCTTTTTTTATAGTAATAAATTATACAGTATGTTTGATGGCATGGTTTGTTTTAGTGAAGGGTTTTCACAGCGCTTCTGGAAATAGTAATTAACAATAAAGAAATGTCATGGTAGCAGCGAGCTTTTACCGTCGAGCTTGGCTTCTGCCTATACCTATTCAATCTAGTATGCGCATAAATTAAATTACTTTCCTAGCCATGTTTGCATGTATTACAACATGACGATTATTGTGTTTATGTAAGTAAATATACTTTGTTATCAATGTAACACACTCTGTACATTACAAAACAGTTATCACATCTACCTGTTTTCTTAAGATTAAGCAGTTGACAATGTGAAGAGGTTTAGTAATGAATAAATTAGGTATAATGAAACATTACAAAGATTATATTTTGGTCTATATCTTGGTCCCTATATTAGTTAAAACAGACCAGCTTAAACAGTGCATGTGGAAGATAACCTCTCCAAGTTAGGATAATATGATACTAGACAGCAGACAGTCTTTCACTTAAGTAATGAGGTAAATATTGTAGCATGAACAACAAGCTGCACCATATGGTGTTGAACAGGGGTATTCATGCACTATTATGCAGTAACTTATTGTTTAACAAATTTACTCAAGTCCCATGTCTGAAGAGGTCTTCTCAACAAAATGTTCTTTCATGTTGGTATTTTGTAAATTGACTGAAACCTAATATACAGTTTTGAAGATTTGTGTGTTGTTCTCTTTGATCTCATCACCTGTGTCATGGGGCCAGCCCATGCCCTGTAGAGACTATGTGCAGATGTGTTATCATACTAATATTGCCAATTCTATTTATTTTACCATCTAGCCGACAGAGTAGAGTTGTTGATTTAGTTGTATAGACAATGCACCGTGTTCTCACATCCTCCAAAAACCAATGTCACTGTGATACCTACCCAATGTTGTGTATGCTCCACTCCATCTGCCAATAGCTCAAACAGGAAGTGTGAGGGGTGAAAGGTCTTTTATAGCAGGGGTGAATTGGGTTGTACCATCTAGGTAGGGAGTGAAGGGAGTTTTACGATTGTGTGGGGAAACCTTTCTATGTGGTGTAAAAGAATAATAAATTTAAGACATGTACACTGTTTCAAAGAAGAGATATTATAGTGTGTCTTAATTGGTAGTAATTGGTTGTGTTAATCAGTAATGGTTTGTCTTCATAGGAGGGGCTTCAGGTATATAAGGCCTGAAGTAGAAGTTCAGATGGGGATCTGCTGCTAGCTTGCTCATTAGCAATGAGCCTAGCATAGTTTTTCTTTTGTTTATTTTTCGTTTTTCATTTTTATTATTTATTTTGTCCAGTTTGAAGTTGGTTTTGTTTTGTTTGTGTCTTCCACCACTCGTCTAACCCTTACAACCTGAATTATGCTTTTCATGATTAGTAAAATGTTCACTTGTCTGTGTGTTGTTTCGCATTACAAGCAGGACTGAAACAAATTCCATTATTTATTCTTTCTCAGGTCAATATTCTTGTAATTTATCTTTTATTTCTTCTCAAATTCAATACATGGGTGCAGTAAAAATTTGCATATTTGCATTTCTCGTCCCAATCAGAAGGTCTATTAAACGGCATGCAGACCTGATGGACACACCATGGTCTGACCAGATTCATTTTCAAACAAAAGTCCATTTTAGAGTTGAAGTTGTGCTGTTCACATACAACGAGTTTGCTGCTGGCCGGTCCTGGAGGGAAATGTGGCAGGGGTGGGAGGTTGTTTTTGGCCGCGATACTTTCAGAGAAGGCCAGACAGTGACATTCTGCCAGCCAGCCTGGACTCCAGGGACACCCATGTTAAATACCATCTCCTGGAGTGCAAATGGCAGGGAGTTTGTGGTGTTGTTTGGGGGTGTGTGTTTGTTTGCCTCAGTGTGCTTTGAAATGTGTGTGTGTATGTGCACACGCATCTGTGTGTCTGTGCCTGTGCACGTCTATGTCTTGCAATAAGTCTTGCTTAAACACGCACATAGGCAGAGCCCACACAAACACATAGTGGTATAACATGCAAATTACCTGGTGCTATGCACAAATGCCATTAGAAGAAAAGGAGAAACAAGCCAAGCACCTAATTATCCATCAACTGTGCAACATGACTGAGATAAACATAAACCAACATCACTGAAAAAAAGCTTTTCTACAGTGAGGTGGCGCATGACACCCAGCACAAAACAGACAGACACACAAGGTCTCTAGTCATTTGTTCTACGATATTCACGGAGGTAATTTGTTCTTGGCTGTGTTGTTAAATTTAACTAAACTTGTGTTATTAAAAAAAAAAAAAACAGATCATGTTTTGGGGCATGGAATAACTACACAGGGATTTGTACAAGAGCTTTTGTGGTATTAACTTACACAATTTTCCTGTTGCAACAAATCTCTCAGCTGTTCCTGAAAGCTGACAACCGTGCTATAAATTTAAAGCCTGCCACTGAAAGACCACAGTGTCTATGAGTTGTAGAATGTTGTTCTCAGTATCTGTTTTCATTGCAATCTGTTTACATAGACAGCATACACACATACACGCACAGTTTTTCACCTAAGACAAGAGGCCTATACATAAATAGAGAGACAGTCAAACTTTTGGTAGACGGGGAGCTAGTGACAGGGTGTCAGAGACCTGCTGACTGTAGGAGAATAATAACAAGTAAGTACAACTCCCATTGGTTACTAACAGAGTCTGGAAGGTTATGAGACATTTCAACCATGCCCTCTTAGATGTAAAGTCCAGTCAGGCCGAGCCTTGGTCCACCGATCTTCCACTTTTTAAAGAAGCAGAATGTCATAGTAGTTTCTGCTCAATTTTACGCCTGTGCTATATACTTATTTTGTTCAAGCCTCTGGGGTAACAAAGCCACTGCATTAGCCTTAAATGATACTAAGCATACTGTAGTTATTATGTCATTTTCTGACAATCAACTTATAATGAAGATGGTATAAGATGTAGGCGAAATGTCCAGGTGATATTTACAAGTGTGAAATCCACTTTGGTAAGAGTTCACACTAAGGCTAGGGTTAGGGTTTAAAAAGGGTCTAGTTAGAGTTCGCATAGTGGTTTGATATCAGACGGACATGGATGGATGTAGTGAGGCATTGGGTTTACAGTAAAGGCACTTTGAAGGCAACATCTCGGACAATGTGATATATCAAACAGTGCTTAAAGAAATTCAAGCTAGTTGCTAAACATTCAGATACAAAGCTGTATCTGAAAAAATAATATCTTGCAGTGTAAATACACTTAAAACACCATCTGCCCAACACAGACAGAACCAGCCATGTAAATCTAATGCAAATGTTCCATATAAATGGACTTTCAATCAGACAGGATGCCATATTCAAGTAATGTTAAGCATTTTGTATGGGTCCTGCAAGTGTAACTCAACAACAGCCACAGTGGAACCATCTTGAAATAAAACTACTGTCCGTGTTATGAACTAAAACTTTAAAATTCAAACTTTGTGCAAGTCCAGGAGCTACATAGGGCAGCCGTGAGCAGAGTGAGCGGACAGACAATCAGTCAGTCACACTGTCAATCAACACCCACATGGTTGACATTAGAGCGTTCTATAGGCCTAAAATCAGTAATGAAGCAATGACATTTATAATTACCAGTGGAACATTTACTGGGTCCAAATTAAGTGAAAACCTAACAACCACAAATACGTAAAGTGAGTTAAATATGTAATATTACACCTGAATTAAAGAAAAAGTCCACTCATCAGCTTAATGAACACATCAAAGTTGCACGTTAGTAGGTAAATGATGGAATAAGACAGTAGATTAATGTGTGTAGGCGACAGTTTTTTCTGATGTACTATGCTGAACATCAAGTCATACTGTGTGTTTTACCTATTCTGAAGGAGAGCGGCCCACCAGAGGTGCTTCTCACCCACATGGCTAAGAAGAGCAGAAGCGCCCAGGCTGTGAGCATCTTCTATGACTCCTCATGGGTCCTGCCCCGGGGGTGCCCCTGTCACAGCCACCTGAAAAACAATGCAGAGGACACCAGTCAGACATCAACCAACATCAAAGAGGGCACAACAAACTCATAAATCTTTTTATAAAGAGTACTGCAGGCCTCCCTGTCTCAATCTCTGGCTTACTTTACATGCTGATAATCACGTAGTGCGAGCCTGAAACTGCTGCTGAGTGAGTATGAGGCCCACGGGACGTTTGACAACTTTCCTGTGTGCCTGCTCGCTTCTTGTTTTTTTTTTTTATTGTTGAGTGAATTTGATTCTTGAGTTGTGGGTTTACGTCAAAGATATAAAGACACTGTTCTCCAAGCTATAGAGCCAAAACACAAATACAGTGACTGGCGTGGCACATCACAATCTTCTGTTTGGAACCAAACATTGTCCAGATAAAGATTACAGATTAAAATCGTGTGGCCAAATTTGTGCTGGCAGTACAGGGCTCAAACTGGCAATTTTCCAGAGATGTATTTCTTCTCCAACCATTAGGCCACCAATGTATACAGTACAAGATGCGGGTCGTTCTTATATTTCAGACAAATCTGGCTGACATCCTGTCCTATGTTTCTGTCATGTCTTCATGATGATGGGCTATTGTTTTTTATTCCCCGCCATTTCATCAGTTTCCTGCTTCCATCTCCACAAATCAATAGCAGAGCATTTTTTAAATTCATATACCGTAGGTAAAAGTGGTTGACCAACAGACTGTACAAATGTTTGGTAATCATCCTACTCTGTCCAAGGCAGCATGGCAACTGTCATGGTTGAGCTTGATTTCTAGTTTAACAAATTTATTAGATCATGTGTAGCTTTGCACTTCACTTTATGCTCCTCTAAACCAAACAAAGGAGGTACAAACACTTACATCTTACAAACAGGGATTCGATGCTTTAAGTGTGGGAAAATGCCAAGAAGCACAATATGTACAGTCAAAGGTGTGAATATGATAATGTGCCTCTGAGTTAGTTCATCAATTTCTATTCTCACTGATTCTTTTTCTGTGTATTTATATTAGTCACACCATGCTGAGTTTAAGTGCAGGGTCTTTAAAATTTAATAGTGGGAGGGGAAAAAAGAAAAGGCTGTATTTGCAGTGGTGATAAATCAAGAAGTTGGTTGTAATTCTGCTTCAAAAGACCCACAGCAGTGAGGATAATGAGGTACACTGTGGGCCTTTGCAGAAGGTATATTATATTCTTAGACATTTGCATAGTTTAAGTGCAGGGAAGCTGGGCTTGTATTGTATAATATCTGTGAGTGGGAAATCAGTCCTAATTGACCCCACAATTCAACACAAAATCTATACAGGAATTTTTCCTATTTTTAGGCTTGAAATCTCCTCCAAGATGCATAAGAGCTGCAGACCTATTCTTTTTACTTAGCAATTATTATTAGTCCCCAGCAGGTGTACAATGATAAACACGTACAATACTCCAGGTGTGAAATGTTTATTTATAAGAACCAGGCTCTTGAAACACAATGATTGAACTGAAATGTCTTTTAAATGAATTTGTCCATGTTCAAGCTAATTGTTCATTCTACAGCAAATCTGGCAACACACAGAAGACTTCTTTTCATTCCATGCTTAATTGAAAACAAGGGAAAAGAGCTGCAACAGCACTGGCTTGTCAGTAGCTGTGATTTACTGCATCTCAAAGCCACAATAACATGCATATACAATTATTTAAGATTAGGAGTTACACAAAAGAAAAACAAATGAGTCAACATATATTAGTATTGAATATATTCAACTTGTATATATAAATAAAAAAAACATATATTAAATAACTGTGGCCAGACTCCAGGTTAGCATAATAGAATGTACTCCACCATTTGAGCAGAGTAAGAGCAGTTTCTTATTTACCACACATTTACATTTAGACCACAATCAACTATTTATCAGTTAAATAAATTGTTTATTTAAAAAGCCTGATAAATGATAACGGTAAAGTTTATCAGTAGTGTCTCCTTCTCTTTTGACTGCGGAGCAGGTCATCCTCTCAACCAATACGCCACCGCTTTCACTCTTGGCAACCACTAGTCTAAAAACTACAGTGATTAAGGCTCAAACTGCAAGTGCTCAGCAGCTCCGGCTGTAGCGCTGGACCTGAGTGGTGATTGACTAATCCCAGAGTTAGAAGTTTGTGTGTCTTTAAGCAAGACATTCAATGCCTAGTTACTTCTGGCCACTTGTAAGCACTGTTCAATTTGGCACTCGTTTTGGATTTAGCTTTAGGCTTAATTGTGTGATGAAAGTGTATTAGTTTAGTCATTTGGTGTTTGTTGATTTTAGTCTAGTTTCAACTACAAAAACTAAAAACATTTTATTCTAATTGTCTCGTTATTATCAAGTACTTTTATTATTTACATGTATGTATCTGTGTAATATTATATTAACAAAATTTAAGGCAACAGCTGTCACCAACATCTTATGTTAAGTTGCCATGACTACAGAGACTGTCGTTGTCTATAAAGAGATAGAAGTTTGCATTTATTCCACAGTCCTCGCTGTTTCGCTTTGAGTGTTTTTATATAGTTTTCTAATTCTCATCAAATTAATTCAGGTGCTAAACCTGGTAACATCAAGTTAGTGACTGTGAGACGCTTCCTATTAATGGTGGTGCAACAGATGGAGTGGCTAAATCAACTTTTTAGGTCATGGATTAAATTGTTTTGCTGATGAGGAGCAACAGTGGCTGACCACACATGCTGCAGGTTGATGTGTGAGACTTTGCATTAAGACAGTGTCTTTGCATTCGTTCACAATATGACTTAGCTTTTATTTGTTGATGAAAAATGCAAAAACATAGTCATAGTTGTTTTTTCAAACTTAAATTTTTTGTCTGTTTGGTTATTAACAATTTTGTTGTAGTTTTTGTTTGCAAAATGAACACTATAGTCATTTGTTCTAGACAAAATTATCTATTAAATGACTAAATGTAAACAAACGAAACTAGTGATTGAAAACAAAATTAGGCACCATTTTTGAATTCTAGGTGCATTAATTTATTCAGTTTGTACCTTTGTGCATTACATAGTGTCAGCGATGTAACATGTCTGTGAATTGTTTAGTATTTTTTCTGCATCCAATTATATGTGGCTTGGTCTGGCAATGTTTTTATGTATCGACTGGGCCTCAGTCGATACATACAAAACACCACAGAATGCCATTAATAATTTGATGCCATTTTATTTATTACAGTTCTTTCTCCATGTTTGATAAACACAAGTGAGGGAGTGCTTGTTCTGGTAAAAACAGATCGAGGTAACACTTTCATTTTGTCAGTGTTTCTAATCCAGCTTCAGAGAAACAACGCTTTTAAAGACGATGAGAGGGGTCAGTTACAAGGTAACCGGAGAGACTGTATTCTACTGGAAGTAGCCAAACAAAGAGTCTCTTTAGACTTATCCTTCCAAATACGGCGAGCCAGTTTGAATTGCTAAGTGCACGGAGGACAAAGCGTCCAAATGCCAGACAGGACACCTGTGAAAATGGCAGACAGCAAGATTAGTGCAGCAGGAGTGAATAGACCCAGGCTTACATATTTGCCAGCAAAGGTGGAAATGTGGCCACAATGTGATTTTCATCAGGGGGAAGTCCACTATTTTGTGTTTGCACCTGTTTGGTTATTTCAGAAATGTTAACACATTTGTCTCTTGAGACACTGTTGTATGTGGTCTCTGAATTTGGGGCAGTGTTTACCTGGAGAGTCTCGGCCGGCCATCTGGACTTCACAAAAGGACAACAATCAGAAAGCTGTGTTTGAAGACCCAGTGGAGGTCTGGTAAAAAAACACGAGTGGCAGCTCAAGGCAGCACTGAACACAGCGGTGAAGTTCAGCTTTCTATAGGCTGCACAAGAGTTTCTGTGGGGAACTGTTGCTTCGTTTAATTTTTTTATGTTCGTACACAATTGAATGTGTGATTCTGACGACTTGTGTACTTTGTGGTACAGTATAACACTGAGATGAATCTCAGCAGGCAGGTTGGAAAGACCAGATGATGCTTAGCAGAAAAAAACGACTTTGTTTTGAGCAACATCTCTTCAGTCACTTGCCTGTCAGCGTAAAAAATATGTTGAAATATTTTTCCAAAGTAAAAAGGTGTGTAATAACTGACCAAATGCCTAATTTGAGAACAGATCTACTGACCTATCCAGATATATTCAAATCTTGATGGATGGACAATGTCTGCTGTTGTTTCTATACAAGTTTCAAAGTTTTTCAAGGTAAATGTAAAGTCATGAATATGTTGAGATTAAACACATTCATAAAATGATATTAAACTTATTCCTTTTTTTTCTGCAAAAATACACAGTAAGATCTTGCAATACAACATTCAGCTTGTCTTACTATAGTTGTTATATTGTTGTGGTTATGGGCAAAGATAGTGGTCACACACTTCATCTGTATAACGCTTTAAACAAAACCATCCATTTTTGTCAGTCTTGTCCTTATGTGCTTACCACCATCCTGATTCACCCACTTGTCATACACTTTCTGCAATCTTAAATGCTGCATTAGAATATAATCTCTGCAAGAAAACATAATCTTACGTGTAGTTCAGTTGCATAAGAACATAATCTTTAGTAGACAGGGTTCCCACTGTAGATATGTATGAGAAATGGTGATATGATGGTATTCAGTACTTTGTTGACATAACATCACCAAGACTCTGCCTTTTTGTTCCCATCTACTGATTTAAATCCGTACATCTAAATGTGGAAGTGGAAAATGCACTCTGCCCTTTCTCAACAACACCCAAGAAAGTGTGAAACCATATCAGCCATTGGCAACAGTTCAAGTCTATGATTATGATGCTATGCAACTCTGCGGGTGTGTGTGTTTTTGTCTGCAACCCTCCTTCCACCACGAACAGATGTACTCAGGCTCCTACTGCATGTGTTATTTCTGCAAGTCTTTCGCTAAAGGGAAATAAAAGAAAGCAGCAATGGCCTAACAGATAGATGTTTCACAGAGTTTTCTGGCAACAAACTTAACAAACATTAATGGCACACATTGGCGAGAGGAAATCAAATCCCCAGCCTATCCAATGTGAATTCCAGAGAACCAGCCATGTAAATAAATGATTATATCAGTTTTATTTCAATCTCATCTGCCTAATGGTTTTTTTTTCCTCTTTGGGGGGGTTGAGGGGTATTTAAATAACATTCTGCGATTCACTGCTTGTGATGGGCAATAGGACAGATCCTGTTCTTAGACTACCTGACTGAGGTATTGCTCAGGAGAGCCGTAGGGACCTGTTGAATAGGACTGACAACACATCAAGATCATTTCACAGACCTTTCCTAGGAAGACTATGCAAATAACAGCTGTCAAAATCTTCCCCTGAGGTTCTCAGAATCGGAGAAAAACAGAAAAACAGCATCAAATGAGAGGCCTGAAATTAATTGAGTACAGAAAATTCCTTGTAGCATATATCATTATGCACACAGGGGGATTACTGCACTTTATTGTTTAATTAGCCTGACTCTAGAGTAGCATGTGTTAAACAATGTAAAATACTTTTATGGAAAAAAGTTGATGCACCAACAACAACTCATAGCCCAGAGTATGCTACATGTTTCAGTGCAGTAGAACGGGAAGTAGAGAAGGTATTACAGAACGTCAGAAACATACAGAACTGCGTCATGTTTGATGTACTACTGTTCCAGCAGTGGGAAGTGAAAAAAAGACGCACAAAACCTATTCAATATCTTTGAAAATAACTATTGCAAATCAGTGTCAATCGTGGCTCAGATATGTAGCAGCAGCCTTCACTGAGTAGAGACAAAGCGTTGGCAGACTTAAAACTGCTAGTCAGTGCGATCTGTAACACTGAATGGCTCGGCTTAAGTTGAAGGATTATTCTCGTTTTGCAACACTCCTAAATCTATGACATCAATTTGAGTTCAGCTTCAGATCTGAGAAAACAAACACAGACTGATCTGCAATTCTACTACTGCACTGCTGCTGCACTGTAGGAGAACTGTCAAAAATACATATGACCTCTTCATAACATACTGTAGGAGAATGTGAATTAATCTGTGAATCTGAGAGGAAAAAACACAAGTGAACAAATAGATCAATGAGTGAGGGGTGAAGTTATTCAGGAAAACTACATAAATTGTTATATATATTGGTAACCTCAGGCCTACATTTTACTGTAAATTTGTAATCTTTGCTCGTATTGCATTTGAAAGTAACAACTATGTCTACTGCAAGTCAATAGATAATAAACTGTGAGAGTTTGTGTATTTATATGTTCTTTAATTCCCTCACCTTTTAATGTTTACAGCTTAACTAAAAAGTCTCCAAACAGCTTAACTCAAATTTCCCCAAACTTTTTCCCCGTTCCCAGATCACTTCTCTCTTGTTATCCTTGAGTTTTTATCCTAAGTGGTCTTCTTATTCAGACTTCATCCCTTCAAGCTCGAAGTCACCACATCCCTATTATATGACATTTCCCTGTAATGCAGGGGGACCACAAACACTTAAAAAGCCCAAGTTAAATGCTAGATTTGGACTGGCATTGTAACTCGGTGATGACTCTTCTAGAGTGTCAAAATCAACTTTGGAGTCCAACTGCAGAGACTGGATTGTGGAGGAATGAAGAGAACAATGGCACAGATTACTTTTTTGTGAGCCTTGGCATGAATAGGTAGACAGACAGGCAATCACACTGTATGGAGCTGTGCACATTGCATTTTCAGTATAAGCCTCCTCTGAATACTGAATAGGCTGAGGATCGTGAAATAAAACGCCAGCTATTGTAACTCTCCTTTTGTTTCTTTGCTCACAGAAAGGCAGACACAGACTGTGACAGAGAGATGAAATCAGAGAACAGCTGAGTGCAGTGTAATCACAGCTATTCTGAACAAGGTTTTAAAACAGTGAGATTGGTACAGATTTAGTGTACAGTATATAAAGACTTGCTACTGCTGCATACTGTGATGTTTTTGTTAAAAAAATGAACTGAAGTCACCCACTTTAAAGATTATGTTGGAAATTTATATTGAAAATATGACGAATAAAGATACAAAAAAAGAAGAAGAAGAAAGGAATCCAATGAAACTGAATCTGTGTTGGTGCAAATACGCTGAGCACCAAAGACAGTAATTACTGAAATACACGACAACAATGTTGCTCTGTGTGTGTTGGGTGTGTAAGTAGGCTGTTTGCTAGTACATTAGTCACAGCATATTTTTCATATTTTTTTTTTTGTTCTTCCTCTGAGTAGTCAGAACGGACTTATTATTATAAGGCTTTAAAGAACTCACAGTACTTAGAACATGTAATTAGTTGAAGTGAGAGACAGTACGTACCTTCAAAATTCATGTTTTAGAGGAGCTGAAGTCATATATGAAGAAGTGTCACAGTATGCAAAAGATTATGATAAATGGGCTAGCGATAGTACTAATTATGTAGCCATAATGCAGGGATTGGATATATAAATTATGTGTTTTAGCAAAAAAACCGAAATACTGGTTTCTGGTCTGGAAGAAAACAACCCATTTACATTTTATTTAAGAACACTGTGCCTACTTTTACTTTTGGCACATTTATATCGTGCCTTTGAACACACAGTCAGTGTGTGTTTGTCCTCTGAAAATCACAGACAGCCAGAAATATTTTTGGTTAAACCCTTTTTTCAAGAAGCCACAGGTTGACACAGTCTTGCAGCACAGACTGCTGTTAAATATTAGTGTCATACTTGACAAACAGACCTTTGGATTTATACAGCCTGTGAAAGAAAGCAGACACTCTGAAGTGCTACAGCCATTTTCCCTTAATCTCATCCTCAAATCTGTCTCTGATCTCTGTGTTTGTGCCTAATCATGAGTATGTGTAAAATGTGCCGGGCTACTTTATTAGGTGCACCTTGCTAGTACTGTGTCGGACCTATTTCTGCCTTCAGAGCTGTCTTAAATCTTGGCGGCGTAGATCAAAATGGTGCTGGAAACATTTCTTAAAGACTTTGGTCTATATTAACATCACAGAGATTCGTCAGGTTTGTAGACTGCACATACTTGATGCAAATCCGCTGTTTTGAGTAGATCGAACTCAAAGCTTAGCATCGATAGTAGCGAGGCACATCATCGTGCTGGAAGGAGCCATCAGGACGTGGGTACACTGTGGTTATGAAGGGGTGGACATGGTCAGGAATAACACTCAGGCAGACTGTGAGTATATAAGTGATGACCAGTTAAATCACCACCATTAAACCACCTGCCTGAACATTGATACAAGGCATGATGGATCCATGCTTTCATGTTGTTTAGGCCAAATTCAGTCACTCCACCCATTGGTCTTCATCTGCTTTCACATCGATGCGTTGTATGTTCGGAGCTGCTCTTCTGCAGCACCTCGGTTTTAAGATAAAGTTAATTCAGTTATTGTTGCCTCTCCATCAGCTCAAACCAGTCCATGCTCCTCTGAACTCTGACATCAACATAGCATTTTTCCCAAAGAACCGCCGCTCACTCGTACTGTATTTTCTCTCTTCAGACCATTCACTGTGAAATCTAGAGATGGTTGTTTGCGAAAATCCTAGTTGTTCAGCGGTTTCTAAAATTCTTGGTCCAGCCTACCAACAGCTATGCCATGTTCAGAATCACTTCAGTCCCCTTTCTTCCCCATGTTTAGTTTGAACTTCATTAGATCGTCTTGACCATATCTACGTACTGAAAACACTGAGTTGCTGACATGTATTTGGATGATTTGATATTTGTGGTAACGAGCTGTTGAAAACTGTACTAAATAAAGTGGTGGCTAGTCATTTTATATCTCCAGTAAGGCAATAATGAGAAAGAGAAAAAATAAATCTGTTATATTGCAGGTATACAACTACTACGGTAATTGGCACATCTGCACACACAAACGCAAATTCCTAAAGATCAAAACCTTACAAGCACATAATGATAATTGCAGAGCACAGGGTTTTAGCACTTAGTTCTAATGTTGTAGCCGTAAGACAAAAATACAAATATAGTGGCAGTGTTTTATTACATGTGGGCGTCAAGATCAACGCAGGAACAAACCAGTATGAAAGAAGAGCATAGTTTGGGTTCAGAGAGGCGTTGGAGACATTAAATACAGCAGTTTCAACTTTGATCCTCACCTCACACATGCTGATAGGGGGTAATGACTTACTGACTGACTAGCTGGCAGCAGGGTTGACCTTAGATATTAATCATATTTACTGCCTGGCAATAGCACCCACTCGCTCTGCATCACACAGCACCAGTGTGGTATTAACACAGATTCTGTTGTCCAAAGTTTAATTTGGGAAAAACACTTGGAGAATTTAGTAAAAAGTAAGTAGACAGCATGAATAGTCTGGTACAACAACAGGATCGTTGTACAGTTTCTCGCCTGATTTCTTCTTTCAGCAAAATCCAACAGAGTAAATCAAAGCTGTCAATGCATCTCTATAGTTTACCTATTTCCTTTAATGTTTTTATGAATATTGAATTGTTGCTAAAGGACTGTAATAGTTTTGTCAGCCATACTAGAATTTATTTGTGTCCCATTACCAAGCCGAATATTAAAATAATCTGCACATGACTTAATGTCCTAAGAGAACTTTTTTTATTTCAAACCTATCCCAAACTCGCATTTAGTTCAGTCAACAAAGCTAAAAATAAAGCAGACCACATCCAGTAATAACTACTGTGAGAGAGAACAATAAGAGTTCTCAGCTAGCTTTGACAATTGAGATCGTGAGGTTGTCTGTGCTGTGTCAACAGGGCAAGATGAGAAAGATCAACAATTGACAGGACAGGATAGTCTGACAGCTGTTTGACTTGCCTGCTAGAGCTGCAGTTTACACAATTCAAATATCAAAACTGTCAATCATACATCAAACGTGTGTAATTCAATTGCAAATGGCCCATTAAAAGTGACAGTTTGAACCAAAAGCATGTCAAATCCATAAAGAGACTTGAATTTGCATATATTCATGTACTGTTGCAGTAGGAGTCTCAGCACTTGCACAAAGCAACTTGTAGATAGAAATAAGTGATGTGTGACCGATGTTCAAGGAGGTTTGAGAGACTGTCACAAGCTGCGGAAAATGAATATGCATGTGTGGTATATATACTCTCTGGGTGAATATTTGCAATGAGATCAAAGAGAATGTCTGTCTGTGGGCTTGAAATGTCACATTAGCAAAAACAATTAACTCAACAATAGAGATGGGAGAGATAGGTGTTTGTATATGTTTCAGCTCAACTGTTCACTAAAATGACCTGAGAGTTTCTGCTTCATTATTAACTGGACTGTCACAGCCAGCACGGTGCAGCATCTCCCAGCAGTAAACACACATTTTATTAACACCAAATCTCAGCGGTCCCCCTGTCAGGGGCAATACAAGGTTGATAGAAACTGGTTTGTTGCCGTGGCTGCTCATGAAACAGCACAATCAGTATATCCAGGAGTGGAAAGTCTAAGAAAACCAGACTGTACACCAGTCCCAAAGGCTTTACCATGTGTGCTTACTGGTGGAGAGTCCACGGCATTTGTAGACTTCACAGATCGAGTTCGTTTCGTATCCTCGTTGTGACAATTTGAAAAAGCCTAGTGAGATTTTCCATATTGTAATTTAATTTTTAAGAAGTGTTTCCCTAAACAGTTTAACAATCACAAATCAGCACTACTCTCCTTTTTTGTAATTCTAAAGTGTTGGAGGGAATTTTATCAGACTGCTTGGATTCATCATAAACATGCCATGACTCAAGCTTCACCAAGGATAAACGCCCTGTTGACCTGGCCTGGTCCCTGTTCTGTCTTATGTTCATGGATCTCCGGTTCTTTTTCCAGCGTGGTTGAGGGCACCCTTCACCCTAAAATCAAAACCCAAGGAGGCACGGCTGCCTGTCAATACTTTAATGCAGATGTTCAGAGTATTGATAACTGTTTATATAAATGTTTACAGAAATTTAGCTGACTAGACGTCTATACTTCAGCGGTTAGGGTAATGGCACTAGTTGTGTGGTTGCCTAGTTACAATTTAAAAAAGTTACGACAAGCTGCTCTTTTAATAGTGTTAGTCAACGAGCCAAAAAAAAAAAAGGCTGTGCAATGCCCCTTGCATTTTGCTAGACTCCTGTTGACAGACTTGTATTGAACTACACTCATTTACACAGTACGACTGTTGCACTAACAAGATGTTGAACAAAAGCTGAAATCAAATATGCAAACATAATTTGTATTCAGGTGTGGATCGCAGCATGTGGGTCATTTCAGAAAGTGAAAAAGCAAAATAATTGTCTATCAGTATTACTACCCTGAAAATGGTAAGTGAGCAGCATGAAGATTGTGATTTTGTAAACCAGAGAGCAAAGGTGTAGTCAAAGATGAACAAACCCGAAAATATAAACCAAACTGGTGCAACAACTTTCAAAAATAGAAGGGAAGAAAAGGGATGATCCCAGGTGAACCTAGTCTATCAATATTTAATAACAACAACAACTTTGATAGCAGGTATAAACATCTATTCAGTCAGCTCTTTAGAAAGTTAAGAACGGGTTTAGCAATACATGACTGGATAACATTATGACAGGGGAGTGGAGCTAATTCATCTCAAAAGGAGAGTAATTTAAAGTTCTAATTAAATGATATTTGTGTTAATTACTGTTTTAAAAGTCCCAGCTTCAATAGTCTCCTCACATACGGTGTCAAAATGAGAAATGCCCTCTGGCTGCTTTAATACTGCCAATGTTTCTCTTAGTAGACAAATTACTGCAACCTCAACACTGTCTTTGAACTCATCATTAGCACAATGCAGGACCAGTCCTTCAGTAATTCTCTCTGACCTGGTGCCATGTGATCCCCCATTCCAACATTGACTTTATACAAGAGTGAAACGTCTGCTATTACTGTTGGTTGAGACAGTCGCATGATGCAGATCATGTGCCAGGTGCTGATGTTCAGACGTCTCTCTAAAGCCTCTTGTTTCACACTGGGATCCTTAAATTCTTCTGACTTTGTCTGTACATCAAAATGTGAATGTCCGAGTGAGAGTTAGCCTTTATCTTACCAAGCCCCCAGTACAAAGTCCGTACTACTGATGGAGCTGCTCAAAATTGCTGTTCTTAGCTGGCTGTCAGGGAGTTGTCAGCTGACTGTCTTGCAGTTTTCAGCTATTGATAAGCAGCCTAACAGTGGATTTATGGATTCCAAAATTACCACCCTCATTTAAGCCACATGCATGAAATTCCAGGGCACACCCAAAAGTAAGTGCTTTGTTCACAAAACACATTCACAGCACTTGAACTATAGTTGTAACTGTACTGTAGTGTAGTATTTTTATATTTTAATAATTTATCTATTACATTTTATCATATTTCAAAACATCTAATAACATCTGAATTTCTGTTCAGCTTGTGTTCCTCTAGTAACTAGTACATCAGACATTTCCCTTATTTCTAAGAACCAGGCCATTAGCACTTTCAGTCAGGAGTATCAGGGGTATCCTAAGTAATGCATCCCCCATGGATGCAACGAATCTTAAATAAGTTTAAACTACAGTGCTTAGATTTTCTGCTTAATCTTTTTATGACAGGAGATTAATTGAAGCAATTTATCGGGACAAAGGCTCAAATTTCTATCAGTATGGAACTACTTTCTGTTATTATAATATAATACTGTACAACATTTATTTTAATGTCTTTCCTGACCTCTTTTTGTATTAAGCAGAAGCCACAGGGTTGACATCTGAGCTTAAACTCAGACCTACAAACTTGGTCACTCTAAGGCTAAAATTAATTAAAGCAGAAATATAAGAAATATGGACAGCTGTGCACTCGTCCAACAATGACGGTGGACTGCTGTCTTGAAAGAAACTTTAATCTTAAGTTGGGGTTGTGGTTAAAGAGATTTCTCCTCCACCTCACACTTATTTTGGAAGCCTGGTTCACAGATTTTAACTATGCTGATCTACAGCTAAACATTGAATAAAAACATATTCAGACTTCCATGAGGCAATGTTGGCTTTTGAATGGACTTAAAACCAAGGCAGCATCTGCCCGTTAATTCCCTTATTCAGCCTTTCACTTGTTACTGGAAATCTGTGTAATAGCAGCAGCACAGACTTATTTCAGAAGTCCAGATTGAAACAATTTTAATACATAACGTGTGTAAGTAATGCATACATAAACACAGCTCCATAATTATGCACTTTTGATGTCAAAGCAATAAAAAGCTGAATGAAAGAAGAGCTAAAGCGACGCTGCCTCATTTCACATACAGTATGACTTAAAAACAAAGGTAACACTGAGTCTGGTAATAGCAACGTGAACACAGAAAAGTCAGAAAGCAGCGTTTTCTGTCTCTATCCAGTTAAAATTAGTGATCCATACTTCTAACGATGGAATAGGTTATGTTAAGAGAAGCCCAGGTACGTTCGAAGCAGTGAGCATTAACCACTAGGCCATCATAGGCTTCAACAAAGATGACAAACAATCGTGGAGGTGGTTGTATTCCCTGCTCCTGTCTGTCAGATTGTTCAGTCTAACAATGTTCTGGTCTAACTGATAGAGTTGTAGGATATTAGGCTTGTCATTGATAACTCTGTGCAGTCAAAAACATTTAAATATCATAAAGTAAACAAAGTATGCCTTAGGTCAGGTGATAAAAAGCCTAATAAGAATTTCTTTTCAATGCATTACAAAATCTAAACTGGTAAAAATTTAAATTACCCAGCACATGGTATATGGATATAATGAAGATCATTACCAATAAGTGACACTGTCGTACTATCAAGAAATAACAACAGCAGCATTTTTCTACAAATTTTTTTTTTTTTGTAACTTTGTGAATTGCATTTTAACCAAACTTCGATCAAAGGTTATGAAATAATCTATGGAAACTTATTATTCAGGTTTTATGAAACTTATAACATTTGTTTAAACAGATATTAGTACCAAAATTCAGGAGACCCCCAGTTGAGGCAATAATTTATGGTTTACCAGTATCTGTTTGGAATCAAGACAGTGTTGCAGAAGACAGTCTATCATCCAAGTCACAATCTTGACACAACCTAAACTAAATCTTGATAAGGAATCACAGAGTGCCTCTCTTGTAGAAGAGTGTTGAAAGGTCAGTTTGTTACCTTGGGCAGGAATCTATCTCTGCAGCCTGAGCATGATACATTTAGCCTAAGACGCAAGGTTAAATCATTAAAAATATATTTTTCCTGTAACTGATAAGGAGTTAGCGTTTGATTTTACAGATTATGCACGTTGGTGAATAAGTTTTCGTATTAAGAATGTTTCTTCATGTCTGTCAATCCCTCCTTCACAAAGTTTTCATTTTCAAAGGACACTTAGTTTTGACTGATACAATTGATTGGTAACAGACTTCCTAGTTGCATTTCCTTGCAAAGCATACAATAAATTCTGAATCTGAACGTTCTCTACATTGCAGACTAACACTTAACTAAAGTTTCTGTCTTCATCAAATGTCCCATGAGCTTATATGCTGCAAGAACCCTTGTTACATTTTTCACTTAGTTAATACTGATTATGTATTTGTCTAATATGCCTAAAAAAATCTCCTCAGCAGCCTCTCATCCATAGATATCTATCCTTAGTTGTATTTTTGTTAATGTTATTAAGAATCTACATCTCCAGAAAATACTTATTCCATAAAGCTGTATAATAAATAGAGTGGAGTAAAATGTACAATACTTGCCTCTGGGCTGAGTAGGACTAAAATGCTAGAATGGCTGAATAATTGCCTAAATAATTTTTACTTACAGTACTTGAGTAAATGTACTTCATTTTGTACCACTTCTACAAAAAAATTAACATCAAATGCTTAAATGCTCTTTGCTAACACTCAAGCTATGAAGGGCTGTATTGTCTCAGCTAAAGCTGCTGAGAATGAACTTGAGTTTCTTAGCTTTATGGAAAATGCAAACAACTTAAGAGACTGACAAAGGATACAGGACAAATACTTTTTGTACTTTTGCTTTTATTTCCTAAATAATACAAATCTGAATCAAATAGCTTATATCACTTTGATATTCCATGCAAATTTAACTGTGTAATTTGTATGCATTTAGGCATCTTAATAAACATAGAGAGCACAATCAGTTCTAATGTATTCATGTGATCACACCCACAATTGTGTCTGATTGACGCCGTGTTTTCAATTTCCTGAAGATGCCCTGTGGAATTACGCAGGCTGGGTAACCTCACAAGTGGCCTGTAAAGATGCTGAAATCAGAGTTATTTCATGAGGCGTAAGAGGAGAAATGAAAGGAAGAGAGAATGAGAGGAAAAGGGCAGGTCTGAATCAAAGATGAACGGATGTGGAACAAATGCTCATCTGATCTAACTCTTCTCAAGTATCTCCCAGTGTGCTCCACTGCTGCACTGGTACACCACAAATTCTGTGACTGTTGCATCGAGGTGTACGTACAAGCACAGGTCAAACGGCTGTGTGTTTCACTCTACCTTGTGTGTGTATGACTTGTGGGTCGATGTGTATGATGCCCTTCACGCTCAGTGCTAAATGACTTAGACCCACAGCATGCTCCAGGGTAATATACATTCTCAATCATACTGCATGACCCTGCAACATCAAGGGCAACAGAGAGAGAGGCAGTAGGAGAAGTAGAAACACAAGTCATAAGTAGACAGGCAACGTAGCCTGAAAATCCGTTCCCTGGCAGACCCATGTAGCTACAGCTCCCAGTTGGCAAAACGCATTGGAGGGAAACAAACTTGATTTCAAAATCAATGTCCCTCCAAATCGCAACAGCTTGTCACTCTGGTTAAACAGCTGTAAGGTTGAAACTGAAAGGTATGTTTCTTGTATAGGCATTTTATGTCTGAATATTTTGCATTTATAAGTGTGTAATGAGGTGTACAGAATCTCACAGAAGATTGTCCCTTTCTGGTGTGTATTATTTATGAATTCATTGTTGCATAAGAGAAAATATGTAGGGGCCATGTAAATGAAGCACAGTTTATTATTTCCTGTAATTCCACATTAGCATTTGGGTCTTGGTAGACATGGACATGTGGACGTCTTGCCCAAGGAGTTTTCAGCAACACCGTACACTGTTGATGATAGAAATTGTGTTTTAAAAGAAAGGAAACGTGAAGCCTTCCAGAGGCGGCAAAGTCTCCACTACCCGTGCAACATCTGTTCCTGTGGAAACACGAGTGATCTCAGCCCTTGGCTTCTTAATGGATTAGGTTTCATACCTACAGGCATTGAACAAAAATATACTTGGTTGAACATGCAAGTTCATTTGTAAGTTATAAAACTGCCATTTGTTTCACCTATACTTAAATATTCATAAGCATGGTTCTATTTTGTTAACAAAAACCTTGCACCAGGAAAACTACCCAAGACTAACACTGGTTAATTTTTGTGCCCCGAGTTAAGGAAGTTAAATGTTTTGGCTCAAGGACAAATCCTGTGGTGGAGATGGGGAAGGGACATGTAGCCTTTGTTATTCTGGAGAAACAAAGATAAACAGCGGTTCTATAAATAGCACTCTCCTTTCCCGAGAGAAAGTGAAGTGATGGTCCCTGCATCGGCAACATGGAGCCATAATTAAAGGTAATGCTACAAAAACTTTTGAAAGGCTCTTTTGTTTTCAGAGGTGCAAACTCTGAAGGCCCAGAAACGAAGAAAATAAGCCTTCCATCAAATATTAAAAAAACAGCATAGTTAAAGACAAATTGAGAGTGATTAACAGGCCAGGGCTCCTAACTGACATTTAATTTGTGGAACTGGTGTCTGTAAATGAAAAGTTTACAAATATTTATAGAATCTGAAGCAATCTGAGCGCTTTCTGCCCTTTTTTATGGTTCACATTATGAAGGATAATAAAATCTTGATTAAATACTTATTTACGGATAGGATAACTTTGGTCATTTTTTAAAGCAATTGTATTGTCCAAAATAGAACAGGTTGAGGAGAGTTTTGAGTGGCAGATTAATAACTGTTTACAAGCTATAAACTGACAATGAGCCGAGATTAAATTGAATTAATCTTTGAAGAAATGGTTATCATTATACATAACAAAAATAAATAGACTAAATGGACTAAACAGAAGCAGCAGAAAACATGAAATCTTGATTAAATATGTATTTACACCAAAGGATAACTTTGGTCATTTTCTAAAGCAATTGTATTAGCACACAGATGCTCACACTGCTAACAACCTCAACTCATTTTCTGCTGTCCTACCCTGCTTACAAACTTCACCATAACGTCATAAAACATTAATAACATTGATACACGCTACATACAAACCGTTCTCCCTGTTCTGTGATAATGATTCCATTTATAGTCATGTTCTATAGACCCCTTTGTCCTTCATTTGGCACAATATTATTAACAAAGTGTAGAAAATATTCATGGTGTAGCTTTAAATTTTTCTATTCACTGTAGTGCTGATTGATGCGATTTACAACTTAACAGAAAAATTTAGTTACATTTTCAAATATGTAATCCATTACGTTCTACCAGTTTCTGTACTTTTTGTCACAGTGAGAGAAATCTGCCGTGAAGTGACTGTTTTTGGCAGCTCTGGCTGCATGTTGGAGAAATACATAGAGCATATGCCTTTTGATTGAAGTCATGCATGTGCGTGTTTAAAAGACATAAAACTTTAATTTGAAAGTGATGTATGTCTTTGTGTTCAGGGATGTGATTAAGGCCGACACGATTTGCCTGTTGTGCCATAACCTGCCAGAACAACATTAAGTAATTTTTATATTATTTTTAACTTATATTACAAACGTTCACATCTAAAGATAAATTCATTAATGGATTAAAAAGTATAACCCTCAATCACAGGAATAACACATAGTTGTTTATGACACAGATATTAGTGGACAACCCTTTCTATCAGATAAGCCCCAGTTGCCCCACTTTAAAGTTATATTGAAAAGCAGAGATATGCAATTATTACCTCTTACAGTTATGCTTTGTATGTTAATAAAATATAATAATTGTCCAAATCCCTGTTTATTTTATTTATATTTTAATAGGCCTACATTTAAAAGTAAGTTTGGCTATCGGCCAGATCCAACATCTCGGCTACTTACCCAAAGGACACTTGGTCTAAAAAGCTTAATGTCAAGCCCTGTACCTGTGCCCCCAGTGACAACTTTGCATCTGTGGTTAACGATGGCTGCTCATCTAATGACAAAGTATTGCAAGAGAGGGAAGAATTTTGTAAAAATAGGCAAGCTTTGCCATCATACAGTGGTAGTGTCAAATACATAAGCTTGTCATGCTCGCTGTTACTTTGAATCAATGAAATTTAAATGAGTCATCATGAACTTAACCTAAAATGTGCTTTCATGCCCACTGCAACTAGTCTCACCCTCCGTCCCTCTCAATCTGCCTCGTCCGTCTGTGTCTCCTTCACCTGTCCTGAAAGGCCCTGAGGTGCTCTGTGCTCTGCTCCTAATGAGGTACATGGCAGACCTCCTTCTAATGCCACAATTACAGGCATATCTAAGGGCTCTTGGGTTGTTTCCTTTGCTGAGTAAAGCCACAGCCGTGAAGAACACACTGCTCTCACCCTGGAACTTTCCCATGACGTACACATGAAAATAACACCCATTAATATCAGAAAGCTGGCAGGTCACCCTGCTCACATTCAGTCAGTGTCTGGCTAAATCACTACTGATTGTCAGTACATTATTGTGTCCTAATATTGTGAGCAAAACAACAGCTCTCACACATACTGTACACATTGATGATTATTTATGTAGCATTGAGCACTATAAAATATTATCATCACAGCCACATAATCCTCATCAACAGTTTCTCTAGTTCTATATTGGTATTTAATGTTTGTAACAGGGCACAGAGACAACCAATCATGAAGTGATAAGAGCATAGATGCATGAAATCAATTTGCCAACTCTTACATGAGTACATTGAAGAATGCTGGTCATTGCTGGAGTCAGCTTGCTTTTGTGATATAGAAGGGTTCTGAATGTAGATTTTGTTGTCCATTAATTAATTCAATAGGTTCAAACCATGATGCCGATGTGGGTCAAGCATATTTTGTAATTAACTAAAGACTGTTTGTCTTGGCACTGGGACCCAAAACTAATTAGCCTGTAGCTGCAGCTGTAGCTGAAAGTGTAATGACAAGCGCCCGTGACAGGACGTCTGATTCTCCTTCTTTGACACCACAGAGCTACACTAATTCCTGGAAGTTTCCTTTTTTTTAAAAAGAGGACGTACTAATCTATTTAAAAGGCTTCGCATGATGCCCAAAATACCCCAATTAAATAAGGATTGAATTTGGAGTGAATGTGAGCAGCCAGTGAAGTGCTCCCTAACTGGCACGTACTGTATGTCGGCAGAACGGAACATCAGATGCAGCAACGAATGTGAGGCATCAACTGTAGATGCTGCTGCCAGTTGGGCAGCATGTGTGTTAACAGCCTTTAGCTGACACCTTCCAGATGTTGAGGTGTTTTTGTGACTATGTAACATAGGTTACATGTCTCCTGCATTATCACCCAGTTTAATGGGCAAATTTAAATTGAACCCACTCAGCACCCACATCTATCACCGAGCTCATGGGAAGATTAAATCCAGCACAAGCAGTAAGTTCAGACTATCCACACGCAGTTCTCAAAGGCATCTATGGTGTGTAGGCATCGTATGAAGCAACCATGTTAGTCATCCATCATGAAAGCCCAGCTGGAAAACAATCACAGGTTTAACCTGCCTCTGTGGCAGTGCACAGCCGACGAGAGAAATGGCTTGTACCTGCAGGGTGGTGGATAATGGAGGTGAGCATCAGAGATAGCAAACAGTGCTACAGCGACTCGGTATCTGTCTCAAAGCTAACCAACTCTGAAATTATTCCAGAAGCCTGCACACATCAATAAATGCTATATAAAAGCCGACTTTTTGATTCAGATGCTCATGCAGCTCCAGTGATTCTGAGGGCGGCCTTAGATTTAAAGACTTTTAGATTTTAAAAAATCAACGCACATGGTCTCTGCAACAACTAGCACAAAACACTAGGTCATGTGCACAAGGACAATGAGCTCCTACACGCACACATTTTCTTTCTTTATATTCACAAGACCCTACCTCAAAAGGGTTTAGTGAAGTGCAATAACTAGATGGTATGCTGATTATTTTCTCGGCCAGTCACAATACCAATCTTCTGCCTCGTAAATTACTTTGCCAATCACACTGGTACATGATAAAACCCATTCCAACTGCAGTTCAAATGGCTTATCACAAGTAGAAAAATACTGTTGTGTGACAGGTGTAGAGTGGTGTCATGGATTTGATCAAGACCAGGAGGTAAAACTGTCAAATAATGCCATTAGCGGCAAAAAAAAAATGTTCACTACTAAATAAAAACCATTAAAAACAGAGCGTTTTGGGAAATAAATCTAGTAATGAAATAAACATTTTGCAATACACAGCAACATATAACGCCTTAATGAGGTTCTAGGAACTAATTTGAGTAATAACTTTCATCAACAAGGTCATGTGAATGTTTCTACTTCAACTGAATTTGAAAATCCTCTTATCCTATCTTCTTTCCAAAGTCGGTTGAGACCATGGCTTGAATATTAAAACAACCTGTATTAGATGGAAAGAGCTGCTCAGCAAAAATAGTGTTCTATACAATAACTGTTAAAAAAACAAATATGGCCTGAAGGTACAAAACTCATTAACCAAAAGGACATAGTAAGGTGCACAAGGCTCAATAATATCCAAACGTAAGAAAAGAATCATGTTAGGACCTTGAGGAATTAATGCAGTTAAAATGGTCAAATGTCCCATTCCAACAGTCAGTTTTTAAACTTATTTCTCTTTAATCAAAATGTCAGGAAGAGCTATTTAAGTGGAACAATACCACAAGTGATTTATGCCACTCTTCTTTTTTAGCTTAGCTGCTTTATGTGCAACCTGATCGGTCAAGACTGCAGGTAGAGAATTTTAGAACGCTATAAACTCTTCATATTCCAGTCATAAGAAACAAAAGAAACACAGCTAAGCATAGCTAAACAAAGGTCCTCAAAATAGAGGCTTTACCTTTCCTAGTTTGATCATCTAAAACAGAATCACATCAAACATATTACAGTATTCTCTGTTTTGACGCCTCAGAAGCTTTTTGCAAAGGTATTTTTTGTGTTAAAGCATCTAAAAAATACGTGAGCTAGGATACGGAGTCATGATAAAATCAAGATTTGTATATTAATATATGATTAGATGTACATTTTCCCAGACTTTCAGTTCTCCTTGAATAACCTCCACCCAAAGAGTTTTATAGCAGTACAACATCAGTCATTCAAGAGGCCACTTCTTCAATGTTAAACTCACAGTTGGTAGTTAAAAACAAAAAAAAAAACCCCAAAAGTATAGTATTAAATTGTGATAACTCTTTTGCGAATATGCTGCAAAAGAGGCGAGCTGGAGAACAAAAGTGTGATAATGAGACAAAGTGAAAAAGCAGGAAACTATTTAGATATTCATTTTTTTAATTAGGGTAAAGGAGGAAAGATGCTTTTAAGAATTTCTACTTTAGTAACTTGTACTTATTACTGTTTCTATTTTGAAAGCTAAATAGTAACATAGGTCCCGCCCAGATAGAAGATTTAAAAGCCCTGTACATCCACGAAGCCAACGGCATATTATGAATTACAAAGCTCTATGCAGTATTTTCCTGTAAACAATGTGTAAATTGCTTTTCCCTGACAGGTGCAGAGAAATGTCAATCAAGCACAGTTTTTGCACATTTACAGAAACCCGTCAAGATCTAATCAGGTGACATAAATGAGGACACCAGCGACAGCGTACACTGGTTGTGTTGGGGCTTTCCTGTAACTGATAAAACTGCGGTGAAGACAACCTACGGATTTCAAGCTTCCATTGCCTTTAATTTACCGTTGCCCTCTCTATCAAACTCTGTGGAAGAGGAAAGATATCTAATGAGTTTTCTGACAAACAGGGAGATGCCACAGCCTCTGGTTAAGACTGCATAATTATTCATCTGAAAACTGGCCTCATCAGCCTGTGCATTCAAACACTTACAAACACGCAGAAAAATATGTAAAAGTACACACCTTCACAAACACACACAGCGATGTACATAACTTCAATTTTAGACCTTTGATCACCCAATTTAGCTACCAGGAAGATTAATTTTCTGATTAATGAAGTATGCTTGTGCAAGAGCCTATGTGGTTTACAGCGACAATAGATTCTGGAGGCTGTGTACATAATCTTTGTGTAGATACAGTGCAATGCACAGCCTCTGGAAATGTTACAATCATTTCTACAGTGATTCATTTCATGAGGATATGTGATCTATGGCTGCTATAGTTTATTGTCTCTAAAACAGGATTAGTCTGCCTAATTACAGCTCTGTGTATGTCTTCAGTCAGCGATGCCATGCAGTGTTGGTACATCTCCAACGAAAGAAGCACATTAGAAGGAGAAGACGAAGGTTTTATTACCTCCAACAAAAATGACTCAGTCTTCTAAGAACTGCAGGGTCATTGTCATCATCGGTGTGTGAGTGTGTGGACGGGAAAAGCAACACTGTAAAGCACTTTGGATAAGAGCGCTCGATAGGAATGCCATTTACCTTTTGTATGTAACTTTGATCCAGGACGTTAAATTGCTTTTTGCAATGAAATAGAACAGGTATGGGAACACTAGTAATAGTTCAATGCTTAATTTGGCCAATATTCAAAAACTTTAATTTCAAACACACGCTAAAACTATTAATTCTGAAGTCATATAAAATACAAAATCAAGCCTTCCATGAATGTTTTTGAATACACAAATAACCATTCACATTCAAATTCACAGCTACAGATAATTAAGAGGCACTAATTAATCTAACGTGCCATGTCTTTGGACTGTGAGAGGAAACCGAAGTCCCCAGAGAAAACGCGTGGACAGGGAGAGCATGCAAACTCACACAGAAATGCCATAACCAGCCAGAGATGTGGCAGCGCTACATTGAAATTTAGTCATTTGTCAGACGCTTTTATCCCAAGCGACTCACAAAGTAATTTGGTACACACATACACGACTGGCGGTGGCTGTCAGCAGGGTGCTCATCTGGCCCACTGGAGGCAACTAGGGGTTCAGTGTCTTGCCCAAGGACACTTCGACACGCAGCCAGGAGCGACCGAACCATTGTCACTGTGGTCCGTGGACAACTGCCTTACCAACTGAGGTACAAATTCAAAGACAAACACAACCCATGTATACATATTCAAAAAACTGTACAATATATTTCAGGTTTTACACTCTCTTGGATTTGTTTATTTGGAAAGAATTCTGAATTCACTGGGTTCCTTGAGAAGTGATCCGGTGAAATTTTAGGAAGAGAAGGCAGGTTGTCTGCACTTGGCCTGAAAATAGATACTATATATCTCATGGTTCTATCCCACTATTTGTACTTTACTGTTTGCCTCTTATAATAACTTGGTAAGGGTAAATGTCCGCTAGATAAGGTCCTAATGGAAAACAAACATGACTATGTATTAAACAGGAGACACTGCTGAAAGGTTGAGTTTGTTTTATATTAGGTGTATTTTGTGGCTGGTGGGTAAATGCAGGGTATATGCACCTCGATGAATCAGCAGTAAGAGCATGAAAACATGGGGAAATCGTGTACATCTGAGCAGGGTAGAGGAGAGTAAAAAAGTTAAGAAGAGGGAAAAGGTTGGTAAGGGCTAGAAAAAAAAAATGTGTGCGTGTGATGAAAGATTCGATCAGATGGATCAGTCCAAGGCTGTGTGGCTGGGTGGCAGGACAAAACAGGAAGGAGGAAGGAAAGACAGAATGAGGAGAGGTAAAGATAAAAGCTGAGAAGGTGTTGAGGGACATAGGGGAGGAGAAGAGGAGAATAAAAGGGAGAGGAGGTAAGATTTCTCCTGAGTCTTCCACAGCTTGCAGAGACAAGGTGAAGACTGTCTAGCTTTAGTGATCACAGAAAGATTTTGCCATGTTACACACACACGGATACACAGTCGGAGAAACAAAAAGGCCGATGCAGATCCCGTCAAGAGACACTAGCTGCGATAGGCACGTCCTGGGCTCTTTTCCAGCTCTCGGCCTGCTGTACACTCATCATCATCGAGATCTAAGTGAGCCCACTACAGCCTAGCTTGGATGATGGGTGACCCATTACAACAGTATGTAAAAGTGATTTGGAGGAGTGAGCAGGAGCTCAAAAGCGAGCAGTTATAGTGGATCCTATCTGATCTGTATGTAAAACGGGATTCACTGCTGCTGCATAAGGAGATGGTCTAATTAAGCAAGGATGCTGTAGCACTGATAACATAAACAGTTGGAACAGAGGCTTAGTCAATTTGATCCCACTGCCCAGATTAATACGGGATTCCAGGCATCCTAAAAGTCCGACATGGTAAGCAGAGAGTGGGCCATCAGGCGCAGTTGGGTTTTCCTAGCATGTTTTTTCCACAGTGTCTCTGGCACTGTTGGCAGCAGTCAGCCCTTACCAGCGGGGCACCAGCTGATTGAACATGGTGAATTTGTGATGGATGTCATCAGTGAGAGAGCTGCTTGACAGTTCAAACTACAGCGCCGGGGTTTCAGTGGGCCCGGAAAATAACGACAACTATCATGACACTTTATTACTTTCATGTATGTATTTAAAACATGAGGACGGAAGCAGAAACGACTCTTCTCTGATGTCTAATGACATTTCATAAATATACATAAATTCTAACACTAGCCCGGACTTTTATCCTTGTGAAGAGAATCTAAAATCATGACTGCGTGCTCAGATCTGACCGAGTTATAATTCTCAGTAGGACGGCTATTGATGCGGTTAGGTGCAAAGGGTTTTACGGCGCCTTAATTGCCTGTACGAGCTGTCACACTGACTGCCGCTGCTGTTGCTGACCATGTTGATACATTACCTGGGGGAAATTAGTGGACTAAACTACAATAACTGACTTTCATGTACTGTACCTGTTCCTTTCACCTCACACAGCATATATTTGCCTCACTGTACCTCTGCAACCCGTCAAGGCTGTGTGAAAACCTCTGAACTAGAAAACCAGTTTTCACCTACGCCACTTAGTACAGTGCCATATCTCAATTTGTGTGTCTCCTGGTGTTCCAGTTAATTTATGACACAGAAATGCCAGTATTACAAAGCAGCGTTAACATTCATTGTTTTCATGCTGTTTACTTTAGATCGACTAATGGTAAACAAGGGAAAATGGTCATCTGTCCCATTAGACTCTAATACTAGCCTGAAAATCCAACGTTAATCAATGGTGAGACGTGTCCGGCCACCACAACAAGGACAACAAGCCCTGAACATATTCACACCTGTGAGAAAACTCTACAACCACAGTCTGGCTCCACAGCAGCAGTTGGGGTTAGGGTGTTGTTCAAGGGTACCGCAGTGAAAAGATTTGTATCCTGCCAATTACAGTAATAATCCAGTCACATTCTGGTAACAAGTTAACGTGTCTAGCTTTTAGGCTTTGGTTGCTTACTTTTTAAGTGTCCTATCTACTTGACTTCATATCTAATAAAGAAGATATTGACTCAGATGCAATGTTTGTCCATTCCTCCATTCAGTGGAAGATGAACCGACATGTGTAGTGGTCATAATGAAGACTGTTCAGTTGCTATGATATTTATGAGTACGCGTGTGAGTGGTGTTCAAAGACAGTCCTTGTAAAACATCATGTTTTCTAAAGCTTTAGTAATATTTTAATGTGAATCATCCCAAAAAAAGAGCACATCCATCTTTCATTCCAGACTGGAGAGGAGAACGATGCCTGAATCTGTTGTTTATAAATGCAAGAGAAGCATGCACCATAATCTTACAGTACTTATGCACTCGAGGCAAACAAGACCATTAACATGGATGGTAAAATCATTCTCTACAACCTAATTCTGCCCTTTTGTAAAAAAAAATGATGATTAGGCATTTAGCTCTACAGTAGTTCTCCCCTTCTGCATCATCTTTTCTGGAGAAACAATGTATTCCTGCAAACCATACTACAGTTTTATAATGCATACTGTATGCGCCTTACCTCCAGAGAGGAGCAGTAAAACAAGTGAAGAAAAAAACCCTAGAAAGTAAAATAACTGAGATTCTTCCTGCCATTGACAAAGCCAAGTTAATCTGTGTGTCCTTGTGGAAAATTCGATTACCACCCTGGTGGAAACAATTTATTGCTGAAATTAACAAACACCACACTGGAAAGATGCTTCAAATTACTACTGTTTAAAAATATATATATAAAGTATAATAAACAGTCACTGTGAATGTGGATTTACCATTAATGATTCTTTCAGTCAGAAGTCCTTAATCTAGCTTTACAAAACATGAGTTCTAGGAATAATGTCGACAGACAACCATCTATTTCTTCTTTGCACAAAATAAATACAACTGCAATAACGTTACCAGATGCCACTATCGCAGTACAACATTAACATGAATTTGCTTCATGTTGTCATTTACTTTAGAGCAGCCAATTAATAAATAAGCATAAACTGCATCTGCATTAATCCTTCCACATAATTTAATCTCTCCTCAAGAAAAACGTAGTGACAGTACTTTAGTCAACATGTGAGTGAATGCAGGTTGTAAATCAGTAGCTGGCCTGCAGAGCTCTGGGAGATGCAGCCTGATTTTAGTCTTTCTGTTGCGTATCCGGTAGGTGTGGGCTGAAATGAATTGACTGATAGATGACTTGACAGTACAATGCCCACATTAACGCCCGCAGTGGGTGTTGCACTCTGCTGTGCCCTTGCCACTGAATCTTGTAAAATAGTTTTAGTCTTTCTAAAGCCACATCTTAACTGAATTTTATTTTAATTACAATAACACATCTTCAATAAGGCACATTCATAACATAAGAATTAGGAATTTTAATCCTGAAAGGCAAAACTAAGCAATTCAATCTTGGTTTTACCAACAGTTGGTCACTGAAATGACCCAAATAACAAAAATGCTCCTTAAAATTTGTCTGTTTAAGATTCAAAATGAAGACAAATACAACTGATAATCATAGACTTAGAACATAAGAAATAAGCTACATCACTAAATAGAGTAGATATTTTTGAACTCTAAAATCAACCCATGCGCCATACAAAACAAAATCCCAATGTACCTTTTTACAGAACATTTTATCAACAGGTAAGGCTCTTGTGTCAAGTGTTCAGAATTGCTCACGCAAAGAACTCTTTCCTGCAGGTGACAATTTCATCTGCGTGAAATTAAAGCCTGTCAAAGGTACAGCTATAAACTGAGTTTGAAACCAGTTAATAGGGTTAGGAGAAATACATAAAAACAGAAGGAACGTGGGATTGTAAGTGGTTTCAATAGTGACGTCTTAACACTGATGCTGGAAAGACACATAAGATTTTATCATTTATCACACACACACACACGTATGCCGAAAAACACACATGCTTACATGTGCACACACACACACACTAAGACTGATTATAACATTTTAGAGTGTGCCTGTGTCTTCAATGTCATTTACTGCTACTGGATTTTCATCACCCAGTAGCAGTCAGGGAGGCTGAACCACTGGTACAGGCACAACATGCCACCCATCTTCTTATTTGTTCTCATCACATGCATCTACTGTACATCCTCACCTCTGACCTCACCTTACTGCATCTTTCCCTTTTTTTCAATCTGTCTATCACCTGAAATCTTTTTTCTCCTCTTTGGTCCTTGGTCACATTACTCACCCAGCATAGAGGTGTCATGTGAGACAGAGTGCCTGGTCTAGCGGAACAGCCCAGAGACGAGACTACCACATTTTTGACACTCTACAATGGTAGAACATCACTGTCCAACAGCTTCCTATGGAACAGTTTTAAAACACATAATACCACGATGGCTTTCCACAAATGACTGTAAGACACAGCATCAGACCAGAGCTAAGAATCTTCTGCAGGTCATATATTTACCACTGCAGTATATATATTGGCTTGTATGTATGTATTCATCTGTCATGAAAACGTAGAAACCAGGGCTGCAATTAATAATTATTTTGATCTTATAATGTGAGAATTATTTTTGCCACTAGCCTTCTTAGCAACTTCTTAGCAACTTCTTAGCACAGTCATTTAGTGTATGCTTAGAAGTTAATAAGAGTTAAGCTTGAGGGAATAAAATCCCTTGGAACTGGCTACAAATACTTTTGCCAGCAGTACCTGTGACACAATCATGAAAATAATTCTTACATAGCCGCAGAGCTAGACTGCAGCTCTATCACAAAGGTTTTCACAGTATTACAGGGATGCCTATGCATGTCTTTTAAAGATGGATATATAATTTATGAGAAGTTAAAAGAACTGTATTATAATTAACATGGCTTGACCAAAGTGAATGGTTTTAGCCTCAACCTACAAACACTCTATGAGCCAGAGGTGGCATTCTAATCATTTTGAGTGCTGAAAACCTTTTTTCCAATCATAAAATGTGTGTTTAAAAATATCTGTTATGAACATGTTCCTTTGTGTGGCCATAAATACCAATAAAATTCGGTGACAGGTCAAAGCACTGCTGCCCAGCTACAAACTGTGTAGAGTTGCGAATATCTATCTCCTACAAAAGAAAGAAATGTTCAGGCTGTTAGGATAACACTAATGTGTCAGTCTGCAAGCTGATCCTGACCACAGTGTGTCAATATGAGTCAAACCCACAGCAAACAAGCATCAAGCATACACAAGATGATGCACATGCACACACACACACACACACAGTCAGAAAACATAGGAAAAACAACAATAGCTCTGCACAGACCTGTCAAAAAGATGGAATGATGGTTCAGTATTTTCTCATGCAGTTTTTCGTAACACTGTCTAAGGCTGTAACAATGCGCTTTCATTTTGGTTCGTTTTGGTTGATGCATTGTTTTCTTTCTCTCCAGGTCTTCATGCTGTGGAGGAACTTGTATGACGATGATGTTTGTTTGACAGTCCTCTTGGAACATGTTCTTTATTGACTGTATGTTAATAGTTTATGCTTTTGTCTTTATGGGTGTTCATACTGTAAATCTACTGTGACTATGTGCTCTATTCTGGAAACATGATTTTCATGTGTTTTTCCTTTTTGTCCCTTTGAACGTTTTGTTGTTTTGGGGACAGCAGGGGGTTCAGAAACTGTATGCTGTACAAACTGTAAAGGACGTTAAGTGATGTTTGGTTATATTAAATAACAAATAACTGGGAAGTTTCCCAAGTTTAGGATATGTTTACTGTACTTCAACAGCATTTGATTATAGAGGAAAGGAAAGGACTTGAATAGGCAAAAAGTTTACACAAACTACAAAAGTACAAGTGGGCATAAAAGATTAGACTTGGTTATGGTGCACGGATGGCTTACATCAGTAAGTCTTGATGTTACGTTTATTACTTTCTTAGGAAATATCATCTTTCATTGATTTCAGCAGTGCACAGTAAGTCAGTATGGTTATAAAATGGGACTAGAAGGATTTGTCATTAAAGTAAAATATATTCCAGAGTATTTCTGGAAGAGGCATAAAATAGCTTGCATTGCTACCAAAGTATTAAATAAACTGCACTGACACAGTACTATACATGTGTGAGTACGTGTTTATAAAATACAGTGCGGCAGAGTATGTGTGATCTTCCTATAATAGAAGAGAATTGAGTTTTAAAACTAAAAAATACATTTGCCTATTATGCTTCCCTGAAATATCAAGCTAGCGTTGAAACTATATTGCCTTGTCTAAATCCAGAGACAAAAAACAAAGCCGGAGCATTAGGAATGTTATTCGTGGCATTGTGGCACAAGAAATTGATTTCTCTTGTGCTTCTCCATTTATCGAGGTTCCCTATAATGTTAAAACGAGCCGTTTGCATTTTCTTTATAGAAAAAACTGAGAGGTACATGTATCTTTGCTATATCCTCCACCCCTATTTAAATGGAGCTACTGTTACATGTGGTAGAAGTGGGAGCATTATAGTAATTGGAGGTTACACCATTTTCTCAAGGACAACACTGGGAAGCAAAAGTGGTTGCTAGGTAACTGCTCATGCCAACTTATTATGTGCGACTATAATGTAAACAAAACAAATTTACATAAAGAATGACTTAAATTTTTTTTTTTTACGTGTGTATTCAATTTATTTTAAACCTGTGTGCCGTAGTTCACGGACTTGACAATGAAACTGACATTTTGATTGAACACCTTAAATATGACAAACTCAGCCTATTCATACAAACTTGTAAAACTCTTACTGTTCTTCTGTCGTATCAGTGCCAAAAGAGCAACAGTGTCTATGCCATTCCACCTACAGAAAGAGATGATGAAGAATGTAATATAGTGTTGACTGTAACGAGGGGAGTTCTATTAAATACATTTAAATGTCAATGTACTGGGTCCTGCGCTTAATGGGACCATGAATAAGGATGAGATTTGAATAATGGCTCCATCTTTCTAAAGGCAAACAGACATTCCCTCTGTGGGTCAATTTGCTTTTCATCGTGTGACCGACAAATCATATTTGACTGATGGGCATTTTAAAGACACTATAAAGGAGTTAAGTGACAGGCCTCAAACCCACACACACACACACACTCATGAAGAACATGAAGACATGTACACACATGCCAGCCTGACAGGAGGTTGAGATTGATTAGAGGCAAGATGGGCAGAGTGGGAAAGACGAGGTGGAAAAATACTAATCACCGGATTTGACATGTTTTGCCACAATCTGTCAGCCTAATGTTTGTCAGGGTTCGGAGGAGATGACAAGGCAGGAAGGGTCATGAAGGAGACATGCTGCCTCATTACATGTGACACACATAAGTGGGCAGGCATGTACACACATGCACACAATAAAAACACCACATTTACTCAAGCCTCCCGCACACGCCACAGAACAATCATAGCATATTGTATGCGTTACAAATAATGCGTGTTGACACAAAAGGCTGCACAAATTGCACGATGAGCCTCTTGAAGCCATTGTTCACAATCACTTCCCACAGTCCTTGACCCTAAAACCCAGTCATCAAAAAGTATGACATTAAGCGTATAGCAATTATTAAAAAAAACTAACAAAGAGCCACAGAAAACAAATAACTGTGGATATGTTTTTAATACGATGACAAATAAATGCAACATTTACTAACACAAAAACAAAAGGATGATCCCAGTGTTCAAGCAGATGATACGAGAACCGCCCCATCAAAGTTCAACAAGCACAATGAAGGTCATGTTTTGTTATTTGTCATCTGTGTTGTTTAATATGTGTCAAGATCAAAAAAACAGACACAAAAGCACGTCATCTTAAAAGGTGCAACATGGGCCATCTTTTGACATAATAAACTATAGGAACAACGGCTTTCGCTGGGACGTTGATAAGTTCTTTGATTCAACGATGACAGCTATGCTAGCAGCGCCCCAGAGCTGTATTGCCCAATAAACACAAAAAACTAACTTTGGTCAATAAAGGAAAGTATTGGAAGTATTTGACTTTAATGAAGTCAACATGGATAAAAATTCAGGGATTCATCAAAGTCACTTCACCGTTATCTGGGGACCATGAATGTCTGAGCAAAATTTCAAGGCAATAATCCATTCAGTAATATTTTCAGTCTAAGCCAAAGTCAGCCAAAGTACAGACCAGCCAACTCTGCCGTCCCTTGAGCCACAGAACTACAAACCTAGAAATGTTGGAAAGCTCAGTTGGAATGTGGATTAAAAGACAACTAAATGATATGCAAATCATTTGAAACCTGTTTTTGATTGTAATACTACAAAGACAACATAGCAAACATTGAAACTGAGTAACTGATTTGTTTTTTTGGAACAATGTGCCCATTTTTAATTTGATGGCAGCAAAATGTCTCAAAAGAGTTGGGACAGTAGCAACAAAAGACAGAAAAAAAATTAAACATTTCACAAGTAATATTGTTAACTGGCAAGAGGTCACTATTGGTTATAAAAAACACCATCCAAAGAGGATCAAAAGTATAGGATGAGCTTATGTATCTGCTAAAAAAAGTAGTACTCAACATCTTGAAAATAAGGTTTTTCATTGTGACACTGTAAAGACGTTAAAGATTCCATAATCTCTAATGTAGTTCATATTAATATTGAAACATGAAGAGAAGCTGAAGAAATTCTGCACTCAAGAGACCAGGCCAAAAACCGATATTTAATGTCTGTGATCTTGAGGCTCTCAGCCAGCACCGCATTAAAAACAGAAACACCAAATGTAGCATGTAGTGTTTTTGAAAATTTTCATCAGAAATATGTCCCAAAGCATATGAGGTGAAGAGGTGTCAAAGGCTTCCAAGACTTTGACACGTCGAAGACCTGAACTTCCCTACTTCTGCTTGATTTGTACATTTTGTTAATAACATACCAATGACTTCCTGAAGCCCTTCTTGGGCTTGGAGGAGCGTATTGACTTGTTTCTGTCCTGCACACTAGCACTAGCACAAATTGCACATTGTAGGTAATAGAACTGACCCCCCCACCCCTCTGGAAGAACTGCAATTTACTTTTCTGCAGCACCACATTCTTGATAACAACATGGCTTTGTCCTAAAACCATGTCCGTTGGTTTCGGTGCTTATTGTGCACAGCATATGGCTGCAGGCTGGAGTTGACTTTTCCAACTGCTAAATGCTTTGCCAGTGTAACCTTTTTTTGTGGGGACTCTGAAAATACAGGAAAGAAGAAGGGATATAGAAAAGCAATCAATAGGAGCCAAGGGAGCAAGTGTGTTCTGCATTTCTTTTGTGTTTGGGCGCGTGAGTGTGCGTGTGCGCTGCAGCCTCAGAATGTGTCTAAGCTGTCTTGTGGCCTCTTGCCCCGGCTTTGATCTGTCCCTTCCTATGAGATTTCAGACAAACAGGCCGTAGCCTCCTAGCTAATGCAGGGCCGGCAAAGCCAAGATGAGCTGTGTGGGTGCCACCTACACACTGCGGCTCTCGCTCTCTACTTCTTTCAGCCTCGTTGCAACACTTCCTCATAGAATCCAACACTAGGCGCTTAGCCTTATCTTAGGATGTTTCACTACTTCTGCCTTTATTCAAAGTGTATTACTGAAAAAGAAAAGAATTATTTTTATTATTTTTATTTGACAAACTACACCAAAGATTTTCTGAAACTGCAAATTCATTTTTATGTTGCCATTTTAACAAGTATTCATTTTATTCATGATTAGTTTTAGTTAAAAAGTTGTGCCTCCGTGGGTTATAATGACTACTACTGTAGTTAAAAAAATTTCTAGTGTGACCTTGCTAGTTATTAAACTTCAAGTAAAACTCTCCCCAAGACGTGTTGGCATGAAGGTTCCACGCAAGCAGAAGCAGTGGCTGGCATGAGTTCCTTTTTCAAGGCTGTGGGCAGACACTAGCCTGGTCACTTTGTAATGAACGATCAAAGTATGGTTTTAATAAGCTTCATATTTTATTCTGTATTTTACCCATGTGATAAATATCAAATCACTTTCCCATACTGAATCAGTGTTAATGGAAAACTTTCTTGAATCTTGTCAATGAAGTCTCAGAAATACTTTGGTAAAATGAGATGATAATTGCCACAGAATCTAGAATGAAGGTTGGTTAATTAACTTGATGCAAGCAGATATTTGATTCTAGGACCAGGTTGTCCCATCGTTCAACCATTTGATTCCTTGTAAACTTAAAACTTTAACAATGTTACAGGTATGCAAATAGGAATATGTGATTTTGTTTTTGTATTGTGATAGTTTTGTGCCTTGATTATCCGATATAATGTGAGCCTACTGTCTAAGCACTAAGTCTATATTTAGACCAAACAGGGGAGTAGGTAAGGTGAAAAGCAGAGACAACACTGAAGCACGGCTGTGCTGGAAAAGAAGACAGAGGGTTGACGCTTGCTGGGCTCCCCATTTTATTTGAGAACATGTAAAGCTCCTGATTTATTCTTCCAGTCCCCCGTCTGCAATAAAAAGCCTCTGTCTTTACCATTACTCTTACTTTCTAGATACTGTTTACTATGGCAGGATTCGCACCTCTGCATGTGTCTGCATGTACAGTATATATTTATGTCTGTTTACTCTCCGATTTCCAAAATCTCCAGGGGTAAACTTGCTTTGTCTACCATCATCTTTTCCCCAAGAGCTACTGTACAGTTGCATTGTGGCGTGGGAGGCAACAGGGGAACTCACAGCAGATGTATCCCCTTTTATTAGACATCACTCTGCCGACGAAAATGAGGAGTAACTTGACATCACAGTTCCCTACAAGCCACTGTCTTTTGTCTGAAGAACAAAGACACTTTTTGTGTTACAGTATTAGTGGATCGATTGTATTATACTCTCTCTGGGACTTTGGGTATTATGTCACATAAATAACAATGTACAGGAGGAAAATATGAGTTCAAATACAAGACAGTGTTGTTGTGGTGGCATCTGCTAAAAAATAAATTGGTATAAAAGTGTGTGGGGTGGGCCCCTGTGTGATATATCGTGTTATCATTAAGAATACTAACATTTAGCAATTAAAATACAATTCATCACTAAGAGCAGGCGAGCTCATTTACAACGAAACCCCTGGCAATGTTTTCTATTGTGTGTATCACATTTATCAGTAGGATTGACAAAACGAAAAGCTGTGCCAAGAAAGGGCCAGAAAGCTTGGCTAATGAGTCCTCAATGTTTGGGCCAAGTGGCCTGTCCAACAGCTCGGTCACTCCAAAAACAACCACTAAAGTGTTACATGAAAGTGTGTGTGTGTGTGTGTGTGAATTTTATGTGTGAGAGTGCATGTCTGTGTGTCTGCGTGTGTGTGAGAGAAAGAGAGAGACTGTGTAACAGTGTGTTTTTAGAATACAGCTGTGAGAATGGGAGAATATCAATCTGAGCAAAAATTTCAACGGAGGGGCGAAACTAGACCGAAAAATCAGTGATTTTTTTAATTCAACTAAAACAAAAACAGCTGTGACATTTTCTGAAAACATTAGTGCTTTATTCTTTTTTTCAGGATCCTTAACCAAGGATGGGACTGGAGATGCCAAAGCCTTTAACACTTTTATTACAGCCACAATATGGTTGTGAATAGGCATGAACTCATCTCAAAGACCATGAGAAAGTCATTGTATCAACTTTTCAGTACAAAGAACAAGGTTGAGTACAAGATTTGGCTAACACCGAACGCAAAACAATTCATTCCCAAAAACGTTGCCGTGGAAACTTCTGCATTTTAAGCAACTTCCTCTGTATAAACAGATGAAGGTACAATGGCAATGTACACCACAGTGATGTTTCAGTCTGCACTTTGATTTCATTCTTCTTTTATGGCCAAACTTCTTACTGAATACTGGAGTATTTCTACAAAATGTTTGCATATCAAAACCAACATCTCCATTCTAGGTGTGACAGCATCTGCAAAAATCATGTGTGTGAACTACAGGCAATAGACAGGCAAGAATTTCCCATGGGGTGGTGCGGCACAAAGAGGTGAGAGAATCCTGCTCCTAGTGATCTTGCCATCTGTTACACTGGGATTGATTTCTGCAGCATATGGCTGAATGCTTGTCTACATTTCAACGTCCTGCATCGTTTGCTGCTTTGCTGTCTCGGCTGGTCTCACCCACCCAAAAACACACACACACACATGTCGTCCCACATATACCTGTGTACACTTGTACACACATGCTCTTGTAATTCTACTCTAATGACGATCATAAAATCCCACAACATGCTGCTGGTACAACCAACACGCTATGGACTAAGTTAATATATCATTCATCAACTAGGCATCAGAAAATGTGATATGAATTAAACAGTAATAATAAAATGGGAGTTGGTTTGATTGATAAGGCAGTCTGCTGAAAAGGAAAAACACAAAGCCAAACAGGTGAGTAAACGTACATGTCTATCCACAGCAAGAGGTTAAAAATGTCTGCAACTGAATCCCAGCACTCTCATTTCAAGTGTTAGTAACATTAATATATAATTCCAGTTTATTTAGACATTGGATAATAAATGCAATTTAGTTACAAATTAGTGGACATAGCTAACAATGATTTGAATGTATTGTTAAAAAGAAGGAGCTTCAGCTTTTCTGTTTGAACTCAGGAACATAACATTTTCCTGGATAACAAACTGACCTTTGATTATTATTAAACTAGAAGGACACAGCTTTTACAGATTTGATTATGTGCACATTTCACAGATTTCACATGGAAAGAAAGACGATGCAGGAACTTTTCCTTTGCAATGAATACTCAGTAATTGTTTGCAGCACCCGCTAAGCATTTGTGGTCAGCATCAGTATATGAAAATAGGCTCCTCTCCCCTATCACTTATACACAGATCTGCCACATCATTCCTCCGAACCATTCTGTCATATAAGGAGCATATAAGGAGTAGGTCACAGATATGAAGAAGCTAAAAGCAACAAAAGGTTTTCTTAGTGTAAATTATTCAGAGGATAAAGACAGGAAAAGCTAATTATGTGACAATAACACACAATCACTGGACTCAGAAATCCACTGATTACAGTCACGGTCGTTGTAACATAAGGGCAGAGGATGAAGAAACTATATATATAATATCAGGGTACTAAGCACATCTCTCTCTCTTTGAAATCATTCTGTTGTGACAACCAAAAGGTTAGCTTTGCCCCTTTCCGCATAGATTCATCATGTTCTGCATTCCTTCCAAGCTTTGGCCACATGGGAGAAAGTTTGAATGCTGATCTGAGGGAGCAGGGAAGTGCTGTGTGTGGGATACCAAGTTGCACACTGTTCAGGGGTGTTCAATTGAAGTCCTACTTCAAATGCTATGTTATCACATTATGTGGGAGTGTTTGCACATGTACTCCTCTGCATGTAGAGCTATTTATTTGTTTGCTACATTTTCAAGCCTGTCTCATCTGAAGAAATACAGGAGTGCAAGCAAAACAATGACTGCATTCGATGTCGGGATTTGTTTGAGGCAAAGAAAAGTAGCTTAAAGTGGTAAACAATCCTTGACCTGACATTATCTACAAGACGAGCCTACAATAATCCCCAAGCCTCTGAAAAGAGGATGGGAGGGGTGGTGTCACCTAGAGAAAGCGGTACAGAATGTTTCACAATGGACTGTACTGGAATAAAAAGAAACATATTAATCTAAATCCACATCTGAATGGGAAAAAAAATCCTAGAGGTCTAACTAAAACCACAAAGGTGAAACTCACAGTTGTGCTACAAATTAAACAATCCACTTATATGACACTTAATATTGTCCTCCAATATTCTTACTCCCTCCGTGGCCTTTGTGGCGTTACAATAGAAAATCAGGATTGTGAAAAAATAGACAAAGACTCCATTCAGAGTGTCAACAGAGAGCCATGGCATTTTGCCTGAGTCAACAAAGTCCAAGTGTGGCATTTAGGCATCCGGCGAGCATTCCCACCCATTCTGGTCTTATCATCTGCACCATTATTTTCTAACATGGAGTAAAATTGCACAGACTACACCAAAGTATTTCTTTTTATACCTTTTTAGACACTGATGTATTTTTAATGACTCATGCTCAGTCCCAGCTTAAAACCAGAGACATTAGTATAAGATTCACCCGTAGGCACGCTTGAGACAGCAAGGATTAAGATACATTCAATATTGATGTATGAATTGGAGCTGAGATGAGCAGTCGCTGCCGAGGCAAAGGTTGGTGCCCTTGCACAGTTTGACAGGAAAAACATTAGCAAAAAGGGTCCAGGGCATTATAGCAAAATAATCCTATTTAAATATCAAGAGGTGACTTGTAAAGCTCATAGAAGCACATGATGCTGTCATGCTTCTCAAAGTGTAGCTTATCCAGACAAACCATGTAGTGTGCAGTGGATGTCCTGGAAATGAAAGAACGTGTCATAACTCAGCTCAGAGGCCATGACAAAAATGTAAAAAGAACAATGGGATTATCAATCTTTGTTAAAATAAACATAAATCAAATCATGAGACGTCAGTCATACAAGTACATGCAGCTGTGTTTTAAAACAATGTGGCTGGAAGTGTTGAAAATTATAAGCAAAACCAAACAGTGTAATGCTGAGAGACCAGCTGCTTTACAGCCCTGGTTTCAGGTGCTCGTATCAGCAGTCGGCCTAGAAGGAGAGATCACCGAGTCCCTGGCCAAGCCACACCAGGCAGGGGCCGTCACAAAAGAAAGACATCAGTTTTCCCAATTCTGACTAATTGTAACATCTGTAAGAGCCGGTGAGTCGGGGATCTCTTGTCATAACTAGTAATAATGAACATCGCTCTTCATTTCCATGCAGGTGCTAAAGGTTCAGCCGATGACCTGCATCCATTCTGATATCCTTAATTACATAATAAAAACCTCTAACATCTTGATTTTTCCAAAGTTAATGCACCCACTACTACGATTCTCTGGAAAGACAGGTCAAACATGTACTGCTGTAACATTTGGTTTTTTGTATGAAATCTCCATTAAAACTTGGCCTGCACACATTTATTTGAGTGATGATATTTATCCACGGTTACAAAGGTAGCCAGCAACATCTACTGTAGAGTTTAGTATAAATCGGGTACAGAGTGGAGGAGTTAATCAAGAAGAGATCGGGGACGGGGTCTCACCGGACTAGTTTCTACTAGATGTACATCCTAGTACAGTACATGGGCTACACTAGGCACTGATGTGTCCCACAGGACTGACTTTCCTCCCCTCAGTATCAAACCCAGGTAACAAGAACCCAGACACACAAAGCACAGAGGCCGTCCCAAAAACAGGGGTCCCACCTCAAATGAACTACACTGTGTGTGTTGAGCCTACGTCCTCTGGCCAGTTAGAGAACAGCATACGCTCACATAGTAAACCGTTTGTTATACAGTAAGAGAAGGAAACAAGCATCAATACTGCACAAATTAATCTGAGAAGCCATGAAAAACTACGAGTTTTGAGGAAATTGGATATTGAAATGAAATAAAAGGGTAAAATCACTATACGCACCCAGTCAATGCTACTAAATCACTATCACTGTTTCCACACCACTACTTGTACAAAGTGCTTAGCTGGTAAAATGTTACATGTTCAGTGACAAACCAATTCATTAAAACTGTGCTCTGATCTTATGATGTGCACAATCTATCCTTTAGTTTCACTGAGCGTGAGAAACAGGCTCTTCACTACATTGCGAAAAGGAAACTTCATTCTTTGACGTATCCATTAAAATGCAGTGGTGCACCACAGCTAATAAAAGGAGACAGAGGACAACAGCATGACCACCTTACGGCATCATAAAGTTAGTGAAGGGAGCATAAATAATGGAACACTCATTTTCTCAAACCGCCTTGGTCTAGCTGCTGCTGCTTTCTCTGCAGAACAGGTTTCTGCCAGGCAGCATGGAAATCAGTTTGGGATATTTGTAGAGACTCAGATGGAAAATGTATGAATGCCATGTCACTGACTATATAAATTAGGTGCATTGAAGCTGTAAAGTAGTTCTGTCAGGAAGAAAGATAAAGTATAGGACCAACAGGTAAAGAAATGGACTACATTAATGGTATAATGTAGACTGGTTTCACACCAAGGGACATTCAGATTAGTGGCATACACTCCCCCAGTATATTAGGTAACTCTTGCTAGCACTGGGTTTAGCCCACTTCTGCCTTTAGAACTGCCTATTTCTAGGTGGGATAGATTCAACAAGGTGCTGGAAACACTCTTTATAGAGATTCTGGTCCATAATTATGATGAAAATCTCCCATTCCAGCCATCAGGAGATGGGTAAACTCTGGTCATCAAAATACTGAAGTATGCTGTGGCATTTACACAATGCTCACTTGGTACTGAGAAGTCAAGAGAGTGACAAAAATATGTGCCATACCACTATTTTGAACAGCTTGAACGGTTCAAATGGATGGACCCATGCTTTGCTTTACCTCACCATCTAAATGTCGCAGCAGAAATTATTTGAGTTGCTATTGAGTTGCCTGCATTTATCCCACCTGTCATTCGCACAGAGAATGCAAGCAGCATGCAAGCACACTGGATGTTTTCCGTTGTTGACAGCGTTCTTTGTAAATCGTGTCGATGGTTCTGTGTTAAATTTCTGAAAAATTTAGACCAAACCACGCCAATGACCACGGCACGTTCAGAACTTCAGCAGATTGCCTTGACCACGTCCACATGTAAATGCATTGTTTTACATGTGTTCAACATGGCAGCATCTTATAGGCCATAGTTAGGGACCTCAAATTACCTGAAATCAAATATTAAGGCAATTTCGATTGAGATATTTCGCTAACCATGATGGTGACAAGTAATCACCAAAGTCAATTTATGTCCAAAAGTGTGTGGCATCAGATGAGGTAGCTCGCTGGTGGTGATCAAAATAATTTGCAGGTTTCCTCCTCTTTGGAAAATGAAAATGAAAACTAAATTTTACATCAGTCTATCCCAAATATTTCATCCATCCGTGAACTAATCCATAACCCACTGACTGCTTATGCTGTTAAGCAGTGAAGACATCACAAAAAAACAAAAAACACAAGTATGGAAAGAAGATTCCAAATATTTCAGTCAGGAGTCAAATGGTTAATGAACAAACTGCTGCTTGATGAGCACAAACTACAGATCAGTGTAGCCAAAATCTGAGTCTGATGTTTCAATTGTGCTCTCGCTATCTGAGGGCCTACTGCACAGCAGTGGCTGCTAGGTTCCCCAGGTGCTAACTGAGGCATGACAGTGCTCTGTCAAACAGGACTCCTCCATCATTTCCCTCAACAGCTGAGTAAACAGACACAGAGCAGGGACTAACACATCCTCTCGCTACAGCCTCAGCCTCAGTACACTCCTCATACCCACGGATGCCTAGCTGCAGCTCCAGCCATTCATCCAATCACAGGGAAGTACCAGGGAACCTTTTGCAACTTAGCAATGCCCTAACTCATTCAGCACCAGCTCAAACTATCCTGAAAACAGAAAACAGTCGAGTCATAATACTAATATCCGGTTCTTAACACTCCTCCAGTATGAGGTCAGTGCATCAATTTCCTGCCACCCAGAAAGGCAGTTAATGTACTGTAGTAAAGGAACTAATGTAGTTCCTCTCAGTGGACTGCCACTGTCACACCGATGGGGGGGGACAAGCCACATCGGGGGAGTGGGTGAGACTCGTGCATGGTGCGACATTGGTGAGATGTGCAGCCAGGATAAATCCAGTGTGTGAAAAAGAGGCAGGGGTGCAATTACACAGAAACAGGGGGACAAACACAGAGCAGTGTGTTTGCCACAGCATGTGCACTAGCGCTCAGTGAGAGTGGGAATGGAATCTCTTTGCCACAGAGAAAGAAGACAGTTCTCCATTTTGTCACTTTGTCTCTCAACATGTCCCTTTGCTGTGCCGCCTAAAAGTTTACCACACTCTATTGCTGTGTTCCCTTTTCTTTTTTGGTGACTCTCTCCTCCTCAATTGCAACCCTACTTTCCAATGCAGTCCGATGCAGTTCTTCCTTTGTCAGTGTGGCATGGACTCAGAGGAGAGATAACATGTCTCAAACAGATGACAAATGCTGATTCATATAAAGAAGAGCAGAAATCAATACATTTTTAAACTAGGTCTAGATTGGATATGCTAAATCAATTTCATTGAAGCTCACGCTAATGGTCATGGACAATGTTCATGGAACATGTAATCTTCCTGAATGCAGTCAATTACATGCTCTGATTTACCCCTACAGTACAACATACATCAAAGGGGTTGTTGAAAATCTCATCTGTTTGAATTCAGAGAACAAGTGCGTGGTTTTATTTGGAGAAAATGAACGTAAACACATAAAGCGTCTGTATTGAGAACCTACATGCATATAAATATACTGTAGTGTGAGACACAGGGCACAGTATTTTTCTAAATAGTATCTGTGACATATTCAAAGTCTGTCAGACTTACAGATTACAGTGATAAGTCTGCTCACTATTTAATTTTTTTTATTTCAAGTGCATATTCAACTGCAGCTTAACAACCCATGTGAAACAAAACTCGATTTTTTTAAAATGTACCGTAAATTCTGGACTCTAGAGCGCACCTAAATTTAAGCCGCACCCGCTAAAATTTAAAAAGAAATACATATTTTGTCACATATAAACCGAGGACTATAAGCAATATCCAGGCTGAGAAATAATATTTACATAGAAAGATGTTAAGATCTGTATGTCTGTTGTATTGTTCACAGTAGGCATGAGGATGTTCTGTGCGCTGTTTTAGATTACAAAGAGTGCGTTTACGTGTATGTGTGGCTGGTATAACACATGTCGAATGTACAGAGCCGACAAAAACGTCCTTGTTATAAATAAACGGCTTGTTCCATAGCCAAAGGAGAAGACGTCTCTTATTCTTCACGAATTACGCAGGGTTGCTGCGCTCAACAAAAAGATTTTGTACCATAAGTCTTTATTCATACACCTGAACCTGAATGGTGCCTGTAACACAAATTAAAAGCTGCATCATAGGAATTTCTTCGTGTTTTCCATTATGAGGGGTGAGGTGTAAAAATATTACCGTATTTTGCTGTTGTGCGTCTTGGGTTGCATGCGCTAAGAATAAAATTGGCGCTTTTTGTTTGCACTGACTTCCATCTACAGCGCCCATCTGAGGGCTGCAGAAAAATTCATAGAAAAGCCGCATCTCTGTAAAAGCCGCATGGTTCAAAACGCGGAAAAAAGTAGCGGCTTAAAAATACGGTATGTCTACGCATACACCACAGTGACTTTTAGAGTCATTGCTGCGAAGAGTTGTAGATTGTCCTCAGAGAGAGCTAGATTCAAAAAGAAAAGAGCAGAGTACAGTGCATAGATCCGAGGTAAAAAGAAGCTATTACTTCTGTTGACTTTAGGGTTGGTTAATCTTGTACATGTTGGATGCTCAGCGGGCGTCTTCACTCAGGCCCACATTTACCCCGGGGGGGGGGTCTTTAAACAAGGGCCAGTGGGATCTGAAATACCTGTGTGTACCGGAGGAGCTGCAGCAGCCGTGTGTGGTCCGGGCTTTGGACTTCATCTCAAAGCTGTAAGTTAAATGGGCGTGAACATAATCCCCTTGTCCTAAATGAGCAGTTGTGATGTGTTAAAAAAAGCTGTTAGTAAAAGCCGTGCTCACAATGTCCACTGCGCCTCTGAAGTTCAGCCCGTATGTCTTGCAAAGCAAACAACTGTGCGTTTACATTTAAACTGTCATTTCTAAGTAATGCTAAATTATGGTGTATATATATTTTTAAAACATAGTTACTTGTTTACCATAGCTTGACTGTACTGTGAGTCCTATTTATTTTTATTTTTTTTATGCTTGTTACTTGTACAGGCAAGGGTAATTGGGCAGGAGTCCTATAGAGCTGAACTCCACCTCCTGGCATTAAAGTGGCACCCTGGAGTTCATCTTCATCTTAAGTAACGGACACAGCATTGGCAAAACCACACTCTTCTTGAACGTCCCAGCTTTCAAACACAGTTTCACTCTGACCAAACAAATACATAATTTAGCTGCTTGACCTTGAATCTATTAAATCACTGTGGCTGTGAGCACACACACAAAACAAAAAGAACAATTACACAACAGTGGTGTGCTGTATTTGGGCAACAGCCTGTGCTTCATTATTGTCCACTGGGGTTTCGAGTGCTTATGAACTTTTCATCTCAAATTCAATTAATGAGACAGTGTCCAGATTACCAAAAATAATTCATTTATATAAAGTAACATAAACAAATCATGATTCTTCCCAGAATTTAGCCGTTTAGACAAATTCAATTTGAGTTATTTGTAAAATTTCCCAATGTAAGTGAGGTAAATAGAATTTTGTAACTATATATATTTCACGCATCTACTGTACCTCCTGTCTCAAACATTATGTGTAAGTTTTAAAATGTTATTGTTGAACTTGGCTTTCACTTTTCTTCATTTATAAAAAAAAGGGACTGGACAAGGAATTTGTTAAAAGCCTGTCTGGCTGTCTACATGAATACAAAATTAAATTGCGTCTAGCAGAGTCACCATATCCTCTTATCCCTGCAATAACTTTTGGTGAGTTATATTTGATCAAAGCTGAAATGATGTCTGGAATCAACACAGTCAGACTAACACTATAGAAGCGCACTTTTCGTCTTCATATCCAAGGATCGATGTGCATGATAGCTGAAAGGTACTGTTGGTACTGTTTTTGGGTCTCTCTAAAATTGCATAAAGATAATTTGCAGTCTTTTGATTTAAACCAACAACACAGACATTAACCTTTTTTAACATGATTGCAAAGTGGACAAACCTTAATTGGTGTGTAATGCACGTATGTCAACATATTTTGCATGTAAGATCATTTAGAGACATTAAAAAAACATCAAATGAACAGAGTAGTGCTGGTTGTATTACAAAAGCGTTTTCTCTTTATTTTACAATGAAAACAAAAAGAGTTTTAGGCAAATGTCTGATGCTAAGATAAATAAACTGAAAAACCAAATAAATGGAGGCTTAGAAATCTTCTCAATGGTCTGAATAAGGGCAGATCTTTTTTGAAATGTAGTCTGTGGTGGCCAGAGTGCCAAATCCCTAATGCTTAAATATTCAAAGAGGAGTGTGAAAATGAAATGTTTTTAATCCATTCTGTCAGCCTGAACACCACAGTGCAATGCAGAAAGTGCTAAGAGCACTTGATAAGATGCTGTTCCTCCAGGTAGATAAAAATATACAATTATTTTGTATTTGAATGGCATCAGGAGCTAGTCTTTAGCAAAAAATTGTAAAAAGTCAAAAACTCTTGGCATGTCAAGGTGTTGTTGGTTATAAGCTAGATCTGAACTACGCTCAGAGTGACAGCGGGATTTTTAAATCCTGCTTGACATACTGGCTAAAGTTCCAGCGACATTTTCTATATAAATAGCACTGGGATTTGAAAAGAGAACACCGTGTGCATGCATTTGTGCAGGAGACATGAACAAAAAAGAGAGCTAAAGTATCACAAGGAAAGAGTAACAAGAGTCAGAGTGAAGAGGGGATATAAAGGCTAATGTATCAGAGAGATCCCACTTGTCTTTGTTCACCTGAGAAACTTTAGAGCTCAAGGACATTGTGTCTGTGTTGTTTGGCAGGAAACGCACTGAAGGAAATGAAAAACTACTTTTAAGAAATGACTTGTCTGGCTTTGGAAAACACTCACATCGGAAAAGAAAATATAAAAGGGGCTCCAGCGCTAATCTGACTGTCAACATACAGCATCTCGGTTCGGCTCGTTTAACTTGAAAGCTGGAGTGAAAAAGCTCCTGTCATCTATTATGTACATACTATATAGCTGACGGAATCCAGAGAAATTTGGGAAGTGTTATAGTATCTCTAACTTAAAAAGATTTTTTTTTTTGCTTCGGATGGTAAATGGTTAAAATCTGTTGATATGGTTTCCATTCCCTCCATTACACTCTCAGTTTAAAATCTATTCTGTAACTAAAAGAAAATATCAAGTTCTTAATGTTGCCACTGAAAACATGTTCATCCAAACAGACAGTAGGTCTGTGAAGACCTTAGTCACCACATCAAGCTAAAGGGAAAATTACTTTAATTTGGAACTTGGCATGTTGAACTTTGGCAGTTGATGAAAAGTGAAGATACATTTTCATCATCGTTTGTATTTTCCCTTTTAGCATAACTGCGGCCTAAAATGTGACTTTGTGATTCATGTGACTTGATTTGTACGTGTCTTACGACTAAATAAAAGGGAACAACATTACCAACCAGACTAAAAGGAGAATTTTTTTCATTTCCTATGAAAAACCTAGCATATTTGTGTGTAGTAAAACATGCAAACCTCATGCAAAAACATGCAAATTATTTCTCAAATAATTATAATTTGAGAAATGATAATTATTTGTATCATTTTTAGTTATCATTTATTAACATAACAACTTTATTTCACCTTCACTTCACCACAAGCATATACCATGTTGATGCCACTGATGACCAATCAATGAATCAACTGCCTTCGTTACCTCAGTGCATCACTTCTCTTTCATGTGCTTCAATAATAATATTTTCTTTCTTTTTTGATCTTTCCTAATGTCTGTATTGATATAAGTGGTATAATATGTGTGGAATTATAAATATATATAATGATATATATGATATATAAAGAATATATGTGTGTATATGTATGAATGTAAGTTTATATGTATGTAAATTTGTATTTTTATTTATGTATATACCATTTACATATTGAATTATTTATACCCGACCCTTCTAAATCTGGCAGTAAATAAAGAAAAGCGAAGCTGGCAGGGATGTCCCTGTCCCTGGCTGGTAGTGCGCATTAATCTGAGGAATTCTGTGGTATTGCTCTGGGGGTGGACAGTGGGGGGTGTCACTGGATGACCAAACTGAAACTTATTTGTTAAGCCTTCATATACAGTTCAGGGGCCCTCCTCAGGTTTGGGAGCAAGACCAGGGTCAGGCAAGACCCTCGACTGACCCAGAGCTAGGAAATCTCAGTTACAGTCACTATTGCTGCATGTGAGTGACTGACTAACAGACCTACCAAATGGACTAGCACGGAGCCCGGCAGTAGAGACACCTCTTTTTTCTTTTCTTCTCTCATCCACAATACCTCCACTGTCATCTGCTGCCTCCTGCCTCTCTCACTCACCATCTTTATCTCTCCCTCCATCTTTCTCTTACCTTCTGCCACATTCCTTTAAAACAACATAAATGCACACACATTACAGTTTTCTGTCTAATATTTCCTATTAGTCGTGTTTTGTTTTTCATTGGGCAAAAGTTGTGTACAGTACTGGGATACGGTTTTGGCAGCACCTCTGTCAAGGTAAAACAGATTGGAGCTGTAAAAAGCATCGCTAGCACTAGATCACCTTTGAACATCCAAAGTCTTCTGAGCTCTCAAAATAGTATTATATAAAATGCAGTGTGTCCATTGATAACATTTCTCAAAGGCAGCCCACCAAACCAAATAAATAAATAAATACATCCGGACCTTGATGAATTGCTTAGGCGCCAACTCTTCTACTTTCACTGCAACTTGACCTTAGCTACACCCCCATAGTTCTTAAAACCTATTGAAATCTCTTTAAATAATGAAAGTTATTAAAATTCTGAATAATAAAAAAATAACACATTCAGGGGATTTAATGCTAAATGATTTAATGTTACGTTTGTATAACTGAGTGCGCTTACATGCATGTTAGTAACTGGGAAACCTGGTTATGGGAAATCCACGTATACATGCAGCAGAAGAGTAACGTGACTTCTCCTTCACTACAAATATTTTGAAATCATGGCTTAGATTTTAACTGTACAATGATGGAAATGTGTGTGTTTGTTTGTACTTGTGTCGAGGCAAAATCCCAGTTCGGGGGGAGAGAAATAAAAAAAAAAAACGAGACACACTGCTGAATTATCCACAATGGAAACTGTCAGAATTTTAAAAATCCACAGGGGGAAGTGACTTATTTAAAATTCTAAAGGCACTTTGTACTAGTTAAAATCTTCATCGCACTTTCACAGACATTGTCTTACACATTGCCTCCGTTACTGATCTCTCCTTTAATTCATACTTTTATTTACCTGTGTGTCACCAGCCTTTTGTTAGGGACATGCACAGCTGGAAAAAGACAATTAGAACGAAATTAGCTTTCTCCAAAACCAGGTTTCCCAAATTGTCCAGTTTTTGAAACAAGCTCTCCTATTTATATGACACTTAAGAAATCAGCTCTCCAGAGACAGCCGACTGTAACCGTGATACTTATGTCCATGTAAATGAACTTACTGTTCCCTGCACTCCCAACAACAAAATTCATAAAGACAGGCTGGCGCTGCTGCCTTATGAGTTTTAAATAACATCGAGATTTTGTGGGGAGGGGCCAGACTTTAAGAAGTTAACTTGGAAGCATATTTGTACTTTGCAGATTCAACAACTGTAATGAGTAATTTTGAGGTTTGAGGTTTTGCGATACAGTTTGATATAACTCACTTCCAGACTATGTTTGGATATTTGTGTGTGTGATTTGCTACAGTGTGTATAAGGCTGTCAAGCAGAAAACATCAGTTTATTTTGTTTTGAAAGAAACAGGCAGTAGTCACAAGTGTTCCACTGACTTTCTTTGGGATACAGTATCCTGAAAGTAGCAGGTCATGGCTAATGGCAATTAAGGCTGTCACATGTATGTGGAGACTCTTTCTTAGAGGCTGTTGTAAACCGTGGTTCCCTGTAGACGTTCAGAGTGAAAATGTGATGGTGTTCTAGGTCATACTTGTGCAGAAATAGAGAAGTGATCCCAAACTTTAAGCACCACTACATTTTACTTAAACAGCAAATACGTACATTTTGAAAATGCTAAATGAAAGTCAGAGAATTACTTCAGTCATTATGATTGATCCTCTGAAGACCATGTCTCCAACATTTTATGGTGGTCCATTGAGGACTGTCCATTGACTCTACATTGTCTGCCAGATCACTATTACAATCTGTTACAGCATGTCTTCTTGCAAGGGTTAATTAAGGATAAAAACCTGTTTAATTAAGGGCATACTCGATAGAGTAACCTTGGCTGAAACTGGCAGAAACTGATCAGCAAATCCGTACAATTATATAACACACATGATGATTATGTCAAGGATGCTGAAACAAGCACATTAAGCAGTGTGCACTAGTCTGCCATCTTTGATGTTGAATCTTGATGCTGCCACTATGATGCTGTTGATGTTTAATGCTTCCTAGGCCAAAGGATAACTTTTAAAGAAGTCACAGAAGCATAAGCTCTTATCAGTATGACATATGGTAGGAATCTGGAAAGATAAGGCACAATTTGAGGAGTACTTCACCACTGATCAAGTCAGGATATGAAGCAAGCAGATTGTGGCTGATAAATTGGCACATTTCTTTGCTAAAGATTTAAGTGCCTCAAGACGGTTTCAAAACACTGTAAACTCTCACTCGAAACTGTGTTAGAGTGAGAGTAAGCTCACCTGAGAGAAGGGGAAGCATCAAATCCCTGAGTCAGTCTTCAGAGGAATGCATCTCGTCTTCCTAAGGATCCAAGTTGATCCTAGAGCTCGAACCTCATGCTAAGTAACATCTTACACAGTTGTGTGTCCTCAGATCCTAATGGGTTAGTGTGAGGAAAAATGTCTTAAAGAAAGTCTGTTTGAACCAAACTGTTTCCATGTTGTACATGGAAACTCACTGTCCATTCTTTTAGGTACACCTGTACAACTGATTCCTCTGGTTTTAAGTTGAAACTGTCATAAAGGTGATTCTCCGTGAGTTTTATTGAGGTCAGAGTCGGTAGGGCAGTGTATTAAAAGAAGAGGTGATTCCAAATTTATAAAAAATGAGGTGGCCAAAACATTAGAGCCACTTCTTTTACAATGCACTCCAATGCAACTCCACTTTTCACTTTGACCTCAATAATAAACAGAGAGCAGAATTCAACTTTCCGAAAGTTTCAACTTAAAATGGAGAAATTATAACACTGTAAAAGGAGAATTCATGGCACAGCTGCTGTGTTGGATTGCATTAAATTGTACAGGTGTACATAATAAAGGCCAGCGAGTGTATGTGTTAATGCACATAGTGTTTGTGAAGTCATGCAGCACCATGGCATTTTATCTGAAGTCATTCCATTTAATAAAGTCTACAGAGGCTGGGTCATTTTGTAACAGATGCGTATGGCTTTGTTTATGCTCTTCTGGTGGTAAGTACAGCAGTTGGTAAATGAAGCTTAGCGAAAGTTCAATCAAGAAGATGACCTTATTCACTCTCCTCTGCCCCTTTATTCATTATCCCCTCTCAGCCACACCTCTTGGCTTTTATCCATTCAAATTCTTCCCTAATTCCCTCTATTATCCCATCACTTTAAAATCTAAAAGGCAGCTCCTTACAGCTTCACTTCACACAATTGATTAAGCCTGAAAGTACAGCCAGACCAGAATCGTGCAAGGCTGACAGGTAATGTAAAAACCGACTACAATCTGTCCCACCTGTGGGCAGATCAGTTTACTGCTGCTTGATTAAGTTCACAAATAATGATTGACTGTACAGAGGCTGGGCAGCAGTAAGTTTTATGTCACAGCTGAAATAAAAGTCAGCAGATTCAAAATACAGTATATACAATAAATACACAGTGCCACTGGTCAGTCAAAAGGACAGTGGACCCTTCTCACTACCGGTCAGTTCCCTCAGCATCTGTGGTCAAATTCCACACAAGTCATTTAAAATAGAAAGTGACAGGGAGGCAGCAGCTTTGCCTCCTTGCCATGAATGGGCTGTTCCCTAAAGCAACTGCACCACCCCTCTCAATCACTAATCACAATCCCCATTATCAAACAAATTAGCAGTTAGTTTCTGTTATGCTGATTATAACGCCTGAAGGTGATGCCAACATTGTTTATTATTTAATATAACTAGCTTTCGTAATTGTAAAACAAACATAGTGCTCGATAGGTAGGTGTGCAGCATAATCGGTTTAAATCTGGTTATGTAAAGACAGCAGTATAAATATAAGATCTGAAATTTCACAATGGAAATGCACTGACAAGTAGGTAATTAGGAGCAGCGCACAACCACTACCATTGCTTTTGTTGTAATCTGCTGGCTTTATGGTTTGTCCACTCGGAGCTATTATACTGCTGTTTCACTGACCTCCAGGAGCTTCCCCCTCACATCGCTGCTGAAGTGAGAAGCGATCAACCAAGTCCTGATTAATGGCTCTCTAATGCTCCTTGGAGGCAATCACACTCAGAAGGTTTGGCCAAACAGTAACAAATGGGGCAATCAGCAATCATCCTTTGTTGCATCCATAACCTCACTTATCGATTAATCAGCATTAAAATTTCACCGGAGAAACACACCTTAATTGTCGGTGTGTGACACGTCTTTATTGCACACCTAAAGTTCCCTTCTTGCATTTTCAGAAACAGGGCATTTTAATCCATTTTAGACAACTGGGATCAGAGAGTAAAGATCAGATATTACCCCAGTGGTCTGGGAGTAACATCGAGTTACCATGGTGATCCGGGTCTGCAGAGACAAGCTGTGACTGATGACATTAAGAAATTGAATGTCTACGAAAGCAGCACAATACCTAAATTGATTTTGTCACATAAAGCTGAGGTGGTAGGGAAGAAAACCCCTCTTTAAATCTCCAAGGAAATCTTGTGTGTCATGTGGACTGACTTGCCTCTGTCTAAACAGTGTGAGGATTGTGGTGGTAGTAAAGGGACTGGTGCATCTCAGGGACAGAGGCAAAGATTGCCCTCATCAATCTAATGCCTCGCTTCCTGAGGCAATCATTTCCACAAAGCAACATGGCATCTCATTAGGCTGATTCACTCTCGAATGTCAGACACCTTCACAACAAAAAGTCGGGTGTAAGAGAACACACACACACTTAGTTTATTAGGTAACCTCACTTTACTTTGTCAAGTTGTATTTTCCTTTCATGGCATTTTACTGAACACACTTTTCTTTATCAGTGTACTGGATTTCAAAGTTGAAGATTTATATTTGAAAAGGTAGGGGCTTGATGGACAAGATGGAAAGGATGTCTTTTAAATGTGACTGCTAATCATTTATCAATTACAGTATGAATCAAATATTTTGATTCACTTGCAAATCTTTCAAAGAAAAAAGAAAATATACCACAAAACATATCGTTCATATCTTGTTTTTACAGTTAGCAGTAGATTTTTTCTGATTTACTGTATGTGTGAATGCATCATTTTGCTCTAAAAGCCCAAAATATGACAGACATATCACCATCATCAACAGCCTTAATTCCTCACACACACAAACATGTATACACACAAACACACACACACACAATCTCTTCTCCAACAGGCTGTGAAAATGACAGATTTGAAAAAAGAAATGCCAGAGAGACAAGTGAGCCCAGGCTGAAGACAGAAAAAGGCCTTTAATGGATGCCCCATTACATGCTTTGCTTCTTTGCCTTGGGCCTTGACCTATCCATCTAGCAATCTGTCTTAAGGTGACCACACTCTCATGAAACTCCCACCAAAACCACTTACTTAAATAGAAGTGGGACTTTTAAACCCTGGTATCACAGAACCCATCTCTCATTGTTCCCAAACATGCAGAGGGATGGAGTGTTTCATAATTTATCCTCCAGTATCTGATGAAGTTCAACTCGTGGGATAACACACCTTTATTCTATTCCCTCCCTTTTCCCACATCTCACCTATCTCTTTGTCCCCCCAAATGTGTTGGAGGAGATAAATGAAAAGAGCGCTGGCATGTTCCCTGGACATTTTAATTAGCCAGTCTTTAATTCAGCCTGACCCCCTTTCAACTTTGATCAGCCAGCTGGCGCTCTGATAAGGACCTGTCACTCACATGCAAACACCGGGGTTATTCAACAGCAAATTGTCTCTTTGTCATTTGCAGAAGCTCTCTACCTGTGCTGTCACGGGAGAGCTGTTCACGGCTCAGTGAAAACTAAAAGCCCAACAAGAATGGAAATATGGTGCATGAGCTGCGCTCATTTCATCCCAACTCTCCATTCACCGCAGCGTGGACTGCTACACGGTTCAACACAAACGCACTCCTCGATGATTAAAAGTCGGGACATTTCTGGGGGCAAAATTAATGTGTAACAGCATTAACTTGCAGTTTCAAACGCAGGCATATTCTATATTTACTGTTAAACTGACATGAACCTAGGGCTTCATGAGAGCCAGCTAAACGCAAAGGCCACATTAAGGCCGTTGAAACTGATTATAAATGTCCTGCACGGATGTCTGTCATGTACCTTTTTTTCTTAATTTGCAATGACAAATCTGTCATATGATTAGCCTAGTTTTTGCAGTAAAACATGTTCAACGAGCTGTTGTTGCCTTATATTTTACAATGTATTTGATAAATATATGCCGCACGGAAAACACACCTTTCTGTAACCCCAACATTTACAGTGCCCCACCATGTACTTACACACCGTGCAATACAGTGCTGAAAGGGGCTAACTAGAAGGAGACGTTTAAATCAGATACTGTCAATCATGTCAGACTCAGCATCAAAGAATAGCAGATAATTCCTGTGCCATATTACACCTGATTAAGGGCCTTCATAGACCTGTTCCCTAAAATAACAAAGGAATCAGCCGTATAGCTCAAGATCCAGCTTTTAAAGTATGCATCTGAGGTACTCACAGTGTTCCAAAGCAGCACTGGGAGACAAATCCTCTCACCGCTCTGTGCACTAAGCTGTGCCTGGCTACTCTGCATGTGCTCTATTCCTCTTACAGCAAGGCGCAGGGCCGAATGAAATTTCCTTTCCACTGTTGCCTCAATGAATAAAAGAGTACTTCTCCAAAATGTTATTTAGGCAACAATTAAATATCATGCAGTGATACTCTAATCTTGCACCTCTACTCTAATGTTTTTACTAATGACAAGTACAGGTGGCATCTTTTACCCCTGGAACAACTTTCAGACTAAAAGTGAAAAAGTTTAACCCAGGGTTAAATAGACATTATTGCTTCACACTTACAAAGTTTACTTATTGTACCCTTTGGACATTCCAGAATATGTCTGATCTTAGGATGTGCATCCAATTTTTAGACCCATTAATACCTCTAACCAGCCTTAACCTTATCAGCGTAATCAATTGAAAAAGAGTGGTTTCATCAACTAGACAAAGCACTGTCAGCACCATTGTCTTCATGCCACCAGACAGTAATAATCCTGCCCTGACCTCGTCTTCACCATTATCATTAGATCTGCCAAGTAAAGTGGCCTCATCCATCAGCCAGCTTACCCAGTGGCTGTGACTGGCGGTGCTTGCAATTTGTAAATGGGATTGGAGAGCGTCTACACAGGCTCAACCAGTAGCACTCCCATCATGTACGGCCGCAGCCAGCTGTCACATTTAGCCTTATTAGCCGCCGCTGCCCTTCATTCACGTGCTGATCAAATGTGGAGATACTGCAGTGGCTTTGCCCACTGCGTTCTCTCATTTAGCCTTTTCTTACTCCCATTCTAATATATGATGTATCACGTCTCGGCCCTTCATGTAAATCCTCCAGCCGGCTCCTCTTTCTATGAACCCCTCTCTCATCTCATTTTTTTCTGCAGTGCCTCATACCTACTGTTTTTCATTTTTCTCTCACTTTGTTCTTCTTCTCTGCTTTGTAGTTTACTTCACCTCTTCTCTTCAATTGTTTCAACCATTTCCATCCTTTGCTCTGTTTCTGATAACAGACCTGTTTAAGATATTCGGCGACACTTCACGGGCCAACAAGTGGTCGATAGTAAATCTAGATATGGCTTTTATTAGCTTAACTTACAAAAATATTACCTGAAAAAACTAACGACCGTAGTGAAATATACCAGCAGATTTGTGACACCGACTTACACTGCAAATGTTTTATGTATACTCCCAAGTCTAGATAGCAGAAATTACAGCACACATTCATAAATAACAAGGATTCAACAGACAAAGAAGACCTTATAGACATTATGTTTCATGGGTTGCATTTTCCAATTATGCACCGCAGTGGCCCAGATAAAGCCCAACAGCAGTTAATAAAGCTGACAAAAATCACTGCTTCATGTTTGCAGGCTGCACAGCAGGATATATAGTGAAACTGCCAAAGGTGAAATCTTGAAGAAGTGCTGCTTGTTCTTTTTTAACAAAAAGTAATTTATGTGTGAAGGAATACCAAGTGTAGCAAGAGGAACCTGCTATGTCTCAGGGTTTTTCACAACCCTTTCAGCAGTAAAATAAGACAGAAGCTTCCGTCACATCCATTCTAATTTTAATACAATGAAACATCTTATCGCATCTGTCTAACAAGCTGTCCATCAACAAACTCCCAGCTCTGTACATTTAATTGCAATTGTCACTTTACACTGCTATTCACCTGCCAGATGCTCCCGTTGATTGCAAGCTAAGAACCGCCATGAGCCACCCCAACATTCACCCATATGTTGTTCAATTCAATTTAAGGTGGCTCACCGTTAATTACAGTAACGATCGCAGACAAAAATCTGGTATTTACATTTCTGCAAAGTTTTTTCTTATGTACACTGTGTTCTACAACCTTTCACATGTCTTTAATAAATCATTTTTCATTCTGCTAATCTGCCAGTCAGTGAGTCTCAGTAGTTGTTACATTGTCTAATTCTGTTTGAGCTGCCTTCATAAGCTGTAATTCACCTTGTAAATGTCTGCCTCTTAACTCTTTCTAAACCCTTAGATTGCCTCTATGCCTCCTCGCCCATGTATATTCGATGTGCTACACAGCCAAGGCTTAGTGCATGTGAATCATGTATTATCCCTTGTCCTTTGCTTCTGCCTGTACATCTCTACATTCCTCTAATTTCATTTTCCAGTAGAGCTGTCAGGCACGTGGAAGGACCTGTCTACCACATGGTGTGGGGAGCCGTGAACAATTGACATTCTGCCAGTTAGGCCACAACCACTCAACATCTTCACAATTGGCCACATAAATATTGAGACAACTATTTAAACAGCTCTGATCAAACATGAGTCAATCAAACAGAGGCAATGGGAACAAAGGGGAAAAATATGTCTACATCAGAGAGATGCAGAGTGCTATAGGCAAAACAACAGCGATCATCAACAATAAAGACAGGAGGCTGAGGCTGGATGATTTGTTGTAACCCAAGCTCATTTTGTTTGATATAATGGACTCCGTAAAGCTCAGTAATAGCTTTATCTGTAACATACACAAGTGATGCATAATATTCTTGCTTTTTACACTGTGACCCGCTTAACCAAATTCTCACTTCTCCTTAATTCCTCTTTGGCATTGACTTCTATCCATTATTCTTTTACTGCTGTACACCAACCTTTCCCCTGTTTTTCTCCACTTCTCTGTTATTTGGATTGGACATTTTGACAAGGAGATCTCTGCACTTGTGTTTCAGAGTGTACACTTCTGTGTTGTACAGAAGCACAAAGGAAGGTATCAAAGCAAGCAAACGATACCCGTGATTTCAGCCAGAGAAGCTCCCAGTAACACCATTTAGCCTCTTTCTTCGCCTCTCTGCCCTGACCTCAGTGGATGAAGAAAGATGAGCAGTAATTTTCAGTTCAAGATGCCTGTGACATGTTATTCACAGAAAAAGAAAAGGCCTAATTAGGTGGTTTCACAGTAACCACGTGCTTTAATAAGGACCTAAATGTTAACAGCACACAAAAGGCAAACACCTACGTGCACAGATTGGCCATTAACATGTATACAGACACACACTCACACACAAAATGTGAAATTGACATTTTTTTCCTCAAGCCTTCGCTTACTGTTCCAATAATTCTGCTAATTGAACACCCGCCTAGACAGGAATGAAATAGCTCCTTTTACTTTTTAAATGTCTGCTCGTAAACATAACCATCAATTAATAATGTCAAAGAGAGAAACCCCATCAAAATTACATTAGCCACATTTCAGAACAGACAGGCTTCCAATACGGTTTTAACAACAAAATTACAGCCTTTTCAGCATCTTTCACAACACACAATTCATGACAACTGCAAACACTGTTTTTTTATTTGATGTGTGCAATAAGTCACTGGTTTACTATCATTACAAAATATTTTAGCTTTAGTTATTACGCCAACCATTTATTCTTTAACTCTATTATAGCATATAAAGACGCTTTATTATAATTTTTATATTTTAACTGGTTATTCTGAAACAGCTGCGATAGGCTAACAGAGGGATGCATCGTTATTCTGAAAGTAGTATAACTAATAATTTGGATGTTTATGTGCAATGAACAAGTTATTATTTTTGTTATTTTAAAAAACGTTTACAGAATGTCTCTGTTATGCTGGTGACCTACTAATTTGAACAGCATTTATCATTTTGACAAGTATGATTTATTGGTTACATTTCAATCATGGTTACTTAAAGGAAAACCGCTGACAATGTTTGATTATTGGTAATAGTTTAACATTTCTAATTCATAGAACTGTTCTGATCTTTCCCGCAGTGACTAACACGTGTCCTTCTTAGCAAAAATTAGCCAAGAACTAACAGCAAATATAAAGGAACCAGAAGGCATTCCGGCTGGACTGATGTTGTGGTCAGCTTAGGTATCATAAGAAACTTCTCCTTTGCCAGAGTCCTTGTACTGTACCTGTCTGCTTCAGTAATCTGCTGGGGAGCAGACAAACATCAGTGGGCCTTATCTCTACTTCTCAGGAGCAGTCAGGGAAGGAGGCAGGTGGCCCATCGGCAACAGAGACAGGAGCAGTCAGAGGCAGACTTGTGGATTCAGCCAACACACAAACATTTAATCGTTTAACACATGCATACACTCAATCTCCTGAAACTACACATGTACACAAACATACACAGCAAAGCACGCTAAACTTTTTTGGAATAAAGGGGCCGAGTTCATCAATAGGGAGAATTTTATTTTATGGGCAGTGATAAGAGCATCAATGATGCAGTAAACAAAGTGCAGCACCAGTTTAATGAGCATTATGCTCATAGCAGTATGACTGAGCAGAAGGATTTGCCCGGTGGCAATATTGAATGCTATGGTTGACACATACTGAGGGGCAATAATACACCATCTGCACTAAAGTGATATCCAATACTTGCATCTCATGCAAGATTGCACATGTGGGCAATGAAATTGAAACTATCACCTCCAACCACTTTCTTTGAGCTAAAGTCAGTAAAAAGTCAAATTCTGTTAGTAGTACATTTCACAGGGCAGTGGCGCCTCAGAGACGTTCAGTGTCTTTACAGCAAACTGTGTGTTCTGGCGTTTGTATTCACAACGTACTGGAGCTGCCTGTGGGGTAATGTGGTGGCTTAAAAATGTTATCCTGCATATCAATATGAACTGGGGTTTTCAGTCACTGGCGCACTTAAAAGATTTTAATATGACATAGGTTAAATAAGTATTTCCTTTGTGTGTGTGTGTGTGTGTGTGTGTGGTGTTAGAAGGAGAGAGAAAAAGAAAGAAACAGAGGGAGAGAGAGAGAAAAAGAGAGGGTAGACACCTTTTGTCGCAATAATTAAAAAGCTTACATTGAAAACATGCATCAATCAGTCTTTGTCCGTGCTAACCATGTCTATCAGCTGCAAAATGTGTGCTGACACATGAATCTATTGAGCTTTTAATCAATTTACTATGGATCTAAAGGGGAATTCTGCACAGATGTGTGAGGACGAAGTCTTCTCCGTAAAAATCTGTGCTCTGACAAACTAGCATATGTAGACAGGGGAGGGACAGAGACAGACAGACAAAGAGATAGATAGACAATAACCATACAAAGTGATAGTAGAAAAATAATGGCAACAGTGGTTTAATAACTGGTTGACTACCACTGGCAACAATAATTTCAAGTAAGTGACTCCTGCACAACATTAAAGAGAAATTTTGAACCCGTCTTCTCTACAGAACTCCTTAGATCAGCTGTGTGGTAGTTTATGAACGGTGCACTTGAAGTTAGAATCTTTATCGGGTTGAGATCTTGTTGGATTTTGTGCCTCTGAATAAATTCCACAGTAGATTTACTTGGATGTTTAGGGTCAATGCCCCTGATGCATCATCCAGCTTCTTCTTCTTCCTACATTATCCTGGAGGATACAGTGATAAACCTGGGAATTCATCTTTCATTATTTTTCCTCCACCGTAATTTTCTTGTCGGTATGCAGTTTTAGTTTTACACCATATGTGTTTTCTTCTCAAACAACTACATCTACCTTTTCTTTATCTGTCCACAAGACATTTTGCCAGTAGCGTTGTGGCGTGTCAAGGTGGGCTTTGACAAACCTTGGGCGAGCTATGGGTCTTCTTGGGAGAATTATGGTTACTCCAAGGTGTCCTGATGTGCCTGTTCAATGTTTTACTCATGGCTAACTTCCAGAGATGTTAACCTACTCCAATGAATCCTGAAAGTCTTTAGCTGTTACTCTAGGGTCCTTTTTTACCTCAGAGTATTCTGCGTTGTGGCTTTGCAGTGATCTTGGCTGGGTGCCCACTGCCATAAAGTACCCACAGCACCAAATTATCTATTTTGAGATATGTCAAATTGTAGACTGCTGTAACTCTTTTCAGCTACATGCAAATCAACAACTCTTGATCGTAGGCCTTCTAAGATGTCGTTTTGACAGGCAGGACTCAAATCAGCTGATTCTGCTTGTGAAAAGCACACAGAAATTATTTGATTGTTTATTTAAGTCAGGGTATGTCTAAAGCACACCTTTATTCTTATTTGATTGATTGGTTGACATCCGAAGCCCACGGTTGCCGTTACTTTTCCACCATCACTTTATATATTTAATGGGTGTGTTCAGCAAAGAAATATGTAAAAGATTTTTAAAAATTAAACAAGAATTGTTGATTTTGTTGATATTTGTGACTTTGGTGAAGATCAATTCATATTCCATAACCAATTTTTGCAGAAAACTAGAAAGCTGCAAACAGTGCAATTACTTCTCCTAGCAACTGTATATATTAGCACACTACTATGTGTTTCTAATAAACCGTTATGCTGCTGCTGCTAAATATGCTAAGTTGGTTGTTGATGGTTTGCGCAATTCAATATTCTCTCGTGATTTACCTATAACCCACTGTGGCGCTTCCTGTTTGTTGTCTCGACAGAGCACAGCAGGTAACAGTTGGAGACAAGCCTCCAGATGATAATGTTCCCTGTCCTCTAAGTAAATAACATTAGATAAAAACAACTCCGACAACTCCGTCTTTAGTCTTTGGTTCCAGTCTGGCACCTTGATCTAAAAATACACAATTTCTGCAGCTTTCATGAGCTGATCAAATGCATGTGTTGAGGTCATGGAGAAAGCAAAGAGGTGGCCCTGAGAAGAAAAGCAGACAGAATGCCACAGCAAGTTGCAAACTCCTGCCTATTTTTATGACATCAGAATGTAGGATATAAGGTAACATTCATGTGAGCAGAAAGGAACTTTGTTTTCTGGCTGACAATACTCTGGACCAAACTGCGCTACATCCACACGTGTGTGTGTATGCCTACAATACACACACACACACACACACACACACAAGTACATACCAAGTCACAGACTTTGTCACAGACACAGACTATGACATTCCAGATATGTGTTCATTTAAAGAGATTCAGATTCAAAAAGCTGTCTTAAAACCAGTTGTTTAGAAATTGAAAGAAGGTAGCTGAGGGTAAAATTTCTTCACCAGGCCCGTTGAGACCACAGATGAAAGGGAACAAGTTCAAAAATTACAAAGAAATTTTATTTCTCATGGCTACATTTTACATAGAAGCCAAAATCTTGATAAAATCACCCTCTTTCATGCAAACATTGCTGACCATATTCCAATAAGCAGCTTTTGTTGTCGCAAGTAACTGCTGGAAAAACATTTTGTGATCACGAAAAAGTCCTTTTCCTTTTCCACAAGGCAACAGTGAGTACGAGACTATCGGGCTAAATTGAGCTTTTTGTCTGTTTTGTCCTTTTCGTCCTTCTTTTCGTCCAAGCTGGGGACTCAGACCTAATTTGGCATTTCTTTTGCGAAGGCATTTGTATTGTACCCGCAAGTACTTTTTGAGAAGCTTACAGGAAAACCCGTCTATAGAAGCCACTGCAATATTATACTTGAGAGTATAATCAGTGTGCTCTCAAAAAGATGACACATTTTTTACGTGCTTATTTTCCTTGTACCTGGCTCGCAGAGAACATGGATTTATTATCTTCTCTACTGCCATTATTTATAAACGGAGGAAGAGATACATCATACTAATCACAACAGGAAGTATGTGTTTTCCCTCATACTGTTGTTTTGCCAGCTCCCAACACAAGAATTTGGGACCGTAGGTGATAATACAGAAGTCTCTCATGTTTACCACAGATATTGTTGAGTGTTATTTTCCATTCAGACCCAGGTAGTTTCACAATTTAATGTACAACATTGTCAAAAACATTTTCTCTTCCTGCTTATACACTATGTACGTATCTTAGTCATCCCACTCCCTTGCGGCTCATTCTTATTTGTGGGGAATATTTTGTCCTAAGACGCCTTAGTTTGAACAAAAGTTGGCTTCAGTATGTGTGTTTAAAACAAAGGGCTTATTGGAGCCTATTTTAGTAGGAGCTCCCATTGCACACTCAATTTCTCTGCACATACAGTAGCTTTTATTATTATTGTATTTTATTCTGTCTTTGTGTACATACTTCACATGTGTGTCTCACATCTGTGCTTTAGATTTTAGATTCTGTGTTGGCACAAGACAGCAGCACTAGTACTGTTAGTTGTTCTTAACTGTACCTGACAATAAACAGTTTTCTGATTTCTGATTTTTAGGCAAGCTAAAGTCTTTTGAAATGAACTTGTTCTCAGACTTTAGGTACTAATCTACAGATTACAACCCAAAATGCAAGCCAGGTCTAATATTCATAAATGTTTATTTAACGGTGGTTTTTAAGGTGAATGAACTTCTTCTCACAACTTTATAATAAAATCCATTTGTCATTTGGACACAAGTTCAATAGACAGGCCTTAGTGACCAAACCTAAAGGACACAGACAACAAAAGGATCCTAAACTCATTGTCATTCGTTAGTTTCCTCTCTCTCTTCTTCACTCTATCCATGGCATCATTGAACAGGGCAGGTGAGTGGCGTCTGATTACCAAACATCTTCTCCTACCTTTGATCTCTTGAGGTGTGGGGCTCTAATCCATCTTGCAGCACAGGAGGCTGTCTGATCTGGGTGGTTGCGGTAGCCACTTAGCTTCTCCTCATTTCATATACACATAAAGTAGTGCCCCTGGCTCCCATACAAATGTGTGTGTACACACCAATTCACAGTTTGGGCTCTGCACACTGCACTGCTGTGTACCGACACTCTGTAGGAGAAAAAGAAAAAAGACACAGCATGAAAATACAAAAAAGGATGAACATAATTTTATGAGGTACAGACTATGACGTACAGTATTATTTAGGAGCACAGTTAGATACACACTATACATGGTTTAACTAATTGTAAAATGTAAAATGTGTGGGAAATCAAAACACGCAGAAAGGCACAGCTATGTTATGCTTTTCACCCCGGTGAGCTATACCCAAATAAAAACAATACTACTGCAATATAAATCCTATTTCTAGTCAGGTATCAGCTTCTGCAGTCTTATTACTAATGCTGAGGACAGCCATTTATCCAACATCCAGTAAGTTTGAAATCTGCACTGTAAACCGCAGTTTCAAAGTTCATGGTCCCATTTTGCTGATAGTCCTCTTTTGCTGTTTGTCCCTTACTCAGCGAGATACCCTTCCTCTTTATAGAGCACATGCAACATTTTTCATACTGTTTCTGCACATGCTTTGAAAAGCTTCTGAATCTCATCGACATTCAAAACAAGGCCCGGCACACAATATTGCAAGACAATTTCCACGGTAAATGAGAACGTAAATGTCACTTACAAGATGAACATTAATCTCATGTCACTGTAGTTTAATGGCACCCTTACTCAGAGAAGAATTAAACTTCTCCCAGGAGATCAACCTAATTCACTTAGCACTATAGTAAAATCACCCTTTTGTGTCACTGCAGGCACAGACCCTCCAGTTTTACTGGAAGAAAAATATAAACTAGGAACCCTCTATATTTGTGGGAACACACAACAATGCAGACACACACTCATATACAGATGACCTAATTAAAAAGACCCTACTACTGTAATGTTTTGGGTTTATAGTTTGATTCTGGGGCTTTACTGAAATAGTTCTGGAAATTTACTCCAAAAGCTGCTTGTGTTTCATTTAATGTAACTTTATGTTGTACTTCTTCAGCTCTGTAAGAATTAGTTAATTTTAGCTCAACTTCTTTGAAAGCACAAAGTCTCTGAAGAGGCTCCTCAAATGACCTTTTCTCTACCTGATGGACTTCCACACCCCTTCCTTCCAAGCTACATTCAGAGTGACATTGTAACGTGGCTCAAACATGTGTGGTCTTATGGGTCACCACATTTCTGCTGTCTATCCTTTGTGACTACGACAACAAAGAAAATATGAGAAAAGGATGACTATAAGGCGGGTATGAGTAGGTATGAAAAGGTTGTATGAGAATGAAGGGAGGAAGGCACAACAAATAGATTGTACCACTTTTCTTATTTTCCTTTTTTATACAAACAGAAACTTCCTCTACCAGAATAATTTGAAGGATGTTATCACATAAATCAAATAGTAGAGTTAAGTCCTCTACGATACGGATTAAGTAAAGTATGTACTTCAGGGAATGGAAAACAGTGAATCATTCTCAAGCAAAACATTATTGCAGCAGGCAAAACACAGATTCAACACTAGTCAAATCTCACACTTGGCCAAGGAGACAAACCACCAGCTATTATATTTTGAGTAAACCCAGGTTCAGGACTACTGGATTGTCTTTTACAGTTTTGTAAAAGACAGCCTTAACTGCTATTTTATACTTGCAGAAACTGTGCCTCAGAAGGTGGAGCGGTTGTCCACAAACCCCTAGGTTCTTGGTTTGAGTCCCAGCTCTTCATTTCACCTGTGAAGGTGTCCTTGAGCAACACACTGAACCCCAACTTCGCTGCTCCCTGTGAGTGCAGGTTAGCTGCATGGGAACTCCCCCATCGGTGGGTGAGTGTGTGCATGATTGTGGGAGAGTGAGAAGCAGTGTAAAGTGGTTTGGGCACCAGTACGGTAAGAAAATGGTATATAAGTGCAAGTCCATCAGAGGTATTACTAGCACCACAAACTAAACTCTGTTTTGTCCCATTTTTTAATAGGAAGAACCAGGATGGAAACTACAGAAATTACTATGCAGTCCATATGAATGTGGGGAATTAGGACCCAAAAAAGGCTGTAGAAGTGAAATTGCTTTATCGCTATAAATACATGCAAAGCTATTGCAAGTGTTGCTCAAAGAAAACTCTTGGAGAACCACATAGCTCATTTACACCAAACTGTGGAAAAAGGTATGCTCAGAGTTTCAGAATCCTGATGGCACCACTTGTTAACAGGACCAGACATGCTTCCTTTTCTGAATACTGCATGAATGTAGAAATGCCATATTTAATCTCCTCACTTTTCTTGCAATCAATTTGTTTTAAAACAAGGTTTCTAAATTCCTGTTTCTTATGAACCCAGTGATTAGCGTAGGTGTGCAGCACACTACATAAGTGGCTATTCACCATTTACATTTGCAGAATCACAACATGTAGATATAGTTACAATAACAGTATGGTTGAGAAATGTAATATAGAAAGTCCTGTCCAAGTGCACTGCGTGTGCACATTATGATAAGCTCGTTTAAACACCGTTGTACATTGTATATTTAGGACCATGTGCATAAAAGTATTAAAGACTAGGCTTTTATTTTTGTATAAACTCACACTGGAGTTTTGAATTTTGCTTAATAATTTCCTAATAATGAGTTAAAAACCTGTCTGTCTTCTTAATGAGCTTTTGTGTGTGTGTTCTGCATATACTGCATTGTACTTGTGCTTATACTTTGTGTATTCCCATGTTTATGCAACTTATTGCGACTTATACATTTTGCTTTTACCTCATGAATAAAATCCATCAGTCCTTGGATTGGATTTTTCATTTGAGTTTTCTCCTTAATTGCCTATGCAAATAGGAAGTGAGGTAAAAAGGTCTCCTATTGCACCTTTATAAAATGCTCTCCTATGCTGTAGATTTACTTCTAATACATGTGTTTTAGTATTGTGAGTGCTGCAACAGTACATGGCATATGCAGATTCATATTTTACCATGAAATCAATGTAGTATGGAAAGGGCAGGCAAGCGGTATGGATTTTTCTGTTTTAGCTTTGGCAAGGCCATCAATCCCTATAGGTAATCTGGAAAAGCAACAAAGAGGAGAACAAGCAACGCAGCTGCCACAGCTAAGGTGATGGGTTCAGAAGGTTTTGATTTATTTGCCCTTTATAGTGCAGTATAACAACCCACCATTTTCCGACGGAAATAAGCCGGAAATATATTTGCCCTTACTGCAACTACAAGTGAAAATCTGGAAGATTTTATGACTTTCTCATGCAGTAGAAGCTTTAAATTTCTTCTCGGGATCTAAATATATTGCGTGTGACAGCTTCACATAAAGTTGAGCTGGTAACAGTTTGGGCATTGTGTTTTTCAGTGACAGAACTGTTCAAAGTTTTTGTAAAAGCAAATGCTGATTTATAGTGATAATGTGCAAAGAAAATAAGCAGCATCACAGATATGTTGCTATTTAACATGCTATAATTGGGCATTCTTCACCACGTCACATCTGACTTCTTATTTTGAGCTAAAGCGGATCAGACATTTCATAAAGACCAACTGTACCATGAGTTCGCACCACTTATTAATCTAGTGGTTATTAAAAAGAATGAATATTTATGTACAAAACAATAGAGATGTTATTTTTGTAAATTATCTTTTTTGTTTGCATTTACTTTCCTTCTTACCCCTAGCGACAGAACAGTATGTTGTTTTCATGCTGAAACAATTAGATTAGACAATTCTGTTAATTGACAGATAATTATATTAATAATCATTATTTTACAATCATTACAATTATTTTAATAATCATTTCCAGTGCCGTCTCAGCCGTCTTCTTTTTCTGTGTCTTTTAAATGTATGCTAAGGTGAGATTTCTTTAACACTTAGAGATAAACACGTGTCACATTTTAAAAATGACAACAAAGCCAAAATAAATAAATGGATTGTTAATCTTCTATTTAATTTGTTAATACTATATTTATTTCCTTTCCAGTGAAGCTCAAGTACATATGGGACAGAGCATCATGAGCTGGACAGCACTAGTAGTGACACTGCAGATACTGTACAACATGGAAAGGAAAAATCAGAACTGTGCATCTTTCGTTTGCATTTCTTGTTTTCTAATGTTTATATCTGAGAATGTCTCGGTCTGTCAGTCAGATTATGTTCACACCTGCCTTCCCTCTCCTGCAGTTCTTAATGCTGAACTCTGTAGCTTTGCCTTCAGTTATGAAGGCATATAGCTTCCTATCAGTCTGTGCCATGACCCCAATTGGAGAGCCATATTCAATGCAGCAAATAGGAGAGATGAGAGGCATCAGTGAGCTGCCCAGGCAGGCTGCAGGGGACCGATAAAGCGTTTAGAATTCACGAGCTGTCATCACACCGTCCCTGATACTAACCCACCCCGCTCCTCCTCTATCAACCCCCAGGTGGCAAAGGGACATTAGGTGAAAAGTTGTGTACACTGACACCACAAATATACAGACACAAAGAAACTAATTCTTCTACTAAACCAAAGGGATGTTTGTGGATATAAAATGCTATATTACAAAGGTATACAGGTTAAAATAATGACAAAGTCTTTCCATTGTTCATTAGTCTAGCTGTACACTATTTTTATTAATACTTGCTCAGTTTGACAAGTTTGAGAGTTTTTGTTTAAAGCCAACACAAAAAAGTGTCACATCCCCACTGCAAGAGACAGAAAAGATGGAGACTAAAACAAAGTAAGATCTTGGAAAGGTAAGCAAAGGAAAAGCTATAAAAGTGCAACAGAGTACAAATGGAAAGTGGGTGACAGATAGGACAACTAAAAATGGAAGAGTCTTCAAAATGGTCTGAAAGAAAGTGGGTTACACTGCAAACTAGTTTGTGAGATTTTCATGATCACCTATGGTACCACACACACTGCGTGTCACATGTGCTACATTTTCATTTCATACAGACATATGTCCATCTATAACTTAACCACTCAGTGGCACATGCCATGACAGCAAAATCACAATACACTGTCAAGACACAGTGATGTTAAGCTTTTTTACATGGCCATGATTTTATTGAGCTCACAGCAGAATTAACAAGACATTTCCTCTTAAATATATAAGATATATTGAATATAAATATAAAAAAGTCCTTATTAGAAAAGAACCAGTGCGTAAACTGATGTACACTCTTGGTTTTTGACGATTTTAAAAATATGAAATAAAGGTAAAAGTGCAACTTAAGGGCTTCTTTGCTGACATGCGTCATGCTTAAAGCAAAACAGCACTGTAGGCAAGCTACACATCTGCAGGCCTTGCCATCATTTCAGATAATAAGAGGTCAGGTCTTAAACCTTGCAATAGAACGAAAGTATCCAATGAGAGTGTAGCGGCTGTACAGTATGTGATTGATTATGAAGGTAAAAAAAAAAAAGATGACAGAAAGATTAAATGCACAGACAGACAAGGAATGCATGAGTGTGGGAGAGAGGAAGACAGTAAGATTAAAGGTGTAGAGCATGATTGAATGAATGAGGTGGAGAAAGAAAGGGAGAGAGTGGAAGAGAGAACGGAGGAGTAGCAGCAGGAGCGGGGTTAGGGTATATTAGCTGGAGAAGCTGAGTAAGTGGCGGACTGCCACGTTAGGCATTGCAGGACAGAACAGACTCATTTAGGTGTCTGCAGTCGCCGCTGCTGAATGGCAATAGTGCTTCCTCTGCTGCTGGTTTCAGGGACGTGCCTGGAGTGTAGAGCAGCCTTCTTCCTGTGGCCTGGGGCCTTAAATCAGTTCTGCACTAGACACACCAACGAGCAGCTGCACACACACACACACACACACACACACACACACTCTCTCTGACTCGCTTTCTCATGGTCAACAGAGCTGTCCCATTGGCTCCCTGTGACCCTAAGGTGAGACTTGAGGAGATAAAATTGACCTTGAACTTGACAACATTCAAGAGATAAAAAATAAATAGTAAAGCAGAATAAATCATGGAACAGCATGGAGAAGTACCAGCCAATGGGGAGCCCAGAAAATACATCCAGATATGACAAAGCTAAAGGTGAGTTAGGAGGTTCCCCACAAAGCTCTGATGCAATGCTGGGGACATTCAAGAAACTGATGAGTTAGGCCTTAGGTGTTTTGTCCTGCCAGCAGGGAAGGATTTTGGAGAGACTTATTAGATCCAGGCAGCTTGCAAGCGATATTGAGGAATAGCGAGGGCAGGCCTCCGCGTTGCTGGCATGTCCTTGCCTCTGTCCCCTGGGTGTTCAGAATTACGAAAGCAACACGGCTTTCAATCCTGTTGGGTTACCAAAGGTTGCCGGGTGTACATGTATCCTACAGCTGTTTAAGCTCGTATAATATGCACGACCCGGAGTACAATAATCTTCCCCCAGGGTACACAGGTATATGCATAATTTACCACAGACAGCATGAAGGCAGACAGCACTCAGCATTACTTGCAGAGGAATGCATTTTGGCAGGATTTCCTGCTGATGACAATACTTGACAAAACTTTAACTCATGTGTAAAAAAATAAAAGGCCACATCTGAATCTGAGAGCGTATACTTTAATATTTTAACAAGATTGAAATTCTTACCTCATGTCTGTCACAGAAAAGAACACGTCTTCAGAAATCGAATGACAAGTCTGTCTCCCTCACGTCACATCAGCGTACAGTATGGAGTGACTTGTCATAGTCCTTTATATGCAAAACACGCATACACCGATCAACTACAACCTGAACACTACCTGAAGGTTTTATTATAAAAAGAACATGTGGGAATATTTTAATAAGAATATTACAAACAATATTGTTAACATACATTCTGATGTATCATTATGGGTTAGACACTGTCAGGTTAAAATCCGCTCATCCAGCAAGTTTATTTTTTATAAATTTAATCAAGCACATTTTTGTCATAATTACTCAGCCCTTCTTTGTGTATTTGGTGGTGGAGTATCACATCTTATTGTGTCTGGGCCTGTGTAGCTGCAAACTGTGCATAAAGTGCTCATGCTGACCCTTCTTCTTTATGTCATTATTAAGACCACCAGTATTAATGTTTTGTTGTTCAGTATGTCCCGTATTTCTGGAGTCTCCCAAGCAAAGGCTTTTGCAACATTACAGGCTTTAAGCTATTTAGTTATTACTTATTTAAGGTATTTATTGTAAATGCACAACACATAAGGTATTTCCATTGCACCTTTCCAGGTCTATTGTTTTGTTTTTTTTTTCAATGTTGATGGTGTTATAGTGGCAATTTTGTGATGTAAAGCAGGCAAAATTTTTGTGTCAGTCTATGAGCAGCCCATGTCAATGAAGGGAAATACGACATCCATCACATTTACATTATTGAAAAACTATCATAGTAAATGAATATGCATTGATGATAAAAATATTTTACTTGGGACTGGAGTTAATTTCGACTGATATGCTGAAAACACTGCATTATCTTCTTCGTCCTTGCGTCCCAGCCTTATCTTTCCTCTCATAAGCAGTCATTAGTGCCTTTGCATGCCATAAGCTAAATTACTAACTCCTGTGATTATTATGAGCTACATGCCCTCAGCACTTCATAAAGTATCCATCCCCTCTATTGATCCAAGTCTCATATTAAAGCCTTCAGCTGCCATGAGTTTTGTTTTGCAGTATGTTTCCTCCTCAACCTGTTTGCCTATTGCAGCCTGACACACACAGACAACAACACACACTAATGTCTCGAAAATGAGATACTTGACCATGAAGTTGAACTGACATTGAGGAAGAGCCTTGAGAGACACATGCAAGTGTGGGCCAGTGGCTGGAGTAAATAGAGAGTTTAATTTATGAACACATAAAAAGTTATAATGTCGAAAGGGCCCTTGCACTGGCTTGGGTGTAAAGTTGTAATTCAAATCAACACAATCATCAGTGCAGAATATGCATTGTATATGGCAGCTCAAGGACAAGCACATTGTCTGAATGCCAACAGCCCAGAAGCAGTAAAAATGTTATAAGCATTTTAATTGCATACCTAAAGTATATGCAATCTAAAGATTCATGGCACATCTCTAAGAAATGCACTACTAAAGTTATTGTCTTTTTAAGTTTAAATAGGTCACAGCTTTAATTATGTATACAACAATTCATCGATTTGTGAATTATTCAAAATTTTAGTCGCTTGGTGCCAAAAGTAAATAACCAGGAGAGTAGTAGAGCCGATTTCCTCTATAATTACTGCAGTCACACCAATGAAATTATAAAGAAATTATAGTGAAACAAAACATTTACATTTTGAAAAAAAAGAACTTTGAATAAGTTGGCATTTGAAGTGTTAAATCAAATGTTTCCTCTATTTTCTTTGCGTTGCAAAGAAATCAATGATCTCACCAAGATGAAAGACAATATAATAGCGGCTTTAGGGCACAATACTTCATCTATTCATTTCATTTCATTAAAATTTCATGAACCTTATCTTTTTGGTAAAATTGTCTTCTTACCACCACAAACCATCATCACTACTTATGATTTGAACCTGCAGGCTTAGATTTTATAGTCTAATCCTGACTTTAAATCAATAGCATTGATGAAATGTGTTAATTTAAATGTGTTTTTAAGTGCAATTGTGCATCTGTTGTTTTGTTCCATTGATGATCTCATATCCATGCCTTTCATCCATTATGGTCATTTGTTCACTAGTCATAGAGAATCTGTTTATTATATACTTCAGGCTCTTTTGATCCAAATGTGACCTTGAGATCTTTTTATTTGATGCAAAGTAGAGAAAAGGGGCTTTTTTCTGTCGCGTGTCGTTCTTAAGTACATAGAAAGGAACATCCCTACTTACTGATCCCTGACTTTCAAGTTGTATACATTATTGCATTATTAAACTTGGTTCTCTGTAGGAAATGATAATATACTGCTTTGATTAGTATACAGAGAGGGGCAATGCATTCTAGATGTGTAATGATACACGTAAGAAATTCTTACAAACGACTCATTGACGCTCCGTTGCAGAGGTGGACCACTGACCCCTTCACAGACTCCATCAGCATAGCAAAGAGTTGGTTTGCTGGGTACGCTAAACTCCTATTGAATCTATTGGTCCAAGTTAGTTCGTGGCCTCATATTCTGAGTTTGTAAAGCATCCGTATCTATGAGGTAATTTTATTACCTGACACAATGACATCAAAATTGGATTCATAAATATGATCTTGGACGCAAAGTTATGTTAAACATGACCTAGCTTGCTTGTAGCTTAGTGTGTGTTTGAGCCACAGACTGTATAGAAATGTCTTTGGGACAGAAATGTCATGTTAAAGATGCCTATTCGGTCACTTTAAATCCTTCCAACAATTTGGGACAGAGGAGCATACCTGCCCCTTTCAGACATGCACTGGAATTCTGACATTATCCTGCCTTTTTTATGAGGTGGCGCATGTGTGAATACATTTTTTTTAGTAAAATGCGGCGGGCGTTATTCGGATTCTATCCTCCCCCAATGCAATGTCTATATTCGGCATGTGAGATTGTGCGCGCAACACGCTGCTATGTTCCAAATTGTTTCGATGATTGAAAGCGATCATCAACTGGGCGTGTTAATGGCGTTTCTATCGCTCAACTGCCACTTTAGTCAAATGATTGAACCTTTTCTATTAGTTGCACCGCTCTGATGTCCTGTAAATTAAAGAAGCTTTCCTAAATGTTTAATTTTACATCACATTGTGTCTCCTGTACACGCTAACCGCGCGAGAAAATCAAGGAGATTTTTTCCACGTGAGGATGCTTCTCACTTAGTCAATCTTTCACTGATTTGCATGTCTGAAAGGCCATTTCAGATAATGTCCAAGGCTGAAATGTTGGGACACCATAAAATCACACCCTCTTCCTACCAAAGATAAGCACACACATACGGTATTAGGCTGAATGACCGAGGTGGCAGAAAATACTGCGTATGGCTAATCATCATGTGGACAAATGCTGGGGCAAAAAAAACGTCGTGCTGAGCTTTTCTTTTCTGATGCCTACCCTTAATCCCTTTCTAGTTTTCAATGTCCCTGCCCAGGGTTCCTATTTCATCTTCTTGTGTTTCTCCTATCCCACCCACCCCTTCATGACTCCCATCCTCCCTCAGCCTCCCCACTAATTTGATAATCTCAATTGTGTATTGTCTGGCAGTAATTGATTTACCTCCTGCAAAATTAAGTCTGAAATCACAAGAGAAGCCTGTGATCTTCAGCTCTACATTGGAACAACGCATGTTGGTGCCACTGACACAAACAAACCCAAATTACATTGTAGATTTTCTGAGCTCATTTCCTAGTTTGTCTACTTGTAACTAACACCCTTTTATTGATGTGTCCTGAATACAAAACGAGGGCTAAAGGCCAGGAAATTTCTCTGGACAAACCACAGACCAGGAAATTAGTGTTGGAGAAATGGATAAAAAACAACACAGAGTTAATCAATGTTTCATTTTAGACGACAAACATCTCTACAAATCTCTTAAACAAGCACACAACTGATTTAATCAAGAATGTACTAGCTGTGTTTAATATCCACTGTCAAACAGACTATTGACAAAGGCTGTTCAATAACGTGGCACAAACCAAGCACAAATGATGAATCTGATACACAACTGATAAGTTCTGCATATCGAATGTTTTCTGAATTTAAAACCAATGGATCTACACAAGAACATCGTTTCTATTTATTTTTTTTTTTATCAAGACAATGCCTATTTGGGGGGGAAAGTATTCGGTTTTAAAGCTTTGAACATTTGCTGACATTAGTACTGAAAAACAGTGATATTTGGGACAGTCCTAACTAAGGCACATTTAAAGATGCAGTAAAAGGTAAAGTGTATTTTAAAACGTGGTGATGAGGAGTTACAGAAAAGACAAAACCATTAACAACTCTGTTGGGGCATTTTCTGAAGGCCATGCTGCTAATAATACAGGTACATTGGCATTTGAGGTCTTCTCCATCTATCACATTCTCTTTTAATAAAGCAATTTGTCTCTTGCACTTTGTTCTGGCCTCAATCAGATCAGCCATTTTACCCCAAGTTGCACAGTGGGGTTACAGTATGTTCCCCTCCTCATGCTCATTTTCTGTTACAGCATGCACTGGGTCACTGGGGTCAGCTATGTTCCATCATCTTCTGTAGAAGGTTAGTTTTTATCTAGCCTACTCACAGGGAACCGACTCACCTGTTACAAAGAGTCACACAGACACAGAAATTATCCTCTTCCTATTTCTCTTTTGATTTAGCTGCAAAAAATATACAAATAATGATTTTGTTGACATCCCTTTACCACAGTAACTTGCTAATCAAATGATGGGGATCCTAAAGGTGCTGGCTGGCACAGGATCAGTGATTATAGAGACCATCTTGTGTCCAACAAACCCTAATTAATTATAACTGTAACAATTAGTGATCCTACTAGCACTTCTTAAGAGCACGAATATAATTCGTTCAGGTGACCAACCAACAGCCTTGTGAGCACTATGGGACCCAAACTGTTATCAGTTTACACCAGAAGACTCCCTCTCCTGTAGCTTTTGTTGACCAACATCCTTCTAATTGCTGAGATTCGTACATCGTGATGTTTACCAAAAGGACATTTTAAAATTGCAGAAAACTGCCTTTCCTGTTTGCCACAACGGCAGCTGTTACAGGCTGTGACGTCTACTGCACACCCGAGTTACAGCAGGACATGTGAAAACACCTGCTATTACTCTAACACATGGCATGGGACACATGCCCAGCACAGAGCCTGAGGGCATCACTTGTCACGTCTTCAAACAGAGATGATTTCCCTGTACGCTTTGTAAACAGCATAAAATCAGGTCCACAAAACAGGAATCAAGTCGTTCCTCTGCTGCCTGAAACAGCAGTGTTTTCTTCTTCAGAGCCCTACTTTAGTGATTAAAGTGGATGACACCCATAGAGAGAGACAGCCATCACACTTCAAGCCTGTTCTCCCACAAACATCACCCTCCCCTGTCTACTTTCTGCTCTCTTTTCCTCTCCTCTGTTCTAGCCATTGCGACTAGTCAGTGACATGAATTTAATCAGCCTTCATCCAAACAGAGAGGTGGCCTCAAGCAACAGTGGCTGAGTGAGGAATTTGTGAAGGAGTAGAACGGGCCAATTTCTAATTATGAAAGCAGGGTGAGACAAACAGTGCTAACACTGTTGTAATGGCCAACCTACCCAGGGTACACGTGTGTGTGTGTGTGTGTGTAAGTGAAAAGACAGTTAAAGAAAAGAAGAAAGTCTCAAGTGGGGTGAGGGTAAGGGCACTCCATTTAAAAATCTAAGTGCTGATGAAAGAAGAAATCAAATGAAGTGACTGAAACTGTTATTATCTCTCTCATTTAACAGACTATTATCTCACACTGAAATGCAACGTAACGCCTACCATGCACAAGAAAATCAACGTAACAAAAACTATCATAATCATTACATTGGAAGAAACTTTAATGTTCGCCACATCAGTGAGTTCTTGTGTCTCGTTTCAACTTTTCCACCTCATGAAATGATCAGAATGGCCACGTTGCTTATACCACTTTATAAAATGTACATTTTGCAACATAATCTGATGTATAATACATTTCACCTAATTTATGTCAATATTAAGCATTTTGTGTATCTGCAGGGGTTTTTTTCAGATTAAAGGAACGATAAATTACTGAGAAAGTTTTGAAATCAATCACAACCTACAACTTCCAAAGGAGTGTTCATTAGATAGTGTTTTTCTTTTCAACTTGTCTGAAGACTTCAACCATCTTCCCACACAGGAAAATGTCAACACACACACACACACACTCAAAAAAGAGAACAACCTGCATGCTTAACCAAAAAAATTAACATAAACGTTTGAATAAACATGATAAAAGGAAATCTTCGCTGAGCAAATCCACCACAATAATTGCACCTAAAGAGATAATGGCTCTCCACCTTTTCCGTCCTGTTTGAAATTTAAAAACAGTCTGTAGAATCTCTGAAATTTTTCAACCTTAGATGTGGAGGCGTTCTGCTGACTGCCCCACAAATGAAATTCATTGGAATCTCCACCTCTCCAAGTTTTTCACAGCCGCTCTATCACGTTATATGTGATAAATAGTCCTACTATCCTGAACAATAATTCTTTTGCCTGGAATGTCCTATGTTTTTGCATTTGCATAAGCTCAAGTAGATGGATGCCATTACTGAAATAGGTCCATCACAGCTGTTCACTAGAAAAGCAGAGGATGAGATTGCCTGGCAACTTTTATCTTTTCTCTGTATGCATTAGCAGAGTTTGCCTTGATCAGCCACAACCAAATCCCAAAGATCTATACACCCGAGTATGGATGCATATGAACACAGATCCCCTCATCTACCCACTGCTGTTCTTGGTGGGACCAAAGGGGCTGAATATGTTTGATTAATAGCCATTTCTGCATTGGAACACATTATATTTTCAATGATCTACTGTACTGTGTGCAAAATCAATCTTAAGCAGCTGTTGTATTTACAGTCTTTGGCAGTTTTATTCATTCAACCATTAGGATTATAGAACATGTTTTATCTTTGTTGGATGAGTGCACTGATACAGTCTCATTAATTCAATAAAAGATGAGAAATCAATAAAAAAAATCTGACAAGTGGAAAGACTACACAGTGGGTCAGCATTTGTAAGGGTGTTTAAATGACTTAAATCTGAAGAAAAATAACTTATACTTTAGCTATTAGACAAAATTAACCCGTGCGTTCCTTCCCAGTAATTTAATATATCCTGTATTAATGCCAATAACTGTTATTGAATTGTATATATAGCTTAAGCTAATATAGAATAGTGGGGAAGTCAAAAATGTATAACGTAATTAAAGAAGCAATGCTTTTGTAATCATATATAAAAGAGGGCTATTAGACATCGTCCTCATTTTTACTTACCTAATGCAACACTAAAAAACATTCAAGCTCTGTGATAGTCATTGGCAGGTCAGTCAAAACTAGCATCAATATGTGTGTTAGAGAACAGACCAAGAATGAACAGTGAGAGGGGACGGGATGCAACATGAGACCTTTATTGTGTCCCAGGGGAACAAACGAGTAAAAAAAAAAAAACGCTCTAGAAGGAGGTATGGAACTGGTGTGCAACAACAATATGGGAACTAAAAAAACTCTAGAAATGAACTCAAGGCTTGACTATAGAATGTGAAGAGACTACAATAAAGACAAAGGTACCAAAACAAATACAACTGCCAGGGAATATTGTCAAACTAGATAAATTAAACTAAAAGTCAAAATCTATGCAGGGGTAGACAAAGAAACATGAACTAAAGAATGGTGTGAGACTTAATAGAAATATAACTAAAAATCACTCCAGGGGCAGAGGCAGAGGCTGACTAAGCTTTATATAATTGTAAATGAAGGAAAACCAAAACAGTGCACGGGAACACTAAAAAACAAGTCAGGATCAGAAAGACAAGGGGGTTAACTATACCCTGACTGGGATATTCAAAGACAGAACAAAAAGTGTGGGGAAGCAGAACACAGACAAAGAGCCAATGCTCAAACTGGTAAGACAGTAACCAAGAGGGGGAAACCAAAGAGCAGGGCACATACAAGTGACTAACAGTGCACATGAAAGTGTAACTAAGAACAGGTGTAAAGGTGAACCTGATCACAGACGAGACACTAAATCAGGTGTACACATTTGACGGAGTAAAACAAAGAACCACAGAGCAAGAATGAGCCCAAACGTTTGCAGTCAGAAAGGCACACGGGAACAGAAGACAGCGTGTCCATAACGGATGAAAGACAACAGGGATGTGGCAGGGAAACGAAGGGAGGACTGTTTGAACAGGACAGGGGAACAGGTGCAAACGATAATGATGGGGTGATGAGAGGTTATAGCTGCCGAAAAGAACTAGGGACAGGAAGTGGGAAAATGGGCTACAAAATAAAAGTTTGAAGTCCCAGGTCATGACAAAAGCAGTCATCACAGTCTTTCTCTCTGTCTCGCTCAAACAGACACACTTGGCTGTCTTCTAAACGCTCCTCACTTTCATCATGTCATTCATACTCTCTCTCTGTACCTAAAGTGCCCATTAATATCCATAATATTGGACGTCATCCAATGTGCTGCCACTGGAACAGGATTGAACTGTAGACTGCAGCAGCACTGCAGCCATATTCAAAGAGCATGTGGTAATATTTTCCATTACTAGAGCGGGGCCCAATTCCATCTAGAGATTAAAAGTTATGGCATCATAAACAAGGTCTGTGCAATATTTTGTCTATGATCTTAGTGTTATTCAATCTAACTAATTGATTCTTGATGATAATATAGGCTTTATTCTTGACAGACTGTTTAGATGTGTTTGAATATAGACTGTTGCAGTTCAAGTGTCACAACGTGAGAAATTGTGTTGCGTCGTTAACGATTAAAAATGCATTAGATTTTGTTGATAGAGAACTTGTTTTACTAGAGCAACTGCTGAAAATACAAAAACGATAGCCCTGCTTTATCAGGCTGTGATGCAGTGGTAGTTGTTTATTCTCAAGTCTACACACAAAACACTGTGTACAGCGTTAATGAGGAGATAGATGAGCCGTACTGATAACATACAAGATCTGCTTCTTGACAAGTAAAGGTTAACAACAAAGCAGAGTGACAAGCTGATAAAAGGCAAAGCAGAAAATGCAGTAATATAAGCACATGCATGGTAGTACCCACATGTACCTGCCTACACAGACAAACACATGCCCACACGCTACCAATGCCTGTGCTGTATGCACCTCCAAACCAAAAATTCCACCACAGCAACAGCCTCACCACAAAGTGCACCAAACTAAATACATAAAACAACAAAACAGCATCCAATAGCAGACTGCAGCAAACGCAAAAATCCAATACAGTACTTCTCTGATTTAATCTTCATTTATGTCAGGTCCTGTTGTATTTACCCAGAGAGCTGCTTGCACTTTGCAGAGCCATTACGTGACGTCACTTTGGAGACAACAAGAGAGGAACAACAGCCGCTGGGCCTGTCCAAGAATTAAACTGAGATGGCTTAAATGCAGTTCAAACCTCAACTGGTATTCTCAGTTGATGGTGTGTGAATTTTTATAAAAAAGAAGAAAATGTAACATCACACAAAATATGACCAAGAAAGACAATAAAAGTCGAACATTAAATCCTCAAAATGCTAAATCCTTAAATAATTAAGACTTGATGGGAATGACTGAATGTGTACTGTAACCTAACTGCTGTCCACTAAATAGCCCAGCATTTTAGAGTCACGGGTCCTTGCCAGACTTTCTGACTTTCTGAGAGGAGAACTGAGAATGTAGACTTTGACAGAAAAGCATACATTTTCAAAAGAAACAGGCACCATCACAAAATATAAAAGGTGACCTTGGACCGTCCTGAGTCAGATGTCTTGCAATGAGCGGAACAGAAATATACTTGTAAGCTCCTAACATAGCTTTAGTGATTCATTCTGCACCATAGCTTTTAGATTGATTTACAGCACTGCCTCAATAGGTTCAAGGAATAAAATTATAGGTCTTCAATCAATACATATAACTGCATCTAAAAATGTAGTAAAAGGTAAAGCTAAAATATATAATAAAATGTAAACAACTTACCTAAAGTGTGCCTCTAATCGTGTTTGTGACAAAAGTGAGGGTTATAAAATACATTCATAACTTAAAATTATTCAGATTGCTAGGGGTGTCCAAGAATAATAATTTTCATAGCTGAATCAGTTTTATAAAGTCTTCCCTTTCCTGACAGCTTTTTAAGCATCATGAAGGTGGTGACAGCAGTGAAGACAGGGACAAAGAGACAATTCATAAACACATTTTGCAGCGATTTGACTCCGAGATTGGCAGTCAAATCAGACTCTTAATTTTAAATTGCTGATTATTCAGATACCCTGGGTCACCACTCCAGATGAGTCCTAGGCTGCCAGTGCCTCTGCATTCAGAATTAAACCGCTACAAATATGCCTTATAAGACACTCCTACACATACACAATGTGTATCTAAGAATGATGTAAACTACTGTACATAACAAATATATATTAGGAGCATTTTAGAAGCTCTTTTGATGGCGAACCAAATTATAACATGTTATCTATTTGTAGCTTATTATTTTAGTTGCCTTTATCAAAAAAAAAAAAATGAACTCAACAAGTACATCAGCCTGAAACCATATGCCAGACAGCTGAAAAAAGCAAGGTTTAGCTAATTAAGCATTTTATTCAAAACTCAGTCTCTTGTAAAAACGTTAAAGAAATGCTTGTAAAACTCATAGTAATCAAATTTTTATTTTGCTGAATAAATTTGTAAGAATATTTTTTTTGTCAAGAACCCTCAAACCAAATCAGTTAGTCAACTCACAGTTTATGAAATCTGATGATGTAGTAGAATTTTGAATTGCTCAGATATTAAATAAAGCTTTGCTACAAACTTAATAGAAGAAGAACTTAAGGGTGCATTTAAAACATGTAAAACTCTCACTGGGTTTAAGATGATGTTTAACAATTATGAAGTACAGTAAGTAATAGATTTTACTTTTATATAACTTTGTGCCCAGGGGCAACAAATTGTTTGGTGAAATTCTGTCTTTTTGTTGGTTTGTTGTTCATTTGTTCCATGAAAACTCCTATAGATCTTTATTTATTTACCTAATTATATGCAAGATTATATGCATTTGCAGGTTAAAGTCTATTCTGAATATACTTTTATGACCTCTTGCTCCTGGAGTTCAGAAAAGCATAGAGGAATTTTAATATTTTAGCTTTGAGTAAAAAGTATTTGGGACAACTGCTGTGCGCTGGAAACCTTCTGGACTCTTGATTTACCACTATTATCTTGCTTACCTAAATGATTATGGGGCAGTTGAGACTTCTAATCTCTATCTGTCTATATCTGAAATTCTAACTTTCTTGAGAATGTACAGTATTTAAATGTACAGTCGACATTTACATCTACTAAAATCAGCATTTCACCTTGAAGACACGCCCCTGTGTATCTAACAAGCGCCACCTTTTTGTCTGTGTTTTTAGTTTAGTAATGTTCTGTTTAGTTTTCATTCAAATAAAAAATAAGCACAAATGAGGTCTGAAAGAATGAATTGTGACAGATCCCACATAACAAGAAAACATAATGTCTTATCCATGTTTGTGTATTTTAATTTTGCAAAAGAATATGGAGCATATGGAAAGTTAATGCTGCTATAAAGCATTATCAAAGAAGTTCTATACTCCTTGGAACATAATCCTTAATGAAAGAGATTTCACACTTGTTTGCTTTAATATTTGTTTTTGTTTTTATACCCAGACAAAACTTTAAAATAACAGTTCATAACAAAATAAGCATTAGGATAATGTTAAGTCTATCTCGATGGTCCTAAGCACTCAGAACAGTGGCTGCCCAGGGAACATGTAATGGCTGGCAATGAGTAAGGCAGTGTTGTGAACCTTTGTGTACGACTACAAGAAACTGTAATATAGCCAGCCAGTGAATGTAATATTATTTAATGGGTAATGTATAGAGAGTCTACAGATTTCTTTTGCAACATCACCTTGTTTAAAATACATAGAACAACATTAGGCTACTGAACTTCTGTGGTGTTCTCTAGTCAAAGAAAAGTTTTGAGAGGCAAATGTTCAATTTAAATACTTTTACATTGTTCATATTACATCCATACATCCATTTTAATTTGGATGAAGCTGCTGCCACAACCCAATAATGGTAAACACTAAAGTTATTATCAAAGTACTTAAAGTACTAATTGCTTTCAGCTCAACATCAATAGGAAATTATATATAAAAATTGATAGTGCCTATCAATGTCAAAAATGAAAGCCACAATCGTAAATGTCCACAGCCGTTGATGCATTGTAATCTTATCAATATTCATTTACTTTCTGAGAAGTGCATCAGAGCTCATCCAATAAAGTAAAAAAATAATCTAAAACCGAAAGCTTTTATTCAATTGTTGTTCACTGGGAAGGAAAGAGAATTTTAGGATTAAATGTTATTGTTGATTTATCTAGTTTGTGAGAAATCCATAAATGACTGGCTGACTATCTTGGATAGTACAGCAAAAATAAAAATGGAATAAAGCAACAAACTCCAGACAGAGTCTCCTGTGTTATATAAGCACAGTTTAGATGCATTGAAACGTCCACATTGTTTACCTCTGCAGAGCTAATAGGTAGTTGTTTCCTCTCTCTCACTTTGCAGACTTAGTTTAAGAGCCAGTTTAATGTGGACAGTGGTCAGCGGTCGGCATCTAAAACAACTAGACCATCTACAGGTATACACAGATTTTGTTACAATACTCTTTGGAGGTTGACAATTAACATGACAAGACCCCATTAGATAAATATTCCTTACTCTACTTTTTACCATACATATACAGTATCTGTTCACACATCTTGTGAACTACCCTGTGCCAGAATGCATTGGATTCTCCCATTATTCATCCAGTGTTGGAAACTTTATCTTTGGATTAACACTGCCCGAGAACCTTCTTGACTAGTGAAGTAACAACTATCTCTAAGGTTTACAGTCAATTGTTTGACAAAAAAGAAAATTTCCACTAAGCAGCAGTTCTCTCGGTGAAGCCTTGTTGATGTCAGAGGTCAGAGGAAAATGGCCTCTAGTTTGAGTTAATGGAAAGGCAACAGTACCTCAAAAAACCCAGGTGTTTCAATAGAGGTATGCAGAAAAACACATCTCTGAATACACAACATGTCAAAACTTGTAGCAGTTTGTCTTCCACCCCTGCCAGTTACATAAGAAGAAGCGGCTAAAATTTCCAAGGACTTACCAAAACTGGACTAGATGATTATAAAAACATTGCCTGCTCTGATGAATCTTGATTTCTAATGCAACATTCGGATTTTAGGTAAAGAATGTGTCATAAATAACATGATAGCATGGATCAATCCAGCAGTTATGGCTGGTGATGGTGGTGTAATGATGTGGTATATATTCTCTACACATGTTGGGCCACAAACCACTTGAGCATTGTCTAAACACCACAGCCTACCACAGTATTGTTGCTAACAATGTCCATCTCATAGGCCCACAGTGTACCTCTTTCCTGATGGCCACTTTCACAGCTAAAATCATTTCAAATCATCTTAAATATAACAAAAACTTCACTGCACTCAAATGGCCTCCACAGTCAAAATAAATCATTCTAACAGAGCACCTTTAGAATATGGTGTAATAGGGGATTTGCATCATTCTCTGCACACTCAGATTGGCTGAGTTGTCACGTTTTTATGTAGCTATGTTTGGTCCAAAATCTATATTTAAGCAGTGATGCACAATGTGCCTTGTCATTGAATGTCTACTATCTAATAACGAAGGTTTCGTTCGGTCTATTTCATGGCCCTCACCTTCACCACATGCAAACTCTTCACATTCTTACATTGAAAGACAATGCTACTCCTACAAAATGTCCTATACTTCTATTGCTATAAACTGGTGTTTATAAAATGATTAATGCCAAAATTATGTCAAAATAATTAAAACAATGCTGGTAAGTAAAACCATTTCTGTATGTCATATAGTAATTGTGGGATAATGAACTGGAACACAAGAAAATAATAAATTGGTACATTATTGGTCACAAGGGAACAGTCTTGAAAAGTGAATGCTTCTTTAAAAAGTTGTTGCTATTGGTTACAGTCGGCAAAAGTGAAGAAAAAACAACAACAAATATTCAGGTCAAAGTTTCCATGGGGTTATCACTGATGGTGCCATTACTGCCTTTAAGCATCTCTGTGCCATCACCCCTTGGGATCCAGTTACTACACCTCTGTGGTTGCACAAATCACAGATTCCTGAAAAATACTCCACCCCTGCAAAACACATTACTACTTTAGCAATGAATCAATTCTAATCCTAAACCAATTGGTGGTAATTAACGAAACTGAAATAGCAAATCTTGTGGACAATGTAATCACAAACTTCATGTTCTCTAGTGACAAGTTTTGTTTTGAATAAATTAATGAATGAAATACTAGGTTTGTGGCAGATTGTAGATCTTCTGTACACGTTACTCTACTGGTGGCATCCCATCAATAATGCAGTGTGTTTGACTCTGAAGCGGTCTCATAAAATCCAACCTACAGCTCCCATGAGCACAAGACTTATCTTTGTCCTCAGTCCACAGAACTGAATACTGCTGTCTATGGATGCATGACATGGTGATGGTAGTCTGGTCTACCAACAGCTGCTGCCATAACCCTGGGTTTATGTTGACTTTCTCAGATGATGTGGTGGATATAAGATTTCCTATAGATTATGCCTCTGTGTCTCTAACATGGGGTGTGACATATTCAGTCACCCTGTCCCCTAAAACAGGGGTCTCAAACTAAAAGGTTCCTAAGGTTTCAAAGAAAAACTTTTAAATAATTTTAATCTTCAAAGAAAAAATAAATAAACAAATTAGATTAAGAAATTAATAAGAAAATCAATCAATCAATCAGTAATAAAAATAAAATAATCTCTTAGAAAATGAATTCTATAAGCTTTCTTCTGAAGTGAATTGTCCTGACATGTAAATTGAAGTACATGAACTGCTCTTCTGAACATGGCCTCTCTTGCCTACATCTTGCTGCTAGAGACAAAGGAAGCAGCACCCTTTTATAACAGAGTCATGAATTGCAGTATTTTTATTATTTATTTCTTTACTTCATCTCTCTTCCTTTAGTTGTAACCATATCAACACCATATATAGCCTAATATTAGAATCTGCTTTTAAAAAGTGCCTCCTAATTCTCCAGAATTGATTGAAGTTCACATGTCACACACAGGTCAGAACTGAACATGTCTTAAGTTTGAGTTCATCAGTTTATCCAATATTAGAATCTGTGCCTCCTAGATCTCCAGAATTGATTGAAGTTCGCTGCCAGTGGTGATGTGTCTTAAGTCATCAGTTTATCTGCTGCTGCCAGTGGTGATGTCTAAAAAGTGCAGCACTCTGTCTGCATTTGTGTTTCCCTCAGGATGAATAGCCAGTTCAGCAATGATAGTGGAGACTTCGACTGAAGTTTAAAGCGGTTTCATTTTCATCCTAGGACTGCTGCTTTGTTAAGTTTTTAATGCAGATCTTTCTCTCTCTGCCAGAAAACAAGCGACCGAGGTCTGCCTTTATTCCAAGGTAGGCAAACACCCTCATTTCAGCAGTTTATTGCTGGCTCATGTTTGTATTGTTTTCAAAAGTAATTAATTTGGAAGAAAAAAGCTTATTTTATGTTTTCTGAACAGGATCTACCTGTGTATGTGCTGAATGATTTTATCATGGAAACTGGGGAGCTGTGTGTAAAACTATTAGATCAGCTGTTAAAAAACATTTTGGCCTTTTTGGCAAGGAAATCTGATTCACCTTGCTGGCTCGTAAACTCGTGACAATACAGCAGAGAGAGCAACAAAAAGTGCAACTCCAAATATAACTTGGATCTGTCTCTACTACCCAACAACATCGCCAGTGTAAAATTAACACGTAGAGAGTTTACATTTAACACTCTCAGAGTTAATTTAACAGTGGTGATTTTACTGTCTACCTGTATTATTATTCCACCCAACTTCGTGATCAAATACATGTTATTCTCGGTTCTTTTTTTGTAACCATACATTTATATTATTAAGCGCTTGTACCGCTGCAGGAAACTATTTGGTAATTCCTATAAGGCACAGTTTATCATCTATTTTCTTATTACATTTTTCCTTCCTCAGGAATGAAGCACTGACTAAACACTGCTAAAACTTAGCTATGAGGCTAGCCTACACTTATCAGGAATAAAGTTTGGACTCTATTGCTCAAGGACACTTAGACATGTGACAGGAGGAACAGGGAATCAAACCAACAACCTTGTGATCAGGGTATAAATGCTCTACTTGCAGAGCCGCAGTTATCCTATACAAGCTCTGAAAAAGACAATAGAAAAAGTTCAGCCTTAAAATCTGATAATCTAAAAAAAAAAAATAAATATCCGGAAATAAACACAAAACCTCAAGCTGCTGAAAACTGCCCTTGTGGTGCTGTAACACCACAGCACAGATATTACCAGGTAACCAAATGCACACATTAAAAAAACTACAGGGGCAGGTATTCACAGAGAGCTAAAAAGTGAGCACATAGAGGAAATGACCAGGGGCAGGGGTAAACATACAATCACAGAGTGTGTGCAAACAAAATACATAAAAGGAATCTGTCAAAAAAAAGTGGATAAACAATGAATAAAAAGCATGCACTTACAGAGACCGAATGAGTGCGGGGATAAATAATAAATCAGATGTGCAAGCATATGAAGACAAAGCAAGGGTAGGGATTAACAATAAATCAAAGGGAAAAACAATTACCGATCCTCAGGCTAACAGATCAGGAAACAGAGTTCAGAAAAGGAATCAAGCGAAGACCAGGAAACGGAGTGTACGGTCGAGAAGACGAAAGGAATCTAGCGAAAGGTTAATGTTAAAGGAGATGGAGATCTTCTTGATTTGATGGAGACCAGGTATGGACAAGTGTGTGAGTGGCAAATCCAAATCAGGTAAGGACACCTAGGTGTTACTGGCAGCTAAAGCATTCGGGGAGGGAGAGGGCGAGAGAACTCAGGCAGAAACAGAGGTAGAAGGGAGAGAGACAGAACAAGACGGCAGGGCAAGGATTGGGATTGAGAGCAAGGGACCAAGAAAGCAAGCAAGAAAGAGGAGAGAGGGCGAGAGCCAGAGAGCAGATATAAGAATGATGTAGGAAGGGGTGTGACAGTGGGTAGACAAGGGGACAGAGGAGGCAAGAGTACAAAAACAAAATGAATGCCAGGAGCACGAACAACAGACTTGGACATAAAAAATGAAGCATATGATTTAAACTGAACAGTGTTAGATCGATGTGATCACATAAATAGTATTATAACCACAGCCTTTATGCCTCGTTTGTCTTTTATGGGTGGCTGCTTTCAAGGAAAAAAAAATCAGTAAAGTGCAGATCCAAACAGAGACGGAAACGTTGTGCAGTGTGCAGCCAGAGCTCTTGATTACTGACAGCAAAACCAGACTCTAGGTTTGGAGATAACTTCAGACTGGATGTGATTTTCCCATAGGCAGAAACCGACATTTTGAATGACTACATCTGTAGCAGTACCAACTGTGAAAATCACAATTGAGAAATGGAAGAAACATGGGCACATTAAGACCAAGACAACGCAAAATAAAAAAAAATCAAAACTGACTTTCATAGTGCATAAAGGTTATTTTTACGATGGCCCTGAGAGCTCACAGCACATGCAAAAGGACAAAACACAAGCTAGTCAAAAAATCATCATAAATTTGACAACATGGGTGCAGCATTAAAAACACACTGCTAAAAAGCCACAACACAAATGAAATGGCTCCATGAGCAAGTAAAAAGAAATTTACAAATCTAAACGTCAGTCACCTTTTAGTGTCCCACGCTACCGGCCGTTTGTTTTATTAAAACTCAGACGCAGCCTGAGTTGCCATGTCTCTTGAAAGAACAAACGTAAAGCTGAGAACAGTGTAGCATCGTCAGTCCATCCCCTGAACAACTTCTCTAGAGTCGTTGTACCCACAGTAAACTGCTGAAGGGCTGCGCAGATAGCAACATAGCCAGCTTTCATGTACTTTACTTTTAAACTCAAAATAAGATGTGATTGAATAACTACATTTCCACATCTTACACTTGGTGCAGCACTAACTGAGCCGCCAACACATAACAAACGTATACACATAATATTCAGATGTAACATGTTCACTAAGAGCAGGTGCCGGAATGATCAAAACCTGCATTTTAAGAAACGATTTTGAATTGTTTAAAGAATTAAAACAAAACTAAATTTATCTCCAGCTCTAAATGCCACAATCAGGAACTCAGGATGACAACTCAGCTGCATGTCTAGAGAATCAGAGTTGCCATTTATTTGCAGGCAATACATTGGTTTAAGCTGATTAAAACCTTCATTGTATGTCTTATCATATGTAGAATTTGGGCTGTTTCTTCTACAAAGACACAGATGCAGCTGTAGTGCAGCAGACAGGATCCTCTTGTGGAAATGATGTAGCAGAATAAAATACAAACAACAAAAGTACAGAGCAAAATTGTAAGAAAGCAAAAGTAAGCTGCAAGTCAATTCTTCTATGTAATAAAAATGAAAACATACACAGATGAATAAAGCTAGAGAGCTCAAGTTTGCATGTACACTATTTTATAAGTTACTTAGAACTTTAAATGACAGAAAATGAAGTAATGAAAATTCTGTTCATAACTAAAAAATAAAAATATGAAAATTACAGAAAAGAGTACATTAAAAGTATACACAGTAAGTAGTATCTGTAAGAGTAGTATAACTGTTACAAATTAACAATATCGATCCCTACATTTGATGTGAATACAATTCCAAATTCAGTAGAATTGCCATAACCAGGGACAAGCATTTACCAAAAAGTTATGTGTGGCATTGAGGTAAAGCCAGACAAAAAGACAGAAAAATGTTAATTGTGCTAGGCTCAAACATTTAATTGTGCTGTTATGTTGAAGCTGTTTATTTTCAGAAGAGAAATATGATTTCCTAAGAAAAGATTTCAGCACTCGACTGACAAGATTTTAGCCCTGCAGCCTAACATATGTTGCAGAAAACAGGGGAGACCTGGCAGTCACATACCAACTAACATGTCACATACCATATTGGCAAACATTGCTACTATATTACACCAACAGACCTATATTATCACCAATATAATATACAAAAAATAAAAGACAAACACACTGATATTTTAGATTGTTTTTATGAATTAGCCTATTTTGCAGAATTACGGCAAATACAAAATCTGCCATGTGCACATGTAGTCGCGTGTTGCGCTACATTGTGTGCATGACTCGTTATTATTCTACAGTCTCACGCAGATAGAATTTTGTTTTGACAGGCAGATTATCAGTTCCCGTGTCACACAGTTCCTATGAATGTTCTTTCTGTTTGTGCTTCTAATAACTCTGTTAATCTTCTTTCGACATTTCATAAATCTTAATATAAAGAATCAGCGCATAGACTGGTAGAGGGAGAGGAGTCTTCGATGGAAGTACCATGACTATTTTATTTTGAAGTCTTCTTGGGTTTTGGGGTTTATTAGCGGTACTTGCTTATTTTATGTGGACACCTCGTGAAGACACCTCCGTGAAGGTGCAATGAAGTCCCCAAAGACAGCCTTTAGGAGTTGTTGAAATCTTTCTGAACGCAAAACACAAAATGAGATCCACTACACACTCACTTAAGATGTTAACTGTTAATTGTTAATAACATTAACTTGTTTAATTTGTTTTGACATGTATTGTAGCAATTCAAATTTGAATGGCTAACCATAAGCACAACTTGTACTTGGTTATAATTCTGCATGACTTTTTTTACTGGTACAAATTCTGGTTTTATCCTTGTTATGAAACTGAAAGACACTTTTGAATCTTATAACTTCATACTATTATTTGGAAAAGAAGCTGTCACTCAGAGCAGTCGCTCCTTTTCATACTCAGTAATTGTTATTTGTTGTGTTTTACTAATAAAGGATTTTCCAGCTCTTACTGTTGATCCCCCATTACTACATTCATTTCAAAATTGTTTCCACCCCTATATTGCATTGAAAAAGAATATAAAAAATTGTTGCATCTCCTCTTTAATGTATACTGGATGTTGCCTATACGGGTTAAAGATTATGTATCTCATGGTGCAGTAAAAAAGTGTCCATCAGATGTTCCGTACCTGCGTGTTTGTGTCCCTCTCGTGGGCCCCATCTCAATGATCCAGTAACAAGCCATCTGTTATTGTCATTGTAATTAATCTGGTGCTATTTAGTGGATAATGAGATGCTGTCGTGGGTTTTGTGCAGCTTCACTTCTTAGAGAATTGTTTCCTGTCTCTGTCAGACCAAGGAGAAGGAGGAGAGGAGGTGGGAAAGAAGGGAGAAAACGGGTGTGCTGCAGCACGGAGGCTGCTGCCAGTGTCGGTGTACAGATGTTTAGGAGATTTACTGGCCAACCCTCACCTGCTCACTCACTCTTCACTCAAAACCAAGCATTCATGATATGAGTGCTTAAAGCAGCCAGAAAGATACAGGGTTTATGTCTTATATCCTCACTGACATATGACTACGTGTCGTCTACCAACATTTAAGATTTATGGTTGAGTATGGTTTCAACATATGAGGCCATAAAATGTAACTTAAGTATGACTATGGTGATTTTTTTATATTTACCAGATTATTTATGGGAAATGTGCCAATTATACTGAGGCTAATCTGACACTAGTCTGGGCACCAGCAGGCTCAGAAAAATCTTTTGCGATCACATGTGAAAATTAAATGCTGGACTGGAAGGGCAGCTTCTGCTTGCAATGGAAATTGCCCTGCCACATGTAATATCTCATGCTAAGGCATTTCTCTCAACATTGACACCATTAGCCTCCTCCACTCTAAAAATAATCTTCAGTGGAATTGTATTGCTAGGGAGATTAATACATTTTCAATCCCTGACAGGCAAAGACTCTGTCAAAGCCAGTAAAATTTCATACATAAACACCATGAATACAGGTGATCTTCTCCAATCTTTAGTCACTTTTATGTATTACCTGTCACTGGTTACATTATTATATCTCACTGTTTTTGTAACACTTTACAACGTAGTTGTGGTTTGATAACACCTACATAATGTTTATTAATCAGAGCAGAAAAGGCAGAGACGAGTCACCTGATGGACATAAAATGGGTTACCTAACACAAGAATCTCTTCATTTATAAATATAACATAAAATCAATCAATGCTGTCAAAGAAACAGAGCGATGTAATAGTACCAACAGATCCGTGAAAATGGAGTGATGAAGTGAACGTATGTTTGACGGGCAAAGGAATGGAGTTATTTAAAACGCTTTATTCAGTATTAATGACGGCATTACTTTACTTTTCCATGACGTTAGCTTCTGTCAACTACCTACAAAAGCGTGATCAAATCAACTTCGAGGAAATGAGCTGAGGACATGACTAAGCGGAATCTGAGCTGAATTTTGAGGGGATGAATAAATGATCTTTGTGAGCCCTGCTGGTCTCTTCATTTTCCACTTATTTATTGCCAAGAGCTTCCATTATCAGCATTTGATCATCGATCTCACCCACTTTCTCTCACACAGACACACACACTCTGTTTACCAACAGCGAAGTGAGCAAACCAACCTCTGTCAGTTCAACAACCGTTTCACACACAAAGAGACCATAACACACACTCGAACCAGTATCAAATAAGGTATAATTTAACAAAAGTGCTAGATGATCCAGGGTGATGAGTAGAGGATTCAACAGCGTGTCTACAAGGGCTATAGCTGCACGCTCGTTGGTTAGATTGATGGTTGACACTGGAAGGTAGTCTGTGGGTGCTCCAGTCAAGCATCATTACTGTGGCCAAGCACCCCAGGTATGTGGTTAATAGCAGTAAAGAGAGCAGTGTGCATGTGTGCCAGTTGCTCAATGGGGCTCTGCAATGTGTTGAAAAAAAAAAAAAGATGGGAAAACAAGCAATGATCACTCCTCTGAGCTACATTATAAAGTGATCATCTAAAGTCATTCAAAGCATGGAAATATGCCATTCAAACCACTGAGCTGAATTCAATTATATCATTAGGGACTCAAGATTCTCATTATGGCGTTCAGAGATTTTAGAAACGGACCAAATGTTATTGGCCTGCACAAACTCACTTTTAAATGTGGCCTTCTGAGAGCTTTTGGTTCACAGTTAATGGTCAGAAAAGACTATAGTTATATACAGTACAGTTAAAAGCCTGGATAAGCCTTACTAGTGTAAGGAGGTATCCCCCCCCCCGATATGAATAAAAACAAAGCTTTCATAATGACTCCAAACAAGGCTGGGGATAAAAATAGTGCACCACAGGTGAGCCTGTGGTCTACATGTCTACATGAAAGCTGATAAGTTGACATGGGCAGTAACATGACACTTCTTGCTGTTTGTTAAATAGACTCTGTTGGGTTGCTTCTGTCTTGAATAGGCAGCTTGCTGATGTCTGGGTACATTAATCAGGGTGTCACCACAGCAGAAGAGTTATGAATGAGCTACAGTACTGTTGGAGATGGGGACCACTGGGACATGTACAAACCGCCTGCTACTATCTTGTAAGTGACAGGGAGGGATTCTGCTGCAAATACTGTGTGCTTTATTTTTTTCTCATGCATCTCCTGCGATGCATTGAACAGCAACGCTGGGTAATCTTGATGAAATAAATCATTTATCTTGATGCCTACACAGTGAAACAGAGATAATAATTTCACAAAATACAAATATTTCCTGTGTCTGCAAGCACTTAATAAAAATCCACTGTGAAAAGTCAGAACGAATCTCAAAATGTAACCATGAGTATCTCCCACGTCACACTTTCTGATACTCTGAGCTAGTAAACCCAACCATTACTCAACCCTTCATCTACAAAGATCCTCCATCTACTACTCCAATAATTCAAAAGAATTTTGTTTACACAGAAACTTCACCAGAAGAGATTATTGGGATACTACAAAGATAATCTGTTTGATATACTGCATTTTCTGACACAGGACTGTGAGTATCGCACATGTCAAGGCACAGAGTGTAATTGTGATTCTGCAATACATCAAAGTAATGAACTGATACTAAACACAGTATGGTAAACAAATGGATCAATAGAACTGAACTGTTACACTAGGATAGAGAGTGATAACAATTTGAAAATCTAAAGAATTTAGTAAAGCTAGCCCACTAACCTGTAACCTTACCCATCTGTACTGTAATATTTAATACACAAAGCAAGCAAAAGCAAATATTCAAGGCAGATGTGGTCCAATAATTTTAAAGTAATAGCTTGAAATCAATGAATATCCAAAAGGTTGCACAAGAGACTGCAACAGATGAAACAACAGAAGATTATCGCTGTAAGCTTTCATAATGAGATGTACTGTGAAGTGGAACGGAATGTATGTCCAGGTTATAATTAAAAAAGCATTTGATCACAAACTATTCAGCAATTCGACTAGACTGTTTACAAGTAGGTGTGGTTAAGCAAGGATAGATCAAAGCAGAAACACAGTAATACGGTTAAAGATGACTGTTGTCTTCCAGGTACTATATATCTCTTTTATCTCCATTGTGAGATAAAAAGGAAGAATAAACAATTTTTTTTTTTGGGATACATATTTTTTCTTCTTTTCACAACCGAACACACACTTTCAGTCCCCTAATACTGCTCTACTAGGTACTACGTCCCAGGGTGTGTATTTATACAAAATATTATCACATTTCACAGAAAAACAGAATTTAGATTTTTGTTTTCAGGATTATTTCACAGGATTTTGAAATTTAACAACTCAAAAGTTTTGACATGCATTACGTTTGGTTGACACAAAGATATAATAAAACTATTGAATCAGGATTTCAGTGTATATGCCTGTACCTGTCACTGAGCCAATAAAGTGGTGCAGTCTGTGTTTCCAGTACAGACAGTACTAACAGACAGCACTTACTAGCATGTTATTCTGGAGATTTAAAAGGTCAAACAACCTAATCAACATGTCATAAAAATGTTTAACATCCTCAGTTCTTGTTTATCCAGAGCAAATTTGCTTGACCTTTCAACTGGAAGACCAGAATAAAAGACAGTTTTATACTACATACAGAGCTGGTTAAAAAATATGCAGTACTATTTCTGAGACCCCACATACAGAGCGGAAGGCTGCAAGGTCTTGTTTTGTTTTGGGACACAATGCATGAAGTAATGCATAAGCTGCTGCCACTAATAAGGTCGGGGACCTGAATTTCGATCAGTATGGAGTTTCTCTGCTTTTCAGATTTAACATTGCAATTACATGTTAACAGGAATTAGCTAGTGATTGCAGGCCAAAGCAAGAGGGGCAATAACATACTGATGACTCAACTCACAGTGTCTCTTTCTGACACACAAACACAACCTTTTAAGGATTTTAGTCACTTCTCAACTGTATTAACATGACTGTGAATGTCAAAGAGTTTCCCCCAGCAACAATACATACATACATACATACATACATACATACATACATACAAGTGTGATCTCAATTAACATGCTACAGAAATCTGTAATATCCTTAGGTGTTGCTTAACCAGGGTTAAACCAATCAAATCTGCTAAAGCTTAAATCCTGACTATGAGAGCATTAAAACTGATTACACAATATTTTGGTTCAATTTTACTGAATGTCTGCAAAAGCTACATTTATTGTACAGAGAACCCTAGTTTATGTTCATTTCCACTAGAACTGAAAAACGGTTGCATTGCACAGTGCCTATGTTGTAGATGACAAACAAATCTGGGCATTTGAGTGTGGATGTGAACTATGTGGCAACTTCAACCAGATAATCACCAAGAGCGGTTACTGACTACTGAATGTGTAACCACCAGCCACTTCCCCTATGTGGACATGACATCAAGCTGTATGCCATGAGTGAACAAGACATCGACTCGCTGATACATACCACCAGTATATCCAGCCAAGACATCGGACTGAATAAGTGGGGTCGGATGGTAGCAAGGAGAGGAAAGGTAGTCAGAACGACTAGAAGGCAAGATAGCAGATGCTGAAGATAGCTACAAGTACATTGGGATCCCGAAGGTAGATGTTAACCACGAAGAGGCTGCAAGGAAAACAGTAACCACTAAGTACCTCCAAAGAGTAAGGCAAGTCCTGAGAAGTCAGCTGAATGGGAAGAACAAAGTTTGGGCAGTCAACACCTACACCCTCCCGGGTAGCAGGTACCCCTCTGGCATAATAAGGTGGCTAACAGAGGAGATGGATGCCACTGCCATCTCAACAAGTAAGCTTCTTACAATGCATGGAAGGTTTCACCCCAATCCAGCAACCTGAGACTGTATACTAAGTGGAAGAAGGAAGGGGGTCAAGTTTTAGTGAGCGTCAGAGCCAATATCCAAGATGAAACAACTAAGATCCATGAATCCATCAGGAAGATGGCCCAAAGTGATGACGTGCTTAGTGAATACCTCAGGCAGCAGAGACCAAAAGAACATGGGGAGGAAGAGCAGAAACCCTCATGGAAGGACAAATCCCTGCACGGAATGTATCACTGGCAGATAGAAGAAGAGGCTGATATTGAAAAATCCTACCAGTGGCTAGACAAAGCTGGACTGAAAGACAGCACAGAGGCACTAATCCCAGCAGCCAAGGAGAAGGCTCTGAGTAAAAGATCAAAATAGGCTTGGGTCTTCCATACCAGGCAGGACCCCAGGTGCAGGCTGTAGTGGTAGATGTAGCAGTTCCCAGTGATCGGAAGAGGGAACACAAGAAGCTCGAGAAATACCAAGAGCTGAAAGAAGAGTTAGAAAGGATGTGGAAGGTGAAGGCACAAGTGGTACCTGTGATGATAGGAACACTGGGGGCTGTAACACCCAAACTAGGAGAGTTGCTCCAGCAGATTCCAGGAAAGACATCTGAGTTCTCTGTCCAGAAGAGTGCAGTGCTAGGAACTGCTAAGATAATGTGCAATACCCTCAAGCTTATGCTGTGTTCAGATATCAATCACAAAAGCCAGTGATGCCAGAAGACAAAAGGAATTATTCAAAAAAATGTAAAAGAATTCTTATGTTGTTCAGCCCTCAACAAGCAGATCTTAAAGTAATCAGCTTGTCCTGGGCTGAGAGCCAGAGAGCAGGCACCATAAAACTAAAGTAATGCAACTGTAACAAGGGCTCTGAAAAATATGCCTATTCTGAACCTACAAACTGTACGATCCTATTACTTACTACTTATATTTTTACAGTGTAGTATACTCAAAACAAGCAGATTGCTCAAACATTAATTAGAGAAAGCAAATGGTGGATAAATAAGTTAAAAACTAGAAACCTAAAGGGATTCTATAAAGGAATTCTTAAAAACACATTAGATGCCAATGGGCAAAATATGTAAAAACATTCGCAGTGTGAGTGGAGCCACCAAGAGCTACATTTAATAGTTTGTAGCAGATTGGTGAAGTTGATTTGATTTCTAAAATCGAACGTTTCATTCAGTTCAACCTGCTTCTGACATACTGTATCTGTATATGGAGCACTTCCAGCATGCAAACAAGAATTACTGGCTCAAATCTCCATATAGAGATAAGTGAGCCTCTGTGTTAAATGGGATTTAGGGGGAAATGTCAGCTGGACTCATTTGGGTGATAGAGGCACAGTGAAGTGGCCATTAAACAGCAAAACTGCTCTCTTTATTTGGAGACTGATAGATGAGGCAGTCATCTTTATTCACAGCCTTCCTTGTCAAACTGAACAAATCTTTGTATGGCTTTTCCCCTTTCTCACTGTTTTTCTCTGTTGCTTGCAAACACTCATACAGCATCATTATGGAGGAGAAGAGGCCTCTCTAGGCTTTTGTAATTAAAAGCAACGCTGTAATCAAATTAAGGACCATCTTGTCCTATTCGGTTTATGTGGCCGAACAACTATTCTGCTCTAATGAGCATGCTCTTCGGCCCACTCCCTGAGCTGGATCTCTGTGCCCGCTGTGACACCCAGGGAACTTTTGATAATGAGAGGATGGGGTGAGGCATCAAACAAGGTGACAGTTGAAGTACAGTTAGAAAGATCTATCTCTATACAGGGCAGCAAGAAGACAGGCCAGGGCAGGAAGTGAGGTTCAAATGACACAGACGTGAGTGAGGAAGACTGAGACAACAGAGAAAATCACAGAGGATGAGAGTGAATTTATGGGGTATAGAGATACAAATACAAAAAAGTACACAATACAAGCAGGTTACAGGCTCTCACAAAATCTACAGAAGCATGCAGCTATATTGGGTTTTCATTTTATGATGTCAGCCAGAGGTGTATAGACAGAGAACCAGTAAGCAGTGACATGCAGAAAACAGGCCAATCAAGTTACCTGCTCATAAGGCTCTGTACTCATAACAGTACATGATTTAGAAAAAGAATCACATGTCTGGGGATCAATGGCCCTTTGAGTGCCACACGTTTCTTCCATGCTGGATTAAAAAGCAATCAGACATAGGGAGAAGGCATATCTGGTTTATAGATGTTTGCCTGGTCATGATGCACATCCTAGATAGTATTCACATTGATAAGGCATTTCATGCTATAGAATAGTTCACATAGTCCACAATGGTCAGCACTGTGGGATAATGTGTTATGGGACAAGGACGGAAATGCAGAAATGCTAACACAGTCAACAAAGTGTTGAAAAGGGATACAGTTGGGTAAGGTTTCCATTCCCTTGCAGATTCAAACATCTGCAGAGATATAACTGTCTTTATTTTGTAACACAACTTGGCTGTTTTTGTTACTTTGGATGAAAAAGGAACAAATGTTATGTTATGGGTTAAGTTTGAATGCCCTTACATTACAACAGCATATAGACAGATATACGCTGTTCAATAGTAATCTGAGTAATCAAGAGTTTCTCTTAAATAAATTAACTACCTAAATTAAATTCATCCAACTCAGGTTTTATATGCTGTATGAAGTCCCCAAGGACCCATTCTCAGACCTCTTTTGTTTAATCTTTCACTTTAGCTCTATCATCAGCAAACACAACAGCCGCTGTCATAACTCTCAACACAGATAATAGGCTACTTTACAGTTCACTATCTCCTGATAACATGAGGACACTAGATTCACCGTTAAACTGCTTGAATTACATTAATCTCTGGCTCACAGTCAGCACTACTGACACTGTGGAATGTTGTTTCGTAAATTAAAATCCAATGTCTTTTAATCGGTTTCTTCAGTGATTAATCCTGATATGTATGTGTGTGTGTGTATGATATGTGTGTGTGTGTGTATGTGTGTGTGTATGTATATATATATATATATACATACACACACACGTTTTTTTACAGGCTTTATTGTATCTGTGCTTGTTTGTTTGAGAGAGAGAGAGAGAGAGAGAGAGAGAGAGCAGTCCATTTAATTGAGTTTATTTCCTCAGTTATTCATTCTCTGCTGTATTCAATTAAATGTGACAGTGACACAGTTGAACCCGATCGATGGTCGCTCTGCGCTTTTTTAAGTGCATGTCTGATGACATCACATCCATATAATGAACACCACAGTAATTATCATGGGCCAAAAGTCAGAGAGAAGACAATGAAAAGCTCAGAGATATAACCAATGATCTTCCTTCATCTCACTGACTGACTCTTACCTCTATGCTGTATTAATTAACATCTACAACAGTAGAACCCCCATTTGTGCAAAACTGTTCTGTACTGAACAGTTTTACCTTTTAGTCCTAAAAGGTCGATCTTGAGAAAATAATTTGATTCGGCAATTCAAATCTAATTTAATTTAATACATTGGTGGAATAGGTACACAAGCTTTAGTGCCAGATGATTTTCTGTGTGAGAAAGAAGAGATTTTGAGTCAGATGGCAAATTATTGTTCTGTTGACACTGTAAACTGCTACTGAGAAATTAACATGTTATGATAGCACCTGTTCAGAAAGGAATTGGCTAAGAATGGCATGGAGCTGATCAATGCCATTGCAACCAGCCAACCTGACCTGATTGAGGTTGCATTTGGAACAGCCGTCCGCAGTGAAAACTTGCAATAGAAGAGACAAGTCAAGCAAATTAGTCAAATTAGCAGCTGGGGACCAAGACACTGACTAAGGCTCAGATAGAGGGCCCTTACCAAACAACTACTGTATGTACTGCAACAGCTCAGCATGCTACTTCTAATTAAAGGAGCTGTCACATCCCATTGAGCAGACTGCAAAGTGCCCCAAGTACCAATAAAGGGTACATATGAGAAGATTCACCTTAATTCTGAGACACATTCACTTATCTCTTGTACAGAGCGCTTCGAAAGGAGAGGAAGGAAGAAGGCAAGGTCAGTAGAAAAAGTTAAGGGTGGAGAGAAAAAGAGATGGGAGATGAGTGGGAAGAGGCTGCCATGAGAAGGCAAGGCAAGGGAGAAAAACAGATTCTCTGACACAGGGAAGGAATAGATTGAGTGAGAGTACAGAAACAGAGGGAAGAGGGGGTGAGATGGCAGGGGAAGAGGAGAGATGGGCATTCAACTCTATATTTTTGAATATGAGCAAAGCCTCTGGATTAATCAGGCTGAGTCACTGTGCCACAAGGGGCATCTGTTCTGGTTGGCCCTGTTCAGGCTATTGCACTCACCAGCAGGCTAAGAGATCCATTTACATTCACTCCAAAGCCCAATCGCCAAAACGCCCCCATCAGAATGTCTTACTTGTAAGAGGACATGCAAGTCTTAATTAAGATTTTGCACACACACATTAAATCCTTACACATCTCATAGCTACATGACTATAATGATTTCAATGTGAGATCCTCACCTGATTTGTCATCCCACATGAACTTGTAGCTTGATGTGCAGTATCTTCAAACTCTGACTTATTAAGTATAGAAGGTATTAATATAGCTCAACAATAAGCACATTAACAAGGGGTGCTAGTGATGTGTGTAGTTTTTCATGGAATTTCCTGTATTCAACATCAATCACAAGTAAAAAATATAGTGACTTTTGAGTTCATAGGCCTATTTAATTTGTTTTCATATAAATGTAAAAATCCAGCTTTCAACATGCAGGTTTAACTGTTCATGTTTATGAAGCATGCCACCTAATTAATTGTTATTAGTTTACTTTTGTAGTGTCCAACAGTAAATGATATCCCTAAGGCTAAACATTACAATTTGACAATAACGTGGCACATGCAACTTCTTACTCAAGCTTAAGATTTACACCACCCAGTTTAATTTAAAAAATCATTAAAAAATGATAATTCATTATTCATTTACATGTTTCACAACGATTCACCTTGGCTCAAAATGACAAATGTTTGCTTGTTGCATGTAATTAATAGTCTCAATTATCATTTAAACGCTGGTGTGAAATATTAAAAAGTAACTTGTATGGCAGCTAATCCATATGCCCATTATTTTAGCTGGAAAATAAAACACCAAGGTTTGGAAAATAAAAATCATCACTGCAGAGAAAGAAACACAAGATAGACTGGCTGATCTTTGAAGACGTAATTAGGCAAACCTAAATATGGGGAAAAGGTTTTTTAGACTGTTAAAGCTAAATTAAAGCTCTCTGGAGAAGCAAGTGACACCTAATTTACAGTACAAATAAGAAAATTAAACTTAAAAGAGAAGTGCTATTCACTGATAGTTGGATGAGATGCTAAATTGCCTCTAGATGTTAACTCCTTGAACACTTTAAAACGGTCACAAATTCTGTGAACTTCCACAGCATTTAAGGAATAATCTGTATCATCAGATTTACCAGCAGGATGATAAAGGACAAAACAATTAAAATGTCACCTACTATAGTTACATTTAGATGATATCTGGATCTTTATACTCGGTATCAAAGTTGTTATTTTTACTCCATGTAGGTCATAACACATAACAGAAAATAGAAAATTCAAACAGCCAGGAGTACAGGCAGTAATGCCAAGATTCACTCTTAGAATCTCAGCACTATGACAGTCTACACTGCCAGACTGCCTACACTTCCCAGCAAGAAACATCTTTCTAACTTCCAGTTAGAAAAGTCAAACCAGACAATTCTGAAATCTTCATGTGCCCCCATGGTCCCGACAGTGATTACATAAGATTTGGTAAGAAGAAGAGAGCTACTTCAATTAACGCTAATGAGGTAGAAATGAATCATGTTCATCATTGCCGGTGATTCACTGACTAGAGACATTAAGACAGACTGAGCGGGAAAGCTCATCATCAACCAAGCCCCCGTTCGTATTGACACATAACACGCTGTAATTGTTAGTTAGCCAAAGAACAAATCATCAAAGGTCACAGAGGCACACTATTCTGATCATAACTAATTTCACCAATGGAAATTTGAGCTGTATGTTTTCTGCACTTTGCTAAATGTAAAGAGCCTGTCAAGTAACGAGTCTCAACAGATTCTGTTACCCCAGGCTTCAAAGCCACATCCTGCTTCAGACAAAGACAGCTGGCAGATGTTTAAATACACTGTTGCCTAACTTCAGCATAAAGACTTCAATTTCAGCCTGAGTCACACACACACAAAAAGAATTAATTGCCTTTCTTACTGAAAAAAATCCATCCCCATGTTTAGAGCAAGACACCCTGTGATCAAACATCAATATCTCCACAGCAGGAGTCCTGTGGTGCAGCTAAACTCTTGCCTGTGGCAGAAAAGGCCTATGCATCATTTTGCATCAGAAAAATATTCAACTGGACAGTCTTTAGCGATGTCAACACGAGAATTAGCCTTCTGATGCAACCCCTGGCTAAACTTTCTGTAGCATACACATGTACATTTAAGTATACGCATGCTTAGACAAGCAATACGATGGGAAGTGTTAAATCTCTGAGCCTACCTCCCTTTTCTCCCCACCCTCGCTCTTGGGTTTTGTTATCAATCGTGCCAGGCTCTCCCAGGCTCTGTAATTTCCAAATAAATAAATCATTAATGGCTCCAGCATGAGGATTTATCAGTGGCTGCTGCGGCTGCCTGTGCCTCTATGTGGGAGTGTACCATCACTCCCACCCTATTCACATCAAGTCCCATCAGCAGCAACTAGCTGGGCTATGTCGATTGGCAGTGCTGACTGTGGGGGATTAGAAGTGGCAGCCTGGAACCTCCACATAATGCTCAATTCAGCTCTCTCCCCTTCTCTCTATCAGACAACCTTTCTTACACTTTTTAATGATTCCTGCTTACTTAGATTAAATCAGGGTCTATTAAGGAGCAAGTGTTGCACAACCCTATAGTTACAGTTTTTTCATATGTGAGGTTTATCTACACTATAATGAATATCTGGGATTGTGGGATAATGTAACTTTGAGAGAAATGATTTTTAAGAGCTCTTTGGGGGGGGGGACAGGCACTTAAGGCTGATGCAGTGACACACAAAGAGAAGAGATAGGGTGAGGGAAGACAGGTTAGGGGAAGATGGGGAACAATAAGTGCTCTGCTGGATTGAAATAGAGAAAAACAAGCCCATGTTATCGCTCACGAAGCAATCAGGCCACTGGAACAGCTAATGGATTACCCCACGCCAACCCCCTCAAAATTAAAATGTGCTATGGATGTATTGTGTTGTATTGTAAGCAATAATTAATGTCAGTGAAAGTTTATGTATGTATTACAAAATGCACTGCAGGACAGAAGCATCTATTCAGTCAGCAAATATTTTTTATCTATTATTTTTCATTCCCAACAACACAGCATCTCTCCAAAAAATTATGTCAACCTCACCATTATTAACTGTTTTTATATGAGTAATTCTTGGTGAAGGAACAACTTGTCAACCCACGTAGAACACATACAGCAATGTGTTATTTGAATAAATACTTCACAATAATGCTTTAATGCTGCAATCATCGAAATGTCATAGTCCCTTTAAAAAGCACAAATGAGTCACGCAGCACGTGACAGTATGCAATCACACAAAACAGTTTTAAGCTAAACTGCACTCAAATGCTATTAAAGCCACTTCTCCAATGCAGAAAAATATTTTATGACTGCAATATATATGTAGTGTGTGAACCCTTTATCATTTTGACTATTGGGTGTGAAAGTCCATGTCTTATTTAAAAAGAAATATCTGGGCCCACTACTCTTAAAACATTTCTGCACATTTACAGTGTGCTGAATGCCATGTGAATCTGCTGGAAAGGCTTAAAAAGAAGGATCAGTGGATATAGGAGACCTAAGGTGGCCTTTTTATCTTGAATGAGAAGCATTATGTTTAGCAATGACCTAACACTGCATTCCAGAATAAATACGGCATCCTTTATAGTATGTGAAGCAAGCTGGTGGCAGCAATATTTTTCAAACTAACTGTTGGTTCAAGTTTCTGACAAAAATTCCAAATCACAATAGTTTGTTTCGCATCTGATATGTTGCGCAACCATTTCCAAATGACAGAGAAAGTGTGTGTGGAATGACCATGTCAACATCATTTTTGCAAACACATGATCACACAATACTGACAATATTATGAAGATGCAATTGTGTTTACGGGAAGGAATTACTAATGGTATTTCTGAGAGTGAATTTCAGGATAATTTTAGTATTGCCATGGCAGTGTGAGCATGTGTGATAGTAACACGGGAAGACATGCATGTAATTCAACTTTTTTTCTGCTTGATACAAGCCTATACTTAGAAATTCTCAATTTAAAGAGACAATAGGAAAAAATTTTCATATGAATCAGTTATGATATTTTCAGCCATCTGGTGAAAATGTTTATAGATACTTTATAGATATTGTTTTTGTGCAGTTGATGCAGATCACGTCAATTCTCCTCATATTGAGTTACCATTGTGAGTCTGTTTAAATTTAATAGTTAAATTTGTGTAGTACTGTGCTTTATTAATGGCAAGAAAAAAACTTGTTTACTACTCATTAAGGTTAACCATGGAGCAGCCCTACTGTTGTGGCAGTTTTATATTAAAAAGTCTATTTAAAGGAAAAGGTCAGTGAGCGTCATTTAATTGCAGGAGAGTTCCACACGGTTCATCAACATACCTTTCAGTTATGCTTTAACCAGAAATAGCATCAATCAGAGCTACAATGAGGAAAATGTGAGGCTAATCAATTAATATTTTCTATACTCAAATGACACAGAATATTTGCAACATTACCACAGTATAAACTGGGCTGGAAGGCTGCAGCTTATTTCTGTAAAAGTAGCTAAGGATACATTGTTGCATTATTAAAAAAATAAATCCGGGTTAAATCCTTCTTTTTAGCACAAATCCAGTGTCATTAAGTTTATAAATGGGTAGGCGAGCATAAAATAAAAAACTAAATGACCTTGTCAGACTAAACATGCTGTGTGCAGCTCTACAAAAAAACAAGATATAAACCAATTTAAATAGTTACAAAACAAGAAAATCTATATATGTAGTCAATGCTGCTACATATATTTTTCCCTTGCACTCTAGGACAACTGCATGACACATTTTACTTTCCTGAACATAGATTTTACTTGCCCTAGGCAAGTGTTAATGTCAAGCCTGCAAGGCATACGTGAAACCCCATAACACACATAGACTGAAGCCTCAAGTTAAAAATTGAATACACCTTTGAAAGTGGTTGAGAATGCCAGCTAATGATCTGCGGCTATCCAAATAGACACTGGAAGTGCTGTAGTGATGGATTTAGTAATTCCAACATTGTTCACTCCTTGTAACACAGCTTTGACTGATGGTTGCCCTGATTCCTTACTGGGTATCCTTAGTCACTCTTGGTGATGACGTCTAACCTTCAGTTATCCATTCAGTGTGGGTTCCATTTATTAGTAGCTCATTTAGCCAGTTGGCCATCATGTCAGGAACTGGTTCTGTCCAGCTCTTCATACTTGAGACCCTCTCTTGGATCTCCATACACACGCCCCATGCACTAAACAGACTGACTGGTCATTCAGAGTATAGATAATGAGCAAACTAAGCACAGACCGTAAATATAGTGTTGTGTTAACAGACACATTAAATCACGACCTTTCCTTGTAGATATAAACATGCAGACTGATTTATGATGCAGCATTACCAGTACTGACTCTGGTAACCAGTTTTTTTTTTCTGTGGACACTGTCTTGTAGCTGTAGCAGTTGTAATGTATTTTTTAAAGGCATAAAACGATCCAGGTATCTAAAAGCCATAGTACCAACATTTTAGATTTAATAAAAAAGATCAAACTAAAGAACACACAAATAAATCCTGAACAGTGTTATTGCAATTTACTTGATATACATGCATACCTACATATGTACATACATACATATTACTTAATGTGTGGTCCTTTGCTAGTGTATAATAGGAATGTCAAGAAATGCAAGCTGTGCAGTTGTCGCGATGAGATTTCAGTATTCCAGTAATTCAACCAGTCAACAGCGACAGAAAGGCCTTTTGTCATTTTTTCTTTTATTTATCCAAAGTCTAGTTCAAGGCTTAAATTTTTTTGATAATGCTGTGAGCATATCAGTTCAGTCCCTACATTGAGGGCAGTTATTACCAGGTTACGCATAACACTACATTATATTATACAACAAAATAGTCAGACCCAAGGCTGTAATACGGAAGAATATCCATGAATCCCACCTGGCAATTTTTGCAAACATGGACTACACCTACAGCTGAGGCTCACTTCAATAAAGAATTGCGCAATATTTAATGGAAAGTCTGTCTGATTATGATACAGAGCCAGCTAGTGAAGTGGACATAAAATATATACATTGTCTGACAGTTACAGGCCAGTACACCTCAAACCAGGAACAAATGACTGGCAGGTGCGCAGCTGAGTCCCTTCAGAGGCCGCGCAGTCAACAACAAAAAGCAATTTCTTGTAGCTTTTAAACTGAGTTTGCTTAACTTCATCAAAGTCACTGTCTGGTGTTGCAGCAATATGACCGTTATAGAAGAAAAACAGATCACGACAGTATTACAGTGGTTGTAGGCACATATTCACAGCACATTAGCACTGTCTTCTTTGAAGTCAGAGATGGTAAAAACTGAGATTTGATTTTAATTAATGCCAATGAGTACATTTCTCCAATTCTCTTGCTTCAGGGTTTACATTAATGCATTACGTTAACTGAAAAGAGACTTGAAGATCTGACACATTACAGTGACTAAAAGCTACTGAAGAATGCCGCTGAGAAGAAGAAAGACAAAATGTTGGTAATGTTAATAAGCCATTAATGTAAATTCAACACTTGTTGCTATTCCATCAATTAAATAAAGTCTCACAACAATAACTTAATTTTAGCTGTTCGTGTAATGCTGAGTGATGCTAAGGTTAGAGGGTTGTGTGGAGAGTATCTACAATAAGGTCAAGTACAGTAAACATCTGAGACATTCAGTAAAGATTTTATTTATAGATTGGATTATGGCTAACATAAAAGTTCCACGCAAAATAATTCAACCCCCATTGCAGACTAAGTGCACTGGAAAAATCTACAAACTTTCAGCTATTTGCAGTGAACAATTAAAACGAGAACAATTTAAATAGCTCAGGAACTAATGTTACAAGTGCTTTCTCCTAAGTCAACATAAAATGCAACTTTAATGACTTCTGAGACTCAAAATTATTCAACCTCTTCATGACAAGCCTCCTCAGTGCTTGGAAGAAGAATAACCTTTTGCAGTTATGACCTGCTGAAAATGTGATGCATAGCCAGACACCACCTTCTGGCAGCATTCCTGAAGATTCTTGGATAATTCCTCATGGGCAATGGCCTCCAGTTCACTTATATTGTTGGGTTTGAATGCTGTAACCACCTTCTTTGAATCTCACCAGTAATCAAGTCAGGTGACAAACATTATTCAAGGACTTCTTCTGTAACCAAGCTTTGGTGGACTTAGATGTATGCTTGGGACAACTGTGACCTGCAAGGAGACATAATGCTGATCCAAATGTCCAAAAAGTTTCGGATTGTATTTCATCTCTTTACATAACTCAAACTTCTGAGGGTTTGGGATATAATATGATTTTGAGCATATTGGAGGTGACTAATCTTGTGCTTTTAGGTCAGCAGTAGTATCCATCTTGCAGTTCCAGCATGGAAACCTTCAGCATTAGTATGTGGCTTACTGTGCAAACAAAAACCTCAGTGCCTGTTGCTACCTAACTTACGGCAATTTTTTGCTGTCACTTAAAGGACTTTCTCCTGCCTCCTCAGAAATCAGCTGTTGACAGCTTCCTGTTTCTGCCAGGTACTGTAACCACTGTTAACACTGAACTTGTGAACTATGCTTCCAATGGTGTCTCCAGAAACATTCAGGGCATTCACTGGCTTTTTGTATCCTTTTCAAAGTCTATGATCTGACTCTTACTTTTTGACAATTCTTTTAAATTACCCATTTTTTGAACATACAATCAGGATACTTACCAAACCTCTAGCCAATTCTAAATATTCCATCTTAAGCACACCTGGTGCAACTAATGAGCAAGATGGATTCAGTCACTAATGAATTAGTTGCATCAGGTGGGCTTGAGACAAAATCTGATTTGCAAACGTCTGCTCTTATGAGGATTCAAATTTCTGGATCAGAATTTCAAGCAAATGAAAATGTCTTTCTTACCCAGCAGAGACTTTTTCAGGATGAAATCACAACAAGACTTGTGGCCCTCTTTACCCCTTGTGAAAACGGAATCGGTTGCTTCCAGATCACGATGGCCAAACCAAAAGCGACTATACCATCTTAGAGAATTATATCAAGTTTGGATTAGAAAGACTGTCAGAGCAAATTTACTGTCAGAGAAAGACAATAAGTTTATTAGTAGTCTAAGAGGATAAAACAGCAATCTTTAAACCGATTCTCAGGAACTGACACAAGGCCAAACATTTTCCTTTAGCATACCAACATTTCACATTAGGTTACTGAAAAGTAAAAGTACTGAAAAGAAAAAGGTTTTTTATGGATACAATTTTCCCTCTTGTTTACAGATACCTGGTTACTGGAAATCCACGTACACATGCAGCAGCGGGGTAACTTGATTTCTGTTTCCACTTCTGACTCACAGATTTTTACTGTATAGTATAGAAAATGCTGTTTTCTGACTTTCTTTTATGGGTGTATAGAATTTTTTCTTTTATGTGTGGAGCCTGAGTGTGAGGAACTTTGTATCAGTCGGACATAAGCCAGCCTTCGTTTATAAATGGGGTGGCATCACCTCGTTAATGATCTCTCTTTTGTTTCAGTCTTTCACGCAGCAGTTTGTTCATGTGTTTTTGTTATGCATATGTAAAGTCGGTGATTATATTAGATTAGATAGGATTAAAAATCTGGTTATGCGTATACATAGCATAGACATTGATGTTTTCCAACTGAAATCTACCTGGAGAAAGCTGCATTCCCTAATCCCTACCCCGATTTCGGAAACCAGCTTTTCCAATCACATGGGGCTTAAAAAATTAGCTTTCCAGAGAAAGCTGACTGTACCCTGGGTACCTAGGTCCATGTTTAACACGCTCACTGTGGTAGTAAATTAACCTTAAATATACATAAAATCTTGACAAGAACTACTTGAAGACAAAAGAAAAAAAAAGCCCCAACTGTCATCGACTTCTCATTCACAGTCTCCTGAACTCAACCTTTTGGAACATCGAAGAACCATGAAAGAACCAAACTCAAACCATGCTGGGATATGGGTTATTCAGGTTTTCTACAAGCTTGTGAATTCCATGCCAGCATGAGTGCATGCTTCCAGATGTTCTGAAATTCATATCAAGTTTTTATATTATTCAGCTTTTCATTCAAATTGTTAAGGTTATTATTACAAACTGAGGATGTTGTAATATTAACAATGCTAGAAAATATCTTTACTAATGGACTGTGTATAGTAATTTTTTGCATTAGTGAAATCCTAAAAAGCAACAATTGTTACATGTAAACAATAAACCATTATAAATTGTTATTCGGTCATTCTTGATGCAATAAAAACATGCCATTTTGTTCTATTGAAGATTATATTATCAAAGCAAAAAAGACAGAAAGACTCCCTACAGCCATAAGCTCTGCTTTGTTTGTCTGTTTGCCAAACGTGATCCAGCATCACTTAAGGATTAGAATTCTTCACGTGTAAAAAACCTTGAAGTTTACGTAAAGTCTTGTTGATAAGAGAAGACACTGACAAGGACATGACGTACAAATCAGGCCACATTTGATCATTGAATAAAGGATTTTGTAAGAACATGAATATGTATGTTGTCTATGTGTGTTTTTGTGAGAAAGGCTCAGATAGAGGTTGAAGGAACAGACTGTGTTAATGTGCGCACACAGACAACAAAACATGCTTTGCTCCTACGTATCTTATTGCTTCTGTCAACGCTGTACATACTAGTGGGCTGGTTTATTGTCTAATCATTGAATACAAACTATGTGTACTCTGTATCAAAAACTAGCAGGCTCCCATTTGCTTTTCCTCTAGCCACCTTCTGTGTTAAGGGTTCTTCCCTGCCTTGCCCCCACCCCACCTAATCTCCTTTCATTTTCTTTGTGCCGATGAAGAAGTCAGAATGTCAAATAACAGGGAAGGATGGACAACATTTTATAAACACTGGGCGAATATCTCTTATGAGCTTATGCCATAGTGTGAATCCTAAAGCAAACTTTCCAAGCACCATTAGCACTCTGTTCTAAGACAGAAGCCAAAAAACAGGAAAAAGATAGGAAGAAAGGAGGAAGCTGTGAATGAATAGCAACTCAGCCAGGGACAGAGGGCAGGGTGGAGAGAAGGGTGGGAATTGGGCAGAGAAGAAGGAGGGAGTGAGTGTAGGAGGAGGCTAACTGTAGGGAGCACAGAAAGGGTAATAAAAAAACAGGGCAAGCACTAGCTTGGAGTGAAGATAGGAGCAATTTCAATTATCATCAGCTAACACATCACATCAAGTGTGTACTAAAGTCACTCTGTTTGACTTGAATGGCAGAGCAACTCGAGCTCACTTTGATCCTTTGATAGAGCACATATTGCAATCACTCGGAGATGTCACTCAAGTGGAAGACAGTCACACTGGGATTTTTCAAGCCACTTATGCTGTCTCTGTTGTCATCTATGTCCTTTACGCCAGAGATAGCGAACAAATGACAGTGTACACAAACATGTAATCACTTCAGCTTTATGCGCACACACACACACACACACTAAACACACAGGCTATTTCACCTTTATGTTTTGTCAGGAGAGCATGCATGTTGTGTGACTTCCTTGAATGCTGAAAGTTAACAAGAGGGCTCTCTGTGTGTCAGATACACATGCACTCCTATGAAGAAATAATTAGAATATGTGCTAGTATGGCTTTTAGAATTCAAAATCAAATACTATTAACGAAGCCAACTAAGTGTATTCACACAGCAGCCATTTCCTTGTTTAGAAATGTCTTCCTGTAATAGCAGAAAATGTTATGCATTTTTATGATTTGGTTTAGGCACTTTCAACAACTGAAAATTTGTGGTCTGCTGCATATTTATTCATTTATAGAATTAACTATTATTTAAGGAAAAAAACGAATGTTTCTTTAACCTTTACTAATTTGGTGTTTTAGCTGCAACTCCAGAGTCCACACACGGGACTCTGGAGTTGAAATCGAGTTTGCAGTTTGACAGTTCGGCATATTCTGCACTACGGCTAGTTTGATTGCTCAAACTCTCAGATAATAGGTTATTCCATTTAAATGTTATACTACTTTTTATCATTGGTCTATGAGGATTCAACGGCCAAATTTATCAGCCACTAAGAAACACCAGAGCACCATGCTGGAACAGTAATAAAAACATACATATCTGATTTAGTCCATCTTTAATCAGTGACAGTGCAGTCCCGTGAGCTTGAATGTGTTTTACTTGTTATTAAAACAACAAGTATAGGCTTCAAATGCTGATAGCATATGGCATGTTTTTTTTTAAACTGGCCCTGATTGTCCTCTTCACCCCAACCAACTCTTTGCATTCCCTTTTCCAAAAATAAATCTTATATTACATTCCTTAGAAAAACGTAATAATGTTTCCAGTTTAGTTGTACAAACATCATTTTGAGGCGACAGTGTTGAGAAGATGTTCTCCAATACCACCTTTTTCCAGACCCAGAGTACAATTACACTCACAGTACAATGACTGTGGAGACTGACTGTAATAAAATACAGTAGTAAGCTGTCTCCCAAAAATTATCATAAGAATTTACGCATAAACAAACATAGCATTACCATGACTCTTCACCTTTTAGTAATCTGACAATTTACATTTTTAATTAAAAGTAAATGCAAGTCTTGTGCAATAAACTGTTTATGGCACTCTCCTCTTCTCTCCTGCTAATGAGAACAGACTCTCTGGTGGACAACCTTGGTTAGACTCAGCTTCAAATTCTTCAACAATTATAAATAGCTCAAGAGACTCATTTATTAATAAAACAAGTGTTTGTTTGTTTTTTTATTCAACATAGTCCACTAATAGCTCATTTTACCCAGCATCATTTTGGTTTAGTGGAGAAGACCTGGCAAGTTGACAATGAGGAGTGTGAATATTTCACATTTCTGTTTCTGTTCTGCTTCTTTATTAGGTGTTTGATATATTGCTTGTACCCTCTACATTACTGACTTCTGTTTTGTGTAACAAACTTTGTTGTCTCGAATAAACTACTACTTTTTCTGTTCAACTCTGCTTGTGTGATTGGCCGTGAGTATTCCTTCCTCCCCTTCCCCCCTCTTTGACAAGGTAGAGGGTCATCAAGGTAGCAGAGCTTCCAGCCATCCTTACATAAGCTGTTGTCTTTTATCAAAAATTATCTCCAAAGCACTGAATTTTTCTCCTGTCCACAGCAGGCAGGTTTAGGCTCATTTAACTTTGCAACAAAGTGGTATCAGCAAATGGAAACCATTTAATTTTAATAAGTTCAAGCACACAAGTCAGAATCAGACAATGCTGATAACAGATTCAGTGCGTGCATAATAAGCAGTTGCTTGAACACAGGACTGGGTACATAAACCATCATAATAACTAAACAAAAACAAAAACTAATTTGATCAAAAAAAGAACGGTTATATACTGTACCTTTAATAAAATTCATAGAATAAATGCAGAGCCTTCATGACCTAATGAATCTAATCACAAAAACATTTTGCATTTAAAAGGGAACTAAAATACAAGTGATACGTAACTCAACACAGTCCATAGTAAAATGCCATTGAGGTATTCATGGTCAGGACAAAGATTTTATCTTTTCAATTAGGAATTCCTTAGACAATTGCATAAATGCTCTTTACTGGCATGTTAGACAGCCCGCAGCACTGGAAACCTAATGCTGCTCACCTACACACTAACTGATAGGATTCATTCCATTAGTCTTTACTCACTCACCTAGTGAAAGAATGAGACAAAAAGAGAAGGGGGGGTTTGGGTGGTGGCATGTGGAGAAACTCAGCTTGATTTTGATCAGGGGTGGTGACTGAGCCGAGCATGCAGAATAACATGTTAGAAAAAGTATGATGTAGGAAACAGTGTTTACAGCAGCAGTCGCCTGATAGAAAAGCTATTCCTTTAAATCCAATTGTCCAGGCCATCTGCCTCGGACATTTGCATTCTCACATGCAGGACCTCCAGGTAAATTCAAGTAAGTGAGGTGGCAGTGCGTGTGTGAGAGTGTGTAAGTGCGTAAGCCAGTACTTATTACACTGCATGAACAATTAATAAAGGTGCTACCATAGGGTAAAGACTTAGTTTCAAGTGTAAGGCTACGATTATGTGTAGTTTAAGGGTAAGTGATGGAGATAGGTACAGTATTTAACTGTGATCAGTACGGTTAGATTAGCGTCTACAGTATGCATTTTTTAATGAATGTCCTTATAGTTATGTGGTATGGTGTGTGCATATATGTGTTTGCACATGTGCAAGGGCATTTGTCTCTGTGTGCATGCATGCATCAATTACTAAGACTAACACTGGTCTCAATAGTGTTATGGAGAATAAGGGTCAGCAAGATCACTGTAAGGACTATGTGGTTAAACTGCACCACAAGCAGCATAAAGGTACACACAGTGTCACGTGAAAGTGCAAAGTGCAGCTATTGGCCAAAAAAAAAATTGTTGGACACAACACTGGGGGCAGCTCCATAAGAGATATTGTCACACTCAGCCAATTCAGTAAACCTGAAACCAGTAAGGTCTAATAATACTGTAACAGAGAACTGCATATGTGTGGGAACATAAACTGGATTTATTTACAGTATAGTTTTAGCTGGATTCTGCTAAAGTATCAAATCCATCAACACTTCACTGAAAAGGTTAGATAAAGCAAACTTACTTTTTCAGGTTGACCTTTACAGGAACATACAGTGCTATTTGTCTATAAAATGGATAGAGCAGCAAAGAATTTTTGAGCAAGCCAATGTTTTGGTGCGATCAAACACCGTAGTGTTTAATAGCCATAGTGGCTTGACATTTTGTGGAAAGTGTATAATGTATTCCACCTAAATTTTAAATGTGAATACAGCAATTAGTGGAAATTTCCAAAAATCATAAAAGGTAGAGAACAGCATTGTGGACTCCAACCTCTGTTCACATAGCATATTATACCTTCATTATACTGTATTGCTTTCAACATTTTTGCTTAGAACTTTTCTGTAGTAAGCACAGGTGTGTATTCATTGTGTTGTATGTGTGGACTGGTTTTCTATGTAAAGAAATGTCACACTATGTCAGAGACAGATATACCGATTGTCTCTGTAAAATCGCGGCACTACAGCCAAGTGCCAGCTATTTATATCTTCCTACGTTATCCATTTTACAGCTGAAGTATTGCAATCAATACTAAACATATATCCCCAATCTAACAAACAAGGGCTAGCACACTGATCTTTTAACTGGAACCATTTAATCATTAAGGCAATTTTCTGAAATGAAAATTCCTCCAAAAAGCAGCGATTCATTCAAATAAATGGCAAAAAAGGATGCAGAATTGAGAGTTAACATCCTTTCAAGATAGCAGAGGAGCGGCATAAATCTGTTGACTCTGTTGTTAATGACAACCAATGTGAGCAAAAATATGGCTCTATCCCAGCAGATCTGTGAGCATTCATGTGGACGACCACCCTATTACAGGTGTGAGATGGGGCTAAATGGAGAAAAATGATGTCCAGTCAGGCGGGCAGGACCCTGTCCCCAAGCAGTTGTTCAGCAGTTTGATCTACAGCACGGTCACCTTGTCCACCCACTTACAACAAAGCTACAGCACATCCAAACCCAATTCACAAAACATCAGGGAAAAGGAAGATGAATCATTGGGTCAATATGTCCGGGCGGCCTTCTCTCACCTCTGTGCAGCATCCCTACAACACTTAACCTTCAATGTCCTGAAAGGCCCCATAGAGAATCCAAAGAATGAGCCAAAATTCTGTGCTCACCCACCCCTAGGTACTGCAGCTCTATTATTCGCAAATTATCTTTGTATGCAGAGACTCTAGCTAATTAAAGACATTCTGTTGTGTGTGGCTGGGAGCTTCCAGTAGTGTAAAAGAGCAGAGGCAGCTTTGAAACATCGCTGGAACAAAAGCTACGAAACAAACACTAACTATCTAACCCTCAACTTTTACAATTAATACATTTATGAGCATATAACTGTAGCCATCTACAGCAAAGAGGTAGCATCTTATTTATAGATATCATTAGCTTGTGAGGTCTATAAATATATAAACACTTGAATAGCTGGGCTATAATGACCATATAATTTATTAGAGGTCAGTTTTCTTAATATAATTCTAATATGCTCTTTACCATAAGGATGCCCTTATAAAGTTTTTTGGCCCATATCCAAGTCCTTTAATATGGCCGTATGCCCATGCTGAGTCAGGTGGAATACTTAAATTTACATACACCCCCACACATTTGTCTTTCTATACTTGTGAGGACACTCATTGACATAATACAATCCCTAGCCCCCTACCCAAACCATCACAACTGAATGCCTAACCCTAACCCCTAACCCTAATCTAAACCTAATTCTGACCCTGACCCTAAAACTCAGACGTGACCCTCAAAAGGCCTTTTGAACTTGTGTGGACCAGCGCCTCACAACACAACACAAATGTCACAACAATGGTATTAATACAAGATTTGTTCACAGAAGGCTATAAAGACATGCCCCCCCACACAGTGCTCTTGAAACATGTGTAGAGGAGATGCTGGTCAGTTGAAAAAGTTGGTTAGGCAAACTTCAACAAATTTTGACCATAACTAGCACTGTGTGAACACACACTAGATAAAAGGGGACTATAAGGGCAATGTGGTAAAGATGTCACATTTCTGCAGTTAAATGTTTTGCCCATTTATTTACAGTTTGAATTATATTACATATTTATATATAATGTACAATAATTTAATAATTATATTACGATTACTGTATGTAATTAATTTCTTCAACCAGCAAATTTGTTTTATTATGGTTAAAGGCTATGACACACCAGTGCAAGTCTGACCTATGTTTAACATGTTGAATCAGCATCGACCCACTGGTGATACCACTCTGATTAGCTGTTCAGTTTAGCAAATTAGTGCACAAGAATAGATCACTGTATTAACAATGCCAGTACAATTTGCCACTTCTTATCAAACCCATCCTCAATTAGAAGTAGCTATTAACTGTCCGTGATAAGCAAGACTGCGGTGAAAATCGTAAGCTAACAGTGCTTTGTTTACAGTTTGTCCATATGCATCTCCAGGTCTTCCACTTGCACAGAAAATGCAGGGCTACATGCTTATCGCCGTCAGCTCTCGTCTTTGCTGTGTATTCAAGCACCACTTGTCGGAACAGCAACTGGTCTTCATCAGCTTGGTGCGTTACAGCCATTACAAGCACTATGTCTGATTTAAGTAAAATATAACGCTTCTGTGTCTATGAGCAGCTCACATTTCAGAGGGGACAGAAGAGGATAGCGGTAGAATAACAATAAAAATGTTTTTAATTTGACCAACCTTTTAACACTAAAAATCTGCAAGAATAGGCCCAATACCTGTGTCTTTGTGAGTAGTTCTGGACGTTGAGGTCTGTTGTTTGACAAGGTGAATGACATTAATTACTAAGCATGGGGAAAGCTGGAAAACTGGTCCCAGTTGATGTTGATTTGTCATTAGTGGTGCCAAATGTAAATGAATGAATCAGTGTACAATAAAAGTGTTGAAATAAAATGTTTTAGGTATTCCAATTTCACATACATTTTGCTCTTCACTAGTCATTATATATGATGTTTATCTTGCAAATGCATTTTTGCATCTGGAATAGTAAATCTTTTTGAAAGAAAGGCACTATACTGATATGTCCTGTGTATGTCTAAATGTCCTAGGCCAAAACTAGGACTGGGCAAAATGGTCAAAAAATGTATCTAGATTTTTTTACTGTTCTGGATGATTCATGATTTTAATATTTTTTTTATTACAAAAAAGTACATGATCTCAAGAGAGAACATGAACAAGCCAATTTTCACTGCCTTGCTAAAAGTAACACCACTCATATTAATTACATATTTGGCTAAGCACAGTTTCGAAATACATATGACCTACTTTCTGCTAGGTCCAAGAATGCAATAGGGCAGCGGTACACTGTGGTTGCTTACTGGAGGCTAATGCTTTGGCTCCTATGGAGACACATTGATTTTCTTTTATTGTAAAGCCTACACATGAAGACAAGCAACAGAGACAGGAGCTCATATGTCTGACATTTCTGTATCACTGAGGTAAAATTACTTTTCTTTGGTTTTATTTCAGTATCTTTGCCTACTGCAGCCACTATTACTCTAGCTTGTTGACTAGCCCAGCGAACACACATGCGTGTGTCTCCAAGGAAACAGGGACAGCTGACATTAATGTTGTAACTCCAGGAAACTGCTGTCATTGCCATTGAGAGACATCAGTGTGATTAATAAAGATTTTTTTGATTTAGACAATTTTCAAAAAAATTTGGAAGTAATTTAATATATTGCCCAGTCCATAGGTATTAATCTCGAATTGTCCCCAAATTTGTCTCTTTCTCAAAGCTGATAAGGTTTTACAAATAGTGAAAAGTAGTGAAAACGGCTATTTTACAAGCTTTGTAAACCTTTTTTTTGCACTGGCACCACAATTAATCCTATGGTCACATCACTGCCTAGGATGAGAAGGCTGAATGCAGCTTGGGGCTTTCTCATCCTTTTCCTTCTATCACAGTAAACCATAACATCCATGCAGTATAATCTTCCACTGTGCAGAGGAACCTGACATGCCTCTAATGAGATGTCAGAAGGAGGAGGTGCACGGTATATAGGTGCAAGGTATACACTTGCCTACATACATGAACAAAGCTCGATCAGGATAAAACATGAAGTGTTATCCTGATCAAGAGTCACACTTCACACAGAGAACCCCACTATCACTTCTTTTAATTGTTTTGTTCCATGCATTAGCATATTTACTAACCTTTAATGACTGCGTTTATATGCACAGGTAACCAGGGTACTCAGAAAAATCATCTTTCTCTGGAAATCGGGAACAGTATTTACATGCACTTAATAAACCTGGCTATGGGAGATTCACTTATACCTGCAGCAGAACAGTAACCTGATTTCACTTCTACTTCTAAATTATTTTGAAAGCCTGTCTCACAGTTTTCAGATGACTGTCAGAATTTTAAAGTCCATAGAAAAAGTTACTAATTTGGATTTACTTTTGTGTGCCACTTCCCATAAGTTAAATATTACGCCACGCTTAACGCAGACTTAAAAGGTTAAAAACGTTAAAAACGAGGCAACATCCCGTTAACTTTCCTTTAATTCATTAATTCGTTGAGCTGATTGTTGCTGTCTTGAGACTTCTGTTACACATGTGGTTACGCATACATGGCAGAGAAATCTCCAACAGAAGGCTTAGGGGTTTTTAAGCCTCTACAACAATTCTTTAGAAACCGGCGTTCCCTTTTACATGACCCTTGACAGAGAAAGCCAAATGTAACCTGGTTACTTGAGTCCATGTAAACGTTACCGTATTTTCCAGAATATAAGCCGCTACTTTTTTTCCGACGTTTTGAACCATGCGGCTTTTACAGAGATGCGGCTTTTCTATGAATTTTTCTGCAGCCCTCAGATGGGCGCTGTAGATGGAAGTCAGTGCAAACAAAAAAGCGCCAGTTTTTATTCTTAGCGCATGCAACCCAAGACACACAAGAGCAAACATCAGCACTTTTACTGCCGTGTTACAGGCACCATTCAGGTTCAGGTGTATGAATAAACACTTATGGTACAAATATCTTATTTCTCAGCCTGGATATTGGCGGCTTATAGTCCAATGCGGTTTATATGTGACAAAATATATATTTCTTTTAAATTTTAGCGGGTGCGGCTTAAATTTAGGTGCGCTCTATAGTCCAGAATTTACGGTAAATGTCTGTTTTTCTTTTTAAATAATGAATATAAACTCTTATGTCTATATGTGAGAATCAAAAAGCAGTTCTGTCTATTGGTGAAAGATCTGTGTCTCTGGAGAGCAATCGTCCAATACTCCTGATCAATAAATCCCTCTGGCTTCAATACTGGCCAAATGCCCCCTCCTCAAAACACTACCTTTCCCAGAACTGCCACTCAAAAGTGATTCATTATGGTATTGCTAATAGATCTCTGTGCTGGGATAAACAACGGAAATTTAAAAAAATAACAACAGAGGTGCAAAGCAATGTTAAATGGTATTTAGAGTCTTCAGACAACGTATTCTAACATCTGTAATAGCTACTGATACAAAATTATTTGACAAATTAAACTAAAATAAAAATGTACTTAATCGTCTCTTAATGGACAGTCATTTCAGATTATGCTTTAAATGTAAAAGAGGAATTCCCAGAAAGGACCAAATATGAGACAGATAAAAATTAGCACAGACAGGTCATAGGTCAAGCAATTTGTTGATGGATACAATAAATTTAAAAAGTCAGTCACACTTGTTACTATGGTTACCATCCAATACTATAATTTTGTTGAAAGGCCTGTTTCTTGGAGACATGAAAGCGCAGAGACATACTTGGCCGACTATTAATAGAAGTACCAAAAAGGAAAAGTATGCTCAAAGTGCTGATAGTACTTGTTTCTATTATGATCGCAGTAGGTCAAGAGCAGCAGACTCAATTCTAACACGTTTTAGAATATGTAGAACAATTAATTATTGTTTCCAGATAAAACGGTCATTAATACAAAAAGCTAAATATACATGGCCAATAAAGGTCTATTTACTAATTGAACATTGTTTACACAATAATAAACTAGAACTCAGCATTTCCTAAAGAAAATGTGTGTGACTGCAGAAAGCCAGCTGCCTGCTGCGAAATTGGAAGCCCTGAACACTAGAAGCGTGAATAAAAAAGTATTTCAACAATTGCAGTTCCACAAATGTATTAGGATTACAGCCATTTAAAACGTTAGAAGTGACAACATATAAATGAAAAAAATGTCTTATTTGCAATTTTTTTTATTTGAGTCCACTGAAGGCACAGAACACTTTAGAAGCAAAAACACATGAAAGAATTTTTTTACATAATTGCAATTGTATTTATTAGTGTGATTGCTGAAAGCAAATACTGTAAACAAGAGTGTGATTGCCTTCAGCAAATAGTCAAGTAGGACAGAGACTGCATCATTTTTCCTATGTAATACAGGTTGGTGCAAAAGTATTTGCATTACCTCAATTAGAAAATTTCAAAGCATAAACCTAAGACTTTTCAACCTAATATTTAAATAAAGTACAAAGGTTGGGCATGGGTTAAGTTTGCATCCCCTTACAAGTAAATGGCATTGAAGATGATGAACTCATACCCTAAACTCAGCTCTAAACCTATCTTTCTATACACGCCAAAAAGCTCAGTGAGTTTGCAAAAATATTTATAAAGTGCAAACTTTTTATCACCCTTAATAGAATAAAAAACTTTTTTCTGATGAAAGAACAATTGTACTAGCTGTAATGTGCATTAAATATGTTGATGGGAAAGATTTTTACTGTACGTTTTACTGTAAACTATTGAACCCAACTGTTAATACTAGCAGTACCAGATTAACTCTCTCTCAGTTTGAGGCTGTATCCTTCAAAACTTTTTTGTACATTTTTTTATTTTCTTCAAACCACCTAAAATTAGATTTACCACCCATCATATAAAATGCAGACCAGTTCTATTAAAATGCTGCAAGAGGATTTACTAAGCAAGGATGTTTTGCCATCTGCACTACATGCAGATGCTAAGATCCCTTGTTTGCATTGGTGATTGACGCTCAGAGCTTTCAGTGTAGTTAATTGGAAACCCCCGGCACTTCAATATTTCAGTGGTCATCATAAAGTAGAGACCTATATGACTAATTTGCATCAAACCAAACATATCATAGAGGCCACTACTGTTTATTTATCTTTCATATCTGATGGCGAAGCACAGCTTTTTCTGTGAATGTGATTGTCTATTTTTAAATTGTAGGCCTATTTCTATTAGAACAATTGCCAGCATAAGGTGGGTGTTGGGATGGTTTAGAGCCTGGTGAGAGTGGGTGGGTGTGAGAAAGAAACAGAGCAAATGTAAGTGCAATGCACGTTCCAAGGACTGGCATTAAATGCCACCCATCAATTAAGAAAAATAAAAAAAATAGAACATTTAAAATACCAGCCCAAAGCAGCACATTTGATAAAGTGCATGCATTGACATTAATGCAGTACGGCTTTTAACTTTGACGTAATCTTGGTAATATTAGACAACAAAACAGAATGATTATTGCTAGACTATGGCCAACAAATGCATGCAGTACAAAGAAAAAGAGGATGATTGGATTGTTACACTACGAGACAGGCTAACAGTGATGTAACCTTCACCGTATTGTATCCAGTCCCCTGTATGTATAGAAGCAACCGCCTGGTATGAAAGCCACAACAGCAGCAGCTGCAAGCACTACAGAAAGACAGAAGATCAGGGTTTGCTAATCTCTGTCTGCAGACCCCTTTTCTTCTTCCTTTGCTCCCCTAATCGATACCACAGCACACACCAGGTTCGAAGAGGCTGCTAGTCCACTGATCCCAATCTCCGTCCTTCAGCAGATAAGGCCAGTACAGGAAGGGACAGTACAATAATTGCCTCAACAAATTTGTCAGCTTTCAACTCTCTTTCTCTCAAAGCAACTCATTAGGCTAATTAAGATAATAGTAGGGAGAACAGAAGATCAGAAGTATTTTGAACCCACATAGCACAAGACAAAATGCCATTGTACATTACACTAACTATTGACAAGTATCTTTCTCTGTGAGCAGAGGCCTGTCAAACTCTTGTCCTGTCAATTTTACACTGTCTCTGATTTTGAATCTCTCTGATTCCAAATCAGGCATATAATTGGCTAATGTATCAGACAACTTTTTAATCCAAACATTTGCCATTTTGTTGAACTTATAAATAAAAAATTCCACCAATGCTCATACAGGTCCTAACAAATGTATACATAGATGTAACCAGATGTATCATTTGATTTGTCAGAATTTTTCTTAACACATCTGTAAATCCTGACATCAGGTATCAGCCAGCAGCTTTGACATTTCAATAGGCATTTTTTTCAATAGGCTGTTTTATCTTGCTGGAAGGATGGGCATGTCAGCATATGACAGTACTAACAGTACATGTACAGCCCATGCACTGATCTGCCACAACATTAGGTATAACTCTTCAATCTAAATCAATCCAATACAGCAGCTCTACCACGGATTCTTCTTTTACGAGAGACTTGGCTTGTCTCAATTAAAAATTGTCAGAAAGTTAAACATTTGACTATGTGTTTATAAGTGATATAGTTTTAGGGGTGCTGGAGTTGTAGTCAAGCACACTATATTACAAGATGGGTGTATGTTCTAAAATGATTTACACTCCTTTAAAAACTATATTTTTTAAGCCTCACCCGCTAAAATTTAAAAGAAATATAGTCACATATAAACCGAACTTGTGGGCTGATAATATCTGTGTCCAGTCCATCACCATTTTTGAACCTGAATGGTGCCTGTAACACGGCAGTAAAAGTGCTGATCACAGTTGAAATCTTTGAAAAACCAAGACTTTCCAAACCACTGTCAATAAGAGCCCAATTAGTTAATAGCATTGAAACCACTGTCAGTTTCCTTCAGAATTTGGCTTCAAATTAAAAGCTCACTTCGCATTTTAAAAATGTATTTTGCTGTTGTGCGTCTTGGGTTGCATGCGCTAAGAATAAAAACTGTTTTTGTTTGCACTGACTTAATCAAAGGGCTGCAGAAAAATTCATAGAAAAGCCATGAAAGAAATAATCTGGTCCGAAAAATACATTCTTTTTACAAAGATAGTCTTAATGAATTGTGGCTGATTGGTGTCCAGTCCATCACCATTTTTTTCACTGTACAGTTGAAATTTTGAAAAAGACTTAAAAATGAATAAGAGCCCAATTAGTTAATAGCACAGAGTAGAATTTCTTGACTACACATTTTAATGTAGAAGTGATGACTTAATGCAGACCATGAAGATGTTTGTGTAAGAATAAAAAAATCATGTGCAGCAGAAGAGCCAAGTAAATGTGCTTGTCTGCATGAGTGTATAGGTGTGCATTTGGAAACGTGAACATTCTGTGGGTTAACTGAACAGCTTAAGCAGCAAGACTCTAATTTCGAAGTCTCCTCTCCTTGCTGGTAACATTCTGTCAGCATACAATACAGGTCTGAATATGTGTTGTGTGCATGTCTTCCTACACACTGGTTTCTTTCACTGCATTCTGTCCAGACAGATGGGGCAGAAAGGTCAATATAAAAACTTTTCTGAATGCAATTACAAGATGTGTGTTGGTTGGAGTTCTTACAGTTGTGTGACATGTGAATTTGTTGTTTGCACTAAAGTAGACTTTAGGATTGTGTGTATAAAAGTCTATGTAATACAAGCTTCTGCTACAGAAAACCTGAATAAATTTACATTTTGTACATAGTTTTATAACACTACGCATAAAATACTGATAAAAAATACTGTACACTGGCCAGTTTACAGTAATGCTGCTCTATTTTAAGTTTTCCAAAATGTTTGGAAAAAATGGCTGTCAGTTTGCATTATTTTAAGTACAAGGTCTTCAATCTAGTCTGCATAGTACAACCAACCTTTGGTTCAGACTCTCTAGCCGGTACATTTTTGCTATGCTATTTAGCTTCTTTATGATCTCCCTCACTTCAATACAGTTTTTCTTGAAATATGATAGAAAGAGGCACAGATTGACTCTTCGCACCATTTACACAGGAATATTCCCTCTGTTCATATCTGTGCTATTCATATATTGAAAATGAAGTCAGAACAGAGTTTTGAGGTCAACTGAGCTCATAAAATCTAAAATGCTATTAACACCCAAACTGTCATCTGCTGTGCTCATCAGAATAGTATGAGTTCACAGATTACACACAGTCCTAGGGCATTTGATTCAAGTTCCCTGATAGAGTGAATCTCTCTACTCCATTCAAAATCTCTCCTGTAACTCTAACCCCAGAGGAGGCCACCATCAGAATACTGATATATTCATTTCCCCAGTCAAAACACAGTAAAGAGCCATAATCCCAAGGCCTCTGTGCAAGGGCATCCTCCTTGAACCATAATCATCCTTAGATCTCTTATCAGCCCCAGCCTGAAGAACAGGACAGGACATACTGCCTCTGCACCTGGGATATGACTCTTCCCCACTACCGCATGTCAATCAAGCTGAAAGGTGCAGATGTGCAATGACTCAAGACCTCCACTAGCCAATTAAGTAACTGTAAAGCCATATAGTGTGTACAGTACACTGAAGGGTCTGAGCAGAAATAGAGGGTTGTCACAGACATACAAGTTAATCTTGACGAGTACTAAGGGGGGAGAGAGAGACCGCTCTGCTGCTCTACAAGACTGAAGGACAAAGGAAGAGTCAGCAGCAACTCATCTCTAGCAAACTGGTTAAAAACATTTAGTCATACCCCCCAAAATAAAGCGTATAATGCAAAAACAAAAAGAAAGCAGAAACAAGAAAAACAATAGATGGAGAAACCAGCCTCCACAAATTTCAATGGACTCTGCCATTCAAGCTGAAATTGGACCTGAAAACACATTAAAATAGCTGAATACTGGTTGAGAGCCGCTTCCCCTGAATATTCAGAATGAAAAAGCAAAAAAGGTGCATGGCAGGAAAGGACCATTCCGAAAAGCAAAAAGGAAAGCAGAAAAATGTAATGTGTACATTTTATTAAATTATTAACAGAGAAAGTTTAAGAAAAAGTCATGTATAGACAAAGTATAGGAAAACATTGTATTTGTGACAAAAGGTGACAACTGGTGTCTGTTTTAACAGCAGCAAAAAAAAATCTCAACAAGTCTTACAAGCTACATAAAAAATTATTGATTTTTTTTCCTGCAAGGGTAACAAACTGGGGACAAAAAATTTATTGTGGAAAACAAATCTCTTTCAGTCAACGTGAAGTACTCTTTTGTAAACTGCTTCCAAGACAAGAATAAGTCATATTTTTTTGTTTTCATCCATTAAGGTTGCACTTGAGAACCACAATTCACAGAAGCACTCACAGCATTCACAGATGTTTTATTGTGATCAAGTAGAGGCAACTAAAGTTCTAATCTCCATCTTAAAGAATTGAAGAGGGAATAAGAGTTGGTCTAAAGTGATGGAAAGGGCACAATATAGAGCAGAGAGCTTGTTTCTTGTCTGTCACTATAAAATGCTCGTTTGGATAAGAAGAATATTGATGTTTGACAAAATTCACACTCAGAAATCAAAGTGAAGTGCAAAGCTGCCAGTCGTGCGTGCTGGCATACAGGCCAGATAAGGTGAACTGGGAAAACACACAGGGCTTGTTCACAAGATGAAGAGCTTTAGAAGTGATTTCACATGATTAATTCTAACAATGTTCATTTTCTGCATGCACCAGTGAGAGAAACAGTCAAAGAGAGATAAAATAATATAATGGTCCTCAGGGCTGAGACCTAGACTGGGAAGCCTATGTTTTATCTAAATGAATATTCATAAACCATTTAAAGGAAAATAAACAAAAAGTGTCTTAGTGAGGTGTTGGGCCACCAAAAGCTATAAGAACAGCCCTAATGCTCCTTGGTCTACATTCTTCAAGTGTGAGAAACTTTAAATCCATTTGATCACCATTCGGAGAAAGCTTCTACATTCAGCATTTTAAGGTTGGTGGTCATTCACAGCATTCGGTGACATTGGGCTGGGGGATAAATCCATTTGATTAGTTCAAACTTTTGTTATTGAACAATGAAAACATTTCTAAATCGAAAAATAAAGTTTAGTTCTTCCTGCTGCTGTTTGAGCGGCAGCAGTTCCCTGGAGTTATGATAGTTATATGACCGGTCCTCATTTCTGCTGAGATGCCAGCGTGTATTGACTTTGCTAGTCAACAAATCAGATGGCGGCCACGGTAGCTAAAAAAGAAAGGTAGTTGATATCCTAGCTACTTTGCGCTTACATTTCGTCCATGTGCATTTCTGCATAGGCTTCATTATCATTGAACAAACAAAAATTAAACAATGTGTCTCCATAGAAGATGGAAATTGTCTATATTTATGTACTTCTATACCACCTTTCTACCTATTTGTACCCAAAGCACTTTACACTGCTTCTCACTCAGCTTTGCAGCTGGCCTACTCTCACCGGGAGTGATTTGGAGTCCAGTGTGTTACATTGTATGTGGCATGTGACAGAAGGTGCCAGAGGTCGACATTGAACCCTGACATTGGTAGACAACTTCTCTACTTCATCAAGTCACCACTTGAGCTCATGTAGAAAGAAAAAAATTATTTAAATAAATAATGAAAAATTTTCAACTCTACAGTGACATATTGTGAGCTGTATAGAGCTGTATACTTGAGATTTTTCTTTAATTTAACACAATGACAAGGTTTTTAAAACTTTTTAAAAACTGCCCCTGTGAGATGAAAAAGATTTAATATCTCCCAAACATGTCCCAAACCTTTTGCATAATCAAAGTATTTTTAAGCCTGTTTATTTAATGCTTGCATATTCTATTGTTTGTGTCTGTCAAATCAGAGATGAAAATTTCTGTATGTTGAGACTTCCTCTAGATTCTTAAACAATGGGCTGGGTTCACGATGGCTGACCATACTTGGCCTTTACTACTGCCATTAGTAGTTAGGATCATAGTCGCCACTTTTTATTTTATCTTGAAGCCATTTGAATTTCATAATAAAAATATCTGCTGTCTATCTCAAGCTAAATACGTTCATGGCTTCACGTTAGAGAAAAGAAAATTATTAGGCTTTATGTTAGCATATGTCTACTATGTGCACTATATCCTGGTCTAACTAAACAATAGCCAAGGTCTGACAAAAGCAGAAGGTGTAATTGCAACGTGTTTCAGTTTTAATGGAAAAGATACATTTACATTTTATGGTTCATCACCAGAAAGACACAAAACAGTAGGTAGAGACTGGCTGCTATGGCAACAAGTATTGTACAGCCAGGATATTGTTGGATAAAAGCTATGGAAAGTTCTTCCCTGGGCACACTAAATTATACTTCCTTTACACATTACAGAGGTTGGTCAAAATGCAGCTTCTTGAGAGATAATGTAACATCAAAAGCAGTGCGCTTTTATGCAAATTAAAGCAAACTGTGTCCATCTAAAAAAAACAATCTCTGGCTATTTAGGTCAGCTATGAAAATTAGAGATTAATCATGAATGATCACTTATAAAAAAAGTGAGCAATATCTGTCCAGTCCACTTGCACATCCTTTATCAGTTTACAACTTTAATGTGTTATTGATTTGCAGTAGTGAAAATCTAACCTCCCTTGTAGCATAATAATGAGGGCAGCCAAGAGACCATTTATCTGTGTCAACATAGTGCAAAAGAAAATTAGACATCTCTCTGACCCTTATACATTTGCCTGAGACTAAGGCCATTTCAGCATCTATTACAGAGACACTTTGAAATCTGCCCTAATGTACATGAACAAAAGAGCTTTGTGTGAATGGTTGCCAGCTGTCTGACTCAAGGCAGTGCTTGAGTTTGCCTTTCGACCGATATCCTTCCTCATCTGTACACTATAGTACATGGCAAGGAAAAGGAATTTTAATAAAATAATAATAATTAATCCCACAAGTTCTTTATTTCCCTGCTTAGTACAGTTGTACTTAAAACAGTCAAGGCAGTGGAAGTACAAAAAAACTCAATACAGCAGCTCTGCTATGAATTCTACTTTTACAAGATTATATTTTCTCAGTTTTTAAGTTGAAATTTTCACAGAGGTGATAGTTCTATTATGTTTTAATTATTGAGGTCATACCGCAGCGCATTGAATGAAGAGGTGGTTAAAATGTTTTGGCACCCTTATTAGTTTTAAATTGTCTTATATAATGAAGTAGTGTATCTATGCACGAAAGTGACAAAGCAAGGCTAAATGAGTTTAGCATAAACCTTCTTCTCAATCTAATTCTTCTCAATCTACCGCACCTATAGACCACTTATTTGCTGCTTTAAATGTCAAACAGTGGCTCAGATCAGCTGTCGATAAAGTTCATTCTATGATTTAAACTGATGACAGGACAAATTGAACCTGCTGCTTTGTCTTTGTACACATTGCATGTTAGTAAAAAAAGGCTTCAACAACACTGTTTTTGCCAAAGACTGTTTATATGGGGTGAAAGGTATCACTCACCTCTGAACCCAACTCCCTGTGCCAAACATCAACGGTAACAACAGTGTTTATCCCCAAAAATCTCTCAGACAGAGTGACATCTCTAGTAAATCTGAATCTCTAGTTTAAATGTTCGGTCATCTCAATAGATCAAATAGTTCTAAATTAGGCCCTTCAGTATTTGACAAAAGTAGATGTTGGACAATAATGTAGGTAAAATTCAGTAGGCTGGAATAATAAAAATGCTAACAAACAATAAACATTTTACAATTACATGTTTGGCAGAAATACTTGATCTAGTATGGTATCCTGCCCTAACCTACCAGCCCCACCCCTCCCCCAGACAGCCACCAATGCGGGTATTATCAAATTCGGTGGGGAACAATGATGTTAAGTTACATTGCTGAGTGTCTGTAACTGTCTGTGGTGTGTCCTTATTGGTTTTCTATTTTTTCTTGACCAGAGACAGGTCACCTGCAGGTACTTTATCTATGGCAGCTTGCATTCCACATATTCTTTCTCTCATTTATCACTGTCTAAACAGTTGACAAGTACTGCAGTAGATATGGATCATCTTAGTCAGATGAACTATTCCCAAAGACACACGGTGCACATATGCCCTGGCAAAATGTCCTCAGAAAAGCATGGAAAAACATTAAGCTCAAAAGCAATCACATACATACTGTAGGTCAGTGATTCTCAATGATCAAGCTATGATCATTTAGATTTGCAACTGGGCCATAAAGATAAATGACACAACAAGGAAATTCTGCACCAAAAGCAACTCTGTGCAGGCCATTCGATTCTTATCTCCAAGGATTTGTTTTTACACTGGGACACCTGTCTATCCTTCTCACGCATTTTCAGAAGGGCTGAATTAGGATGTCCAATGCCACCTTCTCTAAATGATGTGTCTTTACATTACATTGTCATTAGTTAGGAGTGCATATTTCAAAAGCTATAGGGTGGATGTGTGGGAGCTGGTTAACCTTCACAACTTTGGGATGTGGGGCTCCTATGTCCAATCCATCACCCAATCAAGAGTACAATAAGACCATGAATCTTACTTCACTTTTCTTGTCATAGAATATATACATAGAAAATAGCCTTTGCAGACATAATATAATGTTTGCTTAGCCTGGCACTTATTTAAAATTAAGGGAGAAAACTCTCTTTGGCTTTCTATAACATATATTTTACCTCAATGGAATTTATTTACTCTTAGTTCTGACATTCTAGTAACTGTCGATTGCATGGAAACATACAAACAGAACGATAGAAAATGTCTCACTTTTAACAATTTACTTTTTATTTTACTTCAAAACTTGCTCATAATTATGGTAGAAGTTCACTTGTACTAACTAGCCAACATTATAATAATATACATTACTAATATTGTTTTTAATATTTAATCGTTCACTGTAAGACAGAGAGCCATGGATGGCCCTCAATACCTATACTTCTAGACTGTTATAGGAACTAAGCTTGGTCATAGTATACTCTCAAACTCCTACATTTTTTATATATTTTTGTATTCAATCTACCATGGAAATTGTTATCTTGCTATAAAATCTCCTTAGCAGTTTATGTTGAGGGACACACTTGAAAATTTGAAAGCATATCAAAACATATCAAAATACAACAGTTCATGTTTGCAGAATTTCCAGTAGATATTGACTTTGATCCCTGCAAAGGTATCTACAAATTAGGCTTCCCTAGTGTCTTAGTAGCAAGATGTTGCTGTAACTAGACTGTCTTATTTTTACACACCTCCAGCTTTTTTACTGCAAAAGTGAAGTGGATTTATTTTTGACTGAACAAAAATTAGTCTGACTGAACCGGAAGCAACTTAGACTTACTGAATTTTATTTTAATGTCAGTAAATCAATGCTAAATTATGGGGCCTTAGAATACAAGAAATATTAGCTCATTCAGTCAAAATATTGTGCATACAAAATGTCATCTTTGCCAGGCTTGACTCTGTTCCAGGTTTGATGCAGACAGAGACAGCTATGGACTACAACAGGTCAGTATTACAAAGTAACTGTGGCGACTAAAGTTTGAATTGTTTCAGCTTGATTTTGAAAAGACCTCCTTCTAATTCAGTATTAATCATCAACAGGGTAAAAGGTATGTTTGCAGATCTTTTCTTTACAACAAGAAAAATACGGCATTTTACAAGTCTGGTTTCAGACCTCTGAATCAGTGCCCATTATTCCAATTTATTTGTTTACAATTCAAATAGATTTAGACTGTTTCCTAGTTTAAAAATAACCAAGCCAATCAGAGCTTTATTAATATTATATTGTATCAATAATGGTGTCATCTTTGCCAGGCTTGACTCTGTTCCAGGTTTGATGCAGACAGAGACAGCTATGGACTTGTGATGCCCACTTGGATTCACAGTACAATCAAGGGTACATGTTTGCAGACCGCTTTACAAGAAGAAAAGCAAACTTGTCTGTGAGACTGTGGTATGGCCACATGCTATTCAATGTCATTATCAAGGCTAGGATAACATTTCCATTAATAATAGTAAAAAATAGCATAATAGTAAAAACCAGAAGGATAATGAGGAGAGAATGAAAAGAGGAGTACCTATAGGTAAACATGCACAGTTGGGTGCAAACCCTAGCCCCAAAAAGAGTAAATTATTTTTTTGTAAACTTTGGAATCCTTTATATTGAAACTGCAAGTAAGGGGATACAAACATAACATTGCACACATTGTTAGTACAAATGTTCTTTTACAATCAGACAATGGTCAAGTACTGTAAAAGATACAGTAAAATAATAAAAATTAAATTAGTGCTAAAGTTTGCATTCCCCTTAAAAAACTATTTAAAAATGTGATTAAGTTTTGATGAGGGAACTTTTGTACTAGCTAACTGTGTCAACAATATTATGTTGATTAAAAATAATAGTTTTAGTTTTTTCCTATTTAAAAAAAGAGATAAGTAAACCTTTGCACCCAACTGTAAATACAAAACTACAAATACAAATGATTTTTGTTTGGAATTTCCTGGATCTATGCCAGCCAAAACTTCACTGCAGCCTCCAAGGATGTGCCCTAAACACTCAACCTTGAAGACTGTCCAGTACAAGAGGAAATGAGGAAGGTAGAGAAGCATACCTGAGTGTCATTAGGATGCTGTGTTTATCATATGAAGGACATAGATATTGTAACCTTGAGCAAATGACTTCATTGGATATATTAGCATGATAAATATGCTAAACACGACCTATCGATGCAAGGAAGAAAACAATAAGCCTGCTCAGCACAGACAAAAGTACCTCAGTTTTTAAAATATAAATTTTTAATGGATGCAATAATGTGTGTAATCATGCTGCAGTGATTGCTGGCCAAATGAAGGACAGATGCAAAGCACGACAACTGCATATCTACTCGCTTTCAGAAAAAAAGACTTTGTTTAGAACTGGGGACAGTCAATCTGTTCTGCTCCTCACTGTAAGGCAGAGGGCAGCTGATGACAATTAACCTTCCACACAATCAGTTAAGACCTCAGCAAGTGATGCCATGCAAACCCTGATGGCAGAACTGTGTCTTCAATCATGTAACACACCTGTAAATAAATGGAAATGCTTTTTATGAACTTTATATTTACACTATGGTGTTCATAAAAAGCATTCTGTGTGTGGAGCTGTAAGTGGAGAATTGTAGCTTTGTGCATGTTCTGTGGGTCCAAAACAGGAGCATGAGAATCCTCCAGGTGATTTGGAATGGTAATATGTGGATTTTTTTCAGTCTGTGTCACTAAGCAACTTTCATTGGAATGAACTGGCACAATGGTTTAATCCTGTATCCAGTTTTATTAATAAATGGTTTATCCTAGTCCAGAGGTCAAAAAAATCGCTGCCTGCAAGGAGAATCTGGCCTGTGGCCTGGCTGCAAATGTATGCATATCAGAGGGGCTATACACCTAAGTACATTAATAAAGGGCTATTTTAAAATTAAATTTAATTGTAATATTAAAAGATTATTGCAAATGTACTGAAAAACTGGCCCTTGGTTGAAGCTAATTGCCAACCGATGTTCTAGGTACATCAGCTTGTCAGCAATACCCCATTGTGCTCCTTCAAAACCAGGGAACTGTTCTGTAACAAGCACCACTGGAAATGAGTAAACTTGGGAGCGAACAAAGAAATAAATAGCAGCCAGCAAGTGAAGTGAGCAGCACCACTCCACCCATTTCAGAAATTGAGCCATAAGAGAGAACCATGAAATTTGCAAACAGGCACAAGAGGCTACAAAAATTACATTTGCACGAGACAAAATGGGTAATCTACCAGCATTTGCACCTTCGCATAAAAATAAAGCCATAAAACCTCACTAATGCCACAAAAATAGAAATCTATTTCTGACTAAGAATTTGCAATCTTGGGGCCTTGAACATATGTGATATTGACTTTTACCTGTAGGTCACTCCTCTGACATCTGAACCTTCTTCTGACTTAAGAACAGGTCTGCTTCCGGTCTGGACCCGACTTTAATGTTTTGATGCTGAGATGGATTGGGTAAAGATGGCTGGACTGCTGGTCCCTCCTCTCTTTTACTCTACTGTATTAAAGCCGAGTAAAAATTTGTTATAGGTGGACGAAAATCAAAGAAACATTTGTTAAATTTTATGGAAGCATTGCCTGCCTGTAGCAAGCCAACTTTATTTCTTTTTAGAAGAAAGCAGTATGTTGACATGGTGAAATTTAAGGTGTAAATGGTAAGTAATGCAATCAGATTGCTTATTACCTTTTGTTGCAACAAAATCATAACATAATACAACAATGTCTTGCCATTATTTTTTAAATTCATGTTGTCCCAACAAACTGCAATGCAAACTTCAGCAGTATAGCTGAATACTTTTGTCAAAATCAACACCATTTAACTAAAAGTTGATGATGAAATAATTTCCCTATTCATTATACTGGGACATCTTTTAAGGCAAATTGCTGAGTTATATTAAACAATATCAAACATTTGTTTATTTGTGCATTACAAGTATAGTCGTTCATTTATCTATGCTAATGTAGTGACTCATGCAAACACTTTTCCATTAGATTACTCACCTTTGGGGAAAATGTGGCTGGTCTAATGCTGGTCTGAACAAACCTAAAACTTGTTCTGACTGTAGGGACATTGCTAGGATAGTTCACATTAATAAGACCAAGTTAGTTAGATCCTAATAACAAAAAATGTCCATTTGAAAACCATTTACAATGCAATTTTCAATTCCGCATTTATCTTAACATAAACTACATTAACTACACAACAAACATACTAAACATTCCTTTATGTTAAGATTTCATTTTGGACTACTAGCTTTCAATTATTTTTTTATATTCGTCCACCAGATGGTGCTACATATTCCTATTCAAAGCATGGAGCAAATGTTTTCTGCAGGGCTGCCTCGTTAACGAGATGATATGTGACAAGTACATGTCACTACTGATGTTGGATTGATGGTGTGTGTGTGTGTGTGTGTGTCCAAGTTCATAGGTCTCTTAGAAGGCCACGCTTTTAATTGTGGAGTTATGTAAACATAATGGCCTTAAAGGGTTAAAAAACTAATTATCAATACTTGATATATATATTTCAGGCTGGAGTGAAAAGTGGAAAAGCTATTATAATTTATAATATTTTTACAACGGTTTTTGGGAAGGTGACAATTTTTTGTCATTAGTAACAATGACACATTTACGTAAAAGGACCTCTTAGGGTTTTAGCAATTTAATATCTAATATCAGATGTTATTTATGAAGTATTGAACACCCTTTATTAGCTAGGTTAAGTTAATCTAGTTAGCTAGGTGTCAGCATTATTAATGTTAACTAAATTAACTGAAGAGTTTAAGAGTTAGAGTTAGCTAACCCTTAAGCTAGCCGTTAGCTCTCTCTTAAATGAAACAAGCTAAGCTAATTTATTTATCAACGCACAAAACGTCGCAGACTCTAAAAGTTCTAAGATAAAGCTAAAACTAATTCGTAAAAGGTAGCCTTACAGAAACATAATGAGGTGGAAATATCTCAAGATATTCCTGTATTCATGAGCTAAATTCCAGATTACGTAACTCACCTAATCCGAACCTGACCGCGCTCCAAGCCTCGTTAACGTTGTTTCCACAAACGACGACGCAGGTTTATGATGTGTTCACAGACCCTCGGAAAAACCAGCAACCGCCTCGTCGGAAGTTTGGTCAATTTTTAATTTTTTTTTTTAGCTTTTTCAGGAGATCAGTAAGATGAGTTTGTTTAGTTGTCATGAGGTAATAGCCTACCCTCAACTGGTGGTTTAAAAGCTCTTTTATATTTAAACAGCTTTCAGACTAAGCCTGTAATTTGTGAAAATAATTGTCAAATACCACAAAATAGTTGTTAATTTAAACCCCCTAATGACTCATCCCCATATGCTGGTATGTAATCTGGCTTTCTGTGTTTGGGAAATAAACTGTTTCATGCGCACTTTCATGCATGTAGCCAAAGCAAAATTATCGCCATCCCCAACTACTAAGCTGTCGAACTCTTAAGTATTCCTTTGAGGCATTAGCTAGCACTTGGCATCAAAAACTGTGAGAAGTGAAATTGCCAAGCTGCGGATAAACTCGTGAACAGAGCAAATATCTGACTTTTAACAAGACAGACTCAGCAAAACAGTTTGTGTTTATGGATGCAGCATTTATTCATTTTGGGATCAACATAAGGTACTTGAGCTTGCGGAAATGCCAACATCAGCTGGCACCAGTGTGGCACTGACAGCTGGTTAGCCTGCCTTGCAGGTGCCAAAGGTTCTCAGTAACAACTTTGCTGAAAAATTCGAGTAAGCAAAGTACAAACGTTTCTCGCACAAGGAATTACAAATTCTAATGAAGGGATGCTTGGTGGGGGCAACTTTGAGTCAATGATGCATAAAAGGCTAGAGCACACATTTTAATTTATAAAACATGAAATGCCTCTTATGACTCTTTCTTGGACATAATATATTACATCTGTTGTATTATTTGTGCTTGTGAAAACTGGCGCAGACTTTAACTCACCACGGCATCACTGCACATCTCGCTGATTGTTCGAGACGATAAACAATCGTCAGTATTTTCGGTCCACGCTATAAATATTAACACTAAAACCCTTGAATGTCACCGCTGGTGCCAAAAAGAGTCTAAATGGAACCACAGGGTGGTGCCAAAAACGAGCCTTCCAAACACCCTCCAAATCTCATTACAGCGTCACATCCAATACTTCCTCCTTTGTTTCCCTTCAATAGAAAGAAATGTGGATAAAGGTCCAGACTCTGAGTCTGACAAGAAGAGAAGTTTAAATTAACACTCACACACACACACACACACACGATCAGTGACTAAACGCATGTGCACTTGATCTCTATTACTCCACTTAAAGTTAATACTTGATCACCGGCCCTCCCGTCATCTGTCACGACTGAAACGTCCTCGGCCTCTTCCTCCTGCCAGTGAATGATCGGAGCCTTTACTGAGACTGACACACGCTCCCCGGTCACACACACACACACACACACTTTCCAATTCAGCTCAACGTGCAACAATTAGGCGACGGCGAGAGTTTTCCAAAGCGGCTGGCACAGCAGCGCAGGGAATTACAGGCTGCAGAGACAAATCTGATCAGATGTCTGCAATCAGAATCAGACTGTTCCAAGAATCATCTGAGACCACGATGGACAATCACCGGCTCAACTTCAGCCGCACAGAATCAACAGCCCGCTCCAGTCACTGGCGCAGCTCCTTCACAAATAATCATTCATTTCAATGATCCTTACTAGTTTGCAAATGACGCCAATTGTGACTTTAAAAACTCCGGTGTCTTACCTTGTTGTGTGCGTGTTGACCTTTTCTCAGGTTGAAAATGAATTCTCTGACAGTTTGGGACAGCTTTTGCGTGTGTCCATCGCCTGCAAACAATACGGCGTTTTTGCAAGAAAAAGCGTAATTGCAATGTAACTCAATTTCCCCAGTGTATAGTTCTGTGGATCTTATTCCGCGCCTCCTTCCGCCGCCGAGACTCTCAAGGCAGATAGATGAGCAGATAAAACGCCTCAAAGATAAGATCAACAGCAGTCCGCACAAATCTGAGCTTTAGATGATTAAATCATTTCCATTTTCACGGGGAATCAGCGCAGCCAGTAAATACAAATCATCCACATCGCAAAATAGTTGGAAAGAGAAAAACATCCGTCCTCACTTCATCCCCGGGAGGAAAGCAGTCTCTCTTTCACACCGGCGGAGACTTTTATTCTCCCTCTTTAGTCTTCAGCCCAGTTGCCTTTAAATCCGACAGGCCTGAACTGAAAGGTCCATCTATTAGGCTTATTCTAACGGTGCCGGCGATGTTGCGCATCCTGCATCCTACTTTCAACTGAGGCGAGAGCGCAGAGGGAAAGGCAGGCAGAGAATCCGCTTTGTGCTGTGCCCCTTCCAAACGAGCGGACCGGGGACACACGCTCCGTCCAAAAGCCCCTTTACATCTGACGGGAGCCGGGGCTGTAGACGAGGTCCTGCACAGTCGTCCGTGTCCACTGCGGTCCGGTGGAAAGATGCGGAGCAGACTGAGGTGCAGACGCGAGCTCGATCCTTTCTCCTGCGCGCACACGCACGCACAGGCGGAGCGGATTTTGTGGCGGCTTCCTCACATCGCGGAGGACCCGACGTCAAGAGGAAGACGCTCCGGACTCGGGATGCGTTTATAGGAGCGTTGAGAAAACTCCAGAGTGAGACAAAGCTCATCGGACATTAAGGAGGACACACATATTAACAACTAATGAGACACATTTACTGCACTGGAGGCTCGGTGGAGAAACAAGACTATGAGCTTTGTGGGGAAGAAAAAATGTACAGCCACTAAAAGACAAATGTGCAAGGAGGAGCACACCAGCTTCCTGCACAATGTCAACACATTTTAAAGACATGTTTACGACAGTCCACCCACTGGGGACCCCAACAACATTTAGAGAGCCCAGAAAAAACTGCAAAAGTACAATGCAACATGGAGGGATGAGTTCCTACTGACCTTCTCCTCCATCAGCCAACAGCCTACAGGCCTGGCTTGCACTTTTACATCTGTCAAGATCTTTGGGGTTTTAATGGATGAACAATAAGGTCAAACTACTGTTCATCTTGCCCTTCGACTTGTTTCTGGTTTTATTTTCGAGATTTCTTCACACATTCCCTGCACCAGTAAAAACTCTAGCTTTCTCACCAGTTTCTGATTCAGTGGGATGAAATGATGAGCTGCAGTTAAGAGAGGAGGAATGTCCATATCGGAGATGACTCACATACTCAGTAGCAATGGACTTAAATGTCTGTTTAAATACCACACACAAGTAAAAGGTGAAGGCTGATGTAAGTGCTCCTGAAAGCTGCGAAGGGACATCAGAGAATAATGTCTTGACACATTCACCTCAGCCCACCACGGTATCCTCAGTACACCCACCAATCATGCAATCCAAGCCATTACTGTTGAGAGGCTGCGGAAAACCACTGAAGAGAAGCACATTCAGATGAAGCTGTGGGGCTGGAAAGAGCATCGCTTGGAGAATTAAAGAGTGATGTCATGTACTCGCAGACGGGAGGAAATTAGATAATGGCTTTATTACTTATAAATCCTTTCCAATGGCAAGGTATCCACAGGCATGTGCGGACATAGCTCACTAAATGTGTGAATTGCTCCGATCAGCTACAACATCAAACCCACTTGGCGGTTTTAATGTTGTGGTGGTGCACAGGGGTCAGCGGGGGGCAGACTGACCAGTGTGCAGTTACACAGACCTGTACTCGGTTAGACGTGATGTACTGTCTGTCCCAGCAGCTCAGTCGTCCTGACCTTTGTCCACCACAAGCACTAAAACCACCAGGAAACCTCCAGGTGGTTTTACGTGTGTGTCTGATGTGTGTGCACTGTAATCTACAAACTCAGCATCAGTGAAGCTGAAATTAATGAATATTAATGCTGTCTTTCAGGAACATGGGGGGGTCGCCCAGTGCTTTAGAGATGGAGCTGCAGCAGAACAGAATTGTCTTTTTTCCGCTGTGTTCTCTGTGCTCATCAAATCCTGGTACCCACATTACCCACAGTCCAACACAACATCCAAGTGTTTGTTTGGAGGTTGAGCTGCAGAATGTTTGTAGTGGATTATGCAGCCTCGTGCCACTAGCTTTAAGCAGAAATGAGGAGCAGGCTGCAGATGTCTGGCAGGATCATTTCTTTCTAATGCCACACTGATGCTGACTCAGGTGATATCACTTGAGTCAGACTTTGCACAGGTCCCTCTGTGGCCAGGAAAGTCTTTGCAAATTTCTTTCATTCAGTAGTTCTGCTCAAGACTTGAAAACAAACTTTGGTTTTCAGAAGTAATGGATATATTTCATAAGTCTTGCCTAAAAATGACTGAATGAATTGTTTTTTGTAAAATAAAAAGGCAAGGCCCTCCCGAGCACTAAAATCCTCATCTTTCAATGCATAACCCCTTTTCACGTTTTCACTCAATAAATGTTGAATAGACCCTAAACAAGTACTTTTCTTACAGAAAAGATAGTTCTCATGCAATGAAAAAATACCTCGATTTGAACAACAATGTGCATACTAACAAAAAGCAAAAAATAATCTTTGTAACATAATATAAGTAATATGAGAAGGGCAATGTTTTGATTAAGATTTGACATACTAACTGTTGCTAATGAAGCTAGATTTTATATCCTGTCCATAATGCAATACTGTCAACAGGCTGGTTTTTAGCACACCTGATTCCGCCATGATCTGCCAGCCCATTTCAAAGTTACACAACTAATCAGAAGCCTCAGTAAAAGCAGCGGACACCAACCGTCCTTTTTTTACTCTACTTTATTTATAAAGTACTTTAAAACAACCACAGCTGAGCAAAGTTGTGTACATAGCTAGTCAAAAAATAACCCAAACAAACTATTAAAACAATGCCTAAAACCTGTCAATCTGATTATGTTCTGATGTCACTGATCAGTAAAAATTTGTGGGTGGGTCTTGTTTCGCAGCTTTTCAGACCTTTAAACTTCATCTGTAGCATCCATTTCCTGAGGCCACTTTAAAAACAAAAAGAATAATAAGAATTTTCAATTATTTTGGTATCACCTCTCATTGTCCACGCTTTGTATTAATTATGGAAAACTAAAAGGGCTACATTTAAAGGTGTAGTAGTAATTTTGAATCCACTGCTGATAATTTTCTAAATTACACAACGCTATTGTCAGAATATGATTAATTGTTGATTCAATAAGCAATACAAACACTGTAAAAATTAAAAACCATGTCAAAAGTACAAAGACAGACAGAACAGGTTGTTCAGATCCTGGAACAGTGGCTGCTTTACTACCGTGGAGAAAAGAAAGTGTACACAACTGGCAGCACAAAATAAATTATTTTAAAAATCAGTCAACTATAAATCCTTAAAATCAATAGCAGAGCTTGACTTGAGTACAGCTTGAAACACACACACACACACACACACACACACACACACACACACACACACACACACACACACACACACACACACACACACACATCAGCAGCAGCAGCTTTACAACCTCCTGGTTGTTTTAATGTTTTGGTGGATGAAGAAAAAATTAATTGTGACCATAATCAGCAGGTGTCCAAACGCAGCGTGCACCACAGTTTTCTGAGCACGGTGCTGCATACAGCCACAGACTGATCAGAGTGTCCATGCTGACACCTGTCCCCCCACAACATTAAAACCGCCAGGTGGTGTTAACGTTGTGGCTTATTGGTGTAAACGCACAAATGTCACTTTTAACAAAACTCAGTACAGTGGTGGATGCGCTGTCCAAACAGCCAGCAAACAGGACTGATTTTCAGTGCAGTGATGCAGCTTGAGAGTGCCTGGAATATGAACGAGCATATCTGATGTCCTATTTCAGGCACAGTCGTAGAAGTGTGCATCTCCTGATGTGAAATAGGTCGTTAATGGGGCATGAAAAAAATCTTAACTGTGGCTGAAAATCTGACTTGTGGAATTGGAACATTTACAGCTGCATAGCATTTGCTCAGACACAGCACAGTACGTGGTTTACTGAGTGCCATCTAGCACTGAGATGCTGGGGAAAGGTAGAGCAAGTCAGCGAAGCAAGATGGAAAATCAGCCACATAAAAAGACATGTATTCATAAATAAGTTGCCTTCAAGCCATGTCATCCGAGTGTCAGCCGGCGTCTCTCCGCCATCTGCCACGAAGAAGAGTAATCTCTCAATGCCTTGATTCACGTTGTCATGACCACAGCTGACTTACCATAAACAAACCATATTTGAACCGGAGCCACATTGTAATTAGGCAGCGCACTGACACTGCAGTGGGCATTATTGACAAAGTCTGAAATCCCTGATGAGCCACAGCGATGTGTGGGTGGGACGGATGTGAAAAAGGCTGCTAATGCTGAAATGGCAGGACAAGGGTACAGTCACCTCACTATGATGAGGACAAGGGTGCGTGGTGCAACTCACAATGGATGACACATTTATGCTGAAGTCAGAGAGTGGGTGCATCCCTACTGGTGTATTGATTGAAAGAAGCTGGCACGGTGCCCTAACTGGGAAATAAATTCCATGATAAATCAGAGAATGGATTGTCAGCAGTTTCCCTCATTAGCATACAGAGCTTTATTCTATTGACAGCTGTTTTGGCATCGAGTCCCTTCTTCACTTGTCAACCTGGGAGCTTTCTTCTTTATGACGGGGCCGGCGTGAACACTGAACTTCAAAAACCCGAATCAAACATTACTCATCAGCATCAGCATTGCTCATCTACATGAGTAAACATGATCTCCTTTCAAACAATGAAGAGTAACCAACAGTGCCCCCTCCCCCCCACCCCCAACTATAAGTCTGTCTGTTGCATATTTAGCAATGAATATTTAATATCAGAGACTTCAGATCTGAAACACCATTTTCAGATAATTTAATGCCCCGCTAGTGTCGCAGATAGGGACTGTAGTTGTTTCTTTTGATGCTATGATGTTGCTTCCCTTTGTGGTGCAAATAAATGTAAATTCTCGAATGCAGTTGCATTATTCACATACGTACATGATCACAAAACACAGCGAACCAATCGAGGGGATTACATTCCAGCTGCAGGAGAGCCGAGGGGGTCGGTATCTAAGATGATGCATTAGTGGCACATATTTGTCATAATTGTTATTTCATAATCTGGGTATACGATCAAACGCCAAGGTAGAAATAAGCCAAGCGGCATTATGCAGCACAGACAGAGCCAGCGCTGATTTCACAGTTGTTTAGGGACGATCAGATTTAATCACTCTGCACCTTGCCGGAGCCCACTGGAGATACAAGACTGAAGATGTGTTTGATACCGCGGCCATATGGACACATCTACACATGTGATCAATACCTATTTAAAGCCCTCAGCACACACTGGTGCAGGTTCACGCTCACGTTACGAATAAACCCTTCACCTTGCCAGCTGCTTGTGCTACAAACTGATGTACAACTTTCAGCCACTGGTGGTGTTTCAGGCACAGTGTGGCTGGTAAATATTCATTAGCTATGAATCAGACTGCTGCTGCTGCACTGGTGCAGCACTGCTGTGTTAATGTGTCAGGTTAAGTGGCGTTCTCTCTCCGCGTCTCCCTCCACTGCATCACCTTCCATTCCCAAAGGTCCTCCACTGTTTTGCATTGTGTGACCAAGTGGAGCTGTTCATTTTGCATCAGCCAACAGGATAGATCCCCGTCCTCTCTCAGACCGACAGGAGCCTAATGGCTCTGGCTTTTTTCCAGGGGCCAGAGAGATATGGGAAGACATAACATGAGAGGTGAGAGAAAAAGAAACAGGCTGGGTGATGAAAAAATAAAGCAGTGGAAAGGAGCGGAGTGACATGAATGTGGAGCGGCGAACCAAGACTCCTTTTCCATGTTAGTGCCAAAGCCAGACCAAGACAAACGCTAACTGTATGTGACAGTTTTCAAAGCAGTCATATAATTAGATGCTGCCTGGATCTGAATTGCATGTGCTACAGTGGATGTGTCTTATTGTAGAAAAGCTGCCGTTGAGCGTGATGAGTGGCTGATGGGGAAACCCAGGGTTACGTGCTTTGTTTGGACAATTTCGTCGTCACTCGTAGCAAACCATTACCCAGGCTCACAGAAGAGCTGTATTGCACTCAGCTAAGGAGAATGGGCAGTTAAGTGTTTCTCTTACTCATTTCAAGGCAGAAGAAATGAGCAATGAGGACAGGTGGGTACATTTAAGTGACAGTAATAGTTTGAGGAAGGACTCAAATCACTGGTTGTGAGGCATCTGGCTGGCAAGTAGGAGGCTATAGTTGAGACAGTACACAAAGACAAAAAACCCACGTAGCACTTTGTTTGTGTGTGTGTGTGTGTGTGTGCGTGTGTGTGTGTATAGGCTGGATCACGCGTTGAAATCTGGCAAGTTGTAGCATGCGCTGCCTCAGCTGCCCTTTCAGGAGCAAACCATTCGTCAGAGGATGACTCAAGAAGATGCATGTTTGACCCCAAATGAGAAAAGTCAGTTCGAATTTGGGAAGATTCAACTGCAGGTGAACACGCACAGCATCCTCTCCATCTTCATTTCCCTCAGCTCAGAAGTAATTTGGCCCAGGTGTCAATCACCAGTCCTGACTTTATTAGGGGTTAAATAGCACAGATCTCAATTCCCCTTCCTCTATAACAGACTATACATCAGCACAGTGTATTTTTTGTAATCAGGCAACTTCATCATAGCCCCCGGCACGCTGGGACTGTCAGCGCGTGACCTCTATAAACAGTGGGAAATGAAAAGACCATTCCAAATCAGTTATTACCTGAATAAGCTGTCTCTCAAGAGCAGGTGCTCCTGCTCCGAAACGGAGGAATACTGTGTTGGTGGGTCAAAATAACTTAACGCTTGACAAAAGCCCATATGCTGTAAAAGCTGTTTTGAGATGTGCAAGAACCTTTTATCCCATTTTCAAGGTGAAGACGTTAACGCAGGAGAAAAGACGTCTCTCCGCGGGCCACCTCTTAATAAACGCCCTTACCTTACCCCCCTCTGCCAAATAGTGCCCTTGCGATCCAGTTTAGCAGGATTAGCAGGGTCGCTGACTGGAGTCAGACTTTGCGGAAGCCTTAGGTGAACTTATGCTCCAGTAGGTCTTGAGAGACAGCTCACCTTCAGGTCTTACTGGGGATTATTAGCGACCACTGAATTCATGCCCTTTCCAAAGCCAGCAGGGCGCTGTCAGATGAGTTAAAGCAGACGGCAGGAGACCCTCTTGGATGTTCCAAATGACTAGTTTAGGGCCTCCAGCCTGCCGAGAGAGAGTCGCTAGAGACGACCAAACAAAAGAGTCATTTCCAATTCCAGTCAGGGTTTGTTGTTATTCACGTTCTCGCTTTGTTCGCTCGTCTTTTTTTTTTCTTCAAGTGGATTCATTCCTCGCCGATGTTGACATTTGCATTGGATCGTTATTGATGAGCGTTCAGGAGCGTATCAGCTAGATTAAATCACCTGACCCCAGGTTGGTCTCTCAGCATCCATTCAGGACTCTCAGACAGTCGTGCATTTCTGCTCCTTATCTAATGCTGAGATGCAGCTGGAGCTGTGAAAGGATGAGCGAGGGGATGCGAGCCCTCCCACCCAACACCTCGACAGACATCACTGCAGCTCAAATGGACCTGACACTCATAGCGTGTCTTCAAATGTGTACTCCATAATCGTTCTACTAATTTTTGCACTTGGACTCATTCTATTTAGAAAAAAGTACTAATACATGTTGTTCGGTATTTTGAACTGCTTACAGAGGAAGGAAAGGCCTCAGTTAGATTGTAGTCACCTCAAGCTTTGGATGCACAACATTTATTAAATCAGCACTTTGCTGAATTAATTTAACCTTAGAGATTATATTCTGGCTCCTTCTTCACCTACATTTGAAAAAATAGGCATTTCACCCTCTTACATTGTCATATCGAGGCATATTTTTTTAGAATTCACAGTTTACAAACACTGTCAATGTAAAACAAACCTGTTCAGTTTCATAGCTCATGTAAAATACATGCTCATGCCTAAAACATAAGCCAGGCAAGCAGTTGGGCATCAACTCATAAGAAGACAACATGCTGTAATTATGCACGTGGGCTTTGAAGAATGCTGCAAACGCCTATTTATACTGTACACGATCACCAGGAATGATCACACAGCTCTGTGCACTCCACGCGAGAGAGGTAGACTCATGATTGCTCGATGACTCACACATAGTGACTCATGACTATAGTCGTACGGAGGAATTAAAAAAAGGAGAATGTCACACACTGCCAGATTAATACAACAATTATATAATTTTGCAGATGTAGGTTTTCTGCAACGATGACAAGATCAGCATCTTTAATATGATTTTCTACTGATGTAACACAAAATCTCTTCAAGTCTTTACATTCAGATTCATATATTGAAGGAAAAGTCTGACATTTTCCTGTTCAGCTGAACATATTAATTTCCTAGGTGTAAAGAATCACTTCACCACTAGAAGTACAACTTCACCTTTAAAAAAGTTCTTCAAAGTACAAGAACCCCACAGAGAAAACGTTATCAATCTGACACATAATTAAAAAATATATTTATTTTGGAAATTGTAGGTTCTATTAAAGTTTTGTTAGTGTAAAGATTCAAGGAAAAGAAAAACCTTATTTCAGAGAATCTGCCCTAACTCACCCTTTACTTCCATCCATTCGTTATCTTGAGCCACTTAACCAGCGGCTGACACTGGGTGAGAGGTGGGACACACTCTGACCAGGTCAGCAGTTTATCTCAGGGCCAACACAGACGCAGAAAGACGACCGTTCACACCCACAGTTAATTCAGAGTCTCTAATTAATCTAACAGTGGCGGCAATAAACGGCAAATGATTCAGGCTGCAAAGGAGAGAATGTTTAATATGAACTATAATTCACACTTTTGCTGTAAACTGCAAACAAACTTGCAAAGGTAAAAGAGCTGTGAAAAAAAAATCTATTAATTGAATTGAAATGTATTAAAACCGACCTAATTAAATCACAAGAGCGAAGGCTTTGTATTACGTAGAGACTTGGTGCAGAGCTGATAAAGAGGAGCTAATTTTAAACGCGTTATTACATCCTACTGACATGTTGTTAATCCATAAAAACACTTATTGTGAGGTTATATTCATTGTTAGGAATCTGCATCTACAGGGGAACTACTGTCTCATGCTGGTCAGTGCAGATACTGGAGGGACACGTTTCCTCTGTGTAACGACAGATGACAGATTCCGTTTGCCTCCATATTTGAGGCTCAGCTGAAAGTGACGCAGCTCGGTGTAAATGTTCTCCTGTGTTGTGCAGCGATGTTCTGAAGCGCTGCTTATGTGTCTCGATCATGGCAGCTATATATTAACGATGATAAATAAAGAATGGGCCCCCTCACATGCCCACAGGAGCCCACAGATCAGCTGACTGCAGCCATATGTCTCTCAACCCACTTTAGTCTTAAACATCTCTCTTTGTTTTCATTTCTGATTTAATCCTCTCTCTCTCTCTCTCTCTCGCTCCCTCTGTTTGTTTGACACAAAACCAGGCGCCCACTCTCTGCCCAGCCGACCTGGCAGGACCGAGCCGCAGCAGCTGCGTATCCTGCCAACGCCGGTCACCAAAACCAGCAGAAGCGCGCCTGCCAACAGTGCCATTGATTTCTGCTGCGGCTCCCAGGTACGTTAAGCTGATGTGTTCCCAGGTCGCAGCTCAGCAGCTCAACGCTTTGGTGCGTTCCTTTTTCAAAGTGGACTGAGCGGGGCAGCCCGCTGCCAGCTGGCCTGCCCCGAGCTTTTTAGCCAGACACTCCATCAGAGTGCGGGGTGGTAATTAGACAGGGTTAACGCCAAGCCAAGCCACAGGTGCCTATTTATTATTGGACAGGTTGATTATATAGTGTCCCGGAGCCACAGACACTGAATCCGTTCAGGTTTCCTTTTTGTTCCGTTGGCACATGTGACTGTGTGCTCTTTCAGCACAGCACTTTTTTATTTTGCATATTCCTGCCATTTGAAGGAGGCAGTTCATTCATCTTTCAGCAATGGCTTAACACATCCTGTCCACGTCTCTCCTGGCTCATTGTTGTGCTTAGGACAGTGATTACTCCAGAGAGGCTATGGATTAATCAGACTGTGGAGAGCACATTGATCTTCAGTCCAGTCCACCTGATATTGTCTTCTGCTCGATGAAGGGAGAGGAGAGCAGCATGAAAATCAAACACATAAAGTCAAGGGTTCCTGAAAGACGTTATAAAAGAAGAAGAAGAAGAAGAAGAGGAAGAAGAGGTGACTGTGTTGCAAATGTTCATCTTTAAATGTCTAGTAATTGACAATAAATACATGCATAAATAAATACATGCTAATAGAATAAAAAGACTAATACATATTTTAATGTTAGTGTAAAAATTACAATAAAAAACAAGGGAAGGAATGGAAATGCGTTTAGTTTGACAAAGAGTTACAAACAGTGAAAAATATCCATCTGAACGGCTGATATATTTAAATCCAACTGTAACTTCCTAGAAGCGCTCCACTTTATTTTCTCCTGCGTTTTCCTCCACAGTTTGAAATGTAATAGTCTTTGATGAGCACTATGCAACGAGACAGTGATTTATTGCTCAGGAAAACAACCCCACTGTGACTCTGCTAGACAAGCTCTGCAGAAGTAATGGAGGAATATAACCAATTATTTTGCTGACTGATCTCAAGTTTGACCTCACACAATCTTGCTGATCACGTCGCTGATTGACCACGCACCAGTAAGAGGAAAGACTGCAGCTCAGGCTGCTGACTGTGTGCAAACACACATGGGTGAGCAGTAATGAAGAGCGCAGTCCACCACACCCGCAGAACAAACTGTGCAGAGTGGAGGATAGAGCCGTTCGGTGCATGATTTGCCGAGTGACAACTTCAAGTTTTAGCAGGAGCAGTATCACCGGAAACGTCTTAATGTGACAGCACCAGCTGGAACCACCAGTCATGCAGCAACAATTGACTTTGATTCTATACAGAGATGCAGGATGAACAATGGCTGCAGACGCAAACGCACAAGCTGGTGCGTGAATGTGAAAGAGCAGAAAATCGCGATGGTACTAGGAGTGTTTTGTATGCATTTGCACGCTGATGAGAAATCATTTGGGGACAGAGACGTATGAACGTTTGTTATTGTGCGCCCGGCTTTAGGAACTTCACTTTATGCTCTGTTGTTCAAAGTTTGACGAGTGCAAAGCTGTTTGGGGAGATGAATAAACACATAGTGCAGAAAACGCTCAGTGTTTGTTTCCTGTCACAGGTGACTTATTCAGTCAGACAGCCTTTTCTTGGAATTAAGAACCATGGCAACAACCATAATGATGTGTCACCATAATCATCTGCAACAGTTCTTGGTGTTACGCAGCATCAGGTAGGCACATCAGGTCCTCAACTTGATTTTCAGCCTTGAAACGTGGATGCGGAATGGCTGCAAATCACTATCTGAAAACACGTGGGGGGGTGTTTTCCACTATGTCTTCACACTGTGATTAAAGGGCGACACAACAGGTCTTTTGGTTCTTACACGGGACCAATTTCTGTCTCCTCCGAAGGGAGAAAGCTCCATGTTTCATAGCTGAGGGGGGTGGAGGAGGGAGGCTGGAGCCATCAGAGCTTGACACGAACTGGCCTCCTGAAAGGCTCTGATGTGACTGACACCACTCTCCTCTTTGTCTTTGCCACTCTAATTAGCTCGGTGACAGGTGCATGTGGAGAAACGAGACAATCAATTACCGTCCCCTCTCTTCTCCCCGTCCTCTCTTCATCTTCCCAATGTCTTTATCACACTCTGTCCCTCTCCCCTTCTTTCCTATTACTCTTAATTTATCAGGTTTTCTCCCTCTTCTTACCATTTTCCAAATTTAAACCTTGTCTGGCTCCTCATTGTCTCTTCATAACATACCCCCCCCCTCCTCTCCGCGCCCCTCATCCCTCTCCTCGCTCTGTTTCACTGCAGCATGCCTAGAGTTATGGTGATGGAGAGAGAAAAAGAGGGGGCATGTCATTCAGACTGTGAGGCTTCCCTCGGCTTTCCACTCAGGCACACGGAGCAAAATCACTGCCAGCCATAAAACAGATGTGACTCCACTACTACAGGTTGCAGTAAACACAGATAAAGTCAGAGAAATGCTGCAGTCCCCCTTGAGTCGGGCTTGACCACAGCTTGGTCTCACTATGCCGGAAACCCAGATGCATTCATGTGTTTGACACTGAGAGTGAGTGAGACACGTTAGAGTCAAAATGTTGTGAAAATCATCAAGCACCCTGCTTATTTCAACCACTGATGTCACTGCAGGTTTCAGGGTGGGTCTTCTACACACGATGTTTAATGGTGGAAGTTTGCCACCTGCTGGAAAGAATCATCACTTTTTTCGGTGTCCTTGTTTAAACCTCTGATGGTTGTTTTAAAGATATTCATTCTCCTGACATTTAGCGCTGCCAATGTCTAAAAAAAAACTCATTTCATTTTGTTAAGGTCAAAAGGAAATTCTTGACGTCTGACTAAGAAGAGTGAATTATAATGCTCCAAAATGTCTATGTTGTCCAAATTTCCAACCCCAGTTTTCAATTTTGACACGGCTTCGGGCAAAAACGTAGACGCTCACCATTTCATGTGTCAGTCACTCCTGGTTGCTCACAAGTGCGAGGTCATCTTTCCACTGTCCAAGAAAGTTCAAACCCAAAGTTCCAGTGATGTGATTTTACTGTCTAGTTCAGTCAAACTGTCATTGGAATCAAAGGAGTTTAAGCCAGGACACACCCAAACTTTCACAGGACACAGCGAAAAAGTTTCTTCTGAAACCACATTAGAGGTTTAAAAGGGAACTTTTACTCTGTCAACTGCATTTAAGTAATTCCTGAAAATTCACACGGTGAGTAAATAGGCCTCTTTAGGAAAATGCTGCTTTCAAAGTAGGTAAAAGTACTGGCATCAAAAAATACTTAGAGTGCCACATGTAAAAATTTTCACAATGCCGAACGAACAATTTCAGAGCAACGTGTTCCCTGATTTAAATTATCGTGTGTCAAAGTAAAAGCAACTTTCATTTTCTAAGAATTTATCAGGTACCTGCACTTTTAGTTTTTTTACAAATAATCTGACTCAGGACGTAAATGTAAAAGTATGAACTGAGTGAACAACAATCCAAGTGTAATAATGTGGTGGGATAGAAGCATCAGAAAAAGACTTAAACTGTTACTCTTCACTATAAGAGTCTTAAATATAAAACACGTAGGTCAAATACATTATACATTCACAGAGGAATTTTTTTTCATTGAGCAATTAGAACTAATCCCAGCCAAACACCTACAACAAAAGTGAATGCAGACGTTAAAACGTGGCAGCTAATGAAAAATGAGAGACGGGGAACATTTCCATTACAATATTTAATGTTAATAATTGTCTGTTTATTTCAAATGTTTCTGTTCTGTCTATGTCAGGCTTTACATGCGCCCTGTTACATGTGTTGTTTTTAATCATATTCAGCACATGATTAAGATCGTACTAGATTCTTTCTTTTGTTAAACCTACCAGCTCACTGACTACAGAAAGAAAGACGAAAAAAGGAAGAAGCAAATAAGCTTTTGTGCAACTAGCAGATTCTTTCAGCACTTTGTGAAGTTAGAGTTTATTAGTTCTTTTTAGCCAAGTCATCAAACTAAGGACCTCAGACATCCTATAAAAGGTTTTGGTTTAGATTCACAGGAACGTGAAGAACCCAGCATATTGTAAAGTGGAGGCTCTACTGTAAACTGTCAAAAACACGACACTGACCTCTGAAGGGTTTATACTGATGAAGACAAAAAGTCAGCACATGTAGTACAGATGTAGAAAACCGGTCAACTTAAATACTAATATCAATGACTCTCTGCAGCAGAAACCATAATTTCCCCAGGATTATAGATTAAAATCATTCCTGAAAACTTTGTTGTCACTTTGAGTCATTTTTACAACACACTGAACTGATCCATCCTAACTAATGCTCAGGTGTCCTTGATGTTTCTCATCACGCGTTAATTTGAGAGAACGGTCTTCAATCATTTCTCCATTACAGAAACTGTCACTCAGTGAGTGCTGAAGGTTTACTGACTGATGGCCGCGTGACGATGTTTTACCTTTTCCTGACATATGGAATATTTATGATGTCACATGCTCTATATAAAAGTACAGATCAGTTTAAAGAAAAAAGAACAGGCAAGGTTTTCCTTTTTCAATGTCTCATGGCACCATTTATTTATTAAAGTTATGCATAACCTTCAACTTGATCATTGTAAAGTATATGTTGAACTTCATGATTTTATTAGAATACCAGGCAGTAAGCATCACCAACAGTAGCAGAGAGAAGCAGCTTTTCTGTCAGGAGCTGATACAGAAAAAAAAAGGCCTGCTCCTTGTAGAAGAGGGGGAACGAGGCAGCGTAGCCAAAAGCAGATGAGGAAACATGACATATAGAATGTAGGAGAAGATAAATAAGCATGAAAGCCACTGGGCTGTGAGGAAAAGGAGAAGCGTGACACCCATACGTGTTCACAGGGGAAAAAAAAGGGGAAGAGTCACACGCAAAGGAGAAGAGGAGCAGACGAGAGGCAGAAATACCGCGAAGAGTGAGAGTGAGAAGGAAGGAGGAAGACGGCAGCACAGAAATGCAACAGGACCAGATCAGAGCCTCCAGACTCTTCATTCTAGTTAACACCACACCTAGAATTTATCCGAAATCCTAGACTTTAACACAGTTAAGAGTTTTGAACACAATGGTATCTATCCATCACCAGTGCAACTCCGGCCACTATCAGTCTGAATATATCGCTGCTACTTCATCAGGGTAAGCTAGGCCAGCGCGTTTGTATGCCAGCGTGCACTCAACACTCACACTAACCCCGTGTGACTGTAGCGGGAACAGCAGCCAAAAATGTAACACCATGGCCAAAAGCATGCAAGCAATGTGGGAAACACTTTTTAAAAAAAATGAAAAGAAAGAAAATAAATACATCTTGGGATAAAAAAAAATCTTAATACATTATCTTAAAATTTTCCTTTTCTCGTTTTGTGTTTCATATATATATATTCTAAACACACATATTTGTACATTTTGGTATAAGTTCTCTTTCCTGCAGGGAGTTCAGGGGAAAGTGGGTGTTAGATGGTAAAGGGGCGAGGTTCTGGGGCAATCCCACTTCCCTGATTGCCTTGTGCTGATGGAGGGGGCTGAGGCATCCCAAAAAACCCAAAAACTAAACAAAACAAAATACAAAAAATAAAAAAAACTACGAAAAAAAAAAAGACTCCTCAGTTCAAACATTTCGGCTCACACTCCGTCTCTCATTCTCAACCCACGGGCGATGTCGATGGAAAATAAGGGGGCTCAGCAGTGAGAGGACAAGCATACGGGATGTCCAGAAAGTCCAGGACACAAGAAGTAAGAGCAGACTACAGGTCGGTACTTCCTCTTTGGGACCAGAGCCAAAAGCTGAGGCGCGGACTTCCACTATCTCTTATCTGGGGAGAGAATTTTGAGGATGTGATCAGAAAACCAATGTTCATTTTCGGAAAAAAGAATAAATGTATTTTTTGTATGCAGATGAACTGAGGTACCTTTGTTTCCGTCCATGTCTGCCGCTGACCTCTCTGGCCTTTGGTGTATTAGATTATTGTACTTGGCCTCAACCTCCTGCAGGAGGAAAACAATTTGCTGTCAGGCCGTGCAGGAAAAACAAACAGGTCGCACTGTTACACATGTGTGTTGAAGAAGTGACAGGGACCATGTTGGATACCTTCAGATAGTTGAGGTTGGCCTGGAGGTTTCTAAGATGAGACAGGACCTGTCGGCTGAATAAGGAGAGGCTACCGGCCTGTGACGTTGCTGAAAACCTCAGATTGATGCCAGAGTCAGCAGCACAGCCTTGTGAGGTGCTCAGCTGCTTCCCCGTGGTTGATGCCAAAATGTCATCGTCTGTGCTGCTCTCCCCTGAGCCACCGTAACCCTCCAGGACTAAATATCCTGCTGAGAAAGAAGCCATTTGGTACTACTGGACAAGGACAAAGAGTGTCACGTCAAAATGCTTCTTACTATGACAGCATTTAGCTTTTAGCACAAATGAGTTCAACCTAATGTGCGGCGTGTGCTGACAAATCAAATCATCAGGCTCACCATAATCTTCAGGAGAGTCAAAGAAACCCGTGTCCCCGGAACCCATGTCCTGAGCTGCTTCCTGTGTCTGAGAGCTGCTCCTTTCTGAGCCGTTGTGGACCATCACCCGCGAGCGGCTATCGACGGGAGTCCTCAGAGACGTGGTCCTGAGGAGACGGGCCCCCGTGGAGCGTTTGGTTTGCTCTGCTGCCTCCTGGGACATCAGCTGGGTCACCAACACTTGCTTTAATGCTGCCACTGAGGGTCAGGCAAGGAGGGAAAGTTTGTTAGCCGTTCTTTCAGTACATGCTCGATCTGCTCCGTAAGCGGCGCCTGCACTTGAATGATCTACTCTGCGTGCTTACAGGTTTTCAGTGCTTCATCTGCTCTGGAGGGGAAAACGTTGAACGAGTCTCCTTCTCTGCCGTTGTCAGCCACTTGGTATGGAAGCTCTGGGTCCACAAAACCTTCCTCCTCCTCCTCCTCTGCCTTCACTCCTTCAAACGGATTATTACCAGGTAAAGAGCTTTGCATTGCACTTCTAGAGGCTGGATTGCTTTCTTTATCTAAAGAGGTATAATTACAGTTATCAGAGGAGGTATAATTAGAGAAGCATAATTGCACAGTTTAGTTGGGTGGAATATTTAAAAAATATGAGGAAATTTCTTTTTTCAAGAAAAACAAGGAACGAGCGGATTCAGTTACCCATGGACTGGGTGCTGCCTGTAGATGTGCGGTCGGGATCTCTGCTGAGTCTGGAAACACCTGCCGTAATGATCTCCACACCATCTCTCTCCCCACTGGCACGGAAACAACACGTTATGTTAGTAACAAGCTCAAACCCGGGGAGGCATCAGATCAAATAATAATGATTACAAAGCAACATACTCAGTCTGAGGTAACGGTATGACGCTGTGAGGTTTGACCTTCATGGCATCAGCTCTCTGCGTGATTAGACGCTGCCACCTTGCACAAAAGAAAATACAATGTTATCAGTCCACTTTAACAAAACGAAAAAGCAACGAGTTGCTGAAAACCGTATCTGGCCTTACGTTCTCTGATCTGAGACTGTGGGCGCCATGAGCTCATAGATCTGGGCTCCATTGTCAGACATGGAAAGGACGAAGAAGGACTTGTTGTCTGATAGGAGAGGAAGCAGACAGAAGGTTAATTAATCAGCATCATTTCGCTCTCCACACACATCCTGACACTTTGTTTGGTGGTTTAGCAATATCACAGAATTAGCTCTGGATTTTCAAATGTTATAGGTGTTTTATTGCGTGTTCGCTGACCTGTGGCCACAGAGCGCACTAGCACTGTGTTGAGCTTGATGATGGGGCTGTAGAAATGTTTGGTATCTGCAGTGCCTGCCAGGTTCTTGCTGTGACACTTCAGAATAAGACGCTCATCTTGCTTCTGTAGCAGAACCAGGTTGTCCTCCAAAAGGAGTGTGTATAACTCTGAAAAGAGACAGATTGGACATTGGTATTTACAGTCAAATGTAAGCAGCAACCAAAGCAGGACATATGCTGTCCTGCTAATAAGTAATGGAATTGTTACATAGCACTGAATACAAACCAATAGTCTTGTCTTTGTTCACTTTCCATGACAATGGTCCCTCATGCACCATCGTCCTCTTGGTCAGATCCAGGTTCTGATAGACGGGGGACAAAAATAAGTTAAAACAAGAGCTTATCCGTAGTCGTGACTGACGTACGAGCCATCCCCACACACTGTAGCACTGTTTTCCATTTAGATATCTTCAATGGCACATGTCGGTGTAACTCAAGTGAGTGTTTTAACTGAAGGTAAAGCGGTCGATAACACACCTTTAGCTCCAGGATTATGGGGTTGTCTGTCTGCTTTAGTGAGGAAAGGTCCAATCTTCTTTGATAGTCCTCCAACCTCTGGATGGAAGACAGAAAGACACAGAGGATATTTAGTAAAAGTGCACTTTAAAGGGAAGTCGCTGCCCCAGGAGCACAGCAGGTAGTGAAAGATGTAATTGTAACAGAGCAGGAAAAGCGAGGAAGACTTCGAATGAGGATGGGGGAGAGGAACAAAATCGTCTGGGGGACGGTGTGAAATGGAAAGAAGACTTTCAAATCATCGTACCTGCTTGTCCTCGGATTCCTTCACAGCCTGGTTGACATGATTAAGGATCTTTCTACAGCAGTCAGCTGCCTGCTTCACTTTGTCCTTCTCCACTGGGTTGTCTGGGAGATATTGCGACATCAAATAAGAAGTGAGGCCTACTTAGTGCTGCAGGGGGCTGTCCGGCAAATTGATATTTCCTCTGTGCATTAACACACCATCGTTCTCACAAATTATGATAAAGCAGGGGGGCATTATGATCCTTTAATAGCTGGTTATACTTTATGGTTAGTGCATTCTCCCTGTGTGAGACCCGAGCCCCAGCCAAGACTAAAATGATGGGCCAAATAATGGGTGAGACAATTTCCCAAAATGTGCACTGCCGCTCCAGGACCATTAAAATAATAATCTCTCCATTTGTCTCTGCTATTCTCTAATGGCTGTCATGTTGCCACACAGAATGTTGCTCAAAACTTTATTTGGTTCTTTTTTATCCACTGTTCCATCTCAAGAGATGATTTCCATTTCTATGCTGTGTGTTATAATACAATCAATTTATAAAATAAATAATAGGGATTATTTTTGTATTGTGTAAGAGGAAGGTTGGATATAATAACTAAAGTCTACTGCAGGGGGATCCAGGCTGATGTGTTTCAGCAGTGAAGCCAAACTTCAGAGCAATAATTAATTTCCTCTCTGGATGACGGGGACAGCCATCAGAACAGATATGTAATTACTAACCAGCTATCCCATCCATGTGATTAAATAGGCAGGAGACAAAAAAAAAGGTGACTAGTTAAGTCAGGAGAGTCGAAAACTGTTCACAAAGTAGACCCATAATAGTTTGAAAATCTCTACTTTAATATTAGAAAACAAAAGTATTCAAGACTGAGTGGAACAAAGTGTGATTTGTCTGAATACAACTGAGGGAGAGGGATCAGCTTCTTTTGTTTCAATGCACAAACTACCAATTAACCATGCATGGAACGAGTGTATTCAATAACAGGAGTGTGTGCGTATGTCACAGCACCTGTGTACTTGGCGATGTTGTCTAGTAGCAGGGGGTACTTGGTAAGTCGCTGCATCTCTACAGGAATGATATCCTTAAGCTGGAGTCGGCGACACAGTCGGTTACTCTCTGCCTCCTGCGTAGCATTAGAGATTACAAGCTGGGTCACCAAAATGTATTATTGAACAAGCGGAAACTCCTTTGCAGAGACACATCCACATATAGCTCTTCAACTTGAATTCAGTAAGACGCCTTGCGAGCATTCATGCACCACAGTAACAGGTCAATACAAAGATTCAGCAACATGTGACCACAACGCTGGTACCTGGATAAATGACGCGAATCTAGAGTCTTTCTTCTGCTTGGTCTTGATGATCTCCAGAGCAAAAGGCTGGTTGCTGCAGAACGTCCCCACTGCCTGCTTGATCTTCTCCTCTCCACTGCTGAACTGCAGCCACCCAAGCCAAGGCAGGACAAAGCCGAGTGGGACAGAGATGTGATCAGTCACTTAGTCGATATGGGTCAGGGGTAGTTGCCATGGTAATGTCCAGTATTTAACCACTACAATGTGCAGCAACTCCCAGAAGGGGGCCAGGCTTAGTCCTCATTGCAGAGACAGCTTAGGTTTAAATGTAGACTGGATCAATGCTCTGACCCTCAGGGGGGCGTTTACCCTACTTATCCCCCATAGAGACATTTTAGACCAGGCCGCCAGCTGATTTGTGGCTACTTCACATCTCATGTCTCACACATCATACTAAAACGCAGAGATGTTGGTGAAATCTGGGGCATTGTCTGACATAACAGATTACAGAGGAACGAGCTACGGTTCCACTCAATTGCTTCCATTGCAATAATAATTCTTATTACTGAGAAGGGGCTTGTCTTTTGGGATTTTGGTAGGGCATTTCAGTATTTAATGTTAAGTGAGTTCCAACTGCCTGTATATAAACATCATATGACCATTTTATTGTGCATTAAACATGTCAAAACAAACAGATGTGACTGAGAAAAGCAATTTGAAACCAGCGTTGGATTTTTTTTTATATAAAACCAATTTCAGGCAACAGTTCAATTTTCTTTGCGCACAATACGTTTTTTTTTCCTACCACATCAGTCATCTTGAAATTTATTCAATATAAGAAAATGTTTGAAAGGCAAAACACAATTTCACCCTCCGAATTGTACTCACCCAGGAGAGCAAGTCGTCTCCTATCTGATCAATTACCGAAGACTCATTTCTCTTCCGAATGGCAGCCATTTGCTCCAGTATTGAGACTGAAATTCAAAACAGAGGCCCCAACGGACAGTCAGTGTGTGTACGTGTGTGTGTGTGTGTGCAACATAACAAAGATGAAGCGTACAGTGTATACATTGTTTATGCACAGTTAATGTGACATAGTTGCACTTTCAACCCCCACCACCTTATTGTTATGCTGTTTAGGAGCAGTCATGCAGAGATTATGATCTCAGGATGTGTGAGCTTGTGTGTGTGTGTGTGTACCATGCAGCTCTAGAATCTCGTCCAGGTTGGTAAAGATGTTCTTGATGTCTGCAGGTGGGAGGATGGCCTCTTTGGAGAGTTTTTGGTAGAAAACATGATCCAAAACCCTCAGCATCCGCACGTGTGCACGCTCTGTGTAAAACAGCTCTGCAGACACAATGCAAGATGTTAATGTAATATGGCAGCTCATTTGCATAGCTCAGCGTGACGTATATTTGACAGCGGCTTGGCTTGATCTACTCCTCAGCTCTCTCTTCGTGTACATTCTTTGAGAATGAAAAATGCAGCGTTAATGAACTGTCATATCACATGAAGTGATAAGCTATGTCCTCACCGTTGATGACTTCTTGCCTCTTGATTTCATGCGGCCTGAGGCCTGCTAGGACCTCTTGCCCCACCAGCTGCTGCCAGTTTGGGGGATCATGCTCAGAGTCTGTTCTCTGGTCGTCCTCACTCTGAACATCAGAAGCCAGACCCTCAAACCTAGGGAAAACACAAAGCTTGCTTAAAGTTCTCAGTCTCATTTCATAATCATAATTCATAATTCTCTTTGGATTTAAGTTGGAAAAGTCAGAGTTATAACATATCCTTACTTTCTCATGGCCTTTGGTGTTCCATCATGGACTCTACAAAAAATTATAATAGAGGAAATGCTAAAAATATATGCATTTTTTTTTAACAACAAATAACTGCCCCAGCATGTTTGACTGTAAATGCACCTGTCACTTTCTTTGTCCTCCTCTTGCAGTTGGTCTAAGTTGCAAAGATCAAAGTGTGAAGCAGGATACGGCAACCCATCCAGAGGATCGGAAAGGCCGTCACTCAGCCTGGGGGGGCCTGAGGTTGGAGTCCCACCTGAAGGACAAGTGACAGGTTAGAAAACATCCCTTCATCTTTTTCCATTACTGACATATTAGATCCAGTCGCTCAGCAGCTCACCGATATCAGCATCTCGACTAGTGTCGGAACTGTAGGTGGTGCTGTTCGGGGATGAGGTGTTGGCAGAGGTGGAGTGTGTGAGTTCAGATCCCTCACTCGATTGGCTGCCTCTTAGGCGACCGGGTTCCGTTTGTTCACTTGCTCCCAGCGTAGGCTGAGACAACTGTTTCTGAGGCCTCGGACGATTATCCAAAGCTTTACCTACTGAATGCAGAGAAAAGTGTACATTTTCTGTTAAAAGGGCTTTATGAATACAGTCGTAATTTTAGCTTTATCAAAAATCCGACATCACCTGGTCCAGCTTCAATGCGACTGGGTCGGCGCTGAGGTCCAAGAATACTGGGAAATCTGGGTTTCTTCACCTTCTCTTCGCCTTCCTTTTCTGTCTTAATGCTTTTCTGATTTTTTTTTGAAACAATAGAAGACAGCGTCAGACAGGTGATAAAGGAAAAGAGGACAGGCTCTTTGAAAAAGTGAGCATATCAATTACCTTGATTTTAGGAAGAAAGTTGATCCGGACTCGTTTGGACTCCAGACTGCGAGGTTCCTTGACCCTGACGCCAAGGTGCTTCATGTATGTATAGATGACATACTGCATTGTAGTGCTAAATGACAACAAAAGATTTCTGAATTATAACAAGCAATACAACTAAATGGAAAAAATTGATGAGAATGGGTGTTCATGTGACTTGTACCATATGTCATACCAGTCGTTCTCATACAATTTCTACACAAACCATCTGGGCTGTGCTGTGACCATATGGCATTTCAATCAAGACTGATTCAATCAGTTACACTCTTGAATTATTTAATATAAACATACTGCATAAATTACATGTTTTCTTTAAGAGATTGCCCAAGTGTTTAATTTGTAAACTGTGGGGGTTGCAGAATGGGGCTTAGATGATAACAATATCCTTGTTATGTTCACAAGGTCGAAACATTGAAGATGATACTTTATAAAGATTACATAAATTATATTACTTCAACAAAAAACCCTTCGTCCTTAAATCGAAAGAGTCAAGGAGTGTTCCTATCCATTAATTTGAGAAATTCTCAATATATAAATCAAGCAAGTGCTTTACAATTTTGCTTTGCTTACCATTTCTCTTCTTCTGTGGTCTGAGTAGTTAACCTATAAACAATACAAACAAAATTGATCTGAGCACTTAGAGACATGAGTGGGTGAGTTTTTGTGCGTCTGAGCAACATGTCCATGAACTGAGAGTGTCTATGTGCTACTTACAGGATATCTTCTATCTTGGTGATGATGTTTTCGGCGTATGAGCGCTCTCTCTCCAGGGTGACTCGGTCTCTAATTCTCTCTTGGTCCAGTCTGGCCAATTCTACTTCAGCCACAGTTAGGCCCATACTGCGCTTTTGCCTACATATGCAATATACCATGATTAGATTGATAACAAATGGCTAGACAGCAGGCAATGCATTATGTGAGGTATGGTGTCTTATTTTCATTTGTTTAATGTGAGAATGTGCAATTTTCAAAAACTGACTTCACCAGGGAAAACAAAAGTCCCCAAGTTTACCTGAAATCCTCAAGGTTCTTCTGGATGTCAGGGAGCAAAGAGTCTTGCAGTGTTTGAACATGTTGTCTGTTTATTTCTTCTGGAATTAGTTCTGTCCGCCTCCGGTCTGCAAACACATGCACACAAACTCAGACAGACTGTACACCACGCATGAAGGGATTGTAGCCTGTGCGCAATAAATAGGTGCCATTAAGATTAAGCCATTCTTTCCAAACCATTAGAGCGTTTGATTTCTTAAAGAGGGCGCATGGCCAAGAAAGTGATCAACTTACAAGGACTGTATAATAAGGATGGCTAAATTGTTGAACCGGCCAAAAAAAGTGTATATCCAAATTGACTTTGGGAGGAAAAACGTATGAAGCAAAAAGCATATTAAATACCTACCAAGATCAGCAGATATGGATTCAGGAACAGCAACTTTCAAATTCTGTAACAAAAAAGAAATCATTTATTCTTCCGCAATAAATTGGACCAACAACCACAGCAACAACAAAAAGAAATTAATGAATGTAATAAAGTCAAACCTAACACCTTCAGTTGATATGAAATGTCACAGTAAAAGTTGATTGTCAAACAAGGGACTCATATGTAAAAATAAATCAATACGAAAGATCACTGTGTTATCTTTATGTACGTTAAATTATTATGTATAAAAAATTTTTTGTGGATCATAGAAAGTTTGGTCTTAAATTTCATGAATGACATTTTACTTAGGGTGCAGGGCACAAAGATGACAACAGTAACGACAACAGATAACAGTGCATACCGAGTTTCCGATAATTAACAGTGAGAAGCAAGAATTGAACTTACTGCTCCCCGATCAATAAAGAAGGTGTGGAGGTCCATGAACACCCGTCTAGTCTCTTTGGAATTGGTCTGCTTGTAGAGGTCAGCATAGAGGTAGCACAGCTGAAGACACAAGATAAGGACCCATAAAACTGTGATCTCCACCTGGCTGCATAAAACATAGAAATTATTATGTACAAGGGATTTAAAAAGTTGCAAAGGAAGAGGATGTTACCACAGGAGCGGGGTCGAACTGAGAGATGACATAGTGAAGGAAGGCTGCGAGGTGGGCGGGGCGGGACTTGAGCTGCTCAATGCTGTGAAAGCTGTTACACTGGCCATTTGTCTGAAAGACAGTGTGCAACCTTCAACTTTTTAAGGTCATTTGGAAAATTTTATTTCATCTTTCCTAACAAAGTTAAGTTTGTGGTGCCTAGAGAGCACTTTGCCTGCGATTGATGGTACTAGAAAAGAAAAGATGTTAACATTGCCCTGTGGTAAAATACCTGCTCCTGGTCTGAATCAAAATAGTCGTCCTCAGCTCCAATAATATGCGAGACGTGACGAGAAGAGGGACTACTGACTGTGGTAGGAGACATCGAGTCCTGGGGAAAACAAACACGTATGGTGTAGTTGATATGTTTGAGAGTTACTTTTTCCTCACTACACAACAAGGGAATTCGTAAATATTCAGAGGAGATATTGTACAAGCCCAAAGCTACCAGGTCAGTGGTATCCTCTGCTTCTGGTGAGTGGCAGGAGTTGAAGCTGTTTCGGGGCGTGCTCTTTGGGCTGGGGTAGGATGACTGTCTTGGAAACAGGCTCTCAGGTGAACTAGGCCCATATCCACGGAATATCTAAAAGTGGGGTAGAACAGAGTATTACGTTGTCAATCAAACAAAGTTTCACCAAAGCAAGTACTAAGGAAAAACACTTCGTGGTTGTTATGTATGATCAATGTTAATTTGAATGCAGTATCAACACATACAACACTAGCACTTGTAATTGGGTGTTCTAGACCTACAACAATGTTGTTATTCAGTCATTGAATTAAACTGGTTTAGTATTATGCTATGAATACAACATCTTAAAGCCTTAACTTCTTACTTTCAGAGGGAAGTGTAATTTGTGTTTGTTAGGTGAACACTTACAGGAGTGCTGCTCCAAGACAGGTCTGTACTGTTGTCTCCCTTAGAAGTGAGAGTGTGCTCCGTCTCAAAAATGCTACCATCATCTGCATCAACACCTGGAACAGCCTCCTAAAGATTTATGGAAACACAAAAGATTTCACTAGATGTAAACAACATTTTCACACAACAAGCTTACAAAGTCCAGAATGGAACATGTCTTAAAGCAGACAAAGGCTAAGAGCAGAGCAAAAGGCTGCAATGAAAATAACTCATATGTATCAATTCAACAGCACTTATATAATCATCATCATATCATCATTTGCAATCATCATATAGAAGACACATTTTTAAATTGTCAATATTTAACAATTCAGCAAGCAGATAGATATGTTGATACGCATAATGCAAGGCTCCATAAGCAATGTATATACACTAAGCTGTCACACAGACACAAAAGAGTGGCTTCCCACAGAGAAAGCCTAATCCTCTGATAAGATTAGGATTAACGTTTGTCTGGAGCAATTCCTAAAAGCTCTACATAAAACTGTACAAAGACTGCGTGTTGGTGGTAGATCAGTGTCCCTAGAAAGCCTCTCCTCTCAATTTATAAAGCAGTTAGCTGTTTGGTTTACCTGTGTTGGCCCAGTTGCCTTGAAGAGCTGGCCCTGCAGCTGAGGAAGGTGTTTTTTAGCTTCCTGGATGTCTTTCAGTAGTTTGGGGGAGGGGTTCCTGCTGTACTCCTCCTTCAATGCCTAGACAGCAAGAGTGGTGAAATCAAAACAGGAAATCAGAAATGGTGGTGCCTGATCCGGGTAAACTACTTATTCTGATTGTAGGCTCTCTCCACAAAAGTGGATGAACAGAGCATTTCTACCAAATGCAAACATACTAGTTAAGACTGGAGTCTTAGTTAGTTATGCAACATGGCCTCACTCAGTTTAGGATAACCACTGTTTTATGATTTATCTGCAATAAATGGTGCAAATCCCCTCATCATTCCAACACGTACTAAGTAAAGCAGCATCACAATAGAGAGAAAAGATAGTCACAGTAATTGTTATGCTAACCTGCAGCTCCTGCTGCTCTTTTGACAAAATCTTTTGTAAGATGTCACCCTTCGGGCTGCAGACACTGCTATTCTCATCCTGTTGGCAAAAACAAAAAGTTGAAAATATGATGAAGGAGTTGTGTGTTAGTATACCAATGAGAGTCATTGAAGAACATTAAATCTACATAATTGAGATGCTTGTAAAAATATATAAACTTATAGGACATTAAGAAAGGATGAAATACAAATAAACCATTTAGAATGAGCATAAAGATACAGAAACGGGAACATGTCCTAGGATAATGTGGAGGCATGCTGTGGACTGAATAGGATTTTAGTGAATGAAAAAAAAAGAGAAACATGGCACAGAAGTAACCAGTGTCTCAGTACCCATGGTGGCTGAGTGGAGGAGAAGCGCTCCTGAGGACTATACGGTCGTTCTGCTGCTGGGGAGTTTGGAGAGGAAATGCTAACGCCCAACACGTCAGACTCCGCGTCAGATAAAGGGATCTGGGTGAGCCCTGGAGGGCGCCCCAAAACGGTGAGGGCCACATAGGAGCCCGCTAGAACGAAAAAAACAAAACAAAGGGGTATGTCAGTTTATAATAAGGATTTTTTTAAAGGTAGATCTTAATTAACAGACAGAGAAACTTACATTTGATTAACTTCACCACTTCAATGTGATTAGAATGTGTAACAAGGGTCCCATTAACCTACAACACAGCAGTGGTACCAGAATGAGAATTAAAAAATAAATCAAAGACATTCAAAACCTTCCACTCAGTCTTACAAGATGACGTCTCATTACACTCCCACACACACAGCAGAATGAGCAGAAACAGTGATTGACCAGAAGGTGGCAGCCTAGAGCCTCTGTCCTAGCTCTGGACAGTCCAGAGTGGCAGTTTTAAGACATGGAGCCAGATTCACTCAATACCTTGATGATCCTGTCTCCTGTCTGGACACCTGCACGCATAGCAGCCCCATCTGACAAAAACAGACAATACAGACAAAGAAAGTAATGAAACAAACAGAACAATTAAATATATTAGGGGGAAACCTAGCTTTGTGGTGCACTTGTATGCTTCTGCACAATGAATCCATAACCATATAAGCTTGACAATGCAGTTGTTGCAAAGTGACAATTTTGAAAGACCATAACAGTGGTTATATTACAAGAAGGACCTGTTTCACAGCTCCACCCCAAACAAAAGGATTTAGGCATGAGACAGGTTATTATGAGATCCATGTCTGACTCTATAGTCAGCAGCACGCAGCTGCTGCAGTATTTTGTACACCACATATCTGTTTCACAGATACACCTCTGATAATGTCTATTTTGGCTCTTCAGTTTTGTATTTGTATGGACATTTCGACTGGTGTCAGCGAACTAGGGTCATGCCTGATCAGTTGTTGCAACTGGAAGCAGAGATTATTAAATGATCTTTCTTTTTTGACGAGATATTTGAGCTCGTCTTAAACCACAACATAAGTACGAAGGGCAAAAGTTGCTGCGAGATGAAACATACATTCTGCTTGCTACTCAGTTTTCAATTAAAAGAGAGAAGTATAAATTATTCAGATGGAATTAAGTGGATGGCTCTCTGTACTGAGTCAGTAACAAAAATAGAAATGTGGATCCATACAGGAACAGTCCGGCACTGCCAAGCAATAATGACTAGAGTGCAACGAGAATCAGTTCCTTCCTCTTCTGTCGCTCTCTTTTGCCATAGAGTCTATGTAATATTTTCAACAGCCCTCATCCTCCAGGGAGAGACTGTCGGGGACCACATGAGTATCTTGTCAAACTCCCCTCTTTAAAAGAAAACATGATAAAGCCGAAGCTGCAGAAACCACCGAGGAGGAAATATCCAGTCAAAGGCTTCACCACTTTAAGTGAGTGCCAGTGTCGTGGCAGTCGCTGACTGAGTCCCAAAGTCGACTCTTATCTGTGAGTTCAGAGCAAACTACCACAACAGTTTGATGTCAATGAATAAAAAAGGAGCCCACATCACTATTAGACTGTCTCAGACCACAAGTAGTCATAGTAGGAACATCGTTTGAGATTCCACCTCACCTTCTTTGACAAGCTGCACAAACACTGGATTGTCACCACTGACAGTGAGCCCAAAGCCATTTTTATCTTTCTGGATGATTACACATCGCTGGACCAGACCTGCAAGTGAGACAGAGAGAGCAGAGAGACATAACAGTGTGTTCAAAAGGACTAGTCACATGAAGAAAAGTGCTGTGAAACATTAAACGTTAAAGCAATAATCAATGTTAAATTACGGGGGTATAATAGGATTTGAACTAACTTGACACTTCCGATGTGTTTTATTATTTTAAGTAAGTGAAAATAACTACATTTTGCAGTTGATATAGTCTGTGAATATTACTTTCCACATAATTTTCTTTAGTCCAGACATAATAATGATAGACTGTCAGTCCTAAAACATTACTCATTTGCCTGTAGGTCTAATGAAACAGGAATAGTTCTAATACGTTCATACTAAATATGAATTGTCACTTTCGTGACTTGGGCGAAAGACATATGCATCTAATAAAAGAAAAGACAAAATGTGAAGCTATCTTTTAGAATATCAGGAGGCACTCTTTTCCCATTAGTCTAGACACTGAGTGCATTTACACAGAATAAAGTGACCAGGTTACTCAGAAAAAAGCTGCTTGCATAATGTGTGTGTCAGTGGCAGAAAGAAAGGCAGACACGGACAATGAAAGTCCTTTGCACACTGCAAAAATGGAAAGTGACTTAATTTAGACTTGTAAGACACGTTGTGTTAGTTTTTAGTTTTAGTTGGACCCTGGGTGGACCAGTCACTCACTCCACTCCAGTTCTTTCCGTGTCTGCAGCCTTTTGTTGAGCACACGTGCTCGTGTAAAAAGTGTACATGCACGTCACAGAGTTATGTGCCTTCTCTGGGAGAAGTCAACCTGGGAAAATCGGGAGAGAGCAGGTTTCTTGTTTACGTGACAGATAAGAAGTTAGCCTACTCAAGAAAGCCGACTCCAACCAGGCTGTTCCGAGCAACACACTCTGTTGTTGGGATAAGCGTGCTCAGTGAACAAAGGTTGCTGTAAATTTTGCCAGACAACAATTTAAAAGCCAAAAGATTTAAGGAGATTTTATGCCGTGTATATAATACAAAAACACAAACAGAAAATAATAATATATATTTTTTGAAATGTAAATCTTTTGATGCCCATCTGTGTGAGGTGATTCTTGATGTCTCGCTGGCGAGGAGGAGGAACGTTACTTTTCCGGTTCTTTATCCAGTGTCTCGTCACAGTGGCAAGCAGCGATTAGAGCGTATCTCATATCTGTCTGCAACTGACTAAACTGACAGGACGGTGCACACTAACAGCAATTCAATGCAAATAATGCAAAATGCTTACATAGAAACACTGCTGTGATGTACATTTTAAATAATAGCAAATTATCTAAACCAAAAGTGACCCTGACTGAGTCAGGTGTCCCTTTAACTGGTTTCTTGTTGTGCGCTCAAATTCTCCTAGTCAGTGCAGCATCAAGCTGAGGTGGGTTGATCGATGAGGGCAGTGCTAGTATGGGGGTTGGAGACTAGAAGGAACAGGACCAATACACAGAGAGAGGTTAGTGTCCAAAGCAGACTGGGGGGAAGGGGAGTAGACAGACGTACAGCTGAAAGCACAGGGGAAGGGAAAGGGGTGACAAGGAAATAGATGTAGACATATGGGGTGAAGAGCTGGTGTGAATTTGCCTCTAAATGATGGTCGTCTACCCGTTTAGATCATAGGTCAGTATTTTTAAACCAAAAGGAGCAATACTGCTGACATAATCACCTTACACCATCCAGGCTTATGTATTATTAATAGGTTTACTGATTGATTATCAGTACCCTGTTCTCTGCAGAATAAACTGACCTTTAATACTGTCAGAAAACTTTATCCCCATAACCACAAAAGAAGGGAGCCAAGTCATTAAAAATCCACAAACAAAGGTCAATCAACATTTCTCACATCTAAACGTTTGAGCACTCAAAGCTTCAAATTAGGTTCTGTGATAAGAACCTTTCTTCGTTGAAATTTCTTCAAGACCAGACACAACAGACATAACAGGTTCAAACACAAAGAACAAACATGCTTTGTTCCATGTGACAGACGCTTATCTTGATCTTAAACTCTTTCCTAAGGAGACTAGACTGACAGAAACTAGATTTTCTGACCCTAAGAATGTGTTTGTTAATTCACTGCGAGTGATGCAAACCATCATGGAAATTTCACACCGTCTGCAACAATGCTACACTGGACACTAATATGCACTACTCAAATTTAACACTTTGCTGCTGCAGTCAAATATGACATTTTAAAAATAAAAAACTAAATGAGAGTTGAAATAATTGATTAATTATTTTCCAAAGAGCCCCCCTGCAGCTTTTCAAAAGATAACATTTGCTAATATGATAGTAAACCAAATATTCTTCTTAGACATTTTGTAGCCAAAACAATGAGTGTTTAATGATAACTGCAGTCACGAAATAATAATTGTAGCCCTATAATAAAGCAGATTTGAGAGGCTGCAATGAACAATTATGAAGGAAACAGCTTTCAGTTTTCACACATAATCTACTCTAACCTCATTTGTGTATTGATTTTTCATACATTTAACTCTGCAAGGCATGCAACTCAAAGGAGCTCTGACCATGGACTCTAACATTATAATGGTTAAAACGAAAATTTATGTCTTTGCTTAAAACAAACAAGTAGTGGCAATTTCACACCAGCATCTCAGGCTTGTATAAATGCAGCTGTCACACCAGCCATTCCAGCAGGAGCATCTTACCACAGGACTCAGTCTTCCCTTCTGCTAGCACACTGCTGCTGCCACTCTTCTGCACCACCAGAGCTTCTGCTCACAGCCCCCACCACACAGACAGCACAGCAGCAAACAAACACATACAAACATGTGGTGCACGCACGCACGCACACACACACACACACACAAAACAAGAATCAACACAAAGAAAGGAAACAAAACAGGAAAGAGAAATCATGAGGGAGAAATAACCATGGGATAAAAAAATAATTAACAGAAGTGTAGTTTATCAAAACATAATGGTTTGGATATAAAAGAATGCAGTCAATAAAAACTAAATTAAATTTTGTATCACCAGTCCTACAGGTGTCACTGTATCAGTTTATTGTGATTTCATTGACAGCGGCTCCATTTTTGACATTTACCAAAGAAAAAGCATGCAAATGATCATGCTCAAATGTGGGATTTCTGTCTCTCAAAATACTGTTACTGCAAAGACCATACTTAACTTCACCCTTGTAAACTGAAACTGAAGCTTCATCTGGCAACACTCTAGTTTAACAAGTTTTGTAAAATGTGGTGGTACTAAAAATAAATCCAAAACAAAGTTACACGTCATGACAGAGGAGGAACCATTCTTTGGTCCACCTTCAATTTTGAAAAACGTCAAGTGTAACTCAAATTCAAAAAAAATAAATTATGTTATTAATGTACATAGTCTATTGCTTCAGACATGTAAATGCAAAAGTTACTTTTAACAAATTTTTCTATTGCATCTGATAATTTCTTTCTATACTTATGAAATGAAGAACATTTTCACATTTCTCTGAGGAGAAAATCCTGAAAATTATTATAGAAAGAGTTCAACTTGCAGGAACTAAAGAGGGACAAGAAGAACAGGAGCTAGACTAAAATCATGGTGGCATGCAAAAAGCTCAAGGCTTAAATTCAAACCTGAATCATGTTTAGAAATAATATTGTATTGAGGACTTAAAGATGTAGGTTCATATGGAATAATGCTCTATTTGCTTGTCTGTGCATTTTATTCAAATAACTGTATCTTACCAAACATGACTGAAATCCTCAAAGGTAAAACATAAAACATTTAGTTTGGTGTTACACACAGACAGGCGACAAAGTATAGGTCTTGTGTAACCACTGACAGAACATATCTTGTCTAGGTTTTTTTGCGTCATACAGAGATAAACCACTGTGTGGTGCAGAGGGTTTTTTTTTTTTATTTTGAATACAGAAGCTTTAGTCATATCTCAAATCATTCTGTCCTGACTGCTGACAAATACCACAGGGAATCTTGTCATATCAAAATAGACTTCTGTTGAACCTTAACAATCTCATCCAGCATTAAACTTGAAGTTGGCTAACAGGCTTAGTGGCTACTTCTGAGACGCTTCAAATTTGCACTGAGACATCCAACCACACTAAGCACACAAAACCCAGACTTCCCTTATTCATGAAACAGTACAAAAATAATGAAACCTTACTTATAGGCTCAAAACCTGCAAAAGGTAAAACTTTTTAAGCTTCTGCCAGACTGTCCGTATAATGCAGCTATGACTCAGTTATTCTTCCCTGTCGATGAGTTGAGGTCATTTAAATACTTAATACTCCAGTGATAAGACCCAAGAAATTACGCCAGATTAGGTCACACTAGTTAAACAGATGTTAAAAAAAAAGAGGACAAAGCACAGAGCAACACACACACACACACACCATCTTTCACCATCCCAGCATGCCTTCTGCAAACCACCATCAGCACACTTGTTTATGACAGTATATGTGTGGTGTACTCTGAGACAAGAATGGGTGAGACTGTCAGACAGAAACATCTGATGGAGTCATGCATACAGCACAGAAGGACAGGATGGACAGAGTATGTGACACAGAAAAAAAAAAAGAGTGACAAAGGGAAAACAACAACATTTGCCTGAAATGTAGGAAGTTACCTGTAGGGTCAAACTCATTGGAAGGAAGTACAGTTTTGTCACTTTTGGGTTTCTTGTCTGGGGGATGATCTTTACTGAGGATGCTGCTGGTTCTAGAGAGACACAAGTTACTATGAGAAACAAGAAGTGATAGGCAGGTACAAAACACTGACATTTATCCAGTATGTGCTGTCACATTTAGCAGCATTTTAACACTCTTTGGTTGGCAGTGTCACTGCATTGCATGCAACCTGCTGTATACTACCCTGCAGTGACATAAGCATCGGACAAGTGACGACACCACCACGCAGAAACAATAGTTCACTTCAGGGCTGAGAATAAAGTGGATAGAGAAGCTTGTAGTGTATGAATCAAGCTGAGTGTATCTACTGTATAATGCGACAGACAGAGAGGATGTGGAGCTGCTCTGCTGAGTGCCCAGAGAGCAAGGCCAGAGAAAGGATGCTGCTCAGAGGAGGTGCCACAAGGCCAGACTCCAGCTTGAACCTCGGGAGGCTATGTATGGCCGCCTCAGCCTATACCGGCCCCAAATGTGAAAGGCTACTGTTCTGTTCACAGTGAAAGGCAGTGATGGGCTGCCCTTAGAAGAGGGACCCCTTTGTTTGTCATTTTGTGCGTGTGTGTGTACGTGAGTGTGGGGGTGGCGGGGTGAGGGGTGTGTTTGGTCCCGACTCTGAAGACTTCTGTGTTGCAGCACACCAGGCCTAGTAAAGCCTCTCTCATTTCCTCATCAGGAGTTGTGTGTATAAACCACTGGTGTGTACGTGTGTGTTACCACCCATAAGCATGCATGTCTAAAATATGGGAAAATAAAGATTCTTACCTGTTTGCTTTCTTGGGTAACCTGTAAGGTAAAACAGAGTGGCCATCAGTGCCTCACAGAAATGACAATTAAATCAGCAAAAGCTGAGCGGTTTAAAGCTGTATGGAGAGTGAACAACAAGACGCCAAGGTGACAGCTGCTCTTGAGACGGGCATAGCGGTAAACACGATAATCCTGTTCAAACATCAGACTTCTTCTGCTGCAGATTAAAGCCTTTTCCAGGTCAAATGTCACATCTCAGCTGTGTGCTCGTGTGTGCACGCGCTGCAATTTAGATGCTCACAGACATCATGACTTGTCTCCAATAATCATATCCTAATCACATTCGTGGCCTGTTTCCATCGAAGCAGCAGCCTGCCCTGAGACTGATTACTGCCAAAGTGATTTTGTGATGAAATAATTCAGGGACATTGTCAGCACCATATTCGGAAAGTCAATATTTTCCAGGAAGTTAAAGATGTGAGTATTGACTTATTTGGTAGACACACTATAATTGAAATTTTTGATTTCAGGAGAGAGCAAACTATTAATTCTTGCAAGTAGGTTATTCATATCATCTTTAGGATACAGCCTCAAGTTATCAAACATAGCTTAGGAAGAAATATATACACACATACAAAGTTATAAAAATAATATCTACATTAAAGCTTATCGTCATCCTCCTTACTGAGATACTGCATTGGACTGACAAGTGGTATAATAACACCTATCTACGTACGTTTGTCACAGAACCTGACCTAGCTCGACAGGCAGCAAGTAGTCAAGAACCTAAACTCTGATACTCAGTGAAGGGTGGATAAAGACATTAACCACACCACACTTAGCTAAATGTCAAAATTACTATTTACGCTATGTTGGGGGTTCTCGTTGAGTCACTGTGAGACTCTAAGGGATTTCATCCCAAAAGTATAATAAAGGCAATATTAATCATATATACTTTATTTGTAATGCACTTTCCATCCAATGGAAAAATCTACCGAACAGTCTGGGTGGCCCCTCACCTCAACATTATTCTTGGGTCTGCACAGTTTGAATTGTTCATTTTCAAAGGGAGCCCATTTCTCCATTCTTCTTTAATAATATCCAAAATAAGGTCGATTAGTTCAAAAGTTAAATGCTATATAGTTACCAAAAAGCAAAAATATAGATTTATTTCTTAATATGTTAAAAGGTATTTTAAAAATAAAAAGTCTTGGGCAGAAAATAATGCCAAACACAATCTCTTCATAAACTTTATTGCAATACCCAAATCTCCTCAGTGAGGGTCCTTTGCTAAGTAAGAGACTGTTGATTTCATCCTTTTTCCTTTTTATATGTCTGACACTGTATTCTTGCTGAATTTACCTATGCATTAAATGCTTTAAGAATTGAAAAATAGACCAAGACAATGAGAAATGGGCTTAAAATAGTAACCTTTAAACTCTTAATACACAAAATATTATAATACAAGTACCAAAAACCTCACCAGTCTTCCATAACAGGGAGGTCTCACAGCTAACTAGCCGACATTAACTCTCTTTCTCCTGGCGACAGTGCGTCTCATTCAGAGCAATGCAGGGGCAGCTGAATGGCCCGTTTATGAAAATGCCTCAGACTGTAATAAGTTCCAGCGGCTCCATCAGAAAAAAAAATAGCTATAAGTAACCCACTCCCTAAGAAATCTCTGAATTGGAGAGATGGAAAAGTCAGCACATAAACACACAAACTGAAGTGGGACATGCGTATGCACAAGCTTAACGACGGCAAAACTGAGCAGGCAGATGTTGTTCTTGGTTGATCATACAGCAGCCATGACAGTCAAACTAGGTTCTACAGAGCTGGCTGGTGCATGTGATTATCTTTAATGTCTATGTTAAACCAAAACTAATAATGCCACTTTCAGAATTAATGCTGTGTCCCTATCATGTATATGTGAATACATTCCAAAAAGCAAGCAAAGGGGAATTTTGTTTAGAATTATATTATAAAATACCTACTTTCCAAATAGTCATGGAAGCATAAATGACCAACCTAAGAAATATTTAATGAGGGATAAATGTGGCAGCAAGATAATATCTCAGTAACAGATGAAGACAAAGGGGCAAAGGGCCTGAGCAGTGGCACGTAAGGTTTTTAAGTGTCAGCATGAAGAGACTGAAAAACAATGTAGAAGAGCATATGGTGTAAAAAATAGAAACAATATTAATGACACGGAAAGTGTTTATGCAAAATGCCTAATATCAATAGTTGTTAATGCCAGTTTAGTTAAAAAAATGTTAAGTAAAAAGGTTGCAGATCAGGATGAAGTAGTTCATCTATTTGTAAGACAAGAGGTTCAAGTTTCCAGGTTTGATGTTGTGCAAGTTTAAAACAAAGCCTGTCTTCCACCATTCGCCATAGTAAATACACTGACATACTAACTTTTCTTAAATTATAGGCAGAATTTCTAAACGGTAAACCCAAAATATCCTGCGGCACAGACTCCAGGGTTAGAGAGTAAATGTTCCTTAGCTGCCTCTGCACCACATGTGAATCACTGCAAAGCAATTTTAAGTTCTAGATACCATTGCTGACAACCATAGGAAACTTGTACAGCACTTTTGGCACAAATTCATGCAATTCAAAGTACTTTGTCAGTCATCTGTGAACATTTTAAACTAATGCGTACAATTAAAAACATTAAATTTTCCTTAAAAATTTAAGTAAATATAATGGTTGTATAATAACAAAAGAAAAGGCCAAATATTGCATACAATATCGTATGGAATAGTACATTTTGACACAAGAACACTGTAAAATAATACTATACATAACAAAGAACAACTTGTTTCCGTAAACAAAAGACTAAATGTAGGTTTTAAAAAATTAACCCTTTCAGTTGTTTTGAGAACACCAGACTGTTCCAGTGACTCAGAGCATAAAAAGTTGCTGCTTCAACATATGTTTTTGTCCTGGACTTTGAATCAACTGAAAGGGTTGTGCCAGATGATCTGAGGGGGTGTAGAGTTTCATAAATTCATAAAGTTCAGATTAGTCAAATATAGCGTTGACGTTTCTCTACAGAAACTAATTTTGTGCCTAATTTACCTCTTCAGGCATTTGAAATATTACATTAGTTAAAAAAACAAACAGTTTTGTAACAGTTGAGCTGTAATAAATTCGGTGAAATACAGGCACTGAATTCAACGACGCATTTAGAATGACTTTTAACTTATAATTTTAACTTTTACATTATAATCAGGGGAGAGACTCGCATAAAGTTGACTTTGTTCTAGCTATGGAAGGAGATGCCATGTCTCGTGATGACACCACCCAGAGATTACAAAGTAATGGACCAAAAAATACACCCTTGGAAAAACCACAAGTGATTTCAGAGGTTTTAGGGAATTAATCATTACTTGTCAGAATGATAAGAAGGAAACCATTTCAAAACAAATCCTCGTTAGGGAGTCTAATTTTATTCATTAGTGTATTTCAAAGAATACAATGAATGGTGTCAAATGCCGTACTCAGTTTAAGAAGAACCAGGACTGACAGTTTATTCCAGATTTACCTTACATTACTGACAACCTTCACCAGGGGTGTCTCATACTATGATGGGCTTGAAAGTCTAACAATACTCATATGTTTTACAGTTGAACAGACTCAATCTTTCTCATTTTCTAAAAATGGAAGGTTGGAGAGTGCTTAACAGTTTCTGGATGCTGAAAGATCAAGGTCCAACACTGGCAGTTTTTAGAGCTGAGGATAAAACACTCAGCAGCAGCAGCAGAAACTAGTTGATTTTTAGAACATCTTGACACAAAAGGATTAAAAACAAATTTCAGTTTGGTTACTTCTCTTCTGAGCTTTTTAGCAGCAAACAGTTGAACGTATCTTTGTATGTTTTACTGAAGTTTCTTCAACCATTAACAGCTTCTTAGATGGTCTGACATCTCTCTGTGAAATATACCGCATATTCTTTACAGGATCAGATCGCCTGCTGGAATCTCCAATTATCAGCATTGTCAGAGGCAGGTATTTCAGGTCTGTCTGTGGGGGAGAGCTATTCCTGGGGGTTACCTATATATTCTCCTCACTAGCTGTGCAGATGTGTGGCTTGCAGGTGGGGCTGAGGGAGGACAGGGTATCATAGATATCTGTAATGGTAGTCTGTCACTCTCCTACTGTGTTTCCAACCTCCAGCCTTCCCAGTTTTGCCAGCACAGCAAACTGGTTGATGAGCTGAACCGTTGGCTTTGCCAACTCCCCAAAGACAGTAAAAAGGGCATCCAGCATCCAGATGTGGAGCAAGAGGTGATTGGTGGCAGGAAGCATATTTGAACATCAAGTGCTCTTAACTGAGAGCCATGCATCTTCTGTGTGAGGAGAGGAGCTTGCTCAGGCAAGTGCTGGCAATTGATCATGTGACAGAGTCAATGGCTCTCTGCTGGTGGCAGGGGAGCGGGATCATGGGAGAACGTTCCTTAGGTTCTAGGTTAAATAGAAAAGCAAGCAGCATAGAGACTTCTAGGTTGCATGCATTGAGGGCCGATGTTTCCTTTTCCTTTTCCTTGCAGTAGTAGAAAATCTGAAGTTAAGTTAATCTTTTTCCCAAATGTATCCTTTAACCTTTGGTTTTGCCATTGTAGTTCTATGTAGACATATTCATAATTTGTATGAAGGTCCCAAGTAAGAGCAGCTAGCGCCAACAACTATTGCTGTTAAGTGAAACCATCAAATTGGTAATAATTGGTTATATATTAATAAAAGAACAGGCCAGTCAACACTGGTAATCTGTGTTTTATATACTAATATAAAGTCTCTTCACTATATAATTAAAGAAATAATTGCTCCATTCAAGTTAAAAGGAATGTAGTGCAATCTAAATTTAGATTTGTAAAAATAATTTGTGAACCCATATTTAAAATAACTATAATTATTTGGTTGGTGGCACTTATAATACCAACAGATTTAAGCAGTGGCAACACAAATAAACACAGGCACATGTTTTTCAGTATCATCGTCAAAATTACTTTTATACAAGTCTATTAGCAGGGGGAAAACCTTCTCCTCTGACTTAAAAGGCTACAGAGGGTTATAAGATTTGCTTCATGATGGGCCCTTTGAGCTGTTTTCAGACGCATCCTTGTCTTCCGTCAAAAATAGACAGTTTTGTCTTTATCACATATGCTGCAGCACTTCTGGTGGAGTAACAAGCATCGACTAGAATAGCAGCAATGTTCACAAGCCTGTTAGAGACAAAGTTTGATGCAGCCTGACCTGGTAGATTTGCGGGATACAAGGAAATCAATACAGACTACATTCACTGCCGGGCCGACTAGTCCTAATAAAGGGTCTCACTTCCAGGGGGCCAACATTTCCCTTGAGTTTCCACTAAAACATGCCGTTCATACAGTCACTCATACAACGTAATGGTAACTCTGGTGAATTGTCAGAGCGGTTCCCCATCTGCAGTGATTTGTTCAATATACACCAGGAGGTTTTTGTTGTAGTGTAATTACACTTCAAACAGTGGACGCTCTGACTCCAGGATGAATACTGGAGCTGCATCAACATGTTGCAGGACAAAAGAGTAATCAGCAGCTGTTTTGAAAATCAAATTACTATTTTTCATGTTGAGGCTTAAATTCCAAACACGGAATACTTAGCTTCATAATACAATTTATTCTTCTGTGACAAAAAACCTAAACAAAACAACAACAAATAATAACCACGCTTCATGAGAAACTGGGGAGGGAAAGCTACGTTGTGCTACTTGCCCTCTTTTTAAACTGCACGCACAAGATAATATTGTTAAAATTAGAGGATATTTGGATAAAGTGAAGAATTTACTCCATGAGAAGAAGACACAGCTTCACAGCTTCAAGTCACATTAACAATGAATATCAGCTTGTATGTGTGTGGGGGGGCTTGTCTTTATAGCCTTCTGTGGACAAATTTAGTTTCAATACCATTGTTGTGAGGAGCTGGTCCACACAACTTCAAATTGGTTATTGAGGGTCAAGACTGGATTTTAGGGTCAGGGTTAGAATTAGGTTTTAGTTAGGGTAAGACGCTGGGGATTGTATTATGTCAATGAGCGTTCTGACAATTATAGAAAGACAAGTGTGTGTGTGTGTTTGTGTGTGTCTACAGTAAGTCAGCGAGCAACCAGTTTAACTGGCTGCAGTGGAACAGAAGCGGAACTAGATCAGTTTGCGTATTCCGTAGTCCAAGTAGTTTCTTTTTTAACTGATTATTATATTTCAATAACAACATACAGGATATAATATACTTTACCCTATTCATTTTTTTTACTTTTAGAAGAAAAATGAAATGCACAAAGAAAAGCACAAATACATACACAAAATGCATTGAATGTTACAGTGATTTTAAATTATGTATTTAATAATATAAAAAGAAACCATATGGTCCAATCTGTATTTATGGGTCTAGGACAGGTATTTTCAACCAGTAATTTGCGGTCCCCTAGCGATCTGCAAAGGCACTCCAGGATGTCTCTGGCCATGCATGTAATAATCATTCCCTGGAGGAATTTGCGATGCTGCCATTACAAAAATTAATTCAAACAATCCCTTGTGCATTCTATGTGACAAAAATTGCAACATGCATCACAATGTTTTTGGAAAAACTCACGAAATTGGGGATTGTAGGACACAACGGTTACAAAAAGGTCTGTGAAATCCTGGAGGGATTTAATAATGTTGGTTCGCTGTAGAACTTCTTAAAATTAAATTTATATTAAATACATTATCACGTACTGGGAATAATCAAGTTTGTGTAAATATATAGAATTTAGAAAAAAATCAAGGTGACTGTCAGGATTAAAACAGGCGCCCGTTCTATCCTTGAAAACCTTTTGTTTCTTGAATATGTGTGTTTAATAACACATGTGTAATAATAGACGTTAGTTCATTGACCAGCATATTAAATTATTACTTGATTTTGATAATGAAAAGCCTGTTGGACTAACAGGTAATTATAATAATAAAAAAACTTAACCCTTGTCCTCAAACCCTACATCAGTGTTGCCACGTGTTGCTTCTTACTCAAAATGGTGATCCCTGGGTCACCATCTGATAAATCTTCTGGTCTTGGAGAAACTCTGAAAGCAACACATGAGCATTTTCTTTACACTAACAGTTTTTAATCCGTTTTCTGTAGATCATTTATTTTCCCAATTCTAGCTGTAAAAGCCTTTAAGTCTGAGCTAGGGCCTTTCTATGGACGTGGCCATTAAATGTGGAGGGAATGAGAAAGGGAGAAAAGGCTGAGTCAGAACAGGGTGGGATGGGAGGAGCTGCAGTGCAGCGGGCCTGGGCTTGAATGCTCCATTGAGGTTTGGTGTTTTGATGGAAAACTGTGGCAGAGCTGGGCCAACTGCAGTAACAGTTGCAGCAAGAACCTGGGACGAGACCAGACCATGGAGAGAGAGAGAAAAAGAAGTTAAAAAAAAAAAAAAAAAAGCAGGGGCCGAAGAGCCCAGGGGAGCAGGACGCTGACACAGAGTCATTTCTGTGTAAGGGCCTCCCAAACACGAGGAAGGGCAACAGTGAACAATTAGGAAAACCAACTCATGTAGGAGTCTGAGGAACCCCTTATTCTAGCTTGTTCTCCATTTCCATTAGAATCAATCAAAGCAGAAGGAGACATATTGAAGTTAGTGTATAAACACCTAACTCAAGATTTTAAAAGAACTGTCTCAAAACTCCAAACTGATTATCAAGAGAAGAGTATTTGATATGTAAAAACAAACAAACAAACAATAGAACCTTGATAATCTAAACTTTACACTGACTTTCTCTAGTTTTGCTATATCCAGTTACTTCAGAAATCTTCAGTCTCCTACCAGAGTCAGAACAACACAACTCACAACACAAGTGTTGCTGGAGCTGAGAGAGGTGGGGCTTCCGTGGAACGATGAGAGAATTAAACCGTTTTGGGAGTTCTATGCAGGCTGGAGAGATGAGACTGAGGTAGAGGGTGGGTGATAAATCAAATTTGATCAACGTATCACAGCTTGTTTTCTGTGGGATGTAGTAAGTTACAATATCATAGACATCAAGTGCAGACGGTCAATTCTGAAAGTTGTCGATACAACGCTTGCTTTGGTCTTTGGTCTCCCTCATTGCAGACTCCTGCTCTCAGTCTGCTCCAAACATTCTGGGCGCGCTCGTTTTTGGAACATTTCAACCCCACTTGAGGACCTATCCTGTTAACACGGTGTCACTATCGATCTGCCTCCCACTCGTGTTATGCAAGTTTTAAAACAAACGCACCCTTCATTCTAGGCTAACAAATTGTTAACACTGGGACCACTGTCATGGGGGCAGGGTTTAGTGGAAACATGCGCCCTCTTTATTGAAAAGAATCAAATAAAACATTACAATGTAAGTAGTTAGTAATAAGCCTTTGAGTGAGTCTGCAATCATTTTAAACAGTGTTGGTTTAAATGTTTATCATGCTGTTCCTTCCATCTACAATAAGCAGCTTAACAATAATTCCACAGCTCTTAAACAGTATACACACTGTTTGAGTAACATTATCCAACATGTTGGATTTGAAAACAGAGGTGCTTTAGAGTTGACTGAAAAAGTTTGCATCTCCTTATAGGAATGAACACCCTTGCACTAGGTTATGATTTATTTTTTTTTAGCCATAAACTATTTTATACACTCCTTGATTATTTTGATTACTTCTGATGATAAAAGGACATTAATTCCAGCAGAATGTGCATTGTTATATTGTTTGTGCAAAATACCGCATTCCCCTTGATAAATTCATTCAAAAATAACTAACTTGAGATAAAGGCACTAGCAATTTCCACAAAAATATTATATTGATCAAGATAAAATTTTTGTTTTACTCTTTACCATTACAAAATGAGGGGACATTGTGAATGGGGGATGAGGACAGAGAGTAGGGGGAGGAAGTCAGGGTGCTACATACAGAAAAAAAAACCAAAGAAGGTGAACAAAAAAAGTTTTAAAAATATATGTATTTTTATTAAACTTATTTTTAGAAAAACTTTTATAAGCTATAAAATATGTTAAATGGTTTACCTATGCAGTTAAAGGGGCATTTGCAACGGTAATATTTGTAGACATAACTGTCTGCTACAGTTCAGAAGGTGAAAACCTTAAACACTGCAACAGATGGGAAAGGTTAGAAAACTGTAACTGGTGATGGTGCAATGTCCCTTAGCATTTGAAGACATGCTACCAGCTCGCCAAGTACACTATGGCAACATGGCAACTGGCAATATGTTCTTTTTAAAAGGCAGCCAGGCATTCATACCACCCCTACCAAACTAGTCTGTGAGGCTATCCAAATGATGCACTGATTGTCTCCTCAACATTCTGATTCATGCTTGCAGTCTGCCAGCTGGAGAAAACACACACAAACTGCTTGTTATCTAATCTATGTACCTGAGTCACACAATGTGGGTGCACACACAAACACACAGGCTGCATGACATCACCGCTGTCCATTCACTGAGAAAGTAGTATTCTACAGCCACACAGCAGTACTCCTGCTTCTACCCTACTCCATCTTCTGTATTACAGACCAGTCTAATATCACACTGTGGTGAAAATCTGGGTGGGGCAAGTGAAAAAGCAGCAAAAAGCAGTTTCTGTTTCCCCCTTCATTAACAACACTGTGGTGTCCTTGAACAAGGCACTGGAGCTGCTTACTGACCACAGGTCAGACTGTGGTTGTACTGTGTAGCTTCCAGGTGTGAGTGTCTGTAACTGTGTGAATTAGTAATGTCAAACTCTACTTGCGACCTAAGCCTTGGATACAGATTTCACTTTGCATATTGAGATTTGGATTTAAATAAAGGCAGTAGCGAATGTGTGTGCTTGTGTGTATGAAACATTACATTAAACAGTAACTGGACCTCACAGATATGCCTGGACAATCCTGTAAACACATTCACTCAACTTATTTCAAACGGTAATACGTGAAACAAACTAACTCATAATCTATTATTGGCAGTAACCAGAGTGACCAGATTTTAATTACTGTGATGATCTTAGTTAATACAACATTACAGCAGAATTTGATATTACTGCAGGTATAAGGGAGCAAGCGGGGATTAGTGCACACCACATCACTCTTACTGCATTCCCACACACAAAAAAATGGCACCAAGAAAGTGCTGCAGTAGCACTTATTATTTGCACCAAAAATGCTGTAGATACTTTTTTTTTTAAGTGTATTAACCTTGACTGATGTTGTGATAACTAAGACCCCAGGTGTTTGAAGCTTGTAGACTTACTGAAGAAATCTCAAAATGGAAATCACTGCAAAAATGGCTCATACAAGAAATATTGGATTAAGGATCTGAATACATCTAACAATGAGCAATTGATTTTTTTTTTACATATTTGTAACTCATTTATTACTAGGTGCGCATTGATAGACAAAAAGTTTAGCCATTTAAAATCAAATTACACGCTAAAAGGGGCAGAGGATTTACAGAACTAAATGGTTTCTGATATAAATAAAAGGTAAATAAAAGGAATATATGTGACAACACTCTAGTTAATTTTTCTTTGCATACATATGTAAACAGTACTTTGGTAATACACTACCTGAATATGTTTACGCCAATAAAGTCAGACAGAAAGATAGCATGAGAGCATGAGAGGTGTGTTGTCTGTTAAGAGACACAAGAGCAATAGCTCTGCAGCTCAAGCTATAGCCTCAGGGGGAAACGATGCCCTTTCTGCCCCAATAAACCTCATCAGGATTCCTGACATGAGAGCCGGGGGATAGACATTTCTTCACGCTATGCTGATTGGTGTCCTAAAGCATTGGGAAAGGAAAGAAGGTGGTTCAACATGCTAGACTGTCCACTCAATGCTACTCATCCTACACCCTGCCACAAAACGGGTGGACCCTCCTAATCAATGAGTACCTTTCAATGATCTAAGTAAATTACTGAAAACCTGCTAATGCAGCATTTTCTTTTTTAAACTGAGGTAGGTTTGAGGTGGGACTCTCCTTATAAGGTATGCTGAAATATCTGAAATTTCCCAGTGTCCATGGGATTTAGATTTATTATCAGCTGACAATTGATGGAATTTAAGCTGATGCAACTTGTAGTAAAAGGACATTACTGACAACTCATCCTCTTCAAAACTATAAAATGTTATACACTGCTTGCTAAATACATTTAGTTTGTGTTTCCTCACAGCCTGTCTTCAGGATACTGGAATAGGGCAACAATAATATCTACAGTTAAGTTTGAATGGCAAAGATGTAATGATTTACAACAGATCCCTGCACAACTTCTTCCTCGTCTGTGTTCCTACTAGTCTGGTTTTGTGCTGTCACATAAATTATAAGTCATTCAGAAAGCTCAACATGACTGCGGATTGGTTACAAAACCTGTGTTCTGACAGTGGTTCTTGTAGACAATGAGCAGCATGGGTGTGTTTCTAATCACCCCTGAATCGGCAGAAACAAAACGTTTAAGATTTTACCATTCACGATTAATCACAGTGCAGCACACTACTGATCTCAATGTACAATACAGTACAATACAACACAGCCTCCACCAGCACAGAGAGACAACGTTTAATTAGAGCATCTAAACTCCCGAGTGCCAGGGAAAGGGGAGTCTCAACATGCCAAATAAATCACAGTCAGTCATCTGCAAAAGCGATAATGCTATTTAACATACACCATTATTTCTAACAGTAACAGACCAAGACTCAGACTTACAACATGAACAAAAAGACTGATTTTTACATATGTTCACATAATGTGGCATGTAAGTTATAAATCTATGATATATCACAATGTCTCTTGGCCCACTGCAGGATCCCAAGGTTTCACATGTACCACAGTTAGCTTGAAGGCACTAGCCTAGTTCATGGCTACAAAACCCTTACATGGACATGTGAAGACATGACACTTGGGCAAGACAGCTCCCTTTCTTTGTCCCCCTTTTCTTCATTGCTGTGATCCTGTCTTTTATAGAGTGAAAGTAATGTTTGGGCCCTGGAGCTCTCTTAGCTAACAGGGCAGAACTGAATAGGGTGTCCCCAAGCATCAGCATCAAGGGCAGGGCTGGGTGATAGACCTCAAGTCCCCCAGCACAGAGAGCCCCAGCTAATGTCCAGACCCCACCCACTCTCCAACATCACCACCCCTAGGACATTGCCTTTTTTCCCCCTTCTCTACACTCTCCTTCTCCTTTTTCTGTCTCAGTTTCGACTTTATTCCTTCTAGTCACGTTTGATTTAACTAAAATAATATCCCTGCCAAAAAACAAACAAAAAAACAACACACATCCAGCCTAAACCTCAGAAATAGCTAACATTTTCCACCTGTCCAAATTTCATTTGTACTTTCCTAAATTATTATGGCTAGTTTAATGTAACTGTAAATGCTTCCCAACTTGAGACATAAAAAAAATGTGGTGATGATGGATGAAACGGACTGGAATAAAATATGGATGCAAAGTAGAAAGAGTGTGGGTGAAAAAGAGTGAAATAGAACCTTGCAGCAGTGGTCAGAGTTGGTGTGTGCCTGTCAAAGTGACATCCAGGTGTGAACAGAGTCTCCCAAAGGTCATTATCTATATTCTATAAATATACATAAATACTTTTTGCTTTATAGCATAGACAATATGAAGCCACGGAAAATAAGAAGCCATTGACAAACCAATTTTCACAGCAAATGCAGATGTGTTTACAACATTGGATTCTATTCCTGGGATCAGGTGAAATGAAAGCGCCACTATTCAAAATGAAGGTTGTTTGCAGTACAATTAGAAGTTTAAGGAGAAAACTGAATTTCAGTCTTGAAACATAACAGACTTTTTAGGAAATCAGAGTCTTTCCATAGCAGTGGCACAGGGCATATTACATGGAATGAAATAATCTCTAGCCGAAAAATATGGCTGCAAGTAAAGACTGAAATAATCAATTACTTGATAGTTTTTGGCTATGTATAATATTATGCATGTTACCTAATGTCAGCTAGTTTTGTTTTAAAAAATAAAAACACTAAGATGATGAATTGGTTATGAAAACAGTTGACTTCAGTTCAGTTAGACTTAGTCTGTCAAGTGTTACAGCTCCATGAAGAGCATTAAAGTGTTAAAATGACTAATCTGCAGTTATGTCTTACTCTCCATATGACTCTCTATTCCTTATGAGATACATAAAATTGTGGAGTCATGTCAACATACTGCCAATTCTCTAGCTGAAAGGCATTCTTATTATCAGAGCTTTAAATGACTTTTGGATACTCATTTTAATGCAAAGTTCAGAGCAGCTGACACAGCTTCCAGTGCTGACTAGATGGAGTAGAAGCACACTGCATTATCAAGGAGTGATGCCAAATACAGTAGCTGCATACAAGCAGACCGAGCTGTCAGTTCAACCCATAAAATCATTTATCATGAGGAAATAAATTCCACTGCAGTAATGCAAATGCCAACTTTAGTGCAATGCTGTTATCAACTATTGTCAGAATAACTACTTTATAGAGCAAATGAGACATTATGCTTACTGGTAAGAATAACTGACAATTCATTAACAATTTGAATAATAATCAAGATAAAATACCAAATATCTGTGATTGTAGAATGTTATTCTTTTTTTACTTTCCTTTGTTTAATATTTTGTAAACTAAATTGTCACAGGTTTTGTGGATGAGTGCCAACACCATTATGCAATCTGTATTTTCAAGATTGTTATTCTTGATAGTTTAGAACAAATACCAAATACAGAGACTAAATACAAGAGTGGGGGTGTATCTGTCCCAACCAAACTCAAACCAGGGACACTAACATTTTGGCTAGCAAGGTGCTCCCCAAAAATTAATTCCTAAATACCACCCTGGGCTTTGATGAGTTGGGATGGGCATTTTGGCATTACAGCTTATAATATTCAATAAAAGGTTAATCATGTAACCATTATCATGAAATTATGGACTTAATGATAATGAATCAATAAATGTGTAAACAACAAACATGTTGGCTGCAACCTTCTCAATAAGTAGCCACAGACGAAATGTTACTTTTTTTTTCTACTGCGTAAAGAAAAAGACTTACTCTAGCCAGGCTCTCTGGATCTACCTGTCCTACGCTGATGGACCTGGAGAGCAGCAGACAGCCAGTGTGCTCCCATTGAAAGCTATTGTTTACTATTAGTGATGTCACCAGCACCACTTTCCGGGAGGGCCTCAGGAGGGGTGGGAAAAAAAACGTGTAGATCAGCAGAACTCTGTCAAAAGAGCTAGTAGCGTACTAAACTGACCCACCGGCTGGTGGCCCAACCCCAGTAGATGTTGGATGCATGCTCCCAGCAAAAACAAAAATGCTTCATCTCAAATAACACTTCAGATGACAAGCAGTTGGGGTCTTCAGCAAAATGTATGCAATTCTACAGATTGCTATCACAGCTTTTTCACCAATGCAATGGTCTTCATTATCCTCAAAGGAGACTGCGACAAACAAACAGATAAAAATGTCTCATACAAGCTTTGACTAAAAGGAGATGAGCAGGCAGATTAGTTTATCGCTTTTCAAACCTTGCAGCAGCAAAACTTATATACAGATACAAATTGTTGTGGTAATACCATTTCCCAAAAAAACATACACAACAAAGAGCACGACAACAGCAGTTGGTGCCAGCCACTGTTGCCATCATTGCAGTGGGGGGAGGGGGGTCAAGCAAAATGGGATAGGGCTTTAGCCTCTAGCTGCAGTCATGAGGACATTTCATATCCCAACCTGTGCGATAAGCTTCCCTCTGCTCTGAATCTACCAACCACATTCCACTGTACTGGCCTGCTCCCCTCGCAGGTAGGTGGGATTCAGGAAGGATGGCTTGATGTAATGCTACATCTGTTTCACTGCCAGAATACATCAGGTTGAGGAGAATAGAAATGTCTTTATTCTCCACATACAGCAATCCCAAAAGTGTCTGCTCTCGTAGTTGTGAAAGCAATGATACAACAAAATAGGATGGTACATACTGATCCTTCTCTACCATTTAGCCCAGTGTGTTTGTCAGGTCATGACACTCTTTAGCAGCTGGTCGTAGCTACAGCATCCACCAACCTTTGAGTTTAAGTTGACAGATGCCTCAGATAAGGTGATTACTTGATGGAGCTAAGATTTTGTCCAAATCCAGAGACTGTTTTAATAGGTGTAGGGGAAGGTTAGCTTTAAAGGCTTAGGGCTAATAGTGATGTTGAAAGGTGTACAGGGATTACAGATGACTGTTCCCTGGCACACAAACATTGGCAAGCCTTTTCTGCTGCTTGGACAAGTAGTACTTTACTGTCTGAAGAGAACTCCATTACCCATGCTGAGATCAGCAGAGTTTCCATCAAGATCTGATGTCCTTCCCTTAGTAATTAGATTGTATAACACAGTTATTACTGCACACATCACCACAAAGGAGCACTTTACTTGAACCATGTACAACATATTTTCATCACAAAGCGGGTTGCATTTCAGAACGTTGTCATAAACAAAGGCATATGACAAGATCCTGTTCAATGCATTAGCGCAGCATAAAAAGAGATGTTATACTGTACCTGTCAGTGAAGCTGGACTGTGTGTCACTCATTGGGCTTCCGGTTCTAGATTCGCAGAAAATTATATCCGATTAACATTTTCCAGTGTAATGAGGCGATTTCCTGGAGCTTCCTTCTCTGGCATTCGTCTGAAGTAGGCAAACGAATTTGTGAAAAATGTTGACAACAAAAAAAATATTTATAATAATTGATGGACACTGGTGGGTTGTTGCGAGGCACGTCCAAACACTAGAGAAAACACAAATACTGCCAATCTGTCACCCAGTACGCCTTGTCAAAAACAGCATAGCAGCAAGAAATCGACAGTGAAGACCTGAAAGATGAATCGGGGCCTCTGTCGTGTTAGCTGTGCGGACAGATCATCTCCTGCCCCGGCGATGCTCAATATTTTGGCCACAAGAAGAAATATATTGAAGTCCGTGCGTGGATCCTTTGCATTCACATGCCAGAAACGTGCGGGCGATCCGTATTCCAAACGTGAGACAGAGACAGAGAGAGAGACACCTCGGCCCTGCGACGCAGTTCGTCTGCCACCACCCCTGCTCGGTCGAAAGGCTCCGGAGCCTAAATGATCTTCAAAGATGCTGGAAATCCCTCCAGTCCCATTTGGCGTCCCCCCGCTGCTCCCACAAGAGCCCGTGTGTGTGTGGCTGCGGCGACGAGGCTCCCGTGACCATGAGAATCGCTCGGTAGCGTTAGCGACAACCAGCGAGCCGGGCTGCAGATAAGCGAAAAACTGCAGCCGCTGTGTAAGGCGAAATATTCAAAGCTAAACTGGTTAGATGGCCGATAAAAAGTGTATATGTATTAAAAGTAATAAACAGCACACTGGTCTTCAGAGAATCCCCTTGTCACGGCAGCCTGACTGGCGTTGGATCTCGCCAGCTACCAGCTAACAAAACAGATGAGCTCTTTCAGCAAAAAACTTTGCTTCGTGTGCAAACTACGCAAAGTCCCGTTCCAAACAATGAGCCGCCGGCCAACGACCGAAAATACATATACGACACCGCATGAATGTCGACGGGCTTCGCATATGTCTCCCGTGCTGCGTCCTTGAAACAGTCTCCTTGAGCAGAGAGAATCCGATGAAGTCGGCTAGCACAGCGCTGCGCTCCTTGACTCCATGTTTCCACAATTCAGTCGTTTCTCGGCAGAATTCCCGTGGATGAAAAAGGAGGCTAGCTGTGCGGCCAGCTAACGGGACGCGAAGTAGCAGCCAGTCGTGAGTAAACCGAGAGCCGAAGAAGCCTCCGAGGCGCCTAAAGCTTCTAGTGAGCATCAAACGCTGCTTTTTTTCAACGCGAGACGCTCTTTGTAGGGGAACAGAACTTTCGGAAAACGTACCGAAAATCTCCACTTTCTGCCGCTAGCAACGCCCTAGCCTGCTAGCTGCTGGACTCCAGTAGCGCTTCTCCTAACCACTTCCGCCGGGAGAGGGGAAAAACTCACTTAGTTTCACAAGAAAACGCTGCTGCAAATAAGAGGAAAACTACGGAATACGAGAAACACCTAGACGGCAGCGTAGAACTCATTTTTAACGCATGTTGCTTATTCATACAGTAAATTACAATAAACAGGCTGTGGGTAAATCGACTCAGACACTTTAAGGTTATAGGCTACATGTTAGATCCGCACGAGTAGTCGATTACTCAGTTAGGGATAATAAGTTACCTGGGAATCAAAAAGCCCTAATAACATCATTCTGTGGGAAAACACTTAACATATTCGAGTGTTAATGAGACCAAATGAAACATCACCATTCATAGCCATAACTTGTGATGGACAAATCACTGGGTCCATTTGCAGATCAATTAGTTTTAGAGATGAAAATTTATCAAACTGGATATTGACTAATGGATTATTACATCTTTCTGTTAGAGATAAAGAGAAACAAACAAACCTAATTGATTTATTTATTGGAAGAAATTTATACAGCCCATACACATTTACGGCAGTTTTGTGTTATTTTATTGAGTAAATATTAAATCAATTGTATAACAAATGGCTTTTAGGTAATAATACTTACTTAATAATTTTAGTTTTCTCTTTATTTCACCAAGGTAATAGAAACCAGTCCCAAAAAATGTAAAGGTACATTTCTCTTTAGGTAGTTTATTAACTTGTTAATGGTTTGCGCTGTAGCAGGATTTATTTTATGGTGCTCATGATTCTCTAGGAAATCCGTCCTTGTTTACAGCTTTCAGTTCCATCATTAGTGTATAATTCACAAGAAGACACTCTCTGAATGTATTCTACAAAGAAAGCTAGAAAAAAATGCACTAAAACAGAGGGAGAACATACTCAGGTGGCACTAAGTATGTCTGACCTAAAAGACAGGACATAAAAATGCACAAGGTACTTATGTAAGCTGTTCTGGAGGCGTTTCTTCATGCCTTTGTGTTCATTTAGTTTGAAGACTAAAGACTGCGTAGACAAGATTACTAGACCATGATCCACATTTAATGCAATGTACTTAATAAACATTTGGTGGTTCTTGAGTTTATGTTTTATAATTACTGCACTGCAAAGTGCACAGTGAAGAAAATGTGTTTTTGATTATATCATCAAGATGGATAAAGTTATGGTTGTTGGTAGGTGTTCAGAAGGCTCTTTTTGAACCACCATAATTCATCTGTCCAAATCCCCATTTACTTTTTTGAAATAGCTGGCGTTTGTGTACAGGAGAATAATACATCCCATTATTCATCTCTACCTTGCCTCAGTCTCATTGATTGTTTGGATTGTTTGGATCATTTAGTTTGGTTATGTTTCTGGCAGCTGACAAACATCTCCAATATTGGAGTATGTGCAGCACACCACATATTATATACATACAGTATCATCAGGCCATTTCAAACTTTTGTGCAATCATGAAGCAATGCAATGATTTAAAACTGTTTGTCATGCCAAATATCAAATAAACAAAATAATAAAACGCTGGACACTTCAGATTCACTGAAGTATGACACTGCAAATATTTTTCTTTCTAATGTTTTTATCTTACCACTGCCAAATGACTGTCCCTGGGTTTTTGTTACTGCCCACTCCAAAGGAACTGATCTAACACCATCTCGTGGACAGTTATGGTAACTCCACTCTTTGATTATTTAATGCACAACTTTGACACATCCAAACAATATCAGACAATTGTTTCACTTTACACAGTGTTGAAAAATGCAAACAACAAAATTCCAAAGTGAAAATGGCTCTTTATTACCCATACTCTTGTACAACACAAGACAAAAACAAAATATAAGATTAGGCAAGTACATTCAGATTACTAAGGCACACACTAGTTAGAATTTTACTTTTTGTTGATATAATGGTGATGGTCAGATGATTTTAACAGTGGCACAGTGGTAGATTTATATGAATGCAACAAATTTCAATCAAATGTAAACTTGACAGGAATGAGCACAATACTGCAGAAATCCATTGCCACTAAAATTACAAACAAGATGTGGTCATACTAATAACATTATGGAATCTTAGCATAAAGTTTAAGTATGGTCATTTGGTAACTTTGTTTTTAGCATGGAACACATACAATGTAGGGGAGGGATAAACTACCATATTCTCTACACATATCAAGTCATCTATCTTTATTGCACAAGGAACTTGTGCATCATTTCTGGGAAATATAGCTGAAATACCTATATTGCTGATTATTATTTTTCACAATATGGTAAAAGTATACAAATCCCACCACAAAAACTACAACTTTTGTCCACCCATACAAGAAAAAAAAAAACAACACTCAAAAACTATATATGAGAACATCTGTGCCGCTGCCTTCTTTAAAGACTACATGTAGACAAACATTTTTGGTCAGAGAAACATACAATGATCCTACATGCATGATGATACAGGTTTAATTGGTTAAAATAATAGTGTACAATAAGTGTGAGCAGAGCATATACATTTCACAAACTTCTACAGGTGTTGGATCCAAAAGAATGCACCTGTTTCAGAAGCCACACCATAGATCAGCTGACTTTATAAAACTGAATTTAATCATAAAATCTTTCTCCACAAGGAACATCACCCTACTGAACTACACTAAATGTGGGATCTTTTGTCAGGTGTTTTTGTAACTCTTGCATATTCACACAGACATTACAGTAAAATTGGATATGGTAACTGTGTACAGTACAAATCCTAACGTCATTTCGCTAAACATTTAAAAAAAATACATAAAAGCTTACATAAACCCCATGAAGTAAGAAATAATTTTGAGGGCAAGCTCCGCAATAGCAGGGGCATTAAAGTAGATTAATTAAAGTAGGAAACAGATTCAGTAATCAAGCACATCACACACATCATAGATACAGTAATCCTCTTGAATTCACCTCCAGTTTCCCATATGATTTCGCCTCCCAGAACACACCTTTCACTTAACCCAAAGATATCCAAAGTAATCTATTCTCACTTTTTGTATGACTAAATATGTTCCCATAGGACCATGGTTATTACAAGTGAACTGTTCCTTTTTTAAGAGGGAACATCCCTGTGGAGCAACACCACATATGACTAGGCCACAGTTCACTGCAACTGAAAGCAACAACTGCCGATGTGTTTAAAGAAAGTGCTTTGGTTTTGAGTGACCTAAACTTCATCTGTTAACTGCACCTATTAGACAATAACGTGACATGTGTTCAGCTGCGACGATGGCATAAAAATGCACCGACAGATGTCACAGGATATTTCGGCGTACAAAATGACCTACAATCATCCCCTTTTTAATCCAAGTTTAGCATACAAGAAGTTCATTTGTGCTTTTCCTTGCACATTCAAAGTAAACTAAAACCACAGACATAATGTAAACCGATTTCTTCAGAAAAACCGAACCTAATCAGTCCTTCTTCCATTCATGGCCATTAGCTGCTACTATCTCGTGTTGGTCTCTTTGCTGTTTGTGCCAGCTCTTGCTCTTTCGTATGGCAAATCGAACAATGTCCACCATAAACACCCAGGAGAGAGCATACATGGCCACTCCCCCACACTTGATAAAGAATCTGGGTCTTGGGGAGATCAGCTCACAGTACAGCATTGTGCCTCCCACGAAGATTCGCATCACCACAAACAGCAGCACAAACAGGACGTCTACAACGTCCCCCAGCAGCGTCCTGTAACGTCCTGTCTGTTTAAGGAACCAGCGTGCCTGCAGGAGGGGGTTGGTGATTTCACTGCCAAAGAGGACGGCGCAGGACTCAATGCCAGACTCCCCCAACCACAGGGTCAAGAGAATTCCCAGGATGCTCATGGTGTGGTGGGCCAGCATAACGGGTCCCTCTGTGCGGAAGTACACACACCAGGCCATATCAAAAATAAAGTAGCCCAGGCTCACAACCATGGCACTTATTTGCAGAGCGGTGTTCTTAGTACCTGGCGTCCACAAAAACAAACAGACAGGTTTTTAGCATTTACTTTTGCATCAAAGACTGCTGAGGCTTTTATCCACAATTTGTAAATTACAATAGCAAATAACACAAAGAGGCAAAGAAGAACTGAAAGGATCAGTCATTTTACTGAAAATTATTCAGCAGTGCTAAGAATAAGAAAAGTATTTTAAGAAAAATGCCGCAGAAAATAAATATACTTAAAGCTTTATGTTTTTGACAGCCTCTATTGTTTGTGATTTTATCTTTACAATACAATTCAAAAACACACCATTTGTAGTTTCAAAATTTACCTGGATGAGTAAAAGGCCAGGGTCCATCCACATATCCTATGTATGCCGTGATGCAGACTGCCAGGATGCCATGTGCCAAGGTGACAAGTCGACAGTTCCACTCATAGCTCCTGGAGCCGTTAACATTACACAAGATGAAGTAAAAAGAGACCCAAAAGGACAGGCACAGGAGTACACCAAGGACAAGCAGTGCCATCTTCTTTCTGAAGACAAAACAAATAAGAAAAGCAGCTAAAAACAACTAACAGTTTGTTTGAGAAAATGCTCTGTCAGCAGTCATCAAGCTACCTTTACATCACACACACACGAGAGAAAAAAAGCATGGAAGCACATCTTGCTCCGTAATATCGCTTACGGTAGAAAGAGACAGCATTACCGTCCAAAGACTTAGACTGTGCAATCCTTTGTAAGTGACCAACAATTAGCCTTTGCTTGAACTATAATAGCACTATAGTCGGCCGGCAGAGGGTCTGGTGGGGTGAGGGGGATGTCTCTTCTTCTGCTGTGACGTTTGTACAAGGAGGTGAGACCATGCACATGGACAGGCCCACTCTCACTGGACTGGAACGAGATGTACACTTGAGTCTCAAAGTCTTCGAGCAAGTTTCAAAACTAGAGGAGAGGGAACTGGGTGCTAGGCCTCAGATGGCTCCCAAAGGAGACAGAGGTTTCTTGAACAGATATCGCACAACACAGGCCCTTTTAGAACTAGATTATTGCATTATCAGTTTACACGTGTTTTGGTGATCTGGCGGCTGTGTTAGGTGCAGCAAAGGTTTTAGCAATACATTCATTTCAGAAAGCAGTGATGTTATATGTAGTAGGACAATTAAATATGGGTACATTTCCAAAAGGGTCTTCTTTGCATAGCAGCATGCAAACTAGAAAGTATTTTCTCAAATAAGCATTTTAAAATTTTAGAAAATAGTGATGCACATCACAACATAGTTTCTTAAAAATTCACACATTGAAGAGCATGGAAACTAAATGTTGAGGAGATTGTTTTAACTTGAGTTTGACTGAATACGAGTTAATACGTCAAAGCAAATATGCAAAAAGAAAACTAACTAGAAAAAGCATTTCCAAAAAGAAAATGCACTGTGAAATATTCAGTACTGAAAGGATTTTGCAAGCAATGCTGTCTGAAACAGCTGAAACCTAATACCAAAATGAAAGCAGAAAACTGAAAAACAAAAAAAAAAAAACAGGAATACAGTTGTTTCCTTGACTGTTAGGCATACTTCAAAGGTAGTTATATGACATCACTGATGATTGACACTTATTAGTTTTCCTAACCATTCAAGACACAGTGACTGTAGGAAAAACAAAACTAAAACAACACAGAGAAAAAATTGTTGGCTCATAAAACTATTAATATTACACTCGAAGTTAGAGTGGAAATGTCACTATGTTAAAGTATGCAGAACCATTTACATCTCAATGTGAAGAAAGCTGAAGAGAATTTTCACAACTGTCCAGTCAGCTGAATTCTGTAACAAGGAAAAAAAAGCTGAATCTAACAAAGATGTCTTTGAGGAGCTGAACACACTAGTACTTGAAAGGCTTTAAGTTTATGTCAAGCCTCAAAGTATTCCAACAGAAGGTGATAATGTTCAAAATATGGCATGAATTACCTGCCATCATTCAGATCACTGCAGTTATCGTCTGTCGCTGTCTTATGCTTTTGTTTGTTAGACAGTGACTGTTTCCATAGAGATGCTCAAGAGCAGAAATTTCAAAACACTGCATAATACTAAAACTGGGCTACTCATAAACCATAAAAGATATTAAAACGCAGAATGGAAGAGTAATAGCTGAAAGCCTTGGGGTTTTGCCCAATGTTTGACAGGCCCAAGTAGCTAAAGCTGAAAAAAAAGCTGAAGAGGAGACGAACATTAAGGACATTATTATGTCCTTAATAAGCTGAACAAGTTGGAACTATGTCGTTAATAAGCAATTAGACAGATTATAACAATGTTTTGTACTAAAAAATATGTTCACTGTCACAATTAGACTTGTAGGCATAAGGTGGAAATACTCCACAAATAAGTCCTGAATATCGTACTCAAGTAAAAACATGTTTTAATCATTTTAATAAACTCAAACTTTTATTGAGGATCAATTTATTGGTCGTTTTCTGTTTGAATTGTTCAGTTTGGGGGGGAAACTATCTAGAATTAGTCGCCGGTGGTATCACGTTCACGTTTGACATACTTTAACACTATCAAATGTGTTGCCAGGTAATTATTTGATTAATTTACGGAGAATTTATCGGTGGCCTGTTTCATTTAGTACTAACAGAAACCTGTAGTGGGGTGAATCGGATTTCCCCTCATTCCAGACTCACGTAGAGTACGTCAAACGCTCACCTGGATAAACCGAACGTTATGTGGTTTCAGTCTACACACGCTCACTGCAGAGTCCGGACTGCGGGTCCGTTTTTAAATAACAAACCCAGCGGCTGGTGTCGGTGAATGTAAAGGGCGAAAGAAGAAGACGACAGTTAGCTTCATCACTTAGCACTGCTAGCCAGCAGCGGGCTAGCAGCGGGCTAACAGAGGCGCGTCCACAGACGCAGGGAAACCCGGAGTTACCTGGACGCTGCACACGTGGCTCCTGCGTCCCTTCACATCCTCCACCGCGGCTGGACGTGGGAGACGCGTTTTCAGGGGGACACGGTCAAAGGTCCGTGGACAAACACGCCGGCTGCTGTTTGTTGTCCTGTATCTGCGCTGCAGCTTCCGTTGGCGTCCCTCAGTCCGCCTCGAATTTATTAATTCTCCACATGTATCGAGCAGGACTAGTCATAAGTTCTGTATCGCGGTTGTATCATCCCATAATTTAGGCTAACGGAGCTGGAAGGTAATAACGAGTTTATTGAATAGGAGAAAAAGCATGTTTTCATCCTTGTTGAGCAGTGGGGACACCGTGTGGTCGACATCAGGAATTACGTAAATGTTTCCCTGCAGCTGGGGATAAACTAAGTCCCATTTGGCCTAATAACATGACTCACATTCTACCATGAAATACAGAAAATATCATACATGGATGGAATTGTGTTGAAACCCAGTGACATGATCTGCTGAAATGTTTGCAAGCAATGCAGCCACCCCGTGAAGTGTTTTACCTGCAGGAGGAAACCTACAGATAATCTAGGTCTCCCCAACCCAGGTCCTCAGGGAAAACTGTCCTGCTGGATTTCCAGCTGTGCTGGTTACCTGCGTCAGGTGCGTTCAGTCAGTCCGAGGCTAGAAGATACCATCTTAGACGAGAGTGATTTGTAGAAAGACAAAGCTAATTGGTATCTTCCAACATCTGACTATGTCTACACACCTGATCAGGTAAGTGGTCAGGGCAGGAATAGCTAGAAGACAAGCAGGGCTCATGGAGAGAAGGCACCGGTTTGGCTTTGGACCTTCTTTTTCTCATCTGTTGGCCATATTTCAGTCAGTCACTTAATACTATCAAATGAAGTCCAAAAGTGTCTCAAAAATAGTTAAAAAAATTACTGCTTAGGATTGTAAATGCAGTGCAAAGAAAGACTTTATTGAAACAATTAATGTAAAACAGCAATGGCACTTTACCTAATTGCTTAATTTTCCTTTTATGGCAACTTATTACAGCATATTCAAAACTCTTTCATAGAAAAAATATGTTTAACAACATAACCTACAATTACATAGCAAAGATATCAATGGAAATGTTAAGGCACTTGATCACAATACAAGGCAACAAATAGAACTGTTTCACTCATTTGGTTCTTTAGTTAGCAGGACATACCAACACACAAATCTCAAAAGGATTGTTTTGATATGGCAGTAAAGACTGAAGTGAAGACATATTTAGGCCTATTGCTCCGAGGAACGGGCAGAACAGAAATAAATTTGTTCCCACTGTCAAGAAGTATTCCTTGAATTGTACCTGCTAGTGATCAGAGATTTGAGATGCATAAATTATAAACATTTGACTTCTTACATTAACAGACAACAGAAAACAAAAGAAACGGAAACACTGTGTAGCCAGAAGGTGGCAGTATAGAATATTTAAAGGCTACACTGCAGTTATAGTGGATCCTAAATTAGAAAAGAAAAAACAGCCATACTGAAGAGCCTGTTTCTAGAAACTGAAACTTTATACTCTTCCTTTGATGGTACTTGTATTGACTTTGGTTTATTTGAGCCCTTTGAAGAGACTGAGAATTTGAGTGGTGGGTATGAGGTGTCCCCCATGGATATTAATAGGGTCAAACATGACTATAACTGTCCTTTTAAATAAGATAATTAGCCTAACAATGTCTGCATTAACGTGAAATCCCAGCAATGAAACAGCATGGCACATGGAAGCCTGGAAACAACATCCAAAATCCAAGAGGTTAAAATGTCTGAAATGTGTTTAGGTTACTGAGGACCTTTGTTATTGAAGAATTTAAGAGCTTGTTTAGTGTAAAAAAAAAAAAAAGAAAAGAAAACTCTTTTCAACAAAAATAACCCTCTGTAATTTCAGTTTGCAACTAAAATAAATAATGCCAGCATTGAGGAAGCGTTTGCTGTATCAGCCGGCTAAGACTGTTATCCACAGGCATTCAGCTGGCTATAAACTGTTTTTCACAGAGCTTTAGAAGAAAGATAAATCCACAGTCCAAATTTTCTTTCACCAGGATGGAAGATTATGCTTGCATGACTCCTTTGATCGTAGTGGGACTCCGTTGCTCCTCTGCTGGTGTTTAACTGACCAGTGATGCACTGTCCGGCTTTGTGCATACCGTAGCTAATTTGGGAGGTTATTGTAGTTGGTATCTTCCATCTATTCAGATAACCACCCCCCTCCAAAAAAGGCACACAAGTGATAACATCTTGGCACAGTCACATTGAACTGTGTATGACAAAGATCTGTCCTTTCCCAGAAAAAGGCAGAAAGTTAGTGGGCCATGTCATCTTAGAGTGACATGCTGCATCTCTCCAGCCTAAAATGTTTTGGCCTCATTTGGAACCTGAAATCCTTTTTGATTCAGCCTGTACATCTGGATCTTACCACTCCCCACCTGAGACAGCTTCACTCAACATCATGTAAACCGAGGTCTAGTGTTACTGTATTTACTTTGAATTGCATGGGTGGAGAAGAATTGGCTTGGCTGGGGGAAAAAAAAAAAAAAAATATTTCTCTCTGCCTAACCATCCATGACAAAATGCTAGGTCTCCTCATCCCATAGACAGAGCTGTTTCTGGGGAACATAGTAGGTGAAATGATAGCCTTTGCTGCAGCTCTTTATGCCACACTTGTAGGCAGAGCCTTTGCCCGTAGTGTCCCGGCTACGGCAGTACTTCAGCAGGCATGGGTACCACTCCAGACGCAGGCTGTATGTGCAGAGACAAGGCTGCCACAAGTCTTTAGTACTGTGACAGGCCTGGAAGCTGGGCACCTCTGTTGTTTGGGGCAGGACCTCAAATATGGAGCCATCCACTCCTGAAATACAAGCAGGAGATAGGCATTATTTTCACAGCGTGTGGTATTTAAATACAAAAAGCTGCTGTCATATCGTTGTGTGGATCATCTCTTTCTGATTGAGCTGAAGAGGACAAACAAAGTGGCTAAAACGAGGGGAGATGTTCCAGTAAAAGGGGGCTTTGTTATGCAAAGGAGATGCTACTGTGATTCCCTCTGCAGATAACTGTGCTCGGTGGCTGGTGAACCATGACCATCAACATTGTTTCCTCTGTAACAGTGCTGTCACTTTACAATAGTGCTGTCATGAGGATTCTTTTCGGCACGGAATAATTTGGAGCTATTAAGATACAGGGTCCCACTCCAAGGTAAATGTGGACGATCTATAATAGAAATGTAAAGAGACAAACAGAGGATAGCATGGCCAGAAATGGAGCCTTATCAAACCAAATGCCAGAGGTAACAGTTGGAATGATGTCACCGAAATGAAATGGGAAAAGGCATTTACGCGTAGAACAGAGAAGATACACAAAGTGTCGATGCAGAAAGATACAGTGGCAATCAGGACATTTTGTCCCAACAGTCCACAGAACTTTTCCTTGTTTCGGTGATAAACAAATAAGATGACCACTGACCTTTGTCCAGCCATTTTTTTACATCTGCTTCCCTGGTGTAGATGGCCTCTCGGGCCTCGCTGCACATGTTGTGGATGTGGGAGCTGAGTTGCCAGGCCCGGCTTAGATTGACCGCCACGCTCATTTTCAACTGCTCCAGTCCTCTCCGCTCCTCTGCCAAGCGAATGGCCTGCGGATTTTTCTGAGCAAACGACACATGTGATTACTTTTCACACAGTTCACTTAACTGCTGCATCCATTTTTATATTTTTCAGACATGGAAATGTTCATAGTACAACCGTTGACATGTCATACCTGTCTGAGACGGGCCATGGACTCACTGGGGATGATCTCATTGCGGTTGAGGCGAGAGATGAAACACAGGGCCTGGTACTGGTTCTGCCCTCGTTCCAGCTCACCCAGGATCAGGGCTCGAAATATCTTCACATCCTGCAAGACGCAAGAGATGAGAGGTTGACTGGCTGAACGGATAAACAGACGATTCCCAGGAGACATGAGGCGAAGTTATAAATTACTATTTATATGTGCAGTCTCATATAGGTTGTAACAAATATTCTTTCCATTTTGATACTTAATGCATCACTTTTCCAGACACTCAATGTAATTCAATATGTGCAGTTCAAACAACTGTCTGCAGAAAGTAAAGAGGAGTTTATGTTCACTGCACCCAAAGAGCCTCATCTGACAGTTTGTTGATGCTTGGTATTGTCTGTCGGCCTGTGCAGTGTTGCTCCAGACATGCTCTGCTTATTTGTACTGTCAAATTAAGGCTTTGAACCCATTTCTTGACAAACCTATCTGACTTTCTCACATCTCATAAACATCTGACACATTTTCCTACTGGGTTTTATGTGGAACTGTAGATGCAGGAAAATGCTGATAGCGAAATCGCACACACACACACACACACACACACACACACACACACACACACACACACACAAAAACACACAAACTTGTTGCTGCTGGCAAGTGTGTGAGAGATCTGGCACAAAACCCAAGGCCATTAGAGTTCTCTGAGGGTATGCAAAGCATGATGGGGAAAGCAGAGCAGCAGACCTGTCTTGCTATTCATCAGACACTCAGACACCCCCTCCCGCCTCCCCACATTTGTCGTTACCTTCAAGACAGACACACAGTCTCAAACACCCCTCCTCCGCTTTTCACACGCACATCTGAAGCTGCAGGAGTAGCAGATTCAAGGCTTTCACTCTTTAAGCAGAAGGAACTCTGGGACAGACAAACAGCCCAGAGATAACCCCATTGAGTCCTTCTTAAGCTCTCTGGTCCTACTTCCTGTATGCATAAGTGTACACGCTGGCAAGAAAGCAATACAACCTGCCTTAAAAGTGTTTATGTCCTGTAGCTCTTTTTCGACTACTTTGCATGATTATTGTAGTACCTCAATGTATGAGCCACCTTTGTCTGTGAAAGAGTTTTTGGCAGACATACTATAAAAGGGTATTACACAAGAGAATAATGCAATACTATTTGACCTTTGGAAAGCAAATTACTAAGCAAATATTGATTCACAGGCCTTACGTGACATTAACCCCAGATTCTCCCCTCACAGATCACTGCAAGTTACTCAGTGTTGAACTGTTGACTAAAAAATGTGGACTCAAAGACCGGAGAGACGCAGTTTGAATTAAACACGTGTTCTTATAGTGTGATAACCCCACAGAAAGAGGAAAGACGCCTGGATGATTAAAGAGAATGTCAGAACAGAGAACAGGGGGACCTGGAATAAAGAGAAGGTACTCTGCAGACAGAGAGACGCGCAACAGTGCCATTTCCCCTCGAGTGTAGGGAAACGCAGAGGCCACAACTTCAAGACCTCCCATATTGCAGACACATGGCACAACACTAGGACACTTTGTGTACGTGTGTGTGTGTGTTGGAGAGAAAGAAGAGGGAGGCATTTGTGTCTCAGCCACATGGATTTTGCCCCAGGGCTTGCTGGTTAATTACAGAGAAGCAGGGTACAGCTCCACCGACTCTGCTTCTGTGGAACTTACTCAATGCTTAAGTGCGGACGCCGAGATCTCCTCCTCCTCTCATGTCACTGTTTGTCCAGAGTAATGCTTCTCCAGTTCTACTGCTCTGCATTTTGAATTCAGGCCAAAATACAGTTAGGGGGGGGACACCACTGCTTAATGTGGTAATTTTCTGATGTAGCTTTGTCTCAAACCTGCATTATTTATACATTATAGAATATTTAAAGGAAATGACGACGTTTTCTTTCGGAAATATGTTTTTTTTTGTTTCTAGGAGAGAAAAAGGCACACACAGCTACTACCAGCTGCATATTTAGTGTATGGGCATGCAGTCCCCCCCAAAAGTATTGGAATGTCAAGGTTATCATTTTTGTTTTGACTTTACACCAAATCCACTTGGAATAATTAATCTTATTATAATCCAATTACCTACAGTTAGACTCCAGCTAACCGTTTAGAGAAATTAATTCTAATTGTGGTATTTAAATGGCAGTAACAAAGCTGTGTTGATATCTTAGTGGTTGGGTGCTGCTGTGATAATAATCAGCATGGCTTCTAAAAGCTGGAGTAATAACAATGACATCATCGCCACATCTCCATCCAGACAGAAGCTGCTGGATTGAACTGTTTGTTTGGACAAGACTAGACTCACTTCTGCCTGCCTGACACCCAGCACTGGCACACACATCACTTGTTTGTGCAGACACACTCACAGAATGATAAAAGTGTTTAGAACAGAGAAACGTACAATGGTATAATTAAAAAGGACTTTATGTCTGTTGTTATGATGAGAGACAGCATCCAAACACCAAGAGAGAGAGTATGTACTGAACCGACTGATCAAGCAACATCCATCTCTTTTATCGTCTGCCAGGTTGGTTAGTAGATTTTTGATTTTCCTTTTTTTAAGTCATAGTATTATGTAAACTGTTGATGAGAGTGGGCCTAATATTGTTTGACAGAGAGAGGTACCAGGTTGACAGGATCTTGCTACTTATATAGTTTTTTGCACTTGCAGGACACTCACTTTGTGCTGTTGGTTCAGATAAAGACCCCTGACTCAGAGTAGACAGTTTTAATGCCGCTAATACCTTTGAAAACAATAATTCCACATTAGGACATCACTTGTTTTTGGAACTAGTGGGCTCTTAAAATGAAGAGTAAGGACACAGGAATTCATCATTACAGCTTAAAGAAGTGAACCCTATGTCAGGGAGATGAGTCACCACCTCAAAATGCTTTCCACAGACTCAAATAGAAGGTTTGCAGAGTAATATTTAGAGAAAATCACCAGGTATGGACATTAAGAATTAAAAGAGTGACATTTCCCTACCTTAAAAAAAGATGGGCAATGCCATAATCAAAGGACAGTGTTGCCTTGAGTTTCTTCCCCACCAGAGCAGGGTAAATGTCAGCCTAGCTATAAATAATCCAAACAAGTACAGATTCCTAAGCATTGCTCCCCAACACCCAGGACTTAGTCCATTTGCAGACAAACTACCACTGGCCAGCAGCCAAACACAAGTCCGTATTCATGCAACCAGCCTAGTGGGTCATACTAAGACCTGTTAAACAGGAGGGAGGCGGGGGCCCGTTTCATTGGCGCTTACCTTCGGCAGGCCAGATTATTTAAAAGGTGCACAAAAGCCTATTCAGACACTCAAAGGGTGCCATTTACAGAGCAGATTCTCCATCACTGTTGTAACCCAGCTAGCCAAATATGCTCTGTTCACAGAGTATATGGCTTGTTTACCAGCTGTAAAAATGAGAGCCGTATGAAGGTCTATGCAGAAAGAAATAACTGATTTATTATCAGGGTTCTGTGCGTTTTAAAAGGACGACTGCTAACCATGGATCACACTACAAATGGCAAACTAACTGGGCCAACTCACACTTGCATGCATGGATGGACATTTACACACACACACACACACACACACAACTGCATGCACAGGCACAGGCTCACATACAAACACAGTGTCAGTAGCTGTCCCCCGTGGGCTGGGGGTTCTTCCTGTTTTTCAATCCCCTCTAAGACCCTTGATAAGGCTGATGGCTGGCAGGGGATGACTGCTGGTCAGCCATGCTCTGATGAGTCATTTGGGATCACAGTGGGTCTGTGCAGGTATTTTAAGTTAAAGTTGACTTTATATGAAGTTGTTATAGCTTTTGCATATTGAACTGGAATATTGACACACATTACCACTAATATAAGAGCTTACACAAAGCTGTACACTTAAGACTGCCCGACTGCCCCAGCTTGCCTGAATGACAGTGACTCCCTTAAAAACAACATACATATCAAATGGATTGGTGATGGGAAGGATATTTGCTTTGGGGCGTGAGGGGAGCCCAGTGAACAAAGCATAGGTGCAGGCAGGGATTAAAGATCATGTTGGGAGACAGACAATGGAAGCAGGAGAAAAGTCACTGTGCTAAGAAATGCTTCAGTGGAAGCTAATTAAAGAGGCTCTGAAGGCAGGAATGTGGAGTCGCGTATGGGGCTGGTCGCACCTGGCTGTCTGAGGAGCAAACCAATTAACAAACAGTGGCAGCGAAGGGTCACAAAACACTGAAGTCCAAAGAAAGAAAGGAAGTTGTTCTCCTTGGCTGTTTTCATGACAACAATGAAAGGTAAACGTAACTGATGCAGTCAAACCTGTGCAAAATATACGTGAGTCACAATGAGGCTCAAGCATATTTTCTGTTCATTCGCACAGAATCTGGATGCAATTACCCAGACACCCACCAAATGTTTATTGAGACTTTGCATACAGGAAATGAGAGCAAAACAAACAGAGTGCTAATGGGGAAGGAAATGAGGCAGATAGATAAGGGATAAACAATAGATGTGGCTTCAGTTCCATTCAGCCCCCAACTGTAGTCCTACAGTATTTACTTCCTGTTGCAAGAGACACAAGCAGCTTTTTCATGTATAATTCATGTAATTATCTTTTTATAAAGATGCATTTGAATAATGTTATTTTCAGATACTTATGCAAATATCTAAAGAAACTAATTTTAAAATGGCATGAGGGTGTTGAAAAGAGTCAATTCTGTAGATTATGTTTTACTTTAACTTTTAATTAATTAAAAAATTTGTTAGTTTTAAAAATTTCGGAAAACTTTCTTTTTTTCAAACTCAGACGTTATGACTGGAAATGAATCACATGAGCAGTTTATTTTACAACAAAAAGGGTGACGTAAAACCCTCCCAGCAGTGGACCCTAATACGCTCTAGAACTGAATGAACTGTCACAAGGGCTGCAAATTAGTTTGAAAGTAAATAGACTGAGCTAGCCAAAGGGACACCACCACGAATTTGACAGAAGGACATTTCAGGACACTATGTGGAGAACGGAACGGAAGCAGCGGCGTGAGAAAACCCTTTGTTAACTTTTTTCTTGCCAAGTGCAATCTTCAAACCACTGAGGTAGTTACCAGTTAGACACAACTATGCACAGTGCAAACCACAACTATGGTCTTCTTGTCCATCAGACATTGTTTCTGCAGCACCATGCACTTCTCTGTCCCCAATCACTGTCAGAAATAAATCTAACAAGGTGGAGGACAGCTGCTTGCTATGTCCTCTGCCCTTGCGTGGCTGTGGGAATGGGAAGCTTTTTCTTTATCAGCCGCATTACAGACGAACATCTGGTCTGCTGGTAGGAGGAGGATAAAGAATAAAGACATCAAAAAAGGCAGAGGGGCCACAAGAGGCCAAAGGGGGCCTATATGAGGGCCTTGAAGGGCCAGAACACAGAAGGAGCCATTTTCCTGAGATTCAGAGTCAACATCAAATAAAGGGTGGCCAAGAGAAAGCACAAACAGGCGAATCTTTGGAAACGTCTGCTGATGAGAATGCATGGAGTAAAGAGAGAAACAACAACAACAACAGGAAGCAAGAAAAATCTGTAGTAATTTCAGGTAGAAAATGTAATCTGTGCACTGGTTGTTCAGCTCTTGTCACTTCATGTTGACTTCAGATGACGACACTGTACTCCTACCAAGTAATATGTCAAGGAAGTCATTGCTTTGACTCACCATTGGTTCTACTAACTTATCTGTGGAGTTAATCACTCTGGCACTGAACGATGCCGCGGGAGGACAAAGGAAGATCAGGAGGAGGAGAGGTCACCTAAGGTACGACTCAATGTAAACAACAGCTTGAATATCTGAGCATTCATTCAGATTTTAGAAAGAAAAACTGACGTATAGTTTGCGGGGTTTCACTTTCACACCTCTGGGGATAATTTATCTGTCACCTTAGTAAAGGGAAAGACATATGTGCCCCATAAATAAACAATATTTATTTCCCAGTGACACGGGACGCAATAAGAAGACTTCACAAGTTTGTGCAAGTGACAAAGCGGGATGGTGTTTCAGGGTTGAGTGAGAGGCAAGGAGTGGCAGAAAAACAGAAACAAAAGCAACGCAGAAAAGGTGGTGACTGCATGACTTGCGACTGTTGAGATAAAAAAAAAAAAACCATCTGTGTCTTCTTTTGAAAAACACCAGCATTTCCAACAGGCCGAAACAGAACAAAATGGCCTGCCAGCAAGCCACCCACGCAGGGAGTTCCTACCAGCCAATAAAGGCTACACTCGGATTTAATTAAAGAACTGCAACGGGTGAAACACTACGTAAAGGGTCGCCCAAAGTACCTGGACAGTGGAAGACAAAATGAATAACCAACCTGTCTCTCCACCCTCAACTCTCATTCACTTTTTGACATAACACACAAGGGTGTGTGAACAGTCTCCAATTCATTCTCACAGCAAGCTACTGTTGGGCGTATCCACAAACGCTTGGTGCTTTATAGACAATCCGAATATACACGGGAGTGAACTGACCTTAAGCCAGCGGAGCCTCTAGCTGAAACATGAGCCCGTTTATAAGGTGGGAACGACATGAGAATTAATAAAATGACCGGCATGCTCGTTCACACCATGGTGTCATTGTTTACAAGATCCAGGCCCATTTAACATTATGACAGTGTGAGTGTCAAGTGACTTCCCACCATCTGTTGCTCCCTCGACCCATCAGCACAGCAGGGGGCCGTTCATACACTCCACAGAGACAAATGATCCCCAGAGTGGACAACTCTGGAAGTTTGGATTTATTTGTTTACAATTTGAAACTTTTTTAATCCTTTGTATTGTCTGAGTTATAAAGCCTGTTGCTTATGTGGCTTATGCAAAGTCAGTGTTTAACAATGTTTAACCTTCACTTTTTGCGAGATTTTGGCAACAACATGATCCTTTTGTTATCTTTAGATAACACAAAACATATTGAAAAATCTAACGCTGTCCTCTCGCATGTGTTGTTGCAGAACCAACACACACGTAACCGCACAATAGACACACAGATGTGTGCACCACTGCATTCAAGTTAACTCAGCCAAGAAGCTTTCACATTCCTGCATTGATCAAACCTCCTAGCTGAAGATGAAAGCAACACACACCAACTGATTAGCTCCTCTAACAAATTTTCTACATCTGGAGAGACCCAAAACAATCTCTCAAATATGTGAGACATTTCCCTTGGATTAATCTCCAAGACATGCTTTATGTTCAGCTCAAGGTCTGTTAGGCCATAAAGGCTACAACAGCCCATGTGTGTTCTGATTTATCTCGCGTCGCAAAACTGCACAGTGACATTAAGAGTGTCAGCAGGGTATTACTGAACTGCAGACAGATTACTGCAATTTGACATAATTTAGAGTCGAGTAAGCTGTAAATACTTCACCATGGGACCAGATAGGAATGAAATAGTGAAATGACTAAAGTCCTTCTACAATATTGGGAAATGTTTTGAGTAATTTTAATGCATAATTACAGAAGGATGGTTATTTACTTCTTCCAATTGCTTTATGATTCCCTCATTCATAAAAATGATAATATCACAGTGATTTTAGTGGTTTACACTTACTCAACACAAAAGAGGTGTCATGAGCAAGCTGAAGCGCATCATACTTTCCATATGTCTACATGCTTTCAGAGCAAATCTAAACCTCGTGAAATCACAGAGCGGCGGATTCTCACAGTGATTCACTGCGTCTCACATCCAGAATCTCACTCAGTCAGTGTCTAATGGCTAGAACATTTAGCATCACATCATCGCCACGTGTTCACGAAGGAGTAAAGAGCACGGCTGCGGCTGTCTGTCGATTACTTATCAGAAAGAGTATTTGTGGAAATGATCCTGATAAGAATGAGAACCAATTCCATTCAACCTGTGATGAGTGTAGGGCTTGCACCAACAAAGTGTCTCTCCACCTTTGGCTCTGTCGCTCATTATAAGTCTCCAGTGTTTAACATCCCTGTAAAAACACTTCTTCCCACATGCGTTCATCTGGGCTGTATATTCATGGCAGCTGGAAGCAACAGCTCATCCAACTTTCCATAAATCTTGGAGATACTGCACAAGAACTGAATAAAAACCACATGCAGGAGAGACGAGGAGGGAGCGGGGTGAAGCGAACAAGAGACAGAGTGGGGGACAGAGAAGGAAACAGACAAAAAGGGGGGGGGGGCAAACTGAAACACATAAATCAGGCAGCGGAAAAGTAAAGTGTTCTAAAAACTTGTGTTGTATTCAAACAAACAAAACCATATGGGAATATGAATGTGTGTGCAGGCATGAAGGGACACAATAACACAGGACGTCTGCGCCACCACGCAAAGGCACCTCTACTCACGCATCACTTTATGTCTCTTTGTATCAGGGTGTCACCAGTGATTGGGGGTGACGGCCTCTCGTCTTTCAACTCCAAATTAGCTGTTTTGGTTAGTGAACCAGACGTGCAGATCAAAAAGGTCAGACATGCCCACTTAATCCTGGTAAATCTCCCCCTTCACATCTCGCCAGCCTGTCAGCTTCTGTGTGACAGCAACCATCAGAGACACATGCCTTTGCTCTGTGCGCCTCTCTGAATCCCACATCTCCCCCTCCTTTACCTCGGCAGTTGCAGTTTTCTGTCCAGGCATGGCATTTACGTGTCCCTGAGTAGTGATGGTCAAACATGAAATAGTGTCGTCTTTCCAAAAATGATGAAAGCAGTGCCGATCAGGGAGGGACACTTGATCTGCTCCTCTACACTGGGAGAATGCTAAATATGGCTGGTGATGATCAGCTCTAGGCTGAACCCATGATCAGCAGGAGTCTAAAGGCCACTGGGGTCTGTGGGCATCCACATCTAAAGAGCAGCAGATGTCTTGACCTCAGTGACGCTCATGCTGAGATGGAAAGAGATGGATGTAAGTGCGTGTTCTTCCTGAGGTTACGTGTGAGTTATAGTATCTGCTCCAGAGATTTTCGGGCCTTTTGGAACGATTTCCTTTGAGCGTCTGATTTGTGACCCTGCACTCTTGCCTAAAAGGAAACAATTACTTGCAGAAAGAGGTGATTGTGGTCACGTGTTTCAGCACTTATGGACTACAGACGAGAATGTGGTCAAACTAAACAAGCAGACGTTTCCATCTTTGTGTTACTCCTGATTTTGATCTGCTGGTTCCACATCTGCATTAGTGGGTGTTCACACTGAGCATGAACAAACCCTGGCTTCAGGACATCTATCCTGGGTTAACGGTTCCGATAAAACTGAAAAAATAAAGTCAAAATAAATCTGTGCCGCACAAAGTAAAGTTTAGGTGATGCTGGGGACCCCCTGGTGGGTTGGGGGTCCACCAGGAGGCCCTAAAGAGACCTTCATGAGGTTCCCAGGTAAAAGAAGACACGATTTTCAATTATCCCCAGTGTAAAGAGACTCACCAGTAAACTACGGAACTTCAGAACCAGTGAAGGGTGGGCTCAACAAGTTCTGGGTCTGGAGCTGAAGCCCCCCACAGCGTTTAAACTAGCAGCTCGTGTCTCACCTGCTTGAAATCGGCCACAAACGTGATGAGGGTCCCGTCTCCCTGCTTGAACTCCAGCGAAATCGAGTCTCTGTCGCTGTCCGCCTCCAAAACCTCCTCGGTCACCAGTCCGTCAGAAAGCCGGACGCGGACACGCAGCTCGGAGCCGAGTCCCGCAGCGACGACCAGCACCAGGACGCAGAGGCGGCTCAGCGTCGGAACCGAAGCCGCGGGGACGCGGGTCGCGAACATCCCCGCAGACGCACAACTGAAAAAGCCGAGGTGAAGCCCGCTAACTGCTGGCCGGGCGCCCCCCCAGAGTCTCGTCCCTCATATCCACCGCGGGGCTGCAGCCTGTAGGTCGTGGTTCCATACGGTCCCCTGTGAGCCAGCAGACTTTCCAGCCCCCCCACACAAACCAGGGTCCGCTCAGTAGAACCCTCCGCCGTTCGCTCCCGCGGGTCTGGTTCACCTCTCGCTCCCGATCACGCGCGATCCCGCTCGTCCCGCACCGCCGTCCAACAGTCCGCCGCTCGCACGCTGCTCCTCATTGTGTTCACACTCCGTCTCTCTCTCCTTCCACAAGTCAGACCGGGCCCCGTCACTTCCTACCCGTCGGCCTCCCAACTTTGTGCCGTTTGACTGAGTGAGTGTGTGAGCGCTGGTAGTAAACTCTTAAAGCCACACATACCAGGCTCCCAGGCTCTGCCCATCCCCCTTAAAGGCCTCATGTGATCCTCCAGCAAGCAGGCTGAACTAATAATACCCCCAACAATTATGACAAAAGTGTTGGGAGCATTGGTGGATGTTGTTCTTGTAGTAATACGCATGAAAAACCAAACAGCAACAACACCTAAAGTACAGCTTAAAGATTACTTGAGTTTGTCAGTGTACATCTTTTTCTATTAAAACATATGTGCATTTTATCTAAACGATCAGAATAAAACCATATCATGTAAATCTTTGTGGCATTTCAGCCTTTCGTGGCTCCTATTTGCGTCACAGGTGTGAATTTGACACTATTGTTGTGAAAATAAACTAACACCCACAACTTAATGAAGAAACACACCGTGTGGGAGGTATTCATCTGCATTTTAACAACAACAGACCCGGGTGAAGGACAAATGGTGCATAACAAAGACGGACGTGAATTTTCTCTTCTAGCTTCAGCTTTGTTAACCTCTGACATGTTCCGTGTTCGTTTGGGATGACACCCATCTCAAATAAATCTGTCTGCTAATTATACCTGTTGATTCACAGGCTCCAGCTGATGGAAAACTTAGAGTCACGCCTTTATTCTCATGATGTGTGTTATTTCATTTCAAGACGACCCCAAGAAAAAGCTCAACAGACACGGAAAAGCCGCCTATCTGAAGGAAGATCTCAGCAACATTAAACGGTAGATTACCACTGTGTGTGTGTGTGTGTGTGTGTGTGTCATTCCTGCTGCACTAAACCACCTGAGTGCTGTTATCTCTATCTGCTGACATACTGCATTATGGGTGGGCTCAGCTCCAAGCTGGTGACCCCGAATGTGGCAGCACTTGAGTGCTGCTGAGACCGAGAGGTGGTCGCTCCAGTGAAGGGGAAAACAAACAGACAGACCATAAAGCAGAGTAAACATTGTTAGCCGGGGCCTGATAGACTGACGGAGTGGAGGTCAGGCAAACACACATCTTTGGAACGGAGTTTAGTGCTCAAGCCTCCTCCAGCTGCTTCTTAGCATTTTAAACTGCTGAAGCGTAAGCTTTAAGCCAAGATTATAGTATGTATGTCACCATTTAATATTTTCCCAAACATTACCATCATCTGAAGCAAATTAATACGTTCTACACTGTGAGCCACCATGTACAGTCAACGTATTTCTCAACTACTATGTTCTGGAGCAACAGTAATTTGGCAGCTAAGTCACATGCATTCTTGTTGCACTTGATTCCCTTTGAACTGACATGTCGCATCCACACACGCTGTGGAGCGGTCCAAAGTGCAGACGCTCTGCGAGACGTTTCACTTACAGTGACACAGGCAGATAGTAAAGAGAGACACAAACGGCAGCTTGCAGAGGGTGTTTATGATTAACTAGCAATTGTCCTGTTCCTCTGTAATTGCAGGCGCACTCGGCAGCAGGAGTGATGAGCACATCACTGGTCTATTATCACTGGGCAAGAGCAAAATCTGTGTGGTTATCGTATCAAAAAAGGGAAAGCAAAAATCATACAAACGTCCTGCATGACATATGTGTGTTACAACACTAAAAGTTTTCATATTCATCTGCCCTTTACTTGATTTCTGTATCTACAGGATTTATCATATTGTTCAGATTTACTGGAATACCCTCTTGTTCCAGCTGAAACGGAGTGAAGCTGTTTTCATTCCTAAAGGGAAAAGCTGTGAGACAGACACGACAGTCTCGTCGGGTCAATCTTATGTGTTTGCTCTCTCATAATAACAGCTGTGGAAGTTTAGTCCAAGCAGACTTTCTGAAATTCTTCCCGAAAGATAAAAAATAAAGAATTAATACAGGAGATTCCATGACAGTGTGTAATTTCTTTGGGAGCAAAACCATGTAAAATAAGAAAGCTGCTCCAAAATAAAACACACACACACACTCTGTTAGACATGCATAATGAAGAGCAGATTAACGGGCAGCTCAGTAATAAAACACCCGGAATTCATTCCACGCCATGTGCTTTGTATTTTACAGTGTTTCCTATGAAAGTAGGCCATGGATCATCCATGTCTTCCTGCTGCAAGTTTTTCAAGTTTGGAGAGGCTGTCGGGAAAGCAAACACACACACACACACACACACACACAGAGCGCCCTGTTACCTTAACCCCTGGAAAAGCTCATGCTGGGAGGAATTCTCCACAGTGCATTGTGACCTGGGAAAGTATTGAGGAAGAGTGGGAGGAAGAATGGGAAGAAAGATAGACCGACAGCTTCCGTAGTTTTGGCCGAAAATCCCGACTCCACCTGTAAATCAGTGTCTTTAAAGAAGAACACACATGAAGCTGTGAGGGCCTTTGAGGGATGGTTTCCATACGTACTTTGAATAAAGCGGCTCTGAGGAGAGTTCACATCCAGCACTATCCATTTCCATGACTCTGATACGCCTTCAGTCAAAAGCTCTGCACAAACATTTACACGCACAAAGACAGTGGGTGTGTTTTCCCCGTCCCGTAGAGTACTTGATGAAGGACATTTGTTCCTATTTGTGAGGTATTTGGCGTTCACTATAAGGTGCTAATACTACATTCCAGGGTTGTGTGTTTATGTGTGGTTTGAAACTGTTACATCTGACAGGGGATTTGCGCCACCCAGATAGAGCGTTTCACCAAAACAACAATTTTTGCTAATGTACGGGAAAAAAACGACCGGGCCAACTCTTGTGCATCCCATCGAGTTTCCCATGTTTTAAATGTAGTAACGCTGATTAAAAGCACATTCCTCAATTGGTGCACTTTGTTTTTATAGTAAGAATAGAAGAGTCCAGATGGAGAAAGACAATATTTTTCTGGAGCTGATCACCATCACATGGAACCACACAGTAATGCCTCTAATACTACCTGTGTGGCTGCAGTCTTTCTCGTCTCTCTTCCTAATTGGTTGCTTGAACACTGTATTCAGATGTAATCAGGAAGCCTCTGAAACCAACAAGCTGGTGATGTTCCAGCTCCTCAGCGCTGCGCGATGAGGACAGGCAGTGGGCGAGAGCCAAGCGCTGTGGTTCATCTGTAGCTGATCTCTCCTCCAGACAGAAGACAGAAGTGTTTGTGCGCGCATGTGTGCGTTTGTGCACTGTCAGAATGTGTACTGTATTGACATTAGGATTGCAGGAGATGAAATCAAGCTGCTTTCCAGGCCTGTGATGATATTTTCATGTCTCTGCTCCCCTTCTCTTCTTCCCTCTGTTTAATTGCTTTGCCTACAGTGTGTTGGGGCAGCAGCCAGCTGCTTGGTGAGCTCCCTGCTGCAGGCTGGCTGAAGATATTCCCTTACACATGTAGGTCTCTGGGGCCACACTAACCCTTTTGGAGCACAGGCTTGCATGGAAGAAAAGTAAAGCTTAATAGGTTGGATCCAGTTTCATGCTATAAGTGGAAAACCTGCTGTGCTATAAATGAAGATTAGGAAAAGATGAAGAGAGATGAGGAAGATAAGCTATAATTATACTTCACACATTAAAAACCTGCATAAAAATGATGAGGCTATAAAACACGAGGCACTACATAAAACTCCCCAGCAGTAGCAGTCTTTACTAACGCTCTTTATAACTTTATGCATCATTAAATGAATAATTCTAAAACAATACTGTAACGGGGTATTTTTTGCACAGTTTTTTTTAACTTAAGCAACTGTTTCCTGTGCTATATGGAGAATAGGCATATGTCGGGTCCTTGCATCTCCTCCTATGGTAAATGCTGCCTATATAGCACTGTGGATAAAATGTTGCTTTACATTTACCCACACAAAAATTAAGACTGCCATTAAAGGTGGTCACCTGACACACAGGGAGCAACTTGGACTTCAGTGTGTTGCACAAGGACACATGGGCACATAGCCCGGAGTCGAACCAGTGACCCCGTAGTCGACTGCCTTTCCAAATGAGCTTATACCATAGAGAAGAGATAGTTTACCATCAAGACTGTTTGTACATAGTGTACATTAGCGGATTTCTGTTCCGTGATCAAATGTTTCGATGCTGTTTAATGATTCAACATCATTTGGCAACAGTCACCGTGAGTGCAACATCCAGATGTGTCATCACTAGCAAAGGCAGAGTTCAAAGGAAAAATGTGATGAAATAACAGGAGGGGAGGGAGCATTTAACCCTTGCCTCTTCGAGAAAAGCATCACCCTACTCAAAATGGTTCCTCGTGTCACACAATTGCTTACGCTACGAGAGCTTTCCATGGAAATTCCCGTAAAGTTAATGACAGAGAGAGGGGGAAGAGATCGAGAAGAGAAAAAGGTTCTTTGAATTGTTAAATAATAAATAAACATGTTTGGGCTTATGGCTCGGAGCAGTGAAACCACAGTGTGAGAATCTTTCCTGGCACAGTCCCAGCAGGAGATGAAAGACAATCCCACTTTAAACACAGGCACAGGAATGTATCATTTATCTTTTCCCACTAAGGCAAACCAAAGCTGTTATGATCTAATGGCTAAGGTGGAGCTAGCCCTTCCTTTCTTTCTGTAAGATACATATACAAATACTTTGAGCATCTATATGCACCCATGCTGATTACACAATAGAAGAAGTCTGTCCCACACTGCCTGTGTACACACATTTGGCAAATTTTATCCTTCCACTTAGAAACATAAACGCATGCAGATCACCTTAAAAAAAATATTATTACAAATATATTTAAAATTAAAGCCAGAGTAAATACGGCTGGTGGGAAAATGTGGGGCTCTAAGGTGGAACTCCAGGAACTCCCCCTTCATCAGATGGCATCAATTAAAATCATTTGAAGCAGGATATGACTCAAAACATGTGTTCGGGATACAGGGAAGATCTCTTCTATATTTAATTAATCAATGAGTCCCCCTGACCTGCTGGGGTTGAGTAGAAATTCTCAGTGGGGGGGAATGTAATAAAGTTGCTGCAGTTATTCAGATTTGAATGACTAAGTACAGTTTCCCTAGCAGTAAAATGCACATTTATATTGTAGGATTATACAGTTTGTTGCAAAGATTTGCAGCAAAAAGAGTAAAACAAATGTTTTGTTCACTAACACAATCTTTAATCTAATTTAAAAATGCTCCTTAATCAGAAAGAAATTAAAGTTAATTAATTTTTTAATTCATTTATAAAGGGAGATGTAAACCTTTGCACTGCAAGTTTTATTGTTTACTATAATTTGTTATACGTACACTCCTTGATCACTTTACTTACTTTGTGTGATCAAGGAACATTTGTTCTTGCTGAATGTGCTGAATTATTATATTCGGTTTAGTGGGAAGTTTGCATTCTCTTACGCTGGCATGTAGAGGGATACAAATTTAACGCAAACCCTAACATAATAATAATAATAACTAGTAAAAATGTTCGTCCATTTGAAAGTTATATTTTAATAAATTTTTCAAGAATGTAGAGTATATCAAAATGAAACAAATATCTCTCGCACAGGTGAGAATGTGCTAGAAAAAATGACACTAAATACTGGCATGGTAAAATATAAAGGTAAAATATGTAGTATTCAAAAACAACCAGATATACCCTCAATGCCTGAGGGTCACGTTCATGTTTTTGAATAGAAGCAAAGATTTTATTGCATGTTGTTCAAATATCTATAACCATTATAGAATCTGAAGCAGTGCTCCCAACCTTTATGAAAATGGAAAGTTGCTAACGCTGGTCGGCACAAACATTCCCCTTCACTTTAGTCCCCTTCCTAAACCAATTCCTACTCCAGGAAGACTCTAGGCTACTTTCCTTTTTTGTGACCATACTCCATATGTCCGTCTGTCATGAGGCCTGCTTTACGTCTATTCATACAGATAAGAGGCCGGTGTAATTGCTGTGTGGCTCGGCTGTCACGGCACGGCTGCTGATGTTCTGCCAGCACACAATCAAGATGCCTGGTCCAGATTATCACGCTGTAAGCAAACTGGTGCGGGCCTCTCGTTCAGCGAGCTGTCAGGCCTCTTTCATGCGCTGGGATTAGCATTTCTAACCAACAACTGCCACGCTGGGTTCATGCTTCTTTCTTTACATGCTGAGTAGATGAGTCTGAAACAAAAGAGGCCGATGTACAAAAAACACAAATCTGGGCCAGCCAGTGCTCCATGACAGTAATGTGTTGTATACAGTTCATCTCTTTGGTGCTTTGTTCGGCTGGGAAGAACCATTAGTCAACAGCAAACTAGTAAAGTGTCTGTGTCTAGGAGACTGTAAACTGTGGATGCGTTAAAGCGTTCGGGCTGTCTTTTATAGAAGTGAGTCTTTGTTTTAATGTGAGTAGACTTTAATGACACCATACGGACACGACACTGGGATTAAAAACGTGTAAATATATAATAGTTGCTATGGTTTCAACCCAAAGAATTGTTAAAGTATAAAGAAATATCCGCAGGGACTGTGACTGCAATAGTTTTTTTTTGCTTTGTTTTTTTTGGAACAAAACGCTCAGATTTCACAACAGCGTTGACGATTTGTGAAAAACGAATATCTCTTGTTGGCACAATTTTTGTTTTTTGAATAGTTGCTAATATTTACTTTAAATCAAAGGGGTCTACAGAGAGACAGCCTGAATGGCCTTTGCAACCATGAAGGACAAAATGTGTATAAAGTTCAGTTCCTTGCACAATGTTGACCAAAAAAACACAAGAAGACAAAGATCACATGCAGGCGTGTCAGTGGGAAGAAGAGCTTTTCGAAGTAACTGACATAGGAGTGTGGTCTGCATGAGGCAGCTGAGAAAGCAGCAACACTACCTGGAAGATGCTGGTGTGCGGGAAATGGATACTTGAGTTTAGACAGCCTCTATGTGCACGTCTCTTTAGAAATCCGATTGTTCAATATTTACTTAAAGCCAGTGTTGACTTTGATAGTTAATCCCCTGTGACCTAAAAGAGAACAAAATGCACAGAGTGACACTGATACGTGATATCATAATGGACGTATTATGGGTAAAGCTTTGATGAGATGATGATGACAGTCTCTCGATAGCGTTTGTAACTCGTGTTTGACCAGCACGTAATCGCGGACCCACATGTGCACCACATGTATCAGAGTTATGAAATACTCCTGGAAATAGAAAGCAGTATTGCACATCAGCTGTTGGTGATTAGCCCTTTTGTGCCATGAAACCAATAAAAACAGGGAGCAGTCTGCAAGCCACTGTCAAAAAACACATGTTTCAAAACTTGAAAACTGAAAAGCAGCTCCTGGTTCTTATGAGGTATATAAAAACATAAACATATTTGTTTTACATCTGAGGGGTGCACAGTGTCTTTGGGTGTTAAGTACTGATCATAATGAGTGAGTTTACACTCATTACTCACCCGTACCTCATAGACTAATTCTACCCAACTAATCACAAAAAATTGTACAAATTGTTGTAGCACAGCAGTGATTTTTACCCTAAATTAGTAATATTCTGCACTTCATGGAAGCATAAAGTTTAAGAGCAGTGTTAACGCAGGTCTCTCTGACTCATATGGCTGAGTCTGTATAAGAGTCCAGCTGTCATAAACGCTGAGCGTTTGGATCAGGTTGTTCTTTTAAGGAGACAAAACATTAAGTAAGACACGAAACAGCAAAATGCTAAATTAGATGCACTGATTTCAAGACTTCCTGCCACTGCAAATGTTAAATCTCGGAGAGAAAAAAAAGGAAAACTGTGTTGTTGTGGTGCAGAGATTTACACCGTCTGACACTGCTCTTTGTTTGCCTGGCCACAGAATCTTTAGTCGCTGACACAAAAATGCAGGACCAGTATTCAGGGTTAACTCTCACTTGTGACCTTTGACTTCTTGCCATTCTTGTCAGGGATGTAACTGTCTTCAGTAAATCTAGCTTGTGTCCTCACAGTGCAATGGCCAAACAAGGAACTGGGCATTCTTGTGAATGTGGGAGTCAGCAGAACGGGGCATCCACAGTGATTTAAGTGCCTCTCTCACATACATGGTTTTGTCTGGGTGACGTGCTTGCTCACATGAAACAGGTCTGGGCCGTGCAGAGCGCGCAGAGAAAAGCGTCCGTGCCTGACTTATTCACCTAATCTATGGTCTGAATAAAGTTCAGGGGAGAATTTTGGCAGAAAGTTCCTACAGCTGCCACATTCAGTTCATTCAGATAAATGTAAAAACTGCTAGACATGCTGGAAGTACATAATGAAGAGCAGATCAACGGGCAGCTCAGTAATAAAACAGCCGGAATTCATTCCACGCCATGTGCTTTGTATTTTACAGTGTTTCCTATGAAAGTAGGCCATGGATCATCCATGTCTTCCTGCTGCAAGTTTTTCAAGTTTGGAGAGGCTGTCGGGAAAGCAAACACACACACACACACAGAGCGCCCTGTTACCTTAATCCCTGGAAAAGCTCATGCTGGGAGGAATTCTCCACAGTGCATTGTGACCTGGGAAAGTATTGAGGAAGAGTGGGAGGAAGAATGGGAAGAAAGATAGACCGACAGCTTCCGTAGTTTTGGCCGAAAATCCCGACTCCACCTGTAAATCAGTGTCTTTAAAGAAGAACACACATGAAGCTGTGAGGGCCTTTGAGGGATGGTTTCCACACGTACTTTGAATAAAGCGGCTCTGAGGAGAGTTCACATCCAGCACTATCCATTTCCATGACTCTGATAAGAGTTCAGTCAGTTTCACAGCCTATAGAGTCGAGAAAAAAGCTCTGCACGAACATTTACACGCACAAAAGACAGTGGGTGTGTTCTCTGTCTTTCTCTGTGCTACTTTGGGAATATTTTATCAGTTATGATCAACATTCCTGTATTTTTCTCACAGGCTTTGTTATCTGATAAGCACCAATAAAACTAGAATGAGTTGGATCAAATTACATTTTGGTTTCTCAATACATTAAGGATTTGTTAGAGCTTCCTTGCGGATCTGTGATTCATGAAATATAGATCCATAGTTTTACTATGCATGTGTGCAAAATAGCAATACTCATAATGTCTGACGATTGATGTCATTAACAGTTAATCATAAACATAATGTAACTTTAAGTTCCAACTGAGATGAAGAAGAACTTTACAAGTGATTAAAGAAACTAGAACAACTAGTAAAAATCGAAGCCACAGTTCGCAGAGTTTAAACATTTTTCCCCTGAAGTGTGTCTGATCTGGGGACACTGAGATGAATCTGCAGAGTGTAACACACACACACACACACACCACAATTGTATTTTTCTACAAACAAAAGCAGAAGGCATTAGCATCAGCAGATATTTCAGGATCATAAAAGAATTTATGATTTAAGACAATATTACTAACAATCCTCTAATACTCTAACAACCCACTGGAAATGAGAGTATAATGTCAGTGTGTGCCAACACAATGTCTGAGGACTTATCTCATTATGTAAACCAGTTAAAAGTCAGGTTTATTTGTTTACACATGTAAAATTTCTAGATTAAGCTGCAACTAACTTTACACAAGGGTTGATAGAGACACAATATGAGCAGTGTGTTTTTCTTTCATATTCCTTTGGTTGTCTCAGTTTGCTTTGGTATGTGTTTATGTGTGACTGTAAATAAACAAAATGCTGCTATGTTGACCAAATATTATCAGGGATAATGTTCCTCGATCAAATGTCACTTGCCAAACTGCCTCACCTTCTTTCGCATGCGAAGGTCTGATATTGTGCAAACTGAATGAAAGAAAAATTATAAACTTGCCCATTCAGCCATCATCAAGTTTCTTTTGTATTAGATGCAGTATTCACTTTCACGTTAAAAAAACGGTTCTGTTGTCACTTTTGTGGCAGTTTAACGTGATGTGACACTCGGCCTCAAGGCAGTGATTATATAATAGGTTTGCAGATATCACTTACTTTAATTAGTGTGGCACTCATGACTGCTTGCAACAGTCAGCTGAACAACAAGTTGCTCAATGTGAGCGATTTATCTTTTGATATAACAAGTGAAAGGCCGAGAGGTTCTGAGCCGTGGACGAACTCAAAGGAAAATCTGCAGGAACCACGTTGTCAGTCATTTACCAAGCAGATAACGTTAACCATTTTAACACACCCTGTGCACTTACTTCTCATAAACAAGCCGAGCACGTTGTCTCAGCTTGCCATAAAACTTTGTTTTAATCTGCGGCCATGCGGCAGAGAGCTGCGTCAAGTCACGTTACCAAGGCACGTCGGATCATTCCTGCAGGTTAATGTCAATACACTTCGTCACGCCATGTGGTGAAGGTGACGGGTAATTACATTCATTGAAACAACACACATAGGTTTGCTCACTTTCTCTGTGGTCTACGATTATTTTTAGGCTTTGAGATCTTGAAATTATAAAGTTGGATTACAGTAGTACACGCTCAAAAGAAAAGGAATCTTTCTATGGGAGGGAAATGTGAGATTTATCAAACACACAGAAGGACTAGAGGAGTAAAGATGAGTTTATTAATTCTAGTAGTCGACTCTTGAAAACACAGTCAAGCGAATCCATCAAACAAAACAGGGAGTATAAATGCCGTATTTGGAGATTCATATGAGTTATTCTCTCTGATTAATATGTTTCCATGTGAGCTGTGTAGGTGGTTTTCAGTGTGTGTGACATGATGCCAGAATGTGAAGCAATAACAGCTCGGGAGTAATTGGCAAAGTGTTGCCAAAAAACACAGTAATAAAAAAAAACACAGTGGAATAGCTGGAGGAAAACCACCCAGATCTGATATGGCTGTGAGGGAAGCTGCAGGCAGGGAGAGGGGCGTGGTGTGGGCTGAGATAAGTGGCACCTTCGGGTGCCACATAACTGGATAACTAGTTATATTTCAACACTTGCTGCCTGTCTTCAACCCCCTCGATCTAAAAGGCAGCAATACAGTTTTCCTCAGTCGGGCAGAGGCAGATGTGCTGTGTTTAACTGGGACGTCTCCAATAAAGCACCAATCTGGGCTGTCAAAAGAGGGACGAGTTGGACTGAAGTATGAATAAGTCAGGGTTTTTACTCAGAGGTACGACGTGCGCTTTGGTTTGCCTCAAATGTGCAGGCATGAAGCGTCAACGCGCTTAAAATTACAAATCACTGTTAAACTAATTTTCCGTAGTTGTTTGATGTGTTGGATCTGCGTGGCATAACAAAAGAAGTTCAGAGGTTTATGTTTCAAAATGTCTGTTGATCCAAATCCAATATTTGCAAATGAAACGCTACCACAGTGATCCAAACAGGTCTGTGCTGTGGTGTGCTGTGATCTCTGCGCAGTACGGATATTGTTGTGGCTCATTTTTCAAAAAGACCCTTAACATTCTCTAAACTGTAAATGCAATTGTCACAGCGGATTTTCCGAGCTTGCTGGTGGCCGAACCCGGCTGGTCTACCACCAGCATGAGGTTTGTGTTAAGTCCTTTATATGTAGAATTCATAAATACGGAGATCGGGTTACGTGCAACTGTACTGTTTTGTATCGGTTTGAATGAAATGCAGTAACACTGGCAAAGCATGTGCAGTTTTACCTGCTTCACCAGTGTCACGTTTGCACAATTCGCACTGTGGATCTGTACTTACTGAGAGATCATTGTTCACAACAGGGTCCACAAGTGTGACTCTGATTTCACTAGTGACTTTGCTTCCTCCTCTTCTTCCTCTGTCACTGTGTGTCCTCCCCTGCCATCACATACTGTACCTGCTCACACTGTAAACCATTCAGACCACTGTAGCAGGCCCCAGTGCACAGATGGCATCACTCACACGATGCCGCAAATGTCTCCCAACAGTTAACAAGGCAAAAAAATCTCTCCAAAGTTTCAGTGATCTGTTTTAAATTGTTCAAAAACGTGTTTTTTTTGCCTTTCATTAACAAACACCGGTCAACGTTTGTTAGTTTTCAATTACTTTAAACCGAAGACACTAAAATTTATGTGAGACTCACAGGGTGTGACCGATGAACAGACACGCAAAGCAATGTTGTACACATTCCTGGAGATGTTGAAACTAATTTACCAGACAAATTGTGTAACGCCTTAAAAAAGTAGCTACATGCCCATGTATGGATTTATGAGTTTAACAAGAGAAAAACAACATTGATGGTGCAAGTTTTTGTATTATCACTGTACAAAAACATAAAACGCTTGTTGAACAGTAAATAAGCTAAAAACATTTCACTTTGGTAAATTTAATCATGAATGTGAAACCTGGGGTAAAACACCTAAAATATTTGGCCCACCTTTATGTTTTTAGTAGACAGTGTATTTGTGTTTAAGTTAGTTCTAGATAAAATAGTCTTCGAACCCTTGGACGCTCTATGACATAAAAACGAGCACACAGAGAACAACATCATAAATACACAAAGAGGTCGGCAGGTCCATCTCTGTCACATCAGTCCAAAAGTCTAAGTCAAAGTTCAAGGAACCTAAAGTTAGTCACATGTGGTCAGGGCAGCGTCTCCTCCTGCTCCACCCGTCACCTTCAGAGAGCAGCGGCGATTGTCCTCACTCACCTTTTTTAAATTCCTTGCTGAATTTGATCACAAATGAAGAACCCTGCAATAAAGTAAGAACATTAATTAGGCAGAAGGACGGAGGACAGGAAGGAGCAAAGCTCAGCTCTGCCTATAGATCAGCACACACCATTTACCATCATCCACATCAGTGTTCACAGAAAGAACGTCATTTCACTGATGCTGGCACAGAGCTGTGAGTAAGATTTGACGCCCACATGTGGGTCAGGGTCAGAACTTACTCAACATCTGCTGACAACATCATTCTATTGCATTTCTGTGGGAAAAGTAAAACATAAAATGACTAATAAGGAGGTTATAGCTTCCATTCATGGGCTGAAAAAATTATCCTGTCACTGTGGAAAAAATAACAGAACGGTGTTTAGGAGGGAAGCAAATGAGCAACAATTTCATCACTCAGTTTTCACCACGTCAGTCATGAGAAGGACAACATGAAATGAATATTTTATCATCGTGTTCTACCATTTTGCTCAAAAGCCGGAGTGCACCAATACAGCACTGAAACACTGGGCTTTCTCATGAGGTCGGGATTCTTTCATTCTCAAGTGGTTCTATAATAATAATAATAATTCCTTTTCATTTTCTTCTGCCTTTCTTTATATTTCGTTGTAAGGCCATGATCTTCTCTACAACACAGAGCTCGAGAGAGAGCTGCCAACAATTTCTCTCTCCTTATCAATTTTGCCTGAGGTGACGTTTGCTTTTGTGATACGAACCCCGTGGTGTTCACTCAATCTGCAAAAGCAAAGTGATGGAAGTGCTGCACATTCCTGAAGATAGAGTCGGACATAGAGGAGAGCTCAGCTGTGGAGAGGCCGGAGCGAGGCAGAGACACTCACGCCACGGACTCTAACACTGACACACACGCACGGAGTGACAGTGATGACTCTTACTTACACAGATACCACCGCACGCACTCACTCACTGCCGAGCCTACTTCTGTTTTTTCTTCTGTGCCTCATTGAACAAAAGACACACCTTTATGTTAGAAAGTCAGCGGTCTGAAGGGCGTGTGTGTGTGTGTTTTTGTGTGAACAATCATACAGGGGCAGTGAACGAGACTTATGCTGAAAGCAGTGTTACTCTAATCCCAGGAGTCTCAACTTTTACAACCATCACAAGCAAAAATAACACTTCTCCCCGGTGCCAAAACTACCAGTAGTCAGTCTTGGCATCTTAAATTGAGGCTGTGGTTAAAACAATGACTGTTATTCATGCTTCTTGCAATTGGTAAAAAAAAAGTAAACCAGCAAACAAGTTGAGATACATGTTGGTATTTAAGCTTTTCACCTGAAGCGACCAAACATTGCCCGTTGTCAGTTATGCAATTTGTTGGGTGGGGTCACACAGACACGCACCCTCATGTCTCTCTGTGTTTATGAGGACACTCATTGACATAATACAATCCCTAGTCCCTTCCCCCAGCTCTGACCAAAACCTCATTCTCACCCTGACCCCTCAAAAAGCCCACTGAAGTTTTTGGACAAGTCACAAATGTCCTCACAGCAATAGAACTGAAACAAACTTTATCCACAGAAGGCTATTAACACACACACACAGACACAGACACACACACACACACACACACATTTTTGATGTTGTTTTAGGTGCTTGTATCATTACATGTCCAAATTCAAAAATCCACTGTTGAAATAGAGTGCTGTCATTTTGGGAAATATGCTAATTAACTGTCAGTTCTGATTATTAAAAATGTCAGTTTACAGCGTGTAAAGTTATGCACAACACAATTTCTTGGCTGGGACTACATTTCCTGGAGTTTCTGTTTGCTGCTTAGTGTCTCATATGCTATGACAACTGCTCTTGGAGATGATAGTTTCTCATCCACAGTGGTAGATCCAGACCATTTCCTTACCCATTGTCAGGTGGCAGACTGGGGCCAGTACTGAGTTGGGGTGCCTGACTGGCCTATAGTGCAGACATCAATACACGAAAAATGGTTGCAATAGTTTTCATATGTGTCCAGCATTTGAAATATTTTTTTAGTTTTTTTAAAAAAATGTCCAGAATTTATTGAATTGCTCTGAGGTGAATTTTCATTGTCACTATAGTGAGAGTCAGTGTGTGAAGCCAACCAGTGATCAGTGACTTCCTGCAAACAGAGGTGCAGCTCATGTAGCATATACAGAAGAAACGAAGCACAACATTTGTCCTTTGTGCAATGCAGTGTGGTAAAATATTTATGGGAGTAAACCCTGTAAAAATGTAAAGATAAATGCTGTCCAACATTTTCCCATTACACTTTTACTAACAAATATTTACTTGGTAGATAGATAGATAGATAGATAGATAGATGGATGGATGATAGATAGATAGATGGATAGATGGATGGATGGATGGATAGATGGATGGATGGATGGATGGATGGATGGATGGATGGATGGATGGATGGATGGATGGATGAATAGATAATTACCTCTGTCATGGCATCATCAATCTGTTTTAATTCTTCATAGTGGTCACGAGAGTCTCTCAAAGGTTGAACCATGAGCTCCTCAATTTGAGGGAAAAGCTGTTGGAAAAAGCCACGGTATGAACGTCGTTTAGCATTTATGCAGACAAATCCATAAAGACAAAGATCTACCTTCATGACAGTCTCAAACATGGGGATGAGGACAAACTTGATGAATCCAATTTGTGCAGTGGGTTTGGTGACTTTGTCTCTGTCCATGAAGGGGGCCACTGGCAGACCTTCAGACTTCTCTCTGTCACTCTGGCAACCACACAAGTGGAGATACTGTCATTGGATCCAATGAGCTGACTTCTTTGTCCATGTTGACATGATTAGATCATGGACCCGAGGATACAAGTGAATTCTTTGATTGTGGTCACCTGCATGAAGTACTCCTCCAACAGACAGTCCACCCACGGCTCTGCTACTTCAGTTGGCCTCACCTCGTTGGAAATATCACAGCACTTGATCAAAACCATCTTCAGCTGAAAACACAAAGGCCCAGATGTGTAAACACGTGTGCGCACACACACAAACCGAGGACAATGAGGCCTATTCATTACAGTAACACACACGGGTCTGTCTTATGGCATTCACTGTATGTCTGGGACCACTTTTCTGATCACACTAATACAATCCATTTGGTTTCTGCAAAAGATAATTCTTGGGTTAAGGTCAGACCTTGGGTGTGCTGCTCAGTAAACGGTGTACGTTCTGAACATCTGATGTTAGGTGGAGAAACAATGTGATATTGTTTAGACATGGAGCATACATACACAGGCCACATGCTCGTGGTTAGAAAAGTCAAAGTTGTCCACTTTTTGCATGAAGGACTCTAGTATCTCTCCATGTCTGGCCATGTCCGTGGCAAGAATAAGGCTGATGATTGCCTGAAAATATAACAGCAGAAATCAAACCATGCCATTCTTTCGATTTACCCATTTGGTCATTTCTCATAAACAGATCCCCAGAAGATAATTCTGTTCAAATGAACTCCTCACTCATTAGAGTTTTGTCTCCATACTTCACCTGTCTGATGTGTTTGAAAGCACTTGGATCCACATTTGCAAAGATGTTGCACTCAGGAAGAGAAAGGATCTGGAAGGCCACAGCACAGTGATGGTTCTCCAGCGGAGATATGTCATTGTAGCGCACTGCCAGCTCTGTACGGGCATTGATTTGGTACCTGGAAGAGGGACCACAGATGTCGGATGACAGTATTTTCTCCCAAGGTTTACCTGAAAGGAATGGTTCCCTGGCTGCCTATAACGCCGACCAAGAAAGAGCACGACAATCTGAATCCATGTGTTTTCATACCTCAACTCTCTCCATGCTGAACTAGTTTCACAGTTCACTGACATCAGTGTTGTGTGGAGGATGTCAAACATACTGGGGGTCAGTGGGCATCTGCATGGCTCTATTTGTCAACACCTCTACAGACCGAAAAGTGAGTCTTACGTGTTGTTGTAGCCGGGGTGGTCCAGGTCATGACAAACTGCAGCTGTCATTAAAATGCCCATATCAGTGAGAGTCAGCTTCTCCTGGACAACAGTGCAAAAGAAGGGTGTTATTAAAAATGTCCAGGCTGCAAATACATTAGTTTGCATTTTCTTTTTCTTTTATTTTCTAAGACTGCAGGATAAATAGTGCGTAATTCAACTGAACGATATTCGTGACGTGCGTGACCACACATCGTGCTGACATGGATGCACTTTACCTGCAGGTTGCACAGGTGAATCATGCCATACATCATCTGGCTAACACAGAAGCAGTGACGAAAGTTGTGGAAAGGGTTGTTACGGTAATTCTCCTGAATAGCCAACTGGAAGACACAGAATTACTCAGAGTCAGAGCACAGTGCAAACCCCCCTCGTGCCCTTTAAAAATCCTCTCGTAGTCTGTGTCCGACCACTGACTCTATCTGTCTGTGGACACGGTACATCCACATGCTTGTTTACCAGCCAGCGTTTGAGCGTGATGGGGTTCATGTTGAATTCCTTCACCAGCCCCAAGTCATGGTACATGTACTCCAGGCAGCTCAGCATCTGCAGCAACAAAGAACAAAGCAAGAAAGCTCAGCCAGACATTAGTCACGTGGATAACGCGGAGTGAAAATGGCTGCGTGAGCGGAGTGGTGGCGATAACACACCTCGTTGTGTTCCCAGTGCCAGACGTCAAACGTTGGTTTCTTCAGCGCCTCGACGGTCTCCTGAGACAGCGTGTACTGCACACGGCAAAGAAATAAGAGCAGCTTTGTGAAAAAGCTTTGGACACTCACAGGTGAGGTTTGTCTAAAAGCAAAGCACACAGACCTTTGGGTAACTGGGGACATCGCGTCTAGGAGTGACCTTGGTCCCTTTGCACAAACAGTTTACGCTGTATTGCAAATGGAAAAAAATCAAGAAATTCTAATTGACCTTTGACATTTTACATGCAGCAGAGGCCTCGTGTTTAACATTTCACCTGCCGCCCCCCCTCGAAGTCATCTCATCTCGAAGCTTCTTCAGATCGTTTTTACACTTCTCAATCTCCACCACTTTCAAGCCCTCCACTGAAACAAAATGAAAAATCAAATCAGTTGGACTTTACTTATTATGAATGTCATCCATTTTGGTGCATTAAAATAGGGTTTGCTTTGCTCTACACTCACTTTCCACCTTCTTCTCGAGCATGGCCAGCCTGCTGGTGACCTCAGTCTTCAGTTCGTTGATGTGAAACGCTCTATGAGAGAAAGGTAAATCCCAATAATAGGGAATAATAAGAGAAGCGCATGTACTTTACATGGGGCATTAATCACGTCGGCAAAATAAAACTGGAATGGAGACTGTCAAAATAAATGACAAATAAGTGAATGTGAAAGAACTTGCCTCTGTGTGTTGTAGCATGAGTAATCGCTGAAGTAAACTTGGTGTCGGGTATGTGTGTGTGAGGTACAGTGGGAGGTGGGGGGGGCAAACTTTAGCCATAACACAAAATAAATCACTGAGGCGTTACCTGCTGAACTGCTCAGCCACCTGTGACAACACGTTCTGAAACACTTCCTCTTTCTCTGCAGACAGAAATACATTCCTGATAGTCGTCATGAAAAAAGCAGCGACATTGTCACGTTTGATGCGTTCGGCTCATCCTTACTCGTCACCATTCACATGATCAAATAACAATTATTAACAACTGTTTTAGAGGAATGATGTTATCACTTTACCTCCAACTTGACAAGTGGACAGAGGAATAACTTTGTACAGTGAGCTGAAAAGAAAACACAAAAAATTATTCAAAACTTCCAACACAGTCTTAAAATGTCTGGGTATTTTTCAATTTTACAACATTCAATTTCACTCTCAACTCAAAAATATGTGTTCAGAAAAAATTTGAAACTTCTCAGACATTTTGAAGAAAATGACACAGCAAGATATAAGTAATTTGCATCATTTTAATATAAACATTGGCATTTTACTTTGGAGAATTGGTGGGCATGGTTGGATCCATAGAGACCAAAGCCCCTTCTGGGTCCACTAGCATGATGGCGCTGTTCCTGTAGTGAGATGATGAGAGGAAGAGTGAGAAAGGTCAAAGTTCACAGTTATTTTCATGCTCCTTTTCTAAAATGAAATTATTCCGACCTTTATTCACGGGGGCGATAAAGACTAATGTGACCGAACATGGACTAAAATAGCAGTTGTGTAATTTTTGCCACAGTTTGAGCATTACTTAAAAATGTTTTATACGTTTTTACATGGATTGTACCTGGAACTATTTAGATTTCACAAAGCCAGTCAGTAAAGTTAATCAAGTGAGCTGGCACCACCTCCAGTGAAATCTTGTGCAATTTCTTTCTGACTGAATGAGAAGGAGGGAAGACTGCCAGCTGACAGAGCAACAACAATTGTTCCTCAACAACAGCAAAATGAAAACTGAAGGCAGATGGCCAACTCCATCTTGTTTCAGTTATCACTGTCTGCTTGACTTTGACTGCTTTATGATGACTGCATGGGTAATCCTGCTGTCTCGCTTGTATGACATTCTTGAGAAGCTTTATGTAATAAATTTAAGATTCAAGGACCAAATGAAACCAAAAAAAAAAAAAGAGAAACAAAAATTACAAACCTGGGAATATTAGATGAGGAACACAAAAGTTCTTTGATGTCACACGGGCTGCAGTGCCGACTGAACACCACCTGTAAAATACACTGAACTTTTATTGATATATTCATGTAAAACCTCCTCTGTAAGCCACAAATCCAACTAAATGCAGCGTGTCTGTCTTTTTACAGCTTCAAAAGGCACCAGCACATAAACAGCCCATGTGGTTTTTATATAAGACCTTAGTCTTGTAGGGAGGTGATCAAATTTCCAATGTGTTTAGGCAACTGCACCACACTGGAAGGTGACGCCAGGGTTGGTTGGTTTTATGGTTGAACAAGGTCAAGTCAGAGAGATCGGGGAGGGAACAATGTGAAAGAAGAGGACAGCTGGAGAGTGAGTGTTCCTGAAGTCCATTATCCACGCCTGTCACGCGAAAACAAATCAAGCCTGTTTACAAGTCCGCTGTATGTCTCGCATGAAGCCTTCAAAATCTGTCTGTGGAGGGCTGCGGCAAAGAGTGGGCACGTATAGCCTGAGCAAAAGCTGTGATCTTACTTCTTGAAGTGAGCAGATGTGGCAGACAAACATTCAGCCTCAGGCTATTGGCTCAGGGCTCTCGAACAGGCGCCACGCTGTGATCAGCGGCTCTTTACTTCAAGCACTTTGCATCACCACATCACAGTGTTTCATCCACAGTATTTACGTCTTTCTTTATGTGTGACTAGTGATGAAATGATCACGGAGCTGTTGCTCGCTTTGCCACTGTGATTAAAAAGCTGAAAAAAAGTCAGTGTCACACTTTATGTTCCATCGCATTTTTCATTTTTTGTTAGAGTGAAGAGTGAAATAAGAAAAACATCTAAATTCATATTGTGAACATACTGTCAACAACAGGTGTCAGTAACACCCAGTATGCAAAACGTGATGCATCACCGTCTAAGTTTAGCTCCTGTCAGGTGAGTGGAGTCCAGCAGGAATACCTGCTATCTGGGTCAGGAAGTTAATTAGAAAGAACCTTTAATTGCCGTAGCTCAACTAATATAATTATGCTTGTTCAAATGTCTTTAAAAAGTTGCAACAGTGACAATAATTAATATATTTTTTATATTTATATCTCTAATGATTATAGTATAGTTGTTTATAAATAAATACATATAAAATTAGATTGAAACATAATCCCTGTACACATACAGATGTGATGAACATAATCAACAATTAGTTTATTATAATAAAATTCTGTATATTCTGTGTATGGCTGTATTATTGAAATCAACCGTTATATCTTAAAACTGTATTTTAAATCTGTATATTTCTTTAACTTTAATTTATTTAACTCTTACGAGCACTTTTGGAAGCAGAAATTTGCCATATTGCTGTTGAACAAGTTCACTTTTTAATCAAATGAGTCCCTTGCACATAGTAAAATAAGTTAAATAATTTTAGCAAAGACCACAAAATTAAATCATTTCCCCTGGATTTGGACCTACCTTTTGCACCTTCCCCTCCACATCCAGGTAAATAGCTTTTGGGGCATAGGAGGAGGAGCTGGAGCCCATGTTGTCCCCCTTTCCTGTCTTACACAGCTGCAGAGTTCTGGCTTGGAGCCCTGACTGACAAACCTGGGGGGACTAACGCCAGAGTGGTTTGCCAAGGATGCACTGGGTAAACACATTAGACGTGTTTAGTGCATTCATGCTGAGACAGATAGGTGTCAAGCTTAATAAAAAACAATTATGAAGCGACAGTGCAAGAAAACACCAGCTGCCGAGCAAATGGGAACGCTGTGATTCTCAGGTTTTTGCTGTTGCCAGTCTCCACCAGGAAATGTTGAATGAATGTATGAAACACGGTAAATGAACTGGTCATCTGCCAACAGTAAATTATTTTACACAATCCTTAGCCACTTTTCTCGTTCAAAATGGAAAACAGTCACTTTAAATAAAAAACTTAACGACAAGTAAAGAAACTAGACACAAAAAGCGGAGCAGATCTGTTAAACTCACGGTGTCAGCGATGTGGAGCTGTGCAGGTTGCTGGAGGTAAAGTCCCAGGTGCTGAGGATGCCGCTGACTCACAGGCAGACACACTCCCAAACACACACACACACACACACACACCGACAGCGGCAAAGCTGTGGGGAAGAGAGACAGGCTGTGAATGATGGAGAAGGTGAGAAAGGACATGTGCGAGGGTGCCAGAGGGGTTTGGAGTATCATGAATATAACGGGCACTCTTACCGGTTGCCAGGGGACGGTTTCTATGGAGAACAAAAAAAAAAAAAAAAAACCTCAATGTATTAAGAAGTGCAGTGATAATTGGCTGATTCACTGTATCTCACATGAAAAAACATTAATGTTAAAGCTTTATCAAATGCTCTGTGCTGATATCTGCAGATTAATATTATACCTGGGCTCTGGTGAGGACAGGACGTATTATTGGCCTGAAAGACACACAGTGCCCCCGAAAACACAGATACTGATTATAGCCCTCAGCTATACATGGAAAAACACCTCGTATCAGGGGGAAGCCACTTGTACCCAGGACGGGCCTGTCACTGACAGCGAGAGCTGCAGGAGCAATGTCTTTGTTTGTAGACACGTGTTGCTCATTGGGTTTGTTTTGTGCTAACATGTATGTGTGTGTGTGTGTGTGTGTGTGTCCTAGGACAATAGGACACATGCCTACTGAACTAAAGAAGGAACATGTCGTGTTGATTAAATGTTTAAAGTCAAAAATTGCAAGTTTGTCTTTTTGGGGCTTTTTATCTAAATTAATTTGAAGAAAAACAGAGAATGTAGAACAACAGAAAAGTCTTCTCCGGATAAATCGGAGGGGTTGTAAGACACGTGAAACCAAAGTTCTGCTGCTAAATACTGACTCTTGAGTGTTTCTCTGCTATTTGCTTTATAGTGTATAAAGAGACATCAAACAGCTTTTTAAATGAAAGCTCCTGAGAAGTTTGGAGGGAAAATTACTTTATGGCTGACGTGACAACAGCTGGGTCGTCTGAAACGGGGCAGTGTTGCAGTAAAAGTACAGACATGCGAGGTCTGCTGACAGAAGTAGAATTTTACTGTAGAAAGCAGAATGAAAATATTAAGTCAGCAGAGAACATTCCATACAGTATTGTGCAAAGGTGTTAGGCCACCATTAGATAACCGTGGATCTTTATTTTTTAAATTCAGCTAATTGAAGAAAAAGCTAACGTGACCAGTGACCTCTCTTTAGCATGTCTTTGGACAAATGAGATCAGACTCACTGGACAAAAATAGGATGAGAAAAAATGATGAGAATTTTCTCACAGATTCTTTCAGAGAGACTGATTTTTTTTCACCATCCCCTCCGGAAAAAGTGGTTTCTTGGCTGATATCCTCTCGCTCGTGATCACGCGTCTTCAGAATGTGATGGATCAACTTGGCTGGACTTCTTCCAAGTCTTGGAAAGATAAAACTGTGGGAAACTTTTCATCAGATTTGGACAGTTTTTACTCCTATTTGTGTGGCTTCCTGTGGCTTCGCGGATTAAGTTCAAAGCTCAGTCACTTGACTCAACTCAATCATTCGGATCCACAATCCCTCCCGTCCACTGCGCTCTGCCAGCGAACGACGTCTGGTGGTCCCAGCGCCACACAGAAAACACCAAGGAAAACTCTTCAGCTCAGTGATCCCACCATGGAATGAGGAATGAGGTGCCAAACTCTGCACGCTCAGCAATCTCACTTTCAATATTTAATCACTGTTTCGCCATCTTCCTTTCTTGTACTTACATCTCATGAGACAGCAGCATTTCTTTGACAGCACTTTGATGTTTTCTCCTTGACTTGGATTTTGTATCTTGCCTTGCACTTCACTTGCAAGTCGCTTTGGAGAAACGTCTAAGTCTAAATGTAAATGTACAGTGAATCTGATCTGATGTGCACAGGAGAGTTCAAAACATGGTCAGTGCATGGGGAGTTGTCATTTGTCATAGTTTTTAATTTTACATTTCTACATATATACTTTACAGTTGTGTTTTAAGAAAGATATACTGTATAAATATATATATAAATACAGTCACTGTAGCATTGCTAAAAAAACATATCTAATAGTGGTCTAATTTTTTTTTATTCGGTTCTGTATAATGAAGCTACTTTATGCAACTCAAGCTTGCATATGCATGATACTCAAAATCAATCTGCTCTACTCCAAACAGGCCGCCCTCACCTGGAGTCTGCTTCACTCTACATCTCCCACACAGCCGGGATCTGCCCAACACTTTAAGCAGTTCTGCATATGACGGAATATTACTCATTATACGACAAAAAACACTGTGGACCAGACAGGACTGGACCTAAAACTGTGAGGACATTTATCACCAAACTTTTTCTTTTTCACTTCTGTTCACTGACCTAATTGAGCCTGTGCTCTACCAGGGAATCACTTCTTATAAACTACCGACAGGTACTGGCCCAGACACAAAAAGGCTGCTCCACTGGGGATTTCACATTTCAACAGGCCTGTGTTAACAAGGGCATTAGTGAGAAGGCGGGCAGGAGGAGGTAATTAATTAGAGATGGAGAGCATCATACATCATCTCTGTTCACACCTATTTGCAGGTACAAGAACACACACCCACACACACACACACACACTCAGTATGCACACAGACGTGATGCTGCTCCCTAGAGTCTAATTACTGCATGTGTTTCCAAGCTCCTCTGCCACACTGGAGGAGAGGCCGGACATGATTGAGCTGACGGTATTAGACAGAGCTAATGTACAAAACGTGAGAGCAAGATGGATCCAAAGCCTTTTCCGAGCTCAGTGAGAACGAGCCGGTTTAAATTAAAATATGAAATTATTATTTAGTTTTTATTTGCTCACTTGTGCCCCTGCGTGCGCCCACGATGTGTATTCATGAGTCTGCGTGTCAAGGAAGAAACAGTGATTCTAATATTACAAAGACCGCAAAAGCCCTGATCAAAACAGACGGATTTGATTTGCATATGCAACCACAAGACTCATCACACCTTCGGTAATGGAGGATTGAGGATAAAAGCAAAAAATAAAACCATGCAGATTTTTATGACAAAAGATGTCCAGCTGGACCTCTGAAGGGTGCACATTATCCTGATAATGGTGATGGAGCAGACCACTTTTTATGTATCTTCTTGTATACACAAATGAATACGGATCAGCACGATGATGATTACATTGATTCACATTATGTCAGCGATGCTTCTATTTAGTCTGTCTTCAGAGATAAAAGATCAGCTGTAGTTTTAGGCATATTTAGTTTGCACCAGCTATTTCATTTGTAATCAACTAAGACTAAAGTGCACTTTAGTCTCATCAAAGTGAAAAATTTAAGCGTAAATTTAATGGATGAAAAAACACAAATAATACAAACAAGTGGAAGTTGGGCAAACTACTTTCAGACAAGATTTTATTCAACTGACTTTAATACATTAAAATTAAAATAAGCAACACAAAGAATGCAGCTTTGCAAAGAGGGGTTACTGGCCTGTAATTATTATTATAGGCATGCATGAAGGTCTGGAAAGATGCGACAACATAAGCAAAACAATGCAACCTGTGACTCAAGTGATGTGAGTCATTGCAGCAACTCTGAGTATCCAGGAAAAAAGAAAACCTGACTCAATGGAATCTTCAACAATAGCTCTGCAATAAATCATACCTCTGTCCTTTTCACCTTTGCCAGACAGTTGTTGATTTTGTGTTCTTAATATGTACATGAGAAGTCTTAGGAGTATTATTTATTGGAGAGTGTGTTTATAGTAGTACAGAACTATTTAAATATGTTTGAAAAAAAAGTATCTGGAAGTGCTTAAACAAGCCTTAACAGCCAAGAACAAAACCAATCCATCTTGGTAATATGTTGTACATTTGTATAAGCAGATGTCACACATAGACTGCACCACTGAATATGAACCTGAAAATAAAAGCTTTATTATAAAGTTATCCCATGTCCTGTGTGGTGAACTTCAAAAGTCAGTCCATATGTTAACTTTTCCCCATCTTTTTATTCTCCAGCTCTTACACCTGCAGTCAGCTCCCGGTTGGCACAGTGTGTTCATGGGCTGATCGGGAAGGTGATTGAGGTGTGAAAGAGAAATGCAGCAGATGCATTCGGTAAAGGAAGAACATTTTAATTTTCATTTCTTCTTAGTCATTTGTCTTTGAGGTATACATTTTACTCTGTTTCCAAGATTGTATGGAAATGTACTTTTATGACATCTTCACAATCTCAAAAAATGTGCAGTATTCCATATTTCTACAAGTCTTTTTGTGCATTGGCCAGAATAAGAAGGTGTACAGAGGATAAAATAAACCACATAATATCACTCTTACACAACAAGTGTCTGATTCCAGCGGAGGTGGGAGAAGTCTACACATTCACTATGCAAAAGTGCAAGAACCCTGTTGTCTCTGCAGCAGAGTTGCAGTTTAAAAAAACGTTTGATGGTTGTTAAACTTGATGCTGCTGATAACTTGAATTTTAAAATCTGAGAAATCATACAACATTATTTTCTTTTTAAACTGGTTCTTTAGTGGCAGGAAAACAACAAATATTGGAGTCTACAAATCAGTGAAAAATAACATTTTTAAAGAATTTATTCTAATCTCAATTCACATATCTGCTATAAAAAACTTTCAAAGGTAAAACATACCAACCTTTCTTGTAAATAACGAAAAGGGCAAAACATCTCTGTTACTATGGCGACTGTGTTTAACAAAAAGAGCACAGCTGTCAAGTGAAAAGAAACCACTTCATTTGCCATCTGTATTTTTGGCACCAGTGTGCATTGGTAGAAAAAGTAATAAAATCTACTTCTCGGGTACAGTATTAGTTCTACAATTTGGAAAACAAAAACCTTTATGTGGACAGTAAAAAAGTGGACAAAGGTACAAATGTATTTCTCTTTATTTGTCTGTTAGAAAAACAGCAAGAACAGGAAAATATAAAAAACAAATATTTACAAATGCTAAATGGTTATGTAACTGTGATGGGTATAATGTATATTCATGAGCCAGTCTCTGTTGTGAGGCGCCCTGTGCAGTGAAGGCCGTGTCCAGAAATGTGTGGCTGACACCTAACGGCCCATGAAGGGATTACAGACACAGAGTGATGACACACAACTGTGTGAGGTCCTGTGGTGGTTGTTAGAAACTGAGAACAAACTGCAGGTGATTTAAATAGTTTTTATTACCTTAGATACAGTGACGTAAACTGGAATATGAATACAGTTTGTGGTTTAATTTTTTAAAATAACAAACAAGTAAAGAAACAAAAAAGACACAAGAACTCTCGAAACTATTAACTCACATGTGTACAGGTGCCTCATGCCTAGTGACAGAGGGGATAAGCTCCAGCACCTGGCAACCCCTGACCACATCCGTGGGACAGATGATGAATGGATGGATGGTGGATGTACAGGCGCAGGAGATGAGCAAAAAATATACCAGAGCGGAAAATTCTTTACTGTCTCAGCATCATATATATGATATACTACATGCTGGTGGACAGAATATAAATGTTCATATTACAGGACATCATCAACATACTAAAGAATCATCATAATTATATAGAAATAAATGATAAATAAGAATGAAGACAAAGAGTAAGCTAAAAGTGAACCACTGTCTTATCCTAGTGCATCACATCCATATTTCAGCAGAAAAGCCCAACTAAACTACTTTACATATTACAGAGAGACGGGATCCATCACTGCTGCGGAGGACACTGAGTCTGATCGCTGGGATCTGGACACTCGGCCTCTACAGGCAGGTGGCTGGCTGGGATTCCCACGGGAGGACGGACTTTTCTTATAGGACTGAAACTGCGTGGAGATGAACCCGGTGAGTGAGAAGGTGAGTGGACGGGACGCAGGGACGGACCTGGGAGGGGGTGTGGGAGAGGCTGCGCCAGCGGAGAGGGGCTGCGGGGGTACCGGCGTGGGGTTGACCAGATGGGCCGTTCAGTTCTGTTGAAGGAGGGAGGAAGGACCGGAGCAAAGGTATCAGGGATACTCATTTCCGATTGGCTGACAGCATTGCCAGGGCACTCCTCCAAACGCTCAAGCGTCTCCTGGGACAAAATGAAAATACATGTTTTCCCCACATGTATTAGTGCATGACAGGTATGTTGATAACTGACTTGTCTTTACACACTCCTGGTGCCCAGAGGATGAATCCTCAGCTTTTCTCTAGTGCCACCATGAGGTTATTTTTAGGAAAGTGTCTCAACAACCATTTAGTGGCTTGGACACTACTTGACATTTATGTCCCATCAGGCTGAAATGAAACACATCTGATAATAATTTAACAGATAATGACGTTACCGGGTCAACATGTGACTTTTTGCATTACTTTGGATTCTACCTGCAAACTAATGACAGTTCTTATCCTCCTGATCTGTGCTGTGTTTAGTGCTAATTATCAAGCCCTAATTCCGAACTAAGTTAATAAACATAAAATAAATATTAATGTAAAACATCTGCACTTCAACAATACTATTTTACCTATGTTAGCATTCACATGAGATGGCACAGTTCCTAAGAACATATATATAAATAAATAAAAATGCAACTTACATCTTCATTAAGAACATACAGAGGCATAGGACTCCTTCGACCAAGTGTGGTTGGTTTGGGGACAACATCCACTGCAAATAGATGCACAAATTTTAGAACTTCACTCTTCTGTGATATCGAATGTTAACTACAGTACATAAAAACATAAAAGAGTGCTCACCATCATGGCCGTTTTCACTCTGCTCTACATAGATAGGAGCTCTTTGTGGCACGGGCCGATGCTTTTTTCTACAGAAAAAAAAAAAAAACCCAAAAAAAAACTATACATAAAATCTATCTGAACCTCACTCCAAAAGTGTGTGTTTTATAGGCTGCAGGTCCACAGCTGTCCCACTAAAAGTTTCGTGGACTGCTAGACTTTAGTGACAGCGTTGAGCTACTTGTGATTCTTGTCACATCTTCATCACAGGCAAAGGGGAGTAAAGTGAAGAAAGAGCAGCTCTTACTTGGAAGGTTTCCAGCAGGCACACACTGTGACCAGGGTGATTAGGAGGAATATGCCCCCGGTGGACAGGATGATGTACAGCGAACTCCGTCCTAAACCAGAGCGAGACAGAGAGGTGGACGAGAATGCAAAGGAAGGAAGATTGAAGGGTTTGTCCAAATAACTGCGAGGCAACGCACTTTCCATTTCACTAAAGCACTCATTTATGACCTCTGTAAACTTCAAAGCCTGACGTGATTTACACATTTATTGCATTACAAATGTCTGCCAGCCTACTTCTATATTTGTCTTTGGCAGTGGAAGGGTAATTTTTGCCGGATTAGTTGAAGTTGTCTTCCTGGCAATACATTTGTTATCGTGGACTCTCGTTTTTTTCTCACGAGTTAAGCCTTTAATGAAACAAAGCCGGCCTACGGAGCGTGCAGGACTTCAGGTTTTGCATGGTGCTTGCCAAGTCTGTGAAGGTGCAGCGAAGTAGCACATTAGGGTGGTCGCTCTGAGACCTTGTGTCATGCTGCTGTGCATGCGGGGCAAACGGAGAGCAGTTTAAGGGCCCGTCGGGGTCCGTTCATGCAGCACATTACAGTACAGCCGTAATGAAGTCAGGATTACTCGAGTCCACTGAGGCAAAGCGTCCTCCCCACCTGCCCACTTGTTCTGCTCCCTCCTCATAAATAACTGTCCATTCATTGGATTACACGGCCTCTCCCTCTCTCACGGCCCGACATGTGGCTCGACACTGGCGCCCAGTAACAGCCGTTGCGAGCCAACTCTGCACTCAGCGCCTGGATTTTCACTTGTTGTAAACAGCATTGTTAGAGAGGCAGATATGCTCGTTTAAGGGTCAGCATGAGAACATAATTGCTCTGCTAATGAGAAGTAGAACGACATGGTAGTACATCCACTCAAGTGCTGCTTTGGAGAAAAAGTTTTAGCATTTTTGGCATTTCCCTATTGTTCTCCTTTGTACTTGTACTCCACTACATTTTAAAGGGAAAATATATCCTTTCCCACCAGTATATTTATCTAAAATGTAGTTACTAAAAAAGTGCTCAACAATGATTCCACCTCAACCTGCTACAAAATAAAAAATACTCTGTTGCATACGTGATACAGATTCAGCATTATATAACAATATGTGATTGCATCAAAGTCATCCTAAATAATTCCTCAATATTTTTAAATGCAAACTTTGGATTGTATGGAAACATTTTTACGGTACGGCTATTTTTAATGTTCCTACTCTTCATCTTTAATGGAAAAGCAGAACTGAAGATCGGCTGCTGTAACATGCCACCTACTGTAGACAGTGAGCCTGACAGGTATGCTCTTCATGCTGCTGATGGGATTCTCCACCGTGCAGGTGTAAATGTCATCGTCTGACATCAGAACGCGTGAGATGGTCAGCACCTTTTGGTCATGTGAAAGCAGCAGGTGTGAGTCATTGGTCAGCACCTTCCCTCCCTTCAGCCAACTGTAGATGGGCTTTGTGCCGTTATCATGGGAACAGTGGAGGTTGAAGTACTCACTGTACTCCAGGACGGACGTCGCCATCATCTGGATGTAAGGTTTGGACACAGGAACTGAGGACGACAGGGCAGAAGCACGAGGAGCTTGAGGTTGAAATTGAAAACATGGGTGGTTGGTCTAAAAATGTCCACCACCAACACTTTATTACGCTCTGACAGAACAAACTTCACCAGTACAGTCTTGACATATTTCCCACTTGTATTGAATTCTTATCTAATCTTTTTTTTAGTGTCCTGCTCCAATACAGTATGTTTACAGTAGGACGGAGATATGATGGAACCCATTTTCTAACGGAAGGTAAGTCTACATACCATCCACAGTGAGCTCAATGTAATGCTCCCCAGTGAAGCTGTCATCTGTGATGGAGATCTCCACTTCGTACGCCCCTTCGTCTGACAAGTGGAGCTTGTGAAGGAGCAGCGAGCCATTCTCAAACACCACGATGCGGTTGCGGTACTCTGGCCTCAGGTTCCCTATGATGTTTGTTCCTAAAGACTGCACCACCGTGATAGGTTTGTCCTTGTCGCGCTTTAGCTGCCACTTAATCACGGGCTTGTCGGAGCTGCTGCTGGAGTAGCTGACTGACAGCAGGGCCTCTTTGCCCACCGTGCCCCTCACCACCTGGGTATGACTGGTCACATTTACCCCTGAGCCCTCACCTTGAATAAAAACAGAGGACCCAAGATTAAACAAAGCGCTGTCACTTTCAAGTTTCATATTCACAAAGTACAAAAACACACAGACTAACAGAGAGAGCATAAGCTACATGGACAAAGGTACAACGTCACACTAAAATAATTTGCCTTGACTGGAATATTTCTATTGTGAGTTTTCATGTCTCATCGCCGCAAGATTTACCACTGCTGAACATGATACTACATGCAAACTTGCAGAGCCGACTCTGCTCCATGGTGTCTCATCTCATCTTGTGTCCCAGAATCTCCCCCGTGCAGGAATTCACCGTGACCCCTCGTGGAGAACAAGCAATGCACTAATTTTGATTTGTGTTCCCCAGTTTTCCTCCACCTCCCACAGGGCCGTGGGACTAAGGTATTACAGTGTGAGACACATTTCTGCCTTTATAGAGGAGCCTTGTCTTGGAAACCAAACACAGCAAAGCTATTATGTTCACAGGGGAGGTTCCTATAACTCAGCTGTAGCCGGACACATGGAGGCAGCCTACTGTTAGTCCTCAGTGATAGAAAGATCAACTCGGGAGAGACAGAGTTGTTAAGCAGAGAGAGGGAAACTCTGCACTGTTCGCTATTCTTTGCAGTGAGGCAGTTAGCAGGGCATCGCCTCATTGTCGTGGTAACCATTTGGTCCGCCTGACAGGGGTTGCCAAGGCAATAAGACAAAGGGCACGATTGTTGGAACGACTTTCCTTCCGTGAAAAGAGCGAGAGAGGGTTGGAGAGGGAGAGAAAGTGAAAGAGGGAGAGAGAGAGTCTTTGTCACTGGTGAAGTTGGAGATAGACACAAGATCCAGTGATTCCAACCAAAACTGTCCTGTCTGGGTAAACTGGGATCGTGGTACACCATAACATCAAATCACATGTTTGTAAGCCCAGATCACCACTGGCTTTTCCCACAGATGAACTGGCCGATATGTTCCCAGACGCAAAGAGCAGGCCCTGACCTGTTCAATAAACCTCAATATCATCACACTTAACCTCCACATCCGCTTCTTACACACCTACAATAGCCACTCCAGGCTCCTTTGAGCATTCGATGAGGGGCCTGATCTACTGTAGAGCACCACCCATGAACGAATCCATTGTGTTTCCCGCTCGTGAAGCACAAGCACAAGTTAAAACCTCTGTGACTAAAGGAATCTGGATTACTTTAGAATCCAAAAGAACCCCACCAAAAAAACTTGAGCTTTGATTTGTTTTTTATGTGACTCCAAATTAGAACAATCAAAGAAAAAAGCAAAGACAGTAAAATGAGACAGCAAATGGAAACACATGTTAGTTGAAATGACAATTACTTTTGCCAGGCCCAGCTGGGTTTCCTTTGGCTTTTAAATAAGCAGGACTTCGCTGTGTAAGAACAATCCACTTGTTTGTCTGTCATTTGAAACGCGAAGCAGCCGCCGGGAGATTCATAGGCCAACAAACGCTTGAACTTACCTGCGAAGAGAAGAAGGAGGAGGCCAAAGAGCGTCAGCTGTGAGGGAAGGTCTGTAAAAGTGTCGCCTGTGGAGGAAGTCTTCCTCTCCACTTTCATCTTGTGTCCTGGGCTGAGTCGTTCTCCCACTTAGTGAGCATGGTTTATTCACCCTGGGCACGTCTGTGCTGATCAACACTCTCTCCACTGGCTGCCTGCAACACTGGCCTCTGCCTGGTCACACTGAGCCCCACTCTGCTCACAGCACCCCAGTCATGGGCAACAACAGCCAACTGTGTGTGTGTGTGTGTGTGTGTGTGTGTGTGTTCATGTAGGACAGAGACACAGTGTAGATGAGCTCCCTTTTCTACTCTACACTATCCTTCCAGAATAGAGCAAAGAGGAAACTGTGTTGTTAAGACAGTTGAAAAGTGTATTTTGCACTAGACAAAACCCAGAGTTGAAGACAAAGAGCAAAGGTAAGTCGCAAGAATTCCGGCTAGAACTTCAGTCAAAACTCCCTGAAAGCTGTGAAATGTCTGACTTTGAAAAACAACTCACTTCCCCCCTCTTTGGCCCACTTTTGTTGCATTGTACAAACTTCTCTCTGGACCAGAGCATCACAAAAAAAAAAAAAAAAAAAAACCTTGGCAACCAACACTGGTGTTGATCCACACATGAAAACATACAAAACCCTGCAGCGTTCTGTTGCTCTGTCAGGTACGTGACCCGTTGGACTGTACATGCCTGGGAGCTAAACCCGAAATAAATAAATAAAAGAAGAAGGAACAGAAATGAAAGAGTATGTTTTTGTGCATACACACTGTCCTCTAGGTGGCACAGACGCTGCATTGAGACGGGGAGATCTGATGGACTGAGGGAGGCTGCTGCTCTTTCTGTCTCCTGTCATTGAAACATCTGGCATGGACGTAAGAAACTCAAAAACATGGATCTTAGGCTTCCTAGCAGTTTGGAAAGTCTGCATCAATGATGTTCGATGTGATGAGATCATTTTTACCACGGGGGTCCCCTGGGGTGTGTTTTGTCTCACCATTATTTATTCATGTTCACATAAATGACATGGAGCTGCAGGACAGGGATGTTAAATTGTCAAAATATGCCGGTGACGTCTCCATAGCTGGTCCATTTTTAAATGTGACAACAACAGCTGTGACCATTTTGCTCAGGTACTGCGGATGGAAGAATGGCATAAATCTTGTTCCTTGTTAGGTAATATTGACAACATGAGGGAGCTTATATTTAATCACACAGGCCCAGAGGGAATCTTTCACTTTCTCATCAGTCTGTAGAAGATGTTAGTTTCAGCGAATATTCAGCAGCCTGAATTTCAAAGACAGCAGATTCTATCTATATTAAAGCTAATATGAGATTAAGTCTTATCAGTAAGTAAAGAATGTATGTCTTTGTTAACTGTTGTCTTACTGGTGATGAAGAGTTTTATATAAACCAGCACATTTGTTGCATGCGTCAATCTGTCTTGTGTCGTGTTCGTGTTTTGGTGAACCAAAGGCAATTTTCCACTTTTGTGGACACTTCTTTTCTGTTCTAAGTTATGCTAAAGCAAAACATTAGGCGATTTTCAGAAAAGAGATTGACAGCGAAAAAATACAGAAAAAGTTGGAATTGAGGGATTTAGTGGTTTAGATCTTTCTCCCAACTGCCAATCTACCAAAGTGTTCTAATAACTTGTCAGCTTGACTGTCACTTTTTATTATATTAGACATGACGCCATGTGTAAAATCCACATATGGCACATCAGTCATTTTTTACTTTTAGAGACTGAGGCGTCTGTTGAGTCATCTCCCCCACTTTGAGAAGGCAGCGTTTTGTCCCGAGTTTTTAGAACATTGTCTTTGACAACAAAGGGAGGTTTTCTGCAGAGGAGGTAACGCACCAGGACTGTGGGAGCAGCTGCTTTTCACCATCACGTCTCTCCCAGGCCTCGGGCTTCTGTGGAGAGAGCCATCAAAGCTGAACCTTTCCCCTTCACCTCTGGCCTCCCTAACAGCCGCACCTCCCTCGTCCTCTCATCCTCTAACACTCCTTTACATCAAGGGGGGGACACTGCACGCTCAGTGGTGTAATGGGAGCGATGGGGCACAGATGGAGGCCTGTGTGTTTCACTTAATGTGGGGGCATGTGACATGAGAGGAACCATTGTTTCATTTCGTTCGGTGTAACTCCGACATACATCTGTGTTTCCAAATGCACGTTGGAGCAGTAACAAGGATTCCTTGATTTTACAGTGTTGATTTTGAATTGTATATTATATTCTAAGTTTAGCTTTCTATCTGTACCAATAATGTCTGCTAATTTGTTTCCTCTCATTACTGCTAAGTTGTGTAACCTACTTAAAAAAAAACATGTATTTCATAAGATGGCTGTGCCACAACTGAAAAGCTGATAATTGCGCCCCCTGCTGTGAGTCCTGGCTTATTCGTCACTAATTATCACCCAGGAGAGTACAGAGATCTTTTTTTTTTCCCACTGATGAGCTGTCTGAGAAAGAGAACACACCAACCAAGATCATCTTTCATATGATGCAAAATCCTAAAATAGTCCATGTCCAGCTTTACACATTCAAATGATTATTTGCGGTATGTTTATGTCTAATGAATTTTTTACAAACCCATTCATGTGACTCACACGATCTGACCTTTACTAATACAGTTTTCTGGCAAATTTCTATTTATTTATATATATTTTTGTAAAAAAGTAGTCTTTTCCCTGATGCAGAATTCAGTCTTCTGCACCAAGTGGGTGCTGTGCTATGTTTGGAGGTGTTGCAGATTATTGATTGTTCACCCACAGTCATTAAAAAGACAGGAGAACGTGGCCATGGCTCCTCTGGGACTGAGTAGGAGAAGAGAGAGAATAGGTCCATATAAAACCCATAGAGGATGTTTATGAGAGCGTGGCGGAGGAGGAATGTCAGCCCGAGAAGGAAGTGCTCTGCACCTGGCTTCACAAAACCACAGAGAGCAAGACTCATATTGGCTGTCCTATCTCTACAGCTGGTGACACAATCAGACACGAGTGTGCGCTTGTGAGAATGGGCGAGTTGAGTACATACTATCTGCATACCAAAGTACGCGTTGTGTTTTTTCCTGTGTGCAAAATGCATGTGCAGGTTGACTTTGTGCAGTGTGCTGTATGGCTCAGATGTGTGTGGGTGGGCTGAGTGGGAGCACTGGGAGACTGAAGATGCTCCAGCCTGTTTCTCATAAAGCGAACAAGACTGCCTGGGCAAATGAAACTAAGACTGTCGAATTCTTTTGCGACTTGAACGGCCTTATTAAAATAAAGTTAGGCCAGGTAATACAAAATATTTGACACATACTCACAGCACCATATAGTGTAGGTGTTGATGCACCTGTTCATAGGATGAAATCATTTTCTTAATGCTTACAGCCTCTGCAACTGTGTAGAACTAAGACTTTAACAGCCTATATTATAAGTGCTATTTTTAGTATGAACTCTGTTAATTTGTAGTAAAACTAGCAGTTGTAAATTTTAGGAATGCACATTTTTATGCTATGAATTACTTACACCAGATTGATTGTGTTCGAGAGCCACACAGGAGACAAAACACCGTTTCAGCTTCTCAGAACTGTGATCCTTCTAGTTAGCGGCTGTGAGACAAAAAGTGCATCTTTAGCAGCTGTAATGCAACTCAAAGTCTCACCAGTTCAAAAACAGGGACGAGATGACAAGTGACAAAAATGATGTCATGTTTGAAACAATCTGATCCTTAACTTGACGGAACGAAAATCGGAACAGACATTTCACCGTACACTTAAGGTGGATTTATTAGTGTCATGCCAACACTCTACAGCAAAGTACAGCAATGTACTATTCATTAGGATTTAAAGCAAGTCTGCAAACTGTGACAGTGGAATTTCACACACCTGATCTAAGTCAAACAAGTCAAACCCACCAACACAACATCTTAGCACACTGAACCAATGTCTCATAAGGCCAAGCTGAACCAAATGCATCTGGAAAAAAAAAGTGTAACTACTGCATGCTTTACTGCTCTGGAAGATCAGATTTATAGAAAATGCTTGAAACTGTGAAAAGAGAACATACTTATCATGTGATCAAAAAGATAATCAAGGCAAATGCAGCTGGAATTCAGTAGAATAAATAGAATGTACATCGCTACTTCTCTTTTGATATTTTAATCATTTTTATAAGCAAGTCAAATAGTTAAATAATTGTCAAGATACAAGCACATCAGAGAACAAAGCAAAATAACTCATAATTTAAGCCACTAATTACACAAAGTCTAATGCTGATGCATACAAGGTTTATGCACAGATGGTATCGACGGATCCATCCAAAATAAGCCCTGTTTAGACATTCATTTTCACATTCACAGATCATCATTTAAAAAGTAGCACACTACCAGAAGTTTCACAAGTACATGCAGTGAGTTGCAAATTCTGGGTCAAAGACATCCGTACTGATGAGACTGCTGGAGAAGCAGAGAAGGAGTGTTAAAGTTCACAAAATTCACATAACACGCCCTCAAAAACTGTTCGTTTCCTACTGCTAATTTGTGTTGAAAAAGAAAAATGACTCCTGGGGTAAAAAGGTGTGCCTGAATGCCAGCCCAGCCAGCCTATGCCAGCCATCTCTCGCTACCTTGCTTCCCACTCTTCCTCTTCATCCAGGTCAGGACAGGGGTGTCACTGCTCTGGCACAGATGTGTCGTCTCTCTCTACTGCCCCCGATCCTCCTGTCTCTAAAAACAGAAATAGGCAAGGCATAGTTAAGGACTGCACAGCCTGGAAAAACAGTTTCTATGACACTTTCTATGCTGTTAAAGGCTTCGATACGCAGTTGAAAACTGGAAGGTCACTTGTGGGTGGATCTAATGTAGAAAAAAACACTTTTATATTAAGCTGTTGAATAAGAACAAATAAATTTCATGGAAGGTGACTATTTCTATTATAAAATTATACTTCCCTAGAATTAAACTGTGATGCAGAGAACTTGTTTCACTGCAATGGCTGACGTGGCTGTCAAACTCCAAAACCCACTTCTGTCTTAAAAGGGGGTCTTCTCCAATGGGCACTCTGTGTTCGGTTCTAGCCCGACAGGTCCATTAATTCTGCTCAGTCCTCCAAAGCATATAGTGTACCTAAAGCACCTGGAGCTATAAATACATCTCCTACATAGGGATGCAAGGCAGCCAGCAACTGGGTTAGGCAGAATCAGTGACGTAGATCCCTTGGGTCAGCCACATCGCCCGCATAAAATGCTGCTTTGCCTTACAGGAGAAGGTGGAATTTGAGGGCTAGGAATCTAAAGTAACCTCTTACTTTTTAAAGAAAAACTTTAATTCCCGTGTTTCTGCTTTAAAAACTGAATTTGAGTGAATGTCTAATGTTATTTGGTCTAAATGAGTTTTAGCTTGTACAGTTGTTGTTTGCATGAAATATTTTAGTAGGTATGAAACATAAAACAAAGTGCAACATCTGCTTGTCATATCAACAAGAGACAAAAAAAATCTTCCTTTCCCATCACAAAACATGCGATAATGTAACTTGAAGCCCTCCGGTTAAAGGACGTCTAATGAACAGCCTCGCTCTCACGTGATGTAACACCACATCTGAAGCCAATTCATTTATCGCTCCTTTAACGGAAGAATAAATTAAGAGATTCAATTATCTGCTGCCGGAGACCTTATGAGTAATTAAGTGAGTCTCAGTTATTTATTGCAATAATCGCACTTGGGAAAACCCCAAAGGAACTAATATAATTATGCACAAATTTGAAATGGTTTAGTTTCCTGGTGTAGAATGAGAAGTCAGTTTGTCTTTCTGTGCGGTGCTCGCCTGGGGCTATGAGAAACAGTCACAACATTTTCATACTTCCATATTACAATCAGAGACCCATAAAACTGAATATGACCTACCAACAACATGCAGTACATCGTTAAACATCTAACTTTGTTAACTTGACTCTATAGGATATGCCTAACGTTTAATGGCTTTTCTTTAACTCTACGTTTCAGAAGACTTTGCTCAACATTACTTACCTCTTATCACCTACTGTCTGAACAGCTCCTGGTGGGAGCCTCTCTTACCATCCATACAGTCAATAGCCATAATGCCGCTCTTACTGGCATTATGTGACCTAGTCTTATCCCTTGGTTCTACACCACTGACCTGTATCCCCCTGGCTGCCGTTGAGCACATCCCCAGTGCTGCTCACCTCCTCCCCTTCTGCTTTGTCCTCCGGCTTCAACTTCTTACGGGTCATGTGGCCACGGAAGCCAGCCTGGATCTTGGCAGCAGCCCTGTTGGCCTCCGGGTCATCCAAGGGTATGTCCATGATGTCCTCCTCCTCCTGGGGCCGGCTGCATTCTTCCTGCTGAGGAGATCACAAACTAATAGTTTTTCTTTACAGAGAGAGAATGTTTTATAGAGATGTTCTTCCTCAAACCCTGCTAGATGAATTTTATCCTTAGCAGATATGCCATACCATATTTTGTAACGTTGCACTCATCCCGTGCTGTCTTTTTTACAGCAGTTGATGTGTGCGTGACACCATCTGGATTTCTAGAAGGCCATTATTGCTTATTGGCCTTAATAATTTTGCTGTCCTTATCTGCTTGTTACAAATGCGACAGCCTATTTCATAACTAATTATCATAATCTGTTGTGTTTTCATCCAGGCAAAGGGCTGCGAAGAGCAACCCAAACTGACCATCAGTCAGTGAATACAAGCCCATTGTTCGTGTTCGACTATAAAATAAATCTGTTTTTGTTAAGAAACAAAGTTGGTCTCCAAGACTACTGTGTCTATTTATAGTTCAATATTCAGCCGAAAAAGAATGACCCAGCGAAAATGTTACTGCAGTCAACACCAGCAGCTCATTCAGTGACAGAAGTGCAGCATCCATCGTCCCAAAGGAAACATGAGGTGGGTGGAAGAGAAATTCTGGCTTGTCAGAAAGTGTCAGTGGAATAGCGCCAAGGCTGTCGATGAGTTATGTAAACACCAATTCAAATTCGGTGGCGAACACATATCAGCTACACCCTGTGCTTTGCTTATGGAAACAGATTGACATTTCACACAAAGGCAGCCAGCCCACAGAACGAGCCCACTGTCATCCCACTACCTTGGTGAAGCTGTGCATCATGTCTCCAGTGAAACCCCTTCAGTGTAGGAGTGTGACCACCCACCTGTTCAGCCAGCTTTCATTAGCCTCTCTGTCTGACTGCTCACCGAGCAGCCACCATCCAGCAGCAGAGACGCGATGCTGCTGCATCGCTTTCTGCTGGCTACACACCTTCTCCGGGGTCTTATTCTTTTCATTACCTCGGGCTGCTTAGACCTAGTCTGACGGGCTTGAAATATTCTCATGCAATTTTTTTGGAATGTTTTCCACTCTCAGTTTTTGAAAGCTATGTTTATAGGGCTGAATGTTGAAAAATGTGCATATGAGAGTCATAATTTCACAAGCAGTTATAGTTTATTTGACACCATAGTGCAAAAACATCAAAAACAACAAAACATGTGGCAGCATGCAGTCTAAAGATGACAAAATACTTGCACAATACCATTAATATATTAGCATATCATCCAATTAATCCTTTGCGCTTCTACCTACCAAACTAATAAGGGCTCAACAATGAAAACAAAACAAACAAACTAACCAAAAATGTACTGAAAAAGTTAATCGGAAGCTTCTACTTACATTGTGACAGTCCATGTCTTACTCTCAGAGATGAGTTCGGTCTTCAGGTGAGCTGGCCTAGCACGACTTGTATGCCTCAATGTCTACGTGGACCAGGCAAAGCTCTCTGTAAATGAGTCTCCGGTAGAATACAGATGCCTCACTGGCTCTTACTAACAATCACTGTATATTCAGTAACACCCGCTCACGCACAGAGTGAGAGAGAGACATACAGTCAGAGAGAGGAAAGGAGAAAGAGGGAGGGAGAGAAAGAGAGACCTCCTACAAACATGACAGCATGTGTTCCATCTTTTTAGTCTCATTAAGGCTGCTGACCTACCGTGTTCACTTTACTGTTACCGACCTCGAACCGAGCACAACATTTAACATCAATGTGTTTGCAAACCTTTTCACTGATTTATAACTTGATAGTTTTGACAAACGTGAAAACCATGAAGCAATCTGTCTAGATATTAATAACGAACATACAAAGTAACTCTAACTCATGCACAGAGCATCACAAAAAAAAAAAAAATCACAAGTTGCAGTGTTACAATAATAAACCACACAAATAATAATAGTTGACCAACATAGAATTACTATGGAATAGCCAGATGGTCATAAAACAATAATTGCTGACTTTCAAATTCTACTATTAGTGTGAAAATAAAACAGTGTAAGCATCTTGGACAGTTTTACACTAGGAGGTGTTATAAATTTATTAGAAGCAGAGTGAGCTAACAGCCCTCTCCATCCCTCTGATCCCAGCTGGTATGGCCGCCCACACTCCTCTGCCAGCCTCAGAGACAAGACGGAGAGGGAGAGAAACAGAAAATATCCATTTATCTGAGTTACATCTTCGACATTAAAGCTCTCCGGCTGGTTTCTAACCATTCCAACATTGAGATATCCTCATGCCTAATTTCCCTGAGACAAATCGCTTTATTAATGAACACGCTTTGTTATTATGTAGAGATGATAACCACTGTGTAATTAAACGAGCTGTAATCAATTATAATGTGGTTAATCTGCTCGTGCAAGCCTACAAATTTGTGTAATTCACTGTATGGATCCATCTAAGATGATTGGTATGGTAGCATCATTGTTGGGCACTTCTAAAGTGTGAATGCAAAGGCATAAAAGTTCAGACAGAAGATTAAATTATACTTATAATTACATAAAAGATTAAATTAGACAGCGTATGTGATATACACCATGTAGGTGAGTGATAGGATAGCTGCCCAATGTACGGTACAGTTATGTGGTACTTTTGTTACAGCTGAAATAAATTCCATCACTAATAGCAACAAAGCAGCCGTGTTTGAAGAAAAATAAAAAAAATGTGCTGTTCTGCTGTTTAATCAGTCATTCTCAAAGTGCTATTAAAGGTAGATTACTGATACAGATGGTGCCTAGCAACTATCAGCATCACCATCTCCTATTAATTCCATGACGGCACTAAGTGAGCGGTATGGTGAGGCGTTACCATGGCAACATTCTCAGTCCCCCTTCCTACACTCCCCCCCTCGATGTTTGGAGCGCTGTCGGTCCAAACAAATCAGACTGGGCTAACCGTGACAGCAGCAAAAACGTTAAAGGCCTAATTCACAAGACAAATTGTTCAGTCTGTCTTTTATGATGATAGATTACTGAATCAAATTTCAATCTGTGGAGGTTGCGGTGGCTCCCTGGAGGAAAGTGGATCTGGCACTAACAAAGCCTCCGTATTACAGTTTTATGAGCATGCGGCAGAGTAACGGGCCTCAAACAGCATTTTGCCCTCAAATGAAAAAAGGCAGTTTTTGGTGAACTTTAACATGAAACTAGAAAATCTCTGCGATTAAACAAATTTGATCGTGACCCTCCTGACATTTAAAGTTCATCAAAGCAACTGCCATGCGTGATGCGGAAAAGCAGCTATTTTCAATCACGTACCCCCAGAGAGTCCAGGGCAGACACGCTGTGAGGGTCACTGTTGATCAGACGCGTCCTTGAAGAGTTTATTTATGTAGGCTACCCGAGACAAGAATGGAAGCACAGCAGACTTTAGTCTAGCTAAAGACACCTCTGTCTGAAAGTGTGTGAGCGTTTATTCTCAGCCTGCTGACAGAGAAGTGGAAGTGTGGTGAGCTACGGCTTCAGTTAAATGTGCGTTAAACATTCAGAGTGTGAAAATGTAATGTACAACGTTAAGACATATGAAAGCGTGTCAAAACATACAGGGTCACTCATATGTTCTGTATTAGAAGAACCATCCAACTATACCTTGTCATTACTCGGGACTTCGGACTCTGCGGTTTCCTTTTCAGACCCAGTCGCCTTTCTTCCCCTTGGTGGTCAGCAACTATCACTGCATCACCTGTGTCCTGTATTTCAGAATCAGTCGTCTCTTTTTCTACAAGTTCCTCGTCTCCCCTTGATGTGAACTCTTTTGCTTCCGTTGTGTCCTCTGCGTGTGTCTCTACAAGTGTCCGCTGACTCTCCTTGTTCTCCTCCGGTAGACGATGTGCACTTACTTCAAAAGTTTCCCTGTCTGTCTCCCCTGCACTGGTCGGTACATTGGACTGTGTTGTTTGTGATGAGAGATTCTCTGCATCACCATCATTTATTTCTTCATCCTCCATCTCACTATAACCTTCCACTTGCGCGTCCTCCTTGTCTTGTCCAACCGTGTCCGTTGTCTCTTCTTCTTCATCATTTGACAAACTCTCTTTTTCATAATTTTCATTCATTTCACTTATGATGTTGTTATCTTCAGTTTTACGATCATTTTCATCCTCTGGGTCCTCTTCATCTGCCTCGGTGGTGGGTTGATGTGATAAGCTGATGTTTTTAACGCCTTCTCCCTTCTCACCATCATCATCATCACCATCTTCAGCAGCACTATCATTTAGATCAGATTCATTTATGTCTTTGTACTGCAATATTTCAGAGACCTCATGCTGACTTTCCACTGCCTCTCGTTCAAAGTTAACTTCTTTGTCATTCTTGTCCTTTTCAACTTCATTATGGTCATCTTTGGTCCAAGATATTATCTGACCTGTTGTAGCAACTTTATCGTCAGAACTAATCTCAACCAAAGTATCTTCCTTTGGTATAGCAACACTATCTGAACAAGTCTCAGTATGATCTAAATGTTCCAATGTTTCCACAGAAGAAGCTTCAATCTCTATCCCTTCCTTTGGATTTGTGTTTTCCTGCTTGTTTCCGGCTTCTTGTTGATTGTTCTCTGACATGTGAACCAGTGATGATTCTACAAACGTGTCCTCAGACTGGATCAGTATATCTCTGTCAGCAGTGACTTTTTCTTTCATTCCCTCTGTTCCTCCGAGCTCTGTAGCACACACGTCTACACCAGCCACCCCAGAATATGGAAAAACCTGCACTGGTTCTTCAACTTTGGAAATTTCTTCTTCCTCTGAGTTTAAAATATCCTTATCTGCAACAGCAGTCTGTTGTTTATCACCTCCCACTTTGTCTGCTTCTCCTAACTCCTCAGCACACACATCCACATTTGAAACCCCAGTGAATGACATGTCCGTGGATTCTAAGTCAGACTGAGGTAAATCAGTGCTGCTCTCATTTTCATTAGATTCCCTATAAACTTTGTCTTTCTCTTCCTTTGTTCTGCTCAGTTCATCTGATTGCACATCTGCAATTGAATGTCTGCTGACTGATTCTCCTTCTAAAAGTGTAATTTCTGCTGAAATGTGTTCTTCTTCATCCTCTTCTTCTTCTCCCCCTTCTGCTTCTTGTTCTTCCTTTTCTTCTTCTCCCTCTTCTTCTTCTTCCTCTTGTTCTTCTTCTTTTCCTTCTCTTTTTTCAGTTAAACTGACCTCCTCTGAGTCATTAGGTTGTCTAGTGGAAAGATTTGACTCTTCTGCGGAATGACTTGATTCGTCTTCTGTTTGGGACCCATAAGATTTTTCTCTAAAAAGTATTAATGAAAATTAATACGTGACAAGAAGAAATTGAAATGATGAAATGATCTAAGCGAATTAAATGATGCCAAAGTCTCGTGTGACACCATCACTGTGTTGCAACTGCTGCCAATCTCTTGGTTTTCAATCCTGCCCTTTGTTCTCACCCTTGACACTGTCAACCATACCTGTAATTTCACGTTCTGTGCCACTTCCGTGCCTTTACTTTACACTGCGTATGTGGTTTGCATTTTTTTTTTTACCCGGTCCCATCTATTGTATTCACATTCAAACTGCTATAAGCTAGTGTATGTGCACACATATTAAAAAAGATACATACTGAAATTCTCATTCTTATGCATAATTTTCTACTCTTGCATGGAGCATCTGGGACGAAAGCTATTTCCCCTCTGGGAGTAATAAAGTATTTTTGATTTTGATTTTCTTTGAGCTTTAAAAAAACCCTATTCTTTAAGTTTGGAACAATGTCCCGACCTTTGTGATAATTACTTATGTGCTTAAGATTGTGCACATATTTGATAGTTCAATATTCCCAATGAGGACAAAAACATCACACACTTCCAAGTTTTCATAACACACACAAAGAATTATATTTGATTGCCACGTCTTCTTTGTCACTATCCTTTCCCTCAAGTTCATCGTCTCCCTGTCTTGTTGATCTTCCAGGCTGTTTCTAGCACATAAGGTGAGACTCACTTGGAATTGGTCAGGTCTGTTTCAGACTTTTTTTCCGCACTAGGCTGCTGGAGAACAAAAAGAAAAAAGAAAGAAGGTGCAATGGTCATTACATAGTAGACACACATTGATAACCAGTGGAAAGATATATAGTTATATAGTAAGGACGTATTGGTTGAAGGTAGTACCTCAGTAGTCTTGAATGCAGGATTGTTATAGTATCTATCTTCCAATTTAGCAGCCCACTCAGCGGGGTCCATGCCACTCTCTGGAAGGGAAAAGGCAAAAATTACTAATAATATCCCTACAGCACTTGGTGACATTTGGCAGTTGCAGTTACCTTCTCTTTCTTTGAGGAGATCATCAAAATAATGTGCAGCATATCCAGGAATGTCTCCAGGCTGATCTCGGAGGACTTCTCTGGCCAGGCCCTCCAGGATTGTTCCAAATCCTTGCGGGACCCGCAGGTGAGTGTTGGAGAAAGGGACTGACATTTTTGGGACGCTAACGTCTGTGACAGCTTGAAATGTGGGATCAGGAGAAGTGAGCAGTTTTTTTTCTCCTACTCAGGTTTCGACCTGTTGTGTAGCGTGGAAATGCAGACTAAGCTAACTAAAGACTGAAATGTCCTACACAATTTAGCGAACGTTAATGTGACGTTTGGACAGAGGCGTCACACCCACCACTTAATAAAAAGGGCTCGAAGATATATTCATACGTAAGATTTAGAAAATGTCATAACAGGGAAACTAATTGCAATGGTTACCTGAAATTGCTCGTACCCGCCGTTAGTTTAGAGATCTGGAACTAGCAAAACGAAGCGTCTTTGTTTTGTTGATAAGCGTTTCTTAGCAACGGTTGTAACTACGGATACTGACAAGGCTCAAATGTCGTACAATTCACAACAAACAACGTCTTTATTAACAAAGCACAGACGTTTAAAACAATGAAAACGGTACAAATAAAACAGTATGTGATCATGTACAAGCATGTAAAAAACATCAGTTTTCGTTGTCTTGCAGCAGCGGTGACCTCAGTCAGGCGTATGTGATCACTGCATACTCGGAGTTGGTGCTCATCTTGCGGCTGACCTCTCTGGGCAGGGGGACGTGCAGCCTGTCCGCTGAACGCGAGGCCTGCAGGTGAGACCTCTGCTCGTCTCCCCACCACTGACATGGAAGGAGAAAGAGAGAGAGAGGCAGCTCATGTGGCAGGCTGGGAACAGCAAGACGGCTTCCCTCAAATGATGTTCAACATGTGGTTTGTCTAAAAGTTGCTGTTGTTCTTATCACTTACACAATGCACACAAACGAGTAAAAGAAACACACATCTGTCGTTTGACATCCCCTTTAATGTTCCTAATTCCTTTACCTATGAAGTTTTAAGTTTCCATAAAGCATAGTCAAGTGATGAAATCTATGCTGGATGCCCTTCATGTCTCCTTGTCCAGCAACAGCAATAAGCAGGAAGTAATGACTGTAACATGCTATAGATATTTACCAGAGAATAAACCTTCCTATAAATGTGGGATTCAGTTAAATAAATTCATGCCTCACCTCTTTCTTATCTCCAGGAGTCAAGTAGCCGACCTGAGTGAGCTCGGGTGTACTGACGCCGCGGACAGTAATCATTATGTCGGCATATGGAACTTCAGTGTCACTCTCATTTTCTGGGACAAAGGAATAATTGCATTATTTTAAAGTATATAGTCCTTTCTGTGTCACTTATAAATATGAAATGGGTGGTCTTACCAGAGGTGGTCTTACCTGCTATAGGAATCCTTAAAGTTACTCGTTCACTATGCGTTGACAGTGACCCTGGGCAATGAGATACATGTTGTGTAAGTGGCAGACCTGCTTTTACAGACATAAAATTATGCATTTTATTATGGATATTTTAAACTGTTTACCTTGTGCTGGTGAGCGAACAGCATGAGGCGTTAGTGATGAGCTAAAATGGGAATGGATAGAAGTTAACTTTTAAATTAACTAATGAAAATCATACATTTTAAATGGCTATTGAACACGCGGATTGGGATAATTCTCAAACATACTCACCCTGACCTGGATTCAGATTCACCTGGAATGCATAGAAATTATTATTACAATAATCTAGACATACAGCTGTATCTATTTTGTCAGTCAGAAAGTGCTACGTTTACAGCAAGTGTGATATTTTGTATCACCTTTACCATTGCAGCTCTGTCTGTTCCGATTCAGACACAGGTAAGCGGCAAATGCTGCGAGCACCGTGGCCACAGCAACAGTAACCGCTGCCAAAACCTTAATTCCAGTAAATTCTCCTGTTAGTGTAGAAACATCAGTGTTAACTTTGAGTGTAGGGGATTCAAAGGACAACTTTTATTTCTCTCTTTTACACGCATAATCTACATTCAATTTCTGTCATCTCACCTCCACTTAAATCATTTGGCTTATCCGGAAGAGATGCTGAGAAATGTAGAATAAACCAAAAATCAAGCAAAGCACGCAAAGAATGTACAACTACAATGTGGAATTTTCAGACATCAGACATCTTTACGAGAATAGGAGATCCTCACCATTTGTAGTTTTAGTCACTGGCGTTACTGTCCAGTTTGGGGCACCTGTTTGAGCTAGAAGGAACGATGAAAAAGAAAGGAAAGGAAAAGAAAGAAGACATGGCTGTTTAATAGTATGGCCGTGTAACATTTATCACATTCATTATTTATTTTTTTCTGAGTTGCCAAACATTTTCACATGTTCACGTCTACCTTTAAGGTGCAATTTAACAATGCGCTCTGTTTTTTGGAGAAGTTGAGGGTCAGCTTTATCTTCTGTGTAGCATGTGTACGTCGTGTTGAGATCCTCAGCGGTCACATTTTGTAGATGAAGCGATACGGTGCAGAAGCTGTTTTGGCTGTTTTTCCCAAGACAGCCGGGTTTGTCTTTACGCCAACAGCCACGGACAAATCCAGTGGAGCAATTGTATGTGCAGTTTAATGTCAAAGGGTCCCCCAATCCTACAGTCACGATGTGGGTGGACGTTTTCATACTGGCACAGCTCTCATCTGCAAAGAGAGAAAATGTAGTTTACAGAAATAAAGATTGCATTACAGAACATGATCTACTGTGCATGTTTTATAGACGACTACAATATTCAAAACATGTACATAACTCGTTTAAATGGTGCCGCCCAATCCGATGACAAAATGCACTCATATATTATTACCTTGTGTCACCAAAAACAAGAGCAGTGCGAAGAAGGCTGAGATCATCTTTGTAGCTCCTTGCGTTTCTGTTTCCTTCTGTTTCAAAACGTGCAATAAAGTATGCTGCTTTTGGTGATGCTTGCACCTGCAGGAAAATACTGAAATACCCACACACAGGAAGTGGTATACAACAGGATTTAGAGCTGGGTAAAAATAATTCAAAAGTTTCCATTTATTCGATCTCACTACTTGCAAACCAAAGACTGTTGAAATTGTAAAGAAGAAAATCTATTTTTGAATATCATAAGAGACCAATGAGACCACAGTTCTTCAGTAAATAAAGTTTTCTGTGTGCTTTTATACTGTAACGCACACATTTTGCACCTGTTTAAAAAAAAAAGATAATGTGGTTTGCACACACAGATGCACCACTCAGCTCACACCCTTCTCAAACAACGTGTTTGACTCTTTTAAAGACTCTTATTATTTTAAAGAGAAAAGGAGCCTTTTCCAGAAATCAGATTTAATTTCAGTTTTTCTCAGTTCACTTAAATAATTGAACTCGTCCAGTAATTGATACAATGTGTGGCAGCTTCAGCACATACTCATGCATTATAAAAGTGGAAGGTACAGTTGCAGAACATCATCGCACACCATTATCAGCTAGATTACCTGGGAATCATGTTTCGTGCTCTTATCTCACTTTCAGTGAGCGAGGGCTTCCGATGTGAATCAGTCCTGTAGTCTTAGACCAAACAGAGCTGACTAGAAATATACAAATAACCAGTGTGTGTATTTTATTAGACATTTTATGATGATGTCCTCATGGAAAGTAACACATCTGCTGTGTTTCTCAGCTTCGTGGGTTTTTCTGCTTCTGAAACAATGTGGAGCCACCTTAGGTAAGAGGAATGATTGTTAAATATCATAATTAAATGTATGAAATGTACACTAATTTAAGAACAACATACCTTGACTAGACTTGGCAGACTTCTGCATCCATTCTGACATTATTTTATATGTACGTATGTAAGAATCATCTGAAGGAAGTGCAGACCTCCCACTCAGCAAAGAGACAGATCTTTATCAATGTGAAGAGGGAAAGTTCTTCTCCCACCAGCTTTGTTTAGAGTGTCCTGCGGGTCATTTGTAAGTCACCAACCGTCTTTAAATTGCTGAGCTGTATACCTTTACTCACAGCACACAAATGTTGTTCCTTTGAAGATTAAGGTAATAATTTGTGTTTAATTCCTATGGTAATGTAGTTATTAAGTTGTCATATTTCTGTCATGTAGTTGCCCTGGACATGTATCTGCACCTCATAGATGTCCAACAGGAACATTCAACCTCTACACAGGAAGAAGTAGTATTCATGACTGTGAGGTAGAAACGTGATATTACTCTTTCTACCAATGAGTCAGATTCATACACCTTGTTCACAGTGTTTACTTGTCTTGCATAAAGAGCATATGTGTAATAAAATTAATAATGATTTACAAGCGCATCTCATCATTCGTGTGTATTCTTCTTCTTCTAGACTTGCACGTGTTGTTATTATCATCTTTAAATGATCTGTACATGATTTATTTCTTTGTGTTGCAGCCTTGTTTCCCAGGTCTGATCAGTACAGAAGACAGAGTGGACTGCAGGCTGTGTCCTTCAGGTTTCTCATGTGATCCCAACAATGGGACCCTCTCTTTATGCCCCCCGGGACAACACTCTCCTGAGGGGGTTCTACAGTGTCTGACCTGCCCTGTAGATTCTGTCTGCACCTCTGGATTCCCTCATAAGGTGATGATTTTTTGAAAATCAGCCCAAACATGTTGTATGTGAGGAACCGTGAAACCCTCTAGTTTGTGATTAGAACTGGTTGATAAAGTGTGTTCAAAAATCTGATGTTTTACACTCATGTGGTTTTTATTTGTCTTTACTTTTGTAATTCATCTCTTATATGTGCCATATAGTGTGCACCTGGCAAGGAGCCCAGCACAGATCACACCATATGTAGAGACTGTTCCCCTGGCTCCTATTCTACTGCGTGTACTATCAAATGCCTTCAGTGTCCAGCAGGTAATGTATTCATTTAGGATATTTCAAATATATAATCTTTGTGATATATGAGTAATGCCAAATAAATCTGTGAAGTTGTCATTGAAAAGAACTGAACTGTCTCTTTGCTTTAGGAAGCTACTGTCCAGATAGTGGAATGCTACAACCTCTTCTCTGTCCCCCTGGTTGGTCTTCCACACCTGGGACAGACTTCCTGCCTTAGCTGTAACGATACATCCCTTCCGTGTGGGGGAGCCGTGGTCCCCCGCTGGAGCCAACCAGTCCACAGGTTCGGTCAACCCACTACCTGTCGACCAGGAACATACAGAGACATGAAGGGAGAGGCCGCTTGTGTTGTTTGTCCCATAGGTTCGTGTTTATTCCTGCACATTGCTATTTATAATTTTTTTTTTCCTTTCTTCCTGGAAGATGACTATGATTTAACTATGCAAGCTTTTCTTAACCCTAGGTCATTACTGTGTAGGAGGCGTAGCTCTACCCTGTCCTGCAGGGACGTATGGACCTAAAGAAGGTCTTCAGAAGCTGAGAGAGTGCACACTCTGTCCTGCAGGTGGACGACTGATAGTGACAATCTTCATATATTGCCTGATATAATGTTATTTTCTGACGCTGTAAGCCTAATCAGGTTATGGGCAGCTGTAAACATTCCTGCTCATTTACATTTCCTCAACCCCAACACTGCCCACCAGTTTAACTCCCCTCCACTTAAGCCTATTTGTTTTGCATATCTGTAGTATACATGGCATCCTGTAAAATGTTCCTATGACCTGAGCTATAAATATTTTTTCTCTAGGGTTCTACTGTCTGGAAGGCAGCTCACAGAGACCCACCTCCCAGTTCCTGTGCCCACAGGGCTATTACTGTGAAGAGGGCACCGCCACCCCTCACGGGTCACCTTGCCCTGCCGGTACAGCGGGGGAACAACTGGGTCAGACAAGTAGGGCAGCCTGTAAGAGATGTAGAGAGGGACGCTTCTGTCCTGCAGGTAAGTCTCAGCACTGATGCAATGACTTTATTCAAGAGAAATGCTAAAATACTAGCACACAGTTGAGTACCTGGAAAACAAAACACAAAATTAAGGTTCTTTTTAGATTTTAGTGGATGTTTTTGTACATGATGCAACAGGCTCATCGAGCCCCGGCTTACCCTGCGCTCGGGGGAGATACTGTCCTGCTGGTGCCTTGGAAGAAGTCATATGTCCTCGAGGCACTTTCACCCCCCATCAAGGAGCAATAAGTGAGTTTTGTATTCACCACACATCAAATCATTTCTAATACTGTGTCATTTAGATTGTGAATATGAATATTTGGAAAGAGCTCTACAGCACTTTAGAAGCTTAGATAATCCTCACATCTATCATCTGCAAAACTCAGTGATTATATAAAAATATGTGTTGCTGAGTGCCAATGATGAACCATGATATATGGATGAGATATTGTAACAGATGGATGCCAAGAGGGCAAAGGAAGAAATCGTCTAATTTTGGATAAAAAGAAACAACTGTGCACGGCAGGCTAGAGCTGTGAGTCCCTATAGAAAAACACTGATGGTTGGGAAAGGAGACCAACAGCGTATAAGTAGAATAAGTAGAATAAGTAGAATAAGGATCACAGAAACACCAATTAATCTTTTCAAAGGAGGAATTATTTAACAAATCCTGAGACAGCACGCTTACAGTTGGCTCTAACTCTACATTAATCTTTGCATAACAACATATTTTTTTCTTCAGGTGTGAAGGACTGTCTCAAATGCCCACATGGTTTCTACTGTCCTGAAGGGACAAGTGACCCTGTGCCCTGTCCACCAGGATCGTTCAACCCCTTAGAGGGTCAGGATGAGCTGGCTGATTGCAGAGAGTGCTACGCAGGAAAAGCCTGCACGCAAGTTGCTCTGCGTGCTCCTGATGTTGACTGCATGCAAGGGTAAGTCGCCTCGCCAGGTCTCTGAAAAGGATTTCTGTGTAGGACGGAGCACCGATACTGTCAGCTTGTTTTCACTTTAAAAATGGATTTCTGTAATCCTCCACATAATCTGCTCCTGCCTTGACATTGTTATTTTGTGGTTTTAATAACTTTGCCCTAATCCTGATAGGTTTGTGTGTCCTCCTGGTTCCTCTAAACCCAACGCCCCAACCAGTGCTTGCCCTCCAGGTACACTGAGCGATCGCACTGACCTCACTGACCGCTCACAGTGTCAACAGTGCCCGGCAGGATATGCCTGTCTTCGAGGTGATATTTATCTTTCACACATGAACATGTTTTGCTGACCTTTAAGTTCACTGTTTGACATGTCCAAGCATCAGAAGATGTGAATTTGAAAGCTCATATCCCATATCATTTATGTTTTATCAGGAACTGGTGGGATCCAGAGACCACCACTCTCCTGCTTTGCAGGGCATTATTGTCCTCCCGGAACCATGTTCCCCACTCAGTATAAGTGTCCTGTGGGGACATGGAGTGGTCACAGTGGATTGCAAGCTGAAAGTGAATGTCAGCCTTGCCCACAGGGCTGGTACTGTTTGACCGGGGCTGGAGCTCCGTCTGGTAGATGCAGCTCTGGACACTACTGTCCTCAAGGTAGGTACAATGGCTAGTGTCCAAAGTGAATTCAGACTTTTGTTTACATTTGTATTAATAAAATGTGACACACAAATCTTCAAAGTCATGTTTTCTTTGCAGACGGCAAACTAAACATGCACATTGTATGAAATTGATTTAAAAAAATGTGTCTTTTCATCTACAGCTGTAATTATGAGTCATTCATGTGGGTATAAATATGTTGATGTTGCATCACTAGGGACTGCATATGGAACCCAGTTTCCCTGCCCTGCAGGCACCTACAGCATCCAAATGGGTAACAGACACAGAGAAGACTGCCTAATTTGTCCAGAAGGCTCATTCTGTCAACAGGGAACTTCCAAACCTTCCCCCTGCCCACCGTAAGCAGCAGTTATGTGTTCAATATTAGTAGTAAAATATGGGAATGCGATTGTAGAGGTTGATGATATAGAAAAAACTGGGGTAACAGGGGTATGAAACTGCTGTAATTTTTTTTTAGAACACCCTCTCTACCGTGTCTTTGTATAGCTCCACATTTCGCCGTGTGAAAGGAGGTCGGAGGCTGGAGGACTGCTTTGCTTGCCCTGCTGGCTATTTTTGTCCCCAGTCAGCTACTGTCAACCCCAGAGTGTGTGGAACCGGAAGCTTCTCTGTAAGGTCCCATATTTACCACATTCCACTGTTACTGGTCAATGGGCAGAATCAGAGCTGGTGTTTTAGTCTCACCTTTCCATAAGCTGCTCGGATTCTCCTATTTTTAGATGAACATTTTCTGCCCACAGTGCTGTGGTCTTACATTACTCATCATGTATGTAAATGTCAACAAGAGGAGTCAATAAAGTCAAATTTTATTATAGTTCATCTTTTGCTCTCCACATTTAATCATTCCAGCGTCTTTTAGGTGTCAGTATATCATATTCTTCCTTGCATTTTCACTGTGCGCTTTGCTGAATCCCTCCCCCATGCTACTTGATATCTTTAACTTCGACAATCTGAATCTTTCTTCTGCCGTGTGTAGGACGAGGGCTCTGTGGAGTGTTCTCCATGCTTGCAGGGCCATTACTGCAGTAATGAGACCACCAGTGAAGAAGCCATGCTAAGCATCATGGTGTGCCCCCCAGGCTTTCTCTGCTCTCAAGGTTTGGCTAGAGACCCCCAGCGCTCAGCCACCCTCTGTCCTCGAGGCTTTACTGCCCTGGAGGAGGCATTGTGAGTCAGACAATGTCACATATAGCAAAGGAACATTTCCTTGTAATGTCTGCATTCAAATTATCTGTGGCACACTTGGTCCAATAAGCTTTCTGCAATTTATTTTCTTCGCAGGATCCAAACCCCATTTCTTGCCCCAATGGTACCTACAGTGATTTTCCAGGTCTCCGTGACGTGAGTGAGTGTGTCCAGTGTCCTGAGGGGAAGTACTGTTACTCTGAGCAGCCTCATGAGGAACCTATTACCAGGCCTGTAAGAACCATACAAACATGAAGTACATCAGATGTACAGAATTACCAATTTCCAATGAGGAACATGTATTGTGAGCTTCTTTCTGTGCTGTAATGTTTCAGACAGGCATGTGTCCTGATGGACACTATTGCCCCCTAGGGACTGGTTACCCATACGCCTTCCCCTGCAAGGTGGGCCAATACAGGAAGACTGCATTGGGTCACAGTGGAGAAGCATGTGTTTTATGTCCATCCAGTTATTACTGCAACGCGATGGGAACTCACGTACCATTAATCTGCCCTCAGGTACAGTGGAAATGCTAAAAAGTTTTTTTGTCGCATTGATGGGACAGTGTAACGTCCCTGCAGCTGTCCTTGACTTGGTGGTAACAGTCTGTTTCTATCTCTGTGTATGCTTTATTTACAGGGTTTTTACTGTCCAGAGGGGACCTCTACCCCAAACCCTGTCCTGAAGGTTCCTACAGCTCCCGCTCTGCTCTCAGTGCTGGGTCTGAGTGCTCCCCTTGTGGTGGAGGCCAGTATTGCACCGGTGTGGGGCTGTCAGAGCCCTCGGGAAGCTGCAAGGAGCGCTTCTACTGCAGGGAGGGGGCCAAGTCTGCAGTATGAGAATTCAATAATTTATTTCATAGAAGTTGTTAGTCATTCATCCCTAATCATTTTCTTTACTTATTTTGGACCCTGTTAGATTCTATAAAGTAGTCCACTAAACTGGCTTGTCTTTGTACTGTGACTCGGTCCAGACTCCAGTTAATGGTCCGACAGGAGGTTTGTGTCCAGCAGGAAGTTACTGCCCCGTAGCTTCCTCTTCTCCCCTCCCCTGCCCCCCAGGCACCTTCAGTAGCAGCACTGGCCTCAGCAGACTTGAGGAGTGTATCAGCTGTCCGCCAGGGTGATACCCCTTTATTCATTCGATGTTCAGATACTTGCATATTTTTATAGGAGGACTGTGGAAAACCATGGAAAAGTTTTTACATATTTTCCTTTCTTTCAGTTTCTATTGTTTAGGCTACAACAACACCTCACCTTCCGGACCTTGTTTGCCTGGTTTCTACTGCACTGGTGGCTCAGCTTCACCTGTTCAGAATGAAGCACAAGAGGGTTATTACACCTTGAAAGGGGCATTCAGGGCACGTCCATGTCCTCTTGGCACTTTTCAGCTGGTAGGAAATGATCCATACAGAACAGCGAGTGCTGCACCTCTCAGAGCGTGCTGGTAAAATTAGATAATAAGATGTTGCTACATTCAAGGTTGTTCCCTTGTCTCTAAATCCTCCACAGCATCGAGGTGCACAGTCATGTATGGAGTGTCTGGGAGGCAGACTGTGTAATCAGACAGGCTTGTCCAAGGCACCACTGTGTCCCACAGGACACTACTGTCCTCCGGGGTCTTTGACTGCTCGCCCCTGTCCTCCAGTCAGTATCTGTGCATTAGTGTGTGTGTGAGAATATGTTTTTATTTAGTCACTCATACTTCCTATGCATGATCCTAGTCTTGTTTCATGTAGCTGTTGATCTCTGACTTGAAGTGTTTTATTAAGCCTCCATCAAATTCAAAAATTAATGTCATACTAACCAATTATTCAGGGCTCTTACTCTGATCAGCCTGGTGGTGAAGCTGTGGAAAACTGTCGCCCATGTGAAGCTGGTTGGTTCTGCAGCAGAGCTGGTCTCTCTGACCCTCAAGGTCTCTGTGACCCAGGACACTACTGTACCTCTGGAGCCTCCACTGCTTCCCCGGTACGTATGAAAGTTTGAAGAGGGACATAATTAGATACTGATTTGTTCTAAGAAAGCGATTCATGCTAAAACAGCAAAGTCTAGACTTTATTTCCTATAAAGTGCCTCTGCTCAGGCATCTGATGTGCACTGGGAATTAGAGAAGTAACACAACATATTCCAGTTATTGAAAGAAACCAATTTGTTGTTTAAATGTATATTTAGTTCACGTCGTAAAAAATGTTTTATATCCAACAATTTAACAGGAAACAAGGCTACAGTGTCTTTCATATTTACGATAACGATGAAGGCTTTGACATTTTGTCCATTATGTGCTTGAGGATGATTTATGCTCATAATTTGTTTTTTTTTCCTAAACTTTGGCAACCCTGTATTTTCCTGGCATGTGATAGTGGATGAGCCATGGGGAAGGAAAATTATTAAATAACTATCCTGGGTTCTAGGTTGAATATTTCTGCCTAAGCTGTGTAGCTGATTTGATGACAGCCATTAATTTCCCACACACTTTGACTGCTAAAGTGTTTTCTGTCATTTAATATGAATATGGATTTTGAGGCATGTTTAGCTCAAGTTTGCATTAGTTAAATAAATAATTGTTTTTCACAAGTGTTCTTTTGGAAAAGCTGCAGTGTGTGGGAAATGAATGACAGCTACCAACTCAAACTGTCCACAACTTTAACTTTCTTAACTTCTTACTAGAATTGAAAGCCAAACTGATCAAACATCATCCGAATAAGATGGTTCCTTCAACATTCCTACAGGTGGCCGTGACCTCTGGTGGCATATGTCCTGCAGGCTACATCTGTCCACGAGGGACCAAGTATCCTCAGCAGCATCCCTGTCCTGTAGGAACCTTCAGCGACACACTTGGAGCTCAAAATGTGTCCTCCTGCTGGCCCTGTCCTCCAGGACTCTACTGCAACGGCACTGGACTCAGCCAGCCCTCAGGAGTCTGTGGCACAGGTAAAATAATGTATTTTCTTGTGTAGATTTGATGTTTTAAAACATTGTTTTTGTCACATAATCCAACATTGATTTTATGGATCTTTAAATCTTTCACAATCAATGTGTGAATGTGCATCAACAGGAGTAAGAAACCAAGCAGACAGGGGTTTGGTCAAGACAGAATCATCACTTCTGTATTTTAAGTCAGTAAATGTGTATCTTTGGATGTGTAGGACATTACTGTTCAGGAGGGGCAGTGTCTCCAACGCCCACAGATGGTGTGACAGGAGATATTTGTCCAGCTGGACACTTCTGTCCCATGGGCTCTTCTTCTCCTGTACTCTGCCCGGATGGAACTTTCTCGAACTCTACAGGTACAATTTAACATTTAACAATTTGACAATATCGAAAGGTGACATGCATGTAATTATTATCCCTTTTTTTCTTGGATGAAGGTGCAGAACTATGTGAGGACTGTCCCCCAGGGACCTACTGTCTGTCTGAAGAAGGTGTCCAGCCCTGTCCGGCAGGACACTACTGTCTGGGTGGGGGTGTTGAGACCATCTTGCCCTGCCCTCCTGGCACATACAGCCCACACTTTGGCCTCAGCCAAGTGGAGCAGTGCCTCATTTGTCCAGCAGGTGAGAGTGTTGTCTTTTGGATGTCTTCATTGCTCTGTCTGCAAGGCACAGAGTCTTCCATTAAATGTTTAGTAGGCTTAATTGGATTTTAATGACTTGAATTATAAATTACTGCTAGATGTGTTGAAATTTATTTAAATAAAGGGAATAACAGAGTGTTTCATCACATTCCATTAAACAGAAAAGCGATGTTTTATGATGTCTTCGGATTTGTTCAAAAACACTTTGATGATTTCCAAGTTTTGCTGTTATTGAAAGTTTTTTATGCTTTGGTGACAGGATTCTACTGTGAGGACTGGGGTCTGTTCGAACCCACTGGGCCCTGCCAGGCTGGTTATTACTGCATAGCAGGTACATTAAATGTATAATACCAGCACGACTGTCATGAGCAGACATAAACATACGTTACCCATTCACGTCTAAACCACTGGTGCAACTTCTCAAGGTGTTAACTTTCAGAATCCAGACGGTAACTTTAGCACAGGAGTTGGGGGGGCATGTCCAAAGGGGAGGTACTGTCCTGAGGGAACCAGTCTCCCACTGCCCTGTCCAGCAGGGACTTACTCTAAGAGGTTCATTTGCCAAAATATAACACATACATCCTCGTAGGCAGTTTGACATTTTTTCACTGGCTAACATGTTTGTACGTGTATGGTTTCAGCCTTCACCTAACAGATGCCTCTGGCTGTAGTCCTTGTCCAACAGGACATTTCTGCGCGACTGCAGGTCTCACTCGTCCATCTGGACTGTGTGCTGCAGGATTCTACTGTCCAGGGGGAGACACAACAAATATAGGTATAACTGCACAAGACACTTCCCCCCTTATTTTTAAATTTGTGCATCATCAACTTACTCCTTTCTGCAGGTTTTACTCCATTTGATTATGTTTAAGAATCAGCACAATTATTCAACACTTATTTAATCAATGACTAATGAATGAATTTCTGTCTGATTAATAAACAATTTATGAACAGAAGTCTTATGTATAAGTGTCATATAGAACACAAACAGATGGTGATAAATGCAGGGAATCTCAATGTGTAAGGGTGTTTTGCTGAATGAATGAATGCTAAATTAATCAGAGTTTATCACAGGATTCATCACATTAAGGGCTTAGCAGCCCTAATCTCTGTAATTTAACATATCTAATTTGTTTTCGCTGTCCAGGCTCAGAAGGAGGCATGTGCCCACCAGCTCATTACTGTCCCGAAGGTGGTGCTAGCCCATTGCCCTGCCCAGCTGGAGCCTACACCAGTCTCACAGGCCAGTCAGTGTGCTCCCGTTGCCCTGCTGGATACTACTGTCCAGAAAAGACTGGCAACTTCACCAAGTTCCCCTGTCCCCCGGGATTCTACTGCCCTGACGGTAGACTCAGCAAAACCTCTCAGTCTTTGTTGTGCTTCTTCATAAATTAATTTTAAAAAGTCTGACATAATGCACTTCTATCTTGGCCTCTTTGTACTGAGAGGTTGTCACTGCTTTGATAAACTCTTACCATCAGCTTTAAGATTAGAGGGAAATTCATGTGCCATTTAAAATCTGTTTTCATGTTTAGGCACTGAGCATGCCACTCAGTTTCCCTGCCCTCGTGGATACTACAACCCAGAGTCTATGACTCAGAGTCTGGACAGTTGCCTGCCTTGTCCTCCAGGACATTACTGTGAAAAGGAGAGGTTGACCAAAGTGTCTGGAAAATGCAAAGCTGGTCAGTAAAAGTGCCTTTGTTTATTTCTACCAGAAATACAATCACAGCTGTAGGAGCTACTTTCTCTGTGTCAGGACTTTGTTCTCCGTGCCAGCCTATTTGGCTCTGGGAGTCAGCAAGGCAGTCCAAAGCAGCCTGCGAGGCTTCGGGGTGGGGAGCACAGAATGCACATTAAGCACAAACGTCACAACTCGACAGCAGCCAGCCACATCAATCATTATTATATCTCCTCTTTACACTGTGCAACAGCGTGCAACAACAGTGGCTTTTAAATAACAACGCCGCATTATTTCTTTACGTACCATATGTACAGTCTGGCTCCAAGTGTCACACAAGATTTCAGAACAGTCCCTCCTTGAGGACCCATCTCTCTCAGCTTGCTCTGTATTGCCGTCTTACCGCTCGGTTATTTCACCCTTTGCTGACAACGTTGTCATGTGATCACTGCAGCGAAGCTACACAATGTTTCAGCAGCAAGTGTGCTTGTACATCACAGAGACAGACAGCAGTGAAACCACTCGTCCATAACCCTGATTGTCTCTTGATTGTTCATTGCTGTGCCTCTTCCTCTTAGGTTGGTTCTGTGTGTCGGCAGCATGGAACTCACAGCCCTTTGACCTAGACAATTACACAAATGCCAACTGTCTATGTCCAGCCACCTCTACAGGGGGACGCTGCCAGGTGGGGTTCTACTGCCCCGTTGGCAGCTCAGAGCCCCTGCCCTGTCCACCTGGAACCTTCTGTAATATCTCAGGTATTTAGGCACCGTTAATAAGTAGTCCACAGTCAGCATGTCAGAGGTCCTTAAGAATCAGAGGTGCTTAAAAATGATATGACAAATGAGAATGTATGTTGTGTTGGTCAGTGTGATGCAAAGTGGATGGTACAGTAAGTGTTTTATATCTCAGTGCGAATGCTGCAGTTATGACAAATCTCACATCCAGTGTTTGTTTCTTTGACTGAATGGATGGTGCTGTAGGAGTTTCAGTGTAGCTACTGCAACTTTGGGGTGATTTGGTTTCAGCCTTCTAGGGGCACAGGCATTGTTCAGAGAAGGGGAATGTTTCTCTAAAGCAGCTCAGACACAGTACATTTGGGAATATGAAATACAAATAGCAAATGTAGTTGTGTTTCTCTAAAGGTTTGGCGCTGCCGATGGGTCCCTGCTCCCCTGGGTATTACTGTAGAGGAGGAGCAACGGAAGCGAGTCCAATGAATGGAGAAACAGGCAACATCTGTCCACCTGGGACATACTGTCGTAAGCACTGCTCTCCCAGCCTTATTAATGATTTATACTTTTATAGTAAATGTATATTTTAGTCTAGTATTGAATGTTTATGTATAAATGAACAGTCCACTAATTCCTTACACATTTATTTGTAATATTAATAATGACTTGACACAAAACCAGACACATGCTTTTCTCTGTCCAACAGAAGAACAGCAACACTGCTCACACGTTTTTACAAGAATCTAACTACACATTCCTGTATAAGACTGAGGCAATGTGACCCTAAGTTCAAGTGGACTTTAGGTGGTGCGGAAAACTGAGACCATTAAATAATTAAATTGAACAAAGTGTCATCACAGAGTACTGCAGCAGATTAGAAAAGTCGAAAAGTGTTATCACATGCTGTTTTATATTCATGAAAAAAATTGTTTTTTTTATAGCAAGAGGGCCTCAGCCTTTAACATCTGGGTTTTCTCTAGATTCTCCTATTTATTGCCACAGTCCCCACCGCTATGCAAATCAGATGGATCGAACGCTTGCAAATAAGTAGAACTACTGCATGAGCCAGATGGATTGCACACCCTGTGTGACTCATCGCGTGTCCATTTGTGTTCGGCTGTTGATAACCACACGTTCTGTCCAGTCTAAGTTCCTGTGCCCTTTAACACTGCATAGGTTTGAGTAGATGAACGAATCATGGCCTTCTCCAAACGTTTCTCCTAACAGCTGAGGGTTCTGAAGAACCAGAGCTGTGTCCGGCTGGTACTTTCTCCCCAGCACTAGGTGCAACCAGTGAGGCTGGCTGTCAGGCCTGCACTGCAGGTTTCTACTGCAAAGGACCAGGTCTCAGGGTTCCAACTGGACCCTGCAGCCAAGGTCAGTCCATGCAACTTTTCACGAGTTATTGTTATATTGGTGTTATCTCAGTGATAAAAACGTGTCATGTATTCTCCAACCTCCAAACACTTTACCATCCTTCCCATCCTCCTGTCCTCTTGATAGGCTACTGGTGTCCTCCCGGTCAGACTGTGGCTACAGCTCTGCCATGTCCCCCAAACCACTTCTGCCCACAGGGTAGCAGAGCCCCAGAGCCCTGCCCACCAGGAACCTACCAGGACAGAGAGAAACAAGCAGTCTGCAGTATCTGTAAAGCAGGTAGGAGAGACCTGCTCAACCGTTACCTCCTCAGCAGACGAGTGTGGTTCTTTGAGTTTTTTCATTAGCGTTTGTATTGGCCTCAGTCAGTGGCTTCTTATTGAACAGGCTGTTGACTTTCTCAACTCTCGGGCAGTCCCGGTTTGAATTTGTACATTTCCCTTTTTTCAAGGTTACTACTGTGATATAAGACTTGGCCGAGCCAATTCCTCTTTGCTAAGGCCCTGCCCAAAAGGACACTACTGCCCTGCAGGAACATCCCTGCCCAATGAACACCCCTGCCCTGTAGGCTCCTTCAATTCTAGGCAGGGCACAGACAGTCCAGCAGGCTGCACGCCATGTGCTGCCGGACAATACTGTCCTTCTGTAGGACTGTCAAAGCCAGCAGGTGAGACACACAGACTTCTCCTTTCTTCTGTTCTCTTCCCTTCCTCTTGGATTGTCTAAAAAATGTACTTGTAGAAGTCTGGCATATTACTGCAATTCAACACACACACACACACACACACACACACACACACACACACACACACACACATCCACAGTCATATTATGTCATTCGCTACATGTTCAGGTTCTTTTGTAAGGGTTGTGTGCATAGTGTTGGATTTGCTGCATCTTTCAAAGGCTTCAGAGATTTCTCTTAGACACAGATATAACGGAACTAAGCCAAAAATCCACCATAGTACAGAACAGATAAGTGGAAGAAACATGCCTTTTGTATATGATCCAGTTGTCAGTGAAGGTTTTCAGTCATTCAGTTTTGGTTATCTGAAGGTTGAATTGTGTACACAGAGATTTTTCCAACCAAGAAGATAGAAATCCAGTCCTGACATGATTCTACCATCAGAAAAGTTGATCCTGTTTTTTTTTTTACAAAGTAGTGATAATGTGTAGCTGCAGTTGTATTTGCAGTAAGGTGCACTGACAGTGATAATAATATTCCTCCTCCCAAAGGGCCATGCCATGCTGGATATTGGTGCAGAGAAGGATCATCCTCTCCCAGCCCAACGGATGGAATCTCGGGTTTCCTGTGTCCACCTGGCCAATACTGTCCCTCAGGTTACTCGATCTCCCTTAATTAGTGATTATCCACGGGCAGGTGCTTCAGTGCTGCTACATTGCTAATAACTGGAAACTGTTAAGTTATTGGGGTTAAACATTTTCAAAACAATCATCTTTTGTGATACCAACACTGATGCATAGGCTAATGTAACCAAATTTATACCGTGTGGGGCTATTAACATTCGGCTCTATTATATTCCAAGGCTACAATGTTTTATTCATGCTAATTACCATTTGGTGACCTACAAGACATTTATCTTGTAACTTCTGATACAGTTTCTTCTAATTAATTGTACACCTATTCGCTCTCATATGGGCCACTGACCTATGGTTTAAAAATCTTACTGTGGGGTAAAAGCCGGCCTTGCCCTGAGTTGTCCAACCATGCATGTAACAATGAACGCTTGCATGTCTAACTTAATTTGTTGCACTTATTTCTACAGGCTGTGCACACTAGCATTGAAAGATGAGTTCATATTTGTGTCATCTGTCCAGGCACCACAGCCCCCATAGTTTGCCCTGAAGGAAGCTGGTCGAACAGCTCAGGTCTGAGTTGGCAGGAAGACTGTAAACCCTGTGTGGGGGGATTTTACTGCGACTCTGTTGGCCTCACAAAACCTAGGGGACGCTGCAGTGCAGGGTACACCAGTCTCTGATGAACATAAGATATAAAGACTTGTATCTTTATCATTATTCTTCCACCCATCTTATGATCATCCTGGTTCCGCTCATTTTTGTTTTAGAGCTTTAATTTTGCCGTGGTTCTTCTGCAGATATTACTGTCTAGAAGGAGCTGTTACACCCACCCCTACTGATGGAACTACAGGGGGACCTTGTCCTGAGAGTCACTATTGCCCAGAGGGAACTGTTCAGCCTGTGCCCTGTGATCCAGGGACGTATTCAGCTGTTACACTCGCCACAAAGTGTGATGTCTGTGTGCCAGGATGGTACTGTGTGTCTGGGTCTCTGTATCTGTGTCCTGCAGGTTTGTGGTTGGCAGTTTTTTTGTGTACTAAAAACCATCATAACAATATGTTTTCGAAATGCATGCATTTTTTTTATTGCCAAAAATTGCAAATGCAGAAACACACATCAATCACTGATGAAAAAGCTGGTGTAATTACCCAACAGTTCTTCTATTTATTCATATTTATGGATTTTCCTGTGCTTGTACTGTGGCCTGCAGGATTTTATTGCCCTGAAGGAACTGGATTTGACTTGAGAGGCTGTCCAGAGGGAACGTATGGTCCTGACCCTGGCTACTGGTCTGTCTCTCAGTGCAGGCAGTGTGACGGCGGCCATTACTGCTCTTCCAGAAATGGCACAGCTGTCACTGGACCATGTCAGGAAGGATATTACTGCTCACATGGAAACACCTCTCCGCAGCCTCTCTCTCAGGCTGCAGGTAAACAGACATCATTACCCCAAAGGCACTGCATTGTCACACATTCAAGAAATAGAAATACAGGACAGTAAGGTCCGAAAATACTGCATTTTTTCTCACTGTCGTGTGAGACAGTGAAATGTCAGGCTCATAACTAACAAATGTACTCGTATTTTGAAGTGGTCGACATAGCAGCTGTGTTCCCTGTGTCTCTCACCAGAGGAGGGAGGACCATGTCCTGCCGGTCATTACTGCCCCCGGGCCTCTGTCCATCCTGTGCCCTGTCCGCGTGGGACATTCTCTAATCTCACCAAATTAGTCTCCCAGGTCACTTTGACTTATTACCACATTCACATGTTGACAGAGAGCATTTCCTTTTCAGATTACACCAGTATGGAATTCTTAGATTTTTTATGAGATTTCATTTATATAAATTGTTTTTATTGCAAATTATAAAACAAATAGTGTATAGACTATATTATTTTTTATTGCACCTTCATAATTCAAGATGTTTTCTCCGTTATCATGTTGATCTAGTGCTCAATGTTTAATCAGTGATTTAGACATGAAATAAATGATCATGTCAATACACTCAATATTTGTTTAGACCAAACAGACAACACATCTTACATGACAGTAAAAATAACATTAAATACACGTTCAATGTTGGCTTTTTCTTTTTTCGTATGATTGTTTAATGACATGTTTTATTTTGCCATTTATATTATGTTATTCCTACTTAGAACATTTTGGTTCTCCCTGTACAATCACGGAGATGTATTATCTGTGTAATGTAATATCCTACTACACCAGCCCTAAATATTATACACAGTTACTTACATATTGATTTACAGGTGGCAATGAGTTACTTTTGTTTGCTTGTAATCTTACGGCCTTTTTCTCTCCCCCTCTTCCTCTATTGTTTGCCTCTCTCATTTTCCCTCTCAGGAGGATTGCCAGCCATGTCTCCCTGGTTACTACTGTGCTGTTGTGGGCCTGACAGCACCTTCAGGAAAATGCTGGAAGGGTTTCTTCTGTTTTGGAGGTGCAGATCGTCCTGATCCTCCTTTGCAAGATAGCCGTGGAGGTCCGTGCCCAAAAGGTGATCTGGACTGAGGCGCCTGTAACTCACAAACAGTGAGAAAGGAAACAATCAGTGTAGCCCTTCAATTGGAAAAGCATGGGAATAATGTAATCAGGTAGCTATTGTTTAGACAAGAACTAGCAGCAAAAAGCTATACTTTGCATGTGATTATAGGAAACACAAAAGAAAATGGGAATTGTGAAGCAGCCAATTAAGTCTGAAAAAGCTCAGCTCAGTGAAACAGGTAAACAAAACACTCTTTTAAGTTAATAGGGCTAAACATAAGCAGCTGCTGTGTTGACACTGGAAATCGAACCGTGTCCCCTCAGGACTGTGCGTGTGTGTGTGCACGCGTGTGTGTGTGTGTGTCAGTGTGCATCACTTTCACGACTCTTGTCTTCACACAACCAGGTTATTACTGTTCGGAGGGCTCTGCAGTTCCTCAGCACTGCCCCCGGGGAACCATCAGTACAGAAGACGGCCAAACCAGCTGTAACGCCTGTCCCCAGGGGTAAAGTCGCTTATCAGCCACGCACAGTCCCAGCGCAGTGTAAATACATGCACATTTTTGCCATTTAAACATGATGGATTATGCAAAAAGCTAAATATACAGTACACGTTTTTAATGTTTATACGCATTAATGAGTTTTGCTCTCTCTTCGCATATACACACAAACACAACTAAATGCTTCGTTGCTACCAGCAGCACTCAGGAACTAAATTATTCCAACTATATTTTGTCTGGATAGTTTTTATTGTCCTGGCAGCAGTAATGGGTCTCTCTCGGGGAGTTTTGAGTGTCCAGTGGGTCATTACTGCCCGTCCAGGACTTGGTCAAAATACCAGTACCCATGTCCAGCTGGATTTATCAACCCCCACACTCGGATGACAAAACCCCAGGACTGCTTGCCCTGCCCTCCAGGTCACACTCCATTTACTGCTGATTATGAGTTTTAGTATGAGTTTTTTTAAGGTGAGGTAAATGATGAAGGCTTTAGATTATTAAATGATGCATTAACAGTATAATTCCCATGATTAGGGCCATGGACAAGTATAAAATAGGCAGGAATAGCACAGAAAACGGCACATAATGCTTGTTTATCATTGCTTTTTATTGCTCTCAATTTCCTTCCTTTTCTTCTGATACCAGGCTCTTTCTGCGCGTCCCCTGGGAGGGCTGTGACATCAGGCCTGTGTAGCGCAGGGTACTACTGTCTCTCTGGAGCCTGGTCTCCTACACCAGATGATGGAGGGATGACAGGAGACAGATGTCCTAAAGGTCATTACTGTCCCCAGGGCTCCTTAGCACCACTGCCCTGCCCCATAGGACTTTATTCCAACAAAACTAGAAACAGTCACCTGTCTGATTGCCTGCCTTGTCCTCCAGGTTGGTTTTGATTTAGCACATGACGGACACATTTGAGTGCGGTCTTTTATCCATCAGAAAATAAAGCTTTCATTAAATAACATTTCATCAAGGATAATCCTCTTACAAAGTGTGTGCTCCTCTTGTTTTGCAGGTTTCCTCTGTGTCACCAGAGGGCTCTCTTTCCCTTCCATCTCTGTCCATCTGGTTCCTACTGCCCAGGCAGAGAAAACAGCAGCCAGCCAGCCTCAATACCCTGCTCACCTGGAAATATGTGCCCACCTGGATCTGATTTACAGCTACCCTGCTTGCCAGGGACTTACCAGAATCTACCTGGAAAGGTGAGGAGGATGGGAAAAAATAGTCTGGTAATATTCTTGTTTGTCCTTCAGTCCCAAAGTCAACATGCACTTTGACTGCTCCACAATGCACTTATCTTATCCATTAAATGTCTTAAAATACTGGACTGAAAAATTATTTTCACCCTAAAACCAGGTTAAATACTCATATTAGCTCACTGCAACAATGGAAGATATATTTTTAATGGTTTGAGAGTCTGTGTTATTTACTCATTCTGGTCCATCTTTTTCAACATTAGTGTGTATGACATGAACAGCTTTAAACATCTCAAAAACAATCATCTAAAGTATTGATGTCTTTTGATATTAGTGAACATCTGTAGTCATAGTTTGGTATTTGTGCTGTGAAGAATAATGTATGTGTGTAATTTACCCCTCCACAGACAGAGTGTGTTACGTGTCCAGCAGGATTTTACTGCGCTGGCTCAGTGGATTCCGACACTGGCCGTGCATCTGGGACTCATACTCCCGTGCCATGTCCAAAAGGACACTATTGTCCACCAGGTAGGATACAACAGTGCAGCTCCTCTAACACGAGCAATGATATAAGATCATTTAATTAGATGCAACTGTATTATAAAAGTGTCGGCTGTGCAGGTTTTGTGATATTGATTACTTAAACACCAATGTGGTGCACACGTGTTGTTGAATAGGGATATTGTTTAATATGTACTCCCAAACGGGTGGATGTAACAATGACAGGCTTTCCAATTATGCAAATGGACATTGTGGAGCATAATCAAAATAAGGATGGTCTTCACAGACTAGTCGGTGATGTTTAGTTCTGGGCCATCTGTAGACATTAAATGCCATTTATCAACAGGAACACAGTCTGGTGTAGTGTTCCCATGCCCAGCTGGCACCTTCAGCAGGCAGATGGGGTTGTCCAATAAGTCAGGCTGTGAGCCCTGCCCTCCAGGGAGGTACTGCAGTTCTTCTGGGCTGGCGACTCCCACCGGGGTCTGCTCTCCTGGGTAAACACAGACAAACTGAACACATACTTCACAGAGAGACTGTGAAAGAGTTGACGTCCTGTTTCTGTCTATAATTAAACATCTCTTCTGCTCTGTCTTTCTCACCTCTCACTTCCTTCATCCCACATCACCCTCCCAATCGTCTCTTCCTCGTCGTTTCTCTGCCCCTAGATACCTCTGTCTCCATGGTTCTGTTTCTTCTCAGCCAGATGAGAGCCCAGCGGGAGGCCGCTGCTCTGCAGGGTCTTACTGCCCTGAGGGTACCAGCTACATGGTTCCCTGCCCTGTGGGCAGCTTCAGCTCTATAGATGGTGACTTACTTACTAACTTATGAATATTTGTTAATATTGTTTGTGAGTGTTTGTCATGACTGAAATAACTTCTGCTTTACAAACACTTCCCTCGTGGAACAATTTTTCACTCTACAATAATTTAATCTATGTTTTACTTACGTTTTATTCTGTGGGATCAAACTTACTTTATCAGGAGCAGTCTCTATAGAAGTATGTCAGTCTTGTCTCCCCGGCCATTACTGTGCCGAGGTTGGCCTCTCATCCCCGTCTGGCCCCTGCAGCCCTGGCTTCTACTGCATTGAGGGATCCAGAACAGCCACACCGTGGGGTAATACCACAGGTAACAGGCTCTTTATGTTGTGTTAATAACTACAGGGTACATGCATGTGCTGTTAGATTACAAATGGTGTTTGTAGTCTAAAATATTTAGGCTAATCTGACAAGGGCTTGAAAAATATGATGCTGTGCACATTTCCTCATGTTGCACTTCTGTTTTTGTTTCACATTTTCATTTCAGATAATGGCTCTGGCCTTTTAGTTTACCCACTAAGCTAATGAGTAATGACGTCCAATAAAGGTCCATTGTCTCAGTTACAGGAGATACCACATCTTCATTTCCAGTTCCTGGCAATTCAACCCCGGGTCAGTTCCATGGTGATGTGTGTCCTGCAGGCCACTATTGTCCTAAAGGAAGTGCACAGCCAAGCCCATGTAGTCCAGGTACAATCCCAGCATTTCCAGCTATATCAAAACACAAGTATGTAAGTTCTCTGTCATTTCTGGCTTACGAGTTATGTGTCTGACCTCTTGCTTTTATTAACCTGCTTCCAAATGCAGTAGACAGTGGCAGAAAGCCCCCAGAGGTACAGAACAATGGTTTAACTGTAACTAGAGCTTTAGAGGGGTTGTAAAAGCTAACAAGAGCCCAATAAAACTGTCATTTTTTGTAGCTACTAAACCGCCTAACTAAACGGTGCCATTGAAGGTGAACACAAACGATTCTGTTTCGCCATTGTTTTTCTCTTTTTTCCTCCATGTAGGAACTTTCTTAGTGAGGTCGGGCGCGGAGTCTGAGGCCGACTGTGAAGCTTGTTACCCAGGCTTTTACTGCCCCTCATGGGCTCAGACCTCTGCTGATCTTCTCTGTCCCCCGGGGTGGTTCTGTCCAGCTGGATCAGTGTCTGGACATCAGCCAGGTACAGTACACATCACCAGGGTGCAGCTGAGGTTTGGCCAATATAGTCTTAGCACTTCATCATGTCATATATTTTTTACCCAGTGTCTGATCACGTACAGTGAAAGTCTGGTTTTTAGGTTTGGTTTTACTGTTTTCTTTGATATACACTATATCATATTTAAAAGATTTTTAGGATCCAACTTTGTAGAAATAGTTGGAACTGTAATATGCTTATTAAAGTATTTTTTGTATTTTGTATTTTTTCATCTGCTCGATCATTTTCTGTAACTGGTCCGTGGATGTATACTGGAGCGGTGCTCATCAATTACCTTAGAAATCAGACTCTGCATGGACCGAGCTTTTGATGAGCTTTCCTACTCCTCTTATCTTACATGTACACCTACAGATTCTTTGAAAGGCCTAGTCATTCCCTGTTCGATTTTAATCAAGGCGACGTTTTGCTAATTTGAGCATGAAATGGCCCAGAACCTAAAAATAGTCTCCAGCTCGTTGCTGTCAGACTCAGGGTACTTGCTGCTGAGCCTGATTTCTTTTCCTTTTGCCTCCCTCTTTGATTCAGACTGGACAAGTACTGCCAGACGTAGATAAATACATAAGTTTATGTCTTTCAAAGACTAAACGTCATTCGAATTACATTTTATATGCACATTACTGTGTCATGTTAAAAAAACGAGGTGCCTGTTGAGTGCTGAACATGTCTGACTGTGTCACAGGGCGTCAGTGTTTCCCTGGCCATTCGTGCCCACGTGGTAGTGCTGAACCCACCGTTTGTAGCCCAGGCACGTTTCAGTCTTCATCTGGACAGTCCGTCTGTAACATCTGCCCACCAGGTGATTTAAACAAAAAATATGTTTACGCACATTGGTAGACAGCTAATTTGTACGCACAAAGAATGCCTCATTTAACACGAGACACCCCACTTTACTCAGGTTTCTACTGCATGGAGGGTTCATCTGTGCCATCTCCATGTCCAGCTGGCTTTTTTAGTCCATTAGCTGGCAGGACATCCCACAGAGACTGCTCTCCCTGTACCCCTGGCTCCTTCTGTAACAGCAGTGCTCTGACAGAACCTTCTGGACCCTGCAGCCCAGGTCTGACAATCCATTATCACCCACAGGAAATATAGTAAGAGAATTCAGCAACTCTAAGTGTACTTGCTGTATTTCTCCACTGTATTAGGCCACATTTTCTATTCTATATATTTTGCAGTGTTCTCGGTGAAATGTCTAATCACATTCTGCCCTGTAGGACATTTTTGTTCCCTGGGGTCCACTGAACCTTCTCCCGTCTCCCAGCCATACGGAGATGTTTGTCCCACGGGACACTTCTGTCCGCAGGGTAGTCGCTCACCCAAACCCTGTCCTATTGGCAGTTTCCTCCCGGAGCCTGCAGCGTTCTCCCCGTCTCACTGCCAGCCTTGCCCCACGGGGAAATACTGCCTCAGTTTTGGACTCTCACAGCCCACAGGTGGGGGATTTCACAAGATTCCCCATTAGTCAAGGGAAATCAGGCTAAACATTTCTTAGTGAGTGTATAGTATGAGTTTGACTAGTTCCAGACTTCTGGATCGCTGCACAAAATGTATTTTTTTCCAAATATTCAATAAAGTAGCGAAATGAAATGTCAATTATGTTTTGTTGTTGAGCAGTACTGAGGTACGTCATCAAGCCCTCATGTAAAACTGTCCATATCTGTGTTAGGTCTGTGTTTTGCAGGTTTCTTTTGCTCTGGAGGTGCCGATAGTCCCACGCCTCGAGCCAACTCCTCTTTGTTCAGTTGTCTTTATGAAATACTGGACCCCTATAACACAAAGACAAAGGCGGCCTCTTGGATGCACAATGCTTCCTGCTTTAACAACTCGGATGATTTTGGTAAAACAGTTTTTCTTTCACTTTGTGAAAACCCATTAAAGGCTGTCTTTGAAAGGATGTCACACGTGTTTGTTCAAACGGTTCAGCCAGAGTGCAGAGCCTCATGTGCCTTATGTGATAAATGTCCTACAAAGCAACAACATTTCGATTTGACCTTGTAGTATTTTACAATTAATCGCTGTTGTTTCCTTGACAGCCATTCTGTTAAATGACATGTACAAAGAGAAGAAAGGCTTTGTTTTGGTTTCCTGTGCTGGAGACAAAGGTATTCACTTAGACATCTCTCACACTTTATCTGCCATGCTCTATCACAGAGAGTGACTCTGGTTGGACTGAAGTGGTAACGGTGCCGCAGGCAGACTCAGACCGTATTGTGACTCACAGACCGCCGTGTCTCAAGAGGCCACATTATGCGTGTTCCACCTACAGAGGAGATATATGCCCTAGAGGTGGGTAAATCCCGAACTCGTGCACTTTATGTGATACTTTGTTCATTCCTCCAGGCACACGTGTTATCTTCCCTCCTCATGATATGTTAGTCCCACGTACTGTAATCGCAATGACATGTGAATGATTTCAGCTCATCTGTGCAGCGTGTGCCGCATGTTTAACTTGGACACCAGCTTATCTTGGCTTTACTCGGGCGGTCTTTTCATTTGTGGTGACTGAGATGGTAAATGAGGATGATATGGTTTGAAGAGTAATAGTCCAGTTTGTCTCATGTTTTAACAACACAGCCAGGAATTTAAATGAAACATATGTCGGATACACCCGCACCTTCTTCCTACAAACTTATTACAGCCCCATGAAAAATTAAAGGAGTCACATGAGTCACCTGTAAATAGAAGAAGCACAAAATAAAACAATGGAAAAAAGTTCAGAGTCGAGAAATCCTCTCTGGAGGGACTACATTACAGCATTAATACTCCTGATTCGACCTTTGTTCTTGTCGAAGTTGTTATTTCAGTGACACTTTTTGTGGCTATTTTTTCAGGTTTCTACTGTCCCATAGGTTCTGCCTACCCTCAGCCCTGTGAAGCTGGATCTTACTGTAACCAGACTGGTTTAGACACCGCGGCAGGTTCCTGTGCTGAAGGCTATTACTGCCCCAGAGGCTCTGTAGACCCCCATGCTACCCCTTGCCCAGCAGGACACTATTGCCCCTTTGGAACTCCTCTTCCTCTCCCCTGCCCTCCTGGAACAATAAAAAGTGAGATATGGCTGTTTTGTAATTTCACTGTAATTGTATCATCTGTTGATCTCGATTCTGTGAACAATTTAGCAACAAGACAAAACAGTGCAATACATTCTTTGTAAAGCGTAATCCCGTGCCCTTTTCAGTCCTGAATTAATAATGACCCAGACACAATATTAAACGGAGAATTACAACACCAGGTCCTCTGTGTTGGGCACATTGTTGTTTTTTTGCTGTGAATGTCCTTATATGAACTGGTGTCTATCTTTGCAGTTCAGTGAGGCGGAAATATGAAAACTTCCACTGAAGCCTTTTCTCTCCCTTGGGCGCCTATGAATAATTTCAGTCACAAAGTGGTTTAATCGTGTAATTGTATTCTTGTCTCGCGGCGGACAACCAGAATCCTATTAAAATGTGCTGTAACTCCTTTGTATCTCTATGAATTAGAAAGTGATGACGGAATAGGTATGTACTTTGCATCAAAATAACATTGTTATCTATTTAAATGATTTCATTACCTCCACTATCTTAACAAAGTGATTTTTTTTCCTGCCAAGTCATCGTACACTGTGTGAACGTGGATGCATAGATAAAATGCAAACGCATTAGCTACGTATGCCGTGTCCTATCCTTCAGGTTTCCTCGGTGGATCTACAGTTAAGACCTGCCAGCTGTGTCCTCCAGGTCGCTACTGCCACCAGAGTGGCAGAGCGGAGCCGAGTGGCCACTGCGCAGAAGGCTACTACTGTCCTGAGGGGCAGACTTCTGAGAGACCACAACAACATGCCTGCTCAGCAGGACATTACTGTGAGAAGGTCAGCCATCCAGTATTAGTCCTCAAGCTACTGTCACTCATCACTGCTGAATATTGTTTGTGTGAGTCTTCCTCCTTGGCTGTGTCTTTTACACTGTCATCACAAGTCAATCGACTACAAGCCAGTTGTTTTCTCCCTTCATCAGTTTTAGTCCCCACTGTTATTTTTACACCTGATTATGCCTGATGATGCATGTTATTCCCCATATATAAAGTCTAATAAAATCTATTTAATGGTTGCTTCAGGGCAGTGTCACACAGACAGCCTGCCCTCCAGGCACCTACCAGCTCAGACATGGCCAGGGCAGCTGCGAGACATGCCCTGCTGGTTTCTATTGTCAAGATCAAGGTAAAGCTGATGGCTAGACAAATTGTTAGGGGACGAAGCATTTCACAGCCGGGAACATAAATGTAATCGTCCTGTAAATCACGGTCACGGTCCACAGAAATGGAACTAAATGTCTCTTTTCAATTTTATTCCGGCACACCAGGAATGACACTTCCGCTTCCCTGTGAAAGAGGATTTTATTGTCCCAGTGGATCAGCAAATCTACATCCCTGTCCAGCAGGGACCTACGGAAACACATCCGGACTCGCTGAAGAAGGGCAGTGCTCACTGTGTGACCCTGGGATGTATTGTAAAGGAGCAGGTACAAGGCTTCCGGTGCACTTTGAATTTTGTGATGGACGCCAGAAACAGTCTGAAGTGGTTCAATGCTCCGTTATCAGGGTGAAATAAACCTTAAATGATCTTTGTTTGAAGGGGAGACATTCCCCAGCGGGCCATGTGCCGCAGGCTTTCTTTGTGTTGGAGGAGCGTCTGAACCGTCACCATCAGACAGTCTGACTGGACTCCCATGCCCACCTGGATTCTTCTGTCCTACAGGGACATCTGTGCCAAAACCATGCCCCAAAGGAACGTTCAGGTATCCGACAGTACCTCTGTAAACTTAACAGTCTTTGGAATTACATCCTTATTATGTCTCTATTGACTTGAATTATCAAGACGCAGCAGGATTTGAAATAAGTAAAACGTATTGCAGCACACAGTGTAAAAAATGTTTTTTTTATATTTCAGTGTAAAATCAGTAATAATTTTTGGCATTTATGAGACATAATTAAATCCCCAACATTCAATCAGCTAATGATCCATGCCCAATTTCAAATTTTGTTAGTAGTAGCACATCGTGATACTGTGATGAAATGAGAAGTAATCAAATGTGTTACCCAGGTAGTGCTATCTCTGATGTAATGCTCAGCAATTATAGTCAAAACAGCATGAAATTATGTGATTACCTGCTGTGAGTTATACATAATAAAATGTTTGCAACTTTTGACAGTGAGCAGAGGGGGCTTGTGGATGGGTCTCAGTGTCGGAGCTGCTTTCCTGGCTTCCACTGTTCAGAGACAGGCCTCTCTGCTGTCTCTGGGCCCTGCCTGCCAGGTAAGAAACACGACAACAGTTCAGCTATGCCGGTATTATGCATTACACTAATTAATAGTTACAAAAATTCTCCTCAGGTTTCTACTGTCTTGAGGGCTCCCAAAATGCTACTCCAATGTCAGGTGTATCTGGAGGTGTTTGTCCAAAAGGCCACTACTGTGCAGAGGGCAGCAGTGTACCTACACCCTGTCCAGCTGGCTCTTACCGAAATGAGACTGGTGCAAAAGGCAAAGATGACTGCAAACCATGTCCTCTTGGTAAATAAGATGTCACATCGTGTGAACGTAACGGCAGCAAGTTTTTTTTTGTAGTGAGCAAATTCTTCAATGTCTCAATGTCTTTTTTTCAAGGCCGATTCCAGGATTTGTCAGGCCAGAAAGAGTGTAATCCCTGCCCTCCGGGGTACCACTGCCAGCCCCAGAGTCTCAGCCCCACCAGGGGGAGCTCCACTGGAGTGTCCCTCCCGCTGCCCTGTCCTGCTGGCTACGTCTGTCCCAGTCAGAGTCCACACAGTCAGCCTGTCCCCTGCCCCAAAGGCACCTACGGTCCCAGCCAGGGTCTCACAACAATAGGTAGTGGCGTACAAAGGAAACTAGTAACCTTAGTTTTGGACTATAGGCCTCCTGTTTTTTTCTCTCTGGAAGAAAACAGACTGAAGAGAATAAAAGATAAGGCACATGTTTTGTGGTGTAACAATTGAGGATTATGATTATTCGAATCTGATTTTCTTAGAAAAACCTTCAGATGAGGTAATCTATAGAATAAAACAAACAAAGGCATCGTTCCTAATTTATTTTGCTTTAAATCACTGAGACTCGACAGATTTGTGCAGCTGTCTTGAAAACATATTGATCGATTACCCCTTGCGGTAGCTATTTTTTTATTTTGTGACTGCAGACATTCTGTGTATTTGCAGGTGAGTGCCTGATGTGTCCAGCTGGTCACTTCTGTGGATCTGAAGGTTTAGTCGAGCCTTCAGGATCATGTGCTGCCGGGTTTCTTTGTCTGATGGGTGCCACAGTGCCCAACCCAACTGACAACAAAACTGGATCGCTCTGTCCACCTGGGACTTTCTGCCAACAAGGGCAACAAGCAGGTAGATGAAACAAAGACATCTGATAAAATACATATTTATTTTTCTGTATTTTTCAGTAAGCTCAATGTCAATGATTTTAGGAATGTTAAAGATGATAAGCTCTATTTTTTGCATCTTTTTTGCTCTAGGTGAATGCTGGGCAGGGTTTTATTGTGTCTGGGGCTCCAGCAGAGCAGATCAGATCGTGTGCCCGGCTGGTTCCTTCTGTCCCAGTGGAACACCTGTCCCCATGCCCTGTCCTGCAGGAACATTTAGCCCTGAAACAGGAAACACTCATCGAGACAAACTGCACCATCTGTACTGCTGGACACTACTGTGAAGGTGGGAAACATGGATCATCCAGAGGAAAGAGCAAGAGTATTTGATCTGCTTGAACCTCTAAAAGTACAAAGAAATAATTATATTTTCGTTAGTGTGTATTATAGTGATTGTTGTCACCATAAAAAAATTCAGATTCTGTAAATGTGAGTATCCATAATGCAGTTAGATGAGTAAAATTCTAAATAAACACTTCCATTCTGCTCCAATCATTATTAATGGTGAAACAGGGCCTATTGTCATTAAAAATGACATAGTTGAAGTTTTTAATAATCACTTCATTGCATCATGTGACACATAAAATATCCGTACCTACTGTCAAAGGCAAAATTCTGGCATCGCAAAATTGGCTGCCTAACTTTCCAACTGTGAATGTGTCAGATGTCACAAATTATGTGACAGGTTCTGAAAGTTTTCATTCTCCGTCACCAGCGCTTTTACACCCAAACCACAATGTATAAAGTTTTGGTAAATTCCGTGGCTCCAGATAATTTGGAAGCTTATTTTGCTGCAGATTGCTGCAGATCTTATTGCTTTTGAGATTCTTGTGAATATAGAAATAAGCTATAACAGGCCTGGTAACAGGTGGTAACACTTCCTCTTTGAAAAATTACAGGCCTTTTTCAAATATGTCTGTTCCAACAAAATATGTCTGTTCCCTTGAATAACCACTTAAAAGCACATTTATAATTCAAGTATCCATCTGGTTTTAGGACACAGCCAAATTCTATCATTGCAGCAATGAAAGTAGTAAAAAATATCAGGACATCTTTGGATGAGAAGCAGCACAGTGTAGCCTTGGATATTGTTTTATTTAACTGTTTAATACAGCTAAAATAAATGTGCCTTAACAGAGGATGGTCAGACCAATTAGCAGGATGATGACTCATTTTGTGAAAGTAAAAGTTCAGACAGGCTTGTGGTTGGTAACAGGTTACATCAGGACTCTGTGCTTGGCCCACTTTTTTTCTTTACATAAATAATTTAACTGTCAGTGCACTGCTGGTTGGTTGGGGTTGGAGTCCGGATTGGCTTCTTCGTCTATTCAAAAACGATTGAACACACATCAGCCAGTCACACAACCTTTATTGGTGACAAGTTTTTTCAAAACATCCTGTAAACCACAAGATGACCACAGAGAAGATTGAATTTAGGCGTTAGTGTCTGTATGGTGATTGTGGACAATATAAATTATTTAGGAAATGAAAAAAAGTTTGTTATTTAATCTGGATACATAGATTTTAAATTAAAAATAATAATACAATAAGAACATGCTGTATTCTAGTAAGTCATTCTAAAAGGAGACAGCTATGACTACAGAAATGTTGGAAGGACACAAATCGCAAGGCTGGAAATATTTACAAGCCCACATGTCTGTTTAATGAGAGCAACAAATGTACACCCATTCTATGAGGACTGCTCAAAGTCACCGTGGGAAGTGAAATGGTGACAGCTAATGGATGTTGGAACTCTCTTCAGTCTGGCTAATCTGACTTTTAAAGCGTCAGAAAGTCTAGTTTTGTTTTTTTTGAATTATGCTGCTGTGTCTTTTCAAAGATATTCCAGTGTTGTGAAAATGCTGTTTTATGAATCTGTCCCATCAGATGTCATCTATTCTTATTCATTCAGTTGAAGGTGCTGTCCAGCCTGTGCTGTGTCCTGTTGGATACTACTGTCCTCCGGGACTGACTTTGGGAATCGAGTTCCCTTGCCCGCCTGGCACGGTGCAGAGCCGGCGTGGAGCCTCCAGTCCCGACGCCTGCCTGCCCTGTTCTTCTGGTATGCATGGGGTGGGAAATGATTTGTACTCAGTTTTGGCAGTGTTTTTAAAATCGTGATGATCATGATGTTTATTTCATCCTGTTGGTGTTCACTGCAGGAATGTTCTGCTCTCACCCTGCTCAGTCCCAGCCCACAGGGCCCTGTGAGGCAGGACACTACTGTCCTGCTGGATCAACCAGGCCCAACTCAACAGACTATCAGGTGTTGTTCTTGTTCGTTGTAGCCTGTGCAGGTTTGGGGAGGTTGGTCAATCAATACTCCTTTGACCTTTAACTGCAACTTCACATTTAAGCCGACATGAAAATCAAAATGTGATTGTATGATACAACACATGATAAATTACCACATTTCTGGAATATTTGCTATTGTTAGATTTTAACTAGTACTAACTAGTAGAATTTTTTACATTTCTGTTCCCTATTTTTATAACTTCAGAAGCTTCTCCTCAATATTCCCTCAGGGCAAAATACCTGTTGTCCTGTCACTGCATGTGAGCTATGGATTCCTATACAGTAATATGCAGACTCAGCAAAATGCGTCATCAAAAATCATTAGTGTTATCAGGGTTTTTTTTTTTTAGGGCAATTCTACCGGAAGCCGTATTTGCCCTTCTGGCTACTACTGCCCCCCTGGGACTGGAAATCCGCTGCCCTGCCCCGCAGGCTCTCTTTCTGTCTCCCGAGGACTGAGGGGAGTTGATGAATGCCCACCCTGCCCATCTGGACTATTTTGTGAAAGACCTGCAATATCAGAGCTCTCCGACGCTCGCCCATGTCATGCTGGGTAAACACTTCAGTTTCAAATTTGCTCACCTCTGTGATCAGGAGAATTTTTCTTCTACATATTTTTAATTTCATCATAAAAACAAACAAGCAAAATATCACTGATTAATTTTTCACCTTGTTACATGCATTTTTGAAAACATTAATTTATGTGTCAACAAGTGAATGAAAAAATTCTGCAAAGTTAAACCAATAATTAAGGACAATAGGTGCCTTTTATTTGAGAGTCTCAGCAGGACAGGGAGCAGGTGCTGACAGTCGAGTCCGTACTACCAAGACTTTGCTAAGAATTACCTTTAGTTGCAAATAAGATGAGATAACCCTGCTTTAAATCACCTGCAGTATTTCAGTGTGTGTGTGTGTGTGTGTGTGTGTGTGAGAGAGTATTCATTTCTAATCCAGGACAGGAAGATGTAACTCTAGTATTAAAATCCAGCTTAATTTAAATACCATTTTAGTCACATTGTTGTATGTGACATTAATCGCTGCCAGCTTTGTAGGCGGATTTATCAAATTGTTAGTATCTGTGTCAATGTCACCGTTATACCTGGGATTTTAACATATGTGTTACTTAAAGAGGTGATGGTTTGTCTAAGTCATGAGTGCTTGATACTGTACTTGATGTCAAACACAACCTCAGGACTGGACATCTCTCCCACAGTCACTCCATGACTCTAATGATGAGCCTCTCTTCATCTGTACCTGATGATTTACCTATTTCAAACACTGGCTCATATCTACTTTTGAATCTGACAATTATTTTTACAGTCAGTTCAGAGGTCATCAGGGCAGGTCACTGACAGTGTGACACTGTTAATTTTTTTTTACTGATTTTTAAATCAAATAAATTAAAGTATCCTGATTTAAAATCTAGACGTTTCAGTGTCATTGTATCACATCTAGTTGTGCAAAACCATTGTAAAAAGCACTATTGCCCATTAAAATCTGCCTGAATAGAGTTTCTGGGGCACACTTGGGCATGGAGTGTGTTACAAACGCTGTTTTCTGTTGCCTTAAGTGACACAAATTTTCAAACTTTTACTGCTGTTTTTTTCTAAACTCAACAAAAGCTTGTTGAATCTGACTCATGGCAGCTTGTGGCAACATTTGTGATATAAAATTTGGTTTCCCCTGTTTACCCCTACAGGCATGTTTGTCTGGGTGGCAGCTCCAGCCCCGCCCCATTGGATGGTTCCCATGGTTATATCTGCCCCGCTGGCAATAGCTGTCCTGTTGGCTCTGTAAGCGAGGTGCCCTGTGAGCCTGGCACTTACAGTCCTGCCCCTGGAGCAGCACACTGCATAATATGCCCCAGAGGGACCATGTGCTCCTCCTCAGCTACTCAAGAGCCCTCTATTTGCCCAGCTGGTGAGGATGGTGAAAATGAGATTGTTCCGTGGTGAAATTTAGAATTCCGCTGGAATGGTAAACATAACTACTGAATAAATGTTATATTCCTAGGCCATTTCTGTTCAGCTGGGACGGTCCTGCCTGAGCCCTGCCCTATAGGGACTTTCAGTAACCAGACCGGAGCTCACTCATATTCTGTGTGCAGCCCCTGTCCCTCAGGAGTCTACTGCAGCTCATATGGAGCCTCAACATCACAAGGTGACAAATATACTGGGCTCACTAATTTTTGCATTTTTGCTAAAGGCTCTCACCCTTTTAACAAATAAACTAGTAAAATACAATAAAAAAAACTGTTGAATATATATTTTTGTCCAGGTCCTTGTTTGGAGGGGTATTTCTGTCAAGGTGGTGCCATGGCACCAGCACCGCAGAGTTCCGACAACTTCCCCAGGAATGGCCCTTGCCCCATGGGCCACTACTGTCCAGCAGGGTGCCTCTCCCCAATTCCATGCCATCCTGGCAGCATTCGCAACACCACCGGTACAACAACCATCCCTTTATGAAAGCATTTTATCTGTCAGTCACTTCCGAATGCCATGACAACGATGATGTTGTCATCCATTTCATATCTTTGATTAGTTTAATAAGTATTTGAAATAGGTCCACATACGATCTCCGCTCATCTGGCCTGCATCACTGTTATCTGCTGCACCCCTGTCCTAGGAGGTGTGTCCATGGAGAGCTGCACTTCCTGTCCTGCAGGTTACTATTGCTCCAGTGAAGGTCTGTCCAACCCCAGTGGCCCCTGTGCTGCTGGATTCTACTGCCCTTTTGACTTCTCCTCAACCACTCCATATGCCTTCCTCTGTCCCAAGGTGGGAATTATTCATACACTCTCTCATTATTTCTGTCTTTGTATTCTCATTCTTCAATGGAATTCCCTTTGCTATCCTTCCCCTACCCATTTTTCATATTGTTTTCATAAAAGGATAAAAGGACCTCTCAGAGAGAGGCTTGTGCCACATTGTTTATTTTAAACGCCCTAATCGTTTTAGGGCCACTACTGTCCAGAAGGATCTCCCCTGGCCTTGCCTTGTCCCACAGGAGAGTACCAGCCAAACCCAGGCTCAGACAGCTGTATCCCCTGCAGACCTGGATTCTACTGTGAGGAAGCCATAGTGGGGGAGCCATGGCCCTGTCCACCACACTCATTCTGCCCGGCAGGTACCATGAACGACCCATGTTCACTATTAAAATCCACCTATTGTACGAGCATCTCAGCATCCCTTTAATTAGCACACAGCATCTTTATTGTTTAACCTGTAAATAAAAAAGTTTAATTTCAGAGGAGGGGTATGTGCTGGGGCGGATGGTTTTAGCTTTGTATTTGTTGCCATATCAATCTTTTCAGAAAATTATGGACCTCATTTTCTAAAATACTCCGCTAGTCTGAGGTAGTTACTGCCTTTCTGAAAATGATTTTGCAATAAACAATGCGGCTTTTCTCTATTCTATTGAATTTTGTTTTTTAGGCACAATGGTGCCTCAGCCCTGCCCTAATGGGACGTACACTCATTCAAACCAGAGAGGACTACAGGAAGAGAGAGAGTGTTTACCGTGTCCTCCAGGGAAATTCTGCAGGTACACTGGATACGTAGCCCTGATGCCTGCATGTACAGGCACTCAAACATGCACTTGTCTGTCCCACGCATGACATGTACAATGATGCACAATTAGGCACATGTACACTGCTCATCCACTCATCTCTGCTTGGATTACACTCACAACTAACTGTCTGGTTCACACCTTGATCAGTTCACTTCCTGATATGCATGAAAAGAAAGTTATAGTCTAAAATAATGAAGATTATATCAGCGCAAACATTTCATCCCCTCTTGAAATACTTGTAGTATGTCCATGTTTCTTCCAATTCTGGATGTTGCTCACAGTGAACTGCCTGTGACTGCCCTTTGGAGATCTTCCCACTTACCAATTTAAAATGGAAGCCTAATTTAAAACAGCTGGTGGCCCCTCATTAAATATTAAGAGTTAACAGTCCCTTTAAAGTTCAAACACCTGATTTTACAGATTAAAGTTTACTACCTAGAAAGATGCAAACTTTTACACTGGTATCAATTTTATTATTTCCCGATAACTTTCCTTTACAGTACACACTCTTTGACCATTTTTTATTTATTCTTACATCTAATGATAGAACATTCGTACTAGGTAAGTGTGAATTAAATATTATGTTGATGAAAAATACTTTTTGTTGTATAATTTCTACAGGGCTGGCAGGATCCAGGGTGTGTGTGCTGCAGGTTATCTTTGTGTTTCGGGGAGCGCAGATTTTACCCCTCAGGGACCAACGTATAATTTGACCCTGTGCCAGTCGGGCATGCAGTGTGCTGGACCATGTCCTCCAGGTACAATAAGTCAATTTTCAAAACAAAAATAATAATAGATAATACTAGCATTAATATTCACATTGTACTTCTCTGGGTTTGACCTTTGAGATTAGTCAATGTTATAGTGATGATGCATTGGTTAATAGTACAGTATATAAAATACTATAAAAAAATACTGATTGCATTGTTTATTTTAGGTTTCTATTGTCCGGAGGGCACAGAGGAGGCTCAGCTGTGTCCTGCAAATACTGTCAGAAGCTTCTCAGGAGGTGCCAGTGTGCACGACTGCTTACCCTGCCCACCTCAGTATTGGTGTAAAGCAGGTATGAGTGAATAATGATCTTTTATTTTTCATTAGATTAGATGTCCACCGTACACTCTTGACACAAATGACATAAATGACAACCCAAAAAAACAAAATAGACAATAGACAATAGAAAACCATATGGGACAAATTTTGTAAAACACACACACATCCCAGGAACTGGAGAAAGTCAACTCAGGAGTCTAAAATGGTCCAGACTGTGCCAATGACATCATATTTAATATTTAATGTGGGCAATGTGACCACTGAACTGGACTTAACAAGCACAGAAACCTAAGTTGAACCCAAACAATTTTTGACATTGTAAAGCTCTAGTAGCTCTGCAGCATTACCACAATTTCTGTCACTGTAATTAATTGCAGTATCATACACCTTATATTGCTATGGACTACTAACTAACTAACTGTGAAGATGTTTTATGGTTAGTTTCTGTGCGTTCTGAGGTGTTTAACTGTAGAGATCCTGATGGAAACAGCTTTTATTATCTATAAAGAGGTTCCTCAGTAAGAAGTACTGAGCAATAAAAGAGAAACTGAAGAAAAACATATTTACACTAAAATGTTGAGGCTGAAGATAAGCGGAGGCGTAAACCTGCTAAAACTCTAGGAAGATTATTACAAAGGGTAAGAGCCTTGTAAATAATGATGTAAAAATGCAACAGATGTAGTATAAAACAAGATGAAAATCTCTGAAGCCCTAAAGTTTTTACGATTTTGTTTGTTTGCAGGAGACCCAGTTCTGTATTTGTGTCCTGCTGGACATTACTGTGATGGCCTGCCTGGCAGTGACTACGATGGAGGGACGGGGCCCAGGCCGTGTCCTCTTTACACATATCGAGCCTCCGCTGGAGCTGGCAGCAAGGGCGACTGCCTCCGCTGCCCCCCTGGCTCTCACTGTAACAGCACAGGTGTGGCACCTGGATCGTTCACATTAGAACTCAAATGTTCTGGACAACTTTAACTTTACGCCCATCAGGGTTTTTTGTGCTACATCTTATAGGAATGTCTTTGTTTTCAATTTCAGTTTTTAAACATATATGCCATATATGTCATGTTGACATGGCAAGTGATAGATTTTTGCATAATACTCAATCTTGACATATACCGATATGTTGATATGCCATAAATAACTTCACCATCATTTTTAAAAATAATGAATAAACTACTGTGTAAAATATTAGTATAACAGCCTTGCAGCAGAACTTTTTAGCTAAGAACTCAATTACATTTTATTTTAATCTTTATATACAAAGTTTGTTTCAGTCAACAGTCAATATTATATATAAAATGTAATGCAATATAAAATACAAAATATTCCCCTCTCAGCTGTTTGACATAAATTTGACTCACATTGGTTTGATTTACATGTGCAAGGACAGCTGAAAACAAATTGCTTTTCTAGACTGCATTAATTTCTCTGTGTATGCACACTGTTTTACGAGTGCCTGGCTAGATAAGAACAGGAGACGTATTAAGCGATGAAAGGCAATGAATTTAAAACTAGTCATACCTCAGGCTACAGGGATGATAAGGTGGCAGACTTACAAAGATTTTTTTTAATCTCCCTCACAAATACCTTATTGTTCTAAACAAAACCGTACTGTCACTTATCTGGTGGATGATACTTAGCACAAGGTGTCTCTTTCCCCTATTATAGTACAAATGAAGGCTTCTTAGTCTAAATAATAAGTTGCTGAAATCCAACATGTATTGGAGTTATTTTGATAAGCTTTAGGCTTCGGATGTATTATTTATTTTTTTGTCCTGCTGCTAAGTTAATGTATTTTTAGCTTAAAGGGTGTGTGAAGTGAGAAATATTTATTTTTCAGCACTTACAGACTTCGCCAACAGTCCCTGCCCACCTGGTCACTGGTGCAGTGGGACTGGACCCCCCATCCTCTGCCCCCCAGGAACCAAAAGGCCACTTCCTGGAGCTGCTGCACCCAGTCAGTGTGAACCCTGTGCAGGGGGAACCTTCTGCCCAGACCCTCGGGCCACAGGAACACCCAATGTGGAGGGGGTTCACTGCAGGGCCTCGTATCAATGCCCCGTGGGTAAGTTCATAAACATAGTCAATATTGTTGGTATATTAGTATCTGTTCATTACTGCGACAATAACCATTTGCTTATAATCCAGGTTCAGTCTCAGAGAGACCGTGCAGTGCTGGCTCGTACTGTGGACCTCAGACTGCTGAGCCTCGAGTCTGTCCTGAAGGTTATTTTTGTCCTGAGGGATCCCGTTCCTACAATACCCCAAAACAACTGTGAGTGCCTGAAAGAGATAATATTCTGAAAGCAGACAAGCAGACGTGTTCGTAAAGCTTGACGTGGAAATTAAAGGCTTGAATTGTCAATATGATGGAAGTAGAATAGCTTTAGACAGATTCTACATGGCGTTGGCTAATGCCGTATAAATAACCCTGTTACTGCGCCCCACAGATGTGTGTTTCCCTACTACTGCCCAGCCAACAGCTCTGCGATGAAGTCCTGTGAAGGAGGCTCCATGCCTGTCAACACCAGCGGGCTCAGAGCATCCAAAAATAGCTGCTGTAGTGCGTGTGAAGGGGGCACCTATCGTCCTTACCTCTCCCTCATCCCCCAGTGCCTTTCATGTCCACCAGGATACTTTTGCCCCCCAGGTACTTTAACCAACACAATAAATCATCCCAGGTGTCAGTTCCGCTGTATTATTTCATTGCCTTACTCCAAATAAAACGTGAATTTGTTTTAATTTAACAGGTAGTGCACATTACAAGAATAGCACTTGCCCCGTCGGGTATGTCTGTCCCGTGGGATCCACTCAACCGGTGCCCTGCCCCCCCGGTTCCTACGGTAACCTCACTCAAGCTGAGAAAATGAGTGACTGTCATCCGTGTCCAGCTGGCACCTTCAACCACCTGCATGCCCAGAAGGCTTGCTTTCCTTGCGGCAGCTCCTCCACTTCACCAGCTGGTCAGACCCCATCAGCTGATCCTAGATAACTGCTTTTAAACATTAAACAATGTGTAGACATTACACAGACACAATATTATGTTTTTTAAAAGACCTTTTCAGCTCTTCAAATACTGTAAATATTCGAAATGTCTTAACCATCGTGCCATTTCCTCAGGTTCACCCTCCTGTACCTGTATTGGCAAGAACCGTGCGTTCCAGCACTCGGATGGTTCATGTTTGTGCAGAACTGGTTTTATCTTCTATGATGAACTGGATTTCAAAAGCTCTACGTCTGACAGTGGATTAGACTGCCAGCCTGAAGTCAGTAGCAGATTTATAACTCTTTATTTCTACCCAATTACCTATCTTTTTAGCAATTTTTCTGTTTTTCACAGTTAGCAAAAGTCACCAAAATAGATTTGTGGACTTGTTGAGCTAGATCCTCTCTGAAAAGTTTACTTGTGGTTCTGGTGGAAAGACACACAGCTACACATAAGAAGAGGAAAGGTAGTTCAGCCATGAATGATGTAAGGAAGAGCAACTCTTTGTGTTTGAAGTCATGTTACATGTCTCTTTCAGGTGAACAGACGTTGTGCTGCAGGACAGGTGCGTCTGGCAGCATCCAGAGAGTGTGTCTCACCCTCCCTCCATTCCTGTAATATCGCCTGTGGACCACACGGAGGAACTCTGGATGTGGAGATGGGCATGTGAATCCCTCTTCTCTCTATTCTCCAGTTGGAATGCCCACTTGTTATGGAACGTTTATGTACACTCATCATGGCCATAATTGTTATGGCAATAATCAGCTTTAAATTATTTATTTTTAGCGCAGAATTGAGGCAGAATAATTGCACGGCATACGTCTTTAATGAACGAAACTCCGAATTTGCTGCACATAGTTTGATGTATGTCCAAGTTTCCACCATCTAGCTGATAGTTTAAAGTCATTGTGAAGAATTCTGAGATAATCCATCTTCTTTATTTATTTATCCTTTATGGCAGCTACAGTAAGCAGCCTCAGAGCATGACGCTACCATGGTTCCTGGGATGGTTGTGCCAATTTTCTTCTTCAATCTTACATCTTCAGTCTCAGATCTGCAGTGGGCTCCTTGGAGTTTTCCATTGTACTTTATTGATCAATCCACTACATGCTATGAAACAGACAGTTGCTTTTTATGTTGGCACAGAGAAGTCAATCGTGATCACTAACAGGAAGTCGAGAGGTTGTCGACTGGACAAAGTAAAAGACATTCCAGCACTTTGAGCATCACTGAATTAATAATCTGGGTGGGGTGACTGTACAACTTTAATCCTGTGTTGAAAAATGAATGTCCGAATTAGAAGTGCAGCTAATTCTTGTGATTTTCATTCTTGGTGTATGTTGTACAATCATTCCGCCTCAGCAAAAATATTGCCATGACAGTCATATTCATGATGAGTATTTGTAAACTTTTGTTTGTAACTGTAGACTAACATTATGTCTGTCTTTGTGTCTCTTGTCTTATCTGCACTGTCCTGGGGCCCTAGCTGTCAATGTGAGCGATATGTGTCTGCTGAGGAGCTCTGTGATACGGCCTGCCTGTCCACGCTGCCTCAGCTCTCCACCCTGTTCTCACCAGACGGACACCTCATGCTCAACTTCAAAGAAAGAAGCGGCATGATCTGGGCCAGGGTGAGGGAGACGCAACATGACCATTTACAAACCGATAATCAGCCACTACTTGCAATCGCAAGCAATTTTCATTTACCATTAACGTGGGGTTCAATTACACTAAGTCTGGATATGAATGAGGGGATTTTTGGTGGCTGCTGCCTCCAGATAAAAATAAGCCAAATACAACATTAGTATCGTGATGCACACTTGTCACACTGGAGGCTTTAGCTTTAGTTAGTGGAAAGTTTGGCGTTGCATTTATCACGGCCTTGGCCAGTACGAGTCTCACCAGGTCATTAGGAAAAATCTTGCTGCTGCAGATTTTGTGATATCATTGCATTAGTGCAAAGGGAAAGTTATTTATGATGAACTGCTTTCTCAATGCAAGAAATTATATTTAGTGCTTTAAAAAGATGGCAACGTGGGCTCATCATTTTCCACTTGTTCCATCATCTATGAATGTGCATGCTGTATGTGTTTGCGCATATGAAGATGCCCCAACATTTAAAACATTAAAATTTTTATACCACCATCAACACAACTAGCCACAGAAGACATAATGCATAAAGGACTGAAATTAATACACTTATGTTACACCATCAGCACTGTGCCTACCAGATACTGAAATATATATATAGATCTGTACTTGAGCTTTTTTGTTTTCACCCTCAGACTGTCAACAGCGTGTTAGGCCCAGATATCCATGTAAGGAATATCAAGAAAGTCCACTTGGTTCAGTTTGATTCTGAAGGAGTGTTTGGATGGATTCCGACACGAAGAGACCTTATCAACCAGCTTCTGTCAGGTGACCAGACTATCATTTCATAGTGATAAATATTCTTTTTATTATTGCAAAGTCAACTTCAGTGTAATTTTACAGGTCATTAATTGAAATTGTTTTCTTAATTGTCTGAATCCCACCACATTAATCCGACACTGATACACCTTTACTCAGAACCAATAGAATTCCTAAATCCAGGACATAGAACGAGGAGAGATACAGAAGGTGATGATGATCCTCGTGGTGACCTAGCTGTCCTTCCTCGAATACCCAACCCCATCGCCTGTCTGTCCTGTGGTGATATGCTCATTTTCCACCTCGCCATAAACCACACTGGTACTAGTGTCTTTTACTTTAAACATTAGTGTTGGTTTATTTATGACGTTATGATTTATGTTTTGTTTTGCAATCTTTTTTTAAATTCTTTTATACCCCCAAGACCGCCGTATGACTCACTTCCCAGTGTATCAGAAAGACCATCTGTTTAACAGTAACCCCAGCTGGGACTTTGGTGCCTTCAGACGTCTGCAAATACTCTTGACGCAGACAAACTTCAATTCCACAAGGTAGTGTTGAGTCCATACAGCAGTTTCAGCCTCAAGTGCAGTTTCAGTGAAATTACATTTTGCAACCATGTCTCCTGTTGACGACAAATTCCTCTTCCTTTTTTAGATTTGCCCATGTGTTTTCCGAAACAGGGAAGTATGTGTTTGTGGACAGTGCTGTCCCAGAGTGGAGTATGGTGGTGGTGGTCAGTGAGGAGGGGACAGAGTGCGACCCCAGGGCTGCTGTCTTCCAGCCCATGACTCCAGCAAATCTGGTCAGGTATGGCATTGTCAAGCGGCACCGACTCAACCTTTTACCGGACTGGACAGTGATTACAGGTGTGTAGAGTCTTTTGGTCTTGTTGTAGTATTACTGGTATTACTTGTTAAATTTGGCAATAAACATTTCGTCGCATCTTGACTGCATTCAGGTGTCCTCAGCCTGCTGGTGGTTGCAGTTGTAGTTTTAACCACCACAGTACTAGTTCTGCGACCCAGCAAAGCCAAACTTGTTTACCAGTGGAAGACGAAGCCAAAGTGGCGCAGCCTCGGGGAGCCCTTCTTCCCAGTGGAGTGCGCGTGTAATAAAGACAGGTTTGTGGGTGTGACAGCAGGGACAGTGTTGCGGTTCGATGTGTCAGGATGATGTCTTGGTGTAAACTCTGGACCTCTTAATGATATTTTAAAGCTCAAAACTCCATGAGAGCCTCTTCTTACTCTTATCACCAGCATAGCTGTCCCAAGCATGGGTGGCATCCTAGGCATCAGGGGTGTAGGAGAAGGTGCAGAGGCTGAGGAGCCCTCTATTTCAAAAGGAGGTAAGTATTTATTATACTGTCATGTAGCTTTCTTATAGAAAAATGACCATCATTTTGTTGAAACACAGTTTGTTTTCAGTCTGATGTTGAGATGTGTATTGTTGTTTAAAATTTATAAAAGAAACATCTGCTAAAATGACATGCATGGATGGCTGGATCCTATCCTGTATGTCCTACAGTGAGAGGTGGGGTAGACCCTGGACAGGTTGCCAGTCTACATTAGGGTCAATGCAGAGAGACATTTGGGCAATTTTTGAGTCACCAATGAACATAACATGTATTTGGACTGCTGGAGGAAACCTACGTGTGATGTCATGGGGAGAACATGCAAACCCCAAACAGAACCCCCCCCACCACCAAAACAGGCAGGGTCGCAAACCTGCAAGCTTCTGAGCATAGAGTTTTCATATCCTGAGAATTAGAACTGTTCACAGTAGTGTGGCAATTCATCTAATATTTATAGTGATTTTAAGTCTGAGCCAAAGTAGTGGATCAACTGACAAACCCTCTATAGAGCTACACTGTTATCAAATCAAAAAATGTAGGTAAGCCCTACTAAAATGTACCGTGTGTGTATCTGTTTGTATGTGTGTGTCTGCTGGTTTTCAATATATTTGCCATTGTTTCTGTATGAAAAGTGATAACGTAATAATCTGATCATTTGAAATGACTATAAGAGAGTTTGCTTTAATGTTTCTCACTTAGTGCATATTGCTTCATTAATGCAGCTTGAGAGGGTGTTTAAATGTCCATTGGCCGAGTAATTATGAAACCAACACGCATGACCAGGTAGCAGTTAACAGCCTATTTCCCATTTGATTGATTGATAAAAATAATGGCTAATATCATAGCCTAATGGCTTGTGCTGTTATCTCTAGCTTCCTAGTTAGCCTATGCAATTGTAATTCCAGCACTTATCATGCAGTGCATGCTCAATCCCGGGCTAGAAAAGCAGAGCGTCTCCTCTGTATTATTATGGAGGCCAGTTCAGGAAGCCTTTGCCTTCAAAGCGCAGTCATTCTCCGTGTTGGTTTATTCTCAATTCTTCAGGATGTTGAACATGATAATGAGAGTTTTTTTTATTTCTAACTCGACATTTGCTGCTCCATTCAGGAAGTGCGTCAGGGCGCTGTGATTTGGAGGAGTTCAATGTGAAGACTCTTTACGACAAGCTGGAGGATCAAAACCTCCACATAGCCTCACAACTGGCTCGACACCGCAAAGACACACAGGAGTTCTACAGAAACATTTGTGATCAGACTGAAAAACTCAAGGTGAGTTCAGTGAAAAACATCTTGGCTGCTATGTAAAATTGTCAAAACTCGTAGTTGTCCCAGGGCCCATGAATTAAAGAAAAATGTTTATTTTGTTTCAGAATGTGTTTGAGAACATGGACCATAAAAAACTGTGTCTTCTTAAAGAGCTACTAGTCCACAATGCAATGAGGGATAAAAACATTGGAGAAGAGAAAAATGCCCAAGGTAAAACTGAATGATAACAGTGATATTTGCTTCATTGGGATAACTGATCTTTTCAAAGCAATCCTCAGTGGGCAGAGGAAATAATTACTTGCAGTGATGAGGAAGGACAGTATAATCATGTGCGGGAAATCATCTAAAAACAAAGACAACTGATTGAATAGTTTGTCTTTTGGGAAACAGTGTGTGCATATTTACTTTTTTGTTGAGCGTTGAATAAAAAGATCTAAACCACTTTTGCAGTGAATAGGAAATGAAAGTATTTTAGTTTAGCTTAGACACTAAAAATACAGGGAAATATGAAGCCTGGCTCTGCCTGAAGGCAGCACCACTAATGATCACTAATGAAGACGTTTCATTTAGATTCTATAAGAAAGGAAAACTTACCACAACTTTTCATTTTTATATTTTAGTTTTTAAGATTGATTAAACAAATGAGTCAGTTACTGATCCTTTATAGATATTGTAAAAAGTAAAAAAAAGTCATTCGTGTTGCATTTTTACTCTTTAAATGACCTGTTGTGCTTCAAGTGACATAAGCCACATTATTTATTCTATTCTCTCTCAACCATTTCATGCCCGGGACTGAACCTATCCATCCCCTCAGCTGAGGTAACAGCAGCGTTACTGGGAACTGTTCTCAGGTCAGTGGAAGTCCTGTTATTCAGGCTGGCAGGAGGCCTGGCAGAACTCAGACTTGCCTGGTCCCTCATATTGTCAGACAGGTCCCCACGACACCAGGGAATGTGAGGCACAAGGTGGATACACACAACCCGGTGACGCCAACATGTGTTACACGCAGGTACTGTCGGGTATTTCTGTTTGTATCATTGAATATTTAAGTGGAGACTAACTATTTTATTAAAATTTTTTCCACAGTTTACCTCGATGAATATGACCAAAGCAGAAGCCCTTGCCCATGATCCAGGTTAACAACTAATCTTTATGGTGGTTTGTTGCATTTGTGAAAACATGAGGATCTTAAATGTCTCATGGTGCAGTGTTGAGCTCATCTACTGACCTCTATTGTGCAATGAAGTCTGTTCACTTCAACTCCATTCTCCTATGGTATATATATCCATAAATATATGTTTTTCTCTGTCCCCTAGTCCATCTACAGAGTGCAGCTCCTTGTCTCAGTGATCATGATCTGTCCAAGCTGGTCACCATTTCCCCTTTATTTAAGACCCTGCATGATATCCAGCAGTCTTTACAGAACCTCACAGCAGCTGAGCCCAGTCAGCATCTCCACAATGGTATTTACACTGTTTTCCTTCTAACTAAACTCAAAATGTATGGATGAGATCCGATCATCATATTTTCCATTTGTCTAAGCAGCCATGGAGCATTCAGTCCCGGACAATCACGATGGGCAGCTCGTCCCGACAGCATTAGACAGCCTCTCACCTCATCACTCGGCTGTTTTCCTGTTTGGCTGTCACGTGACGCAGTTGCTCGCAAACTGCTCTCTGTTCCCCTCCGTGCTTCTCCTACTTGCCAAGTCAATCCCTGCCTCTTCTTCTTCTTGTAATGATGCTCTGCTGGCCCACTGTTCGGGGGACTTTTATTTTGATGCGGCCAATCAAATCCTTTATCTCTCAGAAGCAAAACTTCAGCACGTGGGACATTTCATTGCTATCATCCTGCAGTCCATGGCCTACATAGCATCAGGTAATTGGACCGAGATCGTTGCATAGTCCTGAAATCCCAGTATTGTGTTTGTGCAAACAGTCATATTAATGAGCTGTATTTTACTGTACGATATGTACATTAATGTAGTGTATATCTTCAAAATAAAGAACATGATCTTCTTTGGTAACAATGCCTTTGTTTTTTGTTTGTCCAGCATCCAAGCGCCAGAGCTTTGTGCAGGCTCTCCATGAGGCCATTTCATCTGTAAGCCTTCAGCTGTTCTCTCTTTCTTTCAAAGGGAGCTCAGCAGAGGTGTGTAAGGGCTATTTAAACCTTCACACATCATCACTATAATGAATAAGCAGGGGAAGATAACTTTGTCTGCTGGTTTTTACAGTCAAAAGTGGAGGCTTCAGAGGGGCTGCATGGTGCATTAGTGAAGACTTTCTGAATATTAGAGTTCCCACTGAAGCACAGTTCACTGAGCACCTGTTAGCCAGCAGGTTGGTGAGAGAGAGGAATCACACGTCTGTGTATAATATTTAAGTGCAGTTGATACTGTTTCTCTCCTTCTTCCAATTTAGACTTGAGAAATATAAGTATTTTAAGCTAGAGCAGCTCGTCTCTAAGCTCAAACGGAGTTCAACTGAGAATTCAGACACAGGTAAGACAGCTGTTGTTTTCTAGGAATATGCAGAGCAGTTATACACACTGTGAAATCCATGACAGTAGTTGCTCAGACTGAAAATATTTAGTAGATGGGGAAAACCTAAATCAGTCATTAATTGTCACAGGCGTCTGCAAGATGCTTTGTGTAACTCAGAGATTTGCATCAAGGTGTCAGGGGTTACAAATGAATGTTTAGATAATTTATAGTTTCAAGTTTAATAGTTTAATAAACGTATGTCTAAATGCTGGCAGTTGTGTGTTTAAATGTTGTTACATAAGATCTTGTTTAATATCTGCAGGTTTTGCACCAAAAGGGACACCGATGCAGGTATATCTCTGTTCCAAATCATAGTCCCTTATTTTTGTAAAGAACTGTCCCTGTCCATCAAAGAGCCCATGCAGCACTGCCATTTCCTCTGTCTCAGATGTCCTGTATAGAGGAAGAAATCGACCGGATGAATGAGTCTTTCTTGCAGCTGACTGTGCAGCTACAGAAGAGAGCTCAAATGAGCACACTGCAAAAGGAGAGGGAGGAGAGTGCTGGCAACGATTCAGCGGTAATTAGCTGAAATATTACACGTTACATATGTAATTACATAATCCAGAGAATTAATGTGCATGAGAAATAAATTAGGTTGTAAAGGGCTTAGTAATGATTTTATGTGCAACAAATTCTAACATGCAAAAACTGTGTCAGAGTCTCTCACTAATCTTACAGCATTTTAAAAACGTGTCGCATCACTATGAATCATTTAGTTTATGGGTGATCTATCGTTCAGACATCTTCCCTTAAAGATGATGTTCATTTGCTCCTCTTAAGCGTTGACTTAAGAGAAAAACGTATAATTACTACGCATGAATGTGAGGATTCCTGCATTTGCATCCGTCCATAATTGCTTTACACTATGCAAAAATGTATTTGTACCTTTTTCCACAAATCATCTATGCTCTATGATCTATCCTTTTACAGAGAGCGACGCCAACAAGCACGACAAGGCTGAATCGTAATGGGACGATCCTGCTGGAACTGAAGAGACGCTATGTATCGCAGCGCCTCAACGAGCTCCAAATCACATTAGGCCAGATGAGACAGTGCCAGCAGCATGACAGCAAGCCAAAAGACCTGACAGGAGGGCGTACACGAACCGACAGCAGCACCACTCAGCAGGAGCAGAAGGAGCTATCCTATCCTGGGGTAGACGTCGGCAGTCCGGCGGACGGCCAGTGGCAGGACAGGATTCCAGCTAACCAGAGTCACAGCCAGCAAACTGCAGAGAGCAGAGGTCTTTGTAACTATAAACTGGAAAGTCATATTCCTGACCAGCAGGGCAGTGACCCGGTCCAGAGCAACAACCCCTGAACATTACTGGACTGACTGCCAGATGCCAGAGAGCCAAAATCAGCTGCGACTTAATTCTGCAAGAAAACACAAGCTAAATATGATGGCATAAAACATGACTGGACATAATGTACAGATAGTGACGATGCACTTCGATGGATGAACCTAAAATCTAATCGTGGACTTGATTTGAATGATTTGAGTGGCTTCTGTTTGAAAATTGCTTCCACTTTAAAACAATTCAGCTGTATTATTTGTAATAATTTCTGTTCCAGGACAGAAATAATTTCTGGCACTAAGCTGTGGTGTGACAATCTGTCATCGCTTCCAAATAGTTTCTCAGTCAGGAGTTAATGCTGACTTGTTAGACAGACTCTGTTCATTATCATATTCTTATTAATAAACTTCACTAAATGAACACAGGGTGACACTTCTTCTGTTTTCTGTTCACAACAACCTCTCTCTCTCTTTTTCACCTTGTGCAGAGGTGATGTCTGCATAAATATTTCACAATAGTTCTCGTTTTTGCGTGTCACACAAATGTTTCTCAGAGCAGTTTTCAGTTCGTGAGATCGCACTTCAATCAGCGGGCTAACCAGGCGAAACTAAAAGTACGAAGCTTCTCGCATTGGCTCTAGGAGAGAAGTCTGCTGCCTTCTTCTGGTTCGAGGTTTTATCTGACGTACAGTGTTCTGGCTTATAATAGAAGCTGAGTATTCCTACAGGGGGCTGGGAGCCAAATCAGAAGGTCAGATGGAACAAGTCTTCACTTACTATCAGTGTTAGCTTGGTGCTCTGTGCCAAGTCCCCCAGATTAAATCTAGTGTCGCCCTGCGGCGCTGCGTTTGTGTGTATGAGGGGTGTGGTTCAGTGGCTCCCTGAGATTTTCTGCCTTATCAATTAGATTAGCTGCTATGTGCCACTGATCTGGCCTGTGCGCCTGCCTCGCTGTGGGACGGGGCGTCACATGACCTCGTGCCGAGCTCTTTGAGCAGCGATATTCCGTGGTACAACATTATGTTTGCTCTAGTTGTTTAGATCAACACACGGGTTATTTTTAGGACACTTTGTGCGATGTTTGGGCGAGTAAATCTCTGTATGTACAGTAACTACACACGGTTATGTGTGTATTCATGTCAGGTTTAGTGGTTTTTTTTTTTTTTTTTCAGAATTAGCTTTGCAGCTGTTTCCCTGTTCAGTATTTTCACAATAAAATGACAATAAACAGATTTATTCACAAGTAATTTCTCAGTGCATCAGGCTGCTGAATGAGGAGGAAAAATACTGTCAACCCACTTACAGGATATGGCTTAATATGACTTAATATAGATAGACATTCAGAGAGATGAGTGAAGTCCTGCTAACACTGTCCACATTGCACTATTAAGGGGTTTAGCGAGCAGCACATGAGATTGACATCTCAATTTCCAACATGTTTCATCCATGGCTGTCTGCTGTAATCATGTTATAATCTTGAAATCCTTCCAAATCCCTAGAAATCTGCTCTTCATGGGGCATCCTTCCGGGATCTGAACACACACGGACACACATGTGCAGCCACACTCAGACATCCAGCACGTGAACAAACAAGATGAAGCCGACAGGTTAAAACGCATTAAGATTCACCTCAGCAAATTTTCCCCTGGCTTCACTGATTTAGAGTTAGACTTGTCTCTCAAATGCTGAAAATGTGGTTTTGATAATGCCTCCTAAACTCTGAGGGAATTAGCTGCATTCATCACACATGAGCACGCTGTGGTGACGCCCTTAGACCTGAACGCAGGGCAACATCATTTATTCACGTTATTTGCTCTTCGTAGAAAGTAAGCTAAACGTGCCTTCTGAGGCTTCCTCTTGTCTTCTCGAGTCTGCAGGCTGTCGCTAAGCGGGCCTCCTGTAGTCACCATGGCGCTGCATTACTGTTGCTATGGTTTCCTTATTTGCAGGATGCGGTTCAGCAGGGCCTGCCATATTTAGTAGCGCCGGCCTAGTGCTGATGCTGAGAGTGATGCAGAAGCGCCCTGCCTCTGTGCTGTTCTTTTTACATTAGAGTGTGCACCAGCAACTCAAAGCATCATCGCAAAAGCTGTTAATTTAATCTTCAAAAAGTTTAATATAAAGCTATATCACATCATGCTGTACAGACATGCTCATTTTGTTATCTACAGGTAAATTTAAAAAAAGACTTTTCTTTTCTTTTTCACACAAAGCCCTGGATTCCTCTTCTTCTCCGAGATAATCCTCTCAGTACTTCAGATACAATAGCTACTAGATTAAATGCTGTGATGTCACAATGAGATTAGTGTTGCTCTTTGAGTCCTGTGGGTGCCGTATCACGGGTTGATCTGCTTTTTTCTTTGGTCCTTCACAGACTTCACAGATAACGTCAAACATCACAGTAATTCTGATTTCCTGGTGAAAGAAACATTTGAAATAAAGGAAAAGAATTTAGTTTGTGACATGCTGATACAATATGGAAACATAATTTATGTTTTGTTAGAGTTTGTTGAAAAAGTCCATAATTGATTGATTTTTTTTTAATTCAAAAAGTGTAAGAATAAATCACTGCAGCTGTGAATGACAGAATACATATGCCATTATACTCCAGGCACACCATTTCTCGTGGTGCAGGTTGTGTGGGTGTGATGGTCGGGGATGAGGTTGTTTGCTACCTGAATCATTGAATCGTGACCAAATAATGTTTCCTTTTCTATTTTTTCTTTACTCTTTGCCATGTAACATTGTGGGTCCATCCAATGGCAACAAAAATGACATGAATTATAATAAGACAGAAAGTAAACACATGGTGCTAACTAAAGCTAATAATGTATAAACAATAACTATCCCTCTTATGGACCCATGAAACATTGCTGTGGAAAAGGTAAGTGAACCTTTGGATTTAATACAGGAAATGTTCGAACCTCCACTGGTACCACTACCCTCAAGCAAGCTCTTCAGACAGCTGAGGATAAGACCTGCACAATGTTCAGGGGGAATTTTAAATCATTCTTCCTCACAGAACTGTTTCAGCTCTGCCATATTCTTAGGACGTCTGGTGTGAACAGCTCTGTATTCCATCGCCTCTCTGCTGACTTGAGGTCTGGGCTCTGACTGGGACACTCCAAATTCTTGCCCGGAGTCACTGTGTAATAGATTTGCTTTGATGTTGTGGGTCACCGCCTTCCTGCCGCCGTCTAAGTTCTGCCGAGCTTCAGCCAGCAGACAGCTACGCTGACATTATCCTCTAAGATACTTTGCTTAACTTGGAAATAAAATTTCCCCTGATGGTGAAGCAGTCCAACACAGCAAAGCACGACAAATCGTGAAACTCCCTCCACTCTACTTTACTACAGGGCTCACGTTTGTATGTGGCTCCCTTATTGTGTTGCTGTTTGTTCTTCCCAAACTGTCCAACTTTGGTTTGAACAGATGTGGAGCATCAAATCACTCTTTAGTGATGTCAGCCAGCTCCAGTGACTCATTTAATTGTCATTCTGTGCTTGATTTTCACTTTGTTATCTCTCTGAAACATTCTGCTTTGGTTCACATCGGAAGACGCTTCTTATGAATAACAAACTGTATCTTTGAAACCCCAATGCACATGTCCAGTACAATCAATGGAAGAAAAACTCATTCTAGTTTAATTGACTGGAGTGCATTTTTGATAACTCCTGACTCCAATTAGCTTTGCTTGATGTCATTAGCCCAGAGGTTCACATGGTTTGTATGCAAAACACACAAGACCTGTACTTAAAATAGATTAGATGTTCCACTACTCTGACAAAGAGAATCACACCACATTTCAAGACAACTATACACATAAATTCACTTAACACCCCATGCAGCCACTTAATTTTACTTCTGACCATAGATGATGGAAGAAATGCTCATAAAAACCCACATGAGAAAGGCAGTCGCTGCTGGCGTGCAGTCCTGCCACATGGCTGACCTCCAGAGGATGGAAGGTCATTAAAGTAAGAGTTGACACCCTGCGCGACACTTTGTCGACCTCATTGCCCAACAGCAGGTTCTTGTGTGTCGTCCTGCCGTATGTTTTGTGTGCAGCTCTCTGGCACGTGTGCGCTCACTTCTTTAGTCCTGTCCAGCATGTTGCAGGGACTTGGCACCGATGCTGTAAAGCCCTGATAGACTGAACACATGGAATTTCCTGAGAAGCAGCTGCTGAAACAATCTTATGTAATCCATGACTAAGACACCTCTGTCTCATTGTCCTCTCCCATAAAATGAGCTTTAATAAAAGCTGGTTTTGTGCATTGAAAACAGTTTATTGTGTCTCGTGATGTGGCTGCAGCGCCAGCCTGGAGTCTGAAGAGGAGCCACAGATCTCGCACGCTCGCTCCGGCCGTAATGACACTAATATGCTCACGCGCGTTGTGGTGCGGGAGGGAGCGACTCACGCATGCGCACCAGAGCCTCCGCCAGCGCTGGAAAACAAAGGCGGCGAGCCGCGGCGGGGAAATGTCATCGTTCATCCTTAATGGAGGAGACGGACTTCAGCGATCAATAGCGTTTTTCTATGAGGGATGAAGCAGCACAACTGTTATCATTGTTTGACACAGCCCGTATCAGTGAGGGACCAAATCGGCTTTTGAGACTCTACAGGTTTCCCATCTTCAGGTTTCTTCTTCCCGTCTGGGTTTCTGGACGGTTCTGGACTGAATGGGATCAGCTGTGGGCGTAGGAACTGTTGCGTCACTCGAGCAGCTTCCTCACGTCAGACAAAGATGAAGTTAGTCATTTGTGGATAGAAGACAGACGGCGAGCACAGAGGCTGCTGGGACCAGTTCCTAGATTTCAGCTTCCACATCATCTCTTCAAGTCTTGAAATCTCTTTTGTGGAGACTTGGACTTTTCGGTCGTGAAGGGGGAAGTTACCTGCGCCCGCATCAGCCCAGCAGAGGCGCTGTCCGTGGTCTCACTCCGGCCTCCTGTGGGTTTCTGCAGGGACCCTGCACTTTAACATGCTGACTCAAAGCAGAGTCCATCTGCAAGCTTTGGTCCTTTTGATTGTTCTTGGTGAGTATGAGAAGGACAGATGTGGTTTGTGTTAGTCTCATGTTTCTCTTCCAGCTGTTCGTGTGTTTGCATGAGTAAAAAGTAAAAAAAGAGAGAGAGGAGGGAGGGAGGGAGGGAGGGAGGGAGATGGAATCAGTGTTGTCACTGTATGCCCAGGGGGCCCCGGGTTATGTAAGAGCACTGGACCCAACACTGACACACAGACGATCGCTGACATTACTGTCCTACTCAACTTTGCAAGAAAAAGCCATCGCTCCGCGCACAGCCACCTCCACGTTCCCATCCACCTCCTGCCGTCCTCTAATTATCCTGTCCGTTGTAATACGTTCACTTCACAGTCTGCAGCTGCTCGCCCACAATGCTTTGCTGTCCTCCTCCCACACTACCTGCACTCAGCACCCCTCTCCCACTGTATTCTGCCATCGTCCAGCCTTTACTAATGGGCAGAGGCCGTCATTAGTGCTTCCTGGCTTGGATGATTTTGGATTTGCTTTCACTGTTGTGACTCATGTCTCTCCTGTGCTCACGGAGCTGAATAATTGAATGTCTTTTTAACGCTTAGCGAGTTTTGTTTCTGGCTCAGCGTTCGATTCAATGTACAGAGAGAAACAGCTAATGAGCAATGATAAAGGCTGAGCTTTGAGTTTATTACTATGAATAAAAACGGTCTGTTCAGTATAGTGTGCATAGTTGTATTTTCACAGTCACTGAATAAAGACTAGGTCTGACATCGTTTCCTGCAATACACACAAACAGGAGTATTCATGTACAGTTTGTATATGATAAAATATAACTGCTTTTAAGCATTTTTACTCACTGCGATGCAAGTCTTGGGTTGGACGAGAAAAGGGAAATAAATCGTCCATTATTGTAACTTGTGGTACAACCCCCCACCATGTTTTAAGATGTAAATTTTTTTCACTAAAGAGAATAACTTGTTTTAAAGTTCAAAGAAATTAATCATTATACAAATAATGTTTTTAAAAGCTTTCAATTGCACCTTCTGCTGAACTGAAAAGTCTTTATGTAAAACCTGTGTAAAGTACATACTCAACAAACTTGGATTGGCTTCCGTGTTTTAAGTAACGTCACTTATTCATCTTGCACATATTACGGTGAGCTCACCCGAACTCCACTGTGAAACCAGCCATCTAGGGCCTGAACTAAATGTGGACCACATTTCTCCTTTACAGTACGCCTGAGCCGGCCAGTATGCGTTGACGTCCCGTCAGACACAGAAGCAGTCCTGGGGAAACCCATGATGTTAACCTGCATCTCCTGCATGAGGAGGGAGGAGGTCCGAGCAAAGACGCATGTCGATTGGTTCTACCTACCAAATGAAAGTAGCCCACGAATTAATGTAAGTTGCTTCTGTGACTTGATTTTGTGTTTATTCATACTGGTTATGCCTGTCCATACATACTCGCATGATATTTTGCTTTTCCCTCTCTCCTAGATATACAAGTATGTTGAAGACATTCCTAAGGAAATGGATGGACCCTTTAAGGGCCGCCTGACGTGGAATGGGAGCCAGGACTTGCAAGATGTCTCCATTCAAATCACTAACGTCACCTTTAACGACAGTGGTATCTACGAGTGCCTTGTGGTTCGCCAGTTCGAGTTCGATTTCTTCACTCCCTCAGTCTCCATATCCAAGAACTTCACGCTGAACGTGAGAGAGAAAGGTGTGGTTTTTTTAGCTTTCCATTTTTTTCTCCTGTTATGTCCTGTTCGGTGCTAATGTTTGGCCAGATTCATGGTTTCTGTGATGATATAAATCACTTTAGCAGGGCAATTTTACAGCTGTACGAGAGGTTTTTCAAATCTCAGACCTGTGTTTGCCGTTAAGTGCTTCTCAGGCAGCGGCATGCCTCTGTAAGGTTTCCAAAAATAGACCGCAGTCCCAGGAGATCAACAACTCAAATCTGACTCTTAAGCTGTTTTTTAGAGGCTGTTATTGCTATTGGCATCAGAAACATTTTTTTATTTTACACGTTACAAATTAAAATGACAAGAAAACACGTTCAAAATCTTAAAGCAAACACATCTTTTATATTTGTCCTTGATATAAGTCTGTTTTCTAATAAGGCCAGCGATGGTCCAGAAGTGTCGCAAAATGGTTTGGTTTACTGCTACAAAAATCGACTAAGCCTTAAACTGTAAAAGATATGTAACTTCCCTCACATGCTTTGTAATATCAGCAGAACTGACGTTAACCAATACTTTCAGAACTGAGATAAATGTCATTAAAAGAAAAGTTTGCCTTGAAGATGTAGACTTAGGGCACTACAACTGATCGTTTCACTGCACTATTGTACCCGCTATTATGTTATATTAAATATGACAATGATCATTATCTCGAGGGGTTCAGACTGGGTGTGTTAATTTACAGTCCCTGCCGTGTGCCATGTTGACTTCTGTGTCCTCGGAGTTCTCTTTGTGCTCTACGTGCCCCTTCTTTCAGTGTTGCATTCTGCTTTAAGTGGGTTTAGTTTTTTATTGCACTCTCACCAACCACTTTGAGGTACACCCTGACAATCAAGGGCTGGACCCCCTTTTACCTTGAAAACCGCCTTGATTCTTCATGGCATAGATTCAGTAATGTGCTGAAAACATTCTTTAGAGTTTTTGGTCTATATTTATATGATGGCATCACGCAGTTGCTGCTGGTTTGTTGGCTCCACATCCATGATATGAATCTCCCCTTCCACCACACCCCAGACTGCTATATTGGACTGGGATCTGGTGACCGGGGAGACCAGTCGAGTACATGAGCTCATTGTTATGTTCAAGAAACCAGTTTGAGATGATTTTAGCTTTGTCATGTGTGGCGCTGTATTCTGTGGTCATAAAGGGATGGACAGGTTCAGTAACAACACTCAGGTTAGCCGTGGCATCTAAAAAAGTCTCAGTTGGTTCTAAGAACCTAGAGTTTGCCAAGAGAATATTCCCCACGCCATTAAACCAAAAGCCAGGATGGATCCATGTTTTCACGTTGTTTACATAAAATTCTGAACTTTTGATGAAATATTGCAACAGGCAAAACTTTTTCAGTCTTTAATTGTTAAATTTTGGTGACCACAGTCAAAATCACTAAAACTTTTTTCCCCTTTTTTCTCCTGTTCTGATCCACATGTCTTTACACTTAAATGCATTGATTTGCTGCCATGTAATTGGCTGATTCTTCGCACCAATCGGCAGTTCAACAGGTGTACCCAATAAAGTGGCCAACGAGTGCAGCTTGTCAATGGGCTGTCTTCACGAAGTGATGCATCACCGTGGAGGCGGCCTGTCACTAACGACACCACTTTCCTTCTCTCCCCTCTGTTGTATCTGTATGATGAGAAATAATTGTGTGTTTTGTTTTGTCTGCCATCAAAGCTTACTTCTGTTGTCAGTGAACGGGTTAATTCAAACCAACTACTTTGCTACTTTCTGTTATAAGGGGTAACGTATTCTGCTTCCTGAATGCTTGGCTTGCGGAATGTGTCATTTTTCACCTCGATCGAATATACAATACAACATGTATATTTGGCATAACCTAGTTCTGCTCATTTCTATAACTTACATTTTCTATATCTGCTTGCTCACTGTATATACAGTCACAAGAAAAATGTCACTATTGTCGCTATTTCTTGTTTTCTGCATGAATTGGTCTGAATAAAATGAAATGTGATCTAACCTTCACCAAAATTACAATTATCAAGAACCGCAAACCTTAAAACATACAAAGTGAAGGTAGAACAAGTAGCAGGTATTTTGGAGCATTCTTCTTTAAGGAAGTGCTTCAGATCAGCCACCTTCTTAGGATTGTGGTGTGAATGGCTCTCTTGAGTTCATTTTACAACATCTTTATCAGGTTAATACCCCTTTAAAGCTAAATGCAAATTAATATCTTGATCTTAGGTCTTCTGAGGTATCTTTTTGCGATGCGTAGCTCACGTCAGCTAAAGCTGCTTGTAACTAACACACAGTGTTTTTATAGGTCAGTGCATTGATCGGACTTCAGGTTTGTGTTTAGTCATGTAAGAAGTCTAGAAAACCATTACTTTTTCACCATCACTTTGTATATTTAATAGATGTGTTCAGTAAAGACATGACAATTTAGTCCTTTATCACCTTAGATATTGCATGTCTGCTGATATTTCTTGACAACTTTATGCAGAAAACCAGGAAATTGAAAACAGTGGCATTACTTTTTCTTGCAAATGTAGCTCACTATCAGCAGCATTTAAAGAGGCTATCTCAGTGTTTGGTTTCTACCTAGAAAAAGAGAAGTACCGATCAGATGTCAATGTTTTCAAAGTACAACTTTCTACAGTACACACAATATATTCTATAAAATATCATTTTACACACACTTAAAAGACTCTCCTTCATGTTTCATACAGCAGTGGTATCAAATTTCATAAAGCCTTCAGCCAGTGTACTGTACATTATAGTTTGGGCATCATGTTACAGTAATGATGTCCAGAGTAGTTGAATGGATTAACTCATGGCAAATGTATCTCTGCTTTTCCATATAGGAGGTTATATTACACTAATAGCCTCTATTTGCGGGGATTACAAAATCCTGTCAGTAAAAGCTGTCAACACTCTGGTCAGCAGGCTTTCTGGGATTGGGTACACACTCAAAGGCACAGTGGTTCACAGTTGCTCACAACAATATTGGTATTGAAGATACTCACATTTTGTCAAGTGATATTTAAACAATTACTGCATGCAAGTTTATACAAACAGTTCTTTCAAGTCAAAGTAATTTCTCTTTGTCATACTGGTCATTAAAAGATCTCTTCCTAATGCATTTCCAGTGTAACTGATGGTGAGACAGTCCTCACTCTGTGTCCATGGAAACACAAAGATGTTATTCTGGACCAAAAATGTTTTAACTTTAAAATTATTAATTATAACTGATAAACTCAGACTGCTGAAGCCTCATATTAACTTCAGAACTTTGAAATATATACAGTATATTATTTTTTGCTGTATTTAGTTCACCACTGTAAATGCATCTTTGATGACCCATATGAACATGAAGAATAATTATAGCTAAAGCTGTCTTAGTGTTTATATGGGCATATGAATATTAATTTGTGAAATGTTTGAGAGCAAAATGTTATGATTTACAGTAACACCACCAATTATGACTTAAAATATGCAGAAAATATATCTCGGTGTCATTAAGTTGGTTTCATTCTCTGAGAAACACTGTGACTTTGTATATGCATTTTATTTCATATTTAAAGGTTCGCTGTGGAGTTTTTCATCACTGGCTGTGCAGTGGAACAATATTTTTATAAGTGAGAGCCCATGTCCTTTGTTCACAACCAAAAGGTTGTATGTTCACTTTCCCACATGCCCACTTTTATACTGATTTATGGATGGGGGTACACCAGCAAATACAGCCGTCAAACAAACCGCTTACATGCAAGTAAGCATGTCCAATATAACAATGGAATACAATAAATGTGTTATAAGCAACCGTATTCACCAAACAAAGTTGCTAATCTTAATGATGTGGGATCCAGCAATGCATTCCGGTGAGAAACACTGACAGCAAAACCCTTTTTCAACAACAACACTCCACAGGTTACCTTTAACTCCCCAGGCTTTATTATCATTGATTCACAGGTATGACCATAAAACTCTGTATGCAACATAACTTCTGCATCATTTTAAAAATGCATCAACACTTTTTCTGTACGCTCACCAGAAATGCTTTTAACTGCATAGTTATACAGTAGCTTTGTGCATCCTAAGTAGAAATTGTAGAGAAACTGAACTGCTACGGTATGCAGTAGAATATTACCCTCCTTTTGTCTCACTGTAGATGCTTAGAATGGTTGAACATACATGAAAAACTTAGTATAGTTAATTAAACCCACCGAATAATAAGGCTCCCATTCTCTGTTCACTGCAAAAAGCATTCATAGGAAAGCTGCATCCTGAATAATACATGTCCTGTGCGGCTGTTTGTGCTCCACAGCTGGCGAAGACACCACAGCTCTCTACTCTGAGATCACGATGTATATGCTGCTGGTGTTCTTGACCTTATGGCTTCTGGTGGAAATGGTTTATTGCTACAGGAAGATCTCCAAGTCTGAAGAACAGGCTCAGGACACAGCGTGAGTCTCACACAGAGACACGTGTACAGATGCACAGACAGACACTATCACAGATCAGTGTGAGTCGAGGTACAGCTGAAAATTACTTGTTAAAACACGGTGGAAAGTAACAGGCTGTACCCAGGTACAGGCTTTTTAATGACTCAACACAACAAGACAGTATGTGACACTGTTAAAAGCCTGAATTTCTGGCCATTAAACACAATTAATTTTGAGAGGCAATGAAGAAGAAAGCGGGGTGGAGGGAAAGTTAAAGAATCAGGCAGGGAAACAGACAAACTGACAGAGAGGTAATTGAGTCTACACTGCATCCGTTCCGTAACCTTCCTGCAACAGTAATCCGTCTTTTCACTTAGGCCGCCTGACAGGACTGAATGATTGTAAGCACTGCTGACACTCCGTTTTTATACAACCTTTTCACGTCTGTGCTGGATTTGCAACTTCATCAGAAACTTGTCTTTTTGCGTCACTTGTCGGCACTGACAAAAAGCCAAATGCAGTCATGTAGTCGGCTCTCACTGGATTGTCGGGATGTTGACTGGGCCTGTCCGTCCAGTTCCACAAATTTTCGAATAGGCAATTTGTGTCCGGAGCAAAACAATCACAGATAACATACAGTACATATGCTGATTCAGTTATTGTGGTATTGCAGACATTTATTCCTCATTCCAATATCTGACCTTTACAGAAACACACAACGTAGTGTACAAGGCTAACACAAGCTATGTTTTCAAAAGAGGGAGTGGATACAATACATCATATTCACATAACCTATATCACATATATTTCACTGCAATAGCAGCATGTTTCTATAGTGTATTTACTGCAATAACATTTACCAGGGAGTAAACACACGTTTCCAAGAACCAATTTCTGTTATGTAGTATGAATTATTTTAAAAATATGTTTTTTATATAATTCACCACGGGACTGTTAATTAATGAGTTTTTAAGCAGGAATTTCGTCCCACTTTGCTTTCAGCACTCAGGTAAAATGTATGGATCCACACACAAAAGACAAATTAAGCCAAGCATCAAGTGTGAATGTGCATAATTCTGTAAACTTCATCGGTTCTTGCAGCCGAAAGAGTTAATGGGTTGTGGCAACCTCACAGCCATTATTGACCTGTGTGACAACACATCAGCGAAGAGCTACACCCACTCACAGAGGCTGTTTCGCGGTCGGTCTCTTAGCTACCCAGGCTTAATGGATATGTACCACAGCTTGAACATCCTGAGGTTAGATATTGTGATGCATTAGTGCCTCCGATCATATTAGTCATGTTACTGATGGAAAAGATGAAGTGTCATAATGTGTCAAAGTAATATGAACCGAGACTATGTTTTAAATCAAAGTTATGAAGCTTTCATTACTAGTAAAAGCACATATTCATCTACATGTTCTTGTGCAGGTCTTCTGGACTAGGTACATATTTTGGTCTGAGGGCAGATTTCATATTTTAAAACATTCAGGGTCTTAGATGTTCCTCTGTTTTTTTTTTACCAATCTGCCTGCAGGACAAACTACCTAGCCATTCCGTCTGAGCAGAAAGACAATCCAGCTGCTCCTGTTACCGAATAAAAGTGATTGTCAGTGAAACGGTATTTTACATGTGACTCTCGACTGCAGTCATCTCCTCTCCTTCTACTCATTGTTTGTACCTTTGTTAGTCATGACTGTGATGCTCTGTAGTGACGTCCTGTTGTCTCAGCACGCTCTGTCTCCTCTTCCCAGTTCCCCTAAAAAGGACGTTCATTCCTGCCGTTTTCGAAACTGTTGCCGAATCACAAGTCTCCATTTGTACTCTCTTTCCGTTCAGTGTTGTTATCCCTCTATCAAGAAATGTTAGAATCTATTGCATCCAGGTTTGTGTAGAAATAAGTTAACATTTACAGTGGACTGCCTGTAAAAAGTATTCACCTCACAGTAGAAGTCTTTACTTTTTTTATTTGTGATCGATTTAATTTGGCTTCATCGACCAAAAAATTATTACTTTTAAATCACTGTAAAAACAGATCACTACAAAGTGGTTAAAATGTATTTAAATTATAAAACCACAAACAAGAGAGCAGCTGAATCATCACTGGTGCAGCCAGTTGGCGTTTGGGAACCACCTGAAAGCAGACAGACAGTTTTCAGAGGTAGTAGCATAAATACAGCTCTGCCTGGAAGGTCTGGTCACCGGTGAGTTACCATACTGGCCAGGCGTTACACAATGACGCAAGCAAAGCAGATGTTAGTGGAGTAATAGAAGAAAATGTCCACGTCACTGGAGCCCAGTTCAATTCATCATTCTGAAATGGTGGCAAAGCGACACATTTTGAAATCTGCAGGGTGTCTTCAAAATCCAAGTGACTGTGTAAGAAGCAGAGTAGTGAAGGAGGCCACTAAAGCGGCTGTCACACCTGGCATTAGCTGCGACTTGCATTTGAGAATGCAAGTCATTACCGAGACTCCAGAAAAAAGTCGTTCCTACTGCATGTTCGTCTGACTCAGAAAATCTCCCACTGGGTCCAACTCTGGCCAATGTCCAAACCTCATTCTCCAGACTTTGTCCACAGTTGAAATGTGAAAAGGTCCCAACATCCCTCTAATGGAGTCACCAGCTTCAGCAGCTGAGCTGGGAGAAACTGTTTCTTTACCAACGGTTGCCTGGTCCAATGAAAGCACCTGTCCTGGTGATCAAAGAGCCCAACTTTAGTCTCAACAGGCCAACGAACTTTGTCGCAGTTGATTTCAGACTCTTCTACATGTCTTCTGAGAAACTGCATAAGCTGCCACTTGTGAAAACCTCCATCCCGATTGCTGAAGCTGTAACTGCGACAGAGGAGTTGTACTTGCCTCGGTGGCCTCCCTCACTAGTGCAGTCACTCAGTTTTTGAGCACATTTTGCTCTAGGAAGATAAAAATCACGACATATACCTTCTATTTCTTAATGATGAACATGTAACATCAAGGGATGTTCAGGAATTTCTCTCGTACCGTCCATGAATGTCTGCTGTCTTTAACAGTGGCGTTTTAATTGCTTTAAAGGAGGCAAACACATTCGTGATAATTTATTTTATCTGCTTATTAGGGATTTGTTTTTACTTTATGAAATCAGTCACGATTCAGTGTAAACAAACAAAAAGGTGAGACCCTGTCAGGGCATGAATACTCTCTACGGGCACGAGAAATGTGGAAACTGAATGAATGAAGCATTCAACTGATTGAGTCATTGCACATTGGCAAGAGCATGAAGTTCAGATATGTATATGCCACTAAACTCTGCTTCTGGAAGTCAGTTATGGCAGTGCATGGCATTTGTTTACCGTAAATGAATCAGATGATGTGGTATTTGGTCATAGTTTAATATTGCAGATGAAACACAGGTTGTTAAGCATATAAACCATTATGTGATAAATGATTGCAAATTTGTTTCCTGCTCTTTTTTTAGATATTGACCAGTGGGGATGAGACTTTCAGTGTCATGTGACACAAACTGGCAAAGATTCCACAATCCCATCGATGTCACTTTGAAGGTATCATTACTCCCAGACAAGCCATGAGAATCCTGCCAACGGACCTGCTCCCCTGTGTGACGACTGTGTCTTGTGAAGAACCAGTCAAAAACGTCCAAGTGCTCAACTTTTCTGCCCTTGTTCCTTTTGTTGGTCTTTTTTTTTTTTTTTTTTTTTACCTTCGTGCCAGGCATCTGAAATCAAGTGCTTTGACAAATACAGCAGGTTAGAGAACAAAAATGTCAGTGTGCTGCACTTCTCATCACATAAGTACCAGCCATGCTTCACTTGGACCTGTCAGTGTGTCCACTCAATTTTCCTAGTAGTTAGTGATGCCTCTGTGATTTATAGCCAATATAAGCAGTTTATGATTTCAGGAAAGAAACTGACCTACTGCTGCACGGTGGGCGTACTGACTACATAGCACATTGGTCGTTTAGTTTCATTACAATTTTATAGAGCACTTTGAAATTTTCAGCCACATTTTTATTTATATTGGCCAGTATCTTTTTGATGTCTTTTTTCAGGAAATGAACTGCAAAGCTTTTATACTGTATGGATGTGCATTTATCCCTGTTCAGCTCATAGTATCAGTATAATGGAAACATATAAAACAGACAATATTCCCTCAAGTGACACTATATTAGTTGATCTGACGTTAGCTAGAGGTTTTCCTGTGCCCCTTACTGTGTTAATCTCAAAGCCATATTAAACACTGACATCGCAGTGAGTTCACTAGTCTTACTTTCAGATTGATTAAGCGTTGACTGTTGCTGATGTTCTACAGTAGCGTTGCTATTGAGACTAAATGTGTGCCTATTTCTACAACACTGTATGTAGATGTATATATATTTTGTGATCCAACCATACTACGCTGTTCTTTGTCTACTACAGATATATCTCCTGTGTGAGTGAGCTGCTTTTGAACTATTAAATACAATAAACTTGGAAGCCTGTGGTTTTTTTGTGTGTGTGTGTGTTTTGGATGTTTGCACCAACTAATAAAAAAATGCACAATAAAATTAGTCCACTTTTTAGAGAGCCTAGAAAGGGAAATGCAGTATTGACTATCAGCAGCCCGTGTCTTGTCATGTTCTCCTTATTATCCGTTCCTGTGGTGGTGATGAAAGAAAATAAGCAGGCTGTAAATCAATCACAATGAGCGCCGCTGCTCCATCCAGCTCTCATTAACCGTGCAGAGTAGAAAATATCACAAAGGGCTTTCAATTTGTTTCTGTTTGAAGTAATCATATGAGTATTTTAATTTTCCGTCTTCACAGGGTACTGTACAGCGGACAATCTCGTAGTGAGCGAGAAGAGCTGGTCCAGATGAGCGACACCAGAAAGGTTGCGGAAGACAAAGAAAGACAGCAAAAAAGGTGAAGGCGCTGCAAGAGAGGACGCGAAAAAGACTGGCAGTTGGAAGGAGATGTGATGTGCATTGCTCTTTTAGCTGGCCGTGACCCACAGCAGTGACAGATATAGCAGCAGCTGTTGTTATAGCAACCCAGGCATGCGTGTGTCGAGGCAGACCTCTTCGCAGAGACATTACTGATGAGGCGCATTCATTTATGCACAGCCATACAAAAACATAGTAACATCGTTTATTACTTTACTATGCACACAGTGTGGAGAAGTCAGCAGCTGTGAAGAGGATTAATAGAGCATCATGGAGCCGAAGAAATGCCCCCACAAACCCACCAAGGTCAGGTATACTGTCTGAATGCCAAGGTGATGTACAGTAACAGGTGCGCCCTTTATCCATCTATCAAGTTGACATAAATTAGTTATTGATTGTGCGACACATACCATAAACTCTTCAACAGTGTGGCATTATGGCTTTGGATGTGTTGTGAAAGTGCAATTCTGTAACCCGCTCTCATCTCTCTTTCTCCCTGTCTGTATCTCTCCCTCGTCACTTTCCATTGTTACAACGTGCCTCCCTGAGGATACGACCCAGTAATATGGCCCACATTGTACTGAAATATATTTCAATTAAACAGCCGAGCCAACCGCCTCCGTGCTCGGGTAAGCATTTGAGTCACATCACACCACCAAGGCAAACTAGCTGAGACTATAAACACTCCTAATTCAGAGTTCATGTTCTTTGCTCGTAAATGGGAATAGCTAATCACATAAAGTGCCACTATTGACATAAAGAGATTTAGTAGCTCCATTTCCCACTGGCAAAGGAGTCCGCACATACAATATTGCTTTTTGTTCTCTCTGTAATGAGTTGCTCAGATTGAAGTTGCCCAAAGTGATTTCCTGAAGAGGACCAAAAGAGTTATAGCAATTTTTCATAGTGGGACATTAAATCATTAATTATGTAAAATGCAGAAAACAAAGCTTGTCCATCTAGAAAGGGTCTCTGTCTCCCCCTAGTGTGAAGCAGATTATGTCATCAAGGTTGACATGTAATCAATTGTCAGTGTTTCTTCTCTGTCAAACAAGGCTCTCAACAAATTATGTTGTTTAATTGATCGATGATATCAATGACACATGGCTGGAAATTTGCTGCTGATTACAATACAGTTTATGTTTTATAAACAAATAAATATTTGATATTGGTCGGAAACTCCCAGCTGTGACCTGAGCATTAAAGCAGCTGCCAGAAATTGCAGCAACCCAGAAACACTTTATTGATTGTCGATCAATATTCACTTTCCTGCATCTGTTTTTTTTTTTCCATTTGGTTATGGTAAATGGGAACATGGTGATAGCATACAAAATCAGTAATTATTGTTTTGCTTCTCTGCTTAAAAACTAGGATGCCATGTAACCTGTTAAGCATGAAGCCTGTTTCCTCTCCACTCCTCTGCTCCTGAGGGGTCGGCACTGTGTGTGGTACAGTCTCTGAAGGGGCTTTTCATAGCATTGTACAGGACCAAGCTGGGACCAAGAAGGTGTTTCCACAGTAATTTTCCCGCCTGCTGATTTCCATTTCTTTTAGCAGCTGAGGACGGATGCACACATTTCAAATAGAGGCAAAGAAATTGAATCATTTCTTCCAAGGAAGCTCTTCCAAGATAACCATGGGCAGCCCACTCATAATTATACTGCAAATCTTCACACGTTCCCCGCCATATACTTACGGACAGGGAAGGGCTGTTGACTTTGCCATGCAAAGAAGCCAACACCTTATTAATTCATTTCTAAAATGTGCAAGTTTCAGCTTGATCATGGACTTCCAGCCACGGAGAGTGGAGAGATATTTATGGATTGCAAACTATCTGTCATTTAGTAAACATAAATGAAACTGGAACTCAGAGTCTCAGACCAAAGATAGACTAAAAGTCGGGCTGTTTTCTTCTGATCAGGCTGTGTTGATAATAAATCAGAAATAATTAGACTCACCCTCTGAAAACAAACGATGTGATAGAAAAAGCCTCTGTGGCTTGTTTGAAAGGGAAGCCAATTTAGAAATGTGACAGCAGCCAGTTAACGTTATTTAAAGCTATAAGGGAAAAACACACACCATGAAGGACTAGGTTCATGTTATGTCTTGGAAGATTTCTCAGAGCCAGTGTAGCTGTTCTCCTTGGTTCCCATCTTTATCTTAGGTGAACCTGACTGCAGATTCTAGCATTGCATTCATTAAAAAGGCACAAATATGGAAACACATGTATTTTCCTTATTTAGCTGAAATCAGCCCAAATGCCCCTTAAATGTGTGTTTTAGTGAAAAACTGAATTCTGGTCACAAACCCTTTGAACAACAGTACAGTAATACTAATGCCTGCCTGTGATTTTAATAGGCCAAATTAGCAGGCAATAATCTGCTCAATATTAGATTTGAGAGTTACCCTGCCCGTCTGATTCATAGAAAGTTCAAAGTCAATGCATGAAAACAGAAATCTGCTGGCATTACACAGCACTCAAGTGTTTAAAGGGTCTTTGCCATTAAATCGTACCTGCACAACTTTGAAGCACCTCTGGTCAACCTTAAGTTTAGCATAATGTGATGTTGGACGATGTACACAGTCCCCGTGGAATATTCCGGAGTGTCTGCATAATGATTTCAAGCTCGTGTTGCTGAGTTGTTATCATCCCCCTGCGGTGCTGTTGGCATAAAGATGAGCAAAAAGGTAGAGGTTCGTGGCTAATAGTAAGCTGCTCCTGATTACCCAATGAGACGCCTATCTCTTCAGGAAGATTTATTTGCGGTCTTGTAATCCATCATAGCTCCTTTTTTACACAAGTGGCCTGTCGGGTATATCACTTTTTTTTGTGAGCAACAGTAAGTTTTTATTGCAAATATTCTACCTCACCCTGATTTTATATGTGTTGAGAAATATTCCTTTAACCAGCTGTGCCTTTTCTGATTAGTTCTTTTTTTTTGTTTCCATCAAAGGAAGAAAACTAGTTTGGAGTGATTTGAGTTTCCTTTAAACCCCATGCAAAATCAGAATCAGCAACAGATGCAGTTAATCAGCGTGTAACCATGGGGCACACTGCCAATACCTCTGCTCGCCTTCTTTTGGAGAACAGAAGGATTGTTTTTTCTCAGTTGCTGTTATTGTTATGCTGTAACAATTTCCTTTATCTGTAGTGTGTTTTTTGCAAATAAATCACCCAACTCAGGCCCGTGCTCGGTCTTTGTTAATTTTCATGAGGTAACAAGTGAAACCGAGAGCCGGTATCAGGAGCTATACCCAAACCCCAGCTGTTTAAAACTCCTAATCAAAACTGAATCCATGAATTAATCACAAACCCTTTCACCGTATACCTTAACCTTTCCTCTCCCCCATCCATCTCTCCTATCCATCATCCCATTCTCCATTTCATTCACCCGCATTTCAAACAAGAGGTATCTTTGATTAGCGAGACAAAGAGGATGCCTTAAATAAAAAGACCATTTACAAGTCAGACTCGGCAGCGAGGCTGTGGCTGGGCCCTGCTTTTTTAATTTGCGATGAGAGGATGGAGCTGGCCCATTGCACAATGACGTCGCGGCTCTATTGTTAGTGAAATGAACACCTGGCTGCCAGAGAAGTGCTAAATCACTGCTGTGTGTTTCGCCACACCTGAGGCCCTCCGCACAAAGTGACACAAAGCAGAACATTACATTGCAGGCTGGCTGAATTCAAAGGTAACTGTGCCGGAAATGCAGCTTTTTTATTTAATCAATCAACTGTTTGGCTCAGTTTAGATTACAATTTATTGTGTGTAGCTACATTACCTGCAACGCGAGAAGAAGCACCGACACCGAGACATTGTCAAACCTGATTATGCGCCCGAAGAAGTGGTGAAAAGGTAATTTTGCCGTGCACATTTCAGAACTTTTATAATTATGCTGCGGAGTCAAATGTTGATAAGGAGGGTTTGGAAACATCACCAGACCTCTGACAAGCCTGTGGGTTTATTACATTTGTGCTGCAGCCAAGACAGCAGTTGGCTGCTATCTTTCTTGACGCTGGTAGTTAGAGGGAGCTCCACTATGACTGATGAATGTTATTTTACCCCCATCATTAAAAATGCAGTCTTCACCCAAGTATGCTCCCAAGCATGTCTTAATCAAGGGCAATCATTAGAAGTGATAACTCGTGTCTCACAACCAGAGACTTATATGCCTGTTGTTGTGGATCTAAACCCAATTAATTCAACTCTTCAGTTCTCTCTTGTACCAGCAGCCTCAATCTGTGCAGGATAATAGATGAGCGGTGAGAAATAACAGCTGCTCTTTTCTGCTGCTCTCTCACGCAAGGTGGGAGACCCTTATTTCAACAATAAATCCCACGTCTGTGAAGGCACTCAAGTCAAAACTCCTTTCCACAAATCCTCTGGGATCAATTAACACGGGGGGCACAAGGAAATGGGAAATTTTATCCGCAACTTTAATCTTTTAAAATGCCAGAATATTTTCTTCGTGAGGAAGTTTTATTTCCAGATTTTGCAGCGTGGCCTCGGCAGTTTGATCGAGCCTTTAAACTTATCTGGCAGAGATGAATGTGACTATCCTCAGTGACTTAACTAATAAGTTGAAGCAGCAAGTAATGAACACAGTGGATCAATGGCAAAACCACACAGAAATCTACTTACGGGAGTATTCTTTTCACATCGCTGCAGCACATGACTACCAGTGGGAGCAGCTGACCCTGTGCGCCTCCACACAGGTCAACGGCTTGGAATTAGTGAGGTGAAGGAAGTAACATCCGTGGAAAGGAGATCATACTGAAAGGTTCATTTATTTAGGCAACGTCTAAAACCAACTCAATGACTAGCAATCAAATGGAGCTGCATGGTTCAGCATGGGATATTCAGTTGCTGAGTGGCTCGGGGATAAGGGTGTTTACAAAGCCCCACTTGAAATGTTTAAATTCAAAAGTTAAGCTCGCTGTTTATTACAGAGAGCTGCAGTTTTCTTTCAAAAACAAACCCAAAATAAATAAAATAATTATCACTGCGCATGGTAACTTTGTGCACAGTAAAATGCTGTGGATCATTTTCTCACACACAATCGCAACATTCATTCAACTGGTTAACGTCTGTTTACTATCCACCTGTCAACTTGTTCAGCAAACTCTTTAATGGGTCATGTGAGAGGTTAGGGACAAATGTGGGTGGTAAAGTTAAATGACTTGAGAAAGCAGAAATAATAACTTCCTCTGATTGGTTAGAAGGGTGAGTCTCACTAATAAACCTTTAAAAATCTCTCTTGTCAGGTTGTTGAACGAGTCTGGGGCAAACAGTACTTTTCCATTTTAATGTTGTGGAGAATGATGTTGGACATATTAAAAAGAAAAGGAATCGGACTCACAGTGAGCTTCTGTTGCATCTTTCAGCATTGAATCAAATTCTCCTCCCTTAGTACATTTGACCTACGTGACACCATAAAAATCACTTAACCTAATGAATATGATCTAGCTGGAGTTATGTTGGGCTACTTCTTGTAACCTAACGTCAGTTGAAACCAGCAAAAGGAGGATGTGATGGGATATTAGCACAGACCTTGACTGTGGTAAGCCTTGTCTGATAAAAGCAGACAAATTGCTTCCCAGCAGCTGTCCTGAACCAATTATCCTGTGGACTTACAAATATGAATTTAACACGTTGAGTGGAAACTGAGAATGGCATGATAACAATGTCTGCAAGTATTACCGCTTATAAGGGATAGAAAGGAAAAAAAGACAGAATTACATCTTTTAAGAAATGCGAATACTAAGCATATCTTGTTAGAGAGCCAACTTTGGGATTCTGAGATCCGGGTCTATAATTTAGGACTAATGGGACACGTGGCAGCTGCAGTTATGGGTCTCGTTTGCTTCTTTTGACTTTGAGCTTTCCTTTAACCAATAAAAGATTAAAGAATAAATTCCATATTCATTGTTACCATATGCAGCTAGGTGCTGAGAGTGAACGTAATTGAGCTGATTATCCAGTCAACCTGGACTCAGGGTGAAATCAGTACAGAAACTGCAAGTGTCTTGGGTTTTAGTTTTATTCTAAAAGATCAATTTATTTCCCAAAGGTCTCCTAATGGTGCAGATAAGTCTGTCTGTGTTCAGTGACTGTGACTGGTCTATACAGGGTGAGAGAACAGGGGCATAACACATAAACAAGATAATTATACTTTAGGTATTGCAGTTGTTTTTCTGGGGTATTGCTCATTTTTCTTCTAACAGAATAGTTCTCTCTTCTTAAAAGGCTGCCTTAATTGAGAGTGGTGGAAACAAACATCCGTACACAAATGCATGTGTGCACACACGTACACACACACTCTTTATGATAGGAACTGTACAGTAAATAATTTCCTGGGGGGGAAGTTATGCAGGAGCCTTTTTTTGTTTCAATCTTGTCCTAACAGGCAGACTGAATATTTTTTGTTTTTCCAGTCAAATAACAAATTATACTCTGGACTTTTTCTTTTCACTGTGAAGCCGACGGATAAAGTAAATATTTCAGAGCAAATATGAAGACGATGTGTCACTAAACCTCACACCTCTGCCACTGAGCTCACAATACTTAGCACATGTAGGATTAAAAATACATTTCCACTTGGGCTCTTGACATTTGTCTTCTCTTTACATTCACAGGAAACAGGAGCATCAATGGATCGACTGGAGGTTTGGCAGTTTGCAGCCTAACTCAATCTGGCCACATATTTAAGTTGATAAGTTTCCCTGGGCAAGAGACTGAAGCCCAAAACTGCACAGCCACAAGCTACAGCACATCTAAGCACCCGGCCAAAGCCTGGTGAAAACTGGGGAGGATTGCATCAGCAGCCCTTGTTGCAGACTGTGGCAAATTGGCGTGCAGAACAAATGATCTGCTGTGGTGACCCCGAGCTTGCAGGATAGGCTGAAAGAAGGGAAAATAACAATGGAAAACATTCAGACAGAGAAACAAAACTCTCTAGCTGTTCATTTAAGAACAAACAGGAAGCTCTCAACCTTTTTTTCACGGACATATTAAAATATTTTTACATTCCCTGCATTTTTTTATAATACAGTGTCTGGAAAATGAGTGTTTTTAAAAATATTTATTCGTTTGCACAAATACTTACTAATGCCAAATTGAAAAAAAAAAAAAACCTGTGGCGATGGCAGGAAGCTTGAGGTTGACAAGACAGTATAACAGTAAATATTAATAGGATTCAGAGCTCTGGGCCTGAGGTTTTTGGATATGGCTAAGCATCAATCAAGTAAAGCTTGGTGAGAAATCAAAAGGCTGGTCAAACGTGTTCTTAAAAAACCTGATTGCTCACGGCTCGGCAGAGTCAGGAGTGGGGGTGGGTGGAAATGTTGGAGACCAAGAGTGAGGAGCAGTGGTTCAGTGCATGGGTTAATAAGGTGCTTTTCATGGGTTTCTGGTCTCCAAGCAACAAATGTCCATGTGCCCATGAGCAAAGCATCTAGCATTCAACTCCAGCTGCCTACATGGAGCTTTACAGAATAAGAGCTACATTATAGGACTGCACAGTTGAAGAATAAGAAGAGGAGGTTTTTATAAATGTCAGTTAAAAACAAACTAAAGGCTTATGATTCCTGTTATTTACCATAATGCTGTGACCTGACTACGCAATACTACACACACCTGCCACATTTCCATTCGTGTGGCTTTGGAGCCTCATAACCTTCTTTCAGTAAGTAAACTGAAAGACGTGAATCTTTCATGAGACATCTGAGTGTTAAGCTTAGCATTGAGCACAAATTTAGCAAATATGCCCCTGTATGAACATGGTCATGCGTTGGCTTAAAATGGTACTAAGAAGTGTAACAAATGGATTTAATGTATTTTAAAGCACTAAATTAAACATATTGCATAAAATAGTGCCCTTGGCAAATCGTGAGCTGTTAAAATAACTTCCTGATCTTTTGCATGCTGCTGGATTTCAGCCGACCACGATGAGCCAACTGTGTAACCGAACAGAGCAGGAAACTGATAGCATCTAAACAGGGTTTTTGGTCACTATCTGTGTCAGACTTTCCAGTTTCACTTTTGAGGCACATCAACGTGTGTAATGAATGTTTACAGTTTTAAAGCTGTGCTTTGAAAATGAAGAGAAATAAGGAAGCTTGTCTTTTTTTTTCGTTTGTGGTCGTCTTTCTTAGCGGTACAGTAGCACTGGCCTCAGCATGTACCGTGTTTCATTTAACCTCATGTTGAATACACGTTAATCACAGGTCAGACTGTTGGTGTTTAGACATACTGCATTACATAGATGCTGCGTTACAATGCCAAATCTTAGCTTTAAGTTTACAAAAATGTTCAAAGAACTGTGTGTGAGATATATTTGGGGCTTTTAACACATCCTTAGTTCATGCAGAAGATAGCTCACATACCGTCCACTGCTACAGTAATTTCAATTTGTCATTTAGACTGAGGGAACAAAGGAAAACAATGATGAGACTCAAATAAATCAGGTGGAGACATAGAAACAAAGAAAATGGCTATATTCTGGTAGATGCAAGAGCACAAATGAATGAGTAGAAAATCATTTGCATGGTGAAGAAAAAAGCCGCGATGATTGTACAGCAAGCCAAGAATGTTTGGCTACCTTTCTCCTTGTCAAAGATCAAGGGAATATTTCATAACCATAACCTCAGAGGATTTACCACAAGAAGCAAATCTCACAAGTACTAAACGTCAGAAACAGAGAAACCGGGCTGCCATTCACAAAGTCATTTGGCAGAGGTCTAGAAAAACGTTTCATCTCTTTAAAAAAAAATGGTGGAAAGAGGAAAGATTTCAAAGTTTTGTTGTTGCTTCTTGATGCTCTTTTCTTTCCTCTCTCCGTCCACCCTGAGCCTGGTTCTGCTGGAGGTTTCTTCCGTTAAAGGGAGTTTTTCCTCTCCACTCTTGCCTATAGCTGCTAAAGGGGGATTTGTTGGGTTTTTTTTTTTACATATTTTTATAGTCTTGTCTTTATTATATAAAGTGCCTTGAGATGACTGTGCTGGGAATTGGTGCTATATAATAAAAGTTGTATTAGATGGAATTGAATTGAAAACAGGAACAAACATGTTCTGACTGTTAAGGTTTGGACAAAATTCCTGCCAATTGTTGATGATTTTACATCAACAACTGGCCATTAGAATCCTAGACTCAACAGGATAAACACAGAGGTAATACAGGAAAAGCTTGAGGCAGATTCAGCCAAACACACTGAAACCCACTGGATGACCTTTAACAAAAGCAACTAAAGAGCTTCTCAGGGTGAAGCAGTCAAATATCCTCAGCTGGCCGACTGCGACTCCTGATCTTAATCAGACGGTGCTCCATTCCACCTGATGCAGGCAACAACAAGCCAAACCTGACCGTGGCTGCAGCGTCAGTAGACTATATTTTATATAAAATATCAAATGATAATGCCTAAACTTTATATGGTTCTTTCTACATTGATACAAACCAATGCTGAAGCACAAGTCCGAGGATCAATATCATATACTGGTGAGAACGATGAAGCTCTGCATCTTGTGACCCAGTACAATATCAAACTGTTATTTGAGAAGATGAGTTTTTCCCATGTTTCTTTTAGATTGAAAAGCTTTTTTGGGACAAAGCCAAACTGCACATTCTTAAAGGTCCTTCAAAATTCTTTTTAACTCCACAATTGCACATAGAAGAGCACCATGTTCTTCTCTGAGTCGCTGTTTTAAAACACATGCTGCCAAACCGAGCAAGAGAAAAAGCAAAACCGGAGCAAGTCGGAGTGAGGACTGTGTGAGATGCTCTGGTGCTGTGTTTGTTTTCTTCCATTAAGACCTGAAAAGAAAAGCAACTGTTTGCACCCGGTCATTTTTTGTTTGTGAAGTGTGACATTTCAGACTGTAAATAGTAGAAAGGAAAAGAAAATATGGTAATTTAAGGCACAGCATATAGGTTTTTCCAACATTTGTTCATTGTGAACATGCTCTAAAACCCATCACAATGTGGGTCAGTGCTGTTGACGCCTGCTTTAATAATTACAGAGATATTTACTTGTAATTGAAATTTAAATAAAACAATTTTGGAGCATTTTATTTCACAATGACACCAACCCGAAAACACTGAGCAGCAGAGTGTGTTGGAGCATAGCAGAGATTTTAAAAGCTTCTTGGAGGTAGGCAGGAGAGATCTCCAGTTTATTACTATCATGGACACAGTCAGTCTAATTGAATGTAACTCAGCTGCACCGCAACATTTGAACTCATTAGTTGGAGGATCGCTGCTTTGCAGTATGAGGGGTTTGCTATTAGGAGAGAAGGGTATAGAACTAATGAGCAGTGACTGAAAGTAGATACCGTCTTTATGAACTGGTTTTCACCGTCCCTAAACGTTCTTTAAAAAGTTTTATTCTGTCCGTATGTGATATAAGTTTTGTTCTTCAAGTCTCATGCGATAACACATAGTATTTACAAAACCCAGGATGTCCAAAGTGAATCTTTGGGCTTTGCAGCTTGCTCACAACAATCCATTTTATGATTGCACAGCAGTTGCTTGTCTTTGTTCCACCTTGAGGATTCTCTCATTTCCTCTGTGTGCTGATCAATCACCACTGTAAAGTGTGTGGGTGGATTACTCTGCCCGTTTCCACGCTGCCCTTAAAAGCAACACTCCTGCCAACTGTGTGGCTCTACGCTGAGACATTAATTGATTGAGGTGGTCGTGAAGGTTCCACTGAGTGACACTCAGTAACACATTAAGTAGTGAGAACTTCTGCCATTTCGCTAGACACGAGCCAGTGTAGACATCGAGTGGTACAATCACAGAGGAACAGGCAACGTCGTGAAAGCTCCAAACCCCGAGGCTGCACTACTGTGTTGTGTACATCTCCCTTTAATGACTGAATCACAAATATTTCCATTCCGGCAAAAACACAAATCAGAAAGTTTGTTTACACGCATAAGCATAGCTGGTATTGAGCCACAATTTGTATATGCTTTAAAGCCCCTGTGCAGTGCTGTTACTTATTGTACAGTAGCTGAATAAAGGCCTGAATTTTTAAATCCCCCAAAGTTTTTTTTAATACTGTATTCCATGTTGATTTTGAGACAGCAGGGTACTTCAGATCTTTCCTTTGTGGTGTCATTTCACATTATTCATGGCCTCCCCTAAGCCCCATATGTGTCTCTTTTTCATTCCTCCCTCGGCCCCCTGCCCAACCTGCCTTCTTATCTCACTCTTTCTCTTCTCTTTGAATCCACTTCTTTCCCCCTCACCCTTCTGCCTCACATCATTCACGTGGCAGCCGGTCGAGTCGTTGAATGCTATTGTGCCCCAATCAGAAAGGACGCCACGGATCCATTAACACGCAAGCTGAAGGCAAACGCTGGATTATGGTGACACAAGCAAATGCCAAGTAAAAGGGCTTGGAGTTGGCTCCAGCCCTGGGTTCTCCTAATGGATGCGCTGACTTTAGTGCAACATTAAACTTCTGACAAAAATTGCTGATGTGTAGGAAGGCAAAATACACCCAATCTCCAGTTCTGTAGAAATATCCTAAAGGCAGAGGAAAGAGGAGAGCAACGAAGGAGGAGAAAGGGGAAGGCAGGACACGAAAAGATGACTTTCTGCTGACAGTGTCAGTGGAGGTACAGCACGACGAAGCGAGAGAGGAGAAAGAGAGACCAAAAGAAAGAAAAGGGCGAGATGGAGAGTGAGAAAGCGAGAGACAGCCTGACAGTTGACAGGCTCTATGGCTGAATACAAACAGTACATAGGTGGCCTGGGGGTGCGTGTCTGGAGTCAGAGGAGACAGCGCTTGGGAACAACCAACACACCGTGGGCAAGGAGACCGCTTGCCTGGACCACGCTCCTTATGTAAATACAGATCACACTTTCTCAGTGTTTAGGGGGAGGAATAATCCTAAAAATGCAGAGGAGGAGCACGTTTGCCGAGTTAATTCTTCCTGCCGTGTGAAGACAAATAAACGCACACGAAAGAAGTCTTAAAAGAGAAAATAAAATAAACAGGTGAGTCTGAAGCTCTATGTTCAGCCATTAAACTGTCATGAAAATCAGCACGCGGCCTTTGACTCTGCCTGTGCATGCGTTCCGCTCCCCGTGCTGCAGGTGGGATGTGCTGGGTGAACTGTCTCTGCGGGATTGCGTGTTAGACACGGTTCATTTCGCCATCTTTCACGCACTTGCTGTTTGCTGACACATCCGCAGAGGTCTCTGCTCCCAGGCCTTTCCCTTCATTATTTTTCCTTGAGTAATGCACAACGAGGCCTGATTTGGTCACAGTACCTGGTTTCCATAATTGCGGGCATAAATTAACGCGGTTTCTCAAATAACACATCCTATACAGAGTTCAGCTGTGACCTTCACTACTAAATAAAATATTTAGCTGGACCACTTGTAACTAATTAGGGAAGGGCGCTGCGGTTAGGTGGCTGGTTCAGCCCAGCAGTAAAGGGCAAAGGCCCATCACCTGGAAGATGAATTACTAAGCCTTCTCCTCCTATTTGTGGGCCGCTGTGCCTCAACTATTACATTACAAAGGCATGAACTCCAAGAGGTGTGAAATGTACAGCAGCAGTACTAGTTTGTTCTCCACTGTGTATTCCCCACAGCTGTACTGTCATGACCCAGGACCCGCCCGAAATGCGTGCGCTGTCTCGAACGTCTGCCTGAATGTGCCATGCAGCACGTCAGTTCCCGCTGAGAAAAAGGCACTAAATGCAACAGGCAGTAATGAGACGTTTAACGTAATGTGATTGGCAGCGGTTTCGGGATTTTGTTGCGGCGTAAAAGCCGACACCACTCATCCAACAAATGAAGTTGGCACTCTGTGAAAGCGCAACCCCCTTTGAAGTGCACTCATGCGTCCGTCTCTCAAACAGTATCCAGTCAGTGCCTTCACCAAACCGAGGCCAGGTATAGCAACCATGGCCCCATTTCTCATGTTGCCATGCAATCCAGCACTAGCAGCGGCCGACGCTTCCTGCAGTTCTTTCTGACATAGACGAATTGTTGTTCTCTACCTTTGCTCCTCACAGCTTTATGGATGGCGTGTCAGCGGACGCTGGTATTTTCCACCGCTGTCAGGTCTGGCTGTCATCTTTCTCCTCCCTGCATCTCTGTATCCAAACACTTGGTCTGGTACCTTTAGGCTGGTCTAAAGAAATCTTTACCCTCTCGGTCTAACATGTCTCTCCATCTCTGCTCATTGTCCTTTCTCTGTGTCTCTCCACCCTCTCACTATGGAGGAAGCCTCCTCTCTTGGCCTAATGATCACATCATAGACTCACTCCTCTCCACTCACTAGCTCCCAATTATAGTCAAGAGTTGGCTTCTTTAAAGCAAAGATCCTTATCCTGATGCTTCTGAGGGCTTCAACCGCTGCAGCCTTCATTACCAAGCCTTCTGTTTGTCTACTCGCCAGTCTTCTCCCCCATCAGCCTCTCATCCATCTGCCTTTTTTGATCTACTCCTCCTCTTTTGCTCCTTGGCCGTTTGTCTGTTTGTTTCCTCCTTTCTTTAATGGACAAAACTTTTCAGGAAAACTAGAAAAGTCTTGATGCAAACATTGTCCTCTTCATCAAGTTGTGCCAAGCTGAGCAACCGTCAGGCACAACACAGAAATTCCCTCATGCTGAACAGAAGAAAAATGACTCACTGAAAGCAGCTGTATCCTTTAATAGTAATAATGACGGGAAATGGAACAGGATCTATATGTGTGGTTTGCTGAAATAATCAAATCAAATACCAATAAACATGGCCACAAAATTCAGAAAAAATTAATAAGCTTCTTTTGTTCGAAGCTTTCCAGTTTGATCATTGTTGCCATGACTGTATGTTGACGTGCATCATATTGCATTGCAAGAACACCCATCAGCAAATTTGCCTTAGCGTTTGCAGCCATAAAAGAAAATGAGGCTTTTTCAGGCAGAGGTTGAAAATGAAATGAGTCAGTCTGGGCATTAGCATGGAGATAAAGGACCGTTGGGAGCAGAACACTGGTTGGGTAAAAAACATTCAAGTTACATTTGCAGGAGAAATGTTTGTGTGCACTTTTTTTTTTTGCCCACAAATTGACAGAACTCACTGAAAAAGAAAAAGGACGACAGAAGAAATATCCTCCGAGAGACCTCGGCGCCAGACATGGTGCATTTGAAATTTTAAAAGTGACGCACATGTCTTATGAATTCTAAACTAGCTTTCACTTGACATTTGTGAAAGCTGAATGCAGAAACCATGTTTTTCAGCCACAGTGATGCAATAAACCTTAGAGAAGAAGACAAAGAATAATAAAGAAATAAAAACACTCAACTTTTCATGTCATCTTCCACATTGTCTCTCACTATATCCATTCACCTGTTTTCCTCTTTCTCCAACACACACTGGGGATTGCACAGTCAGTAACAGATGTGTGTGTGTGTGTTTTCGGTGTGTGTGTGTGAACAGGGGGCTGTCTCTGTGACCACTGGAAAAGGAAACTGTAGGCGGTTCTCTCTCTCAGCAGATGAGTGTCAGTGCATAGAACAAATAAAGTCTCAGCCAGAAGGTGAGATCATGGATGAAGTGGGTCTCTTCATATATACGATGTGTGTAGCAGCAGAAACTCAGTAGCAAAAGGCGAGAATGAACAAAACTTACAGTTAGGCTACACGACTATGAATATGGTGAAAATGGTCAAGCTTGTACAATATGTTTGTCTAACAAACTTTATTCTTTTCTTATGACTACATGGCGTCTGAAAACTACGGGAAACACAAAGCCTGGCTTTATCTAAAGATCTGCATGTCGCCAGTTCTACAGAACACATCATATCTTGTTGGTGTGATTGCACAGATAAGTTGCCGGGCAACCAGCAAAGACCCGAGGAACATCTGAAAACACAACTTTGTACATTTTGTATGAATTGAACGATCAAGCTTCGTACTGATAGAGTTTGTCAAGTTTGGACAGAACAAAGACAACTGATTCCAGGCTTTATTCTAAGCTGTGTAACATCAGTAGCTGCCTGTACAACAAGCACAATATTCCTAAGCTGATAAAACACAAACAATGACAATTTATCATGTCTTTAATAAACAGAACCAATAAATATACACAGCGATGTTGGAAAAGGTAATTGCAATGCGAGGCTGCTGTTGTCTCTAAACATCAACTGGAGACAGGTGCTGGAAAACCTGCAGTTTAATCAATAAGGCTGAAGCAACCTTGACTTGTAAAAACACTCAAAGAGTGTGTTATACACAGCTAGCGTCAGCTGATGTGAGCCGCGCCTCACAAAAAAGAGCCTGCAATCAAAGGTTGTTCATTTGTGTGCAGCCGGAAAGGATTAACGAGTAATCTCCAAGACTTTAGGTATTAATTAATCCAAAGTTAGCATATTTTCTACAAATGGAGACTATTTGGTAATGTGGCTACTCTGCATATTTGTAACTTTGGTTAACATCAGATCACATTTCATATCCAATTCATCCACAAAAACCAAAAAAAAAAAAAAAAAAAGCATAAGGCGCCTTTACTTTTTCATAAGGTTGTAGCTTGAATAATAGTTATTTAGCATATGGAAGGATCTGCAGTAATTAAACCAGGTTTTTTCTTAAACTAGTGAAGCCTCTGAGGGAAACTGCTGCTCCTATTTGCCAAACAATACAACTAATGAAGTGCTGGTATGTCTTCTTATGTGTTCATCTAGAGAATATGTTGTTTGTCTGAGATTAAAATCTTAGTTTAATCAATAAACATGAGGTCAGACGGCTGGCCAGATACTGTATAGTTTTCTTTACAGTTTTCCCCATTAGTGAGGGATTAAACCACTGTATGACACTGTATCAGCAAAACATTAATTAAAACCCAACAATGGCTAAATGCAAACAAAGTCAAAACTGGGAATTGATTTGTACTCAAGCTGTAAAAGGCAACTTTTCCATTTGGTCTGCAGATTGTGTGTAATCACTCCAAACTCACTGAGGGAGAAGCTTTTTCAATTTTAAATTAGTCTGCAATATTTCCAAGCAGGATACACGGAAGCATGTTAACAAATTCATTGCAAGCAAACACTCATTGCACTCAGTCATGGGCAGCCATGAGGCTAACAAGCTTGTTTGTGGATGCAAAGGCAACTCCTCAGTGCCCCATCACACTGTCCGCACGCCGCTCCGCCCGGCAACGAGTGACCTTGCTTTTCACAATTACCAGCGTGTTTTTCTGTTCTCGCCGCCTTGATGCTCTTCTATCACCCTGTTCTGACAAGATTGCAATTTTACATCAAGTTGTCTTTGTGGGCTCCTTGTGGACCTGCTGCTCTGTAGCATCTGATGAAATGTAATAATAAAAACAAGAAAGTTGCTGTGAATGCCTTAAAGCCCCACTCAACTGTGATGAGCAAAGTTCAATCACACAAAGGCGCTGCAAATGATACAGCTGAACAGGCTTGTGAAATAAATACAAAAGCTGCCTGCATAAAGCAGCTTGTCTCTTGTGTTAAAATACAATTGGCTAGATTTTACACCTTTAATCAGAAGCAGAAGTTAATTCAACGGTCGCTGTCTTTGGAGTTCTAACTGAATGAAATTCTTGAATCTTTATTCACTTTGACATTTAATGTTCTGTAGTTTTGGCTGATTTTTAAAATCTTTTACACTGATTCCATCTGCCACATCTTTTCTCGTATACCATACATACGGTATTTGTGTTGTATTAAACTAATTGCAACACTGATTTAAACTTAATTTTTTTTATATAATACAGTATAAATACAGAATTTCAATTTCTAACTTTTTATTATTTTTTTCCACTATCTTAAATCCACATACAGAATATAGAACATGTTTTCAAGCCCAATAAGCTCTGTGCTTATACAATAGCTCGTGTTATACTAAAAGGTCAAATAAGGAAAGGCAGTGATTTGCTTATTTTTAAGCGGTTTGAATCTTTCATAGTTAAAAAATTCTCATGAAAAGCCCAAAAACAAACAATGTATTGCTTTTGACAATTTACTACTTCTGTATGCTGTCTTCGGCTCTCAGTTCAAATCCCATTTGTTCTAAATAAGACATGAATTATAACTGTAACTCAACTATCTGGATTCCTTTTAAAAAAGAGTAAGACTCTGTAACCCTGTCAGCAGCTTTGTGAGGCGGTGCACATTTCAATTAGCCTGTTAACACGGGCTAATTAGCAGTTTCAAAAGTTCCACAGGTTCTGTCTTTATTCATAAAGCCAAACATTCAGAAAATAAACATGATGGCAGCTCTGGATGAAATGTCAGGGGCTCACCAATGTTTTCCCATTGAATCCTTTGAAGATTGTTGGCTGCTGGTGGCTTTGGAGAAAATGTCAGTGTCTATGAACTTTAACTGTAGCAAATTTTGTCCTAATTCTTTTAGTATATGTGAAGATACACCAAATGAGCAAAATGTCAGGGGATCATCCAGTGTCACCAGGCTTTACACTGTGGGATTCATGAATATCAATACCAAATTTCATAGCTGTAGATCCAATAGCTTTTGAGAGGTTTCAGTCTCAGACATTGACTAATATCACTAAACCTTTAATGGCAAAAATGATAAATAGTCTATAGTGTTTGGACAGTGTAGTCTTTAGCAAATATTCCACTGTCTCAAGTAAATGGCGCTTTTATATGGAAACATTTTCAGCAAATGACACTAGGAGCAAAAATTGTGTTTCTATTAAAATAATTGGCAATTTGTGTAAATGACAAGTCAGAGATGCAGCCATACTAAATCAATTGTACTGTAGCCAGAGTTGCTTTCACCTAAACATTCGACCTTGCGGTTCAACAATTATTATTGTGACTACTGCATCATCCCACACCCTCCTTGTAACTGCCTTTACATTAATAAATGAAGCCATTAATTATACATATATATAAAAAGAGGGTTCACCCTAGAGAACATTCTCACAATCTGTTTACTACGACATCGTAGGCCGTTACATAAGAGCATTGTTCTAAGGAGACACTTTTGGTTCCAGTTAATGGAACAACCTCAAATAACCCTAACCCTCTGCAACAGTGTAGCTCACCGATTGGTTTTGATAATGTCTGGAAAAGATTGGAGATCTGTGCCCCAGAGCAAAACGCTTTATCAAGTTTTTCGCTGCACAAGGACCACTGTTGATGATTTTTCCTTCAAACACACCACTGTCTCTGGAGTAAAGGGAGCTGTGAGTACATCTCTCATGTCTGGATCCCACTTTCCAGTCGTCCTCTCTCTCTCTTACTTGATTGTCTTTCCTTCAACCCCTTCCTGCTGTCACCATCATCTCACAAACAGGAAGTCATGCCAAAGGTCTTCACCTCCCTGTCTCTCTGTCTCACTCAGCGCACACTATGCCAGGCTGTAGTGCACATGTCAGCAAGGGAATGAGCCTCAGTGTCAAACATGTAGATGTCACACAAGCTTATTTGGTGCTAACTGGTGATCGTATAAATTCTTTATAGAATGAACTTTGAAGTGATGACTGCTGGTGCATAAAATATGATCACAGGACCTTGTTCAATAGTAATAGAGTATATCTGTGTGTGTGTGTGTGTGTGTGTGTGTGTGTGTTGTGTCCGTGTGGGTGACAGAAAAGTGAGAGCTTTTTGTGACACAGGAGTGTCCTCCTTTGTGCTTTTCCCTGGCTCACCTCAAGTCACTTTTTGCTTTGCTGAGAGAAGTTTCTGTGTTTCCACAATCTACAGTCGGATTCTCTAAGCTCTGTGCCACACGAGGCTAAAAGCATATGCCGGTTCCCGACTTCAACTTACTATGAAATATTAAGGATCACTCACGTGGAAGTAATCCTCGAAACATTTTATTAGCATGACACATGGGTGAAGCCACTGTGCAAAATGGCATCAGCTGAGCGAAGTCATCAAAGTTGTTGTGATTTATTTAACACGCTGCCAACATACACACATCAACACAAATTAATTGAGGCAATATCAGTCAGCGGCAGGCTGCAATAATGTCGTGTGGCAGTCGATAGTTAGATGTGTCTGTGCCTCCCGCACCGAGCCTGGGGACGGCACATGTTTGTGTGGGTGCTGCAGGGGCGTATGCATCTAAATGTGTATGTTTACGTGGAAATGAGTGAGAAATTTTAAACTGATTTATATTGCCATGTGTTGGTGGACAGATGTCTCCAGAAGAGTGGAAAAAGTGAGAAACCCCATTCACGTGAGGGCTGGTTCACGCAGAGGAAAATTCCACTCTTAGGTCGTATCACTAATCTGTAATATTTCATCTATTGTGAAGGTTTGGGGTGTTGCAGTTTGGCTTTTTGCTGTATCCATGTTCCCTCAGCCTGTGTTGCTAACTCATGCTGGTGTTACTTATTTCCTACACAACCCACAAGACCTTTTGTCAGCCCCAGAGAACACTGTCAGAGTTGCTGAATTGAGCTCGCAGCAATAACATCGGGCGATATTAGTGTTCAGTATGGTGGTTGCAGCAGGTGTAGGGCAACACTAAACAATAAATCTACCAGTTGTGTGGCATTACGTTGGTTATAGGGTTGCAAATTCTGTAAGCTGTTCCTCCACTTTACTGGATTTCTCTCAGAAGATTTTTTTCTTTGTTCTTTGTGGCATAAAAATGATGAATGTCGTTCCCTGTTCACTGTAGCTGAAACAGTTAGAGGTATTGATTATTTTGAATCATGTGGTGTTAATAATAAAATCAATTGATGATTATAACCAGTTATTCCAAACTATTTCTGTAAAACGTGCTTTAATGCTGTAGAATACTTTTGAATTGCTGAATATATCTATAACAGTATTGGATAATACTTAATCTTGTTGATGAAATAAAACTCGATGTGGCCATCAGAGGAACATAAGGATATCAACTTTAGATCTGTACTGCAGAACACAACTGAAAAACTCAATTAAAAAACTCAAAAATATGCCTTGTTCAGGACTACTATATTATTAAGTAAACATTGCTCTTAACTTTATAGCAATAGCTACATCTGTCATGAGGTTGGCCAGAACCATGTAGACAATACGTTGCAGATTAGAAACGATGCACTGCTTCCTCCAATTCTATTAGTTTGTTTTATTAATCTGTCAGAATATAGCACTATAGGGATGGTTTATTTCTTTTTTTTATTTTAAGTTAAAATCTCCCTGGTTTCCTGGACAAAAGATTAACGTGATTTTTCCATTGTTTATTACCGTGGAAAATAAGCTCCATATTAAACAGATGTTTGTGACACAAATTATAGTCAGGAAGATAATCTACACAGATGAACACCACTTTATATTTTTGAATTTGAAATATAATGAGCAAAAGTAAAGAGATTATAAAGAACTGAAACACTAAAGTTTCTATGTATAATTTGATTCAGCACAATGACCTTTTCTACACACACCTTCTCTCCTATGGCAACTTATAGCTATTAATCACTTTAAGTTATAAACTCAGTAATGCTGTAAAGATGCATTATCAATAAAATGACTCCGTATCCATAATCTTTATGCTACTGACAAACTCTATAGTCTCATTTAGCTTCTTCATAGCACCCTCCTTTTTTAAGACACATTAAAGCTCAGAAAAAGTGTGAGTAGGATGCATTTTATGTCTGAGGATAAAATGTAGAAATCTCTTGACCTTGTAGTATTTAACCAAAAACTAACTAAAAAAAACCCTTTGGAACAGGACCCAGAAGTGCAAAAACAAATTTTCCGGATTGTAGGACTGGTTCCAATTGCTCTCAGTAGAGTTGTTGTTCCTCTAAATAATTTAAGTGCATAAAAAGTAGTGAAGGAGATTGTTTTCAGCAGTTTTCTTTTTTTACATTTGGAGTGAGGCCACTAACTTTGTAGATATTGGTGGCTCTTTCCACCATCGTGGGACAACTGAGCTGAAGAGTTTGGGGATCTTTTGAGTGACGTGACCACCACACAGTGTTCATTGGCAGAGGTCAGGCGGGTTCAGGACAGGATGAGCTGTGCATCCTCAGCATAGCGATCCCAGGAAAAGCCATGTGAGTGGATCATGGCAACGCAGGCATGACCAAGAACTGAGCCCTGTGGCACACCAGGAGAGGGACTGAGTCAGTTACAAACATGTCGCTCAAAGATACCTTATAGTTGTTATAGATGGCATGTCAAAGGCTCCACATATCTCTATCAAGCTTCATCCTTTTTTTGTTGCAGACTATTTGACACAGAGTTGAGCTATTGAACATAGCGCCAAGATGTCTAGAAGCCTCACTTCACCATGCGAAAATTCACGTGGACTCAAACGAAGCTTCACCCAGAGACGTGTTGCATGATCTTTGACTTCAGATATACAGTTCATTTCATCCTGTCTTTTAAAACGTGATATTCAAATGTCTTCTATTCTGATCGGCTGTTTTATCATTTATTTCACCCATTCACACAATGCAGTTCATGCAATAACAATGATTTGGCCACTGATGTTTGATGTTTTTATTTTTATCTGCTTTAACACTTTGAAACTCAATTGCTTCAGAAAGACTTGGTTTCCTTTAACAACTCTTGTCTGCTTCTAGTATTAAGTAATTAAGAACTTGAAATTACAGGAGCCAGCCCCAACATGTGCCTATCAAGAGGAAGTGGGAGGTTCCAAACCTCTTTATAGAAGGGAGAAATTGGACTGTACCATGTTGAGGTGAAACAGAGGGGTTGTCATTTGTCTTTGTGGGAGGGGCGTCTGGCACATAAAGCCAGGAACAGTTAAGATGTAAACTGCTGCTAGTTGCCCAAATGAAAAATGCTTAGCCTAGTTTCCGTTGAATTCAGTTTCTTTATCTTCTTTTTGTTCTTTAGTTTCTTTATCTCTTATCTTCTTTATCTTCTTTATTTTTCTTTAACCTTCCACCGAAACCAATCTTAACTTTTTTGTTTGGTACAATAGAATAAACCCTACACCAGATGAAGAATGGTCCTGCTTCCATGTTTCCCCATCCTCCACTCAGCTAATCCTTTACGATATTATTCTTTTTTCTCCTAATAATAAAACTTTGTGATTTAACCCATTCACTGTGTTTCACACGTTTCTGAAGAGTCACATCTTCTTTGTGATGAAAATTACAACAATGAAAATAATAGAAGAAACTGCAGACTCCCTAGATTGTCCTTAACAAAATAATTGAAACTGTAAAAACGAAGTCTTTCATAATTATTGATGAAAAAAAGCACACAGCACACAAATTTTAGTTGTTTAAACTTTAGAGCGAACAACAAAAATTGTGATAATGTCAAATAACGTGTTTTCTGCATCAAACTCAAAGCCTACAAGAAACATAAGAAACTAAGTCAAACAGTCTAAACTTATTGTTACTTTGACATTTTTACTGGCTGCACTAAGAAAAACAATATTTAAAAAATGTGGCACTTGTAAAAGCTCTTCATCACACGCATATAAAAGAAAACAGCTGGGATGCAGTGATAGCATTCACCTCATTTACACTAAAATCCATTTAAGGCTAAACATGCAGGTCAACAGTGGATCCTGATGTGGGGCTCCTGCCAAAATGTTCTTGCCTTCACAGACTGAGGCAGGTGGTTCATGTGTAATTTATGTCATCTGAAGCCTACAGGTCTACAATGAATTCTTCATGCTTGACTACAGGGAACATAATGCTGCTGATTTCCCTTCCTTTTAGCCTCTGTATTTAATTGCATTCCAAAAGTGTCCCATGCGTAATAACTGACCACTGATTGGACGCTGGGAGTGAAAGCCAGCAGATCTCTGTGGACAGAGATGTCAGGTCTTAAATGAAGACACGGTTTGATATAAGAAGCAAACAGAACAGAGACAGACTAGTGCAACAGAGATTTGTGAATAATCGGTGCACTTGTGATTTTGTGCACTTGTGATTTTGTGCAGGTGCAGCACGGATTTGTGCTCATTTGGTGCCAAACTGTTCATCTGTCACGTCATTTTCACCTTCTCCTTTCTAACTTACTAATTATTCGAAGGCGCAGCCGGTGGAGGGAGCATTAAACGAAGCACACGGGGACATTAGAGCAAATACATCCGTCCCTGCCGGGCTTTAAACAGATGAAACCCCGCCTCGATTCTCCACAGTCTTTCACAGTCGCCGCGTCTCCTGCCTCCGTCAGTGGAGACGGTAACTGCGCTCGGTGCGTAAAGCTGCTGGACACCAAACTGATCCCGCGCACTTTCAGCTTCTGCTTCAACCCTCTGAAACTGAGGAAAAGCTTTTCAGTAAATTATCTCAAGTTGTTTGGTTTCCATGTGTTTTTTGGGTTTTTATTTTTTTATATTTTTTTGGTCAAGTGGTGCGTTTTCTCTCCAACCCGTCCTCATGCTTCGCTCCGGAGCCGCCGCGCCGACTCGGTTCGTTTCTAAATATTAAACCATGTGCAAAGCCAATGAAGGATCCAGCAGGAGCTCGGCGTGACCGCGCTTGGATCTAACAGCGGCTTCCTGCGAACACCGAGGTTCCGTCCAAACTTATGGCGTGAAGGTAAGTGAGGCGCTTCTACCGGCTGTAGGTCCGAGCCTGTGTCCGTGCGCACGTCTCCCCAAGCGGGGAGCGCTGCTCCGCCTGAGCCGCAGCTGCCGGGAGATTCGGGACGATGCAAAGTGATTGATTTGTTGTGATATTAACTTTCAAGCGCATTTTTTTATGGGCTTGGTTTCTGTGAATGAACGTCAGCGCACGTTCGCTGTGTTTTTTCCCGTTTCCAGTGTCAAACTGCGGGATCCAGCTGAATCCTTGTGTGTCAGTGGGACGTTCACCCCGGGATCACACACTCGGGATCCGTTCGTAGCTTCCCGTTTGTAATCGGTGCGTCTTTTCGGGTGCTTTATCCGCTGCTCTCCGTGGAAATCCGTGTGGGCTGCGCAGCGTCTGTGCTGCTTCCTCTAACACAGGGTAAATATTGGTGTCTTCGAGATCTAATCTCCTGTAAATATGTTGCTGCACTGTCATATTTTTGTGGAGAAACATGTATTTGCCAACTTCTAAACTTTACATCAGATTTAAAGCATTTTAATGTTTTTTCCCTTGATCATGATACTTTGCCACCGTGATGCAGGCGGCGTTTGATAAGGAAATGAGTGATCTTAATGTGGAATTACTAATTTGACTGTTGTCTTAGGAGGTAGAAGAAGGAAGTGAACAGCTAATCCCAAGTTAAATGTCATGATATCTGCCCAGACTGGATGTTCTGTCCGCTCGCTCCCTCTTCAGACGCTTTGTTCATCCATATGGATTTAAAACCTCTTTCATCTGTCACACCTTGTCATGTGGAAACCTGCCTGGTGCAGTTCTTCTCAGGTCCAGTTGTTTGACACCGGGCAGCTTCGTTGAATCAGATCCCCTGCATTCTTCCAGATTATACTTCCTTGGAAAACAGATGTCTGCCTGACTATGAGTTCCTTTAATTTGTATTAATCCAGAGTATCTCGCATGCAGATCTCCACATTGTGAGGATGTTTGCAGTCTTCAAGTGGATGAAGCACAATTATTAGCCCAATAATCAGGCTTAAAGCCAAATCACTTGATGCAGGAGGCCAGTCAAGTATGACATTCAAATTTATCACAACTGCTCCCGAGAGGGATGACATGCGTGGAACAAAAACAACACTGTGTCGCAGCCCGTGCTGATCAAACCCAATTACAAACCCAAACAGAAGCTGCTTGTTTATGGTGCCCACATTTGATCCAGACTGTGAAATCACAGCCTCATTTATTAAACAGACACATCTGAAAGCTTTTCACATGACAAGTCTCACGTGCGCTGAGGTGGGGCGGTGCAAGCGTGATCAGGTCTACTGAAAGGTGTAAATCAGAAGGCACACACTCTTTTCAATTCATTAAAGGTGTTTACAAATGTTATTAGATTCGACAAAAGGCTACACGAGATATAAAAGCAGGATTCTCGGGGGTTTACTCTCTTACAGCTTGCGTTCTGTTCTGTCTGGAGCAGTGGGACATGGCACATAAAGAAAAGACTCAACTCTGCCCTGCATTAATACTGGGCAACTTTCATCACATGTACTTTCATACTTTCATACAGACGAGATCGTTTTGCAATAGGTGAAATTTCTGAAATTCAACACTCTCTCGTCATGATGTGCAGACAACACAGCTCTTAAAACTGCTCCTGAAAGGTTAAAAAGGAAACACAGTGGATGTGTTGACAGTGGAGAAATATTATTCAGACCAGAATAAACAAAAAGTCAAAAGGATTGGGAACAAGAGCTTCTGTGACCTTTCCGTGTTCTTCTGTCTTAAACATAAGCGAGCAAAGATGAAAGAGAAATATTTTTGTACATTTTCAGCAGGAGCTGACGCACAGTAACTAACTGGATGCCCAAAATGACCTCCAAATTACAGGCGGTGTAAATACCAACCCCCGTATTTGCATGAGGCAAATAAGAACTAAAGAACTCACCCGCTCCGAACCACCAGTGCCTCCTTTCTGTCCTACGTTATGTGTCCACTGGGCGTGTGGTTCCTCAGTCCCATTGACTAGTGAATCATTTAACTGTATTGGATCCGTGTGAGCATATCTGACTGGTCTACATTCTCTCTCCTCTGAAATCCATTCCCAGCATGTCAAACATAGCAACACTCTGGGGACGAACGCCATCACTGACAGGATGGAGGAGCCAATTAAGTCCAACGGCAAATAGAGAGATTCCTCACATTGTGGTTCTGCTTCGGGTTAACGTTATAGGCTGAGAAACTTATGTCGGCTGGTTGGTCTGAAATGAAATATTATATACAAAGTGAATATGTAACAGTATGGTGCATTTTATTATAGTGGGAGTATGTGGGTGTTTTCTTGCACTGAACAGGCTCTTTTTGTTTTTGATTTTCAGTTAACATTTGCTCTTTTATTATTAAGTAGTGGCGCTTGCACTGGAGGAAGGACACCACCTGCTGCCAAAGATTATTTCATCAAAATTTTAGCGTGTAACACATTCCACAGTTTTGGAGCTGCATGCACCAAATTTCAGGACGTCCATTACTGTTCTATGCCCAATGGCTGAGTGGGCAGAGTTGACATGTTTACAATGGCAAAACTTTTGTCGAGTGAAGTCGCCAAGGAAGTCCTTGTAAAACTGTGTATTTCTTGGGTGTTTTATTACATTCTTGTGTATTTCTGTCAGCCTTATTTCTGTGGTGTGTCCAATACTGTCGGCACCAGTTTGCTTTTTTAATGGTGGAGTTTGCGTTGAGGGAATGGGTGACTTAAAAAGTCAGTCTAATTTGTAATTATGATCAGGCATCTGTGGTGAGTGAGAGTGGTGTGAAAATGCTGAGCTGAAGCTCTGTTGTTCATGGTTTGTGTAGTAAGGTGTGCTCCTTGCTCTTTCCCTCATGCAGCTGCAGAGCGTGCAGGCCTACATGCTCGTCAGTTGTTGTCTTTGCTGCGTGTTTAAGCGCCACTTTTCAGCCAGACGTTTCAGCTGACGTGAAATATTAAACACCTGAGAAACACTGGCAGAGACTCGAACATTTAAACAGCACACACGTAACTATTTTCTCGGTAAATCACACACACACAAATCGGCTGTGGAGTCATTGAGCGTGTGTCCGCCTATAGAGTGATGGGGAAATTGACTATATGTTACATCTGCTATAACTCTACTAAGCAGTCTTCTAGTTCGGCTAAAACTGTGTCTTATCAATATTTCTTGTAAATTTACCAATTTGCAGCATTTCAGGTCTAGGTCTGTCTGAAAAAAAAACAACAACAATTTTTGGAAAAAGAATTGCCAGTGTTAATTTACAGTAATATGCATTACTTCTGCCCCTCTGGCCAATGACTAAGCCCATCAGAGGGGACTCTGAGCTTTACTTTAACACTACTTTCACAGTATGTGTGCTCCATCTGCCATTCTGTCTCTGCTTGTATGTGTCTGATTCCTTCTCTCTGTCAGCCTCTGTCTTTCATTGTCTCTTCATTTCTACTCTCTTACTCAGTCTCTCCTCTACCAGCTCTTTGTATTGATCTATATCATGTCCATGAATCATAACCTGGTTCATGTCCATGCATCATGACCTGTTTTAGCCAAACCCCAGGTCTGGTCATTGTCTCCCCAGGGAACATGATGTGCTGGAAAGAGTGAGGGGGTGGCAGAAAATCTGAACTTGCCCAGATATATTAACTGTCATGTAACATAGTGCTGTGTACAGACACACGTTCAATTATCATCACAGGGAAAACAATACCCTGCTGGGTTATGGCCCCTGTAATACTTGCAAATATCTGCAAAAAATGGCTAAACAACTGTTTAATTATTGGAAATTTCGAGCAAAAATCTGGATCAAAGTCATGACAGTGAGCACTGGGTGATATGGTGACCACATAGAAGAAAATGAAATGGAAGAATTTAGAGCAAAAACAAACAAAGAAAGAAAGCTCAGAATTTCCCAGGAGACCCAGTAACCTTGCTATCTAAAGAGTTTGATCTGAATTCCCTGAAACGTGAATGTGTGCTCCATTCAAGACTTCAAATTAGTAGCAGTAGTTCCAGATAATTCCAGCTCCAGCAGATGGTGCATGAGACACACAGACCCTCAAGGTGTGGAAAAAATATTATTTACAGCGACACAAGCACTTTTTCTGTCTCTTTAAAAAGAAAAAAATTAAAAGGTGAAAGTGAGATAAAGAGGGCTGATGTGTCACATTCAAGCTTGTCATAACATGACTCATGCGTCACTTTGAACAATTTTTTTTCCTCTGTCAAGTGCCAAATATAAGCTGGAGTTTGAACTAAACAGCCTTTCAGTTGCAGCATCCTTGACATTTTCCTCAAGAGTAGAGGAGTGTTTTTGTCTGGGGAACAAAGAAAGCATAGATCCTCCTGTCCATATGACCTTTATAAATTAATGTTCAAACACTTTCTTAGCAACTGCTAATCTCTGAAAATAAATAAGTCCACTTTTATAATAATCTCTAGCAAAACTCTTCAATACATGAAACAAGTGAGGGGGCCGGGCAACAGTACGGGGCGGATGTAGCACTGAACCCACTGACAAAAACAACCAGCCATGTGCTTCCATCATACTCACAGTCACTTTGAACTCACTGTGTGGTCATAAACACCCCAAAAAACAGAATGATAGGCATCCATTTGTGAAAGTTTACCAGGTGGCCAAAAATACGATTTTAGTGGGAAGGTCAGATTGCAGGGTTTTTATCACATTAGTGTGACTCGAACTAAGGTTTTAGAGCCGGTGCTATTTACCTGTTTGCTGTTACAACAAGTGGCTGATTCGGTACCAGTCACCAAAGACTCTGCAAAGTCACTTTGAGCGCGCAGTGATCGGCCGCAACGTTTGTGGATTGTGGTGGACTGGTGTCGGGATGGGCACTCCAACTCCGAAGAAAGACGCAATGCACTTTATGCACTGAAACCTGTCAATCAGGACCAAATTAAATATTTCTCATTTCAAAGTCTGTCCACCAACTTTAAAGCCACCAGGTGGATTCAATTTGGTGGTTGATCACTGTGCATCTCAGTAGAGATGCTTTTGCAAAGTCTTGGTGATTGGTACTGAATCAGTCAATTGTAATAACAGTAAATTGGTTGATTGATTGATATAGGAAGATTACATCTTTCTATATTCTACCCAAACCTTCAAAAATCATTAATTTAATCTCTCTTGCCTTCTATGATTATGCAGCACATCTTTTAGTGATTACAGAGCAATTTCTGTCTCTTTCACGTATATAATAAAAGTCCCGATGAAATGTTCTTTATGGTTGATACGGGACCATCTGACCATGTCGTCTTCTTGCAGAACCACACTAGCTGCAAATCAACTCCTGCTGTTTTCTCATAGATTTGTGGTCCCAGAATTGGCGGAAGCAGCTGCTCAAACTCTGCTTTTAACAAGTTGTCTTACAGTGTGGGCAGGCTAGGTCATGCATACAAATGTTATCTCCCAAAATCCCATTTTCACTTATGAAAGGACTGACATGTCGCAGTAAGCCTTAGTAGCTGGTCGGATGCTATCACCAGCCCCAGGATTTGCATGTGCAAAGCAGTGACACTGACAGAAACCCAAACATTTGTCATTAATGAAGCCTTTTTTTCCACATTTACTTAACTAGATGGTAATCTGATGGTTCCAAAGGCTGCCTGATTTGGTCATGTCATCTATGAGAGTAATGCGGCGGTGCCATCCCAAGTTATCCCAAACAGCATATCTGTTCAAATGGACACTTGTTTATCTGCTTATATTGACAGTCCTGCTGTGAACATTAATCACAGAAAGACACAGGTACGACCACAGCCGCATGTTTGTATTGATCCCATTTTCACTAGTGCAACGAATCTTCCTGCTTCACTGCTCTGTGATCCCACCACAACCGATGCTGTACCACCATCCAAGTCGCTGTGGGGATATGCCGGCTCGTAAACAGCCGGAGATGATGTGCAGTGCAGCTGAGGCATGGATCAGGCAGGGAAAATCTTTGTTTTATTTACCGCACCTACTTAAAAAGCAACACAGTTTTCGCAACAGATTTATAGAGATATTAATCTACAAGACTGCCCGATTTACCCGAGCGAGAAGAAAGCAGGGCAGAGACACCTGTGTCCATCCAGCATCTTCTGATGCATTTGTAACTCAAAGCAAAATTTAAAAACTGCAAGGTGTGTCAGGAGAAAAGGAGGACAGAGACACCTGCGTCCATTCCTGCCTGTGAGTGTGTAATGGAAGAGCAGCCAGGTGTGTGTGTGTGTGTGTGTGTGTGTGTGTGTGTGTGTGCGTGCCTCACGAGAGTGAAGACTGGTTGTTAGGTTGGAGCCCTCCCATTACATAGTGAGGTCAATGGAGACTTGTTACCAACCTCCCTCTCCTCCCCCACCACTCGGCAAATGCTTTACCTTTTTTTTTCTTCTTGTGCTCGGATTTGGTTAGCTAATAGCTGAATGAATAAATAACCTGAATGTATGTGTCAATAACACGTAGGTGCAGTTTATAGGGTTATTTGTGCTATGATGCATCAGTGAGCTTTTCACCGAGCTTTTCATTAAAGCCTCTCCTCCTTTGTACTGAAGCTTCCTGAAGGGTCTCCGGTATTTCATTTGTTTTCCTCTCCTTCTGGCACCAGCCCCACTGTGAAAAGTCTCTTGTATTCTGAATGTCATATCCAGTGATACAGGTTATTACATATGTCAGTCAAATAAATGAGTGCTCTCTGTTTCACTTCTGTTGTAAGTCAAGTCAGGCTGGTTCCGCATCCTGAGCCAAGCTGATGCGTGTCTGGTTCTTTTCTGTTTAAATATACAGTTTGGACATATATATTTGATTTGTAAGCACACACACAAGTTCTTTCTTACTCTTAGTTGATCCATCAACGTGTTTGTATCTTTATAAAAGTGTGACAGATTGTGTTGTGGGAGTGGCTTCTCCTCTTCTATATGAAAGGGCAAACGCACTCTAGAGTTCACACTTTAGACACGACCTATATTTTTTCCCGTTTAATGATAACTATTTCTTGTATTTCTAAAGGTTGCCAAACCAAACCGCATGCACCTTTGCAGATCTTACAAAAATTCTCCCATAATGAGAGAGAAAGAGGGCATAATTGCAATGCCAAGATAATAACACAGGAATTGCTACTCTGAATGAGCAGGTTTATTTTCAGCACAGTAAAAGTCATAGCAGCTACCACCTACACAGCCAGCCTGTAGAAAGTGGCCTCACAATTGATAACTTACTTTTTCACTCACACAAGGCAACAAAAGGCAGCTATTTTATTTAAATTTTATTTTTGGAGAAACATAATTCACAAAATAGACATTGACTTTGCCGGTGCAAATGATTTTGACCTGGCAACTAAGAGGGCTGCGGCAGAAAGAAAACTAATTGGCATAAAGGCCATCGCATGGTCGAATCTCTGACAGCACTGACAGAGTGGTGTCAGCGTGAGCTTCTGGTTCCACTCGGCTTAGGCGGATGCTGAGAATGAGGAAAAAACTTAATGTTACAGCGGGAGTGGAGGTGTAGCAAAATTAAAATACCCCGTGTCTACCATTAGAAGTGCATATGCTTATTACCTCATTAGACACACACATCGATGAGGCAAATCAGGTGTGAATAATTAGCATAATCAACACAGACAGAAATTGTTCCTGATGTTCCATCCACACGAATCAGCTTTTATTTGTGGTTTTGCTTAGGATCATTTTAGTTTGAAACACTTTTTAAATGTTAAAAGTTTTTACTTTAAAAACACATTTCACATTGTTATGAGAAATTTCTGCCAAGAAATGTAACAAAGTAAAAAAAAATTAGCAGAAAACTACTAGAGGTCAATCAGGTTAACTATCTAATTAACCTTACTTAAAAATGCATCCACGTTAAAGTGGACTAGGTATTGTGTTTTGTACCAACAAATCAGTATAAATTTGTTCGTACAAATTACAAATTTGAATCCACTTTATTTATTTATTTAGTTTTTTATGGCAAATGGTTTGCATGCTTTTTTAAAAGTGTAGTTAACTTAGTAGAATTTACTGTGTAGGATGTGTCATAAGAATTAATGAAGGTGGTGTAAAAACATGTTTCTCCTTCACGCACCTACAGCATGTGCTGTATGAAACAGTCCATGCATGTGTGCATGAGTGTGTGAATTTCTTTTTAGCACTTTAGCGTTAGAAATACAGAGCTTTACAATATCAATAATCAAATGCAACTCAACTGTTTATTAAATTGGGCTGATTTTAGCATTAACGCTTTATTTTATTGTGTGGTTTAATAAACTGATGCCTTTATCATGGCTGTATTATTGGATGAGATTAGTTCACAGCAGGGCTGGCTATTAGTTTTTCTCTGACTGCTGCACGTGCACAAACAATTTAAAATGTAATGGGAGATTTGATTGCAATTACACAAACAATTGCTATATATGAAGCAGTTCAAACCCAACTAATACTAGAGAACCTCTATGATTGTGTATTGTGCCAAAGAAATAACTACAATAATATTTGCTGCCTGTCTGGTAGAACTCACACATTTATTCATACAGTTTTATTATTTATCTTTAAAATCAGAAGATTCTCTGTAAATATTTGAACCTGTGTCGGATAGACCAAAAGCTGGCTCAGTTCCTGCAAATAGTCAGAACTTTATCTGATGAAAGAAAACAAGGCAGGCAAACCCTGTGTGGAAGATATGCAGATACTGGGCACAAGACAAGCAACTAACCTTCTGCTTCTTATCTGGGTTTTTGTTGGGCAGGGAGATCCCTGAGCTTGCTAGTCTGCAGCCTTGTCACCTCCGTGAAAATCCAGGATAGTCAGATAAGGCCTCCTGCTTCCAGAGATCAGAGCATCAGAGCTGGGGTCACCCGGGAATTAGAGAATGCAGTTAGATGTGAGACTGAGGGTCTGAGCTAGAAGGCCGTTAAGCATTTTATATACAGGAAAGGTCAACTGCAATTCAGAGCTCACCTGGTTGTCTGCAGCCGTATTTAATTATTTAAAGATGATGATGCTGATTCAAAATCCACCTGTTTGAAGGATAATGTTTCTAAATTAAACACATTTTAACAATCTCTATACAGATGTTAGGTTATCACATGAGTTAGGAGGCTTGTTTTCTAATGTTTGCAGCTTATAGTATGGACACACATTTTAATCTTAGGCTTCCTCTCCCGGGGTCCAAGGTGGCCGTTGGTTTGTAAAGACGGGCACAGGCTGTGTCAGAACTGGTGTTCCCCATGATGTACATGTGCATCTGCATATGCTACAAACTGGCCCCATTTCAGTTATCTGCTCCAAGGCCGATCTAGGACAGAGCTCTACTGTATGTTGAGGTGCTTATACTGATAATGATAATGAATCCTTATTAGACTTTTAGTGTTTGCATGTGCTGTGAAAGTAGGGGTTACCTGTGAAGGTTGGGGTACCACTGGTTTAAGCCCTTCTATACTTTTTCTTCTCTTCATGAATCAATATATTGGATATGATTCAGATCCAGTACATTTATTAGGTGTGACTGGACAATGATCTCAACGCTTACTTACAGCAAAGGTTCACTAAATATGTGTCTGAAATCCAGTTTTTCAGGATCTAACTTATGCAGAAAATATTGTGTTTTTTTATTGAGATAAATGAAAGAATAACTGGGAGACTGGGATCTCTTAAAATGACATAATGTCAGACTGAGGATGTATTACCCCATAGTATCAGTTTCCATGTCGTGCTGTAAAAGTCTGAGTGCTAAAAGAAAAGCAACAATTTCGCACTGGCTCACCATAAGAATCCCCGACCTGACGGTTTTCCATACTGACCTTTGATAAATAGCCTCTTCATCATTGTGCTGCGACGCCTGCAGGCATGTTAAACTATGAATGTCCTCAGGAAAGCATTAAACTCTGGGAAGGTTTGAAACGTCCCACCTTGTGTTGGCAAGTGTGTCTGAGAATGAAAAGCACAGCTCAGGCACGTGTGCATCACATTTCTCCTCTTTTCTTGTTGTAAGCTGACTTCTCATTTGCCTTTGCTTTGTTTGACTTAATAACGACTAATAACGTTCTGTATCATAAGCATGCTGTCATAAGCATGTTTGACGGAGGCGTTCAGAGTCTGTATAGAGTGTAGGTCAGTAAACACTTACAGCCTTAACCTTTCAGAACACAGCCCAGTTAAACTTAATATTTAACAGAATTTGATCGATTGTATTTTTGCCAACACTGATAATACAGTGAAATATGTCTGGACATACATATCTAAATGTTGGTAAACAGACAGTTAGTGGCTGGTTTGTTTGCTAGTTATAGTATATTTTGGATATACAATATAAGGAGGATGGAGGTTTACTATGACACAATGTTGTTTTCTATCCCCCAAGTCTACACAATATGTTGTGGGACACTGTTTACCCTGCAGCACTACTCTGAGCTCATAAAGAATAAGCATAATCATGTCTCGACCCATCTCAGTGTGAACACACTATAAAGAAACTGATTGATCTTTTCATCTAATACCTTTTAAGGCAGCAAACAGATGTGTTTTTAAATACCTGGTGTATGTGGCTGCTCAGCATTTAGAACAGTTAGTAGTCTATTATCTAAGTCATCAGCTGGTAATATCCACCCACAGTGTACTTTTAAAAATCAGCCACACTGAGTGTTAGATAAACTGAAGCTATAAAATAATAGCAGGATTTTTTTTCCTTAGCTGCTTCAGGACGTTTATTTATAAGTGTTGCTTGAAGCCCAGATTGAGCCTCTTTTATAACTAAGCACATATTTTGCAAAGCCATCATATTCATTTTAATATTTCATATTCATATTTTTTATGTGACTTTGGCAGGGCATTGTGTGGCATAAACTGAACTACTCTGTATCAAACAGAGGGTCTGAGCGGCCGAATTGGATTTCTTGTGAGACTGAATGAGCCATAACTTTGTAAGTTTTCCATCATTCTGACAGATTAGAGCAAAAAAAAAAAAAAATGTAATAAAACTGTGGAAAATGACTTATCATCACATTAATTAGCAAATCGCTTGCATAGTACATCTCTTTTGCAATGTTTAAAGGTTAAGTCCGGGTATTTTCAATGGTTTTGTTTCTGGCAAAACAAAAATCCCACAAAGACTTAATCCTCAGCATAATCTTCAGATCCACGATATAATTCAGGTTATTCATCTCTGGCGTGGAGCTAATTTGTCATCCAGAAACTATTCATCAGCAGTGGGTCTCTGTGCTGCACTGGGTGACTCGGATGCTTGTGAACATGTGATGAAACTATTATTTAAGCAAAAAGAGAAAAAAAGTTCATTGTTCTGTGTCAGATTGTGCCTCGCATTTCTTTCTCTTCCTCACAACATGGACTCACATACTAATATTAATTAAAACACACTGTTGTGCTTGTGTTGAACTTTAAATGACTGATGCAACTGGCGCAACAAATTGCCTGCAATTTCAGCTATAATAACTCATTTGATAGTTTTTTTGAGCTTTGCATTCACACTTTGTTTATTTTGCTGGCTTTCAGGCTTGGTTAGTGGGACAAGAAGAACCCCCACCGGGCTACTTCACTTTCTATCAGTGGTTGTATTCTCCACTTTGAAGTTAAAGCTCCCAGCAGCATCCTGGTCATTTTATGTCTGCGTGCATGTGTGTGGGAGTTCTCTTACCGCCACCTTATTGACTGATGTTGTTATTTACACTCCACACAGCAGTTTCTGAGCTCAGAGGATAACGAATTGGAGGATTGCAACACGGCTGACAGGTGTCTGGCACTGTTCACCGCGGCCCCCGGATGGATGTGGCTAAAACAATAGGGACACATTTTAAAATCACATTCGCACAATAGCAGCAAGACGGATGGCTAATTACTAAAGCGAAAGACCCAACAATGAGCTACAAAAATAATATGTCTTGTGACACAGTTCGTTTGTTTTCCCTCCCGTCCTTTCGGGATTCGGAAAGGGCACTCGGGTGGTGCTTGAAAACAGAAAGCACAGGCCGAGAGGTGTGTTTAAAAAGCAGGAAACTGCAGCATCAAGAAAAATAATTACAGAGAAACTGCTATTGATCAGCAAGACAGTCTGACCTTTACAGAAATACAGAGGCCAATTTGTGCTCTAAGAGAGTGAACCTTTGCTTTATTGCTACTTTAACATTATTATTATGATGTTAAATTACCCATTTTGCCCTAATCTCTTTTCCATTTAATAAGTATTAGTTGTAGTTAAGCTAAAGACACTGTGGGGACCAAAAGGAATGTGAGTCAGCCAGGACTCACATTTGACTTCTCAAACGTGAATTCATTAGTAACTCTTTATTTTTACTTTATGTAACAAGCCACTAAACATATTGATATGAGTTTGCCTTGGTGTGTTTATGCAATATGACATTTTTCCCTGTCTAGGATTGTTGTCCACTTTCTAGTAGTTTCTTGGTAACTTGATGTGACCTTTTCTGCTCGTTCCGTTTTCTCATTTGTATGATATTTTTTTTGTGTAAAAGCTACAGTAGTAAAGCATACATAAGTCAACAAGTTAAATGAAAATGTTTTATATATAACATGATTACCACTGTCACATCATTACAATGCCAAGACAAGACTGAGAAACTGTCTAAGTTATTTCAAAAGTGCTTTAAAGTCTAAGTCAATTACTAATTTCAATTTGTCAAAATTCATTGTGAGTTGAAATATTTTAAAGCAAAAATGTATGTATGCAGTAAATTTAGATGTAATTATTCACAGAGCATGTAATTAATTGCAGACTTTTTAAATTAAACAATTTCACGATACAGTTGATTTCGCTCAACAGTATTACTCATCCTCGTCTTACTCATCTGTTTTGATTTTTCTTCACCTCCTTTAAACAATATCTACAGAATTTGTGTGTGTAAATATTTATTATGCAATTAGTAAAGAAGTTTAGAGTTTCTATAAGTCTGGAGCCTCTTGTTTGTGGTGAGGATGGACAATAATCCATCCTCAATCTTGCCCTAAACAGCAGTTAGTTCGCAAAACATCCACTTGTCAAAATTCATCCCAGTGTTAGATGGTGTTGAACAAAATTGTGAAATTGTTTTGTAGCAATTTTCCAGTTATGGGAATATTCACCTCTTGTGTTTATTTCTATGATCCCACCCCACATCTGTTTAACCAGGTAGTGGACAGAACAATTCTCACATGACTTTTTGTGATATGTTTTGGTTTGGTTGGATTTTTATGGAAGTTTATAAAAGGAAACCTAAAGATGCAGTTTAAAACTGGGTTTAAAGTTCTGTTCCAAACGGTACTATTGTCCCGGTGCCATGAACTAATCACAGTAGACATACGGATCATACTAGATAAGGCAGTCGACTGATTGCTCAGACATTCCCTGGCTGAGTCTTTAGCTTTCTGGCCCATATATAATTCAGAGATTTTTCTTGCTCAAAATCTTCAAAACTGCACACACCCCTGTGGTGGGCTATTAAATAATTATCAGATGATGCAAATGTTTGGTCTGTCAAGACCAAAGTTATTACTTATGCAGGTCATCACAAATTTGACATGTCCAGCAGCATTTTAAAAGTCTGAAATCAGGAATCAAGTAGCCAAAACCAGTTTCAGTGCATCTGCTCATTAATAGTTTCATCATAGCAGTTTTGGAGCTTTTTTTTTTGGTGTGTTGAGGTAACATTATTGTTTTAATATTTATGCCATTTTACTACCAACTATTTAATTTTACTGTGCACTCTGAGCTCCACGGCTGTTAAGATAATCCTCGCAGCTTCTTATCCATCCATCGAGGCCATGAAGGAGAAAGCACTGAAACCTCTCAAACTACTTCCTCAAGTACCAAAGCGGGCACTTGATAGATTCAACTTTTTACCTGGAACCCCTGGAGGCCACGGTAAACATACACATGAGCTATTTATCCTTCAAAGTGGCCTGTGTACAGTAGCTAGGTTATTGCCATATTTGGATTCTGGCTCTTGAACCACAAGCACCACAATTTTTTTCCACCGTAATCCAATAATGAAGAAGCTAACTGACTGACCAGGTAAATAGCACTAATCTTAAATCCTAGAATACCTACAAAAACAATTCAGCAGATTTTACCTCGGACACCAGCCAGTGTCTACCTATAGCAACATTTTTTTGGATGCTGTTCATGATGGCATAGAATCGTCATCTTTGTCTTTGCAGATGTAAACCATTTTCAAAGAATGGTTTCACTAAAAGCAAATACCATCATCTTCCCGCTATAAAATCGGTAACGTACTTTATCCTGGCACAAGTGTGATTGCTCATTCAGTGCTAGGAAATTTGTCACAAAACAGTCTATCTTACTAATCAGTTAGGACAGAGCAAACTCATATGTAAATTTGTATAAACACTGTAAATAATACAGCACCCCCCCAGGCGGTGGGTGGTCTGCTTGCTTCAAGTTTCACCTACAGAGACCTGTTTGGCTAGACACCCTTGACTATTAGAGTTGTGTTGGTGAGTGGGAAGTCAGTGAGGGATTTTGTTGTTTGCATGAGAAGTACCTACATTAAAACTGCATTACTCCCCGAGCAGCTCCATCCAAGAAGTGCTAAAATGTTTGATCCATCATCCATTATCTTAACTTCTTATCCAGTTAAGGGACACAGGGAGACTTGACTTGATCCTAGCTGTCAATGGTCGAATAGTGGGCTACACCTTGGATAGGTAGTTCAGTCTATCTCAAGGCTGACGCATAAAGACACACAAAAACTCAAACCTATGAGTTTTAATATTAATAATCACTGCGTAACCTCACAGTCATATCTTTGGACTGTGAAAGGAAACCACAAACTCTAAACTGAAAGGCCACTGCCGGTCAGGATATATAAACCCATGACCTTCTAGCTGTGAGGAGGCAGCACCAAGCCCTCCTCGCTTATAAATGATTATTAGTTTAATTGTAGCCAGAAACATAAAATACAAAAAAAGTTGAGTGCGTGGTAAGAGGTAGAAGAGCCACTACACAGACTGAGGCTGCATTTAAATGGGCTGCATTGCTTCACGTTTAGCATTCGACAGACATTCACTCGGTTGAAGGGTCCCATTGCAAAATGCAGAATTTGTTTTAGATAATTTCACTGTGGCTCACCTATGGCGGATTATTATTATTATTCTTTTTTGTTGTTATGAGGACATGGAAAATTTGAAGGCAGCAGAGAAGGAGCTGCAGTCTTTGTTCATTGGCAAACAGCAGCTATCAGGCCAGCAGTGAGAACAGTCTCACGTACTGTAAGTAAAGAAGTAGAACAGGCAAATAAATAAGATTAGACAGCACAGGGCATCTGCAGGGTGCACACACAGACTGGTGCCCCAGAGCAACGCACTCACTCCTGGATCCTCGCTCTCTTCCTTCTCACATTGCTTCTCTTTTAATCCCCCTTCTGTCTCTCTCTCTCTGCGCTGAGGCTTTTTCTGCCCTCCTCTGGTAGCTGACTAATTTAGCTGACTACCAGGCCCCAAAAAAATGTTTTGGTGTTGTGCTGCACTTTTTGCTCCTGACTGTGGTTTTTCTATGCAGATATCCACCTAAATATAAATAGCCTTAAACTAAGGTCTGAACAACAACTACAACATTTTGAGGTTTTAACATTCACATTTAAGGTCAGAATAATTGTGCAAATGTCTGGGAAAATATAACATAATCTAATCAGTGCGGTGACATTCAGATGTACTTCAGGTTAGACGTACTGAAACCTCTTAAAAATTCACAAATTGCTAAGAGTCCTTTGGAAGTGAAATGTGTCCTGATCAACAGAGACTTTCAAGGACTCATGAATAAGAATGAGGCACACGTGGCATGTAAGAAGCACATATAAGGGCAAAGGGGTTTCGGGGAATGGAGCTTACTGTAAATACTGCGGCCCTTCAAACACATTCACTGCACTGAGGGATTTCGATTTAACTAATCATGTGGAAAACAAGTGGCTGCACCAGTGGTGATTTAGGTGAGTTCCTCTAAAGGGGGTGAAACTTTAGGCAATTACCTATTATTAGATTACATTAGATGAAAGTCAGTTGTTGCACTCTTAAATATAAAAAAAAATCAACCATTAGTGCATGTTGTAAAAAAAACGGTGAAAACTGGAAATGGGGAGATTTTTTTTCTATACACACTGAATATTTCACGTTAGATGAGACAAAAGACGCAATGATTTAAAGGAATCTCTGTTAATACATTCACATTCACGCGTTTCTCTGCAGTGCAACGTTTTGCTTCCTCTTTATCATTCCTAATTTCTTTAGGCTGTCAAAATACCCTTTGTTACATTCCAATGTGCTGTAAGAACTTTGTGTTCAGTGAAAAAATAGATTGTGAAGTTCAGCTAAAAGGATTCACTGTTGCAGTCTCAGTTAGCCAAGAAGAGAGGATATCTTCCAAGCTGCAATCCCTGTAGTAAAGAAAAAAATCCTCTGTTTTCACACAGTACGGCTTCCTTGCTGAGCTGTGAGATATTAGCACACAGAGGAAAATTTGTACTGAAAGACTGGAACTTTGGAAGATATTCCCTTGATTTGTCTAACGCAGTCTGCCGAAGCCTCTGCGAACAAAGACATTTTACACAGAGCAACATTTGGTCCCCCATCACTTACATGGAAATGGCATTAGGGGGGGGGGTGTCCCTTCACAGGGCTTTGGCGAGGCCCAGCAATTATAGCAGCCAAATGCTATTGGTTTTATGCTGTTATGTAAGTGCTGTTTGAGGAGCTAAAAACATGTGAACCTATCCTTTAATCATGAGTCATGATGCACGGAGCATCGCAGGAGCTTTGTCTGGAGCGTTTTCATTTAAAATGCACAAGTAGATCTATAACAAAAGGGTCTTCATTGGAGAGAATTTGCAATTTGAAACAACAGAGTCAATGTCTTGATCGTAAGCCCAATGGACAGTTATGTGAGAGACACCAAGGATAGAACATGAGATGTAAATACTAAAAGCATTACTCGCAGGTTTTACCTGTCACCCTTTGTGCAATGCAGAGACACATTCAGGACACAGGACTCTGAATACCCTAAGCATCATTCATTCACTGTAATTCAAGCTCATAGCAGAACCTAATAACTCCAGCAAGATAAAATTAGACCAGAAAAACAATCTTGAGAAACAATTACAAGGGTAAGAAAATAATTGCTGGGTTATAAAAATTGAATTAGGAGCAGAGACAAAATGAGTTAGATGTAGATGGGGATTTGAAGAAGATCTCAGTCAGCAGGAGCAGCAGTCTGAAAGGCTATACAACCAATTAGGGGAGAAAGAGATGGAAGATGGGAGTGAATATAGAGCTGGGAAATGGAGGATGACATGAACATTAATCCAGACAGGTATGAGGGAACTGCACGGCTAAGGGTTTTGTAAAATAGGATCCACGTCCGTGTATTTTTGATGTTATTCTAAAAAGATGAGGCGTTTCAATGAGTTACGGTGGTAAATCTGACAACAAGATGATAGTGTCAGATGTTTTTTGATAAAGGTAAAGCGAAGATCAGTGTCAGTGTAACGCAGAAATAGTGTCAAGTACAGAGACGTTGCAAAAATTCATAGAGAAAATCCAGGCTATAAACAAGTCCTGAACAGTCTCTGATATTTTAAGCCAAGATTGACTTTGTTAGCAGAAGGAGCTAATGAGTCTGTCAAATTCCATTACATGGTCAGAAGCGTTTGTTGTAATAAGTGCAAGGTGTCACACAGCTGGAAAGACTGTCACGAGCTGATTAAGAGATTTGCAAATATTTAAAATGACTGCGCGGTGACACGTATCACACTGAGAAAGCAACAGACACGTTTAGTCCAGTTTACTGGAGTGTGTTTTTCCAGGACAGTACCACTAATTGGGCTTTGCCATCACCGCGGTCCGTCTGTCAGCGGAGGACGGCTGCACTGTTCACTTGCTGTGCCACAACTGACACGTGACACGGCTTTTGTTTGTTTGCGAGAAGGATCTCGCGCTTAAGCTTTAAAGCGCTAATTGCCATTTTCAAAGGCTGATGCTGAACATAAGATACACAAATACAGTTCCTGTTTTTGACATCCAGTAGTACCACTGTAGCATATTTATATAAATAGGCGCCTGTTTTGTTTGTATCTTAGACTATATAGCATGAAGATGAATGAAAGCGTGCAGGTGATATGACTGAAATACCTGCCAAATGTGTAATGCATGCAAGCCACACTACTCAGTCATCATCAGTTGGTCGTGGTTATGTGCCAAGAAAAGCAACAACGCTGCTGCAAACGGAAATGTTTCTCCAAGGTTTTCTGGAAACGTCAGTTAATTTGTTTGTCATAATTTCTTGACAGCCCATCAAACAAAGGATAAAATGAAAAGCACATTTACCCATAGAACAGAAATGTGAAACTTTTGTCTGCGTTACAACTTCTTCAATGTTTGTAAAAGGTGAATCAGATATCTGAAGAAAAGCTTTCTGCACCAGTCACATTAAATCGCCCTAACACATCACAATATGTTGTAAGTACAGTACAAGATCACCAGCCAGCATTCGGGCTACATTAAAAATGTTTTAATTAAAATGAAATCCAAATTAAGCTTTTAAAGTCTGCATTTTTTGCATAGCTGGAGCCAGTGTCAGAGCCAGACTTTCATGGCAATAGTTTAATCACATGGAAATATGGTCGATGGTTCCCACATCATCATCATATACACATTTGGAAACCCCTATAATTTAATGAAGATGAGTCCATTACTGGGTGCAGCAGGGTTTAAAAGATTAATAGACACGTTGTTGCAGGAATACAGATTAACCCAAAATGATGCAATTTTTTTTTTTCTCTAAAAATGTCCATAAGAATGAAACTGCATAGTGACATTCAGCTTCCTCTCTTTGTCTGCATGTTTGCAGGGCCCGTTCTTGGCCTTCGTCACTCACAGCTAATGGATGTCTTTACCCAGTATGCCTACAATGACAGTTTCTACGATAACGGAACATGGAGCTTCAACGAGACGTATCACGAGCAGAAGCACCCTTACAACTACTACGCCATGCTGCTCACGCTCCTCATCTTCATGATCGTCTTCGGCAACGTGCTGGTGTGCATGGCCGTGTCCAGAGAGAAGCTCTGCAGACCACCACCAACTACTTGATTGTCAGCCTGGCCGTCGCTGACCTTCTGGTGGCCACGCTGGTCATGCCCTGGGTCGTCTACTTAGAGGTAGGATGGCAGAGATGAACGCTCGTCCGTGCCTCACACATACACAGAGACCTGTAATATTCCGAAATGGCTTCTGTCCTGTTTTATTTGACTTAGGTCTTTGAAATAGCATTTGAAAACAATCGACATTTTAATTTTGCACAGTTATAAATCTAATCATCCGATTTGAGTTTTTCCATCTTTATTTGATTTTTCTTTTCAGGGACAGTATGGCTACAGCTCAACATTGTTATAACTAAGCAAACAGTGCTGTGTATATAGTGCATACAGCAAAAACATATTTGCAGCTCCTGTCTCTTGTTAGGCTTTTAAATAAGAGAGATAATAATAAAAGAAAACAGAGAAGACAAAAAAAAACCAATCAAATATAGATACACTTTTTTTCTGTACATTGCACACAACAATGTCAACACCATCAGCCCTGATGTGGCACCATGTGAATATTTAGCTGCACACAGGCATATATACGCAAAGTTTAAGTGCACAATAAAAGAGTATGACATCTGGTGCCAGAACAATATTGGTAAAAGGGGTTTGAGCCAAACTAGCTGCCCACAGTTATCAGCAGGCCAAGGGCTCAAGGTGAAACAGGGCTAATGTGTTCACATGGGCATAGTAAATACCATAGTAATAGCAGCACTATGTGGTAAATGCCAGAGTAGTCTCTTCTACTTAAGGGTCAGATGTTTATGAATAATTCCTGATTTTTACACATCATTCTGCCTTCGCTCCCACAGGACGTGGACGGAGATTTTCTAAAAAGCAGTTTTGACACATCGGTACCTGCTAACCAGTGCGACCTAAAACAGAACGGATAAAATCGTTTCCAATCTAACCAATCAATAGCAAGCAGGATGTGGGGCTATCTCCCACAAAAGTATCTCCCTGCTGGATCTCTCGGTTGCTGCTCATCTCTTCTGTCTATCATCTCAGTCCAGGGGTTATTTTGGACCATCAGGTTTAGGTCACACTGTCTGATGTAGGGGAAAATACGGAGCTACCAGCCCCGCTGTGTCCCCCCAGCGAGTTATGATGATTATCACTCTGATCAGTTTGCAGTAGAAATAGTTTCATTCTCCCCGAGTCTATTTCTGTTTGTACATGATGTCACTTGGTAACACAACAGAAATATCACAAATATCTTTCACAAGTGAAACATTGGATAAAATACTATCCCAGGTATTTTACTATTAAACAAAACTTTTTTTTTTTTTTTTTTTTTTGCAATTACTGGCACCACTGATTATCAGAGGAAAATCTGTTTATCCATAAAATATGCAACCTGTGTTTATATTTGTTTAAATTGTTTGCTTGGTTTTCTGTTGGTGTGGGCAGCTGGGTACACACAGAGGGAGTCCACATCAAAGTGTTTGGGAAAAGTGAGGATGAATTGTAATCAGCCACGTACCAAAGCTCCAAATTGTAGCATAAAGCAAATAAAATATTCATTTTGATTGTAGCAAGAAAGTGAGTCTCAGACGGTGTAAAGTGGTTTAATTGCTCAGGTGTGTGTTTCTAACACACTGCTGGAGTGTGGTGAGCAACCGAACCATCGAAAGTAGTAAAGTCATAGCAGGTTTGTGCCGTAATTTTATATTGCCGGTACAGGATTACAAGAAGATTTATTCAATAATTCAGTAATCAGCTTCTGTTGTGTCTGCTGGCATCCCCTGCCTCTTTCTGTTTGTCTACGGACACAAGCACTGGTGTCTCACAGCGGTTTCTACATAGCAAGGACAAAACATCAAAGCATCAATAATTTTTCAGGGCTACTTCACTGTGGATTAAAATGAATCTCCAGCGAATCTGGAGATTCAGAATTTATTCAGAAGTTAGAGTTTAATTTACTTGATCACAAATCAAGAAAATAAATGTATATATATTTCTCCAGACCGGTCCTGTCTGGTTCAGTTCACAGTTTGTAACAAGCTTATTCCGACTGACAAAGTTTGTAATTATTAAACTTTTAAAAATTAGTTTTTTGAACAGGTTCTGTTTCATAATCCTTGAGATAAAATTTTCTTATCTGCTTTTGGGCTGTTTCAACACCGTATTGAATCAATGAGCTTACAGCAAAAGGTTATTGCAAAATTTATTCATTTGCTATTTCGACCACAAACCCTGTTGCAAAATGATGTGACCAACTTAACTTCCAATCCAGATCAGATGCTGCAAGGATTGTTATTTGATTTACTTATTAATTACTTTCATACAGTTTTCCTGAACACGAAGGGGAAATACATGTCAGTGTTTGCGGTTTCACTTCACAACTGATCCTGTAGTAACTTCATTTTGTTTTACAGACACTAATGACAGTTTGAGTGAAGTCCTTTCTACATTATCGTGCTGAGAAATAAGCACTGGCTGTTTGTCAAAGTCAAAATGGATTACCCAGCATGTGTTTGAAGTGGGATGCTCATCTGATTTTTGCATGACGGGTCTCCTGCTAATACAAAGTGAGATAAAATGAGACAGTCGCAGTTAGACTGGTGCAGGACACTGTAAATCCTTGCAATAAAGATCATATTCGCGGTGGGAGCTGCAGTGTCTTGCCTGTGTATCATGCACAAACAGGTTAACACAGTTCAAATATAGAGACAAATACACTTTTTTATTATATCTGGATCTGCGTTCTGTTGAATGCTAAATCAACATTAATTACCAAAATTTTCATACAGCCTTCATCTTTATCTTTAATACAGACAGCAGCTTGTTTTATTAGGATTCCTGCTAAAGTCTCATCAACATGTGTCTTGTCCTGCTTCTGTGCTTGATTAACCAGCAACTAAACAAACCTTCAGCGCTGCTTCCATCAGTTTCCAGACTAGACTGCTAATTAAACAGACGGCGCATAAACATACCTGCAAATATCTCTTTGTTCCGTTAAGTTGCTGGTGTGGTCCTTTGCTCTTCAAACCCACCAGCAACACGCTGTCTAGCTGTGACTCGAAAGCAGGTGCTACTGATGCTGAAGCTCAGCCTGCCAGCTGCTGTCAAACAGCTCCTATCCAGCCCGCTGAGATGAAAAGGAGAATTACAATTAAAACTAAATAAATAAATGAAAACATCCGATCTTTACTGCGAAAGGGGTTTGACTACGCTGTAGATTCTGATTAGTTGAGCTTAGCTGAAAAAAGGATGCAAGCCGATTGCCTTGAAAACCACAAGTAAACTGGAATAGGAATTTTATCTCTACCCACAAGAGCTATGATTGGAGTACGTTTACAATTATATTTATGCAATTAAAACAACAGTACTTATGGTGTACTTATAACTTAGTGTGGAGTGCTGGGAGTTACTGTGTCAAACAGAACATTTTAAGGAACGTGTACTGTGCGCTGTCCTTTAAAGAAACGTACTTACAAACTGGGCCAACTTGTTGCCTTATAAAAAAGGAAGTGATGATTACTTCTATTGTTTAATATTTCAAACTTTCATACATGACCTTCTACTTTGGTCACATTGTCTTCAGTCATAATTTGTAGTAGATAAACCACCACCCTCCCAGTCATTCCATCGAAAAATGCTCTGTCAATTAGCTGTAATTATCTAGTGCTCAGATTAATCCCACAATTGTGCTGCACAAATGGGAAATACAATTTTACCTGTATCCTCCCTCAGAAAATGTCCAAGAGCAAAAAAACGACTATATTGACTATTGTCGTTTTTTTTTTTTTCTTGCTCTGGGTTTATGAATTGCACCAGGGTGCTTTGACTTTATTAATGTATACCTTTATGACCCTTTTAATTCCTGCCAAAAACTTTCCCAGCAGATTAAGCACCTTTGTGTGAATTACTGTCTCCCACTGGTTAAGTAGTGTCATTGCCTCATATTTTGTACTGTACTGAATGTTTGAAGTTAGCGTCATTCAAAACCAGTGAGTAAAGTTTCACCCTCCAGTTGCCTCTAACTTGATAAAAACTAGCAAGAATTGCATTTGTTGATGACTTTAAAATCAAAGTTTGGATTGCTAACAGTGATGTGACTAAAACTCAAGAAATTGCATTTGTATGAATGACTGTGAAAAAGATGATGGATAACTATCACCAAAGATGAAGCTTGCATTTTAGCAGGCCATGCAATTTATTAGGTACAGGCACCTCTGGTTTGCCATGGCAGACCCAGGACGTTCTCGTAGGAGACCCATGTGGAGCACACTTAGACTTTACACGGGTGTTACAGAGCGAAGCTTTTAGCCGCTTAAACAATCTTTGGGTTTACATCCAACAGCAAAGCTCTGACGTGAAAGTCTTGCTGTAATGTCAAAATTTGATTTAGTGAACTAATAAAATGCATGGTACCATAGACATACACACTCATCTTTGAATGAGGATTAAACCTTTTTGAAAGGCATCACTATACAGGTGGTGCAACTTTTTTAGAAGCTTTTCATTTTCCCCAAAACACATAAAAACATGAATATGTCAATGCAACATGAAGTAGGAGATTAAGATAAGGATTATATGCGCTCTGTTTTATCTCTTTAATTACCCTGAATTTTTGATGCCAAAAATCATCTTGATTTTTCCGCAACTGTAACAGAGCGTTTCATGACGAAAAGTCCAACAGCCAGGCAGCATCGGTTCAATGGCATCAAACAGTGCCGCTCCTGAGGCGTCCAATAGTGACGCAAAAGGACATAATAAATGTCATTATTTGATGCCATGGGAAGAATCATTATCTGACGCTGTGGGATGAGAAGGTGTTGCAGACATAATGAATAATTTCCTTCTGTCAGTGAAAATTGTCTGTGTTGTATTAAACTACACGTGCAGTTCAGCATTTCTGCCCAGAATTCTCCTAGTTTGATACAGGCTGTTGCTGCTGCTGCTGCTGCTGTTTTTTTTATTATTACTAATATGAATGTCATAAAGACAGTCAAGGTTTAGATAAAAGAGCACGGGGCATTTGTTTCATTTCACCCTGATTATAAGTGACGTCTCAAATTGCGTTTTCGTACCCGCTTTCTCAGTTCTCCATCTCCCATTACAGCATTTTCAATTTCCAGACACTTCACCTATGCAAATAAAACCAGACTGCCGACATATTCTCAAATATGATATGGTTGGGGGGGTGTAGCAAGGATAATTTTGAGAAAATGTCCATGTCCCAAAGTTTTCATTTGTTTTGATTCATCTACACATGGCGCTGTAAAAAGCAGATTAAAATGCCAGTGCTGCCGCCATGATGTTCCATAATGGTTTTCAGCTCATGTGAAGTCCCTAAATGTGTTATGAGCTGCAGCGCTGATGTGGATGTTAAAAATACATGGTTGTGTCAGTGCAGTCGGTGAGAGAGACAACAGGAAGGTCAAGCACAGGGAAAGTGAATGGTAGTAGTGAAGAGGAGAAACCAACCGAATGCAGGAAGCCGTGAAGATGCTGTGAAGTCAGGAGCTAAAGGTTTGTAAAGTGCGGAGGACAGAGGATGAGAGAGACGGGCTCTCATTAGGCTGTCAGACCGCTCTGTAATCACCACTACTGCTGCAGACACTAGCAACAACATGCAGCTTTTTAAGCCGGCATTTAACTTTATGAAGACAAAGGGACAAAGATTAATCACCCACAGAGAGGTAGGAGTTTCCCCTTGACTCACATCTTCTCCCCAACCCTTTTCAGAGCAGCAGGTACAGGCTGTGGAATCAGGTGAGGTGGGAGGCACTGGACATGTCAAAGCCGCACTGAGGACGGTGATTTTCCCAAGGGTGGGAGCGTGTAACAGAAAGCGAGAGAGCTATGAATACAAATAGATTTTGATCTCGTCTTTGATTGAATCCCACCTGGGAATTCAGAGCAAGATGCAAGTTAAAGGATAATTATCTGACTAAGACCGAGGACAGTCTCCAGTGGGTGGAGGGTGGGCGTATAAAGCACACAGCTGTCACGCTGGAGACCCGTGTTCGACTCCGGAGTCCGTGTGTGGTTGGCTTTAGGCAACTAAAGCACTTTGGTTAAAGGATGATGTCAGGCAATTTTCAACTAAAACGAGCGGTGTGCATCATTCTGCAACCTGGACGATCTATTCTAAAAATGAGTAAAAACACAGCATAATTCTTTGTGCTAAAATGCACGATGGACAAATCTTTTCTTTACAAATACTGCCACAAATGCTTTAATTCAGTGGTCTGAAGAAAGCAAATCGACTGGTGGAATTTTAGCGATTCACTGTCTGTCCTTAACCTTAGCCACATTCAGAATGTTATCATAAGTAACATCTTGGCTTTAGGCAAAATGTAACACCTACCTACGACAACCCAAAGAGCAGAAGTGTCTCAGATACCAGTAAAAACCATAAACACCGCAACAAAAAGCATCTTACCGGCACAAATATGACTGTGCGGTTAAAGATGAAATGAAAACATCACAAGCTGGCGTGTTGAGAAAAATATCAAATTCTGTGTAGGCTTATAAGGCTTTTGAATTTTTTTACAACGACAGGAATACAAAGAGAAAGTGTAAAATGTGAGCCACAAACACCCTGCGGACAAATAACGATAAAGTTGTGGATGTTTCGTGGTTTGAGTCAGTCTTAAAGTCAGGGCTGATGACACGGCAACAACTGCGACTGACTTGATCACAGCTACTGTACGTTTCTGTGGCATTTTTACTGTCAGCTCAGAGGATCACATAACTATCACCAAAGTATTTGCAACTTGTCCTTGTCCTTCTCCAGTTTAAGTCTTTGTGTCACACATCAGCCGTGTGTGTGTGTATCCAGCCATTGGTCAACAAGGTCTCATAATATATGGATAATAAAAGTTTAATATAGGCTAATACAAGGCAATGAGGGAAATATTTTTTATGGTAATGATGTAAGAGGAGCCAAACACCAGGAGCGACACTATTGATTATAAGGAAACATGTTGTAGTTTCTGTGAACTAAAATACAGCTGTAAGATACAAAACTAACTTTAGTTTGTTATCAGGATGGCAGTTTGGACTAATACATTTTAAATGTTGTTTTTTATGTTCAGTATCAATAATTTATACATTTAAATATGTTGTCACCTTCATGATGTATTTTTGTACATTAGCGTCATAGTTTGGGAATATTTGGGAACCCCATCATCAATATTGCCAAAATGCTACCACATTACTTTATTATTACCAAAATGAACTTCCCCATTGCATTATTATTACTTATATATTCTTATATTATTTCTAAAATATTAACACACTATTAGCCTGGTGTTACTAAGCTGTAAGATAAACTGCTAGAGTCTCTCTCCTGGACATTCACAGCACTGAAAAACAGCCACAGGTTAAGCCTATTATGAAATACATTAAATGTAGACCACTTTGACTCTGACCTTTTCTTTTATGATTATTCTTTTTAGCCTTTACCATTCTTTCCTCCTGTGGCCTAGTTTTGCTCTTTATTCCTTCTCTCATTCTGTTGCTGGTGTGTAACTAAGACGGGGGGACTGGACTGTCAGGATCACTTTATGTTGCAGAATGAAAACCCATTATTTATTGCAGTGACTTTGCTCTAATAACAGCTGCTGTAAACTGACGTTTGTCGGTGCTTTTTTCTCTCTCTTGCAGGTTGTGGGAGAGTGGCGCTTTAGCAAGATCCACTGTGACATCTTTGTCACTCTCGATGTGATGATGTGTACTGCCAGCATTCTCAATCTCTGTGCCATCAGCATTGATCGGTGAGTTCACTACTTCACAGATCGTTCGGTCTTGCCTGTCATGCTTTCTGCATAGATCTGTAATGGAAATCTTTACCTTCTGAATACCAGAAAATTGCTATCTTTTAAGTATGTGATCATTAAAGCCCAAAGGTCTAGCTGATGACTAAATGCCATTTCCAAATATAGATTTCACACATGCACAAAACCTTTATGTCATGTTTGTTCATATGAAAGGCCAACACCCTTCAGAACTACTGGGCACAAGATATTAAAAAGGTAAATATTTTGATACAGCAAATTGTAGCAATTTAAAAACTAAAAGATGTGCGTAAAGCAGAGCACATCCATAAGCAAAGTGGCGTAAAGCTTATGGAAAGGTTGTGGACTCCTGCACCCTGTTTTTTGTTTAACTGAGGTTTATGTACCACAGAAAAACATCATCTTGATAAATGTGCACAGTGACAGAAACATGTAAAGTAAATTTACTGCACCAAACACTATTTACTTCATTTTTCTGTTTAACTCTTTGCAGTGATGGTCGTCATTATGCTCTGTTGTTACAAGTGCAACATGCCATATATTTTTCAACTCGATTTTTACATTTCTTTTTAATAATGATGAACACTTTCAACAGCCAGTTTTATTTAACCAGCAAATTAATTTTATTATTTGACAAACTTAAGGTCAGACAGTTCCTGGTAAAAGTGGCATTAGTTCTGATCATCTACAACATTAACACTGGTGATTTTAATATTAATAGTAATGGAGGACGGCGGTCAGCATGGTCACTGTTAGCAGTCTACAGCTGCAGCACTGTGTGCAGAGGTGGTACAAGTCCACAAACTCAAATAAATGTACTGGCCTTAAAAAAAAAAACCCACGTCAGATCTTTTACTTAAACGTACTAAGCGGATTACCAGGGTCGTTGGTTTGATTTCCTGCTCCTTTTGTCTCAAGTGTCTTTAAGCAAGACACTGAAAATGAGCTTAGCTTAGGCCAGCTGCACAGAAGCTCCCCCATCTGTGTGGGTGGGAACGGGAGAATGAGAAGCACTTTAAAGCATTTTGGGCTCCAATAAGGTAGAGCGGCGCTATGTAAGTGGACGCTATCTACCAAGTGCAGACCGTTCATTTATGTGCTGACAGGTAGTTAACCCACAATCATACATCAGCAGCTATTAGTTCATCATATTTCTATCAAAGCCGCATCATCATTTTATATTATCGATGTAATTCCTCACGTATGTAAACCTCATGAACAGGGGGAATCTGCTTGACAGATGCATCAGCCTAAAATATCCATCCGCTGCCTCTCCCTCTGCGGACCGCCTCCATCATCTGCCATTAATCTACTCCTCAGCCGTCGATCACAGCCCAGGCGCAGTGGGCCTCGGTCAGACTGGCTGGTCCATTTTCCAGGAGCGGTAACATTGCTGTTGGCTCCTCCTGGTCCGCTGTCCCGGCTCCCCATCGCCTCTCTTTGCTGGTTTTGCTGTTCATTTCACCCCTTCTGCCTCTGTCAATCCGTCATTGCTGCTCTCCCCGTTTGCAGTCTCCAAGTACTGCTTGTCAGTCTCACATGTGAAATACTTTTTGCATTATCACATCATCCACTCAGGATTGCAGAGAAAGGCAATATATTGAAGAAGCTCCTACTTCTTGCCACAGACTGTGTTTCTATGCACTGGTTTTTGTGAGGGATTACGAGACGAAAAGTCTACTATCAGAGCTGAGCTTCACTGTAGAATTGGGCGATAAATCCCTGAGGCTTCATTACTACGAGTGACCCCTTGCACACATGCATACTCACTCGTTGGTAATATTTGTTTTTAATATCACAGCCTTTTTTTTTAATAATTGCACAAAGAAAGTGCAGTTTAAAACACCAGTGCATCACAGCACCTTATGTCTTGTGACAAGCCCTCATCCTCCAGGATTTAATTAATGCCTTGTCCAAAAATAAATTCAGTTATGTAGTTATGTAAGTGGCATGATGACTCAGTGATTAATTACAGTGTCTATATTAAAGTAGATCACAGCGGAAAGAAGAGTTATAGCAGAAAGTTGCTAGTTTAAAGAGCATGAGCTTTCAATATTAAAACTGTAGGAAGTAATCACGCACATGTCCACAACCAGAGAATACGGTGTGTGTTTTGTAGGTGGACACAATGATTATGTGTGAAGGACACATTTCCATATTCTATCATGTTGGATTTTCCATGATTTTCACCTTGGCTGAATTTTCATCTTTACTCCATATGCAACATAATTATCCACTATAGGGCAAACACAGATACACAGATACACACAACCATGTCAACTCTTATTGAAGTGAGTGAATTCAAATAAAATGTCTCTCGTCCATGGAGAAAATCGTATTAGTCTCAGTCATCTCATGGTGGATCATTGTTTCTGTGTATTTGAATTGATTGTCACAAGCATGCAGGGAATACAATCCACATTTACATTTAGATATTATTCATATGACTTGTGTGTCAATACTGATCACCAACAGGAGGAATGTGATAGTATCAGGCGTTACTTTCCAAGGCCTGAGTGGTTTTCATGGTGCACATAAATGACACAGATTCTCCAAAAGTTCACAGAAGAGTCAATGACAAATTTGTTTCCTTTTATCAATTCAGCATCTCCAGGCTGTATCATAATTTATACATCAAAGGATTGTTTCTTGTTTTTCTGCTCACTTCTTATTCACCAATGTGGAGCACATCGGGAGGTGTTCACGTTACAGGCTTTGGAGTGTGTGTGTGTGTGTGTTTTCGAGAGAGAGAGAGAGAGAGAGAATCTGTATGCAAATTAAAAATCATACTCAGGGCAAAGGCACATATGTGTGTTCACAGCTAATGCGATTTCATGACCACAGGGTGGAAAAAAGGTTAGTTAGATTCTCTGTTGTTAAAAGAATAAGAAGATTACTGTTTGGAGTGTGAAGGCCTCCAACGATGGCCCATCAAACAATTAGATCAGCTTTCACTAAGACAAAGCTACTTTTGTGTGGGAGGTGATTTACTGTAAATATATTCACATGCCAAACATGATTTAACAGAACTCCTGTTTTGTCAGGCAGATGGAAAACACTTTTTTAACTTTATGGTTTGCAATAACTTATTTTTATTACCATACAAATTAACTGATTATGGGACAAGTGATAAATTCTATTTGATATTTGATACATTCAAACTATTAAATAATTCGTCAAAGGGGCTTTGAAATTATATTACATACATTATATAAATTCAAATGTTATATTTACCATAATGCCAAATAAACAGCATAGATTAGTTTTCATTTAAAAACGTTGATACATGAAGAAGGTTTCAGTGTGTAATGTGGGATACAAATACATAAACCCCATATAGTTTCTGCTTCATATAATCATCTACATGTCAGTGCAACAGTTTTTTTCATGTGGTGATGCCTTTAATCACTGAAAATTTTGCAAAAACAACTCTACGGGAGTAGTGAGAAGGAAACTTACAGTGCAACAATGTTCAAGCTCATCCCCCAACCACTGCCACGGTTTCAGGCCTGAATGCTTTAATTTATACTGCTGACAGTTTGGGTGGTAACAGCCGAGAGGGGACAAATCTGTCGTGATCCGACACCGGAGTGCAGTATACGACTGTTTCATGGAGGCAGTAGCTGCCAGTTTAAACTCGATTTATTGGGAACTTGAAAATACTAGTAGCTGTTAATTTTCGGGCCAGTACTAGAACCAAAAAGTCCGGGCAGACCCCGGCTACGCAGATGTGATCCGCCTGCAGGTAGTTAAAACATTTGTCCTACTTCCACTGAAACTCATCTTCTCCTTATGGTGTTTCTGGTCCATTTGCATTTGCTGAATTTGTCACACTTGTGTCGTGTTTTCACACCAACGGAAGCCTTACATTTTCCTTTGTTCTTCAGTTACACAGCAGTGGCAATGCCCATGCTGTACAACACGCGCTACAGCTCGAAGAGACGAGTCACGGTGATGATCTCTGTGGTGTGGGTGCTGTCTTTTGCCATATCGTGTCCCCTGTTGTTTGGCCTGAATAACACAGGTAAGTGCTCATAATAAATACCAGCTCTAATGTCCTTTTTCTGCTCTGTGACTACACTGGTGGAACATAAGTGATGTCGCACTGTCGTCGGCTCTGTGTGGTACATTCGTGAAGACATGTACACCCTGGCGTATGTGCATATTGAGATTAATGCTGCACTAAAGTAAAATGTCACGTCTGTGCCCACTTGCATTTAATGCTGAAGTGAACACAACAGTTACTTTTTGCTGCCATGTGACAACCTTTGGCGAACCTTAGGCCCTTAGGTTGCTAATTCCAATGAACAGGGGCTTAAATGGAGGATTACATTTAAAGTGGCTTCCGATTAAGGGCTTTTCGGATGGCGCAGGTTTGTCACTGACCAGTTCCTGTGTCTCGCACCCTGTCACTTTGAAGCTCTGTTGCATCGGCTCATTCCTCTAAACGCCTCGATGTACAGGGCTGCTGATTCTGCCATGACTGAGATACTTGGATTTGTGAGCCCCACAACTGCCTTCAAGTCAGCAACGAGTGCAGATCTAACCAGCGTTAGCTGCAGTAAGCATGAAAGCACATATCTCAGCTACAGAAACCACTGAAACAGAAACGATTGAGACTCATTTTAAGCTCTTGAAATGTTTATGTTTTATTAATGTTTAAAAAAGAGACACGTCTGAAGATCATGACAACCACAGATTTGTATAGTGAATCACAGCAGTACACACACAGTCATATGAACGTGAAAATGAAAATGAAAATCAAGGTGTTCTGTTAGTACAGGGGCAGTGATGTGTTTGAGGACATTGACTCAAGAGTTCAGGAGCTGGACAGACAGGATTTAGATATAGAGTTCAGGAGCTGGACAGACATGGTGTGAGGGTGTGCATGATCAAGCCAGCAGTGCAGACAGTCTAAACGCCGGGTAGAAGCTGTGTGGCAACCTTGTCGGTGTGTTGTAAGGGAGTGAGCTTAACCGGAGTAGGTAGAATAAAAATAGACTCCAGGGGCAGGAGAGAACAAAGTAAATTGTCTAGATGACCTTAAATGGAGGGTTGAAGCTTCACAATCAAAGACCAACACATGGTTCCTACACTTGAGTCATTTGATAGAGGCCTACATCCAAAACCACTTACAAGTCAGTTACAGTACACACACACACACACACACACACACAATAGCAACTAGGGTTTAAGGACACTTCAAGATGTGGACTAGCAGAGCTGGGAATTGAACAGCTACTCAATATCTACACGCTTTAAGCCAAACTAATTTCCTCATTTTACTGTTGACGTTCCTCCAAGAACCACAGTGGCAAAGACACAATAAAACTACACAAAGGAAAAAAGAGATTTTCGTTGGAATATAAAATGCCGTCTGATGTTTGTGTTCACTCTGCTTATTTCCACAGCTACCGTGATGAGTCTCTCTGTGTGATCGCCAATCCGGCCTTTGTGGTATACTCGTCCATTGTGTCCTTCTATGCTCCCTTCATCATCACTCTGCTGGTTTATGTGCAAATTTATGTCGTGCTGAGGAAGCGCAGGAAACGTGTAAACACAAAACCAAAGCAGCGAGTCTGTCAGGCTGCTGAACCTGATGTGGCCACTTCACTGAAGGTGAGCTGCTCGAATAATACAGTTGCTTTTATGGCTCCAGTGTGAAAGAAGAGAATTATTAATACCTTTGTTATAGCAAATGCGTAGCTCATGTCCTGTTAAAAAATGAAATCTTAACCCAATCATACTGTATGTTTTTATGAAGAGATCTTTGATTTTATAACAGTATACCTTAAAGGATAAAGCCCAGATGGGAAGTGGATTCTGGGATTGAAAAGACAAAGCTCTACCTAGAGTCAAACCTAGAGCACTTAGTTCTTTTCTCTTTGAACAGTTCTGTGGAAAAAAGCTGTGCTATGATGAATGTACATTTTTATTTCAAGTCTCTACATACTTTAAATTATTAATACATATTTAAAAGGGACTGTGTGCAATATTAGGCATAAATATTTCCATCTAATGCATTGCAGAGTTGGCTTAAGGATAAAGTTAAGAATACAAATAGTAAATATAGGTAAGAGTGCTGTGAGGAAGACGTTTCTTTGTGGGCCAACTCAGAAAGTAGCATCTTCCTAGTTCCGTCGACAAAAACCCAATTGCATTTTATGATACTTGCACATTTTTTCAGCAAGATAATCTTCACAGATTAACACCACTTTCAGGATTTTTAAAGCTTTAACACCAAAAGTAAAATGCTTTTGTGAGACTAAGGCAAACTACACCACGTCTGCATGACCACTAAATCTTCACTTTATCATTTTAATAACTTATTTTTTCTACAAACAAGGGTGTAAAGATGGATTATTGAATAGATGAGTCTGTGTTTGAAATGATGACAATTAATTCCCAGAATTCCCTGCAGCCTGCTTTAGGCATTTGTTAGCAAAATTTTTTCAAGAGACAAATTAAAAAATAACGTGATCATGGTATTTACAGTACTGATGCTTTTTCTGTCAAATCACATTTAAGGCATTTAACTAAAAAAACATTCAAAAATCAATGTACACTCTAGGATGAAGGAACTGCAAGTCTAAAAAGTTTCAGGTTTTAAGAATAATTTCTGAGCACAGTTGTAATTACAAAAGACTAAATGGCAAAAGTGTCACATTTGTAAAATAACAACGACATGAGAGTCGTGTGGTGATGTAATGTGGCATCACAATAAAACCATGAGATCAAAATCCCTCCCACGATGGAGAGAGCTGGACAGCACCAGGGTCAGGCTGACGGGTAGATGTTTTGGCTTAGAACCATGAAGCTGCTGAGGTCTCAGCCAAAGCAGCCGCCCTTCAGCAACTTGGAGCGGAGGCTCCAGCTGGCTCTGAGAGATCCAAGCCTGATTAGCATCCTCCCAGAGGGGAGAGAGCTGGACAGCTCTGGGGCCCAGTGCCGGAGCCTCTGAGCGGACTGGGGCCTCTTGTTCCAGGCTGCTGAAGGGTAACTGCTTCCGTAGTGACCTCAATGGCTGCATCAGCCTAATGGCCACGTGCAGGCTACTGAAGGGCAGCTGCTTTGGCGTAGACCTCAGTGGCCGAATTGGTCTACGCCAAAGCAGCTGCCCTTGCTGGCCCAGAGGCTCCAGCACTGGGTCCCAGAGCAAAGTAGGTCCTGTTTACAACCTTTGGTCATGTGCTACAGTGACACGAGGTTAATGTCACATATCGATATTGTGATGTCAAATGACATCTATGGCCCACGACCACCTGACTGTCACGTCGTTTCAATCTAACAGATTTGATTACAAAATGGAAAGGGTAGTGACTTTTACCAGGTATGACATCACCGTCGTCATGGAGATAATGCTATAGATCAGTTACTTCGATTATTGATGACAAGAAAAAACGAGACTAGTCACAACATGCAATCCAACATTTTTAAGTGAGCTGCAAAAGACATTAAGATTGCAGACGATAGAATGATAGACTGTATGTAAATGCACACTCCAAAAGTGGTTCCACCCAGGAGATCCGTTTTAATCTTGGTCATTTGCCGGCATGTTTCTGAGCAGAAAGCCATCACAGGCCACTAATTATGAAGGCTCTCCAACGACCTTTAGCTGGTGCTTATTGATTTTTTTTGACATAGTGGATCTAAATGAGCTTTGTGCCAGAAGCCAAGTGATGGTTTTCATCCAGTGCATCACATTACTCATGTTCATGCATGGCTTTACCCTGTGGTTTGGATTACTCTATAATTTAATGACCTGTGAATTCATTATATGGCAGCGTATCGACTATCTGCAAAATCATTATTGAGTGAAAGAACATCATTTAAATAAAGTTTCTCCTATCCTATTAATCCTTGGAAGACTCTTTGCAATCTTAGCCCACATTTTTACCACTGCTCTGAAAGTGGACTTGCAGTTCTACAGTGACGCTGTGGATCAGATTATTGCTAAACAGCCTTTCTGCAGCCGCGCTCTAATTTGACCTGTTAGTACGGTGAAACCTGTGCTTCGAAAGCCCTTTTATCAGTTGTGTTGTGACACAGTATCCGTTCTTTGCCTGACACTGCTGTTTTCATTTCAGGATAAGTGCACTCATCCAGAGGATGTGCGGTTGTGCACTATGATTGTTAAATCTAATGGGAGCTTTCCCGTCAACAAGAAGAAAGTGGTGTGTGTTCTATTTTTTTGTTGTTTACACGTCCTCTTTTCTAAAACCTTTAATTGTTGGAGGCATTTTTCTTTTACCCATGAAAGATTTAGTAAAGTGTCACCTTGTAGCATTCCTCCATTTCTCAGAGAGGCACCTCTCAGTTGTTGTAAGCAGCAGTACCGAGCATGAAAATTCATTAACTATTTATTACGTGTCTTTTTTAATGCCACCCGCTGTGCAACGAGCCAATGAAAAATGACCATGTGTATCGATGTTTTCTTCCGCTCATGCTGGCCTCGCTCAGATATTTATCAAAGATGTAGTCAATGACGGAGAAGATCTGGAGCTGGATGAGCTGAACAACAGTGGCAGCAGCCAAAAAGAGAAGCAGCAGCAACAGTTTGCTCTTGGAGACACTCCGGCCACGAGCCACCAGCTACTGATGGCCAGCCGGGCCAACACTAGCCCCACCTCCACACCTCCTACACCCCCCGAGGAGCAACAGAAAGCAGAAAAGAATGGAGATCCTTCCAAGGAGGCCCTAGGGGATCCAGCACCGGCTGTGGCCAAAGTCTTCCAGACTCAGGCCTTACCTAACGGCAAGACCCAAACCTCTCTAAAAACTATGACCAAGAGGAAGATCTCCCAGCAGAAGGAGAAGAAGGCCACTCAGATGTTAGCCATCGTCCTTGGTAAGTTGATTTCCTTTTAATGAAAATTGGATTTAAATTTCCTGTTTAATTATTTAAAAAAATAGTCAGTTACATACAATTTTAACTAAATACCCTTTTGTGTGAATGTATAAATCAGAGTGGAGCTGACACAGGGACATGAGCTACAACCAAATACGTTTTTTTAATCTGCTTTGCACATGCAAAGCAATATGCAGTAATATCAACATCTAACTAGCGGGGGACTCTGCTCATGAGGACCAAATATTTGTTTATGTCCCAATTTACCCCTGGCTAACGTACATGTTGGAAAATCTTCTGCACAAGCTCCCAGCTCCTCTCAGGTCCTCGACTGTCTCTGCATGTGTTTTCATTTCTTTCTCTCTTTTTTTTGTGTTGTTTTGTTTTGTAAAACCTAAAACGGAGCTTGACAACAAGTCAGGCAGTGATGCAATAAACAGAAATGATTCAAATATTTTTATTTTAGAGTCAAATTGTTCTATTTATCGCTTATATTTAGGGGTCTCTTCTTCTCCACAATCCTCATTATTTCTTTTGTTTTTTTGTATCTCCTCAGGTGTATTCATCATTTGTTGGCTGCCGTTTTTCATTACTCACATCTTGAACACCCACTGCACAAAATGCAAAGTTCCTGCTGAGATGTATAATGCTTTCACTTGGCTGGGCTACGTGAATAGTGCTGTAAATCCCATCATATACACCACGTTTAATGTTGAGTTCAGAAAAGCGTTCATTAAGATCCTGCACTGTTAATCGCCAACATCACTTGCGTGATCAGACTGAGGGAGGAGTGATGAATAAAAGCATCTCTTCTGGAATATACCTCATCCTTTCAAGGAAAACAGACCACAGATGGAAACTGCGATCTAAATTTTAGAGAGTGTGGAGCCGAGGGACTAAAACGAAGACAGAGTTTCTTGCTGGAAGCTGCTCTATATGTGAATTGTTCGTGGAGTCCTGTTCTCCATTTTGCTGAATGTAAAACAAGAAATGTCTGTAACAATGAGCTGTTTCACGGAGAAAAGATGATGGTTCATTGTTCTCTAAAATCATTGTGCTTGTCATCTAAGGAGCCACCTGGGCCATCTGTGTACCACACAAATACAAGTTGCAAACTGCTATTCATTGTGTGTGTGTACATTATCTTTTACTGATGACAACATTCTGAAAATTATATAAATACCAAGTCAGTGTTAAAATTGATATATAAGCTCTTAATCCTAATACCTACCACTGATTAGAATGTGTGTTAAAGACAAGAGACGTTTTACTGGCTGTACATTGTGGCACTGCCAACGTCCACACATTTGCAATTTTATAAACTGAAAACCCACCATATTATTTGCTGTACATAGTTTTCTTAATCCATTAACTGTTATTATATGCCTGCAATGAAAATGTGATGCATGCTACACTGCCCCCCCCTACTTGACTTCTCATAAAATGTATGTTTAACAAAACGACTACAAAAGATGTCCAATAAAGAGAGATATGACACACTGTAGTATGTCACATGGATATCAGTGTTTATGCTCATTATTCTGCAGCCTCTCTCTTATTCCCAGGACTGGAATGCAGTTGAGTAATGTTCACTGGAAGCAACTCTGAGCAGTTATTTCAAACTAATGGCAAACTAATGACCTGCACGTGGACTTTGCAGCTTCCAGGTGTAATCAAGAGGATTGGTGCAACGCCGAAAAAACTCCCGCAGGCCCTCACCGAGAAAGAATGAGCCAAACTGGGCAAAATTAGCAATTACAGCAATACATTTGTGCATGTGTTTTAGGAAACAAATTGAAAACAATCATGCATTATTATCAGTTGAACAATATAAGAAATTATCATCAAATAAAAGGCTCCCTGGCTTTGGATCGGGAGTTACAGCGAGTTTCTCACTAATCGCGGTGGTCACTGGTTTGATCCCCAGCTCCTCCGGTCCAAGTGGAAGTGTCCCTGAAACCCAAGTTGTACCAGCATCAGCTACATTATCATTAGGACGGTCCTGAATCACTGAGATCAAAAAATAGTTTACTTAGTCACTGAGCACTGTATCTTAAGCAAAATGACCAAACTCTGTAATTTTCAGGCCCCAATATTCGAATTTAGTTAATTATTACAAGTACTACAAAAAGCTGTTTTATGGAATGTTTGTGGAAAGCTGTGTGCAAAAACATGCACATCTATCTACTTCCCAAAGACTTGCTAAAGTGTAGCACCATCCCTTTCAAACTTGCCTACATTTCGCTTCACAGGCGGCTGACTCAGGTGTCATCTAAAAGCCTCAGTCCCTCCCGTAGGAAGGATGATGTGGGCTACGACAATGAGAAATGCAGATTCATACTTACAACGCCCTGCAATGTTCAAATAAAACCTAAATAGTCTACGTAATATACAATACCAAGTCACACATCGATCACGCTCATGCAGTTTAAGTCCCTTTTGATTATATTTATATTTATGTAAGAGTTTATTCTGTTGATGGTTCCTTTAGTGTGTTTGTATTATTGTAGTTTTTTGACTTCGTTCACTGCTGAGTCTTTGTGATAAATTCCCTGTGTATTCAATGAAGCTCTGTGGTCATTACATTCTTATGATACTCGGTATGATACGTCTGCACCTGCTGATATCCTTGTTTAAACTTGAAATGTACTTTTTATACATGTTATTACATTTAAAGGAAACGTGTACAGTGTTGCAAACCATTTGAAAAGAATATCTGAATATTTGTGGGAGCCATAGTTTGCCACCAACCAGTTGTGAACAGTATGACAACAAACAACACACTGACACACGATCCAACTTGGCAAAAAAATAGATACAGATCATTGTGAAAAAGTGTATTTGTTGCCTTGTACACATAATACATAGCAGAGTTTATGAGGAGCCTTGCACTGCCACGGATGATTAAGGATGGCGTCATTCTTCTGTCGTGGTCAAGAATTGGAGACTTTTAAGAGTAGCTGAGATCACAGCTACTCCATAGAAACATGTCTAACATTCATCCTTGTGATTACATAAGATCTAGGACAGTTTTGAGGAAGAGTCACAGTCAGATGAAGGAGCACACAGAGTAAGATCTAACACCAACAACAAGATATTAAATCTTCACTCGTACTGAGGGCTGTTGCTGCTGCTGACGGGACATTGGATGCGGCAGATGGAGCGCTCCCTTATTTTTGTGTTGTGATGTTGTGTTTAAGTCAAGAAAAAAGTAAATTGCTTTATGCCAGAGAACTAATTGTTTCCTTCAAGGTTACAACAGTAAAGTCGAAGCCACTGAATGAAAAACAGTGTCAAACGTAACCGAAGTGGGAGAGGTGAAAATGTGAAAATTGATTCCAGAGTAAAGAAATTGCTTGACTATTTGGAAATACCTTTTTTGCTTTAGCTGAAAAGACACCGTAGAAGCAGGTGGGTTGCATCAGTATGTATGTGCTGAACTATTTTTTTGGACAGAAAATGAAACGTCAGTTATAAAGCTTTAGAGATGTTGCTGTGCAAAATTGCTTTCTGCTAGACAAAGGCATGCTGGTTGTTTCCCTGTGTTTAGTTGACAGTTCACTATTCACAATTGTTTATATACTACATGAACATATATTGTTCATATACTGTAGCTTCGCATAAGCTACAGTATATGAACAATTGCCTGGCACTTCCTTATACTGACAGGACACACGTTTATCAAAATGTCAAACTACCATTTAAGCTGTTTAACTAAAAACACAAACGTCTTAGAGTTAATGTGTGATGAAGGTTATTATATTTGAAACGGAACCCTTATGATTTACTGAGTAACTGCTGCATATTTTCTTCACTAGTCAGAAACAACCAGTAACAACAGGGAATACAAAGCGTTGTGAATTCTTGATTGCGGCCAAAGCATTTCTGATCCCTTTTAATTTCCTCATTTCTTTGTGTTACGACAACAGAATCAGAGAGGTTGTCCCTCTAGGAAGCGGCTGACTGCTGCACGGATGTACTTGGTGACACAGCTTAATAGACTTGCACTATTTGGTAGGACATTTAGATTGTGTCTCCCCCTGGCAAACACTACCAGAGCAAAAATGTTATGAAAGATTTTTGATAAGGGAGAAACACTATTAATGCCGCAATTAAAATCTGATCTTGTTTTGTGTGTTTCGCTGTAGGTGGTCACATTGCATCGCCAGAGGGTATAAAACTTATTGGCAAAAATAAAATAAAATACAGCTAGGATTATGCATCTGTTTTGCAAGCATACCTCTGTATAGGATTCATGCATATTTCATCATATAGATGGGTCATCCATAGTACTATGTGTCAGGCTGTATGTGTTTCCCATAATAAAACTCTACACACTGGACATGCAGCAATTGTGTCTAACACATTTTCTGTGCTGGCTTCATTCCTGTCTTTATATTTGGCCGCTAAGTAGTTTTAATTAGCGGCTGCACTTTTACACATTTTGTCAAAATTACTTCTGTTATTTTATGCATTGTTATACATTGGCTTTGCATAAATACCATAGTAAAGAACTCAGTGTCATTGGGAAGCGTCTGAGTTCAACACCACAACTGCATCTGATGCCATGAATAATTGAGAGCTCTTTAGCGTATGAATGCAACCCTCATACACTGAGCTACACGGTTACGCACGCGACCATACACGGTCACACACACACAAGCATGAAAAGTGGTTATTCCTCACAACACAGAGAGCTTTGTCATGCAGTTTTTTGTTCTCTACAAACAAACACACTACTGACTCTTCTTTTATCACTGTTGCTGCAAAGCAGCATAGTGTTTCTGATAAACTTTCTGATTTCACCAGGGGAAATGATGGGCAGTCTGTCCCCAGTGTCACCCTTTCTGTAGACCCCTAGGACTCCGATCCAAGCATCAATGATCTACTGAAGCTTCTGTGTAAAAATTACTACACACTTTTTGACCAACACATTCTCACAACCTAACGAGTCCCTGTCAATCCCATCCACTCAATGCTTAAATGTTTCACTCTACTTCATTTATTCTCTTGAAAAAAAAAAATCAAAGACTACGTCTGTACCAGACCAGCTAACTCTGACTGTCAGCCGTGCATAGAGGGAGATGCTGCAGCATGAAACGCATGGTCTCTGAGGACACACTTCCTTATTTCTGTCTTCACCTTCTCCTTTCAATCTCCAGTGGGTGTTTTCCCTTGTCGCCCCTGTAACGTCACTGGCTCCGTGACAGACGTGCCCAGAAATAGTCCCAGAGGTTGAAGAAACATTCTTCAACCTTCTGCAGAGTCGGCTCCATGTTACTGCACATTTTGTTATTTAAATTCCAAAGTTTTAAAGTGCCATTTTGTAAGTGGTTTGGATAAATACCACAAATGTTTACTGTATGATACTGCCAATGTTCCTTTATCGCATTTTATACTGTAAATAAAAGGCTTTACTGAGCTCTTAGATATGAGGTGCAAACAGTTTCATCTTTCTCCAGTTTTAGGCAAAACATTTTGTTTGTCTGGTCATTGATTCAATGACATTCATTCATCATCTAATTTAATCTTAAAACTGTATAGATTTTTTAAACCTTTATTTTTAAAATGACCAAAAAAATCCAGTTTCCTTTGAAAGTGTGTAGTGTAATGAACCAGAAGACCCTGACCTGATGCATGCAGAGAAGGCACGCCCGTCACAGGCGTGCAGAGAGCGACAGGCTAACATGGGCTAAACATTCTAATAACATTTATTCCTCTCCTGTGCCGGCCGTTAACAATGTCATGTTTTTGTGACATAATCAAATAAGTCAGAAGTGGCCATTAGAGTCAGTGTGGGAGCTCGAGCTGCAGGACATTTTGTGTGCCGCTCACTTCAAAAGATAATGGAATATCATTAGATTTGTAGCAGCTATTAGTTTCATTAATGTAAGTATTAGTGAAGCACTCGGTTGGTCTGCCCACACTAATTGTTAAGGGGCTGATTTGGCATTTGAACATGACTTGTTTGAAGCACAGCCCTTGTTCTCTTATCATCATTCAGGCTCCAAAGAGACACTCACAGCAATCTGCGAAGCTCTTATGATGACCTTTTGAAATATGTTTGGTGCAGTGGCTATATAACAGCTTGAGAACCCCTTTAGGATATCAACAATAATTAAATCATTGCATTCATTTAGATGTTTAATGAAATGCCTGTTAAAAGAGAGAATATTCTCCCTGTTGTCACAGCTCTTGACCAAAGCAATTAAAGTTTCAAACATTAACCTCATAATTTTCATACTTTTTTAAACTGTCTTCACTCAATTAGTAATAACAGAGCTTTTAAAGGCTTCCAGGGATAAAACATCAAACAGGGACACCCCCATTTTACAACAATGTCAAAATAAAGATGATTAATAGTTATCTAACTTAATGGCATAGATGTGTTATGAATAAACATCGATAAATAAGTTTGAATACTTTCCAAAGTTGAGTTTCCTACCTGCATTAAAAACTATTTCTTTATGAATTTATGTCTGCTTTCAATATTTAGTGCTTGATATAAGCCATATTTTATATATCATCCACCTTTAATTATGATTTAGCTGTACATCCGCAATCAGACTGAATCTTTAGCCTCTTTAAATGAGGTGAAGCACCGACAGGAAACGGCCCCTTGTCTGCAGCGACACCAGCAAATCATTTACACGGTGAATAAAGTTAAAATGTGTCAAACAAGAACACGGTAAAAGTTCAATATGTGGAAGGTGTTTAATCTCAATGTGTGCCTGAGGGTGTGGAAATTGTCAGACAAGGGAAATATTGCACTGGATATGATTGAATTGATTGTATATGCTTCACAGTTGGCTTCCTCTCCACCTCTGCAAACTTTAAAACAATTTTAACTTGTCATATGCATGACGGCACAATGTTTAAGGCAAATGAATGATGTAAAGTCCAGTGAGCTGAGCTTTGCAGACTAACCAACTGGCTCCTCCTGGCTCTCCTCTGCTTTAGTGGAGCTTCGTGAAGAGGAAGCAAAGTCATTTGTAATCATGTATGCCTGTAAGCAGAGTATCAATCTAAATGCTAACACAATTTAACAAATTAGAAGCGCTGGCTTGATAGAGGAGCTGTGAGGTATTTTGTTAATTGTGCTGTGAGTAACAGTGGGAGAGTGGAGAGCTTCATGCAAATGGTCATAATCACATTTTTGGAAGATGAGTCCTTCCTGCTTTCGCTCTCTGCCTCCTCTTTCCATTCTCAGCTTCACTCCCCTCTGCAATCAGAGACAGGAAAAGCATTGAAGCGCTGCTCTACACAAATCCGGCTTGAAAACTAAATACTGTATTACAGTTTTAGGAATAAAGAGACAATGCAGCTTAGAAAAAGCCAAAGCTATTGTAGGTGAAAGGGAAAAAAACCTGCCAAAATGTGGCGTTATAGATAAATGAAGTCAAAAGCACAGCGTTGTGCTTGCAAATTACTTTAATGACCATTTTCTTAGACTGTGATGCAAGAGAATGGAAATTTTTTAAAACTCTCATTTGCCTGTGGTCTTAAAAGATGTTCCCATGCTAGATCTTAAGCAATATATAAGTCTGACATAAAGTCATTTTATCTCTGTCTATCTCAAAAGCAAAAGATAGTTGGGGACTTGATGTTGTGCTTCTTAAGATTGTATTATTAGTGTGTTTCCCATTTTATCAAAAGTTATTAAAAAAGTATTTAAGAAGTATTTGCGTTTGTTAATTTAAACCTTTACACGGACTGTCATCTGGTGAATAACATAACACAATATTGCCCCTCCACTGCTGAAAAAGGTTCGAAACTCTGCTCTTAATCGATGACCAGAGCCTCTGAGTGGAGAATGTAGAATCCCTAAAAGAAGTTCTGCTTTTGCAAAATCTGCTGCATCTAATAATTTAAAGCCCTTAAGGAATGGAACACTCTTCCTCCCAGCCTAAAGGATTTTAAGAAACACGATTTTCAAAACTGTGATAACTGAAAACTGATTAACTGAAAACTGATAGGAAATGTGTGTCTGTCTTTGTGTGTGTGATGAGGGTGGAGGTGGCGTATAATATTTGAAATTTAAGATTTTTATGATTTTATTATTTCAAAAATGAATTTACTTGTTTATTGCTTGTACCTACCAGGGAAATTAGCAAAAAACATTTGGAAAAGGCATCTTATCTTATCATATAAGATGGCTGTTTGTTTGCACAAGGTCCCTTTGTAAATAAAAACATGTCTCATAAAAGAGACATGTTATTTATATTTTTTATTTCCGGATGCAGTAAGATCAAATTCATCAGGATTCAGAGAATACCCGCAAATGTTTTTCTATAATTTCTTTCAATAGTTGCTGGTCATGAACCTTAATGGAGGACCAACCAAACAATCTGAGAGACTGAAACAGGCATCAGTAGTTTAAAGTCTTTACGCTCATTTATCTAAACTTGTGCCTCTCAGCCCCGCACACTCCCAGCTATCTTACAGCAATCACAGCTGCTTTTTTCTTATTACACAGCTCACTGATCCTCCTTATCTCCCCAAAAGGTGAACCAGGAGAAAGACAATTATTCCTTATTGATCAGAAAGTAGCACATGTAAATGTGAAGAGTAGGAGACATATCAGAAAGAATAGTCAGTGTTTGGGTTCCATCAGGCTGCAGAACAATGTCAGATTGGGTTCCTAATTTATTCTGCAGTTAGCACAATGTCAGTACAGGGTAGTAACAATATATTATAAAAAACATTTTCAGCTTCAGGTTATGAGCTTCCTTTTGCCTCCAGCTTAAACTCCCAGCATCTTTGTGACACCATTTGTGTGATGCCTTTTCAGCTTTCGACCAAGACACCACGTCAGCATCTCAAGAGTGTGTGGTTTACATCTGTTACCTGGTTACGGGTGCAAGTGACATCCTGATAAACAAGAAAACAGAAAGACAAAAATCAATTGCCAATTAATGTGAGTCTTTTAGAAATGTTTTCCCAACACAAAAGCCCTAGGAAGCATAATCATAGCTATACTCCAAAGAATTTTAAACCCTAAAGCACAAAAGTGAAGTATATTCGCAGAGACACACACATTTAAAACATTTCCAGTTATTTATCATAGACAACAGTCTCACTTTAACCCATGAATGTATTTGTGAATGTGTTGAATGTATTGATTTATTTTCGGGACTAGATCCTGGTTTTAACCCCTTCCACAGCAAGGGATGTGCAAGGGGATAAAACAGATAACCTATTCTCATTTCATATTTATTACCTTGCTGCAAAGGATTTCAAGGGGATTTGAAAAAGGATCTGACCTTTCAGGTTAACACTGTTATCAGCACTGTTAAAATAAATCACAGTGTGCCATTAGAGGTCCAGTTTTATTTTAGGATGAAAGTAAATGGTTCTTAGTTTTTATGTACAAGAACTTAATTATTTAAAATGATACATGCAACAATGTGCTGCAAACATATGGAACATAAAAAAAACAATTAAGACACATAAAAGACGTAGAATAGATTGTTTTTGTATTGTTATCAGCTGTTTAAATGCATCTTTACAATGGCAGGTATTTACCTTTTCTGGTGTATAAAAGAATGACCTGCCAAAAGTAAAGCACTATCATTAAGTAGGCAGGTCCATGGGCAGAGTTTATCTGCAGTGATAAGAAAAGAGACTCTCCAAGGAATATGACTTGCAAAAGGCTTGGTGGTGTGAAAAATGCAGCAGAACCAGCCCCACTAGTACAAGCATTTGCAAGCAAGTACATCATTTACACCATTTTACTACTACTACTAATAATAAAAAAATAATTCATGATTGAGCATGAGCATGTGTGCTTTATTACCCCTTTCTGATACTATTTTAATTTAAAATTATCAAACAACCACATGAGCAGCAATGTGCAAAGTAAATCTCTTTAAATCTCTTTAAAAGTCAATAAAATTGTCAAATTAAATGAGGCTAATCTGTATTTAAAATTACCGTACTGATTTAAGATTTTGACAAATATTACTGTCAGACGGTTCAGTCGAGCTGTTGTTTCACTGTAGTCAGTTTAACCGATCGTTCAAACGCGAAAAGAGGCAAGCTGCTGTGACCTGACTCAGCTTTATGAATTAGAGCTGGATTTATACGGCCACCGGGGACACAGACCGAAGGAGCAACCAGCCACGCTGCAGGGGAAAGTTTAAAAAGGCCAAACTTTAGGCAAGGAACCGCTGACTTATCCAGGTGCAGTTCAAACAGAGGGTGAGTTTATGAGCCCGGCCTGAAATATCTTACCATCTCCAATGTCCCATGTTTTCTGAAAGTGGTTAAGAACACATCTGTGGAACACACCACCGTACTTCCTCATGTAAAGTATGACCAGGAGCACCAAAGCAAGGTTTCTATTATAGCTTTAGTTTGTTACTTTTGTTTTTATTTCATTGTAAGATGAAAACTAATAAAAGCTAATGTGTCATGCATTTTTTACTCTAAGTTTTTGCTCCGTGCCCTCAGTAACTTACCACTAAGGACTCAAGTACCATTTCTGCTTGCAGTAGAGATTTCCTTAGGCACATATTGTAATTTTACGTGAATGCTGGGTTTGGGTTCTTTCCCCACATGATCCTGCTGCAGGGGGGTTCCTGACATAGTTGTTGTTCTGTGTTTTAGTGCTTGAAAACACGTTCCACTGGTGGCTGGATCATTTTGGCACGTAGACGTACATGAATGGAGCTGTGCATCATATAACTTTAAAAGGTCGTCCCACCTCGTGTGATGCAGTATATTTGTGTGACTGCCTGCACCATGCTTGACTTGTAGTCGATAGTGCACAAGTAAATGAGGTGCCGGTTGAGAGCGGCAGGGAGTGAGCAGCAGTATTAACTGAGCTGTGGCGTTTCAAGAGGCAGAGTAGCTTGTGTTGAATAGACTTTGTGTTCATCTGCTGAGGAAGGATGCGATCTTTACTGAAGCCTGAAGGACAAGAGGTGAAGGCAGGGGGAAATGAAACAGATACATATCTGAGTGGTGTTCCATGAGGTGAAGCTGCAGCTCGGTAGGTGTTTGTACTGTGATCAGTGCACTTTCTCTACAGCAGTAGTATGTCTTTTTTGGTATTAAGCAAACAATTTATGAAGCCTATACATTTTTTATAGTGACCTGTATCACTTGTGTACTGCAGTCCTCTTATAACATGTCCATTAGATGTGATTACAGGCTTTAAGACAGCCCAAACAACTCCAGCACTATCTGAGAACACCGCTGCAACCATGCTGCACTAAAAGCAGCCATTAAATCCTTTGATTTGTTTCAAAACTACAAAAACACACGTCCAGAAATATCATTACAAATACTCAAATAATTATGTTTTCTGTGCAAATGACACCTTTCACTAGCACCGGCCTATTTTCCAGAAACCAAAAACCCACTCAGCGTCACGGCTGTTCCTGTGTGCTAGCCCAAGAATTGCGTTCTATTGTACAGAGACCGAGTTGGAAATTGCTTTTCACTTTGGTTAATTGAGGGCTATAACACTCTCTGAACCACAACTAATGTTAAGGAAGAAAATGTAAACAAAAGCAAAGTCAGAGTCATTATGGCTTACTTATGATTATAAAAGACCTAAATGAGGTCATTTACTGGGTGAAAGGATCTGAGTAACACACACGGGACAACAATCGTCCTCCAGTGTGGGCCGCTGCGAAGCTTCGCATGCAGCCCCGCATGAGGTATTCAAAGAACGTAACGATACGGAGAGTTGTGAGGGTTTCTGTTCTGTGCTACGGAGATAGCGGTGAGTTCTACCATTAATCATTTCGCAGGACAATGACAACACCAAGGAATGGGAGCTCAAGAGATAATAGGAATACACCAGAGAAACAAGGCCACTCCAATGCAGTAGTTCAACAGCTTTGTGCAGACATTCTGCAGGAAAGGAATAGATTAGCATTTTAAAACTTCAGACAATAATATGGAATCATCTCTCCAAGTCCAATGTGTGCTGTTTCTTTATGTAGATTACTTATTCAAAGTGCATTCAAAGTGGTTTACAGGGCTAACCAAAATGCTTTCACTCCGCAGCCTGAACGGAGGTTCACTGAGGTGAAAAAGAGCAGTCACTCGCGCAGCGGCAGTCAACAACCTTGGGGATTTAGCGAGCCCGACCTGGGGTGTTTTTTCCACTGTCATACTGCAGAGTGAGAGGTCGCTAAGAGATGACAGCGACAAAAAAAAAAAAAAAAATGTTTTCCATATCATCACTCTGGAAAAAAATCATCCTCCAGGAGACAAGATAGACCGTTCAATCAATTACTGTGGCAAGGACCAGGGACGCCTGCCTAGAAGCCCGCTCGGCCCTGCTGAGCCTCGGCACCTGGGTCAAAAGGCACAGCTGCACCCGTGATGATTGTGGCTGCTTAACACCGCAGGACGCAGCTCAGTGGTGAGTTTAACCCCGGCAGTTAAGAGCGGCTCTGCAGAGAGTGCGTAATGGCTCTCCCCTGAGAAGCTCAATACACCAATATGTCGCCAGTTTACACCCTTAAGATGAGAGCTGTGAATGTCAGACAGACCTTCACTCTGTTTGAAGCCTTTTTGCAACAGAACGAAATTGTGAAATCATCCTGAAAACACAACTTCTGACACTAGTAATAATCCTGGTTGTACTTAAGTTTCTCATAGTCTTTTGTTAGTGTAGGTGGAAATACACCGTGGTGTACCACTACTTTTTGAAGAAGCTTGTGTTTAATTTAGTTTAAAAGAAACTCTGCAAGTTGGTAATAGTTAAATTAAACATAAAGTAAGTGAGAGCACACGGTGGAGTGAAATCAAAGTGTTTTTATTGCACTTCTGTTGTATATGAATAACATAAGACTAAATTTCCTTTTTCTTTCTTTCTTTCTTTCTTGTAGCTCTTGCTATTTGTGGTACCAACAACTTACATGACATTATCTTCTTCCTGCTTGTCTCCCTATTAGAAAATAAAATTAGTTTAGGTGCCTGCAAACCCAATTACTGGCTGAAAGAAGGTATCCGATGTGTCACCGCATGTGTAAAAAGGCTGGGGCAGCACCATTGATTCACCTAGGCCTGATTAGATGGTGGGGAAGCGAGTTTTATTTTTCTGGAAGTGGCACTAAAACAAGCGTAGTTCCTGTAAGTTTAGTTACAGCATAAGGGTCATTTGAATGGGAGGCAAACTGCTGTGAAACAGGTCGGACAGCCGTGTGTGTCGCACTGATGAGAATCGTTCCTCTCTGTCAAACCGTCGTCTAACTGTAGATAAAAGCCACATACTGTAAACGATGTTTGCATTCAATTTATAGTTCTTGGAAATTCTAATAACTTTCCCAATAATGTGATTTGCTGAGGGAAAAATCAAAAGACACTTTGAAATATAAATGATCCTACAAAACCAGAAGCACATGGACGTCTCCAGAGACCGTGATAGCTGTTTTTCAAAATCTAGTGATAAATTGGAATGAGAGCAGGGTGAGCAGATACGTTGCTTTGTCAGATTCCCGATTAGAAACATAGTGCTCGACATTAAAAATCTGGATTTTGCTAATCTCCATCCATGACAGCCCAAGTGAGGGCAGCTTCCTGATAGCTGTCTAAAAATAATTTAAAAAATTAAATAAATTGAACACAAGTATTGTGGGAAAAAGGGCAGACAAAAACAGATTGTATCATTCTGTCAGCTTGTTTTATTCAAGGCCACATGAAGAAGAATTTGATGTATTTGTTCACATACTGTATAAGGTGAACAGCCACAGAAGAGTGTGATTTAAATCGGCACTAAACAGCCTATAAAATGTCTGAATATAAACACTGAAACCTTCCTACACACGGCTTCAGATCCAGACAACCGAAAGCAAAAGGCCAAAACCCTGCACTGTCTGCACCTCGCATCACTTTAATAACTTTACAGTACATGTACAGTCCTTCATCAGGCCAGCACACTGTCAATCACCTTGTGATGTCTTTTACCTCATGAAGGTCTGAGGACTGAAAACGTGTTACAGCTGGCACGACTGATTGGAAGATTGGGGGATTTTTTCCATTTTTTATTCTTGACAAGGCTGCTGGAATCCAAACTAAACACGTCCAAAAAACATCAATAACAATATATTCGGGGAAAAACAACAACAGAGCAGCAGATGTTCAAAGCTCAAGGTAAGTCCAAGTTAACTCTGCTCTACGGGAATTTTATTCAGCTGAACTCCCACCTCTCAGAGTCAGTCTCTTGTGGTTTCAAGGAAAATCTGTGAAGCTGTAGGCCAATGCCACTCCTCAATCTGTGCATTTCATTTCAATTTTATAAGATGTCACTGTGGCAAATGAGGGCAGCACAGGCTCGGCAGTGCTATCGTCCGTCCGCGGGGCATGGGCGATAATCACAGGCATCTTTTTCTTTCTCATGAAACTTATATGTACATGAAAATACCAAGAGATCACGGTAAACATTGCCAAAAGTGTTTTCTAACACATTATTAGACAGGTGTTACCTTCATAAAGTCTGACAGATTTAATCAAATAAATCCCTCAGGTTCTTCATATTCTCGCTTTCTTGTGGAAGCAGTGTTAATTCCATTCACCGTGAGAATCAAAAAGGAAAATCGATATGCGTTTTGTCATTACAGTCAACTTCACCTGATTCTGACCCCGTGTGCTGGCACACTCCTATTTTCCATTTCAACACCCCAGCAGGATTTCACACACGACTTTAAGGAAATTCATTTCAGTAGAGATGCCTGACTTGGCATCAACTGTAAGACGTGATCACGAGTATGTCTGTTGGAACTTGAAGCTAATTAATTGCTGGCAGAGTTTGGAAAACATCCTGTCTTCGCTGCTGAGGTCCTCATTGTGCTTGCGGTCGGTTCCTCCATTCAAATGACTTTCACAACAATCACTGTTGACACCCCTTTTCCAATAATTGTACCACCTCCCATTTTTCACACCTCTGGGCCACATTCAGAGCTGTTGCTCCAGAACAGTCCTGCAGTGTTAAGTCTGCTCCATTCAGGAGTAAAGCTTTTACAATAGGCACACAGCTATGTTGGGCGGCCAGATGCAACGGCGTCGCCTTTCCTAACGTCACCGCATTGACATCTGCGTGATGTGAGATCAAGTGGAGGACACTTGGGAAACTGACACTCGTGCAGGCTACATGTAGCGGCGTCCATCCTTCACTGACCTCGGGCACGTTTGGGTCTGCGTTGGCACCGAGGAGACTTGCCACCATTTCTGGTTCACTTTGGTGGCAGGCCAGGTGGAGCGGGGTCCATCCATTCTGACCTTTAGCATTCACACAGCCACCCTGATTCTCCAGCTGGACCACTGTGGCCTTGTGTCCTCTTAGAGCAGCCAGGTGCATAGGAGTCCAATCTTGGAGGGTCCTAGAGTTCGGGTTGGCCCCATTTGACAGCAGCTGTCTGCATATGCCTGTGACCCTTCAGAGCAGCAAGGTGAAGTGGGGTGTATCCTCTGCTGTCTGCACTATCAATATTTGCCCCGCTCTTCAACAAATGTCTGACCAATCTGTTATTGCCTTCGTCAGCTGATAAGTGAAGGGCAGTGAGAAGAGAGGAATCAGTGGCATTGGGATCTGCTCCCTTAGTGAGCAGAAGTTTAGCTATATTCAGATGCCCGTAGGCGGAAGCTAGGTGAAGTGGCGTCCTTCCTTGTGCCTCCTCCCATTCTCTGACTGCTTCCTCCGACAGTCGTGAAAGCAGCAGGCGCACCACAGTTTCGTGTCCGTTCTGGCAGGCCAGGTGGAGAGGCATCCAACCGGATTTTTCCCTGGCATCCGCCACGGCTCCTTTGTCCAAAAGGAGGCGAACGGCTCTGTCATCGCCGCTCTGAGCAGCAAAGTGTAGTGCCGTCCACTGGTCCTCATCTCCCTGGTTGGCAGCTGCGCCGTGTTCCAGCAACAGAGAGATGATGTCATGAAGCCTGCAGCAAACAAGGATTCGTTTTCAGTCTACTGCAATGTTTTAAAAGGAGCAGTCGGACATTTGGGGATTATGTTTATTTGCTTTCTTAACAAGAGTTAGATAAAAAGTTCTATTGTTTGTCCATTTCATGTGAAGCTTGAGCCAAAGACGACCATCTGAGCTTAACTTACATACTAGAAGCTACTCATGCCTCCAGTTTTCAGACAGCGAGTTCGAAACTGTCAGTAGAATCTTAAAAAGACACACCCACGTGTCATATCAAGACTACAGCGTGTGATCTTATCATGTGTCCTGTACCGTACTATTGCTTTACTGGGGCTAATGATCAGTTCAAGACTTGTGCCATTGCTGAAGGGTTGCCAGGCAACCAGCAGAGACTAGTATTCATACTAAGCTCAGATGACCAGGTCTTCAGGGTCTGTAGCTTCATGTTTAGCACAGAAATTTGAGTGCAGTCCGTCATGTCACTCTTTGGAAGAAAGCAAATAAGTGGACTTCCCAAGTTGTTGGCCTATTAAACAACCTCATAAACACCTTTAACTTTGAATAGAGGAGCGGAAAATCTGCAGTTAACCTTAGGACTGTGGATCCTGAGAAGAAAATAGTTCAGTCAGTTGAGAACACATATTACTTTTTTTGTGTCTCTCTTGAATATTTTATTGATATATTTTTATACAGACCTGTAGAGAACAGCAAAAATAAGAGGTGTGTAACCCCTGGCGGTGCTGCAATTGACTTCAGCACCCAGACTCAGGACGTGCTTGACACTGTCTGCGTCCCCGCTGGCTACAGTGTGGTGAAGTATGTTCCTTCCCCCGGAGAACTGTGTGAGTACATGCTCTCTTTTGACAAACTCTCTGAAACTACCAAAGTCCTTTTTGGCCATCAGTGAGAGAATTACGTCCCTGCCACTTTGGTCATCTGTGAAATGAAAGTTCACAGAGTTTATATGAGAAAAAAAGCAGCAGAAAAAGCAATTTTATTACGCCATGTAAAAATTTATTGGAATTAATTTTGCTTTATCAAAGTTTAGTGCCTTTGTTTTATTATGTTGAGCCGTGTGCTCATGACGGCAGCTTTCGGGCAGTCAACATAGGCTGTTTGTAAGAAATATGCTACACGGATAAAAACATATTGCCATATATTTCTGTTCTCAAGTGGCGAGCAAATGGTCAGTACAAACATTGTGACTCATTTACTCAATATTATACTGTAGTCAACACTCCAGAGAAAAAGGATCCAAGAGGCTGCACAGTTGTTTCTTTTATTCTCTCTTCCACTGATAGACTCTGCTTTTCAGGGCTGGGGGTAATATTAAAATGTGACAGCACTGTAAATAGCACTTTTTAAATGTCAGCCCTCCGGCTTTGTACTGCACTGAACATGATTTCCCTTCCTTCTCTACCCATGTGTTTACCTGAGGGAAGGTCAGGCGTCTCGAGCAAAGCAATCTAAAATGGAAAAGAAAGAGAGAAAATAATGCAAAAGTTATTGGCTCTGACATCGAGCATCACCAGTGGTTAATAAGCACATGTCAATCAGTACGTGGGCACACGCTGTATCTGCAAACTGCACACAACACAACATTTTTGTAGTTTTAACTGTCACTGTTTACCTAAGAGCATGAACATTAAACGTGATAAATATCCCAATGGAAGCATTATAAGTGTTCCATTGTGATACAATGAGTTCCCTACTCACATTCTCACAGTTCTGCAACTACGGCTACAGCCTCTTTTTGTTGTCTAAAGTAAAGTCGAAGCTCTACACACTGTTAACCTGACCTTCGCACTTTGTCAAAGGTGACGTAGACACCACAGACACAATAGCATCATTCAAGCAGAACAAAGTAGAACTAACTTTCTGTACTGGGGAACTCAGCCAGGGATTGTGTGAGTTCTGTTCCTCGTCTTGACAGTGAGTCGTTCCTGGGATCTTAATGATTTCACTCAGAGCTTCAGTTTTCAGCAGAATGTCTGCAAAAAGAATAACACTCAATATCTGATTTTGATAAATGTACACAAAAATGGAATCTTAGCTGTCTGAAACCCAAAGGGATTTTATCATTCCTGCAAAAATTACAGGTACGATATTTCATAGATGCAGTGATAATAACAGAGAGCTGTTTATCTTTTGAAAGGCACATATTGGAATACTTGTGGTTTATGAATAAACATGATCCACTTGTATTAAGTAACACCAGTTCCTGTTTGTTTAGACAAGCACTTATCCTATAAACGCTTGTCCAAACAAAAGTGACTCCCTTTCGCATTTACCGTGCTGTTCACTGAAGCATCGCACACACCAGATGGGCTCCCGACAGCGAGAGTATATGACAGTTCACTGAATGGTCAAAAGGACAACATGGCTGCTTTTATGATACATTTTTCTATTGCATAATGTCTACAAAAACAGAGACAAGGCCAATTTGGCACAATTAAAAGAATTATGTTTCACCAGATTTCAAATATCATTTGAACCTTGGGGAAATAATAAGCCAATTGCCGGATAGCATTGTTTTATGCTCAACTATTAAATAACGAGACATTAAAATGACAAAAGCAAATAAACACATCAGCCATGTGGAACAAATTCCACATCATCTTTCCAAACATTTATGTACACTATTTCTTTCCTACCTGTACTTGTTACTTCATGGGGATAGTTGGGTGATACTGTCCTTATTAGTAATTTAGCTAGTTTTTGCACAAATCATATTAACACATTGTGCTAGTAGAATCTAATTCCTTGAACACGCTTCAGCAGCTTTGAATGCCATCAAGCAGAGAGCACACTCCTTTCAAACGTTCTTTACATCTCCTGTACCAGAGAACAGTGGCCTCCTCCTGTGATCCTGGTCCCAGCATTGCTGCATGATGCTGATCATCCGATCGCACTCGTTGGGCCTGTGTTCAGCTATCATGTCCATGCAGGGTCTCTTGCCATTTGACACCTGTAAGAGCACTGTGGTCACGTTCCACCCTGGGTCCAAAAAAACACCGTTTCAACATACTGTCAGATGGGAACCAAGCCAAATTATTCCCTGCACTGACTTAACAAAAACTAGGCTGTTTCCTGCTAAGATAAGCTAAGCACCCTGTGACAGGAGTTTCATGGGAGACATATTTCATCTAAATCTCCAAAAGAGAGCAAAAATATATATATTGACTTTCTCAAAAACTAATGATGACTGATCATGTTACCTGTGCACTTGCACACAGTTAATTTAGGTTAGTGAACAATACTAGATGTCCTTGGAAAACATGTTTTCTTTCACTTTTTGTGCTGATGTGTACTTTGAATATTCATTTGCAACATTTGGAGAGCTAAGGGCTTTTGTTTCATTGTGATATGTTTGCTGGCTAACAATAGATGAGATTAAAAGAGATACAAAAATAATACCATAAGTAAATACATATTTGTGAAACCCCATAAAGCAGCTGAGTTGTGGCTGAGGTAAGATCCCTAAATCTGTGTGTGACTCGGATAAAGTACCTGCATACGGTTTCTGCTGTGACAGAATCTCCCATATCACAATTCCAAAGCTGTGAATCAAAGCAAACAGAGGTACATCAGTCTTAATATTTCCACTTTTTGCATAACATGTATTTTAAAAAAGCATTTTCTGTTTTGAATAAACGGCACATAAATTAATTTGTTTCAACGCTCAATAAAAACGATTGTTAAGACTAAATAAAAGCAGTGAATATAAAAAAAGGGTAAATCAGGCATGGGTAAAATGTACAGAATGTGTTCCTCCCAGTGAGTAAAATATATATATATACATGTATATATATAGCAAAAAAGCAGAGAGCAAGGGTACGATGTGGATTGTGCACTGAATCAGAAAAAAGCAGTGACTCTGATGGAGCAATTTTGAAAATGCCCTTGGCAAGTCACCTGTAAACATCAAACGTAATTCCTGGAGGATCGGGGCACTGAGTGAAGGTCTCTGGAGGAATATAACTTATGTTTCCTCTTGCTGTCAGATGCTCCATGAACAACTTCTTGCACATGCCCTCTTTCCAGTGGATTAAACCAAAATCTGAAATCTTAGTAGAAAAACAAGGACTCCAGTGTTGTACAGAATTACCATACATTGCTCTGCAGACCACAAAAATGTCAAGAGATCACTAGAATCATCCACAATCTCACCATGCTTCTGCTGAACTGATTTTCACTGACCTTTACGTGGAGATGATCATCTAGCAGGATGTTGGACGTCTTGAGGTTAAGGTGGAGTAGTGGTGGATTCATGCTGTGGAGGAAATTCATGCCCATTGAAGCCTCGTGAATCATCTGGAGCTTCTTTGGCCACATCAAAGTGTGAGTGGCAAGGAGGTTGTTCAATGATCCATTACTCATGTACTCCATCACCACGCCCGCTGCTTCATTACACAATCCGTAGACGGATGTAATGTACTTGAATCTTACTGTGACTATGCCGGATGCCTCTTCTATTATTCTTCTATTAGGGAAAACACTGGTTAGGAAGGAGCTCGTGGTATTTGAAACAGTGACTACTACTAGGCACGAAAACTAGCTTTGTAAAGGTCATTTTTGAGTGAACTTACACTTTATTACTATGCAACAATATGACAGTAGAATAATAAGCAATTCTTTCATAAAAATCCCACCTGTAAAAGCTGTTTGAGCAGAAGGTTGTGTCAAAGCATTTCAAGGCACATCTTTCTCTCCAGAGCTTGAACTTCACCTGGTACACCTGACCAAATCGGCATTCTGCCACTTTAATCCAGTCAGCTTCAAAGTCGTCCTTATTGAAGTTCCTGAACTGCCCGGGGTAGTCGGCGAGGTGATCCATGAGTACAGAGATCCTCTCTGACACGAGCCCCTCACTCTCACTATTTAATAAACAGGGTTTATCCTCGAGATCACCATTGATCTGTGGCACTGCAGGAGGTTCTGCTGGAATACACTTGCAATATGAAAGTTTCAGGACAAGGATTTGTGACACCTGGCTGCGTAAACGGCATGTGGAGTCCCATAAGCTAAACTGTTGATCTGTGGGAGGAGCTGAGGTGCAGAACTGGTTTGTACTACAATGTCGCAAATCCGGTTTTTAGACGACTACATCTGACTCACCACGGACACTAAGTGATATGTGTGTGTGAATGGACTCACAAACTGAGCAATCGCTCAGAAATGAGTGAGTTATGGTTGTTGATGTGATAGATATGCCCATTGTGCTGCATATCCAGGAAAAGAACTGCCTAATGAAGCATCCACTTCTATCAAAGTGCACTTTAACAAGGCACTTAACCCCCAGCAGCTCCGGTGGAACAGCTCAGTACCCGGCGGTTTAGAAACACGGCAATGCTCGGGAGCAGCAGCATGTGTTCTCTCGTATTAACAACGTTGTGGGGACACGTGGATGTTTACACAGTCACATTGTGGGGATTTGCCTTCCTTTAAGGGACACAGGTCCCTATGACACAACGGTTAATGGGTTAATGTCTGGGGTTAATGTTCGGGCAAGTCAATGTGAGATCCTGTGAAGTAATGGAAACATCACTTTGTATGTGTGAGAGAAAGACTCAGAAGGACATTTTAAAGCATGCTGTATAAATCCATTCTCATGACCTGTCACAACTTATCAGTAAAAACAGTTTCCTGTATACTTAAAAAACTTGAGATGTAGCAATTATTATAAAAACTTATGAACTGCCAAGCTGTATTATCAACCAGAGTAGCCGTGTCTCCATTTCCAGTGTTCAGAGCCAACCAGTACGTGTCTGTAGGTTTCCTGTTTCATCATGACTGTATGAGAGCAGTATTATTATCTAAAAGAAAACTGAATGAGAGTGCAATTTAAATTGTCCAAATAGTTCTCTAATATTAAAAAAAACAGATCAGGGCACCATTCAGTAGATTTCCTGTTTGTGATAAATGCAGTTTCTAGATGGTTTTAGACAGTGATTGAATGCCATCTGGTTTCTCTGTGATTGGAGGTGACACGGGGTGAGATTGCCTAATTTATCTAACTAGATAAATTGTTTAGTTTTACAAAAGGACAAAAAGTAATTTCATTCAAAAAACTTTGACATTTTACATCAATGCTTTGTTGGCAAAGCTCAAGAATTCATTAAGTGTGAACACAGAGTCTAGCTGGCTGCAGCGGTTGCAAAGTAGGCAATTTCCCGGGGCTCCCAACCTAGAGGGGCCTCAGAAAACCTAAACGTATTATGATGTTTTGATACAGTATATACAAAAATGATGTCTTTGTGATTGACATTTATAGACTGCGTGCAGTCAGAGTACCCCATTTAACACCAACCGTGACACACAACCTGCACAAATTACAGGAAGTTGTACTATAACTCAGAGGGCCAGTTACCAATACCGAGAAAAACTCAAGGCTGCTATCGCTGATATCAATATCTTGTACAAAAGAGGGACAAAAGCGACAAAAAGAAATGCTGCCACCCAGGTCATGTGATATTAACAGCCCTGGTCTTTATAAAGCTATTTATGACAACATAACTAGTAATTTCACAAATTATTTTAAATGACTTTAAAGGGAGATTCTGTAGTTTTAACTGTGTGGTGAACTGAACGCAGTCAGTAATAAACATGGTCATAGCTACACACTGATACCTGCGATGATGCTGCCACTGCCACTGATAAAGCCAGTTTTCCCCTTGCAGCACCTTTGCTCTCCTCAGCGTCTTTACAGTGTCGCTTCAGAACATTATCACACTGTGGATTGTTATTAAATCTCAAGTGTTTAATGCAAATGTCAACACCGTTCTTAGTGGCCCACACAAGACTGGAGCCACTTTTTGATGGAAAGACCCCCCCATTATTTTGTTTGGCCCCTCATTATTTTCTCTACAAGGCTCGGACCTACAGAGCCACACTTTGCATATGACAAGCTAAAGGACAAGTACACGTATTATTTAATCTGTCGGGCTTGTCATAACTGCTTTTGACTGTATCCTCTGTCAATGAAAACATAATGAATACTGTACATTTACCCTGTATTAATGGTGTTCAATTAGCTCTTGGATTAGCCTGCTGATCATCATCTGTCACACAGGATTCAGTTTAGCGTTGTGCGCTTCAAAACATCAAGGTCAGCAGAAACTAAACCATATCCATATATCATGAGACAGGCCTATTTCTGCACCACACACAGCATGTCCTCTCTACAGGGATGTCTGATGTATATTTATATATAATATAGACAGATAGATACTGTTGATTGAACTAAAACACCTCTAAATTTGCCTGACATAAAATTATTGTTTGCCAAACAGCTGCAGAACTAAAGACAGTGACAAATAAATTACATTTCCTATTTTGCTTCACATTAAGTAATGACTTTGCTCTCAAAATACGATGCTTTTACTCTGAAGGAGCAGCAGCAACAGGAAATGTTCAGTTAGCGTTGCGGCCTGACCAGCAGACAGACAAATGTAAACAACAAAAAAAAAGATGTTTTATTTACAACAGCCTTGAACCTTATTAATGTGCATATACTAACATTAACATTGCTTGAACTGGAAGAACAGAGATTGTAACTGGGGAGACTGCCGGCAAACAGCCTCCAGGTGTGAACGCGCAGGTGAACAGCACTGAGGGCAGGAAATCATCTGAGCTTTAAAAACTTCTGGATTATTGGTTTCAAAATTCAGAAGTGTAGAATTTTAAGGTAAAATTATTCAGATTGGATTTGATTCCAAAACACCAAATTTAAGCTAAGACAGTCTAGTGAGACTTTGTTATCGTGTTTATGGCTGATTGTGGTGAATGGCCTCCAAATGACTGACTCCACCTCTGGCCAGATGTGACTGTGGCCCCTAGAAGAGTCTCACTTCTCTCATACTAATCGCTTCCAGTCAGTATGGCTGCTGCTCCCATCTCTGCTTAAGATGCAGCGAGAACAAAACTGTATTAAAAGCTTTTGAAGTGATTTCACTGTGGAAGGGTGATTGTTTTCAACAGACAAGGAGGGAATTCATTCATTTGCATTAAACTCCGTCTCTGCGTTATTCTCCACCACAACTGGTCGTGCGGCTCTTTCAACACACTGTAATTAGATGAATTGTAAATGTAACATTGCTGTGAGTGTTTTCCTGACGCTGTGTGAACTGCAGCCTTTCTATTTCCCAGCATTTTGAGGCGTTTGCCACCTTCTACCTTGACGTCTTCCTGAGACCCAGAAACAGTGGATTTCATCTTTCTGCATCATTAAAACAGGGTGTCTTTGAAAAAAAAAAAAAGATTTCAACTTGCTGGCTTATGCAAGAGGATTACGGTGATAGTAATTTCATTCAGGAGGTGGGGAACTAAGATGTCCCACAGCACCTTCACTTTCATCCCCACCTGCTGTTCTGTTTTATAGGCTCATCACTTAGATTTTACCACCACTCGCCCTCCTTTATGGCTAAATTTATCTGGGGACATGGGCTGTGTTGCAATGTAATGTTACAGAAAGAGATGAACCTGCATATGCACATGTAAATATGTCCACATATATAATGTGGGTCTCTAGTAGCTGTCAAATAAATATGTGGGTCATCTCCTGTGGGTTTCTTTATTCTTTGCACACAGCACATTTAGACTCAGTGTGGTTCCTGCTGAGAGCATGATGCAAATCTCCACCACAAACCCACAACTGAGTGCAAACCTCACGGGGCAGCCGTCCATCTCTCATCCTGTCTGTCTTTTCCCAAACTAAAAAGGTAAATGTTATGATTTGGTCTATAATGTATTTCTCACGAGAGAGCAGTTACAGGTCAGGATTTCTTCTTCTCTCCTTTGCTCTAAAACGTCTGCAGAGATTTTCCAGCCCTCCTGCTCTGAGATGAGTCTTTGTTCAGGCCTTCACGTCGAAAATGCTTTTATTAATAATTCCACTTGAATAGGATCCCCCTCCTGCTCCTTTTAAATCCGCTGACTCGCCCTGCAGTGCAGAGGGAAACAGAGGGGGAACTTCTTTATGATCATTTGCATTTAAAGTCCTACAGACTGTGTCGGTTTTGTCATCAAGCTGCAGACACCCAAACAGTGAAGATTCTCCCTCTCCTATTGTGAGGCTTTAGATGATTACAAATTGATTATTTCGCAGCGCACATTAATACACTGTAGGTCATGGTGGGGGGCTGTCAAAATGTTTTAGCTGAAATATGAGAAAACAAGAGCAGAATAACTAATGTTGAAACAGGAAAGAGCATCGTCATTAAAAGTCGTTCTGTTGCCCTGCGTTTCACCAGGCGGTGTGTGTTCACTGCGTCCGGTCTTTCAGTGGACAATACTCTGCTGATTGCTTCAGTTTGCGTCTCACCTTCCTGCACCTCATTGCTCCTCCGAGGCTTCAACTCACTTTTTATGGTACTGTATGTGCGCAGGTGTGGCAATAGATTAAACATGCACCGACAGCTTCACGCTTCGCTAACTCAAACTATCATTTAGGACAGACTCGTGGATTGATGTTCCAATGAAAACCGGGCACTCGTGATCAGATTCCTGATAGGCTACCTGAGGGGAAAAGTCTGTCTTCATTGACGGAACCCGCATTTTGCAGCTCAGCCAATCGCATTAGCAGGCTGCACCGTGCTAAGTGGTGAGAAGTGAAGGATTTTTCACTGCCCCCTCGTCCTTTAATGGCGAACCCGTTTAATGGTCCCTGATCCATATTCTGTGAGAACAGGCCATGATAAACATAAGGAGTGAGGAGGTGTCTAATCAGTAAACCACCGTGAATGGTGGGAAATGTGGAGAAGACCAGAATTATTAATTGGCTTCTGCTAGCTCCCATGCTGGTTTTGTGTGTATATTTTTTTAACCAAATCCTTGCCCGGCATTAATATTTAATCACTTGTTTTTCTACAGGATTATAGACATGCAGGGCACATGTGAGGTATAAGAGAGAGAGAGCCATGATTAAGTCACTTGAGACTGAGGATGCCCAGGATTTAAATATGAGTAAATCTGTATTTCATGTAGTTTAAAAATATTTGAAATGTAAATCTGAGTTTTCATTTGCCTAGCTATACATTTTTGTATGTACGTTTAGACGTGTTTTAGACTTTTAGATGCCTTTGATTAACTGGTGTTGGCTTTTTTACACTATAGCCATTAATTCTGTTAACTGATTTTATGCATATACAGGAATACATCATTGGTGATGCAGCATGAATTACATTTAAATTTCCAGAAAGATTCCAAAAGAAAATTTGAATGTATGCACATTTTATTATTACTACAGTTATGGAAATACGAGACGTTCATTCTCTGTGGTTAAAAGTTGGTTGCGCTAATTGTCCGGGGAGCCTCCATCAAACCATTGTAGAAGATAAATGAGATGAGGCAAATGAAAAGCAGAGAACATAGATTTTAACCTGCCACTGACTCAGTGAATTTTTATGAATGTCACAATTTATTCAGAGGTACCACTTCCATTGTACCTTGTCACATTTTACTTTAATAATACACCAATGTTTTCAATTCAGCTATTTGTGAGACACTGTTTTGAGGGATTTTTAACAGTATGATCATTAAACTCAATAAAACAGTTTTTGCATTATTACAGTTTGTGCAGTCTTGGAAAAAAATGAGTGATTGAAATAATTTAAAATTTGTTGTTATACTCTTTTCCCATTTTCAGTACAAAATACTAACTCAAAAAGTTAACTGCTGCCTTCTTTATTAGAAGAAAAGCTGTGCACACACACAGTGATGACAGTGTCATAGGTAGATAAGGTTATTATACTAATACACACAGGTTCAGGTCAGAGGTTCATGAAATCAGAGTCAATAATGTTGAATGTAGAGGAACTAAACTGCTGGAAATAGTATATTTAATCGATTCTAATATATTAGATAAGGATCAATTATACAGTTGTATCATTTACTGTCTTCATAATATTAGTGTATCGTTAATGCCCCATGATAAATCCAAACCAGCATTGCAGAAGGTTCTTGTATGCTCTCTTGCAGTCAAAGATTGAATTCCCTCGACCCAATGGGAGATGTTTTGCCTACAAAGTCGACCACAGGGACTCATATAACTGTCAAGCCCAGGATACATACATTATATTAAACCAGTATTAATAGTATCAATCTCAAAGGTGGATACAATGAGTATTGATTTGTTGCCACTAAGGAAAATAAAGGGATCAGAGCAGCTTTTCTATTTGCAGATAATGTTTATTTGCAGTGAATGGTAATAGACTGCTCCTGGTTAAGTGTGAAATCTGACTGCAACAGCTGTGTCACCTATGAGAGGAGGAGTGAATTGGATTTCTCCTCATCGTCTAGTCTGGAATATAGCGGTTGATGCGACTGGCCGCCTCTGCTCTGTGGTTAATACGATTGACTGCCTCACCGTCTGCTGACTAATGTAATTGTCTGCAGCTATTTTGTTGAGGACGTGATCAGTATAATTGGCGGCGCTTCCTCCTTGGTCACGGTAGGATCAAGTCACCTCCCGGGCGCACACAGCCGCAGCAGGCTCGTGGCGGGGCTGCCGAGCTGAGCGGCCAGATTGCCCGGCGACGGTAGGCCAGCCACACCAGCAGCAGCAACACGGTGACAAGAGAGGAGCCAACCACCAGACTGACAATGATCAGAACCAGGTCAAGCTCTGGTGGCTCTGAAAACAGAAACCAGCGCCACGATTTGTTTGTGTTCAATCTGAAAAACCCACAAACAGCTATATTTATTTCACACCCACTTAACAACCAGAATCTCTCCAAACATGATCATCTCTCATTTCCTGTCCTGCAGCAACTCCCATGGCTGCTCTGTTACCACAGATTGATATAGGCTTTATATATTTCTTTTTTTTGTTTTGAGGCACAGCTAATAAGTACCTATCGCCTCCAGGACGGTAGAATTCTTCATTTCTTTCAACATGGGACCAAAGGATATGCGATTTCTGAGATTGGTAGCAATAGCCTCTGGACTCTCTAAGGTAAACGCACTCCTCTGCTGAAGGCACTCCTACAAAAAGACAAGGGAAATACTGCATGTGGCAAGTGAACATGAAAAATGATAGCTAACAGGTAATTAACTTTTGGAAGAAGGATGGTGTTCTTGATTATCAGAGAAGATAACAAGAACAATGTGCAGAAACAGTAATTGAAATAATACAGGTGCACCTCTCTGATAAATATGTTTAAAACCTGTTTCCTGGCAGGTACAGTGTTTTGTACTGGAGAAAATGCCGGGAGCTGAAATATCTTTGTCCTATAGAGGGATGAAAATAGGCTCTTTTAATCTTTTGCAGCCCACTCGGAGTCGGAGCTGTTCTAACAAGGTAGTTGAGATATAATGTACAGTATGGCTCTTATGTAAATGTTTCAGGGAAATGTGAAGCCTGACATCAAGCGTCAACAAAGAAAGGCCCTATCAAAGACAGTGGAAATCAATGCACGCAAAGAATGTCACAAATTATATGGAAGGACAGGAATGTTCACATATTGCACATGCTGTTGCCGTTTTGGGGTAAAGCATTTAGACATCAAATACACCATGTACTGAATGTAAACTGTCTGTTTCCACAGAAAACGGGAATAAAGACAGAAAATAAAAGACGCTGGTATCTGAGGGGACGGTAGAAGTGCTTTGCAAAGGCAGGCGTCAATACGAGCCTGTGGAGTTTATCCTCGGTTTCACCTTCGCCCTCTTACACACCCCTGTCAGATGTTTCAGTTTTCCCATTAAATTAGAAGCCTCATTCCCACAACAGCAGGAGACAGCAGTTAGAATCAGTGTCCTCTGCTCGGCTGCAAGTGCCGTAACTTTGCAAAGACCTTATCTCGTCTTCGAAGAGCATAATAACGTGACAGATGTTTGAGGCTGTGTGTCTTTGGCTGTCAGCTGTGGCCTTAGTCATTACATCTCTCTCTTTTTGCTTTCAGAAAGTGGTTCCTTTACAGCTATGGCAGGATATTTAATCACACGCCCTCCCTTTCCACTTGCAGAAGCCTTTATCCTCTTTCTTGCAAAATAATCCGTCCTCTCCTCTTTGCGTTTCTATCATATTCTGCCACGCGTTAATTTACCTCTTCCCTCTTTGGTCGCCTCTCCGCTCTATTTACATCAGCCCGTTCGCTCCTCGTCTGTCTCCTTGTTCTCACTGTGTCACAGCCCGTGTCACTAAATTTAAATCACTCTCAGCCACTCTCATTCTCTCATCCTCCCGCATTCATTACACCGTGCACCCACTGCAGTCTTACCCTTTCGCAGTCAGAGCGGTTCCTCAGGCAGACACTGAGATCACAGTGTAGGTACACTACTGAGTAATTAATCATCTGGAAGAGACTGATGGTGAAACTGGCACTGGATGACAGGGCACTGGGCAGCACTGTGATCCCCACCGGCTCGGCTGCTAACCTGAAGCACCAGCACAAACACACAGTCTGACCTTAGCAGAGTCATTTCTTTTCGGATGAAATTGTGACGTGTTTGAGGAAGACGTGAGCACATGCTGAAGGTGAAGCGTCCATGCAGCTACGTACAGGAAGCACACGCGAGCCTGTTATCATTATTTTAGACTGGGCAAAGAAATCCTGGTGCATAAAGATTCGTTTTTGCTTTATGTCGCCGTCCGATTGGTATTTACAATCTGAATTATTTTCCAGAATTTATTCACCAGTATGCTATTTTTCCTAGCGTACTCAGCATCCAATTATAAATTCACTATAATTTCAGGGCATTGTTAAGCACTTTACCAGTTTTTCCTCATTCCACAGAGAAGAGATATACAATAAAAGGATTTGTCCCAAGTGTGCCTACGTCTTTTTACAAGTGCTCCCTTCAGATATGCAGTGAAAGTCAACAGCCAGACCATTCACACATATTTTAGAGGTTGCACATTTATACTGCTGCTAAATATGCAGGGGTACACTGCATTCCCATCTATCTGAGCTACGCTGGCTCAGAGAGATAACACCATCAACCAACAGCAGTCCTCTGTTTACTGAGCCGAGAATTTTGCAGGTCATAAAAATGTACCTGTAACTCCCCGGATTGATCTGAATTATACTAACATCGTTTTTCTTGAAACATATTTTGAAGCACTGAAGGCAGAGAGTTTAACCTTAATGTTTCTTGTAATATTTAAACAAAAAAAAAAGCATTTTGCCATTATGTTGAAAATTGTACATCCCTTCTACAATAAAAGGCGTCACATTAAATTTAAAATAACTTAAACTGAGAGATGAAACCTTGATTTCTTTTTTCATCCAATAAAGTCCAGATGGCTAAATGTGCAGTTCATCGTTTACTTGCTTTGCTCGTCCTAAGTAGATTTTTACACCAGAGGAATATATTTCCCAAGCTACTTGTCCTTCCAACTTTGTGTTTGTGTGTACCTGGAGAAAAGACAGCAGGTGGAGTTGGTGAGGTGGGGCTGGGTGGTCGGCGACAGGCAGCAGGAGGTGACTTCCAGGTTTACCCGACTGTTGTTTGTCTTCAGGTTGATAACTACTCTGAGGTTCCCCGGTGCAGGCACAGCATCGCCAGGCTCCAGCCCTCTGCCCAGGTTCAGACTCATCTCTGCTGTGTAGTTCCCGCTGCCACACAAGTCTTCCGAAACGTCCGCCACACTGGCAACAGATTGTTCTTATTAAAAGACAAGAGTAATTCCTACAGCGGACGTGCTGCTTGTTAAAGCGCCATCACTAAGGCCCCATATTACTAGGGCCTACTTTGTAAGTCTTTGAATCACAAGGTAGGTTAAAAACATCAGAGCCTTTATGTATGCTGGCTGTTTTATAGTCTAAGCAGAAATTCATTTTCAGTTATTTTGCTGTACATTGAAAATCAACACACCCGATTCCCATCCATCATACTGACGGATTTCACTGCGGTATATCTTAGCTGAAAGTTGAGCACAGTGTTGGTACATTTGAGGTCACCCTGGTTGCATATACAATAACCGGCATGCCAGTGTCCTCACAGAAACATGCAGTGTTACTGCTTAACAATAACCAATAATTATGGTTTATGATGGTCTTACCAAGGCTATGGACCATCTAATTCACCAACACTGCAGTTTCAAGAGTGGATAAAACATCTTATTGTCAGTAATAAAAGCAGAAGAGTATATAGCTATTAAACATATTGCATGTCTCTGACCATCTATAACTCATGACTGCAACATGTTTAGACAGCAGAGAACCAAATTATGCATTTATGGTCCCTGAATACATCTTTAGGATGGATTTTAGAGCTGTAGTTGCTCATAACTGCATTACCATGTGACAGTATTAATTTAGAGAACAGGAAAGCAGTTTGCTCTGATGCATTATCTATTTGGTAACATAACTCATACAAAATAACCAGCATGCTCCTTTTATGTATTAATCCCTGTTTATTTCATAATCCCACATAATGGGGTTATAAAATAAGATTACCCAGAGAGATACAGATGAGGTGAGGTCCTCCTGCTGTGTTTCAGCCTTGGCAGGCCTGATTCAGACTCTGGCGCCAGCACTAACAGCCTGCGCCCAGACTCTTCTTTAGCTGCGGCGTGCAGTGTGCTGCTGGTATTTTGTGCTTCAGATTTCTCATTTCGTGTGTTTGTGTCTTTTTCAGCGTGCATCGTCCGCTCGGTGGACTGTATATTGGTCTGTGCTGTAGTTGCTCCGGGTTCAGATGAGATGACCTCTGTTGCAACAGCCTCGTGATCTTCAGAGGTCTTTCTGTGTTTGTGTCCTCGCGTTGTTTCCTCCACAAACGGAGCCTGCCCGTGTGTTCCAGGTCCCTCCAAACGATCCCTTTCAACAACTGCTCCCGGTGTTTTCGTCAAAGGCTCATGTGTCACACTGTTGGCATGTTTTGTCGCCGACTCTTCGGCAGTGGCCTGGTCGTGATCAGGTGTACCGGTGGCTGGTGAAAGCACTGAATAGTGGATGTTTGCAGCCTGTTGTGCAGCCTTTCCAGCTATAGGACTGTCAGGGTGCTGCTGCCAATTTCGGCTTTTGTGTCAGCACTCTCCTTTCCCGTACGTCCAGCCTGTTTTTTGTGTATTTTATGATCCGTCTCACCTGCTCCAATTGTTGTTTTAGTCGCCTCGCTTGAGTTCTCGCAGCCAATTGTGCTGCAGTTTGCTTTATTAATGCTCTCAGTGGGCAAGATCCCTGTAGGTGGTACAGATTCAGTCATCGCTCCAAGTATCACTTGACTTATTGAGCTTTGACGATATTGATGTTGCTCCGCTCTGTCCCGTCTACGTTTTGCAGAAGTCCTCTCATGTGGAGACCTCTGCGTTGTCTGAGCTGTCTTCATGTCTTTGAATGATGCATCTTCCACTTGTTTAGGTGTTCCGTCAGGTGTCCCTCCAGCTTTCTCCTTTAGTAAAGCTGCGGGACGACGTCAGATGGATAATGGCTTGGACTGAGAGCCTGCACAGAACGTTTGTACTCAGGCCGCTCAGCAGTCTGTGTTTCTGTTGCATTTTGTCTTTTCACAGCAGCGGCGTATTTGCCAGGAGTAGGATCTCTCAGTGACAAAGGCTCAATATGTCTATTGGTCTGTGCCAGACCCTCAGCGTCTGCAGCCTTTTTAATAACAACTTGCATACTTTCACTTGTGTTTAGCATTGATTCATAAGCTTCTGTGGACACAATAGAACCACTTATGCGAGTAACTGGAGACACAAAATCATTGCTTTTAGTAGTAGTAGTACCATTCATTATGTGGCTGTCAATCTGCAGCCTGGGCCCATTGGGAACCTTTAGGTCACCTGGGAAAGAAATGTTTGAACCGGTGATAGTGGCTTCACTCACGGCACCTGGTGGCGGCTTGGAGGAATCGTGCTGCTTTTCAGTTGTTCTTGTTGGAGGAGGCTCCATGTCAGAAATGGCAGCGTTAGTCACATCATTAGTCTGTATGTTGAGGTTTTCAGGCAGATTATGTGACTCAACAAATACAGTTCTGCCAGTGGCAGCGAAATCATTTGTAACAGGCAGAACATCCTCATTTATTGCCTGCTCAGTCTTGTGGGTGGCCTGAATTGCAGCCACGACGGGCTTAGTGCTTGTTTCATTATAACCGTCTAACTGGGATAGATGATTATTGTCGAGGGTCGATTCACTATTTTGTTTGCTTCATCATTGCCATCTACACTAAACAGGTGATTGTGGTCATTGTCGTTAGTGTTTTTTACCGCTACTTTCTCAGTGTGCAATTTAGACCCGGAGCTGAATTCATCAGTGCTATTAGCAGGGTGTTTACTCCTGCCAATTGTTTGTGCCATAAAACCGGAACCGTTTTTTTCATCACTGTTTTGCACCGTTTCATTTCTCTCTGCATCTGTTTGTTTTTCTAAGGCCGAGGTCGCAATAGTTTGCACGCCGCGATTCTCCTCACTTTGATTTGCCTCATCAGTCGTCTCTAACAAGGGCTCGGCGCGGCCACTTTCACCACTTGCATATTCATCCTTTGAGTCGACCCTCAATATCTCTTTTACTGAATCCGATCTTGTTATCTCTGTCAGGCTATAGGTGCCAGGTACGCTGTCACCTCCCAACAACATGGCATTTCGCACTAGTGACATGTTGTTGAGAGGAAATTGATCGTTTTTTGCTTTAGGGCTCATTGATGCCATCGGGGTCTGCACAGATCTCATCCCGTTATCATCAACAGGAGCATGCGAAGCATCCGAACGGACTGTCTGCTCTGGCAGTTTAAATGAGCACCTCTGCCCTGAAGTCATGTCAGGCGAGGAGGAGGACGACGGACTTTTCTGACAGGCAGACTGCCCTTGGTGAGACTGCGACTGGCTTGTGGAAACGTGGGCCTCAGATGACAAGGTTTCAGCTGTGGGTGACTTGGTAGATGAGTCATTATACATCTGCCGAGGTGGAGCAGGGCGCAATGAGGTAGACATATTTTCAATCATGTTAGAGGTTAAAGGGTCCTTGACTCTGGATTTGAAAAAGTGTGCTTTCATAATGTGTTTTACTTGCTGCCTCTTATTCGTAGTCTGCAAAAGTGAGTTTGCCATTGAAACAGAACTAATTTCATGTCTGTGATTTGCGATGCTGTAAATAATTGATAAAGTGAGAGTAGGACTGTTTATTGTAAAGTGGGGCTGAGCTCTCAGAAGCCCAGCTGTGATTGCAAATTGTGGGGTGGTGAAACTCTTTAGTGCAGGCTGCGCTGATTCAGTCGGACGGGGGGAACTCGTCTGTGGGGGAATTGTTGGCTCTACTGTGTCACTAAATTTTGAAGCACTAACTCCAGATGTGTGTTTTTTTGGTATGGCAGTTACAAAATTGGCAGCTTCAGATAGTTTTCTAGCACTTTCTGTGGTGAGCGAATTTCCGAGCTTTGTAAGCGTGGCTGCGACGGTCGACCGACGAGGGTCAACCTGCGTGCACGGCTCTTTGGGAAGAGATGTCACACTTAAGCGTTTTGGGCTCAGAATTGAGTTTGTTTGTCTGTGATTGCTTGTCACTTCGTAGGAAAATGACTTATTCTTGTTATTATTTTTCACGATTTGTGCAGTATTTTCACCCAGATGAATGCCCTTTTGCTCAGTGGCTCCCAACTGTTTAATCAAACTGTGGCAGGAGAAAGGGTTTATAACCGTGTGCCCTTTGTCTCTGCTAAGTTCTTTGAATCACTAGTAGCCCCAAGGGGAACATTTGTCACGTCCTCTCCCCCAATTTCTCTGCTGCGTTGAAGGTCTTCCTTGCTTGCTGTTTCCTCTCTTCCAGCCTCTGTTCCCGTCTTTGCCAAAGACTCTCTCTGCTTTGCAGCAACATCTTTGGTGAAATTCTCGGTATTTATTTTAGTCACAGCTTTTCTTTCAACGTCTTCTTTGTCCCTTGCCTCCATATGTCTTGGATCTTTGTCTTGTCTCAAAGTTACATCCTCTTCTTCGATGGAACCACCACCATCCTCTTGACTTTTCTCTGCACTGTGCTCTTCACTTTTTCCCCCCTCCATGTATGTTTTATGATTTATCTCTACTCCAGCGTTAATTATTTTTTCTAGGTTCCCACTTTCTATCTTATCTGATTTATATAGCTCTTCTCTTTTGTTCTGCAACACTTCACCTTCCCTGCTCTCCTCTTCTTTGTGCAACTTTACTATCTCTTCAGTCTCTTTAATTCCCTCGTCCTCTGTCTTTATAATCTTTTTGTCCTGATCCTCTGCAGCTACTGTCAACACCTGCTCATTTTTATCTCCCAGCTTCAGATTGTGGAGCATTTGTGACTTTCGGATTAAATCCCTCTCATATGTAGCTGAGGACGGGTGCGTTGTCGTCTCCTCAGTGATTTTTGATTGAGTTCCCCCAAATCTGCTCATTGTCAGTCTCTCAGTCGATGACTTGCTTGGCACCCTTGTCGGCGTCAGTGTGGACACGTCCTCCTCAAACTCCCGCCTTGACTCTGAGAGAAGCAACGTCGCGGGCAAAACAGATTGACTTGTGGTAAAGCTGGGTATCTGTGGTTCTTTCAGGACTGGTTCGTTCTCTGGCTCCCAGGGATCAGCAGCAGTCTGCTGAACGATGCCTTTCAAAGTGTTAAATGTCTGAGAATCCGGTGTAACTGCCAGATGCGCCTCTGTGCTTACAGATTTAACCTTGATGCCAGAATTCTTTGCTAACAAACTTAGGATGGGCTCCTTGGTCAGAAGGCTTGATTTTGCTGGTGTGTGGCTTCTCAATGCAGAGATCAAAGAATTATCTCTTTCTGTCAGATAATGAAACTCAGGATGTTTGACTGCAGAAGGCGTTTGGCTTCCAAAGCTAAAGGGAGCTACTGTGCTATGTGCTTCAATCAACCTCATTCTTGCAGTTGCATTTGATGCAGGAAGAACACTTTTCTGAGCGCTGTGGGCGGTCTCAGTGGTGACAGGGGTATTGCTCACTGACCCACTGCTGTAAACCAAAGGTTGGTTTTGCATGAATACATCTTTCAAGTTTGTTGAGTGACTGAGGACAGTAGTGAAATATAATTTTGATACTGGGTCCCCAGCATCTACATTCTTCCCCATATATCCCTCGTTCGTGTTTTGGAGAGTGTTTTTGTCTAGTGTGTGTTCTCCGGCTGACTGTTGATGTAAACTGGGTGATGAGGCTGAAAACTCCTTTGTACTGAAGGAGTGTGAGGAGCTTTCAAGCGACAGCGGAGGCTGAGCCACAGATTCTTCAGTGGACACTGCTCTTCGATCTCTCGGGCAGGTCAAACACAAGTTTGTCACCGTGTCTCCTCCCAGCGAATCTCCTGCAGTATCATTTTGGAAGACGGATGGCATTGTACTGAACTGATGCCCATTTGTTCTCAGGTTTGAAATCCCCTTTTCATCCTTGTCCTGACTTCGTTTGTCACCGTTGTTGTGCAGCGTAGCCAGGTTATCAATTACACGAGGATGAGATGCAGATAGGACTGAAACTCCTGACTCTCTGTCAGCGGATGCGAGAGGAAAAGAGCTTCTCTGATTCTTGTTATTATGCAGAGTGCGGAGCCAAAGAGAGGATTTCACTGCATCTGCAGACAAATGGACCTTTGGCTCAGAGGTGCCATTCCTCATTGATTCAAATGCAGCTTGTGTAGAAGAGAAAACGATCTTCTCATAATTAGAGATCAATGGGATTTGAGACTCAGCGTGAATCCTCATAGCTGTTGGGTTGTGTTTCAGTGATGTGAGAGAGTTTTGCCCATTTCGTGAAACAAAATGATCTCTGCTGGGTGAAGCAATTACAGCCAGTGTTTTTGTGATTTGTATTCTCTCCTGAGGTGGCGTTGGTCTGATGTGAAACAAGACCACCCCTGGAAACTCCGCAGTCACTGCCAGTGCAGTGGTTCCATGTGTAGTCTCTGTAGGTATTACCTCTGCGCCACGGCCAACAGTGCTTTCCTTTTTCAAAAGCAGATCTTTTGTGACAGTTCTGCCTTTTGTTTTTGCCGTGTGATACCCTTGGAAACCTGCCTCAGCCGTGACTGCAAAGAAAAAAAAATGTCACATATTCCAAAGGCCGTCCTTCTTCACTATGCTGAAAATTACTAAATTGTTTTTAACATTAATGGTGTTCTGTTGTTTACATATTACATTGTAGATAAACATTCCAAAACATACTAAGACTGAATTAAATTAGTCAAAGTAACTTAAAAAGAGTTAGGGTGTTCCAAATATCATGATGAATTATTTACAATATCTACAATCCCATGCCACAAATACACTGCTCTTTCAGCTGGAACAGGAAGGTGGGCTGGCTGAGTGGGTCAGAGATGATCCCTGAGTGATTGTGTACAGTTGGAAAGTGTCGGATGACAAAAATATCAAATGGAGGAATACAATCAAATAAATCACAGAGGTGTAAGTACTTGTAGCAAAGACGGCCATTGGTGTTTTGGTTTCCCGCTGAATGCGATTTGAGAAATGGTTTGTTGTGAGTTTATTATTAGCATCGTATATTTTGCCTGCTGTGTCTGAAGGCAGATACTGTATATACAATGACAACAAGGTTGAAATGATACACCCACACTTTTGTGCTGTCTGCAGAGTGCTGTAATGGTCGCACAATGGACAGGGCACGTTTAAGGTGGATTTCTGCCTCTCTGTCGATGCATTTTAGAGATCCCACAGCTACCAGCAGCACTCAACTGATTTATACGCTTTACACGCTTTCCACTTTGGTTGGTGTAGGTATTGTAGGAAGGAGGCACCACCACAGAGTGATTGTTATCAGACAGTTTTGATCATTCAATATCAGTGATTGTTTTCACTTTTAAAGAAAAATTACAAATGTTGTGCAAAAACACAAAGTATTTTGGAGCTCAAAGTATAGACGGACTAAAATGTGTACAGCTTAGGAGCAAGTTGACCCGTCACAATTAACAAAGTAAATATACCAGAGGTCTCTGAAGTTCAAGTAATTTTAAACAGGCACTGCTAGGTTATTGCACAAATGTAAGAAAACAAACCGACAAAACAATGAATCATTTACATAAATGTTTTTATGTAAACATAAAATGTTTCCTGAAGTAAGAGATGCATTTTTCTTGCTGACAGTTTGTTTAATACAACCACAAATGGTGGTTTATTGTCAGCCCTCCACAGGGGATCTTTAATCATTTGAACCCTGTTGTGGTAGATAAAAAAGGAGACAAAAAGTTAATGATGTTGACACCTCTGGGTGTGTGACTGACACCTAAGATATTAAATGTTTTCATTTTGAGCACTGATATTATTATTTCCTAATTAAATGTATTAGCGTAGCTAATTTCAATTCTCATTATATGTTATTCATATATATGATAAAACAAGAACAGCAACGACAATACCTGGTACTGTAAATGATGCATTTAAATAAATTTTGACAGAGTGGGAAACCAAACAATCTACTTATGTTATCATTACAGTATATCTGTATAATATTGTATGTCCCACATAGTGGGAGAGCTACAGAAAGATTTCAGTTCAGCAGTTTATTCATTTCTTGTTTTTGGCCTTACACATATTAAATCAATAGCTGAACATTCTATATTATTATTATAAAAAGGAACATGTCAGTTTAAAACCTTCCTGCTGCTGATTAGATTGCAGCAGGAAGATTACATTTCTCTTTTTTCCTGGAAGAACTTTTTTTTTTTTTTGTATTTACAATGTAAAAATTTACCTAAAACAAATAACTACAAGCAGTGGCACAAATGAGAGGAAACAAATGGAAAAGAAACCTACAAATAAACAAAAAATGGGTGCGTACCTGTAAGCAGGAAAAATCCCACTGTGAGATAATAAGGCTTCGGCATCTCTCCTGGGCCCTGTTTACAATAACTCCAGCTCCAGTGAAAATGTGTTCTTACTGTTTAGTCCCACTCAGCAGAAGGTATCAGCTGTTTTCAGACATAAACAGACGGTGTCGTCCCGTACAGGGAGCTTTTGTCTTCTCCTGTTCATTTATACAGAGATTAGATTTCTCAGTAACCCTTTACTTTACAGCCACTGCCGGCACTGAGTAATCAACAGCTAAAATGTGTTTTCTTTGGAATTGCTGCAATTTTTCTATTTTGATATTACACATTACTTAAAATGACACATGTTTGCTAAGACCCACACCCACTGGTAACATTGTAAACAATAGGGTAACATGCTATGAAAAAAATAATAATGAGTTGATTTATATTTTGTTCAAAGGAGACAAATATATTAAACATCAATTACTATAGTTTGCACTACTCTCATTTTTACCTTCTTTAATGTATTTTTTTTTTCTGATGAGTTTCTGATACTCCCTATGTATTCCATGTAGTCTATGAGATTATGAGTAAATATTATTTCCGTTCCAATCCCTCATCTCCACGAGCCTACAGGCCCTCACAGTGTGTGTGCAAGAATATCGCAAGCAGAGTTATAGCTCTGACCTTCTCACTGTGGTCGGGTTTAACATTCAGGTAGTGATTGCGGCACAGTGGTGAAGTAGTTTCAGCTGTTGTCAAAAAAGTCCTGAATCAAATTCTCGGCCCGTTCTGTGAGTTTACAAAAACAGGTCTGGCAGTCTCCATAGTCAGTCAGACTGTAAACATTAATCCACCAAATATCCCTAACTGCTTATCAAAATCATGGTCACGAGGGCTGGAGGCTGGCCAAGCAGGATCAACCTGCCCAGCCTGTTTCAGGACCAACACAGAGAGACATACACAGACAGACAACCATTCAAACACACATGTACATGTAAGAGTCATCAAGCTAATATGCATGTCTTTGGACTGCGGGAGAAGACCGGAGTACCAAGAGGAAACCTGCGGAGGCGCCGGGAAAACCAGGCAAACTTCACACAGAAAAATGTTGGTGGCGATTCTCAGTCATCCAGGTTTGGTTATCTGAAGATTGAGTGGTTGGGTGGGAACAGGGCGGAGTAATCAAGATGTAGCCAAGATGTAACGGTCACAACCCTGACCCCTAAAACCCTAGATCCCCATCTTAGGGGTTTGGGGCTGAACTTTTCAGTTGTGGAAAGTTACTAACCTTACTGTTAAGTAACGTTGGGCACATTCACTTCATATTCCATAAATGAGCAGGTCATTGTTGATGTTGTTGTTGAATTCACACACACAATGTGTTTAGCATAAACACATTGCAACTTACTGTAGGTGTGATGTTGGTCTGACTTTACTGGAAATTTCTATACTGACAGCACACCTTCATTTGACTCAGAAGCGTCTTGGGGGATGTGCAGGGTCACACATTAAAACTGACTGGCTGATCACACACACGCAGACCCAGGTGTGAGTTTTAGTTTTACATTAATTTATTTTTCCATGTCATTACTGTTTATTGTAAAAAAACAATGTTTCAAGCATTTTCAAGCACTTTATCCAAAATCGAGCTCATTTCAGACCTTGAAAATCTAACATTAAAAGTCAAGCACTTTCAAAGATTTCCAGCATCCGTAGGGACCCTGCTCATGTGATGAACTTCATACAGGAGTGCAGGATCTCGATGCCATGTAGTTCTCGAAGTTTGTTCAAATGTCTGGAAATTACAAAATAAAAACCTTTTTAAAATAAAACACACTTAGCCTAGAGGTACAGTGCATGTCCTTCTAGGAACAGAGACATATTTATTGCTGCCATCTTCCATTAGCAGAAATACTGCAAAAAACAACAATTATACTTGCATAATCATGGAGGTCTACAGAATATGAAAGATTTCCTATGGCTGCAAACGAGTATTGTTCAGTCATGTATGATAATCCAATTTGAACTGAATTTGAGTATAAAAATAAAAGCATGTTTTTAAATTGTATTCTTTTAATCTAAAGCTGAACGATTTTTTTTTTGTTTTCCGACCCATACTATGTGAACTTTTTATGATTTACACAGAACCTACAGACCAAATGGTCTGTTTTATAATTACAAATGTAGGCATTGAAAGTGTCTGTAACTCTGTAGCGTAGAGTTAAACGGGGCACCTGGGCTCAGATCGACACAGCTTTGCCAGAGCGATCGCAGCGTTTTGCTGCACAGCCGTCCTCTTAGCCTCCCCTGCAGCGTGGCGCAGCAGCAGTAGCACAATATCAGTGCCCAGCAGGTTGCTGGCAGTTCCTTCCAACTCAAGGCAGTGGGCCAAGCACAGGGCTGCATTTCCTGACACCACCTCATCACAGCTGGAACTCAGCAAGTGACATAAAATAGACAGTTCTGTAGAGAATAAAAAAATAAACCGCAGATAAGAACAGGGTGCCACAGTAATAACAAACATATAAATGGCATAAAAATCACACGCATACAGTACACACATGCACAAAAACACACTTGATTTACATATTAGGTCAACCCTCCAATATCATTCACGGACTAATGAAGGAACTTGTAAAAGTTATGCTAGCGTGTCAATCATTTCTCACTTTTATCAGACTTCACCAGCTCTTCCCGTGCCAAGTGACTGGCAGCGGTGCACACTGTCAGAGTCTTAATGGCATACTTAGAGGCAGCCGGCCCTGTTCCCTAGGTAGACAGAAACAAAAATAAGACGTTAAAAAGTGGAGCATACGGCTGTGGACTCTGCTGTTTAATATTAGTACATATAGAATTGGATTTGATGAATACATACAGCTGTTTGTCTTTAGATATTATTACAGTATTGTAAATGTTATAGGTCATTGTAGATTTTTTTTCATTTTTGTGTGTTATAATGCGTCACTGGGAGCACTGCATGTGGAGTTTGTGCAGTATGTACTTGTGTTAACTGGTAAAAATTTATGTTCTACAGCAGAATTCTGCAATAATGGAAATAGTTTCTTTGGGTCTCCAGCTGTGATTGGTTTCTTGTTTACATAACCTTTAAAAAATTAAAAAAGTAAATAGACAGAATCATGCTCCTTGCATAAGGCTCACATAAGTATTGATTTAGTCATGTAAGTTGTGGTGTGTACAGCACGTACCTTCAGCAGACGACGCATGGTCCGCACTACATTCCCCTGAATAACATGCTGAACAGCCTCTGACGACTGAGGGAGGACGGTGCTCAGTACACCTGCGGCTCTCTGGAGGACAAAGGAGAATACATAACAGAAGATGGAGAAAAGGTAGAAGAAGATACATAAGAAACAGCAGGGAAACACACAATAAATAGACAATACAGCAAAGGATCAAGACCGAAATTATGGCAAAGAGAAACACAAAGAAAAAACAACTCCTACTGGAGACAAAGAAAGCAAGTGTATGGAATAATAGAAAAAGAGATTTCTGTTTCAGGAAAACAGTTGGTGTTGGTGAGTATTTGTGGCAATAATGTAGATAAACCATAAAGATTGTGAGAGAGTTATGTGTAAACATGTCTGATAAATAATAGATAAAATTATTGTGACCTCTTCAAGGACTGTGGCCCCTCCATGGACAGGATATTAAAAGCAAGATGAGAAGAATAATCATACAGTAACCTATTTCAAAAAGCATTTTTAATGCCTCAGTCATGTTTTTACATCATTTATGTCTTTCGCCTTATTGTGCAGGTTTTTCTTTAAGGAAGCAAACTAGCACAGCATCATTAGGCTCTCATCAGCAGCTCTGCTGTGCTGTGCATCAAGTATTCTGGGACATTATAGAGTGTAGGTCAAATCTGCAGTTTGCGGTGATTAAACAAAAGTTTGCTCAGAATTCATACAATTGCTTAACTAAATGCCAACATTTCATATGGTGCCTATTAAGAATTCATGGGTGCTTAAAAATATGACATGTTGTCATTACAGAGTTGTTTAAAGGGCACATAAATAAAGTAATGATCATTTTATGAACTACTAAAAAAACTAAAAGAAACTACAATATTTAGTGCAGAGAAGGTATTTGTATTATTTAGATTTACAAAACAAAGTTAATCATTTATGAAAAGTCCATTCTATTTTAACCAGTGCTGCTTTCATTTAGGTGTCACTTCTTTTAACTGTGGCAGCTCATGGCAGCTGCGGGCAGCAGTTTTCGATCTGTGTCAGACAGACAGACACGGTAACTTCTTAGCTAGTAAAGGAAACTGAACACGTAGCAGCTAAAGACCCACATATTTTCCCAGGAGATTGTGGAGTTCAAATCGACACTAAGAAGCCAGTGAATACTGGACTTTAATTTGTCAGGCAGACAGTAAAGCACTGCTCCATGCCTGCTATTTTCTACGGTGAAATGATTTATTAAAATGTTTGCTTTTGAATATAGTAAGGCTTATCTGTTCTGTGTATCTGTCAGCTTTGTCAGCTTGTGCCTAATACTCGTTACCATTTTATCTCACGGTTGGTGACCACAATGGAAGTAACTGGTAGAGTGAACATTACTGTACTTGCTCTCAACAATGCAAACACCCTAAATGTATAGACAGTAGAGGTAAAACCAGCGATTAATGAGGAAATGGAGATACAGGGATTGACACTTTAGGCAGGGGTGCCCATCTCTGTAGCATGGAGCCAGATTTAATATGGCCTATAATGTATTTTTATGGTCTACCAGCACTGCTCCAACATAACTGAGTGAGTCATACAACTCCAAGATGCAATTTATCTTATTAACCCAGAGTGGCAGCACCATTGTGTATCAGTGTCTGGCGGTAAGAGTAAGGATGAAATGTCTTTAGCTAGCACAGCTACTTTTGAGCTCTGAAGTCACACAACTGTGTGCGCAGACATTTTTCATTACGAACAAGCCTTGTCTGAGATCCAGACTCATCCAGAATACGGTACACGTTACAGAACTCAAGCACTTCTCTGAATCGTGACCTGCAACATATAAAATGCTGCGATCATGATCTTAGTACCACCCGTCTCATTAGTTTTAGTAAGTCACGTGTGTCATAGTCTTCTGAAATTCATAAATTCTGTTTTGTTCTTGTTACATGATTTTGAATTTGTGATTGAAGGACCTGTTGGTAACTTATTTAATGAGCTGATTTTATAGTAGTTTAGCTCACTAACAAAATCTGTATCAAATCACGAGTTCTTGCCGAATTTGTTTTATAGCTATACATATTTCAAATAGAAAGATTAATCAGTAATTATACTAATAACATGGTTAGAACTGAACTTTGAGTAAAATTCTCCTACAGTTGTTGACATTGTTATTATGTCTTTATGATTTTTATCAGCCTCACTGGTCCTCACCCTAGGGCATTTTTATATTAAGAAATCTAGCCTCTTTTAAACAAATGTTTGGACACCCCTGACTTTAGAGGAAACCAATATGATGATTTGCACAAAAAGTAAAGACACAACAAAATAAGACTAAGGAAAGATGCTGAGGAAATTAAAAACTATCAAGTGACAAGAAAAAAAAAAGTCCCAGCCAAGCTGAGAGTGAACACAAAAAGAGAGAAAACAGACAGACGAATGGACATGTGGGACTCTGAGGGCATTGCAAAGGCGGCGGGAAACTGCTGACAGCCATTAGCACAGACACCAATACCTGGAGCTGGACTTTTAATCACCTTTAATGGCACAGGTGCAGGATCCCCTGAAAGTCGAGGACTGCTGCTTTTACTTTTGGGGCAAGGTGACAGTGAGCTCACAATCCCAGGAAAATTTCTATTACCCAAGGCAATTTGTCTTGTTGCCTAAACGTTTACTGTACTATTTGGTTTATAGCATGTCTGCATGTTCAGAAATCAAACCAAAAAAAAGATTTTAGCAAGTATCATCAGCAACTGTAATAATGAGTCACATTTATTTAAACCTTTTTCGATCCAACACAGTGATAGACATGAAAATCCTTATGGAAGCTATGATAAATTAAAACAACAACACGTGATGGCTTTTCTCGTCCTATTATGATATTTTTTGGGGGGCTACAGGTTCACTCACAGTTATGATTCCTCCATCACTATCCCTCAGCAGGCCAAGGCAGCAGTCACAGAGTGAAACCGCATGCTTCTACAAAATGACACCAACAGAAAAGTGACAAAGCCAATTTTCACATACATGTAACCTCTCAACAGGTAATGTCACATACGACTGCTCACAAAATGTAGTCTGGAAAATCTCTGTAGCGTGAATTTAGTGTTTCTTTACACTAAAATATAATTCAACTAGATCTCTCACCTCATAGTCAACATATATCAACTGATGTTGTATGTAATAAGGAGTCCAGCGACTTTACCAATTCAATTCTTTTTACACGAGTTCTAATGCATATATAAAATACAGTATGAAACAAAGTGACTCGTTTGATACCTACAGAATGCGCGTACAGTTATGTGACCTGTCTTACCTGGATGATTGCAGAGGTGACAGTAGAAAGGTTGATGATCAAGCCGAGCATTGGGTAAAGGGTCTCTTTGTATTCGTGTGCACTGCACTGCCTCTGCAATGACAGCCAACAATTTCCATAATTAATAAAATTCCTACAGTGAGCACAAAGGCCAAAACAATAAAAAGAAATCCAAACAATCAAACCAGTCTGTAATTATACTAACTATGGCAACCATGAAAGCATCCCAACATCCTGGATCATGAGCAAGACCCCGGAGGATGACCTCATCCCGAGCCAGACAGCCGATAGCCGATATTAGCGACTGAAGGGCATGCTGATTGGCTATACTGATATTTGTCTGAAAAAAAAGACATTTGCCTAAATACATACAAACACACATACACTTTGTATATGAAATCTAGAGTCTGTATATCTTACCAGTGTTGTGGTAAATGGCACAATAACAGAGTTTGTCAACACATTCCTTAACTGAATGCAAAATCTGTAAGAAACAAGTTACATATACAATATGTACGTCACATTTGTTGTCTCATGATATGCATTATGCTTCGGTAGTGAGTTCAGTCAAGTTGATTCTAAAGGTTAAATTCTTCACAGTCTAACATACATTTACACAAATAGGCAAAGGAACAATTCAACAACACACAAAATAAACAGAAGTCATAAAGGACAGTTTACACAATTGCAGAAATTCAAATTAGCGACCATATTCCACGGTCTGTAATGTCAGAAGACTGCATCCACAATGAAAAGCAGGTGGATTTGATCTGTCGCATCAAAGAACAATAGTTAAATATGCTATATGTCATGTATATGGTCTCATTAACATAAATGCATGTGTGCAAATATGTACGGAACACAACCTGTGAAGGTTTCACTAGGAGACGTTAGTAAGATACTGGATAAACTTCAAATGTGGACCAATTGTGTAATTATTTACAATAAATAAAAACAAAAAATTGTTGGAATAGGCCAAACATTGAGCCAGCTGCACTTTGGTTATGAAGAGAAAACCCCTGTAGGATTTATAAAGTGATTCATTGTGTAACTGTCTTGGTAACTCTCTAAACAGGAAGAATTGATCTCCCCAGTTTGCTGCCTGGCACCTCAGCCTATTTCTATTGCTGTGGTGGACAGGGCAGTTTGTCCTTTCTTGTCTATTTTCAGGATGCGTCAAAGAAGGAAACAGGTTGAAACTGTCCTTTTGCCTTCAAGTGACATTGACACTTACACGATAGGACACGTGGATTCATCAAGGATGCCACACTACTCAATTCTCAGGGGAACTTTCAAGGTGTGGTTGACTAAAGCCCTTTAAAAATACACAGATCAGGTACAACCATCTGCCTAGTTTGTGTGGCTTATTTGTGGAAGAGTTATGGACAAAAAACCTCTAATCTAGGTATCATCTGGTATTGAGCACCAACACTTTAGCAACATATCTTACACGTCCTATCTCATATATTGCTATTGTTATAAGATAAGTCATGTATTTTACTTTACTTGCCAATTTTAATGTTGTGGCTGATTGGTGTATATGGATGGTTTAGAAGTGGCAGAGGTACACAAACTTAAGCAATGCTAGGACATGTCTGAAAACAAGTATTTGTCATGGTCACTAGATTTACTTCCAGCTTTTACTTTGAAGCCCCTCAGTTCTCCTTCCTCCTCCATAGACATTTCTGCCACTTTGCTAAACATCATAAGTCCTGATCATTTTTACCTGTGCCTCTGGCTATAAACACCCAGCTCTCCCCACAGTTCCTTTTTGAATCCGATTGTTCCCTGTACTGCTTGAATCCTTTTTTGCTGGACCTTTTAGTATTTTTGCCTCTCATGGCACTTGCACTTGCACTCCAAACATGAAGTATCTTATTTTTTATTTTATTTATGTGTCGCTCTAACTGAAATACTAAACACATGCTGGAAAATCTGAAGTAGAAAGTAAGACAATAAGGTTTTAAGTATTTTAAACATTGCTGAACTTGACACTAGGACAACATGACTTACTTACAGACTTTATTGAGTATCAGTCTACATTTTAAGGAGTAAAAATATCTATTTTCTTGTCCAGAAATAAGATTAATTTGATTTTCATTGGGAGGACTATGGCAGCTATGCTCCAGAAACATACCTGGTTTCTGCAGCAAAGTTCTCAAAATGTTGCCTGCTGTGTTCTCCTGCTGCTTTGACTTTGACATGTATGTCAGAAGGTTCCTCACTAGTCTTTAAATGCAGATTAGGAGAAAAGGGAGAGAAAATAAATACAAGACAATCAAAGAGAAAAAGAATAAAAGCTCAATCACTGTGCAAAAATACTTGAAATTAATGAATATTATCAAATATCAATAAGATAAATAACGTTGCCAATAACTGTAATATTGTCAGTATATATGCTAAATATAACAAATATAACAACAATATTAAAATGATTTCCTAATTTTCTGAAAATTAAATTAGGTGTGGCTCATACATAATCAGATATTCAAATATTAATAGGTCTGATCTGCTGCAGTGTAATGATTTACAATATGATGTGTACATCAGCATTTTTATTCAGACCCCTTAGTTTTTGCAAAACTTATGGTAATGTAGGTTAAACTTTAAATGGAAAAAATAAGCCTTTGAGCCTATTTATTTAAGTCATAAAATTAAATACTTATTTAAAAAATTATAAAAAGGTTTGTTTTGCCACTTACAATTCTATCCAAATCCAGATATGCAAAGGTTGTGGAGACTTTCCCCAAAATACTTGAAGCTGTAATTGTTTCCAAAGGACTTGTTTTGGGGTTTTTTACGGGTCAGAAAACTTTTAGAAAACAGATTTCATTTTTTGATTTTCAAAAACACATTCTCATTTTGTTATTATGGGATATTGAGTGTTGAGTAATGGGCAAAAATGACACTATTGTGCGTTTAAAAGGCACAATTGTGTAGTATGTTGAAAAAGTGACAGGGTTTGAAGACTTTCTAAAGCTACTTCATTTCAGTTCCTACATTGTGCCTGGATTTGGAGAAGAAAAGCCTTTTCTTAGTCCGGCTATGTGATTGCTTTCGTTATTCAACGACATGACAAAGAAACATCTTACATGGGAACATTTAGGTTGTCAATGGCCAAACGTCTCCCATGTGGCATCTTTGAGTACAAACACAGTAATGCCAGGCATTCTTGTTGTGCTGCAACATTCGTCGCTGTTACCAAGTGAACAATGGACTGTCTAAAGACTGGGCATGTCATCAAAATCTTCTGGTTTTCATCTGAAAGCAAAAGAAAGCGAGGTAATAAAAGGAAAGGAAACTAAGTGAAGAACGAAAAAAAATCACTGGTTTTACAAGTAAAAACTTCCACAAAAACATGATTTCACAGACAATTTGCAACTAAAATATGACTTGGTGTATATATTGTGTGTTAATAACATACATTGTGAAAAGCTGCACAAATACTATAGCTAATGGGCTGAAGCTCAAGTTATTCAAATATAAATGAAAGCTTAACTATTCCTCTATTTCCTGCTACATCAGAGAGAGACAGAAAATGGAGGGCAACTTAATTGTCTACATACCATTTCCACAACAAATAACTCTCCATAATTTCAGAACAGACACACACAACTCGTGGCTTTTTGGATCCTTTGTTTCCTGCAACAGGCAACTGTGGAGAAAATAAAGTCATCTATCGTAGCTTTGCAGTTTCTAATTGAGATAATGTTTTACAAACTTTTACACAGATGTTTGAAAGTAAAAAGGTTATTAGGCTGGAAAGAAATTAAAAATACAAAAACACAAGAATATACACCAATCAGGCATAACATTACGACCACCTATGCAATACGCTGTCTCCGCCATGAATTCTACTTTTACGAGGGTAAGGTTTTTTTAGTTTTAAGGTTAAAGTATAGCATGAACTACAGCTATATAAAGACAATAAAATATGCCTTTGTAGCCTTTGTAAAACAGCTACTTGATCTTAATGTACTTGAGAACTTGTCTTTTATCACACTGAGGTGAGATGTGTCAGTTGTGTCTTATTTTTAATTTGACTCATAAAAAGAACTGGGTCATGCCAAGAGGACTAACAGGTCAAAAGTGCTTCGTTCTATTTTAACCAGGTCAGGCGACATTAGTACTGGCCTTCTTTAATGGGGGGCTCACATGCAGTTGGTTGGTACATGTGCCTCACAGCAGTTGTCTCTAACGGCTATTTTCATCATGCTCTGGCTTCTTTGCACTTCCTGGACACTTTTCTAACAAGTATAATGACAGTGCTAACAATGGACAAGATGGAAAATGTGTGACAAGTTAATAATAACCTCACTCATCAGACACGAGGGAGTCATAATTTGTATCTCGTACAAAACACACCCTTTTTCTGGGACAAAACACAGGGCCTTTGCTCATTTCAGCCCTCATCTCAATCTTCAGCGTGATCATCTTCCCCTCTTTTGGGTTATTACATAAACAACCAGACAGAGGGGGCGGAGAATGATCTCTCTAGTTTAGGCCATTATTGTCTTTGTATGTCCCCTCCACCGTGTCCATCTGTCAAAGCTCCACTGAGAGCTGACAGCCACCTCTCCCTCTGGTCTCCTTACCTCCTCACTGTGTCATTGCCGCTGATGATACTGAAGCCATTGTTCAGTCTAAAAAGGGTCTGGCCTGTACCTGTGAGAAAAGAACAGGAGAGTGTAAGAGGACCACATATCAGCACCAGGTAGCCTTGGGATTTTAGAAAAACACATCTTCAAAGATTAGTTTGCCTTGATCACTGGTTACAGTCGATGGCAAGAGAGAAAAGAATAAACCAAATATATTTATAGTTAGTGAGGAATAGTTTATTTTCCAGTAATAGTGAGTTGAGGCGCACAGACAGAAAAGCAGAGCAGTGACAGTGTACTTTTAGAGGGAAACGCTTGTAATGTCAACCCAGCTAAGATCCTTTCTTTTGTGAGTTATGTAAGTTCTGCCCTTTTCCACTGATGGCTTGTGAGATAGGCATTATATTGTATGACAGTATTCTTATATTGAAGAAGAAAAATAGATTGGATAAGAAATGTGTGCCATTGTACAGAGGACAATAAGTGCAATGTAATATGGTGTGTTACAAACAAGTTAAAACAAAAGGAGTTATTATTATATATTACAATGTAGTGTAGATTTTTACAGTTTTATGAATTGCTGAGTAAAAATGTAAAGCCTAAACCCATCCATTCAACTGGCCTTGGCTCTGTGTCAAAGTAAATGATGCATATTCATTACAGTTTTGTTCTTTACTAAACTTTAACAAAATAACTACTCCAGAGAGGGACAATGACACTGATGACTTGTACTGTCTTCCAAAAGCAAGTTCTGCCTTTAGCAAAAGCTAAAAAGAGGTATATCAGAGCAGATACAAAGTCATTTCTTGGGTCAAAAACATCCACAAAAATACCAGCACTTGTTAGAGGAGGGTTAAAACACTCAGGTGCAGAGGAATTGCTGCCTGTCTACAATTGCCCCTTTGCGTATAGTACTAACTCAACACTGGGCAAATATTAGTTACTTTTTTTACCAGAATTCATTGTTATTAAGATGATTGCATGCAAAAGAAAAACTTGCATTAAGAATAATTTTGGGGGTAATAGATGTTGGATAAAACAGTTATTTATCTGTCAGATATGTATCTGTCATGTTGCAGCATGGCATTGGTACTGTCTTTTTCCAAAGGTGCTGTCATGCACAGTTCTAGTGCCGAGTGAACCAAAGATACACTGTAAGCTTCAATAAACCCTGTTCATTTTGAGGACCTCAGGCTAGGCTGCCATAAGTCTAAAGAGCCAACAGACAGGCACCACCATTCATTTACTACACCGAATCTGACAGGCTGGAGTCCAGGTATGTCACTGAGGTTATGGAATGGAGACCTGCTATCACAGATGTTTCAATTAACTACATCCAAGACAGGTCCAGAAGGCTTAACAGCGTTTGCTGTCATCTCCCAGCAACCCCCTCCATATCTCCCCTAGACAGCAAACAGAGCTAACATTGCCTGTGTATACCAGAGTTGTTTTATTTTTAAATATTCATATTCATCACCTACCAGTGGAACCTCTGGCTTAAAATAGCCCACTCAGCGATTCACCGACCAAATTACATTAGCTTTCAAATGGCATAGGAGTTTATCAGATAACGAGAAAGAGATCACAATATGAAATCATTCCAGCACTGGAGGCTTTAACTTCATGCAAATGTTTTGATGTAATTTTATTATTTTACATAGTGTACTGGCTTATAGTCTATATTCTCTGCACAGCGGACCACAAGGCGGCACGGAGGTTTTGCTCTTTTAATGTGGCTTAACGTCCTATATTGGACATTTGCAAACTCCAACAAGAAAATGGAGAAGAAAGATTACTAATGTAATGCATAGTGTTGGGCCTCTTATCCTCCATTGTACACAACTAAATGAATATTAAATAAACAATTGGTTTTTGTAGCCCTATTTCACCTGAAGCTGTGTGCTACGATACTGCAGTAACATTTTGCTCGAAATTTAACCTTCCTGGCCTGAAGAATGACCTTCTCTTATTATTTTAGCCATAAAAGCAGGAAGATAAAAGAGTAGGCACCAAAACATTAGAGGAAAAAGATCATTGTGCAAATTGTCTCCCAGAAGAACACTCACAGTCAGAAATGGCTCGTGTTAGAATTTCCAATCCTCCACAGTAGTAGAATGGCATCTGGCCAGGTTTTGATAGCTTCTCCAGCAGCTGGGGGACTATGATGGCTTCTCCTTCTCCCTCGTCAAACTCTTTCCTTGCATTCATCTCCTGATTTTCTCTCTCCTCTTCCAAATCCACCTGGATGAGGTATTCTGCAGAAAGAAAGCAAAGAAGATAAAACAGGGACGATGGAGAAACCAGGCTTTAATCCACCCCACAGTTATTCCACCTGCCTAATGCCATACATATTTAGTGAAATATAGAAGTATTGCATAATTAATTATAAGTAACAACAAAGAAAATGTTATAATAACAAAGAAAATTTTTAGTGTCTAAAATTGTGTCCAAAGTAAAGGAAGGTCAACTTGTAGTGCCTAAAACCTGGAAATTAGTTTGCATTTTGGCACTTCCTCTTATATTACTAGACCTTTCTCAATAGCTTATAGACAACAGAACATTTAAATATGTGAATAATATTTGATATTATCAAAAAATAAATAAAGAAGATGTGCAGTAAAATTTTAAATGGCATCACAATGACAATTCTCCCAAATTCTGACCCATAAAAAATTTAAATTTTCTAACTTTGTGTCTTTACCTTTCACCATCTTCTCCTTCTCAGGTTTAATGTCCACTACCTTTTTAAAGCAGTTTCTAGCCTGAAAAAGGAAAATTATTAATCACACCAATGTGTCTGTGGAAATCAATGTTTTTCCAGTCAAGCCATGATGAATACATTGAAATAGATTTTACAGAAATCATTTGTGAGACTACCACTGTTTATATGCAAAATGTGAATATTTATGGTATACTGCTTCAAAATCCTTAAATTTGTCTATTTTCCAGCCATGAATCTTTTTTAATGTACCCATTTTTCTGCTAGAGTTAGATGAGTGAAGCTACATTTATAGAAAAGGAATGTGTGAAAAGCAGGTGTGAGTAGATGAAATGACAGTTTAAAACTCACCTCATGATATTGCTTCAATTCCAAATATGCTTTGCCCATGTGTACATAGGCCTTTATGCATTTTTCATTACACTAAGAGAGAACAAATGATCACAGGTATAAATTAGTTAAATCAGCACCACATTTACATAACAATGATTTACTGTTTTGAACTGATAACAGTACACGCAAGAAAGCTTATTATCTGTGACCGTGGAATGATATAGCCTGTTTGTCATGCTGCAAATACAGAAACTAACTTAAGAGAACAGACAAACATTGCAAATACAAAAAAACATAACCAAATGTTAAATAATTGCTACAAACACATAACACGAAACCAAAAATAGAAACACGATGCAAATATAAGCAAACTGCAGTTTAAATACTACCATTGTGCAACCTATACCATATTGTATATAATTACTCTCAGATTTTGCAATTATAACAAAGGCTGGGCATGAAGCAGACAGTATGACAGTGGATGAATTACTGATGGACCTTGTACCCTACCCAAGCTAATTAACGGATGTTTCTTTTGAATGTTGAGTGTGTAAATACATAAACACCTGCATATGATGCTAAGGTTGTTCTGAGCCCTCTGACGTCCCCTGACGTCTACATACGATTGTGGCCCTGCACAGTTATGTGCTCATGCAGCGCATTGTTTTAAGAGAACAGAATGCCCGATGAAGTGCGTCCTGCATTTATTACTGTTTCTGTTAACTGTAGTTCAGCACTGTTCAGCACCTGTCAACCTGTAACTAAGCCTCAACTTTGGTTCTGCTTTTGTTTGCACTGTTCTGCACCCAACATGAACAGGAGTTCAGGGAGTGACATATTGGCCTACATCAAGATCCACGTACTGGTGTGTTGCATGTTGCTCGTGACTCCTTAAAATTAACGCGACACCACGGCCATCTTGGTAGGATCCTTGCCCTACCGTTGGTGACTTGCAGCTTGCTTTTTGACTTTCTTTCTCTTATGATTCTGAAAAGCATCAACCCAATCTAATGTTTTTTGCTATTACAACTTAGTTTCACTAGATGAGGTCCCCTATTATCCCATTTATTGCTTCTCATCTACATCAAATTTAGACACTTTAACCAACATTTTAGTTTGACCAAACATATGCAGGTAACCCATTCTAAGCACTGTAGCAGCCACAGGTAAACAGACTGTACAGACCTCAAAATGGCGGCATGATGTTGTCTTATCTCAAATGACAGAACCTAGTTCCCAGCTAGATCTTACCTTCAGGGCCCATTCACAGTCACTGATGGCCTCCACGTATTTCCCCATCTTGATGTAGGCCTAAAAAGATTTAAACATGGCACAGACAGTAACTGAGCATCAAAAATGAAATAACAAAAATAAAGCATGCACTGAACCCTCAAAAATATTTTCACTATTATTTCATCTTTATATTTTATAATTCTAAAGTATTATATGATGGGGCCAATTTGTGTGATTCATAAAAAGCATTTTCTACAAAACACAACCTACATTCTGTAAATTAATTTTAAATAGGGTTGCCAAAACATTACAACTGTGTCTTTATATAATCTCGGACTACACCAGCCACTGTGACTGAAACAAACAATAATTCATATTATCATTGGTTAGTACATAATGAAACGATCAGTAAGTGAATTTGAAAGAAAACATCGAAAACATAGGCAAAAGATATTCACTTGTGCTCGGTTGGTGTATAAAATCTGCATGTCCCGTAGTTCAGCCAAGCCCTCGCTGTAATACTTCACAGCAGTTTCATAGTCTTCTTGAGCATAAGCTTCATTCCCCTTGTTTTTTAATGCTGCAGTGACACAAACAATACAACATTCAAAATGAATAAGGCCAATCCACAAAATAGAACAAGTTAAAAGTGTCTTGAAGTAACGTAACACCTACTAGTTGCCTTTTTTTCTTTAGCAATCCTCCTTGCTCTTCTATCCTCAGCATCTCTCTCCAGAATCTTCATAAATCTCTCTGGTCAAAAAACAAAAGCTATTAAAAGTGCTATAAAAAGCTGTTAACGCAGAAAAGGATTTAATTATAAATATATTTATTATTTGTCATTCCCTATTTTAATTTTAACTTCTCCCTTGTCAGAGTTTTGCTATACATTTTAAACACGTGAAGTCTAATCATCATTGCACCGCTCTAATCAAAGTTAAGGTTAGAAAAACAGTTTAGAAATTACTTTTTTTAAAGCCATCACAGGTGACTGTCGAAATGCCTGCAGGGTACTTACCTCTGTAATAGTTTATGATCAAAACATGCTCTGAAAGATGGATATTCAGTCCCTCTAGCTATTTGCGATGTTGCAACAATTAATTCAACCAATGCCCCTGTGAATTTTGTGCAGCCTTGCAATTTTAAGCATCATAAAAATATTGCAATATGCATGAAACTTTTTTTTAGAAAAGCTGCTGCGAAATCAAGCATTTTAGGCTGCAACAATTAAAATAGTCCAAGAAACTCTGGTGGGATTGGATATTGCTCCAAATGTAATGTAATAAATATGTGCTGGAAGTAATTGAAAAGATGTTTTTGAATCTCATCAGCCTTAAGCACAGAATTACTTTTTCTTGATCGGTTTGTGAAATGAAAAATGATGTTTTCAGCATAAGTTGTTTGAAAAAACATGCTACTGTTGCCAATCCACATCAGTCGAAAAGGAAGTGAAAAGCGTTGATTTGATGAAAAGTTCTTTCATATTGTACATCACATCCAAGGCTTTGGCATTAACGTCATCTCCTGGGATTTTTGAATTCAGTGAACCAGCACAATTTCTGGTCAGTGTAGTCACTTCTGAGTGTATAAATGTACTTTCCACCAAGAGCTGTCTCCTATGTGGTTGCCCCACATTATCTGATGTTTGAGCATAGAAGTGTTTCTAAAATGTAGTACCCTGGTGACCAAAACAGTCAGCACTTGTAAGAAGCATTGTAAGAGGCCTCTGTACAAAGGAAAATACAAAAACATATCAGTCATGCTCGGCCATTCATACCCTTTAATTCATAGCAGTTCTCTCCACGATGACATGCTGACAGTTTAATAAGGGAGTGACAAGTTCACTCCATACTCTTATCACACCTCTGCCAACCATACAGCAGAAAATGTGGCGGGCATCTGAACTGATATGAGCAGCTGGCAGCGACAGATGCAAAACACAGCCTGCTTGGAAAAAGATTCTAGTGGATCACTTTAATGCCAAGTAAAACACAATGAATTTTTTCTTAAAGTTAATTTATTAAAATAAAGGCTTCCCAAACATGAAAGTGAATGAGAAAAACCTCCCCTCAACTCCTAAAGAGCAAGAGAAAAGTAGTAAGATAAAGACTAGAATGTCCACGGTGACATAAGGCATTTTGGGACATTTCACTATTTCTTATTTTGCATTACTTGATGCAATGATGTAAACATTCAACAGATCTATGGGAACCCGGTTCATAATAAAGGCTCTTATTGTTTAAACTAAGCTGATTAAAAAACTTAAACTGTGTTTCAACTAATTACAAGGGACGCTCACCTGGACTTTCATTTAGTGGACTCTGTAAAAGAGGAAAAAAATAACATTAAAATAACAATCACAAAAAACTCTCTTTCTCAAAACAACTGCACGTCACCTTTTCTGTTGCAACGAGAAAGGACAAGACAAACAACACAGCAAGAAGTCGTTGCTTGTACATGTGCGCCTGATGGACAGAGACAATCAAGAAAGGGAACGAGACAGTGAGAAAAAGTGGGAGAGACAGTGCAAGACCAGGAGTGCAACCGTGTGCCGGTGACCTTGCATGCGTGTCTTTACCAGGGACGGCTGCACTGGTGGGTTCCTGTTGATTGTAGTCTTATTGACTTTGGTCCTGCAGGGTTCACCCAAGGCGGCAAGGTAGCAATCAGCTTCCCCCACTGCTTTGTGTTGGACGGTAACGTCAGAGGAGTTTAGGTCCTTCACCAGCTCACCTGTAAAAATAAAAAAAATATATAACTAGCCTAATTAAAGTGTTGTAACATTCTGTAACATTAGATTTCATGTATACAGTAATATTTATACTACTACATATTTAATAACATTCACTAACATACTTTATTCTATGGACTATATACGAATACATCAGAATAAAGTAACTTATGCTAACTTTAACAGCATTTAGATGCACAGCAAACAATGGTTAACTAGCTAACGGTTTCATTGTGTATGAGAGTGATGAGATTAAGATATAACTATATATATATATGTAGGATGAAGGGAATGGCAACTGTTAAAGCTACGTTACGTGTTACATAACCATTACATTAGCCAAAGAGTGGCTAAGTTATGCTAACCAGGGATGTTAAATACCGTTAGCTAATAGCTACCGGCACTGCGGTTCACGGATACAGTACTTACTTATTTTTTCAACTTTCGTCAGAAAACTCTCCAAGTCTTTGTCCATCCTGGATTAGTTGTTTGGCTTGTTTGTTTGTTTGCTTCTGTTCTTAGACTGATTTTAGTGTAAAGCTAACTAGCCTTATAGCCTAACACCGACTTTTATCGGCGTCCTGTTACCATAGTGACAGGACGCCTTCAGGGGCGCTCGTAAGCCCCTGTGTTAAAGCTGGGACAGTCCCCGTATAGGTGGTAACACTGTCCTTAATGTCCTGTACATATACAATACGGTGCAAAAGTTTTAGGCAGGTGTGAAAAAATGCTGTGAACAAAGAATGCTTTCAAAAATGGAAGTGTTAAACATTTCTTTTCATAAATGAATAAAATGCAGTGAATAAACAAAAAGATAAATCTAAATCAACTATCTTTTGCCTTCAACCCAGCATCAGTTCTTCTAGGCTCACTTGCAAAAAGTCAGGGATTTTGTAGGAGTGTGAGTCTGGGAATAAATGAAGAGACAGAAGGATGATAGAGCCAACATCCACAGAAGATCTGTGGTTGGTTCTCCAAGATGTTTGGAACAACCCACCAGTTCCTTCAAAAACTGTGTGCATATATTTTAATATTTCATTAGACAGTATCTGCGTTTGTTTGTGAGTTCAGTAAAAGTGACCACAGAAAGGTGTGTATCTTAAGATGAGAGCAACATCTTGAATTCTCCATTTTCTCCATTTTCCAAGCAAAGGATCAATACTGCCTCCGTGTGGTTACAGTTGTTAGAAGTGCATGTTGAGAACACACACACACACACACACACACACAGGTGCCGTCCTCAACAAGTGACATATCTACATAAAATGTCAAAATAGGTAAACAAAATGCTAAGGAAAGGGAAAATAATAAATCCAACTTTTTGTAATAACCCACAAAGGCATGGAGAGAACATACTCCTCGCTGAAAGAACACAGCAAGATTTGAACCAAGCAGCTCCACACTCATAAACACCCATGTATATATTTCATTTACATTACAATATATTTTACTCCAATGAAGGTTAATCTACTGTGGGTGGCAACTCTTATCCATCTTATTTACTGTTCTTCATTCACACAGACATACGACTTTTCACACCTACAGGAAATGTAGATTCACCATTAACCAAACATGGATGTATTTGCAGTGTTGGGCCATGGATGTGAACGCTCAACCTTCTGAGGCAGCAGCATGGTGGATGACTATTGTTCTTTACAATACCACTCAAGAAAAATAGTACTTCACTGTCATTTCACTTAACATTAACTGGCTAAGCTACTACCTCCTGCAAAGGGGCTCCTTATATGCATGCAGATCCGCTCAACAGCAATAAAACAATGTCAGTGGTGGAGAACTAGCCCCAGAGCTAGAGGGTGGGGGGGGGGGGGGGTCTACGTGTTGTGGCTGAAAGGATCTGTTTAAACTTCTCTCAGTCTTACACAACCCCTCCGCAAACTGCGTAAATGTCGACCTCAAACAAAGGGCAAGGGTATTGAAACTGAAACTGCTCTAAAGACTATTATGTTTCTTTGTCATTTGCATCACAACCAGACTTTATTACGACCGTTAATTGTGGCAGAATATTCTCACACCCAGCTTGACCCATCATCTTTCATTCTATTATTCAATTACGTGCCACTTGTGTTTATTGTAAATCTCCTTCATCTTTAGATTTCCTTATTTAAAATTACATTTGACTGGGTGGGGTTCTTTCCTTTCTCCGGAAGCAGAGAGCAGCTGGAACGCTGAGTAATTTCCATTAATAGAGATTAATGAAGTTATTTATAGCTAGAGTGTCAAAGAAATAAAAGTCATAATGATTCAATCATATGCTTTCTTTCAGCTGCATTAGTCAGTTTAAACTGCATTTTTTACACACACGTATTTCCACCTGTAAACTGGCTGTTGTGTCATTAAAAGTTGTTTCATAATTCAGATTATAAACAGTAGACAATACGTGCAGGATTGTGTTCAGCTCGTGGTTATGGACACAAAGTGTGCCGTTTCCCTAAAGTGAAAACTGCAGCCCCCCAGTGACACACATTAGGAATGTGACCTCATCCCTTTGGGGCCAAAATGTTTACAGCTATTTCACAATAAAGAGCCAAAGACAGTAAGGCTCTTTATTACCATTTTCACAAGGAAAATGCAGATAAAAACATTCCTAAGACACATCATCCTCGCTTGCCATTAATGTTTGATGTTGTGTCGAAAAATGAATTGTAGTAATATTAATTACATCAGTACTTGTAAACAAGGCATCTCACACAATCCATTGTGACGGGCTTTTAAGGTCTTTTAAATCGCATGCTGAAAACTTTCCCAGAATCCAGAATTCAAAGGTCAAGACAGATCACAGCCAGACACATACAGCACACAGAAAAGAACCTCACAGTAATGACGAGCATCATCACGCAAACATGAAAACAGACAAATGCATTCAAATGCTACTTGTAGATGACAATGACAAGAGAGTTTAATAAAGTAATTGCTACTTTTTTCTTTGTTTGGTTTTCATGTCGCTTTGCAGAATTTAGTGTCCAGCTGCTGTTAATGAATATTTAAAATCAATTGTTAGAGCTTTGGAATGCTGAACGTGTTAAATGCAGAGAGATTTTAAACATGCTGCACTGAATGGATTATAAGCAGTATAGCAGTTATTTTTATGATAGCTTACAATATGGAGAAGGGCTTCTCTATCACCACACTGCTGTGGATGCCACAGTGTCATGTCTCAGAGGAAGGCGGATACGGACAGTACAATGCTGTCATTGATTAAATGCTCTCCCTTTATCTCCCTCTGCACAAGTTCCTTCTGCTCGTGGCTCCAATCTCTCTTGTGAGGTTATCAGAAACGATGAACCCCACTTCAAAACTGCACTGAATGTTTAAAAATAAGTTTTTACAGTAAACAGGCTATTCAGTTTAAAACATGGCATCTTATCATACATCCTGGACACAGTGTTTGTTTTGTTATCTATACAAAAATACAAGTTCAACATAAATTGCCCATGGGTGCCCATATTTCTTTTCTATCTTTTAGTCTTCTTTTAGGAAAGATGCCACAATTACATTTACATTTACTCAGCAACTTACGGAGCAATTTGGTACATACACATACACAATGTGTGTGTATCTGCTTGAAACTCGTGATTGAAACATTTATTTTGAATATAAAAATTGCTATAATTAAAGAAAAACTTGTCAGTAGGAGTTTGTTTTGGGTGATGATGATGGTCCATGAAAAACACATGAGACTGGAGTTTCCAATGTGAAACCACTATTTGTTACCTTGTTCTTGCACAAGTCCCTGTGTGTTCAGAAACTCATCTGACATAACCGCAGCAGATGAAAGAAAATTAATCAAATAATTATCTGGGAATGGACACACAAGCTTTGGATGCAGAGGGAAAGCTGCTCTCCATCAATATGTGCCTCCCCTTGTATTAAAGCGGCCCATGGTTGTTAAGGTCAAGACATGGTAAGGTCAACAATGAGGAAACGCATCTCGATGGGGGAACAGAAATTAACACTTTTACTTTCAGATACTTTGGCACTGATAAACCAGATGTGACTGCACGTTGACTCAGAAGGATCACCTGGTGTTAGCTACAGTCTTGTGGTAGACGTATTGTACACTCACCTTACATTCGTCCGTCCATATCTCAACCACTTATTCTAATCAGAGTTGAGAGTGGCTGGAGCCCATCACAGCTGTCATCGGGTGAGGGGTGGGACACACACCCTGACCGATCTCCAGTCTATTTCAGGGCAAACACAGACAGACATCCACACACATTCAGAGTCACCAGTTCAGCTAACATGCATGTCTTCAGAATGCGGGAGGATAGATTTGAACCAGAGACCACTGGGAACCCCTACATTGTATTACAAATTGATTTGTGGTGTTTTACTGAACCATGGCTGTAACTGGGGGAGTCACGCTGAACTCACTAGATTTAGGACAGTTTCTGTCTTACATTCTTGCTGGTGTGACATGGCGGAGCGAGATAATGGTAAATGTGATTTCCTGGAAAAGGCAGGGAGGATTTTGTTACAGTTCTCAGGAAGCTCAGGAACATGACGTCAGATGGAAAGTATGTTATTAAACTTTCATCCTCCTATAGTAAAGCGGGAAATGTATAAGGGCAGACTAATGATGAAAGACATTATGACAAGAGTTTTTTTCTTTTGCTATGAAGGAAAAACCTTTCAGAGCGCTACTTATATGAAAACTTTAAAGGAATCCATTGCCATTTTTAAAATCCAAATTCAATTGGATATTTCAGAAGTTATTACAGTGTATGTCAAAACTGTATGTAATTAAACAGTATCCTTTAGGTTCTAAACCCTTTTAAACGTAAAATTTACCCAAAATGATTGTTTTGAAACTACTGGAGTAATACAGTGGGAATAATGAGAAAAAGCAAGGAGTCCTTTCCGAAATCATTGCATAACATCAGAGTAAATTACCATTAATGTCTAGCAGCCGGTGTACGCCCAACTCAAGTTCTCTGAATGTAAACTGGCTTTTCCAGCCCCCTGCTACCCCAACCCCCGACTCCCCGCCCTTTGTTAGGATCCTATATTGCGCTTCATCGGATTTACTGGCACTGCAACAGGGACATGTTTTTTCTACAGTTACTGTCCACTTACTGTAACTGTAAGTCCACTTACTGTAACTGTTAGGCCTGTACAAGCCATTAGACAACACCCATAAAGAATAAAGGGGCGATGAGCCATTAAACACATTAGCCAAGAAAGCCTAACACCCATCCACCCGTCCCTCTCCAAAACTTCCTCCTACTTTATCATCTACAGTAGGTAAGTGGGATAAAATCAGATGATCACCGTTATCGTCAAGGTGAAAGCCAATCACGTGGCATCAACAGCCAATGCACATTTTGGCAGCCAGCAGATGTGTGGAAATCTTGAAAAGACTTTGCATTTGCCCTCCTCCAATCACAGGCGCACTAAGTCAAAACAGATGTCTGTGTTCAGGCGCTCAGCGGACCTCTAAGGAATGTTAGCACGCTGCCCTTTTGTGTGTGTGGGGGGAAGGGGCTGACAGGTAAGTACATGTTTCTAATGAAATGGAAAGTTTTTTTAACATACAATAAAAAAGCTGCAAAATGATGTGCATAGAAACGTAACAAGAACAGTTTTTTTGTACAAAGGTGTTTAATGAATGTTGCTGTAGTGTTATGAAACCCTTTTTGAAAGACAGCTTATCTATCAAGTTATTTTGTTCTGCTCTTAAGACTCGTGTGCTTTTGTTAAATAATGAATAATTTGAGAAGCGTATTCATTTTAAATTTAAAAGGGCCCCAACCAGTCATGTAGAGTTAGAAGTGCACGGCCACATCTCTGAAACCACACCCATCAAGCTTAAAACAGCCATGAGCCCCCTGCACATAGACAAAAGCCAAGGCAGCCTAACTCCCATCCACTTCAAGTGAGACAAAGAGCCATTATGGAAGGAGGCCAGAGCCGCATGAATTCCCCGACCTACCTATGGTGGTCGATCTTCAACACTTTGTGCTGTTGTTTGCCTCTGGGCATTGCTGCTATCATCTTCTCCTGCAAGGTGGGTAACTTTTATCTACATCTAACTTTGGTGGTTTTACACCCCTTTTGTTCTGACAGATGTTCTAATCTTAAAATTAAAAAAAAATAATAAATTCTATAGTACTGTGAAAAACATTCTGAAAATTTTGATCCTTACAGACACAAAATGCCAATGAAGTTGGTAATTCGGGTAGTGCTGCAAGTGCATCCAGGACCGCCAAGAAGCTAAACATCATCGGACTTGTCTGTGGAATAATTCTGATCATTATTGTCGTTGTATTAAAATCCATGAACTTGCAGAAATAACACCTTTGATGGAGAAAATTCAGGCAGCCAGCAGATGTGTTCTGACCCTCCCCCCTCCACACACAAAAGCAGAGTAGAAAAGTAGAAACAGACGTGTGTGTGTGTGTGTGTGTGTGTGTGCACGCACTAGATCTGTGTACCTTTTTTAAACAATCAGGGCCCCAGAAATGTCAGTATACTACTTCTTTTCTTTTTTTTTTGGTGTTGTTTCTTTGCTTTACTTTGTTGGATTTTTGTGATTGGTGAAGACAACTTTCTAAAGAAATGTAAAAATGTACTTTGCAAAAATGCGTAAAAATGCAAAATAATGCCCAGTGAAACATCAACAAGAAGAGTTTATACACTCAAAAAGTGAGTTTGACTTTGTCTGCATTGTATTTTCTCACAATGTGATTTACTTTAATCTGTTTAAATGTCAGTAATTGTCCGACGCATGATAAAATGAAATGTGTGTTGTGGTAAACATCCCGAATGACTTTTCAAATGTTTAGCTTGAGCAGAACACTAAATTTTATAATGTAGTATTAGCTTTTGGATATTTTGGATAAATATCTCCTTATGTATTCTGGTAGTTGTTTTAACATCATCTAACTATTGTTGTTTTTGTGATAAACACTTAAATGTTTGTCCACCCTAACCTTCAATAATATCATGAAAACCTAAGATTGTGTCTTTATGTTTATGTCTTTATTGGATTTCTACTTTTTTATACATACATTTTTACTTTGTACACAAATATGGAAACATTAAAGTCTCTACATATGTTTACCCAGTCTGGTCTTCACATTTTATTGTGGCTTCCGAGCTCCTCTCTCTCAAAAGTTCTTCAAGATGGACGTACAGAGACGTTTCTCTGTGCTTCTTCTGAAGATCTCCAACACCCTGCCCCCATGATGAAATGCAGACATACCGCACCATACATGCAAGAAGGTTCTGGTTAATTTCTCCTTCGCACACAAGCGTACACGCCCACGCCCACACAAGCACGCACACGCACACACCTACACACACGCACACACACACACACACACAGACACAGGAAAAACATTTCCTGCCAGCACTTGCACAGTGCTGACAGAAAAATAGCATCATAATTCCATCTGAATTACTATATATATAATAATGATAGATATATAATGACCAATAGAGTATGTGAAAGGTGCAAAGCATAGTTTCAGAAATATTTTTGTCCTTACAATCTCAGACAGCCATCCTTTTGTCGGTTTGTGAATCCTGGATAGGAGGGAGGAAACATAAGAATCTGACAGAGACGCCTTTAGGTCTGCTGAACAGATTTCTTGTTTTTGAGACCAAGCCCACAAATTGGTTTCCTGTTCGAGGGGAGGTATGCCCAATCTAGTCTGAAATAGTTCCTCCAGACATGCCTGCAATATCTGCAAGTAAGATTAAAGAGCACCACAAACATCAAAATTTACGTGATGGTGGTGAAAAGCCACCCAGCAACATTAAACCATTACAAACAGGAATTTCAATGTTTCGTTTATTGTAAGGCTAAATTTAACACCGAAATACACCAGACTGTATACGACACTAGACAACCAGAATGTTTCCCCAAACTGTTCCCCCACGCTGAGTGCTTGCCTCTACCTTGAAAAAAATCCTCTGGAAGGCAGGGCTAGTGTCCGAGCTCATGTCTTTAACTTTAACATGGGACAGACAGTGGAGCAGCAGCAGAGAGAAGCCTCCAACCGACTGGAGCCTCTGGCGACGCACAAAGAGGGTCTCCTCCGCCTCCTGCAACAGAGAAGCCATCCACAGTTTTCAAAAGCTTATAGAAAGGCTGTACAAATACATACATACCTCGAAGGTAATTAAAGGATTACATTTACGGGAAGTTGTAGTTTTAAGATTACCTGAAATGTTTAACATGAAGAAATTCAGAACATGTTTAAGCAGCCATTGAGAAGAGTATTTGCCTTAAAAGCCTCTGTAACCTGGTATTCTTGTTTGCACAAACCAAGGATAGATTTCGATTTGTCCCATTGAATGCACTAAATTCCAGGTTACAGCTGGAGTTGTATTTAAATTAAACCATAGTATCCACTAATTAACTTAAGCAGAAGAACGCATGAAAAATAGTTATATTATAGCAATTGAGAAGTTTTAACTTAATTTAAGGACTACTGACTGTGAGAGGCAATGGTTGTTCAAAGCCTGCATCTAATTTTAACTTCTGTTGCGCAGCATTAATCTCCTTCCAAAAAAACTTCATAACCATGACCTTGGGAAGGAAACTCAGGGGTTGTTTACTGGTTTGAGGGGTCTTAGTGTGTCTGTAGTTTGATACCAGTCCTAGTGGGCCTCAAGGGTAAAAGTCTTTGTTTTCAGAGACCAGCAGAGCTGAAAAGGAAGTTTATACAGTTCCTGGGAATGCTGCTGGGAATGCTCAATAAAACACCCCATTCAGCATCACCAGAAGACACAAAAATATTTTAATAGCAAATGAGCGTATGTACTGTGGCGAGATGCTTTGACATTATGGTAGTGGGTGGGTTTGGCCAGAGCGCAGACGGGACTGCCGGCATTCCTAAAATGTTATTTAAGTAAACTACGATATTGTAGAAAATTACAAAGGCATATGTTACAATATTGCACCATCCTCACTGATGTACTGAGAGGTAAACTGTTCAGCGTTGTAATCCTTTTTTTACTGTAGTGCATACTTTAACATGCAGCGGAGCAAAAGTACTTCACTCATTTCCAAATTGTAAAAGTAGAAATCTATATAAAGCAACTGAAATTTTGTGAAACTGAGCCTTATCAAGAAAAGTACAGTTACATAAAAATATAACTTTTGAACATTACTTGAATACTTGTATTTACGGAAGTATTACAGTTTTAAACTCCGCCTACTGCATCTATGTTAAGAGCCCATCTGCATTTAACAAACATCTTCTGTGAGGTTTGGACCAGTCATCTACCTGTATATTTGACAACAACTGATTACTCATACTAACGCTGGATAGAACTAATGGAACGGCATCAAAAGAACACACTTTGACACCATGGTACTGTTTTAGCAGATGAAAGGAACCCCTAAATCATAAAGGCGAGAGGGCTATCAGAAAGAAAGCACATGTGAAAGTTGTGAACTAGTAAAAGGGGCAAATTTGGAATGAGTTGTAGGATTTTGTGGTTTTATGTTAACCAGCACTATTTCATCATGAGCTGTTTCAAATGTGGACTGACGAACACTGTTTAAAATCCATGGACAACAGGTGCCTTCATTCCAAAGAAACTGGATTTTTAGGAAACTAATCCTTTAACAAACTGTAAGCTGAAAAAGCTGAATCCAATCTCCACCTTAGATTAAGGTATTTCCCATCTGGAACTCAGTATGTAACAGTGAACACATCAGTTCCCGTTATTAGAAAAACTATGGGTTTACTATCACACAGCACATCACAGCACAACCAGGTGATGCAACATGTCAAAGGTGTGTGAGTACTATTGAAAGTATCATTATATCAGTTGATGGTAGTTACAATTATTAGTTTCATAGTCATGTTTATTTATTTAATATTTATAACCTCAAGTAATTGCTTTGATTATTAAAACAAATGTATTGTCTCCTTGACCTTGTGTCATTCACCAAGAAGTGAGGCTTGATGCAAAGTGCCAGGAAAGACTGAGCGGATACAGATGGGTGGGGGTGGGGTGGGGTGGGGAGTGGAAGTATCCCGATGGGTTCACGGGGCTTCAGGAAGTGAGCAATATATTCCTCCGCACCATGCAGTAACTCAAGACTCTTTCAAGAAACAATAACTATATTTATTTTCAACTTGCCTTTGTCTTCCAAAATCAAGAAGGTTGTAAAGTTTCTGATCAGGACAGAGCAAGAATAGTAATATCTCAATTAAATCCATATTTGCTAAATAAAGTAAATCATCACCAATTAAAAGTACAATTTTGGTTAATATTGAATTACAATGTCATTTTATTAATTATAAAGTAATTAATAAACTTGAAGTGGTTTCTTTAAAGTGTTTGCAGCCTCTCGTTGTTGGTGTAAAAGAAAAAGGCTGATCACATGAAGGTTCCTGTTGGTTAATGTAGACCCTGGATGTCTCCTAAGCCGTTAAAGTATACGTCCAACCTAAATATTTAGCAGCAACCCTAACAACTGTTCTAATTAGAGGGACGTTAGCGTTGGCCTGCGTGCCATCTGAGGATTAGGCCCATACACGTGCTAGTGAAGAGGTGGCAGGCGAAACACGAGAATGAAGGTAGGGAACAGCTGCGTGAATTCCTTCCCCTTTAAGGAAAGCTGTTCTGTTTAACCTCAGGCAGGCTTGTAAAGACCACATCAATGCCAGGGCTGACACTCACAATTATACTAGTAATGAAAAGCGTGCAAAAAAAATACACATTTCCACGGGCGAAAGGCTTACCTGATAAAAGAAAGAATTTCTGAAAGCGTTGCTGATGTAGTTGTTGTTTGGGAGACTAGCGGCTATCTGAAGTGAAACGGCTGGAGCCTGTTGGAAAAAGAGCACAATCCTAGTTTTTGGATGTGAAATTTCATGACTGATGTTGGTTCTCATCGAAAGGGATTGCATCACCTAGATCTATCATCAAATGATGATCATAGTCTGAATTTATTAGAAAGCATTTGTTTAAAGGCCAACAGCTATCACACAAAGGACAGCTGGTGTTTAACGCGGCTGCACTGAGTCTGAGAAGAAAAGAAGAGAAAGAAAATAGAAAAGATTGTTTTGGAGCGGGCAGTTTAAAAATAAAACATAGAAGCGATTAAAATAATAAGAAACAAGGTTTAAAATAAGAAGGAAAGTTCGGCACCTACCAGCTTCAGATTATGTAATGTGTGAATCAGGAATAGACCGTGCTGGTAGACCAGGAACTCTCTGGGGTTGAGGACCGATGGGTCCAATGGGACCAGCTCTCCCTCACTATCCCACTGAGCATCAAGGACATCTATGAAACTGTTGCCTTTGTCTGGAAAAGTCAAAAGAGATCCCGGAAACTCTCAGGAGGCATAATTTCTAATTTGTCACAATTGTTTCGTGTTTGAACAAAAAATATGGAAACCCCAAGATTTGTACAAAACCAATAAATTGAACTGTAAAAGAATACCATAAGTTCCATCTACAAAAATGAAAACACTTGCATTTTCAAACTGGTTTTAGTTGTTCTTCACATTGTTGGTTGACCAAACCAAAGAATATTAACCAAAAAGTGCAGCAGAGGCTGACTTAGTTTTTAGGTCACTCAATTAGTAGTTTATTCAGATTTCAGTCTGATATGTCTATACATTTTTTTCTCTTGGGAACATGGATGTTAGACACAATGTTATGAAAATGTATATAAATGTTCTCAAAACATCTGGACCAAAATGGTCGACAAACAGACCAGCATCAGCTTTCTGACATTGACAATGAACGTCTTTTCTTATAGTTGGTTGGACTCATTAGTGTAAACATATGTTCTCCACCAACCGGCGTGCTCTACTCTTAGAAGTCCTGCAGCGCACGCACAGCTCTTCAACTGCAGCTCCACCTGCTTCAACAGCTGGAACAATGGAGAGAACTTCAGCAGCTTCGACCAATCCTCTTCTGGGGAGTCAAAGGTAAGTAAAGCTGGCGTCACAGATCACACGTCACATGTCCAATATTTTTAATAATCAATATGTCACCTGGAATTTTGGGGACAAGGATATGTGAAGGTTGAGAGGTTTTCTCTGGCTGGCTCTCTGTTAGAAAATCAAGATTGAATTAGTCAACATCATGAAGGTGAATAGTTCAGCGTAACAGGAAATGAATATTTTCATTTGTCATATTATAATTATCTGTATGTAGCAGTCAGTATGACTGGATGAAGGTATTTACAGTTAATCTGCTTTAAAGGTGGAAACATTAAATGAACAGTAATGCATCTCTGTCTGTTAATCAGAAGCCTGGGCTTTGAATTATGATTCCTCCTTACGATTCTCTTCTCCTGACTAATCCCCCTGTTTACCTCAGAGCACCTTATTGTTTTCATTGTGTTCCATTACTTTATCTTTGTCCCTGTGTTTCTAAATGGCAGGAATCCAATTTTAAGGGGTATTCTAATTTAGTTTGTTTGTTCAGCATGGGCACCAGGAAGTCCACTTGCCTGGAAGGTTTCTGAGGGGACAACGCATTTATCGCTAAGTCAGCAAACTGACAGCTGGAAAACACCTTTCAGAGGTGTGCTTTAAAAATGAGAGGGATCTTCCATTCACTAACACAGTGTGCGTTCTTCTCACCCTGGGAGTGAATGCCAGAGGATGCAATGTGTCTCTGTGAGTTGTGCGTTGGTGTCGAGCTGGCCTGCAGACCGGTGTCCTGGGATTCAGCGAAATTAACAGGCTCTCTCAAGGACTGGGTGGAGAGCCCTTCAGAAAAGAGCAAATTATTAAAGTAAATATGAGTCAGAACGAGGGGAGGACTTATAGAGCAGTAGGGAATATTTTGATCTGTCGTGGTGCTCAGTCACAGCAGATGCACAATCTTGTCTGTCACAGTCACAAAAACTGGCCCAACTATAAATGGAAAAGAAAGTACTGTTTTGTGCACCAGTTGTGTTATTGTCATAAGATATATTACTCACCTATTCTCAGAGTAATTTATATAATATTATGGATTTATTATTAACTACTGACATGGAGGTATTTTCAATCACATCACAAACAGCTGTGTAGTGTGTAAAGTAGTAACTTTAAATTTGTCTAAATGGTCACATTTCTGAAAGTTTATTATTTTTATCATGCACTTAATTGTATTATTGCCATTCTGAGTAACATACATTATGAACGTCAATACCTACAATATAAGCATGTGAACGTATTTATATTCAGTTTTTAATGCTGCCTGCTGCCTTTTGGAAAACATGTTTAATTGTGCTGGCCGTTGTTTTGAGGTTATGCACTTTAAATGAGTGAATAGCATCCTACTCCAGGACTCACCAGGAAGGTTGAGTTTAACCGCCACAGTGGACTTTTCTCTAACTATTGCTTTATGCTTTTTGTTTTTGACAATTTAGATGTGTTACTGGAATTGGACTTACATCTACAGATGTGTGTAATTACAAAAATGGAATGAAAAGCACTTTACCTTTTACCACTGGAACAGAAGATGTCCACACTCTGGAGGGTATCTCCAACCCATACGCCTGCTTTGTTGACAAACCTGAAACATGCCAAAAATCAAAACTAAAAGATACATCTGACAATATTCTAATAGTTTTCATACCAATAACAAGTATTGTCTATTATATAGTTTATTATTCTACATGAAAGAGATACATTTAACAAAGCTATTAAGAACAAATAACTAGAAACTTTTGGAATTTTTTTGTTAGTTTGAGTTTTTTTATTATATGCTTTTCTTGAAACCTGTTTTAAACTATTCAGGGCCTTTGAAGAAACAATGTTTCTTGGTTTGTTAACTAGCTTTATCCTTCATAATAGTCATAAAAAATACAATATAATATTATGAGGGAGGAAGCAGATTATAGTGTGAGTTTTACTAATTCATCAGCCAACATAAAACATAAAGTTACCAGCAAATGTGGGCTGCAGTTCAGTAATTTCAAACATTGGTTGGATCGTGAGACAAAGTACACAGAGAGAAGTAAGGACCAAGTAAGAGACACATTCGCACGTATCTCATCACGTACGGAAGTACATGGTACGGAGATGAGATGAGTACCAGAGATGTGCTGATTGCAGGCAGTGGGGGAGCAGCTGGGAGGCTGTTTTTCTTCCAGCAGCTGTTTCAGTCTCTCCAACGTAGGCAGAGCTTTCTGTTGGAGAAGCCCTATGACCTTTGCAGTCGGTATGTGCCCACAGCACTTGAGCAGACCGTATTCCCTGTACCAAAAGTTCCCACAGAGTATTGCCTAGACAAACGAGAAGAGAAGGCAAGCTCACTATACCAGTGGAAGAAATATTCATAACCCTCTTTGCAAAAATACAGGAATAAGCACATTCACTATAAGTCTTTTACTATACATTTACTATAACTTATAAGTTACTAAGTTAATAAGTTACTATAATAAGACTATTTACAATCAGTTGAAGCAATTTTGAGGATTTCATGATGAAAAGAAAAAGCAGAAACATTTACAGCGTTACATATTTAGGGTTATTTATATATATTCTGTGTTATACGGGGTGTGTCAGTGTGTTTGCCTGACCTGAGCAGTGTCAGCACGGAGCTGAGAAACACGTCTGACAAAGTGAAGTGCATTAAGAACAGCATCCAACTCTGTCTGTCTTAAGCAGCACTGCTCCCACAGCTCTCGCAGTCTCAGCTCTCTGTCCTGGAGGATATGTAAAGATGTATGACACAGTTTTATCGACATTCATAAGTACATTTGGATGACATCTCTCAACGACAGAGCTGGCAATAAAGGAAGGAAGTGAAAGCTTATTCCAACTGTGTCAATCACCAATTAAGATAAAGTGCCACCATGCCAGTAATAAAGTACAAAGCCAATATCCTGACCGTAGCTTGTGGGCTTGTGGTCCACTCTCCTCCCTGTGCTGTCCATCTGTCTTGGTCTTTTTGCAGCTGCTCTATACACACATCCACCTTGTCCAGGCCTGACACAAGCTCTGAGTGCCAAACACACTGATGATCCCACTCCTCCTCATCACCTATACACACATAGAAGGATTTGCCCAGTGACCTGCTTCCAAATAAAATACCTAATAATGAAATTGTGCTGATTGCTATTAAAGCTGACGGGTATAGTGTGGAATGCTGGTATGAGCCATCGCTCCTTTGGAATGTGATCAACACAGCACAGTGCAAGTCATAACTGTAATTTCCTTCTTGCTCTTTATTCCTACAGTCTGCCAGCCAATTTACCCAGTGTGAGGATGTGTAATGCATGTGGAGGCAGGATCAGAGCTAAGTGGGAGTTCTGGGCCGCCCTCCTCTGGGCCTCGCTCTGCGCTGAATCCTGCAGCTCTACGGCTGCGTCCCTCAGCTGCCCCCCTGACCACTGGACCTGCAGCACAGCAAGCACTTAACACTTGGGAAAGAAACAGTGGAGGCATATGTTTGCATACTGGCACACAGAAAGACACATCCACTCATGCATACTCCATTTAAGCAGCCAAACTACAAAAACAAAAGCCACTCTCATTCACAGTGGCTTTGCAGTTACTACAAACTTGCTCGCTTTCAGTGCAGGGCAGGATATGAAAAGGGTCACTCGAATGACTTTCTAATGCTGTCTGCTCCCACTTATACACATCCCGTTACTCATTTCCACATCTTGAAAAAGGCTCAGCCCCTTTGAATTTCTCTCCTCAGAGGCCAGGTTGCATGAGATATTTAGAGCGAAAACAGCCCAAGTCCCCCCGCTGACCTGAAAAGAGTTCACTTCTGTGACTCTAAAGAGACACTGCAGTAGAGCAGAGTCCAGCTCAGAGAGAATATCTTCTTCCCGTTGCCTCTGCTGCTGCCAGTAAATGTTTCGAACGCACATTTCCCTCTGCAGGGCTTCTATCTGGTACACAAAGAGCGGCAACAAAGGAAAGTGCGTCACTAAATTCGATCACAGTAAATTCAGTTAGCTGCAAAATGAAAAGCTGGACCTTAAACACATACAAACTTGAATCACTTTAAATTCCAATTCCCAGTCCAAAAATAACATAAATCACATGGTAACGCTTCAGATGACAGGGTAAATACTGTGTACTTAACGTGTACTTAGCAGTAACAACGGTGTACCTCCATAGTACCTAGGAAAACATATTTGTTGTTACTTGATAACAATAAGCAAACCTGGAGAATACCAGGGTAACAAGATAAGATTAAAAAAAACAAAAGTGTAAGCATATTTATGGAGTGCTTATTAATATTACATGATAGAAGCAAATACTTCCCATGTAACTACTGTGTAACTATAGATAACAAGAGTGTAAAGGAAATGCTGCATTTCTCAATTTCACCCTCACCTGCACGCTGTCGCTCTGATCCCCCACTGTGAGCCAGTAGGAAGCTGTAACAGGTACAACGTTTTTTCTGGTTACATCCAGCCTGGCTCCAACCACGGGGGCTAACACACCTGTCACCGGATCGACAGTCTGAGAGCCATAACGAATCGCCACGAGGCCTTCGGAGGGCAGCAGTATAAACGGGAAAAAGGGTAGAAAAAGGAGCAAAGCTTCATGGTGTATTTGTCAGGTAGATACACCCTTAAACTGATGGGTTCACACTGATCCTTGCATCGGCTTGTTTTCCACATTACCTTTTCCTTTAGGGTCCTGCATGGTGCCTGCTAAGGGCATTGTGACCCCAGAGATGGGGTCAGTGTAGCTCCCCAGCACAGGTATACTGAGACCAGATCCCATGGGGTCAGGATACTCCATTCCCAGCAGAGCGGGCACACACACATCTGAGCCTGAGAGAGGCATCTCACCTGGTTTGAACAGCACACGACAAGTCACAGGTGTAGACAGCAGCTAATAAAGTACGAAAAGATGCTCAAATATTGAAGTAATTATTTCAGGTTGTTTTTATGTCCAACACATTTCAGACAGACACAGCTTTTTCTGACCGGAGTAGAAAGAATTCACTTTAGTGGAGGAATAAGCTACACTGTCTGTTTGAGTTTCCTTTGGGTAGGATTAAAAAAACTTCCAAACTAAGATAAATTCAAAAATTATTACAGATAAAGAAAGGTGCATGACATAGGATTTCAGCTGCACTGCATATCTGGCAAAGTGTGGTAGACACCACAAGAAGCAAAACTAAGAAGCGAGTTATCGAGCAGAGCACACATGCTTATACAACCATAGCCACTGAAATTAGCCACAGCAGTGTCACAAAGTCAGTAAAAGGCAGAGAACATAAAATGCCTGCCATTATCAAAATATTTCAGAAGTGAAATAATTTGATTATTGATGAGTCACAAGTTCAAATAACCCAAAAAGCAACACAAGCACTTTGATGGTGTAGTCAAAGGTTTCGAGCTCACAGCATCCATGCTGGGAAAACTCCAGGCACAGCAGTTCTGTGCTCCCTCTATCGCTGCACATGTCCTAATATAATGTGGTTATGTAGGACAAACAGGTCTGATGCCTATTTTCTGTGTAAGGTGGTTGGTCGCGACAAATAAAGGTCATATGAAAAGTCTTTGATGTGGGAAATGTCATTGTCCTGAGGGCTAATGAGTCCTTTCCAAGGACTATTTTAAAGTTAAAATAATATGAGTCACTTCAAGCCTAAAACTCTTTTTCTCAGTAGCGGTGAGCCTTTAAGGACAACACTGTGACGTCCACAGGAAGCCAGAAAGTTTGAATTTCCATCCTTTTATATTCAAACAAATCATATGCTTTTACTTTACAGAGCAATAACGGCCATCATGTTATAATTTCCCTGTCACATGTCACAGTAAAAGCCATAAAGAGGAAGCAGATGAATAAATCGAAAGAAACAGACCTTTAGAGAATATTTTTCTACTCAACGGAAAGTAGATTTAAGGAAGTGCGATGATAAACAGAGATTAAAACGAAAGCATAAAAGGAAAAATGTTGAGTGTTTTCTCCCTTCAAGATATTACTTAAACGTCTTTAGGAAATGTAGAAGACAGATGGCACCACAATTTTTTAAAAAGATGGAAGGAGAAGTCGGCCGTGTCTGAAAGAGGAGAAATGAAAGTTTTTGATGCAGCCCAATGCAGAAAGTATCCAAATCTATTTGTGTCTCTGTGGCATTTTCTTACCCAGTGCCCCCCCATTCTGCTGGAGACCCTCAGCCCAGTCCAACAGCAGCTCCAGCCTGGTCTGCAGCTGCAGCTGGCTGTGCAGGCCTCTTCCCCAGGCCTGCTGTAGCTCTTTAGCTGCAGCCAGAAGATGATTTTGTCGACCACTTCCTCTCTCACTGCTTGACCGATGAGGCGGTGGATGCTGTAAAGTTTGATCTGATCCCCACTCCTCAGTTAGTGGCTTAAGAAGCTCCAGCACTTTGAACATTGCTGCCAGGACCTGATGGAGAAGGGAAGAGATTCATTGCAGTCGTTTGTTCAACCATCTCCAATCATCTCGCAGCATTAATCGTTTTTAATAGTTATTATGTTTAACATCGTTTGTTTGTCAGATACCAAACATATTTAGGAGTCATTCCAGGAACACAGCTTCAGAATTCGACCTTCTAGTTCGGTATTTTGTTAACTGCTGTTTTCATTTGCTCTAAAGTCAATCTGACCCTGACTTTTTCAAAACAGTGAACACACAGGCGAAACTGAAGGTCGCTGCCCAAAAATGTGGTTTGCTCCCACACGAACAAAATATTATAAACATGCAACAAAAGCAAATTTTCCCTCTTGTGGTCGCTTGTAGTCAAACCTTTACACTCTTTCAAAGAGTCATTACAAAATAGGCAACAAAAAACTAAATACAACAATCAATATACCAACATTCCACCCTGCTGCACATGTACTTTTTTGAGATGGCCTGTTGAAATACGGTAAAAAACTGACGTCCTTAGAAAGTTTTCTTGATTCATTCCTGTTTGCAGGTCTTCATGCATCCCACTGTCTTTGACATGCAGGACCCACAGTGAGCATCTAGACTGACCAATTCAGACTATTAATATGGCACAAAATTTGGACTGATTTATTTCTTCAGTTTAGTGAAAAAAAAATAGAACTTTCATGTAAAATCATATTTTTTTCTACCATGCTACATCAGATTGTATTAAATTTCTTGTATTACTAACTACTACTGTGAAAATCCAAAAAAATGGAAAAAACATCAACATCAACAGGTCACAGCAGTGATTTCCATCGTCTTTGATCCAAACTTAGAAATAGCAACACAGTAGAGTTGAAAAAGATGAGCACTGATTACTGAATTTTAAGTCAGAAAAGGAAAATTAAGTCAAGTTCTTTGACTTTGACTTTGACTTTAGACCTTTATCTTTGGACATAGGCAACGTATTGTTTTTAAATGCAGTGTCCTGTCAAGCACCTTGCTGTCCAGCAAAGCTTGGTATCCTCCGGCATTAGGCACCAGTTGTGCAGCACATATGCTGGCCCCTCCCACTTTCACCATGCGCCCGCTCAGAGGCTCCATGAAGGACTCACCCAGCAGGACCCCACCTACTGGCAGCACGGCTCCTACATAAACCGAAAGAAGAACTCACTGAATGTACAGGAACCCTGACGCAGGTTGTGATGGGTTTCAGAGTCTCTAACCTGTTACTGGGTCTAAACTCACGCCAACGGTGAGCACAACATTCCCTGTCCTGGGGTCCAGCATGGGATAACCAATCTGTATTGGCTGTGGCATGCGGGTGATGGGACAGACATGCACCCCCCCCAGAGGGTAGACTAGTCCAGTCTGGGGGTGGATGGTTACAGCCAGAATAGGGACCAGGACGCCTGTGTCTGGGTCTGCCATGGGAACTCCCAGCTGCAGTCTCTGTCCTGGTCTGAGGCCCCTGAGCTGAGTGCTAGGCAACGACTGGTCTGATTTGCAGGATGGGTAGGGAATGAAAGGAAGCAGAGGGCTGTCCCACTTCCTGTTATCACCTAAAATAAATAAAGGAGACAGTAAAATGTCATATAATATTTGAGAAAAGGGAAATAAACCTGATGTTCTGAATTCCAAACATTCTAATATTATTGTTTTCTTGCATCACAGACTTTTATAAAAAAATAGCTCCTACAAAGCTGTAGTGAGAATAGTTATAACTACTAAGGACCTTCAACCACATCATTAACCTGCTCCTCAAATCCAGAATCTGAGGGTTGTACTACAATTAATCTGGGCAAACATACAAATCATCATCGCAAGGAAATTTAAAACATTAAGTAACATGAAAAAATAAATATTTATACACATTGACTTGATTCTTTGGATCATATGTTAAGTAGATATTTTTTCTTTCATGATATACTCCTTTTATGTCACCTGTACACGAGTCAGTCGTGAATACTAAAGCAGAGCTCGCAGGATCGTAGGCCACATTTCCAGCAATGGGCATAGTTCGGCCAGTCTGTGGGTGGACGAAGAAATCTGGTGGCACCGCCAAGGTGTGGCCGCTGTTCAGCAGCATAAGGATGTGAGCGTTTGCTTTTATGAGGCCTGTAACAGCATCACAGCGGAGCGCCTGACAGGCCTGTAGGGACCCATCAGGACCTGAAGTGAGGAAGAGGAGCTTACTGTTAGCAGTCATTGTGATTTAGAGCCCTGTAGTGTAAAAACAGCAGCAAATCATTTTTCTGTTGTTATTATTTATGCTGCCCACCATGGATGTAACGTACAAGGTTAGAACTTATGTCTCAAATCACTAGGTTACCGGTCTCTGAGGAAATGAACCTCCAAATCCCCTGATTTTTCATAAATCATTAAATGTGCTTCGAGAGGTTAAAGGGCGTTTAACCTAATCACACGATTAATGGTCCAACCCTGTGATTGAATGATTATATGTATCCTCGTGGTAGATACATGGCGGATCTCCTGAGCCCTGAAGACCTCTGAGGTCACCTCCTTCTAGATTACCAGTTATTCTGAAAGTCAAAAGTTTACATGATGAAGTGGCCTGAGGTGAAGTTGAATGAGTCACTGACAACCTGAATATACTGAATGATCAGGTTTATTAATCTATAGATTTTTTCCCTTACCAGATGCCGTGGGCATATTTCATGACCACAGTGACAAAAGATTTGACACGGTCTGACTCTCTCATCATCAAAAAAATTTTTAGCCAAACATTAATCTCCAGACAAAAAAAAGTGTTGTGATATTAAACAAGGTCATTGAAACAATGTAATCGCAAATCTGTGCTATAATCAAACCTCAAAGCAGTCACACAAAGAGTGACCTTCATTTATTTATTATAATTTTTGGGGGGGCCATTTCTGTACCAATGCGCTAGTGTTGGTACTTTCACTTCTCCGTCATTACGCTTTTTAGTTATTTCAGCTCGTTTTTTTTTACACCCACAGTAGTTCGTGTTTCTGTGGCCGTGCACATTTCTGTCAGTAGATGGGGTCGTTTCTCTAAGATTCATGCACAGAGCTGTGGCGTGTAAGACCGGACTCACCAAAGATGTGCTCCTTGGTCAGCACCGTGCCGGTGTCCGGCCACAGCAGCTTGGCCCCTGTGCTCTCACCAAGTAAGGCCCAGGCCCCCTGACGCTGACACTCTGCTGACACCAGCTCTCCCATGTCATCCACCAAGGACATTAGTCTCTGGATCAAACTGAAATGAGAAGACAGGGCCAAGATGTAGGGAATCCTCTTTCACCTGTGCTACTTATTGTTTGTGACGCTCACAGAAAAATTCAATGGAGGTTTAACTGTTGCTGGTGTAGTTCACAGGACGGCTGGCTGTTGTTGTAAACCTTCGGCAGTAGTCTGCTACACTCTCTGAGATGAGCTGTGAAGACCCTGTAGACCCTTTGCTGGGCCTGCTGCTCCTGCCTTAGCACCTGGAGAAAACCACACATTAGGTGTTGAACGTCCTACTTCAGCTCCTGAACAGTCAAGATTCTCTGTTTTTCTTTTTAAAATAAACTTTTAAACTTTCTTGAAATTACAGAAATGGAATTTTTCACTCAACATCTCACGATTAACAAATTCACATGAAGACAACTGTAAGTCGCTTCTAAGGAAAGATTGTTGTCTCATCTTCTAACAGCTTAAGTTATAGATGTAAACCTGCAGCTGACTGTCGAGTAGAGTCCTCAGCTGCGAGGCCAGACTTTTCCGTCGCACCACCTCCCTCTTCACCTCCATCCTCATCCTCTCATACCCGTCTCCCAGCCTCTCCTCTGTGATCTGCCACGGGTGAAGTAGCTCAAGCTTCCCAAGCACTCCCTGGTATAATTCCTTTACCTGGGCACACGTACATAAAGCACATACGGTACATGAAATCAAAATGCCTCATTATCATACTTTTCATCTTCCGTTGTCTTTATCAGCTCCTACAGTGAAGCCAGAAATTTGATGCGACGAACAGGAAAAAAGCAGGATAGAGGAGTGTTGCAACCCAAACACAGATGGTGCATCACCCAGTGTTAATGTGTTTCCACAGACTTGAACCAATAAACAGTACGTGAGGAAGCGACTGTGGTGAGTGAAATACAAAGACATACGAGTATCTGGAGGGAACAAAATTAGGGTATGGAACCGTGATAAAAAGACCAATTTACTTCAAAATCATTTGTACATGAATGTAATGTCTCCAAAATTCTGTGATGTGGTGTGTGTTGATGTTCCAGGCTCCTACTACAGCTTCTGTAATGTCCATGTGTAATATTGGACGTTAACTATGCAAGACAAAAGTAATATTTTTAAGGTTTCCCAAGAGGAACCATCAGGAAAAAAAAGACTAATAAGCCACAAACCACTTGGAGTGAGCACGCTGACCACTGCTCACCACAACATTAAAACCACCATGTGGTATTAATGTTTGACTGGGTACACGAATCAGAGAAAGTATGAGTGGATCCTCTCACACGAAGTATGTTTAATTTGGATTTGCAGACCTCAGTGGTGAGCTGTCCGAGCCGCGTGGTGACAGACAGACTCTGCTTGAGCAGGATGCTGTACAACGTGTTGCTGTTGAATCCCTCCAGGTCCACCTGGTGTTCGTAATCCCAGAAGTCCTCAGAGGTGTGTGAACAGACTGCTGCCAACAGAGAGAAGGACAAAAACCAGAAGAGAGCCATTTCTGTTCTGTTTTAACGCCAAATGGAACCAACTCAATGAAAAGTGGTTTCCGTGTAACATGTTTAATAAGTGCAAAATATATTATAATCTGAATATTATTGTTGTTGAAGTGGATAGTTGCACTGTTTAACACAATGTGACATAAGATACAAAAGCCTGTTCAAGCTATTGGTTTGAGGGAAGTTGTCGATGTCAGTCTTACATAAAAAAGGGTTTTCAAAGAGCAACAAAGTGTGTTCTTGTGTGTGTGTGTGTGTGTGTGTGGCACATTAGTTTACATGGTGTAGCTGTCGGTGTCTGAATTAAATTTAACTTCAGCTGTTTCTGTGCGGTTACAGCTATGACGGCACACCTGGGTGCATGGAGTCGTGCGTCATTCTGGCCTGTTGGTTTCGGTGAATCTTCCTAAGTGCGATCACCCTCGAACCTCGTGATGAGTAGTCGTCCATGCAGTAGGCCATCTGCAACAGGCGATACCGTGCCCCGATCGGCTTCTTCTCTGGCCATCCGTATTCACGGAACAGGATCTAAAGGTAGGATGGAAAATCTCAACACCTTACTGTGTTGCACAGCGGCCTTGTGTTCGTCATCCACATGGACTCACCAGCAGTGTAACACAAAAACAGAGGATGACCACAGCCCCAAACAGCAGTCCTCCAGTAACCAGCCAGTCTGGCCTCAGTACCAGGTTTTGCCTCCTTCTGATTCCCACCCTGGTCATGTAATGAGGGATTGTGGGGAAGAAAGGACCGGGTTCATAACACTGGGCCCCTGCAGGCATCACCCGCACATACTGAGCAAGAACAAACCTGAGGATTAGTTTGATTAATAGAGGCATCCTTCTTGATAAATGCTCATTATTTGTTATAATTTTTTTGTACTTCCCAAAATCTTATATGGATTATTTCCATACAAATAGATAATAAATAGAATGGGCTCACAGCAAAAATACAAAATAATAATGCTATGAACAAATACTGTACAAATTAAGATTCGTTGTGGCATCCAAAAAAAATTAAATTTCAACTTTAGAGGCTTCAGGTTTTGTACAATTAAAAAGTTTTTCTGTGTTCAACATCTCCCTCCTTCCTGTTTGTATCACAGTAAAAGAAACAAGAATTACTGCTCTGTAGTTGTAAGCCTCCTCTCACCACTCCAGTCATAATTTACATGTTTGTCTCCTGAGACTCATATTTAAATCCGTTCATCCATGAGTCAGAATAGACATTTGTGTCAGATGTAATGAAATTCACTTCAGGTGTTTCTGCTCCTGACATATTGAGCTGGCAGGGATGGGGCAGATGTGAGTTCACAGAGAGTCCACATCCACAAGTTTGTTCCAAACTTTAGGAAATTCCCTTTTAGAATAGAATGTAGTTTATTGTCGTTACACATGGGGGAACAGGGGCATTGCAGTCTTGGAATCTAAGCATGAAGAAATGTGAGGCATTGTGGAGGGACATTATGATTTTGTACTTACTCATATCAAGTTTCATCCAATACATGAGACTGTTTTTGCACCCAAAATGTAAAAAACACATTTCTGCTGTAATAAATCTCAGATATAAACATGGAGTAAAAAACCAGTTGGGGCTTATTAAAGCACACATTTAGTGACAAATGTCAGAAAATATGTTGAATTCCCATCTGTTATTTTAATTGTAGTTACCAAGTGTTTGTGCTGATGGCTGCTCAGTGAGAAAACATAAACTCCGGGCTGGTTAAAGACCGCTGAAAAAAAGCTGGGAGGCGTCCAAGAAAGAGTCAGCTCCTCTTTTAGCTGTCTGAATGAACCCCAGTCGAACTTGCTGTTTGTGTTGTACAGACTGTCACTGCAGGAAGGAAGGAAAGGGTGTAAGGCAAATATAAAACAGGACAAAACAGATTTGTAGCTGTAAAGTTGGACATGAGACACGTACAGATCATATTGAGGGTAGTGATGTGTGTTGACAGTGAACAGTAAAATATCCCCCAGATGGAGACAAGCAGTTGGATTCAGAACTCCAGTTAAACTTATCTGTTCCTCATGAATGTCAGGGTTGTTTCCCCGGCTCCTGCTGGAATTTGTTTCTTCATGACTAGTTTCTTTATCTTTGGCGTCCTCCCACAGGAAGTCAGCATCTCCCTCTAAAAGTCCACAGATAGCTTCATTAATGAAGTATTGTGCATTAGTTTGCAAGAAAAACTGATCCTGAGTTAAATAGGATTATTGTTATGACAAACCAGCCGAGCTCTCAGAGTCCGGCTGCGAGGTGACGGGAAACAATTCCCGAAGTTCGTTTGGGAGGCCACCGAGGAGGCCGAGGAAGCCCACCTCTGCAATCAGACAACGAGGGGGAGGGACAGAATGGAAAAAAGACGACATGAGAGGGAGAGAGAGGACAAATCACATACAAAAAGCCAGTGTGTGTCTGCAGGCATGTGTGTGTGTTCGCACCTGTTGTCTGAACAATGTAGACAGGGTGTGAGGTGTTGAACTGGCTGTGGCACAGCAGAGTCCCCTGGGAGTCCCATTGTTTAAAGAGTGTGTTGGACACGGTATCTAAGACGGCCGACACCTGAACACAGCAACAACAACAGGTCAGAGCAACACTGCAGCTTTCACCATTTGTGAATTAAAGTTTCCATTTTCATTGGAGATTTTTGGATGAGCACGACTATCAGCTAACACCAATAAAAATAACACTTTTCACTTTCACTCCATGTGCCTGTGTTCACACCGTGTGCAGCAGATTTTGCGCACCTGACTGTCTTCACTCCACACCAGTTTTATTTTCCCACTGGACTGGCACTGCAGCTTTAGCTCGGTAGCCGGCTCGCTCCTGCACAGGCCTCCACATGCGGCTCTTCCAGGAGGCTCTTTGCACACACACAGACCCAGTTCTCCATCAAAACTCCGATAGTCTTCTGAAGATTGACACACCTGCAAAAGAGGAATCAATGCATCGTGGAAATTATACGTGTTTTTTTCTGCTTTGATCCATTTCTATCTCTGAAAATGTACTAACATTTTTGTTAGAAATCATCTTAAATATGGTTAGGATTTTTAGTGTGTATCTAGGTGAAGGTTCATTTGTACCAAAGACCACCAAACACCCGCAGGGAGCAGTGCATGGTTAAAAATTAACTGGAACTAATATAACCTCCTATTGAATAAACTATTGTCAGGTTCATGGAGAAAAGGTCAGTCCAGGTTGTACTCGTTGGCCTTGTCTAAGATTGTGGAGTATGTTTTGTCAGTGCAAACAAATCACAGTTTACAGCTGAGCTCTCTTTCCAAATCCCCTGCATCATTCAAACAGATACTGAGAATCAGCTTCCTGTCAGTTGTTGTTTTGAGTCAGATATATGTCAGTCACCTTTGCTCCACTTTCAGTGTGTGCATCTGTGTGTGATACGATTACACGAGGTCTAACCTGCTGCTTGCAGTGAAGCGACCACTGACGTCTGTCCAGACAGTCTCCGTACTGCGTGCGCATTTGTCCGTCTCTGCAAACATCGTACAGCCTGTGTGCACATGCATCACCATTGTTGGTGGGCTGGTAACCAATAGTGCAGTGGCACCGCCCATCACTGGCCTTCAGGAAAAACAGTGGCGTTACTCATCCGTGCGTTGTAAATACCATAACTGTGAGCCATACTGTATCTGTCTGTCTGTCTGTCTTCTGTAATCCATTCATCTTTATTCCTTCCTTTATTGATTCTTTTATCTGTTTTTCAGCCCCGGACATTCCTTCATTTTTCCTTCACACATCGACTTGTTCATGTTTTTCACACCTTTGCTGATTCTCTTCCGACCAATGATTCCTTCCTAACAGCCTCTTGTGCCTACTGTGTGCAGTCTTGTATTTATGGATCCGTCATCTGTTGTACCGTTTCTTTATTACTTTTATCCATTTATTCCTTCAGTCAACATTAGTTTTCCCACCAATATCAATAAAAGACTTTGAGAAAAATCTCATTCCTCTTAATTGGAGCTAATGAGTAGAAAGCTCAGCACCCATTGAAGGTCCTGCAAACGAGGAAACAAGAGCCTGCCGGGTCAAATTGAGCTGAAGTTCCCCTGGCTTGGAGCTACAGATTGTGCAGATCTAAAGTTTCTGAGAGACAGTGAGGAAGCTATTGTCGTGACTTTATTAATGGGCATACTTTATCACGGGACATTAAAATAACGTCTTTAAAAAAGCAATGGACTCAAGGCATCAACATAAAATTGAGGTTTGCTTGTATATACTGGGAGGGGACACACATTCTGCAGGTACATCCTACTAAGATGTGAGAACATGTTGTCACCTGAAAAATCTGCCCCTCTCTTGGACAGATGCAGGTGTCCTGGCCGTACAGAGGCTGCTCGGCCTCGGGGCCACACGGCAAAAAGCCAGACGAGCCCGGTCGAGGACAGTAGTGCTGAGGAGGACACTTAAGACAACTGTCGATGGAAACACCTCCAGGGGTTGGACCATAGGTTCCCTTAGGACAGGGGACTGGATCGGAGTTACCGTCTGGGCAGTAGAAACCTAATAGTGACATGAACATATTTTCTATTTTTACACTCCATTTTAATCTTTCTGTTTATCAGTGTTACACTTTGACTGGAGAAGTCAGCAAGTAAAACACATTTAAACACAACGCAAAGACAAAAGTACACAGTTTAAAAACCATAGTCATTTGTCACTAAAACTATCAAGAAGAGTTTTCAGCCCCTCTATTTTTAGTCTGAAGCACAACAAAAGGCAAAATTTATGTCTAAAAATATGCAAATATGTAAAGAAGAAGCACATGATGTAGCGTAGATGTTTTGGTATGATTCAATACCCCTGATTCTTTTGTTAAGAGCAGGTAAGGTGGCCTACCTGGCTGACAGAGGAGCCTCTCCGGATGATGTTGACCAAGAGTCAGAGGCAGCAGCACAGACACAGACAGACGCCACAGACTCCTGAAACATTCGCATGCACTTCGCATGGCTGTGCCTTTGCTGAAGTAAAGGACTGCGTTGCAAGGAAATCTGCGCTATTCCAGAAAATTCAAATTCTCTATCAAGGAGCTGCAATTTTTATTTGTATTTTTTTCTTCTTTTTGTTTAGTCAAGACAATACGGATTATATGCTGTAAAAAGTGAAATCACTCCTGTCTGCTGTAGTTGTCCATTGGTAGACAGAGCTGTGAGACACAGCAGCCTGGTTATTCTGTGACACTTTCAATGACTTGCTGAATGATTTATAAGGCTCGTGGGGTACGGTGACAGTGACAGTGGAGGGACTGGTTGCTGGCGGAAAGCCGCAGGGGAAACAGAGAGTGCAGCTACCTGGTCCTGCTGGATCACATTACTGCATTTGTTCTTCTCAGTCCTACCGTGAAGCTGATTAATGACTTGGCTCGCAACGCTCATCAACACAGCTTACTGAGCACTTCACGCATCCCAGCAGCTGCTGCATCACTGTGATATTCACATGTAAAACTCAGATCCTGACTCACACATAGAACTTGGCTTTACATAACATGGCTGCGCAGTTTTATGTTTTACAGTCGACACTACATTGTACTAAACACATGCTGGACTTTGGATAACTGCAATAACCTACTTATTTCATCGCAGCAGCCATGGACTATGATCCTCCAATCATGACTCATAACTTACCTAACTGAGCAGGATTCAACTTTCACCCACATATCTACAGTTTTGGTGGAGATCTTTTCCGTTCTCCTATTCAAATGTACATAAATTTGATAAAATCATATACAAGCGATTATTGGAAATATAAAGAGCAGTAATGTAACACTAAACACAAAAATTCTTCATGTTTACTCGAGCAAGGCCACATAGTTAGGTGCCTAAAGTTGTCCTGTCAACTTTGTGTTATTCCTTGTTTTGTAAAAGGGAAAATTACAGCATAATCAGCCGTGTTTACTCAGACTGTTTGAGCTGCTCCATCCTGACTAGCAGCACAAACACCGATGTGTAAACTGTTGATTGTCAAGCATCCAAAACAAGCCATTATAATCAAGGCTCCGTGAGCTGCTCCAAAACTGGATGCACTGAATTCTTACACAATTTTCAATTTGCAAAACACAAAAGCCCCAGTTCAAGTCTTGCATAATAATATAAAAAGTCACGACAGCAGTGGTGAATCAAAGCCGTGATTCCGTCCTAAATCTTTGTTTGATTGTGGTTCCTGACAGAGTTGGCCTCTGACGTAAAACGCCAGAAACGGAGCCAAATTTCTTATCTGACTGTGGGGATGCAAACGTGAACTTGTTGAACCATTTTGCTTTGCTGTATTAAACTTCTACTTTCTCCACGCTTGTCACTTGTTTACCAGTGCACTTCAGTCCTGTTACTACAAACTTATTAATTTATTTTTATTGCAGCACATTTATTATTTTATCACGCCGTTAAGGCCGATGCGTCCTTATTGACATGACATCATTTCCTCCAATCAGTGCTGCAAGAATGTTGTAAAGTTGTATCAGCGGGCACTATTACACACACGTAGAGCGACTCCTTCTGTGTCGGTGTCTATGCGTGTGTGTAGTTCTGTGTTGATGTGCATGCTGTGTTCTATCATCATTGTGACCCTCCACGTGTTGAGTGTTGACACAGCAGAGTTTGGGCAGCCACTCTGATAACAAGGACCTTTATAAGTCAGATGGGAGGAGAAGTCGCTCTGCAGACCCCTGATCCTCAGGTAAAGACCAGCTGCTCTCTTACATATTGATCTTTTTGCTCTTATGTCTTAGACTGAACAGTTATAACTGCTAATTTATGGAAATGTTCAGTGTTCAGTTGTTTGTTTATTCGAACATGTGCTTATACATTTTTCTCATTTGTCCCTCCACAGCCAGAAAAACATGCATCTTAAGGTTCTGATCTTCACTTTGTCATTTTTGACAACTTCAGGTGTGCATCAGTCCTCTGGTGTCTGTCTTATCCTTCATTTTTTCAAGTGATTTGTTTATTCATGTATGATTTCTTTTTCTTTAGCTCTTCCACTCCACCGTAACACTAGGGAGGCAACGTGGATTAATCCAAAGGTCAATCAGGCTCATGACAAGAAAGAACTAACAAAAGATGTAAAGTAAGTGGACTTTCAACGGGATGTCTGAACAAGTTTGCTTCCAAACAATATTTGAATTGTCAAAACACTTTATAACAAGTGTTTCTGTGTGTCCTTGTGCAGTAAGATCTACAAGAGCCACATAGACAGCAGTGACATTTACAGCCAAGAAGATGATAACAACAAAAACCCCATGGCAGAAGAGATGCAACACAAGCTCAACATGGAGTCAGAGCGTCTGCGTACCCGCCTGCGCCAGGAGCTGGCCGAGTTACGGGAGAGGTTGTCCCCGTCTCCGGCCCATCTCAGCTCCATCGTGGCCAGCTTGAGAGAACGGTTGGCTCCCCTCACCCAGCAGCTCCAGAGCTCCCTCAGCAGCAATACCCAAGATTTATGTGGCCAGCTGGGCCTTTATCTGCAGGCACTGGAAGCGGCCGAGGCCCAGGCAGAGGCCAGTCCAGCTCTCTACCAGGAAGCCTTCCACTGGATGAGCCAAACTCTGGATCACAGTAGCTCCAAGCTGGTCGACATCATCAGTGACTTCCATACTAAAACTGACAGGCTGATAGAACAAATGAAAGAAACCAGTGCTAGTGAAGAAGAGTCAACCAAGTCTGAGTTCTGGCAGGAAATAAGGTCCCGGTTGGGACAGGAAGTGAGTTCACTTACCATGGAGGGACAGAGCAGGGTGGGAGCTCTTAAAGCTGAGCTTGCTGCTCTGCTGGAATCTACACAGCCTCTCAGAGCTGAGTTGACAAGCAAAATAGAGCAGTTCTGCCAAAATGCAGCCCTGCAGAGCCATGTGTTTCAGACCCGCATGGGGGGATTGTTCAAGGGGCTCGTAGAGGAGCTGGAAGACCAGAGAGCCGCCAACCTCTCACTGTCATCTGCCTCCACATCCATTCAGTCAGGCGGCTCTTTACCGGGGGACTTTTCAGTGAAACTCTCTGCTCTGATCCAGGACATTCTGCATTCTGTGCAGTGACAGACACTATAAAACATGAATCAAAAAATACGTTGGTTCCATTAAGGTGATTCATTCCACTTGTAGTAAGCATGTGAATATTTATGAACGTGTGTGTGTTAGACTGATTGATGTGTTCTGTTCTGTATGTAAATATGTATGTAATGACTGTAATAGTATGAATAGCATATTTTCTGTGCCATGTAAAAAGATGCTGCTTGTGAAGTAAAGGTATTGATAATACAAACTGGCTACGACTGTATTTTTGAAGTTATGTAAATCAACCACAGAGTGCTGTGCCAACCTGATTTCAAAATTAATGTGTTTAAAACATTTATTGCATAATAGAATTTGCTCAAAAACAAAACGCTTTAAGCAGTGTAACTTATTCTCTAAAAGACATCCAAAGACAATGTGTGGAAAAGAAACTGTAGGTACACATTAATTATAGATTTACACAAGCAATTAAATAATGAATTGCTTGCATAGTTTAGGACCGTCCTATCTGAGGTACTTTCGGATACTTTCAGATAGTATTTAGTTTCCAGTGTCATCTGACAAAGACATCTGGCTACTAGCCAAAACATTATCAGGTTTTATATTCTCACTCCAAACATACAGTGTTGCGCATGTGGTGATAAATCAAAAACAATTTGCCATATTTATCAGTCAAAGGAATGAGATAATGCTCCCATTCATGAAACACCAACACCACGCCCACAGCCCGACTTCTGACCTTCACACACCTACTTTGTTTGATGCCACATCACAGCCTGATGTACACGGAAAATCTTCCAACTTTTTTATGAAATTAAAGTGCACTCACTTTTGAAATGAAACACAAAATACATATTTTGAATGGGTGAAACTTTATTACAGATGTGGAACAATGTAAACAATTGTAGGCCTGAAAATAACAACAGTTTAGTTTGATCTATGTCATGTAATATAAAACAAATTGTTTTCTATTTAAAATGTTAAAGAAATACTGTTGAATTTATTAGTTTTATTACGTCATGAAAAACTGAGAGGGTTAAATATGCAAACTATGAACCTAATTGTGACTATTGCTCTCCAAGGATTTAATTTCAATATCGCGTCATCTGATGCAGAGAAAGCGCATCATTTGTTCTTAACTTCTCAACATATGGATAACAGCTGTTACAACTGGCCTGAGTCTCAGTTTGCCGAGCAGACAGATGCTGGTGTTTGTTTGGGCACAGTCCTGAATGAAGCAGGAGGCCTCAAAGTTAAACTCGGCAACCTTGATGGTCAAAGACCGTAACATTCTTTGGTCCACTGAACTGCGAGCATGTAAAAATATCGAGGGCGCAGTGGAGTAAATTTCATAGAGTAACTTGAAAATCATACCATTCTGCTATAAATGAAGCTAGACTAACAATCACTGTTCCACAGCAAATGTGGTTATGCTGCTCAGTGTTTGACATCGTGTGACCACAGCAGTCACCCTGCAGGACACTCAAACTGAAAACAGGACGCTGGGCCAGAAACCTACTGTTTGCCATGACAATACAGTCCACCAACCTTTATTTCAATATTTGTTTTTTGATAAACAAGTTCACAATGAGCCTCCACAACAAACTGCCTTTGCTTACCTTCCTGTTAGATTAAGGGACTTGGCCTCCACATGAACCTGTTTTATAGCTCAAGGCTGGTGGAAGGTACCACTAACAGGTACCATAGTTAGAAAAATATAGTTTAGTGAAATAAGTTTCAAAATTTTCATGGAGGAGAGGTGGTAGTACATCAGCCTCCTGGTTGTATCCGTGAGTCCCGTGTTCATAACTGACTGGATGTTCAGGAAACCGTTGAAGTGACCTGAGGGGTCAAGGGCCTGATCCACAATCTAAACAACATAGCAGAAAAAGAAATCACTACTTTGGCTTCTTGAGTGTTGACACAGAATTTTGCAGTGTTCAGTATTGTCAGTCTCACATCCTTAGGCAGAGAAATGTCCGTCATATTTCTCATTTTTGCCTTTAATGTTTTCAACCACTCAAAATTATTGAGGATCTACTCACACATTTATTCTGACTGATGGTAGAGATTATCCTGACTGTGGTTTACAAGCAGCTTATGATTGATGGCTCCACACTGGTGAGTCCTGGCACTCCATATTTTTATAGTTCCCATTCAAAGTTAGTGCCAGACTCAACTGTCATGTCCAAGCTGTCTGCGGAAAATTATAAATCAAGGAGAAACAATAAAATACAAAACAATAGCACAGACTTATGTTTGGATGTTGTGATTTTTTTATCGAACCAGAAGGGAAATTAACATTACGATGCCGTTGCTGGAGGCAAAAACTGGTTACCACAAATACCCTCTCCTCTGATTTGTGCGAAATGTTTGTTTACAACAATGAAATCTGGCTCATTAAAGTAACGTCTGGCATTTTCTGAGAACTCAAAGACAGACTGCTGGAGCACAACCAGCAGAGGGAGACAAAGGCAGAACGTCATGTTGTCTAAAGCAGAATTATTGAGACTCATCAGTCCTGTACATTTACATTTTGTCATTTAGCAGACACTTTAGCAGATGCTAAGAATCTTATAATTATAAATATTTCAATTTTTCACTAATTTATAACTCTCTTAAATTGGAAAGATAAACTAATAAGCTGGAGAATCAATTGTCAAGCTGTCCAGGTCCTGAGGCAGCAAATTAGCATCAAATCATCTTGTTGTCTGCACCATATTTCATCATGCCAACCAAAAGCGGTTCGGCCAGTTACATAAATGTTCCTTTTTCCAAAACTTTGAATATTAAATGGGTGTGTGCAAAAAGAAATATAAGATTATAATACAAATAAGATTGTAGTTTGATCGTTCACGTTGTGTGTATCTATATATACGATCACATTTTATTTTATGCAAAAGCAGGTGATTCCAAAGGATTTCTTGGTTATGTAACAATATCTTGACATGAAATTCACTACTAATGACTATTACCTTCTTTCCAATAGGTCAGGTCAGATTATTTATAATCCACAATATAAAAGAAATAATTGCTAATAATACATACCATAATACATTTTGATGGATTAACTGAAGAATTATGTATTTGTGAGGTAAACAAAACAGTTGATTTGTCCAATAAGCAGAATGAATAATTGAAATCATCATTACTGATTATTTTAAATAAAAGCAGCCGTCATAGGTTACTGACATACAATCACATCAGTAAACAATACAACAGGGCTCATGAGTGAACATTTACATAGTTATTTACTTAACCTCATTGATATCACAGGAAAGTAAATTATTTATTTTGAGAGCAAATAGAACCGGCTGCCCTTATTTTAATTTGAGAGCAGTTTGGTGCCACCTGCTGGCCAGAAGGGGGAAGCCCTCAAATATCATGTTTCTTCCTCAGAGAATAAGAATCTAAAAGATGTCAACTTCCTCTATGATGACCTTACAACGCAGTGACAGACAATGTTCAAATATGTCTTGTTCAAGAAATGCCAATAGACATTCATTCATATCAGCAAAAGAACCTGCAGAAAAACAAAGATAATCATTTTCTGTAGTCATGTTTGACCCTTTGCCCCAAGTCCCTCCAGCACCAGACCTAATGATTTGCTAATTTAATTACATTTGTTATATTTCTAAATGTATCTTTGGAAGCTCATATAGATGCTGAAATGTATGTTTTATGTTGCACAGGGTTCTGATGAAGATAACTACTGTGCCCATGGATCTATTTTTACAATATTTTTAACATAAATGCAACTTTACATGATACTATTGTATTGTTATATTAATGCAGAGTAACAATATAACATTGAGTCCTACTTTGGAATTATGTGGCATTGTGTTATTGAGCACTCTACATTAAACACACTGATGATGTGAGGAAACTGTGTAATGCAACATTTGCTTGCACGGACCAATACTCAAATGAACTTTGGAGGCTTTGAAAGACTAAAGCAGGTCTTCCAGATAACACATGACAAACACCCAATGGCTCAACTAGACAACAAGATCCCTACATTACGTGTGTCACCACATGCAGTTTAGATGACATAAAAAGTTGCAGACTAAAAGAGTTTTCCACAGAGTCTCTCAGCTCTCCACAGAGAGGCGCTGTGTCCATTCCTGAGCTCCTGACTTAACCTGACAGTGTCAACTATTAACACCACACAAGTAAACAGGAGGTTAAACCATCTGTTTTATAAAAACTCCTCCAACATATATCAGCATCATAAGTCCCGTAGTACTAGATGCTGCAAAGACACAAACCATGGAATATAGCAGAGAAAGAAAAGAACAGGTCCAATGAGCTATTACAGTGAGCAGGCGGGTGATAAACTTTCTCAGTGAATTGATTTATGCTAATTGAAAGTCCTCAGCTTATGATTTAGATAATATATTATGTGATCTATAATATACATGTTTTTATAACACCAGCGGGACCTAACATGTGCCCCGTGTGAAGAGAAGCACGCACACAGCTGCTGAGGAGCCCTGTCCTACAACCATTTGCTGTTCTTTGATCAGTGCGTGGAAAAAAAGTCCAATAAACTTACCACAGAAATAACACATAACAACATATATAAACATCATGGTAATGAAACAAGAGCCTTGAATTCAGATACAGGTTTACTTCCAGGGCTCCAGTCTAATTTTCCCAAGTGAATTCAGCTCTTGAATATAAACAACAATAAGCGTCCTATAGTGACCTTTTCATTTAAAGCAACAGCAGCAGAAAAGACTTTACTTTCATTTAAACAGGACTACAGTTTAGCTGCATTAGACAGTGATTAGTTCTTTTTGTTTCATAACCCATACGGCTGCTCGACAATTTCATTCTGGAAATTAAGCTGCGATGCCTGGAAACTAAACCAAAGCAATGAGCAGGAAGTACGGTTCTGAAAAAAGTCCTTTCCTCTTCCTCCTCTGCATGCTTTCCTGAATCCAGAATCTCTCTCTCGCTCTCTTCCTCTTTATCTCCTACTCTGTTTCACCTTTTGTCCTCGCTGTCCTGCTCTCTTTGCACAGTGTTTTCACAGCCTGGTGTCAGCCAGTTTACTTTCAAATACTTCCACTTGCAGGACAGAGTTTTTTGGGTTTTTGTTTTTTTCACATCATGCACATGTGGTCAACAAACTTAGCCCATGAGATCCAGTACGTTCACCACACAAAGAAAATGAGAAGCAAAAGTTCTATTTTAAACACCCACCACTAAAGGTTTTGAAGTGAACCTTGTTTCTGTTTCTGTTTTCTCGCTTCATTTTCTCCTCTGAGCTATTTTTCCCCAAACAGCACTCAATCACTGTGTGTGTGTGTGTGTGTGTGAGAGAGAGAGAGAGAAAGGGTGTGTGTGTGTGCAGTAGATTGAGAGAATGAGAGATACACATTCTTGATTCCAACACAGGGAGAATGATACATATGGAGCACACAAAGAATTCTATTCATGTCATGATAATTGCATTACTATCTATGTGAAAAAGGGATGTTTCTCATTTATTGAGAGCGGGGAGAGGCTGCACACACTGATGCACAGATTCTTACTTCTGTGGTTTGAGTTCGACCCAAGAGGGAAAAAAGAACCACAGAAAAACAACAATGCTCCTTTTTTTTCCAAAGCAAAAAATCTTGGACCATCTCACGCTTGTTTTTTTCCCCTTCAGTCAGACGCCATGTGCACGCCTTCACTAGTCGACCCACTTTTGCCTGGACAGGCTGCTCTGCTGCCTCTGTCTGTCCGTCCGTCCGTCTGTCCGTGTGTGTGTGTCTGTCTGTCCCACGGGCTGGGGATCTGAAGGCCATCTCTCGTCCTAGTGATCGTCCTGCACACTCGGGGGAACATGTAGACATGGATCTTATGAAGCTGTTCGGCACCGTTATCGCAGTTTTCTTCCACCCTGGATCCGCTTCTAAAATAAACGGTGAGGACTTTCCGGGTCAGTTGTGTGTGTGTGTGTGTGTGTGTGTGTCGTTTCGTTAAGACTTCTTTAAGAAAAAAGAAGTGCAGGTTTTTGATGGTGTGTGTGTGTGTGTGTGTGCGTGCTGCAGACTAACGTCGGTGCTTTCAGGGATCAGCCGTGATGAGACTGTTACCGAGCTGATCGCGTCCCTGAACGCATCTTGCGTTGCATAGTTATGCGGTAAACAAACGCAGCACGTCATGTGATGGAAAATGAGCATCAGGAGTTTTGGCGACACGGATCACGGAGGTCAGGAGGTAGATTCAGTGCTGCTGCTGCTGAGAGCGACTATACCAACGCGTTAAAAATTTAAAGGAAAACGATTTTTATGACGGCAAATGCAGCGTCCTGAATGTTGAAAACGAGATTTCCTTTTATTATTGAAGTATATGCCCATTTCGAATTTGATGTCCACAAACTTTTGGCACAGAGGCGTGTTTACTACTGTGATTATTAACTCTTTCCTTTAGAAAGGCTGTGTAACACCCCAATGTTCTGAAAGGCTCGGCTCATCAAGAAGGATGCTCTTTTTCTTAAGTATTTATTTGTGAAATTAGTAAGTTTGTTTGTTTTGTAAGGTTACAAACTTTTCCTGTCTTTTGTTGTCCCCGTCCTATCAGGTGTTGTTGAAAATGAGTCATCAATTGGCAAATGACTATATACATATTCAAAACCCTGTATAAAGTATATCAAAAAGTATAGTATACTGTTTATAATAAAACACTTTTCATATTTCTTACTTTTCCCTCACTTTCCAACCTTTAATTTTCCATGAAATGAAATGTTTGTATTACACTATGTAGCAATCATGTCTTTAGAAATGAAAAAAGTCCCTGGACTGAGCATTTTCTTATTTCCCTGATTATAACTGTGGTGTCCAGGACAAAGGATCTGTCGGTGTGGGACAGAGCGCCCATGCTACAAGGTGTCCTACATCCAGGACAGCAGGAGGAGGCTGACCTTTGAGGATGCCAGACAGGCCTGCAGGTTGGATGGAGGTGACCTGCTCAGCATTGAAACCAAAAGTGAGCAGCAGCTGATAGAGAGGTTCATACAACAGCTGCAGCCTGGAGATGGAGACTTCTGGATCGGGCTCCGCCGCAGCCCACAGCACCACAGGGCAGGGACCGCAAGCCCAGGCTGCCCCTCCCAGTACTATTGGCTCGATGGAAGCAAGGCCAAGTTCAGGTTTTTTCTCTTTTTTTTTCTACTTTTCACAAGTTATATATTAGGTTTACTTGTTATTTATTGGGTTATATCACAGTGAAAATGTCAGTAGTGGAGGGCTGCAGTACAGAAAAAGGGCACGACAGTGGGAAAAGGCTGTAGGCAGTTGCCTGTGAAGGTTCTCAGTCACGCAGATTGGATTATCTGAAGGTTGAGTCAATTGGACTTCTTTCTTTTTGGTTGGAAACGTTTTGCTACTAATTCAAGCAGCTCCTTCAGTCTGAGGGAAATTTGGCTAGGGGACCCAGTTGTGAAACAAGACCTGCTCTGGAAAGTAGAACTGGGTTCCTTAGCCAAATTTCCCTCAGACTGAAGACGCTGGCATTTATGACTCAGAAAAGTTTACTGGATTTTATGATGCAGGTTGAAGACAGAGTGAATGTCGACAGTCGCAAGCTCCAATGTTGGAAAAGGAAATTCAAATTTAAGAACAGGTGTGTATGTACCAATGTAAAAGTCTAAACTCCGTCATCTTGTTTGCTGTAGGAACTGGCACTGGGATGAGCCGTCATGTGGTAGTGAAATGTGCGTGGTTCTGTACCACCAGCCCTCTGCACCACCTGATGATGGTCATTTACTCTTCCAGTGGAATGATGACAATTGCAATTCCAAGAACAACTTTGTCTGCAAATACAGAGAAGGTGAGCCAGCAGAACACACACACTGCGATCAGCTGTTCGGTATAATGGGAGTGTTTGACATGTGTGACCTTTTTCTAAATTGGTTCTTGTATCCACAAAATAGGAATTTTACCTTCCAGAGACCATTACTGAAATGTTGTCAGCAGATATCACTAAATACATAACAGATCATCTTATGTTGGCTACTGTCAGGATTAATGAATGGTTAATTTTCTGCAACCTAACATAACATAACTCAACTTAATAGAGAAAATAAGCACCTTATGTGTCAGACAACCCAAATTATGTTTCTTGTTAGCCAGAGGTGTCCTGTTTTTCAATAAATAAATAGTTATAAATAACCATTGTTGGTTTTAGCCTTAGGTTTTAGGATATAGTATCATATTATATTGATATGAGGCCATTTTGAAACGGAGCATAGAGGAAAAACACATTACACATACACTGGGTGTAGCAATACAAGAATTTGGAATTTCCTAAAAGAGAAAGAAACCACTGGTGTACAGAGCAACATACACAAAACAGGTCGGTGAAGAGAAAGAACAACAGCTGATAACAGATGATTGATGAAAGAAAATCAAAGCATGAGTGAAGAACATCATCAACAACCTAATCTTTATTAATGATATACACGATCAGCCACAACATTAAGGGTGGTCTTAATAATGTCATGGAGGATTTCCTTTTCAAAGGGTCAGTATTGTTGCTCTGAGCAGTCTGCAGCTACACAGTGCTGTACAAGAAGTACACAAACTCAAGTACTTAGGTAAAAGTATCGGCCTGAAAAATACAAAATTACAGGTCAGAGCTTTTACTCAAGCCAATTATCTACATTTACCAAAGTAAAAGTACCCCAATAAGAAAAAAAATGTATTTATGGCAAAACATGTAGAGCAATTAATAAAAAAATAAGGGTCAAGCTTTTTTAACCACATATACTGACAGGTAATTAACCCCTCAGCATTTATTTCATAATACTCTTAAAAAACATTAAATTCATTTTACATTTCTTTTTGTGTGTATGGGGCTGTGTAGCTGCAGACTGAGAGTATCCATGCTGACCCTTGTCCTCCATTAAATTAGTAAGACCACCATAGTTAATGTTGGGCTGATCTGTGTATACAGCACGTCAATAACCACCCGAGTACGCAATTATGTTTTTCTAATTCAGTTCACAGAGTGCTAGATAACCTGATCCAGAATTAGAACATGCAGATTATTTAATTGATGTATATTTTCTGTCTTTTACAGATAAAGAACCAGTATTTACTGAGGCAGGGAGGACAGCAGATGCAGGTACTACATGCATTTGACTGCCTCACACATGCTGTGCATGTATGCCTGATATTTCAGTGAGATATAGATAGCAAGAGATTGCAGATGCCTGGATAAAGAAAAGTTAGATTAAACAACCACCCAATTTGTTGCTAGTTTATATTGAAAAATCTGCAAATGAATCTGCAGTTCACATACAGTATATTTAACTTTGTAGGGAAACGAGGGCCAGTAAAGATAGGTGTTATTCATAAACAGACTCTTTAAATTTCAGGTTAACAAAATGTTAATCAACAGATATTCAGTCAAAGGAGATTTCTATATCACACAATATTTTTTTAAGCCAAAGAGGCTAAATAGAGATTTAGGTGGTAATGTCATCTAACAACCAGACAAATAGAGGGAAAGTGAATTTTAAAAAGTGGACACACTACATGGAATTTAGTGCAAATAATACTCAGTACTAATGATTAATAAGCACCTGATGGTGTCCATCTGTTTTCCAATTGCTCCAGTTCCATCTATGAAGCCAGGCTTATTCTCAACTACAGAAAGTGATGAGAGGATAAGAATAGGACTACCTGAATCATCGGGTAAGATAAGAAAAGACAAAACGTTGTATTTTGGATACTCAGTGTTAATGCTTTACATGAACTAATGTTCTAAATGGTAACAGAATCATAAAGTGTTATTCATGGATAAAGGCTGTCTTAAAGGAAATTATGCAAAGTGATGTATTTCCCTCTGTAGTATCTTTTACAGACAACAACTTGTTTATATCCTACATCCTTTATGCAACTATTCCTGCTCTACTGCTGCTGCTGTTTGTGGCTGCAGGAGTCATCTGCTACAAACAGCATGCTAAGAGGTAAATTCATACCATTTTAGAAAATATTACAAAGGTTTTAGGTTTTCTCACTTAAAGGATTCGCCTTACTAACAAGCACCATGTCTCCATGTTGTGATGATCCTGCTCTTATTAATGTTATTTCTGTCATCCTCAGGAGAAAGACAGAAGCAGAGATCTATCCCAGCAGATCAAAACCGTGGATGTCAACAACAGCTTCGCTTTGCCCAGTCCAAGGACCTTACGCCTTTAGTGACATTACCAATTTGCCTCACACCGCCCTGAACAGCAGCGCGCCAGCAGACATCATGGCAAAATACTATTGTGCTCCTTCCCAGAACTCTCGGTGTGCCGATTATGAGAATGTGTCATGCACGGACAGGGAGACTGGCTTCGTGACCAACGACATCTATGAGACCTGCAGAGCTCAAAGCCAGCGCTGCCACAGTCAGAGTGGCTGGGTGGACAATGAAATCTATGGATGAATCTGATGATGTCTATCCAGCCCCTTGAGTGTTAGCTGGCCTCATAGAAGCTATGAAGATATGACCCAGCTAGTCAGAGAAACAATGTTCTCAATATCTGTCTTCCCCTACACCCTACTTGCTTCTTGTGTGGTACTAGATTACTAAACATGTGACTGTATTGACCATAGATATACAGTATATCTTACTATATGTCTATCTCTAATGTATCCAGCATCCAAAGTTGGGAGTTGGATTAATGAATAAAGCAGAGATTCACAATTTTTTTGTCACATTAGGGCCCTGAACAGTTCCCTTTTTGTTCATGTGAATGTGTGTGTCTGAGCAAGACACACAAATTGTAATTCAAAAGCAGTAGAGATAAGTAAAGTGATTCGAGAGTAAATGGGTCAAATACACATTTAATATATTGTGTTAGTCCATAGCCATGTTAGCAGCATTGTGAGGTTGGCTCAGCGATGCTTTGAGCTACATGCAACAGCCATGTGTTTACAATGGTCACCATATTAAACTGTGTTGGTCTGTGTTGACATACTAGTATTTGCTAATTAGCACTAAACACGAAGTATAGCTGAGGCTGTGGGCATGTCATTAGTTTTTCAAGTACTAAATATACTGTTAGGGGATCATCATGATTATTATAATGCTGAGGAGCTGTTAAATGTGTGTAGGCTACCAAGTGATCGTAAATGCTAATATATTTTGAGGTTTTATATACATTTTGTTGTTAAAGCCTTCACTAAAACTGAGGTAATTAAAGAAAGAAATCTTCACCTGGACTGAACACAAAGTGACACTGTGTGGGATCGTGACCCCAAGATAAACAAACTCTGGTTATAGGGTTGTAAGAAAATATGTTTGTTTTTAATGCAATTTGAATCCAGGGTTTCAAGGCCTGTTTTCAAATGAACTCACATAAGCACTGATGATATGTTTGGTGTAGTGGATTACACAATTAACCCTGGGAATAAGTGCAAGTTTTGAGGGCTCACGCAAGGTTAGTCATCTTGTAAACAAGCCAAAATTAAAGTAGTCATCCATTTTCCAATAACCTCACCATCTATTCTGAGATCCAAGGACAAAAAGATCCCGTTGGCGCCCTAGTGCTGTTGAGTTTTTCTATTCACTAATAATTGTGACCTTTTCTCTAAACCTGAAGAGTGGTGTCAGGCCAGCGTAGGGCTTCCTGTTTGGACTGTGATGTCAGAGCACAGGACAGCACACACGGAAACACTGATGAGAGAACTGTGCTGACCACGGTGAACCGCAAAGCCGTGGGCTTTCCCAGCTTCACCTGGCTGTGCTAGAAAATCAACCCTCCCACTGATCTGACCCAGGAACGACACATTTTAAATATCTCATTGATTTATTTGCTTGTAAAAACATAAGCTCGTCTTGCAAATGTGTAAAATAATCATGCTTGTACATTACTCAGTACAAATGCCTGTGTTATTACTGAGTGGGCTGCGTCTCGGAAAGATGTAGCGAGCCCAGTAAGGAGAGGCTGAGTGTGTTCTCAGAGAATGTTAGACAGGAAATGCCAAAAGCACATCTGGAACTCTTACATTCAGGAAGTCTATGCGTGACAGTGGAGGCCTTCGGAGCACTGCTCTGCCTGCCCGCTTAGCAATCCACTGTTCTCTGTTGAGACTGTACAGACTTAAAAGAACAACCAGTGGGTGTGGGTGTGTGTATCTCAAGCGTGGAAAAATGATTTGATTTGGAGGTGTCAAATAAAGTTGGATTACAACATATTGTTGTTAAACTCTTTATACGGGTAAATTTAAATGTGTTTGCATTTGTCAAAGTGTCTGTGAGACATTATCGGAAGCCTATATGAATGTAAGATTCCTGTTGCTAAAATACTATTTCCTCTGTACACAGGGCCACTTTTGAAAAGGAAATGGAAATGCTAGAAAGCAACACCTGTCTGTGGGCAGAGATAACTGGTGAGGGTTGCCTTCAAATCCAGACAAAGGGAAAGGGAAACACTGACAGGGAAAAAGATTGTACTTCCACTGGACACACTACTAAACTCTAAAATCTACCAACATGCTTCAGTTTCCTGTGTTCACCAACAGATGGAGCTATTATGTAGCTGACCAAAGTGTCTTGGAGGCTGCTAAAATGTCTGGTTTTACATGATGTCCTGCACATTGGAAGATATTAAACACTTTCTGACTGCAATAGCCAATTCATGTTTTCTGCATTATACGACTAAAAGTAGACACGACGAGGAATGTATTTCGCTTGCGTGTTTTCATGCTAAATCCCTGCATATTGCTCGGTTTCAATCTCTTTTTTCTCCAACCATTCTTGCAGAGCACATTACTACGAGGAAGTAAAAGTGTCAGTTTCATGCAGATGCAGAATGAATCCAACCTCCTGCTCTTGCATCTTTCACTGTGCATTATGCACGATTATGAAACACCTGCGAGGCAAAACTTCAAAGTTACCTGTGCGTGCAATCAAGGAGGGCAGACAAGCAAATAGATTTCAAAATAGCAATTTTACCGGTTGACGTAAGAGGTGGGTCTGGTCGTCTTGGCAACCAATTGGCACTGAAGTGTGGAGCGGCTTCGTGGCCCCGCCCCCCGTACAAATACCCCTATGGCTTTGACGTCAATGCACGTCAACCGGAGAACATGATGCCTCTTTGCAAGTCAACTCGTGTGCGCTGTAGCTGATAGAGGCACGTCGAGCTGAAATATTAGAGCTCTATTGTATTGGAGGACGTGGTGTCGGCAAATGGCCTGCCGCGTATCGCCGCACTGACGGAGACGTGTCGCCAACATTGGCGTCCGAGCTGGCAGGCCGACACCGACGTCAACTTTGTCTGTTTTTAATGGACGCGTTCCGAGCGGCGGCGGCGGCAGCGGCGGCGGCGGGCGGTTTGTTGTCTTTTCGTCTTTATCTGTAGCTACCCGTGCGAGCCCCCCCACCACCCCGTCCCAGCACCCCCACCCCCCCCACCCCGTGCTGTCCCCCCTTCGCTCGGCTCGCTACAGGAGCTCCGAGTCTCCCACAAACACTGCCATTCACAACAGCATGGTCATGGCTGACAGTGTCCAGAAACCGCTGCTCCGGGGTCCGGTCCGAGTGGGCTTTTACGACATCGAGCGCACTTTAGGGAAGGGGAATTTCGCTGTGGTGAAGCTGGCCCGACACCGCATAACCAAGACCGAGGTGAGTGCTTTTTTTGTTTGGGGGGGGAAACTAGTTAGCCCGAAAGCTAACTTATGCTACTAAGTTACATAACTTTTATGCACTAGTTGACTGCCCAGACATTCACTGCAGACACCGACATGCTGCCCGTGTTTTACATGCGCTAAGAGAAACTTGGACCGGGTAACCGCCGCCCGCCGGGCCGCTCCGGTGCGAGCAACAGCTGGTGTGTTGGAAGTGTGCAGGTACAGGAGCGATGAGTGGCCGCACGTCCGCCCCCCCTCCACCAACACTCACTGCCAGTAAGAGCCCTGACCACCACCACCACCGCCACCGCTGCTGCTGCTGCTGGGAAACACACACTGGAAACGTGTCGTTTCCCCCGAGCAGCTCGATCCACCTGTGCTCCGGACGGTGCCACAGTGCACCAGTGTCTGGCCAGTGTCAACACGCTAGTATCTGGGCCATGCACCACGGGTCGGTGGCTCTATTATGTAATCCCAATCATGATGTGCTTTAGGAGTTTCTTGTGCCAGCAGTGCCCAGAGCTGTGTAAGGAGCAGGGCATGCCAGCTAGATCTCTGTAATTGGGAAGCAAAATGTTCTGCAGAAATCCATGCAGGCGGTGATCCACTGACTCTTCTCTGGGGTCTTCGTGTAGTTTGAAGAGGATTTGATATTACAAACACTGCGCACACTCCACACAATCCAGCATGAGCACAGAGAGAATGCAGCTTGGATTGGAGTTTGCTTACAGCTTCCCGTGTGAGCTGTGGGTCTCTTCCTTGAGCAGTAAAGCTGAGGACTGGCTGTTGTACTTTGTATTGTGCTCACAGAGACACGGGGATTTACTGTAAAGAGAGTCCAGCCTGTGTAAGAAAGATCTACTGTTCGACATAGAGGGAATTAAAATAGGTCAGAAAATGTGTGGAAACACGGTTGCACATTTTGCTCTTTGATCTCAAGAGCCTCCGGCTGGTTTTCTTTGAAATTTAGCAATCACACTGAGCAGGGCAACAAAGATTTATGTCATTCGGACAGGACCGTTGGAAGGTTTCACAAACAACATGATAAGGGAAGGGTTCTTAAAACCCTTGTCATATTAATGTGACTATTGAAGCCTGTGAAGTGGTGCAGCGTTAGTCTAGACATGTAATCTGCAACCATGTAACACTGACAACTACGTAAATGGAGGTTTTCATTTCAGCCAAACACTACACCAGGTGATTTGACTGAGTGGCTGCACCTCTTCCTCAGCTGCTGTGGTATGTGGATCGAATGAAGACGTGGATGTTTTTGATTTTTAGACCACTGCTTTGGTAGAGGTCACTTTGCGCAGGTTGGTACAGAGATCCTCTGCGGTAGATTGGTTTGGCCAGGCCGGCGGCCAGAGCCAGGTTGTTTGAGTGCTTGTTAGAGTAGCCAAGGTCAACTGGAGAGGCAGGCGTTCGACTTTATGTGACGCCATCTGCCTTGAGAAAATGCCAGGGGGAAAGGAGATGTTAGCTTGGTGCATGTATGTAAAGACAAACGTGGTTTAATGTCGCACAAGCAGCAGATGAGATGCATCTGTGTGTGCATATAACTAGATATGAATACCTGTGTCTGTGTGTGTGTGTGTCTAACACCCTTATAAACCCAGGATGTATTTCCGTTCATCGGGTGGTATCATTTATCCATTTCTGATTATATATTTTTCCACATTTCTGCTCTCTTTAGACTAAATACACCTTTGTCCTCAAATGACCTTGTGCCGACAAAGTTAACAAGATGATGTATGCGTGCATGCTCGCGTTGCTGTCAGTGTGATTGTTTATCGCAGATCTTTTCATGCTGAGTACTCCGTAATCTCTCTATACTAGACCAGTCATTTTAAATATTTGATGCCCTAGAGGTCTCAACTTGTAGCTGGAGTGCCATTAAGAGATTTGGATTTGTTCATAGGATTTAATGCCAAATTGCATACCTGTCTCTACTTTGTGTAGGGAGGTTTCAACAGAGAGTGCAGAAGACATCAAAACACCAATTACTGCATCTGCGAGTACTAACTGCAAGTATCTTTAAGAGGTTTAAAACTGGTTGTCAGTGGGTCAGTTATGTGCTCCAGAGTGGGCCTTTGTTCCACCGTGGCCTGAATAGGCACATAAAGGTGGGAGGTGGGAAAAGGGTGGAGTCATCGGGATGTAACAATAACGACCCTAACCCCCCTAAAACACCTAAGATGGGGGTTGTTAGAGGGCCTCTCAGAGGGCTAACATTTCTAAAGAGAAGTCCAGTAGACACGGTTAATTTTTTGGATAACCAAAACTGGAACGCTGAGACTCTACTCCGACAAAACAAAATCTTGTTCATACTGCCACGAGCATTACAACCCCTTCTTTTTTCACTGAGACCACTTCATTTTACAGCAGGAATGCAGGGTCATCTAGCAGCAAATGTTGGACCAGCCTCGACCTTTGCTCCAACACACTGTGATAGCCAGTCAAGTATGTGCAATAGCACATTTCCTGTAAAATACTTTGTAACATGAACAAGGTGCAGATGGAGGATAAATCGACTGTCACTGTTAGACCCTTCTAAAGGTTAATCCTGTGTCAGAGGCCACCTATATGCTGCTGTGCAGTATTTTGGCATCTTTATCTTTGATAAATCTTCACACTCATAGACTTGTTGCTGTCTATGACCTGCTGTTTTATTATCTCACCAAGAACTGAAACTAATGATTATTCTGATTATTGCTTAGTTTCTAGACTAACTGAAAAACATAAATGCACGACAAATTTCCCAAATGCCAAAGTTGACATTCAGGTGGTTGTTTTACAGAGAACAAGGTTCACATATATGAAGCTTAAATCAGCTGGATTTTTGTTGGGTTGCTGGAAAAAATAAATAAATAAATAAATAAATATATATATATATATATATATATATATATTAAAGTAGTTTCAGGTTAATTTTTTTGTTTAATTTTTTGTTAATCAACTAGTTAATTAAAACTATTAATCATTTCAGCTCAAGCCTCACCGGTACTTGGAACATCATACCTGGTGTGCTTGTGCATGTGTTTGTGTGTGTGTGTGTGTGTGTGTGTTTCGTTTTAAACAGAGTCTTGTGTTTCTTTGTCTAACAGTTGTGTGATTGCAAAAAGAGGAGCTGGGGCCTCCTGTTGTTTACTTCTCGAGTATGGCTCACAGACACTTGGAACACGTCAGATTACACTGATGACGTTGTTTATAAGACAGTTTGAAGGAGAGATGGTAATATTCTCTTGTTACCTAGTGGACATCATTAACCAAAGCCAAGACTGTTGAAGTCGTGAGTATGCAAGTCACATGTCACTGTGTGTGTATTCAACAAGACATGTGTTTGCCTTGCTGTACCTTTTTATGTGAAATATATGCATGGCTTGATTTAAAACTGTTTATAAAGGCTTTGGCACAGGCTGTATTTATTTATCCGTGTTGTCACAGAAAAACGTTCTTCTCACACTCTCACAACTTTTGCTGCTTTAAGATCTTGGAGATTATTCAGCTGTGTGATATCGAGAAACCGAATGATTAGAGTTGTTGTCGACGCTTTGTGTTTCTACAGGTGGCCATTAAGATCATTGACAAGACCCAACTGGATGCTGTTAACCTGGAGAAGATCTACAGAGAAGTTCAGATCATGAAGATGCTCGACCACCCCCACATAATCAAGCTCTACCAGGTCAGTCCGTAGCTTTAGTGCATGTTTTATACAGTAGATCAATACATTATAGAAATCAAGATGTGGACAAAAGTATAAATATTTAACCGGTTATGTTAAGGTGCCTAGAGCTTAACTTTTCTTTGATCCATCACATTGTAAGTCCTTGCTGTCTGTCACTGCCATTGTAGCAGTTAATTTGGCATCAAATGCAAACTCTTGTATGTGGGACTTAAGCCCAAAAAGCTAGACTGGCTTGTCCTTGGTGTTTGGCCAATTTAAATTTAGTTTAATGCAGATTGCTCGCTCACTCGCTCAAACAAGCAATACCTACTGACCATAGGTGCACAAAAAATATATATTCAAAAAGATTATTTCCCCTTAGAGAGCAGGAAGTGTAGGTACTGTTAATAATTTAACATGTGAGAGGCCCAGAATTAGACATGTCTCTGACTAACTTGTGGACAAATGGGTTCTGTGGAGCATAATTCACTGTTGCCCTTGTTGATCTTCTCACCAAGTACTTTAGCAGTCAGGGTGTTGAAGCGCTCGACTAATTCAGGTCATTGTCTAATGCATTAGCAAACAACTGCTGCCAAGCAGAACCTGCCACTGCAGGAGAGTTTAAGATACGGGAACATAGTTAATGACTGACTGACACTCTCTGTCTCTGCGTGTGCCTTGCACTGCTATAAGGTGCAACTGGCCTGATTCTAACAATGATGCTAGTAGTTGAAGATTGTATATGTTATGTTTTATTACTGTTTTATTTTGTAGTGGAACAGTTGATCTGACATGTATTGAAGACACTAGAATTAGATTTTAGAATTTAAAAATCAGCCACGGAAGTAGTCATGATTTTTTTTAAATTCATTTTTAAAATCTAGGCCAAAATAGATTCATAATACGTTAAAACATTCATAATTCTTGTCAGTGCTCCCATACTTCTATGTGACCTAGGAAAAGTATTTATACAAATATGTGGATGGAGTGTCAGTATTTATTTGCACAATTATTTAGCTAAAATGGCCCAAGTGAAAATTATCTGCAGGACCTATAAGATAGCTTTTGAAAATTATAGCAGACATTATCGGTATATAATTTACTGTGAAGTTTTTGTGTGGCTGGAAAACTGCCAAAAGCATTGTTGCAATACAAGCAGTGCTCTGTGGTATGCCTTTGCCCTGCATAAGCAGAGCCTTGCGACAAGATGGGAGCTGGGAGCAAAATGATTTGATGCGATTTCAGTGAAAAGTGGCACCCAGACACATGTTGAGAGTGGATTATTTATTACGTGGTCAGTTTGAGTATCAAGTTGATAATTAGCATCAAGTTGATAATTAAATGTTATCAAAGTGAAGAGTCATGTATAGCTATACATTGTAAAATGTTAATACAAAGTGCTTATAACACTGGTGGGTTGTTAGTGAGTATTCTCCTGGTTAATGCAACACAAGGAGGGATTAGACATTCAATTTGTAATTCATAAATACACCTTTTAAGTATTTTTTTAAGAAATGTGCATCTGTAAATCAGCTTTGTCTCTTTTGTCTTACTATAAAATACATCATACACCATGTTTTTTTTTAAATGGTGTAAATTATAATTCTTGAACTGGATGTTTAGGTGGGATGTGAAAAAAAACGTGCCTTTAATTTGTCAACATCAAGAAGCAAATAATCTTGCTTTGTGGTGGTGTTTGCATTCGTGCTATTAAACTGAAGGACACTGTCACTATGTGTTTTATGGTGTGTGAAAATATTTTTTTAAATAAAAAAAATCCCATAAATCTCATTTCCCTTCTTTTGCGCCTTTTTATAGTTGTTGCATACATGTCCAGTTGTCTATGGACATAAATAAATAAAGACTACATTTTCTCAAATCATTTTTTTATTCTGGTTTTGCATGTAAATGGTCTGTGAGCTGACAAAGGGAAGCTCACCTTGTTTCAGTGATATCTGCTGTCTGCTACAACCACAAGTTCCTCAGCAGTTCTGGTGGTTCAGTCATATTACATAAGCCTTTGGGTCCTGTTACTTTGTTTAGTTAAAGTAAATGAGTGTTGATGATCATTACACAACCATGTGGCGCTGTTCCAGCCTTCTGCTGTTATTTTGGTGTGTATCATTATTTCCAGTGGCCACCTCAGTTCAATTAGCGATTTCCTTTTCTAGTCTCATAAACTAAGCTTGGCCCTGTGGCCCAGAGGGAGGTTGTAGCTAATGGAGACACACAGAGACCCAGACAACCCAACTGTGGACCCCATTCTGGTCCACAGTTGGGTTGTCATTTCTTTTTTTTTCCTTTTTCCAACTTGCCATCCGCTGACTGAATAGTTTAAGCAGTTTCTCTTGGTTTTGTTTTAGAAATTACAAATTTGCTTCCCCTCGTCACTTTTATGTTATTATTATAATTATTCATGATAATTAAAGACAAAATTAGTTGCTGGAAATGCTTGACACTGGATAGGTCATGACAATGAGTCACTATCTTCTACACTACAATTAAAGAGTACATTGTTGTAATGATTAAAACAGTTGCATGCAGAGTTATAAATTATTAATTCACAGACTTGTATTAAAACAGTAGAGCCTGTATATAGCACGTAATTCACCGTAGGGATTAAACAGTAGCTGCACTTCCTTAGAGAATTCCTCATAGGGAGGAGCTTAATTTTCTGTGTGTGTTTATGGATGGATAGATAGATAATAGTATATAATAGAAGAAAGAACAGTTTACCAAAGATGACAGATTAATGGTATACTGCATATGAAGTCAATCAACACGTTCCTGTCAGAAACCATCACAGCACAAACAACAAACGATAGAGAAAAATAAATGGAAATGGTGGATGATTTATCTTGTCAAACACAGGTGAAACTAATAACATTAATAATGGCTGCATTCCACATAGGTGTGCCAAAGCCCTGCTATTGTACATGCTGGTTTACTGGCACACCTAAATGAAACAGAGCCATCCTTAATACAATTAGTTACACCTGTGCTTTTCTTGCTGTGACAAGTTAAAATGTCTCCTGTGAGAAAGATTTATTTCCCAGATTAGATGCTGTATTGACTGCTGATGTCTGTTTTCATTGAACAACACTAACACTGTACTGAGGCTTAATTCATCAACCATAGTAGTTATATTCCAGCAACACAATACAGAGAGGACAAAATGTGTTTGTTGCACAACCAAGGCCAACAAAAAAAAAAAAAAGATGATGCTGGCTTTCATTTCCTAAATCCATGAATCGGTCAGTGTAACAGATGGAAAATTGATCATAAACAATGAGCGTGGGATTTCTAGTGTGAATGTCTGGCTCGCTGTGTGATTCATCCTCCCCTCTCCATCTGATTCTACCCTCCGCATTTAGTTCTATTCATCTCCCGAGTGTTTCTGCTTCTAAATCGGTTCTCCTCCTACACAACACGGCACCGTGTGAGAACTGGAAGATTTTAAGTACCATTCAGATATACTCAGCAACACCAACCATCCACCTCCATTCTCTTACATTGTTACCACTTTTAGACTCTGTGCCATTCATGCATTTCGTTTTGCTCATGACTTTGTGGGTGCCAGACACACTGTGGCAACTACAGAAAGAACCTTGTGGAAAGTTGCTTAAAATTTTGATTATTGTATCTGTTGTTATCCTTTATTTACCTTATTGTAGTTGATTCTAGGAGACTGTTCACTTGGATTGTCTGATATTACTGTTGAAAATATTTCTTCTGTGTGTACTCACGTTCACTCTCCTACTGCCCCCCTCCCTCTCTCAGGTAATGGAGACGAAGAACATGCTTTACCTAGTCACAGAGTACGCCAAGAATGGGGAGATCTTTGGTGAGTGATCTTTTCAAGCACAGGATCAATCTGTTTTCTCAATGATAAAAATCATTTTCCCACCCAGTTCATTTACATTCTCTCCATATCAGTTGGAAAAAAAAAATCTGCCATGTTAATGCTTTTGACAAACAAGGAAGTATCAAAGGGTTGTTGAGTTTGCTCTTAGAGGTATCCCTGCCTAAATCTCAAAGGTCACATGATTGATGGAAATCTGAAAACAGCGTCCTGATGTGGCCCTTGTCATGTGCCTGCAGTAATTGCAGTGTGAAATGAGCTGACATTGTTTTCCTGTCATATAAAATGACATCACTGAGAGCAGAGAGGGAGCATCAAAGATAGAAAAAAGGATTTAATGCTTTATGGGGGGTGGAATCCTTTGCTGCTAACTGCTTTATTGCATAGATATTCAGTTGTCAAAGATATTAAGATTGCTTTTTGCTCTATTTGATTGACTGTTACATGGCTCTAAATACTGAATATTGTGCACATTTGTCATTTACCTGGGAGGGTGAATCTACTTTTGAACCAATTTAAATTAGTGTACTTTTATTAGACTTTAACAAACAGCTGCGTAACAGATAAGAGAAGTAAAACACGTGACAAGAGAGGTCAAGAAACCAAAAGTTCATACTGCCCCCAAACAAAGAGGTTGAAACCATGTTATGAACATGAATTAACTGATTTAATATTCACTTACTCGCTTTTAACACACTGTTCTCTATGGCTTTGTGGAAGTCATGTGAAATTGATCAAACTGACACATCAGAAGCAGTTGTGAAAGTAATCAGACCCTTAATGCGATATACTTTTCGCAAAGAGCCCTCTGTCTAACCACTCTGCCATGAAGGTCTGATTGAAGGACCTCTGCTTCTGTCAGGTTCCCCCATTACTGCAGAGAACTTCTTAGGTTCTGTTGCAGTGACTGTTGGGTCACGTCACTGACCGAGTCTCCTGTTCAACTCCAGTCAACTCAATGAAGACTCCTGGTGGTTCCAACTTCTCCAGTTTCTCTATTACTGAGGGCACATGAGAGGCACCTGCTTTTTGTCATCACTCAAAGATTTAAAAATTAAAACATAATTAAAAGTTTTATACCTTTGCACTCATCTACGCCTCACCACAGTTTTTTATTTTTGCTGAGGTCCATATTTTTGCTTTTTCGTCCAAACATGGAGGGTGAATTGTGGGACCCTATATACATGTGTCTTTCTGCTTTGTCTAATTAGTTACATTTAGTCATAGCTAAACCCTTCAAACCATATGTGCCTGACCAAACTTTAGAATGCTTTTGGTTTAAAATAAGTTTCCAAAGATGTAGATATAGATATATATAGATATAGATATAGATATAGATAGAAAGAGAGTAAGAGTACTTCTGAGGCAACCAAATAAACAGAAATGTTACATTAACCAAGTGGTCCCATTATTCAGAATACATTTTAAATTCTATAACTTGATTCTTAATTTTTTTTAAAGCCACAAAATAATATTTATCAACACTAAACACTACATATTGCTGAATCTAAAAATATGATATATATAAATAAAGCATCTACATTTAATCATGAAAATGACTAAAAGGCCAGATGTACCAGTATTTTGCCGTCATTCAGCATGAAGAGCAATAAACCTTGCATTACCCATTTTTGGACTATAGAACAATAAAGTTTGTCAGTCATTTACCAGGTTTTTGACATCCATATCAAAATTTACCATATAACCGTGGTTCAAGGTTTCAGGCTGACAATCTGAATACATATAGAGTGTCAGAGTAATCAGTAGAAATATTTTATACACTGGTTTTGGAATAAGTGCAAATAAAGACACTTGTGATATTAGTGACAGACAAGTCAGAACATGGCAAGAATAGTACATGCAGATAACAAATTATCTTAGTATGCCACAGCACCACGTGTGCTCTATCCGTACCACACATGTGCGCACGCACGCACACTCTGTTTGCACCATGTGTACATGCCGTAATCTCCAATCAAATTCACTGGAAATTAGCCCAAAGATAGCGCACGTTTCACTGCTTATTTTTCAAGGTTATAAATTTGCAATCAAATATTCCCAGATTATCTTTTAAAGGCAGAAATTCCCAAATCCGTATATTGAAGTACTTTAAGAATGTATAACTCTAGTATAGACATGTAAGCTGTGGGCAACCTGTAAATGAATCATGATCCTCATAGATTATTGGCCTCAGCTATTAGACAGTCTGTGAATGTTTGCACTTTAGCCTACTTCCAGACACCCAAGTTTGAGAGGATTACTCCAGTAAACTCAATAGTCATGCCTCCGGCCTCCGTGTGTGTGTGTGTGTGTGTCTTTGAAATTCTTAGGCCAGTGTTCCACTTGTGACGTTGACTCAGCAGCAGTCACTCCTGCTCCTCTAACCTAGACAAACAGACAGCAGAAAATATGAATTTGAAGAGGAGTGATTAAAAATATAAAGGAAGTACCAGTACCCAGATAAATGAAACACTCTTCTACGTCATTATTTGTGTTATAGTTAGCGTGGCTTATTGTAGTTAAACCAAGCTTTTTTTCAGCTTAACCAAGCTAAGTAGTATTATCACACTGTAAGTTTGAAAATACTGACTACTGACCATCTGCTGATATATAGATACTTTAATCTGATAGCCTTTATTATTTCTGCTATTGTAATAATTAAAAGTAGAATGTCAAATTTAGAGTAGCCAATATAAAACATAGTATTCGTAATTATGTTTTCATTTGTATGTAATCACCTTAAAATGAGATTTTTTTCGATCCCTGGTCTCTCCTGACTGTGTCGAAGTGTCTTTCGGCAAGACACCAAACCCTTGTTCCTGGTGAGTCAGGTGAGCACCTTGCACGGCAGAGAATGACAATGAATGAGGAGCTACAATGTAAGGCGCGATAAAACCGGTCATTCACCGTTTACCATGTAAATGCAACATTAGCCCAGAGGACAAACCAAAAACTGGATCTAGAGCAAATTGGCTTTGTTAAATTTGCTTAGCGTAAAGACTGGATGCATGAGGAAATAGCTGACCCAACTCTGTCTAAAGGTAAGAAGAAACTCAGGACATCTAGTCTTCAAGTAGTTGGGTACAACATAATCATAATATGGCAGGTTTGACTCCAAATCTGGACTATAGGGCTCCAGCTTGACACTTCACACTAGTAGCAATGGTATAGATGTAATATCAGGGTCACTTAACGTAAAATATATATATGAATTTTATCTAAACATTTTTAATAAGCTTACAATCCAATGTGCATTTATTTATGATATTTGTGAGACTTGTGTGCAAAATAAGCTCAGGTCCCCCATTTGTGTCCAACAACACAGCAGCTGCCGTGCAGTGTGTGTTCTGACACGTTATTCCCATGCTGATCCCTGTAGACCACAGCATTGAAACCCAACAGGTGTTTTTAATATTGTGGCTGATCAGTCCTGTAGCAGCTAGAACATCATAAAACGAAAAGTTTAAACCATGCTATGTAAAAGTATCAGGCCCACATCATTTGACTTTATAGGCCACTAGCTTTAAAGCATGAAGGTTTCGTGTGCTTTAAGACCCGCTGAGTACGCGTGGGTTGTGTCTTATAGTCACTGTGTTAACACGATAGACTGTTCGCTTGAAAACTGTTTAGCATTTCTACAGTGAGATTAGAACAACCATCGTTTTTTTAAACATGTAATATGCAGTATACTGTAAAAATTAACAATTTGCCCTACTATTTTTGTCTTTCTCAGCGGTTTACTAGCTTTATAATTTCATATTTAGTCTTTGGTCATGAGTGATATTTTTATCTTTAAGCAGGAAATTTTTAAATAACAAGTGATTGATTCTTATTTTGCATAACCTATAGATTATTTAATAGATCATCTCAGGGTATTATAAAACTATTGTGTCCTGATTCCTTGGGCAACTCTGACCTGATTTCACCATGTAATATAGTTATGTAAGGCCTTTATGTCATCATCAGCTGTAGCAATAACAGCATTTAGTAGACGCCGACTGGTAGCTGCAGCCCAACACTTGTATTACAATATTCAATCTCTCAAAATTGATCAAATCGTTTGTGATTTCCAAATACACTCTCTGGAGATGGAGCAGGTCATTGCACTCAGACAAATGGATAAGATGCCAAGCCTGATTTTGAGCTTCTTCCTCCACTATCACCCTCCAGAGAGCTATCCAGGCTTTTCTGACATGATTAATTTCTTTAGTCTGCTCTTGGCCATAGGTTACAGCATAGAAGATGTGGAGTTGTTGTGGATGCTTAGTAGCCCACCCTGTTAGAGTGAATCACTGAGATGACGGATGAGCCTCCAATTTTCTCTTCAGACCAAATAATAAATGGTGTTGTGGAGGAACAGGAGAGGTAGTCTGTGTGAGTGTGTGTATGTGTGCGCGTCTGGAGCCGTGAAGACAAAGAACTGGAGCTGGGTTTGGCACAAGGATGCGGAGTGATGGGTTCATTCTTGCAAAGAGGTGGGTGGGCACAGTAATGGGCACAGCAGAAGCATCTCTGCCAGCTTGTTGATGTGCCTTTGTGTCTGTCTGTCAGTCAGTCTGCCTCAACACCATAGGATGGATCAAACCTGGAAATTAGGTCAACCACAAATAAATCGGAGTTGCAGAGGCGAGAGGAAAGAAGAGGTAGTAGAGAATGGAGGCGAGAGTTGGGGACATTCATTTTAATTTGGAAGGTTGGTGGGAAAATGTAGGGCATGCATATTTAAGAAAGCATTGCTGGAGAGAAGGGAGTAAAATAGCTAGCAGTGAGTAGAATCACTCACGCAGATCTCTTGTGTGTCTGACGGGCAGGGAATGAGACGAGGAGACTGTTGACTTCAAAGGAAGACTTTTTAAATATATTCTCGTGTACTTTAGGCTGTCAGTTTCTATTTCACCGTAAACCATTCTTCATATTTCTGGGTTTGTTTTCTGCCGATCTGTCAGCAGCCAGGGTGTGACAGCTTTGACTTTGATGAAGACGACTAAGTCATATATTAACAGAGGAATAGCTTGCCAAAATAGGACCTGTTGTACCAAATATCTCACTTTGATGTTTTTGTCTCCCAAACCTTTGAAAGAACACGAGACATAAATGCTACAAAATGCTTTTCCGTGTCTTCCAAACATTTAGCACAAACTCCTAAATGAAAAAGTGTTTGTTTTCAAGGTAACATTAAATCTAAACCTGAAGTCTGAATCTGACCTTTAGTAAGGTCATCTCGCCTTCTGTTTATCAAAATCAAAACTAACAATGCTTTTGATTTGAAGGATAGATGGTGCATTGTGATTATAAGGACTGGAACATTTTTTTTTGTGATTTCACTTTTCAAATGTGCCAATTTGTTGCTCTTCTTTATCATCAGTGACTGAGGAATTTAATATTCATGTTGGAATAAGGGTAAAATGAAACAAGCAGTTTGATTATTTTGTTTATTTGATTTCCTAGGTAAAAAATATAATAGGCATTTTAATTATTCTTAATGATCATTAAGCAAAGAGGTAATTGATTAATCATGAAAATGGTCTGCAGATTAGTCAGTAACAAAAGAACAATTATTTGCAGCCTTATCAGCCATACATGTCAACGTAAGGTAGCATTTGTTCTGGGACTATATGTTACACTTACGTAATTCAGATGTGAATGTTACAATCATGAATTGCAAGTGCACAAGTGTGAACTGTGAAGTTATTGCCGACAAACGTATTCAGCACATTTCCAACGCTGTCAGTGTTTTGTGTCACATCAACCACCTGTATTTGTGACTTTCTGCTCCTATAAGGAAGCAGCCTCACAGACCTAAGAAGCCCAACTCAGCATACTAATGATGGAGGCTGTCTTTAAGATGTCAAAATGGTTAAAAAGCTTCCGTATCCAACAGTCCAAACCAAAATAAATACATTTGCTTGAGAGATGTATCAAAATTATTTTCTTTTTCTTTTATTCAACTAAATGATCACTTGCTTAATTATTTACACCCGAGTTTAGAGAAAACCTGCCAGGTGTTTAACCGACTAGTAGTTACACATGCTAGTAGTTAAATTCAAATCTCTGTTGTTACAATATTGAAGGCGAGTGAAAAAAAATCTTTAACACATGAGCCTCACACATGCATGGTATGACACATACATGGTATGGGTCAGGAAAATGCAGAAATAAGTAATACGCTTCGACTTTTAGGTGAAACAAAGAATTGTTATAATTGACCACCACCTGATTGAGAATTCAATTGTATAAAAAGAAGTTAACAGTCACAAGCAGTAGCTCCATTTGATCTTTGGGAAGTTAAAACTCCAATGAGGAGGCTGTGCTCGGCTCCAGCTGGATCCAGCCCACTTCAGTCCCTGAGGGAACCAGTACTAAATCAGCATTGACATTTATCAACACATGCATAAATGTGACTTTAATGTGGCTACTATATTTAAGCAGTCTTGGTATCAGTTACGGATGTGGAAACTCTGTCTGTGTGTGTGTGTTTGCCCCTTGTCCTCTACGTGCACACAGTCCCCGCGTTTGCCTGACAGTGTTATCTGAAGTCCAGCCAGAGGTCTGTCCAACAAGCCAGTTTGTACCCATGATGTTTGTCCCCTCCAAACCTGAGCAGCTGTTAAGAGACGTAGCTTCTCACTCAGCTCTCAGCAGAAGTGGAACACAGTGGTTGTTGAGCTGTTCTCTAATACCCCTATGATTCATCGTTCGCTTTCCCAGAATGCAGCTCTGCATGCCTCACTGTGCTGAGGTCCTTGCCCTCGCCAACATTGTATCAGTGGATTACTCATCCTTCCACCGGGGCAATATTGTGTGTGTGTGTGTGTGTGTGTGTGTGTTGGGGGGGGGATATACACTGTTGATTGCACAAACAGTAATGGTTTGTTTTTCAAGTGCTACTGTAGAACAAGGAGTAGCAACACAGTGCTGCTCTTTATACAGAATTAAGACCAACAGTGGAGTTCAGTGTTTTAGAGGTTAAAATTTAAGGACCAGTCTTTTTAGAGCTGAAATTGTAATTTATTAGCAGTCTGCAACCTGCTCTTGTGTAGTCTAGGACATCACCCCAAATCTGTGCTGTTTGTCCTTTTTTTCCTCTTTTTTTTTTCTTTGTCGCTCCGTTAAAATGGAGGTCTCCACAACGTTTGCTTTGGCAGAGGTGCATGTAAGAATTGCTTGCCTACCAGATTTGTCTAGTCTAGTACGTGCAGTCCTCAGGTGTGCGCTCTTTCCAGACTCTGAGCGTTGGTGGAAACGGTCTTAAAGGTCGCCTTCACTGATATTGGATTTGCTTCTTTTAGTTCTAGTTTGGGTAGTTGTTGGGTAGTACATGTAAGTGGATGCCATTAATCTTCCCTCTGACTAGCTGAAAACCCTCCACATGATGTCACTTAAAGAAACCTTCAGTTTAGATTATGTCATTGCTTCGCTTAGACTATGCAGCTTGTAGTCGTGGTCAGCCTGCTTTTCCAGAGCTTCTCCAGATGACATCATCTAAACTCCTAATAGTGAAAAACTCCTCCGGGCGAAGTTTTCCAGAGGGAAGACTAACAGCATTATGTTACATTTACACCCTAAACCAAAGCCATAGAAAGCAATTTGAAAGTTGTTGAAGTTGCCCTTTAAGGTGGGTCCCCACGGCTATTTGGTCACGTGCCTCTCATCAGCCTAACTGTGCAGTGGATTGGTGAGGGATTTTTGATCTTATCTTTCCATCCAGCTAGTCATACTAGAAGCACAGCAGTTCAGTAGTCATATTAAACCTCAGTATCAGCAAGTACATGGATGTACTTGTCATTCATGAAGCTTGTCTGAAACCTTTTTCTAATGTCACACTTGGTGAAATTTAATCTTACAAATTTAGTTGTTTGGGAGGTGAGAGAGTATGCTATACATTTTTCACAGGCTATTTTCCCCTTACAGAAGAACTTCAGTCGCTTGAATTCCTTACAGGGAAGATTGTCTGAAAGTCTTTTTCTCTGTTTGAATTAGTAGGACCTCTCTTTATGATGGCGAGCTGGTCACACTGACTTTAAGTGCAACAAGTATAGTACTCTGCAATGTGTACAATGCGATCAGCTGATTGGTGGAATTGATCTTGTTTGTATTATTTTTGCTAAAGAATACTGATGGCTTAAAAAGGCAGAGGCAGACAAAGGAATGGAGAAGGCTGGGTCCTATTCTACTTGCAAGTGCATACTTTGACGTCGTCAACACATTCCCCTCCCCAGTGTGTTTTTTGATTAGCAGCATTGCATGAAAGCTACCTTGGTCACTGAATGGTCCGTGGAATTTACCAGCTACTATCTAATCAGGTTTTCCTACTCTGTTAAATGTTAGCTGCGTATCAACCACACCGCTGATGACGAAACCGAACCATCCCCTTGAAGTGTAATACTGCAACCAATAGCATTACTGTCTCTGACACTTACAGCTGACCCTTTGGTGAACCTAAAGCGAGACAGAGTTGTCGAGATGAGGTGTTTAATGTGATGAATGTCGATGGCCTCCACCTTGAAGATGTAATATTTAGTTGATGTCATAATATTTCCGATGCAATGAGCTGTGAAAATGACTTACTGTGACTTATCTGTGCATCTGTTTAAAACCTAAGGCCTAGTTTTTAAATTCTTTACCTAAATGTGTGTGCGCGACAGGGGAATCCAAGCAATATTACCTTGTAAGAAAGGAAAAGTTATAAAGTCATTCTAACAGATGCAAAGGCAAAATGTTTTTTAATATCTCAAACCAAGCTGCATGTTCCTGCCTGCTCTGAAAAATGCAGTTTTATGAGATAATCAGGGAATTGCTTTTTTTGAGTAAGGGTTACCAAATTCCTATATGAAGTTTTGTTGGTGAGGCTTCTTGTGGTTGTTGTGCATTGTTGCCAGGTTTGGTCAGTAGTCTGTATCCATGCCAGCTGGAAGGAAATCCAACACAGTGTGTCCTATCTGGTTTGCCGCAGAGTGTGAATTGAAGAGTTAGCAAGCTATCTGAACAGAGAGGTGTGAAGAGAAACCCTGCCGACAGCAACAAACACCACACTTTCCAAAGTTCACAGGGCTGCAAAAAATCATGCATCCTGCAAAATATCTTGTCAACTTGACTGTCAAGTGAACGCGGGATATGAAAGGTTAAAAAACACCAAGGGTGCTATGCGAGCAGACAATGAGAGAAAGGTCATTGATCTATGTCCTTGGAGAAGGAAAACAGAGAGACAGCAAAGACTTTGGTTGAAATGATCTTTCTAAACAACCACAAACTCAAGTCTGTCTCAGTGCTCTGTGCGCAGATGTGTCTGTGTTTTTGTTACTCATTGGCTAAGAACTCGGGTTCATATTTACATCAGCATCTTGATTTGTCCCCATGATTGTCAAGTGTGTTTGTATGTCTGCGTGCGCACTGCAATCATACACTGACAAACACTGCTTCACTATTAAACATCCCACCAGCCCCCCTCTGACTCACACCCTGTTCTAAATTGAACTAATGTGGACATTATGGAGCAGAACACCAGTTCCCAGAAATCTCGTCCTCCCCTTTCCTTCTCCAGCTATGACAACACAGTTCACTCTCCACTGTCGGCCATTGTCTACTCTCACAACTGCACAAACACACACGCACAGGAAAAATCACATTGTAGATCTCACGCTGAGTCACTTGCATGTTGTAAAACACCTGTAAAGTTCTGTTGGGAGCAGCAGCTCATCATCTTTTCATCACAGTCACTGACACTGAGAAGAATGGAAAATCCCCTTGAAAGCAGCTCTTTCCCAGTGCACTGAAACCAGTGTTGGCCACATCCAAGTTTTACCCTTTGGCCTACCTGGACTTTAGCTTACTGGCGCTTCTCACAGGCTGCCAGTACTGAATTTGCCCAAGCCTGCTGAGATCTGCATTTAGGGCACAGGAGCACACACAGCTTAAGATATAGAGTAGAGAGTAGTTCCACATGATTTAAAATAAGTATGACTCATTTATTGAGATAGTTTTGCTTGTCTTTTTTTTTTTCTGTCCACAACTTCTGCTGAAAAAAACATTTCTACCCCGGAAGGTAGAACATGCTGCCGCTCGGTCGGTTTACGTGGGACCATTCACTGTGTTTACCTAGATTATATCTGATGCCAAAAACAAAATTCAAAATAATGCTACATGACAGCCTCACATATGAGTATGTCCGAACTAGTTTTCTCCTTTGTATGGAATTTCTGTCTTATTTATCACTTATTAACTCTGTGACTCCTGACCTTGTTCCCAACATTAATGACGTTTTACCAGTGATTCATGTTTTACTGTTGAAATACCTTGTACAGCATATATATTTTAGTAGGCTATTACTGTCGGGATTTAAAAAAACACCAAAAAAAGGCTTACGAGTACTTTCCGGTCCCCCTTCAAGCTATGAGTTAAACGTTTTTATTGTCTGAAAGGCCTTGTCTTTGTTTCTCTCTGGTTGCAGACTACCTGGCAAAGCATGGACGCCTCAGTGAGCTGGAGGCCAGGAGGAAGTTCTGGCAGATCCTGTCAGCGGTGGAGTATTGTCACAACCGCAACATCGTCCACAGGGACCTAAAGGCAGAGAATCTGCTGTTGGACGGTCACATGAACATCAAAATTGCAGGTACCTTAAAGACACAGTGTAATCTCATTCCTAGATTAGAAATACAGAATCACTACTTGTAATCATGTAGTTATGATCCACTAATGTCAGTGCCCATGTAATTCAGAAATGGCTTAACTACTTGCCCAAGCCATTGTCACAATGTTGAAAAGAGGTTGGAGGCTGCTTGCCTGTTGGCTGCCAGCTGAAAGATGCCACAACAGTATCTCCACAAGAAACGCAACCGAAAACCTCTTCTAAAGTCCAGGTAGCTTTAATTTGTGGTTTAAACATTAAAGACAAAGGACAAAAAAAGGAACGGACCCAGAGGCCGTGATTTAAGACTAAGCTGGAGGTCTGTAGTACAAGCTTCAAAGTGTGATTATTAGGGATCTGGCATTTAGAGCTAGGTAGTGAGAATGTCACCCTACCACTATGTCCCAGAGTGGAGGAGCGAAAGGCTGGGAGGGAATAGGAGGGAAGAGATTAGATTTAATTGAAGGAGGACAGCAGGTGATAAACCAGATTGGCCACTTTGTTAACAGTCGCAAATGAGAGGTATATGAAGCACAAAATGGTGCGGTGCATAGCAGGCAGGGCTTATGACAATGCTGAGGTTTGTCGAGCTACTCAGTTAGCCTTCTTAAAAGTCATGTTCAGTGCTCATAGGTTTTATTTGTTCCAAAAGTTCAAATCAGATAAAAACAGGAAACACAGAACTAGACAATAACTGAGAGAGAACCAAGTGTTTCACCTGCATCATTACTCCGATTGTCTTGTACAGTAGTTCTTAAAAGGGTCCAAGATGTTAACGTGAAGATGTTATTACCCCAGTAGTAATTTCCTAAAACATGTCTGACTCACATTTTCCGCACAGCAGATTAGATTTGAAGCAGGAAAACAATGAGCAGAACATTACCTGGCTTGTGATTAGAGAGAACATCTCTAGGGGAGGGCATGGGCAGAGAGGTACATTCTGTACGTCACTTTCCCAAAACCTGCAGTGGCAAGTTTTCTAAATTAAATGGCACATGGATAATGTCACATATTACCAGTTTATTAGTCATTTCGGTGTCAGTGAAACAGGTAAGGATTTGCTTTATTACAAATCAGTCTGATGATTATTTCAGGCATTTATCGGGCTGTACAGTTACTTTAGTTACGGTCAGATTAGTTCGCAAGAGGACACATGGGCAAAAATATAGTATGGAAATGCAAATATTGTGTGAAATGCTCTCTGTAAGCACAATAAAAACTGAAGCCAAATGAAAGTTACCTGTCGTGCAGAGGCCAAAGACTCCCTTCGCAACATTCTAATTTTTTGTTTGTAATTTGATAACTACTTCTAATACATGTATTGTTTAAAAATATTTTAGATTTCTCTTAGGCCATAACACAGGTGTTGCATTATTTTAGCTTAAAAACACACATCAGATATAATTGTGATTTAATTTCTCAGTCATTTATCAATTGATTACAGCACTAAGTCTGAATGCAGAGGACGTGATCAGACACAGTACGTAACGCTTGTGGGTTTTTCCTACATGCCAGTGATGCCTCACTGCTTTCTAAAGGCCGCCTCTGGTCAGTCTGCACGGCGCTTAACAAGGCAGCGGTCAGTCAAAGAAAGGTCAGGCTCACGGTGGCTCTAGGAGAGTGGGGAGCAGTGACAGCAGGGGTGACCTTCATGTTTTCACTTCAAACGGCCCCTTCGCCTTCGAGTTGACAGATTCAAGGCGATGGAAGGAGAGGAGGAGAAATACCACAAAAGTGATTTGCTGGATCAGAGGGGTGGAGGTAGCGCTTGAGGCTTAGCAGAAAAAGATGCATCTTTAACATTAACTCACTAGTAACTCAGATAAATATCAGTGTTGATGAAATTTTAGGTTTAGCTTATTCAGCCTTATAAATCTGATTTGTGCTCAGTGGAACATCACATCACATTTGTTTTAACTGGGCAAATGAGTTGAAGGGCGCGGAACATAAAATGGACATCTGTCTAAAGTCTGTAGTGGAATCCCATCACTTGTGGTAGGAGAACCTTTTTCAAATTATTATAAGCAAATAAATACTGTAGTATTTATTCAAATGACATCAACGATTTTTAGAAAGTCTAAAATTCTTAAAAAGTATAAAAATATTAAAATGCTGAATACCAGCACATATGTCCTTAATAAACTGAATGTGTGAAGTTTGAATGATGTTTCTAGCTGAAAATAGGCTGAGGTAGTTAAGTGCCAAATACGTATGGAAGACAAAAATCTGAAGAGATTGAGATCAAGTAATTAGAGAGCCATTGACCAGCAGAAATGACTCATAAACATCTATTTTATGGCTACATTTAAATAAAATGTGCTTAAACTAGCCACTATGACATACTAAGACTTTATCAGCAAAACCCCGGACCATATTGAATTGACAAGGTTTGTGTCTTATTGGTTATGAATTCATATTGTGCTTAATACTTTATTTAAAGGTTTTATTGTCTCACTTTAAACAATAAAATGTCAGTTTTTGACTGCTGGGTGCAGTTTTCTTAATGCATCATCATATCACATATACACTCATCAAGCATGCACAGTTTCAGCGGAGTGTGTTCCAGTGTGACATGTTTAGGGTAATTTTATGGTAATACGGTTATATGACACGCAGACACACTCAGTCCCCACACCCCGCCCTTCCTGTTCAGCTGTAAGTGCTGCTGGTAGCCTGCAGCGCGCTGGAGTGTTTGACGTCAACCAGTCTGCTCAGTATTCAGCTCCATGAAATGGGTCACAGCTTCTGACGATAAACCAGCTGCACTGCTCCGCTCCGCTCAGCCTGCATCTCACAGCTCACCTTCACAGCAGCGTCAGACAGTAAACATACCTAATATGTACTGTACGAAACCCCACTGCTGCTTTACCCTCCACTTTATTTCAGTCACACCTGCAACTAACTGCAATGCTGTAATTAAATGCAATGAATGCATTTGCTCGAATGCATGATGTCATATTTGGCGTTTACACTGCACTAATTTCTCAAAGTGTAGTTGGACAGGTAAAACCGAGTGACTTGTTTCGGCTGTCCATGAAGACGTTTGGGTTCAAATTAAACAATTCTTACTGTTTTGTTCCTGATAATTACATCTAGATATATTTGATAATATAGAGCATCACCTTTAGTATCAGAGCAGCCACATTTTAGCCTCATTTTGGGTTATATTATCACTTAATTCTGCTTAACTTAGACCTTGTGGCCACGTAAAACACTTTGCAGCATTTCAATTATTGCACTGTTTTTCACAACATGTTAAAAAAAATTGTACGTGTTATTAATACATGTAACTGTAACTGTAAGTTTATTTGTTAAGCCTGTTAACACAACAAGGTTGAACAAAGTGCTGTACAAGTTAAGGCATAAAATATTCAGATAGATAATGAGAACTAAATAAAAACCAACAATTTAACAATAAATAAATAAATAACACACATAAAATAATTTCAACAACTCAAACTTTGCATGTAAAAGTCAGGGGGAAAAACTGCTGTTTTACATTCAGTTACACAAAAGTGACTTTATTGTTTTTTTGAAATTTTCCACATTCATATACATAAGTGTTCTCTAAAACTACATCATGTGAAAAGATGATCCTTAGTTTTTATAGTTATCAGGTTCCAATAAGCCCACGTAGCAAAGAGAACTAAAAACTGCATATCAAATTAGAACTCGGGTCTTAAGAGGTTAAGGGAGCAAAAGTGCTGAAACATGTGACTGCATTTGCCGTTACCCAGGGCTGTATGTGGTTGCTTTTTGATACAATAAGTACCTATAAAAATATTTGTTTTACATCTGAATACATGTTTTATAAAAAAAAAATAACACTAAGACCATGGAGCTTTCTATAGGGAAAAAGAGCAAACCAATCAAAGTCACTATTTCAAGACAACTGTATGAGCAGAAAAGCTGAGGTCATAGTGCAAGGTGCAAACTCTTTATCATCAGTAAAAATCCAAAAGTCAGCGAAGGGCGTTTACTGACGACATAACTCATTATAGTGGCTCATTTGCACATAAACATAGCCAATGAAACACAATTGACACAATTGCACTCGCATTATCAACATCTTATCAACGAGTCCTCCAGCCTGCATACATACATTGACATCTTAGAGACAGGGCTGATGAAGCAACTATTCAATTCAAAGAAAATTGTGAAAGACTTCAATAATCAGTGAATAAATGTTTCCAGCTTTGAGTTTTTGAGTTTGACTTTTGGTCTGTTTTGAAATAGTTTTGTGTCTGTCTGCTGTGTGTGCAGGCTCTGCAGTGTGAAAGGAAAAGGATTGGTTACACATTTAGATTCTTGCTCTCAAACTGCTTACTCTGCGTGTTGTTTGTGTGTTTGTGAACCCACATTACCTCCAGCCCCATTATGTAAGCTCGATTTTTTTTTTTATCTCTTATTTATTGTTGTTTTGCAATACATTTTTTCTGTTTATGTAACTGTTTCAAATTATGGGGGAAAAAAAGGGGTCGGTGGAGGGTTAAGTGAGTCTGTTGTCTGTTCCTGTATCTCTCAGGTCCCATGATCAGTTTGCCACTGAGAAGGAACTATATGAGCACCAAAGTATTTTCCTTATCTAGTTGTTGATTTTTTTATCAGTTAATCATTTGGGGGGGGAAAATTTGATTTAAAAAATGATTATATTTAAAGTGATGATGAGTAAGTATCAATTTCTATCCTATTCAATATCTTAGAAACGACAACCATTAAATGTTATAAATTTCACTTGAAAGACTGGCTATTGGAATAATCGTTTCATTAATTTCTGTTGACCCACTAATAAATTCATAATGTTAGGACTAGAGGTAAGCCTTGTAAAAGGTATGTAAGACAAGGAGACGAGACCAACAATCACTACTGGACAAGGTTTGAGGAGAACGGATATCAATTGGGGGGGGGTGATAAGAACAACGAGACAAAAGGTGGGGGGGTGGCTGAGTGACTGCAGGCACACAAGCTAACTCAGTGTGATTTGGCTGATGCTCTATTTCTACAATCTTTAGTTGGACTTTAATGAAAAGCAGGGACGAGCTATTTGTACAAGTGAAATTTGGTCGTCTTTGTTTCACTCCTCCTGAAAATTAAAATTGGAGTTTTGGTCACTGTACAGACAAACCAATCAGAACACAGCATTGTAAACCTCGTGTCAGTCTCCAGGGGAGGTTACCTCATACAAAGACCCATTTCGTCAATGTACAAATATGTGGCTCACAAATTACATTATGCAAAGCCTGCAGACCCCATGGAGACTGATACACACTTCCAGTCAGAAAGCGTTGCCCGTTTTTGCTTTGTTTGTACAGTTTGAGCACTTCAGCACATGCTTCACCAAAGGTACACCGTTCTACTACATGTTCACGATGCTTCTAACCTCTGATGCTTCTAAAAACAGTCACAAGAAAGATTTAGTTTGTTCTTTAGCAGCTGTGCAACAGATTTGGGAGAGGACACTGACGTTTCTACAACCTATTAATGTTTGAAATTACCTTTTACCTTTCTCATTAACCCCCTAACCTATCATTGATGTGTCCTGTGTAGATTTTGGATTTGGGAACTTCTTCCAGCCAGGAGAACCTCTGGCCACATGGTGCGGCAGCCCCCCTTATGCTGCCCCAGAGGTCTTTGAGGGACAACAGTATGAGGGCCCCCAACTAGACATCTGGGTAAGATGCAACATGTTCATTGCATAAAGAAGACAACTACAGCACACTTTACTGTATTTAACAAGTTATCTGGCCACTGTGATACAGCTGATAAAGGCAACAGTTCAGTTCTTGTCATTTATTTAGCATCATATTTTTGTGTTTGTTTTGAGCGCTGTCACTTTGTTTATACAGTATGTAATTTTATACAGTATGTAATTTTATACAGTATGACTGTTGGATCGACTGACTTCTCTGTGTGCATCCCTCCATGTTTTCAGAGCATGGGGGTGGTGCTGTATGTGCTGGTGTGTGGTGCGTTGCCCTTCGATGGCCCCACTCTGCCTGTGCTCCGACAGAGAGTCCTAGAGGGAAGGTTTCGGATCCCCTATTTCATGACTGAAGGTAAGAATAGTTCATCCTCTCTGGGACATTAGACACCAAATGAGACAGGAGACTGTGTGCAGCTACCACACCTCACTTCTTCACATTCCTGTACATTTACACATATGCACCACATTTGTAAAACCTGTTCCAGTCATTTTTCACGGAATGCAGTTGAATGAGGTAAAAATGGCGTGAACATTCCTGCGAGGAACACTGTCGCTCAGATGCGATGATGATGATGAAACATTTTGCTGACTCTCCTGTGGTTACACTCAGTCAGCAGGTCATTTCATTAACGACGAGCTCCACTCTCATTTGAAAGGATACCCAAGGAGACACTGTCATTGTCTTCTGTAACACGTGTAAGCATGTTCACGCATGCAGGCTGCAGAGTGCATCGGGCTGGCTAACTCTCTTCAGAGCAGCCCTGCTGTTAGCGACTGTGCTAGCAGCTGGCTGCAGATTAAGTCCAGGGCTAGAGCTGTTTATGTAACCTGGGGAAGAGCCAGCGAAACCTTCCAGCAGCTTGCCTGTCTGTCTCTCTGAGGAGGCTCTGTGTGTTTGTAAGTCTATCTGACTCATGCTCGCTATCTGCGAGACACGTTCCTATCCACTTGTAGCCCTGTCTGTTTCTCTTGTTTTGCCACTCTGGATCCCATCTGCAAGTCTGTAGCACTTACTCCACAGGGGGTGTGGTGAGGGAGTCAACCCGATTTCTCCCTTTTTTTTTCTTCCTCTTTCCATGAAACAATTAAAACATAAGGGGGAATGTAGGAGTGTAACGTTAGCTCTATGACTGACACTCAAACCTGCCTCCCCACCCCCAGTCCAGCCCCTGTTCCCTGAACAACGAGAACAGAGTGTGCCGATTTCTTCATCCAGAAACAGTCCATCTCATCTCCTCGTGTTCCTCTCACCAGCCAGCGCTGTGGTACATGGCACAGCCTGTCACCGCACTGTAAACTCTCACCAGAACCTCTCAGCCCTCTGTGTGAACTTTGTGGTCTACTGCCAAATAACTGACTTTAGTAAATACAGTTAGATGTTATCCTAGGTCTCCCCTACTGTACAACAACTTTATTTAACTTTAAAAAATTATTTAATAAAAACAGACATGCACGCAGCTTTGCCTTGTGAAGCTTGGCCACTTGTATTGTTGCTTGTGGCATTTTTTTTCTTCTTTTTAATTACGTTACAACCGTAGCAGCCAGCTAGTGACAGTGCACAGTGAAACAAAGCAGCACGTTGAGATTCTTGTAAAATCTAGTGATGTTTAGAAGCTGTCAGTATGAAACATTCCATAATGTCAGGTTTACAGTCGTGCATAAGAGCTGGTTGTAGCCTCTTAATTTTAAACTCTGAGTCAGATAAGCCAGCGCTCTACGTCTTGCAACAGACTTCCTTGCTCCTCTCCTTCATAGGGGAGGGGGACTCGGTGCAACTCTATACCACTGGGACATCGCAAGTGTTAACTGGAATGGTTCTGTGGTTAAGTCATGGTGGTGTAATGTACTGGCTCGTAACAGCGTGTCGGTCAATCAGCCAGCCAGCTAGACTGTTATGCAGTGTCGGCCTCTCTACATAGTCCAGCCTTCCCTGGTGGTTAGTAGTTTTTAAAAGATACGCTCAGCTTCAACTGTTGCCATAAACAAGGCTGTAGCAACTGGCAGAGCCTGAGTAGCTTCTGGGTCAAACAGACTGTATTGCGTGTTGTAGGTTACTGTACTTTACACGAAGCAGGCTGTATCTTAGCAGCTGCGCAAATTAAGATGCCACAACATGGGGTAAAAGTGCCGTGAAGGGCACACTGGCTGGGCACACTGGCTATGCACATAATTGAGTTAGATGAACCACCAGGCATAGATGTGATGTAAGCAGATGCTAGTAGATCAGCAGGAGACCGAGAAGCCAAGTCATTGGGCTCCCTGTCATGCGGTCTCTCTTCTAATTCTGTGGTTAGGTGGGTAATAAGCTGCAAATGGTTGTGTGTAGCACATTACCTATTTGAAAACTCTAAACTTGCTGAACCTGTAATAATATTTTAAAAAAGGCATCATTTGTAATTCATACCTAAGAAGTTTAAGTGTCGTGCTTCTAAATTTTCCAAGCAAATAATGACCACCTGCTGAGAGTCTTTGTTGAAAACACACATTTGCTTTAAGACCACAGCAGCGGGGTATATGGGTAAGGACGGCGTGTGGCAGCCAGGAATGCACTGTAGGCAGCGGGGGTGCAGGGAGGCCAAAGCATCACAGCCAGGGGAGCCGTAATCTTGTTAAAAACCCAGCTGTGTCTGACGTCAAACTCATCTAGCCACCGACTAGAGGTGAAGAGCCCTTATTAGGAGGGGAAGAAAGTAGAATAGAGTGTACACATGCAGTTCAGAAGTGACATCAGAAGAAACTAAGAATTTAGCCGATTCTAAGCCCCTGTTATTTCTGCCCCAGTTTGTCTGTAAAACGTTGAGGACAAAATACTTTGAGGCTTAATTAGCTTCATCAGATGTTATACAAGAAGTGCTTAATGTGATCGCACATGAACAACCTCTTCCTTTTCATAAAGTGGTACATCTAAAGGCCACGAGAAACTTATCACATCCTCTGTCCTTGTTCCTCCTGCTCTTTGCAGACTGCGAGCACCTGATCCGCCGGATGTTGGTCCTCGACCCCTCAAAGCGCCTGTCCCTGGCCCAGATTAAGGAACACAAGTGGATGACTCTCGATATTCCAGTGCAGAGGCCTGTCCTGTACCAGCAGTCTCTGTCGGCTGATGGTGATGCAGCCGTGGGAGAGTACAGCGAACAGGTCCTTCGTCTAATGCACAGCCTTGGCATCGACCAGCACAAGACTATAGAGGTGAGGACCAAGCTGAAGTGACCAGTACAGCGGAATGAACAGAACTGTTTAAGAAATCGTATATGGCTACCGATCCATATACCTATGTGGTGTGTCTACTTGCCTGGGAATAGCTTTGCGTCTCATCTTGAATCGCCCCTTCTTCTTTTCATCCTCCAAAGCTCATCAAGCTCTGTATCAGTTGAATGAGGAGACTTTAATTTATCTACACTGTATTCTACATCCTGCCTTTTTCTTTTAGTATTCCAGGTATTGTATTTTTATCTTCAGCCGCTGCAATAACCCAATTTTACACAGGGATAATTAAAGAATTATCTCAGCTTATCTTAAGTGCTGTCACAATTAAGTCGTTTAAAAAGTGCGGCGTGCTTTAGTAATAACTTCAATTACATGTGCCCCCATTTCTGTTGTCTGTCATCCTCTAGTCTCTGCAGAACAAAAGCTACAACCACTTTGCTGCTATATACTACCTGCTGGTGGAGCGGCTCAAGGCACATCGCTGCAGCTTCCCTGTTGAGCAGAGGCTAGACGCCCGCCAGCGACGGCCCAGCACCATCGCCGAACAAACCGTCGTTAAGGTAACCACAGGGTATCAGGGTGACAAGCGCCTTGTGAATAATGTGCGCGCAGATTAATCTCAGTGCCTCACAGATCAAAGCTCTGTTATTCACACCTGCACGATGTGGAACAAGCAAACGGATAGACACATTCATTCATACAGCCAGGATCTTGATCTCAATATGTCTCCCTCAGTCACCTTATTCGTTGTTTTCTTATCAACACTGGTCAGTTCGCTTTCATTTCCCTTACCATCCAGGATGAGGCTTGAATGATAAAGTCAGGTCACTATCAGGGATTGGAGAAGGTTTTTTTGATATAGTGTCAAAGTTTCTCACAGTCTCTGTTTTCTACCTCCCTGCAGTCGACCAGTGGTTCGGCCCAGGTGGGTTTGCTCCCTCAGGGTGTTCGTCTGCTGCGTTCTCCTGCTGTGCCCCAAGCCTCTTCTGAGGCCTTCACCTTCCCTCAGACTGCATGTCCCCTGGAGCAGAATTTCATGGCGGAAGATGTCAGCACACCTAAAGTAGGTCCAGTACTACTAATACGAGTTGAGGCTTCAGGTCTTTTTTTTTTTTTGTCTTCTTCTTTGAGTGTTCCTTCTCTCTCCTCACAGCTCACATAACAGCTCACTCACATCCGGCCTTTTGGTCATGGAAGCTGTAGTTATTATAGTCATTATCAGCTCGCACAAGTATGTCCTGAAAAATTAGCTCGATAAGCTTGACAGTGATGCGCTTTGATAAGCATACCCACTCGCTGTGAATCAGAAATATCTGTGCATGCCTCTGAATGTGTGTGTGTGTGTGTGTGTGTGCATGCCTCCACTGAGATTTGGTTTGCTCCATCAACCTGCCACAGTGCAGCTACCTTGTTCTTTTATATAACCACTCAACACTCCCATCAGACAGGACAGCTGCCCGTCCTGCTTGGTTTGTAGACAGACACACATACACACACAGCGCTGTGTCTCTGTTTATCTGTGCCGACCAGCGACCTTTTTCTCCATGCCTGTTGTTGAGCTGGCCAACTATTACAGAACACAGAAACCGGTGGCTTGACACTCACACACCTGCAGGGCTATACACACACACACACGCTGTACCATTCTTCAAAAAAAAATGTATCCCACCCCCTCTCCTGGCTCCAATGAAGAGTTATGTGCACACACTGCGTGTGTGTGTGTGTGTGTGTGTGTGTGTGTGTGTGTGGAAAGCAGAACAGAGCAGAGAGAGACAGAGTGCGTGTTATCTCCGTGAATGGAGCCTGGTTATGTAAGCGGTCCTGTGATGACGATGTGACCTAATGCAGAGCTGAGTGAACACACATGGACAGGAAGCTGCTGCGCTGCTCCAGCGATCTCGTCGCTTTGACTTCCTACCCTTCAGCCAACAGCTCATCTTTTAAATCTTAGCTTCTGGCTTTCTTTTTTCTTTCTACATCTTCTATCTTCTCTCAATCCACTTGATCACGCTTTAACTTCTCTCTCCCTTTATCACCTCTACCCCTTTTCATTAGCTATTCATTAGCTCAGTGTTGGTTCCAGTCGTTTCCTCTGTGTGTGTGTGTGTGTGTGTGTGTGTGTGTGTGTGTGTTGAGTAACCGCATTCCTATCCCAGCACACTACCGAAAGCAGATGGGGAATTGGGCAAAGTTGCGCTTTCTAGACCAACAGCGGGCTTTCCGGTAACTGTGGCAACTCATGCAGATGATCTTTGTGTTTGTATGTTAGAAAGAGGAGCGACGGAGCAAGAGAGTGTGTCTGTGTGTTCATCACACATCCCTTTAAGTCAAAGCCTACACTTCCTGGCCCTGCATTCCTCTGTCCCCACCCTGCACCCCTACACTATTAAACACAGGCCTGCTTGCTGCAGCAAATGCATACACACTCTCGCATGAGACCACCTTTGGTGAGCAGAGAGCAAACACTGAGAGTAAATAATGAGTCTTCATTTTCAGTATGGTGCCACCTTGTATCTAAGTAGTCTACTCTAAACGACAGATTACTTTGGGTTTGCTTAAATATATTTACTTGTCTGTGTGTATTCATTTTAGACACTTGATTTGACCGACAACTTCAATTTTTGATAGTGTCAGTGTGAATGTGCCTTCATTTTACGTTGTCTGATGTCTTCCTGGCACAGTCAGTATCAAATCTAAAGTCACTGGTCTATCTTTCTGTCCCCTTTTGTGTCACCGTAGGTCAACGGCTGCCTGCTAGATCCCCTGCCTCCTCCCACCGTCCTCCGCAAGTCCTCCACTTCAACGCCTAGCAACATGATGGAGACATCAATTGATGAGGGCATCGAGACAGAGGAGCCGGACACAGAGGATGATCCGCCACACTTGCTCTCTGCCTTTCAGACATCGAGGTTCGGCCAACGACGGCACACCCTCTCTGAGGTCACTAACCAACCAGGGCCTTCAAACCAAGGTACGACATCACCTGATCAAATGCTCATCAAATGCACAGCTTTAAAAGGTTTCACACACATCCAGCACTAATGTTAAACCATTTTTCTTGATCTTTGAAATTGAATTAAAAAACTTGGTCCCCCAGGAAAATTGTTCACTCTAGGCCAGAACCCGTCTATGGGCAGCATGGACTCAGACATTGGCTACGACATGGGCTCCATGCACAGTGACCTTGGTCTGCTGGAGGATGCCCCCTCTCTCAGTGAAGTGGTCCCAGCCAACAGTTCTGCCCCTGGTGTCACCCCTACGCCTTTTTTGAGCGCTCGGCCCGCCAACCCAGCAATGGCTGCCCTGACTTCCCAGCACAGGGAGACGCACAACCGCTCACCCATCAGCTTCAGAGAAGGACGTCGAGCCTCTGACACCTCCCTCACCCAAGGTCAGAACGAATGGTAGCAATTAGCCTTTTCTTCCCTCCATGTGTGGCCGCAGACTGGTCAGAGTGTCAGATGACCTTCGTGTACAGCTGCATTAAAATACCACGTGTTTCTAAAGTTGTGGCTGATTAGTGTATTACAAACCAAAGATTGTTGTATTAAAATTATTGAATTGAATTAATTGATCTGAAATGTTAAACTGTCATGATGTCATCTGACATAAAAAGTATAGAAGTGCAGTGTTAAATTGATGCAGACTGAAAGGTATGACATCACCTGGTCAAATGCACAACACACACACACACACACACAAGGTGCCTCATTCTCACTCTCTGATTTGCCCCCCTCCTCTCTTTCACACACTTTTTTTCCCATCTCTTCCTCCTCTTTCATCCTCTCCCATCCCTCTGACGACTGCGAGGGTGATGATTCACATAATGAATCACAGATGGATATTTGAAGGTTTCAGCCCACATATCTCTTTCTTCCCCCTTTTCTTTATTTTTCTCTCTCTTTAACTCACTCCTCCCTCTGAACCGCTTATTTTCTGTCCTCTTAAAGTTTGCTGTTTGCGGCAGGCAGGATTCATCTCCCCTCTACATTGGAGAGAAACAGGAGCCAAAATATACGAGCAAATGCTAAACACCTTGTCAGTTGTTTTCCTTTACGGCCATATTACAGCTGTATTATTCTCTTCCTGCTGGTTGTAAATCACCTGTGCTGTAGCCAAGAAGAAACTGTAATTATAGCTTTAAATTGTGCATTACCTTCCTGCGCTGTGTGCTCCCAGTTGACATTTGTGCTTGTTTGTTTATTTATTTATTTATTTTTCATAATCCTCTTTGGAGAGTGTTGATGCGGTGGATTCTTTTGCGTCAGGCTGCTGACTCTGGTTTTAAATAACTCCCACCATCACAGTGAGTCAGGTCCTATCATTCACAGCTCCCGCTCGTCACCACTGGATGGGTCCTACAGTATCTACTTGCTGTTGCGCGCGCACATGTGCACGCACACAAAGACACACACACAGATATTGTCATATGTGTACACACAAACACACACCCACAATGGCTCATGACGTACATCCAGTCACATTGTCAGCAGGGGCAAAGAAAAGTGCTAATGGATTATCCAGTATGATAACGTCAGTGAATATTAAGCCTGATTCTCCTAAACGTTGTAGAATATTTAATAAGATGACAAAGTGATAATGCTGATCAACTGCAAGAATCAATACTGACTCGCTTTTGTGGGTTTTCTGTTTGTGTTCTCAGGCTTAGTTGCATTTCGGCAGCACCTCCAGAATTTAGCGAGGACCAAAGGCATCCTGGAGCTGAACAAGGTCCAGATGCTGGTGGAGCAGATGGGCTCAGGGGAAGGGGCTGCTGTAGGCCCCCTGGGACCACAGCACCACTTGCACAACCTCATGGAAGTTAGTGCTACTGCATAATCACCCACAAACACACACAAACACGTCCCTTCACTCAAACCTATTCACGATCTGTCCCTCACAAACCCTTTCTCAGCCCCAGTCCCCCTGCTGTCCTCGGCCCATGTTGTCCAGAAAGAATAAAAAAATAAAATAGACACCCAGGCTGTTGTGTAACCCCAGGAGAAGCAGCCAACTGTGGCTTGTTTACTGTCTCTCATCCCCCTGGGGCCTGGAGCCTCAAGCTTGGGCCAAAGTGAATGCGACCATTGTTGAAGTCAGTCAGACTAACCCATAGTAGTGACTGGCACTCAATAGGCCCATGCTGCAATCACACACAAAGACGGGCACACACGAAATACAAAATTGGACGCGCACACACAGACACACTCGGGGGAGAACTATTTAAGGCTTTCGTGTTTAAAAAAAAAAACTATCATCACAGAAACAGATAAGACGTAGTTGTTTTCATTTGTCCATCCCTCGTAATGCATTTACACGGCTCTTTGTTGGTTATGATGCAGGGGCCCCATCATCCTTTTAATTTGCTTTCATTTCATTTAACTAATGCGTAATCCCTGTGGCACATGCCGTTTAGAGAAAGGCATCTGGCTGATCAGTCACCACACAGGCATTTGGGCAGAACGCAGCATGGATAATGCAGTTAGACCACATGATGAAGCACCCAGACCATGACACAGCTTTATTAACCGACGGGAGAGGGGACCTGGGATACGTGTGCCCTTGAGCACGCGCGATCAAGTGCGGGAGCGTTAGCATCCGTTGGTTTTAACTCCATGTTTTCGATTCAAGGGGGAGGCATCCAAGCAGCAGGATGGCCTAGCGTTGTACCAAGGTGGGCCGCAGCCACCTCTGCTGTCCCGCAGACAGAGTTTGGAGACACAGTACCTCACTCACAGACTACAGGTACAGTTTACCAGTAACTGCTCTCTTTCTGTATGACTGTATTCAGCGATCAGCTCTATCTTATCAAGCCAAATGGCCGCTTTGCATGACATTCAGTGATATAATTTGGAAATTTAAGGATTATCTGCTCTGTCACCATGCAACAATAATGAAACACTTTGTAGCTGGTTACTGTGGTAATTATCCTGAACACAGTCATCAGTCCCAGTATCTCTCCTGCCCAGAAGGCCAACATCTTGGTTAACAGTCCCGCAAGCTGCCAGCTTTTCTGTAAGGAGACTCCTCGAAGTTTAGAGCAACAGCTGCAGGAACACAGGTAATTTACGTTTTATATATACATGCATTTTAGTGTTGATTGCCTGTCACTGCAAGAAGATTGTATTCAGAGCACAAAAAGCATTTTGCTGACAAATGCATAATTTGATAAGAAAGCTGAGGAAGGGGTAACGGCAGTTAAATGTAAAGACATTTTATCTGGAAATATGATGAATTAAGAGTAAATATTCTTGTAACTTGACTTGAAGGTGTATTAATCTCACGTATTGGTATTTTTGTATAGTTATTTTTCCTTGAATGTAGCTCGGAATAAACACTGTTAATTGACCCGTTGTTCAAGTTGCACAACAGGTTCAGCATAACATACACAAAATTCCACGTTTGAAGTTTGTGTTTGGTTTCCCATGTTTTTTTGTTCTGTAATGGCTCCACTGGTCTCCCCACAGACTGAACCAGAAGAGGATGTACCTGCAGCAGCAGTCACACGGCATGGGGCTACAGGCCTACTTCAACCAGATGCAGATAGCTGAAGGATCCTACTCAGCGGGCAATCCTGCCCTGGACCCAGCAACATCTCAGAGTTCACCTCAGGGCCCCCCCATGTTAGCTGACCACCAGCCTCACCCCCAGCAGCAGGGCAGTCCTCAGGCCTCGCCTCCCTATAGCCACCCCCATAGCTTAAGCCCCTTGATGGAACCAGGTGAGGGCCTGGTTTATGACCCATACCTGAGCCACCACCAGTACACCCAACACCTGCCCCCCGGTTCTCACCTCCACCACCAGCTCCACCAACCCCAGGCTCATGAAGCATCTGCCGGCGGCATGGGCTTCAGCTACCCCGCAGGCTGTGAGCCGCAGGCTCTGGGGCCTTCCAGTGAACATCTTCACCCTGAGTCATACGAGTTCCCCTTGGACCCCATCTCGCTGCAGCTACCAGCCCCAGGAGAGGCTGAGTCCGGAGCTGTGGCTGGGGTTTTGGTTGGTCCCGGGCAGTCGGATGGCTTGACCCTGCCTGATCTGCAGAGCTCCCTCCTGGACAGTGAGATGATGGAGACCATGGACTCCCAACATGGCTTTGTACTGGTCAACTGAAGCCAGCTGAGGGGAGGAAATAGAAAGCAGTATTAATCAGTGATAACCTACACAGCATTAGGAGCAGAGAGAGTGGAGATGTAAGAGGAGGCCACAAGCGTAGCAACAGGGAAGGACGAGTGTAAATTTTTGTACGACTAATACAAACTTCTTAGTTGTGATGAAGCTCACACCTTTCTACCAAAATCCTCCCTTAGCCTACCTCCCTTTCTCCCTCTCCTCCTCTGTTCTTGTTCTCATCTGCTCTGCGAGGCAGGAACAGGGTCCAATAAGTGGCACAATGTGCGCTTCGCCAATGCCGATTTGGCAGGGCTGCTGTTTTTACGGACGTTGTGCCACCTGTGAGGACTGCGCCGACCGCAGCGCCGGGGGGAAACTGCACAACCTAGAGGCTGCCACCGTGCAGCGTTTCACCTAGAAATGGTTTGAAAGTGAACGTGTGTAGAACTGACTGAGTGGCAACCGAAAGCACAATGGCTGGTAGTGCTTTTGGGATTTGAGATAGGACAGCGTTGGCAACAACGGACTGGTTCTAAAAACACTCGTTTGTCTGTTTGTTTGCTTTTTCAGTTGATGAAAACGGCTGAACGAGAGAATTTGGCCCTCATTTATCATGGTGCAACTGGGTTCACCACAAATTCAAGTGTTAAAAACGTGTCGGTTTTTTACACACTAATGAGGTTTTTAAACACTAACATACACTATTCCTCCAAAAAATGGTAGTTTCTGTTTTGTCATTTGCCCCATACCTGCTGATTGAAGCCCCGGGTTGGTGAGTATTTTACATAATTTGTTGAACTTGTGCTACATTTGTGCTTTTAAATTAGCTTGGATGAAAACAAATAATAGAGCAGCGGGTGTGGACATAAGAAAGAAATAGTTTTCTTTGTGTTTTTTGTAACTTGGAACTACTGATCTTGATTTATTTCTTACACTACTGAACTGCCTTTCCACGTTTCCACCAACCACTTGCAGGTTTCGTTGTGCTCAATAAAAGGAGGATAATTGCCAGTTTTTGCAGGCTAAGTGGCCACACGTCTTTTTAACAGTTGGATTGTGGCTCGTGCATTTGCCTGATAAATGAGGGCTGGTGTAATTAACGTGTTTTTTGGTTGAGAAGTTGCAGTGTTAGACAGTCAATATTCTATATTTGTGGCAATACTGAAGCAATATTCATCCTCAGTGTCGAAGGATTTTTGAGCGGAAGGTCTCACCTGTACAGCCAACTCTGATTGGTTCCCGGGGACCTCTGAGTCATCAACAGTGACATCACTTGAGCTGATGATGTAACCAGAGATAATTTCTCACTCGCTCGCCCTGGAACTCAGGGTCTGGAGACAGTTTATGTGTGTGTGTGTGTGTGATGTGTGTGATGTTTGTCTGCGGATATGTGTGTGATTATGTTTGTTTGCACAATTCAGACTTCAAATTTAAAAATTTGAATTCAATCGTCATCATTACTGAAAAAGACAACCACTGTACTGTTGACTCCATTAAAAAAAATAATAAGACAAGCTGTGCATTACCCTCAGCACATAGTTGTAGCTTTCAGATTAATTCTGGTTTACATCCTCAGTGCTCCAGTCATGCCTCTGCGTTCTTTTATTGATGCACCGTGTTTGTAATAATGGAAATGATCCCTTAAAGATTCCCTGCGTTTGATTTAACGAAAGAATGTTTCCTCTCTGATGTTGGGGCTGCTGTGAGACGAAGACCAGCAGAACATCCGTCATCAGATACTGGATTTCGACTATTAGCTCACTGCCACTCTTTGACTGACAGCAAGCCGGCAACAAGGCAACAGGAGTTCTTTTTCTTTTCTTTACAACACTTGTGTTCAATATACTTGAAGCGCACAGATGTATCTTCACACAATGTTCATTAAAAAAAAAACATTAGTAAAACAAGTTGAAGGGGGGTGAGTTAAGATTTATGGACTGTGACCATCTGCCGGACCGTGTGACCTTCAGTGGTCATGGCGTGTCCAGCCTTGTCTGCAGAGTGTACTGAAGATTTCTTAGTTCACAGTCGCACTCTCTGACTAGATGGTTTTTTTTTATTTTTCCCTTGTGGCTAGTAGATATGGACGACTGTGACTGCAGCTGTGTGCAAGGACTAAAGGCAAAATCCACCCTGAAGTGCTTTTAACTTTTTTCAATAGATTGTGGTTTAAAAATTATCATGAATTACTGATTATTCACTTGATTAAAAAACTTAATTTTTGACGTATAAAATGTCAAAAAGGAGTAAACAGTAGTAAATTGCAAATTGGTTTCTCAGGGCCCAAGGCGACATTGGTTGAATTTGAAATATTTTCTCATTTATTCTCAAAAAAGCCAAAGCACAAAAATCTGTCAATTATTGTTACTTTTGTTTGAGAATATGACGAAAACGAGGAATATATTTATCAATTAAACCCAAGAGCAAAGTCTTGTAGAGTCACCATTTGGCCGTGACCTTCCACAGCCCGAGATTCTCCTGCCGCAGTGACTCTCTATAAACCAGAGAACTTGTTGCAAAGCAGGTGTTGTGGCTGTGTTAATAGTTCCACCCAAAAATGTAGAAACTGGCTGGATGTGTTCATATAGTTATATTCCTGTCATATTTGATTGATGGAACTATGTTCACGCCCAGCTTGTGTCGTAGTAAAATGTGAGGCAGGTCCCAAAATGATTATTGTGCACGTTAAATTGCTGGCACAGTGTAAGAGTATTAAAGGGTGGATCTTGCCTTTTCCTGGAAAACCTTGATTGTGTTTTTTTTTTTTTTTTGTTTGTCAGTGGTCAGGCTGGAACCGCTACAGGATGATCTGTGGAAGCTGAATACTGGAGCACTTTGACAACAAGGGGAGAAAGAGATGAAGCAGGAGGTGACTGTGGTGGAGGTGGAACGGGGTTTGAAATGCTCTGCACCGAACCGCAATCTGTAGGAAACCCTTTCCTCTTCTCTCTTCCCCACCAGTAATGGACACAAAACCAATTTCTTTCAAAGAAAGACCGGACACATTAACAGTTCATCTGATTGTTGATTTTTTTTTTTTTTTTTTTTTTTTTAAATTGAAGAACGAGAAACACTCTTCACTTTACGAGGAGCGTTTTCTTTTGTACAAACTCGGGGTTCAGTGGATCTACGGTGAAATTAATTTGGTGTCGAACGTGAATAGTGTTCAGTGTGCCTTTTACTTTTCATATTTTCAATCAAAACTAAGATTTTAAACAGCAGCATTATTTCTCTGTTGGACCCTTGTATCATTTATTTTAATAAGTCTTTTTCTGTAGGTTTTTGTTTTCCAAAAGTAAGTAGAGCCAGTTTTCACAAAGGTACAAAACCAAAGTCCCTCAGAAGTTTCCCCGTACGACCCACCGTGTGGAGTTTTGGAGCTTCTTTGTCAGCTTCTCTACTGTGCTTTTTCTTGTTGGTCAGTCAGTGTATGCCATTTAAAAGTATTATAGCAATATTTCTCTAGTTGAAGACTAAATTCATGAAGATTCTAGTGGACGTGTTTCCAAGTATCATAATTTCACCTCCTGCTGATAAAACAAAAACATCTATCTATAGAAATCCAGTTTTATATTTACCTTCAGTCATGTTGACCACACATAAGCTAACTTGCTGTTGAGATTAAAAAAGGTTTATTGAACGAAATAACGCTGTGCTTGTTTTCTTTTGTGTGCGTGTTGTGGCAGTGCTTCTGTCATGAACAGTTCTTGAAACGTGGCTACGGAGCTGACGGTTACCGTCTACCACACACTGTGCTGTCTTCACGTAATCCGATTGTCCTGTAAGAACGAACTGCAGCCATCTGACAGCGCCCCAGGGCTGCAGGTGTAGGCGTGAGTTAATGACCTGGAAAAGTGAATCACACCAAGTGCTTCATATAGACTGTTGAGTCATAGCTGAACCTGAAATCATTTTAACCACGACTAAAGAGCAGAAGCTACAGGACTGGTTGTGTTGCATAATTTACATCATGTTGGACTCAATTTGTCCACTAAACCCTTTTGTCACAGCTCTGCCCCGAACATGTTCCAGTCACAACCTTATGTCCGTATTGGCATGAAACCGTAAATTCTACCTATCTGATCCGAGCAGAGACTTTCAAGCATCATTTTGCTCGGGGGGGAATTTGCATCAAATCAAACTACCTAAACAAAATGGTGATTCCCACATAAAAGCCAAGCACAGCAGACTTAATTCCACATTTGCATCACACACAAACACATGGACTACACGGAGTGGATCTGACTCAGTCAAGTGTCAGATGACGCTGGGTTTCGGACAAATTACCATTAATCAAATTTCTTTTTAAGATCCAGGTCGTGGTTCTCCCAGCTGGACTTGCTTGTAATTCTTTTAGTATTTAACCTCGTTCATCAGTTCTGACCAACTAGCTCCGAGAGGCAGGTCTGTAAACTGTGCAGTCATCGGGTCACTGACATGTGAGGCTTTCATGTGTGTCATTACAGTCCCGAGTTAAAGTGTGTTGCTCACACACTAACTCATGTGACTCTAAGGAAGTTAAAAATCTAGCAGGGGGAAGAAAAGTGCTTTTTCTAAAGTTTCATAAAACAAATCACATCTCTTGTTTGAATTAACTGAAGAGAGGGGATTACATGTAAATATTAAAACACGTAGAAGGCGATAGGCTCTGATCATATCTGTTTCTCTGGATGCCCCATAGATCAAAGTGCTAATGGTTTTTAAAGTTGTATTTTTGAGTTATTATTATTCCATGTCTGACATAATTACTTTGCCTTCAGAATCCATGATTGTTAAAAAACAAAACAAAACATCAACTCTTCTTTTTTATTATGCACAAACCAGTTGTGAACCACTGCAGTTTTACACAACTCTTTAATACTCCCGTGAGCGAGAAATAGGCAGGAGGATGGACTAAATAATTCATCACCACTGATAAGAAGTGAAGCCCAGTCCAGTGGCTGAGATCACAGATCTGACATCACATTTAGAACATCTCCATGGCGATCACCTGTTAATATTTATTCAGCTACATGAAACTAAAACACCTTTTGTGAGGGGGATCTGGTGTGAGCTGATCTCAGCCACAGTTTACTTCAGAGAAGACGATTACATGCTGCAGTATGTAAATACATTTAGAGCAAAATATACTTCTAGAAAATGAGAGAGTTCTCAATCCTGTCTGAGAGCAGAGGTTTTTTCCTCTTGTGTAGAAAGGATCATGTACAGAGAACATGTCAATCCAATCAGCCCACTCAGACAGAGAACAGCTAATCCCACTAATACGCCATCAGAGGTAGGTGAGCGGGGGGTGGAGGGGTGTCAATCTGTTCATGGAAAACAGGGTCTCGCTTCTTTTCCTGGGATCAGAACACGTGTGTCATGCAATGTTGGTGCTTTTGAGGCTAAAACATGAGGTGCGTTGCACTCAAACAAGCCCGTACCTGTTCCCGTCGAACACCTCCTGCTCTGCTGGGAGAGAAGAAAACAGGCGCAGCGGATCAAATGTAAAGGACATTTCGCCGCATCTTAATTCTACATCAGAACAGTGCAGCATTGTAGCAAATTCCTATAAAAGACACTTTGGCATTTTCCACTAAAATATAGTTATTTATAGTGTGTATTCATCGCCATCGTCTGCTATTGAGACCTCCAGCAGGCTGTCTGTCACAGAAACTCAGAGAAAAGAAAGCTGATACAAGGACACAGAGCAGTATTCTTCCTTTCCCCCACTAAAATATCACAATATCAGAGGCCTATTCACTCATCAGACCAAAGTATGCTGTAATGACATCAATGGTTGCCATGACAACAAGCGGAGGGTGGATGACAACATCCTACTGCGTCTTTTAAAGCAGATCACAGCACTGTTCAGGATTAGAGCTGCACACACAAACACAAAAAAGGCTCCGAGACAAACGCTCGAGCTCTAAATGCAGGGTGGGGTGCAGTGGTGGGGGTGGGGGGGTGGGGGGCTTTTGCCATTTGTAACAAGCTTCACCTTTTCTGTGATATTCACTATGTAGTGCTCAGAAATACGGGGAAAAAAAACCCTGCAAATCCCCGTGCAGCAGAGCAGGCTTTGTAGAAGGTGAGCGTGACGTAAATGCTGTTGCCGTGCATAATGTGTGTGTGAAGACTGACAGTTGGAACAAAGATTCACTTACATAAAGTCAGCTCATCATTAAAAGGCCGCACTGCACCTATGCACATGTGCCCCCTCCTCTCTAATTCACCCTTAGTCCCTTGTCTCTGAGTACATGCTGAACACATGCTGGCCAGCAGATGGACAGAATCACAAGTCCCAGTATAGATGACCCAGTAGTGTCTGGAAGAAATCAGCTCCTTCAGGCTCTGGGGCAGGGAGCCACACAGTGATGTTGCCTCGAGAAGCGAGTTTGCCCACTTTATGAGACGGTTGACAGCATAACCGAGACGGGTGGGGGGCTGAGGCAACAAGGTGACTTAAGGAAAACGAGTGGGTCAACGCTCGTCGTCTCCCTGACTGATGTTTGTCATTTGTCGCCCTGAAAGCGTCTGACCTCACTGTGTGCGCATGCCGTGCTGCGTGGGGGCTTTGCTTGACTTCTTTCATTATAAATGACACAGTCCTGGGAGGCAGCTGCATTGACGTCAGGCCTCTCAGAACTGTTAAAGGCTCTGGCAGATGAAAATCCCCCCAAATAACAGGATCTAAATGGAAAGAAATAGGTTGCTGCTGTTTCATTACTGCCTTATGAACTCAAATGGATTTAGAGGACGGATTAGCCCTCGTCCTCAAGTAATCGTGTTTTAATAAAGATTTTGGTCTGAAAAAAATTTAAACTGCAGATCAAAGCTTAGCATGTTCTCCTGCACTTAGATCACCAGCTTACAAAAAATAACTCTTTTTAATCTGGTATATGTGTGGAAAAGTCCAAAATCTGGTTTGGTTGTCAGTCTCGAATGTTCTATGCAACATCAATCGTCCTCCTACTTCACAGCATTTCTTGAAAAGCACATCCTCCTCGGAAGCGGCTATATTCTAAATAGCTCTCAAGGTGGTCTCACTGTGGCAGAATGTGCTGACACACAGCAGCTACACCAACCTGTGCATCACAGAACATGCGCATAATGTGCTCTGGTGATGAGTTATTCAGACAAAGGGCTGGAGGGAGGATTAGGGGGAACACGGCTCCAATGAGGGCTGATGGGAGATTAAAAAAAAAAAAAAAGGTTAAGATTCTCATAAAGATCTCGGCCATGTGACTTCCTTCTTGTCGCAGGCCTGTCAGCTGATTGCTCACTTTATGGTGACGGCTGCTGCATATAGCCTAAAAAAAAACAGAACTGCTTGAAGACGTAAACATGTTTTTGTTAAATTCCAAATTCTTTCCCAGCCCAGCCCTCGGTTTGCTGTGTTCCTCTCCCCAGCAGTCGTCCGGGTGCAGGCAGGTGTCAGCTGCAGATCCTGCCCTGCTCTGCATGGCTCCCTGTAGTTGAAGCAGCCCAGAGGACCTGCGCTTTTCATCTCCACTGCAGCTGCCGGCCAGGTCAGAGCTGACCACAAACACGTGGAATTAATCCCATATTTTCAGGCCATTATTGTTACTTCATACTCAAATGTGTATTGATAAAACGCCTGAAAAAATTATTAATTAAATAATTGTTTAAAAAAGCTTTTACAGAGTTTTATTGCACTCTGAGGACAGTCCTGGAAACACATTAAAAAGTCTGGGGGTGGCATCCTCTCGCTTTGGGGATGATTCTCATCATCCATCAGACCCTGGTAGGTTTTATAAAGACTGAGGAGAAAATTAAGGCCGTGAAAAGCAGAGAAATCCTCCAGGAAAACCTGCTGCAGTGTGCAGCAGAAACTGTTTAGAATCATTTTCCAGAAACATAATGCGCCCAAGCAAAAAGACAAATGTCCATGACTTTAAAACTGAACTCTCAGAGTTGCAGAGTCCAGACCTGAAGCTGGAATATAATGTTTGACAGTATAAGCAGTTTTATAAAGAACAGGATATAATTCCTGGGGTCTAGACATGCTGATAAACACAAATACATCCAAGGGCTGCAATGCACAAATATTGATTTGAGGGTGAATAGATTTGTAGTTTCAGTGCTACTTAAGAATCACATGAGGGGGGAACTGGACAACTTGCGTAAGCGTGTCATTTTTAAAACGGGATTTGTTTAAGTTAGACTTTGTGTGACATTAATAAACAGTTACTTTGCTGGTGTTATGTTGCCTAGTCACCTCAGTTCCGCCTTTTCACAGCAACAACTCCGCTGGCAACTAATCACATTTTGACATTTTGTCCTAAATTGTTTTCGTTAAGTCCGATAGAAATGTTAACTTAAATCAAAGAGACAGACATTTAGCAAATTTCCTGCTGCTTGTCATGTGGCAAATTGGCAATTACAGGGACAAGAGAACTCGGCCGATTTAAACAGATGCTTACAAAAGCAGGCGACACCGTCTCCTATGAGTTACTTTATTTGGATCAAGATACAGTAGTACAGCATCCCAATTGTGGAGAGAATTCAAAATAAAAATAAAAGCACAGTTTTTGTAATACAGGACAATCAACAATCAAGGTTTATTCAAGAGAACAAAATAAGTGGGGAGGAGAAGGGAACAGCAGGGGCAGTTCAGGGAAAGACAAAAGTTTCTTTTATCAACACAGACGATACATTTATTCAACCCGCCCATAACCACCCCAGCTCCCACCCCATAATAAAACATTATGCAGCCTTACATACATGCGCGGCCCCACCCCACTTTCGTTGAAAGCATGCACTTGTTCTCCATTGTGTTGAAATTTATACGCAAAGACTGTTGTCGTCTTGTTAACGTTCAGCGACACTACGCTTCAAATCTCATCTACAGTGGAGGACTTGGCATGAATTTAAGGGAAAACTGGGTGGTTCGATAACACTTGAGTGCCACAGTTTTGTTAACCCCCCTGACCCTGACGGCTGTAGTATATTTTAGCTCTACAATCCCCGTTAACGTCCAAGGAATAAAGTGTCCCTTACAGAGAAGAACAACGTCTCTTTAAAGAACAAGACAGGTGAAAACTGTACCCAGGCAAACTAGCAGAAAACACCACTGCTGATCATTGGCACAAAGATTAAGAGCAATGTTGAAAAAATATAGCAGAAATTCACAACCAACGGCTACTTCCAACCTGTGCATATCAACAAGGTCACTGCGGATTTAAAGGAGGGTTAATTATATGCAACACTTGACGACTGAGCTGGTCCCCATTACACTGGGCGGAGGCAATTCATTTGTTAAACCGATTCAATTTGCGCTGCTGCAAAGAGTAAACAGTGCAGCAGAGAAGGGGCTAGTCTGATCGGAGCTGGAAGAGGGCAATATTCCAGACTGATTAGTACATGCAATTGTTTGACCTGATCATCCAATTACATGCTGCAACGTGCACCCGAATATTTAAATTTCAGAGCTTTGTGCAGAAACATCACGACCCATAACAGGTTTTGTTTGTTGGGGAGGGACCTGCCTACTGGACCAGCAGACGTTTCAACCTCTTTTCTGTAGAGCCACACCGGTTGAAAAGAGCTCTATCAAAGGGCTGATTTGGGAGGAAGTTCAGCAAAATAAACATCTTGTTGCACCATCTGCTGCTCAAAGTTTATGCCTAGCACTGGGAGAGCTAGCATGCCCTGAGGTGCTAGGTAGCGAACTCAGACATGTGGTATGCTGCAATGACTCTGGCTCAAGTACAACAGTGTCCAAGGATGTAAGAGGAAGGAATGTGAGAGGGGTTCTGGTTAGCGATGCCTAGCTAGTACAGTAGCACATTAGTCTGCATGCACCACTTAATGCAAAATCATCACACTTTGCCTTTATTAAAGCACCCATTTACAGCAAAGAGGAAGGGTAACGAAGAAGCCTGTGCTATGCCTGGACACGGACTACCATTCAACAGTGAAAAAAGAAATGAAAAAAGAGAAAAAAAAACTAAAACAATTGTTAACAGCTCTCTATACATTAACCAGTTGTTCCTGAACATCAATAAATTATCTTGTAAAAGTGTTTGAGTTGTTGGTTTCGGTGGTTGTCAGGTTTAGCCATGTTGCTTGGTTATGCTAGGGCCAGAACTGTGTAAAGAAATAAAATTGTTAACGTTATTTTTACATGAGCAAACAATGAATGCAAGTCATTTATGTTTTTTTTCCATTCAAATTCTGAAGAAAAGTGAAATGCTTACAGCTGATTGCCTCCTGGGCAAAGTACTTAACGTCCATGTCCGAGTCGGAGGCCAGCTTCTCCAAAACCGGCTTCACTTCTGTTTGCAGGGCACTTTGGGCCAAAGACAAAGGATGAGCATTAGTTGCTAAACTAGCAACAGTGGTTCTTGACTTTATTATCATAAGCCTTGTTCACATTTGAGCTGCAGACAATGTCAGGAGAAATCAGACTGTGACATCGCTGGAGTTGTGTATTGCACACGTAACACAAAGTGGGAGATCGCATGAGTGAGAAGGGTCCTCACTTCTTGGAAACATTTTCTTTAGAGGACATCAACACTATGTCTTAAAAAAAAAAAAAAAGCTCTATCACTCAACACTACAATGACAGTCAAGTGATTAGACGCGTCATCAACACGCCCTTTCGCTTGCTCTAAATCCTCCTGACAATCCGGGACACAGTGTGCTGCACGCATGTTGTACTAGGGGGCTCAAAAGATAAAGTCTGGATAATGTTGGGAGCGTTCAGCCCCTCCAGACAAATTCAGAAGAACGTCAGAATTCCAGCGTAAGTGTGAAAGAGAGAGAGGAAAGACGTAAGACAGAAATGACAAAGACAACATACTTGCTGTCAAGGACAGGCCCGATCTTCTGAAGGGACTTGGCCACATTGAAGCGTACGTTGGCCACTTGGTCATTGGACATCTTGAGGACCACTGGGAGCATCTGCTTGGTGGTGATCTCCTGCCCACATGCCTCTGACAAAGCCTGGGAGACGACACAAGTGTCAACAAGGACAACAACAAGGAACAACATTTCCAAGGAATTGAACAAGAGCACGTGAACACAAGGTGATACTGTTGACTCACATTAATACAGAACAGGGTCGTCATCCTGTGGAGGTAATTGGGGTCGTTGGCCATGCCCAGCACTTTGGGCACGATGGTGTTCTGAGCCCACTCAGCCCCAAACTTCTCCACCAGCTTCATCAGGTTACAGGTGGCCGCCTCACGGATGGCGTACACTAGAGAGAGAGAACAACATTTTCTCACTGGTGACTTTAATTGCAAAGGTCTCAGTGATCAGAGGACATTTTGTGGTCCCGTCTGTTTGGCCATGTTGGAGATTGCTCAACATCCTCTTGGATAAAATTAATAATCTAGACAGATGAATTTGTATGTGACATAAACAGCACAATACTGATTCAGCATGAAAGTCAGAAAGAATCTCAGTATAAGTAAAATTTCAAGTATATTACAGAACTATAAACTGTGGCATTTGCCCGGTGAAATGTTTACAATGGTAAAAAAAATTAATAATCTAAGATTATTCAGTCAGTGAGCAAAGATTCCAGATTGATTTCTCTAGTCATCTTTCTTTTAAGGGCTTCTTACATAAGGGTGGCACAGCCCTAACCCCAGCCAGTCAAACACAGACACATGCACATGCAGACGCACAACGGCAGCATTCCAATGATGTAACCCAACCGGCCCTTTGTCCTCGGCAGCAAGCATGTGTCTCTAATTCGAAAACTCAACATGAATAAGATGTGAACACTACTTACTGACAAAAAGTAACAAAGGACAATGTTCAAAGCTGTAAAAATAGAGCAGGGTGCATTGTGAAACTATGGGTAGACGGTGTCTGAATACGGGTAATGGGTAAAACCGCAGCAACAACTAGGTGTGTGTGAAACTGACAAAATGATTTTAGTCTGTGGGACTTTGTTAATAACACTACGTGGACTAAGCAGTTTCGTTTCAGCCTGTGAATTAACACAGATCTTGAAATTATCTTTAAAAAGGCACTAATTACTTTACAACAGACATATTCCATGCCGATAAGAACACGACACCTTCGCACTGGGCAGCGCTGAACCTGAACTCAGGGGTCCTACATTAAAAATTCTCAGAATAACGTCCTTCTACCCCACCTGTGCAAAATAAACCCGAGTCAATGCCACAGTCACACTTGACACCACAATGCTCCCGCTATAATCGTCACTTCTTCAAAACACTCCATCTGGACATGACTCATAAACCGGAGGTTGGGGCCTATAAGAACAATGCTAAATTAAGATAGTTGAGTAATAAAGAGAAAACATGAGTAGGGTGCAACAGATTAGTTTAACTGCCCAATGGCAAAATAGATTTACAATAGCGACACAATGATTCTCTCTTATCTTATTACAACTTGTCAAAAGCACCGTGGGATGTAGTTGTCTTTCACACTGTACATTATTCACACCCTCATATGAGGAGCTCATAGTGGCAGACAGTTTCAGCCGGCCACATCTCATTATTTCCTTAGTCCCAATCTTCTCACTGCTACATTTACCGCAGCGTCCCGTTGATATGATGCCGCCTCATGCCAATTGCATGTTTTGCTAAAATGTATCACTGGCAGCTGCAAAGAACCAAGTGCGGGAAAGATGGATTTAGTGTTTCTTCCCCAGGAAGTTGGTTTTATTTTTCTCTGGTTATGATGTTGCAAGAACAAACCAATAATCAAAAACAATAACATTTAAAGAATAAAACAAACATATAAAAAAAACAACAACAGCATTTTGTGGCATGATGTAGAACACAGAGTTTTGAATTTTCAAATTTGAATGCCCAGAGAGCCCCTTACCGTGATCAATAAGCCAGGCCATACAGAGAGTGTTGAGTTTCTCATCGAAGAATTCCACACCCTGAGGAAACACACAGAATACCTTTTACTTTCACTCAAATCAGGGATGATAAAATATGCTTGTGTGCACATTGCCAAGATTTCTGGTTCTATGCATGGTACTAATTAGAAAGACCTCTAAAGCACAGTTTATTCAAGTTTCAGGCGTTTTCCTAGACTCCCTGACTCACCAGCTGTCCTGCCAAAAGGGGCATGTACTCTATGATGGCGAGACGGACCCTCCACTTTGCATCCTCTGCCAACTCTACAATGGCCGGCAGCAGTGACTGGGACAGCTGACGGATACCGATCACCTCATTCACGCAGTCCAGGTTGGAGATGATGTTGAGACGCACCTCAGGGCACTGCCACAGGAAAAATAAACTGTTGTCAGAATCCCTTTGTCAGATACAAGGCAAATAATGCCAGGACTAAATAAATAATTCATTTAGTCCTGATGTAAATCAAAATCTCGTTTTTAACATTCGTTTAAAAAAAAAAAAACTGTCTGCAGGATATTTTGGCACTCGGGTTTATTAATAAAGAACAGAGTTTTACTTTGAACAATTTGGGGAAAGCAACTTAACCTTCTCTGTCTTGCTCACTCTAAAACTGTCCTGACAGATGCACCATGAATTCTTGACATTTTTTGACTGTAATTTAATTATACACTTTTGGTCTTGTGTTTTTACTGAGGAAACTGGGCCATCTTTAAATAGATCTACAGGAAGTGGTAAAACAACAGGCTCATTACAAAAACTTTAAAATACCTTAGTTTATACTTTTATATACAAAATCACTGTCATTCAAATACATATACTGGACATAATGTAGCTGTCGTTCTTCTGCCAATCCCAGCTCACTGTTACTTAATGCATACTCAAAAACCCACTTCTCTATGTTTTAATATTTTCAAAAAACTGTGTAAACTACTTTTGCGTTGACACATTTTTTAATATAGTACACACAATCAGATCACAGCAAGCAAACTGATATACAGTAGTTACACTGTGTACACCATTTCATTATGCGTCCATCTTGAAACAGCCATTTATACTTAATTGTAAGGTCTCAGCCTGACTGCCAACTGCATGAATCATCCACCCAACCAGCCAGGTGGCAACCAGGTACATCTGGCGACTGCAGCCTAATGGCTTTATAATGTATCAGACACGCTGATCACGGAGGCCAAAAAGGTTGATCAAACCCAGGTGCCTTACAGAAAGCTCTTGCTGTGATTATGAACAAACTCAGGACACCGCATTTGAGGATTTCTAAAGCTATTTATATGATGTGCAAGAGAAATTATGGCTGTGATCACAGGTGCATTTTCTTTACCTCGTCTTTAAGCTGAGCCAGGAAGAGAGGCAGTAAGTGCTCTATTGTGTTGTCCTTGCCAAGGATGGTCGAAAGGCCCATAATAACTGAGGCCAAGGCTGACTTCACATGCTGGTTGGTGTCTGACACCAGTTCCTGGTGAAAAGCAGGACACACAGGAGACAAGAGATCAGCACAGAAAACACATCAACGACTTAAATAAACAAAGAATATGATGTCACAGATTAGGCCAAACATATCGAGTCAAACAAATTCCAGATTGATTTAAATGACTTATAGGAGTTTTAGTGCAAGTCTAACTACTTTTTGCCTGTATAAACACAATTAGTTTAAATAAAATCAAATGGAAACTATGTGCATTTTAAATGAGCAGAACAACTAACTACAGAGGAGGAAAAAACTACAACAGTGCCACCTGCTGTTTAGAATCCGACACTGACAGGCTCCTCTACAGGAGTGAGAATACATCTCATTAAAACATGGACATGTAAAAGGATCTACTTGTGAGTTTAGGATTTACTCTGATAGAATGCAGCAGGCCAAACAGAAATGGTTAATCTAGAGTATGCGAAATATATTAATTTCTGAGAACGTGCCAGTCTGCTGTCTCATTCAGTAGCTTGAAGAATGATTTTGGTTTACATCGTGTTTTCTGTTTGCATAACTTTGATCAGTTTTAACATTTTACAGATAATAGTTACTGAGATCTACATAACAAATAAAGCCTGAAAGAGCAATTGTACTAACTTATTATTTTATTTCAAACACAAAACCCATTTCACTGCTGTTACAATCTCTATTCATCACCACACTTATCCGCATTTGAGTTGGTACATAAATAAATTACCAAAAACCAAATAAGTTGTTTCATTTAAATGGATGTCACATCACATCAGCATATATGTTTAAGCAAAGATTATAAAAAGATATGGAAAGCCACTTGACTTTTTTCCATACTAAATTAAGTCTGTTTAACAGAGTGGGTTATACAATGAAAAAATATCAATGTGACTTTTTTTTTTTACCTTGACACACGGCAGAATGTGAGTCATGATGATTTGCTCACGATTGTCCTCTGGGAGGTTCTCACAGAACTCTAACAAAGAAGAATGCAGTCAACAAATATGGAACATACTAGATAAGATTGTGAGAGACATTCTCATTAATTTGACTTGTGCGATATTTTTATTAGTCATTAAGGCTTCATTTAATGAATGAGTTTTCAGGTACTGACCTTTGACTTTGTTGGCTGCAGCAGCACGGACCTCAGCTTCACAGTCCTTAAGAAGATTCTGGAAGGCCGGCACCAGGTCATTCTTGGTGATCTCTGGTCCCACTGCTTTTTGTAGCTATATTCATGGCACAATATCCAAATAAGTACATTAACAAGCTTTCAAAACATTATGAGATTATGTAGAGATAAAAGAAACAATTTTGATAAAATATACCAGGTAATACAACTAAAGTGCTATTCTGAACAACAGGCATGCTTACATGCACAGAAGTCAGACATTAGCTCAGGTATGGCTTCACATGCCATCTAACAGCTGAGTTAAATATTCTGAGGTGGAATAAAAAGGTTAAGGCTGCTCTTCTCATTAGAGCATTAGATGGATTGCTGTGTCAAATATAGCATAAAATGATAAATAGTACTCAATTCTGATATATACTATAGAGGTTTAACTTGCCCATCTGATCATCAGACCAATATAATAAAGGACATCTAGTATGCTTAAGGGCAACATGTGGCTGTAGGGGCATAAAAATAAGGCCTATGCATAAACACACAAAGATAAACTGACTTTAAAAACGATGCGTGTGTAATTTTCCTGGTAATTTTATTTATAATATTCTATAATTAGAACAAAGATTGGAAATTTACACAAAACATTCTAAAGTGGATACTTCAGTCAGGAATGGTAAGGAACTTGTGAGATATTGCATGTCAATAGAGTTTAGAGGCTGTCAAAACAGACCGCTGTATGATATGCACCAATGCATGTTTGACTATTTATACAAATCTTCAAGGAAAGTTTAATACACCTATCAGCTCCAAGACCTAGTTATACAATATACAATTTGTTACCAATAAAACTCAGTTTAGTTTCTCACACTCCCTCTTGTGCTACTTTTTCGTTACATCCAGCAAAAATCCGACTTTGAAAAACACACACCCCAAAAGGAAAAATGTTTGTGACTGATTTGCCAAACATGAAGAACATGCCACAACTTGGTCGAGCCTGAAAAACTCAAATAACTAAGAGTTAACAGAATGTGATACTTTAGTGCTACAAACCATCAGTTTTCAACGATCTTCAAACCAGACAGTGATATGTATAAATGACTCAAAAATATGTGCATCTAATAATTATATTTTAAAATTAAATGCTGTCACAGATAAACCACATTCATGCATTTAAAACCACACCCCATAACATTCTCATTTGTCTGTACTCCATTTTTAACTTATCTTTTATGACTCATGTGTGAACCCTGAAGAAGATAATACAAATTTAAAAAATGAAACTTACTTGCAATGAGCAAACACATTGTTGGATTTCAAATGGTTCTCAGCAAATGGACTAAAGACCGTTCTAAACGTCATGTTTGCACTCCGTTAACTTCAATTACAGTAACACTATTGCAGTTTTGTGGTTTTCTGCATTAATTGGTAATAAAAGTGATCTGATATTCACTACAGTCACAAATACACAAACACAATCTTTCTGATAAAACAGTCACGATCCTTTGTCCACTTGATTTGTGACTGGTTAAACCTAACTTTAGCAACAATTCCACCAAGCAAGGGCTTCCTTTAGCTGTGAATTAGACCAGCACAATATTCAGGGGGACATTTTGACCATTACTCCATTAAGAACCACATCAGCTCAGTGATACGCCTGGTGTGAAAGTCTTAAATCCACAGCATCTCCATTGCGTATGGTCTGGGTTCTGACTGTGCCTCTGAATTAGACTTATTTTTATATTTAGGGTCATCGGCCTCCTGCATCACCCAGCTTCTTGTCAAATATACTGTTGGGATGATGTTTTCATGTTGGTACACACACATGTTGTATATATTCTTCCCAAAACAATTCTATCTTGATTTCATGTGTCCATTTTCCCAGCAGTGTTGTTGAGGGTCAAGAATATTTTTGAGGAGGAAGGGCTTCCTCTAAGGCAGTCTGGAACTCAAGGCCTTGAGGGGAGCAGCAGCCCTGCTTGTTTTCCAACTATCCCTGTACAACCCTCATTTTGCATTTTCTGATTGACTGAACACGCCTGATCCAGGTAATTAGCAGAGGGTCATGTTCAATCAAAACAGAGACATTAACCAATTCCAATATATTCTTCAGTCTTTAGCTGTTACTCTAAAGACTCTGCATTGTGTCTTTGGAGAGATACTGGTTTGGAACACTATTCTATTTAGAGTGGCCACAGTACCATTTTCTAAAGTATATCTTAAGTATTTGAAACTACTCTAACCCTTTTCAGCTCCATGCAAATCCATAACTCTCAATTGCAAGTGTTCTGACGACTTTTTTGTGAGACATGGCTCACATTAGCTGATACTGCGCGTGATTAACACACTGTCAATGTTTAAGAGTATGATTCAAAGTAGTTGAAGCCACATCTACATTTTCCATTTCCACCTCAATTTTATGGATTGGACTACAGGTTTGCCAATATCTTCTTCCATTGGGTAGAAGCAACAGAAGTATAGTGTTGCAATACCTTTATCCAATATCACTAATGTATGCGTCTGATAAAAACAAAAAAAGAACATGCCCGTGTTTTGTCAGCTTAGAAGTCAGCTGTTTTTTTGATATGCGATTTTGGTTGTAGATGTGATCCCATTTCATAATCAGTTTATACAGAAAAACAGGACAGTGTAAACAGTGCCAATTTTTGATGCGGCTGTATTGATTTTATCGGGATGATGGCAAAGTTGAGGGGGCAGAAATAAGTCAGCTGCTTACCTCAGAGAACTTGTCAGCCACCATGTACCTAACCCTCCAGGATTTGTCCTCTGCGGCTTGGCGTAAGGTTGGCATGACCAGGGTCTCTAGATCCTCCTGAGGCAGCAGAGTGGCAATGCTGACACAAGCCTCCACTGCAAGCAGCCGCACTGAGTCCTGGAGGAGAAAAAGTAGAATTAGTGTGGCAATTCCTTTGATTTAACAGCCAGATAAATTTAGAAAGGTAAGCAGAACATTGGTTTAATCTAAACTAAGGAAGGCAAGTGCCCGCACTTACCTGCTCATCAGAGGCCAGAGCAGTGAAGAGAGAAATTATGTCACTTTTTACATATTCCAACTCTAGCACTTTGGCAAACTCCCCAAGTTTAGATGCTGCAGCACGACGCACCATAGGAGTGTCATCTGAACATAAGGTGCGAAAATGCCTAGAGATATCAAATAAACAAAATAATTATTCCAAAACACAAAACTAAATGCAGGATCAAACCAGGCTACATTATCTCCCAAAAAGAATTCCCAAATTACACCTGAATGCAAACAAACACTTTGTGCTCTAAAAATGAGTTTTGTTTAGTTAAGAACCTACTTACTGTCGAATCTCAGCCTTCACAGTGCTGGAGACACGAGGATAACAGACACTAAAAAGGCCACAGGCAGACGTACGAGAGGTGAACCAGTCACCACTGGCCAGCCGCTTGACCAAAGGTTCGAAATGGACCTCCAGGTCAACTGGAGAGTGCTCCTGAGAGATCTTCCGCAGCGACTCCACAGCTTTATCTCGGACAACTGTCTCCTCCACTGTAGCTAGACTCTCCAGAGGAGGCTGTGTACCAAACAGGGATTAGTTTTTCATTCTAAAAACACCTAGGTAAACTCAAAGAGATAATTATCTTCTAAGGATTTTATGTTGTTTTCTAAAAACAGGCAAGCACTTTTGCTGTTTATGTCATTAGTTCAGAAAGTTCCATCAAATAAAAACTGATGCAAAGTTTAAGTTATTTTTTTAAATCAACAAGCAATGAACAAATCAATAATCAATGTCAGCTTTAAGTTATTGTATAGATGGGAAGGCTTCCAATCTCTGCGTGAAATCACTGAAGACTTTGTCCCACCATAAACATTTATTTACATCAACTCTCACTTGACTGCTAATAACCTACCAAGAGACAATGGACGTACTCTGGCCCTCCCACCAGCATAGTGAAATTGCCAAGCTGCTCAGCCAAGGCCAAGAGTACCTCATCTTCATCATAGATCGTGTCTATGGAATCAGAAAGAGACTTGTGATAACATGAATTCTTATGTTATGAAACTGAAACAAGTTATTGCAACAGCTTTGCGTAGTTTAAAAGTAAAACCAGCACTTCACATAATCCAGCACTTTTTTATGCAACATCATATTAAAAATGACACTGATGTGATGGATTCTATGTCAGATTTTATAATTACCTGTAAGGAAAGGTAGAAGCTCAGTGCGAGTCCTCTCTACTCCCAGGGCCAGAGCAATAGTGGAAAGCTTCTTGATGCTGTTGAGTCGTAGCTGCACAAGAAACGAGCATAACTCAGGTTAGTACAGTGTTCATAATAACGTTTTATGCACATTTGATAATGAGCTTTAAGAGACCCTGACCACACATACAGAATTTAATAAAAATTAGCATCAGTAAACGTATCAATGTCGGCTACTGTCAGTATCTTTAACAACGGTAATTATACTTAGCCATCATTTCATATGGAAATGATGAAATCTAACAAAATGTTGGGATGAACTGGAGCTGTGTCGAACGCTGTTGTTGTGACCGTCATCCAGCTAACTGTTAGCGTTAGCTAGCATACTACTGACTGCTAGCAGTGTAAAGGGATGATGACCCGGTTTGAGCTGGTTAGACATAATAAATGAATTTAGACTTTAGCCTTCATTTCAGTTCCTGGATAAACCGACCTACATCATACAAACAGTCAAATAAGCTGTGCTTAATAGCAGGTTAGTGATCCCCAACAACAACTCAGAGTGATCGGCAGAGTAGGGTGCGCCCGGCAGAAAATTCACGACAGGCCTTGGCTGAGTTAGCTAACGTTAGCGTTTTGGCTGGTTCGCTAGCTCGAAATCAGGTGCCCGCCTAAAAAAATACGTGAAAACAGCTTTACATTTCTGTACAATAACAAAATGCCATTCGATCCGAAGCTATAGTTACTACCTGAACATCCTCATTTCGCAGTTCGTCAATGAGAACGGCGATGGGGTAAAGAGAGTCGTCTCCATCAGCTCCTGCCATTTTGGACACTGTTGCAGTTACCGAATGGCGCTGCTGTGCTGCACTACGGGGTTTCTGCCAGAGAGCTGCGACTGCAGGGCCCCCCTCCTCCGCTGCTGCCTTCAGGAAACCCCGAAAAATCCGCACCCTCCTTAACTAGGCTACGATAAAGCAAGAAAGCAAATCAAACAAACAGTCATAATATAAGCATTATAACTGTGTAAAAATGCAATACTTTGACTGTTATATAATTAAATATTCCGAAATCTGTATGGACAGCCCGAACTGAATTTAAATTTGAGTTGTATAATGCGTAGAATTGGGGACAGGTAATCAGACATATAAAATGTACATATTTTACAGATAAATCTTATATGCAATTATTTTTTTTGGCACACCCCAACGTTTTACTCAGTGCAAAAATTCAAATTTGAAGATTGCGTTTGTCAGGTATTACTTTTATTATGAAAAGTCACAAATCGGATGTTTTATTCTTCTTCCGGATTGTGCAGCGCCTGCGCTCGGTCAAGATGGCGTCTCAGCAGCAGCAGGCTGGTGGTCCGATGCCTCCAGCCGGACTACAACAGCCTGCGTCAATACAACAACAACAGCAGCAGCAGCAGTTGAGTCAACAGCAGGACTTCGACCCAGTTCACAGATTTAAGATGCTTATTCCTCAGCTGAAAGAGAGTCTGCAGGTAACGAGCTGCCCGAACCAGCCGCAGATCGGAAGTGCCCGTAACATCTCGCGTTAGTCACAATAGCTTCATTTGGTTTGGTGACAAGTTGAGATAAGATGCTGCAGCGTTAAACTTTTGTTCTACAAACACATTAACAGACTGTAACAAAGTGCTTTTAACATGTTCCATTCATTTTCAGAATTTGATGAAGATTGCATCCCTGAATTTGGCTCATAACACAGCTATTGACAACGGCATGTAAGTAATTCCCCGATGGGTTTGTTGTGTTAACGAAGTTAATCTCAGTCAGACGTTACAGTTAAACGCACCGATGTACAGATGAGTCCGTTTACATCCACTGTTTGAATCGTGTCTGTCTGTCTGTCTGTCTGTCGTTTGTTCTGGTTTAGTAAAAGCAGCGACGCCTCTGTCCAGCGCTTTGATAAAAGCCTGGAGGAGTTCTATGCCCTCTGCGATCAGCTGGAGCTGTGTTTGGTAAGATATGAACAGTTATGCTAAAAAAATGTCCTTTTATTTTATTATTCCAGTAATAATGTTACATTGTAACCAGCCTGTGCTCATTAACCCATAAAAACATGTATTTAATATGTTTAACCAAACACAAACTGACATTATGTCTGCTTTGTACAGCGGCTGGCGTACGAGTGCCTCTCCCAGAGCATCGACAGCGCCAAGCACTCGCCCAACTTGGTCCCAACAGCCACCAAGCCGGACACGGTGCAGACGGAGTCCATGTCTTACGCCCAGTACCTCGGCATGATCAAGTCTCAGATCTCCTGTGCCAAAGATATTCACAACGCTTTGTTGGAGTGTTCCAAGAAGATCGCAGGAAAGGGACAGCCTCAGGGAATCATGTAGACCTGGACTTTTTAAAGTTCCCCGTGCACCTGGTGACTTTTTGTAAAACAGGGATCCCGCTCCACCTTCAAATCCGAGTTCGCACGGCATTTGTCAAGATGCTGTTCATTTCTCAAGTAGCTGTATATTTCCATAAGATGGTTTTGTTTGATATCTTTTTTTGTAAACCTGTTGTAAATATCCCGGACACAGTCATGTTTTAAGATGACCAGTAGGTGGTGGCAGAGTTATAACTGCCAACTACTCATTCACATATTTTGTAGCTTATTTGTAATAAATATTAATTGTTCTGATACTGAGGTTTTCTTGTTGAGATTTTCAAATATTGTCCTCACAAGAACATCTTCAACTGTTGAAGTTGTTAAGTTAAAATATGGTTCAGAAAACTAAAAACCAATTAGTGTATTGACAATGCAATATTATTAGAAAATCTACTGTACAGATACATTTAATTTTCCATACAGTTTAATTTTCCCTTTATATCTGATTGCAGTAAAATCATGAGCCTGGGAAACTTAACGTCACACACTATCAGAACAGTCTACTCAGTATGTAAATATATGCACTACCTTAGCTGACCTATCATTTTAAACTTCTCAACATTTGTTAAATTAAAGGCTGTTTTTTCTTTTTCAATATTTTGTGGTGTTTTACTTTTTATTTCTCCATATGTTAATGTTCTTTCTCAAATGCAACATTTAAGACTAAGCTAATAAAAATGGGTTCTGATCCTGAAGAAGTACATAAAGGGTGAATAAAATATCTTGTCATTTAAAACTTTAATGTGCAGTGAGCAAAAATTTACTCTTTTAACCATAAAAGAAGTTCCTTATATTAATATTTTAAAGGCACAACACAAGAGTAGAAACACCTGGGCAATATAACTTTGGGACTTGTTGTGCTGTAAATATCAAGTCATTTAGAAGCTCATTACAAAGTTTCTTTCTTTTAATAATGACTAATTTAGGATTATGCTGTTCTGTCACTTGACAAACAACAGAGCCATAAGTTCAACCAGCTGATATTCAATAACTTGAGTATAGTGCTGAGAAAGGCTCATTTCCATAACCATATGTTACACTTTGGTACATAACCAAGACTTGGGTCAGTGCTGAGGTCCAGTATATGTTAGTTCTTTCCTAACCTCTTGAAGCTAACGGATTGTTCCACGAGCCCATGAACCTAGTGGGCTTGCAGCTGTGTAACATCTCAGGCCAATCTGGGTTAGTGACAAGTGCTAAAGTCCAAAAATAGTTCCCTGGGTCACTTCCAGATAGGCTCAAGGAGAGGATCCTTACAATACGGGCCCCACGCTCTCATGAACCGAGCCTACATTACCATACAAATGAAAAAAGGTAATTAACAATTGCTCAGCACATTGAAGTTTAGACAAACTTTTGTTTTTTGTTAATGGATATTAAGATGTACTTGGTGTTGGAATTAAAAAAAGGATTTAGCTTCATATTTACACATTTTTATTTTCAGACAACAGACTGTTGACAGAGCCCTGTTTTAAGCTGAAAAAAATATACATGCTCAAAATATTGAGAATAATCCAGATGAAGAAAAGTTTGTGCAATGCAGCAGTTCATCAGATGAAAAACAAGAGAAACCAAATAACAATATAAAAAGGGAATTTTCTTCTTTTTACAAAGATTACAGCAGACAAAATACATATCTAGAACATGAAGTACTAGACAATATTACAAAAAGAGAAATATAGACTTTGTCCAAGTGCATCAGTGGGTTTCAAGCTGTCAAATCTTGTTGTGTTATGAATATGCGTTATGTGAGAAAACTTAGAACAAATTCTACTCACCTGCTGAAAAATTCATTACATGAATTACTCTTTGATTCTCAGTGAGTAATGAGATGAGTCTTTTACGTTGGTGTATTTCTGGCATTGTATTATTTTAATCTGTTTCACTACATACATAGAAATTCTAAAAGGCCTTTTAGTTTTCAGTTTGAAATGTTCTCGGAGGTACAGAGCCAGGATTACATTGATAGCTAAGCATGTTCAACAGCCACTTTCCTGTAAATCACTTACCGCAGAACCTTTGCTGGTTTTCTACATTTAACTGTCTTCATTTCTCATTATTGCTACTACAGCATAAAAATAAATCTGCGAAGACCTTCAAAGATACACTTTCATATAGTTTCTTCTCGTGTTACTTGTTTCAAACTCAAGCATGGACTGTTCTGATTTAGGGTATTAACAGCGAGGTAGGAAGACAAATTTGAACCCTGGACAGCATAAAGATGCACTATAATGCGGCAATCACCGTACGTTGGATTAAATTCTCAGCGATTTATTTATGAATTTGTGCAAATTTGTGCTTTGGACAATGAGCAATGTATTTTTATATTTTTCATAATCTGGCCCACTTGCTTCTGATTCTGCTTATTGTGTTGTTTAAATAAAGTGTGTGTGTGTGTTTGTGTGTATAAGAGTGTAAAGAGCACCAATGTGTATGATGCTTGAAAGTCTTTAATGAGCACATAAACAGATGTTTTTACTGCTTTGTTGAGCCTTTCTTGTTGTGTTTACCCTCAGACTTGCCCTTGGATTGGTCTCTGTGGAAAATACAATAATACAAAAGTAAGACCAAAAGCTAAATTAACAACAATATGATGACAAAATACATAAAACGTCCTGCATGTGTCTGCAATCAGTGTTTCCCACTTGTTTGTTACTTGATCCTGATGTGCAGATTCTGGCCTGTCGTCAACATTAAATGTAGTCTGAGCGTGTAATACTAACCTGCGTGACGGCTCGGGACCGGCGAGGGCTGCCCGGTGAACAGCACGTGGTCGGGATTCCTCCAGATGAGATGTGGGGCCAGATGAATGGAACTTGGACAGCTTCTGTTGCCACTCATCATCAAATGACTGTGCTTCAGCTGGGGGTGGAGGATCAGCATGATATTAGTCATCATTCTGTCTGTGGACTGACAAGTTCTACACAGTTTTGTGTCTAGTAGGTTGAATAAGGGGTTTACAACGGGCTGCTGAAATTTTCAAAAAACACCAGCGTGTGCAATCTAAACAAATTCATCACTCTGACAAATGCTAAAAGATGTTCTTAAAGCCACGATACCATTATTGCTTTCTAAATGTTGTGAACTTGATAGAGATTTTGACCAACAATTGTTTCTTGTGCCAACACAACCGGACCCTCCACATCTAGGTAACAGCTGTGCATAGCTCTTTCAAAACATAATTTGATTTGATCGCTTTGACGTACATTCATCCATATTCTGAAAGTCCTGTTTGAACTCCTTTTCTCCTGTTTTCTTGTTGTATTTCTTCTCAAGAACATGTCCCCTGTCATGAATGTGGTGACCAATTGCCATTTTCTCCACACCACTCTCAGAGTCTTTAATTGCTCGACGGGTTTCTTTGATCTGGTGATGGAATAATATTAAAAGTCATGAGTTGGTCTTGTAATTTTTATACACATGGATGCAATTGATATTATTGGCTGCTGATGGGGTACTTACTCCTCCAGGGGCCTGTCGTGTTGATGAAGTCGCCTGGAAAATTTTTGGAGCCTCATTTCCAACCTTTGAATATGTCATGACTGATGAGGAACTGAATGAGTGGGTGTTTGAATTTGTTGGCTGGGTATCCTGACACACAATTAAAAGCACAACGTTAAGCGTCTGCACTTTATGTGCTGCAACAGTCGGAGAAAGCGGCTAAAAAAAAGGACAAAAGTGGAGGAAATGACTGGGCTCATAAACTCACCAAGTTTCGGTGCATTTCCTCCATCCTGGTTCTCATGGTGGTCATCATGTTGTCAATCATGCCAAAAGGGTTCATCATCATGTCCTGGGCAAACACAAAATGACAAGATTAGTCAACAGGCACTGTCAGCTTATAATCAGCTCCAACAAACATCCATGGAGTAGAGCGAGCTAAATATGCTAAATGCGTCACACAGCATCCTGCACATTCACTTTTTATCACTTTATCTTGTGTGACCTGGTGGCATTCATAACAGCATTCAAAAGTACATCCAGCATGCAGATACACAATAGATTTTTGTCTTAATCAGGGCTTTTCCTGCACAGAGAATGTAGGGCATTTAAAGGGATACAATGATTTGGAAATTGTTTTCCTGGGATTGTTAAAAACATTAACATTTTTGTCATTCTTCTAGAAATGTAAATCCGTGAAAGTAGCTGAATCGGTTGGATTCTGTGGGTTACAATTTAGGACCCATCTGTGTCTAATTCTGAGCCTGGACAAACCCTGTTTAACACTCAAATCAGTCATGCATGTCACGAGAAGATACATTAAAACACCGTGCATTCCGAGCCGAATTTGGAAACCTCAGCATGCAACATACTGGCCATATGATAAGAAGAATCTGATTTTATCCGTTTAAATGAAACACTGAGGCAACTTTTAGTCAGTAAGTAATGGGCAAAGCTAGTTGTCCTATGCAGTTGGCCAGTATTGGTTTAAATGCAACAGAGGACTCTACTGACCGTGCTGTCAAAACTGCCGAGGGGCAACATTGACTGGCTGATATCCTGCAGATTTAAATGATATTAGTTTAGCATAGTGTTGTATATGTACAGAACAACGTGAACATAAGGACATCAACAAACACACACAGGAAACTTGCAGACTTTTTGTGTTGAGATTGTTTCCAGTAAGTTGTTAGCTCGCTTCCATCGGTCATCAAGGCCTTGATGTAAGGACGTAGAGAGCTCCACATGGACTTAAGTTGAACCCTTTATTGCAATGGGAGCAGCCTGTAGCCTTCAGCCAGACAATGTGCTCTCTGGGCCAAAAGTGCAGGCGTTTATGACCTTTCTGGCCTAAATAAGCATCCCAAAACCCACTGCTATGTGAGCGTGTGTGTGTATGCATTTAGTGGGGGTGTGATGTGCAGGGGTACTGTGTATAATCAGTAGGGTTTTGAATGACTCGTGTTCCATGCGTAATTGGGTCGCATTGCCAGAGATTAGCAGGGGTTTAACACTGAAACAGAGCCTCATTCTAGGAAGGCTGCAGTGGGCTGGGTGGCCAGCCAGGACACGGATCTGACAGGGGGTCGAAGAGTCCAAGGCTGCTCTCTCAGCTCTTTTCAAATGTCAAGCTGATGTAAAATGCTCCCCCTACCAATATGAAGCCACATAGCCAATTTTATCCCGCAGTGGCATCTATGAACTAATAAATGCCAGTTACATATCTGGCAGCATTATATTTAGACTAGGGCTGAGCAAAGGAGAGACTGAGGGTGCAAAACAAGGAGCAGTGTGTAACACATTATTCTAGGCTGTCTGGACTACTGATGATTGACATTCTTTTTTTTTTTGAATCTCTTTCTCAACTTGATACTGAACCTGTCACTATGCCCACTGAGTCATGCTGCTCCTGCTCCTTGGAGAGAGATCAGTTACACCATAGGGGACATGTATTGTAGATATGATTCATACCTAAAAGGAAAACTGAGGCTGTGCTGCAAATGCATACTGGAGCCAGGTTGTGGTGCACCACCAATGAGTTGGAGGTTCTCTGTTAAATCTGCACGACTAGAGGCAAAGACCACCGAGAGGATAAGGAGGCTCTGAATCTGCTGGTGGTGACTAATACTGGTGTAAGTGAAAAACATCACACCGGATTTTTTTTCCTGAGGGCCAGAGCAGTAGGTGATTTAATGATTTGGTAATCCACAACAAAGTCAAGTTACTATGTTTTCCCAGCTTTAGTGCCACCAACTGGTTGACTGTCACTCAACAGTGCCTCTATAAACAAGTGTCCAGATGAATGAATGCTGTGGAAGGTGATCTGAACCAGGTATTCAATATTGGCAAGAAACTGGGAAATGTGAGAACCTATGGCAAGGTTGGACGGGAAGACGGGGCTCGTTTTCCCACTGGGACTGTAATGCTTAGGAAGCCAATACTAGAAGCACTAGGTATCCAGCATTAAGTGAGAAGTATGTGTTTGCATTTCCAAGTTGGTGCATGTCGGCATACTGTGCCGTGGCTGTGTGTCATTGGGCTTGTGAGCATGGTTTTATACTGTGTGTGTTTACAGATGTATTTGTGCGTGCACATTTGAGCCTGTGACATTGGAGAGCAGTACAGGAGTGAAATGTCTGTCATCTAGCAGCTAATGCACCAGCGCTGCCAGGATCCGTTCTGCCGAGCAGATGGACTAAGAGAGCAACAATGAGAAAACAGTGTCCATGACATCCGTACAAATGTCTTTGTAAAGCCCACAACACAGTGCCGGAGCATCGGCACCACGAGACTGACCCCGCTCTTTAGATAAATGTGTGTGAGCGTTAGAGTTATGTGATGAAAGCAGTGGAACCCCAAGGTGATTCAATTAGTCTTAATTCAACACATTTTCAGATATTGTAGGAACTCTATCAGTGGATTTTTATTTTTCACAACACTAAATCTCATAAATCCATCCATCTATCATCCTATCGTGTTCAGGGTCATTTCGGGCTGGACCCTGTCCCAGCTGTCATTGGGTGGGAGGCACCAGTCTACATCAACTTATTGTTTACAATATGAAGGAACACCTTGCTGCATAATTTCAACTTTCATGAATTCCATGTACTGTAATGTCACGTTCCACAAAATAATTATGTTTGTGGACTTATGTGTTTTCATGCACATTAGCCCACAATTTTCAAAACATTTATTTAAACCTTATTCCTAATATTTCATCAAATAGTTTGGTTAAACAGCATTTTACAGTGGATTTGTGTTTCACCCACTTTCTCGGAGGTCACTAGCTAAGTACTCCGAGCCCTACTCATTGGTAGTTAATGTTATAACGCTGATATGAGAAAGCAGATTGCTCCCTATTGAAGCTAGGCTTCTGATGAAAGTAATTATCAAGGATAAAAATACAAGCTCCCATGTGGTACTGGGATTAAAGCAGGTGACAGAGACAAAGTTTGACTTAGCAGAGAGAGATAAGCAGCTGAAGGGTGATGTGGGAAAGGTTAACGGGTCCAATATGGCGAACGAAAACGATCCCCCTGCCCCATCTGCTCGCCTTTTCATTAGAAGCCTGCACAAATTATGTCGGAATGGTACTGTGGATATGAATTCAAGCGTATGAATTAAAAGACCTAGAGGGAAGCAGTTAAACTAGGCTAGTTAGAATAATGTCAAAATAAACTGCTGTTTTCTGCAGCTGGTCGTCTCAGCAGAATTCTCTAAATTGCTAGTGGTGAGAATTAAAGACGTCTGTGTGTGCATTTGCAAGAAAGCAGCGTGTCAGTAGAACAATGCACTATAAATAGGGATCCTGAGGACTCGATATAACTGTCCAGAGGCCATGGGGGTTGCCCTTCCACCAAACCAGAAACTCACGTCCCCATACCTTCATAAGTGCTGCTCCAGTTAAGCTGTGAGTGGACAAATTTCACTATAGACTTAGTCAACTCAGTCCTTCTTCTACGGTAATAAGCCCAGGAAAAGTGGGCAAAGAGGGTCATAAGGCCTAACAACATGAGCAAATTTTAAATATAAAGGGCTTCATCCCACACGGGCCAAAGTATTCTCACCCTGTGTTCGTTCCTCAGTGCCTGCGATGAGCTGGGGTGCTGCGCCATGTCCCGACCGTGGCGTCTCCCATCCGTTACACTGGGCACCGAGGGCCCGCCAAATGGCTCTGAGAAGCTGCGCATCATCTGCCTCATGTGCTCCCTGTGAGCACGGAAAGGATCCCTAAAGGAGAGGATGAGGAGGGACGTCTAAGTAATTCTGCAAGATGATGCTGAGGAGTAAGTCCCACGAGATTAAAAAAATATATATATGAAAATAACTTAACACTTAGTATTTAAGAATGACTCCCATTCTATTGCATCATATACCTATTTAAAGAATTACACACCTTTTTAAATATGTGTTTATTTATTTTTAGATTAAATGAAGTGTGGTCACAAATGATGCAACTGCACATTTGTTTACCTACAATGTTCCTAATATTGGAATCAAAAGTTGAATGGAGCTCCACGTGTTGAGTCTCAGCTAACATTTTAATAACCTCAAATAAAAAAACTTCTCCTTGACTTTAGATTTTTGTTTTGTTTTGCATCTCACTTGTAATTCGCTTTGGATACAAGCGTCTGCCAAATGACTTAATGCACATTTAAAAAAATATTTTTATCTACATACAGTGTATTTGTTGTTTGTATATGAACATTAGCTCCTGAAACATAATGTGTGGCTGTTCTCACAGATAAAGTAACAATGTCCTGAAGCGCAGAAATGGCTGAAGTTTAAATTAGATCATAACAAATAGTCCACTTTAAAAAAAACTGATTATTGATGACATCATTTAAATGTCTCGCATAAATCAAGACTGGTAACAACATCTGACAGAGAGGAGCGCACGTTAAATGGTTTGAGAGACTTTGAAGATTCTTCAGTCCTGCAAGAAACCAGTCGTGGTCCTGATTCAGGACTGACCCGTTCAACATGAGACCCTGACACTCACGAGAAGAAGGCATCCTCGTCAAAGTCCCCGCGGAGGCTGTTGAACATTTCCACGGACTCAGAAGCTGCGAACAAACGAACCCCCAAAAAAGTTCTGATTTTTTTTTTTTTAGGAACTAATCCGCGTGGACCTCAGGTGTCCGACCCGCTCCGCTCGGCCTCGGTTCTGTAACTAAGAACAAGGTGGCAGCGAACCTACGTTAGACGGTTCTGACACCGGTCACGTGGTACGAACCCGCCACTCGGATTGGCTGGTTATTTGGAGCCGCGACAGATTCTATCCAAGTCAGCTAATGTTGTGGGTGGTCGCCATGACAACGGCAATCTGAAAATCTCGTGTTAAATTCAAATCATATCACCTTTCTTCCTCCACGAAAGAGCCGTTTAGTTTTCTAACGTCCCCAAACTTGGATTAAAATGATTATTAAAATAATTATTAAAATAAGGGGAAACCTGCAGTAATAGCACATACATGACTGTTATGGTTGTGAGGAAAGTCCTTACATTACATTACTCCTAACTGGAGACAGGACAGACACATGACACTGGGGTGGGGGGTCCACAAGGTTTAATTTGTGCGCTTGACGTAAATAAGTAGGATATTTTTATTCATTATGTAATTACGACATTGACTATTTGAAGAGAAGGGGAGTGACACACCAGCTCCCAGACTCGGTATAGATTTATCATCTGACTGGTCTGCAAATAGGCCTGAGTGTGTCTTTAATGCTCGCACAAAACAGCAACACAACACTGAATAAAACTCATCTTAAGTCAGTGAACAACCTACTTTATATATTCAAAAGCAGGATAAAGTTCAGAGCAGGTCAGAGGTAGTTTAGTCCATTAATCCCGACAGAGAGCAAGGAGATAAGGTTACTTTAGGGTGAGTCAGGCCACTGCACGGTGGGGTGAATCATTTTTTATTCTCCATCATAGAAAGACTGCTGCTACTAACTTTAAAAATATTAACGAGTGTCACATCATTCAATGCCACAGGCTAATGTGCATAATTCAGGGGCAGGCTGGTGATCAGGACACACGGCGGGTTGGTTCTCAGTACACACCATCCATGGTATGGATGACAGTGTCTGCCAAATGTAAATGTGAACAAACATAAAAATGTCACCCATAAAAGCACAAGATGGATTTCATTCACAAACGTGTGATAGCAATCTTTATTTGGACAAATTAATACAAGTGACAAAATGTATCAAATGTTACATCTACATGGTAAAACACATTGCCTCGTGTGTAAGATAACCCTGGACTCATAATCAACAAAGCCAATGATGAACAGCAGATCGTTTATTGGAATTACATAGCATAACTTCCATAATTTCATAAATTAATTAGATTGTCCACATTCACCATATAGATACTAAAGCCACCATTAAATCTACTCCACTAATATTTTGGTAGTTGTCAGTCGGCACCCTGGACTCAATCATTCATGTCACAGACCTTTGTTTTTGTCCCAAAACCATAAAAAAAAACATATCCTCTAGGTTCCCACTCTGGTGACACTGGATGACATATGTCTTCATTTTAAAACCAATTCAGCATTTTCTTGTGTTGAGGCAAGTGAACTGTGCATGAGCGACATTTAAGGTGGAAATATGGAAACTACACAGTGTGTGGACAACATTTACAGGGGTCTTGGGTGATTTTAATAGTTTTTGGACTACAGGTTGCAGACTGACAACTGACCAGATACAAGGAAAAAGGATTCATTGTTGGCCTTAGCATCTCTGTGGTGATTGTGGACATTATGATTCATTTAGAAAATGACCAAAGTTATTCTTCAAAAAAACAATTCACGCAGAACCAAAAATGCAGTTTTAGTCAACTGGCAAGCTTTTAACAACAGGTAAATGACATCTGTGTAAAGAAGACAAAATATGATGCACCTAAACAAGACGGAATATGACAAAATGAAATAAAAGCAAACTTCACTAAGTGACTAAGTAGCCCTGGATTCAAGCTGTCATCGAAACAGGAAGGATCTTCTAGTTTCCTTGCGTTTTAAGTCACAGGGCTTCCCATGAGCCTCTCCTGCCGCAGCGAGACCAGCCTATTGAGCCACAGCTCCTCTGCCTTCTCCTTGTCCATGTACAACTGCAGGAGGGTGCAGAAAGGACACATTAATAAGCATGCAGACAAAAACAGAGAAAAGGCAGGGAGCACAGCGCTAAACGGAAGTCCAGTGAGCATGGTGACCCTGCAGTTTAACTGCAGCACATTAGTCCACTTCAAGCCCTGGATTCAAAATCTCTTGCTTACTTTATAAGGCTGCATTGGGACAGATGGAAAGACAAAAAATTAAATAAATTAATAATTTTATTCTTGAAGAAAGGGCAAATGTATCTGTTTATGAAATTCCACAGTCAGCTTAAATAAATGTAAAGCAAACATGTACAGACACCATATATGTATCCCCAATGTTGTTTTTAGTCCCACAATCTTCAGCAGTGAATGTGACAGAGACAAATAGGGTGTAAATTCATTAGTCTGACACAGAGTTGTCAGTACTGTGCACTGGCACTCAACAGACCTAAGTGTGAAAGTCTGTGTGCACCACTGTACTGGCTGTACTGCTAGTGCAAAGTGGCATTTTACATGCTTTATTAGTCTGTACCTGCCTAGGGCCTGGGAAAAGCCTACATGCGTGACTGCTACTCTGCGCAGTGCATTACCATCAGCAATAATATTGATTGTAGAGGGGCTATAAAAGTGCTGCGGCAAGAGTCTGATGAATGAAGGCATCTGTTTATTAGGAAACATCATAATGACTGAGACTGAGAAGCAGGGCACCAAGACACAGAGGCAAACTGGAAGATCGTATCTCTGTTCACTGTGTGTGTGTGTGTCTGCGTGAGAGATAATGTTGACATGCTGACTATGTGTACATACTATACATCTACGTGACAATGTGTGTATTATTATGCAGATTGCAGAGCGACCCCAGCTACGTCAATCCTTCATTCCTAACCAAGTCCGCTTACAGCTGCACTGCATGTTATCGGTGTGTTACATTCAACACGAGTGAGTTCTTGTCTGTCGGCCGTGCACCGGTGTCATGGTGCTAATGAGCCTGTGTGTGTGGGATGACAGTATCTGGGCTGGGCTAATGGGACTCATCTGTTCTAATTGGAAGGGGAGCTGGAGCTGGGGCTGGGGCTGGGGCCCGCCTGGGGCATATTGCTGCCATACATCAGCCTGTCTGAGGTTGTGCATGTGTGTGTGTTAGAGCTAGGGGCGGTGAGTGTATATAAAAGAGATTGTGCGTGAATGTGAGGGGGTTATCTGCATACGTCAGGACATAACTTAGTTTCCCCAGAGGAGATAGATGACTGGGAAGCCCCAGGGAGCGTTATTGGAGTTTAAAGTTTTCCTTCTCGTTTTTTATCATTGGTCCGCAGGCAGGGGAGGTGGTGAATTCAAGGAGGATAGAAACTGCTATACTCCAGTGTCCCAATGCAAGGAACAATATCCGAATATAAAGGAGTAGTGTAAATAACGGTGGCAGTGGTGTTAGTGGCAGCAATAGTATTTTTAAGAGAAATAGTTTACAGAGTTTGTCGACCAATAACTAAAGGCAGCCACCATACTCATAAAAATGTGGTAGCAATAGATATCAACTTGCTTGTAAAGTGCTCAGGCGGTGTTGAAAAGTTTGCAGTGTCATATTGAAACAAATAGAAAAATGCAGACTTATCACTGTCTGCAGTGAGAACTTACGCTGGGATGGCCTAGTGTGTCAGTGTCGTTGTAGACTATGGATGTGGGAAAGGTGACGTCGGGTAAATCTGCCCTCTCAGACTCTTGCTTCACCTCAGCTGGCTCAGCCTGTACTTGCAGAAACAGAGGAAAGACACAACAATAAGCATTTTGGATTATTTGTGATTGGATTTAAAGTACTATGCATTATTAAATATAATATTATATGTAATATTTTACTGCATGACTTTTAGTACGCAGTTTTTCCATGCTAGAAAATAAACAAAATTTAATACATTTAAAAAGCCATTATGAACACAAAATGTTTTGATGAGTTGTCAGAGTAGTTTTTTTGCCAATATATACAAACCTCCAGCAATGCAAAAAGAAATGCAGCAAAACATTAGAACAAACTGCCACGAGCTCCAGGAAGATCTCAGAGATTTAAATCTTTGAATACCATTTTTCTTTTTACAAACTGTGACTTAACCCACGTCTTTCAGCATGTGAGTTGCGTAAGTTGGTAGAAAACGTAAAACTTTATAGGTTTGTCTGCAAACCCTGGAAAACACAACGTAAAGATTGACAGACATCACAAACTAAGTGGAAGTAGTATGACATATAGGAATATATGTGGTAAGGAATGGAGACATGAAATGCAATGTCTCATTTGTCCAGCAGATGGGAGTGAAAGAGTGGTGAATGTAGCACATGTGTCTATAGTAATCGGGACAGCTCTGGCTTCAGATGTTGTTTTTTTATGTAGTTGTCGTTTATTTTTGCTTTGTTTTAAATAACTTATTTGATTGTCTTATTATTATTACTTTATAGCTTCCGCATGGCATCACAAAACAAGAATTATTATACAATGTACATGCTTGGAACATGTTTCTAGCCTTAGTGTGTATATTTCTGTCCTGTACCTTCCTTCTCTATTCCCCCCGAACTGTCAGTTTTCTTATGATTAGTCTTTTCTGTGTCTCCGGACTATCCCCCCTCAAACCTCCAACCCTGATGCACTTTCACAAGAAAACACAAACTGTACAAAGGTCACATGTCTAGTTTTTGTTTTATCTTGCACTAGCTGTTATGTTGTGTTATTTGTACTGTTTTTGGTTGCAAATTAAAAAAAAAGTTGGTAGGCTAATTAAAACAGTCTTGGACTGGGGCGTTTTTATTTGGAGATTACTGAAACTAAAGTTGACAATTTTAAAATGTTCAGACTTTCGGTTCAAGTAATATTTCTGAAAGGGACTTTTGATAAGGAGGAAGGCTCGTCTCCCTACGGAGACGCCAGAGGTTTTTACTTTTGGTTTTAATAAGCGCCATAGCTGGATGGATGACCTGTTCTCATTGTTGTTTCTGATGAAAATATGAAAATAAGCACTTTGGCAAGTCCATTCATTTTTAAACACTTAAACCAGCCCTAGAGCAAATGTTTACCCAGTTGGAAAGATTTTATTAGAATCAACTTGGCAGGAAATGAAAAGTGAGGGAGATAGAAAGCGTGTTAGCTAATGGTGATTTGCCAAATGCCAAACAGTATAACGGTCACAATAATGCTTTGAAATGACTTTAACATTTCTAATGAAACAGCTTACTTAAAATAGAAACAAATACCGTAATGTAGAAGATTTTCATGGGATGTTTGTTGGAGACATTAACTAAAGATACTGTATGTGTTATGAAGTAGTCGAAGTTTAATTGTTATTGTCTTTGCTTATATGTTGAAAAGCAAAAATATAGAGACTATAAAATTTCCTCAACTGTGGATATCTTTATGACAGTTTTTAAGCTATTAACCTGAAAACCAATAAAGAACTTTTATATGAATATATCTAAACTTGAATTTGTATTTAAAGTAATTTTAAAGTAAAACCTACAGTTACTCATTAAAATCGCTGCACAATTGAGTCACTTTTCGTAAACTCTAATTATGTTTATTCTAAAATATGATTGCAATGTGATTTTATGTCTCAAAGCTTCTACAAGCACGAGTGATAGCATTATAAATGGGTGGTCACCTGTTTGATGTGAGAAGTGACATACACGTAAAAAAACCAAACGTGCAGGTGAACGAAGGCTCCTTTCTGAGTGTATAACTGAACATAGTGAAATTAAAGGGCACATGTTCATTGCAGTGCACACACTGTCCCCAGTCATATTCTGAAAAGCAACAGATTTATTTTGAATGAGATTATTTCATTGTGTAATTGAATTTTGCCATACAGGGGAAGTTTTGTCAAGACATGAAAAAAATAAAAAAAAACTCTTGTCTTGACCTTTGTCATACTCATCAGCATGTCTCCCAAAATTCTGCTCAGCTTAACATGTCACATGTTGTCACCTATCTATTCAAAATAGCCATGAACCACAACAAATCGGATTCCTGCTGCTTTAGAGACAGGTACATTTCAATAACGTACGTTTGTGTGTGTGTGTGGAGGGGGGCGGGTTAGGCAGAGGACGGCTGTTGCCTGCTGTGGCTTTTATGTGGGTGCTGCCACTATAGAGGCAGCGAACAGTAGAGCGCCTGATGAAACCATCTCAGGTTGGAACAAGCGGAGCTGAATGGGAATGTTTGATTCGGTCTGGGTTGTCTCTGGACAGACAGCCCAGCACAGCAGAAAGGGAAATTCAATAAGAGACAGACTGAAAAGATAGAGAGAGTGGAGAGGGGCAGGGGAAAAAAAGAGAGACAGAACGCACCTTTATATCATCCCTGGATGATTTGAAAGCCTGAGGAACAAAGGAATCACTCTCGATGGCCTCAATATCCTTTATCCTTCGCACTTGTTCCTCCAGAGAAGTTCCCTCTGAAACATGTTAGACAAAAGGAGACTATGAACAAAAGCAAAGACACTTGCACACACATGTGCACAGACATGGAGAGGGTCAGCTTTCCCTTGACATGATCTAAAAGGGACCAGATGTCATTTAGACTGGACCTAGTTGATCGTGTGTTATGTCTCGGTCTAATGCTCTTTGACACACACAATATAAAATATATGATATTCCTCTATTTTAATCTTGGCCTCCATGAAAAAGATTCTTGCTTGGCCAAGGGCATAGCTTAGATACAAAAGGCAGGTTAAAAAAAATAACCAGATAATAGCCAGTCAGTGAATTGCACTCAGATAATGCATTCTAAAATAATCAAAAATATGAACACAAAGTCACTCCAATGGAATTTCATTATGGAGACTAAATGTGATTTGGTTTCATACAGTTTTCATGTATCAGATTGTATTTTGCTCTGGTTTGTCCAATCAAACAAAAAGACAGAAAGGGTTTCCAGTAAATTACTTTTGGATATAAACACATCAGGATTCTGCATATCAGATAATAAATCATTTCAAGAATTCAAGCGCAGTCTTCATAGCGTAGGAGGGCAAAAATAGGTGTACCAGAAAAGTTAGCAGGAGTGAAAAAAAAAAAAAAAAAAGACAGTCTGAATGCTCCCATTATTCTCTGGCTGTCAATCTTTCCACTGATCAGTCAATATTCATCCCTCTCTCCCCCATCCATCCGTCCTCTCCTGCACTCTCCCATCTCTCTATCTGTCAATCCAGTAGACATCCATGTTTCTCTGCTTCACTGATGTAGGCTGTGTCATGAAAACAAGTACACAAATAGGAACACACACACACACACACACACACACACACACAGTATACTCCCGTAGCACTCCCACATGTACATGTGTGTTTGCAAACTTACATACTTTGCACTTACATTCATAGCCAGGATAAATCTAATCATGGGCTCTACTTTACTGCACACCAACACACATACACACACACACACACACACACACACACACAGTGTGCAACTGGAGCTAATAGTGGGAATTAATTCAATCCATTAGCAGCTACAGAAAGGGTGTCACAACAGATCTTCATGGCTCTGGTGTTTAATGAATAAATGAATATTTGTTTCAGCTTTCATAGCAAAGCATCACATGCTATCTCTCTCTCTCCCTCTCTTTTGAGCACGCATGCACACACACACACACACACACCCTATTACAGTCCATAATAGCACTCAAACAAACTCTGTTTTGATGTAAATGCACTGCAGAATTGGACAACTGAGTGACAAGTGGAATTAAGCCTTGCTATATGACAGACTATCAGCTTGTCATCCTGTGTGGGAAGATGTGAGCAGAGATGCATTGCACAGCGGCTCCAAGAATAGTCATTACCTTGACTAGGCTGCTAGATGAAGTCTGAACACTGGCCCAATATCCTCCAAAAGACTGTGGCCTGTCCTTCACACCACTATCACCACCACACTCTGCACAGCTGCATGCGTCTTTATGGAGACTATGACTGGCCAGTGATTAATTCAGCAGTTAATTTGCTCTTTCTCTGCTGCGCTTTGAGCATGGACACCCTACATAAACAAGTACCACACAAACCAACGTGTATCTATACATATGCCCCCCCCCTTCCAATATCTGCTCACATCTCCTTGGCAGGACCGTCTGTTGCTGGGTTGTCTGCGCATGCTGCAGGAATCCATTAAGGCCTCAGACTTTTTGACAAACACATTATTGGTAGATAAAATGACTTCCATATGCTGTTTGTCAGATGTCAGCAGGAAAAGATATGTATTTCATGAGAAAATCAAAAATAATGGACTTTGAGTGCGGGCCTAGCAAGCTCAGAAGCAAACAAAAATCAATAGCGTAGCTGGGCGAGCGCACTCTACAGAACAGAGAGGTCAAAGTTGATATTTAATATTGACACCTTATCTGGCAAATTAATTTAACAGGTCGACCCAATTGTCACCGCATCAGGACAGCTTCTGTCAGCGATGAGAAAAGGATGAAGTAGAACTTGAAAGTAATGAAAGACAGACAGGGAAAGAAAGGATGAAAAAATAAAATTGGACAATTAAATATACAGTATGTATGGTTCATATCTGGCTAATTTGACCTCTCTAGGGCATTTGTCTGAATCCTGAAATACTTTATCACCATTACAGCATTCCAGGAAAGGGATCAAACTCAATCAATAAACTTTTATCTGGTATCTACAGAGTAGAACAATGGACAGGGACATAGCAACGTGCGTTAACGCGAGTATATTACACATGAGTATGTTACACTTCTTCATGTGTGCGCACATGTATAAAGGTGGGAGTAAAAAGACCCTCACTTGCTGTCCCATTATGGAAATTAGTTGGACAGACAGCGCTTCTGATGAGTGGCTCAGGATCAATAGGCTATTGTTCTCTCTAAATAGCTGTTTGTCCACTTCATTGATTAAGACCAGAAGATGGGGAGAGAAAATCAAACCAGCCAGTCTTCAGCCTTGAAAACGAGAGCGTCGTGCAGCAGCTGAGCTTCAGCCTCCAGAAGAGGGAGCCGTTCAACAACACATGCCTGTACGGGAGCAGAGGCCTCGGGCTACGGCAGCCGTGTCTTTGTAAACTTGACTTTGGTCTACAGTTTGTCAATCAAGAGCAGCCGAGCTGAATATATTGCTGCTGCTGATTAATTCCAGTAATTGAGTGCACTGGCGTGCCAACTAAATTACCGCAGCCCTTCTTGTTGTTGTGTGGAGAAAAATAAATACAAGGAAAACTAACTGCTTGTTTTATTGAGGTCTTGCAAATTGCGGCAAAATCTTTGACAGTGTTTTGGAATTATATGGCAAACACAGAGCTGAAAGGCATTTAATGAATGTATTGAAAATGAGTAGGCCACCAGAAAAAGGGCAAACTTTCGTTCCTGTAATGCGATATTTATGGAGGCATAGTGGGACTTTACCAGAGAACAAGAAAAACAACCGGGCTTCTTCATGGTGCCTCCCATTTTAATTTGGTCAGTTTAATCAAATAATATACTTTTCCAATTTGTCAAAGAAAACGATTAAAATTCATAGATTCAAGATTTGTTTTTCTGTTTTCACATTTTTTCTATGCATTTATCAAAGGACACCCCTGACACAGTCTCCTGCAAACCAACCGACAACACACGCAGACAGAAGATTTCTCGGAGTTTTGTAACCTGAGCGTCTGAACGTGCACGCTCACATACAACAACATTCTCTCGGTTTCCCAGGTTTCAGCAATGTGACCCCCTCACTCCCTCCCCCTGCCCCCACCTCTCTCCTTGCACCGCACTAAAGATGTGTAATTCAATGCTCAATTTAGGCCTGTCTCAGTGGAGATTTTTTTGCCTGCTAATTGATAGAAATTAAGCCATTAATCAAGCCACTAGCCATCATTCAACCCAGGGAAGATGAATACAAACTTTCATAATAACCACCTTCCCCATTTTAGCCCTCATTAGCATTAATTTTTAATGTAATTATGCTATTCTTTTACACTGAGCTCATAAATTACTGCTCTTTTGTTGCTGGCTGGCCTTGTAAAATCCAAAGTAATGCTTTGTAGTCTGATCTTTAAGGCAATTACTGGCTTCTTCACTCTTTTATCTCCCTGCATTTCCAATAACCTGCTCTCTAATGATTTATCTCCGCTGTACCCCCTCCTCCCCCCTTCCCAATCCCCTTCCCCGCGCTTCCTCTCACTGCACCAGCGGCCAACTGCCCCGCTGCCAGCCTCCGCCTCCAATCCCCCATCCGCCCACATTCTCCCCATCTCTTTACAACAGCCCCAGATACATCAGGGATGCACACAAACACATGCACGGATGCCTCCATCAACTTAACTGCATTAAAACGTGTGTATGAGTTTTTTCGGTGTCTGTATGTCTGTGTGTGTGTGTGTGTGTGTGTGTGTGTGTGTGTGTGTGAGTGTGTGTGTGTGTGTGTGTGTGTGTGCGTGCGCGCAGTAACTTTGTTTAGTATCTCCTTTAGTCATTTTTCAGCTCGCTCTTCATTAGCGAATATCCAGCTCCAGCAATGGCCACAACACCTGGGGAATGCCAAGGTAAGAGACTGGCGCTCCATCTCACTCTTTCTCTTGGCTGGTCTCCTGTGGGTCTTACCTGTAGGCTAGCTGCTCTTGTTTATGTAACCCCTGAGCTGGGTAAACACACACATTCACGCATGCACGCTCACACTTGCAAAGCTTGGCATCAAACAGCTGAGTTAAGCATAGCGGGGCTGTGTGCTAGGAGCGATAGAGGGGCTTCGGTCTGGCCACAGCATCCTGGCTGCATCAAAGTCTTTACTGTATGATTCTCCAGGCCCAAACAACAGGCTGCTCCAACGCATGCCTGGGAATTAAAGTGAACAACAACAGGAAAAAAAATTAACAATGGTTACTTATTAAAATCTCACTGATGAGATTTCATTATCAGCACCAAATAACTCTCTGCGAGACATTTTGCTTCGCAGATGAGGATTTCCATTACACTGTCATTAAAACAAAGGAACAAGAAAAGAAAACAAACTTCTGTGTCTGCTTGGTGTCAGCAAATATTGCTACTAATGAGGCATTTTGTCGACATAACAGAGAAGTTTAAACCTGTCCTACTGAGGCCCAGAACTATCAAGGCAGACCTATTGTTCTCCTTCTGCAAAAAAAAACCAACAAAAAAAAACAGACAGCCAACTTAAGTTATTAAAATAGAGTCTGGTGCTGGCCTTGGTTTGGTAATACTTTTAGACTGTATTGATCTGGGGATGCTGACAGGTTCCGATGTTAGCCCTGAAAATGCATCAAGTGGCTAATGAGCAGCTATTAGTCCCATTGATTTGCTGATTTCAATTGATAGCAGGACAAAGCTGTACGTCAATATTTGCATTACTAATACCCTACAGATTTAGGCACTGAAAAATGAGACCTCGCTGACTAAGGGTGACAGAAAAGAAACAGAGAGATACAGTCGGGGAGACAAAGACCGTGTCTTGTTTACATACTTCCTCGGGTAGTTTGTGCATGTCCAGATGATTTAAAAGGTTGGACTATACTGACATTTCTTCCTAATGAACTTCTCCTTTTTTACAGCATAAACATAATCCACTGCCACACCTGAATATGTCATTTTGAGATAAAGGCAGACAAAACAGCAAGGCCAACATAAATGGTGATTATGTAGATGTGGGTAGTTGTGGACATGATCAGTAAGCTTTTATCCCAAAATTTTCACTAATAACATTCTGATTAGAAACTACTACCAAGAGTGTTTCGCATACGTGTAATGTGAATTTCTCAGGAAATGTTTAAGTTACGCTTCAAAATAATGCAGGCTACGCGAGAGCAAGTATACTATAAACCTTAGGAGGGAAGCAGACAAACACCTGGACCCAAGCGTATAGAAAAGTAAAAATGCCACGTGTGTTCTTTCCCCGATGTGTGTGAATCTGTATGTTCTCTATAAGGACGCAAACCACCAACATTGGTGTTGCAACAATGACAAGATGTGCTGCTGATGTTTGCCTGACGCCTGTGGCAGCCGGGTCAACGGGTCACACACAATGAGGGAACTTTCTGACAGGCTGAGCCAGATGTCCCAAGAACGTCCCTAAGGAGTGTGTGTGTATATGTATGTGTCTGCGTGTGTGAGCGCGTGTGAGCACGGAGATGTCCAATGATAGAGCAGGTGGCTAAGCCAATCTAATGTGCGTTCCCACGAGACCACACACAAATAATACACGCAGTCACTCATACAATATCCAATCCGGCTTGAAAAAAAACAAAAAAGTACTCCGTAAACCGTGTCTACCAAGCGATCTCCTGCGGTGATCACCTTGTTTTGATAGTGTCAACTGCTCTCTGTGGACTTCTGTCACTCTCATCAGGGGGCCTGTCACGCGTCACTATAAACCTCATACAGACTCGGCCAGGTCTAATGGTTTTATGGAATCTGTCAAGAATGCTATATATGATCACTTTTTTGGGGGGATAAAAAGGCCATGTGATTGTGCAGATTATTTGACCTTAGCACAAATGGCATGCGATATGTTTATGTGATATCTATTTGGCATCAGGAAATGAAGTGCAGCTGGTGACTCAGTGTCTCACACAGTCTTCTAGTGTCTCCTAGTGATAGTGATCTCCCACTCTCAAGTCAATAAAGGTCTGAATGATGAATTAAAGACCCAAACAACCTGCTAATGACAGGATGACATGGCAACCACGTGCCACGCTCGGCTATCTCTTTCCACATCTCCACTCTCTCCCCAGTCACCACTCCTGTCTTCTGTCATTCAACCCCATTGTGCTCATTTATCCTCTCAACTTCCGCTCCTCCACTGACCCCGATTCAACTTTTCTACATTATATTCGGTGTTTTTGCACCTAAAAATCTTGCTACTATGATAGAATCACAGTTAAACTTCCTTCTGTGTGCGCTCATGACAAAATCTTGTGAAGAAACAACAGACTGGCCTCAGTCTATCCTTCCATCCATCATGCATAATATCTGAAGCCACAGAGTGTTTATATAAAAAACGATGATGCATGTAATTGTTTTATTTTGCCATCGAAATGGCACTGACTGATCTAAAGGATTTCTACATTATATGTTTGCTGCGTGTGTGTCATGAAAACCTCAGACATAACTTACAAGGCTTTGATGAGACACATTTTGGGGAAAGTGATGCAACACATTCGACATCCCTGGTTTCAAATACACTATTTGTATTACAATTGAAAAAAATATCCAGTATTTACTTGTAAAGGGCTCAGACAGAGAATATGCCATTTATCGAGGACGACATGTTTATTGACGCTTTGTTGAAACTGTACTTATCATAATCATGGGTATAAATAATACATTCATTTTCAGAAACGAGGGTCTACCTTTTGGAAAAGCAGTGCAAACAAAGTTTAAAGGCATCTACTGTATATTTACTGCATAAGCTGTAAATCAGCTCTGTAACTGAGCTCTTGCTAAGACTTGACTGCTCCTGCTGACCTGACTCCGTGATGCTAACTGCAAACATAGAGGACTAACTCAAACCAGGTGGGTGTGTTTCTCTCTCTCTCTCTCTCACTCTCTGTCTATGCATGTGTGTGAGGAAGAGAAAGAGAGCAGTGTGAGTGTTAGCCGATGTACCGTGTCTGGGCAGCATCACAGAATCTCATTAAACAGCGAGGCTTTCTCAGGCTGAGTGGTGAGATCTTCAAGATTACAACTTTCTCTGTCCACGGGCTTGAAAGCCATTCCTGATACTTTGTAATATATTTAGTTTTTTCATATTCAATTAAATTATCACAGAGGCTCGCAGCTTTGGTGAGACTCATACGTTTATTGTTACCATCTACAGAAGCAACAAACCCCTAGAAATTCACTTTGTTACGATCACTTTTGGCATTTTGATATTTTTAGGCAGATCCCCGCAGGTTCATTAAAAAATGTCTACACACAAAATGATAGTAAAGCTTTTATTTGTAAAGATAACATTAAATTGTGAAGCAGTTTGTAGATGAATGACCTTAAACATATCATAAATAACTCTTCCGTACCCTGTCTGTGAGACTCAAGCAGCTCTTTATTAAGCACAGTGGTGTTTTAGTGTGATTACAATAAAGAGTCCTGCCCTGCCCTTTACCAGAAATAACAAGCATTTGACTGCATTAACTTGATGTTAAACTAGGCCGCGCGTTCGTGTGTTTGTGTGTGCGTTCGGGGGAAAAAGTGCAGTGGTCTCCATTTTTCGATCCCAGGCTTGTCAGCAGCTCTTTTATGAACAACTCTATAATTAGAGAAACACCAAGCAACTAATTACTTAATTGGAGCAAGCTCTTTAAAATGAAAATGATGTAATCGGAATCCAGGAAATGGGTTTGATTTTCACGTGCACTAATACGCGAACGTTGACACACAAACAGGCGCACACACCTCGTGACCTACAGTCTTCTTGACATGAAGCCATCAAGCAACCGAGTCTTTCCCCTTAGTTGGGCTGTAATTGATTCTCCCTTTCACTCTGCTAGCTCCTGACAGGGTGAGTGTGTGTGTTGGTGAGAGAGGAGAAGGGACAGAGGCAGACACTCCTGTTTGTGTGGTCTGTTACAAACTATATTAGTAAAGGTCATGGCCGTGTGTGAATGTGTGTGAGTGGTAATTAATTAGGCAAATGCCCCCTACCTCCTCATCTTCTAACCTCAGTTGTAGACTATTAACCTTGGCACTATGTAATATATTACCCTCCTTTTTTGTTCTTTCTGCCCTATTACAGGGAATTATGCAAAAAAACAAAACAATAGTGGCATCATCATTTGCATATAAATCCAAAACTTCTTACTTTTCCATCATAGCCCTAAATTCAGGGAAAAATGTATGAATATTTATGTGCTTATAATGTCCATTTAATGTCCATTTAATCTTGACATGTATTTTATCAGATGTATCTGTGTGTGTGAGAGAAGGGTCATATCTTCGCCTTCGTACCACATCCTTGTTATGTGTGTACTATTCCATGCAGTGGAAGCCTCCACAATCTCTGTCCTTTGCTCCACTCTGCACTCATTGCTGTCAACTACCCTCAATATACTGCTCTGCGTCAATTTTTTGGGATCACTGGACCTGTTGTGAATCTACACAAAGAGCTTGTCCTGGAGTTGCAAAATTAATAATTAGGTAAACTGCAATATTTGCTTATGTTACCACAGCGTGATCATAATCAGACTAACAGTGTTTCCAAGCAGGATTGGGATTGAATTGACTGCAAAAACTATAAAAGTGTAACTAAGAGTTAGAAGTAAATCAGGAGACACAGGAAGCTATATTATGATTTACTAAATTATCATAAAACATTTTTAACAATTTTTAAAAGACACTATCTTTTATTATCTGTTGTCATAGCCAGATACAAAACTCAGCTGTCCAGATGTCCAATGCGAACAGCAAGAATAATGTAACTGACTAATGCAGGGACCCATATTGTACAATGAAGTCACTGACCCCATGTACAGTAAAGTAGGTTATGTGGTTTTAAAACTTTTGCTTTGCTAGTGTTTCTAAAATTACTTGTTCTTGGATTGTTCAGTTTTCTCAGTTGTATGCTCTTTCAGGAATTTATTGTGATTTTGATTTTGTAATTTTTTTGCAGTAACACAATACCTTCAAACGAGCCAAAGTGCTGCAGTTAAGCTACGCGGCTCGTGTAAATCCAGATATAAAAAATGGGAGTCAAGTAGTCACCTTCCTCCCTTGGTGCTGAGCTAATTTTGAGAACATCTTATTTATTTTAACGGTAGTAGTAATAGAAGTCTTATTCATCAGGTTCTGATATATTTTTGTTCTGTGTGTGTGTTAGGGCTGCCCTTTTGCACAGTGAGTCCAATTTAGTGCATGATAGACTTATTTCAACTACTACACCCCCAACAATCCACCCCCTACTGCAAAACACACAGGCACCCACACACTCCTCCCCTCTCTTAAGTGATCTCCTATGTCTAATGACAAACCTTGCAGGGGCCACCACATGGCCAGAGCCACCCACTTTGACCTACAACAGTCTGCGAGTGTTTTAATCACAGCAGCCTAACCAACCTGTTCGACTGCATCAAATACACTACAGCTGTGGTGTGATCGTGTCCAGACGTAGACGTGTCTGAAATAATAGAAATGTTTTCAGTCACACAGGCCTCTGCTAATACAGCTGCAACACTACGGCTGAGTAGGTCATACATACTGTTTAGCAAGCGTTCAATATTTCTGAATTAAAAAAAAAAATTACGGTTGAAATTGCAAAAAACTGATACAAAGATTAGGTATCGCAATAGGCAGGCAGAAGGTTTTTAATCCGATTTTCACAGTCAGCACCTAATATGCACCAAATCTGCCTGATATTACACCTAAATGCACGGGAAATCTGGAAATGTATCAGCCCGGTGAATCAACGTGAGGCTGATCGGCCTGCTGGCAGCAGGTTAATTGATAAGAGTGACCCAAGAAACGATTATCAATCACAGAGGGTAAAAGGGGGCTGCCAATCATCTGTCCACTTGACCTGAATAAACCGGCTGGAAGCCTGCGCGGTCAATCTCTGCGTAATCTAACAAAAAGCATGACTGCTATCATGTCAATCTATAGATACACCTATAGAAATTATGAAGCTATAGGCCCATAGCTGCCGCAGTGACAGCCAAACCAGGCAGCATGCCATTACCCCAGGACAACAAAGGGTCACACAGGGTTAGTGGAATTCAGCATTCGCCTCCACTCATTCACAGGACCAGCAGCGCCTGGGACAGCAGGTCACCTAATCACCTTGCAGAGCCATCTCTGAGAGAAAAAAAAGGAAAGCAAAAGGTAAAGGGGGGGAAATCTACTTTAAATTTGCAGTGATGAAAAATCAATAAAGCAGTAATTGCTTGGCTTATCACCGTGCAATGAAACAAATTGGGAGGAAGAGGAAGGCAAGGAGAGGGCTGGTGTCCGTGCTGTACGCCAGGGTTTTTTGGCTGCAGCGTGTGAAGCTCAGCATAGTGCGAACGAGAGAGGGGGGGGAGGGATGAGGGGCGGGGGGGGGAGTTTGGGCTTCAGTGGGCCAAGGCAAGGAAAAAAGGTCTCCTCGTGATAATTAAATCTTCTCACACTGATTTTCTGCCAAATTTATTTCCCCAGGGACCATAACTCTGATTCAGTGCTTACAAGCCTTGCATAACTAATCATTTCAATGTGGGGGGAACCACAGACCTGAATGAATAGGGAGGAGAGAGGAGGAAATAAAAAGAAGGATGGCTAGACTGAATCTGTGGCACTATTCATCTCCAAATCAATCACTTTTTAGGCAGGACAAAAATCAGAAATAAGTGTGGAATGTTTTTCTGTAAAATACGGTTTGAAACAGACCTTTAAAGCGAAGGTTTAATTGATTGTCAGTGTGCTCCATTTAACACTTTTTTCTGCAGTGCTATATGGGCCGAAGACATCCTTTAATTCCTGGAACAAATGGAACTCATGAAGCCAATGAAGTGTCGGTTCAATATTCCTCTGACTGTTCCTGGCATGATTGTGTTGAACATAATAACACAACAAATAAGGCCATTTATCTGAAGTAATGACAGGAGATGAGGCTAACTCCACTAATCAATATCAAATCAATACAAACCAGATTTTCTTACATCAAAATCACTGAGACAGATCTTCCCTCAGTGCAGAGTGCACAAGAACAATACACTGCCTCCCTGGAGTCCTAAGGTACGGTAGATCATATAACCAGTGGAAAGAACACAGTTTTATAAAAAAGGACAGTGGTTTACCCTGAGCGAGGATGCTGGGAACTATAATTATAGCCTGGTATAATTCAGACACTGTCCTTATTCAATCTTCATGTTTTAGTTAATTTGATGAGATCATGGAGACCAGATCACTCGTGTTTACCAGCGGATGAATTTCACCGCTTGTCCTTCAAGTGGCGGCCCGAGCAGTGCCGGTGGTGCTCGGCGAGGTAGCGTGGCATCCCACACTATGGCCCTGGTAATTAAAACATTTAAAACAGAGCCAGCCCCCCTGTGCTCCCAGGGTGTGATATGGGGGTCACGCGCCTGTAGATTCTAATTTGTGCACCATTTGTATTCATGACAGGCACGTGCTAAATATTTAACAGCAGCCCGGCAGGAGTTTTGTATTGTTAGGCTTTCCAGGTCAAATAATTTGATTTCAAGGCAGATTACATTAAGCGTCAATGTCCAAGCCACCACTCTCACTTGCCTCTCATTTCCTGTCTTTTATTACAGCTGAGATAGGCCAAAACTGAAGGGATATGGCTTTGGGTTATACAAGAGCTTGTTATCCATGGATTAGTTATTATTTTCAATTAGAAAAGGGATCACATCATTTATTATGGACACACACACACACGCACGCACTGGTATTGCAGGCAGACACTTGCAGGCAAAGCGGAAATTTTAGCTGACTGACAAATTGTCTAGCAGAGCATGTAATCACACACAACAAGAGAAATATTATTTCAAACAAATGACAGTGCAGGCGCATGCATCCCTAATGATATTTCATTTAGACCGACTGTACTTGATGGAAGTCTCCTACGCTGCTTGTTCTCCCGTTTCTTTTTTCTATATGTTGTGGAGGCTAGGCCAGAAACCAAATCCAGATATTTCTTTTTCAGCCGAGGCCCTGTGGTGATTGACAACAGAGCTAGTTAAACGGTGATGAGGCGCTAATGGATGCTAGGTCGAGGGACTGTTGGGGGGGGGGTGAGCTGGAGTGGGCCCGTGGCTGAATATTTAATGGTCATATAATTCCTGAACACAGACGCACACAGACAGGTACACACCCAACCCATGACCTGCTCTACCCACCGTGTAATTAGGGAAACAGCCCTTTCGTTTGACTGAAAAAAAAGAGCACACGGTAGGCATATACTCCCCTAATGATATGGGTTAAAGAGCTATTATACGTCTCATTAAAATATATGATCTCCCAATCTGGTGGTGGTTTGAGGTAATGGGGACAGAGTAGCACAGGGGCTAAAATACATTTACAGGCTATAGGCTAGTGTCCAATCCTTATCTACATAATTCTGTCAAAGAGTAGCTGCACAAATGAAATGATGTTTCTCTTAGTGCTGTATAAACGACACACAAGATTCAAATTTAACCATGTTAGTGTGCGGGAATGAAGTTATCATGCATTGTCATGATGTTCATGCATTGCCATTCTGCTTAACTCTGCTAGTCACTGGATAGAAAGAAAAGCAGGTGTTATTACTGGGTCTAGTGAGGCCAACATGGATGACACATGCACATACACAACGACCCATTGACCGCACACTGGTACAACAGAGACATATGTGACATTTATTTCCTTAACCCATCTTAAATTCTCTGAATACTTCTGGCCATTCAAACGGTTAATTATCAGTTAAAATTTCATTCGCAGCAGCTCCATTAGCATATCAATGCCATTTACTGAAAACTACTACCTGAGTACATTTGCTAAAATGGAACAAGAACTGTTTGAATATGACTCGCATGAAACGCAAAGTAAGAAAGGTCATGGAAGGGCAACTTTTGGTCAGTAAGAGATTCACAGTGTCGGTTATTTGATCTAGCTGGTCGTGGTCCAGCTCTGCATATATTACTGTCACACAGAGTGATACTGGTTATACGTTGCCTTAAGTAAAGTGCCAGCTGACGATACAATCGCACAAACAAACTGTTACACAGGCAGGCGGTCCATCTTATTATAGTTGGACACACTGTGTTAGCAAAAAGCCTCCTGGGCACACAAACAGCTTCTCTCTGCTTTAATAGTCTAAACAAGGCATCCAGCTAACAAAGGAACCATCCTCTCCTCTCATTCGCACACCCTTTCATATCACATGTTTCCTTTTTCAACCACTAGCATCATCTGGCTGCCCTTAACCAGAGAGCCAAACACTTCTTTTAAGTGGAGACTACTTTGTTAACTGATGACCACAGGGCCAGTTATTGATCCTCTCTCTCAGTAAACCCTGCTGATAAAAACCCCTCTCTTCTTGCAGGGCTCCGCACTGTGCAGCCACAGTTCGCTACAATAATAACTTGCATATCATAGAATCCACATGAATCAGATCTCAGTGGTTTCGATTAGGGCTAAACTAACTCAAACACATTGCCAGTCTAGGATGTGGATCTATTTATGAACGAGGAGTGTAGGTGGTAGTGTTCTTCACTTCTCCCCTTCATTCTCTTTAAAGGCTTTCTCATTTCAGTTGACTTAACGGTTCAACTTTAAGCTTTATAGTTGTGTCGACCTCTAAGAGGCCCTGCGGGGAATACGAAGACCCTTGGTGATCTGCTGTTTAGCAGCAGCAGTGGCCCACCTCCTCCTTTCTTTTTTTTTTTTTTTTTTTTTTTTTTTTTTGTGCTGCTAGGAACGGCAGCAGAGAATGCAGCTGCCCGACTCTCTGCTTGTGTGTACGCACATATTTGTGATGGTGCAATTAGTTTCTCACAATACCGTGGCAAGGGCAAGAGATTAGAGTCACTTTTTCAAGCAACTCCAAACTCGCTGCGTGCGTCCCTGAAACAAATAAAATCATCATCGTAGAAGGCAGCACCTGCGTGTAGTACTGCTCTGCTCCACTGCACAATCCAGCACCAACACGTACTTTTTTTCACGCGCGAGGAACAGTTGGAGTGAGCCTTTGAGCAAAGAGGAGAAAGAGTCAACTGATTCCAAAAAGAGACAACAGTGCAGTGCGAACTCAAGAAAGCTATTTGACTGGGAGCCTTGCTCTACTGCCCCAAGCGAGGCACTTAGTCACTATTTTGGCAATTCTTCCACACAGAGTAGAGAAAAGCAGGAGAAAGGAGTGAGGCCAGAAGTGGTGGAAATAGTTGATAAGGACAAATGGGGATGGGAGGAAAGATAGAAAGTGAGACAGAAAGTCAAGAGTCACAGCACAGAGACCAAAATAATTTATATGAACCTTAGAATGGCAGAGAGACTAAAAACAAAACAATAAAAAAAAAAAAAACCAGACTGCAATAGAGAGAAGGAGAGAATAAATTCTTCCCAGAACTAGGGGACCAAAGCAAGAGCACAGGGCTAATTAATTTCTGATGGCTGGACTTTCATTTGGCTAAAAGGTCAGCTAACTTTAAAGGTCGCACTGACATGCCGGGTCTGAGTAAACACAAAAAAAAAGTTACACAAAAAGAGAAGAGAGTTCTATAATATAAAACACTCACACTAGGGCAAATTACACCACTACACATGCCTGTGTGTGCATAAACGTGAACACAGACAGCGTAATTGCTAACGGTACATTTGATACTCTCATTTATTTCAAGCTCTGGTCAGAACAGGGGTCATTACTCTATCTAAAGACTTTTATTACTGCTAGCATATCCACGGCAAATTACCCTTCACTATATTTCAATCTTTATTTGGACATAATCCTTGTGTGTATGTGTACGTGTATCTGCATGTGCTATGTTGTCGGTGGTAGTTAGGGGAGGTTCAGCATCTCTGAGTTCATGTTTTGCAAAGTGTAGACGAACCGTGAAAGTAAAATTACAGAGACAGAAGTATACACAGTATATTGTTAATTGTTCTCAATTTAGATGCTTATGTATAAAATCACTGACGTTGCAGAGATTGCAGGGATTTTCCTGAAATAAGACACAGAAACACTGAGTCGATTTTTCTAAACACAACATATGCTGTGTTCAAGCATTTAATCTACTTAAAATTGCTGACTCGTATCCATATTCTTGTTTAATTGCACGCAGAAAATATTTAATACTTGTTTTGTTATTAGATAAACATGCTCCAGTGGATTTAAGACACATGTAAACACAAGTGGTGCAACAGATGTCTTAAAGTCTAAAAAAAAAAAAAGAAAAACATATTTCGTGACCTCTCTCTCATTGGTCATTTCGTGACTTTGTAAAGAACATCAAATTTTAAAAACTAAACTAACTTGAATTATTTCATAGTTTCAAATGTTATCTTGCAAACAATCTATGAATAAAAATTGTATTCTGTGTTGTGGCTTATGAATAGATTTTTCTTTTTTTCTAGTGACTCTACTGTCAATTTAGAATTGCTTCGTCCGTATGTTGATAGATGACGGAGACACACGCTGAGATAAACTTACCTTCCTCTAATTTCTTTCGGGCTTCCTCTTCTCTCTTTGCTACTTTGGCCTTCAGCACCTCATCTGTCTTGGCTGGAAAAAAAAACAACAACACAGATTTAGGGGAAAGTAAAACTTCAGGAATGTGTGTTATTAGTACATTAACATTTATTTCAAATTATTCTTGATATATTTGCAAGCAAAAGAAAAAACAAACACTCAATTTTATTTAAATTTGATGCCCCCATTTAAAGACCTGGATATTTGTACACAAAAGTTATTTTTCTGTGGAATATACTGTATTTGCAAATAATTTGATTCTTATCACAGGGAATGCAGAAAAATTACCAGAGGACACATCACTGGATCAACACTAAGTGTACAAATCAACAAAAATATGAATCATGCCGCCTTCTCCTTTCCCTACTAGGCAGCACCTTGCTCTGCTTTTCCTTCGCACCCCTGTAAAAGTCAGCGTGTCTTCCTGAGAGGTGTTTATCGTCTCAGCATAATGAAAAGCTTAAGAGAAAGTGAGGCGGCGGGAGTAAACACTCGTCAGGGCATTTTAAGCATCTCTCATCATGAGCAGTGTTGTCTGGGCTCCCCTTTCCTCCGCCTTTCCCCTTGAATAATCAAGATGTTAAGCCACATTAAAAAATATAATGCCGTGTATGGCAGGACTATCAATACTGCCTCTAAATTAATTACATTTCCGTTGCGGCGCATCATTTATTTTGCAGTGTTAGGGCCTCAGTGGAGCCATTCGCCTTTATTGCTATCTCACTTGGTTGATGAGTGAGCTATGTAAAATTGAGTCTCCAATATCATTACACTTAATGAGTTTAAACTTTGAGGGGAAAAAAGAGGGAGAGAGAAACAGAAGAAGAGCCAGAACGGGGTGGGGTGGGGTGGGGTGGGGGGATGAGAACACTGCACAGTTTTGGGGAAGTTAATATAAGCGTGGGTGTAAGTGTTTGTGAGCGCTTACAGAATGTTTGTGTTAGGGCACAGCTGTGGGTGTCCGAATGTGGTTTACTGCACCACTGGAGATGGCTGAGCATGCACGTGTGCCTCGTGTATACGGTTCCGATTGTGCACTGACCCGCTACGTAAGCAGGTATGTTGCATACAAATGCAACACATGCAGATGTGTGTGTGTGTGTGTGTGTTTGGATGCAGGAGGCCACGGGTTGTGCTAGCCTCTGTGTGACTCTGCTGCTGTTCAGTAATTGGCGTAGACAAAGAACCTGTCACACTGCAGTTACGGCTGGTTAAGTCTGGAGGTTACGCATCTTTACTAACAATGACTCTACATGGATGACTGAATCCTCCGCTCTGTGTGTGCGCGTGTGTGTGTACACATGTTTGTGTGTGGGAGCCCTATTTCTTTTAGCAACCGCAGTCATAATTTAATACGTTCGTGTGTGAAAGAATGTGCCAAAAAACAAACCATAGGCTACACACTGTGCTGCATTTTTTTTCTACACACATCTACATATGTGTTTTCTTGTTTGTATGCATAGTTGTGTATTTGCGAGTACACCTGTGTGTGTGTGTGTGTGTGTGTTTTTGCGTGTGAGAGAAGTTCTCTCTGTGTTCTTGCAGTTCCCTCTTTGCTCTGGGCTACCGAGAGGCAGGTAGGAGACAGAGCGGTATTGGTGGATTAATGGAGCGGGAGGGAGACGGGGGAAAATGGAGGGAAAAAAGGGAAAGGGAGATAGGCAGATAGGTGGGGGCCGTGTAGGAAAAGGGAGGAACTGACAGCAAGGGAAACAGACAAACAAGCCGAACTAAGAGAAAAAGCCCTGCCTGCGTGCACACAAACAACAGGAATGATTTGTCACCTCTTTTTGTTTGCATGTTTATCCTCCACCTCTCTCCCTTCATCCCTCCCCCAACAGGTTCTCTCATCCTCTTGCTCTCTCTTCTCTCCTTCTGTTTTGCCCTCTCCCACCCCTCCCCATTTTTATACTTTCTCTTCCTTCTCTTGCTCATCTCTCCAGTACACTGTGCCTGGGGGCGATAGCAGCAAATCAAACTGTTTATCCATCTCTCATCAGTGCACTGCCTCACGGGGCTCCTGCCCCCTCAAAACAATGAAAGTAGGCCTGAGCGCTGAGCCAGGGATACGATTTAATTACATCAATAACGAGCTCTGCTTTACAAAAAAAAAGATAAACTACAAAAAAATACATTACAGCAACACACTTTGCTACACTATCATGAAAAGCCTGTTAACATTACATTTGCAAAAAGAATCGAGGCTCACGACTGCACACATCCAGAAATATAGGCATGTCTGCGTGAAGAGGCCGCTTATTGGAAGTATATTTCTTGGCAACTTAGTGGCTCAGTTCATTGTAAGATAATTCTGTGATGGACTTTTATTAAAGTGGGTAATAAATGGCTGGGTGTTGGGGAGAAGAGAGGCCTTTCACTTCATTTAGACTTCGTTCAGTCTTGGCTGCAGGGGCGGAGGGAAAGAGGAGGGATGGCAGTGGGTAGGGGCGAAGAGTGTCAGTGAAATCGCGCCGTGATTATGAGTGTAATTGCAGCTCAGGGGCCCAGGGGCCATGTAGCTCTGATGGCGCTAGAAGATGTTTTATGCACAGCAACAGAGAGGAAGAAAGTGAGAATGAGAGAAAGAGGGAGAGTGGGAGGGAGAGGCAGGCTGCCAAGCTGTTTGCATTTTTTTACTGAGTCTCCTATCTCGTTCTCCTCCCTTCTTTTTCTCCTACTCCTCTCCCTCTCCTATTCTCTTCTCCTCCTCTCTCTTCTCTCCTGTCCTCCTCCCTTGGCAGGATTAGCTGAGTCTCGTTAGAGGGGAAATGCAATAATGCTCCCACCAGGTGGAATCGGGCCTGCTCCATTATCAGTCAGGAGATGGATGGGCCGTGTAGGGCCGGCGGGGGCCATGAGCGCACGCAATTTAGATTCAATAAACTGGCAAAGCAAGACCCCCAATCTGATTTATCTCTTACACGCCGCCAATGCTTGCTGCTATGATGCTGATTCCCTATTACCGCTCAGAGAAGGACTATTCATTGGATGTAAGGCACGGCAGTCAGAAAGGCTTGTCGGGCCCCCGGGATGGCAGCAAAACAGATACAGCAGAGGGTTAATACGTTTACACACAGATAAGCAATTAAATCTAAGGCTGAGGTGAGTTATAGAGTTATTAAAGAGGGATTGGGGGGGGGTGGAGGGACAGAGGGTGAGAAAAAGAAGGAGAGAGATGTTATTCAATGCAAGAGTGTGGTAACTCGGGCCTTAGGCCGGTAACAGTAAGTGAGAAAGGCTATCATTTTGTAGAGTTCGTGGGGTGAGAGAACAACAGAAGAGCAGCCTGCCCACGTTGTTCGATCAACTCAATACAACGCTAGCGTGCAAGATAGCACAGAGGTCAGCAAAACAGTTATCCACTTAGTCTGTGTGCGTTTGTGCGAGATTATCAGTGAGCATATGTATGCGAGTGTCTTCATGTCAAAATGTGTGGTGTGGGTATGTGTTGGCGTAACAGGCATATTCATATCCACAGAATACCTGAATGTGTACGCAGAGCGTTAAACTCAAACAATGTGTGTTTGTGCATGTGCGTGAGAGCAGCAGTGTTAGTAGTGTTTGTAGTAGTGGGTGTCATTCCGTCCGGCCGCCAATCAAAGTGAACCTGAACGTCAGCGGGAGAGGATGCGTGATAAATCGGCCTCACACCCAACGACAAACAGAATATTAGAGGCAGCGTTGCGCCATTGGAAAAATGTCCCTTCCAATCAGCTGAGCACTTTACAGTGGAGCTCGGCAGCCGGACCTCCAAACAACACTGAATACCAGAAAGAGAGATAAGAAGATACATAAATAAATCCACACGCACAGACAGACAGACAGACAGGATTCAAGGTAGGCAGACGGATAGACAGAGAGAGAGAGAGAGAGAGACAGACATTCAGGCACAGTGACAAACAACAGTCCTGACAGACAGAAAGTCAAGACAAAGAAACATAAGAACGCAATGGGGCTGGAGGACAGACAGGTAGGCACACTCACTGACACACAACAAGTCTGACAGGCAAGAACACTAGACAGACAGAAACCTGCTGGGTAGACAGACGGACAACTGGATGGCCCTGCAGAAAGACACGTTGTTGAAGTACCATTAAGGCAACTCACTGTCACAATTCCTTATTTATTTGACCACTGAGGGCAACGTGAGTGCAAAATATGATCACGCATCTTTATTGGTTCTCCGTTATAATATTTTACAGAGTACAAGATAAAAAATTATTAACAGTCGAGAATTAAATAAATGAACATCAATTAATGGCCAGGTAAAATTACTGGCTAGAATTCCTTTAATAACATACCCTCCTGAGTGAGGTAACATCAAGAAAAGCCAAAAACATGAATCCAACTTCTATTGGCTTATTAAACTGACCAACATCAACTGTGCTGCTTCAAATATAATTTTATTTACCTATAAAACAGTTTGGTCAAGTATTTGTGTTTCATAATATAGATTTTACATAAGGGAAATATTGTACTACTGAGTGAAAAACTTTGAATACATGAAGAATACATGTACAGTGTGTTTACTGTGTGCAAACAGAGCTGGCACACTGCCAAAGAGACACGGCGATACTGTGTCACACAGCAGAGACGCACAAATCCTCCTGCTTTTCACAAAGAAAGTTATGATCCCATAACACACAGTGTATGATAGACATCAGAAATGAAAAGTATAAAAATTAATTCTGCAATAGGTATGTCATTTTAAACCGCAACATTAAGATGGGGACAAAGGTTTTCTACTTTCCGACACAACTGGTCTAATCTAACTACCAGCCTTCGATAATTTTAGTTGACTTGAGATTAGGAAACACTTTGGGGCAAAGACAAAGCTTTATTTTAACTTCTCCTTGAATCCTCATGTAGAAATCAGGTCTCGAGGTTAAAAGGATCACAGGAAGAAGCAACGTTCAAAGCGACCACTAGGTGGCACAGCACACAGACAACAAGTGGAAAGCTTCGGCCTAGACTTCCAGTGTATGTGAGCCTTTACTGGCAGCTGACTCGGTGTTTGTGCAGGACCCTCTAATAAAACCAGCTCTTCTAGACTTTGCAGATGTAAAATAATATCTCACATGGGGTCTATCACGCAGGATTTTAGAGACGGACATGCAGAGATACAACATGAAGTCCTTTTGCCAGTGACTCGCAGAACACACTGATGCATGAGACTGATCAGCGACTGTATGACTGGAAGTTGCACGGAGTCAGCTTGCTCAGACAGAAAGCAGGAGAACTTAGATGAACTGCATCACAGGTCGGCCCCTGCATCTGTCATCAGGCTGATGTAAGACACATGAAATATTTACAAACTAAACAATTAGAGAGAGAGAGAGATCTTACAAAATCAATCAATTATTTATTGCCATTCGTCTGAAAAGCTTTTTTTTCACAGCTATATTCTGATAGTGGGGGGTGCATCAATTAGAGTTCATGCTCCTGCGGTGTTATGGATGTTTCATTGTCCAAATGAAGGAGCCAGGTGCTGCATGCTGAGTCATTACAGCTTTGATGAACTAGACTGGCGTGTCAATCACTATGCTCTGCTATACATTGAGTCAGAGGGACAATTTCTATCATTCATCTACACGTGTAGAGAAATTTGGCTCTCTTTACTTCTGCCCACGTTGTCAGAGTATGATCCAAAACCCTGCAGCGTTCCTTATGCAACACTTGTTCTATTCATTTCTAAAACTGCCACTTAACTTTCAGGGATCATGCTATGTATCCAGGGGTGGGTATCAAACTCAATACTTTTGTCTCACTGACCAGTAGAGATCAAGTGACTAATTTGGTGTATGCGGCCATGCTGGCAGGAGTGGATGGCACTAGTACAAATTTAAATTTAGAGTTCAAGCTGTAAGAGTTAATGCCACATTTTAATTCCAAATATATTAAACCTTATCTTGAAAAACTAATAGATTAAACATTTCTGACGTCTACGTTATCCCTAGAATGCCTTCAGAATGATTGAAACAGACAAAACAGACAGTTCTCAAGGGTATTTCTAGAACCCTCATACACTCCTTTGTCCATATACCCTAAGGAATTGATCTGGTCTGGTAGTCGGCAATGATTTACACTTTTAACACAGTTTACATGCGGGCGTACAAGCACGGACATCTTTTTTTTAACCAGTTTTACTAGTGACATCTGTTATATAGTTCATCATCAAGTTGATTTTTCCATGATGTACGTTTTATCAACAGCCTCGGTGGGTGACCCGCTAATGGTGCAGTTTGTTTGTTTCAACTAACCAGGTGATGTCAGAACTTGCACTACCATAGAAATGAAAAGAAAATTTTGTACAGTAAATCTGCACATTTATTTATCCAAATGATTAGAAGAGCCCTTAAAGAGTCTGGAAGAATTAAGGTGTTGTCAAATTGGAATATAAAAATGTTGATCTATCTATCCATCTATCCATCTATCCATCTATATATATGTTTATCCCTGTGACTCAAGTGTAAGTAATGCACAACAGAGGCATAACTAATAGACTGCTATAGACTTGCAGTATCCATACATCCAATTTCATTTTCACGTAATCATCGTTATTATTAGCGTGAGCATTTGGGAGTATGTATAACATTTACGTTTTACTTTAAGTAAAAGCTTTAATTCAAAGCGACAACATGATAACATCCCGTCAAGCTCTATATAATCAATCCTAACAAATTTTGAAAAATACCTCGTTATTCCATACCACATATGGGACTGAAAATTAGAGTCTGTGAATATAAGAAACCTGGCAACCATTGCGACTCTGCAAAGGAATGCTTCGAGATTCTCAGCATTTCATAAGCAGCTGACGAAAGCAGTAAGTGGGAATTGCGGATCGGAAATGGTGGTGTAATGGTGTTAATGATGTGGCCTGTCCTCAGTGTGTGTGTGTGTTTGTGTGTGGCCAAGGGTGGATTTGAGTTCCACACAGACCAAAGAGGTGCATGATAATATGGTGCACACTTGGTGCTTCTAGAATATAAGATTTGTAAGTAAGAAATGGATAAAGTTTCTTAAAAAACACCCATTAAATTAGCAGAAGCACTAGAAATAAATTGTCACTTTTCCTGCTGGATCCTATTCATCGTTTCCATATGCATGACCATTCGCTAAGTGTTGCAAACCTGCTAAAACAAGATCTGTATGTCCATGTTCAGCAGTCCCGCCCTCTGCTAGCGGGACCTGCTCAGCAGTGAATCACATCAGGTCAGTAAGTGTTTAGTTGTTTTACACCTCACCTGGTGGTTAGTGTTTAGACTGTATTTAATATAATGTACATGTTCCATTTAAGGGACATATTGATTCTATTCGATTCTCATGGTGTAGAGATAAATGTTGTAGGATTAATTTACACTTAGTCGCAGCTTATTAGGTTTACTAAGGTAAAATGTCAAATCCAACAGTCATTCAGTAATAAAACCTAATGTAATGACACAGAAATGATAACATAAAACTATAATAACAACAATAAAAAACAGAATACATTTTTCGTTAAAATGGATTTTATAAAACTAGTATCCAAAAGTTTGTATCATTCTGCCACAGACATTAAAGTCAAGGTATTAGCATAGAAGATTTTACCACTACCCAGACTTTACACATATCTGCCAAAATGAAAGAGGTGAGAAAAAAATCTCAACAGCTGCAGCAGAGTTCAATTTATCTGCAGAAAGAAAAACACAAACAATTCAAGATATTGTATTTACAGTAGGTCTCAGTATGTAGATGCTAACATACTGTAGACAGCATGTCCTTCATTCTAAATTTTAAGAATACAATTTCCTCCTTTTTTAAGTTACAGTGAATGATGAGGTCGATCAGTAGATTCATAACAAAGCTTGTTGCTGTGCACCTAAACACACTGGGGTCTGTGTCCTACTTCCTTTAGGCAGACGTGAGGCCTGAGGTTGAGAAAAGGGTTGATTTGGGTCCACGCAAGTAAATAAGAATTGACCAGTAGGCTGATCACAATGCAAGTGGGTGGCTCAGGCTCGGGCTCCGGCACCGCAGCCTGCCCTTTAAACCCAAGGGCAATAGTGTATCCCATGACTTTGCAGCTGCACCATTACAGTCAGGGGGATGCTGGCCCTGGACAGTGGGCCGAAGGAGAATTGCTTGAAAAAGGTGGGGAGCAGCAGAGGCCTCAAGCAGTTAGGAAGATTAGACAGGGAGGTTACTCTGAGGACCATGGCTGCCATCGGCCACGCACACACACGCACAACACACCTGGACATCCACAAACTCACATAAGTCATAAGCATCTCACACACACACGCACACATATATATAACACACAGGCCTAAGGGGGACGCTAACAACAAAGCCTGCACACTCCAGCCACCGGGTCACACAAAGTTCAACTTTGAAACCCCACTATGGAAATGTCATATGTAAATCACAAACGCTCTTGCTGTATAGGGCTTAAAGTAGATTTTAAAACATATTACTGTGTGCGTGTGTGTGTGTGTGTGTGAGCTTTAAAATTACAGCTTATATGTTTAATGGGACTGTGCTTTAGGTAAACATAAAAGTTCTGTCATGTGAACTTCACAGAGATGAGCAGGCAAGTGCATAACAGAGGTCTAGAGAGGGCAATCAGACCAAATCCATAATGCAGGGATCACACAGTGAAATATTAAGCATCTTGGAGCCACTGAATGACATCTCACCCCCAACTTCAACCTTGTCATGTCTCCACATGCCACTGTCTCTTTCTCACATCTCTATTTTCTTCTTTTATCTCCTTAATGTCTGCTGTTATCTTTTTCCTAACTCCTTTCTCTTTGAACACTCTTGGCTTCTTCGCACCCTTTGCTTTCATTTAGCAACAGATAACCCACTCATACAGTGTTTCTTTTTTCATGATGCTAGGAATATGGTTATCCCACATATGGCAATTCTTACCAGACAAAGTTAGAATTATTATAGAGGTTCAATATTACATGGTTGTAAAGTAAGTTTACACAGAAGTGTCTCTCAGAAAATTATGTTTAACTATATGCTTAGCCTGACGAGTCTGCTGTGTTACCCAATTAGCACGTTTGTTTCTTTATTGAACCCAGAAAGTCTGCTGTCACTTGTTGACACTGTGCAGAAATTACATTACACAAAGCAAGATCAACTGATTCAACAAATGTCTTGAGATGTTAAATTTACGTTCTCTGGAACGGTATTTATCACGTTCTTGGTAAAAATGTTCATGTTACATACATGTCAAAGAAAGTGATGGGGACAGGGTAACTAAAAAAAAAATCTCTCTTACATGTTTAAATAGAGAGAGCAGAGTGATAAGAACTGAAGTCAGAAGAAGTGTTAGAACACAAGAACCTCATTTTCAACATCCACCCTTCAAATGGCCTTTACTACACCAAACCACAGAATATAAGATTCTTGTGCCAGCTGTGGCTCTGCTGTCTGATGCTTTACTCTCTGTTGATTCCTGTCAGAGGGCTCATTAAAAATCAAAGTGCCGGCTGCTTTGTTTCTGTCAGTGTGAGCGCACAGTCAAGCCAGAGTCAGGCTTCTCCATCAAGGTGTACGCCTCCTGTACGGGAGCTGAGGTTGGAGCTCAGTGTAGGATGAAACTGAAGAATACATGGATGAACTGGTCATTTTTACATACCTGAAGCAACAATGATTCATCTACTCTGTGACAAAGTAAAAGTTCACAATCTAAACTTTACTAGTTTGGGGACTTATTGTACTTGTTGCCAGTACAGTACATGAGGATGAAGTGATATTAACACATGCTATAGCCACTGCAGTCTCAATATATTGTTTTTCGAACAGGTGCCTGCCAGGCCTGCTATTACTTCTTAATTCTTCAATCAAAACCACCTCTCCAATTTGTTTGCAAATTTGTGCATTTCTTTACCAAACAAACTGTTTTCGAACACATTAAAAATACTTTAAACTCATTAAACACTATGTTATAAAAGTGTAAAACTTTAAGTAACGAAAACATTTTTCCATGGATGTACAATTGGTTTTAATAATCAAATTTTTATGTAAAAGTTGTTCTAGGATAGATTTTTGAGTTTTGGGCCAAAAGGCATACAACATCAATCTGCATAATCCTGGTTAAAATGTTTAATATTTATAATTTCAGATAAATAATAAGCTCGCCTTGTGTGTGTGTGGTGGAGGGGTTTACGTTTATTTCAGAGTGAATGCACTTGAGATGCGGTTGAATGGGGGAGAATAAGCTCTGATTCCCCCGCTGAAAACCTGTTGGATGCCATTGTGATGGTACACCACTGAGTGTTTGTCTCATGGGTGTGTATTGGTGGTGGTGGTAGAACGGGAGATGGGACTAAGTCTATCAGGACCCCCGCACATAAAAGGTAAACGGGAGCCGCTAATCGCAGTGCTGACACAAGAAGGTTCAGAAGGGCGGCCACTTAGAAAAGAATGGCAGGAGAGCCGGGATGCCGGCAGCATCAATGGGGCTCAGCACAACTGACCACATTACAGGAACAAACACGCACTGCAGAACAGACACACAAACTAGGTGGTCTACGCTGGCCCCTGCCTGCTCTTTAATCTGGACTTCACAGATGATAAGTTGATAAAATACGCGGATAATGACTGTGTAAATGTTCAGTGGCACGTAATATACCTCAAAGCAACTGTAGTATTCGTAGTATTTTTTTGATTATTTTTCAATTCTGTTGAAGCACAGGCTGACACTGCCAACAACACATTTGAATAAAGTCTGATTAATATTTAATTACATACTCTGAGGGACACACTGACAAATTCTGGCCTTAGAATAAGTTTCACACGGAAATACAGGTAAATATAAAGAAATATATAAAGCAAAGTGTTCAACATAGAGTTCAGGGTAATTGAGTGATTTCTTAACTCTTTGCACACTTACGTGTATATTGTTAATACACACATACATATGAACATATGTAAGTGTGTATGTATATACATATATTTTTGCACATCAATACAACCAATAATGACAAAGTCAAAAAATGGCATAACAAAATTATCATAAAAAAACCAAGCCACAAAGTCCAAGGACCCATATAGACCTCTGTGATCAACCCACAGCAGGGCACAGATGACGGCAAAAGTATAAAACAATTTATAAAGCTTTTCACCGGGGCAGAGCAGCCACTTTTGGCAAAACTCCAAGCACTATGTCTGGTGAACACCAGGCGCTGCCCGTCACCTGCCCTGCACCATCCCTATAGTGGAGCGTGGTGCTGGCAGCTTCATGCTACGGGGACTTTCAGGGTCAGAGACTGGTAGATTGGTCAGAAGTGAGAGACAGACAAATTCAGAAAGCTCCTTGAAGTAACGCTGCTCCAGAAGGAATGACACCTGAGAGTGGAGTGACAGTTCACCTTTCAGCATGACAATGACCCACAGCAAACCAAGAAAATGCTGGCCTCAGGACAAGTCTCTCAATGTCCTTGAGTGTCCCAAAAACAAAGCCCAGAAACAAACGCAACAGAATATCTGTGGAGAGACCTGAAAATTACAATATATATTCTATGACACTATAATCCAATTTGACCAAGCTTGAAAGCATCTGATATAAAGAAGAGGATAAACCATTCAAAGCCAGGTGTTTAAAGCCTCAGACTTGCTTGAATAGACTTAAAACTCTAACTGCTGCCAAAGGAACTTCTGCAAAGTATTTTGGTAAATCAGAAATTGATTTTTTTTAATTGGCAATTTTTTTAAATGTACTCTCACTTTGCCAGTGCTGCAAGATGAGCCGAAATCGCAATTAAATCAATTTTAAATAAAAATCAGGCTGCCGAAAACGTTACGAAGATTCTGTATTTGGCAACTAAAACAGTAGAAGATATTATAAAGGGAAAATACAAGCAGAGCGGGATAGGCTGAGAGTAGCACGTGGAACAGGGGGAGACAGGGAAGCCTAGACGAACTACAAGTAGAAGCACGGGAGAGAAAGAGCGAGGGGAGATTGGACAAATGACAGCCGTCTTGAAGGTACTACTGTGTATTCCCTTCTCTCTTCCCTCTTTCTCATCTCTTAATGCTTATTTTCATCACTTTGCTTAAAATATTGATAATCAATTAGCAGTACGTCTGTTTTGCTACAGAATCTGTGTCACGGTCTATCACTCTGTCAGAGCCAATTCACTGCTCATTCAAAGTTCATTTTTTCTTGGCGGCTCTGTGCCTTTGGAGGAGTCATTACACGGGGAACATAGCCTGGGGTGCAATCACCTATTCTCTTTCATTACTGGGGAGATGGAGAAGGTGAGAGAGATTATTAGAACTTTGGAATGATCACAAAGCTCCACACTGCCTGTCAGATCCCCCCTACGTGTAATTCATCTGGCCTCACTACCCCTACCCTTTTCCCTTCCCCTCCCTCATCCCTCCACCCCCAGCCTCAGCCAGGGGTTTGGCCATAGACATTATTCATGAACATCTGCAGCGCGCTGAATATTCCACAGCCTCCGCCGTGATGAAAAGGGAGCTGCCCCTTTGACTTGAAAATTAACATGCCGGCACAGAGATTATGGATGCGCTGTTTCATTCCAAGCCGAGCTGGGCCACGCTGAGACTGGTTGAGCTGATGGCCCGGGCTGGGCTGAACAAGGCAGAATAAATGGGGCAGGTGCAGAAATGGCTCTTTGTAATGGCAAGGTATCTGCTTCAGTGGGTAACAGGGAAATTGTCAAGTTATTAAATTATTTTATTTCAAAGTAATGAAAGTGACCATGGTGCAGGTGCACAAACACGAACCATGAGGGATACAAACACACTCAAATCTGACATTCCTACTGGAGCCGTTGCAGAGATAGGATTGCATTAGTAGACTTATGACACCGTGCAGTCACGTCACTGTCAATTGTTCAGCTCTTGTAGAAATCATCATCATACCGCAGATGTGATCACTGTTATGAAATTCTCTGATAATTGTGAAAAAGGATTAAACAATTATTTCCTTTACATAAACACCATGTAATAAAACATAATTCCAAATTGCAAATAGCTGCCAGTTGGTTTAGAATCTTATCCGGTGAACAGTTTTGTTAATAAAATATCAGAAAATAGTGAAGAAATGCCAACCCGATGTGAAAGCTTATTTTGTCCAATTGTCCAAAAACCCAAACATATTTAGTTTAGCATCAAATGATCACATCTCTGGTACTAAAGTGATTATTCAATTATCTTGGTGGCTGCCAAAGAATTTTATGGCGATTGACTTCGAACAAGTATTGAAGCTCGATTTCAAAGAGTGGTGGCAAACCTAGAGAGAAAGTGTTTGCCAGTACACATTTCATGCATTCTGTAACCTCTGTGCACCTCTTTCTGTCATCCTCCCCTGGGCTTCTCTATGGGAAAGCTCAGCCAGAAAATGGAAAGTCTCCCTCTTTTACAGCAGGACCATCAGAAGCTCCTGTTTTCACCCTGTGCTGTCCCTCTCCTAGCCTGTTTTCTCTCACGCCACGGCTTCTGGCTTTGTGACTGTGACATGCCTCAAAAATAAATAATAAACACATGGATAATATTAGGGAAACCTGCCAATAAGTACGAAAATCATGTGACAACTTGATGCCCTGTTTTACACTACAGAAATATAACTACTGCGATTCAGTAAAAGGTCTCTACATTTGAATATATAGCAATATACAAGATGATTTAAATTGATATGTGGCCTTTATTATGATGTGGCCTCAGACTGCAGTTATACTGATTTTGTGCCTAATGTATCATTTCCCACCTTGTATAAAAAAAATCATAAAAAGGCAGGAAAAGTGGACAATCTAAATTTCATATTCTATTTAAATAAATGTTTATTCATAAAAACCTTTATAACTAATTTTAATGCTCAAAATTTAGAAAAAAATCGCTTGGGGGGTTTGGATGATCAGTTAACTTCCACGCTCCTTTATGGCTGCACACTTTTTACACAACGTCCCACCCCGTCATAATAAAAACTAGACAGTGTGGGAAGTCCATGTTTGAAATCGAGTGTAGATAACTTGCAATAACTTTTTTTAGTATTGATCATTATTAATAAATAATAACTTGTAGCCCAACATATATCATTGGAAAGTCAAAGGCGCATCTTCATCATTACTAAGACAGTTCACGTCTATTACCAAACAGAATGTGAAAATCTATGAAGTTATGACAAAGCATGCAAAAAATATGACTACATGTGTGTTTTGACTATGCTCAGCAAAGTTTGCACCAGGGTGAATGTAGCAAGATATACAAACAAAAAGACGGTGAAAAATGCGAGAAATACAAGCCGACATACTACAAAGAAGTTGAGAAAATACACTTTTAATGCGTCTGAAAAGGGGAGCAGTTGGAGCGTTGTGATCGTTGCTGGGGAAGGACTTTGTGCTGCCTCTTGTTGATTGTAAATGGCAGAGCAAGTTTACTCTGGCAGTTGGAGTCAAAATGGAGTCTGACAGCTTTGTCAGGGAGTTTGAGCGGCTCAGTGGCAGGGCAGGAATCGGGATGATTCCATCCCTTTCATCTCCAAATCGCCGGCGTACGCTTGTGAAACCTCTATGGTAATAAAAAAAAAAAAAAAGGGGGAAAAAAAAAGGAAAAAAGAAAACCAGCCTGGTATAGTTTGGGGATGACAAGCGATATTTCGGAACACTTGTCAGAATAGCACAGAGAAATAAAAAATAGCAATGAGTGGGAAAAGTGGCAGACCAAAGTCTGAAAGAGCTGAATGCAGAACAAACATGTCAGAAGATGTTAGCTATGTCTCCACAAAACACCAATATTAATAATCCTAGCGCTCATTTCCACCTTTCCTCTTTCCTCCCCTCTTTATCTTGCTTTGTAAATTATTCCACGAGATATCGCTGTATTACAACCCACTCAAGAGCTTGCCCTCCGTGTTTCCTAACTGCAGCCTCTACAAAAATTCGGCCATCTTTGCAACCTTTGGCACTATATAAAACTCTTCTTTCTTTTATAACTGACCTAAAAATATGATCATTGGCAGCAACTTTATGTGCACTCCAGGCCTATTTATCTTTTCTTTTTGTTTCATGAACAGCCCTCTCCCCAAACTCTTTGCTCTTCTTAGGGAGAGTGTCTGAGAAGAGGCAGCAAAGAAATGTAAAGACAAGTCTATAGCATGTGTTTGAGATGAGGGATTGACAGAATAAAGGAAGCCTTACTAACGCTGCTTTGTACTGTTACACTCCCATAGCTTTATCCCTCTGATCCCTTCTACCTCTATCTGCTTGCCTGTTTTTTTTTTTTTTTCAATTTACAGGATTTGTTTCTGTGTCTCTGACAGCGAGGAGGATGAGGTATAAAATTAATCTTTATCCTGGTTTTGTTGTATTTCCTCCTCTTCGACAATGCATGTCAGTAATTAGCCGGCCAGTTTGGTTCCAAGCTTTTAGATGGGTGCATTCGTTTGCCAACTTTCGCCTTTTGTTCTTGCCACACAATACCGCCCACTCGCCCTCAGTGTCTCTCTTCCTCGCTCTCCTCTCTGCTCCCCGCCTCACACCCACACAGGGCGTTACACAATCTATCCAAATGTGCTTCACTTTAAAACTCCATTACTTAGCCCCTGTTGTTTTGTTCAACACAATTAAAAGAACAGGCCCTTCATGAGAATTCAGAGAACCTTGCTTCATCCCTCCCTCCCTTCCTCCCCCTCCCTCCCTCCTCTCCTTCACTTTCTACTCGTTTGTGGTTCAGCATTGGCTGAGGAGTTACTGTGAACAGGCCAGCTTAGTTTCCCTAATTCCCTGGGTTTTGTTTGCATATAGGCTTAGTTTGGTTCTATTTGAAACTACTCAAAGCCATGCTTCATCCCCTAGATGTAACCAGACCAGTGAGCAACTTTAAAGATTGGTCAGCCAAATGGAAACAGGGAAGCACACACACACACACACACACACACACACACACACACACACACACACACACACACACACACAAACACTCACACACACCAACGAGGCTAAAGGACACGAGCATTGTTATCTCTCTAAGTACTGACACACTTCAAAAGGGTGAAAAACTTGGAAGGCTGTTTAGCTAATGACTACCTAGTCAGGGTTTGGCAGAGGGTCTGGTGGTAATTTCAGGCTCTGGCCTTCCAAATAAGGGTGTAAAGCCCTGCAGTTGAAACAGAAGCCAGGTAAATGAGAGAGCAGGCTACTGGTCAGCAATGACCACAATGTCACTCCCAGGGAAGTGTCAAGAGGGATCAGAAATGTCTCGTCTGAGTGACTGTATTCTTCAGAGAACTATCCCACAAGTCTAAATTAAATCTTCATCTCTCAGGAGCTCTCTGCAAAAACTGCTGCATACGGTAAAGTACAGAAAATTAATTGCCAACCGCAGGATTTTCATAATGATTAATGTTTTTTTTTTTTTTTTTGCAAAAATACCAAACATTTCCTGGCTCTATATTGTACTAAACTGAATTACAATTGTACTGGTTGTACAAAACCAACAATTCAAAGGTATCACTTTGGGCTTTACAGATACTCCGCAGACTAACTTAAGAGAAATACAGGTTAATTCAAGGATGAAACCCTGCCAAACTATTTTATCGAATCAGTTTATAGCATTATCAATAACTGTCTTTATATTACCTCATGTTACAAATAAAAATAATTGGTTTAAACCACTTCCAATAAAGTGAAGGCCAGTAAATTGATCTCCTTCTAACAAAGTGCAGAATGCTGAGTCCCTAACTACAGCACACGCGCAGATCTCCATTTATCTACTCTTCTGTGTCCTTGTTGCAGAGCGGAGAGGAGGTCATTTCTACCCACCAAATGACAGGTGTGAGGCTCTGGGACTTGTCTCAAGTTGTACACGGCTCTATAATTCACAGGAATTCTAGAAACATGGACACAAAAAGGCTTAAAATTGTAACAGGAAACTGTTTCGCCATTGATATGTATTTAACTGTGAGCCCTGCAAACAGTCGCCTGTTTTTGTTGTTTGGCAAAGAGCAGCACAAAGGCAGTAGAGACATTTAAAAATGTCTGTGAAATGGTGAGAAGTAGTTAAATTTAAACTTATTAACAATTATAATCAGACATTTACACCGTGTTGCCTCCTGTTGCAACACAATCCATATCCACAATACAAAAATTAATAAAAGGTAATTCATTCAACTTGTGACCTTCTGACCAGCTTTTTCAATGATACAACAGTGTATAAGAGCCAGAATGAGATAGAGTGATGGTTCAACCCTGATGTTTGAATAACTTCTCCCCAAGAAGCAAGGACAACAATGACTTTTATGAATCCTTTGCAGGCAGGCCATCCTATTCCAACTTACTGCTTATTAAGGTAATTAACAAACCTTGCATGATGAAAAATAAAATACCAGACCTATATATTAATATGATTAATGACTGCACGCACAAGGACTGGAAATGTTTAGAGAAAAACTTTAATTGTTGTTACTGTTAATTTATCTGAAGTTATCTAACCACCACCAACTTTAGGTTCAGAATAATCTAAGAAAATGTTAATGGAGAAGATCAGTAGGTCCTACACTCTATAAATTCACACACACACACTTGTGTTTGCATTCATATATTCATGTAATGCTCCGTGTGAAGTGATATTGATCTTTCTTTAAAGCTCCTCAATAATACATTCCACCCCCCTAAAACACAGTCAGAGAGGAGAGCAAAACTGGTTTTAAACCACTAATTACATCAGCACTGAAAGGAAATCATTGATCAGTGGAATTATGTGAAATTAAGCTGCCCCCTTCCAAAACGGGATCAAAGTGAATGAAGTGGCTTGTTGCGGTTTCACTGGGGCTTTGCAGACAGGAGACCGGATTATCACCCCTGGACACACACACAAATATCTCATTAAAGCCATACAGTATTACCAGACCACTTTTTTCCAAGATCATGGTTGTTTAAAGTTGCATGCAACACTGGCTGATTTTGGCCAATGACTCATCAGATACTGCCAAACACACACATGCTTAACCTTAATATTAATATTTTACTTATTTTAAAATAACAATTAATGTACCAATTAGCTCAAAACAAAATCATCATTTTATAATGCAGTCCTGGGCTAATGCGAGGAGGCCTGATGTCCCAGACCTGTGAAGGGGTCCACTGGGGGAATGAATAAAAGAATGGGGTCCCTGCTGCTTCATCTGGCCATCTATTGGTGCCCCGAGACCACCATAATCTGTTACCCTTTATCCCACCAGCCCCACCAGTTGCCCCTTAGGGCTCCCAGCCTGCTGTTAGGGGAACCTTCATGTGTAATTAACAGTTCCCGAGCTGCAACACACACACACACACACAAAAAATACAAAAAAAATGTTGTAAAAACTGTGATTATGCATACATAGGCTGCAAATGTTTCATTTCACCTTAATTAAGACAATTAAGAAAATTGGTCATATATAACTGCTGATCAATTACTACTCCACTAATTTCAGAGGCAATACCATTTAATTTAAAACACATATTCTCTTCTCTTACCTAAGAATGACCCACCACATCAGCATTAAGCGCATTTAACCTGATACTAGGGGGAGGTATGAGTGTTAATTAAATCGTAACCAAGTCGGTAAACTGAAACTGCAAGCTTAAATGGTTTTAATCTTAAGGTCAGATTAAAACCATTACAACAAAACATGCAACAGGAACTCAAATAACACAAGCCGATGTACCACACTACAGGTTTATCTGTGAAGCTGTTTCAAAAATTACCATAGTAATTAAATAGTACAGTAACATTTTGTAGCTTTATTAGGATGCTAATTCATCTTAGTGGGTTTATTTGGCAGCACAGTCCAAGAAAACACATTAAACTTACAAAACCATATTTTAAATTTGTAAGCATCTTTCCAACAGTACTAGAAGTAATGGCAAACAGTCAGGCTGGGAAATACATCAATAAACTTCATAAATTCAAATATTTGTATTTTATTGATGTTTACAATACCTAAATCGAAAAATCATTATCAGTGCATCTTATGCTGTCATTCAAACGGCAGCAGCAGCAGCTCTCTAAAGTTATGACTATAATGTCAACTGTTACTGGCTTTTCTAATCAACACACCGGAGTAGCGACGACCATTGCAGGTGAAGTCAATACAATAAAACCAAATAATAGTAGTCATGTCACCTTAATGGTATGGAAATTTCAGACATCCTACCTCCTCTTTTTTTCTCTTGCTCAGAGTTTTTGCATTCAAACACAGACCACTGTGTCTTCTACACGTCATGTGTTCAGGAGCACTACAGCGTGTGGGTCACCCGCGTTTGGGAAGCATTTAGAGCCCAGTATGAAATTACTATGGCCAGGTTTTACTTTTTTGTGTTCATTGTATACCTGCTTCTTGCTTCTTTTATTATATGTAAGATTGGGAGCAGCCGTGCCTTTGTTGATATCGCACTTATGGGCAGGAATAAGGATATTGTTTTGTTTAATAACTTTTGGTCATGTCTTGTAGAGTTCATATAGACAGAAAAAAATCATCCTAAATTATCCAGAACACGGGAAAAATTAATACACTGCATTGTGTATTTTTTTCATGTTAGTCGTGAAACATCTTCTCAGAAATAACTAAGTCTGGCATTTGGTGACAGACTAAGGAGCAAACAATCATGATATGATGATGAAAAATATATCACCATCACTATTTTGAAAAAAGAAATTATGTTCTGTGGTTGTGATCGGACACAGACTATTTCAGTTCATGGCAAACTAATTTTGGTCAACTGAAAAAGTTGAAAGCTGGTTGTTTACGCTTGGATTTGCAAGGTGGTGTTTGAAGATTAAAGTTTAAGGTCCACTCAGACACAATGACTGGACATACAAATGACCTGAAAACTATGACAAATAACAGTAAGTTCAAAATGTACTTTTAGATTATTTTCATATTCAGAATGTCACAATCAAAACACAATTATTAGATGCACAAACAGCCATAAATCATAAAACAAGCAGCAGGTTCCATAACTCTTGTAGCGGCACTCAGTTGCCTGTTACTGAAAGCTCCAAAAACACTTAACAGGGATGGAGAGCAGCTCTCACCGAGACACACCAAGCTGCCACTTAGTACAAAGTTAGCCACATCAACTGCACTTGTACTTACATTGTGCCCTAATCTACTTACACTGGAAAATCCAGGGCTTACATTACACTGAAATAAGCAGCGGATATTGGCAGAATTACCCGAGCATTGTTTTAACCGAGCTTTTCTGAGGGAATTTTCTGGCCTACTGCTTAAGAAAGGAAATAGTGAGGACCGAAATAAAGTAGTTGTTGTTGGCCGCCATCTTCAGGAGGAGTTTGGGGGATTCAGGGGGTGTTAAGATGATTTGTAGGCCTTTTCTCCTATCAGATCATCTTAAACTTGAGCGATTACACTGGTAATCAGCTGCAAGCTGACACTGGCACAGGCTGTGTTTAAGAGATAAAGGAGGAGAGAGAGCGCGAGTAAAGAATGCAGAGAAAAGAGAGACGAGCCGAGAATGAGAGACCTGTGACAGAGACAACAGGAAGGAGGAGGAATGAAGGAAGAAGGTGGCAGATTATTTCTCAATATTATCCCATGCCAAGACGGCCATCCTCCCTCTCCTTTAGCTTTTCTTTCTCTCTCTGTCTCGCTCTCATACAGTCTACAGAGATCCATTTGTACTAGGCCAAACAAATAGCTGACATCGCCTCATCAAAGCTCTAGATTGGCAGTACGGGCCAACTGGGTCTATTGACAAGCGAGGGCAGTGAAAGCAGAGGAGGAGCAGAAAGAGCAAGACAGAAAGAGAGAGCACTGAAATCCCTGCCGTAATTCCCCAAGCTGTAATCTACTGGATTTAATGGTGTGTGTGTGTGGGGGGATTATACATTTATCATCAATTCTCATCCGTGCTCTTAGTAGGGTGTGTGTGTGTGTGTGTGTGTGTGTGCGTGCGTACATGTGCGGAGTAAAGCCAGCTTGTATGGCGAGCCCAACAATGCTGGCTAAACCCTCTTTCTCTCCTATAACTCCATATCCTGGCCAATTCAGAATAACAACCACCCCATTCACCGCAGATCTCACCGATTAGTCGTGATGTGGAGACGGCTCCCAACACACACATAAACTCTCCCCCTCACCTCTCTCACTTATCAAACGCATTGTTCATTTTGTCGAAATTGAAGATCCCCTTGTTACTGTGTTCTCACTGTTAGTCTACTGGTCCCAGCAGGAGCAATCAAGGCTCCCATAAGCTTTTGTAATAACAAACTCTATCAAGTCAAGGTCAAAGTTCAGAGCTCGTTCTTTAAAAAGCTGGCAAGGTTTAGCAGAGGATTTAGGGTATGTAACTATTAAATATGAGATTATACCTCTAATACACTACTGCAGCTCAACTAATCTCATGTTTCACATTGATCACACATATTTTCTCCCTCTCACACACACACACACACACACACACACACACAGACACAGACACAGACACAGACACACAGACTTAAGGGGAGCTCATCAAGCCAAAAGTTGTGTGTTTATTAAAAACAAACAAACAAAATTAGCCTACAGGCATCTGCCAGATTCCCAAGGCACATCGTCTGCTGCTGTATGGAACCGCACAAGGATTTTTTTAGAGAATCTATTTTCACTTAGAGTAAGGATTCTTTCGGAGGGATCATAAGTCACTGTAGCCACAACATTGGATTAGATGGTGAAAAACAACATGTACACTAACGAGTTACGAAGGGATCTAAGGAGTGGTCAGTGCTATATCTATATTTATGATATGTATTTGTTCTGCACTGAGTTACACAGTATAGACATGTACAGCTGACAGGTTATTCTGTCCATCATGCTAAAATGAATGTAATAATAGAACAGTTAAGCAACAAATTATCCTTTCATGAAAATTGCTTTACAGTGTTGCTTCTCGTTCACCCATTCCCACAGACAAACGGTGGTGGCTGCCAGGCAAGGTGGTCACCTGACCCACCGGGAGCAACTTTGGGTCCAGCGTCATCACAACCTTGGTTTTTGTGATCTTTAAGGAATGTCACTAAAACCCTAGGCCACTAATGAAGTTTGAACGAGGACTCCATAAACCCTACCTACGTAAAGGTATTGCAGTAGCAAGGCCAATTTAATTTTATTGGACACTGAAGATATTTGGGTTTGATATCAAATATGATATTAATATAAATGATAAATATGAGACCAAAGTTCAGAATTTCATCTTCAGTTTCCCAATATCCTATACCATCCTAAATGTATTTTTAATACTAAAAGAGCAAAGGTATTGAAACATTTAAATGGCAGGTAGTTCTAGATGCCCAGGTGTGTCCTGTAAGATTCATCGGTCAAACAATAAATGACTTTAAATTACTGTTGGATTTTAAGCCTCGAGTTCCTGCATTTGTTATTAAAAAAAGATAAATAAACCTTAAGACCAGAAAGCTGGTGCTGGGAGAAAAGTAAGCCATTTCAAAATGTGAGAAAGGAGAAGAGCAATATACACAGAACTGCTCAGTCAAGGAAAACTACAACAGCTGATGACAGAAGCTTTGTGAGAGCTGCAAGAGAAAACCCCAAACCGACAGTCAGTGACATCACCACCAACCTCCACAGAGCAACGGAGAAGGTGTCACGATTCAATTTAACTGTGAGAAAACTTTAGGAGCAGAAATACAGAGGTTTTATCAAAAGATGAAAATGCTCATCAGCAGTGAGCATCAAATAGCCAGGTTAGGATTTGTAAAACAGCAGATCCATAAATATTCGGAAACAACGTTTTATGGACAGATGGTATAAAGATTTAACTTTACCAAAGTAGCCAAAGTGTAGAGAAAAAAAAGGGTCTGCCCATAATTGAAAACCACAAAGTCTCATCTCACCGACTGAAGGGGAAACTGAAGTGAAGAAACACTCCGATTTAAACTGAGGGAGGCTGCAACCAAATATTAATATGTGCTACCAAATAGTGCATTTTATGTTCATAGTAAAAACAAAAGGTGCAGTGTTTTTTTGTATCTTTGTTGTTGTAGATATACATTGATCAGGCATTACATTATGACCACCTGTGCGATTAGAACCACCTCCTCACCAGTTCGTCTCAATTTCCTACTTTGAACTCAACCATAAACATATAGCAGAATTAGACCGTTTCAACATAAAAACGAGAAATTGTAATATTGTAAACGTACAATTTATGGCAGAGCTGCTGTTCTGGATTGCATTAGATTGCACAGGTGGTCATAATGTTGTACCTGATAAATGTATGTGAATGCTAATAAATAAAAGCTACAATTCTGAAGTGTGGCTTTTGATCTTAATCCTAAATGTGTTCAGTTTAGAGTCAACACTAATAAGTTGGCCTCTCCGCTTCAACATTTCTGAAAGTGGCTGCAGCTAAAACTTGTCCATAAAGCCACAGATTGAGATTTGTCTGAGTATGAACAGAGCTGATCACATCAATCTTTGTACTGGCCTCTGAAACCTGGATTGGCTTTGGCTTTGACCATTGGCTCTAAAGACACATGAATCAAACTGAGAGAGACAGATTAGCCCTTGGTAACAAGGGATAATGTTCAAGACCTCAGAAAACATACTTTCAGCATCAGGAGACACAGGCCTGTACATCTTTCTTTTAAGCTCGCACACACTAATTCATGGTGCACAGCCTGAACATGTGTCCTGCAGATGTAGTAGCTATGAAAAAGGCCAGTGTTCTGTGTGTGAGTATGAGTGAGGGCGAGTGAAAGAAACGTAGAGACAAGAAATACCTGAAGAATGCAAATATATGAGCAGAAGAAAGAGGGGAAATTAAATGAACATTAATTCTCCCACAGCAATTCCCTCTTCTCAGCACGAGGAGATGAAAGAGGAGCAATGTACTTTCTGATATTTATTTCTTCTTAAACACACAGCTGAGTTCTGGTCTGGGATACGGGGCCCTGCCTGGGAGGAGGCGAGTACCCAGGGGCCTCTTATTGCCTGGTTTACTAATTAGGCATAAATATGCAAGATAGAGCCAATGGAGGACTAATTACCTGTTTATTTCTCTTCACTCCTCTATTGTAACTAGTAGGTTCAGGCAGAGGGATGCAGAAGGAGAGGGGAAGAAAGGAAAAAAGTGTTGGGAGCAGCATCTTAGAGAAATGAGGAATTTGGATGGTGTAAGTGTGTGTGTGCATACATGCGTGTGGCCTACTGTAAATAGTGGGGCAGTGCTGCCCGTGTGAACGAGTGTGGGTGGACGTCTGTCATCAGTCCACTGTATCACGTTAAGGAGTGTTTCAGTTGTTATGTCTTGAGTGTGGGCAGCACACGCGGTGCCAAGACTGACTGAAAAGACATGAGACGACAGTCTTGGACATTTGAATATAGGGGAGGGAAATACTAAGAATGCAATCTGTGCTGGGAGGAAATGACCACATGGAATCAGAGCCAACGTCTTCCAGTTGATTTAATGCACTTCAATTGCAGCAGGGGTCAAGCGAAAACGATTTTATAAAATGAAAGTACATATGTTTGAATTAATCATGGTCATAAATTCCACGCTACGTCAGATTGATGGGCTGCGTGAATGTGGGAGTTATGTAGAAGATGGAAAGAAACAGTTGACATAAAACTATGAATGAAATGCCTTTTTCTCACAGGCAGTATCCACGCGGCTGCAACTTGAATTATCTTATTTACCTGTGTCATAGAGCTGCTGTTTTACAAAAACAATTTTACACACATCAGCCATGCACACTGCTCCAGTGGGTAATAGGTTCCTCCATTCCAAAAAGCTTGATGAATTAATAATTTGTTATAAATGGTACCCCTAATGCTCCGAATCACCATAACTCTCATGGACAGAGTATTTCAGCCAATATCTTTTAACAATCCGCCATGATCATTGCTAGCCATGGCCAATGTTGGCCACCCCCTCGCCACTGAGCTAAGAGTGTGTGTGCATTAGTCTGGGGTCAGGCTAACCACTGAAATCTGCACAAAATTAGGATCCCATTAGAAGTTTGAAACGACTCATGACTTCCATCTGTTCCTGAGGCCTGGAATGCAAGATTGGAGACGACAGGTGTCTAAATGTTTATCAGCCGTGCTGCGTTTATTCCTGTGTCTTTGAGTTAGGAGGAAAAATGACCCATACTAATCTAATTCAAACTAACATTCACTTTCAAAGGTTTCTGGTGTGGCAGGAGAAAAACATATGCTGTTCAAAACCATTGGAGTCAGAGAACAGTATGTGCTTTGGCATGTAGGATTTAACTCTTCAGCCTCATGAGAAGAAACACAAACATAAGCATGTGTATAAACACATGCTAAGGCATCAATCTTACCGAAAACTGTTGTAATATGTAAGTAACACCTAAATAATCAAGGGGGAAAAATATGTTGAAATCCAATGAATTCGTGATTTGAAATTGGCAACAAGCTAAAAATAAGCCATAAGCATAATAGGTGCAACATTAATCACATTTAGTCATACTTCCAGAGCAGTAAATAACTAGCTCTTATATCTGAAGTGTCACCATATCTTAGTTTTGGGACAATAATGCAATAAGTTGTGTTATCAATTCTCCCATTTGCTTTTCAAGTTAACATTAAAAACAAATGCACAAAACAGCAGCTTCACACAGTATAAAGTAGGTGTTAAATGGCCGGTGTATGTAGGATGACTAAACAACTCAGGAAACTTAATCTGGCTACAAAATTTGTGCAGCTTTGGCTTTGGAGTTCGAGAGACAGACATTTTATTGTTTTATTTATTTTTACAAACAACATATTCCTGCATCTCTTATGTTAATTTAACACAGGGAGCATATAGCACACAGGTCTCTGCAGATAACAGAGTAAATCCTGTTCAAGTTAGAACTCGTCTTCATAAACGGTAGTGCAGGCAGCAACAATGGAGCTTTGAAAGGCTCAGTAATTTGAACTCATTTTGTCTTGCAGCCCTATGGCAAATTGGTTAGTCACAGAAAGAAAGTCATTAACAGCATCTCCTTGTGTCGTGTTAGCAGGTGTTACAGTTTGGTTGCTTAGCTGATTGGATCATGGTGTTCACACATATAGTTAATACAAGCAGTTCATGATTGATTTTATATAAAAGGCATTAAGCTAAATACCAATAAGCCCAATATGCAGTCGCAGCTTTTGTTACTGCACAAAATATTCATCTAAGTCATGTACCACTGTAATGAGTTTTTATTGTAAAGTTGAATGAATAACAAAAATATGCTAATAACCAAAAGTCATTTATATCTGTAAAACATTTGGTATAAATACAAAAAAGAAAATAGTTGCACCTTATTTCTGTTTAGCCATTTCAATATAGTGAATTGAAAATTAGTGGGTCTAACCTAATTTAGGTTTAACCCGTAACTGATATTACTGGCAATAATCAGACCGATTCAACGTTTTGCCAAGACATATAAAAAGGGAGGTAAACATAGGAAATTACATTTTTCAAACTTACAAGATCTTAAATATCTACTGTAAAATATCAGCTGATACAATCCCAATCCCAATTTTCCCCCTCGGCCCTGCTACTTGGCCCCAACCCCTGATTGTGCATGTTCAGTGGTGAGTGGGGCCCATTTTCCTTGAGCAGCGCGGCGCAGGAAGACGCAGGCTGAAGTGGTAGAGCTCTGTACAAGTTCTTCACGGTTTTCAGAGGCAGACTCAAAACAGAGGATTATGAATAAATGCCAGTATTTCTCTGTAAACTGGCCAGTAAATTATAGGTTCACCCCCGGATTACTTTAGGTTAATGTTTCACGGGTTGTGTGAATTTCTTGACCAAAGACAGACAAACCATCAGCTCACCCGCTCTCAATAACTAATGAACTAACGATATGATGCTTAGTGCATGACACACCCACATTTTCACATTCATATTTTCGTGTTGTATTTAATCACATTTAATCCTCCTCTTCCCGCCCGCGCTGACATTAGTGTTGCGGTATAGAAGCACCAGGCCGGTTTTGCTAATGTTAGTTAGCATGTGTGTGGTAGAAGTGTGAAAAGTGTTATGTATAGTTTTACTGAGGGCTTTTTTCTTTTTTCCATCCATCCATCCTCTTCACTGCTCATCATGTTAAGGGTTGCGGTGAGCTGGAGCCTATCACAGCTCTCACAAGGTGGAAGCAGGGCACACCCTGGACAGGTGGTCAATCTATCCCATGACCACCACAAGAGACATACACAGACACACAAGTGATCACACTCACTTTAACAACTAGGGCAACTGACAGTGTTAGAAAGAAAGCCACGCAAGCACGGGGGGAACATACAAACTCCTCACATAAAGGCGGCAGCCGGGAAGAGCATTCGAACGCTGGACCTTAAAGCTGAGGAGGTAGCACTAAACATTCGACAATTTCAAAGAGAGATATTTCAACCGCTACTTAAGAAACTCTTTTAAGAGGAAACTCAAAAATGAGAGAGCCCTTGAAAAAAAAGGGGCAGTGGTATAAAATGTAAATTGGGATTGGGACTTAATCTGCCATGCCAACATTTTATCCCTACCTTTTCCCAACCTGTAAATATGTCTCATTCCTTGATCCATCACCATATTTCACCCCCTGGGGGAAGAAATCACTCACCGTTTGGTTATTTTACACAGATTTGTTGCCAATTTGTTGCGTTCCAAAGGAAAAAGTAAATGTAATAATGAGGGGGGGAAAAATTCATTAAACATGTGTGTGAAATACGTTTCAATTGCAAGAGGAAGATTCATGGGGATGCTCATATGGTGCATAATCATGCCTCCTTCTGCTCAGCCTGCAATGGCATAAAAAGATTTTGTCTGGGATGAACACTTTCTGTTGTCTTCTCTCTGTCTTTGGACCCCCTCCTTCTGAATATCCCACCCCACTCCTCCCTCTTGCTACCCCCTTTCTTCCTTTCCTGTCTGTTTCTCTTTCGTACACACACACACACACTCTCTCTCTCTCTCTCTGTGACTGCCACAAACCACAATCATAAAATTATTAAAATGCTGTTTGGCTGCCATTAATCAGTGGTGGTGATAAATCCTTGTGTGGGAAGTGACAGAGCATTAGTCACATACCTCTTGGCCTCAACAGACAGAGAGTAATGAGCCACGAGCCGGACCGGGTCAATCATAAACTCATCAAATGCGTCATTTAATTTCTTCATTTAGAAAAACACTATTTGTTTATGGGAAAGATATCAGGTGTTGTGGAATGAGAAACGGCGCTGAAACGCTGCTTCATTAATCAGGGCTTGATTACACGCGACTCTGCGGTTGTTTATCCTAATTTCATTCATTTCCATCAACAAAGCAAACACAGACGAACACAGCCATTAGCGATGGTTGGGGATGGCACAATTACAGGCTCGTATTAAATAAAGTGATGATGAATGGTCCAATACAAACTAAAACAAAGGGGTTTTTATTACTTCAATTCCATCCCAGCCCTCGCCTTCCTGTGTGTGTCTGTGGAGCCTTGTCGGTGTGAAAGGCAAGAAGAAGCTGTTTCAACTTTGCTACTAGAGGAGACCAGACTGATGAGTGAAAAAGAAAGAAAAAAAAACTTCGAGGAGTATTGACTTCTTTGAAATGACAGTGGGTGAGCTTGTTACAGAAGCAGCGAAACCTGTGACAGTAACACACAGAAACAGACACATGCATACACTGGAGTATACTCGCACTCCCACACACCCCGCAGAAGCTGATAAAGATGAAGAAAAAAAAAAAGTAACGGCAAAGTCAGCAAAGTTTCTTGATCATGTAAAGCTTCAGCGAGATCACCAGTGTGTTTGCAGCTTGTTGATGCCGACCAGCAGGCAGGCTACAGAACTACACAGGGTGTCCACAATTTTCTCCATACCGCTGACTGTTAGCCAAACATCCATCAAACACGGCCTTAAATACAGCTGTAAACTAAAACATGATTAATTGTATAATGTGACATCCATTTCCACGGTGTAATAAATGCTGCATTCGAGGATTTGTGATTGTTGATTGGGAAAATCAAATTTTAATATATCGCAATACAAAAACATCAAAAAAAGTATGTGGTTGATTACTCAGTATGTATCAGGTAGTCTCAATCCTTCACCATTCCCCCGTTCAACTGTGCTCATGAATGATATTAGGCCACTGGAGACGGCAGTTAAGTCTAAATCCACATAAAATGTTTACCAAGACAAATGTAGAGGGCTCATTTAGTTTCACATGAACTTAGGAACATATTCAGGGAACTTCAAAACTGTAGTTGGACACTGTAAGAATTATGTGTATTATCTTTCTCGTCTGCTTCAATAATCTACAAGGGGTTATGTGGCAGTATTAAACTAAATCATTTTACATTTTGAATCTAAGTGACATCAAAGTTGTTGTTATCAACAGACCGATCGATTAAAGACCACGAGAAGAATCCAATAGGATGCACGAGTGAAGACCGAGGTTGCTGCTGTCATTAATCTTATTAAACATTATAAGATAATATGCACCCATCCCAATGTCTTTATCCATTTCTTTTGATTCAGGTTTTGAGGGTTTAGGGTTTGTCTCAGCATGAACTGGGTAAAAGGCGGGGAAATATTCTAGACAAGAAGCCAGTCTATCACAGCAAAATCGGGGTGAACACCACGGCATGAATATCACTCATTTTCTGTTGTTAGCATATGAAAACCACATGTTTTCACTTTGACTTTAAAAGGTCGTTTTCATGTTGATTAGCGTCTGAAAAATATTCCATCTACTTTAATTCAGTGCAGAAAAATAGCACATTAAAACACCCAAGGGGGTGAATAATTTTGAGGAAGACAAAGCAGAAATCTGAACTAAGGACCTTGTTCTGAGTTACTGTGAGCATCGCCACAGAAGCACTGTCAGACTTTTAATATAAAATCACTGATGACAATCATAGTTAACCACAGTGAAAACCAATTTATGGAAAATATTAATACATTATTGGCATGACTGTGCAGCCCTGGCCTTAGCATGAAGAATAGGGTGTCAGAACCTACAAATAATTACAAATCTTAAAATCTGGATTGTAGACTTTGTTGCAATCCATTCATGTCTACACCAGGGTCAATCAGACAGCTATATCCATTATCCCCTGAAGAAATATTTGAAAGCATCAAATTTAGAAGTGATGGTCCAATCCTAAAAGCAGATGATGTCACAGGATAGCTGGTTACAGGATTGATATCTCTTCTTTGCTGCTCTGTTACATTGTTACCCAAGCAACAAAATCTTTTCCAGCAATACGTTCCAAATGGTGAGAACTCAATAATACTCTGTTAGCAGTATACACTCTTTATTCTTACCTTCTAATCTCTCACACTCTGCATTCTTTGCATTCAGCTCCCCCCCAAAAAAAGCTCTGAGCGCCTGCCAGCGGTCCAAAGTAATTAAATTACTTAGCAAAGTTTACTTAACAGTAAATGGTTAGCAAAATTTAAGGTGATTGCAAATTTGCTTTCATTTCACTTCAATGGCTGGCCTGTTTAAGGCTCGTCTGCAAATAATTAGCACATACATTTGCATCAAAATCGTTTATACCATATGTTGCAAAATTATGGAAAGCAGCAAATTAAAAATATTCTTTTTCTGTTATGGAAATGTCTACATGTTGAGAGGAGAGAGAGAAACAGAAAGAGAGAGGGGGGGAGAGGCAGGGAGGAAGGGAGGAGGAAAAGATATCACCATGTGTCTCCAAACACCAACAACAAGGAGAGGAGAAAAAGAAGGGAGGAGGAAGGAGGGCGCAAAAATAATTCAGTTTAGATTTGAACATACTCATAACGGTCTTTTTTTTTTTCAAGAGCTCACCAGATGCTGTTTGAAATCTGCCCACAGAAGAAAAACAAAGCCTTCTCAATCTCTCGCTCTCTTTCTCACTCGCACATAAAGAATCAGAGAACTTCCTCTAAGTGGCTGACATCCTCTCTCTAGTACAGTATATACTGTTCCCTAAAGCGAGGCAAGGAAAGTTGTCCGCTAATTTGATGAATTCTTTTAGACCCAAGACCTTCAGTCTCAGAAAAATGACTACAGCTTCATAGCAGGTAACTGACAACAACTTATACAAACAGAAAACATCTGGCTATCCTCACGTCGTCGCTGACTATAAGGCTGCAGTTATTTAATACAAGTGTCCTTTATAAAATGCCAGACAATGGTGCACACAATGTCTTCAAATGCCACGTTTCATCCAACCAGTTGTGCAAAACACAACAATATTTAATTTATCAACATGTTTAAAAAATTGATTTAAAAAAGTTTTTGTGTGCAAAATTATTTAAAATGATTATTAAGTTATAATAATAATAATAATAGTGGTTAGTGTACATTTATGTGCAACAATGATAAATATAGTGATTATTTGAAGAGGTATTGTTTAAAATTAAAAACCGTGGAAAATATCCATCACAATTTCCTGTGATCTGTGATTTCATGTGATATATATTAAACTTACTTGTTCTGTCTGATGAACAAATCAGTACATGGATTTGGTTGAATCACAATAGAGTAGAAAGCATATTTTTTGCATTTAGGTTTGAATAACAATTTAAACAATTAATCAGCTATTAAAATATTTTTATTTAGTATTTATTGTCACATTTGTTATTAGTGTTATACTGTAACATAAAATAAACTTCCTTTTTTATCACCAGTACAATGTCAACACAAGGTAAGATAATTATTTAGATTAATATAGGTCATCTTCCAGAACAGGTCACCAATTTTTCCAACAGTGGTTTTTCCATTAAACAGCACCTGATGCTTTAAGGTGCAGGGGAGCCATCATTAACGTTTTCCAGTGCAAAAGCACAATTTTGTTGCAGTTGTAATTTTAGTATTAAATTTGCAGCAGTGCAGCTAAAGCACTGAAGGGCAGAGGGATCTGAGAGGTGAGCGGGGGTATCGAAGCTTACTACAGCAAAGAGAAAACCAGGACGCAGCAGGACCTATGTTTATTATAGCCATAAAACAAACCAAAAAAAAAATCAATTGTACATAAACCTCTGATCCATAAAGTCCTTAGGTCACTCAGCCCACCCTGCCACTGATGGACACCTTTGGACCAGAGTCTTTTCATTGAAAATCACATGCACCTTTTGAGAGTGTTAGCACAGGAGCTTGAGGCAAAGGGCTCTTCCTATGAAGTATGGCTCTCTAACCGAGCGCTCCCAACCCTTCAGTCCATCCATCTAAGCTGCCTCATCTGGTGGTCAGTCAGTCTGCCACTGGTGTCAATCTGCTACTAAGTGAGCGGCAGGGGCTGCTCCATAAAAGCTTATTCAGGAATTCGGGTCCTGCGTAAGTGTAGGCCCCATGCTCTCTCTCTCTCTCTCTCTCTCTCTGTCTCTGTCTCGCTGTCGCTCTGTGAGACATAATTACGACTGTTGACTGGAACAGTGAGGTAATGGCACATAAATCTAGCTGATCAATGGTTGCGAAGACAAAATTACAGGACACCCCCGTACCATTATTCTCCCAAAGAAACACAAGAGATACATTCCTGCACAGATGCAAAGGGCACTTCTGTTGTTGTTGTGTAATTTCAAAATATAATTAAATTATAGATATATATATATATAACATTCAAATTATAATTTGAATATGATGGAATAGATTTCTTTGAATTCAGTGGAGTATCTTTAATATTTCACAACCGTAAAAAAGGAAATCAAAAATTAATATTAAACCAAATCTCTACAATGCAAATAACCTGGAAGCGCCTACTGGTTTGTTAAGTCGACGCTTTAAATGGTGATGTTTAAAAAGTGCTGCAGGGTAAATATTAGCAAATCTTCTCTATGGACCAGGCTGTTTTAATCAGTAAACCATGTGAGTAATGATAAGCTTCTTCTATTCTGTTATTTCTGATCTTTGACTGAACGTTTACTGTTAAACCCAAAAATCCAAATTCAACACCAGTGATCTTGCGAGACAAAGCAAAACATTGAAAATAAAGTTGTTTACAAGATTTTGTTTCATAAATCTCAATTTTTGTTCCAGCAAAAGCCTCATTTTGGTTTTAAAGTGCTCATAGTCAAGTGGCTTTCTGCTGTTGGTGTAATTTCCTTGTGTTGTCACAAAGGAAATTCCCTCTGAAGGTCAGTGGCGAATGGTGTTGGTGAAAACCATCGAAGTTATGTCACATAAAAGGTTCTGCTTTGCCCAGAGTGATGGTGGATGATGGTGTTGAAGACGGATAATGTGCAGTGACTATAATCGACTGTCTAACAAACCCTCCAGTGCATTCCAGTAAAAACTGCTGGTAGTAACAACATGATCAAGAGTGTGTAAAAAAGTTACAGGGCAATAATGACACTTATTAGCGCAAGATAAACTGAACTTTATTTTCTAATAATGGAACATTTTTACTAGATGAATATTAATGTTGATGAAAAAGGTTATTTTACTTTTTTGCTGTATAAAAATGAGGGGATGCAAACCTTTGAACCCAACTGTAAAACAGACTTGGACCATGCAAAGAACCAGGTCTTGTCTCAGTCTCCCGTCTCCATCACCTCTAATTCTGGCAGCACAAAGGGCGGCAGCCTCCTAAATGTGGCGCATTAGCCCTTTAGTTCCAGAGGGGGTAAGGTGACACCCTCCATGTATGTGGTCTGTTCAGCCCACATCTGTCAGAGCCTAAGGGGGTGGGCTATGGCGGTGGGAGGGATACAGAGAAGGAAAACAAGGAAGATAGAAAGACGCAGGGCTTGAGAGAAAGGGTGTGTGTGTGTGTGTGTGTCTTCAGGACCCCTGCTGCAACAGAGAAGACTAATACCCTGTGTTTACTGTGGAAGAATTAGTCATATCGCTTGATGCTACTAAGCTGGACTGGCCACGCCCACTTTGCCTCTTTATGTCTGTCACTCAATCAGAAAGCAGACATAATTGGACATAAAAACACACAAATACAAGTACACTCCAACAGACCTAAACACAAACCAACACATACCATCAGAAACATGTATAATACTAAATAATTGTGACAAAATCTTCTGAATTACCTAAACAATGTCTAAAAAAAAAAAAATTGAGGTGGTAGTTTGCTTTTTTATTTAGGAATGACCCACATTGCTGATTTTATGTTCACACTTGCAAACACACACACACACACACACACTCACGCACCAATGGGGGAGCTTTTATGCAGCTGGGCTAATTTGAGGTTCAGTGTCTTGCTTAAGGACACTTGTGACAGGGGGATCCTGGAATGCAACCAACAACCCTGGGATTGATGGATGACTGTTCCACGCAGTTGTTGCCCCGTACGGCTACATTTGCTGCAAGTGATCCAACGTTAAAACTAAACGGGATTACAACAAACATTATGCAAATCCAAATCCATTTATTTTGATGAAAATTAGTTATTCATATTGTATATTCAGAAGTTATGTTGAGAGAGGATCTGTTGACAAAATTTCCCATATTGACAAAGAGGAGTGACATAACTGTATAGCTGTCTGCAATTATGTGACTATTATGACCCAGCTCCCGTTCAGACGGAGATTCTGAGCAGTACCACTCACTGTTTAACTACCTAACTATGCCACAGTCACAGTGATCAGTCCAAGACAGAACATATGTACCTCCGAACTCCAGGTGTCAACCTTCTACAAATGAGCAACGAAGTTAACTCAGATCAGTGGGCTCCTGCCAAGTTCAAGCCTCTGATAAGATCTTAAGGATTGTTTGTTTTGCTGCTGTCAAAGGTTCGAATAAGGAAAAGAAGAAGGTTTTGATGACCCTTGCCCTGCAGGTCCTTAGTGGGTGTTCTGCAAACACTCGCTATTGACATGTGGATAAGGAGAAACCCGCTGCCGCACACAGTGCCCCTGCTCACTTGAGTGGAAAGGGACACGGTTTAGAAAGGAGCCAAGAACCAAGCGAGTGGCTGGAAAGAAAAGAGCATTATACTGAAGTGAGGGTATCATGGTTCCTGTGTGTGGACCAACGCATGCAGATACAGATGAATGTATTTTCTTTGGAGGCTGCTCTGGTTTGAAAGAAGTAAGATGGTAACAGTACAACTTTGAAATGTGTGTGACTGTCCAACGTCTGAGTTGGGAGATGTGCAGACTTTGAAAATACATTATAAAAGTACAGAATTTTAGGGCCCAATATGTTATATACATACATGATTTTGTCACAGTCCTCACACTTCACAAGACAAAAGACAAAAGCAAGCTTGGAAGAGAACAGCTGCAGATGGATTAAATGTACAACACATGAGCAAAACTGCAGCTTTTCACACAAAACACCAAATAAATTTTGCTGAAACTCCTCGTTCGTGGTAACCTGTCGAGGAGATCTCCCTATAAACAATCCAATCCACGTGGGGAATCTCAGCAAAGGCAAGCAGTAAAAAAATAGGGGACCAAAGAGTAGTATTAATGAGAAGTATTTGTAATTGTAAATTGTAAATAAAATGGTGAAACTGTGCTCTGTAAAACTGCAGGTTTTATTTACAATAAAAATTTTCTTTTTGAAATACAATGAAATGTCATGATTCGTGTTGAACTTGAAATGTTTTATGTCCATGTATCACTCATTTAATAATTCTTACAAATAATATAATCTTCACAGCTTCATTATGATCAAGTTTGCCTTGGAAATATGGTGTGTATGCGTGTGTTTAATATGTAGGTCAAGCAGGAAGTGACCCATAAACATATCTATCCAGCTCTTTTATTGGGGGCCAGTGTTGCCCTCCTCTTCATCCTGCTACACACACACACACACACACACACACACACACACACACATATACTCTAAGCCCCCAGTGAGCACTAAGCAGGCCAGCGGGCCAGCCAAGGGGGCTCATTACAGGTCCACAGAGCCCCCCAACACAAAGGCCTGAGCCGCTTTAGCCATGGGATGATCTGCTCTCTACTGACTAGAGAGAGTCCATAGATGGACAAAAGGAGGGAGAGAGGGAGGGGATGGGAGAGAAAGAGGTGGAAGAGAGCAGAGAAGAGAAGAGGACAGGGGAGCCGCGGGCTTTAAGGATGTCAGGAGACCCCGAGAGAGAACGCCTGGCGGGTGCTCAGAGAGGAATGGAGGGAAGGAGGAGGAGGAGGCTTAAGCTCCTCGGCTACGTCAGGACATTAACATTCACACACCCTCCCAACATCTGCTGCTTCCTTCTCACCCTCCAATCCCTCCCTCTGTCCGGTAACAGCACTGGAACAAAGACAGTATGACGGCGAACGAGCGGACAGTTAGATGGAGAAACATGAAAAAGTCCGAAAAAATACGATTTTGCCTTATTGAAATCTCTTGCCCATTTGTAATTCACCGCAGATTGTTGGGATCAAAATGACCATGGGGGACGCCTGATGCTGGCCAACCTGGGACAACCTAACCGAGCCATAAACCTGTTCTTTTGGAAGCCTCCAGAAAAGAGAGGAAACCCAGACACATGTCCAATAGATTAAACCCTCTGCTCTCGTCCTGCATCTGGCCGTGGGCCTGTCCCGGTGCAGACACAGGCCCACGTTCAGTTTTATGATGCTACACTGTCATTACTATAACATAAGCCCCATGGTGGCAGAGAAGGGTGTGGGGGGTCTGACATAGGCTAAAAACATGTTTGAGAGAAGGAAAACTTTCATTTTCATATTGAAACTAAGTAGACTCTTCTGCAGTTGAAATGAGTGAAATTAAAACACTGTATCGCAGCATTTTCCTGTGGCCCTACAGGAAGGCTGAACAAATCTTAAGTGAGGTAAGCGTGTGGCTGCTGGGTGCTTTATAGATGATGTATAGATGCCTAGTTCTTTCACATATTTCCTGTGGTGAAATTAGAGCGCTGTTCTGAAGTGCTGAGCCGAGCGTGTGTGTGTGTGTGTGTGTGTGTGTGTGTGTGTGTGTGTGTGCGTGACTGTAAACATGAAGACATCTTTCTCCACAGTCAATCTCTACATGTCACATCTGGCTTGCAACTCTACCCCTCGAATACACACTGGAATATATACACCGTTTGTATGGTGACATCTATGACTTATGTACTGGGAGGAGTGTTTGAAATTAAGCTGCACTGAATATGGACCCAGAAGCACGGTGAGTGTGGCAGACTGTGTGGGGAGGAGTGGGTCTGTGTCTGGGAAAACGACCACGAAGCCCATCCACAGTGGAGTGCACGTAACGGACTGTGGACTCCTTACCCAAATATCAGGCGGCAAAGACACAGTTTGAAAAATGTTTTAATGTTGTTTATTGGGTTTGTTATTTGACGCTGCCTCTTGAGCAGTTTTCTGTCCTGGTCTCTGCAACCCCGTCTGCCAGAGCTGCTCATCCCTCAGCTCCTAATCACTGGCTCCCTGACCGGATCTTTGATCAACGCACCGTGCTCAGGAGTGCTGAGAGGAGTGGGGCACAAATCCAACACTCAAACTGCTCTTGTTGTGTCGTTTTCTCACAGCGTCACCAAGGAAAAACCGAATACTGCCAGGGCAAACTCAGCAACACCAATGACACCGGGAAGCTGTTCTCCACTTCCAAAACACTCCATTATCCCCCTTCACCTCTCTCACTGCCGGTGACTTTACCAGCTTCTTTACTAGGAAGGTAGCGTCCATCAGCGCCTAGTTCTCTGCTCCAGATAGGGACATCCTGCCAACTTCATCTAACACCACACTGCTCAATTTTTTTTCCACTTTGACGGAGGACGATGCATCCACCCTCCTCCTCTATAACCCTCCTAGCACCTGTTCTCTGTATCTCATCCCCTCCACTTTACTTTCAGCAGTCACACCCACACTAATCCCAGCCATTGCACAAATCATTAACACATTTCTTACAACAGTCACTTTTCCTACTTCATTTTTAACAGGCCCTGATCACTCCACTGCTTAAGGAGCCTTCTCTTGACCCCTCCCTTGTTGACCAGTCTCTCTTCTTCCATTTCTGGCCCACACCCTTGAACGAGCGGTCTTAATGCATTCTCAGATTTCCTTTTTAATGTCAACCACACTAACTTCACGAGTGGTCCCTCCACAGAAACGGCATTCTTGATGATTGTGGAATATCTGCAGCCTACAAAAGCTCCAGGTCAGTCTTCTGTCCTAATCCTACTTTGTCTATCCGCAGCCTTTGATACTGTGAACCAACAGATCCTCCTGTCAAGACTGCAACAGCTCTGGATTGGCTGCGGTCTTACTTATCTGGACAAAACTTCAAGGTATCCTGGCAGGGCCATGTCGCTAACTCTCACAGCCTCTCTGCCGGTGTGGTCCAGGGCTCAGTACTTCGGACTTTTCCATTAGGTTCTTACTCTTGCCTACAAGTGGTCATCTCAACAGCACCTGCATACCCCAATTCCCCTCATTCAGGTCTTTAATCTTTCCCGCCCACTGCACCCTCAAACAGCATCTAAAATATGAAACATGAAAACAAATTGGACTGGATGGTTGATAGTGGTTTGCTAGCCAGCTTAACCAAATCAACCAGTGCTGCATCAACAAATAACACTCTCATATTTGGGCTATGAGCATCTCCACCAAAACGTAAAATATTTTGACCAGATTCTGGACTCTATAGTCCACCCCAGGGTGGTTACTGGTTCACTCAGCCTTTGCCTTATTGTCATGGTTCATTCTGGTGCATCTCCCTAATCTCAGCATATCAGCTTCTGCTTCAGGGTCCTTTAGGTAGAGTATCTGGTTAGGGTAAAACATACTGAATATCCTTTAACTAAAGCTTCACTGTAATATTTCTGTGTTCTCAATCAACAAAAAATAAAAATGTTAATCCTTAAGTTATTTTTAATACAAAAGCTCACATCTGACTACAAATTCAGTAACTGATTAAAAACTATATACCTTAGTCAAAGGAATAACACTTTTTTATTACCCTGATATTAATGGATTACAGAGATAATATACCATTGTTAACTTATCTCAACTTTATGTTTTGTATATAAATGAATGAATATAATTACTTTCAAAATATTTATGAATCTTTTAATAGGTCTACATTTTCTGTTTTGGACAAGGAAGTTTGGGTATCGGGCAACCAAAACATCTCAGCTACTCGTCCGAAGGGCTTTTGTCTTAATGTCAAGCCCTGTATGTCAATACCTGTTTCACATCATACCTTTCTGATTTTTAACAGCAAAACATGTCTTGTTCACAGCCTATCCTGTGATTTGTGGTGTCTTGATTTACATTTAACATGACAGTGATAAGACTGAGGTTCTTCTCTGAGGCTCCAGATTCATCCTGTCAGGACTTTCTCACTTAGTGAAGGTGGCTTCTCTGTCTCGCCTTCACCCCAGATTAGGAATTTGGGAATTCTTTTCAATAGCATCTTATCTTTTACCATCAACCACTCTTTGATCACTTCCTATCTTGACTACTCTAATGCTCTGTTTTTTTGGTATTTCACTCAAGCTTCTCCATAACATTCAAATGGTTCAGAATTCTTTTATTTGTGTTATAACCTGAACTCCTTCCATACAACACGTACCCCCCATTCTTAAACACCCCTTTCCATTCTCTTCGTTCTTCGACTGTGCGTCTTCTTTCCACAACGTCTGCACAACTGACTACCATGGGCTCTGTATGTTACTCATATTATTCATTTATTATTATTATGGTTGTTGTGGTTGTTATTATTCTTTATCTTATTATTATGTTAGTGTGTGGGTTTCCCACTGCTAAGTAATGAACTATGAACTCTGGGCATTTGAAAACTGCATTTCTCTGCCTGTATGTGATGGATTTGTGTGATGGTCATTAGACTGTTTCTGCCTTTACAGGCGAACAAGTTGCACTTGGGGTCAACAAGCATTGTTAGCATCAACTCTGGTAAAGAGTAACCGCTCCTTTGAACATTAAGCCCTCCTCACCATTGTCATTAAAAGCATGTTCTTTATGTTTGTGCTGCACTGGGCAGATAGATAGAGATAGAAAGAGCGAGAAAGAGAAATGCATCACTGATGAATATCTTCATCAGAAACAGATTTGTTGAGAAATGAAAGATTACTGTTAAATAGCAATAATAAATATATTTTTTTGATTTTTTTTCTCCAGCACCAATAACAAAATCGATAACGTTTAAATCGTATTGATCCTACAGCCTTTAATAATTTAGCCCCGGAGTGTTTAGTACTGGGTTTCAGTATCCATCCATATCAAAAGGGTCTGAAGACTTTTGTAAAGGAGAGATGTAAGTTTCTGTTTTTTAATACATATGTAAGAATTTTTAAAAACACTTATAAATGCTGTCACTTTGAGCTGTTGCGTGCAATTTTTTTTTTTTTGTATAATGAAACTTGAGAATAAAACTGGATACACCATTAGTCAGTGATATGCATAAAGCCAGAAAAATGTCCATCAAAACACATTAACCAGAAGTTGGTATTTTTTATCCATATATGACATTTTATAAATATAAAGTTATCAAATGAGACTGTCAACCCCTAAGTCTTGCTAGTAGCATGTCTTGATTCCTATACAGAAACCTCAAGTGTGCTGAGAAATTAAGTGATTCAGCACCAGGAGACAAACTACAGACGAGTTAACAGTGTTCTTACACATCAGCTTCTACTTAGCATCTCTGAATAAAGGAGAACGCACATTTAGAAAGTGTTAGTCCATGGTACTCATTCTTTAACCACAGTGACAAACAGACAGAGATTTATCTTTCACTTACCGGCAGCCTGCAGGACCATATGCATTCGAACTTTAGCCTGCTCTGCTGGAGTCTGCAGTAGAGTGACAGATAAAGAGATAAAATATACAATTAGCAAAAATTATTAGCATTATATTTTAACTGGTTCATACAAAGAGTGTTTTTTTTTCATGGTCAGGTGTCTGATTGAATGCTGAAGCTGCTACGACCCAGTGTCTTAATCTAAGGCAAGTAAGGACACCAGAGATGTAAAAATAAAGGTTTTAAAAATCAGTTGGATTATGGGCCAGTTTTACAAGAGAAAAGGCCTTAATATTTACAGATTGGTTTTGCAAAAGTGCATTTGGTTGTTTTCAAACACCTGTTGACTTGAAAGCTTGAGCTGTTTAACCAATGATTCTACACGATGGATTCAGGACATCTGTGCAGTGAGGACACAGTCCTAAACAGGGGTAGGACGACAGCAAGACATCAAACACTCCAGTCCAGTCTTTAAGTTTGATGTCCTATTGCATTTTGTTGTACCTTGTCATTTTCTGTTCTGACACTCCACCTTTGACTGTTGTATCCACACCTTGTTGTGGGTTGTAACGTGAACAACTCATGCTTAGTTATAAATTTAACAAAAAAAAAAAAGAAAAAGAAAAATGGTCTCGTATTTATGCCCAATGTTGTCATATGGACAGGTCCTCCTAGCAGAAATGTAGCCTTTGTTGGGAACCGACAGAACGAGAATTCAGGTATTGTTACAGGTACCTGGGACTACGCATTATTTGTTTCAGGTCTATTTGGAAATGAGTTTTAATTCCCAATCCCTTAATTTACCCAAGATAATCTTCCTGCAACCATTTGAGTAAATGTACCCCTAAACTGTCCTTGTGGAGCACCAAGGGACAACTTGGCCCATCTATGCGTCTGTAAGAAGCCTGCTAGTGAAAAACAGAAAGCAACAACATCTCTGACACACCAGGGAGAATCAATGAGGAAGAGATGAAGAGAAATTTAGAGACAAAAAGAGAGAGAGACAAGTGAGAGAGAGGAGAAAAAAATAAAAGCTGCAGTAACAAGTCTTTGGAGAGTTGGATAAGAGGGCACAGAGAGCACATTTTACAAAGATCACAGCCAAAGACTCAACATATTCCCCTTCTTATCGTGTGTGTGTGAGTGTGTGTGTGTGTGTGTGTGCGTGTATGTGCGTCAGAAAGGCTTAGCGCGTATGAATGGGGGGAGGGCCTTGTGTTTTGACAGCTGTATTGGGAGTCACAGCACTTTTTCCTGACGTGCCCTCAAAAGGGCCTTGCTGTAATTCCAATATCACTGCTATTAGATTTGAGGGTCTTAATTGTCAAGGAAGAATGATGGCTACGACAGGGCACGGAGCTATAAAAGGCGAGTGCGCAGCAGATTGCTCTCGGAGGCTGTTTGACGCTGCCGTTGCACAGCGGCCCTCGTTACCATGCAGCGGTGGAGACTGTGTGTAGGATTAGAGAGAAATTAAATGCTAATGGGGATGGGATCTGAATCCGCTGCCTGGGAGCATCATTTAGACGACAGAGGCAGGGTGTCGCTGACAGGCAGCACTTCCTCCCTCCTCCTCCCACCATTACTTCTCCCGGCTCGCAACCCAACCCACAGCAAAAAATCTGATTTATCAAACTGTAAACTTGTCACTTTGTAAAAACGTCACTTTTCAGTGGCAGTCAGGGAAATATAATGACCTCCTTTAATGTAGCGATGTCAGGGTTCTGTATGCTAGATGGAACGCACATCAAGGCACAGCACAGACACAGACCCACACTTAATGCAACATAGGTGTGTGTGTGTGTGCGTGTGTGTGTACATGTACCCCCTGTAGCAGGTGCCATAGTGGATCATACTCATAGTAACTGGCAGGGCTCGACAGCTGAAATTACCGATCACTAATCTGCTGGAGAAGAGGTGGAACACTGGAGGCCTTCGCCCACTCACAGATCTTTATATACACACCTTCCAGTTTAGTTCATCAGAACTGATTAGGGCAAAAATTGGGGTATTCTTTCTTGCTTTTTTAGCATTTTTGCCTTTACAGGACAGGCTTTACAGCAAAAGGAGGGGGTTTACCTGTCACAAAATAAAGGGCCTGAGCGCGATGCAAACACAGATAAATGCTAGAGCTTAGCCAGCAGAACAAACGGATGACACAGGAATCAGATTTGGTACAACCAGTCATTTAAAGCAATAACACATCACAGCTTAACTAACCTGATCATTTTGTGCTGTGCAATCATCTTAGTTACAGTTTATTACAACGCCCCCTCGGTAATTACATTAGCATATGTTTACATTGGCCTCGAGGCATGTGTTAAGTCTATGCATCCTCAATGCACGTGCTCACACACGGGCAGACTCCTGCCAGCTCCTTGAGTGTAACGGAACACTGGAATCACACAGGATAGAAAACTGCTGCTGTACTGCTACTGTACACTGTCATAAACCTGCATATTCTCACAATACTAATCAGTGATTTCAAAGCATCTACTTCCTATCACCTGTAAATATGGCCAGAGGTGTGCAACAGGCAGGTTTTAGTGGAGCGTTCTGACATGCATCAGTTGCAACTAACAATTACTTTATTATGGATTAGCCTGCAGATTATTTTTTGAATAGATTAATTGTTTTTTTTATAAAATACGGGGAAATTGTGGAAATTGCTGCTATAATTGAGCAGAAGGGAATTACGTGTGTTATTTTTTTTTTATTCAGCCCAATAGTGCAAACCCCAGACATGTGTTCACATACATGTAAATTAAATTTTTGGTCATGTAACTCCACATATTTGAGAAGGCTGAATGTGAACATGAACACTGAATGCTGGACGACTAAAACAGTTATATAACAATGATTATCAGAATAGCAAATAGGTAAAGCAATTGTCTAAAAATCACAAAATGACCTGACTAAAAATTTTGCATCTATGCCTTCTAAATAAATGCAAAAGACTTTGAATCTTGAAAAAAAAATCAAGCCTTTTGGCAAGAAAGTTAAATAGCCACTGAAACAAGCTCTGACACATTAAGTTATCAACAGAAATGTAATTCCCAACAAACTCTGTATTTTTTACTCTAATTTACACATGTATGGCTGCTTCCTCTTTGTGTAATTCATTAGTAAAAAAATAAAAAGGCATTAATTGTGCTCCCCAGAGGCAGATCTGTGGTCCCCAACTGAGACAGAGGCGAGTGCTGCATCTGATGTGGTTTCACCTCTCAATCATAACTGTGCCTTTCTGATACACACAATAACAGTATGAAAAGAGAAGAAACAAACTTGGTTTTCTTAAGAATTCAGTAAACAGAATTTAGAGTCAAGAAAAATAAAAGTGAGGAAACAATGAACACCCTGGGGACCAAGGACAGACATAATCAGAAAAGTGGACGTTGAGTTGTGTTAACTGGACTCAACGTCAAATCGTAGAAATACTATTACTAAATACTAAAAATGCTGCAAATCAAAATCCAGATCAGCAGAAAAGGTTTGCTTTGAAATTGTGGTATCAGTAAACTGACTTTTCATATACATATCCAGTTGTTCCTAAGCTGAGACTAGATGTCCACACACACACACACACACACACACACACACACACACACACACACACACACACACACACACACACACACACACACACACACACACACACACACACACACACACACACACACACACACACACACACACACACACACACACACACACACACACACACACACACACACAACACGACTGTGACTGAGCTGCTGTACAATGAATCTACATATTGACAGCATTTCAGTGTTTGGGGTCTTTGACATGTAGAAAGAACCATTACAAACCCTACAATTATTATAATTGACAAGCTGCTTCACTAACCAAGTGACAGCTGTCCTGAGAATTACGACATGGGATTAAAAATGTGTTTCTAGCTGCTGTGGGGCCACATTTAAAGGCACGCTGAAACACGCTTCTTTAAAAAAAATACTAATAATAAAATACATATCTTATATCTGTATTAGTCTTTGAGTTTTATGTAACCCGACTTTAACATATCTCTCATTTGCACCTTTTATTGCCTAAAACACTTGATCCGAGCAGGATAGTTGTCTAAATTCCTGTATGTGTGGTAATTAAATTGAGTTATGCATTTCCCCCTCTTTCTTTTGAGGTGTTGAGGAAACACCCTCTTACAAACATCCTGCTTGTCGTAAAAGAATCCACTATTGCCAGAGTGACGCCCACCCTATTTAACTAAGGCCAAGTCCTGCAACTATATGCAACAGGAAGTCCTGCATGCTCATGGTAGGCCTCCAGCTTGGCCGCTTACCTCACCGCAGTGACGACAGACACACTGAAACACGCTTTGCTGAGCCCAAGCATCCAGCGCCTGTCCCATTAGGCAAAAATAAACACGTCCCATTAGAACAATAAACAGCCCTCGCTCAGCTCGGTGAAAAAAAAAAAAAACACTGCTACGCTGTGTATAGTGAGATACTACATGCAGGAAACTTCATCTATTTGTAGTTATGCTCTGGTCAGGGGACTGTTATTATTATTGGACCTGCGGCTGCCTAGACAAAGCAACACACGGTGGGTCAGCAGATGAATAAATGCCTGTTAGAGCCGACACAGAAAGGCCAAACAAGGGTCAGGTAGATCATCCCTGGGCAGAATTTGGTCAGATGGTCAGACTGCCGTCTCGATAGACAATTACACCAGATCAGACCACAAAACTATGAGAATTCATTTATTGACTGGACAGTAGCAGATGGGAAGAGAACAGCACAGAATAACTCCAGTTCTTTATTGACAGAATCTTCCTGTTTCTTTTGTTTTATATCATCTTCCCATATTGACAACAAACCACAATTAAAGGTCTTTTCGTGGCTCTATTAAGAAACTAAGTGGTTCTGTCAGCGCATTTTTAACGGCAACGACAAGTTATCATTATGCAGACAGACTTGTGCCTTTGTCAGTGTTGCAAGTGTGTTTGACGCTTTTGGAGAAACAAAATGTCTCCTATAATAGTGAAAATGTTCCACCCACTTTGAAACAAATTCACACACAGTAAGGAACTGCGGAAAAGCCAACATCATCCTGGGTTTTCATGTTATTCTCACTTTGCTGTTTTCCATATTCCACAAACAAGTTAAGAACCTAAATAAATAAATAATTAAACACACGAGTGGATTCAGTAAACATTCCAGACCCTTTCAAACGCTTTAAAATTCAATTTTAGGGGGAAAAACGAGATATCAATGACATCATCAGTGCACCTACTGTAACATAAATCCTATCTGCACCACTGTAACAATTATCTGTCAATAATCTGTTCCAACACACACGTGCCACCTCAACAAACTCTCTCTTTATGCTAAAGTTGATATACTCAATATTCATCTGATTGTATTTTTAAAGTCTTCATCTGTTTCCATTTCCTTTTATTTGTTGCATTTTGCTTGGGCTTCCTCCGCGTCTCCTCTTCTTCCTCCTCCCCAAACAAACACACAGCTATATCCCATACCCAAAAGAGGACAGGGGAAAACAGAGCCCCTAGAAAATGCAATATTTCTGTTTTTAATATCGAGGTCTATAAGATCAGGGCAGAGATGGGTTCCATGGCAATATGTTTATTTATATATTTTATAAGGGGGAAAAAAATCTGCCTATCGGTGTATGTATTTGGGGGGCCTGGCCCTCTGTATCTGAGCTCATCTTATATGAAAAATAATGTTGTGTATGGCTATACTTTTATATATAATGGCAATATGGGATCAGGGCTCTTTTACAATGTGCCATACTTCAGGCTAGGGCTAACAGCATTTTATGGCCCGCCAGCAGTTCATCTTCATGTCTCAGGCAGGCAAGAGCACTGCATAATAATGTCGTTTCCTGCCCCCAAATGCTATTTCACAGACTGGGGCTCATTTCTCAAACTTCACCACTTTTACAATTTCCCAAACTTTTATTCCCGTCATTATTACCAACAAGATTTCATTACGTATTTAGAATGTAAACAAGTCTGAGTAATGACACTCCCCCGTCTCCCTAGAATCATTCCTGCCGATGGCTTTGCTGCTATCTCGGGCGCGTGCATTCAGGCAGATGCGCGAACGCACGCACACACACAGACGCGTACACAAACGCACAAAACTCCACGCACTGCAGTTTGCCCACATTCAGCCATGCAAAACGACACAATCGCACACACTCACATAAAGTGCTCCAGCCAAGATACGATAGAAAGGCAGTAATTTACAACCCACGTAAATGTGTGTTTGTGTGGTGCGCATGCATGTATGTGTTTTTGATAAAGGGGGAGGTAGTGGGGTTGAAATTTGGTGGGGGAGTTTTATACTCAACTCACATAAATCATGTAGAAGAAAAATGAGCAAATGTGCAGGCTAACTCATCTTCTCCCCATCTGGAGAAAATGAAATTCACTGGAATACCTATCAAAACTGCAATCATCCAGAGATAATATCTTCTTTGGTCTATCTGCACTTTCCGATTTAATTTCCTCCATGCCCTTGACATCCAGCGATACCATTAAGATGAAGCACATACAGTAAGGGAGTAGTTCTCACGTTTTGATATATGAGATCTCTGCGCTTAATGTAATATCATCATTTGAAAATTAATGCAATTTTTCTTTTGTTTGGATTGGGGGGGGGACTCAAGAACCATCCCATGATGAGACAGGCTACAAGACGGAAAGTCATACAGTGACGGGGGACGCTGACAGGGAGGCAGGAAAAACAAGTGACATGCGAAAAAAGGAGGGAAAGATGGGGACACTTTGTATTTTGTGGAGCCCACCCTCCTCCCCCTCTTCTCCTTCCATGCCAGAATGACATGCAATTACGTCTGGGCTTGCCCCAAGTCAGAGGTCACTCAAATTACTCCATCATTTAGCCGTGCTGTCGAGATGAGAGAGAGCGCGCGAGAGAGAGCGCCACCACCACCGCCACCCCTCCACCCATGCCTCCATATCCTCCCAACGCCACCACATCAAATATCATGCAATCATTAGTGTAATAAGCATGGAAATCTGTTTGCAGATTACGAACACCTCCTCCTCCGTCCCTTCTTTATCTGTCCAGAATCTTTCCCTCTCTCTTTCTGGGCTGTTTTCACCTCTATGTGCTACTTAATCATATTAGAGAGGAAGAACGACAGAGAGACACAGTAAGAGACAGACATACAGTAAAAGATAAGTTGATAATATAATTAAAGTTTGACAACACAGGCAAAGGTAGAATAACTATAAGATAAACCATTATATATCCTTTTGAACTCTGAACTTGTTGAAACTTCTAGAACTGCTATAGGTTGACTGGTATTCAGTGATGCCAGGTTTGTCACATTTTTCATGTGCAGCTGCTGTTGCCTGTCAGTCACTGGGCCAACAAGACTATTTGCCTCAGTAAACTCTTCAACTCTCCAAGGGACACATCAAGCATTCCAGCCATGTGTACAACCGTCTGGTGATACATAACCAGAGGAAACCTGCACACTGCATTTTAAGAAAATTCAATGTAATGCAATAAAATCTTTACATTTCATTATGCTATGCCATGTTTTTTTTTAATATTATAAGGTGTAAAGGGCAACCAGAAAAGCAGAGGCGCTTAGAGCAAAATTGAGGTAAGAAGAGCAAAAGTTCCTTCTTATGCTAATATTGTATGAGCTAACATCTTTGCTTTTACAATGCTGTCCACAACTCACTAAAATAAGTGACACAAAAATAAGTCTGTGGGGGTAAGAGAGATCTCACACGCTTACTTTTTCGACGGGTCAAAGGGCGTCACAGCCATTGACAAATGGTAACCTGAGTGACAAGTCCCTGAGTTGAAATTTTAAAACAAAACAAATCTGTAAAATTAAATCCCCAAGCTTTCTAATAATATCTGAGGAGAACTGAAGTCAAGCATTTTTCTAATCAGGTTTAACAAAAACCCAGCAATTCATCTTACCGTGGGGATATTTGGAAGGAGAAAAAACAAATCTGTCCACAAAAATGTGGGTCACCACATAATCTAGAGAGGAAGGAGTTACATTTCAGATTTTGAAAGATGCAGAAACACAGCAGGTCTGTGTTAGAAAATAATTGACTTTTGTTAATGTAAAAAGACGTTGATGTTTTCCTTAGAGGATACAGGTGATATGTGACAAATGAATCCCTATAAAAGGTTTCTGCACCCAGTCATCATTTGTTTCAAACAATTCAATTTTAAGATTATGGCTCTTTTAAATTATTTATTGGACATTTTTGCAACTGCTTTAAAAAAGCATCTTCGCTGAAAAATAAGACACAAATACAAATGATTCCTTGATAAGAAATAACTGCAATTTCACTTTTGTGGAATACGTGAACTTGATTTTTCAAACCTACTGTACGGCCTTGAGCTGACCTGTGAACTGCCCCCCTGCCTTTAATAAAATGCCCAACTCATCCTCCCATTGCCATAGCACTGACAGATCTCTCTCTCCACTGTTCTTCCCTCACCCCTCTCCCTCTCATCCTTCCCCGGGCAGTGTGTGTGGTAGAACGATGGGTACAGCTGCTGCTTGAACCTGGAATCCTGATGAGGCTGATTCTTCACGTATTGACTGAGCTGCTGGCTTTCTTCTACTTCGCTCTAAGAACCTGTGCATCTGGACTGATTAGCTGCTGTAGGCCACCTCACTATTGCTCAATATCTCCCAGAGCAAGGAATCGTCCAATTCAAACTTTGGAGCTCGTGTGTGCGTGCTTAGATGTGTATGTGCGCGTGTACAAAGGCAGAAACTAACGCAGAGCACTGGGAGCAATTAACTTCAGTCTTTTTCTGCACATCGCTGCTGATTGTGTGATTCAGTCAATCTGCTGAAATACCAAACAAAACAAACATGAACAATAAAACAAACCTCAGACCACATAAATCTTAATTGCCCACCTAATTAGTGCAGTCATTCACAGTTAACAGGAAGAGGTAACATTAGTATTCATCATGAAAAATCAAGCAACAGATTGATTGTCACATGAGTTTGAAAATTCCTTTTTTTCTTGATATATTTACTGAGAATGATTTAAAATGTTTTTCTGAATATTAGGAACTAGTTATTATTTGTGAAAAAAGCAATTACTTGATAGAGACCAGGTTGAAGTTGAAAATAAAACCTGGCCTTAGCTGGTGACACCACAAATGTCCATATGGTTGATGCACTACTTTTAATGAAGGCACATCAAGAAAAAGTCATAAAGGCCTGTTTAAAAATCTAAAGGGATGTGTGTGTGTGTGGTGTGTGGTACAGAAGAAAACCTCACTCCAAACAGCCCTGCAATTCTGCCTCAGAGGGAGACGAGCTCCATTATTTACAGTTCTGTCCAGAATCGTAATCAGAGTCTTGCAATCCCCAGGCAGCTGACTACTGGGGTGCAATCTCCCCATAAGCATAAACACACCCATAAATTCAAACACTCAGTATCCAGGTATTCAAATTCCCTGAGACATATACACACACAAAAAAATGCACAGCACTAGCAAACACAACACCAGTGTGTGCTAGTGCTCGTCTCTCTCTCCCCCTGTGTGTGTGTGTGTGTGTGTGTGTGTGTGTGTGTGTGTGTGTGTGTGTGTGTGTGTGTGTGTGTGTGTGTGTGTGTGTGTGTGTGTGTGTGTGTGTGTGTGTGTGTGTGTGTGTGTGTGTGTGTGTGTAAATGTGCATCATTTAACCCCTGAGCTATCCTGCTCAGCTGGAACAAAGAATCATGTGCAAACAAACATATCAACATATCAAAATCAAATACAAAGGAAACGCTTCTGTCTCTGTAAATGCACTTAGTCCACAGTTATTAGTGTGGGATAGTGTTGACGTTGAGTTGCTGAGAAAACTACCAGTTAAGATTCCTTCATACCTGACTGCAAATATACCCGTTTAAAATACCATGTTAGGACATGATCATGTAAAGAAAACATACTTTTACATTGGTACTGTTCTGTATAACTTCAGGGAATTAGTATAAAGTATTATGATATAATAACATTCAAATGAAGGTCAGTAAATGGTGCAAAAACATGAAAAATCTGGTTTCATCTGTGACTACTTTAACTGTATATATAAGATTACACATACAGACGTTTGTCTACACTACATACTGACCCAGTATTACTTAGGCCTTGTGAAAACTTCTTCACATTCCTTCACTTGCCGTTAAAAGGAAGATTTATCTCAACATCAGACGCAGGCTTCCTACTGTTTTCCAAGACCTAACTGCCCATACACATATATTGATTAATGCTGTTTATGCATGTAATCTTCTCTTGAATAATTCACACCATCTTTTATGGAGTACTACATCAATCACACCTCTAGACCCACCCATATAACTCTCTAAACCCAAACCAGATCATTACAATATCGTGCTCTATATTTAATGTCTGTATTTATAATTTAAATGTCTGAATTCTGAGTAAGAAATCTGTGCACTACACAATACAGCATGACAGTGTTACAGAAACGCAGTGTGAATTAGTAAAGGGCTTTGGAAGAAAAGTCCCTGTTTAGCTCGTGTGTGCAACATACAGCTTTTTTTGATCTAGCCTCAACAGTGGGCACAATACAAGCAAAACCGCCTTACACCAAAGTCTATTCCTACTTAAATCTGCATGCAGATAACTATAAAAATGAAGGAACGATTCTGAAACTGAGCTTCACAAACACTGAAAGCTGAGCTTAACTTTATCTGGTCGGCTGCTTCCTCAGAAGGAGAGTTACTAGAACAGCTCGAATTCTGGGGTCAATCATTTGTGTGGCATATTCAGGGTCATTTTCGTAGCACGTGGTGGGGCGGGGGGTCATTTGCGTAGGGTGCTGCAGTTTAGTATGCAGGGAGGCACGGGAGGGAGGGCATGTGACATCCACAGAGATCCAGGACCCTCACTGACCCTTGTCTATAATTCATCCCCTGGAATATGGGGCACATCAAACCTCAGTTCTTTCCCACCCAAAAAGAGAAGAGAGAACCTTTTCACTTTGTTGCAAAGCACTCTGACCCCGTATTAAAGCAAGTAGCAAGAGAAACGTAGGAAACGTTCGGCCATTAAATTTTCAGGGGTGTCCCAGGAGAACGCTTCCAGCACGCCCTCAATTCATGGATGGGAGAAGACTGAGAAAAGGCCCCATGCTGACAGGAGAAGGGAAAGGGAAAAGAAAATAAGCAGGGGCGTGTATGTGCGTATGGGTCCGATAGCGTGAAAGGAAAAAGAAAGTTCTCCCTTTATGCATCCGTGTGCAAACAGGTATGCACAAATGTCCTCACTGAAATGCAGACAAGTCTTGATAATTCAGTTTGTGTGTTTGGGCAGAACTGGGGATGAATTAAAAGCTCATATAAAAGCTGGACCAAACCCCGGGGGGAGGCACTAACCTCCCTCTAGCTCTGTTTTCTATGTTTTTGCTCTCTCTGTCTGCTGGCTGCAGGTATTCAGCTCCAACTCCAGTGGTTTCATTAGGAATGCAGATATCAAAGTGTTTGAGTGTGTGTTTGTGCACGAGTGTACGGAGGGTAAGAGAGGGTGTAGAATAGAACTTACCAGATGTTCTAATCTGCTTTTGATGTTCCCGACGTCCCTGCAACACAACATTGCCACCTCTGTCAATAAAGTGCTGAGACGAAATGTCCTTTAATAAAAATGTCACTGAATATAAAGAGCATTTATGCACACTCAGACATCTAATGAAAAATACACATGAGAGAGAGAAGAACAAATGTGGGAACATTTATGAACCCGTTTCCGAATATTTTAAAAGATTTCACCAGAACATTACCTGTGGATAATTGTGACTAGTTGAAATTTGGGATATGAAAAATAAGTGTTGTATTTTGAAATCAAGTAATCTATCTATTTTTTTTTTCAATTAGGTCAGTGCTTGGTCTACAGCCACCAAATAGAATCCCAAGACGATGCCTTAAAATGTCTTGCTGAATTTGGCCAAAAACCCCAAGATATGGCATTACATTTATAACAGAATAAGGAAGTCAAACATATTTGCATTTGTGAGGCAAAACCTAGTGACTTTTGGCCGTTTTGGCTTCAGCAGTTAATTTGTCAAAATAGTTGTGAATGAATGTTCTAACAGATTAACTGACTAACTGTTCAGCATTTGTCATTGTCATCTAAACCTATTAGTGTTTCATTTGGTGAAAGCACAAATGTGAGAGAAACTGATCTTGATGACATCAAAAAGGCTTTGACTAATAAAAAGAATAGGAAAAAAAAACACATAATGAGAAACCATCCTAATTGTTAACCTTTCAGACAGAAGTGCTGTGGGTGTTTGTGTCTACACCAGACAGAGGTTAACTAATATTGTCGCTACGCTGCTGGCAGTCCTAATATTAATTTCCAACTACAGAGAAAGAACTGGGAGCTTATTATCTGTGAATTAATAAAAAAAAATGTGTGTATGATTATCAGGGTAGCAACAGCAGAATGGTGAGCTGAGGAAGTGGGGGAGGATAAGGGGGGAGCAGTCAGTTTTAAAAAGAGCAAATTGGCAGTAAATAATAGATGCAATTTTGGCACATTTCAAATTTGCAGCAGTGGAAATCAAAAGATCAAGAGAACACAAACAGCCTCGTCCCCAGTCCCAGCATCCCCCCACCCCCGTCCAACTCTGGCCCCCATTACTGACAACCTCACCCTGTGTGTGTGTGTGTGTGTGTGTGTGTGTGTGTGTGTGTACAGAAAGGTAGGTAGGCTTATCGACAGGCTTCAGTTGCTAATGCAAGCAGTAGAATCACAGTGTAAATCTACACCATCTCTAAAATTACATACTGTCTAGGCCATCTCACCCCCCCCCCCTCCCCCATGCTTTATTCCTCCATCCATCCATCCATCCATCAGGTCATGTCCCATACACAGTGTGACCACAAACCTAAGTCATTCCCACATCATCAAGATTTCTAAATAATGTTATGAAGTGATGACAGACATGCTGAGCAGAAATATTAACAAAAGCAGGAAAGAACTAAAAAGGGAGGGAAAAAGTCACGACGAAAAGATGTTTGCTTGTTTATTCGGTGCTCCGTCAGTGAGCCACATGCAGACAAGTCAACCACTTAAGGCAAACTTCATCTAGCTGTAATTACATTACATTCTGACAAACACCCCGCCACATTCATTATACATGACGGGCACCGAGCAACCAGACAGCAAGACATTTGTTACCGTGGTGACAGTGTGTGTAATCCGCTAATGAAGCGCAATTAGTGAGAAACAATCTAACACAGGGGAGACGTTGCGCTCGATCCCTCCTCCTCTACTCATTTACCTTTGCTTTTTCTCGCCCCCTCCCCTCGCACTCCTCTTTATAACCACATCTTTCTTTTTGTCTTTAATTCCTGGATTCAGCCTTCATTAAACTCTTCACTTACATTTAATCTCTGGCTCTTTCATTTGTTGTCCCGGCTTCATCAAGGGTAAGTTGTCCAGTGCTGTCTGCTACAGGGCCAAAGGGACAGCCTGGTCCATTAGACTGACATACACACACACCACGCAGACCATTTTAAATCCTCATCTCTCTTTTCAAAACATCATATAATCTGCTGTGGTCTTCAGGGACAGAGCTTTCGTTTTCTCCTTATCTCCCTCTCTCCCTCCCTGTACACGCTGTGCCTTCAACACAGAGGCAGCATCGATTTCTGAATTACGCCACAATATTAAATAATTAATATACTTGCCATGATTGATGTTTTGCATTAGGCCAATATTAGGTTATCAATCAAAATCCACTTGGTTTAATGTAATAATATTGAAAATGTGTCAGTGCCTGTTCATCCAATTTGTAGTGGAGGCAGGCCAGATAGTAATGGTGGTGTTGCACAAGGCCTCAGAGGCACAGTGGCCTGCTTCCTACAACCATAGGAGCACATTATAGCCCTGGCACACAGCAGCGGGGAGGGAGCGATGAGGAAAAGCCACGATCAAGTGGACAGACTGATCTTTGATACTATGCGGTGAAGGTTTGGCAGTAACATCACCCATTTTAGTTTCTACACTATGACTAAAGGCTGCTGTGCTTATATAACTGCATGGACAGAACTGATAGAGCAGACTGATTGAGTTGGTAGTCCATTCTTTGGGTCCACACTAAAGTACACTACCAGGCAAAAGTTCTCTAATGGTCTTCCTTTATTTTCCCAACCCAATGAAGGAAAGAAATTCCACAAATGAACACTGACAAGGCAGAACTGTGAAGTGAAAACCATTTCAGGTGACGACCTCATGAAGCTCATCGGGAGAATGTCAAGAGTGTGCAAAGCAGTAATCAAAGCAAAGGGCGGCAATTTTGAAGAATCACAATTTACAACTTGTTTTCAGTTAACTCACAGTTTTTTCTTCACTAGACAATTCAGTATAGTTTTGATTGTTCATGTCAACAGAGTTCTGATGCCTTCAATGAGAAAAAGGATGATTCGCTGTGGCGACCCCTAATGGGAAAAGCAATAGTAAAGTAGTTAGTAGTTTTGAAAATAAATGTAAATAGTTATGAAAATAAAGGAAAACCATTAATTAAGAGGGTGTGTCCCAAACTTTTGACTGGAAGTGTACATTTTAGCGAGAAAGGTAAACGGCTTTAGGTAGAAGGTTTTTGTAACCACAGACAACATTGGAATTGTCACAGGAAGAAAAGCACAGGTGTTACTAAGGGCACTAATGAAGGCTCCTCTCTGTTCCAGGGTCCCTGTAAACTATGACATTGTGACAAAGAGCCAACACGAATAAGACTAAGACTCTGAAAGTGGGACAGCAAGATAGAATTCATCAGAATTGTATTATTCACACCTGTGCTTTTTCTGCGGTGACAAAATATCTTGAGTGAGAAAAGGAGCTAAGGAGCGGCACACGTAATTGTGTCCTGAGTCAAGTGTGTCAAAATGAGGGATGGAAGTTATTGACTACTAATTCAATGTTAAATAATTTATTCATATATCCTAATAACCAGCAATGCAGTGGATGAGGATGTGCAATTGTTTTGCTTCATTGCCTGGTTCTACCACAAGGTCCCTTTAACCAGCTTAACAGTAAGTATTTGCTGATCACCTACTGGGGCAACACACAGTTCTTTTAATAAAACATTCTAGCCAATCAAGAAAAAAACAAATTTAAAGCATGATCATGGTGTTCATTGTCCAGTGAACACCGCAGTAAAATCTCACACAGTAGTAGACTTTTAGCCATCCTGTTTAACTGGCTAACACTCTAAGAGGCTTATCTGGAGGGTTAGTCTTCTCATCTGGACTTAGCTTGTTTAGGATGAGCCTAACTTTCCTCAGACTTAAAAGCTATTTGGATGAGCAGCAAAACAATTCAACCCAAGAAGAAAGACGTCCCGTGGACACGACTCAAACTCCAGGTTTCCAAAACCTAATGAGCTTCACAAACATCACCAACAACCAAACAGGCTTGGTTAACACAGGCTTTGAGTGTCAGCAGAAAGAACAACTCTAGCTACAGTGAACAAGAGGCAAGTCGACATTAAACACCTTGTTTACACGGCTGTCTTATAGATCAAGTCTGTGTTTTAGCTGTACCTGACTGATTATATAAAATTGCTTAAAATTTGCATCCCTACTCAAGATACACCAATATTTCAAAATTCTAAATTCTAAATTATTTACACAGGCATCTCATCAAACACTGCTTTTGCAGCTGAGGTCCATGACATGATAAATGTATTACATCTAAGGCCGGCTAAAAGCCAAAATGTAGAATGTAACCAAGTCATTGAGCCTTTGGTTCGTGACCGTCAAATGACATGTGCCTGAGAAGGTTTTACTCTGAATTTCTGAGAATGAACTGCTCAAAAGCTATTAGTAAATGCACTGTGGAAGAAGCTGGTCTTTAGCAGAACATACTGACCTTTAAATTGTTAGTAGGCCTTTACGTCTGGCATTTTGTAAAATCTGTAAAATGTTAGGAATTTACTCTTATTTCTATCTGAAAGTGCTACAAGCAAGAAAAACAGTCTGACAGGGAACTGAGAGTGAATGTGGGTGGGCACAGGGGCAGGAGACAGACAGAGAGATGAATGTACTGCTTTTCCAGGAAACGGTAATTAGTTATCTGAGGTCAATTAAGTAAAACTGGACAAACAAGTGTGAGTGTTAAACGGAGCCTCGGCAAGGTCAATAGTGACCGATTTCACATGGCCACCGGATCCATCAGAGCGTCTGCATTTCTGCTTTCTCACTCCAGCTCTTTTTCCCCTCCTCTCCCCCTCTTTTCTCGTTTTGAATCCCGTACTTTTTGCTTGTCGTCTCCTCCGTGCATTCTCGCCGCCTCTATCACTCACGCTACATGTTCTGCTTCACCGTGTCCAAATCCTTTTCTGGCTCTCGAGCTCTAATGAGGATCTTTAAACGGTTGCCTCATCTTACCTCATCTCCTTCCCAGTCTCTCTCCTCACCTGTCATGTTGCCCTCTCCCAATCACCTGCCTGCCTCTCTTTGTCTGCTCTCTCTCCCCTCCGCTCCACGGCCCCCTTTCCCAACCCTCACCCTCCCAAACCCCTGCGCGCTTGCTAGCAGACAATTAATTACAGGGCCAGCACCAGATGAGTTGTCATTTGTGGTCAAGTTTCTAATAATTGCATTAGGTCTCGAGGTTCGTCTAAGATGCCCTCCCCTTCTCTCGTTCACCCCTATCTTTTTCTCTCTCTTCTTCGCTTTACTTGAACCCCCCCCACCTCCTCCTCCTCCTCTCCCCCACTCCTTGACACAGCAGAGATGAATATCTTTAGTCAGTCAATGGAGGCAACAGAGAGACTTAAAATGCAGAGGCAGTCATTTGATTTCCAGCTAACAGAGGTGCCCATTAGCCCAGCACTCATCAGCCATGCATTACCTCTCAGGCCTGCTCTCGTGTGTGGAACGTTTAACCCTTTCACTGTCCACTATTAGACAGGTTTAAAAGGTAATAGCAGGCGTCCACAGGCTGCATTAACCCTTTAACTGCCCCCCTATGTGTGACACTCATGACCTAATCGTCTTTTACTAGCAATGCTGGGGGGAGGGCAATTATGGCAGGCTTGTTTTACTTTTTTATTGTTGCAATAAAAACAGAAATCAACAATGGCTTTTTGGTCGGACTGTGCATAAAGCTTGCGGATCGTTAAAAGTCACTAACTCTACTGAACCCGAAGGTGTTGCAGTAATCTATGAAACACTATTTTAAGCAAAGAAGCCTTAAATATTTGAAGACATAGCTACATGATGTATCACCCACAGAGTTAAAAGTTCGGATCCTCAGCAGAAGGTAGGCACACTTCTTTCAGCCTGACGAGTTTGCAACTGAGCTGTAAAAAACAATTACTTTCGTTCACAAAAACTTACATTAGGAATTAATTGTTTCATACAAAAATAAAAAATAAATAAAAAAATCATCAATCCATAGCGATGGCATCAAGTCGCTTGTTCTGTTTGACCCTCCAACCATAATTGTTTAGGTACATAATACGAGAAAGAAAACAAGCAAATTCAGGAAGCTGAAACAGTGATTCAATTAAATATTAAAGTTATTATCTGCTGATTGATAACGGATTGACTGACAAATGTTTTGAGTATGTAGACATTTGTTGTAATTTGTTTATGAGCGCACACTCCTCTGTGTTAAATCACCATAATGACTTGGAATTTTTTGTCAAATTTTCCCCAAATTTACTAAGCAAAAATCACAAACTACAAAGTGCAATAAACTAAACTTTTAATTTGGGAAAGTCCTAACAGTTTTTTGTCTCTTTATCTTGGTGCAACTTTTCTTTGTTCACAAACTAACATTTAAAATACAGCAACCTCCCAGCTCCCAACCTGCTATCAGTCAGAGATGATGAGGAGAGAAGTTAAAATCAGAGACTGCAAAGGGAAGACAGGACACGGTTATGCAATGAGAGAGACATCATTCATAAGCTTGTGTGTGCATGAGGGCCCCATTTGCCACAGTTGCATGCCTTGTCAAGCGTGTCATTGAGCATTCATATGTTGTTTGACTGCTGATAGAATGGCAGGCATATTTATTAAAGAGTCAATGTGACAGGGACACCAGAGCGAACATACTCACACACACACACACACACACACACACACACACAAATAAAACACACAATGCACTAATGCACAGTCCACACTGGTGACATCTGCCTGTTTAACTAATTGAAGGCAAAAGCTTGATATTAAGCAGTCAAGCGACAGGGGATAGATGCACACACTCGCACACGCACGCACACACACACACAAAATAATACATGAGCTTAGCTTTCCCCCAGGCCTGATTGCTATCTCCATTGCTCCGTTTTAACAGGGCTGCCAATTGAAATTGAAATTGTATTCTTATGTGTGTACTATCAGAGCTACCTCTCAGGGTTTTATACGGCTAAGAGGAGGGTTGGAGGGAGACACACAGACTCACAGGAAGGGATAATGCAGGGGCAAGTCAGAGGCTGTCACTCTCCCATACCGAACACACAATCGGGAACAAAACACAGACTTATGCTTCTATGCTTTCTATGCAATTCAGCATGCGTGTACATACACACATGCACACATACATTCAGGGGTACACAAGCTGCCCCCCTTTTCAGTGACGGGGGCTCTGCTTTAGCATAATCCCAGAATGGCAGAGAAAAGCAGTCTATTAAAAATGGGGCTAACAAATTCAGCAGTTTATATTTCTCTGAGGGAGGTTTAAGTGCAGTCAGAAAAAAGTCACACCGGGAGGAACCCGAAAGGGGGAAGTTGATTTATAGCCGGCCATTCTGCTCTCTTTATACACGCACAGACACACACCTGTTCCTACATAAAATATATTCGGCACCTGGAGATGGAAATCACAAATAAATACACGGTTTCCTTTCTGTTTCCCTGCAACTGAGGTAAAACTTGAAGCAACGTCATGCAATTAAATAACAGGTTTTGTTCCTACTGTGTTTAAAGTTTAAAACTGTGTTTCTTTACCAACTCTGTAGCAGGAGGATACACTGAACAATTAACGCCCTCCATTAAAAACATAATTATCATTATTAGCAACATGTGGGAGAGGAAGGTAGTCAAACTACCAGTAATTTTATCCTGAATGTGTCACAGTTTCATTGTTTTTATAGAAATTATGTTATCAAAATAAGGCAGAGAAGAACAGATACTTGCGGTTAGAATTTGACTAATGTTTATATTAACTTTGCTCTAAACCAATAATTAATCAAGCATCAGTAGGTCACGGTTGAGGAGCCATCTTTAACTCATTCTGAGGCAAGAAAAACACACACACACATTTAAACACACAAAACATCACAGACTGAGCCAGCTCCCTATGGATTGCACATATCTACCTCTTCTCAGCCTATACACACCTACTCAGTGCTGAAGGGAATTCAATCCTAGGGCCAAGTTTTAAAGGAAATTGACTTCTTTTTAGCGTGTTACATAGAGGGAGAGCAGGACAAAGACAGCGAGAGAAAAAGCAAAAGGGAGTAACGGAGAGCAATCAATTTCCCTGTGGTTTCTTCAATAGCCGGCGGTCCTTTTCATACCTCCCAATTAGAACCTTTCCTAATCAGAGAAATACCTCTCCATTATTGAGATGGAGACAATGACGCTCCCCAACATTTCCGCCCGATCCAAAACTCTGTAGATTGCAGTACTGGTACACAAAGAATAACGCACTGGGCTGTATGGCTGGGGGGACGCTTGTGTTAAAATCACATGTGGAAATCTTTTGGCTCCCAGAAAAACTGATGGGGAACAATGGCAGCCCAGCCCAGCATCTGTCATGGCACAATATAAAAAGATGATCTTGGCACTGAATGGACAAAAAAAGAAAGAAAAAGAACGAGAGAGAGAGAGAGAGAAAGAGAGAGGGAGGAAGACAGGGGAACGGCGGCGAGGGGAGGGGAAGGGGAGGGCCAGGCGAGAGGTAATTCATTTGCAAATCGGGCCCTGGTGCTCAGGTTTATTTCAAGCTGCCAGTGGGTGCCAGGAGTTAACAAGGTAATCAGTTTCAATCCTGCCCTTCAATTGTACATCACAGCCTCATCCGGAGAATACCCAGGCCTTTCTATAGGGGCAGTGGGGGAAATGGCAATCTGGCTGCCGGCTGGCTCCACAACACACACGCACACACACACACACCTGAAACCAAGTGTGTACACATACACAGGCATGCACATATTTGCACAAACAATTTGTTAATAGCCATGTACTCACAACACGTCCTTACATGTAACTGTACTAGTCAGTACAGGGAAACAGGCCAAACCTTTAATATGCAACCTGAACAAACATGATACTTTTACTGCTTCTTTAAGTTGTATATTTAATTATATAGTTGCTATATGTAGCAGGATTAATAACATTCAAAACACAACATTTAAAGAATCATCTCAGTGGGCTCTCAAAGGTCGTGGGAGCCCAAGTTGATTAGGTTATTGAAAAACTAACTGATCAATAGATTCGTCAATGGTTTGTTAGTTGCAGCATGACCAAAGAACTGAGAAATGTGGATTCATCACAGTCCTTCTCTTTGCATATTGTTTACTTTTCATATCAATATGTTTCCGTATTGGGTTACTTGTTGGTCTGTATATTAACAGCATACCCTTTTAAACTGCCATAAACAATACGCTTGTGCACTACATTAAATTATTTTGTTATAAAAGGTCCAGTAACAAACTGGAATTTAAAAGGAACGTCACAATTACTGTAACCCGTTTTTGATCTCGAGCATTTAATTGTATATTAGGAGTCTTCTCTGAAAACTTCCCACTTAATACATTCACCCGACTAAATGAGAACGCAGCAGAGAGGACAATGCTGCTCGGAACATACAAAATGGTAGAATGAAAGCAGAGAACATAAACCGCTTCTAATCCTTTCCTTCTCTCTCTGTATCCCTCTCTTCAGCCTGTGTCAGCTGTAACCGGCTGGCTGAGAGGCAGTTCGCTCCCGTTATTCCCTCATCTGCATAATCAATATGACAACCTTATTTTTCTGATGCAAACAGGATTTCGCTGCTGGGCTGTGTTTGTTGCTGTGTGTATGTGTGTGTGCGACTGCGGTGCGCTCGCAGTCTGCTTCTGGCCAGCTTCAGTCATGGCCCTCTTTAGCCTTAATTAGATTAGGTGCGATTATCCCGGCTCTACCTTACAAGTGTACAGGCGGGATAAAGTGGCCACAAAGGCCAGCCTGTCACAGGGACTGGGCTCTGGTCTGCAGGTTATCAGGGTCCAGGGAGACACACCACGTACATTGTTATTCATATCATCCACACACTGTTTTCTGCGCTGCCTTTTTCACTTCTCTTCGTACACTGATTGCCCTCTCGTCTGTGTCTGCGGTGTCAAACTGGTGGACTCACTGGCCAGGGTAAGTATCTTTTTTTTTTTTTTTTTCCCCCCCTCTCCCTTTCTGTCTGTCTGTCTGTCAGAAGACAAAACAACATGGCCCCAAGCGCTCCGCAGTCTGGCCTACAGGGAGAGATGTCAGGCGTGTGTACGTGTGTGTCTGTACACTTCAAGTTAAAGTGGTAAAAAGAAAAGTTAACCTAAGTCTTACACTAACGCAAATAGATGAACAAACACAGCAAAGAATCGCACGCGCGCACAGATCCACAGGGGCCGGGAAGAGAGTGACTGCTTCAGCTCACATGACACCTTGCAAACAAAATCCTACTCTTAAGACCTGAACGTATGCTTTTACACTCAACACTAGGGCTTGGGTTTTAGACCGCACAACTTTTAGGCACCAGCCACAATGTCTTAGAAGCATCAAATATCAGCTATCAAACCCCGAATGTTGGCACTGAATGTTTGGTCAGATTCCTAGTCTTGTTTACATACTCAAATCAAATAAGAGCAGCTTTAAAAAAAATTAGCAGCAGCCTTAAACCCTTCTGTCTAGCGAAAACATTTGTGTTTAGACAATATTTAAATGCTTGAGAACTTTGCCTTTGCCTAATGATTAAAATGGTTTTGTAAAAAAAAGAAGCTGAAAGAATACAGAAAGAAACAACAGCGTTCAAAATTTGAAATGATACACAGCCCCGCTGCATGAATACCCTCTCTATAGATCAGAGATGCCTACAGTATGACCACATAGAAACTGCTTCTCCCAAAAGCACACTCAACATACACTAATTGTCGTGTGTGTATAGCTGCAAAAGCGTGCATGCCATAACACTGGCTCTAACAGCATTATTCATTCTGATTAATATGTGTTGGAAATTTTAACAAGATGATTTGCTACTCTGTTTCGTTTTATGAAATTTTCCCTAAAAACATTTTCCACATACAGCTCAGCACTGACAGATTTCAGTCGGCCTCCATCGATGAGTGTGTATTTAGAGAAAAGGAAGTGAATTATTTCGCTGCGTTGATTAGACAGCAGTGCCCAAGATATTTATACAAAACTGTACATACTTTCCATGCTGTCAGATCTGGGCATGGAGAGAGGCATGAACAGAGAGGCAGGGGCACATAATAAAAATGAGAAAAATAAACAAAAGCAAGGATCGACGATAGTAAGACATAAAGGGGGAAGAAAGATGGATGAAAATTGTAAAGAACGAAAAAGTACGGCTTTGGCTCTAGAACAACAAACAAAAAGAATGGCACATACATTTTTTTGGTTGTATACGCAAACAAAGTGATGATCACTATGATGGCCTTTGAATATTATCTGGCACTAACTCCATATTAATGTGATTTTACTGTAATGCAAAGTGTTTTTATTCAAATTGCAGATCCAAAGAAAAACAATTAGAAGCCATTGGTATTTTGGATTTACAAACTGGACATTATCTGAGCTAATAAGTGTAATAAGACTCTAAGACTAAGCTTATTCCTTAGTGGCATAAAGGGGACGGCAGAAAAGAGTGCGCCACGTGTGCGAGCGTGCCAGGTAGAATGAGCGAGAAACACGGTAAAATAACTCTATTAGAGAAGTGCAGGGACTTGCTGGCTGGCGAGAGAGCAAGAAAGAGCACATGAGAGTGAAGGACAGCGGGAGGGAGCGGGACATTAGTACAAATGAATGGAACATCGGCACAGAGATCTAAACTTCGACTGAAAAAGTGGCAGACTAAATGGGTAAGAGTGGAGGAAGGCAGGGAGTTAGAGAGAAGAGACTTCACGGCTTCATAAATTTCTCGTGGCGACTCGGTGTTCAATACGAGTTGTGTGAGACCGCAAACTATCACTGACACAAATAAGAGCTTCGGTCTTCACTATGCAGCAGATGCTGTCGCTTGTGTGTTTGCTAAGTGCACTCGAAACTTTATTGTTCCAGCTCATTTCGGTGTGAAAGGAAACGCTGTGAAAATGTCTGGTGATTTGAAACCTTGACTGAGAATCATTATTATTTGCTTCTCGCAGGCAATATTTACTTCCACAACTGAGTCATAGTACTTAACTGTACGTCTGGAATGCTGATTACTCAGTCTGAAGCAGGTATTCTTGTAATGATCAATGCCATTAGGCAAGACCTGCGGAGCTGTATTTCTGTCTCGGAGCAGCAGAGGTCAAACGCATGACGAAAGCTACTCTCCGCTAACTGAACACTCTCCTCTGCTCCTCTCCCCGTCTATCCTTCTCTCCCTTCTCTGTGCTACTTTGTCTGCTCTCTCCAACTAAAGAAGAACATCTCTCTCTATAATGTATTCTCACTCTCAGTCTCTCATGAAGACTTCAGTCAACACCTTTCCTTGCCCCTGGTGCAGATGAATAAGCACTGGAGTCTGGAGAAAATTAAACATTAACGGTGTGTCTCTTTTACACATCATTCTCCATAACAATCTTCTCTTTTAGCTCCCCTCCCCACCTTCAACGCTGCTCCGCTTCCTCCAAAGCAAACTACCTAGTTTTTCCAGTGAGTGAGGGAAAATACTGAGGGCAGAAAAACATATTTTGTCGACAAGCACATTTACATAACCCTCCTAAATCGGAGCTGGCCTGTCATGTTTGCTGCTCATAACCTGCTGCTTATAATCCTGCCTGCATCCTTTTCTGATCCATAAAGCAGAACGGCGAGCCACTTCAACAGCAGCCAGGGTTGCCATCAGTAGCTCCTGCTAAGACAGGGCTGTAAAAAGAGGAGAGGGAGAGAAAATAAAAGAGAGGAACAGGGTAATTGGATTGGGGGATCTTCTATTTGGCCGGGTCTGGTCTCTGTCATCACGCTCCAGGCCTGGCTTCTGTCAGTGCCTACAGCAGGCCTCAAACACATCCACACACAACACACACCAATCGAAACGTCTTACAGGACTGAATCACTTCCCAGTTCAGGATGCACACTGTCCTGTGCATCACAAAAACCTGCAACGCATCTAGTGTGTGTGTGTTTTTTGTTTTGTATGTGTAGGTTTGCATATTCCTTTAACAACTCACTAAATGGTTAAACAGATTACAGAGTGCACTAAGTGGATTGTCACAGCTCTCTATCGCTCACTTGGGGTGTCTCTCCTGAGATTAAGAGTGGCCAGGTCTTCCCCCTCACACACACACAAACAAATACGCACACAGAGCAGAGGGATACGTGGGTCATTCACTGTCACAGACAGAATTTCATAGAGTAACTAACAAAAAACTACCTCTCTGTGATTCTGTCAAACGCTCCTAAGCTTTTCTGATATTTTCTTATTAAATGCTCAACTATTTCATTCTGAACTGAACATCTCAGATACATCACTGAAGTTTTTTTTATATTTCTCTGCCTATTTTCCTTGCATATATAGTCACCTTTTTAATTTTCTATTTGGTTTTAGCATACATGCCTAGGAGTGCTGTTTAATCTTTAGAACAAACTGCCACAACATCAATCCGGACAACATTTATATATTAGACCCCTAATTATGTTTAAATTCAGGTCAGCATTTTGTTATTTGGTATCTGTCAGGGATATTACCAATCACCAAAAAAAAACCAAACGTTTTTTCACCTTTGGTTCTCTTTTAAATTTTGCAGGCTTTGCAAAAAAAATAGACAGAAGGACAAAAAGGACAGAAAAAAAATCATAGTTTATCACCTTTAGGGCTCAGACCCTAAAATCTGTCCTGATTTCCCATTCCCACTAAAAAAATCTGTTATAAATTAGCCATGTTACCACTTTTCCCCAGACCAAGTACAAGCATTTAGATTTGAGTACTTGCCAATACTGAAAACCAATAGAGTGCTAAAATGCTGTCCAAATAGTAGCATGGAAACACACGAACACAACCTTCAACGATTGGACAGTTCACACCTCCATTCCCATCCCTTGTGACAGATTTGTACTGACAGCCTGGAAGGAGCACAAACCTGACAAATGGAAGACCTGCGGTAGACAAACCTACAAGGTCCTGACTAACCCTGCCTGTTCGACAGTGAGCAGCTTTTTAAAAACAGGACAACTTTTGCTGAAAAGACAAAAAGAAATTAAAATGACAAAGCACAGATCTGAGGCGAGATGCTGGACGGAGGTCATGGACTGTAGAGTCTACAGAGGACTATGGAGGAAAAATAACTGTAAAACAAAGCAAACTTCAGGTAAAGCTCTGGATACTGTAGCTCCCCCTCAGTCGCCACTGATATCAGTCAGAAATATTAAACATGTTCAAAGAAATATGAGGGGCTTGTTTTTCATAACTCTGAAGGTCTCAACAAGGCATTTGCCTGCCTTGTGTAAATAAATGTGCATTTATTGAAGATCAACTTTATAGAACCATTTTCTCATCTGCATGAAAGAAAAGCAGCTGATGATAACGTACAACCATGGAGTAAGAAATACTACTGCTGCACTGCTCTGTGTGCACACGTTTGTCTAGGGGGACCTGTCTGTGTGTGCGTGCACTTTGCCCACCTTTTGCATGTAGGCATCACTCCTATTTCACCTACCCTCATCCAAGCACCCAGCCCCCTCCCCAAACACACACACACACACACACACACACAGATAGAGAGAGAGAGAGGTAGTTAGATAGATAGAGAGAGAGAGAGAGACTCCTACTTCTCTTCGGCTTCACCCACGTCTCATCTTGCTCCTGGCCACTAGGCTACCTCCCTTGACACACACACAAATAAAACACACACTTACAGCTCACTGATTTAAGTCAATGTGAGTGTATCCTAACCTTCCAAGGACGCTGTTTGAAGTCTCTCTTACCTCCCTAGACCCACTCCCAGAGCCAGACACAGCCTAGAGTCCTGCAACGGTGGAGACAAACACATTCATACACAGCCAGTGGTCCCATCCACACCACCCATACACACACTCCCAACAGGCTGAGAGGATGCCGCAGGCAGGGGCTACATTTGCGCAAACACACACAAACACACTTTCTTTCTCTGTGTATTACCAACACTAATGAGCTGTTAGATGTTCAACAGAGGCAAAGAAGCAGACAATCATTTCCTCAGAGTGAGGTAAAGAGGGAGAGAAAAATCAACCATACTGAGGGTGAATGTGTGTGTGTGTGTGTGTGTGCTTGCGTCTAGGGTCTTGTTTTATTTTCTCTCTGCCTCACAGCATCTAGGCTTCCAGAGGTTAAGGCTGTGCAATGGAGCACAGCTAGCCAAACTGTGGCCTGCGGGTCCTGCCGGGACCCCTGTGGTGAGGCTGGATTTTGTTTGGCTTGTCAGGGGAAAACACAGTAATGAGAGGAATTACTAAACAATCACATTCACAGAAAGAGATGGAAATGGGCAGGGTGGTGGGGATGGCTCCTCAGACATTGATGTCAAGAAAACATGCTTCATATTTAAGACTTATAAAAAAAAAAAAAAAAAAAAAAAGATCTCCACCCTCATCTAAAAAGGCTATTTTCCAGGCATGAACAATGGATGCTGACCTCGCTAACAGAGAAAAAACTTAATGAATGTTTCATAGACGAAGACATCAAAAAAAGCTTTAATGAAAGGCACGCAGACATTTCGTTTCTTTAACCCTAAGCTCATTATAGCAACTCCAACTTTACATGTAGAGGGAGAAGACGGCTCTCTACTGCCATGAGAGGTCTCCGTGCTGCTCTCTCTCCACTGACCAGCCTCTGCTTATTTCTCACTCAAATGACATTAAATTGAGTCAGATAGACCAACAGTCCTCCCTCGACCCTGCACAGACAAGGAGTTCAGCCTAATTGGACAGACCTCTCTGACTGAGGATGTGGAGTATGGCAAGCAGTCCACGTTCCTCCACTATCGCGATGATTGGTTACAGAGGAAAGCAAAGGTCGCAACACCCAAAGGAAAGGGCGATGACTTCTAGCAGACAAATTATTTGACGAAGGAGTCAAGTTTGAGGAGGCTGGACATGGAAAGGGAAGGGACAAAAGTGACAAAGAGCGCATTATGTGCATGTGTGCGTGAACATTAGGAGATTGTACACTTCATCCTTACCCTAAAACCAAATTCCTTCGAGCCTGATCAAAGCCTGAAGCACTGCAGCGCTTAATGAAGCCAAAAGCTTCTGAAACACTTGCTTGTAATAAAAAAATATTTTCAAAACCCTCACTTTCTATGGAGAAACGGCCATCTGTTAAGCACAGACTCTACATTTCTGTTCATTAATTAGAGGTGAGAACCTGGGTCAGAACATAAGGTAAACGATGCCGTTACATTCAAATTATTCTTCTGTCAATTATCTGCCTGAGGGCAGATGTGCACTTGTTAAGATAACACAGGCTTGTTTCCCCTGCTCTGATGTAGGGAGAAAGGTAAGAACACTGATAAACAGCATTAAAACTCTCCTAATTTAGAGAAAATATCAGGTCATTTCACGTGTAAGTTGTAAATCAAAAATAAGTTGGCAGTTTAATAATGAACATTGCTAATACTCGTTAGGCTGTCAGCTATGTGAGGAGTTTGATCAACTTTATAATTTGTGAATATTGATGATTACATAATAATCATCAATACTCACATGGTTCAAAGGAGCAACATATTTGATTTTAGTATATCAAATATACTAATACTAATAGGAATACAAATTTGTTTGATGGTGCTGTTTATAAGATTTATTGCCACAAAAACTGCCAGCATGTCTTAGTTTCAAAAATGAGTCACATTATGCCACATACTAAAAATAGAAACCTAATGAGAAAGTCAAAACTGATTCTTTAAATTGATGGACAAATCATAAACATCCTAAAGAGTAAAGGTGGAAATACATTTTTGACTATATTAACAAAAAAAAGACCTGATTTAAACATCAAATAATCAGGATTACAAGATCCAAAGGACACTTCAACTATATCCAGTTTTATTGAATTATAAGTGCTAAGTAGTTCAGGTTAACGTCAATTTAACATATGGAACATTTCCACTTAGTGTATTTTGGGTGGACATCAGACAAGAGTGACAACTACTAATGTATTTAACTCGGTGCCCTCTGCTAATGAAGAGAAAAACAAAGAGTTTTAGTGCTGGTGAATCCTGAAAGAAAGCTCTTACGCTCTCTCTGTAAATACAGAGGGAGATGATCACACAGAGCAAAGCTGACCTCCTGACCCTGTACACTAGTCTGGGTAAACACACACACAGGGCCCCACAATCACCCACTTACCCTTTGCCACTGGTGAAAAGCAACAAGATCTTTTAACAGCAGCTCGTCTTTTTCAATAAATTTTGCATGAAAACATGCTGCTGGAGCACCAAGTTGCCTGCTGTCATACTAGAGCAGTGTTAAATGTTTAATGACGACAACACCCACACACACACACACACACACACACACACACACACACACACTCACAGCTAGTGTCAGGGTGCCTCTCTGAGGGGACCCTCTTTCATCCTGACAGACACTATAAAGCTCCTGAACCTCTCCCCCACCCCCCACCCCAACCATCAACATTGCATTGCTTCACTAGTCTCCTACCAGCCAGCAAGAAAATCTGGATGTAAATCAGGTTGGAGTGTTAGATTGTGTGTAAGTAGTGAGGATCAGGGGCCTCACTTAAAGAGCCCACCCCATCACCATTAGGAGTAGAAAAAGAATAAGACAGAGAAGGAGACAGAGGAGGGGGAAGTGGCTTGACAGGCTAAAAACATTCCTGAAACACACCTCAGCCTTTCTGCTAAAAGAGGAGTCATTAGGCACCTAAACTGGGGAAAAACAGGAACAACTGTTTCAGGCGGATTTTAGACACTGATAGTGTGATATCAAAGTCCACAGACAGACAATCTAATCTGAATGTCATTCGCTGCACTTTTAAGTGTCTACAAAGAAACTTGAAGTCAAGTGAAAACTACGATACTTTCTGGCTCATTTCATTAAATTAACATGAAATGCCCACAAATGAATTACAGTTTGTATTTAGATATTGATCACATAGTTAGGCTTCCCAATACTGTTCCATGATATAACATTTAGGTTAAAATAACAAGAACTAAAATACATTTACATTTTTAGAATAATCCAATAACTCCACACTCATTCTTTTATTAAGTTATTCATTTAAACATTACTAAAATGAGAACTTGAAAAGTGATTTCATAGATGTCTATGAACATCATATCAACATCTATGATGACAGGTCAGTTTGTTCAAAATTTATTTCACTGTCACCTCCACAAGCCTAGGTAAATTGGAAGGCCAGATAGCAGGAGCAACCATTTGAAATATATCAAAGCTGCCACAGGTGGCAGTGCATACATGCACACACAAACCAACAAACTTACTCCATACAGTATACGACACACAACACACACACACACACACACACACACACACACACACACAAGCTAAAGCGGGGTCAGAGATAAAGAGATTCCTATCAATGCTGAAGGATATTGAGGCCTTAATAAGAAAATAGATATAGTCTGCTGGCCTTACATTTCAGTGTTAGCTTTATTTGTTTTACTGATACGTATCTAAGAAAGCCAATATGTAATTGCTTCAAATAAATGGAACACTTTTTCTTCAAAAGCAAATCTTCATGTTTTGTTCAGAGAGAAATCTTGAGCAATGTTTGAGCCAAGGTTTTCATTGATGACCAATGAAGAATATGCGCTGAATATGTGAGAACTGCATTACAGGATGAGACTCTTATTAACAGTCTCTTCTTGTCTACAAATAAATACACACAACTAACCAGAAGCATTTTTTTTGCAAGACCATCATATTTACATATAATCTAATTAAAAATAAACGAGAAACAACAGAGGGCAGCAAAGTGGTGGAGTGGTTAGTGCTGCTCCCTGTGTCGAAACCCTGGCTGGCTGTGGCCTTCCTGTGTGAAGTTTGCATGTTCTCCTCTGATGATCCCCTGAGATAAACTGCTGACCTGTACGGCGTGTACCCCCTCGCCCACCGACGGCTGGGACAGGCTCCAGCGCCCCTTTGCTCATCCCGACAGGATAAGGGGTCAAAGATAATGGATGGATAGAAGAAACAATAGATTTAATAATGTGTAAATGTTTAACATTTGTTTCTAGGGATGTTCATGTTTTGAACAGTTGTATCTTTGTATAGTGCTCAGTCAAAATCTTAGTGAAGAATCGCTGTCAAAGACACTTTTTTCTCAGTAATTAGCATCTTAATGAGATACAGCAGCACAACATTTCTAGAAGCTTGTGTAACTTTTGTGCTGTGACAGACCGACAGTGATGCAAAGGAAAACTTGAAAAACTACTCTCGGATATACTGTGTTTTTGTCTCTTAGGGTCATTGCTATGGTGACAGGTTTCATCATCTGGCTGTACTGTTGCGTCAAGAATACATCTGAGGAACAGAGATAATTTTCAGTGAGATCAAAAGTCCTTGAAATCATAAATTTCCATTTGGCTATAACTGCATATGTCTGTCCTGAGAACACATTTTGAGGTGCTGTTTTCTAGGTTTCCGCTGGATTCACTGTTTTCTTCCTGCCAAGTTCATTTGCAGCCGAAGATTTATTTGAACTTTAATGAAGTATCTATTTGTTTTAGAGATTTAGAGATTAATAACTGACTTCATCATCTGCGTGTCTGTATGTTTGTAACGTTGCTTCAAATATATGTGGTTAATTGTAAATCATCTGTTGAACATCTCATGCTAACAGAGACTTTGGGTAGTTTATTTGGGAGACTCATGTCTCCTGAATTCATGTGTAGCAGAGCAGCAGGTCTCTCTCACTCATGGGATCTGTAGTATGATACACACATCTCGGCCATTCAATATGACAAACAACAACTGGGTACCAGTCATATTACAGTGGCCTCTAATTGCATTAGAGCATGAAGCGTTGGGGAAGGGATCGAGGGTGCGGCAAAGCGAGGCCTCTAAGGTAGTTAGACCTGTATTGGAGTGTACCACTGTTAAAATATACACTGTGCTGAAACCGTTCCTGGTGTGCGTTCGAGCCATTAGAAGACATAAGCTTGCAAGTGAAGATGTCATTTGCCAACTTTTCTCACCTCATTATCTTTTTTTTTTTTCTTGGCATGGGTACTCAATACAGCGGAGATGCATATGATCTTGTTATGTTTCCAGACTTATTGCAGCTGGGTCCAAAGGGTGAAAAATGGAGTTACAAAGATCAGACATCATCTGACGACCAAAACATTCTCAAAAACAGAACCTGTGCAGCACTCCCACCGACCATCTATTCTTATTTCAATGTGACATCTTCTCCTACACTGGCGAATCATATCACATTACAAAGACAGTGTCAGCCAATGTTTGATGGGAAGGGGAAACCGATAAAGAAAGGGACTGATGGACTGACGGATGGTAGGATCAAGTGATGGATGAATGTATGGAGAAGTTGGCACTAAGCTTCACATTTACGTCTGCATTATTCTGACCAATATATTCTTATTCTCCTGTGTGGTCTACAGCTTAGATTGAGGTGGGCCAGCCCAACATTTGTTTGGTACATCAGTGTCTTTCTGTGCATGTAGAGAGTCATTTATCACATACCCATTTTTCTCGGCCTTGTCTTTACTCTTGTCCTTCTCTCTGTCTCTTCCTCTGTCCCGGTCTTTCTCTTTCTCTTTATCCCTCTCGCGGTCATGGCCCCTGCGTCGGCTTCGATCCCGCTCTCTGCTGTGGCTGCGGCTCCTTCGACGGCTGGGGCTGCGGCTCTTTTTGTGGCTGTGGCTACCCTTCCGGCTGCGGCTGCCACTCCTGCTGTGAGACCGTTGGTGGCGAGAATGAGACCTGAAAGAGATGAAAAGTTGGAAGACACGGTTGAAATTACAGCTAGCACACCACAGATTATATAACAAATATAATACAACGTATTAGTGCCGTTTTCAGAATTGCAACACTTTTTCACTCTCTGGTTCATTTTCCTCCCTTTCAGATAACAACTGCCTGTGTTTCCCAGAATGCCTCTGGATCACTATCAGCAAACGTGTCTAAGATTGTTTCACAGCTGTCAGTTACACATGTGACAGAAAACAGAAACAGCAATAATATGAGCAATGCAATGAGTTCCCATCAACACTCTTCTGTGATTGATTTCTCCCTCTACGACTGAAGAACTGTACTGTAAAAGTTACAAAATACAATAATATATATTACTGAAATGTAAATGGCATCCAACCCAACACAAGGCAAACTTCGATGAGAGTGAATATGCTCATACTGACACGTAAAATCAATTAACAAATGCATCTGTTAACAGAAGTTGAGATAAAACTCAATAGGAGAGATTTTTTTTTAGAGCAGACAAATTCATCCTTCATTGTATGGCAATAAGAATACAGTCCAGCCAGACACTGTAGAAATGGAGCCAATTAGAGGCGGGCTCAGAGGAAGGCCTGTCCTCTGTATTGATCCTGACACTGGCCCTCTGGTCTCAAAAAGATTTACAGTGGGAGATTTACTCTGTTAGTTATGATACACAAACACACACACACACACACTTGCACCATTAAAACAGTAACAAAAACAGAATTGAAAGTGTAACTCATATCTCAATGTGATGCCATACAACCAAAGAAACAAATTCCTAGCGTTCAGACACTTATTTACTACATGTGCTACAATTAATGGAACCAAAACATCTCAACATATTCTTATCAATTGTGTGTTTGCTTGTATTGTCTAGGGTGAGCGGGAGTTTAAATCCTGAGTCAGTGTGTATGTGCACGCCTTTGTCTGTGTGTGTGTGGAAGGACCGTGATTTGAAACCCCCAGTAGAAATCGTCGGAGAAGCCATTATTTTCCATCATCTATCATTTTATTGATTTGTCTATAAAAACAGTCAAACCTGCTGTCCACGAGCTTTATTGCTTTCCCCCCTTTATTAGTTTGCAGTTTGGGACATCCACAGCTGTCTCTCTCCCGACAGAAAACTAATCATTTTCTTCAGACGCCTGTCACCATCCTAACAGACAACACTCTGACAACTGTTGCAATCAATTAGGCTGGGGAAATCCTGATCACTCGAGAGTTAGCTGCACTATTTCAAGCTCTCTGTGAATGACAATCTCGATCTTCTAGAGAAACAAAAAACAAATTGAGGAACAATAAAGTGCAATCCGCAGTAAAGCTAGATCTATTTCATAAGCAAAGGTCAGATGACAACCAGTAACTTTGAAACATCAAAAAAAATGACAAATACTTTTTGGCAAACACACTAACTTAATTAAGAAAGTTGAATCCCATATACAATGAATCTGATTTTTCTAAGCACCAATATTTTTTAATACACATATTAGATAATTGATTAATAAAAATGTAAGCAATTTTTTTACATTTAAGGCAGTTTAAGGCATGACCTAAATGACGGATTATTTACCATTTACTTTGCCCACAGTCAGGCCCACTCTCACTGCAGTCTGCAGAACAGACATGAAGGCAGCCACCCTGGAGTAGCAATCACCAATAATTATTATGAAACCTCTGATTCAGACGCAGAAGTGAAAGCCGTTATCAGTCACAGAACATCTGATTTAGCATGTTTAATGCATTGTTTACTGGAGCTGCGATTAGCCTCGTCAGAGAATCGCAGCTAATGGAAAAAAAGGAAAGCAAAAACACTGGCATTTTTGGGGGTTTGAAGTCTCCTGGCGAGATAATCCATCAATGGCCCAAAAAGACCTTGGAATGAGTGAATCTATGTGTTGACAATGCCTGCATATGTTTGTAATCAACAGTACATGAGGGGAAATACAACAGAGTTGCACTGTTCCAAGTCTAAGTCTTATATTTACAGCCAAGCAAATTGTGGCCAGAAGCAGCAGATGCAATAAACACAATCTCTCTTTTTCAGATTCTCTGTCTCTGTCTCCCTCTCCCTTTCTCCCTCTGATGGCAAAGAAAACAGCCCACTTCTGGGGTGTGCAGCAAATTAAATTTACTGTAGTTAATAGAGTGAGCCTATGCTGCTAAATGTCAATTTCCTGACCAAGTCCTTCCCCTTGGAGAATGATTAGCCAATTTGAGGCTGGGGATAAATGGGCTAATGCAGGACACACACAGATAAACAGCCACAGTTGGACCCCATGCCAAGCCCTTCCCCTGCTTTACATTTTATTGGGCTTATTATCTCCAGGGAAAATGGGTCCCCCTATGGCCTAAACATATTTTCATTTCTAATAAAAGGCCCTTGCTGGTTGCCCCATGTACTGTAACCCCCAACCCCCCCCCTCACACACACACATACACACCCATACACATACACACACTGCTCCCTCACAGCCTCCTTCCTCCATTCCTCCCTCGTTTCACCATCCAATCCATTAAATCTGAGCTCTGCAATTGGCTGGGACCATTTTCCTGGTGAATTATCAATAGAGTAATTATGCTGCATGTTGGGAGCTGGCTGAAGCTTATCGGGACTGACCCCCCAACATGTGCCAGGATATGATCCCTCACCACAGCCCATTGGGGTAATTATGTGGTCGGGTGTGAAGCTGGATGGCGTGTTACCCTTATCAGTCTGTATTCCATTTCTGTTTTTACTGAAAATTGGACATTAATAGCAGCTACGCGATACCACTAGTGTCAGATACAGGTGAATGTCTCCAGCGGAATCTGATCCCAGTTAATCATTATTCATACTATGCAGTAGGAGAACAAGGAACAAATGAGCACACACAAAAAGACCAATTGCCCTCACTATTTCCTTAACCTTATCATGCCCCTGTTCGAAGCAGTACTGACTGGCATTTACATTGTTCATTGACTGAAGACAAAACAAAGTTCACGTCCATACTGAATCTGTCCTGCTGAGAACATACGTGAGAGAGTCAGCAATGCCCCAAGCGGCGTCCCTGTCCATTAGGCCAGTGTGGTGCAGTAGTGATTAACGCCTGTGTAACTTTATTTCTGTCATGTCAGTGGTCGCTCGTGCCACTGAGCCCCGTGTAATGAATCTTTCTCTCCAAATTTACACTAAATGCTAGACACAGGTTGTCATGGCAAAGAATTGCATTATAATGGCTTTAGCATGACCTCCACAGCTCAGTCAGATCAGGCGATTGACGTGGACTGTCCACCTCTTTGGTTGCTTTGGCCATACAATTGGTATTATTTTCATCATCTGATGAAATGGTCAATTATTTTAAAAGCATTTAGCTGAATCGATGGTGAAGTACACACAGATGGTACAAATCTCTGCACCATACTGTTGTTTCATTAGCATTAAAATAATCATTATATACCAGTGTACTGAATCCAGAGGAAGGTATCCATGTTCAAGCCATTACAGAATCACAACCACAGATCAGGGGGTGCTTTGGATCATAATGTGTTCCTTGCCTTTTGTTTATTTCCTTTTTCCATCATTTAGACAAAGGTTGATTTTTGTTTTGGTAATAAAACGTTGCTTCCAAACTCTGTTGGTTTCTTTTGTATTGTTTTAAGACAAGCAGTGGGTACGAGAAAACCGGAGATTTTAGATGCGATTCATCATTTTTAACTCAGTCAATAAATCAAGATAACTAACAGTTATCATTTACAGAAAAATAATGATTAGCTGCAGCCCTGTATTGGTTAATATCATATTTTAGGTTAAAAGGCTATCCTCTATTGCACTGGAAAATCTTCAGAATTTTAAAACAAAAGCCATTGGAACAGAGGCTAGCCCAGCAGTGGTGCATAAATGATTCAACTATTAATCACAACATTTAAAAGCACATGCCTTTAAACAGTCCGCAGTGTTAAATATTGGATAGAACTTACACAGAAAGTCCAATGAAGCACTAGACTAAATTGGCCATACACACATTTTTCTAACCAGCTTGTCCAGGATATGATGTTCTTGTCACTACTAAGATTAATTTTGAAACCCAACATTTGTTTAAAACCTTTCTATTGTCCATGCTGTATTTTTCTAGAGTTTTAACCAACTCACCCAGCTGATAGTAAAGACCTTTCAAATAACGATAAGAGCTTAGATTTCACTATTTTCCAACCACACACAGACACACAGAGACTAAAAGAAGCTTGCCAGTTGACTTTTCCAAGTAATAGACAGATTGAAAGAGAAACAGGCCTATTGAAAGTGAGAAGATCCATATTTGAAGAACTTCATTAATGCGCTGTTCCCTGCCGAGTTATTTCCAGTGACAGAGCACACAGCAGCAGTTTCATGTTCAAGTTAAAAGTCACTTTTCTTTTTTCTGCCATTTCAATGTGTCTAAAAGCACCTTGAGTGAGCAATGTGCATTTCCTGCTGCCAAAAGACGTGGAAAACAGCTGTTCCTGCCTGACGCTGCCCGCTGAATGGAATGCAAATATGTTAACCATCCAGAATTTATTACTTTTGAGTGCTCTTCAAACGCAACGGCAGACACAAGTTTAATTTATGATATTCCTCTAATTATGAGAGCTGTTGAAATCATTTCCCAAGCTGCTTCCTCCTTCCAAGCAGCCACATTATCTGTTCCCTCGGTTCACAGTACATGCACGCATGCACGCAAACACACACTCCGTTATCCACTACGCACACCCACACAGCAACATAAATATACATACACACTAAATTACACACAAGGAATCACTGCAAAGTAGCTGATTGTGAGCACAATTAACACAGCAAAGACAGAGCATGAAAGATTCACAGAAATGTTTTTTCTTCGTCCCCCTCCGCTTCATAAAAGCAATGTTTAGATTTGTCATAATCTTCAGTTTGCTTTTAATTTAGCAGTCGTCAACACAAACGTCTGCAATGCCCTGCTATGCTGTGAAGCAGAAATGAGACCCCATGCAGGCCACCCACTCACTACCCCCATACCCACCCAAACACACACATACGGTTACAGCCACAAGCCACAAGGTCAAGTCATTTAGCAGAGTTCAAAGGCCTTCAAAGACCCCTCAGATCTATATGAACGGGTATCCAACGATGAGGGAAAAGTCGACTTTCTGCAGCAAGATGTGGTGACTGTGCGTGCACACGTGTGTGTATATGTGCATGGCCGTGTTTGTGTGTTGTGCTGATTTCCCAGCATCTTCATTGGCACATATGCCTAGTGTCACTCAGCCGCCTCAACGCAATCCTAAACTTGGCCGTCTGGCATGCACCCGCAACCTTTGCCCTCTGCGTAGCCGCAGCTCGACATGACACCCATTAGCAGCTGGTGGCGAGGGGGGCCCTGGCTCAGGCACTCAGCTCAGACACAAGGTCAAGTGGAGGTCACACTCAGACTAGGTGCTAACTTGCCAACTCACTCACAGCCACTCACGCAACTGAGACCCACTTTTTTCCTACTTCCATCCATCATGGCCAAGAACAATTAGTTATGCCAAGTTAGGAGAGAGTTGTTTTGGTTGTCACTGCCTCCATCTGCAAGAGGGTGGAAAGCATGGAAGGAGAAAAAGTTTTAGGACAGGAGGAGGAGGAGGAGGAGGAAAATGCGAGACAAATCAAGGGGAGACAATAGGTGAAGGGTAGCAGGAGACTGTGGAGGGAGAAGTAGTGATAAGATGAATAAAGTTAAAAAAAAGGTTATAAAAGTTGGGGAGTCAAGAACAACCAGGGTAAAAAAGGGGGAGAATGAAAGAGCAAAGGAAAAACGATTGGAACTTATCGAGAAGACAGAGCAGACAGCCGTGCTTCACATCAAGCTGGCTCCAATTAGCAGGTGTGCTCTCAGACACTCGCTCTCCCTCTCTCTTTGGTCAGGAAGATGTATTTTTCTGCCTTTTATACGCATGTATTTATGAAGTGGTAGGAGATCTGAGGGCCCTTAGCATAACAGCCTTTATTGTTTAAATGTGGACTGCTCGGCCCCGTGTGCTTAAGTGATTTAGGAACCTCACAACTCTGGTATAAGAAAAATCATAAACGCTGAGACAAACCATGTGGGTGGACTGTAAAAGGCACAGAGGAATGGGCTGACAAAAAACAGACACACATTCCACTACTAAAGGGAAACTACACTTAATTAAACACCCAAGACACAACTGGAATAGTGCCCTGTAAAAGACATAGCACTATTAGTTACCTCTCTTCGGTAGAATAACATTAAGTTGTCTTCTGACAGAAGAGAGGCTTGTCTCATAAAGAAGTTTTAAAAAAAATCATTTTATGAACCACTGTCAAGACTGAACAAGGAGAGGGAGAGAGAAAAGGAGACCACTAAATGAACAGAAAGAGAAAACACTCCACCCACTAAAAAAACCTCTCCCTTTAAATACATCTGTCAATTTTCATACTCGCAGAAGTAGCCCATACGGAAGGTGAACTATATGCCTGTTTTTCAACCAATCACAGTTGGGAGATGAAAAGGGTGGATGGAGAGAACTGGGGATGATCCTCTCGATAAATGAGTACAGAAATGTGCAGACAGCATGTTGACATTTTCTGGCACAATTTCAAGGAATGCAAATGTCTAAGAAAGAGATAAAAATGATTTACATATTTATAATAACATATACATTGTTAGACAAAGAAGACGCACAATTACAATATAGAGAAGTATTTCTTCTAAATTCTTTCCTTTAAACTCCATCTAAAGTGAATGACTGAAGCTGCCTCGGACAATGCTATTGTACCCTTTTTTTAATATAGCGTAGAATGAATAAATAAATAAACACACAAACACACGTATACAGATAAATATAGATATAAATAAATAGATATAGATATAATTCTCAATCCGTTAATCCTCAATCTTCACTAAAACACAAAGAGATATTGACATTCAAAGGAACAAGTCAAAAAATTGATTTGCTATGCACTGTTGGAGGCTGAATCCAAATGATGCCACATGTTACAGTGAAGCCATGAAAATTATTCAGTTCTCTCCGTTCATTACACATCTGCAGTAGCACGCAGACAGGGTGCACACTTTGTTATCCCACTTTTTCTGAGTGTCAATATCCCACTGAGTTTACAGGGATATTGGCAAACTTCCACTCCAGCAAAACTGTTGACTGCATTTAAAATAATTACATTTTTGCTGCTTTGATTTGAAGCCAAAATCACAACATCGAGTTCTCTGTTCAACCAGTCACAGAAGTGCTGCTCTTTGTTCAGCCAATCATACGACAGTTGGCCACGTATCCTTTAGGCGATCCATCCATCTCCACTTCCTCCTCATGTCCTCAACTCTGCCAAAACCCAAATGGGTAGACAGAACAAAAAAGGGAAGACAAATTTCAAATAGAAAATCTCGTGCACATGCTGAGAAAGTGTTTCATTACTTTCAAAAAGACTGTCAAGGTTTCAGTCAAGACGCACATGATCCTTGTTTCATTTTTCTGCCATTCTCTCTCATTTTTCTCTTTTTCCACAAATAAATTACTAAACATGTGAGTGAAACCACATGCGTTCATGTGTGTGTATGTGTGTTTGTGTGGTTCCTTTGTTTGTTCAATGTGAACTGACAAGTGCAAGCAGTAGTTCCATTAGCTGGCAATTTGCTCCTAAATTGTCTGACAGGGAGAGAGGGAATAACGGGGGGGGAGGGTTCGGCTGGACCACGCACATGGTTCAGCTTAGGGCGAGTTAAGTGAGATACACTCACACATAATCCTGGGCCATCGTTCGGACACTCTTGTGAGACACACTAGACAGGAGAGGTCTAAATAGAAATCAAATATTAAACATATTTTATGTATTCTTAAAAATCTGATGATGTGTGACAAAAAGTCTTCAATAAGTATAAGTGTGACTATGCTTGTATATTGTAAAGACAAACACTAATGTCTGCACACACCCTCCACAGAGTCCCAAAGAATGGGGGTGTCCATATGGTTTGAGCTAGAGCATAACTAGTACAAGGTAAACACAGCTGACTGAGGTTTGTCCATGCATGCTCTCTTAGCAGAGGTCTCTACGGACTGGCTCAAAACCTGGCCACTGGATCACACACACACACACACACACAGCGTATAAACATACCTCCCTCCCTCTTTGTGGGAGTATGTGGGTGAGTGTGAGTGTGTGTGTGTAGCATGTTTAAGAGTGAAAAGAAGAACTGTGGACAGACGGTGGCGTTTATCTGTGCATAAATTAAGAGCAGAAGCTGTTAATTAAAAGGGGGGAAAAAAATAAGCACCAATAAAATAAAACTTTGCTAATCGGCTACTTGGCAAGGTGACCGGTGCGGCCATCACTCCAGGACTCGCGGCCCTGCTGAGCGAGTGGGACAAGAGGGCAACGTGCAAGTCCAGCTAGGAGCAGCAGGCAACTGGTAGAGACCCCTCCTCTTTACTTTCTCTCTGTGTGTCAGTCAGTCTGTCTGTCCGTCCGTTCTCTCCTTCTCTCTCTCTACACCTCCTCCCCTCCCCCCCTCCTTCTCCGCCCAGAGCGTTATTAGACCCAGGGCTCCACTGCGGCTCCAAACAGCTCAATGACAACACACAGGGCCTGCCAATTAGAAATAATTAGACAGTCATTTCAGTGGCAACTCTTTTTAAGTGCATATATAACGATGCAATGATGCTTATTAGCCGGCCTGAGCCGGCGAGGACCAGGGCCTCAAACGCTTTGGCGCTGGAGAAAATAATTATGCCAGTGATCACAAAGCGAGCTGCACATCTCTGTACTTCACCTCCACGCGTTTCAAAAATCCACTTCATTAGCTCGCGTAATTAATCCTCCATTAATTGCAGGAAAAGCCCAGTTTACCTCCCTTCGTTTCTAATTATCATCTTATAAATAGTTATGGTTCTAATTAATGTGTTCATTAGGCAGGATATTTCTCTCAAAGCCTCACTGGGAGCCAAAGGTCCGGCTCGGCTCTCTCTGAAGCCTAACCAGCCAGAAGGTGAGGCCATCCTGCCTGCATTTGCTTTTATTTTACTACATTCAACCTCCTAATTGGCATTTAAAACCCAATTTGGAAGAACTTCAAGAAGCTTAAATAGGAGAGAGAGACAGAGAGAAGGCACGGAGGAAAGAGAGATACATTTGGTGTTCATTTTCCTATGCCAGAGCTAAAAGCATTTCTGTCTGTGTCCTTCTCTTGGTCTGGCCAAGCGGATGAGGCTTTTCCCTGTCATGAAGTGAACACAATGAAGGCTGATTGTGTGGTACTAGTCTTTGGCACTGCACATATTTTATTCGTAAAACAGTGCAAATGTGTGTACAAACACATAACAGGGGGAGCCTCATACTTCTACTTGATTTCAGTCATTAAACAGCCAAATTGTGTCTTTGGTATACAGATATGAAGTAATGAGTGTGTGATTAATTTAAGTATCATAGAAAGCAAACATTTGTGTTCATTCAAAAAGGGAAATTACTTAGTGTGCTTAATGATTGAAGCTGCAAACTTTTAAACTCATTATGATTTTTGTGAGTCAACTTTTGTAAAATTCCAAGACTATATAAACTTGAGGAAAATATACTGCAATAAGAATTAATGCTTAGAAGGAGTAGGAAGGAGTTGTTTTAAGAAACCCAAAAATAATAATATGTATGTTTTAAATTGATTTGCATTCATTATATTTTTTTCTGTCTCACTGTGTGAAAAGTCGGCACATTATGCACATTATGTACTTTTATATTATAAACAAAAGATCAGAGTGAGCAACCCCCAGCTAAACATTACAAAGATGAAATATGAATTGAAACAAAATTTCTTCTTATTTATCAATTTTACTAACATATTAAATGCTAATAACACCAGTTAAATTAAGGACCTTTTCACAGAAAACAGGTTGTATCTTCCCACTTCCACATTAAAAATGTGAACAAGGGAAAATTAAAAAATAAAAACTAAAAAAGAGAAAGCTAATAAAAACGCTATTTTCAGACCCTGTCCAGATTATCTGCTTCGCTACAGTGAAAGAGCGTTTAACAATCTACTAATTTAACCTGTTACTTCTGGCTGAACAGTTTAGTGAAGTGCAAGTGGATCTGCCTTCACACGTCTGGTACAGTACAGTACAATGTTTTCCTTATTTTATTAAATGTAGCTAAATAATGTAAAATATGAGAATCCCAGGACTTTCAGGACTGTCTCACTTAACAAACCAAACTCTTATGAGAATATTTTATTTTCCAGATTTCAGCACATCAGTGTCCTTGACTCATTTCTGATGTTCTGAATGGGCAAATTGATGCCACAGAGATTCCTCTCTTTTCCTTCTCCATGTAACATCTAACACCCAACTACCTTTCTAACCAAGACTGTACCATGGTAGGATTTATACATCATTACTCCCAGTTTGTTTAACAGATGGAGAAAAGGAGAGAAAGGGAGAAGTCTTTGATGTTAAACTAATCTTTGTTTAGGACCGTCGGACCAGCTCCCTCATCTGATCGTCTATGTGAGAGGACCAGTGCGATGCCTTTTGTGAGACGAAGCTTTGCGTGTGTGTTACTCTGTGCAGATTCTACAGCTAGGTTGCTACCCAGGGGACTGGGCTAGTGTGTTGTGAGCCTGCAGGATGGAGGGGTGAAGCGGAGGGGAGTGGGGGGGAAGACAACACAGGCAGGCATTTGGGGAGGGGGGGGGGTTCCTCTGGTGGTAGAGGGGAGCACTGCTTGCGGCGAGGCAGGGATGAAAGAGGTTGTCTGTGTCAGTCACTTATTCCTCCCTTTGGTAAATAAAGGTTTCTGACAACAAAGCTGAGCAGCGCTTGACTGGCCTTTACAGCAGATAAATAAAAAAAGACAACACAGAGAACACCGGTATAAGAGAGGAAAAGGGAAGACAGAAAAAGAGAAAAAGACGAGAAGGAAAGGAAAAAGAGAAACAACAACAACAACAACAACAGTGTTCAGATCTCATGACTAGAAGCATGCTGATTTTTACAGAGTGCAGAACATGCAGCTCCACTAAACCAGGTAATCCTTCAGTTTAAATCAACACTTTGCGAGTGCAGTAATAGGGGAAGAAGGAAGAAAGGGCAGAATGTCAGCTTGAAGAGGAGCGAGAAGAAAAGATTGTTTGAGTCCAACGGATAACAGACAGATGAAAACAGCCAGGAGACTGCTCTTAAATCCAAGTGCAGCACACTCTCGACTAACCCAGGACCACTACAACATGGTGAGTGCACAAGAGGTATTCTCGAGCTTTTAGAATGAAAAAGAATTTAAGGGTTGTTTGCATTCTTCCTCATCCTGTTTCCTATCAATCAGTTCCACCATTCTTCCCCATAGTTCTCAGCTTTCTCAGCTGAGAAAACCCTATTTACTTGTCATGTCCTCAACACAAACTCAAAGCCGGTTACACTCAAAACCGCCTCACATGTGCATGCGTGCACGCACGCACGCTAAACTGCGTGAATAAACATATCTGAGACACAAATCCCACCCTGCCATCTGACAGGGGAATTGCTGGTCCAGGTGCAATGAAAAGCTACGAGGCTGCAGCTCACCAACAATAGAGTTTCTGAATTCCTTTACTCCATCTCTGTCCTGTACTCAAATGCCTGCCTTCCTTTCCCGTTCTTATAAGACCTTTCCACTCCACCCTTCCAGTTCCTCACCTCAGCCCTCCCCATTCCCAAGCCGGCCAGATGACCTTGTGCACGCTCCACGTCGGGGCTGGGCAGGAAAAGCTATCTAGCAAATGTACGACACCTCATCTCATACAGAGGAAAATTGCTGTGTGAAATAAATACCAGGCCATCGCTCACCCCTCTGCACACACGTGCACGCGCCTTGTGTTTTCCAGTGTAGAAACCAGAGCTCCTGTGAAGGAGCTTTAACACCGAGATTATCCTGTAATTAATTGTATTAGCAATTAGACGTCTCATTGGGATAAACTAGTAGAAAGCAGTCTACCTGCTTAAATGGGCACACATAGCAATTTAAGCTCAGACCGGACTTTAAAACTGTTTCCTTTTATATTCAACTGAATCGCAGAGAAGCCCAGAATGCTGGGTGATGTGTTTTTAATATCAATCTCCTTTGGGGGAAAACACAGATAATTAGACTCCCTGGTCTCCTCAGACTCATAAGAGCAGTGTACAGTGATGAAGCTGCTCCAGTGTTAACAAGGCTAAACCCTGACACTAGCACTCTGCCCTGCTAACTCAACAAACCCCTGAAATATTAATGAGGAAAGTGCTGTGTGTGCCGTGCTGTACAAACTCACCTACAGTATGTGAGTGCACACAAATGCACGAGATGACTGCTTTTGGTCACTGTCTGGTTCAACTGATGGATTTGTCATACCTTCCATTCGTCCACGCCTTTTGACGATGCTTCTAAAGCTAACTTTTAAGTGAATGGAGGCGTGACAGAATGATTGACTGAGCCACACACATTTAACCCCTGCTGCGGCCGCCCATAAAAGCTCGGCACTACAACGCTCCACTGAGCTCACCTAAAGACATGCCTGTGATCCACGAGAGATAAGAGACTGTGTTGTGTTTGGTGGACGGGGGCGGGGGGGGACACATCAGATAACTGTACGCTGCCAATGCCACGCTCCAATCTGCTCCACCCTAACGGACTAGGCCATGACACCCCCCACCCTGCCAATAATAGGCATTGACACGAATCCGCATATAGATGCATACGCTCAATCAACCTTACACATGCTCACTTGCTGGTATGCGCACAGGCGGGCACACGCTCGCACATCCTGATCTGCCTGCTCACATCAAAGAGAATAAACATTAATGGCAAATAGGTAATCTGCTCCTCTTGTCTGTTTTACATTTTAGGGCAAGACTGACTGCCTCTGGGGGACCTGGCCCTTCTCTCATTGAGGGCAGAAAGAATGGGGAAAGAGGAGAGAGGGTGGAAGCAACGATAGATGGTAAACACTAGATAGAGCATTATTCTTATTTCATGTATCTCTTTATTTTTTATTTATACACAGAGATTGGAAAGAAGGTAATAATATCCCCTCCCTTCACCCCTAAACGGCACCACTATGGTCCTAATCTTCTACTCCGCAATATTCTGATGTAGACGTTATTATTCTCATTTCTTCTGAATAATATCCCTCTCTCATGGCCATATCTTTCCATCGGTGCTCACTTTTGTCTTTCCCCCTCATTTTCCTCCTCTGCTCTCTTCCTCACCTGCACTAACTCAACCAATTCTAACCACAATTTTCGAATATCTTCCAACTTCTCGTCACCTCTCTTCCTCCTCACCGGTCGGGGTACTCTGTCTCTTCTCTTTCTTATTCTGAAGGTCGTGCTGGGTTGGTGTGGCCGGGGTGGGGGTGGCAGGCAGCACCTCATATCCTATCTGTGTATCAATCATGAGGTCCTGTCCACTCAATCCTCCTCTGATTCATCAGCAAGCCTCTCAGGCAGCCTCATCCTGACACACATGCGCGCACACACAAACACACACAAACCTCTGAATAATGGTAGTAACGGCACCTGTGCAAAGTCACACCAACCTGTTCTCATTCCACTACTCCAGCATGTGTAGAATATGCAGTATCCCACCACAAAGATGTTCAGGACATAATGATTTTCCTACAACTGCTTCTGGTAACACAAACAGAAAATACTGCATGACTTGTCTTCATTTTTCCCTTCAGGGTACCAACTAACAATTAACAAATAAAATATAAATTCTATTCATTATTTTATTCATTTTTGACTAATTTGACTAATCATTTTGGTCCATAAATGTAAGGCAATAGTGATAAAAAATTATTGTTCAAGCTTATGTCTACAAATTTCTTGTTTGGTGTAAACAGTGAGATTCTGTTTTTTCACCTCACACAAAGACAAGAAAAAGCAGGAAAATGGCACAAACGTTTTGGATTTTTTCTTGATTGACTGAAATTACTTCTAAATGACTGCAAAATTGCTCGTTATTTGTTCATCAGCTAATCAATGAAGTGCCTTAACATCTTAGCTCTAGTCCCATTTAAGATGACACATCATTGAACTGTTGTAATGCCGAAACAGACACACAAACGCGGCTGCCAACAGCAAAGTTTTGCAGACACAAATTGCAGCTGCCATCACATAACTGTATAAATTTATCATCAGTGTCATCATTTTGTACATCCCCACCTTCCACACCGCCTCCACATCGTAACACCCCACCACACACCAACACAAACCCTCCGCCACAACACCAGCCTATCCCACCTGCTCCTCACTTGCTGCTAAGCCGATTACACAACACAGGCCTCCTAATCACAGTGCAGCATTTGTAAACACCAATGTCATCAAGTGTAGTTCTAAATCTCCTAAATCCCCAGCACCTTTCATCTCACACCACAGAAGTAATACCATTTATGGCCAATGTTTTAATCACCAGCGCTGCTGTGAGTGACGACTACTGTGCTACGCAGAGGGCAGAGAAATCGTGCGATGGAACCACGTGGTCAGTGGTTTGACTCCTCGTCCTCCTGGCTACATGTTGAAGTGTCCCTGAGCAAGACACCGACAAAGCCCGCAGTTGTTCTTAGTGTCTTCTGCATGCTTGTAAGTCACTTAAGATTAAAAGCATCTGCTAAATGGCTAACTGTCATTGTTGTAATTGTAAAACGCTTTCAACAAATTCTCTCAATTAATTGTTTAACACTGAAATTTCCCCCTTGTTCTGAAGTCACAAACCATTCTGTGAACACTAGGTGGGAGAGTTGAAGAGTGGTGTTTTTTTTTTTCATAGCTCCATCATCCACAGCCGTGTCAAAATGACTGTCACATCATCCCTTCATCATTACACCTCTGTAATGAAATATTTAAAACTCCTTTTCTTCTGTGATTAAAAAGATCTCTGCTCTCCCCTGCAGCCATACACAAGTAAACAAAGGGTCTTGCTCACGCATATATTATGACAATCTTTTTTGTCAATGTGCATCTGTGCACATGTCTGTGTGTGCATGTGTGTGTGAAGGATTTAAAAACAGCGCAGTTTACTGGTTCATTAGCACAAGATTAGCGATGCTAATCACATGGACCTCCACACACAGACTCTGCCTTTATATTTCTGAAAGGATACAAGACTCGCTATGTGTATGTGTGTGTCTGTGTGTGTCTGAGAGAGAGAGAGAGGGAGAGACAGGGAGGGAGAGAGAGGGAGAAAGTGAAAAAGAGAGAGAGGGATTGTGGTACAGGTGTGTACACAGTCTTGCATGAATAAGTTCCTTCCTTGCAAATAGACAAAAAGAAAAAATAATTCAGCTACAGGAATAATAATCATATTTCAGCAAAGTATGTATGGGTAATGATGATTTAATTGCATTAATGAATGAAAGGAGAGCTGCTGCCAAATTTTAATTGTTATTGAAATATTACTGATTAATACTCAATAAGTAATATACAGTAAGAAGGATTGCTAGGGCACGAACACATGGACATGCAGAATGTTAATCTAAACTTGAGACTCGAGGTTCCATGTGGCTCCATCTGATGACATAAGACATAAATATGAAATGATGTGTTTGTTTATACCACAGTAAACTTGCAAATTTTGTCTTATTGCTTCTTTAATAAGAAAAATCTGTGATGGAATTCCATATACTGGTTTGAAATACAAACAATCAAGTCTTTCAAGTTGATTCGCGTTTAATCACTCCTACACAATTTAGTAGTTACTTATCTTTCCTTTTTTGCCTGCAGATCATTATTTTTTGCCATAACTATTAACTGATAGTAAAAATGCTAAATGTTTTTGCAATAAATCAGAAACTTTGAATTCAGTCAAGATAAGTGTGAAAATTACAATATCAACCCAACAAAGCATGAAGAATACTAAAAGTTTGTGAATAACCCTATTTTATAAATTTATTGTGGTGCTGGTTCGATGCTGCAGAGAAAACAGTCAGCAGGTTTGCAACGATGTTACCTCCTGTCTCTGCTCCGCGTCCTGTGCGACCGGTGATTCCTCCCTTTGTCTCTCTCCGTGCTGCGACTCCGCCTCCTACGAGATGAACTGTGGGACGAACTGGTGCTGGAACGGCGTCTTCTCCTGGAGCGCACAGACCATAAACATACAAATTTAATTCTGTTATTGGCAGTATTCTTAAAACTAAACATCACTCAAACAGCATGGTTCTTGTTTATACAAGTCACCGTTTGGTTTTGGCAAAACAGCAACAGTGAAAAAAAATGTAAATAGGTTTTGAAAGTCCAATGCGGTCAATGAAAACTGAGAACACGCCCTTCTCATGTAGAATCAGAATTTTACAAATTGCAAATCTTTTGTACCATTTCTCTTACTTTACTGTCCATAAAACTAACAAAACCAAAATCAAACACATTTCATACCACCTCCCTTCACTTTTGTGCCATTCTGAAACAACATGCACTGTTTTCCATGTTCCTGTGTTCATTCACAGCTCATATACTATCATTTGAATAAATAAATTCTGTATTTCTAATTAGTTTTCCTGTTCATCTGAAAAACAAGTCTATCCTAAAATCCCAAACAACCTCAACTTAATATCAGCTCTGTCTGTAGCTACATTCCATTAGCGAACACACTTGTCCAAGGCCCAGAGCAGCAGGGCCATGTGGGGCTGCCCTACAGTGGCTCCACAGGGTAGAGGTGCGTTTGTATGGTGCTCTGCTGCTCTTTTATGTGGTTACAGCACTGCGTGCAGCATTTATTTTCCAAACACCACTCACATCATGTTCTTATTGATATCATGATGCGGGAGGCATTTATGGGGTTGATTGTAAATGCAGAACCCCCTTCTTCTCCTACGCAAACAATTTGAGCAATATTCATTATTTAAAATCTCCTTTTGTTTCACCAAAGCCAAAAATACCCATTTTCTTTCAGCACACACAAGAAAACACATCCTTGGTCCTGTGGGAGCCCAGCAAGATAGAGGGAAACATAAGAAAAAGAAAGAATTACAAATAACACAGAGGCTGAACTATCAAACCAGATTTGTACCACTTAGAGTAGCACAGCAAAGACCCATTAGTATTCTAAAAGCTGGATCCCTTGAGTGGGGCGGGCCTTATGAAATAACTTCCACAGCCCTTGTACAACCACTTCACACATTACACAGGAGAAACACACAGTAGTGAACCGAGGGGTTTTGGAAGGTGATGTTAGCTCACACATTTTCACAGGAGCATGTGCAAATGTAACATAATACAACAAAATGGCTATAACGCGTACAAGCGTGAGCTCGTTAACACAAAAGTCTCTGACACAAATAAACCTAACAAGTTATATTTCACGTGCCTTGTTCACTCACTCTCTCACACACACACACACACACATATTTGTTGTCCCATGGATACGACTTCTTTATTGACATGGGCATGGTAATTACAAGGTCACAATGTCATAAACAAAGCTCTGGTACAACTCTTCTGTTTTACCACATGTGAAGTCAATTTGTTTTTATGTCTGTAGGTTTAAAATGCAGAAGGGTGTGTCTCCTCTTTAAAACGAGCCCAATAAAAGTCAATGCTCCCACACAGACACACACATACAAGGTCTTGGTTAATTGATCAACACACAGCTAATAGGTGAGGGACTTTGGTCCCAGGGTTTACACTAACCCACCCAGGCCCACCATGTACATACGGGCAACGAGTTCCCATCAGCAGTAATGGACCTTGACCAAGCCTCATAAATAATTACCATCAGCTGGCCTTGTCCGAACAGCTACACACAGCCAGTGGCAGCTATGGATGGATGGATGGATGGATGGATGGATGGATGGATGGATGGATGGAGGAAGAGAGGGATGTGGCAAGGTCCAGCTACTAGCCTCTTGCAAAAATGGTTGAATATTACTATTAATCACATGATGTCATTGTCACAATATAATTCCAGTCATTACTCTTTACTTAAAGATGCTTGCAAACCCTTCTGAATTATACATCTGCCATGATCTCCTAACAGCTCTGTTTGTGTTAGTCGTGGTGGAACAAACTCAATATGTTTATACGTTTCCATTGTTAGTTCTGGTTTCTGACACAACGTGCAAATCAGCGATGTTTGACTAACATCGGATTGGTTGCCAAACAATTCTTGAGTAGAGCCCCTTTTCCAGAATGATCTCTTTCTCAAACTGTTCCAAGGTTCAATTTATTTTCATTTTAAATTGTCTTGTTTATTGCTTATTATTTTTACAGTTTTGATGGTTTTTATCCTTCATTGTTTTTGCTTGATACGCCTTTTTATTAACTTTTAACTTTCAATCATCTGTAAAGCAATTGCATTAATCTGTACAAAATGTGTTATATAAATAAACTTGATTGATTGAAGGTGTGAGCTTAGCTGTGGGCTCACCCACAGTAATGGCACATATTCAAATACATGATTACTCCACTATAGCCAAAAAAATGAGGAGGAACTACAAATATTTGAGATATACAAGATTATGATAGTATGGTAAAACTCTATTTATGAATAATAAAAATATGCTTTAATTTTAAAATCTCAAGTCCTTTTCACAGAGTCGTTCTGACATTTACTGTAAAACAATATGGGGGCTGTATAGACGGCAAAAACTATAAACGTAGACAGCAATGCAAACTTTCCGAGGAAATCTGAGAATAAGAAGGCAGCATTTTTGTTATTGTTACACAAAGATGATTTTTTTTTCCCAACTAGGCCAATAGCTTTGTGTCTTCAGTAAAACATTTACATTTAGTCATTTAGTCAGATACTTTTATCCACACAGGACTAAAAGGCAGGCACAAGGCAAGCGAATATCTAAGTCAAGGAGAAAAATCACAGCAAAGTGGTTCTGTTTTGTTAGATGTTAGTGTGAAAAAAACAGATAGGAGTTTATTTTAGGGTTTAAGTGCATAGAAAGTTGTGGGAAAGTTTTCAGCAGTTTATTTTTTATATTGGGAGTGAGGCTGCTTAGCATACAGAGATTGGTAGGTTATTCGACAATCGTCCTATCACTGAGCTGGAGAGTTTTTTGCGTGGTGATGGGACCACCAGACATTATTCCTTGGCAGAGAGCAGTGGGCGAGAGGGAGTGTAGACCTGATTGAGGGAGTCGAGGTAGGCAGGTGCTGTGGAGTTAAGCACTCTGTGGGGAAGAGTTAGCGCTTTGAATCTGATGTGGATGGCTACAGGGAGCAAGTGCAGAGATCTGAAGAGTGGTGACACTTGTCACATCAGACTCTGGCTGCAAAGTCTGAGTTGGTCTTAGCAGGGTAGCCATGGTAGCCAGAGCTAGCCCTTAAAACAGCAGTAAAAAGCGCAATACAAAGCACCAACAACAGAAAACCATTTTCACCCTCTGCTGAAGCACATATCAGCTGTCAGGTATCAGACAGCCACGGATACCTCTACATACAAGCTTACGGTGCACTCACCTCCTGACCCTGTCTCTAGAACGAGATCTGCTGCGACGACTGGACCTCCGACTCCGGCTGCTGGTCACCCTGCTGCGGGACGATGAGGACGAAGAAGAGGAGGAGGAGGAGGAACGGCGCCGCTGTTTTCTTTTCCTCCTGCTCCGACTGTCATCCTCGCTGTCCGATGAGCGACGACCCATGCTGCCTGATTGTCAGCTGGCACAAAACGCACAAGACAAGGGGTTCCCACAATCAGAGGGTCACCTCACTTTCAGCAGCAACCTGATACACGATTAAACCCACAGTATTGACTTAAAGACCCAAAACGAGTGAACGAAGCCAAAAGTACATCGTCCATGTCTCTCATTCACAACATGCTTTATTGCTGAAACATTATCTAACAGTGGATCTAGCTGTAGAGCTAACTTAACCTGTACAATGTGTAGCTTAGTTATTCAGACACATGTTAAGAAAGCAACAATTATGTAAAAGCACCAACAACACAGGTTTCACGAATTCCATCAAAACAAAGTAGGAGTGGATTTTCTGTAGAGACTAGCTAGCAGGCTAACTATGCTAACTCCACCAACGTTGGGCTGTAGCTGGTGTTTTCCACGAAGCCTCGGCGCTTCTTGACTGTAAACATGCTCGCCTTGCGGTCAGCGAACGTCACATAAAAACACAAAGGTGCAACACAACGCGAAAATTCACAATAAGGCGAAAAGCCCGCTCCTCACCTTTAAATCTCCGCGAAGCACCAATTCAACCATATGCACTGCTCAGGAGACTCTATTAGTCAAACCGGAAATCATCGATTGAGTTCAGGCAGCAGCTTCGAACACAGAGCGTTGGAGCACGCGTTGGAGCGATTGCTCTCGTTTTGCTTGAGGGGTTTGATTTTGTTTATCGGGAATAAACCCAAAATACACGAGTTTCCATTATTATTATTATTATTATTATTATTATTATTATTATTATTATTATTATTATTATTATTATTATTATTATTATTATTATTATTATTATTATTATTACATGGCGATAATATCCTCATCATCATAATAATTTATTTAGTGGGTCGTCTTTATTCAGTAAAACTAAATCTGAATTAGTCTCTTTCTATTATTGAACGTAAGCTGTCAATTATTTAAAGGAGCGAAGGGCTGATGGAAAATGAGCATTTTGGATGATACTTATTCCACTCAATCTACTTTTGACACTGTTTCAGAAATATCCAAGCTTAAGAGCACACAATGGAGCAGCAAAATATCTTTTTCACTATCATCTTAACTTTTAAAAGTTATACATGACAGAAAATAATTATGCCATTTTTGATTGTCAGCGTTTAGTCAATATGAAATATTTAAAAGTAATTGGATTGTTATGTTTATTCATGTACCAACAGTCTGAGCAGCTCATTGTTTCCTTTTGATCTGACAATAGGCTACCCACACGTGCAGTAGGCTGCACCACAAATGAAAATAAGAAGTCCATGTGTGAGTTTTATCTTGTCAGTGATGATTTGCATGAGGTCATCAACTCAAATAATAAGGTTTTACACCAGCATATACTCACAGAGATCTGCAGGGGCAGACAGAGCATCCAGACAATTTTCTGGAAAGTAGAATAATTAATTACTTCATAAAATTCAAAAACATATAACGGGATTGAAGGTGGAGTGACCACTGATACACTGACAACGTTTATGAGTGAATGAATCAATAACCTGCATAGCAATTGCTGATAAGAAAGTATTTAATGAGGTTTACCATTGCAAATAGATACAGGAGGCTGCTTATCGCTGCGATTAGGCATTCATCCTGATTTCACATGCAGCAGAAATAATAGTAATGAATGCCTAAGGTCCAAGCTGAAACATCGTTAATATTTAATTAGGGGAATTGTTGGAGCTCCTATGTGGAAATGGGGCTTTATATAGATTATCAATAAACACGCTTAATTTTGCATCAAATTCATCCCGACGTTTTCAAAATCCCGCTGTATCCTGTTTCTTGCCTGGCTATATGTTGCCCCCTCTTCCCACTTAATTGCTCTCTCTCCTCGGCGCTCACTTACCTTTACCGCAAGTGCACCATTGTTTATTTATTTTTGCAAATATAGGCAATCATTTCAGCGGGAAAAGGCGAGTTGAAAACGGTAATTAGTGAGCCCAATGGCAACGCAACGCAAGAGGCACTGTAATTAAACGTTTAGCTGCTATTTAACATCCTAATGGCTTAAAAAGTCCACTGAGAATTAATATTAAGCAATGTAGTCTCACTAATGATGACAATTTAAAATACATGATTGCTGATTAGAAACATAAACCAAGTCTACATAGCGCAGAAAAAGAATCATTTGCTTTATAAAATAATTTAGGAGTCCCCAAAACTTTCATGTCAGCCTACACCCAAATCTCCTTCGTACAACAACTACAACATCAACAATAATAATATACTAATAATAATAATAATAATAATATAAAATAATAATTATTATTTAATATGAAAGCATTAATTTATGCATAAAACCTCGGCAGTTCTGTTATTATATGAAGATTTTTTAAACATTAAAAAAAGATGTTTCTTTCTTTTTTGGGGGGCTGTGAAATTCAGTTTTTTATTCAAAAACAATACCACAGGCGCATAGAAATAGTTAAGTCGAATGATATTAAATACAATCCCCGGGCCTACAGCCAACTATATGCATTTAAGGTTAAAGCCGAATGTGGTGGACTCGAGCTTCCTCTGAAGCGTGAGTCGCTGCTGCTCTCGGCGTCCCAGCTGGTCCACTTTTACCTCTTTTCTCTCCGTGTCATCGCCGTGTCTTATTTTCCCCCCCAGATCACAGAGATATAGTGAGGAAGGACTCCTCGTCCATGTGCTTCCCACTCTCTTGTCATTTTCAGATTTTTTTAAGCCACACCCCTGCAGAGAGAGAGAGAGAGAGAGCGAGAGAGAGAGAGAGAGAGAGAGTGTGTGAGAGGGAGAGAGAGAGGGAGAGAGATCCATGACCATCTCCCGGGTGTTTAAAAAACTAACTCAGGACAATAGCAGCGAATGAGCGCTTAATTAAATTAATTAGTCCTTCTTGTCAATCTCGGATTAATGGCCAATAGCGACGGTGCTGCTTAATGTTTTTTTTTTTTACTCCTCTTCTCTCTCTCTCCCATATCAGTGGAGGGGAAGGGGGGCTCATCCCGGCATCCTGAGGGGAGGTAATTTGCACGGATCAAGGGGGCAAGGCGCCGCAAAGTATAAATACTGTGACTTCAATAGAGGATCACCAGCAGGTTCCCAACTCCGCAACCAAAAGAGGAGGAATTGGCTGAGCAGAGAAATCTTTATCCATTTTTTACCTTTTCCCGAATTGGCAGCATCACCTCGCATCATTTTCACGGGGTCGACTTTAAAACCAGCCGCACCATTGATGTCTTAAGCTGTCGTGGAGCAAAGGGAGAGAGTGTGTGAGTGAGTGTGTGTGATTTTTTTTTTTTTTTTTTTTTTTAGAGGAGAGAAAGCAGTGATGGAAGAGCTCACCGCTTTCGTGTCTAAGTCTTTCGATCAGAAAGTGAAGGAGAAGAAGGAAGTGATAACCTACAGGGAGGTGCTGGAGACCGGCTCGACGCGAGCGGGGAGCAGGGAGCCTTTATCCGCGGAGCCCGGGAGCCGAGAGGAGGCGGCCGCAGTCACCAGGAACGTTGCGCTCTCGCCGGGCAGGGAAACGGACATGCTCGGCCCGGACAGACTCAGGGACGCCGGGAGCCCCAAACTCATTGACGGTAGGACTGCATGGTGTCTTGGTCAACGGGGATGTCTGTCTTTATAGACGAGAGACAAAGTCTAGGGAGACATACAACACGCTACACTGAGCCCATCCACCTTCATCGCGCTCTGTAAGAGGAGGAACCAGGTCTTTCCGAAAGCCCCGTGTGTGTCTGTTTACCGTACGCTTCAGCCTGCGCACTCCTCGCATCAATAGTATTATTATTATTGATGCTAGTTTACAGTTTTTAAAAAGATATTTGCTGCTTGGTTGTTGTGGACTGTTAAAAAAAAGTTTAAATTCAGTGCCAAATGGAAAAGGCCTGTTTCAGAACTATTTCAAACGACATGGGCTCCTGAGCCAAAATGAGCAGGACTGTTGTACAACATTAGGAAAATTACAGCGAATGTCCCAGAGTTTTTTTGTATCACAAGTTGATTAAAGTAATAAAGGGGAATGTGGTGTGATTCACGCTGCCTGAGGCTTCTAAACCATTGCAGACTGGTTAGGAACTTAATGTCGATGCTGTTGTAGTTAATTTGTATTTATTACAAAGACATCACTGATTGTCACCGATCTCAGAAATCTTTGTTTATACTTCCTCTCTAAATATAATGGCAATATTGCAACTAAAAGAGGGCACATCGAGCACCTGACATAGAGGTGGAAATCCTTATCAAAACACGATCGTTTAATATTACAATTCAGACAGTTAGTAGAACGATTTTCCAATAATTCCGTTTCCAATAATTTAGTGTTTTATAAATAACTACATTACAAAAAATTAATAATTGTAAAATTAAAAACAAACATTTAAGACAACATTAGTTAACTGTCTGAAAGTTAAAGAGAACAAAAAACATGTTTTGCCTTATTCAAATCGTATAAGGCTCATCTCCAGAATTCAGCCTCACAGTTAAAGAAAAGTGTGTCTGTCCTGCAGCCTGGTCACTGTGTGATGAGTCCCGGACTAAATGTGACAACGCAGAGGGCAAGATATCCCAGAGTTGGGTGGCTTGTAAAAATGACATCTGTTCGTCATGGGCTGCGTGGTTTAAAGCGGAACTGCGACAAGCATGTATCAGACATCCAACAGTGGGCACAGCGTTGCATATTTATAAGCTGTTAATAATTAAAGAGCTTTATGTAGCGCTACAAAACATCCGGGGTCGGATAGCGCTGTGATATTTGAGGGCTGACAGGGCAGGTCTCTTTCTTTCTTTCTTTAGCATCACTAATTGACTCTGATCTAAGCTTGAATTCAATATGTGTAGGTTGATTAAAAATGTTCTCTCTTCTTTTTAATAACTCGAATGGCCCGGTGTGTTGTAGCTGTTTCGCTTAGTCTGCAGGGACTAATTTGGTTTATTTTTGTTTTATTATTAAAGCGACGAAAAATCTGTGCTTTGCGTGAAAATGGAGCCTGTTTTGAGAGCAAAACCACATTGAGACATTTCCTAAGTTTGTTATAACGAATGTCAACCATCAGTGTAGACTGGAGGTCACGGTGCGGCTGCATGATGCTGAGCTTTTCCTCTGTTTTCGTCTCCAACCCAGGCACCACGGATGTGAAAGAAAGGAAAGAGGACTCGAAGCCCATCGAGGACGAGACACAGACGAAAATCAAACAGAGGCGAAGTCGGACTAACTTCACGTTAGAGCAGCTCAACGAGCTGGAGCGACTCTTCGACGAGACCCACTATCCGGACGCTTTCATGCGGGAGGAGCTTAGCCAGCGACTGGGACTGTCGGAGGCCCGAGTACAGGTAGGAAGAGTCAGAGCTGGGGGGGAAAGTTGGTGTGAGGGGGAGAGTTAACATAACGGTGGGGTGTCTGAACCACATTAATAATGAATTATTAGACTGGTTTAATCATCATCATCACAAGCGTGTGAGTATGTTTTTTTGGTCTAGAAAAAAATGATAAAATTAATTTATTGTCTCACAATAATAATAATAATAATAATAATAATAATAATAATAATAATAATAATAATAATAATAATAATAATAATAATAATATATGTGTGAATAAATAAATACTAGGAAGAAACACTCATGTTTCTCGTTTTCCCCGCAAGGGGTTTCAATAATATTCCCTCTGATTTTTATTATGAGAAGCAGTGTATAAAACACTGAATAAAACATGAAATAATTTGGTTTAACGAACGTTTCCTTCTAAAACATTTGCACAGACACACTGTACACCTGCTACAGGCCACCACAGCATAGGCCTGAACTTGTGAACCTAACGGGGTGAAAGTTTGAGCAAGTTTTTGGACATGTTTTGAAGAAGGAAGAAGCAGAGTTCAGATATTATTGTTTTCTGATCAGATTATTCCCGTGTCTGCACGCTTCGATTGTTGAATTTGTGTTGATTGTTCTTCAGGCTCTGCTCGTGTCACGAGAGTCCTTTTTCGTTATTGTCCAAATCCACCGAAACAAATAAGCCTGCAAATATTGGCCTTCGCTTTCCTGCGTGTATGTGACCGAGGGCCTGTTTGTCAGCGCTGTCGTTTTTCATGGGGACGCGCCATCTGCGCAGAAACCCAGTAAGGGCTTCAGTCAGTCACGGGAGGGGGTCTCAGACATGTCTTGTGTAACGGGAGCAGAGGGACAATGAACATATAGACAGCTCTTCTCCTCTGATTTATCAAAACGCTATAATATCTTATTCCAGACTCCTTTTTTATCCCGTATGCCTCGACTCAGGGGAGGACTGAGCATTTGTCCCGCTGCTGAAACAGATCCCCATAACATATTCACCCCCCCCCCACCCCATCACACCTCCCCCTACCCCGGAAAAAAAAAAAAAAAAAAAAAAAAAAAAAAAAAAAAAAGTTAAAGCCAGCTTTTTGCAGGGCTCTCTCGGCCTGATCTGGAATCTCACCAGCAAGTCGTATTGTGTCCCGAACAAGGAGCACAGCCCGGGGATTTGCATAAATTATGTATTATTTTCTATCCAAATGATGAACAGCTTTCCCCTTCTCTATTTTCTCTCTATTAAAGCGTTATTTCTTTTTGCCAGTTGCACACAGAGACCACACATTTGTTTTGTTTTGTTTTGTTTTGATGCATTTTTTTTGTTCCCCAGTCAATAACAGCAGAACATTTGCTTTTATTATCACAATAAATTATACCTGATGCATACACAAAAGGACTTCCGATTGACATACACTGTGGTCAATACATGAAGCCAGCTGACAGCCAAATCAATATGATATTTCAATCATGCTTTCACTGTGTGTGTGTGTGTGTGTGTGTGTGACCTAATGTAAGGGAGATTGCAGACTGACATGTTGTATTGTGGGCTAATTTAGCCCGAGCTTTGTCTGGGAGATTCAAAGCAGATTATCATAGTAATAAATCGTTTAATCTGTGTTCCAAGGCGTTTCTCTGAAATTGACGCTTGTCGATTTTAACAGAAGGAAAAGTGAGCTGTCTTTGAAGCGTCTGTGTGTGTGTGTGTGTGTGTGTGTGTGCAAAAGTACGTGTAATGGCGGTGATTAGACAAAACTGCGAGGCATTTAAGCGTTTCTCTGACATGGATTTTCTGCAGATAAGGGTAATTAATTTCAGCGGTCATTTAATGAGTGGGAGATGGAAAGAGAAAGAGGGAGAGGCTCTCAGATCGCCTTGCTCTGATGTCCAAACCCGTAATAGCACTGCTGCTATTCGATATCTGAGAGTCCATTCAACTCTTCGGGGACACTAATCTATAGAAAGATGAAACCAGCGCCGACAAGGTTATTTATTATAGTCCAATAGTCCTGCAGATTTCCAACAAGGGTGTTCCTATTCTCCTAATAAGATTTTAATGTCCCATTTAATGTACATGTGCTACTTTCTCCCTTTTTTTTTGCTCCTCTCCCTCTCTCTCTTTTTCTTTCTCTCCTCTGTGCTCCAACCCCCCACTCTCCCTTGTTATAGACTAAATTGTAATAATTAAAATCTGGGGTTAAGCAGTGTCATTAATATTGCAGTGCTCCTCGGGGATATTGTTTTTCTGCGGTTGTTGTCACTTTGAGAGGAATTACACATGGCCTCACAAGCAGCTGCCAATCAGTGGGTCTCTAATTAATTTCTCTCCCTGCAGGTTTGGTTCCAGAATAGAAGAGCCAAATGCAGAAAACAGGAGAACCAGTTACATAAAGGTACGCTTTTATCTTGCATGCTATAAGTTTATTTCTGCTCTGTTCTATTCGATGCTGTTCTATTCTAGCCCAAGGCCACTTCACGCTCAAATGCACTCAACCCTCTTCATCTCTACGCACAGTTACTGTTCGAGTGGTGGTTCAAT